>OV049858.1:19855309-25257809 GCA_920104075.1 Melanargia galathea | reverse complement strand
ATACTAATATAATAAAGCGGAAGAGTTTGTTTGTTTGAACGCGCTAATCTCAGGAACTACTGGACCGATTTCAAAAATTCTTTCACCTTTGGATATGTACGTGATCCCTGAGTGCTATAGGCTATATATTATGTACCACGGGCGAAGCCGGGGCGGATCGCTAGTGTAATATATAAAGATACCATAATAGAATGTGATACAAGGGCCATAAGTAGAGTATTAAAATCTTAACGTATTATTTAAATCCTACAGTCGTCTCTTAGTCTATAATTTCATAGCAAACTGTTTTCATGAACCTTGAAAGAACTTCAAAGACGACAGAAAAGAATAAATCAAACTTCAAAACCCCATAAGTGACACTCCACGTCAAAATTCGCTATAAGTAAAAACCAAAAAAAGAAAGAAAACAAACATTTAGCAAACAGCCATGTGAAACACACGGAACCGTAGTATGATAAACGTTAACGGCCTGATGTCGGTTATGTTGAGGAGTGCATTCATTACCGCCTTCCTCAGCATCCCGAGTCATGTCGCCTCCCTGACAGGCTTCAAGAGCTGGGCGAGGAAGGCGTTGTACCAGAAAGTCGACCTGTGCACCCAGTCCTGCTATAGCGAGATCATTCCGGGCCTGTATTTGAGCAACGCTAGAGCAGCCGGCGACCGAAATGTGCTCAGAGAACTGGGAATCACGCACGTGCTCACGGTTGAAACCCGCCGCCTACCGAAGTCCACTTTCGCGAACGCTAACATCAGCTACCTCTTCATCAGGGCGTCGGATACGCCCAGTACCAACCTGCTCCCCTATTTTCCGATGGCCAACTCCTTCATCGAGGAGGGAGTGCAAAGGGGCAATGTGATCGTCCACTGCCACTTTGGAGTGTCCCGATCTGCCACCTTGGTCATCGCATACCTCATGGAGAAGTATAGAATGACGTTCGACCAAGCGTATCGGTTCGTGCGCCAGCGGCGGAAATTCATAAACCCGAACCCTGGGTTCGTCGCTCAGTTGAAGGAGTACCAGAGGATGAACTATGACGTGAAGGGTTTTCAAAGGTTCGAAGCCTTCATGAACGTCAAGGCGAGGAAGCATAGATACAAGATCGCGTCTTTCGCGGCCGTTGTGGTCGGATTGCTCGTGCCTCTCATCGTTTTGGGTGGTTAGCCGTTTGCAACTCATTATACTAGTTAGTACTGTTGTAAAAATCGTGTAAAATTATCTAATAAATCGTCTGTATCAAAGTTGTTTCGTCACGAAACGTTTTGACATACAACACCACACTAAGGGACCTCTGTATAGACAGTAGTGTTTGTTCAACGTGAGAATTTATTCACAAATAGAGACGTCAGAATCTTCTTCAGATCGACACTCCACATGTTTGAACAATATCCAAACAGCTCTTTTGTGAAACAACGCAACGAAGCCGCACAACATCGTATGCAATACGCACACTTGCGCACTATAATATCCTCTGCGTAGAGCTAGTCTCCACCTCCTTGATATTGGCCACCGCAGCCGAAATTCGGTCGCGAGGACATTATTATATAGGTACTTACTATGCCAAAGTTTACCATTGAAAATAATCAAACCTATTTAATCTTATTGTTTTAGGTTATAACATTTTCTGGTAAAGGTACCTGGTGAAGGTATATTCACCAATTATTCCAAGAAATATCGCCGTAGCACAAAAAATTAATTGAATTGAATTCAGGTAACCCTTCATCAGGCAATGAAGGGATCTACTTTCTCCAATTATACCAAGAAATATCGCCGCAGCACAAAAAACTAATTGAATTGAATTCACTAAATATCTGAAATCGTGCGTGAAATCACGACACCCACTGAAAACAGTTCAATATAAATAACGCCTCACCTCCACGCGTTATTCAGAAGGATGCGAAATGTTATAGCACTATCAATTTCTTATATACCTAATTTATTAATAATATATTTTCTAAATGTACAAATTATTACATAAATTGTCTATTTTGTGTGTTTTGCATTGTATACTCCTATTTTGTTGCTGCTTCGTAGAATTGTAGTATGCCACACTTCTGGTGGCAAAGATTTTGCTACGTAGCACGTCGCAACGCATACCAATGACGCACCTTGTGGCATACCACGGGTTTTTAACCGACTTCAAAAAAGGGGGTTTTCAATTCGACACGTTGAACCTATGTTATACCTACCTATCCTTGGAAATGCAAAATATTCACATATTTATGTTATATCCGCGAATTTCTCCGAAACTATTAACACTGATTATGACCCTTAGTTTCATTAAAATCGCTTCAGTAGTTTTCAAGATATGAACTGTTAAGTGTGTGGTGGAGTCGGTTTAACTTTCAATCATAAAGCAATCTCTAAATTGAAATATTCTAACAAGTTATAATACTTAATTATCACTCAGATATATTTAATGAGAGATTTACCAAAATGTTTCACCAAAAAGTTAGCCTAGGTAATAAACCACAATGACATTGTATCTGACTCTTCAATCCGGATGCTGCATTGCTAAGGATAATGGATTTAGAAACTGTCGATCAGTGGCCGTAGCAACATCTTATTTGACGGCCGAAATATTAACTATGTTCACATTAGTTTGTATAATTTCAAAAGAAATTTTCTTCGCTTTTTTTCACTCAATTCGCGTTTTACATGTTCAACTGCTGAGTGCCAAGCGGAATGGGTAAGAAGGGCGGAAAGCCCAAGGTCGTTTACGCCAATACATGCTTTATTGTTTGAGTGACAATTGCCAAAGTGGCGTGTCATTTTCCAGCTCAATGTCACAGTTGGGAATGCAGATCTTTGTTGTTCGTGGCGGACTATTAATTGGTCCGGTATTTTTGGTCGGGCTATATTTAAATCAGAGGTTACGCTCACAGGTGCTATGTGCTGGACTGGCTTAGTTATTATGATAAAATACAGATGTTTATATTGTAAACAAACGCATAGGTATGTATAATATTTCATCAATTTTTCTTCTTCCATTTTAATGAATAGCTGCAGTCTAAACTGGATATGCGAGAACTGTAAAAGCGAAAGTGAAAGTAATATAATGGGTCCACCACGCCTTTTTTTCAACGTCCTATTGCTGGGTACAAGCCTCCTCTCATAGGAGAGAGGGATTTAAAGCTTAGACCCGCCACGCTGCTCCAATGTGGGTCGGTGGGCTTTAACGACTATTGTCAGGTCATGATAGTGATAATAACCGGGACCGACTGCTTAACGTGCTCTCCGAGGCACGGGGGTGAAACACCGCCAACTACCAACTCCGGGCTGGCACTGAGAATTTCTTGACAGAAAAACTCAATACCTAACAATTTATTTGCTCGACCCGGGAATCGAACCCGGGATCTCGTTATCTACAGTCGAATATGCTAACCACTAGCCCAACGAGGCAGTTATTTAATGGGTCACTGTGGACTAAATAAATACATGTTCTACCTTAGGGTGAGGTCACATTTGTCAGCATTGATTACTATTTAGCTTTGCTTTAATGTGAATCGTGATAAATTATATTGTAAAATTCTAATTTAGTTCCCGTTAGGTACCAACCTGACTTCAGTGCGGGAGCAGTCGGCGATCGGAGGTAATCGGCGGAATAAGCTGTCATTTTGTACTTACCTATGCAAAGCCTGGCCAGTGCTAAAAAATAGGAATAATTTCTACTTTAAAATACTAAATCCATATCTACTAATATTGTAGATGCGAAAGAAACAGTTACGCTTTCACGCCTAAACTGCAGAACCGATTTTGACGAAATTTCGTAGGTACAGAGATAGACTAGATCATGGAGAAGCACTCAGGCTACTTTTTATGCCGGCAAATCATAGAGTTCCAAAGAGATTTCCTAAATTCGCGCGGACGAAGTTGCGAGCATCATCTACTCGAGTAGTTGCGATATTTTATTTTTTAATCTTCATCTTGTTTTTAGGGTTCCGTAGTAAACAAGGAACCCTTATAGTTTCGCCATGTCCGTCCGTCTGTCCGTCTGTCCGTCTGTCCGTCCTCGGTTAATCTCAGAGACTATTAGTGCTAGAAATCCGTAATTTGGCATGAGTATAAATATTAATCACGCCGACAAAGTGGTGAAATAAAATTTTGATAAATATTTTTTTTAGGGTAGCTCCCCTACATGTAAAGTGGGGATGAATATTTTTTTTCTCGTCTACCCCATAGTGTGGGGTATCGTTGAATAGGTCTTTTAAAAATACTGTGTGTGTGGGAACATCATTTTTCGATTTCTAGATCCGTTTGTAAAATATGATGTTTTAAAGTGCAAATTTTTATTAGAGTCAAGTGTCCCCTCTATCAGCCAAATGGCAGTATATAGGAACTTGAAAAAATTCACAGCAGTAGGGTATATAATCAGTTTTAAAGGAAAACTATCACGGCTAAGTAGGGTTCACAGGTTAAGGAGTTATATATCTGTTTTTCGAGGATTGTGACTACGGAACCCTACAATGCGCGTGGCCCGCCACGCACTTGGCCGATTTTTTGTACAGAACTAAGCAATTAATTTATTCAGCTAACAGCTATCATTTCTATAGTATAGTACCTACTACTTACCTAATTTTATTACCTCCAATTTTCTAAGTGCGTTTACGTGTACCTAATACATTTTTTGTGTTGTTACAAACTTAGACTTTACGTCGTACTCTCTGAAGCACGGGGGGTGTAACACCGTCAGTTTTTCAACTCCGAGCTGCTAGTTAGAATTTGTTGACAGGAAAAACTTTTATACTTACCTACTTAAGTACCTTAATAAATTTTTATTGGCTCGTTATTCTGTAACTTAGTTAGCAACTGAAAATAGTTGCCAATGAATTAGTTTGATATACATTGCTTTACTGTGGGAAATATAAAGTGTTTTCATAATTTTACACAGTAAAGCAGCAATGTATATCGAACTAATTCGTTGGCAACTATTTTCAGTTGTTAACTAAGTTACAGAATAACCCCCCTGGACGTCGATTGTGTAAAAATGAAAGCTACAGCCTTGGAAGATCTAACCTACTTGGACGATCTAACCTAGCTACAGCACATGACATGAGTAGATATCTCTACAGAGAGGAAGGCTCATACAAAGCGGTCCGCTGTAGGTACACTAAGGTTAGATCGTACACTAGTGAAGGTTAAAGGTGATGGACCTTTATGAATCCCGTGGGAACTTTTATTTTTTTTAATACGAAATTTGGTACAGAGCTGGTAGCTTGAGTCCCGGAAATTTACACAGGCAACTTTTATCCCGGAAAAGCAAATACATAGTTCCCTCAGGATTTTAAAAAACCTAAATCCAGTCGCGGGCATCATCTACTTCTCCAGAATTGTTATTTATGCAACTGTTGTATAATAAGGGGTATTTAAACACGAAAGTGGGTTAATGGTGGGGATAAAAGTATTTATCGCATGAGTGTTTTAATACCTAAGTAATTATGGTTATGAGGACATTGGTAGCGATTCTGTTAAACACACTCTCTAACCTAAACTTAATTTTAGGTTTTCTTATTTTAGCTGCTCTATCTCTAAGTGGCATTCTAAGTGTCAGCTTCAACTAAATTTAAATACTCCAAAAGGCCTTCTAAAATGACGTTTAAGTTTAATAGTAAGTGTTGCCATGTAAGATAACAAGAACTGCACACTTGGGTGTTTTAATTTTGACAATAAGCTACCTAACTGTTTCAGAATCTTTCGTAGAGGATTTAAAGCACGGGTGTAGCTAAAATAAATTAGTTCATTACGAGATGATTACGAGGCGATTATTTCGATTTCACTTATTTACTTCTATCTGTAGGTTGCACAGATATCGATCGCTCCTTGGCGTGGACATTCCGCGCAATCTCGTCGGACGCTTCTGAGTATTTTTGACCATTGTTTTTTTTTTCGCGTGGTTCTATATAAAGGGTTTATATAATTATGGTAGAGGGTACTTAGCAGGATGCAAGATGGCGAGGAAGGCGTTGTACCAGAAAGTCAACCTGTGCACCCAGTCCTGCTACAGCGAGATCATTCCGGGCCTGTATTTGAGCAACGCGAGAGCAGCCGGCGACCGAAATGTGCTCAGAGAACTGGGAATCACGCACGTGCTCACGGTTGAAACCCGCCGCCTACCGAAGTCCACTTTCGCGAACGCTAACATCAGCTACCTCTTCATCAGGGCGTCGGATACGCCCAGTACCAACCTGCTCTCCTATTTTCCGATGGCCAACTCCTTCATCGAGGAGGGAGTGCAAAGGGGCAATGTGATCGTCCACTGCCACTTTGGAGTGTCCCGATCTGCCACCTTGGTCATCGCTTACCTCATGGAGAAGTATAGAATGACGTTCGACCAAGCATATCGGTTAGTGCGCCAGCGGCGGAAATTCATAAACCCGAACCCTGGGTTCGTCGCTCAGTTGAAGGAGTACCAAAGGATGAACTATGACGTGAAGGGTTTTCAAAGGTTCGAAGCCTTCATGAACGTCAAGGCGAGGAAGCATAGATACAAGATCGCGTCTTTCGCGGCCGTTGTGGTCGGATTGCTCGTGCCTCTCATCGTTTTGGGTGGTTAGCCGTTTGCAACTCATTATCCTAGTTAGTACTGTTGTAAAAATCGTGTAAAATTATCTAATAAATCGTCTGTATCAAAGTTGTTTCGTCACGAAACGTTTTAACATTCAACACCACACTAAGGGACCTCTGTATAGACAGTAGTGTTTGTTCAACGTGAGAATTTATTCACAAATAGAGACGTCAGAATCTTCTTCAGATCGACACTCCACATGTTTGAACAATATCCAAACAACTCTTTTGTGAAACAACGCAACGAAGCCGCACAACATCGTATGCAATACGCACACTTGCGCACTATAATACCTATCCTCTGCGTAGAGCTAGTCTCCACCTCCTTGATATTGGCCACCGCAGCCGAAATTCGGTCGCGAGGACATTATTATATAATATGCCAAAGTTTACCATTGAAAATAATCAAACCTATTTAATCTTATTGTTTTAGGTTATAACATTTTCTGGTAAAGGTACCTGGTGAAGGTATATTCACCAATTATTCCAAGAAATATCGCCGTAGCACAAAAAATTAATTGAATTGAATTCAGGTAACCCTTCATCAGGCAATGAAGGGATCTACTTTCTCCAATTATACCAAGAAATATCGCCGCAGCACAAAAAATTAATTGAATTGAATTCAGGTAACCCTTCATCAGGCAATGAAGGGATCTACTTTCTCCAATTATACCAAGAAATATCGCCGCAGCACAAAAAACTAATTGAATTGAGTTCCCTAAAGATCTGAAATCGTGCGTGAAATCACGACACCCACTGAAAACAGTTCAATATAAATAACGCCTCACCTCCACGCGTTATTCAGAAGGATGCGAAATGTTATAGCACTATCAATTTCTTATATACCTAATTTATTAATAATATATTTTCTAAATGTACAAATTATTACATAAATTGTCTATTTTGTGTGTTTTGCATTGTATACAATGAATATAAAATTATTTTGCTATAATCCGCTAACAGTTAGCTGTTAGCGGATTATAGCAAAATAATTTTATATTCATTGTATATCATGGAATTCCGCAAAGTAACGCCTGCTTCCATTCAACATGTTTTGCATTGTATACTCCTACTTTGTGGCTGCTTTGTAGAATTGTATGCCACACTTCTGGTGGCAAAGATTTTGCTACGTAGCACGTCGCAACGCATACCAATGACGCACCTTGTGGCATACCACGGGTTTTTAACCGACTTCAAAAAAGGAGGTTTTCAATTCGACACGTTGAACCTATGTTATACCTACCTATCCTTGGAAATGCAAAATATTCACATACTTATTTATGTTATATCCGCGAATTTCTCCGAAACTATTAACACTGATTATGACCCTTAGTTTCATTAAAATCGCTTCAGTAGTTTTCAAGATATGAACTGTTAAGTGTGTGGTGGAGTCGGTTTAACTTTCAATCATAAAGCAATCTCTAAATCGACATAGCTAACAAGTTATAATAATTATCACTCAGATACATTTAGTGAGAGATTTACCAAAATGTTTCACCAAAAAGTTAGCCTAGGTAATAAACCACAATGACATTGTATCTGACTCTTCAATCCGGATGCTGCATTGCTAAGGATAATGGATTTAGAAACTGTCGATCAGTGGCCGTAGCAACATCTTATTTGACGGCCGAAATATTAACTATGTTCACATTAGTTTGTATAATTTCAAAAGAAATTTTCTTCGCTTTTTTTTCACTCAATTCGCGTTTTACATGTGCAACTGCTGAGTGCCAAGCGGAATGGGTAAGAAGGGCGGAAAGCCCAAGGTCGTTTACGCCAATACATGCTTTATTGTTTGAGTGACAATTGCCAAAGTGGCGTGTCATTTTCCAGCTCAATGTCACAGTTGGGAATACAGATCTTTGTTGTTCGTGGTGGACTATTAATTGGTCCGGTATTTTTGGTCGGGCTATATTTAAATCAGAGGTTACGCTCACAGGTGCTATGTGCTGGACTGGCTTAGTTATTATGATAAAATACAGATGTTTATATTGTAAACAAACGCATAGGTATGTATAATATTTCATCAATTTTTCTTCTTCCATTTTAATGAATAGCTGCAGTCTAAACTGGATATGCGAGAACTGTAAAAGCGAAAGTGAAAGTAATATAATGGGTCCACCACGCCTTTTTTTCAACGTCCTATTGCTGGGTACAGGCCTCCTCTCTCATAGGGGAGAGGGATTTAGAGCTTAGACCCGCCACGCTGCTCCAATGTGGGTCGGTGGGCTTTAACGACTATTGTCAGCTCATGATAGTGATAATAACCGGGACCGACTGCTTAACGTGCTCTCCGAGGCACGGGGGTGAAACACCGCCAACTACCAACTCCGGGCTGCCACTGAGAATTTCTTGGCAGAAAAACTCAATACCTAACAATTTATTTGCTCGACCCGGGAATCGAACCCGGGATCTCGTTATCTACAGTCGAATATGCTAACCACTAGCCCAACGAGGCAGTTATTTAATGGGTCACTGTGGACTGAATAAATACATGTTCTACCTTAGGGTGAGGTCACATTTGTCAGCATTGATTACTATTTAGCTTTGCTTTAATGTGAATCGTGATAAATTATATTGTAAAATTCTAATTTAGTTCCCGTTAGGTACCAACCTGACTTCAGTGCGGGAGCAGTCGGCGATCGGAGGTAATCGGCGGAATAAGCTGTCATTTTGTACTTACCTATGCAAAGCCTGGCCAGTGCTAAAAAATAGGAATAATTTCTACTTTAAAATACTAAATCCATATCTACTAATATTGTAGATGCGAAAGAAACAGTTACGCTTTCACGCCTAAACTGCAGAACCGATTTTGACGAAATTTCGTAGGTACAGAGATAGACTAGATTATGGAGAAGCACTCAGGCTACTTTTTATGCCGGCAAATCATAGAGTTCCAAAGAGATTTCCTAAATTCGCGCGGACGAAGTTGCGAGCATCATCTACTCGAGTAGTTGCGATGTTTTATTTTTTAATCTTCATCTTGTTTTTTGTACAGAACTAAGCAATTAATTTATTGGGGAAGGGCCCGTGGTCCCACCGATTTGACCTACCGGTGGGTCAAACGCTATACTACCTATACTACTGAAGGGCCCGTGGTCCCACCGGGCTAAGCGCGAATGATAGTATCGATATAGTGTTATCGATGTAGTTCTTTTTACTGATGAAATATTCAAAATTACAATATTTTTAACCGACTTCAAAAAAGGAAGTTCTGTATTCGACACGTATGTGTGTGTTAATATGTATGTATGTATGTATGTTTACGATGATTTCAAGAACCAATGAAACGATTTTGATGATCACTAGATATACTATATAAACCCTCCTGAAAGTATGTAGATTACGATAGTGTAAAAATCATCAAAATCGGTTCATTGGTTTTTAAAATCATCGTAAACATACATACATACATACATATTAACACACACATACGTGTCGAATACAGAACTTCCTTTTTTGAAGTCGGTTAAAAATATTGTAATTTACAATATATAAAAAATTTAATTAAATAAAAAAAAACCCCCGACATTCGCCATTTTGTGGCGGCGGCCATCTTGGATTTGCACAGCTATTCTACTAGTCAAGCCCTTTCATTTGATACCCATATTAAGGAAGTTGTGAAAAAATATGTAATCCACCATTTTGTAGCGGCGGCCATCTTGGATCGATTTTCATCAAACATAGCTAACAACACTCTCGACTAATTCATCTTTCAAACAAAAAAAACCGCATTCAAATCGGTCCACCCGTTTGAGCGCTACAGGGGAACAGACACACACACACACACACACACACACACACACACACACACACACACACACACACACACACACACACACACACACACACACACACACACACACACACACACACACACACACACACACACACACAGACACGTCAAACTTATAACACCCCGTCGTTTTTGCGTCGGGAGTTAAAAAATGAAAGCTACAGCACATGACATGAGTAGATATCTCTACAGAGAGGAAGGCTCATACAAAGCGGTCCGCTGTAGGTACACTAAGGTTAGATCGTACACTAGTTAAGGTTAAAGGTGATGGACCTTTATGAATCCCGTGGGAACTCTTAGGGCCTGTTTCACCACCTCCTGATAAGTATTGGATAGCTATCTACAACTTTTGTCTTTGTCACTTGACATAAAGTAAGACAGTGACAAAACATACGTTTAAGCTATCTTACACTTATCAAAAGGTGGTGAAACAGGCCATCAATTTTTTTAATACGAAATTTAAATACGAAATTTGGTACAGAGCTGGTAGCTTGCGTCCCGGAAATTTAAACAGGCAACTTTTATCCCGGAAAAGCAAATACATAGTTCCCTCAGGATTTTAAAAAACCTAAATCCAGTCGCGGGCATCATCTACCTCTCCAGAATTGTTATTTATGCAACTGTTGTATAATAAGGGGTATTTAAACACGAAAGTGGGTTAATGGTGGGGATAAAAGTATTTATCGCATGAGTGTTTTAATACCTAAGTAATTATGGTTATGAGGACATTGGTAGCGATTCTGTTAAACACACTCTCTAACCTAAACTTAATTTTAGGTTTTCTTATTTTAGCTGCTCTATCTCTAAGTGGCATTCTAAGTGTCAGCTTCAACTAAATTTAAATACTCCAAAAGGCCTTCTAAAATGACGTTTAAGTTTAATAGTAAGTGTTGCCATGTAAGATAACAAGAACTGCACACTTGGGTGTTTTAATTTTGACAATAAGCTACCTAACTGTTTCAGAATCTTTCGTAGAGGATTTAAAGCACGGGTGTAGCTAAAATAAATTAGTTCATTACGAGATGATTACGAGGCGATTATTTCGATTTCACTTATTTACTTCTATCTGTAGGTTGCACAGATATCGATCGCTCCTTGGCGTGGACATTCCGCGCAATCTCGTCGGACGCCACAAAAATAGACAATTATTTTGGAATATGTTGCCAGCAGCGGACTATCAATAAAACGTAACAAAAATACGTCTCATATGCAGAAAATATTGCGAAATCGCTCACATACGTAGGTACCAACCTACGTAGAGTTCTGGAAAATGTTAATAGATAGATAACATTTAATTTAGGTACCTAGTCTTACTACTTATTACTATGTGAATCAGTACATATTATAAAACTAAGCCCCCCGCTGCGTCTGTCTGTCTGTTGGCGATAAACTAAAAACTATTGAACGGATTTTCATGTGGTTTTCACCAATAAACAGAGGAAGGTTTCAGTGTATAATTTAGTGTATGTATGAATTTATCGCGAACAGGCAGACTGACATACAGACGCGGCGCAGCGGGGGATTTTGTTTTATAATAATATGGAGTGATAAATCTCTTTGAAATTAATATCAAGCGTGGTTACAACTATTGATCGATTAAGGCCAAATTAGACGAATCATATTTTTTGAGATTTTTGCTTTCATTATCGAGGCTTTATAGGTGAATCATAGAAAATGAACCGTCTAAACACCGACCATTCATCGTTCACAAGCATTGTGCCATATCGTATCGTGCATCGTTCACCGCAAAAATGAACGATGAACGGGGCACCGTCTAATTCGGGCTTTACCCGCTCGGTGCGACGCGATCACTGACTGCAGAACCTTTCTAGGTTACCTACCTTTCTAGGTTAGCTGTATAGGTTCCTAACGTATCTAGATTAGGAACTGTCTATATAAGGTGCGTTAGGGTAAGATCGGAGGTGGTTTAAGACCGTATGACTCAAATATCGGACGAATTAGGGCATATTTTTAAATGCGGGCAATATTGTGTATTAGGCCATTTAATTGGGCCCCGGCCCGTGGTTCCCGCAAATCGCTCCATCAAGTCGGACGTGTGCTATGCGCCATTAAACAAAACAAGGTAATTTTCGTAATTTTTTCGTCAATCCGGTCTTCAACTTTTATTTTTATCTGTCTTTTTTAGCGAAGATATAGCTTTTTTTGTAATTATTTTGCCTGGATAGTTAGTTTTATGATGCCACAAAGAGATTAATTTGATCCAAAAAGAGCTAACATTGATGTTGGCGAAGATCCGGTGTACCCCCTCGCAAGTGAAGATCGGATGAAAATTTTCCGATCTTTGCAAGTTTCAAATAAGGCAGTGATAGTCAAACTTTTATTAAGTAATCATAAATGTTTCTGCCGTACGAGGTTTCTTTCGCTATTGCTTTTACTGAGATTACTCAGTAAAAGCAATCTAAAACGGAAATAAAAAATAAATAAATAAATAAAAAAAGATTCTAAAACGGATTAACAGTAAGATTAATTAATCGGAGTAATAGTAAGATTCCAAAATAGAGTTAAAACACAAATTTTGTGCCTTAATAGCTCAATCTGGTACGAATACTTTTCATAGATCGTTAATAACAAGATACATTATGTGACAATTAAAAAAAAAAGTTTATTGAAAGTTGGTTACTTACTATAATTACTTATCTTACAAGCATGAACTAGGCTAATAAGTACCATTAATGAAAAAAAAAATGAATTTTACATTGCTAATCATTTCTTAGTTTTTATAGTTGCCTAAAGTTTTATCCAAAGGCAAACCAGGGACCTTACGTATTAAGTAGTAATTCAGTTTCCTTTTCCAAATATCTGATATCCTGGTCCACTTAGTCACATTTGCTTTACTTCATCAAGTTCTATACCTTTATTCCGATTCTAATCGACTCTTTTATGCCTACTCCCTTCCTGTTTATAATAAGACACGCGCCTGCTACACGTACATGAACTTGTACACACAATAAATTTAACAATTGAGTAGGTACTTACTACACCAGGCTTCCCCACTGGGCACCGGCAAATGCATCCGATCTTTACCGTTTTACTTACTTTGTGGCATGCCAAAGTTTGAGAACCACAAAATCACAATTTTTTTACATCAGGGGTAAGTTCGAATGGCATAAAACCAAAAATGAAAGAATCGATTGGAACATTTTTGTTTCTAGTTATTTATAATTCATCTTCAAATATGTTTTAGAATAGGAAAGACCGAATATATTCCTTATTAAGACTTTGTTCTCCAAGCACTAGAAGTGACTTTAAATTTATGTCCGGTCATACCCCTTGGTGGCCAATTCTTAATCATGGTCATAAAAAAAATTGTGTTGATTTTGCGTACGTATAAAACAAAAACCGTTGAGTTTACATAAACAAACTATTTTTAGAGCTAAACTACGTTTAACCATTAACCGTTTACGATATATTACATTAATATAAGATGTATGGATTTCGAGAAAAAAAATTTTTTGCGACACTCTTCCAACTAGTCGAAAATCCGTCCGGTATTACCCCAACGCACTTACTTAGACTGGTCAACAAGTTCGAAAACGTGAAAAATAAATCACTACATAGTATAAAACAAAGTCGCTTTCTCTGTCCCTATATCCCTATGTATGCTTAAATCTTTAAAACTACGCAACGGATTTTGATGCGGTTTTTTTTAATAGATAGAGTGATTCAAGAGGAAGGTTTATAAGTATATAAGTAGAAAAATTGGACCCGGTAGGTGGCGCTAATAGCGGGCAGGACGACGTCTGCCGGGTCCGCTAGTATATAATATGAATACAGGTCCTAAAAATATGAGCGATAGCTCATTTGATTCGGAATCACCTCTAAAAAAATGTTTTTGAAGGATTTTGGTGCAGGTACAAAATTGCAATTGTTATTAACAAAATAAGATGAAAAAAAAAATTATATTTCGTTTTATGTTAATAACTCAAAAAATATTTATATTTAAGCAATTTTAAAAAAGCTCGTTATAGAAGAGGAAATTTCCAATAAAAAAGTCTCAACTTCCGAAACTCTGTGTCCATAATTTATAACTTTAATTTGACGTTGAAAATAGGGCTCCGCGCGGCGTTTACGGCATGCGCGCGTGAGCTTTCAGCAAAGAAAATAATTTTTTTATAACATAAAATGTGATTTTAAAAACTTAAAAAAATTTTAGTATCTTAATACCTACTTGAAAGCATCGAACCCTGAAGAAAAAAAAGTTTAATCACCATTTTTCAATAAGTTATTCAATTGTAAACTAACAAATTTGTTCCCAATTTCCGTTGGCATAAACAATGTGATGAAAGGTATAAGAAATTGGCCTAAAAATTTTAAACTTCGTGGAGCCATTTTGATATATATATTTCATAAGATCCTGCGATAAATTTTCGTAAAAGTTTATTAATTTGTTAATTATGATTTTTTATAACTATTGAAAAATCATAATAATCATGTAAATCATATGATTTACATTAGTTATAAAAAATCATAATTAACAAATTAATAAACTATACAATGAATATAAAATTATTTTGCTATAATTCGCTAACAGTGACAAATTTGTAGGCACAACACCACACAATCTTGTAGGCACAACACCACACAAATTCACCACAAAACAAACTCGACGATCGTTTCGCTCCGACACCGGAGCATCTTCAGGAGATGTCGACTTCACAACGGACGATTGCAAAGTGAGTTCGTGTCGAATGAGCGGTCTTATATATACTATCCCCGCTTAGTCATCTACCCTCCTTTCTCTTTCTCTCTGGCCACGCCCCCTAAATATGTTGAGCAACGGTGAAGATGACCAGAGAGAAAGAGAAAGGAGGGTAGATGACTAAGCGGGGATAGTATATATAAGACCGCTCATTCGACACGAACTCACTTTGCAATCGTCCGTTGTGAAGTCGACATCTCCTGAAGATGCTCCGGTGTCGGAGCGAAACGATCGTCGAGTTTGTTTTGTGGTGAATTTGTGTGGTGTTGTGCCTACAAGATTGTGTGGTGTTGTGCCTACAAATTTGTCACTGTTAGCGGATTATAGCAAAATAATTTTATATTCATTGTATATCATGGAATTCCGCAAAGTAACGCCTGCTTCCATTCATCATCAATTAAGGCCCGGTTGTCTTGCAACTTTAGGTATTTGCGCGCTACCTCAGCCCCCGCTATGTGCCTACTTATCGTAGTTAAAGACGCGCCGACCGACATCGAGTAGCGACCTCGTTCGAGCAATTCTTGCCACAGTATAGATAACTGTACAGTTTTACAACATATTTATTAATGAAATAAGAGACCAATGATGTTTATATTTTCTGTTTTGTTTTCTTCTAAAATTAACTCAACCATTATTTTAGATCTGTTTTGTTACCAGATCTATGTCATGTCTTTAGATCATAATATAAGAATAGAAGAATATTTTCATCCGAAAATATTGAACAGCATAGTTTTGAAAACTATATACCTTTTTCATTACGACGTTTCTACGCTAGTTTTTAAAAAAGAACTGCCACTTTGTCACGTGAGTTAGGTGTAGGAATATGTTTCATTTATCTATTTATATATCTATAAAACAGCGGTATAGCCTGCCCACAGCACTAAATATTCTACAGAAGACGCTCTAACAACGAGAAAAAATATATGCGCCTATTCTTATAGGGTACAAGCGGATACCGGCGACTTCGTTCGCGTGGATATTGGTTTTTAAAAATCCCGCGGGAATTCTATTCTTTTTGTTTTGCTCCTTTGAGCTCATGCCTTGCTAAAAACTGTTAAAAGTGGCGCAATCAAAAGGTGCATATCTTCTAGAGAAAGTCCCATCAAAATCGATCCAGCTTAAGATGATAATCTATACGTTCAAAGATTCCTGTACAATCCGGTTTCCCAGTTGTATAAAATATGGAGGGTTGTGATGGCTGTAATTTCTGAACTACAAAACCGATGACTTTAAAATGTTTACGGGATGATATTTAAAGTATTTCCTTTTTATTTTTATACCTGTTGCAGGTAAAATAATAGGGATAAATAAAAATGGGGTAAATAGGTACGTACATGCATAATAAGTTCTGTATTTATAGAATATAAAAAAATAACTTTGAGTACCAACATTTAGGGGCTGTGGATTTGGCTGTGGATTTGATATAAGCGTTTAAAAATCTGACCACGTGAGCACATAGTGGTAAAAATAAGAAGTTTGAGTACCAACAACATGGGACTGCACCCTATAGTTTCGGAGATATAAGGTTTTAAAAATCTGACCACGTGAGCACATAGACATCGCAAAAATAAGAAGCTTGAGTACCAACAACATGGGGCTGCACCCTACAGTTTCGGAGATATAAGCTTTTAAAAATCTTAACATGGGATCACATAGACATCGCAAAAATAAGAAGTTTGAGTACCAACAACATGGGGCTGCACCTTATAGTTTCGGAGATATAAGCTTTTAAAAATCTGACCACGTGAGCATATAGACATCGCGAAAATAAGAAGTTTGAGTACCAACAACATGGTGCTGCACCCTATAGTTTTGGAGATATAAGCTTTTAAAAATCTGACCACGGGATCACATAGACATCGCAAAAATAAGAAGTTTGAGTACCAACAATATGGGGCTGCACCCTATAGTTTCGGAGATATAAGCTTTTAAAAAATCTGACCACGGGATCACATAGACATCGCAAAAATAAGAAGTTTGAGTACCAACAACATGGGGCTGCACGTTTTAGTTTCGGAGATATAAGCTTTTAAAAATCTGACCACGTGAGCATATAGACATCGCGAAAATAAGAAGTTTGAGTACCAACAACATGGTGCTGCACCCTATAGTTTCGGAGATATAAGCTTTTAAAAATCTGACCACGGGATCACATAGACATCGCAAAAATAAGAAGTTTGAGTACCAACAACATGGGGCTCCACCTTATAGTTTCGGAGATATAAGCTTTTAAAAATCTGACCACGTGAGCATATAGACATCGCGAAAATAAGAAGTTTGAGTACCAACAACATGGTGCTGCACCCTATAGTTTCGGAGATATAAGCTTTTAAAAATCTGACCACGGGATCACATAGACATCGCAAAAATAAGAAGTTTGAGTACCAACAACATGGGGCTCCACCTTATAGTTTCGGAGATATAAGCTTTTAAAAATCTGACCACGTGAGCACATAGACATCGCGAAAATAAGAAGTTTGAGTACCAACAACATGGTGCTGCACCCTATAGTTTCGGAGATATAAGCTTTTAAAAATCTGACCACGTGAGCATATAGACATCGCAAAAATAAGAAGTTTGAGTACCAACAACATGGGGCTGCACCTTATAGTTTCGGAGATATAAGCTTTTAAAAATCTGATCACGTGAGCATATAGACATCGCAAAAATAAGAAGTTTGAGTACCAACAACATGGGGCTGCACCTTATAGTTTCGGAGATATAAGCTTTTAAAAATCTGACCACGTGAGCATATAGACATCGCAAAAATAAGAAGTTTGAGTACCAACAACATGGGGCTGCACCTTATAGTTTCGGAGATATAAGCTTTTAAAAATCTGACCACGTGAGCACATAGACATCGCGAAAATAAGAAGTTTGAGTACCAACAACATGGTGCTGCAGCTGCACCCTATAGTTTCGGAGATATAAGCTTTTAAAATCTGACCACGTGAGCAAAAATCAGATCATATAGACATTACTAAAATAAGATGTTTGAATATTTTAGTAATGTCTATATGTGATTTGATTTCTGATTTGAATCTATTTACTTCACCTGATCACTAATACTACAAGTATCCTTGTTCCCCATTCATTGTACGAGCCGCACCCGAGCCGTCGACAAATCCGTCATCGTCCATACTGAACTGTGGCGAGCCTTGCACGTATCTCTGCTGCTTGCTAACACCGCGCGCGTACCGTACCGCGCGACCGTATGTCAATAGTGTAAAGTTCATTATTCAGTGTGCGCCGGGCCTCGAGCTCACGGTCAAATCAAAAAAAACCCAAATTGGTCCACCCGTTTGAGCGCTACAGGGGAACAGACAGACAGACAGACAGACAGACACACACACACGCGCGCGCACACACGCACACACACAGACACGTCAGACTTATAACACCCCCGTCCCCCCCGTCGATTTTGCGTCGGAGGTTCAAAATATAATATAATGGTCATACTGGTTACTGATACCTAAGTAGGTATACTGTGGTTACTTTAGTAAATATCATTATTTCAAAATCTCACATTTTCCTCTACTAACTTTTTATTACATACGTAACTCTATCTAAAAAGACACAAATTTACAAAATAATATTTATTATTACTAATTTAAAAAAAAATTATAACTAAATTAGAGAAATTACGAATATGAATCGCGGGGAGCGCGGCTGGCAAAAACTGACGCACGTCCTACCTCGATGAAGGCCTGTGAGCCACTGAGTACATGGCAAGAGCGTTGCGCGTGACCGTTTTATGCTAGAAATGGCTAGAATTTTTCTTGGATTTTTATTTAAAAAAAAAAGTCGTTGTAACTTATAGTAAATGCAATAAACTTTATTTAGATATAATTTTTATAAAATTTGGTGCAAAACTTTATACATAAAACTAGAAAAATGTAAAAAATCAGCATTTCTTCGGAATTTTTTATGATCGAGCAAAATCATACCTTTTGTGTTTTCAAACATTAAAATTAGTTGATAAAGAATTGGTCTACAATATATATTTTTTTGGGCGCGTAAAAAAATCTTCCTCTTGATTTAAAACTCGTTGGAAAAGGGCCAAAATCGCCTAAAACAGGGAAAAGCGCCCCTTAATAAACTTTTACAAAAATTTATCACAGGATCTTTAGTAAGTAGAGGAAGTGATAAATGAGGGGCTAACAAAAACTCGTACATCAAGTTTTAAATACTAAAGATTTATTCGATAATTTCATTAATAAAAATAGAGTTCAAAAAAGTTTTACAAAATTATTTTTACAATCAATAATTTATTACATAATAGGTACACGTCTCTACTTTCTGTTACACTATAGTTTTGTGCGTCACTGTTCATTTGTCTTAAAATACAAAAAAAAAACATTAACAATTAGATACCTAGATCTAGTAATCTCAGAATAAACACTAAAATAGGAGATTCGATATCAACGAAACGCTGCTTCGTATTGCAATGTAAACCTAAAATTACGTTATAAAAATAGTTCTTAAATCCGAATCTAAAAATTAACATTTGTAAACATTCTAAAAAACATGCTATAATTTGTACAATTATTTTATAATCTCAGTGGGAACTTATAATGATATTTATAAAAATGTCAAATACATATAAAAGTTAACAATATAATAATAATTATACTTATAGTAAGATCTAATAATAAAAAACTTAAAAAGGCACCAGTGAAATCTTGTTTCGAATTACTTAATCTACATACCCACATTATAAATTCATTCATATGTATATGTATTATGTACATATTTACCTAGTATTGAGGCACTTAAATCACTTCGAAATGCAAACTTATGCAAATGCAGTATTCTTTTATTGTACTTAAAAAATGTTTGGAAGACATTCGGAAAAAGTTTGTTAGGTACTACTTATTTATGTACAAGGATTTCTAAAATGTATTCCGTATGTGTCTTTTCTTTGATTCCATTATGAACTTTAAGAAGATAAATTTAGAATTTAAAATTAATCAGTCTCTTGGAGCAGTACTAAAATTATATTAAACAACCTGTTTCTGCACCAGATTTTAGTAAACTATGTAAATCTTAATTTTATAATCTAATTGTTATCTATGTAGGTATATGAGCGATTCGTAATGATATGTTTTTTTGCAGCTTTGTAACGCTCCCACTCTCGTACATTACGTCCAAATAGTCTGATTTTCTAAAGATGCATTTTTTAGCTCGTAATTAACCCACCATACCTTAATCTGACGTTTCTGAGTATTTCTGACCATTGTTTTTTTTTCGCGTGGTTCTATATAAAGGGTTTATATAATTATAGTAGAGGGTACTTAGCAGGATGCAAGATGCCTCCCTAATGTTAATCTGACGCGCTCGAGTAAATCCAAAAATCCCCTCTTGGGCTCTCCTACTATGATAAAATGGCTAAATATGCCTATTTGTGTCAAAAATATCAAATAAGGCTAGGAAATTGACGATTGTTATAAAAAGATACAAATTATGTATATGTAACTTTCCTAAAATGGATATATTTGACTTCTTTAATTAATAGGAACATTATTTTAAAATATTGTACTTTATTTGTATTTTAAGTACGTATATGTAGTAGGTATGTATTTACAGACATGAATCTCTAAATTAAACGTTTACAGCTCTAAATCTAATGCTATCCTTTTCCGCAAGAAACATTATGTAAAGGTTAGCCATCGAACTATTACGCTTAGAATGGAAGTTTCTAACAAATTTCCGCTCGAAACGTAAGCTATAAACCAACCCATGTGTGCCCTGTAATTACATTTGCCGACACGCACACAAGCGCATGAGTACCTTGAGCACTGACGCGACGATAGACGTATCGAGCCTTTTAAAGCCCGTTAAAAACGGCTTATCGCCGCGTCGACGACTGCCTTTCTTTACCTATTTATTCTAAGAGGTTAGCATTATTTTTAGACCTGCCAATTTTGTTTAATTTAGAAATATTTTTACCTTTGAAGAACTTTGATGATAATTACCTTTTCGATACAAATAAGCATATTTGATATTTTAAAGATTAACTTAATCTTTTAATGAAGTAGCTTATCGAGACCCGTCACTGAGCGGAAGAGTTGACTTTTGCAATTCGATATCATAAACACGGCGAAATCGCTCATATACGAAGGAAAAACCCTTAAACACAAACTGTCAACTAACACAAATGCTATTGAATCATCTGCAAATATTGATTCTCTTCATAAAACGAAGATAAAGAAGTTTGGAGATCGTTCACAACCATATTGTCGCCGCCTTGCAGAGGATGCGTACTGCTGGAAACCATTTCAGAACTTTTCCAATTCTCGCAATTTTCCACATATTCCAGAGTCCTCTGGTACGTCTCCTGACGCATAGTGTTCTGGTTTTTCTTCCTTCCGTTCGTGGCCTCTATTTGGGACTGAGAAATATCCCAAACTTGAACATCAGCTTGGTTGTTCTGACTTCGCAAACTATTCATACTGCAATCAGCTTGTGGGTCACCAGGATTTTTGACTATCTGATTGCAGTTCACGGACAACCTCACACCGTTCATTGGTTTCTGACTTCCAGTCGACATGTTGACTGAATTTTGCACGGATTTTTGCACGTTGTGCTTGTTGAATTGATTGCCCGGATAGTCCCACTGGTTGTAGGATCTTTGATGGTTGTAATATTGATTGTTGTTCATCATGGCCTGGTTGTACTGATGGTTATTCTTTGGTGGCGGTGGGCCCATTACGTTGGCTGCGTTCGTAACGGAATTGTAAGGTGGTGGTTGAGAATATTGCACGTTTTGGTTGTACTGGACGTTTTGAATAGGAGGACATACATTCTGCTGTTCACAATAACTGTTCATGGCGCCACGGCTCATGTTTCCACTGTTATCCACACTCATTACCGAAGATCTGGACAACTGCATTGGATGCATCTGAGGGTTTTGGTTCGGATAGTTCATTGGCTGAACGTAATTCGGCATCTGGTTATTGTAAGCCATGTTCTGTTGGTTGGTTGGCATCATTGACATCTGATATTGATTCTGATTGTAATGTTGCATCATCTGGTATTGCTGAATATTTTGGTTCCTTGTGTTAGCATTAATTTGTTGATTTTGCATAGGATAAGGTGGTGCTTGAACGTAGTTTTGGTTTTGGTATTGATTAGGAACATTATTAAAGTTTTTGTTAATATGCTTTGTGGGACAGTTCTGACGAATATTATATGGAGGAGCCGGTGTCATTTGCTGAGGTTGATTCATATTGATCATCATATTTGAATTTTGTAAAGGTTGCGCGTTCATTGTCATATTGGACATGTTTTGCACCATGGGGCTGGTTATAGGACTTTGCAGGCCTGGATGCATCGGGCTAGGCATGCCGTGACTCATCGGACTAACTATATTTTGAGTCATCGGGCTAGCCATATTCATCATAGGACTAGCGATATTTTGAGAATGAGGACTACCGATATTATTATGTCGTGGGCTCATCATCATTTGATTTGGCATCTGAGGACTCATTAGACTTTGCATACTTTGCGGACTCATTGCGTTATGTTGCGGAGACATGACGCTCATAACACTTTGTGGACTCATCACATTGTATACGCTTGGAGGACTCATGATGCTTTGAGGCATATGCTGTGGGCTTCTCATGCTCTGTGGGCTCATCGAGCTATGCGGTAGACTCTGGGGACTTAGCATGCTATGTGCTAAGTTAGGACTCATGATTGTCTGAGTCATGACAACCGTTTTCGGACTCATCGCGGGCTTTTGAGGTAGGGGGTTATTGACTCTCATCCTTGAGGATTGGTCCGTTTGGTTCGCCGTCATAGTTTGTAGAGATTGCAAAGGATTGTTCGTTGCGGCATTGCTCGTTGGAGGTTTTGAGAATTCTTGTTCACATTTTTCTGGCGTGACTTCAGGAATAGCTCTTTCCTGAAGGGGAGGATTCTTATCATCTAAAGACTTGGAGGCTAATAGAGAGCCGCTGTTACCGGACATACTAACATCTAACGACCTTAAATCAACTTGAATATCACTTATGTTGAGATCACTTCCTATGGCACCTAAATTTTTGAGAAGGGAATCATCACTCGTCGCGACATCACTGATTTTGTCACCGGAATTGTTCGTGTTTTGTATTTCACTGGATATAATGTCTTTGGTTGTCGTATCTTTCTCTTTGCTCGGGTCTAGTTCGGGATTGGTGGAGTCCGTTTTGGCCGGTGTTACCGAGTCGGTTCCCAATATTGATTGGTTAAGATATTGCATCATTTCGTCTGGTATCACCAGCTTGTTCTCCACCATCTCTCCTTCAGCGACCTGGAAACAAACGAAGATATTAGAATATTTAACTAACCTGAGTAGACCTAGTGTAAAAAGTAAATTAAGTAGAATATTGCGAATATGGCATAGCTACTTTTAATATCAAAAATTTAGATAATCTGGGTTGAAAGACATGTCTAGCAATTCCTATTTATTGTCAACTTAATTTATTATAAGTGACAAGTGAGACGAGTGAGATGCGTACGGCTCAGAGAAGTGGTCTTTAACTATGGGCCTCATAGGAAACTCAGAGTCACTCAGAGAGCAATAGAGAGAGCTAGGTTCGAGACTTTCTCTACACGATCAAATCAGAGGGCGAGGCACATATTCCGACAACCGATAGACGTTGGGGTCCCAAGGTAGAGTGTCGACAAGGGTAGAGTGACGACCTCGGACTGGTAAATGCAGTGTAGGCAGACCCCCCTCTAGATGGACCGAAAATATCAGACGAGTCGCAGGGGTATGCATACCTCTTCCAAGTTAACCCGCTTCCATCTTAGACTACATCATCACTTACCATCAGGTGAGATTGCAGTCAAGGGCTAACTTGTAGTTGAATTTAAAAAAAGAGAGCCACTGGATACAAGCGGCACAGCACTGCGACGTGTAGCAAACCCTATGTGCTTAAAAGAGACTTATGCCCAGCAGTGGACGTCTATCGGTTGATCACAATGAAGACGATAAGTAACATTCTAGAATCTTCCTTATCGTCCTTTCGTTGTGATCAACTACTAGTAGAAAATATCTAGTTTATATAGTAAAACAACTTAAAGCACCAACTTTACCTGTTCAAGATTGACTTCTTGATTGGGGTGATGAACTTGCGCTGTGGTGATGACCACAGTGTTGGTGGAATTGGATCGAGATTCCTTGTACGTTATCTCGTGTTCATCTTCCGTCTTGAACGGGAACGGAGCATCGCCCTGCAAAAAATACCAATTCTGTGTAGATTCATTCTGTGAGAAGACCTCTTCCTAGTTGTGGCTCGGTGATGATGATGATGATGTATTAGGATTGCTAAGCTTAGGTTAGGTTATACCAATATTAATTTATGTCATTGGATTCTATCGAAATGGCAAAGTACTGTAAAATTAAACACAACAGTGAAAGAAATATAAAAAAAAAAATGGTTGTCTGTAAAGTCGGTTTACAAGAAGACAATGTGGCTAATTCTGTTGTACACAATCTCTAAACTAAACTAAATTGACAGGTTTAAAAATAGTGTTATCCCCTTCAGCAGGGAGGATTGTGAAAGAGACAGGAATATATTTAGACCTGTCATTTTAGTTAAGTTTAGAAATTGTGTGACAACAGAATCGGCCACATTGCCTCTCTATCGCGTGTTCCGCACTCTCGCTTGCAGACTCGTTATGTTGTGCTTTTTCGTGCATGTAGCCGGCGTTCATCAATTTATAAGGCGTTATCACGTCAAAATGAACGTAGACAAGAGACGTAGACCATCATGGAGTACGAAAATTTTCAAAAAAAAATCTTAATGGATTTCAAAAAGCTTAGTACTATATTTTACTTGTACACAACGTATACAAGAAGTCCGAAATAATAACTCTATTATAATTTCACCACCATAAATCTCCAATGATTATGGAAGAATTTATAAGCACTGACTACTTACTACTGACTAAAAGCTGTGATACTGACTAAAAGCTGTGATAGCCTAGTGGTTAGGACAACCGACTTCTAATCGGAGGTCGTGGGTTCGATCCCGGGGCACGCACCTCTAACTTTTCGGAGTTATGTGCGTTTTAAGTATTTAAATATCACTTGTTTTAACGGTGAAGGAAAACATCGTGAGGAAACCTGCATGCCTGAGAGTTCTCCATAACGTTCTCAAAGGTGTGTGAAGTCTGCCAATCCGCTTGGCCAGCGTGGTAGACTATGGCCAAAACCCTTCTCACTCTGAGAGGAGACCCGTGCTCTGTAGTGAGCCGGTAATGGGTTGATCATGATGATGATGATGATGATGATGATGATGACTACTTACCACCTCATCGTTAGTGCACGGGTAAGGCTGGTAGGCTTGGGCTTGGTCGCTGAGATTAGACTGCTCCGACAGCCTCCTCGCTTCCTCTTTGACTTGCACGTTGGGGTCCAGCTCCAAAGCCAACTCCTCCGCTCTGACCTCCGAACACGTCACGCCCCGGAGTAGGACAGCCTGGAAGAATTAAACAATTGGTAAGTCAAAACGGTGATAGCCTACGTTTCGGGAGGATCGAATTCTATCCCGGCACATACTTCAACTTTTCGGAGTGCGTTTAAATATTATCACTTGCTTTAACGGTGAATCGTGAGGAAATCTGGGAGTTCACCATAATGTTCTCAAAGGCATATACACTATACAGTCTACCAATCCGCACTTGGCCAACGTGGTGGACTATGACCTAAACGCTTCTCACTTTGAGCGGAGACCCATGGCCTGTAGTGGGTCAGTGATGGGTTGATAATGATGAAGTAAAATTAATGTTAAAGCGATATACGTTGAGATCTCAAGGTGTTCGATAAGCAAGCCCGCATGCACCGGTAAATCCAGCGTTGAATGACCCCCTAATTTATTGATTTACTGACTGACTGACTAATCTATCAACGCACTGCTCATGGGGTAAAATCAACATGCTACCATAGTGCATGGTAATTACCTGATTGCCCTGCGAGGTCCGGACAGCCTGCACGGCGGCGAGAGCTGATGATGGCGGCGGCGCGTATCCCACGCATGACACCTGACTAGATCTGAAACGTGACATTACATTTTTAACTGCACCTCATGGACTACTCTGAAACATACAACTCTTAATCGCTTCTAGTGCAACTAGCGGTCAACATGTTCGACTGTGAATCACGTATTCCCGGAGTTAATTCCCGGGTTGGGTCAAGAATTGTTAGGTTAGGTTTTTCTGTGAAGAAATTCTCAGTGCTAGCTTGGAGTTGAAAGCTAGTTTCCAACTACCCCCGGTACTGATATTGTTTCACCCTCGTACTTCGGTGCCTTAGAGAGCGTTGAGCCGTCGGTTCTAATTAACATCACTATTATAATTATGACAAAAGTCGTTAAAAGTCGGAGCAGCGTGATGGGTCTAAGCTTTAAATCCCTCCCTATAAGAGAAGAGGCCTGTTCCCAGTTGAGGGACGCCAAAGGGATGTTTGTTTGTATCACCTTCGACTGCTGTCAGGAGACAGCTGATCGTATATCGCAGTGTGCTGTGAGACTAGCCGCTGTTGCCCGGCCATGCCCGTCGTGGTGGCCACCGCGCCCGACACCACGGACGCTTGGCTGCTCTTGCGGGAGATGTCTGATGATCTGGAAGGGAAAAAAGTCAATTAATATTGAAGTATATAATATTGAATAGGTAAGTTGGTCAATTTTAATAACGTAAAAAGATAAGTAAGTAAATCCGCTTAAAAAATTAAAAAGAGAATTTAAAATGTGGTAGATACGGATAAAAAGAGATATTTCCGCTGCCGGCGATAGTCCCGTCAAAATACGTTCAGTCGATCCAAAAATTTGCCCGTAAAAACAGAAACGAAGACAAAAATTTTAAAAGGGTGCGTTTGTATTATAGTATCATTCAAATCATCATAATATTTAGAGGCAGTTAGTTACTCGTATTTCAAAATCACAGATAGGTACTTCAATTTTCATTAATTTGAAGCTTATACAAACAAAATACAAATCTATAAATTCGCGCCTAGGTACATATATACTTAGTTACTACTTTTCGAACCGCAAACATTCACTCAATAAAATAAACGTTTGATATCTTTTTGAACTCTTTCAACTACGAATTGGAAACAACGTTTGGAGAAATATCCATTTTTCATGATAAAAACTTACCGAGCACTGTACAAACTGCTGCCGGAGGAGATTCCAGAGTCCCGCCTCGTATTGGGAAGGCCAGATTTCAGTTCCACGGCTACGTTTGTGCCACCGATCTCTGTTCTCCCTTGAATACCACCTGAAATAACCAAATTCGCATATTGACCATATTGTTATACTTATCCTTTGATTTTTCTGTAGCTAATAGCTTTCAAAAAGTTATGTTTAAAGTTTAGAAAATACTAATCATTAAATTAATATTGAATCGCGAGTGGCTTTACAACTTGACGGTGCATTAAGGTTTAACTTTTGAATTGAGCTTCACGAAATTCGGCACAGTGATAGCTTTGGCCCTGGAAGTTATTATATTCTTACTTTTGATCCCAGACAATCAAAAGTTCACAGGATTATTGAAATCTTAATTCCAAGTGGACTAAGTTGCGAGCCTCGCCTATGTATAATAATTATAGTAAAAATATAAAACGAATCAACGTAAACAAGGTCGTCTTAGGTCGCTTCCATCTTAGACTGCCTCGTCGCTTACCATAAGGTGAGATCGCTATCAAAGGCTTCATGAATGAATGAACGAAAGGACGAAAGAATAAATGAATGAATAAAAATTGTAATGCTATTGTTACCTCCGCCGATGTCGGCTCCGTGCGTCGGCGGCATCAGGCGCGCCAGGCCCACCTTGTTGCCGAACCTGGGCGCATGGTGGTGCGCTCGCGGCTCGCCGATCGCGACCATCGCGCGCAGCATGAGCGGCAGCTGGCCCACCTCCCCGACCACTTCCTGTTCCACCTGATGAAGACAAAAAGTCTCAAAGATGTTAGTTTCTCTGTGATAATAAAGTTTATAAATGCGGTGAAAAACGAATAAGTGAGAAATCTTTTAAATAAGGGGCGTAAGAGGACCGCTTTCGGAAACGACGAAAGGGAGTGATGAAAAAATGCGAAAAACATTCAATTATTTCCTGTATTTTTTTCAATGTATTGCTCCTCCAAATACTAATATAATATAATAAACTAATATCTATATATTAGTTCTTCTGCAACTTATAATTTGGGTATTGAAAAGATGTTTAACTGCAATTACCTCGCCGTCCAATCGGAAGTACGGGGCGCCGTTCTCGTCACTGAACCCGCCGAGACCTGACCCACCGAAGTCTAGCTCGCCGCCACACTGTGCTGATAACTGGAAACCAATTACAAAAATATAATAAATGAATCCATACAAATACATAACCCGTCTCAGCTCCCATAAGAGATGAGCCCTTCAACATCTTATGGGCAGTGGGATGGAAGCAGGCTACTCTGGAAGAGACGGCAGTTTTTATTAAACCCATACCCCTGATCGGTTTCTACGCGACAGCGTACCGGAGCGCTAAATCGCTTGGCGGCTCGGCTTTAACGGTGGCGGTAACTACGGCTAAAGCTTCCCACCAGTCCAGAGACAACTTAGAAACAGTAAATTCCCAAATCGCCCCTGCCGGGAATCATACCCGGGACCTTTCATTTATAAAACCTCAACGCTCACCACTACATCAGAGAGGTCATTAAAAATTTATAAAAATATTTTTATGATATTAAATAGGTGGATTACTTTCAAGTAAAGAAGGTAAACTTGTAACCTAGATTTTGTCATGGATAAATAGGTGGGTTACAAAGTTCAAGTAAAGAGTATATATACCTGATGAGCCGGCGTGTGTAGACCGTGGGGTAAAGGCGAAGCGGGGCTCTCGCTCTTGACGGAGGCGGAGGACGTGTGACCCCTGACCCCCACGGGGACGCCGCCCTCCTCGGAGCGCGGCGAGGAGCCCGCGCCGCCGCCGCCCGACTCTGCTGAGTCGTCGCCTCGACTGCATCCTGAAAATGACCACTTTCTACGTTGGGGCATGTTGGCAAGTGGGGGCAAAATCGAAGTGCATCGAAGCGAAATCCAAGTGTCAGTCGGCTCCTGACCTGCGTCTGAAGTGTTGCGCGTTCATTGTACATGACACACGAAGAGGCGCGAATGCACGCGCATTCATGCAATGAAGAATTTGACGATCCGATGCGCTTCGACTCTGTGCTAGTATGCCCCGACCCTTATTGACCATTGTTATGGAAGAGTCGGCTTGTAGCGTGGTTAAGACAATTTAATTATGTACATGTTATGTACGCCGAATTTAATGCTGGTTCTTCTCGGTAGGAATGACATTCCGGACCAGTAGTAGATTCACGATTCAAAAGCACAAACTTTTCTACTCTATTCTATTCCAGCGTACTGGTTACCAAATGCTAGCCCACTTTAGTAATAATTTCAAACGAAATATCAACATATTGTAGATACCTTTATGTTTTTTACTGGCGTAGAACTCGGCACCGTGGACTGTCTTCACATGTTTGCGCAGGGAAGATGGATCCGTGTATCTTTTGGTACAACCTGGAGCTTTGCAAACGTACGGTTTCTGGAAAAAGCATAATTTATGTATATAACGGAAGCCGAGATGTTTATTTATCGCGGCCATGTTCTTCGTTTTGATCTGACTGTATAGTATTGGTTACCAGTGTTTTGGGATAGTAATAGTCCCCGTTAACAGGAGCCTCTTCCCGAAAGACCTTGTAAATTATACTAGAAAAAAGACGGTAGGATAACTGTAAAAGAGGTGTTTCGGTGATTAACGAGCTGTGTGAAGAACTAGTGAAGAAAACCTTAGAGCAAAACAGTGGAGAAGAAAGTATCAAAACAAAGCTCGACAGCAAAATGTCTTCGTCGGCGTTAACCGATAGACGTCTACAGCTGGACATACAGGTGTCTTATTAGTACTTCCACACACCGCGATCTTGAGCTGCTTGTATACAGCGTTTCCCTACGATTTGTCTGATGTCATCGGTCAAATTAGTGGGAGGTTTGTAAGCCATTTCAGCAGATTGAGAACAACCCGCGTCGCTGGTTATCTATGTCAGTACCAATCCGCTACTCTGCAAATAACCACTTCAGTTTCGCAACCGGTTGAGCTATGCCGATATCTGGTTTTGCTTCGGATCTCCTCATTTACGAATTAAAACTAAGCATAGCTCTCTCAATCGCTCACTGAGTAAAGGAACCATGTCTCGGAGCAGAATGTCATACTGGCAACGCGTACTGTTCGAAGACTTTTGTCGAAGTCGAAAACACTTGAAGATTTTGGACGAGACGATATTTCGATGCTTGATGCCAAGTACCTAAAAAAAATTCAAATAAGACTTTACTCACCTCATTGCTGTGTGTCCTGTTCTGATGCTTCGCTCGATCGCTGGCATTGGAGAACGCTTTCGCGCAGCCAGGATATTCACATGTGTACGGTTTTTCTCCAGTGTGACTTCGTAAATGGGTCTTCAGATTTTCGAGCCGTGAATATGCTTTACAGCAACCTTCGAACTAAAGCGTAAAGACACCAAATTAATTCACAATTCAAGAGTAGAAGATAAAGTAACAACTTTTTTACGGAAATAAACTTTGGCATAATATTAAAATACTACGCTTAGATATTATAATATGAGCGGTGATAGCCTAGTGGTTAATATCACTCATTTTAACGGTTAAAGGAAACATCGTGAGGAAACCTGCATGCTGGAGAGTTCTCCATAAGTTCCTCACTTGGCCAGAGTGGTGGACTGCGGCCTTCTCACTCTGAGAGGCGACCCGTGCCTTGTAGTGGGCCGGTAATGTGTTGATCATGATGAGGGTCATGACTATGGTTAACCATGTGATCGAAGAAAACTGTCAATGTTAAATGAGCGTTACAGGTATACACTTACGGTACATTTATGAGGTTTTTCACCGGTATGCCGTCGCATATGCACCACGAGCATGTACTGAGCTTTGAAAGGTTTTTCATCCCTGGAGCATCCGACCCAACGGCACACAAACGCTTTTTTACTGGCGTGTATGTGGTCCGTGTTGATGTGCTTCACCAGGTCGTCTTGGGTCGGGAACTCCAATTTGCAGTCAACCTGTGATAATGAACATTAATTACAATGTAATTTTACAGCGGTGGTAGCCTAGTGGCTAAGACTTAAGTCTCTCTTTAGGGGAGACTGGCCTCTAACTAATGATATTTAATCACTCGCTTTCACGGTGAATGAAAACACCGTGAAGAAATCTGCATGCCTGTGAGTTCTCCATAGCCTAGTAAGATGGTGATAGCTTTGAGGCTAGTATTTCAGCAGGGCGATTCAGAACACTTCGATTCGGTTTCGGTTTCGACAACTACCCTGTCGATACGGTTATTCTGAATTGAAAATACATCTTATCGTACGATAACTTACCGAATCGATCGATAGTTACGTTATCGAAGTGTTTTGAATTACTTACCGTACGATAAGATGTATTTTTAATTCAGAATAACCGTATCGACAGGGTAGTTGTCGAAACCGAAACCGAATCGAAGTGTTCTGAATCGCCCTGCTGATCAGCTTCGGGGGACTGAGCTTGATCCCCGGCACACATTTCAAGTTTTAAGAGTTACGTGCTTTTTAAACAATTAAATATCACTCGCTTCAACGGTGAATATTCGTGAGGAAATCTGCATGCCTGTGAGTTCTCTATAAAGTTCTCAAAGGCGTGTGTCTACCAATCCTCACTTGGCCAGCGTGGTAGTCTACGGCATAAACCTTTCTCATTCTGAAAGGAGACACGTGCCCTGCAGTGGGCCGGTAATGGATTGATAATGACGATGATTCGAAAGTAATTTAGGTGAATATTGCTAACCCAATGGCAGTTGGTCTCAATGAAATCTCCAGGCTCGTCCTTAGAGTCTAAGCCATCGTGTACTGTACTCTCGGCCGCTGCAGATAAGGGTTTATTGCTGTTCATGTTCTCTCGATGCGATATGAGGACCTGAGGTGACTTGCGTTGGTTCATAGCCGTCGATGCGCTGAAAATATTTTTTTTTTATTTCAAATTTTACTTGCGTCCCTGAACTCTGTAACATGCATATTTAATAGAAACATCAATTGAATTTTGTTTTGTAATAAAGCACTAAAAGCGGCTTTACTTATTAAAAATAACTAACCTGCTATATGTACAACAATTAGGTAAGTATATTATTTTTCACAAAAATAAATACCGTCGAACTGATCATATTTTATAGGCATGGTGGCCGCGGGGCATAAGCTATAAAGATGACCAATGTTGTAGAATGCAATTCTATAATAATCTAAGTATTAAAATGCATAAAGACCTTTACAATTGGACATTTGACGGACTTCAGCCTATAGACTTTTATTAGGCCTTTTTGGTTAACAGGGGAGAAATTTCCTTAAGATACTTTCCTTGTCAGAAATCAAGTTTTTTACGCATTACAATCTCCGCATAATGCGGTATTAGAATTAGATCTAGGGTTCGACTCCTGTTCGGTCTCTGTCCTTCGGTTTCTGGTCTGTTCTGATGGGAGCCGGGAGGCCCCAGCCGTGGCTAGTTATCCCCCTACTGGTAAAGCCGTGTCGCCAAGTGATTTAGCGTTCCGTAGAAACTGATCAGGGGTATGGGTTTAATAAAAACTGCCATACCTCTTCCAGATTAGCCTACTACCCCCTTATCGTCACTTATCATCAGTTGAGATTATAGTCAAGGGCTAACTTGTAGCTGTGATAGCCTAGTGGTTAGGACGACCGACTTCTAATCGGAGGTCGTGGGTTCGATCCCGGGCACGCACCTCTAACCTTTCGGAGTTATGTGCGTTTTAAGTATTTAAATATCACTTGCTTTAACGGTGAAGGAAAACATCGTGAGGAAACCTGCATGCCTGAGAGTTCTCCATACGTTCTCAAAGGTGTGTGAAGTTTGCTAATCCGCTTGGCCAGCGTGGTAGACTATGGCCAAAAACCTTCTCACTCTGAGAGGAGACCCGTGCTCTGTAGTGAGCCGGTAATGGGTTGATCATGCTAACTTGTAGATGATCAAAAAAGTTCAAGGTTTACTTGGTTTACTTATGTCTCAGCTTCGTTTACCTGTCAGCTTCCATAACGCTGGTGATTTCAGGTTGCTGAGGCGGTTGCTGCATATGCTGAGGTGTTCCGTCGAGACCCAAACCGTTCCTAACGTCCACGGGACCGCCTATTAACAACTGCGTCGGTGATGATATGTGAGATCTGCGAAAGAAGTCAAACACGTGAATTTTCAGTGTCATTTTACCATCGAAATTAGTAGTTATTTTATGTGGTTAATATATAATGCGTTTTCTCGAAATTCTTCTTAATATTTCCCTTGATCGGAGCTTTAGATAGAACGGGAAGTATCAGCAATTACTGACACTATGTGAGCACTATCTTTTTTCATCAGCTCAAAGAAACCATTATAACTCTCTTTTGAAAAAAATCCTATAAAACTAGAATCTATCCTAGAAAATTCAGTGTTTTAACAATACATGGAATATGGATAAACCTAACCCACCCACCCGTCACTATGAGTGACGTGTGTTTTGGAGGGTTTTTGTATATATTGCTTTTTTTGTATGTCAAACAGTACGAGGACGTACAGTACTCAACGCATGCTGTACTATACCACAGGTTTGTCTGCTTTAGCGGATTATAGAAAAATAAGTTGAGATTCCAAGGCTAGAGTGACGATCTCGCATCGGGAAGCGCATTGAGTCGGTTCTTTCTTGTGTATCATGAGTTTCCGCAAAGTGGGTAACGTCTACTTGTATCCAACGATTCATCTTCGGATAATGCAGCTGTTCTACAGGGTTAGCCTGTAGAACAGTTCGTAGTGTATGTACCTATGGATGCCGGCTACGAGATGCGCGTGGGCAGCGTGGTGAGCAGCCGCCGCCGCCGCCTGCTGGTGCGCCGGGTCGAGCAGCACGCCGCCGGGCAGCACGCCGCCGGGCAGCACGCCGCCGGGCAGCACGCCGCTGCCGCCCACCACGCCGCCGCGCGCCAGCAGCTGCTGCGCCAGCGACGCGTGCGACAGCGACAGCGCGGGGGATATTGCACCTGAAACAATTATGATATTATTACAAAAAAGATCAATCGAATACTTGACAATTATCTTCAAAAACTGACTTCAAAAAGCGGTACTAAAGACTCCACGGAGTACGGGCTCCAGAACACCGCCCTCTTGCGGTTGACAGACGCACCTATCGATCCACCCGACAACCTGAGCCTGCTCTGAGACGCTTAATCTCTTCCAGCTCAACTGACTAGCATTAAGTAGCGCAGGACAGGAATGAATGGCAGCTTCTAGTGTCGGAAGCCAAGGTTCTCTTTGGGTCACTAAGCCCGCGAAGTAGTAAGTAGTAGTAGTAGTAATCTCTTAGCCATATAGGAAGTGGTGTTCCAAATTTTGCACGCAACATTATCAGTACAAATCAGCCCCCTATGGTATTAGTTTGGTGTGAAATATTGGTTGCTAAATCACATATTATACCCACCTGCACTATTTTGGTGCAGGCCATAACTGCCAGTAGACGCAGCAGAGGGCGCTCTCACACCCAAGCTGGCGGGCGAGGCTCGTATCACGGCAGCGAGGACCTAGGTCTTCGCGGAGTACGGGCTCTAGGATACCGCGTTCTTGCGGTTTAGTAAAAACTGGTTGTAAATCGCATATTATACCCACCTGCACTAAGATGCCCATAGCTGCCAGTAGACGCAGCAGAGGGCGCTCTCACAGCCAAGCTTGCGGGCGAGGCTCGTATCACGGCAGCGAGGTCCAAGGACTCCGCGGAGTACGGACTCCAGGACACCGCCCTCTTGCGGTTGGCGGACGCACCAATCGCTCCACCTGATAACCTGAGTCTATTCTGGGACGCTATCCGAGAACCTGCAAACAGCGCACAATTTATTGGTAGCATCGATAATTACATTATTAGCATTGGAGAGCGCTGATAGCCTAGTAAGAGAGGTGACAGCCCCGACAACGGCCTCCCTTTCGGGGGTACCGGATTCAATTCCCGGCAAGCACCTCTAACTTTTCAGAGTTATGTACGTTTCCAGCAATTAACTTGCTTTAACGGTGAAGGAAAGTGTGAAATCTACCAATCCGCACTTGGCCAGCGTGGTGGACTACAGCCTAAATCCTTCTAATTCTGAGAGGAGACCCGTGCCCTGTAGTAGGCCGATATAACTGGTTGATAATGATGATGATGACGATAGAAAATTACTGAGACTGCTTCGGTGGTCGATTTCGACTGCCAATTACGAATTCGGTTCACGGGTAGGGCCAAGAAATTGTTGTATTAGGTTTTACTGTCAAGAAGTTCTCAGTGCTAGCCCGGAATTGATAGTTGGCGGTGTTACACCCCCTTGCCTTGGAGAGCACGGTCAGGAGTCACAGAGTCTCCGCAGTAATAGAAGAACTACAAATTATAGTGAGATACAACAAGTACTACTAAGATTGTTTTTCTTGTAATTACGTAATTAGCATGAGTTTTGAATTAACAAAATTGAAAAATTTTACAAACCTTCTAAACTTAGTTGGAATTCCTGACTGGCGAGCGTACTGCCCGCGTGGAGTTCCGGATGCAAGCTCCTTGCTGCACTTAAATACTCTAAGCCTGAAAAGATATTAAATCAAATTTATAATATAACAAAAAGTATATTATAATCGTGTATAATATAAACTAAGCTACCCGCGCATCCGCGACTTTAGATTCCTGATTTTTTTCCCTTACCAGTGGCAAGTTCAATTTGCATTTAAGAGGTTACGTATATAATTGGACATTGAAATGGAAACATTAATTTTCTACAAGTTATAACGATTTTAGAAATCGATGTTCGATTAGATAATTGTTTAATACATGATCTGAAAAGCCACGGAATACGGAGCTATATATTTTAGAATAAAATTTAAAAGTTTCCTATTCAAACAAAATTTTACAAGATTTTAATAAATAAAAAGAACTTATAGAACCAGCGACCACATATCTATACCATGTATACCCCTTTATGAATTTTACTGAGATTGTGCTTAAGATGGTGCTTAGATACTCGAATATTTGAATGATCTGAAAGATCATTCAAATATTGAGTACTGAAGAGTACTGAGAGAGTAATACTGTACTGAGAGAGTAATACTGAAGAGAAACGTTGGAACATATCCATCTTAATGATACGATGGCTTTACCAAGCTTGTGTGAAAAACTTATATCGAGACTCTCCAACATAGATTAGAATTGTGGGTACGTGAGGAGATATTATATGTCTATCAATCAATTATCAAAAAAGTAAAGGAAGAAGAAGGAGAAGCAGAAGAATATTTATTATGGAAAAGTCAAGATGGAGTTCTACCTTTATAAATACTGGGCCTTTGTCAAAAGCGCTCAACTTTACGTAACATGGCTAAATATAATTGGATTCGACTGATTTAAGAGGACCATTAGTTTTTGTAACTTAGCAACCGTATTTAAATACCATAAAACCATCTCAGTAATTTTATCTAATAAAAACTTGTAATTCAATACTCGATTTGAGTACCGAACTCTTCGCGCATGACAAATCCGAAACCATTTAAATTCAAACACATTAAAAAGTTTATGTTAGTGGTTCTATGCCTTAATATCTGGCGATTGAGATGTCAACAGTAGACCACTTTGAATATAAAGTGTCCACTTAGCGATACAAGTGATTAATAAGGCGGTAGACGTTTACGAGCTATTTCGGTGAATCTCATTTTGCGCTCGCTAAATTTGGCGCCGCGTCCAAATATGCATCGGCTAATTGGGTGCTCCTAACTCCGATATTCCAATGTCGATATTTCTCGATCGTATGAGAATTTTTACGACTCTGGGAAATGCTGAATTAAATCGTAAAGGAATCGGATCATTTCGAAATTTTAAAGAATTTTAATTCCGTGGTAGGTACCTAAAATTTTATCGCACTTGAAGTACGGGACAATTTGGTCTCTTGTCGTAATAAAAAACAATAAATTGTAAGTTCCCTTCGTAAAGTTAAATTTTTATACAATTATAATCCCGTTCTCGGAATAGTATAATTATCGGATGCCAGCCTTTATAGAGTAGGTACGTACACTTTATAACGACTTATTTGACGTGCTTTTTGTTGCAAGGTAAACGCCTGGACGCCGCGCGTCGCGTCGCAAAAACTTTTCAATGCAAAAAACCGAAGAACAAACTCGCATATTTTACAACAGCTTAATAATTACAGCGCCGTGCAAAAACGGTCTATTACTCCACCGTGATTATTAATTAGTTATTAATCAAACCTAATCAACTTAAAGCTTCGTCGTGAACGTTATTGCGATCCCCCATTATAATTACATGCCTCGTACCTTCAAAAACAAACACGTTTTTAAGGCTCTAAAAAAAAGAAGAAGAAAAAAAAAAGAACGAGATCCCTTTGATTTGTTGATCACGCTCGTTCGAGCCGAGGCGGGCGATTCGGGCCGAAATAATAGGCTGAGGCGAAAGGCGCGATGGACCACCAATTTGGCGGACACCCAAACAAGAAAACGAGCGCGATTCCGAAAACCCCCCAAAATATTGCATGCGCTCTTTGACGCGCCGACCGACTACCGACATTTTTATGTCTTCATCCTCTGTGAGAAGCGGCGCATACGTCGATGTATCGAGCGATAGGGGAAAAAAGTCGAGTCGTCTCCATCAATCGAATCGATAAGCTCGTCCGTTTCGAATTCCGTACGACTGGTCACCCTAACGACATTCGTGTAACCGCGCGCAAAAACTTTATACGAATATTGACTTTATATTCTTTTTTATATCGGTCGGAATATTGAGCGATCGGGCGGTTCGACTGGGTCGCTTTTTGCTCGTTCGATTATTCGACTGTATCGGTATCGGTTTCGGAGTGATGTATTAATTTTTATCGGTTTCGATTGAGCGTAAAATTGGTCTGGATGGGCGACATCTAGCGCGGGTGGAGCGACCGGGTTCGGCGTTAAAATATGAATGTCAATAGCTTTGTTGGTCGGCGCCTTTGGCAGTGACTTTGTACCGTCGTATACTAATGAGGGCGGCTGTAAATTATGTGTGTTTTTAGAAATGCGGCGAGATGAAGGCGTCGCGATGTGAATTTGTAATGGCGTGGGTTAGCTTTAATTGGTCACCTTTTTTGAATATTGGTCAATCGATAAAAGATCGCATACTTATTGATACTTAACGTAAATAAATGAGTTTCGGGCTAACGTTTAACAAGCGTGAAGAGACAACTGCTCATCATCAATTTTATGAGTCAATGAAGAAAGAATTCTGCCGGATAGGTAGGTAGGTGTGTAGCCTACCTTTTTCAGAGAAACCTTTTTAAGCTATCAGATATTATCTTTACCAATAAATTAACAACTTTAGCCGTGTAACTAAGTTTGGATTTGAATACTGCAACTCTACGTCATACTTAATAAACTAGCGAACCGCGAGCTTCGCACGGGTGGTCGGTGTTCGGACGGGTGGTCGCATCAAGCAAGTCCCGTCATCGGTGTGAGACCCGCGCTTGATTTAGGTATTTTCGCGCGCGTTTTTTTTGTGATAACTCCTAAGATATTCATTTAAATTACATGGTGTAAAGATTATCTTATTGTGCATAAAATGCGTTATGTAACTAACGTATTTAAGTTGATAAGGATTAATACTGTATCGGTTTAAATGGATTTCCAATTACCGCATTGTAGGTATGTCACCATTTTTTAGAAGACGAGCAACGACTACCTTTTGGCTACCTTCTGAAATATCATTATGGGCTAGCACCGAAACTGAGATTATCATATTGGGATTATCGCAAATTGGGATTGAATTATTATAATATAGTCTATTTTAACTATTCTAGTCTATTACAAGCGACATTAAAGACAGATTGTCTGGTAGGAGGCTTCAACCGTGGTTAGTTCTCACCCCACAGGCAAACACACAAGAAAATTATGTCTATTCATTTTCTCGTTTATTTCTATTGTCTTCAACGAGAAAATGTGTAGACAGAATTTTGTCGTGAGTAGCATGTTAGCGCAACAGGGGTACTGTGGGTTTAATAAAAACAGCGATAGGTACCTCTTCTAGGTTAGACTGGTCCCAACTTAGACTGCATCGTCACTTACCATCAGGTGAGACGCAAGGGCTAACTTGTAAATGAATACAAAAAATCTAAAGGACAGGCCATTTATTTGTAAAGTTAACTTGCCACATCCGACAGCTCGACGCGTAACTATAAAAAAAAACTTAATTTTAATTTTATTCAGCAGTAGGTATTAACCCCGTGGAGAATTTTTATACCTCTTTTTCCCCTCACGAGTTCTTAGAAGCAGCTGCGTTATAACCTCACACTACCTGTTACCTTTGATTATGGTATAAAAACCTCGTTAAGGCTTTTTTTGCGGACCCTACCGCTCACTAATCGTTTTATGACAACTGATGTTTTAATGAGAATATTGCTTTTAGGTTTTTCAGACCACAATAATTATTATTAGTGATACTTATACATAATATAGCAATGCGTGGCTAGAGTTGAATATTGTAAGTAAACGATATTAGAATCTTTCATTGTTAACCTACTTCAAAAGTGGAGGAGAGGATACTTGGCGGATATTTTTTTTTATGTAATTAGACAGATATCTGCAAGATTCCTGAACCAATTTGCGTATTTTTTTTAATCCCACATAAAATTATAGTTCTCACTACTCTTAACCCAGTTTAGCTGAATTGTTTGTTTCAATTGTTGGTACCAAGTAGGTAATACGTACCTACAGATTTACAGACTTCATCTTTTTTGAACTCCGGGTAATAATCACTGCATATTATAAAACAAAGTCCACCGCCGCGTTTGTCTGTCAATTCGCGATAAACTCATAAACTACTGAACGGATTTTCACCAATTGACAGATTGATTTATGAGGAAGGTTTGAATATATCATTTGTTGGGGGTTTTATGTAAATTAGTTGAAATATGACGATAATTCGCCCGGGAGCTTTCATTGAAAACTCTGCCTAATCCCTTTGAGATATAACAAAACAATGTATGGTGGGATAGTAGCGGGTAATTACTACCCGTGCGAAACCGGCGCGGGTCGCCAGTTATTAAATTCAAGGTATATTGACCTCGACTTAATACATAATAATATGCAATACCATGCATTATTATATATTTATTGGCGTCCCATCGGACTATGAGAGTGAGGGAATAGAGAGTGCACCTGTGTATGCGCGCACACACTTGTGCACTATAATATCTCCTGCGCAGATGGCTAGTCTCTGCCTCGGTTGAGATTGGCCGCTGTGGCCGAAATTCGGTCAGGAGGACATTATTTATTATTATTTATTATATCTTTACTCAGATAAAAGAACATAATTCTTGTATCCGAGCCCGGTTTAATACCGTTCAATAATTTCACGACAGTAACTTCACCCAACAACAGTCTCTTAGATAAATATCGATATTGTTTCACGTTACAACGGATGAGTGGTTTATTAATGATTTTCGACATAAATATAAGTTAGGTATTATAACTATAACGACACATCGACTCTTATCGCACCGACTAAATCTAGGCTGACATGTACAAGGTGAGATCTAGTTTATACCTAAATGCCTTTGAATATTGCCTCTTAAACATTTTCTAATTAATTTATCTAAGCAATTTAATAAATATTTAATATGTATGCCTCTACCAAGAAGTAGAGATATTGCAAGTCAAATTAAAATTGTTGCATGTTCCAATTTATGTTGTTAATTGTCAAAACCACATTAAATCGGCTCCAAAGTCGAAGCCGAAGCAATTTTTGCAGAAAAATTGTAGTAGTAACATACATAGAAACTTAAACAATCACACAATCAGAGTGCTTAGTCTAAGTTTGAAGCGCTCCAAAACTAAAAGTATACTAGAAGTATACTATTGATCGAATCACAAATGACTTCAGAGCAAAATGAACCCAAAGGCTCTTATTTTAGATCCATTTTACTCTGAAGTCATGGTGATTCGATCAATAGTATACTTATAGTATACTAAAAAGTTTTGGAGCGCTCCAAACTGAGACTATGCACTCTGTTACGTGTTGTACGCGTACCTACATACATACTTATACCTACGTCGACCGCGTCCGTATATAGGAGTCCGTATTTCCTCGTATGTACGTACATACCTACATACGAGAATACCTATACATAATATACATACCTACTTATATGTATATTTGTGCTAAAATAGCGTCTGCACTGCCAAAACTAGAATGTATCACTCAGGGGGCTTCCGTGTAAGTCCATCATCGTCGTCGTCATCATCGACCATTTGAAAACTATGTACTGAGCCGATTTTGACGAAACTTGCACTGTTCCCTAAGTTGTAAGCTAATAGAAATATCGGTATAATTTATCAAAATGTACTTGCACACTTACACTGCTTACACACAACTTGCATAGCAGCTTGAGCTACGTTCTTGTAAAACCAGAGGTATCTATAACTTCAAAATGTAATCGTAAGTAAAAAAATCAGCCAAGTGCGAGTCGGGCCTCGCTCTTTCAGGGTTCCGTACATAATTATGAACAATATAATATTTTGGGTCTAAGAAATATTTAATTTCCGAGTTAGACATCGCAAGAAACCGTGAAAGAAAAACGCAAAATAAGTTCGTTTGTTTTGGTCACAGCTTATAAACTATTTTATGAATCGTTGTTTTCAGTATTTGTTGTACAAATAGAGCATATAGTACAAAATATACCGAAATATCATATTCCTAACTAGTTTAGTTTTTTAGATAGCCCCCGTCACAAAAATGGTCTAAAACTGACAATTTTGATGACCCCCCATTTCCTTACTTTTTAAGAAAAAAAATAAAAAAATATATATTCGTACTCTAATCAATGAGCTCTAAACAATGATACCCCACAAGCTAGGGTAAGAAAAAAAATTTTTTTTCCGGCTCCTTTCTCATGTATGGGGGGAGCCCCCCTGAAAAATAATTTAATTCAATTTTTAATTCAATATTTGATTTTGGGTCAACGTTTTACACCAAATAGCAAAATTTCAGGTTTGTAACTCATTTCGTCTGCGAGCTAGAGACCTGTGACCGGCGGACAGACGGACAGACAGACAGACAGACAGCCGAGTGACATTAATAGGGCTCCGTTTTTACCCTTTGGGTACGGAACCCTAAAAATAGATCGACAAAACCACAAAAGGCTTACCAATACAAGTATAAATTAAAAATTTAAAAAACCCCCGACATTCACCATTTTGTGGTGGCGGCCATCTTGGATTTGCATAGTGCTGTTCTACTAGTCAAGCCTTTTCATTTGATACCCATATTGAGGGCGTTGTGATAAAATATGTAATCCGCCATTTTGTTGCGGCGGCCATCTTGGTCCGATTTTCATGAAACATAGCTAACAACACTCTCGACTAATTCTACTTTCAAACAAATACAACCGCATTCAAATCGGTTCACCCGTTTGAGCGCCACAGGGGAACAGACAGACACACACACACACACACACACAGACACGTCAAACTTATAACACCCCGTCGTTTTTGCGTCGGGGGTTAAAAAAGACAGATCACAGAAGATCAGAAAGAAAGGCGTAAATATAAGATAGCTAACAAACACATTATACAGTTACCTAGGTACCTACTTGACTAATCTATTTTGCGCAAGAGGCACTTAAAGTAAAACGCACTTCAATGAAGCCCCTTTCAAATCTCTACTCATAAACCAAACATGCCAAAGAGGACACCGTAAAACCCAAAGAGCATGCTCAGTACAAGAACATTAAATTCGAAATTTAGATATATTTACCCATTAATTGTACAGAAATGAACTGTCGCTGACGTGTGCCAGGATTTATAAGCTTCGTTGATTTATTTTATGAGCAGACGACGAGCGCGATGGCGGACTAATATCGGATATATTATTTGATGTTAATTTGAGAACTAATTAGATTCACAAGTTGTTGTGTATCAAATATCAGTGGTGTAGAGTCTGAAAGCCTTGATTGAATATTTCGGGATGACGCCTGTAGTACATTTTGGATTGTACCTATATACTTATTTATTTTATTGTATTTGTCGTTTTATAAATTGTAAAGGTAGTAGTAGGTTAGGTATTCGTAGTAGCATGTATAGGTAATAGGACTAGTAGGTTTTGTGTATATGAGCTTCTTTATTTACCATAACTTTTTATGCCTAAACAGATTTGAATATATGTGGTAAATTAGAATCGTTTACTAGTGGCATTACTATTGTTTTTGGCTTTTTAGTTAATTTTTTTGGGAGAGCAGTCGTGTTTTTAATTAGGATAGATTTTAGATGATGTATCTTCGATACGTCTAGTAGTAATATTGTAGAGCAAGCAACTATTTAGTCAAGAAGACTAACTAGTGATACACAACAATATAATACGAGATATTTTTAATCCCTTACCACATCCTTATTGAAGTTACGATTTAGAGATCATAGATTGAAAAAAAGCGATAGACAGTTTAAAAACTCAACCTAACAATCCTTCAAGAGTTGTAAATCTTCACGCCCAAGGCTTAACACCCCAAGGGTTTAAAAACAAACCGAACTATTCCGAAAGATAATTAAACCACAGTCCCTTTGTAATTAGTTGCCGGAAGGACATGTGGCGGCAGCTTGCTCGGCTTGCTATTCGATACCTTCCGATAATTGCTGCCGGGGACCAAACACTACCCCTCCCGTTACGTGTTTACGACTTACTTATCTATTATTTTTATGTATGGAGTATAAATTAATTAAGTAATTTAGGTTGAAGTGGAATTGGGTTGGGTACATGTGTGGGAGGACCAGTGGACGATAGAGTCCAAAAATCCTCGAGTGGAGACCACGTCTTGGAGTTGCATTATTATATTATACAATATTAGGTCACTTTTTATACAATACACAATATGGTATTATTTACAAAGTGACCTAATATTCAATTTTTATTTAGCAATGCCCGATCAAAAAAATTCCGTCTCCAAACATAGATGTAACGCAATCACTCAGTGCAGGCAGAATGAAACATATTGTGGCATACGAGAATAATTTCGTGAACGTGTCCTTTATTTCATGAACCCCGAAGCAGCCATTAAGGCTGATGCTGGATTGCCGAAATAGGTAAGATAAAATTAATGCAAATCAAAATAAGAATTTCCAAGGCTCAATCGGAATCATAAGAAATAGGTAGAGTCAAATTAAAAAACAGTAATAAATATATATTTAATTTTTATACAAAAGCAAATTGCTTTGGTATAAGAATAACTTTTTCCCATATTTCAGGAAATTAATCGAAACAAAAGCAACAGTAATAGGAGCTGATGACATTCGAAACTTATTTTCACAAAACCCAACGTTCACCAAAACACCACATGGTAGAAAGAATTCGCATTTGTGCATAAAAACACGTGTTAACTCGATAATTATCTTTCTCAGAACTACAAAGTTTACTGTCGTTTGATTTATACATCCCTTGAGGGAACTGAAATGTGACAAAAAATGAGACGTCTTCTACAATATTGACGTTCATTTTGTTTCACCCACAAATAAACAAAATAATTGGATTTGAAAATAAACATATTCTTAAATTAAGTGTGTGTGTGTGTGTGTGTGTGCGTGTGTGCGTGCGTGCGTGCGTGCGTGCGTGCGTGCGTGCGTGCGTGCGTGCGTGCGTGCGTGCGTGCGTGCGTGCGTGCGTGCGTGCGTGCGTGCGTGCGTGCGTGCGTGCGTGCGTGCGTGCGTGCGTGCGTGCGTGCGTGCGTGCGTGCGTGCGTGCGTGCGTGCGTGCGTGCGTGCGTGCGTGCGTGCGTGCGTGCGTGCGTGCGTGCGTGCGTGCGTGCGTGCGTGCGTGCGTGCGTGCGTGCGTGCGTGCGTGCGTGCGTGCGTGCGTGCGTGCGTGCGTGCGTGCGTGCGTGCGTGCGTGCGTGCGTGCGTGCGTGCGTGCGTGCGTGCGTGCGTGCGTGCGTGCGTGCGTGCGTGCGTGCGTGCGTGCGTGCGTGCGTGCGTGCGTGCGTGCGTGCGTGCGTGCGTGCGTGCGTGCGTGCGTGCGTGCGTGCGTGCGTGCGTGCGTGCGTGCGTGCGTGCGTGCGTGCGTGCGTGCGTGCGTGCGTGCGTGCGTGCGTGCGTGCGTGCGTGCGTGCGTGCGTGCGTGCGTGCGTGCGTGCGTGCGTGCGTGCGTGCGTGCGTGCGTGCGTGCGTGCGTGCGTGCGTGCGTGTGTGTGTGTGTGTGTGTGTGTCTGTCTGTTCCCCTGTGGCGCTCAAACGGGTGGACCGATTTGAATGCGGTTTTTTTTGTTTGAAAGGTGAATTAGTCGAGAGTGTTCTTAGCTATGTTTGATGAAAATCGGTCCAAGATGGCCGCCGCTACAAAATGGCGGATGATATATTTTTTCACAACTCCCTTGATATGGGTATCAAATGAAAGGGCTTGACTAGTGGCCGCCGCCACTAAATGGCGAATGTCGGGGGTTTTATAAATTTTCAATTTACACTTGTTATTACCAGCACAATGGGCTTGCAGTAGGATTTATTTTGTTTTTTATGCCATGTACAGAAAGATATAAAACGATAATGAATGCTAATTGCAATATTCTAAACTGTGGCACAACCACTTGATTAAAACTGTGGTTTTGAATGGGTAAAACTTACAAGTAATTTCATTAACTAAACAAAAGTGCCCCATATTATACTGCGAAGTCCTAACCAAACCATGTATTCTATAATGCTGTCATTTTTGACAAGTTTATTCAAGGGATAACAGCAAAATTATCTGTCCTTATTTGTTGCATAGACACTTTAATGGGTAAACCTAAAATTGAACTATTTTCATAAAAAGGTTAACAACATTTACATAGCTGATTGCCTTCTATTGCCTTCTATAGAAGGCATTTAATTTTTGTTTCACTCTTTCCAGTTCTTGTATATTATAATATACAAGAACTGAAAAGAGTGAAACAAAAATTAAGAATAGCATTGGTATGGAAATACTGTAAATATATTAAACTGTGACCTAGCTTAATAATTTAATATAGAACTGAAGCAACCGATATAAGGCAAGTTAAAATGCTGCTAAGACAACGGCAATGGTAGAACTAACACGGGAAAAATCTTTTGAACAATAGATATAGAGTATCTCTACGAATAAGACATATTATTTCACAAACGAGCGGATACCCGCGACTTCGTTCGCGTGGATATTGATTTTAGTAATCCCGTGGGAATCATTTTGTTTTTCCTAAGCTACTTTGACCTTGCTAAAAACTGTAAAAAGTTCACTGGCGGATGTTTAGGTACATCAAAATGTAAACATCCGCCAGAGAAAGTCCCATCAAAATCGGTCCAGCCTTTCAGAGATTAGCCAGTAGTCTTTAAAGTATCTACTTTCTAACAAAAAAAGAATGAATGAAATCGGACCACCCGTTAACGAATTACAGCTAAGTACACATTTTGCCTTTCATCCCCTCTCCCAAGGGAACCGTGCTGAATTTCGGGATAAAAGGTATCCTGTATGTTACTCCATAGTATGAACTTAAATCATGCCGAGTTTCATTTCAATCCATTCAGTAGTTTTTACGTGATGCGCGCACAAACATACAGACAAACAGACAAACAGATAAACAGACAAACAGACAAAAATTTCAAAAATAGCTTTATTACGTTCTATTACTTATCCCTTACATCCCCCAGTTATTATTTTGCAAAAATCTTCAATGTACAGACACGGCAATTCTACGATTTTATTATATGTATAGAATAGATATACATAGAAGATTACGAATAGGTACAACCACACGTATAGATAGATACAAATGAATACAAATACCGATAATTATTGTTGAAATTTTAATGAATCAATTAAATCGCCAGCTGTTATCTATATTTCAATAACAATAAAAAAATTGATTAGATTTATTCATTGAGTACAACAATTTTTACGAACACATCATCCAATCAAGAAATAGAGAGAAAAAAATCAAAAAGTAACTATTACAAATAGTTAACGGTCGCCGACCCTATTGATTACAAGTTTATTACAATAAAGATAGTTCTAAACAACGTCTTAATGGAGTCCGTTTAAATCGATTTCCACACGCGATACGATTGTGTCGATGTATCGGATCGTGCGTTGGCGAAACGCCAGGCGCATTAGGATTAGACCCTCGTACGGCTAACACATGAAGTAATTACGTTTTCTATCGAAGCGGGCTTTGAAAAACTGGAATCAATGTTTCTGAGAACAATTATGTGCGTGTGTCGTGGGCGGAACCGAGCGCTGCAAGTCATGAGCGTCTGCGATTTTTTTTTTGATTGCCTATGTTTGGGCAAGGTTTCTTTCTACAACGGATTTTTTTATTCTATGTTTAGTTTTGGCTACAATTTTTGTGAGTAGAGAACTTCAAACTTCAAACTTCAAACTTTTGCACTGCATAAACCTAATCTAAGTAAGTAAGTAACTGTGGGATCAACGACTTAAGTGTGAAAATTTCGTAATCTTCTTAAAATCATAAAGGCGTATTCTATACAACAAATTATTTTATATACACTCAATCTTAAAATTCTGATTAAGAATGAATCAAAACATGAACAATGATATATTTTAAAGTTTTAATATTAAAAAAACTATTGCTTTGTTATTTTTTCCCATAAAATACTTACACTGCGCGACAAAGGAGTTTTCAATTCAATTTTTGTTACTAATTGTGTATTTATTGGTCAAAAGATAACTATTAAGATAAGGGCTTATATAATGCAGAGTACGAAACTGCACATTACTAAATATTAAAACACTTGTGCGATACTATTAAAAATATATATAATAACCCTATTAATTAAGGTGTCTTAGTAACAAAAAAAAATCTAATCAAATCGCTACCGCTCATCCCCCAGACTCTTTTTTAAGCTTACACCAATACGATGGAACTCGTTTCAAAGATGTCTCAATCTCGATACAGAATTACAGACCGGATCAATCGTTGCCGACTCACGGTTTTTTTATCGGACATATCGAACAGGTTTTACTCGAGGAAATTATTGAAGACTATTATACAAAACATTTTTTAACTATTACCTGCTTGATTGTATATTAATTTCACCTGTTTTATGTTAAAATAATATAAAAAAGTTAACTATGTGATTTAAATTAATTGAGTAAATTTACTAGGAATTAAGTAAAGTTAATTTACTCTGTAATATAAATTAATATATTCTGATAGATTAGAAGAAGAAAGGCGATGATAGCCTAGTAGGGCGGTGATAACCTTGAGCCTAATGGTTAAGACTTTGGTTTCGGGGGACCGAGTTTGATCCCCGGACACATTTCAATCTTTTAGAGTTACGGGTGTTTTAAGCATTAAATATCACTCGCTTTAACGGTGAAGGCAAACATCGTGAGGAAACCTGCACGCCTGAGAATTATACATAATGTTCTCAAAGAGTTGTAAAGTCTACCAATCTGCACGCCAGCGTAGTGGACTATGGTCCAAACCCTTTTCATTCTAAGAGGAGACCGTTGCCCTGTAGTAGGTTATGCCCGGTAATGGGTTGATAATGCTGATGATGAGACTAGAATGACACAATATAGATTGATAATATAAATAGTTAACAAATAAACAAAACAAAAGACAAACATAAATGAAATACGAAATCTAAAGCGGTTAACACGATCGCTTTAAATATTTCACTAAGTGAATAGAAAAAGAAGAAAGACGCAATAAATAATACTAATAATGCTAACTCGATAAGTTTAAAAGAAATTATCGCCATTAAACCACAGAGAGAACGTATTTGTTAAATGGTACCACTCGCGGTCTCAGCATGCAGGCCTATCATTTATGGACGTCGTCAATCATACCACAGTGAGGAATGATCACATCGGGGGCTCTCAAGACCATATCAAAAATAAAGTAGTACAGACCAATAGATCAAGCGTCGGCTTTCAACAAATTCAAGTTGAAGGATAATATTGAATAACACAATATCATTTGTAAGTGAATCATGATTTATTAGATGAAGATGCTATATAGGTGAACACAACATATTTTGAACTTTTTGTTAAGTTACTTTCAGCTCTGACAACATAATTTTGTAAGAATTTTTGGGACTCCCGCAAATGTCAAACGGTAGCCAAAGTACCAATACCACTTCTACAAATTAGGCAAAAATAGTGATGACCCGATCCTGTCGAAACTGGTCGAAATTATTACATGAATTCTCAGTTTAAAAGATCCAAGAAGCCAAGAATTTAATACAAACCGTTTCTTGTACCCGTGAAGTCGTTTCCAACATCCATTTCGGTGAAACGGAATAAAAAGTCATTCAATTAAAGGGCCCGAGATCAAAATTAAGCCTTCCACGTTTAAAATGCATTAATCCGGTCACTTGTCATGCTCGGGCGCAATCTCTGCGTCTCACTCTGAAACCCGTTCCGGTTCACCGCTCGCTCCTTCTCGACAAAGATTAGGGTCCAGAAACGGAATACTTCGACAAAACCAATTAGAAATACAGACAAGTGTCAGTTCATCCGTTGGTGTTCAAGCTTCAGCAACTGCATCTTTTGAAGAATCTACAATTGATTGTAAATTGTTCTGCACCTAAATAATTTCAATTAACCCACTCTATGGTCGATTAAATGAAAGACATTTTTCAATCTATCAATATCGTTGTCCGGTCGTTTGACATCTGCTATCGTTCTTTCTCTTTTTATATCGACGTGAGCTTTTTGTCTTATTTTAATTTGGGAAGTAACATGAACTCTCAATCTTTCGTTCACAGTTTTTACGCTCGGTTAACCCAGAGTTGGGCCCTTAATTTACGATTATCGAAGGTTGAAGAGGCTCCTATCGGCTTTGAGCGTACGAATGCGCTTATAATAATTTCTCGGTGTATCGACTTTTACGAGACCAGCTCTCGGCGATTTTATAATCTCACACTTGCCACATAAACAGTTTATGACTTTAAAAAATATTGCGAATCGATACCGCTCGATTGCGAATCTCGGTTACTTTTTTTATTAGTGTAATGTTAATATTTTTTAACTAACTAACTAACTTTAAGTTTGTCCAGTCTTTAACCCCCGACGCAAAAACGACGGAGTGTTATAAGTTTGACGTGTCTGTGTGTGTGTGTTTTCTGTTCCCTTGTAGCGCTCAAACAGGTGGACCGATTTGAATGCGGTTTTTTCGTTTGAAGGTGAATTAGTCGAGAGTGTTGTTAGCTATGTTTGATGAAAATCGATCCAAGATGGCCGCCGCTACAAAATGGCGGATTACATATTTTTTCACAACTCCTTCAATATGGGTATCAAATGAGGCTTGACTAGTAGAATAGCACTACGCTAATCCAAGATGGCCAATTAATGGTAATTTATACTTTAATTTATAGTTTATTGTTAATATTTACCCGCATCGTTTCTCCAGTTTTTTTCACAACAGCCAGCGTACCGTGTTTTGCATGCGGGGGTTTATTATTAAATCGTTCTAAAAATTGCTCTCGCAGAACCCGTCAGGTAGATAAAGTAATTAAGGTACCTACCACCAAGAAAACTCTTTAACACGTAATGAAGGGGATCTGTGTAAACGAGTCCATTAAGGCAAATACGAGAACTTAATCAAGCGTGCATGACCGGGTCTCCTTGAGAGCCTTAAAAATAAAAATCATAAACCGGCACCTTGTAATTTTCGTCAATGTTACCGAAAGGCAAAAAATTGTTCCAAGCCGTTTATAACGTGTCAAAAGATCTAACACAGGTTTAAGACGATCTACGTCTGCGGATTAGATTTAAAAAAAATGATTGCTTATTAGCATCTTTTAAGTGGTAGGTAATATTCCATTTTGATCACTTAGCTTTGACTTATAATAATATGCCAGGCTTACGTTCAGTTTCTCTGCGCTGTTATTATAGTCAATGAATCAACATCTTTATAGCGGTAGCTTTTAGGCTCGTGTTCCAGTGTTTTTTTGCTTTTTGTCATGATTTGTGCCGTGAATCTATTCGTCGTCCGTGTAACTTTGAACTTTCTAAACGAATGTTAAGGCACGATTCCCTTTGGGTTTCGCTCTCGTGTGCACTATAATTATTTGTTTTAAAAGGACTTTATCGCAGCACGTAGGCTCGATTTGAATAAAAACACAATTTATATGTGTCGCGGAGTTCGGTGCGCCAGTGTTGGGTTACGGAGCCGGTCCGACGAGTCGGCTCCCAATTTGTTGGTGAATTTCTGAGTAAGTTATTAAGTTTCGGCTTGTCACTTCGGTTGCAAAATTTCGCAGTCCGCTGGTGATGGTTAATATTTATGCATAAAGGATCCGGTTCGATGATGCACTAGGGGTTTTTGGGTGTTTTTTGAACGAACTACGCAAAACTTTTTGTTTTTGGTTCTTTTGATTTTAGTTTCATTAGTAGTTTAGTTTTATTATTTTCAGATATTTCTCTAACACCATTCTACTATTAAGCTAACTTCTTTTGCTAAGTAGCTTTTGCCTGCTTATTTTGTAATGGTTATTCTGGAATATTTTTTTGGGTTCTGAGTTTCTTAAGTACAATCTGGATCCCTGTTGAAGGTTTTTCTTAGCGCGCCTAAGCCTTTTATCTTCACTTTGCACTCTTTCAAATTATTTTGTATCTAGATAATTAATATAAGAAAAATTAAAATTTTTGAACTACATTTCTTGTTGTGAATAATACACGTAAACAATCTTAAAAATATCTAGAACAAGGGTGAGTCAATTGAATGAAGTTACCAGGTGAGTAATTACTTAAACTTCAATCAATTATAATTTAAATATTCGATACGTATCAAGGACTTTATTAAAAATGCAAAAAGCCGATCTATCTCTTTTTACATTAAAAATTAACCAGCTATAGAACGAGACGAAGTTAATGGAATGGATATCAAATTAACTGATCGGTAGCTAATTGATACTGAATATTCGTAACGTATTAATTATTATTTTAAATAGAAAAAAAACGGAAATTCAGACAAGCAAAGGTTAAATGTAAATTATAATGCCGACATTGCGGGTATCGGTTGTCTAATCGGAGCAATCGTGTATGAAAAATCTGTCATAAATCTAGTTCCTTCTGAACCAACTTCAAAAAATGTGGAGCTACTCAGTGTTGTACACGTAATGTCTTCCTGACTGAATTTCAGCCACGGCGACCAAAGACGGAGGCGAATACTAGGCAATTACGCAGGAGATATCATAGTGCACAGATGTGCGCAAACATGGGTGCACTCTCTATTCCTTCACTCTCATAGTTCAATGGGACGTAATGGTACGGGAGAGAGATCTAACACAGGACCAATGGCTTTACGTACCTTTCGATGCACGGGGGTACATATATCTAACACGACCAATTCCCAACTTCAGATTGCTTGACAGAGTCTGTTTAAAAAGAAAATCGGCGTGGGATTTACAGAGGGCGCTACTGTGCTTAATTACCTTTTTTGTTTAGCGGGCAATACTGTACAATACTATAGCCCGTTAGTTCACAGTTTGGCCACGCCGATTCTCTTTTTGAACAGACTCTAGAAAAACACAACTACTTTTTTTTTTTTTGAGCTCAACCCGAGATCCAAACTCAGGACCTGTTGATACGCAACTGAACAATGTAGCCACTAGACCAATGAAGCATTAATTTGACATAAGGAGATGAAATAAATAGAAGAGAATTTAAGACGAAAAATATTACCACATTCACTTATTATGTATGAAATGTTTGGTATGTAGAAGTACCTAAATGAAAAGAAATACTTGTAATCCAATTCAAATTTGTGACATTTTCTGAAAATCACAATACATATTGTACCTATAGTATAGTATATACTCGTAGATAAGTCACATGTTAATGATTACGAAATAAACCTCATAACAGTATATGTATATCATATGCCTCGGAAAATGGTTTCAAATATCGAAATTTCGGCCATAAAAGTCCGAACAAAGAAGAATTAATAAAACAAAAACCCCTTCACACGCAAGAAACCCAACCCTTCACGGTCGGAGTTATTCCTACGTCGAATCGAAACTGTTTACGGTTAAAGGGAAAAAATCGCAATCGCTATCGGATTACTGCGGGCAGACGAAGTCTCCTTACGCGTCTTTAGACGACGCTCAATTAGGTGCCATTTTTTCCATTTCGGACGGGCTTATGCAACAGCGCAAAGCTTTCATTTAGGTATACATATTAAGTAATTATAAGTTGTAGTAGATGATTTTGTAAACTTATTCATTAATTATAAAACTACTAACTTTAACGCGCGACTTTGTCCGTGTGGGATCAGATTTTTAAAACCGACCTCCGACCGGGACAATATTAGTAGGTATCCTACGTCAGCTCTCTAGGTCTTACGTACATAAAATCAAGTCGATCCGTTGCACCCCAAATCGAAAACAAAACAAAAAACTCACAATCTTTCGCATTTATAATGGTAATAAATGCGAAAGTAATAATAGTAGGGATAATAAAGAAAAAAAAAAGAATTGTACAAATCACTTTGAACTTAATCAGTACAAAACTTACCAAGACAAGCTCAACCTAGACAGGAAAAAGTAGTAAAATAATGTAAAACTTATAATCCTTATAATATAGTTTCGGGAAAAATAATCTTAATTAATATCAGACCTACAGCACACACCACAGAAGTTTTACAATATTAAAAACCTGTACAGTTAATTAAAACGAGAAAGAAATTAAATGAAATATTCTATAAGCACAAGTAAAGTTTACTTAAGGTTTACACATTGTAATAAAATTGTATCTACTTACTGTTTTGAAATATGTTAGGAATTTCAATTGTCCTTCATTTTGCGCTCAAATACCTGTACCTAATGGCTTCATTGTTAATCGTTGTCGTGTTTTTTGAGGCATTCGAGTTATTACAAAAATTAACTGGCACTGTTTTTACTGCGTCCGCGTCGTCTGCACGCTTAGGTATTTCAGTTAAACCTTTGCAATTGATTTCGGGAATAGTATTTTCATTTTGAGCAAGTCCCTTTTCTTCACGTTAAACTTCTTCATTTAGGAAAATGTCAAATTCATACACACAGGTAAGAGCAGGCTATGCCGTGTTCTGTTTTGACTTCTATATTTTGATCTGAGCTTAATCTTCATTTAAAATTTTCAATAATTTAATAATATTATTATATATGCAATTTCGAAAAGAGCACTTGTCGTACCTATAATATTTTGACAACACTGTTTTTTCTCATGGTATATTCTTAAAGAAATGTTATACAGTATCTATTGAAATTATGATATGACGCTGGTGCGATAATGAAACAAAGTAGGTGTGAGGACATTTCAACAATTTCAATCGTAGTTATGAGAAAAACGGTGTTATTAAAATAGTGCACTCTTCGAAAGTGTACATTGAATTAGATTTAAGGGCCGAGTTTTTAAGCGCGATATAATCTTTAACTAAGCAATATAAAGATGCTAATAAACTATTTTTTTAGTATGGATCATTGCGATCATGTCTCTGTCCCGCATAACCACCGAGTGTAATGTATTGTTTACTAGATGATCAAGTGTTCAATTATTTTCAATCTGCGTGTCGGGTTCCGTGCACCGGAGACCGGACGGACGCACAGTGAATCGCCTAGAACAAGCTAGGTGGACAAAAGTCAATTCAAAGAATCACTTAATTGATGGTCACTTATCACTAATGATAACCCAGGGATAATTAATGCAGGTAATAATTATTGCAAACATTTCTTATCGATGAGTCATACGCAGTTGAAATCTGGTAATAAGGTAATTACATTAACGTAAACAATTTAGTTGCAATTGTGCATTGCTTTCGACAACATATATTTAAATTTGTGCTGAATATTATAGTTTTTGCTGTGATGGATTTTACTTTAGAGGGTAAGTATTTTCTATTTTTACTTCAAATAGATTCTAATAACAGATAATATGCAGTCTAACAGTTTTTGAAATAGGAGTCCAAAAAATGTCGTCTTTTTTTAAAAACCTTTACTTTCAAGGAATGTAACTTTTTGTATCCACATGTATCCAGTCTAAATTTTTTATATAATATAGCTACTACATTAAGCTTCAATATTATATATAATTTGAATACCACAACGATTCCATTTCATTTTAATAAATTTTTTTCAGAACACGTGCATTGCATTTCGAAAATGGAATTTTTCGAAGAGTGGCGGAAACATGCCAAAGAAGACAGAAATATTCGTCTAATGAGTTTTATTATGGAAAAATTTTCTATTACGAATATGACTCCCGACTCACAGAGGAGTATTCAGCTACAAATAGCAAGTATTTCGTCAAAATTAGCTGAAAAGTGGGCTGAATCGAAAATGACGGAGGATCGTTTTCTTCAGAAAAATAAAAGTTGGTTCGAGGGGGCAAACATACAATTTAAAGTTTGCATACATCAGGCTTGTCCTTCCTCATCATCTGAAGGAAGTCGGCCTCAAGGGCGACCTAAAAAGGACTTTGAAGATACGTCTTTCAAAACCAAAAAACGCAGGGTTGAAGATTTAGTGCAATCGCGCAGTGCTTCTGAATTAACTACAGCTGCGGAAGTGGCACATCGTTTGTCGGGTCACAGAAACGTAGCTTCTTTAATAAGAAGTTCCGAATCTTCGGAAAAAAGGAAATCTGTTGGTGATGTTTGTAGTGGTAGGCAATTAAACAGTGACGAGGCGTTAGCTTATTATGTAGATTCTAGGTGCACCAGTCACGCTTATAAAAAGACGCGAAAGTGGTCATTGAAGGCGGGACATGAAGTGTTTCCATCTTATCATAGTCTCTGTAAAGCCAAAAAATCATGCTATCCTTCGGAGGAAGACATTTCTGTGACCGAAACGCGCGCTGATATTAAGCTTCAAGCTATTTTGAATAAAACTGCTGAACGTTTGATTGAAGTGCAAAGTGAAGTCATTAGAAATGTGTCTTCTTCATCATTTACATTAATTAGTAAATGGGGATGTGACGGGAGTTCCGGGCACAGTACATATAAACAGAAATTTGAGAACATTGACGCTACTGATGAGTTTCTGTTTGTATTTGCATTTGTTCCTTTGAAATTGATTGATGATGACCAAAATATTATTTGGCAGAATCCACGGCCTTCATCGACACTTTACTGCCGACCAATTAAATTTATTTTTTCAAAGGAAACAAATGAATTTACTAAAATTGAAACTGACAAAGTGTTAGAAGAAGTATCTCAACTTCTTCCAACATCTTGTAGTGTTGGTGAATCTCAAATTACTGTGAAGCATAATCTTTTATTGACAATGACAGACGGAAAAGTATGCAATGCTTTGACTGACACAACCTCTGCACAAAAGTGTTATATCTGTGGAGCTACTCCTAAAATGATGAATGGCGAATTAGAAGGCTTGGTTGATAAGAAAGAACATTACGGTTTTGGTTTGTCTACTCTGCATGCGTGGATTCGCTGTTTTGAATGCTTGTTACACATTAGCTATCGTTTAGATATAAAAAAGTGGCAAGTCAGAGGTGATGAAGATAAAGCTAGTGTGAAACAGCGTTCAGACGAAATCAAGCAAAAGTTTAAGAATCAAATGGGACTTATTGTAGACAAACCAAAACCTGGTTATGGGAACACAAATGATGGCAATACGGCTCGTAGGTTCTTTATGAATCCGGAATTGAGTGGGGAGATTACAGGATTGAACGTTAATCTAATTAAAAACTTTAGTATTTTATTAAGAACGTTATCTTCCGGCTACGATATCAATATTACCGAATTTGAGAAATTTTGCATTGAAACGAGATCTCTTTATCTGAGTCTGTATTCGTGGTATTACATGCCTGTTACTGTACACAAAATCCTAATTCATAGTACAGAAGTTATTAAAACTTCCATAGTTCCAATTGGGCAACTCTCGGAAGAATCTCAAGAGGCTCGAAACAAAGACTGTCGTAGATTCCGCGAGCACCACACCAGAAAACAGTCACGTAATTTCACGAATACAGACTTGTTGCATATGCTCTTGATAACGTCCGATCCTGTAATAAACTCACTCAGGGAAGTGCCGAGAAAGAAGACTGAGAAATTACCAGTAGAAGTTCTAAATTTGATTGTCCCTCCTTCAATACCAACACATCAGATAGCACGTAATATTCAACCGTGTGATAAAGAAGATTACGTGATATCTGATTCGACTGATTGTGAAAGTGATGATGAGTCTTCTGATGAATATTATTAGCATATATGGTATTATTTGTAAAATTGATATTATTTTTAAGTTGTATATATTATACTTTTTGTATATATTAAGTTTTGTTTATCATAAGGTAGTTTTTAGTGATTTAAACTGGTATTTTATGTTGCGTTTTATTTTTTTCTTTAACTTGTTATTATATTACTGATTTTAAACATATTATTTTCATTTAAATAAGTACATTTTTTATACCAAATTTGATTTTTTATTTAAAACAAGCGGATGAAACATGCCAAGTTTCATTTCAATCCATTCAGTAGTTTTTACGTGATGCGCGCACAAATATACAGACAAACAGATAAACAGACAAACAGACAAACAGACAGAAATTTCAAAAATAGCTTTTTTATGTTCTATTACTTATTCCTAACATCCCCTAGTTATTATTTTGCAAAAATCATTAATGTACAGATACGGCAAGTCTACGATTATATTATATAATTATTCAAAATTTTCCTGAAGCGTTTAAATAATTATTTTTGATAATTTAAGCAATATCACAACAAAATATCAATGTTCATAGCTATAATAGTTAGAATACACAAAAAAATGTTTTTGTCCACCTAGCTTGTTCTAGGCGATTCACTGTGGGACGCCGTGTCCTACAAACTGCAAACTACAAACTACAAACCTACTGAACTACGCATCTGTCGCCTGTCTATCCGCTTCGTAAAATATTAATACGAGACTTGCTGGTTTACTGCGGACTGTTGTCTGATTAAAGGCAGCACGTACTTATAAAAATATTGACCAATTTTTTAGCAAGCTTTATTGACAATTAATTAGAACCAATATCAATCATAATACCATCATCATCAACCCATTACTGGCCCATTACAGGGCACGGGTCTCCTCTCAAAATGAGAAGAGTTTAAGGGCATATAGTCCATCACGCTGGGCGAGTGCAAATTGATAGACTTCACACGCCGAAAACGTTATGGACAACTAAGGCATGCAAATTTTCTCACGATGTTTTCCTTCATCGTCAAATAGAATTTGAACGACAAGGAAAAACATTCATGAAAAGTCTCTCACATAACGATCGCGAGAAGTTTGCTTGCATTCAGAAACTGCACCGAGCACAAACTTAATCGTATGTTCACCCAACACTAACATGCGCGACGAATCGCTAATGTGCACTTAAGAGCAGGTAAAGTGTACAAAGCAGACTTTATGATGATGTCTATACTAGCATGGTTATAGTTTATAGTAGGAACCATTTACGATACCTACCTCTATTGAGATTTTGCTCGCAATTTTTTTTTTTCTTAACTCCATCGCATAAATAACGTGTTAGGTAGATTTGATGGCTTTGTCTGTCTGTCTGTATCATCGTAGCGCTCAAACGGATGGACCAATTTTAATGCGATATGATAAATTCGATGGTGGATATAATTGTAATGATTCTAAGCTATGCTTGATGAAAACATGTTCACCCGTTTGACTGGACTACCACATGACAGGGGTGATCTAAATTTTTAATTAACACTTTTTCACCTTTTGTTAGAAAGTGCGAACGGTTGGTTGGTACAAAATAATTCATGTGATGCTACGATTAATTGTCTCTTCTGGTAACAGAAGGGCTGGCTCATTTTTTGCCCAAAATGACTCTTAATGTTACCAGAGATAAAACAGTTCCCACAAAAAAGATAATAAATTCAAAACTTACATATAAATAAAAATCAATTGCCTCATGTTAATATTATGACAAATGCGTGACAGATACTTCAGGTACTTTAGTTTGGGGTAAAATCGAACTTCAGGTGGTAACCCTGTTTTTCATACAAATAACTCATTCTATTTTTAAATGACAACTGTCAGAATTCCACCGAATCAAAAATCAGACTATTAGCTATATAAGTTTCATTGAAGGCAACATTGTAATATAAAACGTAATATAAATAAATCCCTACTCTTTAAAACGTCTTCATTCCAAGGTCGTAGTCCCAACCCTTCATTCCACAAACCCATGCCAATTCCAACCCGTGACTTAGCGCCTTCTGTCCTTTAATAGCCTTTAACGTATCTAACATCACAGTAACGTACCTGTAACTCATTTCAATCTCTAATATTAAGAGTGTAGGGTTCTCTTTTCATTGATGGAACCCACGGAACGAATGGTAGCAGTCGTGAGTTCAAATCCTAATTAACACCTCCGTGTATAGATAAATTGCGATGATACTGTTCGGATGTGCCGTTCGCGGGGTTTCTGTGAGTTATATTTACGTTCCATATGGGGTTTTTAAATTTTACGGGGGAATATTTCTTTAGGCTCTCGTTGAAAGGTTTGCGTTACGTACCGGGTTTCCTGGTAAATACCAGGATTGCGTACATAATTTGTAGTTTGCAAGATTAAGCTTGCCGGTAACAAAATCTTTCAATTATCCATGCGGGAGAAGTCGCGGGCTTCAACTAGTTTGTAATAAAGGGGAAATTCGAGTAAATGGCAGCCCTAGTTATAAATATTGAGGACAAATAACTTCATGACGCATACGCAGAAGTGCGATTCGCAAATCACGTTATTTTAAATGTGTTCCTACGTAAGCGAACTCAATGCCAATGCGAAAATATCAAACATTCACAGCTGTAGGTATTAAAATGACCTATGTGAGCGAAGTGCTGCGCGACGCGATTTAGGAACAAAATAGACGAAGAGAATACGATCTGTTGGTTTGATTTATTTTCGCACGGTGATACGATTTTCGTAGTTTTTTTTTGAGGTTATGATACTGTTCGACAAAGTAAATTGAAACAGTTACCCGACTGTGAGTTAGTAAGAAAATTATTATATTATTATGCCAACTGCAAAATAACTGCATCCAAACTGCAATTTTGCAAATGGACGGTCCATCAGTCTAGACTCTAATAATAATCGCACCGCAACGCATTCGCGTTGAATTCGCTTACGTAGGACGGCGCCCTTTCGTTATCCGCATAACGTATAGTGTGACATCGTTATCAGTGCAGTGTAACGTTACCTGGTTGCAGGAATTGCATTTGAGACCCGATTAGATTCTCCTTTCATCGTAACCAGTGTGGGAGTAAAGGTCAGGACAGACAAAAAGCGCGAACGGCAGCTGTACAGTGTAGCTGTATAGTGAGTGGAATAAGACATGTTGTGCCAACCCTAAATAGCGTGGGATATATATATTTTTTTTATTCAACTACAAGTTAGCCCTTGACTGCAATCTCACCTGATGGTAAGTGATGATGCAGTCTAAGATGGAAGCGGGTTAACTTGGAAGAGGTATGCATACCCCTGATCGGTTTCTCATCTCATCTGGGACCAGATGAGATGAGAAAACGATCAGACCAGAGACAATTTAGAAATTATAAAATTTCAAATCGCCCCTACCAGGAATCGAACCCAGGACCTCCCACTTATAAGACCACAACGCTCACCACTGCGCCAGGAAGGTCGTCAAAGACTTGAAGATGATGACAGATTGAGTAGACTGCCTGTCAACCCTCATTGGAGCAGCGTGGCGGGTCTGAGCTCTAAATCCCTCTCTCCTATGAGAGGAGACGCCTGTGCCCAGCGTGACCGGCAGTGGGACGTGGTGGACGGTGGTAGTGGTGATGGTGGTGGCTTACCTCTTAAAGTGTTAGCGCCGTACAACGGGTGGTCGTATGGCACGGGGCGGTAGGCGGGATGGAGCGCCGCGAGGTAGCTCAGCTCACTGGTCGCGCCGGCCGCCGCCGCCGCCGCTGCTGCCAGCCTGCACACAAGAAGGGTACAATGTACATTGCACAAACATGATAAAGATCTTTAATTAATTGGTTTTTTTTAACCGACTTCAAAAAAAGGAGGTTCTGTATTCGACCCGTATGTATGTATGTATGTATGTATGTATGTATGTATGTATGTATGTATGTATGTATGTATGTATGTATGTATGTATGTAAGTATGTTCGCGATTATCTCCGCAACTAAAGAACCGATTTTGATGATTGTTTCACTATCGTTATCTACATACTTTCAAGAAGGTTTTAGTATATAACACATCGAATTATCATTCTTACGTACGAAGTTATAAGCATAAATGTACACATATGTCACTAATATGATCTCTGAGATTGCCAGACCTATTGCTGAAGTCTGATATAGCTATTCTGTCCAAAGACTTCACTCTGCTACGCCTACGTAACATTGACCTTTTGCAAAAAGTTTTGGGCCTAAGTCAGTACAGTTGCATATAGAGTGATTCCTTGGAGTTTGTGCACGGTTACGTGTATTTCCATTCTATACAAAGCCAAATCGCAAGGGTGTGAAACTAGTCGCGTATAGATTGTAAATTACGGTCTATCCAAATTATACAAGAGTTTTACGCATACAAACTAATCTTGTATAGATCAAAAGTTAGGTTAGGTTGGGTTAGAACATAATAAAACCACTCACCTATAGTATGGCACATAAAATGTATATGTCACAGGATATTTAATAATAATTAATAATATATAGGTCATAATCTATTTTACATAGTTCTCATTTATATTATTATTATTATTACCTAATATAAAGAAAACAAATCACTAAAAAGCATAAAATAATTTTTTTCAAAGAAAAATGAACCGACTTCAAACGAATCGAACTAAAAAGTTTAAATTATTTTTTATTCATTTAGATTGACGATTAAACTACCTAACTCAAATGATATATAATTTTTTGAAGTCGGCGCCAAACCACATTCAATTCGTGTAAGTAAAATCAGAATATCCACTTTTGAATCCGAGCGCGGTGAACCTAGTCGCGGAGGGTGAGTCTGGGACCCGGGGGGCACATTTTCGACTTGAAGTGAACTTGAAGTCATTTGGCGCCGACTTCAAAAAATTATATATCATTTGAGTTAGGTAGTTTAATCGTCAATCTAAATGAATAAAAAATTATTTTAAACTTTTTAGTTCGATTCGTTTGAAGTCGGTTCATTTTTCTTTGAAAAAAATTATTTGTATACCTATTTGCCATGCATGAACATGAGACTAATATCCCCCTTTCCCCTCCAAATAAGCGTTGCTTGTGCAAGGAGTGGATACGACAATAGTGAGAATGGTAGGACCGTCGACCTTTCGGTTTTCAGTCCACGCGCAGACCATTGCATTGAGGCGCAACATTGGGACTGGAGACGTCTGCGTCCTCTCCTCCGGCGTACTTGAAGTTGTTGTACTTAACGATCTGAAGAAACGCGTGTCAATGAATATTAGATGTCCAGGTGACGAGGATAAGGTTTGATCTAAAATTTTTACAGAATACAATCTAAAATGGCGATAAAACAGTTGTACCTTTCGTGTAAAAGAAGAAGCACAAAATATAAAGAATCTAAAGAATCCCAACCTTTTCCGACCAATTTACACCAGATTCAGCGTTTCGTTCATTTGCAATTGAACCCCCAACCGGCAATTCTTAAATCAACTTCTCCTAAATTCCAATGACTTATACATACATGAGATTTTGAATCAATCGATGACCGTGGAATGTGGCATTCCAATTTCTTCTTCACAACCAATTATACAAGTTTGGTCACAATGGATCTGACAAGTCATAAAACTTCTGCAACACAAAAGCCAACAAATAAAAAAATGGCTGTCCTATTCATAGTATTCGGTGGGGTTAGTACGAGTTTATACATCTCGACAACAATAGATTTCGAGTAAACATCATCATCTCAACCAATAGTCGTCAATATGTCTATCCATCTACAGCCAGCATTACTTTATTAACAGAAACTTAGCGAAATAAAAATCGATGTCATCCAATGCACGACCTTAAAACAAGGAGCTTTAGGTCCATTTTAGTCTGACGTTATTATGTTTCGATGCTCGAAAACTATCAGCGTTGTCGAAATATGCAAACTCGTACTGAGATCGGTGTGGATATCAAGGCCTAACAGTTGGGGTCCAGGTGAAAAAGTCGGTGAAGCACAAATGGGTTGTAAATTTTGTTGTTCCGTAGACGACCTTCGGATTTGGAGCATTTATTTCGGTGATATCATTTTATTTTTAAAGAGCTGGTGTCCGTGACTTTGCCCGCGTGGTTCATATAAATCTCATACTTTCCAACCCCTATTTAACCCTTGAAGGCGATTTATTTATGAACATCTGTATTTACAGTTCGAAATAGTGAAAAATTGCACTTTCACGATTATTTTTGTGCACTAAAACAAATTACGTCAAAATCTTGGTGCGTACCTACTAATTTGAAGGGAACCCTAAGAAAGTTTCATTCGAAGACATCCGTGATTTTATACGTCTGAACATTTGATGAGGGCAATAAGCGACGTCTGGGCGACATTTTTGGTGCAAATTAGCGGACAGGAGGTTAAAAACGGGAAAGGAATTTTGCACATTTATTTGCACATAAGTGAATATTTTTCTTGATTGCGGCAAGCCAGAAGTTTTTAGGCTATAGCTATAATAATAGAGAGAAAAAAGTTGTTTATAATGTAAGAGATGATTTTCATTATGAGAGCAGACATAAGTAATTAAACGGTACAATAAGATTAAACCGAGAAAAGATTTGAAAGCGCTCGAAAATAATTCAACTCTGAAGGTATAGATAACTCTAAATGTCCATACACATAGTTTGTCTTGTATATTAATCGGTTTAAGATCTGCAGATAGACCAACAATACGAAAACGGTAATCCTTTCCCACGTTTATGTAAAAAAAACAAATCGAATAAAGCGGCTTAAGCGTACCGCGAATAAAACCACAATAGACCACGCGCATGCGCAATGCGGCCGGCCAGTAATAAAATTATTAAACAAATCAAGCTCATAATGCAAGAAAATTGTCGGGTGGGCTCGGAATAAAGAAATTATCCAACTTACTGGCCAGACGATTGCGCCCCTCGAACAAAGACGTAGCATTGAGAAACGAAAGAAAAAAGAATAAAATATGGCGGCTAACAAAACAAATAAAACAAGTGCAAGAACACGCGCGCCTGCACCCCGCGTGACGTCTTCATGTAGGCCGTCCTCTTCACCCACCAGATTAGACCCCTTGGACTCCGCAGGTGTGACAGGGACGAAAACTAGCGAACAGTTTGTCTTATTTAGGAAGAAAGTTTTAAAAACAGTGCTGGATGTGAAACAAGTTCTACAGATTTCGCGCAGACGACCTGCTTTTGAGTTTGATGTTTTATTTAGGGTCATTCAAAAAGTATAAGTTATTCAACATAATTGAACGCTGACAGGACATTGGAAAATTTATATTTATTAAGTTACGGTTCCTTAACGTGTAACCTTAACGGTGTTCATATTTCTCTGTGATTTATTTAGCAGTGGTTAATGAGGCCTATGAAGTGTTAATGCTTAATTACCCCCAAAGAATTTAAAATTAGAGAAAATTTACTTTGTTTCTTCATCATCACCTAGATAGGTACATGGAATAAAGTCAGCCCGCTGCGTCGATCTGTTTGAAAGAACAAACTCAAAAGTATTTGATTTACTAAAGTAAAATTAGCATGAAATAATGTTCTATGAGAAAAAACCTTTTGACGGATAATTTCCTGTATATTTAGATAAAAACATGGGCGAGGCCAGTTGTTAAATATAAAAGCTGTCCAGATTCGGTCGTGGCTTGTTACCACCCTACTGGAGATGTCATGCATCCAAGCGATTCAGCGTGCTGGTACGATGTAAAAAAAAATCCTCGCTTCTATTCAGCTTGCTTCTATTTGCAGTCAATGGCTGAATTTACTAAACGAATTTAAAAAAAAAACCAGTTAGGTGATCACAAAAAAAAAATGCAAAAGAATTAGAGCACTGCAAAATTATGGTATTAAATGAAGGATAAGTTCAACAATATTAAACTAATTAAATAATCCTGAAAAGAATAAAAATGAATTGGCTTTTACAACGAAAATTACATGTAATAAACAAAGGTAGCCTCAGAAATCGGACTTGGTGTAATTCACTTTTTAATAATACTATGTAATTTACTATGTATTGTAATACACCTTAATAGCGCATAATTAATATAAATAAGAACCTATTAGAGTTAGTAAATGTTATTGAGTATAATTAGGAGCAGGTACTACATAAAAATCGATGGAAAAAATGGTGTAAGTAGTTTGTTTTAGCAATGCAGAAATACTTATTATATAAGAAATACTTTGATGCGGGCTTTTAGCGATACGATACTGGTAAAACTATGAATTACGAGAACTCAAAAAGTAAAAACTATAGCATTCCACTCGAGAAACCTTCAAACGTGGAGATTTTATCAAAATTTTGTATTCACAAAATCGGTCTCATTACAAAAACTTCCCATTGGGATGATAATAAATCTTGAATGTTCAACACAATTTTGCAATTTTACGTCGCCATAATGTTCACGCCTCGTTCAAAAATATAGTAAAATATTCAAGGCGAAGAAGACGTCCATTAATAAGGATTTTCTCGACAAATAATACACAGACTCAATTCACAAGTTCTTACTCCACGAACGGAAGATTTATATAAGGGTCTCGAAAAGCGGTAAAAATTGAACTTCTTTAGCTACTCATAAGCAGCTTGGTTTGACTTTTATCGGATTAAAACCCACGTTTAGGGCAGCTATATTAATGAGGAATATTTAAGGTTTAAAACCAAATGATTTTATTCAGTTTCGTCCTATCTATCAATCTATGCGTTTATCTATCCATTTGTCTGTCTGTAAGTTGATCTATCAGCTTGTCGTTACTGCGTCGGGTTGTCTGTCTATTTGATTAACTGTCCGTCCGTCTGCTTATCTGCCAATTAGTCTAACCATGATTAACGTATCTTTACATATCTTGATGAGATTGTTCATAAGTTCTACAAATAAATCTATTGCTACTCAGATGAATACCTATCTTTAAGATTGTCCATTTGCCTATCTTTCTATATGGTTTACTTGTGTATCAATACACGGGTAATGTACTTTTACCTGATTAGAATAGGCTGTTGGTTAAGTTAGCTATTTGGTTTACTTGTATCTTGACTTAAATAAAATAATTTAAATTTAATTTAACTGCCGATTTTGATTTCTGTTTTTTCTGAGCTAACTACTTGTACTTCAACTTTAAAAAAATCATTCATTAAGTAGCAAGCTAATAGTGTAGTTCAGCCATCGATGTAAATCTACATCGATGAGTTCAGCTTAGTTAGCCAGTACTTGTCAGAACTCCGCTTTGTTTATTTTAAAATATAGTATGTGCTGAGCTCAACACGACAGTTTCATGTCCCCGCTATACAGGTTGATTTATTTTTGTACCAAAATATTAAAAAGGATTCTAAAATTATCCTTAATTACTTCAATGGTTAACGACGCGTTCATAAAATATTATGGAAGATGAATTTCCTTTCATCATCATCGTTTATAGAAACGAAACATTTTCTTATAATTGTTTAAATCTAAGAATCTAATCTAAGAATTGTTAGCATAATAATTTTGTAATATTGATTAAAGATCAATTATAATATAATAAACCTCACTCTAACTCTTATCTTGGACTAGCTATTATCCACTATTTCGTCCGCATGGGTTTAGGTTCAAACAAACAAAAGAATGTTTAACAAATCCCTCTTCAGTGTACCTTATGGTTGAATCAAGTAATATTTCGTCCAAATTTCAAATCTTTAGATCAATCGCTTTAAATACTTTGTTAGTCAGTCAGTCAGTCAGTCAGTTACGGTGCCGTTTTATAGGTATAACAGATAGGTAACGCACGTACATCAAATTTTTGGTCGTGTTCAATTTTAAACATTTGAGTGGAAATTTATTCATACCACGGATTTTCACTCAGGGTGTGACGACTTCATTTAATAAATTATGGTAATTTTATATTCAAGTTAATTGCGAGCATCATTCTAATCAGATAAGCCATACACTTATCAGATAACGACATTTATATTGTCCAGTTTTTGAGGACTCGATTGAAACTTTAATAGTAGTTTATGAAACGGTTGCATAATAGAGGTTATTAAAACACGAGTGTTAGTTTAAAAAACGAGCCGCAGGCGAGTTTTTTAATAGTATTACACGAGTGTTTTAATAACTAATTATGTAGAGTTTCATACACTACTTTATCTAAGCTCATCAATAGGTATCTTACGTATAAAAGAAAAGACTAAGAAATTAACAAAATTATTTATTATAATAAGTATTCATGTTTTGGATATGGCAATTTATAAATGTACTCAATTCTTCAGGGGAGAACGTTTTTGCATTTTTTCCCTTAAGGGTCGGCATACCTTGAGCGCGTAGTCAAAACTAGGCATATAACGCTACACACAGAGCCACCGTCGGCGCACGCACACATAGATACATTCAGCAGCGGTACTACGGGTGCGCGCACTCGATTCACGGCAGGCGAGTTGCGAGCGAGTTCTTCACCTAGGCATACTTAGCTATCTTATTATCGAGATGTTTGTCGATATTATACCTACCGTGTAGTAAAATAACAGCTACTACTACTTCACTGACTTATTAATATTATTTTTTATGTATCTTACTCTCACGTCCGTGTACAAAATGTTAATATTATTATTATTAACCTATTTATTTCTAATCATCATGGGTTTAGGCGTAGGCGTTAGATTAAAAAAAAATCTAAATAATAGACACGGCTTTTGCAACTGAAATGTCTGCCACACTTTCATGATCAATGATCAACGTGAATTTACTGAAATGTGCGTGAATTATTTGTATTGATTAGGTCGTAGTAATATCTTATGGTTTTTGGCAGATGATGATGAGATGAGATGGCAGTGTAGGTATTTTAATTTAACATAAAGTATTTTTCGCGCATTAATACATAAAACATCGATTGTAAACTCTATTTTTTCTATGGGTTTAGGTATTAGGTAAATAGGTATTTCTTTAGGCCATTAAGGTATGGTTTAGTAAATGAAATTCAGATCTTTATTTATTTTTAAAGTGGAAATTTTATAGGTAGCCTTTGCCTTTTATGAGTACTAGCTTCTTCGACACTGCGTCATAATTCCACGAATTTAAAGATTGAGTATCAAGTACTTTCAAGCAACATGGGGTTGTGGATCATAGTTTTGGAGATAAAAGCTTTCAAAAATAATGGTTGATAGCGACTGACCACGCGATCATACAGACAACACGAAAATAAATAGATTGAGTACCAACAACATGGGGCTGCACCCTATAATTTCGGATATGTAAGGTTTTAAAAATCTGACCACGTGAGCACATAGATATCGTGAAAATAAGAAGTTTGAGTACCAACAACATAGGGCTGCACCCTATAGTTTCGGAGATATAAGCTTTTAAAAATCTGACTATGTGATCACATAGATATCGCGAAAATAAGAAGTTTGAGTACCAACAACATGAGGCTGCACCCTATAGTTTCGGAGATATAAGCTTTTAAAAATCTGACTATGTGATCACATAGATATCGCGAAAATAAGAAGTTTGAGTACCAACAACATGAGGCTGCACCCTATAGTTTCGGAGTATAAGCTTTTAAAAATCTGACTACGTGAGCACATAGATATCGCGAAAATAAGAAGTTTGAGTACCAACAACATGGGGCTGCACCCTATAGTTTCGGATATGTAAGGTTTTAAAAATCTGACCACGTGAGCACATAGATATCGCGAAAATAAGAAGTTTGAGTACCAACAACATGGGGCTGCACCCTATAGTTTCGGAGATATAAGCTTTTAAAAATCTGACTACGTGAGCACATAGACATCGTGAAAATAAGAAGTTTGAGTACCAACAACATAGGGCTGCACCCTATAGTTTCGGAGATATAAGCTTTTAAAAATATGACTATGTGATCACATAGATATCGCGAAAATAAGAAGTTTGAGTACCAACAACATGAGGCTGCACCCTATAGTTTCGGATATGTAAGGTTTTAAAAATCTGACCACGTGAGCACATAGATATCGCGAAAATAAGAAGTTTGAGTACCAACAACATGGGGCTGCACCCTATAGTTTCGGAGATATAAGCTTTTAAAAATCTGACTACGTGAGCACATAGACATCGTGAAAATAAGAAGTTTGAGTACCAACAACATAGGGCTGCACCCTATAGTTTCGGAGATATAAGCTTTTAAAAATCTAACTATGTGATCACATAGATATCGCGAAAATAAGAAGTTTGAGTACCAACAACATGAGGCTGCACCCTATAGTTTCGGAGATATAAGCTTTTAAAAATCTGACTACGTGAGCACATAGATATCGCGAAAATAAGAAGTTTGAGTACCAACAACATGGGGCTGCACCCTATAGTTTCGGAGATATAAGCTTTTAAAAATATGACTATGTGATCACATAGATATCGCGAAAATAAGAAGTTTGAGTACCAACAACATGAGGCTGCACCCTATAGTTTCGGATATGTAAGGTTTTAAAAATCTGACCACGTGAGCAATAAAGACATCACGAAAATAAGAAGTTTGAGTACCAACAACATTTTGCTGCACCCTATAGTTTCGGAGATATAAGCCTTTAAAAATCTAACCACGTGAGCAGAATAGATATCACGAAAATAAGAAGGTTGAGTAACATTAAGGGACCTATAGACCATGGTTTTGGAAGTAAAAGCTTTCAAAAATCTGACCACGCGATCATACAAACATCACAAAAAAAAATTGGTTGTCTGAAAAATCGGTTTACGGAAGATAATTTTACGTGACAACATAATGAGAAAACATTGATGAAACCAAACACTTAGGAAGATCGTGCCTCTCTATCGCTTGTTCCGCGCTCTCGCTTGCACGCTCGGCTCAAGTGTCATGCTTTTTCGTGCGTGCCGGCGTTCATCGATTTATAAGACTTTATCACGTCAAAAAAAAATTAACACCAACACCATGGGGCTATGAGTCATAGTTTCGGCGATAAAAGCTTTCAAAAATGATTGATGAAATGATGACGACTGACTAAATAATTATACAATTATAATGAAAGTTAGAGTTCAAAAAATATGGGGTTGACAGGAAAAAAAAAAGAAATTTTCTAAAATAATAAATTTTGGAATTTCACATACACATAGTGCAAGAATTTGGTATATTTTACATTTTTTTAATTTTATCATTTACTGAAGTTAACTAAATAAAGGTTAAAAAAATCCTAATTTATAGAAAAATATTATAATCTCGCGCGAACTACGTAGGTAGCAGCCCCTCACAGCGGAGCTCTTTTATGAAGCTTCTCGTCATGGTAGGTATTTATTTAGTCACGTGCTTTTGTCCAATGGTACCGCTCCAGTGAGTTTTTGTGTTTGTACACGAGCAGAGATCGCGACAGGATTTTTGAAGCGACGAGCGCACCTTCCACCTTGACAGCCCGCGGGCGATTGAAACGTAAGCTTCGCGTTCCGGGAATATATAGGTTGAAATTTGCAGTGGTGCGCGCCATAGTAATTTGTATGAAGAAATCGTGGATAAAAATGTGGTATGTTTGCTACCCAATTTCAAAAAAACTTAAAGTTGTATTGGAAAACAAGTTTATTTATCGTGTTCCTTGTTCTTTTAACATTAATTTAAAATATTTTTTGTTGTGTTTATGTCTCAAACTAATTCAGAATACTCGGAAAGCGGCAACGCTATTTTAGAGTTTTCTATGAACTTCCCGATTTTTTTCTATTGTTAATATAAGACTTTGTAGCGATTTTTTTTAATCATCTTATACTTCATTTTATAAAGTCACTAATGGTATTTATTTTGTGTAGAAGTTTAAATATTTACTATTGTAAAAACTCGGAAAGCTGTACCTTGTTTTACCCGATTATAGCACTGCCGACCCTTAAAGCCCTGCGATTTTCTTTTTAAAACAGCAATCAGTCTTGTGTATTTAATAATATCGATTTGGTTGTAGATACTCAATATACTTTTGAGCATTGAGTATTTAGCCCATAAGGACAAAGACTTAAATTTATTTGATAACTAGCTGACCCTCACGACTTCGTTCGCGTGTTTATAGGTTTTATATAGGATCGGATCGGATCCCATAATTCTTTTATGTACCTAAACTAAATGTAGCCTGTTACTCTTTATAACATTGAAAGTTCCATTAAAATCGATCCAGCCGTTTCGGAGATTAGCTGGAACAAATAGACAGAACGACAAACATAAATTTAAACGCACGCCAGTTTAAAATAAGCCGTACCTACTAACAAAGATCCGGGTCCCAAGTTATTGAAACCCAATAAATGTTTGTCATTTCTAAACTAAAAATCCTATGACCTTGAAATATTTACGGGACAATACTTAAAGTACTACCTTTCTAACAAAAAAAGAATGAGTGAAATCGAACAACGCGTTAATGAATTACAGCTAAATACACGTTTTAACTTTCATCCTCTCTCCCAAGGGAACCGTGCTGAATTTCGGGATAAAAAGTATCCTATGTCCTACCTCGAAGTATAAACTCAATTAGTACCAAGTTTCATTCGAATCCATTCAGTAGTTTCGGCGTGATGCGCGGCCAAGATACAGACAGACAGACAGACAGACAGACAGACAGACAGACAGACAAAAATGAAAAAAATTAATTTTATGATATGAGAGTAGATAAAAGGTTTTAAAGCTTAAAGCTTCTACAGATGTGCCAACCAGTCGTTGTAATCTAAGGCAGCAGCTGGCTTGGGTCGATTTGGCAACCAACCTATACGCTAGCAAAAAAGCGTACTCCTGATACTTTCGTATTTCATAATACCTAATATCGACGGCTGAGTTGCCAACAACCAAACCAACCCAAGGTTCGAAAAAGGTCTAAATCTATCAATTTACAGATGTTCCAAATAGTTTTAAGTTCACCAATCTATAGATGTCACTAGTACCAGTAGTAGTCTGGTCTACCAACAAACCTTTATCAATCATTTGTAAACCGAAGGATGTTGGCATGTCTATAGATACTTCAGAAAACTTAACTAAATTATTTTGACTTTACAATCACTTAAAGTGCGTTCGTGCACTCGGTTCACATTTATCGGAAAATAAATGATTCAATTATTTAAATCCACTATCGTCGAGTGCTCAGAATATGCGTGATCTCACCGAAAACGTTTAACTAATGGCCGTCGCGGTCCCCCGTTGAGTGGACACTGGATTTTGGATTTTTTTCACTTCAAAACGACAGCTCAATTAAAATAAACGAAACGAAATATGAATCACCCCGTGGTGTGAAGTCGCCCTTCGGAGAACCCGAGCAGCGGGCGACCCGGCTGCGTCGATCATAATTCATGCCTCCTCTATAGTTTTACTCGGAGCATTATTGGAAAATATCTCCGAGCAAATAAAGCCTCCTGGTGTGCTTTAAAAATGGAGGCGAGCGCGAATTGTTGGTGTAGAAAGTTGTTTTCTTTTTGGGTGAGAAAAGATTTTTTTATTGATATGTTTTTTGACATACGAATAGCACAAGAAATAAGACTTTGACGAACGACACTACGACACAAGCACAATTATATTACTTGCAAATATAATTTTTTCCGAGTGCTGCCAATAGAGAGCAATCAGAATAATTTTTTTCAAAGAAAAATGAACCGACTTCAAACGATTCGAACTAAAAAGTTATTTATGCTTATAACTTCGTACGTAAGAATGATAACTCGATGTGTACTAAAACCTTCCTGAAAGCATGTAGATTACGATAGTGAAACAATCATCAAAATCGGTTCATTAGTTGCGGAGATAATCGCGAACATACTTACATACATACATACATACTTACATACATACATACATACGGGTCGAATACAGAACCTCCTTTTTTTGAAGTCGGTTAAAAATAGAAGTAACCCGTAACTACGACCACTCTGCCAAGAGTGAACGAATGAAAAGTTATTGTGTTAGTAACATTAAATCCTTTTAAGTAGATCAGCTATCAATTAATAAGATGCCTATGGTAGGTACTCATAGTACCTACTTATAAAAAAAGTAGGAATTATAAATTATTCAAAACGATTAATAATAATTATACATATTACATACATTTACATACATATATATTTATTGTCATTTCTTATCTGTACTAGATCCTACAAGGCACCTACGCTACGATACGATACGATTCATATGCAAGAAAAGCAAGCAAGCAATCCTCCACCACGCAACACTACGCAACACCACGCAACACCACACAAACTCTACAAAACACACTCGACGCAAGTTTCACTCCGACACCGGAGCATCCTCAGGTTATGTAGATTCTACAATGCAAAATGAATGTCCCCAAAGTATACTGCTCTTGGGGATGCTAGTATCATTATAATTTCAACAACTCAATAATAATCAGATGAAAATAATTGTATGAGGTGGAAATGTCAACTCATTAATAATAATAGACTCTCGAACTCTCGTGACCTATAACGATTATAATGTAACTCTCAAGGATCCCACTAAACGAAAGCGTGGAGAATTAATTGATATGTGTAACATTTTAATTGGACCTTATTTTTAGATAACATCCATGAATGAATTGTGCTTGTTTAGTAATAACTAGCTTCTGCCCGCGGCGTCGCCCGCGTGAATTTCGATATTTCACAAATCCCGAGGGAAACGTGGATTTTACCAGGATAATTATATATGACAACTAATAACCTCATCATGTTTATTAACACAGCCGTTTTTTTTAATTATTTTTTTTGGGTGTGAGTTCCGTTTATTTGCTTAAAAACTTTGTTTAAAACAATGGAGTGTTTTTTGAGTTATCTACCGACCTCAATGGTGACAAGTTATTAAGATAGCAAGTTGTTAAGATAGCAAAGGTTAGATCGGACATATTTGACCTGTATCCGGACTGTTGTTATTCATTTATCTTATATGTAGTCCATATTCAGTCAAATCTAAGCATTTATTTTCTTTTTATGTTAATAAATAATTGCGACACTTTAAGTACATATCAGTTCACTGCGCTGTTTAAGCAGCGTTGACCGAACTCGGTAACAAGATGGGTGACTTGACTTTGGAGTTCCGTTATCATGACTTTCCTCGGAAAGCATCATAATCATCATTATCAGCCCATTACCAGCTCACTCACTACAGGGCACGGGTCTCCCCTGAGAATGAGAAGGTTTAGACTTTAGGCCGTAGTCCACCACGCTGGCCAAATGCGGATTGGTAGACTTCACACGCCTTTGAAAACATCATAGAGAACTCTCTGGTATGCAGGTTTCTTCACGATGTTTTCTTTCACCGTTAAAGCGAGCGATATTTAATTGCTTAACCTAACTTCAAAACCACATTTTCCTTGTCAAACTTCTAGTTCTGGAGTGTAAAATTTCTCCCACAATTTTAAGTGGTTTAATTAATGTTCACTTTCGCTGTAACTCGATACAAACCGCAAGAGCGAGCTCGATAAGTTCAATTGACCACACTAGATTAATGAGTTCAACTATCTTGAAGATTTTTCAATGATGCGTTTAAAAGCTTTACATGTTGCTAAAGTAATGTAAAGTAACAGTCTATTTATCTCGCTGCTTGAAAAGATCTTTTACTTTAGAATTCTAAATAGATAATATGCAGATTGTCTATGCGGAAGGACCCGGGAACAGGTATACCGCACAAATACCTATCTCAAAAGACCCCTTTTTTTTTTTTTTTCGTGGTGGAAAGCTTTATGGCTACTCCCGTTCTTTGGGCAGAACGGGGGTTATGTGGGACTCCCCCTATGGGTATACCCTAACTAAAACCACCACGGCTTTTCCCTCTTGCTGACTATGCTGGACGCCTGGGGAACCCGTTGTATACGTCCCAGGCGTCTGTCAGCCGCCCCGGCCACCTGCCGGGGCTCCCGATCTCAAAAGACCCCTACCATTATGTAATTCATGAAAACGGGTCACGAACCTGAGAAAAGTTTACTTCGATTAATCCTGTAAGTTCTTCGCGAGGTAAAGGAGTTTCAACTGACTATCAACTTTCGGATGTACGTAATTTTTTTTTTGTAGCCCACATCCACGCATACAAAGTCGTGGGCATCAGCTAGTACATTGAAGAAGAACGTCGTGACTCGAGACATGCCAACTCATACATAATATCATACGTAACAAGTATAAATTAACAATTTAAAACACCCCCGACATTTGCCATTTTGTGGTGGCGGCCATCTTGGATTTGCATAGTGCTATTCTACTAGTCAAGCCCTTTCATTTGATACCCATATTAAGGGAGTTGTGAAAAAATATGTAATCCGCCATTTTGTAGCGGCGGCCATCTTGGATCGATTTTCATCAAATATAGCTAACAACACTCTCGACTAATTCACCTTTGAAACAAAAAAAACCGCATTCAAATCGGTTCACCCGTTTGAGCGCTACAGAGGAACAGACAGACAGACAGACAGACAGACAGAGACACACACACACACACACACACACACACACACACACACACACACACACACGCACGCACGCACGCACGCACGCACGCACGCACGCACGCACGCACGCACGCACGCACGCACGCACGCACGCACGCACGCACGCACGCACGCACGCACGCACGCACGCACGCACGCACGCACGCACGCACGCACGCACGCACGCACGCACGCACGCACGCACGCACGCACGCACGCACGCACGCACGCACGCACGCACGCACGCACGCACGCACGCACGCACGCACGCACGCACGCACGCACGCACGCACGCACGCACGCACGCACGCACGCACGCACGCACGCACGCACGCACGCACGCACGCACGCACGCACGCACGCACGCACGCACGCACGCACGCACGCACGCACGCACGCACGCACGCACGCACGCACGCACGCACGCACGCACGCACGCACGCACGCACGCACGCACGCACGCACGCACGCACGCACGCACGCACGCACGCACGCACGCACGCACGCACGCACGCACGCACGCACGCACGCACGCACGCACGCACGCACGCACACACACACACACACACACACACACACACACACACACACACACACACACACACACACACACACACACACACACACACACACACACACACACACACACACACACACACACACACACACACACACACACACACACACACACACACACACACACACACACACACACACACACACACACACACACACACACACACACACACACACACACACACACACACACACACACACACACACACACACACACACACACACACACACACACACACACACACACACACACACACACACACACACACACACACACACACACACACACACACACACACACACACACACACACACACACACACACACACACACACACACACACACACACACACACACACACACACACACACACACACACACACACACACACACACACACACACACACACACACACACACACACACACACACACACACACACACACACACACACACACACACACACACACACACACACACACACACACACACACACACACACACACACACACACACACACACACACACACACACACACACACACACACACACACACACACACACACACACACACACACACACACACACACACACACACACACACACACACACACACACACACACACACACACACACACACACACACACACACACACACACACGTCAAACTTATAACACCCCGTCGTTTTTGCGTCGGGGTTTAATAACTAATAGTTCATTAAATGATTAAAGGTAACATATCTCGTACAGATTAACTTATCGATATAACTTACGTTATTTATAGATTGAGATTTTCCTAATCGTAAATATAAGTTGCAATGTCAATTATTAATAGTTAGAACGCTATTAAAACGTATTAATACCGCTACTTACCGATTAAATCATCGCTGCTACATTAATATATCATGCGTTTATAGTGCCCCCTTCAAGGCGCTATTTTAGGTCCGCAACTTCACCAATTATATTACGATATCGGAGACCTATTTATTTGGCGGCGTCTTGCTCGACATCACAAATGGCCAGTAGAATGGGTTTAATTGGCCTATAAATTAGATGAAACTCTGTTTAATATGGTCACAGCTTTAGCAATAAATACGATGTAATAATATATTAATAATGCTTTCCAATCTTTGTTTACTTGATAATGTTTAGTATTACAATATGTCCTGGTACATTTATACATAAAAATTAATTATAGAATTCCTTCTATTAAGATGAGTTTTAGTAGCTATCGTCGAAGTAGGTACAATATTCGTGACAAATTGTGCTTCCCGACCTAGACGAAAGTAGGTAGTAAAAGTTATATAAATAGAATTTTAAAAGTAAAAGCTTTTTTAAATGACCTTGACTTATCACTTAATCCACCATAGGATGAGCCTGCTATTAGGTACTGAAAAGAGTAATAGCATAAAACTCTTCGGTCGCTCTTATTAATAATATGTTACTGCCACGGAAGTAGGAGATACACTACCTGCTACTTCCATGGTTAATGCTAGTAAATCGTCTAAAAATGGCAGCTACAATGTGACGATCCTCTGTTAACCTCTGATGACCATCACTCTTTCACTATTGACTGAAATGCATTGTTGCATCAGAATACCATAAATTCAGCCAATCGCCACAATTGACATTGTTGCAACGATTGATGCAACTTTTCCGCAATCTACTTGCTTAGTCATGAACGCAGACGCTAGCAAATAGTCTTTACATTGTGTACTCTATCAACGCCATGATAAACTGATATTTACAACTAGCTATACCTGGTACATAAAACTAAAACCCAACCCTACTGGGTTGGGTTGTCAGACTTGTACTTAATAATTGTGTGGTCTAGCCAGTAAAACTATCGGTCACAAGATCTTAACATTGAATTCTCTCGGCTTACACAAACAAATAGCCTGGACCCAGTCCTTTTCCTTAGCAGGCCCTGAGCGATAAAGGCCAGCATCTTAGCGTCCAAGTCCAACGTAATAATTCACGTGCGGAGTCCATTAAATCCGTGATGAACTTAAACTGTACAACTAGGTATACCTACCTGGTGTATAAAACTAACAAACCCAGTAGTCACAGACTTGTACTTCATAATTGTATGGTGGAGCAAGTAAAACTATCGGTCACAAGATCTTAACATTGAATTCTCTCGGCTTACACAAACAAATAGAGTGGACCCAGTCATTTTCCTAAGCAGGCCCTAAGCGATAAAGGCCAGCATCTTAGCGTCCAACGTCATAATTCACGTGCGGAGTCCGATGACCCCACCGGAAGCGTACGGCGCGGCGCGGCGGTGCGCGCGGGCCGGGCGCAGGCGCAATCATATAATGCCAGATGATTTATTTGTAAACAGACACACGTCAACGCGCGGGGCCAATATTGTACTACACCTACACAGAAGCGAAGCTGTGGTGCTAATTCTGATGTGCACAATCTCGTAACTAAATTGACATGCGTAAAAATAGTGGGACAGTTTTTGTCAATGGAAATGGCGCAAAAGAACAATAATGTTTTTAGACCTGTAATGTATATTTTATGTATATATTTCTTTTGCGTATTTGAATATTATGCACGTATTAAACAAATTGTATGTTACAAATTATACCTATCTATAATTGAAAAAAAAAATATATCACTTATACAATTATTATTTTTTTGTTTAATATTCATAATTATAGGTGTATTATTTTCATTATATATTTGCTAAATTATTCGTAATATAAATTAATAGCCAATACGCAAAAAAAATATGCTTATGTCGTTTGATCATTAAAAGAATAGAGATTGATATCTTCATTTACAAATGGACGAAACACAGTATTTTTCATCGATGGTATTTTTATTATGCTATAGAATTATAATAAAAGCTTCCGTAAGGAAATTTCGTTAAAAGGTAGAGCGATAGAGGTATCGGTAGAGACTAGAGAGTTGATTTGAATTAGACAAGCTATTGATACAACTACCCGGATCTGTATTATTATGGTCTATGGTATCTATAATAAAGTCAAATTAAAATATCCGTTCACACACCACGCGCATCCTCCCGCGCGCGCGCCTTTCGATTGTTTACAATAGCTGTACTGTTTATTTTCGCTTCATATGGATTAAAAAGCTTCCTAACACCATTTTAGGCGTTTATTGGATGTTTTATTTTAAACGCCGCTCAGTGCACCGCATCATAGCATTTTTTATCTGCTCCAAATAGATTAGTAAATTCAAATATTCGTATATTGTATCTATAACAAGCTGATGCCAACGCCATTAGTAAGTTTAAAAAAATATTTTTTCATACAAACTTTACTACCTTTGGTCTTTTGGTCTGTAGAAAAAATCCACATTAGTGCACCTCTAGAGGTATTCAAAAAATTTTTGTTAAAATTTATTTCTAGCGCCACCATTTTAGGCTGATACGCGGTCTGTCAGTCAGTCAATCAGTCAGCCATGGTACTGTTTTATAGGTTTCTTGTAGATAGAAGATATTGTTGCCATTTTTATTTTCTGTCTGATTTTAAAACCAGTAGTAAACCACTGCAATTTTGTTCCATAGGTTTTCTTTATAGACTAAAAATTTACTTAATAGTTAGAGATATCTCTATCTATATAATTTGTTAAAGATATCTGTTAGAGCTGACAACAGTTTAATTCAAAATTATATCTCCATCCCCTTATTTTGTTAAAGACACTAACAAGACAGCTTCATTCCTTTTACTTAATACTATTGTAATTTGTAACCCATAAAAAGGGTGAACATCAAGGAAATATTATGACCCATCCCATCTTATTAATGAAAAACATAAAACAGCACGACATGAAATCGTAAATATTCTATCAACTATATTACAACAAATTTCGACACGTGTCCATATAGAGCTATAAATCTATTATTTTTAGTACTTTTCTCTCTGCAACCGCAGTGTTTTTATGGACAATTTTAATTTTTTAGGTTTGTTGATGTCATAAAGTTTTGATTATAGGGAAGGGGATTGTGAAACTGACACCTACAAACGTGAGATACAAGCCATAACTGTTATGGGTGCAACAAAAATTCTGGACGCAGTTGAAATTGTTTATAACGCTATAATTCTAATATTTGACCTGTGTGCTTAGTCTAAATCGGAGCACTCGAAAACGAACTCGAAAACTATTGATCGATTTCAGAGTAAAATAGACCTAAAATGGCTTGTATTAAGGTTTGAGTTCGCCAATACATTCAGCATTCGAACAATGCTGAATGTATTGGCGAACTCAAACCTTAATACAAGCCATTTTAGGTCTATTTTACTCTGAAATCGATCAATAGTTTTCGAGTTCGTTTTCGAGTGCTCCGATTTAGACTAAGCACACAGAACGCTTGTGCATACTTCCTTATATTTCTGTCAGTAAAACATAGATTGAATTTTGACTGAAAGAGAAAAGAGATGAGATACCTAAAAGAAAAACTGCATTTAAACATTTTATAAAAGAGATGATAAAAAAGAAGAAAAATTAAAAGATTTTATCCATACTAATACAATGTAAAACTCTGTCTGTAACGCTTTCACGCCTAAACAGCTGAACCGATTTTGACGAAATTTGGTACAGAGATGACCAAGACTTTAAAAAAGGGCATAAGTTACTTTTTATCCCGAAAAATCGAGTTTTCAAGGAATTTTAAAAATCTTAATCCATTCTAACGAAGTCGCGGGCACCAGCTGAGTAATCAATAAACATTAAGTAACTAGAAGGAAATTGATTTTTGGCAATAATGTGGTAACTGAGAAGCGTAGTTTTATTCACTGTCTTTCACACAGAAAAAGATAATAATAATACAAATTGGATATATTGGATACCTACTAATACAAATTGGATGTGAGTAAAAAACCAAATAACCTACCTACCTATCGTCTCAAAAATAAAGTAAAATTATCTTAACTAATAAAACAAAAATTCCACATTAGGTAAGTATATTAAAAAATAATTACCATTTCTAATCAAAACTAAAAAGTCAAGACTTTCAACAAGTGTTTGGAAACACTCTCTAGCCAGAAAATTGTTTCCAAATCATATTTCTAGACTAGATGATGCCCACGGCTTCGCCCGTGTGTATTTAGGTTTGTAAAAATCTCGTGGGAACTTTGATTTTCCAGAACAAAAAGTAGCCTATCTGTAGTAAGTAGTAACCCGTCCACAAAACGTTAAAAAAGTAGCCTATGTTACTCCCTGGTTGATTCTCTACTTGTATGTGAAGGTCCCGTCAAAATCGGTTCAGCCGTTCCGAAGATTAGCCCGTTCAAACAGACAGACAGACAGACAAAAATTTTAAAAACGTGTGATTCGGTTATGGTAGCGTTCAAATAACCATATGAGCTTAATATGAGGTAGTTATTTCGATATTACAGACAGACACTTCAATTTTATTTATTAGTTTTAAATATATGAATGTAATTCATTAGTTTTTATGTTACGACTTACGAAACATCGCATAAATTCTCAATATGTCTTATTACTGTAAATAATTGCATTAATGATGAAAAAGAAATTGATATTAATTATTCGCAAACAACTAACAAGTGCGATTATAAAGTAAATGAAACAAGTGGAGCCTTTGAAACAGATAATAATAATTATTCAGCAAGTAATCAATATTAATACTTGGAGGTTATCTTCGTATGACCTTCGATACAGTTCGTAATGTTGCAGACATTTTGATTAAAGAAATTTTAATTTATTATATACTAGTTTTTACCCGCGACTTCGCCCGCGTCAATTTCGGTTTTTCAAAAATCCCGAGGGAATCCTGGATTTCAAGTTCCCATTCCCGCTCCCTTGTCCAACCTCTATACCTACTTTTAAGGAAGTTGGCAATAGTAATCTACCTATAGCTGTAACTATAGATTTCGGTTTTTTTCTTTCAAAATCCCGTGGGAACTGTGATTTTTCCAGAATAAAAATAACCTATGGGTTAAGTCAGAGCATAATCTAGCTCCATTCAAGATTTCAGCCAAATCGGTTTACTTAGTAGTTGCGGCGTTAAAACATACACACACACGTACATACACACACATGAATAGGTATACATTTTACATACATACATACAATGCATACGTACATACATACATACATAGTACATACATACACACAAACTTTCGCCTTTATAATATTAGTGCGATTACTAGCGACTCGCTCCGGGTTCGCACGGGTAGGAATTACCCGCGACTATCCCACCATGCATTGTTTTGTTACATCTTAAAAGCTCTCAGGTGGCTTGACTTTTTCCAACATCTTCAACAATTATCGTCATATTTCAACCAATTTACACAAACCCTTAACAAAATATACACCTAAACCTTCCTCATGACTCGCTCTGTCTGTGAAAATCGCATGAAAATCCGTTCAGCAGTTTTTGAGTTTATCGCGGACAGACAGATAGACATACGCGTTGGGGGACTTTGTTTTATAATTTGTACTTAGTAAAGAACGAACAATAATTTTGTATTAACTTAAGAATATTAATAAATATAGAGACTACAGATAAGTGTTTCCAAGACAAAAGAAACAATGATGATTGGCGAATAACATCAAAATGCTAAAAGTTTATTTGGTTTGTTTATTTATTATTTTATTAGTTTATTTACCCACGGCGGTAAGGAGGAAGGAGAACGTGAGATGTCGCTCGTTTTTAATGTTACAATTTTCATGAAAACTACTTGGCCGAATTTAAATGGGTTTTCGTGCATTAAATATGTATCACTTCTAAGCACTGACGTAACAAAACTATGGACCGGCCCTACCTACACAATTAGCGTGACTACCTACGAAAACTCTGGCGCATAAAATGGCTACTACTCCTAGGGTTGTAACTAAGAACGTATTATGCAGCATATATCGATTATCGATATTTAATGTGCCTGAATACGTTCTTAATTACATATATTTCACCATTTTCTTGACCTAACTGCTTTGCTTTAAGATCTTAAATTGCAGTTCAAAGTTATTTTTCTACGAAATGAAATAAGAAACACAAAATGGCGTCTACTTCTACTAATTAATGGATTTACTGCCTCCACTGATAACGCTCATTTCCAGTGCTTTAGAGTTATAGACACAAAGTACATTTAATGCACCAGGCGTTTTTTAACCCCCGACGCAAAACAACGGGGTGTTATAAGTTTGACGTGTGTATGTGTCTGTCTGTCTGTTCCCCCGTAGCGCTCAAACGGGTGAACCGATTTGAATGCGGTTTTTTTGTTTGAAAGGGGAATTTGTCGGGAGTATTGTTAGCTATGTTTGATGAAAATCGGTCGAAGATGCCCGCCACTACAAAATAGCGGATAACATATTTTTTCACAACCCCCTTAATATGGGTATCAAATGAAAGGGCTTGACTAGTAGAATAGCAATATGCAAATTCAAGATGGCCGCCACCACAAAATGGCGAATGTTGGGGGTTTTTTAAATTTTTATTTATACTTGTGTTAAAACCTGTTCAAATTCTGATTATAATTAGATGATGGAAATACCTACTTATACAGGATTGAGGTGCCGCCCCAGCTAATGCAAAGACAGCACCGTGTTCTTCGGTCTCAAAGTTTTCAAGAAATAACACACGTTCACAATAATTAATTACTGATTTAATTCTTGAGTTAAAGTTATGTACCAAAGACTAGTGTACTCGACAGCGGGCGGAAGACAACTACGGGCTACTCAATACAAAGTCAAATAAACTTTATTCACAATTTTACACTTTTAGAACGTCAATTTAAGAACATTGAGATAAAGGTAATAATTACTTACGAAAACTTAAAACTAAAACTTCTAGGGTTCCAAACGCGCCCTGGTCTGAGAAGAGCCCACAACAAACTCAGCCGGGGTTTTATTATTATCACTATCTTACAATATATGGTTTAGCCTTATAAATGATAATATGAACTGTTGATTTTTAGAGCAATCCATATTCATGGGTTTTTGTCATTAAAAAATATTTTACGCTATAGTAAAACGTTTTTTCTTTTACATCCTTATTGAAGATCTAACGTTATTCCCAGTCAGTCAGTCGGTCGGTCGGTCGGTCAGATAGCAAATCTAAATATATAAAAGGAAACGGTGACTTCCATTTATAAATTTAAATTTGCGCTTATTCATTTCGGAACAAAATTAATTTGTTATAATGATTTCTAAACGAAACTTTATCAGTGATTTGTTTTGAGTGGTGTCGGAACCTAAGATCAATATAAGCTTTAATAATCGATTTAATTAGCAACAGTCGGTGGTTGATATTATGCTCCATATTAAGCGGCAAATAAAATACCTTTTCGATGTCATAATACTCCGTAACAAATTTCAAAATATATAAATAATAATTTTCCGGTTTCTTCTGCTTCGTTAGGTGAGGTTGTATCAATTTTTCAGTTTTTTTTATTATATCTATAACTCTATCTGACGCATATTGAAGTCCACCTCGAGACTTCTGAAAGATCAAGCTGTCAGGGTTTTCTTCCCCAATTAGAAGTGATAAACAAATGTCACATTTTATTGCCCGCGACAACTTCCGCGTTATAAAGCCTGCAATGTATTCCAACACACTATTTGTGTATTCATCTAAGCTGGTCGTTTCTAAATATTCGACATATGTCCCATAAAGATCACTCTCATCTTCAGATATTTCGACGAAATCGTTTCTTTGTGTTAGCTGGTTGATCGAATTAACTGGGTTCTTGCTAGAACAAGTCAGTATATTAATCTGCTCAAGAGGAACACAGTTACCAACTCCACCCTCTCGAATTTCTGCTCTTATGAGCAGTTTCTTGTATGCCGCTCGAAACTGGACTGCATTGGGGTTATTATTAAAGCCTCCTCTTGCTCTAATAGACGAAAAAAATAGTTCAATGTGGTCTTGGCTACATTTGTAAAGTGGAATATATTTTAAAACTTGTGTATCTTGGACCAAGTGATCGTAAAGTGCCAATGCACTTTTCATGTCAATGATTAAACCCACAAATCCAGTTTTTCTTCGTGATTGTACCAACAACTGACCTGAAGGAAGTTTTAATTTTTTTATATAATCACTAGCGCTTTGAAAGAATGCTCTTATAAAGCCAATATTTTGAGGGCACATGGCTTTCTTCCAACCTGGTAGATGAATTGAATGGCTATTGAGTACATCAAAAATGTCATTCATAATATTTATAAAGTTCACAGTGCCACTGCAGTCTTCGAACCCCTTTAGTTTCAGTTTGTTGCGGCAGAATTCAAGGGCATCTGCTACTGAGCTGCTAAATAATTGTGTAGCAAGTTTCACTTTCATCTTTTGTTTTTCAAACAAAATGTGGGCCTTGCCTAATTTAGTTGCCAGATGAAGACCTTTCTGTTTTTGCATATCTAATAGCAGCTCCAAATATTTAAAATTTATTTCCCGACCCATTGGGTCAACAAAAACCCGCATTTCTCCAAAGGCATTTCTTATTAATTTTATGGCATGGCATGGGTCAATGAATACATGGACAGGATTATCGTGGCTTCTGCAATTGGTTGTTGTTTGGTCATCTAAAACATTACAACCCAAAGATGTGAACATGCTGAAGTTACCGGCCAGACCATCACATGTGATACTAACGACAATTACTCCAGCATCTTGACAGAGTTGTATTGCTGTCCTCACAAGTATAGCTTTCTGCCCTCCGGTAAGCGATACAATAAGGAAATATCCAATTGGCAACTTCCATGAACCATTTATAGAAGTAATCATTACCACTAAACATTGGCTGGCTTCATCCATACTGTCGCTGTTAATATCATGACCACAATCAACCCGACCATAAAATTTTTGTACCTTTGGATCCCAGGTAAGACATTTTCTAATGGCCATCTCATCCAGTGTTAAAGCACAAATCACAGAGTGTACACTTTCTTTGACCTTTATACGTAAGGCGTCAAAAGCTTCCTTTGTAAAGCCTGGTTCAGCATCAACATGTTGGTACCATTTGCTTAGAGTGCGAGAGTGTGGCAAACAAGTGTTATAGGTTTTTCTTATAAAATCGTACGCTTTTGGGGAAAAAAAATGAAGCGTAAGCGCGAATTTTCTTAATTCTTCGGAATATTTTTTTTCTAAAGGTAGATCCATAGATTTGGCAATTTGTCTTTTTAAAAAATCCTTAGGTCCTGCACATTCTTCCAAAATCAAAGTTTCTTCATTACTGATAAATCTTCGTTTCTTAAGATTGCTGATGATATCGGAGAAGAGAGCAATTTTTCCATCACGTCTCCGTACTTTTTCCTTTAAATTTCTTACTTTCTTTTTCAGCAAATTACACTTATTTGTGAGAATATTTATTTTTTCATTTCTTTCCTAGAAAACAATAAAATAATACTATATAAAATCAATTTTTTAAACATGTTGTCTAAGAAAAGCCAAAAGATTGCTTACAAAAATACGTGGTAAAAAATAGCAGTCTTATAAAGAAAAAAATACCGTTCCAACTAGTTCATTCTTGATCAAATTATCATCGGGCTTCTCCAGTTCCCTAGGACATGTTAACTCTGTATTTTGAGTTTCATGCAAAACATTATGTTGGCTGGTTCTATCAGGAATCTAAAACAATTGATAATGCTTTTAAATCATTTCAACTTCAAAGTAAAACTTGTTTCATACTTATATATTATACTAGAGAATGCCCGCGGCTTCGCCCGCGTAAGTTTCGGTTATTCACAAATCCCAAGGGAATCGTGGATTTCCGGTTCCCGTTCCCGCTCCCTTTTCCAATCTTTATACCTACTTTCAAGAAAGGTTGCTATAGTAATCTACCTATAGCTGTAGCTATAGATTTTGGCTTTTCAAAATCCCGTAGGAACTGTGGATTTTTCCATGATAAAATGCCTATGTTTTAAGTCAGAGCATAATCTATCTCCTTTCAAAATTTCAGCCAAATCGGTTCAGTAGTTGCGGCGTGATTGAGTAACAAACATCCAAACATCCACACTTTCACATTTATAATATTAGTAGGATTAATATTTAATTATTTGTGTATTATTTATAGTATGTATTTGTTAGAGTGTAGATATATGTATATAAATATTATAATATGTATATTATAATATATTTATTTACTTATTGCGATTTCCCGTCTATTAGTACCTATTAGTACAGTAACTTCTTAAATATAGGTTACCTGAAAGAGATCACTCTTAGTGGTCGCCATTTTTGTCGCCTTTTTCCTGTACTTTAGGTTAGTTATTATAATTATTAAACGAAATAAAGTTGTATAAATAAAAATAAAAATAAATAAAATCTATAAAATATTAACTAAATAGGTACACCCCTCAACAATATACAAGGTGTACACTGTACATATTGACATACATGTCTGCCAACCCCTGGGATTTTAATTTTATACACTATGTAGGTATATGTTTTATGTTTAGCATAATTATCTACTTATCTTCATCAAATATGTCATATTAAATACTATACTTAGTATTTAATAAGACATATTTCATCAAATTCAAATAACTTATTCAAATAAAAAATTCAATAAAAAATGGTTGTGTGTAAAGTCGGTTTACAGCCGATAATTTTACATGATGCTTTTAAAAGATGCGTCACAAGCCGAATGCTTAGACCAATCGTGCCTTCTCTATCGCTTGTTTCGCGCTCTCGCTTGCATGCGGTTCGTGACAATGAGTCATGGTTTTTCGTGCGTGTGGCCGTTCATCGATTTATAAGACGTTATGATGTCAATAATGTCATGGAAAAATTGAGCTTATAAATAAATTACCTACCTATTATTAGTCGAGAAATAAAATACGTACCAAGAAAGAAAAAGACGGCACTGCGCCGTCACGTAATCTCGTCACATCAAGGGTTTTGTTGAAACAAGTTTCGTTGAAGTGCATTGAGCAAACATACCAATTTTTATGGCGTGGGTTTATGTTTTCGGAGCCAATAGATTTCAGCCATTTCTTCCTCAAAATTTCATTCACAGGAAATCTGTTGGATAAATACTATTATTGGAAAATAATATCTATCGATATATAAACTTCAACGTCACATCACTATCCGCGATATAAACAAAGAAGAAAAACAAATAAGTTAAAATAAAGAAAATACTAGTGTTAAAAGCCGTAGGACTAAAACGGGTCTTAGTAATTATCAAATAGATCATCATCATGTATCAATAAATTACACAAAAACCTAAAAATCAGTAAAACCTGATTACTAACCTGTGAAGGGTCAATTGAGGTTGATTTTTATTTTTTCTTGCACCACACTGCTTAATACAACATGAAACCATATTTTCTTATTCACAAGCACACTAGTTATTGTACTCTTGCTGCATTTATTTATCACCAAAATCACAAAATTGTAAACAAGTGTTGAGTAAACCAAGAGTAAACAATCTTTTGACAGCAAATCTTGGCGCATATAATGGCGTCGCCGGTCACGCAAGGTTAGGCTCATGACGTCACAGGTGGTGCTGTGACAAAAAGGTACTTAACAGACATGTATTTGTCTTTTTTTGCATAAGCGGGTGTCGATTGGTTAAAAAGAGACAACATACTATTTGATATGAATGTGTCGATATGATAGATATTTGTATAACCTATTCTGCTATAGTAGAATAGGGCCTCTCCTGGTATTGTTATCTCATAGCTTCTAAGCGCGTTCTTAGATGTATTTTACGACTATAGACATTGTAGGTGTGTAGTTTACAAGCCCTTGCGAAATAAGACGCCCCATACTATGCCGCAAGAGTTCTTCTCACTTCCCAGTTACATATTTAATTTATTGAAGTTCCCTTTTTTATTGAAGTTTCCTTGTTTAATCTTACTAAACAAGGAAACTTAAATATGCATTCTCTGAGGCACTGAAGTAACGAAGAGGACTGATTCGGACTTCCAAAGTCGGTGACCCATCCAGTTATCGACTTGGTCCCACATCGCTTTACCTGCTCAATCGACTGATATGTACTGTCCAAACTAAGTCACACGTCCTTCATAACAAAATACTTTGAATTTTTGAAAAACTGGGATAAATACGGCGCGACTTTATAATTTTGTAAAAAATATGAAAGCAGACTAGTGTTGCCTGATTGAGAATAAAGATGTGAATATTATAGGCCCTATAATATATACTTACACCTTGTACAATGTTTTCTATCAAATCTATCTTCACTTAGATTCCATGAAAAGTGCATTCACCGCAAGATGTTAATACATATTTATGTAGTTGCTACACTTACTAGGGATGTTCAGAGATAACTTTACTGAAGTCGAATTTTGTGATTAAACGTTTTGTTAAACTAACAAGAAGTCTGTGATTAACAATAACATATTAACGCCTTCCTTTTTAATATCAACTCATAGATAAATATAATTTAATATGTATTTCATAAAATGACTGCAATTGGTAACAAAATATGTACTAATAAGTTTATGTAGAGAGTGCATCATTTTCGGGGAATCATTGCAGGTATAGTTAGTAAAATTGTAGTCTTAAATATTTTTAACTATCTGCTATTTATTACTTTAAACTAATAACACCGAACACTTTTAATAGAAATATCTCAGTTTCTATCCGCCGCGCCTGATCGTTTGTCCGGCAGACCAGAGACAATTTAGAAATAATAGAATCTCAAATTAGTCACGCTGGGAATCGAACCCGGGACCTCCCACTTTTAAAGGGACTAATATCGCTTACCCCTGCGCCAGAGAGGTTGTCCAAAGTGAAGTAGGTATACTTAGTCTGATTTTTATTCGAATATTGTGAAAAAATATGTAATCCGCCATTTTGTGACTGCGGCCATCTTGGACCGATTTTCATCAAACATACCTAAGAACACTCCCGACTAATTCACCTTTCAAACAAAAAAAACCTCATTCAAATCTTATAAAACCACTTATAAAACCCGTTGTTTTTGCGTCGGGGGTTAAAACTGGACCTTTCGAAGTCGGACATGGAAACAAAGTACATCCCTATCGCATATTGATAGTCTCGCCCTTGTCCTGTCAACGCACATATTAACCTCTCTTGTCCTCACAGCGGACTCTGTACGCAAATGTAATTTTAGATTGAAACACCACTCCTCTTTCTACTAGCGGATGACGTCACGCTAACGATGAATTATTGAGTAACGTCCCGTTCTTTTTGTTTACTGTATAACAATGGATCTATTCAATAACCGAAAAAAAATATTTTAGAAAATGAACGCGCATTTTCAAAGAAAAAATTATGAGCAATGATCATGAATTTCTTGAAGTGTGCGTAAATTGCTTATGTATTCCGTCGTAGTAACACATAATTTTTCTATAGTTTTCTATCGTTCTATCCCTCATGTGGGCCGCGGGCGGGCCTATAAATTTAGCTGAAAATATGTATCGCGCATTCATATTATGACTGAGATCGTAAGGCGACTCAACTTACTATATGATTCATAAATCCTAATAAATAATTTCTATTTTAGCTACAAGCCAACTTTACTCGTCTACTTTTCAAGAGTACCAACCTAATCCCAAAATATACAGTTTCTTATTTTAAATTTTTGGTTTTATAAGTATTTGTTGGTGCTTTTATATCTATAAAAAGATCGTAGAAATGTGACATTGACTTTACTATTCTCCTTCGTTGAAACCGAGAGATTATAATATAAGACTAGCTGATGTGCCCAGTGCTGTATTTGTGCCTATTGCAGGTATTTCTCTCAAGGGTACTGCAGTGCTTTATACTTTACTAGCTGATGCTTGCGACTTCGCCCGCGTGAATTCTTATAAATGTCACTTGGGGGTGGAATTTCCAAAATTCCTGAAACACGTAATTTTTTATTTTTAACCGACAGTACAAATACCGATTTTCATTGATATAACTTTAAAAATGACGGACTTTCATACAAACTTTCAATTCCCATTTAACCCACTTGGGGGTAGTTTTTCCAAAGTTCCTTAAACTCGTAACTCTTTATTTTTAACCGAAAACCTAAATACCAATTTTCATGGATATAACTTCAAAAATGACGGACTTTCATACAAACTTTTATCCCCTATTTAATCCCCTTAGGGATGGAATTCGCAATAATCCTTTCTTAGTGTGCGCCTACGTCATAAAAGGAAACTACTGTGAAAATTTCAAGTTTCTAGCTTCAGTGGTTTTGGCTGTGCGTTGATTGTCAGTCAGGATAAGCTACTTTATATTATTAATACTTTAAACTTTATTTTCGGCATAAAACGTGATTCCTATAAATAAACTTTTTTGGAGCACCAGTTAAAACGTATATATTGATTTACCATGCAGAGCCACACCGAACAAATAACTCCAAATAACGATATAAAACCATAAAGCTGTTTATTGGAGGACATAATATAAACAGCCGAACCATAAACAAGGAAATGACCAGAGACAGCACCGGCCAGTGTTTAAGGGACAATAAAAAAGCGCCAACTAATTAGGTGCGCGTAAACAAACGAGGCGAGTTCCCTAGCCCTGAAGTCCCCCCTTTTATTTAGGTGTCCAGACACAGTGTTTAGTTGTTTACTGAAAATATATTATTTATATGTATAGGGGGGGTATAAAACTCCAAATGAGTCGTAAAAACTGGCCGGTTGCAGCGCTAGGGCGTATTTTTTATTGAGACGCTGGGATTAACGACCGCCAGTCAGCCCTTGCAAGGCGTTTGACCTTTAGCAGCAACAAATAATGGTTAAAGCCATTCCATATACTCCGAAACTGGAGCAGATTATCATACTCATAGTTTAGAGGAAAATTTACTTCTATAACCTCACCGAACCACTTTAAAAACCGATAGGCCCTGGGATCCTAAGTGGAGACCTCGCACCGGAAAGCGCAGACCCCGTACTAGGTGAAAAGGACACTAGTGCCGAAAGATCGCATTACATGGAACTCTCTACAAGAGAACTATGTCTAGCACTGTATTTGTCAAATGATATAAGACATAGGCAGAAGGGGGACAAACAAAAAGGTTTCTTTACATTGCATTTGCATATTATGAATACATAAATAAAAATAAATAATATAAATATGTCGGCTCGTTGATATTGTAGTGTGAATGGTCACTACACACACACACACACATGGACAAATAAAATAGTAAATAATATAAATAAATAATTAAAAAAAATAGGTAATTATAATGGCGATCAAAATCAAACATACACATAATATACTTAATTTGAATTAACGTCACTATTTACTACTAGCGGCACGCTATGATGGCCGGTTTGACGTTTGTCCGCTCATGAAGTTCCGTATTAATTGATAACGACTTTGAAGGAAATAATTGTATTACTTTATTGACGATAGTGATGTGCAGAGATTCATAAATTTTATCGAATGTAGTTTTAGGTTTAGGACTCAAAATTTATTTATTAAATTGATTTCTTAAATGTATACAAGTGTAGAAAAATCAGTTTGCACCATTTAAGGGGTGAATGTACTTGTGAATATGAACAATTTTCACTATGTGGACAAACCTCTGAAATCGCAAAAAAATATCAATAAATTTTTAAAAATGGAATCTAATACGATCGTCACATAGGATCGCTGGCTAGCACAACTACTACCTCCGGCAAACTCGCGTCAATGCTCAATGCAAAACAAAGCAGTTTCGAATTGACGTTGCTTCGAAAAGTATAAACTGTCAGTGCAATGCGATTGTGATATAGTTTTGACCTGGCTTTGGATTTCAAATATTGATACTGCATTACTGTTGACCCTTGCTCGTTAATTTGGACTCTGTTCAAGCCCTTTGTTGTGGATTTCGTCGATATGACCGAACGTACGCAGAGAACTGTTCTAAATAGTCAGACACGTGAGTTCGTAATACGCCTTCGTAACTATTTCGATCGTGAAGCTCAAAATGGAGGGCCAATTTTACCTATAACGTCAGTGGTTGAACGCGTAGCTGATGCGCTTAATATTGGACAACGAACTGTTAGACGGATAACTAAAAAAAAATATGGCGAGACTGGCACAGAAGAAAATAAACTTCACACACCAAAAAAGAGAAAACGAGCAAAACCAGTCGTAGGCATCGATAGCTTTGATGCCGATGCTATCCGAAGACATGTTTACGGCTACTATTTACAGAAGGAGTATCCAACAAGAAAAAAGTTGGTGCATTCACTGAAGGAAGCTGGATTATTCTTCGGTGGGGAAAGTTCTTTAACGAAGATTTTGAAGACCATTGGATTTCGATACAAAAAATGTAACAAACGCAAAATATTGATGGAAAGATTTGATATAGCGATGGCAAGGTATACTTTTTTACGGCAAGTGAAAGAAATCAAAAATTGGCAAAATGTTGTGTTCTTGGATGAAACATGGCTTAATGCTAACCATACTGTGGGCCGTTCTTGGAACGATGACATAGCAGCATCTACTTCCAAAGTTCCTGTAGGAAAAGGATCGCGACTTATAATTTGTCACGCCGGAACCATCAACGGGTTTGTCGAAGGTTCTCTCATGGCTTTTGCGTCAAAAACCACTGGAGACTATCATGAAGACATGAATGGAGAAAAGTTTACTGAATGGTTTACCTCAATGTTGTGTAGCCTCCCTGAACCATCTATTATAATTATGGACAACGCCCCATACCACTCGATGCAAATTGACAAGCCACCTGCCCAATCCCAAAAGAAAGCTGATATCGTCGCATGGCTTCGTAAAAATGGCGTAGATGCAAACATGAATATGTTAAAAGCGGAATTAGTACGTCTTTTAAAAGAAAACAAACCAACCAAGATCCGATACGTCATTGACGAAATAGCATTAGAACATGGGCACAGAGTTATACGGTTACCGCCTTACCATTGTGAGTATAATGCGATTGAGTTGGTGTGGGCTCAAATTAAGGGATATGCTGCAAGACACAATACAGAACCCCCATTTACCACAAAAAAAATGCTAAAATTATTAGAAGAAGCTTGTGAACATGTGACTAAAGGAGACTGGGAAAAGGTTGTGAATAGAACTGTTAAATTAATAAGGGAAGATTATGAAAGAGATGTGAAAATAGATAATATTATAGAAAACGAACATATAATTATTAATGTATGTGATGATAGCAGTGACGACAGTGAAAATAGTAGTATGGACGAATCTGATTAATTATGGCCTTTTGTGGCACCTTTTTTGGTATCTTTTGTATTCATATGTTTCTTGTGTGCATATAAAGTATGTATATTCATTTTCGTTCAAATATTCAGTTCGTTCAAATAAATTAAATAAACATATACATTTTTGTTTTATTAAACCTATTTAATCAGGTACAAAAACAAAACTTAATTGTTTTTTGTTCGAGAATAAATTGACATTCCACATCACTATTGTAATGTGTCAAACCGGCCATCATAGCGTGCCGCTAGTGTACTAAGAATTTTAGCTCTATGAGTCGTAGCTGATTGAAATAATGGCGGTAGTCGCATTGGGTGTAATTTCGTTAAGTTTAATCAAATAAATATTTAAGTTAATTAAGTTTAATCAATAACGTTGACATTTAAAAAGAATCAAACCCTTTTGACTGCTGTATCCCTTAAAAATTAAAATTAAGGCTGCATAAAGTTTAATTTATTTTATTCTTGATAGTAAAACGCCAGAAATTTTATACTTAATAAAGTCGTTTACAACACTGCGATTGCAATTTGGTAATGCAATTGTAAGTTTATTATATTTTCTTCATTACAAGATGTTCAAATTTTATCACGTATATTTTATATACGATAATTTCGCCAGCTTTTATCACTAAACTAAATGATATAGTATTAATAAATAATAATTAACATAATATTATTATTTCAATATTTTAGTTATGAAATAAAGCATTTTTATTTATTTTTTTTTTTTTTAATTCTACTTTCTTTATTGCTGGCTTACCTGTTGCTTGATCAAATTAGGGTAAATTTAGCAATTATTTTTTCAATTAACAACTTAAAAATGTATAACAACTTCCTTCAGTTGTTTAAAAACATGAATGAACATGCCTGGGGCATCACTCCTTCATCACTGGTAGGTACTTTGTCAACAATAGGTAACTCGTATAAATTTAACCTTTGAAGCATCAGGCTTTGCGAGTCACATTTGTTTGGTGCAAGTTATAGTTATTCCGTTTTAGGAAGATTTCCTTCCTTTCCTTTTATATTTCTTTATCTTTTGTGTTTAAGTTAAAATCTTTATCTCGTTGTTTTAATAAAAGATCGCACAGGTCTCTGGATACAATGCGCACAAGACTGTGTAGCTAAATAATCCCTATTAAAGACAGCAGTAGACCAGCAATTGACCTATTAACGCTTGTGAAGATGATAACGATGAGGTTATCTCTTCATTTTAGACTAAACGCTATCTTCTCATGACTTGTAGAACATGTTTTTGGTGTTAAAGATGTTGTCTCTGTAAACACGTGAACAGGTGCCGCGTTTCCGAACGCATCTTTGATAGCGTATTGTGTTACAAGCAGCATTTTGTTTTACATTTCTACAACTTGGTATTTACTTTACCATTTTAGTTATACCTACCATGGCAGGTTGGGGAATTGTCAGACTTAGTTAATTGGAGTTAACTATTTGTGTATTACTTGAAAGGATTTGTTGTTGTCTAAGTGTAGACTTTTCCCTTTTGAAGAATCTACGACTGGTTCGGAATGCCGTTCCTACCGAAAAGAACCATTCAGTCAAACTCAGCGGTTGCTTATTTTGTCACGAAATATAAATTATTAAGAAAATGTATACCGTCTCACTCGTTTCTGGAGCAAGACAAATATACGTAAATAAATTCAACTGTGGCATAAATAAAATTCGATATAGAAAACATCGAGATTGGAAATGTAAAATTAAGGCATTTTTAAAGTCAAATTAAAATTATTTAAGCGCAATAATCTCGACTGTGGCATAAATAAAAATCGATAGACAAAACATCAAGAGACGAAAAAATCGAGAAAAGAAAACCTCGAGAGAGGGAAATTCGAGAATTAAACCAAGTACTTATCCATTGAAATAAAACACCAAATATACAATTTATATTGTAACAAAAAACACCATTTACAAAACGTAGCAAGTAAAATTAAGGCATTTTAAAACTCAAATTAAATCGGGACGCTCATATTTAAGCGCTATAATCTCGATTGTTGCATAAATAAAAACGATAAACAAAACATCTAGAGAGGAAAAAGTCGAGAAAAGAAAACCTCAAGAGAGGGAAATTTGACAATCAATCCAAGTATTGATTGAGATTAACAACACACTAAATATACAGTTTATATCATAACAACAAAAAAACCACCATTCACAAAACATAGCAAGTTTAAATTAAGGCATTGTGTAACTGAAATTAAATCGCGACGCTCATATTTAAGCGCAATAATCTTGACTGTGGCATAAATAAAAAACGATAAACAAAACATCGAGAGAGAGAGGAAAAAATCGAGCAACAAAAAGCGTATCATGCAACGTTGCGTGCGCACGGTAGCTGAACAATTGCGATGCAGGTCCACTTCCCATTAAATCGTGCGTGTTAAGTTTCAGATCGCTTTTAATAGCTTCAACAAGGCATTTATTAGGAGATTTATCAATTTCTAATACTTGATGTTATGTACCTAATATATCATTTTGAGTTTATTTTCTTCTGAACTTTAAGTTTGATTTTATTATGGACTAGTTGATGCGAACGACTTCGTTCGCGTGGATTCATATAAATCTCATACAAACTTTCAACTCCTATTTAGGGAATGAATTTTCAAAATATTTTATTTTGCGGATAAAAAGTAGCCTATATCCATCTCCAGGATACTTCCTATTCCCGTGAGAAATTTATTCAAGATAGGTTCTGTGGATAACTTGTTTATTATTATCTCTGATATGAGCGGTATTTAATTTTTACACAGGAACCTAAAAATATCCTGTAAAGTAGCCTAGATCACTCTCTGTATAATCCTCTATCTGCCTGTTAAATTCCCGTCAAAGTCGGTTCAACCGTTCCGAAGAATATCCTAGTTTTAGGTTGCACTAATTGTATAAAGTTTAATCAAGAACAATTTTTTAGTAACATAATATGTAACATGTTTTATCAAAATCGGCTAATGCAGAGTCATGCTTCAATGCGTAGGAATCATAGTGTGGAAAAGTATTTTTCACATAATTCATATTATAATATTTTATATTCATAAATTTCATATAATCGCTGAAGTTGTATTAACAGTCGCACGTGTGTACAACACCCTTATTTCTAGCGCCCAAGCCTCAGATTAAAGAATTAAGCAGCCATTTTCATTATGCCACTGGTGCGCTTATAAACTACTGTATTACGGAAAAAGGCATTAAAGCCATGAACTGTGATTCTTTCTTTTTTGCTATGAGAACTTTTAATGTGACACAGTACTGGCAAGAAACAATCGCGCGTAAAATGAGAGCGAGATTTATTGTTTAAGTCGATTAATGTTATAATGGGTGCTTTAGGTAATTAAAAGGAGGCTGCTCTATATAAGTACTTTAATGTGGTTTAAATTATTTTCCTTTGTTAGCTTGTTCGAATGGACAGCTTGGGGAAGGAAAGGGAACCGATAGAATTTGGGATCCCAAAGTGCACAATAAAAGCTCTACCAATCAGAAATCATTACAAGTCATGTATTTATAACTTCTCTCTTGTAAGACGGCGCACATAATATTTGGGCTAATCGCTTTTACATCATCGCTTTGTATCGTTGACCTCCCGCTTTAACTAAAAATAGTCTGGAATTATTTGTTTTTCAGTAAGGTACAATTATATTTAAGAGGGTCAAATATTAGCCGGATGGCTAATAATTTTTTTAAACATATTTTAAAAACCTAAATAAACGATCATCATTTGGTTTTGCTATAAAAATCTCTTCTAACAAAATATATAGGTATAGAATCGATCCAATAAAGCTACATTGTCTTCTACTCCCAAGTCTCAAATTAGGGTTGCCACTCGCCAGATATCCGAATAAATGTTACACACACATATGAAAAACTTGATACTGAAGTCCATTACAATTACAATAATATATAATATTTTGACGTGGATGAACAAATACATATTATATTATTATTTCGGGCGATTAAGATATTCATTAACAGTACTTACCATTGTGGCAATGGAGAGGAATTTATTGTAATATTCTTATTACCATGAAGTAGGAGTTATTTTTAAATAAGAATAGTTTAAGTCACGTTATGTCCACCTAGAACTTTTTAATTTTCTACGGGAGCGGAACCCTAATAGCACCCATCTATTTATAAACAGTTATGACAATAGCTTCGCTGTAGCAGGATGCAGGGAATGACCAATTTATGACCGGAACTGGTTTATGGGTCGATTGACCGATTCGATCCTTTTTTATTAAGGGATGAGGGTTATTGGGCAAGATGGTCAGAAACATAACTTTGGGTGTATTGAACGCAGTAATTCCGTAATGCTATTGTCGATAATATTGCCTATGGAATAAATGCACCTTTTCGACAAAACCACGTGAATATAAGCCATTTCTGGGTGTAATACAATTTGGGAGGAAATAAATCGAAACATGGTGTATTTTTCACAGAAAATGATGATTGATTTCAAACAGATTTTTACATGGACTTACAAGATTAACTAGATTTAATTTTTACATCGAATTACATACATATTATATCGCAATTATGCTGAATTTCTTATCGAACCTATAAAAGACACAGATTTGTCGTCACACCGGTAACTCCGTAAACACAAAACACTGAAGTGTCATGAAAATTAAAGCTTTTGCCAAAATGTTTATTCAAATGTATCACAATCTTGTCTACCCAGATTTTATACTTAGTTAACGTAGATAAAAAAAAGCTGTGATAGCCTAGTGGTTAGGACGACCGACTTCTAATCGGAGGTCGTGGGTTCGATCCCAGGGCACGCACCTCTAACTTTTCGGAGTTATGTGCGTTTTAAGTATTTAAATATCACTTGCTTTAACGGTGAAGGAAAACATCGTGAGGAAACCTGCATGCCTGAGAGTTCTCCATAACGTTCTCAAAGGTGTGTGAAGTCTGCCAATCCGCTTGGCCAGCGTGGTAGACTATGGCCAAAACCCTTCTCACTCTGAGAGGAGACCCGTGCTCTGTAGTGAGCCGGTAATGGGTTGATCATGATGATGATGATGAACGTAGATACATCTTGCATAAAAAATGCCTTCAGAGTTTCAGACCTCGTAATCCCGTCAAAGCCACTGAGCTTATATTTTAACATAGGTATTATATTTTTATCTATTGAATATTCTTATCTATATTTTTGCTATGCATTATTATTTTTATTTCACACAGTAAAGCAGCAATCTATATCGAACTAATTCAGCGACTCATTTGTAATGATCACTCAGTTAAAGAATAACCCATCAGGTCAGATCATAGTCAAGTGCAAACTTTTCAAAAACAATATTACTTACTTACCTATTCAATAGCAACTATTGGATATATTAGTAGTGTATTGGTGCCCATAACTGTACATGAGTGTTGAGTACACAAATAGACGACGTTTACTGCATTTCCAATAGGTCGTATGTCCAATTATTATTCTTGGAAATGCAAAAACTGACCGAGCAGAATTTAGCACGTTTCATTTTGAGTGATTTATATGTTTGTCTTGAAAGCACGTCTGTTACAAGTTACCACTAAAGGTCGCAAATCTAAAGTGGCAATGAGTAGAAACGATGGACATTGGGGTCCAAGGTGCTTTGGTGGCGACCTCGCATCGGTAAACGAAGCGTAGGAAGACCCCCACTAGATAGACGGACGATTTCAAGCGAGTCGCAAGAACAAAAAACGCCAAAAAAAGTAATAGAATGATATTCCTACAGCATGCATCGGATCTTAGTAACCTTCGCTGAGCTGTCTGTGAGAGGCTTCAGCTATGGTTAGTTAGCGTCCGTTCCTACCAGCAATAGCGTGCCTCTATGCAAACGATGCTTTATAGAAACCGATTCGGGGCATGGGTTGAATTATACTGCCATACGCTTTCCGAATTAATCAGTCGAGATCCCAGGAACTCTTAGGTATAACTCTCTACTCTATGACTACAGAGTTACTAGTCCCGAGTCGAGATCGCAGTTGCAGTAGCATTGAAAAAGCTAACTTGTCATCGAAAGAAAATAAAATGAAACAAGAACATTCATCTCTCTCTCTCTTGTATTATAAAACTTGTAAACCACCTTCCGTATCTTCCGTGCATGAAAACATGTTGACCCGTATTCCGCGCAACAAAATATAATATGTATTCCTCGCGCATAAACACGCATTTAAAGCGCTATAAAGGGCACTTACGGGAACTTTCATCTAACACATGTCCCCACAATGGTTTCCATGGCACAATGTCCCATTCTCCCGCCCGCATCCCGGTCCCATTGTACGCGCTGTCTTCACAAATCATTGAGAGCAAAACACAAAATAGGACGTTTAAAACAAAAGCACTATCATCATATTATTCGACGTGTGTGGCAAACTATTGTGTAACATGTGTCGGGAATTACACACTTGCTTCTTCGGGATCGCGTTCTTGTAATTTTACTGTTTTTGAAATACAAGTGTAAATTAAAAATTTAAAAAACCCCCGACATTCGCCATTTTGTAGTGGCGATCATCTTGGATTTGCAATAGTGATATTCTACTAGTCAAGCCCTTTCATTTGATACCCATATTAAGGGAGTTGTGAAAAAAATATGTAATCCGCCATTTTGTAGCGGCGGCCATCTTGGACCGATTTTCATCAAACATAGCTAACAACACTCTCCACTAATTCTCCTTTCAAACAAAAAAAACTGCATTCAAATCGGTCCACCCGTTTAAGCGCCACAAGCGAACAGACAGACACACACACACACACACACACACACACACACACACACACACACACACAAACACGTCAAACTTATAACACCCCGTCGTTTTTGCGTCGGGGGTTACAAACAGATCAACTCATTCACTTCATAGCCTCAATAGCGCAACGGTCGTCTGGTGCGGATTGAGAACCGTAGGGTCGATGGTTCAATACTCCACACTATACCCACTCCTAGCGCAAGTTTTCACTTGAACGGAGAGGAAAGGGGAACATTAGTCGTGTTCATCATGGCTAATAATATATCTTTTGGAAAGTGAAAGATTTTTGTCGAAGCCGATTTTGTCTATGATGAAATGCCAGCATCTCTTCATAGACAAAATCGGATTCAGGTAGAATTACCATTACCTACATACCTAGAATTACTGTCGTAAATCGAAGTAGGTATTTTTTTTATTTATTGCAATCAATGAACGTAAACAGTAAAAGTAAGTCCCGACAAGATACCACAGAAAACGTTCTTACCTTTTAAATGTTCTGTGGTCAAAGCCGTCTACTGTGGACATCTATGGTTGAATACAGAGAAGGAAGCTTTAATAATAGTAAAACTTTTTTTTGTAAGCGTATTATATAATTATTGTAAATCACTTCGTCGACAAATAAAATTGTTTATCTATCTATCTATCTATTCTATCTATAAAAGCAAATCTTTGGATATTTTCAATAATATCAGTTCAATAATCACATTCAATAACAGTAACCGAAATAAATGATTTAAATAATGAAAGTCATTCATTATTTATTATTAGTCATATAATCCCTCAGAATTTAACATAATATAACAATAATTATCGCAAAAAGAATTAGTTCATACTAATTAATCACAATAAGAATTATTATCTATATCTATCTATACTAATAAATAAAATTGAAGTGTCTGTCTGTAATATCGAAATAACTACCTCATATTAAGCTCATATGGTTATTTGAACGATACTATAACCGAATCACACGTTTTTAAAATTTTTGTCTGTCTGTCTGTCTGTCTGTCTGTCTGTCTGTCTGTCTGTCTGTCTGTTTGAACGGGCTAATCTTTGGAACGGCTGAACCGATTTTGACTGGACTTTCACATACAAGTAGAGAATTAACCAGGGAGTAACATAGGCTACTTTTTTAACCGACTTTCAAAAAAGGAGGAGTTGTGTTTTTCTATCTATGTACACCGATATCTCCGAGATTTCTGAACCGATTTGCGTAATTTTTTTTTTTAATCGATAGAGAAACATTGCGACACTGTCCTACAAAAAATTTGGATTCCAACTCCTCAATCCTGATGCTGTAGGGGATCTGATCCCCAAAACTAATGGGATTTAGCCACTGTCGGTTATTTAAATTGATATTGGGGATACCAATTAAAGACTTTATTGTTGAATGACCTCGAGTAGGTACATGTCCAACTCCTTAACCCTGATGCTGTAAGGAATTGCATTCCGAAATCGTAAGGATCCCACGGAATTTTTCCGTTTTGTGGACGGGTTACTACTTACTACAGATAGGCTACTTTTTGTTCTGGAAAATCAAAGTTCCCATGAGATTTTTACAAACCTAAATACACACGGGCGAAGCCGTGGGCATCATCTAGTATAATAATATAAAGTAGCTTGTCCTGACTGACTGACAATCAACGCACAGCCAAAACCACTGAAGCTCTAAAACTTGAAATTTTCACAATAGCTTCCTTTTATAACGTAGGCGCACACTAAGAAAGGATTATTGCGAATTCCACCCCTAAGCGGGTTAAATAGGGGATGAAAGTTTGTATGAAAGTCTGTCATTTTTCAAGTTATATCCATGAAAATTGGTATTTAGGTTTTCGGTTAAAAACAAAGAGTTACCAAATTAAAAAACTGTGGAAAAAATACCCCCAAGTGGGTTAAATGGGGGATGAAAGTTTGTATGAAAGTCCGTCATTTTTAAAGTTATATCAATGAAAATCGGTATTTGTACTGTCGGTTAAAAATAAAGAATTACGTGTTTCAGGATTTTTGGAAATTCCACCCCCAAATGGGTTAAATGGGGGATGAGATTTGTATGAATCCACGCGGGCGGAGTCGCGAGCATCAGCTAGTCCTGACATAAAATAAATTAATTAGTTTCTCATATAATACAGTTTGAATTTCACAAGTATTTAATTTCTTTATCGTCTTCATCAAAACACATTTGTATTGAAAGGTTTTATTTTTGTAACTGCTTTTGTTTTATCGTGCATTCCCATCGATAAATTTAATACCGGTTCACATTACGAACGCAGTAAAACATTTCCGAACAAAAATAAAGCTGGAAAAACTATATTAGGTATATAATTTATACGTAGATGTAGATCAAATTACATGTAGGTATATAGTTTCATTACACTAAACATATACGACTTTATCAAGAACAGAAGATGATACGGTATTAAAAATAACATGTCGAAGTTCTCGGCAAGCAATACATTTTTATCAACCTCAAAATACCTATAGTCTGATTTTTAATTCGGTGGAATTCTGACAGTTTTCATTTACAAATAAAATTAGTTATTTGTATGAAAAACAAGGTTACCGCCTGAAGTTCGATTTTACCCCAAACTAAAGTACCTGAAGTATCTGTCAGGCATTTGTCCTACATGCAGCAATTGATTTTTATTTATATATGTTTTCAATTTATTATCTCTTTTGTGGGAACTGTTTTATCCCTGGTAACATTAAGAAACGTCAGAATTCCACGGAATTAAAAATCAGAGTACATTGAAAATGATTAAAGCATTCCCCACAAAAGTTGACATAACAAGCGAGAGAGACATTAAAATACCAAAGCTCAAAGCGCCCACTGCACTGATGCGAAACCAAAAAGGCTTTATGAATTAATAGGCGAAGAGGCACGCGATGTTGATCCGTCAACTCAAAGGTTTTTTAATGAATCAGACGACAGCCGACTTGCACCACCTCCTTTGAGCCGGGACAAAATCGACTTTGACGAGGCGAACGGAGCCAAAATAACCCGATCGTGTCCAACCCATTGTGCGTGATATAATTAGAACGCTTGGAAATAAACACGTGGTGGCAATTATCGCAGCAGCGGGTTAAATGAGGCACCGTGCGCCCGTTAATGGGCACACTCGGCCCCGCTTCCGGCGCATACCCCAAACCGAAGGGACACTGGACATCAGAGAGAGGAATTCCAAAACCATTACCATCAATCATCCCTGGATAACATACTCTGATTTTGTAAATACACTAGATGATGCCAGCGACTTCGTCTGCATGAATTCTTATAAATCTCATTTCCTTTTATTGGAATTTGCAATAATTTTTTCTTAGTGCGCCTACGTCATAAAATGAATTTACTGATTTTCATTGATATAACTTTAAAAATGACGGACTTTCATACAAACTTTCACCCCCTATTTAACCATTTGGGGGTAGAATTTTCAAAATCCTGAAACACATATTATTTATTTTTATCGAAAGCTCAAATATCGATTTTCATGGATATAACTTGAAAAACGACAGACTTTCATACAAACTTTCATCCCCTGTTTAACCCCTTTAGGGACGAAATTCGCAATAATCGTTTCTTAATGTGCGCCTATGTCATAAAAGGAAGCTACTGTGAAAATTTCAAGTTTCTAGCTTCAGTGGTTTAGGCTGTGCGTCCATGATCAGTCAGTCATAGTCAAACCTCTTTATATTAGTATAGATAGGTTGCCTTATAGTTGCTGTAGAAACGGGTTTATTAAACACGCTTTTATAGAGAGCGGATATAAATTAAACAGCGTAGGGCTGCATCCATCTTCTCGCGGATGATTTAAGAGACTTCTTCATTTAACTTAACAATTTGCAGCGCGAACAAAGCCTCTATTGATTCTTGGAAGCGGTGGTAATAAAGTAAAAAGTACTGTAGTCCTGGCTGGCATAGGTGTTTTAACGTGCCCATTAATCAGCTCGGTAAATTCGTAAGCGTTTAGTAAATTCACGTCGAAGATTTTACTCCTCGGAGCGTTCCACGAGGCAAGAGCGAGACACTGGGAACATTAATCATCCCAGTCGGCCGAGGCGACTCTGACTCTTCATACATCACATATCCTTTGAGTGCGGCGAGTCTCATTTGTTAACGCACCGTACCGCTACATGAGTAGATATCCCTACAGAGAGGAAGCTTCGTACAAACGCCCCGCTGTAGGTACACTCACACAGCGCAGCTCACGCACACATGAGCTCTCACCAACGGTTTACGGACGCTCCGCTGGGGCTCAGTTGGGAGGCAAACGACAATTGTGGGTCGTGTGATTTAAATTAATAGTGATAATAAAGTGTTAGGCGAGAGTTTAGAGATTGTGTAAAATAGTTTAAATTATATAAAAAATTAGACTTAGTGTTGTGTCTAGACAAAAATGCCTAACCATTGTACAGTTAACAGTATGTTTAAGTTCACATGCCACAGGTGACAACCCTATGAGAATATGTATGGACGTTGTTAACCTTTAACTGTGGACACGGGGTCTCACAGACCTTTGGCTCTTGTTGATTTCTTAAAATAACATGTTTCCCGCCACCCCACGCGAGTGACCGTTTCAGTAGCTTCGAGTTAAGTCACCAAACGCTCGACGAAGGAGGAAGTTGCGCTATCCGGTGCCATATACGTAAGTAACACGTATTTAAAGTTTAAACGGGGTCTGTGAGACCCCATGTCCATAGTTCTTGTTGAAACAATATTTTTATATTCTTACTTTTGTTTTAGATTTTAGGTTCAAAATGGTCAAAAATAATAAACCAAATACTTCTGGTTCAAAAATGCCTGTATAAGAAACGATTGGGAAGCAGAAGACGACAAAAACATTGCATTTAGATAATCCGCCTGATGATGAAGTTCTTCCAGATGATGTCGAAGCTCAAGAAGAAGACCAAGAAAATGTAACCTTAGTCCACCAAAACTACATAGAAAGACTGCCAACAAATGTGTGAATATCTGCAATGCTCAAACCCCCATTGAATGTCCATAATTAAAGGGTAATTGACTCTTTGTCAAAAAATTTTTGTTTACAGTTGATAATGAACTTTTTTATTTTTTTTAATAAAAATTTATCAAACTTTAATAAAAAATAACATTAACATTGATTTTTCAAAGAAAAAATTATTTTATAGAACTTTAAGTAATCTCACTGCCAATTTAGCCTGAAAAGTGATATTTTTCGTTTTTATTGTAATAATTTGTATTTTGTAATAAATATTTCTGATATATTTTTAAAATCTTATTATTTATAATCCTTACATTCACTTTAACTGCTTTTTTAAATAAATTTTATTACATATTAATATAAATGACGCCAATCAATTTAGGGGTCTGTGAGACCCCATGTCCATGATAGTGTTACAAAAAATAAGTGTCCATAGTTAAAGGTTAAAAAGCTTCCCCTCTGTAGGGATAACTACTCATGTGGTACCGCTTTTATTAATGTCCGCCCTAATATTGTAAACGTCTCAATCCCTTTGATGACTTCCTGTCTGTCGTTTGTTAGGGGCTCATTGATTCAGCATCGATACTTTTTTTGTGCGGCCATTATGTCCGGTTAGAGGAGATTAATGTTGTTAATTCAGACCGGCACGTCCGTTGTTGCAATAAATTACCATTAAGTAACACCTTGGCTCACGTGAATGTTTTACGATGTAAGCCATACGACTGAAGTTTTATGGCAACCCTTATCTAAGGATTTTTACCTGCTCCTAATATAAACTTTTCGCTTAAGCACACCATGTATAGTTTATATTTATACTGTTGGGTTAGTACGAGTTATGATATCTCGACAACGATGATAGAGTTCGAGTATCAAGTTGCGTAGCTGAAGGGCAAAACATACCTACCTAGTATATGTTTAGTTCAAAAAATCAATAGGCATTGGGATCCCAAGGGCTGAAAATCTCTCATTAGAAAGCGTAGTGTTGACAAAATGCCACTTGTATATAGACGACATCAAACGAGAGACGCAGTTACATGGAGCCGCTGAATACAAGCGGCGCAAGATCGAGGCGTATGGCCACCGCTCCAAGCGGAAATTTTGCTAAGAGTAAAGCGGTAGCACAGAAAACGTGACTTTAAAAGAAGGTTATTTAGGTCTAAGTATTTAGTCTGACGTTATTGTATTTCGATGTCCGGAATCTATCAACGTAGTCGATACGTGCAATCGTCTACGCCAATCGTCGCCCGCAACGTAAAAGTACTCCTAGTAGTATTACGCACTCTTGTTATTACGATCTTGTCACGCGAGATTTACTTACAGCGTAGGTTCAGTCCTATAACCTATAACCTTGTCAGTATAGTTATAGGTTCGCTTATATGAAGTGTCGGGGGTGTGTGTTCGTAGTAGGGGCGATGAACTTCCATTGGGCTAATCAACTATCGTATTGAGGGCGTGAGCAAAATTAATTTCGAGTTTATTATCCGTAACGAAACCTGAGAATATTTAATAGTTTACACAACAAAGTTCGGTGTAGAATGTTAATAGAAAATGATAAGGTAGCTGATACAGTTATGCAATAAAAAGCCTCGCAGCATGAACAGGGACAAATGCTTAATGAACCACTCTATTTTATGGACTAGTCCAGTAAATGGACCTGGCGTTTTGGAACGAGCCGTGTACATGAAACGGTCGTAATACTAAAGGACACTTGTCTTGCAAGCGTAGGTATATAAAGCGCACGCCACACCGCGAACTAAACTAGCTTAGCTTAGATTAGCTTTTGCAACTTTTATACTTCATCCTCATCGCGAACTACAGCTAAGCGAGCTAACTGAATTGTGGGTTATCTCTATCCAATGATTCTAGCTTAGCTAAGTGAACTTTTGCGCCCTTCTGCTTCCCTTCTTTTGTTTTTTTAATTATTTGCTTGTTTAGCATTGTTTTCTTAAATTATTGTTATTACTTTAGAATTAATTTATGACTTTCAAAATGTGTATCAACAATGTACCTACTTTGAATAAAATATTTGACTTTGACTTCACCTTATAGGGCTGCCAAAATTTTTTCGGTTGTATATATAATTTTAACGACGACAATTTCAAAAAAAGCTGGGCACTCTTATTATTCTTCAACTGTATTTTTTTAGTTATGTATGTATGTAGTATGCTACAAAACATCTTCGCCTATTGTGAACCGATCCTAATTTTTTTTTTATAGATTTAGATTTTTTAGAATTTAATTCCCAATGGAATGGAATTTATAATTTCACGCCAGCGAAGCCACAGATAACCGCTAGTTTTTAAATAAATGTAGATCTAAAGATTATTTTTTATTAGTGACGACTGACGACATTACAATAAAAAGATTGATCCATAAAATAAACTTATAAAATTTTGCATATTGTAGGTATCTCTTCAAAAGAACGCAGACCCGAAATACTGTACATATTATTATAGTACAGTTGGCAACCCTATTTCACCCCCGCACCGCGCATCTATTGGCTGCTCATCACTTCCTCTTAGTTTTCGGTTAGAAACCTTTGGATTGCATAGCTTGGGAGTTAACTCCTACAGTTAGTTTCATGCTGCTATGTGAGCTAAGCTAAGCTATGTAAGTTAATTTAGTTTGGGCTGTGCCTTGCGCTTAATCAAATTACGCATATAGATGAATTCATCCGATACGAAAATACTCCGTTAATTTGGTAATAACTTTAGCAAATTATGGCACACAACAAGCTATATTTAACTACCAATAAACTCTTAACGCACTGCAGATAACACTTAATATGCTTGCAGTTTTGAATTAAAAACTGAATAAAAAGCGTATGTTAACTCTAAAGACTAAAAACTATTTTTTCTGCTCGAATTATGATCATAAACTCGTTGAGTTAGCTTATAAAATAAAGCAATTTATGGCCTTTTTCGATTGTTAATAATCTTGTTCGTGTGCTTAATCACATTAATAAAAACTTAGCACTTCAAAAAAAATATTTGAAAAGAAATGACAGAGTCATATTAAACGTGGTTCATTTCAAATAAAAATCTATCTATATTATGTATATACCAATATAAAGAGGCTTGTCCTCACTGACTGACTGACTGATCATCAATGCACAGCCTAAACCACTGAAGATAGAAACTTGAAATTTTCACAGTAGCTTCCTTTTATGACGTGAACGCACACTAAGAAAGGATATTTGAAAATTGTACTACTTTCTAAATGTGGGTTAAATAGGGGTGGGTTAAATGAAGGTTTGTGTGAGAGTCCGTCATTTTTCACGTCATGTATCTAGTTATATCCATGAAAATTGATATTTAGGTTTTCGGTCAAAAATAAAGGATTACGTGTTTAAGGAATTTTAGAAAAACTACCCCCAAGTGGGTTAAATGTTTGTATGAGATTTGTATGAAACCACGCGAGCGAAGTCGCGAGCATCAGCTAGTCTAAACATATAAATGTCACTCTAGCTGCCTCATAGTGGCTGCCTTTAGATGGCTCATAGTGGCTAGATTGTTCGCCTTCGGGTAGTAAGGTCCTGAGTTCGAGACCCGGGTCGAGACTAAAAACAAGGCCAATTTATTGGATTTTCACTTTTCTGTCAAGATTCTCAGCAGCAACCCGGAGTCAAAAAGTTGGCGGAGAAGAAGTTGCTTTGGAGAGCGCTTAAAGCCGTTAATCCTTCGCCTGATCTCTGTCCGCATCAGAGACGCTGTTAGTCTCACATTCGCGGTCCATCGGTCAGCCAAGAAATTGGAAGACCCTAGGCCCTAGCCGACTCCCACCGGCTCAGGGAACAATACCGGAGAGGCAAACCTCCCCGCGCCCCACCCGGGTAAGGAGACCTCGACGCCCACCTCCGTGGCCTAACGGCCATGAAGAAGACCCTGTTGTCGTTGGACTATAATGGAAGTGAAGGGGTAAAGAGTGTTGTTGTAGGTACTTGCGCACACCCTTGTAGACTACAAAATCTCCAGTGAATTGGCTAGTCCCCGGCTCCATTGAGTTATTTCTTAAAATTAAACAAAAAAATTGAGATCAGCCACAGCCAAAAAATTGGCTGTCTGTAAAATTGATTCATTCATTCATATTCATATTCATATTTATTTATTTGTGAACACAGTACAGTAAGATGTTAACATATTTATAAGTGTCATGCATTCAACCACAGTGTGGTGTACAAATATACAATTATTAGGTAATTATTTTTATTACATAAATAGAAACAACATGATTTCAACGTGTATGGTATGTAGGTAGGTACTATAATGATCATGGAATGATATTTCTGATTTATATGAGTCTTATTAATTTTATGAGGCAGTAGAGGTACGTTATTTTACACAATAATTTTTGTCAGCTAATCTTTAATGTCGCCTTTTCATCAATAATTTTTGATTTACGGAAGATTAATTTTACGTAATAACGTCATAAGAAAACATTGCCTCTCTATTGTCGGCCGATCGTGCCTTCCCTATCGCTTGTTCCGCGCTCTGGCTTGCATGCAGTACGTGACAATGAGTCAAGCTTTATCGTGCGTGTAGCCGGCGCACATCGATTTTTAAGACGTTATTACATCAAAAAACTCAACTGGGAGAATTTCAAAAGTCACTTACTGCGCATGATGGTGGTAGTGGGTGGCGTGGTGCATGGCGGTCGGCGCGCCGGGAGGGGTCGTCGCGTGGAAGGCGGCGAACGCCGACGGAAACTGTAACGGCAGGAAACCACCGCTGCCCGCTGTCCCAGGACCCCCCACCGACTCCCGATCAGGCATTCTTCAAACTCCTAGCAATATAGCACCATCTAGTCCCACTGCACTAATAACTATACCAGTCTCATTATTAACGTCACTAACACCACAAAAGAGTTCGATTACAACTTTGTCAGCACCATCGGAAATAGGCATTCTTTAAACTCCTAGCACTGTACCACCATCTAGTCCCACTGCACTAATAACTATACCAGTCTCATTATTAACGTCACTAACACCACAAAAGAGTTCGATTACAACTTTGTCAGCACCATCGGAAATAGGCATTCTTTAAACTCCTAGCACTGTACCACCATCTAGTCCCACTGCACTAATAACTATACCAGTCTCATTATTAACATCACTAATATCACAATACAGTTCGATTACAACTTTTTCAGCACCATCGGAAATAGTATTTGTCAAGTGAACTCTAATCTAAGAATATTTAATATGTTTTCTATCGTCATGTTTGGTTTAGAAGACAACTGTTTTAACATATTCATTTAAACTAGCTCTGACAACACGAGCTCAATCAGTCTCATAATTTACATCACTGACATCTGTTTTACTTGTTTTAGGTTTGATAGATCAACTTTCGTCAGGTTAACTCTAATCTAATTGTCTCTAACTTCTTTTTCATCGTCTTCATGTTGTTAGAGTTCAATTTTTTCATCGTACTTAGTTGAACTCTCTTTTGTTGCACGCTGTGAACTCATTCTGCCGCTTTTTAAACCTGGAACAAAGAAAAGTTCATATTAATTACATGTTTCGGCGGTGTCATTCAAAATTCTTGCGTATTTTTGTTGTTGTGAAAAAGTGGATATGTGGAGTTTGCGTGATCCATTTCGGTTATAATTGCCTCTATTGTGTCTTTATTTTATAAGTGAATAGGTATAATTTTTCATTAAGTAATGCATTGTATTACACTCATTAAGTTCAAGTTAATGTGTACTTAAATGTATCATTATGATCAATTTCTTAACAGTTTTTTAAGATAATATGACAGTACTTAGGTAGAATATTTTAAAATTCAAAATTATTTATTTTATGAACTAACTTGTGGCTTTAATGACAAATCAAAACTACCTTCGGTTCGGAAGACGAATTCTGCTGAGAAATTTCTTGACATATTGAATATTTAGCGGCGTATCTATATGTATATATAATTCAATTTGAGATTTTTTCACTTAAAAAAGTGATTATATGAAGAATAAATCATTGTCTGGACAAAAAATCGTTGGGACAATAAAAAAATTCCATATTAATTAAAGACTCGAGCAGCAGGTCTCCGTTTGTTTACTCAAAACTAAATTACTTACATCGGAATGAGTGTTAATTACTGTTAAATCTTAACAAGTCGCGGGCACGGCAAAAAATCGAGCGACTAATTGAGCGACCAGTCGACCGAATCGTCATTATCACATACATTCATACATTGTAATAAAGTCGGTTACGGCTGCGAGCGATTAAATTGTTTATATTTTTTTTTGACTCATAAAAATTATCACGTAGGGATAGCGTGACTTTCTTTTTAATTGGTATTTTTTAAAGAATGAGTTAATTAATTAATTAGTCATTTGAATATATTTAAATAAAATTAATTAAATAGTTTATTAGTTATCTAACTTTCAAATTTACTATTAAAAAGCCTACCAACAACGCTTATTATTTTGATGTTTGTTGAACTACATAATATTTTCATAAGGAAAATTAAAGGTCTAATCTTAATTAAGCTCTATGTAGTTGTAGCACAGAGTTGTAGTTTTTGATAAGAAGAAAAAAGAAAGTGTATGGAATACCTCTATATTTGACAAACTATATCAAATACTACGTACAAGTCACGGCAAATAAGTCTAGCGTTGACCTTCAATGCGCAGAAGTCGAAAATGAGGTATCTCGGGTGGAGAGGGGGTCGCGGGGAGGGCGTGGGGATCGTTCGTAAGCACTGATTAGCTCTCGCGGATCCTTCCTAAGCGCTGATTGGCTCTCCAATCGTACTGTGTCCCGCTTACTCGTACGACGCTGCGCGCACTTGAAGGTCAGCGCCCGACTTACGTGCCGGGAGTTATTAGGACTAAATTAGCTGATGCCTAAAGTGATGCGTAAAAATATTTCTTCATACAAACCGTTTTCATCCCTTCAGGGATGGAATTTAAAAAATTCTTCCTTACTGCACCTCTAGGGTACTTAAACGACGGGTAGTATGTACCTCCGTACGTGCTTCGAAATCAGATTTACGTCTGACACTAACATCGGACCGTATTTTACAATGGAAACGATGTTGATGTATAAAAACATTCCGTCTACCTTGATTACGAAATATAAACACCAGTCGCATACCACTCAACAGAACAAATAAAGAGAATATATAATTTATATTATTAAACTTTCTTCGAATTCCGAATAAGGGAGGAATTATGAAATCATATCAAGATTACCAAGTAGCCGGCCACTGTGTATGGTGAACATTTAAATTCGACAGGTTTTTGTATGAAACCAGTCCGCATTTCTCTCTTAACTTATACTACCTTTTCGAGAAGCGCTATCACAGAAAAATTCCTCCGGTAATTAATGAAGATGTGATTGTTTCAAACTGCTGTACGTTGTTACCTAAAGATGGCATATCCATCCAATAGTTACGTGCCGAATAATCAACACGATGCGTATCGATATCGAAAATTTAAGAGTTAAAATAAATATTTCGTAATTGATTAATTTTGTTTTTTTTTTGACGTGATAACGTCTTATAAATCGATGAACGCCTACACGCACGAAAAAGCATGACTCGTGACAATACTTAGCGCGTGCAAACGAGAGCGCGAAACAAGCGATAGAGAAGGCACGAGCGGTCTAAACGTTCGGCTAGTGACGCATCTATCTTTATTTTTTTATGACGGTATCACGTAAAATTATTATAGTCCGTAAACCGTCATTGCAGACAACCAATTTTTTTTTAATTAAATAAAAATTATAGCTAAGTACCTTAAACAAATTATTAAAAAAATCAGGGTAAAAATTATTTTCTGTAGAATCGGTCGATCGGTCAAAATATAACCGTCCCAAATCTTAATACATTTAGGTAATTTTATGAATGAACCTTACCTTGTGAGTACCTTACCTTACCTTGTGAAAACCTTACCTTACCTTCTAAGTACTATTGACGCTTCTGTGTAATGTCTAATAGTGTAAACAAGCATTATATTGAAAAAAAAAACTAACTAAAATTAAAAACAAAACCGACCGACTTTTAACCGACTCTCGCATACTTTTAACGAAACGATGGACTCCTCTACATCGATTAAAATCCATCTAGCAACTGGGATGCTTAGGAACTGGCTGGGCCGAGGGTATAAAGAATCCCACTCTAATAAGAGTATGTTTGTCATCGTGCAGTCAAGAATAAGACGTTTTTACTTCTTCAAAACTCTACATAAGACAAACAGAAATGGAATAAAGTGTTAACGTCGAGCAGAAGAAGTCGCAGACGTCAACTAGTTATACACTCATTTACAGCGAAAAAGATTTACGATGTTTTTAAAAGCGGAATTGCCACGCCTCGAATGTCGCCTTTTATCGACCATTCAAAATCCGTATTGAATGGAGTTTGATACTTATTATTATTTTTTTTCAATCAGCCAAACGGTGTCAAGTGATTTGGAGTTAATCTTGCGCAAATCAAAGCGTATCTGCGTAACTTGCCTTCCTTTAAAAGATCAACGATTGAGAAATAAGTATTTGCTTAAGCGCAAGTATGGACTAATTTACATGAAATCCTGCGGCGATTGCGTAAAATATAACTGTGATAAGCAGAATCCTACCTTAATTATTGCGTATATAGAAACTTGAAAGGATCCTTCTTACAATGAATCTTACAATGATAATTTCAGAGTCAATTTTTTTATTGATTTCTTCAAAAGATTTCGTTAGTTACTTACTTAAATATAAGAAAACAAACGGAAGTGAGACCAGCCAACTACGGAGGAGATATTATTATAGTATTTTTGTTACTATGGGGTGCACGAGAGGACACGTACAAGACGGAAATCTGTCAATTTTTTTGACAGAGAACCCAATTTAATAATTTCTTGGCCCGTCCTGGGACTCGAACTCGGGACCTTAGAATCCGCAGCAGCTTATATCTATACTAACCACTAGACCAACGAGGCAGTGAACGCTAATAATAAAGAAGTCGTATAAACCTAATTGAAAAATATAAACATAAGTAACTAGTATTCCATACTAACGACGGCATAAATAGTACCTATTCTATATTGACGGTCAAAATAGACGACCTATGTATCTAATCAAAAGATTGAAGGACAAAAATTTAATCCAGATACCTACGTAAAGTATAAAGTATTCACCAATAAATTAATTGGTATTACAGATTGCAATCAAGATAAAAGATCAATACGTGGATTGATTAATTTAAGTGACGTTACTTAATACATCGATTGTTCAATTCATTACTATCGATATAAATATAAGATCATCGATATTATAATCTGTCGCATCTCTACATCCAAATGCGCTGTAATGCGCAGACGCGGGCCCTCTGAATACGGACTTTAATTACGATTTAATTGTTTTTTAGCCGTCGAATTGTTCCGATGTCTTCTCGGAACCCTTTGGGCGAGTTATGGTGTTACGACGCTCGCTTCGTTATTCTAGATTTCTCCATCGGTGTTTATTTTTGTTTTTGTTGTTTATTTACCGACACCGGGTCGATAAACTCGATTGTAACTGTACGGTTAATTGATGCATTATTATTAAGTAAGTATATTGTAAAAATGTTTTATGAAAAAATGATGATGATATTTAAAAGTGGTTGTAAACCCTTTTCGGTGCGCAGAAACATTGAGTTTTTTATTTTATTTTAATAACTTCTTATTGCATAAAATGTATTTTTTATTATTAAGTAATTTAAGTATTTGTATTTATATTTTGTTTATTTATGTATGTAGTATACAATACGAAATATAAATTTTAATTAACAACCTGCTCGTCGCTCAGTCCATTTGAAAGCGCTATCTACTATTAAACGTGCTGAATATCTTCATATTACAAGTAGGTATATAAAATTCCGGCGTGCGCGTGTTCGTTATTCTTCTCCTTCTAAACGGCTTAGCCAATTTTGATGAAAATTTCTTTATGTAGGTACATAATTGTGCAGTCACCTGGAAGGTTCTTAGCTACAGTTGGACAGGGTAGGTGGCATTAATGTCGACATCCAGAACTTTTATTTTTTTTCCGAAAGGAATTTGTCACCTGTCCTGTACTTATGTAGTGATGTAATAAATAATAATAGTATATCGATAATAGCTGTGATAGCCTAGTGGTTAGGACGACCGACATCTAATCGGAGGTCGTGGGTTCGATCCCGGGCACGCACCTCTGACTTTTCGGAGTTATGTGCGTTTTAAGTATTTAAATATCACTTGCTTTAACGGTGAAGGAAAACATCGTGAGGAAACCTGCATGCCTGAGAGTTCTCCATAACGTTCTCAAAGGTGTGTGAAGTCTGCCAATCCGCTTGGCCAGCGTGGTAGACTATGGCCAAAACCCTTCTCACCCTGAGAGGAGACCCGTGCTCTGTAGTGAGCCGGTAATGGGTTGATCATGATGATGATGATGATGATGATGATGAGTATATCGATTAGATGCTTTTCATTAATTCGATTACACTTTATTTTCCACTTTTATACCAATTTTAGTGTGATGGCGGCGACAATCCGAATGCACACTCACAGTATTCAGCACTCACACAAACGCATATATCGTCATGATTCACGGTTTGCGCGTGTGTGCATGACTCTCTCCGACTAACTAAAACTAATTATCAAATATTCGCACTAAATCAATTTCGCAACCAGCAAACCGGAGCGTGTTGGATCAAAGTGGTCTTGGATTGATATTCAGTAACAAATCACCGCCAATTATTCGTCGGGCCGCTACCAAAGATCGGTATAATCAGCCATTAGAGCCCTCGGTCACGGAGTCATTCCCCAACACTGCATATAAGTCTAGTGGACAATAGAGACCTACGGCGCACGTTTATATTGCGACAACGACATGTAAATTGAACGAGCGCGACATAAATATATATTGTATTTACGAACAGTTCATTTTATAGTGCCTAAATATTTTTGTAGTTGTAATTCTCTATTTAATCTTAATTGTAAAAATATAAATACGTTTCGCATACGCATACGCAACGCATACGCAAAAATATAAATGCGCATAATTTTTAAAATTGTTGTTGCTTAGTCTCAAGATCTTCACTGAAAGAGAAATTAAAAAATTTTCTTGCGTTAACTTTAGCACACTAACGCATTCGCATGCGGTAACAAACCGATTTACGTCTTTATGTTTTGACGTTAAAACTAATGATGTTTCGCTACCGCGTGCGAAATCCTACTTAATATTATTATAAATGTGAAAGTGTGGATGTTTGGATGTTTAGATGTTTGGATGTTTGGATGTTTATTACTCAATCACGCCGCAACTACTGAACCGATTTGGCTGAAATTTTGAATGGAGATAGATTACTCTCTAACTTAAAACATAGGCTATATCCTGGAAAAATGCACAGTTCCCACGGGATTTTGAAAAACCCGAAATCTATAGCTACAGCTATAGGTAGATTACTATAGCGAACTTCCTTGAAAGTAGGTATAAAGGTTGGAAAAGGGAGCGAGAACGGGAACCAAAAATCCACGATTCCCTCAGGATTTGTGAAAACCCGAAACTCACGCGGGCGAAGCCGCGGGCATTCTCTAGTTTGCATACAATATGGTTAGGTAACATATTTAAGCACTTAATTGCAAGTAGTTATAGCAGGACGGAATGTTTGGCTATAAGAAAAAGTAAAGTTTTGGCAGAGCAAATCCTGACCGGATTCTTTTATCCAGGATGCATGAGCAATTTTTTGTTATCGTTAAACTATTTTTTGAACTATTTAAACCTTAACAAGTCTACGACATTTTAATGCGACACAAGCGTCTACGTGTCGCAGTGTCAACCGTTCCCTGTTTAGTTCATATAAGCGTCGTACAAGTCGTACATATAAGTCAGTGGACAATGCGACACTATTATGCCCTCATCATTAGATATGGCCTCCAGTCGGCGAGCCGCGGATTGAACGCGAATTGTCTTATTAAATGCCTGCGATTGTGTTGTAGCTGCATGTGGCTGCATGTGGACACGTGTTAGTTTGAATGCAAAATTTATGTGACTTCTTTGTGCAAACCATACTAATATTAGAATAGAATAGAATAGAATAGAAAAGTTTTTTATTCAAATAAACTTTTACAAGTACTTTTGAATCGTCAATTGAATCTACCACAGGTTCGGAAAGCAGTTCCAGCCGAGATTTATTATAAATGCGAAAGTGTGTCTGTCTGTCAGCTAGCTTTTCACGGCCCAACAGTTCAACCAATTTTCATATAACTCGGTACAGGGTTAGCTGTCCTGTCTGTCTGTCAGCTAACTTTTTACGGCCTAACAGTTCAACCGATTTTCATGTAATTTGGTACAAAATTAGTTTACATCCCGGGAACGGATATAGGCTACTTTTTATTCCAGAAAATTAAAGAGTCCCCACGGGATTCTTAAAGGTCCATCCATTTAACCGATATATTAAAGTCTTGTCAAAATTGGTTCAGCCTTTACAAAGATAACTCTGGACAAAAATACAAGACAAATAAAAGACCAAACAAAATCAAACGAATTTAATTAGAGGCAATATACCACCAATTTTATTTATTCAAAAGTACTTGTAAAAGTTTATTTGGATAAAAAACTTTTCTGTTCTATTCTATTCTATTTGTATAAATACCTAAAACAAATCGTGTAGGTACATCACTTGGCTAAAGAGTCGATGAAAATGTAATTCTACCTAATTAATTAAAAATGGATGCCTATTGCCAAGGTATTTTAACAATGCAAATTGTTCCTGACTCAGAATAGAAACCTCGCCAAGACACTAACCTAGAGATTCCCACCCAGGACAAGCCTTTGTGTGATGAATACGACTATGAGTTACGATTCTGGGTGTCATGGATTATAATTATGTATTGATACATTCACAATGACATAACATAACTAGTAACTACATCACATATCTATTATTTTACATTATATTGGTCTGCAAAGGGCAAAGGGCAATTTTTTGTTCTGTTTTGTCTCTTGTTTTCGGTTTTACTAGCGGCTTCGCCCGCGTGAATTTCGGTTTTTCACAAATCTCGAGGTAATCGTGGGTTTCCGCGGTTCCCGTTCCCGCTGCCTTTTCCAACCTTTAGGCTACTATCAAGGAAGTTTGCTAAAGTAATCTACTAGCTATATCTGTAGATTGCTATAGAAAATTTTGGTTTTTTCAAAATCCGGGATAAAGAGTAGCCTATGTGTTAATTCAGGGTAAGTATATCTCTGTTTCAAATTTGAGGCAAATCCGTTCAGTAGTTTTGGTGTGAAAGAGTAACAAACTTACATCTATACATCCATAAATCCATACATCCATTGTTTACAAATTTTCGTGTTTATAATATTAAGTAGTAAGGATGTAATTTTGTACACATAGATACTAAAATACAGCATCTAATATCAGCTAACAGTTGCCTGCGACGTGTCCCATAGGAATAAAATTATAGGATTGCATAAGTCCTTTACCTGCCAGTGCAAGTAATACCCGTCAACATAGTTACCAACATAGTTACGTTGTTAATTGAATATTCGTCCAGACAAACAGACAGCCAGACAATGAATTGGAAACGTGCAAATGACCGTTTGAGCTATAGGTAAGGTACACTTTTAATTTATTAGGAATTCGGCGCCAAAAAGACCATCATAATGCATCTTCAATTGAATACAATCTATAATAATCTATAATATAATAAAACTGTAACAGATCCAATTCTGTACATTGAAGATATTTTGAAAATTTCTTTTGGAGGGCACTCTATAATCGATACTGAAGCCAAAACTGCAATTTGTTTCATTTTTGTCTGTCTGTCTGTCTTTCTGTCTGTCTGTCTGTCTGTCTGTCTGTCTGTCTGTATCTTGGCCGCGCATCACGCCGAAACTACTGAACGGATTCGAATGAAACTTGGTACAATTTGAGTTTATACTCCAAGGTAGGATATAGGATACTTTTTATCCCGAAATTCAGCACGGTTCCCTTGGGAGAGGGGAAGAAAGTTAAAACGTGTATTTAGCTGTAATTCATTAACGCGTAGTTCGATTTCACTCATTCTTTTGTTGTTAGAAAGGTAGTACTTTAAGTATTGTCTGGTAAATATTTCAAGGTCATAGGTTTTTTAGTTCAGGAATGACAGACATTTATTGGGTTCAAATAACTTGGGACCCGGATCTTTGAACGTACGGCTTATTTTAAACTGGTGTGCGTTTAAATTTATGTTTATCGGTCTGTCTATTTCTTCCAGCTAATCTCCGAAACGGCTGGATCGATTTTAATGGAACTTTCAATGTTATAAGGAGTAACTTAGGCTACATTTAGTTTTGGTACAAAAAAGGATTATGGGATCCAATCCGATCCTATATAAAAACGTATATGCGGACGAAGTCGCGGGGGTCAGCTAGTTTATTCTAAAGTTGTTTTTACTTTTTATTGCTTTTTAGTGTTGACTACTTAATAGGTTGACGCCTTTGCTACAACCTTAACCTTTCGGCTAACTGGAAAACAATGGGTCTCTATAAAGTTTAAATTAGAGTTGATTTTCCTTTGTGATTTATTTTAAAACTCGTTAGGTTTAATATTTGTGTATTCCGTTCGTGATTCTTAACACGGTCGAAGGAAGTAAGGTATATAAACTGTCAGACTCAAATTTAAAGTTAAGCACATTGATATATAAAAAACTAAAGACATAGTTCTTAAAAGCAGAGACAGACAATCTTAGTGACACAGACATACAGAAACAATTAAACTAAATTAAAATAAACTGTACTGCTATGCAAATACTTCTGTTTTTACAATAGCGCGCACAGATGCTTCCTAGTTATCTGTGCGCCAACAAGTTCCATACTCTTTTACCACTTCTATTTACTTTTCCCGGGATCATTGTTACGGGTCTAGAAAAATTATTTATTCTGAATAATTTTCTTATGAAAACTTTCTTATGACATCTTTACCTAGCAGTGAAGCATTTAATAGGCTAGTACTTAGTAGTTAATAGTAGTACCTAATAGATAGTGCACTTCACTTTGAAACTTGTCCGAGTAGTTACCAGAATTATTTATTTATTATTTATTTATTTGAGCGTCCTTGTATTACTCTTTTTCTAAACCCATATTTTACAACAGTTTTTCCCCCAAGCGAGACTGTATATCTTGGCAGTTTTGTATATCAATGCTGAGACAATAAAGTCTGGAAGGTGAAATTTATCACGGTTACTAGTTTTATGCTCTATTGGAAGTGATCGGTGTGATTTATTAGGGGTCCGAAGGACAGCCATTTTGAGTTTTATTATTAAAAGAATATCTTTTTTATTTGTTTTAATAGAATTGGGTGATAAAGTTTAATATCTGAGGTAGGTTTTTAATGGTTTTATAATAAGGATATGAATAAATACACACTTATTAATTATGTTTATTAGTTTAGGAGCTAGATTCCTTGAACAAAAGCTTAACTTTACATTAGTAAAATTGTCATGTTTGTTGAGAACAAACTAGGTGATACATAGGTACTACTTTTAACCAGAATAGTATCAAAAATCAAACAATAAGACATCTATAAATAAATAGAACTAGAAGATAGAAGATATTTTATAAGTATCTAATTAGATTACGCCCGCGACTTCGTCCATACGGATTTAGGTTTTTAAAAATCCCCTCGGTAATCTTTGATTTCTCGAGATAAAAACTGGCCATGTCTGTCATCAATTTCATCGCAGCCCGGAGTTGGTAGTTGGCGATGTTTCACCACCGTGTCTCGAAGAGCACGTTAAACCGTCGCGCGTCGGTTCTGCAGGTTATTCTATAACTTAGTTATCAACTGAAAATGGTTGCAAACGAATTAGTTTGATATACATTGCTGCTTTACTGTGGTAAATAAGTATAAAGTGTTTTCATAATTTCACACAGTAAAGCAGCAATGTATATCGAACTAATTCGTTGGCAACAATTTTCAGTTGATAACTAAGTTACAGAATAGCCCGGCTGGTTATTATCACTATTATAACGTGACGACAGTCATTAAAGCCCCCAACACACATTGAAACACCGTGGATCCGCACAGTGGCGGAGCTGAGCTCTAAATCTCTCTCTGTGAAGATTTATACCCAGCTGTGGGACTTAAGAACTGCGATGGGGTAGTGGTGGTGGCCTTCAAAACAAAAGTAAATAGGCAATATACACATTATTCGGTGTCTACGTAAGCCGGTTCATTGGTAAACAAGACGTTATTATGTGTAAAAATAACTGAATTATGTGCAGTAGTCCGGAACGACCAACGGTGAATGAACGTTCTAGCTTGACAAATCGTACAAACATCTCGTTAGGTATGTGCACCAGTGCATGCTATTGCTATGCTATTTTATAGCTTTAACTTATAGTCAACTATCTGACAGTCATCACCATGCTGTTTGAAAAACAATCATCATTATTACGAAAAATAAAAATCTAGACTAGTCACGGCCGATATAAACAGCGTTATCCATGTCAAATACCTAATACAGCCGAGCAGGGAGACTCCTCTTTATAAATGACTAGCGTCCCATCCCGGTTTCGCACGAGTTGTAATTACTCGCTACTATCCCAACAAACATTTTTAGATCTCAAAGGTTTAGGCATTAAAGGATTAGGCTGCGTTTTCGATGAAAGTTCCCAAACGGCATGACTTCTTCCAACATTTTCAACAATTGTCGTCATATTTACACCATATTTACAAAATACCTTAACAAATTATACACTTAAACCTTCCTCATTAATATCTCTGTCTATTGGTGAATGCGGCGGAGAACTTTGTTTTACAATATGTAGCTATAAAACAGCTATATTATCGTAGACAGTGGACCACTCACCGGATTTTGCCGGACGCGCACGTATCGGCTCTTTCGACCGAGAGCCCAATAGAGCTGGGACTCATTGTAATTTATGGATGTCCACACGCACTGCCCGCGAATGCTAAGTCCCCGATGAAAGGCTTAGCCGCGGTCCGCGGCACCCCGCGCCGTGATTTATTCAAGTGATCCAGGTTATTGCCTGTTTGTGTGTCAGGTGGCGGGTTAGTTATAGCTGCTTTTACCAGGTGAATTCTGAATTGGCTTTTCAGCCATTGACTTAAGCTACTGTGACAGTTTTAACCATTATTGGAGCGCATAAGATGTACAATATGGACTGAGTACGTACAGGCAAAATTGTATGCATGCCAAGTGAAAGTTCACTTTGGTTCAATGAAGTTAGATACAATAATTTTGCTACCATTCTCGTGCTCGAATTCGGAGTGTATCTAGGTACGATACAAAAGTTTCGTGCGGTCTCTCAACGAATCAATGGAACTGATAACTGAGAATGAGTTTCTTAGTTTTGAAGTTATATAGGTAGGTACTTCTTTAGATGCGTTATGAAAAACTGATGAGAGCTGTGGATGAAAGTGAATTTTGATAATGCGCGCGCACAGGGTCACACGAAAAATTACATGTTGAAGTTGCTCGCTAACTTCTCGACTGTCAGACACTTCGCAGACCGGCCGAACTTCGCACGGCATGCAAAGACATGTAACTTCTTACGCGTGTAATAAGTACAGACGTCATCTATTTTTAATCCTATTTGCTTACAGAGCATTTTCATGAGGCTCTATTGTAATTGTATGTAAATTGTAAAATGTCAACACTCACTGCCCGTAAAGTGCTAAGTTTCCGATGAAAGACTTAGCCACGGTTTTCGGGTACCCCGCGCCGTGATATATTCAAACATACGGTCTACCAGGTTATTGCCTATTTATGGAAAAAAAAAAAAAATAAATAAATAAATAAAAAAAAAAATGTGTTATAAGATGGTTTAACCAGGTGAATTCCGAATTGGTTTTGCAGTCAGAACTCAGACTATATAGTGTCTTAAAGCCAATAAAAGCATGTTCGCAATAAATATTACTATCGATTTTTTATCCAATGGATTGCAGCCAACATAAATGTTATTTATCGATTTCCCACTCAGACCCGACGAACTGTTTATATCCTGTGCATTTATTTGTTGTATAAATAAAACATTTTTGTTTCGAATCCCATAAATACGTCTTCGCACGAAAGCAATAAATATTTTCGTAATAAAATAGATGATTGTTATATATAAAGATGGTATGGTCTATCTTTATTAAATCTTGAGTGTTACGGTATGTAGAGGTAATAAATATTATTTACTGGCTGATGCCCATGATGATAGACATCATATAAGTTTTTTAAAAATCCGTGGAAACTCTGGTATAAAACGTACACCTATCCGAATTCGATTCGATAATAACTAAAATAATATATTATTAAAAGGAGTCCCTTTAGGCAAGGTTCCGAAGATACTGGCAGCGTTCCTTTGGATAGCTAGACTAATTCTTTGTCCGAGGTAGCTGCCAGCTCTTCGGTCTCCTGTGATGTCGACTAACCTTTTTGTTATTTCCTTAAAAAGCCTAATAGCACTAGGACCCCACGGAGCAAGGGTCTCGACACCGAAAGGGACAAAATCATATTCGGAGCCTAGACCCCTGTATTTGCATGCTTTAGCTTTTTCAGCCGCTTCACTAGCCGCACCAGCTCTGTTCACTGTTGTTGTGGTTCCATGGAGATGGGAAGGAGCCAGCGTGTCTAAGCACACCGCATCCCATACCAGCACCCGGCCCATCTTCCATGGAATCAAACTCATACCGTCCGGTCTCTTGCCATCGTCTCTTGCAATACCAGTCGGCTCGAGTAGACTTGGCACGTTGACGGTGGCAAGGGACCGGCGTATGATATCGTTAAGTGCGGCATGTCTCGAGAAGCGGCCTGCGCTTTTTTGGCATGACAGTCCGTGATGTCCTAACTTGTCGACATCACTGCCACAGGGACATTTATGAGGAGCGCAGACCGGAACCCCAAGCCGTAGACAGGTTACGATTCGGAGCGTGTCAGGCTTAAGAAATGTTCCTGTATTTGACGAAGGGTACGCGTGAAGCCAGTAGCCGGCCTCATGCGCACCCATGGCCAAAAGCCTAGCTCGCGCCGAACCTGTACTACAGCTCAAAAGATTGTCATAAGTCAATTTGCAGTTTATGTCTTTAATTTTACTTTTAAGTACATATATTTATAATTCTTCTGTACGTGTGTGTACTACTACTAACTATATTACTAACTCCTCCTAAACGGCTGAACCGATTTGGATGAAATTTTGTGTGTATATTTTAATGGGTTTTTATATGGCTTGAAAACACAATTGGACCCGGTAGACGCTGATGTCGGTATGCACTGGGCAGGATGACGTCTGCCAAGTCCGCTAGTTTACTTATAAAAAATTAGCACTATCATTTAATTAATATTTTCTTTCATGGGAAAACTTGGAAAGAAGTGCATAGTACTGCCGAAACAGGCTTAAGGAAAATATCTAGTTGGCTTAAATCAAATTTTCTGACACTTAACACTAATAAGACAAACTACATATGTTTTGCAATAAATAATAAAAGTCAACCTTTAACATCAAATCTACGAATTCATCATTGTAACGTCCAGAGCGTAATTTGCACGTGTCCTACCATTGATAAAATTGACTCAATTAAATATCTAGGTATAATTATTGACCAAAGATTATCCTGGCACTCCCATCTGGAACTACTATATAGCAGAATTAGAAAACTTATTTGGATTTTTAAAACATTAAGACATGTTGCAACTAACAAAGTTCTAATTCAAGTGTATACAGCCCCTGCTGAATCTATACTGTCGTATTGCATTCCAGTATGGGGAGGAGCATCAAAAATTAAATTTCTTGAATTAGAGCGTAGTCAACGTGCCCTATTAAAAGTTATGTACTGCAAACCTTATCGGTTCCCAACAAATGAGCTATACTCCATAAATAATTTAATGACAGTGAGAAAGCTATATATTTTAAAACTAATACTAAATCGGCATAAAACAGTTACTATAGATACTGACACAATGACAAAAAGAAGAGTAAAGATTAGAATAGAAACAAATATTATAAAAACTACATTTGCTAGTAAACAGTATACTAATCAATCGGCTTACATTTACAAGAAAGTAATATTAATAAAATAATTTGTTAAAAATATATTCATTAAATACTCACGATCTTAAAAAGTCTCTAACTGAATGGCTCACTAACCTAAATTATGAAGACACTGAGGCTTTACTCGAAGTTATCACCTGAAAGAACTACCTGCGCGCGCATGCATGCACACACACACACACACACACACACACACACACACACACACACACACACACACACACACACACACACACACACACAAACACACTCACACATACACACACACACACACACATACACACACACACACACACTTTTAGGATATTTAATTTAATATTGTATTTAATTTATATCTTAAATATATTATAGTTACTTCATTTCCATATATAAGATTTTCATAAAGATTGTCTACGGAAGAGCGGGACATCCTGGCACAGGTATAAATTTACCTAAAAGGATGTCCCAACAACTGATTAATATTTTGTAAAAAATCTTTTTTCTATGAATAAATCATTTTCAATATTGGCAACAAACTCCCCCCTCCTGTATGGGGTACGAGTACGACCTTACTTTCTACCAAGAATACGTACCGTTGCACGTACCGCTCTGTCGTCTACGAACCAACCAACAGTACGCACTGAATAAAGCCGCCTGGTAATTAGGCGATTGGTAATACAACTGAGTAATTTTAACGATATTTGAACAGAGGTGTAAATTACTCGTACCTTATACGAATACAAATGACATTTTTGATAATGGCAAGGCATTTTACCTTTTTAATTATTTTCATTTGAATATTTTTAATAGAGTTAATAGTGCAGTTCACGTAGGTATAACAATGTGGATAATTCAGTTGTACAGAATCTCTACACTAAACTAAATTGACAGGTTTAAAAATAGTGTTATCCTTTCCCGCAGGGAGCATTGTGAAAGAGATAGCAATAGATTCATAGAAAGTACTGTTTTGCGCTATTTCAAACTGTTCAATGTGGGTTGGCATATTGTCACATGATAGTGATAATAACCAGAACCGACTGCTTAACGTGCTCTCCGATTCATGGGGGTGAGACACGACCAACTACCAACTCTGGACTGGCACAGAGAATTTCTTGACAGAACAACCCAATACCTAAATGACTATGCCCGACCCGTGAATTGACTCCGGGACCTCGTGATCTGGAGACGAATATGCTAACCACTAGACCAACGAGGCAGTTACGAGAACTTTTGGATTAGATAACTTTATTTCTACGGATAAACTATTAAGTTATCAACCGCGTTTCTCAAATCAATGCTTGTTGATTTAAACAGCGCCACGCCGCATACCTATTCATCGCAACTGCGGTTAACATTTTCACGGTTAGTTTGAAGACGAGGTTTATAAAAAAAAGCTTGTAAACTCAAGTTATTTGTACTCAGACGTGAGACGACGACCGCAGAGCTAAGCGTGCGCGACTTGAATGGTGTTACGTGGTTTTGTAAGGGGATAATGGTGCAGTGTTAACTATACAATTACATATACTTGCGATCGTATTTAAAGTACATAGTTCGGCTTTTGCGAACTCAAATAATGCAGTTGATTTTGGATAGAAACAGGTGTTCTTTGCGGAAATCCATTAAACAAGAGGAACAATAAAATTATTTTGTTTTAATCCACTAAGCTAGAGAGATCTGTATGTTGCAAAGTGCAGTATGCAACACCACACAAACTCTCTTCGACCTACCTCTCTTCTGATGACGATCTCCTTGGCGCAGTGGTGGTGGTCTTAAGAGTGGGAGTGGGGTTCGATTCCCGGCAGGGGCAATGATTTGATGTCCCAGCCGGAAATTCTAAGGCTGGTCCGATGGGTCCGATGGGAGGCTTTAATTTTTTAAATCACTCTTAAATGGGATTATACCGGAGTATTTACTTACGTGAAGATTCATTCATTTTCATCTTTTATTATAGAAGTGATAATATAAATTAAACATCCAAGCGAACTACGATATGAAAAATTATATAGAATTGTCGGCGCAATAAGTAATTATAATTTAAAATATTTCTATTATGTATGGAGCTGCTTGATGGAATTGCCTCGTAAATTATAAGGATGCCGGATATCCTAGACACGCCGTTCGTAATCTAAAATCGAACGGAAGCCTTGTGCAGATTGACTGTAAATATAATCCTAGATAGGTATAGTATTTTTCAATATAACTACATATGTATTTCTCGTCATATTTTTTATTATTATACCGCCATTAGGAAAATTAGACTACCGTACAAGTACGATTGAAAAAATAGCCGCACATAAAATTAAAAGGAATCGCACTTGGGCGTTAAAGTACCTGAGTAACTCTTTTTATAAAATGCTTGTGGACATGGCTTGGCATTTCCGTTAGCATTGGCCAGCATCACACATAAAATGTAACAATGTTGCCGACATAATGAACTTAAGAGTGAAATCAGCAGCGGAACCATAGCTGTTAGCATATTCTAACTAATATCGCATATTTAACGAATACCCGCAGTATTTTTTCATAAATTCATAGTAATACATATTACAAGTATCTCCACATACCGTAAAGGGATGTAACACAATCCCCGGCCCTGCTAGTGACTTGTCTACTTTAAAATAATCCAATAACATACGGTTCACGCCAGCGGGCGACACCGCATAATGTATTGTTCGCATTGTTAACTCCACGTGACACATTAAGGCGGCGCGCTAAGAAGATGCCTTACGATGCTCGTCCACTGCTATAGCACACCCCTGACACTTCATACGAGCGAATAACGAAGACCAAGAATACGTAAATCGAGCGGGACAAGGAAAACGCTACACGTACTGCTTTTACATTGCGGGCGACGATTTTCGGGGGTTTGAATGTAGCTTGATAAGCTAATAGTGAGTATTTTTTGCCAAAAGCATTGATGTAGAATTAAGTACTCTACCTCAATGGCCGAAAAGTTATAATTGAGTCTGAAAAGCTGTTCTCAACCTATGTCGTCTATTAAAATTGGGCTTTACCGCAACCGCATTGATTTTATTTTTAACTGTTAAATATTAAGTAGGTACATATCTAAAATTATAACTGGAATGAATTACTTAATTTTGCTTTTTATTTATTTTTTTATTTTAGACATCTATCAAAACTTAGACAATAGAATATGATTGTAAACGCTTAGTATGGACATTGTCTGAATCAAACTAAGAGCCAGCTGCTTATTAATCATCATCATCATCATGATCAACCCATTACCGGCTCACTACAGAGCACGGGTCTCCTCTCAGAGTGAGAAGGGTTTTGGCCATAGTCTACCACGCTGGCCAAGCGGATTGGCAGACTTCACACACCTTTGAGAACGTTATGGAGAACTCTCAGGCATGCAGGTTTCCTCACGATGTTTTCCTTCACCGTTAAAGCAAGTGATATTTAAATACTTAAAACGCACATAGCTCCGAAAAGTTAGAGGTGCGCTCCGAAAAGGAGAGGCCCGGGATCGAACCCACGACCTTTGATTAGAAGTCGGTCGTCCTAAGCACTAGGCTATCACAGCTTTTTTGCTTATTAATAGATACAACAAATTAGTTCATTTTTATAGATTCAATTATTATTATTTTTATATCAAATTAATGTGATACACACGCACAATACTTAGGTACTAAAATATTAAATTTATTTGTCTATGAATAGTAAGCCTCGCCCTTAATAAGGTAGCTAATACAAATCGGTATGCGCGTCGCGCGTCGCGGGCGCACTTTCCGAGAAACGAGATAAAAACCGCCGGCGACACCGCGCTTATTGTGCGCCCTACGAATAATTTCCACCTTTTTAGGGTTCCGCACGTCCGAATCCGAGGACAAACCTAGCTGAGTTTGTTGTGGGCTCTTCTAGCTAGCTCTTCTCAGACTAGGGTGCGTTTGGAACTTTCGTAGTTTTAGTTTTCGTAAGTAATTATAACCATAACCTCACTTTCATGTACTTAAATTGATGTTAAAAAAAGACGTGTTCACATGACGTGTGAACCCCTTAGATGATCTTATTTGTGTCTGTCTGTACGTGTGATACAGCCAGTTTACTCCGAATCTATTGGACCAATTAAGATTTTTAGTACTTACACTTACATATGTGCGAGATATGTTGCCATAAAAACCTAGATCAATATAGACAGTTTTAGAAGTTGGAGCGTAGTAGTATTGTCGAACAATGAATCATCCCTGCATAAAAATTTGAATTTTTTTTTTGTGAGTTTGAAATAAAGATGCGCGTATGATTTTTTAAAATAGATACAGAAGTTTTTCTGAAACTACATAATATATTTTGAACTGAATCTTTTTATATCATATCTACAGAACCCACTAATTTTTTGAGCGATGGTTTGTTTATTTATTCCGATGTTGCCTTTATTTTCTTTAGCAACGTAAACAGGGAGATTCGATCACGAAGGGGTTACAATACTAGAATATATTTCACAGGATCACAATTAATAGTCAAGTGACATAGCTTTAGGCAGTTCTATATCTACATAACCATTTTTCTTAATTCATAATAAACTAGCGGACCCGGCAGACGTCGTCCTGCCCGGTGACATACTGACATCAGTGCGACCTACCCGGTCATCAAAGTACTAATATCGCAATTAAAAAATAAGGGTTGATCGTAGAAGGGTGAAAATTTAGGATTGTATGTATTTTTGTATGTTGTATCATAAAAAAATAAAAACTAAAAATTTTGTCTAAAAAATAAAAATAAAAAATTTAGGGGTGGACTACCCTTAACATTTAGGGGGATGAAAAATAGATGTTGGCCGATTCTCAGACCTACTCAATATGCTCACAAAATTTCATGAGAATCGGTCAAGCCGTTTCGGAGGAGTATGGGAACGAAAATTGTGACACGAGAATTTTATATATTTAAGACTAGCCGCGGCTTCGCCCGCGTGAATTTCGGTATTTCACAAATTCCGAGGGAATCGTGGATTTCCGGTTCCCGTTCCCGCTCCCTTTTTCTACCTTTATACTTATTTTCAAGGAAGTTTGCTATAGTAATCTACCTATAGCTGCAGCTGTAGATTGCTATAGCTTTCAATTTTTTCAAAATCCCCGGGAACTGTGGATTTTTCAGGATAAAAAGACAGTCAGGGCATAATCTATCTTCATTCTAAATTTCAGCCAAATCGGTTCCGTAGTTGCATAACCCTACTGCCCTAAAGTGCAGGGGTTTACAACATTTCTCGGTAAAATGCCCAGTGAACTACTAGTAACAAACAGAGGTAGTAAACAGTTATAGTGGTCAGAGTGCTTAGTCTAAGATCGGAGCACTCGAAAACGAACTCGAAAACTATTGATCGATTTCAGAGTAAAATAGACCTAAAATGGCTTGTATTAAGGTTTGAGTTCCCCAATACATTCAGCATTCGAACACAACGAGCGCCCCAAGCAGAAATGTTGTAAAATACATATTCGAACTATGGAATTACGACTTTAAAATACGAGTATTTGAGTTCATTTTGCTCTGAATTCACTTGTGATTCGATCAATAGTTTTCGAGTTCGTTTTCGAGTGCTCCGATCTTAGACTAAGCACACAGTAGCACGACGTGACAAGGATAACATCTGTCGTGAGAACTTGTAGCTGACAGTGATATACTTACAAACATAAAAATAACAATAAAAAAGTTCGACGAAATGTGCTTATCCTATAAACTTAGCATACAGTAAGTACTAATACTAATACACTCTATAGAGAGAAACTAACTTATACAAAGAAACTAACGTATCAAATCGCAAGTAACGTAAAAGTATGTTCTAATTGGTTCAGTAGGTATATATATATATTTTTTTTATAATTAGAAAAATGATCTTGTCTGAATATTTAATAAGTAGTCTTAATAGGTATTATTTGACAGTCTCGTGGTGACACAGTTTATCCATACTTTTCACGGCTCAACCGTTGAACGGATCTTAACAAAAGACCCGGAGATAGATCGTATCCTGGAGACGGACATGCTACCTTCTGTCCCGGAAAATCAAAGAATTCACAGGGCATTTTTTAAAAAACGTTGAAGTCTCTCCATTTAGATACTTTTGTCTATTTCATTCTCAGCTTCTTATTTCTTTATTTCAGAGAATCGAGATCTTCCCATTACTTACATAATGGTAGAGGTTTTCTTGGGATAACAATGTGACAGGGCTCCTTGATTCTTCCGAATCTACATACTAATAAGATCAGTCATACCTACTAAAATATTTTGATCAGTAAAACATAGCCTTTGGTCCTTCCAGAATGCAAAAAATCTCTGTCTCTAGATTGGTTCAGTTTTTCTCTAAATATTTTTAAGTAATGGTAACTTTAGCGACGCAGATAAGTACGCATTAAAGTCGTCAACTCAAAAGTGCAAGTATTTAAGTATACTTATTACTTATATATAAGTATTTCATGTACCAACCAAAGTATTTCATGTTTTCGAAAAGTTTCGTCTGAAATCTTCGCCTACATTCAAAATTAATTTCGAGAAAGAGTAAAACAATAAGAAATATAAAGTACTCGGTTTTATTTACGAAAACGACAATAAAAACCACTGCGCGTGACTAACTGGACTCGAGCCGTTTCTGAACGCGGTACAAAGTTACAAATAATTCAAAAATACGCGCGCTACATGGCGGATTGGATAAACAAACCCCATACATTGTTATTGCACAATGCTATAATAAAATGCGTTAAGTTTCGTTTAATAATGCACGAGTAACCGAGTGGCAATGACTTTTGAATGCTGATGTTAATTTAAAGCTTAGTAGGTAGGTATGTTGTTGGTACTTAAATTTTACTTTTTAGGGTACAGTAGGAAATACAAGGAATCCTTAAAATTGAGATTTGGCGTAGTTACAGAAACTTTACATTACTACGCTGAGTACTCAAATTTTGAAAAAAAAATTGAAAACCAAAAATTTTTTTTTCTATAAATATAATGGCTGATAAACAGACATACGGACAGATAAATATGATGGACTGAAAGAAACCAATAGGTTATGACAACAAAGTTAACTTATTTTTTTGAAAAAATATGAGAAGGATAGATAAATTAACTGACGTGTAGAATGTAGATACCAAGACAGGGATGGCACTAATGCAAGTTGACCGCAAAGTGAGCAAAAAATCAATTAATATCGTTTTAAAAATAACACGAAATTTTAGAAATTGTTACTAAGTAGGTGAGTACACATAAATAAATAAAAAATTGAGAAAAATAAATTACCGTACGGTACCGGATGTTAAAAATATAATATTCTTACTTATATTTGTAAGAGAAAACAAAAAAAGATAAACTTATCATTTTAGTTACTTACGCACAGGATCAGTCACATTGCACTAATTACACTTTAATTCGAGCACTAAAAAAGACAAGCGATGACTTTATGTTAACAACTTTGACATTTTGTAAGATTCGGTAGGTTGACGGGCAGGTGGTTCGACATGCATATGAGTTAAGTTAATGCATTAATAACTTCCGTATATCAGTTACCAATTTAACGTGTAAGTACCCACCTCATTAAGTTTACTGATAGAGCGTATGTTACCAAAAATGTGTACGGTAATTAACCTGAACAGAATTATAATGTTGATAGAGTTACAAACTTTTAAATGTGAACTCTATAAATTGATTAATTATTATTATGATTAATTATTATACATCGACTACTAAAATCTGTTAAGTGCGCTGTTCATTATTATATTTACTGCATTGCATTTGCAATGTGTGTTGAAGATATCGTAGATATCTATTTAATTACGTAATTATATCAAACTAGCTGATGCCAGCGACTTCCTCCACTTGGATTCTAATAAATCTCATCCCCTATTTAACCCACTTGGGGGTGGAATTTCCAAAATTCCTGAAACATTTAAGTCTTTATTTTTAACCGACAATACAAATACAGATTATCATTGGTATAACTTTAAAAATGACGGACTTGCATACAAACATTCATCCCCCAATTAACCCACTTGGAGGTAATTTTTCCCAAAATTCCTTAAACACATAATTCTTTATTTTTAACCGAAAACCTAAATACCAATTTTCATGGTTTTAACTTGAAAAATGACGGACTTTCATACAAACTTTCATCCCCTATTTAACCCTCTTAGGAACAGAATTCGCAATAATCCTTTCTTAGAGTGCGTCTACGTCATATAAGCTACTGTGAAAGTTTCAAGTTTCTAGCTTCAGTGGTTTAGGCTGTGCGTTGATGATCAGTCAGTCAGTCATTCAGTCAGGACAAGCTTCTTTATATTATTATAGATAGATAGATAGATTTAAAACTGACGCATTGTTGAAGATACTCTACAACGCGAACGAATTCGCTGTTTCACGTCAAATCGCATCGAAATATTTAGGACGAGAAGACATTTTGAAGTTTTTTGAAGCTCGAATGCTGCTCGTATCAAACGTTCGATATAATATTTGAGTGTTATTTCTTACGCGGTTCTGTCCAAAACTTAATCCACCCGCCAACGCGCCCGCGACCGCACTTTGAACGTGAACACGCTCTTAACGTGAATATTTTACTTTTGCCACTCGGACTTCGCTTCTCGATTTTTTTCGTAAATAAAATGTAGCCTATGTCACCCGGACCATAACAACGAATCATTTGACACCTCATTCATCAAAATCGGTCCAGTAGTTTAGGCGCTACGGTGGTACACACAGAATCTCATACAAAAATCGGACACAAACATACATACATACATACATACATACATAGATACATACATACATACATACAAACAAACATACATACATACATACATACATACATATGTACATACATACACACATACATAGACTGCTAAAATCATAACCCTTCCAATAATTCCATTTGGCTTTGCCGTAGGCGCGTAAAAAACATTAAGTATATTTTATAATTTATACTACCGTAGCCGGCTTAGCGGTGGTGCCGACGATCTTATTAAATTAATTAATTCCCGTACGCAGCTGATCATCTTATCGAAAAGGGCAATTGAAATTCGCATTACTTTTGCAAATTGCAGCGTGAGAAATGGCGCCAATTAATTATGGAGTACGTTTGGAGACTAGTTCTTGACTGCGGCTTTGAGCATAAAATAGAAAAAAAATGTATAAACGATTGACAAGCTTGTATCCTTAAGAACAACATGGGGTAATTCCGGAAAATAAAATATTTCCCACGGGATTTTAAGAAAACCTAAAGAGCTCGCGGGTTCTGAAATAAATTTACAAGCACGCAATAATTGTACCTACATTTTAAGTAATAATTATAAATGCAATTTACAAATTTTTCAAAAATTTTCTCTCAGATCAGAACAAGATTTGATGATGTAGCGGATAACGTCGGGGGTTGATGTCAATGCTTGATTTCAATTTTCCATTTTTCATTAAACAATGATTTCAACATGAAATATTTCCATCATCCTTTTTGAGATAACTGGCCGACGGTTTTAGATACTAACTGAATTTAACTCTTGTGTATACCTACTTTGTTTTAAAGTACTGACATAACTCTTGCACGATTTTATGTATTTCACTATTAATTTAAATGGCTCTTCAAAAATTATACGCACTGTATTACTTTCGGAATAATGCAAGTGAGATATAAAAACTGTTCATAACAACTTCGTAACGTAGGTAGCACCTGCTTATTATAATACTTTATTTTATTGTAATTTTATATTTCGTTTAATGATTTTTTGAAGTCGTAAATCGGAATATGCACTTAACATTTCATTTACTATCGAGTTGTTAATAAAGTGAAATAATATTACTTTTAGTATATTATTCTTAGTGTTAGGTATACCTACTTACTGTTATTTATTTTTTATTAATGTTTATTTAGAAGTAATTTATTTAAATCTATATTTTACAAAACTTTTACAGTCAAAATGATTGTCTGTAGGAGTACACTCTTTTCACATTTTTTATTTACAGTAGGTATACCTATACCTATTTACAATTTACATACATATATTTATGTGACATTGTTAAATTATGGCCATTGATAACAAATATGGTATATTTATTTATTTATTATTATTTTAATTCACATTTGATCTCTTAACGGTACGTAGTAGGTACTATAAGTTATCCTGATTGGCAGGTGCTACCTTAATAAGTTTTTATTTATTACACTTCATTATGTCCAATGAGGAGGAGGCGCCATTTTGAAAATTAATGACGTAATTGGTGGTGGCGTGTTAGGACTGTCACAATTTAATTGGTGATTTATAGCGAGTGCTACAAGCATTTGTTTATTTTAAGTAGGTATGTAATTACAATATAATTATAGCAATTATGGATCTACCTACGTCCTACATAATAACATCTATAGTTCCTTTTGTTTCCTTAAGCGCTTGTGTTTATGGTATTAAACTGAACGGGTTTGGTTTACTTCGTAAACAAATCTAGCGATACGCAAGGTTTTCCTACGATTAATTCCGATTGACATAATTTCTTGAAGAAATTTTTGGGCTGACCCGGGAATCGAACCCAGGACTTCGTGATCCGCAATCGAGCATGGTAACCACTAGATGAACGAGGCAGTTAATACGGAAAAATAAATATACTCTCTTAAGACATCGATATATAGATGGGACGGTATAAAATAGTCCTTTGAAATAGTTCTTTATAAAAACTTTAGGATATTTATTTTACAGGAAAGCTCAGAAATAAATACATTATGTCTCGAGCAGCTATTAAATTGTATTTTAAATTAAATGTAACCTAGATGTGACAGGAAATTAATCATACAATTTTCCCATGTATTAACATGTCATTTACAGTGATTGAATGTTGGTGATTGCAGTCGACTCGGAATTAAAATGTCAAGTCTCAAGAAAATCGAAAAAAAAAAATGCAATCTCACCCAATTCGACTTCCACACCCGGCATCTGTGAACAAAATAATTTATTTATAGTAATTATTGAAATAACTACTATATATTTAATAGTAGGTAATTACCTAGGTAGGCGGGAATGGGGTGCTAGCCAGGTAACCTCCAAGTGTGCCTGGGTGCTGCTGGTCTTCTTGGATACGTCCGAGGGGAAGAGCAGTATTCGGGCCGGTGCACCCCGGTAACATGGTTAATAATTTCGGGGATATTGTTAGCCATGGCCAATGACCTGGCGGAGGGAGGTTTCTCCGCGTGTCCCTCTGATTAGTAGAGGGCACTGCGGATGAAACTGGGGGTGAGACACCCCGGGGCGGGGGGCAGCGATGCCCATCGCGGGAGGAAGAAAACCTCGTTAAAAAATTACGGGAGGGCGCGAGCCTCTGGAGGGACAGCCCAGAGGCGAGCGGGAGCCCCAGCTGGGGCGGCTGCCGGACACCTGGGATGCATACTTTGGGTTCCCCAGGCGTCCAGCACAGACAGCATGAGGGTCATGCCGTGGTGGTTTTAGTGGGTATACCCGGTTGGAGTCCCACATAACCTTCGTTCTGCCACATTCGGCCGCAGAACGGGGGTACCTATAAAAGGTTTCCACCACGTCAAATAAAAAAAAAAGGTAGGCGGGAATGGCTCGATTGAGTTACTTCAGGGAAATTTATCTCTAGCTCGCCACATAAAAACTAAGATTTTTAACCTATTTATTAACCCGCGAATTCGTCCGCGTAGAGTTATGTTCTGAAATAATGCGGGAATCCTATGTTTTCTCCGGATAAAAAGTATCCTATGCCATTTTCTACTATATCCATGCAAGAAATCAAGTGAATCCGTTGCTTCGTTGCTGCGTGGTTGACTTGTTCTTCAATCGTTAAATCTGTTAGTTTAGTGAACAAGAGACGGTATTAACTTTTCGGTATTAACTACTAGCTTCTGCCCGCGGCTTCGGCCGCGTGAATTTCGGTTTTTCAAAAATCTCGAGGGAATCGTGGATTTCCGGTTCCCGTTCCTGCTCCCTTTTTCAACCTTTATACCTACTTTCAAGGAAGTTTGCTATCTGCCTATAGCTGTAGCTATTGTATTTCGGTTTTTTCAAAATCCCGTGGGAACTGTGATTTTTTTCAGGATAAAAAGTGCAAACACATACAGATGCATGCTACTATTGTAATAATGTGCTATGTGAGCGTGAACTTTCAGCGACAAAATTTAAAAAAGTAGCTTATGTGTTAAGTCAAGGCATAATGAAGATAGACTCCATTCAAAATTTCAGCCAAATTGGTTCGGTAGTTGCGACGTTAAAGAGGAACAAACATACACACACACACACTTTAACCTTTATAATATTAGTGTGATAAAAGTTAATACTGTCACTCCTCCCGCACCGCGCAGCTACCTCAAGAACCATCTCAGTTAAAAACGGTAGCGCTGTATTAGCATAAAAAGCTCTACTGCTTTTTTCTATTTAAATAACTTTTATATCTGTTTGATCAGTCATAGAATAAAATTAACATATATTAATTATCATTGATTCATATTTATAACCAACATAACCTTGTCAACCGCAGGTCAAACCAAAATGAAGACAAAATAATCATCAGAGTATACTCATTAGGTAAGAGCGGCCCAATTAAAAGCAAATCGCCAACACAAACCAACGACAATTTTACAGAACATAACTTTTTTTTACTAAAAAGCTAGAAATTACGATAATAGGTTTTATACCGACCAAGACAAAGTTTAAAATGTAACGGAACATTATGTTATGTCAACTGTACTCCAATCATAGGGTTGTCAAACCCAGTTTTCCATTTTGAGAATTTTTGTGTCAATTATTTCATTGATGTTTTAATTTAAGTAATAATTACTTAATATTTTCTCATAAGTCCACTTAGTACAATAAGCACCTCAGTTCTAATAATTCTAGGATCAGCTATACTCACTTAATTTACTTTACATAAACAATCATGTATGTATGAGCTGATGTTAAAGAAAATTTAGTTCTCTTCAATATTGTTCATCCTATAGACCCCTCACTCTTTCTTTCGTTTCTCGGAGAAGGATTCTAAACGTAAGTAAATTTCAGCTACCCATAAAAAGCCTGGATAGTGTAACAAAAACACAAAATTCATTTTGAATTTCATTTCATGATTCAAAATGTATCCGTCCACTACTAAGTATAACTAGAAGAAACAAAATAAAAAATAAAAGCATTAGTACGCAGATTAAAATGACAATTTAATGATAAGCCAATGCAACTATTCCGTTTTAATGGAAGGTAGGTGGCAGCCCTGTGGAACTGACCGCGGTCACGACAAAAAAGCTCTCACGCGCTCGCCTTCTCATCGAGTCGGGGTTCTCGATTATTCATGCGCTACGGTGTCGCGATGATGGCCTATCGTATAGAGTTGATATTACAACTTCCCGTTTTATTTTATTCTGAGAGGCCGTAGTTGGTTTTTTATCCAACTACGGCCAACTTTAGAAAAAGAATCAGGGTGTCCAATTTTCCTACTTCCTACTAATATTATAAACTAGAGAATGCCCGCGGCTTCGCCCGCGTGAATTTCGGTTTTGCACAAACCCCGAGGGAACCGTGGATATTCGGTTCCCATTTTCGCTCCCTTTTCCAACCTTCATACCTACTTTCAAGGAAGTTTGCTATAGTAATCTACCTATAGCTGTAGCTATAGATTTCGGTTTTTTCAAAATCCAGTGGGAACTCTTTGATTTTTCAGAATAAAAAGTAAGCCTATGTTTTAAGTCAGGGTATAATCTATCTCCATTCAAATTTTCAGCCAAATCGGTTCAGTAGTTGCGGCGTGATTGAGTAACAAACATTCAAACATTCAAACATCTAAACATCCAAACATCCACACTTTCACATTTATAATATTAGTAGGATGTGAAAGTGTGGATGTTTGGATGTTTGTTACTCTATAACGTCGCAACTACTGAACTGATTTGGCTGAAATTTTGAACGAAGATAGATTATGCCTTGATTTAAAACATAGGCTACATTTTATCCTGGAAAAAGTGATAGTTCTTGCGGGATTTTGAAAACCCCGATATCTATATCTACAGCTAGAGGCAGATTACTGTAGCAAACTTCCTTGAAAGTAGGTATAAAGTTTGGAAAGGGAGCGGTAACGGAAACCAGATATCTACGATTCCCTCAGGATTTGTGAAAAATCGAAATGCACGCGGGCGAAGCCGCGGGCAAAAGCTAGTAATAAATAAAAAAGTAAGCGTATATTTATTAAGTTAAAATAATATGGTAAAATCAAGATGTTAAACACGCTTTAAGGAACTCTTTAACGGAATAAACACAATTTTTAAAGAGCTTTATATAAAGGTTTTCTCTAAAGTAGCTGACTGAGTGAGTTCTAGGCTCTAGCTTATTTGATAATTTAGTAGATTTTTACGGCCATATAATAACAATTTCCATTTAAAATGCTTAGTCTCTGGTTTCTTAATTGATTTTTTTTTATATCTCTTACTTGTACATGTATGTACTATGTATTTTTATTATATATATATATATATATATATATATATATATATATATATATATATATATATATATATATATAATAAAAATATATAGTATATATATAATTATAAAGTTATTACCATAACATACTAAATAATTATGAATTATGCTTTTGTTAGGAAACACTGACACATAACTTTTTATGTAAAATTTTTGCTTAAACTTAACACAGTAGGTCAGCCTTATAATTTCTTGCCGTTGTCAATTACAACGGACATCATTTGCTTGCAAAAGCTTTTACAACTTTTTGTCCTTTCTCTTAATGGTTGCAACAACTCCATATAAATCCACCCTACATAATCAAGTGACGGCTGATAGAGTCAGTGGAGATAATGACATCTGCGGTAAAAACTTGGACGGTTCGTTATTTATCATCCCGGGCTCTTTAATTATCGTGTGTGTGTGCCTTAACGACAGTGTGGTACCGGCTTTACTAGATAACATTATGAACGTCAGATTTACAATAAGGTCGCGTTCAGTCAGACTTAGACACTGCAAAAGTTAATTAAAAAATCAAAATTGTTTATTTATTTATTAGTAATCGACAGCGTTCAAAATAAAATATTAACAGAGTACAATTCATTGCGTGTGTACTGTGTAGTTGTGTGTGTATGCGTCGGGGGTTATAAATACAAAGTAAGATGACAAGGGAATTTCGAGAGTTGTTTTTACCCCTTTCGGTCATTAGGGATTAACTGTTAACGTGCATTTTAACTCAACACATAATAATTATTCATTAATTAACTTGTTCACTAAATCGTTTTTAATTACTTTAATCGCTTCTACAAATGGAGAGGTAATGGTAAAGTAATTAACGCGATTGGATTGCAAGTAAACGAAGTTCTTGTTAGCAAAAAGTGCCCTTTATATGTAATTGTACAGCTGCCATTATCGTTTCTCTTTTAATTTAACCGCATTTGGTGTTAAAATCTGATTGGCAATGTGGAGACGGTCCATATATTATTATATCGCCACCACCACTACAGCCTTTTTACGTCCCACTGTTGGGCACAGGCCTTCTCTCTCATAGGAGAGAGGGATTTAGAGCTTAGACCCGTCACGCTACCCGTTACGTTAGCGGGCTTTAACGACTATTGTCACATCATAGTGATAATAACCGGGACCGACTGCTTAACGTGCTCTCCGAGGCACGGGGGTGAAACACCGCCAGTTTCCAACTCCGGGCTGGCACTGAGAATTTCTTGAAGAAAAACCCAATACCTAACAATTACTTGCCCGACCCGGGAAACGAACCCGGGACCTCGTGATCTGCGGTTAAATATGCTAAGCACTAGACCAACGAGGCAGTATTATTATATGCGATATAATAATATTTATGTATAATGTATATGGACCGTATATTCATAGTCTCTTCAATAACTAAAATCAATAAATAATTTAATTATTATTTACTGAATAAATGTAAATTAAAACAAAATTACAAAATCTAAATTAAATCTAAAACCATCGATTCCAGCGCTACCCATAAAATATAGATAGATATGTCGTGATTTATTATCTTTAAATTGAATTATTGCCCTATTGAGTGGCCTGATGTTGGTTAGGAGGTCGATGTCGTCAGATTAGGCTGGTGTGGTCCGGACACCGCTATGAGGGGTTGGTGGAGGCCGTGATTTAGGTTAGGTTATTTCCACGTGGATATCATGCCACGAGTTGGTTAGGGTTAGTGAATTTTTCACAGATATATGCCATCGCGGACTTTTCTGTAGGGACATAGTTTTGTTATATCTCAAAGGGGAGCGTTTTCGATCAATTCTCCTAACTTTTTCCTACATTTGCAACAATTATCGTCACATTTTAACCAAACACAAAAACTTAACAAATTAAACATCTAAACCTTTCTTATGAATAACTCTGTCTACTGATGAAAACCGCATGAAAATCCGTTCAGTAGTTTTTGAGTTTATCGCCAACAGACAGACAGACGCGGCGGGCAACTTTGATTTACAATATGAAGCGATAAGATACATTATAAACTCATATGAAACCACGCAAACACCAAGCGCAAATCATTTGCACATCAATAACAACGCCGAATTAAAAGTTAATCAACTATATTACAATTAACCTCGATACGAAATCGATTTTCGACTCGTATCATAGGTAGGTATAAAATCGAGATATATCGAGACACGCAGTGGGGGCAATAAATCTGGGAGGGTTAATTAACTGCCAGCACAATGCTTTATTAGTGTTTAAGATGGTGTATGGAATGGGAGGTGGTCTAAGGGGCCATAAACAATTATAATATTGAAACAAGTATAAAGTTTGTAAACTAAAACCCGACTACGCAAGTGAAACCCGAAATCGCGGAGTAAGCAGCTAGTAGCGCCATCTAGTATGTCTATCCGAAACTAATAATTAATAATATAGAAAGCCGCGTGAAGGTGACTTCTCGATTTTTTTCGTACATAAAATGTAGCCTATGTCACCCGGACCATAACAAAGAATCAATAGACACCTCATTCATCAAAATCGGTCCAGTAGTTTAGCCGCTACGGTGGTACACACAGAATCTCATACAAAAATCGGCCACAAACATACATTACATAAATACATACATAGACTGCTAAAATCAAAACCCTTCCTTTTGGTTTTGCCGTAGTCGGGTAAAAAAAATAAAAAAACCGACTGCGTAAAAAGCGAAAAGGAAAAGCAAAATCTAACCTATAACCATCACATGGTTTAGACGAGTATAGATACCTCAATGATTATAATAAATCCATCCATTGCAATGCTTCCAGGGTATAAAGAATCACACATACATGCATACCCAGATAGCGCATGAAAAATGTATAATATTGACTTTATTGTCGCGCAGTCGGTTAAAATGATCCATTTTCGTGTCATCCTGTATAAGGCAAAATGTTAACTCAATAACTTACGTAGGTAAGGAAATAATTTTATGGATATAAGTAGATATTTGCTATTGTACCTACATAACTTTATTGGAACAGACTCAACTCACGTGGGACAAAATCCAGCTCTTCTGTGGCAACGAATGGGCCGGGCCGTTAAGCTAAAAAAAATTAAATTGGCCCTCGCAATCAACCCTTAATGTATAACTTTGAGCACATTATACAAAAGCGCTAATATAACTTGTAACTACTGTTTAAAAACCTGATTTCCCGGCCGATTAGAATCCAGGAACTCGTTGGTAAGTTAAAGAATAATTAAGATAACTCAATTTGCTTGTGTGACAATATACAAAATTAACTGGCGGATTTTCTTTTCGAGATCCAAAATAAAACATCAAGATGACAACCAAAGCATGGCAAATCTGAAAATATTAAATCATTGAAACGCTAAAGTATTCCGGGGTTCAGGTGGTACCGTTTATAATCTGAGCAAGTTGCTTGTAACTTGACTCTTGGACTCAACTCCAAGCAGACCCAGACAAACAGACCTTGCCAGATTACTGTCTATCTATCTGGTGACACGGATCTAGGCGACAGGGGCTGAGTAGAACCACCAAAAACTATTGGTATCACCACAAAGCAGGTACATAATTCCAATTATTACTCTACGAATACATAATATTATTCTCTTTCAGAGCAAGTCGCTAGTGTCTTGGACCACAATGAAGGGACGTGCTAAGACAACTTCCGATTAACATCTTAAACCTGATCCTGGCAGATTACCGCCTATCTGGTAACACGGGCCTAGGCGACAGGACTTGAGTAAAATGATTGGTATCACCACTAATTCCAATTACTCTAAGAGTATATCATTGCTTTTTCTGATTAATCGGAGCAAGTCGCTAGTGAATTGGACCACAATCAAAGGACGCGTTAAGACAATTCGCAATTAACATCTTAAACCTGATCCTAGCAGATTACTGCCTATCTGGTAACACGGGCTTATAGGCGACAGGGGCTGGGTAAAACTGTTGATATCACCAGAAAGCAGGTAATTCCGATTATTACTCTACGAATACATATTATTCTCTCTCAGAGCAAGTTGCTAGTGCCTTGGACCATAATGAAGAGACGCGCTAAGACAACTTGCGATTAACATCTTAAACCTGATCCTGGCAGATTACCGCCTATCTGGTAACACGGACCTAGGCGACAGGACTTGAGTAAAATGATTGGTATCACCACTAATTCCAATTACTCTAAGAGTATATCATTGCTTTTTCTGATTAATCGGAGCGAGTCGCTAGTGAATTGGACCATAATCAAAGGACGCGTTAAGACAATTCGCAATTAACATCTTAAACCTGATCCTAGCAGATTACTGCCTATCTGGTAACACGGGCTTATAGGCGACAGGGGCTGGGTAAAACTGTTGATATCACCAGAAAGCAGGTAATTCCGATTATTACTCTACGAATACATATTATTCTCTCTCAGAGCAAGTTGCTAGTGCCTTGGACCATAATGAAGAGACGCGCTAAGACAACTTGCGATTAACATCTTAAACCTGATCCTGGCAGATTACCGCCTATCTGGTAACACGGGCCTAGGCGACAGGGGCTGAGTAAAACAAAGTGGACACATAGCTGTTGGGTATTGGCGCATGTTGCTAAACACGATCCTGTGGGAACTGGTGGAACAAGACCGAAGTACCTGTAGCTAGGTATCATTGTATACCCTGTTAGTTATCATTGTGTAAACTTTTAAGTATATTCCCATCAAAAACAGCATGTACAAAACTGCAAGTCTTGCAACGCAGTTGTTCTATCGCAAAAGTGAGATTCAATGGAAAACCAAGTCGTTGAATTTATGCAGTACCTATCTATGGGAGCACATGCGTACCCCCAGATGTTCATTTCTGGCTGGGCCAAATTTTGTCAAAATCAGTGCAACGGTTAAGCCATGAAAATGTTTTACAATTCATACAAAATACTCTTTTTACGTGAACCGTAAATATTTCTGCGATAAAAAGTGTAATCTATAATCCTCTACTTGCCTGTGAAAATTCCATCAATATCGGTCCATTCGTTCTAAAGATTAGCTCGTTTAAACAGACCGACAAAAAATACGGGATTTTTTAAAAAACCTCAAATCACGCGGTAGAAGGGGTATCGGCTATTAAGTAAACAATGCATTTTTGCGTGTTCTCAACAAAGTAAGGTCACTTGAACAAATGATTGTCACTCGTTAATTAAAGCGTGCATCTGCAGACCCGCCCACTGCCGTTTCGGTGCCGATGTTATCTGACCCGGTTCATTATATCGCCAATATCTCGCCCCCTGGCCGTGGATACAAGGGCAATGCATTACTCAATTAACAAAAAATATGTGTGTCACCGCTTTAAATATGGATTCATCCTATGGTAGGTTTTTGATGACCTCCCTGTCACAGGGAGAGAGCTAGTGACAGCTAGTTTTATAAGTGAGAGATAACTGGTTTGATTTTAGGCAGGGGTTATTTGGGACTTCATTTATACAAATAAATAAAGTTGAAGTGTATGTCCATGATTTCGAAATAACTGCCTCCTATTATGCTCACTTGATTATAAATTACTTGAACGATAGATAGCATAACCCAGATAGTCGTTTTAAAAAATTGGGACTGACTATCTCTCTGTTTCTCTGTTTACACGGGAAATATTTAAATAGATAACTATTTAACGGTTGAACCGATTTTGTCGAAATTTCCACAGGTTGGTAGAGGGCTATGCAAGGAGTGATCTAGACTACTTTTATCCCGGAAAAACAAAAGGTTCCTACGGAATTTAAAAATAACTTCGCTACTAAAATATAAAAAGAAAATTCCACCACTAATATAACGCTTCTGTACTAAGTCCCTATAAAAAGGGCTCGCTAGGAAACGTCAAACAATTATAAAATAACATCCCCTTCCCAGTAGTCCGGCGTAAAAAGAGATGCGAAATAAAAACAAGTGGCGACGACGCATGCACATAAAGGCACCTATCACGTCAATTAGCGGCAGTTGACGCGATACGCACCCCACATAAGGGCCTAGTTAATGATCGGCCGTGTTTAAACACTAATTACCGATACTGTATCGATACAACACGGAGATGAGATAGATATGGAAATAAGAGATAAAATTAAAAACAATGTATACAATATACTATTAAATAGACATAATATATTAACCGCCTTGGGAGTTGAATTTTCAAAAATTCTTACTTAGCAGATAGATGTTTACCTCATAATAGCTGAAATAGCTATCTGCATGCCAAATTTGTTGTGTGTGTGTGTGTGTTTGAGCTTTGCGTTTCTCGATCAGTCAGTCAGTCACCTTTTCCTTTTATATGTTTAGTTAAATTATTATCATTTTTTTAATTATTATTATGTGATAGGCTTACGCTTGACGACAATCATACCTGAAAAGCAATGATTTAGACCTCTAAATTGGAACGCGCTTACCTAGAAAATGCCTATTCACTCTTGCCTTAAAGGCAGAAACTCAAGTCGAACGAGGCGGGAAACACGGAAGCCAGAAGGGCGTTCCACACCCTAGCGGTTCGTATCAGAAACGTTGACCGAAAGCGCTTCGTGCGAGCTGATTGAACGTCAACCACATAGGGATGCCATCGCTCACGACTTCTCGCTGTTCTGTGGTGAAATGGTGAAGGAGGAACTAGGTTAAAAAGTTCCTGAGCACAATCTTCAAAGTAGGTATATCTGATAAAAGACTAATAGGCAAGCGACATTGCGTCGGTGCTGTAAACTGAGCAATTTCGCCTTCGTTATTTATTCTAATTAGGCCAGAAGGTTGTATGGGAACGTTCAATACCCAGTACTCTAGATTGCAAATACATACATACATGAACCACTATTCTGAATTTAAATTATCAAGTTTTCCTTGCGAATGCATCCCCGGCATGCACATACGTCATGCACTTCTGAGTAACATGTAAAGTATTTGCGGGAAAACAATGCAACTGCATATTATGTATTCTAGAACCGTTATGCTTTAGTTTTGACTCGTCACTCGACGACTGAGCTTTTGATTGTTAGAAATAATACTTTGTTTTTAGCCGACTTCAAAATAGGAGGTTCTATATAGAGGTATTTGACCCGTATATAATAATAATATGTATGTATGTAGTATGTATGTATGTTCGCAATTATTTCAAAAACTAATGAATGATGAATTTTGATGATTTTTTCACTAGTACACTCTATATTATACTTTCAGGAAGGTTTTACTTTATAACACACCTAGTTTAAATCATTTTTATGTACGAAGTTACACGCTTAAAAATGTACCCATATACCTATCACTACTATTTTTGATTGGTAGATTTCTGTACGATTGCTGGGCCGAAGTGGGTTTAATTTTTCCTAAAAAATAGTTTATTACTTATATATATTTTATTTGTTTACATCAAAACCTATGTAAGTGCATAGAGTTACATCACTGCTGCACTAAGCATTTTGTGGAAAATAGAAAAGTGTCATTTTGATTCTCCAGAATAATGTACGCGGTATAGTAGTAAGACGACCAAAGTTACAAGTATAAATTAAAAATTTAAAAAACCCCCGACATTCGCCATTTTGTGGCGGCGGCCATCTTGGATTTGCAATATTGCTCTTCTACTAGTCAAGCCCTATCATTTGATACCCATATTATGGGAGTTGTGAAAAAATATGTAATCCGCCATTTTGCAGCGGCGGCCATCTTGGACCGATTTTCATCAAACATAGCTAACAACACTCTCGATTAATTCACCTTACAAACAAAAAAACCACATTCAAATCGGTCCATTGAGCGCCACAGGGGAACAGACAGACACACACACACACACACACACACACACACACACACACACACACACACACACACACACACACACACACACACACACACACACACACACACACACACACACACACACACACACATACACACACAGACACGTCAAACTTATAACACCCCGTCGTTTTTGCGTCGGGGGTTAAAATAAGTTTTTTTATAATTTACAGATCTTTAATTAACACTTGAGTACTTTTAGTTTAGGAGTTTATTTGTAAAGTTCATTTTATTCTTCGCTTTTCGTGAGCGTCACCAAGGCGGGGCTGCGCGTGCGGGAGGGGGGGGGGGGGCAGTTTAGATCTACATATGAGTACGGTACCCGCACAGCTCAATTTCAAAAATTCTTTTACCGTTGGATATGTAAGTGATCCTTGAGCGCTATAGGCTATATATGTACATACGACGGGCGAAGCCGGGGCGGACCGCTAGTCTCAGATAGAATGTTAGTTACTATCAGTGACCGTGTGGTCCGCCCGATCGACGAATCGATATCTGCTATTATCTCGCGATTCTTCGCACCGTACTTTGTAAACCGACGATTTATAAGTTAATCCCACCGGATTGTATCGATACAAAAACAATCGATACAACGCCAAACGGCTCCCATTCGATAGTCGTCACGTGTGGTCGATTATATAATATTATGAGATCAGATAGGCGATATCGCCCGGATATTATCTTGTACAGGTTGCTAAAGGGGATAGAATTGATATGTGTAATTCTGTACGATTTCCAGTGTAATATCGATGTGTGTAACTGCCTGGTTGGTCTAGTGGTTAGCATATTCGACTGCAGCCCACGAGGTCCCGGGTTCGATTCCCGGTTCGGGCAAATAATTGTTAGGTATTGGGTTTTTCTGACAAGAAATTCTCAGTGCCGGCCCGGAGTTGGAAACTGGCAGTCGGTCCCGGTTATTATCACTATCATGTGACAATAATCGTTAAAGCCCGCCAACCCGCATTGGAATAACGTGGCGGGTCTAAACTCTAAATCCCTCTCTCCTATTAGAGAGGAGGCCTGTACCCAGCAGTGGGACGTTAAGAGGCTGTAGTGGTGGTGGTGGTGATGGTGGTGGTGTAAATTTAGATTTCATTAAATATCCTACTAATATTATAAATGTGAAAGTGTGGATGTTTGGATGTTTAGATGTTTGGATGTTAGCTGAACTGATTTTGCTGAAATTTTAAATAGAGATAGATTATGTCCTGACTTAAAACATAAGATACTTTTATCCTGGAAAAATCCACAGTACCCGCGGGATTTTGAAAAATCCGAAATCTATATATACAGCTATGGGTATAGACTACTATAGCAAACTTCCTTGAAAGTAGGTATAAAGGTTGGAAAAGGGAGCGGAAACGGGAACCAGAAATCAACGAGTCTCTCAGAATTTGTAAAAAATCGAAATTCACGCGGGCGAAGCCGTGGGCAAAACCTAGTTCTTTCATATTGTTCACACGAAAAGCGTCAAGGAACGAAAATTCGAGACGCCCTGGCGTCTATACTTTCTAAACTAATTTCCATAGTCCAATTCAATCTTGTGCACAAAAATGACAATGAAGGTAATTATTTCGAATGTATAACATGCGCGGTCTCATATCTCTACAAGGAACTAGTATACTAATTGTCCCTGGTATCTCTACCGTAGGCGTTATTTCGTTTCGGAACGATTTATAAGTTAATTTCTCCCACTGGATACACCGAGACCACAGTAGTATTTCTTTAAACTGTGCCGAGACCAAGCGAGGCTATTAGACGGCTTTTTATTGACCCCCTAGCCTGATTTATTGCTGGGTAATTGAAGTTTCTATGATCGGTTTTATTTATGAGTACGCCACCTACGGCATGTATTTTTTATTGGTCGCTCGTTTTAGTGTCACTATTTCCACGCTTCTAGTTCTCTCCTAGTTCACTTGATAATTTGAGACACCTACTTCTACGTGTTTTATTGAATACCTGATCGTGTTTCATGCTTCTTTTTCTTTACCATATCATTTTCTTTGATTGATTTACGTTTACACTAACTCGACTAAACCACAACTGTTACAACATTTCATTTTTATGTTTTAAATTAATGCTAAAATGGAATAAGTTTTTTAGGTTGCTATACTTACCTACTTTGCCTTATCTCTTTAAAGTTCTACCTCCTACTACTTTAGTACATTGTTATTTCTTTCTCTACTATTTATTTCTTCTTTTCTTACTACTATGTAGGTACATGTAGATAGAGAAGCTCCGCTAATTTGACACGATCGTCACTTTGCAATCGTGCGTTGTAGAGTCAACATCTCCTGCAGGGTTATTTTGTAACTCAGTGGCTATCAAAAGTTTCCAACAAATAGTTGTCAAATACAGAATAACCCTGCTGAGCATGCTCCCGCGTTCATTAATTACCTGCGCAAAATAACGCCTGCTTCAATCCAATATTATTTAAACATTAAATTAAAACAAACAATTATTAAGTATAAACATTTCAATGTCTTCTCGTAGTTCTTCATTTTCAACAATTTACGTTTGTTTAGTGATTTTTTATGATCTCTTTTATATAGTGAGTAGCTTAGTCCGCGTGGAGTAAGCTTTTTAAATTCCCTTTGTTTTACCGGGATAAAGAGTTTACTAGCAAAGCCATTTCTGCTCTAAACAGGTACACCTGTAACAAGTAGCTTTATTTCACGTTACGATAGTTCTATATTTCTTCTATGCTAAATAAATACAATTTCCCACTCCGCAAGTCTACACCGCAGCTCAGCGCCCGGCTATGAAGTCATATAAAGCGCCCACGTACAATAATCATAATGCCACCCCGCCTTTATTGAGTGCCGTACGTTTCAATTGCTCACGATTCTCTGAATAGTTATAAATTCATATGTACGGGTATTAATATTGTAAATAATTGTAAAAGTTTGCACGGTATTTATCGTAAATAATAATTGTAATTGCTAGTTGTAACACCACCGTCTTCCCAAATTTGGCCCACTACTGAGAATTTCTTGACAGAAAATCATCCAATAACTTATCTTTTTCGGCCCTACCCCGGTATTTTGTGGAGCTTTTAGCCGAAATAAAAAATAAGTACCTACAAATCCGAAAAAAGCAAAACAAAATTTAAATGCAATTTTTTCATTTGGCTCATTAATGTTCATTAAAAGTACATTTTAATTAAATACTCGTCAATTTAATACCGTTGTCCTGACTGATAATCAACGCACAGCCTAAACCACTGAAGCTAGAAACTTGAAATTTTCACAGTAGCTTCCTGTTATGACGTAGGCGCACACTACGATTATTGGAAATTGCACCCAAATAGGGAAAAATAAATGTTTAAAGATTTTTGAAAATTCTTCCCCCAAGTGGGTAAAATAGGGAATGAAGATTTGTATGAGATTCCGTCGTTTTCCACGTCATTTATCAAGTTATATCCATGAAAATTGGTATTTAGATTTTCGATCAAAAATAAAGAATTATGTGTTTAAGGAATTTTGGAAAACTACCCCCAAGTGAGTTAAATGAGGATGATGATGAATGTTTGTATGAAATTTGTATGAATCCAAGCGGGCTAAGTCGCGAGCATCGGCTAGAGTAATTGATAAAAATATATCCCTGCGTGTGCCAGTCACTGCACCCAACCCATAAAGTTATAAAACGCTCGTACAGTAATCATTACCAGTAATCATTACAGCACGCGTCTGTAGCCGCGCGCTGTGTACTGCAATTATGGTGTTTACACTATTTATTACACTTAAGTATAGTTAATAAATAATAAAAAATATGTACCATTCGCGAATGCTGTTATGCCTTGTTTACATGTTGCTGAGGCTTGGCAAACGTCCACAAGCATCAAGTCTTTACAAACGCTTGGATGCCATTTACACGCTTGCAAGTGCGTCAGTGTTTTCCGCGCAAGCAAGCTGTGCAGACAAACAAGGCAGACATTGAACTAGTGTCGGCTCTTGCGTTTCGCTTGACATATTTTTATTCAAAATACAAACGAAAACAAAGGAAGCGAAAAGTTCGGCAAAGAAGGTGGTGGATGAAAATCCATAGAAACCGCAACAGGTGACCACATGAACACACGAAACACGTGCCAACGTGTAAATACGTCGCAAGCGCTTGCCGCAAGCTCCCTTTGATCTGTGTTCAAAAACCGATTCTAGCTCGGATCGGCGACAAGCTCACGCAAGCCAAGCTAAACACCCCGTTCACACGCTTGTGTTAGTCAACACGTCTTGCCGAGACTTGCCAAGCATGTAAACGTAGCATTATAGATAACAAGCGATTGTTTTGCTTCAAGACTTTTTATTTTTAATTACCTGTCGAGGCGAGTGAATACATTTTACGCAGTTAAATTTATATTATAATATTTATATTGTTTTATATCAGTAATTTAAAAAAAATTGATTTAAAGATTACTTTAGTAATTAAAAAAATAAGTTCGCATATCTCTTATTTGCGCAATAGCGAATTATCGGAAATAATTTATTACCGCGATGCCACGGCGTACCTAATTACAAGGTACGAAGTAAAACGGTCGCGCTTCCACTGAAATAAATGTTTTATAAGCTACGATAATAATAATATAAAGAGTAGGGACGATACGACTTATCGTAGGTACACTGTTGAGGATAGAGGCTGATCACCATATACACTTTCAGCCTTTCCCAATCACTTCCTCACTAAGGCCTCACCGGCCATAGTTCGTCTTTATCTAAATACAAAATCTTGTATTGGTATGACAAACTTTATAATATATCTACTTCTACTAGAAGCGCTGTACAATTACTTTCGTGGAAATATTTTAAGCAGACATTACAGACTGAATTTAAAGTAAATAAATGAACTGAACCCTTGAACTTTGAACCATTCAAAAATTGCCAACCATCTTTTAAAATTACTATCAGTTTATTATACACAATGTGGCTAATTCTGTAGCACGCAAGTTTAAAAATAGTGCTAACCTTTTCAGCAAGGATATGCTGAAAGATGTAGGAAAGATTTAGACCTGTCATTTTAGTTTAGAAAATGTGTGAAACAGAATTAACCACAATCAAAGGGTTTTAAATACCTAAGTGTCATCCGATAAATTATCACGATTTATCGTCACGGCTAAAATAGGTTTCCTCAAAAACGACCCAAGAGGTAATTTTTCAACGAATTTTCAAGAAAACCCGTCATTATTCAGGACCGTTGGGAGACCCCCGTGATTGCGAATCGGCAAATTAGTGACGTGACACTTATTTATCGATCGGTATCGACACTCGAGAGCAGCAAGGAAATTAATCTTTATTGCACCCGCAAGAGAGTAGTGCTGCGAAACTCGAAAGTATCGATGAATCGACAACGAGAATCAACTCTTCGTAGTCTTCGGATGGGTGCAACTATCGAATAATTTTGAGTTTACATCTTTCACGATGTCTTCTCGTCCAAAATCCCTCAATGTTTGAAGAGTGATGTCATACGGCTCCGAGACATGGTCGCTAACTATGGGTCTTATAAGAAATCTCAGAGTCACTCAGAGAGCGATGGAGAGAGCTATGCTCGGAGTTTCTCTACGCGATCATTTCAGAAATGAGGAGATCCGTAGAAGAACCAAAGTCACCTGCATATCTCATCGGGTTGTGAAACTGAAGTGGCAATCGGTGGCGCACATATTCTAGTTCGATAGACGTTGGGGTCCCAAAGTGCTAAGAATGGCGACCTCGCACCGAAAATGCAGTATTGGCAGACCCCCACTAGGAGGACTGACGACATTAAACAGTCGCAGGGAGCCGCTGAACACATGCGGCACAAGATCACGTCGTGTGGAAGTTTATAAAAGAGACCTATGTCCAGCTGTGGACATCTATCGGTTTGTGACGACGACGACGAAGACGAGTTTACATTGAATTGAACTTCTTTTTTTTACCTACGCTTAAAGGTAAATTTTTAACGCTAAGTATTTTCGAAATTGAGATGGCAACTAACTATACGAGACGCCTGAAAAATCACGAAGTCGAGCGCGTAATTACATAATCACTCGGGCACGATCACTTTAACGATTTTGATTGTGCGCTGCCAAAAATTTAATTTACATGTCAAAATAATATGGAACTAAATTGATAAGGCTGACTTTAATAAATTATGTTGTGAAGTGTGTTTGTTGAGTGGTGCAAAAGCACCATATTGAAATAAGTAACTTAATATTTTGCAACTTAAAAATCTTGTTCCACTCATATCTTAGGTAGGTACTAAAGTTTTTTTTGCCTACTTTGACAAAAAACTGTCGCAATATTTTGAGTCAAATTTTAACTCGAATTCTTGTGAAATTTCGATATTCAAATCTAAGTTAAAGTAATAACTACGAAAGCTTTATCTCAAGCGGTCATTTTTTAACTTTTATCGTATAGATAGGTATGTATTATTATGTCCATGAATAAAACTTATAAAACCGACTTCCGTGTTCGAAAATAAAGAACTGAAAATGGGAAAAGTGTCTATACCTATCTTGCAAACCACTGAACCAATTTTAATGAAACTTACACTGTTCCCTAAGTTGAAGTAAATATAACCCAACAGAAATGAATGGTCACAATGCAATTAACCGTTTCAGAGAAATGCGTGAACAAGCATACATACATTCATACACCTATAAAAATAAAATTAAGGCTTCCAAACAATTGTATAATTGTTTGGAAGCCTTAATAGATTATGATTTGTGAATATATTGCGTTTCCAATAATATTACATAGGTACATCTATACTAATATTATAAAGCTGAAGAGTTTGTTTGAACGCGCTAATCCCAGGAACTAATGGACCGATTTCAAAAATTGTTTCACCGTTGGATTGTACGTGATCGTTGAGTGCTATAGGCTATATATAAAGGTGCGTCCAGACTTGAACATTTCACCGAACCGAACAGCGAACATTTTGGCGAATGTTTTTGAAGATGGGTTACTGCGTAACAGTTCGGCGAAACTTTCGCCGAACTGTTACCCAGTAACCCATCTCAAGCGCTCCAAGCGCGCCGTCCACATTGAGCGTAACAAGTTCGCCGAAATGTTCGCTGTTCGGTTCGGTGAAATGTTCAAGTCTGGACGCACCTTAATATGTACCACGGGCGAAGCCGGGACGGACCGCTAGTATTAAATACGTGTCGAATTGCTAACCTTCTTTTTTGAAATCGGTTTAAAAGGTAGGCCACAAGCAAAGTCTGAATTCAACTCATGTGAACACACAGTTTGCGCGTTTTAAAGGTGGCCAGTTTCTCGGGCGGCCCGGAGCTTCTTTTCCGAGATTCCGAGCGGTATAATGAAGCCATTACCCCGAGAACAAGCCGAGGGGGCGAGCACGTCGGCATGAGAGGAAAAAAATACCCCCAAATCGCCCGGAGCGACCTCTCGCGCCGACATGCTGTCTTGCTAACGTAGAAATAAAAAAAGAAGTATTCCGAGTTCGTTAGGACTTGTTTCGGTACCGCTTTCGAGAGTTTAGATGCTTTTGTTTCGGATTCCTGACTCCTATGCTGGGGTATTGTTTAATGGTTCGGTTAGGTTTTGGCCGAGCCATTATATCATGATACAAAAAGTATGGTATACATAGTATGTAGGTATATGTATATGGTTTACAGGAGACCATCTTTCGAAAGTTTAGCGCTATTATTATACTACCTAAATATAATCCAATGACAATAACTGTTTGTCTCTAGGTGTCTCAACTCTCATACTTGTAGTAGGTATTAGTATTTTTCAAACCGGCAGTTTCAACTGCCTTGTTGGTCTAGTGGTTAGTATATATTCGACTGCAGATCACGAGGTCCCGGGTTCGATTCCCGGGTCGGGCAAATAATTGTTATGTATTGGGTTTTTTTTGTCAAGAAATTCTCAGTGCCATGCCAGTCCGGAGTTGGTAGTTGGCGGTGTTTCACCCCCGTGCCTCGGAGACCACGTTAAGTAGTCGGTCCCGGTTAGTATCACTTCATGTGACATGTACATGTGTGTGTTAAAGCCCGCCAACCCGCATTAGAGCAGCGTGGCGGGTCTAAGCTCTAAATACGTCTCTCCTATGAGAGAGGAGGCCTGTACCCAGCAGTGGGACGTCAAAAGGCTGTAGTGGTAGTGGTAGTGGTGGAAACCGGCAGTGTAAAGTGTGCAAAACTCGGGGCACTGACCTCGCGAGCGGCGTCACAAAATGGACGCCGCTTTATATAGGTAGTTTATATAGTTTATATAGTAGGACTTTAATAGTTAATAATTACATATTTATCTAATAAGATAAATATGTAACTAATTATTAACTATATAAAGTACACAAACTAACATTTATTAAACCAACAAGCATGCTATCAATTTCGAATACACGGGGTAGGTACCTACTACACACCTACCTCAAAATATTAATTAATTACCGCCTTTCAAAGGAATGAGCAATTCACGTCATTAGTGCCCCAAACTCTAGATAAAGAATTTGTGATGACAAAGCGCATTCAGTATGGCGGCTTGGATAAATTATTTTGTAATAGATGAGTGTGTACCGTTACATCTGCTATAAGAAATGTTTGTCGGCGTTCTGATGGAAAAAAGCACCTACCTACTCGTACAATAATAATTGAAATAATGGAAAATCAATCAGTTACTAGATTCTAACCACGAATAATAAAACACTTCTGTGTTCAGAAAATATTTAACCTGATTCTCAGTAATAACCCGAACCACCGAATTTCGGCCACGGGCGGCGAAGCTATGCAGGAGATATTTTAGTGCGCAAGTGTGTGCGCAAACACAGGTGCAGTTGAGCCTGTCTGATGATGAATGTTGGGGCGAGAACTCTTTGATGGCATGTGCTGGAGTTTGAACTCATGTTTTATTTGAGTCATGTAGATTATGCAATTTTTTGAAATTACAATAGCTCACAACAAATTTCCATTAAACTAAATAGATATACAAGTAAATGAATATGCAGATTTTTAAATTACAATAACTCAAAACAAACGTTCGAACCACGCGCACATTATACATCTAGTAGAGGGGCTTGAGGATTGTATTCTACAAGCTTTACTTATTTTAGGAAAAATTAAACCGACTTCAATATACCGTAGAAGAGTTCCCTCGATTTCTCCAGGATTCCACCATCAGATCTCGACCTGATGACCATGGGACGACCTGGGAAGTATACCGTTTCAAACAAAAGAAGAATTTTCCAAATCTGTCCAGATGTCTTTGAGTAATCGGAGAACATACCTACATACAAGAAAAGTTCGTAAACTAAAACAATGCGAAAGCGCGGGGCAAGCAGCTAGTGGCACTATCTGTTTTTAACCCCCGACGCAAAAACGACGGGGTGTTATAAGTTTGACGTGTCTGTGTGTGTGTGTGTGTGTGTGTGTGTGTGTGTCTGTCTGTTCCCCTGTGGCGCTCAAACGGGTGGGCCGATTTGAATGCGGTCTTTTTTGTTTGAAAGGTGAATTAGTCGAGAGTGTTGTTAGCTATGTTTGATGAAAATCGGACCCATATGGCCGCCGCTACAAAATGGCGGATTACATATTTTATCACAACACTCTCAATATGGGTATCAAATGAAAGGGCTTGACTAGTAGAATAGCACTATGCAAATCCAAGATGGCTGCCACCACAAAATGGCGAATGTCGGGGGTTTTTTAAATTTTTAATTTATACTTGTGTCTATCCAAAACTAGTTTCATAATCTAGAAAGCCGCGCGAGGGTCACTTCTCAATTTTTTTCGTAAATAAAATGTAGCCTATGTCATCCGGACCATAACAACGAATCTATTGACGCCTCATTCATCAAAATCGGTCCAGTGGTTTAGGCGCTACGGTGGTAGGTACACACAGAATCTCACAAAAATCGGACACAAACAACCATAGGTAGGTACATACTTACATACATACATATCGCACGCTTATTAATAAACCGAAATAAGTCAAAATTTGTTGATTCCTACTTTTACTAATAAACTGAACTAACTCAGCTCAAAGAATAGGTACAATCTGACCGCCACGCGAAACAGAGCAAAATGGCCGATTTAATGGATCACCCTTCTCTTTATTATTAAAACGCGCGACAAAGCATTTTATGAAATAGCGAATCATTCAGTGATGCGTCAACTGCGATGTGAGGTGAACGTTACCTTTTTTTGACGACGACGAATTAAGGCGAAATAGTTAATTTTATTTGCAAGCGCACTTAAATTTATTCCGTTTTTTTTTATTTCTAAACAAGAACGATTTTGATTTATTTCACGTTAGTTGAAAATTGTGTTTTATTTCAACATGCATGATTGAGACATATTTCAGTATTTTATTAAATTTACTGTGAATAGTTATGAAAAAATATGTCTTAGTGCGTTTTAGTTTTAATTCTATGTTAAGTTCAGGAAACAATTCCATTTTATTTCACTTTGTTACAAAATGTATCAGCAAATTTAAAAAGTATTCGTATTTATTTCTGTCTATTTTTTAAATTATCCAAAATTCCAAAAGTACTCTAGCAATTATTGCAGTTTATTAATTTTTTGTAATAAAATTATTAAATTTTTCAATTCCATAGTTGTGATTAAATATGATGTGTGCCATAAGAAAACAACGATGCCAAAACAAGAACTGGTTGCGATAAGTAACAGGAGTCAGAAATGCTGGCCGACTTCATGGAGAAGGAGGATCTCTATAATATTATAAACTCTTAACTCTTTCTTCAGGAAGCGGCCTCACAGGAAATGGACCTGGATGAGTCCCAACGGTTCTACGAGAAATGAAATTGACTTCATCATGTCTACCAAACGGCAAATATCTATGATGTCTCTGAGATCAACAGGGTAAAAACCGGGAGCAATCGCCGTATGGTAACAGGCACATTGAATCTCAACATAAAGCTTGAAAGGGCCAGACTGATGAAGTCAACGCTCCAACCTTCTCGTACCCATATCCAGAACCTGGAGAGCTTTCAACTCAAATTGCAAAACCGATTTGCTTGACTGGCAGATTGCGATTCTGTGGACGAGCTGAACAACAGGCTGGTGGAAACTGTCCATGGTCGGGTTTAGGTTGTTTAAGACCCACCGTAGAAATAGAACCAAAAAATTCTCAGACCATACTCTCAATCTCATGGAACAGAAACATGAAATGAGACTCCAGTCTTCTGGAGACGCCTTTGCATATCGGCGGATTAGTAGACAGATCTCTAAATCACGCGCGATCAGACACGAGATCTGCGATAATTTAACACCGAGCGTATCAAAGAGATCATTGAGCGTAACAAAGGCTCAAAGGTGTTCGCGAGAGATCTGCCTATCGGTCAGAGTCCGCTGACGCGACTCAAGACCGACAGCGGTTTGAGGGAGGTTGAGAAGTTCTACGGACAGCTGTACATATTATCAACACAGAAGCCTGTTGAAGATTTGGCTAAAGATCCCAGAGCCAAATTGACCCCGCACTATACCGAAGATATCTTGGACGTCAGCCTATACGAGACTAGTATGGCTCTCAAACAACTTAAGGACAACAAGGCGCCAAGTGATGACGAAATCACAACAGAACTCCTGAAAGCAGTTAGAAAACCAGTTCTTAAGGTCTTTCAGCAACTGTTCAATTTCGTTATCGACGAGGGTATAATGCCAGAGGCATGGCACAGAGGCGTGCTTGAGTGCCTCTGTGCGCGAAACTTTCGCCGAACTGTTACGCAGTAACCCATCTCAAGCGCTCCAAGCGCGCCGTCCACATTGAGCGTAACAAGTTCGCCGAAATGTTCGCTGTTCGGTTCGGTGAAATGTTCAAGTCTGGACGCACCTTAACATGACGAAGACGAAGATCATGTCTAATGCTCATGTTCAGCTCCACCCGGTAATCGTTGAGAATTCGGTACTCGAAATTGTAGACGAGTATATTATACTAGCAGTCCGCCCCGGCTTCGCCCGTGGTACGTAATATATAGCACTCAGGGATCACGTACATATCCGACGGTGAAAGAATTTTTGAAATCGGTCCAGTAGTTCCTGAGATTAGCGCGTTCAAACAAACAAACTCTTCCGTTTTATTATATTAGTATAGATACCTGGGACACGGTCCAGCTAGGTAGGTCCAATTTTGAGAAAGAGATCAACCACCGAATCTAACTCGGCTGGGCAGCCTTCAGGAAACTTCGAGATGTCTTTTCATCCAATATCCCTCAGTGTCTAAAGACGACAGTCGTTGAACAGTGCGTGTTGCCTGGATCTGATCTGCGTTAACAATGTGCCTCATAAGAAGGCTCAGGATTACTCAGCGGGCACTGGAGAGAGCTATGGTCGGAATATCTCTGTGGGATCAAATCATAAATGAGGAGATCCGCAGGAGAAGCAGCGTTACCGCCATAGCTCATCGAGATGAGCACATTGCTCGAAGAATCGATGGATGTTGGGATCCCAATGTGATTGACTGGTGCTTGACTGGCGACTTCGCACCAGCAAACGAAGCGCTGGAAGATCTCCCACTACATGGACGGACGATCTCAAGCGAGTCGCGGGCAGCAGCTGGAAACAGGCGGCCCAAGATTGTGTTCTGTGGCGATTCTTGCAAGAGACCTATGTCCAGCTGTGGACGTCTATTGGTTGAGACGACGAAATAATGTAGGTGCTAACTTTAATGTTTAGTAAGTGCAGTCAATAGCAGTTTCAGTTAAACACAAGCAATTATTGTATACAAAATACCTCGGAAATAGCTCTACCATCTATCGCAGTATGGTACCTCAGTGTACAGCCGGACGTGTTCTTGACTTACAAACTTATTCAAGTTCCTATTTTTGTGATTACTATTTAATAAAAATTATTATAAGGATACCAAAGCAGTTTTGATAAAACTTTAATGCAAAATGTAAAATAACTATTATCAAATAAAAAGATTTTTCACGAAATATTTCTGCACTTTTATATTTATTTTATTTTTAAACTGTAGTAAGTATCAAATGTTCAAACAATCTAATAGAATTTTTAATACTAAACTGAATTATTAAGTCTTATTTCAAAGAGATTCAAACAATTTGTCCCAATTTTTTATACTAAACTGGCAGAAGTCGTAACTTGAAAAAAAAAACTTATTTTATTCGTTAAATATAAACAATTTCATTATAATGTTTACTTATTTAAATCCGCTATACATCACCCTACAATTTAAGACCAAGTACCTAAAAATAGTATCGTAAACCCGTGAAAGACGACAAAATGTTTCCAGCAAGGTAGAGGCTCAAAACTTTGACAGCGATTTCCCACAAAAGTGGTTTTTTGACTTATTTCGGTTTATTAATAAGCGTGCGATATATACATACATAGACTGCTAAAATCATAACCTTTCCTTTTCGCCTTGTCGTAGTCGGGTAAAAAAAGATTCCGACGAATTGAGAACCTCCTACTTTTTTGGAATCGGTTAAAATCTAAACACAATTGAGATTCAGCGTCGTCATCTGCCGACACCGGGCCGCGGGATACGGAACATGTTAATCTGAGATCATTAAGACGATAAAGACATGCGGTGATTACCCTACAATGCGAGATTAAAAAAAACTCCCCGTAATCAATTCAAGAGGGCCGTAAGAGAGCGACAAAATTACGCCCACGATGGTAGGGCCTCCGAGGACCAGAATAATGAGGTAATTAGGGTTCCGTACACAAATGGTAAACCCTTCGGTACAGTACAGTGCGTTTGTTCGTTTGTCACAGCTTATTTCACTAACTACTAATACTATGTCACAGCTCTATTCCAGCTATTGCTATTTCTAGCTCATATAAGTAACTACTAATGCTACTGGTTCAAAATTTGAAATACTTTCAAGTAACGCTTGCAACTTTGTTGCAAGAGAAATAATTTGAAAAATGTTTCTATTTTTATTGCAAAAGAGGCTGAAATGGTAGTGTCGAAATTTTAAAATGCTCATTTGATCAAATGTGGTACCTATCGTAATATGCGAGATTAAAATAGATTTCTATTTTCTTTTAGGTCGCATAGTTTTTGACTTATGCGAAATATCAAAAATGTAAACATTACAGGAAAATAAAGCAATGTCCCTAACTACTTAGCACAGTTTTTTAAGAAATCAGCAATATTTTTTTAGAAACAAATTTAATTAGGTACTAACGCGGTCCCAAATAAAAGTAATTTATTATTGAGGCTACTATATTTATTATATAATACTTTAATAAAATAAACTAAACATTTTCTAATTTCTTATAAATAAGGTACGGAACCCTCGGTGAGAGAGTCTGACTCACACAGGTACCTACTTGAGTTATTTTTTAAAAAAAAAGACATTAAAATATGAAGTCGACTGTCACTATTTAATAATTCATCTATGTGATATAGGTCTCGTAACCATTATAATATGAAGTATTACAGTAACCATTACAGTATTATGAATTATTTTATTATTTTGAAAATATAAACATTGTAATACAATAACATTTAAATTCATAATTATTTTAAATTTAAAGACTCTGTGCAACGTAGACGTATCTTAAAATCTTTTATCTACTCTCATATCTTAAAATCCCGAATATGAAATCAAAATGTGTCATATATTGGACTACTTTATTCACATACATCTATAATATTTAAAACAAAAATTAAAAAAATTCATTATAACACTACTTTGTTAGGAAATTATTGCAAAGTAATGTTATAAAATAATTTTTTCTACATTATAGTACAGGCGAACTGGGTTCTGGTATTTTTGAGCCATGGCGGGAAATTCGTGCGACCTCCTTACAGTAGATGTGTGTAACTGTACAAACGCGTTAAACATTGTGAATTGTGTTAAATTGCAGAAGAGTAACTACTAAAAATTAAGTTTACTTAAAATTAAGTAACTACTAAAAATAACTACTAAAAATTAATAACTATTAAAAATTAAATTTTTGATAAGCTTGAGCTATTTTCCGATCCACTAATTTCTATATGACATTAGGACTCCTCTACTACTATTAATTTTTCTATGGTAACCCAGGCTGTATGGTCAACGATCTTGGCCTGTCCCGAAAGGGACAAACCGAAAAAGAAGAAGAATCTCTATGGTAACAACTGAATTTTGGCGCCATACGCTAGTTATAATATTTAAATTTTTTATTTGTTACTCAAAACTTTACAAGACATGGTTTTTATTGTGCGGAAAAATGTCTAGCAGTGATACTGAAGAGAATTTAACTCCACCTGACCACCGACCAACAATCTTTTGCCAGCAAAATCAAAGAAAACTCACGACAAATATTACCAAGATTTTATGGTTTGGATTTTAAGATATGAGTTTAGATAAAGTAGTGTATGAAACTCTACATAATTAGTTATTAAAACACTCGTGTAATACTATTAAAAAACTCGCCTGCGGCTCGTTTTTTAAACTAACACTCGTGTTTTAATAACCTCTATTATGCAACCGTTTCATAAACTACTATAGTGGCACAATAAAGTGTTGTAAAATACTAGATATGTTTCACTGTTGTTATCTTTAAGTATCTACCGTATAACGTAGTAGAACAGATTAATTTTCACATTCAAACCTACACAGGTTTTATCATTAGAAATCATATCAAAATTTAGTGGTGAATGGAAAGAAAATAAAAAGATTTACTGTACCTACAACAGCTTTTCTTGTCTCCGGTCACAACTTGCATTTTACACCCGTAAAATGCAAGTTGTGTAAAATTGTCTAAAACATGTCAAATTCTCAGTTGCAGTTCTCAGATAGGTTATTATACTCCGTTTATACTCCGTTTGTATGTGATAAACTTAAACCTAATTCCTGTTGGAAAATAAAAATGTCGACAAGACAAATTACAATAATAATAAATAATTAATGCACGCATAGATCGATATATTTTGCATTATCACTTGGCCAATTTGTCAAGCAGTATTGGTTGTTGCAAGGCGGGTCCCGTTATATTATAGAACGATCACGTCAGTTTAAAGTTGTGGTATTTCATAGCTGTTTTATTATTTCACGAACTGTTCAGCACTTGAATGGGACGTTAGAAACGTATTAATGGTGTTTTCGCACGCCAATTTACGGCTTAATACCAGAATTTACGATCTGTTAAATCCTACAATTGACTTTGAGTGACTTGACTCATAATTATATTTGAAGTTATAGTTGAAGTCGCAACTCGCAACTGGTACAATTATATTATAATTGTACCTACTAAAATTTGCCTGTGACTTCATCAGCTTGGATTTTTTTTTAAATCTTCCGAGTAGGTACCCTTTGAGTAGGTAAGTAGTTGAAGTTTGAAAAAGTCATCATCATCATCATCATGATCAACCCATTACCAGCTCACTACAGAGCACGGGTCTCCTCCTCTCAGAGTGAGAAGGGTTTTGGCCATAGTCTACCACGCTGGCCAAGCGGATTGGCAGACTTCACACACCTTTAAGAACGTTATGGAGAACTCTCAGGCATGCAGGTTTCCTCACGATGTTTTCCTTAACCGTTAAAGCAAGTGATATTTAAATACTTAAAACGCACATAACTCTGAAAAGTTAGAGGTGCGTGCCCGGGATCGAACCCACGACCTCCGATTAGAAGTCGGTCGTCCTTACCACTAGGCTATCACAGCTTTTTGAAAAAGTACCCGAACGAATTTCGGCCACAGCGGCTAATATCAACTGAGGCGGAGACTAGCCAACTACGCAGGAGATATTATAGCGCACAAGTGTGTGCACATACTTAGATGCACTCTCTGTTCCTTCACTCTCATAGTCCGATGGGACGCCAATGCGAAATAACCGAAAAGAGATCAGACACAGGACCGACATCTTTACGTGCTCCCCGGGAGGCATATCTAACGCCGCCAACTTCTAACTCCGGACTGCACTAAGAATTTACTTACTGTCGGAAAAACCCAGTTCCTCATAATTTTTTGACCCAACCCTGGGTTGGTATCGAACCCAGGATCTCGTGATCCACAGACACCAACTGCTAGAACGCCGAAGCAGTTACTTTTTTATTTGAAAAGTTTCAAACAATCAAACAGGTATATACAAAGTAACACTAAGGCCACAGTGTAGTTTGATCAAATATATCGTCCGCATTAGTCCATACCACCAAAACTTCTACTAATCTTCGACACTTTTTAAACATAATAAACCGTGACGGAAAAACTCATCTTTTTAAAAAAAACACCTCCGCACTCAACACTGTCCATATCAAAATCACATTAAGACATTCAAAAACCCACCGCATGAAAGCAACAACAAGTAACAAACAAACCAGTACGCGTTTCCATTCGTATCTCTCCGAGGCACTTCTAATAACTCAATCCTTAGTAAATTATATAGAGCCCAGTGCGGCGCATCACTATCATTAAAGAACATTCAATGTAATGTGGTGCGTCTTTCTAAATTACCTCGGCGACGACGTCACGAGTTAATAACGTGTGGAGAATCGTGTAACGAGCCTGGGAAGTGTTGGGTTGACTATCTTCGATGGACGCTTTGAAATTAGACTGACCTTTGTTTGTTGTGACACTGATGTCAGTCTAATGATCCATCACCACCAGCACTTCACTACAACCTATTTTACGTCCCACAGCTGGACACAGGCCTCCTTTCTCATAGGAGAGAGGGATTTAGAGCTTAGACCAGCCATGCTACTCCAGAGCGGGTCGGTGGGCTTTAACGACTATTGTCACATGATAGTGATAGTAACCGGGACCGACTGCTTAACGTGCTCTCCGAGGCACGGGGGTGAAACACCGCCAACTTCCAACTCCGGGCTGGCACTGAGAATTTCTTGACAGATGACAGAAAAGTAGATTTGCATAATTAGGAATAGCTAAAAAATATCTTTCCATTAAGTGGTGCCGATCATCCAATAGTGCTGAAACACTTACATATCGATGAATATATCGATGAATAACAAAATAAATATCAAAATCTTTATTCAAAATTGGTACACTTTTACAGTATATTAATCATTCAGTAGGCACATAAATAATAATCTATCGACATTCGGATGATAATTTACATTTTTCAAGTCCGAAAACAAAAAAGTTTTAGTAGATAATTTAAAAGCATTTTATAGCTGTATTGTAATGTCATATTAAAATGTATCAGTATTTGTCACGCTTTACTATTATCAAATTGTAACAATTTTACAATTGTCGATTTATTTGTTGGTGTGCGCGCCACACAAAAATAATATACCTACTGATTTCAATAAAACTTTGAACGTTAAACTTTCATGCTGCGCTAAGTTTATTCAAAACTTTTTTACTAACCAAAGATACTTGTAAACGCTTTTCATGCACTTTTTCTAGTCATTCAAAAACTGTTTTTTTTTTTAATATAATGGTATTGCTTCTAAAAATCGACTGAAGGTTTTTTATTTACTGTGCTCAATTAAATTGAATCATTCTACATTGGCGTAGCACTTCTACGCCAATGTAGAATGATTCAATACAAGAAGCTCAATCACTTAAAAATGTATCAGCTTTCGTTTGCCAACACCTATCATTTCGTGCACACAGACCAACTGACCGTCTCCTACTAGGTAGTTGTTGTGTTCATTTGACGAGTACTACGACAAAGTGCAATGTATAATTCAATACGAAGCTCAATCACTTAAAAATGTATCAGCTTTTGTTTGCCAACACCTATCATTTCGTACACACAGACCAACTGAACGTCTCCTACTAATAATGACTGTGTTCACTAAGCCAATGTGCAATGTATAATTCAATACAAGAAGTTCAATCACTTAAAAACGTATCCGCTTTCGTTTGCCAACACCTATCATTTCGTACACACAGACCAACTGAAGGTCTCCTACTAGTTATTGTGTTCACTAAGCCAATGTGCAATGTATAATTCAATACAAGAAGCTCAATCACTTAAAAACGTATCAGCTTTCGTTTGCCAACACCTATCATTTCGCGCACACAGACCGCGCGCACGTTATACACATATTCGTCACGTTGTAATAACAATATACCTGTTTGTGCCTCGGTCAGAGAGATGTCATATTACTAGAGGAGCAGACCTCGCAAATCGGGTGTCAAAAAGCGCACCTAACTAAATTATTCCAATGATAGAAATGATATTTTTTGAAGTGATAACGTCTTATAAATCGATGAATGTCAGCTGCATGCACAAAAAAGTATGACTCATTGTCACGTTCCTTCCGCCTGAGCGGAACAAGCGATAGAGAGGTGCGATCGGCCTATATATGTGTTCTATAATGATTTCTTATGACGTTATCCGTTAGATCCGTTATTAGACGTAAACCGACTTTACAGACCACCAATTTTTTTTAAAGTAAGATCTCTTTTGTTCTTGTTATATTACAGTGCGAGTTGCGTCATATGGTACAATAGTGGTATGATTGACAAAGTAAAACATGAGTGCTAGCACGGAAGTCAAGGTTATGGTGTTGTGACTGTTGTAATTGGCTGAAGTCCGTCTTAATCCACATCATCATTTTTCATCAGGTATAACTGTGATCTAGCCTGTGTCTATAATGTATACAAAAAATTAAGTATTCTTGCTCAAACTCTACATTTAATACCAACAGCGAGTGACTGCCAGCCAATCAGAGGTGATTGCAATCATCACATTGTGACTGTGATTCCTGTGAAACTTTAGTGCTAGTTTTGCGGATCTAGCATCAATTTACTGATGGACAAAATGGTGAACTGCTTTCTTGTAACCAATCATGTTGAGGTAAAGTTTTTTGCTATATATATATATATACACTGGCATGCGTCACGGCCGGAACTTGCCGGACGCGCTGCCGCGCGTCTAGATCAAAGTTCCCAATTAAATTAATTCTATAACGTACAAACTGTGGACTCAATATTCACTTAAATAATAGTTGTCACGAAATACTACAAGTGTAAGTTAGAGAAAAAATGATTTTACTGACAACTAATAAAAACGAGAAACATTACTACAAAGTAATAACAAAAAAAAATAACATGCGAAACAAGGAAAACCTTACTTTGCGGGACATCACTGCCTCTACAGGTGTGGCAACTCTCTGGTCGTGGTCTTCGTTTTGTGGCCGCACCACGCCCCGACCATTATTGTCGAAGAAAGCATAGGGATGTTATCGAATGTATTGATATCCTCGCGTGATATTATTGTGCTTTTGTTTCGTTCGGTGTAATGAAGTGTTCTTGTTTGTTCGGTCCATTATTTTGTGTTGAGTTCGATTGTATAATTTGTTTTCATGCCTCCCCAATAACTTATGTGAGGGAACGTATTGTTACTATGTGTCTTGAGATAAAGTCGGATCTTCAGTTAAACTTCTTGATCTGGCGAGATTCTATTGTTTAAAAAATCACGAGACCAAGTTTACTATAAAACCAAGCGTGACACTGGCATTTGGCGTAATTCTGTCTGTTTGTACTTTTGTGTTTTTACTAACTAACGGTTGCCCGTGACTTTGTAGTCTATATTTAAAATTTTCCCATTCAAACTTTCATCCCTTATTTTACCAATTTTACCTCAAGGGCTTTTAGCTAATATGTTTCTACCCCAGATTAAAAGAAACATACCTTCTAAATTTCAAGATTATGTGTTTGTTTCAGTGAGTGATTGACTGAGCGGTATTTCAATTTTATGTAATAGATATCGACGTACATATTATAGCATGCACAAGCTCTATATTATAGTAAATATATAATTTTTAAACGATTTTATACTAGGATAGGCTTTCTACTATAGTAAACCTTTAAAAACATGTAATTACTACACTACTTTAGAATTTTCATATTACATATTACATACATACAGGCAAGTCTTCCGTAGGTAAGTTCTATAGGCAGCAAAATATATTTTATGTATGAAATATCTACGAATTAATGTGACAGCAGCTATCGACTAGGCTACAGCTATACGTATTTTACCAACTATTAATATTATTTTATTGCATCAGAGGTCGTAACTCACACCACCACATTTTATAAACTCGTGTACAATTTACCACACATTTATCTCACGATCCGCCTCTTTCTTGTTTATTTGTATTCGTTTAACTTTGATAACTAGATCGTCGCATAATATCAGACCAATAGTCATGAATATTACATTAAATATTCGATACTAAATTAAAAAGTCTCATAAACACCTGTCAAATACTAGAAAACCGAACATCACTTGCCATAAATTAACAACGATTACTTATGCATCATAATCGATAAATAAAATCACCATTACAGATTTATGGTTATAACTATTATAACTAGAATATGTTGCTTTACATACATATTATTTAATCACACTGGTTTACATTATTTATTAATTCATTAGACCACAATTTTTTTTTTTTTCATTTTGTATTTTTTATGATATCAAACAAGATCATAGATATAATACAGTTTAAACTGTTAGAGGTGGTTTTTATTTATCATCTAAATTAAAAAAAAAATTATAATCTGCTTACAAAATGAAAGCCCAAATTAAATAAAAATAATAAACCCACTCCAAGCGAAGTGTTCTCTACAACGTACTCGCACAGTGTAGCTTCAAGATAAGAATGAATAGGTGCCTTCTAAGCAAGCGCTTTCCAACGTAGACTTTATCATTGCTTTGCATCAGGCATAATTATTGTCGCCCAACGCATGCGTATTTTGCATTTTAAAAAACTCAGACAAAAATATGCAATTCCTATTAACATAATATCGATATCATTTACCGGCAATCACTAGCGGAGCGCGTTCTGCGACTTTATCACCCGGGGACTGAACGTGCAGTCGGCGCGTACTTATTAGCTTGTATTTATTTATTTCAATGCCCTTAAGCCTTAGATTCTTACTATTGGGAGGTGAAAACGGTATCTTCTTGTAACTTAAGTTGCATTCTTAGTTAGTACCTACATAATATTATGCTACATATTAAATGAATTTGTTTCATGATGATGATGCAAACTGGGAATCCAACAGCAGATCTCAAGAAAACTCTTAAGAGCGTTGATGCGTTCTGCGCCGTTTTAGCTCATTTTTCAGCTATTTTGACCCTTCATATGTTGTTCATCTATGCATTTACTTAAAAACTTATTTATACTACATTGTAGAAAATTTTGTATTCTAGGGAATTGGAAGACAACATTTTGCAATTTATTGATAGTTTTTGTCTTATTGCCAAAATACCAAAAGCCTATTTTTGAATTTTGGGAATCGTGGAATCTTTGACGTTCACTACGTCAAAAGTTACTTGTTCAATTCACACACAATAATATATTTACGAAAGGAAATGCCCTGAACTAAAGACATGGAAGAAAACATTTTTTAATTTGGCGTTTTTTACATCATAAAAATCCAAGCAAAGGAATTTTAATTTCAGTAAATTATAGACATATAAAACCGTCATTTTAGTAGATTAATTTTCGCCATTTATAAGTAAAATTAATTACATATAAAAGTAAAACATATTAGCAATAATATAAGTAAAAAAAAATCTAAAATTATGTACTATTTGTTACCAAAAAATAACTTTGAAACATATACCAAAACGCAGAAAGAGGCAGTAGGAAATTGAACTAGCAAACTAGTATGAGCCGAGGCCTCTCCGCGAACGGACGTAACGCTTTTTGTCTCGGCAATTCTTATTGGATTACATGGAATATACGTAAAATTGTAGTGCGACTGTCACTATTCAATACTAGATATTTTTAATGCTCGCTATTTTTTCTTACAGATAGATTAAATTTTTTACGTATTTTTAATAATTGTAATATATTTATAGTTATAGTTGAGGATTATAGTTGTAAATCAGTAATCCATACTATATAATATTATAAATGCGACAGTGTGTCTGTCTGTCTGCCGATTTTTATGTAATTAGGTACAGAGTTAGCTTACATCCTGGGGACGGATATAGGATACTTTTTATCTCGGAAAATTAAAGAGTTCTCACGAAATTCTTAAAGGTCCGTCCGTTTAACCGATTTATACAAAATTTGGTAGGTACAGAGGTAGCTTGCGTCTCGAGAATTGACATAGTTCCCACAGGATTTTTAAAAACCTAAATCCACGCTGACGAATTCGCGGCCAACATATACTTAGTACATAATATTATGTGGAAAATGAACTAGAAAATAGCTATCGTCTTCGATCAAAAAATTTATCGAAGGCTATCGTATACAAAAACTATCATCCGGTAACTATTAAAATTTAAAATCGGGAAATTACATCAAAATCAACATGGCGGGCTGATATAGGCAAACTTTCTTGAAAGTAGGTATAAATGTTGGAAAAGGGAGCGAGAACGGGAACAGGAAATCTATGATTCCCTCGGGATTTGTGAAAACCCCAAATTCACGCGGGCGAAGCCGCGGGCTGTTGCCCGCGTGAATTTGTATAGTATAATTTTTTTATTTAATAGTAGAGTATAATTTTTTTATTTAAATAATCCATACTAATATTATAAATTGTATGTAAATGTAATTAAATATTATAAATAAGCTGTGATAGCCTAGTGGTTAGGACAACCGACTTCTAATCGGAGGTCGTGGGTTCGATCCCGGGGCACGCACCTCTAACTTTCGGAGTTATGTGCGTTTTAATTATTTAAATATCACTTGCTTTAACGGTGAAGGAAAACATCGTGAGGAAACCTGCATGCCTGAGAGTTCTCCATAACGTTCTCAAAGGTGTGTGAAGTCTGCCAATCCACTTGGCCAGCGTGGTAGACTATGGCCAAAACCCTTCTCACTCTGAGAGGAGACCCGTGCTCTGTAGTGAGCCGGTAATGGGTTGATCATGATGAATATTATAAATGTGAAAGTGTGTCTCTCCGTCTGATAGCCTTTCACGGCTCATTCTTTTTACCGATTTGGACGAAATTTAGTATCACAGGCATGGACATTGGTCATTTTAGACTTTTTGATGTAAAAAAAAACTTTAGAAACAGCATGTTTTCTAGGTATGCACACCATACTAGGTGTGTATATACCTATGTTGGGCACAATACCTAGGTTGTTGGGCACAATTTATCGCAATAGCACAAAGTTATTTTTTTGCATTGTTTTATAAAATGGCTGATAACTCTATTATTACCCGTGCAATAATTTTCTATTGTTATTGTGGTAAATGGATTACACTAGCACAACACCTGCAAGAGATTAGATACTAACTATCATTTGCACGTCGTCATCGTTTGAGCAACTTTATTTGATAATTTTATTTATATTTTCGAATAAGATTTTTCTTTTTATTGTATCAAGGGTCGACCTTGATGGCTATTGTCAGTGTGATAAAAACTGCTTTAGCGTTGCAGGTGCTTATCTATTTTATTGCTCTCTGTTTTTGTTTTTACGTTAGGTTGGGTGTGAAAACAAAAAAAAAATACTTTTATTAATTTTATTTTACTTTTGATTTTGAATGAATCTGCATTTTTCTTCACTATCTTACCCTTACACGAGTAGGTATATACTAAAATCAATATCAGAAGCTGTACTATATTCTCCAATTATAATTTTTATGTACTGGTCTACTCTATAAGGTCTTTTTCAAGCATTATACATTAATTATGCCTACTTTATAAAATTAAAAATCAACGAACTAAAAACTTAGGTATAGGTGCATAACAATATTGAAAAAAAAATAGCCCGTTTGAAAATGGTAAAAAGATCAAAACGGTTTGTTACACTACACTGCACTCGGAGCAGCCCGTTCATTCACGTAAACAAAGAATCCCAGGTAAATGCCTAAACTTGCGAAGCGGGTTCGTGCGTCAACGCTCTTAACTAGAGTTGCGACTCTTCCCTTAGGAAGGAGATATGTCAGACAAAGAGAGACTTACTGAAACAAACTGGTTTAGGAGAAATTATTATGAAAATACACATAGATATAAATGGGCCTCTACGAGTCAGATACCAGGGCACCATGGCCGATGAGAGATGACAAACAGGCAAATGTTTGCGGAGGCAGTTTGCCGTGACGCCTCGCTGCAGCTTACTGCGCAAGTCAATATTTACATGCGCCCGCGCACGCAGGGTTGACAAGACCTGTTTTATTTTTTTATTCTTGGTCCGTAGTTTTATTTCCTATCATTTTTTTTAATAAAAACTTACCAAAGGCAAATACAGTAGCAGCCGCTACTGACTACGTTTGAATTAATTTTTAAAGACGTATTCCATGCGCAAAAATAATTACGGGGCGGAGGACTCTTAATTCTGCTTCAATACGGAATGGCGTATTATATGTATACCTACTACTAGTATTACGTAGAAATTCTGTCGAGACATGCAAGTTTTCTCATGAATGTTTTAACCCTAATAAATAAATAAATAAACCCCCAAAAACGACGGGGTGTTATAAGTTTGACATGTCTGTGTGTGTGTGCGTATGTGTCTGTCTGTCTGTTCCCCCGTAGCGCTCAAACGGGTGAACTGCTTTGAATGCGGTTTTTTGTTTGAAAGGTGAATTAATCGGGAGTGTTCTTAGCTATGTTTGATGAAAATCGGTCCAAGATGGCCGCCGCCACGAAATGGCGAATGTCGGGGGTTTTTTCAACGCAAAGCTAAAAGTACTGGGGTCAGAAAGTTGTAATTTTTAAAATAGGTTCCTTTTATGAGGTAGGCACTCATTAGGAAAGGATTGTCGGAAGTTCTAAGCCTTGATTAAACAGGAGATGAAAGTTTTTATTAAAAGAAACATTTTTTTAACCTCGAAGTCGTAGACAAAATTATACATTATAATGACAATGCTCTATATCTTTCACCAACAAACCATAATATTTAAAACGATTAGATTTGACAGTTTTCTATTAATAATATTATGGAGCTTACTGTAGTGACAGCCCTGGTTAACCCAAACTAACGAACGTGAAGCTTTTATAGCGCAAACGTTACAAGGCACCCTTTCCATTGCTCTGCTGGAACATCGAGTTTGCTTTATAGCCCGTGTTTACCGATCATTGGACGTTGACGTGATAACGCGAATAAATATGTCACTTAGTAAAACATAGACGAAATAATTTGACGACACATTTTTTTGTTTTTATTTGAATAGGTGTGTTGGGGTGTCTGTAGGATGTAACCAACTAATTTTTTTATTGCCATGTTTTAATGTTTGTTCTTTAACTGTAGGTAGGTACTCCTACAAGTAGTAACGAAGAAGTCATATTCGATAGCAGAAATGTTTTTTTTTTTGTTATTGAAAAAAGACATAGATCATAATATAAGGACATAAATGTTGAGTGACAGTAGGTAAGTAGATTTTTAATGGCAAGACGTTTAAAACTGCCAAGTTTAACTTATCACTTATCGTAACTTTATCACTTTCATTTCAGACTATTTTAGAAAAATCGTGATGGGTATGACTTTTTCTCGAAATAATCAATACTCTAAAAAAAATAAGGGTTCAACTAAGTGAGGTAACTTCTTGACATGATGTCAAAAATCAATATTGATCCACGTGATCCAGAATCCATAATATCAATAAGCTACCGTTTGCCTCCCGGCCTCGCTCGGTCAATATTGGTTATGCTTAGAGCCTTTCCTGGTATTACATTTAGTAACCCTGCCATTGGGCAAACTTTCATATGGAAACATGGAAATTAGACCTTAAATTGATAGCCATAAAGTGTACAAAAACTTGGAAGATTTATTCGTAGACATTGATAGCTACAATATTAGACCAAAGTGAAACAATTCAAACGTTTCAAAATTTCAGTAGAGGGATGTTCTAAAATCTTAAGTAGTTACCTAATAGGGTATTCTACTGTGTTTGAAAAAGCACTTCAAAATGTTGTTTTTGTTAATAAAAAGCCACAAAAAATATATTTCGGCAAAATAAACACGCGTTCATGCCATAAAATTAAATTAAATTTTAAACATTTTTAATCCCGCGTAAAACGCTGTCAGCCAATAAGTCAGCCATTTCATGACGTAACAATGTTAAACAAGAAGGTTATAAATGTATTCTATATAACACTGGAGTTAAATATTGTAGTAAAGATAAAGTCATTCACCTGGGCTACTTTTTCATTATTACTAATATTTTTTGGACGATATATCGATAGTTTGATATCGAAATGTAGATACAAAAATGTAGGTACAAAATCATCGTAAACTTAATAATCTACCGTATTTCATTTAAAATATATTATGTTTTTTCTGTATTCCTAGTTTACATACTTACATCTTAAAACGAAATGTAATTTTATATAGATATACCTCTGTGGTAAAAAAATAGGGACATTCACTAGTGAAAAATAAATTAAGAAATTTAATAAAATTGAAAATTTATGTAGAAATATACTTAAATATTCTGATTTTGAGTAATAAAAGCACATTATTTTTTTATTAAATTAAAATTAAAAGTCGTAATCTTTAATCTGTATATCACGTGACCTTAAACACGAGCCGCCTTGTTGTGACGTCATAATGATAGCTATTTATTTATTAATATGCAAACCAGTTGTGTAAAAGCAGATAGTAATAATCTGCCAAAAATTGATTCAATTATGGTTGCAAAGTTCTTTGCATGTAACCCAGACTTCTGTTCTGCCGAATTCCAGAATGTTAAAACATCTTTGTAAACATCATTAGTTATCTGTCAAGTCGGCTTACGGATGAATATTCTACGTGATAACGTCATTTAAAAATATTGGTATAAGGCCCTGTTTCACCACCATCTGATAAGTGTCGGATAGCTTATTCACAACTATAGTCCTTGTCACTTGACATAAGTAAGGAAGTGACAAAACTTACGTTTAGGCTATCCCGACACTTATCAGAAGCACTACCTTCTGATAAGTGTCGGGAACAGGCCATATTGTACCTTATTTTAATAAAATAATTACTAAGAACTATAACCTAACACATATATATATATTTATAATTTAATTTGTTTGATAAAGATACTGGACTATAATATAACTGTGTAATCATTTTTGAAGTGACTTACGATTTTTTAAATAAAGCCGATATATCGAAATATCGATATTTTTTTCGGTATATCGAACTCCGATATCGATATATTTAAAAATATAGATATATCGAAAATATTAATTTATTTATAATATATTAAAAAATATCAACAGTCCTTTTTTGTTTGGAGTTTAGATTCCATAGGTTCTATCTTTCTTATATGACCACAGATTAATATTAGTTTTTGCTTATATGACCACAGATTAATATTAGTATTTTTTATCATTATGACGTCACAACAAGGCGGCTCGTGTTTTAGGTCACGTGATATACATATGGGAAATTACGACTTTTAATTTTAATTTAATAAAATAATCACGTGCTTTTATGACTCAAAATCAGAATATTTAAGTATATTTCTACATAAATTTTTATTTTTATCAAATTTCATAATTTATTTTTCACTAACGAAAGTACCCTATTATGTTACGGGATAAAAAATATCCTGACAATAAATGCGAAAGTGAGTTTGTTTGTTTTATCTATTTGTTTATTACGCTTTCACGCCTAAACCGCTGAATCGATTTTGACAAAATTTGGTATAGAGATAGACTAGACATTGGAGGAGAACATAAGCTATTTTTTATTCCGGAACATCATAACATTCCCGAGGGATTCTTAAAAATGCGGACGAAATCGGGGGCATTAGCTAGTATTAAATATATGTATTTGTTATGATCTTCAACAAAAGACGTTTTTCACCTCATTTGCAGTTCTGAAGAGGGATTTAGGCAAAGTATGTACTTACACAGCTTTGTGGGGATTGTTTGACCAAGTGCAGACCCCATTCGACCGATTTTTTTCGAACGAGATACCTCATTATTGAATATGACAAGTTGAATGTGCAACAATAGGATGTGGGGATGAGTGAACATTATTGGGAATGCATTTTGAAGTAGGTAGAGATGCTGTAACAGGAAATTTTCGGCTCTATTTGATGTTTTTTTATATTACCAGAATGGATGATATCTATTAACCACATTTCTAAAATGTTTTGGTACCTACTCTTTCTGGTACAGAATTGCGGTTCGAATCCGAATTTAAAGATTTATAACAATTTGAAAAATATAATTTTTTAACTAGCTAGTGCCCGCGGCTTCACCCGCGTGAATTTCTGTTTTTCATAAATTCCGAGGGAATCGTGGATTTCCGGTTCCCGTTCCCGCTCCCTTTTCCAACCTTTATACCTACTTTCAAGGAAGTTTGCTCTAGTAATCTACCTATAGCTATACATTTCAGTTTTTTTAAAATCCCGTGGGATTTTTCCAGAATAAAAAGTGCAAACGCATACAGATGCATGCAACTATTGTAATAATGTTCTATGTGAGCGTGATTTACCTCATTTACCTAAGAACAGTCAGTTCCATCTATCGCGTTTTTGGAAGTCTATATAGCTATTTTAGTCCCACAGGAATACTTTTCCGGGATAAAAAGTAGCCTATGTCCTTCTCCAAGGTCTAGTCTGTCTTTGTACCATTTCGTCAAAATCGGTTCAGCGGTTTGGGCGTGAAAGCGTAACATATAAACATACAGAGTTACTTTCGCATTTATAGTATTAGTATGGAAGTATGGATTTGTTCACGTAGGAATCCTCCTCGCACAGCTCTCTCTATCGTTATACATCGTTATATTGTGAATGCTATAGGATTGCGGTTCAAAACTTTATACCCAAGGGTATACCCATAAAACAATGGTTAGTAATTAATGCTTTAGGCGCTCGGGCCGCGGTTCAAGCTCATGTTATTATCTTGCGTTTCGAATAGGCGTAATAAAAACGTACGTAATCTTTTGTTTCTGAACTCCTTTAAGAGTTGTGTATGGTTGGCTTTTCTCGGAAGTGAGATGAGTTATGGTTGTGTGTATTTGCAAATGATTTAAATCCCTTTAATTATATGATATGGTATGAGCTCAAAGGAGCTTCGTTCGTTTCAACCAATAGACGTCCACTGCTGGACATAGGTCTCTTGCAAGGATCGCCACAGCACACGATCTTGTGCCGCCTGATTCCAGCGGCTGCCAGCGACTCGCTTGAGATCGTCTGTCCAACGAGTGGGGGGTCTACCTGCGCTTCATTTACTGGTGCGAGGTCGCCATTCAAGCACCTTGGGACCCCAACGTCCATCGGTTCTTCGAGCAATGTGCCCCGCCCATTGCCACTTCAGCTTCGCGACTCGATGAGCTATGTCGGTAACTCTGGTTCTCCTGCGGATCTCCTCATTTCTGATTTGATCCCGCAGGGATACTCCGAGCATAGCTCTCTCCATCGCCCGCTGAGTGACCCTGAGCCTTCTTATGAGGCCCATTGTCAGCGGCCATGTCTCAGATCCGTAAGTCATCACTGGCAACACGCACTGTTCGAAGACTTTCGTCTTCAGACACTGAGGGATATTGGACGAAAAGACATTTCGAAATTTCCCGAACGCTGCCCAGCCGAGTTGGATTCGGCGGTTGATCTCTTTCTCGAAATTGGACCTACCTAGCTGGACCGTGTGTCCCAGGTCTCGTCTACAATTTCGAGTGCAGAGTTCTCAACGATTGGTGCGGGTTGTTGCGTTCCCTCGAATATGGTTGAGCGAAGCAATGGCTGGATCATGCGTCATGCTCGTGAACGGGTGCCACCGTCGGAAATGGGGCTACTTTTGTCTGCCCTTCTTCACATGTGTAGAATTGTAAGCACCATTCCGAACCTGTGGTAGATTCATTTGTCGATTCGTAAACGTTTGTGAAAGTTTATCTGAATAAAATTATGATTACTTATATAAATGATAAAAAGGCGTGGATTTGACTCGTTCCAGCAATGCGCGAGACGGCAATTCAATCATGTACTTAACATAAAATTGTTATATTGATATTGTAAATTCGGAAAAGAGCAACCGCCGAGTTTCTTGCTGGTTCTTCTCGGTTGGAATGGCATTCCGAACCAGTGGTAGATTCATCTGACTATTCAAAAGCACTTGTAAAAGTTTATTTGAATAAAAAACTTTTCTATTCTATTCTATTCTATTCTATTCTACCGGGTGGAGCGGAACATGAGCATTAGACATGACCTTCGTCTTACTCATGTTCATTTTTAGGCCCACCTGTTGAGAGACTCTGCTGAGATCGTTGAGCATTGTATTGAGGTCTCCCAGAGTCTCTGCCATCACGACTATATCATGGGCAAACCGTAGGTGAGTGATGTACTGGGGTGCTAGCCAGGTAACCTCCAAGTGTGCCTGGGTGCTGCTGGTCCTCTTGGATACGTCCGAGGGGAAGAGCAGTATTCGGGCCGGTGCACCCCGGTAACATGGTTAATAATTTCGGGGATATTGTTAGCCATGGCCAATGACCTGGCGGAGGGAGGTTTCTCCGCGTGTCCCTCTGATTAGCAGAGGGCACTGCGGATGAAACTGGGGGTGAGACACCCCGGGGCGGGGGGCAGCGATGCCCATCGCGGGAGGAAGAAAACCTCGTTAAAAAAATACGGGAGGGCGCGAGCCTCTGGAGGGACAGCCCAGAGGCGAGCGGGAGCCCCAGCTGGGGCGGCTGCCGGACACCTGGGATGCATACTTTGGGTTCCCCAGGCGTCCAGCACACAGCATGAGGGTCATGCCGTGGTGGTTTTAGTGGGTACCCGGTTGGACTCCCACATAACCTTCGTTCTGCCGCATTCGGCCGCAGAACGGGGGTACCTATAAAAGGTTTCCACCACGTCAAAAAAAAAAGAAAAAAAAAGGTGAGTGATGTACTCGCCGTTTATGTTGATGTCAAGTCCGTTCCAGTCCAGAAGCTTAAAGACGTCTTCCAACGCTCTATTTACCGCAAAGGAGCTTAGGAAAACAAAATAATTCACACGGGATTTTCTAAAACCAATATCCACGCGAACGAAGTCGCGGGTGTCCGCTTGTCAAAACTAATATTATTACTTAGTGTCAATTAAAAACGAATTTTCGACAAAAGTCTCGCTTACGATAATTTGGCGGTAACGGCTCGAAATGTTAGTAATTTAAACAAGATAGCTGTATATTAGAAGTAAGTTATGCTGATGCGTCCGCACAACAACTTAATTGAAGCATAAAGTTATCACTAATGGTACAAAGGTATACATTTCTATTTTCTAGTTGCATCATATTGGGCCGAAACATTTCTTGTTCAAACACCCGGGAATCGAAGTCGCCCACTCGCATTCCAAAAACTGGTTCCCTGTGGAATTAGCTATTAGTGCACCGAGTTTTATAGCGCGACCTAGGGTCGACAGCGTTGCACTAAGAACTGTAATAAATGGTAGCACTTAGGTGAACTAGTTTATTAGTAAGTAGCAGTTTAGAGCACTAGAGTCCAGTCACTTACTCCTAGTGCTACCACGGAATCTATACAAATAAATAAAACTGATTACGACCGTCTCTTTTGAGATGAGCCTGTAAATATTTGAACGACAGTTAAAAAAATATCTATTTGTTTGTACAGACTAATCTTTGAAACGGTTGAACCGATTTCGACGGGACTATCACAACCAGGTGCGGTATTGTAACGGGAGTGATCTTGGTTACTTTTTATCCCGGAAATATTTAAGGCTTCCTGTGTGAAAAAATTAAAAGGGACATAAAGCATATATTTTCACTGCCTTACGACTGAACCGATTTGGCAGATATTTGGCACAGAGCTTGTCAGCATCCTGGAACGGACCTATGCTACTTTTTATCCCGGAAAATTCCCACTTGATCCACTATTCGATAGTGTCTAGTAAGATTAATTTAATTCAAGAACTAATTTAGAACATCTTGCTCAGGAGGTAAGATATTGGACTACCGACACGAATTTAAAAATAAATTCTAACCTTATCTCGGAGCCTTCATCCTATAAGTACACAAAAAGTTCCCATCCCAAAAAACGAGAACCTGAATGAGGCAACGGATGGGATGCTGCTTAAAGGAATCTCTCTAAAAAGCGCCTAAATCAACGTAGAGAGATAATAATGTCCAAATATTCGGGATCCTCGGTAGCTCGCACTGGCTCGCTAAGTGACAGGGCAAACTGTTATTATCACCTTCGGCTTAGGGTAATGTGTTTGGTTTGGCCCTATGTGCTCACAGCTTTAGGTACCTATACCTAGCTGTGGAGTAGTAGTCTGTATGTGGGCATACGCTTTCAGATTGTAGATATGAGTTATCTGTTATTGTGTGACGTGGTTTTACCTTTCCGGGATTACGATCTTTGTATTTTTGTAGTCTATTTTATCTATTCTGAAACCATAAAGTCACCTTTTTTATAAAATACTAGCGGTCCGCCCCGAGCCTATAGCACTCAGGGATCACGTACATATCCAACGGTGAAAGAATTTTTGAAATCGGTCCAGTAGTTCCTGAGATTAGCGCGTTCAAACAAACAAACTCTTCCGCTTTATTATATTACTAGATGATGCCCACGGCTTCGCCCGTGTGGATTTAGGTTTTTAAAAATCCCGTGGGAACTTTTGATTTTCCAGAACAAAAAGTAGCTTATCTGTAGAAACCCGTCCCCAAAACGGAAAAATCCCGTGGGATCCCCACGATTTCAGAATACAATTCCTTACAGCATCAGGGTTGAGGAGTTGGATATGTACCTACTCGAGTTCATTCAACGATAAAGTCTTTAATTGGTACCCCCAATATCAATTTAAATAACCGAAAGTTTCTAAAACCCATTAGTTTTGGGGATTAGGTCCCCTACAGCATCAGGATTGAGGAGTTGGATTCCAAATTTTTTATAGAACAGGGTCGCAATGTTTCTCTATCGATTAAAAAAAATTACACAAATCGGTTCAGAAATCTCGGAGATATCGGTGTACATAAGTAGAAAAACACAACTTCTCCTTTTTTGAAAGTCGGTTAAAAAAGTAGCCTATGTTACTCCCTGGTTAATTCTCTACTTGTATGTGAAGGTCCCGTCAAAATCGGTTCAGCCGTTCCGAAGATTAGCCTGTTCAAACAGACAGACAGACAGACAGACAAAAATTTTAAAAACGTGTGATTCAGTTATGGTAGCGTTCAAATAACCATATGAGCTTAATATGAGGTAGTTATTTCGATATTACAGACAGACACTTCAATTTTATTTATTAGTATAGATTAATATTAATTAATTAACTAGTATAGATTTCCTGTACCTACCTCTATAGTTGTGAAATTATATACGAATGAAGATTTATATATAAATAAATAAAAAATTGTTAAAAAAATACTACTTTATAATAATAGGGATAAGTTGGCGGTGTTATTCTCCGTGCCTCGCAGAGCACGTAAAACTGTCGATCTTGAGCCTAATGTCTCCCGGTCATGTCGGATTAATATCTCTATGGACTATGAGAGTGAGGTAAAGAGTGCGCCTGTGTTTACGCACACACTTGTGCACTTATAATATCCCTTGCACAGTTGAATAGTCTCCGTTAAGACTAAGCAGGAGATACAATCAGGTATACTAGCATTAGCATGTAAAGTTCGTATACTTAGGGCCTGTTTCACCACCTTTTGATAAGTGTAAGATAGCTTATTCACATGTTTTGTCTTTGTCACTGAACATAAAGTAAGGAAGTGACAAAACTTACGTTTAGGCTATCCGACACTTATCAGAAGGTGGTGAAATAGGGTCAAAGTATTCTAATCCAAATGTTTAACTTGTTGAACCCAAGCTCATATCACACAATGACCTGTATCAATTTCATCACAGCACGAAGCAATCATCTACATACATGACAAGCGGCCTGCACCGGGATCTGTCCGTCACGCGGGAGCTAACGCGCGCATCCTGTGGCGTTATGCCAAGTTTGCGCATCGCAACAACGTTGATCGATTTCGAGAATTGAAACACAATAACACCTCAAAGTAAAATAGACCTAAACTGACTAGAATTAAGTTTTGAGTTCGTTCATACATCTACAGCCAGCGCGCGTTTTGCAAGTTTTGCAAAATAAAAATCAGAAGTACTGAATGTACGACTTTAAAATAAAATGCTTTATAATATGCATTTTACGCTGATATTATAGTTTTTCGGTGTTCGAAATCTAGAAACGTTGTCGAAATGTACAAACTCGGCATAACTCTACTGTCCGTCTGTCTGTCTCAGATAAGATTATACACCACTTGATTGTTTAATATCAAAGCTTACAACGTTTCCGGTTGTTTGAGATAGCTTCGCTTCTTGTATGGAGAACTGATTTTTGAGTCATTGCTTGGTGCTGTATGAATGTTTTTTTTAGGATTACGTGCATAAAACTGTGAAAAAGATAATGTACGACTTCGTTTGTCTGTCTGCGACTACCTACCTACTTGACTAATTTTATTTATTTACTTGAAAAAAATAATGTGAAAAATTAAAAGAATAATACTTACTGTCAGAAAAGGAAAAAACTAGGTACTTAAGTATTATTAAAAATAATAAAATTAAAAATAAACGTAAATTGAAAAAATTTATGAAAAGTTCTTAATCCGTACTCTATAATTCTTAATTTGTAACCTATCTGTTGAATTTCGAGTTATAGAAGCTCTTATTCGACTGTATTTTGAAATACACATCAATATTTTTAGGTAAGATAAAATGTATTTTTTTTTTTGGTGTTGAAATTTGTAACCTATCCCTTGAATTTCGAGTTATAGAGGCTCTTATTTGACTGTATTTTTAAATACACATTTTTAGGTAGAGGTAAAATGTATTTTTTTTGGTGTTACAAATTAGCAACATACGTTTAAAATAATTAATTGTAATAAAAGTACTGTAGACTTTGTCATTTATATACTCACCCTTTTTGTATCAAACAGAAAAGGATAATTGGTGATTCTACGAGATGTTCGGCTGAAGACATTACGGACACCTTAAAAGTAAACATCTGATCTATCACCCGTCGCCATAAATTACACCCCACTTGACAGCTAAATGCACCTTTCATATTGTTTCGAGAAACAGGTAAGACCACTGAGTTAGTTTTAACCGTGGAGTAGCAGACCCCGTACATCAGGTGCTGTAAATCAAACCCAGCTAAGCTTTTTAAAAACAATTTTTTTTTACAAGACATAGGTACCTACATAAAACACACATGAATCAGTAAAGTAAATACACTTGATAAACTTGATAAAGGAGACAAAAAAGGCTCTAACCAAGGAACAAAACGGGCAGAAGTTATAATAGGTATAGATCTGATTTCTGAACTAGGTTGGTATACAGGCATAAGCTTGGCACTATTATTTTTTTAAAGTAAGTATACAAATATATCTCTACAAATTGGTATAATCATCAAATCTTCATAATCGTAAGTGCTGGTTGCATCATATGATAAAGACAGAGGCTATTATTGACAGACAGAAGAAAAACAGATCCAGCGCCAATTTACTGAATGATAGAAAGCACGACTCTTTAACTTTAACAAAAGTCAAGTTGTCAATCTTTTTGCAGAAAATTGCCGCTCTAATAATATAATAGCTCCGTGGTCGAGACTAAATGCCATGATATTCGCAGAATAGCCGACGAAATCGCCAAATTGTGACGAAAAAATAATTAAAGCGCTCCAACAAAGGAAATTGTTTTGTGTTCCCGAAACTAGTTTCACAGATATATGGACCGACAAAAAAGTGTATTTTGATGTCTAAATAGACTCGTCAACGCAGGTAGATGGGACCGAAGCCGACACTTGCCGGTGAAAGAAGAGTCATTAATTTGAAACTACCGACGGTGGTAGATGATACTGGGATCGCGATTTGTACTGAACTTTGTGTTTAATAATAAAACTTATAATTTTCGATATCAGATCGGAATCAGAAGTTTTTTAGAAACTAATCGAGTTGTATAAAAATACTAGCTGACCCCGCGACTTCGTTGGCGTGTTTTGCATTCGTGAGACCTTTCCAACGAATGCAAAACCGTGGAAATCGGTTCGTGCGTTCTGGAGTTATAGCGTCAGGAAGGAAAACCCGACTTATTTTTATATAGTAGGTAGATGGATAGGAGATTTTTTACTGCAATCGATTTTTGAGGAAAGGCTTCAAAGACTTAAGACAGAGTAGAAACAAGACATAAATTAACTAGCTAGATGTCTCTGATATAAATCGCTGCTTCGTTTTAAGTCTGTTTTAAGTCACTTTATAGATCTCAACTTTAGCTGTGGCTTTAGGGTCTAAAGATTGTGAGAAATTCTTTACATGATTTAATAATTTTTTTTTTACTTCAATAAGACCTATAAGTTATTTGTGGCAATTGCATAAATAAATACCTAATAGGCCTACTTTGGTTGATATCTCATCTTAGCAGTTGGAGGTCCACATGGGTAAGTCAGAGACGTCACTTTATGGAAGATCCAAGATTCATGTTAGATCGAAATGAAAAAGCCTCTGTTAGAGAGCTAAGTTTGCTCTTAATTATGGTCTTGGATTAAGCCGAAACGCGCCAACATCCAAACGTTTTTTTTGTGAAGGATTGCGCTCACGGAAACCTGTGCATTCATTGAATTTATTACGTTGAAACCCTAAAGCATTACGTCCTAATGGCAGTCAACAATAGGGAATTTATTCTACCTGAACGTCTGTTCTCCGGGCCATTGTTCGGGCAACAAATTCGGGCACTCTTGGTCGACTTTTTTCAAAACCCTTGTTAGCAAGTCCTCGGATAGATCTCTTTTGTGCGGACAATAGCTTTACATATTTATAAGTGGGTAGGTAGGTACAGGTGTTTCTACATTCTTCTACATCTTATACGGTTAGGAGTTAGGAGCACAACATTAAGATTTTCTTGGTAACGACTTATATTGTATGTCAGTAAATAATTTTCAATGAGAACCAATTTCAAATACTGTCACCGTCCTCGTTGTCTCAACCGATAGATGTTCACACGATACGATCTTGTGCCGCTTGTGTCCAGCTCCAGTGACATCAGTGAGGATTGTTGAACTTACCGGTGCGGGTTCCGAAAACCATAAAAATATAGCTATTGACTTGCAGGAGGACACATCCTGCCAATATTCTTCCTTTTGAGAAATTAAAAATTGTAAGTTCTTAATAAATTACATAATATCTACACTTATTAATTAAAACTTTCAATGTCAATCAATATTGTTACGACATTATCAGCTTTCTAACTGAAATCTATCTATCTATCTATACTAATAAATAAAATTGAAGTGTCTGTCTGTAATATCGAAATAACTACCTCATATTAAGCTCATATGGTTATTTGAACGCTACCATAACCGAATCACACGTTTTTAAAATTTTTGTCTGTCTGTCTGTCTGTCTGTTTGAACGGGCTAATCTTCGGAACGGCTGAACCGATTTTGACGGGACCTTCACATACAAGTAGAGAATTAACCAGGGAGTAACATAGGCTACTTTTTTAACCGACTTTCAAAAAAGGAGGAGTTGTGTTTTTCTACCTATGTACACCGATATCTCCGAGATTTCTGAACCGATTTGCGTAATTTTTTTTTTAATCGATAGAGAAACATTGCGACCCTGTTCTATAAAAAATTTGGATTCCAACTCCTCAATCCTGATGCTGTAGGGGACCTAATCCCCAAAACTAATGGGTTTTAGAAACTTTCGGTTATTTAAATTGATATTGGGGGTACCAATTAAAGACTTTATCGTTGAATGAACTCGAGTAGGTACATATCCAACTCCTCAACCCTGATGCTGTAAGGAATTGTATTCCGAAATCGTGGGGATCTCACGGGATTTTTCTGTTTTGGGGATGGGTTTCTACAGATAAGCTACTTTTTGCTCTGGAAAATCAAAAGTTCCCACGGGATTTTTAAAAACCTAAATCCACACGGGCGAAGCCGTGGGCATCATCTAGTCTATAATATAATAAAACTGTAACGGATCCAATTCTGTACATTGAATATATTTTGAAATTTTTTATTGGAGGGCACTTTATAATCGATACTGAAGCCAAAACTGCAATTTTTTTCATTTTTGTCTGTCTGTCTGTCTGTCTTTCTGTCTGTCTGTCTGTCTGTCTGTATCTTGGCCGCGCATCACGCCGAAACTACTGAATGGATTCGAATCAAACTTGGTACGATTTGAGTTTATACTTCGAGGTAGGACATAGGATACGATTTGAGTTTATACTTCGAGGTAGGACATAGGATACTTTTTATCCGAAATTCAGCACGGTTCCCTTGGGAGAGGGGATGAAAGTTAAAACGTGTATTTAGTTGTAATTCATTAACGCGTTGTTCAATTTCACTCATTCTTTTTTTGTTAGAAAGGTAGTACTTTATATATTGTCGCGTAAATATTTCAAGGTCATAGGTTTTTAGTTTAGAAATGACAGACATTACAACCCTCATTATTGGGTTCAAATAACTTGGGACCCGGATCTTTGAACGTACGGCTTATTTTAAACTGGTGTGCGTTTAAATTTATGTTTGTCGGTCTTTCTATTTCTTCCAGCTAATCTCCGAAACGGCTGGATTGATTTTAATAGAACTTTCAATGTTATAAGGAGTAATTTAGGCTACACTTAGTTTAGGTACATAAAAGAATTATGGGATCCGATCCGAACCTATATAAAACCTATAAACAGGCGAACGAAGTCGCGGGGGTCAGCTAGTTATAAAATAAATCTTCAGTTCTGACTAATATCATAGTGCGAGTGTACATTGGAAGTGAGTACCTACGTACCAAATGCTCGAGCGGTCAAGTTATTTTTTGCCCCATCGGTGGGTCTATCAAACGGCGTACGAGCACAACAAATAACTTTTTTAACCATAACCAGCGAACACCAATTAGTTCTACCCCAGAAAGATGACTCTGTCGACGCTTCAACATCGCTTCTTTTATTTTTTTAGGGTTCGGTAGTAGCCCGCACATCAAAAGAAAAACCTGAACCTTTGTAGGATCGGTCTTTCTTTATAGTTTTGTCTTTCTTTACAGTTGTTTTAGGTGTGACTTGCGGTCATAGATAGCTGTTATTCTCTCAACTTTCATCGGGATAAAATAAGGTGTCCTCTAAAAATGTCATATTTTAAGGCACTATTTAAAAAACATTTTGTAACTTTTCAATAACGAGCTGAAGTCTGCGACAATGTCTCCGTAGATTTAGTTTTAAACTGTATTTTTACAAATACAAACTTTAGCACCGCTTATTATAAGTGATGATTTCATATTTCTTCTTAATGTACTTATCTATCTCTATCATATTCAAAATTATTTTGTTTCAATTTGAAAAACCTAAATTTAAGCTGTGCGTTGACCGTCACTCAGTAAAGTCAGTCAGTCAGTTATAGGCTACTGTTTTATACATTTCGACTAAATAAATATTAATATAAGTCCAACATCACCAAAAATCGCTTACAGTCGTTTTCCGTCAGCTCCGGTGAAGTAATGCAATGGTACGGAACCCACATTACACGCAACGGCTCGCACTTGAGTGATTTTTTCTTCTATTTGGAGAGGTCGAGATTTGACTCGCTCCTGTGTGTTTATTACTTTGCTGACTCTACAAATATTTTGTGGCCGCATTTTCTGGTAATGTCACGGTGCCCGGCGCAATTCCGACAGATTCGAAACGTACTGTTGGTTTTGATTTTTGTGAGTGTAATGATTTCTTTTTAAAAGCTTGAATTGAGTGTGTAATGTGTATCTATCTATTCAAATCCTCAGAGAGTTCATTCTTATATTCTTCTTTACTGGATATTAATTGTAGTCCTCTCTGTATCAAAAGGTTAAAAGGAAAAAAAGTAGTTGGCCAGCGTTTAAATTGGTATTAAGTTTAGGCATTTAAAAGTTGATATGTAAATCTTATATTGTTACTTAACGTTGATTTTGTTAATAAACTGTATTTTGTTGTTTAATAATTCAATAATTTTCAAAACTAAACAAACTTGATCAAATAACAAAAAATAATTTTTGATTTCAGTTTTCATTTCGAGTATTGAAAATATTAACTTTTGCAAGGTATAAACGTAAAATAAAAGTTACTAAAAAGGTAGATACTTTTTTTTAATTTAACGAAACTAATTGAATTTCTTCTCACAGTCAACAGAATATTGATAAAAGCATTCGAATTAATTAACAACTGCTTTTGTGTGAGAAAAATCGACAAATAGGGCCTAGGAAATTTATCACTAACTTGTTAATTTGATCTTTTGAAAGTCGGAATGTACAAATTGTATTAAAACAAAGTTTTATTGTGGGGATACGCTGTGGACTGCAACCAAATTCATCACCTTCAAATTTCAGATAGAGCTTTATACGCCTCAACGCATAGAGCTGAAATAAAAGGGATGTAGATAATTTTAATGAATAATACCTACCTAATATTTTATCTTAGTGACTAAAACTTCTAGTGAAAGATTTTTGGAAAATAATAATCATAGATTAGGTAAATCGCAGGTAACACCTTGGGTACTTATAATTAAGTGGGTAAAAATAATATCTAATAGGAATGAGAGAACTTTATGTTTATCTCTGAGATCGCGACAACTGTAAAACTAGAAGATTTTCATCATCATCATTTGAAGCTTCTCAGCTCAAATATTTTTTGTGGAAAAACGTGACGTTATGTAATAGTAAAGTAGGTGTATTGGAAGTTGGAACAAAAACACAAACTAAGAATTAAGAACGTGGCGACGCGACATCCCAAAAAAAAACAAATCCCATACTATTTGAATAAGTCGTAATATCTACTATGATCCTACATTTCAGTTGAACACTTTCATACGTGGAACACAAAATATAAATTACGTATTTTTTCCTCTGGAACGCGTACTTGTCCAAGATATGTACTTGATGCATTATACAGATCAGTTCACCGGTAAGTAACGATGCAGAGACAGTCGGTCCATCAATTATTGTTTCAACGGAGGCCACACCATCAATAAAACACGTTGGTTTTATCTAGCTCGTATTATTTACTTCTTTTACGGTTGCTTTATTGTTTTTGTTCTGTTACTTCATCATGATCAACCCATTACCGGCTCACTACAGAGCACGGGTCTCCTCTCAGAGTGAGAAGGGTTTTGGCCATAGTCTACCACGCTGGCCAAGCGGATTGGCAGACTTCACACACCTTTGAGAACGTTATGGAGAACTCTCAGGCATGCAGGTTTCCTCACGATGTTTTCCTTCACCGTTAAAGCAAGTGATATTTAAATATTTAAAACGCACATAACTCCGAAAAGTTAGAGGTGCGTGCCCAGGATCGAACCCACGACCTCCGATTAGAAGTCGGTCGTCCTAACCACTAGGCTATCACAGCTTTTACTTAGCTCAGTAATATCGTGTGATGGAAATCGATGATGTGATCTAACTAAATTATGCTAGCAGTCTATAAAATGTTTTAGATACGTTGAACGGGTGATTGATATATGACCAACAGCAGCAATAGTAAGATCTTCCTCTGAGCCTACCTCGGTATCTATGGGTATTTTACTTGACAAATACTTAATTGTTTTTGACGTGATAACGTCTTATAAATCGATGAACGCCGGCTACACGCACGAAAACTCATGACTCATTATCACGCACCGCGTGCACGCGAGAGCGCGGAACAAGCAATAGAAAGACAATGTTTTCTTATGATGTTATCACGTAAAATTATTTCCCGTAAACCGACTGTACAGATAATTAATTTTTTTTGCACTGCGTTAATCCTTATTGATCAGTACAGCATCACTGGGACATACTAGTGATGCTGGTACTTTAGTAAAGGTCCACTTAGAGGTGGCGTAAATAGGAAATCTATATCTTATACGGTAAAGTCTGTTCGTTTTCTTACGGTCGTCTTTTGTGCCTCGCTGCCTCCGCCGCGCGGTGTTTTGCCAAAGGTACCGCCGCGACTTCAAAACATGCCGCGCGGAATGTACAGGCACAAGGGGTTTTGGCGTTTTGTACCTACTCATATTTTTTTATTAAAATTCTCTTTCCTTTTTATATTTTTTTATATTCGTATTTTATTACAATATAACCATAAACATAAAATATAATATTATCATGAACACGGGTCTTCTCTCAAAATGAGAAGGATTTTAACCATAGTCTACCACGCTGGCCAAATGCGGATTGGCATATTCGGAGATTCTATTACAATAGAAAAAAAATTACAAACAGAAAAAAAATAATAAAAATAAAAGAAGAATACTAAGAGCACCTGCGCCTGTACCGACACTATGTTACCGAACGGACTATACTCTGTAGCGAAAACTCTGACAGCGGGATTTTAGATCTCGTGGCGACATCTGGTTTGCTCGTTGTAATTGTTTTTTCACTTTTGCGTTTTCTGTAGATCCTTACCAAAAGAAGACGCACGCAACAATATGCTGCTTATAGTGCATACCGCATGTTAATGCTCCTGCCTAATAAAATGATAATATGACGTGTTCATTAAAGTACCCGTCTACCTATAGTTCGACTTTTAATTATCTGCAGTAATCTGACGTTTCCTAATGTCATTCCGTAAAATAATGTTGCCAACCGTATTTCTATAGTGATGTGATACGTTCAATGCATTCAATTTGATGCACAAAAGTTTCGTTCAAAGTTACTCTTTCATTATCATCATAATTTAACTATTAAAAAACTCACCTTTTTTTTTTTTTTTTTTTTGACGCTGGGAAATGCATTTACGCACACCCTCCGGAAGCCTTACAGTGAACTGCAATGCTTCCGGAAGGTAGTGTGGGACTCAGGCAGGCCAAGAAGTGGCCAGAATACCCACTAAAACCCAGCGATGTTCCTCCGTGTCGCCTGGTGGCTGGGTTACGGGTACACGGGTATTTATTTATTTTATTTATTTATTTATTGTAAGAAATACCCAGAGAGACATTACAGATTTAACCAATTCATCTCCCTGGGCCATTACACACACTACAAATATTACAAATTCATAACTAAAACTAAAACATAAAATAAAAGAACAAACAAAAATAAGACAAAAACAATACATAGTACGAAATCAAAATTAATACTCCTTTTTTTCTAATAATATTTTTATGTTTTTGGTGAGCTGATCCAGTGGAGTGTGGTAAACATCCAGTCCCGGATTTTCGCGAACCAAATCATTGAGCAAGCGCAGCGCACGAGACACCGGGGCATGTTGAGCCAGCTTAGTTCTGTGACGTGGCAGCGCGAACAACCTGCGTCGACGCGCAACCGCATAACCATTAGGCGCGTACAAGCGCGTACAATTATAGATGTATGTGAATAAAGTAGTCCAATATATGACACATTTTGATTTCTTAATCGGGATTTTAAGATATGAGAGTAGATAAAAGTTCATTATAACACTACTTTGTTAGGAAATTATTGCATAGTAATGTTATAAAATAATTTTTTCTACATTATAGTACAGGCACTGGGTTCTGGTATTTTTGAGCCATGGCGGGTGTTTAGTTTTGTTACTTACAATTATTATCCCGCTATCAAAGTTACCCTATTACTACTACTGCATTATACTTTATTTCATTATTGACAGGTCTGGTCGAGTCACGACTCTGGGTTATGGTTTTTTCAGCTATGGCGGGAAATCGTATTGTTTTTGGCGCCTATTATTTAAATTTTTAATTTATTATTTATTGTTTTTGTAACCCAAACCTTTGCAAGTGATTTTTGTTGCGCGGAAAAATGTCTAGCAGTGATACTGAAGAGAATTTAACTCCACCTGACCACCGACCAACAATCTTTTGCCAGCAAAATCAAGGAAAACTCACGACAAATATTACCAAGATATTATGGTTTGGATTTTAAGATATGAGTTTAGATAAAGTAGTGTATGAAACTCTACATAATTAGGTATTAAAACACTCGTGTAATACTATTAAAAACTCACCTGCGGCTCGTTTTTTAAACTAACACACGTGTTTTAATAACCTCTATTATGCAACCGTTTCATAAACTACTATTATCTACTGAGTAAATCAATGGCTCCTACGTATAAAAGCCAAATTAACAATTTTGTCATCTTGGCTTTTTTGTGGCAAACGCATCCTATTGGTACAATTAATAATTAGAGCTTTAATTGAAAAAAAAAAGTAAGAAGTATAATGATTGCAGTCAAGGGCTAACTTGTAGTTGTATAAAAAAATAGATAATGATTATGAACATAGTCTGATTTTTGATTATTTTGTTTCCATCATTTTTTTAAATTTTATAAATAAAACTAGCCTATGCCACCTAGAATAAGAAATAAAATTCTAACAATACCTTATTCATCAAAATTGGTTCCGGCATATAGAAGTTATGGTACAACATACAAACATACATGAACCCTGAAAACAATATACTCCTTTATTTCAGGCAGTCCTTTAAAAAGGTTCTTTATGTTTCTTTTAAATACCGATGACCGAGGTTACGCTTTTTCAGGCTACTGTTGACGCTGTTAACTACTTGGCGAATATTAGTCGCCATTTTTCTTCGTTTGTCATTCGACATTTTCATTTTCACTGTCCATTTTCATTTTTACGTTCTGAGTGTATGAATATTTCTATTTTGCCTACTGCGCGTTGTATTTGTTACCAATTGTTAAGTTTTTGTAACGTGTTTGGTTTTCATTATCTATTTTTGTTAAATTTACCATTTCGTTTTGTTAAGCATAATAAAACAAAGAAATGAATGCTCAGCCAAGCACACAGCATGCTGAGGATACATTTTTACCTCCTAATAAAAAAAACCGCGTAAGAATCTAAGTACCAATGAGAAACTTTGGTTTAGAAACGTTTACAAATATGTGTTTGAAGTGAAATCATCGGAATCAAACATTGAAGTTCCAAAAACCAACTCGGCTCCACTCGCTCGTCTTCGTATCGCAGCAATTCAGTGCTGTGTTCGGGTATAGGATGGAAAGGAACGCATTCGAATTTTCGTGAAATTAAAAATAACTAAAAATATACATGAATTCTGGCGTAACCAATATTAAAGATATATGTATTTATATATATACTATATATATACATATATATAGGTAAACTTTGTATATAAAATTTAATAATTACTTAAAATATAAACTTTAATTTAAATAAAATAATTGAATGATTCAAATCAATCACTTGTACCCCATCCCTATTTTAATTTCATTAAAAAGTGACAACCCACGAAACTTCACTTTACTGCACACAATTAAAAGTCGAAGTATAGCTATATTTTTTCTGTAATATCTATTAGGCATATTATCGATATCATCGGGAAGAGAAACTCAAATGAGATAGAAACGTATGGTTTCGGTAATTGCTTAATCAAGTCGATTGATCATCAATAGAGCGGTCGAGAGCGCGGGCGCAAGTCGACGACCGAGCGCGCCCGCCGGCGATAGTGTATACGTACCTTGTAGATATCTATAGTATTATGAAACTGCGGGGCGTGTGTTTCTTTTATTTATTTATACTCGATACAGCTTATTAAATAAATCGATAAAATTTTATTACTTTGTTAGGTTAGGTACCTGTAGCTGACAATAATTTATGCTAGGAGGTGGGTAGGTATTGATAGACTTGAACTCAATCAAATATGTTCAAATATAGTCAGTTGAGTTCTAGAGTCAGGTGCACGATAGATGGTTAAATCGACGTTAACGTTTAAAGTTTAAAAAAAAGATATAGATTTATACAAGTTGATAATCGTACTATATGGTAAAGAGGTAATCATAAGTTAATGAAACTGGACTATGGCAACCTATTTTCCTTTTTTTGGTAGTCACAATGGTGATAGTAACGTAAAATTCACTGACTGTGGTGCACACTGCACGACAATCCATTGCTTGGAAAAGCATTTAAGTCAAAGTTACAACTCCGTGAGAAGGATAGATTTATTTACTCTGATGTAACATACATATGGTATGCCGAGAAATAGACGACAAAACCGCAAATTAACTACTACTACTATTTTATAATTAACTAGTGGTCCGCCCCGGCATCGCCCGTGGTACATATTATATAGCCTATAGCACTCAAGATTCACCTACATATCCAACGGTAAAAGAATTTTTGAAATCGGTCCAGTAGTTCCTAAGATTAGCGCGTTCAAACAAACAAGCTCTTCAGCTTTATAATATTAGTATAGATTATAATAAGTACCTACCTAGGTATATTAAAATATTAAGTGCCCGTTTCACCACCTTCTGATAAGTGTCGGATAGCTTATTCACAAATTTTGTCTTTGTCACTTGACGTAAAGTAAGAAAGTGACAAAACTTACGTTTAGGCTATCCGACATTTATCAGAAGGTGGTGAAACAGGCCCTTAATAAGTTCTAAAGTATCTTCGATGCTGAAATGTGTAGTGCAGTAGTAGGTAGATAGGTACCTACTTAATCTTCTTGGACTTCCATATTCAGTATTCAGATTTTGTGAATACTTATCTTGCCGATTGCCATGTTTCTACTAAACTCCCTTGCAAGCTTGTAACTTGTAGATAAATCTTATACCTTCGTCGGTATTCCATCGATAGAGCGATACAAACGATTCATTGGAGATTCGTGATCGCGGGTCAAATCTCGGCTTGGCTCGTGATACGGTAACGTATTATGTCGTTCGTGTTCCGGATTGTTTTTAAGCTAAATATACTTACCTAGTCATATACATTATCTAAATCTTCTAAACATAATATCCTACTAATATTATAAATGTGAAAGTGTGGATGTTTGGATGTTTGGATGTTTAGATGTTTGTATGTTTGGATGTTTGTTACTCAATCACGCCGCAACTACTGAACCGATTTGGCTGAAATTTTGAATGGAGATAGGCTACTTTTTATCCCGGAAAAGTATTCCTGTGGGACTAAAATAGATATAGACTTCCAAAAACGCGATAGATGGCGTTGACTGTTCTTAGGTAAATCACGCTCACATAGCACATTATTACAATCGTTGCATGCATCTGTATGCGTATGCACTTTTTATCCTGGAAAAATGCACAGTTCCCACGGGATTTTGATAAAACCGAAATATATATCTACAGCTATAGGTAGATTACTATAGCAAACTTCTTTGAAAGTGGGTATAAAGCTTGGAAAAGGGAGCGGGACCGGGAGTCGGAAATCCACGATTCCCTCGGGATTTGTGAAAAACCAAAATTCACGCGGGCGAAGCCGCGGGCAGAATCTAGTAATTATAATAAAATCGTAGACTTGCCGTATCTGTAGGTGCTTTAAAGATTTTTGCAAAATAATAACTGACGGATATTAGGGATAAGTAATAAAACGAAATTCAGCACGGTTCCCTTGGTAGAAGGGATGAAAGTCAAAATGTGTACTTAGCTGTAATTCATTAACGCGTGATCTTGACGAAAGGTACAGAGCTAAATTTATAGACTTTGGAGACGGACATAGGCTATCTTTTGTCGCGAAAAAAGGCTTGAAGGTGTTGAAATAGGGTATGAAAGTTTGTATGAAAGTCCGTTAATATTGAAGATAATAATGCTTATATAAATTAAAAATGTTATCTAAAAATTTTACTTATCTAAACTAAAATTAAAAATGTGCTCAACTAGCTCTATCAAAGTGAAGAAGAAAATCAAAGTGTTCCAACGAGATTTTCAAAAAACCTAAATCCACGTGAACGAAGCCGTGGACATCAGCTAGTAATACATAAAATAATGTATCTTTTAGTGGAGTTATATTATCTACATAGAATGTTCTAGAGCAGGGTTTCTTAACTTGAGGTCCATATACCCCTGAGGGGTCCGTGTAATTAACGCTGGGGGTTCATGACGAGCCTACCTAACTCGCATTAAAATAAAATTTAGTATAGGTACAATATGTTGTGAGTAAATACTGTGTACAATTTGACGTTCTAATCTAGCATAAGCAGCAGCAAACAACAAAGCTGGTAAAAGCTGAACGTCATTTTTTTTTATCTTTTCGGAAAGGGTCCGTGACTCTTTGAAATTTTGAGAGGGGTCCATGACTAGAAAAAGGTTAAGAAACCCTGATCCAGAGTTTGACTTCAGAGCAGATAGTAAGGAAGTGTGCGAAGCTCTATCAATCTTAGACTTAAAATATTTATATCATAGGTACCTAATATATATACATATATATAAGGAGAGCTATGTGTACCTACCTATTGAGAATTTATGCGAATTATAGAAACAAAGCCGTAACTTGAAAATAATTTTCATATTTGAATGTTTAAGGGTCTGTTTCACCACCTTCTGATAAGTGTCGGATAGCTTATTCACAACTTTTGTCTTTGTCACTTGATATAAAGTAAGAAAGTGACAAAACTTACGTTTAGGCTATCCGACACTTATCAGAAGGTGGTGAAACATGCCCTCAGTATTGGATTTTTAATCTAACTTCGCTGTTTTTTAGTAGAAACTTTTTATTTTTAGGTAAATTTTTTTTCAGAAATTTTTCAAAACAGTTTTCAAAAATTTCAAGTTCCGTCATGATTTTTTTGGTAATTATAAAAGTTTGTTTTTAGAACAACATTAATTTTAACTCTTTTCGTGGTAAACTTGTTGCACATAAGTGCATCACTTTTCGGTAAACGACAATGAATAAATCCACCCTCCTCATAGTTTTGCTAAAAATAAGTTTTTAGGGTTCCGTACCCAAAGGGTAAAAACGGAGCTCTATTAATGTCACTCTGCTGTCTGTTTGTCTGTCCGCGTGTCATAGATATCTAGCTCGTAGACGAAATGAGTTACAATAAAAATATCCCAGGGATATTGGTATTTTTTGTATAGGTAGACCAGGTACATACCTAGCTCCTTAATAAAACATTAGCATTTTTGGTGATGAGTGATGACTTATGACTCTACCATCTCTATCTTACAACGTAGATACCTACCTACTCTGCACATCTTCCCGAGAGGCTCACATAGCTCATCCATTATATCCAATAGCTTGACTAAGCTTTATTTTCTTTGCAGAACCTAACTTACCTACTTTAAAAAGATAAGTCAATAAATTAAAATTAAACCTCTCAGTGTAAAACAAAAAAGTTTCCACATGTATCTAACACCCCGCTAAGCACAGCCGACACGTCCGCTAATAAAAATGCGACGTCCACATGCTGTTAGGTGGTGGACGAAAAAAAAAACCAGCAATTCCCGGGAAAGACTAAAAACGTGACTGAACTGCAACGCCGGACGGCGGGCACCCCGTCGCCGCTGGGATTGCTTTGTTTTTGAAACTTACAAAAAGTCAGCCCCTTGTCGCTCTGACCGAGGCAGGTACAAAAATATGCTCTCAGGACCACATGTTGGGACCTTTGCTAAAACGAAAACTTGTCACTTGACTCGAAAGGACGAGTTTTAAGGTCCGTGCAGCGGAATTCCGAAAACGTCCCAGTGCAACCGTGAACTACGACTTTTTGTAAAATGTCTATTTTATTAATGGAGTTATGTTTTAGAATAATTTATTTTATAATACTTATATTTCTTTGAATATTTAGCAAGTTAACCATGCTAGGAAGGAATATCTTTGACTTGGACCTTTGAGTATAAATATTGCCTATACATAAATTATTGAAATTGAAGAATTATTATTGTTGTTTTCTATCTAGTAGCTATAAGTAGTTGGTTTACTTACTTGGGCCGATATGGTGATCTGTCAGGTCATCTCGTGTCAAACTAAACTGTAGCGGCAGCAATCCATTCGCATAATAAATACAACACAAAACACCAGCGCACTTGTCAAATAATTCCTAAAAACTTAATTGCACCAAAATATTCTTATCGTACATCCAGTCACGTACACTGTCACTCGAGTCCTCAAATGTCACTTTTTGATTCATAAATAAAATAATAGAGCGTTTATTTATTAATAATATGTAAGAAGGGAAATAATAATGTGGCGACGTCCGACGCCGGCGCGGCGCACACCGGTATAGAGAATAGGAGGACACGGATGGAGCGCGGCCGGCGATTTCATCTCAATCTCGCCCGTCGAAACGAGACAGTAACATGACAATAAACGACTGTAAAACGTCTAGAGGAAAAGAGATAGCAAATTTCTCATTATGCGCGCTCCGAGCATGACATTTCAATAGCCCCGTCCCACTCACACGTAAAGTTATTTCCGTACAATTTATATGCGGGTGTATTTGTGCTGCGTCCCACTCCAACGCGGATAGTGGTAACCAGATAATGTCTTAATCGCATTTTCTTAGCGCTATGCTGACTGATGCACTAACATAAACAATGATAATTCACGGATTTGCATGAGCGATAAAATATTTTTAATGAGGCAACTCCGATGGATAAGTATAGACTTGATGGGTGGGCGGAGCTATAAATTAATATTCATGGTAACAGTTTTTTAATATAAAGTATCTATTAAAATCATACGATTTAAAACGATTGGAACGACAGGATGTAATTGTGAGTAGGTATTTATTATTTCTAAAATATAGGGATATTGCCTGACAAGCAAACAATATAATATCAAACTGTTTAATTACCATTTACATAATATAACCAATAAGTGATAGATATACCTACCTACCTAAGTATATAAATTCGAAATGCTCTACCTCTATCTACCTACTTACCTCTTTCAAACTGGCATGGCGCAAGACAAATTTTGGAAATATTGTAGTTAGATACCTATGATAGTCTGATTTTTAATTCGGTAGAATTCTGACAGTTGTCATTTAAAAATAGAATGAATTATTTGTATGAAAAACAGGGTTACCACCTGAAGTTCGATTTTGCCCCAAATTAAAGTATCTGAAGTATCTGTCAGGCATTTGTCATATCTACACGAGGCAATTGATTTTTATTTATATGTAAGCTTTGAACTTATTATCTTTTTTGCGGGAACTGTTTTATCTCTGGTAACATTAAGAAACGTCAAAATTCCACGAAATTAAAAATCAGAGTAGGGTAGGAACACCGGTTTCCGGACACGCACCTGTTATCGTCCACCGAGCGGATCACTCTTAAGAAACGCTTAAAAATAGAAACATTATAAGACTTACATAAAAATAATGCATCTCTATGTCAACTTGAATGTCTTATCAAGACACAGAGAAAGAAAAAAGTCTATTTTACTTAAGTTTCTTTGAAAACAAAGCGATCGAATTTTGAGTATGCAATTAAGGAATGAAAATGAGCCGTGTGGAGCAAAAAAATTAGTGGCATGCTTCAACTATCACGGGAAGTTACTAATCATTTTACTATAAGATTTAGTTTGATTCTTCTTTGTAGCACTTACTTATGTTTCATAAAATACTGTGAACGTGTTTTTTTACTTTTGATTACATTAGAATACAAATAAAAGGGGTGGACGACAACTAGTTCACTATTTTCTTAAGAAAACCTGTTATCGTCCGGGCGGTCAAACACAGGTTTAGCGTCTTAATTTTAGGTAGTCTTGCTATCAATCGAGGTGTGCACAAAATTGGAATTAACTTTATTAATTTGAATCCTATACACATACACTAGTTAGTGACTAGTCTTCGTCCACTTTTTTCTCATTGTATATAAAACTATGGGTCTTCAAAATCACGCGTGGACGATATCTAAATTTGCACTGAATAAATATTCTAAGTTTCGACCACCAAGCTATTATTTGAAAATAAATAGATTTAGTAAAAATATAAATAATTAAACTTGTTTGACAAAAGAATTACCTTATATTTTATGTGTTTCTCCTTGGAACTTTGATATATTTATAAGTTAAGATAGTATTGTCGATCATTATAATTTTTGGACGAAATTTAAAATAGAGAATCTGAAGTGTACTGGTTATCCGTCCACCTATATTTTAAACTGTATGAAAAACATATATTTTTTAATATTATGTTATTATTTAGGCGAATTTTGATTATTACTCATATCTATAATTTATTTTTTATTCATCTACAAGTTAGTCCTTGACTGCGATCTCATCTGATGTTAAGTGACGATGCAGTCTAAGATGGATGCGAGATATCCTGAAAGAGGTACAGCAAAATCCGTACCCTTAAACGCTAACTGACTTGGAAATAAGGCATACTAGACTAGAGACAATTTTGAAATTATTAAATTGAATTTACCAAATTGGTCTGCCGAGAATCAAGTAGAGGACCTTCCACTAATAAGACTTACCCCTGCGCCATGCCAGGGAGGCTGCCAAATTATATGTACCTACTTTTATATAATGTAAGTGCGATGTGGTAAAAGACAATGCAAGATAGATAGGCGCAAAGTTGGTAAATATATTATGTCATATTGTAGACTCTATAAACCGCGTTAACAAGGCAATAGTTTTTTTATCTGTTTTATTTTAAAACAAGCAGTTGACCGCTATTGCGTATGCGTAGAAAGACCACATCACTTTGTATAAAGTTTTTTATCACCCTGTGAAAGTTCTGTCAAAATAGGTTCAGCTGTTTTGAAAAGTAAGTACATATTACGAATAAACAAAAAACAGAAAACAATTTTTTATAAACGGTTATGTAGCTTTTTAATAATGTATAAGTAAACATAAGTTCACTAATAAAAACCCATATATTTCGTAAAGACCGACAGGAAGTTAATTTTAATTGGTATAGATATTAAATACATATTAAAGTGGTGTTAATATTACATATTCAATTAATTATTACATGCATACTTTTTCATAGTAAATTTCTCATAAAAATCAGTGGACGGATAACAGGTACAAGGGTGGACGATAACTAGATTTAGTGGACGATAACCGGTGAAATCGGCATTTTGAGCTTTTTATTAGGATTAAAAAAAAACTAGTTATCTGACTAAAAAAATACTAACATGCAATGAAAATAGACTATACTAGAAGTATATTTTAACAAGTTTTTGTTTAATTTTTTTTATAGAACATATATTTTCACCCTCTCAAACTCAGTAACTCCACTAAATGGACGATAACCGGTAAGAAAACCCTATAGATAATAATTCAATCATCAGATCATCAGTCATCACACATTAGATCCGGGTTTAATCTCATACGATAACATCATATTATTAAAAGTTATTACCTACTTATGTAAATGTTATATAATGTTACAGTAAATAAAATGAAAAGCATATAGTACACATGCAATATGCAAATCAGAAATTGAACAGAATAATTATCTATTTGTTAAGTGGAGTGCAAACACTCACCGCGGCGTGTGTTTGCCGCGTTGACTGCTATCCAAATATTTGCTCACCGATGACACTGCTGACGACTCAAGCAAGACCAATTTTCTGGGAAACTCTACAAAAATTCCTTAACTTAATGTGTAGGTATGTACGTTAGACTAGTTCCCTTAATGGAGTTTATCTCTCCCTTTATGGGGATCCCATATAGATAAACTTTTCCCACACCTAGATGTTCAAAAAAAATTCAATCTACCTATTAACTAATCTACGTATAGGTACTTACTAAAAAAGGTACATTATTTTTCTTTTATCAAATGTACGAAGCAAAAAGCTTAATTGGTTAATTTCCTAAAGTAGTTTAAAAGCCTAGACGTGCCTAAAGCAATAACAATTAAGCTCGAACACTGAAAACGTCAACGCCAACATCTTGCGTGAAATCACATCACTCGCAAAGGATTTCGTATGAATCATGCATGATCCGACTTGGAAAACGAAGGTACAGCGCAATGTTAGTATGTCTTAATGCACATCCAACAAAAAGAGAAAATCCACATCTCGCATCGAACGTGACAATAACATCTTAACGAAAACATTCCCATCAACCTATCTTATCGACGAGAAAAATAAAAAAATAAACTCTGAACACCAAATTATAAAGTCGGATTTCGTATGCGACGTGGTGGCTTTAAGAAGTTTACGGAATTGAACAGGTTTTCGTTACGAATGAAATGCTCCAAGAAAAGGGACGGGACTACAAAAAGCAATCGCGGTAAAGCAACTAAACTCGAAAGCTCAAAGGACTTGTGCTGTATTTTGTTTTGTCTGAGCGAGATAACTTGATCATCCTTTACATTTTAAAAACGATATAAACAACAATCTCTACAAAGCATAACCTACCTTACTTGCGAAGAAATAAGAGTTTTAATTATTTGTGGAATCGACGATACAGGACGTTATTAACCGGGCGTATTGTAAAAAGAACAATTTACAAGTTCGTCTGGAGCAAAGAAGGACGGATGTTGTTAATGTATTACGTAAGAAAGGGACAAAAAGCAGCCTCTGACCGCAGTTAAGGCTGTGTATTTTTTCTGAATTATTATGCCGGTTTCGATCTTAATTAAGACATTTGTGCATTTATAATGAAATAACAATATGCGTCAACTTAACGAACACCTAAACTTGTGAAATATTTAACCTGAACCACTTTTTTATGGGGACAAATATTTATATGGTCCTTTAAATAGTCTTATTTTTTTGTTATTGTTTTACTTTATAGTGACTAATGAGCTAGATAGTGCATATATGTTTATTTTGTTCTTATTTTAAAATTTTTAAGGAAATAAGGCCGGGCCCGCACTGCGAAATATATTCGCACGAATTTTATTCGCGCGGTTTATTTTCCGTATTTTAATATATATATTTTTCGCGAATTTTAAATCGCAAGTACATGCAGTTTCGTACTTACATTTCCGTATGTCACAGAAATCTGCAAAAAAAATCGAAAAAATTGCGCAGTGTGGGCCCGGCCTTAAAATAAATACCTAATCACTAAGTAGGTAATTTTTTTCTACAATTTTAATTTTGAAACCAATAGGTCAAAAACTGACCCTACGCAATAACTTACGTCTGAAAAATTGAACAATTGATCAATTCCTCTTTTCAAATAGTCCAAAACCTACTCAACTGGGAATCAACCAACGGACCTTTTGCTAATGCTAATAAATTCAAATAATATTTTGAACAAATTCGCCACAGAGCAAAAACATAGTCTTCAGAAAAACCTTATAGGTACCTACCTTACATCATTTTCAGGGCTCCATACCCAAATGGTGCCACCGGAACCCTATTACTAAGTCTATGCCGTTGTCCGTCCGTCCGTCTGTCCTGTCCGTCTGTCAGCGGGCTGTATCTCATGAACCGTAAATGGTAGACAGTTAAAGTTTTCATAGAGTGTGTTCTTCTATTGCCACTATGAAAACATATTAAGTATAATAAAAAGTTCGTAAACTAAAACCCGTCTACGCTTAGTAATTTAATTTAATCTATACTAATAAATAAAATTGAAGTGTCTGTCTGTAATATCGAAATAACTACCTCATATTAAGCTCATATGGTTATTTGAACGCTACCATAACCGAATCACACGTTTTTAAAATTTTTGTCTGTCTGTCTGTCTGTCTGTCTGTCTGTCTGTCTGAACGGGCTAATCTTCGGAACGGCTGAACCGATTTTGACGGGACCTTCACATACAAGTAGAGAATTAACCAGGGAGTAACATAGGCTACTTTTTTAACCGACTTTCAAAAAAGGAGGAGTTGTGTTTTTCTACCTATGTACACCGATATCTCCGAGATTTCTGAACCGATTTGCGTAATTTTTTTTTTAATCGATAGAGAAACATTGCGACCCTGTTCTATAAAAAATTTGGATTCCAACTCCTCAATCCTGATGCTGTAGGGGACCTAATCCCCAAAACTAATGGGTTTTAGAAACTTTCGGTTATTTAAATTGATATTGGGGGTACCAATTAAAGACTTTATCGTTGAATGAACTCGAGTAGGTACATATCCAACTCCTCAACCCTGATGCTGTAAGGAATTGTATTCCGAAATCGTGGGGATCTCACGGGATTTTTCTGTTTTGGGGATGGGTTTCTACAGATAAGCTACTTTTTGCTCTGGAAAATCAAAAGTTCCCACGGGATTTTTAAAAACCTAAATCCACACGGGCGAAGCCGTGGGCATCATCTAGTATAAAATAATAATTTAGTGCGCAGAAAACGCGGGGCAAGCAGCTAGTGGCGTCATCTATTATGTCGATCCGACACTAAATAATATTTTAGTTTAGCCGCTTGGACATCGCTGCTCGATTTTTTTGTATAATTGACACCTCATTCATCAAAATCAACCCAGTAGTTTAGGCGCTACGGCCACGAACCTACGTACATAGACTGCTAAAATCATAACTCTTCCTTTTGGCTTTGCCGTAGTCAGGTAAAAATAAAATAAAATGAAAAATAAACAGGCCTCCATAAAATATATTGTTATAGAGCTTCTCTGGTTTATTTTACGGCAGATTTTAAAAGTTAAAGTAAAAAGTACATACAATTATAAATCTTGCACATTCTTGGTGTGCAAGTTCAACTCACACTTGCCGATTTTTTTATTATTTAGGGTTCCGTACCTCATAAGGTAAAAGATCACTTTCTTGTCCGTCTGTCCGTCTGTCCGTGTGTCACCACCGATTTTCTCAGGAACGGGTGGACCTAACAAGTTGAAATTTATACCAGATACTAAGGTCTATAGTCCCTATTAGGTGTATGAAAATTAAGGTCCTGAGTCCACACAATAAAAAAATATTGGCAGATTTAGATTTTCACGAAACTTAAATTATTTTAACGAATGTAGGTACCAAACCTTAATTTTCATGTTTTTTATTTTTCGGAATTTTCCCTTTACTTGATCTGTAAAACCTTGCTTTTAACCAAAATTGACAATTCTAGGTCAACTGGAAGTACCCTATAGGTTTTGGGTTGAAAACCTAAATGGTAGTTCCAGTTGACCTAGAATTACGAAATTTGGCATAAAGCCAGGTCTTACAGCACAAATAAAAGAAAAATTCCAAAAAATAAAAAAAGTTGGAAATTAAAGGGTGTCCGCATACATACATAGTTGAGCCAATTAAGATAGACCTCTGAGTTGTATGAGCGCTCATACAATTTAGAGGCCTAGCTTAATTAGCACCTTACCTTTTAAGACAAACTAATGAAAAACTGATTGTACTTTAAATACTTCTGGAGTACGGAACTCTCGGTGCTTTACTTTAATTACTTTAATCAAGAAATTACATACGATATCATTGAGCGGATGTAACTTTGAACAAAACATGGAGTTTGATTGGTTAGTATTCAAATAAGAATCAAACTTCATTTGTATGGGGCGCTATCGAGATGCACTCCTCTTAAGAAGTCGTTCTGCAGGTCGGATAGCAATCGCATCGTGTTATAACTGGTAGCCTGAACAAAGCAGGGCCTTGGTCAAATACTGAGAAAATACTAGGACTTAAATGTTAATATTATAGTATCGTATTACGTACACTCTGGGAAAGGTGGGCAGGTGTTGTGAACCTTTGGTGTGAATACCATACCACAATTACAGACGTATAAATATTTATAGAATAGGTACTAGCGGACCCGGCAGACGTCGTCCTGCCCGGTGACATACTGACATCAGTGCAACCTACCCGGTCATCAAAGTACTAATATCGCAATTAAAAAATAGGGGTTGGTGATAGAAGGGTGAAAATTTAGGATTGTATGTATTTTTGTATGTTGTATCATAAAAAAATAAAAAATAAAAATTTCGTCTACAAAATAAAAAATAAAAATTTAGGGGTGGACTACCCTTAACATTTAGGGGGATAAAAAATAGATGTTGGCCGATTCTCAGACCTATTCAATATGCTCACAAAATTTCATGAGAATCGGTCAAGCCGTTTCGGAGGAGTATGGGAACGAAAATTGTGACACGAGAATTTTATTATAGAATACTAGCTGATGCCCACGACTTCGTTACCAGGGGAATTACTTTATGGGATATTGTTTATTTATTTCTGAGGTACTTAGGCAAAATTTCAGAATTCAAAATGGTTCAGCGGCTGTGACGTGAAAGCGTAACACTCAGACAGACAGAGTTACTTTCGCATTTTTATTATTAGTAGGGATATATTATTATGTATTATGTATTTCAGATTTGAGATTCTATCTATTTTCAAAATTTGTACACTGTACAGTTTTTGAATATTAAACAAATTTACAAGTAGGTAGGTACCTAGGTACCTATATGGACATGAATTAATGACGTGTGACCATTACATAAAACTCGTCAATCGTCAATCGATAGACGTCCATAACTAGACATAGATCTCTTTCGCCGCTCGCACCCAGCCTTCAGTCGATGCTATTTTACAGCACCTATTTATAGGTACGTACCGTTTTTCGGACATTTTCTGTCTTCAGTTTGTCGGTGTCCTAAGTTGCCCGTCGTGTCGGGGTAAAGGCAAGCACAATCTTTTCAAGCAGTACTCGCCTTATTATTATTTAGGTGACCTTTTTTTTTTATTTACCCGACTGGGTATATGTGTTTCACCTGTGTGTATGTATGTCCATTCCTATGTCCGCTTGTAACTAATCAACGGCTCAACGGATTTTGATAAATGATACGTCATTAGATTTGTCTCGATCACGCGAGTGTCAATGGGTACCTAAATTAAAAAAAAAATCAAAATGGGGGACTTTATGCGCTTTATTGTGCGAGCTGAAAAAAAATTTTTCTTCAAGACCCTCGAGTGGGGTATCAAAATAAAGAGATTCAAAAGGCGAATACGAAAATGTATACAATTTATATATTTGGAAACAATTTGGAGTGATAAATCGTATAAAATGACCGTTTCCTATGTCAGTTCGTAACTACTTAACGGCTCAACCAATTTTGATAAATTATACGTCATTAGATTTGTCTTGATGGCGCAAATGTTACTGGGTACATAAAAATCATAAAAAGTCAAAATGACGGATTTTATGCACTTTAATGTGCGGGCTGAAAAAATTTTTTTCTTCAAGACCCTCGAATGGGTATCAAAATAAAGGGCTTTAAAACGCCAGTACGAAAATGTATACAATTTATATGTTTTAAATCAGTTTGGAGTGACAAATCATGAAAAACAAAATAAATCGCACGGTGTATTCAAGGTTTGTCATCCCTGCTAGAGCACGATCAGTGTTTCTGATGGGAATAGAATTTCTGAATCTGATATTTTTGTTATTTTTATTAGATTCTATGTAAGTATTAAAATGTTATTCATGCATATCTTTTCCGATGCACCCGAAAGGCTGTATCTTTATAGACGACAATTTATTTATCGTTATCATCGGCTGCAACTATACTACCTGCAGTATTTACAGGTACTCCTGCATAAAGTTCAAATAATGCATAGATAACAGGGTCCCAGGGTGCTCTTGGTAGATGGTCAGAGTGCTTAGTCTCAGTTTGGAGCGCTCCAAAACTTTTGAGTATACTATAAGTATACTATTGATCGAATCACCATGACTTCAGAGTAAAATGGACCTAAAATAAGAGTCTTTGGGTTCATTTTGCTCTGAAGTCATTTGTGATCCGATCAATAGTATACTTCTAGTATACTTTTAGTTTTGGAGCGCTTCAAACTTAGACTAAGCACTCAGATTCCCGATTAATTTGACAGACGAGCAGCTGTATACAAGCGCAAAATTGCGTCGACTGGAAGTGTCTTATAGAGACCTACATCCAGCCAATTGATGTTCTATCTCACTCACATGACTTCGCTATACCTACTTACAACATTATTGACAATAACTGGAGAAGTTAGCGGAATATGTGAAGCCGAGTATGTTTGTATTTGAAATAGGTTATAACTCATAAACACATATTTAGTTACTAACACTATACTTAAGTAGGTATATTAAGTATCTAATACCAGAATCTAATACGAAATCAAAATGACATTATGTAGAAAACAGATAAAGTCTTTCGCCTCCGTCATGTAGTCGCCAAAGAATGTGCAGACAGACGATGAGACAAAAAATTCGGAAACAAAAAAACTCTAATAACCAGGTAGGTAGGTACTATGCTTATCCTTTAATCTCGCACCATCGTGTGATCCTGGAAAGTGCGGAAGGCGACGCGACGCGTGTTGCAAAAAGTCGAAAATGTGCCCATGTCCTTATGCTAACAGGTATTTTACGATTGCATTGCTTTCGTCAATGATATGATGTGATTCGACGCTAAAAACCTTCGCAAGTGTAACAATATCTAACGGCTATCAGTGCACGTGCAATTTAGCTGACTATCACCGGTTGAGCTATAAGAACCGTGCGAAAGTGTACCTAGGTAGGTACATAAATACCTAAGCTAATGTAGATTTCGTAACTGAGTTTAATCAAATATTTCTGTTGTAAACAACTCTTTAAACATGCTTAGCGTGCAAATACCTGACAGTAGGTATTCGAATACGTTACAAATGTAAAGAAAGCACAAAAAAATCATCCAATTTAACTTATGTATGTATGTATGTTTGTTCCTTTGTGGCACTCTAGAGATAAAACGCGTGGGCCGATTTTGATAAGTGACACGTCGTTAGATTTGCCATGCCAGCGCGAGTGTCAAGAACATAAAAATTTGAAAAATTCAAATTTTCATCAAATTAAAGGATTTATTCTCAATTATTATTTCAAAGGTTGATTACAAAATATACTTATTTATTTTGACTAAAAAATATTGTGATCATACGTGAAAGGGAGAAAAAAAATTATGCAGTCGGGTTTTTATTTTCTTACCTATAATAATATACCTAGGTACTTACTTGTTAGCGTACCTAGATATCTATCTGGAATTTTTGAAAAATCGGTAGGTGCGTACAACATACCCACATATTATTTTAAGTAAGTAAGTAAGCATTCTTCGTTCTATTAGCTGGTAAAAACTCAATGATATAACTTCATAAAACCATCACATTTCCCTTAATTTCCCCTCACAGCCGTGTAACGATTAATCGAATAATATTCATTCCTTAATCACTCCCTTATTCTTTTTATTCCCCCATCTAGTCAGCGCGCAGGCACAGGCGCAGGTGCCTTCACCTCTATTTTAGATAACCGATCATTGGGACGTTACAGTTTTTTCCTTTTTAGGGTTCCGTAAACGTTCACTCCACATCAAAAAACGGAAAATCTGTAACTTGGTGTGGTATATTTTCTCAGAAACGGTACGAAGATTGAAATTGTTATGTACCTACTTATGTTTTTTTAATGTTTTTTTTATCATCTACAAGTTAGCCCTATCATCTCACCTGGTCGTAAGTGATGACGCAGTCTTGGCGCAGGCCCCATTGGGAGCATATTATTTTAGAAAAAATTGAACCGATTTCGTAACTTAACTTACGTAATGTAACTTCGTATCTATGTGTGTTATTTACTAAAACCTTCCTGATAGCATGTACATACTAGATTATCATATTGAAAAAAATCATCAAAATCGGTTCATAGGTTTTTGAAATAATCGCGAACATACATACATACATACATACATACATACATACATACATACATACATACATACATACATACATACATAACATAGGTACATAACATACATAACATACATACATACCTACACACATACGTGTCGAATACAGAACCTCCTTTTTTGAAGTCGATAAAAATGTAAACATACAGAATAGAACCCTCTCAGAGCGCGATCGACGCGCACTCGACAATCTTTTTATTTTCAATCCCGATTAACATAAATTCCTTAGTCCAAGTGACATGCGTTATCGAAATGTTTATTTTTAACTTTTTTACGCCGGGTTAATAAAACTGATCACTTATTTTCGGACCGGTTTTGGTCCGGGGTTTGGGTTTGAGTTGGTACCTACTTAGTTGAGATAAACACATTCTGGATGTAATTACCCATGCGATGACTATCTAAGAATAATTATTTATTTTGTGAAAATAAGTTATCAATGTGGTTAAAGGTATTAAGTGTTAACGTAAATGATAACAGTCCGTTCTCCATCCGAACCATTTTTTAAGTAGGTATGCTATTTTTAGGGTTCCGTACCTCAAAAGGTAAAAAAAGGATCACTTTCTTGTCCGTCTGTCTGTCCGTCTGTCCGTGTGTTGCCACCCATTTTCTCAGGAACGGGTGGACCTAGCAAGATGAAATTCATACCAGACACTAAAGTCTATAGTCCCTATTAGGTGTATAAAAATTAAGGTCCTGAATCCACACAATAAAAAGATATGAGCAAAAGATTTTCACGAAAACTTGTAAGTACCAAAATTTACCTTAATTTTCAACTTTTTTTATTTTTCGGAATTTTTCCTTTACTTGATCTGTAAGACCTTGCTTTTAACCAAAATTAACAAATCTAGTTCAACCGGAACTACCCTATAGGTTTTGGGTCGAAAACCTAAATGGTAGTTCCAGTTGACCTAGAATTACGAAATTTGGCAAAAAGCCAGGTCTTACCACAAAAATAAAGGAAAAATTCCAAAAACTAAAAAAGTTGGAAATTAAAGGGTGTCCCGATACATACATAGATGAGCCAATTAAGATAGACTGAGTTGTATGAGCGCTCATACAATTTAGAGGCCTAGCTTAATTAGCACCTTGCTTTTTAAGACTAATGAACAAGCTATAATTTAAAAATTAAAAAAACCCGACTGCCATGCTAAAAAATGAACTAAAAAATTAATAAACTACCACCGTAACACTTACAGTGTAGTTGTTATTTATTTTGTTTTTCATGATTTGTCACTCCAAATTGATTTAAAACATATAGATTGTATACATTTTTGTACTTGCCTTTTAAAGCCCTTTATTTTGATACCCCACTCGAGGGTCTTGAAGAAAAAATTTTTTTTCAGCCCGCACATTAAAGTGCATAACATTCGCCATTTTGATTTTTTATGAATTTTATGTACCCAGTAACATTTGCGCCGTCAAGACAAATCTAATGACGTATAATTTATCAAAATAGGTTGAGCCGTTAAGTAGTTACGAACCGACATAGGAAACGGTCATTTTCTACGATTTATCCCTCCAAATTGTTTCCAAATATATAAATTTATACATTTTCGTATTTGCCTTTTGAATCCCTTTATTTTGATACCCCACTCGAGGGTCTTGAAGAAAAAAATTTTTTTCAGCTCGCATATTAAAGCGCATAAAGTCCGCTATTTTGATTTTTTTTTAAATTTAGGTAGCCTATAACACTCGCGTCATTGAGACAAATCTAATGACGTATCATTTATCAAAATCCGTTGAGCCGTTGATTAGTTACAAGCGGACATAGGAATGGACATACATACACACAGGTGAAACACATATACCCAGTCGGGTAAATAAAAAACAGATTGTACTTATACTTCTGGAGTACGGAACCCTCGGTGCGCGAACAATAACAATAAATTATTTTTTATTTTTATGAAATATAATACTTATGTAACTAATTATTGTTAATATCGCATCCTGCGTCCAATTCGGGCACGCCTCTGTTTGACCGAAGCCTTATATTCTTAGGAAGCACTGACCAGTAAATATATGTAAATTAACTCTATAAAAAATTGCACATTTTCGTTGCAACTGGTTACTGAATACTGAGTAGGTATTGGTAAAATGATCCCGCACAGGTGGCGATGTTTAATATGATCACAAAATACTAAGAATAATTGCGTTTTCTGTTATTAAAAATACATTAACATCGCGATTGCGAAGTCCAACATTCATTTTATGTGAATCAATTAATATTAAAAATATGCACCAACCCACTAGGTACAAGTTGGTAATAATTGTACACTGTACTTTCGCCCTTCCTTACCCTTACCATGTGAAATGTAAATACCTGTTGATAAAGAATATCCATACTAATATTACTTAGGTATAAATACGAAAGTGTGTCTGTCTGTCTGTCTGTCTGTCCGCTAGACTTTCACGACCCGAATGTTCAACCGATTTTGACGAAAGGTACAGAAGTAGCTTACATCTCGGGGACGGGCAACAGGCAATTTTTATCCCGGAAAAGCAAGTAAGTAGTTCTCACAGGATTCTAAAATACCTAAATTTACGCAGACGAAGGCTACCTATGAAGTAAAACCTGAGTTCTACAGAAAATAATAGAGGTAGGTACTAGGTACATGCATGCATACATGCATAATAAACATACATTAAATAAAAAATAATATAGACCTCGCGCTATATAAGCTATAGAAGCGCTATAGAAGCGCTATATAAAGTGGGAGGTCCCGGGTTCGATTCCTGCAATTTGTAAATTTTATGATTTCTAAATTTATCTGGTCTGGTCTGGTGGCGGAGACTTCAGCCATGGCTAGGTACCACCCTACCGACAAAGTCGTGCCGCCAAGCGATTTAGCGTTCTATAGTCTCTTGATGGCTCTGAATTTCAGGTTTACTTTGCGGAGTAAGGGTTTGGTCGAATAGAACCGTTTAAATAATATTCACGTCAGGTTTTTTTTCATTTATAGGTACATATGCATATAGCTGCACTGATCAGCCCCATTTTTCATTCCCTACAAGCTTGACAAATTCAAATCCTATGCCCTTACCATTTAACTAAATCATATTCAAATTTTCGAAAAATCTCACAATTCTCACAAGAAGTCCTCACGCCTGAGCGGGTGGGAAGATAGATGTGCGGTGTGCGAGGGAGACGCAAGGATATAAAGTCATAAATATCGCACAGCTGGGTGTTTCTTACCCGATACTTTTTTCTCCAAAAACGAAGATCACCTCGTCGTTTACGAGTAAAGACAGTTGTGTACAAAAGTGTTCGAATCACTTCAGATTTATAGAATAGAATGGAATGGAAAAGTTTTTCACGTGATAACGTCTTATCGATGATCGTCGGCCGCATGCACCAAAAAGCATGACGCATTGTCACGTACCGCCTAGCCGAGTGTGCAAGCTCATAGCGCGGAAGAAGCGATAGAGAGGCTTATGTTTTGGTTAACACGTAAACTTATCGTCCGTAAACCGACTTTACAGACAACCATTTTTGTTATTCGAATAAACTTTTACAAGTGCTTTTATTCAAAAGCACTCACTAAAAGTTTATTCGAATAACAAAAATCAATTGATTCTACCAATGGTTCGGAATGCCGTTCCTACCGAGAAAAATCAGCAGGAAACTATCTAAACTTTTAAATCAATACCGTGACTGAGTAATAGACTTAGACAGATAGCCTAAACTTAAAGATTTGGGAGAGTATAAACATTAAAACAATGTAAACCTCCTCTACACCTATACATGGTCTACCCACTTTGATGATTTTCGTGAGTCTTGCAACTAGCGAAAACCATTAAAGTCTTACCAACAAAAACTTCTTTTGCCATGGGATTTTTTGCATGTAGGTTAGTGGAGGACCTGGCGAGTAACTTTTTATTTCAAAAAATAAGGGGTTACCGCGGGATTTTTGAAAAACCTAACTCTAGATACTGTTACTAGAAATGAGATGTTTATCACAATTAGGGTTCTGTACCAACAAAAGGAGCACTCATAGTTTTGCCCAGTCCATCTGTATCACATGATCACCAGTCATTTTATTTTGTTAACAATTTTGAAACGGACAGTACAATAAAGAGCAAGCTAATAAATTCAAATAGGCTTTATTGGAAACCCTACGGCATCCGACACCGGTCGTATCAGTATAGTGTGTTTTATTAATTCCACCCCCCCTCCCTCCATTACTCACTGCGGTATCAGGTTTAGGAGTTATTCGTATTGGTTACACGATGGACGATTATTGTTTGAGGACGCTTTAAGAGTTAAGTGGAGATTAAGAAATTTAATAATTTATTATTTAGCTCGCGACTTATGTTCGAGCGGAATTAAGTACCTATATTTTTGCGGTTTATCCCGCAAAAATATAGGTACTTAATAAAGTACCCTATGTCACTCTCTAGGTCTTCCATTGAATTCTTGCAAAACACGTCTAGGCTTAGCGTAGCTCTGGTGCGGCGTGGTGGACGATAAACGTCCACCACTGGACATATTGTAGAGACTCCCACACTCAGCACTCAGCACTCTAGTAACTCTGTAAATCCATCTGAGGTCTATTAACATTTCCGTTGCGAGGTCGCCATTCCAGGACATTCGGACTCCATTGTCTATCGGTTCTACGATTTGCCTCGTTTTTCAGTGGCCCACGAAAAATGCTTGTCGTACATTATAGTACGAGCACATCTATTGAATTATTAATTTATCAATGAGCACATCCCCCGCCCCGCGCCCTGCAAACGATCAGGAAGGCCAAGTTTATCGCGGTTTTGCTATAGTAGGTTATAAGGTAACTTATTTTTTATTTGCGATTTAATAATTCAAATAAAAATCTTACTTTGTTTGTATGGAGCGCGCTAGGGACAAACTTCTCTTCAACTTTCTATCAACGCACAGCTCAACCACTGGACGGATCAGGCTGAATTTTGGTATGCGGATGGAATTCTTTGTGCGGATATTCTATTCTATTGTCTATTGACGTGTAGACTATTGACGTAGGCATCCCCTAAAAAAGGATTTTTGAAAATCCAATCCCTTAGGGGGTCAAATAGGGGTTAAAAGTTTCTATGAGATTTAGTTATTTAGTTAGTTATATAGTTAGTTATCCACGCGGACGAAGTCGCGGGCATCGGCTTGTTGTATAATATACCAATCTGTTTGCTTTGAATCAATGCATTTCGTAAGTTCAATAAACATTTAACTTTCAAAGTTCATTTTTTAAAAAAGGTTGTTGTTTTCACGTGGGTGTGATTTTTAATATCTGGGAATGCGTCCGCCCTGGCGGGGCCCATATCTACTAATTATCACGTCTAAGCCGATAGATATAGTGATACTTTTGTTTCTTTTATTCCTCTGCTCACCCACTTAATAACATTCTTCACGGTCAGAACAGAGGCATCGTTGAGACGTTGTTTGGTGAGTTCTGATTTTAATTTTTGAATGTCTTGCTCAAAAAAACCGTGTGTTCCCGAGGTAAGTACAGCGTCTTTTAATAATGCTGTAGGGAAAAAAAGAATTATTGGGTTTTTCTGTCAAGAAATTAACTCAATAGCAGTCCAGTGCTGGGAAGTTCGCGGTGTTGGATCTTCACCCCTGTGTGCTACTACCTACATGTAAAAGTGGTTGGTCTGGCGCATTGGGCATTGGGCATCGGGCTATGAGAGTGAAGGAATAGACAGTGCACCTGTGTTTGCGCAGTTGGCTAACATAGCTTTATATTGCGTAGTTAGCTATATATTAGCTTTAATTTGTTAGACATTTTTAGATTTTTTTTAATTTATTTGGAGATCTTGGTCGCTTGTGCGACTACGTCGCTCTGTTAAGGCTACAACAATATTTGGTTTATATTAATCTAACCGCACAATTATAATATAATTCCCTCAAAAGCTTAAATGCATAAGGTCCAGTTCTCCGAGCATAATATTAATTCCGCCCGTAGACTTAAAACCGCTGTAAAACTCAAAAATCTTGCGTCTCATGCATTCATTCCGGATACATTCCATTTCGGACACATTTTTACTTCATGAATCAATTCAAAGTACCTATTGCACAGAAATATTATTATTAAGTAATGTCGTCTCCACGTATTTCGCTGTCGGATTCGCGCCCTAATGCCCCGGTCGTCGTCAGCGGTCAACTCCAGCGGAAGTGATCGTAACAGTTCATTTTTCCTCACAAACCTTTTTTCTTATACTGACCTCCTCCCGGAAAGTTTACGATTTTAAAAAGTGACACAAAAAAAAAAAAAAAAAAGAAAAGGAACAGTGGGAACGATCCCGATTCCCGCTTAATTGACTTATCCCGCGGTGTTTTAGAAATGAATTAGGTAATTAGCACTCAAGAGTTAACAGAGTTGTGCTATTTATATATTTTGTTTGTACCAGTGTAGCTACCTACACTGGTACCCCGTTCTGCGGCAGAATGCGGCAGAACGAAGGTTATCAGCCCAACCCGGGGCTCCCGCTCGCCTCTGGGTTATCCCTCCAGAGGCTCGCGCCCTCCCGTCATTTTTTAACGAGGTTGTCTTCCTCCCGCGATGGGCATTGCTGCCCCCCGCCCCGGGGTGTCTCACCCCCAGTTTCATCCGCAGTGCCCTCTGCTAATCAAAGGGTCACACGGAGAAACCGCTATCCGCCAGGTGCCATGGCTAACAATATCCCCGTAGGAAAATTATTAACCATGTTATCGGGGCGTACCGGCCCGAATACTGCTCTTCCCCTCGAACGTATCCAAGAGGACCAGCAGCACCCAGGCACACTGGGAGGTTACCTGGCTGGCAGCTCTTGTACCAGTGTAGCCTACCTAAAGCGCAGTAGCTACGTATGTATGTATGTATATTAATTTATGTTCTTATTAATTACTAGAGGATGCCCGCGACTTCGTCCGCGTGGATTTAGGTTTTTCCTAGGTTCCTTTGAGCTCATACTGTTAAAAGTATGAGCTCAAAGGAAATTACAGTATTAATGAGTAATGAGTAGGTAGGTATAAATTTTTTAATACCTATAATCCGACCGCGATATAGTTGGCCCTTCTGCGGGGGTTGGTGGAGTACGAGGGGAAGATGTGTTCATTCATAAGTTCATTGATAAATTGACGTAGTTCAGCAAAAAGGATTCAACTCACACGACTCATCATAGCAAAGTTAATTTTAATTCAGCAATATTTAGGTATATATTTGTATGACAAGTTGTGTGGGTTGAATCCCTTTTGCTGAACTACGTCCATTATTCATTGATAAATCGGCTGCCCTAGTGATAAACAAAGTAACTACATTCAGAATAATTTTACAGGACAAGCATAAACATTGAAAACTCTTATTTAAAGGCAACCTTTCTACAAAATACCTACTTATTTATCTTTAAAAAGATGTTAAGTCAAGTCAATTTCTTCCAAAAATATTTTTCAATTTATTACAAAGAGTTTACTTTGTTATTCAGATACAAATAGTTACCCCAAAAATTAATGTTCAAATGTGTGTGTGCGTGTGCGTGTGTGTGTGTGATATTGTGATTGTGATATTGTGAATAAAAAAATATTGCCCCCTCCCCCCCATTTGCTTTAATGGGCACCCACGCCCCTCCCAAATAACTCAAATAACTATTTTTATTATTTTTTATGTAATCACCGGCGGGAGCGCATTGTCTTACATATTTCAACTCCTATCATCCGATGTCCGAAAATATTTCTAAATATGATCACTAACGGTTATGAGATCAGTTGGTAGGGATAAAAAATGTATGAATAAAAAATTATGAAAAACAAAATTATGAAGAACGATTATTATTTATTATGACCACAGAACGGTAGTAAGACAACGAATAGGATTTGGAATTTTATGTGAGCCAATATGGACCCACCACCGGCATTAGGCCGTTATTCTACATGTTATTCTACATGTTATCGGTGAATTTGAAGTAATTCTTTTAATTAAATCAGAAGTTATAAGGCTGTGACAGTCAGACGGACAAAGTATATCCAACTTAGAGACGGTAAGTTAGAGCTTATTACAACAACTCAAGAATCTATACTTACCTACTAATATTATAAATGCGAAAGTATGTCTGTCTATTCTGTTCAGCTGATCTTAACGAGGTATACAGATAAGTTGTATTTTTGAGAATGTCATAAGCTACTTTTTTATCCTGGTAAATTACAGAGCTTAAACTAGAATTTCAAAAACCTAAATACACGCGGACGGAGTCGTGGTCATCAATCAACTATGTTGATCTTGTAAAGTTATAATTTACAGTACTGTGTCTATTTTTAGTTATATTCCTGTAAAGTAATGTCCCTATTAGTTAATTATGTACGTAGGTATCTAAAATTCTGCACCTATCTTCAGTAGAAATATTTTAAAATAGTAAGTAGCCGGTAACAATTAAAACGATTATTTATAAGTACATAAAGTAATACCCTAAATTCCAGTTTCTATGTTTGATCTATGTTTTCGTCAACCGTTTGAAAACTTTTGACACAAGCGTGCAGCAAAACTGACAGATGACAGAGTGTTTAATTTGTTAACATTAAACATAAAGAAAGTAAAGGTGATCTCAAACATAGACAAGTTTTACTTGGGATCGTTCCACGAAACGAAAAATCAAGCAACTGCATTTTAAATACAAAAACAAAGTGATCAACATCAAATTACTTTGTTTTTGTGTTGTGCTTGTTAATTACTTGGTTTTTGCATTATTCCGGGTTAGTGTGTGCAGTTAATTGTTTGGGCAATTCAAATTTCAGTAAACGGTTCAAGTTATTTGAAATATTAAACTGTGGACACTGTGGTAAAAAACTACTCGACATAAAACTTTTGTTAATGCAAAAAAGTCAATTTCACAAAAAATGTCAGTTACTTTGTTTATCACTAGGGCAGTCGAAATCTGTCATATTGAAAAGTCACTTTGAAACTTCAAAGTTCATTGTTTACATCGTTACGAAAATTTTGTGAAATACATAGCAGTAATCATCTTTATTGTGATAAAAAGTAGTGCTAGAAAAATTGTTATGGTAGTACGTTCGTTTTGTGCTCAAGAATGTGAGGGAAAACAACAAATATCTCTAAAATAAATATCATAATAATAAATATGAGGCTGACGACTGTGTCAAGTAAGTGTTGTCAGCTTCATGTGAAAAATTTCCATACCCATTGAAGCCATCACGCATCGTCAGATATTGGTTAAAACGGCCTCTCAATTATTATAAAAAAAACTATAATGTGGACCAATAATTTCAAGACAACATTTTAAATTATTTCGTTGGCGTTTCGAAACAAAAATATTAAATCTGGTGCAAGATGCTTTTCAAGCTGTAACGGAGGCTACGTGAAATCACATTGTAAGTTCACGTTGAGAGATTGCAGAATGACGACGATGAATTAGTGAATTATAATATAGCTGTTATTGATAGCGATAGTGACACATCATCTGACAGCAATGCATTGAAATTTTAAGATATACAACACACGTCTTGTTAGATCACTCTTATTCGAGATGTGAATAATAAACCTATCAATTCTAATTGTTTTATTATCTTTGTTTTATTCCATCTCCTAACATCTCCATGCCGTACTAATCTAAACGTCTGGTTTTTTTTTACCCGACTACGGCAAAGCCAAAAGGAAGGGTTATGATTTTAGCAGTCTATGTATTTACGTATACATATATAATTTATATATGTATGTATGTATGCTTGTGGCCGATTTTTGTATGAGATTCTGTGTATACTAATGTAGCACCTAAACTGCTGGACCCATTTTGATGAATGAGGTGTCTATTGATTCGTTGTTATGATCAGGGTGACATAGGCTACATTTTATTTACGAAATAAATGGAGAAGTCAGGCTTGACTAGTAGAATAGCATTATACAAATCCAAGATGGCCGCCGCCACAAAATGGCGAATGTCGGGGGTTTTTTTAATTTTTAATTTATACTTGTAAAATTAGTTTCGGAAGGAATAACAGATGGCACCACTAGCTGCTTGCCCCGCGCTTTTGCCCACTAAATTATTATTAAATTATTAAGCGTAGTCGGGTTTTAGTTCACGAACTTTACTTGTATTTAGTAGATGTATTAAATAAATTATTTTATTATGAGTATAATATGTATAAAATTTAAAAAATGGGGTATAAATTATATTTAATAACGTATCTTCTTCTTTCTTGGTTATGGAAAATCTTTTTTCCATATCCTGAAACGTACCTACTTAACTTTAAATGTATAGTACTAACTATAGAAAAGTATTGAGCAAATTTAAAGAGATCAAGATGAAAGACTAAATTGCGATTACACAAATAATAGAATAATTATGATAATTAAAATTATTATAATTATAAAATTTCTTTTTCCCTAATTTAGTGTCATGTCCTTACAGTAGCAATACACACACACACACTCACAGTGGCGCAAAGCCGCGCCAAAAATGCTTGTCATACATTATAGTACGAGCACATCCATTGATTATTAATTTATCAATGAGAATTTCCTCCCGTCCCGCGTCCCGCAGACCATGGGAGAGCCAAGTATATAATGGTTTTGCTATAGCTCTTTCCCATCACTTAAGTTTTCCCAATGAAAATCCCATCAAAATCGGTCCAGCATTTCGGAGACAGACAAACACTCCTGTTTAATGTACCTACCCCAGATGATAATCCGGACGTTGAAAGGTTACCTACTTCCTGTACAATTCGGGTTCAAAGTTATGTGGAATACTGAGGTTTATGATGGCTGTATTATTCCTGAACTACAAAACCGATGACCTTGAAATATCTACGGAACAGTACAGTTTCCTGTTTAATAAAAAAAGAATGAATGAAATCGGATTAATTTTCTAAAATTTTAATAAACCAAAATAGCGTCATCTATGAATATTTGTATGAACTAGATACATACATAGGTACAACTCAGTACGGGTAGCGTCATCTATGCGTAAACCTAGGAACTACCACACAAAAGCTAGTTTTGAACGAACCTTTCCAAACGTAATGGTGTACTAAAAAGTTTATAAGATTGTCAATAGAGGTCGCAGATATAACGTGGCTATAATGAATGTCTACTAAAAATAAGAGCTCACATACACTCCAAATGCATTTCTATTTTACTGGATAATACAGAAAGTAATTTTGAAGCGATGCCGGTGCGCGGTGTAGTCAATACAGAGACAAAGCGCGCTCTAGACTCTATGGGCCGATTTGTTCCTTTATTTCCATTTTCCTGCGCTTTTCTGTCAGTTTGTGATCGCTTCTGCTGGAAGTTGTAGCGTCGTCGGAGCGAACGAATTTATCGTGTATTGCTAAATGTTTTTTTCAATGTTGTGACTGACATAAATACGAAATTGTGTGTTGGTTTATCGTAAATCGAAGTGCGGTGGTTTTTCGTGTTCGTGAATTACCTTTTTTGTGTTAGAAACATGGTACAGTGGATGTAATTCTTGGGATAACACCAAGTTTGCCGGCAGAATTTTTGTTGTGAGTACAATCGATATTTACCCCCTTTTATTCCCGATCGGCCGTCTATTCGACTTTTAATTTACCTACCGCGGTATATTACGGTGTACGATTTAATAAAAGAGATCTACTATAAATCTAACGTGAGACATGAGTAAACATAATTTGTTTTAATATGGTATCGAAGCGCATGATTGCTTAACTGTTTTTATGTGAATAATGACTTAAAACAGTCAGTTATTTCTCTCTAGCACTATAATTAGTTCTGCCCAATTAGATATCTAGTTGGTCGGCAAGAAACAAGAAAGATCGCGGTATAGGTATGCTGGTGAACTTTTTCATTTCAGTTTTCCAGTTAGAACTACCTAATATGGTATGTAAGTCGGGAAACAACAAATTAAATACATAGTTACCTACTTCTCATAATGGGTAACTCACAGGGGTAACTGTAATCTTTTACCTTAAACATAGTAAGATTTTATAGCATAAAGTGTACGTAGGTACAAATGTTTTTTTAATGATTCTGTTATGAATTGATGTGAATTCTTTATAAACTTAATGGCATTTTTATTTTAATAGGTAGGTACTGCATAAGTTAATGAATAATTATAATATCAACCAAGTAAAAGTTTTATTACATGTATTCCTTTCTTGTTTTAATATATTATGATAAACAGAATTCCTACCCAGATATATCTACCTACCTATACTGGTTTTCAATTAAAGTAATTCTACGAAACAGTTTTTATGTAATTCAATTCCTCTAACTTTTCAGAGTTAATGTGCCTTTTAAGCAATTATAAGCAATTAAATATCACTTGCTTTATCAGTGGAAACATCTGAGGAAACCTGTACGCCTGAGAGTTCTCCATAATGTTCTCGAAGGTGTGTGAAGTCTACCAATCTGCACTTGGCCAGTGTGGTGGACTATGGCCTAAACCGTTCTCACTCTGAGGGAGCTTGTGCCCTGTAGTGGGCCGGTAATTGTCTGATGGGTTGATTGGTGTCTTGCACTGGGAAATGATGAATTGAAAGATCCCACACTAGATAGACTATCTCAAGTGAGGGCCTGGCAGCCGCTGTACTCTAGCAGCACAAGATTGTGTTCTGTGGCAATCCTTGCTAGAGATCTATGTCCAGCAGTGAACGTCAATTGATGAAGATGATGACGACCAGGCTACCATAGTCCATTAAACTCTCTAATGATTAACTTATTTAATCTTTCCGCATCGCTATTCTTCAATCTTTCCGCTTTCACATGGGATTTATCATCACATCCACAAGTAGTGCATGGCTGTGTCCAGAATAAAAGCTATAAATCAAATCAAATAAACTCAAAATTGGTACACTGTACACTTTTTGAACGGCAATTTAGGAACAGGCAATGGTGATAATTACTTATTGAAACTTAAAACTAAAACTACGAGGGTTCCAAACGCGCCCTGGTCTGAGAAGAGGCCACAACAAACTCAGCTGGTTTTTTTTTTTTCTTATTATCACCATCTTATAACATGGTATAGCCATAAAAATGATTTGAACTGTTGGCTTTTAGAGCAATCTATGTCCATGAATTTTTGTTATTAAAATCGCTGTGTGAAGTATCCTCAACATTTGCAAACATAAAACTTTGTAATACCTACCATGTATATCTACTTACAATCATGCAATAAAATTCTATTCTATTCTAAGATTGGTTTAGCCGATCAGCTGAGAAAAGGTATCAAGCATATTATCTAGTTCCTTTAATTTTTAATGTATTAGTGTCAGTTTATGTAACTAATTCAATTAATTGGATTAACAGAGTAAACTTTGCTTAGTTAACGTCATTCATTACCTTACTGTATTAGTTTGTCATTTAACACTTTGTGTTTGGTTTATTTTAACACCCTGTCAGCTAAGGGTGAGGGGTTTATTATTAGACCAAAGAGATATGAAGAATATAAATATAACTAGCAGAGTAATATATAATGTTATGTACCTATGTCGTTAGATTGTATTGTAGAATGTAGATGTAGTAAAAATTTGTAGCAGAGTGTGTTGTGATCTTTTTACATCGGGATGTGTTTGGATCTGAGCTTTTTGTCTTGAGGTAAAATCCAAACCAAAACAACACAGTAAGAAACTACAATAGAAAATGTATTTTTCTCATTCATTTTTATAAATGTTAATCTTGATATAAAAGCCACATTGAATAAAGAAATGAATTTAATTACTTAAAACTTAATTAAGTATTCCTTATTACTTTGATAGTTAAATCTTTGTATTTGGCTGACACTCATCTACAAAATAATATATATACCTATTATATTGCTTCTATAAAATAGTTATTGGATTAAATCAGCACCATAATTCAATTCTTTTGATTGGCTGACACTCTTTTACTATATTTATGATAAAATATACTTATATATATCGTTTTCTTAATAAGTAATCATAACAAATAATAGTTAATTGATTAGCTGTTTGGCAATTACTAGTGTTGCGTGTGACATTTAAACACACATATTACCACGCATATTACATATCTAGTTACTCAAACTCACATAATTTATCGTTACATCATCTGTGCACCCTATCTACTTTAATTATTTGAGTAAGTAAATGTTAATAAGATTAAAATTACGAATAGTGGGTACCTATGTCATAATAAATTATTGAATAGGTAAATTAAGTTGGTAGGGTAGGTATATAATAATGTAATACTTATTTATTTCCTAGTTTTTCGAAAACCTTACGTAATTCAAAATCAGTGCCCGATTATTATTAAGTAATTTATTACTATAACATTAATTTCATAACTCAGAATAGATTAGCATAGTAAGTAATATGACTAATGCAGTAATTTAAATATAGAAACTAAAATAGTGTTATTGTAATGCTAGGCTACCTACCGCAAAATAATAATATTAAAGACCTAGGTACCTATCTACTTAGATTAAACACCTAAAAAGTTAAGACCTCATTTCTGATTTGATCTCACATGGATACTCTGAGCTATGTAGCTAGCTCACTCACTTAAAATATTACTTGATATAACTTGCTTTAGTTGGTTAGGTAGTGTGTTTAGGCATATTTAGGCAAGCATTCTACAGCAATTACTGCACTATTATTTTCAATGACGTAAAATTACAGTCAAGCGCCAGTCTGTTAATTTAAAAACAACCGGAAAATAGAATTCGTCAGTCGAGATCTGAAATTGTAGGTAATATTCAGATATAAACCAATTGACCTTGTTATGCTGTTTTGTAACAGCTGCGCTAGTTTTTGTGCTGGCGCAGTCTAATAACTATGCATTTTAACATTAAAATGAATGATAAATGAGTCTGATATTTTTTCAATGAATTAAACATAGAGTGAAAGGAAAACAACTGATTTCACTAGTAACAAGTCTGCGATTTTTCTTGAAAAGATTTAAATATATCACTCAAGAATGGTCCAATTTTGCCTAAGTTGGAGTTATATCGCGCAAGAAGTGGTGTTTTCTGAATACCTTAGACGTTTACAATTATTGCCCAAAGTCCTTGAATAAACAAAATTGCGCAAACATAAAAATAAACAGGACATTGGTACTAATTCTCGAGTACCTACACAATCTCCTAGTGTTCAATGTTCCCTACAGAATCGGTAACATTGTCTTGCTGTCAATAATTTAGTTTAGAGCAATATAGTCCAGTAACTTTAGGATTTGCTAGTATGGGGTACCTTGCGTTAAATCGGGTAGTTCTGATTTTTTGCAGACTTGTTTATGATGTTGGCCCAATGATTAATCCAAGTTTGTGACCTCGAGCGACGAACGCAACTTTGTCAAAAATAGAAAAAACCGTGAAAATTTGGGATTTTTTTCAGATTTTGGAGATTATAACCCAAAAGGACTAGTTCTTGACACTACCTTTTCAAGGCGTTTTTAAAGTAGAATAAAATTGCTACAATTTAAGACCAGAACCAGCTCTGTAGGTACATTACGTACTGAGATGCTCGCGACTTCACTTGCGTGAATTCTTAATCTCATACAAACTTCCATCTCCCATTGTACCAACTTAGGGGTAGTTTTTCCAAAATTCCTTCAACACGTAATTCTTAATTTTTAACCGAAAATCTAAATCCCAATTTTCATATATATAACTTGATAAATGACGAAAACGTGACGGGGTCGCATTTAAACTTTCATCCCCTACTTAACCCACTAGCGGATAGAAATTTCAATAATCCTGAAATTCATATTTTTTATTTTTTATCGAAAGCTCAAATACCAATTTTCATGGATGTAACTTGATAAATGACAGACTTTCATACAAACTTGATAAATGAAAGACCTTGCGTTAAAACTACCCGATTTAACGCAAGGTCAGATTACTAAAGTTACTGGACTAATAGATATGCTAGATCTTTTAATACTAACGTAAGTAGACATGTGATAGGAGAGAAAGATGGTTAACTTACTTATGATAGAGCGAGATAAAAAAATCACTGTTTTATATTATAGTAGGTACTAGCTTTTGCCCGCAGCTTCGCGCGCGTGAATTTCGATTTTTCACAAATCCTGAGGGAATCGTGGATATCTAGGCGCACGAAGTGCGCCAGGCCAAGTTCCTCCGGCCTTGTCGCATGAGTGTGTTATTTACACGATCCATTTCGAGCTGTTTTGACCCCCCTCATAACTCTGGTTCGCGGGATAGTAATCCTACGAAATTTGAAATATAAGTTAAACTTGTGGATGTGATGATAAATTGAAAGTTTCAAATTTTCAAGTTGAACCGTTTCTGAGATACAGAGGTTTGAAAATCACATAAAACAAGACCTACTCACTGACTGATCAAAATTATGACGCACTTCCCGTGTATGTGGAATGTTGAAATTTGGTAAGAAGATGAGTCTTAGTGTGTATATGAAGGAAAAAATCGAAAAATGTCCAAAAGTTGCATCAGACACTGACCAATTCAAAGATATATAAAAATCTGTCTGTTCCCACATCACACAAAAAATACTGAACAAATTTTCATTTTGTTTTAATAAATGTATTTTACTTTATTCGAAGCTATATATGGTTCTTGTTTCATTGAAATCGGTGCACTATTTAGGGAGATGTGACTATTTAAGTTTTCTAGCAAGGGGTCAATCTTACTGGTCTTGAGTTCTAATAAAAAGTAAAGTGTAGGTAAATAATAAAACGCCAAGAGGTACATTTTTTTATCGAAGTCGCGGGCGCGACTTCGTCGGCGTGGACTACACAAATTTCAAACCCCTATATTACCCCCTAAGGGGTTGAATTTTCAAAAATCCTTTCTTTGCGGATGTCGTACGCCACATTAATAGCTATCTGTGTGCCTAAGCCCGTTCCTTCCAGTAGTTTGAGATTCGTCTTTGCCAATAAAACCAGAAGCGCGATTTTCTTAATAATTTTGATAAGCAACCTTGACCCAAGTCAGGAAATGGATGGGTGGCCGACTTTGGAGGTTTGGAGGAGACTTTGGTGTCCTGTTGATTCCGGCTACTAGGTATCACTAATATCTAATACTATTCATTAAACTTAATGAGAGTCAAATACTCAAAATCTTCTCTTAGTTAAGCCGTATGGTTCTAAGTTCTGAAACTGACCACTGAGTGGAAATACTCTGGAGTGGAGTTTCTGTTATCTGTGATTTTGACAGACAGACGAACAAAATAAAAATTCACCCAATTAGAACAGAGAAAGCGACTTTGTTTTATACTATGTATTGAAGATTAAACCACATCTAATCAGACCGTAAAATGTGATAGGGTTCTATTCCTAATTATACTGAAGCGTAAGAGAGAAAAAAGACTCGATTATAAGCCATCACAACTTCATTATACTTATTGCATTAACTTTGAAATACTTAGAAAAAAGGAGTGAGATCCAAACAAAAACATTTCATGTGAATAATAAGGCCAACTTCCTATCAAAAAGTTTCGGCCATTAAAAGTACTGATATCAAAAATTATGACCAAGTCCTTTGCTAGGCTCGATAAATGAAACCATACAGTTTTAGAAGGTATATCTTCTTCGATCACCCTCAAGCTGTCATACCATTCCTAATGATCCTGTTAAAATATTTTAAAATAATTTATGTCTTACTAATAACACTATAATATGAAGCTCATTTGGGACTGAGAATAGTTTTATTGTTTTCAACTTGGCAACATTTTTTAAATTAAACAAATTCAAAGGAGTACAAAAATGTTGTCAAGTTGAAAACAATAAAACTATTCTCAGTCCCAAATGAGCTTCTTATTATAGTGTTATTAGTAAGACATAAATTATTTAAAAATATTTTAACAGGATCATTAGGAATGGTATGACAGCTTGAGGGTGATCGAAGAAGATATACCTTCTAAAACTGTATGGTTTCATTTATCGAGCCTAGCAAAGGACTTGGTCATAATTTTTGATATCAGTACTTTTAATGGCCGAAACTTTTTGATAGGAAGTTGGCCTTATTATTCACATGAAATGTTTTTGTTTGGATATTGGTTACCGTTTCCGCTCCCTTTTCCAGCTTTTATACCTACTTTCAAGAAAGTTTGCTATAGTAATCTACCTATAGCTGTAGATATAGATTTCGGGTTTTTCAAAATCTCGCGGGAACTGTGGATTTTTCCAGGATAAAAAGTCTATGTTTTCATGTTTTAAGTCAGGGCATAATCTATCTCAATTCAAAATTTCAGCCAAATCGATTCAGTAGTTGCTACGTTATAGAGTATCAAACATCCAAACATCCACACTTTCACATTTATAATATTAAGTAGGATAGTATTGCGCATTATTCCCGGATGCACCGGTGACCGTACGTGAATATTCACGCTTGCGGGTGTAGACCGCGTGCGTGACGAAATACGACGCAGTATAGGTAGGTATATCTCTGAAAACGCCCTCAGTCTGTGTAGTAAGTATCGCGAAAACAACGAGGAAACAAACTATGTACAAAAGAAACACAAAGTGCAGTAAAAGGTCCCGATTTACGACTTAGATGTGGAGCAGATAAAAGGCGTTCATTGTATCACGTCACACGACTGTGGCCACTCCGGGCATAATAAATTAGTGAAGGTAGTGTCAGCTTCGAAAATGTTGTCGAGGAAAAAGCAGACAATGCGTGTAAATGGGCTCTTTTAACCGACTTCAAAAAAGGAGCAGGTTATCAATTCGTCGGAATATTTTTAAGTATGTTCCCCGATTACTCTAAGTATTTTAAATATTACTCTAATTAATTGAGAAATAGAAATAAGCTCGTGATTCCTCAATTACGCCTCAAGAAGGTCCGAAAGTCCTTTGCGGGAATGGGCGTAATGTTCTATAATAAAATTCGTTTTTTGACTCGTTCCAGCAATACGCGAGACGGCAATTCAATCATGTACTTGACATAAAATTGTTATATTGATATTATGGCTAATTCTGTTGTACACAATCTCTAAACCTAAACTAAAATAAAATGACAGGTCTAAATTTATTCCTATCTCTTTCACAGTGCTCACTGCGGAAAAGGATAGCAATAGATTTAGACCTGTCATTTTAGTTTAGTTTAGAGAATTGTGTACAACAGAATTGGCCACATTGTTATTTTAAAAAAGAGCAACCGCCGAGTTTCTTGCTGGTTCTTCTCGGTTGGAACGGCATTCCGAACCAGTGGTAGATTCAATTGACGATTCAAAAGTACTTGTAAAAGTTTATTTAAATAAATAACTTTTTTATTTTATTCTATTCTACTCAAAGTCTACTAAACGCCTGGACCGATTTCGGAAATTTTTCTTTGGTTTGAAAAGGTAGGTCATCCGGTTAGAAGATAGGATCCTCTCGAGGGAAGTCTTCTTTATTGGGTATAATTATGTCGGTCGGTCGTCGAATTCGGTTTAATTTTTCCTAAAATATAGCTTGATATTTGAAGAGCAAAGTTATTGATGTAACTACTTAATTAATAAGATGTGCTCTTCTACTCAGTAGACCTAAGTCCTGCGTGAGAGCATACTATTTCAAACGGGGAACGTACTCAAAAGCACGATATTATTTCGATAACGCAAATCATTGGTTGGTATTAGGTAGGTACATTTATTTAAAACTATTAGTGCCTGTTTCACCACCTTCTGATAAGCATCAGATAGTTATATACAACTTTTGTCTTTGTCATTTGACATGCAGTAAGAAAGTGACAAAACTTGCGTTTAAGCTATCCGACACTTATCAGAAGGTGGTGAAACAGGCCGTTAGTATTTTCAAACAAATTAAACCAATTGAAATTATTGTTAAGTAATCCTGCTGTTTGTTTCGCTTATTTTGTTACATTAATTCGCACTAACTTTCCTTTGAATCTTCTCTAAAAATGTAGTTGTTTGAACGGTCATAACTCAAAACTCATAACATTCAAAACAAACATAATTTTCCTATTTTGTTCGCGCCAAAACATAAATAATGAAGAGATAAATCGATATCGGCTTAAATTTAGATCTAGAGCAATGAAAAATATCTATGAGTCTTATCAGCGTAATAAAAGAAGCGCGTGACTAACATTTAACCTTTAGAAGAATTGTAACTAGATAATTGTGTAGAATACGCCCGCCAAGCTGCATAGGAGCAGCGGGGCAGGTCTAAACTCTAAATCCCTCTCTCCTACAACAATATTCATAGGCATGTGCCCAGCAGTAGAAAATGTAAAAAGTAAATAAATGTAAAAGACACACGATGTTAAAGATTCTAAAGCCTCTACGGACCGCTTCATAATTCCGTAAAGTAAAGAAATTACAGTTTTTTACAGTTGTTCATTAGTTTGATCGAATAATGTTTCTAGCAACTTAAAAAAATAACTGATTAAAAAACCGATCATCAACATCCAAGACCGCTAAGTAAAGCTAATTACGCCGAACTGATAAATAAGAGTGAACAGTCTTTAGATGGCACGTAAGAGATAAATCTAAAATTAGTATTCCTTTAGCGTGCAGAGCAACGCCCTAAAGCGACTTTATAATTTTTTTTTTTTACATCTGATACATGCGGTTCAGACAATGTTTACGTTAAAACTACATACACAAAGACTGGTTCACACATCGACATTTTCTTGATCGTGATTTAGGATAAACCTACCTAGTTGTTATTTTTTTAAGTGGCTCATATTCTCCATGAACTTATTCACACGCTTACGAATTCAAAGTTTGTTTCTTATTTATTACTATAAAAGCAAGAAAGTATTTGTTATGAAAAAACTTATAAAGCTACTGAACCAAGAGTCATTATTCGAATAAAAATATCTAAATTACTTACTCGCACATAAGTGATTCTGGTCGTAAAGAAATGCATATTTTGTCACCTAAAATAGGTACCAGTAGGTAAAATGTTAACTAGTTACTCAGGCAGCACACGGTTATACCTATATGGGTTAAAATAAAGCACGGTGCTTCAACTAGATGAAAAGTAAAGTACTCTTAATTGTTAAACAAAGACTTTGTCACTCCTAACTACTATATATGGTTATCTAAAAATCTCTAACTAGTTCTAGTAGTAGAACCGTTTTCACATTATCCGACCCGATATCCATGGTATATCGATGTCGTCAACATTGAGAATAAATATGGCTCTTTATAGTCGTTAATAGGTTGCACTATAATAAGTTTCGCGTACATCCGAAATAATAATGCATCATTATCCGCAACAGTGGCGGGGCAAGACCTAAATTTTATGTGGGCAAGTGTAAACATCATCATTACAGAAGCAGGATAAGGTTTAATATTAAAACGAAATCAAACTACTTACTTATTAAAATATCTTTATTTATCACCCGCACAAACTTAATTAATATCGAATCACAGATTAGTTTAACTGAGATCTCTTTTCAAATCTATTTTATACTACTTAATTGATTAATTACGCTCAGCCAAGTCCAAAATGGCAGCATTTATTCGATTAGGGTGTGATTGCTATCGCAACCCTCAATCAAATATCACGACCTAGACGCTGAAGCATCTAATAGTCGGTTGAGTCTCTGGTGGAGACTGAATTCATGGCTTCGAAGTGCCCGTATTTATACCAATAATTCAAGATGGCGGTTCGGCGCCAATAAATGAATCAAATGTCAGTTCATTCTAACATATTTCCATTATGAAATTAATAATCTGTAAACCATTTCTAAAAATTCTAATTGAATTTCAACAATAATCTGACACAAGATATATTTTGCGAGGCCCTCTGCCCGCACAACGCGTTCATGGGTTTTAAGTTTAATGCATAAATCTCCGGGGCGCGAGGCCCTCCGAAGCGCGAGGCCGTGGGCCTGGGCCCACGTCGCCCACGCCTTCCGCCGCCTCTGATCCGCAATAATATATTTCGGACAACCTATGCGTTGTAATATACTTCACGATATATTAAATCGGATATTATAATAGTTTTAGTAGTAAAATATAAAGTTCAACGTCCATATCCATTACCTCAACCGAAAAAACCATTTCTAATATGGTGCGAACGTCGAAAACAGAAAGTTCGTAAAAGGCGCGGTTTTGTTTACTATATCCTTTTACAATGCGGTTAACGTTCTAAGCTCTAAAATGCTACCTTAAAAAGAACAGATGTGAATTAAAATGTGGACCAAGCTGCGTTATACATAAACAGTGTGTAATTTACCAGAGTCAAGACACAACTACGAAAATCTAAGGCATGCTAGGTACGCTCTATAGACAGTTCTGAGTCAGGATATATGCACTAGATATTAGTTTTACAATGTGAGTTTTAGTTCTCTTCTGTTTCTCTAAATTGTACCTACCTAAGCGGGGTAAGCAGAGCTTTTCTGCCTTTATTAAGTGTACGCCACTGTCTATAGATCAGTAAATACTGTCGCAAGTGTGTACGTATACGTTTCAAGAGAAGCAGAGAGCAAATAACATTGGCCCCGCATACGCCGTTGCAAGAATCGACCTCTTTCGAGTAAACTTTGCGAACTAATGTTACGCTATCAAGATCGTGCCTATTCTATTCAATTGTAGTCAACTCATTCACGGAAGTAACTTACCCACGTTTAATTGTTATGTGATTGAATACTAGATTACACCCGCGATATCGTTCGAATACTAGATTATACGTCTCTCGTTGGAACTTCCACTCGCCTCGGTCTTGCGCCCACTTGAATCAACGGTCCGTAAACACTGTTTCGAGGTCGCCATACCAGCACCTTTCAACTCCAACGTCGATCGGTTCTTCGAACTGTGTATCCCGCCCATGAAAATTGCTGCGTTACAATGTGAAATAAAAACAACATTTCATAGCAAACCTTCAATGGATAAAAAATATATGTCAATAGGCTCAATGGCTTTCATTTTATAATAGCCACTGAGTTAGAGAATAGGGGATCGATGGACAAAATAAAGGGCTCACATAGAAGAAGTAGATTGGCTTGTCTCTAGTGTGCCGCTACATTTATTGCTTCTACTTTGTTTCGCAACGTGTGAGGCGTTAAAGCTCAAAACTAAGTGGTCCAGGTGTGCAATATAGCCAATTAAGCGAGACCCACGCGTTTGAAACACTCAATTACATTAGATTCGCTTTAGAGAGCTCTATCCAAGTTGGTTTAACGAACAATAACAGTGCAACTGTAATGGCTGTTGCGTCATAGGGGCATTCAATTGTGTGATGTAGCTCAGTTTGTATTGCCATTGACATTCGATTTAACTGTGTTAGCTTATCAAGGTTTATCTGCTTATCTAGATTACGTGAGGAATATATGGGGAACAAGTTGTTGAAATTCTTTTCTTATCAAACTGTATCAATAAAACTATAATCGCAACAACTTTATTGACTGGATTAAAATTAACTTACTAAGTAGTTTATGTCGAAAGAACCGACAGCTTCCTTCTTAGATAAACAAATTATTTTTATTAGTTTATTAAATTTATTAATCAAATACACGTCGCATAATTAAGATTAAAACAGTAATTTTTCGATATATCGAAAACGGCTTTGTGATAACGTAGATGGACTCGATTTCATCGAAATCCTGAGCAGATCTATTCAATATTATGATAAAAATGTGTATTTATTTTATCTAATCTTGAGATATATCTCTACTAATATTATAGTTGGGAGAGAGTGTTTGTTTGTTGGTTTTAGAGATATTCCGCAGTCGTGATTTTTTGTATGGTGACCTGTGGGGCTATTCTTTAACTTAGTTACCAACTCAAAATGGTTGCCAACGAATTAGTTCGATATTCATTGCTGTTTTAATGTGTGAAATGAAATCACTGTTTATATTTCACACAGTAAAGCAGCAATGTATATCGATATAATTCGTTGGCAACCATTTTCAGTTGGTAACTAAGTTAGAGAATAGCCCATCAGGACATGGCTACTTTTTATACGACAATATCAAGGGTTCTCGCAGGATTTTTGAAGCCTAACTAACTCCACGCAGACAAAGGTTAGCAAAGTAGTCAATAAATTAAACGAAATACTTACTGAACTAAATATAAAGAAAAAATAATATCAAATCGATCTCTTGATCAAAAATGTTCGAACAACCTCAAATGATTGTTAAGATCTCACAAAGCTTTGCAATAAAGGAACAGGTAGGCAAGTTGATATATTTTTTCGATTAAATATCCACTTGATTGAACAAAGAAGTTTTCGAGGGAAATATTCATTTTACCTTACATTTACTTGCTTTGAGCCGCACGAAAATACTAAGTTTTTCGGGAATGGAGATGACATACCTAATTGGAAAAGTTTACGATACCTTGCCTAATAAGAGATTAGGTGAAAAGAAATTCGAGATAGAATTAATTAGAAGAGGAAGAATTACTTATTAAGTTTTACAAGTTATAAACGTGAAATAAAAAAAATAATTAAGTACCTAAGTCACTGCATTATTGATAACTTCTTGCGAAGCGGTGACCTAGAAAAAAATCTACGAGCAACTTTTCCTCCGAATAAAGAAGTCTGAAAAGTGTGCAAAACTTTTTGACCTTTTATAAATTAAAACATGAAAATTTTCTTATAGTTAGTTCAAGGGAAAAGTTTTTAGTACCTACCTACAACTACCTACATGGAACTCTGTTGTGATCCCACAGATACTGCAAAAGTGCTTGCATGTGAATAATAATTAATCACTTGAAATCAAGATCTACCAGCTCCTTTGATTGATTTACGTTAAAAATTGCCATCTAATTACCGGTTTAAATTTTTAGATAATCATGTGTTACAGGTATTTTGCCAATATGCTCAAGTTGAAAACAGTAAAATGTTTAACGCGACATTTCGGACTCCGGTCGACTGCTGCTAAGGGTCGGCGACAAAACTCATCAAGATAATTTTCCGGGCCAGTAGTAATTCATTAGGACGCGCTAAATCGGGGTCAGTGGCTGACTTGACCAGCCGAGTCGAGCAAAAATCTTTTGACACCTTTGTATATATAATAATATGGGCTACTTAAAATTAAGTGATGTGAAGTACGTGGTTTAGATCGGGTACTATTATTTATACCTTGGTTGAGACGACGACGATGAAATCAATTTGATTGGTTTTAATTGGATTATTGAACCACAATCTCACTTTTCTTTCAGACGACCAACCGGGAACTTAAGTACCAATTTGTGATTAAAGAAAGTGAATTTGAGTTGCTTAATTCAATAATATCTGGTTGACCGAGTCTCAAGGAACGGATCGATTCTTTCCGAAGCTGTGACGATCAATTGCTAAACTGACTGGAAAATAGATGAAATTAGCCCGAAATAACTATTATTTAACAATTATTACTTAAATTTAGTAACCCTAAGACTAAATATTAGATTGTATTTTAAGAATAATACTCTCACAAATTAGTTGAGTATAGTAGTACTTAGAACTTATTTTGATCTTATTTCACTTTTGATAAATAATTTTCTTAAAACTACCCACAAAATATTGATCAATTTCTAGAACAAATTTCACAAATGCCTTTGCAGAAAATGGCTAGCCATTACACGTAAAGAGATTGCAATAATTGCTCACACGGGTGTGAAACAAGTCGGTCGGCCGCAGCTGTGTCACCGCATCTTGTTTATTAGTAGACGAGGTATTTGTGGAACCTTCCACGTACAGAGAGAAAACATGGCCGGCTTTTTAAATTTTCTCACATTTTAGGGTCTATATTGTGACGCCTAACCAACTGAACACGCTGAAGAGGCAATGGGCAGGCGTAGTTCGCAGAACCGATAGGCGTTGGGATTCCAAAGTGCTGGAATGGCAATGGTCTCGTACCAAAAAGCGCAGTGTTAACTGGTCCCCCTACTAGGTAGCCAGACGACACCAAATAAGTCGCAGGAGCCGCTGAAACTCACAACAAGAGACCTTGATCCAGCTGGGGGCCATTATCACTTGACGAGGATGACGATTGTAACGTAGTGCTATAGACAGCATCTTACGTGCACATTGCGAGCCGTCGTTGGGACAAAGATCTTCACAAGTATGAACTATGAACGGATGATCTTAAGCTAATAAAGCTTTTCTAAATTGTCTTAGATATGGCTTTCTTTGGTGGATCTTTTAGGAGCTTTCATTCTAACAACTGCTTGTAATATTTCCTCGAAAAACAGATTGTCTGGATTTCAAGCGACGATGCTGCCCAAGAAACCCTAAGAAGACGGAAGACTTAAAGCAAGATGGTACCCACAGTGTGGGAGCACTGACACTGTATTCAAATAAGAAGTGACTATTTCATTTCTGATACAATAGTTTGTATAAAAGATGATCTTTTTTTATTTAGAAGATAAACCACTGAAGTGAGGTGCGGAGACCGACGCAGGACGGTTTTACACTCCAACGCGTATTTATCACGAGCTACAGGAGAGGGTATTTTAAGAGTGATATTTTTAAGTGACAATATTATCGCAGTTCTTAACGCCCACCGCAAGATTGGCCCCAACAATGGGCGTTGGTAGTTTACCACGTGAGTTTCACTTACGGTACCCCGACAAACCGTTTTGTCTTCTTTTGCTGGCGACGCACATTATGTGACCTATAAACGCACCAAGATTGATCAAAAAAGCTATTCCAAATCTTGGAATGTATGAAATGGCATGTTTGATGGAACTATTTAGTTTGAAGTTTATTAGAGAACACCTTTACCCACCACCCACCACACACTGCTAAAACTTAAGACCGAGTTAAAACTTACGAGTGTTAGTTTAGAGAAAAATTTATATCCTGTTTTAACTTCATCTTGAGACTGAGTAAAGTCAGAGTGTGCGCTCTATGGCACTAATATCAGCTAAGTAACTGCTAATTTTAAGACTATAATGTTCCATTGCTTCAATGGAGGATCTACCCGCCAGGCGTTTTCGTCAAAAGCTTATAAATCATAGAGTTTTGGTTCATAAAACGCTCGAAATTCAATAACAATACTTCGATATCGCGATGCTAAATCTTGTAACGCCATCTAGTATATAGAAAGGAAACTTGTATAAAAGTGAACATTCTCAGTAATCGGCGAATTTGTGATTACGCATAATCTAATTTCTCAATGTCATATTTCTAGCTTCAATGCTAGTCTTTATTGAGTACTACTAGTTACATTCGCTACGATAACTATTACTCACGCAATATTACCAACTAAATAGAAACAAAAAATTATGTCACATATCCTGAACAATTTACACAAAGTAGGTTTGATTAAGAGTGAATATGATGTAAACCGCGAATTAATTATTATGGTTGGTGATCGACAGTTAAGCGAAACGCAGCAACAATGAGTTATTGTTTATTGCTCTTAATACGGATCGGTGGTAATGACCTCCGCACCGCACATGCAAGGTATATTATACTTTACAATGAATATAAAATTATTTTGCTATAATCCGCTAACAGTGACAAATTTGTAGGCACAACACCACACAATCTTGTAGGCACAACACCACACAATCTTGTAGGCACAACACCACACAAATTCACCACAAAACAAACTCGACGATCGTTTCGCTCCGACACCGGAGCATCTTCAGGAGATGTCGACTTCACAACGGACGATTGCAAAACATCTTTGACTTTGCAATCGTCCGTTGTGAAGTCGACATCTCCTGAAGATGCTCCGGTGTCGGAGCGAAACGATCGTCGAGTTTGTTTTGTGGTGAATTTGTGTGGTGTTGTGCCTACAAGATTGTGTGGTGTTGTGCCTACAAGATTGTGTGGTGTTGTGCCTACAAATTTGTCACTGTTAGCGGATTATAGCAAAATAATTTTATATTCATTGTATATCATGGAATTCCGCAAAGTAACGCCTGCTTCCATTCAACATATTATACTTTATTTGAATACGTTAAACAAATACTTGAACTGACATTACAAGGCCATGATTTGTCCTAATAGCGATGGTCTTGAGAGGAAAGGCAGTGGACTTCCACTGGCTAATATAAACTGCTGTTCCAGGCAAAGGCATGCGTTGCAATTCAAACATTCCTCTTTATATACCTATAGATTTTTAGGACCAAAAACCTTCGCAGACGTATGCAAAACAATTCATAATCGAATAAATCCAATAGCAGTGCATGAAAGTTTCATCATAATCGGGTGAATAATTTAGCAGTGCATAGGTATAGAGGACATACAGACAAACATTGATTTTTATTTATGTAGATAGTTTGATTCGATTTCGGTCTTATTCACCATTATAGTACCTACCTTGGGGAATAAAGCTATGAATTCTTCAAATACATTGATATAATGCATTTCATTTCCTTTTATTTATGTACCCTCCCCTACTAATAGCCAGTAGCCACACCTCTGACGGAAATTTAATCATCTGCCATATTGGATTCTGAGTGACGTAATAGAACCCATAGCACGCGTTTCGACGAAACTGATCGATAGACAGACACCTCATTCGTCAGAATCTGGCATCTTTCCCTTCTTCTAAGTGTTAATAACTACTGCCATCGTTGAGTTCTTATGTGTATTATACATATTATATTGGACCGCGTAGGTTTAGGTTTTATTAAAAATCCCTTGGGAAATCTAAAAATTAAATTAAATAAAAAATTTTCGGGATATAAAGTAACTAAGTCCTTCTGCAAGGTCTAGTCTCTTTACCTTTCGTCAAAATCAGTTTAGCGGTTTAGGCGTGAAAGCGTGACAAACAAACACAACTCTAGTATTGGGTCTTTCTGTCAAGAAATTGTCAGTGCCAGCCCGGAGAGCACGTAAAGTCTGGTCCTATGCATGATCTCTCACTGGTCGTGTCGCATTGGCGTCCCATTGGACTATGAGAGTGAAGGAATGGATAGTGCACCTGCGCTTGTGAACACACTTGTGCACTATAATATCTCCCGCGTTGACCGCCGTGGCCGAAATTTGGTCGGGAGGACATTAGTAAATGAGTCGTATAACGCTAAAAATATTTCTTTCCGATGACTAAAGTAGTCTTTCATCACCAAACCCGAAATAGCAAATACGGGAATCATAAAAAACTAGCTGCGCCCCGCGGTGTTACCCGCGGTTAAAAAGTTTGTAGGTACACATAAAAATATTTAAACAAAATCTTCTTAGAGTAACTAAGCAAAGAGAACGACAGCAAATTCATGCAAACGCATACAAATGCATGGAACTACAGCAAACTATTGCAATAATGATAGAAAACGTGATGTACCTAAGAACAATCAGCGCCATCTATCGCGTTTTTGGAAGTCTATTTAAGGCCTACAGGAACACTTTTTCCGGATAAAAAGTAGCCTATGTGTTATTCCAGGGTATAATCTATCTCCATTCCAAATTCAGTCAAATTGATTCAGTGGTTGCTACGTTAAAGAGTAACAAACATACACACCCACAAACTTTCGCCTTTATAATATTAGTGTGATGATTAGGTCTGTACAATCATCTCGCGAAATGTCCAAATCAAACCTCCCCGTTGGTACTCCGCTTTTAGAACCGATCTCCCCACCGACGCGACGGCGACGGTCCGTATATTCCGAGTCATCTGAAATAATACTAGTATTATTGAAATTTGAAAGTTGAGCTATCAATTTGGCGGGTCTTTGATGTTCTTCTGAATTCAGTGTTTGAATTAACTAATAACTTTGAAGTTAAGTTAATTGCTAGGTAAGGTAAATAAGACCTTTCTGGAATAGTGAAATGAGGCGGTTTTCAGTCGTGCTTGTTTCTTTACTGTTAATTATTTCAGTTACTATACGTACTACGTACAAATTATGGTACTAGATGCTTGAGTGGCGACCTTGCATCGGCAAACGAAGCGTGGGAAGATTCCCCACTTGATAGACGGACAATCCCAAGCGAGTCGCACGGAGCCGTTGGGTTCAAGTGGCACAAGACTGCAGGGTGTGGAAGTCCCTACAAGCGACCTACGTCCAGCAGTGGACGTCTATCGGTTGGTGACGACGACTTGTTTTTATCATTAATATATTCTTAAACGCGGCGTGGAGACGACAGCCTAGAAAAGTTACTAGTGTCAGGAAACACTGAGGGCAAAAGCGCGAGAGGCCGCTCACCAACTAGGTGGTCCGACCAGCTGAAGGAGTCCAGCAGGTGTAGATTGTACTTGCAAAAATAGCTACCAACAGAAGCCGGTGGAAACAGTTAATCCACTCGAGGGTAGTATGCCAGGACCACGATGTTCAGTTATGAAGGAACGACCGGAGAGAGAGATATTCTTAAAACCACAACAAGATAATTCTCTTCACCCTCTTCCAAAAATAAATCCCGCCCGCCTATACGATATCGCGGTCTAATTCGATCAGCGCGATGCACTTGCACTTGACAGAATGAGTCATGGTCGCACACGGCCACTGCACTCGCTTTAAAGCGGCCACACACGAACCAATCCATCCGAGATTTACCTGACAAGTTTTTTCAGATGCTGACTTACGTACACTCTTGGCTCAGAATATGAGACTCTCTGTCGACGTCCTCTCTCTACATTCGTAATTCCGAGGACACATCACACAATATCTCAATCTTTAAGTGATGTTCTACTTCTTTCTTACAATAAGAGATATGACTCGTACATACGAGTGACTCGTAAATGTGGTCGTTGACTGTTGACAAATTCTAATTCGTAATTTCCATCATTTATTACTTAAGCACATGTCGATTTTGGATTTTGCTCTGTCTGTTAATTTGACTTGATTAATTTGAGTTGAACCGAAATCAATATCGGTAGTACTGAATTTGCGACTCTAAAATAATGGGTTTTAAGTCCGCTTTACGCTGAGGTTATTGTTTTTTTATACTCTAAACTTCTAAAGTGTATCAACATTCTCGAGATGTGCAAAGACGTACAAAGTATACAGTTGTCTGACTAGTGACTACTAAAATATGAGAGGTGCCATCGCGGGAAACAGATATACATACCAACTAAATTCGTCCGTGTGTGGCTTGCATAAATGACTTGAAAATTTTAATTTAAATGATCTCTCATCCTGCGTTTATTTATTGGTCTGTATTAATTGAATTGTGATTGTCTCAACGTATCTTACTTTTGAAGACGATGTATAAAATCAAATCAAATCAAATCAAATAAACTTTATTCAAAATTGGTACACTGTACACTTTTTGAACGTCAATTTAGGTACAGGCAATGGTGATAATTATTTACGGAAACTTAAAACTAAAACTACGAGGGTTCCAAACGCGCCCTGGTCTGAGAAGAGCCCACAACAAACTCAGCCGGGTTTATTTTTTTTTTATTATCACCATCTTACAATATGGTATAATAGCCATAAAAATGATTTGAACTGTTGGCTTTTAGAGCAATCTATGTCCATGGATTTTTGTCATTAAAAAAATCTTTTAAGCTATAGTAAGACTTTTCAATTAATTTTCGTTTAATAAAACCTTTGAACTTATTGAGAGACATATCCAAAATGTTCTCTGGCAACATATTATAAAAAAGTACAGAATTACCAACAAATGATTTTCCAACTTTTCGCAGCCTAGTAGTGGGCAACACAAGTTTATCTTTATTTCTAAGATTAATGTTATGACAGTCACTTTTTTTCTTAAATTTATCGATATTTTTGTGTACATATATTAAATTTTCAAGAATATATTGGTTGTAAACTGTCATAATTTTAACTTCCTTAAACTTATTTCTCAGTGACTCTCTGGGTCCCATATTATATATTGCACGAACAGCCCTCTTCTGCAGCACGAAAATGGAATTAATATCAGCAGCATTACCCCATAAAAGTATGCCATATGACATAATGCTGTGAAAGTAACTAAAATAAACTAACCTCGCAGTTTCAATATCAGTTAGTTGACGAATCTTTTTAACCGCATATGCAGCAGAACTAAGTCTGTTCGATAAGTTATTTACATGAGGGCCCCATTGGAGTTTAGCATCTAACGTTATCCCCAGGAAAACAGCCGTATCCACTAGATCTAATTCCTCATTATTAAGCTGTACAGTGGTTTCAACTTGTTTAACATTAGGTAAAGTGAATTTAACACACTTAGTTTTTTTCCCATTAAGTAATAAGTTATTTGCTTCAAACCACTGTACCACTTTTGTGAGAGAATTGTTTACTTCGTCAGGTATTCTTTGGTATCTATCAATTTTAAACAAAAGTGATGTATCATCAGCAAACAATACTATCCCGTGACTATCCTTAGCGAGATAAGGAAGGTCATTAATATAAATAAGGAATAGAAAGGGCCCAAGAATAGAACCCTGTGGAACTCCTATTTTTACAGCTGATCCGGTAGACCGCTTTCCGTTCACGTCTAATATACAGGGTGACTGGTAACAGGATACATTCCTTGCAGGGGCTTAAAGTAGAGCTCATTTGCAGCAATTTTTTTCATATAATGTCCTATCCGAAACTTAGTCGTTTCCGAGTTATTGAAGATTTAAGGTTTTTAGCAAAAAATTCCAGTTTTAAAGTTAAAATTAGTTGCTGAAGAAAATCATACCCGGTTTTGTTGGTTTTTTTGTAGTTTTCTGATAGAAAAACGTTCAGAAACTCAATCAAAATCAAAATAAGCTAGAAAATACCGTTAACTTTTCAGTTAAAGCCTAAAAACCACGTATTATTTTTAAGAAAAAAATCGAATTTGATGAAAAGCAATAGTATTTCTAAAAAAAAATGTATGGAACGTTACGTACACATTACTGAAATAACTTCCTTGATTCATTAGCTATCCAAAAAGGTACAGATGTCTACGACTTTTTTCAAAACCTCGATTTTATTAACAAAATTCTGAGGACTGACGAGTTTCAATTTGACTGGGATGGAATCACAAAGTATCATAATTTACATTATTGGGCGGCAAAAGGAGAAAACCTAAAAAAGAAAAAGAAAGGGCACATCAACGGAGGTATTCTGTAAAAGTATGGATAGGATTAATCAATTAGACATCTAATTGGCCCGCATTTTTCCCTCAGAATTTAAAAAATACGAATTAGGTGAAAAAAATATTATTTCTAAAAAAAAAATGTATGGAATGTTACGTAAAAATTACTGAATTAACTTCTTTGATTCATTAGCTATCCAACGAGGTAAAGATCTTTACAAAAAACTGCAAGAACGATTTTTAATTCAATTTGAAACTTGTAGTAGTTTAATGACTAATTGATTAATTTTAGGAATAAGAATAAACTAACTAATAATTATTAGTAATTACATATTTTAGGTTCGCAAAAGAAAAACTAGTTATGATTTTAATCTAAATTTTAATCTTTATTTTATTCTAAAGCTTAGTGTTAGTCTTAATCTTAATCTAAATCTAATTTTAAACTTGCTCTAAATGTGAACCTCTTTGTCTGATACAAGCCCAAAGCCTTTTTCGTATTTCCGTTTTAGTTACTCTTGTTGGCTAATTCTTACGCATTTCATGAGCTGCACGAAGAGTCCTCGCGAAGCTCATCTGTGATCATGGGGTAAGCGTACATCAAATCATTCATGTGGCCCCAAAGATAAAAATTTCAAGGCGTTAAATCTGGACAAGGAATAGGTTCACCTATCGTTATTGCAGTTTTTTGTAGACATCTTTACCTCTTTGGATAGATAATGAATCAAAGAAGGTAATTCAGTAATTTTTACGTAACGTTCCATACATTTTTTTTTTATAAATAATATTCTTTTCACCTAATTCGTATTTTTTAAATTCTGAAGAAAAAATGCGGGCCAATTAGATGTCTAATTGATTAATCCTATCCATACTTTTACATAATACCTCCGTTGATGTGCCCTTTCTTTTTCTTCTTTAGGTTTTCTCCTTTTGCCGCCCAATAATGTAAATTATGATACTTTGTGATTCCATCCCGGTCAAATTGAGACTCGTCAGTCCTTAGAATTTTATTAATAAAATCAAGATTTTGGAAAAAGTTGTAGACATCTGTACCTTTTTGGATAGCTAATGAATCAAGGAAGTTATTTCAGTAATTTGTACGTAACGTTCCATACATTTTTTTTTAGAAATACTATTGCTTTTCATCAAATTCGATTTTTTCCTTAAAAATAATACGTGGTTTTTAGGCCTTAACTGAAAAGTTAACGGTATTTTCTAGCTTATTTTGATTTTGATTGAGTTTCTGAACGTTTTTCTATCAGAAAACTACAAAAAAACCAACAAAACCGGGTATGATTTTCTTCAGCAACTAATTTTAACTTTAAAACTGGAATTTTTTGCTAAAAACCTTAAATCTTCAATAACTCGGAAACGACTAAGTTTCGGATAGGACATTATATGAAAAAAATTGCTGCAAATGAGCTCTACTTTAAGCCCCTGCAAGGAATGTATCCTGTTACCAGTCACCCTGTATACATAGTAAGAAAGCGTTTTGCAAGTTGAAAAAAAAAATCAGGTCACCGGTGTATGAAAAGCTTCCTTTGTGCACCTCATGCAAAGCATTGTAAAGTTTAACAAAAAAATAATAAACAGAAACTAAGTATTTACCTACTTGGATGTATTTTTATTCCGTACATAAGATTACTTAGAGATTCAGTTCAGCTTCTGATTAGTGGTAGATTATAAAGGCTCATTGTTTTAAGGTCGACTCTGTTTGAACAGTATTTTATAGATTTGGATCTAAATTGCCTATCACATGTTTAAAACATCAACAATAACAGATGGTATGTGGTATAATTGAGCCGTGTGCATATAGGTACTAGCTAACTGTATATTTATCTTCTATCTATACTAATAAATAAAATTGAAGTGTCTGTCTGTAATTTCGAAATAACTACCACATATTAAGCTCATATGGTTATTTGAACGATACCATAACCGAATCACACGTTTTTAAAATTTTTGTCTGTCTGTCTGTCTGTTTGAACGGGCTAATCTTCGGAACGGCTGAACCGATTTTGACGGGACTTTCACAGACAAGTAGAGGATTAACCAAGGAGTAACATAGGCTACTTTTTTAACCGACTTTCAAGAAAGGAGTTGTGTTGAAATCGGTAAATACAGATGTTAAAAACGCCCTGATAGGTATTTTCACTGCGCGCGATCGCGACGGCGACTGCGCCCTGCGCCCGCCGTACGCGGTACCGCGGTACGCCGCCGCGCGGCGGGGGGCGGGTGGACCAGAAATCTACTTATCCCACAGGATTTGTGAAAAATCGAAATTCACGCGGGCGAAGCCGCGGGCAAAAGCTAGTCTATAATATAATAAAACTGTAACAGATCCAATTCTGTACATTGAAGATATTTTGAAAATTTTTATTGGAGGGCACTCTATAATCGATACTGAAACCAAAACTGCAATTTTTTTCATTTTTGTCTGTCTGTCTGTCTTTCTGTCTGTCTGTCTGTCTGTCTGTCTGTCTGTCTGTCTGTCTGTCTGTCTGTATCTTGGCCGCGCATCACGCCGAAACTACTGGATGGATTCGAATGAAACTTGGTACGATTTGAGTTTATACTCCGAGGTAGGACATAGGATACTTTTTATCCCAGCACGGTTCCCTTGGGAGAGGGGATGAAAGTTAAAACGTGTATTTAGCTGTAATTCATGAACCCGTTGTTCGATTTCACTCATTCTTTTTTTGTTAGAAAGGTAGTACTATATTTATTGTCCCGTAAATATTTCAAGGTCATAAGTTTTTTAGTTCAGAAATGACAGACATTACAACCCTCAGTATTGGGTTCAAATAACTTGGGACCCGGATCTTTGAACGTACGGCTTATTTTAAATTGGTGTGCGTTTAAATTTATGTTTGTCGATCTGTCTATTTGTTCCAGCTAATCTCCGAAACGGCTGGATCGATTTTAATGGAACTTTCAATGTTATAAGGAGTAACTTAGGCTACATTTAGGTACATAAAAATCCGATCCTATATAAAAACCTATATCTACGCGAACGAAGTTGCGGGGATCAGCTAGTATCAATATAAAAGTTACCCGTTATATCCTTACTGCCTCCTTTGTCTAGTGGTTGGTGTGGTCGACTTCGGATCACGGACGATCCTGGGTTTGATTCCCGGTTCAGGCCTAAAAAAATATGAGGTAGCGAGTTTTCTATCAAGCCATTCTCAGTATCAGCTTGGAGATTGAAGTTGACGGTGTTAGCCATACGCCCCCCAGCCTCGAAGAACACGTAAAGGCGTCGTTCCTGCGCCTGATCTCTCTCCAATCGTGTCGCGTTGGTGTTCCACCGGACTATCAGAGTGAAGGAACAGAGAGTGTATGCACACATAGCCAACTACGTAGGAGATATTATAGTGCACAAGTGTGTACTTGGTACTTGTGCGTAGATAGATTGTATATTCTCCGCTTCGGTTGAGATTAGCTGCCGTGACCGAAATTCAGTCGGGAGACATTATTTTGTATACTAATTGTTTTTAACCCCCGACGCAAAAACGACGGGGTGTTATAAGTTTGACGTGTCTGTGTGTGTGTGTGTGTGTGTGTGTGTGTGTGTGTGTGTGTGTGTGTGTGTGTGTGTGTCTGTCTGTTCCCCTGTGGCGCTCAAACTGGTGGACCGATTTGAATGCGGTTTTTTTTGTTTGAAAGGTGAATTAGTCGAGAGTGTTCTTAGCTATGTTTGATGAAAATCGGTCCAAGATGGCCGCCGCTACAAAATGGCGGATGATAATGGGTATCAAATGAAAGGGCTTGACTAGTAGAATAGCACTATTGCAAATTCAAGATGGCCGCCGCCACTAAATGGCGAATGTCGGGGGTTTTTTAAATTTTCAATTTACACTTGTTTAATTACAAACCTAATTGCTTAATAAGACCTACATTTAGTAGCTGGCGATATTACCAAAAACTGTTAACCCATAGTTAGTGATCGGCAATCAAGTAGGTCCGTGTATTAAACATTTTCGTTTTAGGGCCTGTTTCACCACCTTTTGATATGTGTCGGATAGCTTATTCACATGTTTTGTCTTTGTCACTTGACATAGAGTTAAGAAAGTGACAAAACTTACGTTTATCCGACAAATATCAGAAGGTGATAACCATTTTCTGATAACCACCACTACCACTTTCTGATAAGTGCAGGATAGCCTAAACGTAAGTTTTATCACTTTCTTACTTTATACCAAGTGACAAAAACAAAATCTATCTATCTATACATATAATAAAATCGTAGACTTGCCGTATCTGTACATTGAAGATTTTTGCAAAATAATAACTGGGCGGTGTTAGGGATAAGTAATAGAACGTAAAAAAGCTATTTTTGTCTGTTTGTCTGTTTGTCTGTATGTTTGTGCGCGCATCACGCAAAAACTACTGAATGGATTGAAACGAAATTTGATACGATTAAAGTTCATACTACGGAGTAACATATAGGATACTTTTTATCCCGAAATTCAGCACGGTTCCCTAGGGAGAGGGATTGAAAGTCAAAACGTGTATTTAGCTGTAATTCAATAACGGGTGGTCCGATTTCATTAATTCTTTTTTTTGTTAGAAAGTAGGTACTTGAAAGATTACTGACTAATCTCTAAAAGGCTGGATCGATTTTGATGGGACTTTTACTGTTGGATGTTTACATTTTGATCTACCTAAACATTCGCCAGTGAACTTTTAACAGTTTTTAGCATGATATGAGCTCAAAGAAGCTTAGGAAAAACAAAATGATTCCTACGGGATTTTTAAAAACCAATATATATCCACGCGAACGAAGTAGCGGATTTCCGCTTGTATGTGAATAAGCTATCCGACACTTATCAGAAAGTGGGAAACAGGCCTAAAGTCTATTTATTTTCTTGACTTAGAATTGACTGAACCCAGCGTGGGCAGGAAGAGACGTCTATCACGTTCTATTTTAACAATTCCTCCAGTAACAAAGCATGGTTCGAGCAGTATTGATTGGCACCCGACACGCCTTTACGCCTCAAAGATGCACGATAAATCAAGTGCCACTTAAATAGTTAGTTAGTCTTTATTGTTCGATGGTTGCACTGCACCGAATAAAATATTAGATGTCGTATCAATTGAGATAACCTCTAAGGACGCTTTTGAACTCTGTGGTTAGCATGTGTACATGTGAGACGATTTCTTTTCCAATTTGCTACCTGAATCAATCTCTAGTAAGTAGGTAAAAAAATTAGCTTCCAATGATAAATCGCTGTGTTTTGGGCAGAGCTATTTGTATCCGATCGATTTTTAACGAGGAACCAGATTTCATTTACTGGAAAAGTGTCGTCGAAGCGAAATAACTTCCTGCAAAGTTGTTTAATTTAAAAGTTCGTTTAAGTTATACTCGTATATTATTATTAACGTTGACCGCGTAGCTTGTTCACCGCGTGATAGGCCGGCCCTTTACAGAATTGAATTTATCCGTCATGTCTCTTTCTTCCGCTCGATGTCCCATATCCGTTGCCTGTATACTTACTACGAGTATGTTTCCACTACAATGTCGGGTTATTATATGTAGAATATTTATGCCACGGCTAATACTATATATATTTTATGTAAAACCTATGCATCTAACCTATGTTTATTGTTTATACGGGTTAAATTAGAATTAGATACCCAACGTCAATTTTAATTTTAATTTTACCCATTTTCAAAGAATCTACCAGTTGTCAGGGTGAAGAGAATAGGTTCTTGACCGGAATAAATTATCATAATTCAAATGATCAGGTCTAATTTATCTCAATAACCTGATCATCCAGACTCCACGCAGTCTTGTCTACCAGTAGAATGTTTTGCATAAGACGAGGAAATGGGAACGAAGCTCAGGAAAGAGGTCCAAAATTAACCTAATGAAGGGATAACGAAGCGAGTCTTCTGGCGTCTTCTAGTCCATTTGGAAATTACCCAACCCCAGACCTGTAGGTAAACGGGTGAAGGTTGTATTATTTAACGTGGTTAATTCTAAGTTTAACTGCATAAACTAAGGTTTACCCGTTCACCTTACTTAATTTTATCCATGGCTACATCTGCCTCGATTATTTTTATTATTAACTAGCGACCCGCCCCGGCTTCGCACGGGTAGTAGAGCATATTATGCGTAGGTACTATACCCGCTCAGGGATTAGGCAGCGTTTTCGATGAAAGCTCCCAGGCGGCTTGACTTTTTACGATATTTTCCACAATGAACTTACTATATCTCACCTTATACCCGAATTACTAATTCCATGGAATTCTGACGTTTCATAATGTTACCAGAGATAAAACAATTCCCACAAAAAAGATAAAAAATTCAAAACTTATGCAAATACAAATCAACTGCTGCATGTAGATATGACAAATGCCTGACAGACACTTCATGGTGATAATGTCATTCGACTTCCATTTTTCAAAAAAAAATTTCAATGTGCTTCTTTTGTTTTCTATTGCTGTTAGTGTGCACTTTCTAGTTTCCACTCTTAGCAATTTCTATTTTAGGGCGAAACTATTAATATTATTAAGCGGCTTAGAGCTTTATATGTTGACAGGGAATTAAAGTAGTTTAGGGTAAAATCGTACTTCGTAGATATGGTTAACCCTGTTCTCCATATAAATAACTCATCTGTAAATGACAATGACAGATGTCAGAATTAAGTCGATATTAAGTAAAAAATAAGGAGAAAAACTAAATATTTCAAATCAAATAAATTACAGTGTATTTGGGACATAAAAAGGTAAGTTTTCACCAGATTCCGTGAAAAAAAAAATTTTAAAAGTTAAAAATAAAAAACCAAAAACTTGGTTTTTTGAACTTTTCACATAAATTTTGAGGTTATGTGAAAAAAGTGTCAATATAAAAGTTGTAGATCTTTTTATTACCTACAACTTTGCCATTAGATTTTTTCCATAGAACTTCTAGTTTTGCCGGAAATCGAGATAAACCGTTTTTTACCCTTAAAACTCCCCCCCTTTTTTCCCGAGCTCAGATCGCCCGTAAATTATTTTTCCTTGTATTTTTATAATATTCTCCTCCTTTTCCAATGGGTTTCATCCTACTTACGTACTGTGATTTTTTTTTGGTTTCAAAAATTATCGACACTGGGCTATAGGGAGAACCGCGGCCACCGACGCGCTTATAGGCACGCTCCCGCCGCCGCAATTTTTAAATCTATAATATCTTCGAAAGTATTCATTTAAATCATATGCTGTAAAGGGCCATATGGATTTATATTAAATCAACAATGTATTTAATGTATTTAATTAGATTAATGCTGTATTGGTTGAAATCGCTTCTAAAATTAGCCATTATTTGTCGTAAAAAGTAAATGACAATAAAATGTTATTGTGGGATATCCATAAGAGATAGACATATACCATCGCGGACTTTTCTGTAGACCTTTTCAATGTGTACAATACTTAGTACATTATTTTGATAAATCTCGTAGGGTTCAGCCTGCGTTTGCAATGTAAGCGGAAAAAATGTAATTATTTACGACATCACATTAGAAACCTCAAAAATAACAGTGTTTCTCCACTATTTAATGGATGTTATTATACATATAAACCTTCCCCTTGAATCACTCTATCTATTAAAAAAAACCGCATCAAAATCCGTTGCGTAGTTTTAAAGATTTAAGCATACATAGGGACATAGGGACATAGGGATATAGGGACGGAGAAAGCGACTTTGTTTTATACTATGTAGTGATTCTCTTCAATTTTAAGAAGTAGGTATGTATCGAATTAAAACTATTAGCTCTATTTATATTACTATTAGCTCTATTTTATTACTATTAGCTATATATTACTACTAGCGGTCCACCCCGGCTTCGCCCGTGGTACATAATATATAGCCTATAGCACTCAAGGATCACGGTCCACGGACATATCCAACGGTGAAAGAATTTTTAAAATCGGTCCAGTAGTTTCCGAGATTAGCGCGTTCAAACAAACAAACTCTTCCTCTTTATTATATTAGTATAGATTAGTTCTTGATTCCGGAGGTCATATCTATACTAATATAATAATAATAATAATAATAATAAATTTCTTTATTGAGGTGAAAACCCAAGTATAAAAATACAAATATATATATATACATTCTCAAAAAATTAAATTAAAAGATTAAAACCAAATACAATATGTGATATAAATACTATAATTATAAATAAATATAAATAGGTATGTATTAAGTTAACGCTGCTCACTGAAGGTGTGCAGAGTTATTTCCTATTTGGATCTCGATGGGTCGAGATCCAATGAGCCATCATTGGACTACACAAGTCCTGCCCCACTACCTGTAGGATGCTGTTACCAGAGTTACGCAATCTTTCCCAGAAGGAAGCTATACGTGCCCTGATAACAGCAAAGAAGTCGGGCACCCCCGATTCGGCAAACATGCCCGACGCGCTGCAGTATTTAGGAAACTTCATAAGGATGCGGTATGCATTATTATACTGCACCCTTATGGTGCTGAAGGACACCCTCTTGTACCGGTACCACAACTGACAGGTATATAAACACTGACAGTAGGCCCTGAAGAGGGTGCCCCTCACTTCATCACTGCTTTTAGCAAATCTGCGCGCGAGCATGTTAGACCGGATCGACAATGCCCGCCTTTCCCGCTCCATGTCCAAGTCGTCTTTACTGTCGTCAGTGACGATGTGGCCAAGGTATTTGAACTGCCTAACAACCCGAACTGCAGTTCCGTTCAGACACACTTCGGGCACCCTCTCCGGACCCTTTCCTGCCTTAAAAATGAGCATCTCAGTTTTCAAAACATTATACTTCAGCCCGTGAGAGTTGGCATAACTCTCACAGACTGACAGTAATTTTCTAAGACCTTTGACAGATGGACTGAGGAGCACCATATCGTCCGCATAACTTAAATTGTTAAAACAAACACCATCAATATGGCATCCGACTCCGGTGCTTCTCAGCCCACCAATCAGATCGTTGACATAGACATTGAAAAGGTCCGGAGAGGTTAGCCCGCCCTGGCGAACCCCGCACTCTGACCTATAGGCGTCAGAGACCGTGTCACCCCACCTTACGTGATTCGTCTGTCCACCGTACCAGTATCTCAACAACTCTATCACTGATTCAGATGCTCCTGAGCCGCGCAGTTTGCTCCAGAGGATTTCATAATTCACTAGATCAAAAGCGCGGCTCAGATCTAAGAAGCATGCATAGACAGATGTATCACGGCTGACATAATAGTCAACCGCGTACTTAAGGCTGACAATGGCCGAGTCTGTTGAGACACCGGGACGGAAGCCAAACTGCGCTTCATCAATGCACACCTTCTTCAACAGTTCGGGCTGCAGCAGCTGCTCAAACACCTTGCCCACAACAGTGCCCAGAGAAATAGGCCTATAGTTACTGGAAGAGCTCAAGTCCCCGGTTTTGCACTTGACGATGGGCACAACTACTGTTTTCATGAGAGCATCAGGAAGGTATGTGTGCTTTACACATAGATTGTAAAGCACACATAGCTTAGACCATAGGACCTCACCCGCAAACAGTATGTGCTCTATACTGAGATCGTCGTGGCCAGGAGACTTTCCCCGCTTCATTCCCCGCACTGCCTTACCTACATCGTCAACAGTAAACTGCACAACAGGTTGTGCAGGAACAACAAGGCTGGCTCTCTCGGGACTTTGAGCGGGCATCGGGTCTATTTTAAACTTGGAGGCGAAAAGTTCAGCTATTTCTCTTGGCTTCTGCAAGCCGTCCACAGATATAGGCAGACTTTGTTTTGGTTGCAACTTTTTTGTGGCATTCCAAAATTTAGGAAAGTTTTTCTCCCTTCTGTGCAATGCTAACATATCCATCTTGATCATGTCTTCATTACGAACACACCATTTCACTTTATTTTTAAAAACTTTTCTGCTGCCTACCATTTTGTCATGTATGTCACCCGTGGACGGCTTGCCCGCCACCAACCAACATTCATAATCAAGACGAGCGGCTTGATGGCTCTCCTTAACATGGAGATTCCATCCGGTCACAGGCTTTTTCTTTCTAAAGGGGCTCACTTTTGAACTTCTGATGGCACTTACTTGTAAAACATTAATTATCCTATCATAATATTCGTCAATAGTTTTAAAACAGTCGTCGTTATCTTTATCTACACAACTACAACAGCCATTCATACAACTTATACATTTATTCATAGACACATTCTCAAGTGCACGCTTACAATATTCGTAATATATATCTATTTGACTAGCATCTCTACTACCCCAACGTATCTTATCATTACTGAGCAACGGCTGGCTCTCGGTGGTGATTGAACCTGCACTTACTATAATGTTAATCTTACACTCTACGCACAATGGCAGGTGGTCAGAAGTGTACACACCGTACATAACACTGACCGACACAATAGTGTCGCGCGCCGCCTGAGTCGTCACGCAGTGATCCAACCACCTACGAGAGCCGTGTACGTCACTGACGAACGTATGTGTGTCGGAGCTTATACCTAAAACGTCAATATCCGCACATAATAACTCTTGCTCTTCGCAAAAAGTCATTAATTGTTTACCAAAGTTGGCACTGGGGTGAGCATTATAATCGCCTAAAATGTACACAAGTGGAGTGTCATTTTCTTCAATGATGGCACTCACACGGGCAAGACAGTCTGTAAACTCAGCAACATTCTCTTGCTTATCGGTTGGTAGGTATACACTAAACACCATAAATGACTGAGCACCATTAGCGACTCGTATAGCTATTATCCTGTCACTAGAGCAGTTCACCACAGACACGTTAGGGAACTTGGATTTCCTCCAGAGCAGCGCAAGTCCACCGTACGGACGGCCCCTTAGGACGCCCGTAGATAGGTCCATCGAGGACCTGGCCACGCAGCTGAAATCTTTATCTATGGTGTCTAACAGACCTAGGTCTTGCGGTAAAATCCAGGTCTCCTGGAGACTAACTAGATCTGCTACACTACATAAATCTCGCACTTGTTGCATTGACGTCTTTATATTTTTACAATTAAACGTAATAATTTTTATCTTATTGGGTGTACTATCCATTATTGTTTTTATTCACTGGAGTAAAACGCTCTCTAAACCTTCTGAAAACCAGGTCTGTAGGCCAGAACTCCGTACTCAAAAAGGTGTCCAGATTTTGTTTCGCCACGATGATCTTAAAGGACCTAAAATCCAATTCTTTCCTCTGAGGTAACATCTGAACGTCAATAGCTTGTGCGCCCCTGGATTCTATGTGCTCCTTGACATGCTCCACGGTACACGTAGTCTCCAGTCTCGACAAGTAAATAGCTTCAGGTAACTGCGCTACTTTTAATCTACTCGGATCGGTCGCAGTGCCACATTTATTACTATTACGTAGCGGCCGCTTTTTTCTATTATTCACTACTAGTGTGAATCCGTCGTCATTTTCAGCTCTGTCGCCTATATGCGTAGAGTCGATATTCGAACGTTGCTTCACCGGGCACCTTGCAATCGCGCGATAAGACGGCGGCGAAACAATAGTGTCCAGCGAGTCCGAGCGCTTGCGCATCGGCTGCGGTGAGGTAGGTACCTCACGGTTCTTATCAGCGGTCGACCGCTTCGTCCCTTGTACGGCATTCTCGATTTTATTGCGCGTATGTACGGATTCTTTTCGTATGCTGGAAGATGGTCCGATGCGAGCACATACCTCCGAAATAATACTCGTCTTCATATTTTCAATCTCTGGCTTGGAAATTGAGTCATCGCGTAGTTGTCGTAGCTCTGTCTTTAAAATAAGAATATCCTTCAATAGGCGTGTCACATCCACATGGTCAAAAGACACAGGTGGGAGTCGGTTTAGGTCTTTTGCGACAAAGGTAGGCTGCAGCTCCGGCTTGATCTCGTGAAAAACCTTGAGGACGTCACGGATGTTCTTTTTCCGCTTATCTTCCCCCTTCCGTTGAATAAGCTTCACTCCTTCACCAGCGAGAGCATTAAAAAGATTCGCCTTCCCCTTTTCCACTTCCTCGTCCGTAAAGTTAGACGCACATATTTGTACTATACTCAGCTCGTCCATAATATCTATTTTGTTCTGGCAAAATGCCAAGAACTCGTTAATAATCACTTGGTCAGACATAGTTAACGCGATTAACGGTAGTTACTCATTGCTGCGATACGGTTTTTATGAAAGCCGCGCATGTGCACTCGCTTTGGCTCGCGAACGACGACTGTATACGACGACGAATATAATAAAGCGGAAGAGTTTGTTTGTTTGAACGCGCTAATCTCAGGAACTACTGGACCGATTTCAAAAATTCTTTCACCGGTGGATATGTACGTGATCCCTGAGTGCTATAGGCTATATATTATGTAGGTACCACGGGCGAAGCCGGGGCGGACCGCTAGTAAATAATATTTATGTATTCGTATCAAAATGGGTTGAAATTACACAAATATCAGAATTTGTCCACCAAAATACGATTAGCTTTTAGTTCTGCGGGGATTATATTAAACGAGATCGGACGGATAGGGAATAGATTACGCAAGGATTTATTGTCAAAGCCCATTTTGCTAGAGATATAATATGTTATTATGTTAAGGGAATTTCCTTTATTACAGAGGAAATTACTTTGTTGTTTGTACAACCCTCGTATTTCCACGATTGGGTTGTTTTGTTCCACTTCTAAATTAATAACTTCTGGATGACAGTTCACAATCATAACATTGTGATCGTTTAGGAATTTTAATATGTATAATTTGGTTTATTAATATCTCCATCGAGTAATTGCGCTGCAATTTTACATGCTAGCAGCAGTATTCATAAAAACTTTACAATATTAATTTTTGTAATGGCTCTATGCATTTCGAGGGCTTTCGTAACACTGACTAATGGAAAACTAGAGTTGAACTCAATTGAGCTACACGAGGTCAGCTAAATGGATTTAATCTGAAATGAATAGCTCCTCTGGTTTGCCATAAGTACATTGTTCTAATTTTATTTGTAAAGCTTCAACTCTGACGACGATCAATCCCCAGGGATCGAGACCCACTTTGCGCCAGAGAAATCATCCTGTCTTTGAAACATGATACAAGTGTGCTATGTAAATATATTATGTCGCACAGTATTACGAAGGAATGAATATTTTCTCCATTTTATCAAAATCTGATTTCTTAAAAAACGGACCGGAATTAATGTTTCATCGTTATCCGGGACACATAATATTAATAAATACTAGGCTGTTCCCGACATGCCTTGCCATGCTACGCAAAGTATGGTATAAGAACGCATAGGAGGTCAAATGAGGGTTATTATATAGATTTGGGCCAGGAACCCTTGCGGGGGTGTACGCAGAACAACTCACCAAAGTTTCATCACGATCGAATCGTTGGTTTAGCAGTGCATAGAAGACAAACATACTCTCACTTTCGAATAGATATCCCTTCTGCCCGGCTTGAGAATAATTTAGGACACACCCATATGCTTTAATAGATGACATAACGAATCTGGCTGAGAATCGAAACCGGTTGGATTCCGTTTCCTTTTAGGATATGACTAATCTCTGAGATGAGCAAGTACTATTTTAGGTATATTTCAAGTCGGTAACTGACTACTCAATGGCGGTGTTTTCCATTTTGGGCTAACAGTTTCTTAATAACACATTTCTAATAGATTCATTTACAAAATAAAACCATTTTTGGTTAGCAGTCATGATTATACTTGCGTGAAAAACTGAAATTTTCCATCCATTATGTGAAACAGTTTGTAAAATGTTAAATTTATTTAAAGATTTAAATAAACTATTTAATGACAATATCAATACATATGAATTTATGCCCTGTTAAAATCATTTAATTTTCAATGGGAAGATCATAAACGTATCAAAGATAAGGATCCTATGGCAAACTGAAAAAAACAAAACAGTAGATATGTCACCTGGCAATCACACGAAGAGACGCAAGTGCAAGAGTGATCGGCTTCCACTCCTTGCCTAGCCATCAATGCACTTGACAGTTTCTTGCCCGGAGTCAAAGAAAGTGAGTCAAGAAGCATGGCTAGCAACTGAATAATCGTCATTACCAACCCATTAGCTACATGGCGCAGGTCTCCTCTCAGAGTGAGAAGGGTTCAGGCCGTACTCCACTATGATCTGGCTGGCCAATTGCGGATTAGCACACGCCTTTGAGAACATTATGAACTGAACTGTCAGGCATGCAGGTTTCCTTACGATGTTTTTCTTCGCTGTTAAAGCGAGTGATATTAACGCACATAACTCCAAAAAGTGGAGGTGCGTGGATCCAACCCGGTCCCCCGAAAGAGAGGCCGAACTCTTATGCAGTAGGCTATCACTGAATAAAGTAAAGTTGCAATTATTGTAAAGACGTTTTAACGATCGTGAGACCTTATTTTGCCCAATTATTTGCGCGAATGGCTTCGGGTACGGGGAACGACGCTCGACAGTGTGGACTTTTCCTAGCCTTCGGAAAAACTTTTGCAATGCATCAATCAAAAGCTGCATGATTGAGGAGGGGTGTTTTAAGCAACCTCAGCGAATAAACCCTTCGGTGTCGTCCATTCAGATCAAATTGACCGTGAAGCTTTTGTTGCCTCCCTTCATAGCGTTTACGTTTTTCAGACAATACATTCTGAACGTAGTAGATATCGACTCACTAAACCGAATAAAACCATAAAGTTACAGTTTTTTTTCCCATTGTTGAGGTGAGGCGTATTTTTACTGGAGAGTGGGCTTGCCACAACTTTGATCAACCACATTAAAGAAAATAGATTTTTATAGTAATAAAATTTTACAAAGTGCCTATACGGAACGCCTTTCTAATCCTATTTCAATTGTGACGCGTGTTGCATAGTTTCTTATTTTTCCCGAATTTAAATGTGAATTATTTTAATCTATAATATAATAAAACTGTAACAGATCCAATTCTGTACATTGAAGATATTTTGAAAATTTTTATTGGGGGGCACTCTATAATCGATACTGATGCCAAAACTGCAATTTTTTTCATTTTTGTCTGTCTGTCTGTCTGTCTGTCTTTCTGTCTGTCTGTCTGTCTGTCTGTCTGTATCTTGGCCGCGCATCACGCCAAAACTACTGAACGGATTCGAATGAAACTTGGTACGATTTGAGTTTATACTCCGAGGTAGGACATAGAATACTTTTTATCCCGAAATTCAGCATGGTTCCCTTGGGAGAGGGGATGAAAGTTAAAACGTGTATTTAGCTGTAATTCATTAACGCGTTGTTCGATTTCACTCATTCTTTTTTTGTTAGAAAGGTAATACTTTATATATTGTCCCGTTAATATTTCAAGGTCATAGGTTTTTTAGTTCAGAAATGACAGACATTACAACCCTGAGTATTGGGTTCAAATAACTTGGGACCCGGATCTTTGAACGTGCGGCTTATTTTAAACTGGTGTGCGTTTAAATTTATGTTTGTTGGTCTGTCTATTTGTTCCAGCTAATCTTCGAAACGGCTGGATCGATTTTAATGGAACTTTCAATGTTATAAGGAGTAACTTAGGCTACATTTAGTTTAGGTACATAAAAGAATTATGGGATCCGATCGGATCCTATATAAAAACCTATATCCACGCGAACGAAGTTGCGGGGGTCAGCTAGTAGCTTAATATAAGCAGTTAATTATCGATGTTGCACAAGAAAATGCAAATATACTTAGTTTTCCATCGTACCTTGCCCGTTTTCATTTAGACTGACGCCATGGAAATGGAAAATAGCTCTTAGAATTTTGTTCTGGCAGGTTTTAAAAAGAACTTCTTGTTCGACAATATAACAATGAACAGACATTTATTTTGCTACTTTACTCCTATCGTCGAGTAAAAAAACCGCGTTTTACGATACTTTTCGTGACACTGTGTTTATTGAGTCATGTTTCATTACTCCACCGCCTGACACATGTTCCCGACATCGGCGAGATTAGTTTGAACAAGTATCTCGAAAATCTTTCACGCTACAATGTCCTCTAATATGTTTTTCTTAAGTGTCACAATTATGTGCGTTTATTGTGACACAAGCAATACAGTCTGCATAATTGGTTTGAACAAGTGTCTCGGAAATCTTTCAGGCTACAATGTCCTGTAATGTGTTTTTCTTAAGTGTCACAATTATGTGTGTTTATTGTGACACAAGCAATACACACAGCATATAATATCCTGCGTCATAGCACTCATAACGCTCTGCGGTGGCCGTTGCCCTCCTTTTCAGGAAATCAATACCAAGTTCATGGGAAGGTTCATCGCAAATCGAACAATGTTTAATGGTTTCCTATATATACCCTTTCCGCGCCACCCGCACCGCCGCGCTCTCCTGATCCCATGAGATAAATGTTTTATATCGATACGACGCAGTTTTACTGTAGAGTACGAAGGCACTAAAAAATTTACGCACGTTTCTTCTATCCTCTTCGATGAAATATTGACATAGCAGATAAGTACTTTGAAGTAGTACCTAATACAAAATTAATGCCTAAAATTAACTATGAAATAAGGTAGCAAATGTATTTTATAACGGAGGGTAGTTCGGTCGAGGAAGAAAAGAGGGTAGGTCTTCGAAACGGGAATATATTTTCGTACAGTATCGATTTACAGTATTATACGTTTCGGATCGGACGAAGAGAAGTTTACCTTTTTGTGATTCTTGGTGTAAGCTTAATGTTTCTTTCACCCCGGCGCCACACATAGCACAAATATTTGAACACATGTGCCGGGGTCTTCGGTAGTTGTTGAAAGTTTGAACACACATTAACACTTTACCATTCGGTATCGGTTTTTCGAGCGCACATCAAAACGTTTAAAGTTCAAATTCAAATGCAGCGAACATATTTGCAAAGTCTGTCTGGCCGGTACCTGGCCTGGCATACCTGTGTACAAATGTGTGTTCAAACCTGTGTTAAAATGCAAACATTTGTTCTGTGTGTAGCGCCGGGGTCAGATCCGACTAAGGCTTCTTGTTGTCGGCTGACGTTATCCCTACAAAACGTGAGTTTTCACGGCGTGTTAACAAGAGGCCTAAGTGTAACATTTCAAGATAACTTTGTCAGCGTGTAAATCTGTAATTTTGAGTGGTAATTGACTGTTGCGAATGATTTGACCATCTTCATATTAAATTACAGAGTTACATGGTTACCTACATTTAACGTTAACTTAAAATAGTACACTATATTGCATCTGTATGCAATACTAGTAATTAAGTAGTACACTAACTTTTTACCAAACATTCACTCGAAAGAAAACTCGCCACGACAAGTTATATTACAATGAATAAAAAACACGGATCACGCAATAATGCATGTGAACACGTGGGCCTGGCTTATGGAACCCCATGCGTATTCCCCATCGTTAAATGTGAATCTGTTCTGACCTCTACTGCTCCGGGAATAAGGGTCATTAGAAACGGTCCCAAAAGACCCCATGCCAGTAAATCACTTGAAGCAGTGCAATTGCAGTGAACGGATCGATAGTGCGGCGAATTTGGACACAAAATTTAAGTAATGCAGACACAATTTCAGACATAATTTAATAGCAGTTGTAGACGACTTGTCCGATTGACGAATTTTCGTATTGCCGCGTTTTAAAAACGTGAGACTTTCATCCAACCTTCTAATGCCCATGTCACTAACTTACGTTTCGTAAAATCCTTTCTTGTGTGTGATGTTTTGATGCCTTCAGACCAGATATTGCCTGCTACAAACTATGTAGGTTTTCAAATTGCATATGTAGATTCACTTGACGATTGTAAAAGGACTTGTAAAGTTCTTTTAAAATCACAACTGAACAAGCATAATATATTTAGAATACATGACGTAATTAAATAGTTAAAAGTTTATATCCGACTTTTAAACTTTGATCGGTGATGCCTCTGACACTAATCCTATACCCTTTGAAATGGAAACCCGACGTTTAGATTATACTAGAAATCCGTTTCCCAATCTGTGTAATCGACTATATCGTGAATTCGTATCGGGGAGATAACAATTTAGAAATTTGTTAATTCCCGTTAGATGTAACATTGATTTTAGATGAAATTCGATTTACTGACGAGATCCGATTTACTCAACTGAATACTGATGAAGTATTTTCGAATATAGGTATTGCTATAAATGCCACATCGGCATCGATGCGTTTTAACTTTTAAGTTTTTAAGCAAAGTCGGATGCAACGTCGAGCCATCACGTCTTTGTCCCAGACAAAGCATGTTCTTTGAACATGTATGAATAAATGAAGAACCAATTTATAGCATACATAAAAACTCCTGGGCCTATAGAACTCACATAATCACTCTGATCGCTCTATGCAAATTCCATGTTCCATCATTATTTACTCTTAAGACTTAGAACAGTGTAGGTAGTAGGTACACTCTAAGCTCACAAGTATTATTTAGTAAAAGTCCTCTTGTCTTCCATAGTTCCAACACGTCATGTAGCGCACCAAAATTCACTGTAGGCCACTTCAGCAAGATATGAGTATCTTAAGAAAGGATGTCAAGATTATCTGCTTGGCATTTATTTCCAAACATTATCTAAACTTGATATGAATAGATAAGGTTACGTATCAGTTACGTTTAAATAATAGGCTCTCATAAACGATATGTTATATTTGTTTTCATAATTACACAGATGGAGTAAGTTGAATCATATTGGCTTACCTTACTTGATATGAATAGCTACGCTTTCGAATCTCTTAGATACGTTTAAACAATATTATAAGCTCTATTATCTATATGTTTTTGTTTTCATAATTACACAAGATTAAGATAAATCCGTAGGTATAGTATGTCTGGTAATATTATAATTGCGAGTGTTTTTGTTTCTTGGTTTATCTTTCAATCACGCCGCAATATAGCTACGGTTCAAAGTGATTTTTTTCGCGTGGGTATAGTTAAAGACAAAGAAATAGTTCCCGCGGGATTTTTCAAAAATCTTACTCCAGCGGACGCAATTGCATCAATCGGTAAAAGCTTGGAATTCATGGTTGACTTATAGGTATAGAGCATGGCGTTGAATCATCATTACATAGTATAAAACAAAGTCGCTTTCTCTGTCCCTATGTCCCTATGTCCCTATGTATGCTTAAATCTTTAAAACTACGCAACGGATTTTGATGCGTTTTTTTAATAGATAGAGTGATTCAAGAGGAAGGTTTATAAGTAGAAAAATTGGACCCGGTAGGTGGCGTTAATAGCGGGCAGGACGACGTCTGCCGGGTCCGCTAGTTATATATATATGTAACTTAAATTAAATGATAAAAATTGCTAACACAGGCCTAATGGAAAGCGATACACCTAATGGATAACAAGGCCTCGTTCAAGATTGCTATTAAAGTTAATAATAATGCTTGCGAAGATGGATACCACAACGTCGTTCTTTATATCTTAGATGTGCTGAAATCGAAAAAGAGAAGAGGAAGAATAATTAAGAGCTCCAGCACAAGATTTCTCTTTAAGGTTTCTTTTTTAGGTTCTTTGCCTGTCTCTCTGTTTGTCAGTCTGTATGCCATTCTCAGGTATAAAATGTCATTTACATGCAAATAAATAACTAGTCTACTTTTCTTTCCTTTATCAAGTCGACGACCTCCTTAACGACGTATGGTGTTGTTTTAATTCTACATATTGTGTTCCCGGCCGGCCCTTTGTAAATTTGTAAGGCGTGACTAAAAAGCCATTGTTTTGAGAATGAGAGCGTTGTCGTTATGTTGTTGTAAAACTGCAACCTGTTTTATAACTAGTTTCGTAATACGCATTCACTTTTTTTCTAATTCAGTATTTTGCAAACAATTTTGGCTAGTTTTTGTTTCTTTTGTTGATTTGTTTTGTTCTGATAACGTCTTATAAATCGATGACCGCCGGCTGCATGTTTGAAAAAGCATGACTCACTGTCGCGTACCGCCTAGCCGAGAGCGCGTAACAAGCGATACAGAGGCAGAGCCGAGCGTGCAAGCGATAGAAAGGCAATGTTTTCTTATGACGTTATCACGTTAATTTATCGTCCGTAAAACGAATTTACAGACAGTCAATTTTTTCTTGGATACCCGTAATGATCTAGAGCTAGAGTATCTAGAGATAGGTACTAAGGCATTCCTGTACATGATGCTGAAGCCTGAAACCCCATCGGTGCCGGTCGCCGGACCACAAGTTAGTGTAAACTATAAACAAACAAAAATTGCCTGTGAGGCTCATCGCCGCAGTCACCGCACTGGAGCCGCGTCGGAGCCGCTATTTTTAACCCCCGACGCAAAAACGACGGGGTGTTATAAGTTTGACGTGTCTGTGTGTGTGTGTGTGTGTGTGTATGTGTGTGTGTGTGTGTCTGTCTGTTCCCCTGTAGCGCTCAAACGGGTGAACCGATTTGAATGCGGTTTTTTCTTTGAAAGGTGAATTAGTCGAGAGTGTTAGCTATGTTTGATGAAAATCGATTCAAGATGGCCGCCGCTACAAAATGGCGGATTACATATTTTTTCACAACTCTCTTAATATGGGAATCAAATGAAAGGGCTTGACTAGTAGAATAGCACTATTGCAAATCCAAGATGGCCGCCGCCACAAAATGGCGAATGTCGGGGGTTTTTTAAATTTTTAATTTATACTTGTATTACGTGGAAACAGTACATCAATCACATTATAGCACAGTCGAACTCGGAACTGTACAGACTACAGACGTCTGTTTACACTAACTTGCGGTCTGGCGCCGGTGCGGTTCAGGCTTCATGTATAAGAAGCCTAAGTCACTAAATCATTGAGTAATCCCTATGAGCCCACAGAGAAGAAATCATGAAATATCCACTCTTATGCTTTAATCTGGCTACTAAAATCTGTTTTCAATGACAATCCATGATTTAACTGTATTCACGCGTTTCAGTATCGCATTAATGCTCCACTGCGTACCCCATGTGTCTCCGTTCATTAATGGCCCTATAAAACCATTCATCTGATCTCTGAATGACACACATGTTCTTAGTTTGTATGGAGCAACCGCGTCATTTACATGGATTCGTTCGTTTCAATGGAGTCATACATTGGGGAATATGTTGTTAATTTTTATCGTAATTTAGATCATAGACAAGCATTTCACTGCAATCACACCTGATGGAAATAGATAGTAGGTACCTACAACCTATAGTGGAGCGTGATTGAGTTTATGGTTGATTGAGATTTACTGCGGTAGCGATAAGAAGTATGCTGGAAGCCTAGGCTCACATCTTATCAGAAACAGTACAGCAGTTCATCTTTTACGTTTACGTTTTGACCATATTATAGTTATGTAAGATATATTTGTTTTGTTTTTATTTGATCTCTATGCCTGTTCAAAACTTTTCAATACTTTGGTACTGAGCTCTATAAAAACATTAACACGTCATCATAAAGAAATGAGGTTAGGTTTGTAAAAATCGCTTTTATTTTAAGTTTAATATCAGTCATAATAAACGTGACCTTGCCTCCAAAAAACTTTTGCTAGGTACGGCAATGGTGCAACGGATGAACTTAGTTACTACGACATATTTTGGTCCATAGTTGAAGATTATAAAGGTAAGTTAGCCAAAACTTGCTACAGAATACAAAATTACATGTGGTCTCAGTTTCATTCTACCTTGGCTAGAAGTTGTACCCTAAGCCCTGCATCGCTTGAGGGTAGGTCGGGGTATTTGACAAATTGCCCGAAGGCCAGACGGGGGGGCCCTGAATGGGAGCACCGGCGTTGTTATGTCGAGGGTGCGGCCAGTATGATGTTTGTAATTTTAAATCAATAACGTGTTCCGACTTTATTAGATGTAGGGGGTTGTTTTGATGGAAATAAACTGGTTTTGTTTTTTGTTAACTTGCAGTCTTTTGTGTCTGTGACGCAACTTATACGGTCTTACAAACGACATTTAAACAAGCGTTAATCAATGGTTCATTTAAGACCATGCCACAATTTAACAGATTTCCAATATTAAAACTTTTAGGGCCTTGTTTCACCACCTTTTGGTAAGTGTCGGATAGCTTATTCACAACTTTTGTCTTTGTCATTTGACATAAAGTAAGAAGGTGAAAAACTTACGTTTAAGCTATCCGACACTTATCAGAAGGTTGTGAAAGAGGCCCTTAAAAGTCAAATTCAATCGACAGTAAGGCCGTGTCCCCATTAGGCGAATAGTGAGTGGCTAACTGTTTGCTTCCAGTTAGCCTCCCTATAGTTTTTAAATGGAGTGTCCAAACAGCGCGTAATGTTCGCATTGTGTTCGCAGTTTGCGGCGTTTCGCTTGCCAAATTATTCAGTAAGTTCAGTGAGCGGCTGATTCAGCTCCAAATGCTTCCAAAACTATGAGATATCCAAACATGATATTGCGACCGATACGCCGCTCAGAGAGCGCCAGCGTACAGTCAGCCGCTTACTTTTCCCCTAATAGGGACACGGGCTAAAAATGACTTAAATTTTTTGTAGTAAGACCCGTTATAGATCGCAAAATTTCTTGTAAGATAAGACCGATAGAGTTTCACCTTACCACTAAAGTAAAACCCAGTACTGCATCAGCTGAGAAGTGGTGTGCCGGGTGAAGCTAGCTCGCTTTTCCGGCCACAAATACCTACATATATTTTTTTTCATATACATAGTAATAATGTGCAATATGACAATGCTTAGATAGTCTAGATTCACATTATGTTATTCATATGTGTCTCACGTAAACTTTATACAGAACCAAACGATTTCTTTATCGATTCTCAGTTAGTTTTCTTGGCTAGCTCACTCCCCTCTGCTTAGTCTTTGCCTTAACCTCTATGCTTGCGCTATTTCACTTAGAGTCTTGCAGTTTGAGCCATAAAGTCTATTTTTCTTAGAGAGTAATATTTATTTAACTGCTCTTAAGTAACAAAGGATTCTGATCTCTATGAGTATTAAGATATGATTGGTATTCAATTTTTAATGGTGTTTGCTTGAAAATGGCTATGGTAGAATCGGCCCCATATTGGGCGCCAGTTATGTCATGGGACAATTTATAGGTTAAAGTGTTTGTTAACACCCATACACCCTTGTTAGAGATTTCTATCGTTTGCTGGAGTTTCCACACCAAATACGTTGAATAGTTAAAGGAAAGTTGGCATACGTGGTAGTTTGAACTTGGGAATAGTGGTTGCTTCAACATTGCAATATCAAGCAAAACATGTTCTAACTTATTAAGTTTTAACTTAAGCTTTTGTAAGGCTTTTCACTAATTCATAACGATCGTTCTCAAACACACCATCCATACAAACATTATAAATGCGAAAATGTATCTGTCTGTTCATCTATTTGTTTTCACCCGTGAATACTTACCACTAGTGAGGCGTGCCGGCTTAAAAACAAAATTGTATATTTAAGAGGTGACTGAGAGTTGTCCATAATGTTCTCAAAATCGTGTGAAGTCTACCAATTCGTACTTGGCCAGTGTGGTGGACTACGGCCTAAACCCTTCTCATTCTGAGAGGAGACCCGTCTCCTGTAGTGGGCCGGTAATGCGTTGATGATAACGATGAATAACTATGAACTTTCCTATTGAAAATGGAACATAATATGTGCTAGCATAGATATGTGTGGATGTTGATAAATAAAGCGATGGTGTCATCAGGTAAATAAAACGTGTGTAACTGAAAACTTCAGCAAATGAAGTACAATTGCTCACGTCCGGCACCCGGCACATAACTGTCCTAACTCGTTAATTTACAAATTTAGGTAAATATTCAACTGTAGTCTACTGTAATATATGATAATTCCTCTCAAGGCAGCTCGTGAACGGTCTTATCTAATAGTACTTAATAACCTTAACTGCGCAAGGTCTATTTAGCACTATATCTGATTTTCTGCCTATTGTTATAGTAATACTCGTATTAGCGTTTTCCCGCGACATCATCTACGTAAATTTATGTAGGTAGGTACTCTTTTAAATAGCCCAGTAAAGTTTAACAACTAGGTACCTATGCGCTCAGTAAATGACGCGCATAACTTTCCGCTGGATGGCGCTGTTTTAAGTCCTGAATGAGTATAAAAAAATTGTTGTCTGTAAAGTCGGTTTACGGACGATAATTTTACGTGATAACGTCATAAGAAAACAAAGAGAGAGAGCGAGAGCTTGCACGCGGTACGTCACAATGAGTCATGCTGTTTCGCGCGTGTAGCCGGCGTTCATCGATTTATAAGACGTTATCACATAAAGGACTCAAAGATATTAATCCAGGATTTGGTCTACCTGCGTGCCAAGTTTCATCAAATTCCGTTCAGCAGTTGCAACTTGATTGAGTAAACAATAATATCCAGATTCGTTACAAACTTTCGTAAGTAATTTATATGTAATATTAGTAGAGATGATAACTATTATATTTAAGTAGATTGTTTTGTATTGCTTTTACCTGTAGGCGAGTATCTTATTATATTATTGTAAATTCATGGTAAAGGCTCTACGGTTTCGAAGAGGCCTTTGAAATTCAAATTATTTATTGAGTGAGTTTACCTCAAAAAGATCTTTTGTAACGCACAAAGGTTTCTCTACGTCTGTTATCGTAATCTACGTTTGTTGTTGTAAATCTAACACCGTTCGTGAGATTTGAAAGTTGATTTTAATTAAGCATTTCAAAATTAGTATGTAAAACTCTAAAGTTAAGCGCGGTTCTATGCTATAATTTACCACATAATATTATAGCAAATATTATAAAGCACGATAATATCGCTTAACATTTTTATGAAAACGTTCACACTAATCTATACTATATAAGTTGTATTATTGGCTATCAATGCTTATGACGTGGTAGCAGATTAGTATAGCGTAGTCTGAATTGCGCTCTAGACATTCAAGCAATTTCAAAATTACCCAATTGGTTAGTTACAAATAGGAGGAAATGATACAAACAGTTGAATAATGAATTTAATTCTTAAGAAAATAATCGAAATTTTATTTCAAAGTGTAATAGGTTTTATTCATGATCGTCTAAGATATATTTCAGATGAACAAGCTTTTGAGATTGCGTTTTATCTTATGTAATAAAATCGAAGACTTAATCAAAAGCTTTGAACGAAATTAATTTCATTTCTGAAGAGCCAACCTGGAGAAAATCTTAAAACACTTCACGGTCTTATAAATTTCGTGGCCACTTAATGTGTAAAGAGGTTTACCTAAAGGATAGAGCGGACATTGAGAATTTTATAGTAATATTTTGATCTACTTTTTACACTGTTTCGACTTTCGTAAGTTACTTTTTACACCGAATCGTGCAGTGTCAGAGACGAGGCGGACCGTTATTAGCTGTTGTTGGTTTGAAAGATTTTATTGTTTATGACATTGTTCAAATCCCAGTGCAACGACTGTACAGTTTGTAACCAATATGTACCTAAAGTACTTTATACTAGTTGACAATGGACGTTAAGAACAAGTATAAATTAAAAATTTAAAAGACCCCGACATTCGCCATTTTATGGCGGCGGCCATGTTCGATTTGCAATAGTGCTATTCTACTAGTCAAGCCCTTTCATTTGATACCCATATTAAGGGAGTTATGAAAAAATATGTAATCAGCCATTTTGTAGCGGCGGCCATCTTGGATCGATTTTCATCAAACATAGCTAACAACACTCTCGACTAATTCAACTTTCAAACAAAAAACCGCATTCAAATCGGTCCACCCGTTTAAACGCTACAGGGGAACAGACAGACACACACACACACACACAGACACGTCAAACTTATAACACCCCGTCGTTTTTGCGTCGGGGGTTAAAAAAGATAGCTGTATCAGCTCAAATGTAAAGCTAGCAGCGGCTATTGAATTTCTCGGAATCACCAATCGGATGATTGATGTCTTTTGTTGTAAAAGGCCGAGAAATTCAATAGCCAGTGTTCATATACTGCTGGATTAGCGCACCACCGTCCGCCATACTCGTTTCTCATGTCACCATACACGTCTATGTCATTTACTGGCTCCTCTTCACCTACTACGTTTACTTCTTCCAACTATGCGTTTAATGATAGGTACGGGGAATACTGTCCAAGTGGCCACCGATTCTGAGACATAGCCTGCCCACTCAGCTTGTTCAACCTCACGACATGTTGCAAAGCAAAATACTATTTAAAGAATTTATCAAGTTGAAAACAGTCCTTCGCGTCCTTCTATGCTAGGCTGACCGCATTAGCCAAACGATCCAATTTGGTCGCTTTGCTCTATCTATCACTATAACGCTTTAGTACATATCTGAGGCCATGTGTCAAACTGTTTGCTCGCGGTAATATCTCATACAAAATCCGGTTTGATGTCATGGTACGGTTCATCCAAATAAAAGTATGAGACTGTTGCATAACTCTTATGAGTTTTATGGACAATGAAAGTGGAAAGCAGCGTTATATGAATGCGATGATGATTAAAATTATTGCAAACACTTCAACGTAGATAGTTGTTACACTCGGGTAGTTTACTCTTTCTTAGAAGAAAACAATAGTTTTCGTTTTTTTTGGGACGTAGACTATGTTTTTATTTTTATCTTAATGCCCGCGACTTTATTCGCGTGCATTGTAGGTTTTAGATTTTGTTTTAATCCCATGGCAAAACTCTTTGATGTTCCGGGATAAAAGGTAGCCTAGATCACTGCTTCAAATGTTGCTATTGCAAATGAATCCTGCACTGATTAAAAATACCTTTCCTACCGAGAAGAACAAACATTAAGAAACTCGGCGGCTGCTCTTTTTAATAATCCACAAGTGTAAATTGAAAATTTAAAAAACCCCCGACATTCGCCATTTAGTGGCGGCGGCCATCTTGAATTTGCAATAGTGCTATTCTACTAGTCAAGCCCTTTCAGTTGATACCCATATCAAGGGAGTTGTGAAAAAATATATCATCCGCCATTTTGTAGCGGCGGCCATCTTGGACCGATTTTCATCAAACATAGCTAAGAACACTCTCGACTAATTCACCTTTCAAACAAAAAAAACCGCATTCAAATCGGTCCACCCGTTTGAGCGCCACAGGGGAACAGACAGACACACACACACACACACACACACACACACACACACACACACACACACACACACACACACACACACACACACACAGACACGTCAAACTTATAACACCCCGTCGTTTTTGCGTCGGGGGTTAAAAAAGGCTTTTTAAATGAAAATGTAAAAAAACCGGCCAAGTGCGAGTCGGACTGGCGCAAGAAGGGTTCCGTATGATTATCTATAAAAAACGGCAAAAAAATCACGTTTGTTGTAAGGGAGCTCCCTTAAATATTTGTTTTATTTTAATTTAATTAATTAGTTTTAAAGTGAATATATAACTAAATATTCTGTCAATATTGAGTAAAAACGAGCAAAAAATCACGTTTGTTGTATTGGAGCCTTAGGCACATAATTATTTAAGTATTTATTTTTATGGCGGCAAAAGAAATATGTAATTAATATTCATCTGTGAAAATTTCAACTGTCTATCATGGTTCATGAGATACAGCCTGGTGACAGGCGGACAGCGGAGTCTTAGTAATAAGGTCCCGTTTTACCCTTTGGGTACAGAACCCTAAAAAGAAACCATATACGTTTCTACATTTTATTCGCTGTGTTAGCAAAACAATCCAAACTCGGGAACATATCGCACCGTGAACACATCAGAAGTTTCACACAAACTTCTAACCACAACACGTCTCGATCAATCAATCACGACTCTCATCGATATAAACTTAGATGCGAGACGTGACCAAGAATTGTAGGTACAAGTAGGTACAAACTTTTGTATGAATCGTAAATGTGACAGTTATTGTGATGCGTGACAGTAAGTTTAATTAGAAAGTGTGCAGTATGAATATAATATGTACCTACAAAAATTAAAGGTTATGCGGGACGTAATTTAGTAGGAACCGCATGGAGATTTTAAACGCGTAAAACTGGTAGGGATTGCGAATTAAGAGGAAGAAGAATAAAGTAATAAAGTAAATTGTCCTGTGCGTATTTTCACTATCAGTATTTTCTGTTTTCTGAAAAATTAGAAATTACCTGCTTCTTATAAGAATTATATTAAGTAGTGATTATTATTATTGAGTGACTGGTAATTATTACCTAGGTACTTATACTTATGAATTGTGGCGCACTTTATAAAAGGCCTAATAATATGTAGATTTCAAGAGATGGACGCATGAAGGACGCTCGTCGTCCACGCTTGATGAATTTTCCGTAAATTCCATTTAACGTTTGGTAGAACTTTCTGCGCGACTTATATTACTAATAGACCAGGGACCTTTAAAAATAATAAAAAGTGAAAAAAAATCACAGTAGGATGAAACCCATTGGAAAAGGAGGAGAATATTATAAAAATAATTTACGGGCGATCTGAGCTCGGGAAGGGGAAGGGGGGGAGTTTTATGGGTAAAATACGGTTTATCTCGATTTCCGGCAAAACTACAAGTCCTATGGAAAAAAATCAAAAGGCATAGTTGTAGGTAATAAAAAGATCTACAACTTTTGTATTTACACTTTTTTCACATAGCCTCAAAATTTACGTGAAAAGTTCAAAAAACCAGGTTTTTGGTTTTTATTTTTATCTTTTACAATAAATATTTTTGTTTTCACGGAATTTGGTGCAAAATTACCTTTTTATGTCCCAAATACACTGTAGTTTTTTAGTTTGAAATATTTAGTTTTTCTCCTAATTACACACACACACAAACACACAAACACACACACACACACACACACACACACATACAGACAAACACAGCCACATCCACAGACTCGCTCAGACAGACACACACACAGACACATACACACACACAGACACACACACAGACAGACACACACACACACACACACACACAGACACACACACACACAGACACACACATGGGGTCGTTGCGTCGGAGTTAAAAACGTTCTTAATTCATAGTTAAATTAGTCGGAAGATATAAGTAGCCATGTGGACACACTGAACAATTGAACATAATTTAACCGAATCACAAGTTGAGTGGCACATGTCACAAGGCAAGCATAAAACGCCAATTAGCGTGACCCCCGGGAGCAATCATTCAATTTAAGAGGCATACAGATGCGCGCGCGCACGCCATTCAGCGGCGCTTTTCGTTTGTTGTGATTGCAGGAATTATTTAGTGCACTATTTTTTTTTCTTTTCTTTCTCATTTCATGAGTAGTCTTACATAGTAGTAGGTATTAGCATAAACTTTTAAAGTTCTTAAAAAAAAAAGTTTAAATTGGACGCGTATTTTTGGAACGAAGTTCCTTGTCGCGCGTTGCGAAAGGGGGCTAGACGGAAAAAATTAAGAGAAAAAGTTGTAACGACACTTTTTGCTATAGTTGTAAGCCGTGCGGCGTGAGCGTGTTTCTCTGTCTGTTTCTCTCTCTCTCTCTCTTTCGTTTCTTATTTTCGTTTCGTCTTTCTATTTCGCATTGAACAGTGTGGTGTCGCGACGATTATTTTTGTTGAGTGTATACAGGTTTTTTGTACATAATAAATAATAAAAAATAATAACTTTATACAATATAACCCGGATGGAACGAAGTTCCATCCCTGGGTGTTCCTTGACACCTCTCAAGTTTTGTTCTTTCAATTTAAGATATAACAAACCCTGCGATTCAGCCGTCGTGCGAAGTCGACAGCCGTGCTCCTACCGTGCTCAGCTATCAAGTAAATACACGCATTCACACACAAGCAATGTTCAGCACTATATGATGACAGCGTTCTGTCTTAACTTCTTTATGGGTTTGAGACTTATGCAATAATCTCTAAATATAAATTCCTTTTCCAATCTATTTATTAGGTACATATTAAGGAATGATCGAGATGTGTAGGTCTATGCCTATTTGGCTCAACCATTTTTTTATTGGCTTATATTTACTTCAACTTATGGAACAGGGTAAGTTTTATCAAAATCGGTTCAGTAGATGCTTTTCAAGATATGGACACTTTTCCCTTTTCAGTTATTCTTTATTTCAGTAGGTAGGTATATTTTAGTCGGTTTAACTTTTCTTAAATTGTAACTCGTTGCTTTGTGTAGGTATTTAATTGCAACGGTAACTTTATCGACTGTATTGCAACTGGCTGTTAATGTTAAGTTTACTTAGTCAAAAACATACAAAGTACCAAGTTAGTGCATTAGGTACTTCTAGGTATGTTTCGTGAGGCGTGCTTAAATTTTGCACTTACTTTGCTTACTCCTCTTGAAAGTTTGTTTTAAACAGCTCCCCGGGCGTCTTTTAAATGCGTCCACACACTTATAATTTATGAAGGCAAGTCTGAGAAGACTTGCTTTCATGTGCTGAATAACCAGAGGTTGAATATAGCACCCTTATTATCAGCCATATTATATCAAGACTAGAAAACCAGATTGTGCAATGTACGCAATAGAGGCTCACGGCTCGCGTACGCCTAATCCGTCATCGGCCGATCTTTAAGGCTCCCCCACACAGACGCGTTATTATAGGTCGATAATATCGCATGCGTTATTGCGATATCTGTTTGCAGTACATTTTGTATTAGGATGGTCATGTAGTTACACACTGCTGCGATAATAACGCCGCAATGGAAGTAGGACGCGTTTCTCCGTCCTGCGATATTCCGATATGAGTTAGAATGTTTCTATCAGGACGCAAACAACCGTACCATCGGAACCGTACACACATCTGTAGTACTTGTAGGACGTTTGGTTTTATCGACAGTTTGTGAGTGGTTACATGACTGTATGAGTGTCCTAAAAACTTTACTATAATATGGATATCTAAAATACGCAATATAGCGAAAGAACACACAAATACGCGCTGACTTGTTGGAGTCTTCCTTGCATGTGCGTGCGCTGCGTTGACTTTTTTGCATACCTGAGTGAGATGGTATAACGTCGCGGCGCGGCGCTCTCTCGTAAGAAATATCGGACGATAAAAACGCAGCTATGTGCAAGGAATCGGGACGCATTATCGCAATACCGCATGCGATATTATCGACCTATAATAACGCGCCTGTGTGGGGGAGCTTTACTCGGGCGTCGTCGGCCAAGCTCGGCCGATCAAATCAAACGTTTGTACCTGGTTGATCGACTGTCATCGGGCGTCTGCGGACGATGACGGTTGTAGTAGTGTACGAGCTCGCTAGTAGTAGCTCGCTAGCTAGTAGGTGGAGCCACAGTTTCAGTACGTATGTATTCTCAGGAGATCAGCTTCCTCGGAAGTTTCCCTACGTACCTACTTGCAAGTTTGCAAATTACTAAACTTTGTCCTTATATCGGAACTAGGAATACCGAGTAGGTACATAATATTCTGAATATAAATCCTAAGTCATTTATTATAAAGTTTAATATGAAATGAATTTAATCTCAATACTCTTTCAAAGACTTAAATCTTTATCTTATTGGTTTATTTTTCTTGGATCACCGCTAAGATTCGATTTTATTTATTGATGGAGTTCTAATTTTAGTCCTGTAACTGAAAATTGTTTGTTTTGGCTTGGCCCGTAGAGTGCTAATAGAGGCAACCATCCGAAGTTCTAACAAAATACCATCACCGATTAACTTCCCACTCACAATCTCTCGGGATGTTATGATTAAAGAGAAGATAAATAAATAAATATTCTACTGTCGCTTTCACGGTGAAAAGTGGTTTGCATATTTTTGTATGGATCCTGTCCTACCTACGAGTTCGCCATTTTCCTTTTTTTTTTCAAATGAACGGCCACGCATAAAACCTGCATAAATCAATAGATGGCATAAATACAAACAACTATTGTTATGAGACAAAATTTTCCAAAGTGTCACGTATACGCCGACCGCACGTACGAAAAAGCATGACTCATTGTCACGTTCTGCCTAGCGGAGCGTGCAAGCGATAGAGGCAAAGTTTTCTTATGACGTTATCACGTAAACCGACTTTACAGACAACCAATTTTTTTGTGGTATCTTGTCAGTAATCATCATTATTTTTACCAGTTTTCGTTACCGAAAGCGGACCCCTAACACCCGTTGTTGTGCGGGCTTCATCACTCTCATTGTACCATTACATATTAATGACCGACGATCTATTTCATTTCAGTATTAATAACGAGATTGTGGGAGTACCATAGATTTATTTGTATGACGAGTAGGTACCTACTATGAAAACGATCGTAATATTTTTTTTTTGTTCGTCTATCATCCAATCGTCCTGAGAGTTTTCTGCGTGGGACTCTAACGGTCCGGTATAAAAGTAAAAGCGAGCTCTGCCCACCTTTTCGTTTGTACTGGGTCGACGGAACAGTTATTGGAGTAGGTACCTAATTTGTTTAATTTAGAGTTCGTTACTACATCAGTACAACCTAGTAGTTACAAGTATAAATTGAAAATTTAAAAAACTCCCGACATTCGCCATTTTGTGGCGGCGGTCATCTTGGATTTGCATAGTAGGTACTATTCTACTAGTCAAGCCCTTTCATTTGATACCCATATTAAGGAGTTGTGAAAAAATATGTAATCCGCCATTTTGTAGCGGCGGCCATCTTGGATCGATTTTCATCAAACATGGCTAACAACACTCTCGACTAATTCACCTTTCAAACAAAAAAAACCGCATTCAAATCGGTTCACCCGTTTGAACGCTACAGGGGAACAGACTGACACAGACACACACACACATACACACACACGTCGGGGGTTAGAAACAAACCAAGTGGTTAAGACTTCGTTATCCCTTCGGAGGGACCGAGTTCGATTCCCGGCACGCACCCCAACTCTTCGGAGTTATGTGCATTTTAAGCAATTATATATTACTTGCTTTAGCGGTGAAGGAAACCTGCATGCCTGAGAGTTTCCAAAGTTTTAAAGTTCCAAGGCGTGTGAAGTTTATACCAATCCGCACTTGGCCAGCGTGGTGGAGTACGGCATAAACCCTTTTCAGTCTGAGAGGAGACCCGTAGTGGGCCGGTAATGGGTTGATAATGGTGATGATGCCATATTGGTTCCAATGGCAACCTCATTTGACTGCAGATCATGAAATCCCGAGTCAGGCAAGAAAAGTTAGTTTTTAGGGTTCCGTACCCAAAGGGTAAAAACGGAGCCCTATTAATGTCACTCGGCTGTCTGTCTGTCTGTCTGTCTGTCTGTCTGTCCGTCTGTCCGCCGGTCACAGGTCTCTAGCTCGCAGACGAAATGAGTTACAAACCTGAAATTTTGGTATTTGGTGTAAAACGTTGACCCAAAATCAAATATTGAATTAAAAATTGAATTAAATTATTTTTCAGGGGGGCTCCCATACATGAGAAAGGAGCCGGAAAAAAAATTTTTTTTCTTACCCTAGCTTGTGGGGTATCATTGTTTAGAGCTCATTGAGTAGAGTACGAATATATATTTTTTTAATTTTTTGCTTAAAAAGTAAGGAAATGGGGGGTCATCAAAATTATCAGTTTTAGACCATTTTTGTGACGGGGGCTATCTAAAAAACTAAACTAGTTAGGAATATGATATTTCGGTATATTATGTACTATATGCTCTATTTGTACAACAAATACTGAAAACAACGATTCATAAAATAGTTTATAAGCTGTGACCAAAACAAACGAACTTATTTTGCGTTTTTCTTTCACGGTTTCTTGCGATGTCTAACTCGGAAATTAAATATTTCTTAGACCCAAAATATTATATTGTTCATAATTATGTACGGAACCCTGAAAGAGCGAGGCCCGACTCGCACTTGGCTTTTTTTAAAGACAGAAAAGTTAACTTTTTCTGAGAAAAGTTAACGTTTTCTGTCAAGAAAATCTCAGTAGCAGACCGGAGTCAGGATTTCACCACTGTTACACCCCCAGGCCTCAAAGACAAAACAGTTGATCCTGCATCTAATCTTACTCCGGTCGTATTGGATGGCACATGTGTTAAAACTTATGCACTATATTATCTCCTGCGTAATAGAACGTCTCCGGTGTGAGACTAGCCGTCGCGTCGTGGGCAAAATTCGGTCAGGGAAGCTACCACCACCACCACTACAGCCTTTTAATGTCCCACTGCTGGGAACAGACCTCCTCTCTCATAGGAGAGAGGGATTAGAGCACAGACCCGCCACGCTGCTCCAATACGGGTTGGCGGGCTTTAACGACAATTGTCACATGATAGTGATTATAATCGGGACCGACTGCTTAACGTGCTCTCCGAGGCACGGGGGTGGAACACCGCCAACTACCAACTCCGGGCTGGCACTGAGAATTTCTTGACAGAAAACCCAATATCTAACAAATATTTGCCCGACCCGGGAATCGAACCCGGGACCTCGCAATTCGCAGTCGCCAACCACTAGACCAACGAAGCAGTCATATTATAGGTCAGGGAAGCATTATATGAAATCTTAATATCCCAACACAATCTAATCTGAAAATCATTTCCTTTTTCTCTACCTCTTCTATAAATAAAATCAAATCCTTGAAAAAATGTCGGAATTGGCCGGCTATTTTTTTGGAAATCCTTTCTGGAGACTAAAATCACAGAACACTTAGAATAAATAAGAAAACTAAGTAATTATTATAAAAGCTGCGGAAAAAATGAATTCGCGAGCTAAATCTGCATAATATTTTTTCAAAATAAAACGAATATCAGCAGTTTTTAAGTTCGTGCAAAATTATAGTTCAATATCAGAATTTTTGTGCAAAAACTAACTGACGAATATTTAACTCGAATGTTCCACGTCGAGTAGAAAAAGCATATTTGACTCAGAATGTCGGAATTCACAAACCACGCGAGAGAGAGCAAACGCGCGGTTTGCGTATTTTTTTAACCATTTCACCCACACAATAACTAAATGAAATGGAATTGCACCTCCACGTTATTTGTGTTCTAGTTTTTGTTAATGTTTTGTACGGTTTATTTTGAAATAGCAATTGTTTAATTCAATGTACTCGTAATGTTACGTATACCTAATGTTGCTTTCTAGGTTTAGCAGTTACACTACTATTTCAGTAAACGTTTACTTTCTAGCTCCCTGCTTTATTCCAAAAAAGGTTCTCAATTTAAAAAAAAAGAAAAAAAAAACTAGTGACGCTCGCCCTCATTCAAAAGAGTACTCCACGCATTGTCACGGATAGTTATTTGGAAAAAAATAGATTCTTCAATTATATTTATCGGTAAAAGAACTACCATGAAAATTTTACAAATGTTCGTGAGTAAGCTCTTTAGGTAACTAACTGCTTTTCTAGAGCACTCTAGATTCAGCTTTGAAAAATCCATATTCGAAGCTCTCACGTGCTCAGTTTGCACTGGTCAGTGGTCAAACACTGTTGTAATTCTAGAACCCATTTGAGTACTGAGTAAGTTCAATTCGCAAAATAATTGAAATCAAATTGAACCACCCACCACACTATTTGCACAGTGCTTGAACTTTATTATTTCTAAAGTCTCCCACGCGATCCCTCAGAGATTCGCATGTTTATCTTCAATATTCACTGAAATGGCTGTTTTGTTTCAAAATTGGATTACCTAATTGTTTTAGCTTCGTGCAATTTGCGCTGATTTTCAAATAGATTTCAATTTTCGCGATTCACGTTCTTACGTTGATTCTAACAAATTCTAAAAAGATTCTAACAAATGGTGAGACCACGCGTGATGCACATTATTTTACCGTTCTACTTTGAGCTATGTCGGTGATTCTTGTTCTTCTATGGATTTTCTGGAGAAAAATCCTTCACGATAAATAATAATAATCAATGGTATTTTAATACTAATATCAAAAATAGCTAGCTGTGATAGCCTAGTGGTTAGGACGACCGACTTCTAATCGGAGGTCGTGGGTTCGATCCCGGGCACGCACCTCTAACTTTTCGGAGTTATGTGCGTTTTAAGTATTTAAATATCACTTGCTTTAACGGTGAAGGAAAACATCGTGAGGAAACCTGCATGCCTGAGAGTTCTCCATAACGTTCTCAAAGGTGTGTGAAGTCTGCCAATCCGCTTGGCCAGCGTGGTAGACTATGGCCAAAACCCTTCTCACTCTGAGAGGAGACCCGTGCTCTGTAGTGAGCCGGTAATGGGTTGATCATGATGATGATGATGAATATCAAAAAGGTGTGCTCGAAGTGTGCCAAGGTCGTATTTACGTTTCCATTAATTATAATAAAAAATATACGATCCTATGGATTCGTGTCAACGGATAATACGCCGCCAACGTATAAAAACATCACACTTGTTCAATATTTTCTTGCTCGGTGGGTGTGAATGGTTTTCTATCTACTTACTACCTACTGCAATAGTTGAACTATGACCTATATGAGGCTTGCCACTTGGCAGATGGTTTTATTGTCACAAATGGGTGGAAAAGGGTTAAGGTTAAATTAGCTACGATGCAATAATTCTGCGAAACCGATCCTTTTAGTTGTTTTCACAATAACAACCCTTGGTTCGTATCTTCGCACGTCTCTAGGGGAATAGTAGAAACTTCACTTACTGTGCGGGAACACTTGCGCGACCTTCGCAATGGACTGGTAAAAATCTTGACCCTTTTGAACTCGGGTGAAACAATACTACACCTTGTTCCGACGGTATTTATTCTCGGCCTTTATTGACGTTTTTCCACCAGGAACGTGCGATAATGCGTATCGAGAAACCTATGTGAGAACGACCAATAACTACTCGAATCGCTCCATTTTCATAGCTTAGGCTCAGCTTAGTTCTGGTCAATAAGTTTTAATGAGCTATGTAATCTCCACTACCGAAAGTGTTACCATCCTCACCATCTGGATCATTGGCATACTTCGACCAAGCAGTGTGCAAGATCATTTCTTCCAAGGACGCTAAAATTGTGGAAAAAACTCCCGCCGGTGGTGTTTCTATATATAACTTTGATATCACTTAATATTAATATATAAGTGATATCAAAGTTATATAAAAAAAAACTATGAAAAATGACGTGATCCTGTTGGTGACTAATCCCTCGCTAGGCATCTCAACTAAATCTCTTGTGAAAACGCAGAAATCCTACGGTAACACTTACACAGAGCGCCTGACACGCTTTCTGATTTTCCCTCTAAAAGCATTACATTTCGTAGTTGTAGGTAGAAACTTAGCAGTTCCCGAATCAATTAGTAAGGAAATGTTTAACCCTTTTGAAAGACAGCTATTTTGGAAGGAAAAATTTATAAGGAACGTCAGGTAACTTCTCTCAGTGTACAGCTAAATATAACTTCATAGACGCAATCTTTGACCTTTACAAAATACTGCTAATAATCTTGCCCCTTTATTACTTAGGACTGAGTAAAAAAAAGGGGTAATAATACGCCTTGTTCCGAGCGTGCTTATTCTCGGCCGCTCATCGATGTCTCCCACGCCGACGCCCGGTGGATTCTCCTTTGTTTACTTTAATAACGTTATGGCGTTCCGTTTCACTTGTTGCTTTGTAATTTTGTCGTACTTTGTTCTTTAATTCAGTAATTATGTCCCTTTTAAGACAATTTTACGGTACTCGACCCCCGTGATATTTACTTATCTACGGCCTGTTTCACCACCTTCTGATAAGTGTTGGATAGTCTAAACGTAAGTTTTGTCACTTTCTTACTTTATGTCAAGTGAGAAAGACAAAAGTTGTAGATAGCTATCCGATACTTATCAAAAGGTGGTGAAACAGGCCCTTAAAGTTTTAATTTCAACATCGAGTACCTATTCATTTTATATCTGCCAGTTTATTGCCCGCCAGCTGATGCCCGTGACTTCGTCCGCGTGGATTTTGACCGTTGGTTTTTCCGGGATAAAAAGTAGCCTATCTCTGTACCTTTCGTTAAAATAGTTTCAACGGTTTAGGCGTGAAAGTGTAACAGACAAGCAAACTCACTTTCGCATTTATAATATTAGTTAAGATACCAGTTGGCGCTGAAAACGAGAGGTTAGGTAGGTAGGGAGGTAATGTTGCAGCATCCGTCGTCTCGTCAGGTTTGTGTTTAACCGCGGTCTCACCCGATGGCAGGCTTACAATCATTGACCGCGACCTGACCCACTGATCTGACCTGATACATCTCAGTACCTCGCCTCTGCAGTGGAATATGGAACACGCTGTCCCGACAGCTACCGAGGAGTACAGCAGTTAATTAATAGACCCATACTCTTAATTGAAATTATTTATAACTACCTTCTGCCCGCGGCGGAATTTCGGTTTTTCAAAATTCCGAGGGAATCGTGGATTTCCGGTTCCCCTTCCCGCTCCCTTTTCCAACCTTTATATCTACTTTCAAGAAAGTTTGCTGTAGAATCTACCTATAGCTGTAGCTATAGATTTCGGTTTTTTCAAAATCCCGTGGGAACTGTGAATTTTTGCAGGATACAAAGCAGCCTATGTGTTAGTCAGGGCATAATCTATCTCCGTTGTAAATTTCAGCTAAATCAGTTCAGTAGTAGCGGCCTTAAAAAGTAACAAACACACACAAACACGCACAAACACACACATACACTCATAAGTTTTTAGCCCGACCCCAGGACTCGAACCCAGGACCTCGTGATCCACAGTCGAACGTGCTAACCGCTAGACCAACGTGGCAGTTCGATTCGATTCGCAACAGAACGTCCGATCAGTATCGAAACCTCGTAAGGAAAACTTAACTTAAAGATTTGGAACCGAAGACGCTTGCAATCCGTACCTAAATAGAAATATTGAGAGAACTATAGCTTAACTTGCTTTAATGGTCTAAAAGTGTATTCACCAAATCGATTTTGTCAATTCTCAGTTTGCGGTAAAACCAATTGATGTGAAAATTTACTTTGCAGGAAGCGGGAGAGTACGTCTTCCTGGGATGCACTCCCCCCCCTCCCTTTATATTTACCCCCCCAACATCCAATGTCTACAGTGTTTCCTGATTTGTTTCCGCAAATTGTTCTGTGATTGGAAAGTTACGTTTCCTAATGAATTTGTTGTTTGAACAACTGATTTGGTGTACCGATGCGGAAAGATATAATCTTTTCGGAGCAAGGTGTCTCACCTGTCTTTTCTTTATATAAGAGCAAATGAGCAAGGTGTCGTACCTGGGTAGTGATGAAGTATGACATCTATCAGTATCTAAGTCGCTAGACGTCGCTACGTCCTTAGATACTGATAGATGATATAGATAGATGAGGTGGGGGAGCGTTTGCATATATATGTAATTAATATACCTACCGAATAACAATATGAGAGAGTGTGGTGGCATATTCTTGAAAAATTCTATGTCCAGTAGGTAGAAGTAAGAATAAGTTACGTAATATTAAGTCCAGGTGAGTCCGTTTCCCACGCCATCGTCGGTCGTTTGTTCTTCTGTTGACATAACATAAACATAACATAGTTCACGGAATCACACGTGTTGACTTAGTTTTTGGAATTCTTCATTGCATGTATCTGGATTGGTTTTCAATTCAATTCTTTATTGATGGCTTTCAGGTGTGATTATTTCAACTGTTTGCTTTGTAACGTATATATATATATATAAATATATATATATATGTTAACGTATATACGTTTTTATTAATGTATTCGTAGGCGAAAGCTCTACGGAGATTGATCGGTATAGGCAGAAATGTTATGGATAGTGTTTTAATAGATTATGTTGTGCGACTCAGATGGCAATATGTTCGGGCAAAAATTGTATCCCGTACAATCGGGTAAGAATCAAAACCTCACTTCGTGAAATATATCAAAAACTAGAAGATGCCCACGGCTTCGCCCGTGTGGGTTTAGGTTTTTAAAAATCCCGTGGGAACTTTTGATTTTCCAGAACAAAAAGTAGCTTATCTGTAGAAACCCATCCCCAAAACGGAAAAATCCTGTGGGATCCCCACGATTTCGGAATACAATTCCTTACAGCATCAGGGTTGAGGAGTTGGATATGTACCTACTCGATTTCATTCAACGATAAAGTCTTTAATTGGTACCCCTAATATCAATTTAAATAAGCGAAAGTTTCTAAAACCCATTAGTTTTGGGGATTAGGTCCCCTACAGCATCAGGATTGAGGAGTTGGAATCCAAATTTTTTACAGAACAGGGTCGCATTGTTTCTCTATCGATTAAAAAAAAATTACGTAAATCGGTTTAGAAGTCTCGGAGATATCGGTGTACATAGGTAGAAAAACACAACTCCTCCTTTTTTGAAAGTCGGTTAAAAAAGTAGCCTATGTTACTCCCTGGTTAATTCTCTACTTGTATGTGAAGGTCCCGTCAAAATCGGTTCAGCCGTTCCGAAGATTAGCCCGTTCAAACAGACAGACAGACAGACAGACAGACAGACAGACAGACAGACAAAAATTTTAAAAACGTGTGATTCGGTTATGGTAGCGTTCAAATAACCATATGAGCTTAATATGAGGTAGTTATTTCGATATTACAGACAGACACTTCAATTTTATTTATTAGTATAGATAAATGACGGGCAGAATGGGATAGATTTTTATAAATTCAAGTAAAAAAAACTATCCCGTTAAAATATATATAGTATATCATACTATCTTTGGGTTACAATAATATAAGCAGAGGGCCTAGTGTAAGTTTTTAAGTTACGTTAAACGTTAACGTTAACTCTACGTATCTGTACTTTTGGAAATTTTGGAGAATCGTCTTGATTTGAATTTTCTGTACTAAATGGCAGATTTACGCACAGCTAATGACACTAATGTTCTACTTAGTCAATGTAAACGCGAAAAAGTTAAACTAGTGCCTCTGATCCTAAATACTTAGAACGTGCTAACTGCTAGGTAAACTTTTATTGGTTAAAATTTAAAGAAGGCGAAACGATAGGAATATGAAAACGATAGAAAGCAGTGTTAAACATGGTTAAACTATGACGCGAATAAAGGTATTTTTCTATTAATTCACCCGAAAGAATGTGCATTCAAACAAACCACACACTAAAGTTACTGGGGACTTGAAATAAAATCCGCGAAGTCCTAGTTATGTGATAAATTTCGGGAAAGCTTTGCGTTGGAAAGGATTATGGCGTGGCGTAGTGCCAAATACGTGGCACGCTTTCCCGTTACCTATTTTCTTTGTGTAAAAGGCGACTCGAGGAGCTTTTCTCGCCGCTATTTTCCCACTGATCTGAACAGTGTGTACGCCCAATACGTAATGTAGGTATTCTCTTACGGAAATGTGTCTTATTAAAAATTAATAAAAAATTTTTTTTTCATGAAATCATCTTCGTTGTTCTGCTTTAATTGAAGATGCAGACAATATGAAGAAATGAAATACTTTAATGAATTACTTTAGGTGCATATAATAAATTAACTACGTAGTACCTACATACCGACTTTAAGTATCTCTCACAAGTCTGTTTTTGATGGATAATTCTTAAGAGCCCTCTCCATGGCAGCGACAAATCGTTGGTGAGTGGAGTCTAAAACAGTGATTTCTGCATTTAGAGAGCGAGACGTCTTCAGTAAAGAAGAGTACTAAAAATATATACATAAATAAATAATAAATTAATTAAATAAATAAATTTTGCTTGAGATATCATGATTTTTAGTGAAAAACGGCAAAGTAAAAAGGTGCACATCTAGGTTTGGTATTTCGCCTATTTTAGCAAATATTTGGCAATTTTTTACATGAACTAAAGACATTTGTAATTATTATGAAGTAACCTATGATAAGACTTCGGTCGTTTTTCAATTTTCTAGTTTCTTATATAGTTTATTTACGCACGAAGTTGCCCCAAAATTTGCCCAAAAATAGTGATTTTTCGAGCGTCATAACTTTCAAAATAATTATAATTTTACTAATATTTTTATTTTATGGCATAGATAATGGAGATATAAATTGATGTCTGGCTTAACTTTAGACCTATTGCGACAAATATTAGAATGATAGGCGTAATACGTTTGTAATGGAGAAGCGCGTGAAGAGAGCGGCCTTAAAGTAGATTCTGTTTTTAATTTAAAAAAAATCATAAATTGTAACCTAATGTGCGCTAAAATTGTTCATCAAAAGAAAGCTGAAGCCTTCCTTCGGAATCATGTATGTTATCAATGTTTCTCTTAGCTATTTACTTTTTATTCCTGTATTATATTTGGAAAAATTCGATTTGGTGCCTATCTTTGGTCAAATCGTAGCGTAGGGAGTATGTAGGTAGATTGTTATAACTGTCATGCAAATTAATACTTTTATCTTGTACTGCATTACTATAGTTGCTACTTTCGTGCAAACAAAGTTAACACAAGTGAGCTTGAGTAAATGTTGTTTACCAACGCAAGTAACTATGTATTGGATTCCCCTTGCGACTTAGAACAAAATTCTCCCTCCTTCGTTAAAAATTCACTCTCAAGCTATTAAGGATCAGGTGTTTGTATTTCGGAAAACTTGTGTATCTTGCATTAGCTTCTATCTAAGTGGCTATAAATTACATTTTGCTACATACCCCTCTGATGTAAATAAATAAATAAATAAATGATAATTTAAAATAATTTCTTCATAAGCAACATTACGACAAATTGTTGTTTATTTTTATTGTGAAGAAAGTGTGTCTGTCTGTCTGCTAGCTTTTCGTGGCCCAACACCGTTTAACCGATTTTGATGAAAGGTACAAAGTTAGCTTACATCCCGGGGACGGACATAGGGTACTTTTTATCCCGGAAAAGTAAAGAGTTCCCACGCAAAAACAAACAACACTTGTCAGTGTTGATTGTTTTTATTCATATGGTGGAAACAATTCATCTTTCCAATCACAATTATTAAAAAGTTTCCTATTTAATCTTCGTTTACCTGCTTTTGACTGGGTCTTCCATTACTTTGCATACAGATTATATTTACAGACGTTATCTACAATGCAAACAGGATTCTAAACTATCTATCCGTTGACTATGGGATTACGATCATTACGATCTGTTTTCAAAGATATAAATATATGTATATGGATAAAGAATGATTCCTTAATCTGTGTCGGAATGAATCTCATAAACGCCACTCACTCGCGTCGCTGACCACGAATTTAGTTCAACATTAAAATGGGGTAACAATACAAATTGGCTATTATAAAACTATGTTTCACAACATTTCCAACGGTTTATGTAGCACAATAAAAATGTTAGGCCTCGGATTATGGTACAATTTTAAACAGTTTATTGTATTATTTTTAAATCTTACTTATATCTATCAAGAGTTACTTATATCCTCTAGCGCGTCCCAAATAAAAGAGATTGTTATTGATACCTATATCTTGTTAATTCACATTTTTAAGCCCGAGCAATTTTGAAACTATATACATATTTTTACGGGAATTTGACAAACCACCAGACATGGTCAATGAAAAACAAAATTATCATGCTGTAATTCGACAGTTAAGTATGTAATGGTAGGTACAACATGCAGCATGCGCTATGCACCGCCTGCTCTCTCGCTACTAGACATGGAGGAAAAACAAATAACCAAGAAAAAATACGCATGTCAGCACCACCCAAACCTATAGTTGGGATATTACAAACGTGCGAACTGAGCCATTAAAACATTACGATCATAGGGTTGTGAGGCCTCTCCCTCCTGTCTGTGAGGCTATTTATAACCTGTTATCGACTATCGACAAATCCGTTTTTCTGTTACACACAACACCAGAGAAACAGGTTCCAGTTCCACAAGGCCTGGAAGTGCGAGCGAGAAATAAAATAAAAATAATTTATGACTCAGTTTGCACGTTTGTAATGTCCCAACTATAGACACAAGTATAAATTAAAAATTTAATAAACCCCCGACGTTCGCCATTTTCTGGCGTCCGCCATCTTGGATTTACATAGTGCTATTCTACTAGTCAAGCCCTTTCATTTGATACCTATATTAAGGGAGTTGCGAAAAAATATGTAATCCGCCATTTTGTAGCGGCGGCCATTTCGGACCGATTTTCATGAAACATAGCTAACAACACTCTCGACTAATTAACCTTTCAAACAAAAAAAACCGCATTCAAATCGGTCCAGCCGTTTGAGCGCCACAGGGGAACAGACACACACACACACACACACACACACACACACACACACACACACACACACACACACACACACACACACGCACGCACGCACACACACACACACACACACACACACACAGACACGTCAAACTCATAACACCCCGTCGTTTTTTCGTCGGGGGTTAACAAAATACACTAACGCACGTTTCGCTTCGACACCGGAGCATCCTAAGGGGAGATGTAGACTATAATGCCCGATTAGAATTCTTTGCAATCATTGTCTTATTCATTGTATATCATGGAATTCCGCAAATGCCTGCTAGATAGATGCATATTAGTTTGTAAAACGTATCTTCAAAATTTCACTGGATTTAATGGGTAACATTCAAATAAGAATTAAACTTCTTTTGCATAGGACGCACTCAATATAAGCGTAAATTCTCTTAAAAATACACACGTATCTTTGCCAACACACACTTTATAGATATGATATTGAGATTTTAGTAACCCCATCGATCCTTTTTCCGCTATGACAAAGATATATGAACCAAAAATCAAAGAAGACACAATTCTACACACATTCTCGGTGTATATTTCAAAACCCGATCTAATTTCACCGCCTTCAATCCTATGTGCATGGAAAATCTGCGTTCAAAAGGCACTTTTCTACTCGACAAAGTAACGAGTGAACGCTTTGTATTTGCAAAACGGGTCACGAATAGGTTTGCCATCAGAAATGATGGCGGCCAGACTTTCCCTGAACTAAATTTTTTTTTTCTTTTTTTAAAATAGGAATAGCGGGCAACCGAGCAAGCGGGTCACCTGGGGTCAAGTGATTACCGCCGCCCGTGAACATTAGCAGCACCCGAGGAACCACTAATGTGTTGCCGGCTTTTGAGGAAGGGGACTGGCTCTTCAGCTCGCTGCCGGAACACATCGGATGCTTTGCGGCAGATTACGGCTGAAGTGTGGTCGCTTGCCAGGCGAATTTGATAGAATAGAGCAATAGATTTTCTGCATTAGGTATCCTATCCGACAACACGGCTAGTGAAATGTATGGTAAAACGCCACCTGCCGTTTAGGCACATTTTGTGCATTTCACATGACCCGTTGTCTTGCGTCCGAAAAATTTTTGGAAGAACTCTCACAACACAGTTTTTACTTTTTTTTTTGGGAACTACAGGCCGTTATAGGATATGTTTTTTAACCCCGGACACAAAAACGACGGGGTGTTATAAGTTTGACGTGTCTGTGTGTGTGTATGTGTCTGTCTGTTCCCATGTAGCGCTCAAACGGGTGGGCCGATTTGATTGCGGTTTTTTTTTTGTTTGAAAAGTGAATTAGTCGAGAGTGTCGTTAGCTATATTTGATAAAATCGATCCAAGATGGCCGCCGCTGCAAAATGGCGGATTACATATTTTTTCACAACTCCCTTAATATGGGTATCAAATGAAAGGGCTTGACTAGTAGAATATCACTATTGCAAATCCAAGATGGCCGCCGCCACAAAATGGCGAATGTCGGGAGTTTTTTTAATTTTTAAATTTATACCTACTTGTTGCTAGTAAATTGGACTGACTCAGTAAACCCACTTTTGCTGGCCCTAGTCACAACTTATGAACACAAAGACAAAGGCAATTTCATAAACGATGCGTGGGTCAGGTAATACTGAAGTGTGGTTTTGACGTATAACAAACGGTCGTGCGGGGTTCGATGTGGTCACATAAATAATAAACGTCCACACGTTGAACAGTTGCTTGAAAACAGCATTTTGCAATATGTATCATCATCATCATGATCAACCCATTACCGGCTCACTACAGAGCACGGGTCTCCTCTCAGAGTGAGAAGGGTTTTGGCCATAGTCTACCACGCTGGCCAAGCGGATTGGCAGACTTCACACACCTTTAAGAACGTTATGGAGAACTCTCAGGCATGCAGGTTTCCTCACGATGTTTTCCTTCACCGTTAAAGCAAGTGATATTTAAATACTTAAAACGCACATAACTCCGAAAAGTTAGAGGTGCGTGCCCGGGATCGAACCCACGACCTCCGATTAGAAGTCGGTCGTCCTAACCACTAGGCTATCACAGCTTTTTTCTGTGTGTACCACCGTAGCGCCTAAACTACTGGACCGATTTTGACGAATGAAGTCTTTATTGATTCGTTGTTATGGTCCGGGTAACATAGTCCGGGTAAAAACATCGAGAAGTGACCGCGCGGCTTCCTAGATTATAAAATTAGTTTCGGATAGGCATAACAGATGGCGCCACTAGCTGCTTGCCCCGCGCTTTTGCCCACAAAATTATTAAGCGTAGTCGGGTTTTAGTTTACGAACTTTACTTGTCCTACTTCGGTTTACATCTTCGCGATACAGAGCTAATCCAAGACATCGATGCGAACTTGCGAGCTCTCATAGTCTAGCGAGATGAGCGAAGCGAAACGAACCTCGTTTCGTTTCGCTTTGCTCCCAACGTGGCCTGCGCTTTAGAGAGTGCACCTGCGCACACTTGTGCACTATAACATCTCCTGCGAAGTTGGCTAGTCTCCGCCTCGGTCGAGATTGACTGCCGTTTCTAAAACAAGTATAAATTTAAAAAAAATTAAAAACCCTGACGACATTCGCCATTTTGTGGCGGCGGCCATTTTGGATTTGCAATAGTGCTATTCTACTAGTCAAGCCCTTTCATTTGATACCCATATTAAGGAAGTTGTGAAAAAATATGTAATCCGCCATTTTGTAGCGGCGGCCATCTTGGACCGATTTTCATCAAACATAGCTAACATTTAACAACACTCGACTAATTCACCTTTCAAACAAAAAAACCGCATTCAAATCGGTTCACCCGTTTGAGCGCCACAGGGGAACAGACAGACATACACACACACACAGACACGTCAAACTTATAACACCCCGTCGTTTTTGCGTCGGAGGTTAAAAATATGTAATTCACCATTTTGTAGCGGCGGCCATCTTGGACCGATTTTCATCAAACATAGCTAACATTTAACAACACTCGACTAATTCACCTTTCAAACAAAAAAACCGCATTCAAATCGGTTCACCCGTTTGAGCGCCACAGGGGAACAGACAAACATACACACACACTCACACACACACACACACATACACACATCACAGACACGTCAAATTTATAACACCCCGTCGTTTTTGCGTCGGGGATTAATTAGGTCGAATATCAATCACAATAAAACAACCACCAGATATCAACGATATGCAGTTAGTGGTTCCTGTCTTCACCAAACACGACTAATACGAGTTGTCGGTTTAAATGGAAATAAATATGTGGTCAGAAGTAGTTATTTCATATCAAACGAACATCCTTCGTGTAATGAAGTCTGCTAGAAGACAAATTGGTTCGCGGTTATTGGAAAATGATGGTATTGAAACAATCCAATCGAATGTTTCTTTTCAATTTTATCGTGGGTAGATTCCATTGCGGCTTTTCGAATTGAACGAATTGTATTCTCTGGTGAGGACTTATCTTTGTAGTTGTTATAGGGGATGATAGGACCTTTATCGACGACTTGTGTTCATTGTTGATTTTGTAAGAAAACATTGCATTACCAATTACCATACTTAATTAACCCCCGATGCAAAAACGACGGGTTATAAGTGTTATAAGTTTGACGTGTCTGTGTGTGTGTGAGTGTATATGTGTGTGTGTGTATGTGTGTGTGTGTGTGTGTCTGTCTGTGCCCCTGTAGCGCTCGAACGGGTGGACCGATTTGAATGCGGTTTTTTTGTTTGAAAGGTGAATTAATCGAGAGTGTTTTTAGCTATGTTTGATGAAAATCGATCCAAGGTGGCCGCCGCTACAAAATGGCAGAATATATTTTTTTTCACAACTCCCTTCAACAAATGAAAGGGCTTGTCTAGTAGAATAGCATTATGCGAATCCAAGACGGCCGCCGCCACAAAATGGCGAATGTCGGGGGTTTTTAAAATTTTTAATTTACACTTGTTGTAAGAAAAATATGCTTTACCAATAATTACCATACTTAATAGGTTATACTTACGATATTGTTTTAAATACTTGTAACTAATGGCGTATTTTGTTTTGTTTCAGGTAAGTTACGAGTTAAATATTGGGTGATTTTCCTTATAGTCCGTTCGGTAACTTAGTGTCGGCACAGTGTCGGTACAGGCGCAGGTGCTCTTAGTATTCTGCTTTTATTTTTATTACTTTTTTCTGTTTGTAATTTTTTTTCTATTCTAACTGAATCTCCAAATAGTCTGCCAATCCGTGGCCAGCGTGGTAGACTATGGTTAAAATCCTTCTCATTTTGAGAGAAGATCCGTGTTCATGAGAATATTATATTTTATGTTTATGGTAATATTGTAATAAAATACGAATATAAAAAAATATAAAAAGGAAAGATAATTTTAATGAAAAAATATGAGTAGGTATAAAACGCCAAAACCCCTTGTGCCTGTACACCCCGCGCGGCATGCTTTGAAGTCACGGGCGGCGGTGTCTTTCGCAAAACACCGCGCGGCGGAGGCGGCGAGACACAAAAGGCGACCGTATATAATACGGCGTATATAATAAGGCGTTTTCATATATAATACTGCTGTCCGTGAAAGGATCAAAATGTTACTCTCACTCCTGAAACTCTAAAGTGGGAAGCTAACCTTTTTTAACTGTTCATCCCCGCTAATTAACACAGGGGACATTTTTGTTAGGGTTCCGTAGTAAAACAGGGAATCCTCAAAGTTTCGTCCAGTCCGTCTGCGTGTCACAGCCATTTTATTCAGAGCAAAGTTGAAATGTACCTCAGGTGTAGAAACATGTGCAAACACTATGTATAAAGGCGTGTAATCATAGGCATGTAGGCATAGGAGAGAGGTATTTACTATTTAGAGGTCAGAGTGCTTAGTCTAAGATCGGAGCACTCGAAAACGAACTCGAAAACTATTGATCGATTTCAGAGTAAAATAGACCTAAAATGGCTTGTATTAAGGTTTGAGTTCGCCAATACATTCAGCATTCGAACACGACGAGCGCCCCAAGCAGAAATGTTGTAAAATACATATTCGAACTATGGAATTACGACTTTAAAATACGAGTATTTGAGTTCATTTTGCTCTGAATTCACTTGTGATTCGATCTATAGTTTTCGAGTTCGTTTTCGAGTGCTCCGATCTTAGACTAAGCACACAGACCCGTCGCGCCGCGCTGGTCCCATGCGAGTTGACGGACTTTGACTACTACAGTTGATGGTGATAGTAACCGGGACCCACAGTTTAAAGTTACTGGACTAGTATTGACGCACGCTATAGATACTTGAACAACACTAAAACAAAGTGCGCGGCGTCCGCATCGTTCGCTCTCCGCTCCTTGCGTTTACGAGGCCTACGATTTTGGAGGCGGAAAAATTCTCATAGCGCACCTAATGTATAATATCACTACTCAGTGTGTTAGGGTCCTTATCGATCTCCAATTTTTTTATTTCATTATTCATTCAAACTTGAAGAGGGAAGCGAGTATGTATATTTTTTTCTGTCAAACACATAGAAATAAAGGAGTTATGACCTCCCGCACAGAGGGGAAGAACACGATTTTTGGCGCCGCACCAGCTGAAAGTTACGTAAGAGTTACTTTATGTCCCCTAACGCAGTCAACGTGCGTGCTCTTTGCTGATACACCCCGTGTGACACACCGCCAACTACCAACTCCGGGCTGGCGCTAAAACTACGGGCATTCCAAACGCGCCCTTCTCCGAGAAGAAGCCAAGAACCCACAACAAACTTTAGCCGGCTAAGTAATCGTAAGACAAATATTTAAAGAGTTATGCCTACCATTCACGGGCGCGACAAGTCCGCGGACAAATCTGCGTGTGAATGGTATCCGCGAGCCTCATCGCGAACCGCGAACTCTACCTTTCCCACGCAGATTTGTCCGCGGAATTGTCGCCAGCGACAAATCCGGCGATATTGGTATGCTTGTGAATGGTAGGCATTATAGTCGATCAAGATAATATCAAGATAATAAATTCATGATTAGAAGTAATATATTTTTACTAGTTTAACTACGGAACCCTACCTTACGAGCGTGCGTTTTCTGACACTTGACTACTTATTTTTAACTCTCAAGCCCCGCTAACTAACGCAGCGGATATTTTTATTTGGGAATTTAAAAATCACATCGCAAAGTGACTTCGCAAAATCGCCAACGCATTGGAGGCATTAAAATTTTTTAAAATTATTATCTAGGTACCTAGGCTTTCGCTAAAAGGACGGGCACATCAAAGCGCGGCCCGGGTTCCGGCGGGTTTCAGCGCTGTGACGTCACTCGCAGCCAGCCAGCCAGCCGCGGCCGGGGCGCTAATTACTGTATCAAATATTCAAGAGGCGTGAAACTCTGAGCACTTCAAAATAAAAAAATAAACAACTAGCTAAATAGCTTTTTTTAAGTAATTACTATAATAGTGGAGCTCTTTGACAATAACGAGCTTTAAAAGTAACTTAAACAAATTGAAGTGTCTGACTGTGGTTTGGACAACATCTCTTATTAAGCTCACATGTCACTGTCATTTTAAAGCTCATATTTTTGACGACCTCGCTGGCGCAAGGTGAGCACTGGTTTTTTTTTTATTAATTATTATTATTTATAAGCAGGAGGTCCCGGTTCGGTACCCGTCAGGGACAATTTGGGAATATATAATTTCTGAATTGTCTCTGATCTGTGGGTGGATGACTTCAGCCGTGGCTGGCTACCACTCTACCGGTGCGTACGGAACCCTAAATAGACAAGTTTTTATATACGAAATTCATAAATTTTCAATACGCGCTATCGGAAAATATTCGATGATAAGGGATTATTCATTCTCGCTTCTGCACCACCCACGTGGAACGTGTCAGTATAAATTTCCATTGTGTTTTCCACCTACGACTAACACTGCGTCACTGTGTTAACGATCTTGTAAATTTAATAGCTTTATGTAACTCTACAGTGGAACACTGCTCCGTTTTAAAGACTTCGGGAGTAGGTACAGAGGGTTATAAAGGTCAACGCCAACTCTGCTTAATGGATACTTTGTATTGATTGGGAAGTGCACTGGACTGGGAAGTGGGTCACCCAGGATTGAAATATACACACAAAATTTCATCCAAATCGGTCCAGCCGTTTAGGAGGTGACAAACACACGTACGGAATAATTATATAGGTACGAGTGAGAGAGTTTACCGTATCGACGGGATGTTTGACAGCTACAACGAAACCCGTGAACATTTTGTACATAGTATTTGAAAATGTTTTTTCTTTTATTTTATTTTTTCGTCAATTTTCCAATGTTTTTAATAGTTATTTTGCTATTCGGGATGGAGACAAATACAACAAATCAATAACCATGAAAATCGCTCTAGCCGTTCGCGAGTTATAAGTGTTCGAACTAACACGACTTTGTTTTATATATGCTATATGTATATGATGTGCTTGTTACATAGTTTTACTATAAGTATCGTCTGAATCGGCACTAAGAGTCTTACTTGTTATTTTATTAACCCCCGACGCAAAACGACGGGGTGTTATAAGTTTGACGTGTCTCTGTGTGTGTGTGTGTGTGTGTGTGTGTCTGTCTGTTCCCCTGTGGCGCTCAAACGGGTGGACCGATTTTAATGCGGTTTTTTTTGTTTGAAAGGTGATTTAGTCGAGAGTGTTGTTAGCTATGTTTGATGAAAATCGGTCCAAGATGGCCGCCGCTACAAAATGGCGGATTACATATTTTTTCACAACTCCCTTAATATGGGTATCAAATGAAAGAGCTTGACTAGTACAATAGCACTATTGCAAATCCAAGATGGCCGCCTCCACAAAATGGCGAATGTCGGGGGTTTTTTAAATTTTCAATTTACACTTGTTACTATGTGATAACTACATTGGATATAAATGATGTTACTTGCTATATGGTCACCACCATAAACTGAAGCGTGAAGAATGGCCATTATTAGCGTTGCATGCATAGCTGGCTAAAATATTACGGTGACGCAATCGGTGTTATTTCCCCTCGTGACTCATTTTTCGCGTTAAAATGATAACGGATCACTATCATACTTAGTTTATATTTTACTTGTATGTTTCATTATTAAGACGCGTTTTGATATGAATGAACGTGTTATGACCGCGGTCATGCGTGTAGTATGAATCGAAGTAGTGGGCGGAGAGCTTTACTTATTGTTTTTTTTATAGGAATAGCGGGCAACCGAGCAAGCCGGTCACCTGATGTTAAGTGATTACCGCCGCTCATGAACATTAGCAGCATCTGAGTAACCATAATGCCTTGCCGGCTTTTGAGGAAGGGGACTGGCTCTTCTCTTTTTGTTTTAGATAATACCATAGAAACAGTAGATAATTTGAAAAACCAAAAACGAAGACTTCATACATTCATTCAGGCTAGATAAGTATTAGGTATTTTTACACTTTGAGTTTGTCTTGTGCTCTTCGGTATTCACTGATGAAGATTGTACCTAATAAGCTCTTAAGAAACATATTATATGCATGCGATATTGTAATATTTCCATATCTTTAAAAATGGAACTGGTTTGGTATAATGTGTACGTGAATATTGAAGGCACGCGCCAGGTGCGGGCGCACATCTGCTCGCCGCTTTAATAACATTACCGAGTAGGTATGTGTACGCGCACGTGGTCTGTAGGTACCTACTTAGTATATCGGCATGGATCTAAAGGCATAACCTTGAATGCGCATGAGTCACTTATTGGGTTTGTATAGCGGGGCGAAGCGTCCGCGATTAGTTCTCCGTCATATCACGTCATAATCTGCCTCCCGCATTGGTTACCGTCGTCTACTACTGGACCGCTTGAAGCGTCTCCCTGCCCCTCATCTGATGCCGTCGGAAAACTAAGGGAGGGTGTCTACCAATAAAATAACCACAAAGACCTATTCTCACATAAATTGCGTGAAGTCACAGTTCCGGAATAGTTCATCACCTACCGCCATTGTGATAAATTTTGTTTTATACATTCTCTATGAAAGCGTCCGACAAGACACTCAGAAAGACACTCAGTAAGAAATCTGAGAGTCACTCAGAGAGCTATTGAGAGAGCTATATTCGGAGTTTCTAGTGATTAAATCAGAAATTAGGCGATCCGTAGAAGAATAAGAGTTACCAGAGAGAACCCGTATAGCTGAATAATGGGTTGCGATTTGCGAAGATGAAGTGGCAATGAGGGGGCACATAGTTTGAAGAACCGATTGACGTTGGGGTCTAAGTTGCTGGTACGGCGACCTCGCACCGGAAATCGCAGTTTTGACAGCTTCACCTGCTTTGCAATAAGCTTTTTAATGAATAAATGCATTTGATGTTGCCCATTCCATTGTTGCTAATCGGTTCTCCGTACTAGGGTTTAAGTAAAAATCAATAGGAACGTGTGATTAGGTATCCTACATCAATTTTCCAGTCTAGTGGTTCGACACCATAACAAAAGGCCGGTTCGACGACCCGTGGATTACGATCCGCAGTCCAGTTAAACTTGTACGTGATAATTTAATTACTGCAACTTTTGCGTACCTACCGTCCTAACGTGGCTTTAATTTTGACAATGGGCAATTTGGTCTGGCTAGATGTGTTTCGAAATATTTTTTGTCTTCTTCAGGAGTTAAGAGATATAGATAGCAATAAGAGAAATAGATAGCAATCTTCAATCAAAATTGAAGTGTTTGTGATTTCAAAATAAATCCCTCTTATTAAGCTTAGGTTATTTGAACGGACTAGCTGCAATTGCTGTCTCTTTCCTTAAACTAGAAAAAGATAATCTCTAGTCTCTACACAAAAGTAAAACGAACATTCATGGATACGATAATAATAATTGCTATAACGTTGAAATCAAATGGATTGATCACGAGCGACCTGAAAATGATATGATATAGAAAGCTATGTTCATTGTATCAGTTGCATCACTAGTGTATGAAATGATCTTAGTGTTACAAAATTGTCATTCTCTACCATGACGTCTCTAAGGTGACCAAAATACAAATAAAATTACGGATATAAACATATCGATATCCTATTATGAAGAAGATTGAAACTAACTTTATAAACAGAAAAACTGAATACATATAAAATTACTATATTAGTTGCACATAAATAAATAACATTGCCTATTACAATTTTATAACAATAAATCGATCTGTAGACTCATACGAGTAGGAAGCAAGAAGGATAGAAGTGGTCGTTAAAGTACTCCGCCCGATTGAATACAGCTAAAACTGCAAAGAATACTAGAAGAATACAAAGAAAATAGAACGCTTATAAAATTGAAAATCGGTAATACTATTGTTTGGTGATGTGAAAAGTAATTGGACGGTTTTAAATTGAAGTTGGTATTTTCCTGCCTGCAAGGTAACGATCAAAAAGTATTATACAAAGATTTAGCACACAAATTGATTTTCTTTTCATGACATTGATATGGTATGGTATAGTGATATAATAAGACAAAATCTATACATATAATAAATATCTATTCTATATACATATACATATATAATAAAATCGTAGAATTGTCGTGTCTGTACATTGAAGATTTGTGAAAATGTTTACTTAGCTGTAATTCGTTAACGGGTGGTCCGATTTTATTCATTCTTTTTTTGTTAGAAAGTAGATACTACTGGCTAATCTCTGAAAGGCTGGACCTATTTTGATGGGACTTTCACTGGCGGATGTTTACATTTTGATGTACCTAAACATCCACCAGTGAACTTTTTACAGTTTTTAGCAAGGTATAAGCTCAAAGGAGCTTAGGAAAAACAAAATGATTCCCACGGGATTATTAAAATCAATATTCACGCGAACGAAGTCGCGGGTATTCGCTCGTTACATAATATAATCAAGGAAAATGAATGAATCGTTTCGCAAACAGGTTCAATCAATAATTCTGATCCATATCCATGTTAAGTGAGAGAGTGAAAACATCTTTTTTTACAAGAACTTAACAATTAATAAGTACAAATAAAAAGAAAAAGAAAATATCTCAATTATACAGCACACCAAGAGGTAGATAATCAACTCACTGGTGAGATAAAGTTAAGGAAACACCTCCATAATTTATGAAGCCATAAGACAGAAAGCGTAGAGAGATTTCAAAGACTACAACTTTAATCGACTGTAAATTATTGTGCAATCGTTTCAGACAAATAATACTAAACGACCGTTCGCGTCATCAAAAGTTACTATAAGTGATACTTTTTATTATGTGAATGAAATAAAAACTTAAATAAGAAAGGTAACCCATTTTGTGGACTATAATACCCTATCATCAAAGGACAAAGCTAGTAAATCATGTCGCAACATTTCGAGACATTGAATCAAATATAAAAGCCCGTATTAACGTTAGGTATACCTACATAAGCATTAAGCATGTTTGTCATCAACTCAGAGATTTGAACACCTTTTTGTATATTGTGATAAAAGCTAAATCCAGCTTTTGGTGACACAAATTTAACTTTCAGAACTAAAATATGAAGATACGTTTTAATTTTTTAGTGACTTATGATAGTTTTTAGAGCCGATCTATTGATTTTGGGTGGTTGAAAGTTTTCAATAAGTTGGGATGAATCCCTGGGATGTAAGATAACTCTGTAGAAAATTTCATCAAAATCGGCCACACTCTTGGGCCGTGAAAAGCAAGCGGTTAGATAGACAGACACACATACACATATATAATATTAGTATGGATTTTTTAATGTGATTAGACAATATTAGATGTGTATTTTCTTTCATCAACTCATTTTCAAACCTCTACACCCTCTGGAATGTACCATCCATATTCCGTACTAATATTGTAAATGCGAAAGTAACGCTTTCACGACTAAACTGCTGAACCAATTTTGATAAATTTTGGGTTAGAGATAGATTGGACTTTGTGGAAGGACAGGCTACTTTGTATCCCAGAAAACTCAACGGTCAAAATCCACGCGAATGTAGTCGCAATAGGTATCATCATCTAGTAGGTACTTTATTTCTATTACCTACTGTACTCGTGACCATAGTCGTAACTCTCACCTATCATGGGATTGGAATTCGTAAAAGAAAATTATATACTAAACTATAAAATAAAATAATAGGTAGGTACTAAGTTAACAATTAACTCTGTAATTTATGTGTGATTTAAATGAGTATCAATGTCAAAATCGCAAGGTTGTTGGTACCATTTTTAATATATTAAATAAATATTTTTTTTTGTAATTATTATAACGGGAATGCTGCTTCTCTATTGCCTTTGTTCATTTTTAGGGTTCCGTACCCAAAGGGTATAACGCGCCGGGACCCTATTACTAAGATTCCGCTGTCCGTCTGTCCGTCCGTCTGTCAGCAGGCTGTATCTCATGAACCGTGATAGTTAGACAGTTGAAATTTTCACAGATGATGTATTTCTGTTGCCGCTATAACAACAAATACTAAAAATAGAATAAAATAAATATTTAAGGGGGCTCCCATACAACAAAAGTAATTTTTTGCCGTTTTTATAGAATGGTACGGAACCCTTCGTGCGCGAGTCCGACTTGCACTTGGTCGGTTTTTATATTTAATTTATTAAAATGAGAAGCAAAAATATAACAATCCATTGAATATGAACATGAATGTACCTAAAATGTTTATTTAAGAAAGCAAAATAATAGCTGTTATGCTGACAGTAGGTACAGTTACTGAAAGTATTTTAATGTGATATTTAAAAGTATGTAGGTAAGTATATATTAATTGTAGACCAACGTGTATAAACCAACCACTTAATAATTTATTGATTCGGTGATATTAAATATCTTACAAAACAAAAATTTCATTAATTTTTATTTCCCAAAATTTTCGAATTGAAATTTTTTTTGAAAGTTTTATTTTTATAAATTCGTATAAATTTTAAAAATTTGTATAAATTTTTAATAAAAAAATTATCTATCTATACATCTATACATATACATATAATAAAATCGTAGACTTGCCGTATCTGTACATTAAAGATTTTTGCAAAATAATAACTGGGGGATGTTAGGGATAATAAGTAATAGAACGTAAAAAAAGTTATTTTTGAAATTTTTGCCTGTTTGTCTGTATGTTTGTGCGCGCATTACGCAAAAACTACTGAAAGAATTGAAATGAAATTTGGCATGATTTAAGTTCATACTACGGAGTAACATATAGGACACCTTTTATCCCGAAATTCAGCACGGTTCCCCTGAGACAGGGGATGAAAGTCCAAATGTGTATTTAGTTGTAATTCATTAACGCGTAGTCCGATTTCATTCATTCTTTTTTGTTAGAAAGGAGATACTTTAAAGATTACCGGCTAATCTCTGAAAGGCTGGATCGATTTTTATGGGACTTTCACTGGCGGATGTTTACATTTTGATCTACCTAAACATCCGCCAGTGAACTTTTAACAGTTTTTTTTTAGCAAGGTATGAGCTCAAAGGAGCTTAGGAAAACAAAATGATTCACGGGATTTCAATATCCACGCGAACGAAGTCGCGGGTATCCGCTTGTTCAGTAATAAAGTTGTAGACAGGTATTATTAATGAATGTGAATAAAATTTGCATAAAGTAATTACAGTAACCATCCGAGGGTGGTGTTTCCTTGTTGTGGTGGCGAAAGCGTTAGCACTATAAATACCTATCCACGGTATAATTATCTATATCAAGTTATTGCTATCTAGGTACAGGATATTGATATTGCACAGTGGTGTGCTACGGACCTTATAACCATTGTACACCGAGCTCTACTATCTACGTCAGAATTGCTGTCAAATAACAGCTTTCTTGTCAAGAGACATAGTCCATTGAAATGTTACATGAGCTTTGCATTTATTAGAGGACGCAATTTTATTTTTGGGACATGTGTGGGGGGTCAATAGAAACTTAACCTCAAGTTTGTGGGGTTGCCACCCTTGTCCCCCGGCCGCCATCTTGGAAAACACTTTTTTCGCGATATCTCGGAAACTATGCGTCTATACAAAAAATTCGTAAAGACATAATTTGTAGCAAATTTTTTTGCCTACAAATATGTTTATATAACTTTTTGCCGTAAATTAAAAATTAAAGAAGTTATAAGCAAAAAAGTGAGAAAATTTTTATAAAATCTTTTTTGCTCTATAACTTTTTTTATACATTTTGCAAAAAAAAATACCTAGGACCAATCAATTTTTTTTTATTTCATTCATTTAAAACGCTATTACAGCGCTGGCCGAGGGACAAGGGTGGCGACCCCATAAACTTTAGGTTAAGCTTCTTTTGACCCCCCCCCCCCCACACATGTCCCAAAAATAAAATTGCGTCCTCTAACAAATGCAATATTCGGTCCTTAAATTGTAACATTTCAATGGACTATGTCAAGAGACAAAGATAAATAAATAATGTGCTATAGGAGAAATTGGCAACTGATGGAAAAGGACGGGACTTGTCTAAATGGTCAGCATTTTATTAGAGAGATAAAAATGTAATTTCCGTTACTTTCTAGAATTCTCTGGAGAGGTCCGCGTTAATCTCACAAGAAATTCACGATACCTAATTCCAATGTTTGACTTTGAATCAAAGCTCAACAATCTTGTAGATAAAAAATGTTTAAAATGTATGTTTACATCATTTTCTATGAAAAAATAAAACGGACTCACTCATGTTCGATAGATCCGTTAAAAACTTTTTATTTCAAACAGTAGGTACGTTTACATCATTTTCCATGAAAAAATAAAACGTTATTTGCTTCCAAGATTTTTCATCATTGACTCTGTGAACCGTGTTAATCCGAAGGTTAATATCACAATCATTGACATGATTACTCTCAAGAGTTTTAAATCCTTACGCGGTTGCTATCTCATGACCTAAATAGACAGACTAGAATAATAAGCCAACATTCATTAACGAAGAAAACGCTTGTTATCGTACAATTAAGATTTTCCTAATTAAGTTTCAATTTATGAAAACAACCTTAAATTAGCTCTTAATTGAAGCAGAAAATTATTCCCTATGCCAAAACACTCTTGTGTTGTTTTCTTAGGCGCCCAAAATTATAGAAATTCGACTGCGGCGTAAGTCAGTTGGTCAGTTAAAGAGTCCCGGAACGAAATGTACGTTACTCCAGGGCAGTCTCCACTAAACGTACGTTTGGCGTGGACGAGAAAACGTGTCCACTTGAACAGCCTTGTCATATGGTGAGACCTATAGAGCGTACTCTGACTCTACTGTGACCCAAGACAGAGTTAAAATGAGACAGATTTATGTCAGGGACATATTTATGTCCCGTTTTAACTCTGTCTCGAGTCTAAATAGAGTCAGAGTACCGATGCTCTATAGATCTTAGTCTTAGTCGTAGTTGTCTCAACAGACAGACGTCCACTACTGGACACAGGTGTCTTGCAAGGATCGCCCCTGAACACGATCTTGTACTGTTTGTGGTGGGGGATCTTCCAACGCTGTATTTCCCGGTGTGAAGTCGCCATTCGAGCACCTTGGGTCCCCAACATCAGCTATTTGTTCTTCGAACAATGTACCCCCTCATAGGCACATTAACTACGATGAGCTATGTCGGTAGCTCTGGTTGTCCTACAGACCTCCTCAGCCTCAGTTTGTCTCAAGTCAAGGCGGCTAGCTCATTCCGAGACTGCTCAAATGGATTCGAAGTGGGACATGGTGCAACATAGCAGCATGGCGGGTCTAAGTTCTGAATCCCTCTCTCATATGAGAGAGGAGGTCTGTGCCTAGCGGTGGGACGTTAAAGGGCTTTGGTGGTGGTGGTGGGACATAGTTATCGTGAGCGTGGCTCGGCCTGATCTCCATTCAAATAAACTTTATTCAAAATTGGTAGGTAGGTAGGCACCTACACTATACACTTTTTGAACGTCAATTTAAGTAGGTTAGATAATAATTACTTACGAAAACTTAAAACTTAAACCACGACGATTCCAAACGCGACCTGGGTAGTGGTATGGTCCATTTTGGTACAATGTACATATATTATTCGTACGTAAAATTCAATGTGTTTACACGCAGGTAGGTACTTCATCACAAAACAGCTGCAGGTTGCCAGATGCTATCATCCGGCTTTACATGTGGTAATAGGAGGTAAGGTGTTAGCCCGCGGTCCCTTCGCGAGATGTGAACGACCTGTGTTAGACCTTATCGTATAAGTGAATCACGATTCTCGTATAGCACCTTTCTGTTTTGGTTTATATGCAGCGGTGACTGCTTTAGGGCTATCGTAATATTTGTATTCAGACAGCCTTTCACGTTAGCTGATTCGATAACAATATCGGTTTTAGAGAGTTAAACGTTATTCGTATTGGTATGTACCGATAAAACTAGGAGTTACGACTAGGTATGAGTTTTACAAACTTCACTCGCTAGCGTCTACTGGGTTCTCATATTAGATATGAGGTAGCAGGAAAAAAAAGCTCAATTCTCATACGTTAATGATTAAATGTTGGCAAGTGGCAACACTCATAGTACCATATCGATATTATACAGTTTGATATCAATAATTATCAGATCGGTATTCGTTACCTTTCATGATACGAAATGTGTACTTATACCTGTTTTATACATATAAAGGTATAGGTTCGATTCCGAATCACGCAGAAATCATCAATCATGCTATCGCCCACCCTGGTATTCAACATTTATGTTGGTTAGAAGTTACAATACTGAGATTGTAAAACAAGAAATTACTAGAAAATTGTACTAAATGTCTATAGACGAAACCGCATGGTAAAAGATTGTCACAAAAATGAGCTTAAAGCGAGACGAAATTAGTAAATAAATGAGGTTTGTAGCGGCCATTTTGCGCGCCGTAAAATAACTTCGGAAATTAAATAAACAGCTGTAAAATAACATTCGTATGAAAAACTTTTTGCCATGTCTGCCGGAAACCCGGCGGAGGTTGGAAAATGTTTCAAAGCTAAAGTTTTTTGAAGATTCGTTTTAATGTTTCTGGTGAATTGTGTGTTCCTTAATTATTGTGGAATTTAGACTCGTTTTTGAAGCGAAGTTTCTGAACGGACTTTTGGGATGGAGACAACGCGCGAAAAGTGAAACGAAGGAACCACAGACGTATAAAGAGAAGCAGACCTAACATAATCTTCACAACTACATCTAAAAGAATAAATAATATCTTCGCTTGTTTCTCTCCAAACAAAAATATAATACTCTATCTCTTTTTTTTTCTGTTGTTGCAACACTTACGCACTCATAGAAAAAATAGGTCTTGAGGCAAACCGCCATCTTGCTAAGCACAGCTTAGCATGATGGCGGTGCAATATGTCAAATGATGTCAAAAACAAGATCTTATCCTGCGAGTTGTTTATTATTTTATTTTTGCATTAAAATCAAGTCTTAAGATCCAAGAATACAAAAATAAAATGGTTAAGTGTAGTGCACCTCTGTGCAGCAATTCTTCATAAAGGAAAACACCTGAAATTAATTGTTATCGGTAAGTTTTCATGTGCCATAGTCTCGTAATTTGTTTACATGGTTACTGTGAGATTAATAATAATCGTTCGGCATTTTAGAAGCAGTCCCTATTTATTATATGTCCAAAACTCGTAAATAGTTATAGTAATTTTGGTTCTAGTAGATCCCTGTTGCAATATTTATCAATAATTTAATACTCTGATCTCGTTTGATGTTTCATATACTTGTGCAATTTTACAGGGCCGTATTCAGGCTCAAGGTTTGTTTAGTATGTATATTTTGAAGGTTGATTAGATAAAAGTAGGTACGGACAAATTATAAAAATGAAATCATTTTTCAGGTTCCCAAAGGACGAAAACTAAGAAATGCCTGGTTAACCAACATGAATAAAAAAAATTGGCATCCCAAATCATCGAGTGTACTATGTTCTAAGCATTTTAAAGCACATTTAGTGGACAACAAAAAGGACAGGAGAGATTTGATTTACCCATCGAATGGTTTGATTAAAATAATTCAATCGTGTGAAGAAGTTTTGAAAATGATTAAAGGAAAATATATAAGTTATAATAGCATGATAATGTATATAGCTGATTTATCGAATAATTGTAGTGAGTTTAAGACCAATGATGAACATGATTTCAATCATTTGCAAATAATGATTAAGGTGATTGTTAAATTTTATTTTGATTTAAGAATGAAGCATAATGCAAAGCAAAGCAATCTATCGGAATGAAATTATTAAGAAAAACTTAGTTTTGTTTAAAAATAAATAATTGAAACTTTTGTTTGTTTTTATTTATTTTACTCATTTTACATAGGTAAGGTAGGTCGAATGAAATAGTTAGGTAGTTAAACTAGTAAAAAGTTAGTTTGATAAATAGTTTACAAACTAGCGTTTCACTAGTTTAACTACCTACCTATTTCATTCGAGTGAAGTGTCACGTCATAACATAGAGCACGAAGCGAATCATAAATCAGCAGGCCTATTCTGTATCTCAGTGGTAACGAAAACGTTAGAACCTATGAAAATGTGCCCATCAAATAATTATCAAACCATCATTTTACATTGTGTAACATCTGATGATGATGAACTGCATCCCAGTTGGAAATTAAGGTTACAGAATGTAAAATAAGGGTTTAACAATTTGATGCCACTTTACCGTAGTTTTCAAATTAATTTCATCACAGATTAATGATTAGTATCTACAATAAATTTCATATCACAGATACTTAATAATTATAGGCCTGCAGGTCAGTCACTACGCTACGCTTTAGGGCGTTTGTGCACTTACTCGTTTTCGATTCGTTTTCGATTCATGTTCGTTTTTTTAATGAACATCATAAAAACGGATACGAAATTCACGAATGACATTTGTGCACTTAATTGTGATTTCACTATACGTTTTAAGCATTTCGTAGATAAAACCGTGTTCATAATGTGTGCTGCATTTAATCGTCGTCAGCTTTTCGCACTTCTCTTATACATTCGTAGGCGATCATCACTTAATGACATGACATGACATCATGAAAAAACTTTTTTTAATTACTATCGAAAGAATGTTGCTACTTTCGATTTCATATTGTGTCATATAAAAAAAAAGATTCCTCGGCAAGATACACGTTTTAGAGAATGCATAACTCCAGAAAAAATGCTGGCAGTAACACTAAGGTAAGTGATTATGAATATTTCACACGGTACGGTTAGTATCAAAATTATCTAAGCATACGTCATATATTTTGTGAACATCCCAAGTGGACATTACGCTCTTGTAAGAAAACAGTAACAACTAAGTATCAGAAATGATATTTTTTATGAAATGTTCATATTTTGCTGATAGTTTTTGACTACCAACCACAGGTATGGAAATTTTGATTATACTACGATATTTAGGTATTTTACTCGAAGTAAAACTAATTTGAATGAAACAAACGATTTATTTTAATGCCAAACTACTTAGTTTGGCATTAAAATAAATCGTTTGTTATCGTTTGTATTAACTTAAATTTAATAATAATCAACTGCTTTGAATCATGTTTTGTTGGAATTCAAGAAATGCAAATACCTATGTTTTCCAAATACTTCACAACATCAGGACTCATCTCTGCCCTCTTTCCACACACCATTCCACTCGCGTCCTTATTTTAAAACGATTCGATGTGAAGAATTCACGAATATATAAACACGAAAACGAATCGAAAACGAGTAAGTGCACAAACGCCCATACAGTTATAAGGAAGGCTATGTCGAATCGTGTTTTCACGAAACACGAAAACGAATCGAAAACGAATAAGTGCACAAACGCCCTTACTATCTATACTAATCTGGCAATAGTGTTATTTGACTATACTTTCAAGGGCCTAGTGACTCGAATAATAATCTCAATGTTCGCGCGATTATAGATACAAAATCAACCGCGCGATGACCGCGTAATCGCTTTCTAATACGGCGACGACGCCTAAGTCTGATTCCGCGTTACGAGTTCAGTCCCTCACCCTCGCTTGCATGAGTTCGGCCCTGTTTACTGTCAATGTGTGTGTGAAATTTGTATGTAGGCGTAATTGGCACGCCAATTTTTTTGTTATGTTAGGTCTGCTGCTGCTCTTTATACGTCTGTGGAAGGAACAAACTTCATTGGGCAGTGCGTATTGTTACAAATAATGTCATTTCTTTAAAACAATGTTCACGATCTTCTGCCGTTGTATCCTGCGGCTGTCAGCGACTTGAGACTCTCGAAATGAGAAGGGTTTAGGCCGTAGTCCATCATGCTGGTCAAGTGCGGATCGGTAGACTTTATTTGAGAACATTATAGAGAACTCTCAGGCTTGCAGGTTTCCTCACGATGTTTTACATCACCGTTAAAGCAAGTGATATTTAATTACTTAAACTGCACATAACTCCGAAGAGTTATCAGTGTGCTTAGTCTCAGTATACTTAGTATACTTAGAGTAATAGTATACTTAGAGTATACTTTTAGTAAAAGCACTCTGCACTTTAAGTACCTATATGTATGTTCGCTTAAGTATCTAATGTATGTAAGTATGCCGGGAGCCGGGGACCGAACTTCGGCCCCCCCCCCCCCCCCGGCCCCCGATAAAGAGGCCGAAGTCTATCACTGCACACACCTACACCGTCTGCAACTTACTCGTATATTCGTCATTCAAGTTGGTACGCCACGCACGTGATGCCAAGTGATTCATCAATTCCAAATAAGGCGAAGTAGGCCCTTTATGCCGAAAACATACTTTATGTGTTCACGGTCTCAGAATTAATGTTCATGTCATATTCATCGTGGTCATATGAAAAGGCTCACTCCACGCCAGAACGGCCCTGAGTGTCGGTTAAATATTATGTAAGTCACTGAAGAGGTCTCCAAATAGTGATAGTTATCTCAGTGTTATTAGACTTCTTTTGAAGGAAAATTGTTCGAATTTCTTATGACTTTTCAAAGCCAACCTGCCTTTTTGAACCATGAAAATATACTTCGTTTTTATTTCAAAATGGCACACTGTATAGGTAGATACAGGACACAGGTAATCTAGGGAGAAACCGTTGCTTATTAGGATCCCAAACGAAAAATATTAGGAAGCAAAGTGAATTGTTATCTAGTAACAGTGTCATAAAGCTAGTGGTTAGGACGACCGACTTCTAATCGGAGGTCGTGGGTTCGATCCCGGGGCACGCACCTCTAACTTTTCGGAGTTATGTGCGTTTTAAGTATTTAAATATCACTTGCTTTAACGGTGAAGGAAAACATCGTGAGGAAACCTGCATGCCTGAGAGTTCTCCATAACGTTCTCAAAGGTGTGTGAAGTCTGCCAATCCGCTTGGCCAGCGTGGTAGACTATGGCCAAAACCCTTCTCACTCTGAGAGGAGACCCGTGCTCTGTAGTGAGCCGGTAATGGGTTGATCATGATGATGATGAACAGTGTCACGGAGTCGTCGCCGTGAACGTCGTCCTAGACGTCCATTGGACGTCCGCTGGACATAACAGCCCCCGCACACTGGGCCACCAGTAACGACGACTAGTGTCCGCCACAAGTCGTGGAAAAGATTTTATATGGTACCGTCGCACACTGAGCGCTCGAGTGGCCGCGTTCGAGCCACAAGAAAATGTATGAAAAATCTCTTCCGCGACTTGTGGCGGCCACTAGTCGTCGCCACTAATGGCCCAGTGTGCGGGGACCTTAGTCTCTTTTAATTTACAAACGTCGTCGTGGTCCATAAGATGGTATCATGCAAATGTCAATGTTGTAAATCTATAAAGTGAAAACAAAGCGAAATTATCCAATGTTGTCCTTCATTGAATATAGGCGTTCGTTTTGGGGTGACCATCGACTTTTTGTTTTCCGGAACTTATTAAACTTTTAGGAAGTCTTTAAATGCTATTTCATTGTGATCATTTGCATTGTTATTTTACCGGATCCTTCCGTTCTCAGCTTCCTGAAACTTTTTTGCTCCCCTTTGTAACGACGCGACGATAAAACTGTACCTCCCGTAGTATAAAAAATTGTAGTCGGAGAAAACGTGACGCTTGAGTTACGTTATTCAGTTGAACTTGTCAAATTACATTGTTTGCCCATAAATATTAAATGTCAGATCTACGCGAGTGCACATGTCATGTTATTCAACAAGGTTACACTAAGGGCGGGATTTATAGAGCGTACTCTGACTACTTACACTGATAGAGTTAAAACGAGACGTATTTATGTCAGGGACATACTTATTTATGTCGCGTTCTAACTCTGAATAGTCTTGAGTCTCAATAGAGTCAGAGTACGCTCTATAGATCTCAGCATAAAGTCTCAGGGTATATAGAGCATAGGTCTAATACCTATGCTCATATATAGACATTAGGTAGACATATTTATGTCCCGTTTTAACTCTGTCTTGAGTTTAAGTAAAGTCAGAGTACTCTCTATAAATCTCACTCTCAGAGCCTTCTTGAGCTTAAAGTGAAATCCGTCGCTAAAGGAGTTAATCCGTCAATATCAAACCAAGGGCTTAATCAAATACTTCCCTAACAGCTCTGTTTATTTTTCCGTTCATAATGAGCTTTGCCATATAACGTCTATTGGCATGATTTTACGCATAAAGACTACCTACACACATACGGTGTAGTCCATCAAGTGTTCCCTACGATCTATCCTATTGAACCACACCTCATGGATACCCGTTCAGTACATTGGGATACACTTTTACTCGCATTCCTAATACGACTGCAGCGCAGTTTCACTCGGCACGCTAGGAGCATACCGGCCGCGATTTATCTGCGCCGGGCCACGAAACACGCGGCAACATCAGCGCGGATGCCGGTCACGCTATAGCTACGAAACGAGGGAATAGGTAATTTTCATGCAATTCTATCAGAAAATTTCACATTTACAATGTATCCGGTTATTTATAAAGCTAAGGGATTTCTTTAGCCGGAGCTGTTCTCCAGTGAAGTGTGTGTGTACTGTGTAGACAAAGTATTTATTACCAACCTGCAAATACTTTACATATTTGCGTTCTTTCTTTTTCTAATTGTTAATTGTTCAGTTGTATTTAGAGTGGTAAAATACTTCCTAATATGCACACCGATCTGATTGTGACTTGATAAAACACTTACCTTGCCTTTTTTTTTATTCAAGTACAAGTTAGCCCTTGGCTGCAATCTCACCTGATGGTTAGTGATGATGCAGTCTAAGATGGAAGCGGGCTAACTTGGAAGAGGCATGTATACCCCTGAACGGTTTCTACACGGCATCGTACCGGAACGCTAAATCGCTTGGCGGCACGGCTTTGCTGGTAGGGTGGTAACCAGCCACGGCTTAAGCCTCCTACCAGACCAGACCAGAGACAATTGCCTGAGTAAAATTTCATAATTCCCGTACAGTCATCGCAGGTTTTAGTCATGTAAAGTGCCCAAACAAATTTCCAACGATCGCAAAACAAACCGCTACGCTTATGCAAACAGTATTACGGCTGGTTTCGGAGCCTCAAACATAGCGCCATAGGAAACATAAACTCTCGGAGTCTCGTCACTTGTTAACTTTGTAGTGTGAAAGTAATTAGTGCTGAAACTTGAAACATCAACTAAGTTTTAATATGCTAACTTAATTTTGAATGTACTTTATACCTTTGAAAGTTTGTCCTCTAATAGTAGTTTATGAAACGGTTGCATAATACAGGTTATTAAAACACGAGTGTTAGTTTAAAAAACGAGCCGCAGGCGAGTTTTTTAATAGTATTACACGAGTGTTTTAATAACTAATTATGTAGAGTTTCATACACTACTTTATCTAAACTCATATCTTAAAATCCAAACCATAAAATCTTGGTAATATTTGTCGTGAGTTTTCTTTGATTTTGCTGGCAAAAGATTGTTGGTCGGTGGTCAGGTGGAGTTAAATTCTCTTCAGTATCACTGCTAGACATTTTTCCGCACAATAAAAACCATGTCTTGTAAAGTTTTGAGTAACAAATAAAAAATTTAAATATTATAACTAGCGTATGGCGCCAAAATTCAGTTGTTACCATAGAGATTCTTCTTCTTTTTCGGTTTGTCCCTTTCGGGACAGGCCAAGATCGTTGACCATACAGCCTGGGTTACCATAGAGAAATTAATAGTAGTAGAGGAGTCCTAATGTCCTATAGAAATTAGTGGATCGGAAAATAGCTCAAGCTTATCAAAAATTTAATTTTTAATAGTTATTAATTTTTAGTAGTTATGTTTAGTAGTTACTTAATTTTAAGTAAACTTAATTTTTAGTAGTTACTCTTCTGCAATTTAACACAATTCACAATGTTTAACGCGTTTGTACAGTTACACACATCTACTGTAAGGAGGTCGCACGAATTTCCCGCCATGGCTCAAAAATACCAGAACCCAGTTCGCCTGTACTATAATGTAGAAAAAATTATTTTATAACATTACTTTGCAATAATTTCCTAACAAAGTAGTGTTATAATGAATTTTTTTAATTTTTTTTTTAAATATTATAGATGTATGTGAATAAAGTAGTCCAATATATGACACATTTTGATTTCATATTCGGGATTTTAAGATATGAGAGTAGATAAAAGAGATTTACGTAATTGTAGAAAATAAACGAATATTTTAGAGATGGCCTTTTTAGAATATCTCGAAAAACAAAAATGTGCATATGTCCAAGTTTTTTGGAAAACCAAGAACAACTGACACTGTAAGATTACTTTATTACAATTTTGATTTTTTCATTACAATTTTGATTAGATTACAATTTTGTTAAGGCTTGGATAGACGCAACGTGCCACGGTAGAGACTCGCGTAGCGGCTACGTATGGCAGGGCGTTACACTAAAACTGTACGATTTTAATCAAAAAACTATTAAAGCACATTACCACCACTACAGCGTTTTAACGTCCCACTGCTAGGCACAGGCCTCCTCTCTCATAGGAGACAGAGATTTAGAGCTTAGACCCGCCACGCTGCTCCAATGCGGGTTGGCGGACTTTAACGACTATTGTCACATGATAGTGATAATAACCGGGACCGACTGCGTGCGTGCTCTCCGAGGCACTGGGGCGACTCGATGAGCTATCACTACATAGTATAAAACAAAGTCGCTTTCTCTGTCCCTATGTCCCTATGTCCCTATGTATGCTTAAATCTTTAAAACTACGCAACGGATTTTGATACGGTTTGTTTAAATACATAGAGTGATTCAAGAGGAAGGTTTGTAAGTAGAAAAATTGGACCCGGTAGGTGGCGCTAATAGCGGGCAGGACGGCGTCTGCCGGGTCCGCTAGTTAAATATAACTCTGATTCTTCTAAGAATGTCCTCATTTCTGTATAGGTATCGATATAATAATATCTACCTATTATTTCCGACATTAAAAAGAGAAAAAAAAAACACGGCTTAAACTTACGGTCAACGGAGAAAGAAATTTTCAATCCTTTGTAGTCTTTAGCGTAAAAGCTTTTTACACGAACATTCTTGTTCAGTTTAAGACTGAAACATTTTAAGAGGAGCCTTGAATTTTCCGGTGCTTAAACAGATTCTAGACAAACTTTTTCCAGGTGCCAACTAAACTGCCATTTTATAGTCTGCTAGCATTTCAAATATAGTGTCTGTCTAACTATTATTTTTTTTGAAACTAGGTAAAGTAGGTATGTTAACATACCGATGAGTTCTATTATGTTTTACAATGCTCCCAATAACTAAGTTGTAAACCGATTGAAATTCAACGACCAAATGACATTTTCTATCGTTTAAAGGAGTCACAGGGAGCCGTTGGATACAAGCGGCGTAAGGCTGTGATATGTGGAAGTCCCTAAAAGAGACCTGTGTCCAGCAGTGGACGACGGTGACGTTTATAGGTACCAATTTCCTTGGAAAGCACTGCCTTGCCTACATATATATTGGTTAATGTTGGGTTGCGTTGGCTTCCGTTGCACAATACACCTATTTTAAAGCGAAACACAAGTGGGTGGCCCATTTAATAAATTTTAATTATATCCAATTAATTATTCCCTACCCGGCCCGCCACGATTGGTTTAGAGCTGTCGATTTTATGGGGAACGCCATAAATCTACGGTTTACACGACTATAAACCCCATGCGGGATTAGGGGAATCAGTGACCGCTTATCGTGTTTTAGGTTGGGCTTGTTATAGAACCTCGTCTAGTTAACAAGTTTCTAAATACCAGTTGCATTGGGAATATAAAACACACTTTTCAACTAAATCGGACGATCGATACAGGATTGCATAAAGAACGCCGTTCCTAGATCAATTCTCTTCCGGGATCAAAAGTATCCTGTGTCTGTGTCAAGAATGTAAAGGTGCGTCCAGACTTGAACATTTCACCGAACCGAACAGCGAACATTTCGGCGAACTTGTTACGCTCAATGTGGACGGCGCGCTTGGAGCGCTTGAGATGGGTTACTGCGTAACAGTTCGGCGAAACTTTCGCCGAAATGTTCGCTGTTCGGTTCGGTGAAATGTTCAAGTCTGGACGCACCTTTAAGCTATTTAAGTCCAGTTGCAGCTACGTTAGATGTATTAAACACGAACGCATAAAGAAGTAACAGACGGATCGACTTTTATTTTTGACGTGATAACGTCTTATAAATCGATGAACGACGGCTGTACGCACGAAAAATCATGACTCATTGTCACGTTCCGCCTGAGCCGAGCGTGCAAACGAGAGCGCGGTACAAGCGATAGAGAGGCACGATCAGCCTAAACGTTCGGCTTGTACTAAAATCTTTGTACACACGGGATAATAAATTTGCTGGTGACACTAAAAAAAAATTGATTCGGTGTTCTTATCCGCAATTCAAATGCATTTAAAAATTGAAACTTGCTTCCAAATCTCTTACATAATTTAGTCGTATAGGCACTTATATGCAAGTCTTGCTAGAGATTTTTCTAAAATAAACTGCATTCTCCGTGTAACAGTTGCTGTAACTTTCGTGAAACTTAAAATTAAATTCAGTTTCCAAACCTCATGAATATGTTTGCAAGTGAATTAATGAGTGCACTGCACCATTTTACCGATAAAATACTTGCTTGGCGGTTCGGTAGTATCGAATTTTATTTGGCCCGGGGCCAACGGGAAATACAGCTAGTTCAGCATTACCGTCCTGGTAGCAGAGGTACAGAGGTCAGAGATGCTTGTCCAGCAATTCTCTGTTATTGTTATGTTAATATACAATATAGTATGAGGAAAATGAGCGCTATAGTTACTTATACCAACTTTTACGTTCAACTTTGATCGGCAGCCGACTTGTTTGACTGTTTGTGGTTCTAATACCCGTGAGTGTTGCTATATTATATTACAAGCGGACACCCGCGACTTCGTTCGCGTGGATATATATTGGTTTTTAAAAATCCCGTAGGAATCATTTTATTTTTCTTAAGCTCCTTTGAGCTCATATATCTAAAAACTGTTAAAAGTTCACTGGCGGATGTTTAGGTAGATCAAAATGTAAACATCCGCCAGTGAAAGTCCCATCAAAATCGATCCAGCCTTTTAGAGATTAGTCGGTAATCTATAAAGTATCTAATTTCTAACAAAAAAAGAATGAATGAAATCGGACTACGCGTTATTGAATTACAGCTAAATACACGTTTTGATTTTCATCCCCTCTCCCTAGGGAACCGTGCTGAATTTCGGGATAAAAAGTATCCTATATGTTACTCCATAGTAAGTTTCGTTTCAATCCATTCAGTAGTTTTTGCGTGATGCGCGCACAAACATACAGACAAACAGACAAACAGATAAACAGACAAACAGACAAAAATTTCAAAAATAGCTTTTTTAGGTTTTTTACTTATCCCTAACATCCCCCAGTTATTATATTGCAAAAATCTTTAATGTACAGATACGGCAAGTCTACGATTTTATTATATGTATATAGAAGAAGATAGATAGATCTTGTTTTTAACATGAGCCACTGAACCTCTTCCGTCGTGGTCACGAAATATCGATGTTTCCAGTTAAAATAATATGATATTTATCGTGGTAGGTTATGTCCCCGTTTGGTAATATTATAATTTCGTCGATAAACCATAAAATAAGTCTCAAATCTAAATTCTCTTGTAATAAAACTAAATGTCGATAATTCATATTGACAATCGTGGCATTTTTGACTCAATTCCAACCTACAGAACCTTTTACGCTGAGAAATTGGCTCAATTTTTGCAGAGACCGCTCTTTATAATTCGCTGAATTGAAACTACAAAACTCGCTTGCTCCAGTATCCTACATAACTGATGTTTGCTTTCAATTGAGGCAAGGGGAGTGGAAGGGAGTGGAAGACCCAATTTCGATTGTACCAGCCCGGAGCGTGGAATCAGTCCATATGTTCCGAGAACTTTGCCTAATTAAATTTAGTTTAAATGGAGTAGGGTATGGAGATTTCAATCACTTTTTACCCACGACGGAACGATAACGGGGTTGTGTGTGTGTGTTTGTTTGTTTGTCTGTTACCATTGTACATCACCATTACCCTTTATCTAAAGTATCCTATGTCACAACATGGTATGAACAACTTACTCGTATCTAGTCTACTTTTACTACGTAGCTCGAAAGACCCACTGTAATCAAATCCGAAGTAATTTAGAAATGTTGATATAAATCGTAATGAAATATACAGCTATTCTACATGGAAATCCTAAATCGCATGGCCTGATTGAACTACAGCAGAAAGAAAGAATAATAAATAAGTATTGAAATTGAAATTATTTATTTTCTTACATTTTTACATGTGTTGATTGAAACTATTTGTACTTAATATCTAAGAACGTTGACGGCTGAAATAAAAACCGGTCAAGTGCTAGTCAGACTCGCGCACCAAGGGTTCCGTACTCCAGAAGTATAAGTACAATCTGTTTTTCATTAGTTTGTCTTAAAAGGTAAGGTGCTAATTAAGCTAGGCCACTAATTGTATGAGCATTCATACAACTCAGAGGTCTATCTTAATTGGCGCAACTATGTATGTATGGGGACACCTTTAATTTCCAACTTTTTTTTTGTTTTTGGAATTTTCCTTTTATTTGTGCTGTAAGACCTGGCTTTTTGGCAAATTTCGTAATTCTAGGTCAACTGGAACTACCATTTAGGTTTTCGACCCAAAACCTATAGGGTACTTCCGGTTGACCTAGATTTGTCAATTTTGGTCAAAAGCATGGTCTTACAGATCAAGGAAAGGAAAAAATCCTAAAAATAAAAAAAGTTTAAAAATGAAGGTAAATTTTGGTACTTACAAGTTATCGTGAAAATCTAAATTTGCCCATATCTTTTTATTGTGTGTGCTCAGGACCTTAATTTTTATACACCTAATAGGGACCATAGACCTTAGTATCTGGTATAAATTTCAATTTGCTAGGTCCACCCGTTCCTGAGAAAATCGGTGGTGACACACGAACGGACAGAGGGACAAGAAAGTGATCTTATAAGGGTTCCTTTTTAACCCACGACGCAAAAACGACGGGGTGTTATAAGTTTGGCGTGTCTGTGTGTGTGCGTGTGTGCGTGCGTGCGTGCGTGCGTGCGTGAGTGCGTGAGTGCGTGCGTGCGTGCGTGCGTGCGTGCGTGCGTGCGTGCGTGCGTGCGTGCGTGCGTGCGTGCGTGCGTGCGTGCGTGCGTGCGTGCGTGCGTATCCTCCCTCAATATGGGTATCAAATGAAAGGGCTTGACTAGTAGAATAGCGCTATGCAAATCCAAGATGGCCGCCACCACAAATGGCGAATGTCGGGGGTTTTTTTAATTATTAATTTATACTTGTTTTACCTTTTGAGGTACGGAACCCTAAAAAGTATGAATTTCTATCTCAAACATCTTGCAACAAACTTAATGTTAACCTTTCTAGTTACCTACTATTATTAGTCGTTGAACGACTATTCTTTACTTTATATCCATACATAATTTGCATACAACACATAACGTTGTTACTTGTTATAGTAAATAATTATAATTACCCATACAATATTATCTTCAAGACTGTACCACCACAATACACGTTATGTAGGTACCTACATTTCCTTAATTAGTATCACAATATGGAATATCTTTCCCATAATTATCTCTGTGTAAGGAAGGCCCTCTAAGTTTAGTTTTGCTATACTGTTAAAGACTAGTAGCGGCATCTAGCGTGATCGCATGATATTTCTCTTTTTGATTGATATAGTGTCACGAATCTTTCATAGATGGCGTTAGTGGTATATTTTCCGATGATTATAAAATTAAGTAAGTAGATAATAATATTATATATTTCGTTTTTATTAGTTACTAAAGTACTCGTAACTATATATCTACCTTCAATATTATTATATTCGATAGAAATAAATCAATATACCTACGTAAACATTAACAATAGTATGTAAACATTAACAATCGCAATTGATAGTGACTGGAGATCTATTATATTATTTATAGTGAATAATATTGAATTACATAGGTACCAATTAAGTAGTTTTTTTAAAGATAAAATTTTATTAGATTAGCACTATAGGTATGTGCAGTGGCGTAGCGTACCTTGGCGGGGCCCCGTATAAAAATTTGTTTGGGGGCCCTTATGAAGGATAAGGATTTCTCACAAAAGAAAAAAAACAAATGTTTGCGTAAAATTAAAAGCAATATTTATTCATCATAATTATTTATCTGTCACTTTTTTTCTAAAATTTTTACAAACAATTCAAATTAAATATATGTACTCTCCTTGTCTTTTTTTCGGCAAACTGATTTATTAAATCATTTATAGCTGATGATGACTTTAGTTTTTCTAAAGATTCTGCCTCTATGGACAACTTTTTGGACAACATTTTTTGACTTTTGTCATTTCTGAAATAAACAAAAATTTGGTAAGTTTTTGTTAATTTTTGCTTACGCACGTCGGGGCCCCCGTGGCTTGGGGGCCCCATATAATTGATACGGCATATACGGCGGTAGCTACGCCCCTGGGTATGTGGAATTCGGCACAAAACCAGATGCAGTAATTAAAGGGTAGGTAGGTATGTTATGCCAGTATTAATTAATCCCTGTACAATACTTAATTATTGCAGCTTAATTCAACGGCTAATTGATTCCATAGCTGCGTAATAATATTTACGTTTATTGGACCTTTACAAGTTATACAAATTACCTACTCCCCAAAATAATATTGCAAATTACATATTATAGGCTGTTTGAATGTTGTTTAGTAAATGACTGCTATAAATATTTAGTATGGGCGGATTTTCTGTATTACTCATTTGAAATCTTCATCACTAAAAAATTATATCGCTTTTATAGTCCAGTAACTTTAGTAATCTGACCTTGCGTTAAATCGGGTAGTTCTGATTTTTTGCAGACTTGTTTATGATGTTGGCCCAATGATTAATCCAAGTTTGTGACCTCGAGCGCCGAACGCAACTTTGTCAAAAATCGAAAAAACCGCGAAAATTTGGAATTTTTTTCAAATTTTGGCGATTATAACCCAAAAGGACTAGTTCTTGACACTACCTTTTCAGGGCGTTTTTAAAGTAGAATAAAATTGCTACAATTTAAGACCAGAACCAGCTCTGTAGGTACATTACTTACTGAGATGCTCGCGACTTCACTTGCGTGAATTATTAATCTCATACAAACTTCCATCTCCCATTGTACCAACTTAGGGGTAGTTTTTCCAAAATTCCTTCGACATGTAATTTTTAATTTTTAACTGAAAACCTTAATGCCAATTTTTATGGATATAACTCGATAAATGACAAAAACGTGACGGGGTCTCATTTAAACTTTCATCCCCTACTTAACCCACTTGCGGATAGAATTTTGAAAAATCCTGAAATTCATATTTTTTATTTTTTATCGAAAGCCCAAATACCAATTTTCATGGATGTAACTTGATAAATGACAGACTTTCATACAAACTTTCGTCCCCTATTTAACCCCTTTAGGGGTAGAATTTCCAAATATCCTTTCTTAATGTGCGCTTAAATCATAAAAGGAAGCTACTGTGAAAATTTCAAGTTCGTAGCTTTCAGTTGTTTAGGTTGTGCGTTGATGATCAGTCAGTCAGGACAAGCTTCTTGAAGCTAGAAACTTGAAATTTTCACAGTAGCTTCCTTTTATGATATAGGCGTACACTAGGAAAGGGTTATTGGAAATTCCACCACTAAGGGGGTTAAATAGGGGATGAAAGTTTGTATGAAAGTCTGTCATTTTTCAAGTTACATCCATGAAAATTGGTATAAAGGCTTTCCATAAAAAATAAAAAATATGGATTTCAGGATTATTGAAATTTCTATCCGCAAGTGGGTTAAGTAGGGGATGAAAGTTTAAATGAGACCCCGTCACGTTTTCGTCATTTATCAAGTTATATCTATGAAAATTGGGATTTAGATTTTCGGTTAAAAATTAAGAATTATGTGTTGAAGGAATTTTGGAAAAACTACCCCTAAGTTGGTACAATGGGAGATGGAAGTTTGTATGAGATTAAGAATTCACGCAAGTGAAGTCGCGAGCATCTCAGTAAGTAATGTACCTACAGAGCTGGTTCTGGTCTTAAATTGTAGCAATTTTATTCTACATTAAAAACGCCCTGAAAAGGTAGTGTCAAGAACTAGTCCTTTTGGGTTATAATCGCCAAAATCTGAAAAAAATCCCAAATTTTCGCGGTTTTTTCAATTTTTGACAAAGTTGCGTTCGTCGCTCGAGGTCACAAACTTGGATTAATCATTGGGCCAACATCATAAACAAGTCTGCAAAAAATCAGAACTACCCGATTTAACGCAAGGTACCCCATACTAGCAAATCCTAAAGTTACTGGACTATTATTGTAAAATAGTAGTTTATGAAACGGTTGCATAATAGAGGTTATTAAAACACGAGTGTTAGTTTAAAAAACTCGCCTGCGGCTCGTTTTTTAATAGTATTACACGAGTGTTTTAATAACTAATTATGTAGAGTTTCATACACTACTTTATCTAAGCTCATCAATAGGTATCTTACGTATAAAAGAAAAGACTAAGAAATTAACAAAATTATTTATTATAATAAGTATTCATGTTTTGGATATTGCAATTTATAAATGTACTCAATTCTTCAGGGAGAACGTTTTTGCATTTTTTCCCTTAAAGCCCTGCGATTTTCTTTTTAAAACAGCAATCAGTCTTGTGTATTTAATAATATCGATTTGGTTGTAGATACTCAATATACTTTTGAGCATTGAGTATTTAGCCCATAAGGACAAAGACTTAAATTTATTTGATAATTCTTGGAAATATGCTAGCATTACATTTTCTGAAAATGAAGTGGTTTTTTTCAAAATTTTCCATTTCATAAAATCTTGGTAACATTTATCGTAAATTTTCTTTGATTTTGCTGGCAAAAGATTATTTGTCATTCCCGATGCTATTTCCAGAATGTCTGGTGGAGTTAAATTCTCTTCAGTATCACTGCTAGACATTTTTCCGCGCAACAAAAATCACTTGCAAAATTTTGAGTTACAAAAACTGAATAGTAAATAAATAATAAATTAAAAATTTAAATAATTAATAGGCGCCAAAATTCAATTGTCAATTTCGAATGTGCGGTGCGTGCAGTGCGTCTATGGTCAATTATGGTAGCACTACACTCTGTCCTCTGGCCGCATCTTGCTACCGCCACACTTTCGCAGTAGTAGTAATAGGGTAACTTTGATAGCGGGATAATCATTGTAAGTAACAAAATTAAACTAACTAACTATTGTAAACTAACTATTGTACCTATTTCTTTTAAAATGTTTCTTTTGTTTAATTTATGTTTTTTTGGTGTACAATAAAGTATTAAATAATAATAATAATAATAAACACCCGGCATGGCTCAAAAATACCAGAACCCAGTGCCTGTACTATAATGTAGAAAAAATTATTTTTTAACATTGTTTTGCAATAATTTCCTAACAAAGTAGTGTTATAATGAACTTTTTTAATTTTTTTTTAAATATTATAGATGTATGTGAATAAAGTAGTCCAATATATGACACATTTTGATTTCATATTCGGAATTTTATGATATGAGAGTAGATAATAGTAATTTTTGTAGCTTAGTTATTTCTATACATATAGCTTTTAATAATTGTTTACTCTAATTAATACTAGGAGATTACATAAATGATAAAAAGCATGGATTTAATTCTTTCCAGCAATGCGCGAAACGGCAATTCAATCATGTAGGTACATAAATTGTTAGGTATATTGTTATTTTTTTAAAAGAGCAACCGCCGAGTTTCTTGCTGGTTCTTCTCGGTTGGAACGGCCGCGGCATTCCGAACCAGTGGTAGATTCAATTGACGATTCAAAAGTACTTGTAAAAGTTTATTTGAATAAAAAACTTTTCTATTCTATTCTATTAATCTCTACACTTATGGGAACCGACTATGAAGTAGGTACAGTGACTAATTCAAAGTTTGGAGTTTCTAAATACCAGAGCAAATAATTTTTAGTTAGTCTTTATGAATTAATAAGTAGATAGGTACCCATGCGGGAACAATTTGAGGCTCAATAAAGGCTTTAAAGCCGCACATTCCTGAGCTAACTTACCTTAATAATGTGACCAAAAATTCAAATGGTTTAATATTTTATAATTAGTACCGGAGTTTTATTCAATAAAAGGCCCTCTGTATTAATTAATTAGGTTCCGCGCGCGGACTACAAATTATTTTAATACCTACCTGCTTGCTCTTGAAAATTAAAAAACCAAAAACCTAAGGGAGAGATTTTTTGGCGCTTGCCCGGATATTATTTTACTCCCCCATAATATTAAACTGATTAAAAGGCGAATTTTAAGGCCGAAGCAAGACAACATTCGGCAATGCGACATACTGCTTTTATTAGGTTAATAGGTATAGTGTGGCATTGTCACGAAGTCCATTGCAATTTCAGCTTCGGGACCAGGCTGTGTTATAGGTCAGGTTTGGTTGTTCTCGTTTCTGATTTGATCATGCGGAGAATGGCTCTTTCCATCGCCCACTGAGTGACCCTGAGGCTTTTTATGAGCAGAAATGACCATTCAAATCAATAAAATATCATCTGTTTGATTTAACGTAGACCTGATAAATAACGCATACCGAAAGATTGTTCTCTTAGGTAGGTAGTAGGTACCTACTTATAGAGTGGTTAAATTCATGACCAATGATCATGAATTTATGGAAGTGTGCGTGAATTATTTAATTTATTCTAAGATATTGTAATATATACTCTAAATAGATGTCAAGTTTACATCTGTCTGTGGTCACAAGTTTTTTAATGACACTTGACGATGACACGTGACGTGCTAGTGATGTAACTATCGATATTTTGACTGTGAGGATCTATAGGGACACAAATACAATATGCGTGTTTAAATATGTGGACCATACTCTAATATTACATTATGCGAAAGTGTGTCTTTTTGTCTTTTACCTTTTCAGGGCCCATCCGATTTGGGACGAAATTTTGTACACAGACAGCTTGCATCCCGGAAACCGATATCTAAGGCTACTTTTGTCTTGCAGTATCAAAGCGTTCCTACAAGATTAATAAAATAAAAACCTAAGCTCACGTGAATGAAGTCTCGGGCATCATCTTGTTAGGAAATACAAGAATAATATGTTTCATATTATAGTATATTTTTAACCGACTTCAAAAAAGGAGGTTGTATGTATGTATATATGTATGTATATAAGTATGTTCGCGATTATCTCCGCAACTAATGAACCGATTTTGATGATTTTTTCACTATCATAATCTACATACTTTCAGAAAGGTTTTAGTGTGTACATCGAAAAATATACATATATATATATAAAAAAAACACAAAATATACATATCCTTCTAGAACCTTTGTTGTGCCTTCTAGAACTGAAATAAAATCGAGTCTTTTTGGAGTCGATGAAACTTTATGACGTTGGGGTCCCAAGGTGCTTGAATGGCGACCTCGCACCAGCAAAGGAAGCGTAGGTAGACCCCCCCACTCGATGGACAGACGATCTCAAGCGAGTCGCTGGTAGCCGCTGGAATCAGGCGGCACAAGATCGTGTGCTGTGGCGATCCTTGCAAGAGACCTATGTCCAGCAGTGGACGTCCATTGTTTGAAACGAACGAACGAACGAACGAATATTATACACTTACTAAATTTCTTTGAACATTAATGTTTATACGTCACTCCGTTAATGTGCGAATGAAAACTTCATTGGCGGAATTTTCTTCTGCATTACAGACATCCATTGGTAACGGTTCTCTTGCCTTAAATTAAAAAAATCAGACGTGGTAGAACATTTTTCACGTTTCGCTTCAGCGTTTTTCATACACCAATAATAGCTTTTAGGGTAAAACTTTTAAAACGTGCCGCCTTGATATGGGTTATGGGATGGGGGGAGGGAGAGGGTAAATCATCCAGTGTTGAGGTTAGAATTGATTTTCGTTGTTTTCTTGAAAACGATGAATTACCTTATTATAAGAGTGTTAGCATTATACTCGTGGACCAAACATCTATCACTAATGACTATTTTATCTCTGAATTCGTGCCAAAGACTATTAAGTCCAACCCTAGTATTTGCATGTATTTTGCACCTTCACACAACACTAGCATGAAATTATGGTATTATTACAAATATTTGATATTATTATAATTACCAATGTATCTATATGCGGCAAAAATAATAGCGTTTGCTTTTAAGCGCCTCCATTTTAAATTGTTTTTGGGCACAAATCAATTAAGTGTGAAGTGTTTTGAACAAATATGACTGTGTTTCTGCGATGTCCAATATTGCGGTCTTATTCTTTGTGCCCATTCATTTCTTATTTTTGGGTTCTTTGGAAATCTGTAACAAATAAAAATTTAGCGATCATGATACAACAATCTAGCACGCGGAAATACACGTAAGTATTCATTGTGTGTAGTGGCTACGGAATCTAATGTTCGAAAATTAAAAAAAACCCCGACATTCACCATTTTTTGATCGCGGCCATCTTGGATTTGCATGGTGTTATTCTACTAGTCAAGCCCTTTCATTTGATACCCATATTAACGGAGTTGTGAAAAATAAATAATCTACCATTTTGTAGCGGCGGCCATCTTGCAGCGATTTTCATCAAAATAGCTGACAACACTTTCGACTAATTCACCTTTCAAACAAAAAAACCGCGTTCAAATCGGTTCACCCGTTTTAGCGCTACAGAGGAACAGACAGACAGACAGACACACACGCATACACACAACACACACACACAGACACATCAAACTTATAACACCCCGTCGTTTTTGCGTCGGAGGTTAAAAATTTTATCGCACGTAATCGATATGCAATTTTAGTACATCACTATGCTAAAAAACATAACCTTTATTAGTCAACAGAAAATATTTAAAAAATAGGCAAAAATCGGTGTAGAATTGAACACGATGACGATTTCCAAAAACTACAAATAACGTTACATAATTTTAGATTATATTTACATACAAAACTATCAAAACTCACCGATGAAATGATAATGTTTCTTTAAAATTTTCTTTTCGGCCCCTATAGGAATTACATTCTTTCACAGCACAGGACATTATAATAAAACTACGGAAAATTTATCAAAAATAACTTAAGATCAAACATTTATAAATTCTTGGAAGAAGAACACCAAAATAATAAAAATTTATCAGCCTCGTAATGTATGTTTTTGGAAAATTATGATGCGACTAAATTCAATGGTCAATTGACATAAAACATGCAAAAACAATATCTAAACAATCCATAAATAATGATGGTTTATGAGACGTACCTATTTAATTTGGTAGGATTAAATTTATTAAAATTTAACAAATAAGTCCATTTGACAATCAATTTAGTGACATGCTTAGAAATAATAAAAAGCAAGTGCGATTCGGTGTTTCATTTACACCTAGACAGGAGTCATTTAGGTTAGGTGAGTACAATAACTGTACCTCAAGTTAATTTTTAGCTTCAGATCTCTTAGTTAATAGATCAATGAATTTATTCTGTCGTAGTGACACGTAATATTTCCATCAGTGTATATTTCTTGCGCATTCATACTGTATATATAATTCTATGATCATTAAAAATATGATATCTCTATTCACTCTATGATTCTAACTTCTACCTAAGTTGTAACGGCCTATTTCGATTAAAAATATTATCAACAAGCGGACACCCGCGACTTCGTTCGCGTGGGTATTGGTTTTTAAAAATCCCGTGGGAATCATTTTGTTTTTCCTAAGCTCCTTTGAGCTCATACCTTGCTAAAAACTGAAGTTCACTGGCGGATGTTTCGGTAGATCAAAATGTAAACATCCTCCAGTGAAATTCCCATCAAAATCGATCCAGCCTTTCAGAAATTAGCCGGTAATCTTTAAAGTATCTCCTTTCTAACAAAAAAAGAATGAATGAAATCGGACCACGCGTTAATGAATTACAGCTAAGTACACATTTTGATTTTCATCCCTTCTCCCAAGGGAACCGTGCTGAATTTCGGGATAAAAAGTATCCTATATGTTACTCCTTAGTATGAACTTAAATCATGCCAAGTTTCATTTCAATCCATTCAGTAGTTTTTGCGTGATGCGCGCACAAACATACAGACAAACAGAAAAAACAGACAAACAGACAAATATTTCAAAAATGACTTTTTTACGTTCTATTACTTATCCCTAACATTCGCCAGTTATTATTTTGCAAAAAATTTTAATGTACAGACTACAGATACGGCAAGTCTACGATTTTATTATATGTATAGAAAGATAACGTGATTTTTTCATAATGAACCAAGGTCTTATTATTCTAAATCCAATTAATTTACTTCGATAAACAGTGATTGAATAACCTAGAATTGAAGTTCACACGATGGTTATCCCGGGGGTGTATCGTAAATTTAATTCCTTGCAAGCAAAATTCAAACCCGTTCACAAAAGGAAACGGTTTAATTCACTTTTCGACAATTTTCGAGTGACGGCTTTGTTAACAATTAGACACACACACGAGTCTTGATAATTATGTTAAACCAACGAACTACGCTCATGCTTAGTAACCAAGTTACAAATTGTGCTTGTCGGGATTAAATTTAAATGGATTCTTATAATTTTGACGTGAATACTTACATCTTTAATCTTACGTAATTCAGAAAACTAATATAACAAAATCGAGTGATACAGTTTGGTTTTAAAGCTACATACACCTATCTATTTAAATATAGCTATAATTAAAAATTATATCGATAGCTAAAGGATTAAATAATTTGTTACGTTGAGAGAGGAGTGTGACATATCGCGGCAGAGCGGGGAGCGCAGGTTCTGAGCCCTGAGGTCGTTTCGCTGTGTCACATAATTTCTATCTTTTCGGTAAGAAAGGCATTCTGGACTGCTAATGCTGAGCTGCATTGCTGAATTTGACGATTCGAAATCACTTCACAATCAAGATTGAATAAAAAAACTTTTCTGTTTTATTCTGATGCTGCTGATGGAATAGGAATATGGGCAATATAAAACTCCACGTGTAAACGAGGCGGAATGACAAAAATTACATGTGTAAAGACAATCAGCGTTATTAACCTTAGAAGCGATTAAAAGGAAAAAAAATGAGCGTCATTTTTAAACTGAATAATATAAAACGTTCATTTTCCTAGGAGCAAGTTAAGCCCTGGTCAAACACAACGCGCCATGCCAGCGTTTCTAACGCAACTTTTAGAAGTTATTACTTCATTTTTTTTTCGCGTTCGGTAAGTTACGGCTTATTGTTACCTTCAAATTACGCCGATCCTTTGATGTTTTAATCAAAACTCACAACACACACTTGTTGGCCTGCCGAGTTCATCTATAAATCTACCGTCAGCGCCCCAAGTGGAAAAATTTAGCGAAATAAAAATCGGTAATACTGAATTTACGACTCTAAAGTAAGCAGCTTTAAGTCCGTTTTACGCTGGCGTTATGTATAGATACAAGATTTTTTTACTACCGACTTGGTTTTTAGCATTGTCCGTTGAATGCGGATTTTGATTTAAAAAAACGATTGTAGGAGTTAATCTAGGAAGCGTAGTTTTTAAATAATAAAGTTGGATTTGATGCATCTCGGTACAGCATTCCATACATTGGTCCTTTAAGATTCGCTGCTGTGACACCTCCCTGCCGTCGCGCGTTTTGTGTGACCGGAACTCAAGGCGTCCATTTTCCGAGACATCAGCTAAATCTATGACGCATCAGCGCAGCAATCTCCGTAATTGCTCTCCAGCTGTTTTCCTCCTATTGTCTTTTAAAGTAGCTGCAAATAATGAGAACACAGGGGGTCCAGCATTAATTTTTTTCATTTGACGACAAGTTAGCCCTAGATTGCGATCTCACCTGATGGTAAGTGACGATGTAATCTAAGATAGAAGCGTACCTACTAATCTGGGTAGGTTTAGCAATTTTATTAAGCCCATAACTCTTAATCGGTTTCTATGCGGATTCGTACCGGAACTCTAAAATAACAGGTTGCTAACTAACCCCGGTCATAGCCTCCCATCGGACCTGACCTGAGCCAATTAGAAATGATTAATTCTTAAAATGCCCCTGCTGGGAATCGAACTCAGACCTACATAAATAAGACCACAGCGCTCATAACTGAGCTGCGCCAGGGTGGTCGTCTTAATAGCATGAAATATTAGTTAATTCGTAAACATATTAAGTACTGTACTAAGTACAATTTTTTAACCGTAAGTATCTCTTTGTATCTCGTTTTTCATTTAAATCCACCCTAAAGTAGCTTTAGGCTTAATTTACACCGCGGTGGAATCGAAGCGTCAAATTCGCCTCATGACGCGGAAGTCGCGCGAATTCGCTGGAATGCTCGAGCATTCCCGCGCCTTCCAGCTAATTCACGCTACAGCGCCTAGGGTTGTCAGTCTAGATTTATTACTTGACAAGAATGGTTGACTTGGATCTTATTTTTATATACATACCTAATAGGGACTATAGACCTTAGTATCTATACTTCTATACTAATATAATAAAGCGGAAGAGTTTGTTTGTTTGAACGCGCTAATCTCAGGAACTACTGGACCGATTTCAAAAATTCTTTCTCCGTTGGATATGTACGTGATCCTTGAGTGCTATAGGCTATACAATATGTACCACGGGCGAAGCCGGGGCGGTCCGCTAGTCTGTTATAAATTTCAACTTGCTAGGTCCCCCCGTTCCTGAGAAAATCGATGGCGACACACGGACTGATATACGGACAGGAAAGTGATCTTATAAAGGTTTATTTTTTACCTTTTAAGGTACGGGACCCTAAAAAAGAATGAGGGATTCTGCGCCAAAAAATTAAATTCTAGGATAAAACCCTTAATGATGGGATTTTGATGCGCCATTTTTAACAGTTTAAAAAAATGTATGAGCTCAAAGGAGCTTCGGGAAAGCAAATAATTTCAGCAACCTAAATCCACGCGGACGAATTCACGGACATCTCCTAGTTCTAACTCAAAATATGTTTTGAAGCTGACATAGTCCTACTTACTTTGTTAGGTTTATTGTAATGGAAAATTAAAAAAAAATGGTACGTACGTATTTTATTTTTATTTTAATGACCTGACGCACTCCATACGTCTCGATTTCTATTGTAAATGCTCCAAAAGTCGCGTATATATAGATATTTACTATCTCTCTAGGTGTTGTAACCAAAATTCTGGTGACGGTCTGACTGAATGGGATCTAGAATACCGATTTACGTTTCATGCGATTCATTTTATTATTGACCTAGACCCCTTTCAGGATGAATTCAATCTCTAATGGTAGATTTAGGTTACTTATAAGCTACTTTGGGAATTTTCATTTCGTTTTCATTGTTAAAAATATACAAAATCCAGTTACGTAATTACGTAACTAGAGTATTAAAATGCGTAACCAGTTACGTAATTGAAAAATTCATAATTTTGGAAGCTCTACTACCTATGGCGTTATGTTGGCAGCGATGTTTTCCAGTGTTGTCACATTTTTATAGTCGGTTGCCCAATTTCTACACAAAAGCAGAAAATAAAGTCCGACTTAATTTTATTTTGAAGAATATTTATTAAACCAATGATACTTATCAAAGATCAAATAAAATATTGATAGTAAGTAATTATAATACTAAGAATATTTTTTAGTATTATATAACTGGACATTAAAAACTTAACTAAACTACCAATTTGGTAAAAAAAATTACACATGGGATGCCTTGACTACAGAATATACATCGAATTAATTTATTTAGTACTTAATATACCTACTTTGTGCTAGCACAGTAGCGCATACTCTGACTTTCAGTATTACTTAAATCAATTGTACCAGGCTTTTTGTACTAAGATTGATGACCCTGCACGGCACTGCTGTGACCGACCCAACGGACTCTCCGTTCGCGCCACTTCCCGCGGATTCCACGGACGGCGCCGACAGTAGCTGCGGGAATTCTCGAGAATTCCGCGGAAGACGCGCGACCTTTTTTTGGCTCCTATTTAATTTGTATGTTATGCAGTTGACATAAAGTTCATTTAGCTATGTACAATTTCGTTGCAAAAAGTCGCTTCCATTCCATTCCGCCGCGGTCTAAATAGGGTATTTGACTAATTTTTGGAAATTGTTTTAAATTATTCTTTATTGCTTATTAAAACACACTACATTGATATTTTTCGCAATATCTACAGTATTAAGAATTAAATCAATGATAAAGTTTAAGTTTTGAAAACCACGCCAAAAACGACATTTCTGATCACATGATACGCGTGACGTCACAAATCGCTATGCAAGTCACTTCTCTCGCTCGCTCCTTTTCGGAACTCGGTGCGTGCGACAGAGACGCTACGCAAGGCGACTGCTGTATCGTAATGTTTTAAATTGTTATACCTACTCATTTTAATATCAATCTTATTCTTTCAAGTATAAAGTTTAGTTTCGGTTGACTTGATAAACTTCAATTATAACAACCAAGTTACGTGCAATCAATTGACGTCACAAATAATCCCAGAGCGTTCACGTTCCTGATAAAATTTCAAAAATTATTATGTTTTATTTCGTGCAAAATATCGCGTAAAATTACATAGTTTAGTTTAATTGAGTGAAATATGTCTTTTTTAGGCTATTATCTGATAAGATGACCACAATCAATAGTATATTTTCAATGTTGTCAAATACCCTATTGAGCCTTAGGCTTCTTTAAAAAAACTAGCAGAATTCCTTTTTAACCCCCGACGCAAAAACGACAGGGTGTTATAAGTTTGACGTGTCTGCGTGTGTCTGTCTGTTCCCTGTAGCGCTCAAACGGGTGAACCGATTTGAATGCGTTTTTTTTTTGTTTGAAAGGTGAATTAGTCGAGAGTGTTCTTAGCTATGTTTGATGAAAATCGATCCAAGATGGCCGCCGCTACAAAATGGCGGATTACATTTTTTTTCACAACTCCCTAATATGGGTATCAAATGTCAAATCAAAATCTTGACTAGTAGAATAGCACTATGCAAATCCAAGATGGCTGCCGCCACAAAATGGCGAATGTCAGGGGTTTTTTAAATTTTTAATTTATATCTACTAGTGTTAATACGCATAGCGCTGTGAGCGCGTTCAAAACGCCGCGAAGAGAATTTTCAAGCGCGATTTCTCGCTATATTGCCTTACTGGCCACAAACGGGGCAAAATGGTCTTATTCCATCTTTCTAAATCAGGACTTTTTCTTGGATTTATGGCTTTCATTTGTGCCTACAAAGCAAAACCCGGCGCCAATTAGGTATAGGCAATGTCACGTAACAATAATTAGTATGCAGAAGGCACGTGGAGTTTGGCCGAGCATATTAAGTATACCAATTTTCTAAAAAGCTATACCTATTATCCGCATTTGCCCATCTGTATTAGGTAATGAACTGTTCTACTCGTATTATTTTTTTTTTAAATTAGATAGTAGGTACCTACCAAAAGAAGAAGCAACAAGCTATAATTTAAAAATTAAATAAAAATCAGCCAAGTGCGAGTCGGGCCTCGCTCTTTCAGGGTTCCGTACATAATTATGAACAATATAATATTTTGGGTCTAAGAAATATTTAATTTCCGAGCTAGACATCGCAACAAACCGTGAAAGAAAAACCCAAAAAAAATGTTCGTTTATTTTGGTCACAGCTTATAAACTATTTAATAAATCGTTGTTTTCAGTATTTGTTGTTTAAATAGAGCATATAGTACATAATATACTGAAATATCATATTCCCAACTAGTTTAGTTTTTGAGATAGCCCCCGTCACAAAAATGGTCTAAAACTGACAACTTTGATGGCCTCCCATTCCCTTATTTTTTGAGATAAAAATTAAAAAAATATATATTTATACTCTACTTAATGAGCTCTAAACAATGATACCCCACAAGCTAGGGTAAAGAAAAAATTTTTTTTTCCGGCTCCTTTTTCATGTATGGGAGCCCCCCTGAAAAATAATTTAATTCAATTTCTAATTCAATATTTTATTTTGGGTTAACGTTTTACACTAAATACCAAAATTTCAGGTTTGTAACTCATTTCGTCTGCGAGCTAGAGACCTGTGACCGGCGGACAGACGGACAGACAGACAGACAGACAGACAGACAGACAGCCGAGTGACATTAATAGGGCTCCGTTTTTTACCCTTCGGGTACGGAACCCTAAAAACCCGACTGCCATGCTATAAAACGAACTAAAAAATTATTAAACTACCACCTACAGTGTAGTTGTTATTTATTTTGTTTTTCATGATTTGTCACTCCAAACTGATTTAAAACATATAAATTGTGTACATTTTCGTACTGGCCTTTTGAATCCCTTTATTTTGATACCTCACTTGAGGGTCTTGAAGAAAATTTTTTTTTCAGCTCGCACAATAAAGCGCATAAAGTCCGCCATTTTGATTTTTGTTTAAATTTAGGTACCCATTGACACTCGCGTCATCGAGACAAATCTAATGACGTATCATTTATCAAAATCCGTTGAGCCGTTGATTAGTTACAAGCGGACATAGGAATGGACATACATACACACAGGTGAAACACATAATATACCCAGTCGGGTAAAAAAAAATATAGTGCTTTGAGGTATGGGTACATTAATATAATAATTATGTTGTCTGTATTCAGAGCGAGATTAAGTGATATTTCAGATGAATTTTTCATGATTACGGACTAAGTAGATAATAATCATAGTCTCAATAGCGCAAGTCTCGGGCGCGGGTCGAAAACCGTAAAGTCAACGGTTCAAACCTCACCCGACACTATTGTCGTGAAAGGTGAAAGGGAAATATTAGTCATGTCCATCATGGCTAATGTTCTTTAAAAAAATTTGCTTGTCTGTAAGTTCGGTTTACGGACGATAATTTTACGTGATAACGTCATAAATATAATGGTATAACGTCATAAGAAAAACTTCTCTATCGCTTGCTCCGCGCTCTCGTTTGCACGCGGTACGTGACAAGACATGCTTTTTCGTGCGCGTAGCCGGCGTTCATCGATTTATAAGACGTTATCACGTCAAACAAATCTTTACAGGCAAAAGTATTTTATGTGTGAGAAGGTATGATAGAATGGACAAACAAACGACCACCCATCGGATTGGACCCACCAATCGATCGACGGACTATAGAATTCCTGAGTGCCTAGACTTTACCGATACCGTTTACATGTAGACTAAACTCTATAGCTTTCTATAGCTTATTTGTACTTAAGAGTGCGCCGTGTTCACACCAAGCGCGGCCAAAAATTACAAGTAGCTTTAGGGAACTCGAAAGTGTCTAGTAGTGAGCCGCCCAACGCCGCCGGAATTAAAAATATGTGGCCAAGCAGTTATTATTCTATTGAAAATTTCTTAACCAAAATATCAAGAAATAGATAGAAATAGATACAACAAAGCATGAAGATTTTTTACAATGGAAACCCAATGTCTATTTCTGATTGATTTCCGGTAATAATTTTAATATTTTTGATTATTTTATAATTTTCCTCGTAGGTGTAGTATAAAGCACTATATATGTATATCCCTTCGGGAGAAAGTGCGATTCCTAACTCAAACTACACGACCGTAGTAATCGGTCACTTTCTCCCGTCGAGGAACAATGTACTATAACAACATATATATAACAAGGTTGGTAAGGAATTAATTTTAGGTATACATTACGGGTAGATTGAACATAGAAAATTTACACTAAATGCAAACCAACAAAGAGACGGCATTGTTTGATATAACAGGCTTTCAAGTTTCCACAGTCGATCACTATATTTAGGTCAAGAATAACTATGTATACAATAACACAATAGAGGCATTTCAATACTCATGTCAGAGTAGGGTTGTCACCGGTTCTTTTACCTATACGTGTCTCTTTAGGCCTACCCCGCACTGCGAATATTATTAATTATAATATTCGCGAATATAATATAATATAATATATATATATATATATATATATATATATATATATATATATATATATATTATATTATATTATATAATATATATATAACTTATATAATAATATAATAATAGCGAATATTATTATATAATTTATAAGCGAAAAAATATATCTGGAGTGTAAGTGGCCCAAATTCCACCGATGTGGCCACAGTCAAACTCACCTGCGCACGGTGCACCCTGCCAATATGCTAACGAGGCTTTCAGTCTCAGTCAGCCTCTACGAGTGATACCACACAACGTAATCTAGATGGTATCACCGCTTTGTGGTAGGATTCTACTTCGTATCCGCCTGGCTAGCGACCACACTTCGCAAAGTATCCGATGCGTTCCGGCATCGAGCTGAATAGCCAAGTCCCCTTCTTCAAAAGCCGGCAACGCATTGCAACGCAACGCGTGCTGCTAATGTTCTTGGGCGCTTCAATCAATCACTTAATACCAAAAATCACTTAATATCAGGTGACCCGCTGACTCGTTTGCCCGCTATTATTATAAAAAAAAACATATTAAATATGGAAAATAAACCGCGCGAATAAATTTCGAAGTGCGGGCTACGCCTTAGAAGCTTTTAGGGCCAGCGCATACGAGGTGGCGTAGAGACGCATGCACTTGACGCTGCAATACGGAACCGAGATCGGGGTACCTTTGCCGTACCATTATCGCATAAATTACCTGCGCATCCCCGCACGTCTGAGTCAGCCCTAAGCCCTCATACGCATTAGCGGTTGCGGTAGCGGTGCGGCTAGCCGCTTTTATTAATATATATATAGCTGCTCGTGCTGATTCATTGACTGACTCACTGATTGATCACCCCTCCTGTAAAATTTTGTATGAAAATTTTTTTTTTCACTAATGGTATCGTATAGAGGACAAAAATTCATTCGGAACAAAAATATGGAGAGAGCTGATGATTGAGGATTTCAGAGACAAGCGAATGGCACGCTTAAGGTATTGAAGATAGGTGGGGGGTGCTCGAACAAATGTCACTCGAAACGTCATCCAATTAGCAGTGAGCTGAAAAAAAATTCAAAATGGCGAAAAAAAGATGGCCGCCATACAAATTTCGTCGCTCTCCATCTCGGAGGGTATAAAAGATGGAAGAGTGGTTTCTTCGCAAAAGATGATGAGAATCCAAAGGTCTACTTGATGAATTGAAAAAAAATTCAAAATGGCGGAATTTATTTTTCCATAGAAAATGTATGGCGAATATTGAAGAGACTAACAAGTTGTAAACTATGCAAGGCTTTGATGCGGTTCTTTGGAGAACTCTCAAAGAAAAATATGGTAAGACATGATGATTGAGGGTTTGGAAGATGGATGAGGAGCCCGGGCAGGGTATTGTAGATAGATGGGGGCTGCTCAAACAAAAATTACTCAAAACTTCATCCAATTGGCACTGAGCTGAAAAAAAAACAAAATGGCGGATTCAAGATGGCGGCTATACTTTCGTCGGTGTCTATCTCACCAAGCATAAAAGATGGAAAAGTGGTTTATGGGAAAAAGATGATCAAGACCTAAAGATCTACTTGATGAACAGAAAAAAAATCAAGATGGCGGAATTTATTGTTTCACACAAAAAAGTTTTTTTCACTGACGGTTTCGTATAGAAGACAAAAATTTATGCGGAGGAAAAATATGGAGAGAGCTGATGATTGAAGATTTTGGACACAGGTGAGGAGCACGCTCAGAGTATTAAAGATGGGTGAGAGGTGCTCAATCAAAAATTACTCGAAACTTCATACAATTGGCAGTGATCTAAAAAAAAAGGACCAAAATGGCGGATTCAAGATGGCGGCCATAAAAATTTCGTCGGTGTGCATCTCGGAGGGTATAAAAGATGGAAGAGTGGTTTCTTCACAAAAGATGATCAGGATCGGAAGGTCTACTCGATGAATAGAACAAAAATTCAAAATGGCGGAATTTATTTTTCCATAGAAAATGTATGGCGAATATTGAAGAGACTACAAGTTGTGAACTATACAAGGCTTTGATGCGATTCTTTGGAGAAATCTCAAAGAAAAATATGGGAAGACAATACGATGGTTGAGGGTTTGGAAGATGGTTGATGAGCCCGTGCAGGGTATTGTAGATAGACGGGGGCTGCTCAAACAAAAAATACTCAGAACCTCATCCAATTGGCAATGAGCGAAAAAAACCCAAATTGTCGGATTCAAGATGGCGGCTATACAAATTTCGTCGGTGTCTATCGCACCAAGTATAAAAGATGGAAGAATCGTTTCTTGGAAAAAGATGATCAAGACCTAAAAATCTACTTGATGAACAGAAAAAATCAAGAAGGCGGAATTTATTTTTTTCACACAAAATCTTTTCCACTGATGGTTTCGTATAGAAGACAAAATTCCATGCGGAGGAAAAATATGGAAAAAGCTGATGATTGAAGGTTTTGGAGACGTATGAGGAGCACGGTCAGAGTATTAAAGATAGGTGGGAGGTGCTCAAACAAAAATTACTTGAAACCTCATCTAATTGTCAGTGAGTGAGAGAGTCAGCTGAAAAAAAGGCCAAAATGGCGGATTAAAGACGGGGGCCATACAAATTTCGTCGGTGTCTCCAGTTCCTTTTCAAAATTTGTTTTTATTGAAAAACTCTCATTCTGACAAATGATTCGGAGAAAAATATGGAGAGTGATAATTATCGAGGGTTAGGAATATGGGAGAGATAGGTGGAGGCTGCTCTCACCAAAATACCCGAAAGCGAAACCTCGCGGTCCGCTTTAGCGGGCCGCGCACCCACGCGCCATACTAGTTAATATATATATAGCTGCTCGTGCTGATTCACTGACTGATTGATCACCTCTCCTGTAAAATTTTGTATGAAAAATTTTTTTTTCAACAATGGTTTCGTATAGAAAACAAAAATTCATTAGGAACAAAAATATGGAGAGAGCTGATGATTGAGGATTTCGGAGATAGGTGAGGGGCACGCTTAAGGTAATGAAGATAGGTGGGGGGTGCTCGAGCAAATGTCACTCAAAACGTCATCCAATTGGCAGTGAGCTGAAAAAAAATTCAAAATGGCGAAAAAAAGATGGCCGCCATACAAATTTCGTCGGTCTCCATCTCGGAGGGTATAAAAGATGGAAGAATAGTTTCTTAGCAAAAGATGATCAAGATCCGAAGGTCTACTTGATGAATAGAAAAAAAATTCAAAATGGCGGAATTTATTTTTCCATAGAAAATGTATGGCGAATATTGAAGAGACTACAAGTTGTAAACTATGCAAGGCTTTGATGCGATTCTTTGGAGAACTCTCAAAGAAAAATATGGAAAGACATGATGATTGAGGGTTTGGAAGATGGATGAGGAGCCCGGGCAGGGTATGTTAGATAGATGGGAGGTGCTCAAACAAAAATTACTCAAAACCTCATCCAATTGGCACTGAGCTGAAAAAAAAAACAAAATGGCGGATTCAAGATGGCGGCTATACAAATTTCGTCAGAGTCTATCTCACCAAGCATAAAAGATGGAAGAGTGGTTTCTGGGAAAAAGATGATCAAGACCTAAAAGTCTACTTGATGAGCAGAATGATTCGAAGAAAAAATATGGAGAGTGATAATGATCGAGGATTAGGACTATGGGAGAGATAGGTGGAGGCTGCTCAAACCAAAATACCCGAAAGCGAAACCTCGCGGTCCGCTTGCGGGCCGCGCACCCACGCGCACTACTAGTATTTTTATATGCAGCCGCTACCGCAACCGCTAATGCGTACGAGCGCTTAGTGCGTACAAAATGAGCGGTTGCATATAAAAATATAAAAAGCGGCTAGCCGCACCGCTACCGCAACCGCTAATGCGTATGAGAGTAACGACTAAAATAAATTTTATTCCGTACGTTTTAATGTATTTTTGCTCAGTTTGACTTATCGTGTATTTTTCCTATAATTTATAGCTTTGGTACGTGAAATTCGAAAGTAAAAAGTACATTTAGTTATTTAAAGTACGTATGACACTTTATTACAATGTATTTTTGTTGGCTCTGTAATATTATGAACGTGGGACGTTCCTGCGAATTCCAGAATAAAACTAATATAAAGAGAACGAATTCACGTTATTTATATGCACGTTATATTAAACATTGCTGACTCCATACCCGAATAGTTTATGATATTTATCCGACTGCAGAATTTTACTTTTTAGTAGTCCAATTGAGTTTGTGGATATGTTCACCTGTTCCATCATAGCTATGAAACTACTCGTTTTTTTTTTTAATAAATGAAGTGTCGACTGGGCGCGATTTAGTGGCTAATGGCGGAGATGTGGCGCGGTCACATGTCTCCTTGTAGAATTTATTACAGCGTTATTTAGACACTAGGGTCGAGGCGTGGAATTCGTCGCCTCGATTTCGAAGCTCTAGCTGATTCCTGTGACTTCGTTCTGCATGGATTTAGGTTTTTAAAAGTTGAATGAACCCTTTGTTTTGCCAGATTTATTAAAATTCTTATGAAAAAGTAATCTGTTATCTTGTTCCCCAGAATCCAGATAATTCATATAGCTATGTACACTACAACAGTATAAACGCGAAAGTATGTCTGTCTGTCTGTTATCTTGACGAAGAGCACAAAGATAGTTGGGTAACCCAACTCCCGGAGATGGACGTTTATGATACATTTCGTCCCGAAAAACCAAAAAGATCCCACGGGATTTGTAAAAGATCATAAATACAAAAAATCCAGTCAAAAAAATGTAATAAAGAGAGAAATCTGTTATTTATACCCCTATATTAACATAGCTACCGAATCTGCGACTCTGTACCGTAGTAGTTTATGAACAAAATATTCTGAATTCTCATACCATGCGAGTACCCATACCTATATACCGGGTACGCGATCCTCTTTTCATCAAGAGCGGTTGTCAAAGTTTTATAATAATGTTCTTTTGATCGAGTTTCGTTCACTTTTACTTACACAGTTACTTACATCAGAGTGCTTAGTCTAAGATCGGAGCACTCGAAAACGAACTCTAAAACTATTGATCGATTTCAGAGTAAAATAGACCTAAAATGGCTTGTATTAAGGTTTGAGTTCGCCCATACATTCAGCATTCGAACACAACGAGCGCCCCAAGCAGAAATGTTGTAAAATACATATTCGAACTATGGAATTACGACTTTAAAATACGAGTATTTGAGTTCATTTTGCTCTGAATTCACTTGTGATTCGATCAATAGTTTTCGAGTTCGTTTTCGAGTGCTCCGATCTTAGACTAAGCACACAGCTTAGGAGCTTAGTTTATAAGATTAAGTACTACTAGGTAGCTCGTCTCTTAAAAATACAGTGTGCTAGATGTTCTCTTTCTCTAAAAATTACAATGTCCTAGCTCACCTATTTGTCTAAAAAAACATTGCCAAGCTCACCTATTTCTCATTAAATACAATAAAACGCAATCAATTTTGCAATATTTTTACCTATAACATCGACATTCCCGACTATCTTTCATGATGATTCTATACTGTTCGTGTAACGAAACAAACTTTTAGAAGCGCAGCTCACGGAATGATTTATTGTTTCAGATGCCTGAAATGTAGCCGGAACGCGCTCGATTGTGAATTGTAGGCAGAGTGAAGTGAAAGAGTGTCGATAAAAAAAACCAGTTCAACGAAATTAAAAATGCGCGAACGTCACTGGTTGTTCGTCCTGTAGTGATGTGCCGTGTCGATAGCGGTTATCGTTAGCCGGTGGAATGGCGACGATGGATCTGACGAACGAGGTCGTCCGGCTGAGGGCTGAGCTGGAGAAGGTCTCGGCCGAGAGGGACATGCTCCTCTGTGAGGTGTCCAACTTGAGGCGGGAGCTGGAGCTGAGCGAGCTGAAAAATCTGCAGGATGACAGGTAATGTAAAATTCTTCTTCTTCGGGGAAGGGCCCGTGGTCCCACCGATTTGACCCACTGGTGGGTCAAACGCTATACTACCTATACTACTGAAGGGCCCGTGGTCCCACCGGGCTAGGCGCGAATGCTAGTATCGATATAGTGTTATCGATGTAGTTATTTTTACTAATGAAATATTTAAAATTACAATATTTTTAACCGACTTCAAAAAAGGAGGTTCACAGGTATGTGTGTGTTAGTATGTATGTATGTTCGCGATGATTTCAAAAACCAATGAACCGATTTTGATGATTCGTAGACACTATCGTAATCTACATACTTTCAGGAAGGTTTATATAGTATATCTAGTGATCATCAAATTCGTTTCATTGGTTTTTGAAATCATCGCAAACATACATACATACATACTAACACACACGTACTTGTCGAATACAGAACCTCCTTTTTTGAAGTCGGTTAAAAACATTGTAATTTTAAATATTTCATTAGTAAAAATAACTACATCGATAACACTATATCGATACTAGCATTCGCGCCTAGCCCGGTGGGACCACGGGCCCTTCAGTAGTATAGGTAGTATAGCGTTTGACCCACCGGTGGGTCAAATCGGTGGGACCACGGGCCCTTCCCCAATTCTTCTTCTCTTCTTCTCCTCTCTTCTTCTTCTCTTATTTTCGTTGGTCGCATTATTCATAACTGAAGGTCGTTTTACGTAGTTAAGGAGGCTATAAAAATCCTGATCTTTCGAAACTCAGGACAATTTCAATTCTGTAGTATACAATCTCTAAACTAATGACAACTCTAAATTTAATGCTATAGTTTTCCGCGGGGAACATTGTGAAAATGATAGCACTCTATTTAGACTTGTCAATTGATTAATTACTATACTATATACTGTATTATGATGTTAAACAAATCCCACAATATTCTCGTTAGTACGTTAAAAAATCGGTTTGAAATCCGATGTTTGCACCATTATTCTTTAAAAAAAACACTCCCTAATGATATTTATTTGCTCCCAAGTTTTCATTGATGATTACTTAAATCTTACTTCTACTGCCACTGAAAAAAGAATACTTAGTCAGCTTCTCTCTGCGTGAATGAACTTTACGATGTTTGTCTAAACCTAATTAAGACCTCTGCGAGTAAAGTGCTAAGTTTGCTAAGGAGACAAGATAATGTCACACCCCGTGATGTATAGATGGCGGATACGTTGTACGTATAAAAACTATCCGAACAAACAAAGGGTGCCTTCATCTTGCCTCCTTTGTGAGGCGCAACAGAGGGACTAGGGATCTCTTACTCTATGCTTGGTGTATGGCGCGAGGAATAGGTTTCAGCGTTCATTTATTTCACTAGTTTATTTGACTAGTGAATCAATTGTACTAGTGAGTACATTACACAACGGTTGAACTCTTACTCACGTGGATGTACGCCATAGCCCCTCACAGCAATTTAGGCGGGCAGAGGCTCGCACTGCCTTAGTTTGATCTAGTCTACTGATCTGCATTTGGCTAGCGTGGTGGACTCCACTCTAAACCCTTCTCATTCTGATAATATACAACCGCACCAATGACCGGTGGTGTCACCACCGCGTCCCTATTACAATATCAGTTTTGGAATCAAAATAAAACTTTCGGCGACGAAGGTTTTTTACACCTTGCTCCAAACACCTATTACCATTGTTCAACAAGATTTTTCCGACACTAACGTCACAAGTCTCCCTCTCAAACTGGTCGCACGATGAGCGCTGAGTGACATTGAGTACAGACGTTAGTTTCGGAGCCGAAATAAAACAGTTGGTTTTTGCAGTGTGAGTACTTAACTTTGGGCGAAAAACGATGTTTTTCTTATACCTTACACCACTCACCACCGCGTCCCTATTACCATTGTTCAACGTGATTCTTCCGACGCTGACGTCACAAGTTTCCCTCAAACACGTCGCACGATGAGCGCTGAGTGACATTGAGTACCTACGTTAGTTTCGGAGCCGAAATAAAACAGTTGGTTTTTGCAGTGTGAGTACTTTGGGCGAAAAACGATGTTTTTCTTATACCTTACACCACTCACCACCGCGTCCCTATTACCATTGTTCAACGTGATTCTTCCGACGCTGACGTCACAAGTCTCCCTCAAACACGTCGCACGATGAGCGCTGAGTGACAATGAGTAACCTACGTTAGTTTCGGAGCCGAAATAAAACAGTTGGTTTTTGCAGTGTGAGTACTTAACTTTGGGCGAAAACTATGGTTTTCTTATACCTTACACCACTCACTACCGCGTGCCTATTACAATTGTTCAACGTGATTCTTCCGACGCTGACGTCACAAGTCTCCCTCAAACCCATCGCACGATGAGCGCTGAGTGACAATGAGTATACCTACGTTAGTTTCGGCACAGGTTTCGGAGCCGAAATAAAACAGTTGGTTTTTGAAGTGTGAGTAGGTACTTAACTTTGGGCGAAAAACAATGTTTCTCTTATACCTTACACCACTCACCACCGCGTCCCTATTACCGTTGTTCAACGTGATTCTTCCGACGCTGACGTCACAAGTCTCCCTCAAACCCATCGCACGATGAGCGCTGAGTGACAATGAGTATACCTACGTTAGTTTCGGCACAGGTTTCGGAGCCGAAATAAAACAGTTGGTTTTTGAAGTGTGAGTAGGTACTTAACTTTGGGCGAAAAACAATGTTTCTCTTATACCTTACACCACTCACCACCGCGTCCGTCCCTATTACAGTTGTTCAACGTGATTCTTCCGACGCTGACGTCACAAGTCTCCCTCAAACTAGTCGCACGATGAGCTCTGAGTGACAATGAGTACGTTAGTTTCGGAGCTGAAATAAAACATTTTGGTTTTTAAGTGTGCGTACTTTTACGAAAGCTGGAGAGACCTCGTTAGTGTTGCGAATGGAGTTGGTTTTGGAGTAACTTGAAAGATGAATTTTTGGTTCCATACATTATTGGACTCATGCTGATTTGTGTTCAACAGGGTTGTAAACATACCTACTTTATTTAGTAGAGTTATAACATAAAGCCTAACTTACTGGTCTAAAAATTAATATTTTTGTTGAACTTGAGGTTGTTCTTCTAATTCGTGTTTTAAGATCGGGGGGTGTAATAGAGGAAGGTGGGGAAGAAAAACTACTGAGCCGATTTTGATCCGATTTCTTTCATACAACAGGTTTCACTTAAGATGCTGTAGTTTTGTCGAGGTTTTTTTTTTCATCAAGCCTTCTACAGCCTTTCTCTGAGAATTCCTACAACTTTATTGCAAGCGGGCTGTATAAAAACGAATCGTATCATTTTTAACTCCCGACGCAAAAACGACGGGGTGTTATAAGTTTGACGTGACTGTGTGTGTGTGTGTGTGTATGTGTGTGTGTGTGTGTGTGTATGTGTATGTGTGTGTGTGTCTGTCTGTTCCCCTGTGGCGCTCAAACGGGTGTACCGATTTGAATGCGTTTTTTTGTTTGAAAGGTAAATTAGTCGAGAGTGTTGTTAGCTATGTTTGATGAAAATCGATTCAAGATGGCCACCGCTACAAAATGGCGGATTACATATTTTTTTACAACCCACTTAATATAGGTATCAAATGAAAGGGCTTGACTAGTAGAATAGCACTATTGCAAATCCAAGATGGCCACCGCCACAAAATGGCGAATGTCGGGGGTTTTTTAAATTTTTAATTTATGTTCGACATAATTATGTTATGTAGGTACAAGGTATTGTTGGTAGGTAGGTAATGTAGCTACTGAAATAAGAGAAAAATGACATTTATAAATATTAAATCCGGTTCATTCGAAGCCCTGTTTATTATTGTAGTAGCCTTGTAAGTTCCACCGATCTATTTTAGTCGAGTGACATTTTATAATTGAATGCATTTCATTCTAAGCGGACAATCCTATACCTATAGAGCTAAGTATAAAACAAGCAAATCTAAAGTGAACAACTTGTACATATACGGTTTTTACCTTACACAAGAAAATGTATGACAGACGTACTGAACGCCACAGTGCAAGTTAGTAAGGGAGCCCAAGAGGGGATTTTGGGATTTACTCGTGCGCGTCAGATTAACATAAGAGAGGTATCTTGCATCCTGCTGAGTACCCTCTATCTTATATTATTTAATTTTCATACAAATAATTCATTCTATTTATAAATGAACTGTCAAAATTCCACCGAATTAAAAATTAGAATATACGTAGGGTATAGGCATGGTATAGGTTAATAACGCCTGATGTTTACGAAAATCATAGACGAGGCGGCGCGGCGGGCCGTACCTATTACAAAACCGCGTTCAAAATACTGTAGCTCAACTCATTGAGTACACGCACAAAACTTCAAAAGCACATAGAGTATGCGATCTGCCAGTGCGTTGCGCTGCGACCCGCTGCGGTCTGGGTGTTTCATATACAAGTATAAATTAAAAATTTAAAAAACCCCCGACATTCGCCATTTTGTGGCGGCGGCCATCTTAAATTTGCCTAGAGCTATTCTACTAGTCAAGCCCTTTCATTTGATACACATATTAAGGGAGTTGTGAAAAAATATGTAATCCGCCATTTTGTAGCGCCGGCCATCTTGGATCAATTTTCATCAAACATAGCTAACAACACTCTCGACTAATTTACCTTTCAAACAAAAAATCCGACAGACAGACACAATATATACACACACACACACAGACACGCCAAACTTATAACACCCCGTCGTTTTTGCGTCGGGGGTTAAAAACCGCGTTCAAAATACTTTAGCTCAACTCATTGAGTACACGCACAAAAGCTTATAGAGTATGCGATCTGCCAGTGCGTGCTGTGTTGTGGGCTGCGACCCGCTGCGGTCCGGGTGGTTCATATTTAAAATGTATGAAAATTATACAAAAACAGGAAGATTAGGGCAATGCAATGCGCGAGCCTTTATTTTCATTTAACTCTCACTGTTCACAGAAGAGCCCTCTGGTACCCAGTCGTAAACATACCTTTAAAATTTTGCGTGTAACGAAATTTTATCTCCCTTTTATTCGCCGAGAACGAGCTTTACATCTTTTAATCCCTGGTTACTGGATATCTACTTGTACATCAAAGTATAATATTGCTTTCAGCGTCTTTAGAATGCTTCATCCATTATTTTGTATCTTGAGAATTTTGTCACCGATATCTTTTTTTTTTTTTTGCTTTCCTGATGGAAGTCGCACACCGCCGCAAGTAACAATCGCAGGAGACGCAAGAGACGCACGTTTTTGGTATTTAAAACGCGAGTGACCTCTTATTTTTGATGTGAAACTTCTTTAGTATCGTTGTGCATTTGAAAATCGATGAAACGAAAAAGCGACACCAAAATCCTCTCTTGCGTACCAGGCGTCCATAAGGTGACAGGAGGTCGTTTGAGTTCCCAGGCGCTGCACAAGTACCAGAGAGGGAAGAGGGAGAGAGAACATGTACACATTCACATAGAATACAAGTTAAGTCGATTTCCTGCATGACGCTCCGCTTCCGCTCTCCGTGCGGAAAAGTTCCGTTTTTGAACCCAAATTTATTAACAAGGTTTTAATGTTTAATATAATATTTACATAATATTTTAGAGTAGGTATTCGAAAAATTAGAATATAAGTTTCACTTCTGCCGTGTGGTGCAATCACAGACACTTTTTTTTTTTTCAAAAAGTTTCACATACCTTTTTGTTTTTTATGCTCTACGCATATATTTCAAATAGCTACAGCGTATTATTAAAAAGTCTCTCTTCCTGTCATTGGCAAATTAATTGAAACCCTAATACGGATCGCCGTCCGATCTGTAATCCGCGCACGTTTTTATAGCGCACTCTCAGGTCCCAACACTCCTAACAGATGAGCGGAATGGACTTCCGGGGATCTAACAAGCTTAGTCCCTTTGCGAAATAATGTATTCAGTCTTGCTACTGTCCTTTTCTAGCTCCTGAGACCATGAAATCATGTATCCGTGAAACAGTAAAGTTTAGGTACAGTAAGTAAGTGGTTCTTCTATGGATCTTTTCATTTCTGATTTGATCATATTATGATACTTCTAGTACCTATGTCTCTACCGCGTAGGGATTAACTTGAGCTTTCTTATCAGGCCTTTTAGTAAGCGGCACAGTTCTGGTTCCTATGATACCTGTTAGAAAATCAGATAGGTATATCTTGGTTTTTTAATTGGAATGGATGACAGTTTTGGAAAGACTACAATTATGTCGATCCCTATTTTTAACCCTCGGCGCAAAAACGACGGGGTGTTATAAGTTTGACGTGTGTGTGTATGTGTGTGTCTGTCTGTCTGTTCTACCGTAGCGCTCAAACGGGTGAACCGATGTGAATGCAGTTTGTTTTTTGTTTGAAAGGTGAATTAGGCGCGAGTGTTCTTAGCTATGTTTGATCAAAATCGGTCCAAGATGGACGCTGCCACAAAATGGCGGATTACATATTTTTCACAACTCCCTCAATATGGGTATCAAATGAAAGGGCTTGACTAGTAGAATAACATTACACAAATCCAAGATGGCCGTCATCACAAAATGGTGAATTTCGGGGGTTTTTAAATTTTTAATTTATACTTGTAATTGTATTTTACTATTGAAAATTGAAACAATCTCAAAATGAAATACTAATAAAAAGGCACCTCCAAGTTTATAATGTTTCCGTTCAAAATTCAAATCGCGGCTCCCTTGCATTCATTTCATCGTCATATGTTCCGCTTTATATGCAAAACGGACGCCGCTGTCGCCACGTGCATTTGAATAAAAATGGCGGCTACGAACGGTTCATTACCGGTGCTGAATCTTCCTCCTTTCCTCAAAACGAAATTTAATTTTAGGACTTATGACGCGCCTCCTTCCTATTGGAAGAAAATTCTATTTAGTTACTTGAAAATCTATTGAACGGAAGCCCCCCGATATCATTTGTGTGTAGTTATACAAAGGATATCGTGTAGCAGTCAAAAAGGATTGGAAATAATGATCTGTAGTCCGCGAGGAGTTTGACGTAAGAAAAAAACAGGTAAGTATGTACTAATGTAGGTTATACTAAACTTACGTATTGTGAAAGCTAAATTTCATGGTTTTGAGTAGCTATTAAGGGTCAATTTCATCATAAACGGTTGAAGTAAGATTACTAGTTACCTAACTTTTAAGTTGTAAAACCTAAGTATGGTTTCCCATGAACAGGTTAAGCTAACTTTAGACCACTTAAACTTAAACCCAGTGTTGTGATTGTCAAATTGGGCAACCTATTTAACGTTAACCATAACGTAACTTTAACCGTCTTTGACGCAACAAACCCTTAATGACAAACGACACTCAACAGATTTTGATCAAAATTGGCGCAGTTTGTTTGATGCGGAATTCCGGATTTTACGGATTTCCCATTCAAAATGCGTTCCATGGTTTTGAATGTATGCACTAACAAGTAACCTGACAGATTTTTTAGTAATTCCCTCGTCTGGTGGGAGGCTTCAGCCGTGGCTAGTTACCACCCTACCGGCAACGGCGTGCCGCCAAGCGATTTGGCGTTCCGATACGATGCCGCGTAGAAACTGATCAGGGGTATAGGTTTCATAAAAACTGCCTACTCTTCTAGGTTAATCCGCTATTGCATTGTCACTTACCATGACATACATACACATGACTTACCAGGTGAGATTGCAGTGCAGGGGTAACTTGTAGATGAATAAAAAATTGATTGTCTGTAAAGTCGGTTTACAGACGATAATTTTACGTGGTAACGTGGCAACAAAGAGAGATAGATGCGTTACAAGCCGAACGCTTAGGCCGATTGTACCATCTCTATCGCTTGTTCCGCGCTCTCGCTTGCACGCGGTACGTGACAATGAGTCATGCTTTTTCGTGCGTGCAACCGGCGTTCATCAATAAAATTTATAAGACGTTTTCATGGCAAAAGAATCCTGTGGCTTTTGTCTATGCAGTGATGGAAATTACACAAGACGGTGGCCAAAGGGTCATCTGTCTCACGACTGCAGTCGCAAACGTCTTCTAATAGTCACATTTCACTTTCTAAGCGCCTTTTTTTGTTAAGCCCGCGTCGCCGCCACGATGGGTAGTTAGGTAAGGTAAGTGATTTGCATAGTAAAAGTGCCATATTATTAGATCCATGTAGACTGTAGAGAGAGGATTTTTTTAAGTCATTACAAAACACTTACCATCATGTGGTACCTAATTGTGCAGGTGTGTTATTGTTTATTTTATTTTTTTTCCCTTTGATCTTAATAAGACGCTTCTGCTCGCCAGAGTTTTGTAGAGTAAATGGGTAGGTATAGTTAGGGACCTCGCGCACTACGCAGCCACGGCCGCAAACGTCCAGTAAAGTAACACAACTTACTACGCATCGTACACTTACTTGGCCGCAACGACCAATTGCGCGTTGAAATGCTTTACCCGGACGCAAGAACGTCCAAAAACTTCTACAACAACGTTCTAAAAATAACAAAGTTCCAAAATAAAGTTCTAAAAAAGACCAGCTGATGAGGGGTGAAGGGGGGGGGGGAACGGGGAACCTCTTGATTTGACTGAACAGTTGACAGTTTGTTTACTTGTAAACATTAATTATCTCTCTTGGCGACACCCATGCCTGGACGTTGCGGCCATACTGACCGTGGTTGCGGCCGCATAGTGCGCGTTGTTCCTTATGAGGAGATTCGTAGAATAATCATAGTGACAAAATTCTTCTGCTCTGCGGAGTTTTGTTAATGGTAATAGTTATGAGGAGATTCGGAGAACTAGAGTGTGCCGCGACTTATCTGAAGTGGGTACACACGAGCTCTTATCTCGGAGGACCGATAAACATGCTGGGATCCAAGATGCTAGAAGAGCTTCCTCATTCTAGACGGACAGACGACATCAAACGAGTCGTAAGGAGTCGTTGGACACAAACGACACAGGCCATGGAGCGTGGAAATCCCTACAAGAGACATTAAAAATAATTGTAGAGTCTACATCTCATGAGGATGCTCCGGTGTCGGAGTGAAACGATCGTTGAGTTTATTTTGGTGGTGAATTTGTGTGGTGTTACATGGCGGTGGTGCTTTCACTTGGTTGCTTGTTTATCATATTTTATGTATAATTTCCTGCATATTTAACAGCAGGAAGGCTGACAGGGCATAGCACATGCTATCGAAACGCGCGGCAGCGCGTTAGGGCAAGTTCTAGCCGTAATGCATGCCAGTGTGTTATTTACACGAACCATTTCGAACTGTTTTGACCCCCCTCATAACTCTGGTTCGCGTGATGGTAATCTTACGAAATTTGAAATATAAGTTAAGCTCGTGGATTTGATGATAAATTGAAAGTTTCAAGTTTTTTAGTTGAACCGTTTCTGAGATCCAGAGGTTTGAAAATCGCATAAAACAAGACCTACTCACTGACTCATCAAAATTATGACGCACTTCCCGTGTATGTGGAATGTTGAAATTTGGTAAGAAGATGATTCTTAGTGTGTATATGAAGGAAAAAATCGAAAAATGTCCAAAAGTTGCATCAGACACTGACCAATTCAAAGATATATAAAAATCTGTATTCTGTCTGTTCCCACATCACACAAAAAAATACTGAACAAATTTATTTGAAGCTATATTTAGTTCTTGTTTCATCAAAATTGGTGCACTATTTAGGGAGATGTGACTTTTTAAGTTTTCTAGCAAGGGGTCAATCTTACTGGTCTTAAGTTCTTTACTAGTCTCATTAACATTTTTTAAATTAAACAAAAGAAGTAAAAAAATGATGTCAAGCTGAAAACAAGAAAACAATTGGCAATCCCAAATGAGCTTCAAAAATTGCGGTGTTATTATTAAGACATAAATTAATTAGGTATTTAAAGATATTTTAACAGGATCCCTAGGAATGCGATGACAGCTTGAAGGTGGTCGAATATACACCTTCTAATACTGTATGGTTCCATTTATCGAGCCTAGTAAAGAACTTGGCCATAATTTTTGATATCAGTACTTTTAATGGCCGAAACTTTTTGATAGGAACTTGCCCTTATTATTCACATGAAATGTTTTTGTTTGACATTTGTTTTACCACACAAAGACTGTTTTGCGGATTATAGCAAAATAATTCGGACGCCCGTGAGTAAAGGTAACTCCATAATTGCATGGAAGTTAGTCCTAAACCTTATAAGGTTAATATATATTCTTGTGAGGCGTTTAAATTAAAGAGACCTTCATAAATAAATAGTTAAACAAGAGTTTCTGCACAACAAGAAACGAGATAAAACACTGGCGCGAAGTAATCAGACCGACTGTGTCCCACGGGTTCACGAGGGGGCTTTCGAGTAAACGTTAACCTAATTTGGGCTAAACTCTGCTTCCGCTATTTATTTTCGTACTGGAACCTATTTTATAAGAGTTTTATAATTTATTAAGGTTATTTTCTACTAGAGGATGCCCGCGACTTCGTCCGCATGGATTAAGTTTTTAAAAATCCCGCGGGAACTCTTTGTTTTTCCTAATCTTCTTTGAGATCGAGTCGAGAAAAGTCGCGCATTAAAATTGAACTACAGTAATGAGTATTAATTTTTTAATAGCTCATTCCCTTCACTAAAGTTTTCCCAATGAAAGTCCCATCAAAATCGGTCGAGCACTTCGGAGACAGACAAACACAAATTTTAATGTACTTACCCAAATGATAATCCGGACGTTCAAAGGCTCCTGTACAATCCGGGTTCCAAGTTATATGGAATACTGAGTGTTGTGATGGCTGTAATTTCTGAACGACAAAAACTGATGACCTTGAAATATTTAGGATTTCACGTAAAATTGTCCGTAAACCGACTTTACAGACGACAAGTTTTTTTATCCAAGGAAAATGAAGGTCCCTACGGCATCACGATAATTTGTATTACCTATGTTAATTTAGCCAGTTAATATCTTCACTGTGATCTACTTTAGTGTAACCTTTACCCACGTAACTATGGATTTTCTGCACGTTATATAATTATACAGATTGCCGGATCTACATAAATTTTGCAAGTTTTTATGCAATCCAAATCACGTACTAAAATGTTTATTGGTGCACTAAAATCTAGACATTTAAACTAAAATCTGTAGTATTTGGGACATCTAATAAAATTAACATAACGCGTGCCCACGGTCGATTAGGTATAGACGAGAGGACACCATAAATAAACACCTTACACGTTAAGGGGAAAATCACACTAGCGACATGTTGCCCGACACTGGTGTGGCTTCTGCTGTTTTCTCTAAACTAAATATATCTGCATCTTTATATTTTTAACAGTGTTAAAAATGGACAAGAATATTCTAAAATTAACCTAAATTTTATATTTACTCTGTATTACTGTATACTCATCAAAATTGCTGAAACGACGTGATTTAAACCCGATTTACGTGTATCAGAGGCAATTGGAGAGTGCGTATTTTACAATTATGTACAACGTTTATGGCTTAATTTAGTTATTAGGATATTAATTGTACTTGTTTTGTTTAAGTGTAGTAAATAGTTACTATAAAATGAATTAAATTACGTTTTTCTTCATTTTGTACGTTCAAATTACATAGTTCACACACTACATAAATTCCATATCATGATTAATTTTGTTTAAAAGAAAATTCTTATAATTCCTTAAGATAACCAAACAAACGATCTGAGTCTCCTACAAAGAACAGCACGAAAAACTAATACTTCTATCTTTTTCATGCCGCATGTGTCCGCGCGACAAGTGCTTTCAGGAAGATGACATATTAGAGATCGCTTCTAAGCGATTAGGCCGCCAATTGTACTTATTTCTTTTAAAATGTTTCTTTTGTTTAATTTATGTTTTTTGGTGTACAATAAAGTATTAAATAAATAAATAAATAAATATTATTTGGTACATGCGGTTTTGTCTTCCGCATAACAAAAAGTTCCGAAACAAAAAGTCTCTAGTCTGATCTAACACGATAGTCTCTCACCCAGTGGCCGTGGGTGGCGTGACGTCAGCGCGACCTTGCGTCTACCACTTTCCGTTTCATCAAACAGCCTAGCCCGTTAATCGGTGATATTGCTCCGAGTTTGCCGAGTTGTGCCATTATGTGTCTACTTTTTTTTTTTTTTCGCACTTAGGTACTTTCTTTTTTTTTCATAGACATTTAAATTCGAAAGTGTTTGTAATACTTAATTCTCACAAATTGCAAACATTCAAATGTTAATTATTTAATGAGTAGTCTCTGAACGCTGCAGTATTTACTCTTTCTTTATATCGGATTCTTCATGCTTATGTTCGTGAATTATCTATGCCCTGGTACGAGTGCGCGTGCGCCTGTGCGCCGCGCCTGTGCGTGTGTGCGCGTGTGTGCGTGTGTGTGTGTGTGTGTGTGTGTGTGTGTGTGTGTATGTATGTATGTGTGTGTATGTATGTTTGTTACTCTTTAACGCCGCAACTACTGAACCGATTTGGCTGAAATTTTGAATGGAGATAGGTTATGCCCTGACTTAACACATAGGCTATTGTTTACACATTATATTTTTATCCTGGAAATGTCCACAGTTTCCACGGGATTTAGACAAAACGAAACGAAATCTATAGTACAGCTATACTAGATAAATTACTATAGCAAACTTCCTTAAAATAGGGGGAAAAGGTTGGAAAAGGGAGCGGGAACGGAACCGGAAATCCACGATTCCCTCGGGATTTGTGAAAAACCGGAATTCACGCGGGCGAAGCCGCGGGCAGAAGCTAGTTAATCATATGATGGTCGGGATTTTATTAGGATACGCACATCTTAAAATATCCTCAAAAATCTTAGATACGTATATTTTGATGGGATACATACATAATTCTCAAAGCAAATATAATTTTACTATATTGATTGCGTTAAGGCATAGATAACGACTCTTCTTTGTTATCTCTTCAATTATCGTTATCTCTTATACTCTCTAAATCAATGGAACTAATTCTGTTGTACGCAATCTTTTATAGCATTAAGTACCACTATAAATTACTAGCATTGACATAATTATCTGGCTAGGTTTAGATCTAGAACTTGTCAGCGTGATTATGTTTGCATGAAGAGTAGCGAAGTGTTTGCGCGTGAGTAGCGTAACCGTATCGATGATACTTATGTCAGTTTTGATCAATTAATTATTAATTAATGGTTTATCGATTATTATCCTTATATGATCCGCTAAATCGTGTACGATTGCATACCAAAGTAGGTATAGAGGCTAAGGTCAGTAGATGTAATAGACGCATCAATCCATTTATTTCGTAATCATGTCCATATTATATACTCGTAGGTAGATGATGTACAAGTGTAAATTGAAAATTTAAAAAACCCCCGACATTCGCCATTTAGTGGCGGCGGCCATCTTGAATTTGCAATAGTGCTATTCTACTAGTCAAGCCCTTTCATTTGATACCCATATCAAGGGAGTTGTGAAAAAATATATCATCCGCCATTTTGTAGCGGCGGCCATCTTGGACCGATTTTCATCAAACATAGCTAAGAACACTCTCGACTAATTTACCTTTCAAACAAAAAAAACCGCACTCAAATCGGTCCACCCGTTTGAGCGCCACAGGGGAACAGACAGACACACACACACACACACACACACACACACACACAGACACGTCAAACTTATAACACCCCGTCGTTTTTGCGTCGGGGGTTAAAAATATTGTTCAAATCTGAGTCGAAATTGCGTTGAGGGTCCGTATAAAATATTGCTATTTATAAAAATTTGAATTTGAACCAAAATCCGATTATTAATTATCAAATGCTGAAACAGAAAAACCCGGCTGAGTTTGTTGTGGGCTCTTCTCAGACCAGGGCGCGTTTGGAGCCCTCGTAGTTTTAGTTTTAAGTTTTCGTAAGTAATTATTATCACCATTACCTGTTTTTAAATTGACTTTCAAATGTACCTACTACCTACAGTGTACCAATTTTGAATAAAGTTTATTTGAATCTGAATTTTGAATTCGAAATTTGCTTCATAAGTATTTCCATGTAAGTAATTGTTTTTACTGTTCAATACATAGTTACTTGTACACTTTACTGTTCGTCTACACGTTGGCGGACATGCTGGCCCATCTTGTGGCCCAATACGTTGGCTAACGTGTAATGCGGGAGTTTGTGCTATTTTGGTAGGTATTGGAATTATGGCCCGCAAGTTGGCGCGAGATCCATTTCGTGTCAGTACATCAAAGGGTTTGGGACATAGTTTGGCCGCCGCGTCCACACGTTGGCGGCAAGTTCAGTTTGCTACGAGCTCTCAGAGTGATCGCACGCATGCACGTCTTTTAAATTTTATATTCACGCGTCGTAACACGTAGTATAATGTCCACAAAATGGCAGTGACAATGACCAATGAAGAAACTTTTTGCTTTATAGAGCCCTGCTAAGCCGAAAATTGTTTGTGGAACCCAAGAAATAAAATCAGAAAAATAAAAAAATACAATTTTCGTATACACATTCACGTAGTTGCGGTATGCTGTGATTTCTAGATGTTGAATATTGGCACATCAGCATTGGTCATTACCTACTTGCAACATATTGTTATTGTGTAAATCCGCGCGGCTCATCAAAATATTTTTGTAAAGGTTAACAAAGATTAACCTTAACGTAGGCTTTAACGGAGTCGTAGAAATAACTACGTAATCCTATATGGTCTTTAATTCATGACTACTTAGGAGTGCGGCGAGGGTCTAATCGAGCAATTATAATGCAGAATTGCGCAATGATTTGGACCTTTTAGGGTTAGTATTGAAGATTGAACACAAGCAAATGAGTTTAAATATGTTAATCAACAGTAGGTATCATCTATTGCATCCCTCGACCTTGACAAAGAACTTATTAATTGAAATGTATTAAATGTGTCACAACGTCTAGTTTCCGTACTGAAAGTGAGTGAAATATAATGCGCAGTTCCAAGAAAAACAAGAAAAGCTCACATCAATAATACAGTCCATTACAAGAGGACAAGAATAAATGTATAAAACGAGAGGAACTCTCTTTCCCTTTTTAGATTTTCCTGCTGATTGTGACAGATTGCGGTATATTATGTGTTTAGGGACTCGGCAATCCAGCGATCGACGTCTTCTTAATGTACAATAGGTAGGTACTACGGTTTTAAAATACATATATACACATTTTCTCGCCTTTTACTTTTTTTTTGAATAGTTTTTCTATGCCGTACCTATCTCTTATAGCTTGAACGCCAACATTCAGTTGGCGTCCCACACGAATGCGCTCGCGTGGTGAACCTCGAAAGAGATCTATGTCCACCAGTGGACTTTTATCAGTTAAGATGATGAATAATGATGATGATGTTGATGCTGTACTTCTCCGTTTATTATCTTTGTATAGCACGATGTAGTTCGTGCTTCCTTCACTAAGTACGGACGATTCGAATGCCTTTATGTTATGTTCCGGATTAGATATACGCGATATCTAAAAATTATGTAGCTAGATATCTTTTCAATAAAGATGCGTTATTCTACTATGAGAAAACAGCTTTGGATTTGTCTTTTCTTCCGTAATAAATAAAAAATTCCTATAGTTTCAAATTCCTCAAAAGTCTCGACAAGTATAGTTGGTAGATACATGATAGTAAAGTCTATCAAACGTAGACCCACACATTCCAAATGCCGGGGTCATTTACTATTTTAAACTTATATGACGTAAGGACACTAACGAAAGATTTCTACTAAAAATACTGCACCAATTCGTACGCGACAACACATTTTTGTTTACAGTCTCAATATAATAACCCTTACGCGGCAAGAGCCCCAAGCAAACCGACTACCGAGGCACTTACATAATAAATATAATGTTTGTGGAGAATATAATATTTCAACCTTGCCTACCTGTTTCAGTAGCGACGACATATTTCTCCCGCCCACGGTAGCGCGTGGGCCCCCGCTGATTTGTCTCGTTTGAGGTCAAAGAAACAAGCTCCCGGGGAATGTTTTTGATGAGTGGAGCCCTCTATGAAATAAGTAGGTGCCTACAATATTTTTATCAAAGATATTTCACGAGACATAACAGCAGTGTACAGACACGCCAACATCCTACTTTCAACATTAGTTGGATGTCAAATTTTTCGCAGACGAAACTCATATTGCATTGGCAACCAAAATAGCTGCCATAGCATAGTAGTGACAGCCATTCTGTTCAGTTGAATTGAAGTATTTGATATGTATGTACCTACTGTACACTTTTTAAATGCGAATAATTTTACGAGTACGCAAAATATGTTGTAATGATGAGAATTATTTCCGAAAACTTAAAACTAAAGCTACGAGAGTTAGAAACGCAAACTCTCGTAGCTTTAGTTAGTAGCGTAGCTCGTAGGTTTGAGAAACCAGTGTGCTTAGTCTACAGCGGAGCACTCGAAAACGAACTCGAAAACTATTGATCGATTTCAGAGTAAAATAGACCTAAAATGGCTTGTATTAAGGTTTGAGTTCGCCAATACATTCAGCATTCGAACAATGCTGAATGTATTGGCGAACTCAAACCTTAATACAAGACATTTTAGGTCTATTTTACTCTAAAATCGATCAATAGTTTTCGAGTTCGTTTTCGAGTGCTCCGCTTTAGACTAAGCACACTGCACGTCTTAAGGCCGATTTACACCAAACGAGCGAATGCTCGTTCTATCCCCTCTCCGTCAAATTCTATTAGTGTATACAGAGACAGAACATTCCTTCGTTGTTCTATCGTTGCTCGCATAGATTCTATGGAATATTCTAAAAATGCTCGCTCGCTTGATCTAAACAGCGCTGGAGCGCGCGAACAGCAGCTTAGAGCGTTCTTACGTGTTCGGACGCGCTCGCTCCCCGAAGCGGTCTCTTCAAAGTCTTCTTGTGTTCTATTCTAGCGGCACGCTATGAAGGCCGGTTTGACACATTACAATAGTGATGTGGAATGTCAATTTAGTCTCGAACAAAAAACAATTAAGTTTTGTTTTTGTACCTGATTAAATAGGTTTAATAAAACAAAAATGTATATGTTTATTTAATTTATTTGAACCAACTGAATATTTGAACGAAATTTATTGATATTTTTTTGCGATTTCAGAGGTTTGTCCACATAGTGAAAATTGTTCATATTCACAAGTACATTCACCCCTTAAATGGTGCAAACTGATTTTTCTACACTTGTATACATTTAAGAAATCAATTTAATAAATAAATTTTGAGTCCTAAACCTAAAACTACATTCGATAAAATTTATGAATCTCTGCACATCACTATCGTCAATAAAGTAATACAATTATTTCCTTCAAAGTCGTTATCAATTAATACGGAACTTCATGAGCGGACAAACGTCAAACCGGCCATCATAGCGTGCCGCTAGAGTAGTTCGTATTCTTATTCTTGCTCGTTGTTATTTTGGTGTAAACGCTGTCAACGAGCTTTCGTTTACACTAAAAAATCAAGAAAGAATGCTCTAGCTCTAGCTCTTTGTTCGTTTGGTGTAAACCCACCTTCAGATACATTTTGTGATGTACATAAAAACCAATATTTATAACAGTACTAGCATCTGCCCGCGGCTTTGCTCGCGTGAATTTCGGTTTTAATCAAATCTCGAGGGAATCGTGGATTTCTGGTTCTCGTTCCCGCTTCCTTTTCCAACGATTGCAATAATGTGTTATGTGAGCGTGATTTACCTAAGAACAGTCAGCGCCATCTTTGGCGTTTTTGGAAGTTTATAATATCTATTTTAGTCCCACAGGAATAGGTTTCCGGGATAAAAAGTAGCCTATGTTTTAAGTCAGGGCATAATCTATCTCCATTAAAAATTTCAGCCAAATTGGTTCAGTAGTTGCGGCGTGATATAGTAACAAACATCCACACTTTCACTTTTTTAATATTAAGTAGGATCTGTTAAGAATGTTGTCTGAGATTGTAGTTATAAAAGTGATGATTTAAATATCGCAACAGATAATAATGGAACATGCCTGCACTCTGCATCTTTCTTATAACTTAATTATTAGGTTGGAGTGGTCAGCAGCCGGCTTGTTGGCACGCCTGTAGATGCTTGAATAAAAAAAAATTCTTACTGTGAAAATGTTTAATGAATTATTTATACAATGATAAGGATTTACGAGCATCCCTCGAAGAATTATAGCGATAGATGACTTGTTTTTCCTTAATATTTCTTAAAGATTAAAGCTTTTCCTTTCGTTATTTTTTTAGGTAAGTAGTTAAGTAGGTATTTACCTAAATACTTTCTACGAAATTCAGTTTAGTTTTTTGAATATTTAGAAAGTATCCTTCTTTTATTTTATAGCAAACATAGGGCCAATTCTGTATTACACAATCTCTAAACTAAACTAAAATGACAGGTTTAAATCTATTCCTATCTTTCACAATGCTAATTTACTACACACTACTAATTTAGTTTAGAGATTATGTACAACAGAATCAGCCACAATGTGAAGAAAACAAGAAAAAACTTTGACACTAATATTATAATCCATAGTTCTTTCATCCCTCTTTCGTTCACGTAACTTTTCGTATTTATTCCAAGTGCTAATGTTTTGTAAACCGTCGGCCAAAGTTTTGTTTTGATCTACTTCGCTTACTTACTCTTATTTTCGCCTCCCGACTTCTTAAATACACGAGCAGAGTTCATTGAATCTGTCCGTATTACCGTACCTACGCTTGTGTTGTTTATATTTATTTTCTCGTTTACATAATAATATAATGCGAGCGTACTACACTAAAAGCTTCGGTTTAACTCACGTGTACTCCATTTGTGTTTTTTTTTTGTTAAGGGTGAGTTTTCTATTCGTTCTCGAATTTTCTTCGCTTACCTACTTACTCTTATCTTCGCCTCCCGACTTCTTAAATACACGAGCCGAGTTCATTGAATCTATCCGTATTACCATACGCTTGTGTTGTTTATATTTATTTTCTCGTTTACAATAAATATAATGCGAGCGTAGTACACTATCTTAAAGCTTCGGTTTAACTCACGTCTACCTACTCCATTTGTATCATCCTCAACTTCGCTTACTTACTCGTATCTTCGCCTCCCGACTTCTTAAATACCTTCACGAGCCGAGTTCATTGAATCTGTCCGTATTACCGTACACTTGTGTTGTTTGTATAATATATTTTCTCATTTACAATAATATAATGCGAGCGTACTACACTAATATCTTCGGTTTAACCCTTGTGTACTCCATTTATTTTTGTTTTTTTGTTAAGGGTGAGTTCTCTATTTGGCCTCGAATTTTCTTTTTATTTAATCAGCTATGTTCCCCGAAGGGAACCTACTACCACCTGAGCCCGTGGCATACTTCGACCATCCAATGTATGGCACTTCTCACTTAACTTTGAAATGGGTTTATTTAAGGAGTGGATCGACAAATCCATATAAAGCTGGCTGCGCTTCCTCTGATGTCAAGTGGCGATGGTAATCACCTTAGTTAACAACAGGTGACCTGCTTATAAAAACCGTTTACAACAAATACGTGTTTGATAACGTTTGAAATACAACTGCAGCTATTGATTTAGACTTTGCATTTCCTGCTTACATTCCAACGTGTTTATTTACAACATTCCATGTTAGTCCAACTATCAAAGTATAGTAGATGTATGGTTATATAATACTAGTGTTGCGCTCGGTGCGCGAGCTGCAAGCAGCTCGCGGGCCTTGTAGTCTCTTCAATATTCATAAAATTAAGAAATGGGAGGCCATACCAAATACTAAATACTAAAATATATTCTGGAGAGTCTCTTGAAAGACAAAAAGAAATATTGGTATCACGTTTCGTATTTTTTCTGAAAGGACACTAATGAGTTCTATGCATGCGTTTAGTGGCAAAAAGATCTATACAAAAATATTCTGGAGAGCCACTTGAAAATTAAAAAGAAATTTTGTATGGACTCGAATTTTTTTTGTTCCCTAGCTATCTTTTTTTTACTGGCTCACCAAAGGGCCTAAGGTCTTGAACATTTTTAGTTTCAGGACCACGCCTCTATGATAGATAGTTTTTGAGGGCCGTTAGGGTACTCTGGTAATTTTTCCACATTCACTACGTTTTGTATTTTTGTGAAAAAAAAATCTTTAGGTTCTATTTATACGTGTAGTGGGGGGAAAAAGTTTCATACAAAAATGTCTAAGAGAGCCTCTTGAAAAGAACCTAATAAATTTGTATGGAGAAAAATTTTTTGTTCGGCGGCCATCTTTTTTTTACCAGTTCACCCAATGGCCCAAGGTCCTTAATAACATTTGTTTGGGACCATGCCTGTATGACTGGTAGTTTTAGAGGACCCATGAGGTACCCTGATAAATTTTCCACATTCATGACATTTCATAATTTTCTTGAAGGAAGACCCATAAGTTCTACGTATATAAATAGTAAGGGGAAAAAGTTCAATACAAAAATGTTCTGGAGAGCCTTTTGAAAATTTAAAAAAAAATTGTATGGACACGAAATTTTTTTTTGTTTGGTACCTATCTTTTTTTTACTGGCTCACCAAAGGGCCCAAGGTCTTGAACATTTTCAGTTTGGGAACCATGCCTCTATGATTGATAGTTTTTGAGAGCCGTTGGGGTACTCTGGTAAATTTTCCACGTTCATGACGTTTTATAATTTCTTTGAAGGAAAACTCGAAAGTTCTACGCATATAAATAGTGATAAAAAAAAAGTTCCATACAAAAATGTTCAGGAGAGCCTTTTGAAAATTCAAAAAAAAAATTTTTTTGGGCGGCCATCTTTTTTTTGCCGGTTCATCAAATTGCCCAAGGTCTTTAACAACATTTGTTTGGGACCATTCCTGTATAACTGTTAGTTTTAGAGGACCGATGAGGTACCTTGGTAATTTTTCCACATTCACTACGTTTTGTATTTTTTGTGAAAAAAACCTTTAAGTTTTATGTATACGTGTAGTGGGAGGAAAAAGTTTCATACAAAAATGTCCAGGAGAGCCTCTTGAAAAGAACCCAAAAAATTTGTATGGAGAAAAAATTTTTTTGTTCGGCGGCCATCTTTTTTTTACCGGTTCACCCAATGGCTCAAGGTCCTTAATAACATTTGTTTGGGACCATGCCTGTATGACTGGTAGTTTTAGAGGACCCATGAGGTACCCTGATAAATTTTCCACATTCATGAAGTTTCATAATTTTTCTGAAGGAAGACCCATAAGTTCTACGTATATAAATAGTAAGAGGAAAAAGTTCCATACAAAAATGTTCTGGAGAGCCTCTTGAAAATTAAAAAAAAAAATTGTATGGACGCGAAAATTTTTTTTGTTCGGTACCTATCTTTTTTTTATTGGCTCACCAAACGGCCCAAGGTCTTGAACATTTTCGCTTTCAGGACCATGTTTCTATGATTGATAGTTTTTGAGATCCTTTGGGGTACTCTGATAAATTTTCCACATTCATGAAGTTTCATAATTTTCCTGAAAGAAGACCTATAAGTTCTACGCATATAAATAGTAAGGGGAAAAAAGTTCCATACAAAATTGTTCTGGAGAGCCTCTTGAAAATTAAGAAATTTTTGTATGGAGACGAAAATTTTTTTTGTTTGGTGGCCATCTTTTTTTCACCGGTTCACCCAATTGCCCAAGGTTTTGAACATTTTTTGTTTTGGGATGGTACCTCTCCGACTGATAGTTTTTGAGATCCCTTAGGGCACTCTAGTCAGTTTTCCACGTCCAGCTCTCTCTATAATTTTGTAGACCTAAATTTTTTGAATTCTACACACACGGAAAGTATGGTGAAAAAGTCCCATACAAAATTGTTCAGGAGAGGTGATCAATACGTAACTTCAAGTAGCTTTATATATATAACTAGCTGATGCCAGCGACTTCGCCCGCGTGGATTCTTACAAATCTCATACAAACTTTCATGCCCTATTTGGGGATAGAATTCCCAAAAATCCTGAAGCACGTAATTCTTTATTTTTAACAGAAAACCAAAATACCAATTTTCATGGATATAACTTGAAAAATGATGGACTTTCATACAAACTTTCATCCCCTATTTAACCCTCTTAGGGGTGGGATTCGCAATAATCCTTTCTTAGTGTGCGCCTACGTCATAAAAGGAAGCTACTGTAAAAATTTCAAGTTTCTAGCTTCACTGGTTTAGGCTATGCGTTGATAATAATCAGTCAGTCAGGACAAGCTACTTTATATTAATTATTAATAGATAGATAGATTTAAAGAAAAATTGAGTAGAGCTATCCCTTAATTTTCAGGTGTAGACAACCTTTTTATAAAGTAATCTACTCATGAGTTTCCTCATGCACGAACCGCCCGTGTTCCGGTTAAGACGTTTTGCGTAAGGGTAATTCTAAGTTATGAGGTATTTTCAACGGCAACAATAAAAAATCATATATACATATTTAATTTATTTGAAATAACGCTGTTATGTCATAATAGTTACCGTTTTCTTTATGGTCACTTAAATTCACCAATTAAATGTATGTAATTTAGTCGCAAAAGCACCTCAAACATGAAAAATGTATCTCCCCTGCCATGTCCCCTAACCATATTATGTTAGTCAATCGATAGTTTTAACTAAATTTAAATTATGAAATGAATTAAACTTTAATAATTTAGAAATTAGAATAATTAAATTAATGCAATCTAAGAAAAAACAACACCTAACATTTTTTTTTTCATATTAACTATAATGTCTACATTTGTCCCTCATATTTAGCGTCTCTTCCCCTGGCATTATGTATTAATTTAAAACTCACGACTGTTTACTTTGCTGGGTAAATTGCGACCTTCAAAACAAAGCATTCAATGTGAAGTTTGCAGCAAGCATTCACGACGCAAGCATGCGGTCATTTTGTCCGCCATTTCAGTGAAGCTACTTGCTGGGAGTAGTTGTGATTCAGTGAATGTATTCTCTCCCCTGGTAAGATTTTTTTCGCAATTATAAGCCTAAATACTTTATTTACTTCAAATAATTACTGTAATTTATGCATAGAATCGTATTCTTCTTTGTTAATTACGTATAACAAAAACTTTGACGTTTATACCTGTTTTTTAACAGAAAAGTATCTCCCCTGCCTTCTCTCCCCTGCCTCTTAAGGTGCCAGGGGAGATGCTTACTGTCCAGGGGAGATACAAATATGTCGTATTGGAGTATTTTTACAGCCGATACGTGTACGGTCTTCATGATTTAGTCAATACATTCCATATTTTATAATCTTACTCTATTCCACTTTTCTTAACATTATAATTTCACTTAGGTACTTAATGGAACATCGAACAATGTTTTTGTTTGAATACCGATTGCCTGAGTGTTAACGATGGATTTATTTTGTCCCAGGAAAATCAGTCAGTTAGTCAATTATCACGGATCGTCAGGAACACTATCAGAATAGAAAATAAAGTCCAGGTCTAAGTTTACCTAATAGAACTTCCTAACAAGTTAGTTACGATTACAATATGTCTTTACAGATCATGGCACTAAGAAAAAAATGACGCGTAAAGAACGCCTAGAAATAAAAACGTACAGCAGAAAGATTAAGATACCAAAGAATAAATAAATAAAGCGGCCAAGTGCGAGTCGGACTCGCCCATGAAGGGTTCCGTAGCAGCAAGTTATTGCGGTTTACGATTTATGACGTATTAAAAAAATCTACTTACTAGATCTCGGTCAAACCAATTTTCGGTGGAAGTTTGCATGGTACCTACTACCATCTTATATTTTTTTAGTTTTATCATTCTCTTATTTTAGAAGTTACAGGGTGGGGAACACACATTTTACCACTTTGGAAGTGTCTCTCGCGCAAACTATTCAGTTTAGAAAAAAGTTATATTAGAAACCTCAATATTATTTTTGAAGATCTATCCATAGATACCCCATACGTATGGGTTTGATGAAAAAAAATTTTTGAGTTTCAGTTCTAAGTATGTTGTGTAGGGTTGTTGGGAACCCCAAAGATTAATTGTTTTTTTTTTATTTTTGTATAAAAATCTTAATGCGGTTCACAGAATACATCTACATACCAAGTTTCAACAGTATAGTTCTTATAGTTTCGGAAAAAAGTGGTTATGACATACGGACAGACAGACAGACATGACAAATCCATAAGGGTTCCGTTTTTTTGCATTTGGCTACGGAACCCTAAAAATGACCCTGTGAAATATGAACAGCAGAAAATAAAAGAGCAGAAGAAGTACGAAAACAAAAAAGAAAAAGATTAATTTTGTTTAGTTGAAAGCTGCTTAAATGATAAAATCTAAGCCCTAAGGAGTGTTTTTGATTTAATTTTTATTTTATGTTAATTTGTGTGTTTAAAGTTTAAAGAGTTACCTTTTTTGTACTAATGATAAGAGATATTTGTATTTTCAAGTATAAATAACAAAATTATTAGGTACTAAGTTTTAAGTTATTTTTATTATGACTGATGGCTGTTAGAAACTTAAAAGTCTGATTATTATTATTAATTAACAATTAACAATAAAAATAAATGATCCTTAATCTATTACTGTGATTTGTATCATAAAACAACATTAATGTCTCTCCCCTGTTCATAAAGTATCCTACCCTGTACGCCTTATATCTCCCCTGTATTTAGTATCTCCCCTGGTCAATTATAAAATAACAAATAATAAATTAATTGACTGGCTGCTTTTCAGGTATGAAGATAATAAGTGTTTCTATAAAGAAATACTACAATTGCATTAACATTCTATTATTTTTGTCGTGCCGCCTATCATAATAACTTAGTACCTGTTAACTTAGAATGACCCGTAAACAAACAAACGGATTTATATCCACGCCTGTACCACCCTGTACATTTCGAGCACCTGCGTCGTAATCATAAGACTATGTCTGTCAGTGAAACGCAACTGCCTACCCATATTGAGGGAGTTGTGAAAAATTACGTAATCCGCCATTTTGTGACGGCGACCATCTTGGACCAATTTTCATCAAACATAGCTAAGAACACACACACATACACATATTCTGAGAGACACGTCAAACTTATAACACCCTGTCGTTTTTGCGTCGGGGGTTAAAAAAGATATTCTTCAATGAGTGCTTCAATTATTACAACAAAGCTGAGTTTGAGTTGGAGTCCACTGCACTCCACGCCGTTGGTGGGCGTTGCTCTTAAGTTATCTGTTTTTGAGGCTAGATTCCTAAAGAGATTTAGTTCAAAAGGATCAAGTACTAAAATTAATTAAAGAAAAGCTGAGCGCATTTAAAGAATATTCACAAAGACAATCGTCCTGAAACGGTCGCTCCTTTGTCAAGCACAAAGTGTAAAAACACAGAGAGAATTCCAAGAACCAGATGAAAAAACTCATTAGCAAAACGCTAAAAGGTCCTCACGCCTTAGCGTCTCTCGGTTAATTTGTATACTCGTTTGTAACTATGGCTTCTCTCTATGTTTTTTGCCCACTAGTCATAGTCGGTTACACCTCTTGAATATGGCAATCAGCAAAGTTTCATATCTATCTACTTCAGCTATAACTAAGCTTTAATCTTCATATGAACTAGGCTCTTCTTCTTTGTCGTCATCCAACCGTTTGTGCATTTTATGTACTTGGTAAATATTACATAATATATATCTTCAAAGAATATATAGGTATAGCCAAACTTCGTCGATGAAACTACTTAGGACTTTGTTTAGAACAAGGTCAATCTTGGGAGCATGGTAACTCTTCAGTCAGTTGGATACTCGCAAACTTAGAAGTATTTACTAGTTATTATAAGTCAAAATATCTTACTCTACATAAGCGTTCTAGTAGGTACTATAGCCTGAGCCACTTAGGCGTCAGGTCACTCAGGTCTTGGCAGACCAGCCCTGAGCCAAGAAGAATATATTTGAAGCAATAAAGTAATAACGGACGGCCAAAAGTGCTCTTCGAAGCACGGGGAGAAAATTACAGTAATGTTTAAAAAACACTGATAAAATTTTGTTTCCTTTATGCTGCTTGAGTAGTAAGCGTTAAGCTTTGAGGAGTAAATTATTCCTGTTGTATAATTCCACAGAGTTTAAATGTTAATCGGGATGAGAACAGTCACATAAACGCCCCATATTCGCACTAATACACGTGTGCAATTACGTGAAAATGGGGCGTCTGTGCTGGCAGATACGCCCCTAATTTAATACGAACAGACAAATAATGCTGAACTAGAGTAAGGCGCATTGCACAACGGAGCTCGACACGCTGCGACAATTTCGTTGTTTCATTAAACAATGTTAAGTATTATTGTTTAATTTAATACTTACTGTCTTGTGTTAGTTTATGTTATAAGCTTAACTATAGTGTCTTGTGTAAATTGAATATTATTATCAGTGACTTGCGAGTGACGGCGGATTACATATTTTTTCACAACTCCCTTAATATGGGTATCAAATGAAAGGGCTTGACTAGTAGAATAGCATTATGCAAATCCAAGATGGCTGCCGCAACAAAATGGCGAATGTCGGGGGTTTTTTAAATTTTTAATTTATACTTGTGTGTCTGCTAGCTTTACACGGCCCAACAGTTTAACTGTTTTTGATGTTTGGTACAAAGTTAGCGCGGAAACGAACATAATATACTCCTTTTTATTCCGGAAAATTAAAGAGTTCCCACGGGATACTTAAAGGTCCATCTGTTTAACCGATTTATACGAATTTTCGTACGGCTTTTCGTACAGAGGTAACTTGCGTCCCGTAAATTGTTATAATCAACTTTTATCCCGGAAAAGCAAATATAAAAAGTATTTGATTACTACATCGAAATACTGTGGGAACCACAGTATTTTCAAAAAACCACGCAGATGAAGTCGCGGGCATCATCTAGTTTAGTTTAATTTAGAAATTCGAGTATAAATTAAAAAGAACTAATCTCTTCAAAGCCTCAGTAAATAGTCTGGTTAGCTCATTATATCGCTAATAGTTGCGGTTAGTAATATTTTAGAAATGGTTATTCATTATTAGTTAGTTCATATTCTTAGTCATTCTTAGTTTAAGGAAAAGTCGTATCTAAATAATTAGCTTTATGCATACGCTACATTCGCTTGTTTCGCCGGATGACTGAATTGTTAGTTCGCATAATGAATTACACACGATCGCCATCTCATTTTGATCTCTGTTCCTAAACTTTAGTGACATTACTATGTTCAGTTTCTAATTTTTTCGATACACAAAAGGAGTTGCGGTTACGTGACATAGATACACTAAAGTTTTAATAAACTATAAGTAGTGTTTCCATTTTGTATAATATAACATCACACTTACGTACCTACTTACGAGTAGCTAATGATGTTTTTAATGGTAAAACAGTCAATGTTCGAAATAAAGTTTTATTGACTTCTTATTAAATTCGTAGTGGTATTGGATCTTTGTCTCAATTTACAAGTTGCATGGTGTTGTGCGGTGAACGGTGGTATTTAGTTAAGTGGAGCGTTGCGTGTGTTGGCAATGCAATCAGACGGATCTAGGTTCACATACGTTTGTGCAGTCGACGGATGCGAATGTCCTTTTATGAGGTAAGTGTACCTACTAGATGTTTCTAGCACCTTCTATTTGCTTAAACATCGATTCATAACTTTCATTCTTCATAAAGAGAAGCTCTGGATTTTAACTATAACTAAAACATTAATTGTTGTTGAAGTCACAAACGCTCCCAAGCGCGTCCCATACAAATGAAGTTTTATTCTTGTATGAATATCAACAAATTAAATTCAGTGAAATTTTGTAGACACTAACTCTATCTGTGTGTGAAAATATGTAACTTTTCATAGTGACAGACTCGAAGATTTGTATTAAATCTTAAAATATTTTGATATCGGCTCATATCAATTACCTCCTCGCTCTCCTTGATTTCTCCGTTTCCTGATGTAGAAATATGCATAGTTATTAATTTAGGATTTAGGAACGAATTTTAATTCCAAAACTAGATCCAATAATATTATGTCAACTTTAAGTTACGTATTTCTTGAATCAATTCTGTATAATATCAATCACCAAACACGTTTATTTAGCAAAAGCAGGAAATTGACGACAGATGAAATTGTGTAAAATGTAAATCCATAAGTCTACGAGAAATCTACAGACTTTCGAACAAGGCAGGTTGCAGACACCTTCCAATTATATCCACCTAGTAACTTAATAAAAATAAAAATAATTCGGGCCAACTTGCCAACCAACAAAGGAACCTGACAATCACTCTGATGACGATATTTTCTAACAAATAAGGATGGTCTAGCTAACCAAGAAGAGCAAGGAATCAAAGGAATCGAGGGGAAAGGAAAAAAATCAATCAATTGAATCGGCATTGATTTTCCCAACTTATTATTCCTCCAAGAAAACTGGGTCGACTAATAAGCTAGAATATTAACAAAAATGGAGATGCCGACATAAATTGTTGTTGGAAGTTGGCATGTCTGTAGATAAGTAGCTCTAAAGTAATACCGGTTCAGCGATCACCGTAATATATTCAAGATTACATAAACCTCTCGGCGATGTTTTCAAAACCCTGCCTGACTGAACATGCAAATCTAAGGACTTTAGGAGACTCGTTGAAGCCGCTTGTCAAATGATGTGCAATGTGCATATATTGTGTATAGAAGTTTTTAAGGCTTGAACTATACTACATGCGCGACGTAAACGTATGCAACGCTGCTTCTAGAAGTGGTTATAACACTGTTGAAAACAGTGTATGAAGGAGATTGGACCACAGCGGAGCGCACGTAGACAATGCGCTGCTGCAGTCTTGTATTGGCGTTGTGCTCTGCAGTGTATTGTGGTGCTTCATACATTTCTATTTTTTAATCAAGATAAACTTAAACTGAGTGTCCTGTATCCATATTTTTGTTAGAAATTGGCTAACATGTTTCTCTAACAAAATGGTTGGACTGTTTGGGCGGACCAAAACGCGCTAATATGTTATCCTACTGGACTAGATAACATCGCCGCTTTCGCTTGCGGGAGAACGTTAGTGAGGGGTCCGGGTATGTTTATTGGGCTTTCTCTATAATGTCGCAGGAGTTTGCTAACATATTTTGTTAGTAAGTTCTGTTCCATTTTGGACACAGAAGATCCATCCGGCTTTACGCTTGACGATAATCATGCCTGATGATTGATGATGAGCAATTATGAGCTTTGGTTAGAACGCGCTTGCCTTGACGATCATATTTGCTATTTACTCTTGCCTCGAAGGTACTCGAGTTGAAAGTGGCACACGGACTTCGGAAGGACGTTCCACTCTTTGTAAATTGTACATGCGTACGCGCGCGCTCTGTGCGTTGCCATCGCGAGTTGCTATGCTGCGCTTTGACAAGCTTTGGAGGCCCATTGAGAGCGGCTTGTGAAATGATGTGCATATTGTGTATGGAATCTTTTATGTTACAAAGTAGACACTAAGCCATGATGGGGTTTGAGACTGAGTCACTTGACGAGACATACAATATAATAATACAAGGAAGTGTGTATGTACATGCAGCCAAATTAGTGTTGTAGAAATTATATGCTGAAGTTCTACAGGTCTGTTCCATATCTAAGTGGCTATAAAATCTAGTTTTACCTACACAGGTTATGCTCTAGAAAAATTATCCTAAAAATTATTATAATTTTTCATACTATCCCTATCAGTGTCTTTCACAGATTCAGTGCTTATAATGTCATCACGGTATGTTACCGAAGTTAGCCAATGGCAAAGGAGTTTAAACTGTTATTTGTTGGATATTTCCGTTTAGTTACTAATAAATTTCATTTGAGGAGCAGTATCCGTGAAGACAAGATTTAAGCAAGCACTATTCCATAGTGGTCCATAATAATAATTATTATAGATTGGTTAATCCCGGACATGAAATATAAGAAAATTGAAACGGGTTTCACATTTTCTTGGGTAAGCGCGTTTTTATTGCACAAACATGTCACTTTTAATACCTTTGCCGTTATGTAAGTTGGTAGTTGGTACGAAACCCGCCGGTCACCTGTACTGATGGTGTAACTTGTACCTACTCTACTTGTATCGCGTATCTAAAGTAACACAACCTTTGAGTTGTGAAACTTGTTTTTATATAATTATATCTCTGATATCAAATATCAATATTGTAGTCGGATGTACATACTTAATGCTTAATTAAAGAATCAGAATCAGATTCGGATGATAAAATTGCAATCCTGAAATTACTCGTATTTAAGCCCTATATATAGCACTGCAATAGTTATTTTAAGAATCTTAAAAACATTAAATTAATGTTGATACTAGATATATACAAAGTTGTATACATTAATTTAATAAATCAATGTCACATTCTTAAATACGTAGGTAATATTATGTATGTATGTATATAAATCTTTATTCAACAGGCGGGGTTGAGTAAAGTAGGTACCATTGCAAGAACTTTACATTATACTATAAATAAAAAATAACATAATTTAATAATTTAAGAAATAATGTAGTCGTATATTATATTTATGTAGTGACCTTTTATAAAGACACATAAATAGGTAACTAAGCATAGATTAAAATAAAACAACATTAATTAAAGTTCAATATCAAAAGGAGAATGTAGTAGCTACGTAGTGACTTCCTGCTGTAGACCAGATTTTAAAGCACAATGTTTGCAAGATTGTACTAAATTAGCTAAAAAAAAAAAACAATTTTTACCTTACAATCGACAGGCCGAAACCAGGTTTAAAGTGATAGCTATGTAATGCAAGAAACTGCATCAAAATCCGTCGAGTAGTTTGAAGAAGAAAGAAAATTGAAGAAAATTGATAATTGAAGAAAAAAGGAAATTTGAAAAAAAGAAAAAAAAAAGAAAATTGTAACAATGACTCAAACATCCTCTCAAACCGTTACAGTTCCATCGAAAGTAAAAATGTAGAGAAGGAATGAAAGGAAGAGCTTCTATGAAAATAGACCAGGCTCCATTGTCAATTTGTCAATATCAAAGTAAAGTTCATTATCTCCACGTAGGCTTTTACGAGGAAAGCCACAACTTTATTGTTAATCCCCCGTTGCTCCGATTCATCAATACACTGTTACATGGTTCCGTAAATCAGATTTCCAAGCACGTCCACCGCTACTTAGTCTGCATCAATTCACCTTATTTCCCTGTCACCTTCGGGTGCTTTCAAGTCTCCGTCTATTGTCTCTTTCCTATCAACCAGATTTGTACGATTTAGAAAGAGACAGTTGTGACCACCGTAGTCAATTTGATGAAAGATATATATAATATTGATACGGAGCCCGTAACACGTTCACCCAGTTAACTCTATGACTTGCTATTGCAAATGGCCCAGTGTCCAACACTCGTAAATGGACTATAAACATTTATTTTTATAGTTAGGGCCGTAACTTTGGAAAATCGATTCAATTTTGATCAAATATTTTCATTCCCGTAATTGATTATGTCATAATACCACAACTACAGCCTTTTTAACGTTCCACTGCTGGGTACAGGCCTCCTCTCTCATATGAAAGAAGGATTTAGCGCTTAGACGCACCCGCCACGCTGCTTCAGTGCGGATTGGCGGGTTGGTTGTCAGTATACATATTATACACGTCTATTTAAAATGCACAAGACGCAATTTACTTTTCCGCGTGAGATGATATATGTAACATTATCTAAATCTAAATAATATTTTGAATGTATGTAATGTCTTGAAATTGCTACGCTTATGGCCAAAATCTCGAAATGATTGCAATTGTTGGTTATAATATGACTATTAACAAATCTAGGGAAGTAACGTGTTGACCTGAAGAAGAGGCATTTCGCTCTTGCATCAAGAGCACTTGCGATTTAAGATCATATAGCTCAAGGCATTGCATTTGAAATAGAATACACCTCTTAATCCAGATTAGTAGATTTCTTTCTTTCTTTCTTTCTACCTGTATACGGTATTAAACCAGTCGTGTTTGAAGATATTACCTACTGCATTTAAGAATTATTATGTAGACCTTATTAATGCAAACAAGTTGGTGTAAGATCTAATCTAAACCTAAACACATTTTTTCGTATAGCGTGGATATCCTCATCAGCCCATTACCGGTCCACTACAGGGCGCGGGAGTCTCCTCTCAGAGTGAGAAGGGTTCAGGCCGTATTCCACCACGCTGGCCAACGCTGGCCAACTTCACACGTCTTTGAGAACATTATGCAGAACTCTAAGTCATGCAGAAGTAAGGATGACGTAAGGAAACCCTTACGTCTTCCTTCACCGTTAAAAGAGAGTGATATTGAGTGATATTTAATTGCTTAAAACGCACATAACTCCGAAAAGTTGTGGTGCGTGCCGGGCATCGAACACGGTCCCCCCGAAAGGGAAGCCGAAGTCCTAACCACTAGGTATGCTTTGATATCATGATCAGATGCAAATCTATGTCTTTTAGAGAATTCAAACAGCTGAAGGCCGGCGATCGGTCCGGGTTACCATAGCAGTGGGTCAACCGCAAGCTGCGCTGGCGTTGGCCTTGCGATCCCCTTTTAAAGTTTAATTAATATCATAATGCCTACTAAGCCAAGGAAAACTGAGAGGCCTATTCTGTCGGTAAGTAAACGTATAATTTTCGAGGTAGATCACTATATTTCATGTAAGCCAACTTTATAAACGCCTATGATATGTCAAGACTATACCATTGGTAAGGCCAAAACCCTTCTCACTCTGAAAGGAGACCCGTGCTCTGTATAGTGAGCCGGTAATGGGTTGATCAGGAATACCATTGGTATTGGTTCGGAAAGCAGATACTACAATCATTATTCTCTTGTAAGTCAATTATATTGTCATTAAGAAATGTTAGCATTTCTCAAGTGTTTACTAATAAAGTCATCTGGAATTATTAGTAGAATAGAAATGAAAATAATAGATAACAAAGAGTTCAGGCTTTTTAATCTTATGTAGAGCTGTTCAATTAAACAAACACATCACAGAATTATCAAAAAGTAGTCAAAACAAAAAATAACAAATTATAAATTGAAGCAGAATAAGGCATTTAAATATTGAAAGCTATATGAAGCAAGGCACTGAATATTATGAACCATAATAAAGTTTTCGAGCCGTGGAAACGAGCAAGAAACGATTTAAATCTCGTACGGTGATTAATTCGGACAACCACCGTGACATCAAAATGGCAAGTTGAAGGCTTTTATTTCCTAACTTGGCTCGTTAACATGTATTTTCGCGGATACAATGTTGGCAAATCAGATATTGCTCCAAGCTATAGTAGGGTTTTCTTACCGGTTATCGTCCATTTAGTGGAGTTACTGAGTTTGAGAGGGTGAAAATATATGTTCTATAAAAAAAATTAAACAAAAACTTGTTAAAATATACTTCTAGTATAGTCTATTTTCATTGCATGTTAGTATTTTTTTATTCTGATAACTAGTTTTTTTTTTATCCTAATAAAAAGCTCAAAATGCCGATTTCACCGGTTATCGTCCACTAAATCTAGTTATCGTCCACCCTTGTACCTGTTATCCGTCCACTGATTTCTATGAGAAATTTACTCTGAAAAAGTATGCATGTAATGAGTAAGTAATTGAATATGTAATATTAACACCACTTTAATATGTATTTAATATCTATACCAATTAAAATTAACTTCCTGTCCGTCTTTACGAAATATATGGGTATTTATTAGTGAACTTATGTTTACTTATACATTATTAAAAAGCCACATAACCGTTTATAAAAACATTGTTTTCTGTTTTTCGTCTATTCCTAATATGTACTTACTTTTCAAAACGGCTGAACCTATTTTGACAGAACTTTCACAGGGTGATAAAGAACTATAAACAAAGTGATGTGGTCTTTCTACGCATACGCAATAGCGGTCAACTGCTTGTTTTAAAATAAAACAGATAAAAAAACTATTGCCTTGTTAACGCGGTTTATAGAGTCTACAATATGACATAATATCTTTACCAACTTTGCGCCTATCTATCTTGCATCGTCTTTTACCACATCGCACTTACATTATATAAAAGTAGGTACATATAATTTGGCAGCCTCCCTGGCATGGCGCAGGTGTAAGTCTTATTAGTGGAAGGTCCTCTACTTGATTCTCGACAGACAACTTTGGTAAATTCAATTTAATAATTTCAAAATTGTCTCTAGTATGCCTTACTTCCAAGTCATTTAGCGTTTAAGGGTACGGATTTTGCTGTACCTCTTTCAGGTTATCCCGCATCCATCTTAGACTGCATCGTCACTTAACATCAGATGAGATCGCAGTCAAGGACTAACTTGTAGATGAATAAAAAATAAATTATAGATATGAGTAATAATCAAAATTCGCCTAAATAATAACAAAATATTAAAAAATATGTGTTTTTCATACAGTTTAAAATATAGGTGGACGGATAACCAGTGCACTTCAGATTCTCTATTTTAAATTTCGTCCACAAATTATAATGATCGACAATACTATCTTAACTTATAAATATATCAAAGTTCCAAGGAGAAACACATAAAATATAAGATAATTCTTTTGTCAAACAAGTTTAATTATTTATATTTTTACTAAATCTATTTATTTTCAATTAATAGCTTGGTGGTCGAAACTTAGAATATTTATTCAGTGCAAATTTAGATATCGTCCACGCGTGATTTTGAAGACCCATAGTTTTATATACAATGAGAAAAAAGTGGACGAAGACTAGTCACTAACTAGTGTATGTGTATAGGATTCGAATTAATAAACTTAATTCCAATTTTGTGCACACCTCGATTGATAGCAAGACTACCTAAAATTAAGACGCTAAACCTGTGTTTGACCGCCCGGACGATAACAGGTTTTCTTAAGAAAATAGTGAACTAGTTGTCGTCCACCCCTTTTATTTGTATTCTAATGTAATCAAAAGTAAAAAAACACGTTCACAGTATTTTATGAAACATAAGTAAGTGCTACAAAGAAGAATCAAACTAAATCTTATAGTAAAATGATTAATAACTTCCCGTGATAGTTGAAGCATGCCACTAATTTTTTTGCTCCACACGGCTCATTTTCATTCCTTAATTGCATACTCAAAATGCGATCGCTTTGTTTTCAAAGAAACTTAAGTGAAATAGACTATTTTCTTTCTCTGTGTCTTGATAAGACATTCAAGTTGGCATAGAGATGCATTATTTTTATGTAAGTCTTATAATGTTTCTATTTTTAAGCGTTTCTTAAGAGTGATCCGCTCGGTGGACGATAACAGGTGCGTGTCCGGAAACCGGTGTTCCTACCCTACCCACTGCCCTGAGGTTTGTATTCGCCCAACCGAGGACCGGTTTGGACGACCTTGCCACCGCACGTTCACTTGCTGATCTTATGGATGCTATGGATTGTGATATATTATTTGTCAATGGTTTGCTTTGTTTTTATTGTACTTAGCTAGTGTGCGTTAATTGTTACCCACGACGATGGAGATGTTATATGCGTTTAGCGTGAGTGTGTGTGTGTGTGTGTGTGTGTTTGTGCGTTTTTGTTACCATTTTCATAAGAACTACGGAGCCGATTTCAATTCGGTTTTTTGCTTTCATATCACTTTTGGGCAGATCTTAGATATTATATATTACAGTTTGTTCCAATAAACACAGGTACCGGAAATCGTCACCTATTTTATAATAACATACTTATTCTAGATAAGTAAATACTGTCTTTAGAGCCTCATGCTACAGCTCTACCTACACTTCACCTCTATGCCACTGTCGAGGTGTTCAAACCTCTTTTCTTGCGCATGGCTGGCTGAGTACACCTGAAGAAAAGCAATTGTCAAATGGAACAAATTAAAATTGAAATTGTCCAGCTTCCATTCAGAGTTCGCTGCTACGGGACCATTCCACTCAAGACGGTCATCGAGTTATATCGTTTGCGTTCCACACCGTGACCGTAGGTCACGGCTGGATAAATCATTCATTAAACCCGGCTGAGTTTGTTGTGGGCTCTTCTCAGACCAGGGCGCGTTTGGAACCCTCGTAGTTTTAGTTTTAAGTTTCCGTAGTAATTATCACCATTAGGTACATCACTTTCATGTAGGTACTTTATAATATATTGCCGTTCAAAAAGTGTACAGTGTACCTACTTTGAATAAATGAAATTTGAATTTGAATTCGAATTATTGTACATTGTGTCTAGTGCAGTTTATGTATTCACCATTCTACTTCTGTTACTCCTTGTATCCATAACACTGGTATTTACTGAGAAGATGGCCCGGGTCCTCAGTCGTAGTAAAATTGTCAAGTCAAGTTCAAAGTGCATTGTTAAATACATAATATAAAATATACAACATTGTACACAAATGTAGCTGAGAGTTTTAATTCCCTACACCACCTAATTCCTTCAGTCATTTTACTTAATCATCGTTTGTCATTACTTTGGCTCGCTTAAAACAGCTATTATTGCGGATAAATAGCGTCAGTACTGTTGCCATCATGGCATTGACCTTCACACGTATATCACCTTGAATAATTCCTATTGTCGTCAGCCAACAGGTGCTTCGGACTGTTTGTTTGTGAGTGACGCATTGAAACAAGCGTGTATTATCCACCAGATGGTTTTCATATAAGGCTTCACAGATTATAACAGCGAAACGGGAAAAAGCAGATGGCGAACGAAGCAAGGATGCTCACGCCTGGTTAAATCAAGTCAAAATTTTGTTATTACCGGGAAAAAATCATTTTAATGTAGGTACTTAATACGATAGCTTATATTCAGTGAGAAACCCAATGCGAATGTTTCTCGATGCCGCAGTGTTCTTTATAATGTTGTGAAAATACAAACACAAAACAAATATAGGATATTGAATTTTTCTTATTTCTCGTAGATGAGAAATTTATTTTTTTTGTCGCAGACAATTTTCAATCTATCTATCTTCTATAATATAATAAAACTGTAACAGATCCAATTCTGTACATTGAAGATATTTTGAATTTTTTTATTGGAGGGCACTCTATAATCGATACTGAAGCCAAAACTGCAATTTTTTTCATTTTTGTCTGTCTGTCTGTCTGTCTGTATCTTGGCCGCGCATCACGCCGAAACTACTGAATGGATTAAAATGAAACTTAGTACGATTTGAGTTTATAGTCCGAGGTAGGAGGACATAGGATACTTTTTATCCCGAAATTCAGCACGGTTCCCTTGGGAGAGGGGATGAAAGTTAAAACGTGTATTTAGCTGTAATTATTTAACGCGTTGTTCGATTTCACTTATTCTTTTTTTGTTAGAAAGGTAGTAGTACTTCACATACTGTTCCGTAAATATTTCAAGGTCATAAGTTTCTTAGTTCAGAAATGACAGACATTACAACCGTCAGTATTGGGTTCAAATAACTTGGGACCCGGATCTTTGAACGTACGGCTTATTTTAAACTGGTGTGCGTTTAAATTTATGTTTGCTGCTCTGTCTATTTATTCCAGCTAATCTCCGAAACGGCTGGATCGATTTTAATGGAATTTTCAATGTTATAAGGAGTAACTTAGGCTACATTTAGTTCAGGTACATAAAAGAATTATGGGATCCGATCCGATCCTATATAAAAACCTATATAACTACCACGAGAACGAAGTCGCGGGGATCAGCTAGTTAAAGTATAAGACTGCAAATCTTTTAGGTATATTATTGATCGCAGGTTACAGGTGTTATTATTTTGGGTCGACTTTTCCATCGCTAATAAGTTGCGGTTAACGTTGTAATCAGTGAAAAGAAAACCGACGTAGAAAGCATTTCATTCTTCGCACCACACAGCGGAAACAGCGCTGTGGTTTATTTCAATACAAGCGCGGACACCCGCTACTTCGTATGCGTGGATATATATTGGTTTTCAAAAATCCCGTAGGAATCATTTTGTTTTTCCTAAACTCCTCATGTTTACATTCAACTCATATCATGCTAAAAACTTAAAAGTTCACTGGCGGATGTTTAGGTAGATCAAAATGTAAACATCCGCTAGTGAAAGTCCCATCAAAATCGATCCAGCCTTTTAGAGATAAGTCGGTAATTTTTAAAGTATTTTCTAACAAAAAAAGAATGAATGAAGTCGGACCACGCGTTATTGAATTACAGCTAAATACACGTTTTGACTTTCATCCCCTCTCCCTAAGGAACCGTGCTGAATTTCGGGATAAAAAGTATCCTATATGTTACTCCGTAGTATGAACTTAAATCGTACCAAGTTTCGTTTCAATCCATTCAGTAGTTTTTGCGTGATGCGCGCACAAACATAGAGACAAACAGACAAAAATTTCAAAAATAGCTTTTTTACGTTCTATTACTTATCCCTAACATCCCCCAGTTATTATTTTGCAAAAATCTTCAATGTACAGATACGGCAAGTCTACGATTTTATTATATGTATAGACAGAAGATACTTACCATACTGTGCGCCGGCGCAGGCGCAGGCTTTCCAGTTTCTATGCAAGCGACACAACGCTGAAAAATGGAAAACGCATGCGTTAAGCCAGTCGCTCACGGCCGTCCCGTGTGGCCGCACGCCTTGCTGCCCGGTGAACAGATTCGCGAAGTCAATAAACAATTAGCGATCACACACGTCACAGACTTAGTCCAAGTGCTAAAGTGAATAGTGCAAAAACAAAATGTTTCGTGCTTAAAATACTTGGACTTTCCAAGGTTGTCAGTGTTCCAGTGCTAATATTATAATCGGTGGAGAATCTTGAATGTTTTTCAACGGAGCTCGTCACGCCTGTTGACTGTTTTTTATTGGTTCGCATTATTTTTTTCATTGGCCACAAAGTACAATATTCACTTTTTTTTTTGGACTAATTTAGGGATGAAACAATACCAGCTAGGCACCATAGGCATATTTTTCCAAAAATTACAGACAAGAAAAACCAATAAATAGATCATAATTTTCTTTTAAATTGTTTCGGAAAAAAGTCCGATTTGAAAGTACTTCCCGAAATTTACGTTTTAAACAGTTTTTCCGAGAAGCAGTGTCTCTAGTGCCAGTTTTTAGCAACTGGTACATAAACCTCTCACGAGGCGTTGTCACCACTACAGCCTTTTTAACGTCCCACTACTGGGCACAGGCCTCCTCTCTCATAGGAGAGAGGGATTTAGAACTTAGACTCGCCACGCTGCTCCAAAGCGGGTTGGCAGGCTTTAACGATTATTGTCACGCATGATAGTGATAATAACCGGGGCCGACTGCTTAACGTGCACAGCACACAGGGGTGAAACACCGCCAACTACCAACTCCGGGCTAGCAGTGAGAATTTCTTGACAGAAAAACCCAATACTTACCCAAAAATCGAACCCGGGAACTCGTGATCTGCAGTCAAATATTCTAACCACTAGACCAATGAGGCAGTTGTTATACAATATAAAAAAAAATTGCGGCTGTTCAGTGTTCTAAATACAGCATAAAAAAACTGATTTTATTATTTGAATGGGAAAATATGAAATAGGTTTTTTTCTATGAACAAGTACTGATATTAAGTAATTTGAATGACTCATTTGTCCGTTTATGTGGGATTCGAAACTTCAAATTTCGTAATATGGTAGGTTTCGTCGAAGGTGAAATTCAAGTTGTAATAGAATATGGGATTCGTTTTAATCAGCCATTGTGTTAATCTTACTCTTAGTTTGAGGAGAACAATGGAAAAAATTTCGCGCTCTTGAGTTGGATTTTATCATTTGTCAAGCGTCATATATGGTTATGAGAAGTTTAGCATTCCGTAAAAGTCTTGTGTTATTGTTAAGAAAGAACACGTATAAAAACTCTATAATAATTTCATATAGTCTTGATTCGTAACATACTCGTATGTCACGATAACATTCGTGACAAGTCCATGAGAACGAATGCTTTATTCATTTTTATCACACCTATTGATAAATTCATCAATTTTCTCACGCGTTATCTAGGTACAAAGTGAACTTTATCGTGTGTGAAAATAGAGTTAGAGATAGCCTTTTTTAGTTTGTTGTTAACAATAATATTTTTTTGTTATTGTTAGATTGTGATTTATGTCCCAAAACATTATACAAGAAGTCAATTGATTGCCTTGGTTTAAGTTACCTCACTTTACATACGTTAGAGACAACATCAAAATCTATCTACTTCTCCTTTATCTATAGCTATGTCTCTCCCTTGGAAGTGATCACTATTAATGCCAAATTATACCTCTAGGCTTATATCTATCTTGCTCTATTATTGTAAGGCGGATCTGTTTACTTCTAGAGTTCTCATCTATTCGATCATTCATTCGTCTTACTAGTGTTACTATAAATTTCAATTGCTGTCCTTTCTCTGAGTGCCCATTAGGTCATCAAAATATTCCTAGTTTGCTAAGTGCTAAGACTTGTTAACTGTCAGATCTGTATGGCACAATTATACCTCATCTATTTTCTCTAATAGTTTTACTACTTTCTGTCGTAAGTTGACTGTCTTTCGAAAGAAACTAATTTTTCAATCTATTCCATTGATTGATTGCTTATTGTATCATCTATTTACTACGCTATTGAAACTAATGAAATGGCAATGACTTAAATCTTCCGGAATTGATGCTCTAAAGATTCAATTTGTTTTTTCCTGATCAAATTCGCGAATGCTCTTCTGTTTTATTTCATTATTGTTTATTTTCGTTGTCCTTACTCATTCTACAGTTTTCCGATCTTTTTGTTCATTTGGCTAAATTAGATTTTTCTCTAGCTCCACTAATGCTAATAGCTCACACACATTTTAATCCTTCTGTAAAAATCAAATCTAAGTTATGATGAAAAGCACGCAAGTAAATATCCAATTAAAAGATATTATCAAACAGTGCTTAGTAATCAAATTTAACATAGTCACACATTATTACCACATCAACCTGAATCTCGATTCGATTCGCTTAAAAGATGCCAATAATTTGCATAATGACATGCTCATACTCGTAGTATATGAAACCTATAGTTTTACTAGGAAATAACCTTAATAGCCTTCCGAAGTCATAAATTCATTGCCACTGGGACGGTGTTCTTAAAACGTTCCGCAAATCTCATTTACTTAATAAATCGTTTGATCTCGAAAAGAGGCTTTGAGGCTGTTATCGTTTAATTACATCATGTTTGCGCTTTTGTTGTCTTGCTTTCTTTTTAAATTACGAGGTTTGGTATGCGGTTTTTTTTTTTGTAAATAGAATTAGTTGGATCCAACGGGTAATATACCTATTTTATACCACAATATTTCTTTCATGCGTGTTTTTATTTATAAAATAGCTTTAGTGTGATGTTGTCTTAGATCATTTCACACCTCCAAGATACATACAAGCTACAAAGTTACAAAAAGCAAAAAGTGTAAAAAAAATTGTTTTTTTTAATAACCACTTTGGTGAGACCAATAACTCAAAAGCTAAAGTTGACCAAGATAATATGTAAATGACCCAGTGTAAACTTGGGACAAACAGTATGAAGATTGAGGTTACACTTACAATACAGCATTTATAACTTTGCTTCGCATAATTCTTGCTTTCAGTTCATGATTAGAAGTTTTTTAATAGCATAATTACAGAACCCTGCCTTATGCGTGTTCCGACATACACTTGACTAGTTATTTTTTTCCTGTTGTTTTTTTGGTCGTGGTTATTTTTTTAATTACTACTATTCTGTTTTGTGAACGATCATCAAAAGTCAAAACAAAAGGATCTTATCGTGGTTTTCATCGCTTATCTTGCCTTTAAACTTTGGAGACGGCATGAAAGCGGCGTCGTCACCTTCATTGTTTTAATTTATCGCACTGGTCTCTCTAATTAACTTTAAAATACATTCATATAACAAATTATAAGACGTGCCTACTGTTCTCTTATGTAACGTCTCATTTCGTATATTTTTATAATATACTAGCTGATGCCCGCGACGCCGTGCCGCGCGTTCTCGTAGATTCATATATATCTCATACAAATTTTCAACCCCTATTTAAGCACCTTAGGGGTTAAATTTTTAAATTTCCTTTCATTGGGGATGTCTGCGTCGTAATAGATAGCTGCATGCCAAATTTCAGCCCAATCCGTTCAGTGGTTTGAGTTGTGTGTTGCTAATCAGTCAGTAGGTCATTTTTTCCTTTTATACATATATATTCTAGAATTTACCACAAAATCCGATGATACGGTTAAAGAAACGTCAGTAGAAATACTAACAAAAAGAATTAAATAAATCTTCTGGTAGCTAACTGGTATATTATTGATAGTACTTATCCTAATTTAAGTGGAGGTTAATGAATTGATTCGTTAATAGCGTTAAACAGTCATCAATTGATAAAATCATTGATTCATTAGATAAATAGATACTAGGCTATATGTAGAATTAGATTTCCGTGGTTAGATATTTTACGATATTAAAACTCTTATCAATCATCAACTTTACCTTTATTTTTTTGGTGGATGAGTTGAGTTTTTTTTTTTGTTATTTACCATTTCTGTGACTATTCTGAACTCTGTGACTAAACATAAAATCGTAGCTTTGACATTACACTTCAATTGTAATTAACTGTTTAAGTATTTCCGTGATTCCGTAATGTAGGTGTAGTTACTCAGTAATAGCTAATTAAGTAACTGAGCGAAGCAAAGTCTTGCTTCAACGAACTACAAGTAGTCTTCAGAAGATCTTGTTTGATAGTTGACTCTCATTAAAACGTTATAATTACTTCGCTATGAAACAGCACTCTTTGGAAACTTTAGTAAAATTACCATTTTCTTTGAGTATTCAGTATTTGTATTGAGTAAATATTTCATTTTCATATGAGTATTTAATAATTAAATCTTAGTTTTATTGTTTCCGTGACACTATGATGGTTTGACATAGAGATTAATTGAAGGTAGAGCTGCTTAAATGATAGAGGTTAACGGAACTTTTCATATTCAAGATTTGATTTTAATTTCATGGTTTAGTAAGCCTACGTTCAAATTGTCGGAAATATATTCACAACTAGTGAACTGTCTCGAAAAAATCTTTGTATTTAATCATCGACGACACATTAGCGTTTCCGTAATAAATCCAAATGCAAAATATATATTATGTACTTAGGTACTACTGTAATGATCTTTAGCTAGAAAAAATTATACCATCAAAAATGTGAGAAATTGCTTGGCCAATTGGCCAAACAATACAGCCACTTTTTACAGAATATCGATAATATAGCCTCAAGAGTTACTACTAACGTTCTACAGGTAGACACAATGTTGACAATAGCTTTATTCTTATCTGATGAGTTTTGTCTCTTTATCCCGTCTGTTATTAACATAAAGTTAAAATATCTATGTGTTTATCTTAACAAGCTACGTGGGTAGTTACTTAGTAATTCACTTACAAACGAGCTTGTTTCATATTTGACTCATTAAATATTATAATTAGTTAGGTACTCGACGGTTAAACAAAGCTGGTCCGTTCTAGACGTTTTGTGCAAACTCTGTTTTTGTATGAAAATTAACCTTATTCCACAGTTTACATAATTTGAATACTTAAGGATTTAAGATACTTAATAGATAGATTAAGTTATTTTATTACATAACAATTGTATAAGTAATATTTATTCAAAAATATGTTTAACTTTGGACTTACTTTTAGGCCTGTACAAATCATATGGGACTATCTATGTAATGTTGACAAAACTCCGAAGAAAATTTTGACGAATTTTTTCCCGCAACATTTGTTCCTGGCCTTATGAGCCTACCGCTCTTCTTTACGAAAAAAACTTCTCTAGCGTAGTGGCAGATTCTCTATCAGAATAGAAAATATTTCGAGTTTGAGACAGAGATAAAAATATCAATGTTAAGTTCCAATAAAAACAGCTTCCTTAATAAGCCAAATGAATTGTTTTTTTTTCTGCTTGCGGCTGTTAAGCTTCGCTGAGTTGTGAACAACAAAAACAAGAACCAAAGACTATCCTAAATGTGGACTTCCGTGGATCTCGGTCGACGCGCCGCGACGCGACTGTCGCAACATTAACATTATGAAAATGTATGGCGCCGTTTCGAGTCCTCCGCGACAGACGCGTGCGTCAGTATTTTCTTCGATTAGTCAGCCTTGTCTCACTTTGCTGTATAATCACCGAGCTGTAAGTATATTGGTAGATTCAATTGACGATTACTTACATTAAAGTACTTGTAAAAGTTTGTTTGAATAAAAAACTTTTCTATTCTATTCTATTAGAGCAACCCGCCAAAGCAACGATACAAATTCCGTTGTTGTTCTACCGCGTCAGACGAGGTAAAAATAGAGGGCTTTGCAGGTGAATATAAAGTTTAGGTCTAAATGTCTATGTCTCATCTAAACATCTGTATGGAGTGAGCCTACTGTACCAATAGTTAGGTATCAACACCAATGTACTATTAGGTATTTTGTGGTTTAGTGTTTTTATTTCTACCGCGGTGCATCATTCGCCGGGCGTGACCCGAGAAATCCACCTTTAAGGTATGACAAAAAGTATCATTATGAAATCTGCACCGATGCAGACAAAAATTTTAATTCACTATGGGCGAAAATAGTTTTTCGTCAAACGAAATAAAATATGATAAAACTGTAACGAATTGTTATGATTCGAAATTATATTGATTTTATTACACTCTGACTCTATCCAATTTTAATTGGACGTAAAATAGTTTCAACAGTTCAACTCCGACTTGTTCAGTTACATCGACTTTATTAATTTAACTCAGCGGTTAACGAGAATAAAAAAACAAAAAACGCCACAAGCAACGATCGGTCGATTGTGGCGAGTGATTGTATCGGACACTGGCTAACTAATGGCGGCAAATATTAGCTGCGAAATTGCAAAATTTATCCTTCGCCTGCAGGATATTTAGTTGAATTTCCTCGTAACTAGATCGTTGTGTAACTATATCTATTATCTACATTCCAATAGAAATTAAAGTTATATAAACAGTAGGTTAAATTTTAAAAAATCCTCTACTAATTGTTGCGCTTCTTTTTGGCCTATTATACCATATAACATACCTACTCGTATCTAAGAACGTCCTGCTCTGAGATGTAATGTACTAACTTAATGATCCTTGAACGTATAGCCATTTTAAAAACACAGGTTTTTAAAATTTTTGTCTGTCAAAACAGTTTGTCTAAGCAAGTCAATGGAACGCCTGATTTTGACTGGATTTTCACAGGCAGGTTGAGGGTTAACAGTTTAAGGGCCTATTTCACTACCTTCTGATAAGTGTCGGATAGCTTATTCACAACTTTTGTCTTTGTCACTTGACATAAAGTAAGAAAGTGACAAAACTTCGTTTAGGCTATCCAGCACTTATCAGAAGGTGGTGAAACAGGTCCTGAATCTGCGTAGAGTCAGATTACACTCTACAGATCTCAACCTGAATCTACACACACTCCTATTTCTATGACACTCAATGATCGAGAAAGTCTGTGTCAGCAGTATGTTTAACTAGGAACATATTTACACGGGTTACATTTCCCTACTCACTTCGGCGCATGGGGCATATTACGAGCAGTTTTAAATGAAATTCCATCACCATACCCAGTCATCCATAAATCGACGGGTCAACTTCAGTTACCCGGTTTCTGTTTTACTGTAGATGTAGGTATGTATCTACTAAATTCATAAATTCATTTCCATCTCACTTCAGTCGCGAAGGCGGCAAACGTGTCGTAACTCTGAATAAAGGGCGTGAAACTTATGAGATCACGTACGAGTAATGTACATCGTAACGTGTTCGCTCAGTATGGTTATGCCGAGCTTGCACACCTCTATAAGGCATCTTGTTAACACGCCATGAAAACTCACATTTTGTATGGATAACGCCGTCTACGGCGCGCCGTCTCCGGAGTTATCCATACAAAACGTGAGTTTTAACGGCGTGTTAACAAGATGCCTTATGCTACTATAGTAGTGCTACAAACATATCTTGCCCGCTGACTGCGTCGCTCGCCGCACATTAAGGGCCTGTTTCACAAGTCACAACCTGATAAGTATCGGATACCTTATTTACAACTTTTGTCCTTGTCACTGACATAAAGCAAGAAAGTGACAAAACTTGAGTTTAGGCTATCCGACACTTATCAGAAGGTGGTGAAACGGGCCCTAAATGGCGTCATTAATTCCACCATCTAACCCGCCACCGGGTTAGATAAGTGTGTTCATAGATTTAGAATATCTGAGCAAAATGGACCCAAAGTCTCTATATTAATGTCGTAATTGAATACTTCAAATATTTATTTTGCTAAACTTGGTGCGCTAGCTGTAGACGAATAGCTGAATGTCTCAACTCGCGAACTCAAACCTTAAAACAAGGCAGTTTGCGACCATTTCACTCTGAAGTCATTGTGTTTCCATACTGGAATTTCGATCAAAGTTGCCACAATGTGCAAAGTCGGCATAACCCCACAGTTTGCATCGCGAGCGGCGTCCGCGTCGAGTTTGTGATAATGTTGTATCGAGTTTGTGATAATGTCACGTATTGTTTTACATGCAACATTACATACATTTTATCTTGTCATGCAAGTGGCCCTGGATTCTATTCTCATTTAGGTCAGTTCAGAAAATTAGATTTCTTAGATGTACGATAGATTTCTATCAGTTTTCACCACTGTAGTTAGGTATAAGTTGACCGGAACGATCATCCAAAAATCTGTGATTTAGGTCCGACACCTAGGTACCTAATTCGAATAAGTCTGCGGAGATATAAAAGGAATAGTTTAGCATAAGAAGGATTTTATGGGTCGTTTGGCCGTCGAGTTTAATATTACTATTTTACTACAAGCGATAGAATAGAATAGGAAAGATTTTTATTCACATAAACTTGACAAAACAGAAGAGATATTATGTAACAAAATAAAAGAGATACATTTTAACAAATGGAAAAAACTAAAACTAGCATCGATTTATTGTGACCTAACTGAAGCCCCCGACTTACCTACTCGTAATACGGTTAAATCCCAGGAGAACTCTTTTTCCGAGATGAAAAATATCCATGAACCGTCTCCAGGGTGCTAGAGCTATCTCTGTGCCGAGTTTCAGATCAATCGGATGAACCATAGGTTAACGTTGTAAAAAAATAACGTTACAAACAAAGGAACATTCACAATACTAATACATATATTATTTAACTTGTAACATTGTTGGTACATACATTAGCGGCCTGTTATGCGACATAACAAGCGAATAACTAATTAGGACTCACAATAATTATTAGTTCAACTGTTGGGCTGTACAACGATGTATCGCCATTGTTAAAACAGTCGTGTTTATACGCTTCAATGAAATAGCTCAATCGGATGAAAGATACGTTAACGTTATAAAAAAAATAACGTTACAAACAAAGGAACATTCATAATTCTGTTACATACAACTAATTAGGACTCACAATAATTATTAGCTGAACCGTTTGACTGCACAACGATGTATCGCTATTGTTAACACAGTGTTTATATACGCTTCAATGAAATTGAATTGTTTGATAAACACGACCTTTCCCAGTTTGAAGCTGTTTTCATTTTCCCATTAGATTGACTATTAGTTAAGTAATTCGCCTGTATTGCGGCTGAGCAAATTAAATATGCGAATTCATAACTATCTTTGACTAGGTGATGTCCGGGTGGATTTTGGCTTTTTCTAATTTTTTTAATTATTCAATAGATATGCTACTAAAAACATACATACAATACTCAATGTATTGTATGTATGTTATTGAATATGATATGCTACTAAAAACATACATACAATACATTGACTGCTAAAATCATAACCCTACCTAGTCGGGTAAAAAATATTAGTAGATATCTACTGATAATGAAGATGATACCTAATATCTTAAAATAAAAAAGTATTCAAGTCAAAACTCTCTATTCAATCTTCCTATCATAATAATTCATAGGTACCTTATTTTTGTTTTGAGACGGTAATAAATTAATAATCATGCAATATTTTATCGTCTGCTCAGGAAACCACGACTCTTGTTTCTTGGTAAGAAATAAGAATCGATATGTTCTAAGTTCTAACCACTAAGCCTTCGTACTTCGTAGCAAGTAATTTATTAGAACTTAGTATTTACTCTTGACTCGAAATCGAATTGTTTATAACGACCTTCCCAAGTTTGCGGTTGATTCCACACTGCCATTACTATTAGTTAGGCAGGTAGGTACTTACTCTACGTTCAGGGTCAACCTTTTTACCTCCCTTTCTTTTGATCAACCTAAAAGCTTTTTGTTGTGATTGCCTTACTCTACCAACTTTATGTAACTTTTTAGTCGCCCTTCGTACCTAATTGAAATTAACAATTTATAAGCCCATTAGTTTGGCCTGAAACTATTCTAAAACTAATTAGGTTTCCACTTAATTGAATTGTAGTAATTTAAATGTATAGACTGGTATGTCGCAAGGTAAGTTTTGATTAAAACTCTATGTGAGATTTTTATTTAAACCTCTGACGAAGTTCTCAGTTTTGATTTAGTTTCTATTTGGAAACCGTATGCTAACTAAAAATTAAAATAATGCGTCACGTGGCAGTATTTTATAATCCCAAAAACTTGTAAGTAAGTCAAAGTCTCGCCTAATTGAGCTGCCCCCAAGATAAAATATAAAACTTTTGCATCAATAATTATATAGAGCTACATATTTTAGCATATCTATTGCGTTTTCAAAACAGTAATCTGCAGAGTTTCTTGCCAGCTTATCTCATTAGAATGTGCTATCCGAGTCGCTGGCAGAATCTTGACATGTCATAAAAGCCGTAAGTTGGCCAAAATATTCTTGACTAGCGGTCCGCCCCGGCTTCGCCCGTGGTACATATATAGCCTATAGCACTCAAGGATCACTTACATATCCAACGGTGAAAGAATTTTTGAAATCTGTCCAGTAGTTCCTGAGATTAGCGCGATCAAACTCTTCCGCTTTATTATATTAGTATAGATTTATAATTATTATAAATTAATAATTTTTTTATATATTAATAAAAATTAAATTTTTTTTATGCAAAAAATTCTTGAATGTTGATTTTGTACAATGTCCGATAGGGGATGTCCATCTGCAAAACGCAGATAGGGGAGAACTTTTGTCAGGTATGGAATTTCCTTTAATAAAATCATCGAATAAAAGAAGAGTTTCAACTCCTCTTGTTTTATCAAAATTCCTCACAAAAAGATGCGGGGTTTTACCTAAATTGTATCCATGTCGCGGTTTGTCCGACGTGTTTGCGATACCTACTCGGCGGTGCGGCGTGTGTACGTTGACCCACAGGCCGCTTCGAAACTCGGCAGCATCTCTTGACCAAATATTACCTGCTACCTACTTATTTCATTGGAAACATGCACATATTACGGGGTATAAGGAGACCGCTTCCGAAAATTTAGCCCTATTATTATACTACCTAAACACAATCCAATACCAATAACCATTTGATTTGTGCGTGGATGCGTGAATGCGTGGATTTAACTCGTTCCAGCAATGTGCGAGACGGCAATTCAATCATGTACTTAACATAAAATTGTTATATTGATATTGTAAATTTGGAAAAGAGCAACCGCCGAGTTTCTTGCTGGTTCTTCTCGGTTGGAATGGCATTCCGAACCAGTGGTAGATTCGTTTGACTATTCAAAAGTACTTACTTGTAAAAGTTTATTTGAATAAAAAACTTTTCTATTTCTATTTCTATTTACCTTATAGTGTAGGTATAGCGCGCAACGGTAGAGTATCTACCGCACATTGGTGGTCAAAGTAACACCACATTCGATGACCTCCAGCGTAAGCTGATTTTATTTGAATTGCGTTACGAACTTTAAAAAAATACAAGATTTTTTTTTTGCAATGACAGTTCTGTCTAACCCCCCAAAACTCTAATAACCTGGGATATAAATTAGTTTATATCCGTCTTCGGAAGAGTAGCTAACTCTGAGTCAGTACTCAGTTACATATTTTGTCATGAAAAACTTCAAGTTTAAAATATATTTAACGTAATGTAGGCCAACATGTGGGGCTCTTATGATAAGCAAGACTCTATTACCGGTTGGTATTTGACATAGGCCTATATTTATGTTTTTATCTACTCTCATATCATAAAATTCCGAATATGAAATCAAAATGTGTCATATATTGGACTACTTTATTCACATACATCTATAATATTTAAAAAAAAAATTAAAAAAGTTCATTATAACACTACTTTGTTAGGAAATTATTGCAAAACAATGTTATAAAATAATTTTTTCTACATTATAGTACAGGCACTGGGTTCTGGTATTTTTGAGCCATGCCGGGTGTTTATTATTATTATTATTATTTAATACTTTATTGTACACCAAAAAAACATAAATTAAACAAAAGAAACATTTTAAAAGAAATAGGTACAATAGTTAGTTTACAATAGTTAGTTAGTCTAGTTTTGTTACTTACAATGATTATCCCGCTATCAAAGTTACCCTATTACTACTACTGCGAAAGTGTGGCGGTAGCAAGATGCGGCCAGAGGACAGAGTGTAGTGCTACCATAATTGACCATAGACGCACTGCACGCACCGCACATTCGAAATTGACAATTGAATTTTGGCGCCTATTATTTAAATTTTTAATTTATTATTTATTTACTATTCAGTTTTTGTAACTCAAAATTTTGCAAGTGATTTTTGTTGCGCGGAAAAATGTCTAGCAGTGATACTGAAGAGAATTTAACTCCACCAGACATTCTGGAAATAGCATCGGGAATGACAAATAATCTTTTGCCAGCAAAATCAAAGAAAATTTACGATAAATGTTACCAAGATTTTATGAGTTGGAAAATTTTGAAAAAAGCCACTTCATTTTCAGAAAATGTAATGCTAGCATATTTCCAAGAATTATCAAATAAATTTAAGTCTTTGTCCTTATGGGCTAAATACTCAATGCTCAAAAGTATATCAGAGTATCTACAACCAAATCGATATTACTAAATACACAAGACTGATTGCTGTTTTAAAAAGAAAATCGCAGGGCTTTAAGGGAAAAAAAGCAAAAACGTTCTCCCCTGAAGAATTGAGTACATTTATAAATTGCAATATCCAAAACATGAATACTTATTATAATAAATAATTTTGTTAATTTCTTAGTCTTTTCTTTTATACGTAAGAAACCTATTGATGAGCTTAGATAAAGTAGTGTATGAAACTCTACATAATTAGTTATTAAAACACTCGTGTAATACTATTAAAAAACTCGCCTGCGGCTCGTTTTTTAAACTAACACTCGTGTTTTAATAACCTCTATTATGCAACCGTTTCATAAACTACTATTAAATATCTACCTAAGCGGAATAATAATATGCTTGATTTAACGCAGCTTTCTACTCTATGTGTTAAAGTAGTACGTACTTTTTACTGCACCGTGATTAACACCGTTTGTGCGAACATATATGTATATCTACACGGATTTTTTTATTACTATACCACTTACCTATTTGTTTAGTTTTGTCGGATATTTATCTGTTGGTACAATCCAAAATAATACCTATTGGGCGATGAGAAATACATTTACTTCTTTTAACATTTGTCTTTTACAAATTAAAATATATAGTTAACTTAGGATGAGTACCTACCTTCCTGGTTTTTGACGACCTCCCTGGCGCAGTGGTGAGCGCTGTGGTCTTATAAATGGGAGGTCCTGGGCTCGATTCCCGGCAGTGGCAATTTTAGATTTTATAATTTCTAAATTGTTTCTGGTCTGGTCTGGTGGGAGGCTTAAGCCGTGGCTGGTTACCACCCTACCGGCAAAGCCGTACCGCCAAGCGATTTAGCGTTCCGGTACGATGTCGTGTAGAAACCGATCAGGGGTATGCATTCTTCCAAGTTAGCCCGCTTCCATCTTAGACTGCATCATCACTTACCATCAGGTGAGATTGCAGTCAAGGGCTAACTTGTAGTTGAATAAAAAAAAACTTTAGACCTCATTTGAAGGCGGTTCTGTCATGTTAGGTACATGGCGATCATTTACGAGTGTCGTATACGACATAATCATAAACTAGTTTTGTTTTCTGCTCTAACATAAACTTCTGAGTGCGAGAATCACCTGTAGAATATCCTTTACGAGAATCGAAAGCATATTCTTGCCACAAATTGTTCGAAATCGTGCGAGAAACTCTCTCCATCTAAATGGACCCTTAAAATTCTTTTCTATTCTTCTCATACTTAAATGGTACGTGTGCTAAAAAAATTATTAAAACACGTATACAGGCTACACAAAAAGCTTATTTAGGAATTCGGCTACTAACTAACTTCCTTAAAAGAAATAGTTCCTTAAGGAATATTGTTGTTCACTTACCGCTCACATTGTGCATAAAATGAATAAACATCGCACGCAGCGTTCCCGTTTTTGGAAAAAAACTTAGGTAGGTACCTACTCCGACATCCAACTTTCATCGAGTTACGTATATTTTATCATTCATTACGTGTCTCGCGTAAATTTTCAGACGATACAGTACAGTTCAAAGTCCTTAAAGGTCTAAACAGACACAACGCGTGACGATAAGGATGCGCATGAATGACGCGCAAAATCGTGAAGCGTGAAGCGTTCCACATTTTTTAAAGTCCATAACATATCCTATCGTTGAATTAAACGCGTGTACGATACATACAAGGAACTGTATCAAGCACTCACACTACAGAATGCTACGACTCTAAGGGCCTGTAACACCACCTTCTGATAAGTATCGAATAGCTATCTACAACTTTTGTCTTTGTCACTTGACATAAATTAAGAAAGTGACAAAACTTCCATTTAGGTTATCCATCACTTATCAGGAGGTGGTGAAACAGGCCGTAAAATGCGCACCGGCGGCAGTGTGAACGCCTTGCCCTTTACCTACGTTACGTTGTGTTAACGTTACGTTAACTGCATTGGACACGTTACCATCGCGCGTTGAGTCTGACCAGGCCTCAAGTCGAACGAACGTTAAAGCGGTACGCTGACATCGCGCGAATATAAAACAGTACGAACTGTGACAGTTTCACAACACGATTCAAGTTTTTAATGTGCAATTTGTTACAAAATAGATGGTGCTTAGGTGTTAGTCTCTTGAAGGGACTTTCATAATAGATGGTTCTGTCAAGTTGGTGTACAGCGGTTCCCGGCTGTTTGTCTGTATGACAAACGAACAGCTTGAAACACACAACTACTGGTGGGGGATCTCCCCAATGTTGCGTCTTCCTTTACGGAGTCCCCATGCCAACAATTTGGGACTACAATTAACGTCCATCGGCCCTCTGAATTATGTGTCGCTTCAGCTTTGCAACATAACATGTCGGTCTCGTTCCATGGTCTAAGATGGATCCGAAAAGTTATGAAACCTCAATAAAATCCTCAGCCAAGATACATATCTTGAACACAGAAGGAAATTAAGAATTCGCTGTTATTTATGAATATTTTAAAAAGACGTTCAGGATATCAAGCGAATGTAAAATACAGCTCGTTTTTTAAGTTTTTTAATGTACAATCCAACGCAAAGTGCTGCACTCGTTCAGTTCACTCGTTCATTGTTGGGAACCGACGCTCAGTAAAGGCCTCGTTGATGGCAGCCACCGTTCAGGGCTCGAGTGTCGCATCGCGCTCTTTTGTCTGCATTCCGTGAATTGAATATAACTTAAGTGTGAAATGTGAGACTGTAAATGGTTTTGGAGTATATCTGCCTTTTGTATGGAGGCGCCTAAAAATTAGACAGACTAGCTTGTTGGTCTAATGCAGGGGTCTCCAAACTTTGAAGCCTTAGGTCCATAATGATTGTTTTCAGTATGTTCCAAGGGCCAAAACAGTTTTAATTTTTCTGCTCTTAATTATATTTCTAGGTGGCAAAGTGCGCCGAATAAAACCTAGTAATTATCATTCTGTGTTTTTCTTCTTCAACTTATCACAGCAATAAGACATTGGCTGTCGCGGTCCAGACCGATGACTCTTGTCTTGAGTGTGTGAGACTCCTATGAGTCTTGAGCTGTTGCGGGCCGCATTGATGGCCCTGGCGGGCCGGATTTGGCCCGCGGGCCATAGTTACGAGACCCCTGGTCTAATGTCTAGCTTACTTGACTGCTGATCTTGCGGATCCGGGTCTATCCAAGAAAGTTGTTCTGTCAAGCATATTTTGTCAGCAGCCCGGAGTCGAGAAGTTTATGGTGTTACATTCCCGTGCCTCGGAGAGCTGTTCTGCGCGTCATGTCTCTCTGGACTTATTGGATTACCGCTACATCGGACAATAAGAGCGAGGGAATAGAGACTATATTTATGCTTGCGCATACACTTGGGCACTATAATAACTCCTGGGTAGTTAGCTCTACGGATTCGCCGCTTTCGCCGAAATTTGGTCTGAACAACATTATCACTACATAGTATAAAACAAAGTCGTTTTCTCTGTCCCTATGTCCCTATATCCCTTTGTACGCTTAAATCTTTAAAACTACGCAACGGATTTTGATGCGGTTTTTAATAGATAGAGTGATTCAAGAGGAAGGTTTATATGTATAATAACATCCATTAAATTGTGGAGAAATACTGTTATTTTTGAGGTTTCTAATGTGATGTCGTAAATAATTACATTTTTTCCGCTTACATTGCAAACGCAGGCTGAACCCTACGAGATTTATCAATATAATGTACTAAGTATTGTACACATTGAAAAGGTCTATAGAAAACTCCGCGATGGTATATGTCTATCTCTTATGGATATCCCACAATAACTTTTTTTGTCATTTACTTTTTTACGACAAATAATGGCTAATTTTAGAAGCGATTTTAACCAATACAGCATTAATCCTTATCTAATTAAATACCTTAAGTACATTGTTGATTTATTATAGATCTATATGGCCCTTTACAGCATATGATTTAAATGAATATTTTCGAAGATATTACAGATTTAAAAATTGCGGGACATAGCCTTTACGCGCGGCGCGCGGTTCCAGCCGGCCGGCCGGGGCGGTGCGTAAAGTTCTCCCCATATAGCATTTTGAATTTAGCAGCGATCGGACGCGTATGCTATCGGAGCTCTCTAGCGAGGAAAATAACAATCACACTAATGTTATAAAGGCGTTATTAAGTTATTAAGTTTGTGTGTATGTTTGTTCCTCTTCTCCGCCGCAACTACTGAACCGATTTGGCTGAAATTTTGAATGGAGATAGCTTATGCCCTGATTTAACACATAAAGTAACTTTTTATCCCGGTAAAGTATTCCTGTAACCTAACTAAAATAGATATAGACCTCCAAAACGCCACAGAGGGCGCTGACTGTTCTTAGGTAAATCACGCTCACATAACCCATTATTCCAATACTTTGCTGTGTAGCATGCATTGGCAACACATAGGCTACTTTTTATCCTGGAAAAATGCACAGTTCCCACGGGATTTCGAAAAACCCGAAATCTATATCTACAGCTAGGTATAGGTAGATTACTATTTACTATAGCGACCTTGCTTGATATTTTAAGTATAAAGGTAGGAAAAGGGAGCGGGAACGGGAACCGGAACTCCACGATTCCCTCGGGATTTGTTCAAAACCGAAATTCACGCGGGCGAAGCCGCGGGCAGAAGCTAGTTATCTATAAGTTATAATTTAGGCGCATTCAGTTATCTAGTTGATGTCTTTGTGCATTTTGAACTACCGTCGCAAGAGAACCTCTGGCAACAAGTGCTTGCTCGGGACTAGAATTGAGACGTCAGCCCCTAAAAGCAGTTTAACAACTCGTCAGTATTGAAGTGTCTATTGAACGGACAATGGCCGATTTGCCACGTTACATCACCACCAGATCGAGTGCTCACTTTCACTGCGCGAGATCGTTCAGGCACCGAGAAAAATAGTGTAAATAAACACTGCAACTATAGGTATACCTTACAGTTGATTTTTTATGGCCCTTGGGCGTTGAAAGTGAAATAAACTTCTACTCTTTATTGTTGCGTCACTATTGCAGATGTTTCTACAATAATTATTATATACTTATTTAGATAAATATTATTTAAATAATTACAGACTGGACTTTTTTCTTAAATCATTCAACTTTCTTGTTTTTTAGGATCTTTTGAACAAGTCCTAGAATTTTTACGTCCTATGTGCTGTCCGTTGTCCTCTGCACAAAATAAGTCAGTTCTGAGTCAATTTAAAAATTGCCAAAATACTGTCGCGAATCAAGCCATACGGACTTTCCTATTATACAACCACAGCGCATTTCAGTCATCAACATCATCACTACGTAGTATAAAACAAAGTCGCTTTCTCTGTGCCTATGTCCCTATGTCCCTATATTGTATGCTTAAATCTTTAAAACTACGCAACGGATTTTGATGCGGTTTTTTTAAATAGAGTGATTCAAGAGGAAGGTTTGTAAGTAGAAAAATTGGACCCGGTAGATGGCGCTAATAGCGGGCAGGACGACGTCTGGCGGGTCCGCTAGTCTTATATGTATAAAGTTTTACTTTCAACAGGAATGTCTTCCTAAAATGAAAAACCCGTGCAAAATTTTTCGTAAAGTAGGTATGTAGCTACCTCAGTAAAGTAAGTATAGTAAGTAGCATTGCAACAAATCGTCTGTCTCTGTTTATTATGTTCCGCAAGGCCCGTGTTTTCATAATACCGCTCCATCCGCGTCGTGTTTTATGTTTATCCACGCGAGCATGTCCCGCAAAAAATACCCTTGGAAACATGTCGCCTCCGAGTACAGTTAGCGTCGAATATAATATCATGCTTATTACGGAGTGTCATAAACTTAACAGAGATCTCTTCGCTCTTTAGTTAAGAATTAAGATGAGACGGATTTATGTCAGGGCGTTAAATCTGTCTGGATTCAACTTGAAAGTAAAATTTGAGCGAAGTGAAAGTACGTTAAAATTACAAAGTACATTAATGTTGTTACCAAATTTAAAATTCATGTGAGCCAATTTGTGGCTATTATACATATTATACGTCGGTTCGTAAAGCATGTTCAGGTGAGATGAGCCGGCAAGAAACTCAAAATTTGCTTTTTTTAAATGCAATATGTTTTACAATATGCAGAGCCTACAATAATGTAGCAAATGATTACACTACCCTGTAGGCAGTTTTGCAACTGAACAAAACAACGATGCATGGAAACAAAGCCTTTTGCTTCCATGCATCGATCTCCAATGAACTTTACTTAGTTCACTGGATTTAAGGCTCGAGGCGGTAGTATCGAAGCGATGTGTTGCGTAAACAGCTCCCGCACACTGAGCCACTAGTGGCGATGACTAGTGGCCGGCCACAAGTCGCGGAAGAGATTTTTCATACATTTTATATGGTACAACGGCACACTGAGCGCTCGAGTGGCCGCCACAAGAAAATGGAAAGTGGCGCGGAGGCTGAAAATGTTTCAAAGTAAAGTGAACTATAAAGTCTGCTGCTGAATGTACAAAGTGTGAAGTGAATTCTCCACGACTACTTTGATGACCTGGGTCCTCGTAGTGAGTTTTTGACAGATCTTGTTGACAGTAGACAACCGATGCATTGCGAGCAAATGTCGTGCCCATAACGACCGATCTAAGACGCCTGTGTGCTTAGTCTAAAGCGGAGCACTCGAAAACGAACTCGAAAACTATTGATCGATTTCAGAGTAAAATAGACCTAAAATGGCTTGTATTAAGGTTTGAGTTCGCCAATACATTCAGCATTCGAACAATGCTCAAGGTCTATTTTACTCTGAAATCGATCAATAGTTTTCGAGTTCGTTTTCGAGTGCTCCGCTTTAGACTAAGCACACTGGACCTCGCGTTGCGTCGCTCCGTCTCTGCCGCAATATGTCTTGGATTCTAATGCGAAAGGCATTATCATCTGAACAAAAAAAGTCAAAGTATTATTGAGGTATCAAACTTGGGTTAAGGTAAAAGTTAAGTTCAAAACTTGGATCGTTACGGAGAACAAGTTCGAAACTGGAATAACTCATATTCAGTCAGACTTCGGTTAGAGTTTAGACCGTCAGGTGTACATAAGGTCGTCATAAACGATGCTTAAACTTTACCAAAGACTTGGGATCGATTGTGACGTAAGATTATTTACCTACCTACAGCTAGGATACATACTTGTATAATATATACTCTTTGCCGGTGCCTTTGAGATAGTTTTTGATGCTGACTGTACTTAGTTGAGGATAATATTTCCTTCACTCCAGTTTATGTGGTGTACAGTTTCTAACAAGCAACGCCTCGCGAATTCTGTCCTTTGTCCTTAAAATTGCTAGTTCCTTCAGGAACTAGCAATATTTAAGAGTAAACTCTTAAATGTGAAAAATTAACCGACGTTAAATTCAGTTTTGCAGATATAACGCAGATTTGCGTTAATTTATACAAAGAAATAAAATTGAATTGTCTGTCTCTTATTAAGTTCATATGATTATTTGAACGATAGCATTTAAAACACATTTAAAAAAAAATCTTTCTGTCTTTGAATATCTGTCTATCTATCTGTTTTTCCGGGCTAATCTTCGCAACGGCTTAGCCGATTTTGACGAGACTTCTATAAGCAGGTTATACACGGAGTGATTTAGACTACTTTTCATTTCGAAAAACCATCGAGTTCCCACGGGATTATTAAAAACTTAAATCATCTTGTCAAATTAAATGTCAATCAGCTAAGGAGTTGTAACTTATGATTTGATACTGATGGCGCTGTACCCACAAAAGCAGTTGACCGCGATGATGTTAAGAGACCACACACATTGACCCAAAGCCTTCTGCGGCGCGCGCTGCAGTGTGGCTGTCATCATACAGGTTTCAAATCGTACGTATGTAGTAGCATATTTACGTATCTGTGATGCAGTTTTCATAAAGCACATTACATTTGTTTAAAGCCTGAATGTTGTCATAAAGCCGCCATATTACTTCCATCGACCTACAAAAGGTCATTGTCGGTGTGACCTAAGTCGACCTCGCCGATCGAGACTGGTTCCGCGATGCAGCGGCTACGTGCTGAGCTGATACTGGTTTCGCCAATCATTGTTTACGATCGTAATGGTCTGCTCTGAGTTTTCCGGTCTGATTATAAAATGCCTGCAGCCTGCCTACCAGCGTGACCTCGTGCGGTAGAGTTCTACTTTTGTTTCGTACATTTTTGACTTGGTTTTGATAGTGAAAATTTTACTTACCTACCCTACTTTTTGGATTTTCCGACGGTAGTTAGAATTTTAATCAAGTATATTTGCTAGGATTTTCGGGTATCCTCGTCCATCAGTACCAGGCTTGTTTTGACATCTATTTTTTTCTATCAAGAAGGTATATCTGTGACAGTTTTTGATCTTGGCTCTGGAGTTTGGAAGATTTTTAAAGTTATCGAACTAGATTTACCAATTTTAATGTGGTCACCATACCTACCTACTAAGTTCAATTTTAAACTATAATTAGTTTAAAATACGTAGTCTCTGTATTGTATTGTGTAGAAGCTCTGTACAAATCTATACTAATATAATAAAGCGGAAAAGTTTGTTTGTTTGAACGCGCTAATCTCAGGAACTACTGGACCAATTTCAAAAATTCTTTCACCGTTGGATATGTACGTGATCCTTGAGTGCTATAGGCTTTATATGTACCACGGGCGAAGCTACTATATACTATACTATATCTAAATATAGTATGAACTTTTTGTTTACTCCTTTATAAATTTGTCTAAAGTCCTATAACTTCTTTTGATTTTAGTACGCCTGTGAAGTAACACCAAATCAAAATGTATGTCATTGATTATGGCGGTCGCAATATTTTTCCAATTTGTTAATACAAATTAAGATTTTATTATTAAAATCTCTTATCCAACTCAGGTTTCTTAATTGTTCCATTTTCTTGAATTATGTTGGCACTAAAATTTTATTGTAAAAGTATATGCTTTAATTACTGTGCGGTATAATAAGGTACTTACTTTTTGAAAATAATTACCAGTAAGTATTACTTGTTTGTTTTTTATGGATACATGCAGCGATTGCAACACTTTCAAGAAACCGACTACTGACTTTCTGTTGATTTTAGACTGTGTTCATTAATTGGTATTAAAATGCTGCAAGTTTGAGCAATATCTACTTCTATAAAGTTAACCTAACCGGACAAGACCCAATGTCCAAAAAATTAACTTCCTACTTCATACTATAGGTATCCTTTAGAAAGGTTTTCCAATATTCGCGCATGCTTCAAGACCTTGTCATTTATTTAGCAGGCGTGATTTTTCCCAAACGTAAGCCTTTCATTAAAAAACTTAAAATCTCATATTTAACGATACTGCCAAAAACAAATTCAGGAGAACATTGACAGTATCTTTTCGACACATTTGATGCATAAATCATGTCACACGAATATACCAGCACCGCGTAGCACGAACAGATTTGGGTTAATTAGTAACTATTTCTGTTTCAACGTTCTCCCGTTATATAGACGGATATTATATCATAATCTGATATTATATCATAATCGGGAACCAAATAACTCATTAAATGAGTTATTTGGTTTATCATAATCATAATCGGGAACCTAATAACTCATTAAATGAGTTATTTGGTTCCCGATTATGATATAATATCAAACTTATTTTAGGGTATGAAACTCACTGCCAACTAAGTCTCGGAGTTGAAGTTCTGTAATCTACTGACTCAGATCTCTACTCAAAAGAAGTTGTACTTTCTTCGTTTAGTTCTCTTTTCTAATTCTTCTTGTTACTTCAAATTTACTGTTTCACGCACACTGCTGCACTACCCTGCTTCACTTACACGTGCTCGTACAGTAGGCACTCTGATCGTGTCGGCCCACTGCGTCGTGACCACCATTTTGGTCAGTTTTAACAGCGGAATTCATAAATCGAATGAATTACGGAATAGACCGTTGGCAGTGGGCAGCTATACGCCTTACATACGCCTACTTTAAACGCTTAACTGCATGCTGCGTCATTGCGTCATTCAAGCTGTGGCTTTGGGTTCCGAATACTCTTTCCTAAACTAATTTAAAACCATTTCGATCCGGACGACTCTTACGATAATCTTATGACCCGTTCACACGAGCACATCTCCTTTATCCATTGTCTCGACACCGGCGCATAATGAATGGCTCCCTCGTACACGTAACAGTCGTGTGAGGCCGAATATTACTGGGAATTGGGTGTTGCACAGTTACACGCAAAGAGATCGAGTGCGGCTTATTGTCTATTGTTTATGATGTAAGCCGGTCGATTTTGCATAACAACCGATAGGGAAGTTGCTAAATCCAGTGACCAAGATACCAAACTTGGTGCGGTGGATTTATGCGATTAGTGTTTACTTCAAGAGAAATTTTGATGACCTCCCTAGCGCAGTTGTGAGCGCTGTGGTCTTATAAGTGGGTGATCTCGAGTTCGATTCCCGGCAGGGGCAATTTGAGATTTATAATTTCTAAATTGTCTCTGATCTAGTCTGGTGGGAGGCTTCAGTCATAGCTGGTTACCACCCTACCAGCAAAGCCGTGCCGCCAAGCGATTTAGCGTTCCGATACGATGCCGTGTAGAAACCGATCAGGGGGGTTATTCTGTAACTTAGTTAGCAACTGAAAATAGTTGCCAACGAATTAGTTCGATATACATTGCTGCTTTACTGTGTAAAATTATGAAAACACTTTATATTTCCCACAGTAAAGCAGCAATGTATATCAAACTAATTCGTTGGCAACTATTTTCAGTTGCTAACTAAGTTACAGAATAACCCAGCAGGTATGTGGGTTTAATAAAAACTGCCATGCCTCTTCTAAGTTAACCCTCTTTCGCCTTAGACTGCATCGTCACTTATATTATCAGCTTAGATTGTAGTCAAAGGCTAACATGTAGATGAATAAAAAAACTTACTTGACGAGTAATTCTTATAATTTTAGTGTGATGGTGATTGATGACTAGATCTCTACATTGGGCAAATGCGTTGGGCACACGTTTAATGAAGCTATAATTTAAGTGTGGATGTAACGTTAACCATATTTCTATTCTTTTTTAACCCCCGACGCAAAAACGACAGGGTGTTATAAGTTTGACGTGTCTGTGTGTGTGTGCATGTGTGTGTGTGTCTGTCTGTTCCCCTATAGCGCTCAAACGAGTGAACCGATTTGAATGCGGTTTTTTTTTTGTTTGAAAGGTGAATTAGCCAAGAGTGTTGTTAGCTATGTTTGATGAAAATCAGTATAAGATGGCCGCCGCTACAAAATGGCGGATTAGGTACATATTTTATCACAATGCCCTCAATATGGGTATCAAATGAAAGGGCTCGACTAGTAGAATAGCAAATCCAAGATGGCCGCCGCCACAAAATGGCGAATGTCGGGGGTTTTTTAAATTTTTAATTTATATTTGTTGAGTACGTGAAGCACGATCGTCGAGCTTGTATCTGTGTGGGGAGCATTTTCCTAGAATGCAAGGAATCTCGGTTCCAAATTTTATGTCAGATAGGTTCAGCTGTTTGGCCTTGAAAAGTTGTTTATAATCATCAACATTAGTTCATTTGCATTAGTGTGAATGTGGATTATCAAATCGTATTACGAAGCTAATTCAACTACAACGTTCAATGGAATAGTCATAAGCGTGTTGGATTGCATAATCGAATCAGACCTATTAATTTTACCCAATACCCCACATAGTGATGTTACGGCACACACCGAGAATAGTAATGACTCTCAAGACAATGTGGCAATAGAATAGAATAGAATAGAATAGAATAGAAAAGTTTTTTATTCAAATAAACTTTTACAAGTGCTTTTGAATCGTCGATTGAGTCTACCACAGGTTCGGAATGCAGTTCCAGCCGAGAAGAACCTGTAAGAAACTCGGCGGTTGCTCTTTTTTAAAAAATAACATTATAACAATTATTATTATTAATGTACATGATTGAAATGCCGTCTCGCGCATTGCTGGAACGAGTTAAATCCAAGCTTTTTTATCGTTTATATAATCTTCAATTGTACAATAAGCCTTTTTTATGAGCATACTTTTAATAGAGTTCTTAAACTTGTGTAAAGGCAAGTCTAAGACATATTTTTTATTCAGATAAACTTTTACAATAGTGCTTTTGAATCGACAAATGAATCTAGCAAACAAAGCAAATTAACAAACAACAAACAACAAGAAACAAAGCAATTACCGACATGTATCGTTATCGACACTGAACTATAATGTGTAGGTACACTTGAAAGTGATTCTAATTACCATGTCATTTCAATCTTCTATTATAGGTCTAAAGTAGATATTAGAACGGCTATTACGAAGAACAAGTATAAATTAAAAATTAAAAAAACCCCCGACATTCGCCATTTTGTGGTGGCGGCCATATTGGGTTTGCAATAGTGATATTTTACTAGTCAAGCCCTTTCATTTGATACTTACCCATATTAAGGGAGTTGTGAAATATATGTAATCCGCCATTTTGTAGCGGCGGCCATCTTGGATCGATTTTTATCAAACATAGCTAACAACACTTTCGACTAATTCACCTTTCAAACAAAAAAACCGCATTCAAATCGGTTCACCCGTTTGCGCGCTACGGGGGAACAGATAGACAGACATACACACACACAGACACGTCAAACTTATAACACCCCGTCGTTTTTGCGTTGGGAGTTAAAAAATGATCTGCAACAAAAATCATCACGTATTATTGGGTATGAGCCCCAAACTGAATTTTTTGGCTAGATTTTGCGTTCCATATTAAAGAACATAAGAACACTATCTTACGTGATGTGATGACTTGTCGGAGTCTTAGAATAAATAGGTAAAGAAAGGCAGTCGTCGACGCGGCGATAAGCCGTTTTTAACGGGCCTTATAAGGCTCGATACGTCTATCGTCGCGTCAGTGCTCAAGGTACTCATGCGCTTGTGTGGTGTCGGCAAATGTAATTACAGGGCACACATGGGTTGGTTTATAGCTTACGTTTCGAGCGGAAATTTGTTAGAAACTTCCATTCTAAGCGTAATAGTTCGATGGTCGGAGTATAGTTTGCCAAGATTCTATTAACCACGCTTAACCATAACATTAGCGATAGGGCAGGTGTGCTTTGTTAGACCGTAACCGTGTGTTTACCTTTGATGTGGTTAGTGGTTTGTATCGACTTAATCTGTGGCATTTACGTTCGAATACTGAATTGTATTTCAATGCTAAACGAGGAAGAATGGGAAAAGTACGCTAAGTTAATAAAACACATCATAAAAACGCGAGAAGATGATGAATGGGAGAGAAATAGGACCACACCCTAAAAAACAGCTGCCTTCCTGACACAATGCCTCGTGCAATACCGGGAAGCCGTGAGCGGAGACATCGAAGAGTGGAGGAGTTTTTAGTCCGTAGGTCACTGCGCAACACCTGCAGTGGATTCGGACATGCCAGACGGTATCCATGAGGATTTTCCTCATCCGAAGAAAAAAAATCAATGCTAAAGAACACCATTAATATACAGATAAAGTGTCTGATTTTGACATTTTGTCTATACCAATAACAAGTGACAAAAATCTGTCACTCAGCGATTGGAACGCTCTTATGTGCTAAGATACGTATCTAGTCAAACCAGTATTTCTATTATTAAACTCTGATGAAACCGGTCTAGACTAGTCTATCTATTCTTGTGAATTGTGATACATGGTAGGTAGGTACAGACGGTTTATGCACATTCAAACAGAAGTGCCACTCACAATCTATAATTTTAGGAAAAATTAAACCGCCTTCAATGTACCATTAAATTTGAAGGGTTCCCTCGATTTCTCCGGGATCCCATCATCAGATACTGACCTGATGACCTAGAAATTGTACCCTTTCAAAAAATTAAGAATTTTCCAAATCGGTCGGCGTCTTTGAGTAATCGGGGAACGTTTATGTACGCAGAGATTCCGACGAATTGGGAACCTGTTTCTTTTTTTTTTTTTTTTGAAGTCGGTTAATAATAGTCTGAATTCCAAAACGGCCCGTTCACGTTGTGTTCTCGCACCATTGGCCGCTGTAACGAGCGCAGTTTTTACCCTCGTAACTAATCTTGATTAACATTAACGCCTGTATCGGCGTTTTCCCTGCGTGCGCGCGCGCAGCGCGAGGTGTTTTGCGTGCGTATAATGCGTACAAGATGCGCTCTGATTGTAGCTGCTTTCTTCCGAAGAGTTCTAAATCGGGGTTTCGACTCTGATTTTATGCTTTCGATGAGTTAGCATTAAAACAGACCTGACCTGACCTCCGCCAAGAATCATCACCAACACCACCACTACAGCTTTTTAACGTCTCACTGCTGGGCACAGGTCTCCTCTCCCATAGGAGAGAATGATTTAAAGCTTAGACCCGCTACGCTGCTCCAATGCGGATTGGCAGGCTAAGAATCATCAGGTACAACAATATTTTAATTGGTTCAGTACAAGCCTCTCTCAAAAGAAACATATATTATTCTACATTGTGCCTATCTGCATATTATATGAGGATGGAGAACTCTTTCTATTAATCACACGTCATAGGGGTTAGTAATGATAACCTGGAGCGACGCACAGTGAATCGCCTAGAACAAGCTAGGTGGACAAAAGTCAAGTCAAAGAATCATTAAATTGATGGTCACTTATCACTAACGACAACCCAGGGATAATTAATGCAGGTAATAATTATGGCAAACATTCCATAACGATGAGTTATGCGCAGTTGAAATCTGATGATAGGGTAATTCCATTTACGTAAACAATTTAGTTGCAATTTTGCATTACTTTCGACAGCACCTATTAAAATTTGTGCTGAATATTATAGTTTCTGCTGTGATGGGTTTTACTTTAGAGGGTAAGTATTTTCATTTTTTACTTCAAATAGATTCTAATAACAGATAATGTGTAGTCTAAAATTTTTTGAAAAAACAGTCCAAAAAATGTCGTATTTTTTTAAATATCTTTACTTCCAACGAATGTAACTTTTTGTATCCACATGTATCCAGTCTAATTTTTTTATATAATATAGCTACTACATTAAGCTTCAAAATGATATATAATTTGAATACCACAACGAATCCATTTCATTTTAATGAATTTTTTTCAGAACACGTGCATTTCATTTCTAAAATGGAAATTTTCGAAGAGTGGCGGAAACATGCCAAAGAAGAAAGAAATACTCGTCTAATGAGTTTTATTACTAAAAAATTTTCTATTACGAATATGATTCTCAACTAACGGAGGAGTATTCAGTTACAAATAGCAAGTCTTTCGTCAAAATTAGCTGAAAAGTGGGTTGCATCGAAAATTTTTTGTATTTCCATTTTGGTGACTCTTGTTGGCAAATTCTCACGCATTTCATGAGCTACACGAAGAGTACCCTCGCTAACCTCATTTGTAATAATGGTGTAAGCGTACATCAAATCTTTCATGTGGCCCCAAAGAAAAAGTTACAAGGCGTTAATTCTGATGATCTTGCTGGCCAAGGAATAGGTTCACCTCGCTCAATCCTACGAAGTCCATCCACTGGCGTCCACCGAACCGAAAGTAAGCTAGACAACTATCATGTTAAGCTTCTTATAATCTAATAATTTTCCAATAAAAGGTTCATTTGTTCTCTTAGAAAAATTTGTAGTTTATCCGTCCGAATTCTGACTGAAAAAATGAGGGCCAATTAGATGTCTACTGATTAATCCCATCCATACATTTACAGAAAACCTACGTTGATGTGCCCTTTCTTTTTCTTCCTTAGGTTGTCTCCTTTTGCCGCCCAATAATGTAAATTATGACACTTTTTGACTCCGTCCCGGTCAAATTTAGATTCGTCAGTCCACAGTATTTTGTTGAGAAAATCGGGGTTTTAGAAAAAAATGTAGACACCTGTACCTTTTTGAATAGCTAATGAACCAAGGAAGTTATTTCAGTAATTTGTACGTAACGTTCCATACATTTTTTTTAGAAATATTATTGATTTTCAACTATTTCGATTTTTTTTCAAAAAATAATAAGTGGTTTGTAAGCCTTGACTAAAAAATTAACAGTATTTTCTAGCTTATATTGATTTTAATTGAGTTTCTGAACGCTTTTATATCAGAAAACAACAACAAAAAACAACAAAGACTGGTATGACTTTCTTCAGCAGTTAATTTTTACTGTAAAACTGGAATGTTTTGTTAAAAACCTTAAATCTTCAATAACTCTGAAACGACTACGTTTCGGATAAGATACCTATTATATGAAAAAATTTACTGCAAATGAGCTCTACTTTAAGCCCCTGTAAGGAATGTATATTATATTTTATGTTTCTGTATCCTGTTTCCTGTCATCCTGTATATATAATTTTAGGTTTTGTTTATCTTAAGGTAGTTTTAAGTGATTTTAACTGGGATTTTATGTTGTGTTGTATTTTTTTCTTTAACTTGTTATTATATTACTGATTTTAAACATATTATTTTCATTTAAATAAGTACATTTTTTATACCAAACTTGATTTTTTATTTAGAATTTTCCTGAAGCCTTTAAATAATTATTTATTGATAATTTACGCAGTATAACAACAAAATATCATTGTTCATAGCTATAATAATTAGAAAACACAAAAAAATATTTTTGTCCACCTAGCTTGTTCTAGGCGATTCACTGTGCGACGTGACAGTTTAACGTGCTCTCCGAGACAAGGAGGAAATGAAAAGGCCTCAAAGTCGGTCACCTATCCAGTTACCGACTGAGGTACGTCGACATTGGTAGATTCAATTGACGATTCAAAAGTACTTATAAAAGTTTATTTGAATAAAAAACTTTTCTATTCTATTCTATTGCTTCACTAGCTATAACTGATATGCACCGTTGCAACTAAGCCGTAATTATGTCCTTCATTCTACATTCCAAATTGTTTGAATTTTAGTTTTTGCGCAAAATAACTTGCAGAACACCTGGTAAGCATGGGAAAATGGCCTGATGATAATAAAAGCGCAACATGGTATACATCCCACCTGCTTTCTGCATACATACATTGTTTGAGGCTGCTTAAGTCTTTCGATAAGAACTACCCAAATTATAATTTAACCCAAATCTCAATTTTTAAATTATACTTTATTTATCGAAAATAAAATAATTTAAATATACTCTAAGAGATCTTATTCAAAGTATCGATCTCGATAATTGGTTAATAGGCATTCTTTAGGCATAGGCTCAAGTATACGTTTCTTCGAAAAACTATTCTCACGCATTAAACAGAAGTCAGAACCGTAATAAGTGGGGTACCTAGTCGTACGTTATTACAAAAGACGAAATTCATGAAGGCACGTTCCGTAAACAATTGGAAAGCGAGTGGCACGAGCCTTATCGCCCCCATGGCATATACAGTATGTAACACCTGTCAACGGAACGCGAAACGGTCCGATTGCCTCCACGAGCCATTGTCGTTATCTGAGGTTTGGAAATGCCCCCGGCGTTTTTGTTATGCGTTTTGCGTTGAGACGCAAAAAGGTTGGCGCTTTGGGTATGAATGGAGTGTTTATTGTGGAGTCGAACAAATTTTTGGTGTGTTCTTTCATCGATGAGCTTTTTATTTACGGCCTGTTTCAGCACCTTCTGATGCTTCTATGCTGCTAGAAGACAAATCTTCGAACATCATAATGTTGCCAGTGATGAATTATAGATCCGAAACATATCCTAAATTATGGGACCACCACCTGACAAGTGTCGGATAGCCTAAACGTAAGTTTTGTCACTTTCTTACTTTATGTGAAGTGACAAAGACAAAAGTTGTAGATAGCTTATCAGAAGGTGGTGACACAGGCCCTTAGTCTTTCAAATTCAAATTTATTTGCTTCATGTATTGTAGCCTAAGTTTTGGCGTTTGTGACCAATCAAGTCTCGGCAGTTGCTCTTAGTTCTTCAAATTTTCTCATCAATCGATGGACGTCCACAGCTGGACATAAGTCTCTTTTAGGGACTGTCACACACCTCGGTCTAGCGCCGCTTAAATCCTGCAGCTACCTGCGCCTGGCTTCATGCCGTCTGTTCACCTAGTGAGAACTGGGAAGTGTTCCAAGTTCCAACACTGAGCTTTCCGGTTCGACCAATTTCGATCGTATGCCAAAGTAAATAAAGCTAAGTTTGAGTTACTTTGAGAAAAGACGCAGCGTTTCGGTTCCACTCATGGGCCTTGGACTGCTGCCTGTGAAGATTGTTGTAGATAAAAATAAATAACTTGTTGATATTAAACGAGAAGTGAGATCAAGAATTATTTAATTAATCATTACATACCTTAGAGATTGTAAACATGATACCTAATTATTAATTGATCTCGATTGTTATTGGAAATTATATCGAGGAATAAGATCAAGGCCTCTTACGACTAACTCAAGATACGACCTTTGCGTGGGATATGAAAATAACATGATATAAACCGAAAATAGGGTGATAACGGCAAAGATATTAACCTTCTAAATGGGAAAGCCATTAAAAACATTTATTAGCATCGTGATAGTTTAATGTTGGGGGTAATATTGAATTTGATAAGGTTATCTTACTTTTATGATGAGTAAGTAGGTAGTTACTGCTTAAGAGGAAAGACCTCGAGTTTATATCAGTTTGGCTACTCTATGACTATCTTTTATACTTATTAATCATTGGACACACAGAAGTTATTAATTTCCGTATTTAAAATAAAATTAAAATAATCCACGCGGACGAAGTCGCTGGAAATAGCTAGACAAAAAAGTACACAGTTTACCTGGATATGAAATAGGAAAGTGAGACTAAAAATCTTTACCAAACCGCGATAAGTTATTAGCACGTAGATATAGGTATATGTAAGGCAATAAATAAAATAATACAATAAACAAATCAATATTTTTATTACGGCGTTAAAGTTTTCATTACTGATCGATTTCCTTTACACTGCAGTGATAAATGTACTGTTATTTGATTTTATATTCTCATTGTGTGAAAATTAAGTGTGGTTTTGAATGCGCGCGCGCAGTGTAAGCCGGCGACATCTCCGGCCAGTATCGGTTTGTGTTGTTCGATTGCGCGTACTACAAGTTATTAACAGAAGGCGATAAAATGGACGCAAAGTAATAAAATTAATAAATACACTCACTTTTGGCTATGGCCTCCAGTTTTATAATGCAAACATTTGTAATTAGTTGCATTTCTCCCCTTTTTGCATCGATTTTTACATTGGTAAAAACATTATAGGTATATTTATTTACGTAACTAGGTAAGGTAACTCCTTACGTACTTGGATGGTAGCTGAGAATAAACTTACCTATTCAAAATAGACATTAATAGTCTCTTTATTTGAATCTGTTATAATTATATTTGCATTTTGTACTTAATTAATGTAGATACTAAAGGTCTGCCGCTGAGAATAATAAAATTAGAGCAAAAGATAAAATCACGTAGAGTTACAATACAGGTTCAATAACTTAGTATGTTATTTTCGTTATTCTTTGTTAGGACATTAAAAACACAATTGAAACATTTTCGTCAAATCAAATACTACTCCAATTATTTCTTTGTTAGGTAAATGTGACGTTATGCTTCGGAAAACATTAAAATTATTACTTCGCATAGAAACTAGCCGGTCGCACGTGACTCGTGGACTATTCGAGCTTACGACTAGATATAAGAGAGAAATGATGTTTAAGTGGCCTTGATTGATCGTTAAGGCCGTTCATGGATCTTTTAGAAAAGTCTCAATCAAATATGTATATATAAACTGTTTTTGCTCGCAGCTTCACCCGCGTGATTTTCGATTTTTCACAAATCCCGAGGGAATCGTGGATTTCCGATTCCCGTTCCCGCTCCCTTTTTCAACTTTTATACCTAACTAGATTCTGCCCGCGGCTTCGCCCGCGTGAATTTCGGTTTTTCACAAATCCCAAGGGAATCGTGGATTTCCGGCTCCCGTTCCCGCTCCCTTTTCCAAACTTTATACCTACTTTCAAGGAAGTTTCCTATAGTAATCTACCTATAGCTGTAGATATATATTTCGTTTTTATCAAAATCCCGTGGGAACTGTGGATTTTTCCAGGTTAAAAAGTGCATACGCATACAGATGCATGCAACTATTGTAATAATGTGCTATGTGGGCGTGATTTACCTAAGAACAGTCAACGCCATCTATCGCGTTTTTGGAAGTCTATATCTATTTCAGTTGCGGCGTGATTGAGTAACAAACATCCAAACATCTAAACATCCAAACATCCAAACACCCACACTTTCACATTTATAATATTAGTAGGATAGTAGGATTAGTAGGATTGGTATTGTGATTATGTGTGATAGCTTCTGCCCGCAGCTTCGCTCGCGTGAATTTCGGTTTTGAACAAATCCCGAGGGAATCGTTGATTCCCGGTTCCCGTTCCCGCTCCCTTTTCCAACCTTTATACTTTCTATCAAGGAAATTCGCTATAATAATCTACCTATAGCTGTAGATATAGACTTCGGGTTTTTCAAAATCCCATGGGAACTGTGCATTTTTTCCAGGATAAAAGTAGCCTATGTGTTGCCAATGCATGCAACACAGCAAACTATTGCAATAATGTGCTATGTGAACGTAATTTACCTAAGAACAGTCAGCGCCCTCTATGGCGTTTTTGGAAGATTATATCTATTTTAGTCCCACAGGAATACTTTTCCGGGATAATAAGTAGCCTATGTTTTAAGTCAGGGCATAAGCTATCTCCATTCAAAATTTCAGCCAAATCGGTTCAGTAGTTGCGGCGTGATTGAGTAACAAACATCCAAACATCCAAACAATTCGAGGAAACCGATTTCAAGGAAGTTTGCTATAGTAATGTACCTATAGCTGTAGCTATAGATTTCGATGTTTTCAAAATCCCATGGGAATTTCCAGGATAAAAAATAGCCTATGTGTTAAGTCAGGGCATAATCTATCTCCATTCAAAATTTCAGCCAAATCGGTTCAGTAGTTGCGGCGTTAAACAGTAACAAACACACATACACACAGACACGCGCACGACCACACACAGACAGACACACACACACGCACAAACTTTCGCCTTTATAATATTAATGTAATAGTGTGATGTGATTATGAGATAAGGACGAATACAATCTAAATGGTTGGTGCTTCTTCTACAGACTATCCATAATAAGACGTTTTCCATAAGAAGTTTTGTTGACAACTTTGACATAGTAATGATGCATCATAGTGAACCTGTGAAATCCGTGAGAAAAAAAAACCCCGTAGGTACATTATGATTTAAGTTTTTAAAACCAATATTTTCTACTCCATCAGTCATTTATCACTCATTGACGAAATTGACTGATGAGCAATCGAGTTAACCTATCATCTAATCCCCTTTATTCTAATCACCCTTTAATCAATGGACAATAATTATTTAAGTTTCATACTCACTAAATTACAATCAAACCCCTAGAGCATCCTAGTTACTGCTCAGTATTTGAAGCGATTTAGATAAATATGTAGATCAAGATTGGGGCGAGAACAGAAAATCCAGAAGGGTCGAAATGTCTCTACTCTCTACCCATCTTACATCACTCAGAATAGATGTTTACATCACTGATAGTTTAACTATTCATAAGGGTAACTGGTTACTTAACCCAATTTTTTAAAGATATTGCAATTAATTTTACATAATAAATGCATGTATTCAATAACAATATCGAAAGCGGCGACCTGTGAATTACTTGTACAAAACAATGATAAAAATCGAAACATTCAAGACGTGAACGAGTTTCACAAAACAATTATTACGAAATGTGAAAAATATAAAATATCTGCAGCACAGCAGGTACCAGCTGACATATACACTGACATAATCAATAACGACCTTGGCACCGCTTCCCCGTTTCACTTCTGTCGCTTGGAGTCTCGCCAGAGTTAAGCAAGTGTATTTACTTGTGTTGCCTGCAGTCCTTTTGGGAATGTATTGCTGATATTTGGAGCATTAGGTACCTACTTGTAAATTCCCGCAGTGGTTCTCTAGTGGACTTTATAATCATAATGGATTATATTTCTAGTAGTTAGTCAAATCTATCACTACGTTATGTTGGGTATTTATAGTTTCTAGAACTTTAGGATATTATTTTCGATAAAATACTGTAATTCAATTTAAATATAGGCGTCGTCGGGTCGCGTCGTTTGTCACTTTATATAATAACAACTTTGGATAACGGAGGCGCTTCTCAATTCAATGCGTATCTTATAAGTTTCATTTTTAGGGTTCCGTACCCAAAGGGTAAAAACGGAGCCCTATTAATGTCACTCGGCTGTCTGTCTGTCTGTCTGTCCGTCTGTCCGCCGGTCACAGGTCTCTAGCTCGCAGACGAAATGAGTTACAAACCTGAAATTTTGGTATTTGGTGTAAAACGTTGACCCAAAATCAAATATTGAATTAAAAATTGAATTAAAAATTTTCCGGCTCCTTTCTTATGTATGGGAGCCCCCCATACATAAGAAAGGAGCCGGAAAATTTTTTTTTTTCTTACCTTAGCTTGTGTGGTATCATTGTTTAGAGCTCATTGAGTAGAGTACGAATATATATTTTTTTAATTTTTTGCTTAAAAAGTAAGGAAATGGGGGGTCATCAAAATTGTCAGTTTTAGACCATTTCTGTGACGGGGGCTATCTAAAAAAATAAACTAGTTAGGAATATGATATTTCGGTATATTATGTACTATATGCTCTATGCTCTACAACAAATACTGAAAACAACGATTCATAAAATAGTTTATAAGCTGTGACCAAAACAAACGAACTTATTTTGCGTTTTTCTTTCACGGTTTCTTGCGATGTCTAACTCGGAAATTAAATATTTCTTAGACCCAAAATATTATATTGTTCATAATTATGTACGGAACCCTGAAAGAGCGAGGCCCGACTCGCACTTGGCTGATTTTTATATCTTCGCAAAAACGACGTGGTTTTATAAGTTTGGCGTGTCTGTATGTGTGTGTGTGTGTGTATGTCTGTCTGTTCCCCTGTAGCGCTTAATCGGGTGGACCGATTTTAATACGGTTTTTTTTTTTTGTTTAAAAGGTGAATTAGTCGAGAGTGTTGTTAACTATGTTTGATGAAAATCGATCCAAGATGGCCGCCGCTACAAAATGGCGGATTACATATTTTTTCACAACTCCCTTAATATAGGTATCAAATGAAAAGGCTTGACTAGTAGAATAGCACTATTGCAAATCTCAGATGGCCGCCCGCCGCCACAAAATGGCGAATGTCGGGGGTTTTTTAATTTTTAGTTTCTACTTGTTATACAGGCTTATGCAACTAAGTCTTTGACTATTTATCATTATTAATTATTATTATGTCGAAAATATAATTTTATGACAAGAGTAAATATACAAGTATGTAAGTACCTATATTGTCATTACTTTGTTACCTGTAGATATTTTACATTTGTTACTTATTGCGATTGCGATAATGTTTCTGTATTCGTCAATTATTATTTTTAGTTTGAGATTCAACTATGTTTTGTAGAGTTACCCAATACCATTTCCTCATTTCTTCTTTCACTTGGGCATTCTTTTAAATAATCCTTTTAGGAAGTACGTTTGTCTAATCAATTGATAGAAGCATAAATAACATTTGGCTATCAGCTTCAGTAATTTGCCCTTGAAAACTCTTCCTCATTTCACCCAATCACTTGTAATATACTACTAGTGTAAACTGCAGTCGGTACTCGTTTTTTGACTTTTTATTTTTGTAGTCTGCATTTTTTGCATCGCTTCTTATTAGGATAAACTAGTTGAGGGTTTTTGCTAAATTGGATTTAATGAGACAATTTTTTTGAAAGTAAACTAACCACATAAAAGAATAGCTTTGATATCAAAGCTATTTTAGTCAGTTACAAGCCAAACAACCAGAACTAAAGCAGTAATTCCGTGTCGAAACCGATTGGACTTTATGGATCTATAAAATTGCCACACCTTGCCATACCTCTTCCTAGATAGCACGTCCCATCTCTTAGACATCATCACGATTTCGCATCTGCGTGTCGTAATTCCTCATTTGGTGGTAACCCCTTCCGATCATGTTAGGAGTTTTCTAGGGATGATAATGCGGTGTAATTTTGGACATCCCAAGTATGTCGCCCATTGATTTTCCGACTTAGATCACTGTTACTTAATCAGCATAATCTGTTGAAATTCGCTCTCGACTAGCCGACACCTCTAGCTCTATCACCGTGATATTTTAGTCGTCATTAAAACTATTATTGTGTAAGAGGGAAAGGGGCCCAAAGCGGATACGTTAAGATTGAGTTTGAAAATCAGTAGTTTGTTAATCGATGTTAATATTAACTTTTACACAAACGAATAGTGTGTCTCATGGCGCATAAAGTCGTTAAAACAGATAAAGATTGGTTGATAAATAATAAAGTTACAAGGAAATTTATAAAACTTAAAGAAAAACCACTTTGCCCTCAGGGGGGGCCTAAAGCGGTTTTTGGTATCGGGCAAAGCGGACATACCAAAGAAATGCAAAATAAGTCATATAATCTTTATTGTTTTAATAAAAAACGCACACAATTTAAATATTTTAATTTAAAAAAGAGCAAATTCAATCTCTCCTTTCAGCAAAATAAAAGAAATCTTCAAAATTAATAATGATGATGAAAATATGGCCTTCCTTTAAAGCACTGGCCATGGATTTTTCGTCCCACGCAGCTTGAGCAGTTTTTCGTTAGTATTTATTCACCATCTAAAAGGATACATACAATTGATATAACAGATCTCATTTCACCCTAGTCGTGGGCAAAGCGGTTAGGTAACCTCTTTGCCCGAACCGCTTTGCCTTTTTAGACTGTTCATTTTCACAATCAAAAATAACTTCAAAATCAGACGAGTACATACAAGTCGGCACTTTCATATCATAGTCAAATACACAAAAGTCAAGATCAATTTATTGATCAGGGCTTATTTTAACTGTAAATTAAAAAAAACGCTCTACACTTACCGCGGTTTTTTTTCGAAATGCACCCAATTTTGATTTTTTACTGCACCTACTCGTGTAAACGTTCTTGCTGAGTCGGACGAATGCCCCAAGGGGAGCGGGGGGAGCGCATCGTACCCGCGCGCTTTTTATATACCTAACTATTGGCGCGTTCATTTAAAAAGACAAATCCGCTTTGGGCACCATAACCGCTTTGGGCCCCTTTCCCCTACATTGCATCTGATATTTGCTCTAAACGGTCCAACTGCCAAGACATTCAATATCAAGTAATCGGAACCTTCGTGTGAATGATGACATTGAAAGATGAAAGATAATCGCGCCATGAAATATTACACCGTTTTTATACTGTCTCACAATTTTAATTTACGTTCTTCACCTGTCGCTGCTGATTAATATTCATCTTTATACGCTACACGCTAGGGTATATTTTTTATCTTCAGTACTTATTGCCTGTAGCATTTTATGAAAGCCTCTTTCAGTATGCTTTCATTATCTACTTCGTCCTAGCGTTTATCCGGATTTATCGGATTACAAGCTTAGACTTTCATATTGGCAATGTGATCACTGTAGGGAAGCCTTGTAACTGTCTGATTTTTTTACTAGTTTTGTTCTTTCCGTATTTTCTGATTATTTATCGCGTCCTTCGTTGTGTTTATTTTACTTATGCATACCAAGGTCTTCGTCCTAGTATTCTTCAAACCTGGTTAAATATCATGTACGAGGAAAATACCAGTTACTATCTATCTTACAAAATGAAAATACCTGCTTATTCTTCCCATTTGCCTACTATCTAGTATGTATCTACCTTTTCGTCTTCTTCGTATTGTCAACCTTTACATTTACGGGATGTCCTCTAAAACAAAATTGTAACGACTCATGTTTGAGTCTAAATCAATGCGATCGGATATTATGTAATTAAAACATTCGTTGGGTTAATGTGTGTATTAATTTATGTAAGTAAGTGTTAGAATGATAATCGTATTATAATGGAAAATTCGTGTTCTTTTTATGCTGTCGCATACGCCGGATATATCACGAACTAGATTCGATATTCGGGCGTTATGTTTACAAGAGTTTAATTTCTTATGCTAAAACAGGTTTAGTAATAATTATTTATTTACCGATAGGAAAAATACGACAAAGGATATAACAATTTCAACCTAAACTTATTATAAAAATTCAAAGTACAATCGAATTTATTATTGTCCAAATTGAGATTAAACTTGTCTGAGCATCGAAAGTTTTCACTCGTGTAATGAAGCACTTTTTATTTAATAACTTGAATATTGTAAAGATCCGAATTCCAAAGAGTTGTGAAAGTGTTGTTGATTCTATTATCCGTAGGTACTTGTGGGTAATTTTCGACGATTATTACTGTAGCACTTTTTATTCTCAGTCGTCTGTAATAACTCAAAGAGTGAAAACCACACTACATTACATGCATAAAGCACATGAAATTCTGCGTATCATTATAATGGAGGCACTATGTTGGTCACTGTTTCATGCTAGTCACGAACAGAAAAATTATGCTCATGATTGATGATTATTGTGTACTTGATTTCAGGCGTTCATATGCTAATGTGGTGTATGGTGCCTAGTCATTGTACTTTCTTCTATTATTGTAGAAGTTTCCCCATTTATTGCCGCATTGGGATCGCGATTAGCTATTACGGTTACGAATGTGTTGCGCGTTACTTGTTTATGAGTTTCTCTCTCATTATTTTCTGATCTTAGTTTTTCTTTTTTAATACGACGTACTCGTATTTTGCCACAGATATAAGTATTATATTGCAAAATGCTTTTGTGGTCGTAATTTGTCTAATGATTAGTCTCTTTAATCCGCATTGGAGCAGCGTGGCGGGACTAAGCTCTAAATCCCTCCCTCCTATGAGAGAGGAGACCTGTGCCCAGCAATGGGACGTTAAAAGGTTGTAGTGGTGGAGACCCTGGCTCAGGATAATATTATGTGGCAGACGTTGTCTCGGCCTTGTTTTTAACCCCCGACGAAAAAACGACGGGGTGTTATAAGTTTCACGTGTCTGTGTGTGTGTGTGTGTGTGTGTGTGTGTGTCTGTCTGTCTGTTCCCCTGTGGCGCTCAAACGCGTGGACCGATTTGAATGCGGTTTTTTTTGTTTGAAAGGTGAATTAGTCGAGAGTGTTGTTAGCTATGTTTGATGAAAATCGATCCAATATGGCCGCCGCTACAAAATGGCGGAATACATATTTTTTCACAACTCCCTTAATATGGGTATCAAATGAAAGGGCTTGACTAGTAGAATAGCATTATGCAAATCCAAGATGTCCGCCGCCAAAAATGGTGAATGTCGGGGGTTTTTTAAATTTTCAATTTATACTTGTAGATCTTGTAGAAATCAAATTATATTTTTTCCTGACAGGGGGGCTAATTCCGTCTATCGGGGCAATTCCGTATTTTGGTTATTACGTTCGCTACAATCGAGCTGCGCCGTTGATTTTTATATCAGCGTCTTCATGCGGCTCTTTTTAGATTGCTGATATGAAAATCAAATGCGCAGCTCGATTGGAGCGAGCGTAGCAACAAAAAACCGGAATTGACCCGGTAGACGAAATTAGCCCCCCTGACCTTACCTATTACAATTTTATAACATTAAAAACATTAATTATATCTCTGTAGGCAATTTTAGTGACGTAGCCTTTCTACACATTTCTATTAGGTACCTACTCGTTGATTGAGAATTACAAATTGAAGGTCATTAGCTGGGTCCACACCAGACGATCCGTCGCGCTCGGATCGCACGCGGCAGGAGCGCGATCCAAATGTGCAGGCGGTGTACAATACAATACAAGCGCATGGATCGCGCGCGGCACGTCCACACCGCCTGCACATTTGGATCGCGCTCCTGCCGCGTGCGATCGGAGCGCGACGGATCGTCTGGTGTGGACCCAGCTATTAGTGCAGCCCATTAGTAGCGACTCAAGTTAGGCAGACTATGTTGGCGGTCGATAGCGCAGTATCAATTATTAACCAAGAGGCTTAACATTGCTGGTAATAATTTACTGTTTCATTTGTAGATTCAATTTTAACGGCATCGTTTGTTAATAATTTAATTTCTCCAGATAAAAAAATAATATGAAAGCCAACCAGATAACATAAGGTGAACTTGATAGGAAAGTCAATAATTGAAACTTATATGGACAATTTTGTGAGATTGTAAGTTAATATTTATGTAACAGTTTTAAAAATTTTAAAAAATAAACATTGGTGTCATGTGCAATAAAGTGAGTTGCGGTATTGGATTTCAAAAAGGATTTCAGTGATTAATGTGATGAAAATTTAAAAAAAAAATATTGGAAGCTCCAATTTTTTAATACGCCAAAGTGGCGAAGTCAGAGTCGAGGATTGTGTTAGTGGGTGATGAGGAAGAGGATGTTGCCTGTTGCCCTGGCATGAGGATCGGTGATATTGGCGGAGTGCTCCTTGAGGCTGCGAAGCTGACGAGATCTTGGTTTTGCCAGAAGCCTGAATACGGGTGAGTTTTAATGAAGGTTTACTCAAAGAATTACCTACTTCAAAATATACTTACCAATATTTTGGATTTTTTTTTATTTTAAAAAATGGTGATGCTTTGTAACGAGACTCGTCTTGTAGAGGACCTCGTTAGATTAATTATTTATTATTTGGGTTTAGTTGTAGGTTAGGTTAGTCATGTTGATTGTTAAAGAAACCTGAGTATTTTGCTTTCTTTGATGGTTAAACTTTAACGATAACCGTAACTAACTGTAACGATAACTTTAACTGTCTATGGTGAAATTACTTAGAAAAGTAGTTTTCTCATTTTAAATTCTAAATTAGGCTTAAACAGAATTACGACGATCGGCTCGGCTTACTGTACCAATTGGTTTATACTATGTACATTAAATATTTTATTCATACAACAATACATATTATACAAGAAAATGTAGTGACATAAAAATAAAGGTTAAAAATTCGCAAAAAAAAAAAAGCGAACAAACTAAAAACTAGGCCCCCACATCGTTTAACCCGGAGCCAAATGTGTGTTCCAAAAAAAAAGTCGCACCTAACGAACTTCTAGAAAAGCAATTCGCTTTCAACCACCGCACACTGGAATCGTGTAAAAACGAAAGCCGCAACCCATTTCGCCATAGCAGGCAATCTCGTACACTAAACGTCTGGATAGACACAAAGCGCGACGTCTGCGGGACGGCAGAACTGCGGCTGTAATACGTCACACTGAACGCGACTTACAGGCTTTAAGTTTTATGGCGCTGTTCAAACTCAGACACTTTTTGTTACCGAAACGGGACACTATCTTAGAAAAACGGTGAATGCTGTGTCCGGTGTCGGCAACCGACGTTTGCGCAGTTGTTGGTTGATTCCATATAGCTTGTATGACAAGTGTAAATTGAAAATTTAAAAGACCCCCGACATTCGCCATTTAGTGGCGGCGGCCATCTTGAATTTGCAATAGTGCTATTCTACTAGTCAAGCCCTTTCATTTGATACCCATATCAAGGGAGTTGTGAAAAAATATATCATCCGCCATTTTGTAGCGGCGGCCATCTTGGACCGATTTTCATCAAACATAGCTAAGAACACTCTCGACTAATTCACCTTTCAAACAAAAAAACCGCATTCAAATCGGTCCACCCGTTTGAGCGCCACAGGGGAACAGACAGACACACACACACACACACACACACACACACACACACACACACACACAGACACGTCAAACTTATAACACCCCGTCGTTTTTGCGTCGGGGGTTAAAAATAAAATATTGTATGGTGGCTTGTGTGTGTCCGACACACAATACAAAAGTGTCTACGTTTGCGCAGTGGCGATGGTGCGCTACGGTACTGCGGGGCTCCTACACAATGTTAACGGCTTTTCAGACTACTTATATTCTCCTTTTCAGCGCAACTAAAAGCTTGCGCTAGGAGTGCGTACGACGAATATTGCAACTGGTGGGATTTAATCCATCGACCTTTTGGTTTTTACTCCACGGCCTGACCGTTGCGTTAGCAGAGCTCTGAGCGCACCGGCAAGGCTGAAGTGAGTCCACGCGCGTGGAATCAATGTATGGGTGATCATGGTTTCGCCCACGAACTAGAGTGGCCCGAATGGCTGCGGTTTGCCATGTGTCATAAATATAAACGTTTCTACTGCTTGCCACGCTTCGCTAAGCAATCGCCCATACCGTGAAGTTCCCGGGCACGTCTCTAGGTTTCATTGCTCCAGCTCCTTGCATACCAACTTAGGAGATGCGTCAAACACGTTGCCTTTGCGCCTTGTGTCTGACCCAAGCCTTAACAACGCTGCCCACTTTAATAACCGACTATTTTTCTTCCAAACTGGGTCGTTCCTGCGCCGAGCCGGGCGCATTCAGCCGTATTAATCAAGTCGGTGCAACTGAATAGAGGCCCATCCCCCCACCCATTGACAATGGAGGGGATGTCTCGCTCCATTTGACAAATAAACTGCACTCGCGATACTCGGCCAAAGCTCGGGCAAGTGATCTAAATAGCTTGTTGACAGCTATCAACCTTTGGAAGAAAGTTGGAGGACCATAATGGATTTACTCTCGAAAAGTTTCGAAGACGTAGATAGGTACAGAGAGGAAGGTTCCTAACGAAGTCAAGTCCAAAAATACCTATTCTTATAAATACCTATTCAATACTTGTCGTTTGTCACCCAACTGACCCCTGTGTATGCGTGAGCGGCGCTATGTGAGTGTACCTACAGGCGGGCCGCTTGTATGAAGCTTCCTCTCTGTACCTATCTACTCGTGTGCCAAGACTCTGTAGGTATGTACTTATTCTGAGTTTGCACACCTCCAAAACTTTACCAAATACTACGTATCGAGAAACTGTAATATATAATGCAAAATGAACCCAAAGACTCTTATTTTAAAGTCGTAATTCAATACTTGGAATATTTATCTTACAACATAATATTTTCTACTTGGACGCTGGCTGTAAAATAATACTGAATGTATTGGTTAAGTCAAACCATAAAATAAGCCAGTGTAGGTCCATTTTACTCTGAAGTCACTGTGATTAGATCAGTATTATCTATTTAGTAAAGTTTTCGAGCTATGGAAAGTGAGACACAGCGTAGTGAAAAGTAAACTGGTACAGACTAGTACAGAGAGAATCCCGCGCCGCGCCGCTCGTCGAATCGCAGCACTGTGCTGCGATGGAATGTAAAAATCTCTACATTGAGATAGATCTATGATTATGTCCAGCATTAGACGTCAATCGGTTGTAAACAAAAAAATCATACAGACATAAAAACTTGTACAACAAGTATAAATTTAAAATTTATAAAAACCCCCGACATTCACCATTTTGTGGCGACAGCCATCTTGCATAGTGCTATTCTACAAGTCAAGCCCTTTCATTTGATACCCATATTACGGGAGTTGTTAAAAAATATGTAATCCGCCAATTTGTAGCGGCGGCCATCTTGGATCGATTTTCATCAACTAATGCTAACAACACTCTCGACTAATTCACCGTTCAAACATAAAAAAACGGCATTCAAATCGGTCCACCCGTTTGAACGCCACAGGGGAACAGACAGACACACACACATGTACACACACACACGACACACACAGACACGTCAAACTTATAACACCCCGTCGTTTTTGCGTCGGGGGTTAAAAACAAAAACAAGTCTAAATTGAAAATTTAAAAAACCCCCGACATTCGCCATTTAGTGGCGGCGGCCATCTTGAATTTGCAATAGTGCTATTCTACTAGTCAAGCCCTTTCATTTGATAACCATATCAAGGGAGTTGTGAAAAAATATATCATCCGCCATTGTGTAGCGGCGGCCATCTTGGACCGATTTTCATCAAACATAGCTAAGAACACTCTCGACAAATTCACCTTTCAAACAAAAAAAACCGCATTCAAATCGGTCCACCCGTTTGAGCGCCACAGGGGAACAGACAGACACACACACACACACACACACACACACACACACACACACACACACACACACACACACACACACACACACACACACACACACACACACACACACACACACACACACACACACACACACACACACACACACACACACACACACACACACACACACACACACACACACACACACACACACACACACACACACACACACACACACACACACACACACACACACACACACACACACACACACACACACACACACACACACACACACACACACACACACACACACACACACACACACACACACACACACACACACACACACACACACACACACACACACACACACACACACACACACACACACACACACACACACACACACACACACACACACACACACACACACACACACACACACACACACACACACACACACACACACACACACACACACACACACACACACACACACACACACACACACACACACACACACACACACACACACACACACACACACACACACACACACACACACACACACACACACACACACACACACACACACACACACACACACACACACACACACACACACACACACACACACACACACACACACACACACACACACACACACACACACACACACACACACACACACACACACACACACACACACACACACACACACACACACACACACACACACACACACACACACACACACACACACACACACACACACACACACACACACACACACACACACACACACACACACACACACACACACACACACACACACACACACACACACACACACACACACACACACACACACACACACACACACACACACACACACACACACACACACACACACACACACACACACACACACACACACACACACACACACACACACACATACACACACAGACACGTCAAACTTATAACACCCCGTCGTTTTTGCGTCGGGGGTTAAAAATGGTTGTCTGTAAAGTCGGTTTACGGACGATAATTTTACGTGATAACGTCATAAGAAAACATTGCCTCTATTCCGCGCTCTCGCTTGCACGTTCGGCTAGGCGGAACGTGACAATGAGTCATGCTTTTTCGTGCGTGCGACCGGCGTTCTTCGATTTATAAGACGTCATCACGTCAAAAAATATAGTTTAATGTTACAGTTGTGTTATAGGTACCTACATACGGATTTCAAGCAATATTTAAACCATATTTTTAGTGTAGCCACATTTTAATGAATCCTCCCGACGTGACCTAAAATCTTTTTAATTGAAATACGCCGCAGGAAACCTGAATGATATCCATTTTTAAAAGGTTGATGTTACCCCAGGTATATATGTTGAATAATATTATGTTAAATGCACGATATATTTTTCTTAAGAGATATCGTAGTTTAGCTTTTTTTCTGTAAACTATTGGAATATTTCCAACGCAGCAGTGAAGACGTTAATAATAAAACCTATTTTTGTATACTTTCGTCGCCTGCTAATTTTAAAAGCTCATCTATTAAGTGTCCAAACTAATTGGTCACCGTCTGGCCATTTTATGCGACGTATTCCAGAAAAAAATTCACTCACTATTAAGGTGACGAATAAAAAAAATCCTTCGCAGGTTAAATCATAAGGTTTTCCGCACAATGGACAAGTTTCCAATTTTTTTTTTAATTTATTATAAAAATTGAAGTAAAATGAAACAAAAATCTGAAAGAATTATTAAATTATCTCAAAAACTGAAAAAGTTATTGAACTTTAAAGTTACTAATTTCATTTCACGCGGCGCTCTATCATAATATAACGTCATCCAACCCGCTCAGAGGTATTTTTTCCATGTTTTACTTGTTTTAATAATTTCTCCGAGATTACTGAACCGATTTGCGTGATTCTTTTAATCGACAGCTGAGGATGTTTGCAAAATGATCCCATAGATTTTTTCGAAAAATTTTTTTTATTCATTTAGCTACCTATAGCTGTAGCTGTAGATTGCTATAGCTTTCGGTTTTTTCAAAATCCCGCGGGAACTGTGGATTTTTCTAGGATACAAAGTATAGATAGATACTTCTAGATACCTATGTGTTATTCCAGGTTATAAGCTATGTATGTATTTTTCACCCAAATTGGTTCAGTAGTTGCGGTGTAAACGAGTAATACACATACACACAAACTTTCGCCTTTATAATATTTGACACAATAACCCGACTTTGTCCCAATAAGTGTAGGGGTCGTTAGAACGACAAAGTTGAAAAACACTGGAGCGCAGTTTAATTGGAACATACACTTCGAATTTTCCCATTTAGGCCACACAGAGGCTTTGTTCTGGCGCCGCTCCAGCGGAGACGGCGAACCAGCGTGTCAACGAATGAGCTGGGTTTGTTATTTTTCTTGCGGAAATCCGTTTTTAACCCCCGACGCAAAAACGACGGGGTGTTATAAGTTTGACGTGTCTTTGTGTGTGTCTGTCTGTTCCCCTGTAGCGCTCAAACGGGTTGACCGATTTGAAAACGGTTTTTTTTTTGTTTGAAAGGTGATTAGCCAATTACGCAGATTATATGAACCAGTGTTTGCGCAAATACTTGTGCACTTTAATATCTCCTGTATAGTTGGCTTGTCTCCTTTGAGGCGGCTGCCTATACCGTGGCCGATATTCGGTCATTAATACATTATATTCTAATTGAATAGACAAGTTAGTAATCATTTTACCGATATGATTTGTACATGATAACGTTTGTCAATAACGTTATTGTTGATAACGTTGTTTAGATTTACCGATAAAACATTTTTATTAATCGTCTCATCGCTGCTGCGGTATCTTCACGATTGTATTGTTTATTCGATTTTGGTTGACAATACAACGGAATTAAAAACACTGCAGTAAATAATTTAATTTATTGTAACGTTGAATTTTTCATTTAGGGCACATTGAAGAGAGTTGTTTTTGGCTTCGCTCCAACACGAGCGAGAGGGCTAGCGGATGATTGGTAGGGTTTATGATCAAAATTAATGGTTGTTTCACGAAAACAGGGTTGTTCAATGATAATTTTCAGTATTTTGGCACCGTGTGTTACCTAATACCTACCTTTTTGTTATTCACATAACCTTATTTATATACATATGTGTATACAATACATACGTGAATGACTTGTATGTTATATGTCAAATGACGCGATTTTCTACGCATATATGTATATCAAAAATGAGAAGTGTTTAGGGTGTCCCTACTAAAGTTATAAATGCACAACCACACACACATATTTTGTTCTAGCTTTTATTTGTCTGTTAATTTCAATTGCTTTTAATTTTTTTCTATGTAATCTATGTGGCCATATATATAAATAAAAAGTGAGAGTTTTGTTTGTTGGTTTATTGATTTGTTCTTCAATCACGCAGCAACGGAGCAACTGATCGACTTGATTTTTCGCATGGGTATGTGAAGTTTAAGATGTAGAGAATATAAATAGTGACACAGGATACTTTTTTATCCCAGTAAAACTATTCAAAGCGACAAGATTTTTAAAAACCTAAATCCATGTGGACGAAGTCGCCGGCATCATCTAGTGTTCAATAAACGTGACGACAATTGCATCCCGACTGAAACCCTATTTAGATCTACGTATGTGTTCTAGAATTCTCCAGTTGTAACTCTATAATATTTGACCGAACTCAAACATCTATAGAATATTCAGTAAATCGTAGATCAATTTAGCTTTGAAATTGCTTGCAGTGCAGCGTTCGAAATTTGCTTAGCTATAGGATAAGCGTCTTGGGCGTTCGAGTATAACTTATATGAGGATTTGGTCACGAATAAATACAGTTCGGCAAATAAGCAAATTCATGTGACAGTAACGCGTTTGGCGCGCAGTGTAATTGGACTTGTGAGTTGTGAGTTGTGACTTAGATTTAAGTTAGACTCACATATAAAGCAAGAGTGTAAAGGCACACTCACACACACAAGGACAACGCGAATGACGATTAGCGAGGAGAGTGTGTCTTCTATACGCAGTAACATTTAGTATTTTTTAACCCCCGTCATAAAAACGACGGGGTGTTATAAGTTTGACGTGTCTGTGTGTGTGTATGTGTGTGTGTGTGTGTGTGTCTGACTGTTCCACCGTAGCGCTCAAACGGGTGAACCGATTTGAATGCGTTTTTTTTTTCGTTTTAAAGGTGAATTAGTCGCGAGCATTCTTAGCTATGTTTGATGAAAATCGGTCCAAGATGACCGCCGCCACAAAATAGCGGATTACATATTTTTTCACAACTCCCTCAATATGGGTATGAAATGAAAGGGCTTGACCAGTAGACTGGCACTATGCACATCCAAGATGGACGCCACCACAAAATAGCGAATGTCGGGGGTTTTTTAAATTTTTAATTTATACTTGTTTAAATACCAAAGAAACAACTAAGTTATTTTGCTATAGTATACAATCTACTCGGTCTGTCCACTATTGTTTAGTGGTTGTGTGTTGTGTCCATTTGTTGAAAGGACTAAATGAACAAACACTAAGCGATGTATTTGCTAAGGTCCGCTAGAAATCACAGAATCGTATACTCTTACTTAGCGTTGAGAACATCGGCCGTTAGTCACGAAGTTATATTGTAGAAAGTCAGTGGAAACCGATGCACACTATAATTTGAACTGTTCCCGATATTAGATAGATTGTTTGTTAATAATAATTTATTATCATTCATGAGATTGTTGTTCTTCCTTCCGTGAATATAAATTACTTTATGAAAATTCAAATTGCCTTATAGAAGGAAAATGGCATAGAGATGAACTAAATGAATAAGTGGACGTGGACTTACTTTACTCAGACTCAAGACATAGTTAAAACACTACATAAATATGTCCTTGACATATTAGTCTCGTTTTAACTCTGTCTTAGTTTAAGCAAAATCAGAGTACGCTCTGCAAATCCCAGAATGCGCTGGTAGTATCTTCGAGTGAAGACCGCGTCTTAGTGAATGAGGTGTGTAGGGGAAGAATGGCATCCAGAAAATGGCTGACATCCCTTGAAAGCAAAGGCCATAATATTATGACTGAATATGCGCATAATGCGCGAGATATCAAATAGTTTCAAAATAACAAGTATAATATACCTATTAAAAATTTAAAAACCCCCGACATTCGCCATTTTGTGATCGCGGCCATCTTCGATTTGCATAGTGCTATTCGACTAGTCAAGCCCCTTCATTTGATACCCATATTAAGGGAGTTGTGAAAAAATATGTAATCCGTCATTTTGTAGCGGCGGCCATCTTGGATCGATTTTCATAAAATACCTATAGCTAACAACACTCTCGACTAATTCACCTTTGAAACAAAAAACAACCGAATTGAAATCGGTCCACCACACACACACACACACACACACACACATACACGCACGCACGACCGCACACACACACACACAACGCACACGCACACGCACACACACACACATACACACACACACACACACATACACACACACACAGGTTAATAAAAATGATCTTCAGACCGATCGACATGCTGAAACTACATAGACGTATAAGGGTTCCTTGTTTTATAAGAAAATGTACGCAAAAACCAAAGCGTAATGAACCACAAATTAACCAGTATAGGCGCACTTCAAAGGTCCATTGCACTCGGCATATTATTATGCCCGAATATGGAATGTAATTATTCTATTCATTCATTCATTCATTCCAGTTAGCAACGCGGAACGACGCGTGGTTCCTTGACAATGGCCAAGGGCGGTCAAGCGTGAATCGCTCGCATACCTACGTTTTTTTTTTACATGATCAATTCAAACCTTAAAATTGATATTAGTCAGAAAAGTTTTGCAGTACATTTTTGATGTCTCTCTGTTCCATCAGTCTCACAACAGAGTCGTACAGGTTTCTCTATTCATTCAATCATTCATTTATTAAATGCATTCCTTCATATATTCCATCACTCACAGGCGTCGTCCTAATTGGCTAACGATCGTACGATCAATACCATCGATATCAGACGATGTAATCAAACATATCAGAGTGTCCTAATTGAACCTCGCTGTACAAATTTTCATCGTACGACGAAATCGATCGTTTCGATCGTACGATCGTTAGCCATTTAGCACGACGCGTCATAGTCAGAACTCAGAAGGGTCATGGACACAACTGTATGAAGATCAGACGCTGGATACTAGATAGTTTACGTGCTCTCGAAGACAGGGGCATGAAGAACAACTTTTCTTTTTAACCCCCGACGCAAGAATTACGGGGTGTTATAAGTTTGACGTGTCTGTGTGTGTGTGTGAGTGCGCGTGTGAGCGTGCGTGCGTGCGTGCGTGTGTGTCTGGACCTCGAACCCATCGTTTATGATCAGCATTCGAACAAGCTAGCCTTTCACCATTGAAACAGTAGGTAATTACTAATTAAATCAGTTCGTTTATAGCTCAGCAATGTCTGTGTGATGTGCTTCATTACAGAGTATTCTTTTGATACAAAATATCCGTATAGTTTTTGACATTTTGCCTTGCCCCTATTATTATTATCGCGTGCTGCCTGTTTAGGACTTTGCTCGTATACTTACTGCTATGGCTACTCATGGTGTTTGGTGAACTGTACTCGATGTTACGGTAATTCCATTACGCTCCGACTGCCGCTCGCAATGTCCGAGAGGGAATAACATTATAAAGCACTGTTAGGTGATAATTTATTTCTGCTTTATTGGCTCACTTTATTATAGACACGGGTTCTATAGTATTGAAACCCGCTAATTAATTTTTGCGTAAAATGTTTGATTTCTTTAAAATTTGCGGTGTTTGTGTTACGTACCACTACCTACTGTATAGCTCCCGAGGCTTCAAAATGTTTTCGTTAAATTAGTTCAGTAATTATTTGAACCAACCAATATTATACTACCAACTGAAGTACGTACTACGTACCTATTATTACTGATTACGTACTTCAAAAAACGTTTTTTATAGGAATGAATAATAATAAATAACAAACACTTAAATAAAATTAGTATGTACCTACATATAATCTAACCTACTTTATTAGGGCATGGTAACTACTACCCACATTAGAAGAGACGATCGATTGGTAAGCATTTTGCATAATGACTGGTTACTTACTTAATTGGTAAAAATATTTCAAACAACTTTTCACTCGACGGGAAGATTATGTTCGCATCGGAAAAGCATCGACGAAAACTAGTTATAGTTAATGATTTTATAAATGGGCACCAGGATTTCATAAAATAACGTATACTTAAGTATATATGTTTTACTTACCATGTGATAGATAGGTATATTATATTGTTATGAAAACTAAACTTAGTAGGTATGTGCATATACCCACATAAAATATTATACTCGTAATCGTAATAAAACGTAATAAAATTAGTCGCTCTGTATTATGTACTGAATTTCATCCCGATTCAACGCTAGTAATAATCGGTGCCGAATTCATTCAGTTCTTTAAACATTGTAAATTCAATAAAGCTTGCTAACTCGATTTGAATAAATCTTAGTTTAACGTCTACTTTGCAAGTATTTGAAAAGCGTCATTTTTCCGCACATTTGTAGAATTTCAAACAGTTTCTTGCTTTTTTATTGAAACTTGAAGCAGATTTTACAAAGAAATACCGGAAAATTCCCTGCTTGTTTTTGGAATCTAAGAACGAAAAATTCAGGTGAAGATTCCTAAGTCTTCCAAACGGGAGAGCTAAGACGTATTTTCGTGTAGCATTTTGAATATCAAAGCAAAACGATAGTCTAAGGAATTCTGTACCTACCTTTGATTGAAAAGTTCAGGGTATTTTCGAGATAGCTACGAGTAAAACGAGTTTCTTTATCAAGAAATCCTGGTGGTTATCTAAGTTTCTTTGATGAACAACTTCACAACTTTTAATGGCTTTTCTCTTCCTAATTAGGCTCAGATTTGAGATTCTAGACTCGACGAAATTCCCGATTCCAAATATTGCTATAGGGTTTTTAAAACTTCCGCTAAGTTACAATGTCCCCCGTTCAAGCTATGTTCATCATAAAACAAGGCATACAATTGAAAATTTTGGAAACCCCACGACAACAGCGTCCACGGGGTGTCTAATAGAGATGAAAATTGCCGAAAGTTTCGGAAACTTTCCGGGAAACTTTCCAAAATTGCCGGCAACTTTGGCAATATTGCCCGGAAAATTGCCAAAGTTGCCAAATTTCATAGGTTTTTTCAAATGTCATTTTCTATGACTATGAGCACATGAGGTTAAAAGTATTGGTATGTTCAGAATTAATACTAGTTAAACTTCATATAATATTGTTCATTATAATCAATTCCTAATTAATGATTAAAATATGAGAAGATAAAGTAAAATTACAACAATGGCTACTTCGGGATAACTGAACCCATGACTTTTTAAGTAATTCACTTATAATTTTTGTATGCATAGAAACAGGATATTGATACCTAATTTATTAGATATTAATTAAATGTGTACTATAATTATATTCAAACTAGATGATGCGCCGCGACTTCGTCCGAATGGATTCAAGTTCCATCTCCCGTTGATCTCGTGGGAACTCTTTGATTTCCCCGGATAAAGAGAAGCCTATGTCGGTCTCCAGGTTACATGTTATCGTTGTGCAAAATTTCGTCAAGATAGGTTCAGCAGTTAAGTCGTGAAAAGGTATTAACCTATATGCATATTGTTCCTCGTATCAACATTTTTAATTTTTTTACCCAGCAATCCTAAATATTTCCGGAACAAAAAGTAATCTATAGTACTCTTCAGGTCCACAATTATATCCATGCAAAAAAACAGGTAGATCCGTTGCTATGTTGTGGCGTGATTGAAGGACAAACCAACAAACATACACACTTTCGCAATTATAACATTGGTTGGGATTATTTCGACACTTATTTAGCTTGATGTGTTACTTACTGATTTTGAAAAGTCTATTAAGATTAATTAACTGGTGTCTGCTAGTGCTAAATTTGCTGAATGTGCCGTTGGATCGGAATGTAGGGTGAATGCTCCATAAGTCGACACTTTAACGGTTGTGTTACGTTTAAAAATTCGTAGACGTGTCAAACTAAGCAACTTCAGTACAATTTTTTTCTCTCTAATAAGTACTTAATGCTTGTGATTTTTGAGTCAAGTATTAATACCTTTTGGGGCTTTTTGAATAAAGAAGTATTTTTTTAATTTACCTATTTAAAAAAAAGTACTAATTTGCCTAAGATCGGCACCTTTGTGCTTTTCCAGCATTTGTGTTCTCAAAGTTGACCCTCAAATTGTATTTTACCCGCGACTTCGTCCGCGTAAAGGAGGATGGGCAAAAATGTATGAACGTTGGTCTACCTAATCAACACAAACGCCCTCTATGGAAATAAGAAGCTAATAAGTAGTTAATCAAATTACATATAGCGTTTATGCCAAAATATATGGGAGTTTTTCAAAATTCACTAAAAAATAAATGTTTTAATAATACTTTATATTAGTAACTAGCGGACCCGGCAGACGGCGTCCTACCCGCTATTAGCGCCACCTACCGGGTCCAATTTTTATACTTATAAATCTTCCTCTTGAATCACTCTATCTATTAAAAAAAACCGCATCAAAATCCGTTGCGTAGTTTTAAAGATTTAAGCAAACATAGGGACATAGGGACAGAGAAAGCGACTTGGTTTTATACTAGGTATGTAGTGATTCTACTATATGAATTTAATTAATAGTGCGTAGCGTTCTACGTTAAACTGCATCTTAGGTCTAGTGGTTAGCATAATCGACTGCAGATAACGAGGTCCCGGGTTCGATTCCCAGGTCAGGCAAATAATTGTTAGGTATTGGGTTTTTCTGTCAAGAAATTCTCAGTGCCAGCTCAGAGTTGGTAGTTGGCGCTGTTTCACCCCCGTGCCTCAGAGAGCACGTTAAGCAGTTGGCTCCGGTTATTATTACTATCATGTGACAATAATCGTTAAAGCCCACCAACCTACATTGGAGCAGCGTGGCGGGTTTAAGCTCTAAATCCCTTTCCTATGAGAGAGGAGGCCTGTGCTCAGCAGTGGGACGTTAAAAGGCTGTAGTAGTGGTGGTGGTGGCGTAGCATCTAGAATTAAATACATTGGTCAAGTTGGCAGCAGGGGGCACAAAAGCGGCCTAATGTCGGGCCCAACATAACTAATAATAGTAATAAGTCGAGATTATTAGCACACAAGTAGATAGGTTCAGAGGGAAAGCTTCATACAAACGGCTCGCTGTAGGTACACTCACACAAACACACTCACCAACGGTTCACGGACGCCCGCGTCCATCGATGTCCTACATCGATGAATGATAGAACTTCTAGAAATGATAGAACTACATCGATGCCCGCGTCTAACCTCCAACCAGCTCAGTTGGATGACAAACGTGCGCATATGTGTGCATGTACCTACAACGAGCTGCTTGTAGAAGCTTCCCCTCTGTACCTATCTACTCGTGTGATTATTAGTTTGATCGTTAGAAAGCTGCAAACTATTCCTATCGTTACTAGGTGGCATATTATGTCCTTCAAAGCCTAATCACTACATAGTATAAAACAAAGTCGCTTTCTCTGTCCCTATTTCCCTATGTCCCTATGTATGCTTAAATCTTTAAAACTACGCAACGGATTTTGATGCGGTTTTTTTTAATAGATAGAGTGATTCAAGAGGAAGGTTTGAGTAGAAAAATTGGACCCGGTAGGTGGCGCTAATAGCGGGCAGGACGACGTCTGCCGGGTCCGCTAGTGCTTCTAAGTATATAATAAGGTAAGCGACTGCATTATGTTTTTCTCGAAAATCTCTTGAACCCCAAGACTTACAGCTTTGCTTCCATATAATAAAATTAAGTACTAAAAATAAGCTTTTCATTGAAATAGGTTTCATTTGTGTTGAGTAGGTAGACCACTTTGCCCATCCTCCTTTATGTTTGTCTTAATATTTATAGGAACCTTTCCTCGTTTTCATTTTATTTTTCCGCCAAAAAATACCCTTCTCCAAAATTAATAGAATTTTTGAATATAGACAATAGATAATAGAAGCAATTTTTTAAATAGATAACTAGCTTCCACCCGCGGCTTCGCTCGCGTGAATTTCGGTTTTTTACAAATCCCGAGGGAATCATGGATTTCCGGTTCCCGTTCTCGCTCCCTTTTCCATCATTTATACCTACATTTAAGGAAGTTTGCTATAGTAATCTACCTATATGTGTAGCTATCGATTTTTACATTTAGATTTAAAAAACCCCCGACATTCGACATTTTGTGATGGCGGCCATCTTGGATTTGCATAGTGCTATTCTACTAGTCAAGCCCTTTCATTTGATACCCATATTAAGGGAGTTGTGAAAAAATATGTAATCCGCCATTTTGGAGTGGCGGCCATCTTGAATCGATTTTCATCAAACATAGCTAACAACACTCTCGACTAATTCACCTTTCCAACAAAAAAACCGCATTCAAATCGGTCCACCCGTTTGAGTGCTACAGGGGAACAGACACATTCACACACACACACACAGAGACAATTTTTAACTGGTTCACCGATATATCTGAGATTACTGGACTGAAGTCGGTTTTATGCACTAATATTATAAAGGCGAAAGTTTGTGTTTAACATCAAAGGCAGGAACGATGTGAAAAGTCTAATTTTATACTGGTTTTTTTTTAAATTGAAATAATTTGTGTGTGTGTGTGTGCGCACGTGCGTGCGTGCGTGTGCGTGTGTGTATGTGTATATATTTGTTACTCTTTAACGCCGCAACTACTAAACCGATTCACCTGAAATTTGGAATAAAGATATATTATGCCCTGACTTAACACATAGGCTTTATCTTTTTATCCTTGAAAAAAACCACAGTTTCCATGGGATTTAAATAATACCGAAATCTATAGCTACAGCTATAGGTAGATTACTATAGCAAACTTCCTTGAAAGTAAGTATAAAGGTTGAACAAGTATTACTTAAAAATTTAAAAACCCCCTACAGTCGCCATTTTGTGGCGGCGGCCATCTTGGATTTTCATAGTGCTATTCTACTAGTAAAGGCCTTTCATTTGATACCCATATTAAGATAGTTGTGAAAAAATATATAATCCGCCATTTTGTAGCGGCGACCATCTTGATCGATTTTCATCAAACATAGCTAACAACACTCTCAACTAATTCACCTTTCAAACAAAAAAAACCGCATTCAAATTGGTTCACCCGTTTGAGCGCTACGGGGGAACGGACAGACACACACACACACATACACACACACACATCAAACTTATAACACCCTGTCGTTTTTGAGTCAGGGGTTAAAAAGGGAGCGGGAAAGGGAACCGCAAATCCACGATTCCCTCAGGATTTTTGAAAACCGAAATTTACGCGGGCGAAGCCGGGAGTAGAAGCTAGTTTATTCTAAAATATAGCATTTTATGTGTTATCACTTAGCACAATGTGGTATTGCTATTAGGCTTCATCATCATCATCATGATCAACCCATTACCGGCTCACTATAGAGCACGGGTCTCCTCTCAGAGTGAGAAGGGTTTTGGCCATAGTCTACTACGCTGGCCAAGCGGATTGGCAGACTTCACACACCTTTGAGAACGTTATGGAGAACTCTCAGGCATGCAGGGTTCCTCACGATGTTTTCCTTCACCGTTAAAGCAAGTGATATTTAAATATTTAAAACGCACAAAACTCCGAAAAGTTAGAGGTGCGTGCCCGGGATCGAACCCACGACCTCCGATTAGAAGTCGGTCGTCCTAACCACTAGGCTATCACAGCTTAACCACTAGGCTATCACAGCTTATTATTATCACAGCTATTATTAGGCTTAGTTTTACATAATTAATCAAACATTAGGCTGTGAGCATAATCACCTTACTAAGCTTAACCCATTCATACGTGGAAACTATCTTATATACGTATATACATATATTCTTATATACAAAAAGAGATAACCATAATGATGTAGGAAATAAAAAAAATACGATTTGTCGAAAAAAGTTATGGGTTTATCAATCCCGAATTATCATCTTCAACTTATTTTTAATTTTTAATTTATCAGTAATAAAATAAGCGTGAAAATAAAAGTTTTTCATTAGGTTTTGTAGATAAGCGAAAGAACTAACACCCTATAGGCTGCTTTTTCATCTAATTAAACAATTATGGACATAAAATGTAATTTTCTATTTACACGTTTTTTGCCAAAGTTGCTGGGAAAATTCCCAAAGTTGCCGGCAGTTTTGGCAACTTTCGGAATATTGCCGGCAATTTTCATCACTAGTGTCTATGTTATGTAAGAAAACCGCATAAAAATCGACTTAGTAGTTCATCTGAAAAATGGTATGGCCCGTGTGATCTATAGCCATAAAACATACTTAACCTGTTCAGAAGTGATACTCACTTAATGAAAAAAAAAAAACATATTAAATTTGGTCTAGTAAAAAAATGCCCCAGTTTTTCAGGAAAATGGTGACAAAAAACGCACACACAACATCCAACACACCGTCTCTGTTAAGGACAAAATATACCCTGAGACCTTATTCGTTCTCAGTTTCAAAACTAATAATATTTAGGGACACCTCTATAAACCTTTATAAGATCTCAAATTATGAAGACAGTGCCCTACTTAACGCTATATTTGCCGACGTAATATACCAGGAAAACATAACATCTAGAGGGATAAACATAACTCTTCAGATGCAGGGTAGTATTTAAAGTTACGACATCACCCGTGTTTTTCCTCGCTGTGCAAACACACAAGATAGTGAAAATATTTACGCAAGGTAAGTAACCGAAACCGCCGGGTAACATACGGCGTGCGGTAAAATAGGTCACCCCAAAATGATAACGTTCCCAGACTATGAGATTACGAGTATTAACATTTTGCGATGCAAGCACGTAAACGTGTATTTTACATGAGAAATGGTTTTTTGGTGGGATGAAAGTCAAAATGTGTATTTTGACTTTCATCCTCTCTCCCAAGAGAACTCTGCTGAATTTCGGGATAAAAGGTATCCTATATGCTATTATGTAGTATGAACTTAAATCATGCCAAGTTTCATTTCAATCCATTCAGTAGTTTTTGCGTAATACATGCACAAACATACAGACAAACAGACAAAATTTTCAAAAACAGCTTTTTTACGTTTTATTACTTATCCCTTACGTCACTCACTTATTTTTTTGTAAATATCTTTAATGGACAGGCACAGAAAGTCTATGGTTTTAATCTATGTATAGACTAAGCACCTGCCGAGTGCACGCCTGCCTCACTGCATCTTTGTCTGTCAAATGAAATTGCGCGCGCAACACTTTTCTGTCACTTTCAACACTCGCACCGAACATTTTATATCTTAAAATCCAGGCAACCATGATTTAGCACCACTTTTGACCAGGCAACCAAATACGGTTCGATTAAGAATAAAATAATCTTTCATTTGACATATAATTCGTTTAAATAACAGATGAGGGTAGAAATTTCTAAGGTGGGATCCTAGACCAATAGTAAGTAGGCACGAACGCCCTAAAATTAGGTGAAATTTTGTTATCTTTGCGGTGTAACCAAGTGGGGAGTTTCGATAACGAGTCATTCACCTGTGAAAACCGTTTACCTGGTAGGTATGGAGCGATGGAAACTTACATTATGTGAATTTTACTTTAGTAGCTCTCTAACTTAAATTATTATTATTATTTATTTGGAGTTAATTAACATGGCACCCGCTAGCGATTGAGGGATTAGGTATACGATTGCTAGTTCTACCAAGTAGTAGTTTAATCACTCGTAAGATAACCACAGTCAGTCAGTCGAAAACCTGCTATAAAAAATAGCATGCTAATAAGGTTTATCTTTCATTCAATTTATTTTCATTCGTTCAAACCTAAAGTCATTTCTTGATTATAGCATATCAAGTACGGTAAATATATGCGAAACTTAAATACTTAAAGTAAGCAAGTAATGTTTGAAAGCCCGTTGACCTAACCTACAAACGGGCTAACTGACTCGTTGGGGCCTGTGTGCTTAGTCTAAAGCGGAGCACTCGAAAACGAACTCGAAAACTATTGATCGATTTCAGAGTAAAATAGACCTAAAATGGCTTGTATTAAGGTTTGAGTTCGCCAATACATTCAGCATTCGAACAATGCTGAATGTATTGGCGAACTCAAACCTTAATACAAGACATTTTAGGTCTATTTTACTCTGAAATCGATCAATAGTTTTCGAGTTTGTTTTCGAGTGCTCCGCTTTAGACTAAGCACACTGGTCACAAACTTCTCGCTAGGAACGCAGCGCGGCAAGTGATAGAAACTATAAGGGCGAGGCCACAAGACTGCGGTGCGACGTCGGATCGTGAAAATCTACGACGTCGTACAACGCTTAAATTTCCGATGCGGCACCGCACCGTGCAGATTTGCGACTATATAGCTATCGTTCAGTCGGCGTCCACACTTCCCTACGTACGCGCGTCTGCACTACAAGATGACTGATCACGATATCGATTGTATGATTTCCTTAATTCAGGAACTTCCTGTCTTTTGGGATAAAACAATAGCAGAGTAGAAAGATAAATTTGCAAAATCTGAAGCGTGGAAGGAAGTGTGAAGTTTTTATCACAATTTTGAGGAGATGGATATTTTTTGCGTAGTGTCGTATTATGTCGCGTTCTCGCTTATCAAGGTCATTTTATCAAGGTTATCAAGGTCATCCTACATATTTAGCAATAGGATAGGGTAAATTAATTCACTTTTTCCCATGCGCCACTCCGCTCGCCGCCCCACTCGCCGCCCCGCTCGCCGCCCCGCTCGCCGCCCCGCTTATAGTCGTAAGCGGTTAGTTGTGGAGCTCCAACCTCCAGTGTCTTTCTTCCCGGCTTTCAAATAAACAGGCATAACGAGGTCACCGTTGGATCGTAATTTTTATGAAAGCGCGCTTCTTTCTATCTTTAGCTTTATTTAAAAAGCGAAAAGCGAATGAGACATTACAGTAATGAGACAATTTTACGTCATTAAGATTTACCGAGGAGGTTTTTAACGTTTGCTGTGTGGACAAAATGCTAAAAACTTAATTAATAATTAAGGAGTTTATTACATTAAGCTATTGTAATTGTAATGAAGCTGTAACCACGATGTCATTTGAACGGTTAATGACAATCACAATTTCACTTTTCGTGTGATAGTGAAAATTTTAAAGTTTACAATCTAAAATGTATTTTAATTTCAAAATTAAAATACTTACTATTATGTCCGAGCAAATAATTTTACTAATTAATATCACTAATGAATAGAATTGGTGGATATAATTAACCACGAATGTCTAACTATGCAGTGGCACCTCGAGGTGAGTATAGGCGTATATTTAACTAGTGGATTCATACAAATCTCATACAAACTTTTATCCTCTATTCAACTTACTTAGAAGGGGAATTTCCGAAAATCCTAAAACACGAATTTCTTAATCTTTAATTCTTAATCAAATTTCGTTGGTATAATTTGAAAAGCGACGTGAAAAATAATGGACTCTCATACAAAATTTCATCCCCTATTTAATCCCCTTAGGGGTTGAATTTTCAGAAATCCTTTTTTAGCAGATGCCTCCTACGTTATACCTAATAGCTATTTGTATGCCTTGCAGCCCGATTCGTTAGTGGTTTGAGATGTTCGTTGATAGATCAGTCAGTCAGTCCAACAACACAAAAACATAGTTCAAATTTTTAATATGAATACTAGATAAACGGTATGTTTCCATTGTCCCCAGCTTCTCCCAGAAGGTGGACGAGGAGGAGGGCGGCGGCGGGGGCGCGCTGCACCCACCGGACGGCTTCTACTCGCACCAGCACAGCATCCACAGCGGCCACCATGGCCACAACGCCGAGCCCGACCGGGGCTACATGGACGGCAACAGATACGTCACCGCTGTGCACAGACCTTTGCCTGGTGGGTACACACTTTTACCCATTTTAAAATGTTGAGAAAGTATCCCATCGGACGGCTTCTACTCGCACCAGCACAGCATCCACAGCGGCCACCATGGCCACAACGCCGAGCCCGACCGGGGCTACATGGACGGCAACAGATACGTCACCGCTGTGCACAGACCTTTGCCTGGTGGGTACACACTTTTACCCATTTTAAAATGTTGAGAAAGTATCCCATCGGACGGCTTCTACTCGCACCAGCACAGCATCTACAGCGGCCACTATGGCCACAACGCCGAGCCGGACCGGGGCTACATGGACGGTAACAGATACGTCACCGCTGTGCACAGACCTTTGCCTGGTGGGTACACACTTTTACCCATTTTAAAATGTTGAGAAAGTATCCCATCGGACGGCTTCTACTCGCACCAGCACAGCATCTACAGCGGCCACTATGGCCACAACGCCGAGCCGGACCGGGGCTACATGGACGGTAACAGATACGTCACCGCTGTGCACAGACCTTTGCCTGGTGGGTACACACTTTTACCCATTTTAAAATGTTGAGAAAGTATCCCATCGGACGGCTTCTACTCGCACCAGCACAGCATCTACAGCGGCCACTATGGCCACAACGCCGAGCCGGACCGGGGCTACATGGACGGTAACAGATACGTCACCGCTGTGCACAGACCTTTGCCTGGTGAGTACATACTTTTAACCCATTTTAAAATGTTGAGAAAGTATCCCATCGGACGGCTTCTACTCGCACCAGCACAGCATCCACAGCGGCCACCATGGCCACAACGCCGAGCCGGACCGGGGCTACATGGACGGCAACAGATACGTCACCGCTGTGCACAGACCTTTGCCTGGTGGGTACTCACTTTTAACCCATTTTAAAATGTTGAGAAATTATCCCATCGGACGGCTTCTACTCTCAACAGCATACACAGTGAACACCATGGCCACGATGGCCGGGCCGGAGCTACATCGACGGCACCTACCTTCTTCTTGAATTTGAGGGGCTTCTTGAATCAAAATAAAAGAAATAGTTTCATGTTGCTCGTTTGTGTTTTAGTATGTCTGACTCCAGTTGTACCAATCAAGCACAAATTGAACGTATTCTGTAACATTTTGTGTGTGATAGCTTTAAGCTCGTCGGAGCCCCAAAACGAGGCTTCAAAGTGAACGCTTACGAAACACCGCAGAATAATAACATCGCAGACAAAGTTTCTGCGAGCGAGAGAATTACAAATAAGCTTAGCGAAATGTTTCAAACAACTCTGTTGGTATCAGTCGATGTTTAATGTTAATTTTAATTACAGAATTTAACGCTTATCGATCACGTTTTTTTGTGTTTTTTTACTTAACCTTGAATGTCTATTAAGTACTTGTTATGTTAACTACGTATTTGAGTTTTGTCGTGACTGTTTTTATTGCACGTACCTAATACTAATTAAGACGGCAATAATGTTTTTCTAATAATCCTAAGACGAGTGACGTCTTAAAAGAAATTCTTCTTGTATGCTCGCGATCTTGCTCCTTAAGATTTCAAAAATTAGGGAAACTAGGTTTACTTCTATCACGCCACTTCTATGATCATGACAGAAACCACGTCGCGTCGGATTTTTTAGCGTACCTACCTAAAATCTCTTTTTCTTGTAAGAGTTTTTTTCTCTTGTAAAAGTTTTTCCTCCTAAAGTTATTCAGTTGTCTAACTCTAAAAAATTGTTTTCCTCGTTCCAGCACTAAACCACTCCAACTCGTCATGCTCGTCGGCGTCGAACGCGTCGACGGGCGCGGCGCTGTGCGCGGGCTCAGCCGAGCCGGCACCCCCGCTCTACATCGCCGCACCGCCCGAGGGGTTCGGGATGGCTGTTCATACCAACAGGTATGAAAACATTATAAGGTATGAACCAAATATTCCTTGTAGCACTAAACCACTCCAACTCGTCATGCTCGTCGGCATCGAACGCGTTGACGAGCGCGACTCAGCGATGCCGGCACCTCTTACTCCACATCACGACACCGCCCGAGGGGTTTGGGATGGCCGTTCATACCAACAGGTATGAAAACATTATAAGGTATGAACCAAATATTCCTTATAGTACTAAACCACACCAACTCGTCATGCTCGATGCGTAGAAAGCTTTCACGTGCGCGGGCTCAGCGATGCCGGCACCTCCACTCTACATCACGACACCGCCCGACGAGTTCGGGATGGCCGTTCACACCAACAGGTATGAAAACATTATGAGGTAGCATTAAACCAATTCAAATCGTCATGCTCGTCAGTCGAAAGTATTGACGGGCGAGGCGCTGTGCGTGAACTCACTGGGGCTATCACTCGCGCTCTACATGAATGCATCGTTCAAAGGGATGAAAACTATCGAGTACAAAAGTCGTCTTTCTTCATGCGGCATAGATGCTCGTTTTCCCGTGCTAACTGGAACGGTCATTTTTTCAGCGCTGCGGAGTTTGTGTCACCACTTCGCTCACATAAATATTTTGGACTGTCATATACAAACAAGTTCAAAGAGATTTGTTGTTGTATAAATAAACTCGGGAAAATACCGCTGAACCTTCACAGGTGGTATTTGTTTTACATTCTCACAAGGTTGAGGCTCTGAGGGTGAGATCTATAGAGCGTACTCTGACTCTACTCAGACTCAAGACAGAGTTAAAACGGGACATAAATATGTCGCTGACATAAATATATCTCGTTTTAAGTCTGTCTTGAGTCTGAGTAGAGTCAGAGTACGCTCTATAGATCTCATTCTTAGTCAGAGTACGCTCTATAGATCTCATTCTGAGCTAAATTTACAACAATTCAATTAGTTTAGTCGTTAAAAGTTTGTAATTCACCAGGCAACATCTGCAACTGTGCAAATTATGACAAAGAGAACAAAAAGTTTATGGTATCACCGACTTCCAAAATATATCCTTATCGAGGCACCTGCAAAATGTAACAAGAGAACTACACGTAGTGCATTTCAAGGGTCTGGAACTCAGTTTAAAATAAGCAATCCTAATATTTTTTCGTCAGATGCTAAATGTAGAAAGTTTAGAGGCGTCACTAAAATCACCTCAGTTTAAAACAAAAATGAGATTATTCTTAAAATAAATGTAAAAGCAAAGAAATATTGCAACAGATGTATTGTCCGAAAAACAAAAAATTATCTTTGAATGTAAATTGGAAAACCTAGTCGCCAATTCAATGTAAAGACTTCTTTTTTGTTAGTTTATAGGTAGGTGGGTACTACTTTTTGTGAGGCTATAAATTAGAAAGTTTTGCACAATGAATTAAACACATTATTTAAAATGGCTTTGGGTCGGATATTTATCTTGTACATTGTACTAATACAAGGTTCAAGTCATATTCCGGCAGTCTTAGATAAACGTTTTTTCTAAAATGTTACAGCATAATGGATTTAATCTCCAGTAAATAATTGTACAAAGTGTAAAGCAAATTAATATAAAAAGGGGCGTAACGGCGTGTTTACACGTGCATCAGTCATTAACGATTCTTATTAACTACAATGTAACGTAATGTTGCGTAATTTTTACGACGGTGAACATGCTCATATGAGATTATAAGTCACTTAAAAAAACGTCAATATATTACTATACAGAAAACCCAATAGAAATATGTGAACCAGACGTAAAAGCGCGTCTCTATGTTCTTGTTATGTTGAATTTTTTCCTAAAATAATATAAATAATTGTCTATGTAACATACAGTTTTTTCCTCGCAACATTTAAAAAAAACGCGTCACGTTGATTCGACACGAGACTCCCAATTTGCCTTGTCTTAAGATCTCGTAACTTTCTGAGAATTGCTTAAGAAACTTACTACAAAAGTACGGTAAATCACGAAAGCGAGATTATAATTGGCGATTTATTATTTATTTTAGTGACGGCGTTCACGTGTCGTGGGTTTGTTGTTAAAGAATGACAAGAAAGTTTGTTATTGAGATTTATTCAGTCTGCGAAGTTTCTAACATGTTTAATAATTTCAGCGCTCTTGATTTACTGTTCTATTTGCATTATATATGCCCGAGGTTTTTAGTTAGAGGTGTTTCACCCCCGTCTTGGAGAGCACGTTAAGTCGTCGGTCCTACGCTTAATCTCTCTCCGGGCGTGTTGAATTGGCGTCTGCGGTCAGTTTTAATTCAGGCACGCAATGTAGACTGCACACTGCAAATCGATCGAAAATGTAATCCGTCTGTGTAGACACTGAAATCAACTCTCAGTCGAATCGTTTATATCTTTTGAATCATTGTACTAACCTTACTTATTGAAAAGGGAAATATAAACGAATCTTAACTTGAATTATATTTTTCAAAAAGATCGTTACATTTCAACTTATAGGCACTATGTATTGATTTAGAGATGGTGATTTGGTACTTGCTTTTACAATAATTATTGTAGTTTAGATGTCTTATCTATGGTTTATGTTGGTTTACTACATGTATCCGAATCTTCCGTAGGCGAGGCACGGATGTGGGAATCATTGGCACGACCGGAATGACACAAAAAGACCCAACATTGCCACAAAAACGTGGCAAATTGACGCGAGGGTACGTCCCTAACCTAAGGAATGGTTTTCGCTAACCCTAATATTCCATAACACTGTCCCTGTAACTTGAATGCGTAACTATTTCACTTCCAATGAATGAAGCTTGTACCATTGACACTGACCTCACTAAGTTTCGTCCTCCCACAAAATTTCGTCCTCTGTCTCAGTAAGGTTGCTTTACCCCTACGCAGTGCGAAGATGTAGCGAAAGATGTGTTTGGAGTTCAATTCTCTATGTGAAATGATCGATTTTTCACAGCTTAGTTCATCTTAGCTTTGAAGTATGTATTTGCTTTTGTTACACGATCCCGGAGTAAATATTACATTTGCCATTACATAAGTTTGTTGTAAAATCATTCAAAAAATTTTGAATGGCTTTGGCTTTGTATTCAGCTGCCCAAAAGTTAAAATAATCATTTCTAACCTACTTTTCATTGATATAGTTATTTGTTACTGAAATATACTTCCTTTCGAAAAGATTTTCTTGCCGGTTCTTTTTATTATAATCTGTTTTCCGAACCGGCGGTAAAATAGTCTTAAATCTTAACATAATATTAGAGTTATATATGCATACACTATTTAACATAATATAAGCGCCTGTAAAGATTTTGGTTTGAGGAAAGGTGTTCTCACACATCGCTCGCTGGGATGTGCCCCGCACATCATTGTGGTAAATGCAGCATTAGAATCTTGTAAAATAATAACTGACCTCACTAAATTTCGACCTCTCTTAAATTTTGCCCTTTCTCAATAATTCTTAGTAAATATAAATTATATCCGCAAAACGCATGAATTGAAACCATATTTGTACATTGTTATAATATAAACCTTTATCAAAAATTCTTCATTAGAAAACAATTTGTAGCATGATTACAAATCTTACTAATTGCTAACGTGCCTATCTATAATGCTTAAATACGTATTTAAAATAATCAACATTGACAGTCAAAATAATTAAACAATCTGATAAATATGTATATCACTTTCATAAATAATTATAGTAGGAGATCCCACCTTAGAAATTTCTACCCTCATCTGTTATTTAAACGAATTATATGTCAAATGAAAGATTATTTTATTCTTAATCGAACCGTATTTGGTTGCCTGGTCAAAAGTGGTGCTTAATCATGGTTGCCTGGATTTTAAGATATAAAATGTTCGGTGCGAGTGTTGAAAGTGACAGAAAAGTGTTGCGCGCGCAATTTCATTTGACAGACAAAGATGCAGTGAGGCAGGCGTGCACTCGGCTGGTGCTTAGTCTATACATAGATTAAAACCATAGACTTTCTGTGCCTGTCCATTAAAGATATTTACAAAAAAATAAGTGAGTGACGTAAGGGATAAGTAATAAAACGTAAAAAAGCTGTTTTTGAAAATTTTGTCTGTTTGTCTGTATGTTTGTGCATGTATTACGCAAAAACTACTGAATGGATTGAAATGAAACTTGGCATGATTTAAGTTCATACTACATAATAGCATATAGGATACCTTTTATCCCGAAATTCAGCAGAGTTCCCTTGGGAGAGAGGATGAAAGTCAAAATACACATTTTGACTTTCATCCCCTCTTCCAAGGGAACTGTGCTGAATTTCGGGATAAAAGGTATCCTATATGCTATTATGTAGTATGAACTTAAATCATGCCAAGTTTCATTTCAATCCATTCAGTAGTTTTTGCGTAATACATGCACAAACATACAGACAAACAGACAAAATTTTCAAAAACAGCTTTTTTACGTTTTATTACTTATCCCTTACGTCACTCACTTATTTTTTTGTAAATATCTTTAATGGACAGGCACAGAAAGTCTATGGTTTTAATCTATGTATAGACTAAGCACCTGCCGAGTGCACGCCTGCCTCACTGCATCTTTGTCTGTCAAATGAAATTGCGCGCGCAACACTTTTCTGTCACTTTCAACACTCGCACCGAACATTTTATAACTTAAAATCCAGGCAACCATGATTTAGCACCACTTTTGACCAGGCAACCAAATACGGTTCGATTAAGAATAAAATAATCTTTCATTTGACATATAATTCGTTTAAATAACAGATGAGGGTAGAAATTTCTAAGGTGGGATCCTAGACCATTACTTAGCTCATGTTCGTCGATATTCTTATCTTCTACGTCATCTAGTTTGAACTGGCATGAACATAATAATAATCAATCTTTTCTAAATCTAGGTGTCATTGCTTCACCAATTTCTAATTTATTAAAATCTAATCGAATTGTTCCATCTTATTATTAACGTATTCACTAAGTCTAGATATGGTCGCTCTCGTATTTCTTTTGTTGTGTCGGTTAAGTGTTGAAATAAAATTCAGTTAGTAGAAAGCCTTCCTCAAACAGAGGCAAATATTTTTTTATTCTAGTACAAATTAGCCCTTGACTGCAATCTCACCTGATGGTAAGGTATGATGCAGTCTAAGATGGAAGCGGGCTAACTTGGAAGAGGTATGCATACCCCTGATCGGTTTCTACGCGGCATCGTACAGGAACGCTAAATCGCTTGGCGGCACGGCTTTGCCGGTAAGGTGGTAACCAGCCACGGCTGAAGCCTCCCACCAGAGACAATTACAATTACAATACTTGCTAGTATAAAGAGAATTTCAAAACGCGGGCACCTACAAAATCTGACCGCTGACCATCTGTTTGGAAAACTAAGGCCTTGTCTTTTGGTGGAAATTTTTGACATGCCCATCAAAAAACTAGCAAAACGGGCTAGCTGCATAAATCAATATCTGTGCTTCCATGATTAAGGTTGAGGATCAAATATTGGTTTTCAATCCATAAAATATCGCCTGACATGCAACCCACCCCTTGTATATTAGCACATACAAATTCTATTAGAAATAGTTAATCAAACATCATTGTACAGTAGTAGATATTTCATAGCAAAATCTTTCTCGAGTTAATTAACATCTTCTAAATTATTAGTAAAGTTGTAAACCTACGCTTTTTACTGTTGTTCATTACTATTTAAGTTAAAGTAAGCTATTAGATAATTATTTACTTTTTGTCAGCAATGTAAATAAAAAAATGGAACATGATATTGGATTTATTAATTTTATCAAAATTTGATATAGAGTCACTTATCTAAATTTCAAAGTGGTTGACTTTTCTATTTTATCGATATTTTCTTTGTCTCTTAACCGTTCGCGTTTTATAAGCGTTAGTATCGTTAAAATTAATATAACTTGTTTCAAATTATAATTAAATACTATTACTCATAGGTACGTTACATTTCTCTCATCGAAATTTCTTTTCGAACTTTATCAAGATGTATACAAAGTTCTAGTCTTCCGAAGACAAACTGCTGTATATTCAGAGACTCACAGTTATTCTCCTTAAATTATGTCTAATAAATATCATTAACTATCATTAAATCTCTTAATGATCTGTCATATAGCTGCACTAATGAAGCGTTAAGCGTTAATTTATTACCTTCTTCCATACCTGTACCTACCTATTCAAATACCTAATTTCAAAATACCAAAATGTATGTATTTATTACCTTTTTTATTTGATTTTACAACTAAAAACTTTTCTATTTGTTTTTCAGTCGCTATGAAATGTCCCAAGACTTGTTAGATAAACAAGTTGAGATCTTGGAGAGGCGGTACGGCGGGCTGAGAGCGAGGCGGGCCGCTGTGACCATTCAAAGGGCGTTCAGGAGGCGGCAGCTTCTTAAGAAGTTTAGCGCTATTACAGCCATGGCCAAGGCGGCTGACTCCACCGCTAGGAGGCATCAGGATGGCACTGACCACCTGCTTGTTAATGGTAAGCGTTTATTGAGTTACTCCCGTCAAATCTGAACCGATTTCGTTGAAATACTCGTACATAATATCGTAGCTTTAGTTTTAAGTTTCCGTAAGTCATCATCATCATAATCAACCCATTACCGGCTCACTACAGAGCACGGGTCTCCTCTCAGAGTGAGAAGGGTTTTGGCCATAGTCTACCACGCTGGCCAAGCGGATTGGTAGACTTCAAACACCTTTGAGAACATTATGGAGAACTCTCAGGCATGCAGGTTTCCTCACGATGTTTTCCTTCACCGTTAAAGCAAGTGATATTTAAATGCTTAAAACGCACATAACTCCGAAAAGTTAGAGGTGCGTGCCCGGGATCGAACCCACGACCTCCGATTAGAAGTCGGTCGTCCTAACCACTAGGCTATCACAGCTTCCGTAAGTAATTATCACCATTTAGGTACCTGTTCTTAAATTGACGTTCAAAAAGTGTACAGTGTACCAATTTTGAATAAAGTTTATTTTGAGTTTGAGTTTGATATCCGGAAAAATATACCGGTTGGTTCCATTTAAAGGTGTGAAAATCTTCCCTTTAAAGATGAAGAGCAGAACTCTTCAATGGATAGCTCGTGATCACTGTAATATTTTTATTTCTTTTCGTTTTTTAGGATCGAGGGTAGAATGCCCAAAGTCCTTTAGGAGCAGAAAGAAAAACTCGTAAATCCGCTTGGTTAATTATTAGTAACGGAGTTTTCTCTTTTGTAATATTTGTTTGTTTTTGATTAATTTTAAAATACTTGCGAATCGATTGTTGAAATTATTACTATTAATATTACGCGTTTAATACCTATTATGGAACTCAATATTAATATTCTTTTTAAGTGAAGTTTTTTTAGATCAGTATATCTTGCTTTGGAAATTGCTTTTCTACTGTAAATTGGCGACTGCCGGTTGTAAATGATGATTCAATCAAAACAACATAGGTACAACTATACGAGTTTTACATCTGTTATATCGAAAGAACCCAGCGAAAACAATATACCTACTATATACTTAGTATTATATAGTAAGTAGTAATTAAATCGGCACTCCTTAATCAGTGACACATCGAAGAACCTTGGAGAGTCTGATATCATAAATTATTATGCATAGGCTTGCATCACTAATTCTCAAGGCTTAGGCGCGCGACGCGTCGCGGCGCGGCGTCTAAATTATAATTTCAATATTGGGTTAAACTCACTCTCTGCCTTCGTGAGCCCTGAACTTTGGTGTTAATCCTTAAATTAATCCTGAGTTATAAATAACAGACGTTTTGGTTGATCATAAAATAGGATTCATTGGGCAAAGGATTATATACAGGTTTTATATGATGCTTAAGCTTAAACTGAGTAAGGAAATAGCAAACAGGTTTGTTAGGAGTTTGTTTGGTAAACGTACCAACTTACTAGAGATAAGCCTTTTGCACCCAAATCTTGCAGTTTCCACACTGAATCTAATCCTCTTTATGAGATTCGAGGCACAGAGGGCATATTGTTTCTTCCTAAATCTTTCTTTGAAAAACGAAAATTAGCTCCAGTTTTCGTTCTTTTTCCTGTCTTTTTTATCGGTATCTTTGCCTGAAAGCAAAACATCATTGCCTTTTTTTGTTAACTTCTTTATCTTTAACCGTGAAAAGTTTACTGTAAGTTTGCTTATGGGCATTAGCCTATTGTCTAAATCTATACATCTATACAATTATAATAAAATCGTAGACTTGCCGTATCTGTACATTGAAGATTTTTGCAAAATAATAGCTGGGGGATGTTAGGGATAAGTAATAGAACGTAAAAAAGATATTTTTGAAATTTTTGTCTGTTTGTCTGTTTATCTGTTTGTCTGTTTGTCTGTATGTTTGTGCGCGCATCACGCAAAAACTACTAAATGGATTGAAACGAAACTTGGTACGATTTAAGTTTATACTACGGAGTAACATATAGGATACTTTTTATCCCGAAATTCAGCACGGTTCCCCAGGGAGAGGGGATGAAAGTCAAAACGTGTATTTAGCTGTAATTCAATAACGCGTGGTCTGATTTCATTTATTCTTTTTTTTGTTAGAAAGTAGATACTTTAAAGATTACCGACTAATCTCTAAAAGGCTGGATCGATTTTGATGGGACTTTCACTGGCGGATGTTTACATTTTGATCTACCTAAACATCCACCAGTGGACTTTTAACAGTTTTAAGCATGGTATGAGCTCAAAGGAGCTAAGGAAAATTAAAATGATTCGTACGGGATTGTTAAAAACCAATATATATCCACGCGAACGAAGTCGCGGGTGTCCGCTTGTTTTTAATAATATGTTCTGCCAACACTTTTTCGTGTTCAGGCGAGAATCTGTCGTGGAAACGACCCATAACAGGCTTAAAGTTTTAATATTTTTCTCTTTATATTTTTTAATAGCTTTAATTCTAACATTTAAAGTCATTCTTGGTACTTTGAATCTCAGCCTAACGCGCATTCATTTCTGTGCCTACTTAAAACTTTTCCACGGCTCTATGCATTATGGCAGGATCCCAGGTGCGCTTCTTTGTCTTCCTTTCACGTCCACTGTCATCATCTAACGTATTTATGTACCTATAAAGAAATTAAACCATTTAAAATAAACTCAACCAGTGGCCGGTACTGACGGACAATTTCGTGGCCGGTACTGGAGGAAGCGAAATAAAATTTCGAGTTCGCTCAATTATAAAATGTTACGTATAAAGCATCAATTTAAAACATTATTATTGTAGCTATATAAATAATAAATACATACCACGATTAACTATTGTCGATATAGTCCAATAATATTCAAATATCACCCCCGGAACAATACCTGTGTAACGAACGTCACCGCGCGCAACGCAATTCTTTGCACTGGCAGTTAGTCGGTAGCTGACAGGTCGCCGCCGTTTTGGGCATAGACTTGTCAAAGTGAACTACTTAAATGGAGCTAATGGTGTCAGCGTTAGCTGTTATAGAATCTTAGAAATAGCAACTGGCCGGTACTGGATGCCGGCCGGTACTGCCGGACTCTCCCTTACTTTTGTATGGTCAATTGAATCTACCACTGGTTCGGAATGCCATTTCAACCGAGAAGAACCAGCAAGAAATTCGGCAGTACTTAAATAAATAAATATACCTAAGTAAATATAAAAAGTAAATATAAAATATATATACCTACCTAAGTATAGTAGTTTATGAAACGGTTGCATAATAGAGGTTATTAAAACATGAGTGTTAGTTTAAAAAACGAGCCGCAGGTGAGTTTTTAATAGTATTACACCAGTGTTTTAATACCTAATTATGTAGAGTTTCATACACTACTTTATCTAAACTCATATCTTAAAATCCAACCCGTAAAATCTTGGTAATACGAATATCACTACATAGTATAAAACAAAGTCGTTTTCTCTGTCCCTATATCCCTTTGTACGCTTAAATCTTTAAAACTACGCAACGGATTTTGATGCGGTTTTTTTTAATAGATAGAGTGATTCAAGAGGAAGGTTTATATGTATAATAACATCCATTAAATTGTGGAGAAATACTGTTATTTTTGAGGTTTCTAATGTGATGTCGTAAATAATTACATTTTTTCCGCTTACATTGCAAACGCAGGCTGAACCCTACGAGATTTATCAAAATAATGTACTAAGTATTGTACACATTGAAAAGGTCTACAGAAAAGTCCGCGATGGTATATGTCTATCTCTTATGGATATCCCACAATAACATTTTTTTGTCATTTACTTTTTACGACAAATAATGGCTAATTTTCGAAGCGATTTCAACCAATACAGCATTAATCCTTATCTAATTAAATACCTTAAATGCATTGTTGATTTTATATAAATCCATATGGTCCTTTACAGCATATGATTTAAATGAATACTTTCGAAGATATTACAGATTTAAAAATTGCGGCGGCGCGGGAGCGTGCCTATAAGCGCGTCGGCGGCCGCGGTTCTCCCTATAGCCCATTGTCGATAATTTTTGAAACCAAAAAAAAAATCACAGTACGTAGGATGAAACCCATTGGAAAAGGAGGAGAATATTATAAAATACAAGGAAAAATAATTTACGGGCGATCTGAGCTCGGGAAAAAAGGGGGGGAGTTTTAAGGGTAAAAAACGGTTTATCTCGATTTCCGGCAAAACTAGAAGTCCTATGGAAAAAAATTAAATGGCAAAGTTGTAGGTAATAAAAAGATCTACAACTTTTATATTTACACTTTTTTCACATAACCTCAAAATTTATGTGAAAAGTTCAAAAAACCAAGTTTTTGGTTCTTTATTTTTATCTTTTAAAATAATTTTTTTTTTTCACGGAATCTGGTGAAAACTTACTTTCTTATGTCCCAAATACACTAATTTATTTGATTTGAAATATTTAGTTTTTCTCCTTATTTTTGACTTAATATCGACTTAATTCTGACAGCTGTCATTTTCATTTACAGATGAGTTATTTATATGGAGAACAGGGTTAACATCTACGAAGTACGATTTTACCCCAAACTACTTTAATTCCCTGTCAACATATAAAGCTCTAAGCCGCTTAATAATATTAATTGTTTCGCCCTAAAATAGAAATTGCTAAGAATGGAAACTAGAAAGTCATATCTACATGCAGCAGTTGATTTGTATTTGCATAAGTTTTGAATTTTTCATCTTTTTTGTGGGAATTGTTTTATCTCTGGTAACATTATGAAACGTCAGAATTCCACGGAATTAGTAATTCGGGTATAAGGTGAGATATAGTAAGTTCATTGTGGAAAATATCGTAAAAAGTCGTAAAAGCCGCCTGGGAGCTTTCATCGAAAACGCTGCCTAATCCCTGAGCGGGTAGTACCTACGCATAAAATGCTCTACTACCCGTGCGAAGCCGGGGCGGGTCGCTAGTAAAATAATAAAAGACTACGATTCAAAAGTAGGTACTTACTTGTAAAAGTTTATTTGAATAAAAAACTTTTCTATTATATTCTATTCTATTCTACTACCTATTTAAGTAACTATATAACTTATATATAGTAATATAATATAAAAAACATTTTTTTCCAATCACTAATACATATCTTGTTTTATATACTAGTATATAATATTTATATTTTTACACAAAATTTTTCACATGCAACGGGGACACCCTAACAGAATAGGTAAAAATTTTGGACGTTCTTAGGTAGCTTCTCCTATGTAGGTACCTTTTCTACTCGTGGTATTAGGTTACCTACCAATTATTCTGTGATATTACTAATAATATGTATTCAATAAGAAATAAAAAGTTTACCTTCGGTACCTACAGATGGCGCTGTAGTGAATTAAATCACGCGAACAACTAACGAACTTTGGTGAAATATAACAAGAGTGTACCTATGTCCTACACAGTTCTTGGCACAAAATAAGTGTAACTTTATTGAGATATATTTTTGTAAATCGCGCTGTTCTGTGCGATTAAATAGGTAGGTTAACAAATTTCAAACTTAGGCCCCTATCCCACTGGCGTTTTGCGAGCGTTGGCGTTTCTCCAACGTCTGTGCAGCGACAACGTCGCGTTAACGCGACGTCAACGTTGAGAGTGTCTAATAGTAGAGGTCAGAGGAGCCCAAGAGGGGATTTTTGGATTTACTCGAGCGCGGCAGATTAAGATAAGAGAGGCGAGGCATCTTGCATCCTGCTGAGTACACTCTACCATACATAAGCCCTTTAAATAGAGCCGCGCGCAAAATAAAAAAAACGATGGACAGAAATACTCAGAAACGTCAGATTAAGATATGGTGGGTCAATTACGAGCTAAGAAAATTATATCAGCCAATTTCCACAAGCCGAAGTTATAAAAATAGTCTATTGAAGATGAGAGCGTGCAGCTAGAAGCTTTCCCCACCACTGAAACCCTTATATAACCTTTGTCCTTTTCTTCTTCCTATCAACTAATCTATAAAATCTACTAGGTCCCGATGACGCTCGAGTAAATCCACATTTAACATCCTCGGCTCCCCTACTATAATGGCAACCGTTCACGCTTCGACTTCACAATGTCAACGCAACGTTAACGTCACGACAACGCTGCGCAGACGTTGGAGGAACGCCAACGCTCGCAAAACGCCAGTGGGATAGTGGCCTTAGATATATAAAAGAAGCATGCAAGAAGTACGTATGCGAATAAGTCATTCCATTGCACTAAGTTCTTTGGGCTATGTTTTAGTATGCAGAATGCAAAATGTATATTCTTTTAAAATTGCCATTTTACACGCCAGACGTTACTTCACTACTAAAAGCTGAGTGGACTTTGATACATAGAAGAACTTTAGCGATGCATTAAAGTACCTTTACTTAGGAGAGTGTTAAGAGATTTTATCTTGCAAACATGTGGCTTAAACTGTAACTTTGCGTCTCATTAGTTTTATCTCAACAGCTCTCTCGGTGACCCAACTAGATAAAGTTTTGGCCGAATTCATATAACTACTTAATGTACTTAGGAGAGGTACACAGACATATTACTTGACGCGCCGAAACACATTTGTAACAGTGATAAAGATAACAAATGGATCTGTTACATTTCTCTAACTATAAACTTCTGGAACTATTATTATCCTTGATGAAGCAAGATAGGAGGAAATAATATAATTATATCCTAACTTATTAGGTGGATACATGGAGTTAGTCTACGTTGTTAGAGTTTGCACATTATACGATTATACCACTGAGTGACAGTTGCACCAAAAGCGGTTAGAATAGAATAAAATAGAATAGAAAAGTTTTTTATTCAAATAAACTTTTACAAGTGCTTTTGAATCGTCGATTGAGTCTACCACAGGTTCGGAATGCAGTTCCAGCCGAGAAGAACCTGCAAGAAACTCGGCGGTTGCTCTTTTTTAAAAATAACATAACAATTATTATTATTAATGTACATGATTGAAATGCCGTCTCGCGCATTGCTGGAACGAGTTAAATCCAAGCTTTTTTATCGTTTATGTAATCTTCAATTGTATAATAAGCTTTTTTTATGAGCATACTTTTAATAAAGTTCTTAAACTTGTGTAAAGGCAAGTCTAAGACATATTTTTTATTCAGATAAACTTTTACAAGTGCTTTTGAATCGACAAATGAATCTACCACTGGTTCGGAATGGTGCTTACAATTCTACACGTTAAGAAGGGCAGACAAAAGTAGCCCCATTTCCGACGGCGTTAAAGTAATGTTACCGTCAAAGTTAAAACATTTTTTAAATCCCATTGTCAGGTTTCGGTTCGTCCAAAATTTTACTCTTAACCATGATTGTTGTACGATTACTTGGTAGTTTCATGTTGCTTTTTATTGGTGGTCAAACTTGGACCGTAGCCGTAATGTAACCTTGATGCAACTGACCATCAGGGCCAGTGGCATGTAAGAAGGTTAAGATAAAATAACCGTTCAAGTTAAATTTGTTCCGCTGAGGTGTTTATCATATCTATCCGCTTTCGTGTTTCCAGGAATATGTTAAAAATTTTTGAAATCCTGATTTTGATGCATTTTTGGTTTTTTTTTTCATTTTTAATCCTGATTTTCGGGGGCACCGCGTTGAATCCTCGGCACGCATGTTTTCGGAGTTATGTGCGTTTAACTGTACCTACAGGAAAACACCGCGAAACTTGCATTACAGTGATGGATTAGATGTCGACAGCGCTCCAGGCAGCGCCTCATCGGCGCCCCTCTGATTTGCTGAACTAACGGCTAGTTCTGATTTTTAACCCCCGACGCAAAAACGACGGGGTGTTATAAGTTTAACGTGTCTGTGTGTGTATGTCTGTTTGTTCCCCTGTGGCGCTCAAACGGATGGACCGATTTGAATGCGGTTTTCTTTGTTTGAAAGGAAAATTAGTCGAGAGTGTCAAACGTTGTGAAACTGTTGACGTTGTGAAAGTGTTCAATTTTCATTTTCATTGCTGGCCACGGCCTAAACCCTTCTCGTTCTGAGAGAAGATCCGTGCCCTGTAGTGGGCCAGTAATGGGTTTATGATGATGATGATGAACGCTTTCAATGCTGATACAAGGGGAAGCAGGGGGCAGCTGTTCCCCCTTAGAGGTTTGAAAAAATATAGCCAAATGCGACCAAAGTCTATAAAATAATAACGTCAAGTCCTGTCAAGAGCTACACTTGTTTTATACCTTCGTAACCTCTCGACTGAACCTAAAATTCATACTTTTCTTATCCTACATATATTACCTGGACCCCCCCCCCCCCCCCCCCCCGGCTTGCCCATTAACTGGCGCCGCTTATTAATCGTGATCTGTAAATGGTTTCCAGGTAACGACATGTACGCGAACACGCTACTGCACAAGAGCCCGGGCGGCGCGGAGAAGGCGCTCGCGCTCACGAGGCCCATGCGATCCATGTCGTTGCGGGAACGACACGACATCGATATGAGGTATTACTTTTAATTAATCCTACTAATATTATAAATGTGAAAGTGTGGATGTTTCGATGTTTGTTACTCTATACGTCGCAACTACTGGACCGATTTGGCTGAAATTCAGCGTTTTCGATGAACGCAGCGGCTTGACTTTTTCCGGCATTCTCAAAAATTATCGTAATTTTCAACTGATTTACACAAAATCTTAACAAATTAACAAATTATACACCTAAGCCTTCCTCATTAATCGCTCTGTCTATTGGTGGAAACCGCATGAAAATCCGTTCAGTAGTTTTTGAGTTTACACAGTGATAAATGGTATCCAAAACGTTGTTCTTTGTTTCCCAGCAACCACATGCCCTGCGACCCCCAGAGCGAGGTGGAGGCCATGGTGGCCAGGGTGCAGCAGTCCGCTCACCAGATACACATGATCGCTTCGGAAATACCCCCGCACCATAGAGGCGACGCCGACAGTGGTGTGAGTTATTTATATTGGCACCCACTACAGCCTTTTTAACGGCCCACTGCAGGGCACAGGCCTCCTCTCTCATAGGAGAGAGAGATTTAGAGCTTAGACCCCCCACGCTGCTCCAATGCGGGTTGGCGGGCTTTAACGACTATTGTCACATGATAGTGATAATAACCGGGACCGAATGCTTAACTTAACGTGCTCTCCGAGGCACGGGGGTGAAACACCGTCAACTACTAACTCCGGGCTGACACTGAGAATTTCTTGACAAGAAAAACCCAATACCTAACAATTATTTGCCCGGAAATCGAACCCGGGGACCTCGTGATCTGCAGTCGAATATGCTAACCATTAGACCAACGAGGCAGTAAGATATTGGCAATGTTTTCGTAATTATATACCGCTTTTGACAAGATCAGATAACACATTTGGTCTTAATGGGACTATGTGTGTAGTTTTTTTTTTTTCAATTTTTATTACTTAATAGGGTATTTGACAACATTGAAAATATACTATTGATTGTGGTCATCTTATCAGATAATAGCCTAAAAAAGACATATTTCACTCAATCAAACTAAACTATGTAATTTTACGCGATATTTTGCACGAAATAAAACATAATAATTTTTGAAATTTTATCAGGAACGTGAACGCTCTGGGATTGTTTGTGATGTCACTTGATAGCACGTAACTTGGTTGATATAATTGAAGTTTATCAAGTCAACCGAAACTAAACTGTATACTTGAAAGAATAAGATTGATATTAAAATGAGTAGGTATAACAATTTAGAACATTACGATACAGCAGTCGCCTTGCGTAGCGTCTCTGTCGCACGCACCGAGTTCCGAAAAGGAGCGAGCGAGAGAAGTGACTTGCATAGCGATTTGTGACTTCACTCGATAGCACGTAACTTGGTTGATATAATTGAAGTTTATCAAGTCAACCGAAACTAAACTTTATACTTGAAAGAATAAGATTGATATTAAAATGAGTAGGTATAACAATTTAGAACATTACGATACAGCAGTCGCCTTGCGTAGCGTCTCTGTCGCACGCACCGAGTTCCGAAAACGAGCGAGCGAGAAAAGTGACTTGCATAGCGATTTGTGACGTCACGCGTATCATGTGATCAGAAATGTCGTTTTTGGCGTGGTTTTCAAAACTTAAACTTTATCATTGATTTAATTCTTAATACTGTAGATATTGCGAAAAATATCAATGTAGTGTGTTTTAATAAGTAATAAAGAATAATTTAAAACAATTTCCAAAAATTAGTCAAATACCCTATTAGCCCACGAAATTCGAACCTTAGTATGAACTATGACCTGGAACTAAACTAGTACCTAGGGGGTTTTTTTTTTCTATTTATATACTGATTTTTCACCAGCAAATGGTAACAATAACCATTTAATAGTCGAGTACTTTCTCCTCCTTCATACTAAGTCTTCTTCGGTATAATATATAATCACGCGAACCAGAGTTAAGAGGGGGGTCAAAACAGCTCGAAATGGTTCGTGTATAAATAAACACACTGCATGCGTCAAGGCCGGAACTTGCCGGACCCACTGCCGTGCGTCTAGATCTTCTTTATACGAATTATAAAGAACTATAATAATTACATACAAAATTGTAAAAAATGCACACGATTGGTTAGAACGCAACATGACGTCTACATACCTACTTACCTAAATAACATGCGCAAACAACACGTGTAAGTGACTCAAGATCAGTAGATTCTGATGTGTGTCGTCACCATTCAAATAATTTTTTTCAAAGAAAAATGAACCGACTTCAAACGAATCGAACTAAAAAGTTTTTAAATAATTTTTTATTCATTTAGATTGACGATTAAACTACCTAACTCAAATGATATATAATATTTTCAAGTCGGCGCCAAATGACTTCAAGTTCACTTCAAGTCGAAAATGTGCCCCCTGGGTCCCAGACTCACCCTCCGCGACTAGGTTCATCGCGCTCGCATTCAAAAGTGGATATTCTGATTTTACTTACACGAATTGAATGTGGTTTGGCGCCGACTTCAAAAAATTATATATCATTTGAGTTAGGTAGTTTAATCGTCAATCTAAATGAATAAAAAAATATTTAAAAACTTTTTAGTTCGATTCGTTTGAAGTCGGTTCATTTTTCTTTGAAAAAAATTATTTTATGCTTTTTAGTGATTTGTTTTCTTTATATTAGGTAATATTAGTAATAATAATAATATAAACGAGAACTATGTAAAATAGATTATGACCTATATATTATTAATTATTATTAAATATCCTGTGACATATACATTTTATGTGTCATACTATAGGTGAGTGGTTTTATTATGTTCTAACCCAACCTAACCTAACTTCTGATCTATAAAAGATTAGTTTGTATGCGTACAACTCTTGTATAATTTGGATAGACCGTAATTTACAATCTATACGCGACTAGTTTCACACCGTTGCGGTTTGGCTTTGTATAGAATGGAAATACACGTAACCATGCACAAACTCCAAGGAATCACTCTATATGCAACTGTACTGACTTCGGCCCAAAACTTTTTGCAAAAGGTCAATGTTACGTAGGCGTAGCAGAGTGAAGTCTTTGGACAGAATAGCTATATCAGACTTCAGCAATAGGTCTGGCAATCTCAGAGAACATATTAGTGACATATGTGTACATTTATGCTTATAACTTCGTACGTAAGAATGATAACTCGATGTGTTATACTAAAACCTTCTTGAAAGTATGTAGATAACGATAGTGAAACTATCATCAAAATCGGTTCATTAGTTGCGGAGATAATCGCGAACATACTTACATACATACATACATACATACATACATACATACATACATACATACATACATACATACATACGGGTCGAATACAGAACCTCCTTTTTTTGAAGTCGGTTAATAAAAAAAGCGCGACAAAATGGCGGCATTTAATTAGTCCGAATCTGATTGCAATTTAAAATAATTATTTGTAGTTTATTATGAACACATTTTAATTTTGTGTTGTATGATAAATATCATACAAATAATAATAAAAATATGCATGCATGTTTGTTGTTTATCTTTTATCAAACTTTAAAAACAATATCATGTCTACTGCAGTACGCGGGTCGCGGATTTGTTTCTTTAATAACAAGTGCAAATATTTGTGAGTACAATTAACGAATACCTTCCAATAAGCAATTAACATTTAGTACATAGAAAAATGGATACTACGCTATGCTAAATAAGTATGATAATTGCTTGTAAGTATTTCGGATAATAATAACATAGTGATGTCAACACGATACTCATACACGTAACGATCATTATCAGTGAGACGCGACACCGTTTTGTCATTTAACGTTTTTTGAGATAAATTTTTTTTTAGTATTTAGTATAGAAATGGGTTATAAAACCGAAAAGTTGTAGAAGAAAGTTTTCAAAAATCGCAATTTTGTGATCATAAACCGAGTGGTAAATGGAGATTGTGTACAACAGAATAATTAGCCACAATGTGTACACAATACTGATATATTTGCGATATTTCATTAAAGCATATGCAGCAGTAATATTGATCGTGTCTGTACCTAATCGCAATTATTCTGTTAGTTATGTGAGAAATAAGCGAATAATATTTTTACAGAAAAAATATTGCAATTAATTGCGCAAACTGTATACTGCACTGGTGTATTTAGTGATAAGAAGTATTTCAAACTGGTGCAAATATGGATTATATTTTTTCGTCCGCATTACCACAGCTTCTTTTAGGTTAATAACTAAAATATACCTCTCTTTCTTCTTCTAGGTATGCAGTTGCTCAGTGAGCGGGTCGGTTACCAATATATCAACTTCGTCGTCACATAATGAATCTCTACACAACCACCAGTTGTTAAATAACACAGGTATGGGTCGAGAAAATATACAATAAACGCGGAAAAAAAAAATTATGTATAATATTTCCTGTAGTTTTTAAAAGTTCGCAATGTAATGCAATCAGCTGACGTTAGAGGTCAAGTAACAACAACTACGAATGCTAGTGACAGTGACGTTTTTTAGTATTCTTTATCGTTTTGCCTTTGAAATTAATGATACCAATAATTAATTAAAGATATTATGCCAATTCAAAGTACAGAATTCGAAACCTGCAAAAAATGTACAGCGTGCTAACCGCGACGACAACTTTAAGTATTTACCTGTTGACCTATAGCGTCAGCTAATTTCATTACATTGCGAAGTTTTAGAAAATACAGGAAATATTTTAATTTTATATTTTGCTGTTTTTTATGGTATTGTCAGTAATTGAATCATCACTTCTTACTGTCTTCGTTTTCGAGAGTACTCCCCTTACACTCATGGTATTTTTTCCAGGTCCCATATACGGAAACCTGCTATCATCAGGCGGAAAGCCGTTATCATCCCCCACCGCGCGCCAGCAACAGCAACTGGCGGCGATACAGGCCGCCAACGCCAGGCGGTTCCCCCCCGAAGTGCCCAAGCGGACCAGCAGCATTACACTCAAGTGAGTATTAGAAACAATCCGGCTCGAAGGACCAAAAAATACTTATAATATTCGCGACAGCAACAGCAACTGGCGGCGATACAGGCCGCCAACGCTAGGCGGTTCCCCCTCGGAAGTGCCAAAGCGGACCAGCAGCATTACACTTAAGTGGATATAACAATAATGAACAATATTGAAATTTGGAAATAATCCGGCTCGAAGGACCAAAAATACGTTTATTTGTTTAAGGAAAAATATGATTGTGTGTGTGATTTGGTGCCATAAAAATGCTGAAAATTCACACATAGCATGCAACTTAGCTTATAACTCAACATCTATTTTGAGTGAAGCTATGAAATGAAAATAATGTGCGATACTCAGATAATAATGTGTATTGCTTACGTATTTTACTATGATAGCCTCAATAGCGCAACGGTCGTCGGGCGTGGATAGAAACCCGAAAGGTCCACGGTTAAAATCCCACCCGTTACGACTATTGTCGTACCCACTCCTAACACAAGTATGTGTTATTTCAATTAATAAATATTATTTATGTATGTAATATTAAATTTCCCACAGTGCGGAGAGCCCCGTGTCGCTACGGCGCGCAGAGTGCGGCGGGGCGGTAGTGCGCGGAGGGTCGATGTCCTCGGTGCAGTCCTCTTCGTCGTCCTCCAGCCAGGAGCACCGGCATCACTACCATCAGCCGTACCAGCCGAGGGCACCGGTAACACATTCATTTTACCCATATTTTCGCATTTCTAATATTAGTATGGATTTTTTTTTAGGAACCCCACTTATTTTCGAATTAATAATATTAGTTTTTAAAGTAACTAAAACTTCTTTAGTATCGTTGTTTGTGTATTTGATAAATCGATGAAACGAAAAAGCGACACCAAAATCCTGTCTTGCGTACCAGGAGTCCATAAAGTGACAGGAGGTCGTTTGAGTTCCCAAGCGCTGCACAAGTGACAGAGATAGAATTCAAGTCGGCTTCCATGATGACCGCTCTCCACCGATACAAATGGAAAGTATTCCATTTTTGAAAAAAAACAAATCAGCCAAGTGCGAGTCGGGCCTCGCTCTTTCAGGGTTCCGTACATAATTATGAACAATATAATATTTTAGGTCTAAGAAATATTTAATTTCCGAGCTAGACATCGCAACAAACCGTGAAAGAAAAACCCAAAAAAATGTTCGTTTATTTTGGTCACAGCTTATAAACTATTTAATAAATCGTTGTTTTCAGTATTTGTTGTTTAAATAGAGCATATAGTACATAATATACTGAAATATCATATCCCCAACTAGTTTAGTTTTTGAGATAGCCCCCGTCACAAAAATGGTCTAAAACTGACAACTTTGATGGCCTCCCATTTCCTTATTTTTTGAGATAAAAATTAAAAAAAAATATATTTGTACTCTACTTAATGAGCTCTAAACAATGATACCCCACAAGCTAGGGTTTTACAAGAAAAATTTTTTTTCCGGCTCCTTTTTCATGTATGGGAGCCCCCCTGAAAAATAATTATTTCAATAAATAATAATAATTTAATTCAATTTCTAATTCAATATTTGATTTTGGGTTAACGTTATACACTAAATACCAAAATTTCAGGTTTGTAACTGTGGGGTGCAGTTCTTTGTGGTGTATTGGTAAATGATAGATTTGATTATTGATGATAGTGGACTTGTATTGATTAATAATGATATGATTTTGATATGATAGGAGTACTTTCCGCGTGGCCGGTCCGAATTGTACTGTCTTTGCCGACCGCTCTCGCGAGCAGGAGGCAATGGCGTAAATTGCTGAGTATGCGGTGTTCGGTTACACGCAGTGACCCGAACATGCTCCCAACCACGAGATGAGGGTGTAATGATAACAATAAAATTGAAATGATGATGCAGATGAAATAGCTATTAACAAAAAGCATGACCTTATTTAACATTTTATGATTATTTATTATAATATTATTAATGTCTCTAGAGTTGTGATACTTAATGTCTCTACACCTTTTATTCTTTTAAACTAACCCGAACGCATTTTTTTTGAATTGGCGACGTAGCCATATCCACCATTTCTATATGCTCACACTTTTTGTAATTTTCACTGGTTTGTAACTGGTTCACACTCACTGTCACTTCACTATCACTCACGTTCGCCGGGGCGGGGGCGGCGGGGGCGGCGGCGGGGGAGGGAGACACACGAATGCGCCTCCGCCTCCTGCACCAGCTGAGTCCTCCCAGGGTCACAGCTGCTGCTAACACTCCGTAGCTGATGATATACTGGTGTAGATCATGTCCTGATAATATGTCCGAATCTGCTAAATCGGCATTTTTCTTCATCAATTGGATTTGTTGTTGAATTTGATTGAGATTTTCATTGATAGTCGTGTCTTCTGCTGGGTTATTTGATAATGATATGTTCGGGAACGATAGATTGAGAAGATAATTTATTGGTGGAATTTCAGGGAGTACAATTTTTGGGTTGATATTTAAAACGTTTCTAGCTGATGGTTGATGTGAAAATATTGAAAAGTCTTCTCCCTTCACCATGCATTTTTCGCTGATATGAATGATTCCGGCTCCATTAAGTTTTGGATTTGACACGTCATCTTCACAAATTATTCTCCACGAGCAGGGATAACAGTAGAAATATAGATAACTATGAACATTTGTTAGTTGGAGTAATTTATTCTCACAAGGTTTCTTTTGGAGTTTACAATTATTATTCAATTTATCAATTTCACAGAACTTTTCATTTGCCGATAAATGCCGGACAGGGTTTTTTAATTTACATAAGTACCTTTGCTCATGGCTTAAGCAATCTTGAAGTTCAAGGTAAGTTGTAGGTATGTATGAATCTTTCTGTATATTTATTGCAATGTAATCTGATATTGGAGTGATACTGATAATAATATTATTTTCTATTTGTTGTGGAATTGGTATAAGATTGTAAAGTTGATAACTATCTCTGGCAATTAGAGGGAATTTAATTTCGAATATAAAATAATCTTGGGTCATTCTTGCTTTTACTCTCAACAAGTGGTAAATTCCTAGTAATTCACCGTGAATATTTTGGAGTGGTATGGCTAAATCCTTTGATAAATGGCTAGAAATTATCAGTAGTTCGGACTGCAGCTGTTCAGGGGTAATCAGATGTATATTCAGTTTTCCATGATATATGTCTGTTAAGGTATCTAGTAAGGTGTCTTGCGCTCTTTTTAAATTATTTATTAAATTGCTGGCAGTAATCGCTGATAATGTAAAGTCTTCAATGTGTGATAGTCTCTGTATTTGTTCTTCAATATAACCCGTAGATTGGTACAAAGTATTCAATTGTTTATTGATAGTTTTGTGCTGCTTCGCAATTAATTCTTCTGTGCGTTTTAACAGATTATACTGAGCTTCCATTACTGAAGTTTGATTTTTCCATAATTCTGATAAATGTCTTTGATTTACTCTTATCTGTTGTATGTCTTGGGTATATTTTTCTGCGAATCTCTCGTCCAATACGCCGAACAAAGTATTTGCAACGTATCCTATTCCATTTATAAGTCCGCGACGCTGTCTGGCGCTGTGGCATCAGTAAAAGTTTGTTATAATATTCGAGTTCATTGTTCTCGTGACATAACTGTTGCAGGATCAGATTGCATCGTGATTGTTCCTGGAATCTTTCGCACGTTTTTTCTAAATAATTATGGAATTTATTTATTGTAGTAATCCCTTCCCAGTAGGGTGACATGTTGTAATAGGCAACCATAGTCCACTCATCCCTGATTATTTGTAACTCTGAGATAGAATCCAAGTACACAGATTGATTAATATTGAATTTCGTAATATGATGTAATGCGCTCGTCGGTGATATGATAGTCATGAACAAAATAAAACATGTTAAAGCGGTTGATATAAACTTATTATATTTTGATGCGATGGCAAGATCTTTTCTGTTTGACTGTTCTTTGTTTTCTTTACTTTTGTGTTTTTCAGCTTCCTCGTTTGATGAATGTAAGGGTAATATTGATAACTTGGCAACGGGTCTTTTTATGAATCCATTTTTTGTCTTTAAGGTCACTACTCTGACAAGACGGTCTTGCCCCGGATGTACTTCCGTTACACGACCCATCGCCCATTTCCCTGCTGGTAAATGATCGTCCTTTATGATCACCACATCCCCTAGTTGGATATTTTTCTGCCGTTTGAGCCACTTACTCCGAGCTGATAACTGACTTAAATATTCTGTTTTCCACTTCTTCCAAATATCTTGTTTTAACTTGTTTATAAGATGCCACCTTGTCCTTGCGTCATGATCTGTTTCAATGATAGTTAGGTCTCCTCTACCTGACAAAAAGTGTGCCGGGGTCAGAAAATCAAGGTCTTCCACGTCTTCTGATAAGGGACATAAAGGGCGCGAATTGAGACAGGCTTCAATTTGCGCTAATAGGGTGGAATATTCTTCAAACGTTAATTTTTGCTCTCCGATAGTTCTTTTCAAATGATACTTAAGGCTGCGTACTGCTCTTTCCCAAAGTCCTCCAGCTGATGGCCATGAAGGTGCATTAAAATGCCAGGTGATATTCATGCTTGTTATTTCCTGATAGAACTGATCATTAAAAACTTTTTCTAACTCCTGATATTCTTCCTGAATGATTCTGTTGGCCTTAATGAAATTTGACCCTCGGTCACTGTAAATATGATGAGGAGCAGATTTCCTGGCGGCCATTCTCCTAAGGGCTGATAAAAACGCTTCGCTACTTAAATCGGATACAAGCTCGAGATGGACTGCTTTCGTGACCATACAGATAAACACTGCTATGTATCCCTTTGTTGTTTTTATTCCTCTTCCTTTGTTAGCTTTCACGTCCACGAATCCAGTATAATCCACGCCGGTGTGGTAAAACGGCGGGGCTGGGTCAGTGCGTGATGCTGGCAAATCTCCCATAAGCTGATATTGAATCTCTGGGCTATTTTTCCTACATATGATGCAGTTCCTTAATTCTTTCTTAGTCGCCCTATTTCCTCCAATCACCCAATACTTTCTTCTTAAGAATGATAGTGTGAGCTTTGGCCCCCCGTGATAAGTTAACTTATGTGCTTCAGTTATCAATAGTTGTGTTAATCTATGATTATGGGGTATGATAATCGGGTGCTTCATATCGTATGATAGGTCGGCATTCTGTAACCGTCCTCCCACCCTTAAAACTCCATTTTGATCGATAAATGGTGATAAATTCCATAAAATACTTTTGCTATTTAACTTGTTAAATTTCTGTAAATTTTCTATATCTTTTGCAAATTCACTGTGTTGTACATATTTTATTATTTTTAACTTTGATTGTTTAATTTCTTGTAAAGTGATATAAGTAGGTCTACATGCCAATGAACGCTTCGAATTACAAGTCAATGCACGCTGTATCCATGCGACATATTTTTATGAAGCAATTATGTTTTTCTAATAACTGTGTAATAATATCCGAGGTTGTGTTCTTTTGAATGATATTTGTTTGACCTAGCTTTCTTTCATGATTACTCTAGCGGCACGCTATGATGGCCGGTTTGACGTTTGTCCGCTCATGAAGTTCCGTATTAATTGATAACGACTTTGAAGGAAATAATTGTATTACTTTATTGACGATAGTGATGTGCAGAGATTCATAAATTTTATCGAATGTAGTTTCTCATGAAGTTCCGTATTAATTGATAACGACTTTGAAGGAAATAATTGTATTACTTTATTGACGATAGTGATGTGCAGAGATTCATAAATTTTATCGAATGTAGTTTTAGGTTTAGGACTCAAAATTTATTTATTAAATTGATTTCTTAAATGTATACAAGTGTAGAAAAATCAGTTTGCACCATTTAAGGGGTGAATGTACTTGTGAATATGAACAATTTTCACTATGTGGACAAACCTCTGAAATCGCAAAAAAATATCAATAAATTTTTAAAAATGGAATCTAATACGATCGTCACATAGGATCGCTGGCTAGCACAACTACTACCTCCGGCAAACTCGCGTCAATGCTCAATGCAAAACAAAGCAGTTTCGAATTGACGTTGCTTCGAAAAGTATAAACTGTCAGTGCAATGCGATTGTGATATAGTTTTGACCTGGCTTTGGATTTCAAATATTGATACTGCATTACTGTTGACCCTTGCTCGTTAATTTGGACTCTGTTCAAGCCCTTTGTTGTGGATTTCGTCGATATGACCGAACGTACGCAGAGAACTGTTCTAAATAGTCAGACACGTGAGTTCGTAATACGCCTTCGTAACTATTTCGATCGTGAAGCTCAAAATGGAGGGCCAATTTTACCTATAACGTCAGTGGTTGAACGCGTAGCTGATGCGCTTAATATTGGACAACGAACTGTTAGACGGATAACTAAAAAAAAATATGGCGAGACTGGCACAGAAGAAAATAAACTTCACACACCAAAAAAGAGAAAACGAGCAAAACCAGTCGTAGGCATCGATAGCTTTGATGCCGATGCTATCCGAAGACATGTTTACGGCTACTATTTACAGAAGGAGTATCCAACAAGAAAAAAGTTGGTGCATTCACTGAAGGAAGCTGGATTATTCTTCGGTGGGGAAAGTTCTTTAACGAAGATTTTGAAGACCATTGGATTTCGATACAAAAAATGTAACAAACGCAAAATATTGATGGAAAGATTTGATATAGCGATGGCAAGGTATACTTTTTTACGGCAAGTGAAAGAAATCAAAAATTGGCAAAATGTTGTGTTCTTGGATGAAACATGGCTTAATGCTAACCATACTGTAGGCCGTTCTTGGAACGATGACACAGCAGCATCTACTTCCAAAGTTCCTGTAGGAAAAGGATCGCGACTTATAATTTGTCACGCCGGAACCATCAACGGGTTTGTCGAAGGTTCTCTCATGGCTTTTGCGTCAAAAACCACTGGAGACTATCATGAAGACATGAATGGAGAAAAGTTTACTGAATGGTTTACCTCAATGTTGTGTAGCCTCCCTGAACCATCTATTATAATTATGGACAACGCCCCATACCACTCGATGCAAATTGACAAGCCACCTGCCCAATCCCAAAAGAAAGCTGATATCGTCGCATGGCTTCGTAAAAATGGCGTAGATGCAAACATGAATATGTTAAAAGCGGAATTAGTACGTCTTTTAAAAGAAAACAAACCAACCAAGATCCGATACGTCATTGACGAAATAGCATTAGAACATGGGCACAGAGTTATACGGTTACCGCCTTACCATTGTGAGTATAATGCGATTGAGTTGGTGTGGGCTCAAATTAAGGGATATGCTGCAAGACACAATACAGAACCCCCATTTACCACAAAAAAAATGCTAAAATTATTAGAAGAAGCTTGTGAACATGTGACTAAAGGAGACTGGGAAAAGGTTGTGAATAGAACTGTTAAATTAATAAGGGAAGATTATGAAAGAGATGTGAAAATAGATAATATTATAGAAAACGAACATATAATTATTAATGTATGTGATGATAGCAGTGACGACAGTGAAAATAGTAGTATGGACGAATCTGATTAATTATGGCCTTTTGTGGCACCTTTTTTGGTATCTTTTGTATTCATATGTTTCTTGTGTGCATATAAAGTATGTATATTCATTTTCGTTCAAATATTCAGTTCGTTCAAATAAATTAAATAAACATATACATTTTTGTTTTATTAAACCTATTTAATCAGGTACAAAAACAAAACTTAATTGTTTTTTGTTCGAGAATAAATTGACATTCCACATCACTATTGTAATGTGTCAAACCGGCCATCATAGCGTGCCGCTAGTATAGTAGTGAAGTGGCTTTGGTTTTTGTTAATTTCATCCATAGATAAATTTTGTAGCCATTCTGGTCCACTCCACCAACCTTTATGACTTTTCAACTGTGATAAATTGGTACCACGACTAGCAATATCCGCCGGGTTTTCTTTAGTTTTTACATAACTTCATAAAGGGTGACGCAGTGACCCGAACAGTAACTCATTTCGTCTGCGAGCTAGAGACCTGTGACCGGCGGACAGACGGACAGACAGACAGACAGACAGACAGACAGACAGACAGACAGCCGAGTGACATCAATAGGGCTCCGTTTTTACCCTTCGGGTACGGAACCCTAAAAATTAGAGTATTTTCACTTCTGCCATGTGTGAATTGCGCACAAACACTTTTTTTTTCAGGAACCCCACATACACATCCCGGATCAGCAATTCCAGCAGCACTCGCGCACCGCCTCGGGCACGCTGTACGAGGGCGAGCGGTACGCGGTGTGGAAGAGACAAGAGGCGCCGCCCTACTACGAGGCGCCCCCGCCGGCCGCCTGCTGCCGCCCCCAGCACGACCACCATCCGCACACGCACCAACCACCATTAAAAGTGAGCATTTTTAAACATTATACATCTTCACGAAAAAGCTGTGATAGCCTAGTGGTTAGGACGACCGACTTCTAATCGGAGGTCGTGGGTTCGATCCCGGGGCACGCACCTCTAACTTTTCGGTGTTATGTGCGTTTTAAGTATTTAAATATCACTTGTTTTAACGGTGAAGGAAAACATCGTGAGGAAACCTGCATGCCTGAGAGTTCTCCATAACGTTCTCAAAAGGTGTGTGAAGTCTGCCAATCCGCTTGGCCAGCGTGGTAGACTATGGCCAAAACCCTTCTCACTCTGAGAGGAGACCCGTGCTCTGTAGTGAGCCGGTAATGGATTGATCATGATGATGATGATGATGATGACATCTTCACGCGGTGTGAAAAAGACGAGAGCCCCCCTCTACTACGAGGCGCCACCCTCCGCGCGACCTGCATCCGCACACGCACCAACCACCATTGAAGGGGAGTTTCAAAAAATTGTGTGTGCTTTTGGACCACACGTTAGAAGCAAAAATTTCATCAGGACGTGGTTTAGTAGATTACTAGCTCTTCCTGGAATGCGTTGCAAAGCCACGAAAAGTATGGTTTAGGAACGCATAGAATGCAAAAAAGTGTGTAACCTCTATAGCCTCGTATCTAATTTGATTGTTCTATCGTCCTTTCCAGGTATCGGAAACGGTCCGCAAACGCCAGTACCGGGTCGGGCTGAACCTGTTCAACAAGAAGCCGGAGCGCGGCATCGCGTACCTGATCTCGCGGGGCTTCCTGGAGAACTCCCCGCGAGGAGTCGCCAGGTTCCTCATCACGAGGAAGGGACTCAGCAAGCAGATGATCGGCGAGTACCTGGGCAACCTGCAGAGTCAGTTCAACATGGCGGTGTTGGAGTGAGTTAGATTCTTTGGTTTATTGGCTCCGTTGTACCACATCACTGAAATGGCCACCATATCTCGCGGGGTTCCTGGAGTACTCCCCGCGAGGAGTCGCTAGGGTCCTCATTACCAGGAAGGGGCTCAGCAAGCAGATGATCGGCGAGTACCTGGGCAACCTGCAGAGCCAGTGCAACATGGCGGTGTTGGAGTGAATTGGATTCTTTGGTTTATTGACTCCGTTGTACCACATCGTTAAATGGCCACCATATCTCGCGAGGTTCCTGGAGTACTCCCCGCGAGGAGTCGCCAGGTTACTCATTACCAGGAAGTGGCTCAGCAAGCAGATGATCGGCGAGTGCCTGGGCAACCTGCAGAGCCAGTTCAACATGGCGGTGTTGGAGTGAGTTGGATTCTTTGGTTTATTGACTCCGTTGTACCACATCACTGAAATGGCCACCATATCTCGCGAGGTTTCTGGAGTACTCCCCGCGAGAAGTCGCTAGGTTCCTCATTACCAGGAAGGTGCTCAGCAAGCAGATGATCGGCGAGTACCTGGGCAACCTGCAGAGCCAGTTCAACATGGCGGTGTTGGAGTGAGTTGGATTCTTTGGTTTATTGACTCCGTTGTACCACATCACTGAAATGGCCACCATATCTCGCGAGGTTTCTGGAGTACTCCCCGCGAGAAGTCGCTAGGTTCCTCATTACCAGGAAGGGACTCAGCAAGCAGATGATCGGCGAGTACCTGGGCAACCTGCAGAGCCAGTGCAACATGGCGGTGTTGGAGTGAGTTAGATTCTTTGGTTTATTGACTCCGTTGTACCACATCACTGAAATGGCCACCATATCTCGCGGGGTTCCTGGAGTACTCCCCGCGAGGAGTCGCCAGGTTCCTCATCACGAGGAAGGGGCTCAGCAAGCAGATGATCGGCGAGTACCTGGGCAACCTGCAGAGCCAGTGCAACATGGCGGTGTTGGAGTGAGTTAGATTCTTTGGTTTATTGGCTCCGTTGTACCACATCACTAAAATGGCCACCATATCTCGCGGGGTTCCTGGAGTACTCCCCGCGAGGAGTTGCCAGGTTCCTCATTACCAGGAAGTGGCTCAGCAAGCAGATGATCGGCGAGTACCTGGGCAACCTGCAGAGTCAGTTCAACATGGCGGTGTTGGAGTGAGTTGGATTCTTTGGTATATTGACTCCGTTGTACCACATCACTAAAATGGCCACCATATCTCGCGGGGTTCCTGGAGTACTCCCCGCGAAGAGTTGCCAGGTTCCTCATTACCAGGAAGTGGCTCAGCAAGCAGATGATCGGCGAGTATCTGGGCAACCTGCAGAGCCAGTTCAACATGGCTGTGTTGGAGTGAGTTAGATTCTTTGGTTTATTGGCTCCGTTGTACCACATTACTGAAATGGCCACTTTATCTCGCGGGGTTCCTGGAGTACTCCCCACGAGAAGTCGTTAGGGTCCTCATTACCAGAAAGGGGCTCAGCAAGCAGATGATCGTCGAGTACCTGGGCAACCTGCAGAGCCAGTTCAACATGGCGGTGTTGGAGTGAGTTGGATTCTTTGGTTTATTGGCTCCGTTGTACCACATTACTGAAATGGCCACCATATCTCGCGGGGTTCCTGGAGTACTCCCCGCGAGGAGTCGCCAGGTTACTCATTACCAGGAAGTGGCTCAGCAAGCAGATGATCGGCGAGTATCTGGGCAACCTGCAGAGCCAGTTCAACATGGCTGTGTTGGAGTGAGTTAGATTCTTTGGTTTATTGGCTCCGTTGTACCACATTACTGAAATGGCCACTTTATCTCGCGGGGTTCCTGGAGTACTCCCCACGAGAAGTCGTTAGGGTCCTCATTACCAGAAAGGGGCTCAGCAAGCAGATGATCGTCGAGTACCTGGGCAACCTGCAGAGCCAGTTCAACATGGCGGTGTTGGAGTGAGTTGGATTCTTTGGTTTATTGGCTCCGTTGTACCACATTACTGAAATGGCCACCATATCTCGCGGGGTTCCTGGAGTACTCCCCGCGAGGAGTCGCCAGGTTACTCATTACCAGGAAGTGGCTCAGCAAGCAGATGATCGGCGAGTGCCTGGGCAACCTGCAGAGCCAGTGCAACATGGCGATTTTGGAGTGAGTTGGATTTTTGGTTCATAGCTTCGATCATAATAACCAGATGCCCAATCACTTGTAAAAATCATTTGTAGCCTCATATAGCACAACGGTCGTCGGACGCGGATCAAAAACCAAAAGGTCGACGGTTCAAACCCCACTCGTTACCTTGTTGTACCTTTGTTGTCGTACCCACCTATCTTTCTTGAAGAGTTTAGTGTTCATTATCTATACAACAGATACAATTATTGTCTGTACAACATTATCTGTACAACAGATACAATTGTCTCATGTACACCAGTAGAGGGGTAGCCGTGAATCTGGCATTCTAGTTGTTGCACGTCGGACGGATAGAATAGAATAGAATAGAAAAGTTTTTTATTCAAATAAACTTTTACAAGTACTTTTGAATCGTCGATTGAATCTACCACAGGTTCGGAATGCAGTTCCAGCCGAGAAGAACCTGCAAGAAACTCGGCGGTTGCTCTTTTTTAAAAATAACATTATAACAATTATTATTATTAATGTACATGATTGAAATGCCGTCTCGCGCATTGCTGGAACGAGTTAAATCCAAGCTTTTTTATCGTTTATATAATGTTCAATTGTATAATAAGCTTTTTTTATGAGCATACTTTTAATAAAGTTCTTAAACTTGTGTAAAGGCAAGTCTAAGACATATTTTTTATTCAGATAAACTTTTACAAGTGCTTTTGAATCAACAAATGAATCTACCACTGGTTCGGAATGGTGCTTACAATTCTACACGTTAAGTGTAGATTAAAGATATGACGTGTCCTGCCCTTGGGGCTGGTGTGGTGGTCAACCAGTGAAACATCGATAACTTGACGATGGTTAAGTTCCCTTCGTCTTTATAGGAAACAGTACAACGAGGATTGATGTCACTTTTTACAGGGGCTGTTCTCTCAAACCATAAACATGTGGTTTATCCTTTTTCCCAGGTGTTTCGTCAACGAGCTGGATCTGTCAGGCATGGCGGTAGATGTGGCCTTGCGGAGGTACCAGGCGCACTTCCGGCTGCCGGGCGAGGCGCAGAAGATCGAGAGGCTGGTGGAGGCGTTCGCGAGGCGATACTGCGTGTGCAACACCGACTTCGTGCAGCGGTTGCGGACTCAGGACACGGTAATTATGCCATTCCGACCTTAATTCCGCCATGGTGTTGGAGACTAGCGATCTAAGAAGGAGATATTATAGTGCACTTGTAACGGTGATTGGACTCCAGATAATAAAGTTAATCACATGAAGATAGCGTGTTCAGATCACGTTGGGGTCACCATTTATGTAACGGTGAGTTAGGTTTAGGTTGCTAAGTATGAGCCTCATAAGAAGGCTCAGGGTCATTTAGCGGGCCATATAGAGAGCTATGCTCGGAGTATCCCTGCGAGATCAAATCAGTAATGAAGAGGTCCGCAGGAAAATCAGTTACCGAAATAGCTCATCGAATCCCGAAACTGAAGTGACAATGTCACATTACTCGAAGAAGCGATGGACGTTGGAGTCACAAGGTGCTTAAGTGGCGACCTCGCACTGACAAACGATGTGTGGGAAGAGTGCTCTCTAGATGGACGATTTCAAGCGAGTAGTGGGCTCGGTTAATAATGTTTATAAGACCGGGGAGCGACCATGTCACGCAGGTAATAAGAGCTATTTTCCAATACAATAAGTTTACTAGATTAAGAGATTTTTTTAAGAAAACATTCGTGGTGTCGAAGTCTATTGTGACATCAACTGGGTTAATAATGATGATGATAATGAACTCTTCCTCTTTATACAGATATTCGTGCTGGCGTTCGCGATAATAATGCTGAACACAGACCTGCACACGCCGAACCTGAAGCCCGAGGCGCGCATGTCGCTCGACGACTTCGTGCGCAACCTGCGCGGCATCGACGACTGCGGCGACATCGACCGCGACATGCTCGCCGGCATATACGACAGGGTGAAGGCGAGCGAGTTCAGACCGGGGAGCGACCATGTCACGCAGGTAATAAGACCCATTATTAGCTGTGATAGCCTAGTGGTTAAGATTTCTCTCGACTGAGAAGTCTCAAAGGCGTGTGAAGAAGAAGTTGGTTGAAGACCAATTCGCACTTGGTCAGCGTGGTGAACTACGGCCTAAACCCTTTCTCATTCTGAGAGGAAACCCGTGCCCCGTGGTGGGCTGGTAATGAGTTGATGATGGTGATGATGAAAATTTATAACTATAAAATCTGGAGTGACGACCTCGCACAGAAAAGTACTGTATTGGCAGATCTTCCACAACGTGGAACGATGACATCAGATGAGTCACAGGGAGCTGCCGGATATAAGCGGCTTAGGACCGCGGCGTGTGGTCGTGTGGTGGTAAATCTCTACAAGAGACATGTCCATTTGTGGACATCTATCCTTTTATGACGACTTTTGGGGTAATGTATTCGTACAGTCACAGGGTACATGATTATGATGATTGAGGAGTAACGATAGGGTGAAAGCAAGCAAGTTTAGATCTTTACAAGACCATGTTGCACAGGTAATAAGAGCTATTTTCCAATGCAATTAGTTCTCCTCTAGTAAGGAAAATATTTTTAAGGCATTCTGAAAGTTTCTAAATATAATTTATTTATTCTCCAGGTGATGAAAGTGCAAGCAACGATCGTGGGCAAGAAGCCGCACCTGGCGTTGCCGCACCGGAGGCTGGTGTGCTATTGTCGCCTGTACGAGATACCCGACATACACAAGAAGGAACGGCCCGGCGTACACCAGAGGGAGGTGAGCAGAGTACTACCGACGGTACTACTAGAGTGATCCGCTGTTAATTTACCATTAACTAAATTGACCAAGTTAGAGTAATAATGAAACAAAAATCTGTATAAATCAAAAGTCACACTTACAGTCTTTGGCCACATCCCTTTTACATTTAATTTATCCATTCCACTTGACAATTATTGTGACAGTAGTAGTAGACAGTATAAAACAGTATAAGGTGCTAGTAACCTAAATAAAGTCCTATTAATACCTGTAATATTTTTCCATAGGTGTTCCTCTTCAACGACCTGCTGGTGATAACGAAGATATTCAGCAAGAAAAAGTCTTCAGTGACGTACACGTTCCGACAGTCGTTCCCGCTTTGCGGCATGCTCGTCAACCTGTTCTCTGTGCCACGTATGTATAGAGTTCATTTTTTCACGGCAAGGGATTTTTCGAGTAATGAATATGAGTAATAGTGGACCATAATTACATGACGTTTAAGTTTTTTTGTACCTACAACCATTATTATTGAAATTAAATTTAAACGTCACATAATTATGGTCTACTAGATGACGATGAAGTCGCCAGGACTTCGCCCGCGTGAATTCATACAAATCTCATACATACTTCCATCCCCTATTTAATCCACTTGGGGGTAGTTTTTCCAAAATGCTTTATTTTAACCCAAAATCTAAATACCATTTTTTCATTCCAATAAATTGATAATTGACGTAAAAATGACGGATTCCCATACAAACTTTCATCCCTTATTTAACCCCCTTAGGGGTTGAATTTGCAATAATCCTTTCTTAATGTGCGCTTACGTCATAAAAGGAAGATACTGTGAAAATTTAGAGTTTTTAGCTACAGTGGTTTAGGCTGTGCGTTGATGATCAGTCAGTCAGGATAAGCCTCTTATATATTACTATAGAGTATTATTCATTACTCGAAAAATCCCTGGCCGTACCGTTCCGCTGAGTCTTTGCAACCGTGCCTTTTGGCATTGCCGTAGACGGGTAGAAAGAGAAACAATATTCGCCCTCTCTCCACAGACTACCCATTCGGCATCCGGCTGTCGCGGCGCGTGGACGGGCGCCGGCTGGCGACGTTCAACGCGCGCAACGAGCACGACCGCTGCAAGTTCGCGGAGGACCTGCGCGAGAGCGTCGCCGAGATGGACGAGATGGAGGCGATGCGCATCGAGGCCGAGCTCAGCCGCGGCAAGGGCCGCAGCACCAACAACGCCGCGAGAAACGGTGACATTCTATTTACGGCTGATACACCGTTATGTACAATATATTGTTAAGAATAGGTTTTAGTTTCTCCACCGTTCGATAGATGACGCTGTACGAAGTTATCTCAGGCTACGAAGAAACATGTTTATTAGAGTCTGGCTAACGAAAGATGAGCCTGAAATCGCCCGGCAAATTTAAAAAAAAATCGGAGGGCATCCCCAAGATTATAGTGAAAAAATTTGAATAAAACAATTTGATACTTGCAATTAATTTTTTTTATTGCTTAAATTACAGCATAGTAATGTTTTCACACATTTCTATTTTTACAAACATCTACGTTTTTCAGACCTCATCAGGGTTGGATTACCTGACATGCACCTCTGACTATAAGGAGTAATTGCGTTTTATGATACTAAATATTACTTGCTTAGAGGTGAAAGAAAACATCATAAGGAAACCTACTGCCTTGGATAGTGTTGTGGGGTACATCCAAATACCTCTCATTCTGAGAGGAGACCCGTGCTCAATAAAAGGGGTTGAGATGAATAATGCAAACTATCACATTAGAAAATAGTATAAGGAAAAAAATAACAATACAATAATAATTATGTTTTATTTTATTGTGAAGCAATTTCTTCCATGTATTGGTTCGGGTACTTATTCTATTTTCTGCTCCAAATCCGAAAGTGTATCGATTGTTTTCAGTATTTCATCCGTCCTTGATCTTCTAGTTTTACTGTCAAAGAAAATACATATTGTAGTATTAAAATCACAAATCTTAATCAATGATGTAATAAATCGTATATATCGTAATAATATCGTATCGTTTAAAATCACACTAATATTATAAAGGCGAAAGTTTTTGTGTGTATGTGTGTCTGTGTGTGTGTCTGTGTATTTGTGTGTTTGTTACTCTTTAACGCCGTAACTACTGAACTTATTACAATTTTGTTACAATACAACAAGTTGCATGCATCTGTATGCGTTTGCACTTTATCCTGGAAAAACCACAGTTCCCACGGCATTTTGAAAAATCGAAATCTATTGCTATAGCTACGGCTAGGTTTAAATGTTGGAAAAGGGAGTAGGAACGGGAACCAGAAATCCACGATTACCTCAGAATTTGTGAAAAACCGAAATTTACGCGGGCGAATCCGCGGGCAGAAGCTAGTTGTAACTTGTAATATATTATTAAAATGAGATAGGTATGGTTTTAGAAAACATCATTAATAACTTTTACTAATGTAAACCAAGTATCAAAATCAACTGTCATACTTACAAAGAAATCGCTTATCACACGTAAACAATCTTGTTTTTGTGAAAATACGTCCTCTTTCTCTCGTTGTTTTTCTTTCAATTTAGATATCATGCAAAACAACAACTTCCGCACTCCACTTTTAATCGTTTTTTTCATTTTTAGACTCGATCACAAAAAATACTCACTAAACAAACTCATAAAAAATCAACAACAGCCGCCATATTCTTTTTCCCGACAGACGTTTTAGGGTTGCCATCTAAAAAGTTTGGAAAAAAGCCCAGGCTCATCTTTCATTAGCCAGACTCTACATGTTCTTACATGTTTTCATACATTTATTCCAACCTTTGTTTCAGGCTTTGTTCCAACTTCTGTTCCAATCTTTGTTCCAACTTCAGTTCCAACATTTTTTCCAAGATTTGTTCTACGTTCTGTTCCAACATTTTTTCCAGCTTATGTTCTAACTTTAGATCCAACTGTTGTTCCAACTTTTGTCCCAACCTTTGCCTCAACGTTCGTCCCATTTTTTGCCCCAACCTTTGTTCCAACTTCAGTTCCAAACTTTGTTTCAAACTTATTTCCAACTACAGTTCCAACTTTTGATCCAAGCTTTGTTACACCTGTTTTCAATATACAATGAATATAAAATTACTTTGCTATAATCCGCTAACAGTGACAAATTTGTAGGCACAACACCACACAAATTCACCACAAAATGAACTCGACGATCGTTTCGCTCCGACACCGGAGCATCTTCAGGAGATCTCCTGAAGATGCTCCGGTGTCGGCGTCAGCTTCTATTCAACACCTGTTTTCCACCTTGTTCCTTTGTTCCAAGCTTTGTTCCAAACTTTGTTCAAAGTTTTATTGCAACTTCTGTTCCAAGCTTTGTTCCAAACTTGTGTTCCGACTTTAGCTCCAACTTTGTTCAAGCTGTATTCATATCTTTGTTCCAACATTTTGAACGTTGGTTCCAACTTTTGTTCCAACTTCTATTTCAACTTTTGCTGCTACTTATCGCAATATTTGTTGTAACGTTTGCACAACCATTATCACAACGTTTGTCTTCGACTTTTGATCCAAATTTTTGTTACCTTTGTCGTGATTTTTTGTCGCAAAGTTTGTCGCAAAATATAAGCCGCGCCTTGCGCTAAATGCTGAATAATAAAGATCTGTGTAGATTTATTTTTTTATTGTTGTTACAGTAATGGAAAATCGGGACAGTGGGGTAGCGGATGTCGAAATTGATCAACAGTGCATGGACCATGTGCACGTTCACGGGTATGTATCGGTTTGGTTTTTATTAATGACTAACTACTTCAGAAGAGTCTTCTTTTGCCTAGGTAGGTGCCCAAAAGTACATTAGTAGTGTACCAGTGAAAAAAATTTTTGGAATCGTTTAAGTAGATCTTTACCCTATCCACCGAGACAATTGAATGCAGTTTATTTTTGTTTGATTACATCGGTCCAAGATGGCCGCTGCCTCAAAATGGCGGATTACATCTTTTTTCACAAGTTCCTCAATATGGGTATCAAATGAAAGCGCTTGACTAGTAAAATAGCACTAGGTAAATCCAAGATGGCCGCCACCACAACATGACGAATGTCGCGGATTTTTTTAATTTTTAATGTATACTTGTTACTGTAGCTGTTGACCTTGGTACTCCGTTCACAGCGTGGTGGTACCACCGCCGCCGTCGTGCCCGGCGCCCGCCGCGCCGTTGCGACTCTCGCAGAACCCACCACCCACCAGCATCATCAAACGAAACGTGCTCAGTAACTCGCTCGTCGATATCAACGATCCTAGTAAGTTACCACCATCTATGTTAGTACCACTACCACTACTACAGCCTTTTTACGTCCCACTGCTGGGCACAGGCCGCCTCTGTCATTGTAGAGGGATTTAGAGCTTAGAGCCGCCACGCTGCTTCAGTGCAGGTTGGCGGGATTTAACGACTATTGTCAATTGATAGTGATAATAACCGGGACCGAATGCTTAACTGCTCTCCGAGGCACACTGAAACACCGCCAACTACCAACTCCGGGCTGGTACTGAGAATTTCTTGACTGAAATACCTTACAGTAATTTGCCGTCGAATGTGCTAACCACTAGACCAACGAGGCAGTATATTAGTATAAAATACCTTAATAACAAACGCACACGCACTGTAACGCCGTCACACACACATACACTGGCCGGCCGGCCAATTAAAATCAGAAATTGGTGCTATTTTTTTTGTACCTCTTTTAACTAAATTGATAGATCTAAATGTTAGTGTTATCCTCATTTTCATAGAACATTGTGAAAAGGATAGGACAGATTCTGACAACTTGGTTTAGTTTATAGATTTGTGTTAACAAATTGTTGTTACCCTTGTTAAAATACCTTGTTCATACCCTTGGTGAAATACCATGTTTATAAACCTTGTTGAGATACCTTGTCCATACCTTTGTTGAGATACCTTGTTCACACCCTTATTGAAATATCTTGTTCATACCCTTGTGAGATGCCTTTTTTATACCCTTGTTGAGATACCTTGTTCATACCCTTGTTGAGATACCTTGTCCATTCTTTTGTTGAGATACCTTGTTCATACCCTTATTGAAATACCTTGTTCATATCCTTGTTGAAATAACTAATTCATACACTTGTTGAGATACCTTGTTCATACCCTTGTTGAGATACCTTGTTCATACCCTTGTTGAGAGATACCTTGCCCATTCTTTTGTTAAGATACCTTGTTCATACCTTTATTGAAATACCTTATTCATATCCTTGTTGAAATAACTAATTCATACCCATGTTGAGATACCTTGTTCATACCCTTGTTGAGATACCTTGTTCATACCCTTGTTGAAATACCTAATTCATTCCCTTGGTCAAATATACCTTGTTCATACCGTTGTTGAGATACCTTGTTCATACCCTTGTTGAAATACCTAATTCATTCCCTTGGTCAAATATACCTTGTTCATACCGTTGTTGAGATACCTTGTTCATACCCTTGTCGAGATACCTTGTTCATACCTTTGTTGAAATACCTTGTTTATACCCTTTTCATACCCTTGTAATGTCCGTGTGTGTCCGCAGTGGCGATGGCGGCGGAGCGTCTACAGCGGCGCGGCTCGGTGGGCTCGCTGGACAGCGGCATGTCCGTGTCGTTCCAGCACGGCAGCCGCACCGCGCTGCACGCCACCTCGCCGCGACACCCGCCCGAGCAACGCTCACCGGGTAACACGAAACACTATATAATCTGACTAGCTGATGCTCGCGACTTCGCTCGCGTGGATTCATACAAAATGTCATACAAACATTCATCCCCCATTTAATCCACTTGGGCGTAGTTTTTCCAAAATTCCTTAAACACGTAAGTGATTCGTCTATTTTTAATCGAAAACCTAAATACTAATTTTCATGGATACAACTTAATAAATGACGCGAAAAATTACTTTTATACAAACTTTCATCCCCTATTCAACCCCCTTACGGGTGGAATTTGAAATAATCCTTTCTTAGTGTGCGCTATGCGTATGCTTACGTCATAAAAGTAAGCTATTGTGAAAATTCCAAGTTTCTAGCTTCAGTGGTTTAGGCTGTGCGTTGATGATCAGTCAGTCAGTCAGGACAAACCTCTTTATATTAGTATAGATTTTTTATTCGGTGGAATTCTGACAGGTGTCATTTATAAATACAATGAGTTATTTGTATGAAAAACAGGGTTACCACCTGAAGTTCGATTTTACCCCAAACTGACGAAAGTACCTGACGTATCTGTCAGGCATTTGTCATATCTACATCTTCTTTTTTTTTTTCGGGAACTATTTTATCTCTGGTAACATTAAGAAACGTCAGAATTGCACGGAATTAAAAATCGGACTATAGTTCGCGGCAGGTCAACATGTCAGTTGAGTCTGGAGAGTCTCAGAATGAGGCTGAATTTGTACCAATAAATCAAGATGGCGGTTGAGCGTCATTAAAAAGAGTCAAATATCAATTTGTCTTGACCACGATTCAGTTTCGAATCTGTCACGTTGAGAAATAGAATACATAGCCGGCTATAAGTAACTAGCTGACGTTCACGACTTCGTCCGCGTGTATTAAATTTTAGAAAAACCTGTGGGAACTCTGATTTCATCCGGGATTACAAATATCCTATGTCCTGTCGTCTTTCGTATAGGACACAACCGTTGCGACTCACCGCATCGCATTGCCCTCCCGCGCTATTACTTACTTAGTTTTCACTTACCGTTTTTTCGTTACTTTCTTTCTATTTTCCCAGCTTCTAAGGGTCGTACCGTGATGTTGAATGGCCTATATCCATCTTCAAAAATTGGGCTATCGAATGCAAAAAGAATTTTTCAAATCCGACTGGTATTTCCAGAGGTATTTAACAAACAAACTCTTCCGCTTTATTATATTGGTATATATAGAATTGTACTTCTTTTTCAGGTCGCCTCTTCGGAGGTATATTCCCGGGACGTCAACGAAAACTGAGCGCATCGGGAGTTCCCGACACGAAACAAGGCCAAGTCGGCAAGAGTACGGAAGTTTAAACGGCGAGCTGCATTCAAATCGAATAATTAAATTATTATTGCAATTATTAAAAGAAAAACTTCGGGATTCCTCAGAGGAGATTGAATTTCTAAAGACGAAGATCGATTACTACAACCAAGGTGTGAAAATTACGAAATTCCTCGTAACTCGATGCATTTTAAAATCGATTATAATCGAATAAACTTTGCGAATTCGCTGTCTGATTTTGTATCTATCTTTATGTAACCAGATAGATGATTTTTTGATATATTTGCTATTTCGGGTTTTTCTTAGTGCCATCTTTATAATAATTTCGGGGATTCCCCCTTAGGAATGGGAATCGAAGTGCGGTACACTTGTTCATTGAACATTTTTTGAGGTTATTCGATATTTTATAAGCGCAAAATAGTCTAGGTAATAAATTTTTAAACTTTGGAAGCTATTTAAATATTTATTATTCAACTTTTAAAGCGAATCTTTATAATCTATATAATAATTTATGTACTTAATGCAACAGTTTTTTTTAGGAACAGTTCAATGAAACTATATTTCAAATGTTTAAAAGTATATATGATTATTAGATTAGAGATTAGACCCTTAATGTGAAAGATCTGGCTTGGTCGCCGACATATACTTACAAAACTTAATTTATAAACAATGAAAGGCTAATAATGAAAACAAAGAAAGTTTTGCATTGAAAGCGAACGATATTTTCCCATTAATTATTATTATTTTCGATTTATCTTGATTCTTGAAATATTTGAATTAAGATTATCTTTGGATCGTATGCTTATCTAAAGCAATTTTAGAATTCGAATTTGAAAGAGATTGCAAATCATAATAGATTTATATCATCGGTAATATGTATGATGCAAGTTGGGACAATGTGTCAAATATAAATAAATAGTAATTGTTAATAATTGTTAATGGATTTCATGGATCGTTCCATCCAAGATCTATATAAATTTACTTCGGTCCAAACCAAGATCTTTATGAATATTTATGAAGCAGGAAAAGGCATGCCGATTTTTTTGTTTGGGAATTTGTAAAACCAAATAAAAAAATAGTAGGTAATAGTTTTACTCGTAGATTGGATAAAAAAAGGATATTTGTACCCTAAACCCTTGTCTTAACTTGGTCTCTTGGAGTCGAACTGGAAAAAGGGACTCGAGCTATACTCTGATTTTTAATTCCGTGGAATTCTGACATTTCGTAATGTTACCCGAGATAAAACAATTCCCACAAAAAAGATAAAAAATTCAAAACTTATGTAAATAAAAATCAACTGCCGCATGTAGATATGACAAATGCCTGTCAGACACTTCATGGTGATAATGTCATTCGACTTCCATTTATGGATACATTTTTTCAATGTGCTTCTTTTGTTTTCTATTGCTGTTAGTGTGCACTTTCTAGTTTCCACTCTCGGTGTTTTCTATTTTTGGGCGAAACGACTATTATTATTACGCGGCATATGGCTTTTTATGATGACAGGGAAATTAGATAAGTAGTTTGGGGTAAAATCGTACTTCGTAGATGTTAACCCTGTTCTCCATACAAATAACTCATCTGTAAATGACAATGACAGCTGTCAGAATTCCGGAATTAGAAATCAGAGTGTAGATACGCAATTGAATCATTATCAAATTTCAAATTGAAAGTTAATAAGGCTATTTTACAACGAAAATAAGCACGCGTGAGAACCAAATTACTTACCACGATACGACACAGAGTAATGTCGTTTAAGAGGTAAACTCTTATACCTCTATAAATAATTCGCGAAATAACTGAACTATTCGCCGAATAAATGGCAAGTCGAATAGTGAATATTCATTATACTCGATTAAGACTTAATATATTCGCCTATTCTCGGCGATAGAAGCCGAGAAGGCTGTCATGTCACAGGGTTATGTAACCATTTGAAAAGGTTGTTGACTGTCTTGAATTATTGAGAGAAATAGATTAGACGAGTTTGGGGGTTTACGATATTCAATAATATTATATTATTCAAGAAAAATTACATACGTTATTATTAGCGATTTCAAAACGAAAGTGACCTGAGTAAAAACTATTGAGTAATGGACGACTGACATTGCCTTGTCAACAACTGTTGTTTTTTATTTTTTATTCAAAAATATTTAAATATGAAACTATGACTATTGGAATCATTAGGTCGACTACATCAGTGGTCAACTATTTTTTTTTTAAGAATTTTTTTAAGCCATGATGAACATGACTGTGTGACTGATGAACAAGCTGTGATAGCCTAGTGGTTAGGACGACCGACTTCTAATCGGAGGTCGTGGGTTCGATCCCGGGCACGCACCTCTAACTTTTCGGAGTTATGTGCGTTTTAAGTATTTAAATATCACTTGCTTTAGCGGTGAAGGAAAACATCGTGAGGAAACCTGCATGTCTGAGAGTTCTCCATAACGTTCTCAAAGGTGTGTGAAGTCTGCCAATCCGCTTGGCCAGCGTGGTAGACTATGGCCAAAACCCTTCTCACTCTGAGAGTAGACCCGTGCTCTGTAGTGAGCCGGTAATGGGTTGATCATGATGAACATGACTAATATTGCTCTTTCCCCTTCATTTAAGATATGACTGATTTGAGCAGAGAATTTCAGTCACAGCACTGTCTGTGGTAAAACTGACCGCATCGTCTCACGGATGCCCTAAAGCGACGCCACATAACGCGTCGAGATTTTGCTGCTTTGACAGAAAAATCGGGGATTTACCATTCGCAGCCGTAAAATTTACATTTGTCAGAGCAATGTTACTTGCGACGTTAGACATTTTATCGCCGCGACAACGCGCAGTGCGACATAGCTTTAAGACATTTCCATGACTAATTGGGGATCAGTAAGAATACGGCACGGTAAGCTGTGATAGCCTAGTGGTTAGGATGACCGACTTCTAATCGGAGGTCGTGGGTTCGATCCCGGGGCACGCACCTCTAACTTTTCGGAGTTATGTGCGTTTTAAGTATGTAGGTATTTAAATATCACTTGCTTTAACGGTGAAGGAAAACATCGTGAGGAAACCTGCATGCCTGAGAGTTCTCCATAACGTTCTCAAAGGTGTATGAAGTCTGCCAATCCGCTTGGCCAGCGTGGTAGACTATGGCCAAGACCCTTCTCACTCTGAGAGGAGACCCGTGCTCTGTAGTGAGCCGGTAATGGGTTGATCATGATGAAGAATACGGCTACATAGGAATTATGACTTCATGAGTGATCAAATACAGTCATATTTGATCACTCATGAAGCAGAGAATTTCAGTCACAGCATTGTCTATGGTAAGACTGACCGCAAAACCCATCGTCTCATGGACGCCCTAGAGTGACGTTAAATTACATGCCGAGGTTTTGTTGCTTAGATAGAAAAATACTTCACATTTCCTTTCTTTAATTTGGTAATGTTACCTTCTTGTATAGCGAAATTCCACTTTTATTTGTATAGAGAGTATATTTTTACATTGATTCGAATTATAATAACTTAAGGTGCGGGCATACTACTGTGTTGTGATACGTAGTAACACCATGGAATGGAGTGAACGAGAGTTGAACCAATGTCCTATTTCTACAAACAATATTAATGTTTTCATTGAAACGTGTAAATAAACACTCACACCCGTGTACGATTCGAGACATAATGAACATCCGCCATTTTGATGTCTCGGAATATGCGCGTGTGAGAGTAGTTATTGACACGTTTTTATAGTCACTACAGTTTCAACAGACAACCACGACACACCACAACACAATAGTTTGTCTGTCTGCACTTTTATTTTTGAAAAGGTCACTTTCGTTCTGAAACCACATTTGTAGAATCCATTGCATGTTACCACGCATAAAGTATTAAAGATTATAGTAAATTAAAAAATTATCAAAGAGTTTTTATCTTTTTTTTTTAGGAATAGTTGTACATATGTTCAGAATAGATACATACAATAGTAAATGTTTAACATCACTGTATTTTTAATATTTCCTTTCCGCACATTAAGACGTTTTTATCGTAGCGATACAGTAAAATAAATATTATATGAAAGAATATAAATTAAAGGTTTTTCAAATACGAAATTCTTTTTGGCACATTTGTCATTTTGAATGTAGCTATGTACCAAATTATGTACATGAAGTACTTACCGGTCGGCTTATCGAAGGACGATTATATGTATCCACTTTAAAAATTATTTATCTCATTAAAATATTTCCTTATAAGCCCCGCAAATTAGTATTGCGCCTGGCCGCCATGTTAGTGACGTCACCACTAGACAGATGTCGGCACCGTTGACAAAACTATTGGCAAAGTGTGCGTATTGAGTTTTGAATTGCGGTTTTATTTATTTAAAAAAAAATTGTTACCGACGTTACTTTTTAGTTTCGTTTGACGTCACGCCGATGTTAATGTGACAAGGTTCCAGCGCAATACCAATCTGCGGGGGTTATATACATACATTGTTTTTTATTATACTTCTAAATTTAACTAACCTACTTATATGGCAGACGAGTTATTTTGGTGTATATTAACATGTGCCAAATGTGTCAAAAATGGATTTCAATATTACACTCATAATGATGTGAATTAATTCAGAATATTATTGAAAAATATAGTTCTCAACGATTTGGGAAGTACAAATTAATTTCTATAGTCTCTAGAATCCTGTCCATAAATTATTATGATCCTAAGAATATATACCAAATGAAGTTATTGTCCATTTAGATTACGATGTTATATTGAGCTGTATACTGTACTGTTGTCCTTTTCATCTATAACGTCTCAAATCTGACAATAATGACTCTTGCAGACTAAGGCGCTACGCCGAACAGAGTGGAGTCTTTTTTTTAAAACAAAGATTTTTCTTATGCCAATTTCAACAGTATATCAAAGTGATTAAAGCTGATTTTTAAGTTGTTATCAATAAAAGACGGTGGGCCTTGGCTCCACTTATATGCTTAAATAAAGTCGGCCAATATTTGGACTGATGATTTTTAATTTGACTATTATTTTTATATTTATTATAAATTATTGATTTTGAACCCTTCATTATACCACTTAAGTATAATAATTCGCGATCGTTATTATTTGCGGGTTTCTTTATTTAAACTTCGTACAAATAACAATAACACCGTAGTAGATATATCAAACGGTAATCAACAAATGTTACCAAAATTATCTTCCTGATTTTACCAATAAAACTTAAAAAACCACTAAACTGTCTTCTCCCTATTTGTTGTCTAATTTTATTTTATTTATCGAACGTACAATTTATAAATTTTTCTTAAATCTCTCATAAAGATATGTGAATGTATTTATTAATACAGAACAGTCTTCTACATCATACGTTTGAACCCTAATTCATCCATCTGTAAACATACCATCTGTAAACCTAACCTAGTACTATTAATAATATTATCTATTGTATACACTGTGTATTTACATCATAACATAAACATTTCTCATTTAAAAATGAATTTACTTCCAAAAAATTAATTTAGTTTCAAACTCCCATTTGTACAATTCATTGGAAAAAAAGATTCATAACCATAACGTATGTATAAGTACTATTAAGCTTCGAAACACAGAATTCTAAATAATGTAATAGAAATGGTATAGATCGACCAGAATCTCATGAAAAATAGGGAAATTAAATTTTGTAGTAAGCAACACTAGGTTAATTCGGCTGCCCTAGTGATAAACAAAGTAATTACGTGGTAATTACATTCAGAACACCTTACCTGGGATCGTTTCACGAAACGAAAAATCAAGCAACTGCATTTTCAATACAAAATCAAAGTAATCAACATCCAATTACTTTGTTTTTGTGTTGTGCTTCTTGTTTACTTGGTTTTGCATTTATATTCCGGGTTAGTGTGTGCAGTTACTTTGTTTGGGCAATTCAAATTTCAGTAAACGGTTCAAGTTATTTTAAATATTGAACTGTGGTAAAAAACTACTCGACATAAAACTTTTGTTAATGCAAAAAAGTCAATTTCACAAAAAATGTCAGTTACTTTGTTTATAGCTAGGGCACCCGTAGTGTTGCTAACTTTGGATTTGAATTTTTATTCCGTTTTAAATAATTATTTTAAATTATTTTTCCGTATTTTTCATGAGATTCTGGTCGACCTTTATCTGCGTTCAGGAATATCGGGAAAGGCGAATCGCCTTAATATCATAAACACGTCTGTTTTTACAATAATCTCAGGGGGATTATTCTCTAACTTAGTTTTCTGTGACAGCAGATTCGCTTCCGTCAGGTTTTTATTTTAACCTTTTTATTTGTCCAAGCGTTAAGTTTGTTCTCATAATTTCTGTTGCACCTAACGTTAGAACTCAAAGCCGTAAAAAAAATGCAGTTAAAAAAATGAGTCCAATTTTTTTATTCGCCTACCCTCATTTGGACCTTCCTAACCGTTTCGTAACCGTAATATGTCAATAACATTACATTAGCAATTAGGAACAACCTGTAATGTCTTTGTGAACACACACCCACATATAGGGTATAAGGAGACCGCTTCCGAAAACTTTGCGCTATTATTATACTACCTAAACACAATCCAATACAAATAATCATTTACCTTGTAGCGTAGGTATCGCGCGCAACGGTAGATATCTATCACACATTGAAGGTCAAGGTAACGCAACGTTCGTTGACTTCCAGCGTCAGCTGATTTTATTTAAATTACGTTATGAACTTTAAAAAATAGAGGCTTTTTATTTTTGCAATTACAATTCTGTTTTCCTGATAACCTGCATATGTTCATAGTGTTTAGTACTGGCGTGTCGACCGCATCGGCCGCGTTCCACGGAACTCCACCTAGTCTAAACTTGAACAAATTGGTGCGATACGGTCTTCTAGACAACGGCCAAAAATTTGTAATCACACTTTTTTAAAAGATATAATTATCTGAAAATTAACTAGTGAATAATGTTGACTTTGTATCGTTTACGTAGGCTTGTTGTTTCTACTATTTGATACGTAGGTAGATAGACATATATAATTGACTTGTTATTGGATTCGGACGCTAATATCAAGCGCGTAAGGGTGAATTTTGAATATGGGTATTGAAAGGTTCTCTTAAGTACTAGGGTCTATAGTTAATAGTTCGAATATTAGTATTATAGAAAGTAACATTGAAACTGCTTTTTTATTTTTATTTTCTGGTACTGGATACCGTTTTCAATTATTCCTTATTTATTATATATTAATGTATGTGTTTGTATTTTCTTGATTGAGTAATCTTTAATTAGTCTTCCTCTATGCGTAGTATACCTGTTACCTCTTTCAGCTAATTTCACTCACGAAATGTGCAATACAGTCGCTAACAACGAAGTCGTGAATGAAGTTCGCGCGAGGCACAAAACTGCGCCTATTAGCATTTGAAGATGGTATTTGAATCCATTTTTAGCCTACAAGTATACATATTCGGGTTTTAAATTTGCAGTTAGGTTTAAGGAACATTGGCTACTAACATTTGAACAACTAGCGGTTGCTTTTAAATTCTAGAGCAGTTTTTTACAGTAGTCATCGCGTCAACAATGATGCGTATGCGATTTATTTTGTCGCTGTAGCAACTGATTTTCATACAAACGCTCGGTTGCTCGAACAACTATCTTGTCGCCTATGTAACTTAAAACAAGGTTTGATGGTTTGTCGCTTGATAAATCAATAAGTAGCTCAAGCGACTATCGCACAAAGAATAGTAGCCAATGTGCGGATTCGCTCAATCTTAGTTTAACACTTTTTTATTCACTAAAAGCAGCTGTAATTTTTTTATACTTACAAATGTTCCGAATAACAAAAGAACTGAATAAAATGTGCACACTTAAAGTTCGAACGAAACCTGTTTATTTACTTCACATTATAAAGGCTAGGACAAACGTAACGCGAGACGGCAACGTGTGTATTTGTTATACAAGAAAGTGTGAAAGCGATCACACGCGCGCCCACATCGTCTAAATCCACAGGGCGATGTCTACATACAGTTCTTTGTATTACGAATAGTACAGTCTGTAATCACCAGTATCTATATCCGCTCTGAACTGCGGTGAGTTCCACCGACCAGTATACGAGCTCGAACTTGCGCATAATTCATTTGCGAGTATTAGAATGCTTGTAGAAAGCCATCAGAGCGGCCAAAAAGATTGGCGGGTAATTTAATCATTCAGTGTCAGTGCGATGTTTTGCCGCGTTGACATCGCTCGTAGTTGCCGCCGCGCTTTATGTTTGTCCAAGCCTCAAAGCTATGTACAAATTTTATACGTATAGTCAGTCCGTTTCAATAGAGTTGAGCTAAAATGTAAACCAACACCCCTTTTTGCTAAAAAACTACAGAATGGATTGAAATGAAACTTGGCACGATTTAAGTTTATACTACAAACTTTTTAACTTTTAGCTAAACTCTATTGAAACGGACCATACATACGAATGGTATCTGATAATTCTGTCCAATAAAAAAAAATATTATACTGTTGAATCTCCAATATTAATCGTATATCAATAATATATTTATAAGCTTAATTTGATTTAAAACTTTAAAATGAGATCGATCGGCAACAAAAAACTATAATAATTAACTAAATATTTAAATCTCCCATATATTATGTGTATTCCCCTTTCCCTCCCATAAACTGTCAATCTTGTTCTAGAAATGAATACAACTGTCAAAGCTACCCCTTCGGATTTCCGTGCATGCTTTTTCAATTTCAGTAAAGCCCAAATTAGACGGTTCATTTTTCGAGATTTTTGCTTTAATTTTCGAGGCTTCATCGATGAGTCATCGAAAATGAACCGTCTTAACACCGACCGTTCATCGTTCACAGGCACTGTGCCATAGCAAAGATCGTATCGTGCATCGTTCATCGCAGAAATGCACCGTCTAATTTGGGCTTAACTTTTAGAAATAAAATTTCTAAATCAGACTGCGCTTTTTAGTAGCTTCCTTCAACACCAATATAAAATTAAAACAAAACAAGCACTTTTTGTCGCCGAATCGATCAGAATATGTTTTAGGAAATAATTATTGTTTGTGCTAATTCTAAAAATATTAGAGTAATGCATTAAACTCAAAGGAATTGATTAATCGTTTCATCGTTGGATTTTGAACTTTATTGTAACTTGGATAACTATTAATATTGTATGCGAGGGCGTGAGACTGGTTGCATATTTTCATATACGTATTTCAAGCGAAATGCGTTTTCTATGTCGAAGGTAGTAGGAAGGAGTAGTTTTTTTTTTTTGGATAAACTTGCTTTTTGAATACGAACTGTTTAATTTTTATTTTCAATTTAAGTACATGATTTCAGAATTTAAGAAATTCTTAAGAGTTTAATATTATACATAATATACTTATGTATTACTTACTTGACAGGTTGAATTTTGAAATATTGTACCGTCCTTTTCACAAAACTCTATGCAGAAAAATATAGGTCGATTTCAGTCATTTCTTAGACATGTCATTTTAGTATAATTAAACTTTTTTTTTTCGTTTTTAAACTAGTGAAGTTGTTGCATAGTTATTTTATTTTCGAGTTACCAAACTTTTTAAAGTCTTTAAAAAATTTTAATATTGTCGTTGGTCATTTTTTAAATGTTTTTGTTTAGTTTTTTTTTTTTTACTTTCCAGGTTCGTATTTAAAAGGCAACCGAAAGGTTTGTGTGGAATAAATCTTTGAAATGCTTTTGTAAATTTCGCTTGAAGCCAAAGATGTATTTTTGATTGTGTTCACTTAATATTCCAAGAACTAAGTATGTGTGTTTTCGAAATGTATATTTTTTGCGCCTCCGAAACGCAGTTTTCCACTAAACGTATAAAACGAGGCATTTATTATTAATTTGTAACATTTTTTGGGACGGTGTCACATTGTGCTATATTTCTAAGATTAGTTAACAGTTAGTTGCCAATATTATTAAGCAATTTTACAGTTCATTAAAGTTCTATGTCACATCTGATTGTTGGAGTGGGTGCCATATTTTTTTTTTGGCACCTGAGTGCGATACGGCCCTTATACGCACTAAGGGATGTATCACATGACGTTTTTCCCAAGCTACCAATAGAATAGAAAAATTAACAGTAGGCAAACAAATCAACTTATCAAAGCAATTGCTTTGATAAGTTGATTTGGGAGTCGAAAAATATATATATTTTTAATTTTTTTCCGTGTATACCAAAAACAAACAATTTTTTTTGTATTTATCAAAGAGTAGCTAGGTATGTAGGTATATATATTATATACTTCAATTAGAGACAGGTAAGTAAAAGATTAGTTTCGTTAATTTAGTCCTGTTCCAATAGTTTGAAAAAAGATGCACAAATCTCTTTAGTTTAGTTTAAGTGGGCTGGATACCTAATCAGAGAACCATTATGCATTTAGCAAATTGCGCTAGGTATTTAGTTTTCAAGTTTGTAACTTGAAAAATCTACAGATTACTTTAAATACAAGGTCTGTCCATCGAAAAGGGGGTTTTAACTATACCTACTCATTATAAACAATTTTTACTTTAAGTTGAAAAAAACATCTTGCAGTCTATACAATATGCTGAGTGACATTTTTGTATGGAACTTTTTTTTTTTTTTTTTGGATTTACTATCTACGCCTATTCTTTATCACACTGACGCATCAAATAAGTTCTCAGTTGATATTTCGCTGTCGCTTGCGATTTTGCATAGGTGAACTAACGGCATTACGGTGGCACCTTTTTTGTGAGTTAGGACCCCTTTCTGAATGACCTATGGTTTTGTTTTATAATGGTGTATTTGTGACACGGTCTTTCTAATAAGTTTTGAAGGGTTATTTTTTCTGTAACATAAACTACAACTAACTTATATATTTATATAACTAAGTATGACTTGTATGTATATTTTAGAGTTTGACTAATATATATCTTTTAGTTGGTAAAACGATTGTTATTATAATATATATAGTTATATAAGCAATAAACGCGTCTGCGTGTCCCCTGTACTGTATGTTGTATTATAATGTTGTTGAGAGTTGCTACAACTAAGTCACTTACATTAGTTTTATTTAAATTAAAAATAAAATAAAAAACATGAAAATGTATTTATTTATTAAATATGAATTAACATTCATGAGGGTTTTTGGTGTTTTATTTATTTTTTGAATAAGTGTCCTTTAAATATAGGATATATTTTAATCGAAGTGACGAACGTGGAGTCACGAAAGTTGAAAGAACATTAGAGAAATAAACTGTACAAAACTGGTAAATACCTACGTTGACTGAGGCAGCACTGCAATCTCCTGAATCCTGATTGGCCGACAGCGCGACACTCACTATTGGCTAAAATACTCAGTTGCAGCAAGAATGCCATATATTCAGCTAATCACAACAATGGATATTGTAGCAATGTGATAAATATAACCTAAGAGAAATTATAAGTACCTCCTCTTAATATAACTATAGATCGACCAGAATCTCATGAAAAATAGGGAAATTAAATTTTGTAGTAAGCAACACTAGGTTAACTCGGCTGCCCTAGTGATAAACAAAGTAATTACATTCAGAACACCTTACCTGGGATCGTTTCACGAAACGAAAAATCAAGCAACTGCATTTTAAATACAAAAAACCGGCCAAGTGCGTGGCGGGACACGCGCAGTGTAGGGTTCCGTAGTCACAATCCTCGAAAAACAGATATAACTCCTTAACCTGTGAACCCTACTTAGCCGTGATAGTTTTCCTTTAAAATTGATTATATACCCTACTGCTGTGAATTTTTTCAAGTTCCTATATACTGCCATTTAGCTGATAGAGGGGGGGGACACTTGACTCTAATAAAAATTTGCACTTTAAAACATCATATTTTACAAACGGATCTAGAAATCGAAAAATGATGTTCCCACACCCACAGTATTTTTAAAAGACCTATTCAACGATATCCCACACTATGGGGTAGTAGAGAAAAAAAATATTCATCCCCACTTTACATGTAGGGGAGCTAAAAAAAATATTTATCAAAATTTTATTTCACCACTTTGTCGGCGTGATTAATATTTATACTCATGCCAAATTACGGATTTCTAGCACTAATAGTCTCTGAGATTAACCGAGGACGGACAGACGGACAGACGGACAGACGGACAGACGGACGGACATGGCGAAACTATAAGGGTTCCTTGTTTACTACGGAACCCTAAAAACAAAGTAATCAACATCCAATTACTTTGTTTTTGTGTTGTGCTTGTTGTTTACTTGGTTTTTGCATTTATATTCCGGGTTAGTTAGTGCAGTTACTTTGTTTGGGCAATTTAAATTTCAGTAAACGGTTCAAGATATTTAAAATATTAAACTGTGGTAAAAAACTACTCGACATAAAACTTTTGTTAATGCAAAAAGTCAATTTCACAAAAAATGTCAGTTACTTTGTTTATCGCTAGGGCAGCCGTAGTGTTGCTAACCTTGGAATTTTATTTCCCTATTTTTCATGAGATTCTGGTCGATCTATAACTCATTTTATATCTGTCTTCTCATAAATCCAAGATAAGTCTGATAATCCTGACAAGTGTCGGATAGCCTAAACGTAAGTTTTGTCACTTTCTTACTTTATATGTCAATAATTGACGAAGACAAAATTTGTGAATAAGCTATCTTCTTAAGAGCTTCTTAAGAGGCCTGGCAACATTATTCTGTTCGAAGATTCGTTTTCTAGCAGCATGTTGCCAGTGATGCCAATTGACACTGAAGGGTTGGCACGCCACCCGCCTTAGTTCACCAAGAAAGTGGAAAAGGTTGTGGAACAGACCCTAAGAGACACTCAGCGGACGATAGAGAGAGGTATGCTCTGAGTATCTCTACAGGATTTAATTAGGAATTAGAAGATCCGTAGCAGAAGCAGAGTTACCTACATAGCTCATCAGCGTCATGTCGCGAAGCTGAAATAGCAACTGGTGGGGCATATTTCTTGAAGAAATGGGGAAAATATGGTGTGTAAGTGCCCCAAATTCCACCTATGGCCAAAGTCAACCTCACCTGCGCGCGGTACACCCTGCCAATATGCTAACGATGCCCTGACGCTCTCAGTCCCCTCTACGGGTCGTTGTGCCTGATACCACACAACTTAATCTGGATGGTATCACCGCTTTGTGGTAGGATTCTACCCCGAATCCGCCTGGCTAGCGACCACACTTCAGCCGTAATCTGCCGCAAAGCATCCGATGTGTTCCGGCAGCGAGCTGAAGAGCCAGTCTCCCTCCTCAAAAGCCGGCAACGCATTAGTGGTTCCTCAGGTGCTGCTAATGTGTAATGGGCGGCGGTAATCACTTAACATCAGGTGACCCGCTTGGTCGGTTGCTCGCTATAAAAAAAGAACCGATAGACGTTGGGGTTCCACAGTGCTCGAATGGCGACCCCACACCGGGAATCGCAGCGTCCGAAGACCCCTACTAGGCGGACGGACGACTTCATGCAAGTCACTGGCAGCCGTTGGATACGAACGGTACAAGATCGCAAGACCGTAAGTATTTTGTGGCGAACCTGGGAAGAGACCTTTGCCGTACATACATAGCCGGTAAGTTTAGGTTAGCCTGACCCCGTTTGTATAAAAATGATTGCTAGAGACGACCTCTGATTTGATTCTCTCATCATCATCATCATCATCATGATCAACCCATTACCGGCTCACTACAGAGCACGGGTCTCCTCTCAGAGTGAGAAGGGTTTTGGCCGTAGTCTACCACGCTGGCCAAGCGAATTGGCAGACTTCACACACCTTCAAAGAACGTTATGGAGAACTCTCAGGCATGCAGGTTTCCTCACGATTTTTCCTTCACCGTTAAAGCAAGTGATATTTAAATACTTAAAATGCACATAACTCCGAAAAGTTAGAGGTGCGTACCCCGGGATCGAACCCACGACCTCCGATTAGAAGTCGGTTGTCCTAACCACTAGGCTATCACAGCTTTTCATTCTCTCACTATTGGTTAAATGCATTGTTGTAACAAGAATATCTGTAGCAATTATTGATGCAGCTCTAAGACAATCGGGAAGTCTAGATCCAAATTCTGTGCATGCCAATTAGTCTAACGCCAAAAGACGTTGCTTGATCCAGAGGTATGCGAACTGCGGAAAACCAATAACTGATAATCTAAAAGATAGAAAGTTAAACCGACTTCACCACACTCTTAACAGACCATATCTTGAAAACTGCTGAACTGATTTTGATGAAACTTGCACTATTCCATAAGCTGAAGTAAATATGTATCTATGCCAATAAAAAAAAAATTGTTGTCTGTAAAGTCGGTTTACGGACGATAACTACGTGATAACGTCCTATGAATACATTGCCTCTCTATCGCTTGTTCCACGCTCTCGCACGCTCGGCTAGGCGGAACGTGACAATGAATTTTGCTTTTTTTGTGCATGCGGCCGGCGTTCATCGATTTATAAAACGTTATCACGCTAAATAGTTTCGGAGAAATCCGCGGACAAACATACATAGGTACATACACCTATGTTTGTATATTTGTTTGGAAGCCCTTACTTATAGATCGTCATATCAGGGGAATATTTTGCAGTTGCAGTAATAGGTATTACATACATATCTACATATACTTTACTATAATAATCTCCTTTTTTGAAGTCGGTTAGTAGGTAACAAGTATAAATTAAAAATTTCAAAAACCCCCGACATTCGCCATTTTGTGGTGGCAGCCATCTTGAATTTGTATAATGCTATTCTACTAGTCAAGCCCTTTCATTTGATACCCATATATTGAGGAGGTTGTAAAAAATATGATATCCACCATTTTATGGTGGCGGCCATCTTGGACCGATTTTCATCAAACATAGCTAAGAAAACTTCCAAACAAAAAACCACTCAAATCGGTTCACCCGTTTGAGCGCTACGGGGAAACAGGCACACACACACACAGACACGTCAAACTTCATCGTTTTTGCGTTGGGGGTTAAAAATGAATGTGCGTCCACCCAACACGGATTTCAGCCCGTATCGCAAAGCCACTGGCATCGACGGCACTGCTAGGGCCTCCTCCCGCCGCCCCCTTGAGCTTGGCTTAGCACCGAAACACACGTGGACTTATATGTTTGTATACCTACCTACTTACTTTCCTAGAGCGTCATTTGTTTTTCTAGGATAAATGTGTGGAGTCGCATTCGTTGTAAATAAATTGGTAAAATCATCGGCGGTGTTTGCGCATATATACTGTAGTGTGTAGACACTAAAGAGTTTATATATTATTTATATTAATCGGTGGTTGACTGATATTTTATAGAAACATAGGACTTGTGACTTGTCAGGAAAATATGTGAGATGTACAAGGAATAATAATTATTAAATACTAATATTAACATAATGTTAATTTGAAGAAATAAAGTAATTTATAAATACTAAAACAAGTTTCATTAAGAAATATTACATGGCGCAGTCGTATTAGCGAACTCGGATAATGGCTAAGAAGTTACAACAGGAAGGCATAATGGCGGCCAGTGAACTTGAATGACCAACCAAAATTAGAGGATGTTATAAAATTTTTTGAAGATTACTTTAAGCCAAAACAAAATGAAGTTATAAATAGTTACCATTTCAACAAAAGATGTCAAGAGGAGGGAAAGAATTTTGATGCCTTCTACACTGATATAAGAAAATTAGCAGAAAATTGCAATTTTGGTGAACAAATGGACCGGATGTTGAGAGACAGAATAATTATTGGAATCAGACAGCAGAGGATACAACAAATAATATTAATAACAATGAATGTTTTGAAACTGAATTTTTAATTATTAATGAACCAGTGAGACCGATCCTAGGGCTAGGCTCGTTGTTACAGCTTAGACTTTTAAATAATAATATTAATATTAATTCGGTTATAACCAGTTGCACTAATACTAATATGAAAATGAGTAAAGACTCAATTGTTAATATGAATAACGAACTTTTTCAGGGAATTGGGGAGTTTAAGAGTTCACTGCAGCTACGCATTCAACCTGGCGTAGAGCCTGTGGTGAGACCCCCTAGACGTGTGCCTAACGCACTTAAGGATCGCCTTGCAGACAAGTTGGAAGCTCTGGTGAAGCACAAAGTCATAGCGAAGGTCGATCATCCTAAAAGTTTTGTAAGCAACTTGGTTATAATTGAAAAGAAAGATGGTTCACTGAGAATTTGCTTAGATCCTAAAGATCTTAATAAAGTATTAATAAGAGAACATCATTTGATTCCAACAATTGATGAGATAGTATCAAAACTTTGTAATAAGAAATACTTTTCTGTGCTTGATTTATCAGATGGTTTTTATAATATTATTTACTACTTGTTTTTTTTATAATAATGTAACTTATACAAGAACCTCTTTTCATGTTCGACCAGCATAAACTTTGTGGATCACCAGTTAAAGGTTGCCAATGGCTGGTTGAATGGGTAGTAAGATAAATATATAATATATTAATAGATTTTGTAACATAATTTTGATTTTTTTTAAAAAAAAGGAGGAAGAAAAGTATATTGTTTTGGTTTATTAATTTTTCGTTTAAAAGGGGATGATGTAGTGTGTAGACACTAAAGAGTTTATATATTATTTATATTAATCGGTGGTTGACTGATATTTTATAGAAACATAGGACTTGTGACTTGTCAGGAAAATATGTGAGATGTACAAGGAATAATAATTATTAAATACTAATATTAACATAATGTTAATTTGAAGAAATAAAGTAATTTATAAATACTAAAACAAGTTTCATTAAGAAATATTACATATACAAAGGCACAAAACAGGTATAAGTGATTGCAGATCGTTGGAGCGAGGATGTAGCTAATTGTTGATAATGTAACTGCAAGTTTTTTAGACCCTGATTATGTTATATAGGTATGATATTATGTATATTATATCAATGAAAATGTGTTGCGATTAGGAAAATATTTTTCCGCAGGAAAAGTTTTCCCGACATTAAACGTAACTTTATACTTAAATCTACGCTTGACTCTAATACTTGCTCTATCTCAAAATTTCACGCAGCTGTTGAAGCGTAGGTATTTATAATATTAGTATAGATAAAATGATGACTGACCGAAGATTAGCTTTTGGGTTTAAAAACTTCCATACGTATCCCTACCAGTTTAGGGAGCATTTGGTTTTGTTGTCAAATAAAATAAAGAAATTCGAAGTTTTTTCTATTTCTGTATATTAGCATAAATCTATACTAATATTAGGTATATAATGCGAAAGTGTGTCTGTGTGTCTGTTTCTCTGTCTGCTAGCTTTTTACGGCCCAACAGTTTAACCGATTTTGATGAAATTTGGTACAGAGGTATGTATAGCTTGCGGAAATTGACATGTAACTTTCATCCCGGAAAAGCGAATAGTTCCCACAGAATTGTAAAATCCTAAATCCACACGGACGAAGCCGCGGGCATCATCTAGTTAAAAATAAAGTTTAACTTCAAAATTAAATGAGTAAAACCCATTTCCAATATAATATATTCCATGTAGATATCAAATTGAAATCAATTTAATAATTTTTCGATTTAAAACAAACATGACGACTCCACGCACTTCCCTGTTATAATACCGTCCGTCGATCCTCGGCCACTTCAGTACAAACGACCACGTGACAATAGTTGCTGCCTTCGGCGCGATTTTTCATTTCGAAAAACCTCTGTAAAACACAACACTGTAAAGGTAAGCCTTGTTTTATTTAATTAAACTTAATACGTTGATAGTGTTACTTATTACTCTTATTAACCATTGTGTGATTGATAAGTAATTATTATTTAAATGCGTAGATACAGGCTTATCTATTAGGAAGTATAACCTCATTTAACTAATTTAATTATACTTAATATCTAACAATATCTGCTTACTTATCCTAGCGTCTTTAGGAAAAATTCATTGAAGGGGGCACCTTTAACATGAAAATTATTAATTTTTATTTTCCTCATTGAGTAGATGCCTGATAATAAATAATTTATAAATAACATAGTTAGTATGTAACAAACAACAATTAATTAAATTAATAGAATTACCTAGTTATTTTAGCGTAATGATTGTGACAGTTTAGTGACGGTATTTCTCAATATAAACACATGATTATATGTATAATTATATATTTCGTTTATTTGTGCAGCCTCTAAAATACAAGAAATTACTTAACTAAATTTGATGATATTTGCACATAAGAATAGGTTCTTGACGCTACTAACTACCTATTCCTAAAAAGAAAAAATTAAAAATCTATACCTACCAATTGTGTGACATAAAAATTAAATGGCAAAAAATTAATAAAAAATAAAATACATTTTTACTTATGAAAATATGTTAACTTTTCTCAGTGAATATAAATATTCACTGAGAAAATTTAAATTACGATGTTTACGTAAAGGTTTTTCGACTTTCATAGTTTACGAAATAGAGCAAGCATTTGTAGAGTTTTAGAGCACGATTGTTATCAAGTTTTTTATTTTTATTTCACTTAAGTAAGTATTAATTTCACTTTTATACTTATAAAAAAAAATGTTTATTTCAAGTAAGATCTTCTTTCCTGTCTCTTGTGAAACGATAAGCCTGTTAGTAGTGACTCTACCACCAGTTAACGCAAATGGTATCTATTAAGCTGGCAAGCAACTCAAAACTTTTTTTTTTTCGATACAAATATTATTGTTTTATCTTGTCTGAATGATATAATATAGGTACATACTTAAAATAATTACAAAATTAGTTAGTACCTAGTGCTAATTAGGTTGTACTCTCTAAACAAAAACTATAAATACTTAAAAATAAAAATTACAAATCAAATAAAACATGCAAACCATTGTAACAAGGCAAGGTGCCCAGAACGCTGTCTGCGTTACCTCGTTGAAAGGCCAGACTTATATTAATCGAGGTAACTGCCAGCCCTGCGGTCACCCGTGGACTCCACGAGACGGGATGACAGGTCTTTAAAAAAAGGACCTAGCATCCTCGATCCTCGCCCACGAACCCATGGTCTCCACCCCAAAAGGCATAAATAAATATGAAATTATTTTCTATATTTTCATATTTGCGCCTCTTGCCGCTCTCTAAACTAAATGAAATTATTATCAGTCCTATTATAATAATTCTTTTCCGCAAAGAACATTGTAAAATCTACTTTTTTATTAATCTGGTTTAGTTTTAGGTACAATAAATAAGTACCTACACTTTATTTAGAAAACCGAACTCAGAACAATTCAGATGCTGGAATCTTTTTTTAAGACTTGCGTTAGAAGACTCTGTTTTAGTCAATAAAATTTAGTTAAGAAATTTTTGCACAACCAAATCAGCCCTAAGCAAACAAACAAATAAAACACTTCATCCACTTCACAAAATAAAGATGGCTTACAAAATTAATATACTAAGAGGATAAAATAAGATCCTGGAAAAACAATTTCCGGCAGTCACTTTCTTCTACTTAACTTTGTCAACTTATCTGACACGTGTCAAACTTTTGGCGCGAGAAATATTGTGTTTACACAAAACATGGCGCCGCAGAGAACGCACCAACCAAACTGTCTTCCAAGCTGCAAAGGGAAAACACGAATTATCCTCATTTAGTAGTAATTTAATAAACTTAACTAAATTATAGGCATTTAATTCAATTTAAGCGCTGGCGAGTTACGCCCGCGTGCATTACGACGGTCAATCACCTTCCGCGTTTACGGTTTCAAAACAAACATGGATGCGGTTAAGTGACACCCACAGGGGGAGCTTTTCACCGTATAAGATAGATTTCCTCGAAAATGTTTTAAAACTACATTTTAAATAGACAAAATTAAAAAGTTAAAAGATGGTTTTTAACATACATTCCTACCTAGGTACCTAACGAACTTCTAAAACCAAAAGAAAGATCACTTTTTGATTCAATTATTTTTGACTAAGAATTTAAAACAACTTATAAAGTAGGCAAATAAATTCGAAGGTTATTTAAACTTTTCTCTAATACTAGTTAATTAGAAGTTACAACTTAGAAAGGATACGACATAGGTACCTAGTATAAAGTTAGCCTGACCAAAAAATGTCGAACGGATTAATTCAAGATTTCACCAATAGTCATTTTCTTGCGAAGCCGAATAATATTGCAGTTAGGTACATGTAGTACAAACATATTATAGTTACATAATATCTATAGTATACCTACTTCTCGGTAATCGTTCGTACCTAATCATTATTGATTATTTATTATTCATTCTTGCATCACTAGTAATGTTCTACTTAGATACAGTAAGAACTAGTGTTGCGCTCGGTGCGCGAGCTGCAAGCAGCTCGCGTGCCTTGTAGTCTCTTCAATATTCGTAAAATAAAGAAATGGGAGGCCATACCAAATACCAGAATATTCTGGAGAGTCTCTTGAAAGATAGAAAGAAATATTGGTATCACGTTTCGTATCTTTTCTGAAAGGACACTAATCAGTTCTATGCATGCGTTTAGTGGATTTTTTTTTACCGGTTCACCCAATGGCCCAAGGTTTTTAATAACATTTGTTTGGGACCATGTCTGTATGACTGGTAGTTTTAGAGGACCCATGAGGTACTCTGGTAAATTTTCCACATTCATGACGTTTCATAAGTTTCCTGAAGGAAGACCTATAAGTTCTACGCACATAAATAGTGAAGGGAAAAGTTCCATACAAAATTGTTCTGGAGAGCCTCTTGAAAAGAACCCAAAAAATTTGTATGGAGAAAATTTTTTTTTGTTCGGCGGCCATCTTTTTTTTACCGGTTCACCCAATGGCCCAAGGTCTTTAATAACATTTGTTTGGGACCATGTCTGTATGATTGGTAGTTTTGGAGGACCCATGGGGTACTCTGGTAAATTTTCCACATTCATGACGTTTCATAATTTTCCTGAAGGAAGACCCATAAGTCCTACGCACATAAATAGTGAAAGGAAAAAAGTTCCATACAAAATTGTTCTGGAGAGCTTCTTGAATAGAACCCAAAAAATTTGTATGGAGAAAATTTTTTTTTGTTCGGCGTCTATCTTTTTTTTACCGGTTCACCCAATGGCTCAAGGTCTTTAATAACATTTGTTTGGGACCATGTCTGTATGACTGGTAGTTTTGGAGGACCCATGAGGCACTCTGGTAAATATTCCACATTCATAACGTTTCGTATTTTTCCTGAAAGGACACTCATGAGCTCTATGCATGCGCTTAGTGAAGTAAAAAAAGTTCTATACAAAAATGTTCTGGAGAGCCTCTTGAAAATTAAAAAAAAAAATTGTATGGACGCGAAAATTTTTTTTGTTCGGTGCCTATCTTTTTTTTACTGGCTCACCAAAGGGCCCAAGGTTTTGAACATTTTCAGTTTCAGGACCATGTCTCTATGACTGATAGTTTTTTAGAGCCTTTGGGGTACTCTGGTAAATTTTCCACATTCATGACGTTTCATATTTTTCCTGAAGGAAGACCCATAAGTTCTACGCATATAAATAGTGAGGCGAAAAAAGTTCCATACAAAATTGTTCTGGAGAGCCTCTTGAAAATTAGCAAAATTTTTGTATGGAGACGAAATTTTTTTTTGTTTGGTGGCCATATTTTTTTCACCGGTTCACCCAATGGCCCAAGGTTTTCAACATTTTTTGTTTCGGGACGATACCTTTCCGACTGATAGTTTTCGAGATCCCTTAGGGCACCCTAGTCAGTTTTCCACGTTCAGCTCTCTCTATAATTTTGTAGACCTTATATTTTTGAATTTTACACACATGAAAATTATGGTGAAAAAGTCCCATACAAAATTGTTCAGGAGAGGTGATCAGTACCTGACTTCAAGTAGCTTTATATATATAATATTTTCTATAGACTAGAATGAAGATCGTAACAGTTATTAGGCCCAGCGTACACCGAGCGCAGAGCATTTTCTGAGATTAGTGAATAATTAATTTTACGACTATTGACATACAGTCAATATTGCATTCCAAGAATAAATACGCGAGAATGCGCGCGTGCGCTCGCGCCTACCGTGCGACCGTATGTCAATAGTGGTAATGTTAATTATTCAGTTTTCTCAGAAAATGCTCTGCGCTGCGCTGCGCTCGGTCTGCGCCGGGCCTTATATTCTATTATGTAAAAGTCCCATAAGTACGTACCGTACCCTACTCTATTTGTAATAATATCATCTAATTCTTAACAAACAATGAGCCAGCTCTTCTGTCATCCGATGAGGCGGTAATAGGTCTCGTAAGAATTTTTAGCCCAAGTGATGTTAGGTGTTTTAATTATTTTTAACTGTTTTTACGGCTTTGGAACTAAAAAGAGGATAAAATACTAACCACAAATTAATATGAATCCCAGAGAAATTACGAAATTCTTCCGATGGCAACCTTCCATACCATCAGATCTTGAACGGAGCGGATCAAATCCGCTGCGATCCACATCCGGAGACAGCAGACACGAATATGTCCACGACAATTAGGCCCTGTTTTACCACCTTCTGATAAGTATCGGCTATCCTAAAGGTAAGTTTTGTCGCTTTCTTACTTTATGTCAAGTGACAAAGACAAAAGTTGTGAATAAGCTATTCGACACTTATCAAAAGGTGGTGAAACAGGCCCTTACTGTCCAGTGTCCATACGAGCGGATTCTGTACGGAGCGTAGGTATCAAACCCACTGGTCCGGTCCTACAGAATCCGCTCGTCTAGAGGCACTACAAGACCGAAGATGGACTGAAGACTCATCATTATCATCATTATCAATCCATTACCGGCCCTACTACATGGCACGGGTCTCTTTCTTCTTTCTTTCTTTCTCTCTTTCTTCTTTCTTTTTTTCTCTCAGAAGGGTTTAGGACGTAGTCCACAACGCTGACCGAATGCGGATTGGTAGACTTCACACGCCTAACATTATGGAGAACTCTCAGGCGTGCAGGTTTTCTCACGATGTTTTCCTTCACCGTTAAAGCAAGTGATATTTAATTGCTTAAAACGCACTTAACTCCGAAAAGTTGAGGTGACCGAAGACTATCTTACATAATTTCAGATGGAAGAATCGCTGGATGGCCGTGAAGCGGGCGCGGGTACATCAGGCTTCGACTCGGCCGCCATCTTGAACGATGACGTGTCACCCACAACCAGCTTCTGTTATAACATCCCGAATCTTTTCAATGGGTAAGTTTCGATACCCACAAAAATATCTAATATTTCTTAAAAGCACCTATCTAGTACAAAATGTGACTAGCCAACTACGCAGAAGATATTACAGTTCATATAAGTGAATGCGCACAAACATGGGCAGTCTCACCCGTTGTCCTAGGTGAATGACAAACCCGACATAATACGAGACACGAAAATATCAAACTGTAGCTGAGCCTTCACGTGACCTACGTTGTCGCGTAGATAAGTTTGTCATTTTCTATGGACTCGCATCGCGTCGCGTTTGTTGTTCCCCTAGGACAACAGGTCATAGTCTGATTGCACGAAAATTCGCCACGAGACCGGATAGAGATCAAGTGCAGGGTTGCAACACCCACCACCAACTACTTCGGGGTGCTTCTGCGAGTTTCTTGACAGAAAAACCGCTAAACACCCGGATAAGCTAACCAGTAGACAAAGACGTAGCCAACTATAGGACATCCATTAAACAATAAGTTTCCGTTTGATATAAATTTTACTAATTTATATAATCTACCGTGTTGTGTAAAAAAAAAGCTGTGATAGCCTAGTGGTTAGGACGACCGACTGCTAATCGGAGGTCGTGGGTTCGATCCCGGGGCACGCACCTCTAACTTTTCGGAGTTATGTGCGTTTTAAGTATTTAAATATCACTTGCTTTAACGGTGAAGGAAAACATCGTGAGGAAACCTGCATGCCTGAGAGTTCTCCATAACGTTCTCAAAGGTGTGTGAAGTCTGCCAATCCGCTTGGCCAGCGTGGTAGACTATGGCCAAAACCCTTCTCACTCTGAGAGGAGACCCGTGCTCTGTAGTGAGCCGGTAATGGGTTGATCATGATGATGATGACCGTGTTGTGTACCGTACCGTGTTACTAATTTATATAATCTACGTGTGTACCTATGACTGATGTTTGCATGGCATAATTTTGATACATTCTCTGCTCAGTCATCAGTAAATCATTAGTAAAGTTTATCATCCATGATTGACGGAATGCAGAAACTTTCGTCTTCACAATCTTAGTTAGGGTTTTACTGTAGGTAACTTAAATGTGTTTTGTAGAATAACCGAACATTTCACCACTTTTTTAGGCTCGGTCCAGGATCAGTTCTTTGCGAACGTCCAGAAACAGAAGTAAGTGAGACGTATACACCTGCGGAGAACGCAGAGGATGCTGGCGACAACCAGCAGTATGAAGAAGATGAGGAATACTCTCCTAGTTCAAGTAACAATACACTTTCTTAGATATATAGTATTTGTCATTAAGTTTTTAGATATTATTTATTAGTTAGGTACTAGCTGATTCCCGCCTTTCATCCAGCATTCGTGTCGTGGATTCAGCTTTTTTAAAAATCCTTTGGGAACTACTACTACTACTACTACATGCGGGATAAAAAGTAGCCTATATCCTTTTCCAAGAACGAGTCTATCTTTGTACCAAATTTCATCAAAATTAGTGCAGGGATTTAGGCGTGAAAGCGTAACATACAGACAGACAGACTTACTTTTGCATTTATAATATTTTATTATAGTATGGATTATCAGTTATATCTACTATTCTTTATTTTTTTTTTATAAATAGGTAGATAAAGCTTACGACAATGTGTATTATAAACAATTAAAGTTAAGTAAATCGAACACGGTCCCCCGTGTTCGATCACGGGCACGCCTTTAACGTCGCTATTATGTGCATTTTAAGCAATTAAATATCACTTTCTATAACGGTGAAGGAAAACATCGTGAGGAAACCTGCACGCCTGAGAGTTCTCCATAATGTTATCAAAGGCGTGCGAGGTCTACCAATCCGCACTTGGCCAACAGATGTCTACGGTCTACGGACTACGGCCTCATTCCGTTCTCCAGAGAGGAGACCTTGATCAAGGACTTTTGTCTTTGATTAGCTCGACAAATCTATTTTTAACCCCCGACGCAAAAACTGACGGAGTGTTATAAGTTTGACGTATCTGTGTGTGCGTGCGGACACACACAGTGTGTGTGTCCGTCTGTTCCCTGTGACGCTCAAACGGGTGGACCGATTTGAATGCGGTTTTTTTGTTTGAAAGGTGAATTAGTCGAGAGTGTTGTTAGCTATGTTTGATGAAAATCGATCCAATATGGCCGCCGCTACAATATGGCGGATTACATATTTTTTCATAACTCCCTTAATATGGGTATCAAATGAAAGGGCTTGACTAGTAGAATAGCACTATGCAAATCCAAGATGGCCGCCGCCACAAAATGGCGAATGTCGGGTTTTTTTTTAATTTTTAATTTATACCTACTCGTTAATTTGGCTGTGTAAAATAGCAGTTTTGATAACTCAAATTTTATAAATTAGTGAATTCAATCATTCAGCTTAGTTTTTCATATTTCAGATTCCAAAAGCGACATTCCAAAACGTAAACAACGAAGATACAGGACGACCTTTTCGAACGTACAACTGGAACAACTGGAAGCTGCCTTCCATAAGACTCACTACCCCGATGTGTTCTTCAGGGAGGAACTGGCGATGAGGATAGACCTCACTGAGGCTAGGGTTCAGGTCCGTTTCATGAAATTCAATTCGAAATTCAAAATATTTCCTACGGGTATCTTGAAGTGTATTTTCATAGGATATTTTATTATTACGAAAAAACAAAAAAAAAACAAAGAAAGAAAAAATTTAATTCAATTTTTAATTCAATATTTGATTTTGGGTCAACGTTTTACACCAAATACCAAAATTTCAGGTTTGTAATTCATTTCGTCTGCGAGCTAGAGACCTGTGACCGGCGGACAGACGGACAGACAGACAGACAGACAGACAGACAGACAGACAGACAGCCGAGTGACATTAATAGGGCTCCGTTTTTACCCTTTGGGTACGGAACCCTAAAAACTGGAGTTCACGAAGTCGCGCGCGAAGGCTAGTTGAAAATAAGGCAACTCCATAATACCTACTTAATTATTCTTTATCACAGAATTGCAGGTTAAATTAAAAGATTTGTCTAATACAAGTTTCCTTCAAGAACTGGCTAATAATATTTATTTCAATCTCATCGTTCTGATAAATATCAAGAATATTGGAAATATTAACTTTTCTTCTGAGATTCTGTTTATTTCCGCACGTCAATTTGGTTGAGTTAATGAATTTTCGAGGAAACCCGTGCTCCGAAATCGTCGAGTGAAGTAACAAAATCAATTTCTTAATTTTATCGATTTCCAAGAAAAATATATTAGCCTGATAAATATGTTATACTAGTGATCCGCCCCGGTGTTTGATGTAAACCTTCTTTCAGAATATAATTGTTATTATTATTTTCATAAAAGAAAGACGGAACTTGTCATTGGATATATTTGTCAATAATGTTTAACTAGCAAAATAAAATATAAATATCTTACACCTTTTTTATTGAAACATGGTGACAGCGGTGGGATCCGTATTATAAAACGAGGATAGAACTGCGAGGATAAAATTATGGCAGAAAATATTGGCAGACTTTCCCCACCAACATTCACGGGGGAAGCCGAGGACTGGCAAAGTTTCAGCAAGAGATTCGAGTGGTACCGACAGGCTTCAGGTCTAGCTACATTACCGGAAGCGAGACAAGTAAGTACGCTCATGTACATTCTCGGAGAAAAAGCAGATCATCTGTTAACATCATTTAAGCTTAAAGAAAGTGATAAATTAAAATATGATGTAGTATACAAGAAGTTTTCTGCTTATTACACATCATCTCAAAATAAAATACATGCACGTGCTAAATTTAACTGTCTCCGCCAAAAAGATGATGAAAGTACAAATGACTTTATAGCTAGAGTATATGGAGGAATAGAGGCCTGTAGATATCCAACGAATATCACAGATGAGCTTATAAGAGACAGAATAATTGTTGGAGTAAAAGATGTTAAGTTATCAAATCATCTACAATTAGACCCAGATATATCACTAGAAACTGTCATAACGAAAGTTAAACAGTCAGACGAGGTATCACGTCAACAAAATGTGGTCCGACCAAGCACTTCGCATGAGGAAGTGGATATTCTCCAACGATTTAAGGATAACTCTAAAAAAGATAATAAAGAAAAATACAATCCTGTACATAGAAAACCCTCAAATACAGGATGTTGTGGCAGATGCGGGAAGTCTCCGTCACATAGTTTTATGAAGTGTCCAGCAAAGAGTAGCATTTGTGCTTACTGTCAAAGACGAGGTCACTGGGCGAAAAAATGTCGATCACAAAAACAACTACATGAGGTGGATCAGAGTGATCACGGAGAGAGTGACAATGAAGGCTTTAAGCTAGAAGTTATACATGAAGCGCTTGAAGCTACATGTGAATTTTTAGAAAGTAACGATCCTTGGAAAGTTGATTTAATAATTAATGGTACAGAACTGATCTTTAAAATTGATTCTGGAGCTGATGTAACAGTTATTAGTGATAAAGACTATGAAAAAATAAAAAATAAACCTAAATTAATGCCTAGTAACACCAATTTGAAAGGTGCAGGGAACAAAAGTCTCACCGTTTGTGGGAAATTCAAGGCAAATATTATTTGGAACAATAAAATTATAAATCCCTACGTCTATGTGGTACAAAATGTACAAAAACCATTGCTTGGGAAAAGAGAAATTGAATCGTTAGGGCTTATAGCCAGATTAAATACGATTGACAAAGTAATTCCTGAAGAACATTATCCATCCTTGTTTGGAGGCCTTGGTAGAATAAAAGGAAATTACCAAATTTGTTTAAAGCCTGATGCAAAAGCGTATGCGATTGCATATCCAAGACGAGTAGCGATTCCTCTATATGAGCCTTTAAAAAAAGAATTGAAAACATTGCAGGATCAAAATGTTATATTCCCAGTAGAAGAACCTACAGATTATTGTGCGGGAATCGTGGTAAGACCTAAAGATGATGGAAACATACGACTCTGTGTTGATTATACAGAATTAAACAAAAATATAAAAAGATCTAGGTACCACTTGCCGTCGGTTGATGAATGTCTGGCACGCATTGGTGGAGCAAAATTTTTTTTCTAAGCTAGATGCTAACAAAGGATATTTTCAATTACCACTTGCAAAAGAGTCCAGGATGCTCACTACTTTCATAACCCCGTTTGGAAGATTTGCATTTAAAAGAATGCCAATGGGCATTGCATGTGCCAGCGAGGCATTCCAAAGGAGAATGCAAAGTATGATTGAGGGTGTGGATGGAGTGGTTTGTTGTCAAGATGACATATTGGTGTATGGCAAGAGTGAAGATGAGCATAACAAACGCTTAAAAGATGTCTTAGACAGAATGAAAGAAGAAGGAATAACATTGAATAGAGGGAAATGCGTATTTAAGGTTCAGAAGTGTTCATTTCTTGGTCACATAATATCAGAAAAAGGCATTGAACCATGCCCTAAAAAAACGCAAGCTATTATGGGTATGCCACAGCCCTTCGATATAACTACAGTTAGAAGCCTTTTGGGAGTAGTGAATTATCAGTTGAAATTTTTACCTCATTTAGCAACCCTTACCAAGCCTATAAGAGATCTTTTGGTAACAACGGATCGCGTGTCTAATGATAATAGAATTATATGGACCAAAGAATGTGAAGAAGCATTTAGAATTATAAAAGAAAACCTCACTAAAGCGTGCTCATTGGCTTTATATGATCCCAAAAAGAAAATAAGAGTATCAGCTGATGCTAGTTCATATGGACTAGGAGGAGTAATAGAACAATTTGAAATAGAAACAAACATGTGGAAGCCTATAAGCTACGCATCACGAAGCTTAACAAAAACAGAGGTTAATTACGCTCAAATCGACAAAGAAGCATTAGCTCTTACGTGGGCATGTGAAAAGTTTTACATGTATCTGATCGGTTTGCCTTCATTTGATTTGCGAACAGATCATCAACCACTGGTAAAAATATTAGGCGACAAGCCTATAGCAGAACTAACTGCTAGGATGCAAAGGTTCCGCATGAGACTCTCTAAGTTTACCTATAAAATTGCACATATCTCTGGAAAATACATGCATATTGCAGACTTACTTTCACGTGCACCGCTGAAACACGAGGGCATTGAAGAGTTAGTTGATGAAAGGGAAATTAAAAATGCGGAGATGGCAGAAATAAAAGCGATACCTATATCAGATCAGTTGCTGCAAGAAATTAGACATGCACAGGAAATTGATAATTCGTGCTGCTTGTTAAAAGGATACATTCAAAATGGCTGGCCACATAAAAAAGATGTATGCGAAAGTTTAATAATTTACAACCAACATAGAGATGAGATAAGTGTTCAAGACGGATTGATAATGAAAGATAACAGAATTCTCATACCATGTGATTTGCGAAAGGAAATACTTCAAAAGCTACATCAAGGTCATCAAGGAGTAGAAAGATGCAGAAGAAGAGCAAGAGAGACAGTGTGGTGGCCTGGTATAACAAGTAGTATTCGAAACGTGGTAGAACAATGCAAAGAATGTATTGAACACAGACAACTCCGTGCGGAGCCTATGATATTATCGGAAAATAACAAACTCCCATGGGAAACTGTAGCAATCGATTTGTTTGCCGCCAAAGGGAAGTCATATATGGTCATTATTGATTATTTTTCACGGTTCCCTGAGATATGTGATCTGGGTTCTACCACATCAGGCGCAATTATCAAGCATATTAAAGCAATATTTGCTAGACATGGAATTCCTAGAGTCGTAAGAACAGACAATGGGCCGCAATTTTCATCATTAGATTTTAAAAACTTTGCTAGAGCCTGGGGATTCAGACACATCACAAGCAGCCCACATGCACCTTGGAGTAATGGTATGGCTGAAGCCGGGGTTAAGATAGTAAAAAATATTATCTTAAAATCAAAGGAACCGTTACTGGGGCTAATGGCCTACAGGAGCACTCCTGGTGATGACGGGCACAGCCCGGCTCAATTGCTGTTTGGACGTCGAATTCGCACAACATTACCTATGCTGGATGACTGGCTGTGCCCAGGATGGCCCAGTTTAAAAAACATCCAAATCAAGAAGAAAAAACTCCAGAGCAAAATAAAGGAAAATTATGATCGAAGACACTGTGCAAAAGAACAAGAGGTACTAAACCCAGGTGACAAAATATGGGATACAATATCACGCTCTTATGGTACCATCTTAAAGAAACGGGACGAGCCAAGGAGTTATGATATTAAAACTTTTGCGGGTGGCATATGCAGGAGAAATAGGCGACACCTTATTCCTACAACGTAAACTTAAAGTAGTATAGAAGACTAGAGTTTGGTGTTAAATGTTTTTTTTTTATTTAAAGGAGGATGTTTGATGTAAACCTTCTTTCAGAATATAATTGTTATTATTATTTTCATAAAAGAAAGACGGAACTTGTCATTGGATATATTTGTCAATAATGTTTAACTAGCAAAATAAAATATAAATATCTTACACCTTTTTTATTGAAACACCCGGCTTCGCCCGTGGTACATAATATATAGCCTATAGCACTCAGGGATCACGTACATATCCAACGGTGTAAGAATTTTTGAAATCGCTCCAGTAGTTCCTGAGATTAGCGCGTTCAAACAAACAAACTCTTCAGCTTTATAATATTACTAGTGTTGCGCTCGGTGCGCGAGCTGCAAGCAGCTCGCGTGCCTTGTAATCTCTTCAATATTCGTAAAATAAAGAAATGGGAGGCCATACCAAATACCAGAATATTCTAGAGTCTCTTGAAAGATAGAAAGAAATATTGGTATCACGTTTCGTATCTTTTCTGAAAGGACACTAATCAGTTCTATGCATGCGTTTAGTGGAAAAAAAAGGATCTATACAAAAATGTTCTGGAAAGCCACTTGAAAATTAAAAAGAAATTTTGTATGGACACGAATTTTTTTGTTCCGTAGCTTACTTTTTTTTACTGGCTCACCAAAGGGCCTAAGGTCTTGAACATTTTTAGTTTCAGGACCATGCCTCTATGATTGATAGTTTTTGAGGGCCGTTAGGATACTCTGGTAATTTTTCCACATTCACTACGTTTTGTGATTTTTGTGAAAAAAATCTTTAAGTTCTATTTATAAGTGCAGTAGGGGGAAAATTTTTCATACAAAAATGTCTAAGAGAGCCTCTAGAAAAGAACCCAAAAAATTTGTATGGAGAAAATTTTTTTTTTGTTTGGCGGCCATCTTTTTTTTACCGGTTTACCCAATGGCCCAAGGTCTTTAATAACATTTGTTTGGGACCATGTCTGTATGATTGATAGTTTTGGAGGGCCCATGAGATTCTCTGGTAAATATTCCACATTCATAACGTTTAGTATTTTTCCTGAAAGCACACTCATGAGCTCTATGCATGCGCTTAGTGAAGTAAAAAAAGTTCTATACAAAAATGTTCTGGAGAGCCTCTTGAAAATTAAAAAAAAAATTTGTATGGACGCGAAAAATTTTTTTGTTCGGTGCCTATCTTTTTTTTACTGGCTCACCAAAGGGCCCAAGGTTTTGAACATTTTCAGTTTCAGGACCATGTCTCTACGACTGATAGTTTTTGAGAGCCTTTGGGGTACTCTGGTAAATTTTCCACATTCATGACCTTTCATATTTTTCCTGAAGGAAGACCTATAAGTTCTACGCATATAAATAGTGAGGCGAAAAAAGTTCCATACAAAATTGTTCTGGAGAGCCTCTTGAAAATTAGCAAAATTTTTGTATGGAGACGAAATTTTTTTTTGTTTGGTGGCCATATTTTTTTCACCGGTTCACCAAATGGCCCAAGGTTTTGAACATTTTTTGTTTCGGGACAGTACCTTTCCGACTGATAGTTTTCGAGATCCCTTAGGGCACCCTAGTCAGTTTTCCACGTTCAGCTCTCTCTATAATTTTGTAGACCTTATATTTTTGAATTTTACACACATGAAAATTATGGTGAAAAAGTCCCATACAAAATTATTCAGGAGAGGTGATCAGTACCTGACTTCAAGTAGCTTTATATATATAACTAGCGGACCCGGCAGACGTCGTCCTGCCCGCTATTAGCGCCACCTACCGGGTCCAATTTTTCTACTTATAAACCTTCCTCTTGAATCACTCTATCTATTAAAAAAACCGCATCAAAATCCGTTGCGTAGTTTTAAAGATTTAAGCATACATAGGGACATAGGGATATAGGGATATAGGGACAGAGAAAGCGACTTTGTTTTATACTATGTAGTGATTAGTATTAGTATATTAGTATATTAGTATAGATTTATATGTACCAGTAGTAGATTCAATGGACGATTCGAAACCACTTGTAAAAGTTTATTTGAATAAAAAACTTTTCTATTCTATCAAGGTCGAATTTCAAGAAAACATTCACATTTCAGGTATGGTTCCAAAATCGTCGCGCAAAGTGGCGGAAGCAACAGAAGGCGGGCTGCGAACCATACCCGCCGCGCACCACCAGGTCACCAGACCCTCGCTCCCCGTCAGCCCTGGCCTTGGAGATGAGGGACTTCATTACTATACCTGGTAAGTTGGAGGGCTTCAATGAAATTTATTTAGCTTTTATAGTTATAGCAGACTAGCTTTTGCCCGCGGCTTCGCCCGCGTTGCGATTTTTCACAAATCCTGAGGGAATCATGGATATCTGATTTCCGTTTCCGCTCCCTTTTCCAACCTTTATACCTACTTTCACGGAAGTTTGCTATAGTAATTTACCTATAGCTGTAGATATAGATTTTGGGTTTTTCAAAATCCCGCGGGAAGTGTGTTTTTTTCAGGATAAAAAGTTACCTATGTTTTAAGTCAGGGCATAATCTATCTTCATTCCAAATTTCAGCCAAATCGGTTCAGTTGTTGCGACGTTATAGAGTAACAAACATCCAAACATCCACATTTTCACATTGACGGACGAACAAACGAATGGACCAGACGAAGGTTCCTTGTTGTACCATCGAACCCTAATAAAGTATAATAAGATGGATTGTTCGAGAGCCAAACACTCCAGGCTTTCAAGAGAGTTATCGTAGAGCTTATCGTACGTTGTAAACCGCAACCCTGTTTGTACTAAATCTTAGGGACCGTTCAGATAGACCGGCGCGGAGAGCAGAGCAAATTTTAATCGCATTTAAAATAGAATCTTAAGGCATTGAAATAAGGTTTATTTTTACATTTTATCTTTTTTATGATAAGAAGATGCTTGAGGATGCTCCCAAAAGAGATAAAATGTAAAAATAAACCTTATTTCAATACCTTAAGATTCTATTTCAAATGCGATTAAAATTTGCTCTGCTCTCCGCGCCGGTCTATCTGAACGGTCCCTTAAATTGCGGATACTTATAAAATATAATGATTAATTATATAAATTATGATAGCTTAGCTTAAGCTAGTTACCATTTTTAAGCCCCGACGGACAAACGACAGGGTGTTATAAAGACGTGTCTGTGTGTGTGTGTGTCTGTCTGTTCCACCGTAGCGCTTAAACGGGGGAAACAAATTGGTTTTTTGTTTGAAAGATGAATTAGTTGGAAGTGTTCTTAGCTATGTTTGATGAAAATCGGTCCAAGATGGCCGCCGCCACAAAATGGCGGATTACATACATTTCCACAACTCCCTCAATATGAGTATCAAATCAAAGGGCTTGACTAGTAGAATAGCTATGCAAATCTAAGATGGCCGCCACCACAAAATGGCGAATGTCGGGGGTTTTTTAATTTTTTTATTCATACCTACTTGTTATTCAAGAACTTCTCGTCACAAAACTTTTATACTATTTAACTTCAATACTTTTATCCATTTTTGATAAGAATTTCTTTCGCTTTCCAGTTTCTTCGTCACAAATCCTCAGTTTAGCCGAAACATCAAATCAAAGTGGATATCCATCGAAGTCAAAACAACCGGGACCAGCGATACACATATCAGCTCTACCAACGAGGCAAAACCCTCAAGTCGACCTGCCTTCCTTTTCAATACCACTACAGTACAACTTAGGATCCTTCAAGAAGTTAGGAGAGGATGCACAGCTAGATCTAGAAGCTTCCACATCAGAGAACATGCCGCAACACCATTGGGACGCGCGAATGATGCCTAACTTTAATCTAATGAACATAAAACCGCTTTTAGACAACCGGGAAAGCTTAGATATGTCAGAAGTTAAATACGAGGTTAAGAATGAAAACAGACCGTATAGTAATATTCCTAATTCAATCCAAGCAGCTATAGAACCAGAAGATATTTTAGGCAAGGAAACGGTAAGCGAAGGACAAACTATTTCTCCGGATTTCGAGATAGAAAGATATCAGAATTATCATAATGAAAATGAAAAGAGGTACAGAGACTCGAGTTTTGATGAATCGATGATCGAAGACGGAAGGAACGATTTCGTTTGCGACAACGATTTTCTTTGTAAGAACAATTTCGAAAAGATGGATGAGAAACGAAACGATTTTGAAGAATGCCATTTGTTGGACACGGATAATAGTGTAGCCGTTAATATTAGTAATTTTGATAATAATCTATAATGTTAAGAAGGTTAGTCAATAGACTATTTTTGTCACGCCAGTAGCACGTCAGGTTGTCGGAGTAAAGTAACCATTAAAGTTAAACATACCCAAATCAGTGCCTACAAGGTTAAGGTTAAAGATTTTGGTGAAAAGTTTAAGATCCTATACTTAAAGGTGATTGACTGAGTACTAGTACTGAGTAATAAAGACTGAGACACGACCGCAACTGCAACATACGACAACCAAGTATCGCGTTATCGATTGCTATTCTACGGCTAATGTCACGAGTCACAGGCGCGTTTTTTGGTGATCTAATTTTAACGATAACCTCACTTTAACCGCCTTATTTGCAACTGGGCCGTACTTATACCTATAAATAGACCTATGCTCTGCTCCAGAGCCTTCAGACTAAAGTAGGATTTTCCATTTTTTAACCCCCGACGCAAAAACGACGGGTGTTATAAGTTTGACGTGTCTGTGTGTGTGTGTGTGTATGTGTCTGTCTGTTCTCCTGTAGCGCTCAAACGGGAGAAACCGATTTGAATGCGGTTTTTTTGTTTGAAAGTTGGATTAATCGAGAGTGTTGTTAGCTATGTTTGATGAAAATCGGTCCAAGATGGCCGCCGCTACAAAATGGCGGATTACATATTTTATCACAACGCCCTCAATATGGGTATCAAATGAAAGGGCTTGACTCGTAGAATAGCAATATGCAAATCCAAGATGGCCGCCACCACAAAATGGCGAATGTCGGGGGTTTTTTAAATTTTTAATTTATACTTGTAATTCGAATACGTTGAAACCATAGCTAAGCGCAAATCTGTTATATAAGTAAAAGCTCTTTAAAATAGTATAGTACACGTACACGACTTGTGTCTATTAACTAGGTGAAAGTAATAATTATTCTAATTTACTAAGTATTATCAGCGAGTTTAACTGAAAATAATATTAGGTATAAAGATTCTAGTCATGACGATCTAGTTGTTTTATTTCACTAATTAATTTTCATCGTTGATTGAAAATTAAACCAACTTCATCACACAGTCTATATCTTGCAAACTATTGAACCGATTCTGATGAAATTTGCACTATTTCCTAAAATAAAGTAATTACACGTTTGGCATCGACCACGGCATGTGGAAGTCCATAAAAGAGGTATTTGTCCAGCTATACACATCTATACCAATATAATAAAGCGGAAGCGTTAGTTTGTTTGTTTGAACGCGCTAATCTCTGAAAATACCAGTCGAATTTGAAAAGTTCTTTTTGCATTTGTTGCCCCGATTCTCGAGGAAGCTTATAAACTATTCAGCATCATAGTACCAGGGGATTTTTAAAAACCTAAATTCACGCGAGCGAAGTCGCGGGCATCTGCTAGTCACACAATCACATTAATATTATAAAGGTGAAAGTTTGTGTGTGTGTATATGCGTATGTTTGTTACTCTTAAACGTCGCAACTACTGAACCGATTTAGCTGAAAGGAGTGAAGATTATACCCTGGAATAACATATATACTTTTTATCCTGGAAAAATTACTCCTGTAGGACTTAAATAGATATAGACTTCCAAAAACGCGATAGATGGCGCTGATTGTTCTTAGGTACATCACGCTCACATAACACATAATTGCAATACCTACTTAGTTTGCTTTCGTTGCATGCATTAGTATGCGTTTACATGGATTTCTGTCGTTCTGTTTGCTAAGTTACTACTTACTCTTAGAAGATTCCGTTCAAATATTTTTATGTGTACAAACTTATTACGCGGGTTACACGGCGGGCCGCAGCTAGTTTATCATAATATGACGATAACGACGAAGTTGAATTGTGAATATCAAAAGACTCCGTTCTAGTCGGCAAGTATCAATTTCAATGATTAGGTTGCTTAGTCGGCAAGTATTAATTTCAATGATCAGCCAGCCGCTGAAGTGAATGGGAAACTTCATCCCGATCCCGACTTCCGGGAAGGTAATCGAGTAATTATCGTTACAGAGGCGTTTCTTTTGAAAACTATCCTCAGTTTCCACAAACTTCTCCATTGCAAAGTTTTCATTCGAAAATGGAGGCGGGTAATATTCGTATTAATTTACTAATTAATAAACTAACGCGAGACTAAACTAAACTAAACTAGACGTGAGACTAACTAAAGCTTAAGTTTAGTTTATGGACGTATTTTCCACGTGCTGCTCACGTGCGCAAATTATGTACACTCAGACAAATTTTATGAGTCTACGATGAAATAGCAGGAGAGGGATCCCTCTCATAGGAGAGAGGGATTTAGAGCTTAGACCCGCCACGCTGCTCCAATGCGAGTTAGTGGACCTTAACGACTATTGTCACATGATAGGTGTCACATAATAACTGGGGCCGATGTGCTCTTCGAGGCACGGGGCTGAAACGCCGCCAACTACTAACTCCGGGCTGGCACAGAGTATTTCTTAACAGAAATACCTAACAATTATTTTGATATACCTGGGAATCAAACCCGAGACCTCGTGATCTGTAATCGAATATGCTAACCATTAGACCAAAGAGGCAGTCGGTCTGAATGCAAGAGTTGAATTGAAATGTTCGTACATTAGTAAGATGTGCTTCAGACTGCTGTCAACTTAATACCATTAGGCAACTACCTGGTGTCTATTAACTGATTAGTGTCTGTTTCAATATTGAATCTATCTGTAACCAGTCGATAGGTAAACCTACCCTAAAAGGTAGGTTAGCAACGTAAGGAATAAATCCTACTAATATTATAAATGTGAAAGTGTGGATGTTTGGATGTTTAAATGTTTGTATGTTTGTTACTCAATCACGCCGCAACTACTGAACCGATATGGCTGAAATTTTGAATGGACTGAAATTATGCCCTGACTTAAAACATAGGCTACTTTTTATCCTGAAAAAATGCACAGTTCCCACGGGATTTTGAAAAACCCGAAATCTATAGCTCTATTAGGTAGATTACTATAGCGAACTTCCTTGAAAGGTTGGAAAAGGAAGCAGGAACGGGAACCGGAAATCCACGATTCCCTCGGGATTTGTTTAAAACCGAAATTCACGCGGGCGAAGCCGCGGGCATCCTCTAGTCAATAATAACAAATAAAGATAGATCTAACAAAACAAACAACCAAGCAAAATCGAAAGTATTTTAAAAAGAAGACGGTAATTATTTTACAACAAGCGGATACCCGCGAGTTAAAATTTGGAGATATTGGTTTTTAAAAATCCCGTGGGAATCATTTTGTTTTTCTTCAGCTCCTTTGAGCTCATACCTTGCTAAAAACTGTTAAAAGTTCACTGGCGGATATTTACGTAGATGGAAATGTAAACATCTGCCAGTGAAAGTCCCATCAAAATCGATCCAGCCTTTCAGAGATTAGCCGGTAATTTTTAAAGAATCTCCGTTCTAACAAAAAAAAATGAATGAATTCGGACCACGCGTTAATGAATTACAGCTAAATACACGTTTTGACTTTCATCCCCTCTCCCTAGGGAACCGTGCTGAATTTCGGGATAAAAAGTATCCTATATGTTACTCCGTAGTATGAACTTAAATCATGCAAAGTTCAATTTCAATCCATTCAGTAGTTTTTGCGTGATACGCGCACAAACATACAGACAAACAGACATACAAACAAAAAATTCAAAAATAGCTTTTTTACTTTCCATTACGTATCCCTAATATCCCCCAGTTATTATTTTGCAAAAATATTTAATGTACAGATACCTACGGCAAGTCTACGATTTTATTATAATACTAGCTTTTGCCCGCGGCTTCGCCCGCGTGAATTTCGGTTTTTCACAAATCCTGAGGGATAAGTAGATTTCTGGTCCACCCGCCCCCCGCCGCGCGGCGGCGTACCGCGGTACCGCGTACGGCGGGCGCAGGGCGCAGGGGCGTGCGGCGCGGCGCGGGGAGTTCCATGCAGCGCGAGCGTGCGTCGGCCGCCGCGAGCAGCGAAAATACCTATCAGGGCGTTTTTTACCGATTTCAACACAACTCCTTTTTTGAAAGTCGGTTAAAAAAGTAGCCTATGTTACTCCTTGGTTAATCCTCTACTTGTCTGTGAAAGTCCCGTCAAAATCGGTTCAGGCGTTTCGAAGATTAGCCCGTTCAAACAGACAGACAGACAGACAAAAATTTTAAAAACGTGTGATTCGGTTATGGTATTGTCCAAATAACCATATGAGCTTAATATGTGGTAGTTATTTCGAAATTACAGACAGACACTTCAATTTTATTTATTAGTATAGATGTATAGAAGAAGGTTTCAGGCCAAAATATTGTGTTAGAGAAATAAATAAAAAATTGTCAGTTGCAGCAGAGCAGATGTTACTTAGCGGGAATCTGGAGCTTGCAACTAATTTTATTTTGTGTAAATACAGTTATTAATATTATGATTTGAAATTAAGATAAGAATTAAGACTATTAATAGTGGTTTCAGGTTCGAGCGGAGACTATGGGGCTGACATTTTTTGCGAATTGAAATGCAATTTGAAATGAAAAGCCTAAAAAATGCAACATTCAAAGACGCTCCCATTCCACTCCCATTCCACTCTTTATTCTGTCCTTCAAATCTGTCCTTAAAATCAAAGATCTATCAAAATCAGTATAACAGAACAGTGTCTGAACAAGTGATAATATAAAAGATTGAAAGTAAAACCGACTTCTAAAACGAAACTACGAACCGATTTTATTAAAACTTGCACTGTTCCCTAAATTGAGGTAAATTACTTAAGCCAATAAAAAAAGAATGATCATAATCTAAATAGTTTCGGAGCAATCCGCGAACAAACTAAGATACATGCTCATCTATGAAATTTTGAAAATATTTGTTTGGTAGCTCTTATAGATTATCTTAAGTGAATGTATCGAATTGATAACCTCCTTTCGGTTAAACAAGCAGACAAGACGCTGCGTCTCAGCCCCATTCCACTCTTTACTCTCGCCCTGACCTATCAAAATCAGTATGACAGAATCGATACAGTGTCTGAATAAACAACTAATATTGTTACGCCACCTCGGCCGTCGCTCTCCGCCGTTGACTGTTACAGCCCCCGCACACTGGGACCCTAGTGGCGACGATTAGTGGCCGCCACAAGTCGCGGAAGAGATTTTCATACATTTTATATGGTACCGCGGACCGCCGCACATCGAAATAGAAATAGGCTCGTGATTCCTCAATTACGCCTCAAGAAGGTCCGAAGGTCCTTTGTGGGAATGGGCGTAATGGTCACAAGTAATCTTAGACTTTCCTTTACACAAGTTTAAAAACTCTTTGAAAGTATGCTCAGAATGCATATTATAACAATTGAAGATTACCTATATTATAAATGATAAAAGAACGAATCAAATTCGTTCCAGCAATGCGCGAGACGGCAATTCAATCATGTACTTAACATAAAATTGTTATGTTGATATTGTTATTTAAAAAAAGAGGAGCCAACGAGTTTCTTGCTGGTTCTTCTCGGTTGGAACGGCATTCCGAACCAGTGGTAGATTCAATTTGACGATTCGAAAGTAGGTACTTGTAAAAGTTTATTTGAATAAAAAACTTTTCTATTCTATTCTGTTCTACTGAGCGCTCTAGTGGCCGCGTTCGAGCCACAAGAAAATGTGTGAAAAATCTCTTCCGCAACTTGTGGCGGTCACTAGTCGTCGCCACTAATATCCCAGTGTGCGGGAGCTATAAATTCAACCCCCATTAGCCTTATTAAGTAATATTGAATGAGATGGCGTCTTTGGTTATATTCAATCTCCTCGAACATAAATACGTTCGATCGGATCGCTTAAAAGTGGTTCGTTTGTGCCTTTATAATAAAGTCACCATAATTTATAGGAGAGTAAGGATTTTCCCGATGACTTTGGATTGGCTTTAGAAGGCGTGATAATGAAGTAATTTGAGTATCGCCATTTTGAGGCTAACAAAAGTAAGATTTAAAGGTGCTCGCAACTGCAAGGTATTGAATTAATTGATTTTTTATAATCATCTAATTCAAGCTTGACTTATCTGATGGTAAGTGACGATGCAGATGATGATAAAACCTGGAAGATGTATAGCAGTTTTTATTAAATTCATACCCCTACGTACGCAAAATCGTACCGGAACGCTAAATCGCTTAGGCCAAAGTAGGCCTTCCACTTATAAGACCACAGCGCCCGCCACTGCGCCAGGGAGGTCATCTTATTGATTATATTGGGAAATGTACGTAATGTAATTGGGAAACCTATTCTCAGTATTTTCAGCGTTTAAATCGGTACAGAAATCGAATATTAATCTAGGTCATTGATTTCTCTTAACAAATTCAAAGTCCTCCTCTTACTTCGACGCTATAAGACACACAAATATTCAGTCGGGTAAAAACACTCCTTTATTTTTTCAAATACTCCCATGGCTCAGAAATGTGTCAAGCAAGTGTTCAAATAAGTGTTCTTTCCTGTCTGTGGCGCCAGCTTTATGCTGCCTTTCCATTGTGCGTGATTATACACTCAACGTCTCCTCTCCGCTTCAGCAGGTCGATCCGATTTGATTGGTCTGTCACATCGCCGTTCATTCCGATCCGGTGCACGGTGATAAACTGAATGTACTGCGAGGAACTTAAGGACCAATTAAGAAATAATCACTGATTTATATATTAATTTTGATCGATTTCAAGTATTGTTTTTAACCCCCGACGCAAAAACGACGGGGTGTTATAAGGCGGTTTTTTTTATTTTTTATTTATACTTGTTAAGGTTTGAGTTCGTTCATACATTTACAGCAAGCGCCCCGAGCAAAAATTTTGCAAAATAAAAATCTGCAATACTGAATGTAGCGAGTTTAACATTTGGTTTTAGGTCCATTTTACTATGAAATTATAGTTTTTCCATATTCGAAATCTAGTAACGTAGTCGAAATGTGCAAACTCGGCATAACCTTACAGAACTGTAAAATCGAAGTCAGGTTCCTCGTAGAAATGAAACGTATAATCCGCATCATGACGTTTAATTTACTCGTTTCTTTATTTGACGTTTATTTGGCGTGACTAGGTACTCAGCTACTAAACTTTTTCAATTATTTATCGCGATTCTAACTTGTTGATCAAAAACTCTGATTACATTATTCACAGGTTAATTAGGTATTTTATTTTTATTTCTGCAATTCATTTAATTTTAATATTTAAATATTTTCGACAAGTGCGCTGAATTATTAATAATAATTAATCACCTTAAAACTAAACTTATTTCAAATATATATTTTTTTAAATTTATTACTCGACTGAGCGCTAAACTGAGCGTCAATATCGCCCTAAGTTTTTACAGATATATTATATAATACTTACGTGACGTTTATTATGTAATAAATATCATGACATGACTTTTTTTTACTCAAATTAGCTTCCAATGTCCGTTTACGAAAATAAAAGCTAATTTGAGGTCACGCCATATTATTTCGTCAAGAGATACCAAAGTAAAAATATGTAAAAAGCTTGTTCCAGTGCGGTCCATATTGTTAGTATTTCTGTTCTCAAATCTGCGGACATTCAGTAACGTTGTTTCATGAGAAAGTTCATCTTGTTTTCATCATGAAGTTCAAATCAAATCATTCAAATCATTCAGAAAAAGGACAAAGTCGCGAGGGGGCAACTTAGGTATCCCAGATGTATAAGATCCCCTGGTGACCCTACATAAAATAAATTGACGTATTTTAACCACAAAACTCGACTTTATAATAATAATATGGTTCTTTTCTTTGTCCGATAAGCATGCGCGACCGTTGATAATGAGTGGTCGGGGTCATTTAGTTCTAAAAAGTCGATTAAAATGGCTTGTTATTAACGGTATACGTTCTGGCCGTGGTCCTTGTTGTTATAAAGAGCAATTTAAAATAAAAATTGTGTTGAATAATTGTGACTTAGTTGTATTTTTTGTTGTACTTATTATTGAGAATAGAATAAAAATTTAATCGTTCGACTTTGATCATACACGCAAACTTGGCATAATAATAAGTATTGTACATTTACTCGTAAATAGGTACATATTATTGTAAGTAGGTAGTTATATTTATTTTCATTTAAATCTAGCTGATGTCTGCGACTTGCTACGTGAATTTAGTTTTAGTTTCGTCAAAATATTCGTCGTAACGTATAATATTGTATAGTTTTTATTTTCTTAACGCAATGTTTCCGGGATAAAAGTAGATCCTGGATCACTCCTTGTGTTATTCTCTACCTGCCCGTAACAATCCCTTCAAAATCAGTTTAGCTGTTCCAAAGATAAGTACGGATAGACGCCAAACAAAAATTTAAAATCGTGTTTTTGAGTTATACTTACTATGATTCAATTAATTATTTCATTAGCTCAATAAGACGCTGTTATTTCTATATCACAGACAGATTTACTTGTATAGATTATTATACATCATTATCATCATCATTAACATATCAACCCATTACCGGCCCACTACAGGGTACGGGTCTCGTCTCACAATGACAAGGGTTTAGGCCGTAGTCCATCACACTGGCCGAGTGCAGAGTGCTTAGTCTAAGTTTGAAGCGCTCCAAAACTAAAAGTATACTAGAAGTATACTATTGATCGAATCACAAATGACTTAAGAGCAAAATGAACCCAAAGACTCTTATTTTAGGTCCATTTTACTCTGAAGTCATGGTGATTCGATCAATAGTATACTTATAGTATACTAAAAAGTTTTGGAGCGCTCCAAACTGAGACTAAGAGTTCACATGCCTTAGAGAACATTATGGAGAACTCGCAGGCGTGCAGGTTTCCTCACGATGTTCTCATTCACCGTTAAAATGAGTGATAATATTTAATTGCTTAAAACGCACATAACTCCGGAAAGGTGAGGTGCGTGCCAGGGATCGAAATCGGTCACCCCGAAAAGGAGGCCGTAGTCGTAACCACTAGGCTATCACCGCAGATTTTATACCATTGATTATACAGGGCTATTTAATCTACTTTACAGCCTTATTTGTCTTTGTATTGGATCTATCACGACTTTCTATGTTTGATGTGTCTGTGTGTGTGTGTGTGTGCGTGCGTGCGTGCGTGCGTCCTGCAATAGGTCACTATGATAAATTCCAAATTCAAGATGGGTGGAAGGATGTCGGGGGTATTTTAAATTTTAAAATACTTGTATGATAAATGCATTTTCTATATAAATATAATAAAAAAAATTCAAATGAGTTATTTTTAAATTTGAGAGGCATAATTAATTTTTTTACATTTTTTTTTTAAATATGGAACACGTAAAAGTTTTCATGGAGATATTTCAGTTTTAAAATGAATTTTCAGAAAGCACAAAAAGAAATATCACAAGTAGCTATCGTAGCTACCAGGTATGCGTGTTAACAATACTAGCATGCGATCACGATACGTACCTACCTACGTGCTGAATTTAAAAATATTAACATAACACTGAACACAACAACTAATGTGTTATAAACTGCAAAACTACGCAAAGCACCCGAGTACGCCCGCCCTTATTATTTTGGCGATCTCTCTAGCGTAGTGGTGAGTGCTGTGTGATAAATGGAAGGTCCCAGGTTCGATCCCCGGCAGAGGAAATTTTGGAATTTATAATAACTAAATTTTCTCTGGGGGTTAACCCGTGCTTATAGTTACCACCCTACCGGCAAAGCCGTGCCGCCAAGCGATTTACCGTTCTGGTACGATGCTGCGTAGAAACCGAATAGGTTTGTACGCAATCTTCAGGGGGTATGGCTTTGATAGAAACTTTGATATATATAAATATTTTTTTATTCATCTAAAAGTTAGTCTTTGTTAACTTAGACTGCGATTTCAAATGCGTGGTTGACGATGCACTCTAAGGTGGAAGCGCGCTAACTTGGAAAAGGTATGGCAGTTTTTATTAAACCCATACCCCTGAACAGTTTCTACGCGACAGCGTACCGGAACGCTAAATCGCTTGGCGGCACGGCTGAAACCTCCCACCAGACCAGACCAGAGACAATTTAGATATTAAATTTTTTTTTATTTTTTATTGCGAGATAGGCTTACGCTTGACGACAATCATGCCTGAACAGCAATGATGAGGTCTAAGTTGGAACGCGCTTGCCTAGAAAATGCCTATTCACTCTTGCCTTGAAGGTACTTAAGTCGAACGAGGCGGGAAACACGGAAGCCGGAATGGGGTTCCACACCCTAGCAGTTCGTATCAGAAACGTCGACCGAAAGCGCTTTGTGCGTGCAGACTGAGCGTCAACCACATAGGGAAGCCATCGCTCACGACTTCTCGCTGTTCTGTGGTGAATTGGTGAAGGAGGAACTAGGTCTCAAATTGCCCCTGCCGGGAATCGAACCCGGTACCTCCCACTTATAAGACCACAGCGCTCACCACTGCGCCAGGGAGGTTGTCAACAACTACTACTTACACCCACCGCTGGAGCAACGGCTGAAGACGATCGTTGTCATTGACACACCAAAGTAAATAAATGGTAGAAACACGAACAGAATAGAAAAGTTTTTTATTAAAATAAACTTTTATAATACAAGTACTTTTGAATAGTCAATTGAATCTACTATATGGTTCGGAATGCCATTCCAACCGAGAAGAACCAGCAAGAAACTCGGCGGTTGCTCTTTTACAAATTAACAATATCAATATAACAATTTTGTTGTTCCGAAATTGTTCCGAAACAAATTAAACTCTAAAATGCAACGCTCTCCTCCTATTTTTTTTTAATTGTTAACTAAGTAACTTGCCATAGAGTTTTTAAGACCATAAAATTAAATAAAGTTTTGAGGCCCTTTTTGGGAAATATTCACGTAGAATGTTGTACAAAAATAATAATAAACTGTTTGATATTGAAAACGACGCGCAAATTATGCAAAAATGCATTCTACTCAATATATTATGTAAACCACAATGCTATACCACACGAGTAGTAAATCTACAGAGGGGAAGCTTCCACAAGCGGCCCGCTGTAGGTATACTCACACAAACACACTCACCAACGGTTCACGGACGCGCGCTCGTTCCACTAACCGGTACAGTTGGTGACAAACATGCGCATATGTGTGAGTGTACCTACAGCGGGCCGCTTACTAGAAGCTTCCCCTCTGTAGGTACTCTGTGGCTATACGGTCTGTGAGTTATTTTAAATACATCGGCTGAAACAGGTCAGTCGTCTGGGTCACACTCCCAGGTTGTGAGGCACGCGAGCCTTTCATTTGGCTTTTATTATAACACTGTGTTGTATTGCAGTGCTTTTTATAAATATTTTCTTTTTTAAGTTTCCGTACCCAAAGGGTAAAAACGGGACTCTATTACTAGGACTCCGCTGTCCGTCCGTCTGTCCATCCGTCCGTCCGTCCGTCTGTCACCAGGCTGTATCTCATTAACCGTGATAGTTAGACAGTTGAAATTTTCACAAATATTTATGTTACCGCTATAACAACAAATACTAAAAAACTGAATGAAATATATATTTAAGGGGGTTCCCATACAACAAACGTGATTTTTTTGCCGTTTTTATAGATACGTACGGACTACGGAACCCTTCATGCGCGAGTCCGACTCGCACTTAGCCGATTTTTATTAATCGACTTAAAAGAGGAGGCTATCAATTCGAGAGTATGTATGTAATATTATTGGAACTGCAAAATATTCATTTAAGATAATTTAAAGGGCTTCCAAATAAAAATTTCAAAGATGTACCTATGTATGTGTACTCTGCCCACTAAATAACTCTACACATTGTTTTCAAAATATCTTGAAGATTAGGGGACGGTTTACTAGACGTTTCCCTCGAGCCCTGTAGGTTGGAGTAGCCGCCCTTGCCGGCCCATACAATACCCCACACTTTATAATAAAGACTGATTGCACGGCTCGCGTGTTTTATTCGAGACCCGATCCGAGTCGATAAGGTGAGGTCCACAAATCAAATCACGTTGTTTATAAATAAGTCAGTGCATACTGTTACAGCCCTACCTTAAGCATGTATCGCTGACATCGCTTAACACCAATTTAATTCATGTCACGACTCAGCAATATATGCCTATAAATACCGAATATCGAATAGAAATAGTCAGTCCTCATAAATAATTCTATATCGTCATTCTGCAGATACTCAGTCTCTAGGACTCCGACTCGACGGTGTTGAAATAGTCCAAGTAAGAATTTTGTTAAGTGTGTAGCATTAATTAATAAATATACTATAGATGACATAAGTGGTGTTTTTCTATAAGACATCCACCTATCGTCTATAACAATACGCACAACAGACCTGTGTGGTTTACGTGCGGATACCTGCCCAGAATGAAGATGAAGTCAGTGCATTTGAGCAACAGATCTGGAAAGCGAGTAACTACAATAAGCGAGTAAAAATTGTAAACATCGGCCTAGAACTGTGTAGGAGGAAAAATGGATGAAACACAATATAAAAAAAGTGAAAATGTCATACTTAAAAACATTGAAACCTGCAATATATCACATTTCAATCCATCTTTCGTTACCTTGAGCTATATATAGACTTAATTTGTACAAGACTTATCTTCGAAGCCCACAACAATTTATCATTGAATAAAAAAATACCTTTTAAGAACATTTTCACCTCAAAAACGAGCTCTCTTTTGAATAAATTAAAGAAGAGAGTTTTCTGGGTCATACCTGAAAGCTATCTCAAGCTCGAATTAAAAATTGAAGCATAATTTATTTCTTCAATAAGTTATGATATTTTCATGTCGTCATAAATAGTTTTCATTTGCGACTTCCTGTTTATATAATATAATATAAAGGACTAGCTAACGCCCGCGGCTTCATCCGCGTGGATACGTAGGAATAAATCTCATACAAACTTTCAACCCTTATTTAACCACCTTAGGGGTTAAATTTTCAAAATCCTTTCTTAGCAGATGCCTCCTACGTTTTAAGCTAAATTTCAGACCGATCCGTCCTATGGTTTTATTAGATCAGTCAATCAGTCCGTCACCTTTTCCTTTTATATATTTAGAAGATAACTTCAAATGTCTGTTTCATCCCCTTTTATCTTTTGAACCAATCTTGGGACCTCCTAACTATAAGAAAACCGTCCGTACCACTGCACTTTTTATTTTTTCACGACCTCCTTGTTGGTGAGAGAAAAAAAATATAAACTTTATTTCACCCCCAAGACAAGTGTTGAATATTTGAAAATTATTCCTTTCGCAATCTTAAGAATAGGGTAGAGTGTATATTTACGCCTTAAAAAAAGCATGGCTTGTTTTCCGGGAACTTTCATCCCTTGAAAGGACTCCGCGTAATTCGAACCCTGCAATTTCTTTCTTAGATTTGACTCCTTGGGAGAACATCAGCTTTGCTTTGGGAGAAAAGTTACAGAAACGTAATGAAATCAGTAATAATTGATTCATACGAGAGAAGTATTACCTACTAAAGTTTAAAAAATAATGCATAAGTAGGTAGTATTTGTCACACAAACTGCACTTCTTACGATACTCATTTGACAAAATCTACGTTCGCATTAATAAACGTCCCTCGGTGTTAAATTTCGATTTTTCTTATTATAAATCATCATACAAAAACCAACTGTACTTTTAGCCTCTGAAAGTCCAATTTCATTTGTAGCAAAATCCGAGCTCGGTACTACCTAATATGAACCGTGGAAAGCAAACAGTACATTCGGAAAACTGGCCGTTGATACACAAAAACTATCCTTAAACTTTAACCGATAAGGGCTACTGTTACAGTACGCTTCATAACAATTATAACGTAATCGAATTCGGACATTTGTGTTCGCTGCACACATTTGCAATCGCTCTCAGCCATAGAATATTTTGTAACTAAAAATGAATCTTCGTGAAACGTAATAAAATTCAAAATAATACTTGTGAAACACAATACAACGGTAACAGTTACTTGCGAGCATGTCCGCGTGCACTCGCTTTTCCGGCACACATATGTACTTGCGGCCGGAAAATCAAATCGCGTAGCATTGCAAATCGTATGTTATTCCGTTGCGATAGAGTTGATATTTTATTGAAACGGTTTTCAGGTTATAAGTTCTTATGCGAGTTAAGCTTTGGCCTGGGCAGGGAGCTTAAAGGGGTGTGAGGGGGTACGGGGTACCGAGGGGCAGCTAAAGCCTTTCCAGGTCTACTACGTCTAGTAGCATCGCGTACGTCGTGTCGCACGCACGTATGGCGCGCTATGGAACGCGCGGGCGATTTCCGAATTTTTTTAAGTAATTTTCCCCACTTCCTCAGACACTCTTAGAATTATATTTTTATTTTAAAGTGCTGTGGATGCATTTTTTTTTGATACAATGTGGCTTGGATGCAGTCAGTGAGCTACTGACTTACGCGGGGTGATTATATGACCTAGTTGTAAAGATGTTAACACAGTACATTATAACTTCTAAATATTGATAGTGTAATGTATTATGTGTAGCTGTACCGTACACCAACTGTATACCATGAACTGTCTTACTCGGAAATGGATTTCAATTCTTATGTAACATCGTGATGGATTGCGAATGATCTAAATTTTGATTAACGATCTTAGAATTACCATAAAATAAATTTTTAATATATAATTTCAGCATAACTACTTTCTTATTATAAAATAATATCAAGTAGATATTATAACAAAACATATCTAAAAAATGATTATTATAATTAAAATAATTACACATTTACCTTATTTAAAATAAAAACTAATAAATTTTTATTTATTAATTTTTATTTATTTAATGCTTTTGCATTAAAAACTCTGGCTGAATAGACAAGCTAACAAAGCTGAATAAAATTAAAAACAAACCTGTCTATATACCTACCTGAAAAGCGCGGGAAGGTACGCAGGATATGGCGGGAAGGCTGGAGTGGCGAATCAAAATTTCATTAACAGCGTAAACCGGCCGTAATCCGAGAGCTCTTATAATACGAGTCGGAATTGGAAATCAAAAATATCGAGTTATCGCGATAGATTAATTTTTAAGACACTTTCGCGAAAACACATTGAAAGTACCTACCTATACATACTATATATATTTTATTTGCTATCTGTGGTTACTTGAAAAGGAAATGTTCACAAAATATTAGACTTTCACATTAACATATTCTATAGACTTAACTGATTGGAAACCACTGTTCAGTAGTTCTTCTCTTTTTGTTTTTCAGCAGGATTTTTTTTTAATACATAATTGTTATTGTCGTCTCAATGCGGTCTATTGCGTGTATCGCCACAAAATCTTGCGGCACTTGTATTCAGTGGCTCCCAGTGACTCACTTGATAATATCGTCCTTCAACCTAGTGGGGGTCTTCAAACGCTACGTTTTCCGATGCGGGGTCGCCATTTGAGCATATTGGGACCCCAACGTCTATCGGTTTTTCAAGTTATATCATATACTTCCCTTGGCTTCGAGACTCGATGAGTTATGTTGGTAACTCTGGTTATGGTTCAGATAAATACAAAATATTTTGCCAATACTTTCGATTAATCGTGTGCAAAAGGCTCTGGGAACCTGCCTTATTATTATACCATGAAAATCCTGTAACTTATTTTCTTCTTAACTGCCCGAAGACTTCTTTGATTAATAGAAGGAGTCGCTACCAATAAGCAATATAATATAAGGTCTCCCGACCGAATTTCGGCCACGGCGGCCAATCTCTAACGAGACTAGCCAAGTACGCAGGAGATACATACATATGTGCACAAGTGTATACACAGGTGCATTCTCTATTCCTTCACTCTCATAGTTCAATGGGACGCTAATGCAACACGATCGGAGAGAGATCAGGAATCAGGATAGCTGCACCAATAAGCAATGAACAATGAACAAGATACACGATTTTTCGTAATCTCGCTATAAAGACGCAAATTTCAGCACCTTATTATTTCCATACACAAAAAAAAACTTCATTTTCTCTAGCGATAATCGTGTAATCTATTGGGGTCGCTTAATAGCGTGATAAAGTAGTTTAAAATGTTATATAATATGTGAATCGACTCTCACATGCTTTAATGGCGGTCAATTGTGCGCTTTTGATACAAAAAGAGCGTGCTTAGACTGCTATTGCAGATTTTAAACCTTTTTAAGAGAAGTGTCGTTTAAACACTCCCAAGCGCACCCCATACAAATGGATTTTTATACATACAAATATCTGAGCCCGGGTAACTTTGAAACTACTTACATATTTGTTTGAAATCTGAAAACAGATGCAGACGACAGATTTTTAGAGCGGGTCCACTAAATTTCATAGGGTTTGATTCGTTTATATTTTATTAACAAGCAGACACCCGCGACTTCGTTCGCGTGGAAATTGGTTTTTAAAAATCCCGTGAGAATCATTTTGTTTTTCCTAAGCTCCTATGAGCTCTTTTTCATGATTTGTCACTCCAAACTGATGTAAAACATATAGATTTCGTAACATATAGATTCGTAAACATTTTCGTACTGGCCTTTTAAAGCCCTTTATTTTGATACCCCACTCGAGGGTCTTGAAGAAAAAAATTTTTTTCAGCCCACACATTAAAGTGCATAAAATCCGCCATTTTGATTTTTTATGATTTTTATGTACTCAGTAACATTTGCGCCATCAAGACAAATCTAATGACGTATAATTTATCAAAATTGGTGGAGCCGTTAAGTAGTTACGAACTGACATAGGAAACCGTCATTTTATACGATTTATCACTCCAAATTGTTTCCAAATATATAAATTGTATACATTTTCGTATTCGCCTTTTGAATCCCTTTATTTTGATACCCCACTCGAGGGTCTTGAAGAAAAATTTTTTTTTCAGCTCGCACAATAAAGCGCATAAAGTCCGCCATTTTGATTTTTTTTAATTTAGGTACCCATTGACACTCGCGTCATCGAGACAAATCTAATGACGTATCATTTATCAAAATCCGTTGAGCCGTTGATTATTTACAAGCGGACATAGGAATGGACAAACATACACACAGGTGAAACACATATACCCAGTCGGGTAAAAATAAAGTCAAAATAGTTTAAATTTTTCATAAGCCAAATTAGTGAGTATAAAAATTAAATACTCATAAGTACTCATTATATTAATAAGATAGTTTGTATGGGGAGCGCTGGAGATAAAATTCTCTAAAAAGCTCTTGGCAAGTTTACAAATGCCTGCTTTTGTGCCAGATATTCTCACTCGTAAACACACAGCCAAATCCAATTTTGTTTTGGACAGAGATCTTGACGAAAGGCACAGAGATAGATTGCATCCTGGCGGCGGACAAAGGATGCTTAATCATCCCGGTAAATCAAAGAAATCCGTGGGATTAAAAAAATTAAATCCATACTGTTGTAGTTGGAGGCATCAATCAGCTTTGAATATAAAGCGAAACAAGCTTATCTCGCGCTATTTCCGACAATTTTAAGTGTCAATTACTCGTCAGGTGGTTAAAATTAAGCTATCGTTGGGTTAAACTTGCCCACTAAAAAACGAGCACAGTTGTTTATGCAAGTCGTTCCTCCATGATTAAGATAAAAGGTCGAATCGAAATTTTTGCAATCCAACGAGGCTATTTCTTTTCGGTGCTTCAATTTATCTGTAAATTTGACCGTTACCTTATCTATACCTACCGTTACCTTATCTATACCTACCTTATCTATACCTACCTATTACCTATCTTTGCTATAATCCAAGGATTTCACAATAATAACGGTACTCGTCGGAGTCCCATGACCCAAGCTGCTTAAATGGCGACCTCGCACCAAGAAACGCAGCATTCGATCTCAAGCGAATCGTTAACAACGTAACCTTACTTTAACCGCGTAACGTGCAACCCAGCCTAAGAGTAGGTATTCCTCACTCATAAACACAACACAAATTCTACGACAAATAATAATACCGACGATAGACGTTAAACATTTTTGCAGAAACGAATTTAACTTAAGACAATTTATCATAAAATGTAAACCTGCATAAAAAGGTCGGTTGGCTTATGAAAAATGAGCGCTTATTGTTCGCCTCTGTCTTCCTTTCAGGTTAAATCATTTTCCCAGGGTTGTGTATTGTAATTTTGTAAAGCATCTCTATTATAGCACTAGCTAACCCTTTTCAGTGATATTTGTGAGTAATCCCGTTGACAGAAAACTTTTTTATTTAAAACCATCATTACTTCATGAATTTATTGAAGTGATCGTGAATTGTTTATGTACTACTTCGTAAATCGTAATGATACATAATTTTTCTGTCGGTCTGTTGTCGGTGTATGTATAGGTACATATAAATAATTATGCATTCTTTTCGTGTATAGAAACGCCTTGAATCGAAAAGTAGCTCCACTTACTATAGGATAATAATCTACTTTCCGTCGCTTAAGTTCTGACACCGCGTAACTGAAATTTCATACCTAATTAGGACTAAAACTTGTAAATCACGAAGCATTATTTTAAAACATTTTTTGTAGAAAATAAGAGACCGTAGACACAACGAAAAAGTATTGTTTAAGTTTATGTAATGGTCAGAAATTTTTAAAAATTTAGATAAATATTATTTGCTCTCCTAAGTTGGGTTCATTATTCATTAGAGCATCCCAAGATTCCAACGTCTACCGGTGTTTCGAGCTATGTGTCCCAAACATTGAAACTTCGTTTTCGCGACTCGATGAACTATGTTGGTAAATATAGTTCTTCTACGGATCTCCCCAATCCCGATCTGATCTCGCAGGGATACCCCGAGCGTAGCTCTCTCCATCGCTCTCTGAGTGACCATGAGTCTTTTCATGAGACACATTGCGCCCCCTTCTTAACGACGATGTTTTTATGTTCTGTGGAGTTATGGAGGCATAAAATCATAAAAAAATAAAAATGGAACAAGGCGTTAAAATAGCCTAATCCGCATATGCCGCTCTAGTTGAAGTTGAAAAACTCTAATATATACGAAGCATGTTCAATATAAACTTTTGAATGTTGAACTAAAATCTAACGCGAAAGATACACATTTTGCAAGATGTTTAAAAGTTTATTAACAGAATTGTTATTGTGATTGTAGAAAATGTGTAAACTAAACTAAAATTAATTAGATCAAATAATAGTGCTATGATTTTTACGTCTATATTCCTGCGAAAAACTGCTTTAGTTACTTTAAGACAGATTGAGTGCAAAAAATAGCATCAATTTGCTACTCGTGTTAGTAATCATTTTATACTGCAGAAAATGTTTGGCCTTACATCTTAACTGTACACAGTCGTATTTATTAAACGTATGTATTTGAAGCTTAAAATTTATCCATACTCCACTTTGTCGAATACAAACGGTCTGCTGTTTTCAAACTTATTTGTGTAAAAAGTTTGAAAATTCAATTATAAACTAAAAAATTGAGTTTTGAGGCAAGTCAGACCTCGCTCTATTAGGATTCTGTATATACATATATTGACCGTACATGTACGGTAAGTATTGTCTTAAGTTAAATTCGTTTCTGCAAAAATGTTTAACGTCTATCGTCGGTATTATTATTTGTCGTAGAATTTGTGTTGTGTTTATGAGTGAGGAATACCTACTCTTAGGCTGAGTTGCACGTTACGCGGTTAATATGTATATTGATGATTCCGTAACTGACAACTTCTGGAACTGGAGGAAGAAAAAAAATTTTTTTTCAGCTTCTTTTCCATGTAATAATTCCTCTGAAGAATATTAATTTCATTTAATTTTTAATTCAGTGTTCAGTTTTGGGTCAATAGTCAACATAAATATCAAAATTTCACGTCTCGTAGACGTCTACTCATCTGTCTACGAGATAGAGATCCGTACCATTTTGACGGACGGACAGACAGACGGACAGGAAGACAGACCGACAGACAGCAGAGTTACCACCATAGGTCTCCGTTTTACTCCTTGAATGCTGAACCCTAATAAAAGACTAATAAAATAAAGTGCTGGCCTGCATTTTTGCTATGAACTTTTATTAAATTTCAATTGCAAAATATTAGCTTAAAGTATATACTTATTATTATTCTATTAGAGCAAATAATTCCTTTTTAAAAATCTTTCACATTGGAGTGAAAAAGGAAATACAGTCAAAAATATTTATTAAATGTTAATTTTTACAAATAGGTATTACATAGCTACATAATATCATGAGAATCCTGGTCAAAAGTGAAAGTTTATAAAAAAGGTATGTTAACTACCCCAGCTAACCTAAAAATCCAAAGTAGGTATCTTCATCAATGAGGCCAATAGCATTCAGAAGTTTGCACCTAGATTCTCCTAATTAGAGGAATTTCTCTCCCATTTCAAGGCATATTCAAAGGCTTTTGAAATCTGTTTAATACGGACCAATTTTTATTTAGCAGCCCAAAAAAAGGTACATTTATTTATATCTACCCAAATATTTTAGTGAACCGCGTATTTTGAACATTGCACATTGTGGTTGCGACAGCCAATAATATCAATTGATTGTGCTGAGTGCGCAATGTTGATCATTGGATGGGTAATCGAGTTTGGATGTATGGATTTTACCTTTCCTTCATCTGCCTCTAACAGCAAGTTAATCCAGGCTATTACTTGAAGACATATGCAAGAAGAGCCACAGAAAAACCCTTACCATTAGATGATTAATGGAAGGTAACACGGGCCTAATTAATAAGCTAATAAGATGCAGAGATCGTGTCGCAAAAAAATGTCTGATCGTGTAATATAAAAGTGATTCTACGATCGATTACCATCAAATTATAAGAAGCAATCTCCTTCACGTTATGACTCAGTACTCCAGACTATTAGTAGATTAGGCTCTAGTACCATGAGAGTTTTACATAACACTAATATAAGCGCTAGCGATATTTCGTAGACTGGCTACGAAGCTACGTTACTACAGCGTAGACCTACTACGACGTAGAGTTTCTGATATTTTTTCCATAATTTTTTATTTAATTTAATGAGGAAATGCTTTAATTGCATTATTAATTCACACATCATAAACACAAAGTGTTCATTGTATTTATTGCATACAATGAAAACTAAGTATTTACTTTTACGAGTACACCTTTAAAACAATACCTACCATGACTGACTGACCCACAACTCTCAGGCTAAACCGATATACCAAGAGATTTAAAATTTAGAGCGATTGTTCCTAGAGTATCTCAGAGATGCACACAGGATTTATTTCAAATTACATCTCTAAACCAAAGAAATGGGATGGTAAAGTTTGTACGAAGAAATATTGTTTTCTTTTTTACCCGACTGGGTTGTGTTTGACCTGTGTGTATGTATGTCCATTCCTATGTCCGTTTGTAACTACTCAACGGCTCAACGGATTTAGATAAATGATACGTCATTAAATTCATCTTAATGACGCGAGTGTCACTGGAGTCCTAAATTTAAAAAAAATCGCCATATTGTGGTGGCGGCCATCTTTGATTAGCGTATACTATTCTACTAGTCAAGCCCTTTCATTTGATACTCATATTGAGGGAGTTGTGAAAAAATATGTAATCCGCTATTTTGTGGCGGCGGACATCTTGGACCGATTTTCATCAAACATAGCTAACAACACTCTCGACTAATTCACCTTTCAAACAAAAAAAAACCGCATTCAAATCGGTTCACGTGTTTGAGCGCTACGGGGGAACAGACAGACACACACATACAGATACATACACACACACAGAGACACGTCAAACTTGTAACACCCCATCGTTTTTGCGTCGGGGGTTAAAAAGTAGTGGGCGTCTTCTAATAGTTTTATGAACGTCTAACAGTTTTCTTAGAAATCGGTATGAAAATGACATAAGCAGCTTCCCACTCGAGAACACGTTTCAGTATTCTTTGCACTCATTAAAGCTAGGGCCGACAATGGCCCACACTCGGGGCTAATGAGCTGTTTGCTTAATTTAGCTTTTATCAAACACCCCTCAACGTGTTTGAGCTTTGCTTTAGGACGCGTTTTTTTTTTCTTTTATACGTTTGCTCATAAAATGGATGTTATATTACACCGCTGTCAAAACTGTAAAGCAGGCGTTTACCGCACGAGTGCGTGTAAATATACACAGTTAATCTGTGCGGTAAAAATCATAAATCGCACTCGTGCTGTAAAGTAACACTTGAAAAAGTGCTAGCGGCTGTTGTCTACGATTATTCTACAAGTTATGAATTTTAACCAATTTTTAATCAAACAGAACAGCTGTATTGATGTAATATTTTTTATCTACACCCATGCTTTAAATCCTCTATAAAAGATTCTGAAACAGTTAGCTTATTGCCAACTTTAGAACACCCAATGTTGTAACAACCATTACATCATCCAAACGAGTGATGTAATGAAATTCGGTACAATATTACATCATCCGTTTTTAACCCCGACGCAAATACGACGGGGTGTTAAGTTTGAGGTGTCTGTGTGTGTGTGTGTGTCTATTCCCCCGTAGCGCTTAAACAGGTGAACCGGTTTGAATGCGGAGGTGGGAATGGTGGTGTGGGCGTGGGCGTGGGCGTGGGCGTGGGTTGGGCGTGAGTTGGGTGTGGATGCGGTTGTGGGTGTGTGTGTGCGTGTGTGTGTGTTGTGTGTGTGTGTGTGTTGTGTGTGTGTGTGTTGTGTGTGTGTGTCTGTCTGTTCCCCCGTAGCGCTCAAACGGGTGAACCGGTTTGAATGCGGGGGTGAGGATGGAGTACCGTGTGGGTGTGAGGGGTGGGTGTGGGCGTGTGTGTGTGTGTGTGTGTCTGTTCCCCCGTAGCGCTCAAACCGGTTTGAATGCGGGGGTGGGGGTGTGGGTGTGTGAGTGTGTGTGTGTGTGTGTGTCTGTTTGTCTGTTCCACCGTAGTGCTCAAACGGGTAAACCGATTTGAATGCGTTTTTTTTTTTGTTTGAAAGGTGAATTAGTCGGGAGTGTTCTTAGCTATGTTTCATGAAAATTGGACCGCCACAAAATGGCGGATTACATATTTTTTCACAACTCCCTCAATATGGGTATCAAATGAAAGGCCTTGACTAGTAGAATAGCACAATGCAAATTCAAGATGGCTTCAACACAAAATGGCGAATGTCGGGGGTTTAGCAGTAGTAAGCTAACTGTTTTAGAATCTTATAGAGGATTCATATTATGGGTGTAGATAAAGTCTTGTATGCAACTGTTGATAATTAGGTATTAAAACACTCATGTGATACTATTATCACATTCGGCTTCGCCTCATGTGATAAACCCACATTCGTGTTTTAATACCCCTTATTACACAACAGTTGCATAAATAACTAATAATGTCATGTTGTAAGTAGATTAAAAGATTTAGCTAAAACTAAATTCGTCCTAATTATCTTGATATTTATGGTCACCAGTATAATCATTTATGCGTGCATCACAAATGCGTTAAAAACGAAAATTAGATTCTTATCGCTATTAAAAACCTGCGTCTAGGGCTCGGGTATTAAAATTTGCACCTCGATTGTAATTTTCAACTTACCGCACTAGTACAGTGTAATTTTGTTATCCAGGAAATAACGCGATTATGGAGTGAGTTGATAAAATATATTATAACTTATGACCATATTCTTTATGAGCACACTTCGAAAAACGTTTTCGCGTTCGATCTTACGTTCGCGTGTATTACCTTAACACGAAACTATTGGGTTAATTTTGATAAAAACTACATTATTAATTTGTTGTGTTTTCGTTGATATTTTATGTTACTTTTTTTATAAAATAATATTAACTAGCTGATGACTCCGACTTCATCCGCGTGGATTTAGGTTTTTAAAAATCCTACGTACATATCCAGGATACAATCTCTGTAGCTCGTCAAAATATTCAGTTAATACTGATCTACTCGATTATAGTAGCTGTCACCGAGATTCGCAACAAAATGCCATTTTTATGAAAAACTAGCTGATGCCAGCGACTTCGTTCGCTTGGATTCTTATAAATGTCACTTGGGGGTGGAATTTCCAAAATTCCAGAAACACGTAATTCTTTATTTTTAACCGACTATACAAATAGCGATTTTCATTGATATAACTTTAAAAATGACGGACTTTCATACAATATTTCATTCCCCATTTAACCAACTTGGGGGTATTTTTTCCAAAATTTCTTAATCGCGTAACTCTTTATTTTTAACCGAAAACCTAAATACCAATTTTCTTGGATATAACTTGAAAAATGACAGACTTTCATACAAACTTTTATCCCCTGTTTAACCCCCTTAGGGATGGAATTCGCAATAATCCTTTCTTAGTGTGCGCCTACGTTATAAAAGGAAGCTACTGTGAAAATTTCAAGTTTCTAGCTTCAGTGGTTTTGGCAGTGCGTTGATTGTCAGTCAGTCAGGACAAGCTACTTTATATTATTAATAGATCACTTGTCGAGAAGATGCTCAAACCATAGTATACTAACTACTAAGTACTACGTATCTAAACTATGTCTCTTTGAAGTAACCCAAATATGCATTGAAGACGAGACATTACCATATCTCAGTGGCGAGTATTTGAAGCGAGCAAACGAAGCGTTTCTCACGCATTGGTGGAATGTCAATCACGTAAGGGTGGGCAACCCTAGGCGCCTATTTCGAATGCTTTTTTTAATATTCAATGTAGATCCAACCATAGGAAATTTCTCTGTAGTACTTTTAACTTTTTCTTATTAAATGTTGTAAGTTATTTTGTCCCCGTCGATTTAAAAAAAAAGATTTTCTGAGATAATAGTACATTGTGATACAAGGGTGGAATGTTGGTTATTGCAAACGAGCTGTCATTAACAAGCCCGAACCGAAGGTGAGGGTTTTTAATGTCACGAGTTTGCAATAACCGATACACCCGTGTATCACACGACGTTTTTCAATACAGTTGTGGGAAATAGTAAAAAAAACAAATCGAAGAATCAAATGTTTATTTCAACATACATACTTCGTACGTACCTATCTTTGTCGGAATCTTGGGGGCAAAATTCCATCTTGCGTAATTTTTGCCCCAGATAAAATATCAGGTGGAGTTAATTCCATAATATCACTTGTACTTGAACTCATATTTACAAAAAATAATCAATTTATCACACAAAAAATGAAAACTTTCAGAAAATGGCGCGTTTTAGAACTGGACATTTTAAAACGAAACTAGGCAACGGTCTACGCGTATACAGCCTATTCGATTTTTGAGATATGTTAATGTAAAAATAATTAAATTAAAAATGGTAATTAAATATATTATAATTAATTATAATAAACAAACATTTAAAAGAATTTTGAGAATTCAATGCTAAGACGTACGCATTTATTAATTTTTTCTCGTATAAAATCTATACGATTTTATTCTATGTATGAAAACTCCTTGCTACTAAACTTTTTAAATTGACTTATTTTAAAAATAAACTGCAAAACAAAATGATCGAGCTCGTAAAACAAAAGTCACGACCGCGTAAAACAAAACATGCCTGTGCCATTGATGTAAATAACAAGATATGGTCGTGCGAACAAAATTTTTCACGATTTAGAAACCAATAAATCAGCGCCATCTATGAGACACCAATGAACTACCACGGAACCAGTGTTTCCACTTACGATTTTGGTTTTACCTTAGAACCTGTAGAAATACCATGCATTTACCAAGTAATAATTTTACGTAATAGTTTATAATATTTGTATGAGAAATACGTACTCCCTAAAGTATCGTAAAAAAAATTAAAATAGCGTTATTTAATGCTCCTAATCCATACTAATATTATAAATGCGAAAGTGTGTATCTCTGCTAGCTTTTCTCGGCCCAACAGTTTAACCGATTTTGATGAAAGGTACAAAATTAGCTTGAATCCCGGGAACGGACATAGGCTACATTTTATCCCGGAAAATTAAAAAGTTCCCACGGGATTCTTAAAAGTCCATCCGTTTAACCGATTTATACGAAATTTTGTACAGAGGTAGTTTGCGCCCCGGAAATTAACGTTCGATTTTACTCCAAATTATCCTTAATCCCTGTCAACATGAACCCCTAAAGCCCTACCTAATATCATTAGTTTCACCCTAAAATAGTGCAAAATATCTAAAAGTGGGAACACTGCACGGACGTCAATAAGTTACTCGATAATCGACGTAACCTTGTAAGAACGGCTATAATTATTATTTCTATGATAGGTGGCCTTTGGACCTGACTACTTTATGACGTTATTTTAGCTTAGAGATTTATGTACAATTGACATTTTGTGTAAACAAAAGCCTTTAGAAAGTTAAATGTTTTAAATTTACTTTTCGCATTTTAAATTATAGTAAGTAGTATATATTTACATATAATAAAATCGTAGATCGTAGATTTTCCTTTTTATGCCTAAAGTAAGTAGGTACATTTGGTGGAGTTTTGGAGAATGCTAATGGATATTGTATTATAGAGGAACATTTAAGAAAATAAAAATCAAGAAATTTGTATAAAAAAAGATATATTGTAAACATCATAATTACAGAAGCAGGATAAGGTTTAATATTAAAACTAAATTAAACTAATATTAAAATATCTTTATTTATCAACACTGAACAAATTCTATGGGAGTTGTTTGCTTTAAAATATGGATCGTCCCGTTGCTTTCTTAGCAAACGACACCATATTTCTCTTCTGTTAGGCTCTGCGGGCAATCTGGGAATTAAAAAAAACCATAATAACGACTCTTATTATATAATATGTATTATAAACACATATTAATAACTAAACGATTCCCTTTATTTACGTGGATTTACGATATTTTATCCCCTAACTTCTATCCCGAATTTTCAAAAATCCTGAACTGATTTATTTCTAACCGAATGCCCAAGTTCGAATTTTGATGGATAAAACTTGAAATTGACAGACTTTCATAGAAACGTTCCTTCACATTTTAACCCTCTTAGGAGTGGAGTTTTCATAAATCCTTTCTTAGTAAGTTTCTAGGGTACTCAAGGAATATTATGTTCTCCCAAGTCTAGAACGTCCAGCTGTTTGGGCTGTAGGTACGTTATTTGTCAGTCAGTTAGGACAAAGCCTTTATATTTTACTGGTGGACCCGGCAGACGTTATCCTGCACTGAACCTAGAAAGCGATTGCAGCGCCACCTATCTGGTCCAATTATTGTGAATCTAGACTCCCCAGGAACCAACCGAAACCCACATAAGAAATTTAATCAAAATTTGTCCATAATAAAATAAAAATCCTAAACCCCGACTGCAGCGCCACCTACCAGGTCTAATTGTAAATTTAAACCATACCTAGACCAACTCAAATACACACAAAACATTTCATCAGAATCAGTCCAGCCTTTCACGCGTGATGCCGTGACCAAGGAAAATAGGGATTCATTTTTATATATATAGATAGATATAGATTTAGCAGATATATTTATTCGTTTTCTTTTGCGACATTAATAAATATAAGTCGATAATCCCAATATCATAATGTAATGCAGTTTGAAATTTATTTCCATGAAATCAAATCAAAATCCCGATGTACCGACATTACAATGTTACCTCGTGTGGCCGCATGTAATACGGCCAAATTAAAACTACGCGACTTAAGTGCGTTCATAATTTATATACATACTAAGTGAACATGGCCGGTTAGTCAATTGTAAACGGTAATTATAATATTTATTAGAAATGTTAAAACTATATGTAATACATAATTTTATATTGCTTACCGAAAAAAAGATATTCCATCCTTTTTTTTAGTCACCTTTTTATCGGAATTAGTACACTTTTTTACGACACAATTCGGCATTTTTGCAATGCAAAGCAACGTCTGCTTGCGTTTGAAGTCCAGACGTCAATGAGTTCGCATTGGTGCTCCATACACATTTTAGCACCGTTGAGTCGGCGACATTTTTTTTGTTCAATGACCCGGTCCATACGAAGTAATATATAAGTCAATGGCCTGTGCAAAAGATTTAATTTTCGAATCATAACTATAGCCTCTGAAAGTACGCCATATTAAACAACTGTATTGAAAAATATATGTCATGTCTGTCTTCGGGATGTAAACTATCTCTGTGCCAATTTTTATCAACATTGGCTCAGTGATTGCGCTATGAAAATAAAACAGACAGACACATTACATTATACTTATTTAGGAACGTATAAATTCTGGTACTTTAAAAAAAATACAATAAATATTAATGATTACTTCGTAGCTCAGTCTAGTTTTGCAGATAATCTCAATATGATCATTGATCATGGAAGCCTGCCAGAAGTTTCCAAAGGCTCGTATATTAAAAAATCTACCTATCAACCTAGGCGCCGGCGATTCAAAAAGTCAGATACTTACGGCCTGTTTCACCACCTTCTGATAAGTGTTGGATAGCCTATACGTAAGTTTTGTCACTTTCTTACTTTATGTCAAGTGACAAAGACAAAAGTTGTAGATAGCTATCCAATACTTATCAGAAGGTGGTGAAACAGGCACTTACTCTGTTAAATTTTTTGTTGTGTTAATTTTATACACATTTGCACATAAATAGATGGCGACACAGGCACTTCGAATAAAATACAGTGAGGTATTTTCAGGTAGCTCGATAATACGAAGTCATTACCATTCGACCTCCAGTATCCTATTACGTACGAGTATCCACCGCCAGCGTAAGAGGGCGGGCTGATATGCTAAATAGGAGTACCCGATATCGATTGTCCCAAGGTTGAACACTAATTTATTTCCTCTTTGACTTTTACTGAATTAGAATTGGTCAAGTGCAGTTTTTATGAGTGTTTACGAGGTATTGCAGTATTTACGAGGTCCTTCGAGGCTTCACCTCCAAAAAGTTCGCCTAAGCTATAGGCAAAGGATACTCAAAACTACTGCGTGCAGAAATGAAACTCAGAAGTCACACCCTTGAACCAATCGTCGCCCACTTTCCATCATATCTAAAAAAATATAAAATATAAATATAAAATATAAATATAAAATATAAAATTTCTGCAATAATTTAAAGTATAAGGGCCTGTTTCACCACCTTCTTATAAGTGTCGGATAGGTTATTCACATATTTTGTCTTTGTCACTTGACATAAAGTAAGAAAGTGACAAAACTTACGTTTAGGCTATCTGACACTTATCAGAAGGTGGTGAAACAGACCCTTGGACTTAATAGTTAACTCAAAATGCAAACCATACGATACATATGTTTTTGAGCACTAAAATGCGACAGTTTTTCCAAACTACGTCGCAAGATTAATTTTCTCCACGGAAGCAAGAAGTTTACGGTTTAGCGGCTTTCGAGGCTCATGAATCGATTAATGAGGGTTGCAAGATTTCAGCCCCGGGCGACTGTCGGTCAGACCGATACTACATGTTATCAACTCCTAAACTAAACTAAACGTAGTGTAACTAAATTAAAGTTAGGCGCTATGAAGTTTTTTGGTACAACCAAAGAACCGTTTTATAAGTTATTTTGTTCTTATAACTTTTAACATTCTATAATGTTTCTGTATGCAATCAAATCAGAAATGAGATCCGTAGAAGAACTAGTCAACGAAATTGAAGTGGCAATAGGTTTGGTCTAAGATCCCGCTATACAACGACCTTCACCGAGATGTTTATTTGATGAAACGTATTTTATACTTAATTTAAAATGTCAATAAATATATTGCATATGGGTTGCCTAACAAATTTCAGTCCAGGATATGATTAATTAATAAATAAAAAATAATTATTTTTTTTAACATTTCATCGGTTTGATTATTAGACAAATTCTATACCAATCGAAAGTATAATGCCCATAAAATATGCAAACGTTAGGTTGCTTATTCTTTTCCGGTCACAACTCTCAGGTAGCCAGGTTTAAACAGGTAAATCGATACTAGTATTTTGCACCGGTCTGATTATTGAATTAAAATGAAAATAAAGATGATTTCACTATTAATTTGTCTAATAAAATCAAACCAGTGAAATTTTTAAAAAAAATTTTTTTTTTTTTTTTTCAATTATTAATTAATCATATCCTGGACTGGAATTTGTTAGGCAACCCATATGCAATATATTTATTGACGTATTAAATTAAATATAAAACACGTTTCATCAAATAAGCATCTCGGTGAAGGTCGTTGTATGGCGGGATCCTATACTAGTTGGGCACATACTCGTAGTTCGGAGAACCGATGGACGTTGGGGTTCTAAAGTGCTAGGGTGGCAACCTCGCATCGGAAATTGCAGTGCTGGTAAACTCTATTGGAGCGATGGCATTAGACGAGTTGCAAGGAGCCGCTGGATACAAGCGACACAAGACCGTGGCGTTTGTAGGTCTCATACAAGCCAATGTACCAATATCCAGCAGTGGGCATCTATCGGTTGATGAGGACGAAGACGACGACGAGGACGCGAAAGGACTAATTGTGGACAAGTTGATTGAGACCGAGAAAAATCTATATTAATATTATATTTCCGAGATAAATCTAACTGAGCCACTATTCTGTTGTGTCTACACAACTTAAAAAAAATATTACTGTAGGTAGTCACTTCAACAAACGATGCTCAGATGGTAAAATACGCAGCCTGCCTAGCTATAGATTTTCTGTCCAGACTAAGTAATACTATAATGTTCAGACAAAGTTTTCGCTATTTCTTTACTGAGGTATTAAGTACTTTATCTTGTCAAATGTTCAATTTAACGCAACAAAGCACTAGACGGTAGGTAGGTACTCGGCTGTGTCAAAAAGTCAAAGTTGAATATTTGTTTTCTGAAAACTTATTTAATCTAGGTAGACGACTTTTAATAATTCTGTCTAAAGCTTAGTCCTAAAGTTTATATTGCTAAAGGTTATATTTATTTATTTACTTGCATATTTCATTTGTGATTGATGTTAAGTAATATCGTTATCTTTAAAAAAAAAATTTGATTCGGCAATTTTTTTATCTTAGTAAATATAATATTCAAATAAGAATAGTGTCATAGATGATTTTTCCACAATGAATATAAAATTATTTTGCTATAATCCGCTAACAGTGACAAATTTGTAGGCACAACACCACACAATCTTGTAGGCACAACACCACACAATCTTGTAGGCACAACACCACACAAATTCACCACAAAACAAACTCGACGATCGTTTCGCTCCGACACCGGAGCATCTTCAGGAAATGTCGACTTCACAACGGACGATTGCAAAGTCCGTTGTGAAGTCGACATCTCCTGAAGATGCTCCGGTGTCGGAGCGAAACGATCGTCGAGTTTGTTTTGTGGTGAATTTGTGTGGTGTTGTGCCTACAAGATTGTGTGGTGTTGTGCCTACAAGATTGTGTGGTGTTGTGCCTACAAATTTGTCACTGTTAGCGGATTATAGCAAAATAATTTTATATTCATTGTATATCATGGAATTCCGCAAAGTAACGCCTGCTTCCATTCAAGATTTTTCCACAAACCAAGAATGGTAAAAGATGTTGATTCCCCGACACAGGCATACACCCGACAGTTCACTATCAAAGAATATGAAGAAGACTAACGTTTTCTTGCTACTCCTACCTAGGTACCGACAAGGACAACGGTGTACGTAAATCGAGCGTGACAGAGACGCCGCTATACATAGTACTTCTAGACGTAGATACACGACGCGCGATGAATGCGGGTGACGCTAAATTGGCTTGTAGGATGGGAGTGAGTGTTGCTTCTTTACGTAGTCTTAAGATATAAAAGGTGACTGACTGACTGAGAGGTTCGAAATTTGTGTATTTCACGCGGACAAAGTCGCGGGCATACCCTAGTAATAATATGTAAGAATTCTTTGTTACAATATTAACTCAATGATCTCAATTAATCTTATGACAGTATCGAAGTAAGATGGTGATGCATTAATTTCGTTATTATAAAGTATCTTAAGATCATTATTACACTGCCTTCCCTATAATCGTCATCGTTGTAGCAGAAACAGAATCTTGTGCCGCTTGTCCAGCAGCTCCTAGCGACTCGCTTCAGATCTGTGGAATTCAGATATGTGGAAGTAAACATACAATATTTAAAAAAAAATCTACTCGTCAATAACATTTTTACGCATTCATAAAGGAGTAACGGATGTTTTAAAAAAAGTTACCTATTAGATTGCCAACGTTTTCTAAAATACCTCTCGTGCACTAGCACTTTACGGAAAATCAATAGACATCAAAGGTCTGGTAATTTTCCCTCGGTGGACTATAAATAAAAAATGGCCGACTTCCGGCCGAGGCACGCACTAGCCCTCGCAACTATCGGGGCTCGGGAGCCGCTATAAACACATTAAACCCCAAGGCCTTATTAAATTCGTGTAACACTCGATAATTTTAGGTGTATTTCTAGCCGAATACAACAAAGTTACGAAGTTAGTTTACTAAGAATAAGTAAATGATTTTTTTTATTGTCGAAGCTAAGTATTTTAGGACAAAAAATTCAATATGCTTACACCTAGATAATTGAAAAAAATTGGAATTCATTCAAATAATACAGACCTTATTTGTAACCTACGCAGTTCAATTTTCAGGAAATTAACGCGAACGGAGAATGTTTTACTTGAAAGAATTAATACAAACGAAAAAAATAAATGAGAAAAGTCCATAATTGTATGCCTTTTAATGAAATTGTCTCTATATTAGCGGCACGCTATGATGGCCGGTTTGACACATTACAATAGTGATGTGGAATGTCAATTTATTCTCGAACAAAAAACAATTAAGTTTTGTTTTTGTACCTGATTAAATAGGTTTAATAAAACAAAAATGTATATGTTTATTTAATTTATTTGAACGAACTGAATATTTGAACGAAAATGAATATACATACTTTATATGCACACAAGAAACATATGAATACAAAAGATACCAAAAAAGGTGCCACAAAAGGCCATAATTAATCAGATTCGTCCATACTACTATTTTCACTGTCGTCACTGCTATCATCACATACATTAATAATTATATGTTCGTTTTCTATAATATTATCTATTTTCACATCTCTTTCATAATCTTCCCTTATTAATTTAACAGTTCTATTCACAACCTTTTCCCAGTCTCCTTTAGTCACATGTTCACAAGCTTCTTCTAATAATTTTAGCATTTTTTTTGTGGTAAATGGGGGTTCTGTATTGTGTCTTGCAGCATATCCCTTAATTTGAGCCCACACCAACTCAATCGCATTATACTCACAATGGTAAGGCGGTAACCGTATAACTCTGTGCCCATGTTCTAATGCTATTTCGTCAATGACGTATCGGATCTTGGTTGGTTTGTTTTCTTTTAAAAGACGTACTAATTCCGCTTTTAACATATTCATGTTTGCATCTACGCCATTTTTACGAAGCCATGCGACGATATCAGCTTTCTTTTGGGATTGGGCAGGTGGCTTGTCAATTTGCATCGAGTGGTATGGGGCGTTGTCCATAATTATAATAGATGGTTCAGGGAGGCTACACAACATTGAGGTAAACCATTCAGTAAACTTTTCTCCATTCATGTCTTCATGATAGTCTCCAGTGGTTTTTGACGCAAAAGCCATGAGAGAACCTTCGACAAACCCGTTGATGGTTCCGGCGTGACAAATTATAAGTCGCGATCCTTTTCCTACAGGAACTTTGGAAGTAGATGCTGCTGTGTCATCGTTCCAAGAACGGCCTACAGTATGGTTAGCATTAAGCCATGTTTCATCCAAGAACACAACATTTTGCCAATTTTTGATTTCTTTCACTTGCCGTAAAAAAGTATACCTTGCCATCGCTATATCAAATCTTTCCATCAATATTTTGCGTTTGTTACATTTTTGTATCGAAATCCAATGGTCTTCAAAATCTTCGTTAAAGAACTTTCCCCACCGAAGAATAATCCAGCTTCCTTCAGTGAATGCACCAACTTTTTTCTTGTTGGATACTCCTTCTGTAAATAGTAGCCGTAAACATGTCTTCGGATAGCATCGGCATCAAAGCTATCGATGCCTACGACTGGTTTTGCTCGTTTTCTCTTTTTTGGTGTGTGAAGTTTATTTTCTTCTGTGCCAGTCTCGCCATATTTTTTTTTAGTTATCCGTCTAACAGTTCGTTGTCCAATATTAAGCGCATCAGCTACGCGTTCAACCACTGACGTTATAGGTAAAATTGGCCCTCCATTTTGAGCTTCACGATCGAAATAGTTACGAAGGCGTATTACGAACTCACGTGTCTGACTATTTAGAACAGTTCTCTGCGTACGTTCGGTCATATCGACGAAATCCACAACAAAGGGCTTGAACAGAGTCCAAATTAACGAGCAAGGGTCAACAGTAATGCAGTATCAATATTTGAAATCCAAAGCCAGGTCAAAACTATATCACAATCGCATTGCACTGACAGTTTATACTTTTCGAAGCAACGTCAATTCGAAACTGCTTTGTTTTGCATTGAGCATTGACGCGAGTTTGCCGGAGGTAGTAGTTGTGCTAGCCAGCGATCCTATGTGACGATCGTATTAGATTCCATTTTTAAAAATTTATTGATATTTTTTTGCGATTTCAGAGGTTTGTCCACATAGTGAAAATTGTTCATATTCACAAGTACATTCACCCCTTAAATGGTGCAAACTGATTTTTCTACACTTGTATACATTTAAGAAATCAATTTAATAAATAAATTTTGAGTCCTAAACCTAAAACTACATTCGATAAAATTTATGAATCTCTGCACATCACTATCGTCAATAAAGTAATACAATTATTTCCTTCAAAGTCGTTATCAATTAATACGGAACTTCATGAGCGGACAAACGTCAAACCGGCCATCATAGCGTGCCGCTAGAGTAAATAGGCGAAGTTTTAAAAACAAACAAAAGAATGCGCGTCGACAATCCCGCACAAAAAAGTTAAATGGCGTATTACGAATTCGTTTTCTTTAATGCCGCTTTACATTAACGCTGACTGTACAAACTCCTTGTTTTATTAACCGACTTCAAAAAAGGAGTGTATATTGGTTACTGGGGAGTGTGTTTTTAACAGAGTTCAAAAAGGAGGTTCGATGTATATTCAACCAAGGTATGTAATTATGTTCGCGATTTTTTTCTAAAACCAATGAACCGATTTTGATGTTTTTTTCACCATCGTAATCTACATGGTTTTAGAAAGGTTTTGATATAGAACAAACGTAATTATCATTCTTATATACAAAGTTACAAGTATAAATGTACCCATATGTCACAAACTTATGATTGGTACACCCATTTCTCTGAAATCGCTGGACCAAAATCGTTTTTTTTAAATATAGCTTTGTTTAAAACATATATTTTGTTCCTAACATAAATACAAAGACCTTCCTTGTGTACTTATTTCAGCATCAGCGCCAGTAAATATTTATGAAAGTACCTCAATTAGATGGCAATAATAATTCAAACATTATTATGATAAATGAAGTCAGCTATAAGTATTTACAAATGCCCTCATCTATTATTTTATAAGCACTGTTAACATAAATAAGTCACAATAAAGTATTTTATACAATTTTAATAATTCAAAGTCAGTAACTAGTCCAAGCCACATTTGTACAGCCTTTAAAACTATAATAGCTATTTGCTTTTACTAAAGGCTAGTAATCATTATGTAAAATGTAAATAGTAGAAGTGATTTTATTGTTTCTTGCATGGACTGTAACCCGTTATTCTAGAAAGCTTTTCTTATTACAATTATTCAAAAAGCTCCACTAAATAATAATTAGCAATTTAAATAGGCTCTGTTTCCCATTTATTGTTGGTATTTCATTTATTATTCCATTGTAAATATGTTAAGTTTTAAATACGAGTAGGTATGTTTCACTGTATTTATTTAGAGCGTATAGTTTTGCTAAGGCTATAGCTGATACGCAAATTACAAACTAAACGATCGGCCTCAGGATATGGGGATCAGGATTAGTCGAGCTAGTAGAATGCTAACAGTACCAAAGTTATTATTTTTCACTATTCATTTCAGCCAAGATTTAAACAATCGACAGAAAATGCATACAGAATGGCATACAGAACTGTAATTGCAAAAAAATATTATTTCCTGTATTTTTTTTAAAGTTCGTACCTAATTCAAATAAAATCAGCTGGACTCTGGAGGTCAACGAACGTAGTGTCACCTACGAGTACATACCTACCGTTACGCGCGATACCTACCCTATAAGCAAAGGTTATTGGTATTGGATTGTGCTTAGGTAGTAGGTATAATAATATTTCTAGATCTCGAGTGTGAATTCTTATTAATCGAATAACTGTCACCTTTTGTGCTAATTTAGTCTCAATGGCGCAGTGAACTGAAAACCGAAAGGTCGACCGTTCAAATACCACCCGATGCACTATTGTCGTACCTCCTCCTAGCTCAGGCTTTACGCTCGACTCGGCCGATCATTCAGTCTATAGTTTGCTGGGGCTCCTGGTCTATAAATTTATTTTTCTTCACTGACTTAAAAACGTTAACAAGTCGCGTCACCCTGGAACGCTTAAAAGATGTGCTAGGCATGATGCAAGGGATGTTCTTATCGTGAATGAACACACATACCTATAGTGAATAAGTGAAAACCAATCTTAAGGTTTCACATTTATTAGCGCCGATTAACATACGTAAGCGAGAGCCACACATGTAATGTAATGCAAAGTAAAATAGAATTTATGTAGATTGGTAAATTAGTAGTAGATAAGTAATGTTAGATTTACTAAATTATAGTTTGTTTCCCCCATTCCCAGCTGTATTTTGCTATCCGTATGTAGGTTTTAAATAAAACCAATTGAATATACCTACAAGCCAACCGTACGCTCCGACAAATACTAAGTCAATTATGCGCGAGTAAGTGCAAACATAAATAAATACACACATATCAAAAAAACAGTGGTAAAAAAACAACAATATAAAAAAGTGTCATGTGAGAGTAACCGATGACTGAAGTAAGAAATGACTCTGGTTATGTTGAAGGGAAAGCGAGCTGTGGTTTGCAGAGAGTGGGGTTGAGTTTGAGGACATTGTGTGTGGTGTCGATGCGTCGGTGCCGGGTGGGGTTATGGCGTGTTTTGGGGGTGTTTCTGGTGGGGGTGTGTGTGGTGGGGGCGAGCGAGTTCCCGGAGAGGGAGTGCTGCGATCCCGTGTATCCTCCGAACACGGCGACGACCGCTGCGGCGCCGGTCACGCATCCTGTCAGCAAAGTCTCAGGTGAGTGGTAAGCTAAGAATTTTACTGATGACTTTTGATCAAGGAACGTACACGTAAAAAAAGTGTGAGGTGTCAATGCGTGAGTCCCGGGTGGGGTCATGGCGTGTTTTGGGGGTGTGTGTGGTGGGGGCGAGCGAGTTCCCGGAGAGGGAGTGTTGCGATCCCGTGTATCCTCCGAACACGGCGACGACCGCTGCGGTGCCGGTCACGCATTCTGTCAGCAAAGTCTCAGGTGAGTGGTACTTTAAAAACTTTACTGATGACTTTTGGTCACGGTAACTTATTCGTAGAAAGGGTGTGTAATATCGATACTTGGGTAACAGTTGGGGTTACGGCGTGTTTTGGGGGTGTTTCTGGTGGGGGTGTGTGTGTGGTGGGGGCGAGCGAGTTCCCGGAGAGGGAGTGCTACGATCCCGTGTATCACGAACCCGAATCCCCCGAACACGGCGACAACCGCTGCGGCGCCGCGCCGGTCACGCATCCTGTCAGCAAAGTTTCAGGTGAGGGGTACGCTAAGGACTTTACTGATGAATTTTGATCACGGTGACGTAGTATCGATACTTAACTGAAGGGTGGGGTTATTGGATGTTTTGGGTGTCATTCTGGTAGGTAGGGGTGTAAGTTCAGAGGGAGTGCTACGATCCCGTGTATCCCTCGAATTCAGCTACATAGTATAAAACAAAGTCGCTTTCTCCGTCCCTATATCCCTATGTCCCTATGTCCCTTTGTATGCTTAAATCTTTAAAACTACGCAACGGATTTTGATGCGGTTTTTTTTAATAGATAGAGTGATTCAAGAGGAAGGTTTATATGTATAATAATATCCATTAAATAGTGGTGAAATACTGTTATTTTTGAGGTTTCTAATGTGATGTCGTAAATAATTACATTTTTTCCGCTTACATTGCAAACGCAGGCTGAACCCTACGAGATTTATCAAAATAATGTACTAAGTATTGTACACATTGAAAAGGTCTACAGAAAAGTCCGCGATGGTATATGTCTATCTCTTATGGATATCCCACAATAACATTTTTTTGTCATTTACTTTTTGCGACAAATAATGGCTAATTTTCGAAGCGATTTCATTTCATTTCATACAGCATTAATCCTTATCTAATTAAATACCTTAAATACATTGTTGATTTAATATAAATCCATATGGCCCTTTACAGCATATGATTTAAATGAATACTTTCGAAGATATTACAGATTTAAAAATTGCGACGGCGCGGCGGGAGCGTGCCTATAAGCGAGTCGGTGGCCGCGGTTCTCCCCTATATACCCAGTGTCGATAATTTTTGAAACCAAAAAAAAAAAATCACAGTACGTAGGATGAAACCCATTGGAAAAGGAGGAGAATAATATAAAAATACAAGGAAAAATAATTTACGGGCGATCTGAGCTCGGGAAAAAAGGGGGGGAGTTTTAAGGGTAAAAAACGGTTTATCTCGATTTCCGGCAAAACTAGAAGTTCTATGGAAAAAAATCAAATGACAAAGTTGTAGGTAATAAAAAGATCTACAACTTTTCTATTTACACTTTTTTCACATAACCTCAAAATTTATGTGAAAAGTTGAAAAAACCAAGTTTTTGGTTTTTTATTTTATCTTTTAAAATAAATTTTTTTTTTTCACGGAATCTGGTGAAAACTTACCTTTTTATGTCCCAAATACACTGTAATTTATTTGATTTGAAATATTTAGTTTTTCTCCTTATTTTTGACTTAATATCGACTTAATTCTGACAGCTGTCATTGTCATTTACAGATGAGTTATTTATATGGAGAACAGGGTTAACATCTACGAAGTACGATTTTACCCCAAACTACTTTAATTCCCTGTCAACATATAAAGCTCTAAGCCGCTTAATAATATTAATTGTTTCGCCATAAAATAGAAATTGCTAAGAATGGAAACTAGAAAGTGCCCACTAACAGCAATAGAAAACAAATGAAGCACATTAAAAAAAATTTATTCAAAAATGGAAGTCGAATGACATTATCACCATGAAGTGTCTGTCAGGCATTTGTCATATCTACATGCAGCAGTTGATTTGTATTTGCATAAGTTTTGAATTTTTTATCTTTTTTGTGGGAATTGTTTTATCTCTGGTAACATTATGAAACGTCAGAATTCCACGGAATTAGTAATTCGGTTATAACGTGAGATATAGTAAGTTCATTGTGGAAAATATCGTAAAAAGTCAAGCCGCCTGGGAGCTTTCATCGAAAACGCTGCCTAATCCCTGAGCGGGTAGTACCTACGCATAATATGCTCTACTACCCGTGCGAAGCCGGGGCGGGTCGCTAGTACATAATATTATGTACAGTTAAATAATAATATTTAGTAAAAGTATTATTCGTTAAAATAGATTCATTTCCAACCTTACTATACCTACTTAATTCCGCGGAATTCAACGCTTTTATTTATAAGTTCCGGAGCGTCACAGTTGGTGCAAAATTGTATGTCACCGACGCGACGTGACAAATCGTCACGTCTAATTAATACCCGCTGTTAGGGCTGCTACACGGATATCTTTTTAGTGTAATAAATGGAAATTGATTTATACAGATTTATTTGTACTGTTTTGATTGTTTTATAAAGAGTAGTATTTAATCGTACACCTATTAACAAAGGTGTTACAGACCCCGCCATCCCCTTCTAACCTAACCTATCCGAATCGGGGTGCCGCAAGTATCGAGCTCGCTTCGCTCGCTCTTGGACCCTAAGTAAGAAATAATTTAGTGTGCAAGTCAGTATATTTTTGTACGTTTTGTATTTTAGATGTGCAATTTAAAATATCCTTTTATAATATATTACATACGAGTGTGAATGAATATTATGTTAATGCGTATATGTTTGCGATTCCTAATGTGAAAGATCACTACTACAGCCATATTCTTATGTAGGTATGTTTCTGATTCTTATTGTGACCACCACAACAGCTGTTGTCCTATTGCTGGGCGCACGCCTCCTCTTTTATAGTAGAGGAGAATTTAGAGCTTAGACCCGCCACGCTCCAATGCAGGTTGATGGGTTTTAACGACTATTTTCACATGAAAGTGAAAAATTTCAGGGCTGGTGGATTAACGATTTTTACCTCCGTGCTGTGGAGAGTACGGAGACACCATCAACTACCAACTACGTGCTGGCACTGAGAACTGAGAATTTTTTGGTTGACCCGAGAACCGAACCTAGGACCTCGAGATCCGAGCTATCCGTTAAAACAACGAGGCAAGCGACAATGTCAGAGACGAAAAACGAAATACTTGTTAATTCAATGCGTGAAAGCTCCTAAGCTCGAAGTGACCTAAGCTCTGTTGTCAGATAAATAATGTAACACTATACTAGTCTCCGACATGCGTTGCGACTTGCGATGCTACGTAAATTATAGTTTAATGCATAGAGAACATAATTATTAGAATAGAATAGAATAGAAAAGTTTTTTAGAATAGAATAGAATAGAATAGAAAAGTTTTTTATTCAAATAAACTTTTACAAGTACTTTTGAATCGTCGATTGAGTCTACCACAGGTTCGGAATGCAGTTCCAGCCGAGAAGAACCTGCAAGAAACTCGGCGGTTGCTCTTTTTTTTAAAAATAACATTATAACAATTAATTATTATTATTAATGTACATGATTGAAATGCCGTCTCGCGCATTGCTGGAACGAGTTAAATCCAAGCTTTTTTATCGTTTATATAATCTTCAATTGTATAATAAGCTTTTTTTATGAGCATACTTTTAATAGAGTTCTTAAACTTGTGTAAAGGCAAGTCTAAGACATATTTTTTTTTATAGACACACATTCATTTTTATTTATATAGATGGGTGACACATTGATTTTGGCCACTGTGGCTCATTTATTTAATGTTAATAATATTACCGTTAAATAAACAGTAAACGTTACATATTGCAGCAGTCACGCGTTAAACAAATGTGAGCGAAGCGTATTTTTGTTAATTTTATTTATGGCCGCAGTTGATACAGCGCGTCCGCGTGTCACCTTTAATTAATGGCGCGTACCCAGGGTTGCCTCTACACTATCGTCCGTAATATTTGCTTTTTGAATAAAGACAGATTCGCACGGCGGCACGCACGAAAAAGCATGACTCATTGTCACGTTCCATCTGAGCCGAGCGTGCAAGCGAGAGCGCGGAACAAGCGATACAGAGGCACGGTCGGCCTAAGCGCTCGACATCATCAATGTTTTCTTATGACGTTATCTAGTAGGGTAGACTGGGTACGGTTGAAACGGTGGACGGTTGAAACAAAGCGAATATCTCGACACCGTGTGTGGTGAGGTTGATGGTTACAAGGGAAGAACGAAGCGGACGACAAGTCCAAACACGAATTTTGGTGTTGCGTAGCCTTTCGCGCGCTGTACTTGTAGATAGGAGGCCCCATTGTGTTTCTTGACGTAAAAGTAAGTATTTCTTGTCCTTACATTTTTGCAATTATAATAGTTTTATTAAAGTTAGAGTACTGAGAGTTTTGTATCGTTTTTATTGAAGTTTGTAGAATATGGTTGTATGATTAGTGTTTATTTAAATTTATTATTATTCTTACTGTGAACCATTTTATGCCTAGAAGTGGGGTTGGGGACAGTTGAAACATTTTTTGTGGGTACGGTTGAAACATTTTATTTATTTAATTTTCTTGTTTTTAAGATGCCAAGGGTACGCCAAAGGGAGACTACGAGACGTCAAGCTGACTTATTGACGTACAAATAAGCATAAAAAGAAGTAAAAGCCGGATCTTGGTTAAGAACAGCGGCAAAAAAGAATGGACTGAACCACTGTTCCCTGTTGAGGTATAAAATGTACGTAAACGAGATGTGACTGGTGGCAATGAATATCAAGAAATGGGATATAAGGCTCACAATCGAGTGTTTAACCAGGAACAAGAGCGTGAACAATCTAAATATTTAATTAAATGTGCTGACATATATTTTTGCTTACCTAAAATGTATGTCTAACAAAACTATGCAAAACTAAAGGATATATAACTAGAAAGTCGTAAAATGTTATTAGACGATGAATAAAACATGTTCATTTATTATATTTTGTATTATTTGCATGTGTTTCAATTGACCCCAGGCACTGTTTCAACCGACCCTGGCATGGGGACGGTTGCAACAGTTTCCATTTTTTTTTTAGATTTGATTTTACACATAAAATACAATACAGTGATCTCAAATAACATTGCCCATTCGTAGACAGATATGTGCTCTTTTATTTGATATATTTCCTTCAACGCTCGCTTAAGTATTTCCGACGAAATGGACGATTAACGCTAAAATGTTTCAACCGTACCCAGTCTCCCCTAAAATTATCGTCCGTAAACCGACTTTACAGACAACAATTTTTTTGAATAAAGACCGATTCGCACATGACCTGACACTGAAACACTGCGTCGTCACTGATACGGACAGGTGTGAACGCATTCATAGAGAATGTATGAGAGAATATTTTTCACTGTGCCGGAACTGTGTCGGCGCTGATGCTTCACTGATATGTGCGAATCGGGCTTTAATTAATGGCGCGTACCGAGGGTTGCCTCTACACTACCGTCCGTAATATTTGATTTTTGAATAACTTTGTGCTGCAATGCTTTCTGGTTAAGAGAGTTCTAACGAGTTTCTTTTTTAACGATCTAAAGCAAGAGTTTAACGATATGGGAAATACCTCCTTTTTTGCGATTTATATCTGAATTTCTGTATTTACAGTTTGAAATAGCGCAAGTTAAAACCTTTTTGAACGTTAGTTTTGTGCACCAAAACAAATAAATTATGTCCAAGTCTCGGTGCTTAATGAGACAGATTTTGGAAACAGATTTCGTATCAATTTGGCAAGCATTCTATCATTGATAATATATTTCTTTGATATTGGTACTGATTTACAATACCACGACTTTTCATTAATCCGCGCAGAAATGAATGATATTGCTCTTTTTTCATAAAAAAGGAATTAAATAACCATGTTTGTGTTTTTTACTTGTTTTTGGATTACGTATTTATAGTTTTTAGCAACCATACCGATGCGTAATATTTTTATAATAACAACTTCAATTTTTAAAGGGAAACATAGTTCTAGGCAATTTTCAATTAACTTTCAATAATAGTAGCAACCCTATGAACAACAGATAGTTCGACACAATACTGCCATCCTTCATTTCCTCTATTAATAAAACGGTGAATTGTCGATTGAAATTAACAAAAAAACATTTACATATTTTTCAAAAAAAAAAAATCTATTATATTTTTTATACTTTGCTTAATTGGACCATTTTTAGTGATTATTGAAACGTAAAGAATACTTATGCAACTAGTTAGTTTCCAAAATCTACTGGAATAATCAGACTTGAGAAAATCTAAACATTCAATAGACATTCAATAGCTATAATCATTTTCATCGCTCTACTTTTTGGGACCTTCTGTAAAAAAGTATGATGAATTGCAGATTATAAATGGAACTTCCAACTAAGTTGTTGATGCCCCAGATTTAGCGGGGAAAAGAAAGGGGTTAAAAAAACTACGAGCGCGGGTTTTTTACATTTTTACCTACGGGATGGGATTTTTTTGCACATTGTCCGTAATGGCTTATTTTTAAATTATAATAATCTTCTAGATTACTATGTTAACTCGTTTCATAAAATATTGTTAAATGTCCTACACTGTCGAGTCGTTCTCAACTACAAAATAAAAAAAATACGCGTCGAATTGAGAACCTCCTCCTTTGACTTTGACTTTGACATTGACTTTTGGAACTCGGTTAAAAAAGAACGACAATTTTTAGAATGCCGTGTCACTACAAAGTCTGATACTTAAGGCTTTTTACACTTTACACTTTCATTATTAATTTGTCGTTTTTCTTATCAACCTAATTTTAAGTAAGTATTTATAGCGTATACATAATACATATATATTGTTAAATAAATAAATTATCTGGCAGGAGTACAACGTGTATTCAGCTGCGTACTATTGAACGGAAGAAAGCGCGGGGCAAGCAGCTAGTGGCGCCATCTGTTAATTATATCAGAAACTGACTTAATATTCTAGTTTAAACCGCGAAGGTCATTTCTCGACTTTTTCCTATATAAAATGTAGCCTATGTCACCCGGACCATAACAACTACTCAATTGACACCACATTCATCAAGATCGGCCCAGTAGTTTAGGCGCTGCGGTGGAACACACAGAATGTGATACAAAAATTGGATGCAAACTTACTTACATACAACATACATAGTCTGCTAAAATCATAACCCTTCCTTTTGGCTTTGCCGTAGTCGGGTAAAAAATCAAGTAGGCTAACAGTAAATAATTAAATTATTAACATTAAATAAGTAAATAAAGTAAATAATTGTCCACGAACACGCCCTGAAGAAATGGGCAGACGTAAACAATGCATGTATTTTGTGTATTTTGTTTGTACAAGAACGTCATTATCACATTCAAATAACCCCGAGCATCGCTTTGTTATACTTATGAATATAAAATGCGTCGCCCCGTCTTGTTGTAACAACATTCTTTATGTAATTATGACACGGTGCCACAGCTTTTTGTAAACACCGCTGTCAGTTAAAAAGAAGGTATTTAAATATGAGGTAGATATAAAAACCCTCAGTGTAACCAGAAGCTCTTTTCCCATTAGAGCAAGCTAAAGCTAACAAGGATAAAGTTCGTAAACTAAAACCCGACTACGCTTAATAAATTAATTTAATATAAAATAATAATTTAGTGCAGTCGGTCCCGGTTATTATCACTATCATTTATGACAATAGTCGTTAAAGCCCGCCAACCCGCATTGGAGCTAAGCTCTAAATCCCTCTCTCCTATGAGAGAGGAGGCCTGTGCCCAGCAGTGGGACGTTATAAAGGATGTAATGATAGTGGTAGTGGTTAGTTCACTTCTCTTTTTGAACAGACTCTACCACTATTGCAGCCTCCACTCGCCAAGACTCGTGGCGAGAATCTCTAGGAGGCGCCTCGCGAGAGTCTGGGTCGGGCATAAATTTCGAAGTACATTCTACATAATACTAAAGAATCTGAGCATTCGTCGGGATACGATGCTGCATGTAGGTCACGGAACGATGCAATGCAATTTCATATGATCTCAAAATATAATTTCGAGCGTACACTATTGTGTATGCTGTTCTGTACTTACTACAATAGAAAGAAACTACTTCTATGTACTACTTAGTTGCAATAAAATACTTTAGTTTCTTTTATTTTCTTTCTCTTAGGTTAATATCTACAGAATGAAAATTAAAAAGGCTTGATCATACATAAAGGCAGAATGCGTAGTCGACACTTTGATTTTTGAAATAATCTACATACATACATATATACATACATACATACATACATACATACATACATACATACATACATACATACATACATACATACATACATACATACATACATACATACATATACGTACATACATACATCATACATACGGGTCGAATACAGAACCTCCTTTTTCAAAGTCGGTAAAAAATGCTCAAATCGAGCCACGTGAATGAAGTAAAAAATACCACGCAAAACTCTTCATCACCAAAACAGATCCATAGCAATCAGGTGTAACTTGCGAATAATATTAATTTTAATTATGCTTAAAATGTTTAAATTACTAACGAATTTAAAGCCCTAATTAGTTCTATTAACACGTTAAATTGTGACGTAGCAATTATTACTGCTATCATCGGAAAAATATTGCGAAAGCGTCGCCCGCTTACAGTGGGGCCGCATTTGTATTTATACTCAGGAAATTATTTATAAGTTTCCCTCAGTGATTGACCTTAAATGAAATGACCTATAAAATGCATGTTAATTGATGTAAATTTGTCGCGATGAAAAAAATCATATTTCATTAAAACTCATCCTAATTAAAAAACACATCTGTAGACACAAAGTTAGGTAATGAACACGTAAAGTGTAAATAATCATAATACTAGTATCTCAGGCTTTACTTGAGTATAGGTCCGTGGACTTTACACTAACATCTTGACACTAGCGGATTTTTAATCTATGACATTTTCTTATTATTTGTATTTCTTTTAAATGGATGATAATTTTTTTTACTATGCGTGGTTATCGAATTTCTGAAAGTCATATTTTTAGTAATGTTTTCAAAATGACCGAATTCAGAAATAATTGTGACTCTAAAATTTACGTACAAACCAAATGAACGAATGAGAAATAAATGAATGAAATACACTTTATTCTACACTTAAATCTCTTGAAATCTCGTACCGTTATGTAAAGAGAGATTTTAACTTAATAGTGTACTTATTAAAATAACGCATAATGAAATAGCCAGTTACTATAATATTACTACTTCTTACGCTTACACTGGGGCCATACCCGAAATTCATAAAACCGATTTGTTCGTGGAAATGACCGGTTAATAGCCAGCCGATTTTCAGAGTGTGCCGCACGTGTGATAGCTGAAATTGCATTTTGTATTCAATGACTTTTTAATAAAAGGTAATAAAAGTCTAATAATAATGAATCGAATATAAAATAATGGTTAACTTGTGTACTTTTTGCTTTACACAATTCCGAGGGTTCACTGGCAAGTATAACTTTTGCAATTTCTTGCAGAAATCAATAGTTATAACTTGGAGACATTGATCACGCGCAGCAAGCGCATGGTTTAGGTACACGATACAAAATGCTTACAAGGTTGACTTAATTTTTACATTTCACATACTTATTAGGATAAAATTGTAAAAACACAACATTTTTTTTCAAATCTTTAGTTATATTATTCAGACGCTCTAGTGTAACTTCTCAAGTTAACGTTATCTGTGTGTTAATCTCTCATTGCTTAAATTATGAGTTTTCCCGAAAATAAGGTAAACTTAAGAGACCGCGTAACTTTAAAACTATACACATTTTTATGGAAGTCTGATAAAATACAGACGCAGGTATTAGTTTCTAGAGCGTGTTTACAAAATTTCTTCGAATTTGATTGGTAATATTTTAATAAGTATCAAACTTAGTTTAAATAGTAAAAATTAGATTAACTACAAGAAAATCTAAAGAAAAAAAATACCCAGACGAGACACCGTTGAAGACATCCAAACATTTCGAACTGGACATAATCACTTAGCGCAGAGACACTTGAGTGTTGCCATAGATGTACTATAACTCCTTAGCAATCTTTGCACAGTCATCTAGGTTTGGTCGTTTACATAACTTAGTTTGTCTAGACACTAGACGTTTCATGTCAACGATCCTGGGCGGTAATGATATTGCCCTTTATAGTGTACTGTTTGTTTCCAAAATTAGTGTTACCCAAATTGCTACATTGTCAATCAATTTCACAAGGGTATTAAGGCGACCGCTATCGAAAACTTACCGCTATACTATTAACTACCTAAACACAATCCAATACCAATAACAATTTGTCTTTACTTGTAGTGATTTAGTATTTTTCAAACCGGCAAACCGTGCAAAAAGCGGCAACAACTTTAGGTATTTACCCAACGTTTGTTGAACTCTAGCGTCAGATTGCTTTTATATTGCGAACTAGCTCTAGCTCCTAGCGCTAGCTCCAGCTTTATATTGCGAACTATTAAAAATACAGGAAATATTTTAATTTTTTACCCGACTACGGCAAAGCCAAAAGGAAGGGTTATGATTGTAGCAGTCTTATGTATGTATGTATGTATGTATGTATGTATGTATGTATGTATGTATGTATGTATGTATGTATGTACATATGTATGTACGTATGTATGTACATATGTATGTATGTATGTATGTATGTATGTATGTATGTATGTATGTATGTATGTATGTATGTATGTATGTATGTATGTATGTTCTGTGTGTACCACCGTAGCGCCTGGGCCGATTTTGATGAATGAGGTGTCAATTAATTCTTTGTTATGGTACGGGTGACATAGGCTACATTTTATATAAGAAAAAAATCGATAAGCGACGTCCGAGCAGCAAAAGTAAAATATTATTTAGTTTCGAACAGACATAATAGATGGCGCCACTAGCTGCTTACCCCGCGTTTCGCACACTAAATTATTATTTTAATATTAAATAAAATTACTAAGCGTAGTCGGGTTTTAGTTTACGAACTTTATCTCTTGTTTTAAATACCTAAATATTTTTGGCCCGACTCGAGAATCGAACCCGTGATCCGTGATCCGCAGTTGAATATGCTTCGCCAAACCAATAAGGCAGTAAAGATAGCTACATGTAGGTACATATTTCTACGCGTCGCCGCGGGGCGTATGCTTATTAACTTTGACACGATCCATTACGGGTAACGTTAAGGGTATGTTAGCTTTTCATTAAGTATTAGGTATAGATGAATAGATTGATATTCATATAAGTATTATACCTCGCGCATTATGGAGCCAAAAAGCTGTGATAGCCTAGTGGTTAGGACGACCGACTTCTAATCGGAGGTCGTGGGTTCGATCCCGGGGCACGCACCTCTAACTTTTCGGAGTTATGTGCGTTTTAAGTATTTAAATATCACTTGCTTTAACGGTGAAGGCAAACATCGTGAGGAAACCTGCATGCCTGAGAGTTCTCCATAACGTTCTCAAAGGTGTGTGAAGTCTGCCAATCCGCTTGGCCAGCGTGGTAGACTATGGCCAAAAACCCCTTCTCACTCTGAGAAGAGACCTTGCTCTGTAGTGAGCCGGTAATGGGTTGATCATGATGATGATGATGATTATGAAGCTTGCAAGTCGAATACATTTTCCCATCCTGTTAATCGATGTACCTACGCAAATGTTTTTTTATTGCGAATTCCCATTAATTTGAGGAGTTAGGTATCCTGTAGATTTCAGGTGATGCCTCAACATGAAATCAAGGTAACCATATTCTTGCAATATCAGATACCAAATTTCGAATCGATTAAATCTGTGAACGTTGTTCTCATCCCTTCATCAACTAGAAAACTTGATGATCTTCTAACAGCTGAACAAATTTTCTTGAATCATATAGTTAGCTAAGAACACTCTCGATAACATCTAAATCGGCCCATCCGTTTTGGAGCTACGATGCTTCAGACAGATACACAGTTACACATATTAGATTTACACTCCTCTGTTTGCGTCGGGGTTGATAAGCACTTTCAAGGGAACATCTTTAATTTTTGGGCCTGCTTGTAGGCATTCTTTTCTGGACAAAAAAAATAATTCCTGCTATCCTACTAATATTATAAATGTGAAAGTGTGGATGTTTGGATGTTTAGATGTTTGGATGTTTGTTACTCAATCACGCCGCAACTACTGAACCGATTTGACTGAAATTTTGAATATATGTATATATAATTTTGAATAAGTAGATTATGCCCTGACTTAAAACATAGGCTACTTTTTATCCTGGAAAAATGCACAGGTCCTACGGATATTTGAAATACCCGAAATCTATAGCTATATATATAGGTAGATTACTATAGCGAACTTCCTTGATAGTAGATATAAAGGATGGAAAAGAGAGCGGCAACGGGAACCGGAAATCCACGATTCCCTCGGGATTTGTTTAAAACCGAAATTCTCGCGGGCGAAGCCGCGGGCAGATCCTAGTAAATAAATAATTATTTATGCATCAGAATTGCACAAGCACTTTAAACAGAATAGTTCTCCGACTAAGTACTTATAACATTAGATCTAATGTCTTCTAAGAGATCATAAGCAATAAAAAACCTTATATTATGGGGTACAGTAAAAACTTTCCAACCGGCGCGGGCGATATTAAACCTTAATAACATAAAAGGCTAAGGGCACACCAATGATATTTATACCATCTGACATATTCACGAGAAAAGGGTAGACATTTACGGATAAAGAATAATAAAACTGTATGGTAATGGATAAAGGAACATTTATATTGGCAACTTACCTCTTACAATATTTGTATTGCTGTGCGGATCAGCAGATTAGGGTCCCTGTCCACTCAAGCGGAGTGGAGTGGAGCGTATAGTTGCTAGAGAATAGACTAGTCACTAGTGTATATTTTTTTGGAACAATCGTTCACCTAATTGGTTTTTACATCGTAAACTTGATCGAACCGTCGCGTCGCACACTTTACAGTCTATAGTGAACAAGTCCTAAGCTTTAATGAACTGGGTCACATTCGAGCGGTGACGTTACAGGACAACAGCCATAGGGCGTTTGCACTGATTAAATCCTTCGGGATATTGAGACTGGGTAATTTTATGTAGACATGATCCTACTTCGAATATTCCTTTTTTTCAAACAAGTATAAAGTTCGTAAACTAAAACCGGACTACGCGTGCAAAAGTGCAGGGTAAGCACACAGAGTACCTACAGAGGGGAAGCTTCTACAAGTGGCCCGCCTGTAGGTACACTCACACATATGCGCACGTTTGTCACCAACTGTACCGGTTAGAGGAACGAGCGGGCTTCCGTGAACCGTTGGTGAGTGTGTTTGTGTGAGTATACCTACAGCGGGCCGCTTGTGGAAGCTTCCCCTCTGTAGATTTACTACTCGTGTGGTAAGCAGCTAGTGGCGCCATCTGTTATGTGATTACCGAAACTAATTAAATAAACTAAATGGTCACGCAAAGGTCACTTCTCGATTTTTTTTTCGTAAAGAAAATGTAGCCTATGTCACCCGGACCATTACAACGAATCAACGACACCTCATTTATCAAAATCGGTCCAGTAGTTTAGGCGCTACGGTGGTACACACAGAATCTCATACTAAAATCGGCCACATACATACATACATACATACATACATACATACATACATACATACATACATACATACATACATACATACATACATACATACATACATACATACATACATACATACATACATACATACATACATACATACATACATACATACATACATACATACATACATACATACATACATACATACATACATAAATACATACATACATACATACATACATACATACATACATACATACATACATACATACATACATACACACATACACACATACATACATACTTACATCCATACATTAACCCTTCCTTTTGGCTTTGCCGTAGTCTGGTAAAAAGACGTATGGTTTTTGTGTTCCAGGGCCAAAGGGCCCCAAATTCTCGATTGATAACTTTTGTCACAGCATGAGGCTTTTGTCACAAAGGGATGTGTGCAATGACCTACTTATTTCTTATATTCATTTGACTTTACTATAACCGTCTTATACTTATAGACCGTCGCGTCGCGTCGCACAGTTAACATTGTAGTGTGAACCAGTCCTACTATTTAATGAACTGGGTCACATTCGAGCGGTGACGTCACAGGACAACAGCCATAGGGCGTTTGCACTGATTAAACCCTTAGTCGGCTCGGGGTAGGGGTAGGGGTGACGTAATGTATTGAGACTTGGTGATTTTATACGGGCACGTTAAAGATGTTTATTTTTAAGAAGTTTAGAACACTTTTCACATATTTACAGTAGGAATAGACACAATATAGTTTAAAGCCCACCAAAAAAGACTTCGAATTCTTGTGTAATAAGTTTTACCATTTAAATATAATAAATACACTCTGATTTAAAGGTTAAAATATCATTGGTGTATTCTATAATATGTCATTCATCATTTAATCATGATTAAGTATATAAAGTTAATTACATGGGTATAAATATTTATATACCGATGTCATTAAAAGTAAGGTCAAGTGTACATTGGTGATTTGTTGCTGCGACTTTGGGTCTAATTTGAATACGTCCACATTGAATTTTAAACAGGTTTCGGTTAGATTTCCTTTTCCCCGTGGAAATATTGCATCGATTCACTTGCAAATGTGAACGTGATCCGGGTGGAGAATTTACGGTTTTGAATATAGAACAATAACGTTGATTTGACTTACGATCGGAGTACCCATCTGTACAGATCTTTATTTTACGATATCATTGTAAAATTGGTGAAATTATTTTTATTGGATTGTAATAATACCACGGTTATTTACCAAGTAAACTACTACCACTTTTATAAGTTACATCAATAATATTCATTGACGCAGAAAGGAGTGTTTTCAAAAGTACTTGTAAAAGTTTATTTGAATAAAAAACTTTTCTATTCTATTCTATTCTAGTGTTTGTCTGGTGAGGTTTTAGCGGTAGCTAGTTATCATCTTTCCAGCAAAAACGTGCCGCCAAGCGATTTCAGGATTGAATACGATGCCGCGTAGAAAAAAATTAGGGGTTACAAAAACTACCTTACTCCATACAGGTTTATCTACTTCCATCTTAGATTGTGTCACTTACGAGCGGGTAAGATCGCTGTCAAGGACTAAATTTTAGAATAATAAAAAAGTAAGAAAAGGAATAAACGCCGAGTACAAGTTTTTTTGTTTAGGTACAATTTATATTCTGCATTAGATCGGTGTTTACCCATGAAACACACAGGATTTATTGCTTTACGTTTTGATTAAGTACAACAACAAAAACAGACTCGAGCTGTCTCGCTTATAGCTAGTAAATGAGGTACATTATAATTGAGAAGAAAAGAAAATCGATCTATCGATCGAAAATCTAAATCTATCACAAAAATTTAATCTGCGCATCTAAATTGTTGTAACGTACAAAAGTGGTAGTGCTGTAATTTTATAGATAAGTTTTCAGAATGGCTCTAGATTAACGTATGCGAGAAATTGTTCGTAAAACGTCAGGCAATTTTAAAAGCCATTATAAATATTTCAACTTTATATCATCAAAAGGTCAAACAAACACTTTTGAAAACGAATAGTTTAGTTAAAATACTATTAAAGTAGGGGTATATATCTTAGAGAAATATTTACTTTACTCTATCCAAAAACATGCTAATGAGCGAATACGAATTACACCTTTATTGCGTTCATCCCGTGGCGTAATTAACATCACGTACATACGACCTAGATACATTACAAGTGTTAGGACAAGCTTCTACTTGGTTTTTTTAACCTTCTACAAAGGTACATGTTTCTTTATAATTTTAATAAATGTACCATCTGTCGTTTTGTGTTGCTTAGAAAGATGATACTTTAATACTAATTTTATTATATCTGAGTGAACATGGTCTATGCCTTTACTGAAGGTTGCATTTCACGAGGTTAAACAAAGGTTACTATTAAAGTTAAATACAATAAAAGCCACTTCGCACAACTCAAAATTCTTTAATTTTCTACCATTTGACCCTTAAACTTAAATACCTATCGAAGTAAATTAATTAATTATACTGAATTGCAACCTGTTTTTATGTTGAAAAAGTCACGAGTAACAGCTATAAAAAAGCTAATTTTTTTCACATTTAAAAGCTTTGAAATAGTTGACATTTCGTGTCGTGTGCACTGAACTGGATGTGAACACGCCCTTACGTTACCTCCCGCAAGCCGTTCTAGTATTAATATGAAATCCTTGGTTAATTAACGCAACTACTACATGTATGTAGGTATTCCTAGATTAAATTCACAAGAAATGTCGCGCGGTCTAAATTTAAATTACGTCCGTCTAAGGGTCGGGGCATACTAGTCCAGAATCAAAGCGCATCGAAGCGAATCGAAAACATTTTCACGGCATATTGACACCAACAAACTAAACTATATACTTTAGAAAGCATAAATTTTTATCAAAAAAATACGAGCATTTGCTCGTATTGCGCAGCTTGCTTTTACTTTACGCTTTGATGCGCTTCGTCTCTGTGCTAGTATGCCTCAAACCCAATAATAAATTTAATTATCAAAATTAATTTAATTAAATTAAACAACTAAATGAATTAAAACTCTTTGGTGTGGGTTGCATTGATATGCAACCCACACCAAAGAGTTTAACTTTTAACCAGTTAAACTAAGGTTACAGTTAAAATTAAATGTTACCATCTAAAAGAAATGCCACTTTGGGTTTCACAAGTAAGTATTAAACAAAATTTCACTCATCTTCAGCATATGCGTATTATAAAATACTGACATACATACATAAATACGTTTAATCCGGCAAACCAAAGATTTCCTATCGGATTTTTAAAAAACCTAAATGAGCGCGGATCAAGTCGCGGGCATCGGCTAGTTTATTTATATGAGCAATTTTGCATAAAGCTGATATTTTAAATACCTACTTTTTACAAAAGTAACATGCAAATACATTAATCAATTGAATTTTGAAAGAGTAAGTACAAGAACATTAATTCTCGCTCGACTAAATAGCTTTCTCTAGTTTGAAAGTAAATTTTTAAGAGAAAAGTAGGTAGAACGCTCTGAATAATTCATCATCTAAAATGTTTTTAAGATTTCTGTAAGTACTTAGTACGTAAGTAATACATTATAATAATTGAATCTAAGTACTTACAGTTTGAAAGTAAACATTCGAGTTCTGTTTATGAAACCAAAGTTCGTTTTAATATTTATCTACTCTCATATCATAAAATTCCGAATATGAAATCAAAATGTGTCATATATTGGACTACTTTATTCACATACATCTATAATATTTAAAAAAAAAATTAAAAAAGTTCATTATAAGACTACTTTGTTAGGAAATTATTGCAAAACAATGTTAAAAAATAATTTTTTCTACATTATAGTACAGGCACTGGGTTCTTGTATTTTTGAGCCATGCCGGGTGTTTATTATTATTATTATTATTTAATACTTTATTGTACACCAAAAAAACATAAATTAAACAAAAGAAACATTTTAAAAGAAATAGGTACAATAGTTAGTTTACAATAGTTAGTTAGTTTAATTTTGTTACTTACAATGATTATCCCGCTATCAAAGTTACCCTATTACTACTACTGCGAAAGTGTGGCGGTAGCAAGATGCGGCCAGAGGACAGAGTGTAGTGCTACCATAATTGACCATAGACGCACTGCACGCAACGCACATTCGAAATTGACAATTGAATTTTGGCGCCTATTATTTAAATTTTTAATTTATTATTTATTTACTATTCAGTTTTTGTAACTCAAAATTTTGCAAGTGATTTTTGTTGCGCGGAAAAATGTCTAGCAGTGATACTGAAGAGAATTTAACTCCACCAGACATTCTGGAAATAGCATCGGGAATGACAAATAATCTTTTGCCAGCAAAATCAAAGAAAATTTACGATAAATGTTACCAAGATTTTATGAGTTGGAAAATTTTGAAAAAAACCACTTCATTTTCAGAAAATGTAATGCTAGCATATTTCCAAGAATTATCAAATAAATTTAAGTCTTTGTCCTTATGGGCTAAATACTCAATGCTCAAAAGTATATTGAGTATCTACAACCAAATCGATATTATTAAATACACAAGACTGATTGCTGTTTTAAAAAGAAAATCGCAGGGCTTTAAGGGAAAAAATGCAAAAACGTTCTCCCCTGAAGAATTGAGTACATTTATAAATTGCAATATCCAAAACATGAATACTTATTATAATAAATAATTTTGTTAATTTCTTAAGTCTTTTCTTTTATACGTAAGATACCTATTGATGAGCTTAGATAAAGTAGTGTATGAAACTCTACATAATTAGTTATTAAAACACTCGTGTAATACTATTAAAAAACTCGCCTGCGGCTCGTTTTTTAAACTAACACTCGTGTTTTAATAACCTCTATTATGCAACCGTTTCATAAACTACTATTATTTCACATCTCTGAAAAAGTATGTGTAATGACAATTGTATGGAATGGTGCGTACAGACCAACCAAGCAGCGAAGACAAGCAAAAGCCAACGTAGGATGGCAAACTTTTAGTTATGGACGCATAAGCGAAAACAAACAAACCTCCGCTGGCTTTCGGGCAGCGCTCCGCCGCGTAAGCAAAACAAAGTCTATTAAGCGAAGGCCAATGAGCGTGTTGGACACGCTCACTGGTCTTCGCTTCGCTTGCCATAATTCGCTTACGGCCGTTCAGTCGTTCGTTCAGTCAGCGAACATGCCATGTAAATGCCCGCAATTCTCCTGCACTGCTCTGTCTTTATATGACAGGGCGTGCACAGAGGACTGATGGACGTTGCATTACGCATGGATTACGACACCACTCCACTCACACTCTCCACACACTCCAGGTTCTGGGAGTGGAAACTCTAGTGCTGGCTCATTCCCTAACTACATCAAACGAAATGCAGCACGTCACTGAACTAGATGGTGTTCATAAATCTCTACTAGAGACCTATGTCCAGCAGAGGACTGTCATCGGTTGAAACGAATACTACGCAAATGAGTATGAGAGATGGCAATCTATGCGCAACAGTCGCTAGCGAGTTGTATATTCGGTGGTTAAAGTGAGCTTACCATTAAAGCAAAAAACCACCAAAAAAGGTATTTCGGGCTAGACTAGTCAGGATTATGTTACAATTTTAACTTTACCATGGATGTAAAAATAACTTTCGCAACCCATTTTGCTAGTTATTTGGTAGGCAAATTTAAAACGGCAACTTTACTTTAACCCTCGCACTGGCAACTGGCCCATAAAACTGAAGAATAACCCCCAGAGTAGTGCAAGTTAATTATTATTATATTATCTCGTAAGAACTACGTAGTAATTAGTTAATCTAACAAGATTACCCTCACAAGAGGAAATTACGAGTATACTACACAGCCAAACTTACAAACATAAGTTTATTAATTAAAACTTAAACATTTTATGAATAAGGTCGGAATCTAGAATATTCTAGAACAGTACTCGGGTCACGTGCGATAACATAATGTAATCTAAGTTGAACTGCTAGTTGCATGTTATCGACTTGAAGCGCTCTTGTGAGCTTTCGGAATACATAGTTACAAGTTCTGATCCACTCGTTTTATATTACGTATTAATAGAACCATTTATACTCAGTCCTTGTAGTCAAGCGTCAAATTACTGAAGGAGCCAACATCATACATTAGGAGCCAAAGAATCGCCGATTCTCTAAAGGACGAAAAGCACTATTTATTAGGTGTCTCTATACACAAAGTCCGGACCAATCAACTTGAATCCGTTTTTTGCATTAAACTTTCTGCTAATAAGATATTCGTGTTTCTGTAATACTCCGATGAATGTATTTGAATTACCGGTCGATTCAAATAAGTTAAGAGTTACTAAGTACTTAGTCAAATAATTGACATGAAATTTTGAATTTCCGACTGATAAGGTAGGTTCTGTGTGCTTAGTCTAAAGCGGAGCACTCGAAAACGAACTCGAAAACTATTGATCGATTTCAGAGTAAAATAGACCTAAAATGGCTTGTATTAAGGTTTGAGTTCGCATTCGAACAATGCTGAATGTATTGGCGAACTCAAACCTTAATACAAGCCATTTTAGGTCTATTTTACTCTGAAATCGATCAATAGTTTTCGAGTTCGTTTTCGAGTGCTCCGCTTTAGACTAAGCACACTGTTAGTAAAACAACGACCACCAAATGGTTGTTACAATGTATTATTGTTCACAAGGTGAGACTGTCTCTTTGAAGTGATGTTGACTCACGTTCCCAGCGTGCAAGCGAGAGCGCGGAACAAGCTATAGAGAGGCACGATCGGACTAAGCCCTCATACGCATTAGCGGTTGCGGTAGCGGTGCGGCTAGCCGCTTTTCATATTTTTATATGCAACCGCTCATTTTGTACGCACTAAGCGCTCGTACGCATTAGCGGTTGCGGTAGCGGTTGCATATCTATACATATAATAAAATCGTAGAATTGCCGTATCTGTACATTGAAGATTTTTGCAAAATAATAACTGGGGGATGTTAGAGATAAGTAATAGAACGTTAAAAAGCTATTTTTGAAATTTTTGTCTGTTTGTCTATTTGTCTGTTTGTCTGTTTGTCTGTTTGTCTGTTTGTCTGTTTGTCTGTTTATCTGTTTGTCTGTTTGTCTGTATGTTTGTGCGCGCATCACGTAAAAACTACTGAATGGATTGAAATGAAACTCGGCTTGATTTAAGGTCATACTATGGAGTAACATATAGGATATTTTTTATCCCGAAATTCAGCACGGTGCCCTTGGGAGAGGGGATGAAAGTCAAAATGTGTACTTAGCTGTAATTCGTTAACGGGTGGTCCGATTTCATTTATTCTTTTTTTGTTAGAAAGTAAATATGTACTTTAAAAATTACTGGCTAATCTCTGAAAGGCTGGAGCGATTTTGATGGGACTTTCACTGGCGGATGTTTACATTTTTAACAACCTAAACATCCGCCATGTAACTTTTAACAGTTTTTAGCAAGGTATGAGCTCAAAGGAGCTTAGGAAAAACAAAATAATTCTCACGGAATTTTTAAAAACCAATGTCCACGCGAACGAAGTCGCGGGCATCCGCTTGTAAAAATATAAAAGCGGCTAGCCGCACCGCTACCGCAACCGCTAATGCGTATGAGGGCTAAGCGTTCGGCTTATGACGCATCTATCTTTGTTTTCTTATATAAGACGTTATCACGTAAAATTATCGTCCGTAAACCGACTTTACAGACAACCAATGTTTTTTGATGTGATATCATCTTATAAATCGCCGCCGGCCGCACGCATGAAAGAGCATGACTCAATGTCATGTACCGCGTGCAAGCGACAGCGCGGAACAAGCGATAGAGAGGGAATATTTTCTTATGACGTAATCACGTAAAATTATCGTCCGTAAACCGACTTTACAGACAACCAATTTTTTTAGATAAACAGCTAGGCATAGACAAAATGCAAACTTTCAGCGAGAGAATATATTGTGAGTCTTAGTGACTGGCTGAGCGTTGTACCTACATGCAGAAAACGCGTAAATAATAAAACAGAAGTCACGAAACTTCGGCCCTATTTCCAATTGTAATGAACTCTGACATTTACCTGAGCACTTTTGCCCTGTAAAGTTGAACATACATTTGGAGGCGAGCCGCAAAAGTCGCCATTTTGCGGTGCGCAATATCATTTTCATTACTGAAAATTCGAATGCCATCAGCAGAACGCGCAGACCGTATGGGAAATTGCAAAAAAAATTCGACTGACACTTCGCTAATAACAAATTGTCGAGGAGGAGATCGCTTTTTTAAAAGACTTACAATACAGCTTGGCTGTCACAGTTAACATCAGTACCTACTGAAATTTGTTACCTCTCTATAGTAGGAGAGCCCAAGAGGGGATTTTGGAGATTTACTCAAGCACGGCAGATTAACATAAGGGAGGATACCTTGCATCCTGCTGAATACCTCTACATTATATTATTATATGAACATTATATAACCTTTTGTTCTTCATAAGAAATAATCTACAAAATCTAATAGGTCCCCATGACGCTCGAGTAAATCCCCATTCAGCATCATGGGCTCCCCTACCACTATGGCCGCTGCAGCGATGCCGCTCCGAGCGGACGCGGCTCGTCTGTAATGTGCGATCGACTTGACTTGGAAACCTTCGTCTACGTGAAACAAAACAATCCGTTCCGCATTCCTTTATTTTTGCATACCGATTCCTGTTTTCCATTCCATTTCCGAATCTTGACAGACAAAAACATAGGTCGACAAACGCCCCGTGAATCCTTTTTTTATATAATCCGCCTCGGCATTATCCGACCCGTCCAGAGGTTAATCCACGACGACAGAGCAATGATTTTATTTTGGAAATTACATTTTTACAAACATTAATGTGACAACTGACGCTCTGGTGCCATGTAAATATTTAAGAATAAGAAAAAATTCCAACGCGCATTGGTAGTACAACTCCACTCTTATATTTAGAAATAACAGTAAGACCCTGAGCACTGCGGAAAAGTCAGGATTAGTTGCCATTGGTCACGGGTAATTTATATTTTTGTCATTACGAGAAAATACAACTGAAATTTCCACTTTTCTTCTGTATATTACTGTATCAGTCTCTGTTCGCATTGGCCACCGTATCCAAACAAATTGATACAATTCACAGAAATTCTAATAATATAAGGCACTAGAAAGGCGGTGTACGCGTGACCTTGTTGCCGTGCTGAGAGCGTGGACACACGAGTAGATAAGTACAGAGGGAAAGCTTCTGCAAGCGGCCCGCTGTAGGTACACTCACACATATGCGCACGTTTGTCACTCAACTGTACCGGTTGGTAGACCGAGCGCGCGTCCGTGAACCGTTGGTGAGTGTGTTTGTGTGAGTGTACCTACAACGGGCCGTTTGTATGAAGCTTGCTCTCTATACCTATCTACTCGTGTGGCGTGGACGTCACCAGTGCAACGATGTGTGAGATAAGCGAACGATGCGACGCATTTGCAACCTTACGCGTTAAACCTACGGCTTAATTCTGTCTGCACAACATTGACCGTAAACGTAGGCGGCGACATGCGTTCTGTGTAGTTTGAATGTACAGCACTTCCATGTCTTATATTATAAGGATTATTGTGGTACAATAACAAATGTAGGATTACCTGAATAAGTTGTCAGCAAAGACTGTGGCAAAGATCTCGGTATCACTCACAGTGGAACATTCCATTTCATGTTGAACATATTTGAACATGTTTCAACAAGTTCCGAACAAACTTCGCGCATGAATTTATAAAACTTTAGCTGTTTAAATCTAACCACATTCGGTTTAACTTGCCTGCGGGCAGCTTGGCGTTGCTTTGTACTTACCTACTTTTAGTTATACAATTAAGTCGAGGGTAATATATTTATGTTGGAACTAGCTGATGCCCGCGACTTCATCCGCGTGGATTCATACGAATCTCATATGTGTTATTCCAGGTTATAAATTTCAGCCAAATCTTTTTAGTACTTTTTGCGTGAAAGAGTAACAAATATACATCCATCCATACATCCATGTTTACAGACTTTCGCGTTTTAGTCCAGTAACTTTAATAATCCGACCTTGCGTCAAATCGGGTAGTTCTGATTTTTTGCAGACTTGTTTATAAGTAATGTTGGCCTAATGAATATCTAATCCCAGTTTGTGACCTCGCGCGACGAACGCAACTATGTTAAAAATCGAATAAACCGCGAAAATTTCGGATTTTTTTCAGATTTTGACGATTATAACCCAAAAGGACTAGTTCTTGACACTACCTTTTCAAGGCTTTTTAAACTTTTTTTAGAGTAAAATTGATACAAGTTAAGACCAGAACCAACTCTGTAGGTACATTACTTACTGAAATGCTCGCGACTTCACTCGCGTGAATTCTTATTCTCATACAAACTTCCATCTCCCATTATACCAACTTGAGAGTAGTTTTCCAAAATTCCTTCATAACGTAACTCTTAATTTTTAACCGAAAATGTAAATACCAATTTTTTGATAAATGACGTGAAAACGTGACGGGGTCTCATTTAAACTTTCATCCCCTACTTAACCCACTTGCTGATAGAATTTTCAAAAATCCTGAAATCTATATTTTTTATCGAAAGCCCAAATACCAATTTTCATGGATATAACTTGAAAAATGACAGACTTTTTTACAAACTTTCATCCCCCCTTAGGGGTGGAATTTCCAATAATCCTTTCCTAGTGTGTGCCTATATTATAAAAGGAAGCTACTGTGAAAATTTAAGTTTCTTTGTTTCTCGAAATTTTCGCGGTTTTTTCGATTTTTGACAAAGTTGCGTTCATCGCTCGAGGTCACAAACTTGGATTATTCATTAAGACAACATCATAAATAAGTCTGAAAAAAATCAAAACTACACAATGAACGCAACGTACCCCATACTAGCAAACCTTAAAGTTACTGGACTATTTATAATATTAGTAAGGACGTTCCCTTAAAAACAAAAGAGTAGAGTAGTCGAGTAGAAAAACTAGTCCAATGATATATGTACTTAGTTAAAATCAACCCAAACGAGAAGACCTTGCAAATTGAAAAAACCCCATTTACATTGACGGAGTCCGACCTATATCAAACTTGGCCGTATCGGTAGCTAAAGTCAGGGGCTGAGTGGACTAGTGATGAGCGAACGAGAATAATTGACTATTCGAATAATTAAAATGATGAAATCGACTATTTTTTAACCGACTTCAAAAAATGAAGTTATCAATTCGACACGTGTATGTATGTGATATTATTAGAACTGCATATTCACATAATAATATGATAATCTAAAAGCACTTCTAATCAAATATACAAATTTTCATGGTCATTTTCATATGTATGTCTGTCCGCGGATTTCTCCGAAACTCTTAATCGGATTGTGACCATTCTTTCAATTTAGGGAACAGTGCAAGTTTCATCAAAATCGGTTCTGTCGTATTCAAGAAATGGACTATTCAATGTGTGGTGAAGTCGGTCAATCTTTTAGATTATCACTTGTTTAATTTATTTATTCGAAAAATTATAATAATAAAAACTTGAAGTAGTTTTTGATCATTATTATCATACAAAAGAATCTTAACATGAATCATTAAAAAATGTTCATTATATTATGTATATGATAAGTACTTATATATTTTTTTGTATGTTAAAAAGAAAATAACGAAGATAACGAATCAACAACCCAATCTAAAAGTGCACGTGGACTGGAGCCTGCGAACGCAATTTAATATAATATTATCCTCGAAACATAAGCTCAGTCGTCACGCGGCCCGAGCACCGCGTTTATAAACAACCTACCGATTACCTTTTTTAACTTTTAAACCGGTTTCGTACTAAGTAAGTAGTTTTGGAAATCATCCACACAAATATAACGCTAAACTTATAATGCCTCACAATTATATCTAGTAGTGCATATTTGTATGGCAAACTAAATATATTTTTATTCGAATGATCATTTCAATTCCAATATTTTCATTCAACATTCGGATACTGAATGCTCATTCAATAAATGAATATAATATTACAATCAAGCTAATTTACATTATTATTCGACTAATAATTCGATTGTAAATTTTGTAACAATCGCCCATCCCTAAAATGGATCGGATCAACCGGTAACTGCCGGTGGCCATGCGATACGCGACATTGAGGCTCTGACAAATTACTTTTCTATTATCAGGTCGGGTTCGGGTAGCACTTATGAGCTTCGGAACTTCATTTTTTGCAGCTGAATTTAGCTGGCGAAACCGAACTTCGGTTTTATTTGGTTAAACGTTACTTAAGTTGCTTAAGTTACGTTACTTAAGTTACGTTAAGAGATGGTTTAGGTCACACAGTGCTTTAAAAAGTATACTCTACTCGCACGCCGCTGTCGCAACGGATCGCGCACTGAGGGTTCCGTAGTCCGTACATATTGTTGAAAATGTACACCAAATTATCTTTCCTTTTTCAAGTAAATCCAGATTCGTGTACATTGTTTCCTTGGTTGTGCAACTGAATAAAACTCTTCATTGAGTGGACTACATTATTTATTACACAAAATTAACAATGGTTTTGCCTTTCAACACATTTTTGGACCTTTGGAATATTTAAGTAACTTTTTATCCATAATTTTAACCGAGTCATCACAGATAAGGAACTTTGAGAGTCAATATACAATAGTGTTGCCACAGATTGTCAATGTCACACAGAAAATAAAATAAATAACGTTAATGATAAAATACAGTGAATTACACTGTATTTTTTAATCCCCGACGAAAAATCGACGGGGAGTTGTACCTACTCGTAAGTTTGACGTGTCTCTGTGTGTGTATTTTTTATTTTTTGCTATGGTTTTCTGCAGGGAGCATTATGAAAGAGATAGGAATATATTTAGCCCTGTAATTTTAGTTTAGGTTTACATATTGTGTACTACAGAATTAGCCACAGTATGTCTGTTGTTCATATTTGTATCACAAAACTTGTTAACACACGACCTTATACCTATGTCGTGTATTTACAACAAAAGTTGTAAACATAGGACATAGGTATAAGGGCATAACTTGTGTAACTATTGGCTTCAACAAATCCTTTTACGTAAGGCCTAACAGAGTTTATGTGTTTTCCTCGTACGGCTGTTAAGGCGCGGTGCCAAGCAATCGAACTGTACCTCAGGCTAAATCACTCTCCACTGGAGATAGAGGAAAATCCCTTCTAAGTTCTAACCGTTCACTAGTTTCGAAATATAATTCAACGTTTCGGGCAGAATTTGGGAAAATGTTTTCGGCCTGCGACCCTTGCATCTACCGGGTTTACCCTCCACGTTCACCCACCGCGTTCACCCACCGTGTTCACCCACCGCGTTCACCCACCACGTTCACCTACCGCGTTCACCCAACACGTTCACACACCGCGTTCACCCACTGCGTTCACCCACCGCATTCACCCACCGCGTTCATCCACCGGGTTCACCCACTGACTTCACCCACCAGCTTCACCCACCGGCTTCGCCTACCGGTGGGTGCATGTGGAATCCCTGTTCACACGTGCAGCTGTTGTGTACTTCCTTACGATTATATTTTACACGCTTTATTTATAAGCTTCTCTGTAACTTAGTAACATTGTAAGGAAGGGAATCTAACAACTTAATTTTCACCCACTTCTCATTGTAGTATCAATTTTAATTTTAAAAACACTGCACACCGAAAACTGCACTTTCAGTGGTAGTAAACATACATGTATAAAAAAATGATTTTTCAAATTAATGCTGACTTGACACTGTTATAATCAGCTGTACTGACTTATAATTATTTACACAATAGCAGTATCAGTTAGCACTGACTTGTCGACTTAGTTTACTGAGGCATCCGCCCTGGTTTACGGTTAAAAACACCATCGTCAAGTTACCTACTTGCGTCGATTAACTCGTAAAAGCAGCGAACGATACGCAATACAAAAGAATCGTATCTACCTCGGGTCATGTCACTGATCTACTAATAGAACAAGGTCTTATAGCTTTCCCTTGACTTTAGCTACGGTCGTATAGCGTAAGAGAAAATATTTCTTTTTACGTGTGCATAAAAAGTTTGCCATTTTTCTCAGCCCCGATGTAAGTTTTTGGAGAGAAAGAGTTTTAAAAATATTTTCTCTGTTTTTTGTGCTCGATACAAGTACGTACGAGTACCTACTAGCTTTTAAAAATCTGTAGGTAAGTACCTACATTAAAAAATTTGGCACAGGACTCGCATCTGAGACGGACACAGGTTACTTTTTATTCCGGAAAATCAAAAATTTCTCACGCAATATTTAAAAAACTCTATCGCTGAAGGAAATTGATAAAGTTTAGAACAAAAATATGTATCTTACATTCTGAAGACTACCATTACAGGCTACTATTTATCTCATAAAATCAAAAAGTTCTCACGGGACTTCATATGCCCACAGACTAAGTGGTGGGCATTAGCTAGTATCGGTATATACGACATATCGTGAGCTTACAAAAACGCAACGTAAGGTAGGCTAATGAGACTGTTCTTTGTACTTAATGCGAGCTTTTCACGAGTATCTTATAGCATGGGCGGTGCGACACTTTCCTAACATATAGAGAGGGGTTGCATCAAGGGCAACAGTTTTCTATTCGGGGGCTCTCTCGTAGCTCCGCCTAAGCTCCTTGAAGTTTTGGCTTACCCTCAGTTTTTTAATATTCCTTTGAACATCGTAGTTTTTGCATTTATTTCGCAAGACAATAAAGGTAGAGAAGCGAAAATTTCAAGTGATTATTTCGTATTTTTAGTGATATTAATCTAGCGCTAGCAATAAGGTTCTGGATTCGTTCCTCGGTTGGGTTAGTTTGGAAAATGGTGTTCCTGAGGTCTAGTTTGGAAGACCCCATTTAGAATGTTAATAGTTAATACACTCTACATTCTGCGTCGAAGTTGGTAAAGCTCTGCTTTTTCATTACAAAAATTTGTATAGCTGTCGATATGCATACATGCATACATTTTAAATGTGCTAAACAAACAAATATATTTTTATCACGATTTCCGCAATGCCTCCTGGGGGAATATTAAATCAGTGAACGCAAATGCATTTAGTCCACCGGTTACCATTAAAATGTAACGTTAATGGTTTTACTGGTTTTAACGGTAGCTCCGTCTCGGGGGAGAAAAAGGGTAGGATTAATTAATAATAAACTGTAGCACTCATATAAATCCATAAAGGTCTGTGCATACGGACCTCTCCGTACAACTATAAACCAGTAATTGTAGATTACCTACACTTAAAAAAGACACAATTTGTAGGAAATCGCTAGATACGTTTGCGTAAGCCAATCAGATAGGCCACTACGGATAGGCCACTACAGGCTTAGACTGAAATCTGTAGTGCGTAGGTAAGTACTTGACTACTCAGACTCAAGGTAGAGATAAAAAGGAAAATAAAATATGTCTCTGACATAAATCTGTCTCGTTTTAACTCATAGTCTTGTGTCGACTCATCACACTTCACACTATCACACTAATATTATAAAGGCGAAAGTTTGTGTGTGTGTGTGTGTGAATGTTTGTTACTCTTTAACGCCGCAACTACTGAACCGATTTGGCTGTTTTGAACGCCTGATTATGCCCTGACTTAACACATTACTTACTTTTTATCCTGGAAAAATCCACAGTTCCCACGGGATTTAAAAAAAACCAAAATCTATAGCTACAGCTATAGGTAGATTACTATAGCAAACTTCCTTGAAAGTAGGTCTAAAGGTTGGAAAAGGGAGCGGAAACGGGAACCGCAAATGCACGATTCCCTCGGGATTTGTGAAAAACCGAAATTCACGCGGGCGAAGCCGCGGGAAGAAGCTATAAGTAGTCTTATAGTCTCGAACTCATACTCTTGATTCTTGTGTCTCAGTAGAGTCAGACTGTGCTCTATTACGATCTTGGACTTAGTACGAGTTTGCAAAACTTGCCAACGTTGATTGATTTCTAGCATTAGCATCAAAACACAATAATGTCAGAATAATTATGAACCCAAAGATCGGTCGGGCACCGATTTTAAAATGATTCTGACAATCTCGAGCCTTAATACAACGCAATAAAGATACATTTTAATTTGACGTTATTGTATACATTGCTACAATCCAACCAAACAAAATGACGCACGTTCATTATGATGTCTCTTGTGCGTGTGTGAGTATTCATTTACACCTCTTAGTGAAAACTTCTTCCATGATGAATTGGCTGCAATATGGCCACCATTTTTCTTATGGAAACAGGCTATTTATGTCATCTCTCGCTACTATAAGAATCATATCAACTAAGTACATAATAATAGTTATACCTACAAGATAATAGCTATATTCTGTCATGATTGTATCTAAATTTACATTCTATGTATCGAATAATGCCTTCAATCCAGATCGCCAAATTAACCCTTCAACCGAGATCCAGCAGATAAGTACCTCGGATCGAGTATTTACAGAGATTACCCAAGTTGGGGGCTAAATGGTAACAAATCGCTGTCGGAAGTTCCGCAAAATGGCCGATTTTATTTTACAATCCCGTTCGTAATCGAGTTTGAATGAGTCTTCTTTGAGATCTCACATTTTATGATGGCATCTCTAATTTCGAAGTTTGTCGATTGACTTTTTAACCCCCGACGCAAAAACGACGGGGTGTTATAAGTTTGACGTCTCTGTGTGTGTGTGTCTGTCTGTTCCCCCGTAGCGCTCAAACGGGTGAACCGATTTGAATGCGGTTTTTTTTGTTTGAAAGGTGAATTAGTCGGGAGTGTTCTTATGTATGTTTGATGAAAATCGGTCGAAGATGGCCGCCGCCACAAAATGGCGGATTACATATTTATTCACAACTCCCTCAATATGGGTATCAAATGAAAGGGCTTGACTAATAGAATAGCACTAAGCAAATTCAAGATGGCCGCCGCCACAAAATGGCGGATTACATATTTATTCACAACTCCCTCAATATGGGTATCCATTTCCATTTGTATAACACCCCGTCGCTTGTGCGTTGGGGATTAAAAACTGGGACAAATAGAGTCCAATCGAAATCATTAAACCTGCCAACAAAGGATATCTTAGCTCCTTTTTCTCTCTCCCACATATGAATGCCTCGTTACCAGTCTAGTAAAGGACACTCCAGCAAAAGGCTCTATTGAATCGCCTTATCCCACTTCAGAGTAAACCATTGTTTAATTTTGGACTTTGTGTCAAAGTTATACGGTCGTGTTTCGTGTGTGCTCAATTTCGGTACTCCTTTACATTGTGGTTTAGTAGAACTTTGTTAACAATGGAGGTAGTACTAGACGTTAAGGTCGCTGTAATGTTTTTTTACATTCTCAGGTACACAATGGCTTAAGAAAAATCTCTAATTCGAAATATTAATAAACGGTGGAAAATAAATATTATTTGGTTAGAAAATAATAATATAATAAAAACAATAATCTATACATATAATAAAATCGTAGACTTGCCGTATCTGTACATTAAAGATTTTGCAAAATAATAACTGGGGGGTGTTGGGGATAAGCAATAGAACGTAAAAAAGCTATTTTTGAAACCTAAACAACAAAACAAAAACATTCGCCAGTGAACTTTTAACAGTTTTTAGGTAGTTTTTAGTAAGGCAAATGAGCTTAGGAAAACAAAATGATTAACACGGGATTTTCAAAAACCAATATCCACGCGAACGAAGTCGCGGGTGTCCGCTTGTAATATAATAATATTGTGAAAATCTCTGGCATTTATAATAACATCGATGTTATAATATAACTAGCGGTCCGCCCCGGCTTCGCCCATGGTAAATAATATAATATAGCCTATAGCACTCAAGGATCACGTACATATGTAACGGTGAAAGAATTTTTGAAATCGGTCCAGTATTTCCTGAGATTAGCGCGTTCAAACAAACAAACTCTTCCGCTTTATTATATTAGTATAGAATAGATGTGTATAAGTTAATATAATGTAATTAATATTTTAGTAGATATCTATGTAAGTAAGATAATGTTTAGATTATGCGTATAAAGGCGCCACTACACGTTGGCCAACATGATGGCGGATATGATGGAAGGTATTGGGCGAGGAGTTTGTGTTCGCGTCCACACATTGTAAGGTCGTTCAGTATGCTCCGGTTAGGGCCAATGTGCGGACGTATTTACTAAATTGAATATTGAGACGTTGACAGCTGCTGCGGTTTAATTATTCACAGCATACCGCAACTACGTGAATGTGTATACGAAAATTGTATTTTTTTATTTTTGTGATTTTATTTCTTGGGTTCCACAAACAATTTTCGGCTTAGTAGGGCTCTATAAAGCAAAAAGTTTCTTCATTGGTCATTGTCACTGCCATTTTGTGGACATTATACTAGTTACGACGCGTGAATATAAAATTTAAAAGACGTGCATGCGTGCGATCACTCTGAGAGCTCATAGCAAACTGAACTTCCCGCCAACGTGTGGACGCGGCAGCCAAACTCTGTCCCAAACCCTTTGATGTACCGACACGAAATGGATCTCGCGCCAACTTGCGGGCCATCATTCCAATACCTACCAAAATAGCACAAACTCCCGCACTACACGTTAGCCAACGTATTGGGCCATAAGATGGGCCAGCATGTTCGCCAACGTGTGGACGAGCAGTAAGGCCTACAACATACGGTCGCACGGTATGGTACGCGCATGGTGTTAGCAAGCAGCAGAGATATGTGCAAGGCTCGCCACAGTTCACAAGCGACTAACGCGCTCGCGTAGTGTGTGGGCGATGACAGATTTGTCGACGGCTCGGGTGCTGCTCGCGGCTCGTCTAATGAATGGGTTGCTTAAGAATTTAGTTTAGTTTAAAGATTGTATACAACAGAATTAGCTACATTATTTGAGTAGGTATTTTATACTCTTGTTAATAATAAACATTTATTTTACGTTAACAGCAGGATCCAGAAATAACACTGAAATGAATAATAGCGCGTATTATGTTCACCCGCTTGAGGTTATGCAATAAATGCAAATTTTCTCTACGAGGAAACTAGCCGAGTTCATAGAATCATAATTACAGCCCCGGTGAAGTAATCGCGTTGTTAATAAATGTATTTTTAGTTACATTTTATTACAGGCCACTTATGTTTCACTGAAATAAATAAAACCGTCCAAAAGTCAGTCATACTCGCGCACTGAGGGTCCCTTACCATGAAATTAAACGTTATTTGGTTTTATTCGACCGTCTCAAACCCTCTCAAAATAAGTTTGTAACTAAGTTTGTTTATAAAGGATAATTAAAAATACGGCTTATGGAATATAAAAACACTATTTTAGAATGTGCTAATAAACCCCCTTTCATATGACACTTAGTCCCTTTTAAAATTGCAAATCATCTCTTTCGGTCGCTTTGACAATGAATTAATTATTCTCATTACAAAATAGGCTGAAACGGGTCTTAGTTTTAATATCATCGTGATTTTTATATACATTCTAGACACGCACTTGAACACTAGGTAAGTACTTGAACACAATCAAATCCAATAGAAAGTGATGATGTGGCCTAAGTTGGCGCGTTTTTCAGTAACAGCCTTGATCTAATGTGGCCTTAAAAAGCCTAACCATTAAGATCAGAGAAGCTTTGACCTTTTTTATTAGATGCTCTTTTACGACTATTGAAAAGCATTTTACTCCTAAAAGTATTGCTTTAATTTGTAAAATCGTAAAAAGATATCGTTCGTCTGGCCTAAGAAAGGTGATCTTGATCAAGGTTGTCACTGTGCTATCGTATATTTAATTTATTTGTATAATCTATCTATAATATAATAAGACTGTAACAGATCCAATTCTGTACATTGAAGATATTTTGAAATTTTTTATTGGAGGGCACTATATAATCGATACTGAAGCCAAAACTGCAATTTTTTTCATTTTTGTCTGTCTGTCTGTCTGTCTGTCTGTCTGTCTGTCTGTCTGTCTGTCTGTATCTTGGCCGCGCATCACGCCGAAACTACTGAATGGATTCGAATGAAACTTGGTACGATTTGAGTTTATACTCCGAGGTAGGTTATAGGATACTTTTTATCCCGAAATTCAACACGGTTCCCTTGGGAGAGGGGATGAAAGTTAAAACGTGTATTTAGCTGTAATTCATTAACGCGTTGTTCGATTTTACTCATTTTTTTTTTGTTAGAAAGGTAGTACTTTATATATTATTCCATATATATTTCAAGGTCATAGGTCTTTTAGTTTAGAAATGACAGACATTACAACCCTCAGTATTGGGTTCAAATAACTTGGGAGCCGGATCTTTGAACGTACGGCTTATTTTAAACTGGTGTGCGTTTAAATTTATGTTTATCGGTCTGTCTATTTCTTCCAGCTAATCTCCGAAACGGCTGGATCGATTTTAATGGAACTTTCAATGTTATAAGGAGTAACTTAGGCTACATTTAGTTTAGGTACATAAAAGAATTATGGGATCCGATCCGATCCTATATAAAAACCTATATCTACGCGAACGAAGTTGCGGGGTTCAGCTAGTATCATAATATTCTATTATACACGTGCATTACTGTCTTTAAAGAAAATCCAGTCTAAAATGCAAACTGTAAAACCGATAAACTAATTCGTCAATTCATAGATATTTTCGAAACTTTATAATGGCTAGCTTTGGATCGTGACTTCGCCTCCGTGGATTAAGGTTTTCTTAAATCCCGCTAATTTTAATTAATTAAAATAATTAAATTTAAGTAACAATTAAAATTTAATAATTATTAAGTATAATTATTACTGTAATTTAAATTAATTTAAATTAAATTAATTTTTAATTCTAACTACCTTTTGATAGCCCTTTGTTTAAATATTAAAAGTGTACATCCGTTGTATCAAACGTTGTATCATCCATGTATCAAACGTTGAAATTGATTTACTAGTTGAGACGTTAAGACGTAATAAACAAATAAACATGTTTTTTTATAAAAACTAAAAGAGAGCTTGCTCTTTTTTTATAAAATATACTATTTTTATATTGACTTGCTTCATCCTTTTTTAAGTTTTTTTTTAGCAATTAATCGAATTAAACTCACTTTCTTTTGACAGCCCTAAGGTTTTACCTCTGTCCCGTATTACAAATACAAGCCTTCGGACAAAGGTTGTAATATTTTTTATGGGTTATACAAAGTTGATACCAGCTAAATAAACATTAAAGAGTCAGATGTATTTGATTGTTTTTGGTTGGGATTTAACTGACGGGGGTGTTTATTTATTTTGAACAAACTTGTGTACAACTGTACACAAGTTTGGCACGCGTTTTGCTTCCACAAGGCCGTTCTATCCCTGATAATATTATATATCTATGACGTCAACGCATCTAAGATATAAATCCCTACAAGTTAGAGCATTTTCGGCATGTAAGCAGTTTACTACTGGTATCTTTGATGACGATGTCCACAATCTAACGACCTCGATGAATAGCTGATTCTGATGGCATTTAGCGCAGGCAGACTGACGTATTTGGCATCAAATTGCTCTTTATTCTGCATAATCAGCTATTTCAGTTCATTAACTTTGTTATAATTTATTATACTATAAGTAAAAAAGCCTACGAAATTTCTGTAAGACCGTAAAAATAAAGTTGGAGGACAAGTAATTACGTGCTATGATCGATAGCCTTCGTCGGCGCCGACCGGGCGGCGCTAATACACGTGGCAAATTATATATAGTTACACTATTAAAAAACAAGTAGGTAAGAAAATAGAAAAACGTTTCCTACTACATTTAAATTATTTTTGTTAAAAAATTGTAAAGCTAACATTCTCTGTATAAATTGCAAGCCGCACTTTGTGTTATGTTTGTCATTTCCTGTAACAAGTATAAATTAAAAATTTAAAAAACCCCCGACATTCGCCATTTTATGGTGGTGGCCATCTTGGATTTGCATAGTGCTATTCTACTAGTCAATCCCTTTCATTTGATGCCCATAATGAGGGAATTGTGTAAAAATATGCAATCCGCCATTTTGTGGCGGCGGATATCTTGGACCGATTTTCATCAAACATAACTAACAACACTCCCGACAGATTCACCTTTCAAACAAAAAACACACAATGGAACAGACAGGCACACACACTCACACACACAAACACACGCACGCACACACACACACACACACATACACACACATACAAACACACACACGCACAGACACGTCAAACTTATAACCCGGACGCAAAAAGGACGTGGTGTCCTTTTTGCGTCCGGGTTAAAAACTAGCTGACTTGTCCCGCTTTCGCACAGGTTGTAAAAAAAACTTGAACAAAATAATATGTCTTGCACTTTTTGAGCTATCGACAAATTGAACCGATACTTGAGCTTTTACACGTGACTTCGTCCGCGTAAACTTATGTTCTTTTTAAATATTTACTAGATATAGCAACTCTTTGCTCGTTTCCGTTTTCTTTCGTTTTCTAGCCGAAAAAAATTATGCCCTTGAAAACTGTCTAACTATTTACCTAACAAACCGAAATCAGTCAGTCTTTATTTTGAGTGTTTCTTAATATTTAAAAATCTATAAACTGTGATGGTAGATGCTATACGTACGAACTTTTGGCTCCTCGAGACAGTCAGTAAATAACGAAGCAGGAGTATCGTTTACGTTTTCCAAAATACCCACACATCCATAATACTCTCAAAGCAGCAATATTATGTACATCTACGAAACAGAAGTTTTTCCACGGTATCTGGAGAACATCGAAACTCGTATCGAGTGCTCAGTAACAGTGCTCAATACCGTACAGTATGGTTATGCTGAGCTTACACACCTCGAAAACACTACTTGAATTCGAATATCTAAATATTATAAATATCAGGGGGCTTCATAAGAAGGTCAGGGTCACTCAGCGGGTGATGGAGAGAGCTATACTCGGAGTATCCCTGAGGGATCAAATCAGATATGAGGAGATCCGCAGGAGAACCAGAGTTACCGAGATAGCTCATCGAGTCGCGAAACTGAAGAGTTGCTCGAAATGGACGTTGGGGTCCCAAGGTGCTTGAATGGCGACCTCCTACCAGGAAACGAAGCGTAGGTAGACCCCCACTCGATGGACAGATGATCTCAAGCGAGTCGTTGGAAGCCGCTGGAATCAGGCGACACAAGATCGTGTTCTGTGGCGATCCTTGCAAGAGACTATTCGTTGAGAGGACGATGACGACGATAAATGTCAGAGCAAAATGGACCCAAAGCCTCTTATTTTAAAGTCGTAATTCAGTGCTTCAAATATGACGTATTTTGCAACTTTCCGCTTGGGGCGCTGTAGACGAATGGCTGAATGTATTGGTGAACTCAAACCTTAAAACAAGCCAGTTTAAGTCCATTTCACTTTGAAGTCATTGTGGTTCGATACTTGAATTTTGATTATCGTTGCCACAATATACAAAGTCGGCATAAGGCCTCTGTAGATTTCCGATATCGCGAGGCGCTTCGGGCAATAATTTAACTAAGTTCGCCCAACTCCCCAACTCCTCGGAGTGAGTTTTTTAAACCATTATCAAGATACGGGCATACGTTCAACTTCGAGTATCTTATATTATAATTATTGATAAGATGTTATTTACTTCGTCGTGAGATATTATGGGTGGGTATTTTAACACGCTTTTTTGTTTCGTTAAAACTTTGTACAAAAGTCTGATGATTACGTTGCTATGCGCATTATATTATGCCGCTGACACATAGGTATAGCAACTGTGTCTACCCTTGGCGAGCCGATCACAAGCAGTCGTGTTCGTCTAAAACGAATTCGAACGAACGCCTTGAATGAGCATGCCTCGAGCTGAATGTTCGAGGTATGCTCGTTCGAGGTTCCTAAGTCTTAACAGCCCCCGCATACTGGGCCACTAGTGGTGGCGAGTATTGGCCGCCACAAGTCACGAAAGTGATTTTTCATACTTTTTCTTGTGGCCCGGCCAGTATGCGGTGGTACCATATTAAATGTATGAAAAATCTCTCCCGCGACTTATGACCGGCCACTAGTCGCCGCCACTAGTGGCCCAATATGCGAGGGCTGTTACAAGTCACGGCAAATAAGTCGATCGGTGACCTTCAATGCGCAGAAGTCGAAAATGAGGTATCTCGGGGTGTGAAAGGGTCGCGGGGAGGGCGTGGGGATCGTTCGTAAGCACTGATTACTCGCGGATCCTCGTAAGCGCTGATTGGTTCTCCAATCGTATTGTGTCCCGCTCACTCGTACGACGCTGCGCGCACTTGAAGCTCACCGCTCGACTTACGTGCCGGGGATTATAGTTTCTTTACTTTGATAACAAGTCGTGCGTCGAAAATCGATGCATGTGAAGCCATCATAAGGCACCTCTTCTGGCAAACATTCGCAATCATTACCCTGTCTCAACGGGCCGGGCTCACGCGAGCCATTCGGAATTGTAAAAAAACGAAGACTCAAGGTCGTTACGTGACTGAACTCGTATGACGTATGGGGCGTGTCGCTTAATGTCCTAAGCGAGAGAGTAGTAAACCGTGTGTGGTGCTTGCCTTAAGCGATACGCGATTTGCAAATAAAAATCCATTTAAAATTGTACGTGACGATTCTTGCGTAGTTTTTTACCTTATATTAAAAATTATTATTTCTTTCATGTTTTGATAACAGTAGGCATAGCATCCAAATTTGACATCTACAATGTGATGATTGCTATCACTTCCGATTGACTACTCTGCTATTGGCTAAGAATCACAGTTTTTGTACAATTAACCTACAAATTGTACCAAAAATAAGAATTGTGGTCACTGTGAGTCTGTCACAACTGTAGTGTTAGGCCCACTTTGTGGGGTTGAAGGGGTAGTGCATTCGCCGAAATACATTAGCCTACCTAAAGGATGGTAGAACTACATATATTTTATGATGATAGAAGTCTAGTAGTCAAAGTTTTTGAACAAACGACTCTTTGAGGCTCTGATTGATACGCTAAGAAAATTATAATTTTACTAGGTACTTAATTCATTCAATTTACTAAAGTAAGTAAGTATCTAGATTCTAGGTACTGTCACTAGGGATATCTACGCACGTGCTATCACACTTATTTTTAGTAAGTACTAGATTTTGCCCGCGGCTTCGCCCGCGTGAATTTCGGTTTTTCACAAATCGAATCGTGGATTTCCGGCTCCCGTTCCCGCTCCCTTTTCCAACCTTTATACTTTCTATCAAGGAAGTTCGCTATAATAATCTACCTATAGCTGTAGATATAGACTTCGGGGTTTTCAAAATCCCATGGGAATTGTGCATTTTTTCCAGGATAAAAAGTAGCCTATGTGTTGCCAATGCATGCAACACAGCAAACTATTGCAATAATGTGTTATGTGAACGTGATTTACCTAAGAACAGTCAGCGCCCTCTATGGCGTTTTTGGAAGATTATATCTATTTTAGTCCCACAGGAATACTTTTCCGGGATAAAAGGTAGCCTATGTTTTAAGTCAGGGCATAAGCTATCTCCATTCAAAATTTCAGCCAAATCGGTTCAGTAGTTGCGGCGTGATTGAGTAACAAACATCATAACATCTAAACATCCAAACATCCACACTTTCACATTTATAATATTAGTAGGATTAGTAGGATTGGTATTGTGATTATGTGTGATAGCTTCTGCCCGCAGCTTCGCTCGCGTGAATTTCGGTTTTGAACAAATCCCGAGGGAATCGTTGATTCCCGGTTCCCGTTCCCGCTCCCTTTTCCAACCTTTATACTTTCTATCAAGGAAGTTCGCTATAATAATCTACCTATAGCTGTAGATATAGACTTCGGGGTTTTCAAAATCCCATGGGAATTGTGCATTTTTTCCAGGATAAAAAGTAGCCTATGTGTTGCCAATGCATGCAACACAGCAAACTATTGCAATAATGTGTTATGTGAACGTGATTTACCTAAGAACAGTCAGCGCCCTCTATGGCGTTTTTGGAAGATTATATCTATTTTAGTCCCACAGGAATACTTTTCCGGGATAAAAAGCCTATGTTTTAAGTCAGGGCATAAGCTATCTCCATTCAAAATTTCAGCCAAATCGGTTCAGTAGTTGCGGCGTGATTGAGTAACAAACATCCAAACATACAAACATCTAAACATCCAAACATCCAAACATCCACACTTTCACATTTATAATATTAGTAGGATTCCGTTTATGGTATTATTAATTTTTCATGCAAACTTTATTTGTCTTCAGTCTCTGATCAACCACTCGGCAAATGTTTTGATTACACGTCGAAGCGTCTTACCATCGACATTATAAATATTATACTTATTACAACAAAAATTACCTCGCTATCGCTTGTCCTTGCCATCCTTTCATTTATATCTTCCTATCCAATTAACTAGCGGATTGTTGCTTGCTCATTAAATTTGTTTTAACAAAAACTCACATCACTCAGAAATTAACCCGCTGCCGCTTATGAATTGTACTTTTCCCTAATATCCGCTCGTTTGTCTGTTCCTATCAAATTAGCCAGCAGATTGCCCTCTGCTCTGGCCCTCTAACTGGGCTTAATGCTCTCGCATTTTATAGCTCGTTCGTTAAATTTGTTCTTCACGGATCGCAATAGGTATCATTAAAAGGCCCGGCCGCACGGTTTAATAGCTAGGTTAAGTAGCATAAATGATTTTAACGCGATGTAGGTTATTTTCAGCCACTCTTTAGTATCTGCAAATAATATTACTTAACCAACTCTAGTTGGTTACTAGCGACCCGCCTCGGCTTTGCACGAGAAATTACCGCTACTATCCCATCATATAATATGCTTGACTTTTTCTGACATTTACAACAATTATATATTCATATTTCAAACAATTTACACAAAAACTTAACAAATTATATATCTATTGGTGAAAACCGCATGAAAATCCGTTCAGTAGTTTTTGGGTTTATCGTGAACAGACAGTAACATTTTTCGTAGTGAAGTAACATTTTTCAAGTAGTTCGCAAAATGGAGAAACTTATTAAACTCGTTTTTAATGTAACAACGGTTTTATATTACAAGTTATATGTTACTTTAATGCCTTTCTACGTGAGCGAACTGCGAGCGATGTGGGGTAAAAATATCAGCCATTAGCAACTGCTTGAAAATTCATAAGTTAGCGAACGCATGCGAACTGCGGTACAACGCGTATACGTATATACGGTATACGGCGTATACGGTAAATTAAAAAAAACCCGACATTCTCCATTTTGTGGCGGCGGCCATCTTGGATTTGTATAGTGCCACAAGTCAAGCCACTTCATTTGATACACATATTAAGGGAGTTGGGAAAAAATATGTAATCCGCCATTTTGTAGCGGCGGCCATTTTTGATCGATTTTCATCAAACATAGCTAAGAACACTCTCGACCTAAACCTTTCGCACCTTTTAAATAAAAAAACTGCATTCAAATCGGTTTACCTGTTTGAGCGCTACAGGGGAACAGACAGACACACACACACACACAGAGACACGTCAACGATGAACGGGGCACCGTCTAATTTGGGCTTAAGATGAAAGATATAGAAAAATTTATCATAATAATTGGTAGAACTAACTAAATAAATTTATGAAAATATTTATAGTAACATTTTTAATTCCTCGTACACTTCGTACAATCATGGACATTTTGTCATTTAATATATTATGTAAGACAAGTACGGTTTTCTTTAAAACCCCACACATTTGTCCATGATCAATGTACGACGCCGACTGAAGATTTCAGACTTGCTGACTGGCGGTCAAATCCTCCGAGAAAAATAGATTGTTGGATACATTTTAGCAGTAATTCTTACTTGCCGAGAAAATCTTGTTATTGCTATCACGTCATGTCATAACTAATCTTCGGAAAATTGTGCGGCCCCTATTTTTTTTGGGCACTATTTTTCTTAGGTATACCACAGAGGTATACCTACTTCTGAAATGGTATCGACCCATATTTATTGTGAATTGTAATGACGACGAAAGAACAATAAATCAACCATTTTCGTTTACTAAATAGCTACCGTCAACGTTCAGTAGCGTAGTTCTACGGCGTAGCTGACTGTGCTACGTCGTAGGCAACAAAACCGGGCTATTGTCATAATACTCAAGAGATTACGTTTATAGAAAAATTTCAAATCTCATAAGTATTAGCACTCCCCTGATACTTTCTATAAGCGATCACTAATAACAAGGACAGTGCTATAAATCGAGCGAGACAAGGACAGCGTTATAGTTATACCAGTATAGTTTGCACACCTCCAAGACTGTAATATGTAATGCAAAATGCACCCAAGGTCTCTTATTTTAAAGTCGTAATTCAATACTTCGAATACATATTTATTTCACACTAGATGATGCCCACAGCTTCGCCCGTGTGTATTTAGGTTTGTAAAAATCTCGTGGGAACTTTGATTTTCCAGAACAAAAAGTAGCCTATCTGTAGTAAGTAGTAACCCGTCCACAAAACGGAAAAATTCCGTGGGATCCTTACGGTTTCGGAATGCAATTCCTTACAGCATCAGGGTTGAGGAGTTGGACATGTACCTACTCGAGGTCATTCAACAATAAAGTCTTTAATTGGTATCCCCAATATCAATTTAAATAACCGATAGTGCCTAAATCCCGTTAGTTTTGGGGATCAGATCCCCTACAGCATCAGGATTGAGGAGTTGGAATCCAAATTTTTTGTAGGACATTGTCGCAATGTTTCTCTATCGATTAAAAAAAAAATTACGCAAATCGGTTCAGAAATCACGGAGATATCGGTGTACATAGGTAGAAAAACACAACTCCTCCTTTTTGAAAGTCGGTTAAAAAAGTAGCCTATGTTACTCCCTGGTTAATTCTCTACTTGTATGTGAAAGTCCCGTCAAAATCGGTTCAGCCGTTCCAAAGATTAGCCCGTTCAAACAGACAGACAGACAGACAAAAATTTTAAAAACGTGTGATTCGGTTATAGTATCGTTCAAATAACCATATGAGCTTAATATGAGGTAGTTATTTCGATATTACAGACAGACACTTCAATTTTATTTATTAGTATAGATTTCTAATTGGGGCACTGGCTATTTTCGAATGCTGAATGTATCGAACTGAACTCAAACCTTAAAATAAGCTAATTTAAGTCCATTTTACTCTGAAGTCATTTTGTTTCGATCAGTAGTATTTAGTAAAGTTTTCGAGCTGTGTAAAGTGAGACTAAGCATACAGGTACATCGCGGGCGACGTTCGGCTGGGGTGATTGAGTATCACTTATTTACGCAGTAATCTATACTTCTATACTTTAATAAATAAAATTGATGTGTCTGTCTGTAATATCGAAATAACTACCTCATATTAAGCTCATATGGTTATTTGAACGATACTATAACCGAATCACACGTTTTTTAAATTTTTGTCTGTCTGTCTGTCTATCTGTCTGTCTGTTTGAACGGGCTAATCTTTGGAACGGCTGAACCGATTTTGACGGGACTTTCACATACAAGTAGAAAATTAACCAGGGAGTGACATAGGCTACTTTTTAACCGACTTTCAAAAAAGGAGGAGTTGTGTTTTTCTACCTATGTACACCGATATCTCCGAGATTTCTGAACCGATTTGCGTAATTTTTTTTTAATCGATAGAGAAACATTGCGACAATGTCCTACAAAAAATTTGGATTCCAACTCCTCAATCCTGATGCTGTAGGGGGGGGGGGGATCCCCAAAACTAATGGGATTTAGGCACTGTCGGTTATTTAAATTGATATTGGGGATACCAATTAAAGACTATTGTTGAATGAACTCTGAGTAAGTACAGCTACTGAGCTACTGAGTAGGTACATGACCAACTCCTCAACCCTGATGCTGTAAGGAATTGCATTCCGAAATCGTGGGGATCCCACGGAATTTTTCCGTTTTGGGGACGGGTTACTACAGATAGGCTACTTTTTGTTCTGAAAAATCAAAGTTCCTATGGGATTTTTAAAAACCTAAATCCATACGGGTGAAGCCGTGGGCATCATCTAGTAGTTAATGTTCCGTAGTGAGTAGTAATTATAGAACCCGATACCCTTACTTACAAGGCCATCGCGCACATCACTGTGTCAGGGAATTCAATGTCAAAAACTTCTTACTTAAGCAAACATACCATACAAAGGTGTTACAAAAACATAGCACTCTAAAACCCCTGTGGATATGAAAACGGGCATGTCATTAAGAAAACACACCCTTCCCCTGCCTACCCTTCGGGTGTCTCGTCCCGTACTACACGGGTATAAGTCAAAGTTAGCAAAATTTATGACCTCGTAAAGTGTTCACATCCTTTTGACCCCTTACTTGTGAGCCGCGCATAAAAGGTTTTCTAAATTAATATTTGCATACACCACTTTATTTACGTATTCTGTTTTCCACTTTTAATAATTATATAACATGCCTTTAGATAACACGAACAGAACTAAAGTGACCTAAAACAAAATTTATATATTTTTAGAATCTTTTTTTTGGTACGTGATTGTGTCAATAGGCTTAGGCTTCGAGTTATTGTAATTACTGTAATCCTTTTCTACCAGAAAAATCGTGCCGCCAAGTGATTTACCATTCCGATAGATACAATGTTACCTAGAATTCGATCATGGGCTAGGGGTAAAAACTGTCGTGTCCTTTTAAAGGTAGCCCGCTTCCATTTAAAAACTGCTTCGTCACTTACAATCAGATGAGATCGCAGTTAACCTTGTAAATAAATAAAACAAAAGTGCACTTACTTCCTCGTTGCTCTAGTGGTTACCATATTCAACGGTGGATTACAAGGTCCAGGGTTCAATTCCCGATTCGGGCAAATAATTGTTAGGTATTGGGTTTTTTTGTCAAGAAATTCTTAGTGCCAGCCCGGAGTTGGTAGTTGGCGATGTTTCACCCACGTGCCTCGGAGAGCACGTTAAGTCGTCGGTCCCGATTACTACCACTAATATCACGTGACAATAGTCGTTAAAGCGCGCCAACTCGCATTGGAGCAGCGCGGCGGGTCTAAACTCTAAAATCTCCTATGACAAAGGAGGCCCACTAATGCGATTTTAAAGGGCAGTCTGTAGTGGTGCACATTTTCTTTACTTGACGTAAAACTTATTACGAGTTCCCTCTACTAAGTTGATCCGGACTCAGACATGAGCCACTTCAGGAAAATATAATTTCCTCTCATAAAAGGCAAGAAGGCACGCGTTATTACATCACCTTATAAATATTAATCAAAATCTCGAAGCATCGCCGAGCGCGGGATCCTTCACTGACAGCACCCAATTTATTGACTTACCAAATGGAATCCATTATTATTATAGTCCAGAGAATAAATGACCCGTTGGTCTAACGGTTAGCATATTCGACTACGGTTGACGAGGTCCTGGATTCGACTCCCGGATGTTTGAAAGCTACATGTTTTTTTTGTTAATTTTGGTTTAATTCTTCACTGCAAAACTATAAATGGATTAACATGTGGTTTTTATCAATAGACTGAGTGATTAATGAGGAATGTTTAGGTGTATATGTATAAATTGTTGAGTTTTTGTGTAAATTGGTTGAAATATGACGATAATTGTTGGTAATGTCGGAAAAAGGTAATCCGCCTAGGAGCTTTCATCGAAAACGCTGCCTAATCTAGTTGAGATACTTATCACAAAACAGTGTATGGTGCGAAAACGGGAGTAGCGGGTAATTAATTAACTACTCATGCGTAGCCGAGTCGGGACGCCCGCGCCAGTCTCATATACAAGTATAAATTAAAAATTTAAAAACCCCCGACATTCGCCATTTCGTGGTGGCGGCCATCTTGGATTTGCATAGTGCTATTCTACTAGTCAAGCCCTTTCATTTGATACCCATATTGAGGGAGTTGTGAAAAAACATGTAATCCGCCGTTTTGTGACGGCGGCCATCTTGAGCCGATTTTCCTTAAACATAGCTAAGAACACTCCCGACTAATTCACCTTTCAAACAAAAAAACCGCATTCAAATCGGTTCACCCAATTGAGCGATATGGGGGAACAGACAGACACACACACACAGACACGTCAAACTAATAACACCCCGTCGTTTTTGCGTCGGGGGTTAAAAACTAAAAAGTCACGCGTTATTACACCCACCTTATCAATATTAATCAAAAACCCGAAGCATCTTTGAGCACCGGATCTTTCAGTGACAGCGCCCAATTTACTGACCGGCCAAATGGAATTTATTATCACCAATGCAGGCCGCCATTATCCCCGGTGAAATTAAAGGCTCCCTCAAAGGGCTAGTCTAAAGTAATTAGAACCCCGGCGAGAGGTTTTTATGATAGACTAGCTTTTACAGGTAAGTTCGTTTGTCGAACTATTTAAAAAGATACACATTTTGTTTTTTTTTTCATCTTCACGCTTTTAGCCCTTGCCTGCGATCACACCTGATGGTGAAGTGTCTGATCGGTTTCTACGCGGCATCGTACCGGAACATTAAATTGTTTGGCAGCACGGCTTTGCCGGTAGGGGGGTGACAAGCCACGGTTGAAGTCCCTACCACACCAGATCAGAGACGATTTAGAAATTATAAATGCCCAAATTGCCCCTGCCGGAAATAGAACTATTTGTGAGACCATAGCGCTCACTACTAGGGAAGCTGTCAAAATGGAGCCATTTAACTTAAAAGAACTACCTATTCTTTTTCTTTCAACCATTCATAAATGGAATTCGAAACTTCATGTTATTATTATCCCCTAAATCTTTATACAAAAATTTATACACATAAATCGAGTGGCAAGAATTTCATCCACCAAAAAATATTTCAACATTAAAAATGAAGATGAAAGCAAATCCTAACGAGACATCAATTACTCACATAATTTTGGTAACAAAGTTGTTATTTAAATTAGTGAAATAATTTCTTTTCTTTGGGCCACTAATGAAGTTAAATATGAAGATATTATTTCGTCTTCGTGAACTGTGATGACATTTTGTATAGATAACGATGGCAAAAAAAAAATTTTTTTGAAGCTTCTTTATGAATTTGTTTTTAGCAACAAAGCAACATCATTATAAATATGAGTAGATAAATGTAACTATGCAAATGAAATTGCAAATTAAAGCTACTTAGTTACTTAGTTTGAATATAAAAAATAAAAAATATCGAAAAGTAACATAGTTCTTCTTTATTTAAAAAATTATTCCTTATTGTAGTACCAAATTTGTAAACCCTGAAACAAAGAATCTGAAATTCGCTGAAGGAAAATTTAAATTTAAATCAGATTTTGCAGAACAGTGAAAAGTTGCAAGCGGATTTGAAAGTAAAATTGCATAGTCACCAAAAGCTTAGTAGGTAATTATTAAAACGAATGAATGATATCTTTAACTTTACTACTTATACTATCTACTACTTTTTTTATCCATAAGAAAATATTCAAAACATATCCCGAAATAAACTTAAAACTTACTTTAACCATCCTTAGTTTTAATGACATGACAATAATTCGATAAAATAAATTGAGAAGTTTTGGTGTATTTTGATGGGACGGTCATATGGCAAAAAAGATTTTATAAAAATTTTCACTTTTTGCTTATAACTTCTTTAATTTTTAATTTGGGGCGAAAAGTTATATAAACATATTTGTAGGCAAAACAATTTGCTACAAATTATGTATTTAGGAATTTTTTGTAAAACGCATAGTTTCCGAGATATCGTGAAAAACGTGTTTTCCAAGAAACGTGTTTTCCGGGGGACAAGGGTGGCGACCCCACAAACTTGAGGTTAAGCTTCTGTTGACCCCCCAAATATGTCCCAAAAATAAAATTGCGTCCTCTAATAAATGCAATATTCGGTCCATAAATTGTAACATTTCAATGGACTAATGTCAGTCGAAACGTATTGTTTCTCTGATGACAATTTAACTCTGTAGTAGTTCAATTCAATCAAATTATTAGTATAGTTCAACTTTAGGTTCGACTGCTGATTCATTTGTTTACCGTTAGTACGACCGTAAAAACAAATTATTACAAAACAAGCTGATCCCCGCGACTTCGTTCGCGTGGATATAGGTTTTTATATAGGATCGGATCGGATCCCATAATTTTTTTTTGTATCTAAACTAAATGTAGCCTAAGTTACTCCTTATAGCATCACCTATCTGCCATTGAAAGTTTCGTCAAAATCGATCGAGTCGTTTCGGAGATAAGCTGGAACAAATATACAGACCGACAAACAAATTTAAACGCACGCCAGTTTAAAATAGCCAGTACGTGCAAAGATCCGGGTCCCAAGTTATTTGAACCCAATAAATGTCTGTCTGTCATTTCTGAACTAAAAAACCTATGACCTTGAAATATTTACCGCACAGTACTTAAAGTCCACCTTTCTAACAAAAAAAGAATAAGTAAAATCGAACGACGCGTTAATGAATTACAGCTAAATACACGTTTTAACTTTCTTCCCCTCTCCCAAGGGAACCGTGCTGAATTTCGGGATAAAAAGTATCCTATGTCCTACCTCGGAGTATAAACTCAAATCGTACCAAGTTTCATTTCAATCCATTCTGTAGTTTCGGCGTGATGCGCGGCCAAGATACAGACAGACAGACAGACAGATAAATCCATCCAGTAGTTTTTGCATGATTGAGTAACAAACATCCAAACAACCAAACATCTACACTTTCACATTTATAATATTATTAGGACGTAATATACTTATTTAGTACAATATTTTTTTAACCACGATACAGTTTGTTTGTGAAGTTTTAAATATAAAAGAATTTCGTAAGTAAATGAAATAATGTTATTTTATTTTATTTTTTGTAAGTCTATCCTAACAGGTTTTTTCCCCCTTAGTTACTTTAGAAGTGAAATAATTATTCATTTACTAAAAATTAAATCAGATTTTTAAAAACAAACATTTTGTGAAAATTCTTATTCCAGTATGCATGTAGGCAAGATACTAGGCAAGGAGGACCGAGGCAATTCAGGCTCGAGACAAATGAAACGTACGTACGTAGGCCGCGACCCCTCTCGAGTCCTCTCCAAGACGCCTAGTGCTGTGCCAATGTCGATATTTTTTTTATGCAATTCTTATCGATTAAGTATTTCATTAGTTTTTTTGTGTGAGCTTACTTAAGTGATGGAAGATTTCGGCCACTCGTTACTGCCCTACTGACATAGATTATTTTTTCGGTACGATGTTGCGTAGAAACTGTTTTTTTGTTTGTAGTAACAAAATACCTCAAACAAATAAAATGTAATGGCCTCTAAAATTTAAATATCATTTCTAGGAATGAGGCCCATAAAATGCTAAGTAGAAGGGAAAAGATTAAGAAGGCGATTACCCGAGGGACATATCTGAAAAACGGTAATCAAAAAAAACTGTAGTAAAAAGCTCCCGCAATGCAATTAGTTACCCGATAAAAATGGAGAAGCATCATACGGTAGTATCATGTACTTTTATGACCCTAACAGCCACAACCACTCTGTCAAAAGTGTACCTATACCTGTGAAAGACCAAAATATCGTTCAGTAGTGGAACTTCCGGTATCGCTATACGTATTAGTTTTTTTTATGCGCATCCCTATAAGAAACATGCCGTGCTCTAGGACAATGCACTTCGCTTTCTGTTACGATGCCAACGTCCTAAACCTAGTATAGTTATATTATACATCCTTCTGTGCCCCACTAAAAGAGGTGGACGAGAGGCATTTTTTGTCAAAGAATATTTTTTAAACATGAATATTCCTTTTTCCCAGGTCAACTCAAAATATAATCAGCAGTGTTGTGTATTGTATGCGTGAACATTGAGAACACTATCTTGTCTCGAGCACTATTAATTATAATCTAAGTGCATATAAAATAAATAATTATTTAAAAAAAAGTTTTTTTTGTTTAGAAAAAAAGTTTGACACAAGAGCCAAAGGTCTCTACAGATTAATTTTTAAAAAATACGCAATTTTACGTTATTTTGCGACTGTAATACGCCTTTTTCACACAAGCATTTAGCACTAATTTGGTCGTTGAAAATTTTCTTTGTAGCCTTAAAAGATTTTCAAAAGCCTACAACGGGTGCCTTTCAGACATAAAATGTGCATTATACAAAAAACTCTTTGTATTTCTCCGACTCAAAGCTGCTAACGAGGCAAATTTTTTCTGACCTCTTCCTCGCTCTATTGACACAGCAAAATGAATGCTGCAATAGGGTTGTCAGTACTACTTTTGTAGTTTGTATATTTTATTATTTATCATTTTCTATTTTGCGAAGCACATAGCGCGAAGAACCGATAGACGTAATGGTGTCCCAAGGTGCTGGAGTGGCAAACTCACATAATGAAACATATTATGAGTGCATACATATTTGCCGCGGGATTTTTATAAAACCTGATTTCACGCGGACGTCACGGGACGTCATTTCATCAATTTTCCAATGTTTTTAATAGTTATTCTGCTATTCGGGACAGAGACAAATACAACAAATCGAAAACATGAAGATCGGTACGGCCGTTCTAGAGTTATCGATTTGGAGAGTATAGTGTTCGAACAAACCCGACTTGGTTTTATGTATTAAAGATTTACATTTTTCACTCAAAATCAGTTAAAAGTGGCCAAACAAATTCACCAGCACGGAATTTATACCCGAGTTTCTCTTTCCTTCAAACGTTCTGCCAACTGATTTATTTCTTGTCTTTGTTATTGCGTCGAATAAACAGACCCTTTGTCTCGTCCTTTTTATCTCACAACATTTTTGTAGTGCACACTTATTTAAAACCCTCCTTTGTCTTTGCATTTTCTCGGTATACTGACTCTCTTTGACTTCAAGGTATGTTTCAAAAGGCTTAGAGCTGGTGACCGGATTTCACAACACATGGCTGTAAATTACTCGCAATAATTATGAGCAAACTGAGACAATCTCGTTTATTTAATGGTTAATATGTTCGACTGCGGATCACGAGGTCCTGGGTTCAATTTCCAGGCTTGGCCTGAAAATTGTAAGATATTGGATTTTTCTGTCAAGAAATTCATAAATGTTACAATAATTCTTAAACTCTTAAATTAATTATAAAATAGTTTCAGCTGTAGTGTTGACTGTTGTAACAGCCCTACGGTAACAGTCCAAGCGGTCACGAGGTTACGTCATTATATTTCACTTTTAAATCTATCTTTATATTAGCCAGCTCTGATTTGTACCTACTCTACTAAAGACTATTGTAATAACACTACTTTTATTAAAAATTATATGTAAATCAAATATATTTTCATATTGTTTATTAAGAACAGAATTACTTTGTTTAATAATATTTGTGTTAATAAGAACTTTGTCACTACGTGATCAAATCAGCAATGAGAAAATCCTTGGCTTAGAGTAATCAGAGTTACCGACATAGCTCAACGAGTTGCAAAGCTGATGTGGCAATGGGTGGGATATATCTAACTACATATAGTTCGAAGAACTGACACTGGTTACTGAAACTTGCTAGGGTCCAGGGAGCTGGAACGGAGATCGTGCTGGTAGACCCCCCCACTAATTGGACTGACGATATCAGACAAGTGTGTGCCGCTGGATACAAGCGCCACAAGACCGAGGCGTGTGAATGTTCTTACAAGAGACCTACGTCCAGCTGTGGACGTGTATCAGTTGACGATGATGAGTAGAAATAAATAAACTATCTCTTATGTAAATACTGTGACGACAATGACAAGTAGAAATAAATAAACTATCTCTTATATAAATACTGAGAACAGAACAAAAATCAAATTCCATCTCTTCTGGAAAGCCTATCTTGCAAAGTCGTTCTTTCTTTGCGCATTATTGCAAAGTGTTTCAAGTCTTGCAACCTATAGGTACTACCTGTACCGTGACCTCCATGCGTTACCTCCATGCGTATTTTGAAAATTTTTATTAGTCATATTCTTTGCAACATTGTAACTTATGCATGATGTAATGCAAACCAATTACAGGCTAAGCGGGCAGGAACATAACTTGTAGCAGTTTACCAAACAAACACCGTGTACAATCACTTAATGCCCACGCTGAGGTCAGACTAGGAACGGTCTGCAAATACCTATAGGTTACACCGCACAAGAGCGTGGCGAGAGAGTAAATAATAATGCTCCCTTCTTATTGGCTAGTTAGTGGAGCAAGCTGATTAAATTAGTCTTAGGATACATAAAAAACATGCTGAATTTTAACTGACAAGTAAAAATTCAGCATGCTCTAAATATCAAACTAATTCGTTGGCAACTATTTTCAGTTAGTAACTAAGTTACAGAATAACCCAGCAGACCAGAGACAATTTAGAAATTTTAAAACCCCAAATTGCCCCTGCCGGGAATCGAACCCGGGACCTCCCACTTATAAGATCACAGCGCTCACCACTGCGCCAGAGAGGTCGTCAATTCGTTGTTGAGTCGAGTAGACTAAACAAAGCACAGAAGCCACTGTTCACTTAGGAGTGACCACGATTCTTGTTTAACTGGTCCCTCGAGAAATTAGTTGAATTTCGGAAAGCTTTATGGATTACGTGATTTACGACCAGGCCGGGATAGAGCCGGCTCATTATTCAGTTACCCCTTTCGGACTTTGATAGGCGCGCGCCGATAAATGGATAAATGGAAAATTTTAAACGGTTAGACACTCGATGTTTATTTTGTGAGTAATTATTTAGATTTTACAACGCTTTTAATTTAATTAAAAATTCAGGTAGTTAAATACTTATTTTCAGCAGAATACGGAAATAATAAATCTACATGGACTAAGTTGCGGGCATTAGCAAAAAGAGGAAGTCTGCGGTCGCGATCAGGTGGGTTATTCTGTAACTTAGTTACCAACTGAAAATAGTTGCCAACAAATTAGTTCAATATACATTGCTGTTTTAATGTGTGAAATGAAATCACTGTTTATATTTCACACAGTAAAGCAGCAATGTATATCACACTAATTTGTTGGCAACTATTTTCAGTTGGTAACTAAGTTAGAGAATAGCCCCACATATTCGCGCGCCCACCCCTGTGTGAAATTCTCCGTCCACATCCACATCTGACCGTGACCGCGACCGCGACCGTAGACCGCCTTTGTCTGAAGTAAGCTTAACTGAGATGGTTCCTACGGTAGCTCCACATACAGAGGAGTGACGTACGTTAACTTTCTATAGCCTCAATAACGCAAGGTTCAGGTCGCGGACTGAAAACACGAAGGTCAACGCTTCAAACACCCGTTGCACTATTGTCGTCCACTCCTAACACAACTGCTTGCCTCGCGCTTTCTGCACAAAGAAACTGCGCTTTCACTAAATTATTATTTTATATTAGTAAATTTTATTAATTGTATTCGGATTTTAGTTTACGAACTTTATCTTGTTAAACTTTCACCCCTCCCGCGCCGTTCCGCTACCTCAGAAACCCTCTCAGTTAAATAGTACGCGGTAGGAAATGGTGATAAGGTGCTATCAATTTGAACAGAGTGCTTAGTCTCAGTTTGGAGCGCTCCAAAACTTTATGGTATACTATTGATCGAATCACAAATGACTTCAGAGCAAAATGAACCCAAATATTCTTCTAAAGTCGTAATTCAATAGTTCGAATATTTATTTTACAACATTTCTGCTTGGAGCGCTGGCTGTTTTCGAATGTAAATGTATTGAATGTATTGGCGAACTCAAACCTTAATTCAAGCCAGTTTAGGTATATTTTACTCTGAAGTCATTGTGATTCGATCAATAGTATACTATAAAGTTTTGGAGCGCTCCAAACTGAGACTAAGCACTCAGAACACAGGTGTACACGTTCCTACATTCGTTCCAAACGAACCCATCTGATAGCCGGGCTCTAGGTACTCGTACAACTAACAGAATGGCTGAACTGGGTGCAGGTGAAAATAAATAACAATAAGTCCCTGTGTCGTCGTGCGAAATATTTAGCGTCACAGACTAAAAATTACAGTTGATCAATGAGTATTTTGCAGGATCCATTAGTAGGTATGTGACAGCTTTGTTAGTTTGTTTCGCAAAACGTACTTACGAGTATTCTTTGATTTCTAAAAGAACATTTAAATAAAAAAATATACAACTAAAAAAAAAAATTAACAAAAATCTATACAAATAAATAAAATAGAGGAAGTGCTTGTCTGTGATTTCGAAATAGCTGCCTCCTATTTAAGCTTAGATTATAAGTATTTGAACTATAATTAGCATAACGCAGCCACGTTTTTACTAATTTTTGTCTCTTCGGGCTACTCACAAACCAATCTAGATACGTCTTGAAGTAACTGAATCGATTTTGATGGAGTTTTCACAGACAAGTAGAGGGTTCTACAAGATTACTTTAAAAAGTTGCTAAGTAAAATATGAAGAGATTACAGATATCGATAGGTTTGAACGGACTTAAATCGTATATATTATCATACCACAAAATGACTAAAATAAAGAAATGACTGAATTATCTACTCTGTGGCCTCTAGCGCTGATATATAGACAGGGGTGACACTAACGGTTATCTTCGCCTGTTTTTTCCATTTTACGTTAATTCGGCAGTTTGTCCAAAAAATATGGACAAATTTTCAGGCGAAATGGCTAACGAAAATTGCAATCGGCAAACGCTTCGTAGAGAAAAGTTATTAACGCGATTGTGAAAACGTTATAATATACCAGTTTAATAATTTGGCAAGGCACTAATATAATTTTTTTAGCTGACTGACTTAGCACAGAGTGAATCGAAATGTTTTCGTCTCATCGAAACGAACCTACTCACGAAGATTCAGATTAATCATTAAAATTTGTTTTTCACGCGTATCAGTCAAAATATTTTCAGTTCAGTCGCTATATTTGGCTTCATCTTGTTTCAAAACGTTCGCTTGGTGATATAGGTTTAATTTTAAGTGACATTTCGATTCTACAAAACTAGCCACCAACGAAACAAAAAGAACTAGAAACGGCCGAGTCAACTTCGTTTCGACACGTAGTCTCGAATTCATTCGGGAAAATTTCAGGCGACAGGAAATCTACAGTAAAACCCACGGACAATCTATGCTATGTCTCATGCTATAATGCACGATATTGCGAACAGACAGACAGACAGACGTGGCGGGGGACTTTGTTTTATAAAATGTTATACCCCTGCCTCGTTGGTCTAGTGTATTTTGTGCTTCTAACTAATAAAGACGTTTTGATGGAAATCTCTCAAATCGTAGTATTTTTTGTTTAAAATAGACACTCGTTTAATTTGTAGTCTCACTACAAAAGGGTTTTCATATTTTGACGGCTCTATCAAACTTTTGGCGGCGGCCGGTGAATTGAATCAATTCCTCTTTGGAAATAGAAACGGCTAACTCCATTTGGTTTCGTGACGAAATGTATCGTTCAGAAAAATGTTAGGCGACTGGAAATCTACAGTAAAAATCTACGGCCCATTCCAGTACGTGTTGCGAATGTAATCGGCCGAGCCGTTCACGTAAATCGGTCCTATTAACTTTTGTTACTAACCGATAATGAGAAAATCGGTGAGCAATTAAATCGTCTTCAAACATTCTCTTTGTAATAATATTCACCTAACCGAATTTCGGCCACGGCGTTCAAATCCATCGTAGACCAGCCGAGTATGCAGGAGATATTATAGTGCACAAGTGTACGCGCTAACAGAGGTCTTCTCTCTATTCCCTCAGTCTCATAGTTCGGTGGGATGGCAACCCAACATGACGGGAGAGAGAGTCAATTAGAAATTCTCTGAAATTGAGTAACGGACGATCTCAAGCTGGCAGCCACTGGATACAAGCGGTCCAAGATCGTGTGTGTGTTGCGATCCTTGCAAGAGACCTATCTCCAGCAGTGGATGTCAATCGGTTGAGACGAGGAGTTCAAGAGGGCTTAGTGCAAGTGTTTAATCTATCATTTTGTATGGGACGGAAAAGGAAATTTTTCCCCTCCCTTTCCCGACCATTTAAAAGACTGATTTGCGCGTAGTTTAGGTTTACTCGAAAACTTACATGAACCTACTTTGACCTCCCTGGCGCAATGGTGAACGCTATGGTCTTACAAGTGGGAAGCCCCTAAATCGATTCCCGGCAAGAGTAATTTGCTAATTTATGATTACGAATATATAATTTCTAAATTATCTTTGATTTGTTCTGGTGGCAGGCTTCAACCGTGCCTAGTTACCACCCTGCCCGCAAAGCCTAAAGGTCAAGCGATTCACGAATATGGGTTTAGTAAAAACTTCCATACCTCTTCCAGGTTACCCCTACCATCTTAGACTGCATCGTCACTTACCATCAGATGAGATCGCAGCATATTAGATAGATTCCTTTTAATAAGAGCCTGCGTAAACCGCAAGCGAAAAGGGAGTTTCAGGGTCTTTTCACAAAAATAAAACTACGTGATCTAATTATATCGCGTGACATAAACGATTGGGCTCAGAGTAACGTTTAGGCAACGAGCAATCCGCCAGTAAAATCGACAACCCATATCGGCACGTGCCGCGAATGCGATCCGGATAGGCCCGGGTGAACCGCTCGGATCGACATTATGTTGATGAACCTTAGCAAAGCCACGGAATAAATAATGGCAGCGCGAGCGGGGAAAGACATTTCATCAACACTACACAAAAGCTGGTTTTTAACCCCCGACGCAGAAACGACGGGGTGTTAGGTATATGTTTGACGTGTCTGTGTGTGTATGCATGTGTGTCTGTCTGTTCCCCTATACCGCTCAATAGGGTATTCTACTGTGTTTGAAAAAGCACTTCAAAATGTTGTTTTTGTTAATAAAAAGCCACAAAAAATATATTTCGGCAAAATAAACACGCGTTCATGCCATAAAATTAAATTAAATTTTAAACTTTTTTTAATCCCGCGAAAACGCTGTCATCCAATAAGTCAGCCATTTCATGACGTAACAATGATATACAAGAAGGTTATAAATGTATTCTATAAAACACTGGAGTTTGCGCCTTAAATATTGTAGTGAAGATAAAGTCATTCACCTGGGCTACTTTTTCTTTATTATTAATATTTTTTGGACGATATATCGATAGTTTGATATCGAAATGTAGATACAAAAAGCTGTGATAAAGCTGTGATAGCCTAATGGTTAGGACGACCGACTTCTAATCGGAGGTCGTGGGTTCGATCCCGGGCACGCACCTCTAACTTTTCGGAGTTATGTGCGTTTTAAGAATTTAAATATCACTTGCTTTAACGGTGAAGGAAAACATTGTGAGGAAACCTGCATGCCTGAGAGTTCTCCATAACGTTCTCAAAGGTGTGTGAAGTCTACCAATCCGCTTGGCCAGCGTGGTAGACTATGGCCAAGGCCCTCTCACTCTGAGAGGAGATCCGTGCTCTGTAGTGAGCCGGTAATGGGTTGATCATGATGATGATGATGATACCTCTGTGGTAAAAAATAGGTACATTCGCTAGTGAAAAATAAATTAAGAAATTTGATAAAAATAAAAATTTATGTTGAAATATACTTAAATATTCTGATTTAATTTGTTTAATAAAGATACTGGACTATAATATAACTGTGTAATCATTTTTGAAGTGACTTACGATTTTTTAAATAAAGCCGATATAACGAAATATCGATATTTTTTTCGGTATATCGAACTCCGATATCGATATATTTAAAAATATAGATATATCGAAAATATTTATTTATATAATATATTAAAAAATATCAACAGTCCTTTTTTGTTTGGAGTTTAGATTCCATAGGTTCTATCTTTCTTATATGACCACAGATTAATATTAGTTTTTGCTTATATGACCACAGATTAATATTAGTATTTTCTATCATTATGACGTCACAACAAGGCGGCTCGTGTTTTAGGTCACGTGATATACAGATGGGAAATTACGACTTTTAATTTTAATTTAATAAAATAATCACGTGCTTTTATGACTCAAAATCAGAATATTTAAGTATATTTCTACATAAATTTTTATTTTTATCAAATTTCATAATTTATTTTTCACTAACGAAAGTACCCTATTGGGTGAACCGATTTGGCTGCGGTTTTTTTGTTTGAAAGGTGAATTAGTCGGCTTAGCTATGTTTGATGAAAATCGGCCCAAGCTGGCCGCCGTCACAAAACGGCGGATTACATATTTTTTCACAAATATAAAAATATGGGTATCAAATGAAAGGGCTTGACTAGTAGAATAGCACTATGCAAATCCAAGATGGCCGCCGCCACAAAATGGCGAATGTCGGGGGTTTTTTAACTTTTTAATTTATACTTGTATTATTCCGTGGTTTATATTCTAGCTAGCTGATATGCAATCCACGTGGATTTAGGTTTAAAAAAAATATTTCTGCACATAAACTTTACCACCCCTTTCCTCCCATTTAGATATGAAATTTTAGTAGTTCCCTCAAGTAAGTACTTCTCAAGGATATTGGAGGAATAGTTAACGTTATCTGACAGTCAATCGATCGATAATTTAATTCAAATAAACTATATTATTATATTAAAGCGTGTAATTAATCCTCGTTTTTAGATTGCAACAATTTTTTACTAATTGATAAACACTTTAATGTAAATATCTGATTTAAATTTTTAGCCTTCAATCTTTAAATTTTCGATTGAATAAAATTAGAAGATAAACAAACCGATCCCTGCTCGTGGATTGAGGATTTTTTAATCCATTGTGAACACTCTGATTTTTCGGGATGAATTTAATTTGAATTTAAGTAGTTATGAATGTGTGTATGTATACTTGTACACTTTATAACTTCAAGTACTTCCTGTTATGAAGCCTAGTTACGCAAACAGCGTTTAACCTAGATCCAGCTATCAGCTATCAGCCTAAACAAGCCGCAACACTTATACAAGTTTCTATCTAGGGCGATTAAGTTTCAGATACTTAACACGTTACCTAGAACATTTGACTCGTCTTACAGAATACTAAATAGTACTTACCGTACGTATGTATAGAGTACGACTCACTCCACACTCAGATATTTAACAAGTATAAAGTTCGTAAACTAAAACCTGACTACGCGTGCAAAAGTGCAGGGTAAGCAGCTAGTGGCGCCATCTGTTATGTGATTACCGAAACTAATTTAATAAACTAGAAAGCCGCACGAAGGTCACTTCTCGATTTTTTTCGTAAATAAAATTGTAGCCTATGTCACCTGGACCATTACAACGAATCAATAGACACCTCATTCATCAAAATCGGTCCAGTAGTTTAGGTGGTACACACAGAATCTCATACGAAAATCGGTCACATACATACATACATACATAGACTGCTAAAATCATAACCCTTCCTTTTTGCTTTGCCGTAGTCGGGTAAAAAAGCAACTCTTGCTTCGATGCAATAAAATGCAGTTTAGCTCGCACAGCGATGAGTGCCTAAGGTACGCCTTCTTTCCGTACCTCTCTTTATCCTGAAAAAAATAATTAAAACGGAATTTTTAAAAACACGGATAAGGTTGTCAACAAAAAACAAAGAATTTACGTTACGATAGTTATAGCAATTTATCCTTTCGTGGAATCGTGCCCTTAAAACGTTTTCCTAGCCCTAAAAAGCCTGTAATAAAACGCAAGGACGCGGACGGCGCTCTTACTAATTTCAAGAGGGTTATTCCCTTCCACGTAGCTACTGAAATGTCATACTGGATGAGACATCTCATAATCCATACTAATATTATAAATGTGAAAGTAACTCTGTCTGTGTGTGTTATGCTTTCACGCCTAAATCGCTGAACCGATTTAGACAAAATTTTATATAGAAATAGAATAAACCTTGGAAAAGGACTTAGGTACGAAGTAATATATAAGTCAATGGACCTAGGCTACTTTTTCTCCAGGAAAATTCCCGAGGGATTCTTAAAAACCTAAATCCACGCGGGCGATGTCGCGGGCCCCAGCTAATACTTTAAAAATATACTGTTTTGACCCACACGAACTTGTTTAATAACATATTATTACATGACATAAAATTAAAAATTTAAGAAACCCATCTATATAACTTTAAAACATATAGATCTAAGAACCTACTCTGAGGTGATGATATATCTATGTACCTAATTCATAAAACCATATTAAAATCGACCCAGATTTTTTTTTTCAGGAAAACGGTAACATATTAAAAAAGTAAAAACACGACTGCAGCCCATTACCAACCCATTATCGGCACGCTACAGGGCACGGGTCTTCTCTCAGAATGAGAAGGATTTAGGCCGTAGTCCACCACACTGGCCAAGTGCGGATTATTAGATTTCACATTCCTTTGAGAACATTATGGAAAACTCTCAAGCGTGCAGGCTTCCTCACGTTGTTAAGTTACTAGCTTCTGCCCGCGGCTTCGCCCCGCGTGAATTTCGGTTTTTCACAAATCCCGAGGGAATCGTGGATTTCCGGTTCGTATTCCCGCTCTCTTTTCCAACCTTTATACCTACTTTCAAGGAAGTTTGCTATAGTAATCTACCTACCTATAGCTGTAGCTATAGATTTCGGTTTTTTTAATCCCGTGGGAACCGTGGATTTTTCTAGGATAAAAAGTAACTTATGTGTTAAGTCAGGGCATAATCTATCTCCATTCAAAATTTCAGCCAAATCGGTTCAGTAGTTGCGCCGTTAAAGAGTAACAAACATACACATACACACCAATAATATTAGCGTGATTGCCACATCCAGTGGCTCTGCCTACGAAGCGTGGCTTTCATTCTTATGCCACTCATGCCTGTCGCCTTTTCATTCCTCTTCCCTTATTAGAGCCGTCATATTGCCTAGCTTTTATTTTTTAGTCCACAGTCACGTTTAGGCTTATAGGAGGGAATGGTTTTATTGAGTGCGGTTTTGTTACGCTTTATGGGTTGACATTATATTACTCGGGGTCGGGGTTGGCTAATCCATACTAATACGTCACAGTATGTTTTGTTTCAGGAAAAATAAATCTATTTGTACTTATTTACTAAGTATGTGGTTTATTTTATACAAGCGGACACCCACGACTTCGTTCGCGTGGATATTGGTTTTAAAAATCCCGTGAGAATCATTTTGTTTTCCTAAGCTCCTTTGAGCTCATACCTTGCTAAAAACTGTTAAAAGTTCACTGGCGGATGTTTAGGTAGATCAAAAGGTAAACATCCGGCAGTAAAAGTCCCATCAAAATCGATCCAGCCTTTCTGAGATTATCTGGCAATCTTTAAAGTATCTCCTTTCTAACAAAAAAAGAATGAATGAAATCGGACCACGCGTTAATGAATTACAGCTAAGTACACATTTTAACTTTCATCCCCTCTCCCAAGGGAACCGTGCTGAATTTCGGGATAAAAAGTATCCTATATGTTACTCCGTAGAATGAACTTAAATCATACCAAGTTTCATTTCAATCCATTCAGTAGTTTTTGCGTGATGCGCGCACAAACATACAGACAAACAGATAAACAGACGTACAGACAAAAATTTCAAAAATAGCTTTTTTACGTTCTAATACTTAACACCCCCCAGTTATTATTTTGCAAAAATCTTTAATGTACAGATACGGCAAGTCTACGATTTTATTATATGTAGGATAGATAGCTTACTATAGATAGCTTACTATAGCTGTTCCCGGTATGCGTTGCAATGCCGCGTAAAGTATGGTTTAGGAACATAATATAGATATATTTTTCTGGTTACACACGCTTAACGTTAAGTTGAAATGTTACACTAGGACCACAGTAAATAAAAGAAATATTCATCTATTGGCATTTCCATCGAAGGCGTCGACGCCCCGCGTGACTTAATTATATCGTGTACGTAATCGATGCGTTTCAGAATAATGGAGAATCCTCAGTTAAATCGATGTCTCGCGTCGGAACGTGCTGCGAATATAATCGGATCGGCCGTACGGACAAATCGCTCGTATAAACTTAACGCTGTCCTAAACTGAGGAAATTGCTTGAGTGTTTACCCACCCATCTTCTTCTATTTCGCTGACATTTTTCCTATTCGCTGATAAGAACTTAAGATAAGTCTCCTACTAGGGCACCCCATACAATCGAGGTTTGTTGCTTTAACTTGAATATCTATTAAGTACAGATAATTACTTAAACCAAAAAATGTTAATGAACTCCATCTCTGTGATTTGTCAGATATCCGTAAAAATATACTGTTTCAAAGTAACGCCGGCTCAAAGATTTACGTACGAATCAAAAAGTATTTATTTTTTTTTTTTTTTTTTTTTGGACATCAGTATGAATAGGTACGATGCGCTCCATTAGATATGAATCGTACTTAAATTCTGAAATTTTCTTAATCCATGACAACCACTTGACCGCGATATCAGCTGATGGAAAGTGATCATTCACTCTAAGATATAAACGCGCTTACCTGGTAGGGCAGTTTATCAAACCCATATACCGGTTTCAATGCGACATGGTTTTGATGGTAGAATAGTAGTTTAATTATTTTTTACTTTCTATGAATTGTCAAGGGAATGTTCATTGAATAGGTGTGTATAACTATCTATGATTAGTGAAGAACTAAAAGGAAACCCAAAGTTCACTCTTATTGACGATGTAATTTAAGTAGTCTGTTTTGTTGAAAATTACTCGGTATTCTTAATAGACGTTTTTTGTAGCGTACCATAGCAGTTTCTCTATTCAATAATCCTATACAGCTGCAGTTTAAAGAGTCAATGGACGCATAATTCAATTAAACCATAGCGCACGTCCCCCAACGCGAACTTTGGTACAACATATCGGCGACATAATCCCGAAGGATGGAATTTGTCCTGCACACACCCCAGGAACCTGTGTTGACTCACGAACAAAACTTGTGTAAGATTTCCTGGCGCTAAGAAAACTTCGCGGATATATACGAGTGGGATAACTCGGTATTAGATGAAAGTGATAGGTGTAATATAGTTTGTGAGTTCACACATTGTTTAGTTTCCTGTAATATCCCAAACTAACCAGCTCATTGGAGGGCTTAGAGATTCGCAGGGACGTTAGCTCCCTCTGCGTATTCTACCGACTCTACAACGGGGAATGTTCTAAGGAGTTGTTTGATCTAATTCCGCCTTCTAATTTCCAGCACCGCATCGCACGCCACCGAAAGTGCTATCATCCTCACCACCTGGATCACTGGCATACATCAACCAAGCGTTGCGCGAGCTCATTCCTTCCGCGCACTCAAAAATTATGGAACCAACTCCCTTTGGAGGTGTTTCCACATAACTTTGACATAGGGTTGTTCAAGGAGCGGATCAACAAACTCCTTAAAAGCCGGCAACACATTAGTGGTTCCTGTGGTGCTGCAAATGTTCATGGGCGGTGGTAATCACTTAACATCAGTTGACCCGCTTGCTCGTTTGCCCGCAATTAATATAAAAAAAATATGGCGTTTCCTGTATAAGGTACAACATTTAGCTTCGACGGTAGACTTTCTACGAATCCTCAGACTTTTGAGTACACAAAAGGACTTGCTAAAATTCAACTGTCTAGCTGTCTGTTTTATCTGGACTAACTATAGAAATAGCTTGTAACACGTAGACGGTCTTAAATCTAAAAATTGTAGGGATTTCTCGGACCTAGGTAACAAGCTAGCTTCGTACAGGTGGCATTAAACCTTTTTCGATATTAGCTGGTTAATACCACCAACATCACAAACACTACAGCTCTTTAACGTCCCACTGCTGGGCACAGGAGGCACTCCTCTCTTATGGGATTTTGATATTAGACTCTAGAGCTTAGGATCTAAGTAGGTAATACGTAAACCCTTTATGTATCAGTTTTTGATGAAATAAGTTTGATTTCAAATTTTATTGAAGCTTTTATTCAAGACTAGCTGATGCCCGCGACTTCATCCGCGTGGATTTAGGTTTTTAATAATCCTTTTGGAACTCTATAATTTCCCGGGATAAAAAGTAGCTTATGTCCTTCTCCAAGGTCTAGTCTATTTCTCTACCGAATTTCATCAAAATCGGTTCAGCGTTTTAAACGTGAAAGCGTAACATAGAGACAGAAATACTTTCGCATTTACATATAATATTGGTATTATTATCAGAAATAGTTTGTTGTGACTTACCTATTTGAAAATGGAGCGTTGTTTTGATGATTGAAATTTTTAAAACTCGGGAAATATACGATTGCAATATTCAAAGCTTTCATCAATAGTGCACAGGAAATCTAAAGTTAAGTAGTTAAATACAACACAAAAATAATGTAAACGCAATAAAGACAATAAATCAAGTAACATGACTGATGGTATTTTACTGAAGAGACTGTACATAGTGATAGTGGTATTATGTTCTACAGAAACTATTGTTTTTGCTTATCTTCCCTCCCGACTGAAAGTAATAAAGCTCGCCCCAAATTAAAAGCACCGGTCATTCAGCAATTTGAACAAAAGCTCGAACAAAACAGACTAGAGGCAAACATTTCTGTATAACAATAAAATCTCGGTCAGTTCACGTCATATTTTACCTACAAAACTGTAATCTACATCAACACGCTATAAGTACGTAGTTTAGTCATCTATAAAAGATTAGTCTCAATTTAGTTGATCAAACAACTTACAACGACATTCGCTATTTTTTGGCGGCGGCCATCTTGGATTTGCATAGTGCTATTCTACTAGTCAAGCCCTTTCATTTGATACCCATATTACGGCACTTATAATAAAATATGTAATCCGCCATTTTGTGGCGGCGGCCATCATTTTTTTCATCAACACCCACACACAGAGAGAGAGACGCGTAAAACTTATAACACCCCGTCGTTTTTGCGTCGGGGGTTAAAAATGGATTAGCGAATGAATGAGATTTTGATAAGATCTAAAGCTCACAACTTACGCGCGTCAAAAAAACTGAGTTGATCAGCAAGCTGAATAAATGGTCAGCTATAATTCGTTTTTACAGCAAATTAAATACTTTAACAGTAATATTATTGATGAAGCAGCAAATGATAGAGCTAAAAGTAAAATTTTCAAAAGCGCAGCAATACAGCTCCCACCAAACTTTGGAAAAAAAATCCTAATAAGTATTGATTTTTGTATGATCGTACGAGTAAATAGGAATTAGCAATAATCACTACAATTCGATAATTCGCCAAAGATATGCCACGAATGAACGAGAAAGTCATGTAAACGAGCTTTAACCCAAATGTGTCAAATTCGTCCCCCCAACGACACGCCACTAAATAGTCACTCCAACCATTTTAATAATATTATAACGTGTTCGTGACTCAATAAAATTATAGATTAGGGTGGCTTGAGGAACTTGTAGCAATAAACTACTATTAATTTTTATGGAAAATTAAGTGTACTCAAGTGTACCAGGTCACCTATTTACTATAACTTAATTCAAATTCAAAATTAAATTTAATGTACAACAACTTGTGACTCTTATGACAAGTCAAGTCAACATTTCGGTATGCTGCGAAGTATCTTCTCATCCAAAATCTTTATAGTGGGAGATACAGTCATAGAGATTACTACCCTCATCTGTTATTTAATGCTGATAGAGATAATATGCTAGATAATTCATAGATTGATACATTGCACTTTGGTTGCCTGGCTAAATTTGGTGCCTATGATGTTAAACACAAAAAAATGTAATCAATTTTTTTCGATCTGGTTCCCTCATCTGTTATTTAACCCGGCGTCATGGGGGCTGGGTCTGTGCGACCCGTGACACTTTATTTCGCTTGTAGTTCGGTTACTATGCGTGCAACGTTGCTGCTCTTCTCAATAGCTGGAGCTGTTGAGTTGTTCTATGCGTCGCAAGCAACAAGTTAGTCGTGCCACAGCCGCAGTGGGAGATACAGGTGCACAAAGTTGAAAAAGGTATGTGAGACCCATCCCCGCAGTCAGTGTAACAATTTTGCGCCATTTTGTATAGATATTGTTTTACTTATTATCTGTTTTTATACTTTTTATATTTGATTTTTTGTTGTTATTTACAATTATAGCTGGTTATATATAGTTCAATGTATTTTATTTGTATTTTTGTAGGTACTTAGTAAAAATGGACAGTGAAGAGGCAGAACCAAAAAATTGGAATTTTTTTGGTGAATCTTCAGAGGAACCTCCAGCAAAAAAGGCTAATGTTCGCAAAAGGTGCCAAGTGTTTTCAGCCAAGAAAGACCATAAAACTAACGACACCTGCGAGAGTTGCAAAAATATATCTGTGTAGAACATATAGTACCATTCTGTGCTGACTGTACCAAAGATAATGATTCCAAGTGATTAATTGTTTTTTTTTTTCTCAAATTTATTTAGTTTCCTACAAAAAAGTGCCATTAAAACGTTAAGACTGATTGTTAATTAATAATATTATTACATTTAATAGAAGAGAAAATTTTTGTTGACAATTTTCGTTATTTTTTTAAAGTTCTATTAAATATAATTAAAACATAATATAACAAAATATTTGTGTTTCATTTATTCACATAAATACCCAAAAAACTAAACACGTATAAATATAATCTTTATTATTTATAAAGTATTGGAATAATTTTGACATTAATGAACGGGTCGGTGAGACCCACCCCAACGTCCGTGTATCACTTTTCCACCCCCATGACGCCGGGTTAAACGAATTATATGTCAAATGAAAGATTATTTTATTCCCAATCGAACCGTATTTGGTTGCCTGGTCAAAAGTGGTGCTAAATCATGGTTGTCTGGATTTTAAGATATAAAATTTTCTGTGCGAGTGTTGAAAGTGACGGAAAAGTGTTGCGCGCGCAATTCCATTTGACAGACAAAGATGCAGTGAGGCAGGCGTGCACTCGGCAGGTGCTTAGTCTATACAAAGATTTAAACCATAGACTAGCTGTGCCTGTCCATTAAAGATATTTGCAAAAAAAATAAGTGAGCGACGTAAGGAATAAGTAATAAAACGTAAAAAAGCTGTTTTTGAAAATTTTGTCTGTTTGTCTGTACCCTTTGGGTACGGAACCCTAAAAATGAATGAAATCGGACTACGCGATAATGAATTACAGCTAAGTACACATTTTGACTTTCATCCCCTCTCCCAAGGGAACTGTGCTCAATTTCGGGATAAAAAGTATCCTATATGCTATTATGTAGTATGAAATTAAATCATGCCTAGTTTAATTTCAATCCATTCAGTAGTTTTTGCGTAATACATGCACAAATATACAGACAAACAGACAAAATTTTCAAAAACAGCTTTTTTACGTTTTATTACTTATTCCTTACGTCGCTCACTTATTTTTTTTGCAAATATCTTTAATGGACAGGCACAGCTAGTCTATGGTTTTAATCTTTGTATAGACTAAGCACCTGCTGAGTGCACGCCTGCCTCACTGCATCTTTGTCTGTCAAATGGAATTGCGCGCGCAACACTTTTCCGTCACTTTCAACACTCGCACAGAAAATTTTATTTCTTAAAATCCAGACAACCATGATTTAGCACCACTTTTGACCAGGCAACCAAATACGGTTCGATTGGGAATAAAATAATCTTTCATTTGACATATAATTCGTTTAAATAACAGATGAGGGAAGCAGATCGAAAAAAATTGATTACATTTTTTTGTGTTTAACATCATAGGCACCAAATTTAGCCAGGCAACCAAAGTGCAATGTATCAATCTATGAATTATCTAGCATATTATCTCTATCAGCATTAAATAACAGATGAGGGTAGTAATCTCTATGATGGTATCTTAGACCATTAAGTGTCTGAAGACGAAAGTCTTCGAATAATGCGTGTTGTCAGTGATGACTTACGGATCCCAAACATGGTCGCAAACTATGGGTCTCATAAGTCACTCAGGGTCACTAAGCGACAAGGTCAAAAAGTCGACAGGCTAGACAAAAGGTCTCTATTGTGATCTTACGCTTATGTTTTCTGGAAAATGGCTTTTGTAATTCGATAAACTGTCCTAAACCCGTGTTACTTCAAACCACTCAAAGTTATCCATCAAAATAGCAATTTGATTATGTTTTTATTGGACTAGCGAGTATCCCGTTGTCCAATCATGACAACTGTATTATCGAAATATGATTAGGTATTTACAGAAGACCATATATTTTTTAAATGGACTTGCCTTAGGCAATGGAAATTTCTAGTGCGCGCATGTTTAAGAGCAATGATCGTGAAATGTTTGTGTATTCCGTCTTAGTGACACATATTTTTTCAGTCAGTGTACATACAAAATGCGCTTGTGACCTCTGAATTTGACAGAAAATATTCTTCGCGCATCCATACGCTTAGGCGACTCTGTTTAGTTTATGAGATACATACAGTAACAAAGACGATCTCCCTGGCGCAGTGGTCAACGCTGTGTTTTTATAAATGGGAGCTCCCGGGTTCGATTCTTGGCAGGGCAATTTGGGAATTTATACTTTCTAAATTGTCTCTGGTAGGTACGGCTGGTTGGCGGCTTTTAAAGCCGTGGCAACCCTACCGGCAAAGCCCGCCACGTCGGCTGCCATATTATCTCTTCCAGGTCCTCTTTCATCTATGACTGCATTATCACTTACCATCTAGTGAGGTGGTAGTCAATGGATAAATTTTCATATAATTGAAAAAAATTATCATCCATAAAAGTACCTAATGGCCTACCTGTTAAGTAGCGCTTTCTGTATTTTTGGTTTTTAGACCCTTAGGTTTTTTTAGGCCTCGAATATTAATTAGCTGGTTGTTAAACGTGGCCTTAGACATAAGGAAAACGAAATTCAACAATTTAATTTTCTGCAAGAACTTTTCCTGTCCTCCAAAACAGAATCATTGACGCCTCTCGGCTGTCTGATGGAAAATTGAAAATCCGAAAATATCTAAAACTCGTTTTCCACAGTAAAGATTTGATAATGTAATCGGCCAATTCAATTAATTACGAAAATAATTGTCCCTAATAGATATTTCGGCGATTTAGGTATTAATTTGAAAGGGTTTAATATTTCGTATATTGTTTTAAAGATAAGTGAATTATCCCGTTTTAACGAGATAGGTTTGATTTTAATTTGGTTTGTTGTGATACACGTTATTTTACGTATTAGTCACTAGACCATATTACCGATTTTTCGAGAGAAGCTTGTACAAAATTAAATACGCCTTGTCAATTTTTTATTACTCCTAAGACAATATAACGTTATAAATCCTTTTAAGTATGCATGTGCCACTCAAAACTAGAATAAGGTGTGCCGAGGGAAATCTTAATAGTGGCCTTCATGCCGCATTAAGAGGCCTTATTAAGCTTAAGGAACGTGCAAAGAGTGAGCTGATAGCGGAAACTGAAGCGGATTAGAGCAAGGGTTCTCTACAATCCGTTTTTCCTTAGCTGTCTTAATCAAGTCCCTTCTCGCAGAAACGCGTAAGCGACGCACTGTGCGTGGCGCATAGGACCTTCTTACCGCGAACTAACATGAAGCCATGATTTAAGTCATAGATAAATAAATGAAATTTAAGTGAAGATTCAAATACAAAACGTCTAGAGCGCCGGGGAAAGAGCGTCAGTTACGCGTTTCTTCGGAGAAGTTTTTTGCGATTTGTTTACCTTTTAAGACAGCTAGGTGAGAATAAAATGTTCGGTACTTCGGCACCTTGCACTTTAGCATTTAGAATAGAATAGAATAGAATAGAAAAGTTTTTTATTCAAATAAACTTTTACAAGTACTTTTGAATCGTCAATTGAATCTTAAATAATAGTAATTTAAGTAATAACTAAGGCTATAAGTTAATAAGGAGGTTATGCTTCCGAGCGAAATAGATGCACCCCGAGTTTTTGAAGCTAGTTAGTCTTAAATCGAGGAAAAAGTTGAATGGTTAAATTTAAAAGAAAATCAATCAAGTTTTTTTCAAGGAATCGGAAAATAAATTGAAATGATAATTTTTATAAATTAGCTTCCAAACCCACAACTCCGTTGCTCAAGTGGTTCTTGACCCTTAAATCATTATAAATGAAGGCTACTAATACAAAACCACTATTCAAAAGAATTTCTATCCTTCTACTTGTATTTAATGAATAAGTAGAATCTTAAACAAGTATAAATAAAAAAAAACCCCGACATTCGCCGTTTTGTGTTGGCGGCCATCTTGGACCGATTTTCATCAAACATAGCAAAGAACACTCCCGACTAATTTACCTTTCAAACAAAAAAAACCTTACAAACAAATTCACCTTTCAAACAAAAAAAAACGCATTCAAATCGGTTCACGGTTTGAGCGCTACGGTGACACAGACAGGCAGACAGACAAACACACACACAGACACGTCAAACTTATAACACCCCGTCGTTTTTGCGTCAGGGGTTAAAAAGATCCACATAATGAATAAGACTTAGGTCCAAAAGATACACCAAGTTAATAATTCAAACCTATAATATGTTCAAATCGCTCCCTGTTTAACGTAAACCTAATGTAACAACTAGATGTTTGCGAAAACTTTGCAAATATACCTGGTATGACATCTGGAAGGCTAATGAAGGTATAAAAACTTTGCTTTGAAGCCTTATTTGGGTTTATACTAAGTAAATTCGTGTTGGATAGCTTTATTAGTACCAAAGTACGAAAGTTCAGTTCTGCTGGATTATTTACAACTGTGAATTAATAATTTACGCCATCTTTTTCACTCGGACTTTCTTGTTGACGTTCTAAATGTTACCTACTCATTATTTTCATATCCGAGGGAATATTTTCATATTGCGGAAAGCAATCGCGAGCAGCTATGATAGCGACACTTCAGTTCAAAATTCAAAAATTAGTACACTTTTGTATCTCAATTTTCCAAGTATACCTAAAGAAGTGAGGTAATTGTGATAGCGATTATGCTACGAGGGCTATCAAGGCGTCGTCTGAGAAGAGATCTATCATAGAGAGGAGTGTGTGTGTGTCACACTGTGTGCGCGTATGTGTTTGTGTCAGTGTGTGTGTGGGTGTGTGTGTGTGTCATAAAATACTAACTGTTACTGCCAATAAGTACCCTCTCTGATCGTGTCGGATTACTATCCCATCCGGCTGTGAGAGTGAGGGAAAAGAGAGTTCACCTGTGCTTGCGTACACAGTTGTGCCCTATAATAATATCTGTTGCGTAAGTTGACTAGTCTCGTAGAAAATTGTTATTTATTCATGTTTGACGACTTCAAGTACCCGTTCATCCGTCACAATGTGCTAGACGTTAATTAGGTTCATAAAAACTACTTATTCATTTTAATTAAATCTGATGAAACTAGATTTGATCTCCCACTTATTTTAAGGTCGCGGAGGTCAGAGCCCTTGAAATACAGTACAGTAAACCTTTACAGAGAAAAGGAGGTCACGATGAAATTGGGTTAATGTTTGAATACTTTATTTTCTTTCATTGAATCACCGATGTCAGAAAATTGTTAAACGCATCTGAATGGTCTACCTTTTAGATCGGCTCTACGACAAACCACCTTAATATGTTGAGATGACCTTGCCCAAGGGATGACAAATCTATCTATACTCTGATTTTTAATTCCGTGGAATTCTGACGTTTCATAATGTTACCAGAGATAAAACAATTCCCACAAAAAAGATAACAAATTCAAAACTTATGTAAATAAAAATTTAGATAACAAGTATAAATTGAAAATTTAAAAACCCCCGACAATCGCCATTTTGTGGCGGCGGCCATCTTGAATTTGCATAGTGTTATTCTACTAGTCAAGCCCTTTCATTTGATACCCATATTAAGGGAGTTGTGAAAAAATATGTAATCCGCCATTTTGTAGCGGCGGCATCTTGGATCGATTTTCATCAAACATAGCTAACAACACTCTCGACTAATTCACCTTTCAGACAAAAAAAAACCGCATTCAAATCGGTTCAGCCGTTTGAGCGCTACAGGGGAACAGACAGACAGACACACACACACACACACACACAGACACGTCAAACTTATAACACCCCGTCGATTTTACGTCGGGGGTTAAAATTCATCTGCCGCATGTAGATATGACAAATGCCCGACAGACACTTCATGGTGATACTGATAATGGCATTCGACTTCCATTTTTGAATAAATTTCTCAATGTGCTTCTATTATTTTCTATTGCTGTTAGTTTGCACTTTCTAGTTTCCACTCTTAGCTATTTCTATTTTAGGGCGAAACGACTAATATTATTACGCGGCTTTTTTTATGTTGATAGGGAATTAAAGTAGTTTGGGGTAAAATCGAACTTCGTAGATGTTAACCCTGTTTTCCATAAAAAAATAACGAGGGTTAAATAGGGGATGAAAGTTGGTATGAAAGTCTGTCATTTTTCAAGTTATATCCATTTAAATCTATATTTGTAGTTTGAACTGTCGGTTAAAAATAAAGAAATAGGTACGTGTTTCGGGATTTTTGAAAATTCTATACCCAAATGGGTTAAATAGGGGATGAAAGTTTGTATGAGAGTCTGACATTTTTCACGTCGTTTATCAAGTGAAAATATCTAAATGTTTAAGGAATTTTGGAAAAACTACCCCTATCCGTTGATGTTAAATTAATTATTAAATGGTTAAATGGGAGATGAATGTTTATATGTGATTTGTATGAATCCACGCGGCCGAAGTCGCGAACTTCATCTAAGGTGGGTGGACCATGGAAGGCCACACTAACGAATAAACAGTTATTTTTCTTTTATTTACTGGATAAATGAAACAAACAAGTTATTAAGTAATACTTTGTTTTATTATGATACATGTAATACACTTTTTGTTATTGCAGAATTAATAACTATTTATTAAACTTAAGTTTTATTAAACTCTTCCAAACGGCCTTGCTAGGAACAAGGCTCCATACAAGGCCAATATAATAAATCAGTCGTTTAACTTAAAACTAACGTTGTGAAAATCAAAATATCTGTTTATACTTAAACTACATTCAAAATTCTTTCATTAAAACGAAACATTAAATGCTTACCATAATATATTCACATATAAAATACTCAACGAACATTACTTGAACACAATCGTATAACTAACAATGTATTCGTTGAAATGTTTTAAAAATCATAATAATGAGTATTATATCGATACCAAATAAGTTGCCAATAACCGATAAAAAGAAATTATAAAAAAATTAACTGACCTAAAATGGCCTTCTTATGGGCCCGTTCCTTGTAAGGTCGATACATTTTATACCTACATATCGGGAAAGTGAAAACAATGTGTTATAAAATCTAGAAATCACGAAAATGCTAATACCTATTTAGTTTTCAGTTGTAAATAGATTTTAAAACTAAGTATTAATATTTTCGTATTAATATTTCTAAATGTTCCTAGTAAGGCCCATGTGCCCTAGTAAGGCCAACCGTCATATTTTTGATTGGCTTTACAAGGAACCATTGACTTTTCTAAGAACACTATCGATATTTTAATTGAAATAAAAGAAAAGTAATATTTTTTACTTTAAATATTATAGCAAATCCTTATTTAAATTAATTCAGAGTAAAAAATAAAGAAAACAATAGGTTATTTACTTGAAAATTTACGTTTTGCTGTGAGCGCAAATTACAATTTTGAGTCAACAAAGTGAGGGGCCTCACTGACAAAATAGCAGCGTGAGGGACTCGCCGCCGCGTTTGTGTCCTTGAGTTCGATGAGTGTTAGTGTGAGTAAAAGGAATATGACATCACATAGAAATAACTACTACTTTTTAATAATTGGCCTTCCAAGGAGCCTGGCCTTCCATGGTGCACCCACCTTAGTTATATCTATACAGGGGTTTGGCATTTAATGTGTGCTGTGCACAGGTACCTAATTGCCGTCCTTCAGCTTTCTCCAACTCGGTTCATTTTTAACCCCCGACGCAAAAACGACGGGATGTTATAAGTTTGACGTGTCTGTGTGTGTGTGTGTGTGTGTGTGTATTTGCGTGTGTGTGAGTGTGTGTGTGTGTGTGTGTTTGTCTGTCTGTCTGTTCCCCTGTAGCGCTCAAACGGGTGGACCGATTTGAATGCGGTTTTTTTTGTTTGAAAGGTAAATTAGTCGAGAGTGTAGTTAGCTATGCTTGATGAAAATCGAACTAAGATGGCCGCCGCTACAAAATGGCGGATTACATATTTTATCACAACGCCCTCAATATGGGTATCAAATGAAAGGGCTTGACTAGTAAAATAGCACTATGCAAATCCAAGATGGCCGCCACCACAAAATGGCGAATGTCGGGGGTTTTTAAATTTTTAATTTATACTTGTCTTCAACACTGATGCAACAGACTTAATAGTAACAAATAGAAATGTATGTAAATTATTATTTATTTTAGAATAGAAAAGTTTTTTATTCAAATAAACTTTTAGAAGTACTTTTGAATGGAATGGAATTTTTTGTTTACTTATGTACTTACAGTTTAGTGATTTGATTAGATTAGAACTGCCTCGTTGGTCTAGTGGTTAGCGTATTTGACTGCAGATCACGAGGTCCCGGGTTCGATTCCCGAGTCGGGCATATAATTGTTAGGTATTGGGTTTTCTGTCAAGAAATTCTCAGTGCCAGCCTGGAGTTGGTAGTTTGTGGTGTTTCACCCCCGTGCCTCGGAGAGCATGTTAAGCAGTCTATTCCAGTTATTATCACTATCATGTGACAATAGTTGTTGAAGCCCGCCAACCCGCATTGGAGCAGCGTGGTGGATCTAAGCTCTAAATCCCTCTCTCCTATAAGAGAAGGGGCCTGTGACGTTAAAAGGCTGTAGTGGTGGTGGTGGTGACTGGTGGTGGATTAGATTACGGGCTGGTAGACTTCTAGTAGAGGGTTTAACACCGCGTGGAATGCACTTTACATGACAGTTGTTGTTGCAAAATAGAGTGCTTCTTACGACATGTGTTTAGGGTTTTGCATAATATGGAGAGATATCTAGTCCTTTTACCATAAATAAACCGAGGAAAACACGGAGCATAGACATGTTTACCTTATCGTCCACATTTGTGTATAATTATCCTTAAACATAAACCCAATACACACCAATTTTATCCTTAACCTGTAGAGATAAACTCTAAATTCGCTCCTGAATTTTCGTACCGCTTCAGGAAACCACGCGAGAATTTCCACGCAAACAAAATTTAACCTAATTCCGTGTACTTTAGATTCTAAATCGCGTTTACATACGCTTGTCACGGGCATGCTATATCTACATCAGAGCGTGGCGTACGGAGATCCATCTGGAAGCGGAAAAAATTGTTATGCCATTACAGTCCTTAAGTTTGCGTGATAAGAGCTATTTGTATATCAATCCGTCGGTACCAGGTGCAGCGTACATACGTATCAGGTAGTCCCGCGGATAAATATCTCAAGAGCCAGGCTGCGCGCTACGTGCTTACCTACCTTCACTGCAGACGTAGGGAAACGTCCACAGGGAGCGTTTTGAAAATAGAACGCCGTTTGTTGACAGTTTAATTTTTTTTTTTTTTTTTAGTTTTATGTTGTTTCTTTACGACCAGTTTTTCCTAGTTTTTATGTGGTTATCAACCACCGAGTAAATTAATTTCCGAAAACGTTGCTTTAGAATTTAGATTGGATGAGTTAAAAAAGTGTGAGATCATTTTTCTAATTTATTTTAGTCGACTAAAAACGATTATTATCAACACCAAAGAAATAAAGGTCCACTTTTCGCAGAAACGCCTATGGGATGCGATATGCGCTTGAGTCGTTCTTTAAATAAATCGTAAATTAAAATTGAAATGTAAGGTAAGTATACATACAGTGATAAATCATACTTTAGAACATCTTATGCGTTAACATATTATTGCATCACTTTCGCGATTTAGGTAGAAGGAATTAATATAAGTAGATCTTACCTAGTTATCGATATCGCTTCTGCAAAAGTTAGGTAGTACTTAACGAAATACTTTTTAGGTAAGTCAATGAAATATAAATAGAACATAGAATTTATAATCGGCTAGATAAAAACGTAGGATAAGCTCGTAAATGTCAAAGAGAAGCGTGGCATTTGCGACATCAATAAAGCAGCCGGAATTATGTTGGGACCGTAAAAATATCGCATAAACTTTATAGGTGGTAACCGCGGCTTAACAATGTACGCATACGGCAGTCCACACGGCGCATGCCCGGACCTCACTCATTCCGGACTATTTGTTTTGTCGTTACACTATCAAAAACCTCCGGAATGCTCGCAAAGTAACATCTTTCCGATAATTGCAGTGTTTCCGTACGCTTCTGCTTCCGGGCGACTCTATCGTAGATACCGCGCGAGGCGGATACCGCGCCCGCGTTCCGCGTGAATCAATCAGCCGTCTGTCAAGTGTTCGCGCCAATAGTTGACGTTTGACCGCGTGTTCGATATTCAAACGCGTCCGCAGCTCGAGGCTCGGGTGTGAACGGTCCCCTATTTTCAATATTTGGTGATGTACTAGGTACTCCTGCGAAGTGTGAAAATATTTTATTGAGCATAGATTTCCACTCGATTTATCCGCAATACGGTAGAACGGTTGCAGATCTAACCGCGTGGCGAATCTTCGCTACGCTATTGGACGGTTTACATTGTCATATTCCGTGAATACGAACCGACTGCTGAGAGTGTTTTCATATATCGAACTTGTAGTATCTCCGTTCTATTCGAAATACAAATAAGTTCCATCGATTGATTCGTCGAACCGAAAGGTTCTTTTCACGTCGAGATGAATATCACCTCAACAACGGACGGTAAGCATGAATTAATTCCTAAATCTCTGCATTGTAAAAGAATCTAATTGCACGAATTCCATGGATTGCTGCGGATTTTATAGCGCATTCGAAACTAACCTTTCGGCGTTAAGCGCAAGAATCAAATTTCACTATCTGAAATCTCGTTTTAAGACTTTGAATTTTTAACATTAAAATGATCTGGTTTAAGGTTCATTTTTCAACGTTTAGAGGCTTTCAGTTTAAATGTATGAACGGTTTTAGTGTCACAAATGAATGTAGCCTGTGTTTGAACATGTCTTTTCATGTTTTTATGTTGAAAATTTGTTTTGTCGGTCGGCTAAAAGTTCGTCGCTTCTTCGTTTATTTTAGGGAATGAGTTTTCCTAATTTTGGTCTATTATAAGGTCGTTATTTCCGATAAAACTTTTTGTTTTGAAAGTCTGTAAGGGGCTGTCCATTAATCACGTGATGTTTTTTTAACATTTTTTTACCCCTCCCTCCCCCATGGTGATACGTGGTGAGGTTTAAGATTACCCCCCACCCCCACCAAAAATCACGTTTATTTTTAGTACCTACAAAGAATCTTAAAATTTTTATAGTAAGGACCTATTATTTTTAAGTACCGGCATAAAGTATAATCTAATCCTTAATTCTAGAAAATTAATTCGGTTTAGAAATCACGCATTTGACGAAAAATAAGTACACGTACACGTTCGCTTGGTTGAGTAGTAAAAATATTTATTTTTATTCAAATCATACAAATTGAAATTATAGCTTATTCGAATCAAATATCACAATTTTGTGTGATTTTTGATTGTTATAAGTAATAAGTATATAGTGCTTTTTACCAAATATTACAATATCAAATTGCGATAATCTTTTCGGGAATTTGTACGTATTATTTGATAGAGCCTTACGCCGCGCCGCGTCCACACCAATAAAACGTCATATTTTATTATGTTGAACACTGCTTATGTATGACATACAAATCGCTGTGAAATCGATAGGTCACATGAAAATCAGGCATCGCAAATACCTACAAAAAGTTATTGGTACAATGAGCTTGACAAGAAATAAAAACGTGACGTGACGTAACTTAACGTAGCGTAACGTAGACGTTCGTAGCACGTTTGTAGCGATGACTCGAAAGATGTTGACCTCGAAAGTGGTTTATGTAATAGGTCTTCATAATAATTTCTTTTTACTCGGATTCGTCACAAAAATTTATATCTACGCATTTTATATCCGTCTACTATAATAGAAATCTGATAATTATTAGCATTGTATATGTTTGTAAAATGTTTGTTTTTTTCGTCAAAATTTGGAATCTTCGTAGCTTTAGTTTTCAACTGACGAAACAACTACTTAGTTATATACTAAGTAGTTGTTTCGTCAGTTGAAAATATTATTTTTGGCTTTGTTACGCAAGTGTAACCAGGTAGCTACAAGTGAACGAGGGTAACACGGGTTACACGGCCACACCGCAATAACTTCTGGAAGAGATCGCTTCCAAGCGATAAGGCTACCATTTATAACTCAATAGCTGATGCCAGCGACTTCGTCCGCTTGGATTCTTATAAATGTCATTTGGGAGTGAAATTTCCAAAATTCCTGAAACACGTACTTAATTCTTTATTTTCAACAAAAAATACAAATACCGATTTTCATTGATATAACTTTAAAAATGACGGATATTCATACAAACTTTCATCCCCTATTTAACCCTCAGGGGTGGAATTCGCAATAATCCTTTCTTAGAGTGCGCCTACGTCATAAAAGAAAGCTACTGTGAAAATTTCAAGTTCCTAGCTTCATTGGTTTAGGCTGTGTGTTGATGATCAGTCAGTCAGTCAGTCAGGGCAAGCTTCTTTATATTATTATGGATAGATTTATTTTTACCCTACTACGGCAAATCCAAAAGGAAGGATTATGATTTTAGCAGTCTATGTATGTATGTACCTATGTATGTATACATACAAAATCAAAATCGGCCACAAACAAGCATACATACATGTATGTATGCATGTTTGTGGCCGATTTTGATGAATGAGGTGTCAATTAATTCTTTGTTGTGGTCCGGGTGACATAGGCTACATTTCATATACGAAAAAATCGAGAAGCGACATCCGAGCGGCAAAAGTAAAATGTTATTTAGTTTCGGAAAGACTTAATAGATGGCGCCACTAGCTGCTTGCCCCGCATTTTCTGCACACTAAATTATTATTTTATATTAAATTCAATTACTAAGCGTAGTCGGGTTTTAGTTTACAAACTTTATCTCTTGTATTTATATCTAGTTCTTAATGTACAAATAAAGCATAAGTGTAATGACTAATGACTAATGAATGAAATAATGTTCTTGATTAATTAAATAATTCATTCATTCATTCACAGTCATTGTGCATCCATTGTTAGAAAAAGGACTTTTTAGAAACGCCAACGTACTCTATCCTCGGCTGTTCAAATCCAATTGGTGACAACCGGGTATCCGGGAATAAAAACGATATCCGTGACTTTCCGGATATCGTCGCTGCACCTTACTGAGAAACGTTCTACTTTTACGATCTCGAGTACTGTGCAACTCCATCGGTCCTGAAGATTAGTATTTCCTGTATATCCTGAAGATTATATTTAGTACCTATGATTTAAACCGGCAATGTATAGCGTGCAAAACGCGGCGAAAATTTTAGGTATTCACCCAACGTTCGTCGAACTCTACCGTCAGCTGAATGCGTTATATAGCGTACTTTAAAAAAATACAGGATATAATTTAATTTTTTTCGTATTTTTAGGGTTCCGTACCCAAAGGGTAAAAACGGAGCCCTGTTAATGTCACTCTGATGTCTGCCTGTCCGTCCGCCGGTCACAGGTCTCTAGCTCGCAGACGAAATGAGTTATAAACCTGAAATTTTGGTATTTGGGGTAAAACGTTGACCCAAAATCAAATATTGAATTAACAATATCAGAGAACATATTGACAACAGTGACATATGTATACATACATATATGGTTATAACTTCGTACGAAAGAATGATAACTCGATATGTTATATACTAAAACCTTCCTGAAAGTATGTAGATTACGATAGTGAAACAATCATCAAAATCGGTTCATTAGTTGCGGAGATAATCGCGAACATACTTACATACATACATACATACATACATACATACATACATACTTACATACATACTTACATACATACATACGGGTCGAATACAGAACCTCCTTTTTTTGAAGTCGGTTAAAAATTGAATTAAATTATATTTCAGGGGGGCTCCCATACATAAAAAAGGAGCCGGAATTTTTTTCTTACCCTAGCTTGTGGGGTGTCATTGTTTAGAACTCATCAAGTAGAGTACGAATATACATATTTTTAATTTTTTGCTTAAAAAATAAGGAAATGGGGGGGCCATCAAAGTTGTCAGTTTTAGACCATTTTTGTGACGGGGGCTATCTCAAAAACTAAACCAGTAAGGAATATGCGGTATATTATGTACCATAGACTGTATTTAAACAACAAATACTGAAAACAACGATTCATAAAGTAGTTTGTAAGCTGTGATCAAAACAAACGCACATGTTTTGGGGTTTTCTTTCACGGTTTGTTGATGCTCGGAAATTAAATATTTCTTACACTCAAAAATATATTATGTTCATAATTATGTACGGCACCCTGAAAGAGCGAGGCCCGACTTGCACTTGGCCAGTTTTTAACCCCCGACGCAAAAACAACGGGGTGTTATAAGTTTGACGTGTCTGTGTGTGTGTGTGTGTGTGTGTGTGTGTGTGTGTGTGTGTGTGTGTGTGTGTGTGTGTGTGTGTGTGTGTGTGTGTGTCTGTCTGTTCCCCTGTAGCGCTCAAACGGGTGGACCGATTTGAATGCGGTTTTTTTTGTTTGAAAGGTGAATTAGTCGAGAGTGTTGTTAGCTATGTTTGATGAAAATCGGACCAAGATGGCTGCCGCTACAAAATGGCGGATTACATATTTTATCACAACGCCCTCAATATGGGTATCAAATGAAAGGGCTTGACTAGTAGCAAATCTAAGATGGCCGCCACCACAAAATGGCGAATGTCGGGGGTTTTTTAAATTTTCAATTTATACTTGTATTTATTTGTGTTATCTTGTCAGTAATCATCACTGTCACCTGTTTTCGTTTCCGATAGCGGCCATGTTGTTTTTGTGCAGACATGTGCATCGTTACATCGTCACCAAAGAGCTAGTCTAAATATATAAAAAGAAAAGGTGACTGACTGACTAACTGACTGACTAATCTAGTAACGCACTGCAGCTTAAGCCACTGAACGGATCAGGCTGAAAAACTACAGATTACTTAATTTTGACGTAGGCATTCGCTGAGAAAGGATTTTCAAAAATTGAACCCCTAAGGGGGTTAAAAAAGGATTCAAAATTTGTATGAGATTAATATGAATCCACACGGACGAAATCGTGGGCATATATGAAGTACTTAATAAGGCCATCAAGGTGAAACCGGGGCGAGTGAGCTAGTGAGGTAGTAAATATTAAATGAGCCGGGAACACCCCGAGCGTCATAGATTAAGAGCCCACATAAAGGGAAATAATATTACTCACAACTCTGAAAAGGAAGCTCTGCTCTTGTTTGGATACTGACCCGTTTCCTGCGCGTTAATATTTGATTGCCCCTCGTGCCTCTTGTTCGTTTCTTACGTCATAGAGTAAGTAATACGATGAGATGAACCATTTTTTTTTGCGATATCACGAAGAAAGTGAGCAGTGACCAAATATGAAATTCCATTTTGACAGGTGCCCTAATAATGTATCTATCTGACAAGTATAAATTAAAAATTTTAAAAAACCCCCGACATTCGCCATATTGTGGTGGCGGCCATTTTGGATTTGCACAGTGCTATTCTACTAGTCAAGCCCTTTCATTTGATATCCATATATTAAGGGAGTTGTGAAAAAATATGTAATCCGCCATTTTGTGGCAGCGGCCATCTTGGACCGATTTTCATCAAACATAGCTAACAACACTCTCGACTACACACCTATCAAACAAAAAAAACTGCATTCAAATCGGTTCAGCCGTTTGAGCGCTACGGGGGAACAGACAGGCACACACACATACACACAGACAGAGACACGGCAAACTTATAACTCCCCGTCGTTTTTGCGTCGGGGGTTAAAAACCAATCAAGTGCGAGTCGGGCTCGCGTAATGGGTTTCGTACCACAACACAGCACATATATGTGTACCTACTGTGTTTTAGGACAGTACCTATGGAGGACCGAAACCCTATGGGGTTTCACATAATCAATTTTTTGATCAAGATTTCCCGATAATCTCCCAATTAAAAAACACTGTTTAAATTATTTTTCTAAATAATTAATTTATAACAACAACAAAAAAAAACAAGTAATTTATTGAAAAAATATATTTTTAATTACTTACTTCAATTATGTTTAAAAATTTAATTTACTTTTGTTTTACTATGAAGTATGTAGGTACTACCTACTCCTTTAAATAGTGGAACAAATAACGTTGAAAAAAAATATTTTTCGAGGTTTACTACCTGGTTAGCGTGTTTCATCTTTAAATGCATCATCACATATCACTAGATGAGATATCTTTCCATTTCATATTCCATCCTCACAAATAATAGGATACGTACAACACTTAGGGCTCTAAGATATACAAGAAACAGCCAAAGCCATAAAGATCTACATCCGCAAACATCTCCAAACAAACAGTGTTTGCGCGTTTGTAATTCTCCGCAAACTTTGCCCTTTCCGGGTGCCTTAAAATATTCACTTTGCAGAAGATTGTCAACTTTGCAATTAGGCGGAATATTTTAATACGTTCTCCCCTTTATCCATCCTGCCCCTGGTGTACAGAGAGCTTGTGGACTATCTTGGGAAGCTGCTTGATAAAACTACTGGTTAGTAATATCATAATAGAAGAGGTATTGAGATTTTTAAATTGTGAAAATATGTCTGTTTCTTTTCCTATCTATTATTTATCTTCTCGAAATGGATATAGGATGCCTTTTCTCACGTAAAATGGCATTTCCACGGGATATTTAAAAAAACGTATATACGGGTAGTATAACGTAAACGAGGATGAAGGCAGGCAGTTCAGGCAGGTTTATAAAAGTTAAAAAATACCAGACAAATATTCTGTAGTGTATTTAGAATTTGAAGTTTCAAAGATTCTATAGTATGCCAGAAAATATTTCATGAAGTATATTCTATATACAGACTTCATGAAAAGAACTAACATTCAATGCCAAGTAAATATAAGGTGCAATAGTTACAATGACAGACGATCAATTTACCACCACAGATGTCCTACCAATCTCTAGTTTTCCAAACGCAGGTTACGCGGAAGCACGAGCCCACAAGCTTTCGGCTTTTATATAAGCACCTCCTTAAAATTTTCTACGTGCTCTCGCGCCATAGCGGAAGCACCAAAACACCCTCCAATCTACTCAAGCCATAGATTAACTGATAAGAGGTGCCCTTTTTAGGTTAAACTTTCCCCATGTATTATAAGAAATTGCCTACATTAAATGGATTTATTGAAAAAAAAAATTATTATTATACACTTGGAGTTTTAATACTATAATGAAAAATAAAACGCTTTTGGGATCAACTTTCGCGTTCTTTTTTCTTTTTCTTTGGAGAAAGTTTAAAGTAGATTATTAAACAACATACTTTTTAACACATTTTACCTTTCTTAAAAATTAGATTAGGTAAGACACAAGGTATGGTTGTTAATAAACAACGGCCGAAACGTCCCACTCAGTGGTCCCACTAGACCAGACTAATGTCAAATTGCTCTTATACACTTATCACATCACGCCAAGGAGGTCGTGAAAATGTCAAAGACTAGTAAATAATGCATTCACATTATTACAAAACCATGCATGCCTACATTATGCAATAAAGCGCTAAAATAAACTGAATAAATAGTACCTATTGGACTTGAATAAAATGTGAAACGGGTGCAACAAAATATGAAACTCTATAATTATGTAGGTATAATATTAATTGATTACCTGTCTACGAAATTAATTACATAATCTATGGCTTAGTTTGAAGATGATTCAGTTTTGATGCCACCTATCTAATTATTAAATTCGTAGCCAGATTATCACGGTTAATACACTTAAACGCGGATTACATAATAATTTAGTCAACTGTGACAGACAGGTGTCTATCATTAGTTTTTATATGCTAAATGAAAGACAGGGAATAAAGACACACGGAAATACAGAAATAAAGACATACAGAAAATCAACGAGTATTACGTGTTTCTATTATTTATAGTATCCTAATATGACAAAAACAATTAATTATATTTTTATTTTTTATTGATGCCTCATTTAAAGCTTATAGGCACAATACTAATTCGGGATGTATAATATCTACTTTAGTAAACTCTTCTTTGGCATTAATCTGATGTAAACTCAGTTTTGATACCTGCCTCATAATTATTCAATCCGAATCCCGAAATGTGATTAATAAATTAGATAGGTATAGGCAGATTACTCTCGAAGCGTATCAAGATAATGTTATTGATTAAATCTAAAACTAGCTAGTGTTAATTAGGCGTGGATGTGTAGGTGGAAGACACCCTTAGTATCGGAAATTTAATACATCCGAGTAAGTTATTGATTAATTATTCCATGTTATGAAAAGTAACTTGAGTTTCTCCTCGAAATTATAGCTTTGCTTTCTTTTAAATGTAGCAAAGTGCGTGACAGAACACACAGGTATTCGTTGTAGGAGACAAGAGATAAAGTTCGTATACTAAAACCGGACTATACTCATAATAATAATTAAGTGAGTAATTATTAGTCTATCTTCTATCTATTCTATATCTTCTTCTATCTATCTATCTATATCTATATTCTATATCTATACACTATCTATCTATAATATAATAAGACTGTAACAGATCCAATTCTGTACATTGAAGATATTTTGAAAATTTTTATTGGAGGGCACTCTATAATTGATACTGAAGCCAAAACTGCAATTTGTTTCATTTTTGTCTGTCTGTCTGTCTGTCTGTCTGTCTGTCTGTCTGTCTGTCTGTATCTTGGCCGCGCATCACGCCGAAACTACTGAATGGATTCAAATGAAACTTGGTACGATTTGAGTTTATACTCCGAGGTAGGACATAGGATACTTTTTATCCCGAAATTCAGCACGGTTTCCTTGGGAGAGGGGATGAAAGTTAAAACGTGTATTTAACTGTAATTCATTAACGCGTTGTTCGATTTCACTCATTCTTTTTTTGTTAGAAAGGTAGTACTTTATATATTGTCCTGTAAATATTTCAAGGTCATAGGTTTTTTAGTTCAGAAATGACAGACATTTATTGGGTTCAAATAACTTGGGACCCGGATCTTTGAACGTACGGCTTATTTTAAACTGGTGTGCGTTTAAATTTATGTTTGTCGATCTGTCTATTTGTTCCAGCTAATTACCGAAACGGCTGGATCAATTTTGATGGAACTTTCAATGGCAGATAGGTGATGTTATAAGGAGTAACTTAGGCTACATTTAGTTTAGGTACAAAAAAGGATTATGGGATCCAATCCGATCCTATATAAAACCCATATCCAGGCGGACGAAGTCGCGGGGGTCGGCTAGTCTATAATATAATAAAACTGTAACTGATCCAATTCTGTACATTGAAGATATTTTGAAATTTTTTATTGGAGGGCACTCTATAATCGATACTGAAGCCAAAACTGCAATTTTTTTCATTTTTGTCTGTCTGTCTGTCTGTCTGTCTGTCTGTCTGTCTGTCTGTCTGTCTGTCTGTATCTTGGCCGCGCATCACGCCGAAACTACTGAATGGATTCGAATGAAACTTGGTACGTTATGAGTTTATACTCCGAGGTAGGACATAGGATACTTTTTATTCCGAAATTCAGCACGGTTCCCTTGGGAGAGGGGAAGAAAGTTAAAACGTGTATTTAGCTGTAATTCATTAACGCGTTGTTCGATTTAACTCATTCTTTTTTTGTTAGAAAGGTAGTACTTTAAGTATTGTCCCGTAAATATTTCAAGGTCATAGGTTTTTTAGTTCAGAAATGACAGACATTACAACCCTCAGTATGGGTTCAAATAACTTGTAACTCGGATCTTTGAACGTACGGCTTATTTTAAACTGGTGTGCGTTTAAATTTATGTTTGTTGGTCTGTCTATTAGTTTCAGCTAATCTCCGATACGGCTGGATCGATTTTAATGGAACTTTCATTGTTATACCTAAGTAGTAACTTAGGCTACATTTAGTTTAGGTACATAAAAGAATTATGGGATCCGATCAGATCCTATATAAAAACCTATATATCTACGCGAACGAAGTTGCGGGGATCAGCTAGTACATATAATAAAATCGTAGACTTGCCGTATCTGTACATTAAAGATTTTTACAAAATAATAACTGGGGGATGTTAGGGATAAGTAATAGAACGTAAAAAAAGCAATTTTTTAAATTTTTGTCTGTTTGTCTGTTTATCTGTTTGTCTCTTTATCTGTTTGTCTGTTTGTCTGTATGTTTGTGCGCGCATCACGCGAAAACTACTGAATGGATTGAAATGAAACTTGGTACAATTTAAGTTCATACTACGGAGTAACATATAGGATACTTTTTATCCTGAAATTCAGCACGGTTCCCTTGGGAGAGGAGATGAAAGTTAAAATGTGTACTTAGCTGTAATTCATTAACGCGTGGTCCGATTTCATTCATTCTTTTTTTATTAGAAAGTAGATACTTTAAAGATTACCGACTAATCTCAAAAAGGCTGGATCGATTTTGATGGGACTTTCACTGGCGGATGTTTACATTTTGATTTACCTAAACTTCCGCCAGTGAACTTTTAACAGTTTTTAGCATGATATGAGCTCAAAGGAGCTTAGGAAAAACAAAATGATTCCTACGGGATTTTTAAAAACCAATATATTATATCCACGTGAACGAAGTCGCGGGTGTCCGCTTGTTATCAAATAATAATTAAGTGTGCAGAAAAACGTGTATTCAAGTGCGTAATAATTGAAGAAAGTGCGGGACAAGCAGCTAAAGGCGCCATCTGTTATATATATCTGAAACTAACTTAATATTCCAGTTTAGCCGCGAACGTCACTTTTCGATTTTTTTTGCATATATAAAACTAGCTTGTGCTCGCGGCTTCGCCCGCGTGAATTTCGGTTTTAAACAAATGCCGAGGAAATCGTGTATTTCCGGTTCCCGTTCCCGCTCCCTTTTCTAACCTTTACACCTACTTTCAAGCTATTACTATAGTAATCTACCTATTATAGCTGTAGCAATAGACTTCGGTTTTTTCAAAATCCCGTGGGCACTGTGGATTTTTCTAGGATAAATGCATGCAATGACAGCAAACTATTGCAATAATGTGTCATGTGAGCGTGATGACCCTAAGACTAATCAGCGAAATCTATCGCGTTTTGGAAGTCTATATGTATTTAAGTCCCACAGGAACACTTTTTCCTGAATAAAACGTAGACGAAGTCTACGGGGCATAATCTATCTCCATTCAAAATTTCAGCCAAATCGGTTCAGTAGTTGCGGCGTTAAAGAGTAACAAACACACACACACACACACACACACACACACACACACACACACACACACACACACACACACACACACACACACACACAAACTTTCGCCTTTATAGAATTATATTAGTGTGATAGTGTGATAGATAATTTGAATTTGAAAACTGACGTGTAAAATGACGAACGCTAATACACACCTTCCCCTATTTAACCAACGTAGGGCTAGAATTTACAGAAATTCAGAAAGATAATAATATACTTCTTTATTATACTATATATAGCTCGATTACCACTCACTCACTGACTGACTGACTGACTGACTGACTCATTGACATAATTGTTCTCCTAGAAAGAGACAGAAAACGATACAATAATGTATGGGAGATATGTTCGGATGCGGGAGTCGAGTAGGGAAAAATTATGACATTTCAGAAAAACAAGATGGCGGCCGATGTGATTTTTGTAACTTTTTTGTTTTCTTACCGATTTTGTTACAACTTACAACTATTGAAGAAATTAATAAACAATTAATAAAAAAAGTGGAAAAAATTGGAAAAACAAGATGGCGGCCGAGATTTAGGTTTTTAAAATTTTTGATTTTCCGACCCCAAACCGCGGCACCACAGCTCCGAAACGGGGTAATTGTCGATAGTATTTTTTTCCTGTATTCGCCCACAATTACCTTTAATTTTGACAGAACGAGAGTGGTTTTTAAAAATTCAAGATGGCGGCTGTCGTGGCGGCCATTGGGTTTGAGGTACGAAAAAACCCAATTTTAAAATTCAAATTTCTCACAGTTGGCAACATCGGAACGTTTCGACTTCTATGAAGCGATTGTTCGCATTGACTCGAGGTATAAATTGGCGATAAAAAAAATACCCCACTTTTGGGGAAATTTCAAGATTTACCCCAAAAATTAAAAAATCGAAATACGGACTTTTTGCAAAATCCGAGTATGAGCCACCATGTGTTTTACTTGTACCAATGACATTTGAGTATTTTTGTGTTCGGGGACTGGTAACACTGGAATTTATCAAAGAAAAAGTGATTTTCGCGACATGGTCTTTTGTCAGGGGCAATCATTTCGCCTGGGTGCGAGTGAGATGGAACATGAAAACGTCATCAGGAGTGGTATATCCTGTACTTATTGAAAACATTATAAAACTATGTGAATTGTTTCTATAAAACGAGTTGGCGGCCATTTTGTATTGTTGTTGAGTGTTTTTGAAAATTTTGATCATGTTTTTGAGGAAGTTGGCAACATTTTAGAAAGTTGACATGTATGAATCGATTGTGCAACTCGACCGGCATTATCGAGGTGTGTACACAGTGTTGCCACATTTAGGGTAGTTTTTGAGATTTCCCCAAAAATTTCCTCCTGTAAAATTTTGTATGAAAATTTTTTTTTTCACTAATGGTTTCACAAAGAAGACAAAAATTTATTTCGAAAAAAATATGGAGAGAGCTGATGATTGAGGGTTTCGGAGACGGGTGAAGGGCACGCTGAAGGTATTGAAGATAGGTGGGGGATGCTCGAGCAAATGTCATTTGAAATGTCGTCCAACTAGGAGTGAGCTGAAAAAAAATTCAAAATGGCGAAAAAAAGATGGCCGCCATACAAATTTCATCGGTATCCATCTCGGAGGGTATAAAAGATGGAAGAGTGGTTTCTTAGCAAAAGATGATCAAAATTCGAAGGTCTACTTGATGAATGGAAAAAAAAATTCAAAATGGCGGAGTTTATTTTTTCATAGAAAATGTATGGTGAATATTGAATTGCTTTTGATGCGGTTCTTCAGAGAATTCTCACAGAAAAATATGGGAAGACATGATGATTGAGGGTTAGTAAGATGGTTGGGGAGCCCGGGAAGAGTATTGTAGATAGAAAAGACAAACAAAAACAAGATGGCGGCCGACGTGATTTTTGTAACATTTTTGTTTTCCTACCGATTTCGTTAAAACTCGCAATTCTAGAAGAAATTAGGAAACGATTAATAGAAAAAGTAGAAAAAATTTTAAAAACAAGATGGCGGCTTAGCTGTAGTCTTTCAAATTTTCGATTTTTCGACCCCGAACCGCGGCGCCAAAGCACCGAAACGGTAGTTGAGGATAATATTTTTTTCCTGTTTCCGTCTACAATTATCCTGTATTTTGACAGATCGGGAGTGGTTTTTAAATATTCAAGATGGCGGCTGTCGTGGTGGCCATTCAGTTTGAGGTACGAAAAAACGCAATATTAAAATTCAAATTACTCACAGTTGACAACATCGGAGTGTTTCTACTTCTATCAAGCTATTGTATGTACAGACTTGAAGTATAGATTGGTGAAAAAAATACCCCATTTTTGGGGAAATTTCAAGATCTACCCCAAAAATTAAAAAATCGAAATACGAACTTTTTGCAAAATCCGAGTATGAGCAACTACATTTTTTACCTGTACAAACGAAATTTGGATATTTTTATCGCCAGGGACAGGCAACACTGAAATTTATCAAAGAAAAAGTTATTTTCGCGATGCGGTCTTTTTTCAGGGGTGATCATTTCGCCTGTGTGCGAGCGAGATGAAAACTTGAAACGTCATCAGGAGCGGTATCTCCTGTACTTAATGGAAAAATTATTCAACTTTCTAAAAATAAATCTGTAAAATGAGTTGACGGCCATTTTGTATTTTATTTGTTTTGGAATTGATTTTGAACATGTTTTTGAGGCCGTTGGCAACATTTTGGAAAGTTGAAATGTATGAATCGACTGTGTAACTTATCCGGCAGTATCAATAAATGTAAAGTGTTGCCACCTTCGAGGTAGTTTACGAGATTTTCCCCAAAAATTTTCTTCTGTAAATTTTTTTATGAAAAAAATTTTTTTTTCACAAATGGTTTCACAAAAAAGACAAAAATTTATTCAGAAAAAAAATATGGATAGAGCTGATGATTGAGGAACTCGGAGATGGGTGAAGGGCACGCTTAAGGTATTGAAGATAGGTGGGAGGTGCTCGAGCAAATGTCACTCGAAACGTCGTCCAATTGGGAGTGAACTGAAAAAAAATTCAAAATGGTGAAAAAAAGATGGCCACCATACAAATTTCATCGGTATCCATCTCGGAGGGTATAAAAGATGGAAGAGTGGTTTCTTATCAAAAGATGATCAGGACCTTCGGATCCTGATCATTAGAAAAAAAATTCAAAATGGAGGAATTTATTTCGGATCGACTAGGGACCGACTGGGGACCGACTAGGGACCGACTAGGGACCGACTAGGGACCGACTAGGGACCGACTAGGGACCGACTAGGAACCGACTAGGGACCGACTAGGGACCGACTAGGGACCGACTAGGGACCAACTACGGACCGACTAGAGACCGACTACGGAACGACTACGGACCGACTAGGGTAGACCGACTAGGGACCGACTAAGGCCCGACTATGGACCGACTACGGACCGACTAGGGACCGACTACGGACCGACTAGGGACCGACTAAGGACCGACTATGGACCGACTAGAGACCGACTAGGGACCAACTACGGACCGACTAGAGACTGACTACGGACCGACTACGGACCGACTAGGGTAGACCGACTACGGACCGACTAGGGACCGACTAGGGACCGACTAGAGACCGACTAAGGACCGACTACGGACCGACTACGGACCGACTAGGGTAGACCGACTAGGGACCGACTACGGACCGACTAGGGACCGACTACGGACCGACTAGGGATCGACTAGGGACCAACTACGGACCGACTAGAGACCGACTACGGACCGACTACGGACCGACTAGGGTAGACCGACTACGGACCGACTAGGGACCGACTAGGGACCGACTAGAGACCGACTAAGGACCGACTACGGACCGACTACGGACCGACTAGGGTAGACCGACTAGGGACCGACTACGGACCGACTAGGGACCGACTAGGGACCGACTACGGGCCGACTACGGACCGACTACGGACCGACTACGGACCAACAACGGACCGACTACGGACCGACTAGGGACCGACTAGGGACTGACTACGGAACGACTAGAGACCGACTAGGGACCGACTACGGACCGACTACGGACCGACTACGGCCCGACTAGAGACCGACTAGGGACCGACTACGGACCAACTAGAGACCGACTAGGGACCGACTACGGACCGACTAGAGACCGACTACGGACCGACTACGGACCGACTAGGGACCGACTAGGGACCAACTACGGACCGACTAGGGACCGACTACGGACCGACTAGAGACCGACTAGGGACCGACTATGGACCGACTAGGGACCGACTAAGGACCAACTAGGGACCGACTAGGGACCGACTATGGACCGACTAGGAACCGACTAGGGACCGACTAGGGACCGACTACGGACCGACTACGGACCGACTACGGACCGACTAGAGACCGACTATGGACCGACTATGGACCGACTAGGGACCGACTAAGGACCGACTAGGGACCGACTAGGGACCGACTATGGACCGACTACGGACCGACTAGGGACCGACTAGGGACCGACTATGGACCGACTACGGACCGAATATAAACCGACTAGGGATCGACTAGGGTCCGACTAGCTCCCCATGCAACCCCATGTTATTATTACTCAAACTTCTTATTTTTGCGATGTCTATGTGCTCACGTGATCAAATTTTAAATGCTTATATCTTCGAAATTATAGGGTGCAGCCCCATTATATATATATATATAAAGCTACTTGAAGTCAGGTACTGATCACCTCTCCTGAACAATTTTGTATGGGACTTTTTCACCATAATTTTCATGTGTGTAAAATTCAAAAATATAAGGTCTACAAAATTATAGAGAGAGCTGAACGTGGAAAACTGACTAGGGTGCCCTAAGGGATCTCGAAAACTATCAGTCGGAAAGGTACCGTCCCGAAACAAAAAATGTTCAAAACCTTGGGCCATTGGGTGAACCGGTGAAAAAAATATGGCCACCAAACAAAAAAAAATTTCGTCTCCATACAAAAATTTTGCTAATTTTCAAGAGGCTCTCCAGAACAATTTTGTATGGAACTTTTTTCGCCTCACTATTTATATGCGTAGAACTTATGGGTCTTCCTTCAGGAAAAATATGAAACGTCATGAATGTGGAAAATTTACCAGAGTACCCCAAAGGCTCTCAAAAACTATCAGTCGTAGAGACATGGTCCTGAAACTGAAAATGTTCAAAACCTTGGGCCCTTTGGTGAGCCAGTAAAAAAAAGATAGGCACCGACTAAAAAAATTTTTCGCGTCCATACAAATTTTTTTTTTAATTTTCAAGAGGCTCTCCAGAACATTTTTGTATAGAACTTTTTTTACCTCACTAAGCGCATGCATAGAGCTCATGAATGTGCTTTCAGGAAAAATACTAAACGTTATGAATGTGGAATATTTACCAGAGAACCTCATGGGTCCTCCAAAACTACCAGTCATACAGACATGGTCCCAAACAAATGTTATTAAAGACCTTGGGCCATTGGGTGAACCGGTAAAAAAAAGATGGCCGCCGAACAAAAAAAAATTTTCTCCATACAAATTTTTGGGTTCTTTTCAAGAGGCTCTCCAGAACAATTTTGTATGGGACTTTTTTCCTTTCACTATTTATGTGCGTAGAACTTATGGGTCTTCCTTCAGGAAAATTATGAAACGTCATGAATGTGGAAAATTTACCAGAGTACCTCATGGGTCCTCCAAAACTACCAATCATACAGACATGGTCCCAAACAAATGTTATTAAAGACCTTGGGCCATTGGGTAAACCGGTAAAAAAAAGATGGCCGCCGAACAAAAAAAAATTTTCTCCATACAAATTTTTTGGGTTCTTTTCAAGAGGCTCTCTTAGACATTTTTGTATGAAAAATTTTCCCCCTACTGCACTTATAAATAGAACTTAAATATTTTTTTCACAAAAATCACAAAACGTAGTGAATGTGGAAAAATTACCAGAGTATCCTAACGGCCCTCAAAAACTATCAATCATAGAGGCATGGTCCTGAAACTAAAAATGTTCAAAACCTTAGACCCTTTGGTGAGCCAGTAAAAAAAAGATAGCTACGGAACAAAAAAATTCGTGTCCATACAAAATTTCTTTTTAATTTTCAAGTGGCTCTCCAGAACATTTTTGTATAGATCCTTTTTTTCCACTAAACGCATGCATAGAACTGATTAGTGTCCTTTCAGAAAAGATACGAAACGTGATACCAATATTTCTTTCTATCTTTCAAGAGACTCTAGAATATTCTGGTATTTGGTATGGACTCCCATTTCTTTATTTTACGAATATTGAAGAGACTACAAGGCACGCGAGCTGCTTGCAGCTCGCGCACCGAGCGCAACACTAGTTTTATATAATGTCGAACGTCCCCGCGAGCTGCTTTAGCAGCTCGCGCACCGAGCAACTAGTTATATATATAAAGCTACTTGAAGTTACGTACTGATCACCTCTCCTGAACAATTTTGTATGGGACTTTTTCACCATATTTTCCGTGTGTGTAAAATTGAAAAATTTAAGGTCTACAAAATTATAGAGAGAGATGGACGTGGAAAACTGACTAGGGTGCCCTAAGGGATCTCGAAAACTATCAGTCGGAAAGGTACCGTCCCGAAACAAAAAATGTTCAAAACCTTGGGCAATTGGGTGAACCGGTGAAAAAAATATGGCCACCATACAAAAAAAATTTGTCTCCATGCAAAAATATTCCTAATTTTCAAGAGGCTCTCCAGAACAATTTTGTATGGAACTTTTTTCCCTTCACTACTTATGTGCGTAGAACTTATGGGTCTTCCTTCAGCAAATTATGAAACGTCATGAATGTGGAAAATTTACCAGAGTACCTCATGGGTCCTCCAAAACTACCAGTCATACAGACATGGTCCCAAACAAATGTTATTAAAGACCTTGGGCCATTAGGTGAACCGGTAAAAAAAAGATGGCCACCGAACAAAAAAAAATTTTCTCCATACAAATTTTTTGGGTAATTTTCAAGAGGCTCTCCAGAACAATTTTGTATGGAATTTTTTTTCCTTCACTATTTGTGTGCGTAGAACTTATAGGTCTTCCTTCAGAAAATTATGAAACGTCATGAATGTGGAAAATTTACCAGAGTACCTCATGGGTCCTCCAAAACTACCAGTCATACAGACATTGTCCCAAACAAATGTTATTGAAGACCTTGGGCCATTAGGTGAACCGGTGAAAAAAAGATGGCCGCCGAACAAAAAAAATTCTCTCCATACAAATTTAGTGAGTTCTTTTCAAGAGGCTCTCCAGAACAATTTTGTATGGGACTTTTTCACCATATTTTCCATGTGTGTAAAATTCAAAAATTTAAGGTCTACAAAATTATAGAGAGAGCTGGACGTGGAAAACTGACTAGAATGCCCTAGGGGATCTCGAAACTATCAGTCGGAGAGGTATCGTCTCGAAACAAAAAATGTTCAAAACCTTGGGCCATTGGGTCAACCGGTAAAAAAAATATGGCCACCATACAAAAAAAATTTCGTCTCCATACAAAAAATTTCCTAATTTTCAAGAGGCTCTCCAGAACAATTTTGTATGGAACTTTTTCCTTTCACTATTTATGTGCGTAGAACTTATGGGTCTTCCTTCAGAAAATTATGAAATGTCATGAATGTGGAAAATTTACCAGAGTACCTCATGGGTCCTCCAAAACTACCAGTCATACAGACATGGTCCCAAACAAATGTTATTAAAGACCTTGGGCCATTGGGTGAACCGGTAAAAAAAAGATGGCCGCCGAACAAAAAAAAATTTTCTCCATACAAATTTTTTGGGTTCTTTTCAAGAGGCTCTCCAGAACAATTTTGTATGGAACTTTTTTCCCTTCACTATTTATGTGCGTAGAACTTACGGGTCTTCCTTCAGAAAATTATGAAATGTCATGAATGTGGAAAATTTACCAGAGTACCTCATGGGTCCTCCAAAACTACCATTCATACAGACATGGTCCCAAACAAATGTTATTAAAGACTTTGGGCCATTAGATGAACCGGTAAAAAAAAGATGGCCGCCGAACAAAAAAAAATTCTCTCCATACAAATTTTTTGGGTTCTTTTTAAGAGGCTCTCTTAGACATTTTTGTATGAAACTTTTTCCCCCCACTACACGTATAAATAGGACTTAAAGATTTTTTTTTCACAAAAAATACAAAACGTAGTGAATGTGGAAAAATTACCAGAGTACCCTAAGAGCCCTCAAAAACTATCAATCATAGAGGCATGGTCCTGAAACTAAAAATGTTTAAGACCTTAGGCCCTTTGGTGAGCCAGTAAAAAAAAGATAGCTACGGAATAAAAAAAATTCGTGTCCATACAAAATTTCTTTTTAATTTTCAAATGGCTCTCCAGAACGTTTTTGTATAGATCTTTTTTTTTCCACTAAACGCATGCATAGAACTCATTAGTGTCCTTTCAGAAAAGATACGAAACGTGATTTGAATATTTCTTTCTATCTTTCAAGAGACTCTCCAGAATATTCTGGTATTTGGTATGGCTTCCCATTTCTTTATTTTATGAATATTGAAGAGACTACAGGGCCCGCGAGCTGCTTGCAGCTCGCGCACCGAGCGCAACACTAGTTTTAACATAAAGCCCAAATACCTATTTTCGTTGATATAAATTGAAAAATAAAACAGAGTTTCCTATGAACTTCCATCCCCTATTTAACCCCTTTAGGGGTAGAATTTCCGTGAATTAAAAAAAATTTCGTTATTAGTCTTTAAACCAATGTTCATGAGTATAAATTGAAAACATTGCCGTGAAAATGATGGACTCTCATACAAACCTTCATCCCCTATCTAACCTACTTTGGGGTAGAATATACGAAAATTTAGAAATAAAATTCTTTATTTTTAATTTAATATCAATTTCCTTTAAAAATACCAATTTTTAAGGAAATAGCTTCAAAAAATACAGTTTTATGTAAACTTCCATCCCTTATTTAACCCCTTTAGGGGTAGAATTTCCAAGAATCATTAAAGATTTCTTTCTTAGTCTTTAACGTACAGCTTTTATACCAATTTTCATGGATATAACTTGAAAAATATCGTAAAAATAATGGACTCCGATACAAACCTTCATCCCCTATTTAACCCACTTGGGGGTAGAATTTTAAAAAATCCAGAAATCGTAATTCTTTATTTTTAACTGGAAGCCTAAATACCAATTTTCATGGAAATAGCTTTAAAAATGACGGAGTTTCATACAAACTTCCATCCCCTATTTGAACCCCTTAGGGGTGGAATTTCCAAAAATCCTTTCTTAGTGTGCGTCCTACGTCATAAAAGGAACCTACAGTTGAAATTTCAAGTTTGTAGCTTCAGTAGTTTAGGCTGTGCGTTGATATCTCAGTCAGTCAGTCAGTCAGTCAGTCAGTCAGGACTTTGAATTTTATATATATAGATGTAGCCTATGTCACCCGGACCATAAAACAACGAATCAATTCATCGAAATCGGTCCAATAGTTTAGGCGCTACGGCGGAACAAAAAATCGAATACAAATATACATACATACATACATAGACTGCTAAAATGATACTAACCCTCCCTTTTGGCTTTGCCGTAGTCGGGTAAAAAAGTTTTCATCGTGAACTAAAAGCAACACCCAATTTGGTGACCCGTGGACCACGGTCCCGAAATACGAATTCACCACCCTTGGACCCATTGATGGGTCCAAGGGTGCTTTTAGTTCGCGATGAAAACTTGGATCCAATGTTGGGTCCAACGGTGCTTTTAGTTCGCGATGAAAACTTGGACCCACTGATGGGTTCAAAGCAGGGGCGTAGCTACCGCCGTATATGCCGTATCAATTATACGGGGCCCCCAAGCCACGGGGGCCCCCCCGACGTGCGTAAGCAAAAATTAACAAAAACTTCCCAATTTTTTTTTTATTTCAGAAATGACTAAAGTCAAAAAATGTTGTCCAAAATGTTGTCCATAGAGGCATAAATAATTATGATGAATACATATTGCTTTTTTTTTATGCAAACATTTTTTTTTCTTTTTTGAGAAATCCCTTCATACCCTTCATTAGGGCCCCCAAACAAATTTTTATACGGGGCCCCGCCAAGGTACGCTACGCCACTGGTTCAAAGGTGGTGAATTCGTATTACTAGAACGGACAGACTTGATGGAACTTTTTTTAATACGGAATTCTAAAAATGGCTGTGACATTTATACAGATGGACAAGCAAATATACTTTCATAACGTCATGACTACAACTTACTTGAAATCGGTGCTGATAACAAATAAATCAATACTAAAGACACTCGTTCTCTTGCAATCACGGGCGCCATTTTATAGAGTTATAACTCTGTAGAGAGGCCCGGGTTGATTTGATAGTGGAAACGACTGAACCCGGGGGTTAGAGAGCGCATCTAGCCATAAAAAGGGATCGGGGGTGATTCAACGAGTATAAATATAAAACTGAGGTGTGATGACGTATGTATGTTATTCGGTAACCCCTGACGCAAAAACGACGGGGTGTTTAATATGAGTTAGACGTGTCTGTGTGTGTGTGTTTTTGTCTGTAGCATCGTAGCTCTCGAACGGATGAACCGATTTTGATTTTCTTTTCTTTTTTTTTTTTTTTGTTCAAAAGGTGAATTACTAGGGAATAATCTTAGCTATATTTGATGAAAATCGGTCCAAGATGGCCCCCGCCACAAAATGGCGGATTACAAATTATTTCGCAACTCCCACAATACGGGTATCAAATGAAAGGGCTTGACTAGTAGAATACTATTACACTGTGATAAATTTCAAATCCGCCACCACAAAATGGCGAATGTCGGGGGTTCTTTAAATTTTTAATTTACAGCTAGGTTACTTGTTTGGTATTAAATTTTTGTTGTGATTCAAAATATTGAAACGGTAAAGATTTAAGGTACTTTGGTATTATTTTCAATTAAATATCTTACTTTGTCACTAACTGATAACCCTAACTTCATCCGCGTAGATGATCACGTCCTGGCATATTTGCAAAGTCTATCCAGCCGGTAAGCAAACCTGTGTTCAAATGTGTGAGCAGTCTTTCAAAGTCCTTTGACGACCTCCCTGGCGCAGTGGCGAGTGCAGTGGTTTTATAAGCAGGAGGTCTCGGGTTCGTATCCGGGCACGGGCAACTTAGGATTTTATAATTTTTAAATTGTCTCTAGTCTGGTCTGCTGGGAGGCTTTAGCCGTGGCTTGTTACCACCCTACCGACAAAACCGTGCCGCCAAGCGATTTAGCGTTCCGGTACGATGTCGCGTAGAAACCGGTCAGTGGTATGGGTTTAATAAAAACTGCCATAACTGTTCCAAGTTAGCCCGCTTCCACCTTAGACTGCATCGTCACTTACCATCAGGTGAAATCACGGTCAAGGGCTCACTTGTAGATGAATAAAATAAATAAATAAAGTCTTCGTTAACATAAATGTCGATGGATGAAGTTACTGAGTGGCAACAGGTGGGCCATCAGTGCAACTGCGCGTTATAACTATAGAACTAACACTATTTAGTTAATTTTCTTTTATGACAAAGTACTTTGTAGTCGTAGAGAATAGTCGAGAACTTGTGATGTAGGTGTTAACTATGTTTCACTTTTGTTTTCAGGTAAGCACGATGATTTCACATAATATACCGACTAAATGGTTTGTTCCGACTGGTAAGTAGATAAGAAATGTAAGTAAAATAATTAAAAACTACGACTGCCCTGCCAAAACTCGAACTTTTATATTTTTGAAATCTACTCATCACTTTTTAGATGATTATAAACTTAATCTGATTTTCGAAAAACAAAATTCAACTTTAGTCTTTAATGCGGGAACATGGTTACCCCATCATTTTTTTTTAAATTTAACAGCTTAGAATTCTAACGAAACCTCATTCATCAAAATTAGTTTAGGCGTATAAAAGTTATAGTGGAGTATACAAACTCACATAGATACATGAACCCTGAAAACAATATACTCCTTTTTTCAGGCAGTCGTATAATAAAAGGATGTATCGATGAGATATTTCATTCATTTACAATAGAACATATTATGTATTATACCTAATACGACACAACATAATCAATAATTTAAAAATATTTGCAAATTTTATTAAGTATACAAAAAATCATACTATAAGTGCCTGTTTCACCACCTTCTGATATGTATTAGATAGCTATCTACAACTTTTAACTTTGTCACTCGACATAAAGTAAGAAAGTGACAAAACATACGTTTAGGCTATCAGACACTTATCAGAAGGTGGTGAAACAGGCCGTAAATCTTTAAATCATTTATCTCTCCGCAAGCAACCTTGCAAGCTAGAAATAGCATGACATTACTGGACATACAATATTGCATAGCAAATGCATAAATAAATACGTTCTCTTTGCCAATCCAACTCCCGCGACATCAGGGTAAGGTCAGCCATTATGTGCGCTTGAAAGCATTGAAAAACGACCTCTGACATTTATAGCATAGCCTTTCAGTTCCACTCCATCTGTGAAAAGTGCAGAATTCACAATCAGCTCACCGCATTTCTATTAACGTATAACGCATATCTATTCACTTTTTAATGGAAGAATGAAATGGAGAAAAATAATTTTTTTCAAAGAAAAATGAACCGACTTCAAACCATTCGAACTAAAAAGTTTAAAATAATTTTTTATTCATTTAGATTGAAGTTTAAACTACCTAACTCAAATGATATATAATTTTTTGAAGTCGGCGCCAAATGACTTCTTTACCTTCAAGTCGAAAATTGTGCCCCCCGCGTCCCGGACAGCCTCACCGTTTGCGACTATTATGGTTCACCGCGCATTCGCATTCAAAAGTGGATACTCTGATTTTATTAAGACGAATTGAATGTGGTTTGGCGCCGACTCCAAAAAATTATATATCATTTGAGTTAGGTAGTTTAAACTTCAATCTAAATGAATAAAAAATTATTTTAAACTTTTTAGTTCGAATGGTTTGAAGTCGGTTCATTTTTCTTTGAAAAAAATTATTTTATGCTTTTTAGTGATTTGTTTTCTTTATATTAGGTAATAATAATAATAATAATTATATAAATGACAACTATGTAAAATAGATTATAACCTATATACTATTATTAATTATTATCCTGTGACATATACATTTTATGTGTCATTGAATGGTTTTAAAATGTTCTAACCCAACCTAACCTACCTTCCGATCTATACAAGATTAGTTTGTATACGTACTACTCTTGTATAATTTGGAAGACCTTGATTAAAAAAAGTAGTTTACAATTTAGATGCGACTAGTTTCACACCCTTGCGGTTTGGCTTTGTATAGAATGGAAAAACGCGTAACTGTGCACAAACTCCAAGGAACCACTCTATAGGTATGCAGCTGTTATTGACCTCAGCCCAAAAGTTTTTGCAAAAAGTCAATGTTACGTAGGCGTAGCAGAGTGAAGTCTTTGGACTGAATAGCTATATCAGACTTCAGCAAGTCTGGCAATCTGAGAACATATTAGTGACATATGTGTACATTTACGTTTATAACTTCGTATCTAAGAAAGATAACTCGATGTGCTATACACTAAAACCTTCCTGAAAGTATGTAGATTACGATAGTGAAAAAATCATCAAAATCGGTTCATTAGTTGTGGAGATAATCGCGAACATACTTACATACATACATACATACATACATACATACATACTTACATACATACATACGGGTCGAATACAGAACCTCCTTTTTTTGAAGTCGGTTAAAAAACCGGATGAAGTCGATCGCATACTGCCGGACAAGCCGTAAGAGCCGTAAATATTAATAGTAGGGGAACCCAATTGGGGATTTAGCAGTGGCGAAGGGTGGATATTTTCAAAAGGGAAGCCGGGATAAAAAATCCCTACACACCAAGCTGGAAAAAAAGCTCCCACCTTCACCATTTATTTAAGCACTGATATTTGAAAATACTTTAAATATGATAATTTGTAGCTTTGAAAAAACCTGTGTTACTAGCAAAGGTTTAAAGTACAATTTAATACACCTTCCACCAATAATAACTAAATCAAAAAACATAAAAAATAATAAGCACACGAAACACGACGCGCGAGTCATAAACACTTTTTGTGAAAGTTAAATGATGTTAAAAAAAAACACATTATCTTTCGAAGATGAAGCATCTTCGATAATGTTCCCAAATTCAAGACTTTAACTCCTTGTAATAACACTCATAACCCGCTCAAAATCGGCTTCCCAATTGCCTTTTTTTGCGCGTGCTAGACACTAGACAGGGAAGGATGTATTGACAAATTTTATTGGAAATGCAGGGGACAACTGCTTACTACACGATGTTTTTCTATGGGAATATAAGCCGTCCCAAGTATATTCGTTACCTGCTTACTGCCCGTGGCACTATACTGGTCTGAACAAATTAGTTTTGTTAATTGAATTGTTTTGAATGTTTTTTTGTAATAAGTACCTATTGTATTTGTAAAATAGTGAGTAAAAGAAAAAAAGATAGTAGGTAACTACTAACTAGGTAGGTATGGATGGCATTTTTGAAAGGGAAGCCGATGGGAATCGTGTTATATGGAGACTTCGCCACTAGGATTTAGGGATTTATTCGAGCGCGTCAGATTAACATAAGGGAGGCATCTTGTATCCTGCTAAGTAACCTCTACCATATATAAGCCCTTTATACAGGACCGCGCGTAAAAAAACTCATGATGGTCAGAAATACTATACACGTCAAATTAAGGTATGGTGGGTTAATTACGAGCTAAATGAAGTATATTTAGAACTAGTGTTGCGCTCGGTGCGCGAGCTGCAAGCAGCTCGCGGGCCTTGTAGTCTCTTCAATATTCATAAAATAAAGAAATTCCAGAATATTCTGGAGAGTCTCTTGAAAGATAGAAAGAAATATTGTTATCACGTTTCGTATCTTTTCTGAAAGGACACTCATGAGTTCTATGCATGCGCTTATAGATAGAAAAAAGTTCCATACAAAAATGTACTGGAGAGCCTCTTGAAAATTAAAAAAAAAAAAATTTTTGTTCAGTACCTATCTTTTTTTTACTGGCTCACCAAAGGGTCCAAAGTCTTGAACATTTTCAGTTTCAGGACCATGCCTCTATGATTGATAGTTTTTGAGAACCTTTGGGGTACTCTGGTAAATTTTCCACATTCATGACATTTCATAATTTTCCTGAAGAAAAACCCATAAGTTCTATGCATATAAATAGTGAGGGAAAAAAATTCCATACAAAATTGTTCTGGAGAGCCTTTTGAAAAGAAACCAAAAAATTTGTATGGAGAAAATTTTTTTTGTTCGGCGGCCATCTTTTTTTTACCGGTTCACCCAATGGCCCAAGGTCTTTAATAACATTTGCTTGGGACCATGTCTGTATGATTGGTAGTTTTGGAGGACCCATGAGGTACTCTGGTAAATTTTCAACATTTATGACATTTCATAATTTTCCTGAAGGAAGATCCATAAGTTCTACGCACATAAATAGTGAAGGGAAAAAAGTTCCATACAAAATTGTTCTGGGGAGCCTCTTGAAAAGAACCCAAAAAATTTGTATGGAGAAAATTTTTTTTTGTTCGGTGGCCATCTTTTTTTTACCGGTTCACCCAATGGCCCAAGGTCTTTAATAACATTTGTTTGGGACCATGTCTGTATGACTGGTAGTTTTGGAGGACCCATGAGGTACCCTGGTAAATATTCCACATTCATAACGTTTCGTATTTTTCCTGAAAGGATACTCATGAGTTCTATGCATGCGCTTAGAGATAGAAAAAAGTTCCATACTAAAATGTTCTGGAGAGCCTCTTGAAAATTAAAAAAAAAAATTGTATGGACGCGAAAATTTTTTTTGTTCGGTACCTATCTTTTTTTTACTGGCTCACCAAAGGGCCCAAGGTCTTGAACATTTTCGCTTTCAGGACCATGGTTCTATGATTGATAGTTTTTGAGATCCTTTGGGGTACTCTGGTAAATTTTCCACATTCACGACGTTTCATAATTTTCCTGAAGGAAGACCTATAAGTTCTACGTATATAAATAGTAAGGGGAAAAAAGTTCCATACAAAATTGTTCTGGAGAGCCTCTTGAAAATTAGAAAATTTTTGTATGGAGACGAAAATTTTTTTTGTTTGGTGGCCATATTTTTTTCACCGGTTCACCCAACAGCCCAAGGTTTTGAACATTTTTTGTTTCAGGACGGTACCTCTCCGACTGATAGTTTTTGAGATCCCTTAGGGCACCCTAGTCAGTTTTCCACCTTCAGCTCTCTCTATAATTTTGTTGACCTAGAATTTTTGAATTTTACACATACGGAAAGTATGGTGAAAAAGTTCCATACAAAATTGTTCAGGAGAGGTGATCAGTACCTTACTTCAAGTAGCTTTATATATATAACTAGTACGGCGCGTGCGTGCGCGGCCCGCTAAAGCGGACCGCGTGGACGGACCGAGTAAACAACAGAAACAGGAGTCCGCTTGGATTTATAGCTTTGGTGTGTAACCGTTTTGATTTTTAGTAGGTATAGGTATATTGTATTAAGAATTTAGTCATCATCTTCAGGTCACATCACCCTGGGAGTCATATCACTAAAGAAACTTAGCAACAAAATGAATATCTGAAACAGTGAAATTAGCTTCGGTAGCTCGAAAACTGGCTCACTATAATTCTTTATATTATAAATACGTATAAACTTTTTCGTGTAGGTACGTATTACTTTATAATATAAAAAGTGTAGTGGGCCAGTTTCCAAGCCACCCAGGAGGTATGGCATCAGCTCGTTTTTTTTTACGTGGTTCTCCCATTAACAGACATTTAAAACAGAATTAAAATTTAACTATAAACATATGTACATAGACTGCTAAAATCATAACCGTTACTTTTGGCTTTAACGTAATCGGGTAAAAAATATTCTGCATGCCTGAATAATGAGACCTATTGCAATTTAGCAAAAATATTACAAAAATTTAAATATTTTTGCCACCTTGCTCCACGATACATAAATAAATACTTAAAATAAACATTAAAACAAATATTGTGTCGTTATTAAGCATTAATCCTTAAATAAATATGAAAAACAGCATAATTAAAAAAATATCTACTTACATCTTAGAATAATGACTTACATATTTAAAAATATGTTTTGATATATGAAACAAAAGATCCCTGTGATTCAGATGTGTTATAGTAAAAAACCCTTATATTACTGTAACATCTTAAGTTTCTGACTGGGGGTATTTGTGAAGTAAGAATAAAGTAAGGTATTATGATTGAAAATTTAATGTTTGGTATATTAAGCCATTTAAAATTATTGAAATAAAATAATAATAACACAAAGAAAAGTATAGAAAGTGAACATAATATTGTTTAAGTATATTCTATTACAACGCTATCTACCTACTTATATTACACATTACATAATATTATTTACATATTACTGTTTTTGTCCGATTTTCTTTTGAATTTTAGGTCAGTAGTGATTTAAAAACTATATTTTTAGTAAGAGCGTAATTTCTGCTAACTCTTTCTGGCGGGACCAAGACTTGCAAATTGTGACTGTGCCGCACTCTGCCCAAAGCAACGTATAGTTGTCCATGTGAAAAAACATCACTTCTTAGATCTACTCCCACACGATCAAGAGTTTGCCCTTGAGATTTATTGAACGTCATAGCATAAGCCAACTTGACAGGGAATTGCTTGCGTGTCATTTCTACACCGTTTCGCCCTATTTTAAATTTAAAAGTTATGCGAGGTATGACGATGGGCTCACTACTATTTGGGTGATGCGCTAACAGAGTGAATTTTGATACTTGATCTATAATTAATTTAGTACCATTAACTAAACGGTGTGTGAAACTGATATTTCGAATAAGTATTACGACCGCGCCTACTTTCAGTTTCAAGTCATGATCGGGCACACCGGGTGCTGTGATAGAATTTAAAACATTGCCTTCTAATCGTTCAGCTGAGTTGTCATTCAGGTGGTCAGTAGTGTCGGCACTGTAACAGATAGTCATTGGTCCAGGTATCAATTCAAGTATTTTTTGATTAATATCTCTTATGTTTTCATTAGTTCCCGATAGAATCGCCCTTTTACATATATTTTCTGGGTCACAGACTTCGTACTTTGGATATATAATATAAATTAATTGTTGCAAGCTATTTACGTAATTGATATTTTTTAAAATTAATAAATCTTCTTCAGTTGTTTCAGCTTCACCTTCTCCAATACTCAATACAAAGTTAGCAAAATAGGGGTCTTCTTTTGCACGCTGATTTTCAGTTAACTTGAATTTTTGAACGTAGTGCCAAATTTCAGAATTTTTTATTGAGGCCCGGCATATGTCACGTTCTCCTGCTCCTGTTATCACTGGTGGTATTTGTCTAAAATCACCAGCTAATACTAACACTTTGCCTCCAAAGGGTTTGGTATTGCATTCCATTAGATCTTTGAGACCGCGGTCAATTGTTTCAAGCAGGTACCTGTGAGCCATTGGTGCCTCATCGATAATGATAAGACGTGCTGCTTTGATCAACGCTGCTCTTTGAGAGTTGTTCGAAATTCCCCACACTGCATTACCACCTTCAAAGTCTAACGGAAGCTTAAACATTGAATGTGCTGTGACACCTCCATCGTGATTTAGTGCAGCTATACCCGTGGAAGCCGTACATAGGGCAATATGTCCATTAGAACGAATTTTTGCAGCAATCACGTTAAGCAAGATGGTTTTTCCGGTGCCAGCGGGACCGTCGATGAAAACCGGGTGCGTATCTTCACAATCATCTTCAGTAAGTAATATGACTGTGTTATAAATAGCCCGTTGCTGCGAATTTAATTTGGACTCCCATTCATTTAATATGGCAGTCGCCTCATCATTCCATCTTCCAGTTTCTCTGTCAAGCTCGGTTATGCTGTGTCTTATGTCTGGCAAACCGAAATCTGACAGCGAGCGACCATGAGCACGTAACATTTGTTCAATGTCTCTAAGGCCGTGGTCGTAAGCGGCTTCTATTTCAGATTCACATCCTCTGTGATAATCATCGCACAAATGATCACGGTATTTATCCCATAACAGAAGGGCTGGGGCACCGTCCATGATAAGTGCGAAGAAAAGCTGACGTAAACCTTTGCCGGTCTTGAAGCCGGCTGCCTCTTCTATTGCCGATTCATACTCCTGGTTATCGTTCAGAATACCACGTTCGAACGCTGCTTTTTGAAAAGTGTCGTAAATTATATTGTTGACAGTTCGCAGTTCGTCGTAGCTCCGGCACGGATAACGCATGAGTAACATTCGCAGAAAATAAAGCTCACCGAGTGTAGGAGATATAAAGACAATTCGAGCCACGATTTCGCCTCGTACTCTTTTTGTAATAAAATATTTTCCAGATTCATGAGCCAACACTTTTACAGTTGGATTAGGCCGGACCTGAGTTTCGACATTGTACCTTTCATAAAACATTATGTAAGTACATTCATCCAACTCAGGATCTGGAGGCCTCGTCATGTAAATTTTCAATTTGGACATGTAATTTTCTGATGCTTGCGCCTCGGTTCCGGTACGGAAAACAATCGCGTCTCCGTCGGGTAAATGTACCGGTAGTGCAACAACAGTTGGGTATCTGCAGCTGATGTCAAACTCCAATAGACGCCACATTGCATCTGAGGCGCTCACATATCGATATTGAGCGTAGTGTTCTATTTCGTCGAATACTTCTGTCACCCCCGCTTTTGCGTGATCGGGACCTTTGTGCAGATACTTGTAAAGGTATTTAACCACTTTGGAGGTGGATGCAATTTCCAAATTGCAATGACACTCCATCATCAATAGTATCGCCGGGTTGTACGGCACAATCCACCTGTTAGTGACTGAAGTTTGATTTCGTTCACGAATTGCCGGCTGTTCGCCAGCTGGACGTTTGTAGTGTACTGAGCCTCGTTCATCCGTGTACGTCACTTCAGTGTAACTTTTAGGGAATTTTTTCGAACATTTCCCAGCAGCTTGATCGTAGCAGGGTGACCTTTCTGTTCCACATGGGCCGTGCACCATGTGTTGCAAAACCAGTTGTCTCAGTCGTCCCTGTTCCGGTGGAGGTATAGTTGCTTGAATAAATTTATCAATATCCATACTATCGATGGGCCCTCCTCCTTCTACACGGAACGTAATGTGTGCGTGAGGTAAACCCCTTTTCTGGAATTCTATAACATGTAGAATTGACACAATGGTACCAAAGAAGTCTTTTGATCTGATTTTTTTCAACAGTATTGACAACTTTAGTTGAAATACTCTCACACACAAATCAGGGCGATCTGTTGACTGTTGACCGGGATATAAACTGTTGGTTATTTCTGGCCATTTCGGGTTACATGTAACAGTGAGGAAAAAGCTTGGTTTTCCCAACCGTGCAACAATGGCCATAGCATCATGGTACTTGATCTGCATATAACGTGGGCTATTCGTAAGACTCGCCGGTAAATATACTTTACCGGGTCGTATGCCTTCACCTGCGATCGTTTCGTCGATTTCACGTCGGGTTGCAATTCTTAGTTCGCTTTGAATACCTTTGAAATATTGTAGACGCTCTTCTTCGGTCCGGCACCACATGTCAACAAAGTATTCTTGCGAAAGGCGTCGTAAGATCGCAAACCGCTCTTCAGATAAGAGTTGACAACGATAGTATTTTACTTGGCTTAGTTTATTGCCAGCTTTATCTTTAATATCAATGGAATATCTTTCAGGAGCTCTAGGAAACAGTAAAGGATACTGAAACGCTTCATATGCGGGATGTAAGTAGTGTACTGTGTGTGGTTTTGCTTCACCAATTTTCCATATTACTACTGCTCGCGGGTGATGTTCGTTTGAAGTTTCAATCAAACCTGCAAGCTCATTCGACACCGGTCTATCTCCTAATATCGGTCCATGAGTACGTCGACTTGTGTTTTGAAAAATTAATCGAGCTTCTGAACTTGGGTGATTATTTAATAAGTGTAAATCTTTTATCAAGGGATTATTATTTTTTAAGTACACGTAAATCTCCTTGATAAGATTGGGGCACAAATTTTGTTGATTTCCTAATCTTTGATGCTCTTCTCCGTCGTGTATATATAATGCTGTATTATTTGTGCTACCACTATAAGCCAAATCAAAGACGCGATGGTAAATACGCCCTTGAACTTTCACTAAGTTAGGACCGTGACCCGCAGGTCTTTGAAAGCCGTGAGTTGTACCTAGCGCTGAAAAACTGAACAGATTATTATATGCTCTAGCGTTTTTTAAAAAATTTTGGTTTGCGTAAAACTCGGCATCTAGTGGTCCGAGTGGGTCAACGTTATATTTGCCCTGTCCACAGCACCACTTTGTGCGAGACTTTTCTTCATCAAAAAGTCTTGCACTGCAGTAAATACATTTATAAGTTTCTTCACACATAAGAGAATATTTTAAATGAATCGGTTTAATTTTATCTAAATCGTTACCTTTCAGTGCACCCGTTAAACCCAGCCCACGTATTTCTAAAGGAATATTTCTGATTCGACGTATTTCATCTCGATGTGTTTTAGAATATTTACTAACACATTCACGATGAGTTTGAGGATGCAAGCTTTGATATCTTAACGCAGCCTGTCGAGTTACTTCAGGATGCGCAGCGTTATATACTTGTACGGCCTCTCGGTGCACGTCGGGGTGTGCAGCAGTATACCGTTGGACAGCTTCTCTGTGCACTTCGGGGTGTGCGGCTGTATATCGATGTACTGCCTCTTGGTTCACTTCGGGATGTGCAGCTGTATACCGATGCACGGCTTTCCTGTGAGATTGTGGCTTATGTTTTTGGTAACGCAAAACAGCCTCCAAATGCTTACGTTTTTTTTCAGCTACAGTTACTTGCTTTTTTGGCCTACCACGTGAACGTTTACAGTTTTGTTGATACATCAATTTATCAATTATCAACAGGCAATTGCTCTAATACGACTTTACATGGACTAAGGCTATAGTTTATCCTACTAAGCTGCGAGTCTGTAAAAGTTGGAGATGCAAATTCATTTATCAGTATTTGCCCATCGCTTGCCAAAGAACGTTCTTCGTTAACCATGGTGATTAATGAGACATTGCCAGAACTATTACTATTAACATTTAAACAATAGGGTTGCGACTGCGTGAAAGTAGGAGATATTATACTTTCATTTATCAGTATATGCTTACTAATTGGCAAAGAACATTCTGTATTACTAATAGTCATTAATGATTCATTGCTTAAAGTATTACTATTCAGATGTAAACTCTAGGACTGTGACTCCGTAAACGTTGGAGATTCAGCCCTATAGATTTGCCCACTGCTGGGCAAATGGATATCGTTATAATTACTATTTTGTGAAGGGACCTGATTTACGTTCTTTTCGATGAAAACATCAAAATGACCGCTCGTGAGGTGCCCTGTAAAACCGATCATTTTTTCTATAGGTCCGGTGCCGAATGTTTGCGCATAAACACCATCTATATACAGTTTAAACATATAATCTTTATATATTTCCCCTGCCATCGACAATTCTGTGGTAGTGCCGTAAATTCCGTTTTGCATCATTTCATTGCAATATTCTTCAGCTGACACATACGGGCTTTCGTCACGACGCATTGTAAACATGCCATATCGATCCCAGTTCGATACAATCCCTCCAACTATACGCGATCGTATTTCCTGAGATCGGTTTATATGACCGTATATATGAAAAGACAGAGCTGAAAACATGCAGTTCCCGTCACCGGGAATATTATATAAGAGAACTTCTCGAGTAGGTGCATCGAGATTAGCAGTTTCCTTGACTTGCACGGTGCGAAGAAAAGACGCCATAATTCTATCTCAGTAATAAAATTTTGTCACTTACCAGGAAATCGGCTAAACACTTAACTTAACAATAGTAACTTAACTTTAATACTAATTACTAAGACTAATTTAATAGATTAATACAGTCTGAAATATGTAATTAAATATTAATATATATTTTAAGATTGAAAATCTTTAAAAATATGTTGAGAACAATTAAATCACTCTACGCAGAAGGAATGCAACGTAGAAAGAAAGGTAAAACATATTTTTTTTTACCGCCTTTTGTTTTGTTTTTTTTTTTTCAGTCTACGGATTTAAAAAAAAAACATCAGCCAAACTCCTCTAAAAAGTTTGACATAATATTAATAAGAATTAAAAACTATATATATAACTAAGTAATGTTATTTTTTATAAGAACTACATTTATCTTGTTCTATTATTATTAAAACAAAATGATTTCCGAAATCATCTTGACACTTTTTGCTCTCTGAATAATTATCATAAATTGTCGCTTTAGTACTTAATCCGTACAAAGTAAAAAATACAGTAAAAACCTTATTTTTCGTGGTCTATGATAAAAACTTCTTACAGCTTTGCACTGCTAAAAAGTACAGGTAGAAAACCACAGATTAAAATCATAAATAAATTATTGAATCTATTTTTATTTTTTGAATTGAGTAGTATGGGTATATACAGTAGACATGGGTAACATTGATAAGTAGGTACCGGAGATGTGAAATTAGGTGTTCCTAGAGGTGACTTACTACCTCGTTGGTCTAGGGGTATTATATTCGACTGCAGATCACGAGGTCCCGGATTCAATTCCCGGGTCGGGCAAATTATTGTAGGGTTTTTTATCAAGAAATTCTCAGTGTCAGCCCGGAGTTGATAGTTGGCGGTGTTTCACCCCCGTGCCTCGGAGAGCACGTTAAGCAGTCGTTCCCGGTTATTATCAATATCATGTGACAATATTCGTTACAGCCCGCCAACCCACATTAGAGAAGCGTGGCGGCTCTAAGCTCTAAATCCCTCTCCTATGAGAGAAGAGACATTTGCACAGCCGTGGGTCGTAAAAAAGCTGTACCTGTGATGGTGGTGGTGGAGAGTTGACTAAACAATTTAAAATACAAACCAAATGATAAAAAGTTGTTGATGCTTTTTAAACCCGATTTTTATCCAAAACAGACAGTACAGTACAGTTTTCAGTACAGTACAGACAGTACAGTATAGACCTCTGAGTTGTATGAGCGCTCATACAATTTAGAGGCCTAGCTTCATTAGCACCTTACCTTTTAAGACAAACTAATGAAAAACAGATTGTACTTATACTTCTGGAGTACGGAACCCTCGGTGCGCGAGTCTGACTCGCACTTGACCGGTTTATTTTCTGTTCATCAAGTAGAATTTAGGTCTTGATCATATTTTGCCAAGAAACCACTCTTCCATCTTTTATGCTTAGTGAGATAGAGGCTGACGGTATGGCCGCCATTTTGAATCTGCCATTTTGTTTTTTTTTCAGCTCAGTGCCAATTGGATGAGGTTTTGAGTAATTTTTGTTTGAGCACCTCCCATCTATCTACAATACCCTGCCCGGGCTCCTCATCCATCTTCCAAACCCTCAATCATCATGTCTTCCCATATTTTTCTTTGAGAGTTCTCCAAAGAACCGCATCAAAGCCTTGCATAGTTTACAACTTGTAGTCTCTTCAATATTCGCCATACATTTTCTATGGAAAAATAAATTCCGCCATTTTGAATTTTTTTTCTATTCATCGAGTAGACCTTTGGATTTTGATCATCTTTTGCGAAGAAACCACTCTTCCATCTTTTATACCCTCCGAGATGGAGACCGACGAAAGTTGTATGGCGGCCATCTTTTTTTCGCCATTTTGAATTTTTTTTCAGCTCACTGCCAATTGGATGATGTTTCGAGTGACATTTGCTCGAGCACCCCCCACCTATCTTCAATACCTTAAGCGTGCCATTCGCTCGTCTCTGAAATCCTCAATCATCAGCTCTCTCCATATTTTTATTCCGAATGAATTTTTGTCGTCTATACGAAACCATTAGTGAAAAAAAAATTTTTCATACAAAATTTTACAGGAGGGGTGATCAATCAGTGAGTCAGTCAATGAATCAGCACGAGCAGCTATATATATATTAACTAGTATGGCGCGTGGGTGCGCGGCCCGCAAGCGGACCGCGAGGATTCGAGTAGTTTTTGTTTGAGCACGTCCCACCTATCTTCAATACCCTCGCCGTGCTCTTCATCCCTCTCTAAAATCTTCGATCATCAGCTCTTTCCGTATTTTTCCATCAATAATTTTTTTTTGTGTAGAAAAATAAATTCCGCCATCTTGTTTTTTTCTGTTCATCAAGTAGACTTTTAGGTCTTGATCATCTTTTTCCCAGAAACCACTCTTCCATCTTTTATGCTTGGTGAGATAGACTCTGACGAAATTTGTATAGCCGCCATCTTGAATCCGCCATTTTGTTTTTTTTTCAGCTCAGTGCCAATTGGATGAGGTTTTGAGTAATTTTTGTTTGAGCACCTCCCATCTATCTAACATACCGTGCCCGGGCTCCTCATCCATCTTCCAAACCCTCAATCATCATGTCTTTCCATATTTTTCTTTGAGAGTTCTCCAAAGAATCGCATCAAAGCCTTGCATAGTTTACAACTTGTAGTCTCTTCAATATTCGCCATACATTTTCTATGGAAAAATAAATTCCGCCATTTTGATTTTTTTTTCAATTCATCAAGTAGACCTTTGGATCCTCATCATCTTTTGCGAAGAAACCACTCTTCCATCTTTTATACCCTCCGAGATGGAGACCGATGAAATTTGTATGGCGGCCATCTTTTTTTCGCCATTTTGAATTTTTTTTCAGCTAACTGCCAATTGGATGACGTTTCGAGTGACATTTGTTCGAGCACCCCCCACCTATCTTCAATACCTTAAGCGTGCTGCTCACCTGTCTCCGAAATCCTCAATCATCAGCTCTCTCCATATTTTTGTTCCGAATGAATTTTTGTCCTCTATACGAAACCATTAGTGAAAAAAAAATTTTTCATACAAAATTTTACAGGAGGGGTGATCAATCAGTGAGTCAGTCAATGAATCAGCACGAGCAGCTATATAATCTGTGCCTCCTGTGATGAGTGATCTAAGTCGAGTTGTACCCTTTTTGAGATTTTTACATAGGAATGATCAGAAAAAAATTAGCTTTTTTTTGGTCTAACCCACGTTCTTCTAACTATAATAGTTTCGGAGATAATTTTGTGCAAAGTGATATAAGTGGCAGCATTTTTGCAAAAATATCGTGCATATAGATATATTTCAAGTTGTAACCTCAATAAGTAATTTTCTGCATGCATCATTTTTCGTGCTTCGTGGTATAAGTGCGATTATATTAATTTTCACATTTTATTTTTAGTATATTTATCGTGAATATTGATATAATTAGAGTTATATCACTTTGAACAGATTTTTTTCAAAACTGATTAGGGTACAATTATGTATATACCTAATAATCACAATCTAAATTTATGCCTAATTTGTGATCAGTGATACATCTCGACTTGCATCATTGTGTACAAATCAACATTATCTGTGTAAACGAATATAAATTGAATTGTATCTAAAACTCAAACCAAGTCTAGAAAAAATGTATGAAGAAGGAGACGTGCTAAATGATACAAGTGAAATCGTCAAGTCATACTCTTATGGAGATTGACACCAACCATGCGTTAATTGAGCGTAAGAAGAAGCACATGAGTATGGTTCACTTGCAAAGAGATTGGTACCAACTAGTGCGTACAGCTTCAAACAAAACAGCAAAGTTTAGGTAGGTACTGTTATCTAAATGACTTGTGATTCAACATGTTTTCAAGCAATTTCTTACTCTTGCATTGGAAAGTTGATGTGGTGTGATGTTCGATCTGTTTTGCATACCAAAGAAAATATTCCCCGTTTTTCCTACACAAAATGAATTCAAGGATGATGAATACAAGACTATGAATTGTTTGAAACGAGGTAAAGCTTACGCTATTACGATTACAATAAAGACAGTACCAATAGCCTACCACTTCAAGATTACTGTTTCAACCGATAAGAAGTAATATCTGTTTTGCTATGCTTTATTCAGGAGCGCGATCATGATTTTTACAGAGTTTAAATATTAGGACTTTGTTATTGAATTGTTTTCCTTGCAAGAAATTGACTAAATTCCGAAAAAAGTAGTAATCTGTTGAAGCAAATTCCCGGGGAGAGTGATGGGTGTTGGAGATATTTCAATCGCAGCACCTTTAATTTAGCGATTGTCTGTTGTGAAGTATGAGGTCTAGCGTTGGTCTAAGTTAACAGCATTGGGCAAGAGAAATGACAAGTTTCGGTTGTTTAACTGCTGACGTTTCCATCATGGTTTGAAATTGTTGATCTATCTTTATTATCTGGCCAGATCTTAGGAAGCCATAGTGTATGATACTAGCACTGGTCCACCAAAAACACACCAGCAGTTTTTTCTGAGTCAACTTTCGTTTGGGACAGTTTCACCAGTTGGGTTTCGCCAGTTCTCTTGGATTCAACCACTGTGATGAGCATTTCCGACTGTCGTACACCATTTTTCATCACTGATAACAATACGATTCAAAATTCCGTCGTTATTGTGACAATTGAATAATGTAACGCAGCACTTAATGCGTGTTTGTTAGTGTGCTCCACTCAATTCATGCGGTAGGTACCTATTTCTCGAGTTTTTCACTTTTCAAATTTGTTTTAAGTGAATTAATATTATTATATCACTCACACCGAAGCCTGCCACTAACTCTAACATAGTTTGCGATAGATCCGCTACCACAATCATCTTTAATTCTTCAGTGTCAACTAGGGTTTCCACGGGGTTTGTTTTTAGGTCAAAATTTCCAGAACAAAAACGTTGGAACAAAAATCGTACCATGCTTTCTTTTACAGTAAGGGTTTCCCCATAATCATCATTAATCCTTCGAATTGTTTTTGCAGTACTGGTGCCACTGTGGAACTCATATTCGTAAATAATGCGATAAGTTTTCCATTTTTTGAACAGATCGATGTCAAAGAAAAATCAAATTGAGCGAAAACAAATGAATCACTAGATTCAAAAAACAAATACATAAACCACTAAAGACATAAATTTAAATTTGGAATACGCCAAGATATATGAGATCATAGTAGCCAGTTCGATAAAACGCCAGTTTCATAATATGTAAGGACTTAATCCATACTAATATTATAAATGCGAATGTAATCTGTATATTATGCTTTCACGCCTAAACCGCAAAACCGATTTTGATGAAATTTGGAACAGAGATAAATTAGACTTTGGAGACAAACATAAGTTATCTTTTGTTGCGAAATAAAGTCTTGAAGGGGTTGAAATAGGGGTAAAATCTTTGTGTGGGAGTCCATCATATTGAAGATAAAAACCTTTATATTTTTGCAGTTTACATCCTGGAAATCGATATAAAATACTTCTAAGAATACACCCGAAATGAAGTTGTGGGCATCAGCTAGTATTTTATTAGTGAATTATTGGTTTAGAAGAAGTTTCACAAACGTTGATTTATTTTTGTAAAACTTGTATTTATTTGCACCATAAAAATGCATTTTAGTGAGGGGTATAACATGAGTTGTATTATTTAACACATTTTTCAGAAGACCAAAATTTTAGCAAACTGATACAATTCAGCTAAATTGTTAAAATAGGGGACTGATAAGTAAAAAAATCTCATCTTTGAGATATCACATTTATCCTTTGTTTGAGCACCATTGGGTTGGGAATATATTCTAATGAGTTATTAGATATTTTTACTTTATGTATATCAATTTACACGAAGACAATATGTAGGTGTAACGTAATTTAACTGTACTTGTATCATTTATCACGTAATTTTAGCATCGATTAGAAATTAAAAAAGGTACAACTCACAGGTTTTTCAAGAATTACTTTAAAACTATAATATTTACCGCAAAAATTTAAATACACGGTGAAAGTGAATGTTTTTATCTACAAAAGAAAGCACTCAAGTTTAACCTAGCCCAATTAGATCGCGAACTAGAATTTTTTTAATCTTGTTTTTGCTCTCCTGTAAAATGGTGATTTTTGACTTGTATCACCTGTCACAGGAGGCACAGAATTATATATTAACTAGTATGGCGCGTGGGTGCGCGGCCCGCAAGCGGACCGCGAGGTTTTGTTTTCAGGTATTTTTTGTTTGAGCAGCCTCCACCTATCTTCCCCCATATTCCTAACCCTCGATCATTATCACTCTCCATATTTTTTCTCCGAATAATTTGTCAGAATGAGAGTTTTTCCATAAAAAAAGATTTTGAAAAGGAACTGTATCAAAGTCTTGCATCAGTTCCCAACTTACATTCTCTTCAATATTCGCCATATATTTTGTATGGAAAAATAAATTTCACCATCTTGTTTTTTTCTGTTCATCAAGTAAACTACGTCTAGATCATCTTTTGCCAAAAAACCACTCTTCCATCTTTTATACTCAGTGAGATAGACACCGACGAAATTTGTATGGCCACTATCTTGAATCCGCCATTTAGGAATTTTTTTCAGCTCACTGCCAATTGGATGAGGTTTTGAGTAATTTTTGTTTGAGCACCTCCCATCTATCTACAATGCCCTGCCCGGGCTCCTCATCCATCTTCCAAACCCTCAATCATCATGTCCTCCCATATTTTTCTTTGAGACTTCTCCAAAGAACGGCATCAAAGCCTTGCATAGTTCACAACTTGTAGTCTCTTCAATATTCGCCATACATTTTCTATGGAAAAATAAATTCCGCCATTTTGATTTTTTTTTCTATTCATCAAGTAGACCTTTGGATCCTCATCATCTTTTGCGAAGAAACCACTTTTCCATCTTTTATACCCTCTGAGTTAGCCGAAGCCGAAATTTGTATGGCGGCCATCTTTTTTTCGCCATTTTGAATTTTTTTTCAACTCACTGCCAATTGGATGACGTTTCGAGTGACATTTGCTCGAGCACCCCCCACCTATCTTCAATACCTTAAGCGTGCCCCTCGCCCGTCTCCGAAATCCTCAATCATCAGCTCTCTCCATATTTTTGTTCTTAATGAATTTTTGTCTTCTGTACGAAACAATTAGTGAAAAAAATATTTTTCATACAAAATTTTACAGGAGAGGTGATCAATCAGTCAGTGAATCAGCACGAGCAGCTATATATATATTAACTAGTATGGCGCGTGGGTGCGCGGCCCGCAAGCGGACCGCGAGGATTCGAGTAGTTTTTGTTTGAGCACGTCCCACCTATCTTCAATACCCTCGCCGTGCTCTTCATCCGTCTCCAAAATCTTCAATCATCAGCTCTTTCCATATTTTTCCATCAATAATTTTTTTTTGTGTAGAAAAATAAATTCCGCCATCTTGTTTTTTTCTGTTCATCAAGTACTTAGACTTTTAGGTCTTGATCATCTTTTTCCCAGAAACCACTCTTCCATCTTTTATGCTTGGTGAGATAGACTCTGACGAAATTTGTATAGCCGCCATCTTGAATCCGCCATTTTGTTTTTTTTTTCAGCTCAGTGCCAATTGGATGAGGTTTTGAGTAATTTTTGTTTGAGCACCTCCCATCTATCTAACATACCCTGCCCGGGCTCTTCATCCATCTTCCAAACCCTCAATCATCATGTCTTTCCATATTTTTCTTTGAGAGTTCTCCAAAGAATCGCATCAAAGCCTTGCATAGTTTACAACTTGTAGTCTCTTCAATATTCGCCATACATTTTCTATGGAAAAATAAATTCCGCCATTTTGATTTTTTTTTCAATTCATCAAGTAGACCTTTGGATCCTCATCATCTTTTGCGAAGAAACCACTCTTCCATCTTTTATACCCTCCGAGATGGAGACCGATGAAATTTGTATGGCGGCCATCTTTTTTTCGCCATTTTGAATTTTTTTTCAGCTAACTGCCAATTGGATGACGTTTCGAGTGACATTTGTTCGAGCACCCCCCCACCTATCTTCAATACCTTAAGCGTGCTGCTCACCTGTCTCCGAAATCCTCAATCATCAGCTCTCTCCATATTTTTGTTCCGAATGAATTTTTGTCCTCTATACGAAACCATTAGTGAAAAAAAAATTTTTCATACAAAATTTTACAGGAGGGGTGATCAATCAGTGAGTCAGTCAATGAATCAGCACGAACAGCTATATATATATTAATAATATTAGACTATTTGAACGTAACATTCATGAGTGAGAGGGTTACAAAGCTGCAAAAAAAATGTTATGTTGACATTATTGAATCTCGAGCGCGATTGAATTTTTTTCTATTTTGAAGGAAATAATGCAAAAATAACAAAAAAATATAATCTGCCGATTTGCACAAATCGAAGTAATAAAATTGCCTTTGAAGATGAGAGCGTGCAGCTAGACCTTTCCCCACCACTGAAAGAGGAAACATTATAATAACCTTTTATTCTTCCTATCGACTAATCTAAAAAAATCTAACAGGTCTCGCCGACGCTTGAGTAAATTAACATTTAGCATCATGGGCTCCCCTACCATCATTCTGGCTGTGGCTTACAAAATTGACATTTAACTGCCGCGTTGGTCTAAGCTAGTAGGTAATCAATTTACGCTATAGCTACATATATTACGCTATAGCTAGCCATATAGTCAAGATTGGTTTGTTAACCCTAATCTACATCGTACAGTTTGATGGCTGCAAACACACGCGAGACGAACCATATGTGGACGTGAACTAATTGGTCTATATAAAGTGATTACCCCTATCGCCATGCAATAATATTGCTGGCGAAACCTAACTAATAAGTATGTACAAGTCACGGCAAATAAGTCGACCGGTGACCTTCAATGCGCAGAAGTCGAAAATGAGGTATCTCGGGGTGTGAGGGGGTCGCGGGGAGGGCGTGGGGATCGTTCATAAGCACTGATTAGCTCTCGCGGATCCATCGCAAGCGCTGATTGGCTCTCCAATCGTATTGTGTCCCGCTCACTCGTACGACGCTGCGCGCACTGGAAGGTCACCAATCGACGTACGTGCCGGGGGTTATATTCTGTGACGACACAAAATCGTAACTGCAACTGTTCCAGTGATTTTTGTCCAAGAAGGTGTGGAAACGGTATAATTGGGCATTAGAGGTTTTTGCTCACAGAAATCGTGTGGCTATTCTAAAAATAGTGCAAACATAACCTTTACAATCGTGGCAGTGCAATTTTCTACAATTTCTAGGTAAATTCGTCTAAGGTCACCCTTCAAATGCTAATCGTTTCTAAAAACTAATCAACGGCTCGATCGCTGTTGACTCAGTGACGTTCCATTCTACGATTAAACTCCACATTTTATGAAATGCATTAGCTTAAAAAATTCAAACATCTATAAAAATACAAATTAATAAAAAAGTGATTGTCGTGATTTGTCGTGATTTGGGAATAATTGCTTCTAGCATTATTAGGGTCTGTTTCACCACCTTTTAATAAGTGTCGGATAGCCTAAACGTAAGGTTTGTCACTTTCTTACTTCAGTTCAAGTTGAAGTGACAAAGACAAAAATTATTAATAAGCTATCCGACACTTAATAAGCAACCCGATTTTCACAAGAAGATAGAGAATTATATTAGGCTATTAATTATTTATGTAAAGTAATTTTTATTTGGTAATTTTTACCAAGTAAGGCCACAGGGTTAGGTATTTTAAGAGTATTATAGAATTTTACCAAATAATGCCACAGGTATATACTCGTATGTTCATAAGTAAGTTTTAAGGGGCTCAAAATTGTCTTAAAGTTGATGGATAGAATTACATGAACAACATTTACCTTCTGGCTGCTACAGCTGTACACGCGATCAAATACTTAGATTTGATTAAAGAATTCGTATACAATGGAGTATAAAAAGAATAAAAAAGATTATGTTAAGCATGTAGGTATGTATATAAACTCGTACGGGGTTTGCGAGAAGGTACTTATCATGTTTTTTCTCTGATACGTATTAGCTCTCCGAGTGTCTAGTGTTTCTTTTATAATACTCGACTGGACTGGACTTAGAACGACCGACTTCTAATCGGAGGTCGTGGGTTCGATCCCGGGGCACGCACCTCTAACTTTTCGGAGTTATGTGCGTTTTAAGTATTTAAATATCACTTGCTTTAACGGTGAAGGAAAACATCGTGAGGAAACCTGCATGCCTGAGAGTTCTCCATAACGTTCTCAAAGGTGTGTGAAGTCTGCCAATCCGCTTGGCCAGCGTGATAGACTATGGCCAAAACCCTTCTCACTCTGAGAGGAGACCCGTGCTCTGTAGTGAGCCGGTAATGGGTTGATCATCATCACTCGACTGGATATACCTATTGATTGTGTTCTTCATTACTGCCAAAGTAATCATTGAATTTTGTTGAATAGAAGTTGTTACTCTGTCTTTCCGTTCTCCTAGTTAATAGCAACATACATGATTATATTTGATTGTAGTATTTTATTATGGAATGTGTAATACAACCACAAATTGTAGGTACTTGTAATTGAAACTTGTTATACGTACCTACGTCAATATTTTTTTTAGGTTTCAATTTTTTTTTATTTGCTGTGGCCATATTACACCTGGGTATTCTTTGAACATTTCAACTGGATATCTGTTATGGTTGAAGGTGTAGACCCATGTGACAGACGGACAGACGGACGGAGGCTTAGCAATAAGGTCCCGTTTGGCAACGCTTAAAATATACGCTTAAAATAAGTACTTGTAAAAGTTTATTTGAATAAAAAACTTTTCTATTATATTCTATTCTATTATATTATGACCCGATGGTCCTTGGTGGTAGTTTTAAGTTTTAGCCGAGTTTTAGTTTTGAACTTTAGCTTGTTAGCAAATTATCGCTGCTTAATTAAAGTATCCGAGTATAGTTCGTTCGGTAACTTAGTGTCGGTACAGGCGCAGGTGCTCTTAGTATTCCGCTTTTATTTTTATTACTTTTTTTCTGTTTGTCCGAATAGTCTGCCAATCCGCACTTGGCCAGCGTGGTAGATTATGGTGAAAATCCTTCTCATTATGAGAGAAGACCCGTGTTCATGAGAATATTATATTTTATGTTTATAGTTATACTTATTGTAATAAAATACGAATATAAAAAAATATAAAAAGGAAAGAGAAGTTTAATGAAAAAATGTGAGTAGGTATAAAAGGCCAAAACCCCTTGTGCCTGTACACCTTGCGCGGCATGCTTTGAAGTCACGGCGGTGTCTTTGGCAAAACACCGCGCGGCGGAGGCGGCTAGACACAAAAGGCGACCGTTAGAAAACGAACAGACTATAAAGTATTTGAGTTTTGAAATGATAAATATGTCGGCTCGTTGATATTGTAGTGTGAATAATCCTAGCATTGCGCCATTACGTCATTCCCACTACCAACATTTTATTATAACAGAGAGAGAGCGGTGGCGCGTGTGACACATTCCGATCTGGGCTCTCGACGAGAGCGCTGCTTCGTTCGTGCGGTGTACTGTGTTATATAGGTTGTGTTGTACAAAATAGGTCGTATCGTGCGATGTGTGTCATGTAGCTTAGATTAGATTAGATTGGCTGGCGATGGTTCGGTAAAGGGGAGGTGGTGTACCGACTAGGTAGGTAGGGCAAAGTCAGTTAGTGTATCAGTTAATGAGAAGGCTTTTCAATTAGGCCCGTACCCATGTGACGCCCACAGCAATGTAATTCGATCTACCCTGATAATGAATAATGATAATACTAGAATAGCCTTCTGATGTCGTCCGCTAGAGCGGTGGCGCGTGTGACACATTCCGATCTGGGCTCTCGACGAGAGCGCTGCTTCGTTCGTGCGGTGTACTGTGTTATATAGGTTGTGTTGTACAAAATAGGTCGTATCGTGCGATGTGTGTCATGTAGCTTAGATTAGATTAGATTGGCTGGCGATGGTTCGGTAAAGGGGAGGTGGTGTACCGACTAGGTAGGTAGGGCAAAGTCAGTTAGTGTATCAGTTAATGAGAAGGCTTTTCAATTAGGCCCGTACCCATGTGACGCCCACAGCAATGTAATTCGATCTACCCTGATAATGAATAATGATAATACTAGAATAGCCTTCTGATGTCGTCCGCTGGTCCATCTCTGGTCATCACTGGCGACATCAGAAGTGGGATCTGAAGGGCAAATTGATGAGCCGGAGCCTTTAACTGCATTTGCGTTTGTCGGTCTCCTTCGTGGCACAAAAGCCTTGTAGAACCGGTGTTGTGTGCGCGACGCGGGTCGTTTTCATTTTGTTAAGATTTCGGTGCCGCGATTCTTCTCGTTAACGAAAGTATTGCGAATAGGCTATCGGGTGTGCGTTATAATAAAATTGAATTACCGGTATTGAGAATTCAAGTGTTAATAGTACCTTGCAAATTTTATGTGAAATTTTTAATTGATGGACACACCCACTTTACAAATTTTTGTTTGACGTTATATTAGATGAGTTTTTGCGTTAAGTCGTGATATTTTAAAGGCAGGTTGTGCAATGACTGCGGATACTTTTTCTATTTCAATGTGTAAAATAGTTTTCGGATATTGATACGGATATACCAGATGAGGATAAACCGCGACTATTGTCATTGCTTAACGAAAACTCGGATTTCTCGATTAACGGATTACCGCGTTTAAGGGTCACAACCGGAAAACTTAAGATTAGTTTAGTTGAATCCTCGTAAAACGGTTTAGCGTCATATGCACCGCCTTTGATTTACGGCAGGTGGTTCGTGATAAAATTAGCGAGATGTTATATGCGGGTAACCGACCCAAATGGAAATGTGAACTCAATTGTTCACCTTTTTCTAGGAATTTTTAGTTGATAAAAGCGTGACGGTACTGAGCGATTGTGTGTGGGTTTCCGAGAATTGATCGGCCACACTGTTACCGATTGTATCGGATCAAATTGCGCGTTTATGTGGTGTTAACTATAACTAGTGTTTAGATTAGAAACCGAGATAGTTTCAGGGGCCTGGCGGGCTGCCTAAGTTTTTGAGGGCTTTTTGAAGTAGGGCTGGCGATCTCGGGTATACCGATTGCTGAGGATAATTAATAGTCGCTCGAGGACGATCGAATGTCAGGGTTGGCCGTGAAGGCTGGCGAGCTGTATGTCGATAACAACGGACAGCGCTAAGCTGATAACAAAAACCAACTAACAAAAAAAAAACCAAAAAAAAAAAATCGTGATTAATTGAAAGTAAAGTTCTACAAATACTCGCAGAATAATTAAATACCCGCTATTGAGATGAGTGATTAGTTTGACAAATGGTTTTGGTTGCTAACCAAATTCTGTTGTCCAGGTACCTTCATCGATGTTCAAAAGTAAGCAAGTTCGAAACGTGGTTGTGATAAAGCCGTAAAGAGGTTGTAGTTCTTAAAATGGTTCATCAAGATGATGATATGATAAATGATAAATGGTTTGCACGATTGGAACTAAAGAAATAGGATTGCGTTTACGGGAAGTAGTTTTTGATCAGTTATGTTAAAAAGTTAGACGCCGCCGAGTTTCTTACTGGTTCTTCTCGCTAGGTTGCGGCATTCCGAACCAGTGGTAGATTCATTTTAGTTTGAAACTGTAATTGTAAAAGTAACTTTAACCGTGATATTTGATTGAGGGTTTGCGATAGCAATTGCACCCTAATCAGATAAGTGTTGCCATTTTCGGGACTTGGCAGGGAAAATGACGAGTGCGTGTGTGATGTAGTTAATTAAATGGACTGGCCTATATATGGGTCGACGTTCTTGAGCAGATCTTGAGCAGAGACTGTGATTATTATTTTGACTATGACGATGACTTTGACCATGTGTTACAAGTGAAGGGCGCTGACTAGTTGTGTGTGTTTCATGTTGTCTATCCTGGTAAGGAAGTGTCGTCCGGGCCAGACTCAAGGGAGTTGGTTGAAAGGACACACTCCTTCCAGATGTGTATTGCGATTGACAGCTGAAGTGATGACTGACAATTGACAGATTGAAGTACTGACTGGTTGGGTGTTATATTAGGTTCCTGAGTCTATCCTGGTAAGGAAGTGTCGTCCGGGCCAGACTCAAGGGAGTTGGTTGAAAGGACACACTCCTTCCAGATGTGTATTGCGATTGACAGCTGAAGTGATGACTGGCAATTGACAGATTAAAGTACTGACTGGTTGGGTCTGCTATACGTCATCACATGAGATGGTGATTGGTTGACGCGATTGACAGCTGATGTGATGATTGACAATTGATACATGACAGACGGAGGTGACCTAGAAGCAGTGAAGTGTCAGGGATGGGCGAGCGTATTTAGAGGTGTACTTCACCTGTGTGTTGTTCTTTGTAGACATCCTTGGACGCTGGCAGTCGCACGGGGACGTGCGAATGTCAGTATGGCCGTGTCGGCTCGTTGATATTGTAGTGTGAATAATCCTAGCATTGCGCCATTACGTCATTCCCACTACCAACATTTTATTATAACAGAGAGAGAGCGGTGGCGCGTGTGACACATTCCGATCTGGGCTCTCGACGAGAGCGCTGCTTCGTTCGTGCGGTGTACTGTGTTATATAGGTTGTGTTGTACAAAATAGGTCGTATCGTGCGATGTGTGTCATGTAGCTTAGATTAGATTAGATTGGCTGGCGATGGTTCGGTAAAGGGGAGGTGGTGTACCGACTAGGTAGGTAGGGCAAAGTCAGTTAGTGTATCAGTTAATGAGAAGGCTTTTCAATTAGGCCCGTACCCATGTGACGCCCACAGCAATGTAATTCGATCTACCCTGATAATGAATAATGATAATACTAGAATAGCCTTCTGATGTCGTCCGCTGGTCCATCTCTGGTCATCACTGGCGACAAATATATAAAAGTTTTACCCCAATTTACGTAAAAGTAAAACGTGAAAACGCTAAACGTGAGTGCGAAAATAATGAAGAAAAGATTATCGCCATAAGATAGCGTTAGTAAAATCCGCTTATGGTGAGAAATGGCGCGGATCCGTGTCGCCGGGAACCATTTGTTACGCTGGAATTTAAATTCCTTCTTGAGGGAACCGAAACGCCTTAGATGAGATATTTATGAGGAGATCGAGTACCCGCTATAATGATTTGGAAAAATCCGTGAGGTGTCATCGAGGAACACCCGACAAACAAATCACTTTCTCGTTTTCTCACTTGCCCGTAACTATGAGTTAGAACAAAAATTCTGAGGTACTTATTAGATTTTTCTTTCAATAAATTCTCAGTGCTAACGGTGTTAGATAAGTACACCCTCGATTTTTTTTATTCAAGTAAGTTAGCCCTTGACTGCAATCTCACATGGTGAATAATGATGCAGTCTAAGATAGAAGCGGGCTAATTTGGGAGAAGTATGCATACCCCTGATCGGTTTCCACACGGCATCGTACCGGAACGCTAAATCGCTTGGCGGCACGGTTTTGCCGGTAGGGTGGTAACCAGCCACAGTTGAAGCCTCCCACCAGACCAGACCAGAGAGAATTTAGAAATTATAAAACATGAACCTATAGAAGAGGACTTGGCATAATGTCCTATAGAAAATAGTGGATCGGAAAATAGCTTAAGCTTATCAAAATTTTCATAAGTGTGTAAGAGACAACACTACATTTTTAAACATAACAATAAAACAGATCGTGGCAGAAATTTTATTGCAACTTCCCTTAAGATGGCCTCCCTAAAATGTATACATGAACACTCACACACGCACAACTTGAGACATCACAATGAACACGCGCCATTTTATGTTACAGGATTGTGCGTGTGTGAGTGTATTTTTGGCACGTTTTTAAGGTAGGTATGCCTACTCTACTTATTATTATTATCTCTATGTTATAAAATCCCAAATTGCCCCTGCCGGGAATCGAACCCAGGACCTACCACTTATAAAACCACAGCGCTCATCACTGCGCCAGGGAGGTCGTTCCTCGGAGAGCACGTAAAGCCGTCGGTCTTGCGCCTAACACCTCCGGTCGTGTCGCATTAGCGTCCCATCGGACTATGAGAGTGAAGGAATAGAGAGTGCTTCTATGTGTGTGCACACACTTTTGCACTATAATATCTCCTGCTGCTATAGTTGGTTAGTCTCAGCCTTGGTAGAGATTGGCCGCTGAAGCCGAAATTAGAAGAAGGACTTCGCAATTATTTGTTGTAGAGTCAAACCTTGTTGGTCTAGCGGTTAGCATATTCGACTGCAGATCACGCGGTCTCGGGTTCGATTCCCGGATAGGGCAAATATTTGTTAGGTATTGGGTTTTTCTGTCAAGAAATTCTCAATGCCAACCCGGAGTTGGTGGTTTGCGGTGTTACACCCCCGTACCTCGGAGAGCACGTTAAGTAGTCGGTCGCGGTTATTATCTCTATTAATGTGACAATAGTCGTTAAAGCCCGCCAACCCGCACTGGAGCAGCGTGGCGGATCTAAGTGCTAAATCCCTTTCTCCTATGAGAGGGGAGGCCTGCGCCCAGCTGTGGGACGTTAAAAGGCTGTAATAGTGGTGGTGGTGGAGTGAATCCCTAGAGGATAGTACCTTGGCAGAGGAATTGCGTTGCGTTGAATTGCGTTGCCCAGTGACTTGTAAAATCCAAGCAAATGTTCGTCCGAATCCACTTATATTTCTAAATATATAATAGGTACCTAATGTATAACATTAAATACATAAGGTATTCTTAGGTTTCGTCCATATAGCCCAGTGTCGATAATTTTTGAAACAGGTTTATTATTTTTGAAGGGAATTACTCTGGTCTAATAGAGTTTTAATAGCTTTGAAGTAATCGGACGCAACTAGATCAAATGACTACCTACATATTATATAATTCAATAGGTAGTCATTTGGTTGGGACGTTTTGTTTTATTTACTCCTATTGTCAACTGTATTAATATGTGATCGAAATTTGCGTCTTAAAGTACATGAAACAGAATCCCGTTGTAAGTCTTATCGTAAGAGGTACTAACTATCGGACGAAAGCGAGTATATTTCCCGTTTACCTTCCCGTCGGATAGTACTCAAGACAAATTGCCCATCCGAAGGCGTCCTACCAAGCTTATTAGCATGCTCCGGACAGGCATTCAGGAGCGACGCCCGGACACTTAGTCGATATTTCGTTGATATCCTGATTTATCGAGGAACGTTATGGTGAAAAATTAACTGCGAGAATACCGGCACTTGGTAGGTACATTTGGGAGGCGACACTACTTTGTATGTATGGAGTGTGTATGAAATGTATGCAGAGCATTAGCTGAGATGAAGGATCTTGACACACGATAATTATTAATTAGCTATAGATAGAGACACAGTATATTCGCGCGTGGCGGTCGTGTGCCCAAAATCTGGAGGACTTCGGACTGAAAGAGCTAGAAAATATTAATACGAAAAACCCTTCTTTTAGACTGCGGGAGGGTCTGAAAGGTCTGATTTATGGACAAAAAGCAGCATAAAAAATGTCTGTATTCGAGAACTACATGTTTAGGTACTCTATTCGGCTCTTGTAAAAACGATATATCTAGCACTATGACGTTCAAATAGTTTATCATATTGAAAAAAAAAAGTTTGTTTTCGGTTTTAAGTAGTTTCTTTCTTATATTTATTTGTTCTTTATTAACTATCTTTTTTTTAACTAGCGGTGATTGTAGCGTGTGGTGGCAAACCTTCAGACCGTATCAGTCACATTTTATCACACATAATTAAAGAAAATTCATGCAGAACCTTTCATCTGGATCCCTAATGGACCCCAAACATCTCCTCGAAAATTCCTTCGAGCTCTCAGGCAATCGGAGTGCGATCATAAATCAGAGTACAATTTAATTTATTGAATAACGATCAATTATTCGATACACAAGCACCTAATAAAATACGAGTCTGCAGTACCATACCTGATGTGTTTTCCCTTTTGAATGAAGAAATAAAATAAAACCATACAATTTCAAGAGGTGGTAATATCGTCACAATTTGATTGTAAAAAATTATGAAGTCGTTTTCGAAATTGTACAAAAGCTTTTTAAAATGTTCAATAGATTATATCCGGTACCACTACTACATGCGTCAAAACATTGAAGATGTTTTAAACCACACCTGCTCGGAAAGTATCTTCTTAGTTTTTTCAAAACGAGGGAGAAAGTACTTCATTACAGTCAAATAAATATGCGGCGAAATAAGTATATTATTATGACAATCCATTGTATCGTGAATAAATATGAGCCAAGTATCTTGTGGCCTTTGAATAAGTACTAATTAATAACCGTAACAATTTCAATATAAACTTCAATAAAATAAAATATAATTTTTCTTTTATTTTAGTAGGTATGTTGTATAAAACTCTATGTCTTGGTAGAAAGTACGATCGATCGCTTTCTTCCCTCGATGGACAGTGTATAACTTTTTTCGTTCATCTTAAAATCACCAGTTTTTTTATCTGTCAAAATTTTCTATCAAGAAAATTATTTATGTACCTACCCAATAAAAATTATTTAGTAAAAACCGGATCGCCAAATTACAATTCGGGCGAGTTTCTTCATTTCTTTTATGCATGTTTGACAAATAACAACGTTGCCAAGTTACATATACTTAGCCAGAGTCCAGACTGCAGTTGATGGACTGAACACAGAAAACGGACGTCGCGTCGTCGCGTCATGATAACAAGAGATAAAGTTCGTAAACTAAAATTACGCTTAGTATTTTAATAATAGTATAATTTGCAGAATGTGTGGGACAAGCAGCTAGTGGCGCCATCTATTATGTGTAATCGAAACTAAATAATATTTTAGTTTTGCCGCTTGGACATCACTTCTTGATTTTTCGTAAATAAAATGCAGCCTATGTCACCCGGATCATAACAACAAATCAATTGACACCTCATTCATCAAAATCGGTCCAGTAGTTTAGGCGTTACGGTGGTACACACAGAATCTCATACAAAAGTCGGATACAAACAAACATACATACATACATAATTATGTACATACATACATATGTACATACATACATAACCCTTCCTTTTGGCTTTGCCGTAGTCGGGTAAAAAACTCGAACGAATCTCGAAAGTGAATTTATGACAACACTAGCTTTTGCCCGCGGCTTCGCCCGCGTGAATTTCGGTTTTTCACAAATCCTGAGGGATAAGTAGATTTCTGGTCCACCCGCCCCCCGCCGCGCGGCGGCGTACCGCGGTACCGCGTACGGCGGGCGCAGGGCGCAGGGGCGTGCGGCGCGGCGCGGGGAGTTCCATGCAGCGCGAGCGTGCGTCGGCCGCCGCGAGCAGCGAAAATACCTATCAGGGCGTTTTTTACCGATTTCAACACAACTCCTTTTTTGAAAGCCAGTTAAAAAAGTAGCCTATGTTACTCCTTGGTTAATCCTCTACTTGTCTGTGAAAGTCCCGTCAAAATCGGTTCAGCCGTTTCGAAGATTAGCCCGTTCAAACAGACAGACAGACAGACAAAAATTTTAAAAACGTGTGATTCGGTTATGGTATCGTTCAAATAACCATATGAGCTTAATATGTGGTAGTTATTTCGAAATTACAGACAGACACTTCAATTTTATTTATTAGTATATAGATAAGACGGTTCAATATTAGGGCCCTCCTCGCCTGTACCAGGAGCTAAGAACTGTTATTTATTGAAAGTCATGAATACAAAACAGAATCGACTTTATTCTTTTCTTTTATTTTTGTTTTATTGTTTGTTTGTGTATGTTCTTTGTCGCGGCAAACTCATTGATTGTATAGATGTTGTTCCGTGATGCTGTTTCTTTTCACTTTTTTTTCTGTATTAGAAAATTGTGTTTTCGATTTTCTTTCTTCCCGAATGATTTTAATACGAATTCTCTTCCTTGTTTGTTTTAAACATGTTCTGTAATGTTCGGGAAACAATATAACAGCACAAATTGATGCCCGCGAGTTCGTCCGCGAGGATTTAGTTTTTTAAAATCCTATCGAGACTGAGTTTTTGAAATTAAAATATTCTATGTCCGTTTCCAGAATGCAAGCTATTTCTGTGCCAAATTTCATCAGTTTAGCGGTTATCCCGTGAAAAAAGTAACAAATATACGGACACTCTCTACTCATTATAACATCATTTGGTCTTTTAAGCGCGTCTAGTTAATATTTCTAAATATATAAAAAAATTGGTTGCCTGTAAAGTCGGTTTACAGACATTATAACATCATTTGGTCTTTTAAGCGCGTCTAGTTAATATCTATAATATAATAAAACTGTAACAGATCCAATTCTGTACATTGAAGATATTTTGAAAATTTTTATTGGAGGGCACTCTATAATCGATACTGAAGCCAAATCTGCAATTTGTTTCATTTTTGTCTGTCTGTCTGTCTGTCTGTCTTTCTGTCTGTCTGTCTGTCTGTCTGTCTGTCTGTCTGTATCTTGGCCGCGCATCACGCCGAAACTACTGAACGGATTCAAATGAAACTTGGTACGATTTGAGTTTGTACTCGGAGGTAGGACATAGGATACTTTTTATCCCGAAATTCATTACGGTTCCCTTGGGAGAGGGGATGAAAGTTAAAACGTGTATTTAGCTATTATTCATTAACGCGTTGTTCGATTTAACTTATTCTTTTTTTGTTAGAAAGGTAATACTTTAAGTATTGTCCCGTAAATATTTCAAGGTCATAGGTTTTTTATTTCAGAAATGACTGACATTACAACCCCCAGTATTGGGTTCAAATAACTTGGGACCCAGATCTTTGAACGTACGGCTTATTTTAAACTGGTGTGCGCTTAAATTAACGTTTATTGGTCTGTCTATTTGTCCCAGCTAATCTCCGAAACGGCTGGGTTGATTTTAACGGAACTTTCAATGTTATAAGGAGTAACTACATTTAGTTTAGGTACATAAAAGAATCATGGGATCCGATCCTATCCTATATCTATATATCTATCCTATCCTACCTTATATCTACGCGAACGAAGTTGCGGGGATCAGCTAGTTTCTAAATATATAAAAAAATTGGTTGCCTGTAAAGTCGGTTTACAGACAATAAAATTTTACGTGATAACGTCATAAGAAAACATTGCCTCTCTATCGCTTGATCCGCGCTCTCGCTTGCACGCTCGGCTATGCCGGCCAATCGTGCCTTCTCTATTGCTTGTTCCGCGGTCTCGCTTGCACGCGGTACGTGACAATGTGTCAGGATTTTTCGTGCGTGCGGCCGGCGTTCATCGATTTATAAGACGTTAACACGCCAATAAATATTTCTAGTATTATAGCTTTTACGCAAGTAGCTTCTACCAAAAAAGGGGAATTTCCTCAACATCCCACCTCCAATTTCCCCATCCCCTCATCTGTAGGCAACTGATTTATTTGGTACCTTTCTTATTGGCTCCAATAAACAGACCCGTTTCGTTCTTTTACTACGACAGTTTTGCACCGAACCAACCGATGTATGTTTTGGTACCTAAGCAGGGTTGCCAACTTTATTTGAATAAAATAACGTATCAAAATTAATTTTTAATTTTTGTAAAAGTATTTTTCAATAATTAATTTAAATTATTTATTTATTCTCTTAAAAATATACTTTTTAAAGTTCAATAATTTACATATGAAATATTTTTTTTCGTCATGTATGCGTCGAGACGGTTACTGTGCTTATACTATCAAAAGTGTCAGAACACTTTTGATAGTCTGTAAGACCTTAACCGTCTCGATAGGTTCTATGGTATAGTAATATTTGCCATTTTATGGTGGCGACCATCTTAGATTTGAGCACGCACGCACGCAAACACAAACACACACACACACTCACAAACACTCACTCACACTCACAGGCGCATGCACACGCGCACGCGCACGCGCACGCGCACGCACGCACACACACACACACACACACACACACACACACACACACGCACACACACACACACGCACACACACACACACGCACACACACACACACACACACACCGTGGTTTTTGCGTCGGGGGTTAAAAAACTACATTCCGACTACAATTTTGTAAATGACCGTCAGTCCGTCTGTAGGGACCCTAAAACCTTAATAAAGAAAAATAGGTATCCTCCCATAAAAACTTTTTCTATTTTCAATTCAGTAGTAAAGCCTTAAGATGTTATTTTAAACAGATTTCTTTTGAGATGATGATAGCCGCGGCTCCTAGTTTTTCTCAAAGGCTAAGTGAAATGCTGCAGTTTTCCACGATAAAGTTATTAACTTCTTAACTCTGTTTCATAATATCTTATTAATTTTCTAGAGCTACTTTTAACGGTTCGTTAAATTTTTTTTTATTCATCTACAAGTTAGCTCTTGACTGCGATCTCACCTGATGGTAAGTGACGATGCAGTCTAAGGTGGGAGCAGTCTAACTTGGAAGACGTATGGTGGTATCTATTAAACCACTTATCGGTTTCTACGCGGCATCGTACCGGAATGTTAAATCGCTTGGCGGCACAGCTTTGCTGGTAGGGTGGTACCTAGCCACGGCTGAAGCCTCCCACCAGACCTTGGGTTATGGGTTTAGGGTTATCGTTATGAGTTAAATGATCTTAAACTAGCCCGCTTTCATCTTAGAGTGCATCATTTCATACCAACAAGTGAGATCGCAGTTAAAGGCTCATTTTAAATTAATTATTCTAAACTGATAGTTATCCACAACAGCTGTACATAGGTATTTTGTAAGCATCGCCATTCGTCACAGACGAATCTTGTGCCTCTTATATCCAACGGCTGCTAGCAACTCCTATTAGACCGTCCATCCAACTTAGGACCCCAAGTATATGGGTCCTATGTGCCCGGCGCATTGCCAATTCTGACTCGAGCTATATCGGTAACTTTGGCTCTCTACTACAAATCTCCTCATTTTTAACCCCCGACGCAAATCGACGGGGTGTTATAAGTGTGTGTGTGTGTGTGTGTGGGTGTGTGGGTGGGTGTATGTGTGTGTGTGTGTGTGTGTCTGTCTGTTCCCCTGTACTCAAACGGGTGAACCGATTTGAATGCGGTTTTTTTTTGTTTGAAAGGTGAGTTAGTCGAGAGTGTTGTTAGCTATGTTTGATGAAAATCGATCCAAGATGGACGCCGCTACAAAATGGCGGATTACGTATTTTTTCACAACTCCCTTAATATGGGTATCAAATGAAAGGGCTTTGACTAGTAAAATAGCATTATGCAAATCCAAAATGGCCGCCGCCACAAAATGGCGAATGTCGGGGGTTTTTTAATTTTTAATTTATACCTACTTGTTGAGAAATGTATCGCATAGCGCATTTGTCGGCTGTGATAGCCTAGTGGTTAGGACGACCGACTTCTAATCGGAGGTCGTGGGTTCGATCCCGGGCACGCACCTCTAACTTTTCGGAGTTATGTGCGTTTTAAGTATTTGAATATCACTTGCTTTAACGGTGAAGGAAAACATCGTGGGGAAACCTGCATGCCTGAGAGTTCTCCATAACGTTTTCAAAGGTGTGTGAAGTCTGCCAATCCGCTTGGCCAGCGTGGTAGACTACGGCCAAAACCCTTCTCACTCTGAGAGGAGACCCGTGCTCTGTAGTGAGCCGGTAATGGGTTGATCATGATGATGATGATGGTGATGATCTATGTCGGTAACTTTGGTTCTCCAATACGGATCTCCTCATTTCTGATTCATTCCCTTGAGTTCCTCTGAGCATACAACTGAAAGAGTTGTATGCTCGCCCCCGCTGAGTAACCCTGAGCTCAAGGGCTAATTGTGTCTGAATAAAATAAATTGAATCTAGGTATTCAATTGAGAGAAGTATGACCCAGTTGCGACATATTGATCCAGTTCGTTATCTGGATGGGGGAAGAGAGCACGTGTAGCCCGTGGTCTCGATAGTGCTCACAAACATCACTACATATTATAAAACAAAGACCCCCGCCACGTCTGTCTGACTGTATGTTTGTTTGCGATAAACTCAAAAACTACTGAACGGTTTTTAATGCAGTTTTCACCAACAGACAGAGTGATTCATGAAGAAGGTTTCACTACGTATTATACAGTCCCCCGCCGCGTATGTCTCACTGTCTGTCTGTTCGCAATAAACTCAAAAACTACCCAACGGATTTTCATTCGGTTTTCACCAATAGATAGATTCACGAGGAATGTTAATGTGTAGGTATATATTTTTAAGGTTTTGTATAGTTTAAATATGACCATCATTGTTGAAAATGTCAGAAAAATCAAGCCGCCTGGGAGCTTTCATCGACAAAGCTGCCTAATCCCTTTGAGATATAAGGAAACAATGTATGGTGGAATAGCATCGGGTAATAACTACTTATTATAGAATTTTTATATAGAATTTTTTGAATTAATCAAGCCTCGCATCAAAAGAATAATAAACAAGCATAACGTAATTCCACAAAAGCAATAAAACTTGGAAGCACAATCCGAGTGGAACTATTCGCATTAGCGGCATGTTTTCATCCCCGGTTGGAGACTAATTTGAGAAGTTTAAACCTAGGGGGGGTTTCCAGAGTCCCTTCCTCTTGGCGGAGTATAAATTGTGTATTTTAAGGGAACATCGAATTCAAATAAAATCCAGTTTATTTTTTCCGAATAGATTTGAAATGAAGATCATTGGGGAGAAACGGCATTCCGAGATCAAAGGTGTTTTTAACCCCCGACGCAAAAACGACGGGGTGTTATAAGTTTGACGTGTCTGTGTGTGTGTGTGTGTGTGTCTGTCTGATCCCCTGTAGCGCTCAAACGGGTGAACCGATTTGAACGCGGTTTTTTTTTTGTTTGAAAGGTGAATTAGTCGAGAGTGTTGTTAGCTATGTTTGATGAAAATCGATCCAAGATGGCCGCCGCTACAAAATGACAGATTATATTTTTTTCACATCTCCCTTAATATGGGTAGCGAATGAAAGGGCTTGACTAGTAGAATAGTATTATGCGAATCCTAGATGGCTGCTGCCACAAAATGGCGAATGTTGGGGGTTTTTAAATTTTTAATTTATACTTGTTAACTAGGAATACCATTTTATAGGTATAGGTAAAATGAAACACCAAGACACTGTTTACAATATCATTCACAGTCACTGAACAGTCGCCCTTTAAAAAAATTAATGGAATACATCTTCAGGATTACATACTTTATTTAGGTATTTTCTCAATTAATTTTATTGACAAAGCTTGTTCTTAACGCCTTTTTACTTATTTTTCGTTATTCAAATCTTCAATTCTCAATAGCTTCTCGAAGAATATCCAATTAGATTTCTTCTAGTCTTACTACTACTTAGATTAAGTTGCCAATATTGTCTTCATCTCAGAAAAGCTTAAGCCTACTCTTCACTATCATCGCCGGCAATCGTCACGATCATCGTGCAAGCATCCACACGATCGTCTGTGATCGTTTATTGAGCGGCTAGCGGCGCGAATTCCCTTTGATGCGTGCTCGAAAACCGACAAGTCGCCGATCGCGACGATTGCTGACGATTGTGACGGCGATGATCGGCGACTACAGGCGATAGGGCCTCCACACGATCGTGCACGCGTGTAATCGTCTACAGACGCCGCTTGTGAATAGGAGGCTTTAGAGACGTCACAAAGTCACATAACGTACTCTAGAAAAGTCAGACTCAAGTGCTGAGACGGCCGTTTCATTACTCCGGCCGATGTGTGAAACCCTAGTAGGTTTTATGGGGCCGCTTTTTACGACGTGATTAGGTGACACCCTACTTTGTGTCGACCAAAGTAAAGCGGTTAGGGACTGCTTTAATGGGACTTTTTCGGATGGATGTAATTAGTAGTTGCGCTGAGTCCACGTGAATAGAGACTTCAACATCTTAAAATATTTGATTTAGTTTAATTATTTAATTAGTTGATTCATACCTTACTTCCTTCTAAAAACCTTGACAACATTTTATGTAGAGTTGTAGTATACTGTATACCTACATAAACTAAAAAATTGCCATCTCCTGTAAAATGGCCTTATTATTTAAGTTGATAATATTGAAAAATTACTCAGGCATAACTTAGAGGACATATTGTCAAGTATTATCCGATTTTTTATAAAAATAATAATATACATATAATGCTTTTTGTGTCTTAAAACTAAATTTGCTATGAAATAGAAAAGAGTTTGCTCCAACATCTTGATTTGTTCCGATTTAAATCGAAAATGGTTGTTAATATATTTGTGTACTTACGATTTCCAAAATCGTCATGAAATATAGTTCTTACTTGAAATACAATCATTTTATTTTTGCTCACTTTGCATAAACTTGCATTACTGCCATCTCCTACAGTGAATAAATCTATGTTTCTTAAAGTTTTGCTAAAAATCAGGATCGCCGTAGCCCCTTAAGGATTAATTAGGAGCACACTAATCCACGTAAATGAAGTCGGTAACATCAACTACCAAAACATAATACCCAACCAAAACTTCATCTTACCGCTACATATTTCCGAATGACATGACAGCAGACCAAAGTGCTCCTTATGGGTAAAATGATAACGTTTATATTTGCACGGACTTAATTTCTAAAATTATAACAAGTTTATAACGAATTTCGTAGTACGAAGTTCGTACTTACTAATGTTTGAATACGCCTTGCTGTATAAACCGCCTTGGGTAAAGTTTATTCTTAATTATATGACTGTTAACCATTCAGAGCAGCCGCAGACCACAGACTTTTGATCGTTCTATAGTTTAATCTATTCCTAGACAGTTTCGTTAGATGACGACCTCCCTGGCGCAGTGGCGTTATAATCAGGAGGTCTCGGGTTCGATTCCCGGCAGGGGCAATTTAGGATTTTATAATTTCTAAACTGTCTCTGGTCTAGTCTGGTGAGAGGCTTTAGCCGTGGCTAGTTACCACCCTACCGACAAAACCGTGCCGCCAAGCGATTTAGCGTTCCGGTATGATGTCGCGGAGAAACCATGGTCAATGGTATGGGTTTAATATAAAATCAGCCAAGTGCGAGTCGGGCCTCGCTCTTTCAGGGTTCCGTACATAATTATGAACAATATAATATTTTGGGTCTAAGAAATATTTAATTTCCGAGCTAGACATCGCAACAAACCGTGAAAGAAAAACCCAAAAAAATGTTCATTTATTTTGGTCACAGCTTATAAACTATTTAATAAATCGTTGTTTTCAGTATTTGTTGTTTAAATAGAGCATATCGTACATAATATACTGAAATATCATATTCCCAACTAGTTTAGTTTTTGAGATAGCCCCCGTCACAAAAATGGTCTAAAACTGACAACTTTGATGGCCTCCCATTCCCTTATTTTTTGAGATAAAAATTAAAAAAATATATATTTGTACTCTACTTAATGAGCTCTAAACAATGATACCCCACAAGCTAGAGTAAAGAAAAAATTTTTTTTTCCGGCTCCTTTTTCATGTATAGGAGCCCCCCTGAAAAATAATTTAATTCAATTTCTAATTCAATATTTGATTTTGGGTTAACGTTTTACACTAAATACCAAAATTTCAGGTTTGTAACTCATTTCGTCTGCGAGCTAGAGACCTGTGACCGGCGGACAGACGGACAGACAGCCGAGTGACATTAATAGGGCTCCGTTTTTACCCTTCGGGTACGGAACCCTAAAAAACTGTCATACCTCTTCCAAGTTAGCGCGCTTACGCCTTAAACTACATCGTCACTTACCATCAGGTGAGATCGCAATAAAGGCTCACTTGTAGAAGACTAAAAAAAAAGTTTCATCGTGAGGAAACCTGCATGGCTTAGAGTTCTCCATAATATTCTCAAAGGCTTGTGAAGTCTACCAATCTGCATGCGTGATAGATTAAGCCTAAACCTTTCTCATTCAGAGAGGAGACCGTGGGCCGGTAATGGGTTGATAATGATGATGATGATGAACAAAATAACTCATAGAATACACAAAATTGCACGATTTATATAATCAGACCGATACGGCTCTTACAGTCTGATTTTTAATTCGGTAGAATTCTGACATTTTAAAAATATAATGAGTTATTTGTATGAAAGACAGGGTTCGATTTTACCCCAAACTAAAGTAGGTACCTAAAGTTTTTTTTTATACATATAATTTATTATCTTTTTGTGGGAACTGTTTTATCTCTGGTAACATTAAGAAACGTCAGAATTCCACGGAATTAAAAATCAGACTATACAATTCAAACGAACAAATGACTATACCTACCTACGATTCAACGAAAATCGGACAAAACTATAAGTCGGAAGTTTGCGTGTTTTTTTTTTTTTTTTGGGAAAACTTCAGGCCTGACTGTACGTAGGTATGATAGTATTCGTAATTAACCATAATGTTTCACTGAAACAAACAGACATAATTGAATATTTAATTAATATCCACTTATACATAATATTATTTTGTTTGGTTGAGCGTCGTGTGGGCCTGTCTATTTATGTTGTAAACTATAAATGTAAAAGTTACTCTCTCAGTATGTCTGTTACCCTTTCAAGGAGCAACCGAACGGATCTTGACGGGTACAGAGATAGCTTGCGTTCTGTTGCGCTAACATGCGACACACGAGAAAATGAGTAGACATAATTTTAATAAAAGAACAACTGGAGATGGAAACAGTATATTTTTATCCCGGGAAATCTGAGAGTTCTCACGGGATTTTTAAAATCAAAGTCAAAGTCTATATTAAAACTTTATTTAACTATCTAAATCCACACGGACAAAGTCGCAGGTCATCAGCTCGTTAACGAATAAAGCTTTTAAGCATTTAAACAGAGTTTCAATAGATCTTTTGAAGTTCAGAAACAAGTCAGAATAAAATCTATTGGTAATGAATCTGCCATTGGTTTGGGAATGGTTTGGGTGCAGTGAGGACTTGGTTCATTTCACCCGAAAATTGCCAACCCGAAAATGAATATGCTAACCACTAGACCAACGAGGCAGAAAACGTTATCCAACTATGAACTATTCCCGTATTATCTTTGGCTTGGAATAAATCCAAATGGACAGTGGCTTAGGCAATATGTTACAGGCTTCACTGGGTCTCGGCCAATCGCGATTACTACACTGACCAGTGCTGCATTTGCACACCTACCTATTTAGTTTTGTGTTATAGTTACTTTGAGATCTTATCAATGCGACCTTGACGTATACGACCGCGACAAGCTGCCGAGACGCGCGACCGTAACGCACGACCGCGACGCGCGATCGAGACACGCGAGCAAGATGTGCTATCGAGATCAAAGGAGCTTAGGAAAAACAAAGAGTTTCCGCTTGACTTCATGAGACCACCTGGGAAGTATGAAGTAAGAACCTGCTCCATTTTTGAAGTCGGTTAAAAAGAGGCTGCGCCGCCACTCGTAATATGTTGGCCCTATGTCTATAGTCTGCGGGAGCTTTTGAGGTCAACCGTTAAACAGTTTGTAATAAACAAATTTTTAAGTAATAAAAGGTAGGTACGTCCGTGGCGCATGAAATCTGATTGTGACCACGCATTGCGCAAAATAGCCTGTGATAGCCTAGTCACTAGGCCCTAGTGATTAGGACAACCGACTTCTAATCGGAGGTCGTGGGACTCGTGGGTTCGATCCCGGGGCACGCACCTCTAATTTTTCGGAGTTATGTGCGTTTTAAGTATTTAAATATCACTTGCTTTAACGGTGAAGGAAAACATCGTGAGGAATCCTGCATGCCTGAGAGTTCTCCATAACGTTCTCAAAGGTGTGTGAAGTCTGCCAATCCGCTTGGCCAGCGTGGTAGACTATGGCCAAAACCCTTCTCACTCTGAGAGGAGACCCGTGCTCTGTAGTGAGCCGGTAATGGGTTGATCATGATGATGATGATGATTGCGCAAAATTACCCTTTACGTCATCAGGTAATTTTGAATATTTAATCCTTAAGTTTTAAGTACAAAGGTATTTGTGTATAAAAGTTAAGGAGACGATCCTTTATACCAGCTATTTATTGATAGATATCACATTTATTTAATTGATATGATCCTCTTTTTTTAAGTCATTTAAAAAGGACCTAGTTTGTAGTTACTAAGTCAAACAGGGACTACCTTGTTCTCACACGACACAAGAAAATCATCTCCCATCCTTTCTAAATAGCCAGCGGGATCGGGCTGATTTAGTCTCTCCACTAATATTGCCACGCCAAATGGCCGTTGAAATAATCCCTAGGTTTATAGAACACACCGTTCGGAAAAGAAGGCAGGTAATAGTAGTGATAATTCCTGACAAATCGTCACAAAAAAAAAACGCGAGAAATATTCAAACATTTCCTATATTTTTTTAAAGTTCGCGATGTAATACAATCAGTTGACGCTAGAGGTCAGCGAACGGTGGGTAAATACCTAAACTTGCTGCCGCGTTTTACGCACTACACATCGCCGGTTTGAAAAACATTAAATACTAAACCACTAATACGTAAGCCGGTTCATTTTTCGAAATTTTTTTGCTTTCATTTTCGAGACTTTATCGATGAATCATAGAAAATGAACCGTCTCAACACCCGGTCGGTGTTTCATCGTTCACAGGCACTGTGCCATAGCAAATATCGTATCGTGCATCGTTCATCACTAAAATGAACGATGAACGGAGCACCGTCTAATTTGGGCTTTACAAGTACCTATAAGACAAATGGTTAGATATTATTGGTATTGGATTGTGTTTAGATAGTATCTATCTATAATATAATAAGACTGTAACAGATCCAATTCTGTACATTGAAGATATTTTGAAAATTTTTATTGGAGGGCATTCTATAATCGATACTGAAGCCAAAACTGCAATTTTTTTCATTTTTGTCTGTCTGTCTGTCTGTCTGTCTGTCTGTCTGTCTGTCTGTCTGTCTGTATCTTGGCCGCGCATCACGCCGAAACTACTGAATGGATTCGAATGAAACTTGGTACGATTTGAGTTTATACTCCGAGGTAGGACATAGGATACTTTTTATCCCGAAATTCAGCACGGTTCCCTTGGGAGAGGGGATGAAAGTTGAAACGTGTATTTAACTGTAATTCATTAACGCGTCGTTCGATTTCACTCATTCTTTTTTTGTTAGAAAGGTAGTACTTTATATATTGTCCCGTAAATATTTCAAGGTCATAGGTTTTTTAGTTCAGAAATGACAGACATTTATTGGGTTCAAATGACTTGGGACCCGGATCTTTAAACGTACTGCTTATTTTAAACTGGTGTGCGATTAAATTTATGTTTGTCGGTCTGTCTATTTGTTACAGCTAATCTCCGAAACGACTGGATCGATTTTAATGGAACTTTCAATGTTATAAGGAGTAACTTAGGCTACATTTAGTTTAGGTACATAAAATAATTATGGGATCCGATCCGATCCTATACAAAAACCTATATCTACGCGAACGAAGTTGCGGGGGTCAGCTAGTAATATAATAAAACTGTAACAGATCCAATTCTGTACATTGAAGATATTTTGAAAATTTTTATTGGAGGGCATTCTATAATCGATTCTGAAACCAAAACTGCAATTTTTTTCATTTTTGTCTGTCTGTCTGTCTGTCTGTCTGTCTGTCTGTCTGTCTGTCTGTATCTTGGCCGCGCATCACGCCGAAACTACTAAATGGATTTGAATGAAACTTGGTACGATTTGAGTTTATATTCCGAGGTAGGACATAGAATACTTTTTATCCCGAAATTCAGCACGGTTCCCTTGGGAGAGGGGATGAAAGTTAAAACGCTTATTTAGCTGTAATTCATTAACGCGTTGTCCGATTTCACTCATTCTTTTTTTGTTAGAAAGGTAGTACTTTATATATTGTTCCGTAAATATTTCAAGGTCATAGGTTTTTTATTTCAGAAGTGACAGACATTACAACCCTCAGTATTGGGTTCAAATAACTTGGGACCCGGATCTTTAAACGTACGGCTTATTTTAAACTGGTGTGCGCTTAAATTTATGTTTTTCGGTCTGTATATTTGTCCCAACTAATCTCCAAAACGGCTGGATCGATTTTAACGGAACTTTCAATGGCAGATAGGTGATGTTATAAGGAGTAACTTAGGCTACATTTAGTTTAGGTACATAAAATAATTATGGGATCCGATCCGACCCTATATAAAACCTATAAACACGCGAACGAAGTCGCAGGGGTCAGCTAGTACTTAATAATAGAACTAAGTTTTCGAGAGCGGTCGTCTTATATACCCTGTACAGCGTACTTTGACTTTGCTTATACTTTGCTTTCTTGTTAAAACTAGACAGATTTATCGCAGGATATAGATTTAAATAAATGGAAAAAATGTTTCTAAAGACATAAGAAACTTCTATTCATATTCAAGGAAACGCTTTAACGTGTAAAAGCCAGTTTAGTGAGAATAACGATTAAATATTCAGTCAGACGTAGCCAGTGCGTGTAGTTGACATAACTTATAACAGTAACACATCTTGCATAAGCCTTTATGTTGAGGCCCCAAAATGAGCGGGTAGAGTCGATTGCTATATCGTATGATGAGAAAAAAGTTAATAGCAATTACATTATTTAATTTTTTTACTTGTTGTCCTATTTTTTGTGCAAACTGTACACTTAATTGACATTTAGTATTATAATATCAATACGTTTCTTGTTTTTACTAAAGAAAATTACATTAACGTATAATGTGTCTTTGGTTGAAATTCTTCAAAATATACGGAAAGAGAAAAGTATACAACAATCCTCTTTACACTTATTTCGATTACGGCGACAAAAACGATTCTGTTGGCAAAGAAGCTACATATCGTGCGTAGAATATTTTGAGGTATTTGTAAACATTCTTCTGCCAACACTATTTTGAGTACAACAATGGATCACAAACAAATGAAATGTAACAATACAATGATGTTTCAAATCGTTTTCTTGAAACGCTTAAGCTTAAATTGCCCGCTCCGCTACACTCATCAACGCCCGCTTGTTTCCTAGCCTAACCTTAAGACCCGATCACGGAATCGTGCGTGTCTTGACCTTTTTGTTTTTGACTTACAAAGAAAAATAACGCATTACCGTATTTACCCTTATTAACGGTGCTTTAGGGGCGGTTATTGGTTACGAAGCCCACTTAGGCCGCAATGCGGCGCTATTACGGCCCTTTGACAGAAAGCTTAATGGCCTAGTCGAAATAATAAGGAAACGATCTAATCTAGATTTGGCTCATAAATATAAATAATAATTTGTCATGGTGTTATAAGAACTATTTGAACTACTGTACACAAGCGATTGCCATTGGAAGCATTTATTGTCGAGTGACGACCGGGAACAAGTACCTAATAATGGTTTATTTATCTTACACCGAAATACCAATATTAGTAAACAAGTATAAATTAAAAAATTTAAAAACCCCGACATTCGCCTTATTGTGGTGGCGGCCATCTTAGTCCGATTTTCATCAGACATAGCTAAAAACACTCCAGACTTGTTCACCTTTCAAATAAAAAAAACCGCATTCAAATCGGTTCACCCGTGATACGGTGGAACAGACAGACACACACACACACACACACACACAAACTGTCGCCTTTATAATAGTATAATATTATGTCCAATAGGTCCAGCGCGATAAACGTCCAGTGTATGGGTTGGAGACAACGTGTGACCCATTTTAAAATACTAACCTATAGCACTCGTACGTTATATTCAAGTTTATGGGATGCAATCAAACCTGATTATTTATGCATTGAAAGCTATGAAACTTACTCGACTGTCACTATAAGCCGTTCATTTCGAACTAATCCAGTCGTATCGAGTTTTGAATCGCATTAAACTTTAACTACCCTCTATTCAGAAAAAATAAAGTGTTTGTTCATTGTTCGGATAGAGCTTTCTAGAAATAGGATTTCAAAAATTCCCTGAACTGTAGACAACACCGGAGTGATTCCATATTACGAAATGTTCCGTTTTGTTTCGAATATGGTACACTATTATTGAAAAAACGGCCTATATCTACATCGATGGGTCTATACTTTTAGCTTTCTAGATGCAAGGGTTTGGGCTGGGCGTTAAGCTCAAATTAGACGGTATTTTTCGGGATTTTTGCTTTCATTTTCGAGGCTTCATCGATAAATCATCGAAAATGAACCGTCTAAACACCGACCGTTCATCGTTCACAGGCACTGTGCCATAGCAAATATCGTATCGTGCATCGTTCATCGCAAAAATGAACGATAAACGCGGCACCGTCTAATTTGGACTTTTATGAGTCGATCACTGAATGAATCACACAGAGACACATTTGTAGGTTGTGACTTGTTGTGTCGTTTTTTCTAAAAGTATGAAATTGGCGCGTCACGACAAACCATGACACGTAAGTGTGTTTCCAGCGTTACAGACACATTTGTAGGTTGTGTCGTTTTTACTAAAAGTAGTAATATACCCGCACGTTTGAGCCTTTTTCGCTTTGCGAGGTTAAACGCGGTCAAAGCGAAACTTTGTCATAAATATGAAATGGGTGTCGTGAATGGGTGGCCACTGGCCGTGCTATTAATTCTCAATCAACAGTCAATCAACGGACAGTAGCGATCGATGGTCACTGCGGATGGAGTTTACGGCTTTTTTACTGTATTTGCATACATTTTGGTCGTAAAAATGTTACATTTTACTATCTACTGCTGAACAGGAAGTACTTTTTTTGTAGATAAATGGGAGCTAAAGAAATTAAGTATTTGAGATTTTCAAAAGAAGTAATTAAATGTCCTTTTTAGGGTTCCGTAGTAAACAAGGAACCCTTATAGTTTCGCCATGTTCGTCTGTCTGTCCGTCCGTCCGTCCTCGGTTAATCTCAGAGACTATTAGTGCTAGAAATCTGTAATTTGGCATGGGTATAATATAAATATTATTTTTTTTTAGGGTAGCTCCTCTACATGTAAAGTGGGGATGAATATTTTTTTTCTCGCCTACCCCATAGTGTGGGGTATCGTTGAATAGGTCATTTAAAAATACTGTGGGCGTGGGAACATCATTTTTCGATTTCTAGATCCGTTTGTAAAATATGAAGTTTTAAAGTTCTAATTTTTATTAGAGTCAAGTGTCCCCCCCCCTCTATCAGCCAAATGGCAGTATATAGGAACTTGAAAAAATTCACAGCAGTAGTATATTATATAATCAATTTTAAAGGAAAACTATCATTGCTAAGTAGGGTTCACAGGTTAAGGAGTTATATCTGTTTTTCGACGATTGTGACTACGGAACCCTACACTGCGCGTGGCCCGCCGCGCACTTGGCCGGTTTTTAAAGTTATGATGTAATGCTTCGAACAGTTACTTTGTGTTAAGTCCACCATCCAACTATTGAGACTCTACTTGATATTTATTCAAACTTAACGAACTGTGACTTTGCTCAAACTTAATTATCGGAATTAAAACGAGACCGATATGTGTCAGTACTCTGTCTGCTACCTCAGTTCTGAGTAAATTCAGAGTGCACTCTACAGATCTCAGAACTGCAAGAATCTTGTAGCATTATGTACACAATTGTGATGAACGACTTCGAGGGATTTGTCAAACATGTATGAACTGCCTTATGTATGCAGTGTGCGTACGTCTACTACGAAGCCAGAGATTTTATACAAACTGGTTCAAACATGTTTCTAAAGTTGCTTTGCAAATTTGTAGAATTTTCTGAATCATACGTAGAAATGTTTAAAATCAAAACTGTCTATTGTTTTGCGATATTTTCAAACATTTTTCAAATAGGATCTATCGATAACAGCAATAGATACAGATTAACTTAGATGTAACTATATATAGGTACTAGTATGGCGCGTGGGTGCGCGGCCCGCTAAAGCGGACCGCGAGGTTTTGTTTTTGGCTATTTGGATTTGAGCAGCCTCCACCTATCTCTCCCATATTTCTAACCCTCGATCATTATCACTATCACTATATTTTTTTTCCAAATCATTTGTCAGAATGAGAGTTCTTCCATAAAAACAAATTTTGAAAAGGAACTGTATCAAAGTCTTGCATAGTTCCCAACTTGTATTCTTTTCAATATTCGCCATATATTTTGCATGGAAAATAAATTCCGCCATCTTATTTTTTTCTGTTCATCAAGTAAACACGTCCTGACCATCTTTTGCCAAATAACCACTCTTTAATCTTTTATACTCAGTGAGATAGACACCGACGAAATTTGTATAGCCGCCATCTTGAATCCGCCATTTTGTTATTTTTTTCAGCTCAGTGCCAATTGGATGAGGTTTTGAGTAATTTTTGTTTGAGCAACCCCCATCTATCTACAATACCCTGCCCGGGCTCCTCATCCATCTTCCAAACCCTCAATCATCATGTCTTCCCATATTTTTCTTTGAGAGTTCTCCAAAGAACCGCATCAAAACCTTGCATAGTTTACAACTTGTAGTCTCTTCAATATTCGCCATACATTTTCTAAGGAAAAATAAATTCAGCCATTTTGATTTTTTTTTCTATTCATCGAGTAGACCTTTGGATCTTGATCATCTTTTGCGAAAAAACCACTCTTCCATCTTTTATACCCTCCGAGATGGAGACCGACGAAATTAGTATGGCGGCCATCTTTTTTTCGCCATTTTGAATTTTTTTTCAGCTCACTGCCAATTGGATGACGTTTTGAGTGACATTTGCTCGAGCACCCCCCACCTATCTTCAATACCTTAAGCGTGCCCCTCACCCGTCTCCGAAATCCTCAATCATCAGCTCTCTCCGTATTTTTGTTCCGAATTAATTTTTGTCCTCTATACGAAACCATTAGTGAAAAAAAAATTTTTCATACAAAATTTTACAGGAGGGGTGATCAATCAGTGAGTCAGTCAATGAATCAGCACGAGCAGCTATATATATATTAACTAGTGTTGCGCTCGGTGCGCGAGCTGCAAGCAGCTCGCGGGCCTTGTAGTCTCTTCAATATTCGTAAAATAAAGAAATGGGAGGCCATACCAAATACCAGAATATTCTGGAGAGTCTCTTGAAATAGAAAGAAATATTGGTATCACGTTTTGTATCTTTTCTGAAAGGACACTAATGAGTTCTATGCATGCGTTTAGTGGGAAAAAAAAAGATTATACAAAAATGTTCTGGAGAGCCACTTGAAAATTAAAAAGAAATTTTGTATGGACACGAATTTTTTTGTTCCGTAGCTATCTTTTTTTTACTGGCTCACCAAAGGGCCTAAGGTCTTGAACATTTTTAGTTTCAGGACCATGCCTCTACGATTGATAGTTTTTGAGGGCCGTTAGGGTACTCTGGTAATTTTTCCTCATTCCCTACGTTGTCTTTTTTGTGAAAAAAAAAATCTTTAAGTTCTATTTACTTATACGTGTATGGGGGGGAAAAAGTTTCATACAAAAATGTCTAAGAGAGCCTCTTAAAAAGAACCCAAAAATTTATATGGAGAAAATTTTTTTTTTCGGCGGCCATCTTTTTTTTTTACCCGTTCACCCAATAGCCCAAGGTCTTAAACCATATTTGTTTGGGACCATGCCTGTATGACTGGTAGTTTTGGAGGACCCGTGAGGTACTCTGGTAAATTTTCCACAATCATGACGTTTCAGAATTTTCTTGAAGGAAGACCCATAAGTTCGACATATGTAAATAGTTAAGGGAAAAGGTTCCATACAAAATTGTTCTGGAGAGCCTTTTGAAAAGAACCCAAAAAAATTTGTATGGAGAGAAATTTTTTTGTTCGGCGGCCATCTTTTTTTTACCGGTTCACCTAATGGCCCAAGGTCTTTAATAACATTTGTTTCGGACCATGTCTGTATGACTGGTAGTTTTGGAGGACCCATGAGGTACTCTGGTAAATTTTCCACATTCATGACGTTTCATAATTTTCTGAAGGAAGACCCATAAATTCTACGCACATAAATAGTGAAGGGAAAAAAGTTTCATACAAAATTGTTCTGGAGAGCCTCTTGAAAATTACCCGCGGCCCGCTAAAGCGGACCGCGGGGATTTCAGTATTATTTTTGTTTTAGCAGCCTCCACCTTCTTCTATCATTTTCAGCATCTTTAACCCTGGCCGTGCTCCTCATCCATCTTCCAAACCCTCGATCATCATCACTCTCCAAATTTTTTTCTCCGAATCATTTTCCAGAAGGAGAGTTCTTATATCTTATTAAAACAAAGTCTTGTATAGTTTCCCAACTTATACGGCCTGTTTCACCACCTTCTGATATGTATTAGATAGCTATCTACAACTTCTGTCTTTGTCACTTGACATAAAGTAAGAAAGTGACAAAACTTACGTTTAGGCTATCCGACACTTATCAGGTGGTGAAACAGGCCGATAGTCTCTTCAATATTCGCCATTGTATATTTTGTGTGAAAAAAATAAATTTTGCCATCTTGATTTTTTTCTGTTCATCAAATTGTAGATCTTTAGTTCTTGATCATCTTCTGCCAAGAAATCACTCTTCCATCTTTTATACTTGGTGAGATAGACACCGACGAAATTTGTATAGCCGCCATCTTGAATCCGCCATTTTTTTTTTTTTTTTTCAGCTCAGTGCCAATTGGATGAGGTTTTGAGTAATTTTTGTTTGAGCACCTCCCATCTATCTGCGATACCCTGCCCGGGCTCCTCAACCATCTTCCAAACCCTCAATCATCATGTCTGCCCATATTTTTCATTGAGAGTTCTCCAAAGAACCGCATCAAAGCCTTGCATAGTTTACAACTTGTAGTCTCTTCAATATTCGTCATACATTTTCTATGGAAAAATAAATTCCACCATTTTGAATTTTTTTTCTATTCATCGGGTAGACCTTTGGATCTTGATCATCTTTTGCGAAGAAACCACTCTTCCATCTTTTATACCCTCCGAGATGGACACCGACGAAATTTGTATGGCGGCCATCTTTTTTTCGCCATTTTGAATTTTTTTTCAGCTCACTGCCAATTGGATGACGTTTCGAGTGACATTTGTTCGAGCACCCTCCACCTATCTTCAATACCTTAAGCGTGCTCTTCACCAGTCTTCGAAATCCTCAATCATCAGCTCTCTCCATATTTTTGTTCCGAATGAATTTTTGTCCTCTATATGAAACCATTAGTGAAAAAAAAAATTTTCATACAAAATTTTACAGGAGGGGTGATCAATCAGTGAGTCAGTCAATGAATCAGCACGAGCAGCTATATATATATTAACTAGTAGGGCGCTTGGCTGCGCGGCCCGCTAAAGCGGACCGCGGGGATTTCAGTATTATTTTTGTTTTAGCACCTTCTTCTATCATTTTCAGCATCTTTAACCCTGGCCGTGCTCCTCATCTATCTTCCAAACCCTCGATCATCATCACTCCAAATTTTTTTCTCCGAATCATTTGCCAGAAGGAGAGTTCTTCCATAAAAACAAATTTTGAAAAGGAACCGTATCAAAGTCTTGTATAGTTTCCCAACTTATAGTCTCTTCAATATTCGCCATATATTTTGTGTGAAAGAAATAAATTCCGCCATCTTGATTTTTTTCTGTTCATCAAACTGTAGATCTTTAGGTATTAATAATCTTTTGCCAAGAAACCACTCTTCCATCTTTTATACTTGGTGAGATAGACACCGACGAAATTTGTATAGCCGCCATCTTGAATTCCCCATTTTGTTTTTTTTTCCGCTCAGTGCCAATTGGATGAGGTTTAGAGTAATTTTTGTTTGAGCACCTCCCATCTATCTACAATACCCTTCCCGGGCTCCTCATCCATCTTCCAAACCCTCAATCATCATGTCTTCCCATATTTTTCTTTGAGAGTTCTTCAAAGAACTGCGGTAAAGCCTTGCATAGTTTACAACTTGTAGTCTCTACAATATTCGCCATACATTTCCTATGGAAAAATAAATTCCGCCATTTTGAATTTTTTTTCAATTCGTCAAGTAGACCTTTGGATCCTCATCATCTTTTGCGAAAAAACCACTCTTCCATCTTTTATACCCTCCGAGATGGAGACCGACGAAATTTGTATGGCGGCCATCTTTTTTTCGCCATTTTGAATTTTTTTTTCAGCTCACTGCCAATTGGATGACGTTTCGAGTGACATTTGCTCGAGCACCCCCCACCTATCTTCAATACCTTAAGCGTGCCATTCGCTCGTCTCTGAAATCCTCAATCATCAGCTTTCTCCATATTTTTGTTCCGAATGAATTTTTGTCCTCTATACGAAACCATTTGTGAAAAAAAAAGTTTTCATACAAAATTTTACAGGAGGGGTGATCAATCAGTGAGTCAGTCAATGAATCAGCACGAGCAGCTATATATATATTAACTAGTATGGCGCGTGGGTGCGCGGCCCGCTAAAGCGGACCGCGAGGTTTTGCTTTCGGGTATTTTGGTTTGAGCAGCCTATCTCTGCCATATTTCTAACCCTCGATCATTATCACTCTCCATATTTTTCTCCGAATAATTTGTCAGAATGAGAGTTCTTCCATAAAAAAAATTTTTTGAAAAGCAACTGTATCAAATTTTGCATAGTTCCCAACGTGTAGTCTCTTCAATATTCGCCATATATTTTGTATGGAAAAATAAATTCCAACATCTTGTTTCTTTTCTGTTAATCAAGTAAACCACGTCTTGATCATCTTTTGCCAAAAAAACCACTTTTCCATCTTTTATACTTAGTGAGATAGACACCAACGAAATTTGTATAGCTGCCATCTTGAATCCGCCATTTTGTTTTTTTTCAGCTCAGTGCTAATTGGATAAGGTTTTGAGCAATTTTTGTTTGAGCACCTCCCAGTCCCATCTATCTACAATACCCTGCCCGGGCTCATCAACCATCTTCCAAACCCTCAATCATCATGTCTTCCCATATTTTTCTTTGAGATTTCTCCAAAAAACCGCATCCTTGCCTTGCCTAATTGAAAGCCTTGCATAATTCACAACTTCTCTCTCTCAATATTCGCCATACATTTTCTTTGGAAAAATAAATTCCGCCATTTTGATTTTTTTTTCTACTCATCGAGTAGACTTTTGGCTCCTGATCATCTTTTCCGAAGAAACCACTCTTCCATCTTTTATACCCTCCGAGATGGACACGGACAAAATTTGTATGGCGGCCATCTTTTTTTCGCCATTTTGAATTTTGTTTCGGCTCACTGCCAATTGGATGACGTTTTGAGTGACATTTGCTCGAGCACCCCCCACCTATCTTCAATACCTTAAGCGTGCTCTTCACCCGTCTCCCAAATCCTCAATCATCAGCTCTCTCCATATTTTTGTTCCGAATGAATTTTTGTCCTCTATACGAAACCATTATTGAAAAAAAAATTTTTCATACAAAATTTTACAGGAGGGGTGATCAATCAGTCAGTGAATCAGCACGAGCAGCTATATATATATTAATGTTAATGTATACTATATGTATTCACATATAACTATGTATGTATACCTTTTTTTCCTCTTTTTCACGTATACCAGGTACCCCTTTTTATCTATTGTCCATCTGTGAAAACCTGTTATTAGCTCTAAGATACCTAATTTTAAGAATTTTATGTAAAACAATAAGCTGTTGGTTTTCCTTAATAAATAAAATAAAATAACTGCGTTTTCTTTGTGGTTGTTATTTAAATCACATGAATATTTACTTTTGTTTAAACGTTGCAATAAGCGCAACACCCATTTTTTTTGTCTATATCTCTGTTCATCCGGGCTAATCTTACGATACGGTTATGTCTGGTGGGAGGCTTTAGCCGTGGCTGGTTACCACCCTACCGGCAAAGCCGTGCCGCTAAGCGATATAGCGTTCCGGTACGATGCCGTGTAGAAACCTATCAGGGGTTTGCATACCTCTTCCAAGTTAGCCTGCTTCTATCTTAGACTGCATCATCACTTATCCTCAGGTGAGATTGCAGTCAAGGGCTAACTTGTAGGTAAAATAGAAGAACGCGCCGCGCAATTTTACCTTATAACAATTTTACTCACTTTACTCGTGCCATCTTGGAATTACCATTTTATTTAAATCAAGAACACTAAGTCCGATGTAGATTTACACTGAGTCAACTCTATCTAAGCCATAGACACATCTCAGAATAGCTGAAGTTAAGGGTCGGGTCACATTGAGTCGAAAGACTCCGAGCTTCACTGAAAGAATTCCGAACCTACGGATCTTATTTGGGCCGCAGTTAGCCGGCTGGAAATTAGGCTCTGTACTCTGATTTTTAATTCCGCGGAATTCTGACGTTTAGTAATATTACCAGAGATAAAACAATTCCCACAAAAAAGATAAAAAAATTCTAAACTTATGTAAATAAAAATCAACTGCCGCATGCAGATAAGACAAATGCCTGACAGACACTTCATGGTGATAATATCATCCGACTTCCATTTTTGAATAAATTTTTTCAATGTGCTTCTTTTGTTTTCTATTGCTGCACTTTGTAGTTTCCACTCTTGACGATTTCTATTTTAGGGCGAAACGACTAATGTTATTACGCGGCGCGTAATTAAAGTAGTTTGGGGTAAAATCGTACTTCGTAGATGTTAACCCTGTTCTTTATACAAATAACTCATCTGTAAATGACAATGACAGCTGTCAGAATGCCACCGAATTAAAAATCAGAGTATACGAGTAATTCGCTTATCGTCGCTGATAGTGCAAAGCTGCGTAACTAACAATAGACAATACCGATAGCAAATATGTATGTAGGTATTTAATTATCATAGAGTTCAGTCACGTATTACATAAGTTTATGAGAAAAAAAAATTTTTTTTGCTCTCCTGTAAAGTTTGCCATACCTAAATTACGCGGTATTGTCTGTTACGCAGCTTTGCACTATCAGCGACGTTCTGTATAGTGCTAACACACAAAAATATAATATGAGCCTGCGCCTGCGCCTGATCTCTCTCCGGTCGTGTCTTCCCATCGGACTGTGAGAGTGAGGGAATAGAGAGTGCTACCTTTGTATATAGGAGACGATATTATAGTGCACACACTTGTGCACTATAATATCTCAGATAAATCGGTGTGTACACACACTTGTGCACTATAATATCTCCTGCGTAGTTAGCTAGTCTCCGTCTCGGTTGAGGTTGTCCGCCGTGGCCGAAATTTGGCCATTCCTAGATCAGAAGATAGAAATAGTCCTACCTAGATCTACCCGTGAATTCAAATTATTATCATCATTTAATAAAATCCTACAAAGTTCGGTTAGGAGACCGAATTTCTCACCGACCTATTACGCCGGAGATATTATAGTGTACAAATGCGCGCGCAAACATCTCTACACTCTCTGTTCCCTCACATTCATAGTCGAATTGTACACGTAATCGTTTATAAAAAACCGGTTAAAAATAATCACGTCACAGCAATAGTTTTAAATTTGAAATAGAACAACCGCGACGTAAAGTGTGAACCTCGCCTGAAAACAGTTTCCATGTATTTACATAGCAAATCGACATTCGGGCCGGGCCAGATGATTGTTCTCTGTTTGTTCCAAGTTCGGGGTTCACTGGATTTGCCTGATTTGTTGGATGCGGGGGGGGGGGGGGGGGGCGGGTGGTTGGGGGGGGGGGGCGTTATGAAAACTCACTATTATGAAAAGTTCGCGAAGAAAGTGAACGTAGAACTATCAAGTTAGGAGTTCAGAGTAAAAAGATGGAGTATGTACGCCAACCGCGCCGTGTGGTTATTAACCGACTTCAAAAAAGCAGGTTCTGTACGTATGTACGTATGAATGTGTGTATAGATATACCTACATAGTTATCATTCTTATATTGGTACACCGATTTATCTGAGATTGCTGATCAGAAGTCGGTTTAATTTTTACTAAAATATAGTTTGTTTATAAACAACGGGACGGTAGAGGCAGGATTTTTTAAGAATATGAACCACGTTGAAGCGGTGATAGCCTAGTGGTTCCGACTTCGGGGCTTCTTGTGGGCAGCTGAATGCAAAATCCATCCATACAAATAAATACGGAAATCCACGTAAAGCTGTTTTCTAATGTGCATTGATCAATGAACGTTAAACATACAATATGAACAAACTATGATTTCAACGTCAGATGTCATTTACATAGCCTAGTATTACAATACATAACCCAGTATACAAGAACACAATGACAAAATAGATTCAACAAACTGTACGTATTTATACTACCAACGCGACATGACAACAATTGCCAGGGTTTTGCGTCCGTTGAATTGAAAGTGGATTGGAACGTTTGGCAAATCCAATAATAATAATTACGCCTTCCATATTATTATCGCTAACATTCATATATTACAATCCAAATCAACGAAAAAAAAAATTAAAAAAAAAAAAAAGAGCAACCGCCGAGTTTCTAACTGGTTCTTCTCGGTTGGAAGGGCATTCCGAACCAGTGGTAGATTCAATTGACGTCTCAAAAGTACTTGTAAAAGTTTATTTGAATAAAAAACTTTTCTATTCTATTCTATTCTATAACGCAAATTAAGCTGTAACGTTATACGCAGGCACGTCTGTTTTTACTTTATAACTAACTAGGTTTTGCCCGCGTGAATTTTGATTTTTCACAAATCCCGAGGGAATCATGGATTTCTGGTTCCCGTTCTCGCTCCCTTTTCCAACCTTTAGGCTACTTTCCTTGAAAGTGGCTGGCATCCGCTGGACACAAGCAGCACAAGATCGTGTTCTGTGACGAATTGGTGACCATTGTAACAAAACCAATGTCCAGCATTGGACATCTATCGGTTGAGACGACGACAGCGAAAATAATCTTTTAATTCCATCATAAAACACTTACTAACTAATCCTTAGGTCACAAATCATATAAAAATCAATATTTAAAATCATTGTTTATAAATAAGATTTGTGGCAACCCTACACTCGTTTTACGATAATGAATTCACGGTGCATTCGACAGTGACACGACCCTGCGGTCTGCGGTCACTGGAACTGTACAAAAGAGCGCAAAAACATCAGCCGCACCCGTTAGAAAATGAGATCCATTCATTTTCCTCATTTTCATAACGAATTGTGCAAATAGCCTTCACGATGCAAGCTATCTGTGTGCTAAATTACACTTCATCCTGCAAGGTTGACATACAAAACAAGTATAAATTAAAAATTAAAAACCCCGACATTCAGCATTTTGTGGTGGGCGGTGGCGGCCATCTTGGACAGATTTTCATCAAACATAGCTAACAATACTCCCGACAAATTCACCTTTCAAACAAAAAAACTGCATTCAAATCGGTTCATCCGTTTGAGTGCTACGGGGGAACAGACAGACACACACAGGTCAAACTTATAACACCCCGTAGTTTTTGCGTCGGGGGTATAAAAACTTTCACATTTATTTTTCCAAATCGGTTCACACCTACCGGTACCGAAGTAATCGGGGAACATACATAAAAAAAGATTTCGACGAATTGAGAACCTCCTACTTTTTTTTGAAGTCGGTTAAAAAGGATCCGAATAATAGCCTATTTATTCTACAACTAGCGGTCCGCCCCGGCTTCGCCCGTGGTACATAATATATAGCACTCAAGGATTACGTACATATCCAACGGTGAAAGAATTTTTGAAATCGGTCCATTAGTTCCTGAGATTAGCGCGTTCAAACAAACAAACTCTTCCGCTTTATTATATTAGTACCTATAGATTACACGGGTTAATAACCAGCAAGCATTACATTTCATTACATTCAAAATACTTCAACTTCTGAACTTGCGTAGACATCTACATCGGTTGACGTAGCACGCCATGTTAACATTAAGGAAACTTAATCGCTCGAGTTTTATCAGATTCTGTGCATGATAAACCGAAATTACCCGCCGTTATCAATCACTGTTGTAATAGTTTTGAGAAGGTTATACTCGTATTTGAGCCATTTTTTTTTTAAATTATATTAGCCATGATGAACATGACTATTATTTCCCTTTCCCCTTCAAATATAATAAGTGGTTAGCTTGTGCTAATAATATAAATATAAATAAGTGTGTGCTAGTGGTTAGCAGTGGGTACGACCGTAGACGTAGGTTTGACTCGTTCCAGCAATGCGCGAGACGGCAATTCAATCATGTACTTAACATAAAATTGTTATATTGATATTGTAAATTTGGAAAAGAGCAACCGCCGAGTTTCTTGCTGGTTCTTCTCGGTTGGAATGGCATTCCGAACCAGTGGTAGATTCGTTTGACTATTCAAAAGTACTTGTAAAAGTTTATTTGAATAAAAAACTTTTCTATTCTATTTCTATTCTATTCTATTCTATTCTAGACCTTCCGGTTTTCGATCCACGCCCGACGACTGTTGCGCTATTGAGGCTATTCGTTGTGACATTGGTTAATTATGCTGATGGAGATTGGAAGAGAGTTATGTCCACCGGTGGACATCTGTCAGTTGATGACGACGAGTTGCTAAAATCGGCTGTCAGGAAGCCGTTGGATACAAACGGCGCAAGACCGCGCCGTTCAAAAATCCCAGACCTGTGTCCCCACCGGTGGACATTTGTCAGTTGACGATGACGACGAGTTGCTAAAATCGGCTGTCAGGAAGCCGTTGGATACACACGGCGCAAGACCGCGCCGTTCAAAAATCCCAGACCTGTGTCAGTTGACACGACGACGAGTTGCTAAAATCGACGGGAAAGACAACATCAACTATTCGAATCTTCGAATCACAACCTGCTAGTCAGTAGTTAGACTTTTAAGCCGTTTCATACATATACTACCTACTTACCTACTTATACAATTTCCATATGAATGTTAGAAGTTGATGGATTAAACATGCGAAATCAGAAGCTTAACTTTGTTACCCAAGAATTATATATAGGTGTTACAACCGAGAAATTACTTTAAAAATGCCAGATAATAAAAAATTTATTGTCTGTAAAATCGATTTACGGCCGATAACTTTATGTGATAACGTCATAACAAAACAAAGAGAGATAGATGCGTCACAAGCCGAACGCTTAGACCGATCATGCCTACTCTATCGCTAGTTCCGCACTCTCGCTTGCACGTGGTCCGTGACAATGAGTCATACTTTTCCGTGCGTGTGTGCGTTCATCGATTTATAAGCCGTCATTACATCAAAAATACAGCACAGGATTGATTTCTTCTACAGGATATTTATTACCGATGTAGGTATATTTTAACAACCTCTTTTTCGAGACTTACGACAGAAAGCAGGGTATGTACTTATGTCTTCACGCTATCTGAAATATATTTGTGGGATTCTTTGTAACTTCGAAGCATCCCAACGGCTGGAAAGATTTCAATCAGTAAGGTATAGATTCGTTTAAAACATGCCATGGTTATTGGCTAGTTTTGTTTATATTTGTAGTTCGCTTTCTATGCAGTTGCTTTAATGTTTTTATTTTTAGGGTTCCGTACCCAAAGGGTAAAACGGGACCCTATTATCTCCGCTGCCCATCTGTCAGTGCGTCCATCCGTCACCATGCTGTATCTCATGAACCATGATAGTTAGACAGTTAAAATTTTCACAGATGATGTAATTCTGTTGCTGCTATAACAACAAATACTAAAACACAGAACAAAATAAATATTTAAGGGGGCTCCGATACAAAAAAACGTGATTTTTTTGCCGTTTTTATAGCTAAAATGGTACGGAACACTTCGTGCGCGAGTTTGACTCGCACTTGGGCTGTTTTTTTTTTTTAATATAATGTTTATTCAAGAACTGTTTTTATAGTTTGAAGACTTTATTATTAAATGACTGAATTATAATAACATTTGCTGTTTGGACTAATCGCCAAAAAGAGTCACTTAATTTTAAAGAAGCTCTTAAGTAGTTCAATTTTTTCATGAACAAAAATTTTAAAGGAGTTTAATTTTTGTTCATGAAAGGCGTATTACCAGCTCTGTATCGTTCGCCAATTACTGGAATGGGCTTAACGACTTCAAAGTCAACGGCGCTCGTGCGAAGATAAGTCATCTGATGTGTGAATGATATTCTAAACAAACATTCATCCCTTTCCAACACAAATACAACGTTATTTCTACATAATAGAATAGTGGAAACACGTGTAAAATAATTTCTTTCAAAGAATCCGTCAGCTGCCAGCGTTGCAAGTAGAAAAGGAATTTCACAAGACGTATAAATTTAAAAAACCCCGACATTCGCCATTTTGTGGTGGCGGCTATCGTAGATTTACATAGTGGTTATTCTACTAGTCAAGCCTTTTCATTTGATATTGATACCCATATTGAGGGAGTTGTGCAAAAATATGTAATCCGCCACTTTGTGGCGGCAGCCATCTTGGACCGATTTTCATCAAACATAGCTAAGTACACTCCCGACTAATTCACCCTTCACACAAAAAAACCGCATTCAAATCGGTTCACCCGTTTGAGCGCTACGGGAAACAGACAGACTCACACACACAGAGACACGTCAAACTTATAACACCCCGTCTTTTTTGCGACGGGGGTTAAAAATTCCCATCCTAGTTTAGCTTGAAAGTGAAACTTTACATATTAAACCTCGAAGATATTGATCCTAGCCTCGAAGAGATTGGGTCGAATATAATGAATTAAACGAGATAGATAGACCCTTTTGATTTTATCTGTGGAACTTTTAATAACTTTACAAGCTTGTTTACCTAACTACTGAAATTCAACATTCAAAATGTAGTTTAATTTATTTCAATACTTAAACTAATTTAAGTTTGATAAACTGACGATTATAATAAAGAGTGAATTTTGTGTTTCATATTCTTACCCGACCAGACCAGGCAAAGCTAAAATGAAGATCTATGTATGTATATGTGGGTGCGTGTGTGTGGGTGTATCATCATCATCATCATCATGATCAACCCATTACCGGCTCACTACAGAGCACGGGTCTCCTCTCAGAGTGAGAAGGGTTTTGGCCATAGTCTACCACGCTGGCCAAGCGGATTGGCAGACTTCACACACCTTTGAGAACGTTATGGAGAACTCTCAGGCATGCAGGTTTCCTCACGATGTTTTTCCTTCACCGTTAAAGCAAGTGATATTTAAATACTTAAAACGCACATAACTCCGAAAAGTTAGAGGTGCGTGCCCGGGATCGAACCCACGACCTCCGATTAGAAGTCGGTCGTCCTAACCACTAGGCTATCACAGCTTTTGTGGGTGTATGGGTGGGTTTAATTCTGAACTTTACCTTTAAGACCTTGTTTTCATTTAGTTGATTTATGAAAGACATTTTTTTACTAAAGATATACGAATTCTGATGTGATTTTTTATAATTACTCATGTCGCCTCCATAATTATTTATAATTAACTTCGCTCGCGTGAAATTCATTCGATTTTTCCACAAATCCTGAGGGAATCGTGGATTTCCGGTTCCCGTTCCCGCTCCCTTTTCTAATCTTTATACCTACTTTCAAAGAAGTTTCGCCTTTATAATATTGGTGTGATAGTGTGACTAGCTGATGCCTGCGTCAAGAAATTAAATAGAAACGCACACGACCGACGTTAGTGTGCACAGCTGGCCCATTTCACTTCGATGTGTAATCAAATCATCGAGCTCTAAGAACATGAGTAGATCCCTACAGAGAGGAAGCTTCATACAAGCGGCCCGCTCTAGGTACACTCACACATAGCGCTCATTTGTCATCCAACTGAGCCGGTAGCGTGACGCAGAACGTTCGTAAACAGTTGGTTAGAGCTCATGTGTGAGTGTACCCAAAGCGGGCCGCTGGAGGCTTCCTCTCTGTAGGGATATCTAATCATGTGCTCTAAGCATATCAGCGTAACCCGCTGTCGGTGCAAATTTCACTGCCCGTCAGTGAGATAAAAAGATCACGCGATCTTTTATCTCATCTGACGCGGTAGGACCGCAGAATTTCCACCAATACAAAGAGATATAAAGAGAAGTGCTTTGTTGGTGAATAAAAAGATTAGGCATTCATCGCTGCATTAGCTAATCTGCATTTTATTGCGTCGAATCAAGAGTTGCTAGGTATACTGTGGCACCGGTCCTTAACATGATAGAAGTCGCGCTATCACATATTGTGGAAAACGGAATACCGAGTGAAACCTATCAGATCAATTAACTAATGTGTTTCAAACACGAGCCATGGAATCTACAGTTAGTCTGTATATGCATCTTATTTCTTAGCTGATAACGTTCATATTTGACAGCTCTCCACCATCAAGCAACTTTCGTTCGTTCATTCGTTAAGTTCGCACATTTCTGCGCTGGCCTTTATTCGAGAAGATCTTCGTCTATTTGTAAACGTACGCAGTTTGAGTTCCAATGAAATTCATTCATACATAACACTGGCTCACAGATGTGAGATTAACAAATTCACATTGCCATGGATCACTACTTCGCCAATATGTACAAACCTTAAGAGCAAACCTGTTAAAAGAGTTTAAACGCAAAGCTATATATCTAGAAATAAAACCTTTTTGCTACATATTATAAAAACAACATTTTAAATTTTTTCTTCGAAAATAGAACTACTTTTGAAAATTCGCATTTGTTTTAAGTCCATCTGTCTAGTTGGTCGTGGAGATATTTCAGTCGGTGGAAAAGGGTTTATTTAAGAAAATAATATTGTTTAAAATACATAAGTAAGATGAGAGAAATTGTGCACATACAGGCTGGACAGTGCGGAAATCAAATTGGAGCGAAGGTGAGAGCTTCATCAAAATTGCTACAGAAATGACGACTGGGTATAATTACGGTACAATATATTGAATCGGTATCTGGTATAACTTTATTGATATGATCAAGAATATTGTGATAGTTTTTACCTAGTTTTTTTAAGTCTAGGAGCGATATCACACGGCGTCTTGTAGCATCGCCGTGGTGCTTCTGCGGCGTCGCTGTGGCGTTCTAGATAGGAAAATCCGTGCACTGCGACACCGCAGAGGTAATTCGTTTGTGTGGAAGCGCACCAGCCATACGTTGCGGGGCCGCAACGCGACATGAGTCATCGCTCTAACGACGCCCTACTACGTTAATTTATTGATAATACATTATCACTACATAGTATAAAACAAAGTCGTTTTCTCTGTCCCTATATCCCTATGTCCCTATGTCCCTATGTATGCTTAAATCTTTAAAACTACGCAACGGATTTTGATGCGGTTTTTTTTAATAGATAGAGTGATTCAAGAGGAAGGTTTATAAGTAGAAAAATTGGACCCGGTAGGTGGCGCTAATAGCGGGCAGGACGACGTCTGCCGGGTCCGCTAGTGATATTATATATTGTACACGACGAGTCGAGCGGAATCGCACGCGCATACCAAAATAACGGACGAAAAACTGCGTTTCGATTGGGCGACCTATGGTCGATAGACTTATGAAATATTCACAGCGATCAACGGCCTGAAGCTATTTCTGAAAACTCCATAAACTATCAAGGCTGTCTCAAAGCTTCATAAAGAATCAGTTCAAAGCTTATTTAAAGTACAAAATAAAAACATAATGCAAAATAGTGCAAAGCAGTTTGGCCTAGACTTGTCAATTTAAAATGTCTAACAACATTAATATTATCTTTGAAATGACATCGCTTTTTCAATTCCCAAAGCGATTTCCAGTCTGCTTTTCTAGCGACCTAAATTGGTATTGTCTATAAAAGGTCAATCAATACATTATTTTAAAACGGAATCATCAAGTATTCATGTTTTATAAAAAGTCACTTCTACAAGTTGAACTGCTATAACCTTGGTAGGTACTTACCACATAAATAGCACCAGTACTTGGAATGGATTCTATAAAAGGAAACCACTTTAACAGTGAAAAACTAAATCAGTGGGCAGGTGTTCTTGTGTAACAATGCAGTAACATAAATCTTTCATTTCCAGTTCTGGGAGGTCATATCGGACGAGCATGGCATCGATCCAACTGGCACATACCACGGGGATTCCGACCTTCAGTTGGAGCGTATAAACGTATATTACAACGAAGCAACCGGAGGCAAATATGTACCGCGAGCCGTTCTGGTGGATCTTGAACCTGGTACTATGGATTCCGTTCGATCAGGACCATTCGGACAGATTTTCCGCCCAGACAACTTTGTCTTCGGCCAATCAGGTGCTGGTAACAATTGGGCCAAAGGGCATTACACTGAAGGAGCTGAATTGGTGGACTCTGTGCTTGATGTAGTAAGAAAAGAAGCGGAAGGTTGTGATTGTCTACAAGGCTTCCAGTTGACACACTCACTTGGTGGTGGTACCGGAGCGGGCTTAGGAACACTTCTGATTTCAAAGATTAGAGAAGAGTATCCTGACAGAATCATGAATACGTTTAGCGTTGTTCCTTCCCCCAAAGTATCTGACACAGTTGTCGAACCATATAACGCTACACTTTCTGTGCACCAGCTTGTAGAAAACACAGATGAATCTTACTGTATTGACAATGAAGCTTTGTACGATATTTGCTTCCGAACACTGAAATTGACCACACCGACGTACGGAGATCTTAACCATCTAGTATCGGCCACGATGTCTGGCGTTACCACCTGTCTGAGATTCCCTGGTCAATTAAACGCCGATTTGCGCAAACTTGCAGTGAATATGGTTCCGTTCCCACGTCTTCACTTCTTCATTCCTGGGTTTGCCCCACTAACTTCACGTGGCAGTCAACAATACCGAGCTTTGACAGTACCGGAGTTGACACAACAGATGTTCGATGCGAAGAATATGATGGCAGCTTGCGATCCTCGCCACGGTCGTTACTTGACTGTAGCTGCAGTATTCAGAGGTCGTATGTCAATGAAGGAGGTCGACGAGCAAATGATGAACATCCAGAATAAGAACTCGTCGTATTTCGTTGAATGGATCCCGAACAATGTTAAGACTGCTGTATGCGACATACCTCCGCGTGGTTTGAAGATGTCTGCAACTTTTATAGGGAATTCTACTGCTATTCAGGAGTTGTTCAAGCGAATTTCGGAGCAGTTTACGGCTATGTTCAGACGCAAGGCGTTCTTGCATTGGTATACTGGTGAAGGAATGGATGAAATGGAATTCACTGAAGCTGAGAGCAACATGAACGACTTGGTGTCAGAATATCAACAGTATCAGGAAGCCACTGCAGAGGAAGAAGGAGAATTTGACGAAGAGGAGGAAGGTGGTGACGAGGGAGACTAGACTAATCTCTATTAAGAATTTAATTATTATATTGTGTATTTTGTAATTTTGTTTTATTACAGTATATTATATTTTATTTCCATGATAGTTTTGATGCATAGAATTCTAAAATAAAAGCACCATAGTCACAGCTAATTAAGCCTATAACTTGCTATTTTGCTTCCTTATGGTAGACAACTTTGTCGTTCAGCCATCAAACATCCTGGAAATTAACTTGGTATCGGTATAAATCTCATAAAAGAAGTAAGCTTCAACCATAGACAATAGATTCTTCTTATATCTATCGCTATAACTACAAAGGTTTTGATCCATTGGTTATTTATCACGCTTCAGACCAACAGACGGTAGATCTTACTGTACCTACTCTATATCTGACTTATCAAGGTTAGTTTTACCCAAGAAAAGAAGAACGAAATTTGGCCTTGAACTTTGGGTATTTTTTTGGGAAAGGGCCTGTGGTCCCACCGATTTGACCCACCGGTGGGTCAAACGCTATACTACCTATACTACTGAAGGGCCCGTGGTCCCACCGGGCTAGGCGCGAATGATAGTATCGATATAGTGTTATCGATGTAGTTATTTTTACTAATGAAATATTCAAAATTACAATATTTTTGACCGACTTCAAAAAAGAAGGTTCTGTATTCGACACGTATGTGTGTGTTAGTATGTATGTATGTATGTTTGCGATGATTTCAAGAACCAATGAAACGATTTTGATGATCACTAGATATACTATATAAACCCTCCTGAAAGTATGTAGATTACGATAGTGTAAAAATCATCAAAATCGGTTTATTGGTTTTTGAAATCATCGCAAACATACATACATACTAACACACACATACGTGTCGAATACAGAACCTTCTTTTTTGAAGTCGGTTAAAAATATTGTAATTTTGAATATTTCATTAGTAAAAATAACTACATCGATAACACTATATCGATACTATCATTCGCGCCTAGCCCGGTGGGACCACGGGCCCTTCAGTAGTATAGGTAGTATAGCGTTTGACCCACCGGTGGGTCAAATCGGTGGGACCACGGGCCCTTCCCCATTTTTGGTTGTCTCGTTCTCACCTACCTAAATAGAGTGTGTGAGGTATAGAAAAACCTAGAGACAAAATATCCAGGTGAATGACCTTGTCTTCACTACAATGTTTTAGGCGCAGCCTCCAGTGTCTACATACCACACCGTGATACAGATAGAATATAAATAGTTATAACCTTCTTGGTTTGACCCATAGATAAGGATTTGACCATACGTGAACCATACTATTATTGATACATTCCTAAGCCGCATTGGCTGCATATTTATCGGAGGGACCACGGAGGATCAAGGGCCCGTGGTCCCCTGATTTTACCTCTTTAACCTTTAGTTTTCTAATCTTGGAACAAGAGTATAAACTACTAGTTCTTTGTTTCATGTCCTAGACTAACCGATATCATCAAAATTCTTCAATATATCGAGAAAAAAAGAGGGAAGTTACCTAGTTTTTCGTAGGTCTTGCAATCTTGGTTAGGCAAAATCAACTTTTTAAGAGGTAAAGGTTCTAACTTCCAACAAACAGAAATTTCCTATCAAATAAAGGTGAACCCTTACATAGAGTATGCATTTATTCCATTCTGGCGGATATGTCCTCATTTTTAACCCCCGACGCAAAAACGACGGGGTGTTATAAGTTTGACGTGTCTCTGTGTATATGTGTGTCTGTCTGTTCCCCTGTAGCGCTCAAACAGGTGAACCGATTTGAATGCGGTTTTTTTTTGTTTGAAAGGTGAATTAGTCGAGAATGTTGTTAGCTATGTTTGATGAAAATCGATCCAAAATAGCCGCCGCAACAAAATGGCGGATTAAATATTTTTTCACAACTCCCTAATATGGGTATCAAATGAAAGGGCTTGACTATAAGTAGAATTTATAGCTCTATGCAAATCCAAGATGGCCGCCGCCACAAAATGGCGAATGTCGGGGGTTTTTTAAATTTTTAATTTATACTTGTTATAAACAATCTTTTGCCGTCAGTTTTACCCGCGAAATTGGTGGCGGTTGTGTCAAGGTCGATCTAGTGATGCATGTATATGTATAAACCAATAATTTAAATAGGCTCCACAAATTGGTCCAATTTGGTGATTGGTTGTTTTTTTTTTTTTTTATTATGATTACAGTTTGGTAAAAAAAAGCTTTTACTGTGGTGCCATTAAGACTTTTAATTAATAAATCCACATCCATCCATTTATTCCAATAAACCAATATAAAATGTACACACATACCTACCTACATTGAACGTGGTGATTCCTGTAACTTTAAATACATTGGCTCAAAATATCAAAAACTAAATCCGTAACTCCACTAAAAGCAAATTAATGTAGCGTAGAGTTGAAACAGGCTGTACAACGGCTTTGAGTTGTAGACTATAGAGATGCAAACCTTACAGACATCTAGGCGTAAAAAAGCGCCCTCGCCTAATGATTAGAATAAAGACATTAGAATTTAGAATCAATGCTGCTGTTCTATACTTGGAACTCATAAACATTTTGTTTAAAAGGTAATAAATCAACCTGCTTACGTCTATGGTAGAGTACTTATGGACTTATCATCTCTATATATCTGCGTCACATTCCTCATTGTTGAGGGTAGTACTTAATCTCTTTTCATTAATCATCTGTATTAGTGATAAGGATTGACATACTAGAGTAAGAGATTTGAATGATATCTTGAGAAATCTAGATCTATCTATGAGAAAATTTGACGTGTCATCAAGCCTATAAGCTGGACGCTATGAAAAAAGTATCGTGAGATACCGACAGAAGCGATGCGTTTTTACTCTCTTGTACTCTGGCTTGCTTATTCATGTAGGTACTCTGAATGAGCTAGACGTGAGATATACATATAAGATCTTTAGTTCGTAACGCGTGACAATTCGCTTTTTGTTATTTAGATTCCCAATCCAAACATCCATAAAGAAACTTCGCTACGTATAACGTATTTTGATTTGCATATAAAAGCAGGTGCAACATCAATTTACTGTATGACCAAAAGCACCACATGGTTTCTTGTGCGCCAGTCAGGGTTAAGCCATTTACCGAAACATCACTGCCTCTAGTAAACGACAACTCTCCGGCTGTATAAGTATAATTGAGGCCGACGCCGGTGAAAATATCTTTGCTTTCAAAATAGCTGAGATTCGTATCGATCCACGAATAAGAGAGAGCGCTCACGGAGCGGTTCGCACCCGCGCCCGCCGCGGTTGCGGGCCCGCAATACTCGAAATTCATACAAATGTCGAGTGCAAAACTCACGACGCGATTTACTCCCGCAGAGTTGGCGGTTGCTCGCGGCTCCCGCAGAAGGCGGGCAGCGGGCACCCGCGAGCTTTGCGGGCGTCGCCCGCAAGCTCTGCGGTTTTTTGGCGGGCGCGATCCCATTTTTCTTATAGGAGGAGCTGGCGAACAAAACGGTATAGTTGCATCAAACTAAAGAGTAAGAGTCTTTATTTGCAAAAATGTGGTACAAATATTATGGATCTTAAAGCTTATTGTCTTCCAACACATTTAACTAATAAATTAGTGTGCAAATTGAATTATTGATTTTAAGACTAAACAAAATGACGTAAGTAGCATACATGTCAATGTTCTAAAGATATAAATATAAAATTAATTGCAATAAATAGAATTTATGTCATACCTATATTATTTTAAATTGTAAAAACATTTCTCCATGAGCCAGTTCTTGAGTTTTACTTTAAAAGTTTGAAGAGGCATGGCCTGTATTGATTCAAGTAACCTATTAAATATTAATTATTAAATATTAATATTAAACTGAATGACATACTTACAGTGAGCTTTGGCGTGGATTTTTATTTACCCATATGTAGTTTGTGACTTTATTGAACATAATATGTTAAATTCAGTTTGCTATCTCATATAAGTTAACGGAAGCAATAATTAATTAATATTGCAAGCAATAACTTGTTTGTGTAAACACATAACTCCAGAAGCAGACTATCAATGAATATTAAATCTAAATCAAACTATTATTAAAATATCTGCGTTTATCACCCGCACATAACTCAATTTATATCAACTCAGAGATTAGTTTAACTGAGATCTATTTTCAAATATATTTTATACTAATTAATTGATTACACTCAGCCAAGTCCAAAATGGCAGCATTTATTCGATGAGGGTGTGATTGCTATCGCAGCCCTCAATCAAATATCACGACCTAGACGCTGAAGCATCTAATAGTCGGTTGAGTCTTTGGAGGAGACTCAATTCATGGCTTCAAATTCAAGATGGCGGTTCGGCGCCACTGAATGAATCAAATGTCAGTTAATTCTAACCTATTTCAATTATGAAATTAATAATTCGTAAACCATTTCTAAAAATTCTAATTAATTTTCAACAATAATCTATCATTTGTAAGTCAGTCTGACATTTGTAAGTTAGTTTAGGCCAATTTCAACATAAATTGTTTAAAAACTTTATTAGTGAATAAAGTTTTTAAATGATAAACTTTTTAATTAAAAAAAATTCTTAGTAAAAAAAAAACAAATTTTTCTTCTGAAAAAGAAATAATCATTTTGATTGACATCTTACAAAGTATGGAAATTAATTCATTTTGAACGAAAACGTGCTCGATTATTCAAATCTTTCGAAACTTTATTGTAATTATGCCGTTATGATCGAAACCACGACCTATGGATGCAATTTTGATACAGTTGCGGGCCGTTTTAAGTGAAATTAAGTTGATATTCTTATTCAGCAAGCCAAAGACCATCGGATTAAAAAATATAACATTTTGTTCGCCAGCTCTTCATATATAAATATAACCGCCGGTCTTGCGGGCGTCGCCCGCCAACTCGGCGGGCGACGCCCGCAGCCGCGGCGGCTGCGGTCCCGCAAAAACAAGCGGGCTCGTGAGCGCGCTCTCTCTAACCTCTCTCCCGCAGCCGCGGCGGGCGCGATTCCAAACCGCTCCGTGAGCGCTCTCCGTAAATGCAGGCTTCGGCTTTTGAATATTCTACTACTCTTATAGAACTGTGCACACCAAACGACGCGACTGTCTTACTACAACTAAATGTTTGTAAGTCACTTCAAAGTTATAGTTATAGTACGAAAATTTGAAAAATGCTGAACGGATTTAACTAAAGTTTTGAGATCTGTCGACCTCCCTGGTACCGTGGTCTTATACATATAACTGGGAGGTCCGGGTTCGTTTTGCAGCAGTTTGTTTTCTCCGAGAAAATACTGAACATAATATGTTTCGTGGTTTTTACAATACTTCGTAGATAATAAAGTCGCTAGAAAGCGTTCGAGCACTGGGTTTTTCCTTGGGTTGCTGATCACTAGAGAAAGAAATGAGTTTCGCACATTATTGTGTTATTGGCCTTATGCTCAGTGTACAACGAGCTTTACAAAGACGAGGAGAGATTAATTAGTGCTGAAAGTCAGTGTAAGGAGTACTTCAAGAAGTGTTGCTTCTATAATCACAGGATTGTCTGAAAGCTGCATGTCTTTGCTACAATCACAATTGTAGTGATTGGCTGAATTTATGGTATTCTTGCTGCATTTCAGCCAACAACAATAGAGTATCAGCCAATCGTAGTCGAATGCGATCGGCACACTGTAGCTGTCATTTTCATACAAACGAGACCCTTTTACGTGGTGCCAATGAATTTAATTCCAATCCCAGAGACTAGTTACACATTAATTATTATGAATTCTTTGCAGAGTATTGTCAGACAATTTTAGTCTATAATGTGCACTAGCTATATTTACTCGAGAAAACAGCTTTCTGTTTGCCCATTGGCGGAAATATAGGAGTTCTAAATACAAACCTGTTAGTCTGATTTATAAATGGTTTATACAAAATTTAAATCGGTATACCTAATTTCAATTCGAACGTTTGTTCTTGACACTGTCTATTGTAATGATGATTTGTACTACAAGAGGATTTTCAAAGTTCTTGAAAATCTTAAAGACCATAAAGATAGGAAAGTTAGAGTACCTACTTCGGCCATATTGTGAGGAATACCAAATGTGACCTACTGCAGCTCATGATTCAGATAATAATAGCCGGTAACAGACCACCTGGCCGAAGACATCTTAGCCGAAGAATTTACGATTCGTGTGTGTGAAATAGGATTCGTGTGACGTAGAATTTTGTGGTTTATGTGAACGCGAGGCGACATCTTCTTTGATTGTTGTTACTTGCTTCATTCATTAACCCCCGATGCACAAACGACGGGGTGTTATAAGTTTGACGTGTCTGTGTGTGTGTGTGTGTGTGTGTGTCGGTCTGTTCCCCTGTGGCGCTCAAACGGGTGGATCGATTTGAATGCGGTTTTTTTTGTTTGAAAGGTGAATTAGTCGAGAGTGTTGTTAGCTATGTTTGATGAAAATCGGTCCAAGATGGCCGCCGCTACAAAATGGCGGATTACATATTTTTTCACAACTCGCTTAATATGGGTATCAAATGAAAGGGCTTGACTAGTAGAATAGCACTATTGCAAATCCAAGATGGCCGCCGCCACAAAATGGCGAATGTCGGGGGTTTTTTAAATTTTCAATTTATACTTGTGTAATATGTGAACGCGAGGCGACATCTTCTTTGATTGTTGTTACTTGCTTCATTCATTAACCCCCGATGCAAAAACGACGGGGTGTTATAAGTTTGACGTGTCTGTGTGTGTGTGTCGGTCTGTTCCCCTGTGGCGCTCAAACGGGTGGATCGATTTGAATGCGGTTTTTTTTTTGTTTGAAAGGTGAATTAGTCGAGAGTGTTGTTAGCTATGTTTGATGAAAATCGGTCCAAGATGACCGCCGCTACAAAATGGCGGATTACATATTTCTTCACAACTCCCTCAATATGGGTATCAAATGAAAGGGCATGACTAGTACAATAGCACTATGCAAATTCAAGATGGCCGCCACCACAAAATGGCGAACGTCGGGGGTTTTTTAAATTTTCAATTTATACTTGTCATTGTAGCGCTGTAGCGTGTGATCGATTGTAGATTTGTAGGTCCTTTCGTATTTAGTCCGTATCTAGTTATTGATGTAGAGACTGCCACAGTCCAAAGTAGGTCCTAATGGTTACCAACCTTCTGTGGAAGATGATACTTACTACAAAAAGAAAAAGTGTTTATGAATAGTCAAATAAATGAAGTTTCACTTTCATTCCATTTTTATTCTAATTCATTGCAGGATATGTCAACAAAAATGTTGAGGCATATTATTATACCATGTTTACATCGACAAATAGCGTTGGTTGGCTACCCATGTTTACATAGCGTAACATAGTATTTTACATAGCTCTGTGGTATCGGCACAAAAAGGCCGCGGGCGACGCCATCATGAATAATGAAACATCCCACTTGTTTACAGATCAATTTGATTTATTAGGATAATGTTTTTGAAACGTTATATTAATTATTTTAATTTCGAGCGAACATGTACTGGGCTTGCATCAATAATTTCACGAATATGTAATACCTCATTTGGATGCAAATGTTCACTGAATTGTTTCGAATATTTTGTTGTTTTGTTACATTTGACTATTTGGGAGTTAAAATAATGTTAATGATAATTCATTGAAATCGAATTAACTATTCACAGTGACAGGTACCTATTACCTAAGCTTGGTATTCATTCGACGGTATTCATGTGACAATAGTCGTTAAAGCCCGTCAAACCGCATTGGAGCAGCGTTGCGGGCGTCTAAGCTCTAAATCCCTCTCTCCTATGAGAGAGGAGGCCTGTGTCCAGCCTTGGGACGTTACAAGGCTATAGTAGTGGTGGTGGTATTAATTCTGGAGTAGTATAGGGTAATAAGTTTACACTACCCGATTAACTGGACTCGTAAATACTTCAGCGTGCGTTACAGAAAAGTCTACCTCTTAACTTCCCCGTTTTATACTTTACCAGTAGCTCTAGCATGAATATTTTCCCGTGGATCACAATATCTTCTGTGATATACCTACACGTCTTCCCAGCTTTATCTTTTGACATAGGTACACTTGCTTAAATACCTAATTAGTAATTCCCATCCCTAAAGGGGTGAAAAGGGGAGGTAAAGTTTGTATGAAGAAATATTATTCCAACCTAAATCGTGGTAAAGTCGTGGGCGTCATCAAGTTATTACAAGTGTACTGACTGCTATTATTATTTATATGTAGAAATGATGATTTCTGTAACATTTAATATTACAAAACTAGTCATAGTCTTTCAACCTGAAATCGAGACTTCTTGCATGCACTACAATAAAACAATAATTATTGTATACTAGCGATCCACCCTGCCTTCGCACGGGTAGTAATTATCCGCTACTATCTCACCATACATTGTTTTGTTATACCATAGAGGGATGAAGCAGCGTTTTCGATAAAAGCTCCCAAGCGGCTTGACATTTTCCGACATTTTCAACAATTATCGTCAACCATCTAATCTACACCTAAACCTTCCTCATGAATCACTCCATCTATTGGTCAAAACCGCGTGAAAATCTGTTCGGTAGTTTTTGAGTTTATCACGAACAGACAGACAAACAGACGCGGAGACTTATAATTTATGTAGCGATAGTGATACTTCTATTACTTTACTACCAACAATCTGAATATTAAACTGTATTCTCTGTTTTCCCAGGGCCGGGTATAAAAGGGACGATGGCCATTTTGAACTGCCTCCTCGCGAGGCAGCTCTGCTTTGAAGACGCCTCCTGCTCCGCCATCTTGGAAATCATACCGCGCGTTTGTGGATCTGAACTTGGTAAGTTCTATAATATAGTTTTTTGTCCAAAATTTTTTATATTTCCAGTTAACAGGGTCTGCTTTTTATTTCTAGTACTTATTTTATGTTTGAAATTTTTATTTTACCTTTAATACCAACAATGATGAAAACACCATTTTGTATACTTTATTTATCATCATCACCATCATGATCAACCCATTACCGGCTCACTACAGAGCACGGGTCTCCTCTCAGAGTGAGAAGGGTTTTGGCCATAGTCTACCACGCTGGCCAAGCGGATTGGCAGACTTCACACACCTTTGAGAACGTTATGGAGAACTCTCAGGCATGCAGGTTTCCTCACGATGTTTTCCTTCACCGTTAAAGCAAGTGATATTTAAATACTTAAAACGCACATAACTCCGAAAAGTTAGAGATGCGTGCCCGGGATCGAACCCACGACCTCCGATTAGAAGTCGGTCATCCTAACCACTAGGCTATCACAGCTTTTTTCCAGTACTTTATACTTTATTTATATGTAACAGTAAACAGTATTAGGTTTAACTGTTTTTGGAAAGCGTTGTAGATTCCCAGTAGCTGGACGACATCAGACGAGTCGCTGGATACAAGCGGCGCAAGCCTCGGTCTTGTGGAAATCCAGTCCAATGGACATCTAGGGAACACACAAATACACAAACAAAGAAATCATCCTTGCAAGAGTAGACTCTTGACTTTTCATAAGAGCTGGTTTACATGAAGTAAATGATTTTGAATTCGAATTTAAAACAGTAAAAACGTTAAAAAAACGATTTAAAGTTCGGTTAAAACTTAAAACGATAAGTTTATTGTGAACTCTGCTCAGAGCAGAGCGCGCTTGGAACCCTCGTTAGCCTTTATTTTTTTTTGTCTGCGTATATAATTATCACCATTATCTGACCCACATATTTTTACTTGTAAAATTCTAAAATCCTATCTTCGATAACTGCGCGTAACTTGATATTGCCGACAACGCGACTTAGCGATGCAATAAATTTTCTAAACAGTAGGTATCACACATAATAAATCAAGAGATAATCTCTAGATCTTGTCTCGCCACCCGTGTCACATGGCGATAGCTTATACGTACAACTGAACTTGGACGATTGCCTAACTGTCATACATTATTGACTTGCATAATAGGTACGTATCTAAGGCTCCTGAATATCAACATTACACTAATATTATAAAGGCGAAAGTTTGTGTGCGTGTGTGTGTGTATGTTTGTTACTCTTTAACGCCGCAACTATAACTGAACTGATTTGGCTGCAATTAAGACATAGGCTACTTTTTATCCTGGAAAAATTCACAGTTCCCGCGGGATTTTGAAAAAACCGAAATCTATAGCTACAGCTAAAGGTATGTAGATTACTATAATAAACTTCCTTGAAAGTAGGTATAAATGTTGGAAAAAGGAGAGGGAACGGGAACGGGAAATCCACGATTCTTTCGGGATTTGTGAAAAACCAAAATTCACGCGGTCGAAGAAGCTAGTTTAAAATAAACAAACTTTAAGAGGACATAGTAATGAAAGATTTAAGCTAGAATTTACGAAAGAAACCTGCATGCCTGAGAGTTCTCCATAATGTACTCAAAAGCGTTTGAAGTCTACCAATTCGCACTTGGCCAGCGTGGTGGTCTACGGCCTAAAGCCCTTCTCATTCTGAGAGGAGACCCGTGCTCTGGTTGATAATGATGACGATGTTGCGAGGAATTAGGAAACTATAAAGACAATTATAAAATGTTTTTTGGGTATTTAATCTGAATACGGGAACATCCAATAGCAAATGATGCCATTTTCGTGCCATTCATACGTCCAACGCTCAAAGGCCACTCCATCAAGAGCACTCAACGTATACTTAGATGTCACATTAATTATTTCGGAAGCATTTCATACCAGACTTCGAGTATTATAATTATGAAGTTTGTGGGCTGCATTATTAAAAATAACAAGCTATTGTACGTATAGCCGTAGAATTCTTTTAAAAAGTTGATGAAATGTTTTCTTTGTGTGAGTAGGTCATTTATTTCTGATATTTTCTGAAATCTTACAATGGAATATAGAAAATATCAGAATTGAAACTCATAACCTACATTAGCTTTTGTCCACGACATCAGGTTGTACAATTTTGATCATATTTTTTCACAACTAGGTACCTAAAACTAGACTTTAAGATATTTAACTTTGAGATTGCACTGCACGTCACCTCAAAATCTACCATATAATTTCCCGAATATCACCTGGTACAGCTGTTTACATAGAATGCTGGAACTAATAAAGACTGAGAAATGACGTCCTTCATTATGCGTCCTCCATATTTTACAAGTAGGTATAAATGAAAAATTAAAAAAACCCCGACATTCGCCATTTTGTGGTGGCGGCCATCTTGGATTTGCATAGTGCTATGCTACTAGTCAAGCTCTTAAATTTGATTCCTATATTGAGGGAGTAGTGAAAAAATATGTAATCCGCCATTTTGTGGCGGCGGCCATCTTGGACCGATTTTCATCAAACATAGCTAACAACACTCCCGACTAATTCACCTTTCAAACAAAAAAAAACCACATTCAAATCTGTTCACCCGTTTCAGCGCTACGGTGAAGCAGACAGACACACACACACACACAGACACGTCAAACTTATAACACTCTTTGTTTTTGCGGCGGGGGTTAAAAATAGGAATCTTCTGTGACACAAAGACTAATTTTGGACCTCCAAAGTACAAAGAAAAGCTAAAATCATGGTCTGAACAATAAATCATACTCGCCTAAACCCTTATACATTTGACACGTTTAGTCATTAAACTTAGTACCTAGAAGTTAGAACGATTATTTTAGGTCACAGTTTTAGGTATAGGTACGAAATTAATAATCGTTTTGAAAAGTAGCAAGTTAAGTACCATCCATCATTCAACGCCCACTAAACTAGTAGTTTAGTGTGTAAGTGATAAACAGAATTCAACACCTTCCAAGAAAAAGAACCTAGAATGTGGAAAAGCTAAAAGAATAGTACACGAATATGTTATCAAGTATAGCACTAGTAACAAAAGACTTTGCAACAATGGGTGGCCGATATCACAGGTACGAAGGCCATTTTGAGCCTTATCACGAGGGAGTACACCTTAGATTAAAGTGAGTCAAAGCTACCAACAATAGGGGAGAAAGAGGTCAGGGGAGCAATAAGTTTATTCAACGAAACTCGAAATCAAATTATCGATTTCACTTCTTTATTTTTGGAACTTTACACAACATTTGAAAAGGCGCTGTGGCTGCTGTTAACGTTTTTAAAGCTTTTATTTTAGGAGCAGTCTGTCAGCTGAAAACTGAAACTGCATAATATATTCTGAGGTTACAAAAAATTTGGCCTGTAATGGCTGATTCTGGTTAAAGAACAACTTTCGAAAATCAAATATGCCGAAACAATAAAAAACATACATATTTGTACTAAGTATAAACAATGAGATCTAGACAATGATTCCCCACATTTCAGGGTAAGAACAATTTTTTTTTCATATACAATTTAATTTCTAATTCAAAACAAAAAATATCCAAACGTTCTATATAGGAGCACCTACCAACCTATTTGAAATAAACCGGACGGACCATAGATAACAAATACAATTCTGCTCAGTGGGACAGACAGACAGACAGACTGCAGTGTGACACTGACAGGGTTTTGTTTGCACTTTGAGTACGGAACCCTGAAAACGATATGGGAAATAGCTGATTCATCATCATGATCATTATCATTATCAACTACAATTTATTCTTGGAGACTTATCTAAGATAATCACTCTTTATACTCAGATTTCAAATCCCTAAATCTTCCAAATGTCTCAGAAAAGTTTATCTATCTATTTGTTGGATCGCTCACGAAATTATTACTACCAAATCAAGATTTCTGCTCTGACCGCCATTGAGTTACATTGACAAGGAAGAGCAAACCTTATCCATCGTCGATGTTAGGCCGCTATCCCACTGGCGTTTTGCGAGCGTTCGCGTTCCTCCAACGTCTGCGCAGCGTTGTCGCGACGTTAACGTTGCGTTGACGTTGCGAAGTCGAAGCGTGAACGGTTGCTATTATAGTAGGGGAGCCGAGGATGTTAAATGTGGATTTACTCGAGCGTCATCGGGACCTAGTACATTTTATAGATTAGTTGATATGAAGAAGAAAAGGTTATATAAGGTTTTCTATTTCAGTAGTGGGGAAAGCTTCCAGCTGCACGCTCTCATCTTCAATAGACTATTATTATAACTTCGGCTTGTGGAAATCGGCTGTTATACTTTTCTTAGCTCGTAATTAACCCACCATATCTTAATCTGACGTTTCTGAGTATTTCTGTCCATCATTTTTTTTTATTTTGCGCGCGGCTCTATTTAAAGGGCTTATATATGGTAGAGGGTACTCAGCAGGATGCAAGATGCCTCGCCTCTCTTATCTTAATCTGCCGCGCTCAAGTAAATCCAAAAATCCCCTATTGGGCTCCTCTGCTATTGGACACTCTCAACGTTGACGTCGCGTTAACGCGACGTTGTCGCTGCACAGACGTTGGAGAAACGCCAACGCTCGCAAAACGCCAGTGGGATAGGGGCCTTAACCGACAGGCGCTGCTTACTGCCTCGTGACTACTCGTACTACCTCGTTGGTACTACCTCGCTAGACCTAGCTAGAGGCTAAATTAACCCATTACCGGCCCACTACTACTAATTAATAGAAACAAGTATAAATTAAAAATTTAAGAAACCCCAACATTCACCATTTTGTGGTGGCGGCCATCTTGGATTTGCATAGAGCTATTCTACTAGTCAAGCCATAATTATACCCATTTGATACCCATATTAGGGAGTTGTAAAAATATATTTAATCCGCCATTTTGTGGCGGCGGCCACGTTGGACCAATTTTCATCAAACATAGCTAACAACACTCTCGACTTATTCACCTTTCAAACAAAAAAACCGCATTCAAATCGGTTCACCCGTTTGAGCGCTACAGGGGAACAGACAGATACACACACACACACTCAAACTTATAACACCCCGTTGTTTTTGCGTCGGGGGTTAAAAAGTAGTAATTGTGAATTTGTGAATTTTTGCTCACCGAAACGCATATTCTTAAGGCATTGTGTACTACACTTCTTCTTCTTCTTCTTCTTCTGGGCAGGTGTCCGCACTTAAACCAATTGAGGTCTGTTGTGCGTGTTCTGCCTCTCCCATTGGTGTCTTCACTCCAGCCACCCAATGTCGCTCCAGAAGCTCAGCATGCCGCCCAGGTTGCCAAAAGCTTCTTGGAGTAGTACTCTAGTGTACTACACATTGAAGGGCTACCAAAAAGTAGCTTTCTCCCTCAACTTATAGATGAAGAACCAAAGGAATGAGGATCAAAAAACTCTCGCAAAGTGCTCGCCATTGTCACTCAAGAAATCTCATAATTCACTCAAGACACCAACCGTCTCTTTGACAATTGAATGCCGGCTTCAGATACATACGTACCTATACATACCTACTCTGTCCTCGATCCAGAATTAGCAGACGTCGTAATCTCAGCCGTTCCGAGGGCCAGGTACACGTCGGGCGTTTAAAAGTTAAAGTTAAAGTTAAATCACACCAAAAAACAAGCAAATTAGATTTAACCAAAGCCTTCAAAGTCATGGACCGAATTTTTTTTTTCTATTATAAATGGACGCGCCTTTATGGAAATTCATGATCAATGATTATGAAATGTGCGTGCATTGTTCATATATTGCGTCGGAGTGACACATACATTTTTCTGTCAGTGTGCTACATATAAATGTCGCATAATATGACCTCAAAGTTTGGCAGAAAATAATTTCTGTCTAACGCCGAAAGGTTTCTTCTCTATTTACTACTAGCTGACCCCCGCGACTTCGTTCGCGTGTTTTTCTTTGCTATAAACCTCACGGAGCCCGAGACCTTTCCAACGAATGCAAAACCGTGGAAATTGGTTCGTGCGTTCTGGAGTTATAGCGTCAGGAAGGAAAACCCGACTTATTTTTATACTAGATGATGCCCACGGCTTTGCCCGTGTGGATTTAGGTTTTTAAAAATCCCGTGGGAACTTTTGATTTACCAGAACAAAAAGTAGCGCATCTGTAGTAACCCGTCCCCAAAACGGAAAAATTCCGTGGGATTCCTACGATTTCGGAATGCAATTCCTTATAGCATCAGGGTTGAGGAGTTGGATATGTACCTACTCGAGTTCATTCAACGATAGTCTTTAATTGGTACCCCAATATCAATTTAAATTACCGACAGTTCCTAAATAGCATTAGTTTTGGGGATCAGGGTCCCTTACAGCATCAGGATTGAGGAGTTGAAATCCAAATTTTTTGTAAGACAGTGTCGCAATATTGCTCTATCGATTAAAAAAAAAATTACGCAAATCGGTTCAGAAATCTCGGAGATATCGGTGTACATAGGTAGAAAAACACAACTCCTCTTTTTTTAAAAGTCGGTTAAAAAAGTAGCCTATGTTACTCCCTGGTTAATTCTCTACTTGTATGTGAAAGTCCCGTCAAAATCGGTCCAGCCGTTCCGAAGATTAGCCCGTTCAAACAGACAGACAGACAGACAGACAGACAGACAGACAGACAGACAGACAGACAGACAGACAGACAGACAGACAGACAGACAGACAGACAAAAATTTTAAAAACGTGTGATTTGGTTATGGTGCCGTTCAAATAACCATATGAACTTAATATGAGGTAGTTATTTCGAAATTACAGACAGACACTTCAATTTTATTTATTAGTATAGATAAGTTCAAAATTATGGATAGGCTATATTATTTTTGTTATATCCGGAAAATTTTCAATATCTATCCAAATTGAAAAAAATTTACTAAAAATTTTGTTCCTTTGGTACAATAAATGTACCTACATATTATGAAAATTGAAATTTTATTTTACGGAGAGCCAATTTACTCATCTATTGTAATCACCTCTTATACTCTGATTTAAAGCCATTAAATCTGTCTCAGAAAAGTTTGTCTATTATTTGGATCGCTCACAAAATTATTACTACCAAATCAAGGCTTCTGCTCTGACGCCATTGAGTTACCGTAACAAGGAAGAACGAACTTCATGCATCGTCGTCATCAACCAACAGGCTCGTACTACCCCGTTAGTCTAGTGGTACTCCAGTGGCTAATTTATTTATATGCAGCTACAGATCATAACATAAATTAGTTATGGTTCTGGGTTTGAATCCTGCACCTGATCTATATATTGGATTGCCGTCCCATCATACTGAGAGTGAGATAATAGAGAGTGCATATGTGTTTGCACTCACACTTGTGCACTATAATATCTCCTGCATTGTTGGCTAGTCTCCAATGAGATTAGCTGCCGTGGCCATAAAGCAAGTCCTTCGCCGATTTAATGAATGCCAAAAGCACGACTAACTTTCCTATACCCCCATGGACCCCACGAGTCAGGTTGAGGCTCATGAGAAACATTGCTGACTCTAGTAACATGGCAACTCTAGGTCAAGCGCCCTTATTTTTATCTCACAATCTTTATAATACTCGGAGGGTTTTGGGTCGAGTCTGAGGGCCCTTGACGCGGTGGTCTCGCTTAAGGGCCCTTAAGCCGGATTTAACCCGCAGAATGCGTGGTACCATTTTATAAAATAGGAATCGTATAATGGGCATTTTCGTTTATTTACTCCCATACAATTTTATAGTAGTACCTATTGAAAAATGCGTTGCATTGCGGTACTTTCTCCTGGAAGGCTGCTTAATTTTTCTAAAGCAAAATGTAGGGAGCAAGTTTTCTAAAAACAAAAAACAAACACTTTTAAGGCTCAACAGTTTTTGTTTATTTATTGATAAACAATAAATAATTAAACATCCGAATATCAGAATCGTTCAGCAGGCGATAGAGAGAGCTATTCTCGATGTTTCTTTCTCTACGTGATCAATTCAGAAATGGGAAGATCCGAAGAAGGACTGACACCGACATCTTGATCTTTAGGATGTCGGTGTCGGTCTTTCTACGGATCTTCCCATCTCTGAATTGAACCTGAATCTTCTGGATCACCTCTTTTTTAGGAGATCATGTATATCCTCATTATGATCATAGCATCTTAATGACACTAACAGTTCTTGACTTCTATTATCTTTATATGAGACAGATAACACTATTTGCTGTACCATATCATCCAAAGAGTGACAGGAAAAAATCGTCGTCATTCACCGCTGAAATGACAAAGGAGTAGGTACCGTTTTCCGAACACCCTTTCAAGCCGCGGCATCACATATCAGACACCACATTTAAGGCAGCGTGAACAGCGCTGTCACCCCACACAATAGGAGGGAGCCGGACGAGGGGCCGCCACTTTGTCACGGCTAATGCTCTCAAAAATTTGAACATAATATAACGAATCCCTAAGAATAGGAGGACTTTGTAATACACTATGTGGTATGTCTGTTAGTTTGACGTATGTATAGGTTACCTACGCCAGACTGAATTTGTTAAATGACACAAGTATAAATTAAAAAGTTAAAAACCCCCGAAATTCGCCATTTTGTGGCGGCGGCTATCTTGGATTTGCATAGTGCTATTATACTAGTCAAGGCCTTTCATTTGATACCCATATTAACGGAGTTGTGATAACATATTATGTAATCCGCCATTTTGTAGCGGCGGCCATCTAGCATCTAGCGGCGGGGATTAAAAACTGTTAAGTGTAAATCAAGGAGACCTTATTTTTCAAAACCTTATGAGTAGTTTACCAAGGGAATTGACAAACCGACAAACACCACGTAACTGACAAACTCTTTGTTATCCCGAAGTAGAGTAAAAATAACCAATCTGTCATATAGTATAGTCAACAAGTGCTTTTCAGGACAACTTTTTTCAGGAGTCCCGGTAAAATATAAAATTTAGAATAGCGTGTAGATGATTTTTGAAAAAAATCACGTTCCGCATAAAAAGTTGGCCAAAAGAGAACTTGTTGACTAGACTAATAAAGCATTAGCTTTATAACATTTACTTCAGCACTTTTATAAAATTCGTTACTGCAGTAAAAAGTAATTAGTCAAATGTAGCATATACACGCGATTGCAATGGCTTATCGCTACTCCGGGGGGCAAAAGTCGCCCTTGCACAAAAACAAATATACATTATAAATTGAAAATTTAAAAAACCCCCGACATTCGCCATTTTGTGGCGGCGGCCATCTTGGATTTGCAATAATGCTATTCTACTAGTCATGCCCTTTCATTTGATACCCATATTAAGGGAGTTGTAAAAAATATGTAATCCGCCATTTTGTAGCGGCGGCCATCTTGGACCGATTTTCATCAAACATAGCTAACAACACTCTCGACTAAATTACCTTTCAAACAAAAAAAACCGCATTCACATCGATCCACCCGTTTGAGCGCCACAGGGGAACAGACAGACACACACACACACACACACACACACACACACACACACACACACACACACACACACACACACACACACACACACACACACACACACACACACACACACACACACACACACACACACACACACACACACACACACACACACACACACACACACACACACACACACACACACACACACACACACACACACACACACACACACACACACACACACACACACACACACACACACACACACACACACACACACACACACACACACACACACACACACACACACACACACACACACACACACACACACACACACACACACACACACACACACACACACACACACACACACACACACACACACACACACACACACACACACACACACACACACACACACACACACACACACACACACACACACACACACACACACACACACACACACACACACACACACACACACACACACACACACACACACACACACACACACACACACACACACACACACACACACACACACACACACACACACACACACACACACACACACACACACACACACACACACACACACACACACACACACACACACACACACACACACACACACACACACACACACACACACACACACACACACACACACACACACACACACACACACACACACACACACACACACACACACACACACACACACACACACACACACACACACACACACACACACACACACACACACACACACACACACACACACACACACACACACACACACACACACACACACACACACACACACACACACACACACACACACACACACACACACACACACACACACACACACACACACACACACACACACACACACACACACACACACACACACACACACACACACACACACACACACACACACACACACACACACACACACACACACACACACACACACACACACACACACACACACACACACACACACACACACACACACACACACACACACACACACACACACACACACACACACACACACACACACACACACACACACACACACACACACACACACACACACACACACACACACACACACACACACACACACACACACACACACACACACACACACACACACACACACACACACACACACACACACACACACACACACACACACACACACACACACACACACACACACACACACACACACACACACACACACACACACACACACACACACACACACACACACACACACACACACACACACACACACACACACACACACACACACACACACACACACACACACACACACACACACACACACACACACACACACACACACACACACACACACACACACACACACACACACACACACACAGACACGTCAAACTTATAACACCCCGTCGTTTTTGCGTCGGGGGTTAAAAATAAAGGAATATTTTCACAGCTGGTTTTCAGAATTCTGTTTTTTTTTACCGGTGAAAGGATATATTTGCGCTTGACCCATTTTAATCGTAAACTGAAAAAATGTTATTAATAAAATTGACGTGCTTTAGAGAGTGACATGAGACATCACACTTACTTAATATTATAAAGGAGAAACTTTGTGTGTGTGTATGTTTGTTACTCTTTAACGACGCAACTACTGAACCGATTTGGCTGAAATTTTGAATAGAAATAGATTATGCCTTGATTTAACACATAGGTTACTTTTTATCCTGGAAAAATTCACAGTTCCCACGGCATTTTGAAAAAGCGATATCTGTAGCTACATCTATAGGTACCTACTATAGCAAACTTCTTAGAAAGTATAAAGATTGGAAAAGGGAGCGGGAACGGGAACCGGAAATCCACGATTCACATCCACGAAGTAGTATAGGTATATTTTATCATCCTGTTGAATAAAGAGTTTCTGCGAGATTTAAAAAAAACTTAACGCGGTCGAAATCGCGGGCGATTGATTAAGATAATGTCATTTATGATTTTATTTTAATAATAATAAGGGTAAAGGGCTTAACATAAACATAACTAACATTTTTCTTTTCCCTACAACTAAGCGTAAAGTTTGTGCTAGAAGTGGATAGTACAAACATCGGCACGTACATCAATCGCTGTAGGAAAGTGGAGGGGGTAAGCTATTGTATTACGTGCGTGACAGATCCCATACGCAGCTATTCCCTCCACGTTCTATTCGTTCAGCGTTCGATGTACGTGGCGCGGGTCATCGGGGCCATCGATACACTAGCGTCGTAAACGCTAGTGTATCAGATGGGGGTTTGAGACGTCCACCCTTCGCAATTCGCACCACTCCCTGCAAGTTGAGCTATTGGGGCTCTCTTATTGAACCACTGAAGAGATAAGAACTTCTCATTTTTTCATCTTCAAGAGTTCCATAGAAGGACCAGAGTAACCGACAAACCTAGCTCGACGAATCACGAGGCAAATAGTTCAAAGTACCGATAGACGATGGGGTCCCAAGGTGTTGAACGGCAACCTCGCACCGATGATAAACATAAAAGCAGACCCCTTGGTATTTTACCCCCGGAACGTAAGTCGAGCGGTGACCTTCAATGCGCAGAAGTCGAAAATGAGGAACCTGGGGGCGTGAGGGGGTCGCGGGGAGGGATCGTTCGTAAGCACTGATTAGCTCTCGCGGATCCCGCGTAAGCGCTGATTGGCTCTCCAATCGTATTGTATCCCGCTCACTCGTACGACGCTGCTGCGCGCACTTGAAGGTCACCGGTCGACTTACGTGCCGGGGGTTATAGCACAGAGTACCTCAGAGGGGAAGCTTCTGCAAGCGGCCCGCTGTAGGTACACTCACACATATGCGCATGTTTGTCACCAACTGTACCGGTTAGTGGAACCGGGAACGAGCGCGCGTCCGTGAACCGTTGGTGAGTGTGTTTGTGTGAGTATACCTACAGCGGGCCGCTTGTGGAAGCTTCCTCTCTGTAGATTTACTACTCGTGTGGTTATAGACTGTTGATGGTGCAGGGAGCAGCAGGAAACGGCGAAAGACTGAAGCGTGTGGAAGTATCCATAAGAGTCCTACGTATGTTGACCTATTTGAACATTGTTTTAAGTTTGATTATATTAATTACTTCATTTAAGGAGACCATATTCATGGAAATGTGACCTCAAAATCTGGGTTAGAACAATAACGAACCATAGTTTGGGAACGGGAAAATTTTAGTCCGGAGTTTACTTGTAGTTTCAAATTATTTTCAGAGTATATATTCCGCTAAATTGGTGGCAGACGTAGGCTTTTAGCGAGTTTGTGGATTCAAGGATTATTTTTCTTGTATTAATAATAGAGTAGTCTGTAACTTTATCACAGACTAAAGGAAAATGGATGCACAGTCTTCGCGAACGGAGGTGAAGCCACTTTAGATTAATGATACATACCTATCGTATTATTATTAGTATTGTAGTACAAACATTACACTTCATTCTAATAAAGAAATATTATGTCAGTGTACCATTCAGTTCGGTTGTACAACTCAGTACATTATTAAATTAATATAGAATTATCGATGAATTTCTTAATGACAAAGTTGTATTGAAGCAGTCTGTTAATCAGTCTATTAGTGCTGTTCTTATAATTTGCCATATTGATATAGCACTACACTTGTGTTTCGTAAAGAGCAACTGCTGACTTTCTTGCCTTCTCTTCTCAATCTCTGAATCCGCTTTCCGAACCGGTGGTAGAGTCTCGATTTGTACATGAAATAAATAATTTTGAATTTTAATAAGCATATTTATGCCATGCATCATATTGTACGAATATAATACACAGCACTCACTTTTGTAGACCTGGGCATAATACCTACGAGTTGGTCTCTAGGTGTCACGAACAATTTGGTTTTCATCTTGCAAAGAGCAAACGGCATTTATTTAATCGGCTTCTCTTCACGTGTTCTATTGATGGCTTTTCTGTCTATATAATTCCTTTATTCTGTGGCTTTCACTAACAGACTAATACATTTTTCAAGTAAGAGAAAAGAAAAATTCTCACCCAAAAACATTGATAACTACTCGTAAATGAGAAAAAGTTGTTGTTGAGTTAACGTAGTTTGGGATATGGAATAATGGAACAAGCATATAAATACCTAATAGATACCTTAGTTTTACCTTTAGGTATCTGCTATTTCCATGGGAATAAGTTGTTAATCTTCTAGTTTTTCCTTATGGTGCTACTTCCATGAGAACAAGTTAATCTTTTAGTTGTACTTAGTAATAGTACCTTAGATACTACAGTTAACAACCGAACAGACACCAATGTAACCTGACGATTCACGAGACTTCACCGCACACTTAACAGTCCATATCTTGGAAACTACTGAGCCGATTTTGATAAAACTTGCATTGTTCTCTAAGCTGAAATAAATGTAAGCCAATAAAAATATAATGGTCTCAATCCGATTAACAGTTTTGCAGAAATCCGCGGTCAAACACACATACATACATATGAAATTTTGTACATATATTTGGAAGCCCTTATAGATTATCATATCAACGGTTTGCAGTTCCAATAATATTAAATATATACTGTCTAATAACCTCTTTTTTTTTAAATCGGTTAATAAGGGTAAAGACCCCTTCCCGCCGCACCCAATATATTATTATCAGCTGGAGCGTTAGGACAGTTTTTGTCATTAGGGAGTGGGGCTGTCCAAATTACTATTATTTTTCCCCTCGTCCGATCGAGAAGCCTACCCAATTAGAAGGGACATCGGTAATGGTGATCACACTTCATCAGATTAATCTTACATAGGTACCCGTAATAAGGTATAGACGTTGCTTAGAATCCGTAATTTTCTATTCCGATCCGTACTGATATTATAAATGCGAGTGTATTTGTTTGTTGGTTGGTCATTAACTATTTTTAACCCCCGACGGAAAAACGACGGGGTGTTATAAGTTTGGCGTGTCTGTGTGTGTGTATGTGTGTGTGTGTCTGTTCCCCTGTGGCGCTCAAACGGGTAGACCGATTTGAATGCGGTTTTTTTGTTTGAAAGGTGAATTAGTCGAGAGTGTTGTTAGCTATGTTTGATGAAAATCGGACCAATATGGCCGCCGCTACAAAATGGCGGATTACATTTTTTATCACAACGCCCTCAATATGGGTATCAAAAGAAAGGGCTTGACTAGTAGAATAGCACTATGCAAATCCAAGATGGCCGCCACCACAAAATGGCGAATGTCGGGGGTTTTTTTAATTTTTAATTTATACTTGTTCTATTATAATATCACACTAATATTATAAAGGCGAACCGCATTCAAATCGGTGCACGCGTTTGAGCGCTACGGGGCAACAGACAAACACACACACACGTTTTTGCGTCGGGGGTTAATAAGCTATGTGTTGTTCCAGTGGCCTGCTCGACGGTGACCGTGACGAAGTGCCAGGCGGCGCTGCGCACGCTGCAAGCGTTCCCGTTCTTCAAGCCGACCTGCCTCTGCCGGGAACCGAACGTGGACCCCGAGTGCAACTCGTTCCGCGACTTCCTTTTCGACCATCCTTGCGTGTTCGTCATGAAGAAGGGTGAGATACCTATACATTTTTAACCGACTTCAAAAAAGGAGGAGGTTTCTCAATTCGACCTCATAATATATTATGCTTTTTTATGAGTGTTCGCGGATAACTTCGTCGTTTATGAACCGATTTTGATGATTCTTTTTTTGTTGGAAAGAAGATATTTCAAAGGTGGATATTTCCACACCAGACCGCGACCGCGACCGCAGACCGCCTCTGATTGAGACATACTTAAAACAGGAAAAAAATCAAGGTCTTTAGGTTTTGTTAAACAAAAGTACATTTTAAAAATAACTTTTTATTCTCGTGATACTTAAATATAGAAATTTGAACATTGTAGTATGCTGCAACTGAACTATGGGGTTAATAGTACATTATGGTATAAGTGTGTAATGTTGGTGATTACCGCTGAGGCGATATTGAGACCCGAGCCGTTAGGTGAGGGTCTTAAGATAGCCGAGGACGGTAATCATCAATACACACGTGTATCATACGACGTTTTTCAACACACTTGCGAAGAAAATAACACTAAAATAGATATTTTCCTTGGATATTTCAGGTAGTAAACTTTCCATAACTTTAAGGGCTTCACATATATCGGGCGGTGTACAACATACCTAAATCATTTTCTTCATAATTAGTACTTGTAGATATTTTAATTTTAATTAATAAATAACTGTAATTTCAACAGTGAAAACGAGTTATGAAAATTTTCTCACAATGGCGGGAAAAATTAATCAGTTTTCCTATGCGCGCACACATATAAGTGCGATCGGCCATAGACGGCACACATATATAGAATGAGGTTTGTTTTCTATGGCATTTTGCAATGGCGGGAAAAATTAATCAGTTTTCCTATGCGCGCGCTTCTTAAAATGGCAATCGGCCATAGACTATAGAATGAGGTTTGTTTTATTTGGCTTTTCGCGGATAGCGTTTTAGCCACGTACAAAATGGGGAATTTCAAGTTTTCTTTATTACAGAAAAAACAAAAGTTATATTTCAGTGAAAGTTTTATTTATTAAACACGTACAAGTTGAAATTATCTATTTAAATACGAAGTTGCATGAAATGAGCAAGCAAAAAGTATATTAATTTATTTGTACTATTGAATACGACCTTTTTGTATCGAAACTTTTTTAAGAACAAAGGAACCAACTCAACCAATAAATTAAAAATAAAACTCTATAATTCACTTGTGAATTATAGTAAAACAAAAGTCACAGTTTGAGTAATAGGTGTAATTATCTGCCTAATTGCGGTGAACGTAGAGCTACTTTATGAGCAAGTGTGTTGAAAAAGTATTTTAATTAATCGATAGGGGAAGTTTGTCAGATGGTCCTGGATGGATGGATGGACTGGATGTTGACCACACTCCACTGGATCAGCTCACCAAAAAGATAAAAATGTTATTAGAAAAAAGGCAGTATTATTTTTAATTTAGTATTATTGTTTTGTCCTATCTTGTTTGTTAAATTTTACTCTTTTATTTTGTGTTATTGTTTAGTATATTTAGTTGATTTGTTTATAAGTTTGTAATATTCCTAGTGTAATGGCCCAAGGAGATGAATTGGTCATCTGTAATGTCTCCCTGGGTATTCCTTACAATAAATAAATAAACTGTGGTGATTCAGAAGTGTCAATAATTGCACATTCATATTTTACCTATGTACCAAGCGTGAACTACATCTAGGTATCTATAGAGTTACATAAAAAACGACATTTAAATGTTTTTAATTAAAGAAAACCAAACCACTGACTCCTAAACTATAATACGTAATGGAACATGGGTTTACTTATATGGTTATCAGTCACGTATACCATAAAGCCAAGAGCGAATAATCTAGAAGATTTCGTAATTCAATAGCTCTAAGTGAGCCTCAAAACGGCTATCCATTAGCATAATTGATATTAACATGTCTATCTCGGCCATAGACTCGGATATGAGCCGCGCTCCACGGAGCATGTTATCTAATGGCCGTATCTTCTTAATTAAATTCAAGTATACAGTTTTGTTTGCAGTGCCTGTTAGTTACAAGTTAAATGTAAGTAGACTCCCAGTAAACTAGAACTGGTTTGTAAGGGAAATAATTTAATGAACCAACTTTTGCCTGCGACTTCGGATGGAGTTGTTATTTAAAAACTTCGCGAGAGCCCTTTGTTTCCCCGCTATAATTTGTATTGGGAAATGTCAATGTGTTAGTTCCCACCACTAATTACTATATTAATGCGTAAAAAAACGGCCAAGTGCGAGTCAGGTCTCGCCCTTTTAGGGTTCCATAACTACATAATTATGAATAATATAATATTTTGGGTATAAGAAATATTAATTACTAAGGTAGACATCGCAACAAACCGTAAAAAAAAAAAAACAAAAATTGCTCGTTTGTTTTGGTCACAGCATAGAAACTAATGTTTATTAATCGTTGTTTTCAGTATTTGTTGTACCATTTCCTTATTTTTTAAGCAAAAAATTAAAAAAAATATATAATCGTGCTCTACTCAATGCTCAAAGCATTATATAATGCAGCATTATATATAAAGCAAAATAATGATATCGCACAAGCTAGGATAAGAAATAAAAATTTTTTTCGGCTCCTTTTTCATGTATGGGAGGCGGGAGCCCCCTGAAAAATAATTTAATTCAATTTCTAATTCAATATTTAGTTTTGGGTTAATGTTCTACACCAAATACCAAAATTTTATTTTTGTAACACATTTACTCTACGAGCTAGAGACCTGTGACCAGCGGACGGACAACCAGACAGACAGACAGACAGCCGAGTGACATTAATAAGGCTCCGTTTTTACCCTTTGGGTACGGAACCCTAAAAAAAGGACACCTCCTTCCCCCCTCGCTGAATTCAGAGACGTAGCCCCATTCGATGCCTTTCCCGGGTTTGTAGCTAAATGAAATCTTCAAAACAATTTAATATCTGTTACAAGTATAAATTAAAAATTTAAAACCCCCGACATTCGCCATTTTGTGGTGGCGGCCATCTTGGATTTGCATAGTGCTATTCTACTAGTCAAGCCCTTTCATTTGATACCCATATTGAGGGAGTCGTGAAAAAATATGTAATCCGCCATTTTGTGGCGACGGCCATGTTGGACCAATTTTCATCAAACATAGCTAACAACACTCTTGACTAATTCACCTTTCAAACAAAAAAACCGCATTCAAATCGGTTCACCCGTTTGAGCGCTACGAGGGAACAAACAGACACACAAACACACAGACACCTCAAACTTATAACACCCACACACAAAAACAATATCCCTACTGAGCTGTTATACTCATAACCTATAATTGCAGCATAATAATCTATAGTTAGCTAACAGATTTAACCAGTAAATAGTAATTGGGTAGAGCCAATGTAGGGCAAGCAAAATCGATAACGTTTCTAATTTTATAAACTTCACGGCCTTTCAGGTGGTTTCTTTATTTCTGGACCTTTGCCAAATAGAAGAGCATCGTTATGCAACAGTTTTGCATTGCCGGGTCTTACTAATCTTTTTTTGCCCATAACCTAACTTTGGATTAAAGGTTTTGAATTTGGATGGACCACTTTTGGAGTTTTTAACGTGATAACGTCTTATAAATCGATGAACGGAAAGCATAGCACGGAAAAGCATGACTCATTGTCACGTACCGTGTGCAAGCGAGAGCGCGGAGCAAGCGATAGAGAAGGCACGATCGGCCAGCGTTCGGCTTGTGTCGCATCTATCTTTCTTTGTTTCCTTATCACGTAAAATTATCGTCCGAAAACCGACTTTACAGACAACCAATTTTTTTTTATTCAACTACAAGTTAGCCCTTGACTGCAACCTCACCTGATGGTAAGTGATGATGCAGTCTAAGATGGAAGCGGGCTAACTTGAAAGAGGTATGCATACCCTTGTTCGTTTTCTACACGGCATCGTACCGGAACGCTAAATCACTTAGCGGCACAGCTTTGCCGGTAGGGTGGTAACTAGCCATGGCTGAAGCCTCCCACCAGACCAGACCAGAGACAATTTAGAAATTATAAAATCCCAAATTGCCCCTGCCGGGAACCGAACCGGACCTCCAACTTATAAGACCACAGCGCTCACCGCTGCGCCGGGGAGGTCGTCAGAATGTGTGTCAATGTTTTATTTAACCCCCGACGCAAAAATGACGGGGTGTTATAAGTGTGACGTGACGTTTGTGTGTGTGTGTGTATGTCTGTCTGTTCCTTCCCCTGTAGCGCTCAAACATGTGAACCGATTTGAATGCGGTTTTTTTTGTTTGAAAGGTGAATAAGTCGAGAGTGTTGTTAGCTATGTGTGATGAAAATCGATCCAAGATGGCCGCTGCTACAAAATGGTGGATTACATATTTTCTCACAACTACCTTAATATGGGTATCAAATGAAAGGGCTTGACTAGTAGAATAGCACTATGCAAATCCAAGATGACCACTGGCACAAAATGGCGAGTGTCGGGGGTTTTTTAAATTTTAAATTTATACTTGTTTAACCCCCGACGCAAAAACGACGGGGTGTTATAAGTGTGACGTGACGTTTGTGTGTGTGTGTGTGTCTGTTCCCCTGTAGCGCTCAAACATGTGAACCGATTTGAATGCGGTTTTTTTTTGTTTGAAAGGTGAATAAGTCGAGAGTGTTGTTAGCTATGTGTGATGAAAATCGATCCAAGATGGCCGCTGCTACAAAATGGTGGATTACATATTTTCTCACAACTCCCTTAATATGGGTATCAAATGAAAGGGCCTGACTAGTAGAATAGCACTATGCAAATCCAAGATGGCCGACGCCACAAAATGGCGGATGTCGGGGGTTTTTAATTTTTAATTTCCACTTGTTCTGTACAGAAAAGGACCCGTACCCGGTGGAGACGCTGCCGACCTGCACGTACGCGCTGAGCGTGTGTCACAACGAGAAGGCCTGCTCCGTACTGTTTGAGCGCTTCAAGAACGCTTGCAAGGCCCGCGAAGGCGAATGCCGTATGGAAGACAGGTTTGTGGTCACCATCAACAGTCTATAACCACACGAGTAGTAAATCTACAGAGAGGAAGCTTCCACAAGCGGCCCGCTGTAGGTATACTCACACAAACACACTCACCAACGGTTCACGGACGCGCGCTCGTTCCACTAACCGGTACAGTTGGTGACAAACGTGCGCATATGTGTGAGTGTACCTACAGCGGGCCGCTTGCAGAAGCTTCCCCTCTGAGGTACTCTGTGCTATAACCCCCGTCACGTAAGTCGAGCGGTGACCTTCAAGTGCGCGCAGCGTCGCACGAGTGAGCGGGACACAATACGATTGGAGAGCCAATCAGCGCTTACGAGGGATCTGCGAGAGCTAATCAGTGCTTACGAACGATCCCCACGCCCTCCCCGCGACCCCCTCACACCCCGAGATACCTCATTTTCGACTTCTACGCATTGAAGGTCATCGGTCGACTTATTTTCCGTCAGGACAGTAGGATATAGTTATATGGGCCGTATTGAATCCTATCCTATAAAAGGTTTCGACCGCATGCAATTCAAGCTGGATGTCGACTAGCGGTTTTACAGTGGACCGATTTTGATCAAAGTTGGAGCAGTATTTGAGCCGCTCTGTATGTTTTTGAAATGCGAAAATACTTCATCGCAATACCAATTACCGATTGAGATCAATGACCATCATTCACTAGTTTTCACGCGATTTGTGCACAAACAAATAAACAATCAAACAAGTATAAATTGAAAATTTAAAAAACCCCCGAAATTCGCCATTTCGTGGCGGCGGCCATCTTGAATTTGCAATAGTGCTATTCTACTAGTCAAGCCCTTTCATTTGATACCCATATTAAGGGAGTTGTGAAAAAATATGTAATCCGCCATTTTGTAGCGGCGGCCATCTTGGACCGATTTTCATCAAACATAGCTAACAACACTCTCGACTAATTCACCTTTCAAACAAAAAAAACCGCATTCAAATCGGTCCACCCGTTTGAGCGCCACAGAGGAACAGACAGACAGACACACACACACACACACACACACACACACACACACACACACACACACACACACACACACACACACACACACACACACACACACACACACACACACACACACACACACACACACACACACACACACACACACACACACACACACGCACACACACACACACACACACACACACACACACACACACACACACACACACACACACACACACACACACACACACACACACACACACACACACACACACACACACACACACACACACACACACACACACACACACACACACACACACACACACACACACACACACACACACACACACACACACACACACACACACACACACACACACACACACACACACACACACACACACACACACACACACACACACACACACACACACACACACACACACACACACACACACACACACACACACACACACACACACACACACACACACACACACACACACACACACACACACACACACACACACACACACACACACACACACACACACACACACACACACACACACACACACACACACACACACACACACACACACACACACACACACACACACACACACACACACACACACACACACACACACACACACACACACACACACACACACACACACACACACACACACACACACACACACACACACACACACACACACACACACACACACACACACACACACACACACACACACACACACACACACACACACACACACACACACACACACACACACACACACACACACACACACACACACACACACACACACACACACACACACACACACACACACACACACACACACACACACACACACACACACACACACACACACACACACACACACACACACACACACACACACACACACACACACACACACACACACACACACACACACACACACACACACACACACACACACACACACACACACACACACACACACACACACACACACACACACACACACACACACACACACACACACACACACACACACAGACACACACACAGACACGTCAAACTTATAACACCCCGTCGTTTTTGCGTCGGGGGTTAATAATTAAAATTGTATAATAGTAGAGATAGTAGTTTTATAATCAACGCTTTATAACCGTATTATTGTGTGGCGTCAAACGTGCCGCCGGCCAATGTGCGAAATCCCCAATGTAATTTCCTAATGGATGTCCATTGTCCATTGTGTACTTTTAGGTCACCCAGTTTCATTATTTATTGAATGCATTCGACGATTTTAACACCTGCTTTATATCTCCAAGAGATGCAAGTAGGTAGTAGAATAGAGACGCAAAAGTCAGACAGTCTAATAATTTAATTCAATTCTGTCAAACATGTGTCAAACAATTCAATTAAAATTAACAATTTATTTATTTCGTAATAATAAATTAATTTTAATAATCGTATTGTATGTCAAAGTTGATACATTTTTAAACATTTATGTGAGTAACCTAACCTAACCTAACATACCTATCTTCTACCTATAAATATAAGGAAAACTGTGTGCTTAGTCTAAATCGGAGCACTCGAAAACGAACTCGAAAACTATTGATCGATTTCAGAGTAAAATAGACCTAAAATGGCTTGTATTAAGGTTTGAGTTCGCCAATACATTCAGCATTCGAACAATGCTGAATGTATTGGCGAACTCAAACCTTAATACAAGCCATTTTAGGTCTATTTTACTCTGAAATCGATCAATAGTTTTCGAGTTCGTTTTCGAGTGCTCCGATTTAGACTAAGCACACTGATCATAAACTCAACAATTTACAGCTCGAAACGATCTAGAAACTTAAGATTTTGCAACTGGAGTAGGTACACAATTTTATTTAGGACATCACACTTATCATAAGTAAGTTTATCTATATAGTCCGTTTCAATAGAGTTGAGCTAAAATGTAAACCAACACACCTTTTTGCTAAAATACTAGTTTCATTTCAAGTTTCAATTCAATCCATTCTGTAGTTTTTTAGCAAAAAGGTGTGTTGGTTTATATTTTAGCTCAACTCTATTGAAAAGGACCATACAAGTAACTACCACTGAGTTATCCACTGCTGGACACAGGCCTTTTCCAGAGCCCTCCACCAAGTTGCGTTGTGCCTTTGAACAAAAGTCCTTCACTCGAGATTAATTAAATATAGTTTCATCAAGTCAAACAGAATTTCGGCGCTTTTCCCAAATTTGTACACAATTTTCAAGTTGGAACAAATTGGTCCCAAATGTTTTCCGTTCGGATTCGATTGTAAACTTTAAACCTTTTGAGGGAATTATATAATAGTTTGTTCAACAGTTGTATTTTTATTTTTTCCAACTTGAAAAACTAAAACTTTGGCTGTAAAGTTGTGCTTCAACTTCGTATTGTATGGAACATTAGCACAGTCTGTAGCATTTTCTTCGAATAAATTGACTCAAAATTAAAGTCAAAATAAACTTTATTTAAAATTGGTACACTTTACACTTTTTGTACATCAATTTAAGAACAGGTAATGGTGATAATTACTTACGAAAACTAAAAACAAAAAAACAACGAGGTTTCCAAACGCGCCCTGGTCTGGGAAGAGCCCACAACAAACTCAGCCGGGTTTTTTTAGGGTTCCGTACGTACGCGGTGGTGCGTATTACTACACAATCTCCAAGATAAACTAAATTGACACATCTAAAAGTAGCATTAACCTTTTCACATTGTTCACTCCGGAAAAGGATAGCATTCCTTTTAGACCTGTCACATTAGTTTAATTTAGTGATTGCGCACAACAGAGTTAGTAGAAATGTGAACCTAGAAACGAGAAAGCGAGCGGTACATTGGCTTCGGCAAAGTAATGCCTGCAAAAAATAACTGATGCTTAATAAAACTGTTTAAAAATACAATTTAATAAGGGTGGATATAATATTTCAAAAAAGAAAATCACGAACAAAATAAGAGCTAGGTAGCTAAGAGTACATACCCAAGAAGGTATTTCACGAAATTTCAGTATTAAAACATTCCCCTTTTACTATAATAATTTTTAAGACCAGCCATAATGAAACTCATTAATACCGTAGTAGGTCTTTTCTCTACGACAGGAATATAATGGACGCAATTAATTCGGGTTTCTAGTTGTTTAGTACCTACTCACCGAAGAGAAAGATTTTCGTCCAAATTTTATTTATAAAATAAATTTTCTATGAGACCACTACATTACACTTAGGTCTATAGACATTTATTTATAACACGAGAAGTATAATACTTATAGTCGGGCAGCCCTGGAACAAAATTTTTAGTGATTAATAACAAGCTGAATTTTCGTGAGCCGGTTCGTTTCGACGAGACGAACAACTTTTTTATCTATGAAAATTCTCGATGGAGGTAGCTAATCGAGTGGGGAGGTGTTAAAAATTTCGATTCACTTGGGTGGGAAATTGTTCCACTAAATTTGTAGGACTATATGACCATTTCATTGTACAAGTATTTACTAAGCGGCATACAAAAAATCAGCTGGTTATTAATAATATTCTACAGTGTCCTCCACTCCGAATATTTCCAAAAAATGAGGTTATAAAAATGATTAAACATTCTCATCTCCATTCAAAATTCCAGCCAAATCGGTTCAGTGGTTACGGCGTTAAAGAGTAACAAACATACACACACACACACACACAAACTTTCGCCTTTTTAGGGTTCCGTAGTAAACAAAGAACCCTTATAGTTTCACCATGTCCGTCCGTCTGTCTGTCCGTCCGTCCGTCCTCGGTTAATCTCAGAGACTATTAGTGCTAGAAATCTGTAATTTGGCATGGGTATAAATATTAATCACGCCGACAAAGTGGTGAAATAAAATTTTGATAAATATTTTTTTTAGGGTAGCCCTACATGTAAAGTGGGGATGAATATTTTTTTTCTCGTCTACCCCATAGCGGGGGTATCGTTGAATAGGTCTTTTAAAAATATTGTGAGTGTAAAATAGAGTGTAAAGTAGAGTTTGTAAAATATGATATTTTAAAGTGCTCATTTATATTAGAGTCAAGTGTCCCCCCCCCCCCTCTATCAGCCAAATGGCAGTATATAGGAACTTGAAAAAATTCAAAGCAGTAGTATATATAATCAATTTTAAAGGAAAACTATCATGGTTAAGTAGGGTTCACAGGTTAAGGAGTTATATCTGTTTTTCGAGGATTGTGACTACGGAACCCTACACTGCGCGTGGCCCGCAACGCACTTGGCCAGTTTTTTATTATTAGTGTGATAGTGTGATAATTAGTGCATTACTATAGGACTATAGGTGATTATATTAGTATTATATCTCAAGTACGTGTCTGCCCACAGGGAAGCGTGCCGTGAAGCCTGGGCCGGGCTCCGCCTGTCCCCGCTCTTCGGCTGCATCTGCCCCAACACCCACATGAAGAAACGCTGCGATCGGATCTTCGCCGTCGTCAACCACAACCCCTGCGTCGGTGAGTGACACCTACCGCTAGATGTGCTAAGGATTTGAGCGAGAAAATGTCTCACCATCATTTGTGATCAAAGGGAACCGTGATATATCACGTAGCAAAAACAACCCTATCTTTTTATTGACAAGGTTAATTTCACTTTGACGTTATATTGTTTCGATATTCGAAATCTATCAACGTTGTCGAGATATCCAAACTCATAGTAAACCTAATAAATAAAATATAAACTAATTGAACTGTTTGAACTGATTGTACCTACTGCAGTAAAACAGTTACATTGGAACCCCTAAGAAAGTCCATATCTTAGGAGCCAATACCAATAACGTACTTATAATGTCATCAAGATAAGAATAAGAATATTAAACCGCCATTTTCTATTTATATCTTACTTACTCATTAATAGAACACGTAATCGAGATAGAAAAAAATGATAGTTTGCCATTCGTACTTCGTAGGTATTGTCTTAATTGCCTTACCTAATTTTCATCATTAAATTATTCCTTTTCGAATGCAACATCACACCTACCTATTCTAACATGTTTGAAATAACCAGTCTAAATTGAAAATTTAAAAAACCCCCGACATTCGCCATTTAGTGGCGGCGGCCATCTTGAATTTGCAATAGTGCTATTCTACTAGTCAAGCCCTTTCATTTGATACCCATATCAAGGGAGTTGTGAAAAAATATATCATCCGCCATTGTGTAGCGGCGGCCATCTTGGACCGATTTTCATCAAACATAGCTAAGAACACTCTCGACTAATTCACCTTTCAAACAAAAAAAACCGCATTCAAATCGGTCCACCCGTTTGAGCGCCACAGGGGAACAGACAGACACACACACACACACACACACACACACACACACACACACACACACACACACACACACACAGACACGTCAAACTTATAACACCCCGTCGTTTTTGCGTCGGGGGTTAAAAAGTTAATAAGTACGATTATCACTTCGTTTGACGTCAAAAAAACACATCGTGCCTTCATTGTGAACGTGGCACGGCGGCAAAAACAACTTTGTATGGATTATGTAGCGGCCACATCTGCGGGATATGCCGTTAATCGTAGGTGTGGCCGCTTTAATGCGTAAATCTGCATTTTGAAACTCTTTGATCTGCCAAAATTTACCGCCACCCGACCCAATGCCCAATGGCATATCCCTTTTGGCCGCGGCATTACCAAGCTATTTCTGCTGTTGCGTTGCCACCGCAAAGGTATAGATCGTATTAACTTTTATTTAATGTAATAACAAGATATACTTACACAAAGTTATGAAGATATGTAATTAATTACATAGTATTCTTTACACGTCCACTCCAATACAATATCGCATCCAATAAAGCGAGTTGATTCAATATAGAGGAAAGTTTGATATGCGTCGAGCAATCCCGCTGAGACGTTATATTAATCAGTAGGGCTGCCAATATTAATCTGTTAATTATGTATATGTGGCGTGTAATGCTAGGTGAATGGGTAAACCTAGGTTTGTAGGGGTAAACATAGAATTTATACATTTAATTCGGACTTTACCCGTTTACATTTAAGTCTACCCAGAGCTAGCTATTTTCTAAATGAGCTACATCTGTCGTAGTTAGTAGTAGTACTATCGTAGTAAACTAGCTTGTCGTCCCTTAATTTAACTTTATTTACTCTATCTTCATTTAGCGAATTCTATGGATGGCAGAGGGTTGGCTTACACAAGCACTCCGAGTAGGACTGACAAGATTGCGTGGAGTCGGGTGATAAGATTTCTTTTAAAGTTACATTCGATCTAATTAAATGCATAATTTAGTCATTCAAGCAAAGAACCTATTCTCTTAATAGCTTACAAACCCTCGCACGCTTCGACGCTCCGCCGTGTTCCACTGAACAAGCAAACGGATATGAATGTACATTATGGTGTATTAACCTTTGTGTCATTGGAGAACGCGTGTCTTCCATTGAACACGCGTCTGTAGAAAAATACAGTTTATAAACACTTTCACGATAGGACGCCCCGCTAAATCGTACTGACAAAGGAAACGTAAGAAAATCCAGGCCCGGGTCGGTGGATCTTTTGACTTTAAAGTCCGCTGATCTTACTACTTCAAAGTCCTCCGGTCTACTCCCGTGGCCAACTCACTGTCAATTCAACATGCTACCCTTGAGGGCTATATCGGGCGATTTAGTTCTTTGGCAAATCACGTCATTTCACACTTTATTTATTTTATCTTTTATATAAATTCATCTTTTCATACTGAGAACTATGCTCGAAATGTCTTAAGAGCAATTTGAAGTTTGTAGACTGTAAAAAAGCTTTTGCGTGTAATAAATTAATATTAATCTCATCTTGTAAAATATTATTCCCCTTGGGAATAGTTATAAAAGCTTATTTCTAGTGGGTGGAGACATTTAAAGGTCAAAACAAGTTTTTGTAAGAAACATTTTAAACCCACACATTGATATATTTTATTCAAATGAAGTTAAAAACAACTATTTTCATGTCAAAAATTTTAATAGAAAGGACAAAATAATTAAATCGCTCGAATCACTCGAAATAATGAAATGTCAAAACGGCAGCAACAAGCGAGGCCTGATGGCTTGAAGCAGCACACATAAACGCGTAAGCGACACTCTGCCGACAAATATTGTCATAATATTCATATACTAGAGGATGCCCACGGCTTCGCCCGTGTGGATTTAGGTTTTTAAAAATCACGTGGGAACTTTTGATTTTCCAGAACAAAAAATAGCTTATCTGTAAACCCGTCCCCAAAACGGAAAAATCCCGTGGGATCCCACGATTTCGGAATGCAATTCCTTACAGCATCAGTGTTGAGGAGTTGGATATGTACCTACTCGAGTTCACTCAACGAAAAAGTCTTTAATTGGTACCCCTAATATCAATTTAAATAACCACATGACAGTTCCTAAATCCCATTAGTTTTGGGGATCAGGTCCCCTACAGCATCAGGATTGAGGAGTCGGAATCCAAATTTTTATAGAACAGGGTCACAATGGGTCTCTATCGATTAAAAAAATAATTACGCAAATCGGTTCAGAAATATCGGAGATATCGGTGTATAGAGGTAGAAAAACACAACTCCTCCTTTTTTGAAAGTCGGTTAAAAAAGTAGCCTATGTCACTTCCTGGTTAATTCTCTACTTGTATGTGAAAGTTCCGTCAAAATCGGTTCAGCCGTTCCGAAGATTAGCCCGTTCAAACAGACAGACAGACAGACAAAAAATTTAAAAACGTGTGATTCGGTTATGGTACCGTTCAAATAACCATATGAGCTTAATATGAGGTAGTTATTTCGAAATTACAGACAGACACTTCAATTTTATTTATTAGTATAGTATAGATCATATTCATATTTATTTGTGAACACAGTACAGTAAGATGTTAACATAACATTTATAAGTGTCATGCCCTTACTATAGATGATATAAATTTTCACTGCGGAACTTTAATGCTGACAGTTGAAATGATCTTGCAAAAGAAAAAGGGATAGTTTGCATCCCGCAGAAAGACAAAGACTTTTCTTAGCCCGTGATTACAAAGACTTCCCACGGAATTTAAAAACCCACACGGACGACATCACGGGCATGAGCCATAAAATAATGCGCTCGCAAAATAAGTGTTATCAAAATACAAAATGAAAAGCCGCAGCTGTAATTAAATTGCTAACTAGCAGAATATGTTAAACAAATTTAACGTGTTGTAAAAAGTATCTGCAATTTTTCGAGCGACCACAAATTAAATATTTTATTTAACGTAACCGCTTTTTGAGTCAACTTTTGACCACAAATTTAATATATTCCTTAGGGTTGCCACTCGTACCATATTGAAAATATTCAATCAGATTACTTAGTGAATTTTTTTTAAATCTTTTCCCTCCGTAAAGCGTCAAGCGTAGCTTGAGCTAAGCGTAAAGCTTGAGCTAGGAACTCTTGAATCGTTATATTGAAATAACATTTTAATGAAAAAGAGTAAAGACCTTAATTTCTTCCAACAAGTATAAATTAAAAATTTAAAAAATCCCCGACATTCGCCATTTTGTGGCAGCGGCCATCTTGGATTTACAATAGTGCTATTCTACTAGTCAAGCCCTTTCATTTGATACCCATATTAAGGGAGTTGTGAAAAAATATTTAATCCGCCATTTTGTAGTAGCGGCCATCTTGAACAGATTTTTTACAAACATAGCTAACAACACTCTGGACTGATTCACCTTTCAAACGAAAAAACCGCATTCAAATCGGTCCACCCGTTTGAGCGTTACAGGGGAACAGACAGACACACACACACACACACACAGACACGTCAAACTTATAACACCCCGTCGTTTTTGCGTCGGGGGTTAAAAAGAGTAAAGACCTTAATTTCTTCCAAAAATGGCCGCCACCCATAATTTCGCCTGCATGTCCTGACTCCATATCGAAGTATGGTGCCAATTAAAATGTTTGCGGTGGCGTGACCGGGGTGTATTTTTCTTCTGTAACATGTAACTTAGCATGCACGCAGTTGTTCGGTGTTAAATACCTTTAAGTGGATAAATGCGTCATACTTAATTGCGTTAGTGTGCGTGCAATAAGTTAAAACCAAGTTTAGACTTTTAGAGCACCAATACAACAAGCTATAATTTAAGAAAAATTAAACTGAGTTCAATATACTGAAATAAAGAATAACTGAAACGGGAAAAGTGTCCAAATCTTGAAAACTACTGAATTGATTTCTATGAAACTTGCTTGCTCTAAGTTGAAGTAACCCTAATAAGAAAAGAATAGTCTAATAGTACTAAATAGTAGAATAGACTAGTATTATAGTAAAGAATAGAGCTAATAATAACAGAATAGTCACAATTCGATCAATAGTTTCGGAGAAAAGTGTGGACAAACATACATAGTACATACATCTAAAAAAATTGTAAATTTGTTTGGGGGCCCTAATGGATTATTATAATATGTGAATATTTTGCGATTCCAATAATATTACATACAGACATGTTGAATTCATAACTTCCTTTTTTTAAAGTCCATTAATAAAAAACAAATATGCATTTTTGATAAGACAAAATGCGAATCGACGTTGACTACATTAATTTCAACCTTTATAGTCATGCTAGGCTAAAAGTATTAATATATATATAGCTGCTCGTGCTGATTCATTGACTGACTCACTGATTGATCACCCCTCCTGTAAAATTTTGTATGAAATTTTTTTTTTTCACTAATGGTTTCATATAGAGGACAAAAATTCATTCGGAACAAAAATATGGAGAGAGCTGATGATTGAGGATTTCGAAGACTGGTGAAGAGCACGCTTAAGGTATTGAAGATAGGTGGAGGGTACTCGAACAAATGTTACTCGAAACGTCATCCAATTGGCAGTGAGCTGAAAAAAAATTCAAAATGGCGAAAAAAAGATGGCCGCCATACAAATTTCGTCGGTGTCCATCTCGGAGGGTATAAAAGATGGAAGAGTGGTTTCTTCGCAAAAGATGATCAGGATCCAAAGGTCTACCCGATGAATAGAAAAAAAATTCAAAATGGTGGAATTTATTTTTCCATAGAAAATGTATGACGAATATTGAAGAGACTACAAGTTGTAAACTATGCAAGGCTTTGATGCGGTTCTTTGGAGAACTCTCAATGAAAAATATGGGAAGACATGATGATTGAGGGTTTGGAAGATGGTTGAGGAGCCCGGGCAGGGTATCGCAGATAGATGGGAGGTGCTCAAACAAAAATTACTCAAAACCTCATCCAATTGGCACTGAGCTGAAAAAAAAAACAAAATGGCGGATTCAAGATGGCGGCTATACAAATTTCGTCGGTGTCTATCTCACCAAGTATAAAAGATGGAAGAGTGATTTCTTGGCAAAAGATGATCAAGAACTAAAGATCTACAATTTGATGAACAGAAAAAAATCAAGATGGCAAAATTTATTTTTTTCACACAAAATATACAATGGCGAATATTGAAGAGACTATAAGTTGGGAAACTATACAAGACTTTGTTTTAATAAGATATAAGAACTCTCCTTCTGGAAAATGATTCGGAGAAAAAAATTTGGAGAGTGATGATGATCGAGGGTTTGGAAGATGGATGAGGAGCACGGCCTGGGTTAAAGATGCTGAAAATGATAGAAGAAGGTGGAGGCTGCTAAAACAAAAATAATACTGAAATCCCCGCGGTCCGCTTTAGCGGGCCGCGCAGCCAAGCGCCCTACTAGTTAATATATATATAGCTGCTCGTGCTGATTCATTGACTGACTCACTGATTGATCACCCCTCCTGAAAAATTTTGTATGAAAAATTTTTTTTTCACTAATGGTGTCGTATAGAGGACAAAAATTCATTAAGAGGAAAAATATGGAGAGAGCTGATGATTGAGGATTTCAGAGACGAGCGACGGGCACGCTTAAGGTATTGAAGATAGGTGGGGGTTGCTCGAGCAAATGTCACTCGAAACGTCATCCAATTGGCAGTCAGCTGAAAAAAAATTCAAAATTGCGAAAAAAAGATGGCCGCCATACAAATTTCATCGGTCTCCATCTCGGAGGGTATAAAAGATGGAAGAGTGGTTTCTTCGCAAAAGATGATGAGGATCCAAAGGTCTACTTGATGAATTGAAAAAAAAAATCAAAATGGTGGAATTTATTTTTCCATAGAAAATGTATGGCGAATATTGAAGAGACTACAAGTTGTAAACTATGCAAGGCTTTGATGCGATTCTTTGGAGAACTCTCAAAGAAAAATATGGAAAGACATGATGATTGAGGGTTTGGAAGATGGATGAGGAGCCCGGGCAGGTATGTTAGATAGATGGGAGGTGCTCAAACAAAAATTACTCAAAACCTCATCCAATTGGCACTGAGCTGAAAAAAAAACAAAATGGCGGATTCAAGATGGCGGCTATACAAATTTCGTCAGAGTCTATCTCACCAAGCATAAAAGATGGAAGAGTGGTTTCTGGGAAAAAGATGATCAAGACCTAAAAGTCTACTTGATGAACAGAAAAAAACAAGATGGCGAAATTTATTTTTCTACACAAAAAAAAATTATTGATGGAAAAATACGGAAAGAGCTGATGATCGAAGATTTTGGAGACGGATGAAGAGCACGGCGAGGGTATTGAAGATAGGTGGGACGTGCTCAAACAAAAACTACTCGAATCCTCGCGGTCCGCTTGCGGGCCGCGCACCCACGCGCCATACTAGTTATATATATAAAGCTACTTGAAGTAAGGTACTGATCACCTCTCCTGAACAATTTTGTATGGAACTTTTTCACCATACTTTCCGTGTGTGTAAAATTCAAAAATTCTAGGTCAACAAAATTATAGAGAGAGCTGAAGGTGGAAAACTGACTAGGGTGCCCTAAGGGATCTCAAAAACTATCAGTCGGAGAGGTACCGTCCTGAAACAAAAAATGTTCAAAACCTTGGGCTATTGGGTGAACCGGTGAAAAAAATATGGCCACCAAACAAAAAAAATTTTCGTCTCCATACAAAAATTTCCTAATTTTCAAGAGGCTCTCCAGAACAATTTTGTATGGAACTTTTTTCCCCTTACTATTTATATGCGTAGAACTTATAGGTCTTCCTTCAGGAAAATTATGAAATGTCGTGAATGTGGAAAATTTACCAGACTACCCCAAAGGATCTCAAAAACTATCAATCATAGAACCATGGTCCTGAAAGCGAAAATGTTCAAGACCTTGGGCCCTTTGGTGAGCCAGTAAAAAAAAGATAGGTACCGAACAAAAAAAATTTTCGCGTCCATACAAATTTTTTTTTTCGTTTTCAAGAGGCTCTCCAGAACATTTTTGTATGGAACTTTTTTCTATCTCTAAGCGCATGCATAGAACTCATAAGTGTCCTTTCAGGAAAAATACGAAATGTTATGAATGTGGAATATTTACTAGGGTACCTCATGGGTCCTCCAAAACTACCAGTCATACAGACATGGTCCCAAACAAATGTTATAAAAGACCTTGGGCCATTGGGTGAACCGGTAAAAAAAAGATGGCCGCCGAACAAAAAAAAATTTTCTCCATACAAATTTTTTTGGGTTCTTTTCAAGAAGCTCTCCAGAACAATTTTGTATGGAACTTTTTTCCCTTCACTATTTATGTGCGTAGAACTTATGGATCTTCCTTCAGGAAAATTATGAAACGTCATAAATGTGGAAAATTTACTAGAGTACCTCATGGGTCCTCCAAAACTACCAGTCATACAGACATGGTCCCAAACAAATGTTATTAAAGACCTTGGGCCATTGGGTGAACCGGTAAAAAAAAGATGGCCGCCGAACAAAAAAAAATTTTCTCCATACAAATTTTTTGGGTTCTTTTCAAAAGGCTCTCCAGAACAATTTTGTATGAAACTTTTTTCCCTCACTATTTATATGCATAGAACTTATGGGTCTTTCTTCAGGAAAATTATGAAATGTCATGAATGTGGAAAATTTACCAGAGTACCCCAAAGGCTCTCAAAAACTATCAATCATAGAGGCATGGTCCTGAAACTGAAAATGTTCAAGACCTTGGACCCTTTGGTGAGCCAGTAAAAAAAAGATAGGTACCGAACAAAAAAAATTTTGCGTCCATACAACTGTTTTTTTTTTTAATTTTTAAGAGGCTCTCCAGAACATTTTTGTATGGAACTTTTTTCTATCTCTAAGCGCATGCATAGAACTCATGAGTGTCCTTTCAGGAAAAATACGAAACGTTATGAATGTGGAATATTTACCAAGGTACCTCACGGGTCCTCCAAAACTACCAGTCATACAGACATGGTCCCAAACAAATGTTATTAAAAACCTTGGGCCATTGGGTGACCCGGTAAAAAAAGATGGCTACGGAACAAAAAAAATTCATGTCCATACAAAATTTCTTTTTAATTTTCAAGTGGCTCTCCAGAACATTTTTGTATAGATCTTTTTTTTCCACTAAACGCATGCATATAACTCATTAGTGTCATTTCAGAAAAGATACGAAACGTGATACCAATATTTCTTTCTATCTTTCAAGAGACTCTCCAGAATATTCTGGAATTTCTTTATTTTATGAATATTGAAGAGACTACAAGGCCCGCGAGCTGCTTGCAGCTCGCGCACCGAGCGCAACACTAGTATATTATAAAGATAAGATCGTCAAGTATATGACTCGTGGAAAATCGCCAGGACATGATGGGTTGAGTATTGAGCATCTTCAGTATGCTGGTGTGCACTTGCCTAGAGTTTTATGTCTGCTGTATAACATATGCATGGTCCATTCATACTTGCCAAAGGAATTGATGAGGAATATGGTGGTGCCAGTTGTGAAGGACAGAACGGGGGACGTTACAGATTTGAAAAACTATAGGCCGATTTCTTTAGCTACCATAACAGCCAAGGTACTTGACGGCCTCTTGGATAAACAACTGGATCAATATCTAGACCTACATGATGCACAGTTTGGGTTCAGGGCGGGGCTTTCCACAGAGAGTGCCGTGTTGACCCTAAAGGAGACCGTCAACTATTATACGAGCAGGAAAACACCAGTGTACGCCTGCTTCTTGGATCTCTCAAAAGCGTTTGATCTGGTTTCTTACCCGATACTCTGGGACAAGCTCAGACGCACTGGCATGCCTCAGGAACTCATCGGCATCTTTAGGCACTGGTATGCAAGGCAGGATAACCAGGTAAGGTGGGCGGGGGTATACTCGGACACGTATAGGCTGGAATGCGGAGTCAGGCAAGGTGGGCGGAGTTCACCGAAGCTTTTCAGCCTGTACGTGAATGAGCTGATTGAGGGGCTCAGCAGCATGCATGCGGGATGTTCGATTGATAATCAGATGATTAATAACATCAGTTACGCGGATGATATGGTGCTGCTGAGCCCATCGGTCTGTGCGCTGAGAGATTTGCTGCGGGTGTGCGAAGACTATGCTGAAAAGCATGGACTTAAATATAATGTAAAAAAAAGCATGCTCATGGTCTTTGCGGCGGGTAGCATTTCTCCCAGCTATGTACCTCCAGTGAGACTGTACGGTGCAGAGCTGGTTAGGGTGCCCAAGTTCACATACCTGGGACATGTGGTTACAGCAGACATGAAAGATAATTGTGACATTGATAGGGAACGGAGGGCGTTGGCGGTTAGAGGGAATATGATAGCTCGCAGATTTGCACGTTGCACAAAAGAAGTTAAGGTCAAGTTGTTGTTCAAGTCCTTTTGTCAGAGCTTCTACACGTGCAGTCTGTGGGTTGACTATACCCAAAAATCTATAAACGCTCTCCGAGTCCAGTATAATAACATCTTCAGAATAATGTTGGGACTGCCTCGGTACTGCAGCGCGTCCGGTATGTTTGCGGATAACTTTGTAGACGGTTTCTTCGCAATCATACGGAAAAGGATCGCCTCAATCAAAAGTAGGTTGGAGAGAAGTCCCAACATTATCCTGAAGGTGATAGCAGACAGACAGGACAGCGCTCTCAAAGCACACTGGATGTCTGCATTAGTTAATAAGTATATTAATTATATTAACTAACATAGAATAAGTTTCTTACTAACATACATTATATTATAATATAGTTACTAACGTAGTTTAAGATGATTACTAACATAATATTGTGGGCCTTTGTTGTCTGAAAAAATAAAGATTATTATTATTATTATTATTATAAACCGCAAGAAAGAATAGAGTGTATAAAAAAGATAATTGAATAAAAAAGGCTTTGTAACAATAGTCTCAGATCTATCAGCCCTAAGAAAGTCGAGAGGGCCTAATCCGCTTCGTGCGAGATGAGCCTCGCTTCAATAAGACCTTTAATGCTGTAAGCTCTATCTAAGCTTAAATACCTATTTTCTTTCGTTGCCTTATATTTACCCTTTGCTTTATGAACGGGCTACAAAAACTAACCGCAACCAAAAAAGACGGGGTGTTATAAGTTTGACGTGTCTGTGTGTGTCTGTCTGTTCCCCCGTAGCGCTCAAACGGATGAACCGATTTGAATGCAGTTTTTTTTGTATGAAATGGCCGCCGCCACAAAATGGCGAATGTGGGGGTTTTTAAATTTCCAATTTGTACTTGTTAATCATCGAGCTGTGAGTAGGTACTTACATACATCAGCGCAACCCACCTTCCGCACCCTTCGTTGCTAAATCAGTCGATTACCTCCACAGATGGGATAAAGAATTACGCGATAGCTTTCCATCTATTAAAGATGGTTTTGTAGGTGAATATAAAGTTTAGACACTAGTAGCTATATGCGGAGTTTATCCTCAATCGCCGTAGCCCGCAATGTAGAAAGAAGTACGCCTAGCAGTATTACGTATAGCGATGTCCATGTACGTTGCGGTTCGTTGTCAAAATTGGCGGGTGGGAATGGGTGTAGTACAACATTCTTCTAACTGAGGGATTTGAACTCCTGGCAAGCAAGATTCAGAATATTTTCACCAAGAGAAATCGGATTAAAACAAGATCTAAATAGAATTTTATCTCAGCTGGGATGTTAGGTGATGCTTCAAGGGTGCCTAGGTAGGCACCTAGGCCGCGTCTTTACGCCTCTTTTTAGGTTAAGTGTCGTCGACATAAACTTTGACTCGAGCGCAAGGTTTGATATAGCCTGTAGGTAACTACAACTATCAACTGCCTCGTTGGTCTAGTGGTTAGCATATTCGACTGCAGATTACGAGGTCCCAGGTTCGATTCCCGGGTCGGGAAAATAATTGTTAAGTATTGGGTTTTCCTGTCAAGAAATTCTCAGTGCCAACCCGGAGGTGGCAGTTGGCGGTGTTGTACCCCCGTGTCTCGGAGAACACGGGTCCCGGTTATTATCATTATCATCTAAGTGCTTGTTCAGACACGGCGGGAACCGCGCGTTTCCCGCGCGATAACCGCGCGGTTATGTCTGAACGATTACTTTATAACTCATATAAATAAGACCTGCGCGATTTCCATGCGATTCTACAATCGCGCGGTTCCCGCCGTGTCTGAACAAGCGCTAACAATAGTCGTTAAATCCCGCCAACCTGCATTGGAACAGCGTGCCGGGTCTAAGCTGTAAGTGCTTGTTCAGACACGGTGGGAACCGCGCGATTATCGCGCGGTTATCGCGCGGTTATGTCTGAACGATTACTTTATAACTCATATAAATAAGACCTGCGCGATTCCCATGCGATTCTATAATCGCGCGGTTCCCGCCGTGTCTGAACAAGCGCTTCATCCGTCTCTCCTATGAGAGGAGGCCTGTGCCCAGCAGTGGAACGTTAAAAGGCTGTAGTGGTGGTGGTGGTAGGTAACTACGTCTAACTAAACACATCCCACTAGTCCGCAATACGTCGCATAGAGAAGAGAACTAGGTTACTAAAGTAATATCTGTTATTAATGTGACCAGGATTCAAAGTCAAAACAATTTACTTACAACATTTTACCGGTATTTTTTGGTCCGTTTAACAAGCTTGGTTCCGAAGAGCTTGGAGCTCGCGCAGAGAGCGCTCTAAACCACTATATCTAACTACATCTAACGGAACTTTAACCCTCAAGTATTACTGTAATAATGGCGACAACGACAAGTTTAGATAGACGTAACTTTCTAGTAAGTAGGTACCTACTGGTTTCATCAAATCTTGGAAGTTCAAAGTTCATGTCGACAACACTTCGACTTGGTTCAGTGCGGCATGCTGCTTAGTGATATTTGCATGTCATTTGTGACGCGCGTCTTCTTGACATATACTACAAATGAAAACATTAGCGGTGGTTGCAGCATGCCGCAATCTCGCATTATGTTCCTTTGATAGGGGCATCATTTCTGTATCCATTTGCAAGATTATGCCCTTAATCGCCACGCTGGGCAGGCGGGTTGGCTATCGCAGGGCTAGACTATTGCGCCGATGTCGCTGCTGCCCGACATCAGCCCTTGTCATTTCTGTAGTCTAGTCATTATGAAATGGTTATACCGCCATTTGTCGGTCGTCAGAGCCTCGTCTGTTGATTAGCAGGGGGCACCACGTGCAGGTGAGGTTGACAGTTGGAGCGCTGAGATGGAGGTGCACACTGCACTCCCTTACCCCCCCTGGTCGCTGGTAGCCGATGGAAACAGGCGGCACAAGGTCGTGTTCTGTGGCGATCCTTGCAAGAGACCTATGTCCAGCAGTGGACGTCTGTTGGTTGAGACGACGATAGGGACATCGTATTACTTTTGATAAGGGTATGTGAAGTGCTGTAAGTAATTTTAAACATTATTTGCGTTTACACGGCAACATTTTCACTCTCAGTTGGAGTAACTAAAAGCATTACGAACTCGGCACAGTCAAGGTTAGTTGAATTTAGACAAACGCCGCAAAAAATTTAAATGCAAAAATACTTAAATGATGTCGATTCAAGAAACAAAACAATAGCATTAGAATCTTTTCCTCCTGCGAGAGTAGGTATCAATCATTTAACAAAAAATACAGTGTTTTTCCTCATCATTATTCATACATTCGAAAGAGCCGAGAGTTCAAGGGAAGCGTCAGGCAATGTGTCGCAGGATTAAGGATCACGCGGCTTAACAAACGTGATTGAAACTGACATAGCTCGCGCGCTTTCCGTGTCATAACATATTAAGATAAAATAACATTCTCCCTTTCATTCTCCCCTAAAAGTTAACAACACATACGACGGGAGGCAGAGTATTTTAATGAGAACATATTGAAAGTTGAAAATATGATGAAGAAGACTCCACCGCCTGGATGCATATTATGGCCGCCACGCGCTGTGCGCCGCTTTTAGTCGCCACCACCTCAAATAAGGCTGACAATAAGGCTGAGATCTAAAAAGCCTACTTTGATATGTGCTTTGACTCTACTCAAGACTCGAGTAACAGAGTTAAAACGAGACAGATTTATGTCAGGAACATTATTATGTCCCGTTTTAACTTTGAGTCTGAGTAGAGTACACTCTATAGATCTCAGAGTAAGACTGAGATTTATAAGCCTAATCTGACTCTACTCACATTCGAAATAGAGTTAAAACGAGACTTTATGTTAGGGACATATTTATGTCCCGTTTTAGCTGTCTCAAGTCTGAGTAGAGTCAGAGCACACTGTATAGATCTCATCAGCCTGAGTGATTATCAACTCCACTGGTAGGCATTGCGTCTCAACACTCAAATTGCTATTTACTGCCATACGGCAAATCGGGCAGAAAATTTTATCCGCACAGATATGGCATTCTCCTAGAATATTTTAATATCAATATGTCACATTGTAGCGGAACTACTTAGTTATATTTTGTGTTCGGGAAATGCCAAAAAAATCCCAGGGAATTTTTGAAAACCTAAATTCACGCGAATAAAGAATAATGAACGCGAGCATCAGCTAGTCTATCTTCTCTTCTAAATATATTGGCATACAGATAGCTATTATGACATAGGCATCCGCTAAGAAAGGATTTTTGGAAATTCAACCCCTGAGGGGGTTAAATAGGGGTTGGATGTTTGTATGAGATTTATATGAATCCACGCGGACGAAGTCGCGAGCATTAGCTAGTAAAGTATAAAATAAACTTCGAAACAATTTGGGCTTACGCATTAAAAATAAAAGCTGGGAAACTGAACACTGGTTCGATCAAACAATCCATAAAAATTGGGTATCTATAAAGTTGTTACGTTAAAACCAAAATCCGCTTCTACACTTCATAATATTATTATAAATTCCAAAACAAATATTTAAAAAGCTCGGACACCCATAAACCTACGTAAACAAGCTTCGAAATCGCTCAAGTTAAACAAAATAACAATTCGTTTCGGTTGTTAGAGGTACCTACTCGTACCTAGATATATGTGAAATTACAGAGAAAACAGATAATTATATATTATACTATATTTGTGAAACGTTGGTGTCTGGTGAAACGTTTTTATCCGTAAATTGGAATTTTGCATTAATTATATTTTATTCACCATTACATTGCCTTCCCGAAAATACTATCTATACCTATATGTATTTTCCATAATTTTCAAATCAAAATCAATTTTAGTAGACCTGTACTCATAAGACGCTTATTTTTGGAATGAAGTGATAAATCGATATCTGGCTTAGTTATAGATCTAGAACATATTATAACATAAATAATATAATAGGATAAGCTGAGTACCTAATATGTATGTCAGATAAATATTTATTTATAGATTAAACCGAGTCCTGTAACCTCAAATCCCGGCAAAGAACTGTAACAACAATGTGTAAGTGTACTTAATTCAAGCTTTTGGGCGGGAAGGCCGCGCGGCCATAATGGCCTTATCAACGAAAACACTAATTTATTTATGTGGTGTAATACGTATCTACTGAAATGACGATGTTTCTTTTTGCCTGTAACTATGTGTATATTCTGTACAAGCGGATACCCGCGACTTCGTTCGCGTGAATATTGGTTTTAAAAATCTCGTGGGAACTTAGTGTTTTTCTTAAGTTCCCTGGTGAATGTTTAGGTAGATAAAAATGTAAACATCCGTCAGTGAAAGTCACATCAAAATTGATCCAACCTTTCAGAGATGACCCGGTAATCTTTAAAGTATCTCCTTTCTAACAAAAAAAGAATGAATGAAATCGGACCACGGGTTAATGAATTACAGCTAAGTATACACATTTTGGCTTTCATCCCTTCTCCCAAGGGAACCGTGCTGAATTTCGGGATTAAAAGTATCCTATACCTAGATGTTACTCCGTATGTTAAATCATGCCAAGTTTCATTTCAATCCGTTCAGTAGTGTTTGCGTGATGCGGGCACAAACATACAGACAAACAGACAAAAATGTCAAAAATAGCTTTTTTACGTTCTCTTACTATACAATGAACACAAAATTACTTTGCTATAATCCGCTTACAGTGACTTTGTAGGCACACACAAATTCACCACAAATTTAACTCGACGATCGTTTCGCTCCGACACCGGAGCATCTTCAGGAGATGTCGACTTCACAATGGACGATTGCAAAGTCACTTTTCATCGACATGTCGACATCTCCTGAAGATGCTCCCGGTGTCGGAGCGAAACGATCGTCTAGTTGAAGTGGTGAATTTGTGTGGTGTTATGCCTACAAAGTCACTGTTAGCGGATTATAGCAAAGTAATTTTGTGTTCATTGTATAATATCATGGAATTCCGCAAAGTAACGCCTGCTATTGCCTTCTATTCAACGTTCTTTTACTTATCCCTAACACCCCTCAGTTATTATTTTGCAAAAATCTTTAATGTACAGATACGGCAAGTCTACGATTTTATTATAATTACTAGCCGACCCCCGCGACTTCGTCCGCCTGGATATATAGGTTTTATATAGGATCGGACTGGATCCAATAATCCTTTTTTTACCTAAACTAAATGTAGCCTAAGTTACTCCTTATAACATCACCTATCTGCCATTGAAAGTTCCATCAAAATTGATCCAGCCGTTTCGGTAATTAGCTGGAACAAATAGACAGATCGACAAACATAAATTTAAACGCACACCAGTTTAAAATAAGCCGTACGTTCAAAAATCCGGGTCCCAAGTTATTTGAACCCAATACTGAGGGTTGTAATGTCTGTCATTTCGAAACTAAAAAATCTATGACCTTGAAATATTTCCGGGACAATATATAAAGAACTACCTTTCTAACAAAAAAAGAATGAGTGAAATTGAACAACGCGTTAATGAATTACAGCTAAATACGCGTTTTAACTTTCATCCCCTCTCCCAAGGGAATCGTGCTGAATTTCGGGATAAAATGTATCCTATGTCCTACCTCGGAGTATAAACTCAAATCGTACCAAGTTTCATTCGAATCCATTCAGTAGTTTCGGCGTGATGCGCGGCCAAGATACAGACAGACAGACAGACAGACAGTTTTGGCTTCAGTATCGATTATATAGTGCCCTCCAATAAAAAATTTCAAAATATCTTCAATGTACAGAATTGGATCTGTTACAGTCTTATTATATTATAGATGTATAGATTAGGACTTGGGGACGATAATAGTACAACGAAGGTATTAGACCTGTCGCATTGAACAATTGAAATAGTTTTAATTGCTTTTTATTGATATGGATATTTCAACTTTTATGTAATGGATATTACTTAGGTACCTACATATTTTAGAGCATTCGAAAAATTTGAATATAAGTTTCACTTCTGCTGTGAGTGAATTGCTCACAATTTTTTTTATTCATCTACAAGCTCTTGACTGCAATCTCACCTGAGAGTTTTGACGATGTAGTCCGACGGAAGTGGGCTAATCTGGAAGAAGTACCTATTGCAGTTTTTATTAAATCCATATCCCTGATCGGTTTCTATGCGGCATCGGACCGGAACGCTGAATCGCTTGGCAGCACGGATTTGCCAGTAGGATGGTAACTAGCCACGGCACAGTCCTCCCATTAGACCAGACCAGAGACAATTATTAATTGTGAGGGGTTTATCATTCTAGGAGTAAAAATAGTTACAGACTAATGAAATAGGACGTAAGTAAAGCAAACAGTTTCCACCCCAGCAACCGCCACAAGAAGCTAGATCCCGTATTAAATTAATTTTCTTTTGAGCTGTCATTTGCATGAATGAAGTCAAAACTACACTTTTCCTAGGGTTACCACTAATTTTGGTGCGCTTATAATAATTAGGTCTAGACTCAAGATTATACCACCGCCGCGCCGGTTCGGAAATAGTAGTTTATGAAACGGTTGCATAATAGAGGTTATTAAAACACGAGTGTTAGTTTAAAAAACGAGCCGCAGGCGAGTTTTTTAATAGTATTACACGAGTGTTTTAATAACTAATTATGTAGAGTTTCATACACTACTTTATCTAAGCTCATCAATAGGTATCTTACGTATAAAAGAAAAGACTAAGAAATAAACAAAATTATTTATTATAATAAGTATTCATGTTTTGGATATTGCAATTTATAAATGTACTCAATTCTTCAGGGGAGAACGTTTTTGCATTTTTTCCCTTAAAGCCCTGCGATTTTCTTTTTAAAACAGCAATCAGTCTTGTGTATTTAATAATATCGATTTGGTTGTAGATACTCAATATACTTTTGAGCATTGAGTATTTAGCCCATAAGGACAAAGACTTAAATTTATTTGATAATTCTTGGAAATATGCTAGCATTACATTTTCTGAAAATGAAGTGGTTTTTTTCAAAATTTTCCAACTCATAAAATCTTGGTAACATTTATCGTAAATTTTCTTTGATTTTGCTGGCAAAAGATTATTTGTCATTCCCGATGCTATTTCCAGAATGTCTGGTGGAGTTAAATTCTCTTCAGTATCACTGCTAGACATTTTTCCGCGCAACAAAAATCACTTGCAAAATTTTGAGTTACAAAAACTGAATAGTAAATAAATAATAAATTAAAAATTTAAATAATAGGCGCCAAAATTCAATTGTCAATTTCGAATGTGCGGTGCGTGCAGTGCGTCTATGGTCAATTATGGTAGCACTACACTCTGTCCTCTGGCCGCATCTTGCTACCGCCACACTTTCGCAGTAGTAGTAATAGGGTAACTTTGATAGCGGGATAATCATTGTAAGTAACAAAATTAAACTAACTAACTATTGTAAACTAACTATTGTACCTATTTCTTTTAAAATGTTTCTTTTGTTTAATTTATGTTTTTTTGGTGTACAATAAAGTATTAAATAATAATAATAATAATAAACACCCGGCATGGCTCAAAAATACCAGAACCCAGTGCCTGTACTATAATGTAGAAAAAATTATTTTTTAACATTGTTTTGCAATAATTTCCTAACAAAGTAGTGTTATAATGAACTTTTTTAATTTTTTTTTAAAATATTATAGATGTATGTGAATAAAGTAGTCCAATATATGACACATTTTGATTTCATATTCGGAATTTTATGATATGAGAGTAGATAAATCTTTATTCACAATTATTATACACAAGCGGATACCCGCGACTTCGTTCGCGTAGATATTGGTTTTTAAAAATCCCGTGGGAATTATTTTGTTTTTCCTAAGCTCCTTTGAGCTCATACCTTGCTAAAAACTGTTAAAAGTTCACTGGCGGATGTTTAGGTAGATGAAGTAGTAGAAAATGTAAACATCCGCCAATGAAAGTCCCATTAAAATCGATCCAGCTTTTCAGAGATTAGCCGGTAGTCTTTAAAGTATCCTCTTTCTAACAAAAAAAAAAATGAATGAAATTGGACCCCGCGTTAATGAATTACAGCTAAGTACACCTTTTGACTTTCAACCCCTCTCCCAAGGGAACCGTTTTGAATTTCGGGATAAAAAGTATCCTATATATTACTCCGTAGTATGAACTTAAATCATGCCAAGTTTCATTTCAATCCATTTAGTAGATTTTGCGTGATGCGCGCACAAACATACAGACAAATAGACAAAAATTTCAAAAATAGCTCTTTTACGTTCCATTACTTATCCCTAACACCCCCCAGTTATTATTTTGCAAAAATCTTTAATGTACAGATACGGCAATTTTACGATTTTATTATATGTATAATTGTATAGATAATAGATATGTATAGAAGATAGATATAGAATAGATTATAAACATAAAATATATGATGCTTAATGGTTCCATAATCATCTATTGTCATCCCAACCATACGTATCTGGAAATTTCCAGATCGATTAGAAACACTGGGAAGTGGTCGGTAAATTCGTTACCAATTTTGATAGAAACACAACGTCATAAGTGAATAGAGTAAGCTAATAAAAATTTTGTAAATATAATTTACTCTAGAAAATCAAAGTACTTAGGTATATAGTGCTCTAACATCAAATTTTGTTATAAGGTTTGATATCGGTTATTCGATACACATTAAAAAATGATTTTGAGAAACTCCGTCTGAGCAAGACTGAGTGTTTATACAAAAATTAATTAATTAAACATTTTTCAAAATGGTCAACGATTTTGATCATTCACAAAAGCTCATTTAAATCTAGTTCACTAAAACGAGCCCGTACGAATTCCCGTACGAAATAAAAACTGTATCCAAAACTCTACAAAAGAACCTTTTCCCGTTAACTAGTTCAACCGAATGAATAGGCTCGTTCGTTCGTTCAATACTCATTCAGTAACTGCCAACCCTACGTTAGCCCGAGACCCGTAGATCCACGTTTGTAAACAATTTCTATTACCTACTGGGAGCGAAATCATTTCCTTTGTCTGTTTTGGCTACACACTCCAATTACTGCGTTAAATATTTGCTGCCAGCAACCGCTGACCGGCCGGAAAAGCGAACTATCGTGAGGATAACAGCATCTTTAGGAGATAAGGATATCGGTTTCACTAAAGGTGACCATTTTAGGCGCAAGATCTGCGATGCGCTATTCTGATTGAAATTGCGGTGACGTCATCAACAAGATTCGATCGCATCTGGGTCATCGTTGAAAATGAAATGATAATGATGATGATCTGATGCGTGACCAGTACGCATTTTTACGACGGTTTTATGATAAGAGCGTCATAAAAAAGCGTGAACAGAGACCTTATTAACCTCCGACGCAAAACGACGGGGTGTTATAAGTTTGACGTGTGTGTGTCTGTCTGTTCCACCGTAGCGCTCAAACGGATGAACCGATTTGAATGCGGTTATTTTTTTGTTTGAAAGCTGTGCTGTGCTGAATTAGTCGCGAGTGTTCTTAACTATGTTTGATGAAAATCGACTCAAGATGGCCGCCGTCACAAAATGGCGGATTACATATATTTTCACAACTCCCTCAATATGGGTATTAAATAAAAGGGCTTGACTAGTAAAATTGCACTATGCAAATCCAAAATGGCCACCACCACAAAATGGCGAATGACGGGGGATTTTTAAATTTTTAATTTATATTTGTTACTTTTATTACTTACTGTAAGCAATAAGTCTTATCTAAGGCAAGACTAAACCAATTTATAAATTTCCTGCAATACCTAAAATTTTTGTTGTACCTATCTACTTAGGTATTGCTTTTTTTTTCAAAAATTAAAAAAGCACATTTTGCTGCTATTAAAATTACCCTTCAAAAATCCTATCAACATAATCACAATGAGGAAAAAACGTGGTACAAAGGCGAAAAGAAGGGAAAATCAAAAAGGTTTTCCTCTCTATAGGAACGGCCCTTACCACAAAAGCTAAGAAAAGTTTATTCCAGAGATTCCTTTTGTTTCTTTGCCGTATCGAGTCCTGAACTCTTGACTTTTAAATTTTATTATTATTCGATTGATACTGTGCTTGTTTAAAGGACGCTAACCTTTATTGGTAACAAGTTGATGCCCACGATTTCGTCCGCGTCGATTTGAGTTTCTAAATATGCCACTTTGATTTTGCCGGATGAAAATTATCCTTAATCCGCCAGATCCGCAGGATACAAACTATCCGCTTTATGTGACGATCGCTTCAGCGGGTTCACCGCCGTAACGATAAGGCGGATAGTACTTAAATTACTGCCTCATTGGCTAGCTTGTTATGGACTATGCGGCTCGAGCGAAAAAAAAGTTATTCGGTTTTTCTGTTAAGAAATTGTCAGTAGTAAAGTAGAGAAGTTATATGGAGACACGTAAAGCCTGATCTCGATGACGTCCGATTACCTGCCGTCATATTATCGAACTGTGGTAACTAGTGCACCATATTCGACTGTAGATCACAAGGTCCCGGGTTCGATTCCCGGGTTGAGCAAATAATTGTTAGGTATTGAGTTTTTCTGTCAGTGTCAGTACCCGGAGTAGTTGGCGGTGTTACACCCCCGTGTCTCGGAGAGCACGTTAAGCAGTAGGTCCCGGTTATTATCACTATCATGTGACAGTACTAGTTAATGCCCGCCAACCCGCATTGGAGCAGCGTGGCAGTTCTAAGCTCTAAATCCCTCTCACGTATAAGAGAGGTGGCCTATGCCCAGCAGTGGGACGTTAAAAGGCTGCAGTGGTGGTGGTGGAGGAGGATGGTAGTGAAATAGGTGGTGCAACCGTGTTTGCGCACACACTTGTGCTCTACAATATCTGCCTAGTCTTTAAACTGGCCGCAGTGTCTGAAATTCAGTCTGTAGGTCGTTATTACTATTTGATTTCAATATACAGTAAGAAATCGCTGTGTCACCGACTTCTTTAACCTTATAACATTTAGAAAACATTAGTACATACATAGAAAACTCATAGAAAATTCAACAACTGTTGTACACATATATACTAGTCTACGCTCTCGATTAGTTTTAACAAAGCCACACAGAACATTGGCCCGTACAATGAGTCCGGCTCGGGGCCGCTTTCAAAACGTGGGAAAGCGTGCAACTGTTCAAATTGCTCCTAAGTTAGCGGCGAAAAATATCCCCGCTTGAAAAATACCTTTTAAATGTTACCCTCGCCCGCCTTTTTGAATTTTCAATTAAAGGTGCGTCCAGACTTGAACATTTCACCGAACCGAACAGCGAACATTTCGGCGAACTTGTTACGCTCAAAGTGGACGGCGCGCTTGGAGCGCTTGAGATGGGTTACTGCGTAACAGTTCGGCGAAACTTTCGCTGTTCGGTTCGGTGAAATGTTCAAGTCTGGACGCAGCGCAAATATTGCTTTTCATATATTATACCGTCGAGTTTATAGATTTCTTTCAGTGTACTCAATTGCTGCTCACTGCCTCGTTGGTCTAGTGGTTAGCATATTCGACCGCAGATCACGAGGTCCCGGGTTCGATTCCCGGGTCGGGCAAATAATAATTGTTAGGTATTGTTTTTCTGTCAAGAAATTCTCAGTGCCAGCCGAGCCGAAGTTGAAAACTGACGGTGTGTCACCCTCGTGCCTCGGAGAGCACGTTAAGTAGTCGGTCCCGGTTATTATCACTATCATGTGACAATAGTCGTTAAAGCCCGCCAACCCGCATTGGAGCAGCGTGGCGGATCTAAGCTCTAAACCCCTCTCTCCTATGAGAGGGGAGGCCTGTGCCCAGCAGTGAGACGTTAAAAGACTGTAGTGTAGTGGTGGTGGTGGTGATGGTACTCAAATACTCTCGAGAGCTATGCTCGGAGTATTGCTGTGGGATAAAATGAGATCCGCAGGAGAACCAGTGTTACCAATATATAGCTCATCGAGTCGCGAAACTTAAGTAGTAATGGGCAGGGTGCTTAGCCCGCAGACGTTGGGGTCCCAAGGTGCTCTAGTGGCAACCTGGCGCTGGAAATTGCTGGATACATGCGGCACAAGATCGTTTACTGTGGCGATTTTTGGGAGAGACCTGTGGCCAGCAGTGGTCATCTATCGGTCGACTCGACGACGGTCGTAAACAAAGTAGAAAGATATCGTCTTTTTTTGTTCTTATCTAAGTATATAAATACAGTGACTAAACGTTGTTCTGAATTACATGTTTCTCTTGATACAAAATAGAATGATGCAATAGATAGATAGAAGTTCCTTCGTTCAATGCATTACAGATGCCATCGCTCACGACTCCCTTATGACGAGCTTCTTAAAAAGTATAATCTACTAAGTCTCGAATCCAGGCGCAAGTTGTTGGAAGCAATGATGTTACATGGTCTATGCCATAATAAATACGACTGCATTGACTTGGTCAATAAATTAACTTATAACGTTCCTAAAATCATAATTCGACGAGATGTGCGTAATTATATCTATAATCTTTTTGCTGTCAACTTGTGTAGAAACAATGCTGGAATACGTTCACCCATGCATCGACTTGTGGACACCTACAATAAACACTTTTTAAAAATAGACATATTCGCTTTGTCTGAAGCCAGATTTAAGAAAGCCATTAATGATGCTTTAGAAAAAAGCCTTAGGTAAAAAAAGGTATAATTGTAAAATTGTATTTCCTTGTCTAAATTTCTATTATTATTTTATTTTGTTGCATTTGAGTAATTAACTAAGTACTTTCTTTTTATATTATTTATAGTTTAACAATTTGATATAAGTTTAAGTTCAAGTTTATTTTGTATCTTGTATCGCCCTAGTTTTGCAATTTATTTGTAAAGTAAGTTGTGGATAGTGTTGTTGACTGTATGTTAATGTATTTTACTTTATATATACTTTATGTAATTTCTAATGTACAGTTGTTTACCGTCCCTAATAAATAAAATAAAATAAAATAAAAAATAAAGATGAAATATAAAGTTTATTTCTACAAGCTAATACAAATTTTTGGTGTTATTTGAGAATCTACGTAATCTATAATTTGTTCACGGTTACCCATTCAAGTGTTCAAGCACACTTTCTCGCTCAAAATCCCATTATAATAATTTATTGGATATTATTTAGCTTTAAGTGTTAACGCTTAGGTACATATAACTTGATGTGATACGATCAAATAAGTTAGAGCCGTCAACAATATATATTATCATAAATATTGTACCTATAATTGTGCCTTGCGGGACACCATATATACAAACACTTAGAACATTAGTGTTTTCATTATTTTACTAAACATTTAAACCCTACAATTGATTTCGAACAACACAAAATATCCTGCTACCATTTCTATTAACGTTATTGATGAAAAAACAAAATGACAACACATATAAAACGCTTTGAAGAGTACTAGACTCAATACAAAATAGCCGTCAACGTGTTCAATTAGTTATGTTCCGTATTTTTTGTTTTTCATGTTCCTTTTCGTATACGTGCCTCTTATTATTTCCACACCGATTAGATTGCCTAGGCCTTAGGATTGAATTAGATCACAGATTAACCACACAAGGCTGTTAACCTTTATGTTTCACGGACACTGAGCTTCTTTTTAGTGTACTCCTGACCTCACACACCGTACATATGCCCGCAGTTACCTCAACTCTTGGCTTCACACCTTCGGCCTTCGGTGAATGGTCTGCGACTGCTACGATAGAGTATAGTCGGCGGCGTACATTACCCTTAACTCTGACGTCTACTTCGTCTTCGAAGGAATACTCTTAAGGGACGTTTGCGTCCACCACGTCGCTATGCAATCGACAATCAATAAACTGTAAGATCACACTAGGGACTCTTTTTTTTGCTTTCCTGCTCACTATCTAAGTACTACAATTTGTTTGGTCCCGCTTTTCAAAGTCAACTGTTTATTATTCAAGTTTCTTCATATGAAGGTGTTCACTAGTATGATCTTACGATATCTTTTGTTATCATTGTTTGTCGATTGATTAACTTATCATTATCGAGTATATCAAGAAGCAGTGACGGTTATGATTTTTACATTGCGATCATCGCAATTTTTGTTATTCGTTGAATTTACGGTACTCTTCTACTTTTTCTCTATTTCAAGTTATTTTTGGGGTAGAGAAATGTCGAATAAAAAACTTAAAAAAATAGATAAGTAGTATTTTTGACGGAATTGAGTCAAACTCTTGTCGAAACTTTGTTTTCTAACTAAACATTTAATTGAAGAGTATTACTTAGTATGACGTCGCCGATGTAGGGTCCTAACTCCTAGCCAATAGTGGAAGAGTGCTATAGATATCGGCCACTCGGATTGTGGTGATCGCAAATTCGGATCAAAGTTCGGCAAAGGTGGCGCGGTGAGTCCGTTAAGTGTGTTCCGTTTCCGCGGCTCGGCACGGGGGCACACGGGGGCACACGGGGGCGGTGGTGTGTTGGTAACGTGGTTGTGGGGCAGCGGCGGCGTGGGGCGCGTGTCCGCCGGCGGTCCGCGCGCTGTTCGAGCCCCGCACGCCGGCGGCGCGGGCGCCCCCCCTCACGCGGTACGCCGCGCCCGACGGTACCATCCTGCTGCTCACGGAGAACGGGACGCGGCTGATGACCCGCGCGGCGGCCGCCAGCCTGCTCCGCGCCGCCCTCCTCTCCCCGCGCCCCCCTCGGCCCCGGCACGGTGAGCCGCCCCCGCACCTCTCTCTCTCTCTCTCTCTATGTGTCCATCGGATTCCGTCGCCTATAGCACTGCACGCTTCGCTACGCTTCGTAAGGTAGGAGCGTTATTCTGAACAGACAACAGTTGACACGTGACACACACGGTTAGGTTTTACAATGGCAGTTAAACAACAATATACAAAGGAGCTAAACCGTTGTCGTATAGGTGAACGACAAACGCGAGAACGCGACATAATACGACTTGACGCGAAAATATCAAACAGTAGCTGAGCCTTCACGTGGCCTACGTTGTCGCGTAGGTCAGTTTGTCATTTTCTATGGAGTCGTATCGCGTCGCGTCGAGTCGCAGCGCGTCGCGTCGCATTTGTCATTCACCTAGGACAACGGGTTACAGTATAATGTAAGCTTCTTGGTAGTGTTTCTACGTTGCCAGCCCATTTATAAAGAGAAAAAGTACCTAACACACGTTTAAGTTAAGTACGTTTAACACGTTTAAGTACCTAACACCAGTTAAGCCTAATTTTTTTTATTGTTATATAAAATTTTCAGTAAGGTTTTCATTTTTCGATTTTTTAAACAAGTAGCATGTCTAACAAAAGACTATCCTGTTAGGTACATACATGCATCTATATTCTATATTTAACCTCCATAAAGAACTATGGACGAGTACAAGTAATAATAATTCGCTCCTACTTTATGCCCGCATGCTTTTAATTCTGCTGTGTATTTTCCTTTATTCCTTGATTTTGAACCACTCTAGATTTTCAATGGGGCCAATTTCGCCAATTAGCCAAAGCGCCCGCTTTGAAATTCTAAAATGGGTTTCCACTCTTATTTCGAGCACGTTTGCATGTTTTCTCTCTGCATCTTCTATTTCTACGATCTCTATGGTTACTGCGCGGCATAGACTTGGCTTTGACGATAGTTCAGCAAAGTTGCCGATCGGGAGGGCTTTGCAAATTGTATCATAACATACCAGAGACTGAACTCGATTTTCGAACCGCAAACTTTATTTTTGCCAGTTGTTTGTCGTAATTTTATCGATTTCGTTGTTTTTGTCGTTTTTAATCTTTAGTAGGGTTTTTTGATTACTGACGAACCGGCCCTGCGCGATCGCCTGTGGCCCTCAGACCTTCGCGGCTTGGACCGGCTCGCTTCCCACAGCTAAGAGATACGGATGCCATTCCAGTGAAGCTGATGTCGGACGGACGCACGGCCAACCGTACCGCCACTGGGGTATCGTCATGGATTGGCGGTATGTCGATAACGCAGGACGGCAACCTTATCGCCCCCGACAAAATAATGACGCACGTTCATCGATACGCGAGCCCGCACTACAGGCCCCACGGGCATCACTATCACCGGTGGAATCACGAGCCGGGGGGCAGCGAGGACCCCCTGTACGCCACCAAGACCGTGTACGGACCGGGATACATTGATGAGAACCGTATGTATTAATAATGTACCGTTTAATACTGTCTAGTGACGAACATTAGAACAAAAATTGAGGTAACATTAAAATTTATTTGTCGACATTAGTTAATAAATCAAAGTGTATATTCAACAATCAAATAGGTACACTCTCAACAGACTAATTATTATTATTAACCATAGATATCGTATTCGACACACGAGCTTCAAAATTGTATATTTCTAGACTCCCTTGACAAAAGCATCGGAACCCTGTGGTTTCCTTTTCATAGCACTTCCCGAGAGCCCGAGTCTCATTTTCATCCCCTTTGTTTCAACCATTTCAACCCCAGTAAAACACTAGTAGACCTTTCACGACCGGATTTAGTCTAGTAGATATTAAAGCGCGGAGGGGCGATATTAACCGAGAAATGAGTAAAGCTTTGCGTAGTGAAACACTTAGAGAGGTTAATTTAGAGCGCTTTAGAAATATCTCGAGATCCGTGTCCGTCTGAACCGCGGACGCTACCTCATAAAATCAAATGAAACCTTATCTATAATTTAGTAGTTTTTTAGTAGTATTTGGTAGTTAAGATAAAATATTTAGTAGTTCAATATAACCAAAATTAAATGAAAAATAAAGTGCGCCGCCAAGCTGACGTCAGGTTGGCGGGTGGAATTTTAACGGCGTACAATACTTTGAAAATATATATGTCAAATTTTAGTAGTCTTTTGGTAGTTTAATAAAATTACGTTAAATCTTATTCACGCCTTTGTTTATAGACTGGAAAATATATTTTCTTTTTCTTCATCGGAAACGCCTGTGGAAATTAAATTAGTTCTGCTGAAAGATTGCTATGATAATTTCCACAGGCGTTTTCGATGAAGAAAAAGAAAATATATTTTCCAGTCTATAAACAAAGGCGTGAATAAGATTTAACGTAATTTTATTAAACTACCAAAAGACTACTAAAATTTGACATATATATTTTCAAAGTATTGTACGCCGTTAAAATTCCACCCGCCAACCTGACGTCAGCTTGGCGGCGCACTTTATTTTTCATTTAATTTTGGTTATATTGAACTACTAAATATTTTATCTTAACTACCAAATACTACTAAAAAACTACTAAATTATAGATAAGGTTTCATTTGATTTTATGAGGTAGCGTCCGCGGTTCAGACGGACACTCGAGATCCGCTTCCCTCCCCCCACCTCCGACATAAGGTAAAAGAATTAATTCTGAAGGAGCGATTTACGGAAGGCGCTTAAACGCGTAAATCTTCGTGGAGCTTTGCAATTTACTACGCTAAAAATTTAAACATTCATCCGCCATGATTTATTTTGTGTACCGATTCTCGGATTTTGTGCTATTGATATAATGTCACTAGCCGGAAATATCTGGGCATCTGGCAATTGGTAAAAAAATGTATTGTTTATCTTACTAATAAATTGGTTTCATGTAAAACTGGTTCAATTGATGTTTTATCCGAATAAATAAACAGTCCAAAGTTATACAATAACATAGAGAAAACACTATGATAGCGCATACGTACATGCGTTCATTGACATTTATCACTTTGAATGTTCATCTTGGAAAAATGATCAAAAATGATAAGTGTAGATTGCTTTTAATTTTTGTTTCATCCAAAGTGAAAAAAATGAAGAGAATGATACATATTGACCGCCAACCAGCTTTTGATGAAAGAATCGTTTTGATTCATTTAACACTTTAAAGTTGCATTGAAAAACATAAAAAACTCGCCGTTCATAGTGACAGAGTGTATGAAAGGTGAAACTACAGATCTGCATTAAAATATATATACAAAAATCGTTAATTAACCACGCAAAGTAAATCATCCAGAATCTTGGATAATTCACTTTGTGTGATTCACATTGGATGGACATCAAAAGTAATAGGTATATTGTAAATCCCACTTAAGTGATTATGTGGGAAATTGTACAAAATGGACGATAGAGAAGTGAAGTGCATTAAGGTACAGGGGGAAGACAGGTGCACAGATATTTCCGACGGACCATAAACATTTAGTTATGGAATCGTTTCAAACGGTAAGTTAAGAATAATCACACCCTTTATAAACAATATTTATTCGTATTCGTAAGTTGGAATTACATCGTCAGTAAAAATACCTATAGTATGTTTACAATTAGCATGTTAATTTTCTGATATTGCTTGGTATTTGGTAAATTGAATCCATATAATTCCTCATGTATCACACTCATTGGTAAAACCTTTGGATTCGTTGAAAACACCACTGTTCCGAGATATTTCCTCACGTATTACTATCACATACCTAATTATTATAATAATTATTATCCTACGTATGTACCTATATCATTATTTTCACAATGTAATTTATACTTTTCTTCTTAAGCATGAGTATATAAGAGTATTTACTCCCCCCACAAACACCTGTTTTCATATCACGAATCTGTATTTTTATTTTGATACTAGGTATATTTTTTGTTTTAAAAAATTATTTACTGGATCATTATTATATGTAATTGATTACAATTTTCTCATAAATGCATTATAAACTATATTTTTTATCACACACGTTTTATTTTATTTATCACAATTGAACACAGACGTAAAGTTATTTATTTTTTAATAATAATATGCGAAGAAATGTTTAAGTAAGCATCTTGTAATTAGGTACATTGTATTAAATTAAACCCGATAATCCAATAGAACAAATCCGATAGCGCAAGTGTGGAAAATATGAAGTTAAAAAAATAGTACTTAGGTACTTACTTAAGTTTGATTTGAAATTTTTTTTTTTCTGTGTCGAAATAAGTTTTACTTACACCTAAGAAATTTAATCCTACTACCAAGTTATTTATAAAAAAATATTTAATTTTTCTTTGAGTACCTACTGGACTAAACAGCAATGTTTATTTAGGTGAATTATTTAACAAAATGTCAAGATTATTCTGTGTACCCAAACTATGTATTTAAAATATTATAACATGTTAGAAACTGTTATTTTATAACATGTTTTATCGTTATATGTGCAGTACATATTTATAACAATGTTGAATAATCTAGACGTGTGAATAATAAGTTTTATAACATGTTACATTGATCTGCATTTCTATCGATTGATTGAATCTACAAAGTACAATTTTTATAATAAATAGCGCTGGGTTGAGACTGGTACATAAAGTGCAGCTAGATTAAGACCTAAGCTATTTTTGTGCCAAGTTTCCAGCTTGATCGATCTAAAAATGTAGACACTAGAGTCGCTGTAAAATTTCGTTATGTAAGATAGTGAAAACTCAAGAACATTTTCGTTTGGCGATTTTCCACAAAGTACTTAAATCTTGAAGTGAAACTCATTGAAACTGAGAATTAATTTGAAGTTCCTTTTAAATGAACAATTTAAAAATTCCGCTAGTTTTTTTAGACCATTACGAAAATATCGTAACATAAAAAAAGGTTTTTGCTATGGCAGATCTGAATTTAGACAATTCAAAAGAACTGCATTGTTTGTTCTACTACATTATACGTATAATATATTTTTAATAATTTGATTTACCCTTAATACATTAACTAACGTGTGTCCACTACTTTTTTATGTATAACTCGACACATATTTTATATACATCGATGTTTTGTATAATATTTAATTGCCTATAATAATAATTAACTAATAAATAATTATAGAAAATCTTATATGTACTCGAATAATTATCATTACTTTAATTGTAAACACTATCTCTCTTTTAACCAACGACATCAAACTTAAAATACCTTTAAGCCGGCATCGCACCTTAAACATATAATTTAATAATATGCATCCATCTGTGGCATCTTAAGTAATATATATTATAGTTAACTACGACATCGCGACTTTCAAACAATTTTTAGCCTCAATAGTGCAACGGTCAGCTGGGTTATTCTGTAACTTAGTTAGCAACTGAAAATAAGTTGCCAACTATTTAGTTCGATATACATTGCTGCTTTACTGTGGGAAATTATAAAGTGTTTTCATAATTTCACACAGTAAAGCAGCAATGTATATCGAACTAAATAGTTGGCAACTATTTTCGGTTGCTAACTAAGTTACAGAATAACCCCCCAGGTCGTGGACTGAAAACTGAAAGGTCGACGGTTCAAATCCCACCCGTTGCATTGTTGTCGTACCCACTCCTAGCACAAGCTTGACGTTTATTTGGAGGGGAAAGGGAAATATTAGTCATGTACAACATTGCTAATATTCTTTCTAAAAAATTACACTAACATGAAACACGAACAAGTTTAACACAAAAAAAAACCCCGCCCAAACCAACAGAGAGGATTGCCAAGGAGAACGGTAAAGCAGGTGACGACAAGGTGGCGCTGCAGTCGACGTGCCACACCGCGCTCGACACCTGCATCAAGGACAAGCAGTGCGTCACGGCGCTCACGCCCGTGCTGCAGAAGTGCCATGCAACAGACTGCGACCGCGAGGGCTGCATGGCGGCGTTGCGGGGCTTTTACAGGAAGCCCGGCGTACCTTGGAACACTGAGATCGCTTTTTGCTTGTGCAAGTAAGTTAGCAGTTAATTTTTGTACCGTATTTACCCCGCCCAAACGAACAGAGAGGAACGCCAAGGAGAACGGTAAAGCAGGTGACGATAAGGTGGCGCTGCAGTCGACGTGCCACACCGCGCTCGACACCTGCATCAAGGACAAGCAGTGCGTCACGGCAATGACGCTAAAAATATATTATACTAGCTGATGCCCGCGACTTCGTCCGCGTGGGTTTAAAAAATGTGATAAATGAAAAACCGCTCGACCGATTTTGTGCAAACTTCACATAAACCATCTACTAAATAGTCCGAACAAAGCCTAAACATTTGGTTTGGATAGGTCCATTCTTGAGTTATAAAATTACAACGAAAAGTGGCATTGATTTTTATATATATAGATGAATCATGTATCTGTGAGATTGATATGTTGCAACTTGTCATATATTCCATCTATTGGGTCACAGAGTTGAGTGCTTTTGATGGAGTGGCCTTTGAGTGTTTGACGTATGAATACAACATAATTATTTTCTGCCATATTTTCAGATCCCCAGCGGCCCACATGCACAATTAATATAAGGATGGAATACTTAAGCAATTAACGCACACTTCAATAAATACGCGATCATTGATCATGAATGTGCGCTAAACATTTCCGTGGCCAAAGACGAGTCTAAAGAGGAAATTATTTGCTCTTGCATAGCGGTCAATTTTTTTTTGTTAAACCGAAATTAATAAAAAACAATTTAAAAAATTAAAAATATAATTCCCAAATGTGCAAAAAAACATATTTTTTATAAAAAAATGCTGTTTCCATAGAATCCAATCCATTTCCAAGTATATTGAACTGCACTTTATTTTTGTGCTTTATACTGTAAAATACTATATCAAGGTGAAAAGATGTTGGCAACCCTAGTGGGGACATCTACCAGATACTCGTATCGCATGTACGTCTAAAGCGCGATGAAGCCATTGCTACTTTAAGGAGTGACCCAACCAAAATTTGAACTCATGACCTGTTCCTTACAAGTTTAGCACACAACGGGAATCAACAAAAGTCCTAAAAACTACTTCATAGTGCATATCCTACTATCCTACTTAATATTAAAAATGTGAAAGTGTAGATGTTTGGATGTTTGGATGTTTGTTACCCAATCACGCAAAAACTACTGGATGGATTTGGCTGAAATTTGGAATGGAGATAGATTATACCCTGGATTAACACATAGGCTACTTTTTATCCTGAAAAATTAAAGAGTTCCCACGGGATTTTTAAAAAAACCTATATCCACGCGGACGAAGTCGCGGGCATCAGCTAGTAATAAATAATCTATACTAATAAATAAAATTGAAGTGTCTGTCTGTAATATCGAAATAACTACCTCATATTAAGCTCATATGGTTATTTGAACGTTACTATAACCGAATCACACGTTTTTAAAATTTTTGTCTGTCTGTCTGTCTGTCTGTCTGTCTGTCTGTCTGTTTGAACGGGCTAATCTTTGGAACGCCTGAACCGATTTTGACGGGACTTTCACATACAAGTAGAGAATTAACCAGGGAGTGACATAGGCTACTTTTTTAACCGACTTTCAAAAAAGGAGGAGTTGTGTTTTTCTACCTATGTACACCGATATCTTCGAGATTTCTGAACCGATTTGCGTAATTTTTTTTTTAATCGATAGAGAAACATTGCGACACTGTCCTACAAAAAATTTGGATTCCAACTCTTCAATCCTGATGCTGTAGAGGATGTGATCCCCAAAACTAATGGGATTTAGGCACTGTCGGTTATTTAAATTGATATTGGGGATACCAATTAAAGACTTTATTGTTGAATGACCTGGAGTAGGTACATGTCCAACTCCTCAACCCTGATGCTGTAAGGAATTGCATTCCGAAATCGTAAGGATCCCACGGAATTTTTCCGTTTTGTGGACGGGTTACTACTTACTACAGATAGGCTACTTTTTGTTCTGGAAAATCAAAGTTCCCACGAGATTTTTACAAACCTAAATACACACGGGCGAAGCCGTGGGCATCATCTAGTAAATAAATAAAGTGCATATGTTTCCAGGAAAACGGACAACAAGGAAGACTCGTGCATGAACGCACAGGAGAGACTGCACCCCTCGTGCGCGCAACGACCCCCCGCGGGGTCCTCGCTGCCCGCCTGCCACACCCTGGCGCACGCCTGCCGCGAACAACCCGAATGCAGGTACGCACATATGTTATACAGGGTATAAGGAGACCGCTTCCGAAAACTTAGCGCTATTATTATACTACCTAAACACAATCCAACCAATAATTATTTGCCTTATAGGGCAGGTATCACGCGAAACGGTTGGTACCCGTAGATAACGCAACGTTCGTTGACCTTCAGCGTCAGCTGAATATGTTACCTGTATTTAATAAGGGTTCGAAAAATATTCGTATTAAAATATTGGCATCTAGATTTTAAAAAGCAAATCCTTTGTTAACGTTTACAAAGAATAAACCTCGGGAGTTAGTAAATTGAAAAATCATGCAATGGCTTTTATTCCATCAATGGATTGGAAAACGATGGCTTAGCAAACACAATATTACTATTCCATACTGTGATTTATGAAATATGAAACACACTCGTTAGTGAACTTTTACTTTTAATAAATAAATAAATAATTAATACCTAATAAAGCCACCATCTTTGTGACGTCACAGTTACTCCTTCTAACATTTTATCGAGTTACGAAACATACTATGGTGGTCAGTAGACCACGCCAAATCCAACGTTATCATTCAAGGCTAACTTTTTTAGTCCTAGGAAAATCCTTTTTATAACTTTGGCCTCTCTACTACTGTGCATTTCCTTACGCTACGTTATCCTAAGCTACGTTATGCTACGTTACGGTATGCCACGCTACGTAGTGCTACGCTGCGGTGTAGTACGCTAACCTACGCTACGTTATGCTACTCTCCGTTAAGCGTAGCGTACATCAGGAGCTACGCTACGTTTAGGGCGTTTGTGCACTTACTCGTTTTCGATTCGTTTTCGATTCATGTTCGTTTTTTTAATGAACATCATAAAAACGGATACGAAATTCACGAATGACATTTGTGCACTTAATCGTGATTTCACTATACGTTTTAAGCATTTCGTAGATAAAACCGTGTTCATAATGTGTGCTGCATTTAACCGTCGTCAGCTTTTCGCACTTCTCTTATACATTCGTAGGCGATCACCACTTAATGACATGACATGACATCATGAAAAAACTTTTTTTAATTACTATCGAAATAATGTTGCTACTTTCGATTTCATATTGTGTCATATAAAAAAAAGATTCCTCGGCAAGACACACGTTTTAGAGAATGCATAACTCCAGAAAAAATGCTGGCAGTAACACTAAGGTAAGTGATTATGAATATTTCACACGGTACGGTTAGTATCAAAATTATCTAAGCATACGTCATATATTTTGTGAACATCCCAAGTGGACATTACGCTCTTGTAAGAAAACAGTAACAACTAAGTATCAGAAATGATATTTTTTATGAAATGTTCATATTTTGCTGATAGTTTTTGACTACCAACCACAGGTATGGAAATTTTGATTATAAGTACTACAATATTTAGGTATTTTACTCGAAGTAAAACTAATTTGAATGAAACAAACGATTTATTTTAATGCCAAACTAAGTAGGTATTAACTTTTAATCAACTGCTTTGAATCATGTTTTGTTGGAATTCAAGAAATGCAAATACCTATGTTTTCCAAATACCTCACAACATCAGGACTCATCTCTGCCCTCTTTCCACACACCATTCCACTCGCGTCCTTATTTTAAAACGATTCGATGTGAAGAATTCACGAATATATAAACACGAAAACGAATCGAAAACGAGTAAGTGCACAAACGCCCATACAGTTATAAGGAAGGCTATGTCGAATCGTGTTTTCACGAAACACGAAAACGAATCGAAAACGAATAAGTGCACAAACGCCCTTACCCTACCCTACGCTTACTCAGCTCTACGCTTACTCAACTCTACTTTTATCCTACGAGTACTTTACGGGTATATCCTACGACTAGTGTAACCTATGCTGCGCTAATCTACAATGAATTACCCTGCGCTTCTTTACGCAGTGTTAACTTTGCTACTCGCGCTTTTATTTACAGGAGGAAAATCCTTATGTTATCTTACACTATTACCTATACCTACAATTTATTAAACTTTAATAGAAATGTATATAGAACACATAATATTTTACGGTAAATATTCCTTTCAGTTACAAAATAGGCAATTTAATGTATTAAAACTTGAAAGCAAATATGAAACAGACCGAATACCTTGTTTTTAGTCGCCATATGTTTACGAAAAGTTAATTTCGCCGATGGCGATATTTATTTGTATCCGTTAATGAACCTTGCTCCCTTGTGACACGGTCGGAATTTAAATAACACGTGCGTATATCGTATGTGTATGTTAAACAAATACCCGGTTACTTAAAATTATACAACTTGAGAGGTAATTTCGCATTGCGCTCTAAATTAATTGATTTTGAAAGCCATTAAAGTGAATTTATTTTTACCTCTTCTATTCTATATTTTGTTCTACATTGAAGAGGGTTGTGACCCGTACCATTAATCACATAATGGTAGTGGTTTTCTTGATATTATAATGCAGTGGACGGCCAGATCCTTCTGCATACGAATCAACTAAAAATAAAATTACTAAACAAGCTAGCAGCCGGACAAAAAGCAACTACACATACAAAGTGGTTATCATTAAAACTTTCAACTCTACTAAATATAATAGTGTCCACCATAGAAATATATCATCAAGTATAGAACAGCGAAGTGGGAGGAAAACGCGTGCCTAATTGATGTACAGTGGTGCTAAATAGAAGCACGCGTTACTTTGCGGAATTCCATAATCACTACATAGTATAAAACAAAGTCGCTTTCTCTGTCCCTATGTCCCTATGTATGCTTAAATCTTTAAAACTATCCGACGGATTTTGATGTGGTTTTTTTTAAGAGATAGAGTGATTCAAGAGGAAGGTTTGTAAGTAGAAAAATTGGACCCGGTAGGTGGCGCTAATAGCAAGCAGGACGACGTCTGCCGGGTCCGCTAGTATAGAATGCTGAATGAAACACAAAATGATTTTGCTGTAATCCGCTCTACCTAGTGAACAAATTTCCAAAATCACACTCATTACGCACCGAGATTTCGACGTAATTTAATTTGTTTTAGTTCATAACAAGTATAAATTAAAAATTTAAAAAACCCCCGACATTCGCCATTTAGTTGGTGGCAGCCATCTTGGATTTGCATAATGCTATTCTACTAGTCAAGCCCTTTCATTTGATACCTATATTAAGGGAGTTGTGAAAAAATATGTAATCGGCCATTTTGTAGCGGCGGCCATCTTGGACCGATTTTCATCAAACAGCTAACAACATTCTCGACTAATTCACCTTTCAAACAAAAAAAAACCGCATTCAAATCCACCCGTTTGAGCGCCACAGGGGAACAGACAGACACACACACACACACACAGACACGTCAAACTTATAACACCCCGTCGTTTTTGCGTCGGGGGTTAAAAATAACTATGAAAGAGCCGTTTTGCGCTATTTCGAACTGTAAAACCGTTTAGAAATAAATCACAAAAAAGGATGGTGTTCCTATCCTATCGTAAGTGTTTATTTTGAGACGCGTTAATTCTTAGTAAACAGTGGTGATCGCCGATCTTTCTATAATATAGTCTATAAACAGGGTATAAGGAGACCGCTTCCGAAAACTTGGCGCTATTATTAGATTTACCTAAACACAACCTTATAGGGTAGGTATCGGCGTTGGCACGCACGTGGTTTTGTAGGTACCTAACGATACGTAAATAGGTCACACAAAGTTCGTTGACCGCCAACGCCAGCTGCTTTTATTTGAATTACGCAAGAATTACGTAACAAACTTAAAAAATACAGCAAATAAGTTTTTTGCAATTACAGTTCTGTTTAACCCCCCAAAACGGGTATTGCACAAAAAGTGCAATTTTTTTCGTAAAAATGAATTTTTTTTTTCACGTTTTTTATAGTATCTTATCAGTAATCATCAGTACTATCACCTGTCTTCGTCTCCGAGAGCGTTCCCCTGACAACCTTTACATATACTTACTATGTCTGTGGTGTCCAGCCATCCAGTGTCCCTCCATATTGGCAGGTCATTGCAAACGGTTTGCAGTCGACCAAACTTGCATAATTGATTCCCGGCGCTACGGCCGGCGCGGCGGCGCCACTGTGCCGTACTGCGTCGTTATAATCACTCGAGTTTCAATTGATTTCTAACCGTAACACAGTAATACCACATGAGTAGATATCCCTACAGAGAGGAAACTTTTTAACAACGTTCATTTATACCTATTCTCATAGGGTTGTCACCTGTTGCATGTGAACTTAAACATACCTACTGTTAACTTTACAATAGTTACACATTTTTGTCTAAACACAACACTTAAGTCATTTTCTATACAATTTACACTATTTTACACAATCTCTAAACTCTCGCGAAACACTGTATTCTCAGTATTAATTTAATGCGCACGACCCACTTGTCGTTTGCCTCCCAACTGATCCCCAGCGGAGCCTCCGTGAACCGGTGGTGAGAGCTCATGTGTGCAAGCTGCACTATGTGTGAGACTGTTGAGTGTAGGTACACACAGTGGGCCGCTTGTATGAAGCTTACTCTCTGTAGGGATATTTATTCATGTGGTAATACTCGTGCATACAGTTCAAATAACGACGTCCCCGGCGCAGTGGTGAGCGTTGTGGTCTTATAAGTGGGAGGTCCCGGGTTCGACTCCTGGCAGTGGCAATTTGGGATTTTATAATTGCTAAATTGTCTCTGGTCTGGTTGGTGGGAGGCTCTAGTCGTGGCTAGTTACCACCCTACCGACAAAACCGTGCCGCCAAGCGATTTAGCGTTCCGGTGCAAGAGCATGTCGTATAGAAAACGATCAGGGATAGGTTTGTATGAGTTTAATACAAACTGCCATACCTCTTGCAAGTTAGCCCGCTTCCACTTTAGTCACTTATCATCACGTGAGATCACAGCCAAGGGCTAAGTTGTAAATGTATTAAAAAAAATTACACACGGTGACCCAAACGGTTTGATGTTTGCAAAAGAACCACCATTGGCATCGCAGACAGACAGAAGACTTTGTTCTACAAGTATAAATTAAAAATTTTAAAAACTCCCGACATTCGCCATTTTGTGGCGACAGCCATCCTGAATTTGCATAGTGCTATTCTACTAGTCAAGCCCTTTCATTTGATACCCATATTGAGGGAGTTGTGAAAAAATATGTAATCCGCCATTTTGTGGCGGCGGCCATCTTGGACCGATTTTCATCAAACATAGCTAAAAACACTCTCGACTAATTCATCTTTCAAATAAAAAAAACCGCATTCAAATCGGTTCTCCCGTTTGAGCGCTACGGAGGAACAGAGACAGATACACACACACAGACACGTCAAACTTATAACACCCGTCGTTTTAGCGTCGGGGATTAAAAAAATTATACGCCCAATAAAGTGCTGTAATCTTATAATGGATTGCGAATTGCAACAGCAGTTCCAGCGCGCGCCATATTGGCAGGTCGTTCCAAACAATTTGCAGTCGACCGCACGGCGCATAATTGATTCCCGGGCGTGTTGCTCTGCGTTATGACCACTAACTGCTAGTATGCAGATAAGTAAGTGTTCAACTACCAACTACTAATAATTGTCTAACCGTCGTCCTGCCCGGTGACATACTGACATCAGTGCAACCTACCCGGTCATCAAAGTACTAATATCGCAATTAAAAAATAAGGATTGATCGTAGAAGGGTGAAAATTTAGCATTGTATGTATTTTTGTATGTTGTATCATAAAAAAATAAAAACTAAAAATTTTGTCTAAAAAATAAAAAATAAAAATTTAGGGGTGGACTACCCTTAACATTTAGGGGGGTGAAAAATAGATGTTGGCCGATTCTCAGACCTACTCAATATGCTCACAAAATTTCATGAGAATCGGTCAAGCCGTTGGTTAGTTCCCACTAGTTCAACTGAGTAGTTCAACCGTTGAACTAGTGAGACTTTTTTGTCCCATTAGTTCAACTGCATCTCGTTTTTAAAAAAGTTGAACTAATGGGACAATTATAGTTGAACTCAGGTAGTGCGGGGAATTCAAGGAAATTGATTAAATTAAGTGAAATTAAATTATTTCTGTGTAAAGCATATTTATTTATAGCAAGATAACGTTTGTCCATCAACACTACACCAAAAAAAAAAACAATTATCACAAAAAAATTGATATTTCCCGTTCCTGCTCCCACTCTCTTTTCCAACCTTTATACCTATTTTCAAGGAAGTATGCTATAGTAATCTGCTATAGCTGCAGCTATAGATTTCGGTTTTTTTATAATCCCGTGGGAACTGTGGATTTTCCCAGGATAAAAAGTAGCCTATGTCAGGGCATAATCTCCATTCAAAATTTCAGCCAAATCGGTTCAGTAGTTGCGGTGTTAAAGAGTAACAAACATACACATACACACACACACACACACACACACACAAACTTTCGCCTTTATAATATTAGTGTGATAAGTGATTATTAATCATTCCACTACTTTTAAGTCACTACTGCAACATTTGTAGCAAAATTGGTAGCCTCACCCTAATACTGACTTGTAATCGAACAAAAAAAAAAGATTCCAATAGTTAGCTTAATTAAAAATACATATTATAGTTTTTTATAAATATAATAAATCTTTGCCACATCTATACATTGTATTTGAACTTAACGAGCTACGAGCATATATTTTACCAGCTTGGTCTGGTCAAAACTAAATTTGAAATAGATAGACTTATTGCATTTCATGGGTTTTAAACGCTATTATTATTATAAATTAATTAATTTTAATTTTGACTTAATTTAATCTGATGAATTCCCCGCACTACGCAGTACTTGAGTTCAACTATATTGTCCCATTAGTTCAACTTTTTTTAAAACTAGATGCAGTTGAACTAATGGGACAAAAAAGTCTCACTAGTTCAACGGTTGAACTACTCAGTTGAACTAGTGGGAACTAACCAAGCCGTTTCGGAGGAGTATGGGAACGAAAATTGTGACACGAGAATTTTATATATAAGATTATGTAAGTTTTGAATTTATTATCGTTTTGTGGGAACTGTTTTATCTCTGGTAACATTAAGAAACGTCAGAATTCCACGGAATTAGTAATTCGGGTATAGACCGATGACATTGACGGTTCACAGGAAGCCGTTAGATACAAGCGGCTCAAGACTGTGACGTGTGGCAGTCCCTATAAGAGACCTATGTCCAGCTGTCGGTTGATGACGATGTATTTGCATGTAAAAAGTGGCAAAGGGAAAAACAATTGTAGGGTCAAAGTAGCTTAACCAGCGTGATCGTTTGATAGGCGCTGACACACACGTTCCTCATTCAATAAATAAATAAATAGCATTGGATCTACCGTTCAAAAAATCATAATTAGACTCCGGGTTCCGTAGCTCAAAAGGTAAAAAAAGGAACCCTTATAAGATCACTTTCTTGTCCGTCTGTCCGTCTGTCTGTCCGTGTATCACCACCGATTTTCTCAGGAACGGATGGACCTAGCAAGTTGAAATTTATACCAGATACTAAGGTCTATAGTCCCTATTAGGTGTATAAAAATTAAGGTCCTGAGTCCACACAATAAAAAGATATGGGCAAATTTAGATTTTCGCGAAAACTTGTAAGTATACCAAAATTTACCTTAATTTTCAACTTTTTTTTATTTTTCGGAATTTTTCCTTTACTTGATCTGTAAGACCTTGCTTTTGACCAAAATTGACAAATCTAGGTCAACCGGATAAGTTTTGAAAACCTAAATGGTAGTTCCAGTTGACCTAGAATTACGAAATTTGGCAAAAAGCCATGTCTTACAGCACAAATAAAGGGAAAATTCCAAAAACTAAAAAAGTTGGAAATTAAAGGGTGTCCCCATACATACATAGTTGAGCCAATAAAGATAGACCTCTGAGTTGTATGAGCGCTCATACAATTCAGAGGCCTAGCTTAATTAGCACCTTACCTTTTAAGACAAACTAATGAAAAACAGATTGTACTTATACTTCTGGAGTACGGAACCCTCGGTTCGCGATTCTGACTCGCACTTGACCGGTTTCTTGTTCCTAGCGTGTGATACTGTTGAGCATAAAAGAAAGCTAAATAAACACTGACCTGACACAGTGTAAAAGACATTTTTGTAGACAAAAAATTGTAAATTTCCCTCATCTAAAATTCCCGTTAGGCAGCATCCGTCGCGGGGCATCGAGGTCCCGGGAGGCGAAACGGACGAAATTTGGGGAATTTTCGCTGACAAAACGGACTGACAGTCATCCAATCAATTAACAGTTGACCGCATTGAGACTTTCCGCGTCCCTTTCTAGTTTTGCATTTTCGGGTTCATCCGTAGTTTATATTGGGTGCACAGTGGTGCTGACGGTACACAATCTCTCAACTAAACCAGGGGGGTTATTCTTTAACGTAGTGATCATCACTAAATGATAGCCACTGATTTTGTTCGATATACATTGCCGCTTTTCTGTGTGATATATAAATAACATTTCATAGCAAACCTTCAAGGAATTCCGTAGGCGTTTTACAATTACATATATCCATATCCTACGTACTTTGAGAATTTATTAATTATAACAGTGTTATCTTAATTCGTCTCACGTAATGCGTTTAAACGCTGCCACGAATATGTTTGATTTGAAAATTAATTAGCATCCCTCCTTGTGTAATACTACGAGCGTCTAACGTCGACTTTAATTAATAAACAACGACTGTTAAGGCCCGTTCACATTATTCCCGTCGCTTGATCCGGTTGGATCTGGGATCCGAATGGATGATGTAGTTATCTAATATTTTCATTCTACTTATCAATATTCAGTTAGTAATTTTTAGGCAATTAAGTCACAAACGTGGACGGACGACATTAAATAAAAACGAATCCCAGGGCCATGGAAGAAGAGAAGAGACCTTAATATTTTAAGGATCTCGTGTAAGGTCTTAATTTGAGGTCCGAGAGCCAGCACTCTGTTTCTTGGTTCTTCTACAGATCTCCTCATTTCTGATTAGGTCACGTAGAGAAACACCAAGCATAGCACTGAATGACTGAACTTTTTTTGAGGGCCAAAGTCAGTAACCATATCGTCTTCAACCAATAGACATCCACTGCTGGACATAGGTCTCTTGTAGGGACTTCCACACGCCGCGGTCTTGTGCCGCCTGTATCCAGCGACTTCCTGCGACTCGCAAGCGACTTCCTAGCTCTGGCAACCATATCTCGGAGCCATTATTATGTCATCACTGGCAACACGCACTATTAGAAGACTTTTGTCTTCAGGCACTAAATAATTTTGAACGAGCTGACATCGAAACTTCCCAACCGCAACTAAATATCCTGTGAATGACAGGCATAGTAACCTGTAAATGACGAAGCGATACATTCCAGACCAGCGGTGAATTGTACTTCTGTATCCTGATGCGACTGGAATAGTGTGAACTGGTAATAAAAACATTTTTAATTAGAGCTCGTTTTATAATCTTTTGCAGGATCCGCCTGGAGAACTACGAGCAGTGGTGCGCGGTGGACGCTGTGACCCAAGGTTGCGCCGGGTCGCCGGCCTCCTGCCGCGCTGCGGTTGTCGCGGTGCTGGGTACCCAGCTGAGGGCCGCCTGCGCCTGCAGGGGCACCGACTTCGCCCAGCTGTACGATTGCCTCGGCTGGCAGCGGCTGTTGTGGCTTAACCCTTGTGTTGGTGAGTTTTCTTCCATCAGGACTCTTCGTCTGTTTTTTTTAAAAATAGAATAGAATAAATTGCCTTTGGTCTAGTCGGTGGGAGGCCTTAGCCGTGGCTTAGGGTTACCACCCTACCGGCAAAGCCGTCAAACGATTTAGCGTTCCGGTACGATTTCGTGTAGAAACCGAACAGGAGAATGTATACCTCTTTCAAGTTAGCCCGCTTCAATCTTAGACTGCATCATTACTTGGTGACATTGCAGTTAAGGGCTAACTTGTAGTAGAATAATAATAAAATAAAATAAATAGAAAGGTTTCTTATTCAAATAAACTTTTACAAGTGCTTTTGAATCGTCAATTGAATCTACCACTGGTTTTGCTTCCCAATAAGTTTAACCAAAATATACGTTACATACTTTATATACGTTGTTTTATTCTATTTTTTGATACCAATGAAGAACACATGGAGTGGATGTCATACATAGAATCAATGCAGGCTTAAATGGCTACGTATATCTATAATATTTCCAGAGATTTATAAACTTACTTGTTATTAGCAAGCGACATAAGTATATATCATACCTATTTGGTTTAACCAAATACCACCACCACCACTACAGCCTATTAACGTCCCACTGCTGTACAGGCCTCTTCTCTCATAGGAGAGAGGGATTAAGTGCTTAGACCCGCCACGCTGCTCCAATGCGGGTTGGCGTGCTTTAACTAACCTAAGGTTAACCAAATACGTTTTATATTTTTCAGTGGAATCCCAAAGTGACTACCACGTGAAGACCTACGGCTCCTTGCTGACGACCACTCCTTTCGACAACGGCATCAGATACATCACCGTCGCACCGGAGCTGGAGCCATCTGTCCACCATCGTACCACCACCCACCACCATCGCCACACCACTCAGCATGGGACTTCGCAAGTCGACGTTATGCAGGTACCAATAAATAAAGTGTCAAGGCACGACGCTAGGGCCTTTATTGTTTAAAGTATTTAGAATCACAGTAGGTTACTAATCATTTACTGCTCAATGTTGCAGTTAACTAAAATCTAGATGTATATTCTGATATAATTTATTGAAATCGATGAAGATAATAGTATAGAAAAGAAGAGAGAGTGCAAATCCATTTTTACAACAAAAAAAGATTATTTTTTTCTACCATGAATAAAGGTGCTATGAAAATTGGTGCTATTAATAGTCGCTAGTGTAAGGTTCAGGTAAAAAAATTTGTCTGGATGGTTTTTATTAAATCATGGATGGCATCAAAGCAAATTATATATTAAGAAAAATCACACACAATAACTGTATTATTAAGAAAAATCTCAATTTTAAAGGAAAACCGTGAAGAGCTGAGCCCGATAACAACAATGTCGGAACAAACGGTCGGACCCAACGAGATCGCCCAAATATTAGAGCCTATGGTTGAAACGACCACTGAAACAACAACCGTGGCCACCACCACCACTACAACAACAACTACAACAACGACAACAACAACACCACGGCCAACAACAACTCGGCCGACTACAACAATGGAGCCGGCGAAGTATTGTATTGTGAAGAAGCCCGAAAGCGACGACGAGGCGCAGTACATCAAAATGGGGGAGACCAGACGAGTGAGTTTGTATCCCTATAAAATAAGCTACTCTTTATTTCCTGGTACATACTTATAAATAATGTAGATATTATGCAGTCCTTTAAAAGTCTAATTGAATTTTTTCCGGTATAAATAATGTACAACATGTACAAAATCAAATTGTAAAAGTTGCAATAAAAAATGGGTGCCGTGCTACCCTCGAGTTCCTACTTCCAGTAAGAAGAATAAAAAGACTGTTTAGTTTTTATTCTGTACAAAAAATAGCTGGACGGATTTTGCTGAAAATCAAATCTATTTCAAGTTACGTAATTATGCGTCGAATGAACTTTGTCCCATGTCAATATCATGTTTCGTTTGCGAGATAATCGAGACGACACATACACACACATGACAGACATCCACTCAAAAATTCGACTCTTAAGGCTTCTAAGACTTGGAGATACTTACCTATGTAAAAATTTGCGATTCACAAAATTGGCCCCATTAGATAAACTTTCCACTGGGGAGTTAATAAAATATTATCTAGAGCAAAGAAACTTGTAAAAAAACTAACTATTCGTCCTTAGCTTTACCGATCAGCGGAATTGGCTGCAATTCATAAAATCAGCTCCATTACAAAAACTACCCACTGGGAAGTTAATAAAATCTATACAATATTATAAAGCTGAAGAGTTTGTTTGTTTGAACGCGCTAATCTCAGGAACTACTGGACCGATTTCAAAGAATCTTTCACCGTTGGATATGTACGTGATCCTTGAGCACTATAGGTTGTATATGTACCACGGGCGAAGCCGGGGCGAACCGCTAGCATTATCTAAAGCAGAAAAACTTGAAAAAAAAATACTAACTCATCATCCCATCTCCTCCACAGCTATCTTAGAGCAGAGAAACTTGTAAAACAACTAACTCATCGTCCACAGCTGTACCGATCAGCGGAACTGGCCGAGTGCACGGATCTGTGTGTGTGCGAAGTGTCCCTGCAAGTGTCGTGCAAGGTGGCGTGCGTGCCGCGCGCGCCGTGCTCCTCGCGCCTCGCGCACTACTCGCACGCGGCGCCCGCCTACCAGGCCTACCGCGGCCGCTGCTACTGCTACTCCGGCTCCTTCATCTGCATGAGGCCTAACCCTGGTGAGTTCTTCTGAGGTTATAAATATAACCTTACCGACTAAAGCTGGGTCTCCACAAAAGAAATTTTTTTTGTTGTGTTGTCAACTCGTGTTGGTGACAAAAGTTGGCAATTTTTCTAAGGTGGATACCCAGTTTTACAGAAACTACTAAAAAAAGTGTCTTCCTAGCGTGCCATAGAAATGAAAGTTGATTCTATTAACCATCTAAAGTCTCGCTTGAGTTCAAAAGAGACAGCAAAACCTATATATTTTTAACGTGATAACGTCTTATAAATTGATAAACGCCGGCCGCACCCCCACCACCACCGCATGAAAAAGCGTGACTCATTGTCAATATTCAATAGCCGAGCGTGCAAGCGAAAGCGCGGAACAAGCGATAGAGAGGCATAGCCAAGCGTGCAAGCAAGAGCGCGGAGCAAGCGATAGATAGGCAATGTTTTATATGACGTTATCACGTAAAATTATCGTCCGTAAACCGACTTTACAGAAACCAATTTTTTTTATTCATCTACAAGTTAGCCCTTGACTGTTATCTCACCTGATGGTAAATGAGGATTCAGTCTAACCTGGAAGAGGTATGAAATAACATCGGATATACTTTGTAGCTGCCATCCCAACTACGTGATATTGTGGCCAATTCTGTTGTACACAATCTCTAAACCTAAACTAAAATGACAGGTCTAAAATTCCTATCTCTTTCACAGTGCTCATTGCGGAAAAGGATAGCAGTAGATTTAGACCTGTCATTTTAGTTTAGGTTTAGAGATTGTGTACAACAGAATTAGCCACATTATTTACTTACATTAAACCATACATCTGAACCTTATCGGATTACAAATGACCAAAATCTAAACAATAATAGGAAGAAAGGAAACTACAGATTGAGGCTGCAAACACTTGCCTAGGATAACGTTGGCAAGAGATCTTATTGCTTGAAATGCATATATCTCCGAAAAGTTACTTGGTTCCCCCGAAAGGGAAGCCAAAGTCCCACTAGGCTACCACCCCATTACAATGAACTTAATTAACCTTAAATTCCAGGAGAGTACAAGCTTCCGGAGGGTGTCTACTTGTTGCTCGGCTTCAGCGCTGTGGACGAGGCTCTGCTCAGACCACACACGGGGCTGGGCGCTGAGGACGCTGTCCGGCTGTTGCAGCAGTACTTGCACATTGTGCATCATGGGGAGGTAGGAAAAAAATCTTGAACAAACTAAGTCTTCTAATTAAGGTCTAATAAAGAAAAGAATCAAGGAGTTTCTCTATGCGATCAAATTCAGACATGAGGAGATCCGTAGAAGAACCAGGGTCACCGACACAGCTCAACGGGTTGCGAAACTAAAATGGCAATGGGCGGAGCACATAGTTCGAAGAACTGATAGACGTTGGGGTCCCAAGGTGCTGGAGTGGCGACCACGCACCGGAAAGCGGTTTGGGGTGTAAGTGGCCCAAATTCCACTCATGTGGCCAAAGTCAACCTCACCTGCGCGCGGTGCACCCTGCCAATATGCTAACGAGGCCCTGACGCTCTCAGTCCCCTCTACGGGTCGTTGTGCCTGATACCACACAACGTAATCTAGATCACCGCTTTGTGGTAGGATTCTACCCCGAATCCGCCACAGTGTGGCTAGTGACCACACTTCAGCCGTAATCTGCCGCAAAGCATCCGATGCGTTCCAGCAGCGAGCTGAATAGCCAGTCCCCTTCCTCAAAAGCCGGCAACGCATTAGTGGTTCCTCAGGTGCTGCTAATGTTCATGGGCGGCGGTAATATCACTTACTTACGCAGGAAGCCGCTAGATACAAGCGGAAATAATTTAAAAAACATTACAGAATTGTTATTATTTCGTTTCAGACTAATTGCACGCTGACGCTCTTCAATATAAGCAATGAAAATGTGATCATATCTGCTAGTGTTCCCCCGAAGGAACATGAAGCGCTCAAGGAGGCCGGAGAGGCATTGCTGGATAAGGAAAAGGTAAGAATCCTATAAATATTAAGATAAATAAACATTTTAAAAGGCAATGTATGAAATTGGTTTCAGCTAGGAAACCTCTTACAGCAAATACGTAGATTACATAGATACTCAGATAGTTTTAACTATATATTCAATTTTTCATACAGGTCATCTTCAGAAAAACTCACACAATATTTTATTATTATTGTATTGCAATAAATGTTTTCCACTTTTCAGGAAGCATGTATCGATGTTCTCAAAGTCGTCAAGACCCGTATCAACTCGCAACATGAAGATATTTCTTCCCATCTGCTCCTCTCCATATTCAAAATCGCTGAAGTAGACGTGGTCTACCCCACACCGCCTAGCTCCGCCATCACATCCAACAAACCCGACATGAAACTGTACATTATAATCTCCCTTATAACCTTTGTGTATTATTTCAAAGAATTTATCTCTTTGTTTCTCATTGCTATTTCGTTTAACCTAACTATCGTCAATTTTATATCGAATTTATACGTTATGGATATCGCAGAGAGTAAATCACCTTCAAATTCGTTAGAGGTTGTTCCTTTCACAGAGAGTTTTATTGTAAAAGATTTTGTATCTATTTTGAAATGTTACGAAGAATTTATTGAATTTAGTGATGTAGTTGTTGTAAATTATATCGATACTTCGCACGGTGCACTCGCTTTAGATAACGCACAGACGACACATATCACTGAAGACTTAGATATAAGTGAATTAGATGTAAATAAACTTAAGGAAACGAAACATATCATAAAAGCTGTGAGTATTACAATATATACTAATTTAAAAGAACTCGTTGCTAATGCAATTATACCTAAATATTTTTCTAGAGATGTGTATTATGAAATTGGATGTACTATTATTAATTCGGAGAAGCTTTATGGTGAATTCTGTTTTGAAAAAATCGCGTCCTCTTCTTATGGGATCGTTAAATCCGTTAGCTTAGGACTGACTCTAGTAGTAGTATGAAGACTGAGACGATAACTAAACATATCATAGTTAAGTGTATTTCGTTTTATTTTCGACTTAGAACTGGTGCTTGTAGGTCGATCTTAAAGGCTGGGTTTTGTAAATAAGTGTACTATGCATTTACACTATTTTCTGTTCTTACTTTACTTTAGAGACAGCTATTCAAGCTTCTTTATATTTATTCCTGTTTTCATTGTCCTCTTCTTAATATTCTTCCACTTGATAGCTATTGCCATTATTGGAGCCTTCACTTTTGGTGTTGCTATTATTTTAAATGGTAAATTCGTTTAAATGTGTATATTATTGTGCTGTCTGTAACGATAATATCGGATCTCTTAGATAGGAGTAGTCTGTTGTAGAAAATGCGCCTTTCTGTTAGATAAGTGTAACTAGAGGTTATAATCATCAATGTGAGTGCACGTTTAGGACACACCGACGGGCAAAGTTGGTATAACAATAATAATAATTTGAAAATATCAAATACAGGACAAATTCATTGAATAGTTGAATGAACTGCTATTACTTTATTGAATTTCTATTCATGCAAGAAATAAGATGACGCACTAATGCCGTTTTTCGCCTTAATAGATATTATAACTAAAAAACAGCAAGGTCTGTTGGTGCCACTCTGTTACTAACCGAAATAGCTCTCATCGTTTCGTTTTACGAAATTTCGCAAAAGGCCAACCAACCATCTTTCGGGATTCTTAAAAATCAAAAATACATAGTTTACTATGTTGGGTCATGGATTTTGCATTACTAGGAGGTTATTTTTTTAGATTCTATTTCAGATCTAAATAAAATTTCGTTGCACTTCTCTTGTTTTATTAATATCAGATATTCGAAGCAATTGATAAAGCAACATTTGCTGAATTTTGCCCGTCACATTAGTTAAATAAGTAGGCAACACTTAGACAAAATGTACCTATATCAGGTACTACTTTGGTAATGCGTTGTTGGTAAAAAATGAAGCTTTAATTTGAAGTAGACATAGATTCTTGTGTTCTAAAGAGTTTTAACGATGTTAGTGATCTCTTAGAGGAGGTCTACAATGTCTAAAATCTAAATGACTATTTGATGTACAAACTCTTATAGAACTGTTACTGTTTTCTTAATATGTTTTATTTTGATTATGGCGAGTCTTTGAAAAATTACTATACCCTCATTACTTGAGCCTTTCTTAAGTTTTCGATTAATTCGTCTTGTTTTTTATTGTCTTCAGCATTAACACCATCCATGTAAATGCTATATTCTGGATGTAACTAACTGTAAATTTTTCATTTCTCTTTAATAAACTCTAACATTTCGAATAGATATGCCATAAATAATACTATACATGGAGTAACTACATTGTGGCTATCACAGTCACCTCTGATTGGTTGACACTCTCTCACTATTGGCTAAAATGCACAGTTGTCGCAAAGCTATCATAAATTCAGCTAATCACAACAATTGTGATTTGAAATTTTGAACAATTTGATACCTAATCAAAATTCCAATCCAGGAATCCAGTAATTTTATTCCAACGCTCGAATGGAACGCACAGCGTCACCTTTATTATTCCAGACATTCATAATAGTTTAGTCAACAAATTCATTTTGGCCAACTTTTTTCAGCAGTCTCGGAAAAATATGAACGAGGTGTCATTCGATTCGAAATAGCATGTAGATGATTTTTGAAACAAATATAAACAATTAACTAAAAAAGGGGGTTTAGTTTTTGCAAATTCAATAAAAAATAATGTGGCTAATTCTGTTGTACACAATCTCTAAACTAAACTAAATTGACATGTTTAAAATAGTGCTATCCTTTTCTACAGGGATTAATTGTGAAAGAGACAGGAATATATTTAGCCCTGTCATTTTAGTTTAGATTTAGAAATTGTGTACAACAGAATTAGCCACAGTAACTACCTAAATATAAATAAACACATTTGCACAACCGAACGTGCGATTCACTTTTTTAAGTTCCTCGCAATGCATAATATTATTATGTGTTAGATTTATATGTAGTATTTATAATTATATTTTGAATAAAATAACTAATTGCCTTAGATGTAACTTATTAATACTGTATAGTCATTAAAAGGTTACCTAATTCTATGTACTGTATCACATTCAGCTAGATATCTACTACAAAAATAGTAGTTTTTTTATTAAATTAGCTCTAGCAGTTCGAATTTATTACCTTTAAAGAATAATTTGACGATCCAATAGCTCTTGAATAAATCATACCTATTATTTTTGTGGAAACCTGTGGAAAAATAATATATCTGTGGAAACGCTGCATGCGGTATTTACTATTTACCTACTCGTATGTACGCTGATTTCCACATTTTCAAAAATTGCTTCGACACTAGATATACATATTGTTTCCAAACACGTTACACAAGGCACAACGCAAACTTATTGGTGTGGACACAGTTTTACATTTAGTCGAGTTGATTCTGATTTTATATTAAGGCTATGGGAGAGTTGGAATGAAACGATTGCACTTCTTGAAGATTGTTTACTTTCTATTGTTGAACATGGTTTACAAACACATAAAAATTCTTGAGAACCCAATTATCGATTGTAAACATAAAACAAAGTTGAAATTCAACTTGAAACCCAAACAAGACGCTTAAAATTCTCTTATGTCAATATGACAGATTACAGATTGTACACCACAGACATTGAGCCAGTGTTGCCAACAATAGTCTGTGGTGGTGTGTCTCTGTGCAGCGAAACGCCACACCACCCCCCTACGGAGTGAGAAACAATGGTGGAGACAAAACAAAAAAAAAATATTTACAAAAATAACACTAACTATTATCTAACAATATAATTAAAACATAAAAATTAAACGTCGACAGGTGTTTTGAATTTAACAGTCCTACCAGACCGAGTTGTGAATGGCTGACGGCTGGCTGCTGGAAGCTGTTCTTCACCGACCCCCGGAACCCTTCTCTCCACTGGTTCCTTGGTTGTTGGGGCTGGATACACTTCTGTATCTATATATGCCGGTTTTATGCGGTCGACACTTACCGGAACTTCCTTCAGACCTATTATGATGGTGAAGGTCTTCTCACCCCTGCGAACCACCTTATAAGGACCGTTATAAGGTGGCCTCAGTGAAGGCCGTACGGTGTCGTCCCTCAGCCAGACGTGGGTCGAGGTCGTAAGGTCTTTGAACACGAAAGATGATCTCTGCCCATGCCTTGAAACCGGCGTTGGGCGCAGACGTGCCATATGCTGTCTCAGCTGTGTGATGAACCTGGAAGGTTCATCGTAGAGATCATCTTTCGGTGCAGGGGCAAGAAATTCGCCAGGTAGGCACAGGGGCTCCCCGTAAACTACCTCTGCAGCGGAAGCCTGTATATCTTCCTTTAAGGCTGCACGCATCCCAAGTAACACCACTGGTAGAGCATTCGTCCAGGTATCTTGGTGACACATAAGAGCGGCCTTAAGGGTCCTATACATCCGCTCTACTAACCCGTTCGCACACGGGTGATAACTCGTGGTGCGAACGCGTTTAACAGAGCACAGCTGCATAAGGGACTGAAACAGGCTAGATTCAAATTGTCTGCCCTGGTCCGTTGTCAATAGTTGAGGAACGCCAAAGCGAGCAATCCATTCACGGAAAAAGGTTTCGGCAACCTCCTCCGCAGTTATCCCTACCATTGGCCAGGCCTCAGGCCACCGAGAAAATCTGTCCACGGCAGTGAGACAGTATTGATGCCCCTTGCTGGGCGGGAGAGGGCCAATGATATCGATGTGTACATGGCGAAATCGCTTAGATGGACAGGCGAAGTCACCTATTGGAGATGACGTATGACGGCTAATTTTGGTTCGCTGGCAAGCAGTGCAAAAACGAGCCCAATTCCGACAATCCTTTTGCATGCTCGGCCAGACGAAACGATCAGCTACCAATCGCGCAGAAGCTCGCGCGCCTGGGTGGCTGAGATTGTGGAGCTTTTGAAAATATGCTTGACGGAATGAAGGGGTCAAAAATGGCCGCGGTTTGCCCGTGGACACATCACAAAAAACCGCCAGTTCCGTGCCAGGAATAAGCACCTTTTCGAGTTTAAGGGAGGAATTTTTGATGGCCTCCTGGAGCTCGAGGTCAGTCTCCTGTTCTTTGGCGAGAGCAGCAAAGTCCTCTTCCAAATGGACTGCTTCTACGCGCGACATGGCATCAGCAACTACATTATCTGCTCCCTTTACGTGCACAATATCCGTGGTAAATTGGGAAATAAATGTGAGTTGGTTTAACTGCGGGGGAGGCAACTTTTCGCGCCTCTGAGTGAAAGCATATATCAGGGGCTTATGATCCGTATAAATTGTAACATGCTGTGCCTCCAAGACATGCCGGAAATGTTGGACAGCCTCGTAGACTGCGAGCAACTCACGATAGTAAGCAGGCCACGCCGCTTTTCGTTCCGTGAGCTTTTTACTAAAAAACGCAAGAGGCTGCCAATAGTCTCCGACACGCTGTTGAAGACAAGCACCGACATGAGACGAGGAAGCATCAGTAAACAGCCCAAGTGGGGCAGAGTTGTCAGGGTGAGCCAAAAGAGTGACATTAGCTAGATGGTCTTTGCACTTTTGGAATGCTACTTCTGTTTCGGGTGTCCAAGGAACGGGTTTTGCGCCTTTGAGTTTAGAATCTGCTAAAATGTTAATTAGCGGGGCTTGTAACTCAGCTGCCTTCGGAAGAAATCGGCGGTAAAAATTTACCATGCCGAGGAACCGGCGGAGGCCTTCAACCGTTTTCGGTAAAGGAAAATTCCGCAGGGCTTCAATTCTCTCATTTGGCGGGCGAGTTCCATCCTTGGAGATCCGATGACCCAAGAATGTCACCTCGTCAGAACCAAAAACACATTTTGATGGGTTAATAACTACTCCATATTGTGACAACCGTTGGAATAGTACACGCAAGTGTTCAACGTGCTCCTCAGGAGTACAGGAGAACACCAAAATGTCGTCCACATAGGGGAAGCAAAAAGTGAGGCCTCGTACGACCTCATCTATAAACCTTTGGAAGGTTTGTCCCGCGTTTCGAAGCCCGAACGTCATAAACGGGAACTCAAATAAGCCAAATGGCGTGGTGATGGCAGTTTTTTTAATGTCATCTGGATGTATGGGAATTTGTTGGTATGCTTTGACTAGGTCCACTGTGCTAAATATTGTAGACCCAGCCAAATCTTGACTGAAGTCCCCTATATGACGCACGGGGTATCTGTCCGGGATGGTACGGGCATTCAAAGCGCGGTAGTCACCACACGGCCGCCAGCCATCTTGACCTTTCTTTGCCAAATGTAGTGGAGAGGCCCATGGGCTAGTAGAAGGGCGAGCTGTGCCGCAACCAACCATATCTTCAAATTCCTTCTTCGCAGCCTGTAACTTCTGGCCTGCGAGCCTTCGTGGACGACATGATACTGGTGGTCCCTCAGATGTCAAAATATGATGAACAGTATTATGTTTGATTTCCCTGTGTATACCCGGTGGACGAGTTATATCAGGAAATTCCTTCAGTACTTCTAAGTAAGGCGAACTTCCTGAAATGACAGTTTTGACGCTGGGCTGTGTAATGTTTGTAATGGTGGCTTTTGTGGAAAGATTGGTGGTGGCATCTATCAGCTTGCCTATGCGACAATCTGGTAGAAGATGATAGTAAGCTAGGAAGTCAGCGCCAATGATCGGCATGTTTACCTCCGCCACAACAAAATTCCATTTAAAGTCCCTGCGCAAACCTAGATTTAAATGTAGGCAAATGGTCCCGTAGGTATTTATAGGGGTGCCATTTGCTGCTCGCACATCAAAGTTGGTCTGACTGACTGGGCCCTTAAGCATCCTTAATGGGAAACAACAAAGGTCGGAGCCTGTATCAATCAGGTATTTGATATTTGTTTGTGCATCTGTAATAAACAGCCGGCGTGAAACAGGGTCGCAATCAGTAGCCGCCACTACTGATTGCTTGTTTCGTTTCCCGGCTCTGGTTTCCACTCACATGGGCTGATGCACCTGTTGGCTTTGCTAGCAAATTTTTTGTGGTACCAGCATACTCGTGGACCCGAGCGAGAAGATGATCTCTGTCTTTGCCTCGACTGAGACCTAGACCTAGGACGTCTACATATCTCATCCATCCTCTTCATCAACTCATCCATTTGCCTTTTTAATATTTGCAACTCTGTGGGTGCTGCTGCCGCATTAACTGAGCTGGGTTGGCAGTTAGAGGATACCGGTGCCTCAACAATTGTATCAGCAATTTCGGCTACCTTGTCCAAAGGTAAATCACATTGTGCCATAAGAATCCTCTGCACCTCTTGAGGTAATCTACGCATCCACAGTTCCCTGATGATACCCTCATCACTACAGTTCGAGCCTGCCAGGGAACGCAGGTGTCGAAGAAATGCAGAGGGTTTGCGGTCTCCCAGTTGTACTTCGCTTAAAAGTTTCCTCACGCGTTGCTCTTTTGAAGCAGAGAATCGAGCAATGAGCTCTCGCTTTAGGTGCTCATATTTATTTTCAGCTGGAGGACTTGAGATGACATCTTCCACCTCCTCGGCCATCCTTGCGTCCAGCATGGATAAAACATAGCCATATTTTGTTGAGTCCTGCTTAATGTTGCAAATCTCAAATTGAGCCTCCGCCTGGGCAAACCAAATAACAGGTTTGTCCTGCCAGAAGGTGGGTAGCTTCACAGCAACTCCATTCACTGAAGCGGTGGATGGTAAGGACTGCAATTCACTCAACTGCCTTTGTAATTCCTTTATCTTATTGTGCAACTGTTCTTCAGCCATTTTAAAAGAAAAGTAAAAGTGAACAGAAATATAAGCAAAACAAAGAAATACAAGAAAAATAAACAAAACAAAAGAACACCTAATAACTGTTTGTTAATAAAATATCTAATTAATTTTCATTAGCAAAACACATATACAAGGATTTAAAATTACTTTTGAAGTCGCTGCGTCCGCAACACTGTGTTTAAACACTTTAAACTTTCTTCCACATGAAGTCCAGTCGTCCAATTGAAACTATGGTTAATGTTAACTCGATTGCCTCACACTTATTTATCATTTTATAATCACTCTCAGCATCAGCTACACAAAACGTAGACGGCAAGAAGTTGCGACGGTCGCGTTGAGCACTAACAGAATCAATTGGTTTGCCCTAAGGGCATTTCACTTCACTTTGAATGGAGTCACTGGATTTCACAAAATTCCGCGAAAGTCATCGCGATCGGCACTGATAAGGGCGCTACTCGCTAGTTTTCTCGGGAGGGCGGCGCTGGTCGAGCAGGTCGCGCTGGTCGCGGCGATGCCCGCGCTGCCCTGCACGGCGGTCGCGCCTCGCGCCTCGCCGCCCGTGCTCCGTGCCGGGGTCACCATTTATGGGAGAGTTGGAATGAAACGATTGCACTTCTTGAAGATTGTTTACTTTCTATTGTTGAACATGGTTTACAAACACATAAAAATTCTTGAGAACCCAATTATCGATTGTAAACATAAAACAAAGTTGAAATTCAACTTGAAACCCAAACAAGACGCTTAAAATTCTCTTATGTCAATATGACAGATTACAGATTGTACACCACAGACATTGAGCCAGTGTTGCCAACAATAGTCTGTGGTGGTGTGTCTCTGTGCAGCGAAACGCCACAAAGGCTATACCTACACAAATCGTTAAGGCTGCTCTCCTCACGCGCTTCTCTATACAAACGTATTACGCCTATTATTCTAATACTTGTAGCAATAGATCTAAAGTTAAGCCAGATATCAATTTATATCTCCATTATCTATGCCATAAAATAAAAAAATTTGTAAAATTATATTTATTTTGAAAGTTATGACGCTTGAAAATCACTATTTTTGGGCAAATTTTGAGGCAACTTCGTGCGTAAATAAACTATATAAGAAACTAGAAAATTGAAAAACGACCGAAGTCTTATCATACGTTACTTCATAATAATTTCAAATGTCTTTAGTTCATGTAAAAAATTGCCAAATATTTGCTAAAATAGGCGTAATTCCAAACCTAGATTTGCATCTTTTTACTTTGCCGGTTTTCACTAAAAATCATGATATCTCAAGCAAAATTTATTTATTTAATTATGTAATTAAATTATTTATGTATATATTTTTAGTACTCTTCTTTACTGAAGACGTCTCGCTCTCTAAATGCAGAAATCACTGTTTTAGACTCCACTCACAAACGATTTGTCGCTCCCATGGAGAGGGCTCTTAAATCGATTAATTACATTTTTGACATACCTAGATACTTACCTTCCTTTAAACCGTGTCATTTTGTGTTATATGTATGAAACGATTAACTTTAGGTAGCTGAATGTGATACTATTTTACTATTTATAAAAATGTATCTTTTTCTATAATTTCATGTCAAATGCTGCTTCTTTGTCTTATCTAATTTCTGCTTAGTGACTTAATTCGAAATAAAAAGATATTTTGCGACATACTAATACAATAAGTAGGTACCTGCCTATCTTTTACAATATAATATGTGCCCAAAGAAATCCAGCGTTGATTCAAATAACATACAAATAAATATACAGCGATTGATAGCTTAGTTGGAGAACGTTTTCAACTCATTACCTCCCTAAAATAACCTCCAATTATTTTTGGTCTAGATCTTTATTTTAGGTAGAATTATTTTTAGAATGGAAAAATGCATATAAAATTGAAATTGAAATTGAGGGGATGAGGGCTGTGACCTATTAAAAGGTGCAAGTTTTAGAGGGGTAATGAGTTTTAGACTGTAGCAGATGTCCTTCAAATTTCTCTAGTACTTACTATAAATTCTGGACACACTGCGTATGGCATGGATAGAGCATAAATAGAAGGTCGCAAATATGGGAACTTTTAGTATTTCTCACGAATCGAATTTGAAAACATAAATAATGCCCCTGGAGGCGATCTCCAGGGGCACTATTTATGTTTTCCAATTTAAATAAGTAAATCTGTCCGGTAATATGGACGGTATAGGCAGATGAGTAGATATCCGTACAGAGAGAAAGCTTCATACTAGCGGCCCGCTGTAGGTTCACTCACACCACAGTACACAGATACAACCAGTACTGAAACTACCTACAAACATTCGAAACGGCTCACTCACACAAACATGCGCATCGAAGAGACCATTTAGCGGCAATCGCTACTGAAATTCACGGGAAAACCCCTTATCGTCGCCTTACTTTCTCAACCTCGTATCTGCATTTTGTAAGGTTTTGGGAAATGACAAAAAACTGTATAATATTTTTTTACGATTTTCTGTTATTATTTGGAAGTATATATTATGTGTATAATATCAATACGCATTCTGTAAGTAGTTATCAAATAATTATGAATGATTTTAATGCAACTTTTGATTAATTTTGCAGATATGAGTTTGCTGTTTTACAAGTACTGAGTAAAGTAGTAACTCAAACTTTGAGTTACGAGGTTGCTGAATTAAAACTCTTATAATAAGAATGAAATTTAATGATAAAACCTTGGATTCTAAGGATTAAAAAAACAATTATTCGTAACGTAGATTATCATAGAACCCATGATAGTCCCTTGGGATTAGTTGCTTGATTGATTGCCGATCATCGAATTTTCTTTTATGTAGTTATTGGTAGTGCTTCATTGTACATTTTCCCTACATCAAATGAACTTTGGTGGTTCATGCGTTGTGGTAAGAATTTCCACTCATCGATGAATTTACCATTACATTTTAAAATTAAAAGCAAATTCAATTAGTGATAAAGAATAGCCAGGGTATCTACTGTTGTTAAGTAGTTGATAATATTTTTAAGACTATCCGAATAAATTAACAATATTTTAAAGTACCTATAAACATGAACACTCTTAAATCTTTGGAAGAAATACAATCTATACCTACCTATCTTAGAACATAATGAGAAAGGTCCATAGTAGTTAAATAACCAACACTCAACAGTACATCAAAATACGTCAATAAACAGATATTGAAGCATTATTGACTTACCAGTTAGAGTACATAGGTACCTTGGTACCTATCTTCCAAAATAATACTCTATTACAAAATATATTTGACTAGCAGATGCCAGCGACTTCGTCCACTTGGATTCTTATAAATCTCATCCCCTATTTAAACCACTTGGGGGTAGAATTTCCGAAATTCCAAAAACACGTAATTCTTTATTTTTAATCGACAATACAAATACCGATTCTCATTGATATAACTTTAAAAATGACGGACTTTCATACAAACATTCATCCCCCATTTTAACCCACTTGGGGGTAGTTTTTCCAAAATTCCTCAAACACGTAATTCGTTATTTTTAACCGAAAACCTAAATACCAATTTTCATGGATATAACTTGAAAAATGACGGACTTTCATACAAACTTTCACCCCCTTAACCCTCTTAGCTTTATTATTGACAATTCGGGTGGAATTCGCAATAATCCTTTTTTAGTGTGCGCCTACGTCATAAAAGGAAGCTACTGTGAAAATTTCAAGTTTCTAGCTTCAGTGGTTTAGGCTGTGCGTTGATGATCAGTCAGTCAGTCAGGAAAAGCCTCTTTATATTATAGATTTTCAAAACAAAAACCAACGAAACCTACAACTTTTGTCAACTGACAATTACTTCTGACTTCTCTGAAATAAGAGCCGCAACCTCGTATCTCACTTTATTGGTACTCAAAAATAGACTTTACTGCAGAGAGCTTAGGACTGAAAACTCGCATAAGTTACGAGCTTCTGCAGGTTATTGAAATGAAGTCAACAAGATACGAGAAAATTGTATCGTCTATTGCCGCTAACTTAATTATCTGATTGGTCTAAGAGTTTGTTGCATTATGAAACAGGGCTTGTAGATTTTATTTGTAAAAAAAAAAAAAAAAGTTAAATTTTTAGATACGAGGTTGAGTAAGTAAGGCGACGTTATGGGTCTCGTCGATGCGCATGTTTGTGTGAGTGAGCCGTTTCGAACGTTTGCAGGTAGTTTCAGTACTAGTTGTATCTGTGTAGTGTGCTCACACATAGCGCACGTTTGTCATGCAACTGAGCCGGTACGGGCAGGCGCCAGACGCGGAGCGTCAGTGAACTGTTGGTGAGAGCTCATGTGTGAGTGTACCTACCTACAGCGGGCCGCTTGTATGAAGCTTACTCTCTGTAGGGATATCTACTCATGTGGTATAGGGACGACGAATCACACGCCCCTTTCCCGTCGCATACAAAATGACAGATTTACGCACATACAATGAAAAACAAAATGATTTCGCTATAATCCAGTACAGTGGCGTAGCTAGGTGTGGGCGATGTGGTCCACGGCCTCGCACTCGCAAGAGCCTCGCGTCACCTGTGAGCCTGAGTCACAGGTGAGGTGACTAATTAATTTGATCACTTTTACGCTCGAAAAGGGACGCCACAAAAAAGCGTGCTTGTTTGGGAGAAGAAGAAGCCCCTCTTTCAAATGCGACTGCGAAGCCGTTGTGACTACCTTCAAAGACCGCGACCGAATAGATTGATGGACACCAGACTTACAAAGCATTTTTGGTAGGCCACATCTATTGGGATTATCTTGGGAACAGAATAGAATAGAATAGAATAGAAAAGTTTTTTATTCAAATAAACTTTTACAAGTACTTTTAAATAGTCAATTGAATCTACCACTGGTTCGGAATGCCATTTCAACCGAGAAGAACCAGCAAGAACGAAACGAACGAAAGAGAAAGGGCCTCGCTGATGCGAATCGCCCACGTCTATATGTATTAGTCCACGATACGCTTCTGAATCCACTACAGCAGACAAATCTGTATGGCACAACCGTCTACAAGTCACGGCAAATAAGTCGAGCGGTGACCTTCAAGTCGAAAATGAGGTATCTCGGGGTGTGAGGGGGTCGCGGGGAGGGCGTGGGGATCGTTCGTAAGCTCTCGCGGATCCCTCGTAAGGGCTAATTGACTCTCCAATCGTATTGTGTCCCGCTCACTCGTACGACGCTGCGCGCACTTGAAGGTCACCGCTCGACTTACGTGCCGAGGGTTATACAACATGCATTATTATAATAGGCTCTCAGATTGACTGATCTTCGCGCGCAATTTAGCTATGAAACCCTATAATGTAGTGGTGGGTACCTACTTATTTATCAAAGCAATTTTAAAACAATTGATTGGTTATTTAGGGATTTTTTTTAGATATTTTCTATGGTAATTTGTAAATTTCGCAGATAACACGATCTAGTAAAATCGATCTAACGATACATATCAATAAAGCTCAATTTTGTACTTATATTTCTAGCGTTAGAAGTGTTGCAAAGTGGCGTAACTTAGAAAATAGAAAAAATGGTAGATATTTATAATTATGTATATTACAAATAGGTAAAATATTTCTAGTTTTGAATATTTTATTCGTTTTCATGTAAGTATATTGTTTCGTTGTTGTTTTATATAAATTCTTAATATTAGATACCAATTTTTTTATTGTTATATGTTTCAAAGCAGAGGTATTCTTAAATCAAATATACATATTAATCAAATTGCACGCCTCATGCCTTCCATGTATATAGAAAAAAAATATAGATATAAACAATATTTACGGACACGAAAACTCTGAAATATTTAATTTAAATATACCTACTTAAAAAAATTGTTAAATTATTTACACGAAGCACTGCACTTTATAAGAATCAATTTAGATATTTATTGTAACAAGTGTTGAAAGGCATACAATTCTTCACAGTGAAATAATAAGCTATATTATATTAAGAAATATATATTTGTATTATCATAAGCATATCAAAATTCAACAACGATTTAAACCCACTAATGATAAAACCAGACAGGCATTAATTTAGACACAAACGTGAAATGCAACATTATAATAAGGCAACGACTCAACTCACATATGGTTTTAGCCGCTGTATGCTGGACTAGTTTTAGACCCATCCGAAGCTTAGACTTCTATCTCTAAATCTAGTCCAGCATACGCCGTAAAAAAATTTACAAGAGTTAACCCGTTAACCTTATTCGTATTTATTGTATATTCTATTAACTTAATAATCTAACATAATAAAATACTCTATCTAATAATCTGTATACTTACACTGTATCTTAATTTAGTGTTGAGGTTCAATTTTGTTATCGTGTCCCATTTACTTAATGAAATCGATGATGGGGGTGAAAAGGGAATTCCCTTAGCCTGGATCTGTAGTGTATCTCGTCTCAATTCAAAAGCTTGACTGACGTTTACCATCATCGTCATTATCAACTGGCCCAATACAAGGCACGGGTCTCCTCTCAAAATGAGAAGAGTTTAAGGCCGTAGTCCACCATGCTGGCCAAGTGTGGTAGACTTCGCACCCCTTTGAGAACATTAATTTAGAACACATATTGGCATAACACATTTCCGCGTCGTAACGATCATGATGAACTAAAGGATTCGCGACCAAATGTTGATCCAATCTTATACGTCGTCGATTCCCGGAATTAACGGTTGGCAATCAGAATTCAGTAGCCAAAAAAAATCCAAATTAAATTTTTTTCACTTAAGGCTCTTTTCATGTTGCTACTCACGTGTCTATCGCAATGATAATCTAATTTATGTTTTGTTTAACTTACAAACAATATGCTAGAATTGAGAATCTCCTCCTATTTTTTAAGTCAGTTACAACAATAAAGCCAGTATTTTTCCATTCAATATTAGATTTTGAACGCCGACTAACAGTTTTGTAATATCTTGTTATGTATATAGAAATGACAATTTAAACAGTGGTACAAAGCTATAGTTTAAAATTATAATATGTTACTAACTACAAAATACCTACCATAAAAATTATTTCCATCAAAACGATGAATAATATTATGACTTTTACTACTACTACTACTATAGCCGTTTTTTTAACGTCCCACTGCTGGGCACAGGCCTCCTCTCTCGTAAAAGAGAGGGATTTAGAGCTTAAACCCGCCACGCCGCTCCAATGCGGGTTGGTAGAAAGAAAAGATCTTAAGTCTTTTTCCTTAAAAATAATAGAATTACCTCGTTACGACCACTGTCGCTTTTTTTTTTTTTTCATTAATAGGACAGGTTGGAATTTCTGTTCCGTATTATTTTTTGAAACAGATGTAATGTATGAATGTGTAGCAATCTTATTATGGCAATACATTTTTACTATTGTAGAAAAATTTAATATCGGCTTGGAAAAATAATCTAACTATTTAACTATTTCATGTAGAACAAGCTCACTTACACGATGAGAAATAAAAATACTTCATCAAATTGAACAAACTAAAAATGTTTCAAAGTACATACCTACCCATATTTTTTTTTGTTATGAGACAATAATAATATAATGATTTATTTTTGACGTGATAACGTTTTAGAAATCGATGAACGCCGGCTACACGCATGACTCATTGTCACGTACCGCGTGCAAGCTAGAGCGTGGAACAAGCGATAGAGAAGGCACGATCGGCCTGAGCGTTCGGCTTGTGACACATCTATCTTTTTGTATTCTTATAACGTTATTACGTAAAATTATCGTCCGTAAACCGACTTTACAGATAACCAATTTCTTGTGTGTAAAAAGTAGTTACGCAACTTAATTTAAAAACTGAAGAATTTTTAACAAGCGGACACCCGCGACTTCGTTCGCGTAGCTATTGGTTTTTAATTGGTCATTTTCTCTTAGATTATAGTGCGAGTTTTTAAAATTTTCGAAAACGAAATTATGAATTTTGGGACTTCAAGGTTGACAGTAAGTGGAAAAATATATCAGTACCTATACTCTGATTTTTAATTCGGTGCAATTCTAACAGTTGTCATTTTAAAAATAGAATGAGTTATTTGAATGAAACACAGGGTTACCTGAAGTTCGATTTTACCCCAAGCTAAAGTACCTGAAGTGTCTGTCTGGCATTTGTCATATCTACATGCAACAATTTTTATTTACATACCTACCTACCTAACTATGTAAGTTTTGAATTTATTATCTTTTTTTTATGGAAACTGTTTTATCTCTGGTAACATTAAGAAACGTCAGATTTCCACGGAATTAAAAATCAGACTACATTATAATATTATAACTATGTAGATTATAAATTTCGAAGCCGATATTGAAGAAAAGATAAAAAAATGTGAATAGAAACAGCACTGTAGTGATATGCGATAACTGAGCTTCTAAAGTAAAACTGTTTTATACACTATTACATGTATTATTATTATTATTACGGTTACCTACGTAAAATCATATTATTATTATGTATGTTATATTATTTACCCACCTACAAGGTTCTGTCATTTTGTTGTAGCTAATAAAAGGTTTCTTATATAAAAAAATGCTTGTTTTATTTAATACTAGCGATCAGCCCCGGCTTCGCCCGTGGTACATATAATATAGCCTATAGCACTCAAGGATCACGTATATATCCAACGGCGAAAGAATTTTTGAAATCGGTCCAGTAGTTCCTGAGATTAGCGCGTTCAAAAAAACAAACTCTTCCGCTTTATTATACTATATATAGCTCAATTACCACTCACTCACTCACTCACTCACTCATTGACATAATTGTTCTCCTAGAAAGAGACAGAAAACGATATAATCATGTATGGGACATGTGTTCGGATGGGGGATTCGAGTAGGGAAAAATTATGACATTTCAGAAAAACAAGATGGCGGCCGATGTGATTTTTGTAACTTTTTTGTTTTCCAACCGATTTCGTTAAAATTCGCAGTTTTTTAAGAAATTAGTAAATGATTATTAGAAAAAGTGGAAAAAATTGAAAAAACAAGATGGCGGCCGAGATATAGATTTTTAAAATTTTTGATTTTTCGACCCCAAACCGCGGCACCACAGCTCCGAAACGGGGTAATTGAGGATAATATTTTTTTCTTGTTTCCGCTTACAACTATCCTGTATTTTGACGAAACCGGAGTGGTTTTTAAAAATTCAAGATGGCGGCTGTTGTGACGGCCATTTGGTTTGAGGTACGAAAAAACGCAATTTTAAAATTACATTTTCTCACAGTTGGCAACATCGGAGCGTTTCGACTTCTATGAAGCGATTGTTTGCACAGACTCGAGGTATAAATTAGTGATAAAAAAAATACCCCACTTTTGGGGAAATTTCAAGATTTACCCCAAAAATTAAAAAATCGAAATACGGACTTTTTGCAAAATCCGAGTATGAGCGACCACGTGTTTTACTTGTACAAATGACATTTGGGTATTTTTGTCGTCGGGCACTGGCAACACTGGAATTTATCAAAGAAAAAGTGATTTTCGCCACATGGTCCTTTTTCAGGGGCAATTATTTCGCCTGGGTGCGAGTGAGATGGAACAGTTAAACGTCATCAGGAGCGGTATATCCTGTAGTTAATGGTAAAATTATAAAACTATGTGAATTGTTTCTATAAAACGAGTTGGCGGCCATTTTGTATTGTTGTTGAGTGTTTCTGAAAATTTTGATCATGTTTTTGAGGCAGTTGGCAACATTTTAGAAAGTTGACATGTATGAATCGATTGTGTAACTCGACCGGCAGTATCGAGGTATATACACAGTGTTGCCACATTTAGGGTAGTTTTTGAGATTTCCCCAAAAATTTCCTCCTGTAAAATTTTGTATAAAAATTTTTTTTTTCACTAATGGTTTCACAAAGAAGACAAAAATTTATTCCGAAAAAAATATGGAGAGAGCTGATGATTGAGGGTTTCGGAGACGGGTGAAGGGCACGCTGAAAGTATTGAAGATAGGTGGGGGGTGCTCGAGCAAATGTCATTCGAAACGTCGTCCAATTGGGAGTGAACTGAAAAAAAATTCAAAATGGCGGAAAAAAGATGGCCGCCATACAAATTTCATCGGTATCCATCTCGGAGGGTATAAGAGATGGAAGAGTGGTTTCTTAGCAAAAGATGATCAAAATCCGAAGGTCTACTTGATGAATGGAAAAAAAATTCAAAATGGCGGAATTCATTTTTTCATAGAAAATGTATGGTGAATATTGAATTGCCTTTGATGCGGTTCTTCAGAGAATTCTCACAGAAAAATATGGGAAGACATGATGATTGAGGGTTAGTAAGATGGTTGGGGAGCCCGGGAAGGGTATATATATAGAAAAGTGCTGCTCAAACAAAAACAAGATGGCGGCCGACGTGATTTTTGTAACATTTTTGTTTTCCTACCGATTTCGTTACAACTCGCAATTCTAGAAGAAATTAGGAAATGATTAATAGAAAATGTAGAAAAAATTTAAAAAACAAGATGGCGGCTTAGCTGTAGTCTTTCAAATTTTCGATTTTTCGACCCCAAACCGCGGCGCCACAGCACCGAAACGGGTTAGTTGAAGATAATATTTTTTTCCTGTTTCCGTCTACAATTATCCTGTATTTTGGCAGATCGGGAGTGGTTTTTAAATATTCAAAATGGCGGCTGTCGTGGCGGCCATTCAGTTTGAGGTACGAAAAAATGCAATTTTAAAATTCAAATTACTCACAGTTGATAACATCGGAGCGTTTCTACTTCTATGAAGCTATTGTATGTAGTATGTACAGATTTGAAGTATAGATTGGTGAAAAAAATACCCCATTTTTGGGGAAATTTCAAGATCTACCCCAAAAATAAAAAAATTGAAATACGAACTTTTTGCAAAATCCGAGTATGAACAACTACATTTTTTACCTGTACAAACGAAATTTGGATATTTTTATCGCCAGGGACAGGCAACACTGAAATTTATCAAAGAAAAAGTTGTTATCGCGATACGGTCTTTTTTCAGGGGTGATCATTTCGCCTGTGTGCGAGCGAGATGAAAACTTGAAACGTCATCAGGAGCGGTATCTCCTGTACTTAATGGAAAAATTATTCAACTTTCTAAACTAAATCTGTAAAATGAGTTGACGGCCATTTTGTATTTTATTTGTTTTGGAATTGATTTTGAACATGTTTTTGAGGCAGTTAGCCACATTTTGGAAAGTTGAAATGTATGAATCGACTGTGTAACTTAACCGGCAGTATCGATAAATGTCAAACAGTGTTGCCACCTTCGGGGTAGTTTACGAGATTTTCCCCAAAAATTTTCTCCTGTAAAATTTTGTATGATTTTTTTTTCACAAATGGTTTCACAAAACAGACAAAAATTTATTCAGAAAAAAAATATGGATAGAGCTGATGATTGAGGAACTCGGAGACGGGTGATGGGCACGCTTAAGGTATTGAAGATAGGTGGGAGGTTCTCGAGCAAATGTCACTCGAAACGGCTTCCAATTGGCAGTGAGCTGGAAAAATATTCAAAATGGCGGAAAAAAGATGGCCGCCATATAAATTTCATCAGTGTCCATCTCAAAGGGTATAAAAGATGGAAGAGTGGTTTCTTATCAAAAGATGATCAGGACCTTCGGATCCTGATCACTAGAAAAAAAATTCAAAATGGAGGAATTTATTTCGGATCGACTAGGGACCGACTAGGGACCGACTACGGACCAACTAGAGACCGACTAGGGACCGACTACGGACCAACAACGGACCGACTACGGACCGACTAGGGACAGACTACGGACCGACTACGGACCGACTAGAGACCGACTACGGACCAACTAGAGACCGACTAGGGACCGACTAGGGACCGACTAGACCGACTAGGGACCGACTACGGACCGACTACGGACCGACTAGAGACCGACTAGGGACCGACTACGGACCGACTACGGACCGACTAGAGACCGACTAGGGACAGACTAGGGACCGAGTACGGACCGACTAGAGACCGACTAGGGACCGACTACGGACCGACTACGGACCGACTAGAGACCGACTAGGGACAGACTAGGGACCGAGTACGGACCGACTAGAGACCGACTAGGGACCGACTAGGGACCGACTAGGGACCGACTACGGACCGACTACGGACCGACTAGAGACCGACTAGGGACCGACTACGGACCAACTAGAGACCGACTAGGGACCGACTAGGGATCGACTACGGACCGACTAGAGACCGACTAGGGACCGACTACGGACCGACTACGGACCGACTAGAGACTGACTAGGGACCGACTAGGGACCGACTACTGACCAACTAGAGACCGACTAGGGACCGACTACGGACCGACTAGAGACCGACTAGGGACCGACTAGGGACCGACTAGGGACTGACTACGGACCGACTACGGACCGACTAGAGACCGACTAGGGACCGACTACGGACCAACTAGAGACCGACTAGGGACCGACTAGGGATCGACTACGGACCGACTAGGGACCGACTACGGACCGACTAGGGACCGACAACGGTCCGACTAGGGACCGACTACGGACTGAATACGGACCGACTAGAGACCGACTAGGGACTGACAATGGACCGACTAGGGACCGACTAAGGACTGACTAGGGACCGACTAGGGACTGACTAGGGACCGACTACGGACCGACTAGGGACCGACTAAGGACCGACTAGGGATCGACTACGGACCGACTAGGGACCGACTAGGGACCGACCACGGACCGACTACGGACCGACTAGAGACCGACTAGGGACTGACAATGGACCGACTAGGGACCAACTAAGGACTGACTAGGGACCGACTAGGGACTGACTAGGGACCGACTACGGACCGACTAGGGACCAACTAAGGACCGACTACGGACCGACTATAAACCGACTAGGGACCGACTACGGACCGACTAGGGACAGACTAGGGACCGACTACGGACCGACTAGAGACCGACTAGGGACCGACTACGGACCAACTACGGACCGACTAGAGACCGACTAGGGACCGACTACGGATCAACTAGGGACCGACTAGGGACCAACTACGGACCGACTAGGGACCGGCTAGGGACCGACTACGGACCGACTAGAGACCGACTACGGACCAACTTAGGTAGACCGACTAGGGACCGACTACGGACCGACTAGGGACCGACTACGGTCCGACTAGGGACCGATTACAGACTGACTACGGATCGACTAGGGACCGACTACGGACCTACTAGAGACCAACTAGGGACTGACAATGGACAAACTAGGGACCGACTAAGGACCGACTAGGGACCGACTAGGGACCGACTACGGACCGACTATGGACCGACTACGGACCGACTAGGGACCGACTAGCGACCGACTAGGGACCGACTAGCGACCGACTAGGGACTGACTAGGGACCGACTTGGGACCGACTACGGACCGACTACGGACCGACTACGGACCGACTAGGGACCGACTACGGACCGACTATTTACCGACTATGGACCGACTAGGGACCGACTAGCGACCGACCGGGGACTTTTCAAGATTTCCCCAAAAATTTCCTCCTGTAAAATTTTGTATGATTTTTTTTTTTCACAAATGGTTTCACAGAGTAGATAAAAATTCATTCAGAGAAAAAATATGGCGAGAGCTGATGATTGAGGATTTTGGAGACAAGTGAAGGATACAGAAGGGTAGAGTGCAGCCCCATGTTGTTGGTACTCAAACTTCTTATCTTCGTCTTTATGCTCACGTGGTCAGATTTCTAAAAGCTTATATCCGAAACTATATGGTGAAGTCCCATGTAGTTGGTACTCGAACTTCTTATTTTCGCAAAGTCTGTTTGCTTACGTGGTCCGATTTTTAAAAGCTCATGTCTCCGTAACCATAGGGTGCAGTCCCATGTTGTTGTTACTCAAACTTCTTATTTTTGCGATGTCTGTGTGTCTAAATGTTCAGATTTTTAAAAGCTTATATCTATGGAACTATAGGGTGGAGCCCCATGTTGTTGGTACTTAAATTTCTTATTTTCGCGATGTCTGTGTGCTTACTAGGTCAGACTTTTAAAAGCTTATATCTCCGAAACTATAGGGTGCAGGCCCATGTTGTTGGTACTCAAATTTTCGCGATGTCTATAATATGCTCACATGGTCAGATTTTTAAAAGCTTATATCTCCAAAACTATAGGGTGCAACCCCATGTTATTATTACTCAAACTTATTATTTTTGCGATGTCTATGTGCTTACGTGATCAAATTTTTAAATGCTTATATTATCTTCGAAATTATAGGGTGCAGCCCCATGTTATATAATGTCGAAAGCCCCCCGCGAGCTGCTTTAGCAGCTCGCGCACCGAGCAACTAGTTAATATATATATAGCTGCTCGTGCTGATTCACTGACTGATTGATCACCTCTCCTGTACTCACTGATTGATCACCCCTCCTGTAAAATTTTGTATGAAAACTTTTTTTTTCACAAATGGTTTCGTATAGAGGACAAAAATTCATTCGGAACAAAAATATGGAGAAAGCTGATGATTGAGGATTTCAGAGACGAGCGAATGGCACGCTTAAGGTATTGAAGATAGGTGGGGGGTGCTCGAGCAAATGTCACTCGAAACGTCATCCAATTGGCAGTGAGCTGAAAAAAAATTCAAAATGGCGAAAAAAAGATGGCCGCCATACAAATTTCGTCGGTCTCCATCTCGGAGGGTATAAAAGATGGAAGAGTGGTTTCTTCGCAAAAGATGATGAGGATCCAAAGGTCTACTTGACGAATTGAAAAAAAATTCAAAATGGCGGAATTTATTTTTCCATAGGAAATGTATGGCGAATATTGTACAGACTACAAGTTTTAAACTATGCAAGGCTTTACCGCAGTTCTTTGAAGAACTCTCAAAGAAAAATATGGGAAGACATGATGATTGAGGGTTTGGAAGATGGATGAGGAGCCCGGGAAGGGTATTGTAGATAGATGGGAGGTGCTCAAACAAAAATTACTCAAACCTCATCCAATTGGCACTGAGCGGAAAAAAAAACAAAATGGGGAATTCAAGATGGCGGCTATAAAAATTTCGTCAGTGCCTATCTAACCAAGTATAAAAGATGGAAGAGTAGTTTCTTTGAAAAATATGATCAAGAACTAAAGATCTACTTGATGAATAGAAAAAAAAAATCAAGATGGCGGAATTTACGTTTTCAAACAAAGTTTTTTTTATTGATGGTTTCGTATAGAAGACAAAAATTTATGCGGAGGAAAAATATGGAGAGAGCTCATGATTGAGGATTTTGGAGACGGGTGAAAAGCACGGCTAGGGTGTTGACGATAGGTAGGAGGTGCTCAAACAAATGTTACTCGAAACCTCATCCAATCGGCAGTGAGCTGACAAAAAGTCCTAAATGGCGGATTCAAGATGGCGGTGATAAAAATTTCGTCGGTGTCTATATCACGGATTATAAAAGATGGAAGAGTGTTTTTTGGCAAAAGATCATCAAAACGTGATTTACTTGATAGTTAGATCGAAAAAAAAACAAGATGACGAAATTTATTTATCTATACAACATGTACGACGAATATTGAAGATAATCATCATCATCATCATGATCAACCCATTACCGGCTCACTACAGAGCACGGGTCTCCTCTCAGAGTGAGAAGGGTTTTGGCCATAGTCTACCACGCTGGCCAAGCGGATTGGCAGACTTCACACACCTTTGAGAACGTTATGGAGAACTCTCAGGCATGCAGGTTTCCTCACGATGTTTTCCTTCACCGTTAAAGCAAGTGATATTTAAATACTTAAAACGCACATAACTCCGAAAAGTTAGAGGTGCGTGCCCGGGATCGAAACGACCTCCGATTAGAAGTCGGTCGTCCTAACCACTAGGCTATCACAGCTTCTTTTTTTTATAAGAATATGAAGATAATGCAAGTTGGAAACTATGCAAGACTTTAATACAGTTTCTTTTCAAAATTTGTTTTTATGGAAGAACTCTCATTATGACAAAAGAATCGGAGAAAAAACATGGAAAGTGATAATGATCGGGGGTTTGGAAGATAGGTGGAGGCTGCTCAAGCAAAAAATACCCGATAATGAAACCTCGCGGTCCGCTTTAGCGGGCCGCGCACCCACGCGCCATACTAGTTAATATATATATAGCTGCTCGTGCTGATTCACTGACTGATTGATCACCTCTCCTGTAAAATTTTGTATGAAAAATTTTTTTTTCAACAATGGTTTCGTATAGAAAACAAAAATTCATTAGGAACAAAAATATGGAGAGAGCTGATGATTGAGGATTTCGGAGATAGGTGAGGGGCACGCTTAAGGTAATGAAGATAGGTGGGGGGTGCTCGAGCAAATGTCACTCAAAACGTCATCCAATTGGCAGTGAGCTGAAAAAAAATTCAAAATGGCGAAAAAAAGATGGCCGCCATACAAATTTCGTCGGTCTCCATCTCGGAGGGTATAAAAGATGGAAGAATAGTTTCTTAGCAAAAGATGATCAAGATCCGAAGGTCTACTCGATGAATAGAAAAAAAATTCAAAATGGCGGAATTTATTTTTCCATAGAAAATGTATGGCGAATATTGAAGAGACTACAAGTTGTAAACTATGCAAGGCTTTGATGCGGTTCTTTGGAGAACTCTCAAAGAAAAATATGGGAAGACATGATGATTGAGGGTTTGGAAGATGGATGAGGAGCCCGGGCAGGGTATTGTAGATAGATGGGAGGTGCTCAAACAAAAATTACTCAGAATCTCATCCAATTGGCACTGAGTTGAAAAAAAAAAAACAAAATTGCGGATTCAAGATGGCGGCTATACAAATTTTGTCGGTGTCTATCTCACCAAGTATAAAAGATGGAAGAGTGGTTTCTAAGAAAAATATGATCAAGAACTAAAAATCTACTAGATGAACAGAAAAAAAAAACAAGATGGCGAAATTTATGTTTTCACACAAAAATTTTTTTAGTGAAATTTCTTTTTTTAGTAAAAATTCATGCGGAGGAAAAATACTTATGGAGAAAGCTGATGATTGAGGATTTTGGAGACGGGTAAAGAGCACGGCTAGGGTGTTGACGATAGGTAGGAGGTGCTCAAACAAAAGTTACTCGAAACCTCATCCAATTGGCAGTGAGCTGAAAAATAAGTCCTAATCGAGGGTTTGGAAGAGGGATGAAGATAGGTGGAGGCTGCTCAAACAATAAAACACCCGAAAACAAAACCTCGCGGTCCGCTTTAGCGGGCCGCGCACCCACGCGCCATACTAGTTAATATATATATAGCTGCTCGTGCTGATTCATTCACTGACTGACTGACTGACTGATTGATCACCTCTCCTGAACAATTTTGTATGAATTTTTTTTTTTTCAATAATGGTGTCGTAGAGAGGACAAAAATTCATTCGGAACAAAAATATGGAGAGAGCTGATGATTGAGGATTTCAGAGACGAGCGACGGGCACGCTTAAGGTACTGAAGATAGGTGGGGGGTGCTCGAGCAAATGTCATTCGAAACGTCATCCAATTGACAGTTAGCTGAAAAAAAAATTCAAAATGGCGAAAAAAAGATGGCCGCCATACAAATTTCGTCGGTCTCCATCTCGGAGGGTATAAAAGATGGAAGAGTGGTTTCTTCGTAAAAGATGATCAGAATTGAAAGGTCTACTCGATGAATAGAAAAAAAATCAAAATGGCGGAATTTATTTCTCCATAGAAAATGTATGGCGAATATATTGAGAGAGAGAAGTTGTGAACTATGCAAGGCGGTTGATGCGGTTCTTTGGAGAAATCTCAAAGAAAAATATAGGAAGACATGATGATTCAGGGTTTGGAAGATGGTTAATGAGCCCGGGTAGAGTAGGTATTGTAGATAGATGGGGGCTGCTCAAACAAAAAATAGTAAAATACTCAGAACCTCATCCAATTGGCACTAAGGTGAAAAAAAAATCCAAAATGGCGGATTCAAGATGGCGGCTATACAAATTTCGTTGGTGTCTATCTCACCAAGTATAAAAGATGGAAGAGTGGTTTATTTGAAAAATATGACCAAAAACCAAAAATCAACTAGATGAACAGAAAAAGAAAAGATGGCGGAATTTATGTTTTGGAATTTATGAAGATAGGTGAGAGGTGCTCAATCTAAAAGTACTCGAAACCTCATCCAACTGGCAGTGATCAAAAAAAAATACCAAAATGGCGGATTCAAGATGGCGGCTATAAAAATTTCGTCGGTGTCTATCTCACCAAGTATAAAAGATGGAAGAGTAGTTTCTTTGAAAAATATGATCAAAAAATAAAGATATACTTGATGAACAGAAAAAAAATCAAGAGTGCGGAATTATGTTGTCACACAAAAAAAAAATATTCATTAATGGTTTCGTATAGAAGAAAAAAAATTATGCGGAGAAAAAATATGGAAAGAGCTGATGATTGAGGATTTTGAAGATGGGTGAGGCACGGCACGGCCAGGGTATTAAAGATAGGTGGAGGCTGCTCAAACAAAAACAACCTACTCGAAACCCCGCGGTCCGCTTTAGGGGGCCGCGCAGCCACGCGCCCTACTAGTTATAATATACTAGCGGTCCGCCCCGGCTTTGCCCGTAGTACATATACAGCCTATAGCACTCAAGGATCACGTACATATCCAACGGTGAAAGAATTTTTGAAATCGGTCCAGTAGTTCCTGAGATTAGCGCGTTCAAACAAAGAAACTCTTCATCTTTATAATATTACTAGCGGTCCGCCCCGGTTTCGCCCGTGGTACATAATATATAGCCTATAACACTCAGGGATCACGTATATATCCAACGGTGAAAGAATTTTTGAAATCGGTCCAGTAGTTCCTGAGATTAGCGCGTTCAAACAAACAAACTCTTCCGCTTTATTATATTATACTAGCGGTCCGCCCCGGCTTCGCCCGTGGTACATAATATATAGCCTATAGCACTCAGGGATCACGTACATACCCAACAGTGAAAGAATTTTTGAAATCGGTCCAGTAGTTCCTGAGATTAGCGTGTTCAAACAAACAAACTCTTCCGCTTTATTATATCTATATCTATACTAATAAATAAAATTGAAGTGTCTGTCTGTAATATCGAAATAACTACCTCATATTAAGCTCATATGGTTATTTGAACGGTACCATAACCGAATCACACGTTTTTAAAATTTTTGTCTGTCTGTCTGTCTGTTTGAACGGGCTAATCTTCGGAACGGCTGAACCGATTTTGACGGGACTTTCGCATACAAGTAGAGAATTAACCAGGGAGTAACATAGGCTACTTTTTTAACCGACTTTCAAAAAAGGAGGAGTTGTGTTTTTCTACCTATGTACACCGATATCTCCGAGATTTCTGAACCGATTTGCGTAATTTTTTTTTAATCGATAGAGAAACACTGCGACACTGTCCTACGAAAAACTTGGATTCCAACTCCTCAATCCTGATGCTGTAGGGGAACTGATCCCCAAAACTAATCGGATTTAGGAACTGTCGGTTATTTAAATTGATATTGGGGGTACCAATTAAAGACTTTATCGTTGAATGAACTCGAGTAGGTACACATTCAACTCCTCAACCCTGATGCTGTAAGGAATTGCATTCCGAAATCGTGGGGATCCCACGGAATTTTTCCGTTTTGGTGACGGGTTACTACAGATAGGCTACTTTTTGTTCTGGAAAATCAAAAGTTCCCACGGGATTTATAAAAACCTAAATCCACACGGGCGAAGCCGTGGGCATCATCTAGTTAATAGTATAGATAGGCCTGTGTCACTCCGCGTGTAGGTATTAAAAACATACCTACAGGCGGCGGCCGTTGCGCTAAGGCCAATCTAGTAGGCTGCCACAAGCGAAGAAAGACGCACGCGCGCGCGCTATTTGTTCGACCATGTTCAACTTTCTCGATAGTTGATAGACAGATCAACACGACAGACAGTTGATAGTAGATGACAAAACGAAAAAAATCAAAAAGATACTGTGCAGTATTTAATTGTTTAAATACGGATCGTGATCGAAATTTAACTTTTTTTTGGTTGCCTAAAGACGGTAAAATCTACTTTGATTGGATTACAATGTTCCTATTTGAAATGAAATTAATTCAAACTACAAACCCTTTCTCCCCTTGTTGAACAAAGTACTATTCCGATACCCTAAAAGTATTTAAAAGTACAATAAAAAGACAGTTTAGTCGTTTCATTCGAGTTGCATTTCATTTGTCGTATTCATTTACGAACTTAGACTAAGAGCCCAACGCAAAATATTTACGGTGATACTATAGGTGATACCTATGGAATTCTTTTCAACTTAAAGGAAGTTTGCGAATCCATATTGCGAATTTCTATTTCTATTCACCCATAAGTCGTTCCTATTCAGTCACTGAGCCGTCCCCATTCACCCCAAAAACAACAGATTTTCAGTATCTTTCTAATTTATCAAAATATATTAAAATTAACCAACAAATGAGACTTAGCTTTTATGCATATGATAGTTCAAACACAAAATAACGTATTCCGTTCACAATTGTCCTTTTTTTCTACAAAATAAATTTTAGAGAGCAAAGTTTTTAAGCTGTAACAAACCGGTATCCTGACATGGTATTTTCAAATGTCGTTTTTCACAATTTGTAGCTAATGTGATGCATAGTTCAGTGTCGCCGTAAGCCCTTCTAATCCTCTACTATCATGCTACCAAAAATGGTATAAATTGTAACGAGCTTTGTAATTTATTTTAGTGTCGAAAAACTTTCCTGGTTTTTTCCCTATTCACCCCTGCATCCCTATTCACCCCGTTTTACGGTAGTTTCTCGAAGTAAACAACCCTAGAGTCCGCGGATCATTCAAACGTATAACCACGTATAACCTATTATGAACCGTAAACCAGTGAATTAAGGCCCATATTCCCTCAAAAAAAAAATTGTAGGTACGTAAATGAACACGTGCTTGACTGGAACGCGAGCTAAATTAAATCATATTGTTTATCAAATTGAGTACATATTTCTTTAAAAACCATTGCGAAGTAAGGCTTCTGTACCTTTAGGTACTAGCTTCGTTTTTTGATCGAAGGGTACTAGTTATTATTCTGTGGTATAGATAAGTAGAGATATATAAGTATTAGTATAGATAGGGTGAATGTTCTATAAGTCGGCACTTTAAGCGTCGTGTCATGTTTAAAAATTCGTAGACGTGTCAAACGAAGCAATTTCAGTACAATGCTTTTTTCTTCTAATACTTCATACTTTTGACTTCTTGAATCAATTTTTAATACCCGCTTTTTGCATAAAGAAGTATTTTTTTTAATTTATTAAAAAAAAAAGTACTGATTTGCCTAAGCTCGGCACCTTTGTCCCATTCTCCGGCATTTGTGTTCTCAAAGTCGGCCCTCATTTTTTTATTAGAAAATTAGCTTTTACCCCCGATATTGTCCGTAAAAATTTATGTTTTTTTAAATATTTATAGGGACTCTTTCCTCGTTTTCATTTTATTTCATTTTCCCGCCAAAAAAATATACGCTTTTCCCAAATTAATAGAATTTTTGAATAGGTACAGAATTTTTTTTAATAACCTCGACAAACAATCAGGCAATTTTTATATAGATAATATCAAGTTTGTTCAATAGGGCCGACCTTAGGAACAACCCAAATTCTTAAGTTGGCACCCCCTGCCGACCTCAGGTACCTCATACTACTGGTTTTCCTTAGTCCGGTGTACCCCTGTTTTTTCTTTAAATACGCAAAATAATTGAATTTAATCACTATAATACGATGTCAAATATTACGCAAAACAAATTAAATTGCAACAACAAGTCTTAAATATTATAATACGTAATTTATTTCTTACCAAACGACGCTCGGAAAGTAGCAATTTTATAAGAAACTAGATGATGCCCACGGCTTCGCCCGTGTGGATTTAGGTTTTTAAAAATCCCGTGGGAACTTTTGATTTTCTAGAACAAAAAGTAGCCTATCTGTAGTAACCCGTCACCCAAACGGAAAAATTCCGTGGGATCCCCACGATTTCGGAATGCAATTCTTTACAGCATTAGGGTTGAGGAGTTGAATATGTATCTACTCGAGTTCATTCAACGATAAAGTCTTTAATTAGTACCCCCAATGTGGCCGATTCTGTTGTACACAATCTCTAAATCTAAACTAAAATGACAGGTCTAAATATATTCCTGTCTCTTTCACAATCCTCCCTGCTGAAGAGGATAGCACTATTTTTAAACCTGTCAATTTAGTTTAGGTTTAGAGATTGTGTACAACAGAATCTCTAAACCTAAACTAAATTGACAGGTTTAAAAATAGTGCTATCCCCTTCAGCAGGGAGGATTGTGAAAGAGACAGGAATATATTTAGACCTGTCATTTTAGTTTAGATTTAGAGATTGTGTACAACAGAATCGCCCACATCTCGCTGCTTATAAACTAAAGGTCTACATCTCAAAATTTTCCAAATTCACTTTTATTTCAAAAATAGGGCCAAAATCGCCCATATTTTCATTTCGCTAAGACACTCGTCAAAATCGGCCTTTAAATCACAATAATCTACGCATACGCCCTTTTGGCATTTTCACACATTGGTAGCTAAGTTCAGAGCAAAACGGCCATCTTTTTAGTTGCGTCTCGACAGTCGGCGCAAACGCATATCACTTTTTAGCTAAAGGGCCACATCGCGGAATTGTGTGTGTATTTTTTTATTTGAATTGTGGTATTTTTTTCGACATTTTGCACAATTATTCAAAAACTATCTTTTATTAAAATAAATAAAAATCTGTTTTAGAATGTACAAGTAAATTCCTTTCATATGATATCCCATTGGGTATAAATATCTTACTTTAAAATTTCAAACCCCCGATTTTGCCCTTTTTTTTAATTAAACTAAGAAGAATTTTAAATTTTTTTTATTTTAATGATGTTGGGCTACTATTATATGGGTAAGGCCGCCAATTTTTCCACTTTGTAACATACAGTAACATAGATACTTTTATGTTGCGATAACATAAAGTAACATGAAAGTAACATAAATTCATAGTAAAGCTGAGACCATAACGAGGTATTTATTAGAACTTTATTTGACAACAATTTAATAAATGTGGAGAATTATGTATGTTTGTTTCTTTTTACAGGGTATCAAAAGAACACTCTCGTAAACGAAGATAGGTGATAGTACTGATGATCACTATAAAAAACGTTAAAAAATCGATTTAAAAAATGCATTTTTTTAAAAATCGATTTTTTTAACGTTTTTTTATTTTTGTGCAATAAAAAATTTAGGGGGTCTGTAATTTTGCAAAAAAACGTTCTGTATTTTTTAAAGTTCGTTACGTAATTCAAATAAAATCGACTGACGCTGAAGGTCAACGAATGTTGCGTTACCTTGACCTCCAGCGTGCGTTAGATACCTACCGTTGCGCGCGATACCTACGCTATAAGGTAAATGGTTATTGGTATTGGATTGTGTTGAGGTAGTATTTAATAATAGCGCTAAGTTTTCCGAAACGGTCTCCTTATACCCTGTATGCTTGTCCATCAATGACACTAAAAGGGAAGAGTGATTTTGAATAAAAAAAACACATATTTTAAAGTGATGAGTGATGACATTAGTTATGGACAGTTTTAGAAACCGTTTTAAAATATTCTACCTCTGCCAGTCACTTTTGATGCAATTAAATAGAGAGTTTTAACTACCAATAAAACTTACCTATTATTTTTTCCATCAATATCCGGAATCCATCTTGAGTCAAGCCCTTGTCTTTCTGCCGGAAGTCAGCTGTTTCTGTTCCCTCTCCGATAGTAGCGCCCCCTTGTGCAACCTATGGAACTTGCTTAAGCACCGGGTGACCGCTCGTCATTATAGAACTCATGATGCACCAGGTAGACCTTACCTGGATTCCGGATATTGATGGAAAAAATAATAGGTAAGTTTTATTGGTAGTTAAAACTCTCTATTATTTGTTTCGTTTCAATATCCGGAATCCATCTTGAGTGATGTGTTTGTTATCACCTGGTGCTGCAAAGTGACGCTATAATGTGTATTGAAATGAATTAAGCAGATCAAGATATTATATATAAATAAAGATTCCTATTTTAATATCAAATAAAGGTGTATGAAGAATTTTGTATTATATACTTGAATTCAAACAGTTAAGTACAATTATATGAAATTAACATAAATTCCTCTTTGTGATCTGATTAAGAAAATTTATTATTAAAATATGTTAATCAACAGGCTCGAACTACTTTGATAATGAAACTGGTTCAGTATTATTTTGTAAAATTCAATCAATTCTCTATGATAATACTTTTGGAAAGTATGAATCTTCTTCCAATTTCCCGTTGCTAGAATTTGATCAATAGGAATTTTAAGTGAAGCTACTGCTGAGCGAAATGAACCTGGAGTACGTAGCTGCAATTCCTGCATCTTTTAAGAGAGATTTAATCCGACCACCTATTATAGTTCTGGAAGCAGGTTTAATTCCATTTCTAGCAGTGATAAACAAATTGGTTAAATTTTTTCTACGATTTTGATTGTTGATTTTGAATAACTGTCTTATCCAAAAACTATATTTAAATTCTTGTCTTGTGGTGTGTTCTAAGCCATGGAGGATTAGAAAATACCCCGACAAGAACCCAGATTGTCTCCGATTGACACTTTTAGTTTTAGAACCAAATGCCGGCCATAGAACTATACTAGTATCTTCATCGATCAAACTATGACTGTCTACATACAATGTAAAAACATGAACTCTGCGACCTGAGGCTGATAGAAAAAGCGTAGCTGTATAGAAACCTGGTAAAAGTTGTTTTCGTCAGGATTATATGAATTCATATATTGTAATAAAAGTTTAGGATTCTTGCTGCCACGGAAATAGCTTTCAGCATACGTTTTATAAAAGAATTTGATGAAAGATCAGTTGCTTGTCAAATGAGTAAATGCTGAGATTACTGATTTATATAAGCACTACTTAGGATAGTTCTATAGGCGAGGCCGATATCTCTGGGAAGATGAGATAGGTAGCGGCCAACTTGGACAGTATTGGAGTGCTTATAATCGATAGAATTGCAATCACACCACTTCTTTCACCTATTTCACACTGGCCTGTATGGATTAATTGTAGAACCACGCCAGCTTGACATTAAAAACTCCTGTTCCTGATCAGTCTAATCAAACCCAAAATCAGCCATGCTTCTATTTGCAAGTCTTGAATCTCTGGCGGGTGAGTGCTTGTGGGGTGCAGTTCTTTGTGGTGTATTGGTAAATGATAGATTTGATTATTGATGATAGTGGACTTGTATTGTAATGATATGATAGGAGTACTTTCCGCGTGGCTGGTCCGAATTGTACTGTCTTTGCAGACCGCTCTCGCGAGCAGGAGGCAATGGCGTAAATTGCTGAGTATGCGGTGTTCGGTTACATGCAGTGACCCGAACAGTGCTTTTTCTCGTGTCTAACAGAGTGTGCGCCAGATTTGGAATTGCATGTGCGGCTGCTCTGTTTTGAACATCCGCCTGCCAAAACATTTAGTTCCATTTCGAAGCAATAATATGTATTTCCCGCTGGATTTGCTCAAGTGACCGAGAACTCTGGGAATTAGATTTGGTGGAGGTGACAAAATGCGTTGTCATGTTGAGCCTTCTCGTCCTGCACATCCAATGAGACGTAGGTACCTCGGTACTACGGGAGCTGTTTCGACGCAAAGAGGTTTATCTCTGGTGTGCCCCACATCTGAAATATGACCGCTGTTGCTGCTGTTTTCAGATACCACTCAGGGCATACTTTTTGACGAGACATAGCATCCACATCCACAATCCAGGAAAGTAAAAATTTATAGAAGCTAACGTGTTTGGTGGAGAATTTATCACCGACTTCATACCGCCTTCTTTGTCTATGTAAGCGACCACTGTTCGATTGTCGGATTGGAGGAGTACCTGTGCATTCTATAGCTGATGTTGTTGATGCACTATAGCTGTATACACCGCGAACATTTCTTTTAGGTTTGCGTGCCAGGCTAGCTGTCGGTTCGTCCAAGACCCAGTGATTTTTATGTCGTCTCCTCAACCGATGTCGGATGCTTCCGTGGTCAATAAGTGGGTCAAAGGGCCCGTGAGATTTGGCATGTACCCTCCTATAGCTTTGATCCACCACTTCATTTCTGAGCACGCTGGCAGAGAAATGACCACTTTGCGATAGGGGTGATTCTTCGACAACTGTCGTCTGTAATATTGCAGTGTACGACTGTGAAGCCGACCCCTTCGAGTAGCGAATGTCGCAAAGTTCAGTCTCCCCATTAAGGATTGATATTGTTGGAGAGACCACTTGCGATTTCGAAGCTGTGTCTGAAGCGCACTGCGTAGCGTTATGCACTTCGGCTCCGACAGGGACTTTGCGTTGCGTTTTGTGTCCCACGTTATGCCGAGAAACTCGAGGCATTGTGTCGGAGCCAGCACAGACTTGTCAAAGTTGTTGTCCAGCCCAATAACTGCAGAATCCTTATGTGAATGCTAAGTCGTCTCGTAGCTGTTCCTCCGAGTTGTTGTTCGCTAGGAGAAAATTGACCAAATACACTACGCACCTGATGCCGTGAGTTCGAGGAACTGCGCTACCCAATTTGTTATGGACGCAAATGTTTTGGGTGCTGATGGCAAACTGGTCATCTGAAGCAATTGGTGTTTGTGCGAATTTCGATGGTAGTTGACCCTAAAGACTATGCGATGCAGCTGAGCTATGGGCACGTGAAAAGAGGCTTGGCTCAGATCCAACTTCACCATCCAGTCTTGGTCCTGAAGGAAATCTGGGACTCTGAAGTGATTGAAAAGTCGAAACGGTTTTGCCGCTACAAACTCATTTAGTTGTTTTACGTTTAAGATAGGTCGGAATGTCTGGTCCGGTTTGGGAACCAAAAAGAACGTGGAAAGGTAACTGGCTAGCTGGGGCTGTGTTTCGCCTGTTCTAGTATCCCTGCTTCTAACATACTGTCGATTTGTGAAGTCATATCGTTAGTAGTTTTTGTTCTGTAACATCGGATAATTGTCGTATTTGGAAATATTAACGGCGGATTTAGGATAGAAGAAATATGCACCCCATTCAACAGTTACATTATTTTCTCTGGTGCCTAAAGGTTGCTCCAAACACTTTGAAATTGCTTTAGAGCGCCGCCCTGAAATGTCCGAGAGTCATTCGCGATGCCTATACCTAGCGGTAGACTGCGAATGAGATTTATTTCCCTTTTGTTTACCACGATTGATGTTTCGCCTTGCTCGTGTGTGATTTGAGAGTTTTTCCGTTTTAGATGAGGTATCTCGCCGAAAAAATTTAGTATAATGAAAAAATTTAGTATAATGACGGTTTACTAGTTGAAGGTTTTGAATTAAGGTAAAAGTCGTTTTGTTGTATGTTTCGGAAATTAGTCGTAATGATGAAGTTAGTTTATCCGCCCCCCCCCCCCCCCATTTTTCGAAGATAGCTTTGAACTAGCTAGTCATTAAATAATATTGTGAACTGGGGGGAATTTTATGTAAAACGCCTCTATCACAATTAAAATGTTGAAGTTACTTCAATTTGCTTTAACGTAACTTGGATCTTTAACGGTATTACCCACTTCGAATAAAATATTAAGTTGATTAGGAATTATTTATTTCATCCTCAGGGCGCCGTAAATTAAGATCATTTGAATCTACCGTTGAAAATTGCTATATTTGAGTTCGAATTTGCTATGTCACTCTTTTGTTATAAGATTCGTTATAAATGCAACTTGTTGGGACAAGAACCAAAATGTGCATTACTCACGGTTTTGTTCTGCTTCTCCTCTTCGGCCTCCTACTCACCTCCGACGTAGAATCACCTTCACCACTTTCACTACTGGAACTCGGTGATGGAGAACGCGCACGTTTTTGGAAATGCAATTCACCAGAAACACTTTTGTTCTCCATTTTCGGAGAGGTTTAAATATAATGAAAATTATTTTAAAATTTTAAAAATTATAATTATAATTTTATATGAAATTTTTAAGGTAGGTAAAATATTTTTTCGCGTAAGTACTAAGTAGTAAGTACTTACAACTGACTTGTGAACGGCGCGAAAAACAACGCTATAATGACGAGCGGTCACCCGGTGCTTAAGCAAGTTCCATAGGTTGCACAAGGGGGCGCTACTATCGGAGAGGGAACAGAAACAGCTGACTTCCGGCAGAAAGACAAGGGCTTGACTCAAGATGGATTCCGGATATTGAAACGAAACAAATAATATAGTGATTTTATGCAAAAATAAAAAGACCGGTCCCTTGGAAATCGTATATTTAATAAGAAAATATAATTCTAACATAAAATTACTATTTAAAGAAAATAATGCGAAATAACTTCTAATCAATTTAATTTTCCGCAACCTTCTTTTTCATTTCTTCATATTTTTCTGGATTATTAATTTTCAGCCTTTCTCTATATTTTCTTTGTTTTTCGGCCGATGTCATTGGCATCTAAAAAAATAAAATTATAGTAAACAAAATGAAAATAAGCATATTTCTATCTCTAGCATGCAAGCTAACTTTATGCAAGGTGCGCTTAAACGATAATGAAGTAACAAATATACAGACAGACAGAGTTACTTTCACATTTATATAGGCAATTACAGGTTCGTTCGTTCGTTCGTTCGTTGTCAACCGATTGACGTCCACTGCTGGACATAGGTCTCTTGAAGGGACTTCCACTTGCCACGGTCTTGTGCCGCTTGTATCCAGCGGCTCCCTGCGACAATTACAGGTATGAAGGGTTAAATAAACAAAGCTGCCATAACCTTTCCAAGTTAGCACGCTTCCACCTTAGACTGCATCATCACTTACCAAACTCAAATAAGACCGCAGTCAAGGGCTAACTTGTCTCAGAATAAAATAAAGTACAGCTGATAAGCCATTGATTTATTCTTTCTTGTACAAATGCGAAAACGCCGTTAAAATAATTCATCAGTTATCACAAAACCAATGATTGAGGAGATCACAGAAGAAAACATTAATTTAATTTAAACTTTATGATTACATCGCCTTGCCTAATTTAGCTTGAATCCAATAATTGTATCCTACCGAAACTAATTTAATAATCTAGAAAGCCGCGCGAAGGTCACTTCTCGATTTTTTTCATAGGTAAATAAAATGTAGCATATGTCACCCGAACCATAACAACGAATCAATAAATACCTCATTCATCACAAGTATAAATTAAAAATTTAAAAAACCCCCGACATTTGCCATTTGTGGCGGCGGCCATCTTGGATTTGCATAATGCTATTCTACTAGTCAAGCCCTTTCATTTGATACCCATATTATGGGAGTTGTGAAAAAATATGTAACTCGTCATTTTGTAGCGGCGGCCATATATAGGTACATACATAAACTGCTAAAATTATAACCCGTGGCTTTGCCGTAGTCAGGTAAAAAATAAAAATTTTGGAATCACTCTTTTATTTATTTAATTCAAATAATTTTATCTGCTATGTTATTTTGCCCTTGTGCATAAGCCCTTATAGATGCTTATGATACGTAACATAAAAACTCATGTTACCGGTTACATACGACCAACATAAAAGTAACATAACGTATCATAAAATTGAGATTTTGTTGAAGTAATTAGGCGATAATTTCGAAAACTAATAGATGTTCGTGCTAAAACATATTTTCTGAGTTAATATAATAGTTGACGCATAAATTAAAAATATTATTAATATAAACAAATCTCTATTTACCTTGGAAAAACACAAATTAAATTTTTTAGTTCAGCTGACAAAATTCACAAACTGCACTCGTGACCAACTTGTGACACAATCCAAGGAAACAATATGGCATCTTTTTTGTTTTTAACTATAGACTTCACTGCTTGGTGTTGCCCGCCTCATTATCCAATTACGCATTTATGATTTGAAGCAGTACTTTATTCACAATATTAATAACAAAAAAAGTAACATGAAGGTCAAAAAACTGGAGACAAGTATTAAAACTACGATAAAAAATAATTGTACGCTGTTTAAACATATTGATATATTGCATTACGTAGCTCACTATCGTTCTTTTCCTTACTGTTCATCCACACGTTCGCCAACATGCTGGCCCATCTTATGGCCCAATATGTTGGCCCAACGTGTAGAGCGGGAGTTGGAAGGTGTTGGAACGATGGCCCGCAAGTTGGCGGAGATCCATTTCGTGTCGGCACATCAAAGGGTTTGGGACAGAGTTTGGCCGCACCATCCACACGTTGGAAGCAAGTTCAGTTTGCTACGAGCTCTCAGAGTGATCGCACGCATGCACGTCTTTTAAATTTTATATTCACGCGTCGTAACTAGTATAATGTCCACAAAATGGCAGTGACAATGACCAATGAAGAAACTTTTTGCTTTATAGAGCCCTACTAAGCCGAAAATTGTTTGTGGAACCCAAGAAATAAAATCACAAAAATAAAAAAATACAATTTTCGTATACACATTCACGTAGTTGCGGTATGCAGTGAATAATTAAACCACAGCAGCTGTTAACGTCTCAATATTCAATTTAGTAAATTCGCTTAAGTGAAAGTGTACACGTCCGCACATTGGCCCTAACCGGAGCATACTGAACGACCTTCCAACGTGTGGACGCTAACACAAACTCGTCGCCCAACACCTTCCAACATATCCGCCATCATGTTGGCCAACGTGTAGAGGCGCCTTTAGCGTCCACACGTTGGAAGGTCGTTCAGTATGCTCCGGTTAGGGCCAATGTGCGGACGTGTACACTTTCACTTAAGCGAATTTACTAAATTGAATATTGAGACGTTAACAGCTGCTGTGGTTTAATTATTCACTGCATACCGCAACTACGTGAATGTGTATACGAAAATTGTATTTTTTTATTTTTGTGATTTTATTTCTTGGGTTCCACAAACAATTTTCGGCTTAGTAGGGCTCTATAAAGCAAAAAGTTTCTTCATTGGTCATTGTCACTGCCATTTTGTGGACATTATACTAGTTACGACGCGTGAATATAAAATTTAAAAGACGTGCATGCGTGCGATCACTCTGAGAGCTCGTAGCAAACTGAACTTGCTTCCAACGTGTGGATGGTGCGGCCAAACTCTGTCCCAAACCCTTTGATGTGCCGACACGAAATGGATCTCGCGCCAACTTGCGGGCCATCGTTCCAACACCTTCCAACTCCCGCTCTACACGTTGGGCCAACATATTGGGCCATAAGATGGGCCAGCATGTTGGCGAACGTGTGGATGAACAGTAACACAAACTCGTCGCCCAACACCTTCCAACATATCCGCCATCATGTTGGCCAACGTGTAGAGGCGCCTTGAACAGTAACACAAACTCGTCGCCCAACACCTTCCAACATATCCGCCATCATGTTGGCCAACGTGTAGAGGCGCCTTTATGTTTAACACCATGAGTCTAAATTCGAAAAATATCCGTCATATTGTTGATTGTTTTCGTAACATATTTTGGGGACAAAATATTTTTGTATGAAAGTTCGATGTCATCTACACATTAAAATTCATTTTAAAAAAAATGGCTCTAGTTACAGCTATTTTATAAAAATACTTTTTACCTTAAACACAATTCTACCACATAAAAATACCCTAGCTGGTTTAAAGGATAAACTTTTTACGTTATGGAACGATTATTAACAGCTGTGCAAAAAGTGGCAAAATTGGCGGCCTCACCCATATACAACTATGCCAAATTTCATGTCGATAGCTTTAATAGTTACTGAAATAATCAACTGTAACTGACGGACATACGGACGGAGAAAGTCTCACCATAAGGGTTACATTTTAACCATTTTGGTATGGAACCCTTAAAATGGCTGAAACTATGATTGTTAAGTTACCAATAATTAGTGATGATAATTATTGTGCCTGATAAGGTTTTAGAAGTATTTATTTTTGTTTATTTTTTATTTTATATGATGCCAAAACACTATTATTGTGGTAAAAAGCTATTAAGTTATATTTTTTTGTTATTTGGTGTGTGAAATTTTTTATTTTCTTTTTTTAAGATATAAGTTTGTCTCATTCCAACAAGGTTGTGATTAAATATTTTCATAAAACACTAAAATTTTTCTGACTTGCGGCCTTTTATTCATAATATTAATTTATTTTCATGAAAAATTTATAAACAAAAGGGACTTATATGCTGATAGTTTTCTTTAGGTTACAGATACGCCAAAATGGAAATAAACAAGTGATAGAGAATTAATTTACGCATCGGTTGATATAAAATGAAACAAAATCATTGTAAGTTAGAGGGCCAAAAAAGCAAAAAAACTACATGAAAATTTTCAATCGGCTCTCCTGAAAAAAGGTAAATTTTGAGATGTAGACCTTTAGTTTATAAGCAGCGATCTATTTAAATAACCGACAGTTCCTAAATCCCATTAGTTTTGGGGATCAGTTCCCCTACAGCATCAGGATTGAGGAGTTGGAATCCAAGTTTTTTGTAGGACAGTGTCGCAATGTTTCTCTATCGATTAAAAAAAATTACGCAAATCGGTTCAGAAATCTCGGAGATATCGGTGTACATAGGTAGAAAAACACAACTCCTCCTTTTTTGAAAGTCACCTCAAGTCCCCCTCACTCGTACGACGCTACGCGCATTTGAAGGTCAACGCTCGACTTACGTGCCGGGGGTTATACGTCCCTATATAATATGTACTACCCTACAGGCTACATCTAGTCACTAGTATCCTACATGATGTAGTGCACTAGAAGTAGACAGTAGTGTGGTGTAATCGCCGCTATAGACCTACCGATAGCCCCCTATCGATATTATCTATCAACAGCCAACTGCCAAAGTCCAAACTATCGACAGTTCCGCAACACTAAGGGACCTTTCAGACAGACCGGCGCGGAGAGCGTCGGAGAGCATTTTTTTTTTCACACAGACCGGCCGTTCAAATTTGCTCTGCTCTCCGCGCCGGTCTGTGTGAACGGACACGCGGATGCGCTCGGAGCCGAGCGTACGCTCTTGGGCCGGACGGCAGAGCATATTCGGCCTACGGTCGGCTGTGCGAGCATGAAAGAGCACGCGAACGGAGCCGGTCGGATGCTCGAGCGCGAAAGGGCACGGGCATGGAGCAGCCGACCGGCTCGACGAGTAGCCGACCGGCTGCTCTCATATATTTCACACAGAGCGTATTGGGAGCATGCTCGAGCATCCTCTTATCATAAAAGAGTTATAAAGCCTATTTCAATGTCTTAAGATTCTATTTTAAATGCGATTAAAAGGGTCTAGCCGGATAAGTATAGCGAATTGGCCCCCAAATGACAACCTATATCGAAACTTATGTTTCAATATTGGCTTGATGTACGAACGCGATTGACACCAGTTTTAGCGCCGTGCTCCGCTTTGACCTTCAGTTATTAAAAAAAAATGAGCGCAACTATGACTATCATTCAAAGTGACATATCTCGGAAACTATTAAAGCTAAAAACTTAAAACCAACGTGAGGTTTTAGGTAACCTTTAAGAGCATATTTCATATTTTTTCTAGATTTTTCGAATAGTTAAAAGTATATTTTTTTTAATAAAAAAAATATAATTATTATTATTCCTGTGTTTGTTATGACGGACATTCACTAAAAAAATATATATTATAGTACTTAATATGTACTAATACTCATAAAAAATTCGTTTGAAAACAGTTGGTGTAACACTTTGAAAAAAAATAAAATTCGACCCGAAATAAATGTATCAAAGAATACGAGCTAAACAAAGACATACGAATATAAACATTAAACACTTTATAAATTATAATCATAAAAATCCACCACCACTACAGCCTTTTTAACGTCCCACTGCTGGGCAAAGGCCTCCTCTCTCATAAGATAGAGGGATTTTTAGAGCTTAGACCCGCCACGCTGCTCCAATACGGGTTGGCGGGCTTTAACGATTATTGTCACAACTGATAGTGATAACAACCGGGACCGACTGCATAACGTGCTCTCTGAGGCATGGGGGTGAAACCGCCTGCTTCCAACTCCAGGCTGGCACTGAGAATTTCTTGACAGAAAACCCAATACCAAACAATTATTTGCCCGACCCGGGAATCGAACCCGGGACCACGCGATCTGCGGTCGGCTATGCTAACCACTAGATCAACGAGGCAGTTCATCATCGAGATGATAAAAAACTGATTAGTTTAATTTAATTAGTATTAAAAATTGTGTGCTTTATCTTTGTTTTTATGATTTTTATGATGATGAAATGCCTCGTTGTTCTTAGTGGTTAGCATATTCGACCGCAGATCGCGTGGTTTGATTCCCGGGTCGGGCAAATAATTGTTCGGTATTGGGTTTTTCTGTCAAGAAATTCTCAGTGCCAGCCTGGAGTTGGAAGCAGGCGGTTTCACCCCCATGCCTCGGAGAGCACGTTATGCAGTCGGTCCCGGTTGTTATTACTATCAGTTGTGACAATAATCGTTAAAGCCCGCCAACCCACATTGGAGCAGCGTGGCGGGTCTAAGCTATAAAAATCCCTCTATCTTATGAGAGAGGAGGCTTTTGCCCAGCAGTGGGACGTTAAAAAGGCTGTAGTGGTGGTTGATTTTTATGATTATAATTTATAAAGTGTTTAATGTTTATATTCGTATTTCTTTGTTTAGCTCGTATTCTTTGATACATTTATTTCGGGTCGAATTTTTTTTTTTTTCGAAGTGTTACACCATTTGTTTTCAAACGAATTTTTTACGAGTATTAGTACATATTAAGTACTACAATATATATTTTTTTAGTGAATGTCCGTCATAAGAAACACAGGAATAATAATAATTATATTTTTTTTTATTAAAAAAAATATTCTTTTAGCTATTCGAAAAATCTAGAAAAAATATAAAATATGCTCTTAAAGGTTACCTAAAATCTCGCGTTGGTTTTAAGTTTTTAGCTTTAATAGTTTCCGAGATATGTCACTTTGAATGATAGTCATAGTTGCGCTCATTTTTTTTTAATAACTCAAGGTCAAAGCGGAGCACGGCGCTAAAACTGGTGTCAATCGCGTTCGTACATCAAGCCAATATTGAAACATAAGTTTCGATATAGGTTGTCATTTGGGGGCCAATTCGCTATACTTATCCGGCTAGACCCTTTGCTCTGCTCTCCGCGCCGGTCTGTCTGAAAGGTCCCTAATGGGAAGCAAGTAAGTAGGTATACCCAGCTTGTCAGTTGTCGAATAAACTCAGTAGATAGGTGATATATGTACCTTGCCGGCCGGGTCCTACAAACAAGGCTACAAATTAATAGAAAAACAACTGCGTTAAAGCTTGATAAACTTTATTGAACAATAACTTTCAAATTACAAGTACTCTGAAGGTTGCTGTTTTAACAATAAAAACTTGATTTTGCAGGTAGCTTGTACGTATCACAAAAAATAAACAATCAGTCTCAAAATGGCACTGCCAAATCTTTGGAATGCACCTTAAACCTAGAAACACTTAAAAACCGAACAGTCTACTGAGATTTAGGCTGCTCAGTACCCTCGCTCTGATCTTTGATTTCCTTGCGCACGGGTCCCGTTTGAGCGATGGGAACCTTCCTTTCACCCTTGATCGCTTCTGGAACCTTCCTCGGCGCTGTGATCGTCAACACTCCGTCAGAAGAGAGCTTGGACTCGACCGCTTCCGGCGAAGCGCCCTCTGGCAGAGCGTACCTTCTCACGAACTGCCGGGATATGTAACCGTGTTGATCTTGCTTCTCTTCGTGCTTGCCTTCAACAACGATGAACCCGTCCGCCGTTTTGACACTGATTTCCTCCGGTGCGAAGTGCTGAACGTCCAGGTTGATTTGGAGTTTGTCCGCGTCGGCTTTGATACTGGAGCCGAGATCCCTTGCCGCGGCAGCAAGATGACGCCATGGGCGATAGTAGTCCCTGCTGAGAAGTGGTCCGGCTCCTACGGCGGAGAGGAGATCGTCGGGAGTGAGCGCCAGGCCGAAATGCTGGTCCATAAGACGCCGGGGACGAGGAATGGCAAACTCGTCGAACAAATACGGAATAAGAGACATCTTGATTCACGTAGAAATTAAAATAGACACGTAGACAAGAAAGTTTGTGTAGTAGCGCAATCGATTGTTTTCGATTCCAAATTCAATTAAATTCTGACCACAGAACAAAAATACTCTCTAACGAGAGAAGAATGTAAACTCCATAGTAAAAAAATGAGAACAGTTCAGCGCCATCTAGATTCAGCCCACCAACAACTCTGACGGCGGGAGATTCTATACCTACTTATCCTAAATAATATTTTTAGATAAGGCATTTTGACTCGAGAGAGAACTGGTGAAATAAAATACACCAAGTTCTCTTTCGAGTCAAAATGCCTTATCAATAAAGTTTTAGTTAGGATTCAAAATAAAACAACAGGTTTTCTTTCTAACAATTCACATTTATTTATGTGTAAGGATTTTTTTTGAGTGTGGTGGCTGACACTTCTTCTGAAAACGATCTATTTTCCAAATACATACAAAATCATTTTAAACATAATATGTATGAGACACTATTTACAATGCTGTTAATATTTTCATATTCAATTACATCACATGGAACAGCAGTTCTTTGTAACTTCCGTTTAGTACAATCAGTAAAACCTCTGTTCAATCACATACTTAGTTCAAATCTGAAAAGAAACAATTTTGTTGATTCATCATGATCAATCTATTACCGGCTCACTAGAGCACGGGTCTCCTCACAGAGTGAGAAGGGTTTTGGCCATAGTGTACCACGCTGGCCAAGCGGATTGGCAGACTAGATTTTGTTGATTAATTGGTACTAATTATTACAAATAATATATACCATAACATATAAGTATTTTTACTACCCTATATGTACCTAATAAATAGTAAACACTAAGGGTGGGCTACCAATATTATTTTTCCTAACTAGTATCTACAATGTCTGGAAAATGGTTGACAGTAACACATCAGTATATTAGCAGGAAACTATAGACATAAGCAGTAAGCACGCCTGTTGATATCACTATAAATATCAAAATGTGTGCTTGTGTCTGTATAAAATTTATGGAGAATGAATTTTAGTAAGTAGAGATCGACCAGAATCTCATGAAAAATAGGGAAATTAAATTTTGTAGTAAGCAACACTAGGTTAACTCGGCTGCCCTAGTGATAAACAAAGTAATTACATTCAGAACACCTTACCTGGGATCGTTTCACGAAACTAAAAATCAAGCAACTGCATTTTAAATACAAAAAAAAGTGATCAACATCCAATTACTTTGTTTTTGTGTTGTGCTTGTTGTTTACTTGGTTTTTTTATTTATATTCCAGGTTAGTGAGTGCAGTTACTTTGTCTGGGCAATTTAAATTTCAGTAAACGGTTCAAGTTATTTGAAATATTAAACTGTGGTAAAAAACTACTCGACATAAAACTTTTGTTAATGCAAAAAGTCAATTTCACAAAAAATGTCAGTTACTTTGTTTATCGCTAGGGCAGCCGTAGTGTTGCTAACCTTGGAATTTCATTTCCCTATTTTTCATGAGATTCTGGTCGATCTATATAAATCTACTAAGTTAGGTTAGGTTATACGTACCATGCAAGATTCCTTAAGCAGGTTTTAGGAAATCGAATCAACTTGATGTTGTCTTTACCGGCGAGTTGTTGCTGTTTTATTTGTCAGGTCAGATAATGAAATAAAACATACGAGCAAAGAATTCCACATATGAGTCTTGTTTCAATGAAACAGAATCAACGTCTCAAATATAAATAGCACTACACTATAAAACACAAACAGAGTAACAGAAGCTCGACTCGACGTATTTAAAGTTTATAATATGATCGCAAGAAATCTAAATATTTTAATTGTTACGAAACTTATCCACACAATAACAAAGACGCCATTTTGAAAAAAACAATTATTACCAACATTACGTACTATTACGTCAGTGACTACCAACTTAAAAACACTTAATTGACCATGAACAATTGAACCTATGGAATTTGCAGAGCGATTCAGAACACTTCGATAACTTACCGTGTCGATACGACTTGGTATGGATTTTGTATCCAAATTTTTTTTCGTGCAATTCAGAACGATAAAAGCATACAATTGGATATCGATTACGATACCGGTATCGATAAGATACATTGCGATTAAGACATGTGCATTTATGAAGTATGTTATTTTACCAAAATTTTACATAATATACATTCATATTAAGCATTAAAAAATAACTTTTAATCATCTTGAAGGTAATTAAAGTCATTATTTAAAATGATAACATTAAATTATTGATTTAGAGAGAAAAACGTCGAAGTGTACTACAAAAGTATTATTACAGCTATTCTCGTAAATACCACACAGATGTCCGTACCCAAAGGGTAAAACGGGACCCTATTGCTAAGACTCCGCTGTCAATCTGCCTGTCTGTCCGTCCGGACAGACGGCAAGCAATATACTACTCTCTACCGAGAGATATATTATGGCATTGGTTGGTAATCATGTACATACCAAAAATATAAATCTACATGATTACGTGTTGCCTCCTGTAATGCCCCCTCTTATTAGTTAGTAAAATTAACGCAAATTCTGGCAAAAGTTTTATTATATTTTCCCATAAAAGTTGAGGCATTTGCCTCAAATGGGTTAAAGGTATCAAGCAATGTCCGTAGATACCTACGTCTCTTAAGAATCCTCTTCACCGCGTCTTCTTCGCCTCGGTGATTTACTGCGGCTATTGCTATCTATTTTAATTGCGGCTCCGAACATATTTTTCACGAAATAACAGTAAAAGTACCTATCTGACGAGTAGATGAACAAAAAGATTAGGATATCGAATGCCCTGTAGCTTTCGATAAATAATCGTAAAAAAATATCGGATGTTCGGAAAATATTATTCGATAAAGTTGTTGTGAATAGCTTTTGATAGCGTTTGATAAAGTTGTTGTGAATAGCGATTATGACAATCGAACGATATCTACGTCGGTTCGATTCGGTTTCGGTTTCGACAACTTCCCGGTTGATACGGTTATTCTGAATTGAAAATACATCTTATCGTACGATAACTTACCGAATCGATTGATGATTATGTTATTGAAGTGTTCTGAATCACCCTGCCGAGCTTCAAACAAAATGTTGAAACAAAGAAATGGGGCCTTGAACAGGCTTTATCTCGTTCTTAACTACTTAAATAAAGTGGTAAGTAGTAAGTAAAGGTACAGAAAAACTAGAGAGAAAAAATAGCCCAGCTGAATTATGGACTTTGTCTTTCCTACATTGTTTCAGGCGCAGACTCCAGTATCTACATAAAGAATTATAACCGTCTTGGATATGACTTTAGAAAAGTTAGTGTTGCAATGCTTAAAAAATGTACAATTATCATCGGAATGTTTTAACAATGGCAATTTCAGCCCCCGTAGGTATAAATTTTCTTCTAAGAGAGTTTACACCCCCTGATTCTGACGTTTTCCGCCAAGATATTCCGCTTATATAGTGGCTGTTCGCAACGCCATCTAGTAACGAGTAGAAATTTCTAGACTGTTATTTGTTCAGATATGTAATTTTAGATCAGGGGTTCTCAGTGATTAGGTCGCATTGATGATTGAAAAATTAATATATTTATTTATTTTCTATTTTTCGTAAGCCATTTATTTTTTCTTTTAGTAGGTACTTAATCTGTTTTGTATTTGCATTTTCAAAAAAAACTATGTTTTCCGTATTCTTACCATTTGTCAAGTAAGTAGCCTGGATCACTCATTGGTCCTATGCTTGCCTGAGAAAATGCCATCAAATTCGGTTCCGCCATTTCAAAGGTTAGCCTATTGCCTTATTTGACCCACATTTTCGTTAAAATAATCATAAAATGAGCTTAATAAGAGACATTTATTTCGAAATCACAGACAGATACTTCAATTTCATTTTTCATAGACCACATTATACTAAGAACTAATAACTTACGTATATAATTATGTTTTTACATATTACGATAAAAATCTAAACAATGTTTAAACATAGTAGAATGTACATTATACTCCAAGCTGTACAAAAAATTTAAGTACTTATTGTATTTAGTTTTAATAAAATAAACAAAGTATTTTAAATAACTATTTCATTTATTCATATTTTCATATTTTATATTTTCTCCATAGAAAAGCTGATGTTATCAAAAAAGTTCATACATTGCTAATTGACTAAGTGGCAATCCATAAATAACGTCACACGTTAAGGGGGGAGGGGGTCGATGAATTGTGATATTGTGCGACAAAGGTGTGGGAGGGGCCGTAAATTTTGTCACGTCACATTTCAAAACAATTTCGTCATGTTTAAAGTACTATTAAAAAAAGTTAAAATATTTCCAACTTTATTTGTGAAAAAATGTAAATATTGAAAATAAAATGAAGTTTTATACTTACTTTATTTGTGTAAATATAAGGTTCAATTTTTTTTTTGTTGGCGAGTTTATACTCGCCACTTGTTTAAAGGATTGGGTTCACAGTTCATGAACTCAAGATGATTAAGTTTCTATCTTTCATATAATAAATATAAGTTTTTTGTTTTGTTAATTTATTAAACAGAAAACAAGAGTTTCATTTTTCATTTTTCCATTTAAATTCTAATAGGTACATGCTTGCTATACGTATAATAAAATCGTTGACTTGCCGTGTCTGCCGTGACACCAATCCAATAATGTAATGTATCCAATACTACAATAATACTACAGCAATAATAAATAAAACATAATTGAGAGAGGTTAGGGGCATGATTTAAGTTCATACTACGGAAATTCAGCACGATTCCCTTGGGAGAATCGTGATAAAATAAACCTTGGGATAAAAGTCAAAATGTCTAATAATTAATGAATTAGCATGCATAGAACGCATAGTGCGATTTTATTAATTCTTTTTTTGTTAGAAAGGTAAATATTTCATAATCTTTGGTTTTGTAGTTCAGAATTTATAACCATGACAACCCTCAGTATTCCATACAACTTGGAACTGGGATTGTACAAGAACCTTTGAACGTATGGATTATCATCTTAAGCTGGCGTAGGTTGTATTTGTCTGTTTGTCTATTTGTTCCAGCTAATCTCCGACAGACTAGAATGATTTTGATGGCACTTTCACTGGCAGATATTTACAACCAATATCCACGCGGACGAAGTCGTGGGCATCCGCTTGTCAGAAATAGATTTTTAACACTAATTAAAAAGTTTTAATATAACGAAACATCAGATAAATATATATATTCATAATATGTTAACATATTTATCATACGTGCCATTAAGTTTTTAAATAAAACTGTAGAATCATAAACTTAGGGGGGAAAAATTTACTTTCAAAATTTTAATTCAAGACTGCATTGCTACATGCAACTTTCTTTAATATTGAATGACGTATGATTTTAGAGGTATGATTAATTTTATTCAACACTATAAGTACATTCTTGGACACAAAACTATTTGGTCACAGACTAGCTATCTTGAATTAAAAAAAAAAAACACAGCAGACAACAGGTTGAGAAACCCTGCAAGGACATAGCGGTCACCCACGACGCGTCGACCAACCCATCTCTAGACGCGTCTAGAAAATAGAAATATACAATCGACGTCAGCTGCTCTGTCAGCTGCCTACGTGCGTATTTACTATTTTTCTCTCGAAGTTTTGCGTTGAGGTAGGTCATTATTTATTTAGGTACCTATTAGTCTTATTACCTACATCAAACATAATCATTATTATTATCTTTATCATGAGGAGAGTGCATGGTTCTCCAGTTTTTATGCGCTTCAATTTTATGATAATGGCCTTTAAAGTTATTTACATCAATGCCCTTGAAAGATTAAATAGGTAGATAGGTTACCTATAGGATAGGTACCTACCTACTTTCTTGCTTACCTAATAGATAGGTACCAACACTTACGGCCTGCTTCACCACCTTCTGATATGTATTAGAATATAGCTATCTACAACTTTTGTCTTTGTCACTCGACATAAAGTAAGAAAGTGACAAAACATACGTTTAGGCTATCAGACACTTAAGGTGCGTTAGGGTAAGATCGGAGGTGGGTTAAGACCGTATGACTCAAATTTCGGACAAATTAGGGCATATTTTTAAATGCGGGCAATATTGTGTATTAGGCCATTTAATTGGGCCCCGGCCCGTGGTTCCCGCAAATCGCTCCATCAAGTCGGACGTGTGCTATCAGCTATGCGCCATTAAACAAAACAAGGTAATTTTCGTAATTTTTTCGTCAATCCGGTCTTCAACTTTTATCTGTCTTTTTTAGCGAAGATATAACTTTTTTTGTAATTATTTTGCCTGGATAGTTAGTTTTATGATGCCACAAAGAGATTAATTTGATCCAAATAGAGCTAACATTGATGTTGGCGAAGATCCGGTATACCCCCTCGCAAGGGAAGATCGGATGAAAATTTTCCGATCTTTGCAAGTTTCAAATAAGGCAGTGATAGTCAAACTTTTTTAATTAAGTAATCATAAATGTTTCTGCCGTACGAGGTTTCTTTCGCTATTGCTTTTACTGAGTAATAGTAAGATTCCAAAACGAATTAACAGTAAGATTAATTAATCGGAGTAATAGTAAGATTCCAAAATAGAGTTAAAACACAAATTTTGCGCCTTAATAGCTCAATCTGGTACGAGTACTTTTCATAGATCGTTAATAACAAGATACATTATGTGACAATTAAAAAAAAAGTTTATTGAAAGTTGGTTACTATAATTACTTATCTTACAAGCATGAACTAGGCTAATAAGTACCATTAATGAAAAAAAAAATGAATTTTACATTGCTAATCATTTCTTAGTTTTTATAGTTGCCTAAAGTTTTATCCAAAGGCAAACCAGGGACCTTACGTATTAAGTAGTAATTCAGTTTCCTTTTCCAAATATCTGATATCCTGGTCCACTTAGTCACATTTGCTTTACTTCATCAAGTTCTATACCTTTATTCTGATTCTAATCGACTCTTTTATGCCTGCTCCCTTCCTGTTTATAATAAGACACGCGCCTGCTACACGTATATAAACTTGTACACACAATAAATTTAACAATTGAGTAGGTACTTACTACACCAGGCTTCCCCACTGGGCACCGGCAAATGCATCCGATCTTTACTGTTTTACTTACTTTGTGGCATGCCAAAGTTTGAGAACCACAAAATCACAATTTTTTTACATCAGGGGTAAGTTCGAATGGCATAAAACCAAAAATGAAAGAATCGATTGGAACATTTTTGTTTCTAGTCATTTATAATTCATATTCAAATATGTTCTAGAATAGGAAAGACCGAATGTATTCCTTATTAAGACTTTGTTCTCCAAGCACTAGAAGTGACTTTGAATTTATGTCCGGTCATACCCCTTGGTGGCCAATTCTTAATCATGGTCATAAAAAAAATTGTGTTGACTTTGCGTACGTAAAAAACAAAAACCGTTGAGTTTACATAAACAAACTATTTTCAGAGCTAAACTACGTTTAACCATTAACCGTTTACGATATATTACATTAATATAAGATGTATGGATTTCGAGAAAAAAAATTTTTTGCGACACTCTTCCAACTAGTCGAAAATCCGTCCGGTATTACCCCAACGCACCTTATCAGAAGGTGGTGAAACAGGCCGTTAGATAGGTACCTACTTAGTACTTACCTATACTTCATAAAGGGCTAATAAGGTAGACAGAAATACCTCGGTAAGTACGGTACCTAGGTAGGACCTAGGTAGGTAGGTTTACCTTTACCGTGAAATGTTACGATATAGGTACCTATAGTAAGTAAGTACATAGGTATTATATTAGCGGCACGCTATGATGGCCGGTTTGACACATTACAATAGTGATGTGGAATGTCAATTTATTCTCGAACAAAAAACAATTAAGTTTTGTTTTTGTACCTGATTAAATAGGTTTAATAAAACAAAAATGTATATGTTTATTTAATTTATTTGAACGAACTGAATATTTGAACGAAAATGAATATACATACTTTATATGCACACAAGAAACATATGAATACAAAAGATACCAAAAAAGGTGCCACAAAAGGCCATAATTAATCAGATTCGTCCATACTACTATTTTCACTGTCGTCACTGCTATCATCACATACATTAATAATTATATGTTCGTTTTCTATAATATTATCTATTTTCACATCTCTTTCATAATCTTCCCTTATTAATTTAACAGTTCTATTCACAACCTTTTCCCAGTCTCCTTTAGTCACATGTTCACAAGCTTCTTTTAATAATTTTAGCATTTTTTTTGTGGTAAATGGGGGTTCTGTATTGTGTCTTGCAGCATATCCCTTAATTTGAGCCCACACCAACTCAATCGCATTATACTCACAATGGTAAGGCGGTAACCGTATAACTCTGTGCCCATGTTCTAATGCTATTTCGTCAATGACGTATCGGATCTTGGTTGGTTTGTTTTCTTTTAAAAGACGTACTAATTCCGCTTTTAACATATTCATGTTTGCATCTACGCCATTTTTACGAAGCCATGCGACGATATCAGCTTTCTTTTGGGATTGGGCAGGTGGCTTGTCAATTTGCATCGAGTGGTATGGGGCGTTGTCCATAATTATAATAGATGGTTCAGGGAGGCTACACAACATTGAGGTAAACCATTCAGTAAACTTTTCTCCATTCATGTCTTCATGATAGTCTCCAGTGGTTTTTGACGCAAAAGCCATGAGAGAACCTTCGACAAACCCGTTGATGGTTCCGGCGTGACAAATTATAAGTCGCGATCCTTTTCCTACAGGAACTTTGGAAGTAGATGCTGCTGTGTCATCGTTCCAAGAACGGCCTACAGTATGGTTAGCATTAAGCCATGTTTCATCCAAGAACACAACATTTTGCCAATTTTTGATTTCTTTCACTTGCCGTAAAAAAGTATACCTTGCCATCGCTATATCAAATCTTTCCATCAATATTTTGCGTTTGTTACATTTTTTGTATCGAAATCCAATGGTCTTCAAAATCTTCGTTAAAGAACTTTCCCCACCGAAGAATAATCCAGCTTCCTTCAGTGAATGCACCAACTTTTTTCTTGTTGGATACTCCTTCTGTAAATAGTAGCCGTAAACATGTCTTCGGATAGCATCGGCATCAAAGCTATCGATGCCTACGACTGGTTTTGCTCGTTTTCTCTTTTTTGGTGTGTGAAGTTTATTTTCTTCTGTGCCAGTCTCGCCATATTTTTTTTTAGTTATCCGTCTAACAGTTCGTTGTCCAATATTAAGCGCATCAGCTACGCGTTCAACCACTGACGTTATAGGTAAAATTGGCCCTCCATTTTGAGCTTCACGATCGAAATAGTTACGAAGGCGTATTACGAACTCACGTGTCTGACTATTTAGAACAGTTCTCTGCGTACGTTCGGTCATATCGACGAAATCCACAACAAAGGGCTTGAACAGAGTCCAAATTAACGAGCAAGGGTCAACAGTAATGCAGTATCAATATTTGAAATCCAAAGCCAGGTCAAAACTATATCACAATCGCATTGCACTGACAGTTTATACTTTTCGAAGCAACGTCAATTCGAAACTGCTTTGTTTTGCATTGAGCATTGACGCGAGTTTGCCGGAGGTAGTAGTTGTGCTAGCCAGCGATCCTATGTGACGATCGTATTAGATTCCATTTTTAAAAATTTATTGATATTTTTTTGCGATTTCAGAGGTTTGTCCACATAGTGAAAATTGTTCATATTCACAAGTACATTCACCCCTTAAATGGTGCAAACTGATTTTTCTACACTTGTATACATTTAAGAAATCAATTTAATAAATAAATTTTGAGTCCTAAACCTAAAACTACATTCGATAAAATTTATGAATCTCTGCACATCACTATCGTCAATAAAGTAATACAATTATTTCCTTCAAAGTCGTTATCAATTAATACGGAACTTCATGAGAAACTACATTCGATAAAATTTATGAATCTCTGCACATCACTATCGTCAATAAAGTAATACAATTATTTCCTTCAAAGTCGTTATCAATTAATACGGAACTTCATGAGCGGACAAACGTCAAACCGGCCATCATAGCGTGCCGCTAGAGTAGGTAGGTATCATTGGGTAAAACTGCCAGTCTGCCCCATCCAAGTTAGCTTGCTTCCACAGATACACTTGCTTCCATCATAGACATTAGACATCAGCTGGATGTAGGGCTCGTGGTCCCACCGATTTGTCCTATAGGTGGGACCACGGTATACCACTATGTACCCGTGGTCCCACCTGGTTTACGTAGTACTATTATGTACCTACCTACCAAGTGTTGTAGAAAAGGAACCTATTTTAAGTTGTCTTTCGAAGTCGTGGTCATGATGTGGACTCTAAAATAGTAGGTAGGTATCCACATTGTATCCACATAAGTAGGTAGGTACAAGGTGCCAATAGATACCTAATGAGGTACCTAAATACCTACCTAAATAAAAAAGGTTTGAATGAAATACTTAAAACAAGTAAGTGTAAGTAGGTACCTACCTACCTATTTAGGTATTTGTTTTGTAGGTTAACGCACAGAATAATAACTAGTACAAGTTAACGTAAAAAGAAACTAGGTCCGCTATTTTCTATACCTATCTGCGTTCTTTAAATTGAATGGAATTCATTCACTGAGACATTGAACCAGAGCGACATATTTAGGTAGCTTATCGAGTCGCGAATCTGTAGCACTGGCATTGGGCGGGCAATATGCTCAAAGAACCGATGGGCGTTGGGATCCCACTGTGTTTGAGTGGCGAGTGGCGACCTCGCACCGGCAAACGAAGCGTGGGAAGACACAGGACCGTGGGACGGACGATCTCAAGCGAGCCAGCCACTGGAAACAAGCGGCACAAGATCGTGTTCTGTGAAAATCATTGGTTCTGTGGCGATCCTTGCGATGCCCTGTGGCCAGCTGTGGCCCTCTATTGGTGGAGAGTGGAGACGACGACGACCTACCTTCACCTTACCTTACCTTTACCTTACCTTACCTTCACCTTACCTTACCTTCACCTTACCTACCTACTCATCAGCATGTCATACCTACGTGATAGGTCGGAATTCGGATTCACCACCTAATTGTGTACCACGCAAACATTTTTTATTTGTTCACCAATTAGGTGGGTACTGGGTAAGTGGGTAGGTCTAGGTAGGTACTAAGTAGGTAGGTACCTAAGTGACGATGATGCATCTGATGGTGAAAGGCCCATGGCGTGGTCCCACCGATTTGTCCTACTGGTGGGACCACGGTATACCACTATGTACTTACCCGTGGTCCCAACTCCCACCGGGCTAGGCGCGAATGATAGTATCGACTAGTACTACTCGGTAGGTAGAGGTAGGTAGTAGTTATTTTTATTAATGTAGACCTAATATTTAAAATTTCAATTTTTTTAACCGACTAACTTCAAAAAGGAGTGTTCTGTATTCCACCACCACTACAGCCTTCACGCTGCTCCAATGCGGGTTGGCGGGCTTCAACCACCTAGATCACATGATAGTGATAATAACTGGGACCGACTGCTTAACGTGCTCTCCGAGGCACGGGGGTGAAACACCGCCATTTGACCGCCATCTACTAACTCCGGGCTGGCACTGAGAATTTCTTGAGAGAAAAGCCCAATACATTACAATTATTTGCCCGACCCGGGAATCGAACCCGGGACCTCGTGATCTGTAGTCGAATACTCTAACCATTAGACCAACGAGGTAGTTAATAAAAAGTTCTGTATTAGACCCGTAAGTATGTAGGTAGTTACACCGCGCTATACCGGCTACCATAGTTTGTTTCATACAAAATTGAAACGGCAGAAAGTTCTCGAGTAATCTAGAACGTCAGCATTTACAGATAAAAACCACTAAAAACATTTTAGGTTTGTAATGTAATAATAGTAAGTAAATAGGTAATTCTATTGTATGCGTAGGTAGACGTGGTTGTATACAAACAACATCAGCCGGCCGGCGGCCCAGCCGGCACAATTCGAGAAGGTCATTGATCGTTCCATTCATGATTCAATGTTGCTATGCCACCCTGCGCGCCTGCGCATTCGATACTTTTCGGGAAACTACTCCTCAATAGATGGCGTTACGGGTATAAAAGGCAAGCAGAGCCCGCCCGTTCCAAGTATTTGAATTCAGCTAACCGAAGTGTTCACACTGCGAGTTACGAGCGACTCAAAAGTTATCAAAACTTTTGAATTTCGAAGTTGAATTTCGTGTATATTGTGAGTGATCAGAAAATTGCAAGAAGAATGTCTCTTCTACCATACGTATTTGGCTACGACTGGCCCCGATACCGTCCGAGCCGTCTTCTAGACCAAGATTTTGGACTTGCCATCACTCCGGACGACATGTTAACAGTTGCAACCATTCCAATAATTCCCGAAAACTATGTACAACCTTGGCAACAACTGGCGAACGCTGCACGTGAAGTTGCATCCAATATCAAGGCGGATAAGGACAAATTTCAAGTGAATTTAGACGTGCAACATTTTGCTCCTGAAGAAATCAGCGTGAAGACAGCCGATGGTTATATCGTTGTTGAAGGGAAGCACGAAGAGAAGAAGGATCAGCACGGATACATATCTAGAAAATTCGTACGGAGATACGCTCTTCCTAACGGATGCAATCCCGAAGCAGTTGAATCTAAACTTTCTTCAGACGGTGTTTTGACTGTGACTGCACCCATGAAACAGCAGCCCGCTCTCAAAAATGAAAAAGTCATTCCAATCCAGCAAACTGGTCCCGTTCGCAAGGAAATCAAAGAAGACGCCAATATTGAAGAAAAGAAGTAGGGTTTTGTTTTAATTTAAAACCGTTATCGTAAAAACCTGCTATGAAACTTTGAGACTGATTTTTGTTTGTAGGTAGGTATTTTTAGTTTTATTGATTCCTTTAATAAAAATTTAAGTTTCTGAAATAGTGGTTTTATTTTTGTATAAAATTAAAAATAGGTAGTAAGGTACCTAGGTTGTATAAAATAGGTTGTTTTAATCTATGCAAAATCTAGCTTGCCATTGGAATTTTGCAAGTTATAAGGCGTATTTCACCATCCTACCTACAACTTTTGTCTTTGCCACTTCACGGAAAGTGACAAAACTTACGTTTAGGCGGTAGGCCACACGAGTAGATAAGTATCTACTCGTGTCGTGTGTTTAGGGCTTTAGGCTATATCCGATACTTAACAGAAAGTGGTGAAACAGGCCGTAAGTTATGGGTTCCGGACATCATCATGATCAATCGCGTTTGTCAATGTTTGAAGTACATAGGTAGGTTTATTATATTATACATAGTTACTAATTGTTCCTAGCTATATTGTGATAATCCTGGGAACTCTTTGCCTTGGTACCTTAAATGGTCGATTGATCATTTACCAAGGATTAATCGCAACACAATCTCTTGGTAAACGATCAATAAATAATTGAGAGTCGCGATTGACAATAATTGCGATTGCCAATCACGATTGATCGTGTCCGGAGCCTCCAGCATTTAATAGGTATAAGTAGGTAGGTATATAGGTGGCAAGAAACATTATTCCTTCCTCGTCGTCACCTGTATTCAATTTAGCATGGCATAGGTACAGAAACGGAGCCTATGTCCCGGAATCGATTCCTGACCTGACGCAATATTACAAATTACAAATTGACGATTGTTATTTTTTTTATAATATGTTATTGCCATTACGGACTGCCTCGTTCGTCTAGTGGTTAGTATATTCAACTGCAGATCACGAGGACCCGGGTTCGATTCCCGGGTCGGGCAAATAATTGTTAGGTACCTATTAGATTTTTCTGCCAAGAAATTCTCAGTGCCAGTCCGGAGTTGGTAGTTAGCGGTTTTTCACCCCCGTGCCTCGAAGAGTACGTTAAGCAGTCGGTCCTGGTTATTATCACTATCATGTGATAATTTAGTCGTTAAAGCCCGCCAACCCGCATTGGAGCAGCGTGGTGGGTCTAAGCTCTAAATCCCTCTCTAGTCTCTCCTATGAGAAAGGAGGCCTGTGCCCAGCTGTGGGACGTTAAAACAAGGGCGTCGCCAGCCGATGGCCAAGGGGGGGGCAAGTTGATGTATAGTATAGGAAAAGTAAAAAGTATTGTTGGTACAGTCGACAGCTTTTGAAACTGATTGTAGATTTTTTTATAGATACTTTTTTAATAAGTTGGTACGAAAATAGTGCAACGGGTGAGGTTTAAACCTTAACGGAGGAAAAAAAATTGAAAAAACCAAAAATGTGCGAAAATTTTGCGGTTTTTTGAGTGCTGCAAAGTTAGCACAGGTCTTTCGAAGCTGCAAACTTGGATTTATACCAACTAGTGGTAGTAATCCTAACAACATATTAAAAAAACCACAATTTTCCAGTGACACTGCAAGCAATGTCTATATTTTTTCAAATCTCTAGGGGGGGCAGCTGCCCCCCCCTGCCCCTACCTGGCGACGCCCTTGCGTTAAAAGGCTGTGGTGGTGGTGGATTGTTATTTAGCTCACGTCAGTAATTTAAACATTTTAGGTAGGTACCTAGGTATTATAACTAAGTACATAATTATTAGTCGTACCTATAATGGTGTGGGCTCACTGTGTACATAATCATAAAACTTGAAAAATATTAAAATACAATTTAAAACACCCAAACTGGTTTTTGCTTGAACCCAAACTCATGTAAGTAGGAGGTACCTACCCATCTTGTAATAAGTTAATAACTACATACATAGTTAGCCTGTACGACTTACGAGTAATCTACCTACCTCCATGAAATTCATAATAATCGGTCACAGTTCCTGTGGTTTATTCCAAGCACAGACCAAAGGCACAGACTCCTAGGACCTAGGACCTAGGTCAATATAGAGTCAATCTGCTTGGCTATGGCCTATGCAATAATCACAATGGTGTCAAATATTGACATTAAATGTCACCCAAATCATAATGTATTATTCTACTCTCTTACGAGAGAAGTCATATTGAAAATTAGAAAAATAAAGCTATGCTACTTAATCCTCTACTGAACGTCAGTCTCCGCCCAAAACTATATTCATGGATCAAACAGACAAGGAATGTTAGACCAGTCATAAAGATAGGTAAAGAAAAATTCCAGCTGTGTATAGATGTGCACCAGTTTGCCAAAGAGGAATTGAGTGTCAAAGCACGTTCGGAATACGTAATCATAGAAGGAAAGCAAGAAAGGAAGTCCAAGAAGGGATGTCTTGTTAGGCAGTTTGTAAGAAAATTTAAGCTACCAGACGGTTGTGATCCTCAAAGGATTGAATCTCAGTTGTCTCCCGAGGGACATTTGATTGTAACTGCACATAGAAATACTTGTAGTAGAAATTGGCCTTGTGAAACTTTGATACCGATTTCTTATAAATGTAAAGGGAATGAAGAGGATGCTGCTAGCTCAGTCAAAGAACCTTGTAATGTACCGTCTAATAAGTAAATTAGAGATTTATCCTCCTAATTTACTACCTCCTACCTACTTCCATGTACAAACTCGAAGTTCGACCGAAATACGGACTCAAATGTTTACAGAGCTGAGCTAATAATAACATGAATCATGGTCAATGTGTAAATGTATTTTATTTTATCGTTATCTTTACATTGAGAAACCATCTACAATACTTACTTAATCATTGCAAAAGCAAAAGAAAAAATATTAATTTTTAATCAATAACTCGACATCAGCCTGTCATTATGTTAGGTAGATTTTGAGTAATTTCACAAAGAAAAGAACTATAACTATATTCTGACTATGTCTATAGTAGACTACTATAGGAAAGGCCTATAATATCAGCTACGCTTCCTCTATCGTCCCACACGCTTTACGCCTTCCTTATTCACCTCCTTCCTACCTTCTTAAAGACGTCGGTCCCAGAGGGTATGCCGATAAAATGTCTCCACACCGGAAGAACAGTTTTGCTCAGGAGAAATTATTTGGAGCAAAGATCATTCTGATTGTAAGCCAAAATTTATGTTGATTATCTCATTTGTCTAACTCTATTGTATCCAAGAAATAAAATAGAAAGCTCAGTCTACCTACATAGCACCTACATAGCTCGAGTCTCGATACTGAAGTATCAATGGACGGGATACTTATCACGAAGAACCGATAGATAATGGGGTCCCAAGGCGACCTCGCATCGGGAAACGCAGAACGCTGCATTGGTAGACTCCTGGACGGACGATCTCAAGCGAGTCAGGCGGTACAATTCGGTGGTGATCCTTGCAAGAGACCTATATCCAGAAGTGGACGTCTATTGGTTGAGACGAAGCTACTATTATTATAACATCATCGCTTTACTTTTGAATGGCATGCTAAATAATTGCTACAAGTTCAAGGTTGCCAAATTCACGAAATAACGGACTATTAATAACTCAATGACCGAGTATTTTAAGATCATTGCTGATGACACACGGTAAACATACCTACCTACTAATACCCTACATACTAATGAGCTGTACCTTCTCATTTCATTAATGTTTCTACAATCCATATTACTACGGGAGGTCGATGACCAATTGAAAAAGTCATTTTATACCGACTGGAAATTTTAACACTAATAGTTCAGACCTAACCCATCACAGCTCCGAACGTCAGCTGCCGCGCCAGTGGTGGAGGAGCATGTGAAAGTGCTTGAAAATCAAAGCGCTCCGAGTGATTTTATCCCGGACAAAAATGGTCTTAAATCATTGTTTCGATCATTTTTGATACAGAAACAATCGTCAGCTGCACCGCCGAGGGTGGGTTATACGTCCGCTACGCGCATGAAGTGCATTAAAATTTTAACAAATAAAGTTATTTTATACCTTATAAAATGTATGCAGCAGAATTTCCTCACTTTTACAATAATAAAGAAAATCGTCAGCTGCACTTCTGGTGGGGGAAAGACCGTCAGTCAGCGTGATAAACATTTTGCGCGCTCAGTGCATTTAGCCTAGTAAATCTAGGAAAAATATCCTATAGTTTTAAAAATTGGTCAAATGTATTCTTTGGGCCTTCCTCTTGAATATATCCAAACACCCTATATGGGGGGGTGCGTAACCAGCCGCCATTTTTAATTTTGTCCCTTTTTTCGGTTTTTTCTCATATTACGAAAATTTCTACAAATAGCATTATCATTACTTCTGACAAAAGTTTTTGTATATAATTTGCCATAAATGTGGTCTTTTGCATTTTTACTCTAAGTTTATTATTTTAGGAGATTGAGTGTTTAAAGGTATTTTAGGTCCCTTTTTCGTTTTTTTTGCTCATATCTCGAAAATCTCTACGAATAGCATTATAATTACTTCTGACGAAAGTTTTTGTACAAAATTTGCTACAAAGGAGGATGGGCAAAAATGTATGAACGTTGGTCTACCTAATCAACACAAACGCCCTCTATGGAAATAAGAAGCTAATAAGTAGTTAATCAAATTACGTATAGCGTTTATGCCAAAATATATGGGAGTTTTTCAAAATTCACTAAAAAATAAATGTTTTAAAAATACTCTATATATTAGTAATTCTACTATGAATTTAATTAATAGTGCGTAGCGTTCTACGTTAAACTGCCTCTTAGGTCTAATGGTTAGCATAATCGACTGCAGATCACGAGGTCCCGGGTTCGATTCCCGGGTCAGGCAAATAATTGTTAGGTATTGGGTTTTCCTGTCAAGAAATTCTCAGTGCCAGCTCGGAGTTGGTAGTTGGCGCTGTTTCACCCCCGTGCCTCAGAGAGCACGTTAGGCAGTCGGCCCCGGTTATTATTACTATCATGTGACAATAATCGTTAAAGCCCACCAACCTACATTGGAGCAGCGTGGCGGGTTTAAGCTCTAAATCCCTCTCCTTTGAGAGAGGAGGCCTGTGCTCAGCAGTGGGACGTTAAAAGTCTGTAGGTGGTGGTGGCGTAGCGTCTATAAAATATAGAATTAAATACATTGGTCAAGTTGGCAGCAGGGGGCACAAAAGCGGCCTAATGTCGGGCCCAACATAACTAATAATAGTAATAAGTCGAGATTATTAGCACACAAGTAGATAGGTACAGAGGGAAAGCTTCATACAAACGGCTGGCTGTAGGTACACTCACACAAACACTTACCAACGGTTCGGTGTCAGTTGGATGACAAACGTGCGCATAATATGTGTGCGTGTACCTACGCTCTGTACCTACCTATCTACTCGTGTGATTATTATCTTGATCGTTAGAAAGCTGCGAACTATTCCTATTGTTACTAGGTGGCATATTATGTCCTTCATAGCCTAATACTTCTATATCTTGCGGTCATAAAACAGAAAATAAGGTAAGGGGCTGCATTATGTTTTTCTCGAAAATCTCTTGAACCCCAAGACTTACAGCTTTGCTTCCATATAATAAAATTAAGTACTAAAAATAAGCTTTTCATTGAAATACGTTTCATTTGTGTTGAGTAGGTAGACCACTTTGCCCATCCTCCTTTGGTTCCATTCATTTTTACTCTAAGTTTATTACTTTAAGAGCTAAAGTATAGGGTATTTAAGTTAATATTTGAGGTCCTTTTTTTTGGTTTTATGCTCATATCTCGAAAATCTCTACGAATAGCATTGTAATTACTACTAAAAAAGCTTTTACATAAAATTTTGCACTTTGGTTTTGTACATTTTTACGCTAAGCTTACTACTTTAGGAGTTAAGTATAGGGTGTTTAAGTTAATATTTGAGGTCCCCTTTACAGTTTTTTGCTCATATCTTGCAATAAGAATAATGTTTCCAGTCGGTATAAAATGACTTTTTCAATTGGTCATCGACCTCCCGTAGTATATCGATATGGGAACTATTTTTAAACTGAACTATGTACCTACCCACCCAGTTTAGAGGATGTAGGTAGGTACAATGATAAACTCATCCGAAATGATTCATACTAGAGATGGGCCGACTAGTCGCCGACTGGTCGGGAAAGCCGACTAGTCGGCATGTTTTATAGTCGGAGACTAATTGGCATAATAATCGGCACCAAACAAATAAAATAAAACCAACATTTAATTACGTAGGTAGGTACTAACAGTTGGTTTTTATTTTAAATAACAACGTAGTTTTTAGGGTTCCGTACCCAAAGGGTAAAACCGGAACCCTATTAATGTCACTCTGCTGTCGTCTGTCTGTCTGTCCGCCGGTCACAGGTCTCTAGCTCGCAGAAGAAATGAGTTAAAAACCTGAAATTTTGGTAATTTATGTAGAACGTTGACCCAAAATCAAATATTGAATTAGAAATTGAATTAAATTCGTTTTCAGGGGGGCTCCCATACATGAGAAAGGAGCCGGGAAAAAAAAATTCCCTAGCTTGTGGGTAGGTACCATTGTTTAGAGCTTATTGAGAAAAGTAAGAATATATTTTTTTATAATTTTTTACTCAAAAAATAAGGCCATCAAAGTTGTCAGTTTTAGACCATTTTTGTGATGGGGGCTATCTCGAAAACTAAACTAGTTAGGAATATGATATTTCGGTATGTTATGAACCATATTATGCTCTATTTAAACAACAAATACTGAAAACAACGATTCATAGAATAGTTTATAAGCTGTGACCCAAAACAAACGAACATTTTTTGGGTTTTTTCGTGGTTTTTTCTTTCACGGTTTGATGCGATGTCTAGATCGAAAATTAAATATTTCTTAGACCCAAAATATTATATTGTTCATAATTATGTACGAAACCCTAAAAGAGCGAGGCCCGACTCACACTTGGCCGATTTTTTTATTATTATATTTTTTTCATTAGGTAAGTAGGTACCTAACTACTCTGCTGTAAAAGATACCCGGACAAAACATCTATCTATAATATAATAAAACTGTAACAGATTCAATTCTGTACATTGAAGATATTTTGAAAATTTTTATTGGAGGGCACTCTATAATCAATACTGAAGCCAAAACTGCAATTTGTTTCATTTTTGTCTGTCTGTCTGTCTGTCTGTCTGTCTGTATCTTGGCCGCGCATCACGCCGAAACTACTGAATGGATTCGAATGAAACTTGGTACGATTTGAGTTTATACTCCAAGGTAGGACATAGGATACTTTTTATCCCGAAATTCAGCACGGTTCCCTTGGGAGAGGGGATGAAAGTTAAAACGTGTATTTAGCTGTAATTCATTAACGCGTTGTTCGATTTCACTCATTCTTTTTTTGTTAGAAAGGTAGTACTTTATATTATATTGTCGTAAATATTTCAAGGTCATAGATTTTTTAGTTCAGAAATGACAGACATTTATTGGGTTCAAATAACTTGGGACCCGGATCTTTGTACGTACGGCTTATTTTAAACTGGCGTGCGTTTAAATTTATGTTTATCGGTCTGTCTATTTATTTCAACTAATCTCAGAAACGGCTGGACCGATTTTAATGGAACTTTCAATGGCAGATAGGTGATGTTATAAGGAGTAACTTAGGCTACATTTAGTTTTGGTACATAAAAGAATTATGGGATCCGTTCCGATCCTATATAAAACCGCGAACGAAGTTGCGGGGGTCAGCTAGTCTATACTAATAAATAAAATTGAAGTGTCTGTCTGTAATATCGAAATAACTACCTCATATTAAGCTCATATGGTTATTTGAACGCTACCATAACCGAATCACACGTTTTTAAAATTTTTGTCTGTCTGTCTGTCTGTCTGTCTGTCTGTCTGTCTGTCTGTCTGTCTGTCTGTCTGTTTGAACGGGCTAATCTTCGGAACGGCTGAACCGATTTTGACGGGACCTTCACATACAAGTAGAGAATTAACCAGGGAGTAACATAGGCTACTTTTTTAACCGACTTTCAAAAAAGGAGGAGTTGTGTTTTTCCACCTATGTACGCCGATATCTCCGAGATTTCTGAACCGATTTGCGTAATTTTTTTTTTTTAATCGATAGAGAAACATTGCGACCCTGTTCTATAAAAAATTTGGATTCCAACTCTTCAATCCTGATGCTGTAGGGGACCTAATCCCCAAAACTAATGGGTTTTAGAAACTTTCGGTTATTTAAATTGATATTGGGGGTACCAACTATTGATATTGGGACTTTATCGTTGAATGAACTCGAGTAGGTACATATCCAACTCCTCAACCCTGATGCTGTAAGGAATTGTATTCCAAAATCGTGGGGATCCCACGGGATTTTTCCGTTTTGGGGACGGGTTTCTACAGATAAGCTGCTTTTTGTTCTGGAAAATCAAAAGTTCCCACGGGATTTTTAAAAACCTAAATCCACACGGGCGAAGCCGTGGGCATCATCTAGTAATATAATAAAACTGTAACAGATCCGATTCTGTACATTGAAGATATTTTGAAATTTTTTATTGGAGGGCACTCTATAATCGATACTGAAGCCAAAACTGTAATTTTTTTCATTTTTGTCTGTCTGTCTGTCTGTCTGTCTGTCTGTCTGTCTGTCTGTCTGTCTGTCTGTCTGTCTGTCTGTCTGTCTGTCTGTATCTTGGCCGCGCATCACGCCGAAACTACTGAATGGATTCGAATGAAACTTGGTACGATTTGAGTCTGTACTCCGAGGTAGGACATAGGATACTTTTTATCCCGAAATTCACCACGGTTTCCTAGGGAGAGGGGATGAAAGTTAAAACGTGTATTTAGCTGTAATTCATTAACGCGTTGTCCGATTTCACTCATTCTTTTTTTGTTAGAAAGGTAATACTTTATATATTGTCCCGTAAATATTTCAAGGTCATAGGTTTGTTAGTTCAGAAATGACAGACATTTATTCGGTTCAAATAACATGGGACCCGGATCTTTGTACGTACGGCTTATTTTAAACTGGCGTGCGTTTAAATTTATGTTTGTCAACCTGTCTATTTGCTCCAGCTAATCTCCGAAACGACTGAATCGATTTTGATGGAACTTTCAATGGCAGATAAGTGATGTTATAAGGAGTAACTTAGGCTACATTTAGTTTAGGTACAAAAAAGGATTATGGGATCCAATCCGATGCTATATAAAAACCTAAATCAACGCAGACGAAGTCGCGGGAGTCAGCTAGTTTTTAAATATTCGTTATTTGAGTCGCTGTCATCATCGTCACACATACTAGATTCCAGCAAAAACGGTGATCTTACTGTTATACCTACTTACTATATTATTTTCAAAAAGCTGCAGTTTGGAGTTTGTACCTTATGATCGGCATTGACGACTAGTTGACCGATAGATGGCAATTTGAAAACCGATTAGTCGGCTAGTCGTCAAATAGCATTGTCGGCCCATCTCTAATTGATACGTAAAGCAGACCCCTAATTTCGTCTGCACCTAGAAACTTCTCGAGTGCACGCACGTAAACATAAATAAGCGACGACGTCAACGTGCGCTTTATATAAATAGCACGGCCACGAAACTGTTTCATAGTCTTACACAAACTAGAAGCGTTGAGAGATCAGTGGGTATTGAATAACACATCGAGAATGTCGCTCGCACCGTACTTCTTCGACTACGACTTGCCTCGGTGGCCGCGTCGCCTCCTAGACCAGAACTTTGGCCTCACTTTAACCCCGGAAGATCTCTTCACAGCGACTACGAGCCCGGTCGTCCCGAGATGCAAATTCTTCTGGCCCAATGACGTCGGATCGTCCATCAAATTCGAGAAGGACAAGTGGCAGATCAGCGTGGACGTTCAGCACTTCGCACCCGATGAGATCACTGTGAAGACAGCGGACGGTAACATAGTCGTTGAAGGGAAGCACGAAGAAAAGCAAGACGAGCACGGATTCATTTCCAGGCATTTCGTGAGGAAATTCAAGATCCCAGAGGACACAGATCCCGATGCGATAGAGTCGAGGCTCTCCTCCGATGGTGTGCTAACCGTTTTGGCATCAAGAAAAGCGGATGTACTGAAAGGTGAAAGGAACGTTCCTATAACCCACACGGGCCCAGTCAGGAAGGAAGTGAAGGAAGAAACAACCGCGGTAGCGCCAGAAAAGAAGGCGTAGTGCTAGAATTGTGATTGCTGTTTTTTTTTTATTTATGAACTTTACGTGACTGATTAAATGAGACTGTGTATAATTAAGTATGTTATTTATTCAGATGTGAGAATATAGTGTGTTTTCCTTGTTTTGTAATAAAATAAATGGGTTTTTTAAATAGCAAACAAGAGGTAATTTTTTTTTTCAAACTGCACTTCAGTGAAAAAGTATTTTGAATTGAATAATTACTTATTATATTAGAACTAGCTGGTGCACAACAACAGCTGTTTTATTTCAGAACAACCGTTTCCAATATGAGCATGGACAAACAGACAGACAGTCAAAAATTTGAAAACGTGCGTTTGGGTTATGCTATTGTTTAAATAATCATATTATGAGCATAATAAGAGGCAGTTATTTCGAAATCACAGACACACTTTAATTTCATTTGTTTAGAATGCACAAATCTATCACAAATAAAAGATTTTGAACCTCTTTCCAAGTATGTATATTTATACCTAATTAAAAATATACATAACATGACACAGTGTAAAAATAGTACCTATAAAAATAGTTACTTAAAACTACGTCCTTGACAAAGTATTTAAATTTAAAAATCGTTAAACACTCAGTCAAGTTTTTTATCAGGATTAAGCACTCGTCTCACCGGTGCTAGAGCTAGAAACTAAAAACGAGTTGGCGAGCAGCGGAAAGCGAGTGTGTAGTTCCGATTACCGATAGTATTGTCACACGAGTAGAAGTATTGTCGCTGGGCTAATTTAAAGGTGTGATTAAATGTTAAAAAAGATTAGTAGTTAAAACGTTAATGTTAAAAATAATTAACATGTTAAATTAAAAGTTAAAATTATAACTCATAGGTAGAGGTTGACAGATATTTAAAATTCACAACTAAAGTTTATTAGTTCACACTACTATTAATTTACATTCAGGTATTTGAAATCGATAAAACAATCTTATTTAACTAAACTTTTTAACTTAACTTCCATTAAAGTATTAGATATAACTTTTACAATATTCACTCACAACTGAAGAATGATAATGTGGCTAATTCTGTTGTACAAAATTCTCTAAACTAAACTAAAATGACAGGTCTAAATCTATTGCTAACCTTTTCCGCAATGAGCATTGTGAAAGAGATAGGAATATATTTAGACCTGTCATTTTAATTTAGAGTTAGAGATTGTGTACAACAGAATTGGCCACATTAATTGTTTGATTAAAATAAAATTGATGTTATTTTTTTACCTACATTGTATAATAAATGCTTAATCTATTTAAAATAGGGCTCACATTTCCTTGTATTATATCGTAAATTGTTAAACCGTTAAAATTATTTTTTCCTACCTACATTCTATAATAAATGATAAAACTACTAAAACAAGGTTCACATTTCCTCGTATTGTATCGTAACTTGTTATACTGTTAAAATTAACTTTTTCCTACCTACATTCTATAATAAATGCTAAATCTATTAAAATAAGGCTCACAATTCCTTGTATTGTATCGTAAACAGTTTTTAATTTTTCTATACCTACATTCTATAATCAATGCTAATCCTATTAAAATAGAGCTCATAATTTCTTGTATTGTATCATTGAACTCATACACGATAACAATTACTAATGACAAGAGGCTATTTGAGAGCATTAAAATAAACATTTGGCTTTAGTACCTAGTTAGTGAGTGTCTGTTGATGTTGTTATAATTTTAACGATCATCTCAATATTTATTAACAACGTTAAAAATTAAAAAAAAATAACGCGTTAAATTGAAAGTTATAACGTTTAATCCTCACCTCTGTTACTCGTGTGCGAGTGCAACGGGCGATTACTCACGCCACTCGCTCAAGGCGGCAGTCCTGCGGTCTTTTGGTCTCTCGGCGTGTTCTGTTTCTGACCAAGCGAGCATCGCTAAGCGAGTATTGCTGAGCGACTATTATCTTTGATAGCTCTTTATCGCTCAGCGACAAACTAGTGAAGTGAGTCCTCGCCGGCAGTGTAAACAGTCAGCGATCAACTATTAATATAATATGCATCTTTTTTGTTTGTGAATATAATATATCCATTGTACGTTTCTTGAACGAGAAAATAGCCTATAGTTAGTCGCTTCCTCGCCAGCGGTGAGACAAGTGCCTTAAGTACAACATTTTTTTTATTGATTCATCAATCAATAAACTTCTCGTATTTAGATATTTCTAGCCTTTTGCGACGTCGATTTATGACATAGTTTTTTTAGCCTATTATAGCTTTATTTAGGTTTAAAATATTTGAAATATTTTAACCAATTGTTCAAAAGTATTATAACGATGATGATACAGTAGTATTGCTTTTCTTATAACTGTCTTCTATGTCTTGCAAAGTACGGCCATTTGTTTCGGGAAGTACAAAACACAGTATGACTGTATTAATGATTGTAATAACACCAAAAGTAGCGTACATTGCAGTTACTCCATAAGCTGCCATGAAACCGGGTGATATTTTAACACAAACAAACAACATAAAGAACGACATGGCCGCGGCGATGCCAGATCCTAATCCTCTCAAATTCGCAGAAAATAATTCCGGCACAAACGACCACGCTAAGGTTACTACGCTGCCACTAAATGATATAAACAAAACCGTGATTGTTATGGATAACCATACGAACCCGAAAGTTTCAATGTGTAATATGTAAGCGACTAAAGCAAACAAGGAAATAGCGCAGCCGAAATTAGAGGTGATGAAGAAAATCTTACGCGGTATAAATTTGTTACAAGACAGAATTAAAACTATAATCGCTAACCTTACAACGTCAATGCCGATCATAAATGTGAAAGGATCAATGCTGCCCTTAAAAGTAACCTTAATCATTTCTTGCGAGTAAAAACTGAAAACATTAGCCCCGTTAAACTGTACAAATGACAATAAGAAAACAACTAACAAAGGCTTAACAAATGACATACTCATGATATCCTTATAAAAGTATTGCTTGGATTTTTCATTCTGTCGTAGTAAAACCGACTGCAACTCCTTTTCCGAGTCTATACTTTGACCTCTGAACCATTTAAATGCTTCGGTGCCTTCGTCTATCTTTCCTTTGGATATCAACCATAGGGGGCTTTCTTTCAAGCATAGCAATAATATCAGTCCTGAGAAATTCAGTGCGCCGTAAATGTAGCAGCAGTGTCTCCAGGGCATATATCCTCCCAGAAAATGACAAATAAATATGCCGAGAGACAGCATTATAGAGGGGTATACAAGAGTTAAACTTCTATACTTAGGATCTGTTATTTCTCCTATATAAACTAAAGATACAGGTCTGTTGGCACCTGCAGATAATCCTGCTATGAATCTACCTACAAGCATGTACGTATAGTCGGGAGCAAATGCTATTAAGAGCCAACTTATCAAAGATATAACTGCTAGCACTATATGTCCAGATTTTCTTCCCACATTGTCAATAAGATAGCCTGCGCTGAGACATCCGAACACCATGGATAGTACAGTAATTGAAGCTGAAAAAATAAACGTTCATTTTAATTATACTCATTCATGAAATTTCTTTATCAGTTATTTTTATCAGTTACATAAGTCGCTAAATTGGTTTAATTAATTTAATCGGTTTTAGGGATCCATTCTCAAAGGGAAAAACGAAGCTATTGTTACTCTGCTGTCTGTCTGTCCGTCCGTCCGTAGTTCACAAACTAGCTCCTAGACGGAACGAGTTACAGACGTGAAAGGATATTTCGTGCAAAATATTGAGCCAAAACCGAATATTGAATTAGAAATTCAATTAAATTATTTTCCAGGGGATCCCATAGTAGAGAACATCGAGAAGGGATAAAAGATATTATTGCAAGATTAGATTGTGGTGATGAAAACGTTTGCCCAATTATAAAACAATACAGTCTAGGATTAAATAAATCTATATTTATAAAAAGTCTTGTCCTGGCTGATTGATCTATCAATGAACAACCTAAATTACTGGACTCTGGAGTTAAAACTTGTGATAGTAGGTACCTCACTTTTATGACCTAACCTAAGGGGGTTAAATAGGGGATGAAAGTCCGTTATTTCCCAATAATTATATTCATGAAAATTATTTGGGCTCTCGGTTAAAAATAAAAAAATAAAGAACAGGATTTTCGAAAATTGTACCCTCAAGTGGGTTAAATTGGTGACGAAGTTTGTGTGAGAGAGTTCATCATTTTTTACTTCCATGAAAATTGGTATTAGGGCTTCCCGTTAAAGATTAAGAAATACGTGGCTAGAAACACGTATATACTCTGATTTTTAATTCCGTGGAATTCTGACGATTCTTAAATAAAACAGTTCCCACAAAAATCAATTACCTCACGTAACGTAAATATGACAAATGCCTGACAGATACTTCAGGTACTTCCATAAACTCTATACCCGTATTACTAATTCCGCGGAATTCTGACAGCTGTCATTGACATTTACAGATGAGTTATTTGTATGGAGAACAGGGTTAACATCTACGAAATACGATTTTACCCCGAACTACTTTAATTCCCTGTCATCTGCCGCGTAATAATATTACTCGTTTCGCCTTAAAATAGAAAACACCAAGAGTGGAAACTAGAAAGTGCACACTAACAGCAATAGAAAACAAAAGAAGCACATTGAAAAAATTTATTGAAAAATGGATGTCGAATGACATTATCACCATGAAGTGTCTGTCAGGCATTTGTCATATTTCATGTTCACTGTCATGCGGCAGTTGATTTGTATTTGCATAAGTTTTGAATTTTTTATCTTTTTTGTGGGAATTGTTTTATCTCTGGTAACATTACGAAACGTCAGAATTCCGCGGAATTAGTAATTTGGGTATAGTAGACTTGGGGTAAAATCAAACTTCAGGTGGTAACCCTGTTTTTCATACAAATAACTCATTCTATATTTAAATGATAACTGTCAGAATTCCATATTATATTCGTATAGTATATTCTTTCTCACCAATCCAGGAAGCCATATCGGCATCATAGGGAAAGTCCTTATCCTTTTCCAGTTCTGGCAGCAGGACTGCGCTGAGCCCGAAAGTAAATCCTGCCGTCACAGTCAACCATCCTGAAACCGCTGTTGCTAGTATCTGAAAATTTTACAAGCTATATTTTAGGAAAAATTAAATCGACTTCTACACCATAAATTTTTTAGGGTTCCGTAGTAAACAAGGAACCCTTATAGTTTCGCCATGTCCGTCCGTCTGTCCGTCTGTCCGTCCTCGGTTAATCTCTATTAGTGCTAGAAATCCGTAATTTGGCATGAGTATAAATATTAATCACGCCGACAAAGTGGTGAAATAAAATTTTGATAAATATTTTTTTTTAGGGTAGCTCCTTTACATGTAAAGTGGGGATGAATTTTTTTTTCTCGTCTACCCCATAGTGTGGGGTATCGTTGAATAGGTCTTTTAAAAATACTGTGGGGGTGCGAACATCATTTTTCGATTTCTAGATCCGTTTGTAAAATATGATGTTTTAAAGTGCAAATTTTTATTAGAGTCAAGTGTCCCCCCCTCTATCAGCCAAATGGCAGTATATAGGAACTTGAAAAAATTCACAGCAGTAGGGTATATAATCAATTTTAAAGGAAAACTATGACGGCTAAGTAGGGTTCACAGGTTAAGGAGTTATATCTGTTTTTCGAGGATTGTGACTACGGAACCCTACACTGCGCGTGGCCCGCCACGCACTTGGCCGGTTTTTATTTAATATAAAAATAATAATGGCTGGCAAACGAGCAAGCGGGTCACCTGATGTTAAGTGATTACTACCGCCTATGAACCTTAGCAGTACCTGAGGAACCACTAATGCGTTGCCAGCTTTTGAGGATGGGGACTGGCTCTTCAGCTCGCTGCCGGGACGCATCGGATGCTTTGCGACAGATTACGGCTGAAGTGTGGTCGCTAGCCAGGCGGATTTGGAGTAGAATCTTATCCACAAAGCGGTGATACCATCTAGATTAAGTTGTGTGGTATCAAGCACAACGACCCGTAGAGGGGACTGAGAGCGTCAGGGCCTCGTTAGCATATTGGCAGGGTGCACCGCGCGCAGGTGAGGTTGACTTTGGCCACATAGGTGGAATTTGGGTCACTTACACCCGTAAAAGAAGACTTCCCTCGATTTCTTCAGGATCTCATCATCAGATTCTGACTTGATGACCATGTGACCACCTGGAAAGTATACCCTTTCAAAGAAAAAAAAAATTCCAAATCGGTCCAGGCGTCTTTAGGTAAACGGGGAACATACATAAAAAAGATTCCGACGAATTGAGATTTGAGAACCTCCTCCTTTTTCTGAAGTCGATTAAAAAAGGAAATAATATTATGTTTGTGACTTAAGGGTAAAATAATTGTTTACCTCCTACAAGAACTGATTCATAGACTTGGTCTGTGATTGATTTAGATTCTTATACTGGTAGGTACGGTTCTGAGGGGTAAAATTAATATAATATTGTTACGAATGAACCTTATTTCTAGAGCATTAAGGTTCATAATTGCTCGTCACCTAATAAATACCTAATCACCCATCGATGTAAACAACCCATGATGTAAACAAACAAAAACGCGGGTTCTGGAATAAACATCGATAGGGGTGGAACTTTCTAGAAAACGCTTAGTCACGCGGTAACGGGTATATAAAGGGACCGGCGAGCTGACGCGGGCAGTTCAGTTCTGAGAGCCGAGCGATATACAAGTGAAGGAAGCGATCGGAAGCGAAGAGGATTGATAGCGAACAAACGTGAAGAGGAAGTCTACAAGAAGATCAGGAGTACCAAGTGGAATACGGAAGTGCAGAATAAAGTCTGATCAAGGGTCACCAGGTGTTTTATTCCAAATCTTCGAACCCCAGCACGTAACAATTGGTGACAGAAGTGTGATTTGGAAGCTATGCCATTGACTCCGAGAGACGACTTCGGCAGCGAGGGTGTCAAGACCAGGGCCCAGCGTGCAGCGGAATCCAGCCGAGCACCTGTGGAGGAGCACTTGGAGGAACCAGCACCTGGTGGGTCCCCCCAGCTGGCCCCGCCCACTGGCCACACCCACCAGGCCACGCCCCTTGAGACCACGCCCACCCAATCGGAGGCCCCGCCCACTGGCCACGCCCACCAGACCACGCCCCTTGAGGCCACGCCCACTCAGCCGGAGGCCCCGCCCACTGGCCACACCCACCTGGCCACGCCCACTGAGCAAGCCACGCCCACCGTTGACTTGTCGGGTTTGATGCGGATAATGCAACAACAGTTTGCAGCGATACAGGAAAATCAAGATTGCAAATTTGCAGCGATACAGGAAAATCAAGAAGGGGTGCAGCGAAATGTTTTGTCGGCCGTTCACGAAGTTGGCGGCATGGTGGCTAAATTGCGAAAAGAGTTGGACCTCATGGACGAGCGAGTCACCTGCCTAGGAACGGACATAGATGGTGTGAAGACTGGCCTCACCGAGTTACAGAAAAAGGTGATACGTCTTGAAACGACAAGGCTAACGTCAAGTGGAGCGATGGGCGCAGTTCAGGGACCTAATGTTAAGGTACCCCCATACGACGGTAGCACCTCCTGGCCCGCGTACCGGCAACAGTTTCAGACTGTTGCTACTGCCAACGGATGGACGGACGAACAGTGCTTGACTGCCCTCACTGTCGCATTGAGAGGGCAGGCTCTAACTGTTCTGGAGGCCTTTCCTACTTCAGGCTGTGGATACAAGGAACTGTTGGATGCACTCGAATCCAGGTATGGGGAGCGACATCTGGAGCATGTGTTCCGCGCCCAGCTGCGCGATAGAGTCCAGCGATCTGGAGAGGGTCTCCAGCAATGGGCGTTGGAAATAGATAAGCTTGTGCGCAAAGCTTATCCATCGGCCGACGATAAGATGGTAACCGCAAACACCGTGCAGGCTTTTGTCGACGGAATTAAAGACCTGGAGGTAAGAGCTGCCGTGAGGCTTGGTCACCATGCCTCATTAAAAGAAGCATTGGCGCATGCCTTAGAGGTCGAAGCAGTTCGACACGACATTCGGCAGACTCACAGACTACGTGAAGTTGTCGAGGAGGTGAAAGAGGTTAAGACCTCATTCAGGAAGAAATTTGGCGCTGTGTGCTATAGATGTGGTGAGAAAGGGCATCTGCAGCTGAATTGCCCACAGAAAGAGTCGCAGATGTCCCGACTAACGAAAATAGAGGAACGGTTGGAGGAGCTTGCAAAGAGAGGTGAGAATGCAAAGTTCCCTCAAAATCAGGGAAACTAGTAACAGCCAGGACTAAGGGGCGAGTACTGGCTGGCACGGAGGGAGCCCCAGCAACGGTTATCTCACTAGTATGCGATGGGAAAAATTTAGCAATGTCAAGCATGGATAAATCAGGTTCTTGGAAGGATCCTACAGTCTATGAGCTTCTTAAAGACTGCAAAAGCAACCTGTCTTATTCACAAAGCATCAAGGCAAAGAAGTTTCTATTACGCTACGCGGACATCTTTTCTAGTCAAGAAAGAAACCCAGGGAGAACATCGTTAGTGCAGCATAGAATCGATACCGGAAATGAGGGACCCATCCGTCAGCGGGCGAGACGGCTACCAATCGCGAAGGAAAAAGAAGTCGAGGATATGCTGAAAGAAATGGAAAGGAACAAAATAATAGAACCATCCGCAAGTCCCTGGTGCTCACCGGTTGTGCTTGTGAAGAAGAAAGATGGAAGCACACGGTTCTGCGTGGACTATAGGCGGCTCAATGACATCACAAAGAAGGATAGTTACCCGCTACCTAGAATCGATGACACTCTAGATACTTTGAGTGGCATGAAATGGTTTTCGACTCTAGACCTAAAATCAGGTTACTGGCAGGTAGAAATCCATCCAAAAGACAAGGAGAAGACAGCGTTTTCAACGGGAAAAGGATTATGGCAGTTTAATGTTATGCCTTTTGGATTGTGCAACGCACCTGCCACCTTCGAACGACTCATGGAATGTGTGCTAGCAGGTTTAGTAGGAGATGCCTGCTTGGTGTATCTAGATGACGTCGTTATCATGGGTCGAGACTTCGAGGACCATTTGCAAAACATGGAGCGAGTCTTCGCCAAAATACATGGGGCAAACTTAAAACTTAACCCGAAGAAGTGTCAGCTATTCAGGAAGGAAGTGAATTATCTCGGCCATGTCATCACAAGTGAGGGCATCCAGACTGACCCGGCGAAAATTGAAGTGGTTAAAAAATGGCCTACCCCTAAAGACAAGACAGAGGTAAGGGCATTTTTGGGTTTGTGCTCTTACTACAGGCGTTTCGTCAAGGGGTTTTCTGAGATCGCAAAACCGTTACATAGACTGACGGAAGAGAAAAGACCATTTTGTTGGGATGAAGCCTGTGAGGATTCCTTTTCAAAACTGAAGAAATACCTGTGTGAAACACCAATTTTGGGATACCCACAACCGGAAGGCCAGTTTATCGTCGATACCGACGCGAGCAACACCGCGATTGGAGGAGTGCTATCCCAAAAGCAGGGAGACAGAGAAGTCGTTATGGGGTATTTCAGCAAATCACTGTCAAGACCGGAACGGAACTACTGCGTGACACGGAGGGAACTTTTTGCCGTGGTAAAAACATTGCAACACTTCAGCAAGTACCTAATCGGCCGAAAGTTTTTACTACGTACGGATCATGCAGCATTGAAATGGCTACTGCAATTTAAGAATCCCGAAGGTCAAGTTGCTCGGTGGATTGAACAGCTCCAGGAATATGACTTCGAGACTCAACATCGCAGCGGGAAGTCACATGGAAATGCAGATGCACTTTCTCGGAGGCCATGCCCGGAAGAATGCAAACATTGCATCAAACAGGAGTCGACGGAGCTATCATTGAAACTTACCAGGACGAGTTCCTTAGGACCCTGGGAGGATGATGCAATGAAGATGGCTCAAGAGGGTGATGAGGATCTACGGCACATCATCGTGTGGAAGAAAAGAGGAGACGCCAGACCAACATGGAGTGAGGTTGCACCTATGAGCGTTATCACTAAGGCATACTGGGCACAGTGGAGCAGTCTTACGCTACAAAATGGAATACTCTACCGAAAATGGGAAAAGACTAACGGCAGGGAGTTCCATCTTCAGGTAGTCGTTCCGAGAGCCAAGGTACCCGATGTCCTACGTGAAATGCATGACGGACTTTCGGGAGGTCATCTTGGCGTCAAGAAGACACTAACGAAAGTACGGGAGAGGTTCTACTGGCTCCATTGTCGGGAGGATGTGCAGGATTGGTGCCGTAAATGTACCATTTGCGCTGCCGTGAAGGGACCACAGACAAGGAGTAGAGGTAACCTGCAGCTGTACAATGTTGGTGCACCCTGGGAACGTATAGCTGTTGATGTAGCCGGACCATTCCCTGTGACTGAATCAGGGAACAAATACTTCATGGTTGTTATGGACTACTTCACTAAGTGGCCGGAAGTATTCGCGATACCTAACCAGGAAGCTACAACTGTTGCAACTAAGCTCGTTGAGGAGGTTATATGTCGCTTTGGTGTACCATTGGAAATCCACTCAGACCAAGGAAGGAACTTTGAATCGCAAGTGTTTCAGGAAGTATGCAAAATTTTAGGTCTGCATAAGACACGCACAACTGCATACCACCCGCAGTCTGACGGAATGGTTGAAAGATTCAATCAGACGCTTGAAAGGCATTTGGCAAAGTTGGTTGACGCCCACCAAAGAGACTGGGACAGGTACATTCCACTGTTTCTCCTCGCCTACAGGACTGCAGAGCATGAGAGCACAAAGGCAACTCCGGCGTTAGTCAATTATGGCAGGGAACTACGGTTACCAGTAGACTTATTGATGGGAGGGTCACCGGATGAACCTTGTACCGTACAAGACTACGTCGCCAATCTGAGAGAGAAAATGCGGGAAATACATGCTACAGTTCGAGAAAACGGATTGCAATCGAGTGAGAACATGAAAACCAGATACGACCGGAAATCGAACACGAGCGGATTCGAGGAAGGTGCCTTAGTCTGGCTGCATAATCCGACTCGTCGAAAAGGGAAATCTCCAAAATTGCAAACCAGATGGGAGGGTCCATACAAAGTGGTTACCCGTATTAACGACGTCACGTATAGGATTCAACGTCAACCAAGGGGAAAATTTAAGGTTGTGCACATCGACCGCTTGGCAAAACATTACGGAAGCAACAGTGATGCTCGGGACGAGCATCGCTAAGAGGGGGGCAGTGTTACGAATGAACCTTATTTCTAGAGCATTAAGGTTCATAATTGCTCGTCACCTAATAAATACCTAATCACCCATCGATGTAAACAACCCATGATGTAAACAAACAAAAACGCGGGTTCTGGAATAAACATCGATAGGGGTGGAACTTTCTAGAAAACGCTTAGTCACGCGGTAACGGGTATATAAAGGGACCGGCGAGCTGACGCGGGCAGTTCAGTTCTGAGAGCCGAGCGATATACAAGTGAAGGAAGCGATCGGAAGCGAAGAGGATTGATAGCGAACAAACGTGAAGAGGAAGTCTACAAGAAGATCAGGAGTACCAAGTGGAATACGGAAGTGCAGAATAAAGTCTGATCAAGGGTCACCAGGTGTTTTATTCCAAATCTTCGAACCCCAGCACGTAACAATATACACATTGAACTAACAAATAAATTAATTAATAAAAATTATTTAAAAAAAAACCGACTTCAAACGCCACTACAATGTATAAAGTCATTCTAGGACGGATCCTAGATCGCCTCCTAGATCGGCCGGCAGGAGCAGATGCATCCGATTACCCTAGATCCTCCTCCGATCTAGGATGTGATCTAGGATTCGACATGTTTTGGAGGCAATCTAGGATCCTTCCCACTTCTCCACCCTGAATCGGCCCATCCGCAGTGTCGTGGGTAGAATGATTTTGGCAACCGCCCTGCCGCACGCGCGCACGCACTGAGCGGCTGACCCGGGGAGTAGAGACCACCCTAGATTGCTCCAATCTAGCTGCCTCCTGTCGGCCCTGCCGCAGTGTCGTCTGTTGAAGTTGGGCGACCAGTTTAATTTTTGGTCTCACTGAATGACTGAACTCTTTGAAAATAACAATCCTTTATATATATATTATAACTAGCTGACCCCCGCGACTTCGTTCGCGTGTTTTTCTTTGCTATAAACCTCACGGAGCCCGAGACCTTTCCAACGAATGCAAAACCGTGGAAATCGGTCCGTACTCCGTATGCGTTCTGGAGTTATAGCGTCAGGAAGGAAAACCCGACTTATTTTTATATAGTAGATTTATTGTATTGCAATTCCCGATAAAAGTTACTTTTTGCCTCACTAACTCAAAATGACATCCTGTAGATATGTATGTATATGGTAATTCACATAATAAAATTAAAACACCTGCTTCAAAACATATGGCACTTGAAACTGTTCGAACACGCTTTTCATTTTAAACAAACTTTTATTTGCAATTTTGAACTGAACACAATATATCCTCGAAACATAAGTGTTCTATACCGGTGCGTATATAACAGACTAATTCAATAACCAAACCCACCAATCCACAAACCGAACCTGTTAGTTGAAATTGTGCAAAAACACGTTTATCTATACTTAATTTAAATTTTTATCAATATTACGGCTTATTGGTATACGAATTATTCATAAAATTCCAAATGAACCCACCCGGTTGACATTTTAGCAGGCCTTATACTTGGTTTGCTGATTTCTCCAATGAAATTGTTTAGTACGAGTTGCACATTGATACTCCAATTGTATGAATGTTAATGAGATGTGCAAAGTCGTACTAAGTAGGGTGGATGCTCCTAAATCCAGCCCCCCTGCCCGATAAGTCGGAACTTGGTTCTATTTCTGTCGACATTAGCGTTTTGGTGCCACTTAGGCACAGTGGGTATTTTTTAGGGTTCCGTACCCTAAGGGTAAAACGGGACCCTATTACTTATACTCCGCTGTCCATCTGTCCGTCGGTCTGTCACCAGGCTGTATCTCATGAACAGTGATAGTTAGATAGTTGAAATTTTCACAGATGATGTATTTCTGTTGCTGCTGTAACACCAAATACTAAAAAACAGAATAAAATAAATAATTAAGGGGGCTCCCATACAAAAAACGTGATTTTATTGCTCGGTTTTGCTCGATGTTGATAACGGCAACAGGTAGACACTAATTGAAATATTCACAGAATATCTAGTTATATATTCACTTTAAAAATAAATAATAAAACAAATATTTAAGGGGGGCTCCCATACAATAAACGTGTTTTTTTTTGCCGTTTTTATAGATAATGGTACGGAACTCTTCGTGCACGAGTCCGACTTGGACTTAGACTTAGTCGGTTTTTATATAGCTTGCTTCAATGGGAAAATAGTTTTAAAATAAGGCAGCATTTTTACACCCCTTTCACTCAATTATTTTCGCTTAGAACGAGCGCGATTGTGTAAATCGCTGAATTTCTTACAAAATTTCTACTTTTCAAGCGTTGTTTGGTAAGAAATAAATTACGTATATAATATTTATTATAAGACTTGCTGTTCCACTTAATTTGTTTTACGTAATATTTGATATCGTGTTTTAACTTATAGAATAGAATAGAATAGAATAGAAAAGTTTTTTATTCAAATAAACTTTTACAAGTACTTTTGAATCGTCAATTGAATCTACCACAGGTTCGGAATGCAGTTCCAGCCGAGAAGAACCTGCAAGAAACTCGGCGGTTGCTCTTTTTAAAAATAACATTATAACAATTATTATTATTAATGTACATGATTGAAATGCCGTCTTGCGCATTGCTGGAACGAGTTAAATCCAAGCTTTTTTATCGTTTATATAATCTTCAATTGTATACCTAATAAGCTTTTTTTATGAGCATACTTTTAATAGAGTTCTTAAACTTGTGTAAAGGCAAGTCTAAGACATAATTTTTATTCAGATAAACTTTTACAAGTGCTTTTGAATCGACAAATGAATCTACCACTGGTTCGGAATGGTGCTTACAATTCTACACATGTTAAGAAGGGCAGACAAAAGTAGCCCCATTTCCGACGGCGGCACCCGTTCACGAGCATGACGCATGATCCAGCCATTGCTTCGCTCAACCATATTTGAGGTATAGTGATTATTTTGCGTATGTAAACAAAAAACAAGAGGTGCCAGACTAAGGAAAACCAGTAGTATGAGGTACTTGAGGTCGGCAGTGTGTTATTTGGTTATTCCTAAGGTCGGCCCTACTGGATAAACTTGATATCTAAGTAGGTACATAAAAAATTGCCTGATTGTTTATCAGTTGTTAAAAAAATATCTCTTTATAATAAATCTATATCGAGAGTCGTTCACTAAAAAGCTGTCGTTCTGTGGAACGCGCTACCCCGAGAAATACGTTATTCCGAATTTATACATATATTTAAACATCGTTTAAAAAACTATTATCTATCTAAGTATATCGTAATTTATACTTATGTACCCGTATTTGTTTATTTATATAAACTTGTATTTCTTTACATACATAATAATATGTATTGTATATATGTAGTATCTATATGTGTAATATTATGTAAGTTATAGTATTTATGTTTATGTAAGTGTATTGTATTTTATTTTTATTCTTATTTTATTTCACTTTGTGCATCAACCTCTGTTCATGCGTTATTAGCTACACACGCGCGGGTTGCCTGTAAGATATTAGTGATAAGGCCGCCCTTGCAGCCTAGCACAATTATTATTGTCTTCTTATGTCTCTTTGCTATTTTATGTTACTGTGTTCTGTGCTGCAATAAAGATTTCTACTACTACTACTATTTGTTCAAAAATCCATCTATCATTTTCATTTATTCATATATTTTTATATTCATATATATTTATATTTATTCATATATTCATATCTTTTTAACGTGTTGACTCAGGACCTTGATTTTTATACAGCTAATATGGACTATAGGTCTCAGTATCTGGTATCAACTTGCTAGGTCCACCCGTTCCTGAGAAAATCGGTGGTGACACGCGGACAGACGCACAAGAAAGTGATCTTATAAGAGTTCCTTTTTTACCTTTTGAGGTACGGATCCCTAAAAACTTTACGCGGACGAAAAAGTCGGGGATAAAAGCTAATTTTCTTTCAGACACGTGTGTCGACTTTGAGAACATACTCGTAAATGCCGGAGAAAGGGACAAGTCACAAAGGTGCCGAGCAGGCAAATTAGTACTTTTTTCAAATAAGTAAAAATACTTCTTTATACAAAAATCAGGTATTAATACTTGATTCAAAATTCATCGAGTATTAGAACAAAAAAAAACATTGTTATGAAATTGCTTCGTTTGACACGTCTACGAATTTTTAAACGTGACAGAACCGTTAAAATGCCGACTTTTAGAGCATTCACCCTATACTGGGTGCCGCCGCTTTCGCTATAGAGTCACAGAGTACCTACAGAGGGGAAGCTTCTAGTAAGCGGCCCGCTGTAGGTGCACTCACACATATGCGCATGTTTGTCACCACAGACCAGTCAAATAAAGACTGGTAATAGCAGGGCGCCCGCACTCACCACACATATGCGCTGGAATCACCTATTTATATGCGCCGCCCACATTCGGTACCTCATTCCGTGAGCGGACGTCATTGTGTAAAGAAGTCCCTAAACAGGTGTTTTTCTGTCAAAGATGCCCTACTGTGCAGTCAAATGGTGCGGAAAATGTCCAGTCTTAATAAAGAGGGAATTACATTTCACAGGTAAGCCCATATTCTTCAATTTAAGGATAATTATTATAATTTAAAATAGTACAGCAAAACACAAAATGCGAAAGCACTCCCGTTGAAGTCTTTTATCGCCATCTCTTTTTTCTCACGTTTATCTGCATAAGTCATTCTCGCTCCATGCTTATTAGAGATGGCGGTCTAATAAAAATATAATTTATCGATAAAATGCGAACATTGAAAGTGATCCCAATATTTTAATAATAATATTGACTGAATTTGACTGAACTCAACTGAACTCGACTGAACTCAACTGAACTCGACTGAACTCGACTGAACTCGACTGAAATCGACTGAACTCGACTGATTTCAACTGAACTCGACTGAATTCAACTGAACTCGACGGATTTCGACTGAACTCGACTGAAATCGACTGAACTCGACTGAACTCGACTGAACACGACTGAACTCGACTGATCTCGACTGAACTCGACTGAACACGACTTAACTCGACTTAACTCGACTGAACTCGACTGAACTCGACTGAACTCGACTTAACTCGACTGAACTCGACTTAACTCAACTTAACTCGACTGAACTCGACTTAACTCGACTTAACTCGACTGAACTCGACTGAACTCGACTTAACTCAACTTAACTCGACTGAACTCGACTTAACTCGACTTAACTCGACTGAACTCGACTGAATTAGACTGAACTCGACTTGTTCAGTCGAGTTAAGTCGAGTTCAGTCGTGTTCAGTCGAGTTCAGTCGAGTTCAGCCAAGTTCAGTCGAGTTAAGTCGAGTTCAGTCGTGTTCAGTCGAGTTCAGTCGAGTTCAGTCGAGTTCAGTCGAGTTCAGTCGAGTTAAGTCGAGTTAAGTCGAGTTCAGTCGAGTTAAGTCGAGTTCAGTCGAGTTAAGTCGAGTTAAGTCGAGTTCAGTCGAGTTCAGTCGAGTTAAGTCGAGTTCAGTCGAGTTAAGTCGAGTTAAGTCGTGTTCAGTCGAGTTCAGTCGAGTTCAGTCGAGTTCAGTCGAATTCAGTCGAGTTCAGTCGAGTTCAGTCGAGTTAAGTCGAGTTCAGTCGAGTTCAGTCGAGTTCAGTCGAGTTAAGTCGAGTTCAGTCGAGTTCAGTCAAGTTCAGTCGAGTTAAGTCGAGTTCAGTCGAGTTCAGTCGAGTTCAGTCGAGTTCAGTTGAGTTCAGTCGAGTTAAGTCGAGTTAAGTCGAGTTCATTCGAGTTCAGTCGAGTTAAGCCGAGTTAAGTCGAGTTAAGTCGAGTTAAGTCGAGTTCAGTCGAGTTCAGTCGAGTTCAGTCGAGTTCAGTCGATTTCAGTCGATTTCAGTCGAGTTCAGTCGAGTTAAGTTGAGTTCAGTCGAGTTCAGTCGAGTTCAGTCGAGTTCAGTCGAGTTCAGTCGAGTTCAGTCGAGTTCAGTCGAGTTCAGTCGAGTTCAGTCGAGTTAAGTCGAGTTCAGTCGAGTTCAGTCGTGTTCAGTCGAGTTCAGTCGAGTTCAGTCGAGTTCAGTCGATTTCAGTTGAGTTCAGTCGAGTTCAGTCGAGTGCAGTCGAGTCCAGTCGAGTCGAGTCGAGTTGAGTTGTTGTAGAGAGTCGATAAATTATATTAGTATGCATTCGTTGCTCTGCATACTAATTGTAATTTGAACCATACCTACCTATTAAAATATCGATAAATATTTGATTAAAATTCACAGACGAGAGCGCCTCATTATCCTAAAACGGGTTTCAAAAAATAGAGATAGAGATAATATTAAATATTTAAATTTTGAATTTTTGTTTTATTTTTATCATATTATCAACTGAAATCATGTCGATAATGATACGTCGATAAAAAACGGTCGACGTCCAATTCCCATCACTAGTTGATTTAACTTGATTTTATGACTTTCGAGTCAACCAATCACAACAACGCGTTCTCCCCTGTCCCCCGCCAACATTTTACGATTTCGTTTTAATACTATTTCGTGTTAATGCGGACTCTGGAGCTCCTTTCTCTGTGTTTGTCACCAACTGTACCGTTCGTGGAACGAGCGCGCGTCCGTGAACCGTTGGTGAGTGTGTTTGTGTGAGTATACCTACAGCGGGCCGCTTGTGGAAGCTTCCCCTCTGTAGATTTACTACTCGTGTGATAGAGTTGCGAGGAGACGCCACGATATCGTGCCGTAGAATGTGCAAGTTTCTATAAGAAACCTAAGTATTTACCTATGTCGAGCAGTGGCCATTTATTGATCGACATGACGACGCGACGATGGGAGACTACTTCGCAGCGTATACCTACCCACTTTTCTACTAGGTACAGGGGCGTAGCTACCGCCGTATATGCCGTATCAATTATACGGGGCCCCCAAGCCACGGGGGCCCCCGACGTGTGGAAGCAAAAATTAACAAAAACTACCCAAATTGTTTATTTCAGAAATGACAAAAGTCAAAAAATGTTGTCCAAAAGTTGTCCATAGAGGCAGAATCTTTAGAAAAACTAAAGTCATCATCAGCTATAAATGATTTAATAAATCAGTTAGCCGAAAAAAAGGCAAGGAAAGTAGGTATAGTTATATTTAATTTGAAATGTTTGTAAAAATTTTAGGAAAAGTGACAGATAAATAATTATGATGAATTTAATATTGCTTTTAATTTTATGCAAACATTTTTTTTCTTTTGTGAGAAATCTTTACCCTTCATAAGGGCCCCCAAAAAAAATTTTATACGGGGCCCCGCCAAGGTACGCTACGCCACTGACTAGGTACTGTAACTAGGTACGTACCAATCTCATATCCAGAGGCTACTCTCTAGCCCATGTGACGCCCGTGTGCAATCATTACCCTAGCACCCTCAAGTAAGCACCCGGTCAAAATGGAATAGGTACAAATGTGAAAGCGCCGAGGTCGGCGCCCCTAGCACCGCTGCGCCCGTGTGCAACGCACACCCTGCACCATGGGTAAAGCCGCCTCTGCTCATATGACATGTCTATCTGTTATCTATACATATAAACTGAAGCGTTTGTTTGTTTGTTTGTTTGAACGCGTTAATCTCTGGAAATACCAGTCGAATTTGAAAAATTATTTTTGCATTTGATAGCCCAATTCTTGTGGCAGGTTATAGGCTATTCAAGTATTCAACATCATGGTACGACTCTTAAGGTGGTTTCACATCGGCGAGGCGAGGTACGGCCGAGACGAGCAAAAATTTTACCAAAAGTAGGTAATTCCATGTAGGTAAGTCGTAAACAGATAAATTGAAAAGACGAAGTCGCGAGCGAAAGCTAGTCATGCATGACGAGCACAGATATCCTAATAATATTAGGATTATCTGTGATAAGTTGATAATGGATGTAGTATCTACTATTTATTTTCCCTGGCATTGTGGGTGTAAGGAGACCGCTATCGATAACGAAGACCGGACAGTGGCTAATAACATATTATAGTTGGAGATCCCGTCTTAGAAATTTATACCCTCATCTGTTATTTAAACGAATTATATGTTAAATGAAAGATTATTTTATTCCCAATCGAACTGTATTTGGTTGCCTGGTCAAAAGTGGTGCTAAATCATGGTTGTCTGGATTTTAAGATATAAAATTTTCTGTGTGAGTGTTGAAAGTGACAGAAAAGTGTTGCGCGCGCAATTCCATTTGACTGACAAAGATGCAGTGAGGCAGGCGTGCACTCGGCAGGTGCTTAGTCTCTATACATAGATTAAAACCATAGACTTGCTGTGCCTGTCCATTAAAGATATTTGCAAAAAAAATAAGTGAGAGACGTAATGTATAAGTAACAAAACGTAAAAAAGCTGTTTTTGAAAATTTTGTCTGTTTGTCTGTATGTTTGTGCATGTATTACGCAAACACTACTGAATGGATTGAAATTAAACTTGGCATGATTTAAGTTCATACTACATAATAGCATATAGGATACTTTTTATCCCGAAATTCAGCACAGTTCCCTTGGGAGAGGGGATGAAAGTCAAAATGTGTACTTAGCTGTAATTCATTATCGCGTAGTCCAATTTCATTAATTTTGATTTTCATAATTTTTTTGTTAGAAAGGAGATACTTTAAAAATTGTTCCGTAAATATTTCAAAGTCATCAATTTTGTAGTTCAGAAATTACAAAATAATTAAAATAAAAAAAAAATAATTAATTCAATTTCTAATTCAATATTTGATTTTGGGTCAACGTTTTACACTAAATACCAAAATTTCAGGTTTGTAACTCATTTCGTCTACGATCTAGAGACCTGTGACCGGCGGACAGGTGGACAGACAGACGAGTGACATTAATAGGGCTCCGTTTTTACCCTTTTGGTACGGAACCCTAAAAATAAACGAAATCGGACTACGCGATAGTGAATTACAGCTAAGTACATATTTTCACTTTCATCCTCTTTCCCAAGGGAACTCTGCTGAATTTCGGGATAAAAGGTATCCTATATGCTATTATGTAGTATGAACTTAAATCATGCCAAGTTTAATATGAATCCATTCAGTAGTTTTTGCGTAATACATGCACAAACATACAGACAAACAGACAAAATTTTCAAAAACAGCTTTTTTACGTTTTATTACTTATCCCTTACGTCTCTCACTTATTTTTTTGTAAATATCTTTAATGGACAGGCACAGAAAGTCTATGGTTTTAATCTATGTATAGACTAAGCACCTGCCGAGTGCACGCCTGCCTCACTGCATCTTTGTCTGTCAAATGAAATTGCGCGCGCAACACTTTTCTGTCACTTTCAACACTCGCACCGAAAATTTTATATCTTAAAATCCAGACAACCATGATTTAGCACCACTTTTGACCAGGCAACCAAATACGGTTCGATTGGGAATAAAATAATCTTTTATTTGACTTATAATTCGTTTAAATAACAGATGAGGGTATAAATTTCTAAGACGGGATCCCAGACCATTAATATCTTTACAGCCGACTCTCGTTAATTTGACACTCGTTCGATAAGATATGAACCTTTTTTCAGGTCCCTTGAAAAACACTCGATAAATTGATATACCTACCTGTCGATTGTTTACATAAATGAGATATGAGCCAGGTTGCACCTAAGAGAAATTATACCCCACCCTTGTTCCTAGGGTTGCACTTTATCCAAGTGACGTTTACGTGTCAGCTCCCATCACTATCGAAAATTCATTGGAACTGAAGACGCTCACTCAACCAAAAATTACGAAATCTTGATTATTTAAACTCTTGTTATTTTGAACTCTTGGTACCTAATTTGAAATTTTTCTCTGGCCCCTTGAATTTTGAATTATACAGTCGACTGTAGTGACGATTACTTTACTGACAAGATACCAAAAAAAAACGCGAAATAAATTAAAATATTTCCTGTAGGTAGTCGGTACCTACCTAAGTACCTACTTATTTTTTTAAAGTTCGTAATGTAAAGCAATCAGCTGGTGCTAGAGGTCAACGCACGTTGATTACCTAAATAGTACCATCACCAATCACCATACCACGTAAACGCCAAGTTGTCGCCGCGGTGTTCCCGAGTTTGCACGCCGTACATTGGCCGGTTTAAGAAATCTGAATTACTTGTATGTGTGTGTATATATTTACTTACTGAAATACCTACTAAACCACTAATATTATAGGTAGGTACAGGAGGGAGTACAGGCACAGAGTACCTACAGAGGGGAAGCTTCTAGTAAGCAGCCCGCTGTAGGTACACTCACACATATGCGCATGTTTGTCACCAACTGTACCGGTTAGTGGAACGAGCGCGCGTCCGTGAACCGTTGGTGAGTGTGTTTGTGTGAGTATACCTACAGCGGGCCGCTTGTGGAAGCTTCCCCTCTGTAGATTTACTACTCGTGTGGTACAGGCTGTGGTACAGGTAGGTACCGAGACAAGGTTGTGTAAGGTCAGTGATAACTTATCAAGTTATCACTGACCTTACACACTGACAATGAGTTTATACCTAACGCTTATCATCAGACCTAGGTATCGATAGCCTATCATAGGCCGGCCTCACAGCCGGAAATCGGAATGAACGCCGGAATTCAGAATCTTAATTCCGAATCTGAATTCAGAAAGCCCAGAAATGATGCATACCTACCTAGGTACCTACAATTTCACTGTTCCACACACATTCTGATTTTGTCAGATTCTAATTGTTCACATCGATCTGACATTTGGCCGGCCTCACACAGCCGGAATGCCTGTCTGAATTCAGAATCTGAAGATTTCAGGATTCTGAACATTCCGACTGTGTGAAGCCGGCCCGACCATAGTGAAGTAATACCTATATTCCTACCTCCATTTTGAGATAGGTACACCTGGATTAGGAATTAATTGAAGTCTACGCTTATTATTTTCTCTGCTTATGTTCTTTGCCCAGGCAGTTTCTGCACATGAGTAGATTATCTCTACAGAGGGAAACTTCACAAGCTGCCCGCCGCTGTAGGTTCTCACACAGCGCACGTTTGAGCCGATAGCGTCAGCGATCGGACGCGAGACATCCGTGAACCGTTGGGTGAAAGCTCATAATAATTATGTAAATGTACCTACCTACCTAACAGCGGGCCACTTGAATGAAGGTTCATCTCTGTAGGGATATGTACTCGTGTGGTCTGCCTAGGCAATAGAGTAGGATTTAGGTCAAAAATAAAAAGCAAAAATTGTTATCACACTTTAACCTTTATTTATAAGGAACTAAAATTATCATCAGTCTTTGCAAAAGAAAATCCACTGGAATGAAAAAATATGAAAAAACTAAAATTACTTCGCCTTGTCGCCGTTGGATTGGTCGGTGACCTCCTTGCGTACCGGCCCGGTTTGGGCGATGGGCACCTTCCTCTCGCCCTGCACCGCCGGCGGCACCTTCCGCGGCGCCGTCACCGTCAGGACTCCGTCAGAAGACAGTCTGGACTCCACGGTTTCTGGCGTACAGCCCTCCGGCAAAGCGTACCTCCTTGTGAACTGGCGAGAAATGTACCCGTGCTGGTCCTTTTTCTCCTCATGCTTCCCCTCAACCACGATGAAGCCGTCGGCGGTTTTTACGCTAATCTCTTCCGGGGAGAAATGCTGGACGTCCAGATTGACTTGGAACTTGTCTTTGTCGCTCTTGATGCTGGAACCGAGGTCCCTCGCGGCGGCAGCCAGGTGTCTCCATGGGCGGTAGTATTCCCGGCTCATGACTGGACCGCCGGTCATCACGCTGAGCAGGTCGTCAGGGGTCAAGCCGAGCCCGAAATGCTGGTCCAGCAGACGGCGGGGACGCTCCACCTCGTAATCGAACAGGAATGGTATCAAAGACATCTTTCTTCGATGATAATTAGCTTCACAGGTTCTCGAAAAATGGCACGAAATTGCAGTTATCTTCGAGAAGCTCGCAGAATGCAGCAATTTAGATCGATGTCGCTTGCGAAATGCAACGTTTCTCTCACAGTCGCTTGTTTTCAACTGACGGCGAGTAGCGGAAACTGCGTATTTAAACTGGCCAGTACGATTCTAGACAAGGGTGGAATGTTCGAGAAGGCAGGACTTCCAACGTCGCGGGTCGCTTTAGTTTGAGACAAATGTTATACGTTCGTTACTTTTTAACCAATTAAAATAAAAGAGGTTATCAATTTGACATGTATGTGTATAATATTATTGCAACTGCAATATATTCACATATCGTGATAGTGTATTTGGACTTTCAAACAAACAGGAAATTTTATGTGCATTTAAGTGTATGTATGTAGGTATATACAAACATTATGACTGTAAGTAGGTATACTTATATTAACTGTATGTATATGTTTGTCCACGCATTTCTCGGAAACTTTTAATCGGATTGCGACAGTTAACAGTGTAAATTTTATTAAAATCGGTTGAGTAGTTTTCAAGATAATAATATATTAAAGTAGATTTTATTTTGTGGCCAAAATGCATTTTATGTACTTTTAAATTGCATTCTCATACAAAATGTAATAAAGGTTAATAGTGCCTAATGCTATTGTTGTTTTGTCCGACAAATAAAGACAAAAGTAAAATCTCCAGATTGAAAGAAAATCAGTCCAATTTTTCTCATTGGATCTGCATCATGACTTTGAAAAGTCCAGTATTTCAGAAATCTTAAAATGTGATAAATGTGAAACTTTGCCTGTTTGAATGTTTGTTGCTGTTCTTGGCTAATTTGTTTAAACGATATTTATTATTTACATTCTGTAAATTTCTCTTATTTTGTTTATGAAAATGAAACAATATAAAGTTGTTTTTTAAATTACAGAAAATTGCAAAGTAAAGTCCGCATCATGACTTCGAAATCTCTCTCGTACGGTCGTACCATGAGTCATAAATAAATTACGACCCAGAAATAATCTCCGTTACGGTTTCAATGCGGCCCACTTGCTATAGAATCTCTGAAATGTGTGTTATTATAAAAAACTTCGAGAATGATCCACAAAATCTAGAAAGACCCAATCTAACAGCGACATCTATTGGTGAGTAGCTAAACTTCTTTGTGTAGCATCGTACGCGAGCTGTCAAAATTGTTTACTATTTCCAACATAGATGGCAATACATATGGTTAAGCGCCATCTAGTGAAGATAAGCAGAAACAAAAGTATTGCCAGTAGTTAATACAAAGTCATAAAAAATACAACTGAAATAATAAAAAATTAAAGAAAATTTTGGCTACAAATAAATAAATAAATCCCATTCATTGATTTATTAATTTTTTTTTTCATAATTTACATTAATATTTATAGGCGGCAACGTTGGTCGTTGACATTTTAGAGCACGATCAAATAAAGTGACGAAGTGAAGTGACTCAACTTCTTTGGTCGTCGGCAAGTTTTCGTACTTCGCTTCGCAGTTCGTACTTCGTAAATACTAAATAGTAAAAGCATTAACGCCAGACGCTACTGTGAAATTGTATGTTAATTCCCTGCGTTTCAGCTGTGCTGTGATTTTTTATTCCTTTTTTAAATATTCATACACAGAATAAAGTGTTAGCGAAAAGTGTTGACTACGCTGCTTTTTACGCCCGTAGTAGGTACTTTTTGTAGATGTTGTGAATTTTGTTTTTGTGATATTATTACTTGTGCTACAATGGCAGACAATTCAAAATTGACCGAAGAGGAGTTAGTGGAGATCAGGGAACAGTTTTCCCAGGTAGGTGGAGTCATAAATAAGTTAGAAATTAGAATATGCTGCCGGTATGATCTTACTATACCTACGCAATACGCAAGTTAGTATGGGACTTTGCCATGGAAGGTATATCTATACAATAAGTACCTACTTATTTGAAAGTCGGAGCTCACATGTTAAGTTTCGCTTTACAAAATATCAATGTAAGTCGTATAAGGATTACGAGTTTACGCCAACTCCCAGCCTCGAAGCCGCGTGTGGTCGTATGAATAAGACGCAAAATTCCTCCAGAGTATAGGAGAGTCGAGTCGTATCGCTCAAGTCTTTAGTTATTTCTTGTTATGATGACTAAATTTTGATGTTGATGATGATGATGATGAAATTTTGATGAATTCGGCCTAGATTTGAAGAAATCATTAGTGCTTAATGTATGTTAATTATACTGTTTAAAACGCAGTAGTTAAAGTAAATAGCTAATTCCATACTCTATTGACTTTGGTTTTTTTTTATTTAATGCTCTTGGTGGTACATAATAATTGACTATCTTAAAACATTATAAAATCAGTTGTGTTTTATACTTAAAAGTTAAAGCAATATTAAGTTAAAGACTTGCTTACTTACTGTAACTTAGTTCGACTGCAGTTCACCTTGGTTGGGCCAAGAAATAGTTAAGAAATTCTCAGTAACAGTCCAGAATAGTGAAGTTAGCAATGTTACACCCCTGTACCTTGGAGGTCACAAAAAGCATAGTATCCTGTGCATGACCTCTCTCCTGTTGTGTCAGATTGACTGTGCGAGTGAGGGAATAGAGAGTACACCTGTTTTGTGCACACACTTGTGCATATAATATCTCCTGCATATCTAGCTATTGGCTACCACCGTGGCAAAAAATTCAGTCAGGTGGAAATTATTATGCTTTATGTATATGGTAAATAATAAAATCTGCCTATAATCTTAAATAAAACAAATTGAATGTATGTATTTTGTGTTCATTATCTTATCAACATTTTCAATTTCAATTATCAAGTTACCTATCTCTTTGTTGTTTTATCATAGCCTTCATTTGAAATATATCTTTCATAAAATTCTTATTAGGTACTTGGCATTGAAATTAGTAACTATACTTATTTAGTTTACATTATTTGTTTGACAATAAATAATATTGTAGTTTTAATGTAACTACTTAGTTATATACTAGATGGCCAAACAGTAGGTGTACACGTAAACTTTAAATACCATTGCAATAATATATTTTTCCCATAATAATGAATGTTAAAAATTACAGTTATGTACATATACTTTATTAAGTAAATAATTTGTCCAATTTAAATGTTAAGTTGTCTTTATGTTATACTAGCGGACCCGGCAGACGTCGTCCTGCCCGCTATTAGCGCCACCTACCGGGTCCAATACGGTCCGGTTTCTACTTATAAACCTTCCTGTTGAATCACTCTATCTATTTAAAAAACCGCATCAAATTCCGTTGCATAGTTTTAAAGATTTAAGCATACATAGGGACATAGGGATATAGGGACAGAAAAAGCGACTTTGTTTTATACTATGTAGTGATATACCATTATTTTTACCTATTTACATTCAACATGTTAAATGAGCTATTATTATACAAGAGTATGTATTATGTATTTGAGTACATACAGTATAACAGCATCACTACATAGTATAAAACAAAGTCGCTTTCTCTGTCCCTATATCCCTATGTATGCTTAAATCTTTAAAACTACGCAACGGATTTTGATGCGGTTTTTTTTAATAGATAAAGTGATTTAAGAGGAAGGTTTATAAGTAGAAAAATTGGACCCGGTAGGTGGCGCTAATAGCGCGCAGGACGACGTCTGCCGGGTCCGCTAGTTAATCATATATTTTGTAACATTTACAAAATTAAAAACTAAAACTAATAACATTACATGCATACAGCTACAGGGCCTACAGGTAGAATTACTTTCGTCATTATCTCGAGAAATGCTAATAAATACACAATGTGGCCAATTCTGTTGTACACAATCTCTAAACCTAAACTAAAATGACAGGTCTAAATTTATTCCTATCTCTTTCATAGTGCTCACTGCAGAAAAGGATAGCAATAGATTTAGGCCTGTCATTTTAGTTTAGGTTTAGAGATTTTGTATAACAGAATCGGCCACATTATATAATTCTCCATTGTAAGAATGAGAAGGTGTACCTACTAATTTGAAACTATCTGATGCCCCGTTTCGTCTCCTTAAATTTAGTTTTTTAACAATCTCATGGGAAATATGATAATTCAGTTCTTCTTATTCAGTTCAGTTTAAGTTTTAAGGAGAATGATAACATAATAAAAAATAAGTTATTGCAGCGCCTCATTGTGGGTTTTTAATTTTTATCAAATGGATAAAAACCAGCAGATTGTAGTTTATGAACTTCAAACATGTCGAAGTACACATATACCCTAACAAATTATTCCATATGCATCACATGTTGTCTAGTATGGTTATTCTGAGCTAGCACACCCTGAAAACTTTACTAAATACTACATATCGAAAAACTGTAATATGTAATGCAAAAAGAACCCAAAGACTTACAATTAGTTAAAATCGTAATTTAGTACTTTGAATATTTATTTTACAACATTTACGCTTGGGGCGCTGGCTGTAGACCAACAACTGAATGTATTGGTGAACTCAAGCTTAAATCAAGAGAAAGTTCGTAAACTAAAACCTAATTACGCTTAGTAATTTAATTTAATATAAAATAATAATTTAGTGTGTAGAAAGCGCGGGGCAAGCAGCTAGTGGTGTCATCTATTATGTCTGTTCGAAACTAAATAATATTTTACTTTAACCGCTCGGACGTAGCTTCTCGATTTTTTTCGTATATAAAATGTAGCCTATGTCATCCGGATTCCGGACTATAACAACTAGAATCAATTGACACCTCATTCATGAAAATCGGTCCAGTAGTTTAGGGACTTCGGTGTAACACACAGAATCTCATCCAAAAATCGGTAACTAACATACATAGAGTGCTAAAATTATAACCCTTCCGTTTGGTTTTGCCATAGTCGGGTAGTAACTAATAAGCCAGTTTAGGTCCATTTCACTCTGAAGTCATTGTGTCTCGGATATTGTAGTATTTACTCCTAGTAAAGTTTTCGAGGTGTGCAAATTCGGACTAACCATACATTACCTAAGAGAATTCCGCGTTGCCAGTGTTAGTCAGTTACCACACAATATACAGTTTAGTATTCGAACCCCGTACCCGTCTTGCCTTGACACGGAACCGACCGCGGAACGACGCGCCAATACCCAAATCGATAGTTTATTCAAATGGCAATAGGTACATGTCGAATTGTGTAATACCCTAAGGTCTAATTTGGTAATCGTTATACTTATAATGTATGTACTTTCTTCACTACATATTATAGAACAACTAGCGATCCGCCCCGGCTTCGCACGGGTAGTAATTACCCGCTACTATTTTGCTGTTTTTGTGTTATATCTCAAAGGGATTAGGCAGCGTTTTCGATGAAAGCTTGACTTTTTCTGACATTTTCGACAGTAATTATCGTCATATTTCAACCAATTTACACAAAACCTTAACAAATTATACACCTTAACCGTAATCAATGGTGAAAATCGCATAAAAATTCGTTCAGTACTTCTCAGTTTATCGCGAATAGACAGATAAACAGACACTATAAAAGACATTCCGAATCCAAATACTTGAATTGAATTGTTAGCATAAAATTTATTGTAATTTTATAAAGTACCTACTAGACATTATTGTTAAATTGACAGAATTTTATTTATTTATTGAAATTGTATTTAGTCATAATTAAATTAAGTAAGTAATTATATTATATTTTGCATGCCGATCCACGGCAGATTGTAGCGCTGATATATTTAATGTAACATCAATCGACCTACACAATCTATGCAAATAAAGAAATTGAAATTGAAATTGAAAAATCTAGGAAAAAATAATCCGGCAGTCTAACTATACGTCAACGCTCTATGTCCTGTCTGGCTTTTATTGATTGGTTCAGTACCGCGATTAGCTTACCGCTTTTTCCGGTTCCGGTGAGAGAACGGTGAATACGTACGATTGTGACTCTCGTGATTTTTATTCGAAAATAGTGGTAAATACTTGTCGGAATACAATGCAGTGTTGACGAAAACAAAGGATCCCATCCGAACAGTGCGTTTTGTGAAGGAAGACAGTATTTGAAGAGGAATAAGTGTCGAAAATCGAAATTCAAAGTGTGTAAATAGATACGTTAAAACAAAGTTAAATGTCAAATTCAAAATAAGAGCTGAAGTGCCAAATGTCAAAATAAGAGTTGAAGTGCCAACCTAACGAACTTAACGCTTACTTCAGACTGTATAACCATAGACAATTATTCGCCTTGGACACTTGCATTTTCGACCAAGAGTGTTGCCATATAAAAAACTTTTCCCCAAAAATGGACTTGGACACATTGTTGGAAAAAATTGATGAAAAAATGAATAAGCAAACAACTATAATAACCAATGCTGTGACCAAAAATGTAATGGAAGCTCTTGATGAAAAGATGAAATACTTAATGGAAGAAAACAAAAACCTAAAACTAAAGGTTGAAAAACTTGAAGAAAGAGTAAATTTCATGGAAAAAGAGAAGAGGAAAAATAATATAATAATATTTGGAGTTGAAGAAAAAGAAAAAAATGAATGCGAACTAGTTGCTCAAGCTAAGGAAATAATTGAAGAGACAGGAGTAAACACAGAAGATCATGAAATAAGCAAAGCGTACAGGATTGGAGCGAAATCAGGCAAAATGCGTCCTATAGTAGTGTGCCTTACGACTAGATGGAAAAAACTTCTCATATTAAAAAACAAACGAAATCTCCCCACAGGAGTAAATATTAAAGAAGACCTACCTAAAGAAGTACTGGAGATTAGAAGACAGCTACAGCCAAAACTAGAGGAAGAAAGGAAAAAAGGAAATATTGCATACTTGAAATATGATAAGCTCATAGTGAAAAATCCTAAAATAAGCGAAAAAAGAAAGCGGGAAATCTCAGACCCTCCTAAGTCGCCTAACACTGAGGAAGATTTCAGAAAAAGAGAAGCAAAGAGAGTGAGCAGAACAAGTATGGCTAATTTCCTGTCCAGACACAGATCACAGTCAACAGCTGAAGATACGCCAAAAAACTAATTAGAAACCTCGGTTATCGGAAAATAAATTCAGAAAAAACAACTAAAAACAAATTTAACCCAAGTATTCCTCCATACCGGCCGGTCACCGAGGAGGAACAATTCGACCACCACCCTCCAACCACATCCGAAAATTCCAAACAGACAAACAGAACTAAATCAGAATATCTATACATAAACGCATTAAACACACTTACATTGAGAACTGAAGATAGTCTACAAGAGTTATTAATGGCTTTAAAGAACGTAAAATGGGATATAATCGGTCTCAGTGAGGTGAGAAGATTAGGAGACAGAATAGAAGAGTATGAAGAATTCCTTCTGTACTACAAAGGGGAAACAAAAGGTAAATTTGGAGTGGGCTTTATCATAAAGAAACACTTAAAGAGCTGTATAGAGGAAATAGTCGGAATTTCTGAAAGGATTGCAGTTCTAAACATAAACTTACCATCCTATAAAGATAAATGGACCATCATCCAGGTTTACTCACCAACGGCCCAAGCAAATAAGAATGAAATAGAACACTTCTACCATCAAATAACTAAGACAATAAATGAATATGGGTCCAAAAACTTAATAATAATGGGAGATTTTAATGCTCAAGTTGGCAGCTGTCTCGAAAGTGAAAGCAACATCATAGGTCCATACACAATAGGCAAAAGAAACAGAAACGGTGATAAGCTAGTAAACCTCTGTCTTGAAAATAACCTAACAATTCTGAACAGTATGTTCAAAAAGAGGAAAAACACAATATGGACATGGATCTCTCCCGACGGTAAATACAAAAACCAAATAGATTTTATTCTCTCAAACGGTCGCAAAGCCTTTCATGATTGTGGCGTAGTATGCAATTTAAACTTCAATACTAACCACCGGATGGTAAGAGCTAAACTTAAAGTAAACCAGCATAGAAACTCGAGAAAACATATTATAAAAACCAATCAATGTCTAAAAGGAGGAATTCTACCAAGAGTTAACACAAATCTAAAAAAGCAACTTAACAACTACAACACTGAAACTGAAGAGCTCGGGCTCCAAGAGAAGTATGATTATTTACAAAACATACTAAATAGAGTACTGGCTGGAAACAGAGTTAAAGTTGAAAAGAAGAGCAAAATGTCAGACCACACTTTAATGTTACAAGAAGAAAGAGGACAACTTATAAAAATTCCTAGTAAAACCAAAGACATCAGGCAGAAAATTGCAAATCTGTCTAAGGAGATAAGAACTCAGCTGAGGAAGGAGCGAATAACTCGTCGACAGAAATTATTTGAGGAAAACATTATCAGAACTGGAGGTATTAAGAAAGCCATACAAAGCTTAGTGGGAAAAAAAGACTGGATCCCAAAGATCAAAAGTAAAACTGGAGCTCTAATTAGCAAAAGACCAGATATCATTAAAGCCGCTACCAATTTTTATAAGGTACTGTATTCAAGACAAGCAAAATCAAACAGCATGATGATTGAGGACAAAACTGAAGTTGCACCAATACTTGAAATAGAGGTAGAGAAGGCAATAAAAACACTAAAACGAGATAAAGCCCCAGGTTCAGACAACATCACAAATGAGTTTCTGATTGGAGTACAAAGTGCTCTCATACCGACACTCACCACAATATTCAACGATGTGCTGACAACTGAAACCGTCCCCACTCAATGGAAAATGTCGACTATAATATTAATACACAAGAAAGGAGATAGAAGCGAAGTGGGAAACTACCGACCCATAAGCCTGATGTCTAATTTGTATAAAATATTTGCTAAAGTCCTTCTGAATCGCATAACCAAAGTCTTGGATGAAAACCAGCCCAGAGAACAAGCAGGATTTAGAAGCAAATACTCAGTAGTTGACCATGTCCACGTTGTCAAGCAGGTGCTGGAAAAATACGGAGAATATGGCCTGCCATTTTACTGTTGCTTTATTGACTTTTACAAGGCCTTCGACTCCTTGGAACATGACAAAATATGGAACGCACTGAACAAGCAAGGAGTAGAAGGAAAATATATACGAATAATAAAGAATATTTATACCGGCAGTACAGCAACAGTGAAATTAGATAGAGAAGGGGAAAAGATAAACATAGAGAGAGGTGTACGCCAGGGAGACCCGTTGTCGCCAAAACTCTTTACAGCAGTGCTAGAAGAAGTATTCAGACAAATTGAGTGGAAGCAACATGGCTTAAAAATCAACGGAGAATATCTTACTAACTTAAGGTTCGCAGACGACATAATTCTCTTTGCTAAATCTCCACAGGAATTGCAAGAAATGCTCTCAGACCTGGACGCTCGTAGCAAGCAGGTTGGCTTGACCATGAACATTCTTAAAACTAAAGCTATGACAAATAGAGAGGAAGAAACAATTACACTAAACAATAACAATATAGAATATGTAAAAGAATATATGTACCTTGGCCAACTAATCACAACAAAGAACATATCGAGCAAAGAAGTAGAGACACGAATAGGGAATGCTTGGAAACAATATTGGTCATTTAGGGAAGTAATGAAGGATCCGAAAATGAGCACTATAGTAAAGGGTAAACTATTTAACTCCTGCATTCTTCCTATATTGACATACGGGTGCCAAACATGGGCGCTCACTAAGGCTCATTTATCCAAACTCAGAACCTGCCAGCGTAGCATGGAAAGAAGCATGTTGGGCAAGCGGAAAATAGATAAAATACCTCATTCCAAAATCAGAAAAGCCACACGAACACAAGAGGTGATACACAAAATAAAGCTCCTTAAATGGCGATGGGCTGGCCACATCATTCGGGGTGAGGATAAGTGGAGCAAAACCATTAGTTTGTGGTACCCCAGGGAAGGAAAGAGGAAGAAAGGTCGACAGACTAAAAGATGGGTAGATGAAATAGCTGCTGTGGGGGGAAAAACATGGACCAGAAGGGCAGCAGATAGAGAAGAATGGAAGAGGTTGGAGGAGGCCTTTGCCAAAAGGCACGCAGATTAGGGGGAAAAATTAGAAATAAATTGTACAATGCATAACAATGTTTAATCTGATAGAGGCTTAATAAATAAATAAATAAAAAATACTTATAATGTATGTACTTTCTTCACTACATATTATAGAACAACTAGCGATCCGCCCCGGCTTCGCACGGGTAGTAATTACCCGCTACTATTTTGCTGTTTTTGTGTTATATCTCAAAGGGATTAGGCAGCGTTTTCGATGAAAGCTTGACTTTTTCTGACATTTTCGACAGTAATTATCGTCATATTTCAACCAATTTACACAAAACCTTAACAAATTATACACCTTAACCGTAATCAATGGTGAAAATCGCATAAAAATTCGTTCAGTACTTCTCAGTTTATCGCGAATAGACAGATAAACAGACACTATAAAAGACATTCCGAATCCAAATACTTGAATTGAATTGTTAGCATAAAATTTATTGTAATTTTATAAAGTACCTACTAGACATTATTGTTAAATTGACAGAATTTTATTTATTTATTGAAATTGTATTTAGTCATAATTAAATTAAGTAAGTAATTATATTATATTTTGCATGCCGATCCACGGCAGATTGTAGCGCTGATATATTTAATGTAACATCAATCGACCTACACAATCTATGCAAATAAAGAAATTGAAATTGAAATTGAAAAATCTAGGAAAAAATAATCCGGCAGTCTAACTATACGTCAACGCTCTATGTCCTGTCTGGCTTTTATTGATTGGTTCAGTACCGCGATTAGGGTAGTAGCATGTGTGACGACTGATGAAGCAAACAAATCAATCTGAGGGCGTCTGGAGCGGACATTGCCGAAAGCAATTTGCCACGGGCAAACGTACATCTACGTAATATATTTGCGTAGGTATGTGTCTAGTTACGTCTATATTAGTTTGAGTTTGCACACTTTGAAATCTCTGCTGGGTTATTCTGTAACTTAGTTAGCAACTGAAAATAGTTGCCAACGAATTAGTTTGATATACATTGCTGCTTTACTGTGGGAAATATAAAGTGTTTTCATAATTTTACACAGTAAAGCAGCAATGTATATCGAACTAATTTGTTGGCAACTATTTTCAGTTGCTAACTAAGTTACAGAATAACCCCCCTGATGTTTTTCCCATGTTTCGGTAACCTGTTGTAGTTATCGTCATCGGTAGACGTCCACTGCTGGACATATAGGTATCTTGTTTTTTTCACCGAAACATTTCAGTAATACTCATTGTTTTGCACTGTTAAGAGGCCTCTCCATGGCATCGACAAATCGTTGGTGAGTGGAGTCTAAAACAGTGATTTCTGCATTTAGAGAGCGAGACGTCTTCAGTAAAGAAGAGTACTAAAAATATATACATAAATAAATAATAAATTAATTAAATAAATAAATTTTGCTTGAGATATCATGATTTTTAGTGAAAAACGGCAAAGTAAAAAGATGCAAATCTAGGTTTGGTATTTCGCCTATTTTAGCAAATATTTGGCAATTTTTTACATGAACTAAAGACATTTGTAATTATTATGAAGTGACCTATGATAAGACTTCGGTCGTTTTTCAATTTTCTAGTTTCTTATATAGTTTATTTACGCACGAAGTTGCCCCAAAATTTGCCCAAAAATAGTGATTTTTCAAGCGTCATAACTTTCAAAATAAATATAATTTTACTAATATTTTTATTTTATGGCATAGATAATGGAGATATAAATTGATATCTGGCTTAACTTTAGACCTATTGCGACAAATATTAGAATAATAGGCGTAATACGTTTGTATGGAGAAGCGCGTGAAGAGAGCGGCCTTAATGAGCTGTTTAATTAGTTTCTCATAGTTAAATAGTGTTAAATACAAACAAATTCAAGAAATATTTTATATATGGGTGATTCTACGATAAGAGGTAACTTGTGCGGCAATGCGTTTAAAACAGTTTTTTTATTCTATATGTTGCTATTTTTTACAATGAACCACATCATCTTAATATACTTTATTAAATAACAACACAATTGAATGCCAAATTAAAGCAGATTTTTCTGAAATTCCTTACAAAGTCTAAAAAAGTCTCTACCCTGGCCTGTCCCCTTGCCGGTTTTACTTTAATTTTCAAACAATACATATATTTTTTGTATCAAATGTTTAACTAAAGTATGTTTTATCGGAATTTAAGTAATTATACTTAAGTAATATTAACCAAAAAATAAAATAATCATGTTAATTTCAAATATTTTTAAAAATTAAAACTTGTCCTGCTGTTTTTGTGTCTCTACCCTGACAAATTTCGTTCCGCTGATACCAACATAAATTAAAGACGGCCACATTGGAAGTAGCACTGAAAGACATCTATCGGCGTGAAGTTAGCAATACTAAACTCGCAAGCCTTTCAAGGGCCGCCATTTTCTAGTTGTTGCGACGCGACCGTGCGGTACACAGGTTTCGTAAAGTCATTGTGTCTCTCCCCTGGTAGGTCATAAAAATTACAATAATAATTTAATTTAGTTGCATTTACTGCCCTAATTAAACAATATATTACTAATTAAAGTGGGATGTACAATTAACCTATAAAATGATTCAGTCACTTAAAACAATTGAATTTGTCACGAGAACGTCTCTCCCCTGTCGTATTTCCCCTGTACAATCCGGGTTCCAAGTTATATGGAATACTAAGGATTGTGATAGCTGTAATTTCTGAACTACAAAACCGATGACCTTGAAATATTTACGGAACAATCTTTAAAGTATTTCCTTTCTAAAAAAAAGAATGAATGAAATCGGACCACGCGTTAATGAATTACAGCTAAGTACACATTTTGACTTTCATCCCCTCTCCCAAGGGAACCGTGCTGAATTTTGGGATAAAAAGTATCCTATGTTATACTTCATAGTAAAAACTTAAATCATGCCAAGTTTCATTTCAATCCATTCAGAAATTTTTGCGTTTTTGAACCTGATGTCTCTCCCCTGCCCGATGTATTTACCCTGGTCGTCGAAAAAGTAATAAAAAATGTATAAAGTGACTTGCTCTTATGTGAAAAGGTAAATAAATGGGACAGAAATCATAATATAAAGGTTTCATGAAAAAACTCGAAATTTTCTCCTTGGCCGCATCCTCTATGACTTTAAAACCTCTTATCGTAGAACCACCCATATAATATCATGGATACGAATATAGGTACTACTAACACGTAACGTGAACTTTTAAAACGTGAAAAAATGCAGTGTAGACTCTAACAAGTATTTAAATTAAAAATTTAAAAAACCCCCGACAAACAAAAAAAATCGCATTCAAATCGGTCCATCCGTTTGAGCGCCACAGGGGAACAGACAGACACACACATACACGTACACGCACACACACACACACACGCACACAGACACAGACACGTCAAACTTATAACACCCCATCGTTTTTGCGTCGGGGGTTAAAAAAGAATACTTACACAAACATGGCCGACTGCAGTACCAAGAAAACATCTTGGTATTATACTGTCGGCACTCAGCACGCACTTAGCTTTGTTTATGTTACCTCCGCAGCTTCCCTCTAATTTATTTGTACATTTGTTGCTGCGCGTTGAGTTATTGACTATCCTGAGAAATGAGAATCGCTTCTGCACATCTTTCTTGAAGCTGGCATGTTCCAAGAACTTCCACCTACCATTCCACCACTACAGGCTTTTTTATGTCCCACTACTGGGCACAGGCCTCCTCTCACATAGGAGAGAGGGATTTAGCGCTTAGACCCGCCACGCTGCTCCAATGCGGGTTGGTGGGCCACCTTCCATTATTCCAGAGCATTTCTTCCACATGCAAAAAATAGAACCAGCTTCCTATTTGCACGCATGTGGCAGAACTGCTGCTGTGTAAGGCGCCCATTGGCGGTTTCTCCACATTGATTATTTTTCCATTTTTATACTTACTTAATCCTTAAACAGGAAAATAACCCTCGCTAATGGTAAACGTTTGATAGTTAAGGTACAGGTTAGAGTTATGAACCTGTACCTTAACTATCAAAACCTAAACGAGTTACGAACCTTAATTCGCAAACTGAAACGCATATAGAAATTAGAATGGAATCAGCGGGCAGAATAGTACGATTACTTATACTCTGATTTTTAATTCCATGGAATTCTGTCGTTTCGTATTGTTACCAGAGATAAAACAATTCCCACAAAAAAGATAAAAAATTCAAAACTTATGTAAATAGAAATCAACTACCATAAGTAGATATGACAAATGCCTGACAGACGTTGACTTACGTTACTTACGTTGTTACGTTCCCTCAAATATGGTTGAGCGAAGCAATGGCTGAATCATGCGTCATGCTCGTGAACGGGTGCCGCCGTCGGAAATGGGGCTACTTTTGTCTGCCCTTCTTAACGTGTAGAATTGTAAGCACCATTCCGAACCAGTGGTAGATTCATTTGTCGATTCAAAAGCACTATTGTAAAAGTTTATCTGAATAAAAAATATGTCTTAGACTTGCCTTTACACAAGTTTAAGAACTCTATTAAAAGTATGCTCATAAAAAAAGCTTATTATACAATTGAAGATTATATAAACGATAAAAAAGCTTGGATTTAACTCGTTCCAGCAATGCGCGAGACGGCATTTCAATCATGTACATTAATAATAATAATTGTTATAATGTTATTTTTTAAAAAAGAGCAACCGCCGAGTTTCTTGCAGGTTCTTCTCGGCTGGAACTGCATTCCGAACCTGTGGTAGACTCAATCGACGATTCAAAAGTACTTGTAAAAGTTTATTTGAATAAAAAACTTTTCTATTCTATTCTATTCTATACAGACACTTCATGGCGATAATGTCATTCGACTTCCATTTTTGAATAAATTTTTTCAATGTGCTTCTTTTGTTTTCTATTGCTGTTAGTGTGCACTTTTTAGTTTCCACTCTTAGCGATTTCTATTTTAGAGCAAAACGACTAATATTATTACGCGGCTTAGGGCTTTTTTATGTGGACAGGGAATTAAAGTAGTTTGGGGTAAAATCGTACTTCGTAGATGTTAAGAGCAGTTTTACCTTTTCTCTGAAAAATCTGAGATTTCAAGCTCCAAATTTAGCGTCGTAGGAGAGACTTTCACATATTTCAATACATGTTTTAAATAAACTAATCCTTCATATTGACATTTGTCAGACCATATTTACAAAAACTATTTTATTTATTTTGTAACTAGATGATGCCCACGGCTTCGCCCGTGTGGATTTATGTTTTTAAAAATCCCGTGGGAACTTTTGATTTTCCAGAACAAAAAGTAGCCTATCTTTTGTAACCCTTCCCCAAAACGGAAAATTTCCATGGGATCCCTACGATTTTGGAATGCAATTCCTTACAGCATCAGGGTTGAGGAGTTGGATATGTACCTACTTGAGTTCATTCAACGATAAAGTCTTTAATTGGCACCCCCAATATCATTCATACCTGTTCCTAAATCCCATTAGTTTTGGGGATCAGGTTCCCTACAGCATCAGGACTGAGGAGTTGGAATCCAAATTTTTTGTAGGACAGTGTCACAATATTTCTCTATCGATGAAAAAAAAAATTACGCAAATCGGTTCAGAAATCTCGGAGATATCGGTGTACATAGGCAGAAAAACACAACTCCTTTTTTGAAAGTCGGTTAAAAAGTAGCCTAGGACAGTGTCGCAATGTTTCTCTATCGATTCAAAAAAAAATTACGCAAATCGGTTCAGAAATCTCGGAGATATCGGTTTACATAGGTAGAAAAACACAACTCCTCCTTTTTTGAAAGTCGGTTAAAAAAGTAGCCTATGTTACTCCCTGGTTAATTCTCTACTTGTATGTGAAAGTCCCGTCAAAATCGGTTCAGCCGTTCCGAAGATTAGCCCATTCAAACAGACAGACAGACAGACAGACACAGACAGACAGACAGACAGACAGACAAAAATTTCAAAAACGTGTGATTCGGTTATGGTAGCGTTCAAATAACCATATGAGCTTAATATGAGGTAGTTATTTCGATATTACAGACAGACACTTCAATTTTATTTATTAGTATAGATGATCAATTTCCCACACCTCGTTTTAATAAAATAAATAACAGACTCAACTTTGAAGCTCTATATCTGTCCTTTAAAGTCATCTGATTTACTTGAAAAAAATACTTAAATATCAGACATATAGTCCTATTGACACATTACAGACCAGAATATAGATTTTTTATCAAATTAATGGGTAAAAAAAAATGAACTTCCGCCAAATTTCCCGAATTATACGGTTACTTTAACACGATTTTTTGTATTGAAAAAAGCATAAATTCAATAAAATTTTTATGTAGAAATAAACTATGTTCTTTAACGAATCTATGTATATAGTTTAATTAACAATCCATTTATTTGATCAAACATAAAAACTTATTAAACATCACCCTAAATTACAATAAATAGCTACGCATTGTCTTAGCTTATTTAGTATGCGCCCGGCGCTCGTTGGGGAAGGACCTGTGCAAATTTTGCCACCATCCAGATGCACGTACGAGAGTCGTGTAAACACTAATTTATACAACGACTGCAAAGTTTTGAGCATGAATATTTCTCTAAAAAATATGCGTGAGTAGTAAGTAATAGTGCGTATTTTTTTAAATAAGTGAAATTACAGCATAGCACCTAGGACAGTCACGGAAATATAATATTATAAACTAATATTCCATTTTGAAATCCAAGATGGCCGTCGTATTTTTTTTTAAGAAATTATCTTCTATACATATCTATACATAATATAATAAAATCGTAGAATTGCCATATGTGTACATTGAAGATTTGTGCAAAATAATAACTGGTGGATGTTAGGGATAAGTAATAGAACATAAAAAGCTATTTTTGAAATTTTTGTCTGTTTATCTGTTTGTCTGTATGTTTGTGCGCGCATCACGTAAAAACTACTAAATGGATTGAAATGAAACTCGGCATGATTTAAGTTCATACTACGGAGTAATATATAGGATACTTTTTATCCCAAAATTCAGCACGGTTCCCTTGGGAGAGGGGATGAAAGTCAAAATGTGTACTTAGCTGTAATTCGTTAACGGGTGGTCCGATTTCATTCATTCTTTTTTTGTTAGAAAGGAGATACTTTATAAATTACCGGCCAATCTCTGAAAGGCTGGACCGTTTTTGATAGGACTTTCACTGGCGGATGTTTACATTTTGATGTACCTAAACATCCGCCAGTGAAATTTCAACAGTTTTTAGCAAGGTATAAGCTCAAAGGAGCTTAGGAAAAACAAAGAGTTCTCAATGAGAGGGATTTTTAAAAACCAATATCCATGCGAACGAAGTCGCGGGTTTATCCACTTGTTTATAATATGGGTGTCATTTCATTTCCGAAGTTTTTTGGTGGGACTGAACATAAAAAATGATGTTCATTTTGGAATCCAAAATGGCCGTTGTATTTTTTTAAGGAAGAAATCAAAAGAAGAAGAAAAAAAATTTATACGAAATAGCAAAATTCGCCCCCTCCTCCCAAAAAAATATACTAGGTACCTACCTAATGACTACAAACACCTGTTGTTTATTACTAATTACTTTAATAAAAGTCGCACTTGCACTTCTGACTAAACCGACATTTTAGCAGTAAACAAAGATTGCATACTTTTTATTGTTCTATTGGTAAACTTTAAATAATTGTACTCTTATCAGAAAATGTATCCAAGAACTTCAACAGGTGCATTGCAACAGCTCTGTAATGTTATTTTCAGACAGATGATTTGAAATATGTATAATAATAATAATAATTGGTAATTGTTAAATAATTAAAAAGGTGATTGTTTCTTTTATTAGTTAGTTTAGAAAAAAATGCTTGAAGGCTAAATATGCGTGATACCTATGATATAAATACGGAACCCTACATGTCATTATAGAGAAGAACATCATATTATCCTGGTCGCTTTTGTTTTGTAAGTTGAACGTAGATTAATGAAATACTTATTCGATAAAGTCCCACGCGAAGTCATTTTAAAAATATTTTATAGTAAATATATTATAATATATAATACTACAATATCAAATAAATAATTTATAAATTAATATTTAATACAAGTACCAAAACTATAGTCATAGTCGCGCTATATCCAAGTAGTCGTCCGTGTAACTGGCCGCCAGCCTACCTGCCGTTAGATACCTAAACTTCCATAGCGTCAAACTGGGAGAGGGGTCTTAACCCTGTTTTCTATACAAACAACTCATCTGTAAATGACAGTGACAGCTGTCAGAATTCCACCAAATTAAAAATCAGAGTATAGTTACGAGTAGATCACATTGAGAGTTGAGACCGATCAGTGGTTATATTATACTATAATAATGTTGTATTGTATCTATGCTGTGGTATCAAAGTAGGGGGTCTGTAAATCGTGGTCTCGTCAAACACATATAGTCCACACTTAAATATGTACCTACAAAGTCAAAATATTTCCGAAAAAATAAAATCATAATATGAACAAAGAATGCGGTCACCAGAGTTCAATAAGACCCTTCGAGGTTAAAAGCTTTTCCGGTATGTGACTCATAGAATTGAAAGGCACGGTGCGAGAACGTTTACAAAGATTTTACGATGTTAAACAACGTACGGAAGTAAACCGATACAGGAATAAGTAATGACACCCGAGCTGGTACTTTGAATGCTTAGAATAAATAGGTAAAGAAAGGCAGTCGTCGACGCGGCGATAAGCCGTTTTTAGCTCGCCTTAAAGGCTAGCTACGTCTATCGTCGCGTCAGTGCTCAAGGTACTCATGCGCTTGTGTGCGTGTCGGCAAATGTAATTACAGGGCACACATGGGTTGGTTTATAGCTTACGTTTCGAGCGGAAATTTGTTAGAAACTTCCATTCTAAGCGTAATAGTTCGATGTTTGAATGCTATTTGTAAGTAAAATAGTAAATGTTCCTTCAGAATGACTTATTTCCTTGTGGAGAGTTATTATAACTCACCGACTCAGAAATCAGATACTGCTGAGAAGAGCCGGAAATTCAGTAGTTGCTTTTTTAAAACGCTACAAGTTGTATGTATGTAGCTTCTCGTATGTTGATATGTCAATGTAACAGATTTTCGTACTTCACGCTCTTGAAAGTAGCTCTTCCATACAACTTTGCCACTAAGAAATTAGTTCATTAATTATGGTAACCTCGACTTAGTTAATTTGTTTTTAAATATTGTTTAAATTAGTGCTTATTAATGTAAAAATTCTTTAGGAATCATGCTATAAAAGCGTGTACTTAATCCTACAAGCGTTTCTGTACTATACTGTGTGCTTAGTCTAAATCGGAGCACTCGAAAACGAACTCGAAAACTATTGATCGATTTCAGAGTAAAATAGACCTAAAATGGCTTGTATTAAGGTTTGAGTTCGCCAATACATTCAGCATTCGACGAATGCTGAATGTATTGGCGAACTCAAACCTTAATACAAGCCATTTTAGGTCTATTTTACTCTGAAATCGATCAATAGTTTTCGAGTTCGTTTTCGAGTGCTCCGATTTGGACTAAGCACACAGTAATATAATATTAAGTAACTCTAACTACTAACTTTTCATATGTTATTTGATTTATCATTCAAGAGCACCTCTGTTCTCTTCCTACAATTTTAGCTTCTAAATAATCAACATAATAAAACGATTCAAAACGTCCAAGAACAAGAACCTACCTCAAGCTAAGACGTTTCTACCAACAAGAAACTATGTAGAGCACCTTTTTCAGTTGGTAGTTTTTCAGTATTCTTTCATAAACTTATTATCTCGCGCACGACTAGATGCTACAATGATTTAACAAAAATCAAGTGCGTCATCAGGATTTGAAGGTGAAGCCAAATGAGATTGAGATTTTTGCTTTGGAAATCTTTGCGCGTCACGTGTATTTAATTCTAATTAGGCGTGGTAATTTTGAAAGTGTTCGGGTACTACTCAGAACAGTAAAGTGGTGTATAAAGTGGGGGGTAGTAAAGTGGGGTATAGTAAAGTACTTCTAGTGTGGGGGCGAGCGTCCCCGTCCTGCCTCATTGTCGTTATGCTGATGATTATGACGCGATTGAAATTCTCGCTCGTTTATCATTATAATCCTCAACTTGTGTAATTATATAACTAGTTCTTGTGTCGCAATGAAATTCAATTAGTCCGCATGATAATCGTTATATCTCGAAATACGTCGCTATCCGCGGCGTGATGTGCATCGACCTTGGCGTCTGGCGAGGAATGCGCCCGATCGAGCCTTTGTCTTGCCTTACGATGACGCAACTCTGCGGCTTAGGGCTTACTTACTGTACTAACTCGCCTATCTTTTTGACTGGAAAATGAAAACGTTTTTTGTTCGGCGTCAAATTATTTATTACGGATCAAATGTCGCAATTTTGTTCTGAGCTCAACTTATGTAAATAGAGCTTAAAGAATTAAGGTTTTGTAAAGCTATAGTAAGTTCTAATTCAGCGTATTATTTGCTCATCTATTGTTTGTTTTCTTTCTTTCTTTTTTTTTAATGTAGGTACTTATTTACTTAATGAATACAAACAAATTCTACATCTCGTTCTCACTTGATTAATGCTGCCATCGACTTTCAAAAAGGAGAAGTTTCTTAATTCAATGCTTATTTTTTTTCTACTATGTACCTACACCGATTTCTCCGAGATTTCTGGACCGATTTGCATGGTTTTTTATATAGTTCAGTTTCTAGAGAACACATTTTGGCTATGAGCTTACGATCAAACGCTCGAAGCGCGATAATGCGCGTCAATATAATTTCACTTACCGAACAATACGAAACTACCGTTACAGCTACAGCTAATCATTTGAGATGAGCCGTAGAGCGGATCCAGTCACGATACCAACCGTCAATGTTAAATGATAGAATCGCATAGAAAAATGTGCAACGAAAAATACTGCAAAAATAATGCGAAATCTGAAAATTGATAACCAGATTAGCACCAATTTGCTAAAACAACACTTCGTGCAATATGTAACAATTTGGAATATCCAAGGAATATTCACGGAGAGTTAGTGGAGAGTCGACTTAGAACAGTTGCACACCAGGCTTTTAAAGTAAAGTTACCGTTAAAGTTAAGCCGCTCTGAGGTGCAAAAGTTGAGGGTTTCGACTTTTTACCAAAACCTAACACGAATACGAATGTGCACAATACTCCTTGTTTTTTTGGTATATAGGTACTAGTTACAGGGTGTTAGGAGAACGCTCTCGTAAACGAAGACAGGTGATAGTAGTACTAATAAATACTGATAAGATACGATAAAACAAAACGTAAAAACAAAAAATAATTGCTTTTTTTGTGCAATAACTGTTTTGGGGGGTTAAACAGAACGTAAAGAAAAATATTTCCTGTATTTTTTAAAGTTCGTAACGTAATTCAAATAAAATCAGCTGACGTTGGATACGTTTATGAGTATAATAATAGTGCTAAGTTTTCGGAAGCGGTCTCCATAAACTGTATACAAACAGGTAGGTTACTTAAATGAATATTAAGTACGAAATAGGCAAAATGTGCAACGAAAAAAAAAACAACATTTATAGGAACGGCAGCAGCGAACGGCATCGTAACTCGATATGTCACGAATACGCTTGACCTCATCTCGGTACGGTTTTGAATGGCAATGACCGCGGTCCGCGAACTAAGCTGGGAGTCTAGCGTTACCCCAGTCCCCACTCCGCAATATGCTCTGCCACTCTGCCAACTACCTACTCGGGTTGCTTTTGTTGCGCTTTGTGTGAGGCTCTTGCAACTGTGTGAGGCTCTTGCAACTGTGTGTAGAGAAATAAAGCTAGAGTCTGTTCAAAAAGAGAATCGGCTTGGGATTTGAGGGCGCTGCTGTGCTTTTCTTTAGCGGGCAATATACAAGTACAATACTAAAGCGCGTTAGTTCACTGTTTGGTCACGCCGATTTTCTTTTTGAACAGACTCTAGCTTTATTTCTCTACACACAGTTGCAAGGGCCTTGGGTCATGGTCATCAACTCATCAGGTCAGGATCTTTTGATGGCATCCTCGAAAATTCGAGGGAACTTTTAAAATTTTATGGTATATTGAAGTCGGTTTCATTTTTCCTTTATTATTATCACTTGGTTTTACGGTCTACGTTTACGTTATCAAAAAATAAATAAATCAAATTATTACTGAAAGCCAATTTATTTATCTTGTTACTTGCCGCTTACTACCGCAGACTTTCACAATACTCGAGACAATATTAAAATGCGGTTATGAAAGTAATCATAATACTGATTTATCGGAAAGTGTTAACCGCCTTTTGCCATTTTTTGTCCGAGCTTTGGAATTAAGCTATTATGTTGAACAAGGAAAATATAAATGAAAAATCTTTGTCACTTTCTTGTCTATTAAAAAAAACTATCTGAATTACTCGTATCTTAAGAATGTGAAAGTCAGTAACTAGATGACTGATGACCTAACTCTTATGATACTGATACTCAAGCCGACATGTATCAATCGTCTAAAAATGACAGCTACAGTGTGACGATCGCATTCATCTCAGATTGGCCTCGCAAACACTCTATCGCTCTTGACTAAAATGCATTGTTGCAGCAAGAATTGCAATAAATTGGTTAAGGGACCGTGGTCCTACCGATTTGATCTACTGGTAGGACCAGTATTAGCCAATGATTACAATTATGACTAGCATTGATTAATGCAGCTTTTAGACAGCACTGTGCTTACATTATATAGAAATTGTGATTGATACGTTGTGATAGAAATAATCGTTGTATTTTGATGCTGTTCATAGGGCAGAGATGTTCTGAGTAAAAATCAGCTATCAGGCACACCACTGTTTTTTTTTCAGTTTCAGAAGCAACGCAGTGACGCACTGCGTTGCTTCTGCTCCGCTGGGGCGGTGATTTTTAGAAAAATCTCCGTGGTATCCGACACGCTATGCTATGGCGCTGCGACGAGTTGCGAGGTCTCATAGAAAAAATTATCATCAACCTCTAGATATAGTCAATTTTACCGCCTTGATTGTCATCAAAATTTCATGAATCGGCAGGTTAAAATAACCCAGGCAACCAATCGAAAAAGTCATAAATACTTTGCTCAGAGTACTAAGGTCCGCATGGAATTCGTTGTACGTACATTGTGAATCAGCAGCCGTGCTCTGATTTCCCTAACGACGTTCAATTGGTGACGACAGTGATTAGGCTCATGCATATTCTTAGAACAATTGTTCGATATCGTTCTCAAGACTGAACACTACTAGTATAGTTACCTCTCTGGTACTATTATTAATTGTCGTTCTTAATTACATAAAAATTTCTAAAGGTTGTGAGCTGTGATTGCGGCTTCTAAGCTAGGAGTAAACCTTTTGTACCTGCCAATATTTTATGGCACATGAAACCGAGGACATTTCCAAGATTCATACTTCTGGTGGTAATCTACAAGAAGGCCTCATAAACGCACAAGGAAAAGATTGAAAAGCCTAAACGCTTCAAATGGATCTGTGAAAAAAAGATGTATGTAGGTGGAACTTGATCCTATGATCTGCAGAATTCCAAAAAAAAAGAAGAAGATCTCCGTCGTCGCCGTCTTTTCGATCTATGCTATGGTGATTTGCTGCACATATGTAAGTTCTTACGCTGCTTTAAGCGATTCGCACATATCAGTGAAGCATCACTGTCGATACAGTGAAACATATTCTTTCATACATTCTCTATGAACGCGTTCACACCTGTCCGTATCAGTGACGACGCAGTGTTTCAGTGTCAGTTCACAGAGAATGATATATTTTTCACTGTGCCGGAACTGCGCCGGCCGCGGCACTGATAGATATTATGTGCGAATCAGTCATTAGGGACTCCGTGCTAGTCCACAATTACAACAACTATAGACAACTCCGTCAAAGTTCCATAAGCATGACCTTTTCACGCATATGAATTTGCAGTTACGTTTTTTGCTTTATCGTTATTTCGTGCTTACGCATCAGATAACTATGCATGATGGTGATAAGAATATACAATATACCAAAAGTATGAGCCGATATTGGTGTATGTGAATATTTTTATTATACGAAATTAAACTTCTATTAGAATTGACGCCGACGTTATGATTATGATTATTATCATTTCTCAGTATCATGATGATCATCGTACAGATAAGATATATTTACGATAGCCTTAATGGTGTGGTATTCAAATTTGTAGTCTTATCGTTGTCGTTATCTGGATATATTAGGGCCATTTATTAATGGATGCGAAGGCTGCAATTTTGTTTTTCGTAAAAATTCATACATTTCTTAATTTATTTTGAAGGAGTTCTGTACTTCTTTTTTTTAAGAGGAGTGGCAGTTACTTGGCCTCTCGTCCGTCTATTTCGTAGAGTGCTGAGTATATTAATATTATATTAATAATGCTGAGCCTTGTTGTTAGATCACTGTTTACTTATATTTACATTGAGCTATTTTGAAAAGCTGAAACTTGAAAAGTTGGCATGACTTTTTCAGGCTTTTAATCTGCATACAAATATAAATGGAGAGACCATTTAAGGTTGTGGTTTAATGTTAGTCATAATATGTACAGACTTCAAAATATTTTCTAGCATAGTATTTTGCATAATCAGACCACAATGGGTGAGTCATAGCCTTTCTAACTCGTTTGTAAATAGCACGCAAACATTGCCCCATAGTCCATTCTGACCGGCTGCTCTCCAATTGGAACACAGATAAAAGGGCAAAAGGGTTAAAACTGGTTAAAATCAATAGTTCGTTATGCGAAAGGGTTGCTATCCCCTTTTAATTAAACGGACATCCAACTCTAGCTAACGGTAGAGAATAGTTTTTAAAATATTTTCGCTTACAGACTTCTAACTATTGTATATCTTTTGGTCTTCTGCCCTGTATTTTGCTCATGTTTTTCGATTTCCTGAACCAATTTTAATACATACTTCAGTTATGAAATATCTTGACAAATACTATTTTTGCATGGGTAGGTATAGTTGAGAGCCTAAAGAGTTTTTATCCCGGTAAACGTTCTCATGGGATTTAAAAAACCTAAATCCACGCGTAGGAATTCGCGGACATCAGCAAGTCTTCTATAATTTAATAATTAAATATTAACTAATAAACAGTAATGGTACGGCAGCCGCCGAACAAAATTTTTAGTGATTAATAACAAGCTGAATTTTCATGAGTAGGTTCGTTTCGACGAGACGACCAACATTTTTATCTATGAAAATTCTCGATGGAGGTAGCTTCTCGAGTGGGGAGTTCCACTAAGTAGGACTATGTAGCCATTTCATTATACAAGTATTTACTAAGCTGCATACAAAAAATCAGCTAGTTATTAATAATGTTTAATCATTTTTATAACCTCATTATTTGGAAATATTCGGAGTGGAGGACGCTGTAGAATATTATTACTAACCACCTGATTTTTTGTATGCAGCCTAATAAATACTTGTATAATGAAATGGCCATATAGTCCTACAAATTTGGTGGAACGATTTCTCACCCGAGTGAATCGAAATTTTTAACACCTCCCAATCGAGAAGCTACCTCCATTGAGAATTTCCATAGATAAAAAAGTTGGTCGTCTCGTCGAAATGAACCTACTCACGAAAATTCAGCTTGTTATTAATCACTAAAAATTTTGTTCGGCGGCTGCCGTACCATAATTGAAGCTTAAGGTTCACACTCAAAGAGACCTATTATCCAGCTGTGGACCTCTATAATTTAAGACATAGTTAACTTTATAGCTATTAAGGACTTGAACAAGTAAATATAGAATGGTTATTAATAGCCAACCGCCGCAAGATGTTACTCAATTGATTAGCCATAGATCAAGTATCCGTTTTAATACTAATACCACTGAAAGCCTTGAATTTATGCTTCAAACGCATAGCTGTTTATAATGCAGAACAGATGAGCGTGCTCCGACAAAGGCATACCTTCATAAACTTCAAGACGAGCTCGAACAGTTTTTACTTGTCTAGACTGCATAATTGAACGTCTTATGAATATCCCGTGATATCAAAGGAGTATTTAACTGGATAGTTATTAAATCCTTTTAATCCCTATGAGCTTTAAAGTACCAGGCGTGCATAACTTTGAAGGCGGTGTATGCGCAATCATCACAAAGGAGTTCTGTCCTGTAAACATACCACACATTCGTATTGTGTGTTGTCTACGCCTGGGTCAAGAGACGGTCGTCGGTGACTCAACACTGCGCATTTGCCGAAAGGTGAGCCGTTATGTATGTATGTATATCGCACAATAACCAAAGGTCTAATAGGAAAACTTAGAATCACTAAGCGAGGGATGAAGATGCTCGGAGTGTCCTTGATCAAATTAAGAGATCAAATGAAGAACCAACCAGACACATCGCTTTTGTTTTGATTGGGAGGCTTGACATTGACATTACACGCAATAGATCTTTGGAAGCACAAGTGGAATCTGGTCTATAGCTTGTATCGCGTGGCGTTTGAAGGTGTCGCGAAATGACTCATCGAGTTGCGAAGCGATGTACGGGCTTGTAAGTAGACCCCCAATAGGCTGAGAGAGAACATCAAGCATGTTGAGGGAAGCTGCCAAACATAAGTGATACATAATCGTGAAGTATGAGAATTCCCACAAGAGGTCTATAGCCAGCTGTGGACGTACATCAGTTGAGATGTCCGTGTCCGTGTATTCATGGTAACATGAATACACGGACGAAGCTGCACACAATGCATAATTCAGTACAATACACTGAAGATGCCAAATTACGTGCCAAAGAAATGCGAATGAAAGTTGCAGAAGCCACATTTGTTTATCGTGTTTAGCTTTTGCTGCTCATTGTGCCCGTTCGTAATGAGCTTTCAGCATTAAATCATCTTCATAGCGATTCCGGCTTAAGACATCTTGAAATGAAAGGCGTATTCTCGTTAAGGGGTGATAAATTGACTTGACACAACAAACAAAGTAGAATGTAGCTACACAAAAGACAAAGCCGTGTGCGAAGTTAATCGTTGCATTATTTTAATGTACGGAGGCGAATTCAGTATGAATCATAGCATAACAATGGCTTGAACTTCCTAATTTGAATATCGTCGAATTTGTAGACATCTTTCATTGAACAGTCAATCATGATTTCCCTGAAAAATAAATAATAATTGAATCAAATCTTGATACAATAAAATGTGCCTGCTCTCTTTGAAAGTTCTTTCGAACAATCAGTATTCTCGCGTTTTTGTGCAAAGTAGGCGTTAGATGATTTACTTACACCTAGCGTGTCACAAGTTTGCTTTGTCAAAAACTGATTCAACTGAACTATATGTATACGTGTGTTATTTTACGCGTGAAATTCATTTCTAGTTGAACAGTTTAGTTTATTAAACCATGCACTGTCTGAATAAAATACAATTCCTATTGCGTCGGTTTATCGGGTCAGGACTCAGGTCTTCCAAGGCTGCGTTTCATACATTTAGGAATTTATTCGTTGGTAAATTTAATTAACTTTTGGTTTCTTTGTCCAACTTTCTTTTGTTTTATGTCCTTTTACACTTTCCTATAAGAATATGGACGACTGCCTTAAACATCTACATCTCTGATAAAAAAAATTTAGACCAAAAGGTACGCCATTTAAAAAAAAAGGAAATGCTCTTGATGTACTCAGGACGTACTTTTCCTAATCGAATTTATTGTTTCTCAATGTTGATTTATGTAGTGTTGCTACATAGTACATATATGTGCTAGTGTAAGTTAGGCTTAAATTCCTCACCATACCATTGGTATACTCGTTGGATCTGTATGCTTAGTTTCACTTTGCAGAGCTCCGAAACTTTATAGTATACTATTGATCGAATCACAATGACTTCAGAGTAAAATGGACCTAAAATGGCTTATATTAAGGTTTGAATTCGCCAATACATTCAGCATTCGAAAACAGCCCCCCAAACAGCGCCCAAAGCAGAAATGTTGTAAAATTTGAACTATTGAATTACGACTTAAAAATAAGAGTCTTTGGGTTCTTTTTGCTCTGAAGTCAATGTGTGTCGATACTCGAATTTCGATCATAGTTGCCACTATGTAAAAAGTCGGCATAAGGCCTGTGTATGGTAGGAAACATTGCACGTGCGCGCCCAGGCATGGCATGGCTCCACAAATAGCTGTCCGCAGTACTTAGCCCATACACGAGTTTGTTTATTGCCACTCCGTAACCGGCGCGGCGGTTCCGTTAATTGCTTTTCGAGCTAATTCTAAGTTTATTCTGTGATCGGCGGGTGGTTCTTTAGAGACGCTTTTAGTTCTTCTGTCTTCATGTTAATTATTACCTATGTGACTTTGTTAACTCATATGAATGAATCCATAAGTTATTTATTTGAGAGTCATTTTATATTTGGTTTGCTGGAATTCTTATTTTTTGTTTACAAGCACGAGTACCTATATTGCATTCAGGTCTTTTCTCCGTAAGTTACTTACGTGTCATTCGTTTACTAGATTCGAAGCAGATTCTGTTTTCCTTTACCTCACGCTGGACATGTTCCAATAGTATTTTTTCGATTTGATTGACTAGACTCTAGAGCCTATTTTTTTAATACTCGTAAAATCTTTAATGTACCATACTTAAAATGTACTTTATTATATTTATGACTTTCTCTATCCAGCTAACAATTTTAAATATTCTACACCAGAAAACTATTATAACTGCCTGTATATTAAATAACTAGATGATGCCCACGGCTTCGCCCGTGTGGATTTAGGTTTTTAAAAATCCCTTGGGAACTTTTGATTTTCCAGAACAAAAAGTAGCTTATTTGTTAAGTAACCCGTCCCCAAAACGGAAAAATCCCAGGGGATCCCCACGATTTCGGAATGCAATTCCTTACAGCATCAGGGTTGAGGAGTTGGATATGTACCTACTCGAGTTCATTCAACGATAAAGTCTTTAATTGGTACCGCAATATCAATTTAAATAACCGAAAGTTTCTAAATCCCATTAGTTTTGGGGATCAGGTCCTCTACAGCATCAGGATTGAGGAGTTGGAATCCAAATTTTTTATACAACAGGGTTGCAAAGGTTTTCTATCGATTAAAAAAAGAATTACTAAAATCGGTTCAGAAATCTCGGAGATATCGGTGTACATAGGTAGAAAAACACAACTCCTCCTTTTTTGAAAGTCGGTTAAAAAAGTAGCCTATGTTACTCCCTGGTTAATTCTCTACTTGTATGTGAAAGTCCCGTCAAAATCGGTTCAGCCGTTCCGAAGATTAGCCCGTTCAAACAGACAGACAGACAGACAGACAGACAGACAGACAGACAGACAGACAAAAATTTTAAAAACGTGTGATTCGGTTATGGTACAGTTCAAATAACCGTATGAGCTTAATATGAGGTAGTTATTTCGAAATTACAGACAGACACTTCAATTTTATTTATTAGTATAGATTTTTGACCTCTGTTTCAAGTCATATTATTAAAAGTCTGCTGACGCCTTTCAATTTGCTATCTTCAGTTGATGTTATTTGTCGTATATTTTGCGTAACATTTATTATACCCTTATCCATTTTCCTTCGTACCTCTTTTTTACTATTTGCTTGTACTTTTATCTGCAGACATTTGCTTCAAACTTTCATGCTGTCGAAGTTTCCAATATATCATTCTTATTTGACTTGAACACGAACTTGCAATTCAAATAAGACAAGGCAAACAAATGCAATGTGATTTTCAATCACGACATTTAATACCAGTGCCTATAATAATATAATTAATCGCGTTTATTCACGTACAAATCTTCTATCGCATCTTCGTTTATACTCGTGAACATACCGTCGCTTTTCTCAACACGGTTTACTAATTAACGTCGCGTGTGTTGATCTCATTAATTAATTTTACAGTCTTTACCATTGTTTACATTTAAGATCATAATCGCAAGCAATATCACACCTTATTGTTAAAGAAATTGAGGCGACGGTAAATGCTTTGAGTGTACCGTAAGAGATGAAAACGAAAAGAGAAGAATTCGTGAGATGTCAAAATTGAAATGATGAACACAATATTTGTGATGTCAATTGTAACATCGTCTCTGATAATAATTAATATGTCTTTGAAGAATGATAAAGAGAAATTATAATAATTAAAGTAGCAACTAGCAGCAGTAGATATGAATCATGCTAACGAAACGACCATGTTAGTTATATAATTGGCACTTGATATATTGATACATATATTTGAGTACACTAAAAAATTACACTTTATTTCAGTTGATTTATTATTTAATACACTGTATAAAGTGGTCTGAGGGTTATTTACCCGTTATAAATAGAACGTTGTAGCCTTTTTACACTTGACAAGTTTTTATACGCGCTTTTGCTTGAACGTAGTTCTGATGGTACACTATGGCTAACTTGTATTGCGTGTCGCATCTTATTAATTCAACATATTGCTTGATACTTCGAAGTAAACATATTGTAATAAGCTCTAGATTGCTTTATCACATTATATTATTATTATAAGTCACAATTAGTAATTATATTCTTACATTTGATACGCCTCACTAACAATGTATAATAACATGGCAACTTTTAAGTTATTTCACCCCTATTTATTAGTTTAATAAATCGTTCATTGTTCATTAAATAAATTGAGTGCATTGTAATATCTTTCTCGATAAGTGCTATATTTAGAACAAAAGCGAAGTTTACTTGTTATGTGCCATTTATTAATTCTCCGTATAAATTGTTATCACTCAACTTCCTTTATGAGTATAGAACGCTAAATATGCATAGTAAAATTTTATATATAAAAACCATGGCCTTTAGTCTTAGCCATGGAGACACTGACTTGCGCTACCTACTACGCTTTTTAATTAGTGTTAAAACACTAACCGTTATCTTTCTTTAAACGCCTGTCATGCAACTGGCCTTATATATAACGCAATCATTATAGTTTAATTTGTCACTTTTCGCTAACTCAAGGGTGATAACTTTTATGCCATGTTTTCACGAAATAGTTACTATCTCATGACTACGTATCTATATACATAATAAATTCCATGTAACTTAACTCATTAATTAAAATTAAGTTTACTGAGAAAGCAAGCATTAATTAAATTAACTACACTTAACTAACGTGATCAATAACTGTAGCGTACCACGTTAATTACTATTTCATTACCATACTAATTGTATGTATATCTCGATGTTATTGTTTGTTGCTGCCCTATTTACATCGTATTCATAAGGGACTATTGATACAAATAAACTCAAGTGGACACGATTCCCATAGAAATTAACTAACAGGGCTCATTGATCAAGTACTGCCCTTATTAATAGCCCTTCTAGCGGTTTATGGGGAGAAATTAAGGTGGAATAGAACAGAGCTTTGTTGATAAGCTTTATCATTGAAAAATTGCGAAAAGTTAACATTACCATATGTAACTAGTAAAATTTTTCAAGTTCTGATGTACTATGCTACATATAATGCCCATATAATGCTCACCTCGTAGTCTATACTAATATTATGTCCAGTTACTATTATAACCTTAAAGCCTCTTCTTCACAATCGGCGACTGTAGACAATTACACGCGTGGACGATCGTATGGAGGGCTTATCGTCTGTACTCTAGCGGCACGCTATGATGGCCGGTTTGACGTTTGTCCGCTCATGAAGTTCCGTATTAATTGATAACGACTTTGAAGGAAATAATTGTATTACTTTATTGACGATAGTGATGTGCAGAGATTCATAAATTTTATCGAATGTAGTTTTAGGTTTAGGACTCAAAATTTATTTATTAAATTGATTTCTTAAATGTATACAAGTGTAGAAAAATCAGTTTGCACCATTTAAGGGGTGAATGTACTTGTGAATATGAACAATTTTCACTATGTGGACAAACCTCTGAAATCGCAAAAAAATATCAATAAATTTTTAAAAATGGAATCTAATACGATCGTCACATAGGATCGCTGGCTAGCACAACTACTACCTCCGGCAAACTCGCGTCAATGCTCAATGCAAAACAAAGCAGTTTCGAATTGACGTTGCTTCGAAAAGTATAAACTGTCAGTGCAATGCGATTGTGATATAGTTTTGACCTGGCTTTGGATTTCAAATATTGATACTGCATTACTGTTGACCCTTGCTCGTTAATTTGGACTCTGTTCAAGCCCTTTGTTGTGGATTTCGTCGATATGACCGAACGTACGCAGAGAACTGTTCTAAATAGTCAGACACGTGAGTTCGTAATACGCCTTCGTAACTATTTCGATCGTGAAGCTCAAAATGGAGGGCCAATTTTACCTATAACGTCAGTGGTTGAACGCGTAGCTGATGCGCTTAATATTGGACAACGAACTGTTAGACGGATAACTAAAAAAAAATATGGCGAGACTGGCACAGAAGAAAATAAACTTCACACACCAAAAAAGAGAAAACGAGCAAAACCAGTCGTAGGCATCGATAGCTTTGATGCCGATGCTATCCGAAGACATGTTTACGGCTACTATTTACAGAAGGAGTATCCAACAAGAAAAAAGTTGGTGCATTCACTGAAGGAAGCTGGATTATTCTTCGGTGGGGAAAGTTCTTTAACGAAGATTTTGAAGACCATTGGATTTCGATACAAAAAATGTAACAAACGCAAAATATTGATGGAAAGATTTGATATAGCGATGGCAAGGTATACTTTTTTACGGCAAGTGAAAGAAATCAAAAATTGGCAAAATGTTGTGTTCTTGGATGAAACATGGCTTAATGCTAACCATACTGTAGGCCGTTCTTGGAACGATGACACAGCAGCATCTACTTCCAAAGTTCCTGTAGGAAAAGGATCGCGACTTATAATTTGTCACGCCGGAACCATCAACGGGTTTGTCGAAGGTTCTCTCATGGCTTTTGCGTCAAAAACCACTGGAGACTATCATGAAGACATGAATGGAGAAAAGTTTACTGAATGGTTTACCTCAATGTTGTGTAGCCTCCCTGAACCATCTATTATAATTATGGACAACGCCCCATACCACTCGATGCAAATTGACAAGCCACCTGCCCAATCCCAAAAGAAAGCTGATATCGTCGCATGGCTTCGTAAAAATGGCGTAGATGCAAACATGAATATGTTAAAAGCGGAATTAGTACGTCTTTTAAAAGAAAACAAACCAACCAAGATCCGATACGTCATTGACGAAATAGCATTAGAACATGGGCACAGAGTTATACGGTTACCGCCTTACCATTGTGAGTATAATGCGATTGAGTTGGTGTGGGCTCAAATTAAGGGATATGCTGCAAGACACAATACAGAACCCCCATTTACCACAAAAAAAATGCTAAAATTATTAGAAGAAGCTTGTGAACATGTGACTAAAGGAGACTGGGAAAAGGTTGTGAATAGAACTGTTAAATTAATAAGGGAAGATTATGAAAGAGATGTGAAAATAGATAATATTATAGAAAACGAACATATAATTATTAATGTATGTGATGATAGCAGTGACGACAGTGAAAATAGTAGTATGGACGAATCTGATTAATTATGGCCTTTTGTGGCACCTTTTTTGGTATCTTTTGTATTCATATGTTTCTTGTGTGCATATAAAGTATGTATATTCATTTTCGTTCAAATATTCAGTTCGTTCAAATAAATTAAATAAACATATACATTTTTGTTTTATTAAACCTATTTAATCAGGTACAAAAACAAAACTTAATTGTTTTTTGTTCGAGAATAAATTGACATTCCACATCACTATTGTAATGTGTCAAACCGGCCATCATAGCGTGCCGCTAGTGTAGTCGCTGATCATCGCCGTCACAATCGTCAACAATCGTGGCGATCGGCGACTTGTCGGTTTTCGGGCACGCATCAAAGAGAATTCGCGCCGCTAGCCGCTCATTAACGATCACGTACGATCGTGACGATTGCTGGCGATTTTTTCAGCGATGGTGAAAAGCAGGCATAATATAATGTAGTCTTTCGCACACCAAGAATTCTGAATCTTGGAATGGAATATATATACCAGTACTACTAAAAAACAAACCTCATGTCCGCATAACTAAGTTTGTTTGTAATAGATTACTGCTGATATCTAAAAGAAAACTGCTAGAAAGCCCTTGACAGAAAGGTAGATGGATTGAGTGGCATCGTAAGCGTTTCTTTTGCCAATTTGTTACGGAAATCTGCAAACCAGTATTGTTCAAAGTTTTGACGTAAATCGCAAGTAGGTAAGTACACAGGTAAGTACACGTATGTATTCGCCGACAAAGCATAATAATGTATTCGTTGCTTGCTTATGTAAAAAATTCGCAGAGTAATCGTTCGATCGAAATTCGATGCATTCGTCACGTGCGACTCGATCACGATTCGTAAGTATCGGCAGTTTTATGTGGCCTTTTGCATTCAAGAAATAACTTTACCTATCTGCATTGTCCGAGGGTATTTTTGCATTAAACAAGAAGACCTCAAATAAATTCAGAATTCGCCTTTTGGCCAAAACTTCTTATCTAAGCCTAGTTCTTTTTATTTTGTTTTGCTTTTGAAGACCTTTATCTTGAACCTATCAAAGTAATACAAAAAAGGATCGTAAAAAATCCGTTAAACAAAAATAGCTGTTTTAATTAACTCAGGAGCTATAAGCATAATTTACTTGCCGGCGAAAAGTGTCTCATTACCTTACCTGAGATCTACATAGATAGAGATTTAGCATTTAAGTAAAACCATTTAATTTGCATATCAATTGGCTAACATTTTCCTAGCAAATCCGTGGCAACCGTCAGATTCCACGTTAATTTAAATATCGTGCGAACTTTCCATGCGCCGGCGCACATTCGCCATACATGATGTATAGGGTGACCAGCCTCTAGCACCAAACTTGGGATTAACACATTGCGAACATCGCAATATTACTCTATTCTAATGTGCACAATCTGATATCTCTTGCTTCCTTGTGTAATAATGGAGACGTAAGAAAATTCAGAGTAAAGTTAGTAGACGGCGGAAATCGCGCCTTGTGTCATTTGAATAAGGATTTCTTATTGATTGAAAGTATAGTACATAACCTAGAACGGCAGCCATTACGATTCTCGCTATGTAGTGGTCAAAATTTGGTGCAAGACTGCAGGTTCATCATAATATCATCATCTATTCATTAGCCTGCAAGCCTCCCCCTGCTTTACATACTCATGGGCCTACCACCACAAACGGCCCCCCTTTAGAACCCTTATTCCCGCCCTCTTTTAAGTTCTGTCGTGCTAGAGGTTGTTCCAAATTGCGCTGCCCTTACCCTTACTCTTAGCACGTGGGGAAAATAAACTTTGCTTATGCTCCTGTCAGCAAAATCCCCGTCGCCTGGTAATCCTACTACATACATGCAGTTTGTATGTAGTTACCGCTCACTTCCCATGCTCTGTTTCTCAGCACCGCGTTATTGTACGTTAATCATCGTGACCTGACCTTTGATGGATACAACATTGTATGATAGAGCATAGAGCTCTAGACTATCAGGTTTGCGCTTGATGAGAGATCGTCAAATCCTGGCTTAGACGATCTTTCAAGTGCAAGTGCTAGAAGCTGTGGCATGTGGCTTATAATTCAAAATTATCTTCGCTAAGTACATCTGAATAAGGACAATAACTAAACCAACAGAGTAGACTTCGGGCGACTATGCTGAAACGTATTCCTCGTAGATTAAGCACAGGAAGGAACAGGCTAAAAATTTAAAAGTTGTATGATGTAAGTAATGAAAAATATATATAAGTTTATGAATCTTTTGTATCCTGAGTATTGTGTCTTATTTTTTTTTTCAAAGTGTAGTGAAATAGTTAACATCAACATAGGTTTACAGCCCTTGGCGAGCCAATTTTTCCATCGCAACTTCCTTTCATCTCTGAAACTCCTCAAAGCATTCATGTCATTATAGCTGCTCCACCATTGCATCTAGATCGAGCCTCTAAATCTCCTCGGTCTTTGAACTTTACGTTAGTAACTTTTTAACGTAAAGTAATTTAAGTTTACTAAATGTAAATTTAAATTATAATGTTGATTAAAAGGCCTTCGATTCAATGCCCAATTTGAGGCATTTCTCCGATATATCACCAGATACGACAGAATAATTTACAATTTACACGAGCAACAATATTTACGGCGCCTGCCCCATTGTCGCCCGGTCGACTGGCGAGACTCAAGGATCTGAAGGTTATGAGATAATTATCTTTTAAGTGCTTTGCGAGGTGACACAAAGAAGTTCTGATCATACATGCAGATAAGAGAAAATGTGTGTGACGTGCACATCGTAATCGTTATTATAATTTGAGTTAATTGCAAATAGGTACATTTATGTACGACCTTTGTTTGTTAAAAAAAAAATCATAAAAAGCGTAGGAAATGCCTAATGCAATGGTGATCGTAGAGCTTGACTTTAATTTATAATTGCCTGTTTTTACCCTTTTATATAGGGCAACATAATATTTATTTTATTGTAGATGGGAACCAGTCACTGTTAGCTTTAGGCATATGGTTTAACTAAGACGGTCCCAAGGTAGCGATGCAATGCGGGAGTGGTGGCGGTTTGGTGCGGGAGGGTTATCGGTTGGGTGGCGGGAGGAGTGACAGTTGACCTAAAAGCAAAGACCGTCATTCCTCTCGCACCGCGCAGGAACCGTCTTACTTACCGGTACTTAAGCCTACAGTTACAAAGCCGTCAAGTAAAACTGAAGTTCCAGTTTAAATTGTCATTAGTCATTACTTATGTGAAAGTTCATCACTGAGTACTCAGTACTTAGAGTTGTGGAATTAGCCCAATAATAATAGACAGAACAAACTTACCAATTAGAAATTTATTCCATTAGCCCCTTTTACGATGCCGCCGGTTGTAGGTTCAGAGCAGAGGTCATCCACGCATGTACGAGGCGGGCGTATTAGATCATAACTTTACAAGTCATTATCTTATCACGCAAAACCAATTCTCGACGCTTCTTGGAAAGGCACGCAACTTCGTAGTTCAGACAACCGGGCGTCACTGTGACAGCTCATTGACTCATTAGAGATAATTATCTCACACGTGGTGAAGAGAAGTCATTTGCTCTAGGCTATTTACTACTAGGAGAGGCTATTTACTCATCAATATACCCAGCCCTAAACTTTCTTGCAAGAGTCTTTGTGTGCGAAAAATGTGTTGAAGCGTTTGAAATCATAAGTGCGGCTACGACGATCCTGATTTTTATCAAAAATGTGAGAAGGAGAGACTTAACATATTCCCTTAGGCTGAAGATCTATAGAGCGTAGTCAGACTCAGACAGAGTTAAAAAGGGACATAAATGTATCCCTGACATATATCTGTCTCGTTTTAACTCTTGTGTTGAGTCTGAGTAGAGTCAAGACTTCGCTCTATCTATACTGACTCTACTGATGTCCTCTAAGGGCGAGATCTATTTCGCATTTCGCCCTTAGAGGACATCGGTACTAGCAATACCAATGCTAAGTTTATGGACGACATTAATGCAAGTTGATTGTAAAATGAGCAAAGAATCGATTTCTATATAGTTTTAAGAATAAACTATCTAATTAAGTAAAACAAAATTTCGGAGCATTATATGAAAAAACTTTTTCCAAATTTCTATGTGTAGCGTCGTATCGATGCAATGCAATTTCCCTCCGCATGAAATGCCCAGAACTTTTTATATCGGACGAGATTATAAGCAGCAACGTTCTCTGCAATAATTATTCGTCGATGTTGTTTATTCATGAATACTCAGCGCTGCCTTGTGAAGATTTTGCTCGGAAACATTGCATTATAAAAGAAAACTTTGTCTTGAAAAACATTTTGAGTTGTAACATCGTTTTTATTTCCTCGAAGTTGTTACAACAATGAATTTAAACTAAGGATGGCAGTTATTATTTGGGCTCTACTTTATTTCGTTTACGTTACATCCACTTACAATGTTTAAGTACATCCTTCCGTACTTACATTATGTTTCGTCTGCATAATTATATTTATTCCCCGGTCCGTATTTTGAGATATAGAAGAGTACCTTAACCGTAACCTTTATGGTCCGAATGTCTGTCAAACAGTCTGTTTTTAACAAATTACCAAATTAACATTAAGCAAAAGAATCAGGCATTTTGCTTTATGCTGACTCACATGTCATAAATTCTAGGTTAAGGTATTTCCCGTTGACCTAAATTCTGGCACGTTTTTAGATATGACTCATATTTACCACGATCCCAATTTTGACGCCATAGTGACGCCAATGCTGTTTCGTTAAATTTTAAAGAAATTTAAACTATAGGAAGACATATCTCGATAATTTTATTTAGGGCTTGCATATGAACATAATTAATCTCTTGAAGGGAATTTTAGACTAGGGCAGCGTGGAAAGTGGTCTACCCAGTGTGGGATCATCATTAGAGCACCTTGGGAGTTGGGACCCCAGAGTCCATTTATACTCTGATTTTTAATTCCGTGGAATTCTGAGGTTTCGTAATGTTACCAGAGATAAAACAATTCCCACAAAAAAGATAAAAAATTCAAAACTTATGTAAATAAAAATCAAAACTGTAGATATGACAAATGCTTGACGGACACTTCACGGTGATAGTGTCATTCGACTTCCATTTTTGAATAAATTTTTTCAATGTGCTTCTTTTGTTTTCTATTGCTGTTAGTGTGCTCTTTCTAGTTTCCACTCTCAGCGATTTCTTTTTTAGGGCGAAAAGACTAATATTATTACGCAGCTTAGGGCTTTTTATGTTGACAGGGAATTAAAGTAATTTGGGGTAAAATCGTACTTCGTTGATGATGTCCCTGTTTTTCATACAAATAACTCATCTGTAAATGACAATGACAGCTGTCAGAATTCCACCGAATTAAAAATCTGAGTTTAGTTTATAACTGTGTAGTAACTATAGAATTAAAGTACATACTTCGAACTTAAAATATAGAATGCGAGATGAGATTAGACGCTTCTAAAAACGCACATCATTTATTAACATATTACCGGCCAACTACAGGGCACGAGTCTCCTCTTAGAATAAGAAGGGTTCAGGCCGTAGTCCAGGATTGTTGTGAAGTGCGGATTGGTAGCCTCCACACGCCTTTGAAAACATTATGGAGAACTCTTAGGTGTGCAGGTTTAGCGCGGGAGCCCCGGCAGGTGGCTGGGGCGGCTGACAGACGCCTGGGACGTATACAACGGGTTCCCCAGGCGTCCAGCATAGTCAGCAAGAGGGAACAGCCGTGTTGGTTTTTAGTTAGGGTATACCCCCACTCGGGGGGGGGGGGGAGTCCCACATAACCCTAGTTCCGCCCAAGGAACGGGGGTAGCCATAAAGCTTTTCCACCACGACAAAAAAAAAAAAGGTGTGCAGGTTTCGTCACGATGTTTTCCTTCACCGTTAAAGCAAGTGATATCGAATTGCTTAAAACGCACGTAACTCCCAAAAAGTTAGAGGCGCGTGCCGGGGATCGAACTCGGTTATCCCGAAAGGGAGGCCGAGGTCTTTACCTACTCTTTAACCACTATGCTATCACAGCTTTTTTAAAAACGCTCACATTAAACCAATTAACAAAATCAGTACTTGAAATACACCGTTAAACCAATGACGCTATATTACTCGTAGTTGAAAGGATGTGAATAATATTAGAGGCCGTGAGTGCGTGGTCCACTTAGGGACCTTTCAGACAGACCGGCGCGGAGAGCAGAGCAAATTTTAATCGCATTTAAAATAGAATCTTAAGACATTGAAATAGGCTTTATTTTTACATGTTAACTCTTTTATGATAAGAGGATGCTCGAGCATGCTCCCAATACGCTCTGTGTGAAATATATGAGAGCAGCCGGTCGGCTACTCGTCGAGCCGGTCGGCTGCTCCATGCCCGTGCCCTTTCGCGCTCGAGCATCCGACCGGCTCCGTTCGCGTGCTCTTTCATGCTCGCACAGCCGACCGTAGGCCGAATATGCTCTGCCGTCCGGCCCAAGAGCGTACGCTCGGCTCCGAGCGCATCCGCGTGTCCGTTCACACAGACCGGCGCGGAGAGCAGAGCAAATTTGAACGGCCGGTCTGTGTGAAAAAAAAAATGCTCTCCGACGCTCTCCGCGCCGGTCTGTCTGAAAGGTCCCTTACGCGCGTCCGGTGTCACAGGTAGCAGATGTCCGGTAGCGTGGTTAACCTACGACCCACATCCATGGTCCACAACGCAGCCGGTGACTGACTGTTCTAACTTCTAACAGCTGAAATTAATAAAATTTAATCCAGATTATAATAGTAAAGTGTGTCATTTATCAATTCACGTAATGGGATCGCATTTTGTTTTGCCAATTTTATTGGTAACACACTTTACTACATATCTGAACATTGATGGACATTTTTAATTTAACTAAAAATAATTTTCAATTTTTTTTATATTCCAATGATGTTGCGCCACTATTATACTTTTATGTCGATAGCTTTAATAGTTTCTGAAATAATAGACTGTGACAGACGGACAAATGGACAGATGGACGGAGAAAGTCGCACCATAAAAGTTCCGTTTTTACCATTTTGACATGGAACCCTAAAAAACTACGATATCTACATTCTACAGTCGCAATCGCGATACTGCCGCTCATCGTATACCTTCGCCCACGTTTGATTTTGTATCGTTACTTACGCGATACAGTAGCGATGCAGATGCAAAAAGTCGCCGTGGATGACCCCTCTAAAAGTACCTTACGCACATACGTACTAAGTATACACTTACTCAGTCTTTAGAAAAAAATAAAACTATCTGACAAGCACGTAGAATGGCAAAACTTTGCTTTCTTCACAAACAATGACCACAACATCGGAGTATGGTAATGAAATGCGCGTAAGAATTTAATCAGAATACATTACAAACATACAATGCAATGTACGTCCATAAATGACTCCGTAATAAGTCGTAAACCGCAAATGTTATTAGCTGAAAGTTCTACAGTGCTGTTATAGGGTTTCCTTTGGGCCCCTTCCGTGATATTCTATATGGTGAGTCATGTCATAAAGCTGGCGTCATGGAGTTAATGCTATGGAATTCATTTAAATAGGTTGTCTCACAAATGGACCACTTCAGTGAATATATAAATAAGTGAATAAATTGTTTTTTTATGTTTATCAACTATTTATTAACGTAGCGATTTGTTATTGCGAGTTACTCGAACGCTTAATTATGTTCTAGAAAAAATATGTTGTATAATAAACCTCATCACATCACAGACTTTAATAGATTTGATACTACCATATTACTATTTCAGTTCTCTTTGATGAGTACTTCTTGTTATTGACAGGTGATTGACAGTTTCACTTGGTATCAAAAAATTTTTTGGGAAAGATGATGGATGGAAGAGTGAAGGAATAGGATAGGTTTGACATTATGTATATTTTCAAAATAAATATTCTACTGTAGTACAAATTGATTGATAATTTGTTTATGTATGTTGTACTCGTATTTGAATACATATGATACATACTTAAAAAATTACAATATATGTACTTAAAAATTGTAGATATTTATTCATATTCATGTCACCTATTTGACATTCACACATTCATTCTACAATTCTACATTCTACAATCTATTTACACAAGTGCGTACCTAAACAAGCATATATCCTTTATGTATATCAAACTCCTTGTGTTGAAGGTTTAAAATCGAATGGAAAGATATCAAATTATTTTATAAGACAACTCACACAGCACCTAAGTAACAAACTGAGAGCCTATACCATTTTAAATTGAATAGCTCTAAGCTCTTATCTATGACCTATATCAAGTCGAGACACTGCGTATTATAAAATCAATGTCAAGTTTTAATATGTACCGTTATCTGGTTCACAATAATAAAATTCTCTACTATCCAACATGCCAGCATATAAAACTATTAAGCTGTATTATTGTTTATAAGTACCACTTTTGGTATTGAATCTACCACTTGTACGGCTTATTTTCTGTATCGAGTAGTATATTAACAAGAAAGGTGGTTGGTTATTCTTTGTCATAAATAATAATTAATTATTTACGTTTCTGTGTGATTATTTAATGACATTAGTGTTGTATGTAGTTACTAAAAGGGGGTATGTAGTTTCTAGGGGAAAGGGGGAATATTAGTCATGTTTATCATGGCTAATATTCTTATTAAAAAAAAACTTTATTATTATGTTCTACTTAGAAAAACTAGTCTGTCGGTACTTTTAATACGGTGACTAAACAGTTTTATTTGCGTCAATTGTTGTCCCTTTAATAGAAATAGTTACAATTCATTTTGTACGTTTCCAATAAATATGCAATAATCACTATTTTTCTAATAAATACTGCCATTCGGGAATAAACCTATAAAACATCTAAATCTTAATATAGGTTTAATGTCAGAAACATATCATATGTAGGTACTTACACCCTATTTTATTCATATCTACTGTATGAAAAAGTAAATGCAATTGAACTGCACTGATTACAGACATTGGGGAATAGCGTGCTTTTTAAAATAAAATAATATAAACAAATTTTTTTATTGTCACTTGCATGAAATACATTAAGGCTATGTTTTATTCTCTACTTATATTTTATGTATCTACGAAACTATGCATGCTTGTATGTATGTATATATATGAAAGAAAAAAATCTATTGGCCCTAATATTAACAGTTGGGTTCCGTGCCCAAAGGGTAAAAACGGAACCCTATTAATGTCACTCGGCTGTCTGTCTGTCTGTCCTTCTGTCCGCCGGTCACAGGTCTCTAGCTCGCAGACGAAATGAGTTACCTAACCTGAAATTTTGGTATTTGGTGTAAAACGTTGACCCAAAATCAAATATTGAATTAGAAATTGAATTAAATTATTTTTCAGGGGGGCTTCCATACATGAAAAAGGAGCCGGGAAAAAAATTTTTTCTTACCCTAGGTTGTGGGATATAATTGTTTAGAGCTCATTGAGTAGAGTACGAATATATATTTTTTTATTTTTTTCTCAAAAATAAGGGAATGGGGGGCCATCAAAGTTGTCAGTTTTAGACCATTTTTGTGATGGGGGCTATCTCAAAAACTAAACTAGTTAGGAATATGATATTTCGGTATATTATGTACCATATGCTCTATTTAAACAACATATTTACATATACTGAAAACAACGATTCATAAAATAGTTTATAAGCTGTGACCAAAACAAACGAAAATTTTTTGGGTTTTTCTTTCACGGTTTGTTGCGATGTCTAACTCGGAAATTAAATATTTCTTAGACCGACTCGCACTTGGCTGATTTTTATTTTTTCATGCAGGAATATATCCGGGATCAAAATTAATCCCAGATTACTTGTATAATTTTCTACTTGCCTGTGGAAGTTACATCTAAATCAGTTCAGCCGTTCGGGTCTGAAGATTAGATCGGAATATGCTGGGTTATGCTATCGTTCAAAATATAACCCGCGGCACGTACATTGATCATTGAAGGATAGTGGAGGGGGTAAGCTATCGTATTACGTGCGTGACAGTTCCCATACGCAGCTATATAAGAGCATAAGAGACAGTTATTTCGAAATCACAGACAGACACTTCAATTTTATTTATTTGTGTAGACTTAAGTATGTAATATACCTACATAATTATATTCATACTTCTACCATATCTCGTATTACAATGTGACAAGTTATCTTTTCTATCGGAAATCTATTAAATCTGAGCCGTCTACGTCGACTGGGTCAACACTCCTCTAATCGAATCAGCACCGGCTTTGAGGTCCTTCACCTTAATGTACACTGACCATGAACACTGAAAATTAGAGACTGAAGAAATAACATATTTTAGGTAATGATAAAGATTTTCACGGCGTGTCAGGCTCAATGTGAGCTAAGAAAATAGACTATCCCTTCTAAATAGATCCAATAGTTTGGTCCAAACCGTTTACTACCAACATTAAAGTGCAAAACTGAATAGTAATTGAGCGTAACGATTCATCAATAAAATGTTTCTAGATTTAGATTCAAGATTAAAAATCATTTCGTTGCATAAATGAAAAGTCAAGAGTCTTGACTCAACCACAAGTTTGAAAAGCGGATTCTGCTGAGCGGTTTCTAAGTTTTTAAATAGAAGGTCTGCGTTTGAAGCCGATTGCAAAATTGCAGTTTGAATGCAGTTGACATAATGGATAGCAACAGCCGACCGACTAACTTTAAGTGAATGCCTTCAACTGCAAGCGTGAATAAACATTTTCTAGGCAAGTGCGGTCCAACTTAGACCTCATCATTGAATGCCATCAGGCATGGTTGTCGTCAAGCGTAAGCCTATCATACAATTAAAAAAAAAGACTGCGCAGTCCTCGTGCAGTTCTAGTACAATGCATTGCGCAGTCTTTCGGTAATTGCGATGCAATTATGTCGACTGCAACAGAAATGCAATTGGTTTACAGCTTAAGATAGAAACACTCTCACCTCTAAGGGCGTTGGTAGTTTTAACACGAGAAATCTATGAAAGTGCAATCAAACAGACAGACGCGACGGTATTCGGACCATCACCACCATCACTATAGCCTTTTAACGTCCCACTACTGGGCACAGGCCTCCTCTCATAAGAGAGAGGGATTTAGAGCTTAGACCCGCCACGCTGCTGCAATGCGGGTTGGCGGGCTTTTTAACGACTATTGTCATATGATAGTGATAATAACCGGGATCGACTGCTTAAAGTGCTCTCCGAGGCACGGGGGTGAAACACCGCCAACTACCAACTCCGGGCTGCTACTGAGAATTTCTTGACAGAAAAACCCAATACTTAACAGTTTTTGCCCGAACCGGGAATCGAACCCGGGATCTCGTGATCTGTGGTCGAATATGCTAACCACTAGACCAACGAGGCAGTTGGTATCCGGACAACGCGAGACAAAATAATGGTAAACCTACCTATATGAAAACTTCGCACTTGTACACTTTGTACACACACACAATATGCTGTGTGTTACTATACACTATACAGGAATGCTAAAATTAGCAAATACATACCATAATAATATATTCGTATCGACATACGCAAACGTAACTAAATTAATTAAGTATGTTCATATAATATGAATATTATATTTCGTATCTTTGATTAGTAAAGAGTTAATAACTCTGCACTAAAAATAATCAAAGATGTTACTGTACTGTACGCACACACGCACGTACGCACGCACGCACGCGCGCACATACACACACACACACACACACACACACACACACACACACATACACACACACACACACACACACATACACACACATACACACACACACACACACAGACGCACACATCAAACTTATAACTTATAACACCCCGTCGTTTTTGCGTCGGGGGTTAAAAATAGTGCTATCATTTTCCGCAGCGAGCATTATGGAAGAGATAAGAATACATTTGGATACATTTAGACCTGTCATTTTACTTTACTTTTTGTAAAACTACTTCTACTACTAGAAATTTTGTAAAACAGAATCAGCCCCATTGTTCACAAACTATTGGTACCATATTTGGACTGACTGATGAATACGGCTGGATTTTATCAAGACCAACATTTTTAGTCAACGATGGAAGAAACACAGAGACATAAAGTCATGTTTTTATTGTATCATACTTTATGTATGATAATAATTATGTATGATAATAATTTCATTGACATGAAACTGCGACAATTATTCATCAATTTATGTATATTTCGTGGTTAGGAAAAAAATAAAAATGGCCATAACTCGTATGTATAGTAATAACATCTATCTACCAGTGTTATGTAAACACGTTTTGTCCTCGAGTGCGTCATATATAAGCCGTGACTCATTCACTGACGATGGTATCGTAATCATTTGGTGCTGTTGTAAATATAAAATCCAAACAAAAACATTTCATGTGAATAATAAGGCCAACTTCCTATCAAAAAGTTTCGGCCATTAAAAGTACTGATATCAAAAATTATGACCAAGTCCTTTGCTAGGCTCGATAAATGAAACCATACAGTTTTAGAAGGTATATCTTCTTCGATCACCCTCAAGCTGTCATACCATTCCTAATGATCCTGTTAAAATATTATTAAATAATTTATGTCTTACTAATAACACTATATTATGAAGCTCATTTGGGACTGAGAATAGTTTTATTGTTTTCAACTTGACAACATTTTTGCACTCCTTTGAATTTGTTTAATTTAAAAAATGTTGCCAAGTTGAAAACAATAAAACTATTCTCAGTCCCAAATGAGCTTCATATTATAGTGTTATTAGTAAGACATAAATTATTTAAAAATATTTTAACAGGATCATTAGGAATGGTATGACAGCTTGAGGGTGATCGAAGAAGATATACCTTCTAAAACTGTATGGTTTCATTTATCGAGCCTAGCAAAGGACTTGGTCATAATTTTTGATATCAGTACTTTTAATGGCCGAAACTTTTTGATAGGAAGTTGGCCTTATTATTCACATGAAATGTTTTTGTTTGGATCTCACTCCTTTTTTCTAAGTATTTCAAAGTTAATGCAATAAGTATAATGAAGTCTTTTTTCTCTCTTACGCTTCAGTATAATTAGGAATAGAACCCTATCACATTTTACGGTCTGATTAGATGTGGTTTAATCTTCAATACATAGTATAAAACAAAGTCGCTTTCTCTGTTCTAATTGGGTGAATTTTTATTTTGTTCGTCTGTCTGTCAAAATCACAGATAACAGAAACTCCACTCCAGAGTATTTCCACTCAGTGGTCAGTTTCAGAACTTAGAACCATACGGCTTAACTAAGAGAAGATTTTGAGTATTTGACTCTCATTAAGTTTAATGAATAGTATTATATATTAGTGCTACCTAGTAGCCGGAATCAACAGGACACCAAAGTCTCCTCCAAACCTCCAAAGTCGGCCACCCATCCATTTCCTGACTTGGGTCAAGGTTGCTTATCAAAATTATTAAGAAAATCGCGCTTCTGGTTTTATTGGCAAAGACGAATCTCAAACTACTGGAAGGAACGGGCTTAGGCACACAGATAGCTATTAATGTGGCGTACGACATCCGCAAAGAAAGGATTTTTGAAAATTCAACCCCTTAGGGGGTAATATAGGGGTTTAAAATTTGTGTAGTCCACGCCGACGAAGTCGCGCCCGCGACTTCGATAAAAAAATATACCTCTTGGCGTTTTATTATTTACCTACACTTTACTTTTTATTAGAACTCAAGACCAGTAAGATTGACCCCTTGCTAGAAAACTTAAAAAGTCACATCTCCCTAAATAGTGCACCGATTTCGATGAAACAAGAACCATATATAGCTTCAAATAAAGTAAAATACATTTATTAAAACAAAATAAAAATTTGTTCAGTATTTTTTGTGTGATGTGGGAACAGACAGATTTTTATATATCTTTGAATTGGTCAGTGTCTGATGCAACTTTTGGACATTTTTCGATTTTTTCCTTCATATACACACTAAGACTCATCTTCTTACCAAATTTCAACATTCCACATACACGGGAAGTGCGTCATAATTTTGATCAGTCAGTGAGTAGGTCTTGTTTTATGTGATTTTCAAACCTCTGTATCTCAGAAACGGTTCAACTTGAAAATTTGAAACTTTCAATTTATCATCACATCCACGAGTTTAACTTATATTGCAAATTTCGTAGGATTACTATCCCGCGAACCAGAGTTATGAGGGGGGTCAAAACAGCTCGAAATGGATCGTGTAAATGACACACTCATGCGACAAGGCCGGAGGAACTTGGCCTGGCGCACTTCGTGCGCCTAGATACTAACTGATATCCATACTTCGTTCTCGTGGACTTAGGTTATTTATGGATGGAACGTGTCTTGGTTCTATTTCTCTCTGAATTTTCTCACTATCAGTTTAGTAAAAAGTAACAGACTTTAAACTAGCAAGAAACTAGAAATTATTTTCTTTCTTTCAAATATAATATTATTGTTTATAACTTATAACTAAATAAACATACATTGCGTATGTTATTATTTTTAAGAAAAAAATGCATTTTTGTTATTGGTTGAGCGCGATAATGAAAAAAAGCAAAAATGCTGCGACTTTCACACTTCCCCAGTTTAGCCACCCATTAATTAATGCCTTTATATAACTTCCCTTTCGATTCCCTTTCACACTTTATCAGTTTTACACCAGTTTTACCACTTATTAATATTTGTACACCAGTTTTGTCACTCATTAGATAACGCAACGCCTTTAAATAACGTACGAATAAAGAAGATAAAAGTATCTACTATTCGTATACTATTTGTTTACTAGAAAACACGAATTTCAAGTCGATAATGATGCTAGCATCTGCTAGCTTGAACTGGAATTTGAAAAAGTATGAGGAATAACCGGTGTTGAATCCATAAATGGTCGTATATATGTATTGTATATGACATTATGCACTGGCGACAACCGCGTTCTCTATTTTAAAAATTAGAGTTTGTTTGTTTCAACGCGCTAGTCTCAGGAACTACTGGACCGATTTCAAAAATTCTTTCACCGTTGGATATGTACGTGATCCCTGAGTGCTATAGGCTATATATTATGTACCACGGGCGAAGTCGGGGCGGACCGCTAGTACCTAATATGTTTCCCCGAGTAAGAAAACCCCAGCAGTCTTATTAATAAACATAGAATAAAGCGAGATTAACTTTATTCCTAGTTTTAAGTCTGTACTAGCTAAATTCAGTATTAATAAACACTAAGTAAGGAGTGAGTAAAATAATTCGAACCTACTCTCGGATTAAAACTTATTCCTTGGCACCATATGGTTTAACAACTGGCTAAGGAGAGAGTACTAAAGAGTACTGTATTGTGACCCGATGGCGACCATATGTCCGCCCTAAGACAATGCCAGCCATGCCCATCCGTATTGTTTGAAGTTTGTGTTTTTATACCTGATTACATACCTGCTCTTTGCATTTAATTTCGTACTTTTCGTAAACAAATAACGCAAGATGGATCTAAGAGATTATTTTATTGATGACTTGACGACGCTGGACGAAATCATTGAAGTTGGAAACCGAATTCCAAGGTATATGAAAATTTACAAAAAAACGTAAAAATCCCATGGAAGAACTTCAGGAAGCTGAATTCAAATTCAAGTAACTATTTCCGAAATGTATTGCTATGCCTATTTTATCATCGAAATGTTAAAAAATGATTTAACTGATGAAATTAAAGCTGATGGTCTGAAACTGTTTCTCAATGTTGTCACTAGATGGCGCTGTTTCAATTTCATACAAATTGTAGTTAATATCTTGACTGAATAAGTACAAAAATCTCCCACTAGACACTCTGATTAAAGATCTCTTCTGTCACTGTCATTAATGTTATAATCAAGCATTAAATTCGTTCACTGACTCATTCTTTTTACTTTTAAATTTTAAGGGTTGCCATAACGCGCGCGTTAATCCCAGCGTAAGGAATGTATAGCTATTCCGAGCTTACTTCATGTTTATTAATAACATTGTTAAAATGAAGTTAATACTAGGTTACTCTGTGATTAACAAGTCCAAGTGTAACTTCAAAGTAAGGTTGAACTAAGCACTTTTTATTAATAAGACCGTAGAGGTTTACCATTGGTTTACTTCCTAGTACCTACCTACTATTTAAAAGGAAGAGAAAGGTCAGTCTTGGAAAGATATTGATTTCTGGCTCAGTTGAAACTTGAAGGGTAGTCGTAGCCCGATTGTTGGTCTGATCGAAATGCTCTACATGCCAAGGTCTATGTTGCCTTGTATGTCGCAGGGATCCGACGCACATGGCGCGACTTCGTCAACAAGAGGTTCCTCAGTGGAAGGAAACATAACCTGCATTTATGAGGAATACGATACGATAAATATAGTTGTCTAGGACTCGACTGTACTGTAATTGTACTGTGGAATGTGGACTATAAGTCCATAACTAAGTGTAACTGAATACTTAATAATAGTACAGGTAGTAAAAGTAGATGATATTTTATTTAAGAAAAGAATAGGTACACCCGGCAAACCAATTTCAATTTGGGACTTCCTGATGCAGTAGTTTAGTATAGAGTAGGTATGAAGGAACCTTTAGTCCTAGTATTCACGCGGCCGGCGGGCATGGCTTGTTCGCAGCAGACAGGGTTCCAGGCGACCTTTTTTCCCAGGCCATCGGCCTCGACCAGAACTAGTTTGAGTTTTTTTTTTTTACAAAAGAACTATTCCGATTTTAGATCAACACAAACAAAAGGGTTAAGATGGTTCTTCGTTTTCTGGATTGTTGTTAAGACCCCTCTCCCAGTTTCGCGCTATGGAAGTTTAGGTATCTAACGGCAGGTAGACGGGCGGCATGCTGCACGGACGACCACTTGCATATAGCGCGACCATGAATTTAGTTTCGGTACTTGTATTAAATATAAATTTCTGAATTATTTCTTTGATGTTTTTATCGAATAAGTATTTCATGAATCTACGTTCAACTTACAAAACAAAAGCGACCAGGATAATATGATGTTCTTCTCTATGAATACATGTAGGGTTCCGTATTTATATCATAGGTGTCACGCATATTTAGCCTTCAGCTATTTTTTTCTAAACTAACTAATAAAAGAAACAAATACCTTTTTAATTATTTAACAATTACCTGCCAATTATTATTATTATTATATTTCAAATCATCTGTCTGAAAATAACATAACAGAGCTGTTGCATTGCACCTGTTGAAGTTCTTGAATACATTTTCTGATAAGAGTAGGTACAATTCAATTATTTAAAGTTTACCAATAGAACAATAAAAAGTATGCAATCTTTGTTTACTGCTAAAATGTCGGTTTAGTCAGAAGTGCAAGTGCGACTTTTATTATAGTAACAAGCGGACACCCGCGACTTCGTTCGCGTGGATATATATTGGTTTTTAAAAATCCCGTAGGAATCATTTCGTTTTTCCTAAGCTCCTTTGAGCTCATATCATGCTAAAAACTGTTAAAAGTTAACTGGCGGATGTTTAGGTAGATCAAAATGTAAACATCCACCAGTGAAAGTCCCATCAAAATTGATCCAGCCTTTTAGAGAATAGTCGGTAATCTTTAAAGTATCTACTTTCTAACAAAAAAAGAATGAATGAAATCGGATCACGCGTTATTGAATTATAGCTAAATACACGTTTTGACTTTCATCCCCTCTCCTTAGAAAACCGTGCTGAATTTCGGGATAAAAAGTATCCTATATATTACTCCGTAGTATAAACTTAAATCGTACCAAGTTTCGTTGTTTCAATCCATTCAGTAGTTTTTGCGTGATGCGCGCACAAACATACAGACAAACAGATAAACAGACAAACAGACAAAAATTTTAAAAATAGCTTTTTTACGTTCTATTACTTATCTCTAACATCCCCCAGTATTTATTTTGCAAAAATCTTCGGAAATGAAATGACACCCATATTATAAACAAGTGGATACCCGCGACATCGTTCGCGTGGATATTTTATAAAATCCCGTGGGAATCATTTTGTTTTTCCTAAGCTCCTTTGAGCTCATAACTTGCTAAAAACGGTAGATCAAAATGTGTAAACATCCGCCAGTGAAAGTCCCATCAAAATCGATCCAGCCTTTCAGAGATTAGCCGGTAATCTTTAAAGTATCTCCTTTCTAACAAAAAAAGAATGAATGAAATCGGACCACGCGTTAATGAATTACAGCTAAGTACACATTTTGACTTTCATCCCCTCCCCCAAGAGAACCGTGCTGAATTTCGTGATAAAAAGTATCCTATATGTTAGTCCGTAGTATGAACTTAAATCATACCAAATTTAATTTCAATCCATTTGGTAGTTTTTGCGTGATGCGCGCACAAACATACAGACAAATAGACAAACAGATAGACAGACGAACAGACAAAAATTTCAAAAATAGCTTTTATCGTTCTATTACTCAACCGTAACATTTCCCAGTTATTATTTTGCAAAATTCTCTAATGTACAGATACGGCAAATCTACGATTTTATTATATGAGATAGATGATAATTTCTTCAAAAAAAAAAATATGACGGCCATCTTGGATTTCAAAATGGACTACTTTAGTATTAGTTTATAATATCATATTTCCGTGACTGTCCTAGGTGCTATGCTGTAATTTCACTTATTTAAAAAAATACTCACGCATATTTTTTAGAAAAATATTCATGCTCAAAACTTTGCAGTCGTTGTATAAATTAGTGTTTACACGACTCTCGTACGTGCATCTGGATGGTGGCAAAAACTGCACAGGTCCTTCCCCAACGAGCGCCGGGCGCATACTAAATAAGCGAAGACATTGCATAGCTATTTATTGTAATTTAGGGGGATGTTTAATAAGTTTTTATGTTTGATCAAATACATGGATTGTTAATTAAACTATATATATAGATTCGTTAAAGAACGTAGTTTATTTCTACATAAAATTTTTATTGAATTTATGCTTTTTTCAATACAAAAAATCGTGTTAAAGTAACCGTATAATTCGGGAAATTTGGCGGAAGTTCTTTTTTTTTTTACCATTAATTTGATTAAAAATCTATATTCTGGTCTGTAATGTGTCAATAGGACTATATGTCTGATATTTAAGTATTTTTTTCAAGTAAATCAGATGACTTTTAAGGACAGATATAGAGCTTCAAAGTTGAGTCTGTTATTTATTTTATTAAAACGAGGTGTGGGAAATTTATCACTACAAAATAAATAAAATAGTTTTTGTAAATATGGTCTGACAAATGTCAATATGAAGGATTAGTTTATTTAAAACATGTATTGAAATATGTGAAAGTCTCTCCTACGATGCTAAATTTGGAGCTTGAAATCTTAGATTTTTCAGAGAAAAGGTAAAACTGCTCTTAACGGTCGCGTTTTTCGGTTTGATTTGTGCCTGGCCTAAGATAAGATACTTTTAAAATAGAAAAAAGATGGCCTTAACGATTTAGGACGTATTTATAATACCCTTAGTATATGTTAATTTGCTTATTTACCTAACTAGTTTTAGTCTGATTTTTGGGTTAGTTTTTTTGGACTATACTTAGTTATACTATAACAATGAAAACCTAGAGTCAACGCCCACTCGCTATCATAATAATTGTAAGCTCTGGGATACAAAAAATGACATCTAAAAGTCCTTTTCAAGGTAGTTCGTGAGCTTTATCGTGAAACAATAGCTGGGATCTAACAATAGACTTTATATCTTGATTAAAGCCGGTATCTCAAAAGTATGACTTATAAGTAATTATTCGGAAGCGGTTTTAAATTTATAAAATGTCACGGTAATCATTTATCAAAATATGTTTAAAAAGACAAATGAAAATTAATTAGGGACAATAAAAATGCTGTTAATGTGGTGGGCCAAGATACCAAAAATAACAATTAATTTGGGATAAATATCGCGGGACAAGACAGGAACTTAATTCCACCGGACGAACAGTTTAGGATAATAGGGGTGTAAAGTCCTTAAGGCCTATAATAGGGCCTTGGGATGTAAAGTCTATATGGTCGGTGGTGCATGATAAACCTATACCTAACCCCTAATCTGTTTCTACAACATGAATGGGGAAAAAGACAAAAATCTATCCAAGTCCATTTTTCTTACAAAACAAATCTTTTATTTTGCGAGAAAAATGGAACCATTATTTTTAACAACTCATACTTATAGTCAATTAGCTCTACTAGATAGTGACATTGACCTTAAAAAATTAAATTCTAGACTCTATAGAAACATACACGTCCGGCCATTTTAATGGGTCACCGGCCGCTCTTTTCAATTAAGCTATACAGTACGAAGGTTATCAAACGGTATGCAGTGTGGCTAATTATTTATTTATTTTATCTGTGGAATGATAATACTAATGCCAATTTTATGCTCAGTCTATATTTTTATTGTTTCTACGTGTAAATGTAGATAAATAAAATATGTATAAAATACTTAATTATTTTTGGTTTATGCGAATTAATTAGGTACGTTACAAATTACAATGAGAATTTATTGTAGACTAAGTGCCTGTTTCACCACCTTCTGATATGTATTAGATAGCTATCTACAACTTTTGTCTTTGTCACTTGACATAAAGTAAGAAAGTGACAAAACTTACGTTTAGGCTATCCAACACTTATCAGAAGGTGGTGAAACAGGCCGTAAATCAAAATTATTTTATTTTATTTTACACTGTATTTGAAACTAAAGTTCCATTGTAAGTCATTAGGTAGTCATCGTTATCGTCGTCTCAATGGATAGACGTCCACCGGTGGACTTAAGTCTCTTGCAAGGATCGCCACGGAACACGATCTTGTGCCGGTTGTATCCAGCGGCTGCATCGGTGCCCTTGAGGTAGTTCGTCCACCGTACAGGGGGTCTTCCAACGCTGCGTTTCGCCAGTGCGAGGCCGCCACTGAAGAACCTGGGGCCCCGACGTTTATCGGTTCTTCGCGCTATGTGTCCCATCCATTGCCACTTCAGTTTCGAGACCCGATGGTCGAATCTACTTATTTCTGATTTGATTCCTTAAATTAGGAAGTACATAGATGAAGTTCATAGTAGGTACGAAATATCAAGAATTTAGAACAGAAAGCAAAACGAATAAAACTGAGTTTTTTTTTTTTTTCATATTGCTTTCCGATGTTGCACTCGTTATCTCATTACATTATGCAACGCCGTTCACGGTAATTACAACAAGTGTTTCAATTATGTGTATTTAACTACTTACTAATGGACGACCTTGTTACCACATTTCGGCGCTAACGGACCGTGGCCATGTTGGTAAAATATGAATTTCAGTGTTTCGCTTTCGTCTAAATTACCTCATTACCATAAACTTTTAAGTTTTAGTAGTGTTTCTTGTTAAAACTTGTATAGACGTAATGCGCGACGGAAATGTATTATGCGAGTGGCTTTGCCACATATTGTGATGTAAAGGTAAAAGGTAGGTATAATCTATTTTCCCTTAGCTTAATGAAAAGATTACATTAAGAAACATATTGAAAAAAAAAAAAAACTTGGAGTCGCGCCTTGTCCGGGCTATGATTTGTTCTGTCCGACGTTTAATATTTAAGTTTATCACGACTTCATCGCTAATAGGTAAGAATGTCGTATGCGCCGTGTATAGCGAGTCGCTTGAGCATTTTTGCGAGAAACGACTTTTTTGCTTTTTAAGTTGGTAAGAAGCAAAGAAAAAAAATAGGCAGTCTGAGAAGAAAATACTTCTCAGATCAGAACACGTTTGGAACCCTCATAGCTTTAGTTTTAAGTTTTCGGAAGAGATTATTATCACCTTTAACTCATTTGTTATATACTTTTATGTACTTAAACTTTGACTTTATATAGAGAACGTTTTCTAAGCTACATGGAAATTTTAATTAAATACGCCAATTTATAAAAACATGTTGACAAATTCTAGAACATTCGACTACTAGGAATGATTTAACGAGTTACTAAATACCGTACAACACTTAAATCACCGATGACTAATCTGATTACGGTGAATTCAATATAAGATAAATAAGCGATTGTTAGATTGTCCGCGCTATATTACGCGATAGTTTATGTCGCGAATGTTTGTCTTTTAACTCCCAAGTTTCGTAATTCGCTTAATTACGTAATACGGTAATATGCTTTCGTATGACTGCGCTCATATAGATCCTAAATTAGTAAAAGCTGGAGTAAGTTCTTACTTATTTTATAAAGTTCCTTGATATACTGGTACATACAAGAATAAAATTAATTCACTAAAATTAAAAATTACTTCACTATTATCGGCAAAGAAATCGATGTGATTTCTGATGCAACAAAAGCAGAAAAAAAAGTGCCACAATTAGTTTGCAATTCGTATCTCCATCCGAATCAAGGAATCCAATTTTCTTTTTCATTAAGGCTGGAAAAAAATCTGCATTAAACCTTCCAGAGAAGGTCTTGGAGATTTTGATTGTCTTTATAAGGCAACCAAATCTCTGAAAATACGCTAGACAATTGCTACCGAATATAGCAATCCTGTTAACCTTTGCGGAAGGCTTAACTGGCGCCAAAATAAAGTGCATTCAATTACTTCATTACCATATGGCCTTCAAGCCAGTGCCGGCGTCGAAAGAAACAACGTTTAAAGTTTAATATAAAATCATTATTTGCGATTTATTTATATTTATTTTTTAATTTAACGATAAATCGAAAATTAACCCTTAAATGCATGATTTTTTTATTTTTTATAAAAAAATATGCATGGGATGTCTCATGGTATGGGGATTAATGGAAAAATAATGAAAAAAATATTTGAGAAGGTTCAGTCTGTTAAATTCTTCATTTTGTCTCTGTAGTATGCAGCCTACACTATGCACTCCAAGTAAAAAGTACATGTATGTAAGTAGGTATTTATTTAGTATGGTTTTACTCAAAATTAAGAACAATCAGATTTTGTGTTTTATTTATTTAATTGTGATGTTCTTTAAAACAATTATTTCTCTTATAGTAACAAAGTGACATATTACATTTTCCACATATGGGTTGGGTAAAAACATTATATTTAGGAATCAAACACCTGTTACATTTGTCGCAAAAAACTGGCCAGTGGGCTATTTGGTCTAGTCGAACATCTTTTACTGGTGGAACCTGGGAACCCTTTATCGCCTGAATTTCATGCTCTAAAGAAGAACTTGGTCTTCTCATTCATAAGGTATTTTTTCCCCAAACGGCAAAGGGTTTCAGCTTCTTCTAGACAAAAGATACGCAAGTTACACAGCTCTCCACTAAATCCAGATTTTTGTTGCATAACTTTCTTGTAGCTAACAATGAATTTATCATGGCTAGGTCCAAAAAATGATGGAACAATTGCATATATACCAATGGATGACATACAAATTAGTCTTGAGCAATTTTCTCTAAGATGTCATCACATAGGAAAAGCGAGAAAAAACCATATTTTGTGCCTATATACCCCAGCTCACCATAATCTAAGTTGCCCAAAAAAGCTATATCATCTTCAGAAGTTTTTTACTTTTTGCTTTTTCTATAATAACCTTCTCATCACTTGACGCCGAGCCTGCTCGTTACATGAAGCGTGTTCCTGTTCAATTTCTGGGTTTTCTATTATTGAAGGATCCTTTTCACTGGAGTCTACAGTACCACCGAGAGGTTCGCCTTCCAAAGGAGGGTCTTCTTCAACTTCTTCACTTTCATTTTCCACAAAATGAAGAAGTTCTGATCTGTCCCTATAAGACTGCACCTCTTCATTATTTTCCTCCCATTCGTCTTCTTCAGTCCTATTTTCTGATTTATTGCCATCTAAGCTAGCTAAGTATAGCTTATTTGATCATCAGAACCTGTTTATCTTCGATAAGCCAATTTAAATATACATCTATAACAAATATCTCATATAATTTATATACAGTACTATGAATGCATAGTGTAGGATAAGGCCTACACAAATGAATTCGAAAATTTTGTGGTCATTCCGAATAGAATAGTAATTTCTTCTAACTCTACTCAATATTTATCATTTATGAAAACGAAATACTAATAAAACAGCATAACTTACCTTGAAAAATTCCAAAAAATGTTTTCACAAAATCAATTCACTAACAACTTTTTCAAACCGCCTTCCACCGAAAAGTTTCAGCTGTCAAATTCGAATATACAAAAAAAAACTAGTAAAGCCGACACACGAATTTAAAAATAAGTCTATTCTCAATGAACAGGTGACATATATATTTTTTTTAAGACAAAGGCCCAAGACATTTAGGCATCAGAACATTATGTAGTCTGCATCCTACATTACGCATTTAAGGGTTAATCAAATTGATTGCAACGACTTTTGCAATCGTGCGTTGTGAAGTCGACACCTCCCGAAGATGCTCCGGTGTCGGAGCGAAACGATCGTAGAGTTTGTTTTGTGGTGAATTTGTGTGGTGCTATACCTACCTAACTTTGACACTGTTGGCGGATTGTAGCAAAATATTTTTTTTATATTGTAGGCAGTGTTGGGAAAAGCTGTTTATGTCGAGAAAATTGATTCTAATCATTTTTCTATTTCAAAGCTAATTTAGATTGAATTCCCCAGTCCATAATAATTAATAATAAGTAAATGTTAAATTATGAAAGTTGTCCTTGTAGTTTTCAAGTTACGGTTTGCCAAAAATCTAATTTTCAACCCCCGACGCAAAAACGACGGGGTGTTATAAGTTTGACGTGTCTCTCTCTCTGTGTGTGTGTACAGTGGCGTGCATAGGGTTCCAAGTCAGGGTATGCAATAGCGGTGGTCTGTACCTACTCTGTATTGGGTTCAACACCCGATAAATACTATGTAGGTATTTATAGGTGGACCAAGTCGCGATCAGTCCACCTATTTTAATTTATAACTAGTGGATCCGGCAGACTTCGTCCTGCCCGGTGGTGACATACCTACCGACATCAGCGTCACCTACCGAGACCCGGTAGGTTACCTGTACCTACCCAGGGCCGGATTAAACCTTATCAGGGCCCCTAGGCAATGCAATTCTCAAGGCCCCTTTCCTTTACCCTTTTCTTACTTTTTAAAATATATTTTTTCTATCACAAAAGTCGAGTCGATCAGATCGACTCCTTTGGTATACTGTTATTTCAATCTCTTCTACATTTACACTACGGACCCCCGTGGGCCCCTGTTCGGCGTGGGGCCCCTAGGCAGTTGCCTAATTCGCCTTATGGATAATCCGGCCCTGTACCTACCCGGTAATTGTGTTTTCGAACCATCCAGGAACCCATTGAAATATACACACACAATTTCATCCAAATTGATCCAGCCGTTTAGGAGGAGTTAAGTGACAAACACACGTACAGAAGAATAATAATATATGTAGGTACGGGTAAGAGAGTACACCGTATCCACGCGACGGGATGTTTGACAGTTAGGTACGAAACCCGTGAACATTTTGTATGGGAAAATATTTTTTTAAATCCCTTGAGAACTCTTTAATTTTCCGGGATAAAAAGTACTCTATGTCCTTTTTCAAGGCCTTGTCTACCTCTATACCAAATTTCGTCCAAATCGGTAGATCCGTTCTTGAGTTATAAATAGTGTAACTAACACGCCTTTTTTTATATAATATATAGATTAAGAAGGCACTTCGTTGTGGTCATTTAAAACTGTCATTTAATAGTTACAATCAATAAGTAGGTAAGTATAGTAGTTAGTACTATACATTACCATTTTACTTCCTGAAACGATGTTTTAGTTTAGATAACTACTAATAAAAAAATTAAGTAAGTACCTTGAAACTTCGTTACGTTCCCCCGTAAACATAAGTTTTCAAACAAAATAACAATTCCAATTTCTTATTTTGGGATCACTAATCACTATAATATTATACACTTCACACACTTTCGTACGTTACATCGCAAATATTAGGGCTTAACACTTTTTGCACATTTTCACAAGCTTTGAAACACAGCTTTGAAAGAAACAGGAAGATACCTATAACCTACCTATAAAATGGCATCGTAATAATCACTGCTTCTTTTAGACGCACACAACAACAAATTCACTTTTAAAACATGTGTACAACAAACGCTTCTTCATGTGTTAGTTTCCTTTAATAACAGCACACATACAGCAATTACTAATGTGTGAGTGCGCAAAAAAAGCTGAATTTCTCGGTGCTTATATCCAATAATTCCAACCGGCAAACCATTTATTAGACAACGCCATCTACTAGATTATCATAAAACTTTTACGCTAAATACTAATATGGAGGCGAACCATCAACTAGATGGCGCTTTTATGAATTTTTGACCATAAATATTTATTTTTTATTTCGAATATTTTTTAATTACTAAATGACTAAAATAGGAGTTGTCTAGAGATGTCCAGGGTATGCTCTGCTTTTCTGCATGTAAGATCTGCACGCCACTGTGTGTGTATGTGTGTGTATGTCTGTTTATGTCTGTTTCCCTGTAGCGCTCAAACGGGTGGACTGATTTGAATGCGGTTTTTTTGTCTGAAAAGTGAATTAGTCGAGAGTGTTGTTAGCTATGTTTGATGAAAATCGATTCAAGATACAAGGCCGCCGCTACAAAAGGCGGATTACATATTTTTTCACAACTCCCTTAATATGGGTATCAAATGAAAGGGCTTGACTAGTAGAATAGCACTATTGCATATCCAAGATGGCCGCCGACACAAAATGGCGAATGTCGGGGGTTTTTTTAATTTTGAATTTATACTTGTAATTAGTCTTGTCCATAATCCGAACAGTCGTCTGTGCGACGTTACCGTATTGCCTTTACCTTTGTAGACGTCACGCTTAGTTGGATAGGAATATGGAAAAGTCGCTCAAAAATAATTTCTATCGTAATTCAAATCTTTTTTGTGTGCACAAAAAACACTGATATCGATTTTCCTTTGTTCTTCACATTAAGCAGGTATCCACAATACATAATTTATGACCTGCATCGTATGAAAAACGATTTATCGTTACATGCTTAGTTACATGCTTGTTTACTCGTCAAAGCGAGTGGAACGAAACTTGCCCTATATTGTTATGAAATAACCATGATGTACAAAAAGGAAATCCTCTTCTTTATTTCCTTATTCTTTTATCGCCATGTTAATCTGCTGTTCTATAGTAGGTAAATTGTTTTTCAGCGGTCTACGTACACAAGGCTTCTTTTGCTTCTCATGTTAACCTATTTTATTTTCTTTGTTTCTATTTTCTTCCTTTTATTATTTTGCTTATGAATGTCGATCGTCTAAAAATAACTTTAAGAAATTAGCCAACAATGTCGCTATTGGATAGAATGCATTGTCGCACCATAAATTATTCAGCCAATTATCATAATTGAGATTGTAGCAAAGTTTGATGCAGCTCTGACAATCGTCACACTGGACTGCGATGAAAGTAATTAAAAACAAAACCGAAAAATGCTCTTAATTTTATGTATACCTACAGTGATTAAAATATACAGGAAAACAGCAAAAAATAACTATAACTACACAAGTAAACAGCTTTTAAAATTTAATAGCGCTTGTCGAGCAAAGTTTTTGTCAGTCAAATTTTTTGTTTACTAGTTCAGAGAGTAATGGGGCAACTTATTATTTGCTTGTTACTTAAATATTTTAATCTATATATTCTATATTCTATACTATTCTATACTAATAAATAAAATTGAAGTGTCTGTCTGTAATTTCGAAATAACTACCATATATTAAGCTCATATGGTTATTTGAACGATACCATAACCGAATCACACGTTTTTAAAATTTTTGTCTGTCTGTCTGTCTGTTTGAACGGGCTAATCTTCGGAACGGCTGAACCGATTTTGACGGGACTTTCACAGACAAGTAGAGGATTAACCAAGGAGTAACATAGGCTACTTTTTTAACCGACTTTCAAAAAAGGAGTTGTGTTGAAATCGGTAAGTACCTATGTTAAAAAACGCCCTGATAGGTATTTTCGCTGCGCGCGACGGCCGACGCTTGCGCTGCACGGAACTCCCCGCGCGCCCCTGCGCCCTGCGCCGCCGTACGCGGTACCGCGGTACGCCGCCGCGCGGCGGGGGGCGGGTGGACCAGAAATCTACTTATCCCTCAGGATTTGTGAAAAACCGAAATTTACGCGGGCGAAGCCGCGGGCAAAAGCTAGTGTAGAATAAATACGAAATTTAGTATACTAGAATATTAAGATCACAATAGAAAAGAATAGAATAGCAAAGATTTTATTGAAATAATCATCGAACTATTATAATCTCTTACAAGTGCTTTCAAATCGTCAGTTGAATCTACCTACCACAGAATGCCGTTCCCACTGAGAAGAACTAGTAAGAAACTAGGCGGTTGCTCTTTAAAAATATATATATACAACAATATTACGTAATAAGTACTATATTATAATACAGCCGTCTCGCGCATTGCTAAAGCGAGTCAATAGAAAAGGTCTTTACTCCCTAGTCCTCCCGCCTTCAATTTATTTGTACAGATCCTAAGTAAACATAAGATTTGATATTCGGTGTTATTATCGCGAGGGATTTCTTCCTTCTCCAATCTATATAACCAAATATCTTTACTGACGAACATTAGATACGATAGATATGATTTCATATTATTTAAGTAGATTTTTATACTTTGAAAAGAAATAAATTAAGAGTTCTCCTGGTGACTCCTGGTGGTACTATGGTGACTGATAAACCTGCCGTTTCGATAAATGTCTATTTGCCAATTTATATTTTCCTTGTAGAGATTTATACGTTTATTTATATTTATATGCAAGTCGTGAGCTATTGAAAGATTATTTTATTTGAGTAATTTATGAGACAGATCATAATTATCATGTTAACCGTGTGTGTATGTTTGTTGCAGTTGGACACAAGCGGCAATGGCTACATTGACATGAAGGAGCTCAAAGACGCGCTCGACGGCGTTGGATATAAAATCCCACAATGGAAGGTGAGCTCTAAATTATTTTGTAATTACTCTAATAAAATCTGAATATAATAAATTAGTTGTTTGTTGTTAGAGACTTCTATCCATACTAATGCGAAAGTGTGCCCGTCTGTCCTTCTAATAGCTTTTCACGGCCCAACAGTTTAACCGATTTTGATGTTTGGTACAGAGTTAGCTTGAGTGTCCCGGGGACGGACATAGGCTACTTTTTATCCCGGAAAAGCATATAGTTCCCACAGGATTTTAAAAACCTAAATCCACGCAAACGAACTCGCGAGCATCATCTAGTAAAGAATTGATTAGGATTTATTTTTTAATTAAAGATGTCTCTAAAGTCTAACAACTTTTATGTATTACCTACATTCTTGGAGGGTTCACTACAATCGTTCAGATTGGCAGCATGATATTACATCAGTAGCATAGACAAGGCACTCAGAGTGCTTTTCTCAGATGCGGGTTCAAATCCCGCGGGTTTCGCAGTTTTTCTATTTATATTTCAATGAATTTTTTTATTTGTATTATCAAAAATCGCCACATGCTAAGTCGTTTGATGGCAGGCCAGTTGGGTACGTATTTAGCCGTAGCCGATCTCAACCTTGGAGAACTCATCATGATCAACCCATTACCGGCTCACTACAGAGCACGGGTCTCCTTCTCAGAGTGAGAAGGGTTTTGGCCATAGTCTACCACGCTGGCCAAGCGGATTGGCAGACTTCACACACCTTTAAGAACATTATGGAGAACTCTCAGGCATGCAGGTTTCCTCACGATGTTTTCCTTCACCGTTAAAGCAAGTGATATTTAAATACTTAAAACGCACATAACTCCGAAAAGTTAGAGGTGCGTGCCCCGGGATCGAACCCACGACCTCCGATTAGAAGTCGGGTCGTCCTACTCCTAACCACTAGGCTATCACAGCTTCTAAAAGCGAAGTTCCACGTTCAGAGAAGGGGACCGATGGTATGATTTCGTAATTTCAGGTGCGATGCATGATCGAAGAGTACAACGAAAACGGGCGGAAGGCGGGGCGCGGCGTCAACGGCAGCATGAACGGCGACATGAGGAAGAACGGCATCTCGCTCACGGAGTTCGAGGAGCTCTGCGCCAATCTTAAAGCACAACAGGTTCATAATCAGTATTCTATTATTATTATTATCTTATAGGTATAAGGGGACTGCTATTGAAAACTTAGCGCTATTATTATACTACTTAAACACAATCTAATAACAATAGTCATTTACTACCTACTTGGAGTATTTAGTGGTTTAGTATCTAGTATTTTTCAAACCGGCAATGTATAGCGTGCACAATGTGGCGACAACTGTCCATAATGTTCAAGTCGTGGGCCGAAATAATCGACCGCCAGGTCAGTGCGCATCCTACTTCCGTCCTGAACTACAAGGCAACTGCAACTGAGGCAACTAAATATTGATAATATTAAATTTTTCAAAGTTTTCTCGCAAATTGCCCCAAAGTAAGTAAAATTATACCAAATAATCAGGATATACTATATTAGCTCCGGTTGTCAAATATGGATTCAGTATCAGGATAAGCAGAGCGTAATTTAGTAACAGGAAGAAGATAAAACGGATATTTTAGTTAAATTAAAAATATCAGAACCACAGCCAATTCGTTTCCTATGTCATAATCCCATTTGTTTCAATTGTAACTGTGTGTAGTACGCAGCGTAATCTGTTTAGCGTATTATCTCTGTCGGTGGCAACAACCGAAGCCCGCCAAGTCAATAAAACTATCAATTATGACTAAGTATGAAGGGTTAAACATATGGAGTGGCTAGTGACTGTAAAACTCCAACTCAAGTAGTAAGCCTGTTAATATCGTCGTCGATTGTTGGTAAATGACAGTGTAAACGCGCCATGACAATATAAAGAAAGCTTTTATGAATGTTATAAAATCTTTTTTATCTATATAAAAAAAATCAATGTTTGTCTGTATGTCCTCTATATGCACTCATAAACTATTCATCCGATTATGATGAAACTTTGGTGAGTTGTTCTGCATATGCGCGTGAAGGTTCCAGGCCCAAAAAATCTATATAAAAATTAATGTTTGTATGTTTGTTCTCTATAAGGGTAATTCTAAGTTAACAGGTACTAAGTTATTAGGATAGGCGGCATGACAAAAATAATAGAATGTTAATACAATTGTAGTATTTCTTTATAGAAACACTTATTATCTTCATACCTGAAAAGCAGCCAGTCAATTAATTTATTATTTGTTATTTTATAATGGACCAGGGGAGATACTAAATACAGGGAGATATAAGGCGTACAGGGTAGGACTTTATTTTCTATTCTGATACTGTTCCTGACGATCCGTGATAATTGACTAACTGACTGATTTTCCTGGGACAAAATAAATCCACCGTTAACAATCAGGCAATCGGTATTCAAACAAAAACATTGTTCGATGTTCCATTAAGTACCTAAGTGAAATTATAATGAAGAAAAAGTGGAATAGAGTAAGATTATAAAATATGGATGTATTCACTAAATTATGAAAACAGTACACGTATCGGCTGTAAAAATACTCCAATACGACATATTTGTATCTCCCCTGGACAGTAAACATCTTCCTGGCACCTTAAGAGGCAGGGGAGAGAAGGCAGGGGAGATACTTTTCTGTTAAAAAACAGGTATAAACGTCAAAGTTTTTGTTATACGTAATTAACAAAGAAGAATACGATTCTATGCATAAATTACAGTAATTATTTAAAGAAAATAAAGTATTTAGGCTTATAATTGCGAAAAAAAAATTACCAGGGGAGAGAACACATTCACTGATTCACAACTACTCCTAGCAAGTAGTTTCACTGAAATGGCGGACAAAATGACCGCATGCTTGCGTCGTGAATGCTTGCCGCAAACTTCACGTTGAATGCTTTGTTTTGAAGGTCGCAATTTACGCAGCAAAGTAAACAGTCGTGAGTTTTAAATTAATACATAATGCCAGGGGAAGAGACGCTAAATATGAGGGACAAATGTAGACATTATAGTTAATATGAAAAAAAAAATGTTAGGTGTTGTTTTTTCTTGGATTGCATTAATTTAATTAGTCTAATTTCTAAATTATTAAAGTTTAATTTACTACATAATTTAAATTTAGTTAAAACTATCGATTGACTAACATAATATGGTTAGGGGACATGGCAGGGGAGATACATATTTCATATTTGAGGCGCTTTTGCGACTAAATTACATACATTTAATTGGTGAATTTAAGTGACCATATAGAAAACAGTAACTATTATGACATAACAGTGTTATTTCAAATAAATTAAATATGTATATATGATTTTTTATTGTTGCCGTTGAAAATACCTCATAACTTAGAATTACCCATAAAGCCTAATTTACATGGCATTGTAACATTTGTAACGCATGCCGGGAACAGCTAGTTTTTTAAATAAATTTTTGTTTAAAATCTAAGATAACGTCGTCGTAAAATTAATTTATTGCTAATGATAAATAAGCTTGCTCTGATAAATAAAAAGAGTAGGTAATTTGATTGAAAATTAAATAAAACTATGATCATTTTTTAATAAAACCATATAAGTCGTATTAAATCAATTTATTGCTTTATTGACTTAAGTATCTTCGGTTATTGGCGCTCACAAATAATATTATTGAGTCTGTGAAGCATGCTAATCGATTACAGATTCAATATGAATCAAACTAAAAGGCTATTCAATCAAAGGGCCATAACAAGTCTAATAGGACCCATTTAAGACGCGTTAAACGGACATTTTGTTCTATTAATTCCAAGCGATGCGTAACCAGTTTAAACGATTTTATTTATTCACTTTATTGACTTGCCCAGTTTTGAGATGAATTACTTTATTGGAGTGCTTTAAAGTTATTACAAACTAGGTGATGCCCGCGACTTCGTCCGCGTGAATTTTTATTTAAATCCCGTTGCAACTTGGCACGAAAAGCCGTATCGGTCTTGCGCCTGATCTCTCTCCGTTCGTTTCGGATACCTATCTCTTTGGACTATTGGAGAGATAGATAGAGATAGAGATAGTATAGTGCACAAGTGTGTGCACTATAATAACTCCTGCGTAGTAGGCTAGTTTCTGTTAACATTGGCGGCCGTGGACGAAATTCGGTCATTAATGCAATTATTTCTTATTTAAGGTTTCAAGCACATTCAAACAGGCTGTCAGTAAAAAAGAGAACCTCGAACACTTGGGTGGCATGAGCGAGGCTTCCAGTGATGGTGAGTTTTACTTCTCAATGCTACGTGTGTAACCAAGTTATATCAAAGCGGACTCCACACGTTGGCCACAATAAGTCCCAACGTGGGGAGGCATCGTAAGTATTATCATCATCATCATGATCGACCCCTTACTGGCCCACTACAGGCACAATGACAAGGGTTTAGGCCATAGTCCACCACGCTGGCAGACTTCACACGCCTTTGAAAACATTATGCAGACAGGCGTGCAGGTTTCCTCAGGATGTTTTCCTTCACAGTTAAAGCAAGTGATATTTTATTGCTTAATACGCACAGAACTCCGAAAAGTTGCGGGTGCGTGCCGGGGATCGAACTCAGTGCTCCGAGATGACATTATGGTCAAAAAAAAATTGTGAAGTACCTTAGTTACAGTCAATTGAAAAAGCAGTAAGCTGCTAGCGAGGTCGCCAACCGAGAACTGTGCCCCACCTATTTGAGTTATGTATGAGATGATTGAGCTATGTATGAGATGGTTGAGTTATGTATGAGATGGTTGAGCTATGTATGAGATGATTGAGCTATGTATTTGATGGTTGAGCTATGTATGAGATGATTAAGCTATGTCGGTAACTTTGGTCCTCCATACTGACTGATATGAAATAACTTTCATTTTACAGGTACAACACATTCTGTGCTCCGCCCATTTGAGCTATGTATGAGATGATTGAGCTATGTATGAGATGGTCGAGCTATATATGAGATGGTTGGTCTATGTCGGTAACTCTGGTCCTCCATACTGATCGATATGAAATAATTTTCATTACAGGCACAACACACTCAGTGCGTCTCGAGGAACAAATGGCTTTCTCGGGCTGGATAAACAGTAACCTGGAGCATGATCCAGATTTAAAGCACCTCCTGCCCATAGACCCTGAAGGCAAACAGCTGTATGAGAAACTTAAAGATGGACTTATTTTGTGGTAAGTTTCTATCATCATTGGCTTAGCTACTAGCATATTTTGTGCTGTTCAATTATATATCATCTGCCTGCCATCAGCCTGCAATGTCCACTGCTGGACAAGGGCTTTTCCGAGGGTGTGCCACCAAACAAGGCCCTCAATCTTCTTCAACTGCCAAAAAAAATCCTCCTTCATTTTCATACACCAAATAAAGTCTTCCATTTTCTTCATCCACCAAATAAAGTCCTTCATCTTCTTCATACACCAAATAAAGTCCACCATCTTCTTCATACACCAAATAAAGTCCTCCATCTTATTCATACATCAAATAAAGTCCTCCATCTTATTCATACACCAAATAAAGTCCTCCATCTTATTCATACACCAAATAAAGTCCTCCATCTTATTCATACACTAAATAAAGTCCTCCATCTTCTTCATACACTAAATAAAGTCCTCCATCTTCTTCATACACAAAATAAAGTCCTCAATCTTCATCCAACAAAGCCCTTTATCTTTTTTATCCACTTGCCACCTTTGAGGTCGGCGAATTTTGAATAATATTAACGATTCAACGGCCAGGAGTGTCACCAAATTAGACCTCTGGACTTTAAATCACCATCGAAACCTTATATTTTCAAAACGTACTTTACGTTTAATATCATAGCCCTGACATTTTATTTTTGCATCTCGACTGTTATCATTTAAAAAAGAAATAGGTATATTTTAAATGTTTCTTATAACATATATATTTTTTCTCTTCCAGCAAAGTAATCAACCATTCCTGCCCGGACACGATAGACGAGAGAGCCATTAACAAAAAGAACCTCACTCTCTACACAAAACATGAAAACCTGACACTTGCCCTGGTTTCCTCGCAGGCCATCGGTTGCAATATCGTCAATATAGACGCACATGATTTGGCCAAAGGTAAGCGTACTCTGTACACATGAGGTGCGTCTCCCAACAAAGGGACCTTAATGTCCCCAATTCCACTTTGTGTCATTTCACTTCATGCATTGGAAAATCATTCGTATGGATCTCTTCTTTTTTAACAAAAAAATGCGTCAGAAAGTTTACAAGTTGTATAAAAATGTGCTTCGAATTGTATTGACCGACGCGACGTACATTGCGTATTATGCGGGAAATCTTTTTAAACGAGATCGTAGTAAAAATTGTCTATACTACACCTGTTCAAAAAGGATCTTTATTGAATAGTGGAATGACGAGTAGACATTTTGAAATTATTGTACTATTTTCCTCGTAGGTGGTATAAAGCACTAAGCGATTCCTAACTCGGGTGTATTGAGGCCCGAGGCGAAGCCGTAGAGCCTCAAACTACACCTCGTTAGTAATCGGTCACTTTCACCGCTCGTCGAACAATGGTTTATTTTTTAATAATTATTATCAATGTAGAGAATATGTGTATCAAACAAAAGTAAACACTTTCGCGCTCGCCTACTAAGATGTTTTACGTACGAGTTACGTTAATTTTTTTTGTCCTTTCCAGGCAAGCCTCATTTGGTGCTGGGCCTGCTGTGGCAGATCATTCGCATCGGTCTCTTCAACCAGATTACCCTCGAGCACTGCCCGGGACTTACGGAACTGCTCAACGATCAGGCAAGCTTTATATTTTATCTTTACCTAAACATAAAAATTTTCCTCAATTTTCCTGATTGAAAAATTGTGTTTGGAAATTAAAATGCTGCGAATCAGCATAAAGTCAGAAACTCTGTGGTTATATTTTTATAATTACCTAAACTATCGAAATTTTGATTTATTTGTAATTTTAATAAAGGCTTAATCCATTCTTTATATTTTCTTACATCTTGTATATTCTCGCTAGTGAGTAGTAATGAGGTAAAAAGTTGGACAAAAGCAAAATGATTTTTTTATTGTAACTTTGAATCCGTCACCTTTTGCCTTTGAATGCCCGAACGCACTTAGAATTATTTTAACTTCAATAATAATAATAGAATCCTTCGTTTGCTCGGGATTCCAAACTCAGCACTTGCAACAAAAATGAACTTTGATCTCTTGTTGCCCAAATAACTATTGTATTCCAATCTCAGGAGAGGATCGAAGACCTGCTGGCGCTGTCGCCCGAGGCGATCCTGCTGCGCTGGGTGAACCACCAGCTGCAGAGCGCGGGCGTGACGCGCCGCTGCACCAACTTCCAGCAGGACGTGTCCGACTCCGAGATCTACTCCTACCTGCTCAAGCAGATCGCGCCCGACGACGCGGGTGTTACACTCGACGCGCTGCGGGTGAGACAATATAACCCTTATTTATATGTGCATAGGAGTCACGTGCGATTTGCAAGTTATAGCTCCCTGGTACCACAACAGATCGTCACACTCGATGCGCATATAACTCTTATTTGTAAGTTCGTAGGAGTCACGTGCGATTTCTGAGTTGCTGGAACTTAGACTTATATAACGATTCACATTAAATTCGACAGGAAACTGATCTCTTACGCCGCGCGGAGGTGATGCTCCAACAGGCCGCCAAGCTCAAGTGTCGAGCGTTCGTCAGCCCGGCTGACGTCGTCGGCGGCGTGTACAAGCTCAACTTGGCCTTCGTCGCCAACCTGTTCAACCAGCACCCCGGCCTGCAGAGGGCCGACACCGACGACGGAGCTTACCACCAGTTGGACGAGACGCGGGAGGAGAAGAGTAAGCAGAGTCACAAGTCGCACCTTTCTAATTTAGTCCTGCCATCGCACCTACTTCTAATCTCGTCCTGCCAACATATGATCTCCTGGTAGTTACTGGGAGTGGTAGGTCTGTAGGCCAAGCTCAACTTGGCCTTCGTCGCCAACCTGTTCAACCAGCACCCCGGCCTGCAGAGGGCTGACACTGACGACGGTGCTTACCACCAGTTGGACGAGACGCGACAGAAAAAGAGGGTAGAGTTACAGGTCGTGCCAAAGTTCTAGTCTAGTCCTGCCAGCATATGATCTCCTGGTAGTTATTCGGAGTGGTAGGCTAAACTCAACTTGGCCTTCGTCGCCAACTTGTTCAACCAGCACCCCGGCCTGCAGAGGGCTGACATCGACGACGGTGCTTACCACCAGTTGGACGAGACACGAGAGGAAAAGAGGGTAGAGTCACAGGTCGTGCCAAAGTTCTAGTCTAGTCCTGCCAGCATATGATCTCCTGGTAGTTGTTCGGAGTGGTAGGCTAAACTCAACTTGGCCTTCGTCGCCAACCTGTTCAACCAGCACCCCGGCCTGCAGAGGCTGACACCGATGATGGAGCTTACCACCAGCTGGACGAGACGCGGGAGGAAAAGACGGTAGAGTCACAGGTCGTGCCAAAGTTCTAGTCTAGTCCTGCCAGCATATGATCTCCTGGTAGTTATTCGGAGTGGTAGGCTAAACTCAACTTGGCCTTCGTCGCCAACCTGTTCAACCAGCACCCCGGCCTGCAGAGGGCTGACACTGACGACGGTGCTTACCACCAGTTGGACGAGACACGAGAGGAAAAGAGGGTAGAGTCACAGGTCGTGCCAAAGTTCTAGTCTAGTCCTGCCAGCATATGATCTCCTGGCAGTTATTCGGAGTGGTAGGCTAAAACTCAACTTGGCCTTCGTCGCCAACCTGTTCAACCAGCACCCCGGCCTGCAGAGCGCTGACACCGACGAAGGTGCTTACCACCAGTTGGACGAGACGCGGGAGGGGAAGAGTGAGTAGAGTCAAAAGTCGCGCCAAACTTCTATAGTCCATTCCACGAAATAAGTTCCCAAAATTGATCTTGATGATGATTTAATGATACCCAATTGTAATGTTAATGTTAATGTAATGTTAATGTTAATGTAAAATTGTAAAAAAAAAGCTGTGATAGCCTAGTGGTTAGGACGACCGACTTCTAATCGGAGGTCGTGGGTTCGATCCCGGGCACGCACCTCTAACTTTTCGGAGTTATGTGCGTTTTAAGTATTTAAATATCACTTGCTTTAACGGTGAAGGAAAACATCGTGAGGAAACCTGCACGCCTGAGAGTTCTCCATAACGTTCTCAAAGGTGTGTGAAGTCTGCCAATCCGCTTGGCCAGCGTGGTAGACTATGGCCAAAACCCTTCTCACTCTGAGAGGAGACCCGTGCTCTGTAGTGAGCCGGTAATGGGTTGACCATGATGATGATGATGAATTGTAATGTGCAGCGTACCGCAACTGGATGAACTCGATGGGCGTGGCGCCGCACGTCAACTGGCTGTACTCGGACCTGACGGACGGGCTCGTCATCTTCCAGCTGTACGACATCATCAAGCCGGGCATCGTCAACTGGAAGAAGGTGAAAAACTATTTACTTTTTAATTTGAAAAATAAATATTCATCATGAGTCATGACTTCATTAGATCTCAGACCAAATCACAGTCATCTGGTATTATGATTATAACCGATTAATACACTTCTGTGTCATGATTATGACCATCGTCAATTGGAAGAAGGTGAATTACTTTTTAAAAATTGAAAAATAAATATTTATTATGAGTCATGACTTGATCAGTAATAATAATAATAATAATAATAAAGCCTTTATTACTGAAAAATTTTTTACAATATTTACACTATACTAACAAAAATAACTTATCATACTAACAATACTAATCCATCACTACTAATATAATTGCAAAAGATTTTTTTTTTTCAGTACGCCCTTTGGACGAAGGCCTCCTCCAGTCGTTGCCATGTTTGTCTATCTCGTGTCAGTCTTTGCCATGTGGCTCCCATCATTTTGACAAAGTCATCGCTCCACCTTATTCTTTGTCTCCCTCTTGATCTTTTTCCGTCTCTGGGATACCATTCGGTTACTCGTTTTGACCACCTGTCTTGGTTCTGTCTGCAGACGTGTCCAGCCCATTTCCATTTTAATTTTCGTATTTTTCTTTGAACGTCTAATAAGTTTGTTTCTTTTCTTAATGTTTTATTTGCTATCCTATCAATTCTCCTTACATGCAACATACTACGCTCCATTGCACGTTGGCTAATTGCTAGTTTTTTCTCCAGTTTTTCTGTAAGGGCCCAGGTTTGACTTCCATATGTTAAAATAGGTAGTACGCAACTGTCAAATACTTTTTGTTTGCATTTCATCGGCATTTCTTTTGATTTCATCACTTCTTTTAACATCCAGTACCTGTTCCATGCATTTGTAATTCGTCGTTCTACCTTTTTTTTCATCGAGTCTTGTGTTGAGACAATTTCCCCAAGGTAAATATATTCTTCGACATATTCTATTTCTATATTATTTGCTTTAATACATTTCTGGATTCCGTTAGTCATTGCTTTTGTCTTTTGTATATTTATATCTAGTCCAACCTTTTTGCTCTCAAACAACAATTCATTTAGCATTTTTTCTAATGCGGCAGAGTCCTCAGAAAATAAGACTAGGTCATCTGCAAATCTCAAATTATTTAGGTATTTGCCATCTATTTTGATTCCTTCCGCCTTCCAATTTAATTTTCGAAACACGTATTCTAGTACGGCATTAAATATTTTTGGTGACAATGGATCTCCCTGTTTTACTCCTTTTGATAGTTTAAACCAATTCCCTTCATTTTCTAATTTAATTTTTGCTGTACTATTTATATAAATATTTTTTATAATGCGAATATATTTTACTGGTATTCCTTGTTCGAACAGTGCCTTCCATATTTCATTGTGTTCTAAACTATCAAACGCTTTAGAGTAATCTATAAATATAATGTATATGGTTTTATTATATTCGTTATATTTTTCAATTATTTGATTTAGCGTATGTATGTGGTCAATAGTTGAAAAACTGGCTCGAAAGCCTGCTTGCTCTAAAGGCTGATTTTCATCTAAACAACTTTCCATCCTTTTGAGAATTATTTTAGTAAATATTTTATATATATTTGAGGTTAAGCTTATGGGACGATAATTATTAATGTCACTTGGATTACCTTTTTTATGTAATAATTTTATTATTGATCGAGTCCATTGCGTGGGTACCTTTTCACTTTCTAGAATTGCGTTGAAAAATGTGCACAGGATGTCGCTAATTGAAGGTTCGGCTGATTTTAGAAGCTCGTTTGTGAAACCATCTTCACCTGGAGATTTGTTGTTTTTCTGTGTAGACAAAGCATTTGATACTTCTTCGGGTAAGATGCATGGTATCGGTTCTTCCACTCTATTCATGTCTATGTCCTCAATAGTACTACGGTCTGATTTGTATAAGTTTTCGTAAAAAGCCGTCGCAGCTCCTATAATCTCTTTTCTGTTACTGACTTGTTTCTTTTCTTTGTTTTGAATTTTAGGTATCCAGTGTATTTTTTTGTCTAACTCTTTGTATGCTTTTTTAGTAGCCCCGGATGATTCTATATATTTTTGAATAATTTTTGATCTATGTTCTCGCTTCTTTTTTCTAGAGTATTTATTTATTTTCTTACTAATTTCGGTTATTCTTTTTCTATTTTTCTTTCTATTCCGCATTAAAATTCTCCGTTGCTCCATCAAATCTGTAATAATATTTGGTATTTCTTTTTCTTTATGTGATTTATGAATAAGGGAATTCAGTATTGATTTGAGTTTATCTTCAAAATTAGTATAACTTTTCTGTACCTCTGATATCACACTTTTGTGCAAGTTTACTTCTGTTTTCCATTGTTGTAATTCCTTGTTTATTTGTACACTTTCTTGTTTTCCAAATACTTTAATACTGTTTGAATAATTTCGTCTTGTCTTTTTTGGATGTTTAAGATATATTTCAGCCCTTATCAATCTATGATCAGAATAAAAATTGAAGTTATTTAGTATTTTAAAGTTTTTTATAATTTGCTTATTATTGCTCAAGAAAAAATCTATTTCGTTTGTCGTTTTACCATCAGGTGACATCCAAGTCCATTTTCGATGCATCTTTTTGTTGTAAAATGTATTTATTATAGCCAGGTTATTGCTTCTCGCTAACTGAACCATTTTTTCTCCATTGTCATTACATATACCTTGACTATATGGGCCCATAATTGTATCGGCTCTCGTCGATGTTAATCCGATTTGGGCATTAAAATCTCCCATTACAAAAATATTTTTAGCAGTGTTATTATCGATCGTCTCTTGTAGTGCCGTGTAGAAATCTTTTTTCTTTTCTTTGTCTGAATCTTCTGTTGGCGCATGCACTTGAATTATTGTTGTTGTACCCAAGGTTGGAAGGTCTATTTTTATTGCAGCTATGCGCTCTGTTATTCCTATAAACTCTTTTATGTTTTTCCTGAGATATTTTTTGACCAAAAATCCTGTACCATAATGGCCTTTCGTTTCACCTATATGGAAAAATATATAGTCATCTGTTTCCTCAATGATTTCTCCCATTCTGCGAACTTCACATAGACCAAGAATATCCCATTTTATTTTTAGAAGTGCTTGTTCAAGTTCCATTAATCTTTCATGGCTTGATCAGACTTGATCAGATCTAAGATCAAATTACAGTCATCTATGCTATGCTACTATGATTATGAGAGATTAATACACTTCTGTGTCATGATTATGACCATCTGCAACACTTCTTTGTCATGATTATGACTATTGGCAATACTTATGTGTCATGATTGATGATTATAAATCACATTGTTACCATTATCTGCAAACACGGACGTGCAACGTAAATGAATGAATTTTGAATGTGGGGGTCGCTTTAGTTAGAGCTCAAATTAGAAAAAAAAAATGCAAACTGCTACATTTAAAATACCTTTTTTTTCAGGTGCACCGTCAATTCTCAAAACTGCGCAAATTCATGGAGCGTCTGGAGAACTGCAACTACGCCGTGGAGCTGGGCAGGCAGCTCGGCTTCTCACTGGTGGGCATCGCCGGCGCCGACATCAACGAGGGAAACGCCACGCTCACGCTAGGTAACTAACACACAACATATAGTCTGTTCGTTTTCTTACGGTCACCTTTGATCGCGCCGCCTCGGCACGCGCGGCGTCTTGTCAAAGGGACCGCCTGCGACTTCAAAAGACGCCGCGTGGGGTGTACAGGTACAAGGGGTTTTGGCGTTTTATACTTACTCATATTTTTTTATTAAAATTCTCTTTCCTTTTTATATTTTTTTATATTCGTATTTTATTACAATATAACCATAAACATAAAATATAATATTATCATGAACACGGGTCTTCTCTCAAAATGAGAAGGATTTTAACCATAGTCTACCACGCTGGCCAAGTGTGGATTGGCAGACTATTCGGAGATTCTGTTAGAATAGAAAAAAAATTACAAACAGAAAAAAAGTAATAAAAATAAAAGCAGAATACTAAGAGCACCTGCGCCTGTACCGACACTAAGTTACCGAACGAACTATACACCCAAACACGCACTCACACACAAACACACGCACACACGGACACACGCGCACACACACAGAATTTAGAAAAAAAGATTTTTTTGCAAATAAACTTTTACAATTGCTTTTGAATCGTCAATTGAATCTACCACTGATTCGAAATGCCGTTCCTACCGAGAAGAACCAGCAAGTATCTAAAGCCCAAATTAGACGGTTAATTTTTCGGGATTTTGCTTTCATTTTCGAGGCTTCATCGATGAATCATCGAAAATGAACCGTCTACACTAGCGGCACGCTATGATGGCCGGTTTGACACATTACAATAGTGATGTGGAATGTCAATTTATTCTCGAACAAAAAACAATTAAGTTTTGTTTTTGTACCTGATTAAATAGGTTTAATAAAACAAAAATGTATATGTTTATTTAATTTATTTGAACGAACTGAATATTTGAACGAAAATGAATATACATACTTTATATGCACACAAGAAACATATGAATACAAAAGATACCAAAAAAGGTGCCACAAAAGGCCATAATTAATCAGATTCGTCCATACTACTATTTTCACTGTCGTCACTGCTATCATCACATACATTAATAATTATATGTTCGTTTTCTATAATATTATCTATTTTCACATCTCTTTCATAATCTTCCCTTATTAATTTAACAGTTCTATTCACAACCTTTTCCCAGTCTCCTTTAGTCACATGTTCACAAGCTTCTTCTAATAATTTTAGCATTTTTTTTGTGGTAAATGGGGGTTCTGTATTGTGTCTTGCAGCATATCCCTTAATTTGAGCCCACACCAACTCAATCGCATTATACTCACAATGGTAAGGCGGTAACCGTATAACTCTGTGCCCATGTTCTAATGCTATTTCGTCAATGACGTATCGGATCTTGGTTGGTTTGTTTTCTTTTAAAAGACGTACTAATTCCGCTTTTAACATATTCATGTTTGCATCTACGCCATTTTTACGAAGCCATGCGACGATATCAGCTTTCTTTTGGGATTGGGCAGGTGGCTTGTCAATTTGCATCGAGTGGTATGGGGCGTTGTCCATAATTATAATAGATGGTTCAGGGAGGCTACACAACATTGAGGTAAACCATTCAGTAAACTTTTCTCCATTCATGTCTTCATGATAGTCTCCAGTGGTTTTTGACGCAAAAGCCATGAGAGAACCTTCGACAAACCCGTTGATGGTTCCGGCGTGACAAATTATAAGTCGCGATCCTTTTCCTACAGGAACTTTGGAAGTAGATGCTGCTGTGTCATCGTTCCAAGAACGGCCTACAGTATGGTTAGCATTAAGCCATGTTTCATCCAAGAACACAACATTTTGCCAATTTTTGATTTCTTTCACTTGCCGTAAAAAAGTATACCTTGCCATCGCTATATCAAATCTTTCCATCAATATTTTGCGTTTGTTACATTTTTTGTATCGAAATCCAATGGTCTTCAAAATCTTCGTTAAAGAACTTTCCCCACCGAAGAATAATCCAGCTTCCTTCAGTGAATGCACCAACTTTTTTCTTGTTGGATACTCCTTCTGTAAATAGTAGCCGTAAACATGTCTTCGGATAGCATCGGCATCAAAGCTATCGATGCCTACGACTGGTTTTGCTCGTTTTCTCTTTTTTGGTGTGTGAAGTTTATTTTCTTCTGTGCCAGTCTCGCCATATTTTTTTTTAGTTATCCGTCTAACAGTTCGTTGTCCAATATTAAGCGCATCAGCTACGCGTTCAACCACTGACGTTATAGGTAAAATTGGCCCTCCATTTTGAGCTTCACGATCGAAATAGTTACGAAGGCGTATTACGAACTCACGTGTCTGACTATTTAGAACAGTTCTCGGCGTACGTTCGGTCATATCGACGAAATCCACAACAAAGGGCTTGAACAGAGTCCAAATTAACGAGCAAGGGTCAACAGTAATGCAGTATCAATATTTGAAATCCAAAGCCAGGTCAAAACTATATCACAATCGCATTGCACTGACAGTTTATACTTTTCGAAGCAACGTCAATTCGAAACTGCTTTGTTTTGCATTGAGCATTGACGCGAGTTTGCCGGAGGTAGTAGTTGTGCTAGCCAGCGATCCTATGTGACGATCGTATTAGATTCCATTTTTTAAAATTTATTGATATTTTTTTGCGATTTCAGAGGTTTGTCCACATAGTGAAAATTGTTCATATTCACAAGTACATTCACCCCTTAAATGGTGCAAACTGATTTTTGTACACTTGTATACATTTAAGAAATCAATTTAATAAATAAATTTTGAGTCCTAAACCTAAAACTACATTCGATAAAATTTATGAATCTCTGCACATCACTATCGTCAATAAAGTAATACAATTATTTCCTTCAAAGTCGTTATCAATTAATACGGAACTTCATGAGCGGACAAACGTCAAACCGGCCATCATAGCGTGCCGCTAGAGTAAACACCAACCGTTCATCGTTCACCGGCACTGTGCCGTAGCAAATATCGTATCGTGCATCGTTCATCGCAAAAATGAACGATAAACCGGCCGTCTAATTTGGGCTTTACTCGACGGTTGCTTTTTTTAAATAAAATAATTTATAGTCTAGTTTACGTGATAACATCATAAGAAAACATTGCCTCTCTACCACTTGTTCTGCGCTCTCGCTTGCACGTTCGGCTAGGCGGAGCGTGACAATGAGTCATACTTTTTCGTGCGTGCGGCCGGCGTTCATCGATTTATTAGACGTTATCACGTCAAAAATCAAATAACAATTTTATATTATGTACATGTATTCAATCATGTAACATGATTGAATTGCCGTCTCGCGCGCACATGTTATGTTGTGGATATCGTATTATAATACTAATTGGTTCTCTACTTAATTTCTATGTGAATTATGTTCTGTGGCGATTCTTGCAAGAGACAGACCTATGTCCAGCATTGGACTTCTATGGATTGATCAAAGAAAAAGCATATTTGATATTGTTATTAGTACCTAATTGTGTTGTGTTCTCAAAAGAGTGTGAAGTCTACCAATCCGCACTTGTCATTCTGGAAGGAGACCCGGGCCGTGTAGTGGGCTGGTAATAGATTGATAATGATGTAGACGATGATGATGATGAATTAGGTTCGTGTAGAGAGAAAATAAATACGAATAAAGGAATAAATGACAAAAAATAAATAGTGTTTTAAATCAAGGTCAGACGGACACATTTATAAAAAAAAACCACTTTTTTCTGTTAAGAGAAATAAAGTTTGTTATTATTTTTTCGTCTGCAGCTCTAATCTGGCAGTTGATGCGCGCGTACACGTTGTCGGTGCTGACGCGGCTCGCCAACACCGGCAACCCCATCATCGAGAGAGAGATCGTGCAGTGGGTCAACAACAAACTGCACTCCGCCGGAAAAACATCCTCTATTAAGAGCTTCCAGGTAACAATAAACAAGCTCAAAATATCATAGCTTTACTGGATTAATTCCTAACTAATATTATAAATGCGAAAGTGAGTTGGTTTGTTGGTTACGCTTTCACGCCTAAATTGCTGCACCGATGAAAGATACAGAGATAGGCTAGACCTCGGAGAAGGCTACTTTTTATTTGGGAAAATCATTAGTAGTATTTTTAAAAAACCTGAATCCACGCGGACGAAATTACGCATATTTTTTCTGGTTGCGACAGACATGTTCCACATTAATTTATAGATTTTTTCAACTCGTAGAGCTCTACTAAGTTTATTAATTATTTTTCTTAACCTTCAATTAATTATACCTAATAATAATTTTTAGTGGACAAAATAGGTGTGATTATTTTATTTCTTCATATTATTAAAATGTATTTTGTTGTATGTAATTTTAGGACGAAGTTCTAGCGGACGGTAAGGTGGTGTTGGACCTGATCGACGCGATCAAACCCGGCGCCATCAACTACGACCTTGTATTGCCGGGAGGCAACGAAGAGGTAAGATTTTATTATTTATACATAAATTATTATTTATTATCTAGTATTTTTAATATGATATTGCGTTGTATTTTCTGGGCCATGTTTATTCGACCTTGTAGAAAAACCTAAAGGCCGTGGCTTTATACGTTCATCTGCTCAGAGAACGAGGCCATACTTATTCAAAAAGAGCGTTTTAGACTTAGAATTTTAGTATTTAGAGGTTCAAAAACCCTTAAAAAATTTGAAAAAATAATGATAAAATGTTTAGGTTACACTTACTTCATTAAATTCTAGTAGTACATTTTTACATAGTATTAATATTAATTATTACTAGCGGTTCCCGGCATGCATTGCAATGCCTCATAAATTATGGTTTAAGAACGCATAAGAGACAGACAAACAAATTCATTTTATATAAATTTTTGGGCCAGGAACATTCGTGGATACAACTGTCATGCATCTGTATATGCATACAGAACAACTCACCAAAGTTTCATCATAATCGGATGAATAGTTGGAGTGCATAGACACAAACATTGATTTTTATGTATACAGATTGTCGAAGTGTCTTCATCTCACTCTCCTGTCGTGTAATCTTCCAGGAGAACCTGGCGAACGCTAAATACGCGGTGTCCATGGCCCGGCGCTGCGGCGCGCGAGTGTACGCGCTGCCCGAGGACATCACCGAGCGGAAGCCGAAGATGATCATGACGGTGTTCGCGTGTCTCATGGCCCTCGACTACATCCCCACCATGGACGCGCCCACGCACGCGTAAGACGGACCACACTATATTATACACGCCCCCCCTTTACTCTCCTCCTCCCCTCCATTATGAGACGTGAAGCCGCCGCGCTTTCGAAATAATTGACGATCATAAGAATGAGAAGTAAGTTCTTGTTTGTGCCAGGTGTTAAGCGGACAAACCAGAATCTGATGGCAAAAAAAATGTACAATGGTACTATAAAAAAAAAAAATCATTTTCGTGAAAAAAATATTATCATAAACTTACCTATTTATAATATTTAAACAAAAAAAAAACTTATAGTAAAACTGAAACATTTAAAATTGTATGTATTTGATTGTTTTAATAAGACGATTAGAAGATTAGTAAAACCACTTTAGACGTGATGACGTCTTATAAATCGATGAACGCTGGCCGCACGCATTAAAAAGCATGACTCATTGTCACGTTCCGCCTAACCGAGCGTGCAAGCGAGAACGCGGAACAAGCGATAGAGAGGCAATGTTTTCTTAAGACGTTATCGCGTAAAATTATCGTCCGTAAACCGACTTTACAGACAACCAATTTTTTTTTAATTTAAAAAAAGGCAAACTGATTTACCTACAATAATTTTTGATAATTATGTTTAATTTACGTATTAACATCGTTTTTATTACTTCAAAGCGCGGCGGTATTAGACATGATTTATTTTACGGCGTGCTTGAAACGTGCTCGCTCCGTGCACCGGCTCGGTGTAAAATAAAGCAGGCCTATGAAGATTTTTGATTTGAGCTTATTTTGTGATCGTGGAAGCCATAAACGATATGTATTATTATACTATATAAATAATAAATTATTCATAAGAATAGTAGTTATCGAAAAACACATTGCCTAAATAGATTGCAAAAATCTTAATTATTTTATTTTGTACAATAAAATATTGCAAAGTTGTTATTTTTTATAGTTTGTGTTTGTTCTCGAAATTAGGTCAAAATGATACCAATGTGTAAAATAAGAGATTGAATTCCAAAAGGTCACAGGTTCGAACCTTGTTTGCTGTACCATAGACTTAGTAGTAAAAAAGAGAGTATGATTTGTATTCAAGTCTTAAAAATATTTTCTAATATTCCATTTTATTTTATTATGGTAATTAAGTTTTGTCTTTTCTTATTTTTTTTTGAGAACAAACACAATATTAATATGGTTATATAATTTTGAAGTTATTTTTGAGAGGCCCATAAAAATACAAAATTACTTACTCTATTTTAATCCCACCTAACAAAAATCCATAATTGATAAGAATTATTTTTTTAAATTTTTTTTAATATAATGGCCTAAAATTCCCTATTTATTGACCACAGACTGTCCTTACATTCCGTAATTCCGAGTACCTTTTATATACATATAAAAATATGTTATTATGTGAACGGGTGTTGGTCACAGTATAGATAAAGCAGCGTGTCATCCGAAAGGCTTTGCGCACACTTGCGTTATTTGTCGTACAATGATAAAGTGAGCGCACACGGATAATTTGCTGTAAGTACTGCCACACAGAAGTATTGCAATATTTGTTACAAACGTTTTTATAAAATGTCACATAACTTTGTGATACAACTGTAAGATTATCAGGCTGTATAATGTTATAAAACATTTTTCTAAAACTTCTGTATTGGTAAACATTGTAATATTTGCACCGTTTTCTTTAAAATCTGAATATCTTCAACCTAGCTAAGATACTTGTATTTGACCTAGAACTTTATCTCGTCAAACTTTACAGTTCTTCAATGAAGTCCTGTCAATTTTGACGACTGAATGACGTCACAAAATGCATTTCACATACTTCAAATCCATTTTTATCTGCAATATAAATATTATCCGTGTGCGTAGGTTTCATAAAATTTGCACAGCAAAACGTTCTTACTGCAATCTTTTTATACTGTGTAAATAAAATTTAGCTTCTCCTTTCGGCTGATCTTACTGGCTTTTCTTATACTGTTGCCCGGTGATGGAATTTTTTTTTGTATTGTGATGTCCCGAATATGAACATGATTATGTCGCTAGGGTGGGAATATTAGTTAAGATTTGTAATAAACACTAATTATTGTGTACGTAACACGCATGTAACTTTAAGGATAACTTATTTAAGTGCCAATACACAACTCGCGGCAGTAGATACTAAAATGGCGGCGATATTCAGGCTCTCTCACTCGCACACTATACAGTTATACACGGGTATGGTGTGCAAATGAGAGGGCACTAGTTTTATAGGCGCGGGTCGTACGCGGCTAAATGACGTCGCGACAGTCGCATATGTTTCAGGCGTAGCAAGCCCGAACCGATTAACGTAAAAGTAACAATATCCAGGCTTATTTAGTACTTATATCGACGTTAGTATTAAAACGTGTCAATGTTTTTTATAAATTTTTACAACGAATCAAAAAATCTTCGCTAGTGTAAAAAAAATCGCTTGCAAAGTCAATTGTGGACGTTTGTGGATGTTGTTTGGTACAGCTTTTTGGGGACTATACATTATTTACGCTATATAATTTTTTTTTAATGAATATAATTATATAAACAATTTATTTAACAAATATTAATATTTATTTTTTTATTTTAAGTAAATTAATAATCTAATTTAGCTAGGCTAAGTTAGGTAACTACTCATTGAAATAAGCTTAAAATTATAATTTTTTTTTATTACAAAAGGGATGTTATAATAAGGAAATCCTTATTGTAAACAATAAACAGATTCCATTCCTTTATCTTCATATATGACGTAATTGATGAATAGCCCCTTATTGTTAGTAAGTTAAAGAACCTTGTTTTAAGGCAGTGGAAATGATTCCTAAGATTTGGTACTTAAATGTCTTTATTAGATGTGGAATATAAGCCACTTTGATGGTTTTTAGCTACAAAAATAAATAATCATGGTATTTTGTAATTAAAAAAAAAAAGTTAAGGGATGCAAACACTTTAAACTTTTTTAATATTATCAAGTCTCATTAAATATTTAAAGTGCCCTTCCCCCATATACACATTCCTCGAATATTTCATTCCCAATCGGCATTTATTTTGAAGATTTACTATTACGAAGATACTGATAGAGATTCCCGTAAAAATTAAATTATGAACTGTATATTTCTTATGATAAGTTAACATTTTTTTTGTATGGTATATTTTCTAGAGATTTATTGATAATAATAATTATGTGACATTCCCCAGGGATACAACGATTTTTTAATGTAAATTTTTATTTTGTTAAACATTTTATGTTGTTTAGTATTTTTTCAATAATAATCGATTTTAGATTTATTTTTTTAATAGTCTTAACTTTCATCATAACATACTATAAGAGATACGAAACAAAATAATAGTAAGAGCTATTTTACTCCTATACTATAGATACACTATACTATATCTACCGATACGCTAACTCTCTTTAATGTTTAAAATAATAATGTAAGCATATAAATAAATAAATCGGAATTGAAACTTATTTTTCATTTTATCTCTAAAACGCCTCTCTACTTTTTAATAATTGGCACTCTTTCGGACTAATGAACTTCTTTGTAAAATTCTGAAATAATAATTTAATCGAAATACAAAGATACCTACTTACTATACGAATGGAGTACATATTATGTATTCGTTATATTTTATTTTTATCCGACTGCACTAGAACTTAGGAGGTTAATGTGATAGGGATTTATTTATGTATATGTATCAAAAAATTTGTTTGGTATTAGGTACTTGCGGCTTAACGTCTATAGGGAGAGACACTTTGTGAATGACGTCAAATAAAAAACAATATGGCGGACACTTTCCACCAGAAACCAATATTTTTTAATAATTTTGAATGCGGTTGTGCGTGTGTGTCTGTCTGTCTGTTCCCCTGTAGCGCTCAAACGGGTGAACCGATTTGAACACGGTTTTTTTATTTGAAAGGTGAATTAGTCGAGAGTGTTGTTAGCTATGTTTAATGAAAATCGGACCAAGATGGCCGCCGCTACAAAATGGCGGATTACATATTTTATCACAACGCCCTCAATACGGGTATCAAATGAAAGGGCTTGACTAGTAGAATAGCACTATGCAGATCAAAGATGGCCGCCACCACAAAATGGCGAATGTCGGGGGTTTTTTAATTTATACTTGTGAAGCTTGTGAAGATTAAGTTATGAGATATTTGAGAGTCAATTATAAGTTTTGCAGGTTTATGTGCAGTCGGATTTTTATGTTCAATAATTTTTCTATGTGTCATGTATTGTTTATTGACAGCTCATCAAGTTCATTAGCGCCGAAATGGCTAGACTTTCTATTGAGTACCTTGCAGTTAAATGACTAATTTGATTGTGTTTGTACCTGTGGTTTGTACATTGATTTTTCATACTCATTTGTGCTATTTATATTACGTCATAAATCCTCATTTATCTTTACTATAAGGGCCTGCGCAGACGAGGGACAGTCCTCTGCGTATTTTTTGTCCATCAAAATAGATCATTTAAAATTACTGTTTTATAATACAGTGCAGTGTTGTCCATCGTCTGCGCAGGCTCTATATCTGCCAAATACTTTGTGAAAACACATTTCCTTTTCATGTGAGCCATTGCACACTCTGTTTTATGTGGCCTATGGGTGCTTTTATATTTGTTTCCAGTGTTTCTTGTGTCCGGTGTTAGATTGCTTTATATTGGTTAAAGGAAAATCAAACAAGGTATGTGTTTCTTTATATGTATATCAAATACTTCAACATGTGAATATATTTCGGTGTTATATTTTGTGGTTATGTAAATGGTTCCGTGGTTTAAAGTTCCTCAACTTGGAATGTAACTATTTATGTACGCACATTGTTGATTCTCAATTCCAACTTCCATACATTTAATAAGGTGAAGAAGTGTTTGTCAGGTTTAAAAATATTTCACTGCCTCTACCAGGTTGGACATCGCCGCAGTTCGCGTAGAAAATAGCGAATCCGATGCACCGGTCACCGTGGATGGTGTATTGGATCAAGGTAACGAGTCCCGAGTTCATGATCAATTGGCGTCAAATGAATTAGATTCACCGGAGTTCGTGCAAACCGAACTGACGTCACCTGCTTTCGTGAACGATAATTATGTGTTCGAAGTGAATGAACAAACCGATGAGAATATGGATCCCAATTCTGGTGATCATATTATACAGAAACCTGCATTGCCGCCGAAGCCTGATAATTTGGCTCCCGTGCGTTCGACGTAAGGAAGAATAATTCTACTATTAATTTTTATTTATCCATTCCATTGTACCTCCTTTTTTAATTTAATTTTGTTATTTTTTTTAAATATTATTGTAAATATTTACGTAATGATTATTTGAATTGTTTTGAATGGTATTAACCAGATAATTGCGGTTACAAAATTTTAATTATTGCATTTTGATGGCGGTAAGCTATTTATAGGGCCTCACTAATTTATTTGCGTCTTGATTAAGTTTGAATAACACTTTACAGCATCAATTCGCATTTTAATTGGTGATAATGGCGTAGGTACCTACGCATCTATTTCTTTTCGATGCGTGCTTTCATCTTCGTACAAAATTAGCAATTTTTAGTAGAATTGATGCTGATAGGTGTGTTATTTCATCTTTACAAATCAGAATCAATAAAGTGGATATGATACTAGTGGATTGTTTTAAAATCCGCAGCGGTGTACAGATAAGGGCCTGCGCAGACGACGGACTGGAGGCTAATAAATAGTACGATGACTATATTAGACTAGACTTGGTAATAAGACGATTCGACTAGTACATTAAACTTAGTAGTAATGAGACGATGAAACTGTCCTCCATGTACATAGTTCCTTGTCTGCGCAGACCCTTACATGTCGAAAAGTGCTCGCGTATTTCACAGTTCAGTCTGCACTAAACAATAGTGAATGGTGTAGATTATGATTATAGTCACTAACCTATGGGATTTTATTTTTGTACGAGTTTTATTTTTTATACAATTTTATTTTTGGTACATTAAAATTACTTACCAAATAACATCCGTGTTTAATTACTACCTACATATCCTCTTTAATACTATTTAAAAATCCAAAAGACATGTCCGAAAACAGCTTGGAAGACCTCCCTGGTGCAATGGTCTTATAACTGGGAGGACCTGGGTTCGATTTCCGGCATGGGCAATTTATAATTTCTAAATCGTTTCTGCTCTGGTGGAATGTTTCAATCGTGGCTAGTTAGTTTTTTATCTATCTATCTATCTAGTTACACTGCCAAAACCGTACCACGAAGTGATTTAGCGTTCCGGAGCGATACCGCGTAGGTATAAACCGATATGGGGTAAGGTTTTTAGTAAAAACTGCCATACCTCTTACAGGTACTTGGAAGCGGACTAGCTTCCATTTTAGACTGCATCGCCACCGTCAGATTTGTTGATAAATCTAAAAAAAGAATATGTACTGGAAAAGTATCTCAATAGTCATCTTCAGAATCTTACGTTTTTAAATCGTAAAAGCAATCTGTTCGCTGCATGAGCAAAATGTCAAAAACATGTAAAATAATCCCTTTGAGTAAAATCTTCTACCCCTTAATTTTTATGGTGCTTTTTAGTATTCAGGGAAGGGCCTGCGCAGACGAGGCACAGTCCTCGGCGTACTTTTGTTGTCCGTCAAAATAGATCACCCAAAACTGTATCGTGTAAGAGCGGAGCATTTTCTGAGAACACTAATTGTATGTGTGAATGTACTTCAAAACGCAACTCTCGACCGTAAGGTTGATCTCGCGTTTTTGAGTAGGAACATTGAATTTTGCACTGCGCCAATAGTTGTAAAGTTAATTATTCAGTTCTCAGAATATGCTCTGCGCTGCTCTTAGTGTACGCTAGGCCTATCGCATACGATGGACTTACAGAACGAGTACTAAGTAGTAATGAAACGATGCGAGTATTTTCCTCAGACAATAATAGTCCCTCGTCTACGCAGGTCCTAAAGTAAAGGTACGTATAAGTAATAAAGTACACACATAAGAAATGAAAGCCAGTTTTGAATAAAATTGTGATGATTTAATTCAATCCATAGCCGGCAACAGAAAATTAATTTACACGTCATATCCGTACACTGTCTACACCGTACATACATACAACATACATACAGTATATGGGAGAGCTCCAACAGAAATACAAATACGGTTCTATGAAGATTGTGTGTTCATAATAAATATTAAATTTTTAAAACTTCTGAAAATATTAAGGTAATGTCAGATTTCGCATTATTCTCCTAGGTGCTTAGTTTTGCTGTGATGCGTGGATAACTTCTAATTATAATTTGTAATGGTAAGTATCTCCAACTCCAATAATCAACAGATTTTATTCAATGGGGCTGAATAGCCCCACTAAACTATAATGACATGTCTAAATCTATTCCTATCTCACAACGGAAACAACCTGCGGAAAAGGATAGGAATATATTTAAAAACCTAATTTAGTTTAGAGGTTGGGTAGAACACTGTTTTACCAATAAGGTAAGTATATTGAAATATACGAACTGCGACATTTATACTCTAGATTTTTAATTCCGTGGAATTCTGACGTTTCATAATGTTACCAGAGATAAAACAATAATTCCCACAAAAAGATAACAAATTCAAAACTTATGTAGGCAAATAAAAATCAACTGCCGCATATAGATATGACAAATGCCTGACAGACACTTCATGGTGATATTATGTCATTCGACTTCCATTTTAATGAATTTTTCAATGTGCTTCTTTTGTTTTCTATTACTGTTAGTTTACACTTTCTAGTTTCCTCTCTTAGCCATTTCTATTTTAGGGCGAAACGACTAATATTATTGCGGCTTATTGCTTTTTAGGGTTCCGTACCCAAAGGGTAAAAACGGAGCCCTATTAATGTCACTCGGCTGTCTGTCTGTCCGTCTGTCCGCCGGTCACAGGTCTCTAGCTCGCAGACGAAATGAGTTACAAACCTGAAATTTTGGTATTTGGTGTAAAACGTTGACCCAAAATCAAATATTGAATTAAAAATTGAATTAAATTATTTTTCAGGGGGGCTCCCGTACATGAGAAAGGAGCCGGAAAAAAAATTTTTTTTTTTTACCCTAGCTTGTGGGGTATCATTGTTTAGAGCTCATTGAGTAGAGTACGAATATATATTTTTTTAATTTTTTGCTTAAAAAGTAAGGAAATGGGGGGTCATCAAAATTGTCAGTTTTAGACCATTTTTGTGACGGGGGCTATCTAAAAAACTAAACTAGTTAGGAATATGATATTTCGGTATATTATGTACTATATGCTCTACTTGTACAACAAATACTGAAAACAACGATTCATAATATAGTTTATAAGGTGTGACCAAAACAAACGAACTTATTTTGCGTTTTTCTTTCACAGTTTCTTGCGATGTCTAACTCGGAAATTAAATATTTCTTAGACCCATAATATTATATTGTTCATAATTATGTACGGAACCCTGAAAGAGCGAGGCCCGACTCGCACTTGGCTGATTTTTTTATGTTGACCGGGAATTAAAGTAGTTTGTGGTAAAATCGAACTTCGTAGATGTTAACCCTGTTTTTCATACAAATAACTCATCTGTAAATGACAATGACAGCTGTCAGAATTCCAACGAATTAAAAATCAGACCATAGTGTTCCACACTGCTTTGTATGGTAATGTATAGAGAGCATTTGAGACAAGCGACCGCGACTAGCGACTTTAGCTGCAGTGTCGCGGTCGCTCTCTAGGTATACATTTTTATACAAAGCAGAGTGCAACTGTCGCCACTCCGCTCAACTCAACACAGCAAAACTCCTAGGTACTGTTGGTAAAAACATTACAAAATAAAAATTAAATTGTGATATTCTTATTAAAAATACAAAATAAAACCGCCAAGCGCCGTTTCGTATACACAATATCTTAAATGAAAAACATAATATTAATTACATTGAGGAAATAACTACAGCACAGTAAAAAAAATATTTACACAATATACAAATTACAATAACATAAAAAATAGAATAGGTGCTCCAATTTTGTACAATACACCAATCTGGAGAATTATAGAAACTTGTAAGTTTAGGTTGTCTGTACAGACGAACTGCAGTTGCAATGTCAACTGCAATAGAACTAGATTTAAACTGCAAACCAGTCCAAATGCAGTGCTAGATGATCTGTATAATAGACACTAGATCTAGAATAACGTCAGAAACACATCTGCAACACAAAAACGAATAGGCGAGTGTCGTTTCTTTACTGAGTAGTAGTTATTGTAGTCATTGCTATCGCGTTTTTGCTCACAATTGGATTCAATACATGCGGCTTGACGTTTAATGTTGCAAATGTGTTTCTGCCACATTATATGACGCATCCGATTAGACTATTCGATCAGTAAGAAATTTGGAATGTTTACGTAACATATATGTTATTAAAAATACGAGTTGAAAGGCCTTAGCAAGAGTAACCATTTCTCATAGAAAATAATATGTCCGATAATTCACAATAATCGCGTTACAGTATGCAATAAAATTGCGTATTTTTAAAACTTTAATAAAAAACCTTAAAAAAAATAAAATAAACTTTGTACATATTATTATGTGTGCTAAATACTGTATTATTGTATGATATTTAATTTTTAAAAACACTGCCGTTTAAAATCTAATAGAAATATAGATAAAACAGAATAGTCTATAAATTGTACACAACAAAAACAGATTCTCAGCTGCAGAATACAAAAAGTGGCTTTTATTTATCGCATAGTAGCGATCACTACCGCCCAATCTTGGTATGTTTTGAAGTAAGCCACTGTAATGGTGTCTAATTAATCATAATTATCTTTTAAAATTCCGGCGTGCGTGTGTTGTATTTCATCTCCTAAACGGCTTGACCGGTTTTAATGATTTTTTAACCCCCGACGCAAAAACGACGGGGTGTTATAAGTTTGACGTGTCTGTGTGTGTGTGTGTGTGTGTGTGTGTGTGTGTGTGTCTGTCTGTTCCCCTGTGGCGCTCAAACGGGTGGACCGATTTGAATGCGGTTTTTTTTGTTTGAAAGGTGAATTAGTCGAGAGTGTTCTTAGCTATGTTTGATGAAAATCGGTCCAAGATGGCCGCCGCTACAAAATGGCGGATGATATATTTTTTCACAACTCCCATAATATGGGTATCAAATGAAAGGACTTGACTAGTAGAATAGCACTATTGCAAATTCAAGATGGCCGCCGCCACTAAATGGCGAATGTCGGGGGTTTTTTAAATTTTCAATTTACACTTGTTACAGAATTACTTATGTAGTCACGTTTTGATAGCGAGTTCTGGAGCAGGAAAACTTCTCTCTATTGGTTCCGCTAGCTATAATATTCTAAACGGCAGCATTTTCAAATGAGATTGTAACATCATCTAAAGTTGAATTAGGTGAGGAATAGTCACGCCCGCCAATTTCTAAAAACAACGATTTCTTTTCAAAGCACTAAAATTTAAAGTCACTAAAAATCACTTACTCTCTTTTTTTTAACATCAATATAAAAAGTGTTCTAATAAATATACTACTGTATTTAATACCCTTCAATACAGATAGATCACTTTTAAAAGTTACAGCCTAGTTCTTGCACTAATGTAATTTTTGTTGAGTGCAAAATTACCTTCATCTTGGTATGCGTCACAGTGGCGTCCGCTGTTACGAGCGAGACAGCACAAATCTTTTGTTATTGCATTTAAAATCTAACCGTTAAACAACAAGGCTTCTATTTAATTGGTGTTTATAACCTTTTTTAGTCAACGAGGTGACTCTATTCTGCGCTAAAGAATATCTCGCAACTTTTAAAAATGGTTCTACTGTACCTTAAGTCAAAATGAATTTAATTTACCTATAAAATAAATCACTAATCGAATTTTAATAAATAAATTATTTAAAATTTTCTAATGAATTCTAAGCCGCGTCCACACTAGTAAAAATATGCAACGTTACATGCATAAATATTTTATTTAAAGACGTCTACATTGACGAAAATTTTCCCTTAGAATTGGATAGAATCACTTTCACCGCTCACGCGTCATGACGCACAACGCAAATGTTTTATTAGTGTGAACGCTCAATGCATAAATTTCAATTCAATTTCAATTTATATATATCAATAATATTAATTATTAATAAATAGGATCACTAAAGGTGATCCACTAAAATAGTAAAATTCGCATAAATAAAAGAAAGAGTATATTTTTTGTGTGTGGAAACTCTCTATACAAAAAAATAGAATTTACAAGCTTATAAAACGAATAAATTTAGATTTTTCACTAATTTTTTTAAATCAAATTCGAGAAATGTAAATGTTTTTTTTTTGCATAGTTACTTTAATCAGAATTTAAGGAAGATTTTTGAAAATCAACTTCTGGTTAAATATTTGTTGAGTATTCCAGATGTTGTAAATGTGTGGACGCAGCCTATTTCTTCACAGTACATATTGAAATATTATGGGATCCAGCCCTTTTCTTTACTAATTGTTCATATATAAAGCACACTCAAATTGTGCCAGCAATTTTTCCTTACATACTGGTACAAAGAAGGGTTTGGTTTTGAACACTCCCACCTTTTTGTATAATTTTAATAGTTTTTATTATTAAATTATTCATTTCGTCAAGTTAATGAATATTTAAAAAAATTGGCTAGCTTTTCAATTTTTTAGGTTTTTTTAATAGATTAAAAAAGGTCAGATATTCTGACTATGTACGTCTTTACTAAAAACAATTAAGGCAGGAGTGTTCAAAAATTTTATAACATACGCTTTTATCAAGATAAATAAGTATAATGTAACTTGAAATCTTTTTTACTTTTAAATGTTGTAAGCATTACAAACCTATAAGAACTGACCATCGAACTTAAAATAAATAAAAGAATTACATAATTATTCTTAAAAATAGTAATCAAATAAAATCACAGCATATTTCTGTTACATACAAATACAATCGAGAATTTTACTAAAGACCTTTTTTTTTGAATGATAAAAAACATCCATTAATTAGGTAGATACTTAAAAATTATAAGTATAATTTGTCTAGCAAAATTACACTTATTTATCTTGTCATAACACTTATATTGCGTCGAAGCTTTAACTTAAATCTATTACATAGCAAACCTCCAGTCTTCGACTGAATAAACGTTAACCACGTCCGGACAAAATTGCAATAACACCTTTTCCACAAGAAAACGACGATTACAAATTTCAACCACACAACGACTTGCATTCATACCTGAATTAAAAAAAAAAAAACAAGAAATTAAAACAATATTTAATAAAAAAATTTAAGGTATGTAGTTTTTATAGAAATTAGTAAGTAAGTAAATAAATAAATTACAGTTAATTATATTGCAATTGCGTCCAGTCCAAAAGCTACAGTAAAATAATGCTGCTTTATTTCAAATGGAAACCGTGTGACGGCTAAAATCCAAAAGATGCATGACTGTGAATATTTTGGAACGAAGTTCTAAGGAACTTTGCGCGTTGCGAAAAGGGGCTAGACGGAAAAAATTAAGACCAAAAGTTATAACGACACTTTTTGCTATAGTTGTAAGCCGTGCGGTGTGCGCGTGTTTCTCTGTCTGTCTGTTTCTCTCTCTCTCTCTCTCGCTTATATTTTCGTTTCGTCTTTCTATTTCGCATTGAACAGTGTGGTGTCGCGACGATTATTTTTGTTGAGTGTATACTGGTTTTTGGACATAATAAATAATAAAAAATAATAACTTTATACAATACTAGTGGATCCGGCAGACTTCGTCCTGCCCGGTGGTGACATACCGACATCAGCGTCACCTACCGAGACCCGGTAGGTTACCTGTACCTACCCAGTAATTGTTTGCAAACCATCAAATTGATCCAGCCGTTTAGGAGGAGTTAGGTGACAAATACACGTACAGAAGAATAATAATATATGTAGGTACGGGTGTGAGAGTTTACCGTATCGACGCGGGATGAACTATGTTTGACAGTTGCCAAACTAATGAACATTTTGTATGGGAAAATGTTTTTTCTTTTATTTTATGTTTTCGTAAATTCAATGTTTTTAACAGTATATAACAAATATAACAAATCAAAAACCATGAAAATTGCTTCAGCCGTTCTCGAGTTATAAGTGTTCGAACTAACACGACTTTGTTTTGTATATATAGACTAGATGATGCCCACGGCTTCGCCCGTGTGGATTTAGGTTTTTAAAAATCCCGTGGGAACTTTTGATTTTCCAGAACAACAAGCTATAATTTAAAAATTAAAAAAACCCGACTGCCATGCTAAAAAACGAACTAAAAATTAATAAACTACCACCGTACCACTTAGTGTAGTTGTTATTTATTTTGTTTTTCATGATTTGTCACTTCAAATTGATTTAAAACATATAAATTGTATACATTTTCGTACTCGCCTTTTAAAGCCCTTTATTTTGATACCCCACTCGAGGGTCTTGAAGAAAAAAATTTTTTTCAGCCCGCACATTAAAGTGCATAACATTCGCCATTTTGATTTTTTATGAATTTTATGTACCCAGTAACATTTGCGCCGTCAAGACAAATCTAATGACGTATAATTTATCAAAATAGGTTGAGCCGTTAAGTAGTTACGAACTGACATAGGAAACGGTCATTTTCTACGATTTATCACTCCAAATTGTTTCCAAATATATAAATTTATACATTTTTGTATTTGCCTTTTGAATCCCTTTATTTTGATACCCCACTCGAGGGTCTTGAAGAAAAAATTTTTTTTCAGCTCGCACATTAAAGCGCATAAAGTCCGCCATTTTGATTTTTTTTTAAATTTAGGTACCCTATAACACTCGCGTCATTGAGACAAATCTAATGACGTATCATTTATCAAAATCCGTTGAGCCGTTGATTAGTTACACGCGGACATAGGAATGGACATACATACACACAGGTGAAACACATAACCCAGTCGGGTAAAAAGTAGCTTATCTGTAGAAACCCGTCCCCAAAACGGAAAAATCCTGTGGGATCCCCACGATTTCGGAATACAATTCCTTACAGCATCAGGGTTGAGGAGTTGGATATGTACCTACTCGAGTTCATTTAACGATAAAGTCTTTAATTGGTACCCCCAATATCAATTTAAATAACCGAAAGTTTCTAAAACCCATTAGTTTGGGGATTAGGTCCCCTACAGCATCAGGATTGAGGAGTTGGAATCCAAATTTTTTTACAGAACATGGTCGCATTGTTTCTCTATCGATTAAAAAAAAAATTACGCAAATCGGTTCAGAAATCTCGGAGATATCGGTGTACATAGGTAGAAAAACACAACTCCTCCTTTTTTGAAAGTCGGTTAAAAAAGTAGCCTATGTTACTCCCTGGTTAATTCTCTACTTGTATGTGAAGGTCCCGTCAAAATCGGTTCAGCCGTTCCGAAGATTAGCCCGTTCAAACAGACAGACAGACAGACAGACAGACAGACAAAAATTTTAAAAACGTGTGATTCGGTTATGGTAGCGTTCAAATAACCATATGAGCTTAATATGAGGTAGTTATTTCGATATTACAGACAGACACTTCAATTTTATTTATTAGTATAGATAACCCGGATGGAACGAAGTTCCCTCGGGTGTCCCTTGACACCTCTCAAGTTTTTTTTCTTAGTAATTGATAGAAAAGAAAGTTTTAAGAGAGGTGGCAACTGAATATCTAGATTTAGACTATGTATATACTTTCCAGAAAGATTTCAGAACTAGAAGGGAGGGACGAATTTTTGCTTAGTTTAAAATGTATGAAGGCCGATTTACACCAAACGAGCGAATGCTCGTTCTATCCCCTCTCCGTCAAATTCTATTAGTGTAAACAGAGACAGAACATTCCTTCGTTGTTCTATCGTTGCTCGCATAGATTCTATGGAATATTCTAAGAATGCTCGCTCGCTTGATCTAAACAGCGCTGGAGCGGGCGAACAGCAGCTTAGAGCGTTCTTACGTGTTCGGATGTGCTCGCTCCCCGGAGCGGTCTCTTCAAAGTGTTCTTGTGTTCTAGTTCGTGTTCTTATTCTTGCTCGTTGTTATTTTGGTGTAAACGCTGTCAACGAGCTTTCGTTTACACTAAAAGATCAAGAAAGAATGCTCTAGCTCTAGCTCTAGCTCTTTGTTCGTTTGGTGTAAACCCACCTTGAGAGATACACAAAACTAAATGCAAATAAATTAACAATTACATGTCCAAATCATTTTCAATTCTGAATGAAAGCATACAAAAATTATTCAGCCACCAGAAATCAAGTTTCCCAGATATTGTTAATATTTGGTTTGTTTTAATTTTATTTTCGCTTAATGTGTTGCCATTCCTACATCCAATATAAAAGTATGTATATCTGCCATAACTACTGCATGATGTAGAATAGATGTATATACTTGTAATCTGGGACTCAGTGATTTAGTATCATACTTTTTTAATCTAAATGTATGCTGTATAATTAATATGTAACATTTTAGACCTTTGGTTTTCAGCCGTTACACTATTGGTTAGGTATTAATTTACAATGAGTTGCGGGTACCCTTATATAAACACAATTATTCTCATACATATTATATCAATAATAATAATAATTCAGCTTCCCCATTGATATGGTTCACGTTAGCTATACAATACATATACATTGTACTACTGTACATAACAAGCGTGTTACAAATATATTTAATAATAATACTTAGATTTTGTAATAATATAATAAATAAAATAACTTATATTAATTATTATTTATTGTTAATTTATTAATCATTATATGTATACAGGATGGTAATCAAAGAATTGATTAATATTTTTACTATTACTAATATAAAAGATAACTGTTTTTCGTCGAAACAGTTCCTTTAGTAAAAAATATTTTTTAATAATTTCTTTTCTAAAAAATACAACAGAAACCCAGATTTTGTTGCGATCAAAATTGCGAGCACATCCTAGCATTGTATGTTTAGTGTACATAATTTGTATTAAAATATTTCCGTAAATATACAAAATTCAATACAATAAGTATCAATTCGTTGTAAACCATCCCTACAATTATTGCGATAAGACACCATACATCGTTAGTATTAAGGTACACATTTGATTAATTTATCCTAGTAGTGAGTTAGGGTGAAAATGAACATTGAGCAGAAGAGCCGTGGAACTACTTTGTAAAAAACTAATGTTTATTAATAATTTATTCAAACAAACTGTTTATTCATTAAGGTATTTGTACCAATTTGATATTAAAAGTAATTTAAGTTTAAAACTTGGAGTACGGAAAAGATAGACGGGGCAATAAAGACCCTTTTCTCCGATGCGCGGAATTCGTCACGCAAGTGGATTAGCTCCACAAACCGACCGCAGAGAGGACAGACGACTTTACGTACTCTCCGAGATAAACACTAATAGTTATTTATGCAAATGTTGTATAATACGGTGTATTAACACGAATGTGGGTTTCAATCACACGAGGCGAAGCCGAGAGTGATAATAGTATCACATGAGTGTTACCTAATTATCAACATTTGCATACAAGACTATATCTACACCCATAAATTGATTCGTCTATAAAATATTCTAAAACAGTTAGCTTACTGCTAACATTAAAACAGCCAGTCCTAATACCGCATCCTTATGAAGTTTCCTAAATACTGCAGCGCGTCGGGCATGTTTGCCGAATCAGGAGTGCCCGACTTCTTTGCTGTTATCAGGGCACGTAGAGCTTCCTTCTGGGAAAGATTGCGTAACTCTGTTAACAGCATCCTACAGGTAGGGCAGGACTTGTGTAGTCCAATGACGGCTCATTGGATCTCGACCCATCGAGATCCAAATAGGAAATAACTCTGCACACCTTCAGTGAGCAGCGTTAACTTAATACATATTTATATTTATTTATAATTATAGTATTTATATCACATATTGTATTTGGTTTTAATTTAATTTTTTGAGAATGTAGATATATATATATATATTTATATTTTTATACTTGGGTTTTTACCTCAATAAAGAAATTTATTATTATTATTATTATTATATAATAACCATAATATCATCCAAAGGAGAGTAATATTATGAAAACGGATGATATAATGGTTATTAGAACATTGGGTGTTTTAATGTTGGCAATAAGCTAACTGTTTCAGAATCTTTTATAGAGGATTTAATGGATGCAGATAGAATAACTAAAAATTGAGTTACGTCTATCCTTTTCCATAGCTCCCAAGTCGTTTTTATATCAGTCCATATAGATCCATCCACCCGTCCCCATACTAGACATGTCTCACTCCGCTTTGGAATCACCAAGCTGTTAATACATGGGCCAACCCGACGATGCAAATTCAATCCCGCCGCGACAGGTAAGACAAAAGTTAGATCATGTGCTAGAAAGAGAGGTGTCTGTTGGTGAATATAAAGTTTAAGCACGCATTGCTGTGCGAGCTAAACTGCACTCTATTGCGTCGAATCGGTTTTTTACTAGCCCTTTGTACCGTAGTCTATTCAACGAAACAAGCTGCCAAAGAAAATTATCCTTGTGAGCTCATTGGTAAAAGCGCGCGACCTTCATTAGACAAATCGTTTTTAGATATTTAAATTTGAAAAATGATGCATAGTAGCCTGCCAGCATGTAAACCTTCCCTTTAAAGCGGAGCGTCGTCACTTATCTCTAGCCTCGCGCATCTACCAATGTGATGCGAGTATTTTGTTCCCTAGGAGCTTGACTTGTGGAATGGACTATAAGTACTATTAAGTATTCTATGGCCATCCATACACCAGAGAGGAGTTTCGATACAACAATTAATATATGTATAATGTTATGTTAATTAGTATTCATTACAAACGTCCGAACCGAGTCATTAATTAATTTCAGCGGACTTCTCGCTCGCACTTACAGGCCTCATGGAACTGGAACCTGTTTCTCTGGTGTTGTGTGTAACAGTAAAAAAAGGATTTGTCGATAGTCGACAACAGTCTATAAAGAGCGAGGGAGCGCACTCACAACCCAATGATCGTAATGTTTTATGGCTCAGTTCGCACGTTTGTAATGTCCCAACTATAGTTATAGTGGTAGAGCGATAGTGTTGTGCATTACCTATCGTGGTGCTTGTCGAGGAGGTACTCTTTGAGCCGCCGCAGCAGGTGTTCCGACAGCTGCGTCACCTCGGGCCACTGCTTCAGCACCATCACGCCCACCATCACGGCCAGGCTTGTCGTCAGCACCCGCACTCTGCAGAACAGGGATAACATCATCATCATCGTCATCATCAACTACATAACATCATCATCATCAACAACAACATAACATCATCATCATCAACAACATATCATCATCATCATCAACAACATATCATCATCATCATCAACAACATATCATCATCATCAACAACACATCATCATCATCAACAACATAACATCATCATCGTCATCAACAACATAACATCATCATCATCATCAACAACAACAACAAAGCTCTATAGCCCTGCCTGGGCGTTGACTTGGCCCAACTTGTAGAGTGAAGGTGAACGCTCGTACCCAACGACGACATACCCCATAGACGGATGATAACAGGCACGCGGTGTGAGGTAACAGTTGAGTGTTTTTAGTCTTATATAAGTGGCTGCTCGAAAATTCCGAATTAGTATCGACCAGTTCTGAGCGCCGTAAACACGTCCGCTTTGGCGAATGAAATATAGTGACAAAAAATACAAGGATGCCTTGCTGATTTGTAAAATGGTGTGGTAAAATCTCTCAAACATCGAGGTAAAGAAAGGTAGCATAACATTTCATCGATAGGTCAGTAAAACTAATTTTACCAAAATAATCATAAATAAAATAATTTATAGCGGGGTTCATCTTATGTTGGTCATGTTCAGAGTAGGAGGAGCTTGAAATCTACTCGCGTTATCGCCGCATCTCTTTTATTCATACTCGCCGCGTAAGTATTTATCTCGTTTCATTAGTTACCTTCTGAACGATAGTGATGTTCAACATCAATTCTATTCTATTGTCGATAGTATGAACATATTAAAGCCGTAGACCGAATTGTTTTTCTCTTAGACGTTGTCCTAATACAACGCGAATGCGCGATCATCGCAAGTTCGCGCGAATTTTACTCGTACGAACTCGCGATCAAACATACTGATCTCGAATAGGTGTCCTAATAGGCATTCGCGCGACAATCGCGTCACGTCGTTGGGCAGTGACTGACTGACTGACAGACTGACTGACTGTGACTGACTGACTGACTGACTGACTGACAGTGACTGACTGACTGACAGTGACTGACTGACTGACTGGTTGACTGACAGTGACTGACTGAATGACAGTGACTGACTGACTGACTGACCGACTGACTGACAGTGACTGACAATGACTAACAGTGACTGACTGACAATGACTGACAGTGACTGACTGAATGACTGACAGTGACTGACAATGACTGACTGACAATTACTGACAGTGACTGACAATGACTGACAGTGACTGACAATGACTGACTGGCAATGACTGACAGTGACTGACAATGACTGACAGTGACAGACAGTGACTGACAATGACTGACACTGACTGACAGTGACTGACAATGACTGACAGTGACTGACTGAATGACTGACAGTTACTGACAGTGACTGACAATGACTGACTGTGACTGACAGTGACTGACAGTAACTGACAATGGCTGACTGACAATGACTGACAGTGACTGACTGGCTGACAATGACTGACAATGACTGACAGTGATTGACGGTGACTGACTGACAGTTACTGACAATGACTGACATTGACTGACAGTGACTGACAGTAACTGACAATGACTGACAGTGACTGACTGACAATGACTGACAGTGACTGACTGGCTGACAATGACTGACAGTGATTGACGGTGACTGACTGACACTGACAGTGACTGACAATGACTGACAGTGACTGACAGTGACTGACTGAATGACTGACAGTTACTGACAGTGACTGACAATGACTGACTGTGACTGACAGTGACTGACAGTAACTGACAATGACTGACAGTGACTGACTGGCTGACAGTGACTGACAATGACTGACAGTGACTGGAAATGACTGACAGTGACTGACAATGACTGACAGTGACTGACTGACAGTGACTGAAAATGACTGACAGTGAGTGACTGACAATGACTGAAAATGACTGACAGTGAGTGACTGTCTGACAGTGACTGACTGACTGACTGACAGTGACTGACTGGCTGACTGACTGACAGTGACTGACTGACTGACAGTGACTGACAGTGACTGACTGAATGACTGACAGTGACTGACTGAATGACTGACAGTGACTGACAACCCTCTCCTCTCTACCTCTACCTCTACCCCTACCTCTACCCCTACCCCTACCCCTACCTCTACCCCTACCTCTAGGTAGGTAGGTAGAGGTAGGTAGATGTAGAGGTAGGGGCAATATAGCAATCTGTAATACAAAATATAAAATAACATTCATATGTTTGGTAGGTAAGTATCTACTTATCGTGTTTTAATCAAACGTGTCCCATCCCTAGTCCGTGTACTTTTCGCAACCTAGGTAAGTACTGACCTTGGTTGGGCCAATCAGAACGCGATTCCCCGCGCCTTCATACTTCAGCTAGTTGCCAGAATTGTTTCAGTAGAATTAAAATAAACATGAGGTGTCTATGGGATGTATCGTCGATGCTCGTACCAATGTTGGTTGGTTATTTTCGTGAAGCGTCCACATGTTGGCTATTATATTGGTTTATATGTCCGATACAGAAATCATAATTGCTCTAAGCGTTTTTAAAGTACTGAGTGCATATAATTTGTATTTCTTAAAGAAAAAAGAAAAAAAAAAAGCTACATCAAAGAAGATGGTGGCAGACACATAAAACACGGAAAGACTGAAAATAAATATGTCGGCGGCGATAACGTGTGAACGGATCACGAACGTTGGCATTCCGATCTACATGTTGGGCGTACAGTATTGGGGCCAGCGTTGGGGCCAACGTGTGGTGCCGGTGTAAAGAGTTTTTCTACGAAGTTACCTATCATATCTACAAGTATAAATTAAAAATTTTAAAAATCCCGGACATTCGCCATTTTATGACAGCGGCCATGTTAGATTTGCATAGTGCTATTCTACTAGTCAAGTCCTACTTACATTTGATGCCCATATTGAGGGAGTTGTGATAAAATATGTAATCCGCCATTTTGTAGCGACGGCCATCTTGGATCGATTTTCATCAAACATAGCTAAGAACACGACCGGTCTAATTCACCTTTCAAACTAAAAAAACCGGATTCAAATTGGTTCACCCGTTTGAGCGCTACAGGGGAACAGACAGACACATACACACTCAGACACACACACACGTCAAACTTATAACACCCCGTAGTTTTGTGTCGGGAGTTAAAAATGGAACAGCAAGTCACCTGGTGCGTAGGAAGGGCATGGCGACGCCGGCGACCGTGGCCACCAGCAGCAGCGCCAGCTGCAGCAGCGTGATGGCCACGTTGAGCAGCTTCACCAGCAGCAGCCGCGGCGGCAGCGCGGCCGCGCCGCCCGCCTCGCCGCCCGCGCCGCCCGCGCCCCCGCCGCCGCCGCCGCCCGCCATCCATTGCTCTAATTTGCTAATCTGTAATATTTCGGAAGTATTTATCTATAAAATCTATAAAACAGTACCCAGACTAACTAATTGACTGACAGACTTCGCGCAGCCTGTACCAGTGGATCTAGAAACTTGAAATTAGAAGAAAATATTCCATGAGTACCCTAGAGTTGCTCTAAGGTGGAATTTTTCGGAGACCGATTTTGCTATTGAGCGAAAAACAGCGCAAAACGCATGTTTTACAGATGTAACAACGCTTTGTAAGCGGTTTTTTTTAGTAATTATTTTATTGCACCCACACATGTTTCAAAAATCGTTGCGCATATTGTGTAATTTAAACTTCCTATTTTTATGGGGGGACTTCCCATAATTATTGACCGTAAACCAGAAAAGCTATACTATACTGTATCATTTCAGTTAAATGATAGAGTGAAAACAAGTTCAGACTCAAGTCAAAACTCTTTCAGCTTGGATCATTGGTCTAGCAAACTACAAAACACTATAACCCCCGCAGATTGCTATTGCGCTGGAACCTTGTCACATTAACAACCGCGTGACGTCAGATGACACGAAAATATACCGTCAGCAACACACATTTTTTTTTAGAAATAAATTAAACTGAATGAACAAATAATTTTCAGCTTTTAAACCTATATTATACATGAAGAAATTATATTAATTCTTCAACTCCGTTCATGTAATCGCATTCTTGTAATTCGCAATCGGATATTTTTTCCAGTCTGTTGTATCTGAATAACTATAATTTTCTGTGTTAATAATAAAAAAACTCGTCTAATTACTATTAAAAAATTAACATGAAACTTAATTTGTGAATTTAGTAATAATAATTATTATTCAAAACTCGATACGCGTACTCCGCCAACAGTTTTGTCAACGGTACCGACGTCAATCTAGTGCTGACGTCACTAACATGGCGGCCAGGCGCAATACCAATTCGCGGGGCTAGTAATCTACTCGTACTCACTTTAGTTTGACATAGATCTAGCGCCTCGTGAATGTCACGTATTCGTTCTTCACTCTGATATTGTACTTTTTCTTCGACGTCCGTCAGTGCTTGTTTTAAATTTTCTACCTGTGGAAGTATTTTAATGATTTCATTTATATTTCATTGGCACAAAATTTTTTTTCTTAACACACAAATTATATCATTGAAGAAAATGATTCTGCGAAAATTTTAATGATGATGAATGAGAGAATGATTGAAGAAAAAACGATAAGAGAAATGGTTGATGCTGGTATAGAGAGTGAGTACCAGTTGTATTTTGTAAAACTTACTAAATATGCGGTTGCGTCTTGGAACAATGCGCATTCAAAGAATTCTAGGCGCCATAAATAAATAGGTAATATATAAAAAAAAAAAAAGCTGTTATAGCCTAGTGGTTAGGACGACCGATTTCTAATCGGAGGTCGTGGGTTCGATCCCGGGCACGCACCTCTAACTTTTCGGAGTTATGTGCGTTTTAAGTATCTAAATATCACTTGCTTTAACGGTGAAGGAAAACATCGTGAGGAAACCTGCGAGAGTTCTCCATAACGTTCTCAAAGGTGTGTGATGTCTGCCAATCCGCTTGGCCAGCGTGGTAGACTATGGCCAAAACCCTTCTCACTCTGAGAGGAGACCCGTGCTCTGTAGTGAGCCGGTAATGGGTTGATCATGATGATGATGATGATGATATAAATAAATAATAATAACACAACATTTGGCATCAGGGACTTGCTCTTTATCATTCGAAGCCAGAATCAGTCGTTTCAGAAATCTTAAACAAAGTTACAACATGAAAACAGAACAAGAGTTCTCATGCTGAGTAGACACTACCCTGTGAGGTGATTGCTGACCTCGTTTTGATGCAATTCAGTGAGATCATTGATTTGCTCCTCCAGCCGCTCCGTCTTGAAGCGCTCCTCCTGCAGCGCCGCCGACAGGAACGACACCTCTTGTGATAAGTTCTGTAACCACAAAAATTACTTTCATTAAAAAAGGAATATGTAAATTAATTAATAAAGGACGTAGTTACAAGCATTTGCACTCTATTATTGAGTATAATGTCTTTCTAATGGAATTTTGGCCAGGGCGGCCAATCTCAAAAGAGACTAGTTAATTACATAGGAACTATTATAGTGCAGTGTGTGCGCAACACAGACGCACTTGAATGACTCTCTGACAGATATTTTTTCTGAAACTTCAATGAATTACATAGGTATCACAGTAAAAAAGTATTTTTGTGTCTATAAACAGTATGTATATACCATAATAGTATATACATACTGTTTATTCTTCACGGGGCGAAAGAGTTCGGCTGCGCTCGCGATTCCTGTCCACTCGCGGATGTTACGTAGCCAGGACTTTTTTTCCAAACTAAGCCTCTTTTTCTTTTCTACGCAACTTTTCCCAATATTATGACGAGTTGTAAGAAGTGGAATCTATCGTGCCTGAGCACGTGTCCCATATATACGAAATTGCTCATCTTTTCTTCTTATCATTTCTTTCTTGATACCAAAATATACGTGTATATATACCATATATATACCAAAATATAAAAAATGTACGTACCTTGAGCGCGTCCATTTTCTCCGCCAGCCGCTCGTAGTCCTCGCGGCGCTCGCGCAGCTCGTTCAGGATCGGCTTGATGCTGAACGTCGCCTCCGACATGTTGTTGGAGCCCGACACAGTCGGGTACCTGTTGCATTGGACGAAACTACACTTTTTTTTAATTTTGTCTGTAATTGCAACGATTAAGTACTGCTGAATACAATGTTTTGGTGTTTGAGCTTCTAAAAGAGTTGCGGCTCGGCATGGCACGGCAAAATATTTATCGGAATGCCAAGGATGCTGCGGCATGCCATGGGATTTTTCAAGATGCCGAAGGATTCCGTGGCATGCCACAGTACATATGACACAAGCCAGCTATTAACCTTTATCCATTCGGTTTGTGCGCTGTTAAGGAGTTGGTTGTGTATTAAATGATACACTGGCGTTCTCGTTAAAGAGGAAGAGAAACGAATACAGGCTCAGATAATAAAGCCTGCCGAAGCGTGCCAAAGCCTATCATGGCATGCCAAATCTGCCATAGCATGCCAAAACGTCGCGTGCTCTATTTTATTAAAGTCTACCGAGGCGTACCGAAGCCTACAATGACTGTCAAAGCTTCCTACGGCATGCTTAAGTCTACTTGCGACGATATCAACGAAATGTGAATGCCAAGGGTGTTGAAATAATATTCAAAATAATTTGCCGGCTTTTGAAGACATCAACGAAATGTAAGAGCTAATCATGTTGAAATAAGATTCAAAATCATTTGCCGTGCCATGCCGTCTGTCGATCGCTGGTAGGTTTGCGTGTACTCACGGCGCTCCCTCGCTCGTGACGGAGGAGGAGGGCGACGCGTCGGGCGAGTACTTGTGCGCGGGCGACGCGGCGCTGGTTGCCGCGCGAGGCAGCGTCGAGCCGCGCCCGCCCTCGCCCGCCTCGGACGCGCGCGAGCCTTCCGAGGACGCGTTCGCTGCGCGTTGTAGATACACTCAATACACATATGACGACCGTACGTGGAGGTGTCGGCACGGATCTAAAGGCATGACCTTGAATTTGCACGGACCACAGAGAAGTGTGATTGGGTCTGTGTGGCGGCGCGAAGATTGGTTCTTTCATCATATAACGTCATAATCCGCCACCCACATTGGCTACCGCCATCTTAGTAGTCTGACACACAAGAATCTTTTCTAGGGCGAGTTCTTCTCTCATACTTCGAGAACCGTGCCGCTCACCATACTAACCGTACGTAGAAGGTTTGCCAATGATAGCCCCTCTCACTTCCACCTACCGCGTCATTTACCGTGTTATTTATGCTCTCGCTCCGAATTCATTAATTTCTTTTTGTTAAGATCAAAATCGATAAAGGGAAAGACTATTGCGATGAAGAGTGGTGATCTTATCTTAAAAATAAAAATTAGGCAAACTTTCTAACGACCGAGTTATAGCTAAAAAATAGGTTTCAGTGCCTATTTGGTTGTATTACCTTATACCAATGCTACGAGCTATCCACAAGTTTTTCGCAAGAATTTGAGGTGCACTACTCATTGTAACTTGTGCCATAGTAGAGTGTGCGTGATGATTTAAAATAAATACTTTTTACTATGTACAAGAATAGGAAGGTGAATGAGCAAAGGGGCTTCGCTAGCATTTGGATAGAGTAATACATGCTTACACATATCTCTAAACCAACTATTAAATTAACAGGTAAAACCGACAGGCTTTTGTAAGTTTTCAATCGTCAATTCGGAAGCCTAATAAGAATCACTATTGCATTCACTAAAACTATTGAATCAAGAAAGTTCTTGATTTTAGATTTATCATACTACTTTCCAAGATCTATTGAGTACAATCTGTATGCATAATTTTTTATATTCATCTTACACGAACATGCTTTACGTGATTGAAATTCCGCTTTAAATTAGAGCTAAATGAAATTAAGATCGGACAACCAGTATTGAAATGATAATATCAAATTGAGAAAAATAGGAATCAAAACAATGCAGAAGTTGTGTATTCATGAGACAAATGATGTGAGAAGAGTGCCCTTGCGGCTTGCGTGATACGCTTGGGTGAATCGGAAACTAGTATTACTCGTTACTATAATACTATAAAATGACTTCAATGTATACAAGATTATGTAAACAATGTGAAACGAGTCGCTTAAAAACGTGCCATAGATACAATTTAAAGAAGATTGCAATACACTAAGGAAAAGGCAACTAAATTAATAATATAATATAGATAATAATTTGCACCGAAATATAATTAATATTGCACCAAATAAATACACAGACAGTAATATATTATTATATAATAAACAGGTACTATAGTTTGGACAAACGTGCGAACTGAGTCATAAATCATTTTTATCGGATTTCTCTCTCGCACTTACAGGCCTTATGGAACTGGAACTTGTTGCTCTGCTGTTGTGTGTAACAGTAAAAAAGGATTTGTCGATAGCCTATAATAGGTTATAAAGAACGAGGGAGAGCCCTCACAACCCCATGATCGTAATGTTTTATGTCTCAGTTCGCACGTTTGCAATTTCCCAACTATAGTAATATACTAAAAGATTAGAATCAGGATACTTTATTTCTTTGGGAAAAATAAATATCAAAAAGTAAAGTATACGTATATAAACAAAAATATATAGGTATGCGCTTGTGAAAGAAATATATTATAAGGTATATAAAATATAAAGTGGCATGTATTTACCTCTCAACTCCGCGTGTTGTGGGCCTGGCGTGCAAGAATGAGACGGATGATAAGCGTACACGTTACATTGCGACAAATATGCATGGGGGTTATCGTTTCAAAGCTAAACGCACACCAATAAGCGTTACAAAATTGCAATAAATCTATACAAATAAGTCGATGAAGGTTTCTTAGTATATTGTGTATTTTTTTCGATGTTGTGAAAATGAATATGAAAATAGAAATATGTTTGTGTATATATATTTTCTAGTCCAAATCTAATAGTAAAGACTCAGTCATATAATGTGGCTAATTCTGTTGTAGGTACACATTGTGGCTAATTCTGTTGTACACAATTCTCTAAACTAAACTAAAATGACAGGTCTAAATCTATTGCTATCTTTTTCCGCAGTGAGCATTGTGAAAGAGATAGGAATAAATTTAGACCTGTCATTTTAGTTTAATTTAGAGATTGTGTGCAACAGAATCGGCCACAATCTCTAAACTAAATTGACAGGTTTAAAAATAGTGCTATCCTTTTCCGCAGGTATCACTGTGAAAGAGATAAGAATATATTTAGCCCTGTTATTTTAGTTTCGATTTAGAGATTGTGTACAACAGAATTAGCCACAATATAGATGGAAATTAGGAACAGATAACCGTCCATTTCCTATATTCTATCTATTTGTAATTTGTCTATAACTTACGTAGCAGCGTTGCTATATTCTGTCTAAAAGTTCTATACACATTGACGTTTCTAGGCAACTTATCGACATGGATATAATGTAAGAACATAGCGATAAAGAGAGATAAATAAATACAGAGACAGTAAAAGGTATAAGTCAGAACTTAAGGGTAAGGTATGTTCTTACTTCTAAGCATTTCGCATTACATAAAAATATTGGAAAATTGACGAAAAAATAAAAGAAAAAACATTTTCCCATACAAAATGTTCATGGGTTTCGTAACTGTCAAACATTGAATGTTCATCCCGTCGATACGGAACTCTCTCACCCGTATGATGGAGTGACCATGATTCCGCATTAAAGACAAAAGTTGAAAAAAAATAATCAAAAATCAGATTAAGTTCACAATCATCATCTATTTTTTTTATTCAACTACAAGTTAGCCCTTGACTGCCATCTCACCTGATGGTAAATGATGATGCAGTCGAATACGGAAGCGGGCAGACTTGAAAGAGGTATGCATACCCCTGATCGGTTTCTACACGGCATCCTACCGGAACACCGGAACGCTAAATCACTTGGCAGCCGGCCGGCACAGCTTTGCCAGTAGGGTGCTAACCAGTCACGGCTAAAGCCTACCACCAGACCGGACCAAAATCAATTTAGAAATTATAAAATCCCAAATTGCCCCTGCATAAGACCTAAGCACTCACCACTGCTCCAGGAAGGTCAAAATCATCTAGAAAATTATAAGTAGATTCCAAAAATATGTAACTACTGTTCAATATATTTTTTTCTGAATAACTAGTAAGTATTCTTTTAAAAATATCATTTTTTTAAATAAAGGGGCAGCAGCATGTTAACTATGACAGATATCGTCCTTATTTACAACATAGTGTTATATTTGTATATATTTTAGTTTTTCTTTTACTGCACTTTAACCCTTGTACATTAGTTTTTATTATATTTATTTTACTCCAAAAACAACCTAATAAGGCCAATGTGCCAAAGTGGCCGTTAAAATATGTAATTTTTTTATATTTTTACTCATCATATAGTGAAAGTTAAATTAAGTTGTTATCTCACACAATAAATATAAATTATGATGTAATATTGTAAACAAAGACAGCCATTGCAAGATAACTAATGCGATGACGTATTATAACTTATCTGAAAGATGTAAAACAATGCATCTTTATGAAGACTTTACAAGGTTAGAAATCTAGCAAAACAAGAAACGATTGTAAGGCTAGCTAGCTTATATATGTATGTATACTATTTTTTTCAGCAACTGTCTTATTAAACGAAAAAAAATTTTAGTGAACTGAAAAGAGATTTTGATGTCAAACTTATCAAAGATTTTACAAGAACTTTGCACAGTTTGACAGCTATCTTTACATTTCGTAACAGGAGTGTCCAGGCAAAATACCAAAATACTATAGACTGCCACCACCGACCGATCCTAATATAAGCACAATGTTTTATTATTATATTTAATGTTTTATTATATAATATTTATTTTAATTTTATGTAGCCGAAATAATAAATCAATTTAGATAGATTTGAGATTTAAGTACAAATACAATAACTTATGTACCTATACTTTTTCGTGAGTCTTGATAAGTAAGGTGACCTTTACGTGATTAAGTGTTAAGTAACAAACACCGGAACCTAAGCCAATTAATGTTAAATAAAAAAAATTACAATTACATACATTTCCGTCGGCATTTCCGGCACTTTTTAAAGAACATCGCACATCACAACTTCACACCTGAACATTTTATAATCTCTCATACTTTACGGAAAAACAACACATATTTCTATACACATAAATATGTCGCCAGGACGGACCAGAGACGACATCAGAACGCTATCATTATTAGCTAACCATTATCCATTATGAGGGTAGATCGAAATACTTTGCTGTGGGCGTCACATGGGTACGGGCCTAATTGAGAAGCCTTCTCATTAACTGACACACTAGCTAACAACCCTAACCTACCTACCTAGGTCGGTCTCCACCTCCCCTTTAACCGAACCACTCCCGACCAATCTAATCTACACGACACACGACACACACGTCGCACGACATGACCTACTTCATACTGCGCGACACACGACACACACGTCGCACAACATGACCTACTTCGTACTACACGACATACGACACACACGTCGCACAACACGACCTACTTCGTACTACACGACACACGACACACACGTCGCACGACATGACCTACTTCATACTGCACGACACACGACACACACGTCGCATGATATGACCTATTTCGTACTACACGACATACGACACACGTCGCACAACACGACCTACTTCGTACTACACGACACATACGTCGCACGAAAGGAGTAGCGCCCTCGGCGAGAGCCCAGATCGGAATGTGTCACACCCGCTTGCGCCCTCTCTTTTATAATAAAATGTTGGTAGGGGGAATGACGTAATGGCGCAATGCTCGATTATTCACACTACAATATCAACGAGCCTACACGGCCATACTGACATTCGCACGTCCCCGTGCGACTGCCAGCGTCCAAGGATGTCTACAAAGAACAACACACAGGTGAAGTACACCTCTAAATACGCTCGCCCATCCCTGACACTTCACTGCTTCTAGGACACCTCCGTCTGTCATGTATCAATTGTCAATCATCACATCAACATCGTCATCCTTAACACGTCTTCAACATTATTGAACGTCAATGTCTAAACGAACAGTCAATCGCAATACACATCTGGAAGGAGTGTGTCCTTTCAACCAACTCCCTTGAGTCTGGCCCGGACGACACTTCCTTACCAGGATAGACTCAGGAACTTAATATAACACCCAACCAGTCAGTACTTCAATCTGTCAATTGTCAGTCATCACTTCAGCTGTCAATCGCAATACACATCTGGAAGGAGTGTGTCCTTTCAACCAACTCCCTTGAGTCTGGCCCGGACGACACTTCCTTACCAGGATAGACTCAGGAACTTAATATAACACAACATCTGGAAGGAGTGTGTCCCTTCAACCAACTCCTACGAGTCTGGCCCGGACGACACTCTTACCAGGATAGACTCCGGAACTCATCTGGGAGGCACTAGTGAATCCTTTCAATCAACACAAATATTGTGTATGACCCGGATGTCACCACCAAAGCCCAGGATAGACAACATCTGGGAGGCACCAGTGAATCCTTTCAATCAACACAAATAGTGTGTATGACCCGGATGTCACCACCAAAGCCCAGGATAGACAACATGAAACACACACAACTAGTCAGCGCCCTTCCCACTTGGAACACATGGTCAAAGTCAACGTCAGTCAAAACAATAATCACAGTCAACCATATAGGCCAGTCCTCTCAATCATCTACACCACACGCGCACTCAACGTTTTCCCTGCTAAGTTCCAGAAATGGCAACTCTTATCCTGATTAGGGTGCAATTGCCATCGCGAACCTTCAATCAAATATCACGATGAAAGTTTGACAAACTAACACGAATCTACCACTGGTTCGGAATGCCGCGACCTAGCGAGAAGAACCAGTAAGAAACTCGGCGGCGTCTAACCTAACATGACTGATCAAAACTACCTTTAGTTCACGACTTTATCACAACCAATGGTTTCGAACTTGATCACTTTTCAACATCAATGAAGTTATCTGGACAATAAAGCCAACGTAGCTCAACTTTACCGTTTAGTGAAAGACAGGAAGTTATATGACGAGATGACAGCCAACCTCCAATAGTGGAGAGGCATAAGAAGAAGAAGAAGCAAACAAAACCTTTTAAGAAACGAACATTCATCTCAACAGCGGGCACTCTATTACCCTGAGAGTATTTTTTACAACTTTTCTTTCAATTGATCGCGATTTTTAAAACGCTGTCAGTTGTTATCGACATAGAGCTGTTCACTAGCCGTCACGGCCAAACCTGACATTCTATCGTCCTCGAGCGACTATGAATTATCCTCAGCAATTCCGAGGTCACCAGCCCTACTTCAAAAAGTCATCGAAAATTTAGGCGGGCTGCCAAGCTTCTGAAGCTATCACGAAAGGACTTTGGTCTAATACAGTATGGCTGATCAATTCTCGGAAATCCACACACAATTACTCTGTACCGTCACTTTGAATAATTGGGCTGGATACCCACATCTAACATCTCGCTAATTTTATCACGAACTACCTGCCGTTCATCAAAGGCGGTGCCTTTAGGCAGACGACGTTAAACCGTTTACTAGGGTCTAGGGTCTAAGATATCGCGACTTATCGCAAAAACTCGTGAAACAAAATCTCTAAACTCAATCAATCACATGAAATTTGCAAGTTACTATTAACACTCGAATTGACGATTTGATTATAACACACACCCGATAACCTATTCGCAATACTTTATTCAATGAAAGAAATGAAAACTACCCGCACAAAACCACTGGTTTAACAAGGCTTTGATGCCATGAAGAAGACCGATAGACGCCAATGCAGCTATAGGCTCCGGCTTATCAATTGGCCCCTATGATCCCACTTCTGATGTCGCCAGGACGGACCAGAGACGACATCAGAACGCTATCATTATTAGCTAACCATTATCCATTATGAGGGTAGATCGAAATACTTTGCTGCGGGCGTCACATGGGTACGGGCCTAATTGAGAAGCCTTCTCATTAACTGACACACTAGCTAACAACCCTAACCTACCTACCTAGGTCGGTCTCCACCTCCCCTTTAACCGAACCACTCCCGACCAATCTAATCTACACGACACACGACACACACGTCGCACGACATGACCTACTTCATACTGCGCGACACACGACACACACGTCGCACAACATGACCTACTTCGTACTACACGACATACGACACACACGTCGCACAACACGACCTACTTCGTACTACACGACACACGACACACACGTCGCACGACATGACCTACTTCATACTGCACGACACACGACACACACGTCGCATGATATGACCTATTTCGTACTACACGACATACGACACACGTCGCACAACACGACCTACTTCGTACTACACGACACATACGTCGCACGAAAGGAGTAGCGCCCTCGGCGAGAGCCCAGATCGGAATGTGTCACACCCGCTTGCGCCCTCTCTTTTATAATAAAATGTTGGTAGGGGGAATGACGTAATGGCGCAATGCTCGATTATTCACACTACAATATCAACGAGCCTACAAATACTTTAATAGCTTGTCTGCAAGCGTTAAGCTAATAAAACAATGTAGCCTCTTTAGAGGATTCGATACAACTAAGTCACAAGTAGTATTTTTTATAATCGACTTAGAGGTTTGTCTATGCTCTTGACATTGGATCTTTTATCTTTGGACTATCTAGCAGAACTGCAAGGCGACCTTGAAATGTCGAGATAAGGAAATAGTGTGCTTATTTGCTGGGAAACACGGGAGTAAGTTCCACATTACAATAAACATATTTAAATAATTTACGATCGTTTATGACGAATGATTTTTTATTTCCTTTTATGAGAAACTATTTTTGGCTTACAAAAATTAAATAAATAGCAAAAAATATAGTAGCAGAGTGAAATTTTGATATAAATTAATTTTAATTCACGTGACCATACTAAAGGTATTGTCATACAATGCTATTTATTACCTATAACTATAACTTTTACATTCGAAGTATATAAAGATTAACGATGTCTTTGTGTCAGTTGAAGCAGGAAAACTGCACTTTAAATAAAATCGTTAATCTATACTAATATAATAAAGCGGAAGAGTTTGTTTGTTTGAACGCGCTAATCTCAGGAACTACTGGACCGATTTCAAAAATTCGTAAATTGGATATGTACGTGATCCCCGAGTGCTATAGGCTATATTATATTATGTACCACGGGCGAAGCCGGGGCGGGCCGCTTGTTGGAAAGAAAGATCTATCTGTGGTATATTTTTTGAGTCGATTTTGCACATAATAATATCAAACACAAAAATATATTCCAATGCATATAAAAATAGCGTATTATAGGCGACGGAAAAATATGTCTGTAAAGTCAACTTTCAGTCCCGTTCAAAGTTACTTTCTATTTTGTCCTAAATTTTAATCACGGGTTAAATGTTAATTTGTTAAGATTGCACAGTAACACATCCTATTTTATTAAAAAGTCAATCGGTGTATCAATGAGATTAAAAAATGTGATGAGAGGATTCAAAATAAATCGAAAGTTATTAATATGGAAGTGACAGAATGGTGGAGTTAGGCACAGAATGGCACTACGCGACATACTTACAGGTGCCCGTGTTTTCTGCGAGACAAAACACGAATATTAACACATAAATCCACACGTTCAATGGGAACTAGCTGAGTTTGATATTATGAAAATTTCATATTCATAATTATTAACCCTGACTTTTTTTGAGTATCTGAGATAATATGCACCAAAAAAGAGCAATAGAAACAAAAGAAAAATAAAAGTAATAACACACGGCCAAACAAACGACCGAATACTGAACAGGGTCATTACTTAAGAACTTCCATTAATTAATGGATTCAATTAATAGTAGATCCAATTGAGGATTTATAGGTACTTGTAAAATTATTTTTATTTCAATAAAAGACTTTTCTATTCTATTCCTTAATAACATTTGCTAGATGAAAAAATCTGTCATTTTGTAATAAAGAAGTTCTTAAGTACGAGAAGTTTCAGTATTGGAAAGAGAGCAGAAGCCATTGTTCCTGTAAAATGTTTGGTCACAGGCCAGGCGTAGTACATAGTCCTTCAAAGCGTCTGCCCAAATGTTGATGCTGCCCAGGCTTGCCAAGCAAGATTTATCCTTTTACATATTATATCTACTCATATAGGTGTCCAAACTTATACTGAGATCTTAGATCAGACGTTTGAGTTAAATCGGGACATAAATATGTGCCTGACGTCTATCTGTCTCACTTTACCTCTGTCTTAAGTTTGAGCAAAGTCAAAGTCCGATCTATAGATCTCAGCCTTGGTGCTCACATATGAAAGCCCATTAAGCCTGATACAGTCTATTTTCCAAGTTCCACTTTCCATGTTCCAAATTAGATCAATCCACACGATGCGTACACGTGTTTTATAATTATAGGAAATAGTAACTAATAAGAAAATATTGATGCAGGTAACTTGAGCGATATTTATAGCACAATACCACAACTGTATTAATTGATATACTAATACTGTATTTGTATTGATTAGGTAAAAGGAGCTTTGGACGACAATAAAGGGAATGTATGTATCTCTGTATTGTTGAAGTGCGAGCAATAAGGATGTATTCGTAGGTACTAACAAATAGACCGATGAATTACTTATCCACTGCTTTGGTGCTAGTTCATGGTCAGAATTCTTTTTACCCGACGCGAATGGTACTCCGGTTCATAAGAGCCTCAATATAACGCAACAGTCGTCGGGCGTGGGTGGTAAACCGAAAGGTCGAGGTTCAAATCATACCCGTTGCACTGTTGTTGTACCTACACCTAGCACAAACTTAATGTATAAGCATTAAGTTTGTGGAAGTTGGAGGGGAAAGGGGTGTACGTATATTAGTCATGTTCAGTATGGCTAGGCTTTTTGTTCTTCTTACTAGGAAGTTACATAGTTGTGTGTATAAACAGCGGCATGAAACTCGAGCGGTGACCTTCAAATGCGCGCAGCGTCGTACGAGTGAGCGGGACACAGTACGATTGGAGAGCCAATCAGCGCTTACGAGCGATCCGCGAGAGCTAATCAGTGCTTACGAACGATCCCGACGCCCTCCCCGCGACCCCCTCACTACCCAGTACCCGAGATACCTCATTTTCGACTTCTGCGCATTGAAGGTCAGCGCTCGACTTTCGTGCCGCTGTTTATAACCACACCACTTTTTTGATGGGGTAACTGGAATATTAGTCAGATTCAGTATGGCTAATAGAATATGTTTTTTTAAGTAGTTGTGTGCGTGATACAGACCGGCGAGCTGCGCGATGTTGTCGGCGGAGCCGAAGCGGTTGGAGCGCGAGAACAGGTGCGCGAACTCGCGCGGCGCCGACATCACGCTGCCGCCCAGCCCCGTGATGCCGTCGCGGATGTTGCCGCCCACGTTCCTGCACGACACGACACACACACCGCCCGTCAAACACAACACATCACTATACAAATATACCTTTGGCGACCTCCCTGGCGCAGTGGTGAGCGCTGTGCTCCTATAAGTGGGAGGTCCCGGGTTCGATTCCCGCCTCTCGGCGGGGGCAATTTGGGATTTTATAATTTCTAAATTATCTCTGGTCTGATCTGGTGGGAGGCTTAAGCCGTGGCTGGTTACCACCCTACCGGCAAAGCCGTACCGCGAAGCGATTTAGCGTTTAGGTACGATGCCGTGTAGAAACCGATCAAGGGGTATACATACCTCTTCCAAGTTAGCCCGCTTCCATCTTAGACTGCATCATCACTTACCATCAGGTGAGATTGCAGTCAAGGGCTAACTTGTGGTTGAATAAAAAAAAATGCTCAATGAAGCGAACACCATATGAGCATTAATTACCAATAGGCTACTATCTCACTAGGATACCATGTTTGCGCAACCGAGCGGACACCATATGAGTGTACCCTCCATAGAGCTGTATATATTTTGTTGGTAGCTTTGAAGTATAATATGATAACTCACTGTTGATTTTTCAATAGTAAATAAGCAAAAAATAAACGTGGAATAAACTTACTTTAAACCCTGTCCCATGTCCCGTAACACCTCTCTGGGCTGTCTATGGGACTGGCCGCTCGTTCCGTGTTGCTGTAAAAAGAACTAATGTTGAGTTGACTACTTGTACCCATGCGAGAAACAGACTAATTGCCTGTTTTCACCGACAACCCATAACTTATAATTTCTCAATTGTCCCCGGTCCGGTCTGGTGGGAGGCATTAGCCGTGGCTTAGTTACCACCCTACCAGCAAAGGTGTGCCGCCAAGCGACATAGAGTTCAGGTACGATGCCAAGTACAAATCCACGGGAGGGGTTTAATAAAATTGCCATATCTGTTCCAAGTTAGCCCGCTTCCATCTTACACTACATCGCCATTTATCATTAAAAGAGGTAGTGTGATTGCACTAAAGGTGTAAATTGTAGATGAATAATTTTTTTTTGATCTGACCCGGAAATCGAACCTAAGACCTCGTGGTCCGCAGTCGAACATGCTAACCGCTAGACCAACATCAGCTCTTAATTGTTTGTCTGTCTTTAGGTACCATCACCACCACTACAGCCTTTTTACGTCCCACTGCTGGACACAGGCCTCCTTTCTTATAGGAGGGATTTAGAACTTAGACCTGCTACGCTGCTCCAATGCGGGTTGGCGGGCTTTAGGTACGGATCCATAAAAATAGCAAAAAAATATATATACAGGATATAAGGGGACCGCTATTGAAAATTTAGCGCTATTATTATACTGCCTAAACACAATCCAATACCAATAACCATTTGTCTTATATTTATTGCATTAGTGGTATTAGTACTTAGATTTTCAAAACGGAAATGTAAAGCGTGCAAAACGCGAGCGGCTACCGGCCGGTGATAATTTTAGATATTTAGGCGTCAGCTGATTGCATTACATTGCGAATTTTTAGAAAATGCAGGAATTTTTTTTTCGCTTTTTTATGTCGTATCTCGTCATACGTCTCGTATAGAACGTTTGAATACGCACGGAACAGCCTGTATATAATTTGTACTTTGTTTGCATTACTCGGAGCATCGCTAGCGGCGATTGCCGCAAGACGTTACCATGTTCTTACTTATAAGTTTTAAATGTACCCTCATTTGAACATTAACACTTTCATAATTTGTATTCGTTCAATGTTGTGATATTACCTAATTAACCTTTTGTAACTTGTTTAATATACAGTAAGTAGAAAAAAACCCTGTCAGATCCGAAAGGGAAAGATTGTTATCCCACAGACATCACTGAAAAAAATATTTAAAAAATTTTATTCATTAAGATAAAAATGTTATTGTAATTTAAAATGCACATTTTTAGTGCCCTAATTCCCCAATATTGCGCAAATTTTTGAAATGTGACAACACCAGAGTCGGCGGGCGGCATCTTTTGTAAATACCGCTGGCACGTGTAAGCCTGTAAAGGCGTGTTCACAATAAGCTTAGAATCGACCGGCGCAGCATATTGTTTGCCAACTAAAATAAAAAAAACAACCAAGTGCGAGTCGGCCTTGACTCGAGAGAGCCGCACTCTTTTAGGGTTCCGTACATAATTGTGAACAACATAATATTTTGGGTGTAAGAAATATTTAATTTCCGAGCTAGACATCGCAACAAACCGTGAAAGAAAAATCCAAAAAATGTTCGTTTGTTCGGTCACAGCTTACAAACTAAGTTACTACGAGCTAGAGACCTGTGTGACCGGCGCACAGACGGCCGGATGGACAGACAGACGGACAGACAGGCAGGCAGACAGGCAGACAGACAGACAGACAGACGATAGACAGACAGTAGAGAGAGATTAATAGGGCTCCCTTTTTACCCTTTGGGTACGGAACCCTAAGAAGCAACAAATCACCCAGCTCACACTCTCAGTCAGTGGCCTGAGCTGAGCCTCACGTACCTACTGAATTGGTTAGTGTGATCAAAATAAAAACTACCGAATAATTTTATGAATAAAACTGCTGATTGAATCAGATAGCGCGCGTATCGCAGCCGGCTGTATGCATTTGCGTGCGTAATTACTGCCGCTGACAGAACAAGTCGTTGTTTAGCAGCAAACTGTAACACTAGACATACCTCCATACTATTGGACCCTAACGCGTAATGAGCATAATGTGAAGATGCCTTAAGCTATCCCGACCTTCAAATAAGTTTATTTATTTTATTACTATTCGTTTACACCAGGGATTCTCAAATTATTTTGGGCAAGAGACCCCTTTTCAAAATCCTACCTCTAGTTTTCTCTATTGATACAAAATATTTACCAATTTAAAAACTTTGCGGTTGGTTAAGTGAGTAAACTTGACATCATTAATTGGTAAAATATTAATCATTCTTATAACAAGTTGGTACACGTAACACAACTTAGGTAACTTGGAATAAAGCAGGGTACTCACCTAGCCGTGCAGCATGTAACGTATCTGATACTGTATCAAGTGAGTACGTAAACACGAGCCCGCTGCGAGCCGCTCGCGCGTGGACGGCAACACGACCGTGGACGAGCCGTACCCACTTGCAAGTTGATACAGTATCCGATACGTTAGGTACATGCTATACGTCTAGGTGAATACTTAAGAACTTGTGTTAATTAACAGGGTTTGACACCTCGTCGACCCCCAAAATCAGTTTTCATTTATGTCGACCCCTGTGTTCGATATCGACCCCCCACTTTGGGAATCCCTGGTTTAGGTACACAAATTTTGCTTTGTTAAAAGCCGACATAACTGCCGCCAGTTCATACCGAAAGGCCGCGTCGGCTTATTCAAAGACTCGACTGGCCGGCACGTGTCAGTAGTACCTAAGTACCTAACTCTGATCTGAACCTCTGAAGTCATGAAGTCACACAGTTTCGCGCGTAAACTGTTTCCGAGTGGTCGTTCCGTAGCTGTGTTTGTGTTCTGTCATTTCTGCGATATGTCTTATTCTAATCAAGAGTATTTCAATATGTTAATGTGTCTGGGTGCTAGCTAGATGAAGCCTTAGAAGTCTTGGATGTGGCTGCCCATCGGTCAATGTGGTTCCAGCATGATAGTGCCCCGCCACATTTCACCCGTTCCGTGCGTGAATACCTAAACGAGTAGTATGGAGAACGGTGGATTGGTAGAGGTGGACCAACTAAGTACGTGGCCAGCGCGGCCTTCTTTCTAAAGCAGTTTCATTTTTACCTCATCATAACCTGACCAAAGCTTTGTTTTAATTTTTTAATTTGTCGTATTTAATATCCGTTCCAATATTACCTACCTTATTTTAACTAGGATTGATAATAATTAGGATCTGGTTTCTGTCGACGTATTGATTCAAAAACTAAAAGAAATGTTTTTAAAAGGATCAAAATAAAACATGTGCTATAGTAAGTAGGTAGGTACATAGTATTGTTCTGTATTGCCCGTTAAACAATAAAGGTAATTAAGTACAGCTGTGCCTTTAAAATCTCACGCCTATTATCTTTTTGTACAGACGATAAGTACCTAAAATACTTTGTACCCGATAGGTAGGTACCTACCTACTTACTTACTCGATAGGTACTTTACCCGATACCTACTGAGCGCTGACGTCGGCCACGCCTGTGTTACCATGTGACTTTCCCCATTTGACAAAATTAAATTTTAGTTTTTTTAAGGGTAATTTTTTTACTTAGTATTTCAAAATGATTACCATAAATAGAACCAACTCACGATACCTAATTACAACGTCACGGATCTGACAGGGTTTTTTCTTACATACTGTATAGAGGAATGTGCAGCATTCTGATAAGTCGTCAAGACTTAAGGGTGCCAAGAAAATTTGTAAATAGTTTCTATTTTGTTTGTAAATAAATAAATAAATAAAATAAAAATGAAAGTCAGTAATTATCACTACCATCACCGGTCCCCATAAACCCCTCGAGTCCCTGTACCTCCCAGCTCCTGATCCGCTTGTTGTACCCGTCCAGCTTCTTCTGCAGCTGCACGATGCAGAGCGCGCTCTTCTGGTTCTTCTTCTCGAACACCGCCTTGATGCGCTGCAGCTGCTGCTTGTCCGCGTTCGCGGCCAGCTTCAGGTACTCGTTCACGTTGTCTGCGAACAACGTTCACTATCTATACTAATAAATAAAATTGAAGTGTCTGTCTGTAATATCAAAATAAATACCTCATATTAAGCTCATATGGTTATTTGAACGGTACCATAACCGAATCACACGTTTTTAAAATTTTTGTCTGTCTGTCTGTCTGTCTGTCTGTCTGTCTGTTTGAACGGGCTAATCTTCGGAACGGCTGAACCGATTTTGACGGGACTTTCACATACAAATAGAGAATTAACCAGGGAGTAACATAGGCTACTTTTTTAACCGACTTTCAAAAAAGGAGGAGTTGTGTTTTTCTACCTATGTACACCGATATCTCCGAGATTTCTGAACCGATTTGCGTAATTTTTTTTTAATCGATAGAGAAACATTGCGACACTGTCCTACAAAAAATTTGGATTCCAACTCCTCAATCCTGATGCTGTAGGGGACCTGATACCCCAAACCTCATGGGATTTAGGAACTGTCGGTTATTTAAATTGATATTGGGGGTATCAATTAAATACTTTATCATTGAATGAACTCAAGTAGGTACATATTCAACTCCTCAACCCTGAGGAAGGAATTGCATTCCGAAATCGTAGGGATCCCACGAAATTTTTCCGTTTTGGTGACGGGTTACTACAGATAGGCTATACTTTTTATTCTGGAGAATCAAAAGTTCCCACGGGATTTTTAAAAACCTAAATCCACACGGGCGAAGCCGTGGGCATCATCTAGTGTCGAATATGGTTGAGCGAAGCAATGGCTGGATCATGCGTCATGCTCGTGAACGGGTGCCGCCGTCGGAAATGGGGCTACTTTTGTCTGCCCATCTTCACATGTGTAGAATTGTAAGCATATTGTAAAAAAAAGCATATTATACAATTGAAGATTATATAAATGATAAAAAAGCATGGATTTAATTTGTTCCAGAAATGCACGAGACAGCATTTCAATCATGTACATAAATTGTTGTATTGTTATTTTTAAAAAAAAGAGCAACCGCCGAGTTTCTTACTGGTTCTTCTCGGTTGGAACGGCATTCCGAACCAGTGGTAGATTCAATTGACGATTTAAAAGTACTTGTAAAAGTTTATTTGAATAAAAAACATTTCTATTCTATTCTATTCTATGGTTAAAATATGTATATGTATAACCTCCGGCACGTAAGTCGAGCGGTGACCTTCAAGTGCGCGCAGCGTCGTACGAGTGAGCGGGACACAATACGATGAGAGGCAATCAGCGCTTACGAGAGATCCGCGAGAGCTAATCAGTGCTTACGAACGATCCCCACGCCCTCCCCGCGACCCCGTCACACCCCGAGATACCTCATTTTCAATTTCTGCGCATTGAAGGTCAACGCTAGACTTATTTGCCGTGACTTGTAAATAGCATTTGAATGAAATAAAGTTATTGTGACTGTCCCATTTTTTTATAAATTTTTGAAATTAAACATCTCTAGTATCGTTGTGCATTTGAAAATCGATGAAACGAAAAAGCGACACCAAAATCCTCCCTGGCGTACCAGGAGTCCATAAGGTGACAGGAGGTCGTTTGAGTTCCCAGCCGCTGCACGAGTGCCAGGGAGGGACAAACATACATATTCAACTAGGATTTAGCCTGCGAAAGAATGAGATAGAACACAAGTCGGTTTCCATGACGCTTCTGCTCTCCGCCTACGTTCCGTTTTTGAACCCAAAATATTATTTAAAAAACATAAATAAGTTTTTAATGTTTAATATAATATTTACTAGAATATAAGTTTCACTTTCGCCTTGTGTGAATTGCACATAGACAGTTTTTTTCCTTACCGTCGCGTATAGTTTGCTCCAGTCGTATGAGATCCTTGGTGCGCTCGATCTTGCTGTTGAGATGCGCGATGGCGGCCTGCGCCTTGGCCGACGCCACGTTGCCGCTGCCGTCGCCGTCGTCTGACGGCACCGAAGTGATAGGTAAGTAGCAGATAACATTATGTTAATGCGTTTTTTTCCATACAAAAACGGCGGCAATGTTGCGGCCGATCAGCCCCCTGATTGTGTAACTTTTGACGATGAAATGGTATTCATTTGATGGCCTAAGGCCATTAAAGTAAAATATACCTTGAATATATTGATTTAAAGTCACAAATTCAGTACAACTGATTTCAACATGGAGCGTTATGGATCGTATCTTACATACCTAAACGTATAAGAATGGATACACGAAATTGAGCTCTATTTCAATGAAATTATGGTTTATTTTACTTTGATGCCTTAGGCCATCAAATGAATACCATTTCATCGTCAAAAGTTACACAATCAGGGGGCAGGTCGACCTAAAAGGTCACTTCTCGATTTTTTTCGTAAATAAAATGTAGACTATGTCACCCGGCAGTGGCGTGCACTTCATAAATCGGTCCAGTAGTTTAGGCGCTACGGTGGTACACACAGAATCTCATACAAAAATCGGCCACATACATACATACATTAGACTGCTAAAATCATAACCCTTCTTTTTGGCTTTGCCATAGTCGGGTGAAAATACCATGAACTGATGTAGTTTAGTTTGTTTATATTTAACACTTTCGATAGATATGATTAATAAAATATATTACCTTGACTAATATAGTCTCCATCTTGGCCTGAAAATGAAAGCATTTCATTACTTAATTGTATTTGGCATTGCCTTACGGTATTGACGTCACTTTTTATCAGACGCTCAATTTCAACCTAACCTTTACGTTTTACAATAATATCACTTTTTCAAAACCTTAAATTATACATCTAAACCTACCTCATGAATCACTCTGTCTATTGGTGAAAACCGCATGAAAATCCGTTCAATACTTTTTGAGTGAGACGCGGCGGGGTACTTTGTTTTATAATATGTAGTGAAGCCATTGAGTTGTAGACAATAGAGTAACTAAATACAAACTTCTGTAGGCCGGCGAGCCGTACTCGTCGGCGGAGAGCGCGTACGACACGTTGGGACTCACGACCGCGTACGCGTAGTCGCCCGGAGTGAGAATGTTGGACATGCTCTTCTTTTGCGGCGAGTCTTCCAAACTGAAATCAATAGAATATAATAAAAAGCTATTTATAAAATTAAAATAAACTTTTACAAGTGCTCTCGAATTGCAAGTGAATCTACAACTGTTTAGGCAGAACCAGCAAAAGACACGGAGGTTGCTCTTTAAAAAAAATTTATTAATAGTCTCTCGCATTTTTGGAGCGCATTGATAAAATAAATTAAAGAATACAAATATTAAAAACAAAAAACAAGGAAAATGATGTAGACTACAAAAGGCGGTCTTAGCGCTTAGTAGTGATCGTTGCCAGGCAACCTTATATTAACTTACAATTACATACAATTTTACAATGTAAAATTCTACACACGATACAATATTAGGCTAATAGTTAAGGACGATGCCTTATCGCCTCTACTGCTAGTAGAGGTGATAGGGCATGGTCCACTAAATTATTAAATAGGGAATTAATAAATAACTGAGTAATCAGTCAGCTAGCAAATGAGGTTTGTTATTTGAGTTTGGATGGCGACCTCAATTGTTTTTGTATCATTAAGAGCCTGTTTCACCACCTTCTGATAAGTGTCGGATAGCTTATTTACAATTTTTGTCTTTGTCACATGATTTAAAGTAAGAAAGTGACAAAACTTACGTTCAAGCTATCCGACACTTATCAGATAGTGGTGATGAAACATGCCCTTAATGATACAAAAACGATTGAGGTCGCCATCCAAACTCAAATAACAAACCTCATTTGCAGAGTATAGAATGATGACGTTCATTTAACGTAGATGTAAAAAAAACCAAGAAGGAACTTTTTCTATAAAAAAAGAAGTGTCAAGAACTCACTCTCTAGAACTATTGACGGTGGTGTTACCAGAGAGCGGGCTGTTGCCCATATCTCTGGAGTGCGACTTGACGTGGTGGGCGCGGCTCTCCGCATGGCGAGCCGACTCCTGGAAATAGAAAAAAACATGGTTAGGCATTCATTAATTGATTTTAGACAAACAAATAATGGAAAAATAATGCAATTTGAGCATGCATGTCAAGAAACTCTTTACCTTCAAAGAGTACCTACTTGTATCGTGGAGAGTATGAAGAAAATTTATTTTTCAGAAACAATATGAAACAGTTCTGAAAATTACATGTGTGGAGTGTCCTTTACGCGAGTTATTTGAAAGAATTTAAGTGTGAATCGCGGCACGATTGTTCATGTGTTAAATAAATCGTAGATTAATAGCAAGGGGGCCTCGTGAGTTACGCAGTGTACCGGTGCGAGGTCCTGAAATGCTTTGTGCGAACAAGTGGTCCTAATTCGGTTGTAAACAAATTCAAAGCCCAACAAAAATGAAAAGCTCTAAAAATAGTGCAGTCCCTTTCATCAAACTTATTTATCATCAAGGGTAAATCAGTAAGGGTCGATGCATACTGGCACAGAGTCGAAGAATCGAATTGAAGCGTTTGTATTGAAGCATCAAGGAAAAAATGTTCAAGGCATAGTAGCACCTATCTGTACAAAATAAGACACGAGTTCATACGAGTTCGTTCGTGTTTTTTTATAGAAATTTTTGCCTTGTTTTGCAGGGAGAGACCCAATTTGCTGTCAAAAATGTTTTCGATTCGCTTCTGTGCGCTTCGACTCTGTGCTAGTATGCCCCGACCCTTACTTGGCTAATCAATCTTGTGATTAATTTTATTTTAAATTCGGATTGTTGTAGAAAATCTCTGAAAGTGAAACTCACATGGTGAGCGGTAGACGGCGACTGGACCCTGGATCTGATGACGTCATCCGTCACCACGGCCGGGTCGCGCAGGTCCGCGGCGGACGGCGACTGACTCCTGCTCGAGCCCTTGCTGTGTCCGTGCCCTATCTGTAACGTATCCATCGCGGATCTGGCTACACGTACCGAGCTGGCGTAAACCTGAAAATAATAAAAATACTTAAATAATTTGTAGTGGCCTTTGAAATCAGTCAGTCACAATACGATCATATTCACGATTAAAAACACAGGAAATATTTATTATTGCTTTTGACAAAAAGTGATTTTCTGTGAACTCAGTGTTTACAAGCCTTAGGGCCTGTTTCGCCAGTTTCTGATAAGTGAACAGACAAAATATTCACATATTTTGTCTTTCTCACTTGACATAAAGTAAGAAAGTGACAAAACTTACGCTTAGGCTTAGGCTATCTGACACATCAGAAGGTTGTGAAACAGGCCCTTAGAATGCTTAAAGTGAGAACGATTTAACACATTATTATGTACTTACATGGACTTATCACAATGCGATTATCACACTCGCGATCACAGACATAGGAACTACACGCTCTTATTGCTTCTTCGCGGTGGAGACGAGTGTTTTGTGTTGCGCCTCCATTCCTCCGCTTCTGGAAACAATCAAACAGTTGTATGTACAAACATAACTGAAACGTACAAATGTTTCAGTCAATGAGATCACTGTATATGGAGGAGCAATCGTTAAACATCATTAAGCGTCAAAACCAGCAGACAGACTAGACTCTAGATAGACAAACAGCATAAGACTGCCAGATACTTCAAAGTTACATTCTTTGTGCTGTTGCTGTGTAGTCAAGTCTATTGCAATGGATCTGCCACCAAGAGGCAGTTTTGCAGCTGGCTTGGAGTTTTACTAAATAATAATATAGTATTACTAAATAATATATATTTAATAAATCAATATTATAATTTACGTAATTCTCTTCGGCATTTCGTTCGGGAAGACATGGCGCGTCCCACATATTTCAATATGTTATATTGCAGCGGGATTCCGCGCGTATTTTTCCGCTAGATTTATTCCATGCCTGGCGAAATATCTGTGCTCCTTAAACATGGGTAGAGCCAAATTCTTCAAAAGAAGTGAAGTGAAACATTTTTAAACATAAATCTATCGCTTCCAACGTTTGTTAGGCCTAGGCCGCACTGCGAATTTTATTCGCGCGGTTTATATTCCGCATTTTAATATATTTTTCTCGCGAATTTTAAATCGCATGTGCGTGCAGCTTCATACATTCCCATATGTCACAGAATTTTGCGAAAAAATTCGCGCGAATAAATTTCGCAGTGCGGCCTAGGCCTTAGGGTGTTTTACGCATCAGTAGGTAATACTAATTTTCGCTCATTCCCACTAGTACAACTGATTAGTTCGACCGTTGAACTAATGAGACTTTATGGTTTTACGTCGGAGCTACAATATGCGACAACGCGGCATGCAGTATACGTACTGCATATTGTGCACAGCAAAATGTGCAGCATGCCATATTCAGTGGCTTAGCGTACCTTGGCGGGGCCCCATATAAAAATTTGTTTGGGGGCCCTTATGAAGGGTAAAGATTTCTCACAAAAGAAAAAAAAATGTTTGCATAAAATTATCTATCTGTCACTTTTTCAAAATTTTTTACGAACAATTCAAATTAAATATATACCTTTTTTCCTTGCCTTTTTATCGGCAAACTGATTTATTTTCATCATTATTTTTATAATCATTTATAGCTGATGATGACTTTAGTTTTTCTAAAGATTCTGCCTCTATGGACAACTTTTTGGACAACATTTTTTGTCTTTTGTCATTTCTGAAATAAACAAAAATTTGGGAAGTTTTTGTTAATTTTTGCTTACGCACGTCGGGGGCCCCCGTGGCTTGGGGGCCCCGTATAATTGATACGGCAGATACGGCGGTAGCTACGCCCCTGGCCATATTGTTGTTTCATAGTGTTGCTTCGGCGCATAACAGCCTTAACCGTGAGTGCTGCGTCATTTGATAAAGATAGCGATATTAGGAAGAAAAGAGTAAAAGCAGGTCCATTGCCTCTTTACTGACTGACAAAAGACTTCTAAGGAGCCTTTTCTTCTAAGGAAGAAAAGGCTTCCATAACCTGACTGGACATCAAGACTGGTGTCCAGTCAGGTTATGGAAGCCATTTTGCGGGAAATTGCACCTTCTAGAAAAATAACACCTCTCTGAGTTTAATTATTGACGTGCAATTATTGTTGCGATAACTTTAATAGCTCATTAATACGATTGTGCAATCGAGTCTTATCAAAGGTCAGTGTTTGTGTTATGTACCTACATGTATTAGATTTTTTTTATTCCGATAAACAATAATATTGTAATGATTGGTGCCATGACTGTACAGCGGGTACATAGATATAGAATAGAAAGTTTTTTATTCAAATAAACTTTTACAAGATATATGTATTATTCTATCTTAGAACGCATAAAAAAGGTCTTGAAATCCAATCAATGATTACCTCGGTAACCTATAAAACACTGGATTTTAGATTTTATGTCTAAAAGTATTGCCATCATTTTCACAACATACTACTAACAAGTATAAATTAAAAACTAAAAACCCCCAACATTCGCCATTTCGTGGCGGCGGCCATCTTGGATTTGCATAGTGCTATTGTTCTAGTAAAGCCCTTTCATTTGATACCCATATTAAGGGAGTTATGATAAAATATGTAATCCGCCATTTTGTAGCGGCCGCCATCTTGGATCGATTTTCATCAAACATAGCTAACAACACTCTCGACTAATTCACCTTTCAAACAAAAAAACCGCATTCAAAACGGTTCACCCGTTTGAGCGCTAGAGGGGAACAGACAGACACGCACACACACAGACACGTCAAACATATAACACCCCGTCGTTTTTGCGTTGGGGGTTAAAAAGAACAGTTTACTTCGTCTGTGTTCTAAGCTGGAAAAACGTGATGTTTCCAGTTATAGGTACATGTACATACACTCGGTGGAATGCTAAATACGGTTGTATGATTTCCAACATAATAAAATTGCGCGCAATCACATGTACTCATTAATTACCAATTGGACCGCAATCATCATAACGCTATTATCATACTGTGTTATGGTGTTGGTGCGCAAATCGTTCGCCTATCATTAGTCAATCACGCGGCGTATGTAATGCATGCTAAAACGTTATGCTAAATCGCAGTGGTCGCTAAACTTTCCCAATGTCAAGCGCCCTACAAGGCGTGTGACCGAGAAGTTTCCGAATTGATTTCATTAATTGTATTATGAATGGTGCGGAAAGAATACTGGTATTTCAACTAGTTTTTTTTTGCTCGGTAATCAAAGATAATAATCGTTTGAGATCTTTGTTGGTAATGCTGGCATAGCATGCGAATATGTCTACGATATACATATATGACTGTTCTGACGTTAGTGATCTTTATAGAGTAATACTGGTTCCTGGCTTTCAATGTAGTGCTATAGAAACCAGTATGATAATTACATAGATTCATTAGATCAGTAGATTTTAAAATAAATGCTTGCTAAGCTCTTATAACGATTATTTTAGCGAAAGCATTTACTACCTGGTAGCTTGGCTATTTACACGCTCGCTGGTCTACCAAGCATAACCTAAACATAAGAAATATTATTATTATTTGTCTATTTTCCGGAATAATCTTCGGAACGTCTGCGCCGATTTTGAAGTGATTCTCACACTAGCAGTCAGGGGATTATAAGGAGTGATTTCGAGTTAGTGCGTAAAAAAAAAGCTGTTGATATCAGGGGCAGTTAAAACTCTAATAACAGGCTTAGAGCTAGCTTGCATTCTGGAACTAAATCTATACATATAATAAAATCGTAGAATTGCCGTATCTGTACATTGAAGATTTTTGCAAAATAATAACTGGGGGATGTCAGGGATAAGTAATAGAACGTAAAAAAGCTATTTTTGAAATTTTTGTCTGTTTGTCTGTTTGTCTGTTTATCTGTTTGTCTGTATGTTTGTGCGCGCATCACGTAAAACTACTGAATGGATTGAAATGAAACTCGGCATGATTTAAGTTAATACTATGAAGTAACATATAGGATACTTTTTATCCCGAAATTCAGCACGGTTCCCTTGGGAGAGGGGATGAAAGGCAAAATGTGTACTTAGCTGTAATTCGTTAACGGGTGGTCCGATTTCATTCATTCTTTTATCTACTCTCATATCTTAAAATCCCGAATATGAAATCAAAATGTGTCTTATATTGGACTACTTTATTCACATACATCTATAATATTTAAAAAAAAAATTAAAAAAGTTCATTATAACACTACTTTGTTAGGAAATTATTGCAAAGTAATGTTATAAAATAATTTTTTCTACATTATAGTACAGGCGCACTGGGTTCTGGTATTTTTGAGCCATGGCGGGAAATTCGTGCGACCTCCTTGCAGTAGATGTGTGTAACTGTACAAACGCGTTAAACATTGTGAATTGTGTTAAATTGCAGAAGAGTAACTACTAAAAATTAAGTTTACTTAAAATTAAGTAACTACTAAAAATTTATAACTATTAAAAATTAAATTTTTGATAAGCTTGAGCTATTTTCCGATCCACTAATTTCTATAGGACATTAGGACTCCTCTACTACTATTAATTTCTCTATGGTAACCCAGGCTGTATAGTCAACGATCTTGGCCTGTCCCGAAAGGGACGAACCGAAAAAGAAGAAGAATCTCTATGGTAACAACTGAATTTTGGCGCCATACGCTAGTTATATTATTTAAATTTTTTATTTGTTACTCAAAACTTTACAAGACATGGTTTTTATTGTGCGGAAAAATGTCTAGCAGTGATACTGAAGAGAATTTAACTCCACCTGACCACCGACCAACAATCTTTTGCCAGCAAAATCAAGGAAAACTTACGACAAATATTACCAAGATTTTATGGTTTGGATTTTAAGATATGAGTTTAGATAAAGTAGTGTATGAAACTCTACATAATTAGTTATTAAAACACTCGTGTAATACTATTAAAAAACTCGCCTGCGGCTCGTTTTTTAAACTAACACTCGTGTTTTAATAACCTCTATTATGCAACCGTTTCATAAACTACTATTTTTGTTAGAAAGTAGATACTTTAAAGAGTACTGGCTAATCTCCGAAAGGCTGGACCAATTTTGATGGGACTTTCACTGGAGGATGTTTACATTTTGATGTACCTAAACATCCGCCAGTGAACTTTTAACAGTTTTTAGCAAGGTTTAAGCTCAAAGGAGCATAGGAAAAACAAAATGATTCCCACGGGATTATTAAAATCAATATCCACGCGAACGAAGTCGCGGGTATCCGCTCGTATATACTAAGTATTTGTCGCGGAAAATCAAAGAGTTCTCAGAAGATTCTTATACAATTAAACTCATGAGGACGAAGTTGCGGGCAGCAGCTAGTATTTAAATAAACTTTTACACGAATATTCCTACAGCTGTTTCTTGATGTAAATTAGCAATGAATAGACAGGTATCTAGTTTCCCCGGATGACTAGAAATCTAGTGCACATAATACAAGCCCTAAGGTAATAAATTCTGCAGTAGACCCACCCACCTTCATCGTAAGAAAGTTCTAGAACCAATTTACTTAAACTTAGTGCCTAGGCAAGGAAGGATAGGAAATAACATTATTTTCTTAACTGCTATGGGAAAAGTTTATACACTGGAGAAGAAACTAGAAAGATAAGTTACTTTTTCTATTCCCTTGTTCTTAAAAGTAGAAAGACTAAAATATATTTACACTTAGTGAAAGTATAAAGGCCCTCACAAAGCGCAACGAAGGCGACGCGCGCGTATGCGTGTACGATTTGTAATAAATACAAGGAACTGTGAAGTATGGGTTTCAAATGTAAAGACTCCGTTTAGCTCTTGTATCTAAAAACTTTTACTACTAGCAACGAAATATCACACTGTCAGCTGTGACCCCGGTGACGTCACAGCTTTGTGCTTTTCACACATCATAAAATAAGAAAGTGACAAAACTTACGTTTATGCTATCCGACACTTATAAGGTGATGAAACAGGCCCTAAGCTTTAAAACCGAAAACTATTAAAGTTTTCGAGATTGCAAACCTGTACTAGGCAAACCGTACCGAGCTATATTAGCATAGAGTAAAATGAGCAGAATTCACAAAAAAGATTTTTATGTTTCCGAGTATAGAGATATATTTTCATTATAACAAATTACGCTATCGTTAGATGAACTTCATTTTCTTGCTACAATTCCTCGCACCTCGAGACAATACGCGCTAGTGAGTACATTTTATAATACACTGTCATAATATTTGCGTATTACGTTACGTACTCGTATCACGTACGTATGCGCCTTGGCTAATGACCAAGTTGTGGTGTTAGATACTTTGAAGCGCATATAGATTCATGCACTGTGCGATAGCGTCCGATTGACGTATAACATACCTCACAACTATAACTTTGCTATGCACGTTGATATGCTATAGCACATTTTTAGAGAAAAGCGTTTGAACTAATACACAAATCACAATGTAGTTCAGATAAAGATTACATACAAGTATCGTAAAATTTTCGCTTTTGGTCTATGCTGCTTTGGGATCTAGGATTTATACCGAGTATGGAAAGACAGCAACATATTCCACAAACTAAAGTGAGACTGGTGTGTACGATGGTCTTGTAGATACGGGGCTGAATCAATTCAATTCAATTCAAATAAACTTTACTAGCGGACCCGGCAGACGTCGTCCTGCCCGCTATTAGCGCCACCTACCGGGTCCAATTTTTCTACTTATAAACCTTCCTCTTGAATCACTCTTATCTATAAACCGCATCAAAATCCGTTGCGTAGTTTTAAAGATTTAAGCATACATAGGGACATAGGGATATAAGGACAGAGAAAGCGACTTTGTTTTATACTATGTAGTGATTCAAAATTGGTACACTGAACACTTTTCGAACGTCTATTTAATGACAGGTAATGGAGATAATTACTTACGGAAACTTAAAACTAACTACGAGGGTTCCAAACGCGCCCTGGTAATCCTGGACAATAAGGCAGATAAAATGAGGGAAAATCGACGTGATGCGCGGCCAAGATACAGACAGACAGACAGACAGACAGACAGACAGAAAGACAGACAGACAGACAGACAAAAATGAAAAAAATTGCAGTTTTGGCTTCAGTATCGATTATAGAGTTCCCTCCAATAAAAATTTTCAAAATATCTTCAATGCACAGAATTGGATCTCTTACAGTTTTATTATATTATAGATGGAAGCCGAATGACATTATCACCATGAAGTGTCTGTCAAGCATTTGTCATATCTACATGCGGCTGTTGATTTTTATTTACATAAGTTTTGAATTTTTTATCTTTTTTGTGGGAATTGTTTTATCTCTGGTAACATTACGAAGCGTCACAGAATTTTATGGAATAGGGTATTCTACTGTGTTTGAAAAAGCACTTCAAAATGTTGTTTTTGTTAATAAAAAGCCACAAAAAATATATTTCGGCAAAATAAACACGCGTTCATGCCATAAAATTAAATTAAATTTTAAACATTTTTTAATGCCGCGAAAACGCTGTCAGCCAATAAGTCAGCCATTTCATGACGTAACAATGATATACAAGAAGGTTATAAATGTATTCTATATAACACTGGAGTTTGCGCCTTAAATATTGTAGTGAAGATAAAGTCATTCACCTGGGCTACTTTTTCTTTATTACTAATATTTTTTGGACGATATATCGATAGTTTGATATCGAAATGTAGATACAAAAAGCTGTGATAAAGCTGTGATAGCCTAATGGCTAGGACGACCGACTTCTAATCGGAGGTCGTGGGTTCGATCCCGGGCACGCACTTCTAACTTTTCGGAGTTATGTGCGTTTTAAGAATTTAAATATCACTTGCTTTAACGGTGAAGGAAAACATTGTGAGGAAACCTGCATGCCTGAGAGTTCTCCATAACGTTCTCAAAGGTGTGTGAAGTCTACCAATCCGCTTGGCCAGCGTGGTGGACTATGGCCAAGGCCCTCTCACTCTGAGAGGAGATCCGTGCTCTGTAGTGAGCCGGTAATGGGTTGATCATGATGATGATGATGATACCTCTGTGGTAATAAATAGGTACATTCGCTAGTGAAAAATAAATTAAGAAATTTGATAAAAATAAAAATTTATATTGAAATATACTTAAATATTCTGATTTTGAGTCATAAAAGCACATTATTTTTTTATTAAATTAAAATTAAAAGTCGTAATCGTTAATCTGTATATCACGTAACCTTGAACACGAGCCGCCTTGTTTTGACGTCATAATGATAGTTAATACTAATCATTAATCTATGGTCATATAGACAAAAACCATAAAGTTCATTGTACTCTGAAGCAACAACTTTTGCATGTAACCCAGACTTCTGTTCTGCCGAATTCCAGAATGTTAAAACATCTTTGTAAACATCATTAGTTGTCTGTCAAGTCGGCTTACGGATGAATATTTTACGTGATAACGTCATTTAAAAATATTGGTATAAGGCCCTGTTTCACCACCATCTGATAAGTGTCGGATAGCTTATTCACAACTATAGTCCTTGTCACTTGACATAAGTAAGGAAGTGACAAAACTTACGTTTAGGCTATCCCGACACTTATCAGAAGCACTACCTTCTGATAAGTGTCGGGAACAGGCCATATTGTACCTTATTTTAATAAAATAATTACTAAGAACTATAACCTAACACATATATATATATATTTATAATTTAATTTGTTTGATAAAGATACTGGACTATAATATAACTGTGTAATCATTTTTGAAGTGACTTACGATTTTTTAAATAAAGCTGATATATCGAAATATCGATATTTTTTTCGGTATATCGAACTCCGATATCGATATATTTAAAAATATAGATATATCGAAAATATTTATTTATATAATACTATATTAAAAAATATCAACATTCCTTTTTTGTTTGGAGTTTAGATTCCATAGGTTCTATCTTTCTTGTATGACCACAGATTAATATTAGTTTTTGCTTATATGACCACAGATTAATATTAGTATTTTCTATCATTATGACGTCACAACAAGGCGGCTCGTGTTTTAGGTCACGTGATATACAGATGGGAAATTACGACTTTTAATTTTAATTTAATAAAATAATCATGTGCTTTTATGACTCAAAATCAGAATATTTAAGTATATTTCTACATAAATTTTTATTTTTATCAAATTTCATAATTTATTTTTCACTAACGAAAGTACCCTATTAGAAATCAGAGTAGTACAGATAACTTTGAAGGGAGCACTTGTGAAATTTGATAAAAGATCTCTTAACGGATAAAAGGTACCATATCAAAGGTCACTCAGCCCTCGACCTGAGGGCTTAGGGTGCGGCGGTGCTTATCGCCCCGCATATTTCCACCCTTTTACCTTCACTCATACAAGGCCTATAGCTACCTACTATCTACATGCCTCATGTTCCCCTGAAAAATAGTTGGAATTTTATTCGCTAGACTAAATCTTAGTCTTGGAGATATTTTTATGTTTTACAAAGTATATAGTTATTGAATAAATATAAGTAGGTAATACAGAGGATTTTACCCAAACACAAATTATACATTTATCTAGTGTGGTTTACTGTTTTAATCTTGATATAAGAACTCATTAGATTTAGACTTTAGAGCATCAAAAGCTCAACGGGCAATGACCGGACTGAAAACTGAAAGGCTGACATTTCAAACCCCACCCGTTGCACTAATATCCTAATCTACTTCTAACACAAACTTTACTTTACTTTAACGCATACTTTATTGGATGGAAAAGGGGAATATTACCTAGTGATGTTTAACTCATGGCTAAATACTTATAAAAAAAAATCTACAATACTTAAAGGCTCTACATACTGTGACAAACTGGAGATATTACGAACTCTTGATGCACTATTGGGTATGGGAACGCGCAAATTATAACCACGACGCGACGCATAGCATTCACGGAATCGGATCAAATTAGACCCTAATTGTTAACACATAGAGCATCGAACCGCCAATGCGTTGAGCTTCGGTCCGATGCTGTGATTCATATAAAATGTAAGTGACGCATGAGGATTCTTGTACTCATATATGCGAGCCCTAAGACTGCGTTTTTGAAAGAATAGTTTCAATCGAGTGGATGACTCAATAAGTGAAGTAAAATATTTCTTGTAACTCAAAGAACCTACTGAATAATAAAATATTATATTTTTCTAGGTTTCGCCTCGCCGTACGCTCCCACATCCCCTAATATTGGCCTATGCTATTTGTATTATAAGCCCCTATCTACAAAAACTCATAGCCGTGAAAGGCAGTGGAATAGACCAATTACCCTATTTTAGGACACCCTCTAGAGTTCAGGCATGAAGGTTAACGTAACTTTCAGATAGTATAAACATGATATTTTTGTGTTGTCTTGTCTGGGTTATTCGTGATAATAATGTTGTTTAGTGCAGGGGCAAAGTTCAAAAAGAAACACAAAATAATTATTGATCTTATATTTTGTTAGACTAATTTTAACAATTTTTAAAGAAAGTAAAGGAATTCAATACTATCTATGTTAAAAAAGTGTGTCAGTATCTCTGTTTGTTACAGTACTTTTTCACGGTTCACTCTATCTCTACTCGTGAAAAACATAGGGTTTTCTTACCGGTTATCGTCCATTTAGTGGAGTTACTGAGTTTGAGAGGGTGAAAATATATGTTCTATAAAAAAAATTAAACAAAAACTTGTTAAAATATACTTCTAGTATAGTCTATTTTCATTGCACGTAAGTATTTTTTTAGTCAGATAACTAGTTTTTTTTAATCCTAATAAAAAGCTCAAAATGCCGATTTCACCGGTTATCGTCCACTAAATCTAGTTATCGTCCACCCTTGTACCTGTTATCCGTCCACTGATTTCTATGAGAAATTAACTATGAAAAAGTATGCATGTAATGAGTAAGTAATTGAATATGTAATATTAACACCACTTTAATATGTATTTAATATCTATACAAATTAAAATTAACTTCCTGTCCGTCTTTACGAAATATATGGGTTTTTATTAGTGAACTTATGTTTACTTATACATTATTAAAAAGCCACATAACCGTTTATAAAAAAATTGTTTTCTGTTTTTCGTCTATTCGTAATATGTACTTACTTTTCAAAACAGCTGAACCTATTTTGACAGAACTTTCACAGGGTGATAAAGAACTTTATACAAAGTGATGTGGTCTTTCTACGCATACGCAATAGCGGTCAACTGCTTGTTTTAAAATAAAACAGATAAAAAAACTATTGCCTTGTTAACGCGGTTTATAGAGTCTACAATATGACATAATATCTTTACCAACTTTGCGCCTATCTATCTTGCATCGTCTTTTACCACATCGCACTTACATTATATAAAAGTAGGTACATATAATTTGGCAGCCTCCCTGGCATGGCGCAGGGGTAAGTCTTATTAGTGGAAGGTCCTCTACTTGATTCTCGGCAGACCAATTTGGTAAATTCAATTTAATAATTTCAAAATTGTCTCTAGTCTAGTATGCCTTACTTCCAAGTCATTTACGAATTCTGCTGTACCTCTTTCAGGTTATCCCGCATCCATCTTAGACTGTCACTTAACATCAGATGAGATCGCAGTCAAGGACTAACTTGTAGATGAATAAAAAATAAATTATAGATATGAGTAATAATCAAAATTCGCCTAAATAATAACATAATATTAAAAAATATATGTTTTTCATACAGTTTAAAATATAGGTGGACGGATAACCGGTGCACTTCAGATTCTCTATTTTAAATTTCGTCCACAAATTATAATGATCGACAATACTATCTTAACTTATAAATATATCAAAGTTTCAAGGAGAAACACATAAAATATAAGGTAATTCTTTTGTCAAACAAGTTTAATTATTTATATTTTTACTAAATCTATTTATTTTCAAATAATAGCTTGGTGGTCGAAACTTAGAATATTTATTCAGTGCAAATTTAGATATCGTCCACGCGTGATTTTGAAGACCCATAGTTTTATATACAATGAGAAAAAAGTGGACGAAGACTAGTCACTAACTAGTGTATGTGTATAGGATTCGAATTAATAAACTTAATTCCAATTTTGTGCACACCTCGATTGATAACAAGACTACCTAAAATTAAGACGCTAAACCTGTGTTTGACCGCCCGGACGATAACAGGTTTTCTTAAGAAAATAGTGAACTAGTTGTCGTCCACCCCTTTTATTTGTATTCTAATGTAATCAAAAGTAAAAAAACACGTTCACAGTATTTTATGAAACATAAGTAAGTGCTACAAAGAAGAATCAAACTAAATCTTATAGTAAAATGACTAATAACTTCCCATGATAGTTGAAGCATGCCACTAATTTTTTTGCTCCACACGGCTCATTTTCATTCCTTAATTGCATACTCAATATTCGATCGCTTTGTTTTCAAAGAAACTTAAGTGAAATAGACTTTTTTCTTTCTCTGTGTCTTGATAAGACATTCAAGTTGGCATAGAGATGCATTATTTTTATGTAAGTCTTATAATGTTTCTATTCTTAAGCGTTTCTTAAGAGTGATCCGCTCGGTGGACGATAACAGGTGCGTGTCCGGAAACCGGTGTTCCTACCCTACCCGGTTTTGTTTTTCTAATTACCCTGTCCTTGCTGTCGCGCAATCGTAGGTATAATTAAAAACCGACCAAGTGCGAGTCGGACTCGCGGACGAAGTGTACCATCACTTCACTACATAGTATAAAACAAAGTCGCTTTCTCTATCCCTATATCCCTATGTCCCTATGTATGCTTAAATCTCTAAAACTACGCAACGGATTTTGATGCGGTTTTTTTAATAGATAGAGTGATTCAAGAGGAAGGTTTACAAGTAGAAAAATTGGACCCAGTAGGTGGCGCTAATAGCGGGCAGGACGACGTCTGCCGGATCCACTAGTTATCTATAAAAACGACAAAAAAGCACGTTTGTTGTATGGGAGCCCCCTTAAATATTTATTTTATTCTGTTCTTTAGTATTTGTTGTTACAGCGGCAACAGAAATACATCATCTGTGAAAATTTCAACTGTAACTATCACGGTTCATGAGATACAGCCTGGTGACAGACGGACGGACGGACGGACAGCGGAGTCTTAGTAATACGTTCCGTTTTACTTTTCGGGTACGGAACCCTAAAAAAAAACACTAGACTGTAGAATCCGAAATCGCTGTTCCATGAAAAGATTTAATTGGTATCCACAGGAAATTATTAACGACAAGCAGTGAGTCAGTACGCGCTGCAGCCGTCTGAGCAATGCATTAACTCATATCGCAAATGAGCGAGTGTCAAAGTTCAACCATTCGTCGTTTTGATAATTATATATACATACATAAGCTTGTACACGTTGTTATCTTTATATTACGTCGTGATCTGTAATGCATATTTGTTCTTTATGTCATGCGTAACATCGTCCTACTGTCTCGATTCAACCACAGCAGTCTGAACGCTTCATACGACCGGGGCCGAGGCGTTGCGTCTTTTATCTGGGTAATGAGAACTCAGCCTTTAAATACTTTGACATAAAGTTCAAATTTGTACAGTGAAAACTGAAGAGAAAGGCGCGCCGTGTGCGTTTTGAATCACCACCACTATGACAAAGTAAATAAAGTTGAGTTTGAGGTTTTATCAAAAAAGACGCTGCGCCTCAACTCCACTCCGCTCCGCTCCGTTGACAAACGTGGGGTCTAATAACTCGTATCGCGAATTTACTTTTCCTTCTGGTGCTTGCTTTTAGACCTGTCAATTAAGTTAAGAGATTGTGCACGACAGAGTAATAATTTTATGGGATTCCGAAATCAAACATATTGGATGGTTTATAGATTTTCCGGAGTCGTAAATTGATTCGTAATAGACAACGAAAACAATGGCATTACATAATATAAACACTTAGCAATTAATAAACTCTGTAACAGTGTTTTGAATCACTGTTTGACGATATCAATAAATATAAATACTAATTCTTCCACTCTATTTTTGCATCGATCCCGACTACGTTCTATTGTGCTATTTCAACACATCGATATGTGTAATAAAAACATACGAATATTTTTTGAATTCAGATATAGTAATATCGCACTAATGTGTAATATATCACAGATCATTCTCCTTTAAATATGTAGTTAATACCGGTTAGATATCGTATAGTATGTCTTATTTGGACATAGTAATATAGCACTTATGTAGCAGGCGTTATGTATTAGTTTCCTTCAAACGGTATTGGTTAGCAATCGTTTAGCGGTTGTTATATTACATGGTTCACGGCAGAAGGTTGGGGTCAGAACAGAATGGCAACAGACAACTGACAATGTAGGTCATATTATAACTATAGAGATTTATGTAAAAGGTAGAGCGGCTATTTGAAACATTTTAACAAACTTGCTAGCTAGTCTTTCTACCACCCGAACCGACAGGGAAGGACGCAGCGATTCTGATATAAATCATGGGGTAGCTCAAACAGCTCAAACCCGCTTTGCCCCATTGGGAGGATAAGTCTAGCTCGTCTGACGTCAGCACATAATTATTTCAGTTGTTAAACGAGTGTCTTAAGAACTGCTGGCCGAAAAAATATTTTACTGATTTCAATTTTTTCGAGGGTTTATCATACGCGTGTGTTTTCAACATTATGTCGATACTCGATATATAATGCTGTAAAAACACAAGTATGATAATAATTTATTTGTAAATGCGATATTTTGACCCAGCTGCATTGATTGTGGTCACCACGAAACTGGATTGAAATATCAACAAATTCATGAATAATAATAATTTATGGGCTATAATGTAATTATTATTATAGGCTGCATGTATTTACAATAAGTATTTTATACTAACTGTACTACTCCAATACAAGAGTTAAATATGCAAAAGGACTCTTTGTCTTTACTCCAACTTTCACCATAATATTATACTTAACATTTAATATTTATGATCAAGAAAACTTTTCGAAACATGAGATTAAACTATGGTGAGACATAGTTAGCCGCTCTACTGTTCACGTTAAATATCCTTGTTCAGGCCCGAATGTTCACTCTCCTGGGAAATTGTTCACTAATGCTTGTACAAAGAGGGACATAATCGGTTTCATTAGAATTAATTTTACTTTTGTACTTTTATGTAATTTTCTAAGGTTTGGACTTTGGAGCCCCTATTAAGGCCTTTAATAATAAATACCTTCATTAACTTTGGCAAGTTTCAAGTATTTGACCTTTAGTAAGTTACTACTTGCCACACAGTCTGGTCTTTAATAAGACTGTAAACGAAAGATATTGGGGTTTTTGGACAAAAAATTCTCATCAGCAACCCAGACTAGGTTAGTTGGCGGTACTAGATTCACCCCCGTGCCTCGGAGAGCACGTAAAGCCGTCGCTTCTGCCTAGTATTCATAGTAGATATCCCTATAGAGAGTAAGCTTCATACAAGTGGCCCGTTGTAGGCACACTCATACAATATGAGCTCTCACCAACGGTTCACGGACGCTCCGCGTCTGACGCTACCGGCTCAGTTGTATGGCAAACGTGCGCTATGTGTGAGTGTACCTACGGCATGCCGCTTGTATGAAGCTTCCTCTCTGTAGGGATATTTACTCATGTGTTCCAGTGCCTAAGCTCTCTAGTCATATCGCATGGCGTCCCATCGGACTATGAGAGTGAAGAAATAGAGAATGTAACCTGTGCTTGCTCACACACTTGTGCACTATAATATTATCTCCTACGTACTTAGCTAGTTTTGGCCTCCGTTGAGATTGGTCGCCGTAGCCTAAATTCGGTCGGGAAGACATTACTATTGTAGTTTTAAGTCAAGAGTTAAAATCCTTAAAAATATCTGCAGATAAGTATAAATAATAAACCCCCGACATTCGCCATTTTGTGGTGGCGGCCATCTTTTGCATAGTGCTATTTTACATGTTACCCTTTCATTTGATACCCATATTGACACGTCAACACATACAGACACGTCAAACATACAACACCCCGGTCCCCGTCGTTTTTGCGTCGGGGGTTGAAAATAGAGACAAAAGGTTAGAGAAATAAATAGAATATAAAACTTCAATTTTTCAAAGTCGGTTAAAAAGTCTCAACTTAAACAGATGCCCCTCCATTACAATGTAACTAACGACATCACAAGCGCCAGAAGCTGGGTTCAAGAGAGATACGTCTGAACTCTGAAGCTGTGGCGCGGCGGAGTGGGGGCGGCAATAAACATTTGGCACGAGTATCCATTATAGTGTCATTTTGTGAAATTTCATATTCATGACTGCGCTTTCAGTTTGGGTAGACAAAACAAATTGGGAAATGCGAATATGTTTTTAACCCCCGACGCAAAAACAACGGGGTGTTATAAGTTTGATGTGTCTCTGTGTGTGTGTGTGTGTCTCTGTGTGTGTGTGTGTGTCTCTCTGTGTGTTTGTGTGTGTGTTTGTGTGTGTGTGTGTGTGTGTGTGTGTGTGTGTGTGTGTGTGTGTTTTGTTTGAAATGTGAATTAGTCGGGAGTGTTCTTAGCTATGTTTGATGAAAATCGGTCCAAGATGGCCGCCGCTGCCCGCTACAAAATGACGGATTACATATTTTTTCACAACTCCCTCAATATGGGTATCAAATGAAAGGGCTTGACTAGTAGAATAGCACTATGTAAATCCAAGATGGCCGCTAACCACAAAATGGCTAATGTAGGGGGTTTTTTAAATTATACTTGTACCAGAAACTACTTTTTGGCAGTTATGTGTGTTTCTAAGTCCATAGGCTAAAGGTTCCCTTGGAATTGCACATTAGATCTTTAAAATAATGTTTCGTATGGTTGGCTCTGTCATAGTTCCGAGTGTCATGATGTTACGACAAATTCAATATGGCGGATGATAAGTATAACGAACAAAAATACGATAAGAATTCGAGAACAGAAATACGAGAAGATAAAGAAAATTAAACCTCAACTTTATTTTTTCGAGTAAATTACGTAGATTCCGAAAATATATAATTCGTATATAATAACAATTTCGTCTTTCTGATTTTAATTTTAATAGTAATTTTGTCGTTGGCTTTTTAGTGCTACATTGTTCAGGAAAATATGAGGGAACCACTTTCAAATTATAAGCGACAGGTGAAAATGGTTCCTCATCTTTTCGTTGCCTGCAGCTTCGCGAATAAATAATTTTGTGTTTTTATTTTGGCATGCTTCATGCATGCCAACATAAAAATTGATGGATTGGACCGGGGAAAAAAGTATATTTTAAAGATTGGACCGTTCATAGGCAAAAAAATTATCACAGAATGGAAGAGTAAAGGTTTTTCAACTTTAATCTGATGGCATGAATTAGAAGTTTAACCAGTAGAAGCTTAACTGGTACTTTAGAAAAATCATTTATAAAGTAGTCACAAAAGAAAACATTATTCATACGAAGAGGTATACTTAGTCAAATAATTGTGAAAATATTTAAATCAGTTTTACATTGTTACCATGTCTAAAGTAGTTAAACCGAGTGACAAGTTGTGACACAGAAACTTAATCGAGCGCAACGGATATGAGTTTACAATCTGATCCGATCGCATGACATTTTAATATTGTGGTTAATTCTTTACTAGCGACCCACCCCGGCTTCACACGGATAATAATTATCCGCTACTATTCCAGTATACGTACATGGTTTTCAACCCCCGATGCAAAAACGACGGGGTGTTATAAGTTTGACGTGTCTGTGTGTATCTCTGTGTCTGTCTGTTCCCCTGTAGCGCTCAAACGGGTGAACCGATTTGAATGCGGTTTTTTTTGATTGATAGGTGAATTAGTCGAGTGTTGTTAGCTATGATTGATGAAAATCAATCCAATATGGCCGCCGCTACAAAATGGCGGATTATATATTTTATCACAACTCCTTCAACATGGGTATCAAATGAAAGGGCTTGACTAGTAGAATAGCACTATGCAAGTCCAAGATGGCCACCACCACAAAATGAGGAGCGTTGTTTCAAAACTCATTTTGTCCAAAAATGTGTATTTTTCAAAAATAGCCGTTTTTAATTTATGCCTTTTTCTTAAAGTTATATGTAGAAATAAATTTACCATGCTAAATATAAAGCATAATATAGCATGTCTGAATAAAAAAACAAATAGTGTTCTATAGTTTTTTATTAAGTTAATTAAGCATAAATATTGGACAAAATATGTTTTGAACCATTTGTATGGACATAATACATTTTGAAACACTGGTTTATTTTCAAAGCATATTATGTACAAAGAAATGATTCATATTTTGTCCAATAATACCTACTAAAAAATAAAAAAAACGCTTATGGCCTATATTTTATGCACAGAGTATGCATAAAATAATTTTTTCACTGTATTAAATCAAATTTATATATAGCACAACATATATTAAATCTTGAGTTATTATGAATGCATGGAATTATGAATGACAAAATTGTTGAGTTCAGGTTCCTTTATTTCATAACTGAAACAAAATAAATTCATATTGTAGCCAGAATCTTATAACTGCCGATAAAATACAGTTAGAGTCGTATAATAGTACAAAGAAACAATAAAACGATAATTTAAATATTCTTCGCCTCTTTGTTTTGATGTTTTGTGTCTTTTTTTCTTGAGCCAACTGATGATTTCCTACTAGGACTCCTTGCTCCATGCTTGTGCAACAATATTAAAACAATTTTGTTTAAATTACTAAGGGCTTGTTTCACCACCTTCTGATAAGTGTCGGATTTTCGGATTATGTCAAATGACAAAGACAAAAGTTGTAGATACTTACCTTACTTATCAGAAGGTGGTGAAACAGGCCATTATTTAAATAATCGTACAGTTTGCCGCCACAGACAGACCATAATAAATTGTTATTTTGCTAACAGGTGGACAGACTATGTTTTGAAACACCACTTCACACGGACAAAACATATTTTGAAACAGCGCCTCATTTTGACATTCGATTATTTACTTGACAAATTCGGTTTTTATGCACTAACTTTTGCTAAGTTAGATGCTTTTGCATTTTAAGGCCATATACAACGAAATCTCATATTTTGATTACTATGGACAAAATACGATTTGAAACAACGCTCCTCAAATGGCGAATGTCAGGGGTTTTTTACATTTTTAATTATTTTATACTTGTGTTATAACTTATAATATCTCAAAGGATTGCAGAGTTTTCGATGAAAACTGCCAGGCGGCTTGACTTTCTTCGACATTTTAAATTTTAAACAATAATTTTATCGTCATATTTCAACTAATTTACACAAAACCTTACCAAATTATACACCTAAAACTTCCTCATGAATCACTCTGTCTATTGGTGAAAACTGCATGAAAATCCGTTTAGTAGTTTTTGAGTTTATCGCGAACAGCCAGACGAAGGATTTTGTTTTACAATATGACTCTATCCAAATAAGAGAGGATCGATGGAGGGTCGATTTCACACCGGAAAACGCAGTGTTGACACTAGACATTAGGGGGATCGACTACATCAAACGAGTTGCAGGAAACCGTAGGATACAAGTGGCACAAGGCCGCGGCTTGTGGAAATCACTACAAGAAACCCTTGTCCATCGGTGGACGTTTGTCAGTTGACAAGTACGACTGCAAAGACGACTTTAAAGGACAAATTAGACGGTGCCCCGTTCATCGTTCATTTTTGCGGTGAACGATGCACGAATATACGATATTTACTATGGCAAAGTGCCTGTGAACGATGAGCGGTCGGTGTTTAGACGGTTCATTTTCGATGATTCACCGATGAAGCCTCGAAAATGAAAGCAAAAATCTCGAAAGTCTAATAAAAAACCGTCTAATTTGGCCTTAACCTGTACCTTGACAGCTCACAAACTGAGGAGAGTGCCCAAGGGACAGGGATGAGATCAAAAGGATTTGTAGGGAGACAAAAACCGCCCCGAGAAACACGCCAAGAGCAAGTACCTTTCTGAGATTTAGCCCATTTAACCGCGAAGCTGATGTAGCGAGAGCGATAAAAAAGATCCAAATATAATATTTTTTATTTCGTATTGGCCTATACTTCAGAGGCGCTTGTAAAAGGTCACGCAAGCGACTCTACCACTGGTTAGGAAAGCAATAAACACTAAGAAGAGCCGGTAAGAAACCTAGCAGTTATTATTTTCAAAAGGCAACACGATACAATCGATATATCAATGCAACCATATCATTATTTTATGCTGTGGGCAGCTGAATCCAAGGCGATTACTTACATGGGAACTTGTCATTAGGAAATTTATCGATCGAATAATAGCTAAAATGCTTGTCTAGATCTTACGTTGTGCTTATTATGGGATTCCCATTTCCGCGCCTCGGTTCAAGGTCAAAACCGAGCGCATAGGCTAGCGCGGAGGCCTCGCAATTTATACGCTCAATTCGTACAGATGTATCTTATTTAAAAACTAGCTGATGCACGCGACTTCGCCCGCGTGGATTCATAAAAATCTCATAAAAACATTCATCCCTTTAATCCTTCCTTAGCGTTCGCCTAAGTTATAAAACGAAGCTACTGTGAAAATTGCAAGTGTCTAGCTTCTGTGGTTAAGGCTATGCGTTGATGCTCAGTCAGTCAATCAGGACAAGCCTCTTTATATTATCATAGATAGATAGATTTAGACTAGCGTTTGACTGCGATCACATACAGTCTAAAAAGCACGCTTGCCTAGAAGATGCCTATTCATTCTTGATCTCAAGGTACCCAATTTGCTAGCTGGAAAACAAGGGAGCAAAGCGATTAGTGGCGGGTTGTCAACCGTGTAGTGACGCAGACCCATGGGATTGCTTTGCTTGCTGCTCGATAGTAGAACGGTGATGAACTAAGTCAAACAGTTCTTGGGCACATCCTCTGAAGTATATCTTGTAGATTGTAGAACATCGACAAACAGGCAACCAAACTGTTCCAAACTATGAAGTTTGGAGTTGTCTTGTGTTGCGTCAACCTTGCACTGATGCTCCAAACCATGAATTCTAGGGATGACGAACGCTTCGACACCTATGAGTCTCCTAACGTGTCAATCCACAAAGTTCAATGCAGCTAGCTGGCACTTGAAAGAGCCATTGCATTAATGGCTGCAGTATGCACGATCGAACTCGAGATTGGTAAAAGTTACCCTGTACCTACTAATCTCAAGCTGTTTAGCTTGACCTTATGGTCCGAAAATCCCATCAGAAACAAGTATTACGGCCGAGCGAGCTCTAGTACCTCTATTTATAACAACTGCAATCAAACTGCAATTTTGAAAATTGCCATTGAGTTTGTTATAACTTAATCCTAACCTTGAATGGGCCCCTTAATCAGGAATTTTTTTATTTTAAAGTATTATGTAGTGTTTTTATGTTCATTTTATACCATTTTTCTTTATTGGATAATACCCATACACGTCGGATAGCGACTGCATATTATAGATTGGTGACGGTTTAGACCGGCCCATCACCACTACCGGTTTCCCGTGTAGCAAGGACTTCCCTCCCAAGGACAAGGAAGAATCTTAACCGAGACCTGAGGCCAATGTAATGGTCAAGGTCAAACATTGGGAACACGCTCGATCGAAGAACTAAATGGATTTATCCAAACCTAGACGCGCCTAAATCTATTTACTATCGATCTTTTATAAGGCTGTAACCTAATTAGTTAGTAGATAAGACCCAGTGCGGGCATACAAGAGAGACAAAGTAAGTAGGTACCTACATATCTACTAATCGGAGCATAGCCTCTAAATAATTAACGCCTAAATTCCTCCTAATAAATGATATGTCCTCCCGACCGTATTCGAAGCCACTAACTCGGTTCGGAGACTTGCCAAGCCGGAGGCTAACCAAATATGTAGGAGATATTATAGTGCACACGTGAGTGCGCTCTCAATACCTTGACTCTCATAATACTCATAGGCCGAGCGGATGGGTATCTGACACGATTGGAGAAAGATCAGGCAAAGGACCGACGCGACGCTTTTACGTGCTCTCCGAGGCACGGTGATATAACACAGCCAACTTCACTTCTTCACACAACTAATTACAATAACTAAGCACAGCTTCGGGCTGCTACCGAGAATTTCTTGACAGAAAAACCCAATATCTCTTTTGGCCCGACTTCAGGATCTCTGACCCACATGACACCAGCTACTAGACCAACGAGGCAGTATAAAGAATTCATCCGACACTGATATCGGTCGGCCTGTGACCGACGTACACCGTCGGTCGCGTGTACGAATACATATTAACTAATATACTGCTATTAACGACGGCCTCTCTCTCCGTCAGCGTATAATATTCCTAATTGCTGACGGTCATGACCCCTTTCCATTATACACGTAATGGTTCTTGGGATATAATACGGTCTAATAATGGTATCTCTTCTTATGCGACTCAACGAATAGTACCAGACCTTGACTTTTAGGCTTAACAATTATTATTATACCTAACATGTGATAATAACCGGAACCGCATTAATATGCTCTCCGAAGTGAGGAGAGAAAGAAAAATTCAATTTTGGATCTGCAAAGTCAGTCATCCATTTATCCTCAACCCATTACCGATCCCCTACTCTGTAGGGGGTTGGTAATGGGTTGAGGATTTTATGATTGATAGGATTGGTAGACTTCACACGCCCTTGAGAACATTATGGAGAACTCTCAGGCATGCAGATTTCCTTCAATGTTACTTGTCAAAGCGTTTGAGCTCATCTTATTTGCTAAAAAATAGGTTTCAATGTTCTGCCCGTATTGTCAGTAATAAAGGCGAGGCATCCCTAGTTGGGCGGTTGAAGCTAAAACAGCTACAAACGATAACAACATAATTCACGTCACATATCGCTATGCGTACCGAATCCTGCACGGTCACACAAATTAATGGATCTGTTGTTGCGTTATACAACCGCCCCAGGCGGTTCGTTCGCTTGGCTGAATAGAACAGACCTAACTGTTTAACCTGAACTATACCTACACAGAATTAATTCACTTGGAAATGTTCTCCAATGCTGCAACAAGACGTATATTATATCTAAAGGCCGATTCGCACATATCAGTGAAGCATCAGTGTCAACTCAGTTCCGCCACAGTGAAAAATATTCTTTCTTACATTCTGACGCTAAAACACTGAAACACTGCGTTGTCACTGATACGGATAGGTGTGAACGCGTTCATAGAGAATGTATGAAATTTTTCACTGTGCCGGAACTGCGCCGGCACCGATGCTTCACTGATATGTGCGAATGGGCCTTTAAGATTTTTATCTGTTTTACATCTTCTTTTCAAAACATTATGTTTAACTTTAGTTTGCAAAATAGCCACATAATCTAACTACGTCAAAAAGTTGCAGTGTTTACTTTAATACCAATAAAAACAACACCATTCCGAATTCTGTTCTGTTCTTCTGAAAGGTATTTTTAGGGCTCCATCAGACGATATGTTTGCATTAATAAATTCCGGCGATGACGGATGGGGCAGAGAATTATCCAGAGAGCTAATTGTCTTGAAGCTATGTCAATGATTGCTCCATGCACAATTATGGTCATTGGCTGAATTCATGGTAGCCATGCTGCAACAACGCATTTTAGCCAATAGCGGAAGAGTGTCGGCCAGTCAGAGGTGAATGCGATCGTCACATTGTAGCTGTCATTTTTACACGATTGACAGGTATCATGCAGACATCAGACATCTATCACAGCAGTGACTGTGACAAAACTAACAGCAAAACTTATCGTCTAATGAAGCCCTTACGAGTCTGGCGATTAACTTGTGAGTTGTGACTAGTATTTGGTAATATAATTGCTATTTAAACTCTTTTGACATGATAACATCTTATAAATCGATGAACACCATCTACACGCACGAAAAAGCATGATTCATTGTCACGAACCGCGTGCAAGCGAGAGCGCGGGACAAGCGATAGAGAAGGCACGATCGGCCTAAGCGTTCGGCTTGTAACGCATTTATCTCTTTGTTTTCTTATAACGTTATCACGTAAAATTATGGTCCGTAAACCGACTTTACAGACAACCATTTTTAGGGTTCCGTAGTAAACAAGGAACCCTTATGGTTTCGCCATGTCCGTCCGTCTGTCTGTCCGTCCGTCCTCGGTTAATCTCAGAGACTATTAGTGCTAGAAATCTGTAATTTGGCATGGGTATAAATATAAATCACGCCGACAAAGTGGTGAAATAAAATTTTGATAATTATTTTTTTTTAGGGTAGCTCCCCTACATGTAAAGTGGGGATGAATATTTTTTTTCTCGTCTACCCCATAGTGTGGGGTATCGTTGAATAGGTATTTTAAAAATACTGTGGGTGTGGCAACATCATTTTGCGATTTCTAGATCCGTTTGTAAAATATGATGTTTTAAAGTGCTCATTTTTATTAGAGTCAAGTGTCCCCCCCACCCTCTATCAGCCAAATGGCAGTATATAGGAACTTGAAAAAATTCACAGCAGTAGTATATATAATCAATTTTAAAAGAAAACTATCATGGCTAAGTAGGGTTCCCAGGTTAAGGAGTTATATCTGTTTTTCGAGGATTGTGACTACGGAACCCTACACTGCGCGTGGCCCGCCACGCACTTAGCCGGTTTTTTTTTATTAACGCACTAGTGCCTTGTGCGCAAAGTGCGTCACTTGTGCTATGCCTATTCGTAGTTATTAGTGCACCGTCCGTCACCATAATAATTGAGATCTTCCTGCGCGTGTGCGAGTTCCGGAGTAAACACGTTATATAAACTCGTAATTTATTTTAGACAGTTGTAATTTAGATTTATCTCATTTCGCGAATGTAGAACATTTTCCGGCCCGTTTGTTTCTATTTTTGGGATTGTAAAGCATTGTCAATGCATTATAGTAGTTCATTGTATCTATCTATAATATAATAAAACTGTAACAGATCCAATTCTGTACATTGAAGATATTTTGAAAATTTCTTTTGGAGGGCATTCTATAATCGATACTGAAGCCAAAACTGTAATTTTTTTCATTTTTGTCTGTCTGTCTGTCTGTCTGTCTGTCTGTCTGTCTGTCTGTCTGTCTGTCTGTCTGTATCTTGGCCGCGCATCACGCCGAAACTACTGAATGGATTTGAATGAAACTTGGTACGATTTGAGTTTATACTCCGAGGTAGGTTATAGGATACTTTTTATCCCGAAATTCAGCACGGTTCCCTTGGGAGAGGGGAAGAAAGTTAAAACGTGTATTTAGCTGTAACTCATTAACGCGTAGTTCGATTTAACTCAATCTTTTTTTGTTAGAAAGGTAATACTTTAGATATTGTCCCGTAAATATTTCAAGGTCATAGGTTTTTTAGTTTAGAAATGACAGACATTACAACCCTCATTATTGGGTTCAAATAACTTGGGACCCGGATCTTTGAACGTACGGCTTATTTTAAACTGGTGTGCGTTTAAATTTATGTTTGTCGGTCTGTTTATTTGTTCCAGCTAATCTCCGAAACGGCTGGATCGATTTTAATGGAACTTTCAATGTTATAAGGAGTAACTTAGGCTACATTTAGTTTAGGTACATAAAAGAATTATGGGATCCGATCCGATCCTATATAAAAACCTATATCTACGCGAACGAAGTTGCGGGGGTCAGCTAGTTCTACAATAAAATTGGTGAAATTCGGTTTACTGTTCTTCAAATGCATTAGACCGTGCAAGCAAAAACTGGTAAAGTTTATGTGTTAATGGCAATTTAACGTTGGGCTAAATTACTTAAATAGGAGGGGATCTCCTCTATAGGAATAATTTATAATTTTTAACCAACTTCATAAAAGAGGGAGATTCACAATTCGGTGCGTTTTTTTATGTGTACACTGACTTCTTTGAAATTTTTCGACCGATGAAAATTGTCCTGGATAGATTGGGAACTAATGAACTAACAAATAAACACACATAACTGCCAAACACTAGGCCACCGTACAGCCTAGTAGTAGTATTTCGATGAGATACACCGTAGAAATAGAATAGGGGAAGAATTTAATAACCTATATGACAGTCACAGCTGTGTGAAGGTGAAATTGTGTCTTTTTGTTTTCACAACTCAACTGCTGAACCAATTTTGATGAAATTTGGTACACACACAAAAACACTGGTATGATTTATGCCTGAAAGCATAACAGACAGGCAGACAGAGTTACTTTAGCATTTATAATATTAGTATGGATTACTGTTTTTCACGTTAATGTGGTGATTATTTTCTCTTTAAAGCAGAATGTCCTCTTCGATTGTAATGCACACTTTTTTAATGCACTTGACTTTTGTAATGCACAATGCATAACAAAAGTCCAATAGAAAAGGTTAGGCCATAATAACTTACTCATAACTCAGATGGTTACCAAAATTAGCCAAAAAATCAAATTAGAGTTTGACTGTTATTTTGTTGGATACATTAATATGAAACGTATGACTTTGGCTTGATTGTGTCAGGCTTTGTCCTGTCAGGCATTGTCTTGTGAAGTCATATCTGGATACGCAATATGCATCTCAGGCGCTGTCCTGTCAGGCTTTATCCTGTATGATATTGTGGGGGGTTTGAAGTAGTGTCCTGTGGATCTGCATGTCAGGCATTGTTATGTGAAATCGCATCCTTAGAATACAGGTGTAATGTGAAACAATAATCCTAATTCTTAGCAAAAATATAAAGAAATACATAAAGAAATTGACTAATAATATGCATTTTAAGCAGATATGCATTAACAAACACAGAATGAGGCGGTTTTATTCTATTTAAAGACTACATAATGCATTTGTTATAACTATGGTTGAGATCTACATAGCATAATTTTAACTTGGCTCAGATTTTACTTTCACTTGGATGAGATGGATTTATGTCTTGTTTTATATTGAAGATTTTACTCTACATCACTACATAGTATAAAACAAAGCCGCTTTCTCTGTCCCTATGTATGCTTAAATTTTTAAAACTATGCAACTGATTTTGATGCAGTTTTTTTTAATAGATAGAGTGATTCAAGAGGAAGGTTTGTGAGTAGAAAAATTGGACCCGGTAGGTGGCTAATAGCGGGCAGGACAACGTCTGCCGGGTCCGCTAGTATTGTATAAATTAAACATTCTAGTATATTATATTCATTAAAAGAATTCCAAGTTGATTGACTCACAACTTTTTATCAACGGCAAGACTTCAAAAAAACTGATAATGACTATCTTATCTCATTTCTCAATACAAATACAATTCTTGCTATTTTAGTGGTATGTCTTATTTAAGAGGATAAAATGCACATTCAAGAATTGTGATTGTATGGCTTGAAAAGTTGAACCCATCTATCTCCTATGCATTTCAATCAAGAATGTCAAAGTAAGTTGTAACCCAAATACCTAACTTTCATCTACCAGCAAAAAATGACAATTTACATTTACAACACCAGAGGGTCCGCAAATATGTTGCCCACTTTTTAAGAATTTGTTTACTGAATAAAACAGCGACTTTTAGATCAGAATTTGGTTGTCAAGATGTTTCATGCAACTTACTGTATTAGCACCATTATTTATAGAAGCGTTTATAAAATGATAAAGCTAATAACTTACAACTAACCACAAATAGAATGAGGATGTTTATAATCACTCAGCAATAGTTTATACTCTGCACATTAAACTTGTTTTGCTTATATAACCTAAAGGTTGCCTTCGGATGACTAATAAAAGTATAATTTCAGTTTTTATACACTCTCTGCGGCTACAGGATGACTCAGCCGCGGATTATAAACAAAGGAGATGTTAATGCACTTTATAAACCTCTGTTTCATAACAAAACAATACGATTCTTACTTCCCAACCTTCACTGGCTACTGTCCAAAGATTATAAGCTTAAATACACTGTGACTATAAGTAGGATAGTGATAAAATATAAACTATCTCGGAGCCTTTCACCTTGAGAAATTCACGTTCTAACTTCTAAGTTCGTAAATTCAAACTTGTAAGACGTGTTTAATCAATATAATTTACACTTTCGACTTCGAAATATCAAAATCATTGAACATTATCAAGTCTTACAGTTAGCTTAGTTAAGATTGTAACAAGCGATAGTTAGAGCATGTAGGTTTTGTGCAAATCAAAGTCACGATGCCGGAAATACAAAGATTCTATTCTGCAATCCCAACAAAGTGGTTATAAAAATTACAAAGAGCTGATATCGCATCGCAGCTTAGAGCAATAATTATTAAAAGTACACTTACATATATTTATCACCACGATTTAGTAAACTATCTTTTCAATACACTGGTTTGTTACACAACAGTCTTTGTGCATATTTTTTCGCGAACATAAAAAACAATTACCACATTTATGTACGACTGTAAATGACAGAAAATAAGGGAATGAAAAAGACGTCTACATTGGATGGATGATGCCCAATTCTTTGCCGATCGAAATTCAACTTCTATTTAAGAGATGGCGACACCGTCGACTTAACCATAGACTATGAATGTCTTGATGACAGACCTAAATATACAAGCATACAGTATTATCTTTAGAAACAGGTACAACATTGCGAGTACAAATAATTTTACAAATAAATGTCAATTTACGAAAAATAAAAATAAAAACTCTTATAGTTTTGGAAATTAGCCTATAATGTTCTTTGAGACTTCCTCTATAACATATCCAAAACCCCCATATGGGGGGGGGGGGTGCGGAACCGGCCGCCATTTTGAATTTTAGGTCCCCTTTTTGGTTTTTTGCACATATCTCGAAAATCTCTACTTCTAGCATTTTGACTACTTCTAACAAAAGTTTTTAAATAAAATTTGCTACAAATTTGGTTCCATTCATTTTTACTCTAAGGTTATTACTTTAGGAGCTACAGGGTGTTTAAGTTAACAGAGAGATAAAAAATAGGTATTTAAGAATACGGCGTCGTTTATAAAAATAATATTCACTATCGCTCACATTTTTATTTTACAATAAGCAAGCTCATAGTCATCTACCGACCCAACATAAAAACTGGCCAAGTGCGAGTCGGACTAACACACGAAGGGTTCCGTACCATAGAGCAAAAAGAAAAGTTTATTGTATGGGGATTCTTTAAATTTTATTTTATTTTCATTATTTTTTAGTAATAGAGACTATAATGATACTTATTCTCTGAAAATTTCAAATATCTACCTATTACGGTTCACAAGATACAGCGATTGTTAAGGTCAAGCAAAAAACGCCTAAAAAATCAAGTTTCTTGTATGAGGGCCCCCTTTAATATTAATATTAATTTAATTTTTATTATTTATTGTTATAGCGGCAACAAAAATATATATTCTGTGAAAATTTTAACTGTATATCTATTACGGTTCATGAAATATAGCCCGTGCACCTAAAATATAGCACCGAAAAAATCACATAAATATTTATCACAGGCTATATTTTATAAACCGTAATAGACATACAGTTGAAATTTTCAGTTTTTATTTTTATTTGTCGATTTTGGTAGTAGATTGACTGGGCTACTTCGCTAACACATTCCAGAAAAGAATAAAAACATTGCATAATTTAATGACATCATAAAGCATTTATACTGAGTATGTAATTTTTTCCCAAAAATAGGTGAACTGATAAGTACATCAGTAAAATTATATTTAGCTTTTGTTTTAATTTTTAAAACCTCTTTCATATTATTTCAACATTTCTTGGAATATTTGGGCTAAATTAATCGTAAGTAAGTAGTAGTAAGTAGTAAGTAAGTAATCGTAAATAAAAGTAACACGTCTTTTCTCATACTATAACGTTGTCCGGATTTGTTCTAGAGAAAATAGATAAAGAATAAAATATATAACTATATCAGGTTTTTAACTATAGTTCAGGCTAAGGCTTGTGTAATAAGAACTTAAGAGCAGTTTTACCTTTTCTCTGAAAAATCTAAGATTTCAAGCTCCAAATTTAGCATCGTAGGAGAGACTTTCACATATTTCAATACATGTTTTAAATAAACTAATCCTTCATATTGACATTTGTCAGACCATATTTACAAAAACTATTTTATTTATTTTGTAGTGATAAATTTCCCACACCTCGTTTTAATAAAATAAATAACAGACTCAACTTTGAAGCTCTATATCTGTCCTTAAAAGTCATCTGATTTACTTGAAAAAAATACTTAAATATCAGACATATAGTCCTATTGACACATTACAGACCAGAATATAGATTTTTAATCAAATTAATGGTAAAAAAAAAAGAACTTCCGCCAAATTTCCCGAATTATACGGTTACTTTAACACGATTTTTTGTATTGAAAAAAGCATAAATTCAATAAAATTTTTATGTAGAAATAAACTACGTTCTTTAACGAATCTATATATATAGTTTAATTAACAATCCATGTATTTGATCAAACATAAAAACTTATTAAACATCCCCCTAAATTACAATAAATAGCTATGCAATGTCTTCGCTTATTTAGTATGCGCCCGGCGCTCGTTGGGGAAGGACCTGTGCAGTTTTTGCCACCATCCAGATGCACGTACGAGAGTCGTGTAAACACTAATTTATACAACGACTGCAAAGTTTTGAGCATGAATATTTTTCTAAAAAATATGCGTGAGTATTTTTTTAAATAAGTGAAATTACAGCATAGCACCTAGGACAGTCACGGAAATATGATATTATAAACTAATACTAAAGTAGTCCATTTTGAAATCCAAGATGGCCGTCATATTTTTTTTTTTTTGAAGAAATTATCATCTATCTCATATAATAAAATCGTAGATTTGCCGTATCTGTACATTAGAGAATTTTGCAAAATAATAACTGGGAAATGTTACGGTTGAGTAATAGAACGATAAAAGCTATTTTTGAAATTTTTGTCTGTTCGTCTGTTTATCTGTTTGTCTATTTGTCTGTATGTTTGTGCGCGCATCACGCAAAAACTACCAAATGGATTGAAATTAAATTTGGTATGATTTAAGTTCATACTACGGACTAACATATAGGATACTTTTTATCACGAAATTCAGCACGGTTCTCTTGGGGGAGGGGATGAAAGTCAAAATGTGTACTTAGCTGTAATTCATTAACGCGTGGTCCGATTTCATTCATTCTTTTTTTGTTAGAAAGGAGATACTTTAAAGATTACCGGCTAATCTCTGAAAGGCTGGATCGATTTTGATGGGACTTTCACTGGCGGATGTTTACACATTTTGATCTACCGTTTTTAGCAAGTTATGAGCTCAAAGGAGCTTAGGAAAAACAAAATGATTCCCACGGGATTTTATAAAATATCCACGCGAACGATGTCGCGGGTATCCACTTGTTTATAATATGGGTGTCATTTCATTTCCGAAGATTTTTGCAAAATAAATACTGGGGGATGTTAGAGATAAGTAATAGAACGTAAAAAAGCTATTTTTAAAATTTTTGTCTGTTTGTCTGTTTATCTGTTTGTCTGTATGTTTGTGCGCGCATCACGCAAAAACTACTGAATGGATTGAAACAACGAAACTTGGTACGATTTAAGTTTATACTACGGAGTAATATATAGGATACTTTTTATCCCGAAATTCAGCACGGTTTTCTAAGGAGAGGGGATGAAAGTCAAAACGTGTATTTAGCTATAATTCAATAACGCGTGATCCGATTTCATTCATTCTTTTTTTGTTAGAAAGTAGATACTTTAAAGATTACCGACTATTCTCTAAAAGGCTGGATCAATTTTGATGGGACTTTCACTGGTGGATGTTTACATTTTGATCTACCTAAACATCCGCCAGTTAACTTTTAACAGTTTTTAGCATGATATGAGCTCAAAGGAGCTTAGGAAAAACGAAATGATTCCTACGGGATTTTTAAAAACCAATATATATCCACGCGAACGAAGTCGCGGGTGTCCGCTTGTTACTATAATAAAAGTCGCACTTGCACTTCTGACTAAACCGACATTTTAGCAGTAAACAAAGATTGCATACTTTTTATTGTTCTATTGGTAAACTTTAAATAATTGTATTGTACCTACTCTTATCAGAAAATGTATTCAAGAACTTCAACAGGTGCAATGCAACAGCTCTGTTATGTTATTTTCAGACAGATGATTTGAAATATAATAATAATAATAATTGGCAGGTAATTGTTAAATAATTAAAAAGGTATTTGTTTCTTTTATTAGTTAGTTTAGAAAAAAATGGCTGAAGGCTAAATATGCGTGACACCTATGATATAAATACGGAACCCTACATGTATTCATAGAGAAGAACATCATATTATCCTGGTCGCTTTTGTTTTGTAAGTTGAACGTAGATTCATGAAATACTTATTCGATAAAAATATTTTATAATAAACATTATATATATAATACTACAACATCAAAGAAATAATTCAGAAATTTATATTTAATACAAGTACCGAAACTAAATTCATGGTCGCGCTATATGCAAGTGGTCGTCCGTGCAGCATGCCGCCCGTCTACCTGCCGTTAGATACCTAAACTTCCATAGCGCGAAACTGGGAGAGGGGTCTTAAGAATACAATACATTATCACACTTCACACGTCACACTAATATTATAAAGGCGAAAGTTTGTGTGTGTGTGTGTGTGTGTGTATGTTTGTTCCTCTTCTCCGCCGCAACTACTGAACCGATTTGGCTGAAATTTTAAATAGAGATAGGCTATGCCCTGACTTACACATAGGCTTTTTAGCACTTTTTATCTCGGAAAAGTATTCCTGTGGGACTAAAATAAATATAAACTTCCAAAAACGCCATAGAGGGCGCTGACAGTTCTTAGGTAAATCACGCTCACATAACACATTATTGCAATAGTTTGCTGTGTTGCATGTATTGGCAACACATAGGCTACTTTTTATCCTGGAAAAATGCACAGTTCTCACAGGATTTTGAAAAACCCGAAATCTATAGCTACAGCTATAGATAGATTACTATAGCAAACTTCCTTGAAAGTCGCTATAAAGTTTAGAAAAGGGAACGGGAACAGGAACCGGAAATCCACGATTCCCTCGGGATTTGTTTAAAACCGAAATCCACGCGGGCGAAGCCGCGAGCAGATGCTAGTTAAACGATAACTGAGTAAGGCCGTAAATTTTTCCACTTTTTGGATGGCCAGGTAAGATCGATTTTGTAAAAAGCTTATTCTTTTTACCAGCTTAGCTGAATAGTGTTTCAGGTAGCGATAATTACAATGTACAGAATAACTGTCACTAGAGTCATTGTTTAAGTTAATACGTCCATGATATCAAAATACATTCATTTAAAAATAATTTGTCCCAAAATATGATACGAAAATATAATCAACAATGTGACCGACTTATATGAGACTAACTTCGAAAGGTATTTTCAAATTTAGTCTCATAAAGTTTGGAACTTATGGAAAAAACTTATGAAACTTATTTTTTAGTTTGAAACTTATGAAACTTATGGAAATAAGATATACTTAGTTGAGCTACTTAACACATTGTAACCAAAATTATTTATGTTACAAAGTAGAAATATCTACGATCTTACCCAATTATTATTTGGAAACAATACCTATTAGGTCTTTCACAAGAACCCAACTTGCAAAGCTACAAGGCGCCATCTAGGAATAGACGTATAAACAACTGATACGGTTCCCCTCTCACTCGCACCCGTGCGCTCTTGCTAGCCGAACGGTTCAATGACTTTGGCGACCAGTTTCTATTTTCTCTCTGGTTCTGTCGTCGGGTCGGCACTCGGTTCGCAAGGAAGGGGGTCTTTGTTTGCGTTTCACGTTCGCGTCGCACGGTATCATCTGTGAGAATTCCACCGTATCGTGTCCGAGACGGAATGTGTTCGCATAAGTGGAAGCGTGGCTGTCGCTCGTCCCGGTGCATGTGAAATGTGGTGCTTTGCCCCGAGGCGGGTTCGTGCAGCGTCGCGAGTGCAGTGAGGTGCGTGCAGTGGTGTGCGGGTCGGCGCGGCCACGGCGAGCGAGGCGCGCGGCGCTGGCGGCGGCCGCTCGGCCATGACCGGCGACATGCCTCTGGGGAGCGCGCACGCGTTCGGGCGCGCGCTGCTGCGGGACGGCGCGCTGCCGCCGCTGGAGCCCGGGCCGCCCGCGCCGCCCGCGGCTGGCGCGCCGCCCGACAAGCGCCCGCCGGCCGCCGCCGCCAGCCCCGAGCAGGTGATGAAGCTGTACATGAACAAGCTCACGCCGTACGAGCACCGCGAGATCTTCGACTACCCGCAGGTGTACTTCATCGGCGCGAACGCCAAGAAGCGGCCGGGGCTGGTGGGCTTCCCGAACAACTGCGAGTACGACAACGAGCAGGGCTCGTACATCCACATCCCGCACGACCACGTGGCGTACCGGTACGAGGTGCTGAAGGTGATCGGCAAGGGCAGCTTCGGGCAGGTGGTGAAGGCGTACGACCACAAGAAGCGCGAGAACGTGGCGCTGAAGATGGTGCGCAACGAGAAGCGCTTCCACCGGCAGGCGCAGGAGGAGATCCGCATCCTGCAGCACCTGCGCGACCAGGACAAGGACAACTCCATGAACGTGATCCACATGTTCGACTCGTTCACCTTCCGCAACCACACGTGCATCACGTTCGAGCTGCTGTCCATCAACCTGTACGAGCTCATCAAGAAGAACAAGTTCCAGGGGTTCTCGCTGCAGCTGGTGCGCAAGTTCTCGCACAGCCTGCTGCAGTGCCTGCACGCGCTCAGCAAGAGCCGCATCATCCACTGCGACATGAAGCCCGAGAACGTGCTGCTCAAGCAGCAGGGCCGCTCCGGCATCAAGGTCAGTACCACCAACCAACATCAACCCACCACCAACAGAGACAACTTATTGTACACATCGGTGCTTCCAGACACTTATAACCTATTAAAAAAAAACTAGTGAATAGCATAAATATGCATCTTCTAGGCAAACATCTACGCTACATTATTACTTTCAACCTATCAGGTGTAAATTGTGATTGTGGTCAGTCGTGTGTCTATAGCGATAATAGACTACGTATACAGCCACAGAATAATAACTAGTACCTAAAGGTAATACAGCTACGTACAATATATATAAATCACTTTGGAATAGGTATAAGGATACCTTTCAAACACAACCTGAGTATCTTTAAAAAAATAGTGAAAAATAGGCATCTTCTAGGCAAACGCGTACCTGCATCTTAGGCCACATCGTCATTTTCCATCAGGTGTGATTGTGGTCAAGCTTGTCTATGGCGATAAAAAAGCTACATACAACTACGTACCTACATATACACATGAATGCGCAACATTTTAATTAAACGTGAATTTCGTGAATTTCGCCCCACTCGACTCATACTTATACCTACTTATATCTATAATTAAAAACATTTTTAATTCGACAGTTTCACATTTTCATGAATATTTATGAACGCTCGGCGAAACGCTTCTGTCTCACAGATACGTGAACAGTCGAAAATGTGTCGGTAATAACACCTGTGTCTTATTAGATAGGATAGGAAATGTGTAAAATGTGTTGTCAGTAGCACCTGCGTCTGGGTGGGCGTGCAGTTATTGGGTTACCGAATCGTCCGAACACCTGTTTCGTTTACAGAATCGGTGGCGGCGGGCGCGATCGATCTTAGCGTCGTTTGTTGTGATCAGCTGGCCACGCCCGCACCGTACGCTGACTTGGCCTCTTGTTAACATCCCCGTTTTTACCCCCGTGCCTCGGAGAGCACGTTAAGTAGTCGGTCCCGGTTATTATCACTATCATGTGAAAATAGTCGTTGAAGCCCGCCAACCCGCATTGGAGCAGCGTGGTGGGTCTAAGCTCTAATTCCCTCTCTCCTATGAGAGAGGAGGCCTGTGCCCAGTAGTGCGACGTTAAAAGGCTGTAGTGGTGGTGGTTGTGGTTAACAAGAGGCCTCAGGGCCTGTTTCACCACCTTCTGATAAGTGTCGGATAGCCTAAACGTAAGTTTAAAAAACGTAAAGTCTGTCACTTTCTTCACAGTGACAGACAAAATTTACGTTTAGGCTGTCCAACACTTATCAGAACGTGGTGAAACAGGCCTTTTCATTTGGGCGTTGATAGTCTAGTGGGGGACCGATTTCGTTCCCCGGCACGCTCTTCAACTTTTCGGAGTTATCTACGTTTTAAGTAATCAAATATCGCAAAATACTCGCTTTAACGGTGAAGGAAAGCGTCGTGAGGAAACCTGCATGCCTGAGTTCTCCATAATGTTCGCAAAGGCGTGTGAAGACTACCAATCCGCACTTGGCCAGCGTGGTGGACTACGGCCTAAACTTTTCTCATTCTGATAGGAGACCCGTGCCTTGTAATGGACCGGTAATGGGTTGATCACGATTCATTTGGGAACAAATGTCCCACGACAAACTTGACTGATTTCGTACGACTTCGCACGACATGTCTCACGACATTGCGTTGTCGCAGAAGATCATGAAACAAAATGTCGGGCTACGTCGGGCGAAGTTTGCGTGTCGGAGACGCGTGTCGTGGGACTCTTCCAAACCTACCCGTATGTGTCCAGTGTCCCTTTTGTGTCCCCTTATACGTACATAAAAGCGGTGCAACTTACCGACAACGCGATTTCAACAACGACACAACAAGAAATACGTATGCGAGGTTCGAAAGTGCCTTGCCGTTGTAACGATGGTCTTCTTAATTATTGTACGGCAAAGGTGTATTTAAAAAATATGCAAATCGATCATAATAGCTAAATTTCTTCTAAGGAGAACTTTGATTAACTTCGTCCGGCTGTGGAATTGTACCAGGATAGTATGATTATAGGTAGAAACTAGAAACCTACTCGGTATCCACTTGATGAAAAAAATTCAATGGAAACAAACTCTAGCTCGCAAAATGTAATGTAACGATAGGTACAAGCAACGCTTACCAGCTGCGTATCTTATTACGTGTCTGCATATTGTGATATCATGATAAATGTTATCTGAACGGGTTATAAAGACGCTGCGACTTGGAAGCTACGCATCCAGTTCTATTTTAGATCTTCCTGATTACGTTTTAGTAACACCCGACTAGTCTGTAAAGTTGAGCGCGCACTGCGGTTTTTAGAAACTTTTTCCGCTTTCACACATAGCAGCATAGACATAGAGCATAGATAGAATTTCATGGTCAGGTCAGAAGAATGAGACTCCCGTCCGCCTAATCGCCTATTCTCCTAACTCAGTCGCTATGAAAAAAATAAAAACCACTGAGCTAATTTGACATATAGATTATAGACCGTATATGTATATTTTTTATCCATTATACAATTTATGTTATTTTGACACAGTAAAGCAGCAATGTATGTCGAACTAATTCGGTGGCTTTGATATAGTGATGATTACATGTATGTATGACAGGTATGTGTTGTGTAAAATAATTTGATTGATGCTGATTGAGTAATTTTTTTTCCATCCCTTCAGTTGATGCATTGACATGGTTCCTCGAAAGACCCACTTGTTCTAGATATCTTTCGATAAAATGTAATATTTTATGCGCGCTCAGTTCAATACAGTTATTTACGTCATTACTCAAACTCATCATTGCGATTTCGCAACCACAATCTAAACTTTGGGACGATTAAAAAAAAGTCAATGTCATTGGTTGCAGACAAAAAGATTATTTTTATCTTTTATGCGAAAACCGAGAACCTTCGAACGTTCACTAAATTATGGACAAAGTGACCTACAAGTCGATGATAGCCAGCGGTGAACGAAGTGGTTTCTCTGATATCTAAAATTTAACGTAAGGTCGTACTGGCGTCATGTCAGTCGACAAAAAGCCGTTGGTTCAAGGTACTTACATTAAGACGCGTCTTTTCTAAATTGATACAAAGTAAACTATCTCCAGGTATCTAGCTATCGTTAATCGTATAGTAGCCAAATAAAAAAGTATTCCGAATTTGCGCGTCGCATTGATTTTGTTTTGTTGACAAGAACACACAAAATATAATTTACAAAGCAGTAGAGATAATGCAACATTTTACAAAACTCGCGTCATGGCGCTTCGTCTCTCACACAATGTGTCTTGAGTATTTGTAGATACTTACTCAGTTTTGTATCCAGGATAAACGTAAAATTAAAATCTTTATTTCTTTATTAATTTTTTTAGTTAAAATCTTTATACTAATACTCTAATTTTAGCTGACATCCTAAAGCGAAGTGTCCACTAGCAAATAAAAGAACAACTCACATTGCACGTTGTGAACCCTCGCAGCAAGTCAATTTCTGCAAGTTTTTACTAATCTGGTAATGACTTGTGTAACTCATAACGGCACGAAAAGCTAGACTCTCAACAAGGACAGGTCAGGACAAATCGTTCTATGGAGTCGTCTTGTCCGTTTATTAATTATCTTTTTTAAAATGATCTGTCTCCGTCGTTTTCGTCAAATGTTCGCTGGCAGGTCAATTAGGACTTAAAAGTTTTGAAACAAAGAAAACTAAATTTAACTTAGCAGGGAGCAAACAATTTTAATGAGTCGAACCCAACTAATTATGATGTAGTCCTCATCTATACCTACTCTAGTATCTGCAATCTGTATAAATAAACCCGTAACAGGACAAATTTCTGTACATTAAATATTCGGTCATTCGGATCAAACCCGACCACATTAAAATTTCGATTGCGCAAAAGTTAACAGTTATTGCACAACAATTTCTTGTAAGCTAGTAGTGTGGTCAGTTGTCCTTTAGAATTTGCAGTGATTACTGATATTATGATTTCAAATACTTTAGAAGGACGTAACTCGATCGACGTCATTGCAGTGTTAAATAGTAAAGTTTATGTTTATGGAATCAGGCGCCACAAGATCGTGTTCTGTGGCGATACTTCCAAGAGACCTATGTCCAGCAGTGGACGTCTATTGGTTGAGACGACGACGATGTTTCTGGAAGGACTCACAGCCGCCGAAGCCCATCGAAGATTAGTCAGGGTGATGACTTCCAGCGCGCTCTCTCAAACGACTGTGAAACAATGGTACCAACTCTTCCGAGTTGGGATCTTTGACGTTACGGAACATCATGGAGGTGACGTTAAATCTGGACCCTAAACTGAGGAGCGCGTGAAAATTATGAAAGATGCTTTCCGTGAATCTAGAGCTTGGTCTATCACGTCGCTGTCGGCTCTGACAGGAATACCTGGAACCACTTGTTATGAAATTATCACGAAAAAACTTGAGATGTGGAAAATCAACACCAAATGGGTACCTACCCCACAGATTGACTCAAGACCAGAAGGATTAGCGGCATACGGCGTTATACCTAATTATACCTAAATACTTTCCATTCCATGGAGTTCCCACGGAATTTAGAAAAAACCCAAATCCCGTGAGCAAAGTCGACGATATCAGCTATTACTCAGATATCAACTATTGATACATCGATGCTATTGATAAAAGAGGAATCGTATTATTTGCACTCAATAAAAACTATGTTGAACAAAAAGCTGCCAACTATAATCTGTTGAAGTTGACTGATTGTTTTATTTAAGCGAGCGGTAAATGTCTATTAGTTAGTAATAAAAAGTGGTTTGTCTAAATTAAATTGAAGCCTCGTCAACGGTTTTAATGACACCGCCAGATTGTCTTATCCGCGATCGCTATTTAATTTTAGTACTTTTATTTGGTTTGGGCTATAAAAATTAAAATTCTTCCAACTATTACAGTGACGCGTAAATATTTATAGATATGTGCGCAGATTTAGTACAAAATATTACTACATAATTATTTAAATTAAAAATCTAATAAGTAAAAAAAAAATATTTAGGAAACAAGAAAGAAAGATCGCGGGCGTCAGCTGGTATAGTAGGTATATCATCTAAAAGTATCATTAATATGAAAAATATCACTTGAATTTGACCTTACAGAACTAAGAAATTAAATCACTTTTACAGCAAAGGAGTCATCGTATCATCATATCAACTTGAATATCGCCATTTTGGCTCTCACTGCCACAAGAAGCAAGAGTGAAGATCCACAGAATGAATGTTAATCGTGACATATTGGAAAATGTAAAATTCAGTACTAATCGAAGTTTCGTGCGACGCGTCGTATCATCAAGAGTCAGCTTATTTTTAGTGTAAGTTTAGAGATTGTATATAACAGAATTAACACCTATTAGCAATCGAAGATAATAAATTCAACCAATAAAACAGCAACATAATCGAAAATTTCGCAACACAGCCACCGGCGAAGCATAACCCTGACATGAAATTGCAGTTCTAACAATATTAACACGTAACAGATTAAGTATGTAAGCCGTAATAAAATAATAGGCTCGCCTGTTTAACTGAAATTTAAACAACTGCGCGGTATATTTGAACAGTTGAGACCTACTTTGATGGCACCAAACCAACTGATATGTAAGATAAGATTAGGGTTGGCGCCTGTACACGTTATTGATAAGAGTTATTGCAATGTAATGTTTTTACTATACTAACCTATTACCTATTTATTTTTATAGAACTTTAATATCTTAGATTGAGAGAGAAAGCTAAAATAGAATAATTTTGCTTAATAAGTCTATTCTAATTTTCTGGTATAGAAAATAGACCACTGAACCCATTTTGATGAAGTTTAGCACAAGCTTACATTCTGGAAAACGACTCTTTGTATAGCTGACATGCAGGCGGGGAAAAATATGTACTTACCTTCTCTGCTTCATCCAAGAAAACAAATACTTCGCTCGTACAAAGTCGCTTAATGTAAATAACCCTATCTAGAAATTAATATACATGTATTATAGGTAGAGGTACATTTATATTGGAAACTGGTTGTTTCTAAGCAAATGTGCTCAAACTGAGTAAAAAACAAATGCTATCAAAAATTTTAAAATTCATTTAGTAGCTTACAGCATGAATTCTTGTCTATCAATTTTATAGATAGATAGACTACGTTAATATAGATTTAGCTATGATAGATCTAGCCACGGTTCATGGCACTGCGATGTAGCGGTAATTTCTTCTTCAACCGGTTTAGAAACACTCGTTTGCTAGTTACTGTTTGTTACTTACTTATAAAAGTTTTCATTCTCTGTTATTTATTACCTGTTACATAACCAATGAGTAAATTACATCAAAAATGCAAATTGCAAAAGGTAACGAAAATGTAAAAATTAGATTGGATACTTAGAAAAATAATAATTAGAGTATTTTTTTTTTAATGTTAATAGTAAAAACTTTTTGAAAAATGAAAAACGAAAGCGACGAAAACCAAACTGAAAAGCCTAAAATAAAATAAACCTTTGTAGTTTTAATAACCAAGCTCCTAAATTAATGCAAGTAAAAGTAAGTAGACCTACCTTTGTAATTTTGAGTCGGGACCAGTATAAAATGATGGCAATATAAAATGTTACTAATTATTATCTTCTATCTTCTATAATATAATAAAACTGTAACAGATCCAATTCTGTACATTGAAGATATTTAAAAAAAATTTATTGGAGGGCACTCTATAATCGATACTGAATCCAAAACTGCAATTTTTTTCATTTTTGTCTGTCTGTCTGTCTGTCTGTCTGTCTGTATCTAGGCCGCGCATCATGCCGAAACTACTGAATGGATCCGAATGAAACTTGGTACGATTTGAGTTTATACTCCGAGGTAGGTTATAGGATACTTTTTATCCCGAAATTCAGCACGGTTCCCTTAGGAGAGAGGATGAAAGTTAAAACGTGTATTTAGCTGTAATTCATTAACGCGTTGTTCGATTTCACTCATTCTTTTTTTTGTTAGAAAGGTAGTAGGTACTTTAAGTATTGTCCCGTAAATATTTCAAGGTCATAGGTTTTTTAGTTTAGAAATGACAGACATTTATTGGGTTCCAATAACTTGGGACCCGGATCTTTGTACGTACGGCTTATTTTAAACTGGCGTGCGTTTAAATTTATGTTTGTCGTTCTGTCTATTTGTTCCAGCTAATCTCCGAAACGGCTGGATCGATTTTAATAGAACTTTCAATGTTATAAGGAGTAACAGGCTACATTTAGTTTAGGTACATAAAAAATTATGGGATCCGATCCGATCCTATATAAAACCTATAAACACGCGAACGAAGTCGCGGGGGTCAGCTAGTTAGAAATATATTTATTTAGGTGATTAACTGTAGACGTTCAAATAGTCAGTTTTCAACTAAAGAGATTAAAACTATTTTGTGCTAGAAATTAATACAATTAACAAAAGTATTGAACAAACCATAATAATGAATAACGAATGCGAATAGTTAGACACTGATAACACAGATAGCAAAAGATAAGCGGATTAGTGGGATAGTGTTCTAAATGAATATTATGTTACCTATATATATATATATAATTTATGTTTATAAGCAAGGACTGAAGAATGCTTGATGACTTGATGAAACCTGCAAAACTTTTTAATTATTTATAAGTATTTGTATCACCTAGGGTTGATGCTTATTCAGCCGAAAAGGCAAATAGTTAGGCATTTGGATTAAAGTTAATATTTTTTGGAAATATTTTATTTTATTCTTAAAATGCATCATTATTAGACTCTCCATGATTGAGGTCTAGTAGTCCCTGTAGTCTCTGACTTTTATCCCAGTCCAATCGTATTTCCATTTTAGAATGTTTTTTTCTTTTTCGTTTATTTCAATAACCATTCTGCATCAATAATCGGGGAGTTTATTCCATAAGGCTGGAGTTTTTTATCAAACGATGAACGCACAACTCTTACCCGAGAACCGTTTAACAGTTTAACTTTAACGCTTCCCGATCAAATCAAGAATTTTATCAATTGATCATCATAGATAGCTAGTTATCTCGGTTATCCAAAGCACGGCTTCGACCGACGGTTAGCCTTACAGAATTCACGGGCAAGTGATCAAGCACTCGGTCGATACAAAAACTTTTTGTTTCTAATTTTAACTGCCTTCACAGGTCATAGCCCGTGAAGGTTTCACGTAGAGACCAAGGTGAAATCTCACCTTTAAACGTTATTATTAGGTACATAATACCTATTTATCGTTATATATTTACCGTTCAGAGTCCGGGAGTACGTTGCACGGGAGTTGATCTCGTCGAGTTCGGCGTACTACCGTTTTTTCAACTTTTCTCCGAAATGTGGCCACAAACATTTTCGTGCTTGAAAGTGTTCTTTTTTTTAAAAGCTTTGCGAATTCGCTCGTGGCTTGCAGTTTCGCTTTGCCGAAACTATTGCTAGCTAGCTACCGCAGCGCATTCCGCCTTGACGATTGTCGTCACGTCTGTCACGTGAATTCAGAAATGGAACTATATATTATAATCCCCCCAATTTCGCAAATAACAGAGTGAGGTCTGCATATTGCAAGCGAAGCCCTATCTAGTCTAGGATATATAGCATACTTTTTATCCCGAAATTCAGCACGGTTCCCTTGCGAGAGGGGATGAAAGTCAAAATGTGTACTAATGTAGCTGTAATTCATTAACGCGTGGTCCGATTTCATTCATTTTTTTTTGTTAGAAAGAAGATACTTTAAAGATTACGGGCTAATCTCTGAAAGGCTAGATCGATTTTGATGGGACATTCACTGGCGGATGTTTACATTTTGATCTACCTAAACATCCGCCAGTGAACTTGTGAACAGTGAACTTTTAACAGTTTTTAGTAAAGTATGAGCTCGAAGGACCTTAGGAAAAACAAAATTACTCTCACGGGATTTTCAAAAACCAATATCTACGCGAACGAAGTCGCGGGTATCCGCTTGTTCCAAATATTCGGTAAGGGTGATTGTATCCGTTTTTTTTTTGTGTAGTGACTAATTAGAGAGCAATCTCTCGTATTTTAGCTTCATCTAGTGGAGACTGGTTGTAGATTATGATTGTACGAAGTACATTATCTTACTTCTTCAAGTTTTTGACTCCCAATGACGAGATCTTGGCTCACTACCGAGAAGAGTATTAATACTATAGGTTCTGCCGATGTTTTTGTTTATTTTTGTTGAAAAAGGATGATTAAAAAAAAAGATTACGCTCTGCTTTCTAGTCAGCGAAAAATAAAATAGCGCGAATGGTGAAAATCAAAAGTGGTCGATCGCAGCGGAACATTTGGTACACATTCATTTGCAAATATTTGTCATGTCATGTCGGTCGGGTGCGCTCGGGTTCCGTACGCCGCCTGCCGCAATGAAATTACATCGACGCAAATTGCTGTGTCAATAAAACGTTGACGCCAAATTCCAAATTATACTAGTAGGTATGCACTGTGCCTGTACGGTAGTTTTTGTGTGGAGTCAGATTACATAGTTGATATGCCTACTACACGTGCATGGTTGGACAATGACAAGGAAATACAACCTGGCGAACCTAATTATTTGATTGAAGCTAATGCTCAACGAAACATAAATGCGAAAATTAGGCTGACTTACTATCAAAAAGTTTCGGCCATTTATAGAACTGAGATCTCATGACCAAGTCATTGCTTGGTAAATAGAGCCCTTAGATTAATGATTGGTCTCAGCTGCGCTCATACAGCTTTAAGTAGGTCCTAGGTAGAATATGATTTTCCCTATTTCCTTCAAGCTGTCATCTAATTCTTAATGATCCTGCTAAATGATAACATACAGTGCACTTTGTTTTTCTTCTCTTCTGGCTTTACACAGATTAGCCAAGTTTAACAGTGCACTGTGCACTGTGTACAGGTAATTACAGTGCACTTAGACTTTGCTCATTCGAGTTGATAATGAGTCATTAAATTATGTCCTGACATAAAGAGTCCTTAGAGATTACAATCTACATCCCTCTTCATATCAGATGCTGGTGCTGTTTTCTGTGAGATAAGAATATATATACGTATACACGTACATACCTAGGTACCTACTTACCAAAGTTTAGTTTTAGTGACCTAGCCTAAAGACCTATTTTGTAGCAAAAACAAGTTAAAAGCATCTTCTTTAATTTGTAAACATCTGGTTAAATTCGAAATGTTGTACCTGTACAGCAAAAACATGACATTCTTAATTTCGTACAAACTGACCTGCTAACACGAAAAAAAATGTTTTCCAAGATGGCCGTAGGACGACTTACCTGTACAGTGTACACCTGTACAAAGCCAGGTAGCGTTTATAAATAAACCTAAAACAGGTTATATCCCGTAGAGCTGAGAAGGGATGCCCTCCCTGTATAAGATTGAATGAAAAATACACTCTATTTCTGAAGGAATAAATCTTGCAATCGCTTGGACAAAAATTTCATTGTTACAGCGAAAATAATTGCAATGCACGCTCAAGAATAACTGGTTTTCGCTTTTGTTCAGCAATAATAACCCGGTGTCGGTCGTTGTAATGTGTATCGTTATCATCATCTTCATCATACAGTCTGTGGATGTCCACTATTGGACATAATGTAGGTCTTCTCTAATGAACGCTACCGTTACCTCATAAATCATAACCCCATTACTCTGAAAAGCTAAATTAAAAATTCACACAGTCGAAACCATTAACTAAATAGGTAGTAGGTAGATACAGTAAATAATTAAGTCTATTGTTTCAGTATCCATAACTGAAAATTTTCATTGTTTCCTTAGTGGCATTTTCAGTAGAAAAAGCATACGGAGCCAGGTGATAAATTCATAACCAACGGATAAAACCGTACCTATAGGTATTTATATACTCACAATCATTAATTAACATTATTTTCAGTTCGAATGGGAGATCTCTTCCAACTCTACTCTACTCACATTGACGGACTGAAATCTTAGGTGTTGAGAAATCGTGGGTTTGAGCTATTGTCGTAACTTGCAACTAACCATTTCTAGAACAAACTTCACGTTAAGCTTTGAGTTCATTGAAGTAAAAAGTTTAGTTTGATTAAAAAAGTTCAATGTCTTCAACACTTTTTGCGTTGCGTGTTTTCGTGAAGTCAGGTCGTTAATCTAAAAACGGAAGTTTCTGTGGTTCAATACAATTTCGGATATTATTTACAAGAGTTCAAAGTGTTAATGATGAGAGGTCATGACCTTAATCTTTCAAAGCTTACTGTACAACTTTTTAACCGACTTCACTCAAGCTATACCTACTTAATTTAAGAAAAATTTAACCGACTTCAATATGTACCGAAATAAGGATTAAATAAAAAAGGAAAATTGTCCATATCTACAGATACAGAACCGATTTTGATGAACGTTCCCTAAGTTGAACTAAATGTAAGCCAATAAAAAAGGAATGGTCACAATTCGATTAATAGTTTCGGAGTAATGCGTGGATAAACATATGTACATGGCGTGACGGGCACGGTACGGACACATCCATACTAATGTTAAAGTGTGTCCGGCTGTGTGTCTGTCTTTCGGTCTGTTACCTTTTCACGGTGCAACTATAGACCCGTTCTTGATAAAAGGTATAGACTACAGATATAGACTTTGGAGACGGATACAAAATTTTTTTTCATTCCGTTAAATCATAGTTACCACGCGATTACTAAATACCCAAATCTATGCGGACGAAGTCAAGGGTTTCAGCTAGTATTAAATAAATCGACTATAAATCATGCCTTTCGGAAGTGGCTATTGCTTTAATAGGCCTACGTAGTCACTTAGCCAAATGGCCGTTTACCACCTAGGTCTGACGTTTAAGAGCACTTTATTATTTTCCATCTTGATTGCTTTTGCGGAGCGGAATTAAACTGTTAGTAATAAATACTTGCATTTCATACTCGAGGGTGGAGTCGTTTAGTTGCGACAGCTCTTAACGAAACATTGTGGCCAATTCTGTTGTACACAATCTCTAAACCTAAACTAAGTTGACAAGTTTAACAAGTATAAATTGAAAATTTAAAAACCCCCGACATTCGCCATTTTGTGGCGACGGCCATCTTGAATTTGTAATAGTGCTATTCTACTAGTCAAGCCCTTTCATTTGATACCCATATTGAGGGCGTTGTGATAAAATATGTAATCCGCCATTTTGTAGCGGCGGCCATCTTGGACCGATTTTCTTCAAACATAGCTAACAACACTCTCGACTAATTCCCCTTTCAAACAAAAAAAACCGCATTCAAATCGGTCCAGCCGTTTGAGCGCCACAGGGGAACAGACAGACACACACACACACACACACACACACACACACACACACACAGACACGTCAAACTTATAACACCCCGTCGTTTTTGCGTCGGGGGCTAAAAATAGTGCTATCCCCTTCAGCAGGGAGGATTGTGAAAGAGACAGGAATATATTTAGACCTGTCATTTTAGTTTAGATTTAGAGATTGTGTACAACAGAATCGGCCACATTGTGTGGGTTAAGCAACGTTGACCCTGGTCTTAACTTTACGGGGGAAGCGGAACATGGTCGTACTGAATATTATAGTCTGATTTTTATTCGGTGGAATTCTGACAGTTGTCATTTAAAAATAGAATGAGTTATTTGTATGAAAAATAGGGTTACCACCTGAACTTCGATTTTACCCCAAACTAAAGTACCTAGAGTATCTGGCAGGCATTTGTCATAACTACATGTACATGAGTCAATTGAATTTTTATTTATATAAAGTTTTGAATTTATTATCTTTTTTGTGGGAAGTGTTTTATCTCTGGTAACATTAGACGTTCTGGAAACGTCAGAATTCCACGGAATTAAAAATCAGAGTAGGTATAGTTACTTGCTTGCTCGCTTCTCAATGAACACTTTGATAAGTAATCCATATTCCATACTAATACCACAGCTAATACTGTGAGTTGGCGCCTTAAAAATGGGAGGACAGATTTTTTATTTGTTTATTTATAAAAATACAAGTACAAAATAACTAGGTAATTTTACAAATAAACATTGAAAAAAACTACAGAGCTCAATTTACTTGCTTCTCAATACCAATTTAACAGCAAGAGTTCACAGTACCTACCTGTAGAAGAGTACAGTATGATGAAGATGAACGCAATCGAAATCCATTCAGAATTCGTTGAGTTCACAGAATACAAATTAAATAAGTATCTCAACGACAAAAAAACCTATAAAAGTGCGCAATCATCTTCATTACACACCGTATCATCACCGGGGCAGATATCGCGGGGCGATGTGACGACCCGCGCCCGAACTCCGCGTCGAGATAGCTCGACATTCGCAGTCCTTGTCAGATAAATTGGGTCACACGGTCGCGACGGATCCTATCGATTTTACCATCTTACGCAAATTGTGCCCGCCGCGCCAAGTTGTACACTTACAGCGAGTGGTCGCACAAATCGAAGACATAACAAGTAACGACCTATAGCATAAATCCACTGTGGACATTTCAATTCGATTTGCTGTACACTGCAAACGTTTTAATTCACAGATTCAAACGATACAATGGCGCCAATTTTATTGTGGTATGGTACACAATGGTAAACTAAACTAAATTAACAAGTCAAAGCCTTGTTACTATACTCCGTGTGGAAAAACATAACATTACATTGAGAGCTTTTAATTTATTTTCGAGATTGTGCGCAACGGAATTGGCACCAATCTCTAAACTAAATTAAATGACAGCTCTAAATGTAATGCTGTCCTTTTCGGTAGGGAAGTGCTATCCTTTTCATAATGATGAAAATGATAGCACTCTATATTTATCTGTTGATTTAATTTAGTTTAGAGATTGTGTACAACAGAATTAAAACCATTGATGTGTTTATTAAAAATTTATTACTTTGAATGAATGTTTTCTGATACTAATTTTAAAAAAATTTCATAAAAACAAAAGACCAAACTGATAAACATTGGCATGGGGCGGAGATAAGCCCATCGTGGACCATCATTGACCGTCGTTGCATTCCTTCGCGGTGCTTAAAGTACAAAATAGGGATATTACAGTTGTTCAGTTGTCTCTTTCATATAATACGCTGAGTGCGTGTAACTTGTGGCATGCATCACGCCAACAATCGGCATGAGACACGCTTTGTGGCAACGTAAACTGCTTTCAAGCCATGACGTGGCGCACGTGCGTTTAGCGACGGCAAAAGTTACGGTTATTATGCTCGAATTGTAAATCAGACCTATAAACAGATGTTTGTTGGTATATTGCTCTTAAAGGAACTGGCTTTTGTTAAGGAGTTGTGACTCGGGGGCAACTGAACCGGATTAATTAGATTGCAATTGTTAAATCCCTCTGTTGTATGGATTATGAAATGTAGTTCGAGTAACAAACAAATTATGTAGGTTAGCACTAACGTAACCATCAACTCGTTTTATGGCTCTATTATAGAAAAAATGATAAACGCGCTTTGCCGCGGATCTCAGCTGTTCAGCCGTTAATTTTAGGTAACCTTGAACTTTTAAAAATTCTCATGCTGTTGTCATAATGCTATTTGGGTCCACGCTACAAACGGCACAAGACTTGAGTGTGTTTCTTACAAAGAGACCAATGTCTATTGGATTAATAAAAGAACTTTCATAATTGGCTTGTTGCTACATAAAACTGGTACATATTTGTGCTAGTATTTATGGTAAACATTGACTGACTGACTGACTGACTGACATGCTAAGTAATGAATCGCGAGCAACTAATTAGCGTTAAATCTCGATAGGTATAATTGTGTAGAAAAAAACCTGCAGAAAACTTAATCGCCACTTAACGATTCGCCACGCGGTCTGCGGTGAACAAATCATCACTGACATCACTATACCCTGAAGCATTGTAAGTGGGTGGAGAGCCATTGTTTCTACTCAACTTTTTCTTAATAACATTAGATAGTTCTTCTTTCTCATGTTTGATGATGAATATTTGAGATGTTCTCATATAAACATTTATGATATCTCTTAAAAGTTTCTAAAAGGCTGTTTAGTATATCGGAAGTGATTCTAATTTATAATTTAAAGGCCACGATTGTCCAGTTTAGCTGTAAGTAAGTAAGTAAGAAGATACTGAACTAAAATGTAATCACTAATGATTACTTATCAATGTCGTTGACTTACATTTTGCCGTTGTTACATATCTGTTGCTTAGCAACCACTGTCTAATATTGGCTACGAAAAGTCAATTTATTCGTGTTATGTACCTATGCGTTTTATGTACCGTTTTGCGTTTAAATAAATTAGAGTAGATATACATAATTTTGCAACAGGCACAACGCATAGGTGCCTGGAGAGTGGATTCTCCTCCGAGAATCTTCTGTTTTCATTATATCAATTACAATCGTATGTCAAAGTAAATAAAGTTGAGTTTGAGTTTTTATCAAAAAGACGCTGCGCCTTTATACAACTCGTACAAATGGAACAAAGATCTACCTATATTAGAAACAGTTCTATTCTGTTAAAGAGAAAATTATCTTAATTACTGGTAGTAAAGGCATATCGAACAACTAACTTTAATATCCATTCACCTGTATGCACCGAGATAATATGGGTGATCTAAATTCACACACGTGGTGATTACGTCCGTAATAAGGTCAGAGTGTAAACTACTATCGAGCAACAATGTCTAACAGGCCACCTAATTAGCTTAACGAGCTTCGAAATAGACTCGCTAAAGGTATGCTAATGAAGGATTAGGTAACGGAAACACACAGTGAGTATGTATAATGCAAAATCGGTTACTATCTAGTCATCTTACTAAAAGCCATTATTTAATCTGTTTTTAATTGGACGTCTCTAATGATTTCCCAATCTCTATATTGTGACTCTTGAGTCTGGGGTAGTTCTAAAAATAAATCAACTTGGCACAGATTAGCTTTAGTTTTAAGTTGTCGGAAATATGTAAAAAATTATCACCATTACCTCACTTCCAAGATCGTACTACTATCTTAAAAATCTGTTGTCTTTTCTAATAATGTAACGAAAATCACCGAACAATCCCACGCGAGCAAAGGCCTCTTTCCTAACTGTCAACAAATTCCACGAGTTTCCATCCTGTATATTACTGTAGACTATTCTAGATTTCTTCTAGTATATCTGGTGCGCAGATCAAATTATTTATTCGTATGGTCACATCGGGCGACTAAAGATAACAGAGATTAATATCCCCGAGAGATATTTTTATCTGGAACACCGAGCCTTCTGTTGCTATGCAAACTACAAAGTACAAAAGCAACCGACAACGGCAAGTTCAGGTTTAAGTCGCAACTAGCTCCATCTAGTTGGGAGACTTGTAAAGTGGACTTGACTGAAGTCCCCGCAGGCTTACCAGTTTTTAGCCTGTTCTTTCAAACTGCGATCTTTTTTTTTTTTTTCAAAGTTTTGCACTAGAAGAAGTCTTCTAGTGCAATGATTCTTTTTATAAACCGTAAGTTCCTCTCGGAAAGTTTTTGATTTAGAGGGGTTTTTGTTTTGCCGTGTTCTATGAACTTTTCGTAATTTATTCAGAACGAATAATGCATTACGTAGAACTTTATTCTTAAACTTAAATCGCTGTACTTGTGACTTGATAATAAGATTTAAGATGAATTAATTGCAGTTTATGCCAAGTTACTCGTAGTTTAATAAAATCTAGCCAAGTGCGTGTGCACACAAAAGGTACTATTTTTATTTAAGTAGGTATCGATGCAAAAAAAGTATTTTCTGGCGTAAGAGAATTAAGAACACAGTATGATTCAGATTTTTTTACTGCGTTCGGGTTTAGTCTTCGCATATATTATACTTTTTACCACTATTTATTTTCAATTTATACTTTTTACCACATGTGCTGTATTTACACCACATTTTATTGGTAATGTTGATACGCAAAACGAATTAAATTTCCGACAAATTGAAATTGAACTGATTTTCATCATATATTATGTTGAAATCCATAATATATGATGAAAATTTAAAATTATTTTGCTATGATCCGCAAAACAGTCAAATTTGTATGGTACAGCAAGCAGCAATGCACAACTGCAAAGTTGCAGTTGTGCATTGTAGAGTCTACATCTCCTGAGGATGCTCCGCTGTCGGAGCGAAACGATCGTCGAGTTTATTTCGGTGGTGGATTTGTGTGGTGTTACTTGGTGGTGGTGCTTGGGGTCCGCTTGGTTGCTTATTTTTCCTGCTTATTTAACAGCAGGAAGGCTGACAGGGCATAGCACATGCTGCTTGTTGTACCATACAAATTTGACTGTTTTGCGGATCATAGCAAAATAATTTTGAACTGTTCATTTAAAATTTTCAGTTCCATAATACAATTTATTGGACGCGAAATTTTAATCAATACTTCGTAACTTAATTTACTTCGTACTTATTACCATAATACATAATTTTATGATAAAGTTTGATAATAATATTATTATTTATGTAAATAGGTACGGGTATATTGAAGAGCTGTCTTTTAAATTGCGTGTATTAAAAATACAGTTTTAATGACACGACACTTGACCTTTGAGAAGTTGAAGAACTTCTTGAACTTTTAAAACCTTGAAGATTAACCTCAACTTGTCTCATTTTATAATCAGTAAACTTAATAATATTGGGGTTCCATTGAAACCCTCTTTTGTATTATAATATATATTACGATATATATACTTTGTATTATAATATATAATAATATGATATTACTTGTAATGTATTTAAATCATAAATGTATCACAACGTAAACTCCTTATGTCTTTTTTGTTCATTTTCATTTTTAATAGAAATGTGTTTTTCTGAAGATAATTTATATCTAACAAAAACATTCGTTGGATTCTCGTCTCATCGCACCTGTGTCAGCGGCTTGCGCGCTCACTTGTGCACTAAAATATCTCCTGCTTGGTTGGGTTGGATAGTCTCCGTTGGGATAGGCTGCCGTGACTGAAATCCTGGCAGTAGAATATTATTATTAGTCGTAAAAAGCCATAATAACATAATAACGTAGACAATATCTACGAGTAACTGACAAGCGACATTTTTTGAATTGCAACGTTATTTTTTATGCCGAGTCAAGTTCTTGGTCAGCGTGTACATTAAAGGTATGACGCACGGTCGTACGTGATAGTAATACTGACATCGAAGTTAAAGGTCTTTGTACCGACTCGCCGATCAATAAATTATGGACGATTATTTTTAATGCGGATTTATTAAAACAAATGTGGCGTTCTCGAACTTCCTTCGCTCTATTTGCCAATGATCTGTGACTTTGGCGGTTTCTGAATTGGAATACAAACAGTGCAACAACCTCATTTTAGGGTTGCCAGTTATAGATTATAATATATCGAATTCAGAACTCTAATCCTTAATTCCGATTGTTTTTTTATATATTAGGTATTTTAGAGTAGGTAAGTACCTTCCTACCCATTATTTTTATAATTTTAAAGGTATAGTATCTAGGTGAACATATAACATTGAGCGAATTGCAGGCAGCTAGATGACATGTTAACCATTTAAGTTGTGTAATTTTGTAGAGTGACTGTAATCTGAGAAATTAGGTCGGATCGCGCTCATTCAACAATTTTTTCCACTGGTATAAAAAGTCTCTCGTTCTATTTTTGAAGGGGAAAAGTAATGTGCAAAAATTAGTTTTTTATTGTTTTCTAATAAGAAAGGATTTTTTACAAAAAATGAGGAAGATGACGTTGCAATGATGGCGATTGTACCTACCGGATACTAGGACCGAAGACATGACGATGCAAAGATGATAACACGTTAACCTGTAGAAAGTTAACAATAGCAGTTTAAAGCTATTTTTACGAGTAACGTTAATTTCTGCTTTTGGCAGCCCTAAAGCCACTCCGTATCTCGTTGCGTGGCGCGATCGATCCCGATGACCCACTTTACGCAAGTAACCTACATATACGAGTATGTCGGCGACCAAGCCAGATCTTTCACATTAAGGGTCTAATCACGGTGAAATTACACACCAAATATCACTTATTTTATTTCAGTGCAATATCTAACAAAGGAATGCATGCCATTTTCACGATTCGATTGCTTTTATATTTGTCTCTCAAGGTTATAACGGAAATATAGCAATACAACTTCTTTTGTATAACGAACAAATAAAATTATTGTAAAATAATTCTTGAACCATAGCTTAATAATCAAAATAAATATTTAAATGAATTTTACGTAACTCTAAATGGTTTATTTTAAACAAACTATGTTTATTTAAATAATACCAACCAACAGTCATAATTCCTGCAGATGGCGCTACCAGGAGATTCTACCATAGATTACACAAAACGTTATTATAAATTTCGCAATGATTAAATTTGATTAAAGTTAATGTTAATAACTCTAATAGATTTTATTATAAATATTTAAACAGCAAACTATTATTTCAATAGTAAATGGTGATATTGAACAATAAATTAGACATCAAACATTCAAAGAGTCAAAACGGTGTCTATTTAATATTAGACCTTGATAAATAACGGTTTAATATTTACCAATAATTATTTGAATATCAATCTCATCTATTTCACACATTTTTATAATTATTTAAACGATAAACTAAAATATAGTTTATCAATATTTTCCACTTATTGCCGATACATGGCGCTTGCGCCCATACGGCCATGCTGATTCCAGCGCGTCCCTTGCGCTGTTTCCCTTAAAATTCTGTGCCCGTTGCAGTTTTTTTTTTACAGTCAAATTCAAAGTCATTAAGTCAAAGTCAAAGTCAAAGTCACAAATTGTAAGTTATATTTTCAGTTTTTTTTTTGTTTGTTATGACGTAATTTCAGACAAGGCATCACCCAAACTGGGATCTAGCCGACCCACAAGGCATCACCAATAGGATCTAGCCAACACAAAAGGCATCACCCATCCTGGGATCTAGCCAACACAAAAGGCATCACCCATCCTGGGATCTAGCCAACACAAAAGGCATCACCCATCCTGGGATCTAGCCACCAAGACCAGGTTTAAGGATACGCATGGTGGCCAGCCAGCGTTTAAGGAGGGATGTTTTGGATAGGGAAAAATAGATTTGCACATCATGAAATAAAATAAATCATAAATCATATCAACACAATGCAAACACAACATAGAGTCAGCATTGCCACAGAGGAAACGGAAGCACTCGCATGTTAATCGATGTCCACTGATTCCTCTGCCCATACGGTCAATTAGTCAATTTGTCTGAGTTGTTAAAATTAGGTAAGAATCCAAAAAGGTCCGACTGACCTGGGTTGATTCTGGCTTTACATTTATCAAAATGCATTTGTCATCAAGGGACCGCTCGTTCATCCATTTCTACCAATCTATCTAACATCTACATCTTCTGTCAGTATGTCATCATCTGTATAGTAGGTAGGTAACATCATCTTTTCTTTTTTAAGTTACAATTCCGTGGAACTTTTACCTGTACTATTTATTACCAATAATAACATAGTGCTACATTTTAACAGATGAACAATTATTATTACTAGTTGATAGTTTTATTTCAAACATTACGTTCGTCGCTTTGACGGTAGTCATATTTATTTTTTCTCAGAATGACCCTTACGATTAACCTTAGCGTTGTTAAAACTGCCACGGGAACTGGAATTGCTGTTTGCCTAAAAAGGGTTAGGCTTGGAAACACTGACTAATTATCCGGCTGATTACATTCAAAACATACGACTTGACATTTTGAAGGTTATGTAACACATGGTTTTTTAGCAACGCTATATTTACTTCCTCTATTTTCAATTTCACGTTTCCGTAATGTTTTAGAACAGATATTAATTTGGGAAATAAATTGGCGGTTATGCAAATAAAAAAATTCAATTCTTAACAACTCAGATCAAATAAATTCAGGATAAATACCTGTGACCAGTGCATCCATTACCCTCGCTGACAACACACCTTTCGCAACACTTGAGACCCATCACTTATTTTACAATGAAAAACGCCTCATCCGGAGGTCTTAAAAACTTTTGGGGCTGTGATCCCACCGCTGCTGTCGGCGACCAAGCCAGATCTTTCACATTAAGGGTCTAATCACGGTGAAATTACACACCAAATATCACTTATTTTATTTCAGTGCAATATCTAACAAAGGAATGCATGCCATTTTCACGATTCGATTGCTTTTATATTTGTCTCTCAAGGTTATAACGGAAATATAGCAATACAACTTCTTTTGTATAACGAACAAATAAAATTATTGTAAAATAATTCTTGAACCATAGCTTAATAATCAAAATAAATATTTAAATGAATTTTACGTAACTCTAAATGGTTTATTTTAAACAAACTATGTTTATTTAAATAATACCAACCAACAGTCATAATTCCTGCAGATGGCGCTACCAGGAGATTCTACCATAGATTACACAAAACGTTATTATAAATTTCGCAATGATTAAATTTGATTAAAGTTAATGTTAATAACTCTAATAGATTTTATTATAAATATTTAAACAGCAAACTATTATTTCAATAGTAAATGGTGATATTGAACAATAAATTAGACATCAAACATTCAAAGAGTCAAAACGGTGTCTATTTAATATTAGACCTTGATAAATAACGGTTTAATATTTACCAATAATTATTTGAATATCAATCTCATCTATTTCACACATTTTTATAATTATTTAAACGATAAACTAAAATATAGTTTATCAATATTTTCCACTTATTGCCGATACATGGCGCTTGCGCCCATAAGTACGTAGTACGTACAGATGCCATCAATAATTGAGATTCAAAATTGAGGTAGCAAATTGAGTTAAGGCTGTGTTGCTATTTACCTATATCCGCAGCATTTCTATTTTGTTGATTCCCTGTTCACTAACAAACCGCCCTGTTTACTATCCCTATATTATAAATGCGAAAGTGTATTTAGTTTATTTTTTGTTTGTCCTTAAATCACGCCGCAACAGGGCTACGGAACGATGAGATTTTAGCATGGGTATAGTTGAGGAAAACTGGAGAGCGACATGGGACATTTTTATGTCTCGCGAAGACAAAGGATTAGCGCGGGATTTTTTAAAATGTAACATCATGCGGACGAAGTCCAGTAAGAGCTAGTTAATTGTATTTGTGTGTATGTCGGGAAAACAAACGGTTAGCGCTTGATTTTTAAAATCTAACACCACGCGGATGAAGTCCGGCAAAAACTAGTGAACTACATATATATACTGTACATATTGTGTCTTTACGGGTACTAACTAGTCCGTACCGAAACAATTCAGTCAGGCTAGACATAAAGAGCGCTTGGAAATAGTCTCCCAAAAGTTTGCTTTAAATTAGGACATACCTACCTAGGTAGAGTTGCGCGTCGACGCTGAGACATGATAATTATTATGATAGTGGTAAAAAAGTGGGAATAGGTTTGTGACCGCATCCGGTGAAAGGCCTTGACGAAGCCAAATAGACTTGTCAAGGACTGTTGAACTTAAATAAGGAAGCTGGATTGGGATTCTATTCAGGGGAGACCGCAGTCGGGGCCCAATAGTCGAATAGAAAGAAGTAGACCATAATCATTTTGAACCGTATAAAGATCATGTTGCATCAGTTTTAATTTCGTGAGTGCTATTGGGTATATGAATTTATTTGGAAACGAATATAATTCTATGTATTTCGGCGGGAAAGGGTTGTAACGTAATTGTAATCTATACTAATAAATAAAATTGAAGTGTCTGTCTGTAATATCGAAATAACTACCTCATATAAAGCTCATATGGTTATTTGAACGATACTATAACCGAATCACACGTTTTTTAAATTTTTGTCTCTCTGTCTGTCTGTCTGTCTGTCTGTTTGAACGGGCTAATCTTTGGAACGGCTGAACCGATTTTGACGGGACTTTCACATACAAGTAGAGAATTAACCAGGTTTTTCTACCTATGTACACCGATATCTCCAAGATTTCTGAACCGATTTGCGTAATTTTTTTTTAATCGATAGAGTAACATTGCGACACTGTCCTACAAAAAATTTGGATTCCAACTCCTCAATCCTGATGCTGTAGGGGATCTGATCCCCAAAACTAATGGGATTTAGGCACTGTCGGTTATTTAAATTGATATTGGGAATACCAACTAAAGACTTTATTGTTGAATGACCTCGAGTAAGTACATACATGTCCAACTCCTCAACCCTGATGCTGTAAGGAATTGCATTCCGAAATCGTAAGGATCCCACGGAATTTTTCCGTTTTGTGGACGGGTTACTACTTACTACAGATAGGCTACTTTTTGTTCTGGAAAATCAAAGTTCCCACGAGATTTTTACAAACCTAAATACACACGGGCGAAGCCGTGGGCATCATCTAGTTAAATAATAATATTACTTACGTAAACAAGTACATATTTCAAAAGACAACAAACACTAACTTGTTAATAAAATCGTGTTTGTGATTTCTTGTTATCGCAGCAAATAAACTTTATCATGGCGATAACCTATTTTCCTTTGCGAATTTCGAAATCGGGCGCCTTGTCCAAATATTAGAACGAAGTATACTTGTCTAAATATTTGTACTAAGCGACTGTACAAGGGCCGGTCATGTACCGAAAATTTCTGGAACAAAATATATATATTATTTTGTGCTCAATATCAAATTTTGGCTTTGTAGTGTTATAATTAATTTGAAATGTCCATCTAAGTCTGCGCCGTATGCCACATATTTGAGGGTCGTGATATAATAATAATCTTATATTACGTCGTTGCTCCTTGTGTCGTAATCTTCATTCTCGAGGGTCGTAAGCCCTTCCATTAGTCTATAATCTATATCCTACACAAAGAAATAAATCTGAAGTGTCTATCTGTGATTTAAAAAGGAATGCCTCTCAAACCGCAAACTGGTTGGTCTAGCGGCTAGCTTATTCGGCTGATGATCGGATAAACACATCTATCTAGATTCTAGAATCATTTAATATTTCAACTAAATCAAACTATATTTAATTATTATCTGCGCTTATCACCGGCATAAACTTAATTAATATCGAACCAGAGATTAGTTTAACAGAGATGACTTCTCAAATCTATTCTATACTAATAGATTAAATTACACTCAGCTAATCCCATAATGGCAACATTTATTCGATTAGGGTGCGATTGCTATCGCAAACAGTCAATCTTATCACGACCTAGATGCTGAAGCATCTACCTACTAGTCGGTTGAATCTCGGCAGGAGACATGAATTCGTATAGCTCCAACCCGTATTTATACAAATCATTCAAGATGGCGGTTAAGCGCCATGGAATGAATGAAATATCAATTTAATTTAATATCAATTTATTATAATTTCAATACTTAAATTAATAATAATCTTTAAATCATTTATAAAAATTCTAGTAAATTTTTAGCAAGAATCTGTCAATTCTTGAGATTCCGGATTGGAGTCGCGGTTCGGGCCAAAAAAGGGTTTTCTATAAATAAAGAAATTTTTAGCAGCAGGTCGGAGTTGGGAAGCTGGAGATGTGAGATTTCTGAGCCATGCAGGGCACGTAAGGTCCTGCGTCTGATCTCTCTCGGTCGTGTCGGATTGCCGTCCCATCAGCCTATGAGAGTGAGGGAATAGAGAGTATATCTGAGGTTGTGTACTTACTGCATCAAGGAGGACATTAGGATATTCAAAATCTTTAAGCGTTGTAGACGAATATCCCGTTTTAACCCGATGGATAGACATTGCATAGCTTGTCAAATGTAATTTCGAATTATAACCCGACCTGACTTCAATACTACCGGGAACATGCTACATCAGAAAGATATACCGAAAATGTGTCGTGCCTTTTGCCCGGTTTGACGTAAATTACAACTGAAATCGTAAGGGGTACGAGTAGATAATATACGGTACCTATCACATTGTATTCCCGGTAAGTCACGCGATGATACCACTCACTGCAATTACAACTTTATTTCTATGGTACTCTAAGATCATATAGCGTAGTGTCGATGTGCCTTTCAGGACAGAATTGGAGAGTTTGTAAAACGCCATCGATATGGATTTGCTGAGAATCCAGGTCGATTTATATTTTACTAACCTAACCTACTTTTGTTATTGTTTCTGGAAAGAATAGCGAGAAGTGAAAAGCTGCTTACATAATTTTCTATTCTTTAGACTTTGGGAGAGGTCTTCTTAGGTTTGCTTATCTATATATCTTAGTTTGTTGCAAAAGAGATTGGTAATAATTATGTTGTACTCGATCTCTAAACTAAATTGACAGCTCTAAATGCTATCCACTTCCGCCAGGAACATTGTGAAAAAGATAGCACTATTTTTTAGATCTGTCAGTTTAGAGATTATGTACAAGTCCCGGCACGTAAGTCTAGCGCTGACCTTCAGTGCGCAGAAGTCGAAAATAAGGTATCTTGGAGAGGTGAGAGGGTCGCGGAGCGGGCATGCGGATCGTTCGTAAGCGCTGATTGGCTCTCCAATCGTACTGTGTCACGCTCACTCGCTGCGCGCTGCGCGCACTTCACTCGCTTAGCGCTAGACTTACGTGCCGGGACTTGTTGTACCAAGGTTGGGTGTATTGGGTAGGCAACTAAACTTGCGTCGCGACAAGAATTGACAGCACAATTTAGCAATTTAGATATGAAAATCTGTGTCAATCAAGGCGAGTATTTAGGACGTCCATGCACGCTGCGCTTCCAGCCCACGCGACATACTATGGCTATTGTTGTTAAGCAGTCAGTCAAACAATCGCGTTCAGTTTATTCAATGCCGCGTACTATTCTTTAACCATTTGTAAGGCTACGTTTACACTGTAGTTTCTTGCACTGTGATTGCACTTCTATTTGAACAAACCTGTACGCAGATATGTTTCTTTATATATATTTGTTTTTCTCGTATTGTATTTCCCTTAATTAACGTAATGACTCTTATTTGTGTGTATTTTACCTGACTACGGCAAAGCCAAGAGGAAGGGTTATGATTTTAGGAGTCTCTGTACATGTATATATGTGGCCGATTTTAGTATGAGATTCTGTGTGTACCACCGTAGCGCCTAAACTACTGGACCGATTTTGATGAATGAGGTGTCAATTAATTCTTTCTTATGGTTCGAGTGACATAGGCTACATTTTATATATATATGAAAAAATCGAGAAGCGACGTGCGAGCGGCAAAAGTTTATTATTATTTAGTTTCGGATAGACATAACAGATGGCGCCACTAGCAGCTTGCCCCGCGATTGATTTCGCTTGCGTAGTCGGGTTTTAGTTTACGAACTTTATACTTGTAGTTAATAGTTTTGAACACTGATTTTTCTAATTAAATTAAAATAAATTTGAATCTAATCATGTGCGGTTAAGCTTTACGCTTAATGTTGCAAGACGAATAATATAAAGCATTTATCAGTACTGAAAACACAAATAAGCTGCAGAATGAGTCGGTCGCATCAGTCGTGCCTAAGAAATGTGGCTGACTTCAATATATGTAGATCGGTCGTAGGCTTCGTTCGTAGTATGCTATCAATTTTAGTTTATATACACGATACAAAATGGCTTGCATATAAATAAACAAACATGGAGACAAAACCATATTATAGAAGAAGATAATTTCATAGATAAATTCATAGATAAATGATATATTATAATTATTTGAAGTCGGCGCCAAATTACTTCAAATTCACTTCAAGTATGTGCCCCTGCTACCTGGACAGCCTCACCCTCCGTGACTATTATGGTTCACCGCGCTCGCATTCAAAAGTAGATATCTACTCTGATTTTACTTACATGAATTGAATGTGGTTTGGCGCCGACTCCAAAAAATTATATATCATTTGAGTTAGGTAGTTTAATCGTCAAGCTAAATGAATAAAAAATTATTTTATACTTTTTAGTTCGAATCGTTTGAAGTCGGTTCATTTTTCTTTGAAAAAAATTATTTTATGCTTTTTAGTGATTTGTTTTCTTTATATTAGGCAATAATAATAATAATATAAATAAGAATTACGTAAAATAGATAATGACCTATATATTATTAATTATCCTGTGACATATACATTTTATGTATCACTACTATAGGTGAATGGTTTTATAATGTTCTAACCCAACCTAACCTAACTTCCGACCTATACAAGATTAGTTTGTATGCGTACTACTCTTGTATAATTTGGAAGACCTTGATTAAAAAAGTAATTTAGGTACAATCTTTATGCGACTAGTTTCACACCTTTGCAGTTTGGCCTTGTATAGAATGAAAATACGCGAAACCGTGCAAAAACTCCAAGGAACCACTCTATATGCAGCTGTTATTGACTTCGGCCCAAAAGTTTTTGCAAAAGGTCAGTGTTACGTAGCCGTAGCAGAGTGAAGTCTTTGGACAGAATAGCTATATCGGACTTCAGCAACAGGTCTGGCAATCTCAGAGAACATATTAGTGACTTATGTGTACATTTACGCTTATAACTTCGTATATAAGAATTATAGCTCAAAGTGTTATACACTAAAACCTTTCTGAAAGTACCTAATGTAGATTACGTTAGTGAAAAAATCGTCAAAATCGGTTCATTAGTTGCGGAGATAATCGCCAACATACTTACATACATACATACATACATACTTACATAGGTACATACATACGGGTCGAATACAGAACCTCCTTTTTTTGAAGTCGGTTAAAAAGAAGGCGAGTTTAACTAAAAAATTTTAACTGTTTCATGGAAGCGGCTTGCAAAAACATTAATTTTCAGAAATTTAATTAACGCAAAATGAGCCCGGCAAATTTAAATACTGCACGGCTTCTTCGAGTGAAAACGGCTCGGGTTTGCAACAAATAGTTGCGCATACATGACACAAATAAATTACATGAACCTAGCTGAAACTCATTTTACGTTGCTTTATTGTGTAAGTAAACTAAACTTTATATACTTAAAGGAAATAGCGACGAATTATCGCGCGTAATATTTCTTCTAAAAATCATCTTATATAGACGCTGCTTTACATTGCGTAGTACCTACTCAGTGCAAATATTGTATTGGCGTTGGCGTATTTTTTTTTCTAATTTCAAATTTAGAACGGCCTCCTACGGGCTGCTGAAAGTGGGTTAATGCCAAGCCCACACGACCCGTGCGGTGTGCCCCCTGTGTGGCTTGATTGACAGACGTCTGGTTGTCCTTTTATCGTCTTTTGTGCGGGACCTTTGGCTTTTAAAGCACGCTCACATATTATGAAGTAATGCTGTTGGTGCACATAGAATATGAGTTAACGTGCTAGAGTCATTTGTGTAAGTGGCAGGTCTTTTGTCAGACATTTAAATTTTACCGTGTAATGTGATTAAAACATTAAGAGCCTGTTTCACCACCTTCTGATAAGTGTCGGATAGCTTATTCACAACTTTTGTTTTTATCACTTTGCATAAACTAAGAAAGTGACAAAACTTCCGTTTAGGCTATTTGACACATCAGAAAGTTGTGAAACAGGCCCTAAATATCAATTTTTTTTAACCGACTTCAAAAAAAGGAGGTTCTGTATTCGACCCGTATGTATGTATGTATGTAAGTATGTTCGCGATTATCTCCGCAACTAATGAACCGATTTTGATGATTGTTTCACTATCGTAATCTACATACTTTCAGGAAGGTTTAAGTATATAACACATCGAGTTATCATTCTTACGTACAAAGTTATAAACATAAATGTATACATATGTCACTAATATGTTCTCTGATATTGCCAGACCTATTGCTGAAGTCTAATATAGCTATTATGTCCAAAGACTTCACTCTGCTACGCCTACGTAACATTAACCTTTTGCAAAAACTTTTGGGCCGAAGTCAGTACAGCTGTACTATAGAGTGATTCCTTGGAGTTTGTGCACGGTTACGTGTATTTCCATGCTATACAAAGCCAAACCGCACGGGTGTGAAACTGGTCGCGTATAGATTGTAAATTACTTTTTAGTCTAAGTCTTCCAAATTATACAAGAGTAGTACGCATATAAACTAATCTTGTATAGATCGGAGGGTAGGTTAGGTTGGGTTAGAACATTATAAAACCATTCACCTATACTTAGTATGACACAAAATACATATATGTCACAGGATATTTAATAATAATTAATAATATATAGGTCATAATCTATTTAACATAGTTCTCATTTATATTATTATGAATATAAAGAGAACAAATCACTAAAAAGCATAAAATAATTTTTTTCAAAGAAAAATGAACCGACTTCAAACCATTCGAACTAAAAAGTTTAAAATAATTTTTTATTCATTTAGATTGACGATTAAACTACCTAACTCAAATAATATATAATTTTTTGGAGTCGGCGCCAAACCACATTCAATTCGTCTGAGTAAAATCAGAGTAACTATCCACTTTTGAATGCGAGCGCGGTGAATCATAATAGTCGCGGAGAGTAAGGCTGTCCGGGACGCGGGGAGCATATTTTCGACTTGAAAAGTATGCGTCATTTGGCGCCGACTTCAAAAAATTATATATTATTTGAGTTAGGTAGTTAAATCGTCAATCTAAATGAATAAAAAATTATTTTAAACTTTTTAGTTCGAATGGTTTGAAGTCGGTTCATTTTTCTTTGAAAAAAATTATTTAAAGATACGTTTTTAAATTCAAATTGAAAATAATTCATGTAGGCCAACTTGTGGTTCTTAAAAGTCAAGATTTTATTTACTATCGGTTCGGAGAGCAGGTTTTGCTAAGAAAAATAAATTCGCGACATCATCACTCGCCTGTTAACAAAGATGAATGTTTTATAATAATAGAAGCGCTGTAACATATTGTCTCATATAAAATGCTATTAGTTATGTATTTAAAAATTCCATTTCCCTATCCTCTTACGCTTCCGGCCTCGTATGTGTTTAGTGGATTTAAGTCTATTCGTTCACTGCGCTCTAGGAAATGCAAGAACATGCAACTTTGACCGAAGTAGTTATATAGTAGTAGTTAGTTATAGGCAGTCACTGAAAATCAGCGTTGGGACACTTGGAATCTCAGATGCGTTTCCAAACCGATCTCCAGTCTGAGAGGCCCTGTGCTCCAACACAAGCTGAGTTAGCACAAGCTTACCTGTTTGTGGCATTGCACTGCTGTACAAGACAAATGTTACACCAAATATTAGGTATGTTATAATTGTTATATTTTATTTTAAGTTTTGTACAAGTGCTCTTCTATCAATAAAGATTTTCTATTCTATTCTATAGTTCATCCAAAGAGTGTGCACGCCTTAATGTCACTCAGGGCACTGAAAAGATCTCCCGAGGCTTGTTTTTGTGCCTCCTATTGCGTACCTTAACCTTCCACAAAGGTGTGGATTACGGTACGGTATTGCATCCGATACGTTCCGTTTCGTTTGCTTTGTAGGTCAGCCTCCGTTGCTACGTCACGTCATCAACGTCAACATTTAAACGTTTGAACAGTGGACACGTGAACAGCCTGCAGGTGAGTAGGAGATATTCACTGATTTGTTTTTGGCACATTTTGCGTAGGTACATGTCCATTGTCTCGTGGACATTGGACATACTCGTCGGGCGAAGCGCGTCGAAGAAGTTCTCTACGATTTTTAGGGTTCCATACCCAAAGGGTAAAACGGGACCCCATTACTAAGACTCCGCTGTCCGTCCGTCCGTCTGTCACCAGGCTGTAAGTACCTATCTCATGAACCGAGATAGTTAGACAGTTGAAATTTTCACAGATGATGTATTTCTTTCTGTTGCCGTTATAACAACAAATACTAAATAGAATAAAATAAATATTTAAGGGGGCTCCCATGTACAACCAACGTGATTTTTTGCCGTTTTTGTAGATAATGATACGGAACACTTCGTGCACGAGTCCGACTCGCACTTGTCAGGTTTTGTCTTCATGGTTACGCTAGTCACGCGCTTCTTCATGACACGTCATATTAAGCACAGGCCACATCGGGAGCGAAGCGAAACGAAATGAGGTTCGTTTTGCTTCGCTCATGACCGGTGGTAGAGTCTTGACTTATCATAAGAGCCACAAGTTCGCCTACATGAAATAAATAATTTTCAATTTAAATTTAACAGCCTCCCCACACTGGGCCACTTGTGGCAACTAGTGGCCGGCCACAAGTCGCGGAAGAGATTTTTCATACATTTTATATGGTATCACCGCACACTGAGGCCTGAGCGCTCTAGTGGCCGCGTTCGAGCCACAAGAAAATGTATGAAAAATTTCTTCCGCGGCTTGTGGCGACCACTAGTCGTCGCCTGCACTAGTGGCCCAGTGTGCGGTGGCTGTAAGTACTTCGAATGAATGAACGAATGAGTGGGCAATCAAAATTACACTCGCGAAATCCTATTAACCCCGTTACGGGGTCATTGTAAAAGTATTAACCCCGTGATTAATGCCGGTTTAGTTGCTCCACGACCGGATTTAATCCGTTGGAGGCGTGATGTACTCGTATTTGAAGTTGTGGTACAAGAGATTGTGGGGTAATTGGTTCTAGGACGTAGGCTTCAAAAAGCCTTATTTAGATATATATCTGACTATGACAATTAAACCCGACAGCAGCTCCGTGGTGAATTCAAGTTATCCGATTAAACCCAAATCATCGTTCATTTTTGCGATGAACGATGCACGATACGATATTTGCTATGGCACAGTGCCTGTGAACGATGAACGGTCGGTGTTTAGACGTTCATTTTCGATGACTCATCGATGAAGCCTCGAAATTGAAAGCAAAAATCCCGAAAAATTAACTGTCTAATTTGGAATTTAGACCCTAAATTCCAAATTACGGGGTTGAAGTGCATCGAAGCGTCAACCAAAAAATGTTTGTGGCATATTAGCACCTATCTCTCCCAAATAAGGCACAACGAGTTTGTACGTGCGCACGTGTGTGCTTTCGCTCGTATTTTTTTATTGATAGCTGTCTTTTGTTGTGGCAATAGGTGCCAATATGCCGTGAATTTTTTTTTCGATTTGCTTCTATGTGCTTCGACTCTGCTCTAGTATACCCCGACCCATATGCGTCTTTTATTTTGGCTTTTCGCTGTACATACCTACATAATTAAAATGCTACTACATATTATATACTACATATACTAGATCGATTTGTGTCACACTTTATTTGTCATATCCGCCATTTTGAATCCGTCAGGACTTCATATATTCACGGGGAACGCTGAAACGAAAACAATATGCCAAATCTAATGTAGATTATGTCAATTATGAGGTAAACTAGGAACCATCAAACACACGCCAGAACTCTATGCAAGAGAGAAGGAATCAGATAAAAACCCACCGGTTCTTCGTCTACAGTTTGTTACCTACTCATATCATAATTATTTAAAAAACGTATGAACCATAAGCCGTTAATTGGCCTGATCTCGTTCGGTCGTTTTTTAGATTGTGTATTGAAACGCGATTGTGGGCGGCTGAATCGATTGATTTTTACGTGGATATAATGACGGGATTGAAATGAACTTACGTCTTTTAACCGTTCTACGTGTTCAATCAAATAAACGTTCTAAGCGTATTATTATTTGACGTAGATTCAATTCAAGATGCATCGTTCTTATTTGTCTGATATTTTTGTAATCTGTTCTTAGGTCCTACCTATTAATATCATCAAAAAAAAAACGCACCGAATTGAGAACCTCCTTCTTTTTGGAAGTTACTTAACTGTATATATGTTACAGCCAAAGTAATTAATTAGCTTTTATTCATAATGACTGGCAATTATTAATAATATCTAAATTGTCCAGATATTATTCATAATATCATGTCAAACCAGACATTATTCATAATAGCAGATGAACGTTGGTCAAAATGATAAATACGGCCCGCCTTGCTTCCCCTCCCGCATCTCATTCCTTTGTGGTGTGGCGTGATCACCACGATCTCGTAATCTAAACTACCCTATCCTAACCTAACCTAGCCTAAAATTCCTGATGCAGACCGTGCCAAAGCTGATGATAGAAACATTATATGCATAGCTGTTGTAATTTCTCCGGAGACACCTCAGAAGATAAGTACCTCACGAAAATAAGTATTATTATTGAACTAGTGGATGCGTGCCACTTACAGAAGCTAGGTTAGGTTAGGTTAGAACATAAATATTGAGGTGCCCGGCCGCAGGCCGGGCACTTAGGTTCTATTGGATCCTAGGTAGAATGTGGTCCAAAACGAAATCTGAGCACCCCAACCCAAAGCAATAAGTCGGTTAAGTTCAAACAGTTACCTAATTAATTTTGAAAAAAAAAATCGTATGGTTGCGTTTTGGCCTTGTATAGTCCGTTCGGTAACATAGTGTCGGTACAGGCGCAGGTACTCTTAGTATTCTGCTTTTATTTTTTATTTATTTTTGCTGTTTGTAATTTTTTTTCTATTCTAACAGAATCTCCGAATAGTCTGCCAATCCGCATTTGGCCAGCGTGGTAGACTATGGTTAAAATCCTTCTCATTTTGAGAGAAGACCCGTGTTCATGATAATATTATATTTTATCTTTATGGTTATATATTGTAATAAAATACGAATATAAAAAAATATAAAAAGGAATGAGAATTTTAATAAAAAAATATGAGTAGGTATAAAACGCCAAAACCCCTTGTGCCTGTACATCCCGCGCGGCATGCTTTGAAGTCACCGGCGGTGCCTTTGGAAAGACTTCGCGCGTGCCGAGGCGGCGCGATCAAAGGTGACCGTAAGTAAATGAACAGACTTTATATATTGGAACGATGCACGCGCGCGTCCACGTTACAAAATATATACTAGTAGTACACAAAATTCGTGTATACTTTGTAGTACAAAATTTGAAAACTGCATTACAATGTATACATAAGCAGATTCCTATGGGTGCATTCTGGCTATGTATATTATGTAAATACGCGCCCCCGCCCGCCGTAGAAAATCGCAGGCACCCGCGCGAGCCGTAGCGGATGAGGCAGGTCGCCGAAGGCGACCAGCAAGCCGAAGCTGCGGTGGTGAGCGTGGGTGCCTGGGCTTTGCTACGCAACCTGGGCGATGGGGCTGCACTTCCCCCACTGTTGCAGAAGTAAATATGTTTTTGGGTGGTATAAACTGTTTATTTGACGTTATATTTTGCAATATCTGGTGATCAGTTAAACATGAGTCCTTGTTTTGTTACTTTATCCAAGTCTTGCAAGATATTATATAAAATAGCTGAATATTATTTATAATAGCTAGATAATTTTAATAATTCTGTGTCAATTATTACTTTATCCAAATTGAGTTGATAATATTTATAATGGCTGGATAGTATACATAATATCCTTATTTATTACTTTGGCTGTAACATATACATAGGTATGATCAATAGTTCATATGAAGCTAATTAAGTTGAATTACTTCGGTGTCCTGTACTATGTAGTATAAAGTATATTGGCAAGGATATTTGGACGATAAAAGGAAATATTGATCATCATCAATCATGACTAAAAACAAAAAAAAAATTCAATGGTCCTTAAAAGTATATAAAGTTTTTTATAAGTATATAATCTAATTTTTTATCTTGAGTATAAACAAACAATTTCAGAAAAGTATTCTTTTGTTTTTAGACCTATTTAGTAATCACAATAAAAAATTAAAAGGTATTTTTTGTTACTTTATTGTATAGGTGTTATTAGTGATTCCAACACTACAAAGCCTTTTAAAAACATTGATTCTTTGATTAACAGCTCCAATCAGTAAGTACTTATAAATCCAACAAAAAAGTATCGTGTTTTATTTTTGTTAAGTACTTGAAACTCTAATTAGTGATCGTCATGAGTAACATGTAGCCCGATTATTATGTGCATTAAGACAATCGAAGGTTACGGTAGTAATCATTACAGTAACCTTGACGTAACTACATAATATTACTGTAACAATACCGATTACCGACGACGGTCTGGCGAACGATCGGCGTATTCGGAAATAGACGAAATGCATTTACTACCAGTAACAAAAGGTACAAGGCTAAGCTAAATTGCTACAATTCAATTAATACACTTTTCCTGATTTCCTGTTCGAATTTCAGCCACGGCAGCCAATCTCAACGGAGACTGGCCAACGCAATAGATATTAGAATAGAATAGAAAAGTTTTTTGTTCAAATAAACTTTTACAATATACTTTTGAATCGTCAATTGAACCTACCACTAGTTCGGACCGAGAAGAACCAGCAAGAAACTCGGCGGTTGCTCTTTTTAGGGTTCCGTACCCAAAGGGTAAAAACGGAGCCCTATTAATGTCACTCTGTCTGTCCGTCCGCCGGTCACAGGTCTCTAGCTCGCAGACTGAAATTTTGGTATTTGGTGTAAAACGTTGACCCAAAATAAAATATTGAATTAAAAATTGAGTTATTTGTATGAAAAACAGAGTTACCACCTGAAGTTCGATTATACGCTAAACTAAAGTAGGTACCTACTTGAAGTATCTTCTATCAAAACAGTTGTCATATCTACATGAGGCAATTGATTTATATGTAAGTTTTGAATTTATTATCTTTTTTTTGGAAACTATTTTATCTCCGGTAACATTAAGAAACGTCAGAATTCCACGGAATTAAAAATCAGAGTATAAGGTCGACGGACGGATCCCGCACCCGGTCCGTAGTTAGCCATTAAATTACAGGTAAAATTGCATTCAAGGCTGAATAATTGAGAACCACAATTTTAATGGCCATAACGCTGATTCCATCCGTCCAGTCACGAACGCACGACTCTAGCAAGACGAAATCTAACTAGTTAGTAGCTAGGCTACGTAATCGTTTCTTACTTGGCCGTCGCAAAAAACACTGATGCGAAATAGGTATGGTTAATTATTATACTCGTAGATAGTTACTTATGTTAGTTTAAAAATGATTGGAATATATTTGACCTCGTAAATTATATCCTTATATATATGCAACTAGTTATTTATTTTTACAATTTCGATTTTGTCGTGTGCATTATAAATTATTGTTAATCGATTATTTTGCCCAAATGGATTTCATCTTGCATCCTCCATTGGACTGGCAGAGAATGCCTATTGCCTATGCAATAAGAAGTTTGCTTTGTACAAAAGATTGTAGATAGGTACTTTCGCACAATATTTTACAAAAATTCAACACAACATTCGAAGAAACTGGAAATTTACGAGTGATTTAAAGTGGACCTTCCAATTAATAAAAAATAAAAATAAATTATATTTAAATGGAATAGACCTCTTAAATAATTGTAAGGAAAACCGCGTTATTGAATACATCGCCTGATGTTATTTGATCAATAATGATGAAACTCATTAAAGTGGGTAGGTACTTATAACTATTCATAAATATTTTGGGAATATATTTGGGAATATAGATTGCATCAACGTGCTTATTATATACCAATGTAACTACATTGGTATATAATAAGCACGTTGATGCATTATTGACTACATTGAAGTAGTCAAGTGTGTTCTTGACTACATTGAAGTAGTCAAGTGTGTTCTTCCAATTGGTTGTTGCTATCTGTCGCTTTGAATCAGTCTATACTCATTCTCGTGTCATTTAATTTATAAAAACGCTGAACAATTTTAAATCTTACAGCGCAGACTTAAGAGCGATATTAATATTCTAATTCAGTGCATGTAATGTGCATCGCGTTCATTTATTTGACCGCAATGGGACGGTAGGAAACTGTAATAATTGATATGCTAAATCAAAGGCAATGAATAGAACGGGTCCATCACACAACAGTGGTTTATTTGACTGGTTTTAACTACTATTCGTTGTTTAAAGAATACCCTCAGTTAATCAAATAGCAAGCAAACACGCCTTTTTGTCGTGATTAGGTAAGTAATTTAGAACATACTTTTTTAAAACCAGCGAAACATGCGTTTGCGTTTCCGCCTTTAAGGGAATTACATAGTTTATCTCTACATCATTAGCTTAGAACAGTAATTGTACCCTAGTCAATGGACGTACAATTTGTATGTGCCTTAGAATATAGATTTGGTAGATGCAAAGGTAGTGGAGAAATATCTCCGAATGGCGTCAGATGCGAATGATAATTGTTTTGTAAATTCAAAGTTCCTAGGTGTTTCAAATAGACAACGTCACGAGCTGTGTCTAGTGTTCAGATGTAAATGTCCTTTCCGTCCATTGTTCCGTCCGGTTCAAAGACAATCGCCGGAATTGTTCACCATTGATTGAACTATAGGTATTGTTTTTGTTTAGACAGTTTATATATATATTTGCTACGTCTATGTTTTGTACGTTTCTTATATGTACTAAACTAAATCTACTAGTATGAACATAGATGTCTTTGTCGGGTTATTAATTCAACGATTATTCGATAGTTTTGATGTTTTATTCTTTTTGAACGTTTCATCCTAAAGATGTAATTTTTTCGCTTCAGATCTTGTTACATAGAAGAAGAAATGTTTTATTTTCAAATATTTTAAATTACCCTTATTGTGCAAGATATGCGTCTGCACTCTGCATACACTGTATAAGACTTTATGCAAAATCGAATTGAAAATGTCTGTGAGTGTGTGTCCTCACCTCAAATAAATAAAAACTAAAAAATTCGTTAGTATAAAAAACTGTACCAATTTCAATGTATATGTGAATTATAACTTTTATAAGAAACAAATGTTATGTTAGTTGAGTTTATTGTGTTTTTATTATTTTATTAAATTGCTTCATTTTTTCGCAACTGTATTAAAAATAGTCGTTCAGTACACGTGCGGAACCGTCATTGCAACTTGTTCCGACTGTCAACCCTCGCCTTCAGCTGCGCCTTGGCTCGGGTAGACATTTGTCGGAACTCTTTGCAATGACAGCTGTTCCACACTTGTAATGAAATATACTATTTTTTTAGTTCGTTATTAACCCACCATACCTTAATCTGACGTTTCTGAGTATTTCTGACCATCGTTTTTTTTTCGCGTAGCTCTATATAAAGGGCTTACCTATATGGTAGAGGTTACTCAGCAGGATGCAAGGTATCCTCCCTTATGTTAATCTGCCGCGCTCGAGTAAATCCCAAAATTCGCTCTTAGAAAATTCCCCTACTATAGCCTCGCGATTGTGGTTGAGAATTTATTTTTCACGGGCACTTTGTTGGATAACATTGTATTAATGCTGAAGTCAAATATTCAATCAATAATGCATGTCCATAAAATGTTTAATTTATTAATTGTTAAGATCGATAATCGTTAAAATTCCTAAAAATGTTTATCAAAGTAGTTTTCGTCTGTTTAATTATATTTTAAATAATTAAGATATTCCAATGATTAATTCTAATGAATGTACTTATATCACGACATTGTCATGAAATAGCTTAGTTCATTCATGACGAGAATATAAAAAGCAGGGTAGTTGAATAGACGGATCAGTCTTCCCACAAAAATTGGTGAATAAACTTGTGAAATCAGTCTACGTGTAGTTATTCTACGAGGTCATCCAACAACTTTATTGATAGAAGTTTATGAAATAAAACCTTTGGTTTTCTCCTTTTTAAGCATGTCTTCCAATCAGAGGTCATCGTCGCGATCTTCGTTGACACGTGCGTCATATAATAATCGGAAACGGATATCATGCCCTACCGTAGTTCACACCGTATCAATCATCTACATGATCGATTGTTTGTTTACCGAGTATTGCTTGTGCGTGTCTAAATATAGACACTTTTTGTGTGTGTGTGTACTAAAGCTGTACTTTTATCTATAGGTACGTTTCATGACAGTTTGGTTTCGAAATCGTATTATTTACTAATCGTAATTGTATAAATCCACGAGGATGAAATCGCAGGCGTTAGCTAGTCCGCTAATAAAGTCCGAAAGGTGACAATTTTGTCAACGTTTGAATTTACGTAAGACCAAATAGTTTTTATCTTAGTTCTTTAATATTTATTTTTCGACAGGCAAAAAAATTATAAAATTGGTCAATTGCGAGTCGGGCCTCCATCTAGTAGGATTCCGTAACAATAAAAAATGTTGATGTTTTTGATCAGAACATACCTACCAACTACTACAAACTCAGTTTTTGAGATTGACACAATAACAAAAATGGTCTACAACTGACAACTTTGACGATCCTCATTTTTGACGTGATAACTCGATGACGCGGAACTAAGCGACGCATTCGGCTTGTGACGCATCTATCTCTCTTTGTTTTCTTATGACGTTATTACGTAAAATTATCGTCCATAAACCTTTACAGACAACCAATATTTTTAATTTTTTTTTCTCTATTATCTATTTTATTCTACATTTCTTACGGCTCCTTTTTCACCTATGGATCTGAAGAATAATTTAATTGAATTTCTAATTCAATATTCGGTTTTGGGTACACAAAATATCCAAATTTTAGATGTACGTAATCCCGTTCCGTTAGAGGCCCGTGGCATAATATTACGGACAGTAATATAGGGCTCCGTTTTACCCTTTCGGTACGGAACCCTAAAAACTAACACTCATTGATTTCTAAATTTCTCCAGAATTTATTATATTTCTTCCAAATAATCTAGAACGAAGTGCATTGTGAAAAAGTTAACGAGTTTGTGATTGATTTTAGCCCATCATTAGCCCGTTCCGCTCCGTATGCTATATCGGTTAACGTGGTTGGTTTCAACATTGGCTCATATTTGACGCAGTTTTCCATTATAGATTTTCTTGTGCGATACCAAAATGTGCCAATTTGAACAAACATTTGATAATGTCGTGCTATTTATAAAAGTTTTGCACGCTTTCAGTCTCTAACAAATTGAATTTTCTTATAGAGCTGTTTTTTGTTGATATATTGCTAAAACATTTTACACCCTATTGTGTTTTCAGCTAAGTAAAATTTTCCCTAAAGCGCCTACTGCTCGTTTCGCTCGTAGTAAATTCGATATTACCTAAATAGATCTGAAGGCTTGGATGAGCAGAACGCGTAACGACAGCGTCGCGGTGCAAAAACTTTTGTCCATTGCGAAAAAATTGAAGGGTTAGTTCGGGTTGGCACATCTTGAGAAAGTTGATAGATGCACTACATATAATTTCAGTGAAAAATTGATTTAAAATTCCTTGTTTTGAAGTAGTTCATTCACTTAACAACTACAAATTTTTATTTTACACAGTGCCTGCTTGGGGCGCTGGCTGTAGACAAATGGACGAACTCGGTACCTTAAAACATGCTAGTGTAGGTTCATTTAGCTCTAACGTCATAGTGTTTCGACTATCGAAATTCGTTAACGTTGTCGTTATGTGCAGTGCAAACTTCACACTGCTGAGCGTGCATTGGGTCAAGCCATTATTGTACAATTCCTTATAGTTACTATCTAGTTATTACAAATATTAAACGCGTTTAGTGTGACGTTGCAATGCGGTTTCCGTAGCGCTTTTTGTATGAGCAAGCCTTACGACACGGTCCCAGCCAAGAGAATCTTCATGTTTCGATGCTTTATTGGTATGCGTGGGGGCACTGAATGGGGATTCATAACATAATAATATTATCTAACATCTACGCACATCGTTATAAAAATAAACTTTAAATGTAATGTATGCTACAAATTAAAAGGAGAACTTCTTAATTTTTATTATTTCCTGGTAGTGTGTTCTACAGTTTGTTGAATTTCTTTTTACCGAAATGTTTATAGAGTAACTAATTATAATTACTAGGTCCAGTAATAGTAGTAATACCAGTAATAATACTAGTATTACTACTAGGGTACATTGTTTCCATAGAAGTGGCGAGTAGAGATACTCGTATGGCGCGAACACGTCTTCTAAACTTATTCACCGCACTTCAAGCACGGCCATATACATATCGGAAGTATTCATGAATATAATCTGTATAAAAACAAGTTATATCTTCAAGAGTTAACCTGCTCAAGAGTCCTAAAAACTTAGGTTTTCTATTCATATTTGACTACACCTAATTTTGACGACCTCCCTAGCACAGTGGTGTAAGCGCTGTGTTTTTTATAGTGTGAGATTCTTCAGGAGCAATTTTGATATCAAAATTGATATCTAACTAAATTGGTGTGGTTTAATACCACTCTGCCGGCAAAGTTGTGCGCCAAGCGATTGCGTTCCGATGCCGCGTAGAAACAGATCAGGGTATAGGGTTTAATTAAACCGCTACACCCAGTATACCCCTTCCAAGTAAGCCCGCCTCTATCGTAGAATATATCGTCACTTACCACCATATTGAGATCGCAGTCAAAGGGCCAAATTGCCATAGAGAAAAAAAAAATACATCGTGTAAATTAAGTTACTTACTTAATCGTTTCTTTTTTGTTACAGGTAATTTAAACTAAACGAGCCTAGAAGTCAGGGCCTTGATGGAAATTGAAGCGAAACAAAAAGCAAGGTAGAAATAATATTATTCTGTAGAAAGTCTACCGAATTCGTGTTAAAACACTTTTCAGTGCTTTCTTGAAGAATTTCATTGAAGAAAATAATGAATAATTATATTTATTTAAGTACTTTAATTGACGTCTGTGTTGTTGGAAAAATTTCGCTTTTCTTACTTTGGATAATGTTGACGTAAAATAGCAACTCAAAAGTGTTGTTTTGAGGTCTCGACTATATATACCTAGTATAAGTTGTGAATTTGAATTCTACGTCTAGTTTTTACGCTATGTACTGAGAGAATTCCTGTCTTATTCCTTCTGGTTTACTCCGAAAAGCAGTTCCTTTCAAAAGGGGGAACTTTTGACTTTCCCGATTGCCTACCGAATCGGAAAACTTCGGAATTCCTACCGTAATCGGAAAAGGAAGAGTTCTCCCTTTTGAAGAAAACGTGGTGGTGAAAATCATAAGGAAAGTCAGGATATTTCTTTCAGTGAGAGAAAAAAGAGATCTTGAAAGAAAGATCCAACCTTGCATTATTAAACTTGGATACGATCTTTGTTCTTTTCTATTGGGAATCATTCTTAGCTAAAATAATAAGTATCCATAATTTTAGTAAGATCACCAATATTTCAGCAAAAACTGGTCGCAATATATCACGCAATGTCACTACTTTTTTTTTTTCAAAGCAAAACTTCGTCAAGATCTGTTCAGCGGTTGAGCCTGTTGTAGTGGCTTTCCACGGTTCGACCACTAAGAAATAGACACACTTTCTTTTTTTACCCGACTACGACAAAGCCAAAAGGAAGGGTTATGATTTTAGCAGTCTATGTATTGTATGAGATTCTGTGTGTACCACCGTAGCGCCTAAACTACTGGGCCGATTTTGATGAATGAGGTGTCAATTAATTTTTTGTTATGGTCCGGGTGACATAGGCTACATTTTATATACGAAAAATAGACATAATAGATGGCGTCACTAGCTGCTTACCCGCGCTTTCTGCATTAAATTACTATACACTAGTCGGGTTTTAGTTTAGGAACTTTATCTCTTGTTTAATATTAGCATGGGTTGACATTGAATAAAGACGTGGTTACTTACGGTAAATCGAAGTACAGTAAGTGCGTCAGAATTGATAATGGAATCGGGAATCATCGGAAACAATCGTATTTTACATTACAAACACGATTAACGAAAGTAATTTGGTCCTAAAAAAACACTCGTCATTTCAACTTTAGCACAAACAAATAAATGTCTGTATTGCCTCGTTGCGATCAATATTCGGAGATACGAAGTTAGCCAAGGCCATATTTATTCTGAAGTAGGTACTGTAAAAGAGGAAAAAGTAACTAAACTGATTTACATTTGAAGAATATAGATTTCGACTCTATCCGTAGTTATATCTGACACACGCAAAGCTTCCATCTCGTGCGTGCATCGTCACGACGAACGCCAGTGTGATCGTGCCTTTAGATAGTAAAAATATTATGACTGGACAAAATCAAGATCTTGGAATATTTTGCTTTTACTTCTTTTAATCAGGTACTTTTCCTGTCGTTTAATTAAATCTAGGAATGTTTTTGTTACACGGCGCGGGCGCTCCATTGTTATGAAATTCATTTACGGAGAGCGCTCACGGAGCGGTTTGGAATCGCGCCGGCCGCGGCTGCGGGAGAGAGGTTAGAGAGAGCGCGCTCACGAGCCCGCTTGTTTTTGCGGGACCGCAGCCGCCGCGGCTGCGGGCGTCGCCCGCCGAGTTGGCGGGCGACGCCCGCAAGACCGGCGGTTATAGTTATATATGAAGAGCTGGCGAACAAAATGTTATATTTTTTAATCCGATGGTCTTTGGCTTGCTGAATAAGAATATCAACTTAATTTTACTTAAAACGGCCCGCAACTGTATCAAAATTGCATCCATAGGTCGTGGTTTCGATCATAACGGCATAATTACAATAAAGTTTCGAAAGATTTGAATAATCGAGCACGTTTTCGTTCATAATGGATTAATTTCCATACTTTGTAAGATGTCAATCAAAATGATTATTTCTTTTTCAGAAGAAAAATTTGTTTTTTTTTTACTAAGAATTTTTTTTTAATTAAAAAGTTTATCATTTAAAAACTTTATTCACTAATAAAGTTTTCAAACAATTTATGTTGAAATTGGCCTAAACTAACTTACAAATATCAGATTGACTTACAAATGATAGATTATTGTTGAAAATTAATTATAATTTTTAGAAAAGGTTTACGAATTATTAATTTCATACTTAATTGAAATAGGTTAGAATTCGCTGACATTTGAATCATTCAGTGGCGCCGAACCGCCATCTTGAATTATTGGTATAAATACGGCTACTTCGAAGCCATGAATTGAGTCTCCTCCAAAGACTCAACCGACTATTAGATGCTTCAGCGTCTAGGTCGTGATATTTGATTGAGGGCTACGACAGCAATCACACCCTAATCAAATAAATGCTGCCATTTTGGACTTGGCTGAGTGTAATTAATTAATTAGTATAAAATATATTTGAAAAGTGATCTCAGTTAAACTAATCTCTGAGTCGATATTAATTGAGTTATGTGCGGGTGATAAACGCAGATATTTTAATAATAGCTTGATTTAGTTTTAATATTAGTTGATATCCTGCTTGTTGTTGCTTGCAATTAAATGGCCTAGTGCATTAGTGGCAATCAAAACGTATTTAATAATTACGCCCGGTCTATTTTGCATTTTCTAAATTTAAATCTTATATGAGATAGAAAACTGGATTTAACATATTATTATGTTCAATAAAGTCACAAACTACATATTATGGGTAAATAAAAATCCACGCCAAAAGCTCACTGTAAATATGTCATTCAGTTTAGTTTGATGCAATTATACCGTTTTGTTCGCCAGCTCCTCCTATAAGAAAAATGCGATCGCGCCCGCCGAAAAACCGCAGAGCTTGCGGGCGACGCCCGCAAAGCTCGCGGGCGCCCGCTGCCCGCCTTCTGCGGGAGCCGCGAGCAACCGCCAACTCTGCGGGAGTAAATCGCGTCGTGAGTTTTGCACTCGACATTTGTATGAATTTCGAGTGTTGCGGGCCCGCAACCGCGGCGGGCGCGGGTGCGAACCGCTCCGTGAGCGCTCTCTCTTAGAATTACGGAGTACGTCAGTTCATTTGACTTATATTCCCTCAAGTTAAACTGAATCAATTGTAACAAACTGAATCCATTATAATTTTGTAAGTTAATTGTTTACGATTCAACTTACTCAAAATTGCAACCTATAGCTTTGCTATTCTATGATTTCAGCTATCACATAGGTACATAGAAAGTACATTTAGCAAAACGCTATGCGAAAATTCCTGATGGATTTTCAAACCTTTTTGGTAGAGCCTCCAGTATCTATTAAAATAATACACTTTTAGCCAATATTTTTTTCAATAGGTAAGTAAGGAGTTAAAATATAACCTGATATTGTTTAAAAAAGTAGGTACGCGTTTACTTAATACGTCTCACTCTTCACCCCGTCATCACAAGATCAAGGCCGTATCCCTGCAGTGCTCTTTCGTTCAGATGAGGGCATAATCATCTAGGTTTCATCTCGTCTCCACTCGAGCGGCTAAAGTCTAGACTGACGCGTCTACATTCTTCAGTCTGCACTTTAAACGTTGCTGATTTTATCTCTGTCTCTTGGGAGATACTTTCATCAGACGTATAACTACTTACCTATTTTACGAATGGTCGGTAAAAATATTTTCTTTCTGAATTTAATTTGACATGATCTTTTGGGTGCAATATAATCACCTTGTATGCTATAGAGGTCTTTTTGAACCCAGCTTTCTCGATGTCTATATCAATCGATGAATGTCCACTATTGAACTGCAATAGTCTGTTGTAGGGATTTCCAAAAACCGCAGTCTTATGTAGAATCCTTAGGACATTGCGGCGCATTCGTAGCCTGGCCGAGGTACCATATCTTGCATGTGATAGTTGTTATTCTAATCTATTCCATTCTTATCTAATTCTATAATTTTGTAGGTCCGACAGTCTGGGTATTTGTCCTACATGTTTCACATGTCGATCGCAGTTTCCTTCCTACCATAATAAAGCCCAAATTAGACGGTTAATTTTTCGGGATTTTTGCTTTAATTTTCGAGGCTTCGTCGGTGAGTCATCGAAAATGAACCGTCTAAACACCGACCGTTTTTTTTTTTTTTTTTTTTTTTTTTAAATGCTACCTTGTAGCAAGGCGGCGACCCCCGACACAAGTCGGAGACTTTATTAGACTATGTAATGTAATGGGAAATAATGATATAGAAAAATAAAGAGGAACAAAACACGCCTAGCTTTTATGCTTGTGAATTCAATATATTTTTATAATACACGAAACACATAGCATCTCTGCTATCGTGTTTTGTTCCTCTTTATAGCCGTCCTTGCCACCGAGCAGCAAAATGCCAGAAGCAGCCCGCGAGTATCTTGATTTTCTAAAATGGCGGGTATGGAGTCCCTGGACAGATTCATTTGGATCTGCTGTTGCAAATCCTCGCGTGCCCGGCTGTGCTGCGGACATTCAACTATCATATGTATTATTGTTTCCGCGACGCTCTCGTCGCAGACACAGCCGGGACTATCCTTACATTTGAATCTGTGCAGGTACTCCGCGAACCCGCCATGTCCTGTAAAAACTTGGACCAAGAGGGGGGTCAGAACCGTTTTCTTTAAAAATGTGTGAGCTGTTTCCACTGTGGGCAAAAAGGTCTTGGTTACGGAGGCCGTTTCTCCACTCGTATAACGACCAGACCATTTCACGACAGTCTCCTTCCTGATGTTCCTCTTAATAAAAGAGACGGGACAGTCATCGTAATGTGGCCTGGTCTTAAGTTTCATAACGGCCTCCTTTGCCAAAAAGTCAGCCCTCTCGTTGCCCTCCAGTCCAACGTGGGCACGCACCCAGAAGAGGCTGATTGCCGTACCCTTTGCCCTCAGAAGACTCAAATTTCTTTTAGTGGCAAAGGCCAGCGGGTGGAAGGTTTCGGCGCCGCCGAGCGTCTCCAGCGCTGACCTTGAGTCGCTAAGGATATTCACGGATGTTTCCCTGCTCTTTAGGGCAACCTCTGTAGCCTGATAGAGCGCGTACAGCTCCGCCTGGTAGACAGTACAGTAAGACTGGAGAAGAAACTTTCTGCAAAGAGTCTCTTCCCCGTCCATCCAGCAGGTCAGAGCCGCACCCACTCCACGGTCCATTTTACTACCATCCGTGAATATCCTTAGACCGGCCATCGCGTGAGACGCCACGGTTTCCGGCTCCAAGTCCTCCAAGCACCGAAATTCCACCACAGCCTCCTCTGAGGGGTGCGGGGCTTTGAGAAAGCTGATTCTCTCTTCGACCTTCCTGCCGCACAGTATGGCCTGTGGACGTCCCCTCTTGGCCTCGTAGAGCTGAGCTGCCTCTTGCACCCTCAGGTCCAGCGGTATGAGACCGGCCAACAGAAGTGCAGCGTTGAGCGACACGGTGCGGTATGATTTGCAAATTTTTTGCGCGAAGCCGCGCTGCACCGTGCCTAGCTGCTTTTGGATCTTTATTTTCTGTGTGGCCGGTGCCCACACGCTGGACGCATACAATATAATTGGTTCGATTACTGCCGTGTAGATTGTTCTGATTGTCTCGGGGTTTAGCCCCCAGTTGATTTTAGCTGCCCTAGCTAGGGGCTTGTAAATATTTGTGGCCTTTTGGCAGACTGCCTTGACATGGTTGTTGAAAGTCAACTTGGAGTCTACCAAAAGGCCCAAGATTTTAATTTCCTTTACGATTTCTATTTGGGTACCGCCCATGTGTACGCACGGGGTGTCGCACTTCAGCTTTCTGGTTGCCACCATCGCGCTTGTTTTGTGAGGGGCAAATCTCAGCTTATTTGCGAGACCCCACTCATACACACAGGACAGTACCTGGGCAGCTTCTCGTTCTATTGCCGCCATTTGGAACCCCGAGAAAATCAGAACAATGTCGTCAGCGAACGCTTGACAATATGTGCCGCGTTCGCTGACCAAGTCGAGCAAGGGGTCCAGAAGTAGGTTCCAGAGTATGGGCCCACTTATGGACCCCTGCACACAACCTTTTGTGGTGGAGGTGCGGTACTCCTCCTCACCGTACCTCACACACACACTCCTATCCTCAAGATAGCTGGAGACTATCCTGCGCAACACCGACCGTTCATCGTTCACAGGCACTGTTCCATATCAAATATCGTATCGTGCATCCGAACGTGCATGAACGAGGCACCGTCTAATTTGGGCTAACACTGATCTTTATAGGTAAACCACCGGGTTTCCCCAATTTCAATAAACACACAAATAAAACACAATAATGTGTACTTACCTAAGTTTAGTCGCTTACGATAGGTTCTACATCAGTCAGTTCGGTGATCATTAGTGGTGATTGATTGAGCAGAGATTTCTCCAGATATTTGTTAGGCAAACATCCGTTAGAGGAGACTAGGATCCCGTCAGTCAAAACTGACCGCAAAACCTATCGTCTTACTATAATACGTATACATCTACATTCTACAACTCTACAATATACGTATACAATATACATCTTCTATTTTAGCAACACCATTTTTTAGCACACTTCACTAGTGTCGTAACCACCGCGGGTGAGTTTGCGCAACCGTGGCATGACATTTTGACGGACAGAAATAGTAGACCGGCCTAATTCTACGCCCCTTGAATAAACTGTGTGTACTGTAATTCACTATACCTACTAGATAGATTACGTGAAGCATTTATTCACAGTGCCCTGTAATCTATTAGACCCATAAACCTGGTAGGTAATATTGTGGTAATATAATGTTCAATAGGTACGAATTGGCATTTAATATTACGCACTAATTTACTAGATTGCTTAACTACATCCGAACTAATATTATAAATGCGAAAGTAGCTGTGTCTATCTATTTGTTTATTACGTTTTCACGCCTGAAATAATTTTGATAAATTTCGGTATAGAGACAGATTGGACCTTGGAAAAGGACGTAGGCTATTTTTTGTCGCAAAAATAAAACTTGAAGGGGGTGTAATAGTGGATGAAAGTCCATCATTTTTCAATCTGTTTCCTTTTCACAGCTCAATCGCTGAACCGAGGTTGACGAAAATTGGCTCAGAGATAATGATATATTGCATCCTTGAGACGGACATAGAATACATTTTATCCCGGAAAATCAAAGAGGTACCCCATGGTTTTTTTAAAACGTAAAATCTACGCGGATGAAATACTTTAAACCTTAGTAAAAAGTAAAACATATCAGAGCCAAGATAATTAGAAGAAAAAATATGAAAGCTAAGTAAGAACCCGTAATTTCGGAAGCGTTATATGGATAGTAGGATGTTTATTTATGTACTTGTAAAGTAAACAAAAACCGTATCTCTTCCAAGGTCGCCTCGTCGGTTCATTATCCTCCTTAATAACGTACAATTGACCCTAATGTATGTTTAATATAATGGCGTACTATGTGATAGCATACATGTTAATAAAAGTGTCATTATCTTTCTGCGACTATGTTAACGATGTGGTTAACTAGACGTTCGTTAATGTTTATTTTGCTAGTACTAAGTATAGGTACTATGAGAAGTTCATACAATAGGCGCAGGACAGTCAGAAGTTTTCGGTTCTATAGGTATTCTTACAGTTCCTGTGGCATTCATCCCTCCAGTCCAGTGATTTATATTTCTAGCTAACATATGACATCAAGAATTAAACTTGTTGTTTAATGGATAAAAGCTGTATCAATCGTTGCTACAATCTCAATTGTGGTGATTGTGTTTTCGCTGCAATAATGCATTTTAGCAAGAGAGAGTCGGCCAATTAGAGATGAATGCGAGCGTCACAATTTAGCTGTCATTTTAGACGATTGATACTGGTTGCACAGCTGGTAGCTATATGGTATGGTACAATATCTATTAATAGTACTGCTATACCCCCGATATTTTATACAAGTGAACATACCAACAGATAAGCACAAATCAATACATTATACTAGTAGACGTACTTCTAGTTTCTACGTTATGGGCGAAGGCAGGCGATGATTTGCGGTGGGCAACTGTGAGTGTGAAGTGTCGCTTCTGTAATCTGTAATAGTTAGTATTCTTTGGTACTGCATAATTTTACTTTTGGATTAATTCAAACACTAAGAGTAGCTGTAAATAAAACATCTACTGTAACTGTCTGATCTACATTCTACACTGGCGCCAAGCTAATCGTCAGTCTGCCTGCGAGTAATTTCTTTATTTACGGTGCAGTAGTTCGAGAGTATTACCGACTGGAATGCTTTGACGCATAAACAAACGTATCGTTACTTGTTTCACGCCGAATGTTTTCTAAATTCTAACATAGTTGTACCGCCAATTGTCACGTTCTGGTACGACTTAAAGCTTTAGCGTTTATTTCTAATTTTAAAGGTCTCTACTCTCTATCCTCTTTGCCATTATTTTTTATAAGTACCTACTCTCATATATCTATTATAAAAAACATCCTGCGCTCCTTACGTCTGAAAGTCTCGTTCGTTCGTTTTAAGACTCAATAGCACTTTCATATAGTAATTATATATATGTAGTGAAAATATCAAAGGGTTCACGTATCAATGTACCTAAACTTATACGAAAATAGTAATATATAGAATCAACTGCAATGTACATAGTTAGCCTGCCGTTTAAACCCGAACCGGCTCAGTTGAACGGCAGACCCTATAAGGTCTGACCGTCCTGAGGCAAAGGTGCTGTGCCGTGTGCGGGAGACTTGACGATTTAGATACAGATACAGGGTGGTCCATTCCTACAGAGTGAGTCAGTTATCGGAAAGCTGATCTAAGTTCCCGACGCTCTGTATCTGCCAACACTCTTTCTTTCTGAATGTGTTCGTAAACCATCCAAATACAACAATCCAGATACAAGAGGGTTGACGTTATAAAATTAAGTATGCACCCTTTACGCAACTTCCTCAGGAACCGTCTCAGTTAGACGTTAGGTCTAATGTCTTGCAAAAAGACTTCAATTTCAAAAACTTCAGTCTAAATTGTAATTTCGCAGTCAGCTTCAATTCAAATGCAGTCAGTCTGTCTAGACCCTAACCCCAGGCTACGATTCAAAAGAAGCGATTCAATCTGACCCGCTTTCATCTCTAATGAGGCTTTAATCTGAGGGTATTTTTAACACAGACCGTGACATTTTTCCCTCGCCCTTATTTTTGCACTCTGCACATTGGTTTTCTTTTCCGAGACAATTTTTGGTGAGAACTCACAAGAACTAAGAAAAGGTGTTCTCAGTTACAATAAGTAGCAAAGGCATTTGGGCCAAGGAAATAATATAGCTATTTTGGAAACGCAAAATTAAAACAAGTATAAATTAAAAATTAAAAATCCCCGACACTCGCCATTTGGTAGCCCACCGCTACCAAATGGCGAGTGTCGGGGATTTTTAATTTTTGATTGGTATCCCCAATATCAATTTAAATAACCGACAGTGCCTAAATCCCGTTAGTTTTGGGGATCAGATCCCCTACAGCATCAGGATTGAGGAGTTGGAATCCAAATTTTTTGTAGGACAGTGTCGCAATGTTTCTCTATCGATTAAAAAAAAAATACGCAAATCGGTTCAGAAATCTCGGAGATATCGGTGTACATAGGTAGAAAAACACAACTCCTCCTTTTTTGAAAGTCGGTTAAAAAAGTTAGGTAAGTAAGGAGTAGCCTATGTTACTCCCTGGTTAATTCTCTACTTGTATGTGAAAGTCCCGTCAAAATCGGTTCAGCCGTTCCAAAGATTAGCCCGTTCAAACAGACAGACAGACAGACAAAAATTTTAAAAACGTGTGATTCGGTTATAGTATCGTTCAAATAACCATATGAGCCTAATATGAGGTAGTTATTTCGATATTACAGACAGACACTTCAATTTTATTTATTAGTATACGTATATACGTACGATACGTAAGTAACGTAATAATTACTACTTAATACGTTCTGACATCAGACGCGGTTCCTAGTCAGCCTCCAGTCGGAGATGCTCTGTGCGCCAACACGAAACTGAGTGACTCACCTATTTGTGGGGGCTTGACTAGTAGAATACTATACTCTGATTTTTAATTCCGTGGAATTCTGACGTTTCGTAATGTTACCAGAGATAAAACAATTCCCACAAAAAAGATAAAAAATTCAAAACTTATGTAAATAAAAGTCAACTGCCGCATGTAGGTAGATATGACAAATGCCTGACAGACACTTTATGCTGATAATGTCATTCGACTTCCAATTTTGAATAATTTTTTTCAATGTGCTTCTTTTGTTTTCTATTGCTGTTAGTGTGCACGTTCTAGTTTCCACTCCTTGGTGTTTTCTATTTTAGGGCCAAATATTATTATATTACGCGGCATATGGCTTTATATGATGACAGGGAATTAAAGTAGTTTGGGGTAAAATCGTACTTCGTAGATGTTAACCCTGTTCTCCATACACATAACTCATCTGTAAATATGACAATGACAGCTGTCAGAATTCCACGGAATTAAAAATCAGAGTATATACACTACGATTTTAAAATCTAAGATGGCCGCCACCACAAAATGGCGAACGTCGGGTTGGGTTGGGATTGGGTTTTTTTTTTATACTTGTTCATGTTCATTTAAGTTTAGCACAATAAGTGTTTTGCTCCAAGTAAAGATTATTCTATTTTACATAACCTGAAATTAAAGTCGATCTACCTGCGTTATTAAGGCTTAAAATAAGCATTTTCTAGATAGGAATAATTACATCTTCGACTGAATCACCTACCTAAGTAGACACATAGTGGTCAACCGCAAATGTAACTTCTTACCGGGTATCTATTGTCCACTCTATTATGTCTGCGTCATCTGTTAATATTAAGAAGCCTTATGAAAATGTAGAAAACTAAAAATTTTACGCAAACAAAATCGCCGCCGGTAGCACGGCTTGTTTAAATTTATCTCGACAATCAAAATGGGAGATGGAAACACTGAATTATTATGTAGGTACTAGAAAAGACAACGCTAACAAAATCTGTGTACCGCGAGCAGCAGCCCTCCTCCCGCGCGCCCCGCTCCTTGAGACATAGATGGGACTACTACAATACAGAGGCGACACATTGAGTATATTCTACCTATTGAGAAATCGCATCTGAGAGTTTGATTTACAATGTTTATTTTATAGCACTATGTGCCCCAAACTCGCACTTAAGCAACGTTTATCTGGGACTTGGGTATTCTATTACCTATTAAACCTCGAAAAAATAATAAAACTGCCTCGTTGGTCTACCATTGATATGCTTGACTGCGAATTTTTAGGTCATGGGTTTAATACCTAAGTCAGGTCAAGCCTGGCATTGGAACTTAGCGGTGCTTTACCCCCGTACCTCGGAGAGCACGTTTAAAGCTGTCGGTCCCTGTACTTATCACTAATTTGTGATAATAGTTGTTAAAAACATAGCTAATTCATTCCCAACTAATTCACCTTTCAAACAAAAAAACCCGCATTCAAATCGGTTCACCCATTTGAGCGCTAAGGTGGAACAGACAGACACACACACACAAACACGTCATACTTATAACACCCCATCGTTTTTGTATCGGAGGTTAAAAATAAAGTGTCTCATCTGCGTAGTTTCTTAGTCTATGAATTTCAGCGAAACATGGCAGCAAGTGCGGTGACGTACCGTAAAACGGGGTGAATAGGGACAAATTCCAACTTCACATAATTAAATTACATGTTTTACCAATAATTCAGTGAACTTACGAGTGAAAAGTAACTCCTTGGCCTTTACTTGTATTTCTTGAGTGGTTGGCACAGTATTGCAGTACACACCCAGGCATATTTAATTGATTTTAAATAGATTTCAAACACGTCACGCTCCGACAGGCGCTTCGCGCAGACTAAGTGAGCTAAGGTACGTTTACCATAACTCTTGTTACAAAAAACCAAGTCTCGGCGTCGACTCTATATAATAATTCCTCAAAGGATGGAAATCGTGAACAGAAACGAAGTTACACAATACATCGAGGGTTTTTTATAGCCACAAAACAAATTAATGTTTTTTACTCAACCACTCACGAGCAATGTCGGGAGTGAATAACCGACAGATAAAGTCGTAATGACTGGCCATTTGTTATTTGAAGAAGTAGTTTCGACAATCCTTGACCGTGCTAACTGCTAAGAGGTCTGTTGTCTTCGACGAGAGTGGTATTAAGTCCTGAATAAATAACGTTGAATGCGGTAAAAGCGGCATACATATTATAATACTAGCTTCTGACCGCGGCTTCGCCCGCGTGGATTTCGGTTTTTCACAAATCTCGAGGGAATCGTGGATTTCTGGTTCCCCTTCCTTTTCCAACCTTTATTAACATAGCATATATAGCAAGTTTGCTATAGTAATCTACCTATAGCTGTAGTTATAAATTTGAGTTTTTTCTAAATCCCGTAGGAACTGTGGATTTTTCCAGGATAAAAACTCAGTCAAAAAGGACAGAAAGTCAGGACATAATCTATCTGCATTCAAAATTTCAGCCAAATCGATTCAGTAGTTGCGGCGTTAAAGAGTAACAAACATACACACACATAAACTTTCGCCTTTATAATATTAGTTTGATGTTGACGGACTGCAGAGTAAATGCACAGAGATAGACAGGCAGCAGAGTGATATTAATAGAACTCCTTGGTTATAGAACCCTAAAAAAGAGAACTTTTTCTCGCCCATCCATGGCGTTAAGATGCCGTAATGTCAGCTTCATTATTATGGAAATGTGAAGTCACCGACGCAAAAGCAGAGACATAAAAGTTTATCAACTAACTTAACTTGGTGATCTTATCACTTCGACACGCTAAAGTTACATTATATAATTATTAGTTCAGGGTAAATTCTTTAGTCTGCTACTTACATACGCTATTTAGTACATGAATAGACGTCATGCATGTGAAAGTCCCGTCGAAATCGGTTCAGCCGTCCCAAAGTTGCGTCGTCGCCAAAAAGTCAAAAAGCCCAGACCAAAAGGGAGACAAATGCTAAATCTTAAAAAAGTCTTTTTGTTTTTATGTTATCGTTGAACTTTTCATAATTATGATCTCAATAAAAGGCAGTTATTTCGGAATCACAGAAAACGCTTAACCTTTATCTTAATTTTTATCTTTGATTACAAGATTTGTATAGATTATAATGCATGGACAAGAACTATGTAGTAATAATAAGTGGGAACTATTAACATAGATGTAAAACTATACAATGATTAATATTAGCCGATAGAATCTCTATAATTAATGTTCTGTAGACATTTTTTATCACAGAATAGCTAACATAAATAGGTAATGGCATTGGAAGTGTTAGATCACTATAGACAGAGACACCTGGTGGGAAGAATGCCGCATATCATAGTAGGTGCATCATCATAACATCATACCTTTTACTGTACTTGGTAATGAGTAAGTTGTAGAATGTAAGCGATTTCATATAAGGTATGCTTGGTTATTTGATTGGAGTAATATAATCAATTTTAGTGCATTAATCAGTTTGTGCATACATAGTGTACCAAATCGCGAACCACAACTGGTTTCAGAGTGTATATAAAAAGTGATTTCTGGATTAACGCATTTTTAAAATGAGATGTTACATAATTAATTATCGTAGGTAAAACTAAACTATTTCCGTTACTGCTCGAAATGATTATTTCAAACTCTTTCATAATCGAACGTCGTGTGTAAGTGTTTATAATAAATCAAAGTTAAACAAAACAATTGTGTGTTCATTGAATAATTGTTTTTGCGTCGGCAGCTGCACGCCCCGGTGGTGGACCGATTTATATGCATTGCGTTGTTGCTATGTTCAATATTGTATTCGGAAAATAGCTTGGAGAGTGTACATTATTATATGTTTCAAGTCTAGGGTGGTTAGTACAGACTACAGATAATAGGCATCCAGATTCCTGCGGGACTAACGATAAATAAAAACGTAAAATTATTGTGATTGACTGAAATTATGTTATTCTTGCTGCATACATATATCAGTCCAAGGTAGAGTTAAGTGCAATCATATAATGATAGTAGTTAATCATAATATAATGATAGGTAGGATACGTATAGGTAATCATATAATCATATAATTATTGCACTTATAACTAACTCTACTGGAACTGACATTTAGTCTTTGATATTCTGCAGAGTTCGGGGGCTCATATGTTGTAAGTATCGATGAATAAAAACGCAATTATTGTTATTGGCTGCACTGTCGTATTCTTACTGCAACTTAGCCAAAAATGAGAGACGAGAGAGATTTTACCTAATACCTGTGGACCTAGCACCAAAGTTTGACGATCGCAATCACTTCTGATTGCCTGACACTCTCACACTAATGGCTAAAATGCCAATTGCAGCTAGAATGCCATAAATTCATCCGATCGCAACGATTACGATTTTGTACCAGCGTGTGATATTAATTAAAACTTTCTGTGCTAAATGTCTCGATATTTTTCTGACGCACTTTTATCATTCAGGTTAATTATAGATTTGAATGCTTTGCCGTGTCGCGCGATGTGGTACATGCGTGATCCGAAGCCTTGTACACAGGAAGTCTTAATTGTTGACAGCTGCCGTCTAAAGAACCTGTTCTGTTGATTGACTCCCGACTTTTGACGACGGCACTACTGAACTTGTGTGGGTTGGTAGGTACTTGTTTCACTTGTATAGTCTGTTCATTTACTTACGGTCACCTTTGATCGCGCCGCCTCGGCACGCGCGGCGTCTAGCCAAAGGGACCGACTGCGACTTCAAAAGATGCCGCGCGGGGTGTACAGGTACAAGGGGTTTTGGCGTTTTATACCTACTCATATTTTTATATTAAAATTCTCTTTCCTTTTTATATTTTTTTATATTCGTATTTTATTACAATAATATAACTATAAACATAAAATATAATATTATCATGAACACGGGTCTTCTCTCAAAATGAGAAGGATTTTAACCATAGTCTACCACGCTGGCCAAGTGTGGATTGGCAGACTATTCGGAGATTCTGTTAGAATAGAAAAAAAAATTCAAACAGAAAAAAAAGTAATAAAAATAAAAGCAGAATACTAAGAGCACCTGCGCCTGTACCGACACTAAGTTACCGAACGAACTATATACTACTATTATAATACACATCTATGTAAGGAACAAATTAGTGCCTACATTTGAGATGATTCCAAAAAAAAATGTTTCATATTCCACAAGCCCAGCAGACCTGTAGAGTATGTTATCACAGCTTTGTTAGGGGTTCATTTTGTGCCTTAAGGTATGCCGCATGCTTCTTCGATCCTGTGTGATGATGCTGCTGTGAATTGCAACGTCACGCGATTTGACTGTCAATATTCTCTGTACACTCAATTTGCATGAAGTCTTGTCTTAGATGGTAAGGTCATGTAGCACGGAATTCATAAAGTAACATCGGTGTTAGATGTTTCAACATCACCAGCTCTTGGGTCCTCAAGAAAGCGCTGCCTAGACCCCATGAGCCATGATTTGACAGCCATAAGCATGGTGGCGCAGAAGATAAGCAGCATATTATGATCTTCCAAGTGTGTGATCTTTTCATCTTGCCAGCAATACCTAGACTGTCCAATAATACCTAAACCAAAACCAGTGTTAATTTTAGTATACAGATCCAATGGAAATAGACTATGCACATCCGCTAACGCCACTACTAAACTAAGTAGGTATAATAATATTTCAATACAATTTCATCATTACAATGCAATATTGTACCCGCTTTCAAAATTGAACAAAACGCATCCGGTTTGCGCAAACATAGTTACCTACTCGCATGTCGCGAGATGATCCGCGTATTGTGATATAGAAAGTGGGCGGTGAGGCTTTCATTTTTTTTTACCTTTCGATCATTAATTCGATAACGATTGAGGCGTCTGACGCGTTCGATATGTTCTGGTACACGCATAGAGACGGGATTACCTACATTCTTGTGTAAGTACCGGCTTTGATCGGTGGCAGAGTAAACTTGTCGGAGGCCCTGGCATAACTGAATTTGGCTCCCCGTTTTTTTTTATTGTATTCTTATTATTTGTGGATCTGCTAGAAAATTTTCTTAAGAAATAATCCTTAGACACTCATTAGTCATTGCATTTCGGGGGCTTCAAATCTCAAAGCTTGAGGTTGGAGTTCCTGGAGTTTATCAAGGTTTGCAGGCCCCCTAAGATCCAAGATTCGAGGTGGACTTTCGTACCCCGTCCCCCCTTTATTCTGCTTGGATAGATACAACGCACTGCAACATTAATATTTCAAACGCTGCTTCTAGAAGATGCAACAATATAAGTAAGTAGTAACTGTATCTACCTATCAGGCATTTTTGTCTATCCAGGCAGTAGAAGTCATCTTCCGTAGTAACACTCCAGAAACTACAGATATAATAATCTTTGTCTGTGGTTTGTCAATTTCCATAAAAATATGTTCTATCAAAGTTACAGGGGCTCAAAGATTTGTATGTAAATGTTTGAGATTACTTCACAAATAATTGATTAGTACTAAATTTTTCTCATAAGTAATTATTCAGATGAATGCATAACAAATTAAAAAATAGTTGCAGATAAAATTGTCTAACACTCTTGAAATGGAACATCGCAAAACCGTGCTTGCATTTGTGTTTTTAGTTCCGTCGCAAGTAGATCGTATATTATTCAATTTGAAACTCTATATCTTCATAAATAAGAACCAATAGTATTTTGCATGGTACTATGGTGTCTAGTTTTCACAGCGTGGAATATGATTTCATCTCAGGGAAAGCTGATTGCGTTCGATCGAGATGGTTTCAATGGACCACGAAGATTTATGCTTTTTATACTTTATCTAATCAATTGCTATTGAAACAGAATTATATATACTTAGATTACAATTTATTTTTTCTTAGTTAAACGCGTAAGCGACACGCTATGCACGGCGCATAGAAAGTTCTTGCGCGAATTAAAAATGAAACCTTGACACGAGACTTGATCAGATTTTTTTTACAGGTAAGTTGATAGGTACATAATATTAATATTTTATACGAGTTATACGACTAGTAGTCCAGTCATTTTAGTAAGTTCACCTCGGAATTCGAGATACCCAGCTGGTAAGTCTGTAAATACTTGTATATTGACACCCTAAAAGTTGTCTCAAAACCTACATATGGTAGGGTGTACGCTACTATTGAATTTCAAGGTCAAAGGTCACAAAAATCGGTTTTTTTGCGCTATTTTTGTAAATATCTCATTCCCTATGGGTTTTTGCTATTTGTATTCATTACCAATATTGTAGAATACAAAATTCTCTACAAATTTTGTTTAAAAAAATTTTTCATACGGTGAACCGTTTTTGAGATAGAGGGCGGAGAGCGCGCGGTCACAGCATCACTTCAGGTCAACCGGTGCCTCCGGTCGAAAACGCGCCATGTACCAAAGTGTCCGGGATAAAACTAGCGATATTTTAGGGGCATATACTACAACTTATTACCACTCTGAAAATACCACTTAGTAGGACCTGCCCCCCTCCCCCTCCCAGGGACAGCCATTTAAATTTGGTGTGCGTTTTTGTGGGTATGTGCGCACAAAAAATGTAATAACTCGAAAGTCTGTTGCTGGACCGGTCTTTAAATGACCTTATTCGATTGGACACAATATTCTCCATCACTAAACACTAAATAATAGTGTAAAATGTTAAAATAACTTGATCAAAAATGCTTTGGAATAGAAAGATTGAAAAAATATTGAAAATTATAAGTTTATCCTGCATTTTGCAAAAACGAGGTCATTAAGACCACATTTTTAAGTATTAAATCGACAGTTTTTGAGATAAGCAATAAAACAACATAAAAATTTTGACTGTAAGTTACTCACTTTTTGAGATATTATTGTTAATGCGTAGCGATGAATAGCAACAAAATAAAATTTCACATATTTTAATTTTTACTGTACGAATTTTTAATCAGAAGTAGGGGTCCGATCCTTAAGGTAAGGTCGAAACGACCTTACTCACTGACTAACCAAAAACAATATTATTATTAGCTGATCGCCCAAGGTATGCGATGGAAACCCACATTCGTATAACATAAGAATTTACGCGATCTTGGTTAGTTATGTTTAAACAATAATATCTCCAAAAGTAAGTAACTTACAGTCAAAAATTTTATGTTGTTTTATTGCTTATCTCAAAAACTGTCGATTTAATACTTAACAATGTGGTCTTAATGACCTCTTTTTTGCAAAATGCAGGATAAACTTATAATTTTCAATATTTTTTCAATCTTTCTATTCCAAAGCATTTTTGATCAAGTTATTTTAACATTTTACACTATTATTTAGTGTTTAGTGATGGAGAATATTGTGTCCAATCGAATAAGGTCATTTAAAGACCTGTCCAGCAACAGACTTTCGAGTTATTACATTTTTTGTGCGCACATACCCACAAAAACGCACACCAAATTGAAATGGCTGTCCCTGGGAGGGGGAGGGGGGCAGGCCCTACTAAGTGGTATTTTCAGAGTGGTAATAAGTTGTAGTATATGCCCCTAAAATATCGCCAGTTTTATCCCGGACACTTTGGTATATGGCGCGTTTTCGACCGGAGGCACCGGTTGACCTGAAGTGATGCTGTGACCGCGCGCTCTCCGCCCTCTATCTCGAAAACGGTTCACCGTATGAAAAATTTTTTTTAAACAAAATTTGTAGAGAATTTTGTATTCTACAATATTGGTAATAAATACAAATAGCAAAAACCCATAGGGAATGAGATATTTACAAAAAAAGCGCAAAAAACCGATTTTTGTGACCTTTGACCTTGAAATTCAATAGTAGCGTACACCCTACCATATGTAGGTTTTGAGACAACTTTTAGGGTGTCAATATACAAGTATTTACAGACTTACCAGCTGGGTATCTCGAATTCCGAGATTCTTACCTAATTTAAGCTAAAATGACTGGGCCATAGGTACTTAGCTGTCTTATTGAAAAGTCACATCCTGAAACTAATGAGAATTGTCGAAGTTACACGTTGCTCTTAGGCAACATATTTAACAATGCTTCTTTATTGTAAGGATCAAACTTTATATTGTAGAAAGCGCCGGACAAAGTATGTCGCTTATGCGTTTATCCAAGAAATTTTCTGCTATTTGTTTATCTTTTAACTTTTAAGTCAGCAAAGGAAAAATAGGTAACTAAGGTACCGAAACCATAGCTGCATCGCATAGATTACAATAAAAGCAGAACTCCGTACACAAGGCCGGTGGCAGTGGAATCGACGCCGTAGTTTGCTGTGTATAGGGGTATTGTCACCTATATGCGACATCGTATCGATCGTACTTTGTAGTGTGAACTTCGACCTTTTTACTTGATTGGTGAACGAATTTAGTGCTAATAACTTTCGGGGCTTATTTTATTTCCCTCGTGAAACACGTAGTTACCAAGATTGATGGCTACTCTTTCTCAAGGAAACAGCTAATCCCTCGTGGTGTTGCTTTTACTATAATATACTTATAAGCAATGTTCATCGTAGGTATCTATTTTATTAAATGATGGGATAGGCAGTGCCGTTTTTCTTGTATGACGCTGACGGCAAGGCTGTAAATAAGTCATTTTAATGATCCACTCAAACCAACGTTGAAACGTATTTTACGGAAAGAGATAAAGTCACCAAAAACAAATTTATCATGAAACTCTACACCGTATTCAAAAAAAAAATCCGGAAACGTTAAAGTGAATTTTTTATTGCTTTGTTTTTTATTACGTGTGTGGGCCTCAAATATTATGTTATACATATATTTAATCTACAAACAAGCCTAAGTACCTGGGAATTTAGCGAAATCCCATAAATTATCTTGTCCACGCAGTTATGGCGCTTACGATAATATTTCAGTATGACACAATGCAGCTAGATAATATGTCCTTAGCCTGAACTTTACTAGTACAAATACATATATTAGTACATAATTTAAGGATCTTATTTTAGTCAATAGTTCGCTAAGATACGGCTTCTTGTTTCCACTAGGTCACTTTTATAAAATTAAACTAACGTTTTAATTTAACAAGTAAAAAAGTAAAAGTCTTCTGCCTCTTCAGTTGTAGGTTCATTGTTACTGAACGTTTACGTTTAAATCTGTCTCTAATTCAATAAAGTTTAAACAAAATAAAGACAAATATTGTGCATTAAAAGAATCCTTAAAGGGCCAAAGAATTAATAACGCAAGTGCCTTATCAGTCAAAACTTAACACACGTGATTTAAAACGATGTTATTGTATAGATAGCCGTGTGTTCTATCTTATCTTTCAAACGTCTGCCCTCAATACGGATTAAACGACTTGCGTATATGTAATCTTTTATTGTAATACTAGTTTTATAACACAATTAGTCAACTTTTCCTTCACATAATATCAACTACTATAAAATTTTTTGTTGTAATTGTACTAACAGAAAATAATTCATGCAACATTCCACGTATTGGTAGCTTTACCCTATAGAACTCTATTATATTATTATCACGCTTATATTTATGTTGGCGGATATGAATGATATTTCAGGTCTGTTTAGTAAAATTTTGCTTATTTACAAATTGCTAGGCCAGGTTTTGTTAGTAACTAAACCTAGACCTAATAAACTATTACGCAGAGTGTTATTTAGAGACCGGTGAGTGGGCGAAAATTTAAATAAACTATTGCAAATAGAGGGATTTGAACATGGCGTCGATTGTTAAGAAAATAAAACCTGCAAAGGATTTAAAAAAGTCTCATACACAAGTCAGGAATCTAACTCGCATTTTCTTCAAAAAATATATAGGTACCTTATATACTATGCCGCAGTTGATAGCTGAGTCAAAACACCGTCAATCAAATTAAACAACATAATATTTTACACATTTCCTTGTATCAAACGAAAACAAAGGGAAATATCAAATAGGTACATTTCCTAATTGAACATTTATCTCGTTGTTATTAAATAGCTATTGTGCGCGACTACGTCTGCCTGTAATTCATTGTTTTTTTTTTTTTACTGTAGGACAGTAGGACCAAGATATTCTTCTTGATTAAAAAGTAGCTTTTGTCCGTTTCCATTCCTAGAGCCGGTTAGCTTTTCATGCATCGAAGGCTAAGATCGCTTCAACGGTTGATCCGTGAAAAGGTCCTAATGGACAGACGAATACACACTTTTTTGACGTGATAACTGATAACGTCTTATAAATCGATGAACGCCGGCTACACGCACGAAAAAGCATGACTCATTGTCACGTACCGCGTGCAAGCGAGAACGCGGAACAAGCGATAGATACGACACGATCGGCCTAAACGTTCAGCTTGTGACGCATCTATCTCTCTGTTTTCTTATGATGTTATCGCTTTAAATTATCATCCGTAAACAGACAACCAATTTTTTTATTAACATTTTAATATTAGTCAGTATTTCTCAATCTTCCGAGGGCACGGCGCGGGTGGGTTTGATACCAAGACGGGTTTCGTAGATAAGTCACGTGCATACAGTTCTGCATGCACAAACCGATTGCAACACCAGACTGTTAAACATGATTCATTGGTATGGTATATTATTATTAGAATTACATACAGTTTAGTTAAATGTTATGTTAGTATGAGGTTGAGAGGTATGGTGTGGGTGAGTGGCGATAGCTTGTGAAGCGCAAGCTGCACCGCGTAGTAAGCTAACTTAGCTTTAGCTCAGCTCACGTAGCTGTGGCATCTTTTCATACCGCTAACTGTAAAGCTAAGCTTAGCTAATATTTCATTGCATTGAGCTACGTGAACTAAGTTATGTTAGCTTACTTTTCGATGTTGAGGATAGTGTGGGTTAGTGGGAATTGTTTGTGGACCGCAAGTAACACGACAGAGTAAGCTAACTTAGCTTTAGCTTAGCTCACGTAGCTACATCATCTTTTCATACTTCAATCTACATCGCGAACTATAAAGCGAACTTATGTCGCATATTTGTAATTTGGTTGCGCTAAGTAAGTTTGCTTAGTTCGCGGTGTGGCTTGCAACGTTAAGGTAATTAAATCGGTGATCGAACTTCGGAAGCTTACTAAATTAAGTCGACGAGTTTCCCTAAGAGGAACACCTGTCGGTCACAGTCATTATCACTTACATACGTCTAATAAAATCAAGCTGATCGCATACTGCAAGAGATGTAGGTATTTTTAATACGCTTTTATTAGCTTCACCTGTCACTAAATAATAATTAATGTTATAAATAGTATAATTAATGTATGTAAACAAGTCTTGGAAGTCGAATTTAACCAAGCAACGTCCAATTGTCGTATTGATTAAAAACCTTGCAAATGTATGTAATAGCGATGACAATATAATAATTTGGTTCTATCGAGCTGATCTGATGATGGACAGTGGAATCTCCTCTACAATGGCTTCTAGTAAACCCGTTGAATTTGGGTTCATTTAGTTTGTTTAAACCTGTCGAATTCATCAAATTTAGTGCGAATACATCAAACTTAGTGACGAATGTCTGACTGGGAAGTAGATAGCGGCACTCCACAATTGATGCTAGTAAACCCCTCGAGTTTGGTCTCATTTGATTTGTTTTGACGAGTCTCATTAGAAACACAATTGGTGAGGACAACACTATCGGGCATTTTCAAATGACACGAGTTGGTCACATTAGACGCGTCGAAAACAGGCAGCGGTCGAAAACCAGCAGAGATCATCACGTTTTTCTTCAGTCGACTTGGGTTGCTCACATTATATAGTTAGAATTTTCAATACTGGAGAGTGCGTTGTGTCCGGCTTTCGCTTTTCGCTTTTACAGTGTGCGATTATCTTAAATTAAAAATAATTATTCTAAACTGGTCACAGAGGTCAGGCGGATGTTCTGTTGAAAAGTGGAACACATATTGGACGAGGTATCTGACATTGAAATATAAAAGGCGTAACCGCCCGTGATTAACTAATAAAAAACTCTCAGGGTTAAAGATTAGAGATAAGGTCTCTCGCCAAGTGTCACCCACTTGGCGGGAGACCTTATTTCTACCGGAAGGAGTACCTACGTATTGCCTAATTGAATTACACACACAAGTGCGTAGCCGTTGGTCACATCTCCGTTTCGAATTTCCACTTGTCAAGCAAGGTCATGTTTGATTCCACCTTGGGTATACCTATTTAGATTTCTTTTTTATACAAGGTCATTCGGAAAGGGCAAGATCCAAGGAAAACGAAGTCTGGGGAGAAGAAGAACATCTTGGCTGAAAAACCTACGCCAATGGTTTGGAAAAGGAATCCGTCCATTATTCAGAGCCGCGGTATCGAAGATACAAGTTGCCTTAATGATCGCCGACCTTCGAAAGAAGATATGAGACTTTAAGAAGAAGAAGAATTCGGAAAGGAGGTTATTAATTAAAAGCGGTCACTTATTGTTATTTATTTATTGTTACAACGTTTTCTATGCGACCAACACTTAAATCGCTGAAAAAAAAATCATCCGTTCCACAACTTTGTCGAGACATATTGACATTTCAGCCCAATTGTGCATGTATATACATACATGCACATATTATGTATCCTAGAGACGTAAATATGATACTTTTTATTCCTAAGAAAATTAAAGAGTTCCCACAGGATATTTAACCGACTTCCAAAAAGGATGAGGTTCTCAATTCGGCGCGTAAGTCGTTATTTAATCCTAAATCCACGTGGTCGAAGTCTGGAAGTAGATTTTGTAAACCTAGGTTATACCATAGGCACCTATAGCTCCGGTTGTAAATTATCCAATACCAATTTGTAGAAACCTTACTCACTCTAATGTGTGTTTAAGTTTCTTCCAGGCTAGTAAACGACAGTTATCTCACGGAATAACAAGTTAAGTGCATTACGGAAATACATTTTAAATAACTCGTTCGAGTGAGTCAGTTATTATTGAGTTGTATGCGTCAGTTTCTTGTGAGTTCAGCGTAATTGATGTTAATGCTGTACCGATATTGATGTCATTACCTTCTTATGGTCTTACTCGTATAAATAAAATATTGCCTCGTCAGGTTAGTGTCATGTGGTTTGTAAAAAATATTGCGAATTATTGTTAAGAAATAAGTTGAATTGCTCGAATCGATTTCGTGAACGGTTAATGCATTTTAAATTAGCCACTTATGTACGATAGGAATTAAGTTTATAATTGGTAACGAATACGAATTTATTTTTACAGAGACAGTATTGTAGAATCAGGAGAGAGAATTAGCTTGTTTTGGTTTATTCGTGTCCTTCTTCCATAGCACGGAAATTTTCAAGTTATTAATTCAATTTCTTCCATCATGCACGACTCTAATTTCAAGGTAGCCCTGATTAACAATATATTAGGTACGCGAATAATTTGAGTAACGAGAATAATAAGCCACCATAGCATACCTCACATCAAAGCAAGTACACATACCTTTTCGTATATGGAGCGTTTACTATGAATTGTTTATTGCTATACCTCTCGAGAAAGGATTAAAGCAAGACGTTTACAAGGCTTCATGTCTCGCGAGACTATACCGTAAACCGTTACCCGTTTTCAACTGTACACAACGTATAAGGGTGGTTTCTCACGGCTCATAAATTTTCTTAAACCGAGTTGCTCCATAGTTTGAACTGAAAGTCGGTTCAAACTATGGAGCAACTAAGCACAAGCCATTGACATATGCGTCATCAAAGTTGAAAAAGTTGCTGTCTCTTTTATCGTATGACACGCTTACGCTTGACGACAATGATGCCTGATGGAAAGCAATGATGAGTATGAGGCGGGAAACAGGACGCCGGAAGGGTTTCCATACCCTAGGGGTGCAGGATGGCAATGCTCACGACTGTGCAAGTTAGGTTAGAGTTAAAAGCACTACGCGTTAAAAACAACACGGGTCAACCCAGTTACCGCAACTCAGCAGAAACATTAGCTTAGTAACAACACGCGCTGTGAAAAGCCACCTTTACTTGACACAGCAGAAATATAATACAGTAACGTCTAATTACCTTGATTTATGATGTGTGAGCTGAGCATATCCTTTGATCGAGGCTTGGTAGCGGCTTTCGTTTTGTTGTTTTGTTTTCACGCAATATTTAATTATTCTATAATCTACCGCGTTAACGCTATTACGTACATAGCGGTATTCAATGCTAGATTTATTTATTTTCACTTACAGCTCTACATATTATGTAGATACTAGCGATCGTCCTGGCCTTCGCCCGTGTGGTTTTGGAAATTCCCTATCCCGTGGGAATTTCGAAAAATCCATCCTGATTCCTTGTCCACATTATCTACATTATTTCTTCTGCTCTTGCTTTATTAATTCAATGGGATCTGAGAACCGATGTGCTATCAGTACAAACAACTTCTTTATCGACCTTAATAGCCGCCCATTTAGATGATTATCAAGCTCAAATTCGTTCCAACAATACACAGAAATGATTTGCGTACGATTTAATTCCAACCAATTAATCCACTCCATACACGACCGAATATGGTGCGCGTCACGCTAACTGGGCCAAAGACAACGGTCCCCATCATTACCAATCATTAACCTGAACACCCACTTACGAATTACTGTCCCCAATTCCAAACGGCTGGCCCAATCGATCCGTCATTCTAATCGCAATATCGTGCGAAACTAAGACTTCTTCAGATGTGCCAACGAATCGGCTTGTAACACGTTCAATTTCTTTGTTTCTTTTTACTTGTTCTTTAGGAGGAGACATTGGAAAATTATAATAAGAGGGAGATGCGGGGACTGGAGAGATAATTGAGAATCAAACGAACTTACCTTGTGAAGTTTGATATCTAATTATACGAGCGTCTCGACCGAAGATTATTATAGCTTACAAGCAGCAGTACAGTAGATTATGCTGTCCTTATCACACTTTTAGAGTTTTTTTTTATAATAAATTAATTGTTTTTTGACGTTTTTGACGTCAGAGTACCGAGTAGGTACCCCCATTTGTCATTTTTCAGAGCCTTATTTTTTCGATATGTTTAGGGATTTTGACAAAAAAACAGGGCGGGTGGGTTTGTAATAATCTTCGGTCGAGACGCTCGTATAATTAGATATCAAACTTCACAAGGTAAGTTCGTTTGATTCTCAATTATACTTCGCATCTCTCCGAAGATTATTATAGCTTACAAGCAGATGTTTAGAGCATCGAAAAAATACTACAATAATATTTACTGTGTACAGTAAAATTATTGAAAATAAACTTAAGGCAAAACATAACAGGGAAAAAGAAAAATAATCATTTACAATATGTGATTAAACAAAGTCAATATTACTTCATAAACCATAATTTAAAGGCGATTTATTATTTATTTTTAATTAATTAATTTTTTGCTAAGTAGCATGTCAGATAATATATGCTAATCGTACTTGTATAGAATAGAATATAAATTTTTATTCGCATAAAAAAAGTTTAAGCTTCAAAATAATATATCCACAATTTTGATCTGATTTTAATAAATCTTTATAATATTATAATAGATACTTTAAAAATACATTTGAAGATTCAGACCAAACTACTTTTTGTCGAATAATTTCTAAGTTTTAGCCCTACATTGTGGGCAGCTGATGTCAACGCGTGTCGCATGCTATGTGTGCCATTGAATTGACATAACTCAATGGGATAGAAAGAGTGGTTTTTGAAAACTGATGAACAAAGGTATAAAGTAAATAAGTAGGTTATTAAATAACAAGAATATGTGTATGCCCTAAAACAAGGGCATGAAATAGTAGTACTGTATTTAACAATTTTACCATCATTGTACTAACCTATTTCAACAAATAAATTGATTTTGATTTGATTTTGAAAAAATCTCATTGGGCACGTAAGGGATCAATTCTTTCTAAATATCTTCTGAAATAAGCTTGTACAGAGTTTAAGGATTTTCTTTAATATATGGCACCACAATAATTGGTTGAAAAAACATTTGATCTTGAAGTTTTGATCATCTATTTTAGTTTTATCGGATTCCAATAAAGTATTTATTGACCAATTGTCTGTATTTTTTAATGGAGATGTTAATGCCAAAAAAGTGAGTTTTTAAAGATAGATCTTTTTTGTGAGATGAAATCATTGTTTATACTGAATCTTGCATTTAAGGCATTTGCATTTAAAGGCATTTGCATTTAAGGCATAGCATTATCTATTCATTTAAGGGTACTAAATTATGGTGGACAGTGAGAATGATAGAAATTTAACTTGTATCTGAATTTTTGTGTGAAAAATTCAATTAGCTGTATAATTAGCTGTATAAGCTGTTGGAATCACCATATAAAACCAATATATACCAATAATTATAACCTTTTTTCTTGCAGAACAGTCATTTTGACTTTAAAGATGAGATATTTATTCATGGAATTATGAAAAGACCATTGCTATGTTAAGCGATGCGTTGGAGTTGGAAAAAACGCCCTTTGCCATGTAACATTTAATTGTGTAATATTTTGAAATAAGGCTAAAGTATGGAAAGGCTTATAAAATTTTGTATTTTTTTGCATCAACAATCTCAGAAGTTTCATGATGCGTACCTCTGACATTTGTAATTTTGATTACTGGCAAATAAACCAAAGTCAGATCTGCCGAAATAAACTTTTAACTGACGATACGCATAAACAGTGAGTTCCCTTTCTGTGTTCATGTTGAACTTTTGACGAGATTCAAAATCTCCAACTAATGTTCGTATTTATTTAAATATATGACGCAAAATTTTGTAAACATTGATATAAGCAATAGCTGTTTATATTTGGTAAAATATTATAATTTTTAATTCGTGAAAGACTGAGGCTATAAAAGGCTGCAAGTAAATTGAAGAACCGATGGACGTTGGAGTCCCAAGGTGCTTGAGTGGAGCAATGACATTTGCGAGTAATCCGTAAGCTGTCTCATCGTTACAGGTTGCACCACAGCCCGAACGTGACGCATCACTATACACTAGGTACTAGTGAATATTCTTCATATTTTAAATGAACAATTTGCAGAATCAATATAATTTCTCCACTTCCTCCAGCATATGAAATCATTGTTAACAATACAGATCATATATTTCTACATAGAGAAGGTCATAATATATTTCTTACGATTATCAAAGTAGTGAATTTCCAAGAATTTCAAGAACTTGAAAATCCATACATTTTCGTATAAATAAATCCGTCATCAAAGGCCGGGCACGCCGACATCGACAAACCAACATAACTAGTTAGTTTCCTGATTTCTCATACATTTTTCTGTATTTGTTTGTAAATAACTTTATATGAACTTTTAGACGAATAAAAGATAAATCCTTTTTTGTGGGTAAAGAGTGATTCCTTGATCAAAAATCTTAATTTCAAAAGTAATTTGTTGATCGCTTCTTACATTATCCAAACAGTCCGAATTTCTAATGCATAATAAATCGTCAAGAAAATTAACTGATAAATAAACTGATGAACATACATAAATGTGAAGGACCGGTTTTTTAAAACCTTTGTTGATAGAAGTTGCAAAGTCCAAATGGTAAAACGTTGACTTCTGCATATCACTTTCGGCCACTGGCAGTAAAAAAAATATGCATCTTTTATAGTCTGATTCCTACTAAGGATTTCTAATTCCGCGAAACTGTCGTTTCTTACTGTTACCAGACGTATAACAGTTCCCACATAAAGGATAATAAAGGAGAATGCCCAAAAATCTATGGGCGTGTAACCCAGTCGTTTACAAACGTGTTGTATGCAGCATTTATTGCAGATTTATACCTGATAACCAAACTCACCATTTTAATACCTCTAGGACTTGTAGTTTTAAATAAATCTAAGTTTAAGTTTGAAAATGATTCTAGGTTATGTGTAGTTTATAATTGTTAAAGTAGTAAGGAAAGCCGTGTATCTTTCCTGCCGATTTGAACTATTAATTGTTTGGCGCGCACTATACTTAACATACCTGTCCAACGATATCCAATACAAACACAATAAACCAAATTAATATTGGTCTCCGGTGTGCTACAATAAACATTCAAAATGTAAATAGAGTAGACGTCACTAGCGTCACACACAACTAAAACAATGACATGTCATATTGACATCTTGAAATAAGTTTCTTTACACATAATCAAAAAGGTTGTAGTTATATTATATTCCATTGCACAAAACGCAACGAAGTTAAAACAATATTATAAAAAAATAATAATATTAATTATTACTTATTTACTTTAAGCATATATTGTACGATTTACAACAAATAACAAATAAAATAATGTATTTAAATAATTAATATCCGTTCTATTTTAAATGAAATTATTTTAAAAAAAATAACAAACCTCTTTTTATTTGGGCATGTACCTATGCGTAGAATGTAATGCAAATGGCGGTCAGACTTAAACGGGAAGTTAAAAAGACGGTTTAATTCCTTTTTTATTACATTTTTTTATCGTGAAGTGTAGCATTAATAATTATTAATTTTCAAATTGTCATATATTCGTAAGATAATTTTTAATAAATTACATTTTGTGTAAATGTTTGGGTCAGGGGTGATCATTCTCCTTTAAAACTCATATAACTGAAAATCAATTGACACATGTACATATGACAAATGCCTGACAGATGCTTCAGGCATTTTAATATTGGTGTAAAATCGAACTTCAGGTGTTAACCTTGTTATTCATACAAATAACTCATTGTATTTTTAAAATGACTACTGTCAGAATTTCACCGAATCAAAAATCAGACCGGTTGTCATACAGCATATTAATTAATATTAATGCGGTACTTTCATATCTTCCATATTGAAATTATTGACACAAATAAAGTTTGATTCATATAAATTCAAAATAAAACGATGTTTTCCTTTAGGCTGAGGGACTGTAAAAATTGGTGCGACGAATAATTGTTTTTCTTTGGCCCAAAAATATGAAGCCACTCGTGAAGAAAAACTGGTCTGCCAATGATACGTAAAAACGTATCGGTGTTATGTACCGGTGACGAAGCAGCTAGCATTGTCACGGTTGCGCGTGCGATATTTAGCATTGAATCGTAAGCTTAAGTGCGTAAACGTAAGAGAGTAAGTGCTCAGTGATAATTTCACGGCACGGCCACTGGTGGCGGTGCGGTGGCGATAGCGGGTGCTGATGTCAGCCCGGGTATATGCATTATACTCGCTTTTCGGGCAGGTGCACATGGTGCCCCCCGTACGTTTAGAGTTTTCCGGTACAGAAGTACTCGGCTGTGAGCGGAATTGGTTAGATATCAACTTTGAAGCGGAGGTTGAATTGGCCTTAGATGATTTCAGATACTCCAACAGATTTAAACCGAACCAAAGGTGTCGATTTTCATATTTTTTAATATATATCTCGCTTTTGTTTGCTAAGCTTCTGTAATGAGTATCGCATAGCAACCGTCTTTGACGCTGATCTTTTTGGTAAATATTATTTTAGAATATCGATCTTCCATAAGCAACCCGTTAGTCAAAAATAATACATAGATGAGTATAATGTTTCCATCGTGTGGTCAAATCTTTATGGCCAAATCTCCGAATAGTTTTTCTTGTTGGGTCTGAGCCCAATAATAATTGTAAAATCTCAGGATCTAATTTGTCATTCTTATGAATCAGATGTCAATAAGAATAACGTAAGATGAAATTTATGTAGGTAGGTATTAATTTTATGACCCTACAAAGAAAACTCACACACGCTATGCGTCGGAGTAGTTGACTGGATGGTAGGTATACCTATATTTTATCCACACACCATAAAGGTCGGGATGTACATATATTTTCCACTCACCATATAGGTTGGGATATACATAAATATTTTCCACAAACGTTTTACGTCGGGATAGTTATATTCATTTGACAGGTATCACTATATTTTTATCCACACACCATATAGGTCGGGATATATATTTTCCACACACATTTTATGTCGGGATAAGGTACATGTCAATAATACAGGAAACCAAGGTTATAAGTATATATTCTATATGCCACTGAAGCTGGCGCCTTAAATATTTTAGTGAAGACAAGGTCATTCACTTAGGCTATTCTTTCTCCCTAGTTTTTATATACCTCACACACTATTTATGTAGGTGAGAACGAGACAAAGCAACTTCCAGCCAACAACAAAGGAAAAATTTCTTTGTTCAATTTGGAGCGCAAATTCCACAGGTTATATCTGTCTAACAGGAAACTCATTGAGATTTCCAATTGAACCGTCAACATAAACAGAAGACGGTACGTAGATAAAAACAATGAACAATAATTATTTTGTTCACTGGGTAAAAATGTTAATGAATATTACTTCTTACTAGTAAATAAATCTAGTCTTACCTTGAATTTTTCTGCTCGCTCGATGATGATTGATCGCATGATACTCGCTAGCGATTTCTGGTACTGATGATTAAAATCCGCGGGTGATACACTTCAACTTTTTCAACTAAATCACGTTTTCTTTTTCCCGTTTCACTTTTTTAAATTTTGTTTGGACGACGTGTGACTCGGACAACACAAAATAACGTAATGACAAATGGGCCTGCTCCGCGTGGCGGGGGAGCGTGGGGGTGGGGGTACCTACTCGGTACTCTGACGTCAAAAACGTCAAAAAACAATTAATTTATTATAAAAAAAACTCTAAAAGTGTGATAAGGACAGCATAATCTACTGTACTGCTGCTTGTAAGCTATAATAATCTTCGGAGAGATGCGAAGTATAATAAGGGAATTCCGCCCAATAAGATCGCCTCAATCCCATATTCAATGGGATCCCATATTGAGCTCCGGAATCTTCAAAAACTCATTGGTGCTGCCTTCCTTGCGCGTCGCCCCTCTCGGGGGAAATATTCCAACTCGATCTTAGGTCGCTCCAAATAGCCATCCTACATTGATGCTGTGCAATAATCGCCCGTAGATCATTTGAAGTTGGAGGTTGGCGTGTCTGTAGATGTTTAAATGTTGACCCAATCAATCCGTCATTGTGATCGCAACATTCGTGCGAATAAGCGACATCCACGCGCTGTCGCCAAACTTGGTGAGAGAAAAAAAAAGACAATGGCGCCCGTTACGCGCACATTGTCGATCGGCGGGAAACGAAATATGTGTCAGCGTTGGTCGTCGGACAATGTCATCTGGCCATATGTGTAACTAGCTGTTATGCGTTGCGGAATTTCATTATTTTTTTTTTACTCCTTTTAACATACAAGAGTCTGTTATGGCTTCTTCTTCGATGTAACGTTATATCCAAGGTGGTCGTATTTATTTAAGAACACGTTTCAAGTGGTCAGCACCATGCCGCATACACTGTGGGTATGCTTGCGATATCATTTTGCAATTAGTCAATTTAAAGCTATTTTTCACAAACTTAAGGAGTTTCTAAAAGTCGGCAGCGCAGACGCACAAGGTCAGGTCGACATGACAGGCTGGTGGACAGAGTAGATAATTACGCAGATAGTATAAAATATGTCAGTTAGATTTTCAGCAGAACTGTTCAAAGTCTAATGTACTGTAATGCTTGTGGAAGCTTGAATAACTGTCTTCAAGCAACAATATACTCGATATGTACGAAGTTGCAAGCAATCCTATGCATTTTGTCAAACGTACCCAGCAAATGTAAATCATTTTAAATACCCATATAGGTACGTTGAAGTCTTCAAAATATATAACAAAAGCACGCCGAGAATCATGGATCAGATTGGACAACAGAAACTGGAGCAAAATGTGTAACGCAGATTTATAGTGTTGCCTTACAAGTTACAGGCCTCAGACGCAGCATCGTTGAATACAATTGAGCTCAATAGTATAAGCCTCTAGTGAAGTGGAACAATGAGTCTCACATTTCAGTTGTGAACATGTGATACGCATTTGAATATCGTCCTACGACGCGTCTCAAATTATTTCATTATTATGAGAGCCGTATCGTTTTTAGGATTCGGTAGCTAACAACTATAAAGGTTATAGTTTCGTCCAGTCTATCTATGATCTATCCGACTGTCTCTACGTCTGTGTTTCACAGCCATTTTATTTAGAAACTGTTACAAATTGCTTTTCAACCACATAATTTTCCTGAACCTAGTTACTTATCTATTTTAACTAGATTTTAACTTTGCAAACTAATGCAACTGCGTATTATAGTAAAATACCACCATCGAGCTGGTATAATAATGGAGATGGCAGGAGGCCATAGGGACTCTTCAATGGCGAGTAGTTGGAATTTGTCTCAGGGGTAACATACATTTCTGTCTGATGATGGCGGAGAGAGGTGATCATGGAAACTTATTAATTTCTCAAGTTTTTAGGGCGTAAATCTAGATAAGCAGAAGTTATACTATTACTATTATACTTATATAAAAAAACTGAATAGCACGTTTTTAAACTATGACTACATCGTCGATCTCAACGGTCGCTAATCCTGTTTGCCATCGGTCCAATCCTCGGGCGGTTCGTGATTAAATAAATGAGCATCGGTTTCCTCTTGCAACGATATTTCATCCTCAAATAGCCACCTGTTTGACGTTTGTTTATCTACACTAGCGGCACGCTATGATGGCCGGTTTGACACATTACAATAGTGATGTGGAATGTCAATTTATTCTCGAACAAAAAACAATTAAGTTTTGTTTTTGTACCTGATTAAATAGGTTTAATAAAACAAAAATGTATATGTTTATTTAATTTATTTGAACGAACTGAATATTTGAACGAAAATGAATATACATACTTTATATGCACACAAGAAACATATGAATACAAAAGATACCAAAAAAGGTGCCACAAAAGGCCATAATTAATCAGATTCGTCCATACTACTATTTTCACTGTCGTCACTGCTATCATCACATACATTAATAATTATATGTTCGTTTTCTATAATATTATCTATTTTCACATCTCTTTCATAATCTTCCCTTATTAATTTAACAGTTCTATTCACAACCTTTTCCCAGTCTCCTTTAGTCACATGTTCACAAGCTTCTTCTAATAATTTTAGCATTTTTTTTGTGGTAAATGGGGGTTCTGTATTGTGTCTTGCAGCATATCCCTTAATTTGAGCCCACACCAACTCAATCGCATTATACTCACAATGGTAAGGCGGTAACCGTATAACTCTGTGCCCATGTTCTAATGCTATTTCGTCAATGACGTATCGGATCTTGGTTGGTTTGTTTTCTTTTAAAAGACGTACTAATTCCGCTTTTAACATATTCATGTTTGCATCTACGCCATTTTTACGAAGCCATGCGACGATATCAGCTTTCTTTTGGGATTGGGCAGGTGGCTTGTCAATTTGCATCGAGTGGTATGGGGCGTTGTCCATAATTATAATAGATGGTTCAGGGAGGCTACACAACATTGAGGTAAACCATTCAGTAAACTTTTCTCCATTCATGTCTTCATGATAGTCTCCAGTGGTTTTTGACGCAAAAGCCATGAGAGAACCTTCGACAAACCCGTTGATGGTTCCGGCGTGACAAATTATAAGTCGCGATCCTTTTCCTACAGGAACTTTGGAAGTAGATGCTGCTGTGTCATCGTTCCAAGAACGGCCTACAGTATGGTTAGCATTAAGCCATGTTTCATCCAAGAACACAACATTTTGCCAATTTTTGATTTCTTTCACTTGCCGTAAAAAAGTATACCTTGCCATCGCTATATCAAATCTTTCCATCAATATTTTGCGTTTGTTACATTTTTTGTATCGAAATCCAATGGTCTTCAAAATCTTCGTTAAAGAACTTTCCCCACCGAAGAATAATCCAGCTTCCTTCAGTGAATGCACCAACTTTTTTCTTGTTGGATACTCCTTCTGTAAATAGTAGCCGTAAACATGTCTTCGGATAGCATCGGCATCAAAGCTATCGATGCCTACGACTGGTTTTGCTCGTTTTCTCTTTTTTGGTGTGTGAAGTTTATTTTCTTCTGTGCCAGTCTCGCCATATTTTTTTTTAGTTATCCGTCTAACAGTTCGTTGTCCAATATTAAGCGCATCAGCTACGCGTTCAACCACTGACGTTATAGGTAAAATTGGCCCTCCATTTTGAGCTTCACGATCGAAATAGTTACGAAGGCGTATTACGAACTCACGTGTCTGACTATTTAGAACAGTTCTCTGCGTACGTTCGGTCATATCGACGAAATCCACAACAAAGGGCTTGAACAGAGTCCAAATTAACGAGCAAGGGTCAACAGTAATGCAGTATCAATATTTGAAATCCAAAGCCAGGTCAAAACTATATCACAATCGCATTGCACTGACAGTTTATACTTTTCGAAGCAACGTCAATTCGAAACTGCTTTGTTTTGCATTGAGCATTGACGCGAGTTTGCCGGAGGTAGTAGTTGTGCTAGCCAGCGATCCTATGTGACGATCGTATTAGATTCCATTTTTAAAAATTTATTGATATTTTTTTGCGATTTCAGAGGTTTGTCCACATAGTGAAAATTGTTCATATTCACAAGTACATTCACCCCTTAAATGGTGCAAACTGATTTTTCTACACTTGTATACATTTAAGAAATCAATTTAATAAATAAATTTTGAGTCCTAAACCTAAAACTACATTCGATAAAATTTATGAATCTCTGCACATCACTATCGTCAATAAAGTAATACAATTATTTCCTTCAAAGTCGTTATCAATTAATACGGAACTTCATGAGCGGACAAACGTCAAACCGGCCATCATAGCGTGCCGCTAGAGTAATAAGAAATAAATTTTATTTACAGATCGTTAAATTATATGTTTGATTTTCATACTTTCTTTAAAATATTAAGTCTCGGTCAGTCTCCTACTAGAACGGTGGTGGGTGACTTTTCTACTTCATCGTTACGTATCTACTGTCTACAGATACTGTCTAGATTGAAGAAAATAAATTCGAGGATATGTTTGTACCTTGTAGTATATTATATAATATATTATGTAGTCCTACCAGTCTGTACAAGAACTAGGCAATGACTATAATCTAACGATCTGGGGCTCAAGAGTAGCTTTGTTCCCAGGCTATGATCTATAGACTAGAGCATACACTGACTTTAGTCAGACTCAAGACAGAGTTAAAACGGGACATAAATATATCCCTGACATAAATGTGTCCTGAGTCTCTAATCTCTATAGTTCTCACTTCTCACCCTCAGAGAAGGAGCCTACCGCTCCCTTGGAGAGAACGCATCTTGCAGTCACGTGTTTTAGTATAAAATACATTTTTCTACCTAAATGCCATATTGAAAAGGGTTCTTGCGTGAAATGTCATGTCAGTCCGTATACAGGATCAGACTACAAGACCAATCCAATTGCAGCGAGGAGTGCGACAGGGAGACGTCATCTCCCCGAAGCTCTTTACCGCAGCATTGGAGAACTTTAAGGAGGAGAGTCTTTAAGCTTCTGAATTGGAACGAACTTGGCATCAACATCAACGGCGAGTACATCACTCACCTGCGGTTTGCCGATCATAATATAGTCGTGATGGCAGAGTCTCTGGAAGACCTTAATACAATGCTCAACGACCTCAGCAGGGTTTCTCAACAGGTGGGCCTAAAAATGAACATGAGTAAGACGAAAATCATGTCAAATATTCATGTCCCGCTTCACCCGATAATCGTTGAGAACTCGGCGCTCGAAATTGTAGACGAGTATATATATACCTAGGACACACAGTCCAGCTAGGTAGGTCCATTTTCGAGAAAGAGGTCAACCGCCGAATCCAACTCGGGTGGGCAGCGTTCGGGAAGCTTCGCGATGTCTTCTCGTCCAAAATTCCTCAATGCCTGAAGACGAAAGTCTTCGAACAGTGCGTGTTGCCAGTGATGACATACGGATCCGAGACATGGTCGCTAACTATGGGCCTCATAAGAAAGCTCAGAGTCGCTCAGAGAGCGATGGAGAGAGCTATGCTCGGAGTTTCTCTACGCGATCAAATCAGAAATGAGGAGATCCGTAGAAGAACCAAAGTCACCGACATAGCTCAACGGGTTGCGAAACTGAAGTGGCAATGGGCGGGGCACATAGTTCGGAGAACCGATGGACGTTGGGGTCCCAAGGTGCTGGAGTGGCGACCTCGCACCAGGAAGCGCAGTGTTGGTAGACCCCCCACTCGGTGGACCGACGACATCAAACGAGTCGCAGGGAGCCGCTGGATACAAGCGGCACAAGACCGTGGCATGTGGAAGTCCCTTCAAGAGACCTATGTCCAGCAGTGGACGTCAATCGGTTGACAACAACGACAACGACATAAAACACGAGTGAATTTTATCTATGCTAATATACGTAAGCAAATGCTCGGTTTCCCTTTCGTAATGACAATTGAAGGTAAATAATGTAAATGAGTCACAAGCGTGCCGACGACTTCTCCGCTCAGTGTGCGTTTGCGTGTTCCCCGTATCTTGACCTTTGTCCACCGAATTTAGCGGTTCTGTGTTAACGAACGGCCGTGAATCGAACTCTCCGTTCAGATAATTGTGACTCGATGTACTACTGTGTACATACGATAAAAATGAACTGTTAATAAAACTGAACACAAACTGGTTTTATTTTCAGTTACTATGACGACATTTCTAAAAAATTAGTACTGTCGTATTTTTGGTTAGTTTTTTGTGAATTTTTATATTGACATTTTTATATTTGGGAGTCCTTGAAACATTATATTATAATAATTGCCCGCAAAGCAAAGCATACGAAATTGCGTTTAAAAAATTGATTGCTTCATGTTCTACATTTCCCATTCTTTTTCAGGTAAGCGTGTTCCCAATTTAGATTGCCTCATCAGTTATTTACCATCAGGCGAGATAACGATCTGTCATTAATGAAATGGGCTATTGCTATTTCTATGGAATAATCAAGGGCTCTGTACGTCGGCAAATAAACCACCACCTTCATAAAAAAAACCGGCCAAGTGCGTGGCGGGCCACGCGCAGTGTAGGGTTCCGTAGTCACAATCCTCGAAAAACAGATATAACTCCTTAACCTGTAAACTCTACTTAGCCATGATAGTTTTTCTTTAAAATTGATTATATAGGTATACTACTGCTGTGAATTTTTTCAAGTTCCTATATACTGCCATTTGGCTGATAGAGGGGGGGGGACACTTGACTCTTTAGAACATCATATTTTACAAACGGATCTAGAAATCGAAAAATGATGTTCACACCCACAGTATTTTTAAAAGACCTATTCAACGATACCCCACACTATGGGGTAGACAGAAAAAAAATATTCATCCCCACTTTACATGTAGGGGAGCTACCCTAAAAAATATTTATCAGAATTTTATTTCACCACTTTGTCGGCGTGATTAATATTTATACCCATGCCAAATTACAGATTGCTAGCACTAATAGTCTCTGAGATTAACCGAGGACGGACGGACAGACAGACGGACGGACATGGCGAAACTATAAGGGTTCCTTGTTTACTACGGAACCCTAAAAAGGTTAGATACTGCTTTTGCGAAGGCCGATAACCTCCCTGGCGCAGTGGTGAACGCTGTGGTTTTATGAGTAAAATGTATCGAGTTCGATTTCCGTAGGCGTACTTGGAGGATTTGTAATTTTTAAATCTGGTCTGGTGGTGGTAATTTTTAGCTATGGTATGGTGGGGCTTCAACCGTGGCTAGTTAGCCTTGGCCTTTGCCGGTAGCCATGTGATTTAGCGTTCCGGTACGATGCTCCGTAGAAACCGAAGTGCATGGATTTAAACTATCATACCACTTCCAAGCTGCCCTCTTCTATGTTAAGCTGCATCGTCACTCACCATCATAATTAACAGCCGCCGCACACTGGGCTACTAGTGGCGACGACTAGTGGCCGGTCACACGTCGCGGAAGAGATTTTTCATACATTTTATATGGTACCGCCGCACACTGAGCGCTCGCGCTCGAGTGGCCGCGTTCAAGCCACATGAACTAATGAATCAAATAAAAAATCCCTTCCGCGACTTGTGTCGTCGGTCGTCGTCGTCGTCGTAGTCGTCGCCACTAGTGGCCCAGAGTGCATCGGCTGTAAGGATTACCTTGTAGATGAATTTGAAAAAAAAATTAAGAGTATTCCTCTGTACACAGGTACACTAGAATACCGTGTACACTAGAATACCAATGACACAAGGTGTCTTTGTGCGTCTGTCGGAGCGATGCCAAATAAACGGGAAAGAATCCGCACTTGTGTTGAAGTGGCATTTTTATTCGCCCGGTGCGATGACCCTCTCGATCGCACTGTTGTGCAATTCGATTGAATGTAGACGCCTACTTTTTGAAGCAGAAATTACTTGTGATTTTACTCAACTAAGTACCTAGTTGTTCGGTATCGGTATTACGAATTTATCTACGTATTTAACCCTTTTCATTTCATTTGCGGAGAAATCAAAATAAATCGTTCGCTTATTGGTAAAAGATAAATCTCCAAAGCTCGGGAGAAATCTTGGGATAGTGTAACGTAGTCCGACAGTCCAATTTAAAGATTAAAGCGTAAATAATGTGCCATGAGTGAGACACAGGCCAAAATCTCGGTGCTTCGTTATGACTATATGCGAATAAGGACGAGTTAAAAACATCCATCAACAAGATAAAGTTAAAGAGTTAAAACTCGTCTTGAAAATAACACCACCGAAATCTAATGAGTGGTTTAGTAATTAGGAACCGATGTCCAAACAAATAAACACACACACATAACTGCCAAACATTATAACTTCTCGTATTGGGTTAAAAAAAGTATCTTAATCAGGATCAAAGTGTAAAAGAAAAACCTTTATAAAATATTGCCCAATCATTGGGCACCTCACTTTGCATTCGTGAGCCGATATCAGAGTACCGTTATCCCAGCATTCGTCTTCTTGGAAACACACTCGGAGTAACGGTATCTCAGCTCTGTTTTTACGCACTAGTACAATTAAAGGACAGCAAACATCTTACGGTATGTGTGAATCACGAAATATTTCACCTACAAGTTGGTTGAGGTGAATTTAATTTGGAAACTAATTGGATACCTACCTAACTTTTAAAAGTTCCATAGTGAATTATTCATTTTCAACTTTCCTTATTTGGTTCGCTCGTATATTTTGCTTTAATAATTTAACTGACACATAGCTGTATACCTACTTTAGCTTTGGTTTTAATTTTTTGACGTGATAACGTCTTATAAATCGATGAACGCCGGCTGCACGTACAAAAAAGCATGACTAATTGTCACGTACCGCTTAGTCGAGCGTGCGAGCGAGAGCGCGGAACAAGCGATTGAGAGGCAATGTTTTCTTATGACGTTATCACGTAAAATTATCTATCGTCCGTAAACCGACTTTACAGACAACCAATTTTTTTGACGTACCTACCTACTCGTACCTATAGACTGCGTAAAATCAATGTTATTATAAACTACAGGATGTCAGTCGCACACAACAGTCGCATTATTATCAAACTTGACTGGCTCGTTGGCGCGGTTAGCAGTGACCCTGCCTTCCGCTCCGGGGTCGCGGGTTCGATTCCCGCCCCGAGTCCGGGTGTATGTAAGTATATAAGTATATTATGTATTTATACATTTACCAAATATATATATAAATATATTGTAGCATATAATATGTAAATATGTCTATCAGTCGGCTGTTACCTATAACACAGGCATTAAGTTGCCTACTTTAGGAACAGTCGACCGTGTGTGTATGTGTGAATATTTATTTATTATTAAAATCTACATACTTCGAAATTATTTTCATCAAGTTCAATGTTACCTATCAACGTTCTAATACACACACGGATTCCATATTACTTATTAGTTTTTTGCCTCCTAGCAAGTTCCACGAAATGAAACCATTAAACACACTGTTAAACCATTATAGTAATTTTTAACTGTAATCCTCTTTTTGACAGCAACAGCAAAAGTTGTTCGATTTGTTTTACCGATATTACTCCATCCATCTCCATTCTCCATTGTCAAATATCTGAACTGATTGCAAAGTAACTCTTTTTTTCATTTCTAAGGAAATGAGGTATCTACACCTCGTCGTGTCGATCAACGGAACTCCTTAACACGCGTAAATAGAAAATCACGTATCAATAATTTCTGTTTTCATTTTCCTTTACGACAGACAAACGACAGCAGCTCCTGCGTGTGGTTTGTATTTCAGTTACTAGCGAGTACCACGTGTGTCCGATATTTATGCGCCATGCGGGAGTCTGTCCTCAGACGCACTTGTGACAAACATACATATTTGTATATAGACATATGTATCGGCATATTGTATAGATGACGGTATGTTCTGTAATACGACGATGATTGATCGTTGTTATGACTCTTGGATGCACATGTGTAGATGTTAGTTGAGTGTTAACATTTGAATAATATGTTCATACTAGCGGTCCGCCCCGGCTTCACCCGTGGTACATAATATATAGCCTATAGCACTCAGGGATCACGTACATATCCAACGGTGAAAGAATTTTTGAAATCGGTCCAGTAGTTCCTGAGATTAGCGCGTTCAAACAAACAAACTCTTCCGCTTTATTATATTAGTATAGATTAACGGTAATATCAGTACGTTAATTATAATTAAAACTATTGTATAAACTTTAAATCCACCACCACTACTACTACAGCAAAATAACTGATTTTTCAAACTTAAAATGTCTCTATTTATCATATATTGCACTTGTAAAATAATATATACACACACCACCACCACCACCACTACAGCCTTTTAACGTCTCACTGCTGGGCACAGGCCTCCTCTCATGGGAGAGAGAAATTTAGAGCTTAGAACCGCCACGCTGCTTCAATTGCGGGTTGCTGCGGGTTGGCAGGCGAAACTTTAAATACTCGTACATATTTACATTAGGGGGATCTAAAGATTTTCATGTTTTCTACATGTGCTACGCCAACCGGCTAGCTTCGTCGTCGTCCCTTCACTCTGATTCACCTATTTTTTTAAGGGCTACTATTAACGTGTCGATGAAATTTATCATTCTACTAAAACATTTTATAATCTTTATTTCAAAAATCATGACCCATAAAACACCTAGCAGCTTCCACACATCATGAAAAATATTCCGTCTTTAACGATTTTATTGCGTTGCTAAAATAAACTGTGGAATAGAGGTGCATTGATCTCTGCTGAAGTATTTTAAATGACTGTGAGTTTCTTGATTAGCTTGCATAAAGTAAGAAAGTGACAAAACTTACGTTTAGGCTATCCGACACGTATCAGAAGGTGGTGAAACAGGCCCTAAGTCTATCATTTTCCTTTAGTCTGAGCATATAAATTGCAGGCACGAGCGCAGCGTCGAACAAGATTCTGTTATCACCCGTTATCTAGGAACATTGCGAAACTAATCTGGTCTGTTTTATCCGGTTTCGTTGCCGTTTCCGCAATGCAAATGCGAAATTAGCATTTATTTAATTTATACAACCGACGTTGCAAGTAGTTCTGAGTAAATATTAATTTTGTCGACCTTCGGTGCAACGATCTGTAATGGTATTAACGAATGTACAGATTCCGGGTCGAATAAATTATAACAACGATTCGTTATTCGAATCGAGTTGCTCAATTTTTAAGCTTTTCTCTAGCAAGATACTTAGTGCTTGAATGGTAACATAGCTTGTTTTCCATATGATACAGTTTTATTGTTAACTAGCCGACCCCCGCGACTTCGTTCGCATGGATATAGGTTTTTATATAGGAATCGGATCGGACCCCATAATTCTTTTTTGTACCTAAACTAAATGTACCTTAAGTTACTCCTTAACATCACCTATCTGCCATTGAAAGTTCCATCAAAATCGATCCAGCCGTTTCGGAGATTAGCTGGAACAAATAGACAGGCCGACAAACATAAATTTAAACGCACGCCAGTTTAAAATAAGCCGTACGTACAAAGATCCGCATCCCAAGTTATTTGAACCCAATAAATGTCTGTCATTTCTGAACTAATAAATCTATGACCTTGAAATATTTACGGGACAATACTTAAAGTATTACCTTTCTAACAAAAAAAGAATGAGTGAAGTCGAACTACGCGTTGATGAATTACAGCTAAATACACGTTTTAACTTTCTTCCCCTCTCCCTAGGGAACCCTGCTGAATTTCGGAATAAAAGGTATCCTATAACCTACCTCGGAGTATAAACTCAAATCGTACCAAGTTTCATTCGAATCCATTCAGTAGTTTCGGCGTGATGCGCGGCCAAGATACAGACAGACAGACAGACAGACAGACAGACAGACAGACAGACAGACAGACAGACAAAAATGAAACAAATTGCAGTTTTGGCTTCAGTATCGATTATAGAATGCCTTCCAATATAAAATTTCAAAATATCTTCAATGTACAGAATTGGATCTGTTACAGTTTTATTATATTAATAGATAGATTAAATCGAAATTACTTGTAGAGTCTGTTCAAAATGAGAAACGGCGTGGCCAAACAGTGAAATAACGCGCTATAGTATTGTACTGTATTGCTCGCCCTCTAATTCCACGCCGATTCTCTTTTTGAACAGACTCTACCTTGTTTCCTTGCAAAAAATATCTCTACTCTAAACTAATAAGCTTAGAATCGATTCTATTTGGACACCAATAAAAGCTGTCAGTCAAATGTGATTTCGCTGCAGTCTCGAAACTTTTAATAAGTTTTACGGTCCATAAAAGAGAATATTTTCCTGTACAAGTCGCAGCTGTCAAACCCTTAGTTTTATATTAGCTGGCCTCTCGCAGAAACACAATTCTCAGAATAAGGTTAGAGAAATACGACTATTATTATTTAACGTTTCCTATGTATTCTATTTAAACGTATTACTCGTACGATAGGTACTACATGAAATGCAATTTCTTGGAAAGCTACTACAATGTATTTCCCTACAAGAAAATAGTTTTTTTAAGGGATTTCAGGGTTTCTTCGGCAAAATGCAACATCACTATTTGACTTTGCTCTCGTTCGACACCAAAGTCAGTTCTTCCATTAGATTCCACATGTTTGCTAGCTTTCAGTTCATTTTTAGTTCACTTTTGAAATTCTTGTGTAACTGACGAGTTTCTATCCCTTTGCGCACTAGTCTAGTGATATATAGTGGCGGTACCCATGTTTTTTTAAAACATTTTTAAATACATCACGTGTTAATATCTACTGGTCAAAGCACGAAAACAAAATTAAAATCATGATCTTGTAACTTGAGATTTGATGTGTAATCACTTTTTAAGCAAATATTAACTCGAAAGGTTTTTCTAAGTGGGCTGGACGTACAAGTGGACTTTTATACACAGACAAGTCATGGGCAATTAACTATTAACTAAAATGTATTGAGTGTGCCTTTGTACATGCAGTTAAAAGTAAAATATTCCAACCACGCTTACAAACAAATCCTACTAACTAGCTACTGGCTAGTAGCTACAGCGATTTGCGGCTGACCTTAACCGCGGTGCGTGCTTCACTTAGCGAAAACACGCTCAGTTATCATTTGTTATTGTTATAATGAAACACATTTACATTTTAAAAATAAACCTCACGCGTTTATGTAAATAACACATACTCAACTTTAGATCAAGACCTATCCATAAGGCCCTTTGGATAAAACGTGGCGTGTTAACAAGAGGCGTTAGGCGCTGCGCAGACACAGCAACTTTGCTATACGAATTGCGGCGACTGGCAACTCGCAACTCGCAACTCGCAACTAAGCTGTTTATGACGTTTTGGTGTAATTTTAAGCAACTGCACAGACATAGCGACTCTATAGTTTAGTTGCTGTAATTAGCAACCGTGATGGAAACTGGTATAAAGTTGATAGTTGCTTCAACTAAAGTTGCGCAATAGGAGCCACCTGTCTTACACATTACTGCTGCTAACTGTGCGTCGCGGTCACACGTGTGGTGTTTGACTTCCACACAGCGTGATCTAGCGCCGCTTGTATTCAAATGCTCTCTGAGATTCGTTTGAAGTCTTCGGTCCACCTTAATGCGGAGTCTGCCTACGTCGTCGACGTCGTCTACGACGTCGCCATTCCAGCACTTTGGGACTCTCAACTAATATCGTTTTTGCTATGTGAATAGAATAGATTATAATAATAACGTCGTGTAGAAATATGAGGTGAAATTGCTATTTATGAATAAGAGATGTTGTCAAATTGATCCCGGCTTAATTACATTTATTATGAAAAACCAATCAGTCAAAATTCACAAAGGTTTTAATATTCTATCATTAAAAATTTACGAACAAAAACGAATAACTGTAACATAATTCTCGATGTTTTACGATTTTCTTTCCGAGCTCGCTCAGAAATTGTAAAACTAAGGCCGAGATCTACAGAGCGTACTCTGGACTCTACTCGCTCTACTCAGACTTGAGACAGAGTAACAAAGTTAAAATGGGACATAAATATGTTCCTGACGTTAAGTCTCGTTTTCACTCTGTTTTGAGTCTGAGTAAAGTCAGAGTACGCTCTGTAGATCTCTCATATCATTTCATTCATTCATTTCATTCATCACCCTAAGAATCGCTTGCTCTTGGTGTAAATAAAATTTGTTTATTATAATTAGTGCCTGTTTCACCACCTTCTTATAAGTGTCGGATAGCCTAAACGTAAGTTTTGTCACTTTCTTACTTTATGTCGTGTGACAAAGACAAAACTTTTTAATAAGCTATCCGACACTTACCAGTAGGTGGTGAAACAGGCCCTTAATTTAATTGTGTGTTTAACACTTATCACTCAAACGAACCTCGGGACACATTGAATTGACCGAGCCGCTCGCTGTTCAATATTCACGTTTCAATAAATGCATTTAACGTTCAATTGGCCATGATTTTAGTCATTGTGCGGGTGATTTATGAGACCTAATGTATTTTTAAATCAAAAATCGGTACTTAACAAGTATTATTTTTTTGTTGCAGGTAAAAATTGTCAGCAAAATTAGTCACGGTAGACACCATTTATTAAATACGCTTCTTAGAAATGGTTGTCGCGACCATTGCATCTGCATAGATGTTAATAGGTTTCGATATTTAGGTGGCATGATTTTAAACTGTACCTAACCATTGGAAATTTAGAACTGTTATATCGGTCAATTATAAATTATTATTGCATTTGTGCACTGTTCATTGGCTCACCAAAAATCTGTAGTCTTTGAGGACCCTTAAAAATAAAAATTTATTTCAAAAGATTCAGTTGAATAAAAAATTCAGTAAGGCTGCCTGTACTCTTTAGATCACTCTGCCTGTTTCTCTACTAGAGATGTGCGCAAGGTGTGAGTGTGTGCATGTGTGTGTGAATGATGGGCAAGGATACGGGATATATTAGGTACTATCCAATAGGATTCATTTTTAACCCCCGACGCGAAAACGACGGGATGTTATGAGTTTGACGTGTCTGTGTGTCTGTGCGTGCGTGCGTGCGTACGTGCGTACGTGCGTGCGTGCGTACGTGCGTGCGTGCGTGCGTGCGTGAGTGCGCGTACTTGTTCAATAATTTTCAGCGGAAAAGGGTTCATTGAGCAAACAATGTACGAAAATAAAAATAATTTATGCTTCAACGTGACAGCAAAGTGCAAACAATGTGATCAACGTAATAAAACCGCAGTGGGCAATCACAAAAATCACCGCGACCGTTATGCGATGAATGATACACGACACAATGCTGGTTTCATATGAATTGGGGGCAGGGTTTCACACAGATACTTGTGTCGCATAGTACCTACCTAGCGGGAAGCAACTCTGGTTACATTAAGCTTTGAAAAGCGTTGAAACTATTTTTCATATTTGGACATATAAAATAAATTCGGGAGGAAGTAGTAGATAATATAGCACCACGAACTGGAAAGATAAAACTTTCAGCGATTAAATTACTACGGGAGCTCGATGACCAATTGAAAAAGTCATTTCATACCGACTGGAAATTTTAACAACAATAGTTTAGACCGAACCCATCACAGCTCCGAACGTCAGCTGCCGCACCAGTGGTGGAGTTAAGAGTGAGAGCATGTGAAAGTGCTTGAAAATCAAAGCGCTCCGAGTGATTTTATCCCGGACAAAAATGGTCTTAAATCATTGTTCCGATCATTTTTGATACAGAAACAATCGTCAGCTGCGGCGCCGAGGGTGGGTTATACGTCCGCTACGCGCATGAAGTGCATTAAAATTTTGGCAAAAAAAGTTATTTTATACCTTACGAAATTTATGCAGCAGAATTTTCACACTTTTAAAATAATAAAGAAAATCGTCAGCTGCACTTCTGGTGGGGGAAAGACCGTCAGTCAGCGTGATAAACATTTTGCGCGCTCAGTACATTTAGCCTGTAAATCTAGGAAGAATATCCTATAGTTTTAAAAATTAGCCAAATGTATTTTTTGGGCCTTCCTCTAGAATATATCCAAAAACCACATATGGGGGGTGCATAACCAGCCGCCATTTTTAATTTTGTCCTTTTTTTCGGTTTTTTTCTCATATCACGAAAATCTCTACGAATAGCATTATAATTACTTCTGACAAAAGTTTTAATATACAATTTGCCATAAATGTAGTCTCTTGCAGTTTTACTCTAAGTTTATTACTTTAGGAGCTATAGGGTATTTTAGGTCCCTTTTTCGTTTTTTTTGCTCATATCTCGAAAGTCTCTACGAATAGCATTATGATTACTTCTGATAAAAGTTTTCGTATAAAATTTTCTACAAATTTTGTTCCATGCATTTTTACTCTAAGTTTATTACTTTAAGAGCTATAGGGTGTTTAAGTTAATATTTGAGGTCCTTTTTTAGGTTTTTTGCTCATATCTCGAAAATCTCTACGAACAGCATTGTAATTACTTCTAAAAAAAGTTTTTACATAAAATTTTCTACAATTTTGGTTCTGCTCATTTTTACGCTAAGCTTACTACTTTAGGAGTTATAGGGTGTTTAAGTTAATATTTCAGGTCCTTTTTCCGGTTTTTTGCTCATATCTCGAAAATTTCTACGAATAGTATTATAATAACTACTGATAAAAGTTTTTGTATAAAATTTTCTACAAATTTGGTTCCGTTCATTTTTACTCTAAGTTTATTACTTTAAGAGCTATAGGGTGTTTAAGTTAATATTTGAGGTTCTTTTTTTTGTTTTATGCTCATATCTCGAAAATCTCTACGAATAGCATTGTAATTACTTCTGAAAAAGTTTTTACATAAAATTTTGTACAAATTTGGTTTTATTCATTTTTACGCTAAGCTTACTACTTTAGGAGTTATTGGGTGTTTAAGTTAATATTTGAGGTCTCTTTTTCAGTTTTTTGCTCATATCTCGAAAATCTCTTCGAATAACATTTTAATTACTTCTGACAAAAGTTTTAACATAAAATTTTCTACAAATTTGGTCCTGTTCATTTTTACGCATTTCAAACAAAAAAAAAACCGCATTGCGGTTTTTGTTTGAAAGGTGAATTAGTCGGAAGTGTTCTCATCTATGTTTGATGAAAATCAGTCCAAGATAGCCGCCACCACAAAATAGCGAATGTCGGGGGTTTTTTAATTTTTAATTTATACTAGTTTATCTCTCTGTTAACTTTAACACTTTGTAGCTCCTAAAGTAATAAGCTTAGCGTAAAAATGAACAGGACCAAATTTGTAGAACATTATATGTAAAAAACTTTGTTAGAAGTAATTATAATGCTATTCGTAGAAATTTTCGAGATATGAGCAAAAACCCGAAAAAGGACCTGAAATATTAACTTAAACACCCTATAACTCCTAAAGTAATAAACTTAGAGTAAAAATGCATGGAACAAAATTTGTAGAAAATTTTATACGAAAACTTTTATCAGAAGTAATCATAATGCTATTCGTAGAGACTTTCGAGATATGAGCAAAAAAAACAAAAAAGGGACCTAAAATACCCTATAGCTCCTAAAGTAATAAACTTAGAGTAAAACTGCAAGAGACTACATTTATGGCAAATTGTATATTAAAACTTTTGTCAGAAGTAATTATAATGATATTCGTAGAGATTTTCGTGATATGAGAAAAAAACCGAAAAAAAGGACAAAATTAAAAATGGCGGCTGGTTATGCACCCCCCATATGTGGTTTTTGGATATATTCTAGAGGAAGGCCCAAAAAATACATTTGGCTAATTTTTAAAACTATAGGATATTCTTCCTAGATTTACAGGCTAAATGTACTGAGCGCGCAAAATGTTTATCACGCTGACTGACGGTCTTTCCCCCACCAGAAGTGCAGCTGACGATTTTCTTTATTATTTTAAAAGTGTGAAAATTCTGCTGCATAAATTTCATAAGGTATAAAATAACTTTTTTTGCCAAAATTTTAATGCACTTCATGCGCGTAGCGGACGTATAACCCACCCTCGGCGCCGCAGCTGACGATTGTTTCTGTATCAAAAATGATCGGAACAATGATTTAAGACCATTTTTGTCCGGGATAAAATCACTCGGAGCGCTTTGATTTTCAAGCACTTTCACATGCTCTCACTCTTAACTCCACCACTGGTGCGGCAGCTGACGTTCGGAGCTGTGATGGGTTCGGTCTAAACTATTGTTGTTAAAATTTCCAGTCGGTATGAAATGACTTTTTCAATTGGTCATCGACCTCCCGTAGTAAATGTAATTAGTAGTTATTTTCAGTGATTTAATAGATCCAGAATATTCGTCCTAATGCCTGTTCTCCGCTACTCTCATAGCACTATATTCCCAGTGCAAAATCACATACGATCTGTATGTCAATCGACTACCGTTAGAGAATAACTGAAAAACCATACAATACGATTACCATATCCATTGTGGGCAGACATTACAGTTCGCTCTACATTCGTGATGGTAAAAAATTGTAACACACACAATTTGACTCCAATACTAATGTTACCTATTAGTTAGACATGAATATATAGCTTGACAATCATTTTGTCCTAAAGATTGAGGACGTGAAGTTTGTTGACGTGAGTTTATTTACGTGTATTTATCGCTAACTTACTAAGGGCTGCGCTTAATCGAGTCTTAAGACAGGCTTTTAAAGCCAACTTCCGAAGAACACACGCTGGTTTCAGCATCTGCGAACCGCGATTTGATCGCTTTTCGGAAGTTACAATAGTTTTCTGATGTTAAAACTAGTGATATTAACAAAATTAAAAAATACGAATGCCCTGCTGTAGTCACGCTGCCCCTTTATTTTTTATTAAATTATACAACGTTAGTTTTACTTGAATCGAAACCTGTGTGCTTAGTCTAAGATCGGAGCACTCGAAAACGAACTCGAAAACTATTGATCGAATCACAAGTGAATTCAGAGCAAAATGAACTCAAATACTCGTATTTTAAAGTCGTAATTCCATAGTTCGAATATGTAGGTATTTTACAACATTTCTGCTTGGGGCGCTCGTTGTGTTCGAATGCTGAATGTATTGGCGAACTCAAACCTTAATACAAGCCATTTTAGGTCTATTTTACTCTGAAATCGATCAATAGTTTTCGAGTTCGTTTTCGAGTGCTCCGATCTTAGACTAACCACTCTGAAAGTAGTTTGCTCAAAATCACTAACAGAATCGAATTCAACTATTTTTATATTGTGTTATAATTTTGTCCAAAAATATTTTAAAATCCTGCAAGCTAGGCACAGTCGTTGAAACGCGCATCAGCTGACGATCGGCATACAGCGCGCGGTCATTAAACTCGCGAGTTGAGGTGACGATGGCTTGCGAGTTGGGGTGACCATTTTTTTTTCGAGGACAATGACGCAACACTAGTAGCTTATAACTTCGTAAGTTTACGTTATATGTTTTCGAAATTTAGTATAACTATTCCAAATTTATAAATATTTGACACGTGTTTCGGTTTTTACGCAAAGTAAAACTAACATGGTATTTATTGTGAATCACCGGATATTGAACTATTATGTTATAAAATGTTTTTGGAAACCCAAAATAACCTCAGGATTCTAACGATACCTCATTCATCAAAATCGGTTCAGGCATATAGAAGTTATGGTTAAATATACAAGCTCACATACTTACATATATGAACCCTGAAAATAATATTATAATGCTTTTTTTCAGGCAGTCGTATAAATAGCGCGCGTGTGTTGACCCTTAACCTGAGATGTGTGAGGAAAAATCTGCAAATAAAGCATTTTATATTCCCTCGTCACACGTCAGTCCAGTGATCCGATTACGTCCGTGGATTTTTTCATCTCTTTAGCTCCTTCACAGTTCACGCGTCCCGTGGCGAAGGACTTAGCTAAAACACGTTTTAGGTATTTTTTTTAAAAATGTATATTAGGTTTAATATTTAACACGAGTAAGATTTCCTTTCTCTTTCCAAATAAGCGTAAAGCTTTTGCTGGGAGTAGGTAGGACTAATGCCATTGAACTATTCTACTTCTATTTTTTCTCTCGTAGGTCTTACTCGTACAGAGTTCTTAACATAACAACGCACTCGACTTGATAATAAAGAGCATGTGCCGCACCGAGCGTATTAATGGAATCCACGAATTAGGCCCGATATTTACTATGTGGCATACTACGTATAGAGTGGGCGTGTGCCCTCTGACGTCATGACCTATATCGGCCGGTCGTCGGCCGCTCAGTCTGCGACCCGGGGCTGCGTTGATACTAGCTTGTAATGGAAGAGCTAACGTAAAATCACGCTGAAGACTTTTTGTCTCACAACTTTATGTCACAATCCTCTAGTTAAACTTTTTATCTATTATCCACCCTAGTGAGAAAACATAAGCTGTCAATTTCACACATCATGATTTAAAGCTTCGGAGAGACCTATTTAATAATAACTAGCTGATCCCCGCAACTTCGTTCGCGTAGATAAGTATAGATTTTTATGTAGGATCGGATTCGAATCCATTCAGTAGTTTCGGTGTGATGCGCGGCTAAGATACAGACAGACAGACAGACAGACAGACAAAAATGAAAAAAATTGCAGTTTTGGTTTCAGTATTGATTATAGAGTGCCCTCCAATAAAAGTTTTCAAAATATCTTCAATGTACAGAATTGGATCTGTTACAGTTTTATTATATTATAGATTAAGCTAAATTTGAAAAAATTAAGACAAAAATGAAAAAAATTGCAGTTTTAGCTTCATTATCGATTATAGAGTGCCCTTCAAAAAAAAAATTCAAAATATCTTCAATGTACAGAATTAGATCTGTAAGGCCGGGCCCGCAATGCGAAATTTATTCGCGCGATTTTTTTCGCAAAATTCTGTGACATATGGAAATGTATGAACCTGCACGCGTATGCGATTTAAAATATTAAAATGCGGAATATAAACCGCGCGAATAAATTTCGCAGTGCGGCCTCGCTCTTACAGTTTTATGATATTTTTAATAATAATTAATATTACAACCAGTATGTTTATTTAAGACTGACAAATACAAAGAGGACAGTCGTCGTCAGATGACTATAGGCTTTTGTCGCGTCTAAATCTATCCCTTTTTGTAATCCCTCCTCATCTTTTTAACAGAGGACTTTCTCTTTGGGTCAAGTCAAATTATGTTGCATTTATAGTTTTCACTAAAAGCCTTGATAAAAACAAAGTTAATTTTTTTTATCATTGTTAAGCTGAGCTTGACTAGGCAGTACATATTTCCTTTCACGTGTGATGAATTGGTCTAAGATAGATGTGCTCAAAAGAGGTGTGCGAGGTTGTACCATCGAATAGGACCGTTTAAATCCGTACCATGTCCTAAACTAAAGGATAAAGTGCAGCTTTTTAGTACGGTAGGGTACTGACCCGATCCGAGTCCATTTAGAAATGACGGACGCGCAATTAGGTACAGTTCGTTAATAAAGCTCTATGAAGTAGACTAGTCACTAGGTTTAATTTGCCCCTAGTTGCTTAATTAGGACTTTAATTAGGTCGTTGACCGTAGCTTTTTATAGACGTTATTTATTTTAGGTGTATCTACATATACTAATTTAAATTTTAATTTGGCTAAGGAAGAATAGAGTATATTTTGTAGTAAGGTTTGGACCTAATACTAGGAAGAATTTCATTTCATATTTTTTACGTCCATCTTACTTTAAGATACGTAGATAATTTTTTTACGGTGCAGCGTTTAGCGCTTTGATTGCAGTATATTCTCTTTTAGTAAGAGATTTTATTTTTTGTAGTGAAAAATAATTTAGCTGCATTCTGTTTATATCGTAGTTATGGCGTTACTAAAATAGCCATTCCGAAAATTCATTGAAGTGAACGTGCTAAGATTCTCGTCTACGTAGATTCTTGACTCGTCATCATTTAGGCAACCTTATTAATATACTAGCTGACCCCCGCGACTTCGTTCGCGTGTTTATAGGTTTTATATAGGATCGGATCGGATCCCATAATTCTTTTATGTACCTAAACTAAATGTAGCCTGTTACTCCTTATAACATTGAAAGTTCCATTAAAATCGATCCAGCCGTTTCGGAGATTAGCTGGAACAAATAGACAAACCGACAAACATAAATTTAAACGCACACCAATCTAAAATAAGCCGTACGTTCAAAGATCCGGGTCCCAAGTTATTTGAACCCAATAAATGTCTGTCATTTCTAAACTAAAAAACTTATGACCTTGAAATATTTACGGGACAATACTTAAAGTACTACCTTTCTAACAAAAAAAGATTGAGAGAAATCGAACAATGCGTTAATGAATTACAGCTAAATACACGTTTTAACTTTCATCCTCTCTCCCAAGGGAACCGTGCTACATTTCGGGATAGAAAGTATCCTATGTCCTACCTCGGAGTATAAACTCAAATCGTGCCAAGTTTCATTCGAATCCATTCAGTAGTTTCGGCGTGATGCGCGGCCAAGATACAGACAGACAGACAGACAGACAGACAGACAGACAGACAGACAGACAGACAGACAAAAATGAAAAAAATTGCAGTTTTGGCTTCGGTATCGATTATAGAGTGCCCCCCAATAAAAAATTTCAAAATATCTTCAATGTACAGAATTGGATCTGTTACAGTTTTATTATATTATAGATGTCTCTCACCTTGTCTTGCGGTTCCGTTGCACCCAATTCCGAGATTTCTTACCTTTTTTTTATTCACATCTGAATCACTCTCGTCAATGACTTTGCCCGATCTAACCACCTACTGTAGGGTTGCCACTTGCCTTGCCGCTAGACTACATAGTATTTTAGGTATTTACCTATTAACTTTATCATTGAATTCGTTGCCATTAAAACTAAATCTCACCTCGGTTCGCATCACATCTCTCAATTCGGTTTAAAATAAAACCTTAGCCCCCCCTTTAAATCAATACATTTCCTTTATCACAGCCATTTTTGCGGGATGGCTTCTTTTTCTTAGTCCTGTGACCTGTCAAACGATGCGCTGCATACTATTAAATGGAAATCCTGTTTGGAGTATATAAAAGCAATAGGAGTGACAACCCTATCATTGACAAAAACATTTTTAAGTTTGTTTTCTTTAATTCGCAGTAACAAATCAAAGGAAACGGTATGAGTTTTAAAGAATGGTGGGATTTCACTCTGCCATGATTCTTTGATATTGTACAGGTGAGTGTACCTATAATTAAAATTATTAGATATTAATTAGTTTTTGCCCGTCACGTCACTCGTGCGGAGTTAGGTTTTAAAAATCCCGTAGCGGTAAATCCCGTGGTGGTAGCAGCCAGTTTCACTTAGTAGAACAAACATCGAGCTGAAGGTTTCGCCTGTCCATTAGCCACCTGCCAGTCACAACGTAAACATACTATTAATGGTAATGAGTGAACGACTAACCGTGCTCGCACAATGATTGGGATGGGTCAACGTTCTGACACGACTGACCTAACTACCGAACGCCCACACACACACACGTCACAGCGTGGTTTCTATACGAGGTGTACTTGATTAATGGTGAAAAATTCCATCAATTAATTATCGATTAATAAATAATCCTCCTGACCGAATTCCGCCCACGGCGGCCAGTCCCAACGGAGACTAGATATTATAGTGCAAAAAGTGTACGTAAACAGGTACTCTCTATTCCCTCACTCTCTTAGGCCAGAGACATCGGGCGCAGAACTAGCTTTATATGCTCGTCGCGCGGCCAAATATCTAAATCATACTTACCAAATAACTTTTTTGGTTTGACCCGGGACTCGATACCCGGGATCTTGTGATACGCAGCCGAACAAGCCAACCACTAGGTAACTAGACCAATGAGGCAGTTATTTATCGTTCATATTAACAAAGGAAAAGCGACACAAAGGTGAGTTGTGATTAGCTCGGTCAACGTTCCGCGGCATCGAAAACGCCCACGTTTCCACACTTCACAGCATGGTTTCCATGTGAGTTGCTCTTGACTAATCACTGTCTAATTGATGGCAGGAGGATAAATAGATTCCAATATAGTAATCACCGACAATGCTGACGCGGCTTAAAGATATAGCTGGAGTCACAGAGTACTAACTAGGTATGTTTGGAATAGCTCGAGTGAAGAATTATATTTTTAAATCTGATTCTTACTAATAATAATAACATTCAAGGGGCGGATCAACAAATTCCTCAACGGCCGGTAACGATTTAGTGGTTCCTCTGGTGCTGCAAATGTTCATGGGCGACGTTAATCACTGACTCGTTTGCCCGCAATTCATATAAAAAAAGTTATACTACTATAGAAGAGTGTCATGTAACATTATCATTAAGAAGAACCTTGGACATGGAAATGAAGGAATGTGTAGGAATGACTATAAAGTCACGGAAAAATTACAAGTAATTTCTGTAATTTTTAACCGACTTCCAAAAAGGAGGAGGTTCTCAATTCGGCGCGTATTTTTTTTTTTGTATGTATGTACACCGATTACTCCGAGATTTCGGAACCGATTTGTGTGATTTTTTTTTTTGATCGACAGAGGAAGTTTGCGAAATGGTCCCATAAAAATTTTTTTCTTCAACTCTTCAATCCTGATGCTGCAGGGGTACTGCCCACCTAAACTATGAAGATTGTTCAGGGCAATGTTCATTATGAATTCATATTAACGGTATCAAGCATAGACTGTATAAGTAAACTCTAGGTCCCAGCTCATCAGCTCTGATGATGCAATGTACTGCCCACCTAAACTATGGGAATTCGGGCAATGGTTATTATGAATTTATATTAAGGGTATCAATCATAGACTGTATCATTAAATTCTAGGTCCGAGCTCTTCAGTTCTGATGATGCAAGGTACTGCCCACCTAAACTATGGGGATTGGAGCAATGTTCATTATGAATTCATATTAAGGGTATCAAGCATAGACTGTATCATTGAATTCTGAGTCCCAGCTCTTCGGTCCTGATCCTGCACACCTAAATTATGCGAATTAGGGAAATGTCCATTATAAATTGCTTTCTTTGGTACCAAGCATAGAATGTATCGTAGAACTCCGGGTCTCATCTCCTCAGTCCTGATGCTGGAGAGTAAGTACTGCCCACATACCCATGGAGATTAAGGAGCAGAGCATGAATAATTCATATACTAGGTAGCAAGCAAATCCTAGTGCTGCAGGATACCGTACTCCTAAGCCATGGGGATTTAGGAACTGTCGATTATGAATGTATGTAAAACACTAAAAAGCTTAAAATAAAAATTCTTTTCAAAAAACCGACTTCAAACGCCACTACAAAGTATAAAAATATTTTTTTTTGTACGCAATGACCTTCTAAAGGTCATTGTTTGTACACGTATGTTGAAGTCGGGCGGGCATAAGAAGAAACGACGAAACCGACGTGCAACGCTCGCCGCTAAATACCTCTTTTTATAAAGTTAGATTACCCATGTGTCATCGTCCATGAAATATACAAACTGCGGTGGTGGCGTCTAGACTCTAGATACTCTAGACTGTGTGATTCTGCGGAGACTGATATGAAACCATATTGTTTTAGCACCACTAAACTACAAAGTAGGAAGTAGGTACTTTACCAGTCAAGAGCAACTCTTGCCGGTGAAATAAGCCTGGTAGTTGTTAAATTAACAAAGTTACTTTTTTACGTCCATAAACAAAATATGGTTTTTCGTGATTTCAGATAGGTAATCGTGGATAAAATAAATGTTGTTGGCAGTTTTCTAATAAATTTTAACTTAGTAAGTAAAATGTAATCCCACCTTTTAGTAAAACGAGATTCACTGCCGACACTTCCCAAAAGACCACCCTGACTTGTAGTGGTTTATAGAGATAGTCAAGGATTTACGTAAGAGTTTAACTTTTTATCTTATAAAGAGCCTCTTACGTTAGAAAGAGCCTCTTAGTTGTTCTTAAAATAAAAACCATTTCATTTAACATATTTGTATTTCAAACAGCCATTTCATTAAGGTCGTCGACCACATCATATGTGTCGCGCAAACTGCAATGGCGTCTAGACTGTGCGGCTCATTGTGGATATTGTTATGATGCACTCGATTGATTCACTTTATGCCCTTTCTCGCGCTCCATTGTTGTTGACTTGAGCGTTGGTGGCGTTCAATTACGACCCTTTGAATTTCTGGATTCCTGGTACCTGGTACTGTTATGGTTAGGTGCCGTTAAGCCAATTAAGTTTTTTGGTCTGTACGATCACTCACCTTGTCCATTTAGACTTGTTTATCGCTTTGCTATGTTTATGAATTGCTATTAATAAATTCCAAATACAAAATCTCGAAATAAGTATAGTAATAGTAGGTTCTATGCATGGGTATAACTTAGCCTATGTATAATAACCTAGCCTTTTGGTTGGTAAATGCATGAAATACAGTACATAAAAAAATATGCATCCGTTACAAGACTGAGAATATAAAGGTCGGTGACCACAAAATGTGGAAACTGAGTTGGCGTCTAGACTACGACTCATTGTGGATATAGCTACGATATGCTCGATAGCTTCAGAGGGAGGTGCTCTTGCCACTTGTCGAGGGACGATAGGTTGTGTAGCTTGTCCGTATATTTAAACTTTTGTCCAATAGACAGTCTGAACCTGGGGTCAGTTGCACATGACGCGGCTCGAGTAAAAGTACAAGTTAAAGTTACGAATAAAGACCACCAAAATAAGCCACTATTCGGTTTGAGAAATCAGAGTTCTTTAACTTTTTACCAAAACTTAACCATGCAGGTGCGAATTGTCACTTGTGTAAATAAGTTTGCTTGTTTGTGGGTGGCCAAGTTTAACTTTAACTGGAGAAGCTGGTGGTCCACGGGTCGTCCACTTTCCCCCGTTGTTGTTGACGGGTTTTTGTGGATAGTAACTAAATTATAATATAAAAAATATAATATATAAAAAAAAAAAGCTGTGATAGCCTAGTGGTTAGGACGACCGACTTCTAATCGGAGGTCGTGGGTTCGATCCCGGGCACGCACCTCTAACTTTTCGGAGTTATGTGCGTTTTAAATATTTAAATATCACTTGCTTTAACGGTGAAGGAAAACATCGTGAGGAAACCTGCATGCCTGAGAGTTCTCCATAGCGTTCTCAAAGGTGTGTGAAGTCTGCCAATCCGCTTGGCCAGCGTGGTAGACTATGGCCAAGACCCTTCTCACTCTGAGAGGAGACCCGTGCTCTGTAGTGAGCCGGTAATGGGTTGATCATGATGAACTAAATTATTACTATAACTGTGATGTACCTAACTAAAATACTTCATATCTTTGCAGATCTTTGCGAGTTTTGAAACACGTCATGTCTGTAATTCTGGAAACCTTTCTCATTGTCAGCGGTTAAGATCGTCCATTTACGGAATCTTACCTTAATATGCCAGACACGCACTTAGCTCACCGGATAATTTTATGGGCAATGACATTATTGAAACGATCCGTGATTTGCTTAGTACTTTTATATTATTTAACTGCCTTCTCAAACTGGCTAAAACGGGCCTTTGTTACTGTGATGCCCACTCGATTAATTTATACCTTTCTTATCGTTCTATATGATTTTTACGGTCTTTCTTCGTTGAGCGCGTTGGCGGTAGATTATTTGCGTTCAAAGACTTCGTTGTGCCAATTTGCGCCCTTTTGATGAGAGATCAGAGAACTCCTGCTGTGTTATTGTTGCCTAGTACATTGTTCTATGCGCTTTGTATGTTTCATCATGGGTTCAAAATACAAATTTACCTACTTTAATTCTACTTCCATATCTTTTTTGTCATTATGGGTTAGCCCACCCTTAACAAAGATATTTTTCTTAATTAGTCTTACCAGGAATCGACTTTTAAATTGTCAAGCATATTTTATTATATTCCATACTGGCTAATTTATCAGTCACACAGGATTTTACCATATTAGTCATCACAAAATTCACAGATAACGCAAACAAATTCTGATGGATTTAGATTTAATTTAACGTTTTATTCTAATTTAAATATTTTCCTCAACATACACTCGATACAAATAGTTAAGGTCTATTACTGTTCCTAAGTTAAATATTGCAAAGTAATTTCAACCCAAACCATTATTCTAATAGGGCTTCAAATCACTCTTACACCATATTATCGTAGCACAATTTACTGGTCGTTCCCATTGTGTTTCGTGTTTTTGACCATGTTTTATTTTGTTGCAGGTAATTGACCCCAGCTAGTGGCATTGAGAGGATAATAAAACGTCAGCGAGTATAATACACATTTTTAGGGTTCCGTACCCGAAGGGTAAAAAACGGAGCCCTATTAATGTCACTCGGCTGTCTGTCCGTCTGTCCGCCGGTCACAGGTCTCTAGCTCGCAGACGAAATGAGTCACAAACCTGAAATTTTGGTATTTAGTGTAAAACGTTAACCCAAAATCAAATATTGAATTAGAAATTGAATTAAATTATTTTTCAGGGGGGCTCCCATACATGAAAAAGGAGCCGGAAAAAAAAATTTTTTCTTTACCCTAGCTTGTGGGGTATCATTGTTTAGAGCTCATTAATATATATATAGCTGCTCGTGCTGATTCATTGACTGACTCACTGATTGATCACCCCTCCTGTAAAATTTTGTATGAAAAATTTTTTTTTTACTAATGGTTTCGTATAAAGGACAAAAATTCATTCGGAACAAAAATATGGAGAGAGCTGATGATTGAGGATTTCATAGACGAGCGACGGGCACGCTTAAGGTATTGAAGATAGGTGGGGGGTGCTCGAGCAAATGTCACTCGAAACGTCATCCGATTGGCAGTCCGCTGAAAAAAAATTCAAAATGGCGAAAAAAAGATGGCCGCCATACAAATTTCGTCGGTCTCCATCTCGGAGGGTATAAAAGATGGAAGAGTGGTTTCTTCGCAAAAGATGATGAGGATCCAAAGGTCTACTTGATGAATTGAAAAAAAATTCAAAATGGCGGAATTTATTTTTCCATAGAAAATGTATGGCGAATATTGAAGAGACTACAAGTTGTGAACTATGCAAGGCTTTAATGCGGTTTTTTGGAGAACTCTCAAAGAAAAATATGGGAAGACATGATGATTGAGGGTTTGGAAGTTGGTTGAGGAGCCCGGGCAGGGTATGTTAGATAGATGGGAGGTGCTCAAACAAAAATTACTCAAAACCTCATCCAATTGGCACTGAGCTGAAAAAAAAAACAAAATGGCGGATTCAAGATGGCGGCTATACAAATTTCGTCAGAGTCTATCTCACCAAGCATAAAAGATGGAAGAGTGGTTTCTGGGAAAAAGATGATCAAGACCTAAAAGTCTACTTGATGAACAGAAAAAAACAAGATGGCGGAATTTATTTTTCTACACAAAAAAAAAATTATTGATGGAAAAATACGGAAAGAGCTGATGATCGAAGATTTTGGAGACGGATGAAGAGCACGGCGAGGGTATTGAAGATAGGTGGGACGTGCTCAAACAAAAACTACTCGAATCCTCGCGGTCCGCTTGCGGGCCGCGCACCCACGCGCCATACTAGTTAATATATATATAGCTGCTCGTGCTGATTCATTGACTGACTCACTGATTGATCACCCCTCCTGTAAAATTTTGTATGAAAATTTTTTTTTTCACTAATGGTTTCGTATAGAGGACAAAAATTCATTCGGAACAAAAATATGGAGAGAGCTGATGATTGAGGATTTCAGAGACGAGCGACGGGCACGCTTAAGGTATTGAAGATAGGTGGGGGGTGCTCGAGCAAATGTCACTCGAAACGTCATCCAATTGGCAGTCAGCTGAAAAAAAAATCAAAATGGCGAAAAAAAGATGGCCGCCATACAAATTTCGTCGGTGTCCATCTCAGAGGGTATAAAAGATGGAAGAGTGGTTTCTTCGCAAAAGATGATCAGGATTAAAAGGTCTACTGGATGAATAGAAAAAAAAAACAAAATGGCGGAATTTATTTTTCCATAGAAAATGTATGGCGAATGTTGAAGAGACTACAAGTTGTGAACTATGCAAGGCTTTGATGCGGTTCTTTGGGGATGTCTCAAAGAGAAATATAGAAAGACATGATGATTAAGGGTTTGGAAGATGGATGAGGAGTCCGGGCAGGGTATTGTAGATGGATGGGGGCTGCTCAAACAAAAAATACTCAGAACCTCATCCAATTGGCACTGAGCTGAAGAAAACATCAAAATGGCGGATTCAAGATGGCGGCTATACAAATTTCGTCGGTGTAGATCTCACCAAGTCTAAAAGATCGAAGAGTGGTTTTTTGACAAAAGATGATCAAGACCTTTAGATCTACTTGATGAACAGAAAAAAACAAGATGTCAGAATTTATTTTTCACACAAAAAAAAAAATTTTCATTGATGGTTTCGTATAGAAGACAAAAATTGATGCGGAGGAAAAATATGGAAAAAGCTGATGATTGAAGATTTTGAAGATATGTGAGGAACACGGCCAGGGTATTAAAGATATGTAGAGGCTGCTCAAACAAAAACAATACTCGAAACCCCGCGGTCCGCTTTAGCGGGCCGCGCAGCCACGCGACCTACTAGTTAAGTAGAGTACAAATATATATTTTTTTAATTTTTATCTCAAAAAATAAGGGAATGGGAGGCCATCAAAGTTGTCAGTTTTAGACCATTTTTATGACGGGGGCTATCTCAAAAACTAAACTAGTTGGGAATATAATATTTCAGTATATTATGTACTATATGCTCTATTTAAACAACAAATACTGAAAACAACGATTTATTAAATAGTTTATAAGCTGTGACCAAAATAAACGAACATTTTTTTGGGTTTTTCTTTCACGGTTTGTTGCGATGTCTAGCTCGGAAATTAAATATTTCTTAGACCCAAAATATTATATTATTCATAATTATGTACGGAACCCTGAAAGAGCGAGGTCCGATTCGCACTTGGCTGATTTTTTTATATTAATAACTTGCTTCTTCCCGCAGCCGCACCTGCCAAATACCTGTATAATGTATATGTATATTGTATGTATTCTAAGATAAAGGATGCTCATCTTATTACTATCGTCTGTAGTATCACTCAAGTAAGATGAACTTGAATATCGGCAGGGCGATTCAGAACACTTCGATTCGGTTCCGGTTTCGACAACTACCCTGTGGATACGGTTATTCTGAATTGAAAATACATCTTATCGTACGATAAGTACTTCAGAACACTTCGATAACGTAATTATTGATCGATTCGGTAAGTTATCGTACGATAAGATGTATTTTCAATTCAGAATAACCTTATCCACAGGCTAGTTGTCGAAACCGGAACCGAATCGAAGTGTTCTGAATCACCCTGCTGGACAACCTACCTCTCTTTGCTAGAACTGTAGTTTGATTATGTAGGTATCGCGTAAGTTTTAACAGAAACTTTTAACAGAAGTATGCAGACTTCGATGAATTCTATTACCGAAAACTCCATTGCGAAATACAAATCTTACCATTGCATGTCTTGGTCATGTTACTCAAAATGAACGCAGGTTTTTATTAGATGATTAAAATAATCTTACCCAAGATTCAACCTGCGATCATTTACCGAAGAGATTCTTAAAAACCCACCCCACGATTGGAGTATGCTCAACAAAATCTGGTACCTATGTGGTATAGTTAAATAGAGCCCAAAACGTTTCCTTTATACAAAAATACCCAGCTCATAACTTTTATGTAGTACGTACCTTGTTACCTACATAAATAATAACATTTTACATTCGCAGGCAAGTTCTAGTGAAATCGAAAAACTCAACAAAAAAAAACAGCACCATTATTAAGGTTATACTTACGATACAAATGTCAGTTATTAAGCGTGTTCAAATTGGAGGGGGTAACCCTGACTGAGTCTAGACTAGAGCTATTAATCAATACAAAAAAGAACACTTGAAAAAGAGTAGGTAACTGATAAAGATTATTTCTTTTTCCTTAGTTCTAATTTTGGACCGACACAATTTGCGAGGGCACCTACAGGGCGGGAAATGTAAGGTACGATTTGGTTCACAAAGGTATAGGTACCTTCTATTGACTTTGCGGAGTGGAGCGGAGTGGAAATGTGTTCAGCGTTCCAATCGTATCATTGATCGATGAAGTGATATTTTTTACACTTCGATCTGATTGGTCTGCTGAATACATCTCCGCTCCGCTTCGCTTAAATGGACAGAAATGGCTTTAGACGATACTTTGTGCCTGTCGATTTTACCATATATACTGTGTAATGCAATGACTGATGTTATCTGCTCTATCAGTCATTCATCACTCATGATTGAGGGAATTCACTGACGTATAAAATGTAGTCTAATGGACCCCTAACTGTTTGAAACCGACATACAGGTGCGCGCAATCCGCAGTTTGAACTTCTGCATACTGAATTTCCTTGTACATTTCTTAGAGCTCGTTCCATCTCTCGTTGTCTGACCAAGCCCCTACATGTTACACTAGGGCAATTTCGATCTCAAGACGCAGTACCAAAGATTAGGTAATATGACAATACAAACATTAAAAAGCACTCAAAACTCGTCACGTGTAACGAGGGAACAATAGCTCACAAAACTTTCCCTTGCTGACGCAACATCATACGATTTTCCGAAGATTGACTTGTGCGGATAAATCGCCTATTCACAAATTACCGTGCCTTTGTGACAGACATCAAGTGCGTAGAGAGTAGGAAGATGAAAGGGACAGTTTTTTTTTGTCAAATTAGCCTTGGTAAATGTTTTGTACACATTTAAGTAGATATGTTGTGGTGAGTAGGTACTCAGACAACCTTATTTGTAGGCTTATTTAGACCTTCCAAGCCTTAATTTTAAGTTGTGGGTATATAATTACCACTAATTTAACCATTTTAAAAATTGTCAATTTATCAATTTTTAATAAATAAAATCTAAATAATATAATCTAATCTGAATCTGAGATATGTAACAATTTATTTATTAAAAGTAAGTCATTGCTGAAAAATCCTCAATTTATTCAACCCAATATGGCACCCAATATGGTACTTTGTATATGAATCCAACTCCAAGTAACGCGGTCAAGAGTGAACTTCTCGTGCCAGGCCCCTTGCATGCAGACTGACGGCTTGAAGTCTTGAATGCTTATATTAACAAATGTTTAATTATAGCGATTTAAACTAATCGACAGCTTCCAACCTTATTACAATTTAAACCCTGAACATACACAACGCGTCACGGCAGCAGCATGGCAGGGCGCTTTACTAAACGCGTATCGGCGTCCTTCAATACAGCGTACCGCCGATATTTAGCTGCTAGCGCATGCTATACTATCTCTAGCATCCAAAGCAACTTAAATGAAACAGTAAATAGGTCTGCTTTCACTATAACGCATATCTACCGATGTTTCACTACACTCCCTGGGTGCCATTTTGTGGTAGCGATGCGTCGCGGCAGTCCTCCTCGAGATTTTTATTACAAGGACTTGCATTAACTGTAAAGCCCTGGTTCCAAAGTGGTTCCAAAGGCTCATACAAGTCGTGATTATAAGGAACTGTCAAACTTTGAAGTGCGATAGCAGCATCGCGACTAATACACGAGAGCCGTGCAAGCTAACACGGCATGTGGCCTGGCGCGGCTCTCGCGTATTATATTATTAGTCTACCGTCGCGCGTTGTGTCTGACCAGGCCTTTATAAAAGACACGTAGGTATATTGTTATCAGTGTCAGTAGAGAAAAATTGAAACAAAGTAACTTCTTACACTCGACTACAGATCGTGTTCCATGTTCTAGTTTTTTTCCGAGATAATTCATTGAATGCGTTGTTGATCTCGGAGATTGCAATTAATCACGATATGCAATTTTCATTCCACGCATGGAAGTCGATTGTTGATGGCATTTGTCTACTTATCAACGATTAAAATTAATCGACATTTTACTAAGGATCTACCTACTTAGTATATTTTGTTTTTATTCCGAGAATCATTTGGTTCAGATTTCAAAGCAAAATTTTTCGATACAAAGGTTGTCGCAGTTAACCTCCACGAGCTGTTTCAATTGAATGGACCTCGATTGTTGATTGCTACTGTCCAATTGTATCGATTAAAATCGATTACTTGTCTTATTACATTATTAAATCTTTTTTGTCTATTCTTATCAGACTTTTTTTATTAATTGTGTATGCAATTGTTGTAGGTACTTTGATTGTTGCAGTTAAATTATATCGAACTGAATCGAGTAGGTATATATGTACATACTTTATACCTGTGTTTATACAAATGTGCAAGCAAAAAACACTTTTTTTTTCTGCATCTTACCCGAGCTAACATTTCAATATTGTAGCTAAATCTCTAAGCGAAATTTCGCTACATATTTTGTTCACAGCCGCGTTGCGGCGCTATGATGCGGCGTCGTCGTGTGCTTCCTTACAAACAATGTGGTGCTGTTGTACTTCAGCGCACCGGGTGTCTGTGTTATGTAGGACACCGCAAATGCGCCGCAACGCTTTGCGGTGCTGCAGCGGACCATGTGGCATTTTTCTTCAGGAATATGTAGGACGCCCCAACGCTTGTGGCAAAATGCGTTTCGTGCGGTTCATTCGGTAGCAGCTATAAGTTGTAAGCAAAGTGTTTGAAATTAATTCATTGAAACTTTAGTGGAACATGATTATCACTTGTTAAATTTTTGAACTAACGAAACATCAAAGGCTATCTTAACTAACCCTGCAGCTTACCCTTGTATAGTTTATACTTCCCTTTCCCCGCTCCGAATGAAGAGTCGTAAACGAACCGAACACACCCCGCTCCGTAAAGTATAAACTTTTAAGCTACCTATTTGTGGATTTTCCAAAGCGGACTTTTTAAATGCTATTTTCGCAAGAGCAGATACCTACTCTCTGGGAATGAAGTTTTATTATAATTAGTTACCTATAACATTTTTATTACATTTTGTAAAATTGTATGTATTGTCAAACCGTTTTTGTTGCAATTGCAATTTACGATGTTTAATTCATTTTTTTTTTGTATTTTTTTTTATGTTTACGATTAGTTTCCACACAGAATTATTTCTAACGAACATGTTGTATCCTTTAGAAGCTTACACTATTGATTTTAATTCAACGATCTCTATATGTACTACGAATTTATATATATATATATATCAATGATTCTACTCAATTCTTAAAATAATATAATGTAAACAATGTTAATTTATATATTAGGTTTATTTTTAGCGTTAACCCTTTGCTATCTTTTTTATCAAATTTCCGGTTCTTAAGCACGAATACGTTCTCATTATTTTTAATACCTTTTCCATTAACATAATTAATTATATGTACCTCGCAACATATCTTACCTTCTCGAGGAATCTTAAATTTTGTGTCTAGGTCAAGAGATTATGGTTGTGCGTTCGATATCAAATTCTGTTATTGTTCTACTTTTATGAGTGTATGCAGATTGCGTTACCATTCTGAAATTTTATGAATCTTTTGTGTTTCAATTTATTATAGTTCGTAAGTAGCTGCTACATATCGAAACAAATGGTATAAATTATTGTTGGCACATCTTTTGTAATAAGTAGGCATTATAACAATTAGGTAATTAGTGTGTGGGTACCTAGTTTGTAGGAATGTGTTGATCTTGTAATACTCAACCGACGCGTACGATAAATGCAATGGTACCACCACCACCTCTCATAGGAGAGAGGGATTTAGAGCTTAGACACACCACGCTGCACCAATACGGTTTGGCGGGCTTTAATGTCACATAATTAGTGACAATAACTGGGACCGACTGCTTAACGTGCTCTCCGAGGCACGGGGGTGAAACACCGCCAACTAACATGGTCAATTATAAAGTGGGTCATTTATAAAGTTTACTTAATTCTTATGTGCGCCTTTTAAGAGGTTTTTATTTACTTCCTCTCATAATTTTTATTGTGATTTTATAATAGGAGATTATAAGATACACCAAAGAAACTGACTATAAATAAAACCTTTCAGGGTTGCTGAGTTTCAAATGTCCAGTTGACATCAAGTCTCTTGATTTTAGATACATATCGCTTACAAACTGGTCTCCTTCTCCCCCTATCAGTACTATCAAAACCGGTAACGTTTTCTCCTTATTAACAAGAAGTCTATTATAAACAAGCGCCCAGTTTCGCAACATATCGTACAATCGATAAGCCGTGATATCGTCTGGACTCGAAATAGCACGGACCAATGGGAATGCCCTTTGGTGACCTCTCGTCGTACCTGGTTGGCATCAGACTGACTTGATGTCTATGAACTTTTAGAGCTCTTATAGTACAGCTATCTCACGTTGATTATATGAGTATGCAATCATAGTTATAACCTGACAGAAGTGGGAAATATTAAGTTAATGCTTACGACGTTTTATTTAAACCTGATCCTAAGTTTCCTAGGCTTTCATGTCAACGCCTTGCTTATCCTGATTTCCTTGTATATACACCAGTTAAAAACTTTGGACTTATACCACTATTACAAATGCTATAAGTACGATTGACACGTGAATGGTTGGACATTACACTGTAAATCTATTGAACTGCCATGAACTGCACTTTGTCACATAACACGACCTCAGATCACGAGAGGCTGAATCAGAAAATAAGGAAAAAGGCCATTTGTAACATAATGCCTACCGCATTACAGACAAGATTCATGTCAACGTCCTTTAATTCCTGTTTTCCTGGTACCTGTGTGTTAGAGCGTTTTCAATATGCACCTTATGATCTGAACGATTGCATTATTCAATATCCTCCTTTTCGAGGATCTTCACCCCACTCCTAGCTTATAGATACGTTGAAATATGATCTTAGAATAGGTGCCTTTCGAGGATATATTGGGTTGGTTTTGATGGCGTATGGACACAGAATACATATTTAGTACAAGTATATAGTATGGATCAATTGCACTGGTTTAGTGTTGAAAAAGTCAGTAAATAGCATATGGGATCGGTCTTTATACTAGATTTAATTAATTTTGACTTTTTACCTATGTTAGTATTTTCTCTCCATGTTTCAGAGAGCACGGGTCCGATGGTCACGGTTTTCGTTACTTATGTATATCTGATAAAAACTATTTTTAACCCAAAATTGAAATTTTCCCGTAACCAGGGCTTCTAGTTTTTCTTGATTAGTTGCGGATCCATCCATTCATGAGCCTATAATATGTTTCCACTGTTGGACCTTTTTCAAAAGCGCACCGTCAAACAGGGTCCTCCGCTTTCCTACTGCACCCGCTACTGGCTTACTGGATATCATAGCTCTACTTAAAAACTAATATTAGCCTGTGGATTACATAAATCCTTGTTTATATCAAGAGTAGGGTATATATGTACGAAGAAGAGGTGCCAAATATTAGTGTAACCTATTCTAAAAAATACCTACTCATTCCACCATGAAATCGTTTGTGCCTAAAATAGCCTGTAAACCGCACAGGGCCATAGCAACGCCTGTACCTACTAGGTACCTAATAGGAAAACAGGAGATACCTGTTTTCCTACTAGGTACCTGTACAAGTATATGCTAATAAAGATGACGGTGCTATAGTCACATTGTTGCGTTTGTGAAGGAACCTCTTGTTAATAAAAATTTAATATTTTTATTGAATAATTTGTAATTTGTATGCAATGCGCACGTGAATTCGTATGAGTATGGGGACAGTGTACAGTTCCGTACCATAATTTTTACGGTCTAACCGCTTAACCGATCTTGACGTAGTTTGCATCCCGGAGGCAGTAATTATGTCTCCGGGCTGTATATAGTTACATATGTGGACGAAGTCGCAGCTCGTCGACTAGTAATAAACAAGAGATAAAGTTCGTAAACTAAAACCCGGCTACGCTTAGTGATTTAATTTAAGATAAAATAATAATTTAGTGTGCAGAAAGCGCGGGACAAGCAGTTAGTGGTGCCATCTATTATGTCTATCCGAAACTAAATAATATTTTAGTTTGAATAATATTTTAGTATTTTAGTTCGATTTTTTTTGTATATAAAATGTAGCCTATGTCACACGGAACTTACAAAGAATTAATTGACACCTCATTCATCAAAATCGGCCCAGTAGTTTAAGCGCTACGGTGGTTGGTACACACAGAATATCATACAAAAATTGGATACAAACATACATACATATATGTATATATAGACTGCTAAAATCATAATCCTTCCTTTTGGCTTTGCCGTAGTCGGGTGATAGAGACGTAAATCTGTTGGAACGATTTTCAAATGCAACTAATAAAAAAATGCCTTACATTTTTATTAATAACTAGCAGATGCCAGCGACTTCGCCCGCTTGGATTCTTATAAATCTCACTTGGGGGTGGAATTTCGAAAATTCCTGAAACACGTAATTCTTTATTTTTAACCGACAGTACAAATACCGATTTTCATTGATGTAACTTTAAAAATGACCGACTTTCATACAAATTTTCATCCACCATTTAACCCACTTAGGGCTATTTTTTCAAAAATTTCTTAAACTCGTAACTCTTTATTTTTAACCGAAAACCTAATTATCAATTTTCATGGATATAACTTGAAAAATGACGGACTTTCATACAAACTTTCATCCCCTATTTAACCCCCTTAGGGGTGGAATTCGCAATATTCCTTTCTTAGTGTGCGCCTACGTCACAAAAGGAAGCTACTGTGAAAATTTCAAGTTTCTAGCTTCAGTAGTTTAGGCTGTGCGTTGATTGTCAGTCAGTCAGGACAAGCTACTTTATATTAGTATACTAGATGATGCCCACGGCTTCGCCCGTGTGGATTTAGGTTTTTAAAAATCCCGTGGGAACTTTTGATTTTCCAGAACAAAAAGTAGCTTATCTGTAGAAACCCGTCCCCAAAACGGAAAAATCCCGTGGGATCCCCACGATTTCGGAATACAATTCCTTACAGCATCAGGGTTGAGGAGTTGGATATGTACCTACTCGAGTTCATTCAACGATAAAGTCTTTAATTGGTACCCCCAATATCAATTTAAATAACCGAAAGTTTCTAAAACCCATTACTTTTGGGGATTAGGTCCCCTACAGCATCAGGATTGAGGAGTTGGAATCCAATTTTTTTATAGAACAGGGTCGCAATGTTTCTCTATCGATTAAAAAAAAAATTACGCAAATCGGTTCAGAAATCTCGGAGATATCGGTGTACATATGTAGAAAAACACAACTCCTCCTTTTTTGAAAGTCGGTTAAAAAAGTAGCCTATGTTACTCCCTGGTTAATTCTCTACTTGTATGTGAAAGTCCCGTCAAAATCGGTTCAGCCGTTCCGAAGATTAGCCCGTTCAAACAGACAGACAGACAGACAGACAGACAGACAAAAATTTTAAAAACGTGTGATTCGGTTATGGTAGCGTTCAAATAACTATATGAGCTTAATATGAGGTAGTTATTTCGATATTACAGACAGACACTTCAATTTTATTTATTAGTATAGAAGTATAGATATGTATTAGTAGTATGATCTATATTTTGTGTACATTAGATTAGAGTAGGATGGTTTCCATCTCTGAGTAGAAAAAACATGAAAAGGCGAAACGTAACTAGAGCTGAAAGATTAATCGTCGGAATTCTGCAACAATTATAGCGGTCGCGGTGTGAAATCTCGTGGTTAGTGTTAGGTAAGCGGTGCGTTGTAACCTAAATTTTTGTACCCGATATTACCCGATATTGTCTCACTGTAAATATGATAATTGTGAAGCAGTAAGCCTATGCGGGCGGGGTGTACAACTTACGCGGTCTATACTCCATAGGTACCTATGTATAGACACCTTGCTAACGTTGGTAGGCAAAACATTCGGCTAAAATATTTATAAAGACAGAGGTCCATTGTTGGACATGGTCTTATAATTTGCAGTTATCGTCACAGAACACGACCTTGTGTCGCTTGTATCCAGCGGCTTCCAGCCCATCGCTTGGGTTCGTCCGTCGACCTAAGTTGGGGTTCTCTGCGTTTCCCGAATTCGTCTATATTCTTTTATTAAACACTCCCTTTTGTTAGTTAAATTTAACGTCAAATCACGTGGATAACATTACAAGATACATCTGAATATTTACGACTGTAAACCATGAGGCTTGCCAAATAATGGTGCATACATTATAAGTTTCGTAACATCGTACTGTTACCGAATGAAAATTCGTCGTTCCCGAAATTCAGGACGTCCGAACGCGAGCCAGATTCAACTCTTACTGAATGCTAAATTTAAAACGTAGAGTTGTTTTGTGGTCGATTAGCAGTTCTATCGATAGAATACCGCCAATCTGACATTGACGAAATTTGACTCCTCCGTAGATTGAATCCTGAAGAGAATCATAGGATACTTTATATCGTGAGAAATCAACGCGTAACCACAAGATTTAACGCGATTTAAAAAAGTCTACCTAATTGGATGAAGTTGCAAGGATCAGCTATGAATGGCGAAATATCTGTATTATTATGGACTTAAATTAGACAATGGTCATAATTTCCAGAGTTTTTTTTTTTTCATAATAATTTGACCAAGGATTGCTGCTTTGTTTATTTCTATATTGTCGTTTTCCACATAATTTCCTTTTGGCACATTATAAGTAAGCTCTTTTTCCAATAAATGTTTACGCATATAGCATAGGTACTAGCGGTCCGCCTCGGCTACGCCCGTGGTACATATATAGCCTATAGCACTCAAGGATCACGTACATATCCAACGGTGAAAGAATTTTTGAAATCGGTCCAGTAGTTCCTGAGATTAGCGCGTTCAAACAAACAAACTCTTCCGCTTTGTTCTCGATGTGAAAATGTACGCACATCACTAAAGTTGCTCTCGCCAATGGCGAGCGGTGCGCCGGCGCAGTTACAGAGTATAAATAGAGCGTGTTAAGAATCACATGTTTCCGTTGTTACACGCCACTGGCCCAGTCTCACGCGTGAATGCAACTACCACACACGATGTGTTGTGGAAATATACAGACTTTTCCATAACTATATAATACGAAAGTTCGATAGGAGCTGTGAGGGTGATTTTCGCGAACCCAGTCTTCAACGTCTTTCACTAAAAGAAAATCATTACAGATGAACGTTGCGTCGCTATATCGATGATATTAGGTGAACTCATTCATATAAACGATGAAAGGGCACTTTATCAGGTGAAGAATCTACGAAATTTAAATGAAAAAAAAAATATCCAAAAGAAGTCTAGGAGGAGATACTTTAAATAAAAACTGGCCAACTGCGAGTCGGGCCACGCTCTTTTAGGGTTCCGTACATAATTATGAACAACATAATATTTTGGTCGTAAGAAATATTTCATTTCCGAGCTAGACAACAAACCGTGAAAGAAAAATCCAAAAAATGTTCGTTTGTTTTGGTCTCAGCTTACTAACTGCACTATGAATCGTTGTTTTTAGTATTTGTTGTTTAAATACAGTATATTATGGTACATAATATACCGGAGTTTCATATTCCTAACTGGTTTAGTTTTTGAGATAGCCCCCGTCATAAAAATGGTCTATAACTAACAACTTTGATGGCCCCCAATTTCCTTATTTTTTTAAGCAAAAAATTAAAAAAAATATAGGTATATTCGTGCTCTACTTAATAAGTTCTAAACAATGATACCCCATAAGCTAGGGTAAGAAAAAAATTTTTTTTTTCGGCTCCTTTCGGTATTTCAGGGGGAGCCTCTTGAAAAATAATTCAATTTCTAATTCAATATTTAGTTTTGGGTTAACGTTCTACCAAATACCAAAATTTTAGGTTTGTAACTCATTTCGTCTGCAAGCTAGAGACCTGTAACGAACAACGGACGGACAGACAGACAGATAGCAGAGTGATATTAATAGGACTCCATTTTTACCCTTTGGGTACGGAACCCTAAAAACGTCTTTCGCTTCGTCTTTTACTAAAACAAAATCATTACAGATGAACGGTTAAATTCGCCTGTCGCGTCGCTACATCGATTTTATTAAGTGAACTCATTCATATAAACGATGTAAAGGCACTTTATCAGGTGAAGAATCTACGAAATTTAAATGAAAAAAAAAAAAAACTCAAAAGAAGTGTAAGGAGATACTTTAAAAAATGTATGCTTTTAAAAATCAATATCCATAACCCTCCAGAAGCATTCCCCATCATCAATACCAGATGGGGTCTTTAATACCTAACTGGGGTGACCGCTGTCTAGCGCTTGGAAGGGTCTTAATTGGACTTTATCGATCTCGAAGCCCTTCGGAAAGTACTGTTAGTTCCAAAGGGTTGGGGGTTCCATTGGGTGAAGATTCCTTTCATTTATGCTGAGCTGGAATTTTGATTCAAGTGGTAGGTATGGGAAAACTGGTCTATGGGGCAGGCCAGAGTGACAAGTTTTCAAGTAAGCGAAAGTGTTAACAAAGTTACTTAACGTAAACTCTTCCATGATTTGTTTCCATACAAATGGAGATTAATTCCAATAGCGCGTTTTCTGACTTCAATAATTCCAACTAAGTTTCAAGTACTAATATATCAATGGTTTCAAACCATTAAATCAATCTATAAGGTTGTTCTCAAAAATCTTATTTATTATCAAATATTTGAATTCAATTAAGAAGCACCAAAGGAGTTCGCAGTATTAATTTGATCCAGACAAATCCTTTTGAATTCCAGCTTTATTTAAAACTAGCTGACCCCCGCGACTTCGTCCACGTGGTTATATAGGTTTTTATATAGGATCGGATTGGATCCCATAATCTTTTTGTGTACCTAAACTAAATGTAGCCTAAGTTATTCCATATAACATCACCTATCTGCCATTGAAAGTTCCATCAAAATCGATCCAGCCGTTTTGGAAATTAGCTGGAACAAATAAAAAGATCGACAAACATAACTCTAAACGCACACCACTTTAAAATAAGCCGTACGTTCAAAGATCCGGGTCCCAAGTTATTTGAACCCAATAAATGTATGTCATTTCTGAACTAAGAAACCTATGACCTTGAAATATTTACGGAACAATACTTAAAGTACTACCTTTCTAACAAAAAAAGAATGAGTTAAATCGAACAACGCGTTAATGAATTACAGCTAATACACGTTTTAACTTTCTTCCCCTCTCCCAAGGGAACCGTGCTGAATTTCGGGATAAAAAGTATCCTATGTCCTACCTCGGAGTATAAACTCAAATCGTACCAAGTTTCATTCGAATCCATTCAGTAGTTTCGGCGTGATGCGCGGCCAAGATACAGACAGACAGACAGACAGACAAAAATGAAAAAAATTGCAGTTTTGGCTTCAGTATCGATTATAGAGTGCCCCCCAATAAAAAATTTCAAAATATCTTCAATGTACAGAATTGGATCTGTTACAGTTTTATTATATTACTAGCCGACCCCCGCGACTTCGTCCGCCTGGATATAGGTTTTATATAGAATCGGATTGGATCCCATAATCCTTTTTTGTACCTAAACTAAATGTAGCCTAAGTTATTCCTTATAACATCACCAGAAAGTTCCATCAAAATCGATCCAACCATTTCGGAAATTAGCTGGAACAAATAGACAGATCGACAAACATAAATTTAAACGCACACCAGTTTAAAATAAGCCGTACGTTCAAAGATCCGGGTCCCAAGTTATTTGAACCCAATAAATGCCTGTCAATTCTGAACTAAAAAACCTATGACCTTGAAATATTTATGGAACAATATATAAAGTACTATCTTTCTAACAAAAAAAGAATGAGTAAAATCGAACAACGCGTTAATGAATTACAGCTAAATACACGTTTCAACTTTCATCCCCTCTCCCAAGGGAACCGTGCTGAATTTCGGGATAAAAAGTATCCTATAACCTACCTCGGAGTATAAACTCAAATCGTACCAAGTTTCATTTGAATCCATTCAGTAGTTTCGGCGTGATGCGCGGCCAAGATACAGACAGACAGACAGACAGACAGACAAAAATGAAAAAAATTGCAGTTTTGGCTTCAGTATCGATTATAGAGTGCCCTCCAATAAAAAATTTCAAAATATCTTCAATGTACAGAATTGGATTTGTTACAGTTTTATTATATTATAGATAGAAGATAACTCCGTTCATAAAGTTGAGAGTTTAGTGTGCCGTTCCGTTGCGAGTCTTAATTGCTTCTCCGGGACTAACTAATGATGGGTCCGAGTCGAGATAACGGAATATGCTTATCATGAGCGCCTCGGAACAAATTATGTACCTCCGTCTACAGTTCAAAAGAACATGTTCACCTTTCTACCCAAAAAAGTCTCGAACATTTTGATACAGAATCTGTAACAAAAGAACCGCTTTTTTGTTAACGTGGCAACTTCGAAATTCGAGTCCCGGATTCGTGCCTGCACGTTTCTCCCGAAGGATTATGTAGGTATATCACTATCTCTCTCCCCGATCTAATTTCACGTTTTCGAAGTGCACAAATCGATTTGTCTCGCCTCCGCCCGTCAACGTCCTATCACTGAAGATATGTCTGTCTCTTTTTAAAACCTGTCATTGCACTGTCGGATTAAGTTTGCCTTTTTGCTGGCGGCGAAATGTGGCAGTGGAGCCTGGAACAATGAGACCAGTTTAGAACTTTAGACGAAGTTAATATCGCTGGAAGCGGCGGAAATATTTATGCACGTCTCCCGTCTACCGCCAGATGTTGTTAGGGTTTAAATGTGTCTAGCGTAGGATACATACGTATTGTGGCCGGAACTGGAGCTTTTATTTTTAATGTGAGATACATCACTCTATGTCTACGCTTGCTTGTTGCAGATTTTATTGATGTGAACGTCAAAATGAAACAAAGTGGATAGTTTTTCGTTATTCCTCTCCCACACAAATTGTTATGTTATGTATGTTTATTGTTATGTCCCACACATTATGTTTCATTCATCTAGCTGCTAGCATATCTGATATTTATTTTAATATATATTTTTTAATCTAACTTACAAATATTCTTTCAGGTTATTTAGTTCTTTTTCTCCATTAATGTTTTTCTATATCTTTTGTTCTGTGATGTGCAATAAAACTTTCATTTCATTCATTGATCTTTTGCTGCAGATCATTTTCCTAAAGTCATTGATCCAAACATCGACTCACTGCTGTGATGATAAACGATGTTTCTTCTCTACAGTTTGTCTTCTTTTATCTCTATTATAAAATTGTAGTAGTTTGTTTACTGTTCGGGTATGTTGAGTAAAGATATATTTAACCTAAAATTCACGTAATCTAAGGTGTAAGCAGAAATCAATACTTGCTAAGTCCATCAACACTGCTCGAGTAAGCCCATTGTTATACCGGACAAACAAGAATAAAACTAATTTTTAACGTCCCAACAACGCAACCGCTTTAGCACATTATACTATATATAGCTCAATTACCACTGACTGACTGACTGACTGACTGACTCATTGACATAATTGTTCTCCTAGAAAGAGACAGAAAACGATACAATAATGTATGGAAGATATGTTTGGGTGCGGGAGTCGAGTAGGGAAAAATTATGACATTTCAGAAAAACAAGATGGCGGCCGACGTAATTTTTGTAACTTTTTTGTTTTTCAACCGATTTCGTTAAAATTCGCAGGTTTTTAAGAAATTAGTAAATGACTAGATGGTGCCCACGGCTTCGCCCGTGTGTATTTAGGTTTGTAAAAATCTCGTGGGAACTTTGATTTTCCAGAACAAAAAGTAGCCTATCTGTAGTAAGTACTACTGTACTTACTACAGATAGGCTACTTTTTGTTCTTTTTGTTTGACTTGTTGTTTTGTTCGTTTTGTGGACAGGTTACTACCTGTCCACAAAACGGAAAAATTCCGTGGGATCCTTACGATTTCAGAATGCAATTCCTTACAGCATCAGGGTTGAGGAGTTGGACTTATACCTACTCGAGGTGATTCAACAATAAAATCTTTAATTGGTATCCCCAATATCAATTTAAATAACCGACAGTGCCTAAAACCCATTAGTTTTGGGGATCAGATCCCCTACAGCGTCAGGATTGAGGAGTTGGAATCCAAATTTTTTGTAGGACAGTGTCGCAATGTTTCTCTATCGATTAAAAAAACAAATTACGCAAATCGGTTCAGAAATCTCGGAGATATCGGTGTACATAGGTAGAAAAACACAACTCCTCTTTTTTTGAAAGTCGGTTAAAAAAGTAGCCTATGTCACTCCCTGGTTAATTCTCTACTTGTATGTGAAAGTCCCGTCAAAATCGGTTCAGCCGTTCCAAAGATTAGCCCGTTCAAACAGACAGACAGACAGACAGACAGACAGACAGACAGACAGACAGACAGACAGACAGACAAAAATTTTAAAAACGTGTGATTCGGTTATAGTATCGTTCAAATAACCATATGAGCTTAATATGAGGTAGTTATTTCGATATTACAGACAGACACTTCAATTTTATTTATTAGTATAGATTATTAGAAAAAGTGGAAAAAATTGAAAAAACAAGATGGCGGCCGAGATATAGATTTTTAAAATTTTTGATTTTTCGACCCCAAACCGCGGCACCACAGCTCCGAAACGGGGTAATTGACGATAATATTTTTTTCCTGTATTCGCCCACAATTACCCTTAATTTTGACAGAACGAGTGTGGTTTTTAAAAATTCAAAATGGCGGCTGTCGTGGCGGCCATTGGGTTTGAGGTACGAAAAAACCCAATTTTAAAAATCAAATTTATCACAGTTGGCAACATCGGAACGTTTCGACTTCTATGAAGCGATTGTTTGCATTGACTCGAGGTATAAATTGGCGATAAAAAAAATACCCCACTTTTGGGGAAATTTCAAGATTTACCCCAAAAATTAAAAAATCGAACTACGGACTTTTTGCAAAATCCGAGTATGAGCAACCATGTGTTTTACTTGTACCAATGACATTTGAGTATTTTTGTCCTCGGGGACTGGCAACACTGGAATTTATCAAAGAAAAAGTGATTTTCGCGACATGGTCTTTTGTCAGGGGCAATCATTTCGCCTGGGTGCGAGCGAGATACAAAATTAAAACGTCATCAGGAGCGGTATATACTGTACTTATTGAAAAAATTATAAAACTATGCGAATTATTTATATAAAACAAGTTGGCGGCCATTTTGTATTGTTGTTGGGTGTTTTTAAAAAATTTGATCATGTTTTTGAGGCAGTTGGCAACATTTTAGAAAGTTGACATGTATGAATCGATTGTGTAACTCAACCGTCAGTATCGAAGTATGTACACAGTGTTGCCACATTTAGGGTAGTTTTTGAGATTTCCCCAAAAATTTCCTCCTGTAAAATTTTGTATGAAAAAATTTTTTTTCACTAATGGTTTCACAAAGAAGACAAAAATTTATTCCGAAAAAAATATGGAGAGAGCTGATGATTGAGGGTTTCGGAGACGGGTGAAGGGTACGCTGAAAGTATTGAAGATAGGTGGGGGGTGCTCGAGCAAATGTCATTCGAAACGTCGTCCAATTGGGAGTGAGCTGAAAAAAAATTCAAAATGGCGAAAAAAAGATGGCCGCCATACAAATTTCATCGGTATCCATCTCGGAGGGTATAAAAGATGGAAGAGTGATTTCTTAGCAAAAGATGATCAAAATCCGAAGGTCTACTTGATGAATGGAAAAAAAATTCAAAATGGCGGAATTCATTTTTTCATAGAAAATGTATGGTGAATATTGAATTGCCTTTGATGCGGTTCTTCAGAGAATTCTCACAGAAAAATATGGGAAGACATGATGATTGAGGGTAAGTAAAATGGTTGGGGAGCCCGGGAAGGGTATTGTAGATAGAAAAGGGCTGCTCAAACAAAAACAAGATGGCGGCCGACGTGATTTTTGTAACATTTTTGTTTTCCTACCGATTTCGTTAAAACTCGCAATTCTAGAAGAAATTAGGAAACGATTAATAGAAAAAATTTAAAAAACAAGATGGCGGCTTAGCTGTAGTCTTTCAAATTTTCGATTTTTCGACCCCGAACCGCGGCGCCATAGCACCGAAACGGGTTGGTTGAGGATAATATTTTTTTCCTTATTCCGTCTACAATTATCCTGTATTTTGACAGATCGGGAGTGGTTTTTAAATATTCAAGATGGCGGCTGTCGTGGCGGCCATTCAGTTTGAGGTACGAAAAAACGCAATTTTAAAATTCAAATTACTCACAGTTGACAACATCGGAGCGTTTCTACTTCTATGAAGCTATTGTATGTACAGACTTGAAGTATAGATTGGTGAAAAAAATACCCCATTTTTGGGGAAATTTCAAGATTTACCCCAAAAATTCAAAAATCAAAATACGAACTTTATGCCAAATCCGAGTATGAGCAACGACATTTTTTACCTGTACAAACGAAATTTGGATATTTTTATCGCCAGGGACAGGCAACACTGAACTTTATCAAAGAAAAAGTTGTTTTCGCGATACGGTATTTTTTTCAGGGGTGATCATTTCGCCTGTGTGCAAGCGAGATGAAAACTTGGAACGTCATCAGGAGCGGTATCTCCTGTACTTAATGGAAAAATTATTCAACTTTCTAAAATAAATCTGCAAAATGAGTTGACAGCCATTTTGTATTTTATTTGTTTTGGAATTGATTTTGAACATGTTTTTGAGGCAGTTGGCAACATTTTGGAAAGTTGAAATGTATGAATCGACTGTGTAACTTAACCGGCAGTATCGATAAATGTAAACAGTGTTGCCACCTTCGGGGTAGTTTACGAGATTTTCCCCAAAAAATTTCTCCTGTAAAATTTTGTATGAAATTTTTTTTTTCACAAATGGTTTCACAAAAAAGACAAAAATTTATTCAGAAAAAAAATATGGATAGAGCTGATGATTGAGGAACTCGGAGACGGGTGAAGGGCACGCTTAAGGTATTGAAGATAGGTGGGAGGTGCTCGAGCAAATGTCACTCGAAACGGCTTCCAATTGGCAGTGAGCTGGAAAAATATTCAAAATGGCGGAAAAAAGATGGCCGCCATACAAATTTCATCAGCGTCCATCTCAAAGGGTATAAAAGATGGAAGAGTGGTTTCTTATCAAAAGATGATCAGGACCTTCGGATCCTGATCATTAGAAAAAAAAATTCAAAATGGAGGAATTTATTTCGGATCGACTAGGGACCGACTGGGGACCGACTAGGGACCGACTAGGGACCGACTAGGGACCGACTAGGAACCGACTAGGGACCGACTAGGGACCAACTACGGACCGACTAGAGACCGACTACGGACCGACTACGGACCAACTAGGGTAGACCGACTAGGGACCGACTAAGACCCGACTATGGACCGACTACGGACCGACTAGGGATCGACTACGGACCGACTAGTGACCGACTACGGACCGACTATGGACCGACTAGAGACCGACTAGGGACCAACTACAGACCGACTAGAGACCGACTACGGACCGACTACGGACCGACTAGGGTAGACCGACTACGGACAGACTAGGGACCGACTAGGGACCGACTACGGACCGACTAGGGACCGACTACGGACCGATTATGGACCGACTACGGACCGACTAGGAACCGACTATGGACCGATTAGGGACCGACTAAGGACCGACTAGGGACAAACTAGGGACCGACTAGGGACCGACTACGGACCGACTAGGGACTGACTAGAGACTGACAACGGACTGACTACGGACCGACTAGGGTAGACCGACTAGGGACCGACTACGGACCGACTAGAGGCAGACTACGGACCGACTAGGGACCGACTACGGACCGACTACGGACCGACTACGGACCAACAACGGACCGACTACGGACCGACTAGGGACCGACTAGGGACCGACTACGGACCGACTACGGACCGACTACGGACCGACTACGGACCGACTACGGACCAACTAGGGACCGACTACGGACCAACTAGAGACCGACTAGGGACCGACTAGGGACCGACTACGGACCGACTAGAGACCGACTAGGGACCGACTACGGACCGACTAGGGACCAACTACGGACCGACTAGGGACCGACTACGGACCGACTAGAGACCGACTAGGGACCGACTATGGAAGGACTAGGGACCGACTACGGACCGACTACGGACCGACTAGGGACCGACTAAGGACCGACTAGGGACCGACTAGGGACCGACTACGGACCGACGATGGACCGACTAGAGACCGACTAGGGACCAACTACAGACCGACTAGAGACCGACTACGGACCGACTACGGACCGACTAGGGTAGACCGACTACGGAGTACGGACCGACTAGGGACCGACTAGGGACCGACTACGAACCGACTAGGGACCGACTACGGACCGATTGTGGACCGACTACGGACCGACTAGGGACCGACTATGGACCGATTAGGGACCGACTAAGGACCGACTAGGGACCGACTAGGGACCGACTACGGACTGACTAGGGACTGACTAGAGACCGACTACGGACCGACTACGGACCGACTAGGGTAGACCGACTAGGGACCGAGTACGGACCGACTAGGGACCGACTACGGACCGACTACCGACCGACTACGGACCGACTACGGACCGACTACGGACCAACAACGGACCGACTACGGACCGACTAGGGACCGACTAGGGACTGACTACGAACCGACTACGGACCAACTAGGGACCGACTACGGACCAACTAGAGACCGACTAGGGACCGACTACGGACCGACTAGGGACCGACTAGGGACCAACTACGGACCGACTAGAGACCGACTACGGACCGACTACGGACCGACTAGGGTAGACCGACTAGGGACCGACTAAGACCCGACTATGGACCGACTAAGGACCGACTAGGGACCGACTACGGACCGACTAGGGACTGACTACGGACCGACTATGGACCGACTAGAGACCGACTAGGGACCAACTACAGACCGACTAGAGACCGACTACGGACCGACTAGGGTAGACCGACTACGGACCGACTAGGGACCGACTAGGGACCGACTACGGACCGACTACGGACCGACTACGGACCGACTACGAACCAACAACGGACCGACTACGGACCGACTAGGGACCGACCAGGGACTGACTACGAACCGACTAGAGACCGACTAGGGACTGACTAGGGACAGACTACGGACCGACTACGGACCGACTACGGACCAACTAGGGACCGACTACGGACCAACTAGAGACCGACTAGGGACCGACTACGGATCGACTAGAGACCGACTAGGGACCGACTACGGACCGACTAGGGACCGACTAGGGACCAACTACGGACCGACTAGGGACCGACTACGGACCGACTAGAGACCGACTACGGACCGACTATGGACCGACTAGGGACCGACTACGGACCGACTACGGACCGACTAGGGACCGACTAAGGACCGACTAGGGACCGACTAGGGACCGACTACGGACCGACTATGGACCGACTAGAGACCGACTAGGGACCAACTACAGACCGACTAGAGACCGACTACGGACCGACTAGGGTAGACCGACTACGGACCGACTAGGGACCGACTACGAACCGACTAGGGACCGACTACGGACCGATTATGTACCGACTAGGGACCGACTACGGACCGACTAGAGACCGACTACGGACCGACTAGGGACCGACTACGGACCGACTACGGACCGACTACGGACCGACTACGGACCAACAACGGACCGACTACGGACCGACTAGGGACCGACCAGGGACTGACTACGAACCGACTAGAGACCGACTAGGGACTGACTAGGGACCGACTACGGACCGACTACGGACTGACTATGGACCGACTACGGACCGACTAGGGACCGACTAAGGACCGACTAGGGACCGACTACGGACCGACTACGGACCGACTATGGACCGACTACGGACCGACTAGGGACCAACTAGGGACCGGCTATGGACCGACTAGGGTAGACCGACTACGGACCGACTAGGGACCGACTAACAACTGACTAGGGACCGACTACGGACCAACTAGAGACCAACTAGGGACCGACTAGGGACCGACTACGGATCGACTAGAGACCAACTAGGGACCGACTACGGACCGACTAGGGACCGACTAGGGACCAACTACGGACCGACTAGGGACCGACTACGGACCGACTAGAGACCGACTACGGACCGACTATGGACCGACTAGGGACCGACTACGGACCGACTACGGACCGACTAGGGACCGACTAAGGACCGACTAGGGACCGACTAGGGACCGACTACGGACCGACTATGGACCGACTAGAGACCGACTAGGGACCAACTACAGACTGACTAGAGACCGACTACGGACCGACTACGGACCGACTAGGGTAGACCGACTACGGACCGACTAGGGACCGACTACGAACCGACTAGGGACCGACTACGGACCGATTATGTACCGACTACGGACCGACTAGGGACCGACTATGGACCGATTAGGGACCGACTAAGGACCGACTAGGGACCGACTAGGTACCGACTACGGACCGACTACGGACCGACTAGGGGCTGACTAGAGACCGACTACGGACCGACTACGGACCGACTAGGGTAGACCGACTAGGGACCGACTACGGACCGACTAGAGACCGACTACGGACCGACTAGGGACCGACTACGGACCGACTACGGACCGACTACGGACCGACTACGGACCGACTACGGACCGACTATGGACCGACTAGGGACCGACTAAGGACTGACTAAGGACCGACTACGGACCGACTAGAGACCGACTAGGGACCGACTACGGACCGACTACGGACCGACTAGGGACCGACTAGGGACCAACTACGGACCGACTAGGGACCGACTACGAACCGACTAGAGACCGACTACGGACCGACTACGGACCGACTACGCACCGACTAGGGACCGACTACGGACCGACTAGAGACCGACTAGGGTTCGACTATGGACCGACTAAGGACCGACTAGGGACCGACTACGGACTGACTATGGACCGACTACGGACCGACTAGGGACCGACTAAGGACCGACTAGGGACCGACTACGGACCGACTACGGACCGACTATGGACCGACTACGGACCGACTAGGGACCAACTAGGGACCGGCTATGGACCGACTAGGGTAGACCGACTACGGACCGACTAGGGACCGACTAAGAACTGACTAGGGACCGACTACGGACCGATTATGTACCGACTACGGACCGACTAGGGACCGACTATGGACCGATTAGGGACCGACTAAGGACCGACTAGGGACCGACTAGGGACCGACTACGGACCGACTACGGACCGACTAGGGGCTGACTAGAGACCGACTACGGACCGACTACGGACCGACTAGGGTAGACCGACTAGGGACCGACTACGGACCGACTAGAGACCGACTACGGACCGACTACGGACCGACTACGGACCGACTACGGACCGACTACGGACCGACTACGGACCGACTACGGACCGACTATGGACCGACTAGGGACCGACTAGGGACTGACTAAGGACCGACTACGGACCGACTAGAGACCGACTAGGGACCGACTACGGACCGACTAGGGACCGACTAGGGACCAACTACGGACCGACTAGGGACCGACTACGAACCGACTAGAGACCGACTACGGACCGACTACGGACCGACTACGCACCGACTAGGGACCGACTACGGACCGACTAGAGACCGACTAGGGTTCGACTATGGACCGACTAAGGACCGACTAGGGACCGACTAGGGACCAACTACGGACTGACTATGGACCGACTACGGACCGACTAGGGACCGACTAAGGACCGACTAGGGACCGACTAGGGACCGACTACGGACCGACTATGGACCGACTACGGACCGACTAGGGACCGACTAGGGACCGGCTATGGACCGACTACGGACCGACTACGGACCGACTAGGGACCGACTAGGGACCGACTACGGACCGACTATAAACCGACTAGGGACCGACTAGGGACCGACTAGGGTCCGACTAGCTCCCCATGCAACCCCATGTTATTATTACTCAAACTTATTTTTGCGATGTCTATGTGCTCACGTGATCTAATTTTAAATGCTTATATCTTCGAATTTATAGGGTGCAGCCCCATGTTATATAATGTCGAACGTCCCCGCGAGCTGCTTTAGCAGCTCGCGCACCGAGCAACTAGTTATTATACTATATATAGCTCGATTACCACTGACTGACTGACTGACTGACTGACTCATTGACATAATTGTTCTCCTAGAAAGAGACAGAAAACGATACAATAATGTATGGGAGATATGTTCGGGTGCGGGAGTCGAGTAGGGAAAAATTATGACATTTCAGAAAAACAAGATGGCGGCCGACGTAATTTTTGTAACTTTTTTGTTTTTCAACCGATTTCATTAAAATTCGCAGGTTTTTAAGAAATTAGTAAATGATTATTAGAAAAAGTGGAAAAAAATGAAAAAACAAGATGGCGGCCGAGATATAGATTTTTAAAATTTTTGATTTTTCGACCCCAAACCGCGGCACCACAGCTCCGAAACGGGGTAATTGAGGATAATATTTTTTTCTTGTTTCCGCTTACAACTATCCTGTATTTTGACAGCACGGGAGTGGTTTTTAAAAATTCAAGATGGCGGCTGTTGTTACAGCCATTTGGTTTGAGGTACGAATCAAATTTCTCACAATTGGCAACATCGGAGCGTTTCGATTTCTATGAAGCGATTGTTGGCATAGACTCGAGGTATAAATTGGTGGTAAAAAAAAATACCCCACTTTTGGGGAAATTTCAAGATTTACCCCAAAAATTAAAAAATCGAAATAGGGACTTTTTGCAAAATCCAAGTATGAGCGACTACGTATTCTACTTGTACAAATGACATTTGGGTATTTTTGTCGTCAGGCGCTGGCAACACTGGAATTTATCAAAGAAAAAGTGATTTTCGCGACATGGTCTTTTTTCAGGGGCAATCATTTCGCCTGGGTATGAGTGAGATGGAACATCTAAACGTCATCAGGAGCGGTATATCTTGTAGATAATGGTAAAATTAAAAAACTTTCTATAATGTATCTGTCAAACGAGTTGGCGGCCATTTTGTATTGTTGTTGGGTGTTTTTGAAAATTTTAATCATGTTTTTGAGGCAGTTGGCAACATTTTAGAAAGTTGACATGTATGAATCGATTATGTAACTCAACCGGCAGTATCGAGGTATGTACACAGTGTTGCCACATTTAGGGTAGTTTTTGAGATTTCCCCAAAAATTTCCTCCTGAAAAATTTTGTATGAAAAATTTTTTTTTCACTAATGGTTTCATAAAGAAGACAAAAATTTATTCCGAAAAAAATATGGAGAGAGCTGATGATTGAGGGTTTCGGAGACGGGTGAAGGGCACGCTGAAGGTATTGAAGATAGGTGGGGGGTGCTCGAGCAAATGTCATTCGAAACGTCGTCCAATTGGGAGTGAACTGAAAAAAAATTCAAAATGGCGAAAAAAAGATGGCCGCCATACAAATTTCATCAGTATCCATCTCGGAGGGTATAAAAGATGGAAGAGTGGTTTCTTAGCAAAAGATGATCAAAATCCGAAGGTCTACTTGATGAATGGAAAAAAAATTCAAAATGGCGGAATTCATTTTTTCATAGAAAATGTATGGTGAATATTGAATTGCCTTTAATGCGGTTCTTCAGAGAATTCTCACAGAAAAATATGGGAAGACATGATGATTGAGGGTTAGTAAGATGGTTGGGGAACCCGGGAAGTGTATTGTAGATAGAAAAGGGCTGCTCAAACAAAAACAAGATGGCGGCTGACGTGATTTTTGTAACTTTTTTGTTTTCCTACCGATTTCATTAAAACTTGCAATTTTAGAAGAAATTAGGAAACGATTAATAGAAAAAGTAGAAAAAATTTAAAAAACAAGATGGCGGCTTACGTGATTTTTGTAACATTTTTGTTTTCCTACCGATTTCGTTCAAACTCGCAATTCTAGAAGAAATTAGGAAACGATTAATAGAAAAAGTAGAAAAAATTTAAAAAACAAGATGGCGGCTTAGCTGTAGTCTTTCAAATTTTCGATTTTTCGACCCCGAACCGCGGCGCCACAGCACCGAAACGGGTTGGTTGAGGATAATATTTTTTTCGTGTTTCCGTCTACAATTATCCTGTATTTTAAATATTCAAGATGGCGGCTGTCGTGGCGGCCATTCAGTTTGAGGTACGAAAAAACGCAATTTTAAAATTCAAATTACAGTTGACAACATCGGAGCGTTTCTACTTCTATGAAGCTATTGTATGTACAGTACAGTACTTGAAGTATAGATTGGTGAAAAAAATACCCCATTTTTGGGGAAATTTCAAGATCTACCCCAAAAATTAAAAAAATCGAAATACGAACTTTTTGCAAAATCCGAGTATGAGCAACTACATTTTTTACCTGTACAAACGAAATTTGGATATTTTTATCGCCAGGGACAGGCAACACTGAAATTTATCAAAGAAAATGTTGTTTTCGCGATACGGTCTTTTTTCAGGGGTGATCATTTCGCCAGTGTGCGAGCGAGATGAAAACTTGAAACGTCATCAGGAGCGGTATCTCCTGTATTTAATGGAAAAATTATTCAACTTTCTAAAATAAATCTGTAAAATGTGTTAACGGCCATTTTGTATTTTATTTGTTTTGGAATTGATTTTGAACATGTTTTTGAGGCAGTTGGCAACATTTTGGAAAGTTGAAATGTATCAATCGTCTGTGTAACTTAACCGGCAGTATCGATAAATGTAAACAGTGTTGCCACCTTCGGGGTAGTTTACGAGATTTTCCCCAAAAATTTTCTCCTGTAAAATTTTGTATGAAATTTTTTTTTTCACAAATGGTCTCACAAAAAAGACAAAAATTTATTCAGAAAAAAAATATGGATAGAGCTGATGATTGAGGAAATCGGAGACGGGTGAAGGGCACGCTTAAGGTATTGAAGATAGGTGGGAGGTGCTCGAGCAAATGTCACTCGAAACGGCTTCCAATTGGCAGTGAGCTGGAAAAATATTCAAAATGGCGGAAAAAAGATGGCCGCCATTCAAATTTCATCAGTGTCCATCTCAAAGGGTATAAAAGATGGTTTCTTATCAAAAGATGATCAGGACCTTCGGATCCTGTACACTAGAAAAAAAAAAATTCAAAATGGAGGAATTTATTTCGGACCGACTAGGGACCGACTACGGACCGACTAGAGATCGACTACGGACCGTCTACGGACCGACTACGGACTGAATACAGACCGACTACGGACCGACTATGGACCGACTACGGACCGACTAGAGACCGACTAGGGACCAACTATGGACCGACTAGGGACCGACTAAGGACCGACTACGGACCGACTAGAGACCGACTATGGACCAACTACGGACCGACTAGGGTAGACCGACTAGGGACCGACTACGGACCGATTATGGATCGACTACGGACCGATTATGGATCGACTACGGACCAACTAGGGACCGACTACGGACCGACTACAGACCGACTAGAGACCGACTACGGACCGACTACGGACCGACTACGGACCGACTACGGACCGACTACGGACCGACTACGGACCGACTACGGACCGACTACGGACCGACTACGGACCGACTAGAGACTGACTAGGGACCGACTAGAGACTGACTAGGGACCAACTATGGACCGACTAGGGACCGACTAGGGACCAACTAGGGACCGACTAGAGACCGACTAGGGACTAACTACGGACCGACTAGGGACCGACTAGGGACCGACTACGGACCGACTAGAGACCGACTACGGACTGACTACGGACCGACTACGGACTGACTACGGACCGACTAGGGACCGACTAGGGACCGACTAGGGACCGACTACGGACCGACTAGGGACCGACTACGCACTGACTATGGACCGACTACGGACCGACTAGGGACCGACTAGCGACCGACTAGGGACCGACTAGGGACTGACTAGAGACCGACTAGGGACTGACTAGGGACCGACTACGGACTGACTACGGACCGACTAGAGACCGACTCGGGACCGACTACGGACCGACTAGAGACCGACTAGGGACCGACTAGGAACCGACTACGGACTGACTAGAGACCGACTAGGGACTGACTAGGGACTGACTAGGGACCGACTACGGACCGACTAGGGACCGACTAGGGACCAACTACGGACTGACTATGGACCGACTACGGCCCGACTAGGGACCGACTACGGACCGACTATGGACCGACTAGGGACCGACTAGGGACCAACTAGGGACCGACTAGGGACCGACTAGGGACTAACTACGGACCGACTAGGGACCGACTAGGGACCGACTACGGACCGACTAGAGACCGACTAGGAACCGACTAGGAACCGACTATGGACCGACTAGGGACCGACTACGGACCGACTAAGGACCGACTAGGGACCGACTACGGACCGACTACGGACCGACTACGGACCGACTACGGACCGACTACGGACCGACTACGGACTGACTACGGACTGACTAGGGACCGACTAGGGACCGACTACGGACCGACTAGGGACTGACTACGCACTGACTATGGACCGACTACGGACCGACTAGGGACCGACTAGCGACCGACTAGGGACCGACTAGGGACCGACTAGAGACCGACTAGGGACCGACTAGGGACCGACTACGGACTGACTACGGACCGACTAGAGACCGACTAGGGACCGACTACGGACCGACTAGAGACCGACTAGGAACCGACTACGGACCGACTAGAGACCGACTAGGGACTGACTAGGGACTGACTAGGGACCGACTACGGACCGACTAGGGACCGACTAGGGACCAACTACGGACTGACTATGGACCGACTACGGCCCGACTAGGGACCGACTACGGACCGACTATGGACCGACTACGGACCGACTAGGGACCGACTAGCGACCGACTAGGGACCGACTAAGGACCGACTGGGGACTTTTCGAGATTTCCCCAAAAATTTTCTCCTGTAAAATTTTATATGATTTTTTTTTTTTACAAATGGTTTCACAGAGTAGACAAAAATTCATTCGGAGAAAAAATATTGCGAGAGCTGATGATTGAGGATTTTGGAGACAAGTGAAGGATACAGAAGGGTAGAGTGCAGCCCCATGTTGTTGGTACTCAAACTTCTTATCTTCGTCTTTATGCTCACGTGGTCAGATTTTTAAAAGCTTATATCCGAAACTAGGTGATGCCCCATGTAGTTGGTACTCAAACTTCTTATTTTCGCGATGTCTGTGTGCTTACATGGTGAGATTTTTAAAAGCTTATATCTCCGAAACTATAGGGTGCAGCCCCATGTTGTTGGTACTCAAATTTTCGCGACGTCTATATGCTCACATGGTCAGATTTTTAAAAGCTTATATCTCTAAAACTATAGGGTGCAGCCCCATGTTGTTGGTACGCAAAATTCTTATTTAACGATGTCTGTGTGTTTACGTTGTCAGATTTTTAAAAGCTTATATCTACGGAACTATAGGGTCGAGCCCCATGTTGTTGGTACTCAAACTTACTTTCGCGATGTCTAGATGTTCACGTGATCAAATTTTTAAAAGTTTATATCTCCGAAACTACAGGGTGCAACCCCATGTTATTAATTATTACTCAAACTTCTTATTTTTGCGATGTCTATGTGCTCACGTTATCAAATTTTTAAAAGCTTATATCTCCGAAATTATAGGGTGCAGCCCCATGTTGTTTTATAATGCCGAACGTCCCCGCGAGCTGCTTTAGCAGCTCGCGCACCGAGCAACTAGTTATATATATAAAGCTACTTGAAGTCAGGTACTGATCACCTCTCCTGAACAATTTTGTATGGGACTTTTTCACCATAATTTTCATGTGTGTAAAATTCAAAAATATAAGGTCTACAAAATTATAGAGAGAGCTGAACGTGGAAAACTGACTAGGGTGCCCTAAGGGATCTCGAAAACTATCAGTCGGAAAGGTACCGTCCCGAAACAAAAAATGTTCAAAACCTTGGGCCATTGGGTGAACCGGTGAAAAAAATATGGCCACCAAACAAAAAAAAATTTCGTCTCCATACAAAAATTTTGCAAATTTTCAAGAGGCTCTCCAGAACAATTTTGTATGGAACTTTTTTCGCCTCACTATTTATATGCGTAGAACTTATGGGTCTTCCTTCAGGAAAAATATGAAACGTCATGAATGTGGAAAATTTACCAGAGTACCTCATGGGTCCTCCAAAACTACCAGTCATACAGACATGGTCCCAAACAAATGTTATTAAAGACCTTGGGCCATTAGGTGAACCGGTAAAAAAAAGATGGCCGCCGAACAAAAAAAAAATTTCTCCATATAAATTTTTTGGGTAATTTTCAAGAGGCTCTCCAGAACAATTTTGTATGGAACTTTTTTCCCTTCACTATTTATGTGCGTAGAACTTATAGGTCTTCCTTCAGAAAATTATGAAACGACACGAATGTGGAAAATTTACCAGAGTACCTCATGGGTCCTCCAAAACTACCAGTCATACAGACATGGTCCCAAACAAATGTTATTAAAGACCTTGGGCCATTAGGTGAACCGGTGAAAAAAAGATGGCCACCGAACAAAAAAAAATTCTCTCCATACAAATTTAGTGAGTTCTTTTCAAGAGGCTCTCCAGAACAATTTTGTATGGAACCTTTTCCCTTCACTATTTATATACGTCGAACTTATGGGTCTTCCTTCAGAAAAATTCTGAAACGTCATGATTGTGGAAAATTTACCAGAGTACCCCATGGGTCCTCCAAAACTACCAATCATACAGACATGGTCCCAAACAAATGTTATTAAAGACCTTGGGCCATTGGGTGAACCGGTAAAAAAAAGATGGCCGCCGAACAAAAAAAATTTTCTCCATACAAATTTTTTGGGTTCTTTTCAAGAGGCTCTCCAGAACAATTTTGTATGGAACTTTTTCCCTTCACTATTTATGTGCGTAGAACTTATAGGTCTTCCTTCAGGAAAATTATGAAACGTCATGAATGTGGAAATTTTACCAGAGTAGCTCATGGGTCCTCGAAAACTACCAGTCATACAGACATGGTCCCAAACAAATGTTATTAAAAACCTTGGGCCATTGGGTGAACCGGTAAAAAAAACATGGCCGCCGAACAAAAAAAATTCTCTCCATACAAATTTTTTGGGTTCTTTTCAAGAGGCTCTCTTAGACATTTTTGTATGAAAAATTTTCCCCCTACTACACTTATAAATAGAACTTAAAGATTTTTTTTCACAAAAATCACAAAACGTAGTGAATGCGGAAAAATTACCAGAGCCTACCCTAACGGCCCTCAAAAACTATCAATCATAGAGGCATGGTCCTGAAACTAAAAATGTTCAAGACCTTAGGCCCTTTGGTGAGCCAGTAAAAAAAAGATAGCTACAGAACAAAAAAATTCGTGTCCATACAAAATTTCTTTTTAATTTTCAAGTGGATCTCCAGAACATTTTTGTATAGATCCTTTTTTTCCACTAAACGCATGCATAGAACTGATTAGTGTCCTTTCAGAAAAGATACGAAACGTGATACCAATATTTCTTTCTATTTTTCAAGAGACTCTCCAGTATATTCTGGTATTTGGTATGGCCTCCCATTTCTTTATTTTACGAATATTGAAAAGACTACAAGGCACGCGAGCTGCTTGCAGCTCGCGCACCGAGCGCAACACTAGTACATACTATAGCTAGGTACCTACTTGTCGAAAACTAGTTTCATCGGCGACGCTATCAGAACTATGTAAGTTTACAACGCGTAAAGTTGCGTCTGAAAACTGATCTTCCCATGTGAGATAGGCCAGTTTAATGCCACTACCACCACCACTACAGCCTTTATGACATCCCACTGCTGGGCACAGGCCTCCTCAGTCCTCTCTCATAGGAGAGAGGGATTTAGAGTTTAGACCCGCCACGCTGCTCCAATGCGGGTTGGCGGGCTTTAACGACGATTATCACATGATAGTGATAATAATCGGGACCGACTGCTTAACGTGCTCTTCGAAGCAAGGGGGTGAACCACCGCCAACTACCAACTCGGGACCGACTTTGACGGGACTTTGCCCAACCCGGGAATCGGACCCGGGACCTCGTGATCTGCAGTCGAATATGCTAACCACTAGACCAACGAGGCAGTCAGTTAATGCAGCGTCCTCCAACTCTACTAAACTGGGCACACTGAGGATATGCTTCATCTTATACAAGGCGAAGTTTATATCCATTTTACGATGTTTGTATACACGATGTATGGACGGTGTGTTGCGGCTCGTTAATCGCATTAATTGCTCATTAAGCCTCCAAGCAACATATTCACCGAGCTACTGACTACTCTCCTCGTAATTCGTATCCGCGGAGGACTTTCTACTGCCGTTATAATTTTTATTACATCTTATTTTAAGCGTCTGTTTAAAGTGGACTCCCACGGTGAGTGTTTTCGCGGACCGTTCTATATCGAAGCCCGATTAAATATCGTGTTCGAACGTTCGAACACTACATACGAGGATGATTTATGAACACAATTGACTACAATCACACTTGTCAGGAAGGGATAATGTGGTAGGTACGACAATGATGGTACGCGTTTGTCTAGAAGATGCCTATTCATTGTAAAGATATAAGTGTCATTAAAAACAGATCTCGGAAGGTATATTATTTATTACAAGCGGATATCCGCGACTTCGTTCGCGTGGATATTGATTTTTAAAAATCCCGTGGGAATCATTTTATTTTTCCTAAGCTCCTTTGAGCTCATACCTTGCTAAAAACTGTTAAAAGTATACACTGGCGGATGTTTACGTAGATCAAAATATAAACATCCGTCAGTGAAAGTCCCATTAAAATCGATCCAGCCTTTCAAAGATTAGCCTGTAATCTACAAAGTATCTCCTTTCTAACAAAGAATGAATGAAATCGGACCACGCGTTAATGAATTACAACTAAGTACACATTTTAACTTTCATCCCGTCTCCCAAGGGAACCGTGCTGAATTTCAGTATAAAATTATCTTGTATGTTACTCCGTAGTCCGTAGTATGAACTTAAATCATGCCAAGTTTCATTTCAATCCATTCATTAGTTTTTCCGTGATGCGCGCACAAACATACAGACCAACAGACGAACAGACAAAAAATTTAAAAATAGCTTTTTTACGTTCTATTACTTATCCCTAACATCCCCCAGTTATTATTTTGCAAAAATCTATAATGTACAGATACGGCAAATCTACGATTTTATTATATGTATATTGATTACTAGCGGTCCGCCCCGGCTGCGCCCGTGGTACATATATAGCCTATAGCACTCAAGAATCACTTACATATCCAACGGTGAAAGAATTTTTGAAATCGGTCCAGTAGTTCCTGAGATTAGCGCGTTCAAACAAACAAACTCTTCCGCTTTATTATATTAGTATAGATGTTCTAAGTCCGGAATCCGGATGCGTCAGTGATGGTGCGTCTATTTTCGCCGCCAGTCAATAACAAAAGATGCCCATCAATTAAATATAAATCATCGTCTTAACGTTTTATCCAAATGTAGTGCCAACTAGTGCATGGTAATTGTTCGCAATATCACGCACCGTGGGAAGCATCCATTGAGTTTCGAGATTGGTTGCTGATAGATTAATGAGAGCGACACTTTCGCGTGTGATGTATGTGTTCTGGTATTTATTTAATGTGTGAAAGTGTTTATTACGTAATTTTAGTGTGTGAATTTTGGACACATTTATATGGATATGGATTCAAATTACACGCTTACAAAATAATAACTGTCGTATTTGTGAAAAGACATTTTAAAATTATGCTTTTAAGTAGGTAAATCATAAATGATTTCTTAATAAGAAAAAGTTGAAACAATAAATTAAACAAAATTAGCAAGTAATTTGCGTCTCTAGATTGTAATAAAGATTTTATTAGATTAGTTAATTACTATTCTACGTTACTGTGAGTATGTAGAGAATAAAAAGTTAATAAGACAAATGCTAATGGATAATTTCTCTTTAGACGTTGCGCTTAGCGTTAGAAGTTGCATCCTAGAACTTATAAAAACAATCACTTATCATCAGGTGAGATCGTAATGCCTAAATCAATCATAGACCAAGGCATTATGTTCTGACAGACTACAGTCAATCCTTTATAGAAAATAGGATTTATATGAGTGTGCGGCAACCACGGGTGGCAACACACAGATCTGGGGGCACGGTAGTGACTAGTGAGTTAGTGACCCCGCCAAGACGAGCTAAGCGAAGCGCAAGGGCACTTACCTACCTTTTCTCAAAGCGTTTCGTCCGTTTTTTTGAACCCTCATAACCCTCATAACTTGGGTGTGGATTATACCAGATAACCAGAATTTTCAGGGTGGTCTAGTGGGGGGGGGATCCAAAGCTGGGTTTGCTGGTGCGGGGTCTCCATTGCACCTTGAAATCCCAACATCTGTCGGTTCTTCGAGCTCTGCACACGCGAGTTCGACCTTCAACACTGTTCCCAGTAAATCAAAATGGCGTTTTGCCATGTCAAACCATGTAATTAGTGATGTTTCTCTTTCCCGGAAATGCATTATCATGGCAACACGTACACGTCTGCACGCTCGTGCGCAGCGTCGCGTGGCGTCACTAGGCTACGCATCCGTTTATGGGAGATAATGACACTGTGGATGTAAATAAGCTAATAATTACTAAAGTACTTGTATGGTGCGTGATAGCATAGCTTGAATACGTAATTATGTTGACTGGTTTGACGAGTTTCTTTGTTAAACAATAAAACATGACAAGCTAATGCAATCACCTGAAACATATTTAATAACCTGTTGTGAGGTGATACCTGTGTGATACAAAAAAAAACTCATCAACATCGAACTAGTAGATTTTCAGGGAAATTGTAACACATTAAAATATTATAAACACGATTGCAGCGCTCCCTTGTGTTCCATATAGGCGTAAAACATGTCTAAGATCCTGCTCAGAAGTGCTACGTAGGTACATAAAGCAAAAAACTAGATTAAAGTCGGTCCTGTAGTTTTCAAGAAAATGGTAACAAAAAGGCACAAACAGACACACTCTCTTAAGTTAAACGCATAATACCTATGTACCATTTCCATTGCGTCGTGCGTGTAACCTATAAGTAGGTACTCCGACTACATAAAAAATTCCTTAAAACTTAATATACCTAAGCTTTTTTGGTAGGTAGGTACCATAATAAGTACATAATACAGTAATCATGGATAAACTTACTGGAGAAATCGAGTTAAAAAGTTTATCGAAATATATTTACATAGTTACATCTTCTAGTGGAATGTATCCCTTAAATCGAAGTTCTGTTCAAAAAAAAAAATACTCTAAAAATGTCTGAATGTTTTTAACCCCCATTATAATTATGTAAGGCCGGGTCCGCACTGCGAAATTTATTCGCGCGATTTTTTTCGCAAAATTCTGTGACATATGGAAATGTATGAAGTTGCACGCACATGCGATTTAAAATTCGCGAGAAAAATATATTAAAATGCGGAATCCCCATAATAATTATGTAAGGCCGGGCCCGCACTGCGAAATTTATTCGCGCGAAGTAATGTATGAAGTTGCACGCACATGCGATTTAAAATTCGCGATAAAAATATGATAGATATTAAAATGCGGAATATAAACCGCGCGAATAAAATTCGCGCGAATAAATTTCGCAGCGCGGCCCCGCTCTAAGGTATATTATCTACAAGTGTCTTGTAGAAGAAGAAAAAACTGGTCAATTGCGAATAAGAATAGCCACACCGGCCACCGAATGCTCCGTACCTTGGAAGGATACACAAGCTATAATTTAAAGGATAAATAATAACAAAACAGAAACATTGTATTATTCCAGGAAAACCAGTTATGGAATTTATCCATTAGCGTTAATCATATGGTACATTGTTGTAAAAACCATCGTGCCGTTTGTATGTTCCTGCAGTAGGTCAAATGTCAGACAGAGGTGAAGGGCATAATCTGCACCTATTCTAGCTTTATAGACTAGAAACTACAGAAGATGACACTTTGATGATGATGAACACCTTGTTGACGACCTCTCTGGCGCAGTGGAGATCTCTGTGGTCTTATAACTGTGAAGTCCCGGGTTCAGTTCCCAGCAGACAAGACAATTTGGGAATATTTAATATCTAAAATATTTCAGACAGGTTTGATGGGAACTTTAACAGTGGCTAAATACCAACCTAAAGGGAAAGAGATGTCGATTCTTTCGCGATCTACGAAATTGATATTGGTTGTATAGTTTTTTAATCACCTTCAAAACTGGTAAAAAACAGTCTATTTTATTTTTGTTACTTATCGCTTATGAATTTTTTAATACTGAAAACAATTACTTGTGTATTTGTACACCATTTGTTATTATAATAGCTCTCCAACTTGTTTAATTAGCATAAGCCAACATCATTATTAAAGTTGACGATCACGCGATTAAATAAGGGGCTTCAGTGCTTTCACAAAGTTTTCTAAGTTATGAGACCTAGGTTTATTATAAACCTATACAGGATAAGGCACGGCAAGGGCAAGCAGGTTTTGCTTAGGTATTGAGACAGTCGTTTATAATGAACATTTGTATATAAATAAGATTCGCTTTAGATTCTCCAAGTTCTATAAAAAGTTTTTTGATGGATTGATTGCGGGTGCGAGTGCGGTTTGGTAGACTTACACGCCTTTGAGAACTCTCTCTCACTCACTTTTTTAACGTCCCACGGCTGGGCGCAGGCCTCCTGTCTCATAGGAGAGAGGGATTTAGAGCTTAGACCCGTCACGCTGCTCCAATGTGGGTTGGCGGGCTTTAACGACTATTGTCACATGGTAGTGACCATTGAGTGAGAGAGAGAGAGTGAGTGAGAGCACGTTAAGCAGTCGGTCCCGGTTGGATCGACTGCTTAACGTGCTCTCACACGGGGCTACTACTAACTAAACTACCAATTCCTGGCTGGCACTGAGAATTTCTTGACAGAAAAACCCAATAGGTACCTAAGAATTATTTGCCCGACAACATTAGCTTTAATTATGATTTTTATTATGCAGGGTTATTTCAGCTCGTCAAAAAAGTACCTACCTATCATGTAGGTACCTATGTACTTACCGGATGTGGCTGTAGTATGGCTAGGTTTTCCTTATTTAATTAGTATAACTATTTTAATATTTCGCCGTCATCCTATCGCGTTAGTTACAAGAGCGTCGGATGAAAATTATTATAGGTAAATATCTTACGTTCAAATCTGTGGTACAATGTCTGCATTTGAATGTTCATGGAACATTTACATACATTATGTGTATGATAACTTATAGCGCCCACTTGTTCATGCCTCAAGTGTTTCAAATCGCATTTCGTACACATCTTTAGGTGCATGCATTTGATCCTATCTCTGTGTATATCCCATTGTATCCCATACTTTGTAGGTAATCATGCTAAATCTGAAACACTGGTGGTGAATATTAAGTAAGTTTGTTGCTTGTTGCAGTGTCATGATTCTAGTTTTTTTTAAAGAATATTTGATCATTTACAAAATTCGATCAACCTTCCAGATTCTTAAGTCAACATTGCATATCTAATATCTATACTAATAAATAAAATTGAAGTGTCTGTCTGTAATATCGAAATAACTACCTCATATTAAGCTCATATGGTTATTTGAACGGTACCATAACCGAATCACACGTTTTTAAAATTTTTGTCTGTCTGTCTGTCTGTCTGTCTGTCTGTCTGTCTGTTTGAACGGGCTAATCTTCGGAACGGCTGAACCGATTTTGACGGGACTTTCACATACAAGTAGAGAATTAACCAGGGAGTAACATAGGCTACTTTTTTAACCGACTTTCAAAAAAGGAGGAGTTGTGTTTTTCTACCTATGTACACTGATATCTCCGAGATTTCTGAACCGATTTGCGTAATTTTTTTTTAATCGATAGAGAAACATTGCGACACTGTCCTACAAAAAACTTGGATTCCAACTCTTCAATCCTGATGCTGTAGGGGAACTGATCCCCAAAACTAATGTGATTTAGGAACTGTCGGTTATTTAAATAGATATTGGGGGTACCAATTAAAGACTTTATCGTTGAATGAACTCGAGTAGGTACATATTCAACTCCTCAACCCTGATGCTGTAAGGAATTGCATTCCAATCGTGGGGATCCCACGGAATTTTTCCATTTTGGTGACGGGTACTACAGATAGGCTACTTTTTGTTCTGGAAAATCAAAAGTTCCCACGGGATTTTTAAAAACCTAAATCCACACGGGCGAAGCCGTGGGCATCATCTAGTTTATCAATAAAACTATAACAATAAAGCCAAACCATTCTCACAGAAAACTAGATTTAGTTTGTATCTTATTAGCTAGGTTCGGTTACCCATCCCGTTTCAATTGAGCTAGCATTGCACAACCTACGTAAATGTAAATCAACAGTCTGTTTCCATAACACCACATTTGTCTTTAGATAGAAAAAGAAAATGCTTCTAAACGAAATTATAATAACGTAATGAATCAAGCGATCAGCTGACAAGTTCATCGACCCCCCCGCGATGTCGTTGACATTCTATTAATGGTATTGATTTAATTGATCTATAAAATACATCGGGCGGTGAGAAACTCGTTCGAATCCGTGTCCAGATACGTTCGGACGGATACGGTGGACAATAATTATAAAACGCCCAATATAAATAATTGATTCATTTAGATTTTAGACAATCAATTAAAATCCTTTTACATTTACGAAAATATTTAAATGTTGATTAGCTGATGCCCACGCGTTGCTTCGCGTAGATTTAGGTTAAAAAAATTTTTTTTCTTTAATTTACACCTGTTAATATTAACATTATATATATAGACATACAGATAACAGTATAGAGAGGATATTGTGGCCAATGTCTGCCACCAATTTATTGGTTTTAAGAGTAAATACTTTCCTCAATGTACAATTTATGTTCATAGACTTAAAAACGAGGTCTAGGTTACTAAAACAGCTCACTGTACCTAGTGCCGACTACCGTTTATATAAAATATGTCTCTGACCGCAGCTTAATAAGCAATTAGAAAACGATTTTCATCAGATACCTTCATACTTTATTGGTTGTTAGTAGAACGACTGGCTTGAGAGCTGATGGGCAATTTTGAGGAGGTGCTTGAGAAAGGTTAGAAGTTGGTATTAAATATCTTCCCTGAATGTTTTTTTTTTAACTAGGTAAGTAGTAGGTAGGTCTAGTAAGACTGCAGAACTAAAACTAAATTCGAATTGATAAAATTGATAATTTTAGTGATAATAGCTGAAAATTTGTATTTTACTAGCGGCTTTGCTTGCGTGGAATAAGAACTTCCCTATCCCGTGAGAAATTCGATAAATCTGGCCTTATTACTTGTATATAAGTGAAACTATTTGCTGAAATTTCAGCTTTCTATGTCCAAAGGTGGGCTGGGCATTGTGGAGTCAGAATTTTTTGGTATGTGAGTGAGTCAGATTTTTTTTAATATAAATCCATTGATAATGTACCTACTTATTTACCTATCATAAAGCTCTGAAAAGTGTTAAGCAAAGAAGAACTCCATGTTTTTCTATATATTTCTTTATAATTTCTAAACTTCACAATGAGTTTTAATGCGGTTTTAAACAAACAAACGATGACAGGCGTGTTTAAAGCTGTTGTCGAAAAGCGCCCAACAGCTCTCCGACCAGTGTGCTTAGTCTAAAGCGGAGCACTCGAAAACGAACTCGAAAACTATTGATCGATTTCAGAGTAAAATAGACCTTAAATGGCTTGTATTAAGGTTTGAGTTCGCCAATACATTCAGCATTCGAACAATGCTGAATGTATTGGCGAACTCAAACCTTAATACAAGACATTTTAGGTCTATTTTACTCTGAAATCGATCAATAGTTTTCGAGTTCGTTTTCGAGTGCTCCGCTTTAGACTAAGCACACAGACGACTAGACGACGGAGCGGCGCGGCGCGGCGGCGCGGTGCTGGAAGCGGGCTAATGTCCCGTAATGAACTATGTAGCTACTACTAGCTGCAGCCTGCAAGTTGCAGTCTGCAACATTGTTGCATGACGATACTCAACCTTACGATGCAATACGTGACCTCATACGTGCTAAGCGTCAATTTACACCGCGGTGGAATGGAAAGGAAGCGACTTTTTGCAATGAAATTGTACATAGCTAAATGAATTTTATGTCAATTGCATAACATACAAATTTAATAGGAGCCAAAAAAGGTCGCGCGTCTTCCGCGGAATTCTCGCGCATTCTCGAGAATTTCCCTATAGCTACTATTTTGTTTGTTATACAATTGACATAAAGTTCACAATGCTTTGTACAAAAAATTCGTTTCCGTTCCATTCCGCGGCGGTATAAATTGGGCCTAAATCTACGGCGCTATTAACCACTAACCGACGACTGATGCCCGCAACTTCGTCCGCGCGGATTTAAGTTTTTTTAATCCCGCGAGAACTATCATTTCCCGGATAAAAGTGGTTATTAGTCCGTCTCTGGGATGCAAGCTATCTCCGTGCCAAATCTCTTCAAGATCGGTTCAGCAGGTAAGTTTTGAAAATATGTTAACCCTATAAAATGTATATTGCCCCTAATAACAATGGGTTTTTTTCGCCAGAAACCCTAAATATTTCCGGGATAATATGATGTAGACGAAATTACTCCTTGTGTAAATCTCCTAAAAATCAGTTCATCCGTTTCGAAGATTAGGTAGCCCGTTCAAACAGACAGATAGACGAACAAACTTTTAAAAACGTCTGTATGGATTATTGTATCGTTGAAAGAATCATATACAATACCGTTATATCTAAATCACAGACATTACACTCGAATTTGATTTATTTGTATGTCATCTACTATATAAAAATAAGTCGGGTTTTCCTTCCTGACGCTATAACTCCAGAACGCACGAACCGATTTCCACGGTTTTGCATTCGTTGGAAAGGTCTCGGGCTCCGTGAGGTTTATAGCAAAGAAAAACACGCGAACGAAGTCGCGGGGGTCAGCTAGTTTATAATAATTATTGAAGTAACAAAACAATGTAGTAACAAAATAACTCGACTAACTAGATAAATATATCCCAAGAGATAATAGACCTACCCAACATAACAATAGATACAATAATAACTAGTTACGATCATTAAAAGAATCGTGTCCAGCTGTGAGTAATGCCGAATCGTGAACGTTTATCTAGATCCTAGCTATAATCTAGCATAATCTAGCACACACCTATCTATTGTTTTAAAGCCCAACCCAATTACTACAGGCCGCTGACCCGTTTTATTTTGTTGTCTCTAGTACCTACCTGTAACCACATTAGATGATTATGCTGACGGTACTTTTTTGCTCATGTAATACCGAGCTCTAAATTGCAGTGTATTATGGTTGAATATAGTTCGGTATGCGAGACGTTTTTAATTATAAACTAAATTGAACATGTAGTTAGTTCATAGTTCTTGTGCATTAAATACACAAAAACTTTAAATTAACTAGCTAGATGTTTAATTTATATTGATTGCATACACACAGATAAGACAAACTTATAACACCCCGTCGTTTTTGCGTCGGGGGTTAAAAACAATCTACCTACAGGCATAATTCGTTGGATTAAGTTCCATAATTATGTAATTTTTATCTCCGTAGCCGCTGAAGTTGGCTAACCGGTAAGTAGATACCGATCCCTTTATTTGCTTATCTCGACGATAAAAGTTTTATTGCCAACCGATTTTATGTACGCGCCCTAAAGAGCGCTTTTAAAGTGAATTAGGTCGGATTACGAGGGCTTATTACTGTGGGGGCTTGAATTTCTTTAAGGCTTTTAAACCACATTAGTTCTGGTGCTTTAGTGCCTTTTAAATTCGGAACATAAACATAATGGAGTGAACAAATTCGTCACTGGCAGTTAGTGTAAAACAACAATATTTTGAATTCATGATGGAATAATTTATCAAATCACGACATTCCCTTGCACAATATTGACATTCCTCACGAACTTTAGTGAACTCAGAAAGTTTAAATTTGACAAGGCGATTTAAAAGAAAGTTTTAAGTTAATTTAAGAAGTTTAAAGTTAACAGAATATAGTTTTGTTATAATGTTTATTTTTTCGTAAAGAGACATTCTACTTTTGGAGACTTTAAAATAATGATATACAGAAATCTTGTCGAGGTTAAACCATGAACCATAAATCACAAATAATAAAAACATTAATTATTTTTTTTTAGAGTTTTGTTGAACTGTTTGCAGTTTTTAGATGGAGAAATGCTGAGATTCTTGCCGGTTCTTAACAACATATAATCTGCTCTACCAGCGGCGTGGTGGTAGACTCAGACCTAGCCTGCACTACGAATTTATTCGCGTGTTTTTTATTCGCACAGTTTATTTTCCGTATATTAATGTATTTTTTTCGCGAATTTTAAATCGCAAGTGCGTGCAGCTTCATACATTTCCATATGTCACAGAATTTTGCAAACAAATCGCACGAATAAATTTCGTAGTAGGTACTTACAGATAATACAGAGTCTGTCTAGAGCCGATATGAAATAAATTTTTAATTCGAAAAACGAGTATATACAAGGTAACTAGTATTACTCTTATTAGGATTGAAACGTATAAGAATTGTTTCAGGAGAAAAAATATCAACAACAATTTATTATTGTACGAGTATCATTGCAGTGTTACTACCACGTCCATATTTTGAAGTGCCAGATGTAGAGAAAGGCCGTACGAGATATTTTCGCTAATTCGCAGCCGAGACAACAAAGAGCCTGATCTAAATCAAATTAAAAATGTCTGACCCCTGCTCACGGTGCGGGTAACTTTAATCATAATCATCGGCTTAATGACCGCGATTGTAATCCAGATCGCAATCGCTAACCGATTAATTAGATAAAGACAGTGAAAGTGCACTTTAAATTGAGCAACGCGCGTTTTGGAATTGATACCCACAATGAGACCACTGACAGATGTAAAAAGGTAAAAAAGTTGTTCTGTCCTTTCCTGTTCTGTTGTAATTAAATAATTAATACACTAATCAATTAATATTTGTTGTTGCTGACCGTCGTGCAAAAATAGTCACTATCGAGTTAGATATTCCCGTGGCCCTAGATGAACGACAAACGTGACGCGACGCGATGCGACACGACGCGAGGCGATACGACTCCATAGAAATGACAAAGTTATCTAAGCGACAACGTAGGCCACGTGAAGGCTCAGCTACTAATTAATATTTTCGCGTCGCGTCCTACTATGTCGCGTTTTCACTTTTGTCGCTGTCGTAGGACAACGGGTAAAGCTCGTCGCTCGATCGACTGCTCACGGTCTGTGTGCTTAGTCTAAATCGGAGCACTCGAAAACGAACTCGAAAACTATTGATCGATTTCAGAGTAAAATAGACCTAAAATGGCTTGTATTAAGGTTTGAGTTCGCCAATACATTCAGCATTGTTCGAATGCTGAATGTATTGGCGTACATTCTAAAACTATTGATCGATTACAATGTAATCGATCAATAGTTTTCGAGTTCGTTTTCGAGTGCTCCGATTTAGACTAAGCACACAGATCACGGTCGCGCGTCGTGAAGTCTATCCTTAGCTTTTTAACCCCCGACGCAAAAACGACGGGGTGTTATAAGTTTGAGGTGTCTGTATGTATGTATGTGTGTGTGTGTGTGTGTGTGTGAGTGTGTGTGTGTGTGTGTGTGCGTGCGTGCGTGCGTGCGTGCGTGCGTGCGTGCGTGCGTGCGTGCGTGCGTGCGTGTGTGCTTGTGTGTGTGTGTGTGTGTGTGTGTGTGTCTGTCTGTCTGTCTGTCTGTCTGTTCCCCTGTAGCGCCCAAACGGGTGAACCAATTTGAATGCGGTTTTTTTTTTTTTTGTTTGAAAGGTGAAATAGTCGAGAGTGTTGTTAGCTATGTTTGGTGAAAATCGATCCAAGATAGCCGCCGCTACAAAATGGCTGATTACATATTTTTTCACTACTCCCTTAATATGGGTATCAAATGAAAGGGCTTGACTAATACAATAGCACTATGTGAATTCAAGATGGCCGCCGCCACAAAATGGCGAATGTCAGGGGTTTTTTAATTTTTAATTTATACTCATTTTATACTTGTTAAATACGTACCTATGTGTATTGTGACTTACGAGTATTTTGTGTGTGCGGTCCTATTATACACATCTAATATTCAGGATGTCCTGATTATCGCGAGGCAATGTCTCAACTTGGGTGGCTGCACTTGGGTAACTGAAGATTATGCATGTTGCAATGACCGACGGAAGAAGTGACCCACGCGTGTCCTTATTTCTAATGTTGTAACTACATGTTTATTAAATTACATAGTCGGACATACAGTTAAAATCAGAATAATGAAAACAAAACACGAAGCGCGTTCCGACTCACCTGGTTTTGTTTTCCATCTTATTTCAATAGTAAATAGAATTAAAAAAAAATACGCGCCGAATTGAGAACCTCCTCCTTTTTGGAAGTTTTTTTTATTCAAATAAACTTTTACGAATGGTTTCGTGGTTTGGTGGGCCTTGGTAAATAATTCTACGAATCGCAAATCCAAAAGTATAATTATACGCCGTATTCTTTCAAACCAGTCATTAATAAATGGGATAAAAATATTCCCAACCGTTCTTCATAAAAAAGACCATTGTGATAAATCATATTACTGAGGCGCGTCCAAATAGGTTGATTGAATTAAAATCAATACAGGGGTGAAAGGGGAGAATTCTGTGTGTGCTTCAACCCCTAAATGGTTATTGTGTTTGTGTAACGATATTATATTTTGCGGCGCAATGTCTTTCTATTATGTGTAAAATGGTCTTTTGTTCTGAACTTTTTCATACTATTTCGTAAGTCTCTAGATAAGGTTCTGCGTACCCCATATACAGACATTGATATAACTGTGTGTATTGGCCCAGGGGTTGAATTTAGAGAAATGATTAATTATGAATTAAACAGAGACCTAATTTTGATTATCAAACGCAGAAAGGTCAGTTATCTGGGGCATGTACTCAATAGTGGTAAGCCAACCTCCAATAGTGGAGAGGCACGAGAAGAAGAAGAAGATTAATTATGGGTATTAAAATTTTCGTTTTATTTTATTAGGTAATTCGATGCGCAGCCCATAACCGCATGGATGAAGGACCCAAGGCTGAGATGCTTGAATAAGGTCACGAGCGTTTAACAATATCATTAAATTACTCACGTCTGGTGAATAGCAAATATTTTTCATCTGCCTTCGTACAATGGTATCACTCACTTTACTAATATCTACTTATACTTAACTTAAAAGCTTTATGTACTTAACTTAAAAGCTCATATTGAAATCCTCGTCAAACATTTCAAAACTTCCTTTGCGTCCTGTATTCTCGTAATTTCAGTTATTGTATACTTAGGTACCTTTATTTTTATATTGGTTGATGGGAAACTAAAAATGCCTTGGGAGCTCTTCGATTTCCCGGGATAAAAAGAAACCTATGTACGAGTATATATGTCTGGTTTTGGAATGCAAGCTATCGCCGCGCTGTGCCAGAAATCAAGATTGATTCAACGATTAGGTCGTGTAAATATTTTTTTAACTATATTACCTCTAAGATCAACAGATTTAATTTTTGCTTGTAGAAGTGAAAACGTGTGTTCGTGTTATGCTATTTTTCAAAATAAAATCATATTATAAACTTAATAAGAGACAGTTATTCGAAAACTTCAATTTTGTTTATTTGAATAGAGTACTGATTAAATTGAATATTATTGAACTTCATTTTTTTCTTACAGACTTAAAAACCAGAATTAACGCCTGTTTCGCAGATTTTTCGTTTCCTCTCATGTTGCATTATAATTGTTTCGCGTGAAAAAGGCTCCTAATGAGATCGCAGCGTCCTCTTCCAGTCTTTGTTTATTTGAAATGTTTTCGTAGTAAAATAAAATTATATTTCGTTAAGTACATAAAACAGAAAGCGCATAGCTACTCCTAATAAGTAATGAATGGTAGGTACTAATAATTCTGTTTTATATAGGTAATCTCTAAAATAAATTGACAGGTCTGTAAACGTTCCTTGCGGAAAATGAAAAAGTCGATTTCGTTTTCTTTAGACATTGTGTAGGTACGACAGAATTTGCACCAAAGTATCTCCTTCTGCTATATTTGCCAACGTGGTTAACGAAGGTTATATTTCGAAGAGTTGTTTTTATTGGAGGCAATTAAGTTGGAATAGCAAGTTTTCCAACAAAAAATACGTTCGATAATCCGAGGTTAATCCACCACAATGAAAATTACGCATTATTGTAATGCGGTTATACTTGTACAAAGGATTCCATTTATTGCGACGCACTAACGATAATACAGACTTCCTGTATTTGCTGCTCATATTATGATTCAGAGAGCACAGAGCAGCGGGTCGCAGTGGTGGCAGTTTAGTGTGTCATTACATAAGCGTCATGTTGCACGACAAAATGTTGCACATGTCACGAATGTAAATAAGAAGGCGATAAATGAACAAGTATAAATTAAAAATTTAAAAAACCCCCGACATTCGCCATTTTGTGGCGGCGGCCATCTTGAATTTGCAATAGTACTATTCTACTAGTCGAGCCCTTTCATTTGATACCCATATTAAGGGAGTTGTGAAAAAATATGTAATCCACCATTTTGTAGCGGCGGCCATCTTGGACCGATTTTCATCAAACATAGCTAACAACACTCTCGACTAATTCACCTTTCAAATCGGTCCACCCGTTTGAGCGCCACAGGGGAACAGACAGACAGACACACACACACACACACACACACACACACACACACACACACACACACACACACACACACACACACACACACACACGTCACACTCGTGACGCGAACTGACCTTATCGTATGGAATAATAGGCCAGTCATATTATTTTGACACAAAAAATCGAGAAAATCTGAATCAAACGGCTAGTTCTGATTTTTTAATATGTTGTTAGACTAGCTAGATCTACCTACCTTGTTAGGCTACCAGTAGGTAGTCTAAATCCGTAAATTTTTATTGAGATTGAGATTTTAATGTAAGATTCGACTAGCCTATAATAAAGAAATTTGCCGAAAGACGCCGCCCAACTTAATTGTACTAGGTCCGAGTAGTAATGAAAACGAAGTCAACCCTAACGGAGAATATATGCAAGAAGGCGAACGGCCAGTGAGCTTTAAAACAAAAAGCCTCTAATGTAAACTGGCACTTATCGCACGAGTGCAATAAGAATCACGTGTACAGATAACAAAGGCAATATTATTATTTAACTAGCTGACCCCCGCGACTTCGTCCGCGTGGTTATATAGGTTTATATATAGGATCGGATTGAATCCCATAATCCTTTTTTGTACCTAAACTAAATGTAGCCTAAGTTACTCCTTGTAACATCACCTATCTGCCATTTAAAGTTTCTTCAAAATCGATCCAGCCGTTTCGGAGTTTAGCTGGAGCAAATTGACAGGCCGACAAACATAAATTTAAACGCACGCCAGTTTAAAATAAGCCATACGTACAAAAATCCGGGTCCCAAGTTATTTGAACCCAATAAATGTCTGTCATTTTTGAACTAAAAAACCTACGACCTTGAAATATTTACGGGACAATAATTAAAGTACTACCTTTCTAACAAAAAAAGAATGAGTTAAATCGAACTACGCGTTAATGAATTACAGCTAAATACACGTTTTAACTTTCTTCCCCTCTCCCATGAGAACCATGTTGAATTTCGGGATAAAAAGTATCCTATGTCCTACCTCGAAGTATAAACTCAAATCGTACCAAGTTTCATTGAAATCCATTCAGTAGTTTCGGCGTGATGCGCGGCCAAGATACAGACAGACAGACAGACAGACAGACAGACAGACAGACAGACAGACAGACAGACAAAAATGAAAAAAATTGCAGTTTTGGCTTCAGTATCGATTATAGAGTGCCCTCCAATAAAAATTTTCAAAATATCTTCAATGTACAGAATTGGATCTGTTACAGTTTTATTATATTATAGATATCGAACGTTTCAAACTTATAAAGTTACAATATTTTAATATTGTACGAGATAAAATTCTAAATGTTACTATGCTATGGTTTTCCTAACAATTTGTTTTACACGTGGTTTAAACACGAGCCACAAAATTCACTTGCTAAAGCGTGTCTATAACATTAGTTTGTTCAAGTTTAAGTGTTTAAAATTAACTGACTTCTCTAAGACCCTACATTCATTGTTTGCATCAATATTGGATTTCATTTTCCATCTAAGTAATTGTTTTAGACACGGAGTCTCATACGCGGACCAAGACGAGATAATTTTTAACCTCAAGTCAAATGTCACTAACATGATAATATAATCAAACGAAATAAAACTATTTTATTTAAAATTTTAGACCTTTGATTGCCTGTAGCGACCGACATGTAGAGATAAGGCGGCCAAATAGTTCCTCCTTTTTACGGTCTATCTTGTTCTATAATTAAATGCATCAATCAAAAACATAACTTGTACCTACAAAAAAAAAACGCAAGTCTTCGCAATTTCGCAGTTCTTCTAATGAAACAAGTATAAATTAAAAATTTAAAAACCCCCGACATTCGCCATTTTGTGGTGACGGCCATCTTGGATTTACATAGTGCTTCTTAGTAGAAGCTCTATGTAAATCCAAGATGGCCGACTAGTCAAGCTCTTTCATTTGATACCCATATTGAGGGAGTTGTGATAAAATATATTATCCACCATTTTGTAGCGGCGGCTATCTTGGATCGATTTTCATCAAACATAGCTAACAACACTCTCGACTAATTCACCTTTCTAACAAAAAAAACCGCATTCAAATCGGTTCACCCGTTTGAGCGCTGCAGGGGAACAGACAGATAAACAGACACACACACACACACACAGACACGTTAAACTTATAACACCCCGTCGTTTTTGCGTCGGGGAGATGATATCTGTATTCTGTAGTGTCTTCTCTGGTTTCAATAAAAACATTTACGATCACATAGGAATACGACCAATGTTCTTTTTATAAATGGTCGTAATTGGCACAAAACACACAGCCTTAACCGGTGGATCTAGTAATTTGAAATTCGGAGGAAATATTCCTTGAGTAGGGTAGGAACACCGGTTTCCGGACACGCACCTGTTATCGTCCACCGAGCGGATCACTCTTAAGAAACGCTTAAAAATAGAAACATTATAAGACTTACATAAAAATAATGCATCTCTGTGCCAACTTGAATGTCTTATCAAGACACAGAGAAAGAAAAAAGTCTATTTCACTTAAGTTTCTTTGAAAACAAAGCGATCGAATTTAGAATATGCAATTAAGGAATGAAAATGAGCCGTGTGGAGCAAAAAAATTAGTGGCATGCTTCAACTATCGCGGGAAGTTATTAATCATTTTACTATAAGATTTAGTTTGATTCTTCTTTGTAGCACTTACTTATGTTTCATAAAATACTGTGAATGTGTTTTTTTACTTTTTATTTCATTATAATACAAATAAAAGGGGTGGACGACAACTAGTTCACTATTTTCTTAAGAAAACCTGTTATCGTCCGGGCGGTCAAACACAGGTTTAGCGTCTTAATTTTAGGTAGTCTTGTTATCAATCGAGGTGTGCACAAAATTGGAATTAAGTTTATTAATTCGAATCCTATACACATACACTAGTTAGTGACTAGTCTTCGTCCACTTTTTTCTCATTGTAAATAAAACTATGGGTCTTCAAAATCACGTGTGGACGATATCTAAATTTGCACTGAATAAATATTCTAAGTTTCGACCACCAAGCTATTATTTGAAAATAAATAGATTTAGTAAAAATATAAATAATTAAACTTGTTTGACAAAAGAATTACCTTATATTTTATGTGTTTCTCCTTGGAACTTTGATATATTTATAAGTTAAGATAGTATTGTCGATCATTATAATTTGTGGACGAAATTTAAAATAGAGAACCTGAAGTGCACCGGTTATCCGTCCACCTATATTTTAAACTGTATGAAAAACATATATTTTTTAATATTATGTTATTATTTAGGCGAATTTTGATTATTACTCATATCTATAATTTATTTTTTATTCATCTACAAGTTAGTCCTTGACTGCGATCTCATCTGATGTTAAGTGACGATGCAGTCTAAGATGGATGCGGGATAATCTGAAAGAGGTACAGCAGAATCCGTACCCTTAAACGCTAATGACTTAGAAGTAAGGCATACTAGACTAGAGACAATTTTGAAATTATTAAATTTAATTTACTAAATTGGTCTGCCGAGAATCAAGTAGAAGACCTTCCACTAATAAGACATAACCCTGCGCCATGCCAGGGAGGCTGCCAAATTATATGTACCTACTTTTATATAATGTAAGTGCGATGTGGTAAAAGACGATGCAAGATAGATAGGCGCAAAGTTGGTAAAGATATTATCATATTGTATTATCATATTGTAGATTCTATAAACCGCGTTAACAAGGCAATAGTTTTTTTATCTGTTTTATTTTAAAACAAGCAGTTGACCGCTATTGCGTATGCGTAGAAAGACCACATCACTTTGTATAAAGTTCTTTATCACCCTGTGAAAGTTCTGTCAGAATAGGTTCAGCTGTTTTGAACAGTAAGTACATATTACGAATAGACGAAAAACAGAAAACAATTTTTTTATAAACGGTTATGTGGCTTTTTAATAATGTATAAGTAAACATAAGTTCACTAATAAAAACCCATATATTTCGAAACGACGGACAGGAAGTTAATTTTAATTGGTATAGATATTAAATGCATATTACAGTGGTGTTAATATTACATATTCAATTACTTACTCATTACATGCATACTTTTTCATAGTAAATTTCTCATAGAAATCAGTGGACGGATAACAGGTACAAGGGTGGACGATAACTAGATTTAGTGGACGATAACCGGTGAAATCGGCATTTTCAGCTTTTTATTAGGATTAAAAAAAACTAGTTATCTGACTAAAAAAATACTAACATGCAATGAAAATAGACTATACTAGAAGTATATTATAACAAGTTTTTGTGTAATTTTTTTTATAGAACATATATTTTCACCCTCTCAAACTCAGTAACTCCACTAAATGGACGATAACCGGTAAGAAAACCCTACTTAAGACGTGCACTATGCAGGGCTTTCATCAAATTCCATTCCTAAAGGATAAGAAAATTTGTATTAATAGACTAGAATTTTCAACTTAGTTGTGAGCATGAATTAAATTTAATAAGCCATCATAAATTACGTCCACACGGCCTCCATCCTGCCAATAAATACCAGCAAGTAAACACTACACAGGTACAGGGAAAACGGTAATTGGACCAGTTTTTACTTGGAAACCTTTCATCGAAACATTGCATTGGTTCAACGCGTCACAACCTGTTTGCTCGGATCAAGGTTAGTTCAAGGCACTAGAAACTCGATCTCACTTCAAAGCAGGCGTTACCATGTAAATGATTGTCCACTCTTTCGACCAATCATTAGTAAAACATTAATTAAACCATCTTATAAAGATATCTCGGCTCAATACAAACTCTTGAAACATATTAGCCGTAAGAACTTAAGTCGCTTTTGTTGTCGTCCGCTTTATGCCAGCGTCCTCGTCATCAACCGATAAACGTTCGTACGCTGCGGTCTTGTGCCGCTTGTATCCAGCGATTCTTTGCGACTCGTCTGATATCGTGGGTTCACTAGTGGGGAGTTTGCGAGCACTGCGCATTCCGATGCGAGGTCGCCATTCCGAGATATTACTGGCAGGTGGTTAGAGGCACCGTTCGAAGAATTTTGTCTTCAGGCGCTGAGGTAGTTTGGACGAGAAGACACATCGAAGCTTCCCGAACGCTGCGTACCTATACGATAGCATATACTCTACTAACTTCAGCCCGCGGCTTCGCCCGCGTGAATTTCGGTTTTTCACAAATCCCGAGGGATGGTGGATTTTCGGTTCCCGTTTCCGCTCTCTTTTCCAACCTTTACCTATACCTACTTTCAAGGAAGTTTGCTATAGTAGGTAATCTACCTATAGCTGTAGCTATAGATTTCGGTTTTTTCAAAATCCCGTGGGAACTGTGATATAAAGTAGCCTATGTGTTAATCCAGGGTACAATCTATCTCCATTCCAAATTTCAGCCAAATCCATCTAGTAGTTTTTGCGTGATTGAATAACCAAACATCCAAACATCCACACTTTCACATTTATAATATTAGTAGGACTAATTTTGGATTTACCTGGGATCCGAGTCCTCATGGACTAGTTGCAACGTCGTGCTCGCAAAGCTTAAACCAGATTTAACTTTTACGACAATTGTCACACCTCCCGCCACCCAACCGTCAACCCTCGCGCATCTGGCTGCGTCGCTACCTCAGTAACCGTCTCAGTCAACGACTACATGTCTCCGATAAACGGTAGGCATATAATAAGTTAAGCGAGAGAGATGTAATAAGGATAATATTTTTTGACGTCTCTGATCTTATCTGAAGTTCTGTGAAGCGTGGTGTTACATCATTAGTGCACCGGCAGAGGTAACATTACACCGCGCCTGGAGGATGTTTTTTGAGGTCTACTCCATCTTAAGGGCGTTTGTGCACTTACTCGTTTTCGATTCGTTTTCGATTCGTGTTCGTTTTTTTAATGAACATCATAAAAACGTATACGAAATTCACGAATGACATTTGTGCACTTAATCGTGATTTCGCTATACGTTTTAAGCATTTCGTAGCTAAAACCGTGTTCATAATGTGTACTGCATTTAATCGTCGTCAGCTTTTCGCACTTCTCTTATACATTCGTAGGCGATCATCACTTAATGACATGACATCATGAAAAAACTTTTTTTAATTACTATCGAAAGAATGTTGCTACTTTCGATTTCATATTGTGTCATATAAAAAAAAGATTCCTCGGCAAGACACACGTTTTAGAGAATGCATAACTCCAGAAAAAATGCTGGCAGTAACACTAAGGTAAGTGATTATGAATATTTCACACGGTACGGTTAGTATCAAAATTATCTAAGCATACGTCATATATTTTGTGAACATCCCAAGTGGACATTACGCTCTTGTAAGAGAACAGTAACAACTAAGTATCAGAAATGATATTTTTTATGAAATGTTCATATTTTGCTGATAGTTTTTGACTACCAACCACAGGTATGGTTTTGATTATACTGCAATATTTAGGTATTTTACTCGAAGTAAAACTAATTTGAATGAAACAAACGATTTATTTTAATGCCATACTAAGTAGGTATTAACTTTTAATAATAATCAACTGCTTTGAATCATGTTTTGTTGGAATTCAAGAAATGCAAATACCATAGGTATTTGCATTTCTTCCAAATACCTCACAACATCAGGACTCATCTCTGCCCTCTTTCCACACACCATTCCACTCGCGTCCTTATTTTAAAACGATTCGATGTGAAGAATTCACGAATATATAAACACGAAAACGAATCGAAAACGAGTAAGTGCACAAACGCCCATACAGTTATAAGGAAGGCTATGTCGAATCGTGTTTTCACGAAACACGAAAACGAATCGAAAACGAATAAGTGCACAAACGCCCTAAGACTGAGCAGACGAAACGTCTTACTGCAACAGCACTTCAGAGCATCACAATGAACGCGTGAACGATTTGTTGTAACTTGGAATTATAGAAAGTTATTTTGTATTAATTGTATATTGTTATTTTTATTGTGGTGTAGGTCTCGTGAAGAATTCGTTTCATTGGTCTAGACTCTAGTGTCTAGCCAGCTTAGTTTGTGTGAGGTGCTAGATTTGAGTCCCCGATTCAGACAAAAAAAAGTTACTGCAGGGTTTTTCTGTCAAGTATTTCACGGTTTAAAAGTACGGTTTATATAAATATAACAAGTTATTCTAGATTCTGTTAACGAAAACAATCAAGTTTCACGAGTCACTGAAAAAAAAAAACTTGATACATTTATCAAGTTCATTTATCAATCTACTTTAAGCATAAAGTCTGCATTTTTGGAATTCTGCGATTTTATCTTTTTTATTTAGTTCATTAAATGGACATTACTCATACAGTGACTAAGGTTTAAAGCACTACCAAAATAACTTACAATCCCGCTGGCTTAAAACTAACTTACCCAATAAGTATAAAATAATGCGACAGACAGTTAAAGAAGATTCATTTATTGATCTTGGAAGCAATTTCATGTCCCTTATTTTTTTTAAAGCCTTTTATATTCCTCATTAGTCATTTCTAAACTTAAAGCCTCCTGTCCATGTTGGCCTACGTTCGGCGAGTGCCGGCGTGTGTATGTTCTATACACACCGGACAGTGAAACATGGACGCACACGGAATAATACCAAGTGACTCTACACGTTCGCCGAATGCGTTTGCTTAACTGTTTTGTCTGTATAATTGTAAAAGGAAGGAGGAATTATGTAAGCGATGTGTCAAGAAATCCAGCCTAGACATCATGTCAGTCGACTTTACCGTAATGGTTTGGCAGCAGCCGATGTGTACTGACACTTGGCAACAGACAAGCAATATCTTCGAGTGCAAGAATGTGCGTGAATGTGCGACGCTTTTGTCTTTATTGTCCTTTTATGACACTTAGGATTTGTTGGCATTAAACTTTGAGTTATGACTCCGAAATGAACCTCTCGTAGTGTTGGTAGCACTACGAAAGTTCGGGAAGTAAACTTAAAGTAGCGATAGTTATTACTGATTTTAGTTATTCTATAGTTATTATGAAGCAAAATGAAGTGTAGCTAAACACTGATAAGGGAGTATATATACCCTTATCACTACCATAGTCTCTTCAGAGAAAGATAAAACATAACAATTGTTTATATTTGGGTCGTTGGAGACAAAACTAAGTGAAGTTAAAAAAAAAAATTGCTGTCTGTAAAGTCGGTTTACGGACAATAATTTTACGTGATAACGTCATAAGAAAACAAAGAGATAGATGCGTCACAAGCCGATCGCATAGGGCAATCGTACCTTCTCTATCGCTTGTTCCGCGATCTCGCAAAGCGGTACGTGACAATGAGTCATGCCTTTTCGTGCATGTAACCGGCGTTCATCGATTTATGAGACGTTATTACGTAAAAAAAAAAAAATTGTTTCGTGTAGATAGTAAACTACTCGTACTTCAGAGTCGGATTAAATAATAGGCGCATTAATTTAAATTGAATGAAACACAAAAATGCAAACAACAAAATGGTATTTAGAACACGTCATAGGGGCTGCTTGATTTAGAACCAACACTAAACGACCATCGACCAGTGAATACGATACAGAATTTATGTATGTGTAACGAACCCCGTGTATGGCTGTGTATGGAGTGTAAGGCCCAATTTATACCGCCGCGGAATGGAACGGAAACGAATTTTTTGTACAAAGCATTGTGAACTTTATGTCAATTGTATAACACACAAAATAGTAGCTATAGGGAAATTCTCGAGAATGCGCGAGAATTCCGCGGAAGACGCGCGACCTTTTTTGGCTCCTATTAAATTTGTATGTTATGCAATTGACATAAAGTTCATTTAGCTATGTACAATTTCGTTGCAAAAAGTCGCTTCCATTCCATTCCACCGCGGTGTAAATTGACGCTAAGTAATTGTGGGACGGAAGCCGGCCGGCGGCCGCGCCATTGAAATGTGTCAGAAACATAGATACCGAATATCACGGCCCTTTCCCACGGGATGACGTGTAAACGTTGCTTTGTTATAACACGGGGCTATGTTTGAATGCAGATTTAGAATAAAATTTAACAGCTTCAAATTCGTTTAGCCGAAATTCGGTTGGGTTAGTTTTCTTTTTCGTGAGCCTTTGAAAATTAGGTCATAATAAAAAGTTAAAATTAGTGAAAACACGGGGCTTTGTTTGAATGCAGATTTAGAATAAAATTTAACAGCTTCAAATACGTTTAGCCGAAATTCGGTTGGGTTAGTTTTCTTTTTCGTGAGCCTTTGAAAATTAGGTCATAATAAAAAGTTAAAATTAGTGAAAACACGGGGCTTTGTTTGAATGCAGATTTAGAATAAAATTTCACAGCTTCAAATACGTTTAGCCGTAATTCGGTTGGGTTAGTTTTCGTTTTCGTGAGACTTTGATTATGTAATAGTTAAAAAGTTAAAATTAGTGAAGCTTTTCCAAATAAAAAATCAGCTAGCCTAGGATTTTTTGACAGCTACAGTGACTACTTCAAACGATCGCAATCAAAAATGTTGTATTCTTTCTTATTTTATCGCAATTAACTCTGATTGGATGACAGTATTGGCATAAATGCACAGTTGCAGCAAAAAAACATACCATAAATATTTCTAATCACAATTTTCCTGCTAAAAGTATTTGATTTTCAATATTTAAGTTAGGTTACTGTATGAAATAAACGAGATTCAGAATAACATAGTTAGATTAAATATGCATACTGAACTTGGCTCCAATTATTTCCCATGTAATAAATACCATGTACTGCTACTACTTTGGAATGCGACAAGGCATGTAGGTCATGCATTCTGATTCCAGCATACATTCCCCTTAATTAATACATATCTAGCTATTAGTAAAGGCCTGGGCGTTCATAAAGCGAGGCGCGACTGCAGCAGCACGGAAAACATCGCTATGATAGCGTGTAATATTTAAATAATACGGACATGTATTAAGGAAGTCACACGACGCGCGAGTCTACCGTTTAAGCCTCAGTAGCTCAACGGTTAATGTGCGGACTGAAATCCAAAAGCTCGTAGATTCGATCCACATCCGATGAACTTTTGTCGTACCTATTTCTAGCACAAGCTTTTCACGTTTAGTCTGAGAGGAAACAGCAATATTAGTCACCTATATGTTAAACATGTCTAATATTCTGTAAAAATAAAATAATAAGACACCTGTACTACAAATTTTAATTAAAAAGCCGCGCTACGTTCGATAGTTCCCATCGCACGTCGCTACCGTTACGCGATCTGTTTGTTACAGCCTTTTATTCCAAGCCGTTTTCGTACAATATCCAATATCCGTTTATAATACAGTAAAACTTATCAAAGAAGTTCCTTTTCGAGCCAACCAAGCGATACTTTAACAAAAGATTCTAGGATCAATTTTGTTCTGCTTCACAACTTTGAGTGTCTTGAAAATACCGAATATAAATTTAATTATTCATTAATTTTTGGAATAAATTTTGACGACCTCCTTTCTTATAAGTGGAAAGCCCCGTGTTCGATTCCCGTCAGGGGCAATTTGGGATTTTATAATTTCTAAATGGTCGTCCCTGGTCCGGTATCGTGGGAGGCTTTAGCCGTGGCTGTTTACCATCCTTTCAGGTTAGCTCGCTTCCATCCTAGACTGCATCATCTACTACCTACTAGGTGAGATCGCAGTCAAGGGCTAACTTGAAGAAGAAGAAAACTTAAAAGAATAAACTGTATACCTAAGACCGAAGATTGACTGTAGAGTGTAGACTGAAGATGATTTTTTCACTATCGTAATCTACATACTTTCAGGAAGGTTTTAATATACAGCACACCTAGTTATCGTTCTTATTTACGAAGATATACCTATACTCCTGAATGTACACCACCACCACCACTACAGCCTTTTAAACGTCCCACTGCTGGGTACAGGCCTCCTCTCATGAGAGAGAGGGTTTAGAGCTTAGACCCGCCACTATGCTCGAGTGCGGGTTGGCGGGCTTTAAGACGGTACTCGAGTCGTGAGGAATTTGAAAAATAGGTATTTGAAGAAACTATTGCCATCGCTCTGGCCCCGACACCACGAGTACCAAGCGAGCTATCAATGTGTGCACGAGTAGTGTATTTGTGTGCCCGCCGCCGCCGCCCGCCGAGCCCGCGCGCGCCGCGCGCGCGCTTCTCCCTCTATGCCCGTATAATATATTCATTCATTCATATTATTTCGAAATTTATGTTATTTTACTCTTTTCAGTGTTTTTATTTGATATTGTCCTTTTTGCGTCGGGGGTTAAAAAAAACAACAAATAAAAAAGATTCCAACGAATTGAGAACCTCTTCCTTTTTGAACTCGGTTAAAACACTTCTTCACTTTATTGGATTAAAAAAGTAAGTATTGATTTAAATCAACGACTCAAAAAAAAATTTTAATCGCGATCATCTCAACCTGCTTCAACAATAAAAAATAATAGGGTTTTGTTACCGGTTATCGTCCATTTAGTGGAGTTACTGAGTTTGAGAGGGTGAAAATATAGGTAATATATATTAAAAAAATTTAAAATGTACTAGTCTATTTGTATTTTATATTAGTTGTTTTAAGCTTAGGTACTTTTTTAAATCCAGCTTACTCTTTTAAATCCAGTTATCATCCACCTGTATACCTGTTATTGACCACTGATTTGTATGAGAAATTTTCTTTAGAAATGTATGCAAGTATAATTGAACGTGCGACATTGACGACCTCCCTGATGGCAGTTGTGAGCACTATAATCTTATAAGTGGGAGGTCCCGGGTTTGATTCCCGGCAGTGGCAATTTGGTATATTATCACACTAATATTATAAAGGCGAAAGTGTGTGTATGTGTGTGTAACTTAACCGATTTGGCTGAAATTTTGAATGGAGATAGATTATGCCCTACCTGACTTAACAAATATGCTACTTTTTATCCTGGAATAATCCACAGTTCTCACGGGATGTTGAAAAAACTGAAATCTATAGCTATAGGTAGATTACTTTTGTTAAGTCAGTAATACTTTTGTATACATCACTTTCAGACCACATCACTTTTTATAAGGTCTACCTGTCTGTGAAAGTTCTGAATAAAATAGGTTCAACTCTTTCCAAGAGTACAGATAGTGTAAATAGACGGACAAAAGAAAACCTTTTTTTTATAAATGTTTACGTGGCTTTACGTAATAAAAGCAAGATAGAATAGAATAGAAAAGTTTTTTATTCAAATAAACTTTTACAAGTAAGTACTTTTGAATAGTCAATTGAATCTACCACTGGTTCGGAATGTCATTCCAACCGAGAAGAACCAGCAAGAAACTCGGCGGTTGCTCTTTTCCAAATTTTGTTAATTTGGAAAAGAGCAACCGCCGAGTTTCTATATAACAATTTTATGTTAAGTACATGATATTTCGAAATGACAGACAGACAGTTTCATTTTAATTTGTAAATACATAAAATTAACACTAGTATTTTGTTTTATTAATCACATGTTAGCCCTTGACTGCAACCTCACCTGAAGATGATGTGACGATGCAGTCTAAGGTGGAAGCGGGCTAACCTGGAAGAGATGGGTATATATGGCAGTTTTTATTTAACCCATATTAGAACGCTAAATCGCTTGGCGGCATGGCTTAGCTCGGAGGGTGGTATTCAGCCACGACTGAGGCCTCCGACCAGACCAGACCAGGAATAATTTAGAAATTACTAGCTTCTGCCCGTGTCTTCGCTCGCGTGAATTTCGGTTTTTTACAAATCCCGAGAGAATCGTGGATTTTCGGTTCCCGTTCCCGCTCCCTTTTCCAACCTTTATACCTACTTTCAAGGAAGTTTGTTAGAGTAATCTACCTACAGCTGTAGCTATAGATTTCGGATTTTTCAAAATCCCGTGGGAACTTGACGGGCGAAAACTAAAATATTTATTCAGTGTAAAAGATTTCGGATTCGAATTAATAAACCTAATTTAAATTTTTTGCACACTTCATTGTATAACAGTACAGAGTACCTAAAATAAAATTTCTAAACCAGTTTTTGACCACCCGGACGATAATAGGATTTCTTAAGAAAATAGTGAACTAGTTCTTGTCTACTCCTTTTTTGTATTCTTATGTAATAAAAAGTAAAATAAACACTTTCATAGTATTTTATGAAACATAAATAAGTGCTACCAAGACTAACTGACTAAATCTTATAGTAAATTGATTAATAACTAACCGTGATAATTGCAGCATGCCACTATTTTTTTTGCTCTACACGACTCGTTTTCATTCATTAGGTGCAAGCTCAAAATTAGATCGCTTTGTTTTCAAAGAAACTTGAGCGCAATAAACTTTTTTACTGCTCATGTCCTGATAAGATATTCAAATTGGCTCAGAGATGAATTTTATTTAATTCACACCCTTTTTCACCACCTTCTGATAAGTGTCGGATAGTCGTAAGTTTTGTCACTTTCTTACTTTACGTCAAGTGACAAAGACAAAAGCTACCAGACACTTATCAGAAGGTGATGAAACAGGCCCTGAGTCTTATAATACTTTTATTTTGTAAGCATTCCTGAGTGATTCGCTAGGTGTCCGAGAACAGGTACGATATCCTACTTACAATCACACGATTTAATAAATTTTAATTCAAATTTCATTTATTCAAAGTAGGTACACTATACACTTTTTGAACGTCAATATAATATAAAGTACATGAAAATGAGGTAATGGTGATAATTACTACGAAAACTTATAATTAAAATTACGAGGATTCCAAACGCGCCCTGGTCTGAGAAGAGCCCTCAACAAACTCAGCCGGGTTATTTTTTTTTATTATAACCATCTCAAATAATGTATAATTTCTAAATAATTTGAACTGTTGACTTTTAGAGCAATCTATGTTCATGGTTTTTTGTCATTAAAAACATCTTTTACGCTATAATAGGATTTTTTAATTATTTCCGTTTTATAAGAACCTTGAACTTACCTATTGAGAAACAAATCCAAAATATCCACCGGCAACCGATTATAAGAAAGTACCTACCTATTAGAATTACCAACAAAAGATTTACTAATTTTCCGCAGCCTAGTAGCGGGCGAATAAAGTCGGTAAACAATAAATAAAAATAATAATTGTATAGTGTAAATATTGTAAATATCCACTTCCCTATTAGTGTACGTGTAAGCCTTCCCCCCTCGCCACCAACCTGCCCCCGTAAAGTATGATAGGGACAACTGCAGCTCAGGCTGATTTTACCTACAAAAACGTTGGCGAAAAGACGTTTCGTATTCTGCTATTTCCTCCTTCAAAACTGAACAGATCTCAAAAATTCTGGTATCAAAATTTAGAGGAATAGTTTATCTATGCCTCTATTATTTTCTTTTTTGTTAAAAACTTATCAAATTTGTCTGATAGTCGTCTGAACACGGCAGTAAAAACGGGTATTTTTTTCGGGTTTTTGGATTGTCATATTTCTTGTAGTGATTATGTTTTGGAAAAAAGGAAATGATAGAGGCACGCATTAATTAGACATAGATTTTTTGGGAAAAAAACATTGCTCTAGAGGTATTATCCACGAAGGAAACAGCAGAATACGTTTGTATGGAGAAAGGTCCACTCGAGTCCCCTCTTAACGACTATTGTCACATGATAGTCATAATAACCGGGAATGACTGCTTAACGTGCTCTCCGAGGCACGGGGGTGAAAAACCGCGAACTCCGGGCTGGCTTTAAGAATTTCTTGACAGAAAACCCAATACCTACCTAACAATTTTTGCCCGACCCGGGAATCGAACCCGGGACCTCGTGATCTACAGTCGAATGTGCTAACCACTAAACCAACGAGGCAGTCAATTTTTCAATCAGATCCACAATCAAAATACAGAACATTCATTTTCAGTCAAAATTAAATACAGAACATTTCATTAATATCAAAGGTTCTTTTCGGAAGGCGCGCGCACCACAATGATTGCTAAGTACCCGTTTGATGACGCGCTCATGTTCTAAATGCTCTTGGCGCGCTTCCAAGGACCGCACACCGGGGGCCTTTGTGTGTCTGTCTGCCTCTTTGTCTACTCCGGCGTACTGCCATAACTGCGTGCTTTGTTTCAAACACAAGGGATACGTATCATGGATTATTTATGAACGTGGGTTTAGATCGCACGCAATGCAATGCCACTAACCAAGTTACGACCACCACCCAATGGCTGGATGATCTGTCAGGTTTTTTAATACAATTGTAAGGGCCTGTTTCACCACCTTCTTATAAGTGTCGGATAGCTATCTACACACTACACTACTTTTGTCTTTGTCATTTGACAAAAAGTAATAAAGTGACAAAACTTACGTTTAGGCTATCCGACACTTCATCATCATCAGAAGGTGGTGAAACAGGCCGTAAGAGGACATGAGTCTCGAAAAGTCTAACCGATTCTATTTCCAACCATCTGGAACTCTCGTGTTAGTCTGTGTGTATGGACAAATAGCTCTTATAACTGATTATATTCATAAACAGATGGAAGCCCGCGACTTCGTCCGCGTGGATTTAAGTTTTCTTAAAACACAGTCGAAGCTCTTGATATCCCGGGATAAAAGTAACCTAGATCAATTATTGTGTAATCATTCTACCTACCTGTGAGAGTCCCTTCAAAATCGGTTCAGCCGTTCCGAAGATGAGCTCGGACAAACAGGCCTGTCTATTGTCCGAAAAAAAGAGTGTTGTGTTGAGCCAAAAAAAATGTAAAAACATTTGTTTGGATTATGCTATCTTTCAAATAATCATGGACGCTTATGTTAATGAAGTTAGGTATAAGTAGGCAGTAGCTGTTATCTACTTATACCTAACTTCATTAACATATTATAGAAGCGTGGATTCAACGGTAGTCTTTAACTTACCCCACTGTCAAAGTTTTTTATGGAATAAGATGTTTTTAGGGTTCCGTACCCAAAGGGTAAAAACGGAGCCCTATTAATGTCACTCGGCTGTCTGTCTGTCTGTCTGTCTGTCTGTCTGTCTGTCCGTCTGTCCGCCGGTCACAGGTCTCTAGCTCGCAGACGAAATGAGTTACAAACCTGAAATTTTGGTATTTAGTGTAAAACGTTAACCCTAAATCAAATATTGAATTAGAAATTGAATTAAATTATTTTTCAGGGGGGCTCCCATACATGAAAAAGGAGCCGGAAAAAAAAAATTTTTTCTTTACCCTAGCTTGTGGGGTATCATTGTTTAGAGCTCATTAAGTAGAGTACAAATATATATTTTTTTAATTTTTATCTCAAAAAATAAGGGAATGGGAGGCCATCAAAGTTGTCAGTTTTAGACCATTTTTGTGACGGGGGCTATCTCAAAAACTAAACTAGTTGGGAATATGATATTTCAGTATATTATGTACTATATGCTCTATTTAAACAACAAATACTGAAAACAACGATTTATTAAATAGTTTATAAGCTGTGACCAAAATAAACGAACATTTTTTTGGGTTTTTCTTTCACGGTTTGTTGCGATGTCTAGCTCGGAAATTAAATATTTCTTAGACCCAAAATATTATATTGTTCATAATTATGTACGGAACCCTGAAAGAGCGAGGCCCGACTCGCACTTGGCTGATTTTTTAACAGAGGTTATTTTTAATGATAATCCCAGAAGGAAAAAGTTTCCCATATAGCTGCACGTTCTTAAGTGATTTCAGCTGTTCTTCGCCGTGTCTATAAGTCAATCAGTAACTCAAGAATTTAATAGTTGCAACATGCTCTATACGGGCCACATTACAAACATAAGTAGGTATAATAAATACTCAATAATAATAATAAACAGTGTGAACACTTTAATGATGCAGGGGGGCGTAAGTAATAAACGTCCAAGTAGAATGTATCGCCGGAAATCGCGGGGCAATATTGAAACACCCTCACGGTCTCGGACAAAGAGTGGATTATCTGAGCATTCCCCTCGCGTGGCCACCAGGGTATTTAGGTTTGTTCATATACAGGGTATAAGGGGACCGCTATCGAAAACTTAGCGCTATTATTTTATTAGGGACCGTTCAGATAGACCGGCGCGGAGAGCATTCCTTTTTTCACACAGACCGGCCGATCAAATTTGCTCTGCTCTCCGCGCCGGTCTGTGTAAACGGACACGCGGATGCGTTAGGAGCCGAGCGTACTGTTATACCCCTTGACTGACAGGGATAATGCTGACAAGTTACTGAGGTCAGGTGGTCACCCTACCTTTCCCAAATCCTACATACACATATATAGCCCTCAAGAGCTGAACCAAGTCAGTTCGAGTGAGACATTAGTGAGACACGGTCGTGCCCAGTAAATTACATTTCCAATTTATTTGTAATTCTATTTTATTAAATTCTAGTTTTAATTAAAGTTCTTTTTTTAAAAAGACCTCCGGCACGCATCCCATAACAGTACGCTCTTGGGCCGGACGGCAGAGCAATTTGGCCTAGGTCGGCTGTGCGAGCATGAAAGAGCACGCGAACGGAGCCGGTCGGATGCTCGAGCGCGAAAGAGCACGAGTATGGAGCAGCCGACCGGCTCGACGAGCAGCCGAGCGGCTGCTCTTAATATTTCACACAGAGCGTATTGGGAGCATCCTCGAGCATCCTCTTATCATAAAAGAGATAAAATGTAAAAATAAAGCTTATTTCAATGACTTAAGATTCTATTTTCAATGCGATTAAAATTTGCTCTACTCTCCGCGCCGGTCTATCTGAAAGGTCCCTTATACTACCTAAACACAGAAGACGGAATAAGACAATGATATAATGATAGATATAAATTATCATAAAATCAGCTATAAAAGACGGATTTCATTTTGATTTTAGAGACGTCATTTATAGTGAATGCGAATAAAAGCAGTAATGAACTGTCTATTCCGCCTTGAAATAGTTTATAACGTTCTCATAAGTTACTAATGAGAACAGTAAATAATACGTCATTAGTTATCCGGACAGCTAAGTTCCTTAACGCTTCTACCTCTACAGCGCTTTAACGTTCCACTCCTGGGCACGGGCGTCCTCTTTAATAGGAGAGAGAAATTTAGAGCTTGCACCCGCCACGGTGCGGCAATGCGGTTTGGCGGGCTTTTGTCACATTAATCAATACGTAAGTGTTAATAACCAGGACCGAGCGAGGGCTTTAAGTTCTAAGTACTAAGGTGGAATAGAATATGGAATGGAAAGGTACTATGGAATGGAACTACTAACTCCGGGCTGGCACTGAAAATTTCTTAATAGACTAATCGGAAAAGTACCTCGCAACTTGAACCGCCCCTGGAATCGAACCCAATCCGTAGTGGAACATGCTGACCGCTAGACCAACGAGGCAGTTATACTATAGCACTATAAAGTATATTTAGGTCATTGTAACAGATTCATTTTCGTATAGATTTCAGTTCAATAAAACCTTGTTCCCATTTATAGAGGAAATTTTTTGTTACAAATAATTTTAACAATTCAAAAAGTTCTTTGTGTTGTGTTGTTGCCCATAATTCCGTACGCTCTCGATATTCCTTTGATATTCGTTCCCTGCGCAACAAGTGCGGCTTACAGTCTCAACTCTCAAAGCAATCGGTAAACCAGTAGCTTTGGTGGTGTGCTTTGCATCCACTATTCAGTATGAGCTCTGAATGGCGCCCTCGTCGTGAGCACTGCGTTCGAGCGTAAAGGCCTTCAGTTTTCCCTATAAGTGGTGTAAAGGCTACGCCATAACTATATTGAAGGGGTCCATATTGGCTCACATAAAATTTTAACTCATATTCGTTGTCTTACTACCGTTCTGTGCTCATAATAATCGTTCTTCATAATTTTGTTTTTCATACTTTTTTATTCATACATTTTTTATTCCTACCAACGGATCTCATAACCGTTAGTGATCATATTTTTTTTATTAATACTATTAGTACCAAGAACCAGTTTGAAATCATAATTTTTTTTTTCATAACATTCAATGCTCATATTGCTTTAATTAAATAATGTTATAAATTACTAAAAACATACTTCAACTCATAACCTCATTTTTCAGAATAGCTTATTGTGTAACAGACAATTATCATAATTTTTGTAAAGCAATATTAATAAAATAAAATAAATAAATATAAATAAAATAAATCTATATAAAATAAAAAAATAAAAATAATAATAATAATAAATAAATAAAATAAAATTAATAAAAAATAAATAAAATAAAATTAATAAAATTTATATATATAAAATAAAATAAATAATAAAAAAAATAAAAAAATAAAATTAATAAAAAATAAATAAAATAAAAAAAATAAAATTTATTAATTTATTATTAAGAAGGTTTGGAAAGTACCTAATAGATATTTAAAAAAAAAATCGAATTTTTGTATAATTTTATATTGTATGGAATTTGGATCTGGCACTTCGCCGGCCGCTGCCGCGGCACGCTCGCTTCGCTCGCTCGGCTCGTGCGTTGTGGTAACTGTTCTAACCTAACCTAACCTACAGAAGTTGGAATCCTGGTGTTTTTTTTAACCTTCGATCAAAAATAAGACACCGTAAAAACCCCTGAGATTCGCACTTTTGTGGCGGTCGTCATCTAGGATTTACATAGTGCTATTCTACTAGTCAACTTTCATTTGATACCCATATTGAGGGAGTTGTGAAAAAATATGTAATCCGCCATTTAGTAGCGGCGGCCATCTTGAATCGATTTTCATCAAACATAGCTAACACTCTCACCTAATTCACCTTTCAAATAAAAAAAACCTGTTCACCCGTTGGAGAGCTACGGGGGAACAGACAGACACACACACACACAAACATACAGACACGTCAAACTTATGACACCCCGTCGTTTTTGCGTCGAGGGTTAAAAAACTTATGATTAAGAAATGTATGAAAACGAATATTAGAATAAAACACGATTATGAGTTTCGACCATTAGTATAAATAAATATATGAAAACAAATATTAGTACAAAGTACCTATATGAATAGTGATATTATGAATTTCAATGATTATGTCTTTCAATTGGTAGGTTGTCAACTTTTTATGAAGAATGATCATTATGACTTTAAATTGTATGAGAAACATTTTCGGACATCCGATGATAGGAGTTGAAATTTTATGTAAGAAAATGCGCTCCCATATTGAAGGCTACTAAGCTAGCTGGCTAGCAGCTTGTGCGATGTTATTTGGCGAGTGCGAAAACAAATTGTTAATAAATAACAGCATGGTAAGTTTTGGGAAAGTGTATGCGATAATTCACCTCTAGAGGAACGTAGTACAAACACCTCTGCTTAATTTATTATGCACAAAATATTCCCGAAATTCGCCAGCTCTTTGATGGTAAAATTTTATCACGTGCTAAGGTATCTGATAGATTAGGTAATTTTGGATAGAAGCAAGTGTTACTTTGCAATAGCACTAGTCCATAGTATACAAGGAATAACAAGCTATACACTAGATAAATCGGTATGGTTAGAACGTATCTCACAAAATTACCTATCTGGTTTTGCGGATTATAACAAAATAAGCTTTTGGTGCTTGAGATTAATTAATTGAGTACGTGTAGAATTACATCCTATTCTTTCTTTACATGAATCTTAAAAAAATCGGATTAAAATTGATTTTTATTATTTTTTAATTATCTTAATGGGTTAGTTTAACTCCTAAGAAGTAAACCCTACATTCCAACAAATGTATTAATAATTAGGAGAGTCATTACTCAAAGTGCGTTGTATTGATTATTCCGGGAAAGCTACAAACATTAGTCACTCGCTCCAGACCACAGACTACTACAGAAAACAGAAATGTGTCCCATTATGAACGTAAAAGAAAGGCCAAAAATTGTGTCGATGTCGTGCACTACAAAGCGCAAATGTTTGGTGATTTTTGGGAATCCAAAAAGAAGCCGATTTCCTCTTGAAATTCTTTGTGAAAGTAAACAAATGCGACACCGGACGATGCGTCAATCTTTAATTCTTGCCGTATTCCTCCAGTCCTAAGTAGAATTTGCTTCCTGAACCGGGTGGTAGAGTCACTACAAACGGACATACTTGACGTTCCAAAAAAGCCTGTGATGTATTAGTATTTAGATCTGTCTTGGTATATTTCGATATTTGGCTTTCCGTAAATTAAATTGGAGCCAAGTCAGCTATCACGTCTGTTTAATTTAAAACTTACATCAAGAGTACAATGAGAGCCGACTTCTTTTGTACAAATCGGCTTCATTAGGCCCGCTTGTTGAATATTTTTCTCGTTTAGTCTATGCTCCAGACAGTCAGGATACGGGAATACTGATAGTTCGTTCCCAGACTACGATATTTAGTAGTCTAGACTTCATTCAGACTGCACCTAGTTCGAAAGATAAACGTCCATTTTAAAAGAATTTTTTCTTGAATTATATTATCAGGGTTAAGGAGTTAACAGCTTGGGAAATTGAGCGGATGAAATGTCTGTGTAAAATGAATGCATTTGGCTATAAAATTAAGCGTTGATATTTACAAGCGAGAGCAAGAACAGAGCCTGATTATATTTGCTATCACTAAAATTCGTATACCTAGTATCCACCCGAGACGAACGCGAGGGTCAAATGTCTCGAATAAAAAAGCTTGCTTTATGCTATTGTTGTACAACCTGCTATTAATACTAACATACATAGACTAGTAGGTCGCGTGGCTGCGCGGCCCGCTAAAGCGGACCGCGGGGTTTCGAGTATTGTTTTTGTTTGAGCAGCCTCCACATATCTTTAATACCCTGGCCGTGTTCCTCACCTATCTTTAAAATCTTCAATCATCAGCTTTTTCCATATTTTTCCTCCGCATCAATTTTTGTCTTCTATACTTTCGTATAGAAGACAAAAATTGATGCGGAGGAAATCAAATCCAATCAATCAATCAATCCATCAATGAAAAAAAAATTTTTTGTGTAAAAAAATAAATTCTGACATCTTGTTTTTTTCTGTTCATCAAGTAGATCTAAAGGTCTTGATCATCTTTTGTCAAAAAACCACTCTTCGATCTTTTAGACTTGGTGAGATCTACACCGACGAAATTTGTATAACCGCCATCTTGAATCCGCCATTTTGATGTTTTCTTCAGCTCAGTGCCAATTGGATGAGGTTTTGAGTAATTTTTGTTTGAGCACCTCCCATCTATCTACAATACCCTGCCCGGGCTCCTCATCCATCTTCCAAACCCTCAATCATCATGTCTTCCCATATTTTTCTTTGAGAGTTCTCCAAAGAACCGCATCAAAGCCTTGCATAGTTTACAACTTGTAGTCTCTTCAATATTCGCCATACATTTTCTATGGAAAGATAAATTCCGCCATTTTGTTTTTTTTTTCTATTCATCGAGTAGACCTTTGGATGCTGATCATCTTTTGCCAAGAAACCACTCTTCCATCTTTTATACCCTCCGAGATGGAGACCGACGAAATTTGTATGGCGGCCATCTTTTTTTCGCCATTTTGATTTTTTTTTCAACTCACTGCCAATTGGATGACGTTTCGAGTGACATTTGCTCGAGCACCCCCCACCTATCTTCAATACCTTAAGCGTGCCCCTCACTCGTCTCCGAAACCCTCAATCATCAGCTCTCTCCATATTTTTCCTCTGAATGGATTTTTGTCCTCTATATGAAATAGTCAGTGAAAAAAAATTTTTTCATACAAAATTTTACAGGAGAGGTGATCAATGAGTCAGTGAGTCAGTAAGTGAATCAGCACGAACAGCTATATATATATTAAAAAAGAAAATAGGCTGCTAAAATCCTCTCCTTAGACTTAGTTGAGTAAAACGATGATAAGGTGTCACATCCGTGATATAACATAACCTTCTGCTGTCGGTAGCGCCGCATTCAGCGTCTATTGTATAAGTGCTACCTTATTCTTCATTGGAGTAGGTATAAATTGTTCTTCTATTCTATTCTTTAACTGCCGACAAGGCCAGGGCCGATAACGCGACATTGTGTTCATTAGAATATCTGTAGTATAGTTATAATACTGCGAATAGGTATATAGATAGATCTTTTCTTTAGTTATATTTTTTTGAGTCACTAATGATTTCATTTTAATAGGATGATCAATGATCATAAAGTGCGCGCAAACAAGAGACTTAGATGTTTTGTTAATCTGTTTGTCTGTTGAATTGCCCTGTTTACGCCCGTGAGCGATCTCCATTAGACTCAGTGAACTGAAATCGTTTGATGTTATGAGGCGAAGCACATAAGTCAAAAGATTATTAATATCATATTTATTTACTAAGTAGAGATATTACGCATATAATTAAACAGCATATTAGCTTTATATAGCTTTATTAGAGTCTATTTTAAATACGACATCAATATAAAACAGTTTTTATGGGTGCCAACTGTTAACTCTCAATTTGCATACAGTTTAACTTACGACATGTTATTAAAGAGGTGCTAAGAACTTAATACTGACTGCTACCTGTCTTACCATAACATATTGTGCGAGTTTATGTTGATTGTTAATTAAATTGTTGTTGTCATATCAAATATAGAATTCTGATTTGTCGCCTATGTCAGGTTAAATTGATAACAATTAATTTTGATTATATTTGTTCACAGGTAAATAATTACACAGCTTTTCTCCTGTCAAGGCTTGGTAAGGATAGTCGATAAAATAAATCGTAAATTATGCATAATAGAGTACGTACTACCCGTTGCGGAAGTCTCGTCAAGTTTTTTTTTCTGTTTGCGATACATAATCATAGAACGAGTAAAAAGTTATATCCTGTTAGGTGGTAACACTTCTCGTTGCCTAGACACCAGACTTTGTTAGGGAAATTTTAGGTTACCGCCTATTTCGATACTTCAGACGGCGTTCAAACTGACTAACTAATTGCGTGATTGATGGGCAGAAATGTACAGACAATATTTCTGTGTGCTTAGTCTAAATCGGAGCACTCGAAAACGAACTCGAAAACTATTGATCGATTTCAGAGTAAAATAGACCTAAAATGGCTTGTATTAAGGTTTGAGTTCGCCAATACATTCAGCATTCGAACAATGCTGAATGTATTGGCGAACTCAAACCTTAATACAAGCCATTTTAGGTCTATTTTACTCTGAAATCGATCAATAGTTTTCGAGTTCGTTTTCGAGTGCTCCGATTTAGACTAAGCACACTGATTGTTCAAGCATGTTTTCATATACCATAGCTATAAGGACAACCTTTTGGAAAACGTCTGCTAAATCATTAGAAATCGAAAAATATACGAGTGTAAAAAATACTTTCTTGTTTCTCGTGATAGTGGTACATTCGTCTCGCATCAGTCTTTCATTGATAGGTGTTTTCTTAAAACATGTCATAAGCTTCTACACTGATAAAAAATATACTTCCAGAGGTATTTTTGGAGCTCTATAATCAAATCCTCTATTTCTCTATTTCATGACTAAACTAAATTTTTTTGATGACTTTATTTTAATTCTCTACTCTATATTAATTTATTCATCATGTTTTGTAGAGTCAAGGCGTTCACAGTTTCTACTATTAAAGTTTTTATGTTTATTTTTATGTTTATATATCGGTAACGTTATTACTAATTTGATTTGAATAGACTTTTATGTGATCTCCTAATATTCTGTAAGTTTATATTTACAAAACAAATCCAAGATGCCTTCATCTGTCACATGCAGTCAGCATCATCATCATCATCATCCAACTGTCACCCGGCCCACTGCAGGGATCGGGTCTCTTCTCCGAGTGAGAATTGTTAAGGCCGTGGTCCACCGCGCTGGCCAAATACGGATTGGTAGACTTCACCTGCCCTTGAGAACATTATGGAGAACTCTCATGCGTGCCGGTTTCCTCACGGTGTTTTCCTTCGTGGTTAAGAATTTCGATACCTTAAGGGAATTTCCTATTCCGTTTTTGTTCGCATGACAAACACCATAATTACTAATGATTAGGTATTACAGGTTGCTGACCGGTACTAGGACATGATTTTTACATTTTGCACCATCACAAGTTCAGCATTCTATTGTCGTTTCGTCACGGGTAATTATTTATTTCCAAAACGACAGGATGAGGTCATCCATCGACCTCTATTGTTGCTAATCGACCAATTAATTGCTTCTAACAGAACGACCCCGAATTTGTACATTTCGCAATAATTTATTATTATCACTGTGATACAATCTGTAGAACGTTGTTGTATAATCTGTATCGTGATATAGACCAAGATCCCCATGCGATCTGACATAACTTATTTTCGGAAAGATGAAACCTTAGGCTCTCAGTAGTGTCTCATTTGCTTTGAATAACTGCGTAATTGTGGAGTTGGTAACTGGACTTGACACCAAATAGACCAAGATCCCAGTTCGATCTGACATAACTTACTTTCGGAAAGATGAAACCTTAGGCTCTCAGTAGTGTCTCATTTGCTTTGAATATCTGTGTAATTGTGGAGTTCGTAAGTGGGGTACTTACGGAGATATCAAGCGATATCTCCGTAAGTACATCCGGAGATATCATCTTGGATTTTCATAGTGCTATTCGACTAGCTAGTTAAGCTTTTTCATTTGATACCCATATTGAGGTATTTCTGAAAAAATATGTAATCCGCTATTTTGTGTCGGTGGCCATCTTGGATCGATTTTCATCAAAAATAGCTAAGAACCCTCTCGACTAATTTACTTTTCAAACAAAAAAAATCGCATTCAAATCGGTTCACCCGTTGGAGCGCTACAGGGGAACATACACACACAAACACACAGACACGTCAAACTTATAACATCCCGTCGTTTTTGCGTCGGGGGTTAAAAATCAGACATCTAAAAATAAGTAAGTTCATTTAATTTTTGTGGAGCTTTAAAGCGTCTGATAAAAGTTCTGGCCCATGGAAAGTGTCTGATACTGTGGGTAGTGGTTTGGAGTGATATTCTACAATATATATATAAAAATCTGCCATGTGAAAGTAAGTTAAGTTACTCTTATTTTTTGTCACCTTTCACGCTTGATATCTCCGTAAGTACCCCACTTACGAACTCCACAATTACACAGATATTCAAAGCAAATGAGACACTACTGAGAGCCTAAGGTTTCATCTTTCCGAAAGTAAGTTATGTCAGATCGAACTGGGATCTTGGTCTAAAACGTCAAGTACGTTGTATGCACGTTCAATTAATCATGTAATCAATGTTTACTAATTATATTATTTGTACGGGACAAAATTCAGAATTCATACCTACTTGAATGTATGTTTTTGTACATAGGACAGTATTCAGATTCAGATCCTATAAATGCATGTTATTTATGTGGTCATTGGAATTCATGAGGAATATCAATATCTAGATAATATTGTTTATTTATTTCTGAAATCGCTGCCATGGTTTTTAGGAAAAAACATCTAACAAACGTCCCTATGAACTGATATAATAACAAAACGCAATAAGTTATTCGGTGAAAATATTAATTGAACTAGGCAGTACGTAAGTAATTAATGTTTGATACGCTCTTACTTAAGCAATTAGGTCATTGTTCGATAATTACAGATAATAATAATTAATTACCTTGTACTCCTACTACTTATTACGAATAAGTTTCACTTGAGATCATTGAATAACTCTTGAAAATTGTTTTAACTCGCCGCGACTTAGTCCGCGTGGATTTAGTTTTTTTTAACATCTCTTTGATATCCCGGGATAAAAAATATCCTATGTCCCAATCCGGGATGCCGGGAAGCTATCTCCGTGCCTATCGTCATGATCGTTTCAACGATTACTTTGTTCTCATTCGTTCATAAATGCCTTGGTAGTCTGGCGGTTGGCGTGGTCGACTGTGAGTGTGGATCACGAGGTCCTGGGTTCGATTCCTGACTCGGGCCAAAAAATTTACAAGTGTTGGGGTTTTCTCTCAAGAAATCTTCAGTGCCAGACCGGGGTTGGAAGTTGGCAGTTATTAGATACACCCCCGTGCCTCGAAGAGCACATCCACCACCACCACTTCAGTCTTTTTAAAGTCCCACTGCTGTGCACAGGCCTCCTCTCTCATAGGAGAGAAGTCTTAGAGCTTGGACCCGCCACGCTGCTCCAATGCGGGTTGGCGGGCTAGAAGAATAAAAAAACATAAAGACGGGAAGAGCACATAAAACCGTCGATCCTGTGCCTGATCTCTCTCCAGTCGTGTCGTATTGGCACGTATTGGCCTCCCATCGGATTACTGAGAGTGAAGGAAAAGAGAGTTCACCTGTGCATTGCGCACATACTTGTGCACTATAACATCTCCTGCGTAGTTGGCTAGTCTCCGACTCGTTTGAGATTGGCTGAAATTCTGTCAGGAGGACATTATTATTATTCTCATTCGCGGAATTATGAAAACATATAAACTTATCACTCGGATAACCTAGATCATTCCTTGTGTACTTACATACTCTACCTGCCTGTGCAAAATCTCGACAAAATTGCTTTAGCCGTTTTGAAGATTAGCCCGGACTCTGTGCAAACAGATAGACAGACAAAATTGAAAAAAATACTTAGATTTGGGTTACCTATGGTATCGTTCAAATGATGCTACAGGCAATTATTTCGAAATCAACACTTTAATTTTATTGTTAGATTTGTGGAGTGGAGCGCATAATTTTAATTTAGAGAACTCTAATTTAGTAGGATGGGTAGGTACCTACTGCTTTATCGACACGATTTGAACCCTGAAACGAACCAGTGCGCTAACGCGCCGTATTACCGCACCGTTAGTTTCGTGGACGTTTCTGGACGTGTTCCAATGTTCCCCACTAAGAAGTATCCATAGATCCCGCTAGGTGGCAGTGCGAATAATTGCGAAATTCTTGGACCATTTTCATATTTTTCTTACGAAATTCCTTTATTCTGGTCTTGCTGAAAGCTGATATGCGAGCAGCTGTCATTGTGAGGTGCAATAAAACATGTGCTTTCTTGACGTCACACTTTTGTCGGGATTTATTTCTCTCGACGAAGAGGTTTGCTATAATCTAGGCAGGTGGCAGCTGTTGGTGTTATACGATACGAAAACTAAATGTTTATAAACGTAGTAAAGTAGTATAATAATAAAAAAACCGGCCAAGTGCGAGTTGGACTCTCGCACAAAGGTCAAAGAGTTCCGTACGGAATCTACGGATTGAAATCATGATCATGTGAAAATTTTCACAGAAAATTACGATATTATTTTGGCCCGACGCGACGTCCGACTTGAAATCAGGACTCAGGACCTTACCACCAGCAGCCGAAAAAGCTAGCCAGTAGAGCAATGAGACTGGAAATAGATAGTAAATACGAGTAGGTAAGTACCTATTACATAGACATAAATAGACCTCTTATAAAATTGTTGCTTTATATTTGAGTGTATAATTTATATGTAATGTATAGCTAGCTGTATTGATTCCGCGTGAGCAAGAGTTGTAACGAAGGCTATTGGCCAAATAATAACTTCGCTTTGATATCGAGTCTCCGTCATATCGATATGCGAAATTCTTTCACAAAAATGTTTGACATTGAAAAGTGTTCGACATTGGCCTTAAGGTGAATATAGGTCTCAATAGCTACGAATAGATCAAATATACATAACGTGTGTAATGTGTATACATACCTACATTACCTACGTTACATTCTGCAGAGGAATCTGGCCTCGCGCTTTACAAAAAAAACTAGGGATCTAAGAGATAGTCAAGACTGCGTGGTGTCGGGGTGATCAGATTTCATTTTGTCGTATCGTGATTCCGAATGCGTTATAGTCACCCGTCCGTCCGTCAATTTGTATATTGGAGAAGCGTCTGCGAAATCCACATATCGTGGTATCTTGCGTTTGCCACGCGTTGAGGCCGATAAAATGTGTCAGTATGAAATATTTATTGAACACTAGATGATGCCCACAGCTTCGCCCGTGTGGATTTAGGTTTTTAAAAATCCCGTGGGAACTTTTGATTTTCCAGAACAAAAAGTAGCTTATCTGTAGAAACCCGTCCCCAAAACGGAAAAATCCCGTGGGATCCCCACGATTTCGGAATACAATTCCTTACAGCATCAGGGTTGAGGAGTTGGTATGTACCTACTCGAGTTCATTCAACGAGTCTTTGATTTACTTAGCTTGACAAAAATTCTTTTCGTTTTTAAACAGAGACAAGAAGGGAATTACTTCGTAAAATACGAGTGTGATATTGTTTTTCATTGATCATTCAATAATAAAAATACAGCAAATAGGTAAAATGTTCTATTGTAAACTCGTATTGTTTTAGAAAATCCGCTTGCGGTCTTGTGAAAGTATGATAAATTCCATATTATGTACTATGAAAATAAAATGCTCACCGCAAGATTTCTCTTTGAAGAAATGAGAAGAATGAAAGAATCAGAGAAGTGTCTTTACCAAGCGAAATGACTTAGTCAACTTCTATATGGCTCTACCTAAATTCTTATATTATTACTAGATGATGCCCACGGCTTCGCCCGTGTGGTTTGTAAAAATCTCGTGGGAACTTTGCTTTTCCAGAACAAAAAGTAGCCTATCTGTATTCTGTAGTAAGTAGTAACTCGTCCACAAAACGGAAAAATTCCGTGGGATCGATTCGAATTACGATTTCGGAATGCAATTCCTTACAGCATCAGGGTTGAGAAGTTGGACATGTACCTACTCGAGGTCATCTATACTAATAAATAAAATTGAAGTGTCTGTCTGTAATATCGAAATAACTACCACATATTAAGCTCAAATGGTTATTTGAACGATACTATAACCGAATCACACGTTTTTAAAATTTTTGTCTGTCTGTCTGTCTGTCTGTCTGTCTGTTTGAACGGGCTAATCTTTGGAACGGCTGAACCGATTTTGACGGGACTTTCACATACAAGTAGAGAATTAACCAGGGAGTAACATAGGCTACTTTTTTAACCGACTTTCAAAAAAGGAGGAGTTGTGTTTTTCTACCTATGTACACCGATATCTCCGAGATTTCTGAACCGATTTGCGTAATTTTTTTTTAATCGATAGAGAAACATTGCGACACTGTCCTACAAAAAATTTGGATTCCAACTCCTCAATCCTGATGCTGTAGGGGATCTGATCCCCAAAACTAATGGGATTTAGGCACTGTCGGTTATTTAAATTGATATTGGGGATACCAATTAAAGACTTTATTGTTGAATGACCTCGAGTAGGTCGAGTAGGTCCAACTCCTCAACCCTGATGCTGTAAGGAATTGCATTTCGAAATCGTAAGGATCCCACGGAATTTTTCCGTTTTGTGGACGGGTTACTACTTACTACAGATAGGCTACTTTTTGTTCTGGAAAATCAAAGTTCCCACGAGATTTTTACAAACCTAAATACACACGGGCGAAGCCGTGGGCATCATCTAGTTCAACAATAAGTCTTTAATTAGTACCCCCAATATCAATTTAAATAACCGAAAGTTTCTAAAACCCATTAGTTTTGGGGATTAGGTCCCCTACAGCATCAGGATTGAGGAGTTGGAATCCAAATATTTTATAGAACAGGGTCGCAATGTTTCTCTATCGATTAAAAAAAAATACGCAAATCGGTTCAGAAATCTCGGAGATATCGGTGTACATAGGTAGATAAACACAACTCCTCCTTTTTTGAAAGTCGGTTAAAAAAGTAGCCTATGTTACTCCCTGGTTAATTCTCTACTTGTATGTGAAGGTCCCGTCAAAATCGGTTCTGCCGTTCCGAAGATTAGCCCGTTCAAACAGACAGACAGACAGACAGACAGACAGACAAAAATTTTAAAAACGTGTGATTCGGTTATGGTAGCGTTCAAATAACCATATGAGCTTAATATGAGGTAGTTATTTCGATATTACAGACAGACACTTCAATTTTATTTATTAGTAAGTATAGAAGTATAGATTAATCATTATTAATGTTCAATATTAATATTTCATTTTATTTTGGAGTATTTTTATTTCTTTCGAATAATGAGAAGGAAAGAAAATATGCTAGCGCATAGGCACAAAGCTTTGCTCAGGAGATTGCCTTAATTGTTGACTAGACTGCACTATTCGTTTTAGTATAAAACATGTGTGTTCATGTGTTCGCCACACACATGCGACCCCCTGTGTTTCAATGTTGCCCACAATTGATTCATACCCGGTCGAGCCGTGCCTGGCACTGTTCGTGGGAACGACACGCTTCACGGTCAAGGGAAACCATCGAACGACGAACACGTTACGTTTATTGTCTGAATAGGCACCAAAATATATCTACCAAAACCGTGTAGGTTTATTATTGTTATAGCAAAACGTCCTTACATTACCCGGTACGCCTCACCTCTAACCAGCAGTATAATATACATAAATGTTGAATATATATACCTACTTAAAGAGTAATAGAGCCTATGAAACTATGTCTAGTGTGTAGGGTTTTGCACACACTCGCACAGTATCAAACTTCAAATAATATAATTAATTAATAATGTAGAGCTATTTTATTGCACATACATTTTGTAAACTACTGTATCTAATTATCGAGTATTATATGTATGTGTACTGTGTAGGTATAGCAGTTGGCGACTATATCGTTAGGTTGTTTCTAAATCCCATGGAACTTATTTGATTCTCTGAGATAAAAAGTAGTCAAGATTGTTATGTATTTCTTATGATATTCTCTAACTGTGAAAGTTCTGTCAAAATAGGTTCAGCTGTTCCGAAGATTAGTCCGTGCAACAAGACAAACAAAAATTTAAAAAACGTGTGTTTGGGCTAATTAATATATATATAGCTGCTCGTGCTGATTCATTGACTGACTCACTGATTGATCACCCCTCCTGTAAAATTTTGTATGAAAAATTTTTTTTTCACAAATGGTTTCATATAGAGGACAAAAATTCATTCGGAACAAAAATATGGAGAGAGCTGATGATTGAGGATTTCAGAGACGAGCGATGGGCACGCTTAAGGTATTGAAGATAGGTGGGGGGTGCTCGAGCAAATGTCACTCGAAACGTCATCCAATTGGCTGTCAGTTGAAAAAAAATTCAAAATGGCGAAAAAAAGATGGCCGCCATACAAATTTCGTCCGTGTCCATCTCGGAGGGTATAAAAGATGGAAGAGTGGTTTCTTCACAAAAGATGATCAGGGTCCGAAGGTTTAATTGATGAATAGAAAAAAAATTCAAAATGGCGGAGTTTATTTTTCCATAGAAAATGTATGGCGAATATTGAAGAGACTACAAGTTGTAAACTATGCAAGGCTTTGATGCGGTTCTTTGGGGTTGTCTCAAAGAAAAATATGGGAAGACATGATGATTGAGGGTTTGGAAGATGGTTAATGAGCCCGGGCAGAGTATTGTAGATAGATGGGGGCTGCTCAAACAAAAAATACTCAGGACCTCATCCAATTGGCACTAAGGTGAAAAAAAAAAAACCAAAATGGCGGATTCAAGATGGCGGCTATACAAATTTCGTCAAGATGGCGGAATTTATTTTTTCAAAAAAAAAGGTTTTTTTCACTGATGGTTTCGTGTAGAAAACATAAATTGATGTGGAGGAAAAATATGGAAAGGGCTGATGATTGAAGATTTTGGAGACGGGTCAAGAGCACGGTCAGGGTATTGAAGATAGGTGGGAGGTGCTGAAACAAAAATTACTCGAAACCTCATCCAATTGGCAGTGAGCTGAAAAAAGTCTAAATGGCGGATTCAAGATGGCGGCCATACAAATTTCGTCGGTGTCTCTCGGTGTCGGTCGGTTCTTACTGCACTATAAAAGACGGAAGAGTGGTTTTGGGCAAAATATGGTCAAGACGTGTTTACTTGATGAACAGAAAAAAAACCAAGATGTTGGAATTTATTTTCCATGCAAAATATCTATATGGCGAATATTGAAGAGAATACAAGTTGGGAACTATACAAAACTTTGATACAGTTCCTTTTCAAAATTTGTTTTTATGGAAGAACTTTAATTCTGACAAATGATTCGGAGAAAAAATATGGAGAGTGATAATGATCGAGGGTTAGGAATATGGGGGAAGATAGGTGGAGGCTGTTGAAACAAAAAATACACCAAAGCGAATCCTCGCGGTCCGCTTTAGCGGGCCGGGCACCCACGCGCCATACTAGTATAATATATAATCATTCAAATAATAATTATAGAGGTTTAATAAGAGGCAATTATTTCGAAACCACAAACAGAATATTCAATTTAATTTATTTGTATAGATTTAAAATATTTTATTTTGACGTGTTGTTATCAAATGAAAAAGATTGATGAGCATAATATAATAGAAGCACAAGCAAAACTCATAAAATATGCGAAAATGATAAATTGTAATGTCTGTTTTGGTATTTTTGTAAATCGAACTGTATGCCGACAAGGTTGAGGGTTTAGAGTTGGGAAGCAACGAGTAGTGCTGATACTAGTAGAGTCAGCATTTCTGGTTAAATCCCAAAGGTATAAATAACAGTACGACCACTTTGTGGAGGGACGATAGATATGTGATTACATACTATTTTATATATCGTATTGTCATCTCTCAATGTTATGTATTGGTCTGCCGAACAAATCTCCCTATTGCTCCGCTTTAGTGGACTGGCACCCTTAATCTAGATAAAACAGAATATTCAGAATTGCCTCGACTCGAACATTACCTACTTTACGGTACTTTACGTTACGTACGGTACGTTACGTTACTTTATTACGGACACGCTCGGTGGAAAATCGATGCAACAGAATTAATATTACGCAGAGAAATTCTAAATTAAAGTTGCGCACCCCGCTGCTAAATTTTCCAGTGGTTTCACAAATATTTGATGAGTATGGAAAATTTACGAGATGCGCGCCCAGTTTAAGTTCAAGAGTTACATACATATATTATATTACTACCTCAAATTAAAGACTTTCTAGGAAGATGGATATGTGGTCCCATACAGCCTTGAGCACGTACTGAACAGCGGTGAAAATTGTCTGGAGATAGATGCCTTCTATTTGTTGGAAAATTTAATATTTTTGTAGAGCTTGAGGGTTTTGTGACTGTATGGAGGTTCAATGCATGTGTTTTGAACTCAATGTCAACCAATGTCAATTCAGGCCTAATTTGGTGCATCTCCTTTATATTTATCGATGACGCAGTGGTGCCTTTCGTATTGTGAACGAGAGGTCCGGAGTTCGATTGCGGGTTTGGCCAGCTTACTTAATTTAATTAGGAGATCTGGTAAGGCCGGGCCTAACTAGACCTCATATACGCTATACTCCAAAAATGAAGCCTATTTCACTCAACAGGTCCTCAATATACAAAAAAAAAACACGTAAATCCTTAGCTCTGTTGCGGCGTGATTGTAGGAAAAACCAACAAACACCTTTTCGTTTATAATATTGTAGTAGGGATTAGTCAGGCGGTAAAGCTTTCACGGTAAAGAAAACATTGGAAAATGGAATCAGTTCACCAGCAGATCACCACCGCATATAAAACAAGGGAATTTAAAACCTCTCCGGGGTAGAGAAACGACGCATACGATTACCCCAATTCCCGAGCCGCGCTTACCTAACGTTAACTCATTGAAAAGGTAAAAATGTAACGTGCGAATTTGATTGCATGTTGCATGTTAACGGCTGTACTGTTATTGTAGGTATATTACTTGAAAAGTTACACTTGCGTAGTCCATATTTGACAAGGTGTAATGGAGAGTTTTTGTCGACCCCCGGCGCAGTGGTCTTATAACCGGGAGGTCCCGAATTTGATTTCCGGCAGGGGCAATTTGGGAATTTATTATTTCTAAATTGTCCCTGGTTTGTTCTGGTTGGAGACTCAGCCGTGGCTAGACACCCTACCGGTGAAGCCGTGACGTCAAGCGATTTAGCGTTCCGGTATGACACACAGTGGCGCGCACAGGGTTTGAATCCAGGGTATGCAATAAACATGTTTTGAGTAGATACACAAAAATAAAAAATAAACAAGTGATAATCTAAAAGATTGAAAGTTAAGCCGACTTCACCACGCACTTAAAAGTCCATATCTTGAAAACTAGTAAGCCGATTTTGATGAAACTTACACTGTTCTCAATGTTGAAGTAAATGTAAGGCTGTAAGCTAATAAAACTTACAACCGCACTAGTCGCCCTTACGATTTTCGGAAGTTCCCCTCGATTTCTCTGGTCTTCCATCATCAAACCATGATTTCCTTATCATGGGACCACTTTTGAAATATCTTCTTTCCAACAAAAAAAAAAATCATCAAAATCGGTTCATAAACGACGAAGTTATCCGCGAACACTCATAAAAAAAACATATAGGTATACGGACGAATTGAGAAACCTCCTCCTTTTTTGAAGTTGGTTAAAAACTCACAGGGCAAACGTTAGTGTAGGTATGAAATAAAAATGAGTAATATTCCTTAAGGACCGGCACACCTAAATCGGGTTAAACAAGGTCCAGCATTTTAAGTTTTTACAACAGTAAATATTAAAATTTCTAAACATAATAAATATTATGCACTACTCTATAAAATGAAGTATAAGATCATTAAAAAAAATAGTCATAAAGTCTTATATTAATAATAGAAAAAAAATCGAGAAATTCATAGAAAACTTTAAAATAGCGTTGCCGCATTTGAAGTCTCCTGAATTAGTTTGAGACATAAAAACAACAAAAATTGTCTTAAATTAATGGTAAAAGACCAAGGAACACGATAAATAAATTTGTTTTTCAATACAACTTTAAGTTTTTTTGCAATTGGGTAGCAAACATACCACATTTTTATCCACGATTTCTTCATACAAATTACTATGGCGTGCACCGCTGCAAAATTCAACCTATATATTCCCGGAACGCGAAGCTTGCGTTTCAATCGCCCGCGGGCTGTCAAGGTGGAAGGTGCGCTCGTCGCTTCAAAAATCCTGTCGCGATCTCTGTTCGTGTACATACACAAAAACTCGCTGGAGCGGTACCATTGGACAAAAGCACGTGACTAAATACCTACCATGACGAGAAGCTCCGCTGTGAGGGGCTGCTACCTACGTAGTTCGCGCGAGATTATAATATTTTTCTATAAATTAGGATGTTTTTAACCTTTATTTAGTTAACTTCAGTAAATGATAAAATTAAAAAAATGTAAAATATACCAAATTCTTGCACTATGTGTATGTGAAATTCCAAAATTTATTATTTTAGAGAAATTTTTTTTTTTCCTGTCAACCCCATAATTTTTGGACTCTAACTTTTGTTATATCTGTCAACCCCATAATTTTTGGACTCTAACTTTTGTTGTTGAAATGATGACGACTGACTTAATAATTATATTAAGTCAGTCGTCATCATTTCATCAATCATTCTTGAAAGCTTTTATCGCCGAAACTATGACTCATAGCCCCATGGTGTTGGTGTTAATTTTTTTTTGACGTGATAAAGTCTTATAAATCGATGAACGCCGGCTGCACGCACGAAAAAACATGACACTTGAGCCGAGCGTGCAAGCGAGAGCGCGGAACAAGCTATAGAGAGGCACGATCTTCCTAAGTGTTTGGTTTCATCAATGTTTTCTCGTTACGTTGTCACGTAAAATTACCTTCCGTAAACCGATTTTTCAGACAACCAATTTTTTTGTGATGTTTGTATGATCGCGTAGTCAGATTTTTGAAAGTTTTTACTTCCAAAACCATGGTCTATAGGTCCCTTAATGTTACTCAATCTTCTTATTTACGTGATGTCTATATTGCTCACGTGGTTAGATTTTTAAAGGCTTATATCTCCGAAACTATAGGGTGCAGCCCAATGTTGTTGGTACTCAAACTTCTTATTTTCGGGATGTCTATGTGCTCACATGGTCAGATTTTTTTGTCATATTTTAAATTGGTCATATTTTAAAACTTATATCTCCGAAACTATATAGTGCAGCTAAATGACTACACTTCTTATTTTCACGATGTCTATGTGCTCACGTAGTCAGATTTTTAAAAGTTTATATCTCCGAAACTATAGGGTGCAGCCCCATGTTGTTGGTACTCAAACTTCTTATTTTCGCGATATCTATGTGCTCACGTGGTCAGATTTTTAAAATCTTACATATCCGAAACTATAGGGTGCAGCCCCATGTTGTTGGTACTCAAACTTTTTATTTTCGCGATATCTATGTGCTCACGTAGTCAGATTTTTAAAAGCTTATATCTCCGAAACTATAGGGTGCAGCCCCATGTTGTTGGTACTCAAACTTCTTATTTTCGCGATATCTATGTGCTCACGTGGTCAGATTTTTAAAATCTTACATATCCGAAACTATAGGGTGCAGCCCCATGTTGTTGGTACTCAAACTTCTTATTTTCGCGATATCTATGTGCTCACATAGTCAGATTTTTAGAAGCTTATATCTCTGAAACTATAGGGTGCAGCCCCATGTTGTTGGTACTCAAACTTCTTATTTTCGCGATATCTATGTGCTCACGTGGTCAGAATTTTAAAACCTTACATATCCGAAACTATAGGGTGCAGCCCCATGTTGTTGGTACTCAAACTTTTTATTTTCGCGATATCTATGTGCTCACGTAGTCAGATTTTTAAAAGTTTATATCTCCGAAACTATAGGGTGCAGCCCCATGTTGTTGGTACTCAAACTTCTTATTTTCGCGATATCTATGTGCTCACGTGGTCAGATTTTTAAAACATTACATATCCGAAACTATAGGGTGCAGCCCCATGTTGTTGGTACTCAAACTTTTTATTTTCGCGATATCTATGTGCTCACGTAGTCAGATTTTTAAAAGCATATATCTCCGAAACTATAGGGTGCAGCCCCATGTTGTTGGTACTCAAACTTCTTATTTTTGCGATATCTATGTGCTCACATAGTCAGATTTTTAAAAGCTTATATCTCCGAAACTATAGGGTGCAGCCCTATGTTGTTGGTACTCAAACTTCTTATTTTCGCGATATCTATGTGCTCACGTGGTCAGATTTTTAAAACCTTACATATCCGAAATTATAGGGTGCAGCCCCATGTTGTTGGTACTCAAACTTCTTATTTTCGCGATATCTATGTGCTCACATAGTCAGATTTTTAGAAGCTTATATCTCCGAAACTATAGGGTGCAGCCCCATGTTGTTGGTACTCAAACTTCTTATTTTCGCGATATCTATGTGCTCACGTGGTCAGAATTTTAAAACCTTACATATCCGAAACTATAGGGTGCAGCCCCATGTTGTTGGTACTCAAACTTTTTATTTTCGCGATATCTATGTGCTCACGTAGTCAGGTTTTTAAAAGCATATATCTCCGAAACTATAGGGTGCAGCCCCATGTTGTTGGTACTCAAACTTCTTATTTTCGCGATATCTATGTGCTCACATAGTCAGATTTTTAAAAGTTTATATCTCCGAAACTATAGGGTGCAGCCCCATGTTGTTGGTACTCAAACTTCTTATTTTCGCGATATCTATGTGCACACGTGGTCAGATTTTTAAAACATTACATATCCGAAACTATAGGGTGCAGCCCCATGTTGTTGGTACTCAAACTTTTTATTTTCGCGATATCTATGTGCTCACGTAGTCAGATTTTTAAAAGCATATATCTCCGAAACTATAGGGTGCAGCCCCATGTTGTTGGTACTCAAACTTCTTATTTTTGCGATATCTATGTGCTCACATAGTCAGATTTTTAAAAGCTTATATCTCCGAAACTATAGGGTGCAGCCCTATGTTGTTGGTACTCAAACTTCTTATTTTCGCGATATCTATGTGCTCACGTGGTCAGATTTTTAAAACCTTACATATCCGAAATTATAGGGTGCAGCCCCATGTTGTTGGTACTCAATCTTTTTATTTTCGTGATGTCTGTATGATCGCGTGGTCAGTCGAGATCAACCATTATTTTTGAAAGCTTTTATCTCCAAAACTATGGTCCACAACCCCATGTTGCTTGAAAGTACTTGATACTCAATCTTTAAATTCGTGGAATTATGACGCAGTGTCGAAGAAGCTAGTACTCATAAAAGGCAAAGGCTACCTATAAAATTTCCACTTTAAAAATAAATAAAGATCTGAATTTCATTTACTAAACCATACCTAAATGGCCTAAAGAAATACCTATTTACCTAATACCTAAACCCATAGAAAAAAATAGAGTTTACAATCGACGTTTTATGTATTAATGCGCAAAAAATACTTTATGCTAAATTAAAATACCTACACTGCCATCTCATCTCATCATCATCTGCCAAAATACGACTTAATCAATACAAATAATTCACGCACACTTCAGTAAATTCACGTTGATCATTGATCATGAAAGTGTGGCAGACATTTCAGTTGCAAAAGCCGTGTCTATTATTTAGATTTGTTTTAAATCTAACGCCTACGCCCATGATGATTAGAAACAAATAGGTTAATAATAATAATATTAACATTTTGTACACGGACGTGAGAGTAAGATACATAAAAAATAATATTAATAAGTCAGTAAAGTAGTAGTAGCTGTTATTTTATTACACTGTAGGTATAATATCGACAAACATCTCGAAAATAAGATAGCTAAGTATGCCTAGGTGAGGAACTCGCTCGCACATCGCCTGCCGTGAATCGAGTGCGCGCACCCGTAGTACCGCTGCTGAATGTATCTATGTGTGCGTGCGCCGACGGTGGCTCTGTGTGTAGCGTTATATGCCTAGTTTTGACTACGCGCTCAAGGTATGCCGGCCCTTAACTCTGAATCTGGAAAATCACGATAGATTTTAACAAACTAGATAGGTACATAACACTCCGTATTTTCTAATAAATTGTTTACCTACTTATCAGGCAACCGGTAAAACAACAATTTGCATTGCGAGATATTTTGAACTTTACAGATTATGGACTTTATTTAGTTTTCGCAAAAAAATGTAGAACTGATGTTGAGACGATTTCATTTCATTAAATGTAAACACACCTCAGCATACCAAACATCTAAATCCCTCTCTTCTATGAGAGAGGAGGCCTGTGCCCAGCAGTGGGACGTTAAAAGGCTGTAGTGGTGGTGGTATGCAGTATGCACATTTATGCAACCAGCGCACATACCTACCTATATTAAATAGAATGAAAAATTTTATACGCGAAAATGAGTGATAGTAACCGTTCGAAAGTGATTATTTTGATTTTGATTTGAGACAAAGACCGACTTGAGAAACTTTTTCATTTTTTGAAGTCGGTTAGAGATGAATTAAATTAAAGCACTTACCTGTAACACGTTCGTTGTTATCAGTAATTATCACTTAGCACCAAAGCAGCTAAGTACCTACGTACTTACAGCTTAATAATAGTAGATATTGTGTATTCGAAACTGCTCGCCGCGCCGTACCCATCGCGCGATGGCCGTACCTATAATCTATATCTACCTAATACTCGAGTAGGTACTATATTAAATCGAACCTTTTCGAATAATGTCTGATTTTACGTTAAATGGAAAGGAAATAAAATTTTGTCTAAGTAGGTAACTTACACAACAAACAAAGCGTAAACACAAATAATTATCCACACGAATATTCCATCTTCTACTAATACCTATGTAGGTAGGTATGTTCTATATAAACAAATCTCCGCAAACATTTACAGTCACAAAACTCACTGAATTTTAATTATTTCACAGAATTATTTGCACTCAAACTATTTTTACAACAAATAAATAATAGTTAAACACTTGTAGGTATTGGATACACATTGAACGAAAACAAAATGGAGTAAAAGCAAAATAAACGCAGTTAAACTTGTCAAAAATCGCTTTAAAATTTTGAATAGGTAAGTATTAACAAAAGATATTATTTATTTGCAAGAAATTCTAATATTTATTTATTAATTTCCAATGTATTACGTCTGGCTCTAATTCTTTTAATTTTCCAAAATAAAAACAGTCAATAATCGTATCGTATGTCCTGCTCGCGCGCCGTGCTCGTCACTCCTGGCATTCCGCTATCTCGTTTGTGATTGGCCAGTTACGCTGGTTTTACTAAATAAGCTTTGATTATTCTGGTCGATACTCGTGCACACATAAACAAACTTTCTAGGAGAAATGGAGCACACATCTAGACTCCTTTTTGTGTAATATTACTGTATGTTTAACGCACACATAGAATTCTGGAAGCTCAACTCGCGTCTGCTTATTTCGCTGTTATACCTATTAATTTATCGAGTCTTGTAGTTCCGCGCGATTTGTACCTACGCGATTCCTTCCGTCCGCGTCCGTGCGCTATAAAATATACCTATCGAGTTAATTGAAGAAGTATGCATATTGATGATAATAATATTACTTATTACTACTATTATTTATTACTTACTAAAAATATGAATTAGTAAGTAATAATTAGGTACATATCACATTATTATTTTTTAATATTTTTTTTATGGAAATTTTTCTTTGTGGAGAAATTACTTTTTATTTACGAAATTCTCAGGGTAAGCACAGCTTTTCTGCTTATATGGAGAGACCGCCACTGATGACACACCGTAGAAACCGATACAGCCCGCTTCCATCTTATACTGCATCGTCAATTACCATCAGGTGAAATCGCAAGGGATAACTTGTAGATAAAAAATAATAATTTATGAGTTAATTTGGAATATCTCTATGTACATTGTACACTAATACACATATTGCTACGTATGTATGTATGTATACCTGTATGTATACCTGCAAGATGTATTATTTAGTAATGTTCTTGTGAGATATTATATTGTAAGGTTCGTTGAGAATTCAGTATTGCAATAGGACCTCCTTTTGTTGATTTAAGGTATTTTTATGATTGTTGATCTGACAATTTAAGAAAAAGAGGATTAGACAGGAGTGAAAATGGCAGACATGAGATGTAAGCGAAAAAGATAATGTTTGGAAAGACTAATAAAATGTAAAATGGTATTAAGAGAATGGAATAATAATAATTAAAGGAAATTATATAATTAAAGAGGATTTTTATTATATCTCAGAAGTGGTAAGACAACGCCGATTTTATTATTTTGTTCGATCTCAAAATTCATCTTATTCGATTTGTCGAATTACTAATACAAATTTTATGTTTTCTGTTCGAGCTCTAAATAATGCCGGGTGATGGGAATAAGGAGTCTCGACGTTTACAAACGCCTGCAGCATGTAGACGGACGTCTCGCGGTGGATGATTCTAACACAGCAGTGAGACCGAGTCCTCCGCGAAGTGGTTACCGCAGCCGTAGTCGCAGCCGTAGCCGCGGTCATGTGAGAAGTCGTTCTCGGGAGCGTACGAGTAGCTATAGGAGGAGTACAGGACTGCGAACGGGAGCAACAACGCGAGCGATTTTTGAGGATTGAAAAGGACTTAGACGTAATAGACGTAGCTCGTGGACAATATTCACCAGAACGACGACGTTATTCTCGTGAAGAATCTCGGGAATGTAGAATTTCTGGTTCCAGTCATCAGAACCGAAGGCTTAGAATGGACAGACCTGAAGATAGGACTAAGTCTACAAGATCATATACCTAGCTTAAATTATTATTGTTATTATTATTATTTTTTCTAAGGAGAATTTTGCTCAATCTTTGGAGGACATGCTGAGATGGAAAAGCAGATATAATGAACCCAGAATTACTTTTATGAAAACTACTTAGCTCTTATAAATCAATGCGATATTACTGGTAAGCGTGCCGCAGATTATATTATACATGGCACTCATTAACGACAAAACGATTAGATCTAGTGCACTTGCACTACGTTGTGAATATCTAAATAAATTAATTAGAATTTTTGATTAGTAACAAAGAAGGATTCGGAGATAGAGTTGTTAAAGTTAAAGATTTTTTTTTTATGTATAACTGAACATTGGCTAAAACAGAATGAATACATGTTCAATTTTGGTAATCTTTAGGTTGGTGGTTCGTTCATCAGAACCAATGCTATTCATGGGGGCTGATTATTGTTGGACAAAAAAAAATTAAATTAAAAAATCGAAATGACATTGTAAGTCTATCTGTTGTACGGTCAATAGAACTAGCGGCAGTTTAATTAGAGCAATTCATTGTTGTGTCTCTTTACAACCACTATTGTCCAATTTCGGACTTTTTGACTTTTCTTTTTTTTTTGACAAAAACAATGAAAATAATTTGCTCTAAAAGCCAACAGTTGAAATCATTTTAAGGCCATTTTGTAAGATGGTGATAATATAAAAAGAAAACCCAGCTGAGTTTGTTGTGGGCTCTTCTCAGACCAGGGCGCGTTGGAACCCTCGTAGTTTTAGTTTTAAGTTTTCGTAAATAATTATCACCATTAAAGTGTACAGTGTACCAATTTTGAATTAAGTTTATTTGACTTGACTTAACATGGCTTAAATGTCGATGATACTAGCATGGATGAAGATGACAAGGATGAGAGTTGGACTAGTTAAAGTTTTTGTCTATCCTTTTTTTTTTTCCTTATTGAAGCTAAAATATGACGTAATGTTATCAATGGTTAAGTTCGGTTTAGTTGACTTCGAATTTTTACTTTAGAGTTTGAGTTTATTAAGCCATTTTTTTTGTTGTTGTTATTATGAGAGAGATGAGATGATAAAATGTATAGTTTGACAAAAAGGAATACTAGAGATTAGTAGCAAACGTTTTTGCATTTAATTTGTTATATTATTGAGTGGTGGCTTCTCAATTTCTTTAATGGTTGATAATATTAATTAATGGTTCATAATATGAAATATTCTGGCACGTTTGTAAGAATTGAAACGTAGGTATCTCGTATGTTATCGATAATGATGTATGTAATATTGATTTTATTCTATTGATTCTATTGATATTCTATTGATATTCTATTGATTTTATGATGATTTAGTGAATTTAAATGGTGAGCATTAAATAAGATGGATTAGCTTCGTGACACGATTGCTGTGGAATGATAAGATTGATAAGCATATCTATATTACCATTGTAATACAGAGTAAGGTCATTCACATAGATTGGTTTGAAAGGTTGTTACATATTATGATTGTTGCATTTGGCGTCAATAGAGGGGTTGATGTCAGTGCAATAAATATATATTATAGAGAGTTATTAAAGATAGATTGAACATCACTAGACGTGTTGATGTCAATGAAGGTAGATATGTTTATTGCATTTGGTGTCAATAGACGAGTTGATGTTATTGAAATAAATATTATATAAAGAGTTTTACAAGTCATCAATAGACGAGTTGATGTTAGTAAAATAAATAGATATATAGAGTTATAAAAGATAGATCATCAATAGACGAGTTGATGTTATTGAAATAAATATTATATAAAGAGTTTTACAAGTCATCAATAGACGAGTTGATGTTAGTGAAGTAAATATATAGAGTTATAAAAGATAGATCATCAATAGACGAGTTGATGTTATTGAAATAAATATGAGTTTTACAAGTCATCAATAGACGAGTTGATGTTAGTGAAATAAATATATAAAGAGTTTTACAAGTCATCAATAGACGAGTTGATGTTAGTAAAATAAATAGATATATAGAGTAATAAAAGATAGATCATCAATAGACGAGTTGATGTTATTGATATAAATATTAGTTTTACAAGTCATCAATAAACGAGTTGATGTTAGTGAAATAAATATATAAAGAGTTTTACAAGTCATCAATAGACGAGTTGATGTTAGTAAAATAATATATATATAGTTATAAAGATAGACCATCAATAGACGAGTTGATGTTAGTGAAATAAATACATAAAGAGTTTTATAAGTCATCAATAGACGAGTTGATGTTATTGAAATAAATATTATATAGAAAGTTTTACAAGATAGATCATCAATATACAGGTTGATTTCAGTGTAATAAATGTATAGAGAGTTTTAAAAGATAAAACATAAAATAAATGGTTGATGTGAGTGAAATAAATACATAGAGAGTTTTAAAAGATAAAACATCAATAAATGGTTGATGTCTGTGAAATAAATGTATAGAAAGTTTTAAAAGATAAAACATAAATAAATAGTTGATGTGAGTGAAATAAATACAAAGAGAGTTTTAAAAGAATTTCTGTGAAATAAGTGTATAGAAACTTTTAAAAGATGAATCATCAATAAATGGTTGATGTTAGTGGAACAAATATACTATACAGAGTTTTACAAGATCGAGCATCAATAGACGGGTTGATGTTAGTGGAATAAATATAGGTACTATACAGAGTTTTACAAAATCGAGCATCAATAGACGGGTTGATACTAGTGAAATAAATATATACAGAGTTTTGCAAGATCGATCATATATAGATGGGTTGATGCCAATAGAATTTCATTTTATTTCAATGGTTTGACTGTTACAATAAAAGATTTTAAAATTAAGTACCTACAGTAGAGACAGTCTACTTCTAACAAGCATACGATATTCAGGTTTATTTATAATAAGTATTACACTGTTTGTTGTATTACTGTGATGACGTATGGAGCAGAAACGTGGACACTGACGGTTGGCCTTGTCCATAAATTAAAAGTCCCTAGCGCGCTTTGGAGCGAGCTATGTTGGGTGTTTTTTTTTTCTCAGGGATAAAATCCGAAACGAGAAGATTCATAGGAGAACCAAAGTGACCGACATAGCTCAGAGGATCAGTGGCGGTGGACGTCTACAGGCTGATGGATTGGATTAAAAGTATTACAATTTAAAATCAGAAAGGTCAAAATTATGGCCATCAAAGCTCTAGTATCAAATGAAATTAATGAGTGGGCAGATAAAAAAACAGAGACAAACACAGTCAGTCGAAGATAATTGGAACCAACTTAAACTGGAAATAACTGACATTAACTTAATTTTAATTTTGCTGGTCTTAAATTTGTAGGTCAGAATAGAAGTTTCAGAGGTAATAGCGAGGATAGAGGTCTCATTGTAGAAATGGTGAGTTCATTGAACGAATTGGATGAAGTGACAACAATGGTCGCTGGATAGTGGTTAGCAATAGAAGTGTATATGTAAATGAATTAGACGTATCAGTGAAGGAAAAGGAGAGATTGTTCATGATAACTCTCATAAATTGAAGGAATTTAGAGTGATGAAAATAGTAAATAAAGTAAGAGATGTAAATGATTATGATAATGAAGAATTTTATGACAGTATTGAAGATAATAAAGAAGATAATCTGTGATGATGACGGTCTTGCAGAGAATGAACAAGGAGTTGGAAGTTCTCACTGCAATCAAATGTAGGAAGCTGCAATATCTTGGGCACATCACGCGTCACGAGAAGTACCGATTATTGCAATTACTAATACAGGGCAAGATTCAGGGACACCGAAAACCTGGCAGACGACGTTCTTCCTGGCTCAAGAATCTCCGCGAGTGATACGGGATGAGCACGCGATTATTGTTCCGAGCGGCGGCATCAAAGATTAAAATAGCCTTAATGATAGCCAAACTTCGTAGAGGAGACGGCACTTGAAAAAGAAGAAGAAAGAAGATGAGAGAATGAAACTTAGAGTTGAGGAGGTAAAGGAAACAAGTCGACCTAAGGGAGAAAAAAAAGATTGCTTGAAAAATTTAATGATCATGTTGTTTATGTGAATGTGTGCCGGAGAAGAAGCAATGAAAGTTCAGAAGCAAAAAAAAAAAATGGAAAAATGCGATGAGATGAATAGTTTGAAACAAAATGAAACGTGGGAAATTGTTGAGGAATCAATGGATGAAAAGGTGCGAAGCAAAATGGATTTTTAGGATAGGGTCAAATGGGAGATACAAAGCGGAAAGTGGCAAAAGGTTTTAAACAAATTTATGATGTGAAATGAAGAAATATATTTGCTCGTGGAACAAGATAGTAATAGAAGAGGAAGGAGAGTGATAACTATGAAAGTTGTCAATGTCAATTGCATGTGTGGGAGGTTGGCATTTAGAAAGTATGGATGTAGAAACCGTTTTTTTTTAAATGGAAATATTAAATCTGAAGTTTCACTAGATGGTTATGAAATTGAGATAAGGTCTACAAATTGAGAAGGGCTTTGTTTGGGTTGAGGCAGAGCCCGAGAGATTGGTACGAGTATTATAGGTAGTGAGTTTATGTGGAGGATAAGGACAAACTATGATTATTGTCTGTAAACAGGATGTATTAGTGGTTAAAAAGTTTACATGTGGATTATATTTTAATATGCTTAAAATGAATATATGATTTAAAATATAAAGCAAATAGGTACTCAGTAAGAGATTTCGTATGAAAGACTTAGGAAAAGTGAAACAGTAGTTGGGAATTGATATTGATTGTGGTCCAGAACTGAATAAAATTACTTTGGTTCATTGTAGGTGTATAGAAGGTTTAGCAGAAAAGTTTGGCAAAAAAAAAAGAAGGTTTAGAAGAATAAGGGATTCTGAGAGGTTTGAAACACCCATGGAACAAAATTTGTTAGTAGAACTTTTAATAAAAGTTCTTTATAATGTTTATGTATTTTCCGTTGATATTATTTCTTCTCAAAGGATTCCATATAGCTGAGTGTGTTATGCTATCGAAAGTTTTGGAATAGTAGACAAATGTTATATAAAGTGGTTTGTTGAATTCTTTAGATTTTTCAATTATCTGTTGTATGACATATATGTGGTCAATTATTGTGGAGTAATGTGGTCGGAAACCGGCCTGTTCTATTCGTTGGTTTTTGTCTATTTCTGTTGCTATTCTACTCAGAAAGATTGATGAAAAGAGTTTATAATTGTGGATAATTTCTGTTGACCTTTCTCTGTTCCCAGTTGTATCTTGTTTCTCTTGTGCTATTTCTTGTTGTAGTTTTCTGTATAGATCTGAATAGAAGGCCGTTGCACATTTTACTGTCTTCTTATGTAAGAATAACTGAAACAGATATTCAAAAAGACTAACAGAGCCATCAGATTATGATAGCTTTAGAAGAACAGTCATTTAATTAAATTTTTTATCACACGGAAGTTTAAAAGAGCTTATAAAGGGCTCACAAAAATTGGATACAATGTTTAACTGATGGAAGCAAAGTGGCTAGAGACAGGGAATAAAGTGTTATTTAGTTACTTAAACATATTATATCATATATTATGTAACCGATACTGATACTGAACTGAAAGGAGATGTGTTAGACTGAGTGAGGTTCGTTTGGTTTCGGTAAAGAGAATAAAATAGATGATGTTGTTGTCATATTAAGTATCGAACATGTCATTGTCTTTCTAATCATGTAAATGTGTTGCATTTAAGCATGGTTTACTATATAGTATAGTTGTCTCACATTGAATACTGAAGTATTAATGGTAATAGTAAGTATCGCGGTATATACTCCTACTTTAACATGACGAATGTAAGGTGTTTACCGGATGTGTATGAGGACATACACGTTGTCAGGATGGACGAATGTAAGGTTCGTTGAGAATTCAGTATTGCAATAGGACCTCCTTTTGTTGATTTAAGGTATTTTTATGATTGTTGATCTGACAATTTAAGAAAAAGAGGATTAGACAGGAGTGAAAATGGCAGACATGAGATGTAAGCGAAAAAGATAATGTTTGGAAAGACTAATAAAATGTAAAATGGTATTAAGAGAATGGAATAATAATAATTAAAGGAAATTATATAATTAAAGAGGATTTTTATTATAATATCTACCGATTAAGTAGGTAAACTAGTTGATCTTCATTCGATATTTGAATACTCATAGAATTCGTTGAAAGTAAACATAGGTACTTTAATCTTTTTCTTGTCGCCATAGCTAGTATTGGTTGGAAAACTTAAATAAAAAAGACCAATAATTTACATAAAATATTCATTTTATTAATCCGAGCCATTACATTTAAAAAGTTAACTGAAAGTAAAATTATAATTAATATGATATCATCAAATTCTTAGTAAGTTAACTACATTTTTGCGGGTTAATTATTGCGAGATAATATGTAATAGGTATAAAATATCAAACTGTATACTTCTAAGATTTTTTTTTCAATTTGAACTTTTCATTATTTTTTTATTAAGATTACGTCATGGATATTTTTTTACTGCAGACAAAACTTATTTTCGCAATATTAAAATTAACTTAATCTCTACATAATAGGAATGAACATAAATCATAATAAATAAGTACGCCTTATATATTAAAACAGCTAACTATTAACTATATTAACTATCAACTATAGAATTATTTCTTGTAATATCATTTATATTATATTTGGTAAAATAATTAAAGAATTACTTGAAATTAATAAAAAAATACTTAACATATTTATAGCCTTGACTTTTTATCCTTGTCCAATGTTTGAACTGTAGAGAATACTGCAATAGCAATTAGGTTCATCTATTATATGTACTTATATTTGTGATTTGCAATAAAGCTCAAAGATTTTGCAATTTGCAAAAAATTTACCTGACGTAAAACGTACCTGACGTCTATAGTTTAATCATTGAAATAGAAATACATTTTACTATTGAAATCGCAAATATCTATACAACATTGCAAATAGATTAAGAATACAAATTTTCTTTTAATATTTTCTGAAAAAACATTATGAAAATTGAAACATCTGCCAGTAAGGTGTTTTTATGATAATAATAATTTCATATTATCGAAGTTGTAATTTTTTTATATTATTTTTGTTTACACTATATTGCATTTTTGAAATTTATTAAAACTTAATTTATATTTTAAGGGATAATATTTCTATTTATAAATTATTATTATTTATAATAAAAAGGCACATTATTATAATACATATTGGATAAAGTCGTATGATTTTATAGGCTTAATAAGTTTTTTTCCTTCAGTTATTTATAAGCATACAATCTTATAAAAGTGAAGTTACATTACACACTAACGTTTATAATATCACAACACACAAAGATATCACAAAATTCTTATTATATACTTAATTTTATGTGGCTAGAAATGGCGTGTAAGTTTTCCGAAATTTTTATTATTAGAGTTAAGTACTAACATTTTTATAAAATGAGTCTAAACACGTAAATATTGTGTTAAAAGAAGACTAAAACAATTTTCAATACCGTTTAAATGTTTTTAACATTTTTCATTAAAAAAATATAATCGATTTTTATCGAAAATGCACAGAATATGTAAAAATGTAAACGTATAATATATGACCAACTGGTTTGGATGAAATTAGCATATATATAGCGATCCCTATTTTCACTTGCACGAAATGTCAAGTATATTACACGCCATAATTCTTCTTACGTACCTACACATTTTACGTACTTTACGTAGGTACACATAATTGTTATTTCTAATTAAGCGCTCAATAAGCGCCGCGCTATCAATTTCATCTCAAATGAAAGTGATCAACGCCATACTAAACCTAAAGGAAAATGCATTAAATTGAGCAACTAACCCCTCATGAGATCCACTCATATAAATAAACTAACTCTTTGGTGAGAATATGTTGAGGATCTTCGTCTTGATGTTCAAGAGGGTCGTGATGGATCTCTTCACTTTCTTCTTGGGTACCCTCTCCGGCCCCAAAAAGGGTTCAGAGAAGGATTTTTGCAAGGAGCTCATCGCCGTCTCAGGCTCCTTCGCCGGCTGGTATTTGTACTCCTTCACGACTTTTTCTTCATTGGGATCGTACCTGTACAGCACCGAGTAAGTACGTTTCACCTTTTTGAGAATGCGTGGTGTGCTCGCGGTCCTTTCGCTCTTACAACGCTTGACTTTGTTCCTGCCGTAGTAATCCTCGTAATTGTCTGCGTCCACGTAAATGATCCGCTTCCCCAGGGCTTGTTCCCTTTCTTTCTTCAAGTTTTTCCACGAGGCGATAACCGATTCCCGCCGGAAGGTCTTGTTGGGATTGTGCCGGCTGATCAGATAGGGCTGGTCGTCTTGGATGTTAGACGTATCCTTCAGCGGAGAACCCCTCGGGCTCGGGCTGTAGTCGATCTCGTAATCATCGCGCGAGATCTGAAAAAAGAGAGAAAACCACCATCAGTGACGGCTTAGGTGTATCACATAAATGCTCTACATAACTAGGCGTTTGTCGATCTATAATCGCTGTCTCATAAACCACGTCGGATGAGAGATCTTGGGAATTATTTTAAAGTATAAAATATATCGTGACTGAGGGCTTTATGCGGCAAGTCGCGTGACGCCTAGGGCCGGATTGCCGTCCTTTTCTGTTATTTTGGTAATGTTCATCTGTCTTTGTCTCCGTCAGTGGAGCCTTTCGCCCGCTGCCCACATGTCTGAAACCACCTGTTAGATGAGCCATATGCTCGCGAGATGTTAGGACTCTTGGCAAAGTTTGTATATTATCATATCGTTCGACATCGAACTGTCGGAAGTAGTAAATACATAGTAAACAAAATAATCATTTACTCCAAACCCTTTTTCTCGGAAGCCGAGGTTGTGCTGAGACGGATGAGACATCATTAATAAAAATAGTTTCACATCAGCAAAGGTTGAGCAATGACGCTCAGTTAAGATGCCCTTCAGAATCATGTTGTTTTTTTTTTTTTACTAAATCTTGTTGGTTATTACTAAAAGCTTTCGTCTAATAAATAACAGTTACAGTTAAAATGTAAAAAGTTACAACATAGCAGTAGAAATATTTGCTATTGTGCAACGGACTTTTTATAGATTTCTTAAAACTCAGAATATTATGGAACAAGCATACGAATAGGTATTGGTCAAAGAATAGGTCAAATAAAAATAGAAGTTTTACTACCAGTATGCCTCAGAATATGGTTTATTGTGAACGTTAGAATAGAGTGGAGCTAACTTTTTCATTGAAATAAGCGAACAGCTTTAATAAATAACATTCTACGTTTTATCTACTAAATAATACTTTTCTTCTAAGTATTTGGCAATGTCTTTAATTACGCAGAACAACATGAGATCCAAGTTAAAGTTAATTCATTTGAACCACCGGAGTTGTTGTGCAAGTGAATTTACGAAACTTTGTAAAAAGATACTTCGAATTACTATGTGTATTTAATACAATCTTCCGAATTTCTGTCCGACATTGAAAGAACGTTTAATATTTTCTATTTGATATTTAAATTCTTTATCTACTTTTAAAGTGTTTTTTTATCTATCAAAGTAACCAGGTTACCGAACGCCGACGTTTTAAGGCTTAGCCTGATTTCTCAATAAATTGATACACCTTGCGCTAAGAGAACACATATTTCAACGTCCGCCAATCTCGACACGACAAATGTTTCGCCGATCCGTTTTGACAGGCGGTGTTTTGTAACTTTATTTTAATGGTTCATATGTAAAAAAACACGCGTTACCACTGCTCGCGAATTTGGGTCGCGAGAAAAATATAGGTCACTTAAAAATATCCACCCTATTACCGGTGTTAATTAACACGGCCTAATTTACTTAATTATTACGTGCGATTAACTCATTTAACGGTTTTACAGACGGATGTTGTTGTGATTGCGTGAAGTAATAAACTTCTTTTTTTTTTTCAGGTAAAACGAATGCCGAATTTTCTTCGTCAGTGAGTTTCGCTGTGTCCATACTATTCTCGCGAATGCTTCGTGTCCCATTTCATTTGCGCTGTTTTGTAATATGTACTGAAATACGTATAGTATTTCTGTCCCGGCGTGCATAGTTGGATGTTATTTGTGGCCGTTATTAAAAGCCGAAGGTGATTGTACTAAAAGGTGCACAGATATATTTGTCACGAGCTATTTTAGACAATACGTTCGAGTATATACTTGAAATCGTTCAATGCAACCGTGCTAGGGTCGGTCGGAACTTTTAATAGATTAATACTTGTTGGATTCAAGTGCTTATAAATGCATTTATTTATTACATTCCACAATTTAGGAAAATGTTTTGGATTAGTAAATATTGCAATGACTTGACAACAGTCACATCTGAAAGTGACGATGCGACCTAAGATGGAATAGCCTAGGAACTTTAGTTACCATACCAAATACCATAGAGCAATGGACGCAGAGAGATACCCGCCGTAATATACCTATTGAAATACCTTATCAAAGACGTTTATCGATTTTATTATTTAAATTGATGCAATAGTCCTGTATGGAACACGATTGTCCAGAAAAAGTTCTTTTCAGTCTAGCCTTGAAGGAACCCAAACGAGTCTGTATTTGACTGTAGATTTATTCATAGCATTCGTACGAGGGAGGGTCTCATATCGCACTAAATGTTGAAGAGAAAAGAAAATATTTATGTATGAGCAGTGGGTCAGTGTCACTCACCCTGGACGAGAGGACAGCTAGCTCTTATTGATATTCAATATGCGAGACGTCCACCGCGAGCTAAGCTATAACCACAGCTATAACCGCACCCGTGACACTTCATACTGTGATATGATTTAGTTGCAAACTACTACTGACAAGGACAAAGCTATACGTGAATCGAGCGGGACAAGGACACCGCTATACGTACCTAATACCGCTAAGCGTAGTACATTACGGTTGACGATGTGCGGCGATGAATTGACAGGGGGAGTGAGATTTACTAGTAGTAGTATTAATCAGTACAAGTAGTAGTAATTAAGAGTATTTTTGGTAATTATTAACTAGGTTAACTATAACTACATCTGTATTTATAAGTCTGTATTTATAAGTCAAAATTCTTCATTAAACTGTTCAAAAAATGTATACTATTAATAAATACTTCGTTCACACGTTTATCTTCTAAATGTAAACATCATCATTATAGAAGCAGGATGAGGTTTAATATTAAAACTACTTAAATCAAACTATTATTAAAATATCTTTATTTATCACCCGCACAAACTTAATTAATATCGAATCACAGATTAGTTTAACTGAGATCTCTTTTCAAAATCTATTTTATACTAATTATAATTTAATTACATTCAGCCAAGTCCAACATGGCAGCACTTTATTCGATTAGGGTGTGATTGCTATCGCAACCCTCAATCAAATATCACGACCTAGATGCTGAACCATCTAATAGTCGGTTGAGTCTCTGGAGGAGACTGAATTCATGGCTTCGAAAGGCCCGTATTTATACCAATAATTCAAGATGGCGGTTCGGCGCCAATAAATGAATCAAATGTCAGTTCATTCTAACATATTTCAATTATGAAATTAATAATCTGTAAACCATTTCTAAAAATTCTAATTGAATTTCAACAATAATCTGACATAAATGAGACGCAACGCACAGTTATAAAGTGTAGTGAGCCAGTCATTATTTTCAAACAACTCAAACTAAAGTTTATTTACTTTGGCATACGGTTAGAATTTGCATTATGAAAAAAAAAAAAGAACGCCGCTCCTATGCTAATACAATCTTTAGGATTATCATGTTAATGTAACTGATTAAAGCTTAGCTTGCAGTGGATACATTCGTAGCACTGTATGTTCGTACGCGATGTACCTACGCTGCCGCAAAAGTGATCCTCCCTCGATGTACATTAAAGTTGTTTTCGGCGTTCGAGGCGAAAAACCTACTTTAGCGTACCGTTAGCTCATATTATGTGCGAACGCTTGCAAAAAAACATTGCTTCTACAGGGTTGTCAGATTTGAGTTCACTATAAAGTGAATTTAATAAAATTAAATAAATGAGTATGCTATTATAGACGACGTACCATCTACATTTTTGTATTCATATCCTAATGGTTGCCTTGTATGCTAGCCAAAAGTAATAACCACTAATGTAGAGATAAACACGCTTTAGGGACCTTTCAGATAGACCGGCGCGGAGAGCAGAGCAAATTTTAATCGCATTTAAAATAGAATCTTAAGACATTGAAATAAGCTTTATTTTTACATTTTATCTCTTTTATGATAAGAGGATGCTCGAGGATGCTCCCAATACGCTCGGTGTGAAATATTAAGAGCAGCCGCTCGGCTGCTCGTCGAGCCGGTCGGCTGCTCCATGCTCGTGCTCTTTCGCGCTCGAGCATCCGACCGGCTCCGTTCGTGTGCTCTTTCATGCTCGCGCAGCCGACCGTAGACCGAATTGCTCTGCCGTCCGGCCCAAGAGCGTACGCTCGGCTCTGAACGCATCCGCGTGTCCGTTCACACAGACCGGCGCGGAGAGCAGAGCTTTGAACGGGCGGTCTGTGTGAAAAAAGAAATGCTCTCCGCGCCGGTCTATCGGAACGGTCCCTTATTGTACTATTTATTTATCCATTAAAATGAATTGAATTTTAATACATTAAATTACTACTATTTGTGACGTTACATACATAATATTAAGCAAAACTATAAGTATCTATTTAGTTATTTAAGTTGCGCTTCAATTTTCTTAAGTTTAAAAGCATACCGCATTATAAAATGTATAATTACTCTGCTTTATTATACATAGGTAGTTTAAAAATATTGAACCTTTTTTAGTTAAACTAATATTTAGAGAAAATTGGGTACCTACTCACTAAAAATTTTAAAAATTTCATTTTGCATTTTAAAAATTTGTCTTACAGTGCCAACCCTACTTAGATACGTTTTTCCCCAATTTACAGCTATAAGCACACGCTCTTTCATTTAGCAATGCATGAGATTCACCAGAATTTGTTATGTTATTTAGATTTAACGGTTAATTTTTGATAATTAAGGATTTCTTTTAGGAGATTTGAACTGTATCATAATGGTATTAACGTCGAAATGTTTATTATAACAGAAGTGTGGCTAATAAATGTTCTAAAAATGTTAAAGTGTTTTCTAAATATCTAGGCTTGAGCTTTGCAGATTAGTGACTTAAATTGCATGAGCTTTTTATTAAATCGATATTCTCAAGTCGCTGGTGCCCGGTGGACACTTGCGGCACTATATCGTGTTGTGTGGCGATCAAAGAGACCTGTGTCCAGAAATCTGGATGACTATCGGTTGATACGACGACGATATAATATTTGAAATATATACAATATACTTTTTAGAGCTCTTCTGCTCATAATTATATTTGTCGCTCATGGAACTACCAATATTCTCGATACCTATAACTAAGTTGGTATACGTATGTTGTACTGTATGCTCTACTAAATTTCCCTAACCTTGCCTACGTAAGATTATTCTACATCCAAAATAATAAACAGCTTAATATACTCGTTCTAAACATTTAAATTGGCTCGAATGCCAGAGCTATATTGGATAATATGCTTTTGATCGTACTATTGCATATAGTAGGTATGCTATTATTGTCCTGTTAGTTCAAGTACGAAATATTGTATATTTAGTACAACCGAATTGAACGAAGGTTAATAACCGAATAGATGACAAGACAATTAAGAAGATTATCATCGAAAATAGTTATGACGCCTCTGTACATGCTCACTGACTAACTGTTTTGAACCCACGCAGTATTTCTCCTACACCAAATTTTTTGATGAGTAAGTAATATATTTAAGTATTTTGTGTTAAATGTAAAGTGCGTCCTCACCCCTACATTAATATTCTCATTGCTGTTTGAGATTTCATATGTAATTATATTTTTTCAATTATGAAGAGTGCCATAATTTGTAGTGACGTTTTAGCTGACTTCTATATTTTAAGTAACTTCTGTGATTTGAACGTAATATTGTGCAAGAAATAAATGTTATTAAATATAATTTTCAATGTTTAAGTTCAAACCTACAACCATATCGGTTGTACGTTCAGTCTAGATTCCAGTTATCTACTCTATTATAACGTTAAGATGTAAGACGCTCGTAATGACTTCGAGTAATGATTAACGTAATAGGAAATACATATTTGTTTTGTTTATAACATGGTACTAAAACAAAAAGCTGTAATGCAAGTGGGGAACTCGGGATTACCCAAGATTCTAATAAATTCCTAACACAAATATCGGTATATCGATCATGTATCTAATCCATCACTATTGTGTTTGTGTTTATCGGGAAATAACTATTTCAAACTCATCATAAAATATATTTGAAATTTATGAAGCAATAGGGATTACCCAGACCACAAAGAGTGACACAAATATCGATAGACAACAAAGGCTAACACAAGTATCGATATATCGATGATATAATCCATCAGCATTATGCTAGGGGCTCAATTTTTAAACTGTCATCCATCAGTATCAGATCGGAGCTCTCAACTTTCGAAACTGAAAACCGGAATAACCGGCGCACAGTGAATCGCCTAGAACAAGCTAGGTGGACAAAAGTCAATTCAAAGAATCACTTAATTGATGGTCACTTATCACTAATGATAACCCAGGGATAATTAATGCAGGTAATAATTATTGCAAACATTTCTTATCGATGAGTCATACGCAGTTGAAATCTGGTAATAAGGTAATTACATTAACGTAAACAATTTAGTTGCAATTGTGCATTGCTTTCGACAACATATATTTAAATTTGTGCTGAATATTATAGTTTTTGCTGTGATGGATTTTACTTTAGAGGGTAAGTATTTTCTATTTTTACTTCAAATAGATTCTAATAACAGATAATATGCAGTCTAACAGTTTTTGAAATAGGAGTCCAAAAAATGTCGTCTTTTTTTAAAAACCTTTACTTTCAAGGAATGTAACTTTTTGTATCCACATGTATCCAGTCTAAATTTTTTATATAATATAGCTACTACATTAAGCTTCAATATTATATATAATTTGAATACCACAACGATTCCATTTCATTTTAATAAATTTTTTTCAGAACACGTGCATTGCATTTCGAAAATGGAATTTTTCGAAGAGTGGCGGAAACATGCCAAAGAAGACAGAAATATTCGTCTAATGAGTTTTATTATGGAAAAATTTTCTATTACGAATATGACTCCCGACTCACAGAGGAGTATTCAGCTACAAATAGCAAGTATTTCGTCAAAATTAGCTGAAAAGTGGGCTGAATCGAAAATGACGGAGGATCGTTTTCTTCAGAAAAATAAAAGTTGGTTCGAGGGGGCAAACATACAATTTAAAGTTTGCATACATCAGGCTTGTCCTTCCTCATCATCTGAAGGAAGTCGGCCTCAAGGGCGACCTAAAAAGGACTTTGAAGATACGTCTTTCAAAACCAAAAAACGCAGGGTTGAAGATTTAGTGCAATCGCGCAGTGCTTCTGAATTAACTACAGCTGCGGAAGTGGCACATCGTTTGTCGGGTCACAGAAACGTAGCTTCTTTAATAAGAAGTTCCGAATCTTCGGAAAAAAGGAAATCTGTTGGTGATGTTTGTAGTGGTAGGCAATTAAACAGTGACGAGGCGTTAGCTTATTATGTAGATTCTAGGTGCACCAGTCACGCTTATAAAAAGACGCGAAAGTGGTCATTGAAGGCGGGACATGAAGTGTTTCCATCTTATCATAGTCTCTGTAAAGCCAAAAAATCATGCTATCCTTCGGAGGAAGACATTTCTGTGACCGAAACGCGCGCTGATATTAAGCTTCAAGCTATTTTGAATAAAACTGCTGAACGTTTGATTGAAGTGCAAAGTGAAGTCATTAGAAATGTGTCTTCTTCATCATTTACATTAATTAGTAAATGGGGATGTGACGGGAGTTCCGGGCACAGTACATATAAACAGAAATTTGAGAACATTGACGCTACTGATGAGTTTCTGTTTGTATTTGCATTTGTTCCTTTGAAATTGATTGATGATGACCAAAATATTATTTGGCAGAATCCACGGCCTTCATCGACACTTTACTGCCGACCAATTAAATTTATTTTTTCAAAGGAAACAAATGAATTTACTAAAATTGAAACTGACAAAGTGTTAGAAGAAGTATCTCAACTTCTTCCAACATCTTGTAGTGTTGGTGAATCTCAAATTACTGTGAAGCATAATCTTTTATTGACAATGACAGACGGAAAAGTATGCAATGCTTTGACTGACACAACCTCTGCACAAAAGTGTTATATCTGTGGAGCTACTCCTAAAATGATGAATGGCGAATTAGAAGGCTTGGTTGATAAGAAAGAACATTACGGTTTTGGTTTGTCTACTCTGCATGCGTGGATTCGCTGTTTTGAATGCTTGTTACACATTAGCTATCGTTTAGATATAAAAAAGTGGCAAGTCAGAGGTGATGAAGATAAAGCTAGTGTGAAACAGCGTTCAGACGAAATCAAGCAAAAGTTTAAGAATCAAATGGGACTTATTGTAGACAAACCAAAACCTGGTTATGGGAACACAAATGATGGCAATACGGCTCGTAGGTTCTTTATGAATCCGGAATTGAGTGGGGAGATTACAGGATTGAACGTTAATCTAATTAAAAACTTTAGTATTTTATTAAGAACGTTATCTTCCGGCTACGATATCAATATTACCGAATTTGAGAAATTTTGCATTGAAACGAGATCTCTTTATCTGAGTCTGTATTCGTGGTATTACATGCCTGTTACTGTACACAAAATCCTAATTCATAGTACAGAAGTTATTAAAACTTCCATAGTTCCAATTGGGCAACTCTCGGAAGAATCTCAAGAGGCTCGAAACAAAGACTGTCGTAGATTCCGCGAGCACCACACCAGAAAACAGTCACGTAATTTCACGAATACAGACTTGTTGCATATGCTCTTGATAACGTCCGATCCTGTAATAAACTCACTCAGGGAAGTGCCGAGAAAGAAGACTGAGAAATTACCAGTAGAAGTTCTAAATTTGATTGTCCCTCCTTCAATACCAACACATCAGATAGCACGTAATATTCAACCGTGTGATAAAGAAGATTACGTGATATCTGATTCGACTGATTGTGAAAGTGATGATGAGTCTTCTGATGAATATTATTAGCATATATGGTATTATTTGTAAAATTGATATTATTTTTAAGTTGTATATATTATACTTTTTGTATATATTAAGTTTTGTTTATCATAAGGTAGTTTTTAGTGATTTAAACTGGTATTTTATGTTGCGTTTTATTTTTTTCTTTAACTTGTTATTATATTACTGATTTTAAACATATTATTTTCATTTAAATAAGTACATTTTTTATACCAAATTTGATTTTTTATTTAAAACAAGCGGATGAAACATGCCAAGTTTCATTTCAATCCATTCAGTAGTTTTTACGTGATGCGCGCACAAATATACAGACAAACAGATAAACAGACAAACAGACAAACAGACAGAAATTTCAAAAATAGCTTTTTTATGTTCTATTACTTATTCCTAACATCCCCTAGTTATTATTTTGCAAAAATCATTAATGTACAGATACGGCAAGTCTACGATTATATTATATAATTATTCAAAATTTTCCTGAAGCGTTTAAATAATTATTTTTGATAATTTAAGCAATATCACAACAAAATATCAATGTTCATAGCTATAATAGTTAGAATACACAAAAAAATGTTTTTGTCCACCTAGCTTGTTCTAGGCGATTCACTGTGCGGCGGAGCAATGACAGTTATTAGAGATTGTTACAGCACAAAACCGTCTTTATACGATAGGGTTGCTAGGATTTTTTTTTTAATTTTATTTGTAACATGTTATATTTCTTTGATCATCACTTTAGCCATTTAACGTCCCACTGCTATGCACAAGACCCCTCTCTTATAGTAGAGAGATACGTATTTAGAACTTAGACCCACCATGCTGCTCCAATATAGGTTAATGGGATTTAAAGACCATTGTCACCTGATAGAGATAAGTAATAACAGGGACCGATGGCTTAACGTTGTCTCCGAGGCAAGAGGTTGAATCTGAAGTGAAAAGAGTATTAAATTTTATTGGTATGGTTTATCGGTTTTAAGCTATTGCATAGCTTCTATCGCGGGCCTTGAGCGTGGAGACCGAATGCAGAAATTCCGTAACGAAAATAACCTAACACCGAATCCTAATACCCCCCACTCCGACCGGCACAGCCATAGAGATAATAATAATAATATAGAGGTGCCCTAATGCACACGCCCTAAAGGCACCTCTATATTATTATTATTATTATCTCTATGGGTGATACTTTCTTTTATAGACAATTATGAGGAGATTATAATTAGATGACGAGAAATGACTTTTTAGAATAGAATAGAAAAGAATAGAAAAGTTTTTTATTCAAATAAACTTTTACAAGTGCTTTTGAATAGTCAGATGAATCTACCACTGGTTCGGAATGCCGTTCCAACCGAGAAGAACCAGCAAGAAACTCGGCGGTTGCTCTTTTCCAAATTTACAATATCAATATAACAATTTTATGGTAAGTACATGATTGAATTGCCGTCTCGCGCATTGCTGGAACGAGTCAAATCCACGCCTTTTTATCATTTATATAAGTAATCATAATTTTATTCAGATAAACTTTCGGAAGCGTTTACGAATCGACAAATGAATCTACCACAGGTTCGGAATGGTGCTTACAATTCTACACATGTGAAGAAGGGCAGACAAAAGTAGCCCCATTTCCGACGGTGGCACCCGTTCACGAGCATGACGCATGATCCAGCCATTGCTTCGCTCAACCATATTCGAGGGAACGTAACAACCCGCACCACACGACACCACCACAGAAATGTTTAAAGAGAGCGTGACATACTTAGGCTACCCATGATCAAAGCATCGAATTGAACACCAATAATCAAATACTCGGTTTAAGACATTGAGAAATTGCTCCATGCTTTTTTATCATTTATATAATCTTCAATTGTATAATATGCTTTTTTTATGAGCATATTTTTAATAGAGTTCTTAAACTTGTGTAAAGGCAAGTCTAAGATTGCTTGTGGAATTTTATTATAGAACATTACGCCCATTCCCACAAATGACCTTTGGACCCTTTTGAGGCGTAACTGAGGAATCACGAGCCTATTTCTATTTCTTAAGGACCGGCACACCTAAATCGGGTTAAACAAGGTCCAGCATTTTAAGTTTTTACAACAGTAAATATTAAAATTTCTAAACATAATAAATATTATGCACTACTCTATAAAATGAAGTATAAGATCATTAAAAAAAATAGTCATAAAGTCTTATATTAATAATAGAAAAAAAATCGAGAAATTCATAGAAAACTTTAAAATAGCGTTGCCGCATTTGAAGTCTCCTGAATTAGTTTGAGACATAAAAACAACAAAAATTGTCTTAAATTAATGGTAAAAGACCAAGGAACACGATAAATAAATTTGTTTTTCAATACAACTTTAAGTTTTTTTGCAATTGGGTAGCAAACATACCACATTTTTATCCACGATTTCTTCATACAAATTACTATGGCGTGCACCGCTGCAAAATTCAACCTATATATTCCCGGAACGCGAAGCTTGCGTTTCAATCGCCCGCGGGCTGTCAAGGTGGAAGGTGCGCTCGTCGCTTCAAAAATCCTGTCGCGATCTCTGTTCGTGTACATACACAAAAACTCGCTGGAGCGGTACCATTGGACAAAAGCACGTGACTAAATACCTACCATGACGAGAAGCTCCGCTGTGAGGGGCTGCTACCTACGTAGTTCGCGCGAGATTATAATATTTTTCTATAAATTAGGATGTTTTTAACCTTTATTTAGTTAACTTCAGTAAATGATAAAATTAAAAAAATGTAAAATATACCAAATTCTTGCACTATGTGTATGTGAAATTCCAAAATTTATTATTTTAGAGAAATTTTTTTTTTTCCTGTCAACCCCATAATTTTTGGACTCTAACTTTTGTTATATCTGTCAACCCCATAATTTTTGGACTCTAACTTTTGTTGTTGAAATGATGACGACTGACTTAATAATTATATTAAGTCAGTCGTCATCATTTCATCAATCATTCTTGAAAGCTTTTATCGCCGAAACTATGACTCATAGCCCCATGGTGTTGGTGTTAATTTTTTTTTGACGTGATAAAGTCTTATAAATCGATGAACGCCGGCTGCACGCACGAAAAAACATGACACTTGAGCCGAGCGTGCAAGCGAGAGCGCGGAACAAGCTATAGAGAGGCACGATCTTCCTAAGTGTTTGGTTTCATCAATGTTTTCTCGTTACGTTGTCACGTAAAATTACCTTCCGTAAACCGATTTTTCAGACAACCAATTTTTTTGTGATGTTTGTATGATCGCGTAGTCAGATTTTTGAAAGTTTTTACTTCCAAAACCATGGTCTATAGGTCCCTTAATGTTACTCAATCTTCTTATTTACGTGATGTCTATATTGCTCACGTGGTTAGATTTTTAAAGGCTTATATCTCCGAAACTATAGGGTGCAGCCCAATGTTGTTGGTACTCAAACTTCTTATTTTCGGGATGTCTATGTGCTCACATGGTCAGATTTTTTTGTCATATTTTAAATTGGTCATATTTTAAAACTTATATCTCCGAAACTATATAGTGCAGCTAAATGACTACACTTCTTATTTTCACGATGTCTATGTGCTCACGTAGTCAGATTTTTAAAAGTTTATATCTCCGAAACTATAGGGTGCAGCCCCATGTTGTTGGTACTCAAACTTCTTATTTTCGCGATATCTATGTGCTCACGTGGTCAGATTTTTAAAATCTTACATATCCGAAACTATAGGGTGCAGCCCCATGTTGTTGGTACTCAAACTTTTTATTTTCGCGATATCTATGTGCTCACGTAGTCAGATTTTTAAAAGCTTATATCTCCGAAACTATAGGGTGCAGCCCCATGTTGTTGGTACTCAAACTTCTTATTTTCGCGATATCTATGTGCTCACGTGGTCAGATTTTTAAAATCTTACATATCCGAAACTATAGGGTGCAGCCCCATGTTGTTGGTACTCAAACTTCTTATTTTCGCGATATCTATGTGCTCACATAGTCAGATTTTTAGAAGCTTATATCTCTGAAACTATAGGGTGCAGCCCCATGTTGTTGGTACTCAAACTTCTTATTTTCGCGATATCTATGTGCTCACGTGGTCAGAATTTTAAAACCTTACATATCCGAAACTATAGGGTGCAGCCCCATGTTGTTGGTACTCAAACTTTTTATTTTCGCGATATCTATGTGCTCACGTAGTCAGATTTTTAAAAGTTTATATCTCCGAAACTATAGGGTGCAGCCCCATGTTGTTGGTACTCAAACTTCTTATTTTCGCGATATCTATGTGCTCACGTGGTCAGATTTTTAAAACATTACATATCCGAAACTATAGGGTGCAGCCCCATGTTGTTGGTACTCAAACTTTTTATTTTCGCGATATCTATGTGCTCACGTAGTCAGATTTTTAAAAGCATATATCTCCGAAACTATAGGGTGCAGCCCCATGTTGTTGGTACTCAAACTTCTTATTTTTGCGATATCTATGTGCTCACATAGTCAGATTTTTAAAAGCTTATATCTCCGAAACTATAGGGTGCAGCCCTATGTTGTTGGTACTCAAACTTCTTATTTTCGCGATATCTATGTGCTCACGTGGTCAGATTTTTAAAACCTTACATATCCGAAAATATAGGGTGCAGCCCCATGTTGTTGGTACTCAAACTTCTTATTTTCGCGATATCTATGTGCTCACATAGTCAGATTTTTAGAAGCTTATATCTCCGAAACTATAGGGTGCAGCCCCATGTTGTTGGTACTCAAACTTCTTATTTTCGCGATATCTATGTGCTCACGTGGTCAGAATTTTAAAACCTTACATATCCGAAACTATAGGGTGCAGCCCCATGTTGTTGGTACTCAAACTTTTTATTTTCGCGATATCTATGTGCTCACGTAGTCAGGTTTTTAAAAGCATATATCTCCGAAACTATAGGGTGCAGCCCCATGTTGTTGGTACTCAAACTTCTTATTTTCGCGATATCTATGTGCTCACATAGTCAGATTTTTAAAAGTTTATATCTCCGAAACTATAGGGTGCAGCCCCATGTTGTTGGTACTCAAACTTCTTATTTTCGCGATATCTATGTGCACACGTGGTCAGATTTTTAAAACATTACATATCCGAAACTATAGGGTGCAGCCCCATGTTGTTGGTACTCAAACTTTTTATTTTCGCGATATCTATGTGCTCACGTAGTCAGATTTTTAAAAGCATATATCTCCGAAACTATAGGGTGCAGCCCCATGTTGTTGGTACTCAAACTTCTTATTTTTGCGATATCTATGTGCTCACATAGTCAGATTTTTAAAAGCTTATATCTCCGAAACTATAGGGTGCAGCCCTATGTTGTTGGTACTCAAACTTCTTATTTTCGCGATATCTATGTGCTCACGTGGTCAGATTTTTAAAACCTTACATATCCGAAATTATAGGGTGCAGCCCCATGTTGTTGGTACTCAATCTTTTTATTTTCGTGATGTCTGTATGATCGCGTGGTCAGTCGAGATCAACCATTATTTTTGAAAGCTTTTATCTCCAAAACTATGGTCCACAACCCCATGTTGCTTGAAAGTACTTGATACTCAATCTTTAAATTCGTGGAATTATGACGCAGTGTCGAAGAAGCTAGTACTCATAAAAGGCAAAGGCTACCTATAAAATTTCCACTTTAAAAATAAATAAAGATCTGAATTTCATTTACTAAACCATACCTAAATGGCCTAAAGAAATACCTATTTACCTAATACCTAAACCCATAGAAAAAAATAGAGTTTACAATCGACGTTTTATGTATTAATGCGCAAAAAATACTTTATGCTAAATTAAAATACCTACACTGCCATCTCATCTCATCATCATCTGCCAAAATACGACTTAATCAATACAAATAATTCACGCACACTTCAGTAAATTCACGTTGATCATTGATCATGAAAGTGTGGCAGACATTTCAGTTGCAAAAGCCGTGTCTATTATTTAGATTTGTTTTAAATCTAACGCCTACGCCCATGATGATTAGAAACAAATAGGTTAATAATAATAATATTAACATTTTGTACACGGACGTGAGAGTAAGATACATAAAAAATAATATTAATAAGTCAGTAAAGTAGTAGTAGCTGTTATTTTATTACACTGTAGGTATAATATCGACAAACATCTCGAAAATAAGATAGCTAAGTATGCCTAGGTGAGGAACTCGCTCGCACATCGCCTGCCGTGAATCGAGTGCGCGCACCCGTAGTACCGCTGCTGAATGTATCTATGTGTGCGTGCGCCGACGGTGGCTCTGTGTGTAGCGTTATATGCCTAGTTTTGACTACGCGCTCAAGGTATGCCGGCCCTTAATTGCCTGTCGTGTAATTCGCACTTTTTAATGTAACTGTGAATGTTTTGCCTAACAAAAATTATATTGTTATAGATATATTGAGAAGCTACCGTAAGAATACCTATTTCTTTAAATTTCTCTCGAAGGGAATCCCGCGGTTTTAAATTATAAATTGCGCGAATTGCCCTTTTTTGTAAAACGAAAATTTTTTCAATATCAGCCGCTTTACCCCATAGTATGAGTCCATACGACATAATACTATGGAAATATGCAAAATAAACAATTTTTGCAGTTTCTATATCTGTTATCTGTCGAATCTTCCTAACAGCGTAAGCAGCAGAGCTGAGCTTGCCAGCAAGTGTTGCTATATGGGTGCCCCATTGAAGCTTTGCATCTAGGGTTATTCCCAAGAACACAGTTGTGTCCTCAGTTTTCAATGGCTCACCACTTATCTTTAAATTTTTGCTAGTAACCCTTGTATTGGGCAATAGTATATATATATAGTATATGGGTAATTCTAAGTTAACAGGTACTAAGTTATTAGGATAGGCGGCATGACAAAAATAATAGAATGTTAATACAATTGTAGTATTTCTTTATAGAAACACTTATTATCTTCATACCTGAAAAGTAGCCAGTCAATTAATTTATTATTTGTTATTTTATAATGGACCAGGGGAGATACTAAATACAGGGGAGATATAAGGCGTACAGGGTAGGACTTTATTTTCTATTCTGATACTGTTCCTGACGATCCGTGATAATTGACTAACTGACTGATTTTCCTGGGACAAAATAAATCCACCGTTAACAATCAGGCAATCGGTATTCAAACAAAAACATTGTTCGATGTTCCATTAAGTACCTAAGTGAAATTATAATGTTAAGAAAAAGTGGAATAGAGTAAGATTATAAAATATGGATGTATTCACTAAATTATGAAAACAGTACACGTATCGGCTGTAAAAATACTCCAATACGACATATTTGTATCTCCCCTGGACAGTAAGCATCTTCCCTGGCACCTTAAGAGGCAGGGGAGAGAAGGCAGGGGAGATACTTTTCTGTTAAAAAACAGGTATAAACGTCAAAGTTTTTGTTATACGTAATTAACAAAGAAGAATACGATTCTATGCATAAATTACAGTAATTATTTAAAGAAAATAAAGTATTTAGGCTTATAATTGCGAAAAAAAATTTACCAGGGGAGAGAACACATTCACTGATTCACAACTACTCCTAGCAAGTAGTTTCACTGAAATGGCGGACAAAATGACCGCATGCTTGCGTCGTGAATGCTTGCCGCAAACTTCACGTTGAATGCTTTGTTTTGAAGGTCGCAATTTACGCAGCAAAGTAAACAGTCGTGAGTTTTAAATTAATACATAATGCCAGGGGAAGAGACGCTAAATATGAGGGACAAATGTAGACATTATAGTTAATATGAAAAAAAAAATGTTAGGTGTTGTTTTTTCTTGGATTGCATTAATTTAATTAGTCTAATTTCTAAATTATTGAAGTTTAATTTACTACATAATTTAAATTTAGTTAAAACTATCGATTGACTAACATAATATGGTTAGGGGACATGGCAGGGGAGATACATTTTTCATATTTGAGGCGCTTTTGCGACTAAATTACATACATTTAATTGGTGAATTTAAGTGACCATATAGAAAGCGGTAACTATTATGACATAACAGTGTTATTTCAAATAAATTAAATATGTATATATGATTTTTTATTGTTGCCGTTGAAAATACCTCATAACTTAGAATTACCCATATAATTTTGACTTTTGGAATATTTTATGTGATAAAATAAATGTGATAAATAGTCTCTTGAAATATGGCTTTATATCAGGTCATCATGGACAGCCCTAGTGTGTGTAGGTAGGTATGTCAAGTTTAAATTTAGCGGTGAAAGTAAAATTTTTGCCACAACTTGAAATGTACGACGATCGCAAAAACCCGACTGTAACTAACAAACGATGTTTTTGACAGTGAATGTGTCAATTGTCAACCGTACACGCTTTCTAAACTCTTGCACTAAAGTGGGCAAAAAGTTTTTCTACCTAGAGTCACCTTTGGTGCGATTTGCGAAATATCATTCGAAAGTTTTGCGATCGAAAGGCAAGTTAAATAAGATGTTCAATTGAGAACTCAATGGACAGGTTTTTTCTTAATTAATTCCGACGAGGTAACGTCTTTTTGCGGCTCTAAGAGTTGTAAATTGCATGAAATTGTGCAAATTATTTCTCAAAGCGATTTTATTAAATCACTCAACCGTCTCTAGCCCATGACGCGCCTGTGTTGTTGTGTATCTACGAGTTGCTTGAGTTCCTTGATTATGCTCTGTTTACCTAATTCATGTACTTCTTTTGTAGAAACGTATTTTATTTGACTCATGTTTACTTACAGTAATCTATTCTACGACCCCTCAAACTACTAAAAAAATAATGTACGTAGCTTCGAGATAAACGACGTAGAACAAAAAGAATAACGATAAAAAGGCGATAAACAAAATCCTCGAGAAAATTAACCAGTTCAAAAACCGCGGCGACCGCGACGAAGATTTATTGAATTGTTAAACTAAAGCTTTAAATATACAAACCGCGCGACGAATCCGTGTAAAACGCGGCTCCTAGAAGTTGTTGTACAAGGAATTGTATGGAGGCGAAGCGCGCGTAGGAACTACGCTCCTGCAGTTATACAGCACCATCCGTCCTTGTATTCTTCTATCTTTTATTCGTACTACAAATTGTGCACGCGCACACGCGCGTTCAGTGTGATGGGTTTCCGACGCCGCTTTGTGTCTGTTTAAGCCTTACCAAAACACTAAAGCTGTCAAGGTTGCGCACGAGAAATAGATCTCGGAGTGATCTCAAATGATCTCTATCATACCGTTAAATCCGAACTTACGGTTGGAGCCGATATAAAAATATGATGTCGTAATCAGTCAAGATTTAAGACAGCGGTGTTATTCTCTACGCTGTGTTCGTTGTTGTGTTCGCCGTTGAACTTTTGACACATCGATTAAGATGATGTCAAGTCTGCTTACTATTTTTTGAGTGTTGTGTTTTGTGGAAGAGGTTTAATACCTTTCTTACTTTTCTTTATTTACCGCCCAGTGAATCGCCTAGAACAAGCTAGGTGGACAAAAACATTTTTTTGTGTATTCTAACTATTATAGCTATGAACATTGATATTTTGTTGTGATATTGCTTAAATTATCAAAAATAATTATTTAAACGCTTCAGGAAAATTTTGAATAATTATATAATATAATCGTAGACTTGCCGTATCTGTACATTAATGATTTTTGCAAAATAATAACTAGGGGATGTTAGGAATAAGTAATAGAACATAAAAAAGCTATTTTTGAAATTTCTGTCTGTTTGTCTGTTTATCTGTTTGTCTGTATATTTGTGCGCGCATCACGTAAAAACTACTGAATGGATTGAAATGAAACTTGGCATGTTTCATCCGCTTGTTTTAAATAAAAAATCAAATTTGGTATAAAAAATGTACTTATTTAAATGAAAATAATATGTTTAAAATCAGTAATATAATAACAAGTTAAAGAAAAAAATAAAACGCAACATAAAATACCAGTTTAAATCACTAAAAACTACCTTATGATAAACAAAACTTAATATATACAAAAAGTATAATATATACAACTTAAAAATAATATCAATTTTACAAATAATACCATATATGCTAATAATATTCATCAGAAGACTCATCATCACTTTCACAATCAGTCGAATCAGATATCACGTAATCTTCTTTATCACACGGTTGAATATTACGTGCTATCTGATGTGTTGGTATTGAAGGAGGGACAATCAAATTTAGAACTTCTACTGGTAATTTCTCAGTCTTCTTTCTCGGCACTTCCCTGAGTGAGTTTATTACAGGATCGGACGTTATCAAGAGCATATGCAACAAGTCTGTATTCGTGAAATTACGTGACTGTTTTCTGGTGTGGTGCTCGCGGAATCTACGACAGTCTTTGTTTCGAGCCTCTTGAGATTCTTCCGAGAGTTGCCCAATTGGAACTATGGAAGTTTTAATAACTTCTGTACTATGAATTAGGATTTTGTGTACAGTAACAGGCATGTAATACCACGAATACAGACTCAGATAAAGAGATCTCGTTTCAATGCAAAATTTCTCAAATTCGGTAATATTGATATCGTAGCCGGAAGATAACGTTCTTAATAAAATACTAAAGTTTTTAATTAGATTAACGTTCAATCCTGTAATCTCCCCACTCAATTCCGGATTCATAAAGAACCTACGAGCCGTATTGCCATCATTTGTGTTCCCATAACCAGGTTTTGGTTTGTCTACAATAAGTCCCATTTGATTCTTAAACTTTTGCTTGATTTCGTCTGAACGCTGTTTCACACTAGCTTTATCTTCATCACCTCTGACTTGCCACTTTTTTATATCTAAACGATAGCTAATGTGTAACAAGCATTCAAAACAGCGAATCCACGCATGCAGAGTAGACAAACCAAAACCGTAATGTTCTTTCTTATCAACCAAGCCTTCTAATTCGCCATTCATCATTTTAGGAGTAGCTCCACAGATATAACACTTTTGTGCAGAGGTTGTGTCAGTCAAAGCATTGCATACTTTTCCGTCTGTCATTGTCAATAAAAGATTATGCTTCACAGTAATTTGAGATTCACCAACACTACAAGATGTTGGAAGAAGTTGAGATACTTCTTCTAACACTTTGTCAGTTTCAATTTTAGTAAATTCATTTGTTTCCTTTGAAAAAATAAATTTAATTGGTCGGCAGTAAAGTGTCGATGAAGGCCGTGGATTCTGCCAAATAATATTTTGGTCATCATCAATCAATTTCAAAGGAACAAATGCAAATACAAACAGAAACTCATCAGTAGCGTCAATGTTCTCAAATTTCTGTTTATATGTACTGTGCCCGGAACTCCCGTCACATCCCCATTTACTAATTAATGTAAATGATGAAGAAGACACATTTCTAATGACTTCACTTTGCACTTCAATCAAACGTTCAGCAGTTTTATTCAAAATAGCTTGAAGCTTAATATCAGCGCGCGTTTCGGTCACAGAAATGTCTTCCTCCGAAGGATAGCATGATTTTTTGGCTTTACAGAGACTATGATAAGATGGAAACACTTCATGTCCCGCCTTCAATGACCACTTTCGCGTCTTTTTATAAGCGTGACTGGTGCACCTAGAATCTACATAATAAGCTAACGCCTCGTCACTGTTTAATTGCCTACCACTACAAACATCACCAACAGATTTCCTTTTTTCCGAAGATTCGGAACTTCTTATTAAAGAAGCTACGTTTCTGTGACCCGACAAACGATGTGCCACTTCCGCAGCTGTAGTTAATTCAGAAGCACTGCGCGATTGCACTAAATCTTCAACCCTGCGTTTTTTGGTTTTGAAAGACGTATCTTCAAAGTCCTTTTTAGGTCGCCCTTGAGGCCGACTTCCTTCAGATGATGAGGAAGGACAAGCCTGATGTATGCAAACTTTAAATTGTATGTTTGCCCCCTCGAACCAACTTTTATTTTTCTGAAGAAAACGATCCTCCGTCATTTTCGATTCAGCCCACTTTTCAGCTAATTTTGACGAAATACTTGCTATTTGTAGCTGAATACTCCTCTGTGAGTCGGGAGTCATATTCGTAATAGAAAATTTTTCCATAATAAAACTCATTAGACGAATATTTCTGTCTTCTTTGGCATGTTTCCGCCACTCTTCGAAAAATTCCATTTTCGAAATGCAATGCACGTGTTCTGAAAAAAATTTATTAAAATGAAATGGAATCGTTGTGGTATTCAAATTATATATAATATTGAAGCTTAATGTAGTAGCTATATTATATAAAAAATTTAGACTGGATACATGTGGATACAAAAAGTTACATTCCTTGAAAGTAAAGGTTTTTAAAAAAAGACGACATTTTTTGGACTCCTATTTCAAAAACTGTTAGACTGCATATTATCTGTTATTAGAATCTATTTGAAGTAAAAATAGAAAATACTTACCCTCTAAAGTAAAATCCATCACAGCAAAAACTATAATATTCAGCACAAATTTAAATATATGTTGTCGAAAGCAATGCACAATTGCAACTAAATTGTTTACGTTAATGTAATTACCTTATTACCAGATTTCAACTGCGTATGACTCATCGATAAGAAATGTTTGCAATAATTATTACCTGCATTAATTATCCCTGGGTTATCATTAGTGATAAGTGACCATCAATTAAGTGATTCTTTGAATTGACTTTTGTCCACCTAGCTTGTTCTAGGCGATTCACTGTGCGGCGCTTAAATTAGTATCCCGGCGCTTCTATTGCTTGGGGTTTTTTAGTTTATATGCTCAAGTGTTAGAAACGTCGTTGTAATATCATGAGGTATAGCGATTTATGACACAACTTTTTGATTAACGCTTTTCTTTCTTAGGTTTTTCTATGGAGTAAGGAAAAGCGAAAAACGATTTTACTACTTTCTCTTAAATGAAAACAGCACAAAGTACATCTCTCTCTCTCTCTCTCTCCGGTCGTTCCTTCAGGTCGTGGTCCTGGCATACTGTCCTCGAATGGATTATCTGTTTCCACCGGCTTCTGTACATACAGATGGTGTAATTTTCATTTTAGACAAAATTGCAAGGAGCATTGCGTCAGCATTTACAGATTAGAGAATAGCACCGTTTATCAGATCCCTCTCAACTTCGATTAATATCTCTATACGTATATTCCGATCTAGTAACCGTGAAATAGGCGCGGCAATGTCAAGAGCTTTGCCACAAAAAGAGATTAATTCCACACTCGAGCGCCGCGAGCACGCACGATTTGTGGTTCAATGACAGCTGCCAAAGGCCGGTTGTGCCTTTTAAGCGCATTTAAACCGGCTGCAGTTTACGCAACTCTGACAGACCGCAGGCTGTTCCGTAATCCGTCTGTACCTACCAGCTACCTCATTAATCTATGGCGTATAAGTAGCGTATGCTATGTGCAGCTTAGGGCTTCCAGATGGGTATAATTGTTTAAAAATTATTTTGCGTTAAGTTAATGTAGTTGACTAACGTCTATCCAATATATATACCTATGTGTGATCTGTCGATTTGGTCAGGTATAATCAGAGATCGATCTCATCAGAGATACCAATTAAAATTTTGGAATTAAAAAAATGTCGATAAGTAAATCGTTACGTTTCATTTTGACGAATAACTATTTTGCTAGGTAACTTATCGATAGATTACAGATACATATAGATTGAATATATCATATTAACCGGGCGTATTAGGTGATTACGCTGAAGTTCCGAATCGGTGGTTGGGTAAAGTTAACTAAAGTTATGAATTTACATTTCAGAGTTTTGTTTCTAGATGATCTGTAACTAGCTTATTTATTTGGGTTTATTAACTTTGTTATAATAATATGTTCTGTAGTAGGGACAAACTCAACTTCTTAACAAGTTTGTATAGTTTTGAATTTAGTTACTTATTGAGTATTTAAATAGAAATAAAATAGTTTAGGACTTTCATTTACTGAAATTATGATAAAATGTGTATATTTATTTTTAATGTGGAAGAGAACTAACTTTTAATTAAGCTCTCGAATAATTAATACGGGGAGTTGGTGACCCTAAATTCGTAGAGGGGTCCCCAATCATCACACCGACTTCACACGATAATTAACGAGCGTGTCCCAGAACGTCCCGCGTTTTCAATGTATAAGTCCGATGTGAACTTACCACGCTGTCCCAGCTGCTGCCCAAGATGGACTTGTCCAACATTGTTGCACTCAGTTCCTTCACCAACATTAAACAAAAACAAATAAACAGTACACTTTCGTCTCTATGGAGGTTTTATGTCACGACGATATTACGAAACGGGACGTTGTAAGTAACGTTAGCAATGTTTATATTACGATGTAGCACGCGATCTCAGTCACGCTGTCACACTGGAGCGCCGGGATTTGGCACGGGTGTTCGCACACTAAGCTCTCCTGTACGACTGAAGCAGAGACCGTTTCAGCATCATATTTATAGGACGGGAAGCCGGGAGAGGGCGGGTTTCAGGAAGACGATGCGCTGTATTCCACTTAACACGTAGTCACACCTCCGTGTTTCAGACACTAATAGGTAATATGTAGTTCGGGGAAGCCCGTCTAAATGTGTGCGAACAGGTAACTAGGTACGAGCCTCACTTACCTCGTTTTCACTTGATTAATTACCTCTTTTTATGCTTAAGTGGGAAAGAGAAATAGGTTGCCCAATATTATGTATTGTTTCGCGTTTCGCTTACCATTCTGAATACGTGGGGCGGATTCCTTTGAAAGCCGCTGAGGGATTTAGGGCGCTGTCGTGAGTACGAGTACGATGTCGTGTAAAAGCATTTAAAAAAAATATGGGTTTACGTTCGTTCCATTTCGGACTGCACTATCAGAAATCGATCCATAATAGGTACGAGTACCTACGGCTATGACTATGTAAGTTTGGTAATGAACCGCTGCCGAACCCCGATTTACCTACTCCACTTGTTCCTTCCAAAAAATAATAATAATTAATTAGTTGTCTTGAATCGGTTATTAGAGATAGTGATTAGGAGGAACTTTGAAATAGAAATTGAAAAGTTTATTACCACTTGTAATGAACGGAAGTGGCGTATTTCAAAAGCATATTAAAATCTAGTTATTCAAATTTATATTTAAAAGTATAAGGTACGTAATCAATTCCATGTATTTTTGCGTTTGATTCTCGCATTACAACAGCACAAATCTCCAGATATCGCTTCTAATCAAATTCTTTTACCGGCCATGCACGTATTTTGATTGCGGCGTCACCGAGGCGGTCAATCAATCAAGTGCGAGAGCGCCGGCGTCTTGTCCGCGCTCTGTACGTAAGGATTCGTAATTGTTGTGTCAGCGGACTCGCACTCGCCACACGTATGTGGAGCATCGACCCGCGCCACCCAATTGTGTCACATTCGAGTATTGACTCACGTGACACGCCCAATACTGTAATCTTAGCCTTCGATATTGTTTACGTTGCTTTTGTTTTCATATCATTAACTAGTCCACGTGACATACAATGAAATACAAAATTATTTTGCTATAATCCACTAACAGTGCCAAAGTAGGCACAACACCACACAAATTCACCACACAACCTCGACGATCTGATCTTCAGGAGATGTCGACTTCACACCGCACGATTGTAAAGACTGCTTTTGTGGTAAAGTGTGGTGTTGTACTTACAAAGTCACTGTTAGCGAATTATTTTACATAGCAAAATTATTTTGTGTTTCATTGTACCTATATCATGGAATTCCGCAAAGTATCGCTTGCATCTATTCGACATAGTACACGTGGCATTAAAAAAAATCTTCTGAATACAAACTTTAGCACCCCTTTTCACCGATTTATCCGCCGCTCATCGATTTAATGATGGAATCTCAAAAAATCCCTCCTTAGCGAACCTCTAGGTTACCCTAAGAATTTTCATTTCTTGCATTCGATTTATACCTGCTATCAATTGTTGTGCTAGAGAAAACCTTGTACAAAATCTAGTTTTTTATTTAAACCTTTTTTGATTACTGTAGTAAATTCTCCATGTCCTAGATCGCTGGACGTATACGAGTATAAGCTAATAAATTAAAAGTTTTAACTCAAACTGGCTTTGAACTAAAATAATATAACTTTCGCAATGTTTGTTTAAAACGTGTATGTAACTAGATATACTTATATAATAAACATTCATAATAATATTAATACTTCGTCGTCTCAACCAATAAACGTCCACTGTTGGACATAGGTCTCTTGCAAGGATCGCCACAGAACACGATCTTGTGCCGATTTATACTAATGCTATGTACATATATTATATATATGTATATATATATTATATATATATATGCCCGCCAACCCGCATTGGAGCAGCGTGGCGGGTCTAAGCTCTAAAACCCTCGTTTCTATGAGAGAGGAGGCCTGTGCCCAGCTGTGGGACGTTAAAAGGCTGTAGTGGTAGTGGATGTAGGTACATATATTTATCACACTATAAATGCACTTCATTCCACTTAGATTGAGTCTTGATTATATCCTTATTTGTGCTAAAAAGCTGTAAGAAGACATGAATGGCGGTAAGCCCGCTCGTCAACATTAGAGCAAGGTGCTTTCACATTGCTGTTACCATTGAGATATTCCTCTCTTTGTCCCTTCAATGACGGTTACTGAAATCTAATAGTAAATACGGTAGGAAAATGTGACTGACTGACTGAACTATCAACACACAGCTCAATGGACGGACCAGGCTGAAAGGCATGCAGGCTATTATGTCGTAGGCATCCGCTAAGAAAGGATTTTTGAAAATTCAACCCGTAAGGGGTTAGTAGTAGGGATTGGAAGTTTGTATGAGATTTATAAGAATCCACGTGGGCGGAGTCGCAGTCATCAGCTAGTCATAAATAAATCAATCATTGATATATGATTGATTGATTTATTTTTTCATAGATACTATTAATAGGCCGGTCAATTTAGACATTCAAGGTTACAAAAATTCACACTTGGCTGAAAATTGGTACGATTATTCTAAACCCTTATAAATGAAATGTGAAAAGTCCTCATCGATCCGACACCTGGAAGAAAATTACTCGGGGTCAAAGGTGTTTTGAACAATCTTACCAATTTTCAGCCAAGTGTGAATTTTTGTAACATCACCTTTATATTTTGGTCTAATTTGACCGGGCTATAATAGTTGTATTCTCACAGAACACAACATCAACAAAAGAATGCGTGTTTCGCATCATCTACATGCGTGTTTCGCAACGCATGGTGGTGTCCCCTGGCTTGCAACTAGTTAACATGATGCCAGCTGACGCAGGGCGCTGCGTCAAACGGTCAGACCTTGCCGCGAGACCTAAATACATTATGCACCTATTTAAAGACATCTAAAACAATTAGGAAGCTGTTAAACGACCGACTTTAAAAAAGGGGGTTATTAATAATTCGACACGTTATGTAGTCTATTACAGATTCCAAACAAATATACATAGGTGCAAAATTTTATAGGAGAAATGCGTGGACAACACACATACTATACTATGTGTTGTCCACGCATTTCTCCGATAGTCGCATTGTAAGTATTTTTTTATTGACTTACATATATACTTCAACTTAGGGAGCAGTGCAGGTTTAATCAAAATCGGTTCAGTAGTTTTCAAGATATGGACACTTTGCCCTTTTCAGTTAATCTTTATTTCGGTAAATTATAGCTTGTTTACTTTAATTATATTATAGCACTAGATGATGCCCACGGCTTCGCCCGTGTGTATTTAGGTTTGTAAAAATCTCGTGGGAACTTTGATTTTCCCGAACAAAAAGTAACCTATCTGTAGTAAGTAGTAACCCGTCCACAAAACGGAAAAATTCCGTGGGATCCTTACGATTTCGGAATGCAATTCCTTACAGCATCAGGGTTGAGGAGTTGGACATGTACCTACTCGAGGTCATTCAACAACAAAGTCTTTAATTGGTATCCCCAATATCAATTTAAATAACCGACAGTGCCTAAATCCCATTAGTTTTGGGGATCAGATCCCCTACAGCATCAGGATTGAGGAGTTGGAATCCAAATTTTTTGTAGGACAGTGTCGCAATGTTTCACTATCGATTTAAAAAAAATTACGCAAATCGGTTCAGAAATCTCGGAGATATCGGTGTACATAGGTAGAAAAACACAACTCCTCCTTTTTTGAAAGTCGGTTAAAAAAGTAGCCTATGTTACTCCCTGGTTAATTCTCTACTTGTATGTGAAAGTCCCGTCAAAATCGGTTCAGCCGTTCCAAAGATTAGCCCGTTCAAACAGACAGACAGACAGACAGACAAAAATTTTAAAAACGTGTGATTCGGTTATAGTATCGTTCAAATAACCATATGAGCTTAATATGAGGAAGTTATTTCGATATTACAGACAGACACTTCAATTTTATTTATTAGTAAGTATAGATTAAATCCCAGAAGAAAACACGACTTAAACCATAATATAAGACCATCTTTGTTTAGTTCGTCGATGAATCACAATCCCTTCCTCGGCGCGCACAAAAGGGATGATTCGTACAAATAAAAGTAAGTTTTAGCCTATTTATGTCCCCCTTTCAGCACAAAGGTCCCCTTCTGCCCTAATAAGATGAAATGTGTACAAGGTCGTGTGCCAAACGACTTTTTGAAGATGTTTTGTGTCTTATTGTTTGGATAAATCAAACTTTGTGTTTCTCTTCAGTATCTACCTATACATAATTTACCGCACCCCCCCGACGTCGATCAACGCCATTAATCGATAGTACCTAGTATTATATCAGTAGACATGTAGTTCCGTCTACGTCAAATCGATACGATATTTATAGATCGAAATTCGATCGATTAAAGAATGACTCTCGTGTCTTGCGTGGTGATTTGTCGTTCCACAAATTACATAATAAATTAAAAAATTTAAAAACCCCCAACATTCGCCATTATGTGGTGGCGGCCATCTTAGATTTGTATACTTATAGCTATTCTACTAGTGAAGCCCTTTCATTTGATAAATTGATAGGTACCCATATTGAGCAAGTTGTGAAAAAAAATTAATCCTCCATTTTTTGGCGGCGGCCATCTTGGACCGATTTTCATCAAACAGCTATAAGAAAACTCCCGACTAATTCACCTTTCAAAAAAAACGCATTCAAATCAACCGTTTGAATGCTACGGTGGAACAGACACACACACACACGTCAAACTTATAACACAAAATATAAATGGGTTAATTATAATAAGCTTTATAAAGCTGGACTGAGTAAACGGCACAGACCGGTGTTGGGCAGCACCGACACCGGTGCGAGGAGTCTAGTCCTGCGATGACCAATACGCCTGCCCAGGCGTGGATAACACCACACGAAGCCTTATGTGCGCGGGGGAGGAAGGGATATTAATCATATTTCACGTAGGTACCTGCTTAGTTCTTTATTTATAAAAAAAAATGTAAATTAAAAAATACAAGGAACTTCGACGTGCAATAATTGGATGTCAATTTATACAGGGTGACTGGTAACAGGATACATTCCTTGCAGGGGCTTAAAGTAGAGCTCATTTGCAGTAAATTTTTTCATATAATGTCCTATCCGAAACTTAGTCGTTTCCGAGTTATTGAAGATTTAAGGTTTTTAGCAAAAAATTCCAGTTTTAAAGTTAAAATTAGTTGCTGAAGAAAATCATACCCGGTTTTGTTAGTTTTTTTGTTGTTTTCTGATAGAAAAACGTTCAGAAACTCAATCAAAATCAAAATAAGCTAGAAAATACCGTTAACTTTTCAGTTAAGGCCTAAAAACCACGTATTATTTTTAAGAAAAAAATCGAATTTGATGAAAAGCAATAGTATTTCTAAAAAAAAATGTATGGAACGTTACGTACAAATTACTGAAATAACTTCCTTGATTCATTAGCTATCCAAAAAGGTACAGATGTCTACAACTTTTTTCAAAACCTCGATTTTATTAACAAAATTCTGAGAACTGACGAGTCTCAATTTGACCGGGATGGAATCACAAAGTATCATAATTTACATTATTGGGCGGCAAAATGAGAAAACCTAAAAAAGAAAAAGAAAGGGCACATCAACGGAGGTATTCTGTAAAAGTATGGATAGGATTAATCAATTAAACATCTAATTGGCCCGCATTTTTCCCTCAGAATTTAAAAAAAACGAATTAGGTGAAAAGAATATTAATTCAAAAAAAAAAATGTATGGAACGTTACGTAAAAATTACTGAATTACCTTCTTTGATTCATTATCTATCTAAAGAGGTAAAGATGTCTACAAAAAACTGCAATAACGATAGGTGAACCTATTCCTTGTCCAGATTTAACGCCTTGAAACTTTTATCTTTGGGGCCACATGAATGATTTGATGTACGCTTACCCCATTATCACAGATGAGCTTCGCGAGTACTCTTCGTGCAGCTCATGAAATACGTAAGAATTAGCCAACAAGAGTCACTGAAACGGAAATACGAAAAAGGTTTTGGGCTTGTATCAGACAAAGAGGTTAACACACAGTTAGAGCAAGTTTAAAATTAGATTTAGATTAAGATTAAGATTAACACTAAGATTTAGAATAAAATAAAGATTAAAATTTAGATTAAAATCATAACTAGTTTTTCTTTTGCGAACCTAAAATATGTAATTACTAATAATTATTAGTTAGTTTATTGTTATTCCTAAAATTAATCAATTAGTCATTAAACTACTACAAGTTTCAAATTGAATTAAAAATCGTTCTTGCAGTTTTTTGTAAATATCTTCACCTCGTTGGATAGCTAATGAATCAAAGAAGTTAATTTAGTAATTTTTACGTAACATTCCATACATTTTTTTTTTAGAAATAATATTATTTTCACCTAATTCGTATTTTTTAAATTCTGAGGGAAAAATGCGGGCCAATTAGATGTCTAATTGATTAATCCTATCCATACTTTTACAGAATACCTCCGTTGATGTGCCCTTTCTTTTTCTTTTTTAGGTTTTCTCATTTTGCCGCCCAATAATGTAAATTATGATACTTTGTGATTCCATCCCGGTCAAATTGAGACTCGTCAGTCCTCAGAATTTTGTTAATAAAATCGAGGTTTTGAAAAAAGTTGTAGACATCTGTACCTTTTTGGATAGCTAATGAATCAAGGAAGTTATTTCAGTAATTTGTACGTAACGTTCCATACATTTTTTTTAGAAATACTATTGCTTTTCATCAAATTCGATTTTTTTCTTAAAAATAATACGTGGTTTTTAGGCCTTAACTGAAAAGTTAACGGTATTTTCTAGCTTATTTTGATTTTGATTGAGTTTATGAACGTTTTTCTATCAGAAAACAATAAAAAAAACAACAAAACCGGGTATGATTTTCTTTAGCAACTAATTTTAACTTTAAAACTGGAATTTTTTGCTTAAAACCTTAAATCTTCAATAACTCGGAAACGACTAAGTTTCGGATAGGACATTATATGAAAAAATTTGTTGCAAATGAGCTCTACTTTAAGCCCCTGCAAGGAATGTATCCTGTTACCAGTCACCCTGTAGATAAGATCTACATTTAGTCACTGAAATAGATATCTGAGATAGATAAATACAGTTAAAACAGATCGTTAAGCATTTTTATGTTAGGTTATAATAATAATTATTGTGTAACGCAGGAAAATCTAGGTTTGCAAAACAGAGAAACGTTGTAAATAAAACCATCATACCTAATTTTAGTCACAACGAATGGCTGAACAAGCAATTAATATATTGTGATTGAAAATAAATTCTTATTTTAGCATCCATTACAAAGATTTTGATAAGCTTTCCAGACGCGATTAAGTAGCTAATATTATTGCCGCCGGTTCACAGTATACAAGTCGCTGTGTCGAGTAATTTCTTTTGAGCGCCATGCTGGATGGATTTCAGTGGCGCTGAAATTTTACTAGAACAATGTGAATGGGCCTTAGCCGAGTAAATTCAGAAGACACACTATATGTTTTACTTTTTAATGTACTACAAGCGGACACCCGCGATTTCGTTCGCGTGGATATTAGTTTTTAAAAATCCCTCTCTTTGAGAACTCTTCGTTTTTCCTAAGCTCCTTTGAGCTATTAACTGTTAAAAAATTGCTAATAATGTTATACCTTGCTAATAAATGTTAAAAAATCACTGGCGGATGTTTAGGTACATCAAAATGTAAAAATCCGCCAGTGAAAGTCCTATCAAAATCGGTTCAGCTTTTCAGAGATTAGCCGATAATCTTATAAGTATCTCCTTTCTAATAAAAAAAAAGAATGAATGAAATCGAATCACGCGTTAATGAATTACAGCTAAGTACATATTTTGAATTTAATTCCCTCTCCCAAGGGAACCGTGCTAAATTTCGGAATAAAAAGTATCCTATATGATACTCCGTAGTATGAACTTAAATCATGTAAAATTTCATTTCAATCCATTCAGTAGTTTTTGCGTGATACGCGCACAAACATACAGACAAACAGATAAACAGACAAAAATTTCAAAAATAGTTTTTTTACGTTCTATCACTTATCCCTAACATCCCCCAGTTATTATTTTGCAAAAATCTTTAATGTACAGATACGGCAAGTCTACGATTTTATTATAGACTAGCTGTTGCCCGCGACTTCGTCCGCGGTATTAGATTTTCAAAAGTCCCACGGGAACCCTTTGTTTTTCCGGGATAAAATAGTAGCCTGTAACTCTCCTGGTTTTTAACTAAAAACATGCAACTGCAAAAAATCACGTCAATCTGTAGTTATGTCCCATGATAATTAGTACCTACAGGATCCCTGTTTCATATTTAAGTTCATAAACTGATGTCATAATATATGTAAACCATTTTACCCCCTTTGGGGTGGATTTTCGTCAAATATTTCTTAGCTGATGCCTACCCTGTAGAAAGAACCTAATTTCCAAATTTTAAGTTAATAATAACAATAATTCAAACTTCCCTGTACAAACTTCCATCCCCTATTTTACCACCCTTAAGAAGAGATTTACCAAAATAATTTAAATAGGTTTTTATTATTTAAAACTAATAGCTTACATGCCGATTTTCGTATCTGTAATTTCAAAAACATAGAACTTTCATATATAACCGTCCTAACCCCATTTTACCCTCATAGGGGAGGAATTTCATAAAATATTTTCTAGGCTGATATCTACGTCCTATAAAAAACCTACGTTCCAATATTCAAGTTAATAATAACAGTAATTTAATACTTCCAATTAAAACTTTCATCCCCTGTTTTACCACCCTTCAGAGAAGATTTTTCGAAATAAAATATACAGAGTTTTATTATTTAAAACTAATAATCTAAATGCCGATTTTCAGGTCTGTAACTTTAAAAACATAGGACTTTCATAAAAACTTTCATCCCCTATTTTACCACCCTTAAGGGGAGATTTTCCAGAATAACTTATACAGGTTTTTATCATTTAAAAATTATAATCTAAATGCCTATTTTCATATCTGTAACTTCAAAAATATAACCTTCCTACCCCCATTTTACCCCCTTAGGGGAGGATTTTCGTGAAATATTTTCTAGGCTGATATCTAAGTCCTAGAATTAACCTACCTTCCGAATTTCAAGTTGATAATAACAATAATACAATTAAAACTTCCCATTAAAACTTTCATCCCCTATTTTACCACCCTTAAGGGAAGATTTTTCAAAATAAAATATACAGAATTTTATTATTTAAAACTAATAATCTAAATGCCGATTTTCAGGTCTGTAACTTTAAAAACATAGGACTTTCATACAAACTTTCTACCCCCATTTTACCCCCTTTGGGGAGGATTTTAGGCATATTAAATAGCCTATAACCTGCCCCCTAAATTGGACTACTAAATGAAAAAAGAATTTTTCAAATCCGACAGGTACTTCCAGAGATTAGCGCGTTCAAACAAACAAACAAACAAACAAACAAACAAACTCTTCCGCTTTATTATATTAGTATAGATTTTATTATATATATAGATACGTATATGTATAGATTATAAACATGGGGTTAATAAAGAGTTGACTGAATCACTTTAACAGATATACTAGAGCCAATTAGCCATTAAGTAGAAAAATTCGAACTGAACTGTTTTCTGAAAAAACACTCGTGAACTTGAATTACGGTATCTATTATAAGTGACATTAGGTAAGCTCAGCGGATTGAAAAATTAAATGCTAATCCAGTTACTTATATTACGCACTGGTTTTGTTATATTCTTGATTGGATCTGGAATCAAAACGCTAAATAGCACGCGTTATGCCAGTATCAATAGAGCGTTGGACTGGAATAATGTAAACCGTAGCTAAACAGAAATGAATACAGAAGACATGTAAGTAGGTGACGATGTGTTATGCTTTTCCAACGTAATGTTATAAATTTCATACGGTTCATTAAAGTGTTGTCTAAATCGCTTTAGCATTTAGTAGAGCTTCAATAATAGGCAAACAACAATGTTTTCTTTTTCTTTGATGATATTATTCCTTGTAGTTCGTTTATTCGCCTATTTACGCCATGTAAGTAGGTTTTAAAACAAATTTTGAAATTGAAAAATTTTAACAGCATTTAAGTATAATAATAAGAAACTAGGTATTTGTAGTAGGTAAACATTTTTTATTGTCGATTGTTTTAAACTTTATCAACAATTAAATGTCGATTTCTGTTTTACTGCCTTCCTACTTTAGGATCTCGTTCAAGCTCCGTTTTAGATGCACTCGACTTGAATGCATTTGACGTCATTACAATTTCGAATTTAAAGCTTTGTACAATCCACCCAACTACATAGACTGCACTGAAATCTGACTTTTACTGCTATGGTAATATGAACGTTAACAGCCTAGCAATTAAAGTATAATGTGGTGGACTGTAAGTCAATGACATCATATAAATTTGAGGTCGACGGTTTATGACGGCCTATGCAACGGCTTGTTAACAATGTTAATGAAGATACATTATTTTGGATGTAATTGCGGGATACGGTTTGCAATGGGTGTGTTTATGAATAGAATGAAAAAGATAAAACATCTAAAACCTTATGAAAGTTGGAATTTGATCCCCTTTTGTTCAATTATATTCAATTTCAATTTGTCCTTGTATACCTACTTATTGTATTTCAATTTGTAATATATGTTGTATTTCAATTTGTGAAATTGGGAACTTACAATTTCACATACAGATTAAAAATAGATTTGACTACGGGCAACGATGATCATAGTAAACAAATCTGACAGTTGATTTGCACCGCTGAAATGATTTGCGTTGCTCACATACTGTTTAATAACTTTGTAGTCATCGGAGAAAACGAGAGAGGCGTGTCTGTAGACACGTCGCATTTGTCTAGCTCACAATCACAGATGGTGCTAATCCGGTTGTATCTGTAAATCATAAATTAAATTCAAGTAGGTATATAGAGCCATTCTTTTTAAAATGTTTTCCACGGAAAACGATAGCCTCTCCATAAAATGATATCGTATTGCTATGAGTGCAATATCCCTCTAAATATCATTAACATGACTGGTGTGCATAAGTATAAAATAGTTCTTTTTGTCATTCATTAAATTGATTTAAATTGATTCATATACTCCTACTTAGTAATTCCAATATTTTGTCTTTGTAATCAATAATTAATCATAGAGTGTATTAATATTAAAGAACTGCGACTCAATTCCCTCAGTATGGAAATCCCTACAAGAGGATCATGTCCCAACAGTGGGAAATTCATCGGTTGAGACGACGACCAAGATTTACGAGGGGTATTATCTCTTGCTGAATTAGTTCATTGTGGAGAATCGACTGAAAGCTCAGTTCTTAGTATACACTTCATAAAAACCCACGTACATATCTTTATATATAATATAAATATTTTAAATTCAATAGTCATTGAAAACAGTGACTAAGCAAAATGCGAATTTGCAACATTCGCTGTAAATGGCTTTCGATTTTGGTTCAGAATGTATTAAAAATCCGTTATATCCGAATGTATTAATAGTCCGTAATTACTTACTTACTAAAAAAATATAGTCTGTAAATAGTCGTTCTTTAATTATACAATCATCAACACTCTTCACTCGAATAATATTGTAGTACGATTATTTGTCATTCGGTTTATTTAATGGACCACGCTCATAAAACTAGTTACGAGTTACGATCATGTAAACCAGGCACAATTAAATTTCGGACAAATGATTTAAGTGATCGCATCTCTATACTAAGACTGGATTTGGTCCAACTTCGGTTAATATTTCGTATTTCGTAATTTCGTTACTCCGAATTATGTGTAGTTACTGCAGTTTACACTACACTACGTTACGGGCCATTTGGCAAATACAAATGCGTTTGTTTACTTTTGAACTGCTGTGAAATAGTCGCTCGTTAAGCAAGAATGATTCGCGCTAGGAATAAGAACCTACGAGTACATAATTATGACAAAACATAATACAATTAATGTACATATTCATATAGATTGGTCCTGCGCCTAATCTCTTTCCGGTAGCGTCCTATTGTCGTATCTCTTGCGTCGATAGCTAGTTTCTGTTGCGATGAAAATTTCTGTCAGCTAGTTAGTTCCCTTTATTATCGCAGATTTTTCCCCACCGTAAAATCAAAGTTATGCTATCGTTCAAATAATCATACATGTTTTATAGGTCACAGGCAGACACTTCAGTCTTATATATTTGTATAGATTTATTTATTAATCCCTAAAGTGAATGTAACTGCAAGTTCGCGGCAGCACGTGAGGCGGGAGTAACACCGGTATGTTTACGTGTGACTGAACCGATATAACCAGTCCCGATATTTAGAGACCGGCAGCTAAAATAACTGTCTAGTAACGCAAACAACTAACCAGAGGTTACATCTTTGTAAATATTTGGTATATTTTGCCACTGCTTTAGAAGATTTGTGCATAAAAGATTTACAGATGTACCTAAAAAGTACATATTATGATAGTGTATCATGAATCTTTTGAAGTTTGCACATTTTTCAAGTACCACATTTCTTGCTAATGATTGCTGAAAGACTTTTTGAAATATCGTTTGCTTACTCAATTGTTCTTTTTATTCTTCTTCGAGCGATAGATGTCCACTGCATGATATAGGACTTATGCAAGGATCGCCACAGAACACGGTCTTGTGGTAGACTGGTAGAAAATGGTCCGCCAATTGTACTTCCTTGGGATGCTGCACCTACAATGCTGTACCTACTTAATAAAGTAAATAAAATAATGATAATAATAAACAGTTATTTTTTATGGTTCCGTACCCAAAAGGTATTTAATTAAGTATTTAAATATCACTTGCTTTAACGGTGAAGGAAAACATCGTAAGGAAACCTGCACGCCTGAGAGTTCTCCATAACGTTCTCAAAGGTGTGTGAAGTCTGCCAATCCGCTTGGCCAGCGTGGTAGACTATGGCCAAAACCCTTCTCACTCTGAGAGGAGACCCGTGCTCTGTAGTGAGCCGGTAATGGGTTGATCATGATGATGATGATGATGATGACCCAAAAGGTAAAACGGGACCTTATTATTAAGACTCCGCTGTCCATCTGTCGGTCTTTCACAAAGCTGTTTCAAGCTGTATCTCATAAAACGTGATAGTTAGACAGTTGAAATTTTCACAGATGATGTATTTCTGTTGCCACTAGAACTAATACTCAAAAACATAAAATAAATATTAAAGGGGGCTCCCATACAACAAACGTGTTCTTTCTTGACGTTTTTTAATGATAATGGTTAGGAATATTTCGTGCGCGAGTCCGACTCGCACTTGGCCGGTTTTTGTTTATTATGTTCCACCTTTGTCTGACGTCGCTTTGAGTGAGATTTGAGACTCACATCATCTTTCGCAAGATGTTGTCGCGCGACATGTCGTTACCGTGTCGTAAGGGTTGCTGCAGAAACAGAACTCTGCGTTTACGGACAAACGGTTACCAAGCGATGCAGATCGTGTACCGACTGCTGTGCTGACGTGCGAACTATAAATAATGTATTGACCTACTTGCTTAGATCGACTGTGACGTGCAGCTACGAAATGTGGAGTGGGCGCTGTGAGGGCTTTCGCGTCACACGCTGTTGTAGCGTCTTCTTGTCCTTCACTGTTCCAGTGTCCATAGAGGAATTTCACGCGTGATTTGTATTTTAAGAGGATTTTTTGGCGTAGTGGTGAGCGCTGTGGTCTTATAAGTGGGAAATCTCCCGGGTTCGATTCCCAGCAGAGGCAATTCGGGAATTTATAATTTTAAATAATCTCAGGTCTGATCTGGTGAGAGGCTTCAGCCGTAGCTTGATACCACCCTGCCGGCGAAAACCGCCGCTTAGAAACTGATTAGGTGTAGGTAAGGTTACCAGTTAAGATCGCAGTCAAAGGCTAACGTGTAGAGGAAGTCCAACAAGCACCTATATAATAACTTCTAATTTATAAAAATCATTTTTAGAAAGCTTCGAGTATGATATTCTATGTAATAATTACTCAGTGCCTATATTTAGATAATGTCAAAATCATGACCAAAACGAGGCTAAAGTCTTGTCTGACCAGTTGTCACATAGTTTTACCGCATCCATAACACTCCGCAGTTGGTTTCACGCGCGTATAATTTCTCATAGCATCATTTCTATGAAATCGCCGTGGCTTAGAGCGAGTGTCACAACTCGAATCGGATGAGCGGTGGAGCTCCAGGAGTTATGACCCATATCGCTGTGAACTTCCGTCATAAGTTCGCAGAACTGTGTCACTAATGGTACCTCCCTAGTGGGAAACGCAAGTATTCCTTCGCTAGTCAATTAGACAAGACGGTTATTAAATATCGCGTTATAAGGTACTAATTCTGATCCCAACACAATGAAAGTATTTTAGTATCCTCCGTGAGTTCCTACTCTAAGCCCTCATACGCATTAGCGGTCAACCGCGTGTGCGGCTAACCGCGCGGCTAGCTGCTTTTATAGAATTTCGTCGCGGTTTAGTGCGTACAAAATGAGCGGTTGCATATAAAAATATAAAAGCGGCTAGCCGCGCGGTTAGCCGCACACGCGGTTGACCGTTAATGCGTATGAGGGCTTAGAGTAGGAACTCGCGGGCGACCGCGGCCCGCCGGGGACCCGCAAGCAACCGCGCACTCCGCGGGAATAAATCGCGTCGTGAGTTTTGCTCTCTACATTTCCATGTATTTCGTGATCGTACGAGTGTTGCGGTCCCGCAACCGCGGCGGGCGCGGGTGAAAACCGCTCCGTGAGTTCCTACTCTAAAAGTCAAATAGATTTCGAGAGTGACAGTTACCCATATCGCCCACGTCTCGTCTGTGAACTTCCCTGATAAGTTCGCGGAACTGCGTCGTGATGGTACTATTTCCCTAGTGGGAATCGCGAGTGATTAAGACATAATTACCGTGCACATTATGTACTACTGCGTAACACGGTAATATTAACATTGGTATTACGAGTATGTTGACTTGGAAATGATGATAATTTATATTATGTACAGACTAGCTGATCCCCGCGACTTCGTCCGCGTGGATATAGGCTTTTATATAGGATCGGATTGGATTCCATAATCCTTTTTTGTACCTAACCTAAATGTAGCCTAAGTTACTCCTTATAACATCACCTATCTGCCATTGAAAGTTCCGTCAAAATCGATCCAGCCGTTTCGGAAATTAGCTGGAACAAATAGACAAATCGACAAACATAAATTTAAACTAAGCCGGTTTAAAATAAGCCGTACGTTCAAAGATCCGGGTCCCAAGTTATTTAAACCCAATAAATGTCTGTCACTTCTGAACTAAAAAACCTATGACCTTGAAATATTTACGGGACAATACTTAAAGTACTACCTTTCTAACAAACAAAGAAAGAGTTAAATCGAACTACACGTTAATGAATTACAGCTAAATACACGTTTTAACTTTCTTCCCCTCTCCCAAGGAAAGTGCTGAATTTCGGGATTAAAAGTATCCTATGTCCTACCTCGGAGTATAAACTCAAATCGTACCAAGTTTCATTCGAATCCATTGAGTAGTTTCGGCGTGATGCGCGGCCAAGATACAGACAGACAGACAGACAGACAGACAGACAGACAAAAATGAAAAAAATTGCAGTTTTGGCTTCAGTATCGATTAGAGTGCCCTCCAATAGAAATTTTCAAAATATCTTCAATGTACAGAATTGGATCTGTTACAGTTTTATTATATTACTAGCTGATGCTCGCGACTTCGCCCGCGTGGATTCTTATAAATCTCACTTGGGGGTGGAATTCCCAAAAATCCTGAAATACGTAATTCTTTATTTTTAACCGACAGTACAAATACCGATTTTCATTGATATAACTTTAAAAATGACGGACTTTCATACAAACTTTCATCCCCCATTTAACCCACTTGGGGGTAGTTTTTCCGAAATTCTTTAATAACGTTACTCTTTATTTTTAACCTAAAACCTAAATACCAATTTTCATGGATATAATTTGAAAAATGACGGACTTTCATACAAACTTTCATCCCCTATTTAACCACCTTAGGGGTGGAATTTGCAAAAATCCTTTCTTAGTGTGTGCCTACGTTATAAAAGGAAGCTGCTATGAAAATTTCAAGTTTCTAGCTTCAGTAGTTTTGGCTGTGCGTTGATTGTTAGTCAGGACAAGCTACTTTATATTATTAATATTATAGATAGACAGAAGAAGATAGATAGATAGATTGTACAGGGAATCAGCATACTTGAAGGCTTTGGAAGTTTCCAAACCTAACAATCTACCTCGAATATATCTATGGGTTCCATAGACGTTGGGTGCCGAACGTGCCCAAGATACCCCCAGCTCACCACTCCGTGGACGGACGATCTCAAAACGAATAGCTATTAATAGCTATCCCCGCAGGAAACAAAGCGGCAGAAGATCGTGTTTTGTCCTAAGTCCAGCTGTGGAGGTATATCGGTTGAGCTAAAAGTGAAAACTTTGATATGAAAATTATTTAAACTTTTCCCATTCGAATGATGATGTAACGGGCATATTTCTATTCTATTCTATAATACTATTAAGTTGCTCTCTACGTATTACGTTTGAACACATTACCCATTCACGCATGTGCTCCCACTTGGGGTTAGCGGTTAGTGCGTATCAAAAATGCCTTTCACACAATAATCCCTTTTAGACAAGCTTTTAGATTTAGATAACACCGCGCGAATGGTTAATGTAAATCTGAAGTTGATCTTCGAGTCTTGTTTACGAATTAAAATTATTTAATTTTTTTCATGGTAAGTAAATAGGTAGGTACTATTTTGTATGTATTGCCTATGTTTTTTGCGGGCAAACGAGCAAGCGGGTAACCTGATGTTAAGTGATTACCGCCGCATGAACATTTGCAGCACCAGAGGAACCACTTATGTGTTGCCGGCTTTTAAGGAATTTGTTGATTCTCCCCTTGAATAACCCCATATCGAAGTTACGTGGAAACACCACCGAAGGGAGTTGGTTCCACAGTTCAAGTATAGGTATGTATGTATTGAGCAAGGCTTCTTTAGAGAAGATGAGGGTTCGATTCCCGGTTGGGGTGTTTAAAGGAGCAGCGTTGGGTTTTTTTATCGGCTTTTTGGAAAGAGGTTGTTAAATGTATTTATCAGTGGTATCCCCGTCTCTCGTCCCTACTAATATTGTAAATGCAAAAGTGTGTTTGTTTGTTTGTTGGTTTGTCCTTCAATGATCGGCGTGATTTTCTGCATGGGTATTAGTTAAAGATATTGAGAGTGATATTTATCCCGGGAAAACAATGGGTTCCTACCTTTTTGGTGGTGGAAACCTTTTATAGGTACCCCCGTTCTGCGGCCGAATGCGGCAGAACGAAGGTTATGTGGGACTCCAACCAGGTATACCCACTAAAACCACCACGGCATGACCCTCATGCTGTCTGTGCTGGACGCCTGGGGAACCCAAAGTATGCATCCCAGGCGTCCGGCAGCCGCCCCAGCTGGGGCTCCCGCTCGCCTCTGGGCTGTCCCTCCAGAGGCTCGCCCCCTCCCGTAATTTTTTAACGAGGTTTTCTTCCTCCCGCGATGGGCATCGCTGTCCCCCGCCCCGGGGTGTCTCACCCTCAGTTTCATCCGCAGTGCCCTCTGCTAATCAGAGGGACACGCGGAGAAACCTCCCTCCGCCAGGTCATTGGCCATGGCTAACAATATCCCCGTAGGAAAATTATTAACCATGTTACCGGGGCGCACCGGCCCGAATACTGCTCTTCCCCTCGGACGTATCCAAGAGGACCAGCAGCACCCAGGCACACTTGGAGGTTACCTGGCTAGCACCCCCAATGGGTTCCTACCTCCGAAAGTTTCTTATTTCACTAAAATCTGCTTCTCCTGGCAGGCAGTCTTCGTAGGAGTCCAGTTGAAATAAAAACAAATTGTCATTTGATTTTTTTTTAACTTACTTAGGTATGTGAAGTATGAATAATGTTTTAACACTTAGTGGTATGGTGGTGATGGTGTTTACGTACATATCCTATAGTCATTGCGTTCGGACTTTCAGTCAGGGTGACAACAAGTTGCTATTTTGATGAGACAAAAAATATCTTATCAAAATAATTAATTGGCTTATTACTAACTTGCAAAATCTCTAAACTAAACTAAAATGACAGTCTAAATCTATTTCTTTCTCTTTCACAATGGAACGGTCGGAAAAGGATAGCACTATTTTTAAATCTGTCAAGTTTAGTTTAGTTAAAAGATGTGTACAATAGTATTAGCCGCAGTGTCAGATTAAACTTTATTAAAATTTGCACTACCGTATTTTAATTTCGCCCAAAATTCTGGGTCATTCATCTGGTTTTAAAAGTAAAAAACCTTGGATATGTGCAATAGATGATTACCGCTGCGTCATTGGTTCACCAGTCAACCTTTTGCTTCCTGCGCTGTAGGAAAGTACCTACAGTAGCCATGCGCAGACAGTAACATTCCCTCAATTTGTCCAGACAAGTTGACGGCATCTCTACTCAATCGGCACATAATCTGGATCCGATAGGCGCTGGGGCCCAAGGTGCTCTAATAGCGAGTCCGCACCAGCAAAGAAGAAAGCACCACCGGATGGTGTCCAGAAAGTTACTGGATACAAGCGATGGACAGGATTGTGTTCTGTGGTAAACTTTGCACGAGACCTATGTCCAGCAGCTGTCTATCGGTTAAGATGATGATGGTCAGGGAAGCTCCAGAAATATTTTGGGACTATCCGCGATAGGTGGTAGGTATGTGTGGTGGTTGGGACCGGAGCGCAATCTCGTGCCATTGTCACGCTCTCTCCTCGCCAGCCGCCAATTAACGTGTTTAATGGTAATGGTGAACCACGCTTGTTTCTGTATACTACACTTTTTCTTTTTTTGCACAACATTTTTGAAAGGATTTCGAGTTTCAAGTCGTATAGGTCACAGTATATAGACGCAAGGTGAAGCAACGCCCTTTAGGGACCGTTCAGATAGACCGGCGCGGAGAGCATCGGAGAGCATTTCTTTTTTCACACAGACCGGCCGATCAAATTTGCTCTGCTCTCCGCGCCGGTCTGTGTGAACGGACACGCGGATGCGTTCGGAGCCGAGCGTACGCTCTTGGGCCGGACGGCAGAGCAATTCGGCCTAGGTCGGCTGTGCGAGCATGAAAGAGCACGCGAACGGAGCCGGTCGGATGCTCGAGCGCGAAAGAGCACGAGCATGGAGCAGCCGACCGGCTCGACGAGCAGCCGAGCGGCTTCTCTTAATATTTCACACAGAGCGTATTGGGAGAATGAAAATGTGAAAATAAAGCTTATTTCAATGTGTTAAGATTCTATTTTAAATGCGATTAAAATTTTCTCTGCTCTCCGCGCCGGACTATCTGACCGGTCCCTTAACCGGTGCTTAAGACGTTTTCAAATTTAGTTTTGCATTTGTGTATTATTTTATATCAATTATATTTTTAGCATGTTCGCGGTAAGAACATCCTATGCGGTTTCTGAGAGAAGCGATTTGTTTACCATTTAAGTCACCTAAATGAAACTAGATTGCAACCGCACTCCATGAATTTATATGAATTAAAAAGCACCGTTAATAAGAATGCATCTTTCGCGATTACGCGAATCGAAATAAATAGCAATAGATATACAAAGCTTTGAATTCTATTTTAAAAAATGTCTGAATGTATATTTTCTTATTTTTTTCCAATGTTCGGACAATAGCCAGAATCGTACTTAAGAAGTAACTATTGCATAATGTTCAAAGGAAGCTTTTTCTGAGAAGCTTTTATACAATAAGCGAAACTTCATACAAGACGCTTCTTTAGGAGGCATTATAAAGCTAATCGCTTACCGATACCGATTACCGACTAAATAGTTTTGAGTCAATATTACGTTATGTCGGAACGTAGTTTATATTTCTACTGCCTCTCTATGAGTGTTGTAATTTGTACAGAACTGTCAATATAGAAAAAAATTAAAAAAGTGAATTAAAGATTATTCTTTATTTTCGATCCTAAAAGAGTTTAAAACTTAATTCATATTTCACAAATATTTTTTTTTAATCACAAATTATTAAGTAAAGCTTGGTAAAGCGTGTTGCAGGTTTTCTATCTTTCTGGTCAAGCTACTTTGCTTGTAGGTTTCTAAGTTGTAACATAAATTTTGCTCTTACTTTCGATAAAGCTAACAATGTTACGCTTTACGCTAAACTACGTTTTAATTAAGCATAGGTACTCACGACAATAACTGAACATGAATTCAGATTTCAAAAAATACAGTGGATGTTCAACTTTATCTCGAGTTACCTTTAAACAATCTGTTACAAAGAAGTGAACAGGAAAATCGGTTTTTCAGAATTTTTCACGTGTATTTTACGAATAAATAATTGAAAAGCTTTCCGTGCGCCGAAAGCGTGATTTTAGTTCGTCGAAATTAAAATACCTAGTTTTTAACCCCCGACGTAAAAACGACGGGGTGTTATAAGTTTGACGTGTCTGTGAGTGTGTGTGTGTCTGTCTGTCTGTCTGTTCCACCGTCGCTCTCAAACGGGTGAACCGATATGAATACGGTTTTTTTGTTTTAAAAGTAAATTAATCGGGAGTGTTCTTAGCTATGTTACGTGTTATGTGCCGCTGCCACAAAATGGCGGATTGCATATTTATTCACAACTCCCTCAATATGGATGTCAAATGAAAGGGCTTGACTAATAGAATCTCCTTTGCTAGCCTTTGTTAATCCATTGTTGGATATAGGCCTCCTCATGTGCACGCCATTTTTCTCGACTAGTAGAATAGCACTATGCAAATCCAAGATGGCCGCCACCACAAAATGGCGAATGTCGGGGGTTTTTTAAATTTTTAATTTACACTTGTGTCAATTCAACCAGTGACAGTACACTGCTGGACATAGGTCTCTTATTCGGATTTCCACACTCCACGATCTTGTGCCTTTTTACGTATTTGGGTATCGTACCTAGTTTAAAGTGAATATTCCAAACTAGCTGATGCGCTTCGCTTCGTTTGCATGGATTTAGGTTTTTAAAAATAGCATGGCAACGCTTTGATTTTTCAGGATTAAAGCCGTAGGATTTGATTGGGAGTTGATTTTCCGGAAACAAAATTATCCTCTATCCGTTTCTACGATGCGAGATCTCTCTGATCGGTTTCGCGGTCTATCCGTGAAAATGTAACAGACAGACGGACACACTTTAACATTTATAATATCAGTAATGGATGTCTATTGTAAAAGCGGTTTAAGAAATGGTGTTTAATACATACTTAATTTCATTTAGGAAGCGGGTACAGAAATTAAATCTTCCCTCCTGTGAATCAAGTTTCCAGACATTAGTCAAAGCATGACGCATATTCGCGTCTCTACTCGACTCTCAAACGACTCATTGGATGCGTGTCAAGTTAATAATATGTTTCTGACTTTACACCTACGCAGATTGTGCTCAACGTACGTTTTCTCAACCTTTGCAATAATTATAATAAGATAGAAACGATTTCTATTACAAAAACCTTTTACCGTGTGCTTTTGAATCGTTTAGTAAAGTGTACGGCTTCGGAATGCCTTTGCTACCCACTAAGAACCAGCAAGATCTTTATCTTGTACATCTGTAAATAAACCTTGTTATTTTTTTAACAAAACAAATGTAGTGCAACTAGCCGGGAGCATAATATCGCTAATTCAATATGAACCTAACAAAAATAAAACATGTAATAATATTACGGACTATCAGATAGCTTTTCTTATGTATTATTCAGATGTTTAAGGTAGTTCGATGATAATATTATAAGTACTCGTATAAGAAAAACGATAAATAGGCCAAGTAAAACAAAAACATAAATATGTAGGTAAATAGTTATTTTACTGATATCGCTTTATATCAAAGTTTGCATATACAAATGCAAATGTGATATCAATTTCATCAATATTGGATTTTGTTTGCCCTTCGTCTGCGTTGTCTGGCCGGCGTTACGTTATCGAGTATCAACGCGTTCGCTGCCTGCACCCTTAGTACAGGTTTGCATATCTCGACAACAATTATCGATTTCGAGTAGCTATCGAAAAATGTATGGTCGAAGTTAAATAGAACTAATTTTAATGGATTTAAGGCTCGACCACAATACAGCAAGACCTTTAACTGTAAGACCAAGAACTTTAACAAAATTAGAATCCATACGAACGTACGATTTTAAAAATCAAAATAGCTTAGATTTTTTTTAAATCAGTTGCCTAAAATATTCTGATACAGAATTAACGCAAATTTATATTATTAATCTAACATTGTTTCTGTAACCTCCTTTAATTTATCGTATTAGCTTCTCTTAAAATGCCCACTGCCCATTACAGCCCTTTGCTGGACACAGAGCTTAGACACGCCACGCCGCTTCTCCAATGCAGGTTGGCGGTCTATAAAAAAACAATATTTAGTTAATTTCTTGAAAATATGTGATCGTTTCGAAAATTGTGTCGTTAAAAAGACAAAATTAATATATATTTCCTCGTAATGAAGAAGTTCCCAGTAACCCTATTCCGCGCGGTGGTACAGAATCCGCGGAGCGCGCCCCCATTCTATCACATTACATCGTTTACAGCCGCGCCGCCGAGCACTTCATTACGTTACCAGGCAGTTTTATTTACCGCATTCTTGTGTTTTCGTATTGACTCACAATACCCAGATGCTGTTCCCAAAACAACCGGTTGTCGATTTTTACTTAAAGGGAGTCCAAGTTTAGAATCCGGTGTGACACTTTAAGCCAGCCATATGTACCTACATGCAAAGCATTTTCTTGATTCTCGTTTACTTCGTTGCGCTTGTGGCTTGCTTGATCGGCTGTGAATCATGACATCTTATCTTCTTCTTCTTCTTCTGCCTTCCCTGAATCCCATTATTTGGGGTCGGGTCTCCTCACTTTCCTGCGCCAAGTCGAACGATCTTGGGTTGTCGGTTCTGGCAATTGGGCTTTCTTGAGGTCTCGTTCAATGTTAGACCACCAGGTCGATGGCGGGCGGCCTCTACCTCTTTTCTGTTCCGGTAGATTTAGAGCAATTTGCACTACGTGGTCTTCCTCTCGTCTTTTGACATGTCCATACCAACGAAGGCGGTTTTCGGTGATTTTGTCGACAATTGGTGCAACCTTAAAGCTACCCCGTATATATTCATTACGAATTTTGTCCAGCCGTGTTACACCTCCCGCCCACCTAAGCATCTTCATTTCGTTGGTATGTATCTTTTGTTCATGTGTCTTCTTTGTAGTCCAGCATTCGGACCCATACAATAGTGCAGGACGGACCGCCGTTTTATACACTTTACCCTTAGATTTTATGGGTATACGTGGATCGCACAACACACCGGTGAGTGATCTCCATTTTTGCCATGCAACGTTTATTCTGTGATTCACATCAGCGTCAACATTAGCATCAGGTGTGAGCACGGAGCCTAGATATTTAAATTTATCTACGGTGGGGATAGGTGTTAACCCTATGTAGATGGTTTCAGGAGTATCGTTTCCACTAAAAGGGCATTTCAGGTATTCTGTTTTGTTTCTGCTAACCCTCAGGCCGTACTTTTCTAGTGCGTGCGTCCACGTATTTAAGAGTTCCTGCAGGTGTCTTGCGGTGTCAGCGGCCAGAATTATATCGTCCGCGTACAGCATAGTCCACGGCAGTGGCGACGGTATGCCTTTGGTAAGATAGTCATGACCATGTTGAATAGAAGCGGGCTGAGCACGGATCCCTGATGCACACCTACTTTGACCTCGAATGCTTCACTAATGCCGGCTAAGCTACGGACTTTTGTGCGTACATTGGTGTTATACATGTCTTGTAAAAGTTCTACATAATATTCTGGTACGTTTTGGACACGTAAAGCCTGCCACACCAGTTTACGGGGCACTCGATCGAAAGCTTTTTCGAGGTCAATGAATGTAAGATGTAGATCTTTTTTATTCAGTCTATACTTTTCCATCAAGATCCTGATTGTCTGTATACAGTCAGTGGTTGACCTGGATGCTGTAAAGCCAAACTGATTTGGAGATATTTCTGCGATATTGGTAAGACGTTTATTGATAACTCTTTCCCATATTTTCAAAGAATGTGAATCATGACATCTTATGTCGAGCCAAAAAAAGGTTATTGTGATTTCCTGTCAAGAAGTTCTCAGTAGCGAGCATCCCGGATTTGGTTATTTGTTACACGCTAGCTAGCCGCCGAGAGCACTTAAATTACTTAAAGCGGTTCTGCGCCTGATTTCTCTCCAGTCGTGTCGGAATGACGTTGTATTGGACTATGAGAGTGAGGGAATAGAGAGTGCACCTGCGTTTTGATCTGTAATTTCTCCCACCTACACTAGCGGCACGCTATGATGGCCGGTTTGACACATTACAATAGTGATGTGGAATGTCAATTTATTCTCGAACAAAAAACAATTAAGTTTTGTTTTTGTACCTGATTAAATAGGTTTAATAAAACAAAAATGTATATGTTTATTTAATTTATTTGAACGAACTGAATATTTGAACGAAAATGAATATACATACTTTATATGCACACAAGAAACATATGAATACAAAAGATACCAAAAAAGGTGCCACAAAAGGCCATAATTAATCAGATTCGTCCATACTACTATTTTCACTGTCGTCACTGCTATCATCACATACATTAATAATTATATGTTCGTTTTCTATAATATTATCTATTTTCACATCTCTTTCATAATCTTCCCTTATTAATTTAACAGTTCTATTCACAACCTTTTCCCAGTCTCCTTTAGTCACATGTTCACAAGCTTCTTCTAATAATTTTAGCATTTTTTTTGTGGTAAATGGGGGTTCTGTATTGTGTCTTGCAGCATATCCCTTAATTTGAGCCCACACCAACTCAATCGCATTATACTCACAATGGTAAGGCGGTAACCGTATAACTCTGTGCCCATGTTCTAATGCTATTTCGTCAATGACGTATCGGATCTTGGTTGGTTTGTTTTCTTTTAAAAGACGTACTAATTCCGCTTTTAACATATTCATGTTTGCATCTACGCCATTTTTACGAAGCCATGCGACGATATCAGCTTTCTTTTGGGATTGGGCAGGTGGCTTGTCAATTTGCATCGAGTGGTATGGGGCGTTGTCCATAATTATAATAGATGGTTCAGGGAGGCTACACAACATTGAGGTAAACCATTCAGTAAACTTTTCTCCATTCATGTCTTCATGATAGTCTCCAGTGGTTTTTGACGCAAAAGCCATGAGAGAACCTTCGACAAACCCGTTGATGGTTCCGGCGTGACAAATTATAAGTCGCGATCCTTTTCCTACAGGAACTTTGGAAGTAGATGCTGCTGTGTCATCGTTCCAAGAACGGCCTACAGTATGGTTAGCATTAAGCCATGTTTCATCCAAGAACACAACATTTTGCCAATTTTTGATTTCTTTCACTTGCCGTAAAAAAGTATACCTTGCCATCGCTATATCAAATCTTTCCATCAATATTTTGCGTTTGTTACATTTTTTGTATCGAAATCCAATGGTCTTCAAAATCTTCGTTAAAGAACTTTCCCCACCGAAGAATAATCCAGCTTCCTTCAGTGAATGCACCAACTTTTTTCTTGTTGGATACTCCTTCTGTAAATAGTAGCCGTAAACATGTCTTCGGATAGCATCGGCATCAAAGCTATCGATGCCTACGACTGGTTTTGCTCGTTTTCTCTTTTTTGGTGTGTGAAGTTTATTTTCTTCTGTGCCAGTCTCGCCATATTTTTTTTTAGTTATCCGTCTAACAGTTCGTTGTCCAATATTAAGCGCATCAGCTACGCGTTCAACCACTGACGTTATAGGTAAAATTGGCCCTCCATTTTGAGCTTCACGATCGAAATAGTTACGAAGGCGTATTACGAACTCACGTGTCTGACTATTTAGAACAGTTCTCTGCGTACGTTCGGTCATATCGACGAAATCCACAACAAAGGGCTTGAACAGAGTCCAAATTAACGAGCAAGGGTCAACAGTAATGCAGTATCAATATTTGAAATCCAAAGCCAGGTCAAAACTATATCACAATCGCATTGCACTGACAGTTTATACTTTTCGAAGCAACGTCAATTCGAAACTGCTTTGTTTTGCATTGAGCATTGACGCGAGTTTGCCGGAGGTAGTAGTTGTGCTAGCCAGCGATCCTATGTGACGATCGTATTAGATTCCATTTTTAAAAATTTATTGATATTTTTTTGCGATTTCAGAGGTTTGTCCACATAGTGAAAATTGTTCATATTCACAAGTACATTCACCCCTTAAATGGTGCAAACTGATTTTTCTACACTTGTATACATTTAAGAAATCAATTTAATAAATAAATTTTGAGTCCTAAACCTAAAACTACATTCGATAAAATTTATGAATCTCTGCACATCACTATCGTCAATAAAGTAATACAATTATTTCCTTCAAAGTCGTTATCAATTAATACGGAACTTCATGAGCGGACAAACGTCAAACCGGCCATCATAGCGTGCCGCTAGAGTAGTTGTGTATTTACTCGTATGGTTTGTTGGAGGTTAAGCTCCGAGGTTGCTGCTACTGCTGTTTCTTTTTCTGTTGTACCTACATAAGTAGCAATAGATTTTGTCTCTTTAGCAGCTGATTTTCGTACAGTAGCTCTTATTTTTGGTTGCTCGATGGTGACGGTCATATCATATGTAGGTGCTTGGTGGTGCTAATTCTACTCTCCGATTAAAGGCAGATTCGCACATATCAGTGAAGCATCAGTTCCGGCACAGTGAAAAATATTCTTTCATACATTCTCTATGACCGCGTTCACACCTGTCCGTCAGTGGCGACGCAGTGTTTCAGTGACAGTTCATAGAGAATCTATGAAAGAATATTTTACAGTGTGCTGGAACTGCACCGGCACTGATGCTTCACTGATATTTGCGAATCGGCCTTTAGTTTAGGTAACATAACATCGTTTTAAGATGGATAAGTATTGAATTAAAGTCTGTTCGTTTACTTACGGTCAACGTTCGTTTACTTACCACGCTGGCCAAGTGCGGATTGGCAGACTATTTGGAGATTCTGTTTTATTCTTAGAATAGAAAAAAATTACAAAGTGTAAAAAATAATAAAAATAAAAGCAGAATAATAAGAGCACCTGCGCCTGTGTGACACTATGTTACCGAATGGACTTTACAACTTCGTCATTTTGCCATATCGGTAAGCAACTAAAGGAAAAGGAAAAATAATACAATTTTGCCGACGAACGTGTGCCCAAAACCACATGTTTGTTTTGGTATGTTTTTAAAGGATGTAATATTGTTTTGTTAAATAAACTGTTAGGGGTATTCTGTTTGTTTTTCTCATTTAGCACTCGATTGAAACTCGAGATTTGGTCTTACGAGGCTAAGTGGTTCTGATTTTTTCTTCATAATTTATATTTTACATTTGTTTATATTCTCGTGTTTCTTTATTTACACTGGCCCAGTTCCTTCCTCATAACCTCAATTATTAATTTACGGATGTAAGTTATTTCGTTAAAAAAAGCAAAGGACCTTACATTTTAAATGCAAGGCGCGGATGATGCACCAAATTTTATTCTTTAAAAATTCTTTTTTTCTACATATTCACATAACTGTGTCGGCAAATTTATCTTTAGCATACCCAGAAGAATCTTAACGAGTAGGTATACTACAATAACCGTGTATGAGTCAATTTTGGAAATAATTCTTCTTTTTGCAACTTGTACATAAGTTACAGAGTAGTGTAGTATAGTAGTACTCGTACATAAGTATCTGGGTATCAGAAATGATGAGATCCGAAGAAGAAGCAGTGAAATCGATCACTCAAAGTCTCAACTCCCAAGTTGCTGGATACAAGCGGCGCAGCGGCGCGTATGGAAGTTTCTCTAAGAGACCTATGTCCAGCAGTGGATATCTATTAGTCGAGGACACGACCATGACCTAAGAGATATTTTATATTTTATGAGTAATTTAGGACGAGATTCCGCACGGCTGCGCCAAAGAGTAGGTACAAAACACTAAAGTGCTTCAATGCCTTTTATGAAATCGACTCTCACGTTTCCAATGCGGCTGACACAGTTTAATTAAGGAATATTAACGACCGGTAATTTTTTGGAAAATCAATAAACCTTGTTATCGAGGCGCGTAAAATATGAACCGTGTTTTATATATATTACTGTTTTTATGTTTGACACTCAAAGTTTAAACGGGCTGAGGATGCGGTGTTTCGCGGAAAGATTTTATTGGTCGAAATTGAGGTTTTGTATGTTAACCAGGCGGCAGATGATGTTGGACGTTTTCAGTATTTTATTGGTGTAAATATTAATATGCCAATAAAGAAGGTGTTAGGAGACCTTTTAATATTTGTTTCGTGACAAATGTTTAAAACATTAAAGTCTTACCACAAAAAATTAAAACTTTAACCGATGACTAAATTGACGTTTTGTCAGTTGTTGTATTAAAAATCTGTCAGGCTTAAAATATAATACTTGATTAACTTTCTTTTTTATATTTTTTTGTAATGGCAGCTTCAGCTTTTCTCAGCAGAATCAGCTTTCTGAGAGGAGTCTTTGACTTGTCACAGCCACAAGTTGTCCTACATGAAATAAATAATTTTGAAATTTTAATTTCTTTGAATTTTGATTTACTTACCTAAATTTAAATAATCTAATTTAACGGCGACTCAGTCACAAGAGTTTTACGTGAAATATCTCCATGAAAAGAGGGAGATAAATGGACCTTTACACAATCCGGAGCAATTACAACCGGGCGGCATTCTAAATTGAGTTTTCGACTAGTTTTTAACACTCCATTTTATCAAAAGTCGTCCAATGGCCGTATATTTCTCGGAATGTCTCTCTATTAATTGCTCGAAACCAGCAAAACAGAAATTCAAAATGTAACAACGTATGTCACGTAAAGTTAGTAGCTTTCTAAGTAACTGTCTGTTAATTCTGTTACTTTTTGTTGTTACATCAGGGTTCAACAGACGAATGAATCTTGACGAAATTTAGCACAGAGATAGCTGGATAGCCTGGAGACCCACTAAGACTTTCTCTTTATCCCGGAAAATCAATGGAAGATACATACTTTGATTTTTCCATAGGTGGTTTCCCCATAAATAGATAGATAGATGTAGACCAGTCATGCGAAATCATCGGGGCGAATCAGCTAGATAGAAAAAAGGTTTTATTAATGTCTTGTCTGAAATCAACATAATCGTTTTATAGGTTAAGAATTTAGATTTAGGCCTCTTACCAGTTATTTGGAATTTTCAAATCTCTCGTTACACCACCACATCGCTACGAAAGGTTGATTCGATTCGGAAGAATCCGCCAAGAAATTAGTTTTTTCGCGAAAATGTTTCTTTTTTATTATTTTGTAATGTAATGACACGAATCTCGTCCCGGGAAGCTTCTTAATTACAAGTCGTTTTGTTACAACTTGGTAACGGGGTCACCCACATCACATCTGTCCGATTACAGACTACGTTACGTGTTACGCTGGCACCATACTATTGTAGAATGCGCCAATAACATTACTTATTTACGGCCTGTTTCACCACTTTCCGATAAGTGTTGGATAGCCTAAACGTAAATTTTGTCACTTACTTTATGTCAAGTGACAAAGACAAAAGTTGTAGATAGCTATCTGATACTTATCAGAAGGTGGTGAAACAAGCCCTTAATGTGATTGATTTACAAGCCTTCAACTAAGGGTGAAATCCCACCTGTCAGCATCAATTCGCATTAATTTATCTATTGAAAATAGCTGTTCTGTACGCACCGGGTAAAAAAAAACGATGCGAATCGCTTTTCTTTCCACCTTCGACATGTCAATTTAGCTCATTTTAAAGATTTGTGTTCACACGAGTTAGCAATGTAGAGTTAAGTAGCACATTTAATAGTCAAAATTATTTATACATAGAATAATTATAGGCAATGCGACTTTTAAAATATTAAGTGAATAACGTAAGAATTTTGAAATTAATTTAAGTAGGTTACGAGTTTATCTATTTGCGCGAAATATTCATATGTTAAAAATGTAATATACACACTATATACAATACGACTTACGAGGTACAAGCTTTAAAAATATTTCTAGTTGCTGTTACATAAAACGATCATTCTTAAAAAGTTTCCATCTCAGACCGAACTATACGCTCCTGTAAGTTTCGCTCAAACGACTCTAACTGCTCAAATAAAAGCAAAGAGTTGAACGAGTTTCGGCTCTGTTCAAATAAGTTTGAGGTTACCCGTCAATATGTGGATTGTGGAGACGCAGTTTGTTTTCAGCCGAGTTGGCTTCACTGAGCTCCAATGTTTGCGGCTCGCCGGTCGATAGTGTGGGTCTGGCATTAAACTTTTCCCCGTACACACAATTTCAGCCTCTATAGCCCGAGTGCCTCGTAGAGCTTAGTGCTCTATTTGAACGCACGTCATTGTGTTTTTTTTTCGCGAGATCACTTTTCGCGTCTCCGCGAAGGTTACACAGCATTTTCTGTTGCGGTTTTGATTTTCTTGACCTCATTTCCAGTTAAAATAAACTAACGCGATGGATGGATTAGCACCGGGCATGCGTAAATTAGAGTGTAATGGGCTGGTGTGAAAAATAAACGTCTCTTTGTGTATTCGATCTGTTGAATCTACGACGCGTACAGCTGGTGGCGTGGAGAATTGGACAGACGCAACGCGGCGCGTGACGGCACCTACACGGGCCTACTACTGATCTTCAACGCGTCGCGCGGCAACAGCTCCTAGAAAGTGAGCGGCAATTTAACTTAACATATGTATGTTTACAACATAAGTATGTTTAAAGAGCAACCGCCGAATATTCTTGCTGATTTTTCTCGTTTGACACGGCATGGCATTCCAAACCAGTGAGAAAATCTGAAAACCAAATCGCTTGACTATGCGAAAGCACTTTATTCATTTAAAAATGTTTATTTTTATAAAAAAAAAAACTTTTCTATTCTATTATAGCTCCTAGAAGTTATTTACACAAAGATGAAAGAACTATATGCAACGTTATATTTAGGAGCGCGACGGCCGCAGTTGTTTGTATTACAAGTACAACATTTATACGTCGCGCCGCGCCGCTTCCATCCCGTGTGGCGTATGACCAGGGGTTTATCTTCAGGGCATATCTAGTGTCCTGTCAATACAATGGTGAACTTGAGAAGAAAGGCTGAATTCTTTTGTATTGTTTTGTTTTCCTTGCAGTTAGATGTGAAGTCACGTAGTGCCCAGATTCGAAGATTCGTAATCAATGTACCTACCTATATCATCATCTTATACGTGCTGAAATTCCGTTGGATATTTTTATCTTATTGAGTAAAAGGATCACACATCACGGATACGAATAGGGAAAATATTTGGAGATGTTGCATTCCTTGTAATTCTGACTGGCATTTCACTACACCCCGTTCATTATACTGATGCATCCATACTTTATATTGATGCAAAGGTGTTTGTTAAAAGTGGTCGATAGGATATTATTGTCAGTATACATAAATAATACATTATTGACACACGCTTGACTACGATGACACCTGATGGAAAGTGATGGGGCCTAATATTGAGCGCGCGTTAAGAATACTCAGATTGTAAGGTGTCAGGAAATAGATTTCGGAAGGTTATTCGAAACCCGTAGCCATGCATAAATAAGAAATAAAGACAGTGCGCGTAGACGAAATTTCCAGTACGCGGGCGCCCGCCCAGTGTCTTGCGGTATGGTGGTAAAAAGGTAAAGTTTCGACATTTTTACTGCCGATTATGACCCCTTTCGTCGTACATATTGAAATAGGTATAGGTATATCGCGTTATAATTGTAACACAGCGGTATATATTCGACAACCCCAAAAGTATATTGACACGACGAAAGACGACGTCCGTTATGTTTATTGTTTTAAAAGCAAGCCATTAATCTTTGACGAGCTTTCCAATTTCCATACTAATGGCCGAAGCGCCCCGTCTTCACCGCTACTCTCCTTTTATCGTATGAATTAATTAATATCGCGATTAGCATAAAAGACGCCTTGCATGAATTTTAATTTATTTCCTTCACGTTTACTTTTTATATAAAGTAGGTAGGTAATAAAATCACGGCATTTTATTGCCACTAAGTGAAAGATAATTGGGGCACAGTAAATTCGAGCTCTGAAATTGGGCGGCTCTATGATATAAGAGCTACTCGTAGTAAAATATTGATGCTAATTCGTTTCTACACAAAACTTTAAAAAAAAAACTATAATAGCTTTTCCCCGCAACTTCGTCCGTGTGAATTTTGTTAAAACTATACAATATATCGCTCTCCTAGGCGTTTAACTGTAACCGTGCAAAAAATCACGTCAATTCCTTGCTCTATTACGGCGTGATTCACAGATAAACCAATAAATTAGCAAAAAGACTTGCCTCGTATTGATAATATTATTAGGATGGACATTTCTTTTCCAAAAGTCAAATATTTCATCTATCTATACTAATAAATAAAATTGAAGTGTCTGTCTGTAATATCGAAATAACTACCTCATATTAAGCTCATATGGTTATTTGAACGCTACCATAACCGAATCACACGTTTTTAAAATTTTTGTCTGTCTGTCTGTCTGTCTGTCTGTCTGTCTGTCTGTCTGTTTGAACGGGCTAATCTTCGGAACGGCTGAACCGATTTTGACGGGACCTTCACATACAAGTAGAGAATTAACCAGGGAGTAACATAGGCTACTTTTTTAACCGACTTTCAAAAAAGGAGGAGTTGTTGTTTTTCTACCTATGTACACCGATATCTCCGAGATTTCTGAACCGATTTGCGTATTTTTTTTTTTAATCGATAGAGAAACATTGCGACCCTGTTTTATAAAAAATTTGGATTCCAACTCCTCAATCCTGATGTTGTAGGGGACCTAATCCCCAAAACTAATGGGTTTTAGAAACTTTCGGTTATTTAAATTGACACTGGGGGTACCAATTAAAGACTTTATCGTTGAATGAACTCGAGTAGGTACATATCCAACTCCTCAACCCTGATGCTGTAAGGAATTGTATTCCGAAATCGTGGGGATCTCACGGGATTTTTCCGTTTTGGGGACGGGTTTCTACAGATAAGCTACTTTTTGTTCTGGAAAATCAAAAGTTCCCACGGGATTTTTAAAAACCTAAATCCACACGGGCGAAGCCGTGGGCATCATCTAGTAATATAATAAGACTGTAACAGATCCAATTCTGTACATTGAAGATATTTTGAAAATTTTTATTGGAGGGCACTCTATAATTGATACTGAAGCCAAAACTGCAATTTGTTTCATTTTTGTCTGTCTGTCTGTCTGTCTGTCTGTCTGTCTGTCTGTCTGTCTGTCTGTCTGTCTGTCTGTCTGTCTGTCTGTCTGTATCTTGGCCGCGCATCACGCCGAAACTACTGAATGGATTCAAATGAAACTTGGTACGATTTGAGTTTATACTCCGAGGTAGGACATAGGATACTTTTTATCCCGAAATTCAGCACGGTTTCCTTGGGAGAGGGGATGAAAGTTAAAACGTGTATTTAGCTGTAATTCATTAACGCGTTGTTCGATTTCACTCATTCTTTTTTTGTTAGAAAGGTAGTACTTTATATATTGTCCTGTAAATATTTCAAGGTCATAGGTTTTTTAGTTCAGAAATGACAGACATTTATTGGGTTCAAATAACTTGGGACCCGGATCTTTGAACGTACGGCTTATTTTAAACTGGTGTGCGTTTAAATTTATGTTTGTCGATCTGTCTATTTGTTCCAGCTAATTACCGAAACGGCTGGATCAATTTTGATGGAACTTTCAATGGCAGATAGGTGATGTTATAAGGAGTAACTTAGGCTACATTTAGTTTAGGTACAAAAAAGGATTATGGGATCCAATCCGATCCTATATAAAACCTATATCCAGGCGGACGAAGTCGCGGGGGTCGGCTAGTAATAAAAATAAATGAGTAAATTAAAAAAAAAATCCAATTTAGGTACATACATTAGTGAATATTTTAAAGCTAGCTACTTAAAATCGAACATAATTACTGATATCTTAAATAAATAAATTCATTGTTCAGAAAACATAGGTATAAGTAAAAACTGCATCTGCATATTATTATTATGTAAATGTCTTGGGACCAGTGCTTTCGGAAGTAGGTACCCCATGTTTATCTGCATACAGGTAATGCTATCCTTTTCTTAATGTTTCCTTCGGAAAAGGATGACATTATATAGGGTACCTTCATTATATGCATCCGTAAATGTTACAAGTATTATAACATTGTTATCAATATTCATATGTTTCGTAATACAGGAAGAACGAATATTCATATTCATATTTATGTTTATGTATTACCTAGTAATTGGTTTTTTACATTATTTACTCACTTTATGTATTGTTTCTGTACAGTTTCCGAGAATTCAAACCATTATTTTTGTTTATGATTATGCAAAGTTTTTCAAAACTGGAAATAGGTAAAATCCATAATAAACCCGAATTTATGGTAGGTGCTCGCTTGAAGCTATCAAAATTTAATGGTTTACTTTAGGAGATTAACCCGTGAGAAAATCAATTTACTTCGCGTGGGTGATATCAGTGAGATGTAGCCAAAGGATAGAGTTGCCATTAAAAAAAATTCTTCTGAAAATTTTGGTCTTATCTTTGTGGGCCATGATTTTCTATAACATTTTAATCGTATCTCCGCATTATGTAACATCTAATGTATCTTTTTATACAAAAACTACCTAATTCCATCAAAAAAAGTCCTCTTTTTCTTCTATTTTATTTTCTTCTTTCGTAGACTATAGACCTACTTCCTGTATGTAACCAATGTCTGGTGTACCTTACTTATTATAATCTAAGCACATATTTATTTAGTGTTTACACGCTTTATCCTATCTATCTATAATGTAACGTGTCTTTGAATGACATTAATAATTTCGGTTTCCAAAAATTTGATATTTTTAAAATAAATAGCAACTAAGTAATGTGTATGCCCGTATGTCATAAACGGGAGCACGTGAACGTGGAAATATTTCACAATTAGTCCCAATTGAGTCTGTGCGGCGACGCGCGTCCAATTTATGAATATTTGTTTGTTATCAAGCCAATGCTCAGCGATTGTAGAGAGTACTGTTAAGGGACTTTAATGATCCCGATTTTTATAGAAAATATATAAGAAGCCTGAAGTACAATGAATGAAGATTCAGTTGAACTCGATCTGAGCAAAAATCAAATTACTGCCTATATCATTTTAAGAATAAAGAACTAGTGCGGTCTACATATATATTAGATGTTAAACATTTCTACACAAACCTTTTACGACAAAGCCGCGAAGCCTTTTAATCTTGACGAAACAGATTACCTTTCTTTTAGTCGGGCTTTTCATTGTTAAGGTATCGTAAACTGTTAAAATATGAAACACTCCTAGTTTCCAAAATATGAAAAAATATTATATTTAAAACTAGCTGATGCTCGCGACTTCGCCCGCGTGCTTTCATACAAATCTCATTCCCTATTTAACACACTTGGGGATAGAATTCCCAAAAATCCTGAAACACGTAATTCTTTATTTTTAACCGACAGTACAAATACCAATTTTCATGGATACCTATAACTTGAAAAATGGCGGACTTTCATACAAACTTTCATCCCCTATTTAACCCGCTTAGGGGTAGAATTTGCAATAATCCTTTCTTAGTGTGCGCCTACGTTATAAAAGGAAGCTATTGTGAAAATTTCAAGTTTCTAGCTTAAGTGGTTTTGGCTGTGCGTTGATTGTCAGTCAGTCAGGACAAGCTACTTTATATTATTATATAATATAATATATAATATAATAATAGATATCAAAAATTACATAGTAACTAGGTAATTTGATTTTTTACGATTGGTTTTACATATTTGATCATTTTCAGTTTCTCTTTTTAATAGAAAAGTAAGCTGTCTATTGACTACGACTAGATCCAGTATAATAGTCGGATGATTACTGTATAAAGAGGGTGCGGGAACTGGGTTACTGAGGAAGGCAGAGGACCGGGTGGTTTGGCACACATCAGGAAAGTCTTTGACCAGCAGTGTACATCCCACAGGCTGAAATGATGATGGTTATGATTATGACTAGATCTCATATAGTTTTGGCCTGTATGCAGAAGTGTATGACAATCAAAAACATCCAATGATAAATTATATTTATGGAAGTCTGTTGCATTAATGTTTTCATTATAATTGCATATTGCCAAAACGATGCATTACAGACGATTGACCATCGTAGTCCGTCTGATGTGACACCTTGGTTCTCAGAAGAGACATATCCGACACACGCATCACTCGTTACAGGTGGCTGCCAACATTGATATAATGCGACAAGGTCCACTTCTTGGTAGATGATTTAAAAAAAAGTTTGCGCATAATATACTTATAGATGATGTTGGCTGGCTAAAACAAAATCAGGTTTTAGTTTCTCTTGGACGCAGATCAAAAGATCTTCTGGTTATCTACATCTTCTGGTTTAATATAATGAACATACTCGCAACGCTATCCGTGTAAAGTTGTGGAATTTGAGTTCGATCTTTTTCAGACTCTACAACTTCATATAGACCAATTTTTAAATTTAACTAAGTATACGTAAGAATTTGTTTAATGCAAATAATGCTCACAAGATAATATTCAAGACTCAGTTCTTCCATCTCTGACTGCATTTTGTAAAGTTGCAAATTATATAAGTGTAAAGTGTAATCAACGTTAATCATACGTGATACGAGTAGTAATATCGGGGTATTGTCTACGCCGATCACGTCTGGCATTGTGCCAAACGCCGGCGCTTCCGAGAAGACGTGAATTGGGGACGTATATTATCGTCGTTAACAATTTTCTAAGGAACTTGCAGTTCCTGCAGGGTTCCGACAATTATACGAGTGTATCACAGTTCATTGACTCCGCTCGCCAATTTTGGCTGTGTCTTTCTGTAATTTTCTAGCCCATTTTTCTTGTTCTTCCATGTTTGATTCCGAGAATTCATATCCCAAATGAACCACGACAATTCGTTGTATACCAATTTGTATTCAGTTCAACCACGTTTTTTCGCGTACATGTATATTCTTAAAAATGTTCATGTTTCATTACTAAGTTGTTTACACTTCTTAATAAATTTCCCTTTGCCTGTATTACGTCTTTTATACCTATTTCAAAATGAAATTTTCTTATTTCTGTACTGTTTTTCACACATCGTATTTTTACTCAATGAAATTCCTTTCGTTCGTCTTCCCTTTCAAAGATACAACAAAGTCTCTCATCGATTGAGCAATTGCAAATTCCAAAGCTTTTGGGCATATTCCATTAAAAGATGTCAGTGTCGATATATCAGCTTGTGAAGAAAAACAAAGTGTCCATAAGATTGATATTCTACATAACATGATGATGATGGAACAATCAAACAATATCTCCGAATATTCCGTTACTTTGAGTGCGCGCAATGCTGATAAATGAAGTTGTTGATAAATAAAATTTAATAATAGTTTCAGTGTAATTACCACTCTGTTAAATGGTACAAAAACAATTAAGAATTGGAATAATTCATGCATTAAAATGTTATCGTTTTTGAACTATTAGCCATTAAACAGACGTCTGTGAAGTTTACAAACTACAAAAACCATTAAATTGAGGCATAAAAATAGACATACAAAATATTGCTATCATCATAGTCTCGATTTTTTCCACAGCCATTGAACTGATGAATGAAATTTTACATTTAAATGATTGCACCGTAGTCCGTTGTTTCAGTTACCGAAATTTCCTTTGTTTATGCACCGAAAATATCCCCGTAGTAGAAACACTTTTGTTTATCATCAAATTCTTGGCATATGTGAGAGGTGAGATATCGTTCGTTATCGCTTTCCACTATTCGCATGTCGATGGTGATATGATGAATGATTCGTTCTAATATTGCGAGGCTATTTTTGTGTATACCTATTTCCAAGACCAAAAATCAAAGAAATTCTTTAACAATTTATGTATTTATGTATTTGGCTTACTGTCTATATTGAACTGTATCACTGCGATGCCGTTTACGTAAAAAACTATTTAAGTTGCAATATCAAAATGCTATTTTTCTATAATAAAGCAATGAAATCGGCTTTTTGCATCTAATTTCTTTCTTCATTTGTAACTCGGTTGTGTTATCATTCCATCTGGTAGCGTCCACTATTGGACATAGCACATTGGTTTTCGTAATAAGCGCTACCACATTTCATTCTCAGCCATCCTCATTCGCAACTTCACGCCACCCTCTTTATAATTTATTGCCAATTGCTGCATTATATAATACTTCTCAACCTAACACATCTTTAAAATGTACCTTTTACCAGAATACTGAAACAGCATAATATGATTTACGTCGTTTATGTACTTGTAAACACCTCGTTAACACAACACTAAATCAAGCTACGAGTGTGAGACCAGTCTTCGTAAGCTTAAAACACACACAATGGGCCATAGCGATCGCCTCGTGCCGCCGTGCGTCAGTGGTCTGCGTAAACGCGTGTTTGTTTTCATCGTAACAACTAATGAACTGTAATGGTGAGCCGGTTCCAGGACCTGGTTATAATAGCTTCAGCTTTATAACACAACCGGACGTTGTTACAGCCATAGTAACTACAGTTCTAGGTATGTATACTAGATAATATTGTAACGTTATTGTAAGCTCAAAATCTATGGTAGTTCCATTTAGTAAATATTGGTGTGTATTATATCAAAGTGCTTTTCTTATTCCTTTGCTTTTTACGTACACAAAAGTTCAATTAAGCTTTTAAAGCAATACCTTTGTTTTCAGTTGTTGCCTCTTGTATTTAACTTTAGGTTGCGCGTTCAACCAAATTAAAACAAATAGCTTGCTTAATGAATATTAAAATCAACAAACAAACCTCCGCTTTTGAACTTAATTGTCATATTTACTCCTAGTAGAAGCTTACCCTCAGTTGAAAAATGGAAAATGAATGTCGATCAAGTACTCGGCTATTCTTTTAAGTTGCTCGTCATTTTAGTATAATAAATTTTGTTAGCATAAAGACGCTTTCTCACATAAGATATAAATAGCACCAATACTGCAGGCTCACAACAAACACGGCAAAACAATACGTTCTAATTTGGGATCGATAACGTAAATATTACCAAAGAAAATGGCCAACACAAAACATACGCCCAAAATTGATCACCCGAATGCATTGTTATCCCCTTTGATAAATTACTCTCGTTATCCCATTGGCTAAAATTTTATGGAATAGAAAATTCGTCATACATCCATTCCATCGTCATCGTTGTCAACCTAAGATGTCCATTGCTGGTCATAGATCTCTTTTAGGGAATTCCGTACCCTGAAATTTTGTGCCATTTGCATCCTGTGACTCCTTTGATGTCGTCTGTCCACTTATTAGGGGGTCTGCCACTTGCCAGCATTACGCTTCCCGGTACAAGGTAGCCATTCTAGCACCTTGCGACCCAACGTTCAACCTGACGCACTAAAGGCTGAACGAATGCACGACAGCAGCATTTGGAACCCGGTTTCTAGTAACAATTTCCCCTATTGTAATTTAAGGGGAACTGTATGAAATCGACCTTAAAATTTGGTAGAAAATCTTTCTCGCGCATTAAAACATAAAACGTCGGATGGCTACTGTATTTACTCTACGACTTAAATAGCCTTATTTACTTTGACATACGAGTGAAATTTATATAATGAAAACAAAACACGAACCGCACTCCGGCGGGCCCAAGCCAAACAAACCAAAATAAGCAGTGTTTTGTTTTGTTTTCTACCGTTCGTATGTCAAAGTAAATAAAGCTGTAAGTTGTAATCATCGCTCTCCGCTTGTGAGTCTTGCCCATACACTACCTTGTAGTCTTACACGCATACGCGCGCGTTCTGTGTGACGACTGCATGCAGCGTCCTGTCGCGTTTCAGGCTTCATAATTTTTGGAAGAGGCAAAAAGTTTTAGGTTCGGTCATAATATGCCTCCTTGACTAGAAAGGTCTTCATTGTGTGTGTTCTAAACTGACTGTCAATAGTCTAGATTTTATGTATCTAATGCTTTAATGTTTGGACTTACAACACCCTATAAAACACTTTCAACTAGTCATTCAGCGCCTCTTCATTATTTATGTTACGGATTCAGGCTAACATTGCCCAATAAACTCAATCGTTTGATATACGCTGTCGCAAATATATCACCCCATCAACCACCCACGCTTCTCTATTTTACTACAACTTTTAATGTTATTCTACAGTTTACAGCCTATCTACATATAATTATAATTACAATATTTATGTCCGATATCTCAAATATCTTGGACATGCCTACGTAAATGTAAATACGGTTTATAGGAATGACTTGTATCTAGATCAAATAATGCAACATTTTCAGTTATTGCTCAATAATGTTTTGGGTTAATGACATTAAAATAAAGACACGAATTGCTTAACACTGTTTATAACTATGAATTAATGTAAGAAAAATAATCAGTACATTATAAATCATTCCGATTCTCGGAATTCGTTGCACAAATCTATTGGCGATAGAGAAAAATGTTTTCTGTTAAATATTTGATGATTTATATTGCCTATGCTAAATGCCTTCTTTTCTGGGTATTCATATTTTAAATATTGCTAATGACTTCAAAACTGGAGGTTATTTAGTGTGTATGTTTGCTATAATTCTGTCATATATTGCTACATTTAGCTACTCATTAGTAGCCATATTTTATTGTATTATGAAAATAGGTTTTTTATTGGTAATTTTCTGTGCCTTAATGCTTACTACGTAGGTAGTAGTAGCCCGTATATTTTAATGTTATTGGCTGAATATCATGATGGCGCACCTAAATGGCGGTGACGTCACTGTGTATGTATGTTCATCCCTTGTCTGTCATTCGACAAGTACGCCTACCACCTATTTATTTTAAGCGGATTAAAAAAAATCATGTGAAATTCCCCATCATACTGTGTAGTTGGTCAAACAAAAGAAGCTTACGTCCTGTAAATTAATATATATCTGTATTGGAATGGTATATCTCATCCTTGTGTGGTGTGTGTGTTGCAGGTGATAGACTTCGGCAGCTCGTGCTACGAGCACCAGCGGGTGTACACGTACATCCAGTCGCGGTTCTACCGCGCGCCCGAGGTCATGATGGGCGCCAAGTACGGCATGCCCATCGACATGTGGTCGCTGGGGTGCATACTCGCGGAACTGCTCACAGGTGATCACGACTTCTGAAATATTTCAATTTCATTTTAAACTTGACTTTGAGCCATAATAAGCCTATCATGTAGTCATGTACATACTAATATTAACCGGTTGCGAAGGTCCAATGATAATTAATTAATCAACCTAAGTAACTACTAAGCTACTACTACTACTACAAAACTTGTACTCTATTAAATATAAGACATGGCATATCTATTTTTTGAATATATTGTACGTTTTATATAGAAAAAGGTTAGATCCAATGAAAATATTGAACATGTTAATTTTCGGAGCTATGTATAACTCCTCCTGCAAACGTTTCCAGGTTTCCCCCTCCTCCCCGGCGAAGACGAAGCGGACCAAATGGCGTGCATAATCGAACTCCTGGGCATGCCGCCGCAGAGGCTCATCGAGCAGGGCAAGCGCTCCAAGAACTTCATCAGCAGCAAAGGCTTGCCGCGGTACTGCACCGCCACCATGCTGCCTGACGGCACCACGCTCTTAAGTAGCGGTGAGTTGAACTTTGGTTTTCTTGGCTTTTGTGATATAGAATCAGGCGTTACGTACTTTCTGAAAGTCCATGCTACATAAGGAACGAACTTATTTTTCTGTAATCCGATATTTAAACAGATATATCCGATCAGTGTGACCAGCATATGAGTGTTTACAATTTCAGGGTAGATCGCTTGCCATTCAGAATAGAACAGAGGTCAACTGGAGTGACCAGACTTGATTCAATATACAACATTTTCATGTATCTATTTCTTGTGAAGTGAGGTCAAACTAATAAGACCATATTCAAACCACACTACGAGTAATATTATAAATGCGATAGAGTATCTCTGCCTATATGTTTCTGTTACTTTTTCATGGTACAACCGCTCAACCATTCTTGATGAAATTTGGCAAAGAGATAGTATGTATCCTGGACACGGACGTAGGTATGAGGACATACATTAATGCTAAGCCGTCGTTTCTTATAGATTCCTTTAAAAAAGAAAATAGAAACTGGGATTTGTAGCAAGCCCATTATAATGTACGTATTTCTTTGGATCCCATTATTTCCCATCCTATGGCTTTTTCAGATTACGATTTTTTTTTCTATCTTGGAAATGTGATATAATTGTTATAAGTTAAAGCAAAATAGAATCCTCAGCTCAAACTAACACTCATAATTCTTGCTAATCATCAGCGGAAGTTTCAGGCCGTGCTCTCTCGTGTTTCATCATTAAGATTGCATTATTTTAAACGCTGAGTCATAATATTACCTGTCGCCTCTGTAACTTCTCTTATCATAGAGTTAATGCATCACCACCCCATTCCGAATCATTTCTATTAATACTTGAACTGTCACCGTGAAGATTCCTCAACCGGCCTTTCGCGTCGACGTCATCATTGCAATGGAATGATTCACAAATACATACCGATGCCAACACGAAATATCTGTCAATTTTTCGTTGGGAATCGCTATATATAGGGACTATTACCCTGATAAGACGCGAGTCTATCAGTACTTAGATAGATCTATCCGTAAATCTCGGGCTATACAAGCGCTGCTGTCATTTCAGATCCTGTTCCAATGTTTTGTGCGTTTCTGCTCCATAAAGTACACCGGAGTGGGCGTAGTTTATGGAATGGTATGAGCTCGATCTATATGGGACTAGAATTCGTAATAGTCCGTATAGTTTCGCTCCTGATTTGATTTACTGAGGTATTTATTCTTTTAAAAAGTCCAGTCCAAATGTACCTATCCAAGGTTACGAGAGTAGATATTTTAAACCTTCAGGAAAATCCGTTTCTATTCAGCTGTTAAGGCATGAGAGAGTACTAACAGATGCACTGAGTTTTTCGTTTTTGTGTTTTAGTATTGTGGTAACTATAGGACTTCATGAGACGGGTTTGGGTCACTCAGACGGAGAGAGTATCCATGCAGGATCAAATCATGAATGAGGAGAACCAGAGCTACGGACATGGTTCATCGACTCGTGATACTGAATTAGCAATGGGCGGGGCACCATACGAAGAACCACGGAAGAGAGAAGGCAGGGGAAGTGAAATGCACCAAAACTACTATAGGAACCGCTGTCGCCAAACTCACACAAATATACCGTTAATCTATATTGCACTACAAAGAAACAAATCGTTTGATTTGTCGTTTTAAGTTTAGTCAAAACTAGCCTACTTCACAGAACTCACAGATTTGGAAACAAACCCTGATTTTGTAGAAATAAGATTTATTTTGCTTTAACGGAAGAATGTATTTATGAGCTACAGTCACACTAGATTCGATTGTCCAATTAATTCCGCTACTTGACCATAGATGGCGCTGTATTGCTACTCATTGAATTGTCTATCGATATCGATAGATACTCGTTATTTTGTTTATTCGCAAAAAGAAAATTAAAAAAGGTAATTATAAAATTAAATAAAAGTGCTGGTATGTATGCACTGATGAGTAAATAAAAATGTTGAGTAAAAGCCATTAAAACTTTAGTGATTGACTAAAATGTAAAGTTATCGATTCTTAATTTTTTTACTATTTGGGTTTTGACAATGACTTATATATTAAGAAAAGCGATATATTATTATTATTATGAATCAAAAATAATACGATATAAAAAATGCCTACTTATATAATACGATCAATTTAGACTTCCAAGATTACAATATTCACACCTGGCTGAAAATTGGTAGGATTGTTCAAAACACTATTATAAATGAAATGTGAAAAGTCCTCATCGATCCGACACCTGGAAAAAAATTACTCGGTGTCAAAGTTTTCACGGGAAATTTTTCAGCAAAACGGTAAGTCTTATCATAAAATTATTTTAAACAAAATTGTAGATCAGATAATTATCTATAAAAAATGTCTGTATACTTTTTTTCCTAAGAGCCACCGTTTTTGAGATATAACGATTCAAATAAATTAATTTCGAAATAAAAATGAGGGGCTGGGTTTCTTTTTACCCAAAATTCTGTGGTGGTGGTGCAATCTTGTATTTGCATAGTGCTATTCTACTAGTCAAGCCCTTTCATTTGATACCCATATTAAGGGGGTTGTAAAAAAATATGTAATCCGCCATTTTGTAGCGGCGGCCATCTTGGACTGATTTTCTTCAAACATAGCTAACAACACTCTCGACTAATTCACCTTTCAAACAAAAAAAAACGCATTTAAATCGGTCCACCCGTTTGAGCTCCACAGGGGAACAGACAGACACACGCACACACACACACACACACACACACACACACACAGACACGTCAAACTTATAACACCCCGTCGTTTTTGCTTCGGGGGTTAATTAATAATAACTGTATCAAAAATCATCGTTTGGTCGTTAAAATATCGATAACAATGTACTTAGCTAACATCATGACATCTCTACGACCACGACCACCCGATCGGCGTCCATACCGTGAGTCTAACGTCTTAGTGAAGGAATATATTTATATAGTACAAGTCCATTGCGTCCTAAGACCGACCGATTCAATGATTGATTTCTACTAAGCAAGCAATGGATTTTGTTCATAATGAGATATAAACTTCTCAATTTAGCACATTTTTAGCATAATGTAAATATACAAAATAATGTTTTCTTGTTTTTTATGGAAAATAACAACAATAGCTTGTACTTAAGTGTGAAATGAGATGCCATATTTTGTATGATTCACTTTTTTGCTTGATTTTTTGCAAACAACCACTGAACAACACGGCATTTTGTTAAAAATCGAGAGCGGTGAAGCGATCGTTGGACGACATTCGACTCAAGACAAAAACGGTTCTCAGGTGTATTTAACGCCAGAAGAGTTCTCAGGAACCACGCCCCCTTGCCATATCTCGTCTTATTAATTTTATCTATGCGAAGAACCCATAGATGTTGAGATCTCAAGGTGATCTTATGGCGACCCCGCACCGGCAAACGACCTCAAGAAAGTCGTTAGCAAGATACCTTTGTCTATAGCTGTAGACGTCTATAGATGGAGATGATGATGATAGTGATTACTAACGTATTCCTACTATGTACAAGTTTTTCCTTAGTTTGGAACATAGGGTGCATAATATGTTAGACATTGTTAAAAAATAAGTTTGAGAAACATTGGCCGTGTTTCGTCACGGTAAATAAAAACAATGACACTACTCGTCTGCGGTGCGCGTGCGACACCGCGCGGTGACTCAACCCAGACGGGAACAAAATATACAGCGTGCTTGTTTTGTTACTCGAATGATTTTCGGGCAAAGGGTTGTCGCTTGTCTCGACTCGGCACTTTTTGTGTAGTGATACCATGAGATTTAGATTTAGATTGATTCTCCTAATTCATCGGAGGTTTTAATATAGGAGCAAAAGTTCCGTAACATTTGTTTCTACTTCATCAGCCTTGGATTCAATTTGATTCAATTAACGTAAATGTATTCAACGTTTGATTTATTAACTTGTATCCTCATTTGTTCAAATCAAATCAATCAATTTGCTTTGATTACTCAGTTGCATCGATTTGAGGGCACAATTTATGGATAGGTTGAGCGGCTTCGTATTTTATCCCAATTTAATTTCATAATTGATTCGTTAGTTACCCTTTAAAATCGGGGACTAAAAATGTCATACCTAGTTATTTATGAATCAGAAAATAGAAGCGCTGAATTTCCGCTAGGCTTCTCTCTGCTTCCCTATAAAATGCACTGATGCACTTAGAGAAATTTCCTGACGCTGCGTCTGATTTTGTCCCTCTAAATAATTTAGTTTCCTTTATTCAAATCTGAATCAGACAGAAAAAGTCCTTATAGAGTTCGACTGTTTCCGATGCAATAAAAACTCGGGAAAGGAAAACTACTTTACTCTCTTGTGAAAGGCAAACATTTTTGGTAAGAGAAAATCGAAAGGAATATCTGGAATTTCACTCAGTGCGGACAAGAATCGGATTTATAGTCATGTTTAAAATATGTATTTCTGAAAAAACAAACATGTATGTATTTTTTTTTTGCTATAAAAACTTCATTTTTAACACATACAAAAAAAAACCTGCAAAAGTTGATCGAGCTTATAGACAGTCGTTTTCAATCATGTCCCGGCGTAATAATTTTATTGATAGACATCCTTTTGCTCCCCCACCCTCGACTCGGGCTACCGACGCCCTAAAACACGTCACGTAATGGAGAGTACATCCATCCATTGCGTAGTTATGAAGGGGTTATGATTCGATTACATTTTGTGGAACATTGCGTTAACAGGAAATGGCCTACTTGAAGTTTATTGATTGAATTCGGATTTGGATTGCGTTTATTTTTGGGTTAACCCATTACAGAAACGATTTGGCCAAGTGTTTACATTAACATATTGAAATTATCGTATCTAATTTATGTATATTTTTTTATATATTATGTGTCCCATTATTTAAGTTTCATAAGGATTTCCAATGAACATCGTTGGTATATATCCTGAAGTCTTATTACATACTAGCCGACCCCCGCGACTTCGTCCGCGTGGTTATATAGGTTTTTATATAGGATCGGATTGGATCCCATAATCCTTTTTTGTACCTAAACTAAATGTAGCCCAAGTTAATCCATATAACATCACTTATCTGCCATTGAAAGTTCCATCTAAATCGATCCAGCCGTTTCGGAAATTAGCTAGAACAAATAGACAGATCGACAAACATAACTCTAAATGCCCACCAGTTTAAAATAAGCCGTACGTTCAAAGATCCGGGTCCCAAGTTATTTGAACCCAATAAATGTCTGTCATTTCTGAACTGAAAAACCTATGACCTTGAAATATTTACGGGACAATACTTAAAGTACTACCTTTCTAACAAAAAAAGAATGAGTTAAATCGAAGTACCGTTATTGAATTAGAGCTAAATACACGTTTTAACTTTCTTCCCCTCTCCCAAGGGAACCGTGCTGAATTTCGGGATAAAAAGTATCCTATGTCCTACCTCGGAGTATAAACTCAAATCGTACCAAGTTTCATTTGAATCCATTCAATAGTTTCGGCGTGATGCGCGGCCAAGATACAGACAGACAGACAGACAAAAATGAAACAAATTGCAGTTTTGGCTTCAGTATCGATTATAGAGTGCCCTCCAAAGAAAATTTTCAAAATATCTTCAATGTACAGAATTGGATCTGTTACAGTTTTATTATATTATAGATGTTGTAAGCAGGCCTAAGTTATTGATGACAAAATGTACCTAGTTCGTTCATTTCACGAAAACGCATTCATTTGCGTTTCATTGTGATATACTTTTTAAAGAGCATTCCGAAACACTAAGATTTTGGAATGAAAATCTTATATTTCTATATTATTCGTATCTACAAAATCACGCATTTTTCTTTAATTTGTTAATTTATAAAAAAGCACCCATATTTCTAATTTCAAACGTTTCACATTCGTATTTTTAAAAGTTTATCCTAAAACACTATATTATGTTTTTTAGTCCACCATAAACGAACATTATCACATACTCGTTAAAAGTTTGAGTGGTTTGTTCTTCCGGCTGTCGATTAATGTCTGTGTGTGATTGATATGCAAACAGAGCTTGAGCTTTATTTAGCCAGCGAGAATGAAAACGATGGATGTCTTAACTTTCCTAAGCACCTAGACAGGCGGTGGGCGATAGTGGGAAAACACCTTGTAAATGATCGCTGTTTGGACGTACTCCAATTGCTCTCGTTTCTTTTAAATAAGATAAGAATAAGTAATAATATAATTGTAATATAAATCGAGAATGTCATAATAAGTGGTCACCCGAATCGATTCATTTTCGTTTCACACAAAAATGTTAAGTGTGAGCGATGGATGAGCCATTCTTTAAATCTCTATTTTACAAGTAAACAAATTGGTGTGCAAATATAAAATACCTTGAGCCCAAAAACTCAATAGCGATGAATTAAAATATGATTGTAAAATGTATGTATTGATGAAAAAAACATTATTTATTAAACATTGAATAACAAATAACTTTTGTATAGCACAAACAAAAGAGATTGAAATGTAAACTGATATAAATTGCTCAACATAAAAACTCATTGATATAGGATTAAATATCTTGTTTTCCTATTATTTTTTTAATTATTTCTGAATAAGTATTTTGCTATCGAAAATTAAACGATAAAAAATCTATATAAGATCCGGATCCTAATGAAATTGAATACTTACTTACTTAAAAGATTTCTATTCTTGAATTTTAAGTTCCTATATTTTTCTTATACATATATTTCTCATCATCATACATATTTTTCTCTCTAATTAGTTGAAATTTTTTCAACTTTCAAATAAGATGGATTCTCACAACTTGGCTGTAGAACCCTATAATTATTATTCATGCAACAAAACGGCCATTAGTTAACCAAACATACATACTTTATGGTAAATGTGAATATTTATATCATACATCGATCTATTTGTACTGAGATGAATTATTTATCTTAAACATGTTATGTATCTTTAACACGTAAGTCGTCTTCGTCATGGTTCTCTTGCGAGGATTGCCACGGAACACATTCTAATGCCGCTTATAGCCAGCGACTCGCTTGAGATTGTGCGTTCACCTAGTCCGGTAACTTAAAGCTGTACTTTCCTTCAGCTTCTTGACTCGTTGAGCTATATAAGTCGGTGACTCTGGTTCTTCTACGGATCTTATCATTTCTGATTTGATTACGTAGAAAAATTTCGAGCTCTCTACATCGCCCGCTCAGTCTATAGAGTTAGCGTCCATGCTTTCGATTCGTAGATCATCCTGTATCGTTAACAATAAAAAAGTCGGATATATTTGGTGAAGCGCCAAGAATCGACGCTGAACGCTTCGGTAATGTTTTAGTAATTCATTCAGTATAGTTGTTTTTCGTACGATAAATTCGGTGTTGTATTTCTTAAGTTTTGTTTATTTAACTAATCTATTTAATTCAAAGGTAAATTTTATTTATTCTGTTAATATGTTTTACCGAAAACTTTTAAGGAAATTCATCTCCAAAAGGTGTATTAACTTCCGAGCTTTTCCAATTTTTATATTTCGATTAATATGAGCGTGTGTTGATATTATTACAAGTAGATGATCTCGTTTCTTTATCACATTCTTAATAAATCATAATTAATCATTAATTATCTATTTGCCAAAAAGGGGTTTATTTACATTGAAAATTTTACTCGTACACAGTCTGAGGCAGTGTGCAAAATGTATATATAAAAGCAACCAACTAACTGCCATGCTATCGCTATCTGCAATGGTTTACAACTATATGTATATGTATATCATGGTCACATCATGTGCAGCATAAAGGTGGTTTTTCCACCTTAGACAAAGTTTTTCTTTCCAATAAACTGAATTTATTAAAAAAAGTTGCATCAAGTCTTGTCTCCATCCACAATTTACAAGTTAAACTACCAGTAACCAGAAGTTCTAATCAAACTTCCACTAGCATAGTGATTAAATAGGAATTATACGAGTTCAAAGTTTAAACAGCCTTTCTTCCTTCGTAAGTGATAAGTGCTCGCCAACTTTAGTATTAAAGTTTTATGGAGAGTATCTTTCAGGAAACTTTAGCACGACATTTTTAAGAAGGTATTCTACATACTCATATAAATATTGAAATTTTATTTAATGGCCACCAGATACTCAAACGCATCTCATATAAGGAGATCTTTCAGTTTTTGTATAATCCATACTGAAAGCATAGTATAGACTAGTCTATATATAGTCTATATCTATATATAGTCAAAAATATTTGTGAAGTATTTGACACTTATTCTTTTAACTTATGAGAGCCTGATTGTATGCCGCGAATATAGGACAAAAATCCTACCATCTTTCACATACTTAACAAAGATGTCCTTTCTCCTACGTTTACTGATCAGTTGTTTTTGTTTATGTTGCAGGTATGTCGAGAAGAGGCAAGCCTCGTGGTCTGCCCGGTTCGAAAAGTTTTGTCACAGCGCTCAAAGGTTGCCAAGACAAATACTTCATCGATTTTATTAGAAGGTGAGTTTATGTGTTGAACTTTATCTTCGGGTCGGAGTAATTTTCTGTAATTAATTAATTCTTAACTTTGTTTAAAAATTAATAACTTTGTTCACCTACACTATATACATATTACATATCAATGAGAATCACTTCTAGGGCTAGTAAAGGACAGTTTGTTTGGAAGTTGTTTAAAATAAAAATAAAAATATTTATTTGTAATTCAAACAGTTATGTAGTTGACTTTTTGGCTCAAAAAGCTTGAACCCAGAGTCAAAGAAAAAGTAGCTCAATCTGGTTCATTTATGGATCCTATCTTTGCTGATTTGATTCACAAAAAATTTCGAGTATAACTCTTTTATTGAAGACCTAGAGAGTGACATAGAATAACTCTTTATTCCGAGAAAACAATGGGATCCCGCGGGATTATTAAATAATCCTCACTTCACGCGAACGACATCGTAAAGCTGGGTCTGCACTAAAGGAAAAATGCCAACTTATGTCTCCAACACGTGTTGACAACACCCACCACTACTTTACTTTTTAACGCTACACTACAGCTTTTTAACGCCCCACTGGTGGGCACAGGCCTCCTCTCATAGGAGGAGAGACAAAATTAGAGCATAGACCCGTCACGCCTCTCCGATGCAGGTTGACGGGCTGTAACGACTATTGCCACATGATAGTGATAATAACCGGGACCGACTGCTTAACGTGCTCTCCGAGGCACGGGGATGAAACACCGCCAACTACCAACTCCGGGCTTGCACTGAGAAATTTCTTGACAGAAAAATCCAATACTTAACAATTAATTAATTATTTGCCCGGCTCGGGAATCGAACCCGGGACCCGCGATCTGTCAGTCGAATATACTAACCACTAGACCAAGGAGGCGGTTAGAGGCCATGTGTGTTGACAACACATAAGTTGGCAATTATTTTTTTTAAGAGGTTAATATTTAATACAAATGAGCTAGCAATACAATAATTTCCTCGTTCCCATATAACGCAGATGTCTGGAATGGGAGCCGGAGAAGCGGCTGACGCCGGCCGCGGCGCTGCGGCACGCGTGGCTGCGGCGCCGGCTGCCGCGGCCGCCGCACGACGAGGAGCCCACGCCCGCGCCGCCCGCCAACGTTAGTATCCACCAGCCGCAACCGCACCAGCCGCAACCGCACCAGCTGCAACCGCACCAGCCGCAACCGCTCCAGCCGCACCACAACCACGCCAAGCGCCTCGCGCAGACCAAGTGCACTGACAAATAGGTTTGTTTTGAGTTTGGCTTCTTATACCACGCGAGCGATGGTTGACACACGATTATCATCGGTAACTGGCTGATAGACCGGGCTCGTGAACGGACGGGGCACGGTTGCAAAAATTGCATTGCATAAAGTGAAACATATGAAATAGGACTTTTAAACCACATGTTAATCTGACTGTGTTTACAGTCACAGCTCAACAGAAGTCAAAAAGTTTCCACGAGTTGTTTAAAAGAAACCTAAATCTAAATCCGGGCGTCAGCTAGTTATAAATTACAATAATAAATATTTGAAAAACTGAATCGACTTTCTTGGCGGTAAACTATTCAACATTAATAAATTAGTCGTCAGAATTATTATTGAACTTAGACTTGTTATGGTAAAATAAGGAGAAATCAGTCAGTTATCTATTTTTCAACCATTGTTAGCGTCACAATGCTGCCTGTGGTTTTGAGCACAAACATATAACTTACATAAATAATGCGACCAAGATAATAATAGTAACGTTAAGCTGCCATTTTCTATTTCTGTCTTGCTTACGCGTGTGCACTGATTGAGACAGAAATAGAAAATGGTGGTTTAATATTCATTATCATATTTTGATTGCAATATAGTTATTATGTGACTCAATTGAATTATGTGAAATGAATGAGACTGTTACTTTCATTACTAAATTTAAAAAGCATTTAATTGAACCACAGGCAACACGTTTATATTATTTATTTATTTTAAGTTATGTTTATTATTTAGTTGCATTTTTTTATTTTTTCACTACAATTTAAAAGATTATGTCAGTGCATTTGTGGTTATTGGTTGACAGGTCGCATTTTGGCTGGTATTTTGGTGTATGATTAGCAAGTTGGCAAGGCGGCAGTGTCGCTAAATTTGCAAAAAAAAAAATTTAAACAAGTAAAAGCTGCACTAAATGATTTGCTCCTGCACTGTGTTTTTAATTTTGCGAATGGGCGAGTGTACGCGTGCGCAACTATCCTCGCTATAGTTGAGCCATTATAAACGTATGAACTGAGACATAAATCGTTTTTATCGGACCTCACGATCGCACTTACAGGCTTTGTGGAACTGGAACCTGATTCTCCGGTTGTAACAGTAAAAAATTATTATTTGTCGATAGTCGATAACAGGTCATAAAGAGCGACGGAGAGTCCTCACAACTCTATGATCCTAATGATTTAGACTGAGTTTGCACGTTTGTAATGGCTCAAGTATAGTTTCGCTCATGCGTCTCGATTGGTGGCGGTCGGTGCTCGCTATACATTGCCCCGTATGACGTGACGTTGTTGCAGTCGAGCGGCGGGTCGGGGTGCGCGGGCGGCGGCGGCGCGGCGGCGGGCGCGCGCGGCGGCTCGCTGCGCACGCCGCTCGCACGCACTCCCGTCACCTTCAACTCGTCGCAAGTCGCCAGTGAGTGCATAGCTTTTCTTTCAAATTTGGAATAACATTGTAAGACTTCTTAAAAAAGATGGAGGTATGTATGTGCACCGATTTCTCCGATTTTTGATCCGATTTGCGTTTTTTTTTGCTTAATCGAATTATGTCGAAAAAACATACAAGTATAAATTAAAAATTTTAAAAACCCCCGACATTCGCCATTTTGTGGCGGCGGCCATCTTGGATTTGCAATAATGCTATTCTACTAGTCAAGCCCTTTCATTTGTTACCCATATTAAGAGAGTTGTGAAAAAATATTTAATCCGCCACTTTGTAGCGGCGGCCATCTTGGACCGATTTTCATCAAACATAGCTAACAACACTCTCGACTAATTCACCTTTCAAACAAAAAAAACCGCATTCAAATCGGTCCACCCGTTTGAGCGCCACAGGGGAACAGACAGACACACACACATACACAGACACGTCAAACTTATAACATCCCGTCGTTTTTGCGTCGGGGGTTAAAAAGGAAACTACAAAACCGACGCGTGACGTTTGCCAAACTTATTACTTTGTAGTGGCGTTTGATGTCGGTTTTTTGACGTGATAACAACGTCTTATAAATCGATGAACGCCAGCTACATGCACGAAAAAGCATGACTCATTATCACGTACCGCGGAACGTAGCGCGTAGCACGTAGCACGTAGCGCAGAACTAAGAAGCGTTCGCTTGTGACGCATCTATCTCTCTTTGTTTTCTTGTAACGTTATCACGTAAAATTATCGTCCGTAAATCGACTTTACAGACAACCCATTTTTTTTTTTGAAAAGTTTTTGTTTCATAAATTTATTTTTTTGGGTACATTTGTTGACCATAACCATTGGTCGTCTGTCGGTGCACAGAAGCGAAGCTGCAGGCGGCGCTGTCGGAGGAGAGCAGCGGGCTGGGCGGGCTGAGCGGTCTGAGCGGGTCGGTGGGCAGCGTGGGCGCGGCGGGCGCGCGCTACTGGGCGGCCGGCAAGCTGCCGCACCTGCCCGCGCCCTCCTAGCGCCCGCCCGAAGCGCGCCGCCTCGCCAAGGTGACACCTCCTAGCAGTCCTAGCCCACACTAGACTTCGTGGACTAATCCACGAAAATTACAGTTCAACCTGGACCTATGGATCGGGGCATACTTGCGTAGAGTCGAAGCACATCGAAGCGAATCGACAAAATGTTCACGGCATATTAGCACCCATCTCTACAACTCATACATATTAAGGTTCAAATTGCCTTATACAGGGTATAAGGGAACCGCTATCGAAATCGACAGCTTAGCGCTATTATTATAATACCTAAACACAATCCATACCAATAACTATTTGTCTTATACTTGTAGTATTACTTGGTTTAGTATTTAATATTTTTCAAACCGGCAATCTATAGCGTGCACAACTCGTGGTTAGGCAGCAATTAGCACGAGCAGCGGGTGGCCGACGACACCTTTAGGTGTTTAGGTGTCAGCTGATTACATTACATTGCGAACTTTTAAAAAATCCAAATATTTGAATCTTTTCATGTTTTTTTGTGGTATCTAGTCAGTAATCATCACTATTATTACCTGTCTTCGTCTTCGATCGCGGTCCCCTTTATACTCGTTATTATGCGGATTCCGGTACGCCCTGCAAGCGTGAAAATTCACGTAAGGTTTCCCCACGCACCCGCGTCCCGAAAACACGCAATATATACAGATAAAATGTGGGGCTTATCTGCGCACCTAACGATATACGCATGTATATTGTATACATATCTGAAAATGACCTTAGTATAAGTATAAGTTTTCGTACCTACAATTCATGTTTAACCTGTTTTCTGAATTATATATTTTAAACGTTTACGGCCCGTTTCACCACCATCTGATAAGTGTCAGATCGGACGTAAGTTTTGTCACTTTCTTACTTTATGTCGAGTGACAAAGACAAAAATAAATTGTAGTCTGATACTTATCAGAAGGTGGTGAAACAGGCCCTTAATGTTTTAAACGTTAGAATGTTTTTTATAGTATGATTCTTCCAATGGTCAGCTTTCTCTATATTGTGTCCTTAAATATCATGAAAAATTAAATAAGTAGCTACATAAGTTTTAACTAAACATTTTAGTATAACTGCTCGATTCTTTTCTGGAAAACAATCAGAGTTACGATTTTTTTACAAATCCAGTTATACATATTATAAATAATTTATGTAAATGTAAACTTATTTAAAACTAGTTTTTGCCCGCAGTTTCGCCTGCAACAATTCATTAGGTATGGCGACAATAAAATTAATTATAAACATATAACTTAATCCCCGCATATTATAATAGCGTATTTACTATCTATATTAAATATTATTAGCTCGCTTGATATTATAACAAATCAATTAGCTGAATACAATAATATAATATTTAACTTTCCGTTTGTGAAAATATTATAATGAAGCCTTTCCTTAGTTTTAATTTTGAACAGTATGAATAAATTGCGTTGTTTCATAGCTTATATTTTAGTCCTACACTAAAATTCTCCAAATACTGGGTCACACATATATTAAATCACGAAAAATTACACTGTTACTAATATTATATATATATTATTTGTATATAGAAATTGTCGTACAATTTATATAATGCATATTATAGTATGAATCTATGAGTCTTATAAATCTTATAATAATCAGAATGTATTTTTTTCTGATTAAATATATAAGTGGCCTCTGATAGAAGTAATAGAATACTCGTAGTATCTATATACAATAAAAGCTTGCATATTAATATTATTTTTGCTTTGGTTCAACATAAAATTAGAATAATGCACATTGAGATTTCATGGAGATGGTTTTGAAACACAAGTCCAGTTCCATTAATATCGGCTGCAGCTTTAAACCGGGTGAATAAGGTATAGAACTATGTCTTGAATCATAAGATTGCGTTAATGTATGTTAGGTACATGATTAAAGTGAATGGCCGATCTGCATGGCGCAGTCGGTAGGATCTGATTTTTCCTTCCAACAGGAGATTTGGTTTGTATTAATCAACTGACTGTAGCGACTACAGTTACTAATAAGTTGAGTATTTTGTATGTTGCATTCTTCATACAACGAGCTCACTCCTGTTGATTTTTATTTGGAACTGGACTCTGTGTAATTTTCACTTTGGATTCTCGTAACAAGGGTATGACGCTATAGATGATTCTGTGTATTCCAGGTGTCGTCCCTGGAGGCGCCTCGACGCGCAGGCGTGGGCGGCGCGCGCCTCGAGCTCGAGCGGCGCAGCCTCGACCTCGAGCGCGAGCTGCGCGCCGACCACGACTCCGACGCCTCTCTCGACGACCGCGACCACCTCGTCTGATCGTGCGACCGCCTCCGCCGCCGCCCGCCGGCAGACTGACCCGAGCCGCGCCTGCGTCAGTGACGTCACGCCCTCGACGGCCGGTCGGACCCGTGGCGGTGACGTCACCGACGGAGCGTTGGCGGCCGTCGCCCTCAGCGGCTTGCGACAGACTGACCTCAGTGCTGCCCCTGGCTGGAACCGTGCGAGTGACGTCACTAACGGAGTGGCACCGGCCATGACCGTCGGTAGCTTCCGCGCTACTGATCCCAGTCGGAACTTTCTAGAAGCTCAAAACTGCGGTCACCGCCCGACTGCGTCCGTGCAAACTGTGCCCACGTCGCACCGTGCGAACGTGACCGCCCGTGAACGTGACGCGAGTGACGTCAGAAACGTTAGCGCTCCCAGTCTGCGCCCACCGCTGCCTTTTAACGCTCACCACCACAGAAATGACTTCTTAATTCCAGGGAATGTGACCAATATTGTGCCTAATACATTGAATGCTCAAAACCGTACACCTCATAATGAGGGTAGAATCAACTTTAATACACACGCCTGCAACAATGTGCCCGACTGGAACCGCAGTGTTGACATATTGAAAGCTATACACAGCGCCGTTCCGCATAATTCTAATCAAATCGACGATAGAAATGTAAGACAAACTTCGAATGTAGGTAGACCGATATTTGATATTTATGCTGTATCTAGTGAGAATCCAAAGGAAGACGGAGACGTTGGAAATCAGAATTACAATCCGACCTTATTCTATCATAGCAAACCTGAGGAAGCCAAATCAAGTTGTACTTGTGTACCCATTTCGATACCTCGGGTGTCAAGCTGGAGTTTTACAAAAAGAACTGTTGCAACTACACCGACCGTACACACAAATCGACCAGATTTTGAAACTTCAAATGAATATACAAGGAATAGTATGATTAAAATCCAATCCGCTGATAATATTAGACGACTACAGTTCATTCATGCCAGCGTTCCGTCTACATCAGGCCAAGTAGCGTTTAACGATAGAGCAAACTACCCTCCGAATAACAACGATACTAGCGCCATCTATTGTCCACAAATGTCGCCTGAAGGAGCTATCTGTCACCAGCCTAGAGAAAATAATGTTGCACAAATTCAGATATCAAATCCGAGTGGTAAAAATGTTCTTCCGAACTCCGTCAAAAACAGCGTGGTCCATTGGACGAATTCCGTGGAAAACCGAGTGTGCTGCCCGGAGACAGTTTTGTATGGTACTGTGTATGGGCTAAAATGCTTAAAATAGCCACAAGTATTGGTCGAAAAAAGGGTCAAATTTTGTGGTGGGGGGCAAAACTTTTTGGTGGGTGTATTAAGTGCGGGTGAACATAAAAGTGTCGGCGTATTTGTGTGGGACAATCATACCCCGTCGTTGCCTTAGCCCGTGTCTTTAGTCTTTGAATGTCGATGGATATCGCTTAGTACAGATTATACCCTACACTGCCTAGCGCCTGTACCTACGAGAGGTTTTACATATTATAGTCTTTATATCGCTTTAAGATCGAATGTTGCATTTAAACTTTTGTAATTAAACTTTGAATGCAAAAGTGTTTACAGTATGTGTATAATATTAAGGCGGTTACATACTTATTCGCGAACTGATGATACGGGACGCGTATTGAGTCAAATCAAATTGTAACTATTTCAGTCTTGTGTCGCACTACAAAGTACAAACACCCGACGGGTCGTATCATCCGGTTTTACGAGTGTGATTCTGGTAATTCTATGATTGGATGTCTCAACAAACGTCTCACGTTATGAGTATGTTTCCAACCTTAGTTTTAGTAAACAAGCAATAAAATAAGCTTACACATCGAATAATTGAAAGTGTACTCTGCCATTATATATTAATTACGTGTAAATTTATAAACGTTTCGATTCTGTACATCTGACGCAGTGCAACGCCAATGACCAAGCTGTCTCGTGAACAGAATCGTAATGCTTGACGCGCATGTAATCGGTCCCTAAAAATAATCTATAAATTAAATCAGTCGATTTTTGCTTGTTATACATACAATACCAATAATGCTACGTTTATAAAAATTTATAAAAATCAACAATGTGGCCAATTCTGTTGTACACAATCTCTAAACCTAAACTAAAATGACAGGTCTAAATTTATTGCTATCTCTTTCACAGTGCTCATTGCGGAAAAGGATAGCAATAGATTTAGACCTGTCATTTTAGTTTTGGGTTTAGAGATTATGTACAACAGAATTAGCCACAATATAGAAAATAAACAAACTTGCTAAGGCAGCCGATTTTATTGAGAAATAAATCGGTCGATACGAAATCGGTTACATGCGTGCCAAGGATATGTGTTATTCGTTATGTTCTATGCATAAAGGCTCATGTTCCTACGTGTTTATTGAATTTTTTACAGCACAGTGTAAGGCAACGGTGGGGTTGTAGCGTAGAACAATTTCGCTTGGCGGCGAGCGTCCAAATGAATCTAGTGCATAGCGGCAAAATTGATCTCAATAAATAAATAAAGACTACAAAGAATCGTATATAAATACAGACATCTAGTGGAATTGTGCGAGTAACGTAACGTAACGTAACGTGTTTTACCGTTTTCTATGTAATTATACATGTAACGTAAGGGACGTTGAGAGTCGATCGTTTCGATGTTAGTGCCTGCTAAGTCCGGTTTAGTGTTAGAAACCTCGACCACTGTTTAAGGGAACTCTTTGATCATTTTACCGAGAAACGACTTGCAATTTCGAGAGGTGAATTTTTTTTTTTGCCGCTCTCGCACACCCCTTCGGTGCGGACGGGCAAAGAAGTGGAAATTCGTACAATCTTGTGGCGTTCAAATACAAGATTTTAACTGAATTTCTAAGTACTGTTACGCATAAATTACACTTTCTTACGGTTGTGCCGGAACCGTCGTCACGTCAGTGATTTTATTATTAATACTAGTGTATTGTAGTTAATTTTTTTCTTTTTGAAAAATTCTCTCTCGAAACCCGTAGTTAGTAAGCTTTATTGTGTGTGACTAAAACGATTTTCTACAGAAACAATTGACGTTTTTGTTTTTTTTTTGTTTTAATAATAATAATAATTATATTTTACAATTCGACTTAAGCGTATTCGTTGATAAGCGAACGTCTCTCAAGTGATATAGTGATGTTGCATTCGTGAATGGGTGATCTTATGTTCGACCTTATGGTGACCTTTAATTCTTAAAGGATTTAAGGCTAGTTAGTTGCAAGGCCTTTTTTAAGCTAGTTTAGCTAATATGTGCGATTTTATTTCGGTGGATAATAGTTATGTGTAGTGTATGTGATGGGTTGATATGGTTTTTTTACGTTCGCACGCTGCTGATACAAATATTTAACGGTCATTTTATTATACACATAAATAGAGTTTTAAAGTTACATAGCTGGCGCACATATAAACAGACTGCATAACAATTTTTTTTTTTTTCATTTTCTCTTTTCTCTTCTAATTTGAGGTACTTGATACTTAACTCTATCGAACTTTTCCTGTCCTAAAACTGAGATCTAATGAATAAAACGTGAATGAATGAATTATGGATAATTTAACCTTTATTATTTAAAATGTACATATGTAAAGTATTGATGAATTTCCAAAAAAAAAAGTATATTGTTTATTATTTAACTACAATATAAAAATTATGATGTAATAAACCTTTTGATGTCATAATATCAATAGCTTGAATCATTTGATTTGTCTGTTTCTTGCAGTTACAAATGCATATAAAAATTTACACCCAAAATATAAGTGTTATGTAAGAAAATTATACCTACACATTTTTCCTAATGTTCTGCTCACTGCTATTCTGTATTATAATTTTTTATGGGGATTTATAATAAAAGTACAATCATTCGTTCAACGCAGCTCGCTTACATGTGCGCCAACTTTTACATAACATAGTACATTACTATTCAGTAGGCCGTTTTATTTTTGAAACAGTAAATACATACATAGTTCTTTTATTTACTGCATAAATACTTGTCAAACATATCAGTCCATTTGAACATGCGCTCGACGACACTGCTCGATGTATGACAGAAGCGTACAATTTTATTTAGCAGAGTTATACATATTATATCCACCTTGCATAGTGAAAACTGTGAGTGAAAATTCTTATGCCTTTTTATATTGAGGAACTCAGAACAGTCGATAACTTAAAACTATAGAGTAGACATTTGTTACTTTTTTTTTTTTCGAAATAAAAAATCTAAACATTGTTATTTCATGTACCTAGGACCTGCTTATTGTATAGACACTTCTAATAATTATCTGAAATAGACATGATTTTTTTGTCTGTATGTCTGTCTCTAGGAAGGTATAGTGCACGTATATATATCTTCTTTCATCGATGATAGACAAAGATTGGAATAGGTAGTGCAATTTGGGGTGAACGACCTGGAATCAATAGCTATTATGACTGCAGTATTACTGTCTTGCGCGATTTTGATACATCATATAACGTTCAGTATCGAAGAGATTTCTCTTTTTCATGTTGTACTAATAAAAACTGAGTAAGGAAACCAGGGATTTTATGTATTAGCATACCCACATTATGATATCATGCGAAATTGCACCGTCTATTCCGATCCTTGATAGGCGATTTAATCTGATCGTAAAGAACGATACAGTCTAAGGTGGAAAAGAGCTAAACTATCCAAAGTTTTTTTTTTATCTTACATATAAATATAATCCGCTTGCAACATGACTTATGAAATTTAAAAAAAAGTTTAGTGGCTTTGCTTTGACGATTCATTGTTCGTCGATTGTACTTGAAGACCTCAATATATAAAGAGCTTGTTGTTTCTTTAATTCTATACATATGGCGTCATAGAACAATTTGCTACCATTGCTAATTTTACTGTGTGGCATCAATAAAAGTAAATAGCGGCCAACCGTACAAATTGATTGTCAGGTTAATGCCAACTCAAATGGTCACTATTTTATACTGAAAAATCGTAGTGAAAAATATGGCCATAACCAAAAATAAGCCCATTGCCGTATTAACTGAAATTCATCATATTTGAAATGTAATGTCAAAGTTACATTTCATTAAATTTGAAAGAAATTAAAGTGTTCTTTTTTTTGCGGTATTCTTACGAAATACATATAGGTATGTAGGTTTATTACAGTAAAATTTAAACAAGCGTAAAAATTTGTCACGTAGTGGGAAAAATTTGATTTTTGCAAGTTGAATTGCTCTGGTAAATAATTTTTTTGTATGACGCTTCTTGGATAGAATCAGGATTCGGGATATTTACTAGTTTAGCGTACACGTTGTAAACACTAACAGTGCAATATGTTTTGACTCATTTTCTACTGTGAAAACTGTTTGTTTCGTCTTCCTGAAATATAATAAATAATTATAATATTTGTAATATTTACAAAGGCCTATAATTATTGTCTCTGTATAATCGACTAATGCATTTTTATTTTTCACATAATACCTAGTTGTATATCTAGTTTTTTTTTTTTGCGATATGTATGTAAAAATTACTTAAATAGGAAAATTTTTCGTGACTTCAATGAAAATGTACATCTTGATTGGGACTTTTGATGGGTCGTTTCGGAACTAACGAATGTTATGTTTAGGGTCTGGGCACACTTGCAGCGTTACGTGCTGCGACACGACGCGAGCGTCGCATGCAAAATGTCGTGTGTTGCGTGTGTGCTTCCAGCCTTATAAGCGCAAATTTAGAAAATGAAACATAAAAAGGTGCAAAATAAAGCTTTTTTGTTTAGGTAAATTGTGATAGATACGTAGATTACATGTTGTATAAATGTTTAAGTACATAATATTATAATAAATTTTCTCAATTTGCGCGACACTTTGAATTCGTTAATTTCGAAAGAACTGTTTAATTTAAAATTGTGAAAAATTCAAGTTTAAAGTAGGTACCTATACGACCAAATTCGAATCCAATTATTTTAAATTTAAATAGTTTTGCTTCCCGTTGGATATTTTTTTATTTTGTTGACGGTATACTCAAAGTAGCATTTTATTGGCTTATAATGCCTGAATCACACAGAATGCACGCCGGCGACGTGTGAAACGCGGCTCCTATAAGTTGTAAGACAAAGTACAAGTACGAAGGCTCCGTTGTATTACAAATCATACACTCGTACGCGCGCGTTTAGTGTGACGTCATGGGATGCGGATACCGTCGCGCATTGTGTGTGTTGCGGGCTAAATTGTTTTAAGTTGACTGCCTTTCGTTTATTATGCTCAACAGTGTTATATTTAGTCTGGACACATCAGAGGTGACATTAGTTTACTTTTTTTTAATCCGTATAGCGGTTTAAGGTATTTAGTCAATTATTGTATAGCTTTTTTTTTTGGTGAGAGCGACCGGCTGAGAGTCAACGTACAGCCCTAAGAGTCTTTTCACATCGACCGTGTCTGTATAAATAGTGACGAACAAATAGATGAATCTTTTTATAGTACCCGTCGCATGTGAAACATTGTATATCTCTAATTGTACAGAGGCGATCTCGGAAAGTAAGTTTATATTTAAAAAGAAATTGTGATAGCTTATGATTGTTTCTTAAATTAATCAAGACGTTCGCTGTGAGGTTACAATACATTGTTCTTGTAATGGTAGCAACACATTTGCGGCACGCCATCCCGCACGCCACTTTTTCCTTGCACAATTATTACACCCGACGCCACGCCAGCAATTTGTGGATGCCGGATGCGTTGCGTGGCGTGGCGTAGGATGGCCTGGGGTGGCGTGGCGTGCCACGTGATAGTGTGGTGCCGTAATAGTGTTCGCACCAATTGCGTGCGTATTGTCGTGTGTACGTGTGAGTGGTACAAACGCGCACAATGGATACATGTTGCTAACGAATGAGACTACATGATTTTGTATACTAGTTATAATTATAATATTATAATACTTGTTAAAAAAAAAGATCACCTCTATAAAATACAGGGTGTTATTAATAAAATGGGCCCTAATTCTCTATGATACGTACGATAATAACTACGTGCTAAATGGCTGAATTTGACACTTTTTTAATATAGACGTACCTATTTTAACCTAAAGTGGAATGATATTATCGCATTTAATCCAACCTGTCCAAGTTTGGGTCTTGGAGCCCAAATAAGTCAGAGTACAAGTATAAATTAAAAATTTAAAAAACTCCCGGCGTTCGCCATTTTGTGGTGGCGGCCATCTTGGATTTGCATAGTGCTATTCTACTAGTCAAGTCGTTTCATTTGATACCCATATTGAGGGTGTTGTGATAAAATATGTAATCCGCCATTTTGTAGCGGCGGCCATCTTGGACCGATTTTCATCAAACATAGCTAACAACACTCTCGACTAATTCCTCTTTCATATTGACATGTCAACACACACAGACACGTCAAACTTATAACACCCCGTCGTTTTTGGTGCTGGCGTTAAAAATAGACCCAAAGGGCCCTTGTTTTAAATTCGCGCATTCACTACTACCGTATTTAATTTCACCAACTTTCCTAGTGTTAGAACTTGAGTCTTAAAACAAATCAGTTAACTTCCATTTTATTTTGACGTATGCTGTTGCGATACTCGATCAAAATTGTCAATGTATGAACTAGTACTAATTCTACTGAATGTCATAGAGAATGAGGGCCCCGAGTCTTGAGTGTAAAATTTTAATTAAATAAGGGCCTGTTTCACCACCTGATAAGTGCCGGATAGCTTATTCACCATGTTTTATCTTTGTCACTTGACATAAAGTAAGAAAGTGACAAAACTTACGTTTAGGCTGTCAGACACATCAGAAAGTGGTGAAACAGGCCCTAAAACTCGTAAATGGAGATGGCGTTAATTTACAAGGCTTACGAATTGTTTTTCTTAACCGATAGATGTCCACTGTTGGACACAGGTCTCTGACAAGGATCGCCACTGAATCACCACGACCTTGTGCCGCTTGTATTTCGCGGTTGGCGACTCGCTGAAGATCGTCCATTTACCTTGTGGAGAATCGGTTATTTTCTTAGAATGTATTATAGGTAAACTTTATCAACATGAAACGCCAACTCTGATGAGCGAGTTTTCTTTAGTCTGTTTTTCTTTAGTTGTCTTAAAAGGTAAACAAGTCCATTCTCGTAAAAATGTGTAAGCGACGCGACGTTGCATAGCGCATAGGACGTTTTTACCGCGAACTAACAATGAAGTCATGATTTAAGTGAAAAGTCAAATACAAGAACGTCTAAAGCGCCGGGGAAAGAGCATTACATACGCGTTTTTCCGAGAAGGTTTTTGCGATTTGTTTACCTTTTAAGACAACTAAGGAAAAACAGATTGTATGCAGTTACACTCAAAGCTCAGCCGTTCTAGCACTGAACTTGGTATTCGGACCATCGCAAACGTTTTGTGAGCTGAATTTCTGGTACTTGGCTAAAACTGTATTATTCAATACTAGTACAATTAAATCAACCAAACGAAAGGCTTTTTAACCGAGCTTTTTTGTGGTACTTAATAGCTCATTATTTTTTTATTCGGAAAGATAATTTAATATTCCCTTCATTGTGGTGCTTCATTTCCTTTACATTTTAGTGTTCTTCAAATGGAATAAAAGTTATTTACGGAAAGCGCGATTTTGAAGGTCCATAACTTTTTTATTCGTTGAGATAATTTAATATTTCTCTCACTGTTGTGCTTCGATATTCTAGTAAGCATACCTACGAGTACCATAAATTGAGCTATAGGCCTTCCGTTTAACTGAAGGTTCATGAGGTAGAGGCGCGGTGCGGGAGGGATGACAGTTAGGTTACGAGAGGGGTGACAGTTGGGTGACAAGAGGCGTGACAGTTGGGTGACAGTTGGGTGACAGGAGGGGTGACAGTTGGATGACAAGAGGGGTGACAGTTGGATGACAAGATGGGTGACAGTTGGATGACAGTTGACGTAATAGTAGTTAAGTCATAGAGATATTAATAATAACGGAGCAGCCATACCTACTTTAAAACCGTGTCAAAAATACACTCACACACGCTTAGATTAGGTATCATACATGCACAATCGGGAAACATAAAATGGCGCGTGTTCATTGTGATGTCTCAAGTTGTGCGTGTGTGAGTGTTCATGTATACATTTTAGGGAGGCCATCTTTAGTTTTCAGTCTGCCTCAAACTGTTTTATTATTATGTCAAAAATGTAATGTTGTCTCTTACACACTTATGAAAATTTTGATAAGCTTGAGCTATTTTCCGATCCACTATTTTCTATAGGACATTAGGGCAACTCTATATTATTATTATTATCTCTATGAGTTAAGTACGTCGCCCCTCCCGCACCGCGCTACAAGGTAGCTGCCGTAGCCCGTAGTAGGCCGTCTCAGTTAAAAGGTAGGCGTTTGTTTACAACCATTGCGATGGTCGCAATCGGAGCTTCGCGTTCGTGCTGGTGCGGGTGGTCGACATACAAACCTCACAGTTTCATAAGCTATCCGCTTGGCAATGATCAGTATTATACCATTTCAATCATCGAGTCTCCAATTCAACTGCCAAGTACATTTATAATTGTAAGTATAATTTGCTATATCTGACGGTATGTATAGCGGACCTAGTTACTATTATAGCTTTCGTTGAATGCTGCATTTCTCTATACCTAGTTATTATTATTATTTTTTGTGAAAAATTGTGTTCTCATTTTGTATGTAAAAGCTGGTGTTTCACGTCTTGTGAAACCCGTAGCGACAATGTGAATACTATACAATTTAAATAAATGAATTATATAAATATGGTCTGTGGTTTCATTTAGGGTCTATATGCGCCTCAAAGCGCAACGAGGTGGGACTCTCAATTCGTCGGAATATTTTTATGTATGTTGTACCATTGCTCAGACACGCCTGGACCGATTTGGAAAATTCTTTTTTGTTTGAAAGTGTGTACTTCCAAGGTCAACAGGTCAGGATCTGATTATGGGATCCTGGACAAATCGAGGGAACTCTTAAAATTTTATGGTAAGTATATTGAAGTCTGTTTAATTTTTCCCAAAATATATTGTAACGAAAACAGCTTACTCTGCTTTATTAACTTTGACTCGGCACCACTTGTATGATGAACTCGCCCTAAGCATAATGCGCTTCGGTCTGTTGGTTGGTTGACCCAGCTGTCCCAGACCAGACCAGTTGACTCAGACCAGTCAGACCAATAATAGGTACATGATTAAATTTTTGGGGTAGTGCTCCCACTGATAAGTTTTAATTAGTTAGTCAATATAAATAACAAGTCGGTTTTGTTCGAACACTTATAACTCGAGAACGGCTGAACCAAGAAAAAATGGGTTTCGTAACTTCGATACGGTAAACTCTGACCCGTATGTACCTACATGATTCTTTGGTACGTGTGTTTGTCATCTAATTGCTAAACGGCTGGACCGATTTGGATGAAATTTTTGTATATTTCAATGGGTTTAAAAACACATATGTACATATTACTGGGTAGGTACAGGTAACCTACTGGGTCTTGGTAGGTGGCGCTGATGTCGATATGACCTAGATCACTATGTTTATAGGTAGGTACCTACTTGCCTAACAGTATGCGCAAAGATCGGAGTGCGGACGACGTTCCAGTAGTAATACTGATTACTGACGATAGATGGCGTTGTGCTACTTTACCTCGCGCTATTATATTATGGAGCTATCGCAGAGTATCAGTGCGAGATATTCATTTTGGCAATGTTATTGGACACGTTTGAATAAAACGTTATTACAAATTACCAAATTAGTACCTACCAAAGTACCAACTACAAACAGAGAATACAACATCTTTACAATAGATCGCTATTTATTTCTGAAGTATAACCTAGCATTGATCACTCGTCGTGGTGTATTTAAATTCTATATTACAAACTACATAGCCGAAAACGCAGCCATAGAATTCTGCTCATGTATATGTCGTGGCCAGATCTTAGTTTATTTTATTGTATTGTATTGTATTGTATTTAGGAAAAGAATAGAATAATTAATTGCACAAGATTTTACTTATATAAAAAAACTTTGTTGTTTGTTTGTTTGGCGCTGACTCAAAATTAGTTACCTTAAAGGTGCGTCCAAACTTGAACATTTCACCGAACCGAACTGCGAACATTTCGGCGAACTTGTTACGATCAATGTGGACGGCGCGCTTGGAGCGCTTGAACCTTTAGGAGCTTTATCAATACCTTAGGAGCGTTATCAGTCAGTCAAGCAGACTGCTGTCAAAAAATAATCACCTTGCAAAACTAGGTTGCGAAAACCCTGAAAATGACTATGAGTAATTTATCAAAGGACTATCTATATCAACATGTGAAGGTACTAACCTAACTAGATATTATACTTACGTACCTAATCCAAAGATCATACTTATTGGATTGTACCTACTGTAAAAATGTAGAGACAGTTTAATATTAATAATATTAGACGTACCTAGGTGCTTAATGAATGTATTGAATATTCTTTTCTTATAGCGTCTTCCATAGTCTTTTTCTAGCGACCGCGTCACCAGAAATGTCCGCGGAAAACGTGTCTTTACGTGGTAACATGGTAAAACAATAAAAAAATAACTTCCTGCAACAAGTTCCTCTACACTCTACCTATCTGTATTCTGCCCCACCACCACTATTTGAGCCCTTTAACGTCCTACTGCTGGGCACAGGCCGCCTGTTCTCTTAGAGGAGTGAGGGATTCAGAGTTTAGACTCGCCAAGGTGCGCTGCTTCAAAGGCGGGTTGCCGTTATTACCTATAGGTGTAGATATCATTTTTTATACGTGATAACGTCTTATAAATCGATGAACGCTGTCCGCACGCACGAAAAAGCATGACTCATGGTCACGTACCGTACGTAGCGAGAGCGCGGAACAAGCGATAGAGAGGCAATGTTTTTACGTTATCACGTAAAATTATCGTTTGTAAACGGACTTTACGCAAACAACCAATTTTTTTTTAGATTAGATGCCTATTTAATTGATGCGTCCATCTATGATTTCCAAAATAACGGCCTCTTACTTATTGTTAGCTCATGAATACCATTATAAACAGACAGCTATATAGCGACAGCATAACCCCATTTTTGTCTGTCTGTCTGTCCGGGCTATAGTTACTATTCAGCGCGGCTATGATGATTTTAATGTGACTCTCACAGGCAGGTAGAGCCTATATTCTTGAGAAATATGATGTTTATGAAAACCGAGATAGTTCAGACAAAGCTGCGGACACCAGCAAGTTTGTTTTATACATAATACCGTTTATCTTTCTCTGTGTTTCCAATACTTATTGCAACAGCATCAACTCTCACAAAGTGTTTGTATATCACATCAGTAGCACGCCGTTCGTGGTACAGTCACAGTGTTGTCTCTGCTAAACTGTTTTAACGAACAGGCGAACTGGTTTTGGCGCGAGAGTTTTTTTTTTTGTTACTCGTTTTTCTAAGGCAGAGGTGAATGTTTTTGTGAAGTGAGTGTGTGATTAACTGATTAGTTAGTAACAGCGATATAAAATCTAATTCACTGTAAGTACCTAGTATTTAAATTAGTATTGTGTACTAGAGTCGAAATTTAGGTAGGTACATAATATATGAATTAATATAAAATATTTTTATTTAATCATGAAAGCAAATTATATTAGACCTAAAAGAAAAATTATATATTATTATAAATTACAAAGAAACTTTAACTATTGAATAATATGTATAAATGATATTGTTTTTTTTTTCCTATTCAAATAGTCCGCCCCTGGTTGCCCCTGGGCCAAAGGTGCCCATCAAACTGGCAGCATTACCACGCTGAATGGCGATGGACAACCTTTGGACCAGGTAGGCCAATATTAGAATATATTAGACCTAATGTCTATAATATATTAAATACTCATAATTATTTAGTCCAAAGGCCCAAGGCCTTCATATCCAAAGAGATTATAGCGCCAGCGTCTTTGGCACCCTTCTCATGAATGAACACTACCTAATTGGTTTTTTTTTAAATCTTGTGTATATTTGTAAATATTAGATAAGATTTAGTAAAAAATATATGCAAGTACATACTTATACAAAAATATAAATAATAAAAAATATTCAATATCTTTTTTTTTTCACAAAAATTAAACCGACGAAAAAAAGAAACTGAAAAGCGAAATAAAGCTCCTAAAGTAACTGATTTTGAGTCAGCGCCAAACAAACAACAAAGTTTTTTTTTTTTTAGAATCTTGTGCAATTAATTATTCTATTCTTTTCCTAAATACAATACAATAAAATAATATAATATATTACATAATACAAGTAAATAAAATTATTGAAATCAAATCAAAATCAAATCAAATAATCTTTATTCAAAATTGGTACACTGTACCTACACTTTTTGAACGTCAATTTAGGAACAGGCAATGGTGATAATTACTTACGGAAACTTAAAACTAAAGCTACGAGGGTTCCAAACGCGCCCTGGTCTGAAAAGAGCTCACAACAAACTCAGCCGGGTTTTTTTTTTATTATCACCATCTTATAATATGGTATAGCCATAAAAATGATTTGAACTGTTGGCTTTTAGAGCAATCTATGTCCAATTATGGAATGTTAAGTGAATTAAGTAATAGATAATAATATAATTATATTAATTTATTTAGTAATCATACGAAATACAGCATCAACCACACTGTGTTTTTAAAATTTGGCTAATTGGCTGAACCGATTTCGACGAGACTTCCACAGGCAATTGGAGCACAAGGAGTGATAATTAGGTATAGGCTATTTTTCAACACGGAGACTGTGTTTATGGTCCGAAATGAGATTAGACGGTGTGGGGGTACCTACCTATGTGCTGCCGCATATTGCTTCGTCAATCAACCTTTCACCATAATAGCACAGAATATGTAATAGTAGGTACTACGTAATAATAGTTAGTCTTCTGTGCTTTTGCTTCACGAGGTATGAGAAAGTACCTACAGTAGATACCTACATCACACGAGTAGATATTATACAGAGGAAAAGCTACCTAAGAACGTCCAAAATTTATACCTATTCTGATAGGGTTGTCACCTGTTGCATGTGAAAAATTATGGGTAAAAATAAAAATAATTATTATATACTAGTATACATAATATAGCAAGATATGTAATAATGATTGGAAAAATATGTTTTATATTATATTACTATACTAAATATAAGTTATGTAGTTACTTAGGTAGGTACTTTTAGTACTTTTAGTAGGTACCTACTAAAAGTATATTATGTAATAGCACATGCGTAGATATCCCTAGCGATAGTACCTACATACTTACTTACTTTTGTAAATTAAGTACCTAGTTACTATTAGGTATGTAGTAGGTACTTACTAAAACTAAGTGTGATAGCACATGCATAGATATCCCTAGTGACAGAACTAGATACTTTAGTAAAATGAATGAATTAAGTACCTAGTTACTTAGAAAGGTAGTAGATTATAAAACCGTAGACATTTTTATGAACAGATACTTACTAAAAATAAGTGTGATAGCACGTGCGTAGATATCCCTAGTGACAGTACCTAGAATCTAGACACTTACTTACTTTAGTAAATTGAATGATTTAAGTACCTAGTTACTTAGATTGACCCGTTAGCGCGGTTGGCAGTGACCCTGCCTTCCGCTCCAGGGTCGCGGGTTCGATTCCCGCCCCGAGTCTGGGTGTATTTATAATATGTATGTATATATACCTTTATATAAAATATATATATGTAAATATGTCTATCAGTTGGCTATTACCTATAACACAGGCATGAAGTTGCCTACTTTAGGAATAGACGGCCGTGTGTGTATGTGTGAGTATTTAATTATTTATTTAGATAGGTACCTTAGATAGGCCCATCCCGATGGCCCGTTGCATAGAGGATCTATAACACATTTTAACTTACAACCCGTTTACTAAAAGATAGGACCTCGCTGACAAGTTGCTTTGACTCGCTCGCTCGCAAGACAATACTAACACAGCATACCCAGAGTTTTTCACAAACATTTAAGTTTCATACAATACCTAAATATTCTTAATGATGCTTTTTTGCACACCGTACCCATGCGTCGTAGTGACGTCATCGACGCCAGGTCTAATCTTTTAGTAAACGGGTTGTACTTGGCAATGTTATTACTCAATTCTATTCAGTAGAATCTGCTTTCCGAACCAGTAGTAGAGTCTTGACATAGTATCATAAGTGGCACATACTATCCTACAATAAATAAATTCATGTCATTTCATTAATTTTATTGTATAGATATGTAAAGGTAGGTATACTTACTTCACTTGATCTCTAGGGTACACAAAAAAAGAGATTGGAAAAGTGCGCACGACCCACAGCCCTGTCGTTTGTTTACCAACTGTCCTACCAGTGGAGTGTGAGTGGAGCGTACGTAAACCGTTCGTGAGAACTCGTGTGTGCGTGAGCGGTGCTATGTGTGAGTGTACTTACAGCGGGCCGCTTGTAGGTAGCTTTTTCTCTGTATAATATCTACTCGTGTGCCTACATCCTATACATCTCTCGGCTCTCTTCTCGAAGCCAAATGTAACCAAAACCTACTCGGTTTCAAACCCGAGTTCGATGTGTTTGCTGATGAATGGAACTGATCGTACGAACGTGTCTGAAGTTTTGTTAGAAGTCAGTGTGATTGCGATTGCATAACCTGTTTATTTTTTAAGTGCTCTTTTTTTTTACCCGACTGGGTATATGTGTTTCACCTGTGTGTATGTATGTCCATTCCTATGTCCGCTTGTAACTAATCAACGGCTCAACGGATTTTGATAAATGATACGTCATTAGATTTGTCTCAATGACGCGAGTGTTATAGGGTACCTAAATTAAAAAAAAAATCAAAATGGCGGACTTTATGCGCTTTAATGAGCGAGCTGAAAAAAAATTTTTTCTTCAAGACCCTCGAGTGGGGTATCAAAATAAAGGGATTCAAAAGGCAAATACGAAAATGTATAAATTTATATATTTGGAAACAATTTGGAGTGATAAATCGTAGAAAATGACCGTTTCCTATGTCAGTTCGTAACTACTTAACGGCTCAACCTATTTTGATAAATTATACGTTATTAGATTTGTCTTGACGGCGCAAATGTTACTAGGTACATAAAATTCAGAAAAAATCAAAATGGCGAATGTTATGCACTTTAATGTGCGGGCTGAAAAAAAAAATTTTCTTCAAGACCCTCGAGTGGGGTATCAAAATAAAGGGCTTTAAAAGGCGAGTACGAAAATGTATAAATCTATATGTTTTAAAACAGTTCGGAGTGACAAATCATGAAAAACAAAATAAATAACAACTACACTGTATGTGGTACGGTGGTAGTTTATTAATTTTTTAGTTCGTTTTTTAGCATGGCAGTCGGGTTTTTTTAATTTTTTAATTATAGCTTGTTTATTTTGTTATTCTTTTGTTTTACCTAATTAATTAGTGTAAGTGGCCTGCGCGCCGTTCTAATTAATTTAGATAAATAAATAAATAAAAATAAATAAATGCATTACATTTAATTAGTAATTCTGTACTGTACTATAAAACCTGCCTACCTCAATGAGCTCTCGAAAGCTCAATGCTCGAATACTCGAAATAAATACTCGAAAGTAAAAACATTGTTATTAGTTCAGTAAATATGGCTGTTATTATTTTACTTTCCATAATTACCTACATAATATGGCTCGTAAATTAATATTTACTACTGTCTTGTTTACGTAACTACCTAATTAATAACACATTCTAACAAATTTTCAACGGAATTGGTATCTACACATTTTGCTTTTAGATCTACATTTTATAAGTTGGTCAACTATAAATCTTTAACTTGTAAGTTCTACTTTGCTGTGATAGTTAGTTAGATAGTATACCTACCCATACCATATTACAGCTTTCTAGTATAATGTAGTCTCAACTAAATTGCGGACAGACAGACGGACATGGCGAAATTACAGGTTCCCTTGTAACTACGGAATCCTAAAAACATGCTACCGGCGAGTGACTACAAATTAGGTTTTAATATATACTTATATGTAAAGTTATATTTTGTACAATGCGATTATCACCAATGTGTAAATTAGGAAGGTGTAAAAAAATACGTCTCTCACTTTTTACATAGCTATCGAATCAAGCAAAATATTAGCAGTTCGCTTATTTTATAAATTTATTCGTGTTATAGGTACTTATTTTGGGTTAGGGTAGGTACAACTCGACCGCAATAAAATCGACCGAATGTTCGAGTTTTTTCTTCGATCGACGGGTAACGAACTCAAAACCATACTTACTGCTGTAGTTAAAAGCTTGTCATGAGTTTTGTTTTATTTTAATTTAATTTGTTTTTAATGACTTAGGTAAATACTGTTTGTAATTAGCAAGTAACAGTAACACAGAAATATTATTGATGTAAATCTGTGCTAGTTCCAAAGAGCTTTACATATTATGAACAATCATATTTTGAAGTCTAATCCACGCTACCACCACCATCACCATCACCACTACAGCCTTTTAACGTCCCACTGCTGGGCACAGGCCTCCTCTCTCATAGGAGGGAGGGATTTAGAGTTTAGACCCGCCAAACTGCTCTAATGCGGGTTAGCGGGCTTTAACGACTATCGTCACAATATGATAGTGATACTTAATAACCGCGTGCTCTCCAAGACACGGGGGTGAAACACCAGGCTGGCACTGAGAATTTTTTGACAGAAAAACCCAATATTTACCTACCTAACCTACACCTACACCTACCTAACAATTATTTGCCCGACCCGGGAATCGAACCCGAGACCTCGTTATCTGCAGTCGAATATGCTAACCACTTAGACCAACGTGGCAGTTTTATCACCTATTAACCTACATTACAATCAGCTCACTTTCAGTAATTTCGGTAATAACCTAAATTTGTTCTTTTGATTAATTATTTTTTAAAGTAATTTAAACCGTTATTATCGTGATGATAAGCGATGATAGCGACTTTACCTCAGTATTGAGACCACATTGAGATTAAATCATAGACAGTAGAAATCGTCATTAACTTTATTATATCTACGGATTAAACTCCTATAGTGCTATCTGGTACCAAATCTACCTCAGTAACTAGATAGATAGTTCGAGATAAGTAATAAGAAATGGTTCCATAAATGATAACTGTAGATAATTATTAAAAACTAGCTGAACCCCGCAACTTCGTTCGCGTAGATATAGGTTTTTATATAGGATTGGATCGGATCCCATAATTCTTTTATGTACCTAAACTAAATGTAGCCTAAGTTACTCCTTATAACATTGAAAGTTCCATTAAAATCGATCCAGCTGTTTCGGACATTAGCTGGAATAAATAGACAGACCGACAAACATAAATTTAAACGCACACCAGTTTAAAATAAGCCGTACGTTCAAAGATCCGGGTCCCAAGTTATTTGAACCCAATACTTACTGAGGATTGTAATGTCTGTCATTTCTAAACTAAAAAACCTATGACCTTGAAATATTTACAGGACAATACATAAAGTACTACCTTTGTAACAAAAAAAGAATGAGTGAAATCGAACAACGCGTTAATGAATTACAGCTAAATACACGTTTTAACTTTCATCCCCTCTCCCAAGAGAACCGTGCTGAATTTCGGGATAAAAAGTATCCTATGTCCTACCTCAGAGTATTTAAACTCAAATCGTTCAATCATCGTTCAATCAAAAAGTTTTACAAAAAAGGGCAATTCGCGCAATTTATAATTTAAAACCGAATTCCCTTCGAGATAAATTTAAAGAAATAGGTATTCTTACAGTAGCTTCTCAATATATTTATAACAACATAATCTTTGTTAAGCAAAACATTCACAGTTACAATAAAAACAAAAATGAAAAAAATTGCAGTTTTGGCTTCAGCATCGATTATAGAGTGCCCTCCAATAAAAATTTTCAAAATATCTTAAATGTTCAGAATTGGATCTGTTACAGTTTTATTACATTACAGATAGAAGATATCTACAGTTACTATTAGGATTTAGATTAGAAACCGAACGTCGATTATCTATACATCTATACATATAATAAAATCGTAGACTTACCGTATCTGTACATTAAAGATTTTTGTAAAATAATAACTGGGGGATGTTAGGGATAAGTAATAGAACGTAAAAAAGCAATTTTTGAAATTTTTGTCTGTTTGTCTGTTTATCTGTTTGTCTGTTTATCTGTTTGTCTGTTTGTCTGTATGTTTGTGCGCGCATCACGCAAAAACTTGGTACGATTTAAGTTCATACTACGGAGTAACATATAGGATACTTTTTATCCCGAAATTCAGCACGGTTCCCTAGGGAGAGGGGATGAAAGTCAAAACGTGTATTTAGCTGTAATTCAATAACGCGTGGTCCGATTTCATTCATTCTTTTTTTATTAGAAAGTAGATACTTTAAAGATTACCGACTAATCTCTAAAAGGCTGGATCGATTTTGATGGGACTTTCACTGGCGGATGTTTACATTTTGATCTACCTAAACATCCGCCAGTGAACTTTTAACAGTTTTTAGCATGATAATAATGAGCTCAAAGGAGCTTAGGAAAACAAAATGATTCACACGGGATTTACAAAAACCCACACGAACAAAGTCGCGGGTGTCCGCTTGTCTAAAATATTTGCTATAGGTAAGTGTGGTCGCATTCACCTCTGTATGCTTGCTCACTTTGCAGAGCTCGAAAACTTTACTAAGTAAATACTTTTGATCGAATCACAATGACTTTAGAGTAAAATGGAACTAAAATGGTTTATATTAAGGTTTTAGTTCGCCAATACATTCAACATTCGAAAACAGCCAGCGCCCCAAGCAGAAATGTTGTAAAATAAATATTCGAACTATTGAATTACGACGTTAAAATAAGAGTCTTTGGTTTAATTTTCTTCTGAAGTCATTGTGTGTCGATACTCGAATTTCGATCATCGTCGGCATAAGGCATAAGGCCTCTGAATGGCCGACGTTCTTGCGATCGATTGCATGGTTGGGACTTGGGATGTTGCAGCTCTAAGACAATCTGGCAGGCTATCCTACCTGTATCTGAATGGTTGCACCACTAAGACAAAGTATCTCTCTTCTTCTTCTTCCCAGGGTTAGATGCACTGTAGTCTGTGGTACTGAGCTATCAGACGTCACTCATTTTCACGCCTAAGCTCTACAGCAATCGTATCATCTCGCCTCTCAAGTCTCGACCAGGGTGTCAAATTTTGATCCAAGAAATATGTTTTTTAAAAAGAATATTAGCAATGTTGAACATAACTAATATTCCCCTATCCCCTCCATTTAATATTAAAGTTATTTTCCCTCAAAGAAAAAGTCGATTTTTCATTATATTGTCATCAAAGGGGATGTCTAGGGGATGTCTACCTACATCATAAATATTTATTTATTTTTAAATATTTTATACATAGTTCTCGAATCTCGATGTCAGTAGTATGAAAACAATAAAAATTATTAAAGAGGAAAAATAAAGCATAATAATGTTTTTAACAGTTATATCTAATTGGTAACCCCATAGATAAATGGTAACCCTATTCTCCACTCACGAGTTAGCAATAAACGCAAAGAATTCAATGTTAAATGAACACACACGCAAGTAGGTATACAGAGTAGGTACATTTTCTCGTATTTCCTAATTTTTCACGTATCAAATTAGCTCTTATCGGTAAGCATACGTTAAGAGCCCTCTCCATGGCATCGACAAATCGTTGGTGAGTGGAGTCTAAAACAGTGATTTCTGCATTTAGAGAGCGAGACGTCTTCAGTAAAGAAGAGTACTAAAAATATATACATAAATAAATAATTAATTAATTAAATAAATAAATTTTGCTTGAGATATCATGATTTTTAGTGAAAAACTGCAAAGTAAAAAGATGCTAATCTAGGTTTGGTATTTCGCCTATTTTAGCAAATATTTGGCAATTTTTTACATGAACTAAAAACATTTGTAATTATTATGAAGTAACCTATGATAAGAGTTCGGTCGTTTTTCAATTTTCTAGTTTCTTATATTAATAGTTAGTTTATTTGCGCACGAAGTTGCCCCAAAATTTGCCCAAAAATAGTGATTTTTCAAGCGTCATAACTTTCAAAATAAATATAATTTTACTAATATTTTTATTTTATGGCATAGATAATGGAGATATAAATTGATATCTGGCTTAACTTTAGACCTATTGCGACATATATTAGATTTAGAATAATAGGCGTAATACGTTTGTATGGAGAAGCGCGTGAAGAGAGCGGTCTTAATTTATTTGTTCCTTCGTCTTGAACAGGGCAGGTTTCCGCATTCATATTTTTATTTTCTTTTATTTATATGCTTTTATAGTGCTCTGCATATACTATCTATACTTATCTATACTAATATAATAAAGCGGAAGAGTTTGTTTGTTTGAACGCGCTAATCTCAGGAACTACTAGACCGATTTCAAAAATTCTTTCACCGTTGGATATGTAGGTACGTGAATCCTTGAGTGCTATAGGATATATAATATGTACCACGGGCGAATCCGGGGCGGACCGCTAGTCAGTCATATATAATTCGTAGTTGCCGTCGTCAATGTTGTCATGCGATCACTTGGTTATTCTAACCACAAGTCCGCCAGGGTCTGCGGCTCATTATTATAATTAGGTGCAGTGAAATATTATCTATTCAAAAGTTATACGTCTACGTTGACGTACCTTAATCTATTGTTAATTTTAATGGGCCCGTCGCGTCAGCTGACTACTTTAGTACCTTCACATAATGTTTTTTAGGGTTACCACCCATCAGTGTTTTCCTGGAGAAAGGCGTCCGGAGAATCTCGGAACGTTTTCTACCCGTCGGTTTCCTCTTTAGGCGTCGTCGTCCTAATCGTGCGATCAATACGATCGCATCAAACACATACGAATCCGCTAAAAGGATCCTAATTGAAGCCCGTGTGTCATCGCACGATCGCAGTATACCTACTAATTTTCATTGTGTGACGAAACCGATCGTATTGATCGTACGATCGTTAGCCAATTAACTAGTACGACGCGTTAGACCTGGAATTCACAACACGTGGCTTCACCGCGACGCGAGAGTAACTCAGGACATCACACGGAATGCGCGCGTACGCATTCGCACAAGGAATTATATCGTCACTATAGCATCTGCCCGCGTGAATTTCGGTTTCGAACAAATCCCGAGGGAATCGTGGATTTCCGGTTCCCGTTCCCGCTCCCTTTTCCAACCTTAACTTACTATCAAGGAAGTTCGCTATAGCTATAGTTTTTCAAAATCCCATGGGAACTGTGCATTTTTCCAGGATAAAAAGTAGCCTATGTGTTGCCAATGCGTGCAACACAGCAAACTATTACAATAATGTGTTTTGTGAGAGCATTCACACACACACACACACACACACACACACAATTTTCGCCTTTATAATATTATTATTGTGATTGTGATTGTCTCAACCGACTGATGTCCACTGCTGCACATAGGTCTCTTACAAGGATCGCCACAGAACCCACGCTTGTATCCAGCGGTCTTAGGGACTCTCGCGTCAGATATTGGCTTGGTCTTATCTAATTCGGGTCTGTAGTTAAAAACGTTTGTCCCGTTTCTATGATTTGCTTGATGGCTGCTCTATGATACTTGTATTGTGAATAATTCATACAACAAATACATATAACGTAGGAGACAGATAGATATATTATGTGCCAACATAGTGAATGTACATAAATCATACATGTGACTACAAAATATAATACGTTTATGGAGGTGATTTTGTCATCGTGCTACTTTTGTTTATGAGTCATTTTTCAATTTAAGTAGGTACCTACTTGGTTAACTTTTAGAAAAGACTTTTCTTCTTCGTCTTCTTGTAGTGCATGCCGTCTTAGTTTGGCAACTACCTATTAGGGCTATTTGTACTTTGGATGCTGCTGCGGTAAAGGTACTTTTCCCGTAGGTACCATTGGCGTAAATTCTTCAGCCGAGATGTTCTTCTACGGCCAGGTGGTCTTCTTCCGAATTTTACTTTTCTTTCTTGTATCTTATATTTAAAAAGCTGTGATAGCCTAGTGGTTAGGACGACCGACTTCTAATCGGAGGTCGTGGGTTCGATCCCGGGCACGCACCTCTAACTTTTCGGAGTTATGTGCGTTTTAAGTATTTAAATATCACTTGCTTTAACGGTGAAGGAAAACATCGTGAGGAAACCTGCATGCCTGAGAGTTCTCCATAACGTTCTCAAAGGTGTGTGAAGTCTGCCAATCCGCTTGGCCAGCGTGGTAGACTATGGTCAAAACCCTTCTCACTCTGAGAGGAGACCCGTGCTCTGTAGTGAGCCGGTAATGGGTTGATCATGATGATGATGATGATCTTTTATTTTAACTTTTTTCTTTTTAATGTAACTACTTACTAAGTATGTAAAATGACGAAATAGCTACTTATTGTATCTTAATTTTTTGTTGAGTTCCGTACCTCATAATGGAAAAGGGACCTTTACTCGTAAATTAACGGCCGTGGAATTCGAACCGGTAACTTTATATCTACGTGCATGGCCTAGCCCTATTTACACGCGTAATATTGTGTTGTAACCTTTAAGTCGTCGTCTCGGTAGACGTCCACAGCTGGACGTGTCTCTTGTATGGATTGCCATACACCGTGGTCTTGTGACGCTTGTACTCTATCCAGCAGTTTCCTGCCACTCGTTTTCTGTCATCTGCCTACCTAGAGAGACATCGAGGAAACTGTCCTCCGGTCTTACTGCGGAACGATCAGCTTCCGCAAAGTGACAACGTCAGGTACTTGGGCATGCACTTAGACAGAAGGCTCATCTGGAAGAAACACATTCAAACTAAGAGGGATGAGATCTATCACCGATATAGAGGGCTGTACTGGATGCTTTCAAGAACTCCAGACTTTCCTTAGACAACAAGCTCCTGATATACAAGATATAAAGCCGATATGGTCATATGGCATAGAACTCTGGGGATCAGCATGCAATTCCAATATTCAAATTATACAAAGAGCTCAAAATTACATTTTGAAACAACTATCCAACGCGCCATGGTTCTTGCATCTATATCGGAACTCCATGAGCACCTAAATATTAGCACTATGAAGGAAGAAATTAAAAGCTATAGTTGCAACTACAAAACACGGTAATAACCATCCAAATCGCCTGGCAGTGCAGTTGACCGTGCCGCAGGCGATCCGTCGACTAAAGAAAAAACATATAGGTACTTACTGGATATTTAGCTACGACTCATGGAGTTTTCTGCTGCTGTGTTAGCATCTGCCAAGTGCTAACACAGCAGTTTCCGATGCGAGGTCGCCTTTTTACTTTCCGGTACTTATAGGAAGTTAGGAACCCAATGTTTATTGGATCATCGAACTTGTATATAATGAAAAACGATTTACTTACAATCTTAAAATTTCGATATCCAAGTATTTTTGATGGTCGACAAAAATACTTAGACCTTTGCTGCAGACCTAGTTTTTTTTGTGGGTTTAGTATTAAAAATATTCAAACATTATACTAACATAGTAATACTAAGTAAGTATAACGTGTTTTTACATACTATAGTAGGTATTACACAATTTAGTAATTTACGTAAAATACATACGAGCCGTTGACTACAAAAAAGCTATTAAAGCAGTCGTTGTGAGTCTCATGCGTGAAACGACATCTTATTGGGTAGAGACATAATAATGCATGCGAAAACATACATACCTAGATACCTATATTCCTATTATATTACAGCAGACACACTTTATACATACATACCTATAAATCTGTTTGTTACTGCAAGGTTTTATTGCTGAAACAATCTCGACGACAGGCACACAGATAGGCTCTTTTATAAGAGAGGATGCCTTTGACCACAAGTTCTTGGGAAAGACTTGGTGTTTAATTAAATTGATATGTTTTAAAGTAAAATAGCGCTATCCTAACGTTCTTTGTGGGACAAATATCTAAGCACTAATTTTAGACCTGTAAGTACCTATAGAGATATGTCCTACCAACATAGCACTATAACACATTAGCCAACCTTACAGGTTGGCTAATGTGTTATAGTTATAGGACATTTAACATCCAATCCACGAGAAATACCTTAGGACTGAACTATCTTTTAGCACATCTCCGCCGGGAAACCATAAAAGCGGAATCAGGCTATTTACTTATGATTTTGCTTCAGGCTATTCACTGTTCTAAAGGTAATAGAACATATGGGCATACTGGAGCGGATTCGAAGCGCATCGAAGCGTCAAACAAAACTTGTATGCCCCGACCCTAACTCAAACATTTAACTACTTCATCGACTTCAAGTCCCTTTCGTTTGGCCGCTATGGTTCCGTGCGGAGATGTGCTAAGGGTCTGAACATCGAGACCTTGCCCAGCTGTGGGCATTAATTATAAACTTTGGCCAAGGACGCGCGAGTAAACTTGACACATATACGTACAGTGTGCTTAGTCTAAAGCGGAGCACTCGAAAACGAACTCGAAAACTATTGATCGATTTCAGAGTAAAATAGACCTAAAATGGCTTGTATTAAGGTTTGAGTTCGCCAATACATTCAGCATTGTTCGAATGCTGAATGTATTGGCGAACTCAAACCTTAATTCAAGCCATTTTAGGTCTATTTTACTCTGAAATCGATCAATAGTTTTCGAGTTCGTTTTCGAGTGCTCCGCTTTAGACTAAGCACACAGTACCCACCGCCCGTGGGCCGCGTCACCGCGTGTTGCATGACGATGACGCTCCGATATCAATCTCACTAAAGTATTTCTATCCGGTGAGGATGTTTGCGGATATTTCTACAGTGGTAAATCTACATTTTTGCCGTGGATACGTCTTTTTTTACCCGACTACGGCAAAGCCAAAAGGAAGGGTTATGATTTTATAAGTCTATGTACGTATGTAGGTATGTATCCGATTTTTGTATGAGATTCTGTGTGTATACCACCGTAGCACCTAATCTACTGGACAGATTTTGTTGAAATAGGTGTCAATTGATTCGTTGTTATAGTCTGAGTGACATAGGCTACATTTTATTTACGAAAAAATCGATCGAGAAGAATCGAGAAGTGATCTTCGCGCGGCTTTCTAGATTATTAAATTAGTTTCGCACAGACATAACAGATGGCGCCACTAGCTGCTTACCCCGCGCTTTCTGCACACTACATTATTTTATTAAGCGTAGTCGGGTTTTAGTTTACGAACTTTATTACGTCTTGTTCTAGCATAAGTAGTGGGAGAGAAAACTAATGATGACAAAATCATCTATATACCTACATATATAAAAGAAAGTCGTGTTAGTTACACTATTTATAACTCAAGAGCGGCTTCACCGATTTGGACGAAATTTGGTGTAGAGGTAGACAAGGCCTTGAAAAAGGACATAGGGTACTTTTTATCCCGGAAAATTAAAGAGTTCCCAAGGGATTTTAAAAAAATATTTTCCCATACAAAATGTTCATGGGTTTCGTAACTGTCGAATATTTATTGTTCATCCCGTCGATACGGCAAACTCGTACCTATAGAGGTACGGGTGAGAGAATTTGCCGTATACCTATGTATACCTATGTATAATTCTTCTGTACGTGTTTATCATCTAACTCCTCCTAAATGGCTGGACCGATTTGGATGAAAATTTGTGTGTATATTTCAATGCGCTGATGTCGGTATGTCACCGGGCAGGACGATGTCTGCCGGGTCCGCTAGTAATTAATAATAGACCCTGCCTTTGTTGTCGCGCACTCGGGTAAAAAGTAGTGAGGAAATAATCCTTGGCAGCATGAAGCATTATTGTCTGTTTCCAGTGTACCTACCACACCTACATAGGCGTTGAAGCGTAAAAACTGTGAACACGCGATCTACATAGATAAATAACATTGAGACGTATGTAGGTAAACGAAGGTTTTTCAGAAAAAGTCAAGTTCAGATGAAGATTAACATTTCATTGAACCAATAATCACAATGAAGGCAGTATCACGTTTCCTTGTTTATTAGACACGTTCAAGATCAAGACTTGCAAATACAGATTTGTATGTAAGTATCTCCTTCTATAAGGATAGAGTATCTGGATGACCGAGCATTGCTCGGTTTTATTTGTTTTGTTTTCTTATTTTATGGTAAATTGTGTTTTTTGGAAATTATATTTACTATACGAATTAAATACTTATTGATGAAATATGAAAATAAACTTGGAAAAAAAATCTGGACTTGACCCGGGGACTTCTGGTTTCGGGACTCTGAGCTATTATAACCTTATCGATAGCGGCAAAATTTACCTTCGTATTGTAATGATATTGCACCAGTTTTTCATTGCCCCGAAACACTCTGCATACTTTTCATCAAAATCGTTGGAGGCATTTCCGAGATTTAGATTTGACGATTGACTCTCACGTGTCAATTTAAGCCGAAAGTCGATCGTCTAAAAATGACAGCTACAGTGTGACTATCGCATTTTCCTCTGATGGGCCGACACTTTCTCGCTATTGACAAAGAATAGTATAACTACAGAAGGCTCATTCTGCACAGACATTTAAATAAAAAGCGACTCTTAATTTGACACAATAATGTGCAATTTAATTCGCATAAAAGCGATGAGTGTCTAAAATTCATATTCATTTATGAATATGAATGATTTCTTTCTATCCCGTAATATTTTACCTCATTTGACGGATTTAGGATTCTCTAAGTCAGTTCTTTAGTTTCCTCTTTCCTGATATAAAGAGTGACTTGTCTAAATAAGGATATGTAGGTACATAGGAATGCGAGGAAATAGTTAGTAGGTAGGTATATGGAGGATTATATGTATCTCCTACCTTCTGCATCTGAGAATCATTTCCTACCTACACGTATCCAGTTTATCAGATTGTACCTACCTATTGATCTAAATTTTTTAATTCCGTAGGAACTCTTTGGTTTTCCTGGATAAAAAGTAGCCTCACTCCTTGTATAATCCTTTACGGTCTGCATGTGATAGTCTAATCTAAAGTCAAGTCTAGTCTAGTCTCAAGTTAAAATCAAGGAAAAATAATTTGAAGCAGTTTTTTAATTATTTCGAAATACAGACAGACACTACAATTTTATTTATTTGTAGATATAGATTTCATTCTCTGAGTAGAGAGATGACGTGACTAGAATTATTATTCGTCAAAGATCACGGTGACTTCCCGCTAAGAGAATCAGGTACGGGTGGGTCCGGGTCATTGTGAAAGTTAAGGATAAAATCTTAAACTTCTAAAATTTTTTGGGCATGAGTACCTACTTATGCTGTTCGTGGGTGTTTGGTCCGATTCCATGATGCGCAGACCTGTGTGCTTAGTCTAAAGCGGAGCACTCGAAAACGAACTCGAAAACTATTGATCGATTTCAGAGTAAAATAGACCTAAAATGGCTTGTATTAAGGTTTGAGTTCGCCAATACATTCAGCATTCGAACAATGCTGAATGTATTGGCGAACTCAAACCTTAATACAAGCCATTTTAGGTCTATTTTACTCTGAAATCGATCAATAGTTTTCGAGTTCGTTTTCGAGTGCTCCGCTTTAGACTAAGCACACTGAAGACTTATGTAACTTTAGTCTTTAACGATAAAGAAGTGACTTGTACGGCCTTCCCCTTTTCCGGTATGTCATTTGTTATAGCAGACAGCAGTCTTTATTAGAGACACGAGCAGTTTTAAATATGAATAAAGATTGGAAAAATATACCTATATATATATATATATATATATATGTATATATATATATATATGTATATATATATATATATTTTAATTCAACTGACTATGCTCATTTTAGAAGTAAAATTTCGAAAGAAACATACAAAGAAATGTTGTAACCTGTCCTAAAAATCAGATAGGTGTAAGTACCTACTTAATCAAATCGAAACGCAATCTGCTCCTATTATGTAACTGAAACGAAAAATGTTGATCTTGTTGTATCCTAATATCTTATTTAGAGAAAAATAAAAATTAGTCCGAAGCCGCAGTGGCAATGGGCCCATAGTTCGTAGAACCTATAGACGTTGGGGTCCCATAGTGCTGGAGTGGCGTGGCGTGACCTCGCACCGGAAAGCGCAGTGTTGGCAGACCCCCCATTTGGTACCATCCTATTAGACTTTAGAGGTTTTGTGCAACCGTGGAGGTCTATTCCTTGACGATGCTTATATTAGAATGCTGCCACTGCCAACAGTCACTTTGAGCATACCTAAGTATATTAAGTATTAAACCACTGTCAAAGAATTTTAAGCTAGGATATTCGTCATTGACCAGGGCTTCCTTGTTTGATTAGTTGGCATAGTTCGCGTTTATTAAACAGGTATTTAGTTCGCAAAAAGGTCAAATAGGTGTAGAGCGACCCGCCACGTTAGTAACAGGTGACAGAGACAGGCAGTGAAAATAAATGAGCAATAAATCAGCTGAACCGTCGAGAGGGCACGCAAGGTCTCGGGATCCCCCCATTTAACCGTCTGCCTCACCTCGCACCTCTATGACATAGGTGTGGCACTTTCCGGTACAACTATTTTACTTTTACCTTCATAGTGTTCCTAAGTAATTCGGGTGCACGGACCTATAATCTCTAAACTAACTAATCAGTAACGTATGAGTTTGCACATTTCGACAACGTTATTACTTAGAGTAAAATTAACCTAAGGTTACTTGTTTTAAAGTCGTACATTCAGTAGGCTTTAAATTTTTATTTCGCTAATTTTCCGCTTGCGGCGCTAGCTTTACATGATTGTGTGAACAAACTCAAACTTTAAAACGTTCCAGTTTACGTCATCTCACCTGGAAGTTATTACGTTAGTACCTGCATTATAATTCAATGGGAGTTATTGTGTTTCGATATTCGAAATCGATGAACGTTGTCGCAATTTGCAAACTCGTACTAGTTAATAAGGCCGGCCTCACATAGCCGGAATGCCTCTCTGGATTCAGAATTTGAAATCGTCAGATTCTGAATTCAGACAGGCATTCCGGCTGTGTGAGGCCGGCCTCAGACACAATATTTTGTCAGATCGATCTGAAAAATTAAGAATCTGAAAAAATCAGAATGTGTGTGGGAAACAGTGAAATTGTATGCAATTGTATACAGAAATCTGTACTTTCTGAATTCAAATTCTGAATTCAGACAAGCATTCCGGCTGTGTGAGGCCGACCTAAAACGAAATGTTTAGGTAGGTAGACTATGATATAAATAACATATAACACGAGTAATTCCAATAATCGATTACATAAATAAAAGGTAATAACTAATAATAAACATAAATTAAAAAAAAAACTTTTATCACAGTTTATGAGGTAATTCATTATCTGTCCGTATGTTTATTTATTTACGATGTCTAAGTGCAACAAAGAAATGCTACGAGTACCTATACATATAAAGATATCACCTACGTGCACAGTAAATAGTAATATAATAAGTATGAATACCTACGTCCTACATACGTGTATCCAATACCTGTACCACAGAGTACCTACAGAGGGGAAGCTTCTACAAGCGGCCCGCTGTAAGTACACTCACACATATGCGCATTGTTTGTCACCAACTGTACCGGTTAGTTGAATGAGCGTGCGTCCGTGAACCGTTGGTGAGTGTGTTTGTGTGAGTATACCTACAGCGGGCCGCTTGTGGAAGCTTCCTCTCTGTAGATTTACTACTCGTGTGCCTGTACCGTAATATTTCTTAAAATAATGCGTTTAGGAAAATTAATAATCTTACGGCCTGTTTCACCACCTTACAATACCGTGGTATAATGGTAGTTATATATTCGTATACCTACCTCTTTGAGGGGCGTTTATTTGGTTCCGATTACAAAGCGAACATTTCCTGTCATTTCATCACTTTGTGCTTAGCCAGTAGGGCGTAACTCCGTCAATGCAGTACTGAGTACTGACCTATACAATTATCTATTCACGACTTGATTTGTGGTTTTGTAATGCCTGCTTAGGGCTGGTGCGCACTGTGTAGATATAGGATAAGTGCTTACTCCAGTAGGTACTTACTCCTCCAGGTTATCTTTACGTGATCATTTACCTGAATATGTTCGGAATGCTTTTCCTACCCAAACTTACCAGACGATGCAACTTTTCAATTAAAAACTTTCTTCTTTTTTAAAAAACACTCTTCGGGTATCGGGTAAAACACTCTAACGACCCCAGATACCTAGGTATATCAAGAATTAGTACGACGTTAAATAATCTCGCGGTCGTCGGAAAAGGTATTGCGGCGTAGAAGTACTTACGTTCATAAGTGCAATGACATTATGCACGTCTGATCGCAGTGAGATGTGCAACACGGCAACACCGCTGTGTGCATCCGCCACAAAGTTATTGATATTGAGGTTACGCCGACAGCGAACCGGCTCGCAAACCCTTGGATATTGCTTATCGAGTTTATATTTATGTTTATGTCGGTGTAACAGGTAAGTAGGTATCATCACAACCTTCCTAAAGCCTTGGGCGCAATGCCCATCAACGGAGCGGTGATATTGATGTGGCGCTGAAGAGCAGTCTTTTACCTTTGTTTTTTTTTGTTTATAGGTATGTACTTACTTGACATCATAATATACAGTTGAAAAAAAAAAACAAAATAAAGTTCAAAGCTTTTTAGTCATCTACAAGTTAGTCATTGACTGCGATCTCACCTGATGGTAAGTGACGATGCAGTCAAAGATGAAAGCGGGCTACATCGGCGGTGTTGTGCCGGAACCCTTAATCGCTTGTCGACACGGCTTTGCCGGGAGGGAGGTAACTAGACACGGTTGAAGCGACCAGAGAACTTATAAATTCCCAAATTGCCGCTGCCGGAAATCGAACCCGGCTCCGCCCACTTATAAGACCACTGCGTTCACCACTGCGCCAGGGAGGTCATCAGATGTAATGTACCTATCACCTGTGCTATCACTATACTCTACCTACTTATCTACCTACGTTGACAAGTTCACGCTCATTTGAAACTAACTTTTTTTTGTGGTAGGTAGTTGAGCTGCGCTCATATAGCGTAGGTATAAACAATTTTTCAGTTTTTATCTGTCTAGACTTCTACAGATATTTTGGAAGTTAGATTTTCCTCATGAGTCATTTCATTGGATTTTGTTGTTAACTAGGTAGGTATTTAAGTTTATTTTTGTGCAGGTTTATTCTTCAAAGGATTAACTAAGTAATTATTATGGAGGTCGACGTCTTTATCGTCATCGGCGGGTAAAATGTTACAAGGCTTCTTATTTTTCTGTTATGATTTGCATTCAGCAGTTAAGTTGAAACAGTTTTAGTTCTTATATAAGTATTTCTTCACTTGTGAAACAAGACCTACCTTCGTGCCGAACAAGATTATGGGACACCGGCAAGTACCTACCTACAAACTAGGTAGGTACGCTTTTTAATTATTTATCAATCTGCATGAGAAATTCACACTGCGTAGGTATATTTACCAGCTTTTAATTTTGCAATTTGTGTAAATTGGTAAATTAAAAGTTGTTTTGAGTTTTTTATAGATAGGTAAGCAAGTATATCTATCTAGGTAACTTTTCGCGATCTTGCAAAGCTAGAAAAAATGATCATTCCTACACGTAGAGATTAGATAAACTAAGTTTATCATTAGCTATTCAAACAAAGCGTTGGCAAATCGACATTGTAATACTTTCCCGTTTCAACATTTCAAGAGCGAGAAATAGTGGGAAATTACTGATAAGGGTTTCAGTTGTAAAATAAACATTAAGGGGAAGCCCTTTTTAACGATTGTGAAATAGGAAAATATTTACAATTTAAGTGTAATTCAATGCAACCAATGTGCAAATAATTACGCATCGTAGCGGCAAAAAGTACCTTTAGATTATAAAGGCTTTTTTACGTCAATCGTTAGGTAGGTATATCTAAATGAAGACGAAATTATTGTTGAGAAAAGCTTACCTAAATATGTAAGTATAACCTTTCCTATCTAGGATAATTGTGGCTAATTCTGTTGTACACAATCTCTAAATCTAAACTAAAATGACAGGTCTAAATCGATTGCTATCTCTTTCACAATGCTCCCTGCAGAAAAAGATAGCACTATTTTTAAACCTGTCATTTTAGTTTAGATTTAGAGAATGTGTACAACAGAATTGGCCACATTACCTATCTAAATAGGTAATATCCTTTTTAATTTCAAGATTGGGAGATAATACAACAACTTCGAAGATTTATTTTACGTTTATTTGAAACATCTTACTCGTATTAGGTAGGTACCTACATCGCTTTTTACTTATCACAAACCACCATCTCGAACCTTGTGAAACCTTCAGTTAAAACTACACGAGAAAAATATTAAGTAAATGTCAGTCAGTCGGTTTTAAATATGTTTTTCGTGTAATTTAATTATCATACAGTTATCGCCGAATGACTTCGTGTACAATAGGTAGTCGGTCACACCGATTATTACTCTATTTGCGGAGAGCATAAAATTAAGTCCTAGCTGTTATACAATGTTACATAAATTACAGTTGAAACGGAATGATAACACGTTATTTCTCCAGCGGCGCATAGTTGAGCAGTTTCTCAATCAAATCTACGTGACCGAGCAGCATGCGCCGGCAACAATACCGCTTCAGACCGAGAGCGTCGAGAGCGTCACTGCAACAATTAGAGAAACATTTATAGATTAATACTATCACTTGCTTTAACGGACATCGTGAGGAAACCAGACGCCTGAGGGTTGTCCATAATGTTCTCAAAGGCGTGTGAAGTCTAAGGCACCGCACTCGGCCAGCGTGGTGCAGGAGTATCTACGGCTTAAACGGAAACCCTTATCATTCTATGAAGAGGCAAGAGACCCGTGCCCTGTAGTGGGTCGATAATGGGTTGATCATGATGTCTAGATAGCGTGATGAGTGATGACATACTGCTTTGAGATATGTTCGGTAAAGAGCTTATAACACTTTCCTAAAAGTTGTCAAATGATTCAGTTACTAAATTCAGAAGTGTAATCGCATTTAGCAAGTTAGCATCCTAAAAAGTAACCTATAATAATTAGAAAAAAGAATGGTCACTAACGTAAATCAGCATCCTAATTAGGATACTAAATTTAGGAAGGTGTAATAAGCTCATAAGTATAGGCCTCATAAGAAATCTCAGAGGCACTCAGCGGGCGATAGAGAGACGCTCGGTGTTTATCCACGTGATCGTTTTTTGAGACGTTTTTAAAAAATACCCAGTCGGGTAAAAAAGAGCAACCGTCGAGTTTCTTGCAGGTTCTTCACGGCTGGAACTGCATTCCGAACCTGTGGTAGATTCAATTGACGATTCAAAGGTACTTGTAAAATTTTATTTGAATAAAAAACTTTTCTATTCTATTCTATTCTATTCTATTATCAGATCAATAATGAGGAGATCAGTAGAGGAACAAGCGTCCCTGATTTAGCTGCGAAACTGAAGTGGTAAGGTGCGTTGGGGTAATACCGGACGGATTTTCGACTAGTTGGAAGAGTGTCGCAAAAATTTTTTTTTCTCGAAATCCATACATCTTATATTAATGTAATATATCGTAAACGGTTAATGGTTAAACGTAGTTTAGCTCTGAAAATAGTTTGTTTATGTAAACTCAACGGTTTTTGTTTTATACGTACGCAAAGTCAACACAATTTTTTTTATGACCATGATTAAGAATTGGCCACCAAGGGGTATGACCGGACATAAATTTAAAGTCACTTCTAGTGCTTGGAGAACAAAGTCTTAATAAGGAATACATTCAGTCTTTTCTATTCTAAAACATATTTGAATATGAATTATAAATTACTAGAAACAAAAATGTTCCAATCGATTCTTTCATTTTTGGTTTTATGCCATTCGAACTTACCCCTGATGTAAAAAAATTGTGATTTTGTGGTTCTCAAACTTTGGCATGCCACAAAGTAAGTAAAACGGTAAAGATCGGATGCATTTGCCGGTGCCCAGTGGGGAAGCCTGGTGTAGTAAGTACCTACTCAATTGTTATTGTGTGCACAAGTTCATGTACGTGTAGCAGGCGCGTGTCTTATTATAAACAGGAAAGTCAAATATTCAAAGTAGGTACATTCTAGATACACTTTTTGAAAGTCATTAATTAATTCTAAAATAATAACAATAAAAAAAATGATTCCGGGAAACAATGCCAAACATTCCAATATACAAAAAAAAAAAACAAATAAACAAAACATATACATAAAAACAAATATTTGATTATTATCAAATTATTTCGCTGTCCAAGCGTCATTGTCAGACATATAATCATTTAAGTTATAGTAGCCTTTTCTACATAAGCTTTTCTTTATATGGCGTTTAAACCTTCCCTCCGGTAAGGAAGTAGGAAGACTCCAGGAAGGGAGTAGGCATAAAAGAGTCGATTAGAATCGGAATAAAGGTATAGAACTTGATGAAGTAAAGCAAATGTGACTAAGTGGACCAGGATATCAGATATTTGGAAAAGAAAACTGAATTACTACTTAATACGTAAGGTCCCTGGTTTGCCTTTGGATAAAACTTTGGGCAACTATAAAAACTAAGAAATGATTAGCAAAGTAAAATTCATTATTTTTTTCATTAATGGTACTTATTAGCCTAGTTCATGCTTGTAAGATAAGTAATTATAGTAAGTAACCAACTTTCAATAAACTTTTTTTTTAATTGTCACATAATGTATCTTGTTATTAACGATTTATGAAAAGTACTCGTACCAGATTGAGCTATTAAGGCACAAAATTTGTGTTTTAACTCTACTTTGGAATCTTACTATTACTCCGATTAATTAATCTTACTGTTATTCCGTTTTAGAATCTTTTTTCATATATTTTTTTTCCGTTTTAGATTGCTTTTACTGAGATTACTCAGTAAAAGCAATCATATCATAATCATAAAAGTACAATAGCGAAAGAAACCTCGTACGGCAGAAACATTTATGATTACTTAATAAAAGTTTGACTATCACTGCCTTATTTGAAACTTGCAAAGATCGGAAAATTTTCATCCGATCTTCACTTGCGAGGGGGTACACCGGATCTTTGCCAACATCAATGTTAGCTCTATTTGGATCAAATTAATCTCTTTGTGGCATCATAAAACTAACTATCCAGGCAAAATAATTACAAAAAAAGCTATATCTTCGCTAAAAAAGACAGATAAAAATAAAAGTTGAAGACCGGATTGACGAAAAAATTACGAAAATTACCTTGTTTTGTTTAATGGCGCATAGCACACGTCCGACTTGATGGAGCGATTTGCGGGAACCACGGGCCGGGGCCCAATTAAATGGCCTAATACACAATATTGCCCGCATTTAAAAATATGCCCTAGTTCGTCCGAAATTTGAGTCATACGGTCTTAACCCACCTCCGATCTTACCCTAACGCACCTTAATAGGCCGAGACAAGTTAGATGAATAGATATATGCGTTGGGGTCTCGAGGTGCTGGAATGGCGACTTTGCACATGAAAGCTCAGTTGACAAATCTAGTAAGCAGGATAGATGATCTCAAGCGGCAGTGTTAGCAAACCTAATAGGAGGACAGACGATCTCAAGCGTGGTTCTGAGAGTCGCAATACAAGGAGGCGCGGCACAAGATGGTGGGCTGTGGCGATCATTGCGAGAGACCAATGTCCAGCTGTGGACGTCTATCGCAGTACTAATGGAGTAGAACAACAGACACTTCCACTCAAGTTTTGTAACAGCTATATACTAGGTACCTATTTATTTAAAACACGTTTTTTAAAGTGGTTTTAAATGTAAAGCGGCATCATTTTCGTACTCATGCTAGCCGATAGGCCAACTAGCATTCCATATTATGACATATTAAGGATGAATAATTCAATATGAATATTCCGTACATAAAGAAAAAATATAAAAAATATTTAAAAAACTATAATTTAAAATTTTTGAGTTTTTTGAGTTGCGCGGGGCCTCTGGATTTTTTTGCAGACCGGAAATGTGACAAAATAGCACTCCCTCTTAAATAAATTCACAATCATTTTGCTTTCAACACTGTAAATACTCTTTTATGATTCGCTTAAATAAACGGACCATAAAGGAGCATTTACAGACTCAATAAAGCAATGACACGTTTATTTTCATTTGAAAAGAAACGCAAATGTGCACCATAAAGATTAGAGGCATTTCATGTTGAAAACATTGATGGATATTATCATATTTTAAACTAGATGATGCCCACGGCTTCGCCCGTGTGTATTTAGGTTTGTAAAAATCTCGTCGGAACTTTGATTTTCCAGAACAAAAAGTAGCCTATCTGTAGTAAGTAGTAACCCGTCCACAAAACGGAAAAATTCCGTGGGATCCTTACGATTTCGGAATGCAATTCCTTACAGCATCAGGGTTGAGGAGTTGGACATGTACCTACTCGAGGTCATTCAACAATAAAGTCTTTAATTGGTATCCCCAATATTAATTTAAATAACCGACAGTGCCTAAATCCCATTAGTTTTGGGGATCAGATCCCCTACAGCATCAGGATTGAGGAGTTGGAGTCCAAATTTGTATCCAAAATTGTAGGACAGTGTCGCAATGTTTCTCTATCGATTAAAAAAAAAATTACGCAAATCGGTTCAGAAATCTCGGAGATATCGGTGTACATAGGCAGAAAAACACAACTCCTCCTTTTTTGAAAGTCGGTTAAAAAAGTAGCCTATGTTACTCCCTGGTTAATTCTCTACTTGTATGTGAAAGTCCCGTCAAAATCGGTTCAGCCGTTCCAAAGATTAGCCCGTTCAAACAGACAGACAGACAGACAGACAGACAGACAGACAGACAGACAGACAGACAGACAAAAATTTTAAAAACGTGTGATTCGGTTATAGTATCGTTCAAATAACCATATGAGCTTAATCATCATGATCAACCCATTACCGGCTCACTACAGAGCACGGGTCTCCTCTCAGAGTGAGAAGGGTTTTGGCCATAGTCTACCACGCTGGCCAAGCGGATTGGCAGACTTCACACACCTTTGAGAACGTTATGGAGAACTCTCAGGCGTGCAGGTTTCCTCACGATGTTTTCCTTCACCGTTAAAGCAAGTGATATTTAAATACTTAAAACGCACATAACTCCGGAAAGTTAGAGGTGCGTGCCCCGGGATCGAACCTTGAAATGAGCTTAATATGAGGTAGTTATTTCGATATTACAGACAGACACTTCAATTTTATTTATTAGTATAGATTCATTACTTAATCATCAAATCATTTAAAAACGATAAAACACATACATATTATACATATATGAAAACATTTGTGCATGCCAATCTAAGACACTACTGAAAGGATTTTCATTCAATTTTCATCAATGAATAGACTGATTTTGCGAGTAGTTTTAGTTAGAATTTAAAAAGATTTATAGAAAGACTAAACTATGATGGTAAAACAACTGAGTCAGTAAAAATCCAGCCATCCAGTATTATGTAAACCGTAGGACACTACAGCTCTTTAACAACCTACACCTGGGCACATAACTCTCTTACAGAAGAGAAGGATTTAGAGCTTAGACCCACCACACTGCTCCAATGCAGGTTGGCGTAAACCGTAGAGTTATATGAAAACAATATAACTATGTTCTTATAGTAGAGTTGTTAATCTTGAATAGATTAAAAAAATTTTCGCGACTCAGCTATATGTCTATATATTATCGCACAATAACCAAAATTTTTTTTAAAAATATAACTGACTAGATGATGCCCACGGCTTCGCTCGTGTGGATTTAGGTTTTTAAAAATCCCCTGGGCACTTTTGATTTTCTAGAACACAAAGTACCCTATCTGTAGTAACCCGTCCCCAAAACTGAAAAATCCGTGGGATCCCCACGATTTCGGGATGCAATTCCTTACAGCATCAGGGTTGAGGAGTTGGATATGTGCCTACTGGAGTTCATTCAAAGATAAAGTCTTTAATTGGTACCCCCCAATCAATTTAAATAACTGACAGTTCCTAAATCCCATTAGTTTTGGGGGTCAGGTCCCCTACATCATCAAGATTGAGGAGTCGGAATCCAAATTTTTTATAGGACAGTGTCGCAATGTTTCTCTATGGATTAAAAAAAAATTTATGCAAATCGGTTCAGAAATCTCGGAGATATCGGTGTACATAGGTAGAAAAACACAACTCCTCCTTTTTTGTAAGTCGGTTAAAAAAGTAGCCTATGTCCTTTCTCAGGCTCTAGAGTATTTGTGCACCTTTCATTTAAATCGGTTGAGTAGTTTAAGCGTGAAAGCGTAACAGACAGACAGAGTTACTTTCGCATTTATAATATTAGTAAGGATAATAATCTAATCTGCTAATACTTTGTGCTATCCATAGAAGTCAGGGAACTTTGCTAGTTGATATATAATAACTATGGAGACAATTTCAATGGCTTATGTTATTGTTTAGGCAAACAATACATATTTACTTTAAAATGTATATTACCGTGATGTCTACCAAGGTTTATTCTGAGTGACTAATTACCTTTGTTTCCTCACTGTGATTATAAAAAGATTAAAAAGACAAATTACTCTATAATAGGTGCACTTATTTGTTTCTAAGATACCTTGAGATTATATATTTTTTTTTGTTCTGAAAATAGATTAAAAAATTTGAAATTATTGTATTGCTACACCATGACCAGTGAAATTAAGCAGTGTACTTTGGAAAAATTATTATTATTTTTACACTGATGAACTATGATAAACTGTCTCATTCATGTTATGGTTAGCATGTTCGACTGTGGATCACAAGATTCTAGGTTCAATTCCTGGGTTGAGACAAAAGTTGTAAGATATTGGGTTTATTATCAAGAAATTTTCTGTGCCAGCCCGTATTGGTATTTGGCACTGTTTCATCCCAGTTCCTCAGAGAGCACACTAAACAGTCAGTCCTGGGTTACTATAACTATCATGTGACAATAGTAGTAGATAACCCACCAACTCGCATTGGATCAGCGTAGCGGGTCTGCACTCTACATTTCCCTTAAAGGATGTCAAAGGGCTGACATTTCAGTAGTGGACTGTTAGTCAACTGCAAAACAACACTTTGGATGCTATTCTATTACAGTTAATTAACAACTAAATGCACATTCTCTCTACAATTGCACGCTATATTCAAACCAACTGCACACAGACTGTCAGCAGTAGTGATAGAGATCAGTCTGCAATAGACGTACATACATCCAAACTGAAATTTTGCTACCCCTCACAGTAACATCTAGAACAAGAAATCATGGATGTTTAAATACCCCTCAGTATATTCAGCTTGTAACAGGCCGAGGTATGCTTCCCACTTGTTGCCAATCACTTTGCCGCACGTGAAACAGCGCACAGGTATTATCATGGTGGCTCAGTACGCTGGAAGCAAAACAAAATATATTATTATACAGATATAAAAGCATGAGTGTATGTTACCGGATTGTAACTTTGCAAGCAACATTTCTTCATAATATATCAGGCCTATCATGGGAACTGTCAAAAAAATCTAAAATAAGTATTACCAACAAGCCAAACTTGATTTTATAGGACAAGTTAGGTTTGCCCTGCCTAGTGACTACTAGTTCTTTTTAAAATTGGATTAGATAATGTATAAACAAAATTCTAACACCACTACTCAACGCAGTGTTGTCTTTTCTACGCAAGGAGGTCTTGAATGAAGCGAGCCTAGAGCGAGCGGCGAGAAAATCGAGTAGATGAAGTTGAATGAAGGAACGACGCGTCTCATAGCCAATTTAAACACTTGACAATTTATTTTAATGATTAGGTATAATAATATCATAAGGACACCAACAGTTTAAGAGGAATTTGCAATAAGTAAATGAAGTAATAAACCTAAATACATGTTTCTTAATACAAGGAAACGGTGGTCTCAAGACATTGTAGAAAGTGGCTAGAAGAGATTGGATGTATGTTGCCCAAATAGGAAAAAGTGGAAAGAAATGGAGGAGGCTTTCACCCAGACTTTGGGATCCATCAAAGACTGTTAGAAAGCAGGTAGCTTGTATACTGGCCAGGAACGTAAGATTAGGTATAAAGCTAGGTTAGTAGCTCGAGGTTTCACACAAGTGAAAGGATTGGATTATAATGAAACTTTTTCACCAGTTGTACGTCACAGTACTTTGAGATTTCTTCTAGCCATAGCAGCAGTGTATCATCTTCATATAGATCATATGGATGTAGTAACTGCATTCTTAAATGGTGATTTAAATGAAAGAGTTTATATGAAGCAACCTAAAGGTTTTGAGGAAAAAGGCTATGAGAATCATGTCTGTCTATTGAGAAAAGCACTCTATGGATTAAAGCAAGCACCTCGTGCTTGGAACGACAAACTTAATAAAGTATTGTTAGAGTTAGGATTTAAAAGATTAGATCATGAGCCTTGTGTCTACATGAGAAGAAGAACTAACAGTTTTATGATAGTTGCTGTTTATGTAGATGATCTCTTAATTTTTTGGGATGATGATAAAGAGAGAAATTATATTAAAACTGAGTTACAAACTAAATTTGAAATGAAAGATCTAGGGAAAGTAGATGTTTTCTTAGGGATCAAGATTAAGCAAGAGGATGGAGTTATAAGAGTTAACCAATCGGAATATTTAGAGAAAACATTAGAAATGTTTGGTATGGCTAATTGCAAACCAGTTAAAATGCCATTAGATACAAAACTTAAGCTAATCAAATCAAAGGAAGCTCCGAGTGCAGAAATTCCTTATAGAGAATTGATTGGATCTCTAATGTACTTAGCAGTATGCTCTAGACCAGATATAGCTTATGCTGTAAGTTACTTGAGTCAATTTAATAATTGTTATGATCAGACACATTGGATAGCAGCAAAAAGAGTACTGAGGTATTTAAGTGGCAGTAAATCGTTTGAATTGACTTTCAGGAAAACTGGTACGCCTTTGTTTGGTTATGTGGATGCAGATCATGCCGGAGATGTAAGTGACAGAAAGTCATACAGTGGCTTTGTATTTGTTTTTGCAGGAGGACCAGTATCCTGGGAAAGTAGGAAACAGAAAACTATAGCATTATCAAGCGCTGAGGCCGAGTATGTTGCACTCTCGGAAGCATGTAGAGAAGCAATATTTTTGAAAAATTTATATAGTGAGTTGACAGGTAGAGAGATGTCTAGTATGAGGCTTTTAAGTGATAGCCAATCTGCTATAAGGATTGCAGATAATCCTGTTCATCATAATAGGACTAAACACATCGATGTTAGGCATCACTATATACGAGATATGGTGAGATCTAAAACCGTTTCATTGGAGTATGTACCCACGGGAGAAATGATGGCTGATGTGTTGACGAAAGGTCTTGGAAGGGTCAAGCATGAGTTTTGTATGAGAGGGCTTGGATGTGAGTATACAAGTTAAGGAGGGGTGTTAGAAAGCAGGTAGCTTGTATACTGGCCAGGAACGTTTTATGTATAAGATAAATTTAAGATTAGAATGTTCTTGTTCCATTGTCCTCACATTTTGTTTAGATGTCAACAAAGACTAACACACTAAGGGCGTTTGTGCACTTATTCGTTTTCGATTCGTTTTCGTGTTTCGTGAAAACACGATTCGACATAGCCTTCCTTATAAATGTATGGGCGTTTGTGCACTTACTCGTTTTCGATTCGTTTTCGTGTTTTTAAATTCGTGAACTTTTCACATCGAATCGTTTTAAAATAAGGACGCGTGCAGAAAGGTGTGTGCGATATTCATAATCACTAACCTTAGTGTTACTGCCAGTATTTCTTCACAGAGTACATTGAATATAATTTCTTCTGCAGTTATGCATTCTCTAAAACGTGTGTATGGCCGAGTAATCTGTTCTTTTATAAGGCATAATATGATATCGAAAGTAGCAACATTCATTCGATTGTAATTAAAAAAAGATTTTTCATGATGTCTCAATAAGTGATGATCGATAAATGCTCCTAGAATACTTCTGTTTATAGGATGTATCAACAATTTTTTAATTCTCCGGCGCCTACGAATGTATGGCGAAAAGCTGACGACGATTAAATGCAGCACACATTATGAACACGGTTTTATCTACGAAATGCTAAAAACGTATAGTGAAATCACGATTAAGTGCACAAATGTCATTCGTGAATTTCGTATCCGTTTTTATGATGTTCATTAAAAAAAACGAATATGAATCGAAAACGAATCGAAAACGAGTAAGTGCACAAACGCCCTAACAAACTAACACTAACTTTTTTAAATCTATTTACTAAAACGACTAAAAAAAAATAACCACATGAAGTTTGTTATAAACACAATATATTAATAGGGAAATGATGGAAATAAAAAAAGCTTAATTATTATTATGTCTATATATCTTTCTCTTATTATATCTCTATTATTATTATTATTAATAATACAAGGAAATAGTTATAACTAAGGAAATTTCTTATATATTACACTTATTCATGTTAATTGACTCAAAACCTTTGATTATCCACATGGCCAAGAAAAACTACGAAAACACAAAAGTTGAGGTTATGAAAATTTCACGTTCATGTATCATTATCTAAATTATTTTACGTTAAGAACTTACGATGGATTAGTTAGATTTTTCCTTGTTGAATAATTTTATTTTTTAATTTTAATTTAAAGCGATATAAACTCAGAAATTATTGAAAACAAATAGCAGTCAGCAACACAAATATTAAACCACAAATGACAAAATGGTAAGAAAAATATGACTTTGACATATATTGTTTGTATTTGACATGTTTGACAATTTATTTAAATGTTACCCAAACACATACACTGATTACTACCAAAAACATTTTTTATAACACCAATGAAAGTGGATAACTTTAGAAACGTTTAAAACATTGCTAGTCAACGTTTTCTATACTAATAAATAAAATTGAAGTGTCTGTCTGTAATTTCAAAATAACTACCACATATTAAGCTCATATGGTTATTTGAACGATACCATAACCGAATCACACGTTTTTAAAATTTTTGTCTGTCTGTCTGTTTGAACGGGCTAATCTTCGGAACGGCTGAACCGATTTTGACGGGACTATCACAGACAAGTAGAGGATTAACCAAGGAGTAACATAGGCTACTTTTTTAACCGACTTTCTAAAAAGGAGTTGTGTTGAAATCGGTAAGTACCTATGTTAGAAAACGCCCTGATAGGTATTTTCGCTGCGCGCGACCTGTGGCGCGACGGCCGACGATCGCGCTGCACGGAACTCCCCGCGCCCGCCGTACGCGGTACCGCGGTACGCCGCCGCGTGGCGGGGGGCGGGTGGACCAGAAATCTATTTATCCCTCAGGATTTGTGAAAAACCGAAATTCACGCGGGCGAAGCCGCGGGCAAAAGCTAGTTAAAGAATAAAAAAAAAAGTGTACACACGGCATAAGTGAAACTTATACATATTCAAATTTTTCTAATGCTTTAAAATGTTGTGTAAATATTTTATTAAACATTAAATAAAATCTTGTTTTTGTTTTTGAAATAAAATTTGGGTTCAAAAAAGGAAAACGTAGGCGGAGAACGCAAGCGGAGCATCTTGGAAACCGACTCGTATTCTATCTCATTCTCTCGCAGACTAAATCCTTTGAATATGTATGTTTGTCCCTCTCTGGCACTTCTGCAGCAGCTGGGAACTTACTTTATGGACGCTTATTACGCAAGAGAGGATTTTGGTGTTGCTTTTTGGTTTCATCGATTTTCTAATGCACAACAATACTAAAGAAGTTTCAATTCGAAAAAAAAATAGAAGCAATAGAAAATTATTTTCAAAACATGTATAAATAGTTTGTAGTTTAAGATAGATAGGTGTTTTAACACCATTATAATATTATCTAGTTCATGAGAATTACTTAGGTTTTAGGTTTGCTTTATTCTTTTAACATTCCATTTTTAAAAACAATTTAGATTAATATTTATATCATTTAATGGACTTTTTGGATGAAATTAATAATATTTTAAAATACCAAAAGATACTTTTTCCTCTACATATATGTATAAACCATTGTTTCAGTTTATTCCAAGGAAAGTAAATTATTATGACTAATATGACTTTTTCAAGTTTATTTTTGAATCATAAAATTAATTAATTAAAAAACTTACGTACTCGCACGGGAAAAATTATAAATGAAGAAATACATAAAATAATGCAAGCCTACTTCAGTAAATCATTGATCAAATAAATCATAAATGTGCACCACCATCACTGTCAAAGGCAAGATTACTATAAAAAGAAAAAAACTAGGTCTATGAGTACTATCCATCTCTACTGAGTTTTAAATATAATAATTTTCTTTTTTCTTATGTCATAGTTATACTCTGTCCACTGCTTTTGTTGATATTTGGCAGCTCACGCCTATATATGAATTACCGTAATTTTTTTTCGGAATAATGTACTACAGTAATGTTGTACTTTATTGACGTTTAGTGAAGTGTCATGTGCATAACAAACAACCACAGACAATAAAACAGTTCTTGAAATACGATAAATCGATCTTATGATAAAAATAATTTTACTTCATGTAAATATTGTTTCCGTAAATTTAATTAAAAAAAGGAAATAAAAATAAAATATATGACTCCAAGATTGATTATTTGCAAGGAATTAAGTCGAAATCTTGGAATTTAAGTTCATACCAAAAGTAAAGAATAATAACTCTGTTCATTCCATAGAATTATTGGCTTCCGCTGCGCTCCGACCTAGAAGGAGCAGCGTGTACAAGTAAAGTGCAGGACCAAAAAGTACGCCATATTATAGGTATATTATGTGGCGTACAATGGTCAGTCTCGTTGCAACCAATGAGTGACGTTGACGTGCTGCGTGTTGTCTTAAATTTTGCTCATAATCAACTTAAAATGCTGGTTTGCGTAGTGAAACTATGTAACAACAATACTGCAAGTAATATAAAAGATACTGGGATCACATACCATCAGTAATAATTACTTAAGTTATTATTATTGTTAAAGTTTTTAATTTCAACGTGAAATTACACAAATCATAAAGGAGTCACAAAATATAAGGTCTCTTGTTAACACACGTTTTTTCCATGGTACGGCAAAACATGGAACCTTGTTAACGACATGGCGCGTCCACGGTTCCATACAAGACTGCAACCGTAAAATGTAAAACGTAGCCTTGTGAATCAAAGCCAAGTGCTATGTTTTACCACATGAGTAGATATACGTACAGAGAGGAAGCTTCATACAAACGGCCCGCTGTAGGTACACTCACACATGAGCTTTAATCAACGGTTCACGGATGCCCACGTCTGACCTCCTACCGGCTCAGTTGGATGACAAATGTGCGCTATGTGTGAGTGTAACTACAGCGGGCCGCTTGTATAAAGCTTCCTCTCTGTACGTATATCTACTCATGTGGTTACACGGTTTTAGTTTTGTATGGAACCATGCTCGCGCCGTGTCGTTAACAAGGTTCAACGTTAATACATTCCTTCCTTGGAGCAGGCAGTGCATTCTCCCTTCGCTCCTCGGTTGACAATATACTCAGGGTGCCCTACTTTCGCACGGACTATTATGGTAACTCGTACACGGTTAATTGTGTCAGACTCTGGAATTCCCTTCCTGCAGATATTCGACATTCCAAGTCACTACAAATTTTCAAAAATCGTTTGAAAGATTATTACCTATCTATGTAACTGTAGAGTGTAGAAAGTATATATATATATATATTTATATTTATATTTATATATATAATATTTATATTATATTTACATAATCATATTATTTATTTATTTTTAATGTACCTACACTTTGGTCTAAGTATATATTATGTAATATTAGAATGTAAATATTATGTAGTGTATTTTATTATAATTATATTGTAGAAATTTTTTTTATTTAGTGCACCATCCCGTTCTTTCACCTTACTCCTCTCGCCAAAGGTTGTCTGTGAGAGATCGCTCTAAGCGATAAGACCGCCTTTGCATACAAATCTGTAGTGCCTCTATTCAACTGTACCTTTTTTTTTTCTTTTTTGTGTGCAATAAAGACATATTCTATTCTATTCTATTCTACATTTATTTATTTCATATATAATTTAAAAAAAACTAATAAACGAATAGTAATTAATATTAATTCAATGAAATATGCACAGGTGTAAATTAAAATTTAAAAAAACCCCGACATTCGCCATTTTGAGGTGGCGGCCATCTTGGATTTGCATAGTGCTATTTTACTAGTCCAGCCCTTTTATTTAATACCCCGACTCTTCCCTCCCGACTAATTCACCTTTCAAACAAAAAAAAATTGCATTCAAATCGGTTCACCCGTTTGAGCGCTACGGTGGAACAGACAGATACACACAGACACACCAAACTTATAACACCCCTTCATTTATGCGTCAGGGGTTAAAAATAAAAATATTTAATTAAATCGATTGAAAGTTCTTTTTAAATAAAATCGATTATTATTTCAAATCGAATCGTTAACCTGTGAGAGCGTCACTAAATTCTTTTTTTTTTGACATCTGCCAAAAAGTATTAAACATTAAACATTTGGACAAAGTATATAGAATTTAACAATCTTGTTTAATTTTTGTTGCAGTTAAAGTAATGACACTCAGCGTGGAACAACAAATCACATTCGATGACAGTCAAATGGTAGGTATAATATTTTGTATGTGAGCAACATTGTCGATTGGTAGACATTTTGTTTTTATTTGGACTTTGAAGTTTGACTTTTTGTTAATCGTTTTACAAAGTTTTGACGTTTGATTTTGAATGGGAAACAAATAACAATGGGAAATGGGAATTCGAATCAATATCCTATATGTTATTGGTCTGTGATTCGAATCTTGAGTGAAGTGTTGTGTTTATATTTTAGTATTTTAATTTTATTAATTTTAGCGCTTTGTCGTGTTACTATTACGTATATCGTTAGGAATAATTGCGTGTTTGTGGCGTGATAAAATTGCATTATTCACTAGTTTAATAACCCTAAGTTTGTATTTACATTACGATTAGTTTTGTTAAAAAGATCGCGTAACCAGTTTTTCTTTTTGTTCTTGTCGTTTATGATAACAATGAGATTGTAATCATAATAATATTCACTTATTGGGAATTTATATCTTAATAATTTTTAAAGTTAAAGTTAAAAGTTATTTAGAAAAAAATATTAAATCTACTTTAAAAAATATAAACTTTTCAAGGTTGTAGCGTAAACTATATCGATGATTCGCGACAGCAGTAAATAACAAAAAAGTTTTGTTGAGTGTACAATGTACATCTGGTATGCAGAACTATGATGTAATGACTGATAATTAACATAAGTATTATGTTATTGCATATAGACTGTGTGATAAATAAATTATTATTACATAAATACATAAGTCTTTTAAATGACTCAACATTAAAATTATTAATTTTCAAAGCAGATTATGGTTCTGTTTTATCAATAGTGAGATGATAGTTTAACGTTGCTAAATATTATGTACATAAAAACAACTATGAAATTATACAAATTAATCGTCAGAGTGGTAGTTGATAAGTTTAAGTTTTGAAGAATAAAACTGGAAGATTTTCATGATGATAAGTTTAGAGGAAGAAACTCAACCGCTCATTGACTACAGCTCTTTGCAAAGCCAGGAAAATCTACATGATCTACTTTCAATAAATATCAATACTGACCCGGATTTCGATCAGGTAAACTTCTATTTATAAAGTAACTAAATGAATAATTTCCATCTCCAAGGACCACTTTTCTAGGGAAACTCCTATCTGGAATGAAAAGTATGTATGTATATGTTACTGTAATAGCCCGAACCACGGTAAATCCTAAAATTTTCCAGTAAAACCTAAGATTTACTAACCCTTAATGGTAAAAGTTCGTTTAAGACTACATTTGATCTAGGACCCAATAGAACCTAAGTGCCTTTTTATGTAACCTGACTATTTATGTTCTAACCTAACCTAACCTAGCTTTTGTTTCTGAGCAAAAATTGAAAGAAATGATTATTTATTGTTTTATTTCGAAAACCAACATTTACCAGCCGTACCTGGTAAAACCTAGCATGTGCTAAACTCTGATGGTAATAGCCCGAAAAAATTGTCTCTTTTTTGTAAAATCCTTATATTTACCAACTTCTGTCGGTAAATCCTAAGACTTACCGGTAAAACCTAAGATTAACCAACAAACAGGCTTTTACAGTAACATATATACTTTATTACACACCACAGAAAAAACAAACGAGAACTTAAAACGTAAGTATAACAAGGCGGTCTTATCACTAAATAGCATTCTCTTCCAGACAATGTATCTTATGTCCATCTTCAAGATGAAGCTGTCTCAAATCTCAGTGCCAAGTTTCAGCTTTTGATGATGAAGAGTATGCGGACATATAAAGGACAAACAAATATATACAAACCAACAATGTTTTGTAAATATATGATAAGAAATTGTATAATAGTTGTACAATGAAGAACATGCGGCCTTGTTGAGATAGAATGTAAATAGTTGTATGTGTTGGGTGTTTAAGTTAGTCACTAGGTGAGGAGCTTAGTACATACAAATTAGACCTTTATAGTATGCTGTTGGTCCAACACCCAACAGGTCCCAACACCTTCACATAATAACAAACAACAACACATATTTTCCTCCGAAGAAGGGAGGTTATAGAAACACTTTAACTGCCTTAATTGTTTTCCTCTTAATAGAAATTAACAGATTACTTATACAATTTAAAAAAATAAGTATTAATAATTGTTACTAAGTATCACAATAATCACTACATAGTATAAAACAAAGTCGCTTTCTCCGTCCCTATATCCCTATGTCCCTATGTCCCTATGTCCCTATGTATGCTTAAATCTTTAAAACTACGCAACGGATTTGGATGCGGTTTTTTTAATAGATAGAGTGATTCAAGAGGAAGGTTTATATGTATAATAACATCCATTAAATAGTGGAGAAATACTGTTATTTTTGAGGTTTCTAATGTGATGTCGTAAATAATTACATTTTTTCCGCTTACATTGCAAACGCAGGCTGAACCCTACGAGATTTATCAAAATAATGTACTAAGTATTGTACACATTGAAAAGGTCTAGAGAAAACTCCGCGATGGTATATGTCTATCTCTTATGGATATCCCACAATAACATTTTTTTGTCATTTACTTTTTACGACAAATAATGGCTAATTTCCGAAGCGATTTCAACCAATACAGCATTAATCCTTATCTAATTAAATACCTTAAATACATTGTTGATTTAATATAAATCCATATGGCCCTTTACAGCATATGATTTAAATGAATACTTTCGAAGATATTACAGATTTAAAAATTGCGGCGGCGGGAGCGTGCCTATAAGCGCGTCGGTGGCCGCGGTTCTCCTATATAGCCCAGTGTCGATAATTTTTGAAACCAAAAAAAAATCACAGTACGTAGGATAAAACCCATTGGAAAAGGAGGAGAATATTATAAAAATACAAGGAAAAATAATTTACGGGCGATCTGAGCTCGGGAAAAAAGGGGGGGAGTTTTAAGGGTAAAAAACGGTTTATCTCGATTTCCGGCAAAACTAGAAGTCCTATGGAAAAAAATCAAATGGCAAAGTTGTAGGTAATAAAAAGATCTACAACTTTTATATTAACACTTTTTTCACATAACCTCAAAATTTATGTGAAAAGTTCAAAAAACCAAGTTTTTGGTTTTTTATTTTTATCTTTTAAAATAAATATTTTTTTTTCACGGAATCTGGTGAAAACTTACATTTTTATGTCCCAAATACACTGTAATTTATTTGATTTGAAATATTTAGTTTTTTTCCTTATTTTTGACTTAATATCGACTTAATTCTGACAGCTGTCATTGTCATTTACAGATGAGTTATTTATATGGAGAACAAGGTTAACATCTACGAAGTACGATTTTACCCCAAACTACTTTAATTCCCTATCAATATATAAAGCTCTGAACCGCTTAATAATATTAATTGTTTCGCCCTAAAATAGAAATTGCTAAGAATGGAAACTAGAAAGTGCACACTAACAGCAATAGAAAACAAAAGAAGCACATTGAAAAAAAAAATCAAAAATGGAAGTCGAATGACATTATCACCATGAAGTGTCTGTCAGGCATTTGTCATATCTACATGCAGCAGTTGATTTGTATTTGCATAAGTTTTGAATTTATCTTTTTTGTGGGAATTGTTTTATCTCTGGTAACATTATGAAACGTCAGAATTCCACGGAATTAGTAATTCGGGTATAGGGTGAGATATAGTAAGTTCATTGTGGAAAATATCGTAAAAAGTCAAGCCGCCTGGGAGCTTTCATCGAAAACGCTGCCTAATCCCTGAGCGGGTAGTACCTACGCATAATATGCTCTACTACCCGTGCGAAGCCGGGGCGGGTCGCTAGTAATATTATAAAGGCAAAAGTTTGTGTGTGTGTATGTTTGTTACTCTTTAATACCGCAACTACTGAACCGATTTGGCTGAAATTTTGAATGGGGATAGATTATGCCCTGACTAGGCTACTTTTTATCCCAGAAAAGTATTCCTGTGGGATCAAAATAGATATAAAATTCCAAAAACGCCATAGAGGGCGCTGACTTTTCTTAGGTAAATACCGCTCTCATAACACATTATTGCAATAGTTTGCTAGGTATTGCATGCATTGGCAACACATAGGCTACTTTTTATCCTGGAAAAATCAAGGGATTTTAAAAAACCGGAAATCTACAGCTACAGCTATAGGTAGATTACTATAGCGAACTTCCTTGATACTAGGTATAAAGGTTGGAAAAGGGAATGGGAACAGGAACCGAAAATCCACGATTCCCTCGGGATTTGTTTAAAACCGAAATTCACGCGGGCGAAGCCCATTTGGGGCATTTCAATATGGCAGATATGACAATCAAAAAACTATCAAGGAAAAACAAAGTTGAGATCTTGTCGAATTTGGTATCAAACAAAAGATAGATTCAGAATATATAAGTATAATGCCAATATAACAATAATTGTTAGTTGAAAAAAATCAGCCAAGTGCGAGTCGGGCCTCGCTCTTTCAGGGTTCCGTACATAATTATGAACAATATAATATTTTGGGTCTAAGAAATATTTAATTTCCGAGCTAGACATCGCAACAAACCGTGAAAGAAAAACCCAAAAAAATGTTCGTTTATTTTGGTCACAGCTTATAAACTATTTAATAAATCGTTGTTTTCAGTATTTGTTGTTTAAATAGAGCATATAGTACATAATATACTGAAATATCATATTCCCAACTAGTTTAGTTTTTGAGATAGCCCCCGTCACAAAAATGGTCTAAAACTGACAACTTTGATGGCCTCCCATTCCCTTATTTTTTGAGATAAAAATTAAAAAAATATATATTTGTACTCTACTTAATGAGCTCTAAACAATGATACCCCACAAGCTAGGGTAAAGAAAATTTTTTTTTTTCCGGCTCCTTTTTCATGTATGGGAGCCCCCCTGAAAAATAATTTAATTCAATTTCTAATTCAATATTTGATTTTGGGTTAACGTTTTACACTAAATACCAAAATTTCAGGTTTATAACTCATTTCGTCTGCGAGCTAGAGACCTGTGACCGGCGGACAGACGGACAGACAGACAGACAGACAGACAGACAGACAGACAGACAGACAGCCGAGTGACATTAATAGGCCTCCGTTTTTACCCTTCGGGTACGGAACCCTAAAAACCATTATATTGTTTCAGGTTGTGTATGGCTACCGCAAGTGTAGATGGCGGACCGTACTGACTTACATTCTGTCTACTCTGATGTGTGGTTTCCCCTTCCTTGTGTTTCATTGGTGCCCACGGTTCCTTCTGTATGCTACCTCAGTCAGGTGTTGCTTTCAACTAGCTGACCAGGTTTTGGTGATTGTGAGTAGAGAAATATTAACAAAAAATTATATTACGTTTTAAAAATTAATTATGTTTGCAATAAAAGGAGAAAGAGAAAAAATAATACTTGAACTTAAAATAAAAATGTTTAATAGATATTTAAATAAAAATTACATGATATGTATACTTACAGAAAACTGGATTTAAACATTTTAAGAAAACATGAAGTTTTCAAGTCTACATAAAGTTTAAGCAATCTTGCTTTACATACTTGAAAAAATTATATAACTCCAACAAATGTAAAACTTGTAATTGTTTTGCAGGAAACATATCAAAAGAAATGCAAGAGTTATTACATTCATAAAATAATAGACAAACACATTGCAGACGCAAGGTGAGACAAAATTATCAAGTGTCTTGCTCTAACTTCAAACTACCTCAATAGAAAATAAATTCATCTGATTCTTCTCTTTTTCAGTGGTTTGTTGAATGAGGGTTTCGAAGATGAATTTGGTGGTGAAAAAGGACCTTTAGACAGCGCAGACGATTTGTATACTCCTTTACATTTGGACGATGGGACTAAATTGAGTAAGAGCTAACTTTTATTTTTTTGGAATTAATTATTGTTTTACGGATTCAAAACATTCAGATCGCTAACTATGGGCTTGATGAGAACGCTCAGAGTGGATCAAAGGGTGGTGGAGAGAACCATGCTCAGAATATCTCTATGCGATCAAATCACCAGATTGTACGAACAACCAAAGTAATCGACACTTTAAACTTTTAAAGAGTAGCGAAACTGAAGTGTGAAGGTAGGGCACATAGTTCGAAAAATGGATAGATGTTGAGTCCCAAGGTGTTTCAATGGGAACCCTGCAACAAAAGGCGAGGTCTAATCCGAATGGTCTCCAATCTCAAGTCAGCCACTGGGTGCTGCTGGATACAAGCGGCACAATACCACGCTTTGTGGCGATGTTAGAAGAGACCTGTGTCCAGCCGTGAAATAAATCGTTTATTGCTTAAACGGTCATTTCACATTATGTCATTTATTGAGTCTTGATGTCAGTAATCTCTTGGTTATCTATAAACTCACAGTAATTCTGCATAATAATGTGTTCATATTCCAACTTCCGCTGTGACATGATAAAGTTGACCTGTTTCATATGAACTATAAAATTATATTATTATGATTATAATATACAGATTAGATATTTAACCAAAATGATTACCTACTTAATGGATATTAGACTGATTGCAAAAATTTGGTTTAGATGAAATTCAGATTCCAAATTCAGTCTGTTTGTATAGGCGATGAATAAAATATTATAAAAAACTTTTAATTCTCACTCGGCTCGAAATTTTGAATGTTTTATTATTTTTGGTATGATATTTAGCAGTAGAAAAACACATTCGTTTTAATGAATAGAGAGAGAGTTAAAATACAAATAAAGCAAGGTGCTTTTTAGGTGAATATAAAATCGCTGTGTGAGCTAAACTGCACTTTATTACGTCGAATCAACAATCGCTTCTTATTTCAACGTCTATTTGTAGTGAGCCTTCTGTACCTTTAATGTACTATTAACATTTAATAGGTAAAGGTAAAACACCACAGAAGTGTTTTGTGATAGTTTGTAGTATGTATAATATGTTTGTTTATGGACAGACGTACAGCAGTTCCGCTTCTTCCGTCACAAGAAGCAGTACCTGATATGGGACGCGGCGCGCGCGCACTGGACGCGGCTGGCGGGCGTGGAGCGCGGCGCCACGTGCGCGCAGCTGCACGCGCTCGCCGCGCGCCCGTCCTGCTCCGAGCGCAGGCTGAGAATGTGAGTGTTTATGTTATGGACAGACGTACAGCAGTTCCGCTTCTTCCGTCACAAGAAGCAGTACCTGATATGGGACGCGGCGCGCGCGCACTGGACGCGGCTGGCGGGCGTGGAGCGCGGCGCCACGTGCGCGCAGCTGCACGCGCTCGCCGCGCGCCCGTCCTGCTCCGAGCGCAGGCTGAGAATGTGAGTGTTTATGTTATGGACAGACGTACAGCAGTTCCGCTTCTTCCGTCACAAGAAGCAGTACCTGATATGGGACGCGGCGCGCGCGCACTGGACGCGGCTGGCGGGCGTGGAGCGCGGCGCCACGTGCGCGCAGCTGCACGCGCTCGCCGCGCGCCCGTCCTGCTCCGAGCGCAGGCTGAGAATGTGAGTGTTTATGTTATGGACAGACGTACAGCAGTTCCGCTTCTTCCGTCACAAGAAGCAGTACCTGATATGGGACGCGGCGCGCGCGCACTGGACGCGGCTGGCGGGCGTGGAGCGCGGCGCCACGTGCGCGCAGCTGCACGCGCTCGCCGCGCGCCCGTCCTGCTCCGAGCGCAGGCTGAGAATGTGAGTGTTTATGTTATGGACAGACGTACAGCAGTTCCGCTTCTTCCGTCACAAGAAGCAGTACCTGATATGGGACGCGGCGCGCGCGCACTGGACGCGGCTGGCGGGCGTGGAGCGCGGCGCCACGTGCGCGCAGCTGCACGCGCTCGCCGCGCGCCCGTCCTGCTCCGAGCGCAGGCTGAGAATGTGAGTGTTTATGTTATGGACAGACGTACAGCAGTTCCGCTTCTTCCGTCACAAGAAGCAGTACCTGATATGGGACGCGGCGCGCGCGCACTGGACGCGGCTGGCGGGCGTGGAGCGCGGCGCCACGTGCGCGCAGCTGCACGCGCTCGCCGCGCGCCCGTCCTGCTCCGAGCGCAGGCTGAGAATGTGAGTGTTTATGTTATGGACAGACGTACAGCAGTTCCGCTTCTTCCGTCACAAGAAGCAGTACCTGATATGGGACGCGGCGCGCGCGCACTGGACGCGGCTGGCGGGCGTGGAGCGCGGCGCCACGTGCGCGCAGCTGCACGCGCTCGCCGCGCGCCCGTCCTGCTCCGAGCGCAGGCTGAGAATGTGAGTGTTTATGTTATGGACAGACGTACAGCAGTTCCGCTTCTTCCGTCACAAGAAGCAGTACCTGATATGGGACCTGGTGAGTGGTAGGCATGTCTGTGGTTCTGACGGACACGTTTGTTCCAGGCTAAACATCTACGGCGTGAACGAGATCAAGGTGCCGGTGCAGTCGGTCGCGACGCTGGTGCTGCTGGAGGTGTTCAACCCGTTCTACGTGTTCCAGCTGTTCACCATCGCCGTGTGGCTCGCGGAGCCCTACTACTACTACTGCATCGCGATCGTGCTCATGTCCACCTTCGGCGTTGCCACCTCCGTCATACAGACCAAAAAGGTATGCGCCATTAAAAACTAGCTTCTGCCCGCGGCTTCGCCGGCGTGAATTTAGATTTTTCACAAATCCTGAGGGAACCGTGGATTTCCGGTTCCCGTTCTCGCTCTTTCCAATGTTTCGCGGCGTTGGGATTTTTCGAAAATCCCGTGGGAACTGTGGATTTTTCCAGGATAAAAAGTAGCCTATGTGTTAAGTCAGGGCATAATCTATTTCCATTTAAAATTTTAGCCAAATCAAACCGATTTATTATTTTACCGATTTAACCGAGTAATTGTGGCGTTAAAGAGTAACTAACAAACATACACACACGCACGAACGCACGCACGCACGCACACACAAACAAACAAACACAAACTTTCACCTTTGTAATATTAGTGTGATTATCTGTATTTTAGATGTTGTTTGTACGGAACCCTAAAAGAGCGAGGCCCGAGTCGCACTTGGCCGATTTTTAAAATTAGCTAAACACTTGTAGAACCAAGAGAGTTTGCGAGCGACCGTCGAAGCTCACGACACCATAGAGCTGTGGGGCGGGCGGCGCGTGGACAGTCGCGCGCTGTGCCCGGGAGACGTACTAGTAGTGCCGCAGCACGGGTGCACCATGCTGTGCGACGCGGCTCTGCTCACCGGCTCCGCTATCGTCAACGAGAGCATGCTCACAGGTTAGTGGTCTACGAGGTTATGAAGCTATAAAGCCAAATGAGTGAATTTAGGACTTTGGTTTTGCCGACGCCCTTGGAAAGGGCACATACATTCTACACACCCTGGGCGGTGAATTAGTGTGGGAAGATGCCGGATTTATTGGGTTTTAAGATACATAGATAGTTTTTTAAACGGCATCATACGGGTACAAAACAGAAGTTGAAGTAGCAACTGCTAAGTCAGAAAAGGGCTAATTAGGGTAGTCCGACCATTTGAAATATTGTAACATGTGCTTTTATACAATTTTCAAACAGAAGCCGGTGGAAGGCGGGATTGAGAAGAAGTTAGTTAGAATGTAGTAGACCTAAACCAGGGTCTTCGGCAATGAAGGAACGACTGGAGAGAGAATGAAAGAGAGTCAGAAAAAGATGGGTTTTATTTTTAATCTACCAATAATTCCATCCACCGCTTGGTAAAAAGTTAAGAAATAGAACTATTTTTTTTCTTTAATGACAACACTCTGAATTGCTCTCAAGAATAATTATTGTCAGCAGTGCTGAGTCATTCAATATTCTGGAATACGTAAAAAAATATTTACTCTGCGTTAAATTCTCTGAAATACTTGAAGATCACTGAAATATGATAATGTGGTGATTTTAGGTTGATATTTGGTTTGTCCTGTATTGGTCGCTAGACTCGAGATAAATTAGCGATAGTGGCGTCTCTATATTAATTTATCTACTCACTTTTTGCCAATTTGTAACGCATGTACAAACTGTGACGCAGGGGAATCGGTGCCAGTAACTAAGACGGCGCTGCAGCGTGTGGACAAAGAGTTTCACCTGAAAGAGCACAGCTCTAGCGTGCTGTTCTGCGGCACCAAGGTCATCCAGACGCGTTACTACAGCAACGAGCCCGTCAAGTGAGTGTTGACATTAACCACCACCACCACCACCACTACAGCATTTTAACGTCCCACTGCTGGGCACAGGCCTCCTCTCTCATAGGAAAGAAGGATTTAGAGCTTAGACCCGTCACGCTGTTCCAATGCGTTTTGACGGGCTTTAACGACTATTGACACATGATAGTGATAAAAAACGGGACCGACTGCTTAACATGCTCTCCGAGGCACGGGGGTGAAACACCGCTAACTACCAACTCCAGGATGGCACTGAGAATTTCTTGACAGAAATAACCCAATACCTAATAATTATTTGTCCGACCCGGAAATCGAACCCGAGACTTTGTGATCTGCTTGATATTGACGCTTACAGCTTATTATAAAGGGCTTTCTAATATTTGTTACACTTTCCTAAATTCTATCTAGGATTTCTCAATTCAGAATACCTTTAGCCTTCTCCAAAGTCGAAGCACACTTTTTCAGTGGCTCGTTTTTTGGTCACACACCAAGAAAAAGGCCTGGTAACCTAGAATATTTAACTAGAATTAAGAAACAGTTGAGTTAAGGTTAAGAAAGGGGTAATCAAAATGCTGACCGGTCGGTTGCTGAACGGCATTTGAAATGTTACCCGCACCAAACGTCCAATCGTCTTCCTAAAAGGCCCAAGTTAGCAAGCCGATTTTAAAAAACAAAGCTGGAGAGTTCGAGCTTCAGATATGAAGTTAGCGTTAGGACTTCAATGACACATCAAAAGCAGATTAATAATTTAAACAAAACGTCTTAAAAAAATGACTATGTAAAAAGATATTAAGTAATCATTTGCTAGTCGCGCACGGTTACTTCAAAGCTTTTATAACTCTGTAGAGTAAACCATACGGTCTATAATATTTACTAGGATTTTACAAGTGATAATCTGGTCAACGAGTTCTTTTGAGGCCAACATTCATATTTTTGCGAGCCCGCCGAAGAAAGTTGGCTTCAAAAGCACTTGTTGACCAGACTATGATTGGGTATTTTGTTATTGTGATCGAAGGCGAAGGAGGAAAAAGAATACAATCAAATCATGTATATTTCAGGGCAGTGGTCCTCCGTACAGGTTACAACACCAGCAAGGGCGAATTGGTTCGCAGCATTCTATACCCGGTGCCGGCGGACTTTAAATTCGACCGGGACTCCTACAAGTTCATATTCATCCTGACCTGCATTGCGCTCGTCGGACTCGGATATACCGTCGCTTTGAAGGTACGTTATAATGCCGAACCTGATGGTAGGTCTCGCCAAACAAATATTCGCCTCTGAATATAACCGCAAGGCGCGTCGCAATAGCATATTTTAGGATCAGTGGGTGGACAAAAAGGGACGGAGCTAGCGCGACCCTGCGCGAGTTCGCTTTCGCACGAAGCTCAGAGACAAATCCTAATAATCGTTAAGGCAAATCTATCGAATATCGAAATCGAATACATCAGATCCTGCGTCACTTCAAATAACAATTGTGGTAGAGTACTTTCCATTTTTATAATTAATATAATTTTTGTTAGGCAAAACATTCACAGTTACAATAAAAAGTGTGAATTACACGATAGGCATTTAAGAAATAGAAATAGACTCGTGATTCCTCAATTACGCCTCAAGAAGGTCCGAAAGTCGTTTGTGGGAATGTTCGTAATGTTCTATAATAAAATTCCACAAGCAATCTTAGACTTGCCTTTACACAAGTTTAAGAACTCTATTAAAAGTATGCTAAGTAAAAGTATGTAAGTGTATAGTATGTATGTATGTGTGTATAGTATGTATGTAAGTAAAAGTTTATTTGAATAAAAAACTTTTCTATTCTGTAAAATTTTATTCTATTTAGACGGTGAGAGCCATGACAGCGGGCGACGTGGTGCTGAAAGCGCTGGACATCATCACGATCGTGGTCCCGCCGGCGCTGCCCGCCGCCATGACCGTGGGCAAGCTGTACGCCGTGGCGCGCCTCAAGCGCGCGCGCATCTCCTGCCTCAACACCCGCGCCGTCAACGTCAGCGGCTCGCTCGACTGTATATGTTTCGATAAGGTAACTAAATATAATACCCTAGTTTTGGCGTAGCTTAAAGTGTATGCTTATTGTTTGGCTAACTAACGAGAAAAATCGAGATAGTTAGAAGTCGGGGCTACTTTTGCACGTTGTTATTGTTTCGTGAATTCGATGGATCTTTTGCACAACCCCAATCGAGGGAAGTGAGAATGACGTCAGAGAGGAGGGGGGAAACCAGGGGTGGTTTCGGTTAAAAAAAGCTGGGTCAAGCATGTATCGTAAAAATCAGTAAACGATATGTAATGAATTTCTAACCTCTTTTCTCAAAATTTTCAAATTTCTCTTGCCATGGATTTGGCAGGATTTTTGAAGTGAAACTACTGTAGAATCGTTGTGCATTTGAAAATTCGATGAAACGAAAATGCGACACAATTTTAGCCTGCAAAATCAAAGCCAAAGTAAAAGTTAAAGTTAAGGTTACTTTTCTGAAGTTTCAAGTCCGGCCGTGTGTGAATTACACACACGCACTTGTTATTAATTTAAACTGGCAATAAAATATTTTCTCTTATCTGTGTGTGTGTCTTGTACTTTACTGTATTACTGTGTACCCCCAGACAGGAACTCTCACGGAAGACGGCCTAGACATGTGGGGGGTGGTGGGTGTCAGTAGCGCGGTGTCGCCCCCCATACTGGGGCGGCCGCAGAGGGACCCCCGACAGATGAACGACCTGCACGATCTGAAGATAGGCATGGCCTGCTGCCACAGCCTGACGTTGCTCAACGGAGAGCTGGCTGGTGATCCCTTGGACTTGAAGGTAAATTGTTATACTGTGGTCTACATTTTTACTATACTGAAGTACCTGTGGGACAATAGTCGGAAAATCCGTGGACTTGAGGGTAGTTTTTCATTTTTCGTTACGAGAAATTTGTTTTATTTTTTTATATACTTGAAAAAGAGAAGTATATTTTGTCAGAAAAATTCTTTATACGTATACTTAATGTTCTAATTGCTGTGACGTCACTTACTTGTTGACCGGGCTGGGTGATTGTAGCTTGGAATCCTGGAAACTGAATAAGATTAAGAGTACTTAGTATTTCGGAAAAATGTCAGTTCTTGCGAGAAAACAGAAAAGTCAATTGAATTTTATTTACATACAACATACGACACCAATTTCAACCGTACATTTTTTGTTTGTACACATACATGCTGAGCGTCACGCGTCGGTTTCGTCGTTTCGTGTTCAGATGTTCGAATCGACCGGCTGGCGGCTGGAGGAGCCCGAGGTGCCGGAGCAGGCGCACTACGAGATGTTGACGCCTACCGTCGTGCGGCCGAGAGGCGCGGCCAACATCAACGTTGATGACTTGCATGTATGTATTGTTTAGGGCCTGTTGCATGTACGTAATTAGGGCCAGTTGCATGTCACGTAAGGCAACCACCACTACAGCCTATTGACGTGCCACTGCTGGGCACAAATCTCAGGAGAGAGGGATTTAGAACTGAGACCCGTCACGCTGCTCTAATGCGGGTTGGCGGGCTTTAACGACTATTGTCACATGAAGTGATAATAACCGGGATCGAATGCTTAACGTGTTCTCCAAGGCGGGGGTGGAACACCGCCAACTACCAACTCTGGGCTGGCACTGAGAATTTCTTGACAGAAAAAACCCAATACCTAACAATTATTTGCTCAACCCAGGAATCGAACCTTCCTCGACCTCGTGGTTGAATATACTAACCACTAGACCAACGAGGCAGTTCGTAAGGCAACGGTTAATGTTAAATTGGAATATCAAATAAAAAACGAAGTGATACACACAAGTAAATATTTGTACATGTATGGATAAAATTTTGGTTTAAAATTTAATGTATCCTGATTCCTGACCTGAATCCAAAGTAGCTATTTTAATATCTAATAATATTTAATATCTAATAATATATTTTATTAAGTTACAATAGGGTATTTGACAAATTTTTGGAAATTGTTTTAAATTATTCTTTATTACTTATTAAAACACACTACATTGATATTTTTCGCAATATCTACAGTATTAAGAATTAAATCAATGATAAAGTTTAAGTTTTGAAAACCACGCCAAAAACGACATTTCTGATCACATGATACGCGTGACGTCACAAATCGCTATGCAAGTCACTTCTCTCGCTCGCTCCTTTTCGGAACTCGGTGCGTGCGACAGAGACGCTACGCAAGGCGACTGCTGTATCGTAATGTTGTAAATTGTTATACCTACTCATTTTAATATCAATCTTATTCTTTCAAGTATAAAGTTTAGTTTCGGTTGACTTGATAAACTTCAATTATAACAACCAAGTTACGTGCAATCGAGTGACGTCACAAACAATCCCAGAGCGTTCACGTTCCTGATAAAATTTCAAAAATTATTATGTTTTATTTCGTGCAAAATATCGCGTAAAATTACATAGTTTAGTTTGATTGAGTGAAATATATCTTTTTTAGGCTATTATCTGATAAGATGACCACAATCAATAGTATATTTTCAATGTTGTCAAATACCCTATTAACCCACCAAAAAGTGGGTTACTAGCATTCGTACCTCTATGGTTAAGGTTGAGGGACAAATTTTGACTTAAAATAGTCTTAATAAAATTTAACCTTAAACCTTACCCTAAACGCATGACATGCCCCACCTTTAGTGATGTCAGCCATATTAGCCACATGATTTTGACTTTTAATTGATTTTTCTATATATTTTAATATCTACCATTTCATTGATAGATGCCTTTAGAAGTGGGCATAGTGGCTCAGTACCAGTTTGTATCAACACTGCAAAGGTCGTCGGTGGCGGTTCGACTCCTGGGCGAGGACGTCATACGGGTGTACTGCAAGGGCGCGCCAGAAATGCTCCGTACACTGTGCAAGCCGGAAACAGGTAAAAGGGGAATTTCAAGTTTCCAAAAAAATAAAGTTTATTATTAACTAACTAATCAAGCTATCAAATTTTACTGAGACGAGCCATGGTCATCAGAAGAAGTCCACATCCAGTGTTTTTTAGGGTTCCATACCCAAAGGGTAAAAACGGAACCCTATTAATGTTACTCTGCTGTCTGTCTGTCTGTCCGCCAGTCACAAGTCTCTAGCTCGCAGACGAAATGAGTTACAAACCTGAAATTTTGGTATTTTATATGTAGAACGTTGACTCAAAATCAAATATTGAATTAAATTAGTTTTCAGGGGGGCTGCCATACATGAGAAAGGAGCCGGAATTTTTTTTTTCCTAGCTTGTGGGGTACCATTGTTTAGAGCTCATTGAGTAGAGTACGAATATATTTTTTTTATAATTTTTTGCTCAAAAAATAAGGAAATGGGGGGGTATATTATGTACCATATGCTCTATTTAAACAACAAATACTGAAAACAACAATTCATAAAATATTTTATAAGCTGTGACCCAAAAAAAACGAACATTTTTTGAGGTTTTCTTTCACGGTTTGTTGCGATGTTTAGCACGAAAATTAAATATTTCTTAGACCCAAAATATTATATTGTTCTTAATTCTGTACGGAACCCTAAAAGAGCGAGGCCCGACTCGCACTTGGCCGATTTTAAAGTATCACTAATCAATGTTCAGTACTCTCCATTCTTTATGCCTGTTATGAACATAGCCGCGTTTCGATGTGCAGAACGCTTTCAGGTATCAGCGTATTGTGTACATGGCGCGTTACCTTGCCCACACTTGTACCATTATCACAAATGTATTTCACCGAATCATTGGTAATCTTTGACTACCCCTCCAAAAGTCTCAAACCCTGGTCAAATAAAAATTATTTCCAAAAGGCAACTTTAAATGTCACTAAAAACTACAAGTCACGACAAATAAGTCGAGCGTGTACCTTCAATGCGCAGAAGTCGAAAATGAGAAATCTCGGGTGGTGAGGTGGTCGCGGGGAGGGCGTGGGGATCGTTCGTAAGCACTGATTAGCTCTCGCGGATCCCTCGTAAGCGCTGATTGGCTCTCCAGTCGTATTGTGTCCCGCTCACTCGTACGACGCTGCGCGCACTTGTAGGTCACCGCTCGACTTACATGCCGGGGGTTATACCAAGTATAAAACTAATATTTGCTTGTACACATATTTTGATTTGAAGAAAAAATTGAAATAGAAAGATTGAAGAGCACTTTGTTCACAATATTGTAATTGCAGTGCCCACAAATATGAACGAGGTGCTCAGTTCGTACGCGGAGAAGGGCTATCGAGTGATCGCGATGTGCACGCGCGTCATGCAGGCCGCCTTCAAGCAGCTGCAGAAGATGAAGAGAGAGGAGGTAAAATTCATTTTTAAGTAAATATAATTCTTCCAGTTCTCTTTTTGACATGATAACGTCATATAAATCGATTAACATCGGCTACGTGCACGAAAAAGGATGACTCATTGTCACGTACTGCGTGCAAGCGAGAGCGCGGAACAAGCGACAGAGAGGCAACGTTTTCTTGTGACTTTATCATGTAAAATTATCGTCTGTAAACCGACTTTACAGACCAACCAGCTTTATTCGAAAATATATTGGACAAGTGAATTTGGAAAATTCAACATGGTCCGCTCACCTCGATTCAGCATGGACTGTTTTAAATGTATTTTTATGTTAATCACTAGTAGCTACTGCGCGCGAATTGCAGCACGTAATTTTAGGTGTTTTAAAAATCTATTGCAATCCTAGACCTAAAGTTACCTCTTCACAATCGGTGACAGTAGACGATTATAGACGCGCTCGATCGTATGGAGGGCTTATCGCCTATAGTCGCCGATCATCGCCGTCACAATCGTCAGCAATCGTGGCGATCGGCGACTTGTCGGTTTTCGGGCACGCATCAAAGGGAATTCTCGTCGCTAGCCGCACAATAAACGATCCCGGCGATCGTGTGGAAGTTGCCGGCGATTTTATCGGCGATGGTGATTTGCAGGCGTAAAGGAATGAATGATGAGATAAAATGTTTTATATAAAAATACATTGCAGGTGGAGTGTGAACTGGAGTTCCTGGGTCTGGTGATCATGGAGAACCGGCTGAAGGCGGCCAGCACCGGCGTCATCCAGGAGCTGAAGGAGGCCAATATTCACGTGGTCATGATCACCGGTGAGAACACGTCATCTAATTGCGAATTATTTAATCTTAAGCCCAAATTAGTCCAAATTAGATAGAAGATTAGGTTCTTTTTTCAGGATTTTTGCTTTCATTTACGAGGCTTCATCGATGAGTCATGGAAAGTGAACCGTCTAAACACCGACCGTTCAATTGTTCTGGATACGTCTTTAACTTTACATAGTAGGAGGCGATTCAAAAAACTGGTGATAAAAAAATCAGGGGATACAGTTTGGTGCTACAGCTACATATCTATCCATACTAATACTATATATGTAAAAGTGTGTCTGTCTGTCTGCTAGCTTTTCACGGCTCAACAGCTTAACCGATTTGGATGAAATTTGGTAGGTACAGAGTTAGCTTGCATCCCTGGGACGGGACATTGGCTACTTTTTATTCCGAAAAAGCAGAGTTTCCGTCGGATTTTTTAAAAAACCTAAAACCACGCGGAGAAGTCGCGGCCATCATCTAGTCATACATATATCCAAAATTTAATTATATCATTCGATAGCTAAAGGATCAAAAAAAATTGTTACGTAGAGTGAGGACGCTACGTCATTTTTATTTCCATGATCTGCAGCCGAAGCCAAAAGACCAACGAACAATGGTTGATAGACGATATGAGCACAATATGAGGTGCTAATCTTGTTGTCACAATGTCTAATCTAAAGCTAACTGGCAGCTCTAAATATAGAACCAATTAATTTTTAATCGTCCAGGTGACAACATCCATACAGCGGTGAGCGTGGCGAAGGAGTGCGGTATTCTCATGAGCGGGGAGAGAGTGGTCCACATGAACGTGGAGTATGGCTCCGGCGCGCCGCACCTCTACTGCGAGAGCACGGTGCAAGGGGTGAGCTGGCGTATCTATTCAATCTCACTTTAAGCCCACTATCTCACTAAAGCTGAGATCTATAAAGTGTACTCTGACTCTACTCAGACCCAAGACACAGCTAAAACGAGACATGAATATGTCCCCGACATTTTGGTAAACGGGCACAATCCGACCCGTTTTGCGATAAGTTGCGGACATGAGCCATAATAGTTTTAAACTAGTATGGCGCGTGGGTGCGCGGCCCGCTAAAGCGGACCGCGAGGTTTTGTTTTCGGGTGTTTTATTGTTTGAGCAGCCTCCACCTATCTTCATCCCTCTTCCAAACCCTCGATTAGGACTTATTTTTCAGCTCACTGCCAATTGGATGAGGTTTCGAGTAACTTTTGTTTGAGCACCTCCTACCTATCGTCAACACCCTAGCCGTGCTCTTTACCCGTCTCCAAAATCCTCAATCATCAGCTTTCTCCATAAGTATTTTTCCTCCGCATGAATTTTTACTAAAAAAAGAAATTTCACTAAAAAAATTTTTGTGTGAAAACATAAATTTCGCCATCTTGTTTTTTTTTTCTGTTCATCTAGTAGATTTTTAGTTCTTGATCATATTTTTCTTAGAAACCACTCTTCCATCTTTTATACTTGGTGAGATAGACACCGACAAAATTTGTATAGCCGCCATCTTGAATCCGCAATTTTGTTTTTTTTTTTTCAACTCAGTGCCAATTGGATGAGATTCTGAGTAATTTTTGTTTGAGCACCTCCCATCTATCTACAATACCCTGCCCGGGCTCCTCATCCATCTTCCAAACCCTCAATCATCATGTCTTCCCATATTTTTCTTTGAGAGTTCTCCAAAGAACCGCATCAAAGCCTTGCATAGTTTACAACTTGTAGTCTCTTCAATATTCGCTATACATTTTCTATGGAAAAATAAATTCCGCCATTTTGAATATTTTTTCCATTCATCAAGTAGTGTGTATTTTTTTTCAACTCACTGCCAATTGGATGACGTTTAGAGTGACATTTGCTCGAGCACCCCCCACCTATCTTCAATACCTTAAGCGTGCCATTCGCTCGTCTCTGAAATCCTCAATCATCAGCTCTCTCCATATTTTTCCTCCGAATGAATTTTTATCTTCTATACGAACCCATTAGTGAAAAAAAAATTTTTCATACAAAATTGTTCAGGAGAGGCGATCAATGAGTCAGTGAATCAGTGAGTCAGTGAATCAGCACGAGCAGCTATATATATATTAATGAAAGACAGTAGTTAGAAAAAGACCATTGTTACGTATAAATGTATAAACAAAGTATATGTATAAATATTTGATTTGAAATCGATGTAAAAAAGCTCTTTAATATAAAAATAAAAATAGTATAAAAATAGTATACATACAGCAGACAGCTCACGGGTGAGCTACGTGACATAGATATATTTTATACGCTGTCTATTTTACTAAGCATTTTCATGTAATTTTTTTGTGATTTACAAGGCCCAAAACAATGCAACCTATGTCATTGTAGATCATTTTAGTATTTGAATACGTATTATGAGTTGTATCACTTCGTTGGGTATAGCTTGTGTCGTCGTCGTTGTCAACCGATTGACGTCCACTGCTGGACATAGGTCTCTTGAAGGAACTTCCACATGCCACGGTCTTGTGCCGCTTGTATCCAGCGGCTCCCTGCGACTCGTTTGATGTCGTCGGTCTACCTAGTAGGGGGTCTACCAACACTGCGCTTCCCGGTGCGAGGTCGCCACTCCAGCACCTTGGGACCCCAACGTCCATCGGTTCTCCGAACTATGTGCCCCGCCCATTGCCACTTCAGTTTCGCAACCCGTTGAGCTATGTCGGTGACTTTGGTTCTTCTACGGATCTCCTCATTTCTGATTTGATCGCGTAGAGAAACTCCGAGCATAGCTCTCTCCATCGCTCTCTGAGCGACTCTGAGCTTTCTTATGAGGCCCATAGTTAGCGACCAGGTCTCGGATCCGTATGTCATCACTGGCAACACACACTGTTCGAAGACATAGCTTGTGTAATGTTCGATAGCTTGTGTAATGTTTTCGAATTCTTTGTGATAGCTGGAGTTGGTTTATTTTTAGAAAATAACTTTTATAAGCACAATAGTGTTTTAATAGCGGTTTGGGTGCAGGTATGCGTGGGCGGGCGCGTGTCGTTCGAGCGCTCGTGGCGCAGCGCAGACAGCGGGCGCGGCTCGTGGCGCGGCTCGGGGCGCGGCTCGTGGCCCTCCGCCGCCGAGCGCGCGCCCGACGCCGAGGACCCTCCCCACCAGCCGCGGTACAAGATCGTCATGACCGGCGACACGTGGAAGGTAACACATAATAATAAATTCTTTATTATACAAAAAATATAGGAACATAAATCTGCATATACATATATCTAAAAAAATATCAATATAATAATCTTAAAAAACACATTGGTCTTGATTCTGTTGTACACGCTTACCCGCTTATCGATAGGTCAGCTTTATTCGAAAAGTTTCAAGTCACGCAATGCTTAAAAATGTGTGTGCACTTACGTACATGCGTAAGAAGTTATACTTCTACAGACGGCCATGTTTGTTTGCACACAAACACTTTCACGCGATAACGTCTTATAAATCGATGAACGCCGGCTATACGCACGAAAAAGCATGAATCATTGTCACCTACCTAGCCACCTTACTACCTTACTAGCCGCCTTAGTACCGCCTAGCCGAGCGTGCAAGCGAGAGCGCGGAACAAGCGATAGAGAGGCCATGTTTTCTTATGACGTTATCACGTAAAATTATCGTCTGTAAACCGACTTTACAGATAAGCAATTTTTTTGTTTTGACTGTAGGTACTTCGCGAGCAGTACCCGAGCGCGGTGGGGCGCGTGATCGAGCGCGGCGCGGTGTTCGCGCGCATGTCGCCCGACCAGAAGCAACAGCTGGTGGTCGACTACCAAGCGCTCGGCTACTATGTCGGTGAGTACACCATTATCTACCTCATAATAGATTTATTTATTGATTGGATAATATACCTATAAAAGGTCATATGGCGACTGCACAGTGCCACTACACAATATTTACATAATATTTTGGAGCATTCGAAAAATTAGAATTATATTTTTACCCGACTAAGACAAAGCCAAAAGGAAGGATTATGATTTTAGCAGTCTATGTATTGTAATGTATGTTTGGATCAGATTTTGTTTTGTGTGTTCCACCATAGCGCCTAAACTACTGGGCCGATTTGATGAATGAGGTGTCAATTGATTCGTTGTTATCGTCCGGGTGACATAGGCTACATGACGAAAAAAATTTAGAAGTAACCTTCGGGCGGCTAAACTAGAACATTAAGTTGGTTTCGGATATACATAACAGATGGCGCCACTAGTTGTTTGTCTCGCGCTTTCTTCCGTTCGAATTCTCATTAGTACGCAGTTGAATACACGTTTTTCTGACTAAATTAGTAGTCGGGTTTTAGTTTACGAACTTTATCTTTTGTCTCGAGCAGATGAAGCACAGTACACAGGTACAACCTACAAACGTTCGAAACGGCTCACTCACACAAACATGTGCATCGACGGGACCATTTAACGGTTGTCGCTGGAATGTCAGGAGCGACTGCTGCTAGATGGTCTCGTCGATGCGCATGTTTGTGTGAGTGAGCCGTTTCGAGCGTTTGTAGGTAGTTTCACTACTGTTGTATCTGTGTACTGTGGATGAGCTATGTGTGGGTGCAGGCATGTGCGGCGACGGCGCCAACGACTGCGGCGCGCTGCGCGCCGCGCACACGGGCGTGTCGCTGTCGGAGCTGGAGGCCAGCGTGGCGGCGCCCTTCACCAGCGCCGCGCCCGACGTGGTGTGCGTGGCGCGCGTGCTGCGCGAGGGCCGCGCCGCGCTCGCCACCAGCTTCGGCGTCTTCAAGTTCATGATCGCGTACTCGCTCGCCGAGTTCCTCTCCGTCGCCTTCCTCTACTACTTCGACGCGAACCTCACCGACTTCGAGTTCCTCTTCATCGACGTCGCGCTCGTCGTCAACTTCGCCTTCTTCTTCGGCCGGACCGAAGCTCATACGGGCAAGCTATGCAAGATCCCCCCCTTGACGTCCCTTCTGGGCATCGTCCCGCTGGTGTCTCTAGCCGGTCAGATGTTCCTGGTGGCGGTCGCGCAGTACTTAACGTACTTAGCACTAACGTACTTCCCGTGGTACGTAAGACACACGTACGAGGGTCCCGAGGCGAACTACTGCTGGGAGAACTACGCCGTCTTCACGATATCGCTGTTCCAGTACATCACGATGGCGATAGCGTTCAGCCACGGCTCGCCGTACCGACGATCCGTAGTCACAAATAAGCACTTAATGATCAGTATAATTATAATGACAGGGTTATCTGTCTATATAACCGTGGCTCCGGCGGACTGGGTGGCCCGATTTCTTGAATTGAAAATGCCGAAGGATAGACTGATGGCGTACATTGTGCTCGCTGTTGCTTCCTTCTACTTCCTACTAGCGTTGTTCTTTGAGCGTTGCATCGTGCAGTACTTGATGGAGGGCAAACAGATGATACCTAGGTTCCTGAAGGAGAGACGCGTGAGGAAGACTCCGCATTTGATGATAAAGCGGCAGCTGACTGATATGGATTATTTGAACTGTGATACCGTTGTTAAGTATGATGGAGAGGCGAAGAGCGAAACGTTTAGTTCTTATAACACGGAATAAAATTTCGTATAGGGCAGACTTAGTGCAATTATCAAGCTAGGGTTTAAAAATTGGTAATAATGTTATTGTAAACAATCTCTGAACTGAATGGACAGCTCTTAATTTATTGCTATTATTTTTCGCAAGGTGCATATTTTTAAGACCTATCCATTTATGAGTGTGTCACTGTCATATCAACAGTATTTGCACCAGTATTTGTAACAACATTTGGTAAAATTAGTCCTACAGAAAACAGTTTTTGATTCACTGAATGTGAAATTTCGATCGAAAAGTCGATTAATTATTATCTGATATGTGATAGCAATCGATTTTTCATTATGTCAGTCCTTTTAAAATACTGGGTATGTTATATTTTTGTTGCTTTATTTACATATTTTACTGCTCTTTATCAAAGATATGAAAACTATTATATTTTATTTATTGAATAAGACTACTTATCGTTGTTATGTGACTCTAGAAATGGTGCTGTTGATATGTTAATATGTTCTGCAACTGTCCTGTATAGCACAAACATACACATGCCTTTTTTATTAAATGTAACTAATATGTAGAGTTGCTATAAGTTTCGCGCATGTCTAAGATTTGGGCCCATACAATGAGCGACGGCAACTGCACGTCAGGACATCACACTGAAAGCGCGCGTACGCGTGTATGATTTGTAACACAAGTCGTTTTAAAGCGGTCAAGTCAATTAGAGAAGTGATCTAATCAATGAGAAAAGTAATTAACTATGACGTCGATTTTAAAAACTAAAAACTGATTAAAAAATCCAGCATTTCCTTTTTATTATAGTGGTTTGGTATATTTCTTACAACATACTCTAACAATTACCGTAATAAAACGATTATAAAATTTTTTGCACCTTCGATTCCTAACCTGTGTATGAGATTTTTGAAAATCTTTGAGAGCAATTTTTTTCATATCGATGCCATGGTTTTTGAGACCAAATTCCTCTTATCTCTAATACGACTTCATATGTTCTTGGCATTACAACTTTTTGGGACCACGTTGAATAAGTTTCCGTCGCGCAATGTGTGTGACCAATGCTTTAGTCGTGTATGTTAGTTTATAAGAAAAATTAATTAAGTATATCATTTGTTAAGAATAAATTACTTATTAACAAGCAGATTGTGATCTACGCACACGTAAGTGCCTTACGATTAATTTATGTATTTATTTAAAACATTCCAATGTATTACTGTGATGTTTTTGATATGATTTAATGTAAAATATAATGTGAATTTCTAATGAGTTGTAAGAAACAATCCCAATTCATTTATTTATGAAAAATAGAATTGAAAATAGTAAAATTAATGACAGGACAGGACCGCTACGTCCTCTTTGAGATGTCTATCCGCGCACGTTTGGGATTCTGACCAATAGAAGTTGAAGTTGAGGTTCGGGATAAAATTTTACCCTTATTTCGGTTCTTTATTGTTCTCACAATCACAGAAACAAAGCAAAAAATATAATACTAAGCATGAGAAAATATTCACACTATTTATTGTACGCAAAACACAAACGGCTCTCCGGCTCGCCCGGGCTCGTGTTTTATTTTCAACCGTATGTTAAAATTAATGAAGCTGAGTTTACGTTGCAATATTTTTTTGTCTGTATCTTAAGGATAGTGCGGATTCAGTTGTACACAATTTCGTGCCTAAACTGAATTGACTGGTGTAAAAATAGCCATTTAACTGCATGCGAAAAATGGCATTACATTTAAACCGGTCAAATTTATTGCTTAGTTTATTCACTAAATATGTACAAGTTAATTGGCATCATTATGTGCACTCAGCGTATGTAAAGCAGCGAAACGAGGATGGTGAAATTGTGTTTACAAGCAATCTCAATTTGATTTTAAAAATATCAAATTTGATATTAAAAATATCAAATTTAAATATTGTGTATTTGATATACAATAAACTCTTTTAATATTATAATAAACTTTTTCGGTACAAAGATATGTCAATTACCTTACTGTATTAGATATAACTTATACTTAGTAAGTTATATATAAATATAATTATGATAAGTAACAATTTTAAATGTCTACAAATTGTAGCAATAGATCTAAATTTCATTAACAAGCTTTGTTAAAAAATATAAGTATATTTACAATATTTTCATATGAGTTACAATATTGACCAATAAAAAAAAGATTCTTTTGAAATATTTAATTAATTCATTGCAAAAACATAACCCAGCAGACGGCTTGAATTAATGAGAAACAAACACAGGAAAGCATTTTGATATATTTTGAAAGAGTCCTTTATTTAGGTATGTCAGATAAATTTTCATGTTCTACATGAATGTTCTAAAATGTGATTTCTAGAATTACATATGAGTGAATTCTACGGTTACTGGCGTTGTTTTTCAGTTAGGTCAGTTTAGGAAATAAATTAATTATTAAGAAAAATTTAGAGCTAGTAGAAAATTGAAGAGTGTAAACTCTTAAAATATTAGAGACGACTTAATGTTTTTGTTTTATTTTACAGTATTATAAAGTTTTACCTATGACGAATTTATTTAGATAAAATAATATGGTATTTTTATCTTATACATATATGCACTACTAAATCTTTTGGAGTTATTTATAATGATTAAAAGTGTTCAAATAAATTTTTATTATATTTAAAAATAACTGTTTTTTATTTTCAAAAAGCTTTTTGTAAAAAATCGTCATTTTGCGCAGGTCTCCTTTTACTTGGTTATGGTACTTACATAAATCGCTGCTTATAAACTAAAGGTCTACATCTCAAAATTTTCCAAATTCACTTTTATTTCAAAAATAGGGCCAAAATCGCCCATATTTTCATTTCGCTAAGACACTCGTCAAAATCGGCCTTTAAATCACAATAATCTACGCATACGCCCTTTTGGCATTTTTACACATTGGTAGCTAAGTTCAGAGCAAAACGGCCATCTTTTTAGTTGCGTCTCGATAGTCGGCGCAAACGCATGTCACTTTTTAGCTAAAGGGCCACATCACGGAATTGTGTGTGAAATTTTTGATTTGAATTGTGGTATTTTTTTCGACATTATGCACAATTATTCAAAAACTATCTTTTATTAAAATAAATAAAAATCTGTTTTAGAATGTACAAATAAATTCCTTTCATATGATATCCCACTCGGTATAGATATCTTACTTTGAAATATCAAACCCCCGATTTTCCCCCTTTTTTTAATTAAACTAAGAAGAATTTTAATTTTTTTTTATTCCAATGATGTTGGGCCACTATTATATATCACTTTGCCAAATATCATGTCGATAGCTTTAATAGTTACTGAAATAATAAACTGCAACTGATGGACAGACGGACGGAGAAAGTCTCACCATAAGGGTTCCTTTATAACCATTTTGGTATGGAACCCTAAAAATGGCTGAAACTATGATTGTTAAGTTACCAATAATTAGTGATGATAATTATTGTGCCTGATAAGGTTTTAGAAGTATTTATTTTTGTTTATTTTTTATTTTATATGGTGCCAAAACACTATTATTGTGGTAAAAAGTTAGGTATTTGTTTTTTTTTTGTTATTTGGTGTGTGAATTTTTTTATTTTCTTTTTTAAGATATAAGTTTGTCTCATTCCAACAAGGTAATGTTAAATATTTTCATAAAACACTAAAATTTTTCTGACTTGCGGCCTTTTATTCATAATATTAATTTATTTTCATGAAAAATTTATAAACTAAAGGGACTTATGTGCTGATAGTTTTGTTTAGGTTACAGATACGCTAAAATGGAAATAAACAAGTGATAGAGAATTAATTTACGCATCGGTTGATATAAAATTAAACAAAATCACTGTAAGTTAGAGGGCCAAAAAAGCAAAAAAACGACATGAAAATTTTCAATCGGCTCTCCTGAAAAAAGTTAAATTTTGAGATGTAGACCTTTAGTTTATAAGCAGCGAAATACATATTGATGATTTGAAATTAAACACAAAATATTTTTTGCAATAAAATTTATTACTAAAAGCAATAAATAAGGTGACAATAGACTTTTTAATAATAAATTAACAAAAGTTCAACTTTATACATAAAATCTTCATTTTATTTTGGCATCACAGTACATTCAGATATTGTGGGTGTTAATAATTTTATTAGACTTTATTCATATACAAATTCAATGAGTAATCATATAAAGCATACTATATGTATTTTAAACAATATAAAAATCACTTTCTCAATATTAACGATTTAAAGAATTTCGTAATACATTCAAGAAATATTTACTTTGAATTAAAGACATCGAATTATAAAACAATAGGTAGGTACAACACCGAGATGTAGTAGGTACAAAACATCCCAAGAGCACACGAGTAGTAAATCTACAGAGGGGAAGCTTCCACAAGCGGCCCGCTGTAGGTATACTCACACAAACACACTCGCCAACGGTTCACGGACGCGCGCTCGTTCCACTAACCGGTACAGTTGGTGACAAACATGCGCATAAAGGCGGGGTCCCACGGCCCGTGTTATCACAGGCCAGGCCGGATCGTGCGACGCCTGTGGATGCCTGTGCGGCTGATTGCGTCTGAACGCCGCGCCGTTCCCATGGTGTGTGTCGGCCTGTATCGGCCTGTCGTTACTGCAGTCCATCATGTCCGTGTACGCGCACGCGCCGCCGCAAGTAGAATGAAATATGAATGAGAGCAGACGCGCCCGCACAGGCCACGGCAGGCAACGTCGCGCCGCGCCACGCCGCGCCTTTGAACTTACCGACTCCCGACGGATCGGACGGGCGACAACAGGCGACAACAGGCTTCATCGGATGTAACGGTTCCCATGGCGTGTCGGTCTGGCCTGGTGCGATCTGGCCTGTCATAACACGGGCCGTGGGACCCCGGCTTAATATGTGTGAGTGTACCTACAGCGGGCCGCTTACTAGAAGCTTCCCCTCTGTAGGTAGGTACTCTGTGCCAAGAGTGCAAATACACGTACTTTTTGTAAATAAGTTAAATAATATATTGCAAAAACAATTAGATTTTACGGATTTTTAAATTTATCTCTAATTCAATTCAACATTTTTGTCCATCACACGATCAAGAAGTTCAAAACTTCACACAAAACAGTAAATATAAAAAAGATCTTTTATACCATAGGTAGGTATATAACGCCCCCATAAATATAATTAATCAATCATTCATTTCATATTCAATGCCATTAAACTTTAAAGCACCTCTTAAAACAAATGATTACATATTTATATGTATAATATTTTTGATGAATATTATATAACATGAAACCATTATAGAAAAACAGTCCAAAAGGTCATCTTGGCCTCTCAGGTGGGCGAAGTCATTAATATTACTCGCAATATTGACGCATTCTTACTAAGTATTATGGAGCGCCAACTGCAGTAGCTTTCTAAAATTTAGCAAACAGGGTTTGCATCGGTCTATACCTGTATTACTAATTCCCCGGAATTCTGACAGCTGTCATTGACATTTATAGATGAGTTATTTGTATGGAGAACAGGGATAACATCTACGAAGTACGATTTTACCCCAAACTACTTTAATTCCCTGTCATCATAAAAAGCCATATGCCGTGTAATAATATTACTCCGTACTCGTTTCGCCTTATAATAGAAAACACCAAGAGTGGCAACTAGAAAGTGCACACTGACAGCAACAGAAAACAAAAGAAGCACATTGAAAAAATTTATTCAAAAATGGATGTCGAATGACATTATCACCATGAAGTGTCTGTCAGGCTTTTGTCATAATATCTACATGCGGCAGTTGATTTGTATTTGCATAAGTTTTGAATTTTTTATCTTTTTTGTGGGAATTGTTTTATCTCTGGTAACATTACGAAACGTCAGAATTCCAGGGAATTAGTAATAAGGGTATACAAATGGACATTAAGATCGCTTCCTGACGTAACATGTAGAACCCAATGATGTGAATGTCGCCAAATCCGGATGAACAATTTTGCGTTAAGTTAAGACAAAGTATTTTTTGGGTGTTTAGTGGAATAAATTAGTCGCAATTTTAAATTTTAATTATCTACGTACCTATATCAAAGATAGGGAGGTATGGATAAATCGGAGGCTAAATTATACATATTAGATGTTTAAATATCAAAGTATTTTTGAGTGATATTACTACCTACCCAAATATTAAAAAAAAAACTTTGTATCTGTAGCATAGATTTGGCGAATTTTCCATTTCACACACATCAGGGTTTAAAAGTAAGACCTATAGATCTCGTACGTATGTATGTATGTCGATACACATTACTTCTAAAGTCAACGAAAACTTCAACAAAGGATGATATAAATCTAATGGACTCTCATATCGTTTATAAACGACTCAAGAATCAAATTAATTCAGGTACACGTACATTACTTTGGTGCTCATTCAGTTGTACACATACTTAAACTAAATTGATAGGTCTTAATATAGTGCCATCCTTACCAGAATATTTTATCTCTGGAAAAAGATGACCCTAGTTTTCGGCCCGACAAATAAGTTTCGAATTTGTGTACCTACGACCAAATAGCGTGATTTTATCATGTTCACACTTCACTCTCACTAACATGTAGGTAGTTACTAGGTAGGTATATGATTAAATTAATAAATATATTTCGCAGTTTTCACCTTACTCATACAATCGCCTGGTACGGCATCGCATTGGACTGTTTTCCACCAAGCGACCAAGATTTCTTAAAGTAAGGACCAACATCATTATTTAGACATTTCTCAACTTTAATAAAATGACATCTCTGAAGTCTGAGCTAGAAATATTTGATTTCGCAATTCGTTAAGTTATTGCTCTGATACGGACCTCCTCATTTCTGATTTGAGTGCTTAGTCTAAGATCGGAATTCGGAGCACTCGAAAACGAACTCGAAAACTATTGATCGATTTCAGAGTAAAATAGACCTAAAATGGCTTGTATTAAGGTTTGAGTTCGCCAATACATTCAACATTCGAACACAACGAGCGCCCCAAGCAGAAATGTTGTAAAATACATATTCGAACTATGGAATTACGACTTTAAAATACGAGTATTTGAGTTCATTTTGCTCTGAATTCACTTTTGATTCGTTCAATAGTTTTCGAGTTCGTTTTCGAGTGCTCCGATCTTAGACTAAGCACATTGATCACGTAGTGAAACTCCGAGAAACTCTCTCCATCGCTCACTGAGTGACTCCCACGAGCTTTTTTATCCCTAGTTAGCGACCATGTCTCAGTGCGGCATGTCATCACATAGTTGTAGAGCATGAGACTTCTGTAGTGTATTGGTTAATGAAGATAATCCGCAAACCGCACAATTTCTTCGGCAAAATACTGATCTATACCTACTAGAAGAAACCTACGATCGTTTGGTGTGAAACATCCAATAAAACAATCTTAACAAATAGTTTTAATTTATCCCATTCTTATTCTAAACAACTATTTTAATATAGCATAGTTTTACTTAGTAGAACGTCGCTTACATCTACATACATAATAATATCCGTCCGTGAAAAGACTCGGCTCGGAGACGGCGTCAGTTTTCACGGATTGCGGCGCAGTTTGGAGAAAAAACTGTAAAACAGGAAAATGATTCAATAAAATCAAAACAATGCTCAATGCTCATAACCTAAAATATTTTTCTATCGATCTAGGATCTAAAAGAAATTCAATAATTCCAGATTCACACAATATAAGGGTCGGAACGACCGTTGGTCAAAATATACCTGCCTCGATTTATCAATTATTATAAACTAGTGGACTCGGCGCCACCTACTGAGACCCGGTAGGTTACCTGTACCTACCCGGTAATTGTGTTTTCAAACCATCCAGGAACCAACTGAAATATAGGTACACACAAAATTTCATCCAAATCGGTCCAGCCGTTTAGGAGGAGTTAGATAACAAACACACGTACAGTACGGAAGAATTATATAGGTACAGGTGAGAGTTTACCGTATCCACGCGACGGGATGTTTGACAGTTACGAAACCCGTGAACATTTTGTATAAGAAAATGATTTTCTTTTATTTTATTTTTTTCGTCAATTTTCCAATGTTTTTAATAGTTAAGTATTATGCTATTCGGGACGGAGACAAATACAACAAATCAATAACCATGAAAATCGCTCCAGCCGTTTTCGAGTTATAAGTGTTCGAACTAACAGGGCTTTGTTTTATATATATATTGTTTTAATATATAGATATAGATATAGATTTTCAACACGCCAAAATTGCCGCGTGAAATATCGAGGCTGCTATATTTTGACTGACAGTCATAATATATTTTGACCGGCGGTGCATATCGACCCTAAAGGAGATCGCACACGCGCATAGTTCAGTACTGACAGCATCGGGCGCGCTGTAAAATCGCGTGAGCAGAGATCACGTCAACGCCGCCCTCTGTTGACAAAATGCGTTACTTGTTTTGTACAAATAAAATAGACCTCTGTTAGCTCAGTGCGATGTGTTTGACATGCTTCTGACTGAGCGTGCAATGGTGTGGTGCCATTTTGGTTTTGTGGTTCTACAATATATTTTCTACAAAATAGTTGTATGTGTAAAATGTCCCAACATTACGAGTAACATACCAAAAATATTATGAGTATGTATAATGTATATTATCTAAAAATATTACTGCAAATATTTACCATTTCCAAGCTCAACTAAAAGTGCTAGATAGTAAAACCTATGTAGGTACCACGGAGGTACCGTACATATCGGAGGTATAATCCATCCGAAAAAGGGTTAGAGTTAGGGAAATAACCTAAAGCTTTTCTATGTATTTTGTCTGTCAAGTTTGTTTATGTAAAATATAGAGTCTGAATGTCCAACATGTAAGATCTTTAAAGTCTAGACTTTGAATTAAATCGATTTGGAATTGGTAGCAATATTTATAATTCTAATTAAATGTTAACAGGCACGGTTTATCATCTTCCGCTAACTTCACTCACAATAATTCTAATAACGTTGCTAACACAACGATTTTGGTGGTGAAGTCACAAAAGCGCCTGTTAGCAACTGAATAACGATAACCTATTTAATTTGTAGCAATAAATGAAACACTAATTGCTTTACGTATAACCAAGTTCTCTACGTATGAAAAAATGAAAAACTTGGATAAAACAGTCTTGGATCTTGTAGTTATGCGTATATGTGTGATAAATGTCTTCTCTAATCTTCAACTACGGCACACATCGACAAAACATAAAATGAACGGCGCAAAGGAACTTACCGGAAGCGCGTGCTCAAGATGCTGTGAGGCAATGCAGTGCGTGACGTGAGATGTGCTGCTTACTTCTAACTTCAAATGTTCGCTACATTTTCGATATACCGTTGGACTATTCAAGGTTTCTTGCTTCGACCATGTTATAATGATATTATGTAGACAAAGTCCTTCAGATCCTGTGCCTCCGGCTGTGTGGAAGACTGAATACTAGTTACCACCCTACTGGATGATTTAAAAAATGCCCTACCAAAAGTGTAAATTTTAAGACCTGAATATTGAAAGGAATGAGAAATGTTATTTTCATTCTTTATTTATTATTAGGGAAAGTAGTTTATTACTAGTGGGTATGTCAAATAATTATGTCAATTAAGCCTTCTTTGTTTCTGAAGATAAAATAAAATTCAAAACATTTAAAAAAATGAGTTTTAGCTTCGTTAAATTGTCTCAAAAATATATCTCTTGCCACTGTTAAAGCCATAGCTAAGCCAATTAAAATAAAATAACCAATAAGTATAACAGACAGACACAACAATTGACATTGACGTAGTAAATTGTGCCGTGGTGGCATGACAATGACAAAAAGCCACTAACCAAACTAATAAGAAGACACTAATAAATAAAAAGCCACAATGATCGAGAACATTTTCGTATAATATATATATCTTACATTAAAATCTAACAGAGAGACGACACAAGCAAAGCAGGCGCTACTCTCGCAAGTGCGGTGTTTCGGCACCAATAACTCTAAACATCAATAATTTAGGTCTCCACAAACCACAAACTCCGATCGGACGACAGTTGGTTTGTTAAAATCATGAATACTTATATCAATAAGTATTCTCGAATGAATATGTTTTACATCGTATATGTATGTACATCCTAAAATGGACGTCTATTGCTTGAAACGACAGCAAATAGTTGCTAATTATAAGTATCACAACTATCACAGTACTTAATTTAAGTTACCTTGATTGGTATTTATTGGCGCGAAGGCGACTAGTTGAGCAACTAGTTTAAATTATTGTTGTCGGCCAATCGAATGTCTGCAGTTCGCAGATGCCCTTACACTTGTGCACGATTCTTACAGATATAGAAAATATTTCGACGTAAGTTAAAGACGGACAATTTGCGGACATAAAAATGGCCGCTTCGTGACCTTCGCATATTTTAAAATTAATTAAAAATATTACTATTATAATATTTTATAGTGTTAAACTACACTTGAAGGAAATAAACTGAAATACACTTTGATTTCTTCAATATGAAAATCCAGCCTACCTCGTTCAGAATGTTTTAGAATAGTTTAAAAACATTGGTCTTAAGATTGGATTTTCAGGATGTCAGTAATCAAGTATGTACTTCCAATTTAATTTAAAAATATGTTAAGTCGTAAGAAAAATAAATATCCTAGCAGATCTATGATAAAGCTATGGACTCGATGATCCACAGAAAAAAATCGGATGCTGAAAATACTTAACACCGACTAAATACTGTACAAAAAGCAGTGTAGACTTTGTATAAAGAAAACACGTGTTAAAAATACAATAAATTATGCAACACAAAACACTGATATTCGCTTCTATTGTACATAAATACTTAAAATTATTATACAGAAATGCAAAATTATCCGATTTAACGTCACAATTATAAAATTCTACATCTACACAATATTTTATTGATTTTTGATTCATAAAAAATATTTTAAAAATAATAAAAATATTATATTAGACGTAACAGTATAAAATCTAACTCGTAACAAAATGACTATTTTATATAAATTAAGAAAATGATATTATATTTATAATAATTATGTATGTCGATGTATAAAATTGCAGTACGATTTAAATAGTACTTATATAATAAAAATTAAAAAAAAAATATCGAAAGACAGGCAAGAATAAAGACATGATTCAACTTTTATAAATCTGTATAAATTATTTAAAAAAAAAACACTGAATTAAATTAATTTGCATTAAAAATTAACCTACAACTTAAGTAGAGACGATTTCTATGAAACCGAATTATTTAAATAATATTTGCCATAGTATGACTGTATTCATTTGTACTTGAAGTTGGAAGCTAGTACTAATTGATATAGTATTTTATATTCATTCACTGGATAGCGTTAAGCTATAATATTGTTTCGTCACTATACATAATTTTTTTTTTTTTTAAATTTTATAAAGCCAATCATGCATTAATTTAAATTAGAATTTAAAAGAACCTTCACACACGTCCACCTTTTACGCTGCGATTAATCGCAAACACTTTTTAAAGATAATGTCAGATAATTAATTTTTACAGACGTGTGTTCCAACATCTAAGAATTATACGAGTAGAGCTGCTTTTACACTACGGTACAAAGTATATGATTATCATTCCGTATAACTTTTTTCAGAAAACTGTGCACAGCAAAGCACTTACACGATCATTATTTATTACTTACGCGTGTATGTATCGATGCAATCGCATTATAAACTTACTAACTAACGTCCATATAATATTTACAAGGTACATAATATTAGCAAATATTTTTTTTATAATATTTGAGTGCAATTATAAAATACGCATTAGCATAACGCAGCGTTAAAAAGCATCCGTGTGTAAGGTCTCTTAACATTAAGAGCACAATCTCCAATATCACGAGAATTTATGTCCAAAGACAGCTCCCATTATATGATGCTATTCGAGTAAACACGAATAATCCCTTTAACCGACATTCAAAAGTAGTATTAAAGTTATTGAATAGACTACACTGAGACGAGAGTAATACACAATGCTTTCTGCACTACAACTACTATTGTTTCACTGACTACTGATTTGAAACAGGCTTTTTTTATCTTATTAATTAGAATTAACACAGAATAAACGTATAAACTAGGCGATTTTTTAAACTTTTATATCCGGACTTGACTATAGTCAAACTCCATGAAAGAAGCCATTTATATCTTGCTTTCTGATTATTTTATACGCGATCAATATTTTTACTGATATCAAATCCTGTATTCGCTTCTTTAAAACAGCTTAGAGAATTTTTGTCTAAATTTTTCTTTAAAATACTTTATTTATAAAAGAGCAAGTGAAACAATAGTACCAGACAGTATAACAATAAAAATAAATATTATGTTTAAGCACAGACTAAAGAGAAAAGATAGACAGCGATTCGGAATTTATGACGTTAATCTTGAGATGTCTATCTATTTCGTTTAGTCCGTGGGTCTAAGCTAGACTATTTATACCATACTTCGTTCGCCGCTTGTGGGTCGTTCGCTTATTTCTTATTCTTCCGCTTAAGCTTCGGTATTCTGGAATGCGGTGCGCGTGATGTTAGATGCAGAAATTGTGTACCAATATCAGATTGAGATTTTAAGTACTGTGAAACATTTTTCTCTAACAAGCACCTACTATCATTCTATTGAAATATTTTTTTGTCACAAACCCTTTAGAAAAAAGAAGTGAAGTTGAACTTTCAAGGAACTTGAAGAAATATTTATTTATATAAAATAACTAGCTGACCCCCGCGACTTCGTTCGCGTGTTTTTCTTTGCTATAAACCTCACGGAGCCCGAGACCTTTCCAACGAATGCAAAACCGTGGAAATCGGTTCGTGCGTTCTGGAGTTATAGCGTCAGGAAGGAAAACCCGACTTATTTTTATATAGTAGATGAGTACTTCTTCTTCAGACTATCATCATGGGCAAAAAAATGAGGGAAATTTATGTATCGGTAACAGAATAAATTCGTAGCTTAGAAACTTCCTGGGATAGCAAACGTAGCACATGCTTTGACTAAAGACAGGGCATCAGAGATACAGAGTATCCTTGATAAGTGGAGAGACATGAATAAAAGATGATTGGAGATTCCAAATAAAATAGATACCATTTAAAAACAAAATGTTTCACAGTTCTAAAAGACTTTTGTAACATCGTGTATAGAATGGGAAGTGAAAATTGTTGGAACTTATTTTTTGATAAGAAAAAGATTGCCTTCGTGAATTAGTTATGTGCTCGATGGCGTGAAATTGTATTATTTACATTTTGATTTGATACAGTTTTTGTGTATAATTAAACTGTAAATACAACTCACCCCGAACTCTTCTTGTGTGGTGAGGGTGAAGACTGTGATTTTTCCGATTCAAGCAGTTTCGTGCTGGAATCCTTCATGAATCCTGGAATAACAAGAATGCACAAGTTTTATGATCAATTCAATTTAATAAATTGTATGGGAACAGCTATTTAAATAGAGATTTCATTAGCGATGCACATGAGAAAACTAACTATGAGATCTAAGATATTTTAAAGCCAAGTCTAATAATGAAATGTTTAGTTTACCTTTGCCGGATATTCCGAAGACGGAATTCCCCAGATCGTTCAGGCTGCTCGTGAACTTGTCCGCTTCATTTGACAGTGTATCAGCCACAGCCTCTTCGGTGTGTGTCACGCCCTCTTTCACGTTTTCTGTCGTTTTTTCCAACCTTTCGTTAGCCTCTTCTAACCCGTATGTTGCTGATCCCTTGACATCCTCGAGTTTATTTCCAGCCGCTAGTTGGAAACCTTCAAAAGTGTCAAACACGCTGCCGAACAATTGCTTAGCACTTTCCTCGCCTTTTGCAGCAGTGTTTTGCGCACCACCGACGAATTCCCGCGTCGATTCGTCTAAACTGTCAAACGTGTTACCAGCAGAACTCTGAAAACTATGCAGTGTATCCTGGGCAGAACTTTCTAGTCCTTGAACGTCATCTCTGAAATCGGCGAAAGTATCTCGAGCGGAACTTTGCATATCTTCATATGAATCCTTGGCATCGTTCACTTTGTCCTTCGCGGCACTTTCAAACTGGTCGAAAGCACTGGAGGCTGAATCCTGAACATGGATACACGATTCCTTCGCTGACTTCTGCAATCGGTTCCCTTTCTCGCTTGCAAGATTTTGAACCCTCTCTAATTCTTCTTTTCCGGAATCCTTGATATCACATACTTTATTAGCTACTTGAGCTCCTACCTGAGATTTCTTTTCCGATGCTGCATTCAAAGTTTCCTCAGCGGTCCTTTTAATATCATCCGTAGTCTGTTCAGCCTCTTGTATTATTTTACTAAGCCTGTCTTCGGCTTCAAACTGTACTGAATGTTTGATATTTGTTAAGTCATTTTTCTTATCTTTGATTGCTGTTTCTGCGCTACTTTTAGTATCTTTAAATGTTTCATCAGCTTGATCAACTTTGTGATGTAAAAATGTTTCAAATTCATTTTTTTCATTATGTAGAAAATCTTCTAACTGTTTTTTCGTATCTTGTACATTTTGTGCTACTTTAATCTTTTGGTCTTGAATATTTTGTACTACTTCATCGGTTTTATCTTGAACATTTTTCAGAGTATCTTCTCCTTTCTTCTCTGCGTTTTGTATTAGCTCATTTTTTTTGCCTTCTACAATTTTGACAACATCGTCAGTTCTATTTTGCGCGGCTTGTATAAAGTCATTTTTCTTATCGTGCACACCACTAATGACTTTTTCAGTTGTGTCTTTAGCTGTATGAACTACTTCATCTTTTTTATCTCGCACATCTTTAACAATGTCTTGTGTATTTCGGAATAGTTCTTCTTTCTTATTTTGTACGTCATTTACAATCCCATCCTGTTTATCTTTGGCGTTTTGTAATAATTCGTCTTTATAATCTTGTGTGAATTGAACAGTCTGTTTAGATTTTTGTATCAATTCGTTTTTCTTATCTTGAACATAATTGGCAGCGTCTTTGGAAGCTTCTTGTGCACTTTCTACTAATTGTTCTTTCTTATCTTCAACGTCTAGAACAATTTCTTCCGTCCTATCTTGGGCGTTAAGTATGACTTCATCGGTTTTATCTTGCACACCTTTCAAAACTTTCTGTTTAGTATCTTGAGCGTTCTGTAACAATTCATCTCTTTTGTCTTCCATACTTTTGACGAAGTCTACTGTTTTATCTTGTCCACTTCGTAGCAATTCATCTTTTTTGTTTTGAATACCATTGACGACTTCGCCTGATTTTTCATGGGCGACTTGTACAATGTCGTCTTTTTTGTCTTGAACGTTTTTAACAATTGTGTCTTTTTCATATATTGCGCTCTGTAAAAACTTTTCCGTATCTTGCCTTATTTTTTTATTCTCTTTAGCAATATCATCTTCTAAGTTATCTTTTGCTTCAGAAGCTTCTCTTACTGCTTCTTTCGCAGACTTTTTGCTCTCAGCAATTTTTCCTTTGACTTCATCTTCTATTTTTTCTTTCTCTCCAAAAATGTTTTGGACGAGTCCTGTAAAAAAGTTTTTACCCTCTTTAGATTTCTTTTCAGCTTTTGACTTTGCTTTCTTTCCTTTTTCTTTAACAACTTCAACAGATTCATTTACTTCATCTATTTTTTTGTCAGCTACAAGTTTGGCTTTGTCTAATGTTTCTTCAGTTTCTTTCTTTACGTTATTCATTTTGTTATTAGCATTTTCTGTAGCATCACTTGCTTTCTCAATTATGGTGTTTTCAATATTTTCAACCAGATTTTCTGAATCCATTTTTAGATTATGAATTTTACTTGAAACTGAATTCATGCTATCTTCTGTTTTGTTGCTTATGTTATCTGATACACGTTCAAACGATTTCCCCATGTGTGACACTTGGCCATCTAGGCCACTTAATCTCATTTGTTCACCTCTTTCTATTGCAGCAAAATCTAATAAATGAACTTTATCGGTCAACTTTTGGTTCAGTGTAGGAACATTATCAAGTGTGTGTGAGATTTGGCTATGCAAATCAGCTGCTTCAGCACTGACTTTTTCTTGGACTTGTTTGGATAATTTTGAAAGGTCATCCACCTTATTATTGATTGCATCATTTAGTTTGTCGGCGTCGTCTTTAAGGTCTGACTTTAACTTTTGTTCCTTACTAATAAGATCATTTTTAATATTTTCGGATTTCACTATTAAATCTTCTTCTACTTCGCGGGCTTGCAGTTTGACATTATCTTTTTCATTTATGGCTTTATTTAGGGCATTTTGTAATTCACTTTCAGTGCCATCGGCGATTCCTTGTATTTTTTCATGTGTGGTGAACTTTACTTGTTCTATTCTGTCAGCTAGGTTAGACGTTTCCTCGTGACTATGTTTTTCTCCTTTGTATCTGCTCTTACAGCAGTCGTCATAGAACTGGAATGGGTCGTTTGTCTGGTATCGCAGGGGAGTTTCTACAGGTTGCATATGTTGATACTGATGGTAAACATCCTCGGTTGTAATGCGTAAATCTTTCGGATCTTCTTCGTCTACTATTAGTTTAGTCGAATAAACTTGGCTGCTGAGATCCTCATCGTCTTTGAGGTGTGGTTTTTGATGCACGTCCTTGAACATATCTTCCACTTTTTCAAGAATGTCCTCGTTTATAATTCTCGGGGCTGGTTTTGGAGGAGTCTTTTCTTTGGAATCGCGTGGTTTGGGCTGAGGTTTGGGAGAAGATTCCTTGCTGCTGTCTTTATCGTCACTGTGACTGAATACATTCTTTACTTTATCAGCAAGTCCGCCAAGGAAGGAACCTCCTTCAGGTTTCTTTTTACCCTTTTCTAGAGTATTCATTGGCGTCTTGTCCTCGTCGGAATCAAAAGTAGCTTTTGTTTTATTGGAATCAACGTGCAGGGTGTCACCGTTTACTGAAATAAATGGTCGATTACTCTACATGCTCTATGTACTTACACTAAAATCGGCGAAGGGGTAGCGTCTGTACAAGGGGAAAACATTGTAAATAACTCTTCTGTTACGATTATTGTCTACATAAAACATTTTATCGTTCGGTAAATCATCGTATGTAAAAAAATGTCGAATAAATAGCTTGAAGTGAAGTATAACAGTGTGTACATTCTAATTGCTCGATTCATTATTAGACACATGGACATGTACTAATTTACTTTATTAGAGACACTGTATAATGATAAAAGCATCTAAAACTACGCGAGTGAAACCACGAGCGAGTGAAACCACGAGCAAATGGTATGGTATGGTATGAGTGCCCCGATGATTATGGTTCTTTTTTTCTCATTAAAATAACTTTTAATAGCGTATACGTAAATAATTAATTTTTTCCCAATTTTGCGGCTTAAAGATAAAGTTTTAAGATATTTTAGGGACTATATTATGTACCCCCACCCCGCCTTGCTGTATATAGCGACATCGAAACATATTTTGGACATTGACTTAGTTCTGCGATCTTTAACTGAACAACAGCAAGGCCAGATGATCTGTACATACTTATAGTGGCGACAAATTCTATTATCGTCAGACTTATCGAATTAAACAACACCGACTCAATAGTACAACTCAAATAATAATTCATGGAAGTTCTATTAAATAATGTTCCTTGTAAAATATTGTTATCTTACCGTGCGGTTTCGTGTCCTTTTCTTGCGTATCTTTTGTGGGATACTTGACGTCACCATTAGCAATAGATTTATCCTGGCAAAGTGAAATGAATATTTAGCTTACATGAGGAATGAGGCACTACAATAATCATTTATGGCTATGGAATTTACCACCCATCGAATTATACAAACCCTACAAGTTTAACCCGGCAATTTATTATATGTTAGGTGTAAACTAGATCTTTCAGGTATTGAAATAATGACTAAATCTACATAACAGTAGAAGCAATTTTGACTTTTCAATAAACTATATGGACTGAGAGTAAGAAATTTAATTTTAGCAATAAAAAAAAAGAAGATTTTTTCAGTTTAGTCTTAATAAAATTTTACTTCCGAAAGTATGCTGTTATTAACTGCTACTTATATCACAAAAGATTTTGTAGAGGGACTTTTTTTAATTTTTCGCGAGTGCATACATAATATGCTTCATAGAATTTCCATAAGTCATGATTATGCGGCAAAAAACGCAGTGTATATTTCGTATCTGCTCTACGGTCAATATATCTATCTATACTAATATAGAGAGGCTTGCGCTGACTGACTGATCATCAACGAACAGCCTGAACTACTGAAGCTAGAAACTTGAAATTTTCACACACTAAGAAAGGATTATTGCAAAATTCCACTGTTAAGGGATAAAAGTTTGTGCGAAAATCCGTCATTCTTCAAGTTATCCATGAAAACCGGTATTTATACTGTCGGTTAAAAATAAAGAAATACGTGTTTCAGGATTGGAAACTCTACCCCCAAGTGGGTTGAATGGGAGATGAATGTTTGTATAGGATTTGTATAAATCCACGCGGGTGAAGTAGCGAGCATCAACTAGTTGCTTATAAGGGTAAGCCTGAAGGGTATGAATTAGTACTGACATGTCCATTGAGCTGCAGCGGTTCGTCTTCGGGAATGGCCGGCGGGTTGATGCTGTGGTTGTGATCTCCCCAGTGGAAGCTCAGCTCGTCCTTGAGGGCGTCGAATCCTGGCAATACAGAGAAACCTTGATGATTTTTCTATTATAATTTTTTTAAACTATTTTTGTTAATTAGAGTTATTAATATAGGCTTAGAACGGTTCCAGATTTTTTTAGTACCGTCACGCGCAAGTCGCAACCACTTTTAACGTATAAAAGCAGCAATCGACAAATGACTTTGAAAGTAAAGTGATGAACTCTTTCTTTCTTTGAAGTGTTGCCAGTAGAAGAAACTAGTTCTGTTGGTATTTCGCCATATGGCAAGGTTTCTTTATCCTACTAATATTATAAATGTGAAAGTGTGGATGTTTGGATGTTTAGATGTTTGGATGTTTGGATGTTTGTTACTCAATCATGCCGTAACTACTGAACCGATTAGGCTGAAATTTTGAATGACGATAGATTATGCCCTGAATTAAAAGGCTACTTTTTATCCCGGAAAAATCCACAGTTCCCTCGGGATTTTGAAAAACCCGAAATTTATATCTACAGCTATTATATAGGTAGATTACTATAGCAAATTTCCTTGAGAGTAGGTATAAAGGTTGGAAAAGGGAGCGGGAACGAGAACAGGAAATCCACGATTCCCTCAGGATTTGCGAAAAATCAAAATTCACGCGGGCGAAGCCGCAGGCAAAAGCTAGTTTTTCTATAAATACCAGACTGGTGTATACATACCAGACTGGTCTAGGTTGAGGCAGTCGAGGTGGCTCTTGGCCGCTCGGGGCGCGATGCGTTCCGGCAGAGACACGTCCAGCACGCACGCGGGGTTCGGCGACTGCTCGCCTTTCGCCACCTGCGATACGTATAGATAGATTTATCAGTCAAATCCGAGAGGTCGAAGGTTGCTTAGTTAAAGAGGAAGTGGGCTTTGGGGCTTCATGTAAGAAAATCAGCCATTTTAAACATGACTAAGGACGGCCGCATGTTATCAGAAATAGTCTGTTAAAACATTCTTTTTCATGCATCCGACTATCATCAGAAAGGGACGGACGATCCTGCAAAATTCGTTTGCAGGATTTAGTACAAAATGTGTAAGCAGAACGACGTCCGGCACGTGTCTAATTTTTTTTTTTTGACGCTCAATTTTTGATAATAATATGCGGTCGGTTATGAATAAAGAGGACTTGAGATTTGGATAAATTAAACGTTTAGTTTAAGGTTAATTGGTGATGTGTACGGAACCCTAATAGTCAGAGGGAGACCCGACTCGCACTTGACCGATTTTTTACTATGTAAGTTTACCTTCGGTTCGTTCATGAAGTATATCCGGCCGGACGGCGTCTCCTCGTGATGTTTGACGCGCACAGTGAATTCCACACGGTTGTCCTTGAAGGCCTGTAACATAGTTGAATTTTAAATTCAAACCCATACTAATATTATAAATGCGAAAGTGTGTCTGTTTGTCCATTAGCTTTTTAGGGCTCAACAGTTTAACCGATTTGGATGAAATTTGTTACAGAGTTAGCTTACATCCCGGGACGGGCATAGGTTACTTTTTATCCCGGAAAAGCGACTTCCCGCGCGTTCAATCCACGCGGATGAACTCGCGGGCATCATCTAATTCAAAATAACTTTATTAGAAATTTATTATATGTATGGTACACTGTACACTTTTTGAACGTCAATTTTTACAAATACATAAGAATGAATTTTTAAAAAAAACATTTTATATTCTAAAAAAAGTATCTCACACACTACTTAGCTGCTAGCGAATTTTTGTAAGATAGCAAAAACAAAACACGCATTATTTAAATAAAAAAAAATTATCTAGATTAATCTTCGGAACGGCTTAAACGACTTTGACAGGACTTTCACAAGCAGATAAGAGCTCGGTCTGGGCTGGTCTCCGCTTAAAATATAATGTTCACGGTCTAATTCAACGGTTCAGCAGCTTGAAGAGGTATGGCTAACTAAACAGACTCTTACCCCTGATCGGTTTCCACGCGCCATCGTACCGGAACGTTAAATCGCTTGGCGGCACGGCTTTGCCAATTTTTGAATGTACTTGTCATAAAGAGAAATATACGTGCCTCGAAGGTGAACGTTGGTTGCGTGCCCGACTTGGTGACGGGCACCAGGTTGCCGGAGAACTCCAGGTACACGGGCTTGCTGTCCAGGAACCGGACCGACGTCGAGTGAGCCACTTCCGTGTAGTGCTCCTGAACAATAAGAACCACGTGTAAAATTAAAGTAGATACTGTGGCTAATTCTGTTGTACACAATCTCTAAACTAAACAAAATGAGAGGTGTAAATCTATTCCTATCTCTTTCACAATGCTCCTTGCAGAAAAGTATAGCAATATTTTTAAACCAACTTAACTTAATCTAGAGATTGTGGACAACAAAATTAGCCACATTAAAAGGTCAGAAAATTAAGATTTTGGGGTCCCAAGGTCCTTGAATGGCGATCTCATACTTAGGTGGACGGAAGACATAAAGCGAATAGCTGGGCACAAGCTGCACAAGATCGTATCTTTGCAAGAGATCTATGTCCAGCGGTGGACGTATATCGATTGTCATGAGATGCCAGTGACGATAAAATTAAAGTATTATCTTGACAATGGAGCTCTTCAAATTGATACTTACTAGTCGGTAACGATTTGCGTGGTGGACTTAAGTAGGCTACACACCTTCAGTCAAACGACAGATGATTATGAATGTATAATCTTAAATCATACATTCATAATCATCATCATGATCAACCCATTACCGGCCCACTACAGAGCACGGGTCTCCTCTCAGAACGAGAGGGTTCAGGCCGTACTAAACCACGCTGGCCGAGTGCAGGTTGGACTGACTTCACACGCATTGAGAACATTATGGAGAACTCTCAGGCGTGCAGGTTTCCTCACGATGTTTTCTTTCACCGTTAAAGCAAGTGATATTTAATTGTTTGAAACACACATCACTACCTTTCGGTAGAGGCGCTTGCCGGGGATCGAATTCAGTCCCCCCGTAACCACTAGGCTATCGCCACTTTGATCATACAGATTAGCTAGAAATTTTAAACAACCTGAAAATGACAAAGACATAATGGAAAAGAAACAAACCTGATGCAGTAGAGTGTCATACGCGTATCTGTCGGTGATGTACAGCACCAGCAACCGTCCCTCCAGCGCGTCGAGCCGCTTGCCCAGCACCACGATACGCACTTCAAATGGCACCAGAAGCATCTCTCTGTGACAATAGGGTATTTGACTAATTTTTGGAAATTGTTTTAAATTATTCTTTATTACTTATTAAAACACACTACATTGATATTTTTCGCAATATCTACAGTATTAAGAATTAAATCAATGATAAAGTTTAAGTTTTGAAAACCACGCCAAAAACGACATTTCTGATCACATGATACGCGTGACGTCACAAATCGCTATGCAAGTCACTTCTCTCGCTCGCTCCTTTTCGGAACTCGGTGCGTGCGACAGAGACGCTACGCAAGGCGACTGCTGTATCGTAATGTTGTAAATTGTTATACCTACTCATTTTAATATCAATCTTATTCTTTCAAGTATAAAGTTTAGTTTCGGTTGACTTGATAAACTTCAATTATAACAACCAAGTTACGTGCAATCGAGTGACGTCACAAACAATCCCAGAGCGTTCACGTTCCTGATAAAATTTCAAAAATTATTATGTTTTATTTCGTGCAAAATATCGCGTAAAATTACATAGTTTAGTTTGATTGAGTGAAATATATCTTTTTTAGGCTATTATCTGATAAGATGACCACAATCAATAGTATATTTTCAATGTTGTCAAATACCCTATTGTGGTAGATTCAATTGACGATTCAAAAGTACTTGTAAAAGTTTATTTGAATAAAAAACTTTTCTATTCTATTCTATTCTATTCTACAATTAAAACGAATTTTATCAATACAGGAATTTCATATGTTGCTAATGAAGCTAAACGGTTAATCAGTGTAATCGAAAACCGTAATCGAACTATAATCTAATCAGAAAAATCTGCATCTGGTAATGCTTTAAAACATCATCAAAAGCTAGAACATAGAGCCCTGAAGTCAGTTAAAAAACATAATCAAATGTCGTACATATATGCGAATATTAAACGTCATTCAGGGCCTATTTCACCACCTTCTGATAACTTATTCACAAGTTTTGTCATTTGACATTAAGTAAGAAAGTGACAAAACTTACGTTTAGGCTATCCGACACTTATCAGGTGGTGAAACAGGCCCTAAGTGTCACTAGAATATGTATACTTTAACCTTCTTGAGTGTCACATAACTCAAACGCTAAAGTATAAACAACACGTGTCGTAATTTACACTTGTGTGATTACAAATTCGCAGGATCTACAAAACAACAATGTTCATTATGATGCATCAAATGTGGGCGTGTGTAAGGACTGAGGGTTCATGTCATCTAAATGGCGGATCTACCAGAACTTGGCCGCCAATTTTTGTATAGAAAATTACGTTATATCTCCTCTACTTTATATTGCTCTATGGTTACACGAGTATGAATATACTTTGTTGTAATAAAAAAAATCTAGTTCTGGTTTTTTTAGTATACCGATCGGGCTATAAAGATTGTTTAAACATGAAATATACTATAGATTAATTAATATTGTATGATTTACCTGTATAATTCCGTTGCTAATTTCGTTGCATCGCTTACATTTTGGCAATTCATCAGCCAGAATCTGAAACACAAAATATACATCGTAAGCAATCTTAATTTGTCATCCTAAAAAATCGTCCTCAAATTCTCCTAATAAATTCCAACAACGGCGGCGAATATCTGCAAAGACTAGCCAACTACACAGAAGACATTACAGTGAATGCACAAGTGTATGAATTTGTAAAATAACATCCATATTGCCGACTGTCCTCAACGACGATCCGTAGAAGAATGAAAAGGTTTCATGGACATCCGACATGGAGTCGCTTAAAGTACTCTAAGCGCTCGCTTAAAAATAGTCGTCATCATCATCTCAATCGAAAGACGTCCACTGCTGGACATAGGTCTCTTGCATGTATCACCACAAGACACGATCTTGTGCCGCCTGTATCCAGCGGCTGCCAGCGACTCGCTTGAGGTGGTCCGTTCACCTAGAGGGGCGTCTACCAACGCTGCGTTTCCGGTGCAAGGTCCGCAGTTGCTAAAACTAGTACCTGGCTGAAACTGTGGTAGTGAAGGAGGCGCAGTCGTCCGTGATGGTGAGCGGTGTGGATCCTGTGACGTCTTCCCACACGGCGCGCGCTTGCCCTCCCATTATTGAGCACAGGAGGCGCAAGTTTGCTGTGGACTGCTTGTCGTGGCTGGTGATCTGAACGAGAACAAGATAACGTTTAAAAGATAAACCAGATTCATTATCATCATGAGACCCATTACCGTCACTACAGGGCACGGATCTCTCAGAATGAGAAGGGTTCAGGCCGTAGTCCAACATGCTGGCCGAGTGCGGATTGGTAGACTTCACACGCCTTTAAAAACATTATGGAGAACTGTCAGGTTCTGTCTGCTAATTTTCTTACGATGCTTTCCTTCACCGTTGAAGCAAGGGATATTTACTTAATTGCTTAAAACGCACATAACCTCGAAAAGTTAGAGTTGCATGCCGGGAATCTTGCCGTAACCTTTTTATAAAACAAAAAAAAAATCTAGTCAAATGGCAAAAATCGCAATCAAATCGCAAAAATCTTCTTGGAGAAACGCGTAAATTTAGACCTCAGTATATGCTATAAACAACTTGTTAGGTTCATCCGTTCCTGAGAAAATCGGTGGTGACACATGGACAGACAGACGGCCAGACGGAAGACGAACAAGAAAGTGATCACATAAGTGGTGTTTTACCTTTTGAGGTACGGAACCCTAAAATGTATGACAAATCTCTTCCGCGGCCTGTGGCGGTCACTAGGCCAGTGTTCGAGGGCTGTTAGTCGAGTGAAGAGTCAATCCTGATACATTACAGCAGCCATTACCTTCTGATCGGCGGGATGCGGCAGCGGCGCGGTGAGGGTGATGCTGCGGTGGAACTTCCTGCGGCGCGGCTCCACGGTGAGCACGGGCGACACGGCCGCGTGGCGCGGCAGCACGCGCCGGCACAGCGTGCTGTTAGCTCCGTGCGCTTGCAGGCCCACCCGGATGCGTTTGGTGAGCGCCTGGGGTGGGAACAACGCTTGGACCTGCCAAAACAAAAATTGTCATTACACACAAAATTTACCACCTCGTGCTTGGGCAGCACAGGCTGGCAGAGCGTGCTGTTGACTTTGTGCGCTTCTAAGTGCATGCGAATGCGTTTAGTGAGCGCCTGAAATGGGAATAACATTTAGACCTGTCGAAAGAAAAATTGTTATACAAAGCTCCACCACCACCTTTACCACCACCTCTTTTAGTGATGGAATTTCAAACTGTTCCTATTTAGTGAACAGAGGTCGAGGGTAGTCAAGAAATATTTCCTCCTTTCCGCTTTAGGTCGTTTAGGTTGTGCGTTATCTCTCAGTCACGGTATTCTTTATAGGTTTAGATGGATGGACGGAAGAGTCATCTTGCACTTGAGAACTGTGATTCGAGGGAACACTCCATGTCCTCAAAAATAAGATTTTAACTGTATTAACTCTATAACCAACTTTACATCAGTTTGTCTTGTCACAGAGACAAAAAAATCAGATTCATTTGCACCAGCTGGTCTATGGTTTAAAAACCATTTGTCGACGGCAGTTGTATTCACTTCTGATCGACTAGTACTCTCTCGCTATTGAAGAACACAACAAATTCAGCCGATCACCACAATCAAGACAGCACCAACGATCTATGCAGCTTTTCCGCAAATCAATCTGCCGATTTTTGGTTTAATTGTTGTTACCTGGGGTATGTGTGCAGAGGATATGGTGCCTCCCTCCGGTCCGATGATGTGCACCTCCTGCCGGACCCTGGACACGACGGCCAGGTAGTGCGGGAAGTCGCACGTGATGATGCGCGTCACGCGCTCGCCCGCCTCGCCGAGGCTCTCGCCGCTGCTCCCGTGGTCTTGTCTCTCGCGGGTTAACGCTTCCTAATAAACAATGGACACATAGATCATTTTTCCAATGAGTAAAATTTATGAATAAGAACATCTCGCAAACATGCTAAAATGAAGAAAAATAAATTGATGTATAAGCAATAGAATAGAATAGAATAGAAAAGTTTTTTATTCAAATAAACTTTCACAAGTACTTTTGAATCGTCAATTGAATCTACCACAGGTTCGGAATGCAGTAATTCCAGCCGAGAAGAACCTGCAAGAAACTCGGCTGTTGCTCTTTTTTTTTAAATAACATTATAACAATTATTATTATTAATGTACATGATTGAAATGCCGTCTCGCACATTGCTGGAACGAGTTAAATCCAAGCTTTTTTATCGTTTACTAGCGACCCGCCCCGGCTTCGCACGGGTAGTAGAGCATATTATGCGTAGGTACTACCCGCTCAGGGATTAGGCAGCGTTTTCGATGAAAGCTCCCAGGCGGCTTGACTTTTTACGTTATTTTCCACAATGAACTTACTATATCTCACCTTATACCCGAATTACTAAATCCGTGGAATTCTGACGTTTCATAATGTTACCAGAGATAAAACAATTCCCACAAAAAAGATAAAAAATTCAAAACTTATGCAAATACAAATCAACTGCTGCATGTAGATATGACAAATGCCCATAGAGATAATAATAATAAGTAGAGTAGGCATACCTACCTTAAAAACGTGCCAAAAATACACTCACACACGCACAATCCTGTATAGTAATGTGGCGCGTGTTCATTGTGATGTCTCAAGTTGTGCGTGTGTGAGTGTTCATGTATACATTTAGGGAGGCCATCTTAAGGGAAGTTGCAATAAAATTTCTGCCACGATCTGTTTTATTGTTATGTTTAAAAATGTAGTGTTGTCTCTTACACACTTATGAAAATTTTGATAAGCTTAAGCTATTTTCCGATCCACTATTTTCTATAGGACATTATGCCAAGTCCTCTTCTATAGGTTCATGCAAATGCCTGACAGACACTTCATGGTGATAATGTCATTCGACTTCCATTTTTGAATAAATTTTTTCAATGTGCTTCTTTTGTTTTCTATTGCTGTTAGTGTGCACTTTCTAGTTTCCATTCTTAGCAATTTCTATTTTAGGGCGAAACAATTAATATTATTAAGCGGCTTAGAGCTTTATATGTTGACAGGGAATTAAAGTAGTTTGGGGTAAAATCGTACTTCGTAGATGTTAACCTTGTTCTCCATATAAATAACTCATCTGTAAATGACAATGACAGCTGTCAGAATTAAGTCGATATTAAGTCAAAAATAAGGAGAAAAACTAAATATTTCAAATCAAATAAATTACAGTGTATTTGGGACATAAAAAGGTAAGTTTTCACCAGATTCCGTGAAAAAAAATATTTATTTTAAAAGATAAAAATAAAAAACCAAAAACATGGTTTTTTGAACTTTTCACATAAATTTTGAGGTTATGTGAAAAAAGTGTAAATGCAAAAGTTGTAGTTCTTTTTATTACCTACAACTTTGCCATTTGATTTTTTTCCATAGGACTGCTAGTTTTGCCGGAAATCGAGATAAAACCGTTTTTTACCCTTAAAACTCCCCCCCTTTTTTCCCGAGCTCAGATCGCCCGTAAATTATTTTTCCTTGTATTTTTATAATATTCTCCTCCTTTTCCAATGGGTTTTATCCTACGTACTGTGATTTTTTTTTGGTTTCAAAAATTATCGACACTGGGCTATATAGGAGAACCGCGGTCACCGACGCGCTTATAGGCACGCTCCCGCCGCCGCAATTTTTAAATCTGTAATATCTTCGAAAGTATTCATTTAAATCATATGCTGTAAAGGGCCATATGGATTTATATTCAATCAACAATGTATTTAAGGTATTTAATTAGATAAGGATTAATGCTGTATTGGTTGAAATCGCTTCGAAAATTAGCCATTATTTGTCGTAAAAAGTAAATGACAAAAAAATGTTATTGTGGGATATCCATAAGAGATAGACATATACCATCGCGGACTTTTCTGTAGACCTTTTCAATGTGTACAATACTTAGTACATTATTTTGATAAATCTCGTAGGGTTCAGCCTGCGTTTGCAATGTAAGCGGAAAAAATGTAATTATTTACGACATCACATTAGAAACCTCAAAAATAACAGTATTTCTCCACTATTTAATGGATGTTATTATACATATAAACCTTCCTCTTGAATCACTCTATCTATTAAAAAAAACCGCATCAAAATCCGTTGCGTAGTTTTAAAGATTTAAGCATACATAGGGACATAGGGACATAGGGATATAGGGACGGAGAAAGCGACTTTGTTTTATACTATGTAGTGATATAATCTTCAATTGTATGATAAGCTTTTTTTATGAGCATACTTTTAATAGAGTTTTTAAACTTGTGTAAAGGCAAGTCTAAGACATATTTTTTATTCAGATAAACTTTTACAAGTGCATTTGAATCGACAAATGAATCTACCACTGGTTCGGAATGATGCTTACAATTCTACACGTCAAAAAGGGCAGACAAAAGTAGCCCCATTTCCGACGGCGGCACCCGTTCACGAGCATGACGCATGATCCAGCCATTGCTTCGCTCAACCATATTTGAGGGAACGTAACAACCCGCATAGATTACCAGCACCCTACCGGCAAAGCCGTGCCGACAAGCGATTGAGCGATTATGGGTTTCATCAAAACTGTCATAGTTCTTCCTGGTAACCTTATCGTAATTTACCATCAGGTGAAATCGCATTCAAGGGCTAATTTGTAATTAAGTAAAGAAAAAAAAGATTGAGGTATTTACTTGTATCATAGTGTTGTCATTGTTGTGCAGGTAGTGATCCTGCCAGGTCTCGCCGGTGTCTGACCTCAGTATAATGATCTCTCGCTCGGGGCAGGACGCTGTGAAGATTGGCACCTCGATGATGACGGGCCTGTAGGAATAGTACACCCTCATTTTAGCGTTCACAATAGATAACGCACAACAGACCTTCACGGTTTACGAGTATATGCCGGCACCTGCCCAGTGTAAAGAAGAATCCAGGAAAAAGTTAGTTACTTGCTATTATATTATATTGCAGATGTCCCTAGTATCATTGGTGGAACGAAGCTAGCAAAACCTGTAAGCGCTCGGAACCGACAAATGGCGTCGGGCGGAGCGGGACATGCATATGACGCTTTCTAGTATCGGAGGCTGAAATCGTCTTTGGCTCACCAAAGCCAGTAAAGTAAGTAAGTAAAATCTACTCTCACATTTGAATAAATGCCTGCAAACATCATTGATTAACTGTGGTTGTCTCCACATCAAACACTAGATGGCACTATTCGCACCACATACGAAGGATTTACATAACAACTCGCAACGATCTAACAAGATTCCAATCGCCACCACACGCTCATAGAAATGAAATAGCAATACGTCACGCGATCCTGAATCGCGCTAGCTTTCCAACTCCATATCACTATGAGTTCCAAGATACAACAATCGGACTAGGAGGATCCTTGGGCAGAACACCAGCTCGAAGGAAGATTTTTATATTACGGTCGAGCCTATAATCCTACTATTAATATTATAAATGTGAAAGTGTGGATGTTTGCATGTTTGGATGTTTAGATGTTTGGATGTTTGGATGTTTGTTACTCAATCACGCCGCAACTACTAAACCGATTTGGCTGAACTTTTGAATGGAGATAGATTATGCCCTGACTTAAAACATAGGCTACTTTTTATCCTGGAAAATGCACAGTTCCCACAGGAGGAGGAAAAAAATCGAAATCTATAGCTACAGCTATTAGGTAGATTACTATAGCAAACTTCCTTGATAGTAGTTGGAAATGGGAGCGGGAACGGGAACCGGAAATCCACGATTCCCTGGAGATTTCTTTAAAACCGAAATTCACGCGGGCGAAGCCGCGGGCATTCTCTAGTTACTGATAAAGTAACAAAATAGGTTTATAAATCAAGCAAAATTATTATTTACCCTAAAAATTTGGCTCCCTGTGGTTGTAGTTCCAGCAGTCTCGATGCTAGGGCTTCGCCTTCCATGAGGGGTGGAGGCGCCGCCACTGGAGCGCGACGCGTGGCCGCTCTGTTGACAAGATAAAATAAATCTATTAATCCAACAAGAATTTGCCAATAGGGAATTAAACCAAATTATGTTTGCGAAGCGTCCATTTGTCACTCATTCCATTTCATTTCACTGTCATGTACATCAGTGCCTTGTTCTAAAAGGGAAAAATAAAATTACCAATTTCATGGATGTCTTTGTTTAGATACATTTATCTCCAATTTACCAAACCTCTGATATCACTCATCGGCCTAAAATAAACAAACACAAAAGCTTGTAAAATTGGCCATGAAACAACATCCGAAAATCTGAGTCATTTTTTTAAATATCAAGATCACTAGGCGATACCATGACGCACAAAATATGTTATATCCAATGTAAATATATGCCTACTACATTACCTATAATGTAAATACATTCACTCGACCCATTTGTTTGCGGTCATCAACACTTTTCAATATAATCTCAGGGGCCGCTCAAGGACGTGATATTTAAATACGTGTGTTTCTTTCGTTTAATGTATGTTTTTGGTGTACAATAAAGTATAAAATAAATAAATACGTTTTCCGATTTTTAACGTTATTGATATCGTACATATTATGTGATATCACCAAAGGGAGCCTGCTATAGATTCCTTTTTAAGCAATAAGGCCGCCTTTGTATATATAGTTTTAAATAATATATTCTTGTATACCTATTCTAAATAGACACCCTAAGATGAGGATTTTTTTGAGGAACAATTCTGTTTTATAGATCATCCCCCAATTCTTTGGGTGGATTCGACTTTGAGTAATGGGCCATTGTTTCAACTTTTATGAATGGACAAATTGCTGTATCGCGTGACACACTTCTTTATTCGATCTATTCAGCCGAAACTGCCTAATTCAAAGCTACTATCCGAAACGTTAATGTTCAGCTTATTACTTATTAGTTTTGGCACGCAACTTTTCAAACAAGAACAACTACCTAGAAAAAATATCTATTCTATTAGTGAGAATTTGTTTCAATGACAGGTTTACACGTCTTTACTGATATATCACCTGGATGTATCAATGCTCTCTGACAGAAGCACGCACAAAATAATAAAATTGATGTCACAGTTTATTAAAATCATGACTCTATCACTCTAGGGATTATACGCCTCCGTCTTTGTCGGCGGTAGCTAAAATAACTGAATATGTACTTGTTTTGTCTCTAATAGCAAATAATTCGAATATCTAGTCCAAATTATATTATAAGACCGTGATAATAAAAAGAATATCCGGCTCAGTTTGTTGTGGATTCTTCTCAGTACAGGGCGCATTTGGATCCCTCGTAACTTTACTTTTAAGTTGTCGTAAGTAATAATCATCACTGCCTTTACTACCCACTGAAAATTCACATTCAAAAGTGTACAGTGTTACCGACTTTGAATAAAGGAGACATTTGATTTGACATTGGCACTGTTATTGGATGCCCTCCATGTTTTAATAAACGATTTACTACGCGCCTTTACGGCTCTTAGTCTGCGGCCCAGCTGGGAGCGGGTGCGGGCAGCGGGGCGGCCGGCGTGTAGAACAAACGCATAAGATTTATAGGAAATTGAAAGGAAAACGCGCGGGCGCGTCCTAATCGAAGGCGGGTGCTGAGCGGCTTGAAGAGCGGGCGGCGAGCGGGCAGCGGCCCGCCGCGTCCTGCCGCTCGTTAGTTTGATTTACACGCTCGTCGAGGGAAGTTCGTATTTTGAGATAAGTACCAATTTAAAACGAAGAGTCTATCTGCATATACTTATATACAGATAATCTGGATAAAAACAAAAAAACCGCATTCTAATCAGATCACCCGTTTGAGCGCTACGGGGGAACACACAGACACTCCAAACTTATAACACCCCGTCGTTTTTGCGACGGGGGTTAAAAAGGAACTGCGTTCTAAATATTGGAGCAGCAATTTTTTTGACAGTAACATTTTAATCTATACATATAATAAAATCGTAGACTTGCCGTATCTGTACATTAAAGATTTTTGCAAAATAATAACTGGGAGATGTTAGGGATAAGTAATAGAACGTAAAACAGCTATTTTTAAAATTTTTGTCTGTTTGTCTGTTTATCTGTTTGTCTGTGTGTTTGTGCGCTCATCACGCAAAAACTACTGAATGGATTAAAATGAAACTTGGTACAATTTAAGTTCATACTATGGAGTAACATATAGGATACTTTTTATCCCGAAATACAGCACGGTTCCCTTGGGAGAGGGGATGAAAGTCAACATGTGTACTTAGCTGTAATTCATTAACGCGTGGTCCGATTTCATTCATTCTTTTTTTGTTAGAAAGTAGATACTTTAAAGATTACCGGCTAATCTCTGAAAGGCTGGATCGATTTTGATGGGACTTTCACTGACCGATTGATTTGATCTACCTAAACATCCGCCAGTGAACTTTTAACAGTTTTTAGCAAGGTATGAGCTCAAAGGAACTTAGGAAAACAAAATGATTCCCACGGGATTTTTAAAATCAATATCCACACGAACGAAGTCGTGGGTGTCCGCTTGTTAATAATAATGCGCACGTTTTTATCCCAACACTATCATGTGAGCAATGAACAGCCCGCTCCGCTGTCCGATTGGGACACCTCTGTTAGGACGCGCCCGCTGCCCACCCCGCAGGACGCACCCGCTCTCAGCTGGGCCGCAGACTTAATATTGTTGTATGCGAATAAAGCCGTGAGAATTATAGCGCTGTGGCAACGTCCCAAAAAACAGAGGACATTCATGTCTGTGACTCAGTTTGTATCGATCTGAGAGTCGAGACTATTGTTGGACTATTACAATTACTTGTATTAGTTCATTTCCGCGCAGATCTATTCGAGGCGATTATGTAAAACAAAGAAAGTTTTATCGAAAATGTTTCATGTTAACTAGGTATGACGTATCTCTACAGTTCTTTCATTACTATTTTTGTGACGTTTTGAGTTTCATAGTTTTATTCATGTAATAGTACTATGATGTCTACGTTTCACTTCACATCGTGGCTATGTAATTCTGTTAAATACCTGTTAAATAAAGTCCTTGATTACAATCTCAACTTGTGGTAATTTACGATGCAGTTTAAAGTAGAAGCGAAATAACTTGCTATGCGATTCTCTAAGATAAAATGCAAATCATCGGTTGTACATCGGATGTTTGGTTAGATGAAACTTTGGTATTATTCTCTTGTTAACTTCGACCCTGCGTCAGTAGCGCTTCACGAGCGAGTGTGTTCGACGTAGGAAACTAGATTTTGACATTTATGTTTCGCAATCGCTGGAAGGTTTATGGCAGCTTATATTGCACCCATACCTCTCGTTCGGAAACCTTCTACGTCTATGTCTATAAATCTATTGTGGCCTTGAAATGAAAGAAAGCTTGTTGTACTCACCGACATGTGACTCTGGTGGGCGCGGCGCAGGCGGCCGGCGGCACGATGATGCGCACGCCGCCACGTCGTTTCGCCTTCATGGCGCCGCCGCGCGCGTCCACCACGAACGACACCAGGAACCTGCGGATCAACAACAAAGGTCCTTTTTACTTATTACTTGTGCTTTCTAACGCCTAATTTCATCCCTTTTTAACGACAAACATCAGACGATAACTATATTAAAGTTGTTACTGAGGTTGTGTTCTTTGATTCAGAACATCCAGTTCACCAGGTTTTTTATTCCAGTGTGTTCTTTGCAGACAGCGGGTTCAACCTACGCGTCTCGTTCGATATAGGCGTGGTTACTTATGGTAATATTACATAATAAGTACAACTTTTATTTTTGTTCTATATTCATAAAGTAGAGCTAGTATAACATTGACGCGTGGATCGTTCCCTCAGTCGACTCGAGCCGATTTTACCCGAACGAGCGTTACATAGCCGAGCGTGACGGCTCAATCTCATTCGTTACCCACAAAATAAAGTGCTCAGCGCGCTTAAAGAAGTTTACACTTCAATAAAAACTCCGGTCAAGTGACGTGGCATCAGAGTTCAATTTACCCGATGTCGAGCGGCTGCCGCTCGATGGTGGCGACGCGGCTGTCATTGTTGCTGGGCCACAGGTGTCCGTCCGTGACGCTGTCCTCGAGCGGCCGCGCGCGGTTCAGCGTGCCCGCCTCGCTGTTCATGTAGCGGTACTGCTGCTGCTGCTGGATCGGACACTCCACTTCTCCTGGAACAACGTTTACATCAGCTTTTCCAGGGTATTGATGTCGTCCATGACACCAACGGCGACACTTTGGCTTTATCGCCTGGAATGTGCGCGGATATGACTAGCGAAGTCAAACTTAGTCTTAAAAGTTTGGTTGCACGACTCGCAGAAAAGTCGACCGCTACTGTTATAAGTGTAAGAATAAGAAGGCTTTGGCCTCGTCTTCCTTAGTTTTCCAGGGCATTACGATGATGATTAACATGATTTATATTATAATGTGTCGCGTGTATGTGTGACAATGGCGAATCAGCCGCGACATGGCCGCCATTTTTTCTCACCAAAGATTTACTATTGACCAATTCTACCATGTCGAGAGAGAGTGGAAATCTCTTCAAAAGACCTAAGTTCAGTAGTGGACGTTCAGATAAGTGCAGTTCCGGGTGAACTTACCGCCTTCGTCCTCGGAGTCGCTCATGAATGTGTCCTGCATGAGCTCAGGCGCCGCGACCCTGTATTTGCCTTCTAAGCCACCTGCAACAATAAAAGATTTCATTAAAATCTAAGTTTTCACACAAAAATTTCGAGTGAAACCACTCTGACGAGAGAGAAGGAGGGCATTAAACATGGCTCATAGTGGACTATCTGAAAAACTGTAGGAGCTTAGATGAAATACATTTTAGACCCTAAGGGATAGACCCTGGATTCATCTTTGAACGTGATTTTCACCCACTTCAAAACGTCAAATTAAATTGAAATTTTGCACTCATCAAGGACTCATGACAATATAATAATTTAATAAGTTTTTTCCATTATCCTGAACAAGATCGCTAAGAAAGCGTGTTTTTTAGATTTTTTAATTTCTATATAATGACGTATAATCTGCACCTGAAAAATGTAACAATCTGCACTTCAGAAAAGTAGGACACGTGTGATTTGAAATTCAGTTTGCAAATACTGATTGATGCCGTTTCTTATCAGAAGCGAGCAATGTGCGCTTTGTTCCAGATAATTACTGATGCAATCGAGAAGTTACAGCAACACATGTAGAAAGGTTTTATTGCACTGACGTAGATTTTATTTTCCTCATACTAATAAATGTTCAATGTTTGGGTTGCCATCGCCCAGCCATGGGCCAACGGCCAACGCGACTGTTTAATAAAACTAGACAAATGTATCAGTGAAATAGTCCTTAGAAAGTGTACGAACTGACGATGTAAGGAAGTCCCTAACAGTTTAAGGAGACATGCTTCTGCTCCTTTGAATACATAAGCATTCGAAACTCGTCAATTATTATTATAAATAAGAAAGAGAAGCTAAAATAATACTGTCTCTTTTCAGTGACGTAAGGAAGAATAAATTAATGAGAAGTTCTATAATGAAATTGTAAACTCACTAGGTACCTACGCACAGATTGTTTGCTAGGTCTTTAATAATTATACTCGTAGGTATAATCAAGGTAAAATGTGTATCTTATCTACGTGCTTCTAACGTATATGTACCCAGGTATAGTATAGACTAATAAATAATAGTTTAAAAAACCAAAAAAACACGCTTTTTATAGAAAACCAAACTAAAAAATAGAAAATAAATTTTAATAAATATAAATTAATAATAGTGTGCATATGAAAAAAAAGTATTTTATTTAAAAAAGCGTGGGGTGCATGGGTGTATAGAGGATTATCATTTCGATAATATCTTAAAAGCACCCCACGCTTTTTTTACATAAAATACATTTTTTTCAATCACAAATCTGACCGTTTAAAGTGGGTCAAAATCGCGTTCAAAAAAGTCGGTTACAAACATACATACAGGCGAAGCTAATATAAAGCGTGTAATAAATAGATACTCAAAATCCGAATGACCTAAACAAACGAGAAACGTTTCAAAGAAATGCGTGGTTTACGACGATATATTTTTAGGGTTCCGTACCCGAAGGGTAAAAACGGAGCCCTATTAATGTCACTCGGCTGTCTGTCTGTCTGTCTGTCTGTCTGTCTGTCTGTCTGTCCGTCTGTCCGCCGGTCACAGGTCTCTAGCTCGCAGACGAAATGAGTTACAAACCTGAAATTTTGGTATTTAGTGTAAAACGTTAACCCAAAATCAAATATTGAATTAGAAATTGAATTAAATTATTTTTCAGGGGGGCTCCCATACATGAAAAAGGAGCCGGAAAAAAAAATTTTTCTTTACCCTAGCTTGTGGGGTATCATTGTTTAGAGCTCATTAAGTAGAGTACAAATATATATTTTTTTAATTTTTATCTCAAAAAATAAGGGAATTTTTGTGACGGGGGCTATCTCAAAAACTAAACTAGTTGGGAATATGATATTTCAGTATATTATGTACTATATGCTCTATTTAAACAACAAATACTGAAAACAACGATTTATTAAATAGTTTATAAGCTGTGACCAAAATAAACGAACATTTTTTTGGGTTTTTCTTTCACGGTTTGTTGCGATGTCTAGCTCGGAAATTAAATATTTCTTAGACCCAAAATATTATATTGTTCATAATTATGTACGGAACCCTGAAAGAGCGAGGCCCGACTCGCACTTGGCTGATTTTTCAATGTGCGAAGAGCCTAATTAGCAGTAGATAAGTGAAAATAATATACAGAAACATGTGTTCTCTCACAAGGTGACATACTGTAGAAAACATAGGCATAAATATACTATGCTAATTCACGCAACTATAACGTAGGTCGAAGATGGTACATATACATATGTACACGTGGAAATTTTGGATCATTGCCCGAAGAAAATTCATTGACCAAATCATTGGGAAATAGTGTCTCATACACTTGGTAACAATTCAAGGACATCTAGGCCATCACAGCTTTTTTGCAGTTTTTTTTTGGTTTTGTTGATTGTACGGTTTTCACCGCAACGTCGCAACACGAGGCCATGTTAGTGAGTCAGCTTTGCTCCTAAGACAATTTTAATAAGCACCTAATGAATTTGTTATTTACGACACGCAAAAAAGCAAAAACTAAATCACAACGTATTATTTCCCGCGCAGAAACGTAATTAAATCAACGTATGACTAACGCAATCGTAAGATCCGCAAAAAAGCGCTTCTATAGATTTATTTTCATGTCATACACGCGTTACATAAGACCGTGAGGTCAGCGCGTGGGAGTAACAATTGACTTGTCATAATTAAGTTCACGCCATCACCTGACTTGTGACTGCAGTCAATTATGTGGTGAAATCTTTGGAATACCTTCGCGGGGTTACTGGGTCGATTTCATTACGGTCATGCTGTTAACACAGAGAAGCGAGTAGACAGTTCGGAAGCAAGGAAAGAAAAGTTCACAGAAACGTCATGAACACTTTTCGAAATTATTTTATGCGGAAGGGAAATTTTAAATGACTTCAACAGAAACTGGCAAAATGTTATCCATCACGACGACTCAAAAGTAGTAAATTGAACGGCTTAGGTACGTGAAAATATAATACTTTGACTTATATTTTTCTATCACACTTTATTAGAGCAGAACGTAGCTTATAGGTACGTATCTATATCTCTACGTACATCACACGTTTAAGCTACATGCTGTGTAGCTTCTTTCTCTCGAAGTCTTAGAAAGAGACTGCGTTACATGTATAGCCTGTACCTAAGTGACTTTGTGGGACGCAAAAGAAGCTCCTCTTCACCCTTGTTTTACGCAAGTACCTACGCTCGTCTCAAAACGGTGTTTGCTTGCTAAACCGTGTTATTACTGTGGCTTTGCATTGTTACAAGTCATTCAACGCCTATTGTAAATTGCCGCTGATATAATTGAACACATCCTTCGGACAGTGCGTGGTTTGTTCCTTCCTATGGTCTGGGAATTAGGATAGACGTTTGTTTATGGATTCAGCGGGCACTTAAATAGGTTAAGGCTTCTTTAATTTATGGTAAGCTTGGATATAATCTTATCTGATAAGATGACTGTGATTTATACGTAAGTATAACACACTTTTATAACATGAATAAATCTAGATTAATAACTAATTGAAGTGTCTGCTTGTGATATTAGTTAGTTTAGAGATCGTGTAAAATTAATAATACCATTAGCATCCGATTCGATTGTCAAAATCTAGAATTCCTGAACTAATATTGCACCAAACCGCAAAATATTAAGTAGTTCATAATAAGCTTTGATAATTTAGAGAGTAAATTATCAAAGATATTAATACGTAGGTACTAGGTATCTATACTTATTAGACTAATTTGCTTGTCAATATTTGATCTAAATTATTATGATAATAATATAATTAATTACCGAATAATATTTTAGATTGATTAACGACTGCGATTATGAATACATTAATAGGTGTATTAACCTCAATTAATTATGCGGGATTCCGGTGAACTAATGACTTTAGGTACGACATTCTGCATTAATTTCATTAGTGACAAATTCTTGGAAATAAATAAATACTTTACCTACGACCCAATTTATGTAAAATATATTATTATTATTCAAGAGCTGTTTCTGTTGGAAACCTTAAATAAAGTCATAGGTACATGTGTTACATACACATTATACAACACCCACAAATGCTTTCTAAGAAATTAATAAGTAAAAATAGACGCATCGATTATTATCTAATACACAATAAGAGATAGATTCATAAAACGCGTTGCAAGTTGCAAGCCACAAGTTCGAAGGCAAGTTTTTAGCACAAGGTCATACCTATTACCTACCAAACGTCACTCGACAAAAAGCTCCTGTATCCCAGTTTTGATCACTATCTACTGCTATCTACTGCCGCTACAAGTAAACTTCTGATTTCAATCAGATTATTAATAGACTCATAATTCATTCATTTTTTACATAAAAATGTATTGGAAATATCCTGAATTTCTTATCAAACCTATAAAAAATACAGATCCTCAAATAACTCTGTAGTCCATCTTCACTTTTACAATCGAGCTTGGCCGCTGCGTTATACAGGATTAATTGAAAGATCCGCTATATTTAGCAGAAGGCTATGGGTGCAAAATCCTATCGATTTCGCATTTTTAATATAATACTTAGGGCCTGTTTCACCACCTTCTGATAAGTGTCGGATAGCTTATTCACAGCAGCTTTTGTGTTTGTCACGACATAAAGTAAGAAAGTGACACATACGTCTAGGCTATCCGGCACTCATAACAAGGTGGTAAAACAGGCCCTTAATCTCATTAAATATGGGAGGACAGGTCACAGGTCAAATAGTCGCCAAAGTACTCTTACTCTAATTGCAATACAAAAGTTTACTTATAAATAGACTACGCTTGCATGTATGTATGTATATAATATTTACGACGCAATTACAACTTAATGTTGCTGCCGTGTTCGTTTTTATGAATCAGACCTAAGAATAGATCGCTCTTAAAGTATTTTATTGCTACTAATATTTTCAAATCAACTCAATGCCAATGATTGCTAGCTTTTAAAAACTTGTAGGAGAAAACTTTTAGGTACGCGAGTCGCGAACACACATTAATGTATGTATAATAGTAATTACAAGCACTTTTTAGTATTTATTATTGGGAAAATTTGTTAAGATGTTTTTTCGCGATACTACTATAATAAACTACAGTAGACAACTATTTACAAGTACCTATATAAATATACAATTTTTGCAATTATTGATGCAGCGTACATTTTCGTTAAGAAAATCAAATGTTCTACTACAATTTCTACTTTCCACCCTGTATATTCTGTTTACTTGATATGATTTCACACTTAAGTAACCGTACCCATTAAAACGCATCGCAAGCAAACAAGGCTGTAAGGCACTACCAGGTGACCTCACGGGCGGATGATGTCAATACGGCGCTCCTACAAGCAGCAAATAACTGCCCACACCTCGCCTCACCGCTACCCACTTACCCTTATTAGACGAGCTCAACTCATTTTTACAACATTGTCAATTTCCTAGCCAGTTAAATTGACTAGCGTTTATAACAAGCACTCTCTGTCTACAGTTGATTCTCGTGATTGATGCTTAGATGTAATTCTACTCAGATTCAAGTTGGAGTTAAAAAAGGAACGATTTATTTCAGGGAGATTATACATCTCCCTGACATAAATCGGTCACTATACATACACGGTATGTCCCGTTTTGACTCCACCTTGAGTCTAAGTAGAGTCAGAGTACCTACGCTCTATAGATCTCAGCTTAAGTATCGTGATCACCGTCACGGCAACTAATCTGTAACCACATGGTGTATGATCTCCTTCCATCAATTCTTATCACTGGTCCTACAGAATGGATATCATCGTAGAAATTCAGAGCGCCGGCTTCTTTAACTTGGCCCGACAACCGATTTGGGATACTAGCACATTCCGATTCCGAAAACTAGCACACACACCTGGGGAAAGTTTTGCCTTAAAACACTTGTTAAGATAACTTTAAAAGACTAATAGAAATGCATATATTAATATCATAAATGCAAAAGTATGTTTGCCTGACTGCCTGTTGAATTGCATCCTGGAGACGGACATAAATTATTATTATAGAATACTTTTTATTCCGGAAAGCAGACATCTCACGGGATCGGGATGGGACGCAATGAGTGTGAGCTAGTCTATATTAATAATTTCGTGCAGGGGTACGGTAGACTCGATCGAAACCTTATAAGAATAACAGGGCATGAAAAAATATTGATTTCGAGTCGACAACATATTATATCCGCAAAATTCGTATTATGGAGAATTTCGTTAAATTCTAACGGCACTGACAAACAACAAATCGCGTCCGCCATCCAAACAAATCGCAGTCGCCATGGATACGACTCGCCAATTTGACACATCTGACATCGCGTGCGTCGCGCCAAAGGAGTATCCATCACAAAGAAATGTGTGAACTCATGTGACCATAGAGATAGTATAAAATCACTACGTTTATTCATGTGACGTTGTAAAGCGAAGGGTCTTGCCGGAAATATTGAGTGAATCCTATAGAAAGTACAGATTAGGAAAATGAACAAAATTGTGGTAATGTTTACATAATAAATAGATAAAACATTAAATAAAAATAAACAAAGTTCCACAGAGTTATTACCATTGATCTATTAACTAAGAGATCTGAAGCTAAAAATTAACTTGAGGTACAGTTATTGTACTCACCTAACCTAAATGACTCCTGTCTAGGTGTAAATGAAACACCGAATCGCACTTGCTTTTTATTATTTCTAACCGTGTCACTAAATTGATTGTCAAATGGACTTATTTGTTATATTTTAATAAATTTAATCCTACCAAATTAAATAGGTATGTCTCATAAACCATCATTACTTTATGGATTGTTTAGATATTGTTTTTGGATGTTTTTTGTCAATTGACTATTGAATTTAGTCGCATCATAATTTTCCAAAAACATTCATCACGAGGCTGATAAATTTTTATTATTTTGGTGTTCTTCTTCCAAGAATTTATAAATGTTTGATCCTATGTTATTTTTGATAAATTTTCCGTAGTTTTATTATAATGTCCTGTGCTGTGAAAGGATGTAATTCCCATAGCGGCCGAAAAGAAAATTTTAAAGGAACATTATCATTTCATCGGTGAGTTTTGATAGTTTTGTAAGTAAATATAATCTAAAATTATGTAACGTTATTTGTAGTTTTCAATCAACGTGTTCAATTCTACACCGATTTTTGCCTATTTTTTAAATATTTTCTGTTGACTAATAAAGGTTATGTTTTTTAGCATAGTGATGTACTAAAATTGCATATCGATTACGTGCGATAAAATTTTTAACCCCCGACGCAAAAACGACGGGGTGTTATAAGTTTGATGTGTCTGTGTGTGTGTTGTGTGTGTGTGTGTATGTGTGTGTGTCTGTCTGTCTGTCTGTTCCTCTGTAGCGCTAAAACTGGTGAACCGATTTGAACGCGGTTTTTTTTGTTTGAAAGGTGAATTAGTCGAAAGTGTTGAAAATTTTGATGAAAATCGATGCAAGATGGCCGCCGCTACAAAATGGTAGATTATTTATTTTTCACAAATCCGTTAATATGGGTATCAAATAAAAGGGCTTGACTAGTAGAATAACACCATGCAAATCCAAGATGGCCGTGATCAAAAAATGGTGTCGGGTTTTTTTTTTTAAATTTTTTGAACATTAGATTCCGTAGCCACTACACACAATGAATACTTACGTGTATTTCCGCGTGCTAGATTGTTGTATCAAGATCGCTAAATTTTTATTTGTTACAGATTTCCAAAGAACCCAAAAATAAGAAATGAATGGGCACAAAGAATAAGACCGCAATATTGGACATCGCAGAAACACAGTCATATTTGTTCAAAACACTTCACACTTAATTGATTTGTGCCCAGAAACAATTTAAAATGGAGGCGCTTAAAACCAAACGCTATTATTTTTGCCGCATATAGACACATTGGTAATTATAATAATATCAGATATTTGTAATAATACCATAATTTCATGCTAGTGTTGTGTGAAGGTGCAAAATACATGCAAATACTAGTGTTGGACTTAATAGTCTTTGGCACGAATTCAGAGATAAAATAGTCATTAGTGATAGATGTTTGGTCCACGAGTATAATGCTAACATTCTTATAATAAGGTAATTCATCGTTTTCAAGAAAACAACGAAAATCAATTCTAACCTCAACACTGGATGATTTACCCTCTCCCTCCCCCCATCCCATAACCCATATCAAGGCGGCACGTTTTAAAAGTTTTACCCTAAAAGCTGTTATTGGTGTATGAAAAACGCTGAAGCGAAACGTGTAAAATGTTCAACCACGTCTGATTTTTTTAATTTAAGGCAAGAGAACCGTTACCAATGGATGTCTGTAATGCAGAAGAAAATTCCGCCAATGAAGTTTCCATTCGCACATTAACGGAGTGACGTATAAACATTAATGTTCAAAGAAATTTAGTAAGTGTATAATATTCGTTCGTTCGTTTCAAACAATGGACGTCCACTGCTGGACATAGGTCTCTTGCAAGGATCGCCACAGCACACGATCTTGTGCCGCCTGATTCCAGCGGCTACCAGCGACTCGCTTGAGATCGTCTGTCCATCGAGTGGGGGGGCCTACCTACGCTTCGTTTGCTGGTGCGAGGTCGCCATTCAAGCACCTTGGGACCCCAACGTCCATCGGTTCTTCGTGCAATGTGCAACGTGTGCAATGTGCAAATTGCACGAAGTATAATATTACTACCTATTAATATACATAGGTTTAATATTTTGTATTTCGAGACAAAACAATTCACTATTGTAATCTACATAGTACTTTCAGGAAGGTTTTAGTATATGTATAACACACCTAGTTACCATTCTTATGTGCGAAGTTACACGCATAAATGTACCCACATGTCACTAATATTTTTGACTGGTGCACCGCGGTTCCTCTGAGATTGCTGGACCGAAGTCGGTTTAATTTTTCTTAAAAATAGCTTGTATGATCGTATTTTCGAAACACCGTTTATAAAGTTTCATCGACTCCAAAAAGACTCGATTTTATTTCAGTTCTAGAAGGCACAACAAAGGTTCTAGAAGGATATGTATATTTTGTGTTTTTTTTAATATATATATTTATATGTATATTTTTCGATGTGTACACTAAAACCTTTCTGAAAGTATGTAGATTATGATAGTGAAAAAATCATCAAAATCGGTTCATTAGTTGCGGAGATAATTGCGAACATACTTATATACATACATATATACATATATACAACCTCCTTTTTTGAAGTCGGTTTAAAATATACTATAATATGAAACATATTATTCTTGTATTTCCTAACAAGATGATGCCCGAGACTTCATTCACGTGAGCTTAGGTTTTTATTTTATTAATCTTGTAGGAACGCTTTGATACTGGAAGACAAAAGTAGCCTTAGATATCGGTTCCCGGGTTGCAAGCTGTCTTGTGTACAAAATTTCGTCCAAATCGGATGGGCCCTGAAAAGGTAAAAGACAGAAAGACACACTTTCGCATAATGTAATATGGTCCACATATTTAAACACGCATATTGTGTCCCTATAGATCCTCACAGTCAAAATATCGATAGTTACATCACTAGCACGTCACGTGTCATCGTCACGTGTCATTAAAAAACTTGTGACCACAGACAGATATAAACTTGACATCTATTTAGAGTATATATTACAATATCTTAGGTTATTACTGTGGGCTTGACAGCACTCAATGTATGTTTTCAAAGGTTCCAAACACCCAAAAATCTATGCCGCTGCGCTCGGAAATGTACCACAGAGTATAAAAAATAGTACGTTGAGTCGTAAGACGTCTGCCAACATTCGCGCGCTGATTTTATTCGTGTCTTAACATGAACCTATAGAAGAGGACTTGGCATAATGTCCTATAGAAAATAGTGGATCGGAAAATAGCTTAAGCTTATCAAAATTTTCATAAGTGTGTAAGAGACAACACTACATTTTTAAACATAACAATAAAACAGATCGTGGCAGAAATTTTATTGCAACTTCCCTTAAGATGGCCTCCCTAAAATGTATACATGAACACTCACACACGCACAACTTGAGACATCACAATGAACACGCGCCATTTTATGTTACAGGATTGTGCGTGTGTGAGTGTATTTTTGGCACGTTTTTAAGGTAGGTATGCCTACTCTACTTATTATTATTATCTCTATGTGTCTTAAGATCAGAGATGGTTTACGACCATAGAGATAATAATAATAATATAGAGTTGCCCTAATGTCCTATAGAAAATAGTGGATCGGAAAATAGCTCAAGCTTATCAAAATTTTCATAAGTGTGTAGGAGACAACATTACATTTTTGACATAATAATAAAACAGTTTGAGGCAGACTGAAAACAAAAGATGGCCTCCTTAAAATGTATACATGAACACTTACACACGCACAACTTGAGACATCACAATGAACAGGCGCCATTTTATGTTTTCGGATTGTGCATGTATGATACCTAATCTAAGCGTGTGTGAGTGTATTTTTGACACGTTTTTAAAGTAGGTATGGCTCCTCCATTATTATTATTATCTCTATGTTTTCGACATTCGAGCGGTTCAAAACTAAATACTTTTCTTCAGTCGTTGACGTTTCGTGAAAATATTGTTTTTGACAATGTCTAAAATTCAAATGTCATTTAGTTTTGCAGTGATTTACTTTGTTTGGATTACATACTATGCCGAAAATCGTAAGTATTTCATAAAATCTTTCATTGGTCGTGTCTGTCTTTGTATGGTCTTTTGTTTGATAATACCTATATGATACCATTTTGTTAACAGCCGAATCTCCTTGCATTTGGAAAACATTGTCACAATTGTGGAAAGTGGATGCAGCGAAGAGCTCTTCGTAAAGATGGTGAGTAGTATTTTGGTAGGTATGTAGGCAGGTTGTATTTTTAAGTGAGTTTTGTTCTATGTTTTCTTTTTAAAGTGTGGATTGTTAGACTTTCTGTATTCAAATAAAATAAGTACTTATTTACTTCCAGTGGCATGCAATTTTAGTAATGGCAAAATATTTGCAAGAAATTGCAAGCAAATGCAAATATGCAGTCGATGTGTGGAATGCGACAACATTATATTCGGTAAGTGGCTCAATATTTTTTCTCTATAACCCAACAAATAATAATAAATGACCACAGCATAGCCTGTGTTGAGATGTCATGAACACATACAGAAACAGACACTATTTCTTGATAATGGAATGGACCCCTTCATGCGCAAGTTCAACTTGAACTTGGCTGTTTCTTATTATACAATTGGACATTATTAATTGTATAATATATTTTTGCAGATAATTTCAATTATTGCGAGTGTTGTGGCCTAGAAACAATTAGGCAGTTAAGAATAACCAAGGCTCGGGCACTTTCAAACATTTTTCCAAAAAATCAAACTGCTCCTGTTGCATCTGTTAAATCACTAGCTGCCTCTACAATACAACCTGACAAATCCCAAGATTTATTTGATGAATTTCGGGTAAGTTAATGGTGCAGGTCACCAAGTACAATAAAATGAAAAATAATACTTATTACCAGATAGAGGTATGAGGATATACCTACATATATTATACACAATACTTATTATTATTTGAATATTTGTCTAATATATTTTCTCCTTTAAGGTCGATAACGAAGAGTTGACGCTAATCGAAGAGTCACTGGTGACTGATGATGTTTCTTCGGACAACGAGAAAAAACAAGAATCAGTGCTGCCAGTCAGCAATGATTCTATTTCTTTAGAAGAAGAGGAGAAAGAAAACACATCAAATGGCTGGCAGACCTCAACATAAATATTCAAGCAGGTTTAGTACAGAACATCAGCCCCCCAGGACTAACTATGTATATTTAGCACTTTCAAATAACACCATTCAAGTATCATTCAGTTGGTTCTATGATTTATGAGGGTATTCAATGTCAAGCACTTCATTTTTTAGGTGAAAAAATTAAAATTATTTTAAAAAATTTCATTTTTATTTTAAAAGTTTTCATAGTGAGAAGAATGGACCCAGATAGAGCATTAAAGCCATTTCCAGATATATGATATGATTAGATTTATACAATGGTAATACGTCTGATGCTAATCATTTTGAGGCTAATATACGACAATATAATTCAGTATTTTTACCTAATCCTGTGTCCACCCATGGCCAGCTCTATGTTGCCTTCTCTCGAGTTCGAAGATTCGATGATGTAAAAATTCAAATTTATATTAATACCACTGAACAAGGCTTGAAAGGTGATAAATATTTAACGAAAAATGTTTTATGATATAATCAACCTGTGATGTATAATAGAGAATATTCCTTCATAAGTATCTTTGCCAAATTCTCGGGTGAGTACTCATTGTAAAATTACAATTTACATACTTCCTAATATTATTTTCTACGATTATTTTTGATTTAGCCGATTTATTTTACTGAGAATAAACCTTAAAACTTATGTTTTGTTAATTTATGTTAGTTTATTTTGAATGATAAGTAATTTAAAATAAAAATTATTTGTGTAAAAACTTTTGCAGTTTTTATTTACCTCTCATATCTCATGTCTCATGTAGCAAGATCATGCTCCATATAATTAACAGACGCCTACAGCCTTACCTTCAGCGGCAAATACCAAATGAGCAGGCTGGTTTTGTAAAAGGCCGCGGGACTCGGGAACAAATTGTCAACATTAGACAACTCATAGAGAAAAGCCGGGAATTTAATGTACCAATGATTATGTGTTTTGTTGACTACTCTAAGGCATTTGACTGTGTGCGATGGGACTGTCTATGGAGAATCCTAAGAGAGATGGGTGTTCCTGAGCATTTAATAAATCTAATCGCAGCCCTATATGAGAATGGAGAGTCAATGATCAGGGTAAATGAAGTGGTGTCAACATCTTTCAAACCGCAAAAAGGAGTCCGACAGGGATGTATACTATCCCCTCTACTTTTCAATATCTATGGCGAATATATTATGAGGACAGCGCTAGAAGAGTGGGATGGTGGCATTTCTGTTGGGGGAAATAAAATCAGCAACCTCCGATATGCAGATGATACCACACTATTTGCATCCTCGGAGCGGGAAATGGCTGAACTGGTGGATAGAGTTGAGCATGCAAGTGAAATGGTTGGACTTTCCATAAACAAAAAGAAAACCAAAGTCATGGTGGTGGATCGAGCTGGACTTATTACACGAACGGGTGAACTCGAGGATCTAGAGTTTGTGAGCCAGTTTGTTTACCTAGGGTCACTGATAAGCAATCAGGGAGGTTGTGACGCGGAAATTCGGAGACGTACACAGATGGCCAAAGCAGCAATGAGCAAGTTAACCAGAATCTGGCAAAACAGGAGAGTGTCAAATACCACCAAGACCAGACTCGTGCGTGCCTTGGTGTTCTCAATATTTTTATACGGCTCCGAATCATGGTCAATCCGTGCAGCCGACCGAAAGAAAATCGATGCATTTGAAATGTGGTGTTGGAGGAGAATGCTACGAATACCGTGGACAGCAAAGAGAACGAACAAGTCCATTCTCAACCAACTAAACATTACTACCAGACTATCCACTATCTGCTACCAACGAGTCCTCAGTTATTTTGGTCATATTGCCCGGAGACAACCAGACAATCTGGATAAACTGGTTGTAATAGGAAAGATCGAGGGCAAAAGATCAAGGGGTCGATCACCTACCCGCTGGTCTGACCAGATACAGGCTATATTGGGCCTTAATATTCCGACTGCCCTGAGACAAGCTGAAGACAGAGTGGCGTGGAGGCAGCTGGTTGACTCTTCAGTAAAGGCATTCCAAGACAAGCACGACCTTCAGTAATGAAGTGCACGAAGAAGAAGAATTTACCTACTATATAAATTATTAAACACAATGAACGCTATACGAATCTATGCTTTACTTTCCTTTAATATTCCTTGAGAACCAATGACTACAGAAATATCTACCTACATTTTTTACCTAGATGTGTATTATGAGTCCCCCGAGCGAAGCCGGGTTTTCTTCTAGTATTATTATAAAAATCCTTCAATAATCACGCGACTGTAATCTGTGTCATGAGCTCAACCTTACAGAGGCTTAAAACATTCCAGTTATATTTCAAACCTATCTTAGAAAAGAAGCCTGCTAAGTTTTCAATGCTAGAAGGTAATTGTAATGTACTTACTGATTTGTATTGCGTTTGTTATTCTAGTATAGTAATATGTCAACACGAGTTAATGGAAAATAATTAGCGTTGTAGAATACAAATTAATAATAAACCTTGGTCATTATGCGTAAACATTTACGATTTATTCTTCTCCGTCTTTAAAAAAAAAGATTTACTTTATCCCTTACCATTAACATTTTTCTATCTTTATATAAGTTAAATAACTTGTATGAGTTCACAGTTAGTGCGAAATCCAGACACAAGCTTGTTTTACAGTTATAAGAGACTTATTCATCGTTAAATTCTGAAAAAATAGACTATCGTAATCGCAAAATAATTAGGTATACAGATTAGAACGAAAATAAACTTGTCATTAAAAAAATATAATAAATCTATGAGTAGGTAAGATAAAACAATAAATACGACAATATTAGTCATAGAAAAAGATGAACGACTTTAATGGCATTCATAGTGCTGTTGTGCATTTAATTAATGTATCCTTTAACCCAAATAGCGTCACAACGCCGGTCTCCTTGGTTTTATTTCAGCGAATTATCATCCCATGCTACAATGTAACTTGCTACATACTAAAAACGTGTAACTTTATCGCTTTGACTGTTAGACTTCACTAATTACAGTAATTACAGACCTTCATTGTTTGTATTGATGTTTTTACTTTTCAGACTTATACACGCTTAGTCATGTGTAGATTTCAGCTAAATAAGTACCTACGACATTTTTCATAGTTCGATTTGTCGATGTTTCGATCTGTTTAACGTATATTTCTAATTTATAAAGGTTTTTAGCTATATTTTGATATATCGGACACTATTTTACCAAAATTTTAGTAACTAAGTACTTGATGTTAATTTAATTTAAAAAAAAACTGAATGAATAGGTTTAAGGTATTATCGATGGTTTAAAGATAGTGATATGTTCACGATATTCAGCATTACTATAAAAGGATTGTTTACTTTACAACTTGATTAGCATTTAGCAATAACTTGCTAAACTGTGTATTGGTCTTTAGGTTGAAAATAGTTTTCTTTGGTTTATCAATCATTCACAGTATAATAAGTTCATGAGTATGACTTATATTGACGTCAATTTTTGTAACGATTGTCATCTGACCTCCACAATCCATTAGGGTTAAATCATTTTAGGTTCAAATTATTGACTCACACGAGCAATCAAATACACTGGTTATTTACCAATCGATTGTGACGGTATTCACCGTGGGATACAAGCAGTTATTTTGCAGAAGTTCATAAAGGCCAAGTCAAATAAACTTTATTGAAAATTTTTTGAGCGTCAATTTAAGATAATATGTATGATGTCCTCCCGACCAAATTTCGGCTACGGCGGCAAATCTCAACGCTTCAACCTACCTATATATAACTGTTAGTAAAAACTTATAAAATAACTGTTAAATAAGTTTTTCTTTCAGATCATCGCTACTCAATGATATGGCAAACTAACACCCTAACCTGAAATATTACTACTTGTATTCAGCCATTTCAGCCATTGTTGTATAATCTGACCTTTAACGCCTTTTGTTGGGGCAAACATAATAATGGGAGTTCGTTGAGGGTTATAGTACAGACCTAAGTACATCTATAAATAGTACAGAAATGTCAATGGTGGAATGAGTACCACTATAAATGTTAGCTTGATAATTTTCGGTCTTTGTGTTCTTTGAACCAATGCAGACTTATAAAAAGAGGTCGCAGAAGTGTCGGAAGGCAAATATGCCGTTGGATGATTATGGGATGATCCCCGATTATGGGGAAGTGGATGAGACTGGCAACAATACACACAATGGTGTGCAAATGAGGAGATCGTCATCGTCGTCTCAACCAATAGACGTTCCCTACTATATACACATATGTATCTTATCAAAGATCAAAACAATTTCAAATTTCGAGTCGACAACATTATTATGTAAAATGACATCTTCTGAGACAGACGGAAAAACGGACAATGTCTCACCACCATAAGAGGTTATTTTTGACCATTTTGGTATGGAACTTTAAAGAGGAGGTCAAAAGAGGCTGAAAACACTATCCCTTAAGCTTGAATAATAATTAAAGAATCCATCTCGGATTCTTTATTATAAAAATAAATTGGATGGCAAAAGATCACAAATAAGAAGAAAATAAAAGTTCAAGTGCATAATGATGCATCATTCATACCTATTGTTAGAACGAGAAAAGACAACACGTACAAAAATCAGTTTTAGAATACGTGATTCCATTAATACATTCATTTGTCTCTTATGATTGCCAATTTACAGCAAACCGTTATATGTAATTTTAATGGAAGAGTTCCAACGACTAATGTAAATAAATATACAATGCTGTATGTCATATTATGTGTGTAACATTATTTTCTAAACATATAACAGAGAAGACATGTTGTTAATACATTTATAAACAAATGAAAGCCACGATATTGTAAATTAATCAATCATTTAACAAATACATGCTTTCAATCTTTTTCTTTACGTATCAGCACTATGGCATTGCCTATCAGATTTTGATGGGACCTTTAATAACATAATATTAAAGCGTAGTTCAGATTTCCCATACTATTCTGCTATATAGTATATCAAACTGCTTCATAAGCATACCGAGCTCATAATACATGAAGAAGCTTCAGAAGGTTCATAAAGATGAAACGTAAGTAATTTGGGGAACACCATTACCAGGTACTAAGTGTTTCCTTGGTTAATGAATATAATAATGGAAAGAAAACATCTAATATCATAAACAGCACAAACACAACCGAGCAATACGCAAGCAGCCGCTAGCGAAATAATATCAACGAGATCTATGTAATGAAAACAATGTATGTAGAATTTGTAGTAAATATTTACACCATAAAACGCATCTGGCAGGTTGATTGACGGGCGCAGTGATTGCCATTGTCACCGACTACAACACACGAGATTCTATCAACATCTAATTGCCCTTGAATTGTAAAGCCACCGTGACATTTGCGGGGTTCCGACTATTTTGCTTTTCAACATACAATTTCGTTCTGCTCATAACATTACAAACCAACCAGCTTATAAAATGAACGATTCATACGATAATCACAAACGCAGCGTTTACGCGATCGTATGGTGCCCCCGGTTAAATCATATTGATAAGTAAATTACTAAGTATAAGAAAATATGTTGACGTGATAACGTCTTATAAATCGATGAACGATTACACGCACGGAAAAGGATAACTCTGTTACGTTCTCTCTGTTCTCATCTGTTACGTTCCGCGGAAGCGCGGAACTAAGCGTTCGGCTTGTCGCATTTATCTCTCTTTGTTTTCTGATAACGTTATCACGTAAAATTATCGTCCTTAAACCAACTTTACAGACAACCAATTTTTTTAATAATTATAAAAGCCTCTTATTGTTTCTCTCAAACTGATGCCAATTCTAACTTATTACCAAACATAATCTCAAGTCTTTCGCTGGAAGCCACCAGACACAAGCGTCAAAAGACCACTATTAGTAGACATCCTTATAAAGTCCTTATAATTCATGATCATTGATCATGAATGGGTGCCAGAATTGTGTTGTAGGGTTCAGATGACGACGACAAAAAACCTCGTTTCTCTAGTTGCAAAAAAAAAAAATGGTTAATTGACTGACTGAGTGAGACATCAATGCAGATGTTAAATCTCTAGGAATATATGTCTTGAATTTAAAGCCAGTAGCCACCCGTGGCGTTAAGCAGTTATCTTTAAACAGTCCATTTATGTTGGTTTGTTTGTCATCTTACAAATAAAAGACATCTCTTTTTTAGTAACATGACAAAATAGTGATGACAATCTTAGCTCCTCCTATAATTATGTGTTGAGTGACTGATTGAGTAACGTATATTAAAATAAACGTGTTTGTAAGAAAATGTTACACTGTAGCAGTGCACCAGAAATCCATAAATTCTATTCTTGCCTCTTGCGTATTCTTAGGTGTACCTACTCGTAATTTAAATAGGAGTGACTAAGCATAAAATCATGAACTATTAAGTATTCATTATAAGAAGAGTGCCTCAGGGATCTTCTGCAGAACCGCTTTTATTTAATCTATATAGATTGGAACTCTTAAAATTTACGGAAAATCCAATGAATTAATGAGAGACATAGAATACCTAAGATTAACATGCTTACATCAACTGGTCCAAGAAAACGTTTATAACGAGATTTTGATCAATTCAAATGTATTTTGGAATCTATTAAATTGTGTAAGTTAGTTTTTCATACAAAATTTTAAGCACAAGACGCTTTTACTATGTCCTCTAAACTGTTCACTGAAAATTTTAGACAATTAAGTTCCAATGAGGTGAGCAAATATGGCTAGAGTAGGTGTATTGTAAATGGTATGCTAAGGTCATTACCTTAGGTAGCACTTGCAACAGCATACAAATGTAATTTAACAGTTTTATAATCATGCAGATGTTAGTTAAAAACAAAAAGTGTTCTTCGTCTTAACTCGGTCCCAGCTTATTATCTAATTCTAATCTAAATTGACATGGTACAAATTAGAAGCAGAAGAAAGCATTGTAATGAAAACTCTAAAGGAAAAAATTGGCTTCCGGAACTAAAAAAATATTCCCTAACCGGGGAAAAAGTTAAGCAACTTACCTACACATCATTTAGATGTTACTTGAATAATAATTGTATAGCCAAAAATGTTAGCTAGTTAAGACGTATGTTATTATTGCTATAATTGTATCAACGATGCATGTACAAAAACTTGACCACTTATCGGTAGGTACTAAAAACATAAGACCGTGAATATGACAAAAAAAGAACAAAAACAATGGCAATTTAAACAACAGATCAACGATAAACGAGGACAAAAACCAAATTGTTGATACCTACTACGATCTCCAACATAGTAGGTAATAGTTGATATTCTGTGATAATAGTGACAATATTTACATCATATGTTGCCAAAAATTTACGTCATTAACGAAATTTTTCATTTCGACGTAAAATCTGTCCACTACTATGTATGTTACGGGAAAAGTCTGTAGGACGTTTAAAGTTGTTACTGCCCGGACATAAGTCGGTTTTGCCACAGTAATAGAACTTCTGGGCAGAATTCTCAAATATCAGCTGTGTAGCGGCTTACTCTGAGCCGCTTGGCAATGTAGATACTATTAAAGTGTGTGTCAAGAAAATTGTTATTAATCAAAATAAAGATAAAATAAGCTCTTAATCCCTCTCTTCTATGCTTTCTCTCTCATGAGAGGAATCCAGTGCCCAGCAGTGAGACATTAAAGAGCTTCAGTGGTGGCGACTGGTGACTTCTACTAAGACAGTGGTGCACAAAGTCTCTAAACAAAATGAACAGGTTTCCGGTTTGACCTGTGCGCATACACGATTAGTTCACAGTTCACACTGCCTACTTGTTAGTTGATTTAGCCAATTTTCAGGATATTTAACACCGTTACGTTAATAGCTCTGTTTACTGATACAATATAAAATGTCTCATTGTACGAGTGTGTGTGCCGTGATCTCATGCCGGCAACGTGAATGCAAATTGACTTAAACTCAACATCCTCATCTTATATCTATACAAGTGATGCTAAAGAAACTGTATGTACGCGACCAGATACCTACCTATCTATTTATTTTAAAACAGATTAAAAATTGCTATGGCAAGGCTTCGACCTAAAGTTGGGTCTCCACCAAACACAAATTGCCAACTTTAGTCACCAACACGTGTGGACAACACAAAAGCTGGCAATTTTTCTTTGGTGGAGATCCAGCTTAAGATTTATAATGGTACTAATACTGTTTTACCACCACCACTACAGCTTTTTAACGTCCCACTGCTGGGCACAGGCCTCTCATAGGAGAGAGGAATTTAGGGCTTAGACCCGCCACGCTGCTCCAATGCGGGTCGGCGGTCTTAGAGCACGGCTCTAAATGTAACGCTATCTGCACGGAACACAATATTATAATACCGGCATACACAGGCATGCTCAATATTGAATTAGTGATGTGTGTTGATTTTAACGATGTAAGCATAGGTAATTTATAAGTCAAAGAATCTAATAAGCGTAGGGATAAATATTGATTAATTTCCTAAATATATATTAACGTAGTTTACATTTAATATCTATATTATAGTTTTACTGTAAATACCGGCAAATTTGGTTGTTCTGCTGACAGAATGACAGGTTCACGGCCAACCATGTGTATCAAATTATTATCAATGTGGGTAACGATGATGTAAACCGAAACATTTGTATAACCTTGACTCGCCTGCCTCTGAATTACGTGCATTGTTAGACCTCAATTTACATTTTCCTACACTTCTTATTTACCCCAATTGAATCCATTGAGGTGATACTATTTCAGCGTTAGAACAAGGTCTTGCGTTATGATAAATTATACTATTCCATGTACATAATATCTAAATCTATGGTTATATAATAAATCCACAAATGTCGTAGTTATATATATACGAAAGTGTGTATGTTTATCTGTTACTTTTTCATAGCTCAACCGATTAGCCGTTAGAAAATATTTGAAACAGATATACTCGTAACGCATCCTTGATACGAACAAGACAACTTTTTATTTCGGAAAAATATTCTTATTATAAGGAAAGAAGATATCCTCTAATATCCTTAGAGTAACAAAGTATTAGAGGCAACTATTTGTCAGCAAAAAGGTTGAACGCCAAGAACTCCAATCGGAATCTACATGGGTGATACAATTACTAAGCTTAGTCAATCGGCGCTTCTTCGCTTTATAGCTCTGTGACTCAAGGGCTATCGTATCATATCAACGTAGGGCTGTAGCCTGAAAGTATACATATAAAAAAGTTTTTTTTTTTATGTGTTCAAATTATATTGATGCACGGTGTATTCCCGGCCTGGTCATTACGAAACCGACTTGGGTTTTATTTAGGACATAAACACGGAATGTGGGTCAACGTTACTAAGAGCTGACGTCGAACTGTTTTTGCAGACCACCATTAAAATGTATATCAGAGTTCCACCCAAGTCCAATGTAAACTGAACCAGATTGACAGATCTGAAAGGAATGCGTTTCGTTTCAATGTTTATGTAACTATTTTTTTAAACCCCAACGCGAAAAGAGACGCGTTAAATAAAATACCAATTTGTCTATATGTTTGTCTGTGATATCGTAGCTCTTAAATAGATGGACCTATTTGTATTTGTTTTTTTATTTTAAGGTGTGTTTAATTGAATTAGTTGTTAATAATTATGTCTGATGAAAATCGGTTCAGCCGTTTGAAGATTCTCAGTTCTTTTTCTAGCCGGTATAGGGCTCTCAGACAAACGACTTGTCGACTCAAAAGGCACACTAAGTAGGTAATACCTACAACACTGCAAATAGTGATTTTGAACTGATGCTGCAATCAAGACATTCTGCGGACTACTTAAATTGTTGATCGACAATAAGAAAACAAATGATTTGTGGGGAATTTCCGTTAACGTTGTAAAGTCATTGATTGACATTGTTGCACCTGAGTTAGCTTTAATATTTAACAATTGTATCGACTGTGGTGTGTTTCCTGACTTAATGAAACATAGTAAAATAATTCCGTTATTTAAATCAGGTAGTACTAGTGACCCCACTAACTTTAGACCAATATCGGTACTACCTACCTTTAGTAAAATTTTTGAAAAATTAATACTAAATCAATTGCTTAAACATTTTCATACTAATGATATATTACATACAAAACAGTTTGGTTTCACAAGGGGTCGCTCAACAACTGATGCTGGTGTTGAGTTAATTAAACATATATTTGAAGCCTGGGAGGAGTCACATGATGCACTTGGAGTTTTTTGTGATTTGTCCAAGGCTTTTGATTGTGTTGATCATGAAACATTACTCAGAAAACTACACCATTATGGAATTAAAGGTGCAGCTTTGGATTTAATGAATTCTTACCTTAATGATAGAACACAAAAAGTAGATGTGAACGGAAAGCGGTCTACCGGATCAGCTGTAAAAATAGGAGTTCCACAGGGTTCTATTCTTGGGCCCTTTCTATTCCTTATTTATATTAATGACCTTCCTTATCTCGCTAAGGATAGTCACGGGATAGTATTGTTTGCTGTTGATACATCACTTTTGTTTAAAATTGATAGATACCAAAGAATACCTGACGAAGTAAACAATTCTCTCACAAAAGTGGTACAGTGGTTTGAAGCAAATAACTTATTACTTAATGGGAAAAAAACTAAGTGTGTTAAATTCACTTTACCTAATGTTAAACAAGTTGAAACCACTGTACAGCTTAATAATGAGGAATTAGATCTAGTGGATACGGCTGTTTTCCTGGGGATAACGTTAGATGCTAAACTCCAATGGGGCCCTCATGTAAATAACTTATCGAACAGACTTAGTTCTGCTGCATATGCGGTTAAAAAGATTCGCCAACTAACTGATATTGAAACTGCGAGGTTAGTTTATTTTAGTTACTTTCACAGCATTATGTCATATGGCATACTTTTATGGGGTAATGCTGCTGATATTAATTCCATTTTCGTGCTGCAGAAGAGGGCTGTTCGTGCCATATATAATATGGGACCCAGAGAGTCACTGAGAAATAAGTTTAAGGAAGTTAAAATTATGACAGTTTATAACCAATATATTCTTGAAAATTTAATATATGTACACAAAAATATCGATAAATTTAAGAAAAAAAGTGACTGTCATAACATTAATCTTAGAAATAAAGATAAACTTGTGTTGCCCACTACTAGGCTGCGAAAAGTTGGAAAATCATTTGTTGGTAATTCTGTACTTTTTTATAATATGTTGCCAGAGAACATTTTGGATATGTCTCTCAATAAGTTCAAAGGTTTTATTAAACGCAAATTAATTGAAAAGTCTTACTATAGCTTAAAAGATTTTTTTAATGACAAAAATCCATGGACATAGATTGCTCTAAAAGCCAACAGTTCAAATCATTTTTATGGCTATTATACCATATTGTAAGATGGTGATAATAAAAAAAAATAAACCCGGCTGAGTTTGTTGTGGGCTCTTCTCAGACCAGGGCGCGTTTGGAACCCTCGTAGTTTTAGTTTTAAGTTTCCGTAAATAATTATCACCATTGCCTGTACCTAAATTGACGTTCAAAAAGTGTACAGTGTACCAATTTTGAATAAAGTTTATTTGATTTGATTTGATTTGATTTGATTTGTTGACATCTTATAGCAGGTGCTTTGGGCTCATTGATTTGGTCACTTCAGTGTATTTGTCTTACATACAGTGATCAGAGTCTGATGATGGGGCAAGAAGGTACTCACAGAAACTCAGTTTTATAGACCGTCAGTTTTCAGTTTGACATTTCACTTGTCGGGGGTAATTTTAATTTACACGTGTTTACCAACTGAAAACCGCATTATTGGAAACAGTGACAATGCAGGCACAATAACAAACATAACAGATGCTTTGTCGATTGTTCTTTTTAGTAATTACACATAGGTACTTAGATAATTATTATGCAGGTCACGCGTAAAATTACCAATTGCAATATAAATTGACAGGTCTGCAAGTCAAAGAAGTCTTACACTTATGTTATGACTTAAGTAATAGGTACACTTGTGCTGTTAAGGCCAAGTCAAGTTTACTTTAGAGTAGACAAACAACAAAACAAAACAAAAGATTTGGCGTTGTAATACTTATTAAAAAAATAATAATGGAGTACATAATAACTACAGCTGTTTAGTATTCAAAATCTTAAAGATGAAGAGTTTTTCGATGAATTCAGCGATTGTTGAAACATTTTCTATATTGTTTCGAGCTTGTTCGTAGTAAAAGAAACAATGTACTACACATCACTATTGTTGACAAACTACCGTTACGCGTAATCGCTCTTTTACCATTTCCGATAAAGAAAAATTCGTTCTTAATTAATGAACCATAATAATAATTTAAATGATGCAACTCATACCATCGTCAGGTGACTTGAAGCATTGTAAACACGACACTTTCTTCTTCTTTTTCACTTTCCCTTCATCCTTCTTCTGTTTCGTGTCAAGATCCTTTTTGACGTCCTTGGCTTTGTTTTTCTTGTTTTGATTTTTCACCACACCCATTTTGACATAACACGGAAAGTGCGCGTAAGTTTAATTCAACTTTAAGGCTCGTAAGGGCTAGAATCTAGAGCCGTAAAAAGCCGGTAAAAACAATGATCAACATTTGATTTGTTTTTTTTTTTTTTAATTTTCGCGGGCTGCGGACGGCGCGCGCTGCAGATGTACGTTCGGAAACTAGCGCCGGACTAGCAACGATAACTGCATTCGCGTGCGAGCAAAGAAGCACTGGCACTGCTGGCAGTGGCGTGTGCCGTGTGGCGTGTGGCGTGCCACAGCGAGCCTCGCCGATGGACGCGGCGTACGAGGCGCGGCGTTAGGCGTGAGCTCACTCGTCCGCCAAATCGGGAAGCCCGTTTAGGAATCAAGGCCAATACATAGATTAATATTCCGTCTGCGGCCACCTCCTAAATAGTGTGACTCGGTAACTTCTCCTAATTATTATTTCGGGAAGGTCTTCTAATGTGAAATTACGTACACAGTTATATGAACGCCGTCGGTCGGTAGACTGCGTGACAACTGACCACTGTGAGTATCGCGAACTTGACGTATCTATTGAACTTATTAAACACCTTAAAAATAGTTTTCTGTTAAGAGTACCTATCTCAATAGTAGCCCGGACTTGACAAGTTGGAGGTGTTACACCCCCGTGCCTCGGAGAGCATGTACCTGTGCTGAACCTGCACCTGATGTTTCTACGGTCCTGTCAGATTGCCGGCCCATCGGACTATGAAGCAATACAGAGTGCAACGGTGTGCATACAATTGTGAATTATAATATATCTTCTACGTATATCTTCTTCGTTGAGATTGATCACCGTGACCGAAATTCGATCAGAACATTATTCTGATTGTGTTCGATAGGAGGAAAAAGCCTTCCGTCATCTTCTTGATCTTTGTTGATCATAATATCGACAAAATAATCAAAACAACCATCGATTTATAATTATAATGTCGTTAAACCTTAAAAACTATTTTCAAAGGGTCAAAGGCTTTTACAGAATATTTAATTATTTCATTATAGGTACAGGTTAGTTAATTATAGTCGGAAGGAAACTGCGATACAATCGCCATCACAATCATAGCCATTACCAGCGGCAGCGGGTCACGCGGCTTGAATGTTAAGCGTAGCAAAACGCGTGAAACCAACTCAGCTATTTGTGAAGCACATTAACGGGTTTACAATCAAAGGTTTATTTTTATGGTCTAAACTACGCAGCGAACTGAAATCTCGAAGGAAGTTTTTTCTTGGTCTGCGTATGCAATAAAACTTTTCCAACGTTTGGTAAACAGATCCACTTTATGCGTGAATACTCGTCTCTGAAAAAGTACCTAATTACGTTTATTTTCTTCTTTAGCCCATTACAGATGTCACCTGTGGTAGATAGCGTAAGATGGGTCTAGCAGGAAGGTCCTTAAAAGGCGGTTTAAATTAAACCCTTATTGGTTTCTACGCGACACCTTGAACTTTATTATATAACGCTGAGTGACACGTCTTGCGTTGGTAAGGTATAACCTAACCGGCTGAAGCGTCCCACCCAACTCCCACCAGACCAAGACAATTGCCAGGAATAGAACCTGGAACTACCCAAATAACCATAGCGCTCATTCTCATAGGCATCCTCTCACACAATCTGCATTCCGAACCTGTGGTATACGTATAAGCTCTAAGTATAATACCTACTTATGTACATAATATGGACAGACTCACTTTTTACCCGACTACGGCAAAGCCAAACGCCACTAGCTACTTGCCCCGCATTTTGCACACTAAATTATTATTTTATATTAAATTAAATTACTAAGCGTAGTCGGGTTTTAGTTTACGAACTTTATCTCTTGTTCTATGGAGTCGTATCGAGTCGCGTCGTGTCGCTCCGCGTCGATAGCGTTTGTTGTTCACCGCGCGCGGACAACGGATAACAGACCGCGACGCCCAACAAATCTACAAATGTATGTCACGAGAAATGGGACTTTGATACGAGAAATAGGTAAACCGTTGATAAAAAATTTATACCAAAGTTGGTGCCAAGATGGTGCCAAGGTTTGTAATGTAACATATAATTTTCTTTAAAAGAATAACGATTGCTACATCTTAAAGTTGGCAAGAGTACACACAAGTCATTTATTATTATCTCGAAAACCATCTACACTATTTCTATATTCTGTACGTTTCTTTTCGTATTTCTGTACTTATAGAAATGCGAAAGTAAGTCGGTCTGTTTGTCTGTTAAATTTAACCTGCTAAACAATTGAACCAGTATTGACGTAACTTGGCATAGATATGGTTTCCATACTGAAGATGGACGTAAGCGAAAATGTCTTGACAACTTGCAAAAAAGGGTTAAGCTCTGTGATGCTGGAATTCTGTATACTCCTATTTCAGAGTTGATAAGAAAAGGATAAATTGCAATCTTTGCAAGTGAATGTGGAATAGGTACAGGAATTCTACGTAGACAAAATCACGTAAAATAATAAGCACGGTAGTGACTTGCCTATGCGGTTTCAAGAAAATATTTTTGTTACATGGGCTAGCCGCTAGCCCGATATTATGATAGCGACTACCGAGTAACCCTTATAGCTCAAGGCCAACCCAATACCTACTCAGTTTATAATACCAGAGGGTCGTCCATTGTACGAAAGTCAAGGAAAGTCGTGACTGTCCACAATTTCCCTAGTTAATTGTACGAGTGAGCATAATTTTCGTAGGTAGGTAATCTATTTCTATCTATCTATCTAAGTATCTATAATAATATAAAGTAGCTTGTCCTGACTGACAATCAAGTATCAACGCACAGCCAAAACCACTGAAGCTAGAAACTTGAAATTTTCACAGTAGCTTCCTTTTATAACGTAGGCGCACACTAAGAAAGGAATATTGCAAATTCCACCCCTAAGGGGGTTAAATAGGGGATGGAAGTTTGTATGAAAGTCTGTCATTTTTCAAGTTATATCCAAGAAAATTGGTATTTAGGTTTTCGGTTAAAGATAAAGAGTTACGAGATTAAAGAAATTTGGGAAAACAACTCCCAAGTGGGTTAAGTGGGAGTTGAAAGTTTGTATGAAAGTCCGTCATTTTTAAAGTTATATCAATGAAAATCGGTGTTTGTATTGTCGGTTAAAAATAAAGAATTACGTGTTTCAGGAATTTTGGAAATTCCACCCCCAAGTGAGATTTATGAGAATCCACGCGGGCAAAATCGCGAGCATGCAGCTAGTAGATATATGTATATACGAACTTACTCGCAATCTCTAAAATGTAATAGGTGGAGGTGTATACTTATATGTTGATCTGGTTGCCCGAAAAACGACTTTAAAATAGGTTTTTATATTTATATCACTAGCTAATCTCGCGACTTCTTCCGCATAGTTTTAGATTTTTCAAAATCCCGTTGGTCCTCTTTGATTAATAATAACAATCCCGGAGTTAAAAGTAGCCGACATCTATCTCCGGGTTTCAAGCTTTCTGTGGTGCATTAACCTAGATATTGTTATGTAGTTATGTAGTTCAACAATCAACAGTTTTTAAGTTCTTACGCCGTAAATGCTAAATATTTCCGGGATAAAAGTAACATCCTTGTAAAGATGAAGATCACTCCTTGTATAATATTTTTCTACATGCCTGTGAAAGACCCGTTAAAATTCGAAACATATAACTAAAGTATGTATTTTGTTTTTAAACGAAAACATTATTAGATACTAGCGGTCCGCCCCGGCTTCGCCCGTGGTACATATTATATAGCCTATAGCACTCAGGGATCACGTACATATCCAACGGTGAAAGAATTTTTGAAATCAGTCCAGTAGTTCCTGAGATTAGCGCGTTCAAACAAACAAACTCTTCCGTTTTATTATATTAGTATAGATTATTTGAGGTTATCTGAGGTTAGGCTAGTTGTCTCTGAAGTCACTGCATGCTGAAGCCCTGCAGATATTAGCCTGGCCTAAGATTATGAACCTGGCTATGGCCTGAGTTGCGAGTGCCTTGATATCACAGGGAGTCATCAAATTAAATCTCAGCACTATGAAGCGACTAATTCAAGGCTAGATAAGGCAAGGACAGGATGTGCGATGGAGTCTACATCCTTCTTCTGACTGAGTCTACTAACGCAATTAATGTATTTGTGTGTATCGATAGGGCCCAACTGCCTCGTTGACCTAGTAGTTAGCGTATTCGAACGCAGATCACGAGGTCCCGGGGTAATTCCTAGAGTTGGACGCTGTTGGTTTATCAACCCCGTGCCTCGGAGAGCACGTTAAGCAGTCGGTCCCGGTTATTATCACTATCATGTGAATAGTCGTTAAAGCCTGCAAATCAGCATTGGAGCAGCGTGGCGGGTCTAAGCTCTAAATCCTCCTCCTATGAGAGTGGAGGCCTGTGCCCAGCAGTGGGACGTTAAAAGGCTGTAGTGGTAGTGGTAGTGGATGGTGAAGAAAAAGTTCTACATGATTCAGGCATTACTTGAGCGCGTACAAGATGGTCATTCCCTTATTACTTTTACTTTTCGTTCTAATCCTATTCAGAATCAGTGCCAGCACTTGAGGTTTCCTCGCACGTAAATGTATCGGTTATAAATAGCTCGTACTACACGCACTAACGTGTATAATATAACCTTGCTAGTTACATAGCGGTATGTTGTTTGTAAACAAATGGCTATATGGGTCGAGGGAATACGTAAAACGTGGTTATTTTGAAAATTTAGCAGTGTCATCGTTAAGACTACCTATGTGCTGATTTAATTTAACAATTTTTTATGAATAGTGAACAGTGAACACAAACTATTTGGGTCTAGTAAGAGTAGCTCTCTTAAATAAGACCCTTGATTCGAGTCACGATTGGGTTTTGGGTTAGATTAGTTTAGAAAGGAGGAAGACTTTTTTCGTCTATTTCACCAAGCGATTAAGCGTTTCAGTAGAAATCTGAATGTGCTATTTGCCATTATTTAGGTTTTTTGCGCATTATTTACAGTGCGTCTCGAACTCGACTCATCGTTTAGACTTGTCGTTTAGAAGATGAGAAATAATGATCGACTGCGTCTATTATTTCTTAATTGTCTTGTTCATCTAAATTGTCTTGGATGTTCAATCATAGGTCACTTAGAAAATTAAAATCAACTCTAACTACGCAGTGATTCGAATTCCTACAGTAGGTAGCTAACAATGTCAACAGTTGTACCTAAACCTATTCTACGTTTTTAGGGTTCCGTAGTTACATATTAGCCACGGCTGATTTGGCTTCAACACGTTTCGCTTTCATGCTATTTCAATGTCAGGGCAATAAATATTTTATAGATATTTATTAGTCTGAAGTCTATCCAATTACCTACCCTGTAGTACCTATGGTAGATCGCTTCAATATACACATAATAACTGCTGGACATTTATAGAGACTCTCACACGTCGCGGTCTTACGCTGATTGTATCCAGCGGCTCTCTGCGACTTGTTTGATCGTTCTGATTCGTCTGTCTCTGTCCACCTACGGGGATCTACTAACAAATTGGGAACCTAGCGTCCAGACTCCAGACGCCCAGTTATATTTTTATCTACGCAAATCGTTGAGCTAGGTAACTAGGTAGGTACCTATATGTAGGTAGATTGATTTTTTGTAGAAAACAAATCCATAGAATAACGGTGGTTCTTTTGTTCAACCTATTGAACTATTGAACCTTCTAAATTAATATTATTCATAAATGAAAACCTATATTGAACCTTCTAAATTAATATAATTCATAAAGGAAAGGAAAAGGCTGACGACCTCCCTGGTGCAGTGGTGAGTGCTGTGGTCTTATATGTAAGTGGGAGGTCCTGGGTTCGATTCCTTGCAGGGGCAATTTGAGATTTTATAATTTCTAAATTGTCTCTGGTCTGGTCTGGTGGGAGGCTTAAGCCGTGGCTGGTTACCAGTTACCACCCTACCGCCAAAGCCGTGCCGCCAAGCGATTTAGCGATCCGGTATGATGCCGTGTAGAAACCGATCAGGGGTAGGTATGCATATACCTCTTCCAAGTTAGTCCGCTTCCATCTTAGACTGCATCATCACTTACCATCAGGTGAGATTGCTGTCAAGCGCTAACTTGTAGTTGAATTAAAAAAAACTTCATATAGATAGGTACCTACCTAACAAAAAATATCCAAATTCTACTCCTCTGCATCAGAGGTCGCCAAAAAATCCAAAAGCTTTCGCTCGATTTTAGCTTTTATATCGCGAATTGGTGGACCTGATTTATTTTTTACAGCTAGCGCCACCTAATGAGAAGTTGCGAAACTTTTCTCCGCTAGAGTTCGTAGCGCCGCTGCGCCGCGCGCGGCACACAGATGGAGCTGCAATAAAATCGCCTTCCACAAATCACAATACAAGGGTTTCGAAATTCGGATAATGGAAGTCAAGTCATTTCCTAAACAAAACGTCTCTTTCTTCTGTGTGCTTAGTCTAAAGCGGAGCACTCGAAAACGAACTCGAAAACTATTGATCGATTTCAGAGTAAAATAGACCTAAAATGTCTTGTATTAAGGTTTGAGTTCGCCAATACATTCAGCATTGTTCGAATGCTGAATGTATTGGCGAACTCAAACCTTAATACAAGCCATTTTAGGTCTATTTTGCTCTGAAATCGATCAATAGTTTTCGAGTTCGTTTTCGAGTGCTCCGCTTTAGACTAAGCACACAGGTCTAGGTCAAGTTGTAAGTTAAGACCGTTTGTATTATATAATGCAGGTAGGTTCCTAAGATTGCGAAACCGAATTCACAAAAGTTTGCTGTCTACTAAACACTTACCTACCTATATTTCGCAGAATGTGTATCGGCTTACAAGTAGGTAGTTAGGTAGCTAGTACAAAATATGCAGGCCTTCGTAATTGTCCCCGACAGCATGATAATGTCTTCAATTTATATCTACCACATAATACGTCAGTTCTGCATTTTATGTCAGATTTTTCGCAGAAACTACATTGAAGAAAGCATTGAAGAGACTTTGATCTTTTAAATTTTAGAAGCTAAAAACGCATTCTCTAGTAGGTACCTAGGTACATCAAGGCATGCTATTCTGTTGACTCTGACAGCTCATACCGATAGTAGGTACCTACCTATGTCGGAAAATGTACTAATGCTCCTGGAGATCCCCTGATTAGATCCTCCAAAATTACTACAATATTTGGTACTATTTACTCAAAATTATTATTAAACAGCAGCAGTGCTAGAGATCTTCATGGGCTGGTGACCCAGACTTCTATTAATACATGTATACAAACTGTGGTCACACAAAAGGAGCTGATACATGTGCCGCTTCAACACATCGTAGAGAAGGTACTTGGAACTAAAGACATCTCCCATAGAAGTCACATTGGTTCCGGACACGTTCCGGATATATTCGCTCTCACTTTTCTTAACAATCAGACGAAACAAAATGGCGATTTTATCGATTATATCAAATTTCTTCAGTCAATAAGTACTAGTCAGCCCAGCGAACTTCTATTAATACTTGATCTCAGTGGTTGGTGACTCAACATCATCAGGAGTCAGGAGTTCAGGACCCGCTTATTCGTTTGCTTGCTTTACTAAAGGTTTGCTACCGAATGTATTTTAGCCACTGTTGTGGGACTGCCGGTTTTTAGGGTTCCGTACCCGAAGGGTAAAAACGGAGCCCTATTAATGTCACTCGGCTGTCTGTCTGTCTGTCTGTCTGTCCGTCTGTCCGCCGGTCACAGGTCTCTAGCTCGCAGACGAAATGAGTTACAAACCTGAAATTTTGATATTTGGTGTAAAACGTTGACCCAAAATCAAATATTGAATTAAAAATTGAATTAAATTATTTTTCAGGGGGGCTCCCATACATGAGAAAGGAGCCGGAAAAAAAAAATTTTTCTTACCCTAGCTTGTGGGGTATCATTGTTTAGAGCTCATTGAGTAGAGTACGAATATATATTTTTTTAATTTTTTGCTTAAAAAGTAAGGAAATGGGGGGTCATCAAAATTGTCAGTTTTAGACCATTTTTGTGACGGGGGCTATCTAAAAAACTAAACTAGTTAGGAATATGATATTTCGGTATATTATGTACTATATGCTCTATTTGTACAACACATACTGAAAACAACGATTCATAAAATAGTTTATAAGCTGTGACCAAAACAAACGAACTTATTTTGCGTTTTTCTTTCACGGTTTCTTGCGATGTCTAACTCGGAAATTAAATATTTCTTAGACCCAAAATATTATATTGTTCATAATTATGTACGGAACCCTGAAAGAGCGAGGCCCGACTCGCACTTGGCTGATTTTATTAAAATAACATGAATTTCGGTTATACTTAAATATATTCTCTAGGTTAATTTGATTCCATCAAACTTTATAGCGTGTTTTCTATTTTCTACATTGCATTGGTTAATGGATAATTATATTATGTTGAGCTACAATTTTTTAAAGACAGAGAATATTACTGCATTAAATTATTAAATTGAAAAATTGCTTCTGATGTGAGTGTGATCGATCCGATCACCTAAAACTGCTAATATGTAACTGTGGTAAGTGGATTGACAGGTTTCATAGTAAAACAATGTGTAAAATGTAAGTATTTTTTTGTACATATTCGATTCTACGTATCGCCAGTGAAAGTCTAGGAAAAAATTGTGAATTGTACAGGATTAAATTGTAAAAATGTTTCTGTGACGATCGATGAATGATCGATCATGCAGATTTACTGCGTACATGTTGACGATGGTAAGTGGGTTGACAGGTTCTTAGAAGAGCAAACTGTAAAATGTGGAACTGGTCATGGTGTAAGTTATTTTTATCTAGAATACCGGTATTGGGGACAATTAGGACCGTTGCGTTTACACTACCTGCTCCAACGACTTAATGCTGTAAATATCTATCTAGCTTTTACTTGCGTCTTCGCATATATTTGCCCCATAAAATCGATTTATCAAAATCAAATATTAAAGGTTTTAATATAATGGCTTCATTAATACACGTAAGCGTTGGAAGACCGCTGCTAGGTTGACGGATAATCTCAAGAAAGTCGATGGTAACCTCTGAATACAAACGGCACAAAACCGTGTTCCATGGCGACCCTTGCAAGAGGGATATTTATCGGTTGAGATGATGATGATGATGATGATATGATGATGAATACTCTTCTAAATATATTCCAGACATTTAAATACCTGCCACTGGCTCTCTCAACACGACACCTTATATGTTTATTTCTGTCAAATGTCCAGCTTATAACAATAAGCTGAATTATAATCTGTCAGAATTATACATAGTTTAAGAGCATAAAAGATATAAGAGAGAATTGAGGGTAAATCTGTCTTATAGGTACCACTATCTCCTTCAACACAAAATAGGTAGGTAGACAGGTAGCGTTCTTGTACCCATCAGCCTCCATCAGCCTCTAATGGGATGGGATTTTAGCTAAATCCGAGGGGGTTATAGAAAATATAGAAATTTCCACATTGCGACCATAGAGGTAATTTATACAATAGACAAAGGAAACAAATCGAATGCCAAGAATTGTCCACTATTCGAATTCCAAACTCAGGTAATACGCAAAGAAGTAGGTGGACAACTATAAATTGTAGGCTACGGCCTTAAGTTATTATTAGTTATATTTCGTTACATTTACATAATGTCTGTAGTGTCTATGTATTTTAAATGAGTACTATTATAACAATGTATGCCTGATGTTGGCTATTTGCCTTATTTTCAATTGAATATATTATAAGGAACAAGGATATAATTATATCCGATACTAATTTTAGAAAATTACTGGTACTAGTTATTTATCTTTGTTATTCATACCCATCGTACATAATAAATGCAAAAGTGAGTCTGTCTGTCTGTCTGTTAGCTTTTTAGGGTTCAATTGCTGAAACAATCTTAAGACGTTCAGCACAAAAATAGCTTGCATTTCTGAAACGGAAATCTTATTATCCAGAAAAATTAAAGGAATGGGATTGGGATGGATTTATAAAAATCGAACGAAGTTGCAGGCATCATTGAATAATTCCTAGGTACTATGTTTGTTTGTCTGCTGTTTAGTTTGTCCTTGAGTCATCCGCAACAGAGCCGCGGGTGATTTTTTGCATAGGTATATTTTGAGGACCTAGCGGGTGACATAGGATACTTTTATCCCGGGAAAATAAAGTATTCCCGCGGGATTTTCAAAAACCTGATTCTAGGCAGATGAAGAAGAAATAAATAGGTCGTTCACGACCTTTATCAGCAAACTGACTTTCGTTAAAGGCAAAGTTGCGATATGTCACACTATTGCAGATAGCATGCCTACCCTCATTTTTGTTTGATAAAGAGCAACCACATTCAAATACATCCTTCGATAAAAAATATCTCTTCTATGAATTGAACAAAATACTGCATCATAGGTGGTCATACTACGGGAGGTCAAGGTTCAATTGAAAAAGTCATTTTATACCGACTGGAAATTTTAACAACAATAGTTTAGACCTAACCCATCACAGCTCCGAACTTCAGCTGCCGCACCAGTGGTGGAGTTAAGAGTGAGAGCATGTGAAAGTGCTTGAAAATCAAAGCGCTCCGAGTGATTTTATCCCGGACCAAAATAGTCTTAAATCATTGTTTCAATCATTTTTGATACAGAAACAATATTCAGCTACAGCGCCAAGGGTGGGTTATACTTCCGCTACGCGCCTGAAGTGCATTAAAATTTTGAAAAAAAAAAAGTTATTTTATACCTTATGAAATTTATGCAGCAGAATTTTCACACCTTTAAAATAATAAAGAAAATCTTCAGCTGCACTGAAGGTGGGGGAAAGACCTTCAGTCAGCGTGATAAACATTTTGCGCGCTCAGTGCATTTAGCCTAGTAAATCTAGGAAAAACATTCTATAGTTTTAAAAATTAGCCAAATGTATTCTTTGGGCCTTTCTCTTGAATATATCCGAAAACCCCATATGGGGGGTGCGTAACCAGCCGCCATTTTTAATTTTGTCCCTTTTTTCGGTTTTTTTCTCATATCACGAAAATCTCTACAAATAGCATTATAATTACTTCTGACAAAAGTTTTAATATACAATTTGCCACAAATTTGGTCTCTTGCATTTTTACTCTAAGTTTATTACTTTAGGAGATATTGGGTGTTTAAGGGTATTTTAGATCCCTTTTTCGTTTTTTTTGCTCATATCTCGAAAATCTCTATGAATAGCATTATAATTACTTCTAAAAAAAGTTTTAACATAAAATTTTGTACAAATTTGGTCATAGTCATTTTTACGCTAAGCTTACTACTTTAGGAGTTATAGGGTGTTTAAGTTAATATTTGAGGTCCCTTTTTCAGTTTTTTGCTCATATCTCGAAAATCTCTACATATAGCATTATAATTACTTCGGACAAAAGTTTGAATATGAAATTTTCTACAAAGGTCATGTTCATTTTTATGCATTTCAAACAAAAAAACCGCATTGCGGTTTTTTTTTGTTAAAAAGGTAAATTAGTCGGAAGTGTTCTTAGCTATGTTTGATGAAAATCGGTTCAAAATAGCCGCCGCCACAAAATGGCGAATGTCCGGGGTTTAATCTATACTATTTTATCTCTCTGATAAATTTAACACTCTGTAGCTCCTAAAGTAAAAAGCTTAGCGTAAAATAAACAAGACCAAATTTGTAGAAAATTTTATGCTTAAACTTTTGTCAGAAGTAATTATAATGCTATTTGTAGAAATTTTCGAGATATGAGCAAAAAACTGAAAAAGGGACCTCAAATATTAACTTAAACACCCTATAACTCCTAAAGTAGTAAGCTTAGCGTAAAAATGACTATGACCAAATTTGTACAAAATTTTATGTTAAAACTTTTTTTAGAAGTAATTATAATGCTATTCATAGAGATTTTCGAGATATGAGCAAAAACCCAAAAAAGGGCCTCAAATATTAACTTCAACACCCTATATCTCTTAAAGTAATAAAGTTAGAGTAAAACTGCATGGAACCAAATTTGTAGAAAATTTTATACAAAAACTTTCGTCAGAAGTAATTATAATGCTATTCGTAGAGATTTTCGAGATATGAGCAAAAAAAACGAAAAAGGGATCTAAAATACCCTTAAACACCCAATATCTCCTAAAGTAATAAACTTAGAGTAAAAATGCAAGAGACCAAATTTGTGGCAAATTGTATATTAAAACTTTTGTCAGAAGTAATTATAATGCTATTTGTAGAGATTTTCGTGATATGAGAAAAAAACCGAAAAAAGGGACAAAATTAAAAATGGCGGCTGGTTACGCACCCCCCATATGGGGTTTTCGGATATATTCAAGAGGAAGGCCCAAAGAATACATTTGGCTAATTTTTAAAACTATAGAATGTTTTTCCTAGATTTACTAGGCTAAATGCACTGAGCGCGCAAAATGTTTATCACGCTGACTGAAGGTCTTTCCCCCACCTTCAGTGCAGCTGAAGATTTTTTTTATTATTTTAAAGGTGTGAAAATTCTGCTGCATAAATTTCATAAGGTATAAAATAACTTTTTTTTTCAAAATTTTAATGCACTTCAGGCGCGTAGCGGAAGTATAACCCACCCTCGGCGCTGCAGCTGAATATTGTTTCTGTATCAAAAATGATTGAAACAATGATTTAAGACTATTTTGGTCCGGGATAAAATCACTCGGAGCGCTTTGATTTTCAAGCACTTTCACATGCTCTCACTCTTAACTCCACCACTGGTGCGGCAGCTGAAGTTCGGAGCTGTGATAGGTTAGGTCTAAACTATTGTTGTTAAAATTTCCAGTCGGTATAAAATGACTTTTTCAATTGAACCTTGACCTCCCGTAGTATCATACGTAGCCAACATACTTGTCAGTAGACCTGTCTATTCGGATTGATTAATGAATTCAATTAAGCAGCAATAGTAATCGATGGACAGTCGGCAATCGAAGATGCAATTAATAGGACTAGGACTACTTCGGTGGTCGCAAATACTTAGTCATAGGCTCCAATTAAAGATTCAATATAAATTGACATTTATAAGGTACTAGAAATCCGGCCGGAAAATAAGTATTTGGTCCATAATATTAAAAATCATTTAACATAACAAATATATGAGTCATACACAACACTAACAAAAACAACTTCCTCGTGAGCGCATAATGATTACATCATCGTAATAACTGACCAATCAGGACACGATTTGCTATTACAATAAAATTATACACTTATGGCTGTGCTTATGGTTATGTTTTAACCTTCGAGTTTCCACCATTAGCGCTTTTAACTGAGGGCTAAATGCCCACTTACCTTTGGGCTGAATCATCGAAATCTTTTATCAGAGCTTATGTATAACAACTAGAATACACACAGAAAAATATTCTTAATAGAATAGATTCTAAAATAATGTCGGTTTATTGAATACATTTTTTGGATAATGGCCATACAATTTCCTATGGTCGGAAAGCGGTGAAAACGAACAATGACTAGGTATGTGACGTCATCATAAACTCAATATGGCGAATACGTGACTTATCCACTACGGTACATAAAGGTCAGAAAGTAAAGGTCGGTGATACTAAACGTTGCGTTATTAGTAACGTTTTGAAATAGGGTGGCATAATTACACGCCAAATAGTTAAGAGATAAAAAAAAATATTATAGAGAAGTATTAACACCACCACCAATGGCCACTGCTGAGCAAAGGCCTACTCTAGACAGTAGAGAGGGATTTAGAGCTTAGACTCTCTACGCTGCTCCAATGCGGGTTGGTGGGCTTTGAATGGCTTTACGACTATCATTATCAAACGATACCTAGTGATAGTAACCAGATCCCACGGCTTAACGTGCTCTCCGAGGCACGGGGGTAAATACCGCCTACTCCGGGATGGCACTGAAAATTCTTGAAGAAAAACCCCAATACCTGACAATTTCTTGGCCCGACGACCCGGGAATCGAACCTAGGACCTCATGATCAGCAGTCGAACATGCTAACTCTAACTGCTAGACGAACGAGGCATTACACAGCGCCTTAGAGATAAAGTTGTTATTAGAGAAGTATTTACATGAAGAGGTTATCTTTTGATAACTTTGACAAACACACAGACCAACGCAAATGTATACTACGTATGTACCTACGTAATGCATGTACAACACATAGGGTAGGTAAATCACGAACCAGATGTGGTCAGCGGAATTTGATATCTACACTGGTACCACATTGGTACCTACGCAGACTTGCGGACGCGAAAAGGAAATGCGGTGAAACCGACGCAGGATCTGAAATCGATCTGTCGTCTCGTGTTATACTGAACGTGTTCCATACGAGCACCTACTGTTTGCTTGTTTTAAACGCCTAACTTGAAATAACTGCCTATTAATAATCTTGTATTATCGAGCAACGTGCTTAGGAGTGGACATAGCGCTACTTCGTAATAGGTACAAATATTCAAAGATATTACAAATCAATGCACGCCGAAAAAAAAAACTTTGTTAAAGCACCGATATCAAGCGACCTAACCAATCACCACCACTACAGCTCTTAAACGTCACACTCTGAGCACAGGCCTCCTCTCTTATAGGAGGGAGGGATTTAGAGGTATAAGAAGAGCCAGCGCGGATTGACGAGCTATAACGACTGTTATCACATGTGATAATAACTGAAACCGACAGCTTAACGTGGAGTTATAATCATAGTTATAACTTTACAAGAGCAACACTTTAAAGTACATTTCGTTGAAACATTTACATTATATTTTTCGGTCTTTTGGTCCAGTACTTTGGCAGAGGGAAAGTTCAAGTTGCATATGGCACCTCCTCCCACTTCAACGGAAGGTTTCCCTGTTGCTCTTTGCCTTGTGCTGGGCAAAGGCAACGACCCACTACTACAATGCGGATTATCTTGTTCTCAGAATTTGTTTATTGTTCACGAATTGGAAGTGTATTTAAATTTCAAATACGTTTCAAAATAGAAACCTAAAAAGCACTCAGGAGCCACGTTTCTAGAAATTGAAATCCCAATACAAATTGACTTAAGATGCAAAACACAAAAGGCCAAATTCTATTTACGTTAAGAGCATTGAAAAAGGTCAAAGTTTAATTAGATCGATAAATAATATAATCAATGAAGAAATTAGCTATAACCATTAGCGTTGTATCGTAAATCGATTTAAAGCGGTCCTGGCGGTCCATGTGATGTCTCATGTCACATTTAGGAGGGTGTTTTCATTGATGAGATGGCGAGCGGTGAAAAGACAAGACGTACTCGAATAGAGCATGTATTCGATGTCAAAGCTGAATATCTACGCTCAACTTTAGTGAAAAAATCGTACCCGGAAAAATGTAGATGCAGCATAAAATTGCAAAATGTAAAAAATATAGATGCAAATAAAACATTGATGGGCATAAAACGGAGTGAAGCAGTGAAAAGTGTAAAGGAGCGGGATTAAGCAGACTGAAAAGCCACAAGTCCACGCGGACAAGCCTATGGCTTTATTGCATCGTATAATTTATATTCAAAAGCAATGTAATAGATAAAACTTGTTCTTGTTTCTCTCTTATCTGCTCTGCTTCGCTTCAACAGAAACACTAAGCGCCTGTTTCACCACCTTATGATAAGTGTCGGATAGCCTAAACGTAAGTTTTGTCTCTTTCTTACTTTATGTCAATTGACAAAGACAAAAGTTGTAGATAGCTATCTGACACTTATCAGAAGGTGGTGAAACAGGCCGTAAATCCTTTTTACATGTTCCGCTTTTCGTCGGACATAATGAGACGGCACAGTTACTACAGATAATTATTAAGCCATTTAGCAAATGACCGCACGTAAAGATTACAAGGGAATTTATAGCTAATCCAACCTAATTTCTAACTAGGGTAGTTGTACCGAGTAGTTCTTTCTGAAGGAAAGTCACGAAGAAAGAAAACTATAAAGTGTCTCCTAGAAATATCGTGCAAGAACTCAAAATAGTGCCGCAATTTCGTCGTGTGAAAATTCGCTATTTTAAAAGGATGCCACTTATTTTGACCTAGATACCTAGTACCTATATATTAATTTAGTTTCAGAGGCTTTACTTTACAAGTTAACATTAACCGCGTAAATCATAATTAGTGTGGAAAACTTACGGGAAAACGTCGTATTTGGTATTTCCGTAAAATTTTGGCACATTTTGGCACTCGCACATTCAGATCGCTGTTTTTGTCTTTCAGGTAAGATATAGTCGAATTAGCAAACATTACGTGTAAATGTGTGTATGGACATACATTTTGAAAATATATGTGTGAAAGAATATAATAGTAAGACGTACGTACCAAAAAATCTTAAAACTTTGCATGGCTTTACTGCGATGGTTTTTGAAGAGATGATTGCAGTCTATGATTCGTGTTCTAGATAAACTCTGAATGTATTGAATGTGTTGTTGCTTCGTAAGTAGGTAACTCCAGTGATGTAAACTGGTATTCAATACAATACTATGTAAAATGTTAGGTCAAAGAGGACACGGTTATTTATATAAACACGATTTGACTCAGCGTAACTACATATCTGTTAGAAACTAGCAACCTACATACAGCAAAACAGGTTCCTGTGTCGAGAGATAACATACGCACGCCCATCGGACCAATCTACGTGCGATCTGTCGTGCTATAATGTGATTTGTTTTTTAGGTATTACAGGGGATAATCGCTAGTGTGGTTAAGTGTGTTTATGATCGTTGTAACTGAATAAAATCACGCGTAAAATAGTGAGGTCGATTCTCTTAAAGCTCGCATATATCGAGGCGGAGACAACCGCGACGAATTGCAAGAAATTCATGGATGTAATCTTTGACCCAGCATTCAAAGTCGTACCTACATCAGGTTAAACAGTATGGCCATTGTGTATGATGATGGTGCCTCATTGGCCTTGTGGTTATCTTGTTAGTCTGTGGATCATGAAGTTCAGAATTCGCAAACAAGGGGACGAAAGCATCTTTTGATGGGAAGATGACGTTGGGACAAGTCCGTAGTTTGATGATAGAAAAAGAAACATTAAGCTGTGGCAATGAATGAAAGTTATATGTCAGACAGTTCTCAATGAATAAGGACTTTGTTTATTTACTAAATATCACGTTAGAATCTCATAATTATCGTTCTAGTCCATGCATAAATGTCTGTCCAGATTAGCGTTAGCCATTACGCACACAACTTGTATTCAAAGTTAAGTCCATCGAATATTAAATACATAGGTACTTAAATGTTAAGGTCATACAATATTTTGGCACACGTTTTTCATATACATACATAAACATGAGTGGTTCCTATTGTAAGCGTTTTTATGACTTCAGCAAGTGTTATGTGTCAGACGTTGTATGACTTATTGATACCCACTTTGTTCGCGGTATACATACTATTTATTTTGGAACAACACCTAAGTTTTTTAGTATAAACTTGTCACTGAGAATATAAACATATTTTCGGATTTTTCCAATTTTCATAGATAAGTACATATTTTCCTCAAATCGGACTTGTCTGCAACCACTCTTAGTAGGGCAGTTGTTCACTAAACATCGACCCATCCAAATCCAAGAAAATTCTGGTCGAAAATATTTTGTCCTGGATTCGAATGTCATTTGGGACATAGTGATCTGAACCCGGTTGTTACAGCGGCCATTTCGGCCCTTATTTTTTCGGATTCTAACAGCAATCTTTTGTTAGAATCCTTTTTTTCAAAAAAACATTGGTACTGAATATCTAGTAGAAAGCCTAGTATTATTTCAAACTGAAATTCTAAGATCGAATATAGATATATCTATATCGATCGAATATAGATATAAATAGATATATTTAATTTTATCACATTCTGTCTGTTTAACGTCTTTATTGTAGCAGAGAATACACGTGGTATTAATTATTTGCGATAACATTGACATTTTACTTCGTTTTTGAGACGACCTTTAATACGAGGTCACTGCCACTTGATATTTTCGTGTGATGATAACTGAAAACACTCGTTATTTTTATACCACTTGCTTCACTTGGCCAAAATATTTGTTTGAGGTTCAAATGACTTCTTTTAAAACACTCCTTAAAAAGTTTATACGCATGCGCGATAATCATTTTCTAAGCGACATCATAGAAAAACTTAATAAATGATTGGCTAAAATAAACTTGCTAGCTTGGAGCCAATTACACATCAATCGGGTAAAGTACCTACTATAGTTAGCGTCAAAGTTAAAGACTACCAAAAAAGCCACCTTGGGGTAGACGTGGGGTAGACAATTCCGGTTTCTTTTTACAAAAATTTAACTCTTAACCTCAGTTCAAAACTCAGTTCTATAATCATGTAAGGCCATTTGTTAACACGCCGTGAAAACTCACGTTACTACAATACATACTACAGTCAAAATCTGTTATAACGACATCGAAGGGACTACTCATATTAAGTCGTAAAAACCGATAGTTATAACAACCGGTTCCACCATACAACACCATATTCTTTTGCCAAGTCTTTGTTTAGAACTCCGTTCTCTTGCTTTGAAATAATACGCGATTTTTCTTCGATATTAATTTGGTTTCTTTTTGTTTCCGACAAGTTAAAAGTTTCACAATTAATTCAACAATATGTTTTAGGTAAGATAAGTAAGAAACTGACTGAAGAAATTTGAAGAACTGGGCCTTGACTCTACGGCATGCACGTGTTTTGTATTCTAAGAATTACAAAAGACCCTAAACACGTGTTTACTTTTACGATAATAACCATTGACCATTATACTATGCCTATTCTTTGTTTACAATACAGATAAGCTGGTCGTTGTAGAACGACCTGTAGAGATACAATTCTCCGAAAACATTGGTCAAATGTGGTCGTTTAATGCGGTATGTCGAAGTAACCAATGTCGTAAAAAGCAATGTTTTTGATAAGGCAGTCATATAGCATCCAGCCGGGACCTTTGATTACGGTTAATATAACCGGTATGTTATTCTAAACGATGTCGCCATAAACGGTTTTGACTGTAGTTACTACAATACGTGAGTTTCCACGGCGCAGCGTGTTAACTGTTAACACCAACTAGTGCATCCCAATTTGCTTATTTTTTTTTCGATCTGTGGACTGGTAACTTTTCGATTATTATACTCGTTTGTATCACTGTGGTGGCATTGCTCGCATCGGGACCTCGTATATGCGTAAAGTGCTAAATGTTAAACTGAGATACAAAATAATGTATCTAAACACGAGCTACTCATTCATCTCAACCGGTTTCGAAGGTCAGATGGCTCATGGCAGTCGCTCCGTGTAAAAACTTGAAGCCTGTCGAATCGCTTTGGAATATATAAAAACAATAACCTTCTCTACACCGCATTTCGATCACTGCGACCAATTTCAACGGATACTAACCAACTATGCAGAATATATTATAGTGCTCACACACAGGTGCATTCTCCATTTCACCGCTCTCATAGTCCGATAGGACGGCAATCGGACACACGATTGCTTTACGTGCTCTCCGATGTATGGGGTTTTATCAGTCGTACCTACAATCAGAAATATTGTTAAGGAAACCTAGAGACGGTATTTAATGACACCACATTTGGCATACCTACTCCATCGACTTAATTTTTTTTATTTGTCCCAATAATTACAACGTCTAGTGGGCGCCATATTGCTTTTTCATTACACTTTGGTATCTTCTGTGACACTCGCGAGCTTAATATCCGTTTACAATATTCAATCAATATGTAGATAAGTTACTTAGCAACGTTATTATGTGTAAAAAAATTGTATAACATAAACCCTTTTGACAATAACAAAGTTGCTAAGGAACATATCTACAGATAGTGAGTATAGAAAATGGATATAGGTAAGTTGTATACGGAATTATGTGGGTGCCAATCCGCATTTCTATTCCCAGAAAACCCTTACCGTTATCTGATTAATGGAATGGGATCACGATCCTCAACAATGGGTTTGCAAGATGCAGACAGGATGACGTAGTGACTAGTGGTAGGTAGGTAGGTACGACCTTGGGGAAAATATATTAGAAGAAAATTCGTTTTCACAGTTAAAAGCGGTAAAGTTAATAATACCTACCTCTACAAAGTAAATCAATTACTTAGCTGCGTGCCCACACATTTAATACAATTATGTGTGCTGTTTTTCAAATTGCAATATTGCAGACTTTGCTGTTTTGTTTACTAAAGGCCGGCCGGTTCTATTGCTAGGCTAACCTAACTACTTAGTACCTACCCAGCTTTATTACTTTAAGGCTAACATCTATACTTACAGATTTATGGTCTAACATAAATCTAACGTTTTAGCATAAAAATAAAGTTTGAGCTATGACTTTCAATAACGCTCTCGGCCTAAAATTATTTTTTCCACGTTTCCGCACGCGTGAATTCCTGGTTAAACTGAATCTAGATATCTCTGGATTAAGTCCACAGATTTTGATTAAAATTTGATTATCTCCTGATTATGTGATATATCGAATTGCAATAGTTTTATCACAATCGATCTAATAATAAATTAATAGACAAAATATCTAAATACAACAACAACATGCTTATTTACTGATATTTTGATGCAAAATAACACATTTATATCATTACTTTTGATAGCGTCTAATGAATAATGATAGAATGAATTGAGTCGATTGAGCTTCAATAGCTCAAGGGTTAGGTAGGATGGACTCAAATCCGCAAGGTCGACGGTTCAAAGCCCACCCGTTGTTCTATTCTCGTAGGTATGCAAGCTTTACGCTTAGTTCGGAAAATAAAGTGGAATACTAGTCATGTTTAACAAGGCATTCTTTAAACAAAGTACATATTATTAAATGTGAAATAAAGAGAATGAAAACCCGAGTTTTTATGATTGTGGAGATCAATTATCAAAGATTTGTATTTTGTTGTATTTTGATTCGAAACTTGTTAACTAAGTGTACCTAAGTGTAAACGTGTTATTCTAATAGTTACTCAAAAAATTATAGTTTTATTAGGTAGTCTTAGGTATGTAGGCAAAATTCTCCATGGAACTTGAATCAGATATAGACGGCGAAAATAGCCTTCATTTGCCGTTTATATACGGAGGGGAAAACTTAAATTCCTGCCAATAATACATTTTGGCCGCCAGCCGAGGCCATTTACACCCATAAAGCACGAAAAAAAAAACACGAAAATCCACTAAATCCAATAAGCACCTTACCTGAACGAAAACGTTCGGACGAAGTTTTCCCCGTGAAGGTACAAGTTTTTCACAAAGCACTGTTTGTATCACTGATGGTGGAACAAAGGCACCATTTACCGAATCACAGTTACATCACCTTTTCGCGGGAATTATCGAGTTTACAACACTCTGAAACAATTAGCGTTCGAGTTCGAATCGTGAGAGGAATTCGCGAATTAGTTACACTGGTTAGCGCACCGGAACTTTACGCTACAATTTATTCTTTTCTATTGATTCAAAAATTAAATTTATTCGGTGTATTTGTGTGTGATTTATTGTTAAATTTATTGTTAATTGCGTACGGTCGCCGTGATAAACGTTAAGAGGTCGCGCGTCGACTGCCCGACGCGGTGTTGTATCATTCAAGCGCGCGTCTCACGTGCGTATATGTATGCAAAAACTTTTACATAGAGCTCGAAATAATTGTACTCGAACATTGATACGTAAAACTGTGCTACAGTGCTAGTAATTTTGATGAGTAGCCACACGTGCGTCGAAGGTTGCCGCGTTGTTACGAGTTACGACGTTTTTAGGTGGTTTGGTTTTCATAAACGTTCGCCACAACAGCATTGTTATATAGCTGATTCACACTGTACCAGTAGCATTCCAATTCAGCTGTTTCTGGAGTCATAGGAATAGCGTTAATGCAGTACCTAAGTGTACCCACAAATCCATTGAACAATCCAGACTGGTTTCATCCACTATGTCATTCTAGTGTAGTTAAGAGTTCCAAACTCGAAAATAAGTACTATATTATAAAAGTCAAGAATAATGGAATAATGTAGACGCAATATATTTCAGACTCCAGTCCAGCACTACTGTAATCATAAAACTTAACATTATAAAATACCAACAACCTTTTAAACCCAGAAAATACATGTATTAATTCAAGTCGCGCTCTAATAGCGCAGCTAATAAGTAGCTACCTACAACTTTTACAGATACAGCCAGAGGTTGGTAATATAATTGAATGTGAACAAGAAAAACGTTTATCTGTATAATAAAAAAAATCCCAAGCGTAAAGTATAACTATTATGCTGTGTTGCGAGAGATATGATTACGGCTTATCGGCGAACACCGGATGATAAGATATTAAGTAATTTATACACAGACAGATTAAAGAACAAATTAGACTTTGCCTAATTGACGAAGTCATAAGGTTTTGTGAACAACAAAAGTGGTACCTATTTGGTCACTTAAAAATATAAATAGCATTAAATTATTTTTACTAGCTATTGCATGTACGTATGTATTCAATGCCGTGCACTACATAAAAGCAGAAAAGCTCTGCATACCCTGAGAAAAGCAATGTTTAGGACTTAGGTAAATCGATGAGAAGAATCGAAGAAATCGAATCGATCGATGAGAAGAGAAGTAGAAATTTTAATTCATACATACTCTGGCTTCGAACTCTGTGCACGTCACTGTATGTATGTATGTTATGTAATCACAACTAATAGTAACCTTAACCTTAAGAATGATAGCGTAAAGACGATGTAACCTAAAAAAACAAATTTATATTCAGTTTTACTGTTTCATTTTTTCTTGCCACTTCTAACGCGTCTCGTCTCTACGTATTCCCGAGAAAGAAAATATAAAACAACAAAATTACGGGTTTGATTCGCTAAATTCAGCGGCGATGACGTCAGCTCCACCTCACCTATACTCGGTTGCCTCGTAAGCCATTATTTATAAACGATAAACACACGTGCGTCCAAATATTTCCGAAACTGAGCCATTGTTGAGGAATTCGACTCACGAAATTCGAACCTGAGTTCCACCCGATATCTTGTGACCTTCATTAATTTTTTCCATCGTTATTTGAGAACGAATGGATCATACATGATTCGTTCTTGGTACGCGTTTGTTACGAATACCTAGGTGTACTTCTCGACCACACAATTTTAAATAGTTACAAACTGTCATGTCCGTCCAAATATTTCCGAAACTAAGCCATTGGTTTACGGTATTTCAACTTGATTTGCTTGTTACATGCACTGCGTTATCATCGCATCGAATCTGCATCAAATTCTTAAGATGTGAGAACGAATCGAATATAATTCGTTCAAGGTGCTGATAAGTAAGTAAAAGGTTCTTTTACAACATTGTTAATCATATTATTATTTTTTACAGTGTAAAAAACTGTAAAAACAACTGTAACAACAACACGATAAACAGATATGGGTTCAAATATTTCCGAAACTTCACCATTGTTCGTAATTCGGTTCAAGGAATTCGGACTTGTATTTCGACAAACCCCTTGTGACCTTCACTGTGTTATTATCGCATCGAATTCTTCCGGTGGTAATGTGGGAACGCACGTAATGTGTGATTCGTTTGTGATATTATGTGTATGGTAGGATATTTATTACAATTTTAAAGCTTTGCATTTGATTAGAATCCCACATAGGTAGGTAAATACGTAAGTAATATTTTTATATTCTTTCTCTCTCTCTTCTCTCTCTTCTGTCGAGATATAGCGTCCAAACTCCAAACTTAAGGAAGGTTGGCTTGCGCCTTACATCGAATCGTCTTATTACAGGGCTTCCAATCGGAATGCCAAGTTACTTAGCGTTAAACCAGTTACCAAAAAGAAAATTGATAAAATTGGTTTTGTAGATACGTAATACGTATACATCAAAAAATTGCAATCTCGACACACCTCAAGACTTAGAAATTTATGTTTTAATTTAAAAAAGTAAAATATATTTATGAAATTAGAAAAAATAGACATTATTAAATATCACACCTAATCAACTAGATGCGCATAGGTATATCCGTCATAGTACCGTTTTCTAATAACGGGTACAGGACTTATAGCTATCTATGTAACCATTTACCCAGTCATGTTGTACAGACTTAAGAGTATGTTCAAAAAGAGAATCGGCGTGACCAAACAGTGAACTAACGCGCTATAGTATTGTACTGTATTAAATTGCCCGCTAATCAAAAAAGGTAATTAAGCACAGCAGCGCCCACAAATCCCACGCCGATTCCCTTTTTGAAAAGACTAACACATTTTCTCCTGTTAAAGTAAAGCAAGATTCGACGTTGCATTTATATATTTTTACAATAAACGATTTAATAGTTTCCCCTCGATTAAAATACTCTATACATATCTAATAGTCCAGTCTCTACATACATAGAGATATTACGAAAAATGTGTTAATTTGTTCATAGATGTGTACTGTACGTGTGTTAACATTACATACGACATACTAAGTGCGAGATTTCATTACTGGTAAATAGACTATTTCACAGCAAAACAATTTAGCAGTAACCACAGACGTTAAAGAGAGTAGACCTGGCATAACAGCTTTAAAAACATGTCAATAACATATGTACACGCACAATCCGAGCCGTCTAAATAGCGCACCTTCATTGTCCTGAATTGTGCGTGTGTGTGTTTATTGACACACGTTTTAGTGAAGTCATTACTCATGGCTATGGCGGAATCAGCCTTAACTTCTTGTTTGTAAGGAATGGGAGTACGTGAAATTACGTTGCGAGTACGTCAACTCTCGTTTACTCTATGGCAGTACCTGATGTACATACAGAAAATCTGAATTTTGTTTTTATTTATTTACTAGCGGATGCCCGCGACTTCGTCCGCGTGGATTGTATATCTATTAAAAACCCCGCGGGAACTCCAGCAGCTTTAACATTGTATGAGCTCATTTATGATTGAATTATGTTTATTCAAGTAGACTTTGCAGCATTTATGAAATTCGCGACTGAATTTTGACCTACGGGTACGAGTAAGTATAAAGTTTCCGAAAATACTAGTTCTAATACTTAGAGGCTGCGTTAACAAGATTGATATATATAACTAAAATTGCGAGATAGATAAAACAACATCTTATATCTACTTACCTACTTCAGTGTGTACACATCAATGGGAAGCACTCAAAGATAATCCCCGGTGGATGCAGGACTGTAGCAAGGAATGCAACGTAAAGTACTTAATTGAGCTATAGATATAGACTGTTGTGGACAGGATCATTGGGATGAACTAAAATAGAAAAATGGATTCATTCTTGTTGCAGTGGTATTTTTTGTAAATAAAAGACATAATATCATGACATACCTTGGAGCTTGTTAAGTCGGGCGAGATTTGACTCAGACTTTGCCTCAAAACAAGAATCGACAAAAGCGAAGCATTTTCTTGGTCTCTCATTTGCTCATATTATGGACAACAATACACACTACACTGTCAAAGAAAGACGTTTCACCGCGTTATTTCACTTTTTACCTAAATAGCAAATTCCTGCTCCCTATACCCATCGAAACTTCAGTCAAGAAGCGATTAAAAAATTTTCATTTAGCACACTGAACCGAAAGTGATATTTCGAGGAGCGTTTGTACGCGCGCGTCCCTCTATAAACCTCTGTGCGTAACCTCGGATTGTTTCCGTAAACAATTTGCGCTTCTTACCCATACATCCATGTTCTTACCACACGATTTTAAACAAAAAAGCATTCTTTATTGCATTTGCAAAGAATTGAGAATCGGTGTTGTTTAACAAAAACAACACAGTAAGCGAGCCAGGCGTGGTGCGTGACAGAATCAACCTCGGTTGCTCTTGGCTCTATGCCATTGTCTCCCGATGAAAACACAAGCGACTAGAAAACTCCACCTATTTACCTACGCTTCGACGGTACGAAAAGTGAAAAGGCCCACAACGAACATGAGTTGAATATTAATGAAGTTTTCTTCGAACCTTTTAATGTTTATAGCAGCAAAGAATACAGATAGCTTTGAAGGTTACTTTGTCGAGTAACCTTTTCGACCGATGTTCCCTTTTGGCAAGAATCTCTTTCCATAAGAAACATTTGCACTAACTTTATTATATTTATATGTTTATAAGTTTTATCAAATTCGTGCCATTATGCATGTAAGCCATGAACAAAATAAGAGAAGTAGACAGATTAACAAAGGAAATAAAAACAAGTTATTATTCAGTAGATTTTGTTATGAAACCTGGACCAAAAAAAAAAACAGAAGAATAAGCTTTCCTGAAAATAGTATCTTTAAAAAGATTATAAACAAACCATAAAGTAACAGTAAGCAGAGAAGACATGATACAAATTGTAGAGACCATGATGCGGCCGATCCACGATAATTGTTGTATCTTCAATAAAACGTGTACAAATGAACACACACACGCTCAAATTCGAGATCAAAATGAACATGCACCATTTTTAGTGCTCGGATTGTGATTTTGCGTTTTTAAAACAGTTATGTATATGAGAGATACAAACAGCTTATATTTAAGAAAAACAAAATAACGTCAACTATAAATAGAATGTAGATTATTAGACGATTTTTAAATTGAATTGAATAAAGTAATTAAGATTCATAGCGTAGTTCTATAGGTATGCAATTAGTTTCTTATTGGATGGACTGGATCGTTACTCGCCTCGACAAGTAGGTAGGACTAATAATGGGTCTAATAATAATTAATCAAGCGCGAAGGGGACGTGATGGAAGACAATACTGTATTGCTACGTACATAATATACATATTATGTAACTTATGTATATGTACATAAGTTATGTATACAGGTGTCTTAAAACTTAAAATGAAAAACGTGTACTTATTGAGCTGTTTAGATTATGTTATAGAGTTAAGCTATTTATGCTAAGATGCTCAAATGTCTATCGGTTATTCGAGAAAATCGCCAGTATATCGAAGTACCTAGTTACGTACGAAGTATCGAAGTTTTATAAAATTGGAGCAGCTAATGTCTTTGATGTGGCATTTTAAGCCTGAATGAAAAAGGGGCAATACCTACTCATGCACTTTCAAGAATAATGCGCCGTTTTTAACCCCCGCGCCGGCGCAAAAACGACGGGGTGTTATAAGGTGTGTGTGTGTCTGTTTCCCCGTAGCGCTCAAACGGGTGAACCGATTTGATTGCGGTTTTTTGTTTGTTTGAAAGGTGAATTAGTCGAGAGTGTTCTTAGCTACTAATGTTATGTTTAAACTAAAATACTATGTTTGATGAAAATCGGTCCAAGATGGCCGCCGCCACAAAATGGCAGATTACATATTTTTTCACAACTCCCTCAATATGGGGATATGGGTATCAAATGAAAGGGCTTGACTAGTAGAATAGCACAATGCAAATTCAAGATGCTCGCCACCACAAAATGGTGAATTTCGGGGGTTTTTTAAATTTTTAATTTATACTTGTTCTATTAGGAAAACATCCTATTGGATTCTCTAGGTCCATTAAGATGGACAAAGCCTTCGAAAGACATGCTTTGCGTGATGTGGCATGCAGGAGAGACACATGTTTCTTCTTCGGAATCCAAGCTCCTCTTTAGATCACTGAGCGATGAATTTAGTTTTCACGCAACAATCGCAAGCACTAAGCGATCTACTGAAGCTAATTATTTCATTTGCGATTATATTATGCTGCCAAAGTATTCGTAATCTTATATTGTGTTAAGCTGATGTCCGCAACTTCATCCGCGTGGATTTAGGTTTTTTAAAAATCCCTAGAGAAATCTCTGATTTTCCGGGATAAAAAATAGCTTGTGTGTTAATCCAGGATATAATCTATCTCGGTTCAAAATTTCAGCCAAATCCGTCCCATAGTTTTTGCGTAAAAGAGTAACAAACATACAAACTTTCGCCTTTATATTATTGTGATGTGATATAACTATGTAGGGCGCCACTGAAATGATTGGCATAGACACGAGATGCAAACGTGTGATAGCTCAGCAGTCAGCGGGATCGGAGGTTACGATCGCCGCTTCGGAATTGGGTTATCGTTATCAGTTAACACTCACTTCAATGATACGTTTCGATGCAATATTTAGATTTTATGTATTAATTTAGTGAAGTTAAATTATTGTTCAAGCTGTTTTGTTTGTCGCTAACTAAAAAATGTCCATAGCGAACTTGGTATCTTGCAAAGGCTTCTACAGAACACGGACTTGTGCCACTTGTATTCATCGGCTCACAGCGAATCGTACCCACGATCACCTAATGGTAATGTTGTTTAGTATTATTATTATTATGTTCATAATGACAATATAATACAATACACATCGAACACCTGACACCAAATCAATAAATTGGATGAACAAACTAAATAAAGACCCCAAAAAAAAAACAGGATTAAATATGCAACAAGCGAGGTTAATGATACATTACCCCTTAAACTGAAAGGCTTCCTAAGACAAGAGCGAAGTTTTTTTTTTTGGATTTTGTCTAAGAGTTTTGTCTAAGAAAAAGTTTTACAATTCACTATCAGGAGAACACAAACGCAATAATTTCATTCATTTTTTTCTTATCAAAATATTGTAGTAAAAAGTACCTGCCAAGTATATAAAATAAAATAATAGTTGGTTATGATTTACTGAGATTTAATCTTCCCCTATGACAGCATATCGAACTAAACGCTACCCATGAGTTTATTACACACGCGCAGAGTAGCGTGTGATTAAAAACTCACCGGGATGGAAAATATACGAGACGCCACAATACATCCCTCTGATGTGTAATTAACCTATATAACGACGACCACCCTGGTGCAGTGGTGACCTCCGTGGTCTTATAAGTGGAAGGTCTCGGGTTCGATTCCCAGCAAGGGCAATTTGAGAGTTAATAATTTCTAAATTGTTTCCGGTCTAGTCTGGAGTCAACCATGGCTAGTTACGATCCAACAGACATGAAGGTATTTGAAGTTTAATTAAGAAATAATATACTCACCAAAACAGAAAGCGTAAAAATCTCCACAGAGTAAAACACTCCAAAATTTGGCCACACAATATATTTTTGACACTTTTTTTTCACAAATCGCGTAGAAGACGCTCACAGAACGACGCTAAGAATGCATCTGTATCTAGTTGTGCATCTTTACGACTTCCATTGAGGAATAGATTAGATAATGACTAGTCGATCGGAGATGCATGGAAATGCGACTGGCGACGATGTAGGCAGAACTAGAGTAACCACAAGTTCGGGGAAAATAAATTAAGGAACAATTAAAAACAGAAATTACTACGCGTACACTCATAGGTTTTTAAGGTGCAAGCCTTCGGAACAGTTGATTGACACAGGACAGGCATGAGTGACAGCTTCTAGTGTATGTCGGAGGCCAAGGCCCAAGATCCTCTTTGGTTCACTGAGCCAGTAGGTATAATCGTTAGTGAGTGCAGAGATGTCGCCTCTAGACTGCCTAACTATTTACATTAAACCTCGACCTCGACCGAATGTGTAATCCGTGTATGCAACCGAAGTGCAATTAACAGCTGTTCTGGATGGACAGATGGAGGATAATGGATCCTCACGATAAAATGTTTGAATAAGCCCAGGCGTACGCTTTAAGAGCAAGTTTTTAAAACTTGGCGTAAAATAAATGGCGAATCGTCCAAATGTAGAAACAGGCACATATGACTAAATGTGATTAATTAGGTACTATTATGACTCAATCGATGTTCTCGTTTGTGTTGCATCGTTGTTTACTTAACAATTATCCAAGTCTGCTTAGTTGCAAGTGGATCAATTTATAATATGGAAGAAAAATAATATCAACGATGCATTGCATGCATATTAATTAATAATTATATGTGCCTTATTAATTATTAGATGATGCTCGCGACTTCGTCCGCGTGGATTGACATTTTATCATTTTAGGTTCCCACGGTAACTCTTTAATTTTCCGGTATAAAATGTAGCCTACATAATATGTGTATGTAGTATGTAATCCAGGGTATAATCTATCTCCGTTCCAAACAGCCAAATCCATTCAGTAGTTTTTGCGTAAAAGAGTAACAAACATCATACATCCATACATAGAAACTTTCGCTTTTATAATATTAGTAAGATTTGATTCTCATATAAAATTAACTTTACTAGTAGAATGCAACGCAATTAGAGCAATGGTGTGGTTACCCTTTCCAATTTAAATGATTAAAAAGAACAATTTGTAGTCAATTTATCGAGTATCTAACAAACATATGGTGTTCACAACAGGCAATACGCATGCATTATGCATACTATTGTGGTTATGGGCTACAAAATGATTTGCCTACAATACGTATTGGATAAGCAGGTTACGTTCGCTTCGTTATTTCGATTGAGTACGGACTATCAATGGTTTCAAAAGTGGGTCAAAGTTGAATGTATTGTTTTTATTATATTATTTCTATGAATTAAACATTACCATTCGGTGTACGGTACGGTACACCCGCCACCCGCCCACAGTGCACACAAATCATAATTGAGTTTTTGTAACTGAAATATGCTTTATAGGACCTATGTTGTCTATGTTTTGAAATATTTGTTACCTTGTAAATCTTCCCAGTTAAGAGGAAAATTTATCCTTTCGCTCAGTTTTCCGGCTGAACAAACAAATGGAAAAAATCCTTAAGCCCGTCTATTTATAAGATATAGAAACCAATCCGCTATACGATCATTCCGTAATTCTTTAGTTATGCTTTTTAAAAATATTACAAGATTCCTTTTAAATATCCTACATTTTGCTCCGGAGTTTGGACGAAACTCTAAATGTAGAAATCGAACTCATCAATAAATGGAAATATTCTAAGAAGTGCGTTTTATAACAACAAACCAAATTAATTATCCAGTGATTGTGCGCAAGCAAAATTTTAAGTTTAAGAAAACGTATCGCGATTTTTTAATTGAACCTTCAAGATACTCTCCATGAGAGTAGAATAAGAGTTCTACTCAGATGTAACTTATACATGTACTAGTAGAATAAGAGTTGTACTCAGATGTAACTTATACATGCACTATTTGCCCCAGAACTAGTCTGAACGAGATGTATATTTATATCGTCGATTTATCGACCAAGTGTCCAGTATTTATTAGAATTACAAATCAGCGCCAAGTGGCAAAAGGCCGCCTCCATTGCTACCTATGTACATCTTACGAAATAGCTAGATATAAAATAAAGTCATATCACTGGAAAATACTTATTTACACGTATATCTGGTGTTGGAAATTATTATCGAGCACTACATAGTGCTAATTTATTTAGTTAGTATTCAGTATACACATTCTTAAGTAAGTAGTACAAGTGAAGCGCAAATCCAAAAATAGTGCCATCCCTTTTTCAACAGAGAACATTAATTTGAATAGGAAGACACAATTCAACTTGTCAGTTTAGTTTAGCTCGATAATTGTTTAAGAGAATAGACATCAATGTAACATAATTTCTATTTTTATACAAGTTAACGGAAACTATAAAATCTATCGATGGCATTTACGGTCAGTGAAATCTCTACCAAACTAATTTCCAGCAAGAATTTCCATTTAATTTTATCTACCGTTTGTGTTAAATTTTACAGAAATGAATTTTGCAAGGGCACTCAAAAACATATCGAAACATTATCATCGAGAATATTGGAGCAATTCGTATTTAAACCATAGTAACATAATTCTAAAGGGCCAATAGTATACTCCACCAACCAGTTAACGTCTGTAACACGTCAATAACAGTGATCAAAATAACAAGACTGAACAATACTACGACTTACATATTACATAAAAAATATGTCTTAGACTTGCCTTTACACAAGTTTAAGAACTCTATTAAAAGTATGCTCATAAAAATAGCTTATTATACAATTGAAGATTATATAAACGATAAAAAAGCTTGGATTTAACTCGTTCCAGCAATGCGCGAGACGGCATTTCAATCATGTACATTAATAATAATAATTGTTATAATGTTATTTTTTAAAAAAGAGCAACCGCCGAGTTTCTTGCAGGTTCTTCTCGGCTGGAACTGCATTCCGAACCTGTAGACTCAATCGACGATTCAAAAGTACTTGGAAAAGTTTATTTGAATAAAAAACTTTTCTATTCTATTCTATTCTACATGTTCGTTAAAATCACTACGTTCGTATCCCACTCAAGTTTAATTGTAACCTGTGTTTAAGCATGTTCCATTTTAGATCTTTTTGATAAGGGATGAAGGTCGAGAATCGTACGGCTTGATATTGTTCTATGATGATTCATGTGAAGCCTTTATTTTCTAGTTGGCAATTGTCCAGTTTTCAATTTATGCACGGTTGGCGGATACCATTAAATTTAGCGGTGCTCAGATTTAGATCAAAGTTTGCGCACACGCAGTTGTTTTTCACTGTTTAGGTTTAGCGCAGACGGTCCACAGAAAGGCTCGTGAGAAAAGACTGACCGAGTGTCATAACAATGTCATAATAATGGCATAACAATTGAAAAACAACTTTAGCTATTTATGCATATGGCTGAAATTGGTAAAATATTAGCACTAATGGACTCAACGGAATTTGAGCCGTAAACATAGCTCAGATAAAATTACTTTCTTTCCGCATCTATCCGCACTACCCTACATATCATGAGAATTATCGTTGCGGACATTGTGGGTGATAACCCTATTTCTACGCTTTTCACTATGTCATTTATTAAGTCCATAATTATAATGTGACTTAACGCTTTTTGAAATACGTTTGTTAACGAGTATGGCATATTAAAAAGGAAAATTTTACGCACTATTCAAATATATGCAGTTGTTTTAGCCGATGGGAAATCGAAAGCCGCACAATTTCTATGGCTATGTTAAGTAACGTTTGGACGTATATGCAAAACGTGTTTACATTCCAAAACCATAACCGTATATCGGAGTATGAGTTAATACAAGGTTTACTTTCAACGCTTAAATTCAATGAAGGATATTGGATTTATTGCATTCTCATTGAAGCATTCTTCGTAGAGCTTTAAGATCCTAAGGGAACTTTAATATGTTACAATTTAAAGTCTTAAAAAGTTACACAAGATTTGAACTGTTATTAGAAAGCTTCGGGTTCTTTTTAAGAGATGCTCAATTCATATAGAAACTACCATTTAAAATTAATTTATATTTTGATCAGATTATTAGACTTAATCCATTGCAACTGCATCTAAAGTTAGGGTAAACTTGATTTGGGGGTGCTAGCCAGGTAACCTCCAAGTGTGCCTGGATGCTGCTGGTCCTCTTGGATACGTCCGAGGGGAAGAGCAGTATTCGGGCCGGTGCACCCCGGTAACATAGTTAATAATTTCGGGGATATTGTTAGCCATGGCCAATGACCTGGCGGAGGGAGGTTTCTCCGCGTGTCCCTCTGATTAGCAGAGGGCACTGCGGATGAAACTGGGGGTGAGACACCCCGGGGCGGGGGGCAGCGATGCCCATCGCGGGAGGAAGAAAACCTCGTTAAAAAATTACGGGAGGGCGCGAGCCTCTGGAGGGACAGCCCAGAGGCGAGCGGGAGCCCCAGCTGGGGCGGCTGCCGGACACCTGGGATGCATACTTTGGGTTCCCCAGGCGTCCAGCACACAGCATGAGGGTCATGCCGTGGTGGTTTTAGTGGGTATACCGTTGGAGTCCCACATAACCTTCGTTCTGCCGCATTCGGCCGCAGAACGGGGGTACCTATAAAAGGTTTCCACCACGTCAAAAAAAAAAACAAAAAAAAAAAAAAAAAAAAGGGTAAACTTGATAGCCTAGTGGTTAAATAATACTTCAAGCTCTCTTTCAATGGTATCGAGTTCGATCCCCGGCTAACTTTTGAGTTATGTGTGTTTTAAACAATTAACTCGTTTTAACGGCGAAGAAAAACATGGTGAGGAAACTTGCATGTCTGAGAGTTTTCCATAATGTTCTCAAAGTGTGTGAAGTCTTCCAATCTATACTTGGCCGCTTGGCCGCACTCGGCTACAATGATGATAAACTTGACTAGACTATTAGGTCTAAAAATGGAAAGCAGAGTCCGAAAGGCAGCATCAATTTAAAATATCAGTATCTAAGATAATGCAGATAATTTGCATAGATACCCATAGATACCTACATATATAAATGTTACGCTCGGACTTCGGAGATTCTCTATGCGATCAAATCAGAAATGAGGACACCCGTAGAAGAACTAGAGTCACCGACATAGCTCAACCGGCTGCGAAACTGAAGTGGCAATGGGCGGGGCACATAGTTTGGAGAACCGACAGACACTGGGGTCCCAAGGTGCTGGAATGGCGACCTCGCACCGGGAAGCGCAGTGTTGGCAGACCCCCCACTAGGTGCACCGATGACATCGCAGGGAGTCGCTGGATACAGGCGGCACAAGACCGCGGCGTGTGGAAGTGCCTACAAGAGACCTATGTCCAGCAGTGGACATCTATCGGTTGCGGACGACGACGACGACCTATATAAATAATCATGGACCAAAGTCTTGGAGAAAAAATCATAATGGAATACGTACCAGTGTCACCAACGGCCTGGCTTAAAGTGTTCTCTGTGAGCGGCCTCAGAGCCTCCACGGCGCTGATGTAGCCCAGCCGGTCCGCTATCGCACACGCCGTTTGACCGTTCTGATAAACAAAATATCACATTTAAACCCTATACCTAGCCTAAAAGTGTAAATCAAATTGTACTTTGCGTGAATAATAACTTCTTCAAGTACAATTAGATCAATACATCTATTCTACATAACATGTGAATCCTCAGTAGGTATATTTAATACTTAGAAATCAGGAATATTTAGAAATCAACCCCTTGAAGAAGAATTTTGGCGGAATTGAAACAGTATCTTTTGATCGAAATGCAACTCGAGTAAATTGTCAAGATTTATTTAAAGAGCAGTTATTTAAATAATACAACGAGAAAATACAGGGAAGGTTGATCAAACAAGTCCGGTTATTCAGATTACGATTCAGAAAATTTCAAATTTAGAAAATAAATTACATACTCAATAATTTTATTATTATTGAGAGTCTGGGTCAATGAGGCGATTGAATTAAATACTTATTAATTTAATAATTACCGCTGATAACGCGTTAGGATCAGCATTGCTCTTGAGCAGCAGTTGTATGATAAGCGTGTGACCTTGCTGGGCAGCTTGGTGCAGGGGAGTGAACCTGGTTAAGGAAAAACCAAATTACATATTAGCATAATTCACATTTTTTCGTCCTTTTAAATATCCTTAACATTTTATTGTAGAATGAAAACGATATTATTATATTGTACTCATTATACTAGTTTCATGAGGGAAATTTATCTTTCAGTGTTTCCAAATCATCGAATGCAGTGTAATTGTTGCTCAATTTCTTCTTCTTCTTCGCCGTCTGAAAAGAGCCCACAATAAACTCAGCCGGGTTTTTTTTTTCTTATCACCATCTCACAATATGGTTTAGTCTAAATGATTTGAACGGTTAGTCTAAACCATTTTAACTGTTAGTCTAAATGATTTGAACTGATAATTCTAAATGATTTGCACTGTTAATCTAATTTATTTGAACTGTTAGTCCAAAGGATTTGAACTGTTAATCTAAATGATTTGAACTGTAAATCTAAATGAGCTGAACCGTTAATCTAAATTACTGAACGTTAGTGTAAATGATTTGAACGGTTAATCTAAATGATTTGAACTGTAAATCTATCTATCTAATCTAGGCAGTCACTGAAAATCAGCGTTGGAACACCTGGAATCTCAGATGCGTTTCCAAACTGGTCTACAGTCTGAGAGGCCCTGTGCTCCAACACAAGCTGAGTGACTTACCTGTTTGTGGCGTTGCACTGCTGTACAAGACAAATGTTACACTAATAATTATGTTTTAAATGTTATATCTTATTTTAAGTTTTGTACAAGTGCGTCTTCTACAAATAAAGATTTTCTATTCTATTTTAAATCTAAATGATTTGAATTGTAAATCTAAATGATTTGAACTGTTAATTCTAAATGATTTGAACTGTTAATCTAAATTATTTGAACGGTTAATCTAAATGATTTGAACTGTTAATCTAAATTATTAAAACTGTTAGTCTAAATTATTTGAAATGTTGGACCTTACCCATGTGCGGCTTTAGCGGTGACGTCAGCGCCCGCCTCCAGCAGGGTCTTGGCAGCGGCGTGGTGGCCGTGGTGCGCGGCCGCGTGCAGCGGCGTGTAGCCGTCGCGGGTGCGCGCGCCGCAACGCCCGCCTGCGCCCAGCAGCGCCTTCAGAACGGCCGTGCGACCTTCCGCCGCCGCCAGGTGGACTGGAGTGAGGCCTGCGTGAAAAAAAAAATAATGTGGCCAATTCTGTTGTACACAATCTCTAAACCTAAACTAAAATGACAGGTCTAAATTTATTCCTATCTCTTTCACAGTGCTCATTGCGGAAAAGGATAGCAATAGATTTAGACCTGTCATTTTAGTTTAGGTTTAGAGATTGTGTACAACAGAATCGGCCACAATGTGTACTTAGGACCACACGACAGAAGTGTAAACTTCATCAAAGCGTGGTTAGTAATAATACGAAATAGAACAATGTTTTTTTTGTTCTATATTCATAAAGTATAGTTGATGCGTTGACTATATCTCTCTCGTTTTTTCAGTCGACTCGAGCCGACTTTACTCGAACGAGCGTTACATGGCCGAGCGTGACGGTCCCGAGTCAGGAAAAAAAAAATTGGTTTCTCTGTCAAGAAATTCTTAAACATGGAAAAATGACGTTGCACTTTCACGCTTTGGTGAACACGTTAATCCATCATTCTTGAGCCAGGTCTCTCTCTAGTGGTGTTGGATCGCCATCCCATTGACGATTATGACACATGCACTATGAGAGTGAGGGAATAGAGACTGTGCCAAATAGTACATAACTCACCGTTGTTGGCTGGTACATTGACGTCAGCACCTCGCTCGATCAGCATCTCCACACAATCCTCGTGACCCTCTTGAGCCGCCATGTGCAGTGGTGTGAACCCAGCTTTCGACTTCACCCCGGGATCCGCATCTGACGACAGAATCAAATAAAGTCAGTCAAACAGCTAACTGTTGAATCTTTCAAATGGATCTTGTCCATTCTTCATGCATTGTTCATAGAGGAAGGGATAGCGTAACTTTTAGTCCTGTGAATTGCTACGCGCCTGTAAATCTTGTTTTATAATTTGTAAACCCCGCTGACAGAATAAGGAATAAGTGAAGAGAATGTCGAGAAAGGCCATTGCACAATCGCTAGATCAGGCTTTAATTCAAGATTTATATAGACTAGAACTACCTAACACAAAAACAACAAGTTTAGTTTTCGCGACTCGTCATTTAAAATGTTGAACACAATTGTCTCTACTATAATCCAAATAGGGTATTTGACTAATTTTTGGAAATTGTTTTAAATTATACTTTATTACTTATTAAAACACACTACATTGATATTTTTCGCAATATCTACAGTATTAAGAATTAAATCAATGATAAAGTTTAAGTTTTGAAAACCACGCCAAAAACGACATTTCTGATCACATGATACGCGTGACGTCACAAATCGCTATGCAAGTCACTTCTCTCGCTCGCTCCTTTTCGGAACTCGGTGCGTGTGACAGAGACGCTACGCAAGGCGACTGCTGTATCGTAATGTTGTAAATTGTTATACCTACTCATTTTAATATCAATCTTATTCTTTCAAGTATAAAGTTTAGTTTCGGTTGACTTGATAAACTTCAATTATAACAACCAAGTTACGTGCAATCGAGTGACCTCACAAACAATCCCAGAGCGTTCACGTTCCTGATAAAATTTCGAAAATTATTATGTTTTATTTCGTGCAAAATATCGCGTAAAATTACATAGTTTAGTTTGATTGAGTGAAATATGTCTTTTTTAGGCTATTATCTGATAAGATGACCACAATCAATAGTATATTTTCAATGTTGTCAAATACCCTATTGTATTCACAAACATCATGTACAATGTGCTAGCAACATAAAGAAAACTGTGGCCTGAAGGAATTACAGGAATTACGCGAATTTTTCGGAAATTAAAGTGAAGATTAAAAAAATAATAATAAATACTTAGATTTAAAAAAAAAGGTTTTGCTTTACATACCGTGTTCCAATAACGCGAAGGCGATATCGGGATGGTTGTGCCGACATGCGATGTGGAGTGCCGAGTGGCCGTTCTTCGCCAGGGAATGGGGGGAGGCACCTGTACAGAACATGTTCTAGCTTATTACTCACTAGCGTACTAAATAAAATTTACTCTAGCGTAATATGTGTATTGGATGTGTAGTGCAAGAGATCAGAGGGAATGATAAACTATTTCTAAAAAAAGAGAGTGAGAATGAGCTTATAGACAGCCGTGGATCGTGTATAGTACAAGGGTGACTCAACTCTCCTAATAATAAAATATGTTCTTAACTAAGTGTACAGAATAGCTCAAACTCTATCCACCATAAATAAATATAATCAAGCAGAAAATGTGTACAATGAATCTTAGGCCCAGACAAGGGCGCAGGATTTGCTTTAGGGGGACGGAGCCAAGGAGAGTAAATAAATAAAACCAATACAATACTTAATGTATAGATATTGTTCGCTGTACAAAATTGGGATATAATTGAAGAATGGGAATAGAATGAGGTGTGTCGACTGTTATGTGACTTTTGTCCGCCATTCGTAGCTATTTAGAATTCATCATCATCATCATCATCATGATCAACCCATTACCGGCTCACTACAGAGCACGGGTCTCCTCCCAGAGTGAGAAGGGTTTTGGCCATAGTCTACCACGCTGGCCAAGCGGATTGGCAGACTTCAAACACCTTTGAGAACGTTATGGAGAACTCTCAAGGATGAAGGCATGTAGGTTTCCTCACGATGTTTTCCTTCACCGTTAAAGCAAGTGATATTTAAATACTTAAAACGCACATAACTCCGAAAAGTTAGAGGTGCGTGCCCCGGGATCCAACCCACGACCTCCGAATTAGACGTCGGTTGTCCTAACCACTAGGCTATCACAGCTTTTAGTTTATTTAGAATTAGGTACGGTAATTTTGAAAGTGTTCGGTTACTGATCACTGCATCTAGTGTGGGGCAAACGGCCCCCCGCACCCCGGCGTTGCTACGCCCTTGGGTCCAGCATAGTATACTGATTGAGGAGGATGTACTATACAGAGAAATTAATGGCTGAACCAAACATCTTGAACTATAAATGTCTTCGCCGCATCGACTTTATGATCGGAAAATTTATCACTTAAATATAAGTTCTATTCTATCTACCTTCGGTGGGGCCCGCTAAAGCAGATGAACTTCGACCCTTATGTATCTTTTATACTCGCCCATTCCTTGTCACTACCCCTTAACTTCCTCAAACACCCACTCCAAGAGTTCGGTGGTTGCCTTCAGGTTCGAGGGACAGTAATCTTCCGGTTGCAGATAAGCTACCCCCAGAAGATTTATTCGTTATCTAGCCAGTCCTTTGCACTCTTAATATAAGTTACACCATTCAAAGAGTTTTTTCACACACTCACTATCACCAAACTCTTCAATTAACCTTTGTCCAACAGTAGCATAGTGATGTAAGGGTGTCCGTAATAGGTGGCCATGTGTAATGGCGTGATGTGGCTCTTCCCCGGCGCATTAGGCTGAGCCCCCCCTCGCCAGGAAAAGTCTCGCCACGCCCATGTCCCTGTACTTAGTTACACCATTCAAAGAGTTTTTCACAAACACTATCATGTTCAAAAATCCTACCTTTGTCCAACAGCAGCAAAGCGATGTCCGGGTGTCCGTAATACGTGGCCATGTGTAGAGGTGTGATGTGGCTCTTCCCCGGCGCGTCCGGCTGAGCTCCCCTCGCCAGGAGGAGCCTCGCCACGCCTATGTCACCGTACTTCGCCGCCAGGTGGAGCGGCGTGAAGCCCTTGCGCGTTTCCGCCTCTATGGGCGCATTGTGGTCGAGAAGGATTGATGCTACTTCTTCTTTGCCTGTTTAAAACGTATTTTTTTTAATATTTTACCTAGCTCGCGACTTCGCCCAAGTGAATTTCGATTTTTCACAAATCCCAAGGGAATCGTGGATTTCCGGTTCCCCTTCCCGCTTCCTTTTCCAACCTTTATATATGCTTTCAAGAAAGTTTGCTATAGATTTGTTGTTTTGTTTTCTTATGACGTTATAATGTAAAATTATCGTCCGTAAACCGACTTTACAGACAGCCATTTTTTTTTTAATAACCGACTTCACGGCTCTGGGTTCCAGCCCTTTTGAGCCTGCTGTATACCCCATTCTGGAAGGTGTCACAGACGAAAAATTTTTGGTTTATATGTTTGTTTGTGACACCATTTGCATTGTTGAATAAATGTTTTCTTTCTTTGTTTCCAAGTTTGACTGGCCCGTTGGCGCGGTTGGCAGTGACCCTGCCTTCCGCTCCGGGGTCGCGGTTTCGATTCCCGCCCCGAGTCTGGGTGTATTTATAATATGTATGTATGTATACCTTTATTAAAATATATATGTATTTATATGTAAATATGTCTATCAGTCAGCTGTTACCTATAACACAGGCATTAAGTTGCCTACTTTAGGAACAGACGACCGTGTGTGTATGTGTGAGTATTTATTATTATTATTATTAAGTTACCTTCCTTGGCAGCGATGTGCAAGGGCGTGTATCTGTCCTTGGTGGTGGCGGCGACCTGCGCGCCGTGCTGCAGCAACAGCGCCGCGATGTCGCCGTGCCCGAGCCGCGCCGCCACGTGCAGCGGGGTCTGCTCCTCCCGCGCGCGCGCTTCCACCTGCAACAAAAATAAAACAACTCTTTTATTTCTTCATGGTTGTATGTATCTGTTAACACATTTCACCGAAACTATCAATCGGATAGCGACACAAACATGTCGAGCATAAATGTATTTTGCAAGTGTCTTGGAACATTCCACGGACGGGCGATCTAAACTGATTCGGAGCAGTATTGGACTAACTTGAGCACTAGGTAGTAGAGGGTCTTCCAACGCTGCGTTTGCCGAGCTGTGTCGCCATTCAAGCATCTTGGGCTCCTAATGTCTATGGGTTCTTCGAGCTATTTTACCCGTCGATTACCACTTCAGTTTCGTAACTCGATCAGTTATATCGGTGACTCTGGTCCTACGAATCCCCTTCTTTCTGATTTGATCGTGCATTTTACATCGCCCGCCGAGTTACTGAGTCACCATGAGTCATCTCACCTTGGCATTGTTCCTCAGCAGCACCCGCACCAGATCGGTCTGGTGCGCCCTGGCCGCCAGGTGGAGGGGAGTCTCGCCGCGCGCCGTGGCGGCGTCGGCGTCCGCGCCCGCGCCCACCAGCACCAGCGCGATGTTCATGCAGCCCATGAACGACGCCACGTGCAGCGGAGTCAGCCCCGACTCCGTTGTTGCCGATTTACCTGAAGTGTTACGAGAAAACATTGAACTAGTTCCGGCTAGTAATAATAGATGGCACCATTAGTACTTCAATATATATTGTAGAATATGTTCAAAAAGAGAATCAGCGTGGCCAAACAGTGAACTAACGCGCTATAGTATTGTACTGTATTGCCCGGTAAACAAAAAAGTAATTAAGCACAGCAGAGCTCTCAATTTTCAAATCAAAATATTTTGCTATAGAAAATTGAACTGTATGGAGTTTGTGTCACAAATGATATGATACTTACTTGCACCGTATTTGAGCAGCAGCTCGACAACTTTGAGCCTGTTCTTCTTACACGCGATGTGTAGCGGTGTGAACCCGTTCAGAGCTCGCGCGTTTGCGTCTGCGTTTCTGTCTAAAAGTAGCTTTGCTACCTGCAACAACGGAGTGCTTTCTTTATTTGTTCGTCAAACTAGCGTGGAGTTAGGTTTTTTTTTTTATTCATCTACAAGTTAGCCCTTGACTGTGATCTCACCTGATGGAAAGTGACGATGCAATCTAAGGTAAAGGCGGGGCTAACTTTGGAAGAGATATACTGATCGGTTTCTACGAAACGATATCGTATCGGAACGCCAAATCGCTCGGCGGCACATCTTTACCGACAGGGTGGTAATTAGCCACGGCTAAGGCCGTGGCACCAGACCAGACCAGTGACAATTTAGAAATTATTAAATCCCAAATTGTCACTGCCAACACTGCTACAGCGCTCACCATTGTACCAGAGATGTCATATTTACTCACAGCCGTCATTCCATGCCATAGCCATCCATCGGATTGCCTAAACGTAAGTTTTGTCTTGTGACAAAGACGAAACTTACGTTTAGGCTATCCGACACTTGTCAGAAGGTGGTGAAACAATAAGGGTCGTATTTAGTCACCTTGACGTGTCCGCAGTGCGCCGCGACGTGCAGCGCGGTGAGGTAGTCGACGGTGACGTCGTCGATGGGCGCGCCCTCCGACAGCAGCACCTTGGCCGTCTCCACGTGTTCGCCTTGCACGGACATGTGGAGAGGGGTCAGACCGTTCTGGAACAACAAACAACTACATGAACGAAACGAGTAAGTGACTAGACTCAGGGTGAGATCCACAGAGCGTTCTCTACTGAATCCACTTAGACTCAAGACGTTGCGACTATCTATCGTAGCCACGATATAAATATCGTCTCGTCGTCGATAAATTGTCGCCCCGATCCAACGAGAACAGCTAGATACGATAGTCGTTCAACGATATATGTAGGTATATAGGAACAGCTAGAGACGATAGTCATCCAATGATAAATTAAATGTTACGAGATAGTGGGAACGCGCCCTTAGTGTTATTGAGTCAGAGACAGAATGAGCTTTAGTTTGTTGAATCTTCTTTCATGGCGAAGCTTCTTTCATCTTTATCTTTGAAACAAGCTGAGTGAATGGAGCGGGGCGATCTCGGATAAAATTTTAGCCGTTGATTTTGTCAGTACCCTGGCCCAATCATCGGAAACTCTGGATTATTCTATGAGCTCAATGTGGTAAATTTTATTTAGGCGATACCAATTGAAAATTATTTTTCCCTCATGTATAAATATATGTCTCTAAGGCAGTTTCTCACCTTAGTCTTGCTGGTGATGGGCGCCCCGTGTTGTAAGAGCCTCGACACCACGTTGCTGTGGCCTGATCGCGCCGCGCAGTGCAACGGCGTCAGGCCATCGCGCGTCATTGCCGCTATGTTCGCACCTGCAGAAACAAATTTCTACATTATCAACCCATGACCCTCCCATTACAGAGCAAAGGTCTCCTCTCAGAGTGAGAAGGGTTTAGGCCGTAGTCCACCATGCAGGCCAAGTGCGGATTGGTAGACTTCACACGCGTTTGAGAAAATTGCGAAGAACTCTCAGGCATGCAGGTTTCCTTCACCGTTAAATTTTTTGGTACAGGTTAATTGGAGTATATCGAATGTACACATTGCATCAATTCTGCATGCTAGCAGATTAAAGTCTTTCAATCAGTAATACTACTGAACACCTGATATTCCGAAAATATTTCGAACGATACTAATGGACACCTAAAATTCTGTTTGGATGAACGCCTGGGTTTTGCGTCCAAGAATTCTCAAGAACCGAAGATGTCCAAAATAGCATTTCTCAAATGTTCTCAATTTTAATGGCATTGTATTACCATTTAGCAAGACACCAATATCGTTGATAAGATCAACTTTATTTTTCTTCCTATCTGTAGCTAATATTGTTAAGATTAACTTTATTTCTCCTCCCATTTTGGGTGTGACAATCATAACAGGGGTTTGAACAATTTTCGTTCAGTTCAATTTTGATTGGATTGTTAATTTCGAAATAGTCGGTGAATACTCACCGTTCTCCACCAACAAGTCGACCATGGCCAGCTGCCCCCACTTGCTGGCCACGTGCAGGGGGGTGATGTTGTGCTTGGCCGCCCGGCCGGGGTCCGCGCCCGCCTGCAACAGAGCCTTGGCCACTCCCACGTTGCCATAGTGCGCCGCAATGTGGAGGGGAGTGAAACCAGACTTTGAGCACGCGTCCGGGTTGTGTTCGTTCTGAAATTACAATTAAGATTTTTAACGTTACAACTTTTTAACGTTATAAATATTTACCAAACTGATACTCAAGATACCAATCGAACAAAATGGTCTTCGTTAGCGCTTTAACAAAATTAAACCGAAGAAAAATATACAATACAATAGAATATCACGTGACATTAGTCGTTAAAGCCCATCAAGTCACATTGGAGCAGCTTCGCAGGTCTAAGCTCTATATCCCTCTCCTGTGAGAGAGAAGGCCTGTACCCAGCAATGGGAGGCAGTGCTGTAGTGGTGGTGGTACAACAACAAAGATACAGGCCTGCGCTATGCACTGCCCTCCTGCTGTTAAATATGCAGGAAAAACAAGCAACCAAGCGAACCCCAAGCACTGCCATCACAAAAATCCACCACCAAAACAAACTCTACGATCGTTTCACTCCGACACCGGAGCATCCTCAGGAGATCCAGACTCTACAATGCACGAAGCGGTAATTTAAAGCAAAAGGCGACCTGATCACTGGAAATGATCCCTACCATTCCTCTGAACTTTATGTTACTTTAAAAGTACTTACTTCGAGTAAAAGCGTGGCAGCTTTAACGTCGTTCTTCTTAGCGGCAATGTGCAGCGCCGGCAGCCGCACCTTGCCGCGCGTGTCTGACTCCAGCAGTTCCGCCACCACTCGGTCGTGGCCCTGCTGCATCGCTACCGCGAGTGGTGTGAACCCATCCTGCGGAAGTGTATTTATGTTATATTAAGCTTTTTTTATCCGTCTTCAAGGATACTTCTTCTACCCTTGACTGCGGTCTCACATGATGGTAAGAACGATGCAGTCTAGAAGCGGGCTAACCTAAAAGAGCTTCAGCTTCTACGCGACATCCGTACCTACCGGAACGCTAAATCGCTTAGCAGCGCGATTTTGCCAGTAGTTTGACTGTTTGAAGAAACAGACTTACTCTTGTTTGAACAAGACAAAAAGTGAAATGATTATTTATCAGGGTTATTTTAAATTTTCACTTTTAAAGTAAATAAATAGGAAAATATGTCACATTTTTCGATGTCAATTGCATGCGATGCGATGATTATAAAAAAACACGGATTTAAATGTTAGATTGAAACAGGCTAACATGCTACATAAAGTTTTTAAAATATTGAGCTTTTCTGAAATTCATTTACCTATACATTCATCAACAAGAAATCTTTTCTGCTATTTTATAACATGAAGGCAGAATTTTTCGCGTGGTTTTCTTGTGGGATCATGCTTAGAACAGGGATAAATCCTGCTGAATTAGCACCGAGTATAATGTTTGGTGACTGCTCAATTGCTGCTAAGTTACCTCAGTGGCAAGGGTCTGGCTGGCGCCGGCTGCTAGCAGCATTTTGACGCAGCCCGCATGATTCTCCTGTGTGGCTATGTGTAGAAGGGTAAATCCTGCTGAATATGCTTTAATATTTTTTGTGACTGCTTAATTTCTACAAAGTTACCTCAGTGGCAAGGGTCTGGCTGGCGCCGGCTGCCAGCAGCATTTTGACGCAGCCCGCGTGGTTCTCTTGTGCGGCCATGTATAGCGGGGTGAAGCCCGCTGCACTCTGCGCGTCCGCCTTGGCGCCTGCGCCGAGCAACGCGCGCGCCACCGACTCCTGCCCGGCGAGACATGCTATGTGCAATGCTGTGTTTCCTGGTGAGCAAAACACAATATATATATTACTATATTCTTAACGATTTTTATAGATCCTTCAACTTTGACCCTTTAAATGTAATTAACATGTCTCCTTCTATTTAACAATCATAATATAAAATATTGATAAATAAATCAAGAATCCGAAAAAATTGGTTGTCTTTAAAGTCGGTTTACGGACGATAATAATTTTACGTGATAACGTCATAAGAAAACACTGCCTCTTTATCGCTTGTTTCGCGCTCTCGCTTGCACGCTCGGCTAGGCGGTACGTGACAATGAGTCATGCTTTTTTTGCGTGCGGCCGACGTTCATCGATTTATAAGACGTTATCACATCAAAGACACTAACAACCATCCATCGCATGGTTTAGTAGATGAATCGATAGACACCTCATTGATTCAAATCGATCCAGCCGTTGGGATGCCTTTCGATCTTCCTCTTTTCATCCTAGGATGTTCTCCTCCTTCATCCTAGAGTTTTATCAGAGTTCTATCTGTTGATAATAATTTATTGGTAAGCTTGGATCTTTATATCACCAGATACTCGGTGAGTGGATATAGTTTAAAATAGACCCAAAAACAGCTTGACATATCAATCATCATTTCGCACGACGTACGCCTCTGCCATCCTCGTACGCGACACATGAACACATCCATTTTAATAAGCAGAAATATTAGAGCGGATTTTAGTATTAGTACATACTTGGGCGAATTAAATGAATGACAAGTATAAATTAGAAATTTAAAAAAACCCCGACATTCGCCACTTTGTGATGGCGGCCACCTTGGATTAGCATAGTGGCAGCTATTCTACTAGTCAAGCCCTTTCATTTGACACCCATATTGAGGGAGTTGTGAAAAAATATGTGATTCACCATTTTGTGACGGCGGCCATCTTGGACCGATTTTCATCAACCATAGCTAAGAACACTCCCGAATAATTCACCTTTCAAACAAAGAAAACCACATTCAAATCGGTTCACCCGTTTGAGCGCTACGGTGGAACAGACAGACACACACATACACAGACACGTCAAACTTATAACACCCCGTCGTTTTTGCGTCGGGGGTTAAAAAATTACCTTTTTTTGTGGCTGCGTCGACGATTGCGCCGCGCTTTATTAGTTCTTCGACAACTGAAATGTGGCCATCTTTGGCGGCTAAGTGTAACGCGTTGAGTCCGTTCTGTAAACAAGAAACAAGGAGATATTTTAATAAGGACACTATATTCACACATTATTTATATAGTGTAAGTATTCTGAAGTATATATTATTCAGGGGAGTTTATAAAGGAGAAAAAAGCACATTTTGGCCTTTTTTTGGCACACACACACACACAAAGGGAAAACCTTTGAAGATACTCAGTAGCATGATCGACGCGACGGTCGGAACGATATAATATCTTTCCAATTCAGATTCAGATTACGTTATCCATATTCAATCCTTTGTTCCAGCACTGTACCTAAGCCTCAGATAGCAAATGAATAAATCTGTCGTAACTCATATTATATAGCAGACTCTATCAATGTTCTTCGCACTCTTGAGCGGTTTTTCAATCTCAAACACAATAATTGAGCATCGTCATATATTTGGTATAAATCGCTCTCAGCTCATAGCGGAGTTTGCCGATTTCTTGGCCGATTTATAAACGTTTAAACACGCAAGTCATGACACCTGTAGAAATATCCTCTCCATTAAGCACCGGACCGGAACATATCAGTTCCACTGAAGGTCAGTGACGATAATAGTTTATACCACTTACTTACGTCTTAGCTAAAGGCATAACGGATTCAAGAAAAAAAGATAGACGGAAAAAACCTTTTTGGCAAAAAAAAAAAAAAGCTTCCACAGCTAAACTTCCAGGAGTAGGTAAAGAGGGAGATCACCAACCCGCCGGACCGATACTGTTAAACAAGCGTGTAAATCCAGCATACACGCATCCATCCGACTTTCACAAGACAGAGAAGCCTGGAAGTTATTAGACGAAGCGACTCATGATGATCACGACCTTCAGTCATGTGGCACGACGTGGAAGAAGTCTTGGATGGCTAAGATCCACTTCGCATCACTGAGTCATAGAAGCTATTGAAATGGCTTGAAGAGGCTGATTTATGAAAATATGCCAATTATCGTAACACCTGAAGAACTCACTATATGCACAGTATGCGTGACATGTGCACAACTGGATTTACTTTTGAAAACATGTTTGTCTCACTCCGACTATGCATAGTAGATACAAATGAAAATTAATTAAGAGTTCTTAATTTCACACATCAGATTCGTTACGGGTCTAGTAGCAAAAAGTTACTTACGAAATTAATCGAGTCTTTTTGTGTGGTCCGGATTTCTTTACCGTACACTAATTTGATCTACGAGTACAAATTACAGGTGGAAATTATTTGGAAGGGAATTAATACCGTGTCTTTATAATATCTAAAAGCATTGGGTTATAAAAAACCTAAGAATTTAAAACGGATTTGTGGAATCGTGAAATATAATTTGCTTACTAAATTAAATTCTACTGTTTCTTACTAATGTTCTAAAGATATTCGGCAAGAAAATTATACATAGGTATAATCTGCTACGCAACTGCATAAGTTCAATTTTTGGAGCACTACGCTACGTTGTCAATAAAGTTAGTTAGTTAGTTGTCAATGTAGTCCTACCGTAGAGTTCTACAAATATATCTGACCCGTGACAGCGTCGCTCGCCGTATATTAAATGTTGTCAATTTCAAAGTGGCGTCATTAAATCCACTTTCCTCCACCGCGGCAGATATGTTTGTAGGACTATATCTAGCTTTAATTACAAAGCACGAAGGACATTTTGCTCATCTAAAATCCTTTCAGTCACACTAAAACACAATAAACCGTCGAATAGCACAATATTAATTGTGTGGCGCGTGACATGTGCCATTTTGATACGCCATCCATACAAAACATAACCGTGACACAGTTGGGGCTTGCAACGCGGCACGATACGGATCTATGTATATGTATGTGTGTGACACTGAATGTCTGAATTACTGAACAAGCGCGGACGTAGTTTATTATCCAATGGGGAATAGAAATAGTGCATGGTCGTAAACAAAGTGCGCATATTCATTTGTTTTGTTGTCTTTATTAGACTCAATGGGTACTTAACCCAACGGTAACCAACTGCCGCACTCACAATCGATTAATAGTTACGTAAAGAACTCTTTAGTATATGTAGATTTAAAATTGCTGCAGCACAACTTCCCGGTGGATCGGTAAGGCTCTATATGACACTAGATAGAGCCTAATTTGGTTTGGACGCGGTTTTGCGATGCGGTTCGCCGAGGCTGCAATTTGCGTGAACGCTCAAACGAAATTCGGTATTGCCAGCCATCTTCGATCCCATATCCGAAACTATTAAGGTCAGCCGTTGATGGGCACATCCGTCATCAGGAGGAACACAGTGTTTTACTTTAGCTTTTATCTCTTTTAGAGATCCTCATTCTTCATCCTAAAAGGTTAGTTAATACATCTTTACATATAGATATGAGTCTAATGTGGACTAGGCAGGGAAGTTACTGGATAACGATACGTACGAATATAAGAGACATATATCAATCTATGAAATTCTGATCATGTGGACTCTACCGAAGCACTTATAGATAGACAGATTCAGGTAATATTATTGGTTAGTCTAGACTAGCATAACTATAAGACAGCATAGCTCTCACATGGCTAACCGGGATGCTAACTGGGCTGATGCTGATGTTGCTAGTCGAGAACTGAGCAAAACTAGAAAATATATGTACCTAAGTTCTAGGCTCATTTGAAGGAATCTATTAATATTATAACTATAAGAATGTCGTAACGTAGGTACTACACTCTCATTGTAACAATATAGAACACGAAACATAAAAACACGATTAAATATAATATAACTAACAATTGCCTTCCCTACATTTATTAGATTTATTTTCTAACAGGTAGGTACACTATAATAGACGGAAGTACTCATACATTTCAATAGTCGCAGTTCCCCGTATAATAATAGGTTTAGGTTCAGAGATACTGTCCCAAGAGTGTAGTGTAGACCGAGTTAATAAGTGACCCGACTTCTGGCTGCTAACAGAATACTTACGGTAACTGGTGTATCTACTTGAGAATTGCATTCGAAAGAGAATCGGATATTTGATTTGCAGAAATATGATATTGGGAATATTGCATCGGGTAACTTTATTTATTGGGTATAGTTTCGAATTCACACTCTAATTTAATCAGCCTAGGTGCCGTACTGAAAGTCAAGCTCTTGCTTCTATAGGCTCTTATTACAACTGCGACTTAGTCGCTAAATTGTTAGGCTTAACTGCTTTATTACTAGAGTGTTAGGTCGAAGGCTCTCACAAAATTCGAGTTAATTTGGAAATTATAAAGTTTATTTACGAGTATTACTTCCTTCTATCCTTAATGTTGAAAGATATATAATAGTATACCAGTTAGAAAGGTTTATAGTTTATATAAATCTGAAAAGTATTAAATAATCAAGAGTTACTAATTATTTAGAAACATTTATTTTAATCATTTCGAACTCTGGACTGTGGCTTGTGATCCAAAACGACAAAAATAATTGAACAGAGAAAGGCGATTCAACGATTCAACTGCTGAACCGATCTCGATGAACGGCACAAAAATATCTTGCACAGTTGACATGGATTTAGGATCCATTTTATCCCGGATAATCAAAGAGTTTTCACGGGATTTTCATTTCAAAATATATACTCCCCAAATGGAGACGCGAAGACTTACCGAATTACATGTGTTGATGTCTTTGACAGCTCCGGAGTCGAGCAAGTCGATTACTGTGTCGAGTTGACCGCCGCGGGCCGAGCGCAGGAATGCTGTGTTGGGGTCTATCTGTGGACAACGAGAAAATTGTTAACATTTTTTAATTAAAAGCCATGCATCAAAAGACCTTTCCTGAACTTTCCGACATCGCTACCTTCAAACGGTATTCTTTTACTAGTAAGTAACACCATCTTGTCATTTGCCCAATGTACAAATCTTTTGGGCAAAAAACGAATCCTTTGTGGGGTTGAGTAATGCGCTTTAATAACTTGATGCCGAAAGAAATTTAAGATTAGCTATCATACAAATTAAAATAAGTAAAAGATTTCATTTTATTGAGGTAATTATTATAAAATTTAACGAATTTCTTAATCTCAAAGGTACATGGAAGCAATCGGCTTTGAAGTCAGCTGCCCACAAGAGAGTATAAATTGTTATGGTTTGTAACATTAATATAGCTATAGCTATTACATATATAACTTTTGTAAAAAAGTGCAGCTACTTTTCTTGCCGGGTCTTCTCAGCAGCTTTATCTATCCATCTTATAAACCTAGGTGGCAGAGTCATGACTTCTCATAAGAATAAGAGAAAGATTTTTTTTTTAAATTTTTCTACATCTATTGCAACTAAATATGTAAGTACTTTAGATTTGTTTGTTTGTTTGTGTCTGCGTGCATATCGCGCAAAAACCATCGGATCGATTCTGATAAATCTTTTCGCACGTTGAGCCTAAAGTCTGATAACTTAAATACTGCACCAACTCACCCTTAGATCAATTTTTAGTGTAAAGAAGTTATTTAACTATAATTGCATTGAGTTCGCTAGTCTGTTTGGTCATTTAATGCACTAACAATAGTTGCACCAATTTGGTAACAAATTCGAAACTACAGAATATAAAATTCACAAGTGCCCATAAAAATACGGGATGAATTTAAAATTTAATTTCAAAGTTCGCTGACGCGAGGCTCTCGTTATGGGCGTAATAAATTCTGAATTTTGAAGTTATCCAGTCTGATTACTTCCATAAGTAATTTTTTTGCGTATATTTACGTATTTTCTAATGTCTCTTATCATCTAGGTATATAATATGTCGGTACACATTATCCAATCGAGTAATCCACAAAGTCCAGACCTAGACTGAAATAGACGGGGCGTCGTCGTTTATATTATCGTCGTCATTAAAAAAGTATTAATCTCAGTGGTTTATGTTGAACCGCGCAAAATACTTCTTCATTCTTCTTCACTACTTCTCCAATATATTGATATGACACACTCTTCAAGGATTTCGGTCTTCAGTGGTCTTCAGAGTGGTTTTGTATCTAGATCAGAGAGAGAGAGAGACTCCAGCGCTGGATTGGATTGTTCGAATATATATTACTATATACATCCTAATAATACTGTGCTCCCGACCGAATTTCGACCACGGCGGCCAATCTCAACCGAGGCGATTATAGTGGACAAGTGTGTGCGCATACACAGGTGTACTCTCTATTCCCTCACTCTCGGACTATAGGTATCCGATGGGACGCCAATGCGACACGACCGGAGAGAGATCAGGCGCAGGACCGATGGCTTTACGTGCTCTCCGAGGCACGAGGGTGTATCTATCTAACACCGCGAATTTAGAATTCCGAGCTGGCACTGAGATTTTCTTGACAGAAAAACCTCATAATTTTTTGGTCCGACCTGGGAATCGAACCCAGGACCTTGTTATCCACAGTCGAACGTGCTAACGCTGGACCAACGAGGCAGTTATATACATACTATCTATACATATCATCATTTTATCTAATAGCACCCTGCCTAGTTGATGCGGTTAACAGAAACGACTGTGATTCACTTGACTGGGTTCCTCAATTGAAACGATTTATGTGTCTATAAAACAATTTAACAATTTAACACGATTGTTTTCTAACAAACATTATGGAATTTCAGCAAACGATTTCGATTTATCGTGTGAGTGCCACACAAATGTACGAACAATTTTCGATGTAAGTAAAAGTTCTAATGCATCTAGTTATGCATATCAAGTGATCTATCGATGATATTAACAATGCATCATTTGCTTCACACATTCCTAGTAACAATAGTTTTCTCAAACTGCTTTTTATGTTTTACTAGCTCATGCTCGCGACTAAGTCCACGTGGAATAAAGTTTTTTTTAAAAATCCTGTGGAAACTCTTTAATTTTTCCGGGAGGATGCAAGTGCATTTCCTTTGTCAAGATCGGTTCAGCAGTTAATAAGTGAAAAGCTAAAAGACAGATCGACAGAGTTACTTTCACGTTTTATAATATTAGTATGGATTGACTTTTGCAAGCCGACAAAAAATGAATGTGCCTACTCGTTCAAAATGCATTTCTGAAAAAAACAAAAAAATAATAAACAATAGTTTCGAGTTGAATAACTTAATTAGAATTAAATTACAGTTAAATAAGGTTTTTTTTTTAGGGTTCCCACGCAAAGTATAGCATGACCCAAAAACTGGATACTCCACCCAATATGAGCCGTTCCGCATTTTGGAGAGCAGCAATAATATTCCGGTATATTTCAATTTCCCTTTCAATAGTTATGAAAAGTTCAGGAATATTAGCTGCAAAAAATATATAAATTGATGCAAGCAGTATTTTAGTTTAACAAGCATGATTTCATTTCAGTTTAGGTACCCTAGGTAATCTATATTAATAAGAAACAATTTTGGTCTGTATATTGTCCTCTATGCACTCCTAAACTATTCATCCGATCATAATGAAACTTTAACGAATTGTTCTGCATATGCCCGCGAAGGTTTCTGGCTATAAAAATCTACATAAAAATGTATGTTTGTATGGTTGTCCTCTATGCGTTCCTAAACCATACTTTACGTGGCATTGTAATGCATTTCGGGAACAGCTAGTAAAAGTATAAGCACGAGTAGAACCAGGGGGGTTATTCTGTAACTTAGTTAGCAACTGAAAATAGTTGCCAACGAATTAGTTCGATATACTTTGCTGCTTTACTGTGTAAAATTATCAAAACACTTTATATTCCCCACAGTAAAGCAGCAATGTATATCAAACTAATTCGTTGGCAACTATTTTCAGTTGCTAACTAAGTTACAGAATAACCCAGCAGGCCAGGCGCACTCCGCATTGTAGGTACGCTGCTACAAGTACCTAGCGCGCTCTAGTTGGTCGGACCTATTCAATAACCCTTAGTTAGTTGGAAGGGTTAATAGCTACGCGATATAAAGAGAGGCAAAGTTTAGGTTAATATAAAGGTAGGTTGTTAGCGATATTGCGACCTGCATTGCACTTTATTGTGTCGTAACTAGACTAGTTATTTATTTAAATGATTTTACGCAGTGAATCTTCTGTACCTTGTAGGTAGGTACTAATACGTATTCTTTGGTATAACTAGATAGGTAAATACAGGTAAACAGTTTCTACAGTAGATAACCAGTAAAGAGCAAAACAACGATGAAGACAACACGTAAAGAGATAAACAGTTAGCAATTAAAGCCGGAGTCAATCGATTTCCTCCGAGATAACCAGGTCGGCGCCGCAAGTACGTACAACTTACTTCAATTCACCAAGTTGAAATGGCTGTTTCTATGAGACATCGAATAACAAGAGGAGAAGAAACACCCAATTGCCTGTTTATTGCTAGGCAAAGCGTGTAATGTAAAGATATACAGTGTGTCCGGGATCGAACTAGTAATAATTTAGTGCCGTCTACTACAATTCACTACCACTTTAAGACTACTCCCTAAAAGGGCGCATCCCCCCATTTTCAATTTTGTGTGCATTTTTTTTTGGGTATGTGTGCACAAAAAGTAATAATTACAAAGTCTCCTATTTATAAGACAAAGCATATGCTTCGTCTAGCAATAAATAGGAGACATAACATTATGTGATGTAATGATATATTGAAAATCTCATTCCTGTCGAAACTTGACACAATCAGTTGGAATAGGCAGGAAGAACATGTCAAAATATCTTGGCGCATCTGCGTTCTATTTATCATTTGAGTATTTGTATTTAAATGCTCAAGAATACCTAAAGTGAAAGTATAAGTCAAAAGTGTTGGAGATATTATAGTGCACAAGCATGAGCGCTAATAAAGGTGAACCTCTCACTCTGATAGTCCGCTGGGACCACAACAACATGACCCGAGATAGCTTAGGCAGAGGAGCAGGACCAACGGTTATATTGTGTGCTCTCCGACGCAAGGAGTTTTAACACCGCCAACTTCCCAACTGCGGTTTTTTGGGAACATAGAGTAAGCAGATTAAGGAAATAACTGGTCACAAATCAATCTACAAATTCCATTTATATCGAAGCCTTGATTTCATATTTCAACGGCTTTAACCAGAATCCGAAAATCGAAGGTTTAAATTCCTGTTGGCCTATTGTTATACAAACTTTACCCTTAGGAGAGCCTGGAGGGCTAAGAAGAACATTGCTCATGTACATCCTCCTGTCATGTCTAACATTTTCAAGACAAAAAACTCGGTATTTGACTTTGCACCGGTAGCAAATTCCACACAGCACGTTACACGTTCCAGACAACATATTAACACTTTATGAGCACATGCGATGATTCATATTAAACATAGACACTGGGTATAAAAGGAACCAACCACGAGGGTGATGGAGTAGACTCGTCGCTCGAGCGGTAGGATGCGCGCACCGCACCACACCGCCATGGCGGCACTGCGTTGGAACTGCGCCGGCGCACGTCACGCGCCAGCGACCACCGGCGAAAACAATACTGTGATCGTGCACTAGGATATGTTCTACAGATTGGTGCTTACAGCTCAAGCTAGATTCATGAGCTAGACGTAGAGTGACAGCTTACAGCTCAAGCTACAATTGTGGGCTAAAGAGATAGCAGCGGTCGAAAGGTGGACCAAAAATAACCAAGAGGTCAACGGTTCAAATTCAACCCATTGCACTATTTAAGCTCACTTACAGGAGAAAGGGGAATGGGTAATATTTTTTTATAAAAAAGAGTAGCGAAACAAAAAACTATGAGCGTTTTAACTATTAACAATTAGTATCTTCCATTGCAAAGACAAAAGCAATCGTTTAATATTTGTGACAATAATTGTAGCTGATGCCGACGACGTCGTCCACGTGGATTTTGTTTAAAAAAAATGTTTCTTCACACACGCTTTTCCATCCTTTTCATCGCGTTAGAGATGGAATTTAAAAAAATCTCCACTTCGTGCATCTCTAGGTTAGTCGAGGAATATTCCCTTCCAAATCTCTAGGTCCACCTGTTTAAGCTGTGCGTTTTCTCTTAGTAAGTCTGTGTTATGCCACTCACAATAGTTTAAATTATTCCAAGTAACAACTCATCTCAGCATGAGGTAGGTATATGTTGAATTTTATGTTTCTATGTTTCTGGTAGGTATCCATGGTCTGTATCTGTATGAATACATATTATATGATACCACCCTGATTCAACTTTACGAGTAAAACCCTGAAACGCACATTTTAAAATCAAAGTTGCGGGTGGTAGGTACATATGTATGTCTTATCCCTGTGCACGTCACTGCAATAGCTCCCTCCAACTTTTACTGTCGTCTGGTGGGGGGTCTGCCAACACTGCGCTTTTCAGTGCAAGGTTTTTAGATTGATTTAGATGGCATGGCACTGTTCCGTTATTCAAAAATATATTAGATTTGATTAGGAAAAAACTTTCGTTATGACATCTCATCACATGAAAATTGGCTCTACTAAGGCTTATTACAGTAAATTGAATGAACAATGTACACAAAAAAACAAGGTAATGAGTATCATCATTGAGATAATAATGTTCACCGCTAGAAAGTACATTGGAAGAGGCAAATTGTGAAATACAAGCTCGTAGGAATGAACAAGGTTATTACTGGGAAAATACAGCCCATACATTTTGTAGGCTGCTCTTATAAGTACCTACCTACTTTCGAATCTAATTCAGACAGGACAGCTTACTTTATTTTCAAACTTCTCGAATCTTTCGTTGCGTCGTTATCCTCATTGTTGCTAGTCCTGACCCTTTCTATTATCAGCTGTTGTACATAATGTTTTTGTTTACATTTATATTTTCTTTATTATTGTTTGTTGGCATTGTTGATTGACGCACCTTGACGTGCTCTCTGCGACACGAAGGAAATTCAGACCTCCAAAGTCAGTGGTCAAGTTGCTGAACCATTACTTACGAGTGACATGAATTGTCGCAACTAGGCCAAGCCATCCTCTTTTTCATTTATCATGCCAAAAATTTGCCTTACATTACATGCCATGTTTTTATTACAAATAAGATCTAAATTTCTAAAGAAAGAAAGTTTGTAAGTTCGACCTAAAGTACATCACTGGCCTGAGTCTTCTTTTTCTGTAACACTTGATTCAAACCAACCAACCGATGCCGTATCATTTCGTGATTGCATTCCAAAAGACACCGTGGAGTTTGATCTAGTTCAAAATCAGTTACACCCGCTGACCGTTACTTTCGATGAGAAAAAAAGCGGCCCTTATTTGTGGGGCAGACGGACGACGCTTCAGTAACCGCAATATGGCGAACTCAATTCCTTTGTCGCTATAATACCAAAGGTTTTTCTATCGAACTGCGTACTGTGATTTTCATACAGAAAGAGGGAATGTGCGATAACATGGCACGTTTAATATAGAAATTAAGAACATATTGATGAAGAATGAAGAAGAAAAAAGGACATTTTGAAGTCTTGGAAGTCTTGTTGAACCCTTTGCGAATGAAATTGAATTGCTAATTAAATCGATCGGGTACATATTTATTTTTTATATATTCCAATAATATAATATCGGGTCCTTTTAGTACCGAAGATAAAGAAAAATTTCACTTACATTGAATATTCATTTTGTATGCAAGAAAGTCGAAGACAAAGTGACACGCTACAGTGTTCATTAGAATACACTTTATACTACAACTTCTATCAAAGAGACCGTCTCCGTAAGATCTTTGGTTAAAGTGTAAAACCTAAATGACGACAACAGGGGAACTTAGATAATGATAATACTCTGAACCGAAACTGACTTGTTCTAACTTCCGATTAATTTCACAGTTCGAGTTTAATTAAAGTTGTGGTAATATCAACTTGCGATTCAAGACTTGATGTTTCATGTCTAGTTTAGTAGGTATACACCATTCTGCCTGTGGAAAATTACCGGTTGTAAAGGTAATAAGATTGATTAATTTCCCTTCATTTCCGGCAGTCTCGTTATCCTGTGAAATGATTAATTATAGCATTAGAGTCGTCGTTAACGTAGCAACTTGAAAGCTTCAAGTGGAGAAATAATATTGATTGCGGATAATTAAGACGACCCACTCTATATTAATCTACTAAGTATATTATTATAACTAAGAAGTGATGATGCATTCTAAGATGGAAGCAGGCTAACCTGGAAAGGTATGGCACCAAAACCCATAAACTATATCCCTGAACGCTTTCTACGCAACATCGTACTTGAACGCTTAATCGCTTGGCGGCACGGCTTTTCCGATAGGGTGGTAACTAGCCACGGCTGAAGCCTCCCACCACACCGGACCAGAGAATGTATATTATTGTATATAAATTTTCAAATTGCCGCTGTCGAGAATCAAACACGGGACCTCTCATTTATAAGACCACAGCGCGCATCCAAACTTCTCTAATTAGAATTAAAATAATACTATGTTACTGGATTTATTTTTTGTTATTTTTATAGAAAATTGACTCTCTCTACGACAGTTATTGTAGGTTTGGTCCTCGTACCAATGGTCTCTTTCTCGAATGGACCATTTGAGCCATTATCGCGTTATGGCTATATAAGAACCAATAAAAAATTAGACAACTGGCGACAGAAGGTCTAAAGTTATTTAATAGCTTAAAACCTTCGAAAGTGGACCATTATAGGTTTTAAAAAACAATGCCGACAAAATTACATCGAATAATACGAGTATGATATTACTTATAATTCATAACTTATTCATAAGGTTTATGTTTGATTCCATAACATACAGCTACAAGTGTTCGAAAGTGAAATGGAGCGATAATATCTAGACTGAGATCTTGCCTACCAGAGCGTTTATGAGGCCTATTTACGTCTTACGATAAGACTGTTATTATAATTATCTTACTTTACACCGGTACAACCTTTTGTTAGTCACAGTGCGTTGTTTTACAAAATACAAATAGAGAACACTTTAGAGATATGTACAAGATAAAATGCCCGAATAAATGTTTAATCCATAGCTTTTCTACCTACCCACTTGAGCGCTTAATCTATAAATCTATTGTAAAACGATACGGCAGTAAAATTAGATTCGTGTTGCGTTGCTGTGTAAATAAATGTTGGAAAGCGGGGGATCATTCTAATCGCTTCATTCGCTGTAAAATAGGAGTAGTAGGTTTAAACAAACCCTCTACGCGAGCTTAAGTAAAACCATCAAATAACTTGTTCCATTGGCAACAAATTGAATGTAGAGATATAGTAGACTGTAGAACGTATGAAATCCTGTAGCAGTGCAGCGGTCCATATGACATCAATTATCAAATAGCATGCCCAGGATTTCGTAGGCGCCGGTCCTCAGTCAGTGCATAAAAAATGCATATCTGTTGCGCTTGACTATACATAGAAGCACTCATATTATTTGCATCAGCAAATGTCCCTGATGCGCTACAGAAAATGGGGCAGCACCAACAACATTCTAAACGAAAGGCGTTGAAGATTAGAGCTTAAATTGAACAAATATCTTGTAGGTACTTAAAACAAACGTCTTTCTCTAAATCTTATTTAAACTTTTGCAAAACACCAAAGTGTTGAGAATCTCGTAGTTAACAGCGTTAATCAGTGTTAAATTGGTCATCAATCTAATCTAAGATTGTGGAGTTACGAAGAAACTCTTAGGAGTATATAGAAGTTTTTGTTTTACTTCGTAAGAATTAGGGAGCAAAAACAGTGTAAAACAAGAAGTTAGAAAGCTTTTTGTGTTATTAGAACAAAAAGATTTACAAAAAGGTAAAATATAAAGAATTTTAAGTGCTTAATATCTTTTGGAAAATGTTTGGAAATGTTTAAGGTTTAGGTATATTTTTCATGTCAGCTAGTGACGTCCACTCTTGGACTTATTCCCTTTCCGAATCACCAATACCATACCCGCCGATCTATAATATTTATAGGCTGCATCAATCATTGCTACAATCTCAATTGTGGTGATTGGCTGAATTTGTGGTGTTCTTGCATTGCGACAACGCATTATAGCCAATAGCGAGACTGACATCTAATCAGAGGTGAATGCGATCGGTTTGTATATCTTTATGTTATGTGTAATCATCTAAATATGACAGTCATTGTCAATCACCACAATTACTGAGATAGTAACAACGATTTATGCAAGTTTTCCACAGTCAACCTGTCTTCAATCTTCTTTTTCATTCAGCCACATTTTGCAACTATCTATGAATCGTTAGCCATAATTGTATGAAATAAATTGTCTTTTTCTCAATGAATACGGACTGCTCTATTTACGAATGACGTAGGAAAGTTTGCAAAACGGGTGCAGGAATTGTAGTCTTCATGTCTAACCTACTTCTGATGCTTTTTCCTTTTCTGTTGCAAATGCAAAAACACTGGGTTTTAAAAATAGGTCGAACTACGTTATCCTTTATAGTCTAGAATACATTTCTCTGTGGATTTTCTAGCGTACCCACTTTCACAAAGATTACATACAGAAAAAATATAACATTGTAGTTTCACATGTTTTACAAAAGCAATCTTGTGAAACTCAAAGTGAAACAACTTCACATAAATTGTAAGGTAGTGAATTCGCGGTGTAGGATATAGAAGGTAACTATTTGTTATAAATAAAAATAACTATGTGATAATCTAATCATTATAGTGTGGTAACCCAATCATCCAAGTGTGATAATCCAGTTTCAACATACGCTAAGCGATAAGTCTGTCGTTTTACTTAACCAGTAACATAATCTTTGTTTAGGGTAGGGAAATGTAACGATACCTGACCTTCTGCGGGCGAGAAGGAACTCTCTTCGATAGAGAACTATTCGATTTTGTAGCGCTGGTAATCCACCATCATTGGTTATCGAAGAACATATTCTTAACATTGTTTTTTGTACTTTACTCGTTTGAATTTGTCATGAAACAGGTTCTACTTTAGCAGGACTTATTATTACGGAAAGAACATCTATAGCAGCTTACAACTCTACACTAGATCGATTTATAGTGTGCTAGTGTCCCTGTGCGAATAATTAACTACTAGATCGACTCCCACGCATCCAATCAGAGATCCTGAGTCCTGACATTAGATTCAGAGAGCGTAGTTCAAGGAAACAATCAGGCAATTGAGCGAACACGTGAAGCGACGATTGGGCAGTTAGACACTGAATCTAGACGGAAGTTGGGGAAACAATTACTCGTGCAATAATAGGCTTCTACCGTACTACTGTGTAATTTAGTATGATCCGTCGTACGTTGGGGTATACCTACTACACCAGATGATTTAGAGACTGACTTTTAAGTGGAGAAGTATGTGAATGCTCATAAAATCTACTTCGGATCAAGTTCAGAGCGTAGAACTCAAACAGCTGAACGTATCGAATATGAAACTTGGATCATTCTGCTCTTAGAGGCAATATGAGAAAGCAATATGAGAAGGTTTAGGAAATATCCTAAAAGTTCAAAAAGGTGCGCTAGTAAAATCGTGACAATAACTTACGACTTTGATTATTTTAAGCAATAAAATTCAGATTTTCTTCTCTAATCGGAGAATTGTCGGCTTCTTATTCCAGTTTGTATTTAAAGCAAGTGGAACAAACAAGCAGTTCCTTTCAACTATCCGGCGACTTTAAACATTCCTTATAGCAATGTACTTGGTAATGCAAACTTACATAAAGCCGTTGCTGTACCATCGGCATTCTCAGAGGGAGTGGACTGTAAGATGCTGGCTTCCGGTTATTATCTAACGTTTAGCCGTAATAAAAACTGCTATTATTAAATACCTTATATCTACTTACCGTTCCGTGAACGTTACGAAGAAATACCTATAGGTAATCGATTGATGACTTTCATAAAAGATACGATCGTGACATGGCACATTTCATTGGCACGAAAAAACACCACGATCTGTTCCTCTAATTAATTTCCACAGTGCTACTGGTTTGCTAAATCATTTAACTCATGAGTTTACTATCTATACTAATAAATAAAATTGAAGTGTCTGTCTGTAATATCGAAATAACTACCTCATATTAAGCTCATATGGTTATTTGAACGCTACCATAACCGAATCACACGTTTTTAAAATTTTTGTCTGTCTGTCTGTCTGTCTGTCTGTCTGTCTGTTTGAACGGGCTAATCTTCGGAACGGCTGAACCGATTTTGACGGGACCTTCACATACAAGTAGAGAATTAACCAGGGAGTAACATAGGCTACTTTTTTAACCGACTTTAAAAAAAGGAGGAGTTGTGTTTTTCTACCTATGTACACCGATATCTCCGAGATTTCTGAACCGATTTGCGTAATTTTTTTTTAATCGATAGAGAAACATTGCAACTCTGTTCTATAAAAAAATTGGATTTCAACTCCTCAATCCTGATGCTGTAGGGGACCTAATCCCCAAAACTAAAGGGTTTTAGAAACTTTCGGTTATTTAAATTGATATTGGGGGTACCAATTAAAGACTTTATCGTTGAATGAACTCGAGTAGGTACATATCCAACTCCTCAACCCTGTAAGGAATTGTATTCCGAAATCGTGGGGATCCCACGGGATTTTTCCGTTTTGGGGACGGGTTTCTACAGATAAGCTACTTTTTGTTCTGGAAAATCAAAAGTTCATACGGGATTTTTAAAAACTTAAATCCACACGGGCGAAGCCGTGGGCATCATCTAGTAAGTAAGAAAGTGACAAAACTTACGTTTAGGCTATCTGACACTTATCAGAAGGTGGTGAAACAGGCCGTAAATGTTATACTTGTAATCAAAAATTACAAGGCAGCTATCAATCAAAGACATCACACTAATATTATAAAGGCGAAAGTTTGTGTGTGTGTGTAAGTTTGTTAACGCCGCAATTACTGAATCGATGGCTGAAATTTTGAATGGAGATAGATTATGCCCTGACTTAACATATATAGCTTTTTATCCTGGAAAAATCCACAGTTCCCACGGGATTTAAAATAAAAACGATCTCTATAGCTACAGCTATAGGTAGATTACTATAGCAAACTTCCTATAAAGTAGGTATAAATGTTGGAAAAGGGAGCGGGAATGGGAACCGGAAATTCACGATTCCCTCGGGATTTGTGAAAAACCGAAATTCACGCGGGCGAAGCCGCGGGCAGAAGCTAGTTATATTATAAAAAGCACAAGTAGTTTTACAAAGTATGTTTTTTTTCTTTCATTTTGTTTTACTATTTTTTTCTTTCAAAGGGTATGGTCCTTGGATCAAGAAAATTTCATTTATTTACCTCAAACTCTTGGTTTTCCAGTGCATAAATTTATCAAGCCTCAGGTACCATGGTAAAAGACGAAATTTGGCAAAGTAAAACTGTAACACAACTGACAAGGGTTAAAATAATATTGTATAAAAAATTGTGCCCAAAGGAGTCGCTTACAAACATACAGATGAAGCTAATAAAAGGCGTGTAATTAAACGCACTTTCCGCCCATTTGTATCATGTCAGACTGGAGCAAAAGAGAGTTCGAATGCACAAATAAAATCAAGACCACAGCAATTAGTAGAAATGACATCGCAACAAAGATGTTTCAAAATGATAAAATGATCTATAGCTATAATACAAAGGCGTAAAAAAATCCCCGATGACCACTGATTTATGGCATCAGAAGATTAACAAGATCAAGAACAACTTCCTCACGCTTTTAATTAACTTTAGACTCTACAGTTTGCGATATAGAGATGAAATTCTATTGAATTTGTTAAATAAGTAGGAGTATGGTTAGAGCTAAGACACGGACGGCTAGACAGACTAGCGTTACAGTGTCCGGTTACATCCCATGAGTATCGGCGGACACCTGCAGTATCCAATAACCTAGAATAGAAATTACAACTGTTCGTTTACGTAAGTGATCGGAGACCGTTAAGGGCTTGTCGTAAAACAGGTGAGCAATAAAATAATGCTGAGCTTGTGTGCGGAGGGCTTAATGAGGTCACTGAGAGATTGTGCAGACTTTTATGCTGTAGCATATGAAAGGCTATCAAACGATTATTAGTTTTACAAAATCGTAGCTACTGTTTCCTGTTTTGTTTGATTACTCGTGCCGTTCGGATTTATTGGTTTTTTCTTTTTTTTAATCGTCAACAAGTTAGTCCTTGACTGCAATCTCACCTGATGATACCTAAGTAAAATACAGTCCATCAAGGTGGAACTTGAAAGAGATATGGCAGTTTTTATTAAACCTCTGGATCGGTTTCTACGCAACATCGTACCCAAACGCAAAATCGCTTGGCGGCACGGCTTTGCCGTTAGGGTGGTAACTAGCCACGACTGAAGCCGCCCACCAGACCAGACCAGAGACAATTTAGAAATTATAACCAAGCCAAATTCATAACCGCCAGGGAGGTCATGAAATCATTTAAGCAGACAAAAATAAAAAGGGGAAGATACGCTTGCATTGTAGGTAGGTATATTTAATTAATATTTTAATCAAGTTCAAATCTAACGTACCGCCATTAAACAAAAAGCTCTGGATTTTACTTCTTACCAATAAAAAAGATGAACATTCAGAAAAAAATCAGTATCTATAAATAGACGCCTGCAGTAAAACTACTAGCATAAAGCTAAGAATGCGATATTGTCTATACAACTATTGCGGGCGATAGTGAAACCAATTATCAAAGACAAGTTTTCAAAATTTAAATTATACGCCATTATCCAAATGATTTATGAAATAGCTTGTAACCCACTTAATAGCTGAACCCTTCTGAATAAATCCTATCGAAGTTGCGAAACTAATAAACAAGTTATAAATAAACTGAGTACACGAAACAGACAGGCAATTTCCCTTGATCGCGTTTTATCAACAGTTTATCAGACGATAGACGACACTTGAATAGATAAACATCGGCAAGGCTTTAGGAAAGGTTTACGACTTAGGAGGTAAATAATAATATGGTGGGGGCGATAAACTGGCAAGGACGACCTATGACTGTACTCTGTATTTCTCTGTACTCTCTAGTAGGTAGTAGGTACCTACTCTGGACTTCAACGCAAAGTAAATAGTAGTAATTAATTATTCTAGTAAGAGTCAAATGTCCACTAAGCAAGCTTAAATAACTACGACAAAATTCACTTAAGCAAGTTATACAAATACCTACTACTTTCATTTCGGAATATTTAAAATCTCCTAAGATTTGAAATTCAAATTATACTTCAAAATTTAGTAGATATTAATTAGGAGTTTGTTTGACAAGACTCTCTGAAATGGTTAGTATTTATTCATGAAATACATTATTTGCTTTAAAAGCAGTGAGAGGTCGATTTATCAAGGACCATAGTCCATACCTTGGATATAACAAAAAAGTTTGTTATGGGCTATTGAATTTGAGCTATTCTACATTGAATTGATTTTATGAGGGAGTTGTTGTTAAAGAAACGACGGAGAAATTGGGGCAATAAAGTAGGTACAACGTAGTCGAATTGGAGTCTAATCAATATTTCGTGTTATCGACGTAATTTTAGGGTAGCGGAAATCGAAAGTCACCGACACTCAATGATAACGAATTAATAGCCTTTCGATCGACAATATTACGCCATTCAAGTCTAAAATTGATAAATAAATATAGACAGGTGCATTCCTAACTACATTATTACCTACCTATCTTTTCTTGCTTTACGTTTGCGCTTGACCCTAATCTCTCTTTATTAAAAAGTGATTGTAAATGATGATGCTGAGATGGAGTAGGACAACCTATTTTATCTTTTAATAGCATTTTAATTATTGGACTTGTTTGTGCAATTTCTACACTTCATTTGTGCATTACTACAAAACGAACAATCTAAATAGATTACACTCGGTTTTGAATCAGTTTTGATGCTTTTGATGAATCACATCACTATCGATAGCTGTACGGACCAAAATTTGGAGTCCTAAAGGGCTAGGAGTGGCGAACCCGCATCGAAAAACGCAGCGTAAGGATACTTTCACTCTCCTTGCAAAATGGTACAAGTTGAGGCCCAGGCTTCTAGTGGCGATGAACGGACAATCTTCTTGCAAGATAAGTATGTTCAGCAGTATTCGTATATCGGTTGAAACGTCGACGATATTACAGAACTGAGATTCTTTACTGGTTGATGAGATGTTAACAATAACTCTGTACATAATATCTGATTACCGTAGTTTGAAACAATATTAAGACCTTTTGTACAAGAAAATATCTTGCTTGGTCGATGTAGTTAGAAGAACTAGATACAGTTACTAGCCCGGATTTATATTCGTACTATAATCCCTGCGATTAGCGGCCGAAATTAATAATCAATCCTAATCTAATTTTACCTATCCGAGATTGAGATCCTAATCCATTTTTGAGTTTATGTGTGTCTATAAACAATCCAAAGATTGTTTATTCTATCTGTAGAATCAAGCAATCGACGGGAGGTCCGATCTCAGATTACGGATTGTCCTCTGTTTGAAAATGAAAGTTCGGGCGTATTAATAACCAATCTTTCAATTTTGACGTTTAGTTCGGCTCATGTTTTGATCGAAATTTGCAATCCTACGAATTTCTCGGTTTAACTGTGGAAAAATGGCAATATCCGTATCTTCAAGCAGTGATAGTAGTGATTTGGAGGACCTGATGCTGGCTTCCGACGACAGTGATGCAGATGTAGCACCGAGAGGCAGTGCACGTAGATTGAGAAGAGTAAATTACATGCAGACTCTTGATGATGCTGACTTCACTTTTAGATTTAGGTTGACAAAAGGAGCAGTTAATTCATTATTAGATGAAATAATGCCCTTTTTACGCGTGACCTCTTCAAGGTAAGTTAAACGGAAAACTACCTTGTTGATACTAGATTGTGCCTCGCGTGGATTTGAATTTTCACCGCGCAGACTGTGAATTTTTGTGGTAAAAGTGTTAATTCAATATCAGGATATGATGTAAAGGTTTAATAAACACATGCTTTTATAATATTATAATATAAATGTTACTTTATATAGTAATTTTAAAATATATTGAGATAATTCTTTGCAGAAACTATGGAGTCTCTCCACTACATCAGCTATTGTTGACGCTTCGCTTCTATGCATTGGGGACTATGCTCATATCTGTAGCGGATTTTGTGGGTGTGTCAAAATCCACAGCAGGTAGAATTGTAAAGGATGTATCATCTGCAATTGCCAGATTATATGATAAATACATTTATATGCATCAAAATAGTGCTGACAAATTTTACAGAATAGCTGGATTCCCTCGAGTTCTAGGTGCAATAGACTGCACTCATATACGCATACAATCCCCTTGTGAGTCACAGCCTAATCTTTAATTAATTTGTGTCAATTATTACTGAAATATAATTAGTACCTAACCAAGAAATTATTTATGTTTAGGTCATTTGATAGGGGAAGAATTTAGAAATAGAAAAAATTATTTTTCAATAAATGTCCAAGCTGTTTGCGATGCAGATTTAAGACTAATGAATGTTGTGGCTCGGTGGCCAGGGTCTGCCCATGATGCAACTATATTCAATAATTCTACCCTAAGAGGCAAGTTCTAAAGTATAATATAATATGTATGTATATAACCAGTGTACTGTCAGTTATTATTCATATACTTACAACAACATTCATACACTAACAATATGAAAATGTTTTTTTTTACTTTTATAGCTCAATGTGATGCTGGTCAATATGGGAATCGCTGGTTGCTTGGAGACAGTGCATATCCAAACAGGCCCTATTTATTGACGCCGCTGCTAAATCCAAGAACAGAGGCTGACAATAGATACAATGAAGCACATATTAAAACTAGAAATCCCATTGAAAGGTATCTATATACCTATATATTTTTTAGTTATAAAATGTAACTGGATAATCCTGTTCTATTTTTGAAAATATTATTATCAATCAAGAAAACATCAGTGTATAGAACCTAATTAGTACAGCATCAGTCTTGTTCTTTTGGGATAGGGAATGAATTATTTGTTTTTTCTTTACAAAGGTGTACATTGTAAATGTATTGTCATAATATATTCCACAAAGTATTATAGTACTTGGTGGACATATGCATATATAATAATTTTTCTTATTTTCAGAACATTTGGAGTTTGGAAGCGTCGTTTTCCGGTTGTAGGTCTAACTTTGCGTTTATCACTGTTAAACATACATACGGTGATAATAGCTACGGCAGTGTTACACAACATATGCAGGAATAGCAACCTCGAGGAAGTTCCCCCAGAAGTTGACATCCCAGAGGAGAACAGTATCGAGGAACTCTTGCAAGAAGAAATTAATATTACTCAGAGAACTGATCTCATACAAAACTATTTTAGTTAAGTGTTAGTAATTTTATGTATTCAGTGTCTTAAGTTTTAATAAAACATAATTTTAACTTTAAAACTGTTTATTAATAATTTTATTGATCACATTAAATATCTAAGTAGGTACATAGTTCACTTCTTCATATTCTCAATCTCCATTCTAAGTTTTTCATTTTCTAATTTTATTTTTTCATTTGTCAATTCAAAATATTTCAACTTCTCCCCCAAGCACTGTTTTTTTAATTTAAAATACTCTGCAATTGCAAGGTCTTTTGCAATCTTGGTTCCATCTCTTGTTTGCCTCTTTTTACCTGTTAAATAATATTGTAAAGTTTATTGTATTGTAAAAATACTACTGTTTTTCTAATAACTTATAATAACCTACTGTTATTTCTTATAAATACATACTTCCATACTACTTTTATTGGTTTTATAGTGTACAACCAAAGATCCGATTTTGACAAAATTTTGCATATAGCTTGCACCTTGATACATTAGATACCTTTTATCCCGGGAGAGTGAGGGATTTATTTTATTTAAAAAAAAATCCTAAACTTAAGCCCCAGGCTCAGTGTTTCTTTTTAGATATTTCTATTTTACTTCAACTAACATAAAATAAAAAGTAATAAATTATTTTAATATAATGATATAATAAATTGAATAATAATAATGTCCTCCTGACCGAATTTCAGCCACGACGGCCTATCTCCAGAGAGATTAGCCATCTGCGCAGGAGATATTATAGTGTACAAGTGTTTGCGCAAACACAGGTGCACTCTCTGTTCCTTTACTCTCATAGTCCGATGGGATGGAAAAACCGACACAACCGTAGAGAGATCAGGCGTAGGACCGACGACTTTAGTGCTCTCCGAGGCACGGGGGTTAAACATCGCCTATTTCCTAACTCCAGGCTATTACTGAGAATTTCTTGTCAGAAAAACTCAATACTTGTTATGGCCCGACACGGGACTCGAACCCAGGTCCTCGTCGGCCGCAGTCGAACACGCTAACCACTAGCCCAACGAAGCAGCTAAATTGTAAAAAAATAAATTGAATATAATGCAATCAAATAACCACAATACCTGATCTTGGAGTAAAAAAAGGCCTTGCCTTGTTCGAGTCATCTTGCACAGTTACCACCACATTGGGCACTGTCTCCTCACTACAGCTGCTGGGCACCACCATCAAATTATTGGGCACTGTCACCTCGCTACAGCTACTGGGCATCACTACCACATTATTGGACACTGTCACCTCGCTACAGCTGCTGGGCACCACTACCACATTATTGGACACTGTCACCTCATTTTCTACATGGGGTGGTATTGGGGCATCTTTGAAATCTAAAAAGTCTATATTAACCATTGCTTCACCACCCTCACCAAACCCGTCTGGTTCACTGTCACCCCCATATGGAACTTTAAACCCACTGGCTGTGGTCCCCAATAAGCTAGATACGCGGTCTAATATTTCGTCCTGGGGAATGTAGTCACCTGCTCCACCACCAGTCTGCAAAGTTAAGAAGATTATGCTTTATATAGTATGTAATATATTTACAAAACACTGTTCAGAGGCTTCTTACAGCCGATGTTTTATTCAATTGTGAAGTGAACCAAAGTATGTGTGAGAAGCAGTGATAGCTCATTGGTTAAGAACTCTGCCTCTCAAAAGGGGGTGGGGGTTCAAATCCTCAGCATGCACCTCTGACATTTTGGAGTTATGTGTTTGTGGAGTCGAATTCTGAGAGGAGACCTGTGCCCAGTAGTGGGGAATAGAGAGCCCATAGAGTGGGTTGAGACTGAAGTGAAGAAGACAAAACAGGAATTTATTAGCACTATAGAATACTCATATAATATAATATTAATATTGCTATGCTTGGGCTCTATAGCAGAAATATTAATTTATAGTATATTCTGTAATTTATACAGATGTATATAATATGTAAGTAATTACCTGAATATGGTTCATTCTAATTTTTGCACTCCGTTTCCGAGAGTTCTTTTTTAGGTTCTCCCATTTCAATCTTAACTGCTGTGATGTACGTGGATATTTTGTAGCAGTTGCATTAAATTTTTCTGCAATTTTATCCCACTCATCGACTTTCATTTTGTTGCTTGTAGCATTTGTTTTCTTATTAGTGATAATTTTACTTGCTTCAATTAAATCTATGAGAACTTTCGTCTCTTCTTTCGTTAAGGGTTTACCTTTTACCTATAAAATAGAAAATGTGGTTACAAAGTAATAATTCATAGAAAGTCAAGCAAGAAACTTGGTGTACTTGTAGATTTCTTCGAGTATTATGTCAATATGACCATGTTTCGGAACAAAATTGATTCACCAGCATTGAACACATTGATATTGTTTGATAGCATTGATGCATGGACACTGCATCGCTGCGGCGGCTTATGGAATAGTTAGTTAAATAACTCGCATTGCAAGTTACATCAGTTTATCATAAAGCCAAAAACCGAAAAAGTACCTATTCTCTTTCGAACTAACGTTATCGCAACATACTAACACACACTTTAGTGAACGGAAATCTTTTTATGTACATAATATACGTTCAATACTTAAATACTTACGCCTTCCGAATCCATTTCTCATAAACAAATTATGTATTTTTGTAATTGTTTACCGGGGCACAATTTGATAGGTTATAAAATTGTAATTAAAAACCAAAGAGAATATAACCACTCTTTGACAGCGGCGGCGTTCCATTACCATAATTTTTAAACACTAATAAATAAGATTAAATTTAGTTATTTACATTATTATTATTTTAAATAAATACTAGGTTTATAAAATAAAGGCAGGTGTATTCCAAATATTTTTGCGTATACATAAAGTAAATTGGTTTTAAAGTTATGCGAACAAATGTAGGTACATATTAATGAGTCCTGCATAAAACGGAACGTTCGGGAGGGAACGGATTGCTAGGCTATCTACAAATAGTTAGGGGTCGGGATTGACCAGTTTACATATTGGCACGTAGATTAGAGATCGGTCTTTAGATATCTATCAATCAGAGATACGTTTTAATCTTGGATTTTAGATACATTATTAATTTCGGCCGTAGGACAGCAAACGGGTTTGGATCGATGCAACGTGAAAGTTTCATTTGAAATGGCGTCGCCGCGGCGCTTGCACTAAAGTTGTTTGCACACGAACAATCTATAAGCTGATCCGACTTTGAAGTGACGTAGAGGTCGTTTTACGGTTTTGAATATGCAAAGTCAAGTAGAAGCATGTCAAATGTGGGGTTAAAATAGTAAGGAGACCGCGCTTGTTAAATTACCGGTTTTATATTATTCAGATAAATTGTACAAACGAACGACTAAAAGAAAGAAGAAAAGAGTAGAAGGAAAGAAGTAAACTAGGTAGAGGGTACTTGGACAGTTAACTCTACATATAAATTCTTAACACTCGACGATAGCCCGTAAGCAAACTAGACTACTAGCCTTTGTTCTAGTTATATTATGCTTTGTAGACTACGAGTATCATCATAAACATTGAATCTTTTAAACGTCATTAAATGACTCTTGGCTCGTAACTCTTTGTATCTTGTATATTAAGGACATTTACGTATGTATAATCTACACAATTAAAACAATGTGTATACATAAACAGTCAAACTGAGGCCAAGTTTTGCAGGGTTCGCTATTTACTCACATACAATGGAGCTCAAAACTTTGAAAGCACTGTATTTTAACTTAACCATGGACCAGCCCTAACTAGTGAATGAAAGCGCGTAATTAGGTCGAGCAGGTCACGCGGCCTGCTTGCTGAACGGGGATTATTGGGACACTTCAATTAGCATTTTGAAAACCAGTGTGGTTAAAACAAAAACCTTTCATTATAGAAGAAGATAGGAGAAGCAAACATCGTTGGTACATTAGGCGTCAAAAATGCACCCTTCTACAAGTATCATTCTATATTATACTTACCATTGTCTGTTCTATTTAGACTACAAAATTAAACGTCTAGGTTTTAGCAAACATATTTGTTGTTAATGTAAGTTACAAAAATATAAAATTATATGCAACAATCGATAATTTTGGTTACAAAAAAATTTATGAATAAATATTCCAATCAAAACCAATTTGTTTTCTGTTCATTCTATGTGTATCGAAATAAAATTCTTTAAATGATGAATAATCCAATTAGGTAAATCTACCATGAATTTCAGCAGATATTCAAATTACGAAAATTCTCTACTTCTCATTAATTTAACGCACGACAGAACTCACAAAGACCTCCATCCACTGAGAAGATCTTAATAGGTACTAAGACGCTAATTCGTAAAGGTCAAACAGCTGAGCAGATTCGTGATTGTACGTATACCTATACTATACATATACCTTAGATCTTATCCAATCAATGTTCAATTCATTACAGTTGATCGTTCTCTTAACAAGTTAATCTGATTGGGAATTGTTTTTAACACTTCTCAAGATTTTATTTTCATTTTGTACTCAAGGTTTTTATGATGTTGATTTTAAAGCCACTGGAATACCTAAAATTATCGAGACAAACCTGTGTCCGCCAGTTTTTTTTGCTTCTTACTGCAACATTCAAGTTTTGAAGAAAAGTTTTGAGGATTTCAAAATAAGAATTCCAAAATTTACATACTTACAATTTATTTTTTTACAACATCTACCCAAGATTCAAAAATACCATAATACATAAAATGCATGATCTATAAAATTCGAAAAGCAATTACTGCACCCGGAATGCGTTACAACAGATAACGATTAATAAATCGTTATTAATGTCGGTGCTTCATGTTCGGAAATAGATCTAAGCCCTTGAAAGGGTTAAGCCGCACGAAGCATTAATTCATAAAAGTGTTATGAATACGGAACAGCTGCTGTGGATGAAATAGATGGTAGTGGTAAAGTATCGAATGGAAATAGAACGTTTGATACAGACATTTCGAAAGAAAGCACGCGCGGTTTGCTTTGATGAATGATATTTCTGAAATCATAATCAGAAATACGTACGAATTGGCTTTGTCAATATTACTATTGAAAAGTTGCTATTTGAATTGCAACTGCGTATGAGTTTAATAAATAAAATCTTATCTTAAATTCAGGCCCGCTAAAATGCGGATGCACTTCGACCCTTTTGGATCTTTTGTACTCGTAATAAATAAAATAGAAACTGCCATACCTCTTCCAGGTTTATCCGCTTCTATCTTAGACTGCATCGTGACTTAAAGTCAAGGGCTAAGTAGTAAATGAAAAACAAAATTTATGCTCACTCTACTCTTATAACTTTAGATGGTACAATTTACACTTACAATTCTGTTCGCGATCTTCGGAAGGAAAAAACTGCGAGAAAACCTGCATTTCTTGATAGAAATCCCCGTCAAACCGTGCAGCGTAGGTATATAGATGAAGGCATACACAACTTCGCAATCACTTGCGAAGTGATTGCGACCATTACACAGACGTAATGGTCCTAACGTAGTATAAATTAAAGTCATTGCTTACATAAAATAAGGTGCTATAAATCACGCCTTGCTACGTACAATATTTTGATGGTAAGATGCACTTACTATCAAAATATTGTATAAAAAAAAATAAGTCGGGTTTTCCTTCCTGACGCTATAACTCCAGATTCCAGAACGCACGAACCGATTTCCACGGTTTTGCATTCGTTGGAAAGGTCTCGGGCTCTGTGAGGTTTATAGCAAAGAAAAACACGCAAACGAAGACGCGGGCGTCAGCTAGTATTGTATAAATATTTTATAGGTGTCAAAACCTTATAACGCGAGTTTAGTTTACAATTTCGTAATTCCGTCAGAGATCCTACGAGTATACGATGATCGAAATAATGAACACAGAAAGAGTTTATAAAAAGCCCCCTATTGCTAGATTTGAGTAGTACAACCAGAAATAGAGGTTTTGACAAACTAATATAAGGATTAGAAAAGTTGCCGATTTTCAAAATATTATCTTTCACATCTTTCACATCTTTGAATACATAATAAGCTGAGATAAGTTTGTTAGAGATAGATATTTAGACAGAATCAATACAATCGTAATGCAAACCAAATGAAGACAGCTTACATCCTCCTCATAACGTCAGGTATATCAAGTAGGTACCAAGTGATTACCTGCGCGCTAGATAATGATCTGTAACGACACATTGCCATCGCACAACTACTGGAGTACTAAACCGCGCACTGGTAATTTCCTCCTTTGTAGACAGGAAGAGCAGCAAGTGTCAGTTACACCATACGCAGGTAAAGTTACGTTACGGTTACTGTTAAAGTTTTTCTAACAAAAAAAAAGTTTCCTACAAAAAGGTCTCTTTAACTTTAGAAAAAAAATTACCCCTAGCCTTAACCATAGTACTATTTCTATAATATAGTATAGTTTATATAGTATAGACTATTTTGGTGGTCAAACTTCACCGATAACCGTTAGTGAACTTTGACCGCCTATAGAGCAACTGACACTTACTCGTATGTCATCGTTGCTCTAACTCTTAAGGTAGCGCTGTTATTATAGTTGGGACATTACAAACGTGCGAACTGAGCCATAAAACATTACGACCTTTATAACCCTGTTATCGAATATCGGCAAATCCTTTTTTACTGTTATATACAACACCAGAGCAACAGGTTCCGTAGCGTTCAGGTACGAGCGAGAAGTCCGATAAAAATGATTTATGACTCCCTTCGCACGTTTGTAATGTCCCGACCATAGGACTCTGAATTTAATCATAGCTAAACTAGGTGAATCTAAGTCATCAGTGTACGTTAGAGCTAACGCTAACTTTTTGTGGTGTTACGTACATACATGTGATCATCAAGGCTGTTCATTGCGTGAACAAACCTTGACAATGACGTGTAGGCGTCGAGTAATTCCTTTAATTTGATTTTTGTAAAGAACCACTGGGTAATTTGCTTCAAGTTTTTATATAAATCTATTTTTGGTGTTGAATCACAATATTTTGACACTAAGATAATAAAAAAACTTATTCTTATGTCATACAAACAGTACATGTGGCCCATGTTATAGTCTTAAATATTTAATTCTAAAACTTCTACGCTTTTCTAGTTTAGTAATAAGTACATTGTTACTTTGGATTAGTTTAATAGTAGTTTATGAAACGGTTGCATAATAGAGGTTATTAAAACACGAGTGTTAGTTTAAAAAACGAGCCGCAGGCGAGTTTTTTAATAGTATTACACGAGTGTTTTAATAACTAATTATGTAGAGTTTTACGTATAAAAGAAAAGACTAAGAAATTAACAAAATTATTTATTATAATAAGTATTCATGTTTTGGATATTGCAATTTATAAATGTACTCAATTCTTCAGGGGAGAACGTTTTTGCATTTTTTCCCTTAAAGCCCTGCGATTTTCTTTTTAAAACAGCAATCAGTCTTGTGTATTTAATAATATCGATTTGGTTGTAGATACTCAATATACTTTTGAGCATTGAGTATTTAGCCCATAAGGACAAAGACTTAAATTTATTTGATAATTCTTGGAAATATGCTAGCATTACATTTTCTGAAAATGAAGTGGTTTTTTTCAAAATTTTCCAACTCATAAAATCTTGGTAACATTTATCGTAAATTTTCTTTGATTTTGCTGGCAAAAGATTATTTGTCATTCCCGATGCTATTTCCAGAATGTCTGGTGGAGTTAAATTCTCTTCAGTATCACTGCTAGACATTTTTCCGCGCAACAAAAATCACTTGCAAAATTTTGAGTTACAAAAACTGAATAGTAAATAAATAATAAATTAAAAATTTAAATAATAGGCGCCAAAATTCAATTGTCAATTTCGAATGTGCGGTGCGTGCAGTGCGTCTATGGTCAATTATGGTAGCACTACACTCTGTCCTCTGGCCGCATCTTGCTACCGCCACACTTTCGCAGTAGTAGTAATAGGGTAACTTTGATAACGGGATAATCATTGTAAGTAACAAAATTAAACTAACTAACTATTGTAAACTAACTATTGTACCTATTTCTTTTAAAATGTTTCTTTTGTTTAATTTATGTTTTTTTGGTGTACAATAAAGTATTAAATAATAATAATAATAATAATAATAAACACCCGGCATGGCTCAAAAATACCAGAACCCAGTAGCCCAGTGTCGATAATTTTTGAAACAAAGAAAAATCACAGTAGGATGAAACCCATTGGAAATGGAGGAGAATATAATAAGAATTAAAGGAAAAATAATTTACGGGCGATCTGAGCTAGGGAAAAAAAATGGGGGGAGTTTTAAGGGTAAAAAAAGGTTTATCTCGATTTCCGACAAAACTACAAGTCCTATGGAAAAAAGTCTAATGGCAAAGTTGTAGGTAATAAAAAGTTCAACAACTTTTGTATATGCACTTTTTTCACTTAACCTCAAAATGTATGTGAAAAACTCAAAAAACCATGTTTTTGGTTTTTTATTATTATCTTTTATAAAAACATTTTTTTTTCACGAAATTTGGTGAAAACTTACCTTTTTATATCCCAAATACACTGTAATTTATTTGATTTGAAATGTTTATTATTTCTCCTTATTTTGACTTAATATCGAAAAAGCACCCTAATTTTCAATCGAAAAATCATCCGTCAAAATGTCAGCTTTTTTCAAAAAGTAGGTGTGCTTTCTGTTCATTGAAATCTCTACTTTCCGATGGTGTAAAAAAAATATATATTATTTTAGTAAATGTTTTCAGACAATGCAAAAAATCAAAAAACCAGAATTCGAAATTTATTTTAATCATTATATACAATTTCATCAAAAATGTGACTGCTGCAATTTTTTTCAATTAAAAATTTGATTTATTAAATGCTAATTACATTTGTGTCATAGAAAACTCATAATATATAAAAATAAATGTAAATCGTACTATATTGAATTTAGATACTTTATTTTGATTACGCTATATAGTCATTACAATGTTTTTAAATGCATTTGCAATTAATCTTGTTATTCATAAATACTTTATCTTTAATAGAATAGAATAGAAATGTTTTTTATTCAGATAAACTTTATCGGAACTTGAATCGGAAAGGTTTGTCGAATATAAAGATGAAGAAATGCCATCAAAGAGACAATCATCATGATCGTGATCAACCCATTACCGGCTCACTACAGAGCACGGGTCACATCTCAGAGTGAGAAGGGTTTTGGCCATAGTCTACCACGCTGGCCAAGCGGATTGGCAGACTTCACACACCTTTGAGAACGTTATGGAGAACTCTCAGGTGTGCAGGTTTCCTCGCGATGTTTTCCTTCACCGTTAAAGCAAGTGATATTTAAATACTTAAAACGCACATAACTCCGAAAAGTTAGTGGTGCGTGCCCGGGATCGAACCCACGACCTACGATTAGAAGTCGGTCGTCCTAACCACTAGGCTATCACAGCTTAGACAGAGACAATAAAGAGAGAAGAGACAATAATTAATGGATAAGTGATTAAAATTATCACTAAAAAGTAAGGCAATTCAAACATACTATCTCGAATATATATCAATGATGTTAAGTCGTCCGGATCAGCCTCAGTAATGGGTGTTCCCCAAGGCTCTATTCTAGGTCCATTCATGTTTCTGGTTTATATTAATGACTTACCACATTTTGTCAAAAATGCTTGCGATATTGTACTATTTGCTGACGATACGTCTTTGATTTTTAAAGTCGATCGAACTAAAGACAATTTTGACGATGTAAATAATACTTTATCTCAAATTTCACACTGGTATACTATTAACAATCTACTTTTAACCGAAAAAAAAAAACCAAGAGTGTCGAATTTTTATTGGCCAATACAAGGGTTACTAGCAAAAATTTAAAGATAAGTGATGAGCCATTGAAAACTGAGGACACAACTGTGTTCTTGGGAATAACCCTAGATGCAAAGCTTCAATCCATATAGCAACATTTGCTGGCAAGTTCAGCTCTGCTGCTTACGTTGTTAGGAAGATTCGTTAAAGCGGCTGATATTGAAAAAAAAAATTGGTTTTACAAAAAAGAGCAATTCGCTCAATTTATAATTTAAAACCGCTGGAGTCCCTTCGAGAAAAATTTAAAGAAATACTTAGGTATTCTTACAGTAGCTTCTCAATATATCTATAACAATATAATTTTTGTTAGGCAAAACATTCACAGTTACAATAAAAAGTGCGAATTACACGACAGGCAATTAAAAAATAGAAATAGGCTCGTGATTCCTCAGTTACGCCTCAAAAAGGTCCGAGAGTCGTTTGCGGGAATGGGCGTAATGTTCTATAAAAAAATTCCACAAGCAATCTTAGACTTGCCTTTACACAAGTTTAAGAACTCTATTAAAAGTATTTTCTCAATTGAAGATTATATAAATGATAAAAAGTGTGGTTTTGACTCGTTCCATCAATGCGCGAGACGGCAATTCAATCATGTACTCAACATAAAATTGTTATATTGATATTATTAATTTAAAAAAGAGCAATCGCCGAGTTTCTTACTGGTTCTTCTCGATTGGAATGGCATTCCGAACCAATGGTAGATTCAATTGACTATTCGAAAGTAAACTTGTAAAACTTGTAAAAGTCTATTCTATTCTATTCAAGATAAAGTATTTATGAATAACAAGATTAATGCATTTAAAAACATTGTAATGACTATATAGCGTAATCAAAATAAAGTATCTAAATTCAATATAGTACGATTTACATTTATTTTTATATATTATGAGTTTTCTATGACACAAATGTAATTAGCATTTAATAAATCAAAATTTTAATTGACAAAAATTGCAGCAGTCACATTTTTGATGAAATTGTATATAATATAATGATTAAAATAAATTTCGAATTCTGGTTTTTCGATTTTTTGCATTTTCTGAAAACATTTACTATAGTAATATATATATATTTTTTTACACCATCGGAAAGTTGAGATTTAAGCGAACAGAAAGCACACCTACTTTTTGAAAAAAGCTGACATTTTGACGGATGATTTTTCGATTGAAAATTAGAGTGCTTTTTCGATATTAAGTCAAAATAAGGAGAAATAATAAACATTTCAAATCAAATAAATTACAGTGTATTTGGGATATAAAAAGGTAAGTTTTCACCAAATTTCGTGAAAAGAAAAATGTTTTTGTAAAAGATAATAATAAAAAACCAAAAACATGGTTTTTTGAGTTTTTCGCATACATTTTGAGGTTAAATGAAAAAAGTGTATGTACAAAAGTTGTTGATCTTTTTATTATCTACAACTTTGCCATTGGACTTTTTTTCATAGGACTTGTAGTTTTGTCGGAAATCGAGATAAACCGTTTTTTACCCTTAAAACTCCCCCCATTTTTTTTCCCTAGCTCAGATCGCCCGTAAATTATTTTTCCTTTAATTCTTATTATATTCTCCTCCCTTTCCAATGGGTTTCATCCTACTGTGATTTTTCTTTACTTTTTATTATTTTTGAAGGGATTTACTCTGGTCTACAGTGCCTGTACTATAATGTAGAAAAAATTATTTTTTAACATTGTTTTGCAATAATTTCCTAACAAAGTAGTGTTATAATGAACTTTTTTAATTTTTTTTTAAATATTATAGATGTATGTGAATAAAGTAGTCCAATATATGACACATTTTGATTTCATATTCGGAATTTTATGATATGAGAGTAGATAAAGGCATTTATGTAATACTTATAGTATTAGTTGGTATTGGAGTTAGATAATAATCCAGTAACAGGTGTTCTAATCCTTATACATTATTTAATTTATTGTATAATCAGTTTAACAGCTACGACTGATATCAGTAGGTACCTACCTATTTTATACTTTTTAAAATAAATAAAAAACAATTCATTCGCAGGTAGATACAGTAAGATAACCTTTTATCGCTCATCAAGTCATCTCCAACAAAGATGAAGAAAATTAAAAACACTTTTTCCCTCATTTTTAAGTGGAGCCTATTGTTTTGTGTATTACGAATCTAGTTTACGGTTGGTATGAATTATGAAAGGACTAGATTCTGCCCGCGGCTTCGCCCGCGTGAATTTCGGTTTTTCACAAATCCCAAGGGAATCGTGGATTTCCAGCTCCCGTTCCCGCTCCCTTTTCCAAACTTTATACCTACTTTCAAGGAAGTTTGCTATAGTAATCTACCTATAGCTGTAGATATATATTTCGTTTTTATCAAAATCCCGTGGGAACTGTAGATTTTTCCAGCATAAAAAGTGCATACGCATCACGGAACAGAAAAAACAGGTTGGAACTGCAATACACCAAAACTACTATAGGAACCGCTGTCGCCAAACTCATACAAATATACCGATTATCATATATTGCACTACATAGAAACAAATCGTTTGATTTGTCGTTTTAAGTTCAGTCAAAACTAGCCTACGTCACAGATTTGGAAACAAACCCTGACTTTCTAGAAATAAGATTTATTTTGCTTTAGTGGAAGAACGTATTTAAGAGCTATAATCACACTAGATTCAATTGTCCAATTAATTCCGCTACTTGACCATAGATGGCGGTATTCTAAGTGATAGCAATTATAAACTTAATTACGTTACTAATAGGGTTGACATTTGCGTGATCGGTCGGCTACTCATTTGGGGACGCACCACATAGCTCATTGAATTATCTATCGATATCGATAGATACTCGTTATTTTGTTCATTCGCAAAAATAAAATTAAAAAATGTAATTATAAAATTGAATAAAAGTGCTGGTATGTATGCATGCCTTTTACAAGTATGCACAATAAATACTGCAACGTATGAAAATAGTTCAATTTTATTTATTGCCCTTGAAATAAAACATATTTGTTAAGAAACTGGCGTTTTGAAAGTCTTATTTTTAATTTTAATAAATGGTGTATGCGAACATTTATATATTTTTCGACTATTGCCTTTATGAAAAATTACTTAGTGTGTTTACGAATTAAATTTGATATTTAGTCAGTCAATCTTCATCTATACTTCTATACTAATAAATAAAATTGAAGTGTCTGTCTGTAATTTCGAAATAACTACCACATATTAAGCTCATATGGTTATTTGGACGATACCATAACCGAATCACACGTTTTTAAAATTTTTGTCTGTCTGTCTGTCTGTTTGAACGGGCTAATCTTCGAAACGCCTGAACCGATTTTGACGGGACTTTCACAGACAAGTAGAGGATTAACCAAGGAGTAACATAGGCTACTTTTTTAACCGACTTTCAAAAAAGGAGTTGTGTTGAAATCGGTAAAAAACGCCCTGATATGTATTTTCGCTGCGCGCGACGGCCGACGCTCGCGCTGCATGGAATCCCGGCGCCGCGCCGCGCCGAGCGCCCCTGCGCCCTGCGCCCGCCGTACTCGGTACCGCGGTACGCCGCCGCGCGGCGGGGGGCGGGTGGACCAGAAATCTACTTATCCCTCAGGATTTGTGAAAAACCGAAATTCACGCGGGCGAAGCCGCGGGCAAAAGCTAGTACAAAAATATAACTTAGAGGTGTGTTGTTTAGTATTATAATATCAAGTATATTCAATACTTACTGAAAGTGATAAAATACAAGTGTAAATTGAAAATTTAAAAAACCCCCGACATTCGCCATTTAGTGGCGGCGGCCATCTTGAATTTGCAATAGTGCTATTCTACTAGTCAAGCCCTTTCATTTGATACCCATATCAAGGGAGTTGTGAAAAAATATATCATCCGCCATTTTGTAGCGGCGGCCATCTTGGACCGATTTTCATCAAACATAGCTAAGAACACTCTCGACTAATTCACCTTTCAAACAAAAAAAACCGCATTCAAATCGGTCCACCCGTTTGAGCGCCACAGGGGAACAGACAGACACACACACACACACACACACACACACACACAGACACGTCAAACTTATAACACCCCGTCGTTTTTGCGTCGGGGGTTAAAAACAAGGTTACTTACTTGATTAAAAAACTTAACGATTTTCATTGATGGAAGCGCAGTAGGTTTCATATATCTATATCCTTTATTTGATACTAGCGGTCTGCCCCGGCTTCGCCCGTGGTACATAATATATAGCCTACTAGCGGTCTGCCCCGGCTTCGCCCGTGGTACATAATATATAGCCTATAGCACTCAGGGATCACGTACATATCCAACGGTGAAATAATTTTTGAAATCGGTCCAGTAGTTCCTGAGATTAGCGCGTTCAAACAAACAAACTTTTCCGCTTTATATTAGTATAGATATAGATATAGAAGTATAGATTATAAAATCGACTACTAAAAAGTGTTCAGAGCATATCGTGCTTGATTTGGTTGGCATCCAATTAACTCTACCCGTTGCATCTATCCATTTCTCTTTGATGCTTGCATCTTTGGGAAACCTAAAAATATTTTAAATGAAGGTTAGAGGAACTACTGATGTCTATTTAGTGATCAATGCAACGTCTCACTCATTAATAAATTATAATTATTACGTTACTATTTATTTATTTCCTTATATCGATATCAATCGATAAATTCAATATTCGACTTGGCCACATCACTAAATGAGTAGCGAACACGGAGCGAAGTACTTTCGGAATGTTCTATTGAATAGAATCAATCCAAAATAAACTTTATCTTAATTGCTTAAGGTTGATTTTGACTAACCGTCCTATTAAATATTAGCAAATTGAAATAAATTAAGATTTATTGGAAAACAATGAAAATCGTACTTACCGATGATACGAAACACCTCCATTTTTAAGATTTTTTCTCCTACTATCATTTTTACACTCCAAAATGGAACAGTACGGCATTGCTAGGGCAATATGAATTTGTCGCGAGACTACCAACTCCACGCGATGTTAGAACGCGACTGGGATCAGCAGGGCTATTCTGTAAAGCCATTTTCGAATTATCGAGAGTGAATTCGAGATGAGTTTGCTAATTTGTACTCTGTAAAACTCGATAGTACAGGTCTTCTCACTCAAACTCACTTCACTTCGCAAGTGCGTAGCAGATGTTTACAGAATATCAAACCAAGGTGAAGTGAGTTTGCTTTCGAAGCGAGTTATCTCACTTGAGTGAGCTTCGATATCGAGATTCGATATCGATGGTATTTTAGAGAATAGCCCTACAGATATGCGTAACGACGCTTTATTGTGGCACGCGTGCCACGCCTACTTAGCACTTCCACCTGTTTTTTCTATTTCGTGATACGCATACAGATGCATGCAACTATTGCAATAATGTGTTATGTGAACGTGATTTACCTAAGAACAGTCAGCGCCCTCTATGACGTTTTTGGAAGATTATATCTATTTTAGTCCCACAGGAATACTTTTCCGGGATAAAAAGTAGCCTATGTTTTAAGTCAGGGCATAAGCTATCTCCATTCAAAATTTCAGCCAAATCGGTTCAGTAGTTGCGGCGTGATTGAGTAACAAACATCCAAACATACAAACATCTAAACATCCAAACATCCACACTTTCACATTTATAATATTAGTAGGATAGTAGGATTAGTAGGATTGGTATTGTGATTATGTGTGATAGCTTCTGCCTGCAGCTTCGCTCGCGTGAATTTCGGTTTTGAACAAATACCAAGGGAATCGTTGATTCCCAGTTCCCGTTCCCGCTCCCTTTTCCAACCTTTATACCTTCTATCAAGGAAGTTCGCTATAATAATCTACCTATAGCTGTAGATATAGACTTCGGTGTTTTCAAAATCCCATGGGAACTGTGCATTTTTTCCAGGATAAAAAGTAGCCTATGTGTTGCCAATGCATGTAACACAGCAAACTATTGCAATAATGTGTTATGTGAACGTGATTTACCTAAGAACAGTCAGCGCCCTCTATGACGTTTTTGGAAGATTATATCTATTTTAGTCCCACAGGAATACTTTTCCGGGATAAAAAGTAGCCTATGTTTTAAGTCAGGGCATAAGCTATCTCCATTCAAAATTTCAGCCAAATCGGTTCAGTAGTTGCGGCGTGATTGAGTAACAAACATCCAAACATACAAACATCTAAACATCCAAACATCCACACTTTCACATTTATAATATTAGTAGGATAGCACTCAGGGATCACGTACATATCCAACGGTGAAATAATTTTTGAAATCGGTCCAGTAGTTCCTGAGATTAGCGCGTTCAAACAAACAAACTTTTCCGCTTTATATTAGTATAGATAGATATAGAAGTATAGATTATAAAATCGACTACTAAAAAGTGTTCAGAGCATATCGTGCTTGATTTGGTTGGCATCCAATTAACTCTACCCGTTGCATCTATCCATTTCTCTTTGATGCTTGCATCTTTGGGAAACCTAAAAATATTTTAAATGAAGGTTAGAGGAACTACTGATGTCTATTTAGTGATCAATGCAACGTCTCACTCATTAATAAATTATAATTATTAAGTTACTATTTATTTATTTCCTTATATCGATATCAATCGATAAATTCAATATTCGACTTGGCCACATCACTAAATGAGTAGCGAACACGGAGCGAAGTACTTTCGGAATGTTCTATTGAATAGAATCAATCCAAAATAAACTTTATCTTAATTGCTTAAGATTGATTTTGACTAACCGTCCTATTAAATATTAGCAAATTGAAATAAATTAAGATTTATTGGAAAACAATGAAAATCGTACTTACCGATGATACGAAACACCTCCATTTTTAAGATTTTTTCTCCTACTATCATTTTTACACTCCAAAATGGAACAGTACGGCATTGCTAGGGCAATATGAATTTGTCGCGAGACTACCAACTCTACGCGATGTTAGAACGCGACTGGGATCAGATATGCGTAACGACGCTTTATTGTGGCACGCGTGCCACGCCTACTTAGCACTTCCATCTGTTTTTTCTATTTCGTGATACGCATACAGATGCATGCAACTATTGTAATAATGTGCTATGTGAGCGTGATTTACCTAAGAACAGTCAACTCCATCTATCGCGTTTTTGGAAGTCTATATCTATTTTAGTCCCACAGGAATACTTTTCCGGAATAAAAAGTAGCCTATGTTTTAAGTCAGGGCATAAGCTATCTCCATTCAAAATTTCAGCCAAATCGGTTCAGTAGTTGCGGCGTGATTGAGTAACAAACATCCAAACATACAAACATCTAAACATCCAAACATCCAAACATCCACACTTTCACATTTATAATATTAGTAGGATAGTAGGATTAGTAGGATTGGTATTGTGATTATGTGTGATAGCTTCTGCCTGCAGCTTCGCTCGCGTGAATTTCGGTTTTGAACAAATCCCGAGGGAATCGTTGATTCCCAGTTCCCGTTCCCGCTCCCTTTTCCAACCTTTATACCTTCTATCAAGGAAGTTCGCTATAATAATCTACCTATAGCTGTAGATATAGACTTCGGTGTTTTCAAAATCCCATGGGAACTGTGCATTTTTTCCAGGATAAAAAGTAGCCTATGTGTTGCCAATGCATGTAACACAGCAAACTATTGCAATAATGTGTTATGTGAACGTGATTTACCTAAGAACAGTCAGCGCCCTCTATGACGTTTTTGGAAGATTATATCTATTTTAGTCCCACAGGAATACTTTTCCGGGATAAAAAGTAGCCTATGTTTTAAGTCAGGGCATAAGCTATCTCCATTCAAAATTTCAGCCAAATCGGTTCAGTAGTTGCGGCGTGATTGAGTAACAAACATCCAAACATACAAACATCTAAACATCCAAACATCCACACTTTCACATTTATAATATTAGTAGGATAGTAGGATTAGTAGGATTGGTATTGTGATTATGTGTGATAGCTTCTGCCTGCAGCTTCGCTCGCGTGAATTTCGGTTTTGAACAAATCCCGAGGGAATCGTTGATTCCCAGTTCCCGTTCCCGCTCCCTTTTCCAACCTTTATACCTTCTATCAAGGAAGTTCGCTATAATAATCTACCTATAGCTGTAGATATAGACTTCGGGGTTTTCAAAATCCCATGGGAACTGTGCATTTTTTCCAGGATAAAAAGTAGCCTATGTGTTGCCAATGCATGTAACACAGCAAACTATTGCAATAATGTGTTATGTGAACGTGATTTACCTAAGAACAGTCAGCGCCCTCTATGACGTTTTTGGAAGATTATATCTATTTTAGTCCCACAGGAATACTTTTCCGGGATAAAAAGTAGCCTATGTTTTAAGTCAGGGCATAAGCTATCTCCATTCAAAATTTCAGCCAAATCGGTTCAGTAGTTGCGGCGTGATTGAGTAACAAACATCCAAACATACAAACATCTAAACATCCAAACATCCACACTTTCACATTTATAATATTAGTAGGATAGTAGGATTAGTAGGATTGGTATTGTGATTATGTGTGATAGCTTCTGCCTGCAGCTTCGCTCGCGTGAATTTCGGTTTTGAACAAATCCCGAGGGAATCGTTGATTCCCAGTTCCCGTTCCCGCTCCCTTTTCCAACCTTTATACCTTCTATCAAGGAAGTTCGCTATAATAATCTACCTATAGCTGTAGATATAGACTTCGGGGTTTTCAAAATCCCATGGGAACTGTGCATTTTTTCCAGGATAAAAAGTAGCCTATGTGTTGCCAATGCATGTAACACAGCAAACTATTGCAATAATGTGTTATGTGAACGTGATTTACCTAAGAACAGTCAGCGCCCTCTATGACGTTTTTGGAAGATTATATCTATTTTAGTCCCACAGGAATACTTTTCCGGGATAAAAAGTAGCCTATGTTTTAAGTCAGGGCATAAGCTATCTCCATTCAAAATTTCAGCCAAATCGGTTCAGTAGTTGCGGCGTGATTGAGTAACAAACATCCAAACATACAAACATCTAAACATCCAAACATCCACACTTTCACATTTATAATATTAGTAGGATAGTAGGATTAGTAGGATTGGTATTGTGATTATGTGTGATAGCTTCTACCTGCAGCTTCGCTCGCGTGAATTTCGGTTTTGAACAAATCCCGAGGGAATCGTTGATTCCCAGTTCCCGTTCCCGCTCCCTTTTCCAACCTTTATACTTTCTATCAAGGAAGTTCGCTATAATAATCTACCTATAGCTGTAGATATAGACTTCGGGGTTTTCAAAATCCCATGGGAACTGTGCATTTTTTCCAGGATAAAAAGTAGCCTATGTGTTGCCAATGCATGTAACACAGCAAACTATTGCAATAATGTGTTATGTGAACGTGATTTACCTAAGAACAGTCAGCGCCCTCTATGACGTTTTTGGAAGATTATATCTATTTTAGTCCCACAGGAATACTTTTCCGGGATAAAAAGTAGCCTATGTTTTAAGTCAGGGCATAAGCTATCTCCATTCAAAATTTCAGCCAAATCGGTTCAGTAGTTGCGGCGTGATTGAGTAACAAACATCCAAACATACAAACATCTAAACATCCAAACATCCAAACATCCACACTTTCACATTTATAATATTAGTAGGATAGTAGGATTAGTAGGATTGGTATTGTGATTATGTGTGATAGCTTCTGCCTGCAGCTTCGCTCGCGTGAATTTCGGTTTTGAACAAATCCCGAGGGAATCGTTGATTCCCAGTTCCCGTTCCCGCTCCCTTTTCCAACCTTTATACTTTCTATCAAGGAAGTTCGCTATAATAATCTACCTATAGCTGTAGATATAGACTTCGGGGTTTTCAAAATCCCATGGGAACTGTGCATTTTTTCCAGGATAAAAAGTAGCCTATGTGTTGCCAATGCATGCAACACAGCAAACTATTGCAATAATGTGTTATGTGAACGTGATTTACCTAAGAACAGTCAGCGCCCTCTATGACGTTTTTGGAAGATTATATCTATTTTAGTCCCACAGGAATACTTTTCCGGGATAAAAAGTAGCCTATGTTTTAAGTCAGGGCATAAGCTATCTCCATTCAAAATTTCAGCCAAATCGGTTCAGTAGTTGCGGCGTGATTGAGTAACAAACATCCAAACATACAAACATCTAAACATCCAAACATCCAAACATCCACACTTTCACATTTATAATATAACAAACTGAATTAAAGAGAAAGTAAATAAAGATTAATGCTATGAACAAACAATAGCCAATTAAATAATGGCCTTTAGGAAAACTTCGATAAAACAAAAAATATAACAGAATATAGGTAATAAAAATATTGCTATCAAACGACAAGAGATAAAGTTCGTAAACTAAAATCCGACTACGCTTAATAATTTAATGTAATATCTACACATATAATAAAATCGTAGAATTGCCGTGTCTGTACATTGAAGATTTTTGCAAAATAATAACTGGGGGATGTTATGGATAAGTAATAGAACGTAAAAAAGCTATTTTTGAAATTTTTGTCTGTTTGTCTGTTTATCTGTTTGTCTGTTTGTCTGTATGTTTGTGCGCGCATCACGTAAAAACTACTGAATGGATTGAAATGAAACTTGGCATGATTTAAGTTCATACTATGGAGTAACATATAGGATACCTTTTATCCCGAATTTCATCACGGTTCCCTTGGGAGAGGGGATGAAAGGCAAAATGTGTACTTAGCTGTAATTCGTTAACGGGTGGTCCGATTTCATTCATTCTTTTTTTGTTAGAAAGTAGATACTTTAAAGACTACTGGCTAATCTCTGAAAGGCTGGACCGATTTTGATGGGACTCTCACTGGCGGATGTTTACATTTTGATGGACCTAAACATCCGCCAGTGAACTTTTTACAGTTTTTAGCAAGGTATAAGCTCAAAGGAGCTTAGGAAAAACAAAATGATTCCCACGGGATTATTAAAATCAATATCCACGCGAACGAAGTCGCGGGTATCCGCTCGTAATATAATAATTTAGTGTGCAGAAAGCGCGGGGCAAGCAGCCAGTGGCATCATCTGTTATGTCTATTCGAAACTAACTTATTATTCAAGTTTAGCCGCGCGAAGGTCACTTCTCGATTTTTTCGTATACCTATAAAATGTAGCCTATGTCACCCGGACCATAACAACGAATCAATTGACACCTCATTCATCAAAATCGGCCCAGAAGTTTAGGCGCTACGACGGAACACAGACTCTGATACAAATATACATACATACATACATACATACATACATACATACACCCTTCCTTTTGGCTTTGTCGTACACAATTTAACAAAGAGCAAGCTAAACAATTAATTGGTAATTTAAATGAACATTCAAAACATCAGCGATTAAAACCAAATATTTTAATTGCATCCTCAAGTTGATACTTACGCCAATATGATTGTGACAAAATTTTGAGAGTGCTAAACAAAAACGTACTGTTTACAATTTAAATCTCAATTATTTGGAATTTTTTACAGAGACTCAAAGGGTCTCAGTTGGTACCTGTCCAGGATTTGACCAATATTGACTCCAGATAAGTTCATTGAATTGAAGTTTCAGAATTTGAAATGGCATCCATGTTTGTAGTTATTTCTAGAATCGAAGCCTAGTTCGTGGTTTGCATTTTAAACCTAAAACAGCTTTAGCGGAATCCACTTTTTACGATCAGAGTCAGTGACCAGCTGTCGACTACGTGTACGTGCTACCAGTTTGAAAAACTTTAAATACGGATGTCTAAGTAAATGGTTTATAAATCTGTCCCTAAGAAATATGGCGTACAGACAGCTAAATATATTAGGATACTTTCGTTAACTAGAAGAGATGATGGAACAAAGACTTAAGGATGTAAAGAATAGACAACCACATTAGGCAGGATCGCAGAATAATTTACTCCCTAAAATACTAAGGATTAAGGATAAGAGAGTCAAAAAATTGCGATAAGTGGAAATAAATTATGAAGGATGTCAGGGAGGACCCACTAAAGGATGAAAATACGCAAGATGTTGATGAATTCAGAGCCTGCAGTCTCTCAAGATTAGATAGTTATGTAACGTGAATATCCTACTAACATTATAAATGTGAAAGTGTGGATGTTTGGATGTTTGTTACTCTATAACGTCGCAACTACTGAACCGATTGGGCTGAAATTTTGAATGGAGATAGATTATACCCTGACTTAACACATAGGCTACTTTTATCCTGGAAAAATCCCCAGCTCCCGCGTGATATTGAAAAAACGAAATCTACAGCTATAGCTATAGGTAGATTACTATAGCAAACTTCCTTGAAATTAGGTATATAGATTGGAAAAGGGAACGGGAACCAGAAATTCACGATTCCCTCAGGATTTGTGAAAAACCGAAATTCACGCGGGCGAAGCCGCGGGCAAAAGCATAGTACATAATATATTTTACACAAGATAAAACATCGCTAGAGTTCATTGATAATAATAGAGATACCTATACTACTATAGATGTACCTATACTCCACAACGAGGTACTCAAATAACCATTTTAGTTCAATCAATTGTAATATAGTCGAATATGGGCGATTGATTAATGTATAAAGTTTTCAATTTCCAATATCGTATTAGCTATTCACTTTGCTCTCGCATTCGTTTCATCGCCGCCAAACGAGTTTAAATTCCATTGTTTCGGCGTCTGGTTAAAAGGGCCCCGTATAAATGTACCAAAGTACCCCGGGGTGCATTCTTTTTCTTTTGTTGCGCTTAAAAGCCATTTCGACCCACGCTTGTGTTGGAACGATCCGAGTATGCTTCAAATTTCTAAAAGCTCCGCCTAATTGGATCACGGAAAAATATCAATTGAACAAATGGAGAAAAAAGCAACGCAACCCCGCCCCTAGAAGAGGAGAGGGTATACTCAAAAAATATTCGTTTCTGCCAAAGAATCGGACCACGGAACCCAAAAAATGTTTCGATTTCAAATAAAAGTAGAGAAGTCAAACAATGCTGTTATAATGTTGTGCACAATCTCTAAACAAAATTGACAGGTCTAAAAATAGTGCTATCCTTTTCACAATGCTTCTTGCGGAAAATAATAGATTATATTGGTCAATTAGTTAGAGTTTGCATACAACTGAAATAGCAGAATTATTCCCCTTTCTTCTCCAACAAAGTGATAGTCAACAAACGATCAACGTAGGATTTGAAACAACGACTTCAGTTTTCACACAATATTTCATCAACCCCTAAACCTCATCGAGTGTAGAAAGTTGACTTCCTTTAAGTTTCAAAGAGGAAAAACCTCAGCGATGTAAATGTACTTCATAAGTGGAAGTGTGCGTAGATGGTCCATCTGTTATTTTATAATACATGGAATCAACAGACTATAACAGACAGTTAAGTTTTTAAACGCCAAAACTTTCGTTTCATCACAAAAGCTCCGCGTCTTCGCCTAGACGTGTCGCTCAACGTGAAAAGGGGCAACACAAAAGCGCCATATTTTTTCGTATTTTCGCAAACGGGTGCAGCCCACTGCAAACATGTTGACGTGTGTGAATACGGCTATACGAGCACCATGAGAGCGCGGGAATAATCAACGGGCGGAGTGCAAAGCTAAGGAGCAACGAACTGGTACAAAAAATGACGCGTGCCCGCGCGAGTACCCCTAATCTCGAGACAGAGGAGCTTCGAATGGATGAAGAGACGTGGTGCAAATTACAACCTTTTTTTATTAACCGACTTTAAAAACAGAAGGTTATGCATTCGACAAGTGTAATATTATAGGAACCGCAATAATATGCACATATGATAAATAAATCAATGTACAATAAGAGATAATATTGATGCTTGAAAAACCGTTACGAGTATTTAGCTGAGTTTGCACTGTAAACAGGTATCAAAATACTATAATTTACTTCTGATATTTTTTGCAATTTCCCAAAATTAGCACCAGCAAAAGGAAGCCTTTTATATCCGCTCTATTGCCCTACACCTTTCATGCCATATGCCCTCTATACATAGTAGATATTCTTTGTAGTAACATAGTATTCTTTGTCAGAGCGGAAAAAAGACACCGGGGCGATATTCCGTATTTTTTACATTAGCTATATTTTGGCTGTAATTTGTTGGATGTGTTGTTTTGCTATAAAGATCCTCGGATCATATCGCTTTAATCTCATTGCTTGGTCCGTTACCTAAAGCAAATAGGACATGCATCGAATGGACATGGCAATCCAGGACCGGTTCTTTATACATACGCCGTCCACCTACTTACGCCGACCCAGCGTAGCCATTTATTGACCAGGCGTTGGTGCCAGAGTTAAAAAAAACGCTGTTTATTTACGCCTTAAGTTAAAACGCTTTCAATCCTGTTTATCCAGTATAGATATTTCTTACACTGATTTTCTTCTTGGTCCTTGAATGTTCCTACTATATTTTAATGTAGGTATCTTATCATATTCCTTAACTGTATTTACTGGTATAATATTTCAGATATTATGTCTTCGGTATTAACCCTCTATTGCATGAATTATGAAGGAGATGAAATAAAAATTTTTTAAAAGTGAAAACATCTTTTATTTGGCCTTACTAAGCAGTCTTAATCAGCAAAATAAAAAAAAGTTATTTATTTTAGAAATTGCTTTACGAAGCCATATATGGCTTCATATGCATTCTAGTAAAATTATATAAGATCCATATTTGGCTTCGTATGCATTTAGTGAAAAACAAAATTATGCATTATAAAAATCTGTGAAGCAGTTACTTTTGTCATTGTAGCATAAATAAACTTGACATTTCTCACACTTTCTGAATGAACAGAATTTCGTACAATCCTGGTATATTTGACGATTTTTTGCCTTAGGAAAATGAGCCAAGTTATCACAACGAACAGTATCTAAAGGCAGATCTTGATGCTTAGTTGGCGCTTTTCTTGCTTTTTACAAGGTATTGGTGAATCAGGTAAGCTGGATGGAGTGTCAATTCAGCTTGAGGTTGGTGTTCCCATAATGCTACGTGAACGGCCACGTTTTCTGACAGTAACTTCTGGTGGAGTATTGAATTGGCTTGATAGTGTATCGGCTCGACTTGCGGACGGTGTTCCGAGAATACTAGCAGGACGACCACTTTTTCTAGCCATAGTCAAATGGAATATTCAAACCCTACATAGTAAAAAAAGCCCAATAGCACCATAAAAGCAAGCAGGATCCATTTCTGCAAATAAAAGAAAGCAAGCGTGAATGCATACGAAGCCATATTTGATCGAAAGTACTTTGAAGGGAATGCATACGAAGCCAAATATGGCAAATAAAAAAATAGGCTCAAAAATGAAGAAAAACAAGAAAAATCACAACAAACTCAACAAACCCACATTCTTAGATATTCAGAGAGCAAATATAAAAAATATCAGATTTTTCACTTACCATTTTAAATACTTTTTCATGTGATGAAATTTATACAAAGTTTAATCACACCACACGCGTCAAACAGTCTCCACATAACATCAAATAGATAGACAGTTGACTCTTACCATGTGCAGCAAAAAATGCGAATCGTTACAGGAAGCCTTGCTTAATAAGATTTTATATTTGGTTATTAAAAAATAATATTTCTCTAAACTAAAAATCTAATTTAAAAATTTGGAATCCATATTTGGATTCCTATGCGGTAAAGGGTTAAACCAAGTTCTATTGATTAATTATTCTTATCCAAATTTTGATGAGCAACCTAATTTTTATACGCATAGTTTTCTAAAAGACGCACGGTTTACCTGTATTAAATTCGACAAAATATGACATAATCTCATTACAGATAATTTTTTTTAATATTAATTGCGGGCAAACAAGCAGGCGGGTCAACTGATGTTAGTGATTACCGCCGCCCATTAACATTTGCAGCACCAGAGGAACCACTAATGCGTTGTCGGCTTTTTGACCGGATAGGCATTCACCGGGCATGAAATCGAAGACTAGGAAACCATAGAAAGTAGTAATATGCAAAATCCGTTAGTATAGGTAGGTAAGCTTTTATCCGTCTCTCACTATAGCAACTCGTCAACAATTTACATACAGCAAATTCTTGCTAACTACAGTTCAATGAGGATCATCATATTATTTGACAAAAAACTTAAAGGACTTCAAGAGAGTAAGAGCGAGGCCGCACTGCGAAATTTATTCGCGCGAATTTTTTCGCGAAATTCTGTGACATATGGGAATGTATGAAGCTGCACTGCACGCACATGCGATTTAAAATTCGCGAGAAAAATATATTAAAATGCGGAATATAAACCGCGCGAATAATTTTCGCAGTGCGGCCCCGCTCTTAAGTTCGAAGTAATTGATAAAAGGTGTAAATTCAACCGACGCTAGCTGGAGACCGCAAAGCAGCTGACCAAGAAGCCACCGAGAAGACATAAAATGTCAAAACTTAGTAAATATTTTGATAAGTATGCTAGAAAGGAAATAGAACCACCTACGACGCAACGTATCTTCAAGAACTGCATTTAGCCAGAACGATTATATCGGATGAAGCGACTCCTATAAAATGTACCTAAGAACGAACCTCATTTAAGTTAAACTCGTTTCTTCATCTGCATTACCTATTTTGCTGAATGTTCAAGATAGATACATGTTAGAGCTCACGAAATTAAGATTTACGACATTCGGATAAGTACCTAATCATCAAAGATTGTTCAAATCCTGTCTAGATTGCTTACAAAATGGCAAGCTCTAACTCACAAGAGTATTTTCATAACTTAAATCTCACATAATGTGACCAGTAGGGTTATGCCGAGACTACAGACCTCGACAACGTTACTAGATTTCTAATATGAAAAACTACAATATGAGAGCAAAATGGACCCAAATCCTTTTTATGTTAAAGTCGTACTTCCAAATACTTCCAATTTTTATTTTGCACCGCTTGGGGTGCTACGCTGGCTGTAGATTTACGGCCGAACTCAAACCCTTAAAATAAGCCAGTTTAGGTCTATTTTATTTTGAAGTTATTGTGTTTCGATACTTGAATTCGATCAAATATGTTGTCGCCCTAATGTAATATGTCCCTACGAACCCTCCCTGGCGCAGTGCCAGTGGTGAGCACTGTAGACGATGTGGTCCTCGCTTCCACCGTAGACTGCATCGTCACTTACCATCAGATGAGATCGCAGTCAAGGGCTAACTTGCAGATGAATAAAAAATAAAAAAAACTTGGCATAACCCCACAGGACACCGCACGGACAGACGCGCGATCCGGGACCGGTTCCCTCTCGACAACCAGTCCGCCTACGTGCTTACACCAACGCGAAACACTGTGAATGATAATATATTGATGAGACGCTGATGCTCGAGTTCCGGTGGGGTTAAGGTTCATGACTTTGACTGCCTCATCGGCTTAATGGTGGCTACGTATCATGAGGTTCCCGTCCCGGATTCTAGTCCCAAGTCTGACCAAAAAAAGTTTTCCAGAAAGCAGCCTGGAGTAGGTCCGCGTCTCGAAAAGCACGTAATGCCGTCTCATCGGACTATGAGAGTGAGGGAATAGTGAATGCACCTGTGTTTGCGCACACACTAGTAGCGTAGCTGGCTAATCTCTGTTGAGATTGGCCACCGTCCACGGCAGTTAAAATTCAGTCAGCCGGCAGTAATTACATATCAGTAGGTACTTAGTATAATAATAATAAATAATTTTGCCTTATTTTATTATTGCTATAATAAAGGTAATTTTTAATTTCAATTGTCCACAACCGGTTATTAGCAATAATTATTGAATAGACTCGCACGCGCAAAAAACGTGTGAACTCACCAACACAGAAAATATAGTAGCACTTTTAAACGTAAAGCATAGTGTGATTACCGTGTACAATAATTTGAGTTCATTAGAAAAAAGGTGATAATGTGCATGTGGTGCATACAATAATTCACGCGGATGAAGTCGTAAGCATCGGTTAGTTTCACAGTAAAGATGATTTGATTCGCCCATAACAAATCCGGTTGAAATTAATTATATCCAAAACTGTCTGCAATTTTTCTGTTGTAAAATGCAATCATATCAGTTGAAAGCATAAGTTCAAGTACAAAAAGTAAAAAAAAAATGCGAGGCAGTCTTTGGGGACTGTCGATAGAAGTGAAAACTGGATTAAAGTTTAAAGTCGATTGAAGTGATCAAGGATTAAAGTTTAAACAGTATACATATAGCTCATCGGAACATCATATTGTACTTACCATAAATTGTTATGTTATTTTTAAAAAGAGCAACCGCCGAGTTTCTTACTGGTTCTTCTCGGTTGGAACGCGGCATTCCGAACCAGTGGTAGATTCAATTGACGATTCAAAAGTACTTGTAAAAGTTTATTTGAATAAAAAACTTTTCTATTCTATTCTATTGAACTGTGCGGTGACAATGACACGCTTTTTGTTCACCCAAAAAGTACACATATTTATACAAAGTATACATATAGTAAAAAAGTGCTCAACGCGCCTAAATCTTTCACTTCAAAAAAAAAGTTTCATATCTATGTCCATATTGAATTTAAATAAACGGGGAGCTAAACAGCTATACCCGTATTACTAATTCCTTGGAATTCTGACGTTTCGTAATGTTACCAGAGATAAAACAATTCCCACAAAAAAGATAAAAAATTCAATACTTATGCAAATACAAATCAACTGCCGCATGTAGATATGACAAATGCCTGACATCTGACATGAGACATCATGGTGATAATGTCATTCGACATCCATTTTTGAATAAATTTTTTCAATGTGCTTCTTTTGTTTTCTATTGCTTTTCCACTCTTGGTGTTTTCTATTTTAAGGCGAAACGAGTAATATTATTACGCGGCATATGGCTTTTTATGATGACAGGGAATTAAAGTAGTTTGGGGTAAAATCGTACATCGTAGATGTTAACTCTGTTCTCCATACAAATAACTCATCTGTAAATGACAATGACAGCTGTCAGAATTCCACGGAATTAGTAATTCGGGTATAGATTAAAAATTAACCTTACTCAAATTCATGCAAGACCTTCACATGGAGGAGGTGATGTAATGCACAAACAAGTCACTAAAGATGGAGAAAACAAGCAACAACAATAACATAGTAGGCTCAAAATAGCATCTGATACAGTCACATTGTAATAAGGCAAATCATGTACCCAAGTGTAGCAGACATAAATTGACCCATTAGAGCTAGACATGGTGAGGCCGGTTAGCTGAGTCACGACCATGTTAGGTGTTTCGACCTGACTGCCCATGGCTGAGGCGAAGTTGGCTATTTGTCAAGTGCTCGTTAAATTTTAAGTAAACAACAAGTTCAACTGAGTCATGGAAATCTGTGTGTTGTCACGGAGCTTTGTTTGAACTTTCGTAATCCTTCTCGAACTGTTTGACGTTGGATTTCAATTAAGTTGGGAGAAATTGAGCCGTGACGATATATTTCACTCCTCTGTTTAAAGTTTCGAATAAGGTCAAATTGAGGGCCTGTTTCACCGCCTTCTGATAAGTTTCGGATTGCTTACCTACTCACAACTATTGTCTTTGTCATTTGACATAAAGTTAAGAAAGTGACAAAAATTACGTTTAGGCTATCCGATATTTATCAGAAGGTGGTGAAACAGGGCCTTAATGTTTTTAAAATGATCTTGCACAATTTCAAATCCATTATGACTAATATTATATTATTTAACAGAAGTTTCGCAAAGATAAATATATTCTGCAAGCATAGCTGTAAATACTCTGTACCTAGGCTAGAATCTAGAATATTCCTATTTTCTAAGCTGCCCTGCCGCAACGAAGTAGCTAAATAGATTAACTAAGTTAAAACACAGAATATTTTCCGGAAAATCACTTGAGAACGTGATAGTTGCACTTTGGCGGAATTAAATTTTAATCTCACTTCATTAAAATTAAGGTAAAAATCCACTTTGATAACGAAGCAAGAGAGTGTTATAAAATCAGAATTTTAATAATTCACGACACACGAGCTCGGAGATGAAAGTAATGAATCTATATTAATTATTCTTGTTTTAATGCATGGATTAACGTGAGGTTATACAAAGCCGAAACCAGAGAGGGACTTAATTAAGATGAAACTGAAAAATTTATATAACAAATCCAAATTCATGTTTAATTTCCATTAGTTTGCAACGATAAATTTTTAGCTACCATGTCCATGTGCATACATTTTAAAAGGTAACAAATTCAATGACTGATGAATCTTGACAATGACTGAATGAATCGTAGCAAAAATCACATATTATCAATATGAAATAAGTGTAACGGCTGAAATATTTAACGTCTCATAGAGACAGAGCTTCTTTAACATCGACTGTTTTATGACATGTGCTATGTAGAAAAATTCACGCTCTTAGTAGTTATTAATAAGCTCTCCCAAATATTAGCAGTAATGATTTAGTAAAACAGGATAAGGTAACAACATAGACAAACCTAGGGTCCTACAGATTAATTGTGAAGGTAACAAATTCAATGACTGATGAATCTTGACAATGACTGAATGAATCGTAGCAAAAATCACATATTATCAATATGAAATAAGTGTAACGGCTGAAATATTTAACGTCTCATAGAGACAGAGCTTCTTTAACATCGACTGTTACATGACATGTGCTATGTAGAAAAAATTCACGCTCTTAGTAGTTATTAATAAGCTCTCCCAAATATTAGCAGTAATGATTTAGTAAAACAGGATAAGGTAACAACATAGACAAACCTAGGGTCCTACAGATTAATTTATGCTCTTTGTATAAATACCAAAGTGTTTTTCACCAAAATTACCAATAAGTTAGGATGCCAGACAGTAAGACTACTATAAAGATATAAAAATGTTTATGCCTCCCGTTTTCCATAATAATGATCTCACTGAATACGATTACGAAATCAAATGAACCTTGACCCATTTATAGAGGGACTTCATTTATTACTGCGGTCATGAGTCAACCTTTTCTTTAACAAGTGTGAATGAGTACAATAAATACGTCCTATTTCTAATTCAAATACGCAATACGCATACTTACTCGTACATAGTAAACGCTTCTGTAACTACTAAAAATAATATCGAAGATTTTCAATCAAATTGAAGTTATTATCATAAAACATATATAAGTTTTAGTTGGGAGTATGCCAATATTTATAAGGTTTTTAGTAAACCGAATGAATGTTAAAAAATATGTACAATTAAAAAAATTAACTTTCTTGTTCATAAGTATTTACAATCATGATAAAAACGGGACGATAAAACAGACCATTACAAGACATCATTTAAAAAACTTCTGGTTTCTCTAGCAAGATGAAAGATGATAATGTTTTATTCTGTTACTTTCTTTGAAAAAATATATTTGAGAAAATGGACAAGTTAAGTAATCTGTTACTCGAGCGAAAAGTTAGGAGTAAAACTAGTATCAAATAAAGAAACCTTCTAATTAAAAGGCCATTATATTTAAACAAGAGAAAACAAAGCTCTACAATAAATAAAAGATTATGAGATAGTGACACAATAGATGAGTCTATTAGATGTACCCTTTAATTAACACTTTCTCTGTATGGCCTTAATTCACCATCACAAACAAAGTACATTAACTAAGCTGTCAGTAGGTACACCAAAATAAGATCGTGAATCTAATTAAGACATGCGTCGAACTACTAAAGTAAAGTTAAGATAAATAGCCTTGAGCCTAAGAAAAACGAAGAAAAGAAAACGTTTAGTTATATCTACGTAATTTATATCTTCTTTTTTATAGTGAGTAACAATCGAAAATCTAGTAATAAATTTTTAGTGCCGTGGAAATACTGGAAAGGAAATGTCCAGTCACAGCGGGGTCTCAATTGGTACGACAATTCAGGCCACCCTACGGTTCTGTCATCTCTCGTCACTTTGGCGCCTAACTGTACTTAATGGATTGCCATTTCTTCACCAGTTGGTTTTAATCGTCGGTCAGTTGTGCTGATCGCACATTTCGGACGAGTCGCAAACGCCCGCCTTTCGCACAGCAAGTCATACTCGTTGAAAGCAAAGCATTTTTCAGTACTGAAAATGCGGATGATGTACTCCCCATATCTATGACAGAAAGAGCCGGACGTGATGAGTTTTCCCGGCACGGAATAAACTTTCTGAACCGTATTTTTATGGCAAGATAATAATTCCTAACTTCCTAACACGACTCCAGAAATTGGGTGATCAGATAATTTAACGTATGTGGACAATGTAACCTGTGCTGTTAACTTTATGATATTTTCAGAACCGACAGAAAAATTCATTTCGATCGGCGCGTGCGGCTTGTAGGAACGTAATGTGCAAGCAGAATTATATAGACATGTATGGCAGAACTATCGAACAAGATTCTGAAACGCGTGAGAAAGATGCGTGCGATGAAGCTGAATTGAATTATGTATGAAGTGACAATACGCGAAATACCGATAAATCTGTATGTGGTGGGACGTGTATTGTACTTTCATTCCTAGCTTGACTGGATGAAATATTTTAAGAGGTTTTCAATGCAAAGAAGGCTTTGATATGTCGATCCTCATTTCCTTAAACATTACGAGGTTCTTCTTTCACCAGGGTTGCGCGAAAATGAGTATGTAACCCAACACAACGAGTATAACTTACGAATTGAAAATATTGAGTATCCAAGTTACTACACAAGCTGTAACTTTTTGGAACGAATATAATGTATTTTTTTATATTTGTTATAATCGAGACATTTCTCTTCCTTCATTAATTCACCGCATTGAAATGAGTGTAAAACTGCAAAACTAGTTTTAACACAAAACTCAAATAACGCAACACGCCCCCAAAGCCAATTATTGTAAAAAGCGACATAAAATAACTTCCCATGCGTAGAAGAAACACATTGAGAAGTAAGAGAGCGCAATAGTAAGAAGACCATTAAACGAAATTTTATTACATGCACGTCCAATCAAGCGAGTCAGCCTGTTATTATCCGCTGAAATGAAGGCGAAAGTGAACAGGGAAAGTTTCCGTTTCCATCCGGACAATATACCACGGCGTACTTATCTACTCGTTTCGGCGATTCGGATCAAAAAACTTGCTTATAAAAGTAAGGCATCGCACTAAACTTAGGCCGCAGTATCAAGTACTGCCAAGTGCCGATAAAATCATCTTATGAAGAATTCTTATTGGCTTGCAGTGATAATGGTTTAATAATAAAATTTGCTATAACAATAACCGCGATAGACTCGTATCTATATTTTAAAGCTCTCGTATATTTTAAAGCTTTGATGATCTTCAATAAGAGAATCATTAGAAAATTATTATTAATAAAAAACATTTTATAGGCAAATATGTAGTACTTAAGCTGCCACTCATAAATTATTGTTATGCACAATAGTTACAAAAACAAAACTAGTTTGCATATCGAGGCATACTAGTCAATGGCACATCATCTAAATCAGTAGTTCCCAAAGTGGTCCAGGTGGACCCCCAAGGGTCCACGGGAGACTCGAGGGGGGTCTACGTTGGCGTGACAAGAAAATGGGGGTTCACGAGTCGTAAGCGGGGCTCCACGAAATTTTTTTATCTGGTTTCGATAGTGAAGAACTAAAATATTGGCTTGACTTCACCTTACAATGTAGGCACTAGGCAGATAATATTTTAAAAAGCTTCGGAATATGCAAGTTTTTACTTGTAAAAACTTGTATATTCCATATTCAGTGCTTAACTTTACCCCCGTCCTTGTCACAGCTGGTCACATTTGTGAGTCAATGGTGTGACGTCACATATTTTGCAAATTTTCAACAAAATTTTGCTTTAAAATTTCTTATTTCATGTTTTAATAGTACCTACTTTAAAAATATTAGATTTTGAAATGTGACATCAAAAAATGTATGACCTCTTCCACCCCAACACACATGTCACACAATGTCACAATTCGTCCCCCCTCCCCCTTAACGTGCGACGTAATTTATGGATAGTTGCAATTGATCGATGGACGCAAATTTCCATAGTAAGATCTAATCTTCATATTTTTTTTTCGAGTTTTGGGAATATGGTAGAAATGTGGCTGCAGGGGGTCCACCGGAACTAGTAAAATTTTGAAAGTGGTCCATGAGAAAAAAAAGTTTGGGAACCACTGATCTAAATGAATGCATTCTCGGCCTGCTACACTTGCATTTGCATAAGTATCGTGTATTACAATCATAACGCATTCGTTTGCGTCTCAGTTTGCATAATTTTTCTTGTCATGCAACTCAGTTGCTCCGTAACTTAACAACAGTTTTGACGTTAGAACATCAACACCAATTTGTTTTAACTTATATATTCATAATTCTCGTTAGAAAGAAAGACAATTTGAGCCAGTGGTACCTAAGATTATTACACAAAGTTAATATTTTGTTAGTAAACACTCACACCTACTAGAAAAAAGCTTTAATTTGATCACTGAAATTACAAGTTATTTTGGTTGTTCAGCCATGATAACTGTATATAATACGAAAAGTGTTATTATTTAGTTTATATACTCTCATATCTTAAAATCCTGATTAAGAAATCAAAATGTATCATATATTGGTCTACTTTATTCACATACATCTATAATATTTATAAAAAATTGATTATAACACTTTTTTGTTAGAAAATTCTTGCAAAATAATGCTATAATAGTTATTTGTTCGACAAGATAGCAAAATTACTGTTTGTTGCGAGTGCCTAGTTTGAATCCCGAGCGAGCGAAGGATTCTAATTTAGAATCACGAGCGTAGCGAATGATTCTTATATAGAATCCTGAGTGTAGTGAGGGATTCAAAGGCACAAGAAACAAAAAGTTTGCTATCGTGTGATACATACAATTTTTCACCTCAGTAGCTCAAAAAGGGCGTGTTTGCTGGCCTAATTTTTTATTTGTTGTTAGCATAATAAAAATGTCTAGCAGTGATACTGAAGTGAATTTAACTCCACCTGACCACCGACCAACAATCTTTTGCCAGCAAAATCAAGGAAAACTCACGACAAATATTACCAAGATTTTATGGTTTGGATTTTAAGATATGAGTTTAGATAAAGTAGTGTATGAAACTCTACATAATTAGGTATTAAAACACTCCGTGTGATACTATTAAAAAACTCACCTGCGGCTCGTTTTTTAAACTCACACTCATGTTTTAATAACCTCTATTATGCAACCGTTTCATAAACTACTATTTTTTATATAAACGAAAAATAAAAATACTTAGGAAGCTAGAAAAGGAAACATAAAATACCACACTAAAGCATCTAACTATAATAGCCAACTAACCATAAATGAGTTTTCTTCAAAAGGAAACCAACAAATAAAAACAATACATAAAGAAGTCGTAAAGCGAAATAAATAGGGAAGATTTCTCAAGCAACGAGGTCTGCAGACGCGTTAACCTACATAGCAGAAAACACCATCAGTCCATCAAGCTACGCATTAAGCCATCTAGGTATACTAAAATATTTATGACCAACCATAGACAAAATACAAAGAAAGTCTTAATCGAAAAAATATTTTGGTCAATACTTATGTTTAATTGAGAGGAAACTTAATGAAAATGGCAGTAGCGAGTATCTTTGACGGAATCCTTAGTAAAATCGTGTAGATGATTATCGAGTCAACCAAACTAGAAACACGATATCAAGTCTAGTTTATCCCAAGTTTTTGTGGCGACCTGATTAACCTGTTCACACCGGCAAAAGAAATTCAATACCAGATAAATAGAAACGGAACATGTGCAAAAACAGTAACGCTCTCCAAGACGCTCAAAGCAGCTTTCGTCTTCGTACGAAATAAAAACATTTCGAAAAGCTAAAAACCAATGGCCGGAAATTAGTTTCCATGAAATCAATGTTACATCCTGGCTGAAATCATCGACAGGAAAGTAATTAATTACGTAATTCAAACATTTGACGCTGAAACCAAAATAAAAATGTATGAATACTTAATGGTGAATAATGCGTTACGAATTACGATACGATACTCGAAGATGCTTTTAGCAAACTTTTATGTTTTCCAACTCGATTTATCACCGTCAACAAGTACACTACCTCCAAAGGAGTACAGATCCATTAGGTTTTGTGTAAGAATAGAAAGTTTATGTTATCTAGGCCACGGGGATTTGAGAGTGCCTAGAGCCTATCTATCTAGTGTAGAGCTTTATCTTAGATCGGGTCAGATCAGCATAATGTCTTAGAAAAGAGAAAAGAAAAGCTCTACATTAATTTGCATTCCTTGCAAATTAAAATAAGAATAATAAATAATAAATAATAAATAAATACTCACACATACACACACGGTCGTCTGTTTCTAAAGTAGGCAACTTAATGCCTGTGTTATAGGTAACAGCCGACTGATAGACATATTTACATATAAATACATATATATTTTAATAAAGGTATACATACATATTATAAATACACCCAGACTCGGGGCGGTAATCGATCCCGCGACCCCGGAGCGGAAGGCAGGGTCACTGCCAACCGCGCCAACGGGCCAGTCAGCAGATTATTTTGTAGTTTAACATCATCACGTTTATAAAATAGACACATTTTATTTAATGTCAAGAATCTTTTATTCCAATGAATCCGAAAATTTATTTCTAGACGGTAGACTAAATAAATCACCAGGTAGATTGATTACCCAAAACATACTGAGCTTTAACCACAACAGCATTGGCCCAGTAAAAGATTCTTTTGTTTTTTATTTCTTAGTAAAACAAGTGGCAACGAACAGCTATAGAGGAGTGACGTAATCATCAAGAGCTCCATGCGAGGCATTTCCTCCAAGTGTGAGAAATATAAATAGAAGAAAACTACAAGCTGTCGTACGGCTACCGATATGCATTTGTATTTCGGTCACGTGTTGATTTATAATTTAACAATGTCAATTAAAATATGAATGAATAATATTTTGATCCTACTAATATTATAAATGTGAAAGTGTGGATGTTTGGATGTTTGGATGTTTAGATGTTTGTATGTTTGGATGTTTGTTACTCAATCACGCCGCAACTACTGAACCGATTTGGCTGAAATTTTGAATGGAGATAGCTTATGCCCTGACTTAAAACATAGGCTACTTTTTATCCCGGAAAAGTATTCCTGTGGGACTAAAATAGATATAATCTTCCAAAAACGCCATAGAGGGCGCTGACTGTTCTTAGGTAAATCACGTTCACATAACACATTATTGCAATAGTTTGCTGTGTTGCATGCATTGGCAACACATAGGCTACTTTTTATCCTGGAAAAAATGCACAATTCCCATGGGATTTTGAAAACCCCGAAGTCTATATCTACAGCTATAGGTAGATTATTATAGCGAACTTCCTTGATAGAAAGTATAAAGGTTGGAAAAGGGAGCGGGAACGGGAACCGGGAATCAACGATTCCCTCGGGATTTGTTCAAATTCGAAATTCACGCGAGCGAAGCTGCGGGCAGAAGCTATCACACATAATCACAATACCAATCCTACTAATCCTACTAATATTATAAATGTGAAAGTGTGGATGTTTGGATGTTTGGATGTTTAGATGTTTGTATGTTTGGATGTTTGTTACTCAATCACGCCGCAACTACTGAACCGATTTGGCTGAAATTTTGAATGGAGATAGCTTATGCCCTGACTTAAAACATAGGCTACTTTTTATCCCGGAAAAGTATTCCTGTGGGACTAAAATAGATATAATCTTCCAAAAACGCCATAGAGGGCGCTGACTGTTCTTAGGTAAATCACGTTCACATAACACATTATTGCAATAGTTTGCTGTGTTGCATGCATTGGCAACACATAGGCTGCTTTTTATCCTGGAAAAAATGCACAGTTCCCATGGGATTTTGAAAACCCCGAAGTCTACATCTACAGCTATAGGTAGATTATTATAGCGAACTTCCTTGATAGAAAGTATAAAGGTTGGAAAAGGGAGCGGGAACGGGAACCGGGAATCAACGATTCCCTCGGGATTTGTTCAAAACCGAAATTCACGCGAGCGAAGCTGCGGGCAGAAGCTATCACACATAATCACAATACCAATCCTACTAATCCTACTAATATTATAAATGTGAAAGTGTGGATGTTTGGATGTTTGGATGTTTAGATGTTTGTATGTTTGGATGTTTGTTACTCAATCACGCCGCAACTACTGAACCGATTTGGCTGAAATTTTGAATGGAGATAGCTTATGCCCTGACTTAAAACATAGGCTACTTTTTATCCCGGAAAAGTATTCCTGTGGGACTAAAATAGATATAATCTTCCAAAAACGCCATAGAGGGCGCTGACTGTTCTTAGGTAAATCACGTTCACATAACACATTATTGCAATAGTTTGCTGTGTTGCATGCATTGGCAACACATAGGCTGCTTTTTATCCTGGAAAAAATGCACAGTTCCCATGGGATTTTGAAAACCCCGAAGTCTACATCTACAGCTATAGGTAGATTATTATAGCGAACTTCCTTGATAGAAAGTATAAAGGTTGGAAAAGGGAGCGGGAACGGGAACCGGGAATCAACGATTCCCTCGGGATTTGTTCAAAACCGAAATTCACGCGAGCGAAGCTGCGGGCAGAAGCTATCACACATAATCACAATACCAATCCTATAGTCTGTTCATTTTCTTAGTGTCGCTCTTTGTGTCTAGCCGCCTCCGACGCGCGGTGTTTTATCAAAGACGCCGCCGCGACTTCAAAGCATGCCGCGCGCGGTGTACAGGCACAAGGGGTTATACCGTTTTATACCTACTCATATTTTTTTATTAAAATTCTCTTTCCTTTTTCTATTTTTTTATATTCGTATTTTATTACAATATACTTATTACTACAATATACTATATTGACAACTTGTGCAACAAAATCAATAAATTTGTCTTTGCTTTATGTAGAATATCTAAAATTGCTGACCGAAGCACGGCTCTTTCGGCATATCATGGCTATGTTGTTTCCAATATTCTGTACGGAGTTTTAATTTGGGGTAATGCTTCCGAAATGAATAGTCTTTTTAATTCAGAAAAAGTGTATCCGGGCAATTTGTAACAAAGATCCAATGCAATCATGTAAGCCACTTTTTAAAACGCTGAAATTATTAACATTACCATGTAGGTATATATATATAAGGTAAGAGTACGCAATTCCGTCAGTGTCCCAGTACCCGATAACTCATCAGTTTTTTAATTTTTAAAATTTCTACGAATACTAAATAAAATTTATTTGAATGGCAATACATTCTGGGTAATATTTTTTACAATTCTAATGACAAAATTGATCAAAAAGTTTAATGGCGTTGAAACTGTACAACAACAAAAGTGACCTGTCCGAAAATATTTAGAAAATTCAAAGTTCAGTCACTGAACTACGCTACCACCACATCATCTTGGTTTGGTTCTCATGCAGCTGCGTATAAAAATATGGTAAAAGTGTTAATTTACTAAAATATTTGAGTAAATAGTCTATCGATATAACTTTTAAATTGCGATGAATCTGAACGAAATGTAATTATTTTTGCATGTTACATCTATTGGTACTCACAAATCCCTACTTGACCCAGAATCCGTTATTTTTATGACGGATTTTGGTACACGCATCAACCCGATGATATCCGTTGTACCTACACCCGTTATTACATCTCTATTGCGTTGAAATAGGTCTCATTTTCCCTTAAAACTTTTTCGTTTTTCTGTACGATTTCTATATTATTGATAAATAAGATGGATATTACAGGCCCGTGATTATAAGGTCATCAGAGCTTATATTACTGCGATATTAATTCTAAAAAAGCGTATATTTGTGTATGCAATAATGCAAATACTTGTTTAAATACATATATTAGACTAGCTGATGCCCGCGAGAAAATCCGCGTGGATTTAGGTTTATAAAAATCCGAAGGGAACCAACATGAGTTACTTTCCTTGGGATTTTTATTTGAATAACTAGAAGATGCCCATGGCTTCGCCCGTGTGAATTTTGGTTTTTAAAAATCCCGTGGGAAATTTTGATTTTCCAGGACAAAAAGTAGCCTATCTGTAGTAAACCCGTCCCAAAACGGAAAAATGCCGCGGGATTCCCACGATTTAGGAGTGCAATTCCTTATAGCATCAGGGTTGAGGAGTTGGATATGTATTCGACTTCATTCAACGTTATAGTCTTTAATTGATAGGTACCTCAATTATCAATTTAAATAACCGACAGTTTCTAAATCTCATTAGTTATTGGGGTTAGGTCCTCTACAATATCAGGATTGAGGAGTTGGAATCCAAATTTTTTATGGGACAGTGTCACAAAGGTCTTCTATCGATTGAAAAAAATTACGCAGATCAGTTTATAATTCTCGGAGATATCGTTGTACATAGGTAGAAAAACACAACTACTCCTTTTTTGAAAGTCGGTTAAAAAAGTAGCTTATGTTACTCCTTGATTAATTTTCTACTTGTCTATGAAAGTCCCGTCAAAATCGGTTCAGCCGTTCCAAAGATTAACCCGTTCAAACAGACAGACAAAAATTTTAAAAACGTGTGATTCAGTTATGGTACAGTTCAAAAACCCATATGAGCTTAGAGGTAGTTATTTCGAAATTAAAGACAGATACTTCAATTTTATTTATTAGTATCTAAGTATAGACTAGAGGATCTTCGCGTGGATTTAGGTTTTAAATCAAATATATAAAATTTGCGAAGAATTGGAACGACACTCAGTAAAGAACGAAACCAAAGATCTCTTTCAAAAAGCCAAATACCTGACAAGAATTCGGACTGTTAAAACATGCGCAGTGAACATTGATATATGCAGTGAAAGATGAACGAGGAGCGTTACTTAGAGAAACAAATCAAGTTCTAGAGCGTTGGAGGCGATACTGCTCAGCACTATACGATAACCAGACTCCAGATGCATTACCCATAAGTTGGAACATGGGTGAACAAGTACCTAACGTTCTTACGTCAGAGATAGATCTGACAACAAGGACATTAAAGCTTGACAAGTCTCCGGGAAAAGATGCCATCCCAGCGGAACTCATAAGAAGAAGGCATTGATAATATAATGACGAAAATCCGTAACGTGGTTTGGACTACAGGACATTGGCTTACGGATTGGACCGAATCAGTTTTTATACCGTTACATAAAAACTCCACCACTAAATGCAGTAACTATAGAACTATCGCCCTAATATTGCACGCCACTAAGATCCTGTTACATGTGATCAATCAGCGCCTAAAAAGTTATCTTGATCGCCAAATACCTGAAGAACAAGCCGGATTTATTAAAGGAAAGGGAACAAAAGAGCAAATCCTCAATATCAGGCAGATTATAGAAAAGAGTAGGGAGTTCAATAGTCCTGTTGTACTGTGCTTCATTGATTATAGCAATGCTTTTGACTGTGTAATGTGGAGCAAGTTATGGATGGTACTGCCAGAAATTGGAGTGCCACAACACAAAGTTGGTCTTATCCTGAATTTATACTGCAACAACCGCTTATTTGTAAGGATTGACACCGAATGTTCTAATGTGTTTCCTACCAAGAAAGGCGTACGACAGGGTTGTATCCTCTCACCCATGTTGTTTAACATTTACGGCGAGTACATAATTCGCAAAACAATGGAGAACTGGGAGAAAGGATTTCTAATAGAGGGAAAAAGAATATGCAACCTCCGGTATGCCGACGATACAGTGCTCGTTACCACCACCATGGACGACATGAAGGAACTCTTACAAAAAATAGAAGCAGAAAGTATGGATTTGGGTCTGACCATCAACAGGAGTAAGACCAAGTTGATGATAGTTGACCGCACCGGTAAGCTATCCAATACTAATATAATTCCATCTGTGGATGTTGTGGAGTCTGTGTTGTGAGACATCTACCTTGGGTCCCAAATCTGCAGTGATGGCAGTTGTGTGCCAGAGATAAAGAGACGCATTGCAATGGCGAAAATGCCATGACAAGATTAATTGGAATATGGAAGAATAAAGGTATATCGCATAAAACCAAGAGCCGCCTCGTTCGGGCCTTAATTATCCCAATTTTCATGTATGGAGTCGAAACATGGACCATCAAAGCAAGAGAAAGGCAAAGAATAGATGCGTTTGAAATGTGGTGCTGGAGGCGGATGCTGCGGATTCCGTGGACTGCCAAGCGCACAAACGTGCCTATTCTTTCACAACTCGGAATCACCGCTCGGCTTTCCTCCATATGCTACCCACAATTGCTCTCATATTTCCGCCACATCATTCGGCGTGGGGACGACAGCCTAGAAAAGTTAATAGTGACAGGCAACACGGAGGGCAAAAGAGCGAGAGGCCACTCACCAACTAGGTGGTCCGACCAGCTGAAAGAATCCAGCAGGTGTAGATTCTATCACTTTGTTAAAATGGCCACCAACAGAAGCCGGTGGAAACAATTAATCCATACGAGGGCAGTATTCCAGGACCACGATCTTCAGCAATGAAGGAACGACCGGAGAGAGAGTATGCGTTTGCACTTTTTATCCTGGAAAAATCCACAGTTCCCATGGGATTTTGAAAAAACCGCAATCTATAGATACAGCTATATCAATCAATCAATCAATCAATCATTTATTTATTGCATATTTGGGTTAGATACAGGGTCGTCTTATTCTAATACAATGTTCAAGCCAAATACCTTACGGCATGCAATATTAAAATTAAAATGTTAAAATTATTATTAAATTAACTTATATAATATATAATCTAAATATTTCTAATAATCAATGTCTATTATTTACTAAGCAACTACTATAAGTAACATTAATACATGTGGCACTAAATTTATTTGGTATCATTATTTATTTATTTAAGTATTCAGATACACTATAGAAACAATTAGATAATAGCCATTCAAATAGTTTATTTTTAAGAATATTGAGCGTCATGGTGTCTGACTTAAAATCATTTGGTAACTTATTATATAATTTTACACTCATAGCATAACAATTTTTCTTGAAGAGTGCAGAGTTTACTTTATGAGGTATTATTAGTCTATTCGTGTTTCGATTATTCCTTTTAGGTCTGTTGCTTTCGGGGGCTTTCGTAAATAGTTTATTGTTTTTTTTAATAAATATTATAATTTCATAAATGTACATACATGGAAGTGGAAGTATTTTCAGCTTTTTAAAAAGAGGTTTGCATGAATCGAGAGGACCTGCTCCGCAAACTGCCCTAACACATTTCTTTTGCGCTATAAAAGCCTTATTTATGTGACAAGAATTTCCCCAAATAATTAATCCGTAACGAAGATTACTTGATATGTAACCATGGTAAGCCATTAACGCAGTATGTTCATTAACAGTTTTATGTAACCTTCTTAGTGCAAAGACAAATTTGTTTAGTTTGTTACATATCTTTGCTATATGAGATTTCCAAGTACAGTTACAATCTACTTCAATTCCTAAAAATGTTGTTACTTTATCTTGATCAATTTTTTGTCCATTATAGTGAATGTCAAGATCTTTTGGGACGATATTAGGTTTTTAGTAAATTGAATATACCTTGTTTTATTTATATTAACGGTTAAATCATTGCTCTTTAGCCATTCAATTATATTTTTTGTGACATTGTTTATTTCAGAGCTACTTTCATTATTTTTTTGTTCTATTACAACAGAAATATCATCAGCAAACAGCGTGCAGGGTTGATTAACACAGTTAGGTAGGTCATTTATGTATATAATAAATAATAAAGGACCTAGCACGCTTCCTTGTGGTACACCAGTTGGATTGATCTTACTATCAGATTTAAATGAAGTAACATTTGAATCAATCACGCTTTGTATTTCTACATACTGGTATCTGTCTTTCAAATAGCTTTCAAACCATTGGAGTGCTACTCCTCTTATGCCATAATGTTCTAGCTTGATTAATAATATGTCATGGGCTACGAAATCAAAAGCTTTTGACATGTCAAAAAATAATGCAGCAACTGTCTTGACTTTGTCTAGGTTATCAATAATACGTTTAGTGAGATTAAAACATGCCAAAACCGTAGATTTATTTTTCTGGAAACCATATTGCTGCTCTTTAACTATGTTATTTTTTGTTAAGTAGTCACTAAGTTTTCCGTGCATTATTTTTTCAAAGACTTTTGAAAAGATCGGTATCAAGGTTACGGGTCGATATTTATCTATTTCACAACGATTACCTTTTTTGAATAAAGGTTTTACAACCGATAATTTTAGTTTTGTTGGAAATTTACCATTTTTAAATGAGAGATTAATTAGAAATGTCATAACTGGTGTTAGCTGTTTACAACAACTTTTCACAATTTTTGTACATATGCCATCATAACCTGCGGATGCAGTGTTTCTTAGACTCATAATGGTATTCTTTACTTCTTTTTCTGTGCAAGGTGATATAAAAATACTACTTAATGGAGATTGATAGCTACTATTTAGATGTTCTTTATTATATTTATCTCTGATTGTCGACTGCTTTGCCAATTCGATAAAATAATCATTGAATTTATTAGCTATGGCACTAGGTTCATTGATTACTTCCCCATCTAAAATTATCTCATCTATGGATTTAAAGGAGTTTGTCTGTGTCGATGTATTTTTTATTAATTTCCACGCAGCCATGCACTTGTTATTTGACTTAGATAGGTATTTGTAATTATTTATTTTTTGAGACAATGTTACGCATCGTTTTAATGTTCTTGAATAGGTTTGATATTTTTGTTTATTACATTTTCCTTTGTAGTATAAAAACCTAGGTTGTAGTATATAAACCTAAAAAAAAAATAATCTACCTAAATAGGTAGATTACTATAGCAAACTTCCTTGAAAGTTATAAAGAAGGTAGGAAGGTATAAAGATTGGAAAAGGGAGCAGGAACGGGAACCGGAAATCCACGATTCCCTCGGGATTTGTGAAAAACCGAAATTCACGCGGGCGGAGCCGCAGGCAGAAGCTAGTAGAGAATAAGAAGTATTGAAAAGCGTACCTTTTATAATAATATGTCTCAAATAATATATTTCATTTTTTCTTTATAATATTATGTCTTCTTTTTCGATAAAAAGTAGGTATAAACCCATTTTTTTTACTGCGTATTTTAGATTTGTAATAATGATTTTTATGAACCTTAGCGTCAAGCAATAGAGTTCAAATTCGCGGTAAAAGTTAACGGATTCCGGGACATAATAACGTTTACTAGTACAAATCTGCCGACTACTGGTACAATCGGCCCTTTTCCACATTTTTTTGTATTATTACGTATTATCTTTTATTTTATTTTGAAATAAACTAATAGCACTAAAACTAGAATAAATTATCTATCTAGTCATATAATTCTCATTACTGTAAGTTTACGAACTTCAACATAGCAATCATGCAAAGTTAGCGAAGTTCAAAACTTAACGGATATTGGGACGTTTGCCTTATACGAAGTGGCGTGTTTCGTAAAGAAATTCAAAAATGAATATTTTCAAACACGTCAAAATGTTGTATCATTTAATGCCAGATATCCGAACAAAATTTACTATCCACAATGTAAAACTGCTCTGAGCTCAAAAAGTTGTTTTTATATGATGATTAAAATTTATAATAAGCTACCCTCTTTATAGAGGGTAGCTTATTATAAATTTTAAATAAAAGATTTACCATTTTTAAATCTTGTAAATGGTAAATCTTTTATTATTAAAAGATTTACCATTTACAAGATTTAAAACAAAACTGCATCTTCAGCTCTGTAAAAGAGTTCCTTAATGAATAAATTAAAATTCTTATAAAAATTGTATAACTTCTGTAGCATAAGAATTAGACTAATTTTGTATGTTATTCACAACTGTAAAATCTAATTATTGCACGCCATTATAATTATGGCTGATTGTAACATGCCAACACAAAACTTTGTAACACCTACCATGTACATACTTACAATCATGCAATAAAATCTATTTATTCTATTCTATTCTATTCTATAACCATAAACATAAAATATAATATTATCATGAACATGGGTCTTCTCTCAAAATGAGAAGGATTTTAACCATAATCTACCACGCTGGCCATGTGTGGATTGGCAGACTATTCGGAGATTCTGTTAGAATAGAAAAAAAATTACAAACAGAAAAAAAAAAAATAAAAATAAAAGCAGAATAGTAAGAGCACCTGCGCCTGTACCGACACTATGTTACTGAACGGACTATACTAATCCTACTATATAATATTATAAATGTGAAAGTGTGGATGTTTGGATGTTTAGATGTTATGATGTTTGTTACTCAATCACGCCGCAACTACTGAACCGATTTGGCTGAAATTTTGAATGGAGATAGCTTATGCCCTGACTTAAAACATGCCCTTAAAACATAGGCTGCCCTTAAAACATAGGCTACTTTTTGTCCCGGAAAAGTATTCCTGTGGGACTTAAATAGATATAGACTTCCAAAAACGCGATAGATGGCGTTGACTGTTCTTAGGTAAATCACGCTCACATAGCACATTATTACAATAGTTGCATGCATCTGTATGCGTATGCACTTTTTATCCTGGAAAAATCTACAGTTCGCACGGGATTTTGATAAAAACGAAATATATATCTACAGCTATAGGTAGATTAGTATAGCAAACTTCCTTGAAAGTAGGTATAAAGTTTGGAAAAGGGAGCGGGAACGGGAGCCGGAAATCCACGATTCGATTTGTGAAAAACCGAAATTCACGCGGGCGAAGCCGCGGGCAAAATCTAGTCCCTAATAAAATCAAAATATCTAGATATTATAATAAAGGATAAAGACTGACTGGAGGACTTTCAAATTCAATCCTTTGCTTGCAATGAGATCACATTTTAGCAATATAAAGATGCATTAAAATTAAACTTCCATATATATGTATGAAATAGGCGAGGAAATACGATGGCGAATAAAATTTCATATTATCCAAAAACCAATCTCAGTCATTACGGATCGGATGATCGCATGCAAATTTATTTTTAGCCTCCAACTGCTATTACTAATGCGCATAAGATTTTGCAATCTATATAAATAAATCTTGTAAACGTAAACAATAACAGTTATAATGTGTGGCCTAAAATAATAAGAAAAAGCTTCAAAAATTAAACTAAAAATGAATACAAGGATAAGATTTATCTCGGAAAGTCGTGGCCATCAACTAGTCGGTTATCACTACATAGTATAAAACAAAGTCGCTTTCTCTGTCCCTATATCCCTATGTATGCTTAAATCTTTAAAACTACGCAACGGATTTTGATGCGGTTTTTTTTAATAGATAGAGTGGTTCAAGAGGAAGGTTTATAAGTAGAAAACTTGGACCCGGTAGGTGGCGCTAATAGCGGGCAGGACGACGTCTGCCGGGTCCGCTAGTAAATTATAATAAATATTTTAATTATCAAACACAGATCAGTGTGGCAATAGAACTTTATTGGAGAACAGGATGTGCGTATTTATTAATAAATAACTTCTGTTATATTAATTCTAAGAAAAGATTGATCCGATCACAATCCCAGCTGGCTTGAAACAGTCTGTGACGCAATGTTGTTTTTTAATCTCACGACGATATTCCCTAGAGCTCGAAAAACTATTCCGAGAGAAAAATCCATTTTATAAGCAAAGAAAGTAAAACTGATTCAGATAAAAATGATGCTGAAAAATTTGATAGATCCATCGAAATTGTTATTTTTGTAATAACTTTTGGCAGCAAAATAATTACGGTAAAAGAGAATTTTCGCTTTGAGGCAGGTCCTTGTGCTCGCAAAGGCAACGGATTCTTTGATCTTTGAACTTCTTTAAAAATCTCGTGCTTTAATTGCCTTTAGATAAGAACCAGAGGTAGGCGTATAAACCTTTTGACGATTCAAAAAGGATATACCTACTTCTCTTTTTAGATAAGAAAAGTAATTTGCTTTTAAAAGTTATCTATTTGTTTATCATTACTCACTTAGATTTAAACGACATAACTTATTATTTCATATGCATCACACACCCTCCCACATGAATTACTTTATTATACCTTCGTGCCTTCATTGTGGTACTGGGAAGATGTAGGTTAGAGATTTCTAACAAACCACACTGCAAGAAGCAATTGTGGTTCAATGCTCACTAAACAATAACCGGAATCTTCCCACGATCCATCTGGACTGCGATTAAGTACCACAAAGTACAAAGTTACCCGGGACATTCACTTATAAAAATACTTACAATGTGTTATTAAATTCCAACACAGTGAACCTTTTACCGTTCCTGTTATAATTTAGTAAAGATTACATTGTTCATACCTATATTTCTGTAATATAATGATTTATTTCGTAACTAGTTGATGCCCATGACTTCGTCCGCGTCGATTTAGGTTTTTTAAGAAGCCCTTGGGAACTCTTTAATTTTCCGGGATAAAAAGTTAACTACGTCCGTTCTTCTGCAAGGACTATTCTAAATATTTAGGCGTGAAAGCGTAACAAACTCACTTTCGCATTTATAGTAGGTATTATAGTTAGGATATGGTTTCCACAATATGACTACCTTCTTCCGAGTTGTTCTTGTGATTGTGAATTCTTCTAGTGGTTGTATAACTTGATTATTACCTGCAACAAACCAAACAAATAAAGGACAAATAGATTATGATTCACTAGCGCTCCGCCCCGGCTTCGCCCGTGGTATATAGCCTATAGCACTCAAGGATCACGTACATATCCAACGGTGAAAGAATTTTTGAAATCGGTCCAGTAGATCCTGAGATTAGCGCGTTCAAACAAACAAACTCTTCCGCTTTATTATATTAGTATAGATTTTACAATTTTATCATATCATGAATTCTACTTTCGGAATTTTCTCATAATTCTATAACTCCGTTAACTTAGCTGTTTTGTGTTCATAAATAAATTCGTATTTCATTACGCCGACTACTAATCGTCTTACTTGTACTCGTAAGTGTGCAAAAAACATAACTCCCGCCCCATTAAGGCTTTTATGTGCGTAATGATTTCCCGCAAGTAAATTGCCCCATTATAAATATTGAACACACTTAGATTCGCTAGCTTCCAATTGTATACAGTTCTTTTCTTTTATCTATATTCGTCAAATTCTCTAACAAAGTTTTGATATATATTTGGTGGGTTTGGGTTTTTGTTATTTTGCTCGTCCTATTCTAGTACATGTTCTATAATTCTAGTTCTATACATACATACAAAACATATTACTAAGTCACTGTTTTCCACAACTTCATTCGCAAAATTTCTGTATTACCCTGTAGTAGGTACCTACCTACTTATCCGCATTAAAAAGTAGCCCAATCGACTCCTAAAGTCCTGCCTGTCTCGAAAATATTTAAATATAATTAATTTGTCTAATAGGTTTTATAATATTCAATTATGAATACAAGAGAAGGCAGTGGTTTAGAAATTACATGCAGAAAACAATTTTATTTATTACGTAGACATGTCTTATTCGTATTATACGACAAAGTTCCAGCAGGACGGGAGGTTGTCTCATGCCAGGACTGGCTTGTAGTAAATGCAAATCGGATTTTTATCTAATGCAATTTACCGACACGACTATGTTACTTTTACGGTATCTGATTACAAAAATTCCAGCCACGCTCTATCAGTTAAATCTACATAATCTGTTCAACGCAAAACTTTATAATATGAAATTCTTTAAACTTTAGTTATGTTTAAGCATACTACTGTTAAGAGAGTCGATGCACATTTTAGTCGCAATTTCACCCAAATATGGAATACTAGCGGTCCGCCCCGGCTTCGCCCGTGGTACATATTATTATATAGCATATAGCACTCAAGGATCACGTACATATCCAACGGTGAAAGAATTTTTGAAATCGGTCCAGTAGTTCCTGAGAGATTAGCGCGTTCAAACAAACAAACTCTTCCGCTTTATTATATTGGTATAGATATGCTTTTCACGAGAAAGTGTTATAGATTCCTAGTCTGAAAATGAACTCTCGCTAAATACATACATATATATCCTGTACAGACTTTTGCGGACTAGGGTTTGAAGAGGATTAAACTAACAAATCCTTCCTGGTTTGGACGCTCCTTTGGCAACCCGAACTAAACAGTTTTAGTTTTTATACAAAACAACACTCGATTACTTCGATGACATACTGCTCAGACTGAGGAAAGAACGAAAGAAAGAGACTACTAAGACAGTTCGTGACACCGAACAGACCAGGCGAAAAAAGCACTTGATTCTCCCATCTTTAATTCTTAGCGGCAGAGAACAGACAAAGAGAGAATATAACATCGTTAAGCAGGAGCTTCGACCCTCAGAAATGAAAGAGTGACTCAAAGGGGAGTTTTAAAACAAAACATAACTACCAAATGGAGAAAGCTATTACAGTACAAGTTCAAGGATATTCTATAAACACAACACAACAATCGATTAACCCCCCACACGGGTTATATATACAACAAGTAGGTTTGACCTTTTACAATGCTCTTTGAAATTGTAACACGGTTGCCCGTTCACGCTAAATGTAGCGCTAATCCGACCGCGTTATGGCAGTGACCGCGAGAGACAACCGGTTATGGAAATAAGTTTACATCACTCGCCAGTAATACATAACCTCTGTGTCAAATAACAGAGACAGGTTTCGCGGAATGAGTTTAAATAAAAAGACCTAAAGCTTGTGACTTGGAAGCTAATTCTAATAATAATGTTTCACGAAAATCAAATTCAATACAGAGAATTAAAATGAAGCGTCGACTTAAATTATTTCAGGTTAAATTATTTTGTATTATAAGTTCATTAATTTGAATAAGAACAAGATTCAAAACACCTCAGCCATTGCGCATACTATGAGAGTGTAGTTAACCTTGCAACCTATCTTAATTTATTCAAATCTTCATTGCTATCTTACAAGGCAATTCACAAATGGAACACTAGTACCTCTAAAAATAAAAAAAAAGTATTATCAACTGCAACTAGGTAGGTATATTGTCTCTACCTCTACTAATTTACTAGGTATCTATGGCAAATCTGACGAACGTGAAGGCTTTTACGCATAGAGCTTTATTGAAAGTTCCCAGCCCATAAAAAGTAATTGCTTGAAAGCTTGGCTCACTATGAACTTTTAAAAGTAATGTTGCAACCTACTTTAGCAAAACGACATTTAAACGATAGACTCTCATACAGACATGGATTTTTAAACGATAGTTGCATCACAAGTTTATTTGCAGACTTGACACGACCGAAATACGGCTCACGGCGATTCGAAAGAGCGAGTGCCGAGTGTGACGTCACCCGCAGCGTACGAACAAATAAACAGACATATACCTAAAGACTAAAAACTGGAATGGACAACTCAAGGTAAGCGCGACCAACTTCGTGAGTTCGGTCCTTGAATGTTAAACAGAAGTTGACAAAATAAACATAAACGTGTGTAAAATGTTTGGAGATAGGTACAGCTTAGAGAATGTGTTTTGGAATTAGAATAATGATTTAAGTGTAAGTTGTACCCGAAGAATTAAATGAGATGAGGATGAAATCCGAAAGTACATAAAATTAATTCTAATGCTCAAGTGGTCAACAGTGCACTTACACAATAATACAGTGTCAGATGTAACTAATAATATAAATGACAAAATTGTACAAACGTGGACAGGTCAGGACTAGAGATGAAAATTGCCGAAAGTTTCGGAAACTTTCCGGGAAACTTTCCAATATTGCCGGCAACTTTGGCAATATTGCCCGGAAAATTGCCAAAGTTGCCAAATTTCATAGGTTTTTTCAAATGTCATTTTCTATGACTATGAGCACATGAGGTTAAAAGTATTAGTATGTTCAGAATTAATACTAGTTAAACTTCATATAATATTGTTCATTATAATCAATTTCTAATTAATGATTAAAATATGAGAAGATAAAGTAAAATTACGACAATGGCTACTTCGGGATAACTGAACCCATGACTTTTTAAGCAATTCACTTATAATTTTTGTATGCATAGAAACAGGATATTGATACCTAATTTATTAGATATTAATTAAATGTGTACTATAATTATATTCAAACTAAATGATGCGCCGCGACTTCGTCCGAATGGATTCAAGTTCCATCTCCCGTTGATCTCGTGGGAACTCTTTGATTTCCCCGGATAAACAGAAGCCTATGTCGGTCTACAGGTTACAAGTTATCGTTGTGCAAAATTTCGTCAAGATAGGTTCAGCAGTTAAGTCGTGAAAAGGTATTAACCTATATGCATATTGTTCCTCGTATCAACATTTTTAATTTTTTTACCCAGCAATCCTAAATATTTCCGGAACAAAAAGTAATCTATAGTACTTTTCAGGTCCACAATTATATCCATGCAAAAAAACAGGTAGATCCGTTGCTATGTTGTGGCGTGATTGAAGGACAAACCAACAAACATACACACTTTCGCAATTATAACATTGGTTGGGATTATTTCGACACTTATTTAGCTTGATGTGTTACTTACTGATTTTGAAAAGCCTATTAAGATTAATTAACTGATGTCTGATAGTGCTAAAATTGCTGAATGTGCCGTTGGATCGGAATGTAGGGTGAATGCTCCATAAGTCGACACTTTAACGGTTGTGTTACGTTTAAAAATTCGTAGACGTGTCAAACTAAGCAATTTCAGTACAATTTTTCTCTCTCTAATAAGTACTTAATGCTTATGATTTTTGAGTCAAGTATTAATACCTTTTGGGGCTTTTTGAATAAAGAAGTATTTTTTTAATTTACCTATTTAAAAAAAAGTACTAATTTGCCTAAGATCGGCACCTTTGTGCTTTTCCAGCATTTGTGTTCTCAAAGTTGACCCTCAAATTGTATTTTACCCGCGACTTCGTCCGCGTAAATTTATGTTTTTCTTAATATTTATAGGAACCTTTCCTCGTTTTCATTTTAATTTTCCGCCAAAAAATACCCTTCTCCAAAATTAATAGAATTTTTGAATATAGACAATAGATAATAGAAGCAATTTTTTAAATAGATAACTAGCTTCCACCCGCGGCTTTGCCCGCGTGAATTTCGGTTTTTCACAAATCCCGAGGGAATCATGGATTTCCGGTTCCCGTTCTCGCTCCCTTTTCCATCATTTATACCTACATTTTGCTATAGTAATCTACCTATATGTGTAGCTATGACGATTTTTAGATTTAGATTTAAAAACCCCCGACATTCGACATTTTGTGATGGCGGCCATCTTGGATTTGCATAGTGCTATTCTACTAGTCAAGCTCTTTCATTTAATACCCATATTAAGGGAGTTGTGAAAAAATATGTAATCCGCCATTTTAGAGCGGCAGCCATCTTGAATCGATTTTCATCAAACATAGCTAACAACACTCTCGACTAATTCACCTTTCCAACAAAAAAACCGCATTCAAATCGGTCCACCCGTTTGAGTGCTACAGGGGAACAGACACATTCACACACACACAGAGAGACAATTTTTAACTGGTTCACCGATATCTCTGAGATTACTGGACTGAAGTCGGTTTAATTGCACTAATATTATAAAGGCGAAAGTTTGTGTTTAACATCAAAGGCAGGAACGATGTGAAATGTCTAATTTTAAACTGGTTTTTTTTAATTGAAATAATTTGTGTGTGTGTGTGTGCGCATGTGCGTGCGTGCGTGTGCGTGTGCGTGTGTGTGTGTGTATATATTTGTTACTCTTTAACGCCGCAACTACTAAACCGATTCACCTGAAATTTGGAATAAAGATATATTATGCCCTGACTTAACACATAGGCTTTATCTTTTTATCCTTGAAAAAAACCACAGTTTCCATGGGATTTAAATAATACCGAAATCTATAGCTACAGCTATAGGTAGATTAATATAGCAAACTTCCTTGAAAGTAAGTATAAAGGTTGGACAAGTATTACTTAAAAATTTAAAACCCCCTACAGTCGCCATTTTGTGGCGGCGGCCATCTTGGATTTTCATAGTGCTATTCTACTAGTAAAGGCCTTTCATTTGATACCCATATTAAGATAGTTGTGAAAAAATATATAATCCGCCATTTTGTAGCGGCGACCATCTTGGATCGATTTTCATCAAACATAGCTAACAACACTCTCAACTAATTCACCTTTCAAACAAAAAAAAACCGCATTCAAATTGGTTCACCCGTTTGAGCGCTACGGGGGAACGGACAGACACACACACACACATACACACACACACATCAAACTTATAACACCCTGTCGTTTTTTAGTCAGGGGTTAAAAAGCGAGCGGGAAAGGGAACCGGAAATCCACGATTCCCTCAGGATTTGTGAAAACCGAAATTTACGCGGGCGAAGCCGGGAGTAGAAGCTAGTTTATTCTAAAATATAGCATTGTATGTGTTATCACTTAGCACAATGTGGTATTGCTATTAGGCTTCATCATCATCATCAAGATCAACCCATTACCGGCTCACTACAGAGCACGGGTCTCCTCTCAGAGTGAGAAGGGTTTTGGCCATAGTCTACCACGCTGGCCAAGCGGATTGGCAGACTTCACACACCTTTGAGAACGTTATGGAGAACTCTCAGGCATGCAGGTTTCCTCACGATATTTTCCTTCACCGTTAAAGCAAGTGATATTTAAATATTTAAAACGCACATAACTCCGAAAAGTTAGAGGTGCGTGCCCGGGATCGGACCCACGACCTCCGATTAGAAGTCGGTCGTCCTAACCACTAGGCTATCACAGCTTAACCACTAGGCTATCACAGCTTATTATTATCACAGCTATTAGGCTTAGTTTTACATAATTAATCAAACATTAGGCTGTGAGCATAATCACCTTACTAAGCTTAACCCATTCATACGTGGAAACTATCTTATATACGCATATACATACATTCTTATATACAAAAAGAGATAACCATAATGATGTAGGAAATAAAAAAAATACAATTTGTCGAAAAAAGTTATGGGTTTATCAATCCCGAATTATCATCTTCAACTTATTTTTAATTTATCAGTAATAAAATAAGTTAATAAAATAAAAGTTTTTCATTAGGTTTTGTAGATAAGCGAAAGAACTAACACCCTATAGGCTGCTTTTTCATCTAATTAAACAATTATGGACATAAAATGTAATTTTCTATTTACACGTTTTTTGCCAAAGTTGCTGGGAAAATTCCCAAAGTTGCCGGCAGTTTTGGCAACTTTCGGAATATTGCCGGCAATTTTCATCACTAGACAGGATGACATTACTTTTCTCGCCACCACACATTGGTGCAATCTCCCACCGACATTTTTTGTCAGTATCCGGTCGAATTTAACGCGCATTCCTCTCTGGCTGGTTCTATGGCTTATCCAACTGAATGCATCCATTGTGACTCGCTTCGGCTGCCGCAGATTTTGAAATTGAAATGGGGCTCATTGAAATTCAAATTTCTATGATTATGTTTAGCTTCCATAAATGTCTGTCGTAAAAAACTTGTTTGAGTTGAAATATGCAGATATCCATGAAAACAGTCTAGCGCTAGAGATGTGTACATAAATGTTTTTACTTAGTTTTACACCATACCTACTATAAAAATTCGAAATGGCTATATACGATACAGATACCTACTATATACGACGTTAAAGATAGTTGTTTTTAGCTGATGAAACGTTTACATCCACAGACAGTGAGAAATAACATACATGCATACGCCATTGCGTTACCATGAGTAAAGATTTAATGTTTATTTCGAAATATCTACACCGTCTAAATAGAAAAAGTGTCAGCTTAAAAACCATTGAAAACATTACACTAGCGGCACGCTATGATGGCCGGTTTGACACATTACAATAGTGATGTGGAATGTCAATTTATTCTCGAACAAAAAACAATTAAGTTTTGTTTTTGTACCTGATTAAATAGGTTTAATAAAACAAAAATGTATATGTTTATTTAATTTATTTGAACGAACTGAATATTTGAACGAAAATGAATATACATACTTTATATGCACACAAGAAACATATGAATACAAAAGATACCAAAAAAGGTGCCACAAAAGGCCATAATTAATCAGATTCGTCCATACTACTATTTTCACTGTCGTCACTGCTATCATCACATACATTAATAATTATATGTTCGTTTTCTATAATATTATCTATTTTCACATCTCTTTCATAATCTTCCCTTATTAATTTAACAGTTCTATTCACAACCTTTTCCCAGTCTCCTTTAGTCACATGTTCACAAGCTTCTTCTAATAATTTTAGCATTTTTTTGGTGGTAAATGGGGGTTCTGTATTGTGTCTTGCAGCATATCCCTTAATTTGAGCCCACACCAACTCAATCGCATTATACTCACAATGGTAAGGCGGTAACCGTATAACTCTGTGCCCATGTTCTAATGCTATTTCGTCAATGACGTATCGGATCTTGGTTGGTTTGTTTTCTTTTAAAAGACGTACTAATTCCGCTTTTAACATATTCATGTTTGCATCTACGCCATTTTTACGAAGCCATGCGACGATATCAGCTTTCTTTTGGGATTGGGCAGGTGGCTTGTCAATTTGCATCGAGTGGTATGGGGCGTTGTCCATAATTATAATAGATGGTTCAGGGAGGCTACACAACATTGAGGTAAACCATTCAGTAAACTTTTCTCCATTCATGTCTTCATGATAGTCTCCAGTGGTTTTTGACGCAAAAGCCATGAGAGAACCTTCGACAAACCCGTTGATGGTTCCGGCGTGACAAATTATAAGTCGCGATCCTTTTCCTACAGGAACTTTGGAAGTAGATGCTGCTGTGTCATCGTTCCAAGAACGGCCTACAGTATGGTTAGCATTAAGCCATGTTTCATCCAAGAACACAACATTTTGCCAATTTTTGATTTCTTTCACTTGCCGTAAAAAAGTATACCTTGCCATCGCTATATCAAATCTTTCCATCAATATTTTGCGTTTGTTACATTTTTTGTATCGAAATCCAATGGTCTTCAAAATCTTCGTTAAAGAACTTTCCCCACCGAAGAATAATCCAGCTTCCTTCAGTGAATGCACCAACTTTTTTCTTGTTGGATACTCCTTCTGTAAATAGTAGCCGTAAACATGTCTTCGGATAGCATCGGCATCAAAGCTATCGATGCCTACGACTGGTTTTGCTCGTTTTCTCTTTTTTGGTGTGTGAAGTTTATTTTCTTCTGTGCCAGTCTCGCCATATTTTTTTTTAGTTATCCGTCTAACAGTTCGTTGTCCAATATTAAGCGCATCAGCTACGCGTTCAACCACTGACGTTATAGGTAAAATTGGCCCTCCATTTTGAGCTTCACGATCGAAATAGTTACGAAGGCGTATTACGAACTCACGTGTCTGACTATTTAGAACAGTTCTCTGCGTACGTTCGGTCATATCGACGAAATCCACAACAAAGGGCTTGAACAGAGTCCAAATTAACGAGCAAGGGTCAACAGTAATGCAGTATCAATATTTGAAATCCAAAGCCAGGTCAAAACTATATCACAATCGCATTGCACTGACAGTTTATACTTTTCGAAGCAACGTCAATTCGAAACTGCTTTGTTTTGCATTGAGCATTGACGCGAGTTTGCCGGAGGTAGTAGTTGTGCTAGCCAGCGATCCTATGTGACGATCGTATTAGATTCCATTTTTAAAAATTTATTGATATTTTTTTGCGATTTCAGAGGTTTGTCCACATAGTGAAAATTGTTCATATTCACAAGTACATTCACCCCTTAAATGGTGCAAACTGATTTTTCTACACTTGTATACATTTAAGAAATCAATTTAATAAATAAATTTTGAGTCCTAAACCTAAAACTACATTCGATAAAATTTATGAATCTCTGCACATCACTATCGTCAATAAAGTAATACAATTATTTCCTTCAAAGTCGTTATCAATTAATACGGAACTTCATGAGCGGACAAACGTCAAACCGGCCATCATAGCGTGCCGCTAGAGTAATATAATATATAAGAATGAGAAATATGACTTAATTTAAGAGAAATGGATAATGTACCTACTTTCGTATATCGTACCAAAAATGACTTCTTATTCCCAGCATAAAGCGTCTATTCAGGAGTCCATTTATCACAATCAGACGAAAGAGAACAAAGAAATGTATTATTGGAGAGAAACGAAAAACAGTGAACTGGAGAAAACACAATCCTCCTTTATAGGACAACCGAACAATAACAGTAAAACTGACATTGAGTACTGTCTAGGATCAGAGTTAGAAAAACAAATAAACAATCTCAAAGAAATAATAACGTAGTTAGTTATTCGACTCACAAGTTATTCCGATATGTTTTGGACGATTTTGAATAATTCAAGGATATATTTGACAAGCAATTGCTTTACAATTCTGAACACAGCACATCGCTTGATAAGATCTTTTTGATTGATTTAAAACGTACACCACTTACATACAGCATGCTTCATTGCGCGCGATAGTCATCACGGAATACTGAGTAGATACTAGTTAATTAAAATGACATAATATCTGAACTCTATTACTTGTACAATATAAACAAAACTTAAATCAACGTTTGCGCTTGTACTATACGACTATTGTACTCTACTTCGAATTGTAAACACAATAAAGCAATGCAACGGGCTCAACACCATTCACATTGGAATTAAAGACATTTTTGACATGAACAACTTGTCACTAAGTTAGTGATAAATATAAAAACTCTCTTAATTTGACTCTCATAATATTCACGAGGCAACAATTAATACAACTATAACTCAAGGCAAAGAATACCGACTATTACTGCGTAAAGAAACAACGCGCACTCTTGCCTGTGCTCTTGCTGCCAATGGTCGTCCGACGTAGAAGCACGCTCAATTGTACTACATATAGCGTTGTATTTGTTCCATTCGATTTACGTATAGCTTTGTTTAGGTTACGTTTGTAACGTTACAGCAGTGCTAATAGGATAGCGTTATACGTAAAAAGTGAACCTACCGAGGTACCAGTTTATGTATGTATGTACACTTGTCGGGGGTGTGCGCAAGGCGTGTGTCATCTAAATCAGACACTTACGTAATCTTACAATGTTTGGCGAATGAAAATTAAACACAATCAGAGCTTTGGCTCGTTGAGTGTTGCACGCAAAGGGCGCATTGTGCGGAATGCGAATCCACAATTGGTGTGATCAAATTAAATGAGACAGTTGGCTTTACGCCGGAACAACCGCTCTACTTACAGCGCGTAACAGGCAAATTGTTTCAAGATTGAGGGTAATTTATACGCATGCTTGGGGAATTGGCGTACGGTAAAAGAAACAAGTCATCATCATCATCATGATCAACCCATTACCGGCTCACTACAGAGCACGGGTCTCTTCTCAGAGTGAGAAGGGTTTTGGCCATAGTCTACCACGCTGGCCAAGCGGATTGGCAGACTTCACACACCTTTGAGAACGTTATGGAGAACTCTCAGGCATGCAGGTTTCCTCACGATGTTTTCCTTCACCGTTAAAGCAAGTGATATTTAAACACTTAAAACGCACATAACTCCGAAAAGTTAGAGGTGCGTGCCCGGGATCGAACCCACGACCTCCGATTAGAAGTCGGTCGTCCTGACCACTAGGCTATCACAGCTTAAAGAAACAAGTAATTCACTTTAATAGCATGGAATTATTGGTATAAAACTATCTTCAATTCTGATAGACATAAAGCAAATGTGTGAAAAAAATGTTAAACTAAATGTGTAGATTAAAGATGAAAAAATGGTAATCGTAACGGTAGTCTGAACTGAAGAAGTACTGAAGTCCCTAGAAGATAGATTTACTGCACACAAAAATGAAGTAAGATAAGACTAAAAATAAGTAAGAAGTAAAAGTCGTAAAAAGGTTAGATTTGTTGATACAAGCCTAAAACTTAGAAGTATAAAAACTTTGTACGTAGCCCTAAAATATAAACATCAACAAAACAAGTAGCTGTATACTCCAAAGACCAGAAGAGTCAGCACAGCGCCACGGTAAAGTTCTATTAGAGGCGACCGGATGCCGTAACGACTCTCGACTCCCAGCCTGCGCGATATTACACACTCGAGAACTTGCAGCGAACTTGCTCCGACAACTGTAGTCTGCCACTACATCGAACACCGCAAAATAGTTCCCTTTACAAACAACTGTATGAATACGAGTTACTACTACGTTCTCAATTGTAGGTCTAATTAATTCACTTGAGTACTAACTGAATAGATACATTCAGTGCTAATTTCGCATTTTACGAGTCAATTAAATTACTCGTATTGAATTTGAAATTCAAACTCGTATCTCTTTTAAGTTGTCTAAGAATCAATAAAATCTGAATGTACGGAATGATTTAATTTTCGTAAGCGTGTATACCAACGTATTCTGCATAATTATCTTCAAATCACTAAACGAGCATAATTAATCAAAACATGTTCTACATTATGTTAATGTTTTTTTCCCTGACTTTTTGTATTTAATTTATTATTTTTTCCTCTCATATGTGAATTTTACTATTAATTTGCCTCCGTCATGTTTCACATGTGACTGCTGCATCCGATAATTAAAATGACTTTTCACTTCACACGCTGACATCGGTTTGCTTGTTACAATGATAGGTTCTGCTGATTAAATAAATCTGAGAAATTTTCGTAATGGACTTTCGAGAGTAATTTATCAAAGGGACTTTCATTTACTCGTACTCTTTAACATAATACATATAGGATATAAGGGGACCGCTATCGAAAACTAAGCGTTATTAGTATACTACCTAAACACAATCCAATAACAATAACCATTTGTTTTATATTTGTAGTAGGTATTAGTGGTATTTCATATTTTTCAAATCGGCAATGTATAGCGTGCAAAACGCAGTGATAACTTTACAGTCGAACTTTAGTCAGCTGATTGCATTACATTGCCAATTTTAAAAAAATACATGAAATATATCATTTATTCCACGTTTTTTTTGTGGTATCTTATCAGTAATCATCACTACTACCTGTTTTCGTTTCCGACAGCGTACTCCTTACATCCATTCTGCATCATTTGTGGTAGTGTGTCTATTCGAGTTGTGGCAGTGGTGGTATGCGCTGTGTACAAATACACAAAGTGTACTTTCTGTAATGTGGCTTTGAGCCGAAAATAAAAATTACAACCGGTACACCTCAAGCCTGTAATGTGCCTACTGTTTCCACTTCGTTCGGTAACGCCATCTGATGACGACACGCACCGCCTGCGTTCAACGCAGCGAGTGACCGAAGCCGCACAAAGAACCAGGTGTAACGGAAGAGAGGAAATTAAACCTTGATTGCATTGTTAGTATACGAATCATCCAAGTGTGTATTTCAATTAGTTAAATCTAAAGCCAGTTCAAAAACCTGTTACTGACTGATCCTTGATTGGAATCTTAATTCCATTGTTCGTCGAAGAACAATCCATGTAATTGTAAAAGTATGGCTTTATGAAAAGAGTCACTCTTTTCAAAAAAGCAACACTTTTACAATACTTATTGTCTAACCGATTTCATTTTAGTTATAGAATCTGCTGACCGTACAGGTATGGTACAGGTGAAGTCACTAAGCTAAAGTCCACACGGAATCGCCTCAACACCAACTCTACTTACAGTAAAGCATTTAAATGTCAGCTTTATATCGTGTCACATAGTATAAAAATAAACCTGTTTTTGGTGCACCACTTTCGCTTTTTTCATTGCATATAATCAAGCCAATGTGATATTTAATGACGTTTCAAAATGAGTATTGCCAGTTGATGAAAATAGTTCTTTGGTTTTCCGCAACATGCCAGGGCTTTTCAATTTTCTGGTCAAGCTATACTGTATTTAAAGTGAATGTACGACGTGTTAACCGCACGCTGTCGATTGGATTCCAAAAAACCTTAAAGTAGGGCTTGCTACTTAAGATAAAATTATTTGTATTTTGAACAGGCTTTCAAAAAGTGAAGAATATTTAATTTTGTTGCTTAAAATTAAAAACAACGCAGAAACCTCTATTATTACACATAGCTCTAAATAATAACAGACTATAGGCGTAAAATTGCTTTTTCCTTTAATCTTGCTCTAGTTTAATTATTCTGCATTTACTTCATTAAAAACGGTTCAACTTTTAAATAGGCACGATTAGCACCATACATCTTAGATTATCATTTATTAGATGACAGTATGATACTATAATAGATGATACTGCAGTCTAGGACAACACTGTCAATAACATCATTTATTGTGCACATAATCTTAGGTTGTTAAGAAGATAATAAATATCTGACTTACTAAACGAAAACCTTATGCGTAACGGTAGACAAACTGACCTAAAAACACAACGAAACTGTTTTTCCCGGAAAAAATGTAAACAAAACTGTCGTAAATGTACGAAATTAGCCAAACACCTTCGCTGAGGAGACCTAATTAACGAACTACACGAAAACAAATGCAAAATAAAATTTTCATGCCTTAGCGTTTATTCGCCTCAGAAGAATTATGCAGAAATCCACAAAATTATTAGATACAAGCGGACACCCGCGACTTCGTTCGCGTGGATATTGATTTTTAAAAATTCCGTGGGAATCCTTTTGTTTTCCTAAGCTCCTTTGAGCTCATACCTTGCTAAAAATTGTTAAAAGTTCACTGGCAGATGTTTAGGTAGATCAAAATGTAAACATCCACCAGTAAAAGTCCCATCAAAATCGATTCAGCCTTTCTGAGATTAGCTGGTAATCTTTAAAGTATCTCCTTTCTAACAAAAAAAGAATGAATGAAATCGGATCACGCGTTAATGAATTACAGCTAAGTACACATTTTAACTTTCATCCCCTCTCCCAAGGGAACCGTGCCGAATTTGGGGATAAAAAGTATCCTATATGTTACTCCGTAGTATGAACTTAAATCATGCCAAGTTTCATTTCAATCCATTCAGTAGTTTTTACGTGATGCGCGCACAAACATACAGACAAACAGACAAACAGATAAACAGACAAACAGACAAACAGATAAACAGACAAACAAACAAACAGACAAAAATTTCAAAAATAGCTTTTTTACGTTCTATTACTTATCCCTAACATCCCCCAGTTATTATTTTGCAAAAATCTTTAATGGTACAGATACGGCAAGTCTACGATTTTATTATATGTATAGATTACAGCAAACAGGACCATGACAACTTGCATATAGTTGACAGAAGAATCCATCTTTTCAACTGCAATACCTACGCTGATACAAATTAAAATATTTATATAATACGATTTATATATCCTTTTTTATACGTGCTTCCATTCTCTACTATCGGTTCGGAATTTTGAATAAACTTACGGAATATTGGAGGTTAAATTCTTCAAAAAATGTAACTCTCTTGACGGTCTGCCATCTTAATATACCTACCCAACCAAAACTGCAAGTGGGCACAGCTTGGCGGCTCTCACTAACTCCCGTTAACTCATAAATATAATAATGTTAATAACAAGAAGTTGCGAGTGAAGTTAGCAGGAGATGACAAGCTATAGCAATAGGCATTATTGGCATTTGTATGGGGTACCTACTACAAGAATTCCAAAACGCATCCATCATAACTAAAACGGGACAAATCCCTGTGACGCTTTTGGAATACAAGGAATGGAATTCAACGTTCGTGCAACGCGCCAACTAGGTCAACACAGAGACAAATTGCCGCTAAAGGCTTGGACAAATACAATGCGCGACGGGATCTGACCGGCAGAACGTCATACCACATGTACACATTGTGATGCGAGGAAATGTATGACGCATGTTACATTACATGAGAGTTACTGCATCGGCGTGACATCTGCGCTCGCTTTGCAGAATAAACGCTTCCATACAGTTTCTTGTATTACGATTTTGGGAGTCGCATAGGAGCGATTTCTCACGGCGCGTTGTGTCGTTGCTACGGTGTTTCTGCGGCGTCCTACATAGAAAAATCCGCAGTATATCGCAGAAACATGGTGAGCTGCGGCCGTGCACCGCTCATTTAATTGTGCGGGAAGCATTCGAATCCATACCACCCGTTTCGACATCCAATTCGACAAAATCATTACGTTGCGTGGTTGGTATCACTCTGAAACGATTTGCCGTCACGCTATTTGTTTGACCAAGCCTTTAAGATCTTACCTACGGCACCTACGGCCATCAGCGTTAATATTTTTTCAGTCACCTGAACGCTCCACCCACAAGTCGCGTTGTTGTGGTCACGCTCGCCACATAACACGCGACACAATCTTACATAAATTAGATATCGTGTAATTAACGCTTTGAAGCAATTACATTATTGTTTTCTAGGTAAAACCGGCTATTAGGTAGCCGTGTGGTGACATACGAGCAAATTGTGACCTTGTCGCACGACTGAATTTATAAAAGGCTAACTTTTAACCACATTTTCACTAAGGCATACTTATTTGGAGTGTATAGTCTGTTCATTTTCTTAGTGTCGCTCTTTGTGTCTAGCCGCCTCCGACGCGCGGTGTTTTATCAAAGACGCCGCCGCGACTTCAAAGCATGCCGCGCGCGGTGTACAGGCACAAGGGGTTATACCGTTTTATACCTACTCATATTTTTTTATTAAAATTCTCTTTCCTTTTTCTATTTTTTTATATTCGTATTTTATTACAATATACTTATTACTACAATATACTATATTGACAACTTGTGCAACAAAATCAATAAATTTGTCTTTGCTTTATGTAGAATATCTAAAATTGCTGACCGAAGCACGGCTCTTTCGGCATATCATGGCTATGTTGTTTCCAATATTCTGTACGGAGTTTTAATTTGGGGTAATGCTTCCGAAATGAATAGTCTTTTTAATTCAGAAAAAGTGTATCCGGGCAATTTGTAACAAAGATCCAATGCAATCATGTAAGCCACTTTTTAAAACGCTGAAATTATTAACATTACCATGTAGGTATATATATATATATATACGAAGTGGCGTGTTTCGTAAAGAAATTCAAAAATGAATATTTTCAAACACGTCAAAATGTTGTATCATTTAATGCCAGATATCCGAACAAAATTTACTATCCACAATGTAAAACTGCTCTGAGCTCAAAAAGTTGTTTTTATATGATGATTAAAATTTATAATAAGCTACCCTCTTTATAGAGGGTAGCTTATTATAAATTTTAAATAAAAGATTTACCATTTTTAAATCTTGTAAATGGTAAATCTTTTATTATTAAAAGATTTACCATTTACAAGATTTAAAACAAAACTGCATCTTCAGCTCTGTAAAAGAGTTCCTTAATGAATAAATTAAAATTCTTATAAAAATTGTATAACTTCTGTAGCATAAGAATTAGACTAATTTTGTATGTTATTCACAACTGTAAAATCTAATTATTGCACGCCATTATAATTATGGCTGATTGTAACATGCCAACACAAAACTTTGTAACACCTACCATGTACATACTTACAATCATGCAATAAAATCTATTTATTCTATTCTATTCTATTCTATAACCATAAACATAAAATATAATATTATCATGAACATGGGTCTTCTCTCAAAATGAGAAGGATTTTAACCATAATCTACCACGCTGGCCATGTGTGGATTGGCAGACTATTCGGAGATTCTGTTAGAATAGAAAAAAAATTACAAACAGAAAAAATAAAAATAAAAATAAAAGCAGAATAGTAAGAGCACCTGCGCCTGTACCGACACTATGTTACTGAACGGACTATATAACCTAGGTGCAACAGTGCATTAGGTATATCACTCGATTGCGCTATTTAGGCAAATTTGATCCGGTAGCTGAAATTCAGCTTCTGAATGGGTGACTAGTCGAATCGTTGAACTGAAGGGTCTGAGAGCCCCCACAGTATTATCCAAAGAGAACCCCTACCATAATTGTAAGAGGTCACGACTCTCAGCAATGAGTAGGTAATACAACGCAGAGTGAGATTATTTCGAGCCAATTTGACAGTCACTTGATTTACACGAAGCGATTGCAATCCATCTTTAAGGCTGCTCTCCTCACGCGGTTCTCCATACAAACGTATTACGCCTATTATTCTAATATTTGTCGCAATAGATCTAAAGTTAAGCCACATATCAATTTATATCTCCATTATCTATGCCATAAAATAAAAAAAATAGTAAAATTATATTTATTTTGAAAGTTATGACGCTTGAAAAATCATTTTCTATTTTTGGGCAAACTTTGTGCGTAAATAAACTAAGTATATAAGAAACTAGAAAATTGAAAAACGACCAAAGTCTTACATACGTTACTTCATAATAATTTCAAATGTCTTTAGTTCATGTAAAAATTGTCAAATATTTGCTAAAATAGGCGTAATTCCAAACCTAGATTTGCATCTTTTTACTTTGCCGTTTTTCACTAAAACTCATGATATCTCAAGCAAAATTTATTTATTTAGTTAATTAATTATTTATTTATGTACATATTTTTAGTACTCTTCTTTACTGAAGACGTCTCGCTCTCTAAATGCAGAAATCACTATTTTAGATTCCACTCACCAACGATTTGTCGCTCCCATGAAGAGGGCTCTTTATAGAAACGCGAGATATTTCAATGAGGAAGTCATGTTCATGACTCATTATTAGATTTTGTTAAGATCTTGGCTACCTTTTAGCTGATAGATTAATTATTTATACTATAATATATCTATACGTAATATTTTTACTATGTATCTATCGGTAAAGTTTATCAAATATTCATATTTTATGTATAAGAATTTTATAGTCAATACATCACACAATATCTCGAAATTATTTCATCGCATTTACAATTTATCTAATCTTGTCGAGACGAGACGAAGATAGTCTCAGTGAGTGCAGATTAGGTATAAAGTTTAATATATTATTGCCGTGCGTATATATATTGGATATGCATATATATATTGGATTCTTCGAATCGTACTTTGCTTGACCTTGCTTTATTTTAGACCGTGTATGTTTATATCACAATCATTGGATTTTCCGAACTGAACATTTCTCTAAATACGTTTTCATATTGAAAGTGCCTAATTTGCCGAATTGTTGATTAAAATTAAGTAACTGTATAATGTGACTATTTGGTGATACAACAGTTTTATTATTCCTAATTTTTTTCGCTTACTATCACAAGTCGCAGCGTGATAAGGAAGACGACCGCAGTTAATTTAACCACCTACTTTTAACGTGACTTTTATCAGCACAGTTCTTAGATCTCTTGTCCTGGACGCGTGTTCCACATCTGTTTCCTTTTTGTTTCAACAATTTTACTAAACCTGTTTTATTTACTGACTTATTCAACAAAACAATTGTAAAAGACATCGCGATTGAGCCCACTTGTGCCTGCATGAAAAGTTAATCAATAAATTGATGTGTCATCGTCTGTTTAACAATTAACATTTTAGAAAACGGCTGAATCATTTGCTATGTTCCAAATTTACTAAAAATCTACTATCTATCTACTAACTATCTTAAACACTGAATGTTTTCGAAAATTGTTTATAGCTGTGACGCCCAGACTTCCAAAATGGAAATTACTATTTATCATTCCTATCAATCCTTTAAAAATTCGAATATTTCATAACCTATCCTAAAGCATGCGAAGTTATGGACATCTGGCAGACAATAATTCTTCCGTTCATTTCAATAAAGTATTCAATTAGTAGGCCTTATGAATGGCTTTGTAAGCCAGAAATGTATTTATATCCTGCAACAAACCGCTTGTATACGAGTACTAAACGCAAATTGAATCTAGGTACTTTCAACGACTTGTAACGAGAACGGAATTTAAATCTGTAACATTTCGAAGAAACGACTAATTCAATACTATGTTTCTACCATTCATTCTTGCAAGAATCATTCAACTTAATTGATATTTTGATTGCTAGTTATTTTAGCGCTTCATTTAACGATTGCATTTACAATGTAGGTATTCCAATATTCGATTCTTCTATCAGATACATTAATAAAATGTACAGTAAAAATGTTGTTTTGCTTTTTAAGCATTTTTGTGTCATTTGAATTCCTAAAAGGCCTCCAACTGCTTTCATTCTTCCCTTTGTCTACATGTACCACACACTTACTGCTTTGCTTCATTTATTGTAATCGCAAATAAATTGGGCAACCCATTATATTTTATACTAGTGGACCCGGCAGACTTCGTCCTGCCCGGTAACATACCGACATCAGCGCCACCTACTGAGACCCGGCAGGTTACCCGGCGGGTAGGTGTACCTACCCGGTAATTGTGTTTTCAAACCATCCAGGAACCCATTGAAATATACACACAAAATGTCATACAAATCGGTCCAGCCGTTTAGAAGGAGTTAGGTGACAAACACACGTACAGAAGAATTATAATTTTAGGTACGGGTGAGAGAGTTTACCGTATCCACGCGACGACGCGACGGGATGTTTGACAGTTACTAAACCCATGAATATTTTGTATGGGAAAATGTTTTTTCTTTTATTTTATTTTTTCGTCAATTTCCCAATGTTTTTAATAGTTATTATGCTATTCGGGATGGAGACAAATACAACATATCAAAAACCATGAAAATAGCTTCAGCCGTTCTCGAGTTATAAGTGTTCGAACTAACACGACTTTGTTTTATATATATAGATATATTTAAAATGATGTGCCAAAATATAATATTATTATACTTATCTGTTTCAAATGATTTGTACCAAATGCAATGTCGGAATCGCTCTTTAAGGGCGCTCGTTTCGTTCAGCTAGGCACCACAATGCCATTAGATGGCGCTTTTGTTAAAATATACTGTATTTTATTTTTTTATGTATAAAAATGTTCATATTCTTTTCTAATAGTACGATTTGCGCCATTACCGCATTATTCGTAATGTACATGACTATATTTAGATGTATTTTAGTTTCCAAAATACTTTTTACTTAGAGAAGTTAGTGCGCATCAGTTTTTCAGAACTAAACACGCACACATCAATAGATGTGTGTGCAATACGAAACTGTTCAAAATTTTCGACCTGAAATGTAAAGTTTAAATGGTGCAGTGGTTACAGTGTTACTCTAATTTGTGAGATATTGTATACTGGACCCTGGTTCAATTCCTGATAATTTCAAGTCTTTTTTTAGTTTTTTATTATATTTATTTCCTTTGTAACAATGAATAACATAAAATATACCTACTAATCTTTTGTATAAATATTACAATATGAAAATTATTTTTTTCTTTGTCTCATGTGTTCTAATACAATTTCATCCAATTGAACTTTGTGCGTATGCACAACTTACGATAGTTTTATAGGAAGTTCGGAAAGGTTTAGAAGGTTGAAAACACATTAGAATACAAACAGTTTAGAATTGTTTTTGAACCTGCCTGACCAGCTATTTTTTTTCTTTCTTTAGCTGCAGAAAACATGTCCTGGTTGTTCCGAGCCAGTGAGGGAAAACATTTTATTTCTAAAATAACTTTTTCTTCTTCTATAACCCCTGCAATCCATAAATTGAAGTAAACAATTGTGTTTTAGAAAATAATCCCTACTTCCCTACAAATAACACAAATGTGAAAGTGGCTGTATCTGTCTGTTACGCTTTCACGCCTAAACCGCTGAACCAATTTTGATAAAATTTGATACAGATGAATGTTTGTAAGGGAGTCCCTCATTGAAGATAATAATCGAATCGGATCTTGACAAAATATGCATCCTGGATTACTTTTTATCCCAAAAATCAAAGTGTTCCCACGGGATTTAAAAAAAAACTAAATCCACGTGAACGAAGTCGTGGGCATCAAGCTAGTGTGGATATGGAAAATATTTTGTAAATAATAATAATTAGTGCCACATACCATCAGGACTAGCTCCTAAAAAGCCAAATACTTTTATTTTATTTTTTCGTCAATTTCCCAATGTTTTTAATAGTTATTCTGCTATTCGGGACGGAGACAAATACAACAAATCAATAACAATGAAAATCGTTCCAGCCGTTCTCGAGTTATAAGTGTTCGAACTAACACGACTTTGTTTTATAGGTATATATAGATTCTATAAGAAAATAACGAAAACTTGTTAGAATATACTCCGAATATAGTCTATTTTCATCGAATGTTAGTATTTTTTAGTCAGATATCTGGCTATTTTAAAAAGCTGACAAAATGTTCACGGGTTTCGTAGCTGTCAAACATCCCGTCGATACAGTAAACTATCTCACCCGTACCTTTATAATTCTTCTGTACGTGTGCTTATCACCAACTCCTCCTAAACGACTGGACCGGTTTGGATGAAATTTTGTGTGTATATTTCAATACTGGATGGTTTGAAAACACAATTACCGGGTAGGTACAGGTAACCTACCGGGTCTCGGTAGGTGGCGCTGATGTCGGTATGTCACCGGGCAGGACGACGTCTGCTGGATCCAGTAGTATACATATAGGTATATATTTTCACGTTCTCAAACTCAGTAACTCAACTAAATGGACGATAATCGGTAAGAAAACCCTACTTCCATCTAGATAGTCTGATTTTTTTAGAGTAGGAACTCACGGAGCGGTTTTCACCCATGCTCGCCGCGGTTGCGGGACTGCAACACTCGTAAGATCACAAAATACATGGAAATGTAGAGAGCAAAACTCACGACGCGATTTATTCCCGCGGAGTGCGTGGTTGCTTGCGGGTCCCGCTGTACCGGTGGGCTGCGGTCACCCGCGAACTTAGCGAGCGTCGCCCGCAAGCTCTGCAAGCGCAAGCGCGGGCGCGGAATGGTGTTTGTGAAGAATAGAATCCATTTTTCTTATATATAAATATAACCACCGGTCTTGCGATCATCGCCCGCCGAGTTTGCGGGCGACGGCTGCAACCGCAACGGCTGCGGTTCCCGCACAAACAAGTGGTCTCGTGAATATAGAAATAAACCGCTCTCCCGCAACCGCAGCGGGCGCGAGTGCAAATCGTTCTATGAGTTCCTACTCTTTTTCGGTAGAATTCTGACAGTTGTCATTTTATACATTGGATGAGTTATTCGTATGAAAAACAGCGTTACCCCACCTGAAGTTCGATTTTACCCCAAACTACTTTAAATCCCTGTCAACATAAAAAAAACCCTAAGCCATCATCACATCCATCACTACAGCCTTTTTCCCTTCCCACTGCTAGGCACAGGCCTCCTCGCTCATAGGAGAGAGGGATTTACTCGGAGAGTTTAGACCCGTCACGCCCTAAGCCACGTAATAATATTGTTTCGCCTATTGCTAAGTGTGGAAAGTGCAAACTAACAGCAATATACGGGCATGGTGCCCAAGACAGTGGCGCTATTATTGCCTCTCTGAATGACCAGGCTTAGCCGTTAGGCGAAATAAGAATAAGATAGATAATTTTAAATGTAATTTTGAATCTTTAACAATAAGTGCAATAATTATTCTAACACAAATAATAATATTATACAGGTAACATTTGTTTATATATTTGTATATGTATATACGTCCTTGCTTAGTTAGCAGGTAGTTTAGGTAGAAGGAAAACTTTCATGCATTATTTACATTTCGTAGATATTAATTTTTTTATTGTTTTCAATGAAATTTTCTCCCTTATTTCTTCCGAAAATTCTTCCTGTTAGCAACACTCCTACCGAAGCGATTGATATTCATTTTCTCTGAAAATACAAACTAGGTAATAAAAGTAAGAGTGGCAACCGCGCGTCATATGTCATTGGCGAAGCGGCAACGCCGCACTTTACACACACTACTGAACCCTTTCTTGGCGTAAGATAGTATCTGTGTTTACTCATACACTAACGAAATTACACTAAAAATTCGATCTCAGAAAAGCTATTTAGGTAATCTTTTCTTCATGTAAAAATAAGTTTGCTCAAATAAAAAATTAAATTAAGGCTCTGGAATGTAATTTCAGCGTAAATATATAATCCATGTGCTTTTGAATGGAGACATAAATTAGTATGGAAGACGTAGCGCCTTAATCATTATACTCACATTTGTAAGCCGTTCACTTTCATCGCACCTATACCTATATGTATAAATCTCTATCTTCAAACAAAAGCGAAAGGTCAAACTTTCACTAAAGCTTATTTTGTGGAATCGAAAATGAACAAAAAGTGTCTGCATAGCGCGTAACTAGGAATTGATAATTATTCTTGGATACGATGGAATTAGTCCAGAGGACTTTATTATCGACAGAAGGGAACAAAATCTAGGATATCTAGGATAGGATATAGACATAGATGGGCTCACGAACAATATCGACATACGAGGACGAAATCTAGGAAGTAATGTTTGAATGGCGAACTAAATTATAGGGATCTTAGAGAGCCTTCCAATGCTGATAAATGATAATTATATTCATTGTCAACTGTCATGGCACACAGCGGTAAATAAGCCAAAAGTTAAGAGAAAATAAGTAACTAACTATGTAAATACAATATAATATAGGACATACAATATACATATATACGTTCATAATATATATATTTAAGAGCGCTATTATAAGAATATCTTTAAATAAAAACTGTCCACTCTTTATTAACATCATTTATCATAAAGGATTTGACATAGCACGCTAATCTTGTTTACTAATCGTAGGACACAGGTCGATATAATCAATTGACATGATATATACAGGGTGACTGGTAACAGGATACATTCCTTGCAGGGGCTTAAAGTAGAGCTCATTTGCAACAAATTTTTTCATATAATGTCCTATCCGAAACTTAGTCGTTTCCGAGTTATTGAAGATTTAAGGTTTTTAGCAAAAAATTCCAGTTTTAAAGTTAAAATTAGTTGCTAAAGAAAATCATACCCGGTTTTGTTGTTTTTTTTATTGTTTTCTGATAGAAAAACGTTCAGAAACTCAATCAAAATCAAAATAAGCTAGAAAATACCGTTAACTTTTCAGTTAAGGCCTAAAAACCACGTATTATTTTTAAGAAAAAAATCGAATTTGATGAAAAGCAATAGTATTTCTAAAAAAAATGTATGGAACGTTACGTACAAATTACTGAAATAACTTCCTTGATTCATTAGCTATCCAAAAAGGTACAGATGTCTACAACTTTTTTCAAAACCTCGATTTTATTAACAAAATTCTGAGGACTGACGAGTCTCAATTTGACCGGGATGGAATCACAAAGTATCATAATTTACATTATTGGGCGGCAAAATGAGAAAACCTAAAAAAGAAAAAGAAAGGGCACATCAACGGAGGTATTCTGTAAAAGTATGGATAGGATTAATCAATTAGACATCTAATTGGCCCGCATTTTTCCCTCAGAATTTAAAAAATACGAATTAGGTGAAAATAATATTATTTCTAAAAAAAAAATGTATGGAATGTTACGTAAAAATTACTAAATTAACTTCTTTGATTCATTAGCTATCCAACGAGGTGAAGATATTTACAAAAAACTGCAAGAACGATTTTTAATTCAATTTGAAACTTGTAGTAGTTTAATGACTAATTGATTAATTTTAGGAATAACAATAAACTAACTAATAATTATTAGTAATTACATATTTTAGGTTCGCAAAAGAAAAACTAGTTATGATTTTAATCTAAATTTTAATCTTTATTTTATTCTAAATCTTAGTGTTAATCTTAATCTTAATCTAAATCTAATTTTAAACTTGCTCTAACTGTGAACCTCTTTGTCTGATACAAGCCCAAAACCTTTTTCGTATTTCCGTTTCAGTGACTCTTGTTGGCTAATTCTTACGTATTTCATGAGCTGCACGAAGAGTACTCGCGAAGCTCATCTGTGATAATGGGGTAAGCGTACATCAAATCATTCATGTGGCCCCAAAGATAAAAGTTTCAAGGCGTTAAATCTGGACAAGGAATAGGTTCACCTATCGTTATTGCAGTTTTTTGTAGACATCTTTACCTCTTTAGATAGATAATGAATCAAAGAAGGTAATTCAGTAATTTTTACGTAACGTTCCATACATTTTTTTTTTGAATTAATATTCTTTTCACCTAATTCGTTTTTTTTTAATTCTGAGGGAAAAATGCGGGCCAATTAGATGTTTAATTGATTAATCCTATCCATACTTTTACAGAATACCTCCGTTGATGTGCCCTTTCTTTTTCTTTTTTAGGTTTTCTCATTTTGCCGCCCAATAATGTAAATTATGATACTTTGTGATTCCATCCCGGTCAAATTGAGACTCGTCAGTTCTCAGAATTTTGTTAATAAAATCGAGGTTTTGAAAAAAGTTGTAGACATCTGTACCTTTTTGGATAGCTAATGAATCAAGGAAGTTATTTCAGTAATTTGTACGTAACGTTCCATACATTTTTTTTTAGAAATACTATTGCTTTTCATCAAATTCGATTTTTTTCTTAAAAATAATACGTGGTTTTTAGGCCTTAACTGAAAAGTTAACGGTATTTTCTAGCTTATTTTGATTTTGATTGAGTTTCTGAACGTTTTTCTATCAGAAAACAATAAAAAAAACAACAAAACCGGGTATGATTTTCTTTAGCAACTAATTTTAACTTTAAAACTGGAATTTTTTGCTAAAAACCTTAAATCTTCAATAACTCGGAAACGACTAAGTTTCGGATAGGACATTATATGAAAAAATTTACTGCAAATGAGCTCTACTTTAAGCCCCTGCAAGGAATGTATCCTGTTACCAGTCACCCTGTATAACGTGCGCTCGTACATTTAATACTGACCGCACAGTACAAACACGCCGCAAGCATTGCGATACGCATTATTCAGTAAGGACTGAAATGAATAACCTATGTACTCCAAAATCTGCAGATTAATTTCAAAAATAAATCCTGATGTAGTATAGCGTGTCAATAAATAATGCAATTTATTTTACTAATCGTTAAATTGACAGTAATTAGATATTGAATAAGATGCTTACGTTATTTATTTCGGCCGTAAATCAATAATCAATCATCAATCAATAATAAATCCAGCCTGACTGTATTCGGCCACGGCGATTGTTCTGGACTGTGCTTGACACCATCGCTAGCACACGTACAAATAACTACCACAACTGCACATTATAGTTAGCACTCCGGCCATTATTATAAAATATTATGGCCGCCGTGGTCTGACCTTCTGACCCCAGCATAGTATGTGGTTTTAAAAATGTGAATTTTGGTATCATTCGCAACAACAGCAGAAAAAATGTAGCAAAGCACTGATAACTTCATCCGTATTTCTTTAGCAACGCATCCGAAGCGGTTGACGCGTTTTAATTTTTATTCACATTATCCTGTCTTTCTTAAGATGGGTAGTAGGTACCCTTGAATCATTAAGATGAGGTACTGGAATCCGAAGTTCAACGTAAAATAGACCACGCTTTGTAGTTTGTTTTATTCCCACATATAAGTTCACAAATCAACGGATCTTTAGCCCTAGCATCCAGTCAAACATTAAAGATTGAGAAGCTGGAACCGGGAGTCACATAATGTCGAAAACATTCGACTGCTAAGTTCCATAAGAATCATTTCAATAGAATTAAAATAATTAAATATTTTAAACACAATATAGATACGAAAGTGAAGCTAAACAAAACTGTAAAAAAATGCATTAATCTAGCGCGTGCGGCTCGTCCTATAATGTGCGATTAGATTAACGTAACTACTGAGTCGTCACGGGCACAATGGCCCTCGTACTTATTGATTAGTTCGCGTTTACATCTCGTTGCGACTCAAATGGATCAATTGAAAAAGATTGATTCATCCAAACAAATCGTCTAATAAGTATTTCCCAGTAGCTAAACTGAATTTAAATTGCCATCTATTGAGGTGGTTTTTTTTTTCAAAGCCCTAAGTTTATCGTGCGTGTGAACTGCATAAATCGCCGTACATAGGGTCGCACGGTCGTTGCAAGCACAATAACCCTTGTGTTGATTTATTAAAATTGCGGTTACCAATCACCACCTCATTCCAAATGTAACGTATCAATTGCAAATTCTGGTTCATGAACCTTTTGTTCCCAATGTAGAACAGCTTGGATTTTTTTAAATATAAATTGCAGGCAAACGAGCAATCGTATGACGTATCACCTGTTGGTAATTAATTACTATAGTAATCAGCAGTACCAGAGGTGTGAGTGGATGGCTTTAAAACAATTTGTCCATACATTATAGTTTCATGGTTTTACAGTTTTGGCTTTTATTTCTTCCACTGTTTCCAATTTTAAGTCACAGTCTGTAATAGCGTTTAAATTTGGATCTCCGCCATTTAATATGAGTTTAGCCGGAAACCAGCGTTCACTGCCCAACAACAGCATTACATGATATTGCACGGTCCGAATGTGTAGTCAAAATCGACCGGAAGCTGACGGGAATCTATTAACCATTATTACGCTTCTACACATGTTTAGCTTTGCGTAATTTGCCCAATTTTATAGTGGCTTATATAATAGTTAACTATGCCAAAAACAGTTGGATGTATAATACAGGATTCTGCAGTAGGAAAAATAGAAGAAAAAATCTTCTAAACAGATGTTCACAAACAACACTATGAATAATAAGAAAAATACTAACATGTGGAATGTAAGTATTTTTCTTATTATTCATAGTGTTGTTCACACTGGAAATCCTTTTCTCTCTTACAACAAGAGAACTAATTAGGTTTAGGAAAGTTTATGCTCTTGCATTCAGGGCTTAAGTGTTGTTATACGCTGACAATTTCGTTTAACTACTGCGACGAACCACAGTTAATTGTAGCCGAGGATATAATTTATGGAGCGGTCTGTGATATTAATGAGCCACGATTATAATCAAGCATTTATAACGGTCGACTTGCTATGCCGTGCACCTAAAGAGTCAAACGCCGACGTCCCCTAGTGTATGAAAAATCTATTTAATCCCCTTAGAGATTATGGAACCAATTTGCATTGCCTGCGCGATGCAGATTGTACTGAACCCCACTGCAGAGAGTACCTATGCGAAGCGTAACGGAATATTAATACCCTAACTGTTATACTTAATCTATTTTTGCCGATTCAGAACTCAACTTTGGATATTTTGGAAACTGTAGAATAGATCACTACCCATAGAATCCTCATTGTCATATTTTACTGAGTTTTAGTGTGATACGTTTTGTTTCAGACCTTTTTGCCACTGTCGTAGAGGATTTGTTTCCTCTCCGCAATACTATTTGCATGGTAGATTTTTCCTGAATTAACCAAGATAAGGTTCTTGGTTAATTCAGATTCCCTCAGATGTTTATCAGCGGATGAATAATTCATTAATTAATTATTATTGTTTCAAAAACGCGTGTACCTATTTACGGTGAATTGTACATTTAGGGTTCTTGTCTATTTTGTGATTTGATTTTGTTCAAACAAACAATTCGATCGGCATGTCGATTTTACCGGCACTGACAAATATCCGATTAGGTTAGTTAATATTTTATTTATAACCTCGCAAACTCTAAAAGTGGGGTCCATCGGGTAGGCAATGTTCACAAACGGGTCATTTCCTTTGGGTTATTTGCAATCGAATATTGGAACCAAGGTCAATCGTTTGTCTGGGAACGGTTGTGGAATCGTAGAGACTAGAGTGTTCGTCGTTCTTACGTCTCTCATCATCGACTCAACTGATGAACGTCCATACTCCATATAGCCAAGCAAGGCCATAAATGATTAATGTTTTGAAGATTTAACACAATCTTCTTCTTGTCTTTCTTATCTTTTGCAGCTTGTTTTTACTACCTTATATTTCAGGAATCTTAATGTCAAGCGAAATATCATGTTAGTTACTTCGCCTAGTTACTAATGTTCTTGCAAAAAAAGTCAAGTTTTTTTGCGCAGCACATCCATAGAGTCAGCTTAGTGATAGAACGCGGTAATTAGCATCTGGTAGGTACGAGGTGTCGTCCCACGCGACCATAGCAACGAATTAAAAACATTAAGACGCAGTCTCTAATAGATCATGATAGAGAAATATGTTTTTTATTTAATTTTCATGTAGGTGTATCATACTCCAAAATACTGCTGCAATGTCGCATTGAATCGATAAACTAAAACATTGCAAAAAATAAGACCGTATCACCTGAAAAAGGCAATTGAGTGACGTACTTACATGTTTTGTTTGTTGGCAATGGTTTCAACTCCATGGCGGTGGAAAAAAATTGTCTCTCGCTCGTGTAAATGCTGTATTGTTACTTTGTTGTACATTCAGAACGTACTATCAAAATCTAAGGTCACGGTTTCGCATACCATGACCGAATTACGTCGTATATCCATCACGAGGCGTGGCCGACCCACCTTGTGGTTTATTCACTGGAAAAATCGTTATCTCTGCCCATTATACCGGGCGATAGGTACCAACACACTACGTAGAGGCAAATGGCAAAACCTTTGGATATTTATACAATTTCCCTGAGAAAATGTTGTATGTTTACCTAGGAGTTCATATACAAACATAATATGAAATTGAAATGAATGAAATGATTTATTTGTAGGAAAAATTGTACAATAATATAAATAAATTGTTACTTACTTAAAATACGTGTACATTTTACAATACATTTCACGGATATTGTTATTACTTATTATGGACAACTTTCTAAGTAACGTCGCAGAAAACTATTCGCATTGAAATAAACATAAACAAGGTATTTTATCAGGCTTTGCTGCATTCAATTCGGAAGTAAATTGGCATTATTATTAAAGGCTAGATAACGAAACAAGCTATATTAGATGAGTCATACAACTATAACGATAAAAAAACGAAAAACACTGCATAAAATGGTATCGGAAATATGCTAACGTCGAATAAACATACGGTTTACCTACTCTTGAAAAATGCTTCAATAAACATTTTTCAAGGTCGAGGGAATCTTATCGTGGGGGTGCCGCGGCCGGTGAGCTCTCGAGTCTCGACAAAATGACGTAATACTCAGGAGAGGGTGGTAACAACCCTCCAAATGAACAGATTACGAGGAAGTAGGTACACTGAGATAGACACAGTTGTATAACGCATCTTTGAAAATCGTGAATTGTTAAAAAAAATTGAAGTAACGTGTGCTGATTTTTCGAGCCGTGAACTTTTATCGTGAATAATCTTTATCATGTTAAAAGTTTCTTTTCCAAGGTCAAGGGAATGTAAAAAGGTGGTACAAAGGGTTCTGCGAGCTTTCAACAAAGCGAATAATGACTTAGGAGATGATGCTCACAACCCTCAGAATGTATGTACCTAATGATAAGGTTGTATCACACATAATAGAAATATGAAGTTAAAGTAATTCAATTCAATTTACTTTCAACACACTAACCAAATTAAGTATGTACATGTACTTTTGATTTATTGAGCACTTTATCATGAACTTTTCCGAGGTCGAGGGAATCTTTCTTTAGGGCGCCCGCGCCAGAGCTTTTGAAGCTTTCAACAAAGTGTCGTAAGTCTGCCTACACACAGTCCTAACGACACCGATTCTCTCAAGGACGTCAGTCTCTAGGGAGAGTTATCAACAACCCTCTTCAAAACGAACAGTTTATTTTGATCGACTAGCTATTTGTGAATAGTGCAAGTTTGCACATATCGACAACGTTGATAGACTTCAAATCGGCTCTATTTTACTTTGACGTTATAGTTTACTAGCGACCCGCCCCGGCTTCGCACGGGTAGTAGAGCATATTATGCGTAGGTACTACCCGCTCAGGGATTAGGCAGTGTTTTCGATGAAAGCTCCCTAGGCGGCTTGACTTTTTACGATATTTTCCACAATGAACTTACTATATCTCACCTTATACCCGAATCACTAATTCCGTGGAATTCTGACGTTTCATAATGTTACCAGAGATAAAACAATTCCCACAAAAAAGATAAAAAATTCAAAACTTATGCAAATACAAATCAACTGCTGCATGTAGATATGACAAATGCCTGACAGACACTTCATGGTGATAATGTAATTCGACATCCATTTTTGAATAAATTTTTTCAATGTGCTTCTTTTGTTTTCTATTGCTGTTAGTGTGCACTTTCTAGTTTCCATTCTTAGCAATTTCTATTTTAGGGCGAAACAATTAATATTATTAAGCGGCTTAGAGCTTTATATGTTGACAGGGAATTAAAGTAGTATGGGGTAAAATCGTACTTCGTAGATGTTAACCCTGTTCTCCATATAAATAACTCATCTGTAAATGACAATGACAGCTGTCAGAATTAAGTCGATATTAAGTCAAAAATAAGGAGAAAAACTAAATATTTCTAATCAAATAAATTACAGTGTATTTGGGACATAAAAAGGTAAGTTTTCACCAGATTCCGTGAAAAAAAATATTTTAAAAGATAAAAATAAAAAACCAAAAACTTGGTTTTTTGAACTTTTCACATAAATTTTGAGGTTATGTGAAAAAAGTGTAAATACAAAAGTTGTAGATCTTTTTATTACCTACAACTTTGCCATTTGATTTTTTTCCATAGGACTTCTAGTTTTGCCGGAAATCGAGATAAACCGTTTTTTACCCTTAAAACTCCCCCCCTTTTTTCCCGAGCTCAGATCGCCCGTAAATTATTTTTCCTTGTATTTTTATAATATTCTCCTCCTTTTCCAATGGGTTTCATCCTACGTACTGTGATTTTTTTTTGGTTTCAAAAATTATCGACTCTGGGCTATAGGGAGAACCGCGGCCACCGACGCGCTTATAGGCACGCTCCCGCCGCCGCGCCGCAATTTTTAAATCTGTAATATCTTCGAAAGTATTCATTTAAATTATATGCTGTAAAGGGCCATATGGATTTATATTAAATCAACAATGTATTTAAGGTATTTAATTAGATAAGGATTAATGCTGTATTGGTTGAAATCGCTTCGAAAATTAGTCTTTATTTGTCGTAAAAAGTAAATGACAAAAAAATGTTATTGTGGGATATCCATAAGAGATAGACATATACCATCGCGGACTTTTCTGTAGACCTTTTCAATGTGTACAATACTTAGTACATTATTTTGATAAATCTCGTAGGGTTCAGCCTGCGTTTGCAATGTAAGCGGAAAAAATGTAATTATTTACGACATCACATTAGAAACCTCAAAAATAACAGTATTTCTCCACTATTTAATGGATGTTATTATACATATAAACCTTCCTCTTGAACCACTCTATCTATTAAAAAAAACCGCATCAAAATCCGTTGCGTAGTTTTAAAGATTTAAGCATACAAAGGGACATAGGGACATAGGGACATAGGGATATAGGGACGGAGAAAGCGACTTTGTTTTATACTATGTAGTGATATATATATTATAATAACGTCACCGCTTGTTTCAATGTCATGAAATCAGTATTACTTCCTATTTACTGATTTTTATTTCGCAGTTTCCGTTTGGGGCGCTGGGTAGGTATAGTTGATGTAATAATGGATGGATCAGGACCCAATCTTTCACACGATTTGCGTGTTGTGCACTGTTTTTACACGACTAATAAAGCGACATTTTAAAGGCGAGGTTATTATTTTTCGTGTGTTTTTTATTTACCCGACTGGGTATATGTGTTTCACCTGTGTGTATGTATGTCCATTCCTATGTCCGCTTGTAACTAATCAACGGCTCAACGGATTTTGATAAATGATACGTCATTAGATTTGTCTCAATGACGCGAGTGTTATAGGGTACCTAAATTAAAAAAAAAATCAAAATGGCGGACTTTATGCGCTTTAATGTGCGAGCTGAAAAAAAATTTTTTCTTCAAGACCCTCGAGTGGGGTATCAAAATAAAGGGATTCAAAAGGCAAATACGAAAATGTATAAATTTATATATTTGGAAACAATTTGGAGTGATCAATCGTAGAAAATGACCGTTTCCTATGTCAGTTCGTAACTACTTAATGGCTCAACCTATTTAGATAAATTATACGTCATTAGATTTGTCTTGACGGCGCAAATGTTACTGGGTACATAAAATTCATAAAAAATCAAAATGGCGAATGTTATGCACTTTAATGTGCGGGCTGAAAAAAATTTTTTTCTTTAAGACCCTCGAGTGGGGTATCAAAATAAAGGGCTTTAAAAGGCGAGTACGAAAATGTATACAATCTATATGTTTTAAATCAATTTGGAGTGACAAATCATGAAAAACAAAATAAATAACAACTACACTGTAAGTGGTACGGTGGTAGTTTATTAATTTTTTAGTTCGTTTTTTAGCATGGCAGTCGGGTTTTTTTAATTTTTAAATTATAGCTTGTTTCACTTTATAGAGCCATCAAGGGTTATAATGTCAACGAAGTGTTTTATGTCTCCCCGACACAAGTGTCTTTTTGCGTCCTTGCATAAATCAATGAATGCTGGCTACACACACGAAAAAGCATGACTCATTGTCACGTACTTACCGCGTGCAAGCGAGAGCGCGGAGCAAGCGATAAAGAAAGCACGATCGACCTAAGCGTTCGGCTTGTGACGCATCTATCTCTCTTTATTTTATTATGACGTTATTACGCAAAATTGTCGTCCGTAAACTGACTTTACAGACAACCAATTTTTTTCGGATAAAATGCTTTTCGCAGTTGTTTCTTTGCGAAGTGTGATAAGTGCTTGAAACTGGCTAGATGTAGACGCTGCACTTTAGACGGGGCTTGAGGTAGTCCTTAGAGGCTTAGGTGGATGGGCCCTTCACCAGATGACGTCAGCTATTTCTTACTATAATCTTAAGCTGAGATCCATAGAGCGTACTCTGACTCTACTAAGACTCAAGCCTGAGTTAAAAGAGGTTATACTCTGACATAAATCTGTCTCGTTTGAACTCTGTGTTGAGTCTGACTAGAGTCAGAGTTGCAACGATGCAGTTATGTAAACTGCAACAGAACTGCATCCAAACTGCAATTTTGAAAACGGCTTGCAGTCCAAATGCAGTCCGTCCGTCTCGACCCTAAACAACAAAACGCTTACGCTTATAATTATTATTATCGAAATAAAAGAAAAGCGGCTTCTCCTAACACCAAATGCTTTCAGTGGAAAATTAAATTCCATATTGTGTGTTACAATCGAAAACACGACAGGATTCTTTCCTGTAACCCGATATTAATATGAAACCGAACCGAAGCCCCTCGGCGCGCACGAAGCTCGAAGCTCCGGTGTTTTACGCGAGATATTAAAACTTCGCTCTGGTATTAGATAGGACAAAGCAGTCATATTTTAACCGACTTCAAAAAAGGAGGTTCTGTATTCGACCCGTATGTATGTATGTAAGTATGTATGTATGTTCGCGATTATCTCCGCAACTAATGAACCGATTTTGACTAATGACTTTTTCACTATCGTAATAATCTACATACTTTCAGGAAGGTATTAGTGACATAACACATCGAGTTATCATTCTTATGTACGAAGTTATAAGCATAAATGTACAGATGTCACTAAAATGTTTTCTGGGATTACCAGACCTGTTGCTGAAGTTGATCTTTTTAGTTCGAATCGAATGAAGTCGGTTTTTTTTTAATTATCTTATTATAATCGTAAAGCCAAGAAAGAGAGGCGGTTAATTGTGAATGATGCCCGAGTTTTAGGTAGGTAGAGCCACAGCGATGTTGCGAATCTATGGACCAGGAATCGTCGTCCTAGAACTAAAACGTCCTAAACGTCCTATATTCAAGAAAATAAGACCATGTATACTATGTTCGTTGCTCTATCTGGACGCGTGGTGCAGCACGGGTAAAAGCAAGTGAAGGTTCCATTGCTATCGTTGGATGGTCTTCACTTGCCTTCGCTGTTTGGTGTGTATACACGATAAAAAGAGAAAGAAAACACCGTCAACTTTTCGGTGAAAGATGTTATCCGTCGAGTAGCAACAACTTTAAGAACAAGATATCCGTAGATCTAGATACTGTGGCGTGGAATCAAAGTTTTGGCCATAAAGTTATCCCAATATCTACTCTACTTTTTGGGTAAATCTCTTTGTGTTCCACCCAAGGTGAACATGACATAAGTGTGCGCGCTGACATCATGTTCACACGTCGCGCGTCGCCTTGCACTTGTTGGGTAGGTATGTGGTGTTTTAGAGAACTTTACAAACTTACCTGCACCAACAGTGGGGCTATTCTCTAACTTAGTTACCAACAGAAAATGGTTGCCAACGATTTGTTCGATATACATTGCTGTTTTAACGTGTGAAATGAAATCACTGTTTATATTTTACACAGTAAAGCAGCAATGTATATCGAACTTATCCGGTGGCTATAATTTTCAGTTGGTAACAAGTTAGAGAATAGCCTACCAGGGGGGTTATTCTGTAACTTAGTTAGCAACTGAAAATAGTTGCCAACGAATTAGTTCGATATACATTGCTGCTTTACTGTGTGAAATTATGAAAACACTTTATATTTCCCACAGTAAAGCAGCAATGTATATCAAACTAATTCGTTGGCAACTATTTTCAGTTGCTAACTAAGTTACAGAATAACCCAGCAGATGTTTGCCTGCGTGAAAGAGTTGGAAATAAACAGTCTATTGTTATTTTTTGGCAAATTAAAGAATTTATACGATGGTGTTTGATGTAAGAAGGTAAAGAAGCTGTTCTTATTTGATACGGAATACGGAATCTGAAGTAGGACTAGTTTATACGTGGTTTTAGGGTTCCGTAGTAAAGTTAGGAACCTTTAGTTTCGACAAGTCCGTCAGTCTGTCCATTCTGTTTGAGGCAGCATTTTAAAACAAAAAAAATATTTATTTAGAGTCAATACCTTTTTATACTGGATATTGATTGGTGGATGGATAAGCATTAGGGTCTAAAAAATTGTTTTGGTCGAAATAAAATGCTAATTAATATAAACTAAATAGATTTTTTTTTTGTATTTTTGCAATCTATGAGTTTTTCTTTGATCTAATAATAATAGTCAGGCGTACCTTATAATGAGCGAGACTTCAAAAGAAACACGAGCAGCTACTAAGCAAAAATAACAAAAAAACGATATTTTAAAAACATTCTCCTGTGTTTCTTAGATATTGCACAGCTATCTCGCAGAATCAGGAGGATCGATATGCGAAGATAACAAGTATCAAGGACATTGGGCCGATTGATATCTACGCTTCTCAGTTAATAATGCTAGCGCGCACTAAGACTTTTAATAGCGCGATTATTTTTTCCAAATGCAAAGTACGTGTAGGTACATATTTATTATGGGTTTACGGCAGTGTTCGCATACACGGGAAATATATCGTAGCGATTTTAAAATTATTGTAATTTGTCACTTTTCACGTATTGTTAAGCTTATCACTACATAGTATAAAACAAAGTCGCGTTCTCTGTCCCTATGTCCTTATGTCCCTAGGTCCTTATGTCCCTATGCTCAAAAGCACTTGTAAAAGTTTATCCGAATAAAGAATAAAAAATATGTCTTAGACTTGCCTTTACACAAGTTTAAGAACTTTCTTAAAAGTATGCTCATAAAAAAAGCTTATTATACAACTGAAGATTATATAAACGATAAAAAAGCTTGGATTTAACTCGTTCCAGCAATGCGCGAGACGGCATTTCAATCATGTACATTAATAATAATAATTGTTATAATGTTATTTTTAAAAAGAGCAACCGCCGAGTTTCTTACAGGTTCTTCTCGGCTGGAACTGCATTCCGAACCTGTGGTAGACTCAATCGACGATTCAAAAGCACTTGTAAAAGTTTATTTGAATAAAAAACTTTTCTATTCTATTCTATTCTATTCTATTCTGTCCCTATGTATGCTTATCTTTAAAACTACGCAACGGATTTTGCTGCGGTTTTTTTTAATAGATAGAGTGATTCAAGAGGAAGGTTTATAAGTAGAAAAATTGGACCCGGTAGATGGCGCTAATAGCGGGCAGGACGACGTCTGCCGGGTCCGCTAGTAATATATATATATTATTGAGTGCAGATATAGTTTGCAGGGCGATTTAAAAATCGTGTCGCAAAAAGGAATACCGTGGTGCGCGATAGCACATAAACCGTGTGGTTTTGACTGTGGTTTCATTGGTTAAAAAAAAAATTAAAAATACGTCCTTTCATCAAGGTAGAGGACATGCCAAGCCGAATTATCGAAAGCCCTCTTTTTGGGCCCGCTTAAGTCAGGGCGACCTTTTTTCTCGTTAAGGACATCTTTGATTAGGTTCATAAAATCAACGCAATAATTATGTTCGCCGCGACCATGCTCTACCAAGCTCTACTGATTCTACTCTAGTAAGATCAGGATGACATCTATACTACTAATAAATAAAATTGAAGTGTCTGTCTGTAATTTCGAAATAACTACCACATATTAAGCTCATATGGTTATTTGAACGATACCATAACCGAATCACACGTTTTTAAAATTTTTGTCTGTCTGTCTGTCTGTTTGAACGGGCTAATCTTCGGAACGGCTGAACCGATTTTGACGGGACTTTCACAGACAAGTAGAGGATTAACCAAGGAGTAACATAGGCTACTTTTTTAACCGACTTTCAAAAAAGGAGTTGTGTTGAAATCGGTAAGTACCTATGTTAAAAACGCCCTGATAGGTATTTTCGCTGCGCGCGCGACGGCCGACGCTCGCGCTGCACGGGACTCCCCGCGCCGCCGCGCCGCACGCTCCTGCGCCCTGCGCCCGCCGTACGCGGTACCGCGGTACGCCGCCGCGCGGCGGGGGGCGGGTGGACCAGAAATCTACTTATCCCTCAGGATTTGTGAAAAACCGAAATTCACGCGGGCGAAGCCGCGGGCAAAAGCTAGTAAATAATATAATTTTATATTTAATAGTGTCTATGACACCCCGATCATACGTTATTCAATTAAATGCCATTGCTATCAAATGTCCATGTTGACTAATGCCGGTCGAACAAAAACGTAAGGTTTCACAGTCAATGCCCTATAATTTACGTCATGTGTTCAGAGGGTTACGAATTACGATGTTTCATATTGTAACACGTATTCAATACGTACTGGAGACGTTAAAGGACTCAGGTCTAACCCGTGTTACTACCGGTGGTTCTACTGGTAAGTGGTAGTACCACAGGAGATTTCCACCCTTAAGGCATTTAAATGGCTCCAAATCAATAAGTAAATATGACTGTTCAAGTTATTAATCGTCTGTATCTACACACTTTAATGCTTTAAGAGGCAGGGGCTCTAGGATCAGCAGCCTTATTTCGTATCTCAATGGCTATATTATTTACTAGTACATGTACACTACACAGTGTCCTACAAAATAACTGCGTCAGTGTCCAACTCCATACTATCCCTTGATGTCATCTCCATTGGTTGTTTAAGTTAGAAGCAAATTAGGTGTTCGACTGTTCGATTTTTGGACACTTTCCATAGAGAACAAACAAATTACAAAACCACTGAAAAGGCCTGCAGATTTGCTGCACGCGCTCTCATCGGCGCGCATCCTCGACTCGTCAGTCGTCACTGATGTCACTGATGTCACAAAAATACGTCGTCGGAAAAGTCGACGAGAGTACAGCAGGGCTATTCTGTAAAGCCATTTTCGAATTATAGAGAGTGAATTCGAGATGAGTTTGCTAATTTGTACTCTGTAAAACTCGATAGTACAGGTCTTCTCACTCAAACTCACTTCACTTCGCAAGTGCGTAGCAGATGTTTACAGAATATCAAACCAAGGTGAAGTGAGTTTACTTTCGAAGCGAGTTATCTCACTTGAGTGAGCTTCGATATCGAGATGGTATTTTAGAGAATAGCCCTACAGATAGTAGGTATACTTCTTTCTAATCTTTTCCCTGCTGAGTTTATTTGTTGCCAGGCTAACTAACGTACACGGAATTTACATAGCACTATAAAGTTTAAGAGCGTTGATGCGTTCTGCGCCGTTTTAGCTCATTTTTAAGCTATTTTGACCCTTCATATGTTGTTCATCTATGCATTTACTTGAAAACTTATTTATACTACATTGTAGACAATTTTGTGATCTAGGGAATTGGAAGACAACATTTTGCAATTTATTGATAGTTTTTGTCTTATTGCCAAAATACCAAAAGCCTATTTTTGAATTTTGGGAATCGTGGAATCTTTGACGTTCACTACGTCAAAAGTTACTTGTTCAATTCACACACAAAGATATATTTATGAAAGGAAATGCCCTGAACTAAAGACATGGAAGAAAACATTTTTTAATTTGGCGTTTTTTACATCATAAAAATCCAAGCAAAGGAATTTTAATTTCAGTAAATTATAGACATATAAAACCGTCATTTTAGTAGATTAATTTTCGCTATTTATAAGTAAAATTAAGTACATATAAAAGTAAAACATATTAGCAATAATATAAGTTAAAAAAAATTTAACATTAATTACTATTTGTTTCCAAAATATAACTTAGAAACATACACCAAAACGCAGAAACAGGCAGTAGGAAATTGAACTAGGAAACTAGTATGAGCCGAGGCCTCTCCGCGAACGGACGTAACGCTTTTTGTCTCGGCAATTCTTATTGGATTACATGGAATATACGTAAAATTGTAGTGCGATTGTCACTATTCAATACTAGATATTTTTAATGCTTGCTATTTTTTCTTACAGATAGATGAAAACTTTTTACGTATTTTTAATAATTGTAATATATTATATTATAGTTATAGTTGAGGATTATAGTTGTAAATCAGTAATCCATACTATATAAAATTATAATTGCGAAAGTGTGTCTGTCTGTCTGCCGATTTTTATGTAATTAGGTACAGAGTTAGCTTACATCCTGGGGACGGATATAGGATACTTTTTAACCCCCGACGCAAAAACGACGGGGAGTTATAAGTTTCACGGGTCTCTGTGTGTGTGTGTGTGTCTGTCTGTTCCCCTTTAGCGCTCAAACGGGTAAACCGATTTGAATGCGGTTTTTTTTGTTTGAAAGGTGGATTAGTCGAGAGTGTTGTTAGCTATGTTTGATGAAAATCGATCCAAGATGGCCGCCGCTACAAAATGGCGGATTACATATTTTTCACAATTCCCTTAATATGGGTATCAAATGAAAGGTCTTGACTAGCAGAATAGCACTATGTAAATCCAACATGGCCGCCGCCACAAAATGGCGAATGTCAGGGGTTTTTTAAATTTTCAATTTATACTTGTTATCTCGAAAAATTAAAGAAAAGAAGAGAAAGAATTCCATGAGAAGAATTCTTAAAGGTCCGTCCATTTAACAAATTCGTTATACAAAATTTGGTAGGTACAGAGGTAGCTTGCGTCTCGAAAATTGACATAGTTCCCACAGGATTTTTAAAAACCTAAATCCACGCTGACGAACTCGCGGCCAACATATAGTACATAATATTATGTGGAAAATGAACTAGAAAATAGCTATCGTATACAAAAACTATCGTCCGGTAACAACGGTTTTCAAACCATCCAGGAACCCATTGAAATATTATACAAATCAGTCCAGCCGTTTAGGAGGAGTTAGGTGACTAACATACGTACCAAAGAATTATATAGGTACGGGTGAGAGAGTTTACCGTATCGACGCGATGGGTTGTTTGACAGTTACGAATCCCTTGAACATTTTGTATGGGAAAATGTTTTTCCTCTTATTTTATTTTTTTGTCAATTTTCCAATGTTTTTAATAGTTATTATGCTATTCTGAACGGAGACAAATCAAAAACCATGAAAATCGCTCCAGCCGTTCTCGAGTTATAAGTGTTCGAACTAACACAACTTTGTTTTATATACATAGATTTTATTAATTCTAATATTTTAAGGTACATTGCGTCATTACAATGAATGATTTCTAATTGCATTTTTGTATTAGCGGTATATTTAATGTTCAAATTAAGTATACCTACAATCTACATACAGAAAATGTATTTATTACCTGTTTTTGAATTACTTTAGTAATAATTTTATTTTGTAAATATGTAAAAAGATAAATCCACGATTCCCTCAGGATTTGTAAAAAACCGAAATTCACACGGGCGAAGCCGCGGGTAAAATCTGGTATGTAATAAGTAAATTAACAAGATTTTGAATGAATCTGCATTTTTCTTCACTATTTTACCCTTACACGAGTACGGAGTAGGTATATAAAAAAATCAATATCAGAAGCTGTACTATATTCTCCAATTATAATTTTTATGAACTGGTCTACTCTATAAGGTCTTTTTCAAGCATTATACATTAATTATGCCTGCTATATAAAATTAAAAATCTACGAACTAAAAACTTAGGTATAGGTGCCTAAGAATATTGAAAAAATAAATAGCCCGTTTGAAAATGGTAAAAAGATCAAAACGGTTTGTTACACTACACTGCATTTGGAGCGGCGCGTTCATTCACGTAAACAAAGAATCCCAGGTAAATGCCTAAACTTGCGAAGCGGGTCCGTGCGTCAACGCTCTTAAGTGCAGGCAAGTGAGACATAATAAACAACTGTAAAAATTAAGGCTGGCTATTCTTCTCCCATTCTGCCGTTACACAAAACGTATAATTATTGCACACACGCCCGACACTGCACCGTAACGTGACTGAGCGCCTAGGGTTGTCAACAAGGTAATAATAAATTACTGCTCGCGATTTTATCGGCGTTCAACTCATTGATCACGCACAACAGACCTAATATGGTTTAGGTGCAGACAACTGCCCAGAAGAAAGAACTTTTTGATCTTCCAGGATAAACGAACCACTCCACCCATTACGCCCTTCTCCAGGATACAAGCTATTTTTGTGACGTCAGTTAATCTATTAAACGAATTTAATATATTAAATTAATTATCGAGTGATTTCAGAAGTCAGGGATAACTCTACCAAAAGTTTTAATAGATGAATATTAACTAATTCGTTTACTGGACGTTTTCGTTCGTTCGATTCGTTACGACAAATGCATCTTACGTTATCTTCGCTTTTTTTTTATAAAGAATTAAAATAAAAACAAAGCATGCAACAAATAGTTGCATGTCGCCTTTTTTAGAAATGTAGAATCTATAAAATTTACCATAGTAATACGAAATCTGGATTTTACGACAATTTTACTGTAACACACGAGTTAATTTAAAAAAAAAATCGGGCCTTGCGCCAACCCTATAGTAAGAGCGTGCTATTGTAAAATTTGTAAATACTCCGCAACAATGCAGAATGCAGCAGATGTTTGCGTACCCGGACTGTGTTTCCAACTAAGATAGGATGGGAGGGGGATACAGTGATAATGACCAGAATAAAACAGGGATAAAATAATACTGATTTATTATTATAACGCGTTTTTAATTCTGCGAAATATTTCCCATAAACTTGGCAAAGAACACAGCGACAAAGATCACGGTTAGGTTAGCCACTCATAGGTATCCTCTGCTAAATTAGGAATATTTAGATGCAAAAGTGTGTTTGTTTGTTCGCTCTTTCACAGAGTTATGGATGGTTTTTGGCATGTTGAGAACCTGGGGAGGCCGCTTCTTATCCCAGGTTTTTGTATTCAATACCTAGTATCTACTTATGTGTTGTTACACATCAGTCACAGTATGTGGCGTGGAAAGGATAGACTTAAAATTTTTATAGGCAGTGGTGCAGGGTTGGAAGCTACTCATAGGACATGCAATAGATATTATGAAACATTCTACTTCTCTTTCTTCAAAAAGTATTACGAAAGCAATTCTTTTATCAGTTTAAGCTATACTTTATCTGCCTGTATGAAGTGAAAGGGTCACAATCTCAGTGTCATTATTCGTGAGGTAGGTATTATCTGCAAAAAACAATGAAACAAAAAAAATTTTTTCATGTTATTTCACATAGGCCAACTTATAGCTTCTATATTATGTCAAGACTGGTTCAGATAAGCAGATCATACCAATAATATCATTTTATGATATTTGCAAATAATGTTAATAAGGGCATTCTGACCGAATTTAGGCCAGGTGGCCAATCTCAAAGGAGATTGTAGCCAACTATGCCAGAGATACTATAGTGCACAAGTGTGTGCATAAGCACAGGTGCATAATTTCATCACTCTTACATAGTAAGATGGGAAAATAATCCCATATGACTAGAAAGAGTAGGACAAACAGCTTTACATGCTCTCCAAAGCATGGAATTTTTTTTAAGAAAGTTTTTATAATGTTTTCTGAAATTTCAGCACATATTCTAGTCTAGAATGCATTACCATTCATACGTTTAAGTGTCACAAAATGACTTAATTGGGCCACTAGAGCAGGTCAATCAATATGGCCTTTTGGCCTAGTGGCACTTGACTGGGAGTTTTTTTTTTTATAATTATTCATCCTTGAATTTTCATCTTGTTATTGACACTCACTAAACATTTTCATGAGAGTAGGTATATATTTGTTAGCTATGTTGACTGTAAAGATTGACTGATCCTTTCTTTTCCAAATCAAGTGTAAAGATTATGTTAGCAATGGGTACAACAATTGTGTAACAGTATTGAAATCCGAAAGAATAATTATACAAGCCCCTTTTGAAGTGAAACTTCTTTATTATTCTATATATTATAATAATTGTATAATATAAATAGTATTTTTTGTATTCCTATGAATAAATATTTTAATTACTTAAGCTATAGAAAAAAAGTAGTAAGTAGGATAGATTTAAGGAAAGGATTGAGATGATATTACAAAAGCACAATTCAAAAAATAATTACATAAGTTTAACTATAAATTGGTTTATAGTAGGATATGTATATTTAAATCTATACCTAGTAGTTAGTATATGAAAAAGAATGTTAAAATAAAATTTTGCTAATATTACATAAGTGTCTGTGGAACAAACCCCATGTAATATACCATATTATTCATACTGAATCGTATTTAAGCCAGTGTTTAGTGGACCTTAATACGGCTATTACTCTATACAGCAATTCAGTAATAAGAACAGCAAAAATTTATATTTAGTGGGCTCGAAACTAATAAAATAGGTCATATCCGTGAGCACAGTGACACCTATATCGAGGTGCCCCAGTCGAAAGCCGCAGTAGACGAGAGCTGCGCAAAAATTATGCCGTTTCGACTCAGCTTCGGCGAATCGAATTTCTCACTCAGTTTTTACACTGCTTTTACACGAAAAAGACAAACTTTCAACGTAGAAAAATAAAAGACCTTTGATGAATATTATTCCAAATTTTACTATGCAAAAAAGATGCTAAAATACATTTAAAAATAAAGAAATCCTCTGCGAATCCTACCTGTTTACTTTTGTTGTCCGTCCCGTTCGCCTTGCCGTCCGGCACGTTACCGTTGTTTTCCTCACTTTTTTCACTTTTCACACCCTCCAAAGCCATATTCAAATAGTTATTTTATTCACTCTCATACATAGAAATCTAATAATCTCTTTTAATTCACTGATCATAAAATACAAAGCCACCTTACGACCGAGAACTCCCATAGACAACCAGCCGTCAAAGCAGCATAGCGCGTCAAAATAGCCGACGCATCGAAGGCGAATGAAACGAAAAATGTGAGAAACAAAGCAGGGTTACCAGCTTCTCACAAAAATTACCCCAAATTACAATAACAAGACGAAATATTATTAATACTTAACACAAAAAATTAAAGCTGTAAATAAAGGCAACTACTTATTCAAAATATGTACTATACTGTTTAATAAATACATTTTTATTGCTTTCATTGGGTTTACATTCAGTTGCGGTCTTGATGCTGTGGATAATAAATAGCGAGTGAGATGAGGGCTAAATATGTGCATGTTGTGAAGTGTATCCAAACCAGTAAAAATATATAGATGAAAAATAAGCAATGTGTGGTGATTAACGTGAAGGACATGACTTCGTGGGATTCACTTATATGATACATCACCTACACGTCATCACAGAGATTTTATCTGGGGTATTATGTATGCTTCTGAAAATATTTAAATAAAGCGCCCCTTAAATCCCAATCCACAAACTGCCACCCTGACTTTGTGACCTTAGCTTTTAGTTGGCAACATTACTTTTGTGACATCGATCTGTCATTCGTACAGAATCCACAGTTACGAAATCGTAGTACGAAATGCATTAATTGTAAATGTTTTGTAAAGTTAACCATTTTTTTGGTTAAGATAAAAACATTTTTATATAGGATTTTGTGTATTTTATAAAAATATATATATCAATAACTAAGCAGGTGATTGTTTTTTTCTCACTGTAATATTATTTTATTTTAGGTCATTATGAAAGACCCATAATATATATCTTTGTCCATGGTCATTGTGTGGGATACTAGTGATAACAGTGATACATAGATGGCGCTGTGGAAATAGGAGTATCTGGAATAGCATCGACCTCGTAAATGCATGTAAAAATTACATGAATGTAATTTAAAGAGCAATAGTATGTATATTATTAAATTATTTAAGTACCTATCATAATATTGCGAAAAATGTTTTTTTCTAAAATTAATGAAAAAGAATCCTCCCCGGCGGGGAATCGAACCCCGGTCTCCCGCGTGACAGGCGGGGATACTTACCACTATACTACCGAGGATTATGTTAGCAGACCGAAATTATATTTTAAAACATACTACATAATAATTATTTTTAGAGTGGGATTTTTAGGGTTTCGTACCCAAAGGGTAAAAACGGAGCACTATTAATGTCACTGGTTTCTAGCTCGTAGATGAAATGAGTTACAAAGTACAAACCTGAAATTTTAATATTTGGTGTACAACGTTGACGCAAAATTTTGATTTTGCGTCAACGTTGTACACCACCATGCGTATTTTATTAGTTTCGAGCCCACTAAATATAAATATTGATTTAAAAATTAAAAATTATTATTATAAGATTATTTTGCAGAGGGGATTTTTTTTTACCCTAGCTTGTGGGGTATCATTGTTTAGAACTCATTAAGTATAGTACGAATATATATTTCTTATAATTTTTTGCTTAAAAAATAAGGAAATGGGGGGCAATCAAAGTTGACAGTTTTAGATCGTTTTTGTGACGGAGGCTATCTCAAAAACTAAACCAGTAAGGAATATGAAACTTCAGTATTTATGGTACCATATACTGTATTTAAACAACAAATACTGAAAACAACGATTCATTAAAGCAGTTTGTATGCTGTGACCAAAAAAAAACTTTTTTTTGGGTTTTTCTTTCACGGTTTGTTGCACTTGCGATGTCTAGCTCAGAAATTAAATATTTCTTACACCAAAAATTGTTTTCCATTCATCCCATTATGTTGTTCATAATTACCTATGTAGGTACGGAACCCTAAAAGAGCGAAGCCCAACTCGCACTTAGCTGGTTTTTTTTGTTTATAGAGCAACGTGCAGGCCGCTGCAATTTCATTAAGATATTTTTTGAAGATTATAGTATCTAGAAAATGATCACCTGAAATACAGACACTTAAATGATAAATCCTTTCCCCATATGTTAATGTTCTTAGTTTTTGCCATTGCGTCAGATATAATAAATGGTAGGTTACGTAATTGGGACATAACTATACCATTGGAATTCCATTACCTAGCATATTATTTTGATTTTCCTTTTTACGAATTCACGTCACATTTTGCAGAATGACATACCTATAGTATTATGAATACTTACAAGGAAATTTTTGTTTAGGTAGTACTAAAATACTTACTTATGATCCTACTAGCAACCCGCCCCAGCTTTGCACGGATAGTAGATAAGTAGGTACCTGCTAAGTACTATCCCACTATACACTGTTTTGTTAAAGGTATCTCACAGGGATTAATTAGGCAGCGTTTTCAATGAAAGCTTGCTTGACTTTTTCCGACATTTAAGTAAGTAAGTATATAAGTAGGTATACAACAACCAATTATCTCAAAACCTTAACAAATTATACACAGTCGTCTTTCCTCATGAATCACTCATTGACAAAAACCGCATGAAAATCCATTAAGTAGGTAGTTTTGAGTTTATCGCGAACAGACAGACAGATGCGGTGGGATTTTTTTTTACTACATAATATGTAATGATAGTGATTTAATACCTACATCATCGATGACCTACATGCATTCAGATAACTGCGACCATTTCCTGCGACAGGCTGCACCTGAGACTCCTTCCTGAAACCGGGGAAGGGGGGGGGGGGGGGGGGGGCGAGGCGGGTATTCTCTTAACTATAATATAACAAGTATAAATTAAAAATTTAAAAAACCCCCGACATTCGCCATTTTGTGGTGGCAGCCATCTTGGATTTGCATAATTCTATTTTACTAGTCAAGCCCTTTCATTTGATACCCATATTAAGGGAGTTGTGAAAAAATATGCAATCCGCCATTTTGTAGCGGAGGCCATCTTGGATCGATTTTCATCAAACATAGCTAACAACACTCTCGACTAATTCCCCTTTCAAACAAAAAAAACCGCATTCAAATCGGTCCACCCGTTTGAGCGCCACAGGGGAACAGACAGACACACACACACACACACACACACACACACACAGACACGTCAAACTTATAACACCCCGTCGTTTTTCGTCGGGGGTTAATAAAAATAACATTTCATACAAACCCTTCAATGGTTAAAAAATATATATAATGTCAAATAAGCTCAGTGGCTTCAATTTTTTAATCCCTAGCCACTGAGTTAGAGTATATGTACTTAGAGGGATAATCTTTGCGCAAATGCAAACTTCGAACAAAATATCTAAACCTGTAGATTGTAGGTTAAAAAAACTGTTATATTCTTACTACCTATGTATTTATCTATAACTACATTTTTTAATAAACTTGTCTAAGTAATTAATATTTGCAAACATCACCTGTCAGCGCCATTTAAACTAGAAAACATGAAGAGAAGGATTTTCTTAACGTAAATATTTGTCGTTCTTATCGTTTCTTTTACTTCTTTATCTGATACAAATCTCTGTAGGTATCTCCGAAATACCTATTTATACCAGTTTAGTAGTTGACAAATAAAAATTTCATAATATTTCACAAATATTTAATTGTACATGAACCTACACTGTACACAGAGGCCACAGTTGTATTATATTATACTAGCTGATCCCCGCGACTTCGTCCGCGTGGATATAGGCTTTTATATAGGATCGGATTGGATCCCATAATCCTTTTTTGTACCTAAACTAAATGTAGCCTAAGTTACTCCTTATAACATCACCAGAAAGTCCCATCAAAATCGATCCAGCCGTTTCGGAAATTAGCTGGAACAAATAGACAGATCGACAAACATAAATTTAAACGCACACCAGTTTAAAATAAGCCGTACGTTCAAAGATCTGGGTCCCAAGTTATTTGAACCCAATAAATGCCTGTCATTTCTGAACTAAAAAACTTATGACCTTGAAATATTTACGGGACAATACTTAAAGTACTACCTTTCTAACAAAAAAGAATGAGTTAAATTGAACTACGCGTTAATGAATTACAGCTAAATACACGTTTTAACTTTCTTCCCCTCTCCCAAGGGAACCGTGCTGAATTTATATAGTATTAAGGAACTTAAATAACAATCAAAATTGGTCAGCAACACAAGGGTTGTACCTATGTGTCAATAGAAACATTGTGAAGTTTATTCTAATGACGATGACCATTACAGGCCGGGTGCGTAGCTGCACTAACGTTCTGATAGATAACGAGCTTTATCATAACATAAAATACATTAGTATCAGGTACAGTCACAAAAAACTACCTAACAATAAAATCCAACAAAAATATTTGGAAATAGTCTAGTGATGGTACAGTCTATCTAATGAAAAAATAAATAATTGGAAAAATCGGTTCAAAGACGGAGTTACGGGTAATATTGACAAAAACTTTCATCCCCTACCCCGAAGTAATTCTATTGTTTTACGGGATTAAAAAATATCCTAAATGTTAATCCAGACTATAGACATACCAAAATGCATTGTAATTCGTTCATTAGTTCAGGCTGGTGCACGTAAAACAAGAATTTAAAAATATTGTTTACAAGCGGAAACTCGCGACTTCGTTTGCGTGTATATTGGTTTTCAAAAATCCTGTGAGAATCATTTTGTTTTTCCTAAGCTCCTTTGAGCCTTGCTAAAAACTGTTAACAGTTCACTGGTGGATATTAAGGTAGAACAAATTGTAAACATCCGCCAGTGAAAGTCCCATTAAAATCGATTCAGCCTTTCAGAGATTATCTAGTAATCTCTAAAGTATTTCCTTTCTAACAAAAAAAGAATGAATGAAATCTGACCACGCGTTAACGAATTACAGCAAAGTACACATTTTGATTTTCATCCCCTCTCCGAAGGGAACCGTGCTGAATTTCGGGATAAAAAGTATCCTATATGTTACTCCGTAGTATGAACTTAAATCATGCCAAGTTTTATTTCAATCTATCCAGAAGTTTTTGCGTGATGCGCGCACAAACATACAGACAAACAGACAAACAGACAAAAATGTCAAAAATAGATTGGGCTATAAGTAAAGTATATCGATAGTACCTAATACAAAAAACATCTCCTTACAGTTTTATTATGAGTAGACAGGTAAAGATAAAATTAAACTTCTATCTATAATATAATAAAACTGTAACAGATCCAATTCTGTACATTGGAGATATTTTGAATTTTTTTATTGGAGGGCACTCTATAATCGATACTGAAGCCAAAACTGCAATTTTTTTCATTTTTGTCTGTCTGTCTGTCTGTCTGTCTGTCTGTCTGTCTGTCTGTCTGTCTGTATCTTGGCCGCGCATCACGCCGAAACTACTGAATGGATTCGAATGAAACTTGGTACGATTTGAGTTTATACTCCGAGGTAGGTTATAGGATACTTTTTATCCCGAAATTCAGCATGGTTCCCTTGGGAGAGGGGATGAAAGTTAAAACGTGTATTTAGCTGTAATTCATTAACGCGTTGTTCGATTTCACTCATTCTTTTTTTGTTAGAAAGGTAGTACTTTATATATTGTCCCGTAAATATTTCAAGGTCATAGGTTTTTTAGTTCAGAAATGACAGGCATTTAGTGGGTTCCAATAACTTGGGACCCGGATCTTTGTACGTACGGCTTATTTTAAGCTGGCGTGCGTTTAAATTTATGTTTGTCGTTCTGTCTATTTGTTCCAACTAATCTCTGAAACGGCTAGATCGATTTTAATGGAACTTTCAATGGCAGATAGGTGATGTTATAAGGAGTAACTTAGGCTACATTTAGTTTAGGTACAAAAAAGGATTATGGGATCCAATCCGATCCTATATAAAACCTATATCCAGGCGGACGAAGTCGCGGGGGTCGGCTAGTAATATAATAAAACTGTAACAGATCCAATTCTGTACATTGAAGATATTTAGAAAATTTTTGTTGGAGGGCACTCTATAATCGATACTGAAGCCAAAACTGCAATTTGTTTCATTTTTGTCTGTCTGTCTGTCTGTCTGTCTGTATCTTGGCCGCGCATCACGCCGAAACTACTGAATGGATTCAAATGAAACTTGGTACGATTTGAGTTTATACTCCGAGGTAGGACATAGGATAATTTTTATACCGAAATTCAGCACGGTACAAAAAAGAATTATGGGGTCCGATCCGATTCTATATAAAAACCTATATCCATGCGAACGAAGTCGCGGGGGTCAGCTAGTTTTAAAATAAAAGGTACATGGCGTTTAAAAATACTTACTCTGATTACTAAATTAATCTATTTGGTGAAAAAAAGTTAGTCATATAATTATGATCTTTAATAATTTTTTTTATTTACTTTCTCTTTACCTATAGGTAGATGCAACATTATTATGCATTTTAATGTTAAATAGTCCCTGTAAAGCGTTTTTCCTTGTCTGTACTTAGCTCGATGAGGACAGACAGGACACATACTCGTGGCGAGCTTGCTTAACAGTGTACGATGTTATATTACTCAGTACGCATATAAACAACAATTATGAAAGTCTCAATAAACGATTTAAAATAAAAACAAAAAATAAAAATAATTAAATATCTAACTGTGACAACTTTGATAAGTCTCGATTCGGAAAGTGGAGTTTGGTGTAACTTAGATCTGATTTATGACAACATTTTAATTTTAACTTTTATTTTTTAACGGAAACAAAACATCAAAATGCTTACACGTAAGTTTCTTTTGTCATAATTATTACCTATTTTTTTAGATATTTCTCACAAATGTACAACATCATTTAAAACTTTAACACTAGGTACACAGATAGGTAGGGAAACTTTATCACTGTGACTTTTATCATAATATGCAAGTACCTATCAGTTGGGGATTTTTAAATTAGTCATTCTTAACCCAAGATTTTTTTATTTTAATGGAAACAATATTTACATATTTCGGTGAATGATAATTTTATCAAGAGATAACCGTTTGCCATAAATAATTACTTATCTTTTGGGTAAAATCTATATTTTATATGTGAAAAGTGACATACATTGTATACTTACCTATGTATTGAGGTAATGGAAAATTTTGAAACTCAATAAAGATTACAATTATAGGACACATAGGTAATCTGTTTTATTGTAAAATACATGATCAATCCATATATCTCACGTTGCATCGATGATACCTAAATGGCTGATTTGTGAATTGAACGCAGAACAAAGAACGAGAACAAGAACGCAGAACAAGAACGAAGAAATAACCGTTTTTCTGAAACTTTTCTGCGCTTCGGTACATACCAAAATTTTAACTAGTTTTCAATTAAAAACGTAAAATTTTATTTATTATTTATTCAACTATAGGAAACCTAACCCAAAGAAATACAAACATAGTGGGCCCAAAAAATTATTTAGGTAAGTAGTTCAAAAATCTGCTTTGTAAAAGCAAAAGTGTATCTGCACTCTGCAGTGCAATACATAGGTACACAAATGCATTCACGTAGATTAGTGTTATTGCAGGAAAATACAGTGAGTTCAAAGTCACAGAAAATGTATTCTTAATATAAAGTCGTTCAAATATTTTTAAATACTTAAACAACTATACCTACTTAGATGCCTGCATTATCTATCTAAACGCACCTAGTTATACCTGGAAATTATTTCTGGTGCATCTTAAACATGCAAATCAATACTGGACTTTGTATCTTGGGCACAACACGTCGTTAGATCAACTAGATGACCTTGTAAATGATACTCTTACAATATACACAACATTATGCTTATCTATATTTACAAAACTATATTATCTACTAATAATTGTTATGATTAACTAGCATTTTATTATGTCTGTATTAATTAGCGTAATGACGGAAAGCGCCAAAAAAAATGCTTCGAATTGAAAACCACCTCCATTTTTGATGTCCGCTGAATATCTGTAGATTGCTGGAAACTGTTTGCAGTGAATTATTAGTTACTGTCAGCTGTTTCTGAAGTTTTTTTTGGAATTTCCCTTTATTTGTCCTGTAAGACCTGGCTTTATGGCAAATTTCGTAATTCTAGGTCAACTGGAACTACCATTTAGGTTTTCGACCCAAACCTATAGGGTACTTCCGGTTGACCTAGATTTATCAATTTTGATCAAAGAAAGGTCTTACAGATCAAGTAAAGGGAAAATTCCGAAAAATAAAAAAAGTTGAAAATTGGTACTAACAAGTTTTCGTGAAAACCTAAATGCCCATATCTTTTTATTGTGTGGACTCAGGACCTTAATTTTTATGCACCTAATAGGGACTATATAGACCTTAGTATCTGGTATAAATTTCAGCTTGCTAGGTTCACTCATTCTTGAGAAAATCGGTGGTGACACACGGACAAACGGACAAGTGATCTTATAAGGGTTACTTTTTTTACCTTTTGTGGTACGGAACCCTAAAAACCGTAAAAAATGTGCTTTTATTTTGGTCACAGCTTACAGAGTACCCACATTATGAATCGGTGTTTGTGTTTTCAGTATACATATTTTTTATTTACTAGCTGATCCCCGCGACTTCGTCCGCGTGGATATAGGTTCTTATATAGGATCGGCGGGGTGATTATGTAAAACTTTGCAGTAGCGATAGCAACGCGACAGCAATAGCAATGCGACAGCGACCACTACGCGATCGGTCGCAAAATGTCACTAGAATTCGTATTACGCAAGCCGATCGCACGTCTATTGCTCGCCTGTCGCAAAATGTACTTTTGCCATCGATAATTCAAAAATTAATAAAATTGCTTGTTAAATGTATGTATTTAAAAAAACAGTAAACGTACTCGACAATTACTTACAACAAATCAACAATCACTTTGCAACAAATGCAGAGGTTGTTGCAGTTTGACGTTTCATTTTGCTTGGCTGTCGCTGTCGTATTGCTGTCAAGGAATTTTAGATAATACCAATTTGATGTTTGCAAAAGTGACGTTTAACAGCAATAATCGCGCAATTTACGCCTGTTGCAAACCTGTCGCGAGATACGTAATCACCCCGCGGATTGGATCCCATAATCCTTTTTTGTACCTAAACTAAATGTAGTCTAATTTACTCCTTATAACATCAACTATCTGCCATGAAAAGTTCCATCAAAATCGATCCAGCCGTTTCGGAAATTAGCTGGAACAAATAGCTAGCCCGACAAACATAAATTTAAACGCACGCCAGTTTAAAATAAGCCGTACGTACAAAGATCCGGGTCCCAAGTTATTTGAACCCAATAAATGTCTGTCATTTCTGAACTAAAAATATGACCTTGAAATATTTACGGAACAATACTTAAAGTACTACCTTTCTAACAAAGAAAGAATGAGTTAAATTGAACTACGCGTTAATGAATTACAGCTAAATACACGTTTCAACTTTCATCCCCTCTCCCAAGGAAACCGTCCTGAATTTTGGGATCAAAAGTATCCTATGTCCTACCTCGGAGTATAAACTCATATCGTACTGTTTCATTCGAATCCATTCAGTAGTTTCGGCGTGATGCGCGGCCAATATACAGACAGACAAAAATGAAAAAAATTACAGTTTTGGCTTCAGTATCGATTATAGAGTGCCCTCCAAAAGAAATTTTCAAAATATCTTCAATGTACAGAATTGGATCTGTTACAGTTTTATTATATTATAGAAGTAAACACAGCTTCGTTTTACCCTTTAGATACGGAACCCTTAAAACTATGTATTATTTTGATTTATATTGTAGGCACTTTTCGACTCTATGGTATCTATGAGATGCTCATATTAGTAGTATTGGGAAGGGAATAGGAAACTTTCGTTAAAAAATACAAAAATATTTCATACTCACATATACATACCTAAAGGTAAGTAGATACAAGTAAAGTTTATTTCATGGATACATTCACACATCTACTATAATAGTCAGATTCGACTTTATGAATAAGGAAGGTGATATTCATATTATGCGGCAGCTTCATTAAAAAGTTAAATAGTTCAATGTCATAAAAATCATTTCAATGAACGCCTGTAGCCTTATAGCGGGAGGACAATAAAATATTAAAAGCCTCAATAGTGCAAGGGTCGTCGGACGCGGCTCAAAAACCGTAAGGTCAACGGTTCAAACCCCACCCGACACTATTGTCGTACTAATTCCTAGCACAAGTTGTCACTTATTGGAGGGGAAAGGGGAATATGAGTCATGGTCATCATGGCTAATATTCTTTAAAAAATGATAAAAAGTAGAGCACGAAATAGTATATTACGATACGCGTGATTTAAGTCGTCTATTAATGTACGGCGTGAATAGATGTACCTGTTACAGCCAAAGTAATTAATTAGCTTTTATTCATAATGACTGGCAATTATAAATAATATCTAAATTGTCCAGATATTATTCATAATATCATTTCAAACCAGACATTATTCATAATAGCAGGTGAACGTTGGTCAAAATGATAAATACGGCCCGACTTGCTTCCCCTCCCGCATCTCATTCCTTTGTGGTGTGGCGTGATCACCACGATCTCGTAATCTAAACTACCCTATCCTAACCTAACCTAGCCTAAAATTTCTCATGTAGACCGTGCCAAAGCTGATGATAGAAACATTATAAGCATAACTGTTGTAATTTCTCCGGAGACACCTCAGGAGATAAGTACCTGACGAAAATAAGTATTATTAATTAACTAGTGGATGCCTGCCACTTCGCCCGCGTGGATTTAGGTTTTTAAAAATCCCGCGGAAACTCTTTGTTTTTCCTAAACTCCTTTGAGCTCATACTGTTAAAAGTGGCGCATTAAAATGGAACTACAGTAATGAGTATTAATTTTTTAATAGTTCTTTCCCATCCTAAATTTCTCCCAATGATGTCCCATCAAAATCGGTCAAGCATTTCGGAGACCGTCAAACACAAATTTAAATGCACCCCAGATGATAATCCAGACTTTTAAAGATTCCTGTGGAATCCCGGTTCCAAGTTATATGGAATACTGAGGATTCTGAACTACAAAACCGATGACCTTGAAATATTTACGGAATAATAGAATAGAATAGAAAAGTTTTTTATTCAAATAAACTTTTACAAGTACTTTTGAATCGTCAATTGAATCTACCACTGGTTCGGAATGCTGTTCCAGCCGAGAAGAACCAGTAAGAAACTCGGCGTTTGCTCTTTTTAAAAATAACAATATAATAACTTAAATCATGCCAAGTTTCATTTAACAGACCACGTAGTTTTGTCTGCTCTGCCACTAGAGTATTTTTATAAAGCCGTAGGCGCGAAGGGAGAGCAGCCCCCGCCCGCCTCCTCACCGCTCACCTCCGCAGCTTCGGCTTGCTGGTCGCCTTCGGCGACCTGCCTCATCCGCTACGACTCGCACGGGTGCCTGCGATTTGCTACGCAAGGGCGATGGGGCTGCACTTCCCGCAGCGCCGAAGCCGTTGTAGAAGTAACTAAGTATGTTTTTGGGTGGTATAAACTGTTTATTTGACGTTATATTTTGCAATATCTGGTGATCAGTTAAACATTACTCCTTGTTTTGTTACTTTATCCAAGTCTTGCAAGATATTATATAAAATAGCTGAATATTATTTATAATAGCTAGATAATTTTAATAATTCTGTGTCAATTATTACTTTATCCAAATTGAGTTGATATTATTTATAATAGCTGGATAGTATACATAATATCCTTATTTATTACTTTGGCTGTAACATAACTATAAGCACTGTACAATTCATGCACGGATTTAGGTTTCAGGCGCGCGCGCGAGCTTAGTGATAGGAAGCATCACTAAACGAGTAAGTCATAAACTAATAAGTATCGTTCCCTAGTATTCTGCGATGTGGTATCACTTTTATAGCACTTCTGTGATATATCCAAATAAAAAGGTAAGGTAATTTTTCGACCGATCGCCTTGTTAAAGGTTTAAAGAAATATCTACGGTATAAGTAGATATTATTTAGTGTAAGAATTAATACCTATGCACGTATAAATGCACTATACAAACAGTCGTGTGCATTCCTATTATCGCTCGTTGTAGTTTGCAATGTAAATTGAGGTCGATTAAAATAAATTGACTTTAATCACATAGGTAGCACACAATATTATTATGATTATTTAAATAGATACTTTATTTGAGCGAGCGAAGCGAGGTCTCTGAGTCTACTTGCATGAATTTGCACTTGTCCGTCTGTCCGTTAGTCCGAGCTTTATAACTTCTGAATGAATGAACATTCAAATTCACGAATAGTTAAGCAATCCAAGTCCAAAGTCGAAAGTTACATAAAAATCTATAAAAATTAAAAACGTTATTGGGTGGTGAGCAAAAATATGTTTGCAAAACATTTCAAAAACTGTGCAGGTTTTCAGGATTCAAATATTTAATTCATACTAGTTTCGGGACATTGGGACATTGCACTCTCTAGTAGTACCGCATCTCTCTGGCTTAATAGGCCATAATATATATTTTATAGTTATGATTTTTTTGATGTTATCAATGGCAAGTTCATCTAAAGTGTACTCAGTGAAATCGTACAACTGATAACAGATAACCTCCCGGGGCCCAGTCTGCGAACATACTCTGTTTGAGAAGCACGTCGTTATCGTATTTTGTGCCAAACGTGATGTAAGTTTTTTATATTTTACGCAAAGATATTAAAATTTTAATTATTTTCAACTTAATTTTAAGCCATTTCAAACCTAATAATTGATCAGTATTAGGTTGGTATTAGGTATGTCGTGTTTTATTTTTTTTTCTGGTATCTGGTTTATATGCATTTATTTTGACGTGATAACGTCTTAAAAATCGATGAACGTCAGTTACATGCACGAAAAAGCGTAACTCAGTGTCACGTAGCGCGTGCTAGTGAGAGCGCGGGACAAGCGATAGAGAAGGTGCAATCGGCCTAAGCGTTCGGCTTGTGACACATATCTCTCTTTGTTTTCTTATGACGTTATCACGTAAAATTATCGTTTCTTAAACCGACTTTACAAACAACCAATTTTTTTTTAAATACATATACCTAGTTAACGAGATTATATACATATTTACTTATCTGTGCACCAAAACTAATAAATTAAACATTTACAAAAAAAAAATACCTAGTAAGTTCAAAAATTAATTTTTACACAAAATATTATATTATAATCCAACGTTCTAAATCTATGGTCCCCACTAGGCATTCATGACCATTATGGGCATGGTGCCCAAGACGCTTATAATTTAAGAAATACGCGCCGAATTGAATCACTCTTTTTTTGGAAGTCGGTTAAAATGTACTGACATAGTTACATCTGTAAGTGGTGTAAGTGACATCTATATGACTAGGCATGGGCATACCGCTAAACGGCTAAACCTACCTACTAAATATACATACATTCAATGCCAACTAGCAAATATCAACAATGTATTCATTTGTTATGTTCTTCAAATATACTATTCGCTCCAATGCATGTATAAATTATGAATTATAGTCTAATTTCTAAGCTCTAGTTACAATGAAAATATTTTTTAAATAATAATAAACTTATTCTTAAAATTCATTTTATGCTTAAACACAAATAAAAATAATTTGATAAGTAAGTAGTTACTACTCTTCGATTTCTGGTTTCTTTGATTTGCTAGATCACTTCATGTGTTTATTTGTGAATTCTCTACATGTGTAAGTTCCGTCAAAATTGGTGTGGCCGTTCCGAAAGTTAGCTCGGACAAACTGACAGACAGACAAAAAAAAATTAAAAACGTGTGGGTTGTGGTACCTATCTTTCCAATAACTATAATATGAATAATGAGTCTACAAAATGGCAGTTATTTTGAAATCACAAACACGTCATGTTACATAGCTCTACCACACGAGTAGTAAATCTACAGAGGGGAAGCTTCCACAAGCGGCCCGCTGTAGGTATACTCACACAAACACACTCACCAACGGTTCACGGACGCACGCTCGTTCAACTAACCGGCGGGGTGATTATGTAAAATTTTGCAGTAGCGATAGCAACGCGACAGCAGTAGCAATGCGACAGCGACCACTACGCGATCGGTCGCAAAATGTCACTTGAATTCGTATTACGCAAGCCGATCGCACGTCTATTGCTCGCCTGTCGCAGAATGTACTTTTGCCATCGATACTTCAAAGATTAATAAAATTGCTTGTTAAATGGATGTATTTCAATAACCACAGTAAACGTACTCGACAATTACCTACAGCAAGTCAACAATCACTTTGCAACAGGTGCAGAGGTTGTTGCTGTTTGACGTTTCATTTTGTTCGGCTGTCGCTGTCGCATTGCTGTCGTATTGCTGTCAAGTAAAATTAGATAATACCAATTTGATGTGTGCAAAAGTGACGTTTGACAGCAATGATCGCGAGATTTACGCCTGTCGCAAACCTGTCGCGAGATACGTAATCACCCCGCGGTACAGTTGGTGACAAACATGCGCATATGTGTGAGTGCACCTACAGCGGGCCGCTTACTAGAAGCTTCCCCTCTGTAGGTACTCTGTGGCTCTACCTACCTCAACTTTATTATCACAAACAGATACTTACCTACTACTTCAATTTTGGTTGTTTAGATTTTATGTGTAGATATACCATATAAAAATATTAATTTTGTTATTACTCGCAAACTGTAACTACTAACTTAATATACTTAAGCTGATTTAAATTAAAAACTGTTATGGCAAATTCTTAATTACTTAGTAAATAGCCATTATCGCATGATAATGGACACGTAGCCGGTGACCTTTGCAGGATCTAATCAATCACCAACATTTAAGTACTAGTATAGAAGTGTTTTCCATGATTAATTTACTCACAAAAACTAAGCCCGTCGGATCATAAAACGCATTGTCTTTAGACATCTTCTATCTTCTATCTATCTATAATATAATAAAACTGTAACAGATCCAATTCTGTACATTGAAGATATTTTGAAAATTTTTATTGGAGGGCACTCTATAATTCATACTGAAGCCAAAACTGCAATTTTTTTCATTTTTGTCTGTCTGTCTGTCTGTTTGTCTGTATCTTGGCCGCGCATCACGCCGAAACTACTGAATGGATTCGAATGAAACTTGGTACGATTTGAGTTTATACTCTGAGGTAGGACATAGGATACTTTTTATCCCGAAATTCAGCACGGTTCCCTCGGGAGAGGGGAAGAAAGTTAAAACATGTATTTAGCTGTAATTCATTAACGCGTCGTTCGATTTTACTCATTTTTTTTTTGTTAGAAAGGTAGTACTTCAAGTATTGTCTCGTAAATATTTCAAGGTCATAGTTTTTTTAGTTCAGAAATGACACATTTATTGGGTTCAAATAATTTGGGACACGGATCTTTACCCGTAGTGGTTATTTTAAACTGGCGTGCCTTTAATTTATGTTTGTCGGTCTGTTTATTTGTGCCAGCTAATCTCTGAAACAGCTGGATTGATTTTAATGGAACTTTCAATGTTATAAGGAGTAACTTAGGCTACATTTAGTTTAGGTACATAAAAGAATTATGGGATCCAATCCGATCCTATATAAAAACCTATATCTACGCGAACGAAGTTGCGGGGGTCAGCTAGTTTATTTATAAAAGCCCCCTTAAAAGCTCCCTTCAACAGTGCAGGTTTTTGAGATAAAAATGAAAAAATGGGCATCCTTACGCATATCTATCTTCGACTTGACCAAGAACAAAATAGGAAGCGAATATTAGGTTGACCAGATGTTAGTGATAGCATATTTGCTAATAGTGGAGGAAACGTAAAGGCCAGATTCGTGTGTTACCCATCCTTATGACTTGGGTAAACATTGCTGAACTAGCACAATCAATATGTCTGTCGCAACTACTTAGTCTGCTGTCTGCACCAACCTCAATCAACATAAACATTAAAAGTACATAAATATCAAGATAGACCCAGGATAAACGGCGTCATTGAATGAATAGTCGTGCCAACTCCTAACTCAAACACTCTTAATGTTTCAGTATCGTTGAAAGAAGCAATGAAGATCGGATTTATTGGTGGTGGAAGATTGGCGTATGCCTTGGCGAGTGGATTCATTTCAGCCGGTTTGTATCTATATATTTATACTTTATCCTTGTATACTTAGTTTACGAAAACACTTTCTAGAGATAGGATGGTCAGGTAGGTATATGTATAATAGGTAGGTACTACCACGTTTAAATATTGACAGAAGACATCAAGTGAGTCACAAGGAGCTCATCAAGTCACAAGGAGATCCTCAAGACTACTCAAGATACCTCTTTATAACATAACTAGCTGACCCCCGCAACTTCGTTCGCGTGTTTATAGGTTTTATATAGAATCGGATCGGATCCCATAATTCTTTTATATACCTAAACTAAATGTAGCCTGTTACTCCTTATAACATTGAAAGTTCCATTAAAATCGATCCAGCCATTTCGGAGATTAGCTGGAACAAATAGACAGAACGACAAACATAAATTTAAACGCACGCCAGTTTAAAATACGCCGTACGTACAAAGATCCGGGTCCCAAGTTATGGGAACCCAATAAATGCCTGTCATTTCTAAACTAAAAAACCTATGACCTTGAAATATTTACGAGACAATACTTAAAGTACTACCTTTCTAACAAAAAAAGAATGAGTGAAATCGAATAACGCGTTAATGAATTACAGCTAAATACACGTTTTAACTTTCATCCCCTCTTCCAAGGGAACCATGCTGGATTTCGGGATAAAAAGTATCCTATAACCGGTACCTCGGAGTATAAACTCAAATCGTACCAAGTTTCATTCGAATCCGTTCAGTAGTTTCAGCGTGATGCGCGGCCAAGATACAGACAGACAGACAGACAGACAGACAGACAGACAGACAGACAGACAGACAGACAGACAGACAGACAAAAATGAAAAAAATTGCAGTTTTGGCTTCAGTATCGATTATGGAGTGCCCTCCAATAAAAAATTTCAAAATATCTTCAATGTACAGAATTGGATCTGTTACAGTTTTATTATATTATAGATATTATATCATGCGGAGAACATTTAGATCAGTTGAAACGATGACAAAGAATAATCTTCGAAAAGAACTAAGCGACTCGGACGATGAATTGCAAGATTTAATCAAGACATTACGTTTCGGTAACCTTAGTTTTTAACGTCACTAAAATAAATATTTATCGAACTCAATTGACCCTCATCTATACTATTACGTTATGCCTCGTATAAGGAATCCTTGAATAAGTACTTACCTATTAGATATCTTATCTTAATCAATGTTAATTAGTGTTTGTAAAATGTAAACGTAATCAGCTGGATATTATTAGAAATAGAAAGAACAATGACGAAATTCAACGTAAAAGTTATGAGAAATTTTAAATCACCATAGTTACAACATAGATAAAGTATTAACAAATTTTCCATCCTCTTTGAATGTCTGACGTACACTGTGGGACATACCTATGAAGGTAGTTGACGAAAGGAGATGGCCCCTCCCCAATACATTGTTTGCCCCAGAAAAAAATTTTATGCGTCACGATGAAACTTTTACCTTTGGATTGGTTTTCCTGTGTAAATTAATAATAAATAGTATTCTTGACCCTTGATAGTGTGATTATTGTTTATTGAGTACCCTAACATCTCACTAAAAATATCCTACCTAAAAAGTTGTGTTAGTAAAAAATGTTTTGCTACAGGTAATTTAACGAACACAAAGTATTATTGGGTATTTAACGGCATACTTAGTGATATTTGGAACTGTCTAACTGCTGATATTAATCCAAGCACTCTTCGAGATAGGATTATCGAAAGTAATATTAGCACAACGATAATGAAACGCCATTGCCGCCGAGATGTCACAACACAACAAAGTCAAAATCTCTAATTCACGTTTCGCTCACGAATGTTCTGATGCAAACTTGCGTTAAAGCACTGCGGAGCATCAACTAGTGGTCAATTACTTGACGCAGACTGGAAGAATAACACAAAACAGAGTAAAATTGGTAAAATACAAGAAAATCACATAAGCGCAAACATGCAGCTCAACCAAGTGCCTTGTATAGGGATGTTCGTCACGATCTGAATCCGATACTTATGTAGATCGATACAATGGTATACGATTCAGTTGCTAATTTTATTGATCAATATCATTCGGTACGGTATGGTGGAATGATACACATTGTACAAAAAGTCGGGCCAAAAATATAGTTCGATCACTGTCAGTTCACTGACAAACGTTAAAGATTTAAAATAATGTCAAAACCTAAAAGTAGTTTCGTCATTTTATTTGAAACGCAGACCACAACGCATGTGGCCAGTTTTTTTAACCAACTTCAAAAAAAAGGAGGTTCTGTATTCGACCCGTATGTACGAGTATGTATGTGACTACTACAATTTAACAATACTACGATTAAACCACCTAATTGAAATAATATATAATTTTTTGGAGTCGGCGCCAAACCACATGCAATTCATGTAAAATAAACAGTAAATGTAAAAGTAAATGCAAGTAAAGTCAGATTAGGTATCCACTTTTGAATGCGAGCGCGGTGAACCATGATAGCCGCGGAGCGCGAAGCTGTCCGGGATGCGGGGGGCACATTTTCAACTAGAAAAATATGAAAGTCATTGATCCCCGACTTCAAAAAATTATATATTATTCGAGTTAGGTAGTTTAATCGTCAATCTAAATAAATAAAATATTATTTTAAACTTTTTAGTTCGAATCGATTGAAAATCTTTTTTTTTTAATATTAGAAACTCGTATCTGCGCGTCGATTCGAATTGATACTTTTCTTTCGATACCAAGTAAGACTTGAAAGTAGTGATTCGATACCAAAAGTACTCGGTATCGAAACAAAAGTATCGAGTACTTGCTTGTATTGTATCGAACATCACTATAGTCTGATTTTTAATTACAGTTGTCATTTAAAAATAACAGACAGTTGTTGTCATGTCAAAAATAGAATGACTTGTATCAAAAACAGGGTTACTAACTGAATTTAGATTTTACCCCTAACTAAAGTACCTGAAGTATCTGTCAGGCATTTGTCATATCGCACGCTTATTAATAAACCGAAATAAGTCAAAAAACCACTTTTGTGGGAAATCGCTGTCAAAGTTTTGACCCTCTACCTTGCTGGAAACATTTTGTCGTCTTTCACGTGTTTACGATTCTATTTTTAGGTACTTAGTCTTAAATTGTAGGGTGATGTATAGCGGATTTAAATAAGTGAACATTATAATGAAATTGTTTATATTTAACGAATAAAATAAGTTTTTTTTCTCAAGTTCCGACTTCTGCCAGTTTAGTACAAAAAAATTGGGACAAATTGTTTGAATATCTTTGAAATAAGACTTAATAATTCAGTTTAGTATTAAAAATTCTATTAGATTATTTGGATATTTGATACTTACTACAGTTTAAAAATAAAATAAAAATAAAAGTGCAGAAATATTTAGTGAAAAATCTTTTTATTTGTTAATAGTTATTTTACGTTTTGCATTAAAGTTTTATCAAAACTGCTTTGGTATCCTTATAATAATTTTAGTTAAATAGTAATCACAAAAATAGGAACTTGAATAAGTTTGTAAGTCAAGAACACGTCCGGCTGTACACTGAGGTACCGTAGCGCGATAGATGGAAGAGCTATTTCCGAGGTATTTTGTATGTTACAATAATTGCTTGTGTTTAACTGAAACTGCTCTTGACTGCACTTACTAACCATCAAAGTCAGCACTTAAATTATTTCGTCGTTTCTCAACCAATAGAGGTCCACTGCTGGACATAGGTCTCTTGCAAGTATCGCCATAGAACACAATCTTGTGCCGCCTGTTTCCAGCGGCTGCCAGCGACTCGCTTGAGATCGTCGGTCCATGTAGTGGGGGATCTTCCAACACTTCGTTTGCTGGTGCGAGGTCACCAGTCAAATACCTTGGGATCCCAACGTCCATCGATTCTTGGAGCAATGTGCTCATTTCGATGAACTATGGCGGTAACTCTGGTTCTCCTGCGGATCTCCTCATTTATGATTTGATCCCACAGACATATTCCGAGCATAGCTCTCTCCATTGCCCGTTGAGTAACCCTGGGCCTTCTTATGAGGCCCATTGTTAGCGACCATGTCTCAGATCCAGGCAACACGCACTGTTCAAAGACTGTCGTCTTTAGACACTGAGAGATATTGGACGAAAAGACATCTCGAAGTTTCCCGAAGGCTGCCCCTTCGAGTTAGATTCGGCGGTTGATCTCTTTCTCAAAATTGGACCTACCTAAGTACCTAGCTGGACCGTGTCCCAGGTATATAATATACTCGTCTACAATTTCGAGTACCGAGTTCTCAACGATTACCGGGTGGAGCGAAACATTAGACATGATCTTCGTCTTTCTTATATTACTCATGTTCATTTTTAGGCCCACCTTTTGAGAAACTCTGCTGAGATCATTGAACATTGTATTGAGGTCTCCCAGAGTCTCTGGCATAACGACTATATCATTGGCAACCGTAGGTGAGTGATGTACTCGCCATTTATGTTGATGCCAAGTCCGTTCCAGTCAAGAAACTTAAAGACGTACTCCTCGCTGCAATTGGATTGACCTCCAATGAATATAAAATTACTTTGCTATAATCCGCTAACAGTGACAAATTTGTAGGCACAACACCACACAAATTCACCACAAAATGAACTCGACGATCGTTTCGCTCCGACACCGGAGCATCTTCAGGAGATGTTGACTTCACAACGGACGATTGCAAAGTCTTGCAATCGACTTGACTTTGCAATCGTCCGTTGTGATGTCAACATCTCCTGAAGATGCTCCGGTGTCGGAGCAAAACGATCGTCGAGTTCATTTTGTGGTGAATTTGTGTGGTGTTGTGCCTACAAAGTCACTGTTAGCGGATTATAGCAAAGTAATTTTATATTCATTGTATATCAAGGAATTCCGCAAAGTAACGCCTGCTTCTATTCAACATTGGATTGACCTCGTAGTCTGGTCCTGTATACGGACTGACATAGTAGCGTTTTTGTACAAACACATCAGCGCTTAGATGTACCGATAGTCGACATCTCTGCAGTTATCTCAATACAGCCCAAGTTACAACCGAATCGAAGGCTTTCTCATAGTCGATAAATAGGCTAAGCAAAGTAGTCGGTTATACTCTTTGGTCTTCGGTATATCCTGACGCAGCGTATGGATGTAGTCTATGGTACTGAAGCCTTTTCGGAACCCAGCCTGTTCGGGAGGCTGAAAGTCGTCAAACTTTAAGGGAGACGGTTCGTAATGACTCTCGAGAACAACTTGTAGACATGACTCAGCAGCGAGATGGGTCTATAAAATTCTTTAGCATGGTATTATCGCCCTTTTTGAAGAAAAGAACAAGCACGCCTCTGTGCCATGCCTCTGGTGTTATACCCTCGTCGATAACGAAATTGAGCAGTCGCTGAAAGACCTTAAGAACTGGTTTTCTAAATGCTTTCAGGAGTTTTGCTGTGATTTCATCATCACTTGGCGCCTTGTTGTCCTTAAGTTGTTTGAGAGCCATACTAATCTCGTATAGGCTGACGTCCGGGATAATATTATATTCGGTATAGTGTCGGGTCAATTTAGCTCTGGGACCTTTAGCCAAATCTTCAACAGGCTTCTGTATTGAAGTGTACAGCTGTCCGTAGAAGTTCTCAACCTCCCTCAAAATCTCAGGTTTAGATGAAATGAGACTACCGCTGTCGGTCTTGAGTCACATCAGCTGACTCTGACCGATGGGCAGATCTCTCGCGAACATCTTTGAGCCTTTGTTACGCTCAATGGTCTCTTTGATACGCTCGGTGTTAAAGTATTGCAGATCGCGTGTCTGATCGCGCGTGATTATCTGTCTATTAATCCGCCGATATGTAAAGGCGTCTCTAGAAGACTGGAGTCTCATTTCATGTCTCTGTTCCATGAGATTGGTTCTATTTTTACGGTGGGTCTTAAAAAACCTAGACCCGACCGCATGGACAGTTTCCACCAGCCTGTTGTTCAGTTCGTCCACAGAATCGCAATCTGCCAGTCAAGTAAATCGGTTTTGCAATTTGAGTTGAAAGCTCTCGGGGTATATCGGGATATGGGTATGAGAAGGTTGGAGCGTCGACTTCATCAGTCTGGTCGTTTCAAGCTTTATGTTGAGATTCAATGTGCCTCTTACCATATATACGGTGATTGCTCCCGGTTTTTACCCTGTTGATGCCAGAGACATCATAGAATATGTGCCGTTTGGTAGACATGATGAAGTCAATTTCAGTTTTCGTAGAACCGTTGGGACTCATCCAGGCCCATTTCCTGTGTGGCCGCTTCCTGAAGAAAGAGTTCATCATAATATTATAGAGATCCTCCTTCTCCATGAAGTCAGCCAGCATTTTTGACCCCTATTACTTATCACAACCAGTTCTTGTTTTGGCATCGTTGTTTTCTTATGGCACACGTCATGTTTAATCACAACTATGGAATTGGAAAATTAAATAATTTTATTACAAAAAATTAATAAACTGCACTAATTGCTAGAGTACTTTTGGACTTTTGGATAATTTAAAAAATAGAAAGAAACAAATACGAATACTTTTTAAATTTGCTGATAGTTTTAGTAACTAAGTGAAATAAAATGGAATTGTTTCCTGAACTTAAGATAGAATTAAAACTAAAACGCACTAACACATATTATTTTATAATTATTCACAGTAAATTTAATAAAATACTGAAATATGTCTCAATCATGCATGTTGTAATAAAACACCATTTTCAACTAACGTGAAATAAATCAAAATCGCTCTTGTTTAGAAATAAAAAAAAAATTGAATAAACTTACGTGCGCTTGTAAATAAAATGAACTATTTCGCATTAATTCGTCGTCGTCAAAAAAAGGTAACGTTCACCTCACATCGCGGTTGACGCATCACTGAATGATTCCCTATCTCATAAAATGCTTTGTCGCGCGTTTTAATAATAAAGAGAAGGGTGATCCATTAAATCGGCCATTTTGCTCTGTTTCGCGTGGCAGTCAGATTGTACCTATTCTTTGAGTTGAGTTACTTCATTTTATTAGTAAAAGTAGGAATCAACAAATTTTGACTTATTTCGGTTTATTAATAAGCGTGCGATATCTACATGAGGCAATTGATTTTTATTTACGTAAGTTTTGAATTTATTATCTTTTTTGTGGGAACTGTTTTATCTCTAGCAACATTAAAAGTCATCAAACCTCACGTCAAATAAAAATCAGACTATAGCTGTAAATAAAATGGCAGTAAACAATAACAGGAAATAAAAATACTTCTTTTTAGAATGATTTTAAAAAACCCTGCTAGTTCGTAGGTTTCTATTTTTGTCTTTCAAAATAATAATTATAAAGTAATTTTATTACATTTATATAGTTAGGTCTCTTGGTATTTTTCACTATACAAACTTAAAACGACTCTGGGGCAATTTTGGGACATCTCCTTTGTTGCAGGACCAAAAAGATCTGTAATTATAATAAACTCGTAAATGTTTATTAATTTTTAGCACTCCTCTAAGCTATTACTATATTCTATAGGTCATGCACTTTTACTTATGGCTCTTGGGTAACAAGTCGCAAGAATCTTCTTCTGGTAGAGATAGCTACTACAATTATTTTCCTATTAGTATATTATACTGCACCAATTTTCATTGTTTCTTTATTGGTATTCAATTCCATTTAAATTCCATTCAAACACCTACCTAACTCAATTATGGAAGAAAATTCGTTTGTCATGCAGGTTTGGCAAAAGCAGATGAAATCACAGCGAGTTGTCACCCATCGGATTTGGTCTCTGCTGAGGCATTCAAGGTAAACCGCACAACACCACAGTTATGCGCATATAGTCCAGTGGCTTAAAACATACCAACAAATGACGAATATTATACCTAAGTATAGATAGTAAGTGAATAAAAAAATAATTAGACACTCATCTTAATAGAAATTGGGAGCCACAGCCTTCTTTGAAAACAAGCCAGTAGTGGAGAGGTCTGAGGTGGTAATTGTATCAGTCAAGCCTGATGTGGTGGTTCCAGCTCTGCAGGATGTAAGGGACCTGCCTGCGTCAAAGAACAAGCTGTTCATCTCGGTAGCTATGGGCGTGTCCACCGGAACTATTGAAAAGGTAAAATTTATTTGTAAACAAATTGATACGCTATCCCAAAAGAAAGTTCTCAGATGCTCTGAATAATTTTTAGTATCCGTTGGGCATTAATGGCACTGCATGTTGGTGCACCTACCTATTTTATTAAGTCGTAAATGAATGAGTTGCTAGATTATTTTAATAGGTACTTATTTTAAGTGATAATATTTTGCTCGTGAGATGTTGACAGTAAAAAAGAATATTAAAAATCCATTCCATTCCCATTTCAGGTCCTCCCGTTAGAAGCTCGCGTGATCCGAGTTATGCCGAACACTCCGGCTCTAGTCAAAGAAGGCGCTGCAGCGTTGAGCAGAGGTTCCAGGGCGACGGCTGACGACGCCAAGGTTGCTGCGCAGCTGTTCCGCGCTGTCGGCACTTGCGACGAAGTACCCGAGTACCAGATGGACGCTGTTACTGCTCTTAGCGGGAGTGGACCAGCTTATGTGAGTAATGCTCTAGCTCGCGTAATCCGCGATACGCCAAGCACTCGGGCTCTACTCAAAGAAGACACAGTCGCGTTAAGCAGAGGCTCCACGGTGGCTGGTCGTTTGTTGACGAACTTCGTGTGTACTAGATGGATAATTATTTGGTACTGCTCATGCAGCACATGTCATTACTGTCAGCACATGTCCCCTATAATCTATAACGGATCTTACAACAATTACAATTGTTCCAGGTGTACATGCTAATAGAATCGTTGGCCGACGGCGGGGTCCGCTGCGGTCTGCCGCGCGACCTCGCACTGCGTCTGGCCACACAGACCACGCTGGGCTCGGCGGCCATGCTGCGCGATGGCGGACACCCCGCCGCCTTGAAGGACAACGTCACATCCCCCGCGGGCTCCACGGCGGAGGGGACCTATCACTTAGAAAAGAACGGTATGACCCAAGAGCGTCGCCAGCTGATGAGCGAGGGGGGGGGGGCCGAGTTGATATATGGAGAATGGAAAAATTATGAATTTTAGGTTCATTCGAGAGGTTATGAAGCTATATAGCAAGTGTAGCTATTGACAGGACTTGACGTTATTACTTTTATAAGTCAAGTGCTGATCAAGTGAGTAAAAGGACTTTGGTTGCATTTGGGTATATTTTTCTAACCTCTACCAAGTTGTAAAACAAAGTTCCCCGCCGCATCTGTCTGTCTGTTCGCGATATACTCAAAAACTACAGAACGGATTTTCATGGAGTTTTACCAATAGGTAGAGAAAGTGATTCACGAATCACGAGGAAGGTTTAGGTCTATAATTTGTTAAGTTTTCTGTGTAATTGTGTTAATTGGTTGAAATATGACGATAATCGTTGAAAATGTCGGAAGAAGTCAAGCTGCCTGGAAGCTTTCATAGAAAATGTTGAGATATCAATGTATGGTGGGATAGTAATTACTGCCCGTGCGAAGCCGTGGCGAGTCGCTAGTAGGCTATAAGTACATATAATATAATAAGTTATGATCTTAGAACTAAGGCGAAAGAGAGTTATTACTTACATTATTACTTACCTGCTAGTTGCTAACTTGCTACTCACCCATCGAACTATTACGCTATTTATTCTAAGTACTCACCATTACTTACATAGTCGTCTTTGGGATTTCAGTCTATCATTGCCCATTGAGCTACTTGAAATGAAACGATTGTTCTTCAATTTGAACTTGAAGTTTGAATTTTATTTTTTTCAGGATTCAGATCAGCTATTATTGGCGCAGTAATGGCGGCGATGGAAAGGTGTAAAGTAGTCAATAAATTATATCAATAGGTAAAGTTACTAAATAAAATGGTTATAAAAATTGTTAAACATGGACTCTCCGAATTATTTTGTAAAGAAATAAAAAATCTATTCATTTCCCTGGATTTATTCATTAGATTCCTTTGCTACCTCACCTTTTTTTTTTTTTTTTGACGTGGTGGAAACCTTTTATAGGTACCCCCGTTCTGCGGCCGAATGCGGCAGAACGAAGGTTATGTGGGACTCCAACCGGGTATACCCACTAAAACCACCACGGCATGACCCTCATGCTGTCTGTGCTGGACGCCTGGGGAACCCAAAGTATGCATCCCAGGTGTCCAGCAGCCGCCCCAGCTGGGGCTCCCGCTCGCCTCTGGGCTGTCCCTCCAGAGGCTCGCGCCCTCCCGTAATTTTTAACGAGGTTTTCTTCCTCCCGCGATGGGCATCGCTGCCCCCCGCCCCGGGGTGTCTCACCCCCAGTTTCATCCGCAGTGCCCTCTGCTAATCAGAGGGACACGCGGAGAAACCTCCCTCCGCCAGGTCATTGGCCATGGCTAACAATATCCCCGAAATTATTAACCATGTTACCGGGGCGCACCGGCCCGAATACTGCTCTTCCCCTCGGACGTATCCAAGAGGACCAGCAGCACCCAGGCACACTTGGAGGTTACCTGGCTAGCACCTCACCTACCTCATCATCCTCAAACCTACATCAAGGGTATCAAATCAACACTTTTACATAAACAACAGTTAGTGATAAGTAATCGATATGCCCCTGTAGCCTAGTCAATCTACCTACTATCAAAATCGACAAAAGAAGATAAAAAATCTTATAAGTAGTTTTGAAAATTGGTCAAAAATATTCTTTGGGCCTTCCTCTTGAACATATCCAAAAACCCCATATGGGGGGGGAGATGAGGAACCGGCCGCCATTTAGAATTTTAAGTCCTTTTTTTCGGTTTTTACTCATAACCATAAGTATCTCGAAAACTTCTACGGCTAGCATTATGATTATTTCTTTAGCTTTTTCCTTTTTCTCACGACAAGCCTCATCTATTCTTGATGTGCAGAACTGTTATAAAATTTACGATAAGTGCCATCTGTTGTTGAGTTTTAGACTGACTAAATTAACCATAGACTATTGGGTCTTTCCCAAGGGTCTTTCTTATTGCTCATTTTGACATAGTTCACAATAGATGGCGCTGTAAATCTAACATTTGACAAATGACAGACATCAAGGTTGACAAGTTACAGAAAAAAATGTCTTGTCGCGTTTCGTTTTCTCTGCTAACGGCTGTTGGTTTGCACTTTGCGGCTTTGAATTGGTAGTGAATAAATAAAATACGTCACATGCTAAATGGTCATTTGAAATTGCATTCAGGCTGAACGAAAATTCGTGACCTTGTTTTACTACAATTACTGTTGTGCTTCGTGGTACGCCCGGCACTTGTTTACATGTTACGTTGAGTTTCGTTAGATTTTATAGCGGTATGGTACGGTTTTATCTCATGAAATTGGAAAACAAAGCGTCCGAACTCGGTTGAATTAGTGTGTCGAAGTTTCTGCGGACTGTGTCAAGAGCTGATATGACCTTATATTCGAGCGAGGAATCTACCCACGCCGTATATTAGAGACTCCTACACGACGCTGATGGTTGGAACTGCGTCGCTGATAGTCGAAACATGGGAATAAAACTGGACAAATAACGTTTTATAGTTATTAGTTCCTGTTGTGTTTATAGTTGTTTCTAAAGTTACATTCGGTTAAGTGTTAGCGACAGTTGTGATGTTAATTTGGTGCTAAATGTGTGAGTTTTTGTGTTACATCTGTTGTAAACAATCAAGGCTAACACTGAACGCCGGTAGCACCTGCGCGGACCAGTTTTACAACAAGTAGTATGTATTAATCTAATCATTGAACACTTAGTATAGTAATCATTTACTTAGTAAACCTAATCTATAAAATTAAATAAAGTTGCAGTGTCTGAGATTTCAAAATCTCTTATTTAGTTCATGATTATTTGAATGTGTGATTTAGTTATGCTTCATAACTCAATCACATATTTTTAAAATTTTTGTCTATCTGTCTACTTAAATGGATTAATCTTCACACTTTCAAAGGCATTCGGAAGAATAAACAAGCATTGATTGAGGCTCCTTTTTATCCCGAAAATATTAAAGTTCCTGTGTAAAACATAAAAACGATTTGTATTAGGGCCCAAATCTGTCTTAACAATTCTGAGATGGACATATATACTACTCTTTATCCCAGAAAGTCAAAGAAGTATATGGTTAAGGATAAAGAAATAGATGAACCATCTTCTTCACACTGGGTAGGTATCCGCACATAAACCGTGAAGGTCTGTTGTGAGTGGTGTACCTCTCCCGTTAGCCATCCAAGATCACAGAAGCCTAGCAAGCAGCCCAGGTTGCAGAGAATAGATGAAACATATTATCTAACTCAACCATGTAAAAAATCTTAAATGCCTAGTGACTCATATAAGGAGCTGGCGAACAAAACAGCATAATTACATAAAATAAACTTTTACAGAAGCAAAAAAGTATTCAAAGATGTTAAGACTTGTTCGAAGCCCACTTTGAATGCAATTTTGATGCAGTTTTAGACGGTTTTCGACAGAAAAAAGTTGAGATTCTTGTTCAGTAGGCTAGAAACTACCAGATTTAAAAAAAAAGTATTTTGATCAGAGGTGGTGTAATTATGCTGTTTTGTTCACCAACTCCTCATATGATTGACTGAACAGTTTAGTGCAAATATGTAATGGATTTTAGTGAATTGGTTATTTAATGAGTGGTTAGACAGGTATCAAGGACTACTTTCTAACTGGTTGCTTCTAATAGGTATAACATAACTTGCACCTGTTTGCCAATGTTTGTTTATATATTGGAAAAAGTCAATAGATTTGCAGAATTCCCACTGAATTTTTGAAATTAAAAAAAAGATATAATATATTTTCATTAAATATATCATGTACACATGTATATAATATAGTCTACAAATTAATATAATTTACATAAAATATGTGCATATTTTATGTAAATTACTAGAAAATGCCCGCGGCTTCGCCTGCGTGAATTTCGGTTTTGCACAAATCCCGAGGGAAGCGTGGATTTCCGGTTCCCGTTCCTGCTCCCTTTTGCAACCTTTATACCTACTTTCAAGGAAGTTTGCTATTAGTAATCTACCTATAGCTGTAGCTATAGATTTCGGTTTTTTCAAAATCCTGTGGGAACTCTTTGATTTTTCGGGATAAAAAGTAGCCTATGTTTTAAGTCAGGGCATAATCTTTCTCCATTCAAAATTTCAGCCAAATCGGTTCAGTAGTTGCAGCGTGATTGAGTAACAAACACTTTCACATTTATAATATTAGTAGGATATTAATTTGTGTCCAATTGATCATTTATGGGCATGGTGCCCATGACACTGGTGCTAAATATTGCTTTTATATTGCCCGACCTTGGAATTCATATTGAATAAAAAAAAGATTTTATCAAGTAATTAAAAGTTATTTATAAAATGCAAATGTGTAAATGTTTGTTACTTTTTCACACCCTTAACTCTGAAACGAAATTGACGAAATTCTACCCAGAAAATGTCTAAGTTCCTCTATTTATCCTGGAAAATATCAAAGTTCCTCTATGGCTTGACGCACACTGAGCGCAGCACAGAACAGTGCATTTTCTGAGAATATTGAATAATGAACTTTATCTACTCTCATATCTTAAAATCCTGATTAAGAAATCAAAATGTATCATATATTGGCCTACTTTATTCACATATATCTATAATATTAAAAAAAAATTCATTATAACACTTTTTTGTTAGGAAATTCTTGCAAAATAATGCTATAAAATAATTTTTTCTCCATTAAAGTACAGGTCTGGTCGAGTCACGACTCTGGGTTCTAGATTTTTGAGCCATGGCGGGAAATCCGTGCGACCTCCTTGGCTGTTTATGTGAGACGTATAGTATTGTCTATAGCTATTGTGTGCTATTATTTTACCTACTATAATTTTAGATATTATACAAATTAATATAGAGCATATTTTCTTCCTGGATTTTTATTTAGACGTGAAGGTGCGGCGGCCAGAGTGTGGCGCTACTATAATTGACCATAGACAATAGACATCACCTGACACTGCAGTCTGCACGCACATTTTATAACAACTGAATTTTGGCGCCATACGCTAGTTATATTATTTAAATTTTTTGATTTGTTGTTTTTGTTACTCAAAACTTTACAAGACGTGGTTTTTATTGTGCGGAAAAATGTCTAGCAGTGATACTGAAGTGAATTTAAATCCACCTGACTACCGACCAACAATCTTTTGCCAGCAAAATCAAGGAAAACTCACAACAAATATTACCAAGATTTTATGGTTTGGATTTTAAGATATGAGTTTAGATAAAGTAGTGTATGAATGTAATGTATTACTCCTGTGATACTATTAAAAAACTCACCTGTGGCTCGTTTTTTAAACTCACACTCATGTTTTAATAACCTCTATTATGCAACCGTTTCATAAACTACTATTAGGACTAGTATTAATTATATTTCAAGAATAAATACGCGCGCACGCGCTACGCTTAATTATTCAGTGTTCTCAGAAAATACTCTGCTTTGCACTGACTCAGTGTGCCAGGCCTATGTAGTATAGTTTTCAGTTTGTCAACTTTTGACCAACTTTTGTTTGTTAAATAAACTAGAAAGTAGTATGTTTCTTATGCGTCATCATACTGAAGGGTTATCTTTATCTTTGTAGACAGTAAGGTGGTAAATACAATTGGTGAGAGACCAGACAAAATCTGAGCTGCTTCATAAATTGCTCCTAGCAGGGATTCAGACCTTAAAGTTCCTATATTTATGAAGCCATAAACCACACTATAGCAACACCTTCATCTTCAAAACTATTCCATTTAAAATTATGTATTAAAGTTTCTTTCTAATTTTTCTTGGTAGAAAGTGCATTTCAAACCAGGTGGTAGATTCTCTTCTATTTTTGAAGCACTTGTTTAAAGTTTTCTTGGATAAAAAGTTCCTATTTTATTCATCTTTTCAGGTAGACTCAAAGCACAAACCCACAATGAACACCAACAAGCAGCTCTCAACGTAAAAGCCAGAGTCCACATTGTGAGCAGCGGGACAGAAATCTGTCAAGATAAAGAAATCAGTCACCCTGCTGTGCTACAAAGCGAGGATGGACGACAATGATGTCATCATATCCTCCACAGAAATTATTAAAGGTAACATTTCCAATTTCTATAATTAATTGTTTACTGCCGGCTTTTTAATCCCCGACGCAAAAACGTATAACACCCCGTATAAGTTTGACATGTTTGTGTGTGTGTCTGTTACCCCGTAGCCCTCAAACGGGTGAACCGATTTGAATGCGGTTTTTTTTAAAGGTGAATTAGTCGGGAGTGTTCTTAGCTATGTTTGATGAAAATCGGTCTAAGATGAACGCCGCCACAAAATGGCGGATTACGTATTTTTTCACAACTCCCTCAATATGGATATAAAGTGAAAGGGCTTGACTAGTAGAATAGCACTATGTAAATCCAAGATGGCCGCTACAATAAAATGGCGAAAGTCGGGGGTTTTTAAATTTTTAATTTATACTTGTCTCAGTAGAATATGTTATTCGAATAATTATTATCACCTAACTAATTTATCATATTAATTTTATTATCTAACTTAAAGCTCAAACGCAAATGAGTTTTATTTCATCATCCACATCATCATCATGATCAACCCATTACCGGCTCACTACAGAGCACGGGTCTCCTCTCAGAGTGAGAAGGGTTTTGGCCATAGTCTACCACGCTGGCCAAGCGGATTGGCAGACTTCACACACCTTTGAGAACGTTATGGAGAACTCTCAGGCGTGCAGGTTTCCTCACGATGTTTTCTTCACCGTTAAAACATGTGATATTTAAATACTTGAATTAAAACGCACATAACTCCGAAAAGTTAGAGGTGCGTGCCCGGGATCGAACCCACGACCTCCGATTAGGAGTCGGTCGTCCTAACCACTAGGCTATCACAGCTTTTAAAAAAAAAAGCTGAGTTTTATTTACTTTGACATAATATTATTTTATTTGTAATGAAAACCAAAACAGATCAAGTGCACCCAAAATGATGTTTGTGTTTAATGCAAGCAAAATACAGTTCTCATTAAAGAGATATCTGTACCGACATGTAGACATACATACAAAAGACTTACTGACTGAACATGAACACACAGCTCAAATTGTATATTTCTCATGTACGTTGCTCTAATATAGTATCCCCACTAAACAAGAATTTTCAAAAATTCCACCCAAATAGTGGTAATGTAGGGGATGTGTATTTGTCTGAAAATTCAACATTTTTGAAGTGAATTTCATGGATAATAATTGACTTTTAGATGAAATCATAGTCAAAAGAAAGTTAATAATTTAAAAAAATCTAATCATAAAAATAATCTTATCAATTTGTATGACCCTACCGTTTATAGCGATCTAATGAATGAATTACACACTAATAAATTACAATTGTAGCTTCATGTAACGTACGTATACACTCGTAACAGTAGGAATGACATCAATGTCCACAGTGCACATTACATCACTGCATCCTTAGGGTCTGTGCAGATAGACGGGTTACCTTGAGTTTGTTAAAAAAGATGTAATCTAATAAATCTAAAAACTCAGCGTGCATTGTAAAATATAATAAACTAGCTTTTGCCCGCGGATTCGCCCGCGTGAATTTCGGTTTTTTCAAAAATCCCGAGGGAATCGTGGATTTCCGGTTCCCGTTGCCGATCCCTTTTCCAACCTTTATACATATTTTCAAGGAATTTTGCTATAGTAATTTACCTATAGCTGTGGCTGTAGATTGCTGTAGCAAACTTCGTTTTTTTTTTAATTCCGCGGGAACTGTTCCAGGATAAAAATAGCCTATGTGTTATTCCAGGGTATAAAATATAATCTATCTCCCTTCAAAATTTCAGCCAAATCGGTTCAGTTTCAGTAGTTGCGGCGTTAAAGAGTAACAAACATTCATACTATTTTCTACATACATACATACAACTTTTCTATTCTAATCTATTCATACATACATACACATATAAACTTTCAGCTTTATAATATTAGTGTGATTTAAACTATGAAATTAATTAAAATTATACAACTATTATTTAAACAGCAATATATTATGGATTACAGACATTACAGACTTCTTGTTTAGGTTCACTTCGGCAATCCGAGATGACTGGATGGCGTCTCATAGGAATAAAAAATGCACGTAATATTATTTATTAGTATTTGCGCACTATAATATCTCCTGCGTAGATCCGTTGAGACTAAGATTGTTCAAACACAATAAATCAATGGTCAGGGTGTGGATTAAATAACTACAAGTCGCCCACCCGTTGCACTACATAATTTACATTACATACAAAAATTGTCGTACCTAATCTTAGCACAAGCTTTGCGCCTACTTGGATTGGAAAGGGAAATACATGTCTAATATTTTATAATTAAAAAAAATCTTTGATAGGAAAAGATTAAATAATTTGGTAATGGTAAGTTTGGTGATACGAAGCGATGTGAACACAGCCTTGTATTCACCAGTAGAATTAACTCTTTATGTGGGTGACCTTCACGGATTCACACTATATCCACCTAATACTAGTACCTTAACTATATACTCATTACTCCTAGTTGGTCCACTATGGAATTGCTCACATTGCTTGTCCATTTCAAATGATTAATGACTTTGTACATTAACATAAGTAATTGACTGTAGTTAAATTACAAGTAAATTACCACCTAGTTTATCTAAAATTTTGATTTTTGAGGTTAGCTTTGCATAAGAAGATTTATATCTCGAATTTTTAATACATAAAGAGTTTACCCGCAAAAATGTTATAGAAAATTATACTAATTTTGATAAAATCATATTGCTAGTAATAAATTGTCGTAGGTCTTCTTGGAAATTGCTCAATAAAAACTGTTACCAAAACTCCTTAAATGAAGAAGCCGAAATATCCACTGAATATTTCGGCCGCAATTTCGGAATTATTTGGATTTTTTTTTTGAGGAACGCAGCCTGTACATTCTGAGTTTGCGCACCTTCAAAACTTTACTAAATACTACGTATCTACTGTATGTAATGTAAAATGAACCCAAAAAGTCGTAATTCAATATTTCGAATATTTATTTTACAACATTTCTGCTTGGGACGCTGGCTGTTTTCGAATGCTGAATGTATTAGCGAACTCAAACCTTAAAATAAGCCAGTTTAGGTCCATTTTACTCTGAAGTCATTGTGTTTCGATCAGTTGTATTTAATAAAGTTCTCTAGCTCTAAGTACAAAGTGAGACTAAGCATACTGTACTCAAAGAATTCATTCGTATGAAGTATTATGTTGAAACTCGTATCCGTTCATATAAAGGAAAGCAGTGGAAAATGAAATGAAAGTCAGCAAACATGCAACCGTCTATTCATTGCGTTTCGATTTCGGAGCTGCAAAAAAATATTGCTCCGGAAATAGAGATGGTTAATGAGATTTTGTGAATAGAAAGTCTTCACACAGAGAAGTTATTTATTTGGACTTAGTAAAACTGTTATCTCCACACTAGTTAACTATTGTAAAACTAGTTTAGTGCTATGGTTTGGCTAGCAGAAATGTCTAATATTGTAGAATAGAATAGAAGAGTTTTTATTGAAATAAACTATTACAAGTAGGTACTTTTGAATCGTCAACATAAACAAGAAATACCTATAAATTAAAAATTTTAGAAGCATTCGCCATTTTGTGGTGGCGAATGCTTCTAAAATCGGCCATCTTGGACCGATTTTCATCAAACAGAAAAAGAACACTCCTGACTAATTCAGCTTTCAAACAAAATAAAAAAAAACAAAATCAGAATCGGTTCATCCGTTCGGGAGCTACGATGCCACAGACACACACAAATACGTCAAACTTATCGTTGCGTCGTTTTTGCGTCGGGGGTTAAAACTTAAAATATAGATACATTAATTTTTAGATACATAAGTTCGGTATTTAAGTGAAATAATAATAAATATGCGTGTTCAAAAAGCACTTTAGGAAAAGCTATGTAGTACCGATACAGACGTGCCTCTCTCCCTGAGGCACTACTACGTTGAAACTTCTGCCATTAGTTAAGAGGGGCCGCCCTGCAACAAAATTAATAAATGTTTTTGTTTTGGTCTTCAAAATTTTGTAATAAAAATCCACATACTGGCAACGTAGTTACTATAGAACAGATAGTTAAGCTATTGCATAGCTTCTATCGCGGGCCTTAAATACTGAACTAGGTGTGACAACTGTGACAAAAAAAATACTTCGCATATGTCAGACTCGAAAAGAATTTGCAAAGAACACGTACCTTCTTACGGCTTTTACGTGCTTCGTTGATCTTACTGAACTGAACTGAATTTTTAAGGTATTTAGGCTATAAAATATACACGTAACATCATTTTTATTGTAACTTGGATGTTTCATTAACAAGTAATTTCAGTAGTAGGTATAGAAAATCGTCATGTCCGTGCCCTTTTTCATAGCCACTTTGGCGAACGCAAAATAACCTCCCCTTAACTACTGATACCATTTAGTTGATACAAAATATTTCACCCCAATTCCATGGCTAAAAGTTGGAAAGTACTAAATTGTTTCATCGAAAGTTTCTGTTTTAAGGGGCATAAGTTTTCAAAATAATGGAGATAGTTCTATGTTTAATAGATATCTTTGTTCGGTATTTATACTAAATTGTTGTTTGAGAACTTTTCTACTGATGACATATATGTAACTTTTCTGCTATTCGGATTGATAATTTTATAGAAGTGTGATTTGAGTGAAATTGTCATCAAAATCCAATGAGAAATCGATTTCAGCGTTCAGCGTGGCGCATGATTGTTATTTCACTCAATATGCCAGCGAAATAATTTTGCACGCCTAGGTTGAGGCAAAGCATATTCGGAACTTTACCGTACCCTTCTATCCATGTTTTATGCAAATAAACATCATTTCATTTCGAAAACTCCCATCATTTCGACCCAAAATCGATCGTCCTTGGCCCAAATCAAAGCCGACTCGTGAGTCTGATTCTAGTCATGAGATCCAAGTAGACAAATGATCCAAGTTTACTAATCTGAATCATAGAATCACTAGTGTGTAGGCGATTAACAGACATGTAGATAAGGCATCTATTAGATAAAATCTATTGTGTAGGTTTTATGTGTCTCCTTTTGTGTTGTTTTTCCGTAAATCCGTAAAAGCAACTACCAATTAAATACCTAAAATACAAAATGCGTTGATTAGGATTACCTGATTTGAAGATTAGATCCCACCATTCTTTTCTTTTGCAGAAGATTACATACGAGTATCTCGCAGAATGTTTCTCCTTGAAGGAGGATATCCTTGTGTCATCAGCAAAAATGGTAGAAGAACTTGTCTGCTTATTAATTTTTTTTTTTTTACTTACGTTACGGACTTTATAAAATACAGGAAATTTTATTTTGCAATTACATAATTAATCTCCTCCAAAACAGGTATTGCACAAAAATGCAATTTTTTTGTAATAACGATTTTTTTCACGTTTTTTTTTTAGTATACGTCTTATCAGTAATCATCAGTACTATCACCTGTCTTCGTTTCCGAGAGCGTTCTCCTGATACCCCGTCTTTATCACCGCACCACGCGCCACCATGGCCAATTCACTGTCCCCACTTTGGGGACTTGGAAATTGGAATACTTGCCGTACACGCAACTTTTGGACACATTCCCTCGGCGCGGTATATTCACTTAATTGATACAGGGTCATTCAAACGGCGGATCAAAATACCTACTTAAACTAAAAAATACCTATAATTAAACTCAAATAATGTTTTACAATAACAACAATGAATGTGTGAATAGAATATATTTGTGAATAGATATTTTTTTTCAAACTTCAGGACTTTTTTTCTCGGCAATGGCTAAGTAGTGCGTTCTAGGTTTTGAGTATATGAATACACTCACTGAGTGCTTTACACGCGGAACCTCCGTTTGAATTGAGGACCCCACACCCTTGCCGTCTCCTTGTAAGTAGATTAAAATAAAAGAAATGGCCGTAAAGCTTCGATCACAAAAACAATGATTATTATTAATTAGCCTTTATTAGCCACAAATTTAATCGCTCAACATCAGGTGACCCGACTGCTTGTTTGCTCGCTGTTCTTATGAAAAAATTACCTGCACTGTAGGGCTATTCTCTAAAATACCATCTCGATATCGAAGCTCACTCAAGTGAAATAACTCGCTTCGAAAGCAAACTCACTTCACCTTGGTTTGATATTCTGTAAACATCTGCTACGCACTTGCGAAGTGAAGTGAGTTTGATTGAGAAGACCTGTACTATCGAGTTTTACAGAGTACAAATTAGCAAACTCATCTCGAATTCACTCTCTATAATTCGAAAATGGCTTTACAGAATAGCCCTGCTGCTGTACAAAATACTTATGTCCAACGATCCTCGTTTTTTGGATCATATCATACAATTCTTCGCATGAGTTTTTACAGAAAACCAAAACTTAGTCCCACGCATTCTGGCCAATAAGCCATTTCGACTTTGTGTACAAACGTTGCAATCCTACGCTAAAACGCTACCTACAAAAATGCCATTATTTCCAGTTCCATTTATAGTTATTTAGGGGTTAACCACGAGGCCGATGTGTAGCCTTAAGTTGTTCAATATACTTAACATTATAATAATTGGGTGGCCTTCCTAAATTATTTAGCACAGCCTTTGAAAAACGCTTTCTCTATACGCCTACGTCTGCCCCAAATCCAAACCCAGTAGGTACCCCAAGTACTCGTAGATGCTAAATATAAAGTATTGCAGGTAATTATTTATTTTTCGCATCCACTTTCGCCTAACACGAGCATCAAGAAATCGACAAAAAGACTCGCAGAAACGACGATTGTCGGCGATCCAAACATCGATATTATTCTGAGGCTATAGTGTAAAGCCCAAATAAGACGGTGCCCCGTTCATCGTTCATTTTTGCGATGAACGATGCATGATACGATATTTACTACAGCAAAGTGCCTGTGAACGATGAACGGTCAGTGTTTAGACGGTTCATTTTCGATGATTCACCGATGAAGCCTCGAAAACGAAAGCAAAAATCTCGAAAAATGAACCGTCTAATTTGGTCCAAAGGCTTTAAAGGCCAAATTAGACGGTTTTATTAAATTTTAGGTATTTAGGCGTCAGCTGATTGCGTTACATTGCGAATTTACAAAAAATATAGTTAAGGAAATACTTTAATTTTTTTGTGTTTTTTGTGGTATCATGTCAATAATCATCACTATAATACTATTAGGTACCTACCTGTCTTCGTTTCCGAAAGCGATTCCCATACACCCGTTATACCCAATTATCAACATTCAATAACGAACATGCCGATGGAGAAAAATCAATTAGGTGGATAAGCCACCGACTCGTTTACGCCTTTATGTGCACCAGTTGTCTATTATCTAATTTATTTTGTACGACGTAGAAGCATCTAGGGTAGGAACACCGGTTTCCGGACACACACCTGTTATCGTCCACCGAGCGGATCACTCTTAAGAAACGCTTAAAAATAGAAACATTATAAGACTTACATAAAAATAATGCATCTCTATGCCAACTTGAATGTCTTATCAAGACACAGAGAAAGAAAAAAGTCTATTTCACTTAAGTTTCTTTGAAAACAAAGCGATCGAATTTTGAGTATGCAATTAAGGAATGAAAATGAGCCGTGTGGAGCAAAAAAATTAGTGGCATGCTTCAACTATCACGGGAAGTTATTAATCATTTTACTATAAGATTTAGTTTGATTCTTCTTTGTAGCACTTACTTATGTTTCATAAAATACTGTGAACGTGTTTTTTTACTTTTGATTACATTAGAATACAAATAAAAGGGGTGGACGACAACTAGTTCACTATTTTCTTAAGAAAACCTGTTATCGTCCGGGCGGTCAAACACAGGTTTAGCGTCTTAATTTTAGGTAGTCTTGCTATCAATCGAGGTGTGCACAAAATTGGAATTAAGTTTATTAATTCGAATCCTATACACATACACTAGTTAGTGACTAGTCTTCGTCCACTTTTTTCTCATTGTATATAAAACTATGGGTCTTCAAAATCACGCGTGGACGATATCTAAATTTGCACTGAATAAATATTCTAAGTTTCGGCCACCAAGCTATTATTTGAAAATAAATAGATTTAGTAAAAATATAAATAATTAAACTTGTTTGACAAAAGAATTATCTTATATTTTATGTGTTTCTCCATGGAACTTTGATATATTTATAAGTTAAGATAGTATTGTCGATCATTATGATTTGTGGACGAAATTTAAAATAGAGAATCTGAAGTGCACCGGTTATCCGTCCACCTATATTTTAAACTGTATGAAAAACACATATTTTTTAATATTATGTTATTATTTAGGCGAATTTTGATTATTACTCATATCTATAATTTATTTTTTATTCATCTACAAGTTAGTCCTTGACTGCGATCTCATCTGATGTTAAGTACGATGCAGTCTAAGATGGATGCGGGATAACCTGAAAGAGGTACAGCGAAATCCGTACCCTTAAACGCTAAATGACTTGGAAGTAAAGCATACTAGACTAGAGACAATTTTGAAATTATTAAATTGAATTTACCAAATTGGTCTGCCGAGAATCAAGTAGAGGACCTTCCACTAATAAGACTTACCCCTGCGCCATGCCAGGGAGGCTGCCAAATTATATGTACCTACTTTTATATAATGTAAGTGCGATGTGGTAAAAGACGATGCAAGATAGATAGGCGCAAAGTTGGTAAAGATATTATGTCATATTGTAGACTCTATAAACCGCGTTAACAAGGCAATAGTTTTTTATCTGTTTTATTTTAAAACAAGCAGTTGACCGCTATTGCGTATGCCTAGAAAAACCACATCACTTTGTATAAAGTTCTTTATCACGCTGTGAAAGTTCTGTCAAAATAGGTTCAGCCGTTTTGAAAAGTAAGTACATATTACGAATAGACGAAAAACAGAAAATATTTTTTTATAAACGGTTTTGTGGCTTTTTAATAATGTATAAGTAAACATAAGTTCACTAATAAAAACCCATATATTTCGTAAAGACGGACAGGAAGTTAATTTTAATTGGTATAGATATTAAATACATATTAAAGTGGTGTTAATATTACATATTCAATTACTTACTCATTACATGCATACATTTTCATAGTAAATTTCTCATAGAAATCAGTGGACGGATAACAGGTACAAGGGTGGACGATAACTAGATTTAGTGGACGATAACCGGTGAAATCGGCATTTTGAGCTTTTTATTAGGATTTAAAAAAAACTAGTTATCTGACTAAAAAAATACTAACATGCAATGAAAATAGACTATACTAGAAGTATATTTTAACAAGTTTTTGTTTAATTTTTTTTATAGAACATATATTTTCACCCTCTCAAACTCAGTAACTCCACTAAATGGACGATAACCGGTAAGAAAACCCTACCTACGCGATTAAATGTCACGAAAGCTACACTTCCGTTCGTCCAAGGGCTCTCGAGTTTAAACTTTGGCCTTAGCCCGTGTACTGAAATAGCTGTAATTTCCTATTCTAACAAAACACATGCAGTAATATACGGAGCACGGTGGAAGTGTCGTGGCCTTGGTTACGTAATTTATGCAAAGACGTGTGGTCCAAGGACGAGCGACCACCGGCAAAAAAATTCATTAACATAAGCCTGCTATAAAAACGACTTTTGACGACTGTTATGCATATCGATCTGTGTCTTCCGTTGTTTTTTTTTACTATTTAGAATGTAATTGACAATAATTAATACTACAGATTACAGAAATCCTCACTCAGAAATCACGCAAACACATTTACTCTCAAATCTCAATGCTGTGCTGTTGCAAATGCGTCGCATCGTTGGCTTACCTCACACATCGTTGTATGTTATCGCTTACCTCACACATCCTTGCACTTGCGACGTCCGCGTCCACAGCACGGCGACAAGGTCACGCGTACATAGCATTTCTAGTGCTTTATAATTAGGATTTCTGTGGTTGATACTGTAACGAATATCCAACTATCCACGTTACAAGAGTACTGAATGTAAAAAAAAAACTAACTCATCGTAGTAGGTAGGTAAGTACATCAAAATAAGGACCATGATTCGACAAAACTGCTTTTCCGACTAGGTTTAACAAACTGTTTATTGAGCGTGGTTGAATAAACGGTTCTCGAGACTAATGAATAAAACATTATAGTACCTACATACCTACCTACTACTTATTTAGTGCTGTTATGTTTATGTAAATTTTAAAGTTTGCGCATATTGTAATGTAAACAACAATTTACCTGTTAACTTTTGAACTTTTACGCTAATCTAAATAATCATAAGCATAATCTTTACTGTTTGAATCAAAAATTCTTTGCAAAAACCGACTTCAAACGCGTTGAAAAGAGTGAGTACGGGAACCGGGAAATCCACAATTCGCTCGGAATTTGTGAAAAACAGAAATTCACGCGGGCGAAGCCGTGGGCAGAAGCTACTTAGTTGTTCAAAAAGCTCATATCTTGGGGCATACAAATAAAATCCGATGCAGGTAAATGCACAACAGAACTGTATGCAATTATATGGCCATTAAAAGTGATCAGCCGTCAGGGGTTTGAGGCGAGCCAGTGTTTTCTTTGCAGCTTTTTAATTACTTATTGCCTATTAGCTCGAAGAAAATTATGTAGCGCGCGGTTTTATTGGCCTACTTTACAAAGTTTTTCTTTAGGCTGAATTCACACGACACGATTTTCGTGCGGCGAAAATCGATACGTGTGAACTTAGCTTTAGTGCAAAAGGCGCGGTCATCATGACGGAAGGTTTTCGTTATGGTTTTGTTCGAACTTTAAAATGTTAAAAAGTGCTTTGTACAGTTAATTTAAGCCTTTTATTGAATTTATAATATGAATAGTACTGAATACATACGCAATAACAATTGAAGCAGATTAAGTTTTTGGGGTGTAAGTGGCCCAAATTCCACCTATGTGGCCAAAGTCAACCTCACCTGCGTGCGATACACCCTGCCAATATGCTAACGAGCCCCTGACGCTCTCAGTCCCCTTTACGGGTCGTTGCGTCTGATACCACACAACGTAATCTGGATGGTATTACCGCTTTGTGGTAGGATTCTACCCCGAATCCACCTGGCTAGCGACCACACTTCAGCCGTAATCTGCCGCAAAGCATCCGTGTGTTCCGACAGCTGAAGAGCCAGTCCCCTTCATCAGAAGCTGGCAACGCATTAGTGGTTCCTCAGGTGCTGCTAATGTTCATGGGCGGCGGTAATCACTTAACATCAGGTGACCGGCTTGCTCAGTTGCCCGCTATTCTTATAAAAAAAAAGTTTTGATAGCACAAAATCATGCTGTAAAATACTATAGGTAAGTACTTTACTGAAAAAAAGTAGATATATCTTATTAAAAATATTTTCTATGCAAAGACCCAATTAAAAATAATTAATTCAACTGTCCTTCTATCTAATAAGTTAATAACTAATGACGAAATGAATTACAATTTTTTTTTGAAAGGAATTGTTTTATTCTTACTCCTGACTAAGTAAAAAGCTGTAAATAAAATAAAAGACAGCAAGGATTGGTCTAATTTTAAACGTGACTAACCACCGCTCTCCTGTTGCTGCCATACGTGTGAAATGGTGACGCATTCAGTTCTACCCCTAGTCTAATACGAGTTAACAAGTCTCGACATTGCTGAAAAACGGTTTTATCGAAAAACTTCATCTTTAAGAAACATTCAGTACACTAATTCCCGCAAAATTTCTTCTTGGGGTTTGCTGGATTTATTTTCTTCTTGGAGTCGCTGGCTGAAAAACGACTTTATCGAAAAACTTCATCTTTAAGAATCATTCACTGCAAAATTCTTGAGGTCGCCGGATTTATGTTCTTCTTGGAGTTGATAGTAATGTATATACTTATTAAGAAGTTGCAGTAGCGCAATGGTTAGAGCGTGGACTGAAAACGACCAAAAAGTCGACGATTCAAATCCCAGTCATCAAAATATATTAAAAGAAGTAATAATAATCAGGATAAAAAGCAAAGCAAAGATGTAGAACATAATACTAAGTCAGATAACATTGAAACATCTAACAGTTTCTCAATTCTGGATATAGATGAAGACAAAGATAATAGCAATGCTCCTGACAAAAATAACAAAAAACCTTCAAAACCACCCCCAATAATTCTGTATGGTATTGATGATCTTCAGGAACTATCAAAACTTATTGAAGAAGTAGCAGACAAAGATGATTACACATATAGAATCGTATCTAAAAACCAACTTATCATTACATCAAAATCAGTCGAAAAATATAAAGTAATAATCGATCACATTCGACAACGAAACCTCATTGGCCATACTTTTACTAGAAAGGATGAGAGATGTCAAAGGATAGTCATTAAAAATTTACACTTCAGTACACCTAAAGAGGCTATAATAGAGGCAATCAAAATTACAGGAAACCAAGTAAAAGGAGAAATTGTTACTGCAAGGAAAAAAGGAACTAAAATACCTCTTAACACATTTTTTTTTAATATAGTACAACATGAAAATAATAAACGTATCAAGGAAATAAAGTATATCTATAACCAAAAAGTCTCAATACAAGACCCTAAAAGACAAACTAGTATACCACAATGTATCCGCTGCCAACAATATGGGCATACTAAAAATAACTGTATGAGACCATTTAGATGCGTGAAATGCGCCGGTCCCCACAAAACAACAGATTGTATCAAGAGTGCCAATACACCTGCTATATGTTGTCTTTGTACGGGAAGCCATCCTGCAAATTACAAAGGATGCAAAGTATATAAAGAAATACTGGCAAGAAAAATACAAAATCCACCAAAACAGCGAACATATCGCAAAGAACACACACCTGAAAACAACGAAATAAATATGACAGAAAATATTAGAAAAATTAACCCCCCGGAACTTGAAAAGCAACAAACACAACTATATAGTGAAATAGTGAAGACCCAGACAAAACCAAAAACGAGAATTGGGACATATGAAGAACGCCAAAATTACCACGTTGACAATAGGCAGTCACAGCGCACACACTTCAGCACAGAAGCTGAAAGTAGACATGTTGAATCCAATGATTCACAGCCAAAAGATAAACTAGAAACCCTAATCGTGAAACAAGCAGAAAAAATAGATCAATTGCTCCAACATATGGGTACTCTGATGAGTCTTATCACTGCACTGCTAAACAAGTTGCCCTAATAGGTTCTTTAAGGATTGCAACCTGGAACATCAATGGTTTACTACCAAATAAAGAAGAGCTAGATATAATCCTAAAGTCAAATAAAATAGATGTCATTCTAATATCCGAAACACACCTCAATGACCGGGCATGCTTTAAACTTAAAGGATACAGCGTGAACACAACAAACCACCCTGATGGAAGATCGCATGGAGGAACAGCTGTAATCATAAAAAGTAACATCAAACATCATATGCATAGTCAATATAAAGAAAACTACTTGCAAGCCACCACTGTCACAGTTGAAGATAAAATGGGTCCTATAAATGTCAGCGCTGTTTATTGTCCTCCTCCTAACAAAGTAAAGGAAGAAAACTTCGTCCATTATTTCAACAGTTTAGGAAACAGCTGTATCTGCGGGGGCGATTGGAATAGCAAACACACTTATTGGGGGTCCAGATTAATCACTACACGAGGCCGAGAGTTGAAAAAATGCATAGACAATCTCCATCTGACTATTTTATCTACAGGTGAACCAACTTACTGGCCAACAGATCATAATAAGACACCTGACTTGTTGGACTTTTTTATCCTCAAAGGCATTTCCCAAATAAAATTTACTGTGGAATCTTGTCTAGATACGTCATCAGACCATACGCCAGTAATAAGTACCTTTAGTTTAACTGCAATCCAAAAAGAACCACATTTGACGCTCTATAATCATAAAACAGACTGGAGTGCATTTTCTGATTTTCTTAATAGTGAAGTTGAACTCAAAGTTAGGTTAAAATCAGAAAAAGATATTGATGATGCAACTTTCTATATCACTAACAAAATACAAGAAGCCGCGTGGAGATCGACTCCCGATCTATCAAAGTCAAATAGAATTTATAATATTCCACTTAAAATCAGGGAACTACTAGAACAGAAAAGAAAACTTCGCAGGCGTTGGCACACAAGTAGACTAACTGAAGATAAAACAGCACTCAATAAAGCAGCCAGACAACTGAAAGCAATTATTTCAGATAGTCAAAATGATGAATTTCAACACAAACTCTCCAATTTATCAGCAAATGGAAGGAATGAGTACTCCTTGTGGAAAGTCACAAAGGATTTTAAGAGACCCAAAAGATCAATCCCACCACTAAAACTACCATCAGGTGATTGGGCTAGGACACATATGGAGAAAGCTGAATTATTTGCACAACACTTGAGTGAAGTATTCAAACCAAATGAATCCACAAGTAAAGAGTTTGATGCCAGAGTGGAAACCGTAATACATAGCGATCAACAGCTGTCGGTGCCTCTAAAGTTAATTACACCAAAAGAATTAGCTCGGACAATAAATAATCTAGAGAACAAAAAAGCTCCTGGCTTCGATCTTATCACTGCTGAAGTCTTGAAGCATCTTCCAAGAAAACCAATTGTCTTTGTTACAATGCTCTTCAATGCTGTTATGAGAGTGCAATATTATCCAAAAATCTGGAAACTCTCTCATATATGTATGATACCAAAACCAGGTAAAATACCAACAGAACCTAGTTCATATAGGCCAATTAGTTTGCTTCCAATAATATCAAAAGTATTTGAAAAGATCTTTTTAAATAGAATTAAACCAATACTGCATGAAGCACACATATTACCAGATCACCAATTTGGGTTCCGTCAACAGCACTCTACTGTAGAACAAGGACACAGAGTAACTCATAAGATAAGAGAGACTCTTGAAAGGAAAGAATACTGTTCAGCAGTATTTTTGGACATACAACAAGCTTTTGATAGAGTTTGGCATGAGGGGCTTTTGTACAAACTCAAAACTTTACTCCCAAATTCAATATATATGGTATTAAAATCATATCTTAACCAAAGAAAATTTCAAGTTAAATTTGAAGATGAACTATCCAACATTTATGAAATCAAAACATCTGTGCCACAAGGGTCTGTGCTCGGACCGGTTCTCTACTCAATCTATACAGCAGATCTGCCGTCCACACCAGGTGTAGAAACAGCAACATACGCCGATGATACAGCTTGTCTTGCAAGTGATAAAGATCCTGACAAAGCATCTCAAAAATTACAAACACAAGTGGATAAAATCGACCAGTGGCTCACAAAGTGGCGGATTAAAGCCAGTGTTACCAAATCTAAACACATAACGTTTACCCTCCGCAAAGGCAATTGTCCATCAGTTACAATGGGTGGTAAAGAATTACCAACTGAAACCACTGTCAAATACCTGGGACTTCATTTGGACAGGAGACTCACTTGGGCAAACCATATAAAAACAAAACGTACAGAATTAAATCTTCAATACAAAAGCTGGTACTGGTTATTAGGAAGAAAATCACCACTATCACTTAATAACAAACTTTTGGTCTACAAGTGCATAATCAAACCTATCTGGACTTACGGTATAGAACTATGGGGATCAACAAGCAATTCAAACCTAGAGATACTTCAGCGATTTCAAAGCATTGTACTACGAGCAATCTCTGCCGCACCTTGGTTTACACGTAATGATGAAATCCATAGATATCTAGAAATGCAAACAATCAAAGAAGAAGTTAATGCACACTCTAAGAAATACAAGATAAGATTAGAGAAACACCCAAATGCATTGGCACAGAGACTACTTGATGAAGGTGCAAATACAAAACGACTTAAAAGATGGCACATATTGGAGCTGGATGAAAGATGACTTTGCTTGATAATGCATAAACCACAAAAGGGGAGGATATTTAGTGGAATACCCCCTAATGTCTACATACTGCAAATACCTCACCACTAATCTGATTATGGCTGGAGAAGCCGATGGCAGATAGATATATCAGAAAAAAAAAAAAAAAAAAAACCCAGTCGTTGCATCATCATGCCTATGTGAACATACTCGTAAGTACTCCTAGCACAAGCTTTACGCTTAGTTGGAGACGATTCTTTAAAAAAATGTAGGGCTTTTAAAAAAACAAGTTCATTTTGCAATGACGGTATAGTGTTTCGATACTCGAAATCTAACAAGGTTTTCGGGATTCGCTGTTTATCAACTCGTACTAAGTCTTACTACAGTACCTACAGTAGGAATACGAGTAATGACGCACAAAAACAAAGAACGTGACGGTTGCCGAGAGCGGGACTCGTTTGACAATGCGAGATTAAAAATCCTTGACAATCGTGCACTGTGGAGTACGGAGTATATACCAGTATCTTTATACATATACATATACCCCTGTATGGACTACAGACGAGTAGCATTTGGAGTAGTTTTAACGACCTCCCTGGCTCAGTGGTGAGCACTGTAGTCTACAACGGTGATAATCGGGACGTCGGGAGATTTGATTCCCGGCAGGGGCAATTTGGGAATTTATTATTTCTAAATTGTCTCTGGTCTATTCTGGTGGGAGGCCTTTGGGCGTGGCTAGTACCACTCTACTGCAGTGAGGTGTAATAAATAAAGAGTAGAAGCGTCATATAAACTGTTTTCAGAAAAACGTAACCACTTTTGAGTTTCAAAGACGTAGCTTTGAAACTGACAAATACGCCAAGTAAACTTTGAGTAAACTATATTTGTCTCGTTTCTTCTGCCCTCAAACTAATTACGTTAGAAAAGGACAAGACATTGCAATTAGACAAACGATTAGAGTTACCAGTATCAGGAATAATTTCCCACAAAAGAACGATTTCCCCCAAAAAATTATTTGAGTTTATGAGATTTAATAATTATATTAGATTTAATAAAATTTTCAATATAAACCATATAGAACTAAATAAGGATTATTAATAGGAAAAAAATATTTAAATGCGTGAACGTAAATAACTTTATTTAAATCTTTCATCTATCTATCTATACTATACTAATAAATAAAATTGAAGTGTCTGTCTGTAATTTCGAAATAACTACCTCATATTAAGCTCATATGGTTATTTGAACGGTACCATAACCGAATCATACGTTTTTAAAATTTTTGTCTGTCTGTCTGTCTGTTTGAACGGGCTAATCTTCGGAACGGCTGAACCGATTTTGACGGGACTTTCACATACAAGTAGGGAATTAACCAGGGAGTAACATAGGCTACTTTTTTAACCGACTTTCAGAAAAGGAGGAGTTGTGTATTTCTACCTATGTACACCGATATATCCAAGATTTCTGAACCGATTTGCGTATTTTTTTTTAATCGATATTAAACCATTGCGACACTGTTCTAAAAAAATTTGGATTCCAACTCTTCAATCCTGATGCTGTAGAGGACCTGATCCCCAAAACTAACGGGGTTTAGGAACTGTCGGTTATTTAAATTGATATTGGTGATACCAATTAAAGACTTTATCGTTGAATGAACTCGAGTAGGTATATATACAACTCCTCAACCCGGATGCTGTAAGGAATTGCATTCCGAAATCGTAGGGATCCCACGGAATTTTTCCGTTTTGGGGACGGGTTACTGCAGATAGGCTACTTTTTGTTCTGGAAAATCAAAAGTTCCCACGGAATTTTTAAAAACCTAAATCCACACAGGTGAAGCCATGGGCATTATCTAGTTAATAATAAAACTGTAACAGGTCCAATTCTGAAATTTTGAAGATATTTTGAAATTTATTGAACCAATCAAAAATATTAGTTACATATGGGTACGTTTATGTTAGTAACTTCATACATAAGAATGATCACTAGGTATGTACATGTATACTAATATCTTTCTGAAAGTTTGTAAATTACGATAGTGAAAAAATTATCAAAATCGGTTTATTGGTTTTTGAAATAATCGCGAACATACGGGTCGAATATATAACCTTCTTTTTTGAACTAGCTTAGTAAGAAATCATTATACCTACTTCTAACTATTTTATAATGACTCAGTATGATCACATAAATTACTGATTTACTTACGTTTGCCTTATAGGTACATACGTACGTTCATCATTCGCTTTTTCATTCCCTAATTTCCCAACAATGTAGGGAAAATCAAAATAGTTTTTACTGGCAACACTTATAGTAAAAATAATGCGCGGTAAATTTATGTTTTTATTACGTGTTGTTTTGGATAATCGGAATTAAATAAAACAAACTTACTTGACCCTAGATGCAAAGCTTCAATGGGGCACCCATATAGCAACACTTGCTGGCAAGCTCAGCTCTGCTGCTTACGCTGTTAGGAAGATTCGACAGATAACAGATATAGAAACTGCAAAAATTGTTTATTTTGCATATTTCCATAGTATTATGTCGTATGGACTCATACTTTGGGGTAAAGCGGCTGATATTGAAAAAATTTTCGTTTTACAAAAAAGGGCAATTCGCGCAATTTATAATTTAAAACCGCGGGATTCCCTTCGAGAGAAATTTAAAGAAATAGGTATTCTTACGGTAGCTTCTCAATATATCTATAACAATATAATTTTTGTTAGGCAAAACATTCACAGTTACATTAAAAAGTGCGAATTACACGACAGGCAATTAAGAAATAGAAATAGGCTCGTGATTCCTCAGTTACGCCTCAAAAGGGTCCAAAGGTCATTTGTGGGAATGGGCGTAATGTTCTATAATAAAATTCCACAAGCAATCTTAGACTTGCCTTTACACAAGTTTAAGAACTCTATTAAAAATATGCTCATAAAAAAAGCATATTATACAATTGAAGATTATATAAATGATAAAAAAGCATGGAGCAATTTCTCAATGTCTTAAACCGAGTATTTGATTATTGGTGTTCAATTCGATGCTTTGATCATGGGTAGCCTAAGTATGTCACACTCTCTTTAAACATTTCTGTGGTGGTGTCGTGTGGTGCGGGTTGTTACGTTCCCTCGAATATGGTTGAGCGAAGCAATGGCTGGATCATGCGTCATGCTCGTGAACGGGTGCCACCGTCGGAAATGGGGCTACTTTTGTCTGCCCTTCTTCACATGTGTAGAATTGTAAGCACCATTCCGAACCTGTGGTAGATTCATTTGTCGATTCGTAAACGCTTCCGAAAGTTTATCTGAATAAAATTATGATTACTTATATAAATGATAAAAAGGCGTGGATTTGACTCGTTCCAGCAATGCGCGAGACGGCAATTCAATCATGTACTTACCATAAAATTGTTATATTGATATTGTAAATTTCGAAAAGAGCAACCGCCGAGTTTCTTGCTGGTTCTTCTCGGTTGGAACGGCATTCCGAACCAGTGGTAGATTCATCTGACTATTCAAAAGCACTTGTAAAAGTTTATTTGAATAAAAAACTTTTCTATTCTATTCTATTCTATTCTATTCTTGTGAAAAGTAACACCAGTTGCTTTATTATCTTTTTCTGACCGTGACAAACAAAGGAGTTGTCCAAAAGTGGTTTTTTGAATTTGAATGTAATTAACCCGGATAATTTTAATGTATTTGGGTAGAGATCTAAAAAGGTTTCCATTTAAATAATTTTCTGATTTTTTAAAAACCCCCATATTGAGAAAATCATTTTTTTATTTTGAAGCCATTATTGACCTTTGCTTGTGATTAAACACTGGTTTAAAAAAAAACTTCAAAAATATCATTTGTCTAGGTAAGTGTCAATGTCAGGTGATTGTCAGAACTGTCATTTTAATCTTATTTCTTATTTTTCGTGGTCTGTGCTCAAGGCCCACAGATGCAAAAGTGACATTTAATGGCGCATTTTGAACTTTTGACAGTTAAATGACATTAAAGTGACATTGACAGGTGCCAGATTTGATTAATTAAATGGTTAGAAACGTTTTTAGTGTTGCCATCCATCTAAAAATATTTTCTTCAAATGATATTTACTTTATTAATTAAAAAAAAATTGGTTCTGGTTAATTGACACTCAGAATAAAAAACCACCTTCCATACTGAACTGGGACATGTCCTTTAACAACACATTTCACCATTTTGACAAATTGTGTGGCAAGTAACAGTTACGTTCGTGTTCACTCGGACGTCGGGCTGGCAACTGAAGTCGTTGATGTCATCGGACATATGCGAAGTAGCAATGAGTCGGTGCTTTAGAATGCTGATCTAGTTAAGGTAATACATCATTGCTCTACTGGCAAAGCCGTGCCGCTAAGCGATTTAGCGTTTCGGTACGGTGCCGCGTATTTAAACTGGTGAGGGTAACACCTTCTAGGTTAGCCCGCTTCCATCTTGGATTGCATCGTCTCTTATCTTCACGTAGGTGAGATCGCAGTCGCAGGGCTTACTGTAGATGAATAAAATAAAAAAGTTCAGTTCCCATAACTGCATCGCAATTCGCAACTGCCTGCCAGCTGCGCAGTTAGTGTACCGTTCACACTGTAATGCAGTTCACACTGTGATGCAGTTCATACTGTGATTTAGTTCTCACTAGTGTGCACTTATGAATAATTATCAAATAATTAAATTGCGAATAGACTTGCTGGCAATTTTTTATTTTGCTTACTTTCCCATATACCTACTTGGTGCGATGCGTGCACACTTTGGCCGGCACTGGCCGCAAGTTTTGGACTTAGTGACTACGGAAATGGTCGCTTTATAGTTTATAATAGAAGTAGGTGAAAGATAGTCAGACTATTCAATATTAACCCTCAATATTTAGTGTTGGTAATAATAATTCTGCCCTTCCCCATAAAAAGCTATTAGTCATACTCGGTGTTCGCCTATCAAATTCCCCGTTGGCTTTCTGTACGTTGATGGTATTTCTACGGCCCCTCTCCACGTAAATCGATTACTTGCCCCTTCCTCACATGCAGTGCGTGTCTCCCGGCTATTTCCATTTTTCACCACAAAGCTAGGTTTCAATTATCCGCCTAAGCGTCTTGACAGCTATACAATGTGATAAAGGGCATAGAATAATTCCAGATCAGTAAGGTAGTAGGAGTTTATACATTTTGTACGACGTTGATAGATTTTGAGTATAGTAACACTATAACCTTAAAGTAAAAGGGGTCTTAATTGACTTGTTTTAAGGCTCATGTTTGTCCATACATCTACTGCCAGGGGACAAAGCAAAAACTCTGAAAAGGGGAAATCGGCACGACTTTATAATATGGAACTTTTTAGTCTAACCTTATTGTGTTTCGATGCTCGAAATCTATCAACTTTGTTGAGATGTTCAATCTCATACTAAGGGTACAGATTGCTCGATAGCCAACATCGTCGATATTCGCGGCTTATCCTAGCACAAAGTTCTACCAAGAGCTACCAATCTCAAATTATCGTTACGAAATAGTAAATAATTAGGATAAGAATGTCAACCGTATAATGTTTGGGAGCACATTAGATCTGCCTGTATTATAATTGTATCTGAAACCTCCGTATATTCTTTTGTGAAGAGATTTTTTTCTACAGGCTTTTCATTGAAATATAAATCATGGCTGAAAATACTGGATTAGAAACATCGATGTATTAGAAAGTACCTACCCAGTTAACTAGCCATTTTAACTATTTAGTTATCTTATATCTGCGATGTCAGATTTCTCATATCGATTTGCCCTTGAAAATGACGCAACCCTTCATCAGCGGACAGTGATCGGATATCCTGATAAAACATAATACTGGCCCACTCAATGGTCTTTACGCACTAGTTGGTAGTTACAACTTGATACAGATAAAGGTCTATCCACACATATCAGGGCCGTGCCCGGGACGTGACAGGGCCGTGGTCGTGCCAAGACCGCGCTTCCGTGTCCCATTAGAGGCTTCCTGTTCACACATTTCAGGAACGTGATCGAGCCGTGTCCTAAATACACACACACACACACATGTCAAACTTATAACACTCCGTCGTTTCGTCGTTAGAACACGGTCCGTCCACTTCCCGGGCACGGCCCTGATATGTGTGAATAGAACTTTATTCTGCATTGATATCCTTGCAGTTCCCTTCCGTTCCGTTCCGTTCACCTTCCGATACCGAAGTCTCAGATCAAAGTTTTTAAAATATATAGTTAACAGTAAGCTAATTTAGCTTCAATCTGCTTAACCAGGTATGCTTAGCCAGCTAAGCTGATTAAGCCAGCTAAATAAGCTTAATCTGTATAGTACATCGTGCAGCATGCATTGCGTACCGCCAGCACTCTTTATTAAGTATATCTATCATATTTTCTTCTGACCCTTCCACCACAACGGACATATCATTAAATACCTAGCCAATTACGGAGGACATATTATAGTGCACAACACAGTGCAGTGCAGTATGTGCAAAACAAAGGTACACTCTCTAACATAAACTAACTAGGTACTCTAGAGTCTAGGAAAATCAGTTACCAATTTCGACGCAAACAAACATACCTACTAAGTACTTAGTATGATTGAACAAGCAAGCTGTTAAAATTCTGGAAGTAATTGCTGCTATAATAATATCTTACATGATTTGATTTCTAGACTAGACTCTAGAGGGTTTAGGTATCTGCAATAGCAAAAATAAAAAAGAAACAATTTGACGAGCCGTAGCCTTGTAGTGATGAAGACCAATTGTTCTGTAACATGCAAAGTACTGGTATTCAGTTTCAGCATAATTTTTCAATTGTATTCAAAAGAGCTGGTAACAAGCTTCTTACGTTGACTCGGATAAACGTGGATTTCGAATTACTCGTGCGTGAAAAGTTTGCAGCAGGTAATCTGGTTAAACTATCTATTTACGTTAAACCCTATTTACGTAGGTGATGGTGACAGTTATTGTAGCGTAGGTGATATCTATACTTAATATTATAAAGCTGAAGAGTTTGTTTGTTTGAACGCGCTAATCTCAGGAACTACTGGACCGATTTCAAAATTTTTTTCACCGTTGGATATGTACGTGATCCCTGAGTGCTATAGGCTTTATATTATGTACCACGGGCGAATCCGGGGCATACCGCTAGTAGATTATATTTTATTTATAATCGTATAGTTCGAGAGTTCTTTTTACCTGACGGCACGATTAACTAACTTTCTCATAACAGACTCTTTTGTATTTTTTTCAGACAGATTATACTTTGCGACGCTCAAAACGGGATACAAGCCGAAACCCACGCGCAACAGCAAATACTTCCACATCGAGGATGATATCGTGTACGAAAACTTCTACTTTGACTTTGGACCTTATCACTTGTGCCATTTGTACCAATTTTGCAACAAGCTCACCGAGGAATTGGAGAGGAATCCGAAGAAGAAGATTGTGTTCTACACCAGTAACAATGAGACGCTCAGACTCAACGCGGCATATCTTATTGGAAGCTATCAGGTAATTTTTTTTTATTCTAGACATGTTCCTCCTTGACTACGATCTTACCCGATGACAATTTACAATACAGTCCAACATGGAAGCTGTCTAGATGGAAGTAGAATGATCCTACAACCCCATTCGGGTCGGACCAAAAAGTATGTGGTATGGGGTTTTTCTGCCAACAAATTCTCAGTGCCAGTCCGGAGTTAGAAGTTGGTGGTGTTAGATACACCCCTTAGAGAGTACGTAAAGTCGGTCCTGCGTCTGATCTCTCACCGGTCGTGTCGCATTGGCATCCCATCAGACTCTGAGAGTGAAGGAATATGCACCTGTGTATGCCCACAAACTTGTGCACTAGTTGGTTAGTCTCAACCTCTGCTGAGGTTGGCCAATCTAATCCAGTCCATCAGCCTGTAGACGTCCACAACTGAAGATAGGCTTTTTCATGTGCGCGCCTCCAAACACGGGCCTCCGCCTTCCTCATCCACCCGCTTCCCGTCGCCTTCTTAAGGTCATCGGTCCAGCGGGCTGGAGGTCGTCCTACACTGTGTTTGCCAGTACGTGGTCTCCACTCTAGAACGCCTCTGCCCCATCGACTGTCGGTTCTGCGACAGACATAACCTGCCCACTGCCACTTCAGCTTGCTTATCCTCTGAGCCATGTCACTTTGGTTCACCTACAAATTTCTTCGTTTTGGATTTTATCCCTGAGATAAACACCCAACATAGCTCGTTCCATAGCGCGCTGAGCGACTAAATTTGTGGACCAGGCCAACCGTCAGTGCCGGTGTAGGTAGGTTATAGACTTTGGTCTTTAGGCTTTGCGGTATCGACGAATCGAAGACCCGACGTAGTTTTGCAAATGTTGAGATTGGCCGCCGTGGCCTAAATTCTGTCTGGAGAGCATTATTAAAAAACTGATATTTCCATTCAAGATAATATACCTCGGCGGGTCCCCGGCGGCAGTGTACAAGCAGCTGACGGAGGGGGAGTGGTCGCTGCTGAGCTTCCGCGACGCGTCGGGCGGGCCGCCGCTGTTCGACATCTCCCTGCTGGACGTGCTGCACGGCGTCAAGGTCGCGCACGACGCCAACTTCTTCGACTTCGACCACTTCGACGCGGACCAGTATTTGTTCTACGAGGTACATATGTAGTTCTGAGATATGTATACGTACTGTGGCAGCCCCACATCAGTAACTAGATGGCGTCATACGCACCAAAATACGAAAGGAACAACAATTCAGTCACACGCATTGCAACTAACAACAATCAAACCAGATTTCCACGCGCTCACTATTCGCCTAATGGAGACACGACATTATTTTGTTTTACACAATCTCACCTAAGACTATGTAATCTCTAAACTAACTAAAATGTCAGGTCTAAACCTTCCTATCTCTTTCACAATTCTCTCTGCAGAAAAGGATAGCACTATTAATCAATGTCCATTTAGCTTAGCTTAGAGTTTATTATTGCACACAATTATTGCCTATATTTTAGTATTCAATGAGTCATTCTAACCCCAGAAAGTGGAAAACGGCGACCTGAACTGGATCGTGCCCGGCAAGATGCTGGCGTTCTCCGGACCGCACCACCGGTCGAGGCTGGACCGCGGCTACCCGCTGCACAGCCCCGAGCACTACCACGAGTACTTCAGGAAGCACCACGTCACCACCATCGTGCGGCTCAACAAGAAGTCGTACGACGCCAAGCAGTTCACGGCCCATGGGTTCGAGCACCGCGAGCTGTTCTTTGTCGATGGTTCAGTGCCGTCGGACTTGATCGTCAACCGGTTCATCCGCATCGCCGAAGCGGCGAAGGGCGCTGTGGCTGTGCATTGCAAAGGTGAGTTATGTGTCTCTGTCTCTCGTATGCAAAGTGTACCACTCTCTCGCTCTAGCGAGTACTCAACAATCAGTTCACGGCGCATGTGTTCGAGCATCGAGAACTGGTTTTCGTCGATGGTTCGGTGCCGTCGGGTTTGATCATCAACCGGTTCATTCGCATGGTAAATTCGTAAACATAGAAGTTCACAAATAAATCGCAAAAAAGGAGGTACTTATTTCTTATCATATGTAAGTGTTTATCTGTACTATGGCACGCGTGAATTCTTAGTAAACAGTGATGATCGTCGATCTACTCTATATATAACGTACGAACAGAGCAAGCTAACAAAAAGCTCGTTGAAACAACGTATCGTTCTCGTTTCGCAGCGGGCCTGGGTCGTACCGGCACGCTGATAGCGTGCTACATGATGAAGCACCACGGGTTCACGGCGCGCGAGGCCATCGCGTGGCTGCGGGTGTGCCGGCCCGGCTCCGTGATCGGACATCAGCAGTGGTTCCTGGAGAAGTGAGTATGGGAAGGCTTTAGTCTCGAGAAGCCTAAGTCCCATAAGTCAAAATAATCTGGCTTCGGCAAGGCTTCTACAATCGAGTACTTTTTTAAGTCGATGTCTGAAAGTTGAATAAAATATGTCTGAATGACGAAAAAATTGGAAATTCCATCTACAAGTGGGTTAAATAGGGGATGAAAGTTTGTGGAAGATTTTTATGAATTTACACGAGTGAAGTCGCGAGAATCAGCTAGTTTAAACATAATTGTGATTGTTTTCTAGCATCCAGCCGCGCATGCACGCCGTGGGTGAGGCGTACCGGCGTCGCTTTAACATTACTTCCTTCCCCGTGTTCACCCGCGGCATCTACAGCGACCTGCCGCCCGCGCCGCCGCCCGCCGCCGACGCCGACTGCGCCAGGCCGGTGTCGCTGCAGACCATACTCAACACCGCCAAGAGCGCCAACAAGGTGTGTACCATACAAGTATACGTTCCCCGTGTTCACCCGCGGCATCTACAGCGACCTGCCGCCCGCGCCGCCGCCCGCCGCCGACGCCGACTGCGCCAGGCCGGTGTCGCTGCAGACCATACTCAACACCGCCAAGAGCGCCAACAAGGTGTGTACCATACAAGTATACGTTCCCCGTGTTCACCCGCGGCATCTACAGCGACCTGCCGCCCGCGCCGCCGCCCGCCGCCGACGCCGACTGCGCCAGGCCGGTGTCGCTGCAGACCATACTCAACACCGCCAAGAGCGCCAACAAGGTGTGTACCATACAAGTATACGTTCCCCGTGTTCACCCGCGGCATCTACAGCGACCTGCCGCCCGCGCCGCCGCCCGCCGCCGACGCCGACTGCGCCAGGCCGGTGTCGCTGCAGACCATACTCAACACCGCCAAGAGCGCCAACAAGGTGTGTACCATACAAGTATACGTTCCCCGTGTTCACCCGCGGCATCTACAGCGACCTGCCGCCCGCGCCGCCGCCCGCCGCCGACGCCGACTGCGCCAGGCCGGTGTCGCTGCAGACCATACTCAACACCGCCAAGAGCGCCAACAAGGTGTGTACCATACAAGTATACGTTCCCCGTGTTCACCCGCGGCATCTACAGCGACCTGCCGCCCGCGCCGCCGCCCGCCGCCGACGCCGACTGCGCCAGGCCGGTGTCGCTGCAGACCATACTCAACACCGCCAAGAGCGCCAACAAGGTGTGTACCATACAAGTATACGTTCCCCGTGTTCACCCGCGGCATCTACAGCGACCTGCCGCCCGCGCCGCCGCCCGCCGCCGACGCCGACTGCGCCAGGCCGGTGTCGCTGCAGACCATACTCAACACCGCCAAGAGCGCCAACAAGGTGTGTACCATACAAGTATACGTTCCCCGTGTTCACCCGCGGCATCTACAGCGACCTGCCGCCCGCGCCGCCGCCCGCCGCCGACGCCGACTGCGCCAGGCCGGTGTCGCTGCAGACCATACTCAACACCGCCAAGAGCGCCAACAAGGTGTGTACCATACAAGTATACGTTCCCCGTGTTCACCCGCGGCATCTACAGCGACCTGCCGCCCGCGCCGCCGCCCGCCGCCGACGCCGACTGCGCCAGGCCGGTGTCGCTGCAGACCATACTCAACACCGCCAAGAGCGCCAACAAGGTGTGTACCATACAAGTATACGTTCCCCGTGTTCACCCGCGGCATCTACAGCGACCTGCCGCCCGCGCCGCCGCCCGCCGCCGACGCCGACTGCGCCAGGCCGGTGTCGCTGCAGACCATACTCAACACCGCCAAGAGCGCCAACAAGGTGTGTACCATACAAGTATACGTTCCCCGTGTTCACCCGCGGCATCTACAGCGACCTGCCGCCCGCGCAGCCGCCCGCCGCCGACGCCGACTGCGCCAGGCCGGTGTCGCTGCAGACCATACTCAACACCGCCAAGAGCGCCAACAAGGTGTGTACCATACAAGTATACGTTCCCCGTGTTCACCCGCGGCATCTACAGCGACCTGCCGCCCGCGCCGCCGCCCGCCGCCGACGCCGACTGCGCCAGGCCGGTGTCGCTGCAGACCATACTCAACACCGCCAAGAGCGCCAACAAGGTGTGTACCATACAAGTATACGTTCCCCGTGTTCACCCGCGGCATCTACAGCGACCTGCCGCCCGCGCCGCCGCCCGCCGCCGACGCCGACTGCGCCAGGCCGGTGTCGCTGCAGACCATACTCAACACCGCCAAGAGCGCCAACAAGGTGTGTACCATACAAGTATACGTTCCCCGTGTTCACCCGCGGCATCTACAGCGACCTGCCGCCCGCGCCGCCGCCCGCCGCCGACGCCGACTGCGCCAGGCCGGTGTCGCTGCAGACCATACTCAACACCGCCAAGAGCGCCAACAAGGTGTGTACCATACAAGTATACGTTCCCCGTGTTCACCCGCGGCATCTACAGCGACCTGCCGCCCGCGCCGCCGCCCGCCGCCGACGCCGACTGCGCCAGGCCGGTGTCGCTGCAGACCATACTCAACACCGCCAAGAGCGCCAACAAGGTGTGTACCATACAAGTATACGTTCCCCGTGTTCACCCGCGGCATCTACAGCGACCTGCCGCCCGCGCCGCCGCCCGCCGCCGACGCCGACTGCGCCAGGCCGGTGTCGCTGCAGACCATACTCAACACCGCCAAGAGCGCCAACAAGGTGTGTACCATACAAGTATACGTTCCCCGTGTTCACCCGCGGCATCTACAGCGACCTGCCGCCCGCGCCGCCGCCCGCCGCCGACGCCGACTGCGCCAGGCCGGTGTCGCTGCAGACCATACTCAACACCGCCAAGAGCGCCAACAAGGTGTGTACCATACAAGTATACGTTCCCCGTGTTCACCCGCGGCATCTACAGCGACCTGCCGCCCGCGCCGCCGCCCGCCGCCGACGCCGACTGCGCCAGGCCGGTGTCGCTGCAGACCATACTCAACACCGCCAAGAGCGCCAACAAGGTGTGTACCATACAAGTATACGTTCCCCGTGTTCACCCGCGGCATCTACAGCGACCTGCCGCCCGCGCCGCCGCCCGCCGCCGACGCCGACTGCGCCAGGCCGGTGTCGCTGCAGACCATACTCAACACCGCCAAGAGCGCCAACAAGGTGTGTACCATACAAGTATACGTTCCCCGTGTTCACCCGCGGCATCTACAGCGACCTGCCGCCCGCGCCGCCGCCCGCCGCCGACGCCGACTGCGCCAGGCCGGTGTCGCTGCAGACCATACTCAACACCGCCAAGAGCGCCAACAAGGTGTGTACCATACAAGTATACGTTCCCCGTGTTCACCCGCGGCATCTACAGCGACCTGCCGCCCGCGCCGCCGCCCGCCGCCGACGCCGACTGCGCCAGGCCGGTGTCGCTGCAGACCATACTCAACACCGCCAAGAGCGCCAACAAGGTGTGTACCATACAAGTATACGTTCCCCGTGTTCACCCGCGGCATCTACAGCGACCTGCCGCCCGCGCCGCCGCCCGCCGCCGACGCCGACTGCGCCAGGCCGGTGTCGCTGCAGACCATACTCAACACCGCCAAGAGCGCCAACAAGGTGTGTACCATACAAGTATACGTTCCCCGTGTTCACCCGCGGCATCTACAGCGACCTGCCGCCCGCGCCGCCGCCCGCCGCCGACGCCGACTGCGCCAGGCCGGTGTCGCTGCAGACCATACTCAACACCGCCAAGAGCGCCAACAAGGTGTGTACCATACAAGTATACGTTCCCCGTGTTCACCCGCGGCATCTACAGCGACCTGCCGCCCGCGCCGCCGCCCGCCGCCGACGCCGACTGCGCCAGGCCGGTGTCGCTGCAGACCATACTCAACACCGCCAAGAGCGCCAACAAGGTGTGTACCATACAAGTATACGTTCCCCGTGTTCACCCGCGGCATCTACAGCGACCTGCCGCCCGCGCCGCCGCCCGCCGCCGACGCCGACTGCGCCAGGCCGGTGTCGCTGCAGACCATACTCAACACCGCCAAGAGCGCCAACAAGGTGTGTACCATACAAGTATACGTTCCCCGTGTTCACCCGCGGCATCTACAGCGACCTGCCGCCCGCGCCGCCGCCCGCCGCCGACGCCGACTGCGCCAGGCCGGTGTCGCTGCAGACCATACTCAACACCGCCAAGAGCGCCAACAAGGTGTGTACCATACAAGTATACGTTCCCCGTGTTCACCCGCGGCATCTACAGCGACCTGCCGCCCGCGCAGCCGCCCGCCGCCGACGCCGACTGCGCCAGGCCGGTGTCGCTGCAGACCATACTCAACACCGCCAAGAGCGCCAACAAGGTGTGTGCCATACAAATATATTACACTAGCGACCCGCCCCGACTTCGCACGGGTAGTAATTACCCGCTACTATCCCACCATACACTGTTTTATGTCTAAAAAGGATTAGGCAGCGTTCTTGATGAAAGCTCCCAGGCAGCTTGACTTTTTCTGACATTTTCAACAATTATCGTCATATTTCAAACAATTTACACAAAACCTTAACAAATTATACACGTATACTGTCCTCATAATTTACTCTATCTATTACTGAAAACCGCATGAAAATCCGTTCAGTAGTTTTGAGTATATAGCGAACAGACTGACTATCAACTTTAGCCCTCTTTCGATACGAATGAATATAATATAAGTAAACTTGCGTGTTAAATTTCTTCCACAGTTTGACAACGCAAACGTCCTAAACGCCAACGAAACCGACTCGGAGAACAATGTGACATCAGTCATCGGCAAATACAAGACAACCGCCACGCCGATGTTACCGACTAAAACGGTGTTCACGCCAAAACTAAACTACATGATGCCAACGAACAACATCAGGAACGCCAACAGCAGCAACCTGAAGCCCCAACCCAGAATCACCAACGCCGCCCTGAAGTCCCACTACGCGGCCAAGACTTCCACGTTCCCGCCAACACGAAGTGCCAACTCACAAGCCAAGCTCGCCGCGGCCAAGGCTCCGTACACGGGCAAGAGCAGCTTCCACGGCCAACGCGCCAACCTCGCCTACTCCCACGGCAGCAGCCCCGTCAAAACCTTCACCAGGAGAGCCAACTCCGTGTCCAAGATGCCCGCCGACACCGGCGCAGTCACCGCCCTCACCAGCGTAACTTCAACTCTATCCGCCCTCACAGAGAACTGCCATTTGAACGGCAAAAATCGTCTACCCTCCGAACCTAACCTCAAAGCGGTCGCTCAATCGAAGGCGTCGGCGACCAACGTCAACCCGCGAAAGAAACTGATCGTCCGCTCGAATTCAAATCCGCGCAAGAAACTTCCTAAGAGCCTTCCAAAGAGCGGCCTGGAGTCGTCCCAAGATCTGTCTTCCAGCGATACGAACATCACGAATATATCCGCGGACTCCCTCGAAACCCCGTTTAGGTTTAGGCGGAAACGGGATAAATCCAAGACCCCTGAGCCGATGGACTGCATATCGAATTCGGTTATAACAGCCGACGTGACCCCCGACAACTTCGAGGAGACGAGCAACTCGCAGGGGAACAAGCTTTACAAGATTAAGGCGTTAAGGAAAAAATGCCCCGCTTTAGGAGTCGGACTATTGAAGAAGGACGGCATCCAAACCCGGTCGAGTAGTTGCGCCAGCGGCTCCACCGTGAAGAAGAAATGATCTCCGACGAAACGAGAGATCAGGCAACTGTTCGCACGTTATAGAGATTTTAATAGTTTAGTGTGCATAGCACGAGTTGTACGACCGGTTGACGGATTTGTTTAGATGTTGACTGACGTGTTTCGACTGACCCAATTTACACTAAACTCATATCAACCGCTATCATGGTAACATGTTCCCCGTATGATTGGACGTCTAAACAAATCGATCAACTTTTTCGATGTATAATAAGTAAGTGTATAGGTGTTTTCTCTTAGACCCCGTGATGAGCCTAATTGTTACAATAGTGATATGTGATCGATTAGTCGAATTGAAAAGTAATTCCTAGGAATTATAATTTTGTTACATATTGTCGCAATTATTCGGATTTAATTCTATCGATCGTAATAGTACAGTAGGTGAAACAAGCGTTTAAAGATTTAATTTAATTTTACAAGGATGTCGACCACCTTAGTGTCCTAAGAAAAAATATTTTTGTAATTTTTAAATTACTATGTAAATTGTAACTATTGAATGCCATTTTAGTTTAGCTTTTATTGAGCTTCCTGTTTGTTATATATTTATTTCTAGTATAACAGAGGTATAAAGCAACTATATGAAGTTCTACAATATTTTCTTTGCAATACCGATGTGTAGATAAGATGATATTACAAATGTTGCTAGAATTTTGAATGTTTTTCTCTTTGTATTGCTTTATTGACAGTTTATTCTTTTATTAATAAAAAATTAATTTGCATCATTGACATGTTCTAAATGTTATTCTTATTTGTAAGCTTTAAATAAAATTATTAAATTTGTATTGTTGTGTTCCATTATAAGTATCACATAATAACAACAAGCAATTTTATTTCTATTTTGTGTTAAATACTTTAAGTATTTGTAAAATATTCTCCTATAAAATATCAACTGTCACAAAAGATACTAGTGTTTTTATGTGGTAAGGAAAATGCAATTTTGTTAAAATGTGATTATTTTGTTTATTTTTAATCTTGTATACTCGCGACGTGAGATTTTCATTTTCAGATGTGAAAATATATAGCCGAAGTAAAATTTTTCAGAAAAAATTATTTTAAAAAGCTTAGTTTTTTTTATGTATGAAAAAAATCTTTTTTAATTACGTTTTAGCAAAAGACAACTGCTTTTTAAACGGTTTTTGTGGTTGATCAGGACAATTTTGGACATCACATTTGCGATTCGAACAGATTTAAACGCTTTTTAACAAGTTTTTTTTAACATAGGTATTATTAACTACATCAGTTTTTACCTCGAATGTACATAGCACGTGTAAGTTTTATGTGTTACAGACATGTTGAATAATGTTGATCGCATAGATCCGCAAGAAGGAAAATCTTTCAGTATTTTTCAGTATTTGACATCATGCGAATGATGTCAAAAAGGAGCACGAGTTAGCCGCATCGGTCGCGCCGAAGAAAGTCTACTTGCTTCAAACGAAGCGAAAGACTCGTACTGCACTCGCATTGTCAGTAATTACTGAAAAATGTGTTTCGTACAGATCTTGCGGACATGTGCGATCACCATAAAACACGAATTTATAGCGCCATATCAATTTGTACACTCAGTGATTCCAACTTGCCTCAACTAACTAATGTGTACATACAGATATATTATGTAGGGTGAAATTTTAGACTCCGCTAATTGTTGTAAAGACTGTTGTCTATGCCATTTTTATTGTAATATATTGTATAATCGTTGTTTACGCGACTGTACTTGCAATTTTATTTTGATAGAACTTCTTTTTTTTTTTTTGTATTTCTTACCTATCTGTAGTACCTACATTATAATGTATTTTTCTTTACAAAATTTCTAATTTTTGCTATGAAATTACTAATTCGTTGGATCACATTGTCTCGGTAACGAACATTATTTTATAATTATTATTATTGAATTTTTTAACAGCCAAAATTAATCCAAAGTCTGTAGATCGATAATTTAATCCAGATAAGCAGTACAGCGTGCCCCTTAATAATCAATCCGCGTATAACCCCCGGCACGTAAGTCGACCGGTGACCTTCAAGTGCGCGCAGCGTCGTACGAGTGAGCGGGACACAATACGATTGGAGAGCCCGAGATACCTCATTTTAGACTTCTGCGCGTTGAAGGTCACCGGTCGACTTATTTGCCGTGACTTGTAAATTGTAATGCGATTGCAGTCCCTTTTACCAATCTTTACTCCATAATATCTGGATTTTTTTGACGTTCAGTTTGTAGATTATTAATTTCAGCCATAAGTCAACTAAGTTCCTGTAGTGCGTTTCTTAATTGTCGCCGAATTGAGAACCTCCTCCTTTTAGCAAGTCGGTTAAAAATAGTATATTTAAGATTTATAAAATTGTAAGTATAGTTTGGTTGCCCGACTAATAATAAATTGCTCGATATTTTTTTCATAAATCGTTTTGGGACAAAATACCATGTTGTTTTGCTTCTAAAATAGTTTAACCTCTAAGCAATACAATGTAAAAATTGTCAGAACAGACATAGATATATTTTCGTGAAAAATATCGAGTAATTTAAAAATGGCATCTTTAAAATATTATAAAATTATGCTTAGAGGCAGCTGTTCAATATAAGATTGTTTTATTCATAATATTTACTAGTTCATGCTTAGCCTCGTTTAGGAATATGTTGGAAATGGGTTGAATGTGCATTTGGCTTGATATTCTGACGTTTTTTTTGTATAATTTAAAGGCTTGACTTTACATGAAAATACTAATCAAAAATACCTACGTCATTTGTTTTTAATTTTTACATTAATTTTATTATTTTTATATTCGTCATGTAGTCTTTGATGGAATGCTCTAATGAACCTGTAAAAGATATGGAAATGGTAGAATAGCCTCGACTTGAGGCAAACTGAGGTGAGGTGAGAGGTGAGGAGGATGGATGATCTTCTAAAGTTTCGAGTTATTTTCCATATTATATTTCAAACAATTCTACATAAGGGCACGAGCAACTTTAAATTTTAATTAATAATCGAAATATCTTGCTAAATGCACCCATGATTTGGTCGCTATTAATATTCTATTATTTTATATATAGTATTTTTATAAATAAATATATTTCATCATATCACTTAAGTTTCAATTTTTATAATAATATTTTATCATTTCATAGATATTTTGTAAATGATCTAATATAATTTTTATACGAATATTTATTGTAGCAACAGAAATTATTGAACGATTCTAAGCGTAATTGTTGCAATAATTTCGACTATTGCGTATTTCAGTATAAATAACCTCTCTTCATAAAACGTTTTGAATTTTTAAGAATGAGATGTTAAGGAGGCTTTAGACGATCAATCTAGCATCATTTCAATACACATTTGGATTGACGAGTTTGACACCTGAAATGTAATGTATAACGGTAGACAGCTACTACTTAAACTGAGACGACTTAACTGACGGATGACGGACTTAACTTTAACGTAAAGGGACTTTGAAAAAGTTATCTCCGGACACATTTTTTTAAATGGCTCCTCAATTAACTAAGATAGAGAGCTAATATCTCCTCAATGAACTACTATTAGTACCCTCTACAATATAAACATAGGTTACGATAGAGGTTCCTATCGGGCGCAGTTTGCCTATGGAAGTACGGCTATACCCTTTGTAACCTCTCCCGCCACGCAACTGTCAACCCTCCCGTACTTACCGTAAGCCCTCCCGCGTCTCTATCAAGTACAGTCTCAGATAAACGGTAGGTCTGAGTCCACACTGTATGCCCCTTGATGGTCCCAACGCGTTCGACAAATGCAATAGGCCTTTGCTTTCGGCAAATTAGCTGCATGCATCAGCCCTGACCAGCTTGTTGACTAATGTGAGTTTTCAGTTTTCTCACATTCAAGGATTTTTGGCCAATTTGAGAACAGCTTTAACACGTCGACCGGCACTCGATGAAATGGTAGCTTCACACGATCAATAAAACTGTCACATATTGATTTTATGCTGAATTGAGCGTCTAAGAATGTTGATACGAATTATTTTATAGTAGGTACGGTACATATAATATGTATTTTTTGTATAATTTGGTGCGACACGTAATGTAAAGGATAAGGGACCAGTTTGTTATCAGCGATGGACAATTCGTGTGTTGTGTAGATAATATAATTTTAAAGTTATATTTCGTTGTGATTCTGAGATCTAATCAGTTACTAATGTTTATACATAATTACCTAAGGTATGTTGTATATTATAAATTAAGCGACACCTTTCTGAGAGCTACTTTAACACTATATCGATCGAATACGCATTTACGTTCAAGCATGCTTGGACAATGTTCGTAAATGCTTGTCAATCTTACCTTGTCAATCTTATCTTACCAACCTCTGAAGTCAAAGATCATGAATTATCGTCTCTGTTCCAAAGTAGCTCTTTATCGGTCGGCTACTGAAACATCTCTAATAAATTAAGAGGGTCTTAAATATTAGGGACTGATTGTCGGCCTTTTGTTAAAAAACAGTCACCTTAATATTTAAGAAGCTCTTAAGTATTAAAAGACATTTCAGTATTCGGCCACTATGGTGTAACAAAACGCTTGTGCTTAATAAAAAGAAATTATATTGCGATTATTGCACTTGTTTCATTTGGAGTTCCGCAAGGTAGTACCCGTAGCCCTACTGTATTCCTCATATCCATTAATAACAGAATCAGTAAATATTAGTAAAAATTTATTTCAACATCACAATAAATATTATATTACATTTGATATAAAGGAATTCTTAAACAATAAGCAACGTAACAGCCGTAAACAAATAGTCAAGTAATTTTTAACCTAACTTAAGTAAATGAATGCACTTAATTTCTTAAGAAAGTACTTTGTACATGATTTTCGTTGATATGGGTAATTACTAATGCTACTTTTTCGCAATATACTTATCTATATTAATTATTTACTACTTACTTAAAGGAGAAATCTAAAGCAGAAGTTATTTGGTCGGGTCCTACAATACAAGTAATATCAATACAAGTAATCAATACAGTTCAGTGAGGCGTAAATAATAAGACTCAGGCCTCGATGACATTCAAGTGTAGGTAGGTACTTACTAACGGCCGAAATGAATAATCCTTTCAATTCAAAATCTACGGATTGATGGTCGAAAAGATCCAGATATTACTTAAACTAAAGTGTGTCAATAATAATTAGGTCATCCACGTAAAGAGATTGCAATCTTTTTTACAAATTGATACAACTATAATTATCTGATTAAATTTTTGGCCCTACATCGTTATCAATCGAAGCGCATCCAAACGAATCGAAAAAGTTTCACTGCATGCACCTATCTCTACAAAACGAGGCATTACCTATAATTTAACAATAATTTAGTGTGCAGAAAGCGCGGGGCAAGCAGCTAATGGCGCCATCTGCTATGTCTATCCAAAACTAATTTAATAATCTAGAAAGCCGCGCGAAAGTCACTTCTCGATTTTTTCGTACCTAAATAAAATGTAGCCTATGTCACTTGACCATAACGACGAATCAATAGACACCTCATTCATCAAAAGTTTGTTCGTAACCGTGTCCTTTTAACCGTAGTCGGGTAAAAAAAGACGAGCGAATGCGCGCGGATTCATCCGAACTCGAGCCTTTATTTTTAAAAATAAGGGGTTAACCCCCGACGCAAAAACGACGGGGTGTTATAAGTTTGACGTGTCTGTGTGTATGTCTGTCTGTCTGTTCCCCTGTAGCGCTCAAACGGGTGAACCGATTTGAATGCGGTTTTTTTGTTTGCAAGGTGAATTAGTCGAGAGTGTTGTTAGCTATGTTTGATGAAAATTGATCCAAGATGGCCGCCACCACAAAATGGCGGATTACATATTTTTTCACAACTCCCTTAATATGGGTATCAAATGAAAGGGCTTGACTAGTAGAATAGCACTGTTGCAAATCAAAGATGGCCGCCGCGCCGCCGCAAAATTGCGAATGTCGGGGATTTTTTTAATTTTTAATTTATACTTGTGTAGAGATAGGTGGTGCTCGACGCTTACATGCGTTTCGACTCCGTGCTAGTTAATTAACCCTACCCATAATTTTGGATAAGACAGCTTATTTCGGCTGTAGGTAAGGCAGTTTGTAATGTTGTCGAGGGTAGACCACGTTCAGAACTCGTATTCGGAGACGATGACGACGAGGCGCGCGACGGCGCTGCCGGCGAACTGCGCGCGCTGGTACAGCGACATGGTGAGCTCCAGCTCGGCCACCTGCGGCCCGTCCAGCGAGCACTGCAGCGAGACCACGCAGATGTGCCCCGTGGGACGCATGCTGGAATACAGTATTGAAATTAAACTTTACACGCTTCAAGAGAGAGTAAAACGTACCTATACCTACAATAAATACAAACACTAGAATGAAACGACGAATTGTTGACAGCCTCCGTGACGTATCAGTGAGCGCTATGGTCTTATAAATGGGAGGTCTCGGCGGGGGTCATTTGAGATTTTATAATTTTTAAATTATCTCTGATATGATCTGGTTCATCCATGGTTAGTTACCACCCAACGAATAGTTACGCTGTGCCGCGAAGCACAGTTATAAGGGCTATATGAATGAAAAAATTGTAAGTATTGGTTTCTCGGGGTGCTGATTAAAAAAATTTAAATCATTTTAAAATCCAAAATGACAGACAGACTTAATTTTTTTTAAATAATACCATCATTTTATTCCATACAAATATGTATCTCCATTACTTATAAGTGGCAGATTGTAGATAAGCAAGATAATTTACCCAAAGCAGCTGACGTCAGCAGGCTGCACGCCGGGCGAGGCTTTGACACTCAGCATCCTCATCTCGAAGTGGACCACCGCGTCGCGCCACGCCGGCCCTTGCATCGAAAACAGATCCACCTGTATTGGTTGAAAAATTAGTGAAATTGATCCCATGATGAAATGACGTTGTAAAGGAAAGACCTCACGACCAAATACCTTTCGAGTTTTCTGTAAACAACTATAAATTAAAAATTTAAAAACCTCCAACGACCGCACGCACGCACGCACGCCCACACACACAGAGACGTAAAACTTATAACACCCCGTCGTTTTTGCGTCGGGAGTTAAAAACAATGTATGGTGGGATAGTAGCGGGTAATTTACCCGTGCGAAGCTCGGGGCGGGTCGCTAGTTTAATAATTATAATTATAAACAAGAAAGATGGTGGCACCATCGGTTTTGGTGTGCTTCCCCGCTCTTTTAAATGCAAATATAATCTTTTAATGTAAGCTATAGCTTATATTATACTATAGAATATACTCACACTGCCCGTGGGCAGGAACAGATGGGAGACGAAAGTGATGAAGTTGTAGCTGTATGCGCTGGGCAGATGCAGGCACGACCAGTCCGAGACCGGGCACGAGCGCTGGATGCGCGTGCATTTGCTACAATCATTGGAACTAAGTTAAGAATATTCAGAAAATTCAATTTTCGGAGAACAGATTTATCATATAAGGAATAGGTACCTATTTAAAATACGTCTGCATCCCTATAAGCTCAAGATTTAAACTTGTTGTCCAAATTAATTGACCAAATTTTGATCAACAAGTAAAGTAGAACATGCTACTTGCTAGCAAATCCTAGCCTGGCCTGATCTTTCAATGGACAGCATTTTGAGCATCTTGCAGCGTTGCCTGCTTAATTACAGAATCTTTTGGGACTGAAGTTGTTAATAGGATAGTCTACCAATGCATCCTACAGACTGCGCCAATCCCAGACGAAAAACCGATTTTATTCAATATACATAAGTAGTAACTATAGTAAGCTTTAACAAAACTCACTGTTTCCCTTCGAGGCGATACCCGAGAGGGCAGTCGATTTTATGACAGTGATATCCGCCCTTCGTGTTCTGGCACACTTCGCCCTCCTCTTGGCCGCACTTAGCTTCACCATTTTCACACTCGTCAATATCTGTAGCAATTTTAAAATTAGTTACTATTTTACCTTAACTTTGTTACATTTAGCGTGCAGTTCATGTTTTTCCCATTTTTCCAAACCTTACCTACCCCACTGCAGGGTTTCCTTAAGTTTTTCTATGGCAACAGAGTAATGTTATACTTTTAGATAGAAACTCACACCAAGCTTTTGCGCTCTGTAACTTTCTGATTTTTTTCCAAAAATAATATTTTAATATTCAGATCAATAAGTAGTTAAATTACGCGCCTTTTGTAGATGAAAACATTGTGAGGTTTTTCTATCATGGGAACAATGTAAGTTTGGGGTGTAAGTGGCCCAAATTCCATCTATGTGGCCAAAGTCAACCTCACCTGCGCGCGGTGCTCCCTGCCAATATGCTAACGAGCCCCTGACGCTCTCAGTCCTCTTTATGGGTCGTTGTGCCTGATAGTACCACACAACTTAATCTGGATGGTATCACCGCTTTATGGTAGGATTCTACCCTGAATCCGCCTGGCTAGCGACCATACACTTCAGCCGTAATCTGCCGCAAAGCATCCGTGTGTTCCGGCAGCGAGCTGAAAAGCCAGTCCCCTTCCTCAAAAGCCGGCAACACATTAGTGGTTCCTCAGGTGCTGCTAATGTTCATGGACGACGGTAATCACTTAACATCAGGTGACCCGCTTGCTCGGTTGCCCGCTCTATAAAAAAAAAGTAATCTGCCATCAGCGGAGCAGCACAGTGGATATCCATCTCTGTGAATCCATCTTTACCTCCATCATCCATCTTTCGTATGTGAGCTTAGTCCAGCTTTAGGTTATCTCACCTATGCAGGTCCGCTTATCGTCAGCGAGCCGGTACCCGGCGGGACACGAGCAGCGGTAGGAGCCCGCGACGTTGACGCAGCGGCCCACGCACAGAGGCCCGCGGGATCTGGCCCTGCTGAACTCCTCACACTCGTCGATGTCCACACACGTCCTGTTAAGTATATTTATTCATTGTTAGATTCATCTGTCTCGTTGGTCTAGTTAGCATATTTGCAGATCACGAAGTTCCGGGTTCGATTCCCAGGTCGGGCAAAAAATTTTTAGGTATTGGATTTTTCTGTCAAGAAATTCTCAGTGCCAGCCCGGAGTTGGTAGTTGGCGGTGTTTCTCCCTCGTGCCTTGAAGGGCACGTTAAGCAGTCGGTCCCGGTTATTATCACTATCATGTCGCAATAGTCGTTAAAAGCCCGCCAACCCGCATTGGAACATCGTGGTAGGTCTAAGCTCTAAATCTCTCTCTCCTATGAGAGTGGAGGCCTGTGCTGCTGCTGGGCTTAAAACTGTGTGGGACGTTAAAAAGGCTGTAGTGATGGTGGTGGAGATGATGATGAGGTATACTTGCCTGTTATCCTGGTGTAGCCTGTAGCCCTTGTCGCAGTAGCAGCGGTACCCGCCCCACGCATTGGCGCACTTGTGCTCACACAGCGTCGGCGTCTCGGCGCACTCGTCCACGTCCACGCACACCTTGTCGTTGGAGGGCGCGTTGCGGAACCCCTCCGAGCACTCGCACTTGAACGACCCCACTGTGTTGAGGCACCGTGCGTTGTACGAGCACGCCTGTGAACATATCCGAAGATTTCCTGCTTGAAGTTGAAGATTTTTATAGTTAGCTATATTTTAGGATAAACATCAACTTCAATATACCTACTTACCATAAAACTTGAAGAATTCCCTCCATTTCTCTACGATTCCATCATCAGGCAACTGATGACCCGGGACGCAAATCGGACCGCAGCATCGGGCTCAGGCAGAGAAACTACCTATACGCCGGCGTCAGTGGAGGCCGGACCAATAAATCAGATAAGTGTCCTATCCAAATCACAAACACACGACATTCATCCAATCATCCACGAATCCATCTCACATCCATTTCGATTAACCGTCCATCTCTCCATAATCATTCACATATCACGCACTACTCATATAGTCATCCATTTTGGACAATTAAATTCACTAATTTCATAATTCACTAACATTTGTTTACGTCATACGTTAGGCATTTGTTCAAATTCAAACAACTGCAACGGTGACGCGCGCACTCAATTCGACTGCGCGGGCGACTGAATAGTGAATAACGTTTCGCGTTGCACCCAGAAGTAGGAGCGTATAGCTATATTTAACTTGCACCGGGCGATAAGAAACCAGTTTTTTGTTTATTCAAGCCGTTCTAACGCTTCACTATGTCACTGAAGGAATTAATTGTAAAACGTAGCAGCGTCAAGGGACGCGTTACTAAATTCAAAAACTACATTTCAAAGATTAATAACCTTTCAGTGTTGGATTCATTGCAATTACGCGAATTAACATTTAAATTACGTAGACTTGAATGCTTAGATAGCGAATTCAGCGACGTGCAAATTCAGATAGAAATTTTAAATGGTGATATTTTAGACGTCGAATTAGATATTCGTGAAGAAATAGAAAACGAAATAGCTAGTGCAATATCGTTGGCCCAATATATTTTGTCGCGCAATAATTCGAAAGTGCCGTGTTTTAACGATGCTCAAGGTGACTCACATAGTCATCAAGGGCCAGGCAGCTCGCACGGTAGGTATCGGTTTTGAACTACCGTCGATTCATATCGCGAAATTTGACGGTACTGTTTTCCGTTGGCTCGAATTTCGGGATACTTTCAAATCTCTTATTCACGATAACGATCACATATTACCAATCAACAAATTTCATTATTTAAACTCGTACTTAGAGGGAGATGCCGCGCGTGTTATCGGCTATCTTGAAGTTTGTGCTTTAAACTACGACAAGGCATGGACTTTATTATGTGAGCGTTACGACAATAAGAGACAATTAATAAGTAATTACCTCGACGCTTTTTTCAATTTCGAGACACTGTCCCGCGAATCGGAACAGTCATTGCGTACTTTAATAGATAACGTAGACAAAATTTTACGCGTGTTCGCAAGTTTAGGCCAACCTACAAACCAGTGGGATACGCAAATAATTCACATGGTTAGCAAACACGTCAGTGTTTAAAAGATCGATCACTTATCCAGGATAACGCGTTTCAATTTTTACATTGCATCATTACTTCCGTGAACAGTTCGCATTCTAAGCAATCTTCTATCTAAACTCATATGTAATTCATTGTTGCTTACATTTCCATAGCTGCATTCGTCGATATCTTCGCAGTTCTTGTCGATGTTCCTGTGTCCGGGGGGGCACTGGCACGAGAAGCCGCCGTAGAAGTTCTCGCAGCGCTGCTGCGGCCCGCACTCGGACACGTTGCGTTCGCATTCGTCGATATCTGAAAGCAAGCACGTCAAATCAGCATCGGAGGCAAGCAGGTCCTCTTATCAGTCAATTCTGGTTAAAACTACCTATTCAGGAGATTCTGAAAGTGGAAAATCATTCGCGAATGAAATCCCGGTATTTGATTCATCTCTTTTCATTACTGCATAATTTATTTTTATGACATGACATGGAAATAATATTTTTGGAACTACTTACCAGTAGGTTTTATTTATCCAGTGTTGAGTTATCTTTGTTGGTAATGAAATTACCTAAGTATTACATATAGCTGCCATAATGGATTTGAAAATATTATTAGATCAAGACTTCGAAAATGTCATCTAACTAGTAGCTCTACTGTAGAAAAGCTGCGTCATTTATTTGTTTATTAACGACATACTTAATGTATTTTTATCCGACAATTTCTTACCAAGACAAATCCTGTCCGGTGTAAGTTTGTATCCCCACGGACAGGTGGTGACGATTGCTCCGGAGTCGCGAAGCCGAGTATACGTGGGTCTCAGGTAGCGGGGTCCGTTCTGTCCGTACTGTGCACCCACAGTGATCACTGTTGAATCCGGGCTTACAGATGGTGATGAAGGCTCCCGGTAAGCTGCAGTAAAGATGTAAATTGCAATCGTTCTTTCTAAAATGTTTCTTCGACGTATTCAGGTCCATATGGATTCGGCAATGCTACATATAAAATATTTGATGTCGGTCTGTTCGTCCTTTATTCGCTTGCGTATCTTTCATCTGATTGACCTTGGCACAGAGATAGCCTGCATTCTGCAGACGGTTCGTACTTAGATACATTTAATCCCAGATAAGAGTCCTGGATTGAATTCGCAGGCATCAGTTAGTAAATATAAAATTCAGTCTACACTTTTGGAGTCGATGAAATACGTAACGAAACCAGTACCTAATTTAAAAAAACCGGCCAAGTGCGTGGCGGGCCACGCGCAGTGTAGGGTTCCGTAGTCACAATCTTCGAAAAACAGATATAACTCCTGTGAACCCTACTTAGCCATGATAGTTTTCCTTTAAAATTGATTATAAATATATACTTACTACTGCTGTGAATTTTTTCAAGTTCCTATAATACTGCCATTTGGCTGATAAAGGGGGGGACACTTGACTCTAATAAAAATTAGCACTTTTAAACATCATATTTTACAAACGGATCTAGAAATCGAAAAATGATGTTCCTACACCCACAGTATTTTTAAAAGACCTATTCAATGATACTCCACACTATGGGGTAGACGAGAAAAAAAATATTCATCCCCAATTTACATGTAGGGGAGCTACCCTAAAAAAAATATTTATCAAAATTTTATTTCATCACTTTGTCGGCGTGATTAATATTTATACCCATGCCAAATTACAGATTTCTAGCACTAATAGTCTCTGAGATTAACCGAGGACGGACGGACAGACAGACGGACGGACGGACATGGCGAAACTATAAGGGTTCCTTGTTTACTACGGAACCCTAAAAATTGGTAACTAATTTGTAATTATTTTGAAAGCATTTTTTTTCCGACAAGAAGAATTTTTTGCAGGGATAGTCAATTCCAAAACAAGTTTCTTACTGTACGTAGAAGTGGATGCTTCACGACACCTCTGACCACACACACAGCGGTATCCACCTTCTGTATTAACGCAGTCTTCTGAGGTCGCACAGTTAGCTCGCCTTGTAGCACACTCATCGATGTCTGAAAAGATATTTGTTGAGAATTTTGACAGATTGTTCCAAAGAGTCGCACACAGTAGGTAATTGTTTTTTCTTGATCTGCTAGTAAATTCACTTAGCATTTACAATTTACAACAAATGGAAGCTCAAGTTGCTATGCGAGAGAAGCTTACCAACCACTCTATCACTACTCGCTTGGCCATGAGATTGTCTCGTGGTTTCACAAAAGCAATTAGTCAAATTAATATAGTGCAGGAAGTGTGTTAGTGAGTTAGTGACTACCTACATCTCCAGCCGCATTTTCCAATATGTTACGGGCTCTAAAGAATTTGTTCATCCACCCCTTTTTAAATGTCCTCGCACAGTTTTAAGAGAACACTTTAAATAAATTCTTATGTCAGATTTAATTTGAAGATCCAATGTCTTATCCTAGTTGATTAATTTGTCTTCTTCATATTTAAAATGGCAATGAAACATTTTAACCACTTACCAATACACTTTCTGCGGCTCTGACTGTAAATATATCCAAGTTCGCAGTTTGGTGGTGGACTGTAGTGGCCACGACTTGGCTGATGCCACCACTCGGGTGTGGTTGATGCTAAAATATGGCAGAAAGAAATACGGATAAGCATCAAGTTACGCTCAAGTACTAAAAATTTAGGCGACATGGGCAGCGAGCAAGCTAGGGTACTGAAAAGATACTGGACAGTAAGCTGAAGCAACGTCGAATCATGACAGAGGATAGACGACCTTCGACTTCAGATGAGTTACAGAAAGTTTCAAGCGGTGTAAGACCGCAACGTCTGAATGTCCAAGTGAGAGACCTACTTCCTCCTATGTCCTACCTATATTTTTTACTACTTATAACTAACCTGCAGTAGTTACTTCCGTAGGCGTAATTCGTGGAGAGGTTCTAATTGTAGTTGTTACAGCTGTTGTAGTTCTGGGTGTGAGTCTAGGTGTAGTAGTCGTAGATGTCGTAAACCTAGGCGTCGTAGGAGTCCTAGGTGTAGTAGGCGTGGTCCTAGGCGTAGTAGGCGTAGTAATCACCGCGCACCAACCAGACGGATCTCTCGTGAAGCCAGGCATACAATCGCATTCATAGCCCCCGGCCCTGTTTATACACACTTCTAATGGGCCACAAATGTGCCTGTTCTCATTGCACTCGTTTACATCTGGAAGAAAGTAAACGCATATTAACATTAATATTTCACATTCTTTGATTTGGTCCGAAATATAAGATTTTTACGCAACTAAGTATTTTTTCAATCAGACTTTTGATTTGTTTACTAAAAGTATGTTGAGTTGAGAAAAACTACGTATTTTTTAAATCCTGAGGGTTGTTTAGAGTTTTGAGTCTTATTTAATTTGTTCACTAAAAGTGGGAAAAGTATCTTACCAACACATTCTCCTCGTTCATTTCTCTCATATCCATTTAAACAGTGGAGTTCGTTTGGATTAAAATCAATATCAGAACCAGGTTCTCTGCCTCTATCCACAGTATTTGAATCTGTTGATGTTCGTACTTCTGTAAAAATAAAGTAGAAGACCTTAGTTTCATTTCCTATTATTGTTTATTTGCCATTGCAATGTAAGATGTAATGCAATTTGTTTTAATTGCGATGCCAAAATTATTAGAGATATTCTAACTAAATAACAATATGCTTCGGTCTTGCATATCCAGGATTGACTCGTTTGAATTCAAAACTCACCAGTCCACCTAGTGAGGGGTCGGGTCTGCTAGCACTGCACTTTCTCATGCCGGAGGTCACCATTCCAGCACTTTGTGACCCCGATGCCTATCGGTTTTTCTGTATGTGACTCACCCGTTGCTAGTACAGGTGTCTCGTTGAGCTATGTCAGTTACTCTGATTCTTCTACGGATCTTCTGATGGGATTAGATCATGTAGAGAAATATCAAGTATACCCCTAAAATCATGCAAATAAAAATATTATGAACTGTGAAAATACCCGTAACTGGTCTTCTTGGATAATGTTCTGGAAGTGGTCTTCTTGGAGGTGCTGACGTTGTAGTTGTAGAAGTAGTTGTTCTTGCTTGGAACGTTGGTCTGAGGTAAGGGTATCTTCTAGGAGGTTGGTAAGGTTTAGAAGTTGTGGTCGTGCTTGTGGTCGTTGGACGTGGTGTGGTTGTTGAAGTTGTAGTGGGTGTCGTGGTTGTCGAGAACGTTGAAGTTGTTGGTCGCTCGGGAACGACTGTGTTCTCTTCCTCACTGATGGTTTAAAAATAATAAATTAACTTCAAACTGAACATATAAACATTTTACATAAGCAAGTGGGAATGTGAATATAAAAAGCATCTAAGGTAATATTAATTACCGAATAAACTTAAAAGCGTAAATAATGATTTTGATAACGAATAATTCTGAATAGATAAAATGAACATAGAACCAAAGAGAGTGATTGAAATATTCAACTGAAGCTCAGAAGTGTATTGTTCCAGTAGAAGAATTAGACGAAGAAAAAGTAAAAATAGTCATCTCAATAATTCAACTAATTAGAACCTCAGTTGTATTATATAGTTATTTAGGGAAAAGAGAAGTGTTAGTCATATTAAAAAATGCCTATGATTTAATCAAAATATTAGAGGTAAGTACCTAGTATCATAGTATTCGTATTCATAAGCAGGTATCAGTGTAGTGGTAGACGTGGAGCTACTAATTGTGCGTCTTGTGCAGGTAAATGAGCCCAACACATTCAGACACTGCTGCCCAGATTGGCAGTTGTCCAGCTTCAAGGAACATTCGTCGACATCTGGAATCGGTAAATGATCATAAGAGAAGAACATCAACCAGAATAATGCAGCTTCAGAATTAAATTTGAGGTATTGTTTATCATATTTTGTAAAAGCAACTGAACTATGCATAAAGAAACACACCTAAAGCTGCACTATTAACACTAACTTTGAATTGTATGAAGAAAAATAGGTTAAAATTGCTTCTCTAATATATAAATGTGAAAAATTGAATTGTTTCGCTAATATATAAATGTGATGTGTTGATATTGACAAGTTTTGAAAAAATGGGTGCACAAGTTTCAACAAAATACTAACCTACACAAGATCCTGATGTAGAGTCCAGTTCGAATCCATTTTTACAACGACATTCGTGTCCACCGTATGTGTTAATGCAGTTTTGGAACTGGTCGCATAAGTGACTACCTTCACGACACTCGTCGATATCTGCAAAATTAAGTCGTAAATTGTTTTTATTCAAAGTTTTTACTCGGTCACTGCGAATGTTATTTTAAGTCTTGTTTTATTTTAGTGTGTTACCTTCGCAAATAGTTCCGCCCGGTCTAACTCTTGTTCCTTCTTGGCACTTATTTGATGCTAGTCTGCAACATAGAAAGTATCATATAATTTACATAAAAGTATATAATAAACTTATAGTTTTTGCTAGGATTTCCTTCTGGGATTCATTTTTAGATATTTTATTTTAGCTCAGTTTTAAGTACAATAAATATTGTAGTAATCTTGTAACTTAGAAAAGTACGAGTAAAACATTGATCATTTAAATTTTTCATAAACAAAAAATGATTGATACATTACTTTGGTAAAGTGCTTATTTTGGACTTGCAGTTGTACGCTCCTGGCAGATTGATGCATACTTCGTTCCGCTTGCACACCTCTAAACTTTCTTCACATTCATCGATATCTAGGAGTGCATCACACAAACATTCAGTTTAATTAAAAATAAGTTAACTAGGTACATAGAATTTATTATTTTGTTCTAAAGTTTATCTGAATTAAGATTTTTATTCAAACAACTCCACCGCGTAATCTTTGATGGAGCAAGCTTATAGTGCGATGCACTTCATCCTTACTTACTTAAAAATATTAAAAATTCATGACGACTACTTTATTGAATATCATACTGCCCTAACAACCATAATTAACCGAAAGTGGTAATAAATCACTTAACAAAAGAATAAAAATTAGATAAGTAGAAAATGTTGGAAATGATCTTGATTTTATTAATACCTTCGCATATTCCAGTACCAACGTTGACCTTGAAGCCGGGCGCACATCGCTTAGAGACGTGGTCCTGGCAGAAATAGTTGCCGTGCGTGTTGATACAGTGCTGCGAAAGTCGCTGGCAGTCGTCCAACCGTTCGTTACACTCGTCGATGTCTGTGAACGAGATGCGATGATGGATATTGTCATCAAAAAGTTAATTGCTTCATTTACTCTGTTTATTTTTTTGGTAACAAATATTGAAGGCAACCAATTTGGTTAAACTTTCACAGGTATTCCTTTTAGCACATTTACTATAATCTAGACTGCTTCTTCACTTAGATCAAATAACATCGTCAATAAATGTTGATTTTTTAGTTTCTTTCTCGATATAATTATGTAATTTATTTAAAACATTTGCAATCTGCAACTCTACAGACTCTACCTACTCGTCTTTTTTTAGTTTTCTAGAACTTTAGCATTAAGATTACCAAGGCAATCATCATCTGGACCAGCTCGGAATCCCGGTGGACAAATATCATTCTTCACAGTAGGCACAGTGACACCAGCCTCGGTAGTAGTTGAGCCAGTATCTTCAGTGTACGGTTTGCCGGGTTTGCCACCACATTTGTAACCACCTATCGTATTCTCGCAAAGATACTTTGGGCATGGCGGTCTTGGCGAACGGCATTCGTTTATATCTGAAAAAGTTGATCAGTAAATTCAAAGTCGTACCTACTTAGTCAAAATTTATGACTGATTTCAGTTGACTGTTTTCAGTGCTTACAGTTAAGTAAGTTATGTCCACTGAATATTGAATCTAAGTAATCTAATTCTGATATGGAATGCTTTTTTAGGTTTACTACAAAAGTACCAACACGAATAATAATTGATCCTCGTCAATTCTCCATTTCATTAATTATTTAAACAAGCTATAATTTAAAAATTAAAAAAACCCAACTGCCATGCTAAAAAACGAACTAAAAATTAATAAACTACCACCGTACCACTTACAGTATAGTTGTTATTTATTTTGTTTTTCATGATTGTCACTCCAAATTGATTTAAAACATATAGATTGTATACATTTTCGTACTCGCCTTTTAAAGCCCTTTATTTTGATACCCCACTCGAGGGTCTTGAAGAAAAAATTTTTTTTCAGCCCGCACATTAAAGTGCATAACATTCGCCATTTTGATTTTTTATGAGTTTTATGTACTCAGTAACATTTGCGCCGTCAAGACAAATCTAATGACGTATAATTTATCAAAATAGGTTGAGCCGTTAAGTAGTTACGAACTGACATAGGAAACGGTCATTTTCTACGATTTATCACTCCAAATTGTTTCCAAATATATAAATTTTGCCATTTTGATTTTTTTTTTAATTTAGGTACCCTATAACACTCGCGTCATTGAGACAAATCTAATGACGTATCATTTATCAAAATCCGTTGAGCCGTTTGTTAGTTACAAGCGGACATAGGAATGGACATACATACACACAGGTGAAACACATATACCCAGTCGGGTAAAAAAAAAAAGATCGAGAAAGACTTGTGATAATTGTGATTCATTTTTTGTGATAATTCGTTGATTTTATTTCATAGTTTTATTTTGGAACTTTACTTAGTTACACATAATATTACTTAACCTATTTTAAATTCTTGTTCTTCTAATTAAAGTATTTATTTATTAAAGTAATTCAATATTTAAAGTTTATTTACCATCGCAGACTTGATTGATCAGATTTCGCTTGAATCCAGGTGGGCAGCTTAGACCAACGTCCCTCTTTTTGATTGGGACACATTTGAATGCACCCTCAGTGTTGTGACAGACCGTGTCCTCTTTCGTACAGAGATCGTCTAAGGACTCTGCACATTCATTAATATCTAAAAAAACAGTGAGTAAACACTTTAATTATTTGATTCTGGCCAATATGGACTACTTAAGCAGCACATGCGTAGAAAACAGAAACAGATTATTTTATCATGATGCTCTGACCAGGATGCATCAGAAAAAATTTACTTGTAAAAAGTGATTTTTCTGAGCGAAATGGACATCTGTATGGCTTATGCATTATGTTATATTCTGAACTCTTATACTTATGACTTCATGTCTCAGTTAATAAGTAGGTAGTTGTATTTAGTAGTTCTTTCGTATACCACCACTCTAACACTTCTAAGTTCTTTCCGGATTAGTTTTTCATTATTGTATGTTGTAATACTATAATTATTATTGTTACGTGCTGGGGTTCGAAGATTTGGAATAAAACACCTGGTGACCCTTGATCAGACTTTATTCCGCACTTCCGTATTCCACTTGTCACTCCTGATCTTCTTGTAGACTTCCTCTTCACGCTTGTTCGCTTCCAATCCTCTTCACTTCCGATCGCTTCCTTCGCTTGTATTTCGCTCGGCTCTCAGAACTGAACTGCCCGCGTCAGCTCGCCGGTCCCTTTATATACCCGTTACCGCGTGACTAAGTGTTTTCTAGAAAGTTCCACCCCTATCGATGTTTATTCGGGAAAGGTCTCGTTGTTGTTTGTTTACATCGATGGGTGATTAGGTATTTATTAGGTAACGAGCAATTATGAACCTTATTGCTCTAGAAATAAGGTTCATTCGTAACACTGCCCCCCTCTTAGCGATGCTCGTCCCGAGCATCACTGTTGCTTCCGTAATGTTTTGCCAAGCGGTCGATGTGCACAACCTTAAATTTTCCCCTTGGTTGACGTTGAATCCTATACGTGACGTCGTTAATACGGGTAACCACTTTGTATGGACCCTCCCATCTGGTTTGCAATTTTGGAGATTTCCCTTTTCGACGAGTCGGATTATGCAGCCAGACTAAGGCGCCTTCCTCGAATCCGCTCGTGTTCGATTTCCGGTCGTATCTGGTTTTCATGTTCTCACTTGATTGCAATCCGTTTTCCCTGACTGTAGCATGTATTTCTCGCATTTTCTCTCTCAGATTGGCGACGTAGTCTTGTACGGTGCAAGGTTCATCCGGTGTCCCTCCCATCAATAAGTCTACTGGTAACCGTAGTTCCCTGCCATAATTGACTAACGCCGGAGTCGCCTTTATGCTCTCATGCTCTGCAGTCCTGTAGGCGAGGAGAAACAGTGGAATGTACCTGTCCCAGTCTCTTTGGTGGGCGTCAACCAACTTTGCCAAATGCCTTTCAAGCGTCTGATTGAATCTTTCAACCATTCCGTCAGACTGCGGGTGGTATGCAGTTGTGCGTGTCTTATGCAGACCTAAAATTTTGCATACTTCCTGAAACACTTGCGATTCAAAGTTCCTTCCTTGGTCTGAGTGGATTTCCAATGGTACACCAAAGCGACATATAACCTCCTCAACGAGCTTAGTTGCAACAGTTGTAGCTTCCTGGTTAGGTATCGCGAATACTTCCGGCCACTTAGTGAAGTAGTCCATAACAACCATGAAGTATTTGTTCCCTGATTCAGTCACAGGGAATGGTCCGGCTACATCAATAGCTATACGTTCCCAGGGTGCACCAACATTGTACAGCTGCAGGTTACCTCTACTCCTTGTCTGCGGTCCCTTCACGGCAGCGCAAATGGTACATTTACGGCACCAGTCCTGCACATCCTCCCGACAATGGAGCCAGTAAAACCTCTCCCGTACTTTCGTTAGTGTCTTCTTGACGCCAAGATGACCTCCCGAAACTCCGTCATGCACTTCACGTAGGACATCGGGTACCTTGGCTCTCGGAACGACTACCTGAAGATGGAACTCCCTACCGTTAGTCTTTTCCCATTTTCGGTAGAGTATTCCATTTTGTAGAGTAAGACTGCTCCACTGTGCCCAGTATGCCTTAGTGATAACGCTCATAGGTGCAACCTCACTCCATGTTGGTCTGGCGTCTCCTCTTTTCTTCCACACGATGATGTGCCGTAGATCCTCATCACCCTCTTGAGCCATCTTCATTGCATCATCCTCCCAGGGTCCTAAGGAACTCGTCCTGGTAAGTTTCAATGATAGCTCCGTCGACTCCTGTTTGATGCAATGTTTGCATTCTTCCGGGCATGGCCTCCGAGAAAGTGCATCTGCATTTCCATGTGACTTCCCGCTGCGATGTTGAGTCTCGAAGTCATATTCCTGGAGCTGTTCAATCCACCGAGCAACTTGACCTTCGGGATTCTTAAATTGCAGTAGCCATTTCAATGCTGCATGATCCGTACGTAGTAAAAACTTTCGGCCGATTAGGTACTTGCTGAAGTGTTGCAACGTTTTTACCACGGCAAAAAGTTCCCTCCGTGTCACGCAGTAGTTCCGTTCCGGTCTTGACAGTGATTTGCTGAAATACCCCATAACGACTTCTCTATCTCCCTGCTTTTGGGATAGCACTCCTCCAATCGCGGTGTTGCTCACGTCGGTATCGACGATAAACTGGCCTTCCGGTTGTGGGTATCCCAGAATTGGTGTTTCACATAGGTATTCCTTCAGTTTTGAAAAGGAATCCTCACAGGCTTCATCCCAACAAAATGGTCTTTTCTCTTCCGTCAGTCTATGTAACGGTTTTGCGATCTCAGAAAACCCCTTGACGAAACGCCTGTAGTAAGAGCACAAACCCAAAAATGCCCTTACCTCTGTCTTGTCTTTAGGGGTAGGCCATTTTTTAACCACTTCAATTTTCGCCGGGTCAGTCTGGATGCCCTCACTTGTGATAACATGGCCGAGATAATTCACTTCTTTCCTAAATAGCTGACACTTCTTCGGGTTAAGTTTTAAGTTTGCCCCATGTATTTTGGCGAAGACTCGCTCCATGTTTTGCAAATGGTCATCGAAGTCTCGACCCATGATAACGACGTCATCTAGATACACCAAGCAGGCATCTCCTACTAATCCTGCTAGCACACATTCCATGAGTCGTTCGAAGGTGGCAGGTGCGTTGCACAATCCAAAAGGCATAACATTAAACTGCCATAATCCTTTTCCCGTTGAAAACGCTGTCTTCTCCTTGTCTTTTGGATGGATTTCTACCTGCCAGTAACCTGATTTTAGGTCTAGAGTCGAAAACCATTTCATGCCACTCAAAGTATCCAGAGTGTCATCGATTCTAGGTAGCGGGTAACTATCCTTCTTTGTGATGTCATTGAGCCGCCTATAGTCCACGCAGAACCGTGTGCTTCCATCTTTCTTCTTCACAAGCACAACAGGTGAGCACCAGGGACTTGCGGATTGTTCTATTATTTTGTTCCTTTCCATTTCTTTCAGCATATCCTCGACTTCTTTTTCCTTCGCGATTGGTAGCCGTCTCGCTCGCTGACGGATGGGTCCCTCATTTCCGGTATCGATTCTATGCTGCACTAACGATGTTCTCCCTGGGTTTCTTTCTTGACTAGAAAAGATGTTCGCGTAGCGTAATAGAAACTTCTTTGCCTTGATGCTTTGTGAATAAGTCAGGTTGCTTTTGCAGTCTTTAAGAAGCTCATAGACTGTAGGATCCTTCCAAGAACCTGATTTATCCATGCTTGGCATTGCTAAATTGTTCCCATCGCATACCTGTGAGATAACCGTTGCTGGGGCTCCCTCCGTGCCAGCCAGTACTCGCCCCTTAGTCCTGGCTGTTACTAGTTTCCCTGATTTTGAGGAGACCTTGTATCCTCACCTCTCTTCGCAAGCTCCTCCAACCGTTTCTCTATTTTCATTAGTCGGGACATCTGCGACTCTTTCTGTGGGCAATTCAGCTGCAAATGCCCTTTTTCACCGCATCTATAGCACACAGCACCAAAGTTCTTCCTGAATGAGGTCTTAATCTCTTTCACCTCCTCGACAACTTCACGTAGTCTGTGAGTCTGCCGAATGTCGTGTCGAACTGCTTCGACCTCTAAGGCATGCGCCAATGCTTCTTTTAATGAGGCATGGTGACCAAGCCTCACGGCAGCTCTTACCTCCAGGTCTTTAATTCCGTCGACAAAAGCCTGCACGGTGTTTGCGGTTACCATCTTATCGTCGGCCGATGGATAAGCTTTCCGCACAAGCTTATCTATTTCCAACGCCCATTGCTGGAGACCCTCTCCAGATCTCTGGACTCTATCGCGCAGCTGGGCGCGGAACACATGCTCCAGATGTCGCTCCCCATACCTGGATTCGAGTGCATCCAACAGCTCCCTGTATCCACAGCCTGAAGTAGGAAAGGCCTCCAGAACAGTTAGAGCCTGCCCTCTCAATGCGACAGTGAGGGCAGTCAAGCACTGTTCGTCCGTCCATCCGTTGGCAGCAGCAACAGTCTGAAACTGTTGCCGGTACGCGGGCCAGGAGGTGCTACCGTCGTATGGGGGCACCTTAACATTAGGTCCCTGAACTGCGCCCATCGCTCCACTTGACGTTAGTCTCGTCGTTTCAAGACGTATCACCTTTTTCTGTAGCTCGTTGAGGCCAGTCTTCACACCATCTATGTCCGTTCCTAGGCAGGTGACTCGCTCGTCCATGAGGTCCAACTCTTTTCGCAATTTAGCCACCATGCCGCCGACTTCGTGAACGGCCGACAAAACAGTCCGCTGCACCCCTTCAAATTTGCAATCTTGATTTTCCTGTATCGCTGCTTGATTTTCCTGTATCGCTGCAAATTTGCAATCTTGATTTTCCTGTATCGCTGCAAACTGTTGTTGCATTATCCGCATCAAACTCGACAAGTCAACGGTGGGCGTGGCTTGCTCAGTGGGCGTGGCCAGGTGGGTGTGGCCAGTGGGCGGGGCCTCCGGCTGAGTGGGCGTGGTCTCAAGGGGCGTGGTCTGGTGGGCGTGGCCAGTGGGCGGGGCCAGCTGGGGGGACCCACCAGGTGCTGGTTCCTCCAGGTGCTCCTCCACAGGTGCTCGGCTGGATTCCGCTGCACGCTGGGCCCTGGTCTTGACACCCTCGCTGCCGAAGTCGTCTCTCGGAGTCAATGGCATAGCTTCCAAATCGCACTTCTGACACCAATTGTTACGTGCTGGGGTTCGAAGATTTGGAATAAAACACCTGGTGACCCTTGATCAGACTTTATTCCGCACTTCCGTATTCCACTTGTCACTCCTGATCTTCTTGTAGACTTCCTCTTCACGCTTGTTCGCTTCCAATCCTCTTCACTTCCGATCGCTTCCTTCGCTTGTATTTCGCTCGGCTCTCAGAACTGAACTGCCCGCGTCAGCTCGCCGGTCCCTTTATATACCCGTTACCGCGTGACTAAGTGTTTTCTAGAAAGTTCCACCCCTATCGATGTTTATTCGGGAAAGGTCTCGTTGTTGTTTGTTTACATCGATGGGTGATTAGGTATTTATTAGGTAACGAGCAATTATGAACCTTATTGCTCTAGAAATAAGGTTCATTCGTAACATTATTTATCAGGTTAAATCGTTTATTTAGTAATAAGTACTGTGAACTAATGGTTTTTCCAACTTTCCATAAACCCAGTTGTTAGTACCCAACTTACCTTCATTTTGTCAGTCAGAGTGATAGAAAAGAACCCACTGCCCATTGTAATATAAACGATACCTTTACAAGACTTTCTGTCTGCCTGCAGTCTAAAACCGTCTCGGCACTGGCATTGCACCTTGCCATCGTCATCGGTACAAATGTGGTCACAAGAATTTGCCTTACATTTCTCTATCGGCTTCTCAGTCGTCGTTGTTTCGGCTTGCTTTTTTGTAGTTGTTTCTACTTCTACGGCATCCTGCAAAATATAATTAGTAAAGCTAGTTATATTAAATTTTCGAATATCTTTATCTATTTTATTACTTAAACCTATTTTTTCCACAATTTTTACTGATTCCTGCAATTTAAAGGAGTCGGTTAGTTTCTGTCTCTCAAATAGCAAAAGCGGCTAGAAAAATCGGCTAGTCAACTAAGTATAATCAAAATGAATACGTCCTACCATGCAACACTTGTAGTAGGCGTTTTGTCTCAACGCACTGGCGGGACTGTAGTAGTCTTCTGATGATGAGCTTCCACACCCCCCCGCACCTTCGGATTCACCAGTTATTCTCCCGAAGGTGCATTCGTCGCAACACATCTGCCATCATAAAAAATTATAAGTATAGCGGTTATGTATTGGTTAGGAATTTTATCTTGCCTTCTAGTGCCTACCCAAAACCAATTAAGTAAAAAATTAGGATCCTAAAAGTACTTTGGCTGGTTTACCAAAACCCTAATTAACAATATTTATATTAGGTACAATTATTCATCGCAGGAAAAATTCTCCATGTAAGTTCTCTAGCAGGATATTTCACTCAAATGGGACTGCCCATGGCTTCTTGTATGTATAAATATTTTTTTAATTTTAATTTGCGCAGTGGTTAGCGCTGTGTTCTTATAAGTAGGAAGTCAGGTATGATTCCTGGTAGGGACAATTTGGTAATTTATAATTTCTAAATTGTCTCTGTTCTAGTCTAGTGACAGGCTTCAGCAGTATCTCGTTACCATGATACCGGCACAGCCATGCAGCAAAGCGATTCGTAAGGTACGATGCCGCGTAGAAACCGACTAGGGATATGAGTTTAATAAAAACTGCCATACCTCTTCCTGGTTAGCCCGCTTCCATGTTAAGACTGCACCGTCACTTACCATCAGATGAAATAGTAATAAAAGCCTAACTTATAGATGAATAAGAAAATATTAATTTAATTTTTGATTAATAATAATTTATTAGTCTAAAGATTGATTATTAAGTATCTTTATTAGTAGTTTTAGGTAACATACCTTTCCAATTTCGCTGTTCGGTGACATACATCGTTTGAGGAGTGCCAATTTCATGCCCGTAGCGCATTCTTCTTTCTGCCTCAAAAATACAGACATACATAATACTAAAAATATTCCTATCATTCACTGTAAGATTTTTATATTTTTAGGCAGTTTGTTAAATGTTTCATCCAACATAAGAAAAAGTATTGATATTCTGACTACAAAACTTTTCGTAGTCTATATCAATTCAGACTCTCAGTTTTAAAACGGATACGTATACTTAGTATAACCTATAGTACTTATTTGTAATTACACCATTTTCATTCCCCCGTGAAGGAATTCCTCAGTTGTTAAACATTAAATCAGAGCGAATTCAAATTTGAGTCAGTTGTAGATGAATGAAAATAATGCAAAGAATGGCCTCATCTACAAGTGTAAATTGAAAATTTAAAAAACCCCCGACATTCGCCATTTAGTGGCGGCGGCCATCTTGAATTTGCAATAGTGCTATTCTACTAGTCAAGCCCTTTCATTTGATACCCATATCAAGGGAGTTGTGAAAAAATATATCATCCGCCATTTTGTAGCGGCGGCCATCTTGGACCGATTTTCATCAAACATAGCTAAGAACACTCTCGACTAATTCACCTTTCAAACAAAAAAAACCGCATTCAAATCGGTCCACCCGTTTGAGCGCCACAGGGGAACAGACAGACACACACACACACACACACACACACACACACAGACACGTCAAACTTATAACACCCCGTCGTTTTTGCGTCGGGGGTTAAAAACCAGGATGTGCGAAGTTGGAGTTCTTTTCAAGAGTATCAAAGGAGGATAAATAATTTAAATGTAAGCGTTCTCTAAATTGTAGAAGAAGAATAAATACTTACTGCATTTGTTTCTCGCAGCAGCTCTTCCCAGCAGACAGGCATATTTCTGTCTGTTCCGGTTCAGTGTCATCTGGCACATCCATGCCTGAGCAGGACGTGGTGGTAGAGATAACCGCGAAGGATTCCCCGTGCCTGCAGCATGACTCTGTTAAAACTTCCAGTTCGTCGGACGATAAACCTGCATGTAAAAGTTGCAGTTAGATACTACAATCGATCTTGATCGAATACCTACTACAGAATGGCAATCTTGTTCAGACAAGTCTACGTATTTTGGAAAATTGTATTTGCCAAACCAGACGAAGTAGACGAAGTAGAACCAGACTAGACTAAAGACGACGATTCAAGTCTTCTGGTTGTAGCCCATTTAGTCAGTTCTGGGTAGACCTATTTACAAGCGGGTAAATTCCGAATATGGGAAATTTCTAATTTCTTACTTTACCCGTATTTATTTAGGTTTACCCGTTGTCTTAGACTTACTTAATATGATTACAATTACAGAAATACAATTTAGAAGACGTTTGCGTTTACCACAGATACGTTTACATTCATATTTTAGGAAAATATTCTGATATTTGCGTAGTCTGCTAACCGGCCGCGGCACGTGGAAGACCATTAAGTAAGTAATAAGTATAACTATCATTTTTCTTCTATGGTAGAGGTAGGTTTCCCATTAGTAGGACATTTTAAAAGTCCGTTACTTTCAGCAAATCATAATATTATGTTGGTTTTATAATTTTATAGTTATAGGTATCAGAACCTTATAACAACGTAACTATATACTTAGATACTACTCGTAAGCAATGGAAAACAGCTGAAACAACATTTAAGCATAGAATTGGATGTTTACAGAAACAACTGTGTCATAACTAAACCTGCCACCTGTCTGTCTGTCTGTCTGTGTTGTTAAATATGGAATTTTTCACTTCGTCCGCGTGTAGGCAGATTTTTTATAAATCCCGCAGGAACCCTTTGTTTTTCCGGGTTCAAAGTAGGTTACATCCTATGTCACTCTCCGTCTATAATTGAACGATAAACCAACAAACCAGCATACATTCGCGTTAGTAAAATTGTAATCGGTATTAATTTACCGGAACAAAGAAGTAACTACCTAGGTAGTCGTAGATCCTAACTATCCTCAGTAACTACCTAGGTAGTCGTAGATCCTAACTATCCTCAGTACCTACCTACCTGTATACCTACCTACGTGTAAAATGTGGATGTAGGAGGGATGAGACACTTAAGAGTTTAGTTCCTCATATAAAGTGTATTCTTGTCACCGTAGGTGAGCTTTTATCCAATATGAACTAGATTCCATCAAATACTATTCACATTCCATCTTAGATGAGTACCTACCTGTCCAAGCTTAAGTAAAAAAAGTTAAATAAGTACGTAGCTTAGTACCTATTACAAAAATACGAAAACTTCTAGCATAGGCAGAGGCTAATCAAGGGAGTTGGTCTGACTAAATCAAAAGGGAATTAATAAAAATATCAAAGTCTAGAAATAACAGAGGAAATCAGATCCTCAGGAAAAGTGTTAAACTGAAAGACTGCAGCAAATTCACTGCGAAGTACCTAGTACCTAAGTAACACTTAGGCAACATAACACTGCGATTTTCAAAATGTGTTTTTTTTTATTAATTGTTTACTGGACCAGTTTTGAGAGGTCCTCATAGATAAATCGCTAACATATCTGGGAGAAACACAGCTCCTCATAGATGGCAAACATTTCTCAGAGAAATAGAGTTAGTCATAGATCGCAAACATTTCTCGAAGAAATAGACCGCTTCATATATCGCAAACGTATCTTAATGAAATAGAGCTCCTCGAAGATCGCAAACAAGACAGAGTAGAAATAGGTCTCATAGATCGCCAAAATAACTCAGAGTGATAGAGTTCTTCATAGACTGCAAATATATCTCGCAGAAATACAGCTCCAAATTACAATTACTTATACTATATTGTTTATCCCGGTATCGACTAGCGGCAGTGCATCATCTCATCTCCCTTATCTACACAAAATGTGAGAGTGTAGAGGTCATCAAGATTATCTTCGAGCGTAAACAGATTGATAGTGGGGCCTCTATTTGTGCGGAGTTACTTTATGTCAACATAAGGTAAAGTCTCCTTATTCCGTGGTATTCTAAAATTGGCACCCAATTCCGAGGTATATAGAAAAACAGCATTTTCAACCGATCCCCAAGCTATTTTTTACTGCAACATATCTTAATCAATTGATAGTTTATCATTCCATAGATAAATGACGAAATTGTTAGTTTTATATGTATATGTTTTAAAATAACCGGCAAGTTTTACACTAGCAGCCGGCCCGAACGCATGTTTCATACATTTTGGACCTCGTGCACGAAATACCTACATTTTTTTAAATAGTGTTTATCCGTTAATTTAGAGCTTTATTTGTTTTTATTTAGATTTGAATATTTGAAGGACTATATTTTCAATCGAAAACAATCAACTTTTGTGAATATTTGTAAAGAAATTAAGGTGAAAATAGGTTTTGAAAATACCTCGGCGTTAGGTGCCAAATATTTTAGCCGGTTCCTAACGCCGTGGTATACCGCGGAATTGCGATTTCATAGACTTCATAACTTTTTCAATTTTTAGAGTCGTTTTATGTTAAATACTTCTTGTTTCGGTTTTGAATATTTAAATAGGCAATAAGGTTACAGAGTCCTAATTACGAGGTACACTTTGGCGTCTCAATCACTAACTATACCGTGTCAAAGTTTACCTATTTAGGTAATTTATTGATAGATTGTATGGGAAAGCTAAAGAAAATTAATTTAAAAGAAAATTAAATTTATACATATTTCGATGCAATTTTGAGAGAGTATTGTACATATTTACGAAGATAATCTAATTAAGCTTTAAATTATTTGTTTATTATGGAAAAATCTTTTCTTTTTTAACACTCGGAATTAGGAAACGTGTTTTTTGTTACAAAACTCAATTCCGTGGTATTACCTCGGAATAAGGTTCTATGAGCCCCTAATTATGTGGTATGGATAGAAATACTACCTCGGAATAAGGTTCTATGAGCCTCTAATTACGTGGTATGTATAGAAATAAAATACAGGATGCTCACAATATTTCAGTATGGTTTCAGTTACACCAAGTATCATTCGCGTTCAGTCACGCAAACATTCATATTCTAAAACGTTTATCCTATTATTGCTCGTGCTGATTCATTCACTGACTCACTCATTGATCACCTCTCCTGTAAAATTTTGTATAAAAAATTTTTTTTCACTAATGATTCCGTATAGAAGACAAAAATTCATTCGGAACAAAAATATGGAGAGAGCTGATGATTGAGGATTTCGGAGACGGGTGAAGAGCACGCTTAAGGTATTGAAGATAGGAGGGGGGTGCTTGAGCAAATGTCATTCAAAACGTCATCCAATTGGCAGTGAGCTGAAAAAAATTCAAAATGGCGAAAAAAAGATGGCCGCCATACAAATTTCGTCGGTGTCCACCTCGGAGGATAAAAAATGGAAGAGTGGTGTCCTAGCAACAGATGATCAGGATCCAAAGGTCTATTCGATGAATAGAAAAAAAACCAAAATGGTGGAATTTATTTTTCCATAGAAAATGTATGGCGAATATTGAAGAGACTACAAGTTGTAAACTATGCAAGGCTTTGATGTGGTTTTTTGGAGAAATCTCAAAAAAAAATATGGGAAGATATGATGATTGAGGGTTCTGAAGATGGTTGAGGAGCCCGGGCAGGGTATTGTAGATAGGTGGGAGGTGCTCAAGCAAAAATTACTCGAAACCTCATCCAGTTGGCACTGAACTGAAAAAAACCCCAAAATGGCAGATTCAAAATGGCGGCTATACTAATTTCGTCGATGTCTCACTAAGTATAAAAGATGGAAGAGTATTTTCTGGGCAAAATATGATCAAGACCTAAAGATCTACTAAATGGATAGAAAATAAATCAAGATGTCAGAATTTATTTTTCCGTACAAATTGTTTTTTTCATTGATGGTTTCGTATAGAAGACAAAAAATCATGCGAAGGAAAAATATTGAGACAGCTGATCATTGAGGATTTAGGAAATGGATGAGGAGCACGGCCAGTGCACCTATTGAAGATTGGTGGGTGGTGCTCAAACAAATATCACTAGAAACATCATCCGATTGGCAGTGAGCTAAAAAAAACGATTGTACAAATGTAAAATTAGTTTTTTTTGTAAGAAATCTCATCCTCACAAATTATTCGGAGCAAAAATACGGAGAGTGATGATGATCGAAGGTTTGAAAGATGGGTGAGGGGCACAGCCAGGGGCACATTCTAGATAGGTAGGAGTATATATATATACAGTAGTACAATATTATACAGTAGTAATACAGAGTACAATATTATACTGCCTGCCCTCCGGTCACCCGTGGACTCCACGAGACGGGATGACAGGCCCTTAAAAAAGGACCTAGCATCCTCGCCCTACGAACCCATGGTCTCCTCCCCAAAAGGCACAAATATGAAATTATTTTCTATATTTTCATATTTGCGCCTCTTGGCCCTTTCCGCCTTAGTGGCTGCTGCTCCGGCTGCCACGGAGGTCACCTGTATGTGAGACAGTGCCAGTGTATCCACACACGTGGCATCCCATCCAAGCTACCTCCTTTGCTTCCATGGAACAAGAGTCACACCGTCATACCTAAACCTGTCATGTTATCAAATCTAAGATTTTTGTCGAACAGCTGATTGCTAACCTAGTGAGTACAGAGGCCTTATGCCGACTTTGTACATTGGGGAAACGATGATAGAAATTCGAGTATCGAAACACATTGACTAACATGACTTGAGAGTGAAATGCAACTAAACTGGCTGGTTTTAAGGTTTGAGTCCGCCAATATATTCAGCCATTCGTCTACGCTCCAAGCAGAAATTTTTAAAATAAATATTCGAAGTACCCTACTACTACTATACTACATTATGACTTTATAATCTTATTTGATTGTAAGAGCATTAGGGTTAATTTTGCTCTGATATTATAGTTTTTCGATATTCAAATCTAGTACCGTTTTCGAAGTGTGCAAGCTCGAACTAACCATCCAGGTCGTTAACTTACATTCGTACGCACCGCCTTGAATTTATTGAGGCTCGCGGTACTGTCAAAGGAAGTAAAGGCCACGCGACTTCAAGACCACTATTTGACTCCTATTAAGTTTTGATCATCTTTTGCTAAAAAAACTACTCTTCCATCTTTTATACTTAGTGAGATAATCACCGACGAAATTTGTATGGCCGCCATCTTGTATCCACCATTTTGGGTTTTTCTTTAGCTCAGTGCCAATGGGATGAGGTTTTGAGTAATTTTTGTTTGAGCACCTCCCACCTATGTACAATACCCTGCCCGGGCTGCTCAACCGTCTTCCAAACCCTCAATCATCATGTCTTCCCATATATTTCTTTGAGAGTTCTCCAAAGAACCGCATCAAAGGCCTGCATTGTTCACAACTTCTCTCTCTCAATATTCGCCATACATTTTCTATGGAAAAATAAATTCCGCCACTTTGATATTTTTTTTCTATTTATCGAATAAACCATCGGATCCTGATCATCTTTTGCCAAGAAACTACTCTTCTATCTTTTATACCTTCCGAGATGGAGACCGACGAAATTTGTATGGCGGCCATCTTATTTTCGCCATTTTGACTTTTTTTTCAGCTCACTGCCAATTGGATGACGTTTCGAGTGACATTTGCTCGAGCACCCACCTATCTTCAATGCCTTAAGCGTGCCCATCGCTCGTCTCTGAAATCCTCAATCATCAGCTCTCTCCATATTTTTGTTCTGAATGAATTTTTATCATCTATACGAAACCATTTGTGAAAAAAATAATTTTCATACAAAATTTTACAGGAGAGGTGATCAATCAGTCAGTCAGTCAGTGAGCGAATGAATCAGCACGAGCAGCTATTATATTAACTAGTAGGGCGCTTGGCTGCGCGGCCCGCTAAAGCGGACCGCGAGGATTTCAGTATTATTTTTGTTTTAGCAGCCTCCACCTTCTTCTATCATTTTCAGCATCTTTAACCCTGGCCGTGCTCCTCATCCATCTTCCAATCCCTCGATCATCATCACTCTCCAAATTTTTTTCTCCGAATCATTTGCCAGAAGGAGAGTTCTTCCATAAAAACAAATTTTGAAAAGGAACCGTATTAAAGTCTTGTATAGTTTACCAACTTATAGTCTCTTCAATATTCGCCATTATACATATATTTTGTGTGAAAAAATAAATTCCGCCATCTTGATTTTTTTTCTGTTCGTCAAGTATACCTTCAGGTCTTGATAATCTTTTGCTAAGAAACCACTCTTCCGTCTTTTATACTTGATGAGATAGACACCGACGAAATTTGTATAGCCGCCATCTTGAATCCGCCATTTTGGGTTTTTTTTAGCTCAGTGCCAATTGGATGAGTTTTTGAGTAATTTTTGTTTGAGCCTATCTACCTATCTACAATACCCTGCCCGGGCTCCTCAACCATCTTCCAAACCCTCAATCATCATGTCTTCCCATATTTTTCTTTGATTGAAAGTTCTCCAAAAAACCGCATCAAAGCCGTGCATAGTTCAAAACTTGCAGTCTCTTCAATATTCGCCATACATTTTCTATGAAAAAATAAATTCCGCCATTTTGAATTTTTTTCTATTCATCAAGTAGACCTTCCGATTTTGATCATCTTTCGCGAAGAAACCACTCTTCTATCTTTTATACCCTCCGAGATAGACACCGACGAAATTGGTATGGCGGCCATCTTTTTTGCGCCATTTTGAATTTTTTTTCAGCTCGCTGCCAATTGGATGACGTTTCGAGTGACATTTGCTCGAGCACCCCCCACCTATCTTCAATACCTTAAGCGTGCCATTCGCTCGTCTCTGAAATCCACAATCATCAGCTCTCTCCGTATTTTTCCTCCGAATTAATTTTTGTCCTCTATACGAAACTGTTATAGAAAAAAAAAATTTTCATACAAAATTTTACAGGAGGGGTGATCAATCAGTGAGTCAGTGACCCAATCAGCACGAGCAGCTATATATATATTAACTAGTAGGGCGCGTGGGTGCGCGGCCCGCAAGCGGACCGCGAGGTTTCGCTTTCGGGTATTTTGGTTTGAGCAGCCTCCATTTATCTCTCCCCTATTCCTAATCCTCGATCATTAATTATCACTCTCCATATTTTTTCTTCGAATCATTCTGCTCATCAAGTAGAACTTAAGGTCTTAATCATCTTTTGGCAAAAACCACTCTTCCATCTTTTATACTTGGTGAGATAGACACCGATGTTTGTATGGCCGCCATCTTGAATCCGCCATTTTGGACTTTTTTTCAGCTCACTGCCAATTGGATGATGTTTCGAGTAATTTTTGTTTGAGCACCTCCCACCTATCTACAATACCCTGCCCGGGCTGCTCAACCGTCTTCCAAACCCTCAATCATCATGTTTTCCCATATTTTTCTTTGAGATTTCTCCAAATAACCGGATCACAGCCTTGCATAATTCATAACTTGTAGTCTTTTCAATATTCGCCATACATTTTCTATGGAAAATTAAATTCCGCCATTTTGAATTTTTTTTCTATTCATCGAGTAGACCTACGGATCCTGATCATCTTTTGTGAAGAAACCACTCTTCCATCTTGTATACCCTTCGAGATGGAGACCGACGAAATTTGTATGGCGGCCATCTTTTTTTCGCCATTTTGAATTTTTTTTCAGCTGACTGCCAATTGGATGACGTTTCGAGTGACATTTGCTCGAGCACCCCCCACCTATCTTCAATACCTTAAGCGTGCCCGTCGCTCGTCTCTGAAATCCTCAATCATCAGCTCTCTCCATATTTTTCCTCTTAATGAATTTTTGTCCACTATACGACACCATTATTGAAAAAAAAAATTTTCATACAAAATTGTTCAGGAGAGGTGATCAATCAGTCAGTCAGTCAGTCAGTGAATGAATCAGCACGAGCAGCTATATATATATTAATAATATACATATATTAATATTTTACACACAAACATAATTAAACAATTACATACGTATCGAATTGATTTTGAAATCTATTAATAAATACAGTTCATTTTTCAACACCATGTAGAATTCATTCTACTCGTTTCCCTTTGAATTTTGTACCCTCGGAATTAGGAGCCATTTGCCTCGGAATTAGGATTTTTACCTCGGAATTGGAGCATTCGGACTTTCTTCATATTTAATTTAATTTTACATTTAAATCAAGTTGTAATTGTTGTCCTTTTAGGATATTTCAAGAGTTAAATAAATAACGCTTCTGATAAAAATAGCCAGTTCTTCAGAAAGGTGTAGTAAATGCTTAATTTTTGACGTTCTTTCGAGTTTTTATGAAAATACCACGGAATAAGGGGACTTTACCTTAAATGCTATTTGCACATGAAGGGATAGAAGTTAGAACATGGCAGACGAAATTAAGAAGCATGGCAAAGTTTGTACGTCGGCATCAACCAATAGACCTAGTTTTGCAGTAGGCACTTAAGGCTGCTCTCCTCACGCGCTTCTCTATACAAACGTATTACGCCTATTATTCTAATATTTGTAGCAGGTAGATCTAAATGTTAAGCCAGATATCAATTTATATCTCCATTATCTATGCCAATAAAAAAATTTGTAAAATTATATTTATTTTGAAAGTTATGACGCTTCAAAATTTTTGGGCAAATTTTGAAGCAACTTCGTGCGTAAATAAACTAAGTACTTATATAAGAAACTAGAAAATTGAAAAACGACCGAAGTCTTATCATACGTTACTTCATAATAATTTCAAATGTCTTTAGTTCATTTAAAAAATTGCCAAATATTTGCTAAAATAGGCGAAATTCCAAACCTAGATTTGCACCTTTTTACTTTGCCGTTTTTCACTAAAAATCATGATATCTCAAGCAAAATTAATTTAATTAATGAATTTATTATTTATTTATGTATATATTTTAGTACTCTTCTTTACTGAAGACGTCTCGCTCTCTAAATGCAGAAATCACTGTTTTAGACTCCATCTCACAAACGATTTGTCGCTCCCATGGAGAGGGCTCTTTAAGTTTCGCGATAAACGTACATTTATGTCACCGCCCTAATAGGTACTTCGTGAGCGTAATTCGACACCCACCCAGCTGATCAGAATGTGACTTATCTATAATATGTGCTTAATCTTTTGTAGGAAATTTAATACACCCATTGCCGATCACGCGAACCCATACTAGGGTTCGCGGTTGTCGTCGACTGGTGTTTCCCTTAAGTATGATGTTTGTTTTATTGAGGACCTGGCGAAAAAAGATTTGCCCATTGACCTTTTTACTTGGTTCGGGCTATCCGCGATTTCGCACCATCAATAGGTACCGCCCCTAATGAATCCTAGGCAAATATTTTGTAACACAAATTGGTATTTGTCAAATTATTTACAAGCTTTTCAGTATTACCTGATAAATAGTGTTTTAAGTAAGTACTTTAAGTTTATTGTTTTATTTTTATTTTGTAGGTGCGTGCAAAACGCCAGGCGCATCCACCATTGTACCTACTTATATAGAAATTGTATATAATATAGACATTGGTATAGACTACGACTTGACTAAAAAATAATGCTTTTCCTTATGGAATAATTGCCTACACCAAAACGATCGACAAATTGACTCTAAGTAGGATACAGACTCTATACAAACTGTATACAGAGGAAATGCACAAGTAGGTACATTATTACCGCACACTTCCACATAATTAGAACGCGACATCGTCTTGTTAGAAGGAAATCTTGTGTTTTTATTCACATTGACGGAAATAATTACTTCCACACGATTTACATAATGAGAGAGAAAGGCTCATCACAATAACAAGGCTGAAGGATTATGTACATAACCAGAATCTGTTCTAAGTATGTAAGTAGATATGCGATATGTCTGTTTGTCTGTTGCCGTTTCAGATCCTAACTGCTGACGGCTGTACCGATCTGGACAAAGTTTTGCAAATAGAATATTATGTTTCCTGGAGATGGTCATGGAGACTACTTTTCTTTTGGAAAATATTTATCTCGGTTTTAGAAAACAGAAAATAAAAGAAATCCATGCGGACTAAGTCGCCGGCATCAGCGACTACTTAGTAGATATTTCCTTGGCAAATGAGAAGTTTGTCTGACTCTATATTTTAGCGGCTGTTACGGCTAATCCGATTTTGACGAATCCGGCACATGGCTTGCATGCTGCATAGATATTTTGAATTCGGGCAAACGGATTTTGGAAGAAAAGTTTCTCGAAAAAAAATGAGAAGTCTCGGCCACAAGCTACTTATTCATTAATTTATTATTAAGTAGTAATCATAATAAATTAATTAGCCATTAGCTATCGATAGTTAATACAAAATAATAGTAGAGACGTGATGCAGCAATGATAGTGGTCCGAAGGAAAATCCAAGTCAAGGTGTCGCGGATGTAAACTATATAAGAGTGACTAAATAATGATACCTAACTAATAGTTAGATAGATTAATAATAGATTCTTAGATTTTGATCGAACCGATTTTAATGGGACTCACATGTCTCAATTGATCTAAGCAGCTTCTTACCCCAAAAATTCAAACAGTTCCCACGGAATTAAAAAAAAACATAAATCCACGCGGACAAAGTAGCCGACATCAGCTAGTAAATAAACTAAGTAAATAAGTAGGAAAAGCGAATAAAGCTTTCATGAATGATACCATTGTTTAACAATATTATAGGAATTAATAATAAATTATGGTCGTCGTACTATTTTTTGATAGTATCAACCGGCCATATTTTGGCCAGCCATATTTTGGCCATATATTTATGCTAGTATCAACCGATAGACGTCCACAGCTGGACATAGGTCTCTTGCAAGGATCGCCACGATCTTGTGCCGCTTGTATCCAGCGGCTTCCAGCGACTCGCTTGAGATCACCCGTCCACCTAGTGAGGGGTCTTCCAATGCTACGTTTCTGGTATGGGATCGACATTCGAGCACTTTTGAAACCCGACATCTTCAAGCTATTATAGCATGCGCCCCGCACATACTTAATTGCCACTTTATTAAAATTAATAAACTAGTATTATGTTCAATTTCTTTTCATTCAATAACTACTTAAGTAGGTACTAGTAAGTAAGTAGGTATATCGACCTAGATATCGAATGAAATGTAAAATTCATTTATTTACTTAGTTGGTCACAAAAATACCCAACCAAATCGTCACTTACCGTTGACGAAATTTCTCATAACAAGACACAACACTAATTTCGTCACTATTGAAAACTTCATTTTCTTTTCCTTTACTAACTAATTGTTCTCTATTAAAAATTCACTATAAAATTATCACTTGTACAAAATACCAAAGATTGTGAAAAAATAAATTAGTTTCGAAACCATTTTATTGAAACTTTTAAAATGAAGTTCGTTATCGTATGTACGCGTTCTCTTCTTGGAATCTAAGTCGGTTGTGATGATAGTCGGGTCAAGTAATGCTACTGATAACGTTCTGCGCATGTCAGCTAAGTGCGGCCGGGACCCGGGTCACACTATGGCACTGTTCGGTATTTTTAAACTAACTAAGTAAATATTTGAGACGGTGAAATATTGGGAGGAGATTCCTCATTATGGAGTACTGAACAGCTTGGATCGAACCCAGCTGGCAGATGGAATTACGGCTAAGTGCGGCCGGGACCCGGGTCACACTATGGCACTGTTCTGTATTTTTAACTAAGTAAGTAAATACTTTAGACCGTGAAATATTACGAGCAGATTCCTCGTAATGGAGTACTTCCTCGTAATGGAGCTTGGATCGAACCCAGCTGGCAGAAGGAATTTGCATTTTAACGAACGCAACGCATATCAGCTAAGTGCGGCCGGGACCCGGGTCACACTATGTTCCATAGTGTGTCCAAGTACGTTCGGTATTTTTAAACTACTTAAGTAAGTAAATACTTGAGACGGTGAAATATTGCGAGGAGATTCCTCGTTATGGAATACTGAACAGCTTGGCTTGGCGAACCCAGCTGGCAGATGGAATTTGCATTTTAACGAATGCAATCTAGTTATACAAATAAACCAATGTAAACGAACGAACGAACGATGGGATAGCATAACCGAAACACACGTTTTGTTAATTTTTATTTGCCTGTCTTTGTCCGGACTAAATTTCGGAACGGTTGAATCGATTTTGATGGGACTTTCCGAAGTTTTCAACAATTATCTTCATATTTCAACCAATTTACACAAAACCTTAACAAATTAATCATTATGTCATCTGAATCATTGATCGACTCAAAAATTGTGAAACCTGTGGAGGAGTTTCCACATAACTTTGACATAGGGTTATTGAAGGGGCGGATCAACAAACTCCTTAAAAGCCGGCAACGAATTAGTGGTTCCTCTGGTGCTGCAAATGTTCATGGGCGGCGGTAATCACTTAACAGCAGGTGACCCGCTTGTTCGTTTGCCCGCAAATAATATTTAAAAAATAGATCAAAATCGCATGAAAATCCGTTCAGTAGTTTTTAAGTTTGTCGCGAAAAGACAGACAGACGCGGCGGGGGACTGATTTATACTATGTAAGTAGTGATAATAATTGATGAACAATTTGCGGCGTTATCGTTGCACTGCTATATTATCCAGGCAACCAAACGCGTAAAGGAACATAGCTTCATGACTATGTAGGTTAGGTTAGGTTAGTAAGGTAAAGTCTCCTTATTCCGTGGTATTCTAAAATTGGCACCCAATTCCGAGGTATATAGAAAAACAGCGTTTTCAACCGATCCCCAAGCTATTTTTTACTGCAACATATCTTAATCAATTGATAGTTTATCATTCCATAGATAAATGACGAAATTGTTAGTTTTATATGTATATGTTTTAAAATAACCGGCAAGTTTTACACTAGCAGCCGGCCCGAACGCATGTTTCATACATTTTGGACCTCGTGCACGAAATACCTACATTTTTTTAAATAGTGTTTATCCGTTAATTTAGAGCTTTATTTGTTTTTATTTAGATTTGAATATTTGAAGGACTATATTTTCAATCGAAAACAATCAACTTTTGTGAATATTTGTAAAGAAATTAAGGTGAAAATAGGTTTTGAAAATACCTCGGCGTTAGGTGTCAAATATTTTAGCCGGTTCCTAACGCCGTGGTATACCGCGGAATTGCGATTTCATAGACTTCATAACTTTTTCAATTTTTAGAGTCGTTTTATGTTAAATACTTCTTGTTTCGGTTTTGAATATTTAAATAGGCAATAAGGTTACAGAGTCCTAATTACGAGGTACACTTTGGCGTCTCAATCACTAACTATACCGTGTCAAAGTTTACCTATTTAGGTAATTTATTGATAGATTGTATGGGAAAGCTAAAGAAAATTAATTTAAAAGAAAATTAAATTTATACATATTTCGATGCAATTTTGAGAGAGTATTGTACATATTTACGAAGATAATCTAATTGAGCTTTAAATTATTTGTTTATTATGGAAAAATCTTTTCTTTTTTAACACTCGGAATTAGGAAACGTGTTTTTTGTTACAAAACTCAATTCCGTGGTATTACCTCGGAATAAGGTTCTATGAGCCCCTAATTATGTGGTATGGATAGAAATACTACCTCGGAATAAGGTTCTATGAGCCTCTAATTACGTGGTATGTATAGAAATAAAATACAGGATGCTCACAATATTTCAGTATGGTTTCAGTTACACCAAGTATCATTCGCGTTCAGTCACGCAAACATTCATATTCTAAAACGTTTATCTTATTATTGCTCGTGCTGATTCATTCACTGACTCACTCATTGATCACCTCTCCTGTAAAATTTTGTATAAAAAAATTTTTTCACTAATGATTCCGTATAGAAGACAAAAATTCATTCGGAACAAAAATATGGAGAGAGCTGATGATTGAGGATTTCGGAGACGGGTGAAGAGCACGCTTAAGGTATTGAAGATAGGAGGGGGGTGCTTGAGCAAATGTCATCCAAATGTCATCCAATTGGCAGTGAGCTGAAAAAAATTCAAAATGGCGAACAAAAGATGGCCGCCATACAAATTTCGTCGGTGTCCACCTCGGAGGGTAAAAAAATGGAAGAGTGGTTTCCTAGCAACAGATGATCAGGATCCAAAGGTAAAAACCAAAATGGTGGAATTTATTTTTCCATAGAAAATGTATGGCGAATATTGAAGAGACTACAAGTTGTAAACTATGCAAGGCTTTGATGTGGTTTTTTGGAGAAATCTCAAAAAAAAATATGGGAAGATATGATGATTGAGGGTTCTGAAGATGTTTGAGGAGCCCGGGCAGGGTATTGTAGATAGGTGGGAGGTGCTCAAGCAAAAATTACTCGAAACCTCATCCAGTTGGCACTGAACTGAAAAAAACCCCAAAATGGCAGATTCCAAATGGCGGCTATACTAATTTCGTCGATGTCTCACTAAGTATAAAAGATGGAAGAGTATTTTCTGGGCAAAATATGATCAAGACCTAAAGATCTACTAAATGGATAGAAAATAAATCAAGATGTCAGAATTTATTTTTCCGTACAAATTGTTTTTTTCATTGATGGTTTCGTATAGAAGACAAAAAATCATGCGAAGGAAAAATATTGAGACAGCTGATGATTGAGGATTTAGGAAATGGATGAGGAGCACGGCCAGTGCACCTATTGAAGATTGGTGGGTGGTGCTCAAACAAATATCACTCGAAACATCATCCGATTGGCAGTGAGCTAAAAAATACGATTGTACAAATGTAAAATTAGTTTTTTTTTTAAGAAATCTCATCCTTACAAATTATTCGGAGCAAAAATACGGAGAGTGATGATGATCGAAGGTTTGAAAGATGGGTGAGGGGCACAGCCAGGGGCACATTCTAGATAGGTAGGAGTATATAATATATATACAGTAGTACAATATTATACAGTAGTAATACAGAGTACAATATTATACTGCCTGCCCTCCGGTCACCCGTGGACTCCACGAGACGGGATGACAGGCCCTTAAAAAAGGACCTAGCATCCTCGCCCTACGAACCCATGGTCTCCTCCCCAAAAGGCACAAATATGAAATTATTTTCTATATTTTCATATTTGCGCCTCTTGGCCCTTTCCGCCTTAGTGGCTGCTGCTCCGGCCGCCACGGAGGTCACCTGTATGTGAGACAATGCCAGTGTATCCACACACGTGGCATCCCATCCAAGCTACCTCCTTTGCTTCCATGGAACAAGAGTCACACCGTCATACCTAAACCTGTCATGTTATCAAATCTAAGATTTTTGTCGAACAGCTGATTGCTAACCTAGTGAGTACAGAGGCCTTATGCCGACTTTGTACATTGGGGAAACGATGATAGAAATTCGAGTATCGAAACACATTGACTAACATGACTTGAGAGTGAAATGCAACTAAACTGGCTGGTTTTAAGGTTTGAGTCCGCCAATATATTCAGCCATTCGTGTACGCTCCAAGCAGAAATTTTTAAAATAAATATTCGAAGTACCCTACTACATTATGACTTTATAATCTTATTTGATTGTAAGAGCATTAGGGTTAATTTTGCTCTGATATTATAGTTTTTCGATATTCAAATCTAGTACCGTTTTCGAAGTGTGCAAGCTCGAATTAACCATACAGGTCGTTAACTTACATTCGTACGCACCGCCTTGAATTTATTGAGGCTCGCGGTACTGTCAAAGGAAGTAAAGGCTACGCGACTTCAAGACCACTATTTGACTCCTATTAAGTTTTGATCATCTTTTGCTAAAAAAACTACTCTTCCATCTTTTATACTTAGTGAGATAATCACCGACGAAATTTGTATGGCCGCCATCTTGTATCCACCATTTTGGGTTTTTCTTCAGCTCAGTGCCAATGGGATGAGGTTTTGAGTAATTTTTGTTTGAGCACTTCCCACCTATCTACAATACCCTGCCCGGGCTGCTCAACCGTCTTCCAAACCCTCAATCATCATGTCTTCCCATATTTTTCTTTGAGAGTTCTCCAAAGAACCGCATCAAAGGCCTGCATTGTTCACAACTTCTCTCTCTCAATATTCGCCATACATTTTCTATGGAAAAATAAATTCCGCCACTTTGATTTTTTTTTCTATTTATCGAATAAACCATCGCATTCTGATCATATTTTGCCAAGAAACCACTCTTCTATCTTTTATACCTTCCGAGATGGAGACCGACGAAATTTGTATGGCGGCCATCTTATTTTCGCCATTTTGACTTTTTTTTCAGCTCACTGCCAATTGGATGACGTTTCGAGTGACATTTGCTCGAGCACCCACCTATCTTCAATACCTTAAGCGTGCCCATCGCTCGTCTCTGAAATCCTCAATCATCAGCTCTCTCCATATTTTTGTTCTGAATGAATTTTTATCATCTATACGAAACCATTTGTGAAAAAAATAATTTTCATACAAAATTTTACAGGAGAGGTGATCAATCAGTCAGTCAGTCAGTGAGCGAATGAATCAGCACGAGCAGCTATTATATTAACTAGTAGGGCGCTTGGCTGCGCGGCCCGCTAAAGCGGACCGCGAGGATTTCAGTATTATTTTTGTTTTAGCAGCCTCCACCTTCTTCTATCATTTTCAGCATCTTTAACCCTGGCCGTGCTCCTCATCCATCTTCCAATCCCTCGATCATCATCACTCTCCAAATTTTTTTCTCCGAATCATTTGCCAGAAGGAGAGTTCTTCCATAAAAACAAATTTTGAAAAGGAACCGTATTAAAGTCTTGTATAGTTTCCCAACTTATAGTCTCTTCAATATTCGCCATTATATATTTTGTGTGAAAAAATAAATTCCGCCATCTTGATTTTTTTTCTGTTCGTCAAGTATACCTTCAGGTCTTGATAATCTTATGCTAAGAAACCACTCTTCCGTCTTTTATACTTGATGAGATAGACACCGACGAAATTTGTATAGCCGCCATCTTGAATCCGCCATTTTGGGTTTTTTTTAGCTTAGTGCCAATTGGATGAGTTTTTGAGTAATTTTTGTTTGAGCCTATCTACCTATCTACAATACCCTGCCCGGGCTCCTCAACCATCTTCCAAACCCTCAATCATCATGTCTTCCCATATTTTTCTTTGATTGAAAGTTCTCCAAAGAACCGCATCAAAGCCGTGCATAGTTCAAAACTTGCAGTCTCTTCAATATTCGCCATACTTTTTCTATGAAAAAATAAATTCCACCATTTTGAATTTTTTTCTATTCATCAAGTAGACCTTCCGATTTTGATCATCTTTCGCGAAGAAACCACTCTTCCATCTTTTATACCCTCCGAGATAGACACCGACGAAATTGGTATGGCGGCCATCTTTTTTGCGCCATTTTGAATTTTTTTTCAGCTCCCTGCCAATTGGATGACGTTTCGAGTGACATTTGCTCGAGCACCCCCCACCTATCTTCAATAACTTAAGCGTGCCATTCGCTCGTCTCTGAAATCCTCAATCATCAGCTCTCTCCGTATTTTTCCTCCGAATTAATTTTTGTCCTCTATACGAAACTGTTAGTGAAAAAAAATTTTTTCATACAAAATTTTACAGGAGGGGTGATCAATCAGTGAGTCAGTGACCCAATCAGCACGAGCAGCTATATATATATTAATAATATACATATATTAATATTTTACACACAAACACAATTAAACAATTACATACGTATCGAATTGATTTTGAAATCTATTAATAAATACAGTTCATTTTTGAACACCATGTAGAATTCATTCTACTCGTTTCCCTTTGAATTTTGTACCCTCGGAATTAGGAGCCATTTGCCTCGGAATTAGGATTTTTACCTCGGAATTGGAGCATTCGGACTTTCTTCATATTTAATTTAATTTTACATTTAAATCAAGTTGTAATTGTTGTCCTTTTAAGATATTTCAAGAGTTAAATAAATAACGCTTCTGATAAAAATAGCCAGTTCTTCAGAAAGGTGTAGTAAATGCTTAATTTTTGACGTTCTTTCGAGTTTTTATGAAAATACCACGGAATAAGGGGACTTTACCTTAGTACAATGCATACCTTCACATTTTTTTTTACTACTTATACGAAATCATTTTCATAACATTCGTAACATTTCATAAAATTCATAAAATAAAACGTTACATTACAAGAAAACATCAACTTTTATGACGCGTCTGGCATTTCCCACTCCGAAGCGGCGACATTTTGGTATGGAAATTCTGTCACACTGGCTGGACATTACCATTATTTGCTATGGTAATGAGGCGATACAGGCAGCTCTAGGTTTTTCCGAGGCAAACTGCGCCATATACCTTCCAAGGGATGACACTGACATCATAATATAATTGATGATCAACATGACAATAATTTTAATTAAGAATCAAATTAACCTTGGCAATTTAGTATAATATAGCACTGGAACGATACGATTTTTTTCTTATTTTTTTAGGACCTTTAACCAACACGGACGGATACGAATCTCATGTGAACTTTGTCTCATACGAAACAAACAATCCAATCTATCTTCACCTCCTCGATCAGCCTCGATCGCCCACGAAGGCGCTTAGGAGCTTAATATCTTCACCTCCTCGATCAGCCTCAATCGACCACGAAGGCGCTTAGGAGCTTAATATCTTCACCTCCTCGATCAGCCTCGATCGACCACGAAGGCGCTTAGGTGCTTAATATCTTCACCTCCTCGATCAGCCTCGATCGTCAAAACTAGTCATCAACTAAAGATCGATATTGATTGATCGATTGATATGGATGATTGGATGGTACATATTGCACACACATATTTGCACATTGCTTCAATTGTTTTGAAAATAAAAAATTATATAAAACCTAAGTATATCCAAAAGTCATAGGTATGGCAACAAAAAAACTTTAGTAACTTTAACTAAAAAAGTAAAATAAAGCAATTGAATCAATGTGCAATTTTTTTTCTATCTCAATAACTAGCTTTTTCTCTTATGGAGGGCAGCGTTGCACCTTTACATGTTGATGACAATACTGGCGCGGGCGCAGCAGCGCGGCGCGGCGGTGCGACCTGAGACCGGCATATGGTAAGATTGGATTTTTTTTTGACTGGATTACTTTGATTCGATTCCCGGCTGTGACCTGGTGGACCTGGCTTGTCGTTACCTTATTACCTTTCCGGAAAAACCGTACAGGTACTCTATCAAACGATAGAGTCCGGATAAATAGCCGTGTATAGAAAGTGAAGTGTTAATAGGTTCATCATCATCATCATGATCAACCCATTACCGGCTCACTACAGAGCACGGGTCTCCTCTCAGAGTGAGAAGGGTTTTGGCCATAGTCTACCACGCTGGCCAAGCGGATTGGCAGACTTCACACACCTTTGAGAACGTTATGGAGAACTCTCAGGCATGCAGGTTTCCTCACGATGTTTTCCTTCACCGTTAAAGCAAGTGATATTTAACTACTTAAAACGCACATAACTCCGAAAAGTTAGAGGTGCGTGCCCGGGATCGAACCCACGACCTCCGATTAGAAGTCGGTCGTCCTAACCACTAGGCTATCACAGTTAATAGGTTGGTTAAATAATAATAATTTGTCTTTCGTAGCTTTTCGTAGCGTAAGTGTTACGCCAATATCGAAATCTAATGTACCTATATAATACGAGTATAATAAAATCGTAGACTTGCCGTATCTTTACATTAAAGATTTTTGCAAAATAATAACTGAGGGATGTTAGGGATAAGTAATAGAACGTAAAAAAGCTATTTTTGAAAAGTCTGTTTATCTGTTTGTCTGTATGTTTGTGCGCGCATCACGCAAAAAACTGCTGAATGGATTGAAACGAAACTTAGTACGATTTAAGTTCATACTACGGAGTAACATAATATAGAATACTTTTTTATCCCGAAATTCAGCACGGTTCCCTAGGGAGAGGGGATGAAAGTCAAAACGTGTATTTAACTGTAATTCAATAACGGGTGGTCCGATTTCATTCATTCTGTTTTTGTTAGAAAGTAGATACTTTAAAGATTACCGACTAATCTCTAAAAGGCTGGATCGATTTTGATGGGACTTTCACTGGCGGATGTTTACATTTTGATCTACCTAAACATCCGCCAGTGAACTTTTGACAGTTTTTAGCATGATATGAGCTCAAAGGAGCTTAGAAAAAACGAAATGATTCCTACGGGATTTTTAAAAACAATAATATATCCACGCGAACGAAGTCGCGGGTGTCCGCTTGTATTTAAATAAATCTGAAATCATAATTAAAATTTTGACATTTTTATAGGCTGTTCTTTTAAAGGTCATTAAAATGGCCCACCAAATTGTCCACAAAGCCCGACCTAATCCTACCTTTGTACTTTGTCGCGAAGATTAGGGTTCTGGTAAAAAGTTACAGGACTCTGACTTGTGCAATCCAAAGTGGCTGTTCATGCAAGTGGCCCTTAATCAAACAGAGAAAATACAATTTGAGCAGAACTATATAGGCATATTAAATTAATTGGAGATATTCAGCTAGCTCGCTCGCTCGCGGTTATCAGCGCACTTGACCCAGTGGCCTCTCCTTCCAGCTACTGTCGTCTGTCGTCTACAATACCTATAGGTACCAACACTCTAGTTTAATAGATTGTTCGAAATAATCCGATTTGTTTCATATCGCCTGTAATGATATCACCAATTTGATATTCTGTCTACGTTGTATGGTTGCATGTAAAATGCAACGTGGATAAAATATCAAATTCATCAGGCGGAGTGTCGACCTTAAAGGCCAAGGCGTTTGGAGCCTACCTGTAGGCCTACTGCATATCGGCACTGCCAGTGAGCAACTTTAATACGTTCTTTCAACCCCCATGATGCCAATGGTCTAGAAATGACAGCTAGTTGACAGTGTGACAATCACATCCACTTCTGATTATCCCACACACCTCTCGCTGATTGCTAAAATGTATTGTTGCAGCGAGAACACCTACCATAATTCAGCCAATCGCCTTAATAAATAACATACGTCCATAAATAGCCGTGATAAATAGGTAGATTCGCCTTCCAGCGATAGGTACACGTATAAAAGGAAACGTGAAAATATTTTCTGCCCTGCTCGCCTACAGGCGCACTTTAAATATGGCAGGTAGAAAAATATGAACTACGACGGAATACATTATTAACAAGAATTATAACTATGCTGGGGAAGGCAAATCCTTTTGTACTAGAAAAAATTTTTTCATCCCATCTATTCGAAAAGGACGACTTAGTTCGCCTTTATGTGCACCCAAAGGTGGTGTTTTCGTCGCATTTTTATAAGTGCGCGTAAAAGATAATTGCGGCGCACTTATTGAAGATGAAGGGCCCGTGGTCCCACCGGGCTAGGCGCGAACGATAGTATCGATTGTTGTTATTGTTGTTACAAGTTTGACGTCTGTGTATGTATGTGCGTCTGTGTCTGTCTGTTCCCCCGTAGCGCTCAAACGGTTGAACCGATTTGAATGCGGTTTTTTTTGTTTGAAATGTGAATTAGTCGGGAGTGTTCTTAGCTATGTTTTATGAAAATTGGTCCAAAATGGCCGCCGCCACAAAATGGCGGATTACATATTTTTTCACAACTCCCTCAATATGGGTATCAAATTAAAGGTCTTGTCGTCAAGACCTTTCATTTTGACGTTTGTGTGTGTGTGTCTGTCTGTTCCCCCATAGCGCTCAAACGGTTGAACCGATATGAATGCGGTTTTTTTTGTTTGGAAGGTGAATTAGTCGGGAGTGTTCTTAGCTATGTTCGATGAAAATTGGTCCAAGATGGCCGCCGCCACAAAATGGCGGATTACATATATTTTCACAAATCCCTCAATATGGGTATCAAATGAAAGGTCTTGACTAGTAGAATACCACTATGCAAATCCAAGATGGCCGCCATCACAAAATGGCGAATGTCGGGGGTTTCTTAACTTTTTAATTTATACTTGTATTATTAATCCGCCATTTTGTGGCGGCGGCCATCTTGGACCGATTTTAATCAAACAAACATACCTAAAAACACTCCCGACTAATTCACCTTTCAAACAAAAAAACCGCATTCAAATCCGTTTGAGAGCTATGGGGGAACAGACAGACATACACACACACACACACACAGACGTCAAACTTATAACACCCCGTCGTTTTTGCGGCGGGGGTTAAAAATATGAGGCGCCTTTTATTTCCTCATAGGGTGATGAAAAGTAGAGTGTATCACTCGGGCGCAATATATTTTTGACTCGGGCGACGTACTTTGAATCCCTCGCTACGTTCAGGATTGTACCTACTAAAGAATCCCTCGCTACGCTCGGGATTCTACTATACAATCCCTCACTTCGCTCTGGATTCAAAAAAGCGCCCTCGCCGTAAAAATATTATTTTGCTTCCTTATGATACAATCTACTATTTCGACCTATGAATCTAGGCCACGCCTGGTCACCTTCAACTTACCTCGATGGACTTAAGTAAGTCTAGTAAAGAAAACAATCACATAAATTAATAAAAGTTTAATTGTTTTTTTAGGAATATTCATAACGATAATAAAAAATACGATTGGGAATTCTATTAGAATTTTGGAGATCCAACATGCCTATACTTGAATAATATATTAACTAAAGCATTAAAAAATATTAAGAGATAAACTACTAAGTAAACAAAAAAAAATACTGACTTAAGAAATCTAAGTAGGTAGTTTCTAAACTCAAATCTTCATTTTCGAGCATGTGTAAAATTTTCACGCGTAACTACACATTTCTGCTTCAGGACATGAACATATTATATATTAGGTATTTTTTCCTAAGCTAAACCTAAAAGCTGTGATAGCCTAGTGGTTAGGACGACCGACTTCTAATCGGAGGTCGTGGGTTCGATCCCGGGTGCGTGCCCCGGGATCGAACCCACGACCTCCGATTAGAAGGTCCTCTAACTTTTCGGAGTTAATGTGCGTTTTAAGTATTTAAATATCACTTGCTTTAACGGTGAAGGAAAACATCCTGAGGAAACCTGCATGCCTGAGTTCTCCATAACGTTCTCAAAGGTGTGTGAAGTCTGCTAATCCGCTTGGCCAGCGTGGTAGACTATGGCCAAAACCCTTCTCATTCTGAGAGGAGATCCGTGCTCTGTAGTGAGCACGGTAATGGGTTGATCATGATGATGATGATCATTTTTTCCTAGTGTCTACTGCCTCAGGAAAGGCTATCCTTGCAATGAGGCGTAATTATTATAAAAGTGATGTAACTTATTATTCAATGTGATGTCATGCCTGCCCAGCGGCATTCTGAACTTGTGGGTATTTTGTGGCACTTGCGCGCTTCGCAGTGTAAAAGCCCTCATAGTATTTTACAACCTATATTAGATGTTTTAAGGTTATAGGTAGAGGTTATAAGAGGTTTTAAAGTCTAGAAGAGGAAACGTTTACAAGCACAATATAATTATAGGCCTTCAATTTTATTTTCATTCTATATTATGATCCCGGGACCTCCCGCTTATTAGACCACAGCGCCAAGGAAGTCGATATGAAACATATAACACCCATTTGTTTACGTACAAGTTTTAAGTTTTACTTATTAGAAATATGTTTCATATCGACCTCCCTGGCGCGGTGGTCTAATAAGCGAGAGGTCCCGGGATCGGAACAAGTAATTAATTGGAAAATAATTATGCAAGTTCTGGTAATGTTTCGGTACGTAAGCGCGTAGCAAAGTATGGAAGAGGTACTTATGGCAGTTTAATGAGAATTAAAAACGGCCCTTCTAAGTTAGGCCCGGACTCCAGCAAAGCGGAGATTAAATGGTTTTTAAACAACCAATAGAATTTCGTCATTCCCGCATTTCGTCTCCGCTCCCCTTCAGTGGATACCACTGAGCGGAGATGTATCATATTTGTATGGCACGATCGATGCGGAGATGTGAGTTTTGCCTGAGCTGGGCGGCGGCGGAACAAAGCGGTCCCTCGCAAGCCGGCGACGCGCACGGCGCGTAGCGGAGACGAGAAGAGATGTGAGCTGCGTGCAGTGAGCGGCGTCGCTTCCCCCCATGTCGCACAACCCGTAAAAAAAGTAAAAGAAGATACAGTTTTTGTAATAGTGACATGACTCAGACGCCTCCTGAGATGCCTTTCGTGTCAGATCGCGCTAAACTGTGCGTTCAATTTGACATCTAACGCTCGCCGCACGCAGCTCACATCTCCGCTCTAGCCAGCACATATCTCCGCTCCGTTCTAGCCAGTACGCATCTCCGCACAGCCTCGGTGGATACACCCTTGCTGAAAAACATCTCGTCTCCGCTTCAGACATCTCCGCACATCTACGCTCTGGTGGAGTCCGGGCCTTAAGCCCGCTTTCATCGGCATCGTCACATTGCACTAGGGAGATTGGGCCCACAAGAGTTCGTAGCGATCATTCTTTAACCATCCATAGAGTAAACGAGATCTGACATAAGTCCTATTTACTAAAAGCAAATGGCGGCCATATTCCGCCTTCACAAAAACAATGATTGTGCGTGTGTGAGTGTAGTTTTTGATACGTTTTTAAAAAGTTCACTTCATAGCACTTAGGCAACTTAGGTGCCTGCTACTTTCATGAAGCGTTTATTTTCGAACATGTCTGTTGACTTTCCCGTATATCTCCGGGAATGCTTCCTTGCAGTGAGGTAATTTCTCCCTCAGCTCATCGTATAGAGTGTGGTCGAACATCTGGCGGAACTCCTCGCGGGTGGTGTAGGTATCCGCGTACAGCATTTGAAATCCGTGTTTCTCTGTTACGAATTTCTCTATTCTTCGAGTTGAAGATTCCTGAAAACAAGAGGAGAGAAGAATTTTCAGAGAAATTCTATTAGGAAGATTAGGATACTGAACAGAATAACTAGCAACCGCTCTCGTAGATTTAGAAATTCCTTATCCCGTTGGAATTTCAAAAAATCCGTACTTATTCATTGTCTGCATTATAAAGGGATATTCTGTGCAAAATTTTAGCTTTCTATGTTCAAGTGTTTGGGCTGGGCGTCGATGAGTTCTGAGTCCGTCAGTGTGAATCGGGATTCCGGATTTGGGATTAGATTAGCGAGTCGCCCAGGCTTCGTTCGGGTAGCACAAAGTATCCACGAAGATTTTCGGTTGTATTTTTATTAAATCACATTTTTGTTATAATTGTGAGCTTTAATCTTTACAGAATTTTCTCCCTAGTGCGCCATGGGGTGGGCATTGTATGGACAATCAAACTCAATAAAACGTTGTAGACACACTATATCTATATCTGTGGTTTTGGAGTGTAACGAACCACAGTTCACTTACAGCTTCAAATCCTTTAGCTTTCGGCACACCATAAACGCCAATGTCCACAAACATCTGCCATTTGTTTGACTTGTCTCGAAGCTGCAGCTGGCCCGGATTGTTGAACAATTTGAAGGGACACAGCCAAATGGGATACACCTGAAAAATTAATAGGACATTCAATATTAATAACACATTCTCCAAGAGACTAGCTCGGAACCACCAGCGGACCTAACCTAATTTAACATCGGAATTAATCAAATAAAACATTAAATAAATGGCGGAACCTCTGGTACGATCTGCCAATGTCATTTTCATGCCATGTAAGTAATTTACGTTCCATAGGTTTTTAATAGTTTACTAAGCGATCTGAATAGCTGTGATAGCCTAGTGGTTAGGACGACAGACTTCTAATCGGAGGTCGTGGGTTCGATCCTGGGCATGCACTTCTAACTTTCGGAGTTATGTGCGTTTTAAGTATTTAAATATCACTTGCTTGACGGTGAAGGAAAACATCGTGAGGAAACCTGCACGCCTGAGAGTTCTCCATAACGTTCTCAAAGGTGTGTGAAGTCTGCCAATCCGCTTGGCCAGCGTGGTAGACTATGGCCAAGACCCTTCTCACTCTGAGAGGAGACCCGTGCTCTGTAGTGAGCCGGTAATGGGTTGATCATGATGATGATGATGATGACTAAGCGATCCGAAAGTGGGCAGAACTTTGTTTACGTGATATCGATGGCACTGGGAGTTGGGACTAGTGGCGTGCACTTATAGGTATAGACAGAAAAGCACTGCTTACCCTGAGTGAAGCACTGATGATTAGTTGCGTTAAAATGACATTGAAACACTTGCAGATATTTTGCTTACCCTGGTTTAGAACTTTGTACATGCCATAGGGTGAGACAGACCTGTTCGGAAGATCACGTACCAGTATACGCAGTTTGAGATGACCTCCAAGACGATGACTGTCCGAAGACATTTAACAGTTGGTGGGAAGTGGTTGTAACAGGAAGGCCGGTTAGTGCCGGCTAATGATTCACACACCTCAAACTCCTTATGGAAGGTCTGAATCGCTTCCTCCAAAGTTTCGATGGGCACCAACATGTCCTGTATGACATGCGCCTTGTTGTACAAGTTGGCCACAGCCTTGGGCTGCGTCAGCTTGAGCAGCGAGATCTCGGGCGGCATCAGCCATCCGAACAGGTAGCGGAACACTGGGTGGTTGCCGAAGGGAATTATGTCCTGAAATTTTTTAGAATAACTAGGTACTTTTGGCTCTTGCCATCATCTTCAACGAAGACCACTAATGCTTTCCAGGTTCAGTGATCTTCGATCTAGCCTATGGATACTTACTTAACTTGAACAACCACCTAACAAGTATAAATTAAAAATTAAAAAAAAAACCCGATATTCGCCATTTTGTGGCGGCGGCCATCTTAGAATTACAATAGTGCTATTCTACTAGTCAAGCCTGTGAGGGTAGGTAAATCTTTCATTTGATACCCATATTAAGGGAGTTGTGAAATAATATGTGATCCGCCATTTTGTAGCGGCGGCCATCTTGGATTGGTTTAATTCATCAAACATAGCTAACAACACTCTTGACTAATTCACCTTTCAAACAAAAAAAAACCGCATTCAAATTGGTTCACCCGTTTGAGCGCTACAGGGGAACAGACAGACACAGACACAGACAGACACAGACACACACACACACACACACAGACACACACACACACACACACACACACACACACACAACACAGACACAGACACGTCAAACTTATAACACCCCGTCGTTTTTGCGTCGGGGCGCGCGCGGGGGTTAAAAATGAAATTCGTTAAATGTACTGAGGCAAGCAAATTAATTTAAGTATGTAAGTAAGTATATTGTTTTATTTTAACCCGTATTGTTAAAAACTACTGATTTGAATATTAATGTTGAAGCTGAATGCGCAATCCTAAAAGAGGTTAGAGCAATTTTTATATCGTCCAATTTCTGAGAAGCGCCTATGGATGGATTTTTTACTTGACGTCGCGGCGTCATGCTGGAACATTTAGAGGTAAAGTTTTGGTAAACTCACTAAACTTCGTCAAAAGATAACAGAATATTTTACCTGGAGCTCCCAGAAGTAGCTACGCATGTGTCTGTGGTAGTAATCCCTCAGTGGGATATATTCCACGCTTTTCTGCTTGTCTCCCTTTTTATATCTGGTGAGGTACTTCTCAACTTGTTTGAAAAACCACTCCGAATACCACTTGCCGATAGGGTTTAGCTGAAAAAACTTAAAGCTATAATAGGGAACCACAGAATAGCGAGAAGTCGTGAGCGTTGGCTTCCTTATTTGGTTGACGTCCAGTCTACTCGCACGAAACTCTCGATCAACGTTAAAGGGGTAAGCCTGTCATACAATGAAAAAGGATAGGCAGCTATAGGATAATTTATATCTACGATGTAGCGATTGAAAATTAAAATCACCTTTCCATCATCTCCCACTTCTTCCACCATATCTCCAGTCATCACGACCCCAGTGTCTTTAGAGAACAACAATGCTTCTACGAACTGATGCGGTTCTGCTTTCAGTGACTCCTCTCTGAACCGATTGCTAAGGTCTGGTAAACTCGTGTATGGATAATATTCTAAGCGTACATACCTGAAAAATACGTACACGCCTATGTAGAAAGTAACTATATGATGTAGTGATCAGTCAAACAAGCTTGGCTGGAAATATTTGGAAACTAATTTGGGATATATGCGAACAGTTGGAGAGGGAGAGAAGGTAGAGACAGGGTATCTTAATAAAATAGCGTATTGTGGATGTTTTGGAATATGCTCGAATTATTAATATTTACTGTAGAACACTATATTTCTCCTTGAAAGTTACTTGAACTTACTTTTTCGCAGGCACGACTTTTATCAGCACAGACGTCAGGAATCCTAATGTGCCGTATGACCACGGTATCGCGTAGAACAGACCAGGATTTAGAACCTGCAAAATGTTATAATAAAAAATATATACGTAACTTCATCTAGTTCACAATGGAAACAAACTGTTATTGACCTTCAACATCTTCAGAATTTATCCGATGTTGTGCCTCTTCGGGCCAAGTAGTCATTTGGGTACATACCTACGATAATCTCAAATGGAGTCCGGAATAATTATTGCTATTTGTAGTTCGCTAGTATGTGAGTACTTCACATAAAGTATTAAGCGGCGATTACACTACACTACTTCTAGTGCACTACATCATGTAGAACACTAGATGTAGCGTAGTGTACATGCATATAGGGACGTAGGACCCTAACTTAAACAAAACGCCCTTTTTGTAGTGCCCTAACCTAGTGCACTAGAAGTAGTGTGGTGTAATCGCCGCTTTAGATATAACAACCACATAGGTAATGGATATATACATAGCAATAGCGTACTGCCACCCAGCACCCTATTGCAACGAAGCAACTGACAAGTCACAACAATCAAACTAGATGTCGCCATACTCTCACGAAAATCAAAATACCACTATAATACGTCACGCAATCCTTGCATCGCGCTAGCAAAGGTGCTTTCGAGTACACTAAGTATATACAAGTTCCAAGATACAGCGATTGGACTAGATTGGATCCACGGGACATGAGCATTAAACATGATTTTGAACTTACTCAAAGTCGATTTTAGACCCACTTAATTAACCTAGAGTCAGTAAAAAACTTTGTAGCACGCTTACATCGTTGCAAGTGACAATAGAGCCATCGGCCAGCAGAAGTTCGTACTGCAGGCACGTGTGCTGGAAGAGGCCGTGCACGTGCGAGGAGGTCTCCACGCCCGTGCCCATCACCAGCCCGCCCACCGTCAGCTGCTCGAGCTCGGGCACCACCGCCGGCGCCAGCCCGAACGCCGCCAGGGTCCTGGACAGCTGGCCCATGGTCACCAGGGGCTCGCAGCGAACTGTCTGGAAGGAGTAACTCGGTGTAACTGTTAACGGGTTTAACGGTGAAGGAAACATCGTGAGGAAACCTGAACGCTTGAGAGTTCTCCATAATGTTCTCAAAGGCGCTCACAACTGCACCAGGGAGATCGTCAAATATGGGACGATACCAGATGTTTACGCCTATAATTACTATATAGGGAGTATAAGTGCTCTGTGCGACTGCCGCATATTCCTCGGACAACCATAACGTAGGTAAAACATAATATTATACAATTTAGATTATGACAAGAATTATTATAGTGCCTCTTATTGTAGATGTCTTTGACTATCATTATACTTAATCTGCATTCAGGTTGTAACCTACAAGTAATGACTTGTACTGATTGCACTTCACTTGTACTGTGACTGCACTTGTACTGACGGATGCATTCATAAATGCATTTCATTCCTATGGGGATTAAATGCATTTAGTCAGTAGCTAAGTAGATATAATTATTATCAATGTCAAATCATTGTATTGTATAGTACCTACAAGTACCTGTCTACAAGTCTTATGAAAGAAATATGTCACACATGAGTAGGTACCTATACCTACCTACTCGTAACTACTTAAAATAATTTTCGATGGTCGACTATTCAAAAGCACTTGTAAAAGTTTATTTGAATAAAAATTTTTTCTATTCTATTCTCCTCTATTCTGTTCTATTCTATTCTATTCGTTTATATTCTATTGCGGAATCGAGGTAGAAAGGTACACAAGCAATTACCAACCTTGTGCAAAGTGATATAATGATTATGATTTACGTAAGTAGATATTATTAAATAAAAATAGATAAATTTTTACACGATATTAAGTAAAGATGCAAATCATTGGTATTTTAGTTAAAAGGTGTTTTATCATTAACTCGGGCTATTTATTATCTCTTATCAATCATTCTTACAGTGTACCTAATAATTACGTAGAATTCGATGAAATACTGAATGAGCTGAGATTAGTCTCAGTTTGGACAACTCGAAAACTTTACTAAATTATTATTAGACATCTTTATTTCTAAAATGACTTGGTCATCGCACGATAACATAATCACATAAGAATAATGTACTATTTTAAATAGTCCTATTTAAACATACCTACCTAATTGAAACTAATTAAATAAGATAAAAAGCCGCGCAAAGGTCACTTCTCGATTTTTTCGTAAATAAAATGTAGCCTATGTCACCCGGACCATTACAATGAATCAATAGATACTTACCTCATTCATCAAAATCGGTCCAGTAGTTTAGGCGCTACGGTGGTACACACAGAATATCATACAAAAATTGGCCACATACATACATACATAGACTGTTAAAATCATAACCCTTCCTTTTGGCTTTGCCGTAGTCGGGTAAAAATATATCTATGTTCTGGACATTACCATGTTCTGTGGATCGACCTCCAGCACGTCGACGAGGTCGATGCGGATGTTGGTGAAGCTCTTCTTGTAGATGCCCTGGCGGTAGGACGTGGTCTGCCAGGCGGGGCGCGCGGTGCACAGCTGGCTGCTGTGGTCGCCTGCCAGCCATTCTTTTATCTGAAGGGATTTTGGAAATTATACTTCTTTAGGCGCGTTATGAACAAGTTTAAATTAAAAAATTTAAACACCCCCGACATTCGCCATTTTGTAGCGGCGGCCATCTTGGATCGATTTTCATCAAACATAGCAAACAACACTCTCGACTGATTCACCTTTCAAACAAAAAAAACCGCATTCAAATCGGTCCACCCGTTTGAGCGCTACGGTGGAACAGACAGACACACACACACACACAGACACGCCAAACTTATAACACCCCGTCGTTTTTGCGTCAGGGGTTAAAAAAATGATGAGAGTGAATAATATAATTATTATATGATGCGCGCGAACAGGGTGACACGAAAAACGACGTTGAAGTTGCTCGCTAACCTCTTCACAGTAATGCTTGGTTTACACACATTAAGTTGTCAAGTAGTTAACTAAATTTTAACTTAATTTTAAGTGAAATAATTAATGCATGTAAACAGTGAATTTAGTAATAAGTTGCAAGTTAAAATTTAGTATGCAAGTAAACAAGTAGAATAGAATTATGTCTATTTTTCGGTTAAGTAGCCGTGCCCTCCGCACCCCGCGCAACCCCCGCCGGTGACTAGAGATGCTATTTCGCGCGGGAAAGTGTTTTTTCATTGAAAATTTCATTGTTAATTTCTTCTGTGACTTCACTGAGAACTTATAAAATTACAGACTTTATTATTTCATGCACTTCGCTGTTCATCTCGGTATGAACTTGAGAGCTTTACTAAATTACTTATCTGGTTTCGTGAAAACGCTTACTTAAAATTAAGTCGCTTAAAATTCAGTTAAAATTTAGTTAACTACTTGACAACTTACTATGTGTAAATTAACCTTTAGATGCGGATGCTTCGCAAACCTAGAGACTACAACATCATTGTCGCTAACAACATGACCGGTCTGTCGCGCCATTTAGTGCCTGACTGTATCTAATTATTTGCATACATAAGTTGGCCGTGTGGTCCCGGCAGATTAGAATGTGGCCACCCCATCTCTTCCCGTGGGTGTCGTAAGAGGCGACTAAGGGAATATACCTGCATAACACCTGTGTTACTAGGTGATGCAGCAAGGTGATGTGATGCGCCTATAAGGCCGCCAACCTTAATTTAGATCGCTTAAGTTTTGGCGACTAATTCACTGCATCCTTGCTACCACCGGTCGTCCCGGTTAACCGGTCCACTGCGCACTGGCAGCATAGGACGAGAGAGTGGGTTTGCACCTGCGCAACTGCTTACTCACTTAAAACAACTCCCGCGCAGAAGGACCTTGGCTAGTTTTTGGACCTTGAGCGAAAGTCCTATGGCGATGTAGTGATAGCAGTGGGAACTTGGATTACGGTGTATCCGATTCTTACTTAGTTGTCTCTCCGCACATAGGCGGTCAGAAGAGAGTGGTCGCTCCTGAGTTCGATTGAGACGAGAAACGGGTTCGGCAGCACATCTGACGACTAAGCAGCCCTATTTAGGATCGTTCTGCTTACCCCTGCACAGGGGAGGGGCCTAGAAAAGGTGGCCCAAACATAGTTCGTCTCACCCTTTCACCCGGATGGTAAACCGCGGCCATCTGGCACCGTCGAATGCGGTCGAAAAATCCTCAGAAAAAACAAAGCTTTACCAAAACAACGACGCTTTAATTTTGCCACATGGAATGTTCGAACCTTACTCGACAATCCCGCTAATTTATGCCCGAAACGAAAAACTGCGCTAATAGCTAGGGAATTGTCAAGGTATAATATAGATATCGCCGCTCTAAGTGAGACCCACCTAGCGGATTGCGGCGAACTTTGCGAGGACCGCGGTGGACACTTACTACTGGGTAGGCAAGCCCTCTACTGAACGAGTAAGTAGCGGAGTAGGTTTCGTTATAAAAACAAAGTTGGCTATATTTCTAGTAGAAACACCTAAGGGTATTAATGATAGGCTTATGACACTTCGACTTCACACTGGTATCAATAAATATGTACACCTAATCAGTGCTTATGCGCCTACGATGACATTTACAGTGATGAAGACAAGCTTATATTTTACGATGATCTGAGGAAGGTTTTGCAAAGTATCCAAACCAGCGATAAAATCGTGCTAATGAGTGATTTTAATGCTCGGATTGGTTCTGACCACCATGTTTGGGAACATGTTCTCGGTAGACATGGTGTTGGTAAATGTAACACAAACGGAAGCTTACTATTATCCTTATGTGCAGAATTTAACCTTAGTGTTACAAATACATTCTTTCGTATGGCAGATAAATTTAAAACTTCCTGGATGCACCCACGCTCTAAGCACTGGCATCTTATTGACTACGTTATTGTGCGTAGAGCCGATTTAAAGGATGTGCTTATTACTAGAGCTATGCGAGGTGCTGAAGGGTGGACCGATCACCGCTTAATTATGTCAAAAATTTTACTCTGCTATAAACCACCCCACCGTGCAAATCACAAGATACCAACGAGACTGGCCTTTGATAAACTTATCCGTTCGAATGACTTACAAAATAAGCTTAACACCAATTTTGATAGGACGTTTTTTGATACAGCGAGATCAGTTGATGATAATTGGCATGCACTAGCACAATCACTCCATGATGCTGCTAAGAGACTTATTGGAAAGCCAGAAAAGAAAAACCAGGATTGGTTTGAAGCTTCTGATACAACAATAATGAAACTCGTTAGTGACTTCAGAACACTGTTGCGACATCCTACTAGCCAAAACCATAAAGACGCACAACGTAAGCTAAAATCAAAAGTGCGAGAACTTAAAGATCAATGGTGGAAGGAGAAAGCGCTTGAACTACAGTTGCTTGCTGATACTAAACAAATTGGACGTTTATTTGAAGGCCTCAGGACTATATTTGGGCCTAGGTACAAAAAAACATCCCCTATATACTCGCGTGATAAATCAAAACGTCTTACGGAACATAGTGAGATATTAAATAGGTGGGCTGAACATTTCTGCGATGTTTTGAACCCAGCCACTCACAACGTAGATCTGACTTATGTAAATTCCCTTCAAACCCTTCCAACAGCTCCAGAACTTGACGAACCTCCGTCTTTTGAGGAATTTCTTCGCGCCGTGAATCGGCTTAAGAATGGAAAGACTGCGGGATCGGATAACTTACCAGGAGAATTATTCAAATATGGCGGCCGAAATGTACAACAAAGTCTCTTCGATCTCATTGTACATATCTGGGAGTTCGAAGTTATACCCCAGGAGTGGAAAGACGCCACTATTTGCAAAATTTACAAGGGTAAGGGGGACATCTCGGATTGCGGATCTTATAGAGGTATCGCTCTATTAAATGCGGCTGGTAAAGTTCTTACCCATATATTAAACCATAGGTTAGGACAGCTAGCAGAACGAATCTTACCAGAGAGCCAATAAGGCTTTCGCCCGAACAGAGATACGGTTGATGCCATCTTCGTCGTGAAACAACTGCAGGAAAAGTGTCTTGAACAATATCGCCCACTTAATATGTGTTTTGTCGACCTGGAAAAGGCTTTTGACCGTGTGCTGAGATCTGCTCTTTGGCTCGTTCTCGCAAAAGCTGGCTGTCCTGAGAAGTTTATTACCCTGGTGCGCCAATTTCACGATGGCATGATGGCCAGAGTGCAGCACGATAACGACTTCACAGACCGGTTCCCAGTTACCAGCGGCGTTAAACAAGGATGTGTGATAGCTCCAACCCTCTACTCCGTTTACTTTGCTTTTGTACTGAGGGACTCCTATAGTGATCTTACTGGACAAATTTGCTTGAACATCAGAACTGACAAGAGCGTCTTCGACCTATCGCGTTTCAGAACTAAGCGATCAATGCAAGAGCTCTCCATCGTGGATGCTCTCTATGCTGACGACGTCTGTCTATTAGCCAATGATGTCAGTACGTTGCAACAACTTTTGAGCCGCTTGGATGAGTCATGCCGAAAGTTTGGGCTGACTATAAGTTCATCGAAAACACAGGTTCTTAAACAACCTTTACGTGGAACTACACCAGACCCAGCGCCGATTAATCTTGGTAGCGAGGCACTCGTAGAAGTCCCATCATTTCGATACCTTGGATGTACGATTCGTGAGGATAATCGTCTAGAAACAGAAATCTCCTCTCGAATTGCAAAAGCGGCTGCATCTTTTGGTATGCTTCGCAGCAGAGTGTGAGACTCACATGATCTTCGGCTCCACACAAAAATTGCTGTGTATAAAGCAATCGTTCTACCAATACTGCTTTATGCCACCGAGACATGGTGTCTCTATAAAGGAGACATAAAGCGTTTAGACACCTTTCACATGAGATGTTTACGCTCGATTCTGCATGTGAAATGGCAGGACCGAATACCCAATACAGAAATACTGCGGAGAACAAAGCTAAGCGGAATAGAGGCCATGCTCATAAATTTTCAGCTGAGATGGTGCGGACATATTGTACGCATGAATGACTCCAGATTTCCGAATGCTGTCTTTTACTCAGAACTTAAGGAGGGAAAGCGCAAATCTGATGGTCAATTCCTACGATACAAAGACGTATTGAAGCGTCATCTCATCGCATGCAACATATCTGTTGAGAGGTGGGAGGAACTTGCGCGACATAGGCAGGAGTGGCGCAATTCTGTTGATAAGGCTGTCACAGCTTTCGAGAAGCGTCGACTCATTGACCTCGACGCTAAACGCCTTCATAAAAAGACCAAACCAAGGACCTCCTACCAATATACTTACAATCCATTGGGTCAGCTGTATTGTGCGCCATGTAGCAGCTCATTCATAACTAAATTCGGTTTCGCCAGTCACCTTCGCTCACATGACCGCCGACCGGCACTAGCAGGGTCCGCCGTTGACGGACACGTCAAGGAGGATCATATATTTGCATACAAAGAAATATAACTTCTTACGGATACATAAGACTCACACCTTTTTAGGGTTCCGTACCCAAGGGTAAAAACGGGACCCGCTTACTTACTTACTTACTTACTCATTTACGCTTATTACCTACTAAGACTCTGCTGTCCGTCTGTTTGTCCGTCTGTCACCAACTCACCAGGCTATGAACCGTGATAGTTAGACCGTTGAAATTTTCACAGATGTAAGTATTGGCCGCTATAACAACAAATACTAAAAAACAGAATAAAATGAATATTTAAGAGGGCTCCCATACAACATACATATGTGGTTTTTAACTCGATATTGATAACGGCAAGAGGTAGACGCTTGAAATATTCATAGAATATTCAGTAATATTATATTCACTTTAAAAACAAATAATTAAATTAAAATAAAACAAATATTTGAGGGGGGCTCCTATACAACAAACGTGATTTTTTTGCCGTTTTTATAAATAATGGTACGGAACCCTCCGTGCGCGAGTCCGATTCGCACTTGGCCGGTTTTTTTTTATTAATTTTTATTAGTTTCCCAGCACGCGTTCACACATTTATAAAAAATCAATCTAAGCTTAGTGAAACATTTCAAGTGTGCACGCAAATGGCAAACAGAGTACAGACATGCACATAAATAAATGTGCAAATGTGGATTTGCCAACATCTTACGGAAAGTCAACAGATAAAATAAATTACTTATCTACAGTTAATAAGGCTGGCTTTAGTACCTATATCATTTTAATAAGGTTGAAAGTAGCATTTTATGACGCTATAATGCAGTTTTAATACTTAAATATTGATACAATAATCTTTTATATTGTTGCAAAGATAGTGAATGCAAATCGATAGTTATCAAAATAAGTAGGTAAGGTGGATGCCCCTAAGCCCGGCAAACGCCCCAAAAGTCGGCACTCCCTTTTATTTTTTTCGATATTTTCGTTTTGATTTAGCCACTTAGGAACAATGAGTATTTTTTTAGCTTTACTCTAATCGAAAAATGATTTTAAAATCAGGCAGCAGTTTAGCACCAAAATGCTAATATCGACAGAAATAGACGGAGTGCCGTCTTTTGGAGCGGGGGCCGGGCATAGGAGCATCCACCCTACCTACCTACAAGTCTGAATAATCTCATTCTCAGTACGAAGGTTAGAAAACGCTAAGAAAATTATCGTCGTCGTTATCACTCGATGTACGTCCATTGCTGGACATAGGTGTCTTGTAGGGACTCCCATACATCGCGGCCTTGTGCCGCTTGTACCCAGCAGCATCTTGCGACTCGTCTGATGCCGTCGGTCAACCACATTGCGCTTTCCCGTCCAACGTCAAAGAGTTCCCGATCAAAGAATTGAAACCGATTAGGGATAAACTGCCTTTATCCCTTTCATTTCCAGTTAGCCAATTTCCGTCTAGTGCCTACTGCATCGTTACTTGGCGAGCCAGATGAGATCGCAGAGTTAGGGACTAAGTACTTCTCATCGAATATAGAAAATCTCGACCCATATTAGTTACATGTGTCGAAATCGATAAAAACTAGCCCCTACTACGTATCTCACAATACATTGTTTTGTTATTCTCGAAAGGATAGATATGGCAGCGTTTTCGATGAAAGTCCCAAGTGACTTGACTTTTTTCGACATTTTCTACAATTATCGCCATATTTAACCAATTTACACAAAATCTTAACAAATTAAAATTATACACTTAAACATTCCTCATAAATCACTCTGTATATTGGTGAAAACCGCATGAAAATCCGTTCAGTATTTTTGACTTTATCGCGAACAAACAGACAAACGCGGCGGGGATTTTGTTTAATAATGTGTAGTTGCAATAGTGATTTAAAAAAAATTATGAATTGGTAAGTATATCCACATTATGATATCATGAGAAATTGCACCGTCAATTCCGATCATTGATGATGAATGATGATTGATGATATAAACATAGGCACGTACATCGAACGCTGAAGGAATGTGGAGGGGGTTAGCTATTGTATTACGTGCGCGACAGTTCCCACGCGCAGCTAACCCCTCCACGTTTCGTTCAACGTTCGATGTACCTACTTGCCGCGGGTTATACATGCCTGTCTCTGGATCTGCTCGACTTTTCTGTCGTGAGCCCTGGGCGCGCTGTTCAGCCGGAACACGACGTAGTTGCGGACGCCCGACCAGAGCTTCCAGACGAAGGAGAGCGGCATCAGCGCCGTCACCACCACCAGCCAGCGGTACTCTATCACCACGTACTCCAGCAGAGACTCCGGCTGAACCGCGACCATGCTGACCAGTTACAGGAAGCTGGTCAAAATATGTTTAGCCTGTTACAGGAATCTTGTCAAATATTTAGCCTATCGGTGTTTTACAGGATAGGGGCCATCCATAAATTATGTTACACGTTAAGGAGGTGAGGGGGTTTTACGAATTGTGACGTGTGCCAAGGGGGTGGGAGGGGTCCTAAATTTTGTGACGTCACATTTCAAAATGTTTAAATTACTTACCTACTATTAAAACACGAGATAAAAAAAAGTAGGTAGGTAGGTATTCGGAACTGCGCTGTTTTAATTCAATGTCTAGTTACCTACATCTATTTGATTTTATTGCAAAATATGTGACGTCACACTAGGGAGTGGGTGTCACTAATGTGACCAGCTACGACAAGGACGGGATGGGGTAAAAAAATCATGTTTGTGTGCCGTTTATGGATAACCCATATATTTCAGTGAATGCGCTCAGGAGTTCTTAGAAAGATAAAATTATTTACTTATTTATCTTGTTCCCCCTTCACCTTTCTACCACCATACCGTAAGGCACCGGATGGGTTTTCAATTTTTCATCCCTATGTCGTTGATGTTCCACTTACGCGCACGGAAGAGTGAATAGGCTGTTCTAGGCAAACGCGTACGGCGTACCATCTTAGGCCACATCATCACTTTCCATTAGGTGTGATTGTGGTACAGTGTGTGACTATAATGAAAAATAAAAAACCGGCCAAGTGCGTGGCGGGCCATGCGCAGTGTAGGGTTCCGTAGTCACAATCCTCGAAAAACAGATATAACTCCTTAACCTGTAAACCCTACTTAGCCATGGTAGTTTTCCTTTAAAATTGATTATATACCTATAGGTACTACTGCTGTGAATTTTTTCAAGTTCCTATATATTGCCATTTGGCTGATAGAGGAGGGGGACACTTGACTCTAATAAAAATTAGCACTTTAAAACATCATATTTTACAAACGGATTCAGAAATCGAAAAATGATGTTCCCACACCCACAGTATTTTTAAAAGACCTATTCAACGATACCCCACACTATAAGGTAGACGAGAAAAAAATACACTTTACATGTAGGGGAACTACCCTAAAAATAATATTTATCAAAATTTTATTTCACCACTTTTTCGGCGTGATTAATATTTATACCCATGCTAAATTACAGATTTCTAGCACTAACAGTCTCTGAGATTAACCGAGGACGGACGGACGGACGGACAGACAGACAGACCATGTAATTCTATTGTTAGTAGTAGGTATATTCTAATATTAGTTACCTTTCCATCGGAACCACGGAATGCTTAAAATAGTAAATACTTTTGATGGTACAGAGTCAGAGAGCTAACTCCACAATAAAATTTGAATTGATTAACTTGCGCTATCGTCCGCGTAGGTAGTTTAGATCTTTGATGGTTTAGATATATTTTCCATCGCATTTTAAATACCGCGTAAACTTTTTGATATTCCGGGACTCAAAACTAGATCGCTCCTTGTAACTATAATCCGGAGGTAGGTACCGTTAATCGATTCAGCCGTTCCGAAGATTCGCTTGGACAATCACACAGACAGACTTCTTTTGAATATATGCATGGACTTTAGAATATTTTAGGATTTTATAGTCCATGGTGTTATTCTATCTTATGACCTTAACAATAATAAATCATATCTACGAGTCAGTTAGGTGCTTATATTATTTCGAAATTACAGACAGATAAGTAGTTCAATTGTATTTATTTTTAGGCTGGGCCCGCACTGCGAAATTTATTCGCACGAATTTTATCGGCGCGGTTTATCTTCCGCATTTTAATGTAAGTATTTTTTCGCGAATTTAAAATCGCAAATGCGTGCAACTTCATACATTTCCATATGTCACAAAATTCTGTGAAAGAAATCGCGCGAATAAATTTCGCAGTTCGGGCTTGACCTTATAGATGATGTACCTACCTATGTACCTATAAATTATGCATTAAAGTTTTAGTATAGAGGAGGTCCTATAGTCGCTATAGAGCTATCATCTGATAATATATACAATTGAAGATTATATAAATGATAAAAAAGCGTGGATTTGATTCGCTCCAGCAATGCGCGAGACGGCAATTCCATCATGTACCTATTTAACATACAATTATTATTGTTTTTCTTAAAAAAATCAGCCAAGTGCGAGTCGGGCCTCGCTCTTTCAGGGTTCCGTACATAATTATGAACAATATAATATTTTGGGTCTAAGAAATATTTAATTTCCGAGCTAGACATCGCAACAAACCGTGAAAGAAAAACCCAAAAAAATGTTCGTTTATTTTGGTCACAGCTTATAAACTATTTAATAAATCGTTGTTTTCAGTATTTGTTGTTTAAATAGAGCATATAGTACATAATATACTGAAATATCATATTCCCAACTAGTTTAGTTTTTGAGATAGCCCCCGTCACAAAAATGGTCTAAAACTGACAACTTTGATGGCCTTCCCTTATTTTTTGAGATAAAAATTAAAAAAATATATATTTGTACTCTACTTAATGAGCTCTAAACAATGATACCCCACAAGCTAGGGTAAAGAAAAAATTTTTTTTTCCGGCTCCTTTTTCATGTATGGGAGCCCCCCTGAAAAATAATTTAATTCAATTGCTAATTCAATATTTGATTTTGGGTTAACGTTTTACACTAAATACCAAAATTTCAGGTTTGTAACTCATTTCGTCTGCGAGCTAGAGACCTGTGACCGGCGGACAGACGGACAGACAGACAGACAGCCGAGTGACATTAATAGGGCTCCGTTTTTTACCCTTCGGGTACGGAACCCTAAAAATGCAACCGCCGAGTTTCTTAGCGGTTCTTCTCGGTTGGAACGGCATTCCGAACCAGTGGTACCTAGATTCAATTTGACGATTCAAAAGTACTTGTAAAAGTTTATTTGAATAAAAAACTATTATATTCTATTCTTCTATTCTGTATAGAGCCTATACATTGCGGATCTTGCGTGGTTACCAACCACCCTGAATGACGCATAATGCTTAAATTACAATAACAAAATATCGAATTGAAATCGATTTTAAATTCAAATTCAAAACACATCAAAAATTGATGTGTCGAATAAGGTAAAGTCACCCAATTCGGAGGTATTCTAAAATTGGCACCCAATTCGGAGGTATATAGAAAAACAGCGTTTTCAACCGATTACCAAGCTCTTTTTTACTGCAACATATCTTAATCAATTGATAGTTTATCATTCCATAGATAAATGACGAAATATTTGGTTTTATATGTATATGTTTTAAAATAATCGGCAAGTTTTACACTAGCAGCCGGCCCGAACGCATGTTTCATACATTTTGGACCTCGTGCACGAAATACCTACGCTTTTTTAAATAGTGTTTATCCATTAATTTTGAGCATTATTTGTTTTTATTTAGATTTGAGTATATGAAGGACTATATTTTCAATAGAAAACAGTCAACTTTTGTGAATATTTGTAAAGAAATTAAGGTGAAAATACGTTTTGAAAATACCTCCGCATTAGGTGCCAAATATTTTAGCCGGTTCCTAATGCGGAGGTATACCGCAGAATTGCGATTTCATAGACTTGATAAGTTTTTCAATTTTTAGGGTCGTTTTATGTTACATACGTCTTGTTTTGGTTTTAAATATTTAAATAGGCTATTAGGTTAAAGAGCCCTAATTATGAGGTACACTTCGGCCTCTAAATCACTAATTATACCGTATCAAAGTTTACCTATTTAGGTAATTTATTGATCGAATGTATGGGAAAGCTAAAGAAAATTAATTAAAAAGAAAATTAAATTTATACATATTTCGGTGCAATTTTGAGAGAGTAATGTATATATTTATGAAGATAAACTAATTAAGCTTTAAATTATTTATTTATTATGGAAAAATCTTTTCTTTTTTAACACTCAGAATTAGGGAACGTGTTTTTTGTTACAAAACGCAATTCCGAGGTATTACCTCCGAATAAGGTTCTATGAGCCCCTAATTATGTGGTATGGATGGAAATATTTATTTTAATACTATATATATATATAGCTGCTCGTGCTGATTGGATGACTGCCTCACTCACTCACTCACTCACTCATTGATCACCTCTCCTGTAAAAATTTGCATGATTTTTTTTTTCAAAAATGGTTTCGTATAGAAGACAAAAATTCATTCAGAGGAAAAATATGGAAAGAGCTGATGATTGAGGATTTGGGAGACGGGTGAAGAGCACGCTTAAAGTATTGAAGATAGGTAGGGGGTGCGCAAGCAAATCTAACTCGAAACGTCATCCAATTGGCAGTGAGCTAAAAAAAATTCAAAATGGCGAAAAAAAAGATGGCCGCCATACAAATTTCGTCGGTGTCCATCTCGGAGGGTATAAAAGATGGAAGAGTGGTTTCTTCGCAAAAGATGATCAGGATCGGAAGGTCTACTCGATGAATAGAAAAAAATTCAAAATGGCGGAATTTGTTTTTACTATGCAAGACTTTGAGACGGTTCCTTTTCAAATTTTGTTTTTTTACCCCCGACGAAAAAACGACGGGGTGTTATAAGTTTGACGTGTCTGTGTGTGTGTGTGTGTGTGTGTGTATGTGTGTGTGTGTGTGTGTGTGTCTGTCTGTTCCCCTGTGCCGTTCAAACGGGTGGACCGATTTGAATGCGGTTTTTTTGTTTGAAAGATGAATTAGTCGAGAGTGTTGTTAGCTATGTTTGATGAAAATCAGTCCAAGATGGCCGCCGCTACAAAATGGCGGATTGCATATTTTTTCACAACTCACTTAATATGGGTATCAAATGAAAGGGCTTGATTAGTAGAATAGCACTATTGCAAATCCAAGATGGCCGCCGCCACAAAATGGCGAATGTCGGGGGTTTTTTAAATTTTAAATTTATACTTGTATGGAAAAACTCTCATTCTGGCACATGATTCGGAGAAAAAATACGGAAAGTGGTGATGATCGAAGGTTTGGAAGATGGGTTAGGAGCACAGCCAGGGTATTGCAGATAGGTGGGAGGTGCTCAAACAAAAATTACTCGAAACTCCATCCAATTGGTACTGAGCCGAAGAAAACCTCAAAATGGCGGATTCAAGATGGCGGCTATACAAATTTTGCCAGTGTCTATCTCACCAAGTATAAAAGATGGAAGAGTGATTTCTTTACAAAAGATGATCAATACCTAAAGGTCTACTTGATGAACAGAAAAAAACAATATGGCGGAATTTATTTTTCGTTATACAAAATGTTTTTTCACGAATTGTTTCGTATAGAAGACAAAAAATCATGCGTGGTAAAAATATCGAGAGAGCTAATGATTGAAGATTTCGGAGATGGGTGAGGAGCACGCGTAAGGTATTGAAGATAGGTGGGGGGCGCTCAAACAAATATCACTTGAAACTTCATCCGATTGGTACTAAGCTGAAAAAAAAAACTACAAAATGGCGGATTCAAGACAGGTACCATACAAATTTCGTCGACGACTATCTCACTGAGTATAGAAGATGGAAGAGTGGTTTTTTGCAAAAGATTATCAAGACCTTAAAGATCTATTTATGAAAAAAAAAACAAGATTGCGTAATTTATTTTTCGATACATATATTATGGCGATACAGTTCCTTTTCAAAATTTGTTTTTTTGTGGAAGAACTCTTATTCTGACAAATGATTCGGAGAAAAATATGGAGAGTTGTAATGATCGAGGGTTTAGACTTTAGAAGATGGATGAAGATAGGTGGAGGCTGCTCAAATAAAAAATACCCGAATGCGAAACCTCGCGGTCCGCTTTAGCGGGCCGCGCATCCACGTGCTATACTAGTTAATATGTATAAAGGTGCTCGTGCTGATTCACTCACTCACTCATTGATCACCTCTGCTGTAAAATTTTGTATGAAAATTTTTTTTTCACCAATGGTTTCGTATAGAAGACAAAAATTCATTCGGAGGAAAAATATGGAGAGAGCTGATGATTGAGGATTTCAAAGTCGGGTGAAGAACATGCTTAAGGTATTCAAGATAAGTGAAAGTTGCTTGAGAAAATGTCACTCGAAATGTCATCCAATTGGCAGTGAGCTGAAAAAAATTCAAAATGGTGAAAAATAGATGGCCGCCATACAAATTTCATCGGTGACCATCTCGAAGGGTGTAAAAGATGGAAGAGTAGTCTTTCTTCGCAAAAGATGATCAGGAGCAGAGCTATCTGCCTCAATCTAACTATACTTCTATACTAATATAATAAAGCGGAAGAGTTTGTTTGAACGCGCTAATCTCGGAAACTACTGGACCGATTTCAAAAATTCTGTCACCGTTGGATATGTTCGTGATCTTTGAGTGCTATAGGCTATATGTATATTATTACTAGCGGTCCGCCCCGGCTTCGCCCGTGGTACATATTATATAGCCTATAGCACTCAAGAACCACGAACATATCCAACGGTGAATCAATTTTTGAAATCGGTCCAGTAGTTCCTGAGATTAGCCCGTTCAAAGAAACAAACTCTTCCGCTTTATTATATTAGTACAGATGTACCACGGGGCGGACCGCTAGTGCGATTATAAACGAACTTAATTCATTATTTTTACCTATGATGACAAACGATATTATAATTGTTTAATTTCTCAAACTATAAATACTTAAAAATAAAAATTACAAATCAAATAAAACATCCAAACCACTGTAACGAGGCAAAGTGCCCAGAACGCTGGCTGCGTTACCTCATTGAATGGCCAGACTAATATGCTGACCGAGGTAACTGCCAGCCCTCCGGTCACCCGTGGACTCCACGAGACGGAATGACAGGTCCTTAAAAAAGGACCTAGCATCATATAATATGTTTATTGTTATATTGATCTCTTACTTATAGCTTACTTATAGTTAGTACTAGAGGATGCCCACGACTTCATTCACGTGGATTTAGGTTTTTAAAAATCCTACGGGAATCTTTGTCTTTCCTAAGCTCTTTTGAGCTCGTACTGTAACAAGTATAAATTAAAAATTTTAAAAACCACCGACATTCGCCATTTTGTGGAAGCGGCCATCTTGGATTTGCAATAGTGCTATTCTACTAGTCATGCCCTTTCATTTGATACCCATATTAAGGGAGCTGTGAAAAAATATGTAATCCGCCATTTTGTAGCGGCAGCCATATTGGCCAGATTTTTTTCAAACATAGCTAACAACACTCTAGACTAATTCACCTTTCAAATAAATAAAAACCGCATTCAAATCGCCCCACCCGTTTGAGCGCCACAGGGGAACAGACAGACATACACACACATACACACACACACACACACCCACACAGACACGTCAAACTTATAACACCCGTCGTTTTTGCGTCGAGGGTTAAAAAGTCACGCATTAAAATAGAATGGACTACCATTACTAAAGTTTTCCCAATGAAAGTCCCATCAAAATCGGCCCAGCATTTCGGAGACAGACAAACGCAAATTTTAATGCACCCCAGCTGATAAAAAGGATGTTCAAAGGTTTCAGTGCAACCCGGATTCCAAGTTATATGGAATACTGAGGCGTCTGTAATTTCTGAACTACATAACCGATGACGTTCTTCAAAGATCAAAGCCTTGCATTGTTTGCATTCACAACTTGTAGCCTCTTCAATATTCGCCATAAATTTTCTACGGAAAAATAAATTCCGCCATTTTGAATTTTTTTTTTTCTATTCATCGAGTAGACCTTCAAATTTTAATCACCTTTTGCTAAGAAACCACTCTTCCATCTTTTATACTCTCCGAGATGGACACCAACGAAATTTGTATGGCGGCCATCTTTTTTTCGCCATTTTGAATTTTTTTTAGCTCACTGCCGAGTAGATGACGTTTTGAGTAACATTTGCTCGAGCACCCCCCACCTATCTTTAATACCTTAAGCGTGCTTCTCACCTGTCTCCGAAATCCTCAATCATCAGCTCTTTGAGCTCAGCAGAATGAATTTTTGTCCTTTTTACGAAACCATTAGTGTAAAAAAAAATTCATTCAAAATTTTACAGGAGAGGTGATTAATGAGTCAGTGAGTGAGTGAATGAATCATTACACATAAACATATAAACAATTACATATACGTATCGAATTGATTTTGAAATCTATTAATAAATACAGTTCATTTTTGAACACCATTTTGAATTCATTCTACTCGTTTCCCTTTGTATTTTGTACCTCCGAATTAGGGGCCATTTGCCTCCGAATTAGGATTTTTACCTCCGAATTGGGGGATTCGGACTTTTTTCATATTTAATTTAATTTTACATTTAAATCAAGTTTTAATTGTTGTTCTTTTAAGATATTTCAAGAGTTAAATAAATAACGCTTCTGATAAAAATAGCCAGTTCTTCAGAAAGGTGTAGTAAATGCTTAATTTTTGACGTTCTTTCGAGTTTTGATGAAAATACCTCCGAATTGGGTGCCTTTACCTTATATTGTTTTCAGCAGTCTTGAACACAACACATTTGTATCGCTGGTCTTGAATTATTCAGTCCGAATCAGTCGTAAGAAATATCTAAGTAGGTAGATGCTGTATGTCTTTTAAATAATGTTTAACAAGCTATAATTTAAAAATTAAAAAAACCCGACTGCCATGCTAAAAAACGAACTAAAAAATTAATAAACTACCACCGTACCACTTACAGTGTAGTTGTTATTTATTTTGTTTTTCATGATTTGTCACTCCAAATTGATTTAAAACATATAGATTGTATACATTTTCGTACTCGCCTTTTAAAGCCCTTTATTTTGATACCCCACTCGAGGGTCTTGAAGAAAAAAATTTTTTTCAGCCCGCACATTAAAGTGCATAACATTCGCCATTTTGATTTTTTATGAATTTTATGTACCCAATAACATTTGCGCCGTCAAGACAAATCTAATGACGTATAATTTATCAAAATAGGTTGAGCCGTTAAGTAGTTACGAACTGACATAGGAAACGGACATTTTCTACGATTTATCACTCCAAATTGTTTCCAAATATATAAATTTATACATTTTCGTATTTGCCTTTTGAATCTCTTTATTTTGATACCCCACATGAGGGTCTTGAAGAAAAAATTTTTTTTCAGCTCGCACATTAAAGCGCATAAAGTCCGCCATTTTGATTTTTTTTTTTAATTTAGGTACCCTATAACACTCGCGTCATTGAGACAAATCTAATGACGTATCATTTATCAAAATCCGTTGAGCCGTTGATTAGTTACAAGCGGACATAGGAATGGACATACATACACACAGGTGAAACACATATACCCAGTCGGGTAAAAAATAAATAAAAAAGTAGTAACCACACGAGTAGATATTATACAGAGAGAAAGCTACCTAGAAGCGGCCCGCTGTAGGTACACGCACACAGAGCGCCGCTCACGCACACACGAGCTCTCACCAACGGTTCACGTACGCTCCGCTGGTAGGACAGTTGGTAGACAAACGACAGGGCTGTGGGTCGTGCGCACTTTTCCAATCTCTTTTTTTGTGTACCCTAGAGATCAAGTGAAGTAAGTATACCTACCTTTACATATCTATACAATAAAATTAATGAAATGAAATTAATTGAAATGACATGAATTTATTTATTGTAGGATAGTATGTGCCACTTATGATACTATGTCAAGACTCTACTACTGGTTCAAAAAGCAGATTCTACTGAATAGAATTGAGTAATAACATTGCCAGGTACAACCCGTTTACTAAAAGATTGGACCTGGCGTCGATAACGCCACTGCGACGCATGGGTAGGGTGTGCAAAAAAGCATCATTAAGAATATTTAGGTATTGTATGAAACTTAAATGTTTGTGAAAAACTGACAATACTAACACAGCATACCCAGGTATGCTGTGTTAGTATTGTCTTGCGAGCGAGCGAGTCAAAGCAACTTGTCAGCGAGGTCCTATTTTTTAGTAAACGGGTTGTAAGTTAAAATGTGTTATAGATCCTCTATGCAATGGGCCATCGCGATGGGCCTATCTAAGGTACCTATCTAAATAAATAAATACTCACACATACGCACACGGACGTCTATTCCTAAAGTAGGCAACTTCATGACTGTGTTATAGGTAATAGCCGACTGATAGACATATTTAACGTGATGGCGCCAGTTATGGACAGGGTTAAGCGCCGAGTCAAACATGAGGAGCTATAACTTTTTTATTATTGAATCTGGAGTGTTATAATTTTACAATGATATACTCAGATTTATAGAGCTTCTCACTAACTACTAAAATCTAGAAATAGTCTAATGAGTTTTGAAATATGGTAACCTAAAAACGATCAACTGAAATATGTAAAAATGCTTATGATGGACAGTCTAAATCCAGTTATGGACACCCAGTGATGGACAGTTCGTTTTTACCCAACTACGGCAAAGCCAAAAGGAAGGATTATGATTTTTGTAGTCTATGTATGTATGTTTGTATCCAATTTTTTGTTCTAGCGAAGCACCTAAACTACTGGGCCAATGTTGATGAATGAGGTGTTAATTGAGTCGTTGTTATAGTTTGGGGGTGACATAGTCTACATTTTATTTGCGAAAAAATCGAGAAGTGACGTTCGCACAGCTAAATTGGAATATTAAGTTAGTTTTAGATAGACATAACAGATGGCGCCACTAGCCGCTTGCCCCGCCTTTTCTTCCATTAGTACACAATTGAATACACGTTTTTCTAAATTATTATTTTTAACCCCCGACGCAAAACGAAGGGGTGTTATAAGTTTGACGTGTCTGTGTGTGTATGTATATGTGTGTGTGTCTGTCTGTTCCCCTGTAGTGCTCAAACGGGTGAAGCGATTTGAATGCAGTTTTATTTCGTTTGAAAGGTGAATTAGTCGACATGTGTTGTTAGCTATGTTTGATGAAAATCGAAACAACATGGCCGTCGCTACAAAATGGCGGATTACATATTTTATCACAACTGCCTTAATATGGGTATCAAATAAAAGGACTTGACTAGTAGAATAGTACTATTCTATGCAAATCCAAGATGGCCGCCGCTACAAAATGGCGAATGTCAGGGGTTTTTAAAATGTTTAATTTATACTTGTATACTATTATGAGTAGTCGGGTTTTAGTTTAAGTATTTAAATATCACTTGCTTTAACGGTGAAGGAAAACATCTTGAGGAAACCTGCATGCCTGAGAGAGGCCGGAGAGAGAGGCCGGCGTGGTAGACTATGGCCAAAACCCTTCTCACTCTGAGAGGAGGTGCTCTGTAGTGAGCCGGTAATGGGTTGATCATGATGATGATGATGATGATGGGTTTTAGTTTACGAACTTTATCTCTTGTTTTATTTTATATGGATTGTGGGCAAACGAGCAAGCGGGTCACCTGCTGTTGAGTGATTACCGCTGCCCATGAAGATTTGCATCACCAAAGGAACCACTAATACGTTGCCGGCTTTTAAAGAATTTGTTGATCCGCTCCTTGATTATTTTGAATAATATATAAATATCAAAGTTATGTAGAAACAACCAAGGTTCGTCACATTTCAATTTGACACTTGTCTATTTGAGGATGTTTACAAAATGGTTCCATAATTTTTTATTTGCTTCAACTTCTTAATCCTGATGCTGTAGGGTACTATACTACCCACCTAAACTAAAGGGATTCGGGAACTGTCCACTATGACTTCATATTTTTGATTGAATCACGGACCTCTGAGTCCCAGCTCCTTAATCCTGATGCAGCACGATACTGCTCACATAAGCAACGAGGAATTTTCGCCTGTTTTTTGAAAAGATGCATAAGTGTTTTTCTAGGCCTGTTACCTGTAAAAGGTTTCCTTTCTTCTTGCGTAATAATTACTTGGACACTGTCCAAGAGGGCAAAAGGTGATCCTTAGCTATGGAGAATCTTCTTTCTAGGTGAAAGAAGGTTCCTCATTCATAGCTACTCGTATGACACGTTTTACTATTAACACTTCTTTATTTTGTGTTAATATAGAGCTAGGCCCCATATTGCATACAAGCGGATGCCTGTGACTTCGTCCACTTGGATTTAGGTTTATTATAATCCCGCGGGAACTCTTTGTTTTTTCTAAGCTCCTTTGAGCTCATACCTACATTTCTAAAAAATTTTAAAAGTGGCGCATCTAAATGGAACTACAATAATAGGTATTAATTTTTTAACCCTTTCCCACCCATCAGTTTTTTTTTGCATGGAAACCATAATTATTTTTTTAAAACAAGTATAATATTGTTAAAAAATAAAAAATATTAACTGCGTGATAATTTTTTTTCTCTTTCACTTTTGATCACAATATTTTTTAGTCAAAAAAATTATATTTTCGGAATCACCTTTTCAACCCCTTTAATTTGACACCCCAGTTGATAAGATTTGAAGGAAAAAAAATTTAAGATGCAATCCCTCTACTATACCGAACTGAACCGATTTGGCTGAAATTTTGATGGAGATAGATTATGCCATGACTTAATACATAGGCTACTTTTTATCCTGAAAAAATCCACAGTTCCCACGGGATTTTGAAAAAACCAAAATCTATAGCTACGGTAGATTACTATAGCAAACCTCATTGAAAGTAGCTATAAAAGTTGCATAAGGGAGCGGGAACGGGAACCGGAAATCCATGATTCCCTTGGGATTTGTGACAAGTATAAATTAAAAATTTAAAAAACCCCCGACATTCGCCATTTTGTGGTGGCGGCCATCTTGATTTTCATCAAACATAGCTAACAACACTCTCGACTAATTCACCTTGCAAACAAAAAGAACCGCATTCAAATCGGTTCATCCGTTTGAGCGCTACAGGGGAACAGACAGACACACACACACACACAGAGAGAGAGAGAGACACGTCAAACTTATAACACCCCGTCGTTTTTGCGTAGGGGGTTAAAAAACCGAAATTCACGTGGGCAGAAGCTAGTTAAACTATACAAGTTTAATTTTGACTTGTAATTGTGTTTAAATGATAAGAATAGATAGGTCCATGACTGGATTTTTTATGTGTTTCCGATCCAATAATGGACATCCCCTCTAAAACTTGAAAATAACTCTATGTCGCATTTATTCCTTCACAAGCATGTTTTAAAGTTTATATCTAAGTGATTTAATCATTGTAAATTTACATTTTAATCAGAAACGAGAATCCATCGATCAAAACGTTTATTTACCTTCTTAGCGATTTGCTTAAGAAAACTATTGAAATCGAAAGATATTTGCACACAACATTTTGTTCGCCTTGCCATTTTAAAACAAAATGGCCGTTTTATATGATATTTGTCAATATGACAAACAGATCCCTATTCTACATGGTTTAAATGTTGCCAGCGGTAAAACTCTAATCTAGCTCTTATTTTTGTTAAAAACGGTGAAGGTGGTCAGCTACTGGTGCCTGGTCCATACCTGGCGACACCACGTTACATATAAATACATATATATATTTTATATAAAGGTATATATACATTATACATACATATTATAAATACACCCAGACTCGGAGCGGGAATCGAACCCGCGACCCTGGAGCGGAAGGCAGGGTCACTACCAACCGCGCTAACGGGTCATTCTAAGTAACTAGGTACTTAATTCATTCAATTTACTAAAGTAAGTAAGTATCTAGATTCTAGGTACTGTCACTAGGGATATCTACGCATGTGCTATCACACTTATTTTTAGTAGGTATCTGTTCATAAAAATGTCTACGGTTTTATAATCTACTACCTACCTAAGTAATTAGGTATTTAATTCATTTATTTTACTAAAGTAAGTATCTAAATACTATTACTGGGACATCTACGCATGTTCTATTACACTGACTTTTAGTAGGTACCTACTACCTACCTAAGTAACTAGGTACTCAATTCATTCATTTTACTAAAGTAAGTAAGTATCTAGTTCTGTCACTAGGGATATCTATGCATGTGCTATCACACTTAGTTTTAGTAAGTACCTACTACCTACCTAAGTAACTATAATATATAACTTATATATAGTATAGTAATGTAATATAAAAAACATATTTTTCCAATCATTATTACATATCTTGCTATATTATGTATACTAGTATATAATATTTTTATTTTTACCCATAATTTTTCACATGCAACAGGTGACAACCCTATCAGAATAGGTATAAATTTTGGACGTTCTTAGGTAGCTTTTCCTCTGTATAATATCTACTCGTGTGGTAGTAACTATCTAGGCAGATATGTACTTAATATGTACTTAAGTATGTACCTATGTACTTTTCATGTATTTTTACGGGGTCTACGGGCACGCGAGTAGAAAACGGGTATCTCAAAAACTGAACCACAGAATATATAATAGTACTGACTGAACTACAAACTGCAAAGCTTGTATGTAGGTATGTACATTAGTACATTGTACCTACTTACTTACATATTAAGCAGGTAACTATATACCATATTATTATGCTTACCTACTTTATTTAAAGAACTATCTATTTAAATCTACCGAGAACATTGATTCATAATGTAGTTTATATCAAGACAAACTCCGCTAGGGTTTTTAATAATAATTGGTCTTATGAACGGAACCTCTACAGATAGAGAAAGGCCGACTCGCATAAAATATGTCCGATTTTTATTTTTTACGCAGGAACCTTAAATATTTTTGGGATAACAAGCTATAATTTAAAAATTAAAAAACCCGACTGCCATGCTATAAAACGAACTAAAAAATTAATAAACTACCACCTTACCACTTACAGTGTAGTTGTTATTTATTTTGTTTTTCATGATTTGTCACTCCAAACTGATTTAAAAAATATAGATTGTATACATTTTCGTACTGGCCTTTTAAAGCCCTTTATTTTGATACCCCACTCGAGGGTCTTGAGGAAAAAATTTTTTTTCAGCTCGCACATTAAAGTGCATAAAATCCGCCATTTTGAATTTTTATTAATTTTATGTACCCAGTAACATTTGCGCTGTTAAGACAAATCTAATGACGTATCATTTATCAAAATAGGTTGAGTCGTTGAGTAGTTACGAACTGACATAGGAAACGGTCATTTTCTGTGATTTATCACTCCAACTTATTTTCAAATATATAATTGTATACATTTTTGTATTTGCCTTTTAAATCCCTTCATTTTGATACCCCACTCGAGGGTCTTGAAGAAAAAATTTTTTTTCAGCTCGCACCTTAAAGCGCATAAAGTCCGCCATTTTAATTTTTTTTTAAATTTAGATACCCTATGACAGTCGCGTCATGAAGACAAATCTAATGATGTATCATTTATCAAAATCCGTTGAGCCGTTGAGTAGTTACACGCGGACATAGGAATGGACATACATACACACAGGTGAAACACATATACCCAGTCGGGTAAATAAAAAAGCAGGCCATAATATGGTTTTTACATATTAAATAGGTACCTACCTAGGTAATCCTCAACGTGTCTGTTAAAGTCCCGTCAAAATCAGTTCAATCGTTCCAAAGAAAAGTCCGGTCAAACAGACAGACAAAAATCTTCAAAATGTTGAATTGTACAGTTAGCTATCATTCAGATAAGTACCTACTTAATCAATTTTATTCATCTGTAAGTATACATATTCTTATTGGCCATCATCTGAATAATTTCCAAGTATCCCATTTGGTCCCAAATTAGCAATGTACAAAATACACGATCTGGGGACTATTGGGAATTAAGTAAAGGAATGTTGCAGAGCTAATGCAATGAGGGGCAGGAAAGCGGGGGCCAACGGGAATTGTTCAATTGCGTTCATCGCGCGGCATCACTGCTGAATTGCACAGACTACAGAGCACAATATAATGCAGAAAAGAACAAACTATCCTTTGAGTCCTTTCATCATACGAAATAGTCTAGATAGAATAAGTAGGTAGAAAATATATACCCGTAACCTGTTTCATATTTCTGTCAATAATTTACTACATAACGCATTTTTCAGTTTTGTATACAACCAAGGGACGCAGGTTGCTAAGGGTGGGTAGAATATTATTTAGCCCTAATGCGGCAAAAGGAAAATGTTTAATTTTCACCACAAGCGTCTTTTTACTAACTTTTCTTATGAAAATGTATAAGTAGGTATCTAGTATTATTTAGTTTTTCCCACGTTCGCACAAAATAAAGGAATAAAGCTAGAATCTAGATATATTTTGTCGCGCACACGCGCACACTAGCTAGCTTGCTCACCTGAAAGATTGCTCACGTCCTAGATCGCCGCTCGCCGGCCACCAACTGCTGAGCAATTTTATCGAGCTCGAGTTCACGGGCACTTATCATCAATTCCATTGCCCATCATAATTTCATATGAACAAAGGTTTCGTTCCATTTGAATTGATTTGCCGAGCCACTTGTCCGTACAATGGCCCGCGATAGAAATGCAATGAAAATCATTCAGTAGCTCGATGATTAGGTATACCTATCTAATCTAATCTCGATTCTCACACAAGGGGCGGGCTGAAATTCGAAAGATTGGCAAGTTCACCTTCACACCTGTTCGGATGACGCGTTAACTTCGAGCTTATGCAAGTCAACTATGCAGCCGCGTGGCATTGTAAATTCATGAAATGCAATGCAGTCTATAAGCTGCCTATATCTCTACCAAATATAAATACCTAAATGAATCTAAAATGTCTCTGTGATTTTGAAACTACTTAACTATATACTGCACCTTTTTAAAAGCAGATTAGCAAATGCAGTATACATGCCATTGCATTTACGATAGGATAACCCAAACGCACTTTTCTATTTATTTTTACCCGATTACGGCAAAGGCAAAAGGAAGGGTTATTAGTAGTCTATGTAGTATGTATGTATGTTTGTATCATTCTGTGTGTTCCACTGTAGCGCCTAAACTCCTGGGTCGATTTTGATGAATGAGGTATCAATTGATTCGTGGTGATATAGGCTACATTTTATATGTGAAAAAAAATCGAAATGTACCTAACTTTCGCAGCTTATACTAGAATCTTTAAATTAATTTTAAAAAATTACATTAATTTCGGATACAAATAACAGATGACGTCACTAGCTCCTTGCCCCGCGCTTCTTATGTTCGAATTGCCATTAGTACGCAGTTGAATACACGTTTTTCTGCACACAAAATTAGTAGTTGGGTTTTAGTTTACGAACTTTATCTCTTGTTGTCGGTCTGCCTGTCTGTTTGTCCGGGCTAATATTCGGAAGTCGGAACGGCTGAACCAATTGAGACTTCCAACAGGCAAGTAAAGAATACAAGGACTAAGGAGTGACCCAAGCTACTTTATATCGTGGTTTTAGGATGAAGGGCCCGTGGTCCCACCGATTTGTCCTACTGGTGGGACAACTGTATACCTACTACCTGTACTATAACTAAATACTAATGTACTAAAGGGCCCGTGGTGCCACCGGGCTAGGCGCGAATGATAGTATCGATATAGTGTTATCGATGTATGTATTTTTAGTTACAATATTTTAACCGACTTGAAAAAGGAGGTTCTGTATTCGACCCGTGTTAGTATGTATATATGTATGTTCGCAATTATTTCAAAAACCAATGAACCGATTTTGATAATCACTAGATATATTCTAAAAACCTTCCTGAAAGTACTATATAGACTACCACAGTGAAAAAATCATCTGAACATTAAACAAATGTTTGAAATAAAATTCATTCGATATAAAATCACTAGAAAAATTGTTCTGAATAGGTAGGTAAAAAAAAACATTTTTTAACATTGTATTTAATAATATCCTTAAATAAAATAACAAAATGGAAAACATGAAAAAGCAAACGCATACTACTCTTTTAAGGTGGATCCACACATGCCGCCGGGTTTGGCCGGCGGTATAGAGCCAATTTTTTATATCATTGCCGCTGTAGGCCGCAGAAGCCGCAGTATCGCTGTGATTATCGTTGAAGTTAGTGGTGTATTCCTGTGCCGAAATATGTTTGACGATTGTACCACTTTGTCTATTGCAGTTTTACTGTATATAATATCACGAAAAAAGAAACGCAAAATAAAGAGAAGATACTGGGTGAGACCTAGTCTACGAAATAGGCGCAACGCTTCTTTAATGCTTGAAGATTTAAGAATGGACGACTTAAACCGAAGACGTGCTCGTCCGAAATTTAACACCTTTCTGAGAGTTTCGAGTGAAGAATTCGAATTATTGTTAAATATGACTAGGCCTATTATATCTAAAATCGACACTCGTTGGAGAAACGCTGTACCAGCTACAGACAGACTAGCAATTACTCTGAGATACCTAGCAACGGGAGACTCGTATATCTCCCTCGGTTCAGTGTTTAACGTTTCGCCACAAGTCATTTCTTTACTAATTCCAGAAGTTTGTCAAGCTTTGATATCGACTTTATCTAATTACATAAAGGTAAAAAAAATTAATTCAATCATTAAATAAGGTCCATTTTAAATACATACCTGATTAACGGTCAGTATTCTAAAGATAACTTATTTACAGATGCCGAGCTCAGAAGAAGAGTGGTTATCAGTTTCTCGGACTTTCATGTTGAAATGGAACTTACCCAATTGCGTAGGCGCTATTGATGGAAAGCACATTCGTTTACAATGCCCAAATAGGAGCGGATCTAATTTTTTTAATTATAAGTCATATTTTAGTATTGTTTTGCTAGCGTTAGTTGACGCAAATTGTAACTTTTTGTATGTGGATGTCGGTTGCCAGGGAAGAATATCTGACGGTGGTATTCTACGAAATTCTATTTTGTATCATATGATAAAAAATAGATCTGTACATCTGCCACAACCAATAGCATTAGAGGGGAGAAATACACCGGTACCTTTTTATTTTATTGGGGACGACGCTTTCCCAATTTCACAAAATATTATGAAACCATTTTCAGGAAATCATGCAAAAGGATCACCAGAAAGGGTTTATAATTACAGAATTAGTCGAGGGCAGTGGAAGATGCATTTGGAATTTTAGCTCAAAAATTCAGAGTTCTTCACTCCCGCATTGCTTTGCAACCTGATAAAGCAAAACTTGTAGTAATGGCTACAGTATATTTGCATAATTTTACAAGGCAGAATAATATAAATTTAGTCAGTGAACATCAAAATAATTCACAAAATGTCGTGAATTTTGAACCAACTGCTATTAGAAATGAGCTAAAAGAATATTTTCTATCGGAACAAGGTCAACTTCCTTGGCAATATGAAATTTAATGTAAAAAAATAAAACCTAAATTTGTAACATAAAAACCAGATTTTTTATTTTTTGTTCAATTTGTGAAAGGAAATGTAATTTAATAATTTGTAATTTAATATAAAAAAATTTTTTAACCGACTTCAAAAAATCGGCCAAGTGCGAGTTGAGCCTGGTTCTTTTAGGGTTCCGTAAATAATTATGAACAATATAATATTTTTGGTCTAAGAAATATTTAATTTCCGAGCTAGATATCGCACAAACCGTGAAAGAAAAACCCAAAAAATGTTTAATTGTTTTGGTCAAACAAAAAAGAATTTTCCAAATCGGTTCAGGCGTCTGTGAGTGTAATCGGTGAACATACCTAAAATAAAAAAGATTCCGACGAATTGACAACCTCTTCTTTTTTTGAAGTCGGTTAAAAATTATTGATAGTGAAATTATTAATTTTAGTTAAAGTTAGGTGTAATTATCTTCCAAAATATTTATGAGATTCTCACTGCTATTGCAATCTTGCATTTCATAATCAGACTGAGCAGAATAAGATCGCGTCAATCGCGCTGCATTAGTTGATGGTGTAGTAGATTTTGTAGGTTGGGACGTAAAGTATCCTGAACTAAGATTTGTATCACGCAGCTGATCAGCATTAGTGTGCACATGTATCGAGGATAGTCTCATTTCAGCTTCATATATAATATTCTGAATTTGGTGTTGTACTGAACACATGGTGTAATTATCCATCCTCCTTAATTTGCTAGCTATATAATCCCCAAATATAGCAGCATCATCACGCTGAGCTGTTTTAGAAATAATCTCTTTCAGCAACTGTAAAGCTGCGTCACATTCGGGATTCGTATCAGCATCCGTATCGGCATTTCTTTCTCGGGAAGGCTTTGCTGAAGAAGCCATGTTCTGTGGCGCAGTACTACTTGCAGAAGCCTAAAAAAGAAAACCGGCTAAGTGCGAGTCAGACTCGCGCACCGAGGATTCCGTACTCCAGAAGTAGAAGTATTCAAGTAAAACGATAATATTATATTAATTAAAAAGAACAATAACTGATATGGTTTGAAGTCGTGATTTTAAAAATATTTTTTATATTAAATTACTAGCTTTTGCCCGCGGCTTCGCCCGCGTGAATTTCGGTTTTTCACAAATCCCAAAATCTCCGATTCAAAATAAAAATTACGAAAACGCAGGACACATCCGCACGCATTAGCTCCCTCGTTCGAAATCACAGATTTCGAAATGGAGATTGGAGCATGCACCCTCTTCACCGCACCCGCCCGCCGCGCGGCGGCGTACGTATGGCGGGCGCAGGGGCGCGCGGCGCGGGGAGTTCCCGATAGATACCTATCAGGGCGTTTTTTAACATAGGTAGTACTTACCGATTTCAACACAACTCCTTTTTTGAAAGTCGGTTAAAAAAGTAGCCTATGTTACTCCTTGGTTAATCATCTACTTGTCTGTGAAAGTCCCGTCAAAATTGGTTCAGCCGTTCCGAAGATTAGCCCGTTCAAACAGACAGACAGACAGACAAAAATTTAAAAAACGTGTGATTCGGTTATGGTATCGTTCAAATAACCATATGAGCTTAATATGTGGTAGTTATTTCGAAATTACAGACAGACACTTCAATCACGTCTATAGGTACTTCACTTTCCACTTCTCCACAGCAGGGGAACAGGGGAAGTGCAACCGCAGATAAAGTCAAAAAGATCCGTGGTGCATAGTGTAGTTAAATACCTACTAAACTTTATGGTAAGGGTAGTAATAAATAATAATAATTAATCAAATGGTAGTTACTACTTACACTTGGGCACACGAGTAGATATTATACAGAGAGAAAGCTACCTAGAAGCGGCCCGCTGTAGGTACACGCACACATAGCGCCGCTCACGCACACACGAGCTCTCACCAACGGTTCACGTACGCTCCGCTGGTAGGACAGTTGGTAGACAAACGACAGGGCTGTGGGTCGTGCGCACTTTTCCAATCTCTTTTTTTGTGTACCCTAGAGATCAAGTGAAGTAAGTATACCTACCTTTACATATCTATACAATAAAATTAATGAAATGAAATTAATTGAAATGACATGAATTTATTTATTGTAGGATAGTTAGTATGTGCCACTTATGATACTATGTCAAGACTCTACTACTGGTTCAAAAAGCAGATTCTACGGAATAGAATTGAGTAATAACATTGCCAGGTACAACCCGTTTACTAAAAGATTGGACCTGGCGTCGATGACGCCACTGCGACGCATGGGTAGGGTGTGCAAAAAAGCATCATTAAGAATATTTAGGTATTGTATGAAACTTAAATGTTTGTGAAAAACTGACAATACTAACACAGCATACCCAGGTATGCTGTGTTAGTATTGTCTTGCGAGCGAGCGAATCAAAGCAACTTGTCAGCGAGGTCCTATCTTTTAGTAAACGGGTTGTAAGTTAAAATGTGTTATAGATCCTCTATGCAATGGGCCATCGCGATGGGCCTATCTAAGGTACCTATCTAAATAATTAAATAAATAAATAAATACTCACACATACGCACACGGCCGTCTATTCCTAAAGTAGGCAACTTCATGCCTGTGTTATAGGTAATAGCCGACTGATAGACATATTTACATATAAATACATATTATATATATTTTATATAAAGGTATATATACATTATACATACATATCTATACTAATAAATAAAATTGAAGTGTCTGTCTGTAATATCGAAATAACTACCTCATATTAAGCTCATATGGTTATTTGAACGCTACCATAACCGAATCACACGTTTTTAAAATTTTTGTCTGTCTGTCTGTCTGTTTGAACGGGCTAATCTTCGGAACGGCTGAACCTATTTTGACGGGACTTTCACATACAAGTAGAGAATTAACCAGGGAGTAACATAGGCTACTTTTTTAACCGACTTTCAATAAAGGAGGAGTTGTGTTTTTCTACCTATGTACACCGATATCTCCAAGATTTCTGAACCGATTTGCGTAATTTTTTTTTTAATCGATAGAGAAACATTGCGACCCTGTTCTATAAAAAAATTGGATTCCAACTCCTCAATCCTGATGCTGTAGGGGACCTAATCCCCAAAACTAATGGGTTTTAGAAACTTTCGGTTATTTAAATTGATATTGGGGGTACCAATTAAAGACTTTGTCGTTGAATGAACTCGAGTAGGTACATATCCAACTCCTCAACCCTGATGCTGTAAGGAATTGTATTCCGAAATCGTGGGGATCCCACGGGATTTTTCCGTTTTGGGGACGGGTTTCTACAGATAAGCTACTTTTTGTTCTGGAAAATCAAAAGTTCCCACGGGATTTTTAAAAACCTAAATCCACACGGGCGAAGCCGTGGGCATCATCTAGTTATAAATACACCCAGACTCGGAGCGGGAATCGAACCCGCGACCCTGGAGCGGAAGGCAGGGTCACTGCCAACCGCGCTAACGGGTCATTCTAAGTAACTAGGTACTTAATTCATTCAATTTACTAAAGTAAGTAAGTATCTAGATTCTAGGTACTGTCACTAGGGATATCTACGCATGTGCTATCACACTTATTTTTAGTAGGTATCTGTTCATAAAAATGTCTACGGTTTTATAATCTACTACCTACCTAAGTAATTAGGTATTTAATTCATTTATTTTACTAAAGTAAGTATCTAAATACTATCACTGGGACATCTACGCATGTGCTATTACACTGACTTTTAGTAGGTACCTACTACCTACCTAAGTAACTAGGTACTCAATTCATTCATTTTACTAAAGTAAGTAAGTATCTAGTTCTGTCACTAGGGATATCTATGCATGTGCTATCACACTTAGTTTTAGTAAGTACCTACTACCTACCTAAGTAACTATATAACTTATATATAGTATAGTAATGTAATATAAAAAACATATTTTTCCAATCATTATTACATATCTTGCTATATTATGTATACTAGTATATAATATTTTTATTTTTACCCATAATTTTTCACATGCAACAGGTGACAACCCTATCAGAATAGGTATAAATTTTGGACGTTCTTAGGTAGCTTTTCCTCTGTATAATATCTACTCGTGTGACTTGGGTCTGAGCTGTTCAAAGTAATAATTGGTTTATTCTTGTCTTGCAAGAATAGTAAAGGTTTATAAGCAAACCACTTCGGTAAATAAATTTCATTACTTCCTGATCCACTCCTTTTTGATTCGTCATATTTTCGTTTTTCTCGAAAAAAATGGCAGGTTAGGTTTTTCAGTTTTCTCTCGATTTCTGATGCTTCTATTTTAAACAAAGATGCTATATCTCTGATAGCATCATTTCTTTTGCTCCGATTTTTAAAATCTTTATTTCTTGGATCCCATAATAGTTCATTTTCGTGATATTTTTCTATTAATAATAGTACTGCAGTGTCGTCCCAATTAAATTCCGACATTTTCATTTAGAATCAGAATCGTAGAACACACCACTCTTATCCGAAGCCGCGAGCAAAATGACCGCTCGGCCGGCGGCAATGCCGGCGAGTAACATCCGCGGCTTTGATGTGTGCCGCCGAATGCCGCGAACAATGCCGGCGGCACGCCCGGCGGCAGACCCGCCGGGCGTGCCGCCGGGCTTGTGTGGATCCACCTTTATAATATTATTTTATATGAGTCGGGCCAAATATTATAATTTTTGGCCCGACCCGGAATCGAACCCAGGACCTTGTTATCCGCAGTCGAACATACCGAGTGCTGACCAACGAGGCAGTCTATGGCCCGTCGCACATCGCATTTTCTGAGAACACTGAATAATTAAATTTAAATTAATGTCCGTTCAGTAACAGTGTAACACAGGTGCAGGTGCTCTTATTATTCTGCTTTTATTTTTATTATTTTTTATACTTTGTAATTTTTTTTCTATTCTAAGAATAAAACAGAATCTCCAAATAGTCTGCCAATCCGCACTTGGCCAGCGTGGTAAGTAAACGAACAGACTGTATGAATATTGACATACGGTCGCGCCGCGCGCGGTACGATATGGCGCGAGCGCGTGCGCGCGTATTTATTCTTGGAATACAACTATTGACCTTATGTCAATAGTCGTAAAGTTAATTATTCATTTTTCTCAGAATATGAGATCAACATCAAGCTATGCTACGCTGTACTGCGCTGTGTTTCTTAAGCTTCGTTTTTTTAACAATCAACATCAAGCTGTGCTGCGCTTTGCTTAGCTCAGTATAAAAGTAATCAGCATATCCATATCCGCTTCTTCTTCACTTTCATCTTCATCGGATTCTACTATGTCGTAATGTTTACGTTTTTTTGAAAATAAAGTCATTTTTGACGAGATAAACGACTACACGAGCTGCTGATTACTTTTATACTGAGCTAAGCAAAGCGCAGCGCAGCTTGATGTTGATTGTTAAAAAAACGAAGCTTAAGAAATACAGCACAGCACAGCGCAGCATAGCTTGATGTTGATTGTTAAAAAAACGAAGCTTAAGAAACACAGCACAGCACAGCGCAGTACAGCGCAGCATAGCTTGATGTTGATTTGTCACCCTTATGCTCTACTCTGCGCTGCGCTGTTTTCGGTGTGCCTGTGTGGCCTGCGCTTAGTGTGCTTAGAGTCGGTGAAAAGTTTTTGTACGGCGCGCAGTCTAGATCGCACAAAATGTCTGCCGTCTGTGTGGGACCAAGACTAAGAAACCTTTAATCACAAAACACAAAAAGATATCAAGGCCTAGGCCTACCTATTCACTTAATTTTATTTACAAATGCTTATTTTAATCCCTGTAATTTACTCGTACAACCGCTAACACCTACCAATCTAAAGCTAGCTGTTTTTAGGGTTACGTACCTCAAAAGGTAAAAAAAGGAACCCTTATAAGATCACTTTCTTGTCCGTCTGTCCATGTGTCACCACCAATTTTCTTAGGAACGGGTGGACCTAGCAAGTTGAAATTTATACCAAATACTAAGGTCTATGGTCCTTATTGGGTGTATAAAAATTAAGGTCCTGAGTCCACACAATAAAAAGATATGGGCAAATTTAGATTTTCACGAAAACTTGTAAGTACCAAAATTTAACTTAATTTTCAACTTTTTTTTATTTTTCGGAATTTTCCTTTACTTGATCTGTAAGACCTTACTTTTGACCAAAATTGACAAATCTAGGTCAACCGGAAGTACCCTATATTATTTGGGTCAAAAACCTAAATGGTAGTTCCAGTTGACCTAGAATTACGAAATTTGGCAAAAAGCCAGGTCTTACAGCATAAATAAAGGAAAAATTCCAAAAACTAAAAAAAGTTGGATATTAAAGGGTGTCCCCATACATACATAGTTTCGCCAATTAAGATAGACCTGAGTTGTATTAGTGCTCATACAATTTAGAGGCCTAGCTTAATTAGCACCTTACCTTTTAAGACAAACTAATGAAAAACAGATTGTACTTATACTTCTGGAGTACGGAACCCTCGGTGCGCGAGTCTGACTCGCACTTGACCAGTTTTATTTACATAGAATTTAGAAAACACCTAAGTAGGTACTTACATTAAAAAATATTATTTATTATTCTGTTGTATACAGAATAATATTATAATATTTTTACATAATGTGGCTAATTCTGTTGTACACTCTCTAAACTAAAATGACAGGTCTAAATTTATTCCCATCTCTTTCACAGTGCTCAATGCGGAAAAGGAAAGCAATAGATTTAGACCTGTCATTTTAGTTTAGTTTAGAGAATTGTGTACAACAGAATTAGCCACATTATATATTTATTTATTTTTATTATATTAGAATTTTAAGTAGGTACATAAGTAATTACCTACATTATTATGCCTAGGTACATAAAAAATGGTTCCAACTACATATTTACAATGTTTACAATTTAGATTTAACATTAGACTCGTGTGAAACAGGTATGACGGTGTCTCGGCGGGAGACTGGTTTCCTAGGAGCCGTGATGATGAGAACCCCATCCGATGACAGCCTGGATTCCACCGACTCCGGTCGACAGCCCTCCGGCAAAGCGTATCTCCTCACGAAATGCCGCGAAATAAACCCATCCTCGTCCTTTTTCTCCTCATGTTTTCCCTCCACTATGATAAACCCGTCCACAGTTTTTACAGTAATCTCTTCCGGCGAAAAATCTTTCGCTTGCAAGCATAACCGATACTTATCCTTTTCTTTCTTTATCGTTGTTTCGTTCCTCCACGGAAAGTTCTCCAGCCAATCGATAGAGCGTAAAACTATTTCGTCTCCAAATAAAGGTTTTGTATGCGGCCACATATTTGATAATACACTTTTTGCAGAAGGCACTTTGTTGTTAGTTTTAACAGCAATACGACAAATCACAAAATATGGTGTTAATCACAGACCAGGAACAACTAGTGTTAATCATGAAATGGTGTTAATTATTATTATTTCTGCGCTTTGTCAATAATTCTAGAACGTTCAAAGTTCAGATTGTAAACTGTGATTTAAATAATTAAATAAACGTAAATAAACAACAAAGCCTTTGTTATGAAACATGGAAATCAGTGTGACCATCCTAAAAATGGCATAAAAATTGATAGATAAAAATGGTAGGTATAGATCGACCAGAATCTCATGAAAAATAGGGAAATGAAATTCCAAGGTTAGCAACACTACGGCTGCCCTAGCGATAAACAAAGTAACTGACATTTTTTGTGAAATTGACTTTTTGCATTAACAAAAGTTTTATGTCGAGTAGTTTTTTACCACAGTTTAATATTTCAAATAACTTGAACCGTTTACTGAAATTTAAATTGCCCAAACAAAGTAACTGCACTCACTAACCCGGAATATAAATGCAAAAACAAAGTAAACAACAAGCACAACACAAAAACAAAGTAATTGGATGTTGATTACTTTGTTTTTGTATTTAAAATGCAGTTGCTTGATTTTTCGTTTCATGAAACGATCCCAGGTAAGGTGTTCTGAATGTAATTACTTTGTTTATCACTAGGGCAGCCGAGTTAACCTAGTGTTGCCTACTACAAAATTTAATTTCCCTATTTTTCATGAGATTCTGGTCGATCTATAAACAATCGTGAATCTGCCTGACACTGGCAAAAAAATCTGCCAAAATCTACCAACTCACTTCCGGAAAATGCCAAATATATGCCATCATATTAATACTTCTTAAGGGGACTGGAATGTATAAATAAATTATGTACTAAAAAATTCTTAAACCAACCTAAAATTTATATTTTTTATCGTTTTGCTTACTATTATAATATTGTGTCAACATTTGTTTATAATTCTTCATTTTGTTGTTTATTATAATGTTTCATTACTTAAACATTGATTTTAACAACATTTTTTTAATGAATGATTGAAAATGATTGAAATGATTTTAACAATTTCTTTCGTTGGAAGAAATACAGTCTCAATACCTTATACCAATACCTAGTCTCCAGTTCCTTCAATTACAGTACATAGTACATGTTTATTTGGGAATCTGTTTATTATTTTTGATTTACGTGCTTGGGAGAATATTTTCTTACATTAGTCGTTTGACACTGGTAAACATAGGAGAGCTAAATTGCAAAGTTTGCAACATTATGATATTTTGGAGCTCCATTTGCATCACACATTTTTTCAAATGCTCTCCAGAATTTGTCCACACTTAAACTTGTACCTACTGGTGCCACCTCCGCCAGATTCTAACAAATCGCTTACCTACACTTTTATCGAATTTCATTTGTCGAAATTCGTCTATTTTTTGAAGATTATTTTCATCTACTCTATTGGGAAATTCATTTGCAATGTTTATAATTGACACAAATTCTTTGTTAAGCAATTGATTGCAAAGTTTAATCAAAAATGTTTGCGTTCTTTGAAGGAAAGATTGAATTCGAGGTTTAAGATTCACATCTGCAGATTTCTCTTAGAGGTAAAAAATTTACATTATAAAAGTAAAATTTTCTACTAACTACTTAAATCATACAAAAATTTAGTAAATAAACTTAAAATCATGAGTTTTTTCTATTTATTTCAAAAATAATAAGGATTTCCTTGAAATCTGCCACAATCTGCCACTTTCTTAAATCGTCAGTTTATTCTGCCAGAGTTTTTAGGAGCCAAATCTGTCACAAATGGTCACACTGATGGAAATTAACCCGGTGGTGACCACTCGCCAAAAGATGGCGCTTATCTCGTATTTAGAACATGAACCTATAGAAGAGGACTTGGCATAATGTCCTATAGAAAATAGTGGATCGGAAAATAGCTTAAGCTTATCAAAATTTTCATAAGTGTGTAAGAGACAACACTACATTTTTAAACATAACAATAAAACAGATCGTGGCAGAAATTTTATTGCAACTTCCCTTAAGATGGCCTCCCTAAAATGTATACATGAACACTCACACACGCACAACTTGAGACATCACAACATAGAGATAATAATAATAAGTAGTGTAGGCATACCTACCTTAAAAACGTGCCAAAAATACACTCACACATGCACAATCCTGTAACATAAAATGGCGCGTGTTCATTGTGATGTCTCAAGTTGTGCGTGTGTGAGTGTTCATGTATACATTTTAGGGAGGCCATCTTAAGGGAAGTTGCAATAAAATTTCTGCCACGATCTGTTTTATTGTTATGTTTAAAAATGTAGTGTTGTCTCTTACACACTTATGAAAATTTTGATAAGCTTAAGCTATTTTCCGATCCACTATTTTCTATAGGACATTATGCCAAGTCCTCTTCTATAGGTTCATGCATCACAATGAACACGCGCCATTTTAGGTTGGGGGATTGTGCGTGTGTGAGTGTATTTTTGGCACGTTTTTAAGGTAGGTATGCCTACTCTACTTATTATTATTATCTCTATGATTTAGAATCTGACACTGTAATTCATTGTCTATGATTGAGCTGAAGTCAATGAATAAAAGTTAAGAGGAGCGGGCATAAACTTTAAAATATAGGTATAGATCGACCAGAATCTCATGAAAAATAGGGAAATGAAATTCCAAGGTTAGCAACACTACGGCTGCCCTAGCGATAAACAAAGTAACTGACATTTTTTGTGAAATTGACTTTTTGCATTAACAAAAGTTTTATGTCGAGTAGTTTTTTTTACCACAGTTTAATATTTCAAATAACTTGAACCGTTTACTGAAATTTAAATTGCCCAAACAAAGTAACTGCACTCACTAACCCGGAATATAAATGCAAACACCAAGTAAACAACAAGCACAACACAAAAACAAAGTAATTGGATGTTGATTACTTTGTTTTTGTATTTAAAATGCAGTTGCTTGATTTTTCGTTTCGTGAAACGATCCCAGGTAAGGTGTTCTGAATGTAATTACTTTGTTTATCATTAAGGCAGCTGAGTTAACCTAGTGTTGCTTACTACAAAATTTAATTTCCCTATTTTTCATGAGATTCTGGTCGATCTATACCTACCTATAATATTAGTGATCTGTGATTTTTAGTATCGAAGCCGGCACAGATTAATGGAAGCCGGTCGAAGCGTGACATAGAGATAATAATAATATAAAGTTGCCCTAATGTCCTATAGAAAATAGTGGATCGGAAAATAGCTCAAGCTTATCAAAATTTTCATTAGTGTGAAAGAGACAACATTACATTTTTGACAATAATAAAACAGTTTGAGGCAGACTGAAAACTAAAGATGGCCTCCCTAAAATGTATACATGAACACTCACACACGCACAACTTGAGACATCACAATGAACAGGCGCCATTTTAGGTTTTCGGATTGTGCATGTACATGATACCGTCCTAATCTAAGCGTGTGTGAGTGTATTTTTGACACGTTTTTAAACTATGTATGGCTGCTCCATTATTATTATTATTTCTATGTATTATCTCTATGAAGCGTGATCGAAGCATGCGTCAAAGTGATAGGAAACCAGCGTGACCACATGTGGTAGATTTCTACTTTTTTGGTAGATTTAAGGCTTGTTGTGGTAGTTAAAAATTGTTGGGTAGATTATGGTATATTTACACATTTTTGATTTTTTTCCCGGTACATTTGGTAGATTTTGGATCAAGTATATGGAAACCTTCTGTTTACTAAGATTTTCGGGGCGGGGTTTCCCCGTCCATAACAGGCCATAACTAGTCTTGTTTTGTTTATCTTCTTTGCCCGTTTGCAAGTAGGCACTTCTACGTAAACTTTTAACTTGATGTACCTATATATACGACTTAATTAACACGAGATTACGAATATTATGAGCTGAAGAGCACATATCGAGAGCGATTTCTTTGTTTTGTTATTTAATTTATCACCATGAAAAGAAAATACAGAAGGCCAGTGGCGTAGCGTACCTTGACGGGGGCCCCGTATAAAAATTTGTTTGGAGGGTTTGGTAAATAGCTGATGATGACTTTAGTTTTTCTAAAGATTCTGCCTCTATGGCCAATAATGACGCACATCGAGGGCCCCCGTGGCTTGGGGGCCCCGTGTAATTGATACGGCAGATACGGTGGTAGCTACGCCCCTGCAGAAGGCAATATCGTACGGAGTGGGAGCAAAACCCTTTATTTTCAAAGTGGTTGACTAAATCATCGGAAGGAGACAACGCCTTTTGTAAAGCCTGCAATTGCTTTTCTTTCTTCCACGGATTTCTTCCACGGATAGCGTCTCTTAAGGAACATGAAAATTCAGCTAAATACCAAAAAAACTTCAAAGTAATTTCTGGAACACCTAACTTCCTAAGGTATGTAGGTACTTGCCTACGTACAATAATAATAACAATTGACAGTCACACATCTGACAGTAATGAGTGACAGTTATCAGAAGTTTTTGACATAAAATTGGTGCTGCCATTTAAAATTATCGGCATTTTATGATTTTCTACTTTCGTTGGCCAGACTGTAATGAAATATAGTTTTATTTCATCTCTATTTTATCATATTAGTGAGGTAGATTTGTGGTAGTTTTTACCAAGACTGTGGTATATTTCGGTAGTTTTTTTAAGCTACAGAAGTAGATTGACCAATTTAAATGTGGTCACACTGTAGGAAACCAAACTTTTTGTTTTAAAGTTTTAGGTAGGTAGGTAGGTAAGTACCTACATTAGTTTTACAGATTTTTATTTTGCACATTTTTCATTTGGGAGTTGGGGTGCTGGCTGTAGATAACTAGATATTGATATATGGGTATACTTACCTACTTAAGCACGAACTCATACCGTTTAAGTCGATTTTAGTTTGACGTTATTGTTTCGATACTCGAAATCGATTAATGTTGTAGAGATTTACATGGATGCTAGGTACCATTGATATATAGTACTAGTCAGTGGATGCTACTAACATTTACCTATCACTTCAGAGTATTTAGTTATAAATTAGAAATTACTATGACTGAGAGAATAGCAGTAGTCACTGGAGCTAATAAAGGCCTCGGCTTCGCAATAGTCAAAGGTCTATGTGAGAAATTCCAAGGTACAGTGTACTTGACATCGCGAGATGAAAAACTCGGTAATGCAGCCTGCCAAGAACTGCAAAAATTAGGGTACAACCCCAAGTATCATCAGCTTGATGTTACCGACGAAAAAAGCATCTCAACTTTCTGTTCTTATTTTCGTTCGCAAAATAAAACGATTCACTTGTTAGTGAACAACGCTGGCATACTGTTTCTTAAAGACTCAAAAGAACCGAAGATTTATCAGGCAGAACAGACTTTACGCGTGAACTTTTTCGCATTGGTCAGTTTCACCGAAGCAATTCTACCGATGATAGATAAAAACGGGACTATCCTCAACATAACGAGTTCTTCGGGTCATCTATCGCGAATACCTTCAGAGGAATTGAGGAAAAAATTCACTGATCCGAATTTGGAAGAATTGAACGTTTTGATGAAAAGTTACGTAGAGGCGGTAAAATTGAATAGAGATGGCGCTGATGGTTGGGGTGATTCTCCCTACGTGGTGTCGAAAGTTGGTGTGAATGCTTACACCTTTATGTTAAATCGCCGATTAGCTGATGAAGGTATGTACCTATATGAGGAACACAGAGTACTTTGTCTAGGAACAATCGAATGCTCGAGGGATTTTGGTTATTTCTCTCTTCAAATATTTCATTTACCTAATCCCGGGCAGACGTGGGTTCACCTGTAATGTACGTAGGTACCCAAAAAATAGCTGTAGTTATGTACTCATTGTCAAAAGTTTTCCATTTTCGGAAAAAGAACAAATCGTAGGGTAGCCTACATATCTCAAAAGAAATCCTGGTGGTAGCTTTTAGCCGAAAGTGAGGCCTCTTAAAATAATTTCGAGCTACGCTTATTAACTGAGACATTTTAAATCTAATAGAAGTACCTACTTAGTCACTTTGAGGGCGCTAGCACATCTTCACAACGTACCCCTATGCAGCGGAATGGTAGAGTAACAAAATGAAATTGGTGTTAAGGTGAATTCTGTTATTAAAAAATCTGTCATTAAGTGATTAAATCTGTTATTAAATTGGTAATTTGACAGCTCTACGTGTGCGTCTAATGCTATCCTTATCCTTATAGCATTTCAAAATCCTTCCTCAGGGAACACACTTGATTTTGAGAAGGATAGAACTACCTATAATATATTTTTTACAGATATTTTTAGACCTGTCCATTCAGTTAGGTTTAGAGATTGTGTAGGTGCGACATGTATTTGTACAATTGACGTTTAAAAAGTGCACATAAGACCAATTTTGATTAAAGTTTATATGAATTTGAAGGAACAGAAATTAGTACTAATTTCTGACATGCGCAACTGCCTGTTCTAATGAAGACATTTCACTATGCATCTATCTCTCTCATTTAGCTGCTATAATATATCAGCAGCGGCAGAGATGTGCTACTCTGAACCTTGTTTTGACGTGATAACGTCTTGTAAATTGATGAACGCCGGCCGCACCCACGAAAAAGCATGACTCATTGTCACGTACCGCGTGCAAGCAAGAGCGCGGAACTAGCGATAAAGGCAATGTTTTCTTATGACGTTATCATGTAAAATCGTCCGTAAAGCAACTTTAGAGACAGCCAATTGTTTGACGTGATAACGTCTTGTAAATTGATGAACAAGCATGGCTCATTGTCACGTACCGCCTAGCCGAGCGTGCAAGCGAGAGCGCGGAACAAGCGATAGAGAGGCAATTTTTTCTTATGACGTTATCACGTAAAATCGTTCGTAAACCGACTCTACAGACAGCCAATTTTTTTGTGTTAAAATCGACGGTGGTAATAATTTTACAGGTATCCTCGTGAACTGCTTCCATCCCGGCTACGTGATGTCCGACATGACTCGAGGGGTTGGTTCAGTCACACCGGAGCGGGCTGCAGAAGTAGCTCTCAGGGTTGCGCTGCAGCCGCCAGCCGGTGGGCTGTACGTGTGGCATAACGGAGCTACCGTGCCGTGGGATGGGCCGGATCCCAGGGGATTTATTGATGGGAAGAGCGTTTAATGTTAATAAATGTATGAAACGTCTTTGCGTCTCTCAATGAAATTCATTTCATGATAATATCCTGATTGATGATTCCTAACGATACAACAAATGGTAAGCTTACTATAGAATTTAGAATCGGTTACATAGAATCAGTAAAATAAAAGTTTTTGACGTGATGTCTTACAAGTCGATGAACGCCGGCTGTACGCACGAAAAAGCATCACTCATTGTCACGTGCCGCGTAGCCGCGAGCGTGCAAGCGAGGCTTCTTTGCCACTAGTACCAATAACAGTTACATGATGGAACTATGCAAGATACAGAGTCAATAGGGTGTACACAATTCTCTAAACTAAAATGACAGGTCTAAATTTATTGCTATCTCTTTCACAGTGCTCACTGCGGAAAAGGATAGCAATAGATTTAGACCTGTCATTTTAGTTTAGGTTTAGAGATTATGTACAACAGAATTGGCCACAATGTTTTCTTATGACGTTATCACGTAAAATTATCTCGTCCGTAAACAGACTTTTTACCGACAATCAATCTATACATATAATAAAATCATAGACTTGCCGTATCTGTACATTGAAGATTTTTACAAAATAATAACTGGGGGATGTTAGGGATAAGTAATAGAACGTAAAAAAGCTATTTTTAAAATTTTTGTCTGTTTATCTGTTTGTCTGTATGTTTGTGCGCGCATCACGCAAAAACTACTGAATGGATTGAAACGAAACTTGGCACGATATAAGTTCATACTACGGAGTAACATATATTTAGCATGACATAAGCTCAAAGGAGCTTAGGAAATACAAAATGATTCCACCGGGATTTTTAAAAACCAATATATATCCACGCGAACGAAGTCGCGGGTGTCCGCTTGTTTTTTAAATATAATGTGATCACACGATGGTGATTCACTTACCTACGAGTAGTAGGTAAGTGAAAACGCAGCCTAAGACGGAGCTTGGTAACTGAGGAGACGCATATTCCCTTTTGATTTAACAATACCCAAATCACAGTTAGTTGGAGACACGAAAATCGGAAGGGCATTCTGCAACCTTGAGCCGATGTTTCAAACCTTTAAGCCTGGAGATGATCAGCACACCTCTCCGATGAGTCTTCTGCCGCGAGTCCAATGCAGCGAGCTGGTACTTGGCGTTGCCGGCCCATAAATGGCTGGAGTACCATACACGTTATAACTTAACTGTTAGGTCAAAAGTAACAAGGTAAGAGCTTATTACACCTTAAATTTCGTTGTCTAAAATTCTACATAATTCAGTTACTAAATTCAGAAAAGTGTAATCGCATTTAGCATCCTAAAAAGTAACATAATTAGAATAAAGTATGGTCGCTAACGTACTAAATCAATCAGCATCCTAATTAGGATACTTTTAGAAAGGTGTAATAAGTTCTTTCGGCCAAGTACCATAGTAGTAGTAGTATTTAAGTTTCTTACCAACAGTTGGTAGTATCAATTTGCACATTTCGACAACGTTACTTGATTTCGAATATCATAAAACTATAATGACAGAGTAAAATGGACCTAAAGCTTCATGTTTAGTCGTACAATACATTCCTTGTGGTTTCTTCTCGAGAGACCGAAGCCCTTCGGGGTCCATACAGACTTCGAGGCCGAGCCTCCTTGCCCAGGAGTGTCCTAACAGGTAGTTTGACTACCTGGACTATGTATTCCTTTTCTGTCGATCGCAAGACTTTTGGATTGGTTTCTCCAGTGGTATTTGGTGTCGAACTCAAACCTTAAAACAAGCCAGTGTAGGTACATTTTACTTTGAATTTATTGTTTCGATACTCGAAATCGATCAACGTTGATGCAATGCGCAATCTCGTACTAACCCTTGTTCATATCTTGGCTTCGATGCATTATTCGAAGTTGAGATTGGATGATATATTTATGTCTGCTCATGGTCATACTTCTTACGAATGAATGCGAGCTCCAAGCTAAAAATGTTATTATTATCTATGACTGAATTGAGAAGAAATTAAATGATTAAAGTTTCAGCAGCATTTTTTGTTTTTTTTATTACCTAAGTGTGATTCATGTCATCTTCATACATTTTCTCTTGATTCAGAGAAATAAGTAACCAAAAAATTTTTAAAAAATTTTTTTTGAAAAAATTATTAATTAATTTAGGTGAGTGTGTATTAAAAGAATCAGTAATAATACTTCATTTTAATGATCTCATCAATGGATAATGGCTCGATAAGGTACAAAACTGAACCATAAAATTGGCATCCCATTTTGAATATAGAAAAAAATAAATTTGTTGTAACAAGTTTCATGATTCTATTAAATATATAACGAATATACATATACTAATGGAAACGAAATCTAAGAAATATGATACGCGAGCTGGGACCGCGAAATACGAGAATAGTGAAAATCAAATAGAAATAAGGTGACTACACACGTGACTGCTTGTTCAAGATGCCTGCGTGGAGACGAACATTGCGTGCGAGCATGCTTGAGTGTCTGTATGCTTCAACGAATCATGCTTCTCAGACTGAGGCGCGTTTGGAACTCTCGCCGCTTTATTTTAGGAGTGCTCATCAATAAATAATTATCACCATTACTTCACTTCTATACTGTACTTGTAAAATCGATAGACAAGTCAAGAAGTGTAGCGTGTATCAATTTTGGAAAAAAATAAAGAAATCCGAAATTTAATCTGCTCGAACAAATTATATATTATTATCATCATACGAACGCTCAAGCTTGTCGCTCGCACAAAATGACAGGTCGCGCAGCTCGTAAAGCTTTCAAGTGTGTAGCCAGCTGAATATAATAATCATCTTTTTTTTATTTATTTTTTAAATAAAACAAATAGGTTAATTTATTTTACAAATCCTTTGTTATCATATTTCTCTCTTTAAAATATTATGTTCTCTCAATACAAAGATTTATTTATCGATCACATTATCACCAACAACGGAAAGAGACGACGACAATAATTAATAATATGTAATAATAGAAAATATAGCGTGTCCGTTGTAATATTCATTCTGTCGCGGATTGTATGATTGCACGTGTTTTTGTCTGTGTTATTTGGCGTCGACGCACTCGGCCGGGTTGTTGTTTACTGATTGCACGCGTGTGTGTCTGTGTATGTGTTAGTGTTACTCAACGTCGACGCACTTGGACCAGTTGTTGTTGACTGATTGCACGTGTCTTTGTGTTACTCAGTGTCGACGCACTCGGTCGGGTTGTTGTTGACTGATTGCACGTGTGTATGTTAGTATTACTGGGCCGGGTTGTTGTTGGTTGATTGCACGTGTGCGGGTTTACTTGGCGTCGATGCACTCGGCGGGGTTGTTGTTGGCTGATTGCACGCGTGTTTGTGGGGTTGTGTGTGTGTTACTCGGCCGGGTTGTTGTTGATCGATTGCACGTGTGCGGGTTTACTTGGCGTCGATGCACTCGGCGGGGTTGTTGTTGGCTGATTGCACGCGTGTTTGTGGGGTTGTGTGTGTGTTACTCGGCCGGGTTGTTGTTGGTCGATTGCACGTGTGTGTGTTGTGTTACTTGGCGTCGATGCACTCGGCGGGGTTGTTGGCGGGCGCGAAGCCGGGCGGCAGCGGCACGGCGTCGTAGGCGGCGGCGCGCTGGAGCAGCCAGCCGGCGGGCGGCGGCTTCACGCCGTTGGGCTGCAGCTGCATGTGGTTGAAGCGCGCGAACAGCTCCTGCTGCTGCGCGCTGAGCGCCGGCTCCGCGCGCGCCGCCGGCTTGCCGAACTTCACCGACGTCGACATTATGGCGGGGTCCATCTGCGTCCAATCTGAGAACATGGTATTGTTTATTTATTTATTTATAATACAAAATATTTTTGCATATTTGATTTCTTCATGCTCGTAAGCGTTAATAATTTGTTGGGTTTGTTTTTTAGTTATAAATTCGACAATATGTATGTTGTTTTTTAGTTATAAATTCGACAAAATTATTGGAACTGCAAGATATTCAGATATGGTAATCTAGAAAGGCTTCAAAAAATATGCTATATTTCATAGGTATGTGCATGTTTGTATGTATGTTTGTCTACGGATTTCTCCAAAACTATTAATCTGATTCCGACCATTCTATTTTAACCTTATAATTAGCTTACATTAACTTCAACTGAGAGAAGAGTGTAAGTTTCATCAAAATCGGTTCAGTAGTGATCGGTGTTGAAGTTCTCATAAATTATAACTTGTTCTCGTTTTTTTGACATTTTGATTTCAAATTCGGAACAGCCGGATATTGTCAGCACCTTGGTGGCGCGGCTGGTGGCGGGCGGGCGGCGCCAGGCCGAACGTGTTCACGTGGCCGAAGCCGGGCGGCGGCAGGCGTGCGCGCACCAAGCGCTCCATGTTGTCGCTATAAACAAAGACATCACAGTCATCTATCTATATAATAATTAATTAATATAAAGTAGCTTGTCCTGACTGACAATCAACGCACAGCCAAAACCACTGAAGCTAGAAACTTGAAATTTTCACAGTAGCTTCCTTTTATGACGTAGACGCACACTAAGAAAGGATTATTGCAAATTCCATCCCTAAGGGGGTTAAAGTTTGTATGAAAGTCCGTCATTTTTCAAGTTATATCCATGAAAATTGGTATTTAGGTTTTCGGTTAAAAATAAAGAGCTATGAGCTTAAAGAATTTTGGAAAATCTACCCCCAGGTGGGTTAAACGGGAGATGAAAGTTTGTATGAAAGTCCGTCATTTTTAAAGTTATATCGATGAAAATCGGTGTTTGTATTGTCGGTTAAAAATAAAGAATAAAAATAATTACATGTTTCAGGAATTTTGGAAATTCCACCCCCAAGTGAAATTTATAAGAATCCAAGCGGACGAAGTCGCTGGCATCAGCTAGTAATAATATAAAGTAGCTTGTCCTGACTGACTGACTGATCATCAACGCACAGCCTAAACCACTGAAGCTACAAACTTGAAATTTTCACAGTAGCTTCCTTTTATGACGTAGGCGCACATTAAGAAAGGATTATTGCGAATTCTGCCCCTAAGGGGATAAAATAGGAGATGAAAGTATGTATGAAAGTCCGTCATTTTTCATGTTATATTCATAAAAATTGGTATTTAGGTTTTCGGTTAAAAATAAAAAGTTACGTGTTTAATGAATTTTGAAAAAACTACCTTCAATTGGGTAAAATAGGGCATGAAAGTTTGTATGAAAGTCCGTCATTTTTAAACAATATTAAACAATATTATATCAATGAAAATCGGAATTTGTATTGTCGATTAAAAATAAAGAATTACGTGTTTCAGGAATTTCATAAATTCCACCCCTAAATGAGATTTATAAGAATCCAAGCAGACAAAGTCGCTGGCATCAGCTAGTTAATACTCAAACTACATTAAGCCCAATGTCTCTAATGATATAGATAGATAGCTAGCACAGCTCGTGGACGTACCGTTACGATCGATCTTTTGCCAACCTTTAAACTTTTCAAAAATTTTGGTGTAGTCCAATGGAGACACCATTAGCTGTATTCCCATTAATGGGGACAGCGAAATAAAATGATTAAGAACTCATCCCGTTGTTCCCATTAACGGGGACTGCGGTAATTGAATAAAAAAAAATCGCATTGTACACGTACCCTGTCCCGTTTGATAATAGTAGTTTATGAAACGGTTGCATAATAGAGGTTATTAAAACATGAGTGTGGGTTTAAAAAACGAGCAGCAGTTTTTTAATAGTATCACACGAGTGTTTTAATACCTAATTATGTAGAGTTTCATACACTACTTTATCTAAACTCATATCTTAAAATCCAAACCATAAAATCTTGGTAATATTTGTCGTGAGTTTTCCTTGATATTGCTGGCAAAAGATTGTTTGTCGGTGGTCAGGTGGAGTTAAATTCTCTTCAGTATCACTGCTAGACATTTTTCGCACAATAAAAACCATGTCTTGTAAAGTTTTGAGTAACAAAAACAACAAATAAAAAATTTAAATAATGTAACTAGCGTATGGCGCCAAAATTCAGTTGTTACCATAGAGAAATTAATAGTAGTAGAGGAGCTCTAATGTCCTATAGAAATTAGTGGATAGGAAAATAGCTCAAGCTTATCCTTATCAAAATTTTCATAAGTGTGTAAGAGACAACATTACATTTTTGACATAATAATAAAACAGTTTGCGGCCTAGGAACAAAAGAGAGCTTGATACTTAATCTGAGTTTGCGGCAGACTTAAGACAAAAGATGGCCTCCCTAAAATGTATAAAATGTATACTCAACACGCACAACTTGAGACATCAACAATGAACACGCGTCATTTTATGTCTTCAGATTGTGCGTGTATGATACCTAATCTAAGCAAGTGTGAGTATATTTTTGACACGTTTTTAAAGTAGGTATGGCTTCTCCACTACTATTAATTTCTCAATGGTTGTTACGACGTAAACGACCAAGGAGGTCGCGCGAATTTCCCGCCATGGCTCAAAAATCTAGAACCCAGAGCCTGTACTATAATGGAGAAAAAATTATTTTATAACATTACTTTGCAATAATTTCCTAACAGAGTAGTGTTATAATGAACTTTTTTAATTTTTTTTTTAAATATTATAGATGTATGTGAATAAAGTAGGCCAATATATGATACATTTTGATTTCTTAATCAGGATTTTAAGATATGAGAGTAGATAAAATAATTAAAAGTTATGCCTATTCTCCCCGTTGATATCTGAATGTCGACATTATTGTTTAATTAAACTAAGTAGGTACACTGGTACATAATATACATGAAACACAGCTAATGGGACTACACTAAAACTTTCGAAAATCTTCGGTAAAGGACATTCTGCTGTAGGTATAAGATGGACTCACCCGCTAGAGATGGTGTTGAGCATGACCTCAGTTTCCATCATCTCAGCAAGCGCCTTCTGTGTTTCCTTGAAGGGGTCAAAGTCTAGGTCGTCGTCGCCGTCGCCGGCCGCGCGACCGCTCATTTCTGCAGCCCATAAGTTGCTCATTCTGTGAACAAAACATCATCATCATTATCAACCCATTACCGGCCCAATATAGGGCACGTGTCTCCTCTCAGAAAGAGGCGGGTTTAGGCTACGTGTGTGTGCGTGCGGCACGTGCTCCAGGCGCCGTTCCTCGCCGCGCGACAGCATCAGCCGCATCTGTTGTGCCTTGTGAAAGTGCCTCACCTCTGTTTGTGCTCCATCTCGAGCCGCTCCGCGCTCATCATGCTGTGTGCGTGCGGCACGTGCTCCAGGCGCCGCTCCTCGCCGCGCGACAGCATCAGCCGCATCTGTTGTGCCTTGTGAAAGTGCCTCACCTCTGTTTGTGCTCCATCTCGAGCCGCTCCGCGCTCATCATGCTGTGCGCGTGCGGCACGTGCTCCAGGCGCCGATCCTCGCCGCGCGATAGCATCAACCGCGTCTGCTGTGCCTTGTGGAAGTGCCTCACCTCTGTTTGTGCTCCATCTCGAGCCGCTCCGCGCTCATCATGCTGTGCGCGTGCGGCACGTGCTCCAGGCGCCGATCCTCGCCGCGCGATAGCATCAACCGCGTCTGCTGTGCCTTGTGGAAGTGCCTCACCTCTGTTTGTGCTCCATCTCGAGCCGCTCCGCGCTCATCATGCTGTGCGCGTGCGGCACGTGCTCCAGGCGCCGATACTCGCCGCGCGACAGCATCAGCCGCATCTGTTGTGCCTTGTGAAAGTGCCTCACCTCTGTTTGTGCTCCATCTCGAGCCGCTCCGCGCTCATCATGCTGTGCGCGTGCGGCACGTGCTCCAGGCGCCGATCCTCGCCGCGCGATAGCATCAACCGCGTCTGCTGTGCCTTGTGGAAGTGCCTCACCTCTGTTTGTGCTCCATCTCGAGCCGCTCCGCGCTCATCATGCTGTGCGCGTGCGGCACGTGCTCCAGGCGCCGATCCTCGCCGCGCGATAGCATCAACCGCGTCTGCTGTGCCTTGTGGAAGTGCCTCACCTCTGTTTGTGCTCCATCTCGAGCCGCTCCGCGCTCATCATGCTGTGCGCATGCGGCACGTGCTCCAGGCGCCGATCCTCGCCGCGCGAAAGCATCAACCGCGTCTGCTGTGCCTTGTGGAAGTGCCTCACCTCTGTTTGTGCTCCATCTCGAGCCGCTCCGCGCTCATCATGCTGTGCGCGTGCGGCACGTGCTCCAGGCGCCGATACTCGCCGCGCGACAGCATCAGCCGCATCTATTGTGCCTTGTGGAAGTGCCTCACCTCTGTTTGTGCTCCATCTCGAGCCGCTCCGCGCTCATCATGCTGTGCGCGTGCGGCACGTGCTCCAGGCGCCGATCCTCGCCGCGCGATAGCATCAGCCGCATCTGTTGTGCCTTGTGGAAGTGCCTCACCTCTGTTTGTGCTCCATCTCGAGCCGCTCCGCGCTCATCATGCTGTGCGCGTGCGGCACGTGCTCCAGGCGCCGATCCTCGCCGCGCGATAGCATCAGCCGCATCTGTTGTGCCTTGTGGAAGTGCCTCACCTCTGTTTGTGCTCCATCTCGAGCCGCTCCGCGCTCATCATGCTGTGTGCATGCGGCACGTGCTCCAGGCGCCGATCCTCGCCGCGCGATAGCATCAGCCGCATCTGTTGTGCCTTGTGGAAGTCCGTGAAGAACTTGTCCATATTTTCCGCCTGGTAACGACCTTCACTCTGCACAAAGTTATAAAATATAGTACGTAAAATAAATGGAAAATTCATTTATTTCATGTAGGATAACTTGCTGCTCTTATGATAAGTCAAGAATCTACGACTGGTTCTGTTGCTCTTTTTTAAATGCAAAATGTTACAATATCCGCTGAACGCAAAGTCGTCTGCTTCCATGCAACCTTGTTATTGAGAAATCGGCAGTTAAAATAATATTGGTTATGTTAAGAATTCCAAGAAGGGGGGAAGGTAGTATAAGTATTAGAATCGTCATAAATCTGCACGAACTCGTGCAGATTTCAACGTTTAACAAATTTGATTGTCTAACAGCTGCATCAACAATACAACATAACAAGTAAGTCAAGTAACATTTTAAAACTTCCACATAATTTTTTCTGCGGTCATTTTTATCTGTTGTACAAGATCCTAATTAAAAACAATTTGCTATTGCATACGCAAGCACTTAAAATAAATAAAATAAAGGATAAAACTTACAGCAGAATGCGGTGTGTCGAAGCCATTGACGAGGCCCGTCATCTGTGGTTGACCCTGCATTGCCATTTGTTGGTTGTGCATCATGTATCCCATCGCGTTTGCCATTGAATTTCCCATTGAACTGCCCATGGAATTTCCCATTAAATTGCCCATGGAATTTACCATCGAATTGCCCAGGGGATTTACCATCGAACTGCCCATGGAATTTCCTATTGAATTGCCCATGGGATTTCCTATTGAACTGCCCATGGAATTTACCATTGAACTGCCCATGGAATTTGCCATTGCACTGCCCATGGAATTTGCCATTGAACTGCCCATAGAATTTGCCATCGAACTGCCCATGGAATTTGCCATCGAACTGCCCATGGAATTTACTGACAAACTGTTTGAACTCATGGAATTTGCCATTGTGTTTGCGGAAAGGGAGTCTGCGGTAATATTTGACATTGAGTTTGCCGACATTGTGTTCCCTAAAGAGCTTGTGCCCATTGAATTGTCTACTCTCATACCGAACGGTGGAAGCATATTGTGATTTGGATGATAATTAGCACCTGAAAACACACAGGTCACATGTACTGTTGCAGTCAACAAGTTTATATAGTCCCCCAATAGCTCATCGTAAAGGGATAAACAGTGTTGCAAAAACTGCCAATTTATTGGGATATCTACCAGTTTGAATTTTTCCTCAAGTTCAAATCGGTAGATCAAGATTTGGTAAGACTTCAGAGAAAGTTTTGTTATCCAATAGTAATTTTAAAGAACCAAGTATTTTTTTTTTCAAGAGGCTAAAAACTATTTATCAGTTTTGCAACACTGAGGTTAAATAAAATATTTCCTTAACCCCAATTTGGTCAGTTTTAATAGTAATAATCACATCGCTAGAAGCATATAGAATGCAATAGAAAAGAAGACAAAGAAAATAGTCATGAAAATAAGTGGTCTAGCTGACTTAAACTCAAGGATATAAAGCAAGGTATTTCGGTAAAATCCCTTACCTAATAATTCACTAGCAGAGTCGAGTCCTATACTAGAGGTGGGCATGTTGTAATGCTTGGGGTCCACCATGGCGTTGTGTTGGCGGGCCAGCATTTCGTTCTGTCGGAGCAGCATGTTGGTCCGGCTGCGTTCTCTCATTAACATTTCCTTCTGCTCCATGATATTGTGGTTAATTTGACTAATCTGCCTATCGTTGCCTAAATACATCGAATCCCTGTCTAACAACCCGTATCCGTTGGCCAACGGGCTCTTCATTTGAGGCATGCTGTCCACGAGCCCGGCTAACATTTCCCTGTGCCTCTGCATCATCATCACTTCGTTGTTCGCATCGTACAATAGATTGTGAGTGTTGTCGTCCTCCAGTAAACTGTGATCGCTGTTGTCTAACAAATCGTGGTTTTCTAACAAGCTGTGTCTGTCCGATTCCAACTCGTCCAGTTCGTTGGATAAATAGCTCTGTGTGTCGTTCTCGAAAACCGAATTCTGTGGTTGAGTGATGTCGTTTTGTTCTTGTTGTGTTTTACTTTCGATTGTCTGTGATGATTGGTTAATTTCATTATTACTGGTACTGTTGCTATTTTTCTGTTTGGATTTGCTGTCTGATTTGCTCTTCTTGCTGCTGTGTCCGTTGGTGTTGCTGGTGTCCTTGTTATTTCTGCTGTGTTTGCTGTCTGTGTGGTTCTCTTTGCTGGTTTTCGTTTGGGACTGTGTTTGCATTTGTGTCGGACTGGATGATTCTGATGTGCCATTTTCTTGTTCCTTAACTGTAAATATATTTAGTTACCACTTAATCTCTGCAACTTTTGGATTAAAAAGAAAAAAAAAAAAGGATCAAAATATCAATTTAACATAACCACATACATGTTTAGCACATACATTTCATTTGATGCCTCTACAAGGCACTGTCGGAAACAAATTTTTTAAGATGAGGCAATCAGAAATGTTTGGATTGATGATAATTCGATTGTGCACAATCTCGAAACTAAGCTAAATCGACGGGTCTGAATTTTCACAATGCCCCTGTGGAAAAGGATAGCAATACTTTTACATTTATAAGTTTAGTTTAGAGATTGTGAATATTCACCATTTTCTCTTTGAACATCGTTAAATACTATAAAAAATAAAATTTTATAAGTTAAATATAAATCTGGGTTGTTTTTTATCTGCTCACTCAGGAGTATACTCACCCGTCTGCTGTGGTTTGGGGCTGGACTGTTTTCTGGCGGGGCTGTCGGAAGGAGGTGAGGAGCCAAGGCTGGGCCATGCCTCCTTTCCATTGCTATTGCTGACTCCATTACTACTGTTACTACCATTACTATTGCTGCTGCTGCCCGAATCTTTCTTTGATGATCTGCAAGACAATACATCATCAAACAATTCATTACAGTAGGCTTAGTACAACTTTGCATATATTTGACTCAACAACGTTGATATATTTCGAGTCTCGTAATAACAAAGGTCATAGTAAATTGGATCTACAATCCTTGTTTTAAAGTTGTAGTTTGTTCATACATTCACATCCACAAAAAGTGTATGAAGTTTGGGCAAAGTTTATTTTATTTAATTCTTAAAAATTCTACACTAAGAGGCAGCACAGAAAAGAGGCCAAGTATTATTGGATTGAACGAATCGGTACTTAGAGAAGAATCTTCCTACAGAGGCCGGTGCCGTGATACCTTTCGACATAAACATTTGGGAAAAAAATTGGTCACATTTCCTATGCAGATTTCTAATCAAGCCTATGTTCATCAATACTTACTTAGATGTGCTGATGTTTCCTTGAGACGATGTGACCACTGTTGTCGGTATTACATTCGATTGATTACCTGCAACGGATATTGCCCAATTACGATAGAATTAACAAAGTACAGTCATCAATAGACGAGAGACAAAAATTTGACTTACCATCCTTAGAACTACCCTTTTCTGCATTCGTACTAGAACTACCTGCAAAACAAAAATGTTACCATAATTAGTCATGTAATTTTTTTATTTTTGTTTGATGAAAAGTTGGCCCTTGACTGCAATTTCATTTCATGGTAAGTGACCACTACTGAGTGGACTAACTTGGTAGAGGCATTACAGTTTACTTAAACCTATGTGTACTCTTTATCGGTTTCTACTCTACATCGTATCGGAACGCTAAATGGTATGGTGGTACTGGTAACTAGCCACACTCTAAATCTACCACCAGAGAAAATTTAGCTTGAACGGTTTCTTTAAAAGGGAAATCTAAATATAAGCTCACTTTCGCGTGTACATAATACGTGTTTCTCGACTGGCATTTTTCCCAATCCAGCCTTGGTCCAATAGTCCTTACTCAAAACCAAGGGTACAAAAAGACAGACGACTGAACTTACAGTCACAAAAAAGGTGGGGGGCATCAACCAAGATGTCCGACTATCTCTTTGGAGCTATACTGACATTGCAAACTAAAAGCCGTTAGTTGGAGTTTATGCCTCAATAGCATGGTCGATGGTTCCAACCCCCACCAGTTTAATTGGGGGGGAAGGGAATATTCCCCTTTCCCCCCAATTAAACTGGTGGGGGTTCATCAAGTTCATCAAGGTTAATATTCTTGGTGATAATTAAAAAAAAAACTGAAAAAAAAAACGGCTGGGCTCTTCTCAGACCAGGGCGCGTTTGGAACCCTCCTAATTTTAGTTTTGAGTTTTCGTAAATAATTATCAACATTGATGTTTTGAAATAGACGTTCATAAAGTGTACCAATTTTGAATCAAGTTTATTTGATTTTGATTTTGACTTTCACTAAAAAAAAAGGAAAAAGTTTATTGTACCGTCGGTCGCTTGCTTGTCGTCGGGGCGGTCGCGCTGCGCCTGCAGCAGCTGCTGGTGCAGGCGCCGCTCGTACACCTGGTGCAGCCCGGCATGCATTTCTTCCTTAGTGAACGACGCCTTCGGATCACCTGCGAAAACACACCCTTCGCTGAATTTAAACCTATCATTTGGGTTAAACATGACTCGAAAATTTGGCTTAAGTAAAATATTTGGTGGTATGCCTAATATTTAGCAGAATTTAATTCGAATATTTGGCAGCACTTGGCATGGACGTCTATTGCTTGAGACGACAACGACAATACTGAATATTTGGTTGAAGTTGAGGAAAATATTTATATCAATTTCAATCGAAAACTAGTCAGAATTTGATTCGAATATTAAGGCTCAATTCCAGCCAAATATTTGTATAATATTAATTTGGCAGATTTTGTATCATATATTTGGTTGAAAATGAACCGAATATTATGGTGAATATGAGTCTAATAGTTGGTTGAATATGAACCGAATATTATGGTGAATATGAATTATGAGTCTAATATTTGATTAAATATTAACCGAATATTATGGTGAATATGAGTCTAATATTTGGTTGAAAATGAACCGAATATTATTGTCAATATAAGTCCAATATTTGGTTGAATATGAACCGAATATTATGGTGAATATGAGTCTAATCTTTGGTTGAATATGAATCGAATATTATGGTGAATATGAGTCTAATCTTTGGTTGAATATGAACCGAATATTAAGGTGAATATAAGTCTAATATTCGGTTGAAAATGAACCGAATATTATGGTGAATATGAGTCTAATCTTTGGTTGAATATGAACCGAATATTAAGGTGAATATAAGTCTAATATTCGGTTGAAAATGAACCGAATATTATGGTGAATATGAGTCTAATATTTGGTTGAAAATGAACCGAATATTATGGTGAATATGAGTCTAATATTTGGTTGAATATGAACCGAATAATAAGGTGAATATGAGTCCAATATTTGGTTGAATATGAAGCTAATATTATGGTGAATATGAGTCTAATATTTGGCTGAATTTTAGCTGTACGGTTGAATTTAAAACCAACAATTACTTATGGTTTGTCCGAATTACCTAGGTCGTGCAGGTACATGCAGTCGGGCTTGGGGCAGGGCTGGTTCTTCATGAAGTTGGCGCAGTACTTGGTGGTCCCCAGCGAGCCCTTGAGCACGCGGCCGTCCAGCGTCACGTTGTTGACCCCCTGTATGGCGCGCAGCGCGTCCGCCGGCGACACGTACGTCACGTACGCCGACGCCGACGGACCCTGCTTGAACAACACGTGTCTATGAATAACATCCATAGTCTCATTTTTAATTCCGTCGAATTATAGCGTTTCTTAATGTTACCAGTAATAAAACAGTTTCCACAAAAAAGATAATAAATACAAATCTTACAGCCTGTGCCAGTTGTGAGGGCAGTTGTGAGGTTTAATAAAAATCAATTGCCGCATGTAGGTATGATAAATGCCTGACAGATACGTCAGATGCTCTAGTTTGGGTAAAATTAAACTTATACTGGGGTAAAAATCAGACTGTAAGGTTATGTGTTAAAAACGATCGCCTCTTACCTGTGTCCCCGCATATGATGTACTTTGGTTTATAACTACTTTGTGTATTTTGCCGTATTTCCCAAAGTACTCTTGCCGTTTTAGAATCTGTGAAATGGAAACGATGCATTTAGTAAGAAGCTGTTATTTTGATATAGAAATAGAAACTTCAATTTAATTTATTTTTATAGATTTTTTTTTTAATAATACCTAATAATAGCCTACAAACGAGTAAGCGGGTCACCTAATGTTAAGTGATAACCGCCGCCCATAACATTAGCAGCACCTGAGGAACCACTAATGCGTTGCCGGCCTTTGAGGAAGGGGACTGGCTATTCAGCTCGTTGGCGGAACGTATCGGGTGCTTTGCGGCAAATTACAGCTGAAGTGTGGTCGCTAGCCACACTGTGGTGGATTCGGGGTAGAATCCTACCACAAAGCAGTGGTAGTGGTCCTTAGTAAAAAAGATGAAAACAGTCTCCTAGTGTTCGAACGTAAGGTGTTGAGTCGAATTTTCGGCGCTGTTCAGGATAACGGTTTCTGGCGCATTCGGTACAATCACGAGCTATACGAACTTTTTGAAGAACCGAACGTTGTCAAAACCATTAAACTATCACGAATGCGATGGGCGGGACATGTGCAACGCATGGACGATACAAGAGCCCCGAAAAAGTTACTGGACAGTAAACCGGATGGTCGTAGAGGCCGAGGAAGACCGATAGGTCGGTGGATTGACGGAGTAGGGTTCGGAGCTGGAAGGAAGCTTCTTCTGACCGCCTCCGTTGGAGAAGTTTGCTGGACCAAGCCAAGGCCCACCCAGGGCTGTAGAGCTTTGTTTATTTTATTTATTACTAGAGGATGCGCGCGACTTCATCCGCGTGGATTTACGCTTTTAAAAATCCCATGGGAACTTTTGTTATTCCTAAGCTTCTTTGGGCTTAAAAGTCGTAAGCCTAAAAAATAAATTCCAAGCTTTTAGCTTTAAAAATGACGATACTTCCATACAACATTGCAACCTCCTTTTCAACCCCTTACAACCCTTTTTTTACATTAAAAAGTAGCCTATGTCCTTTCTCAGCCTCTATAGTATCTGTGTACCAAACTTCATTTAAATCGGTTCAGTAGTTTTGGCGTGAAAGCGTGACAGACAGACAGAGTTACTTTCGCATTTATAATATTAGTAAGGATAAGGATTATACCTCCGGGTCGGCGAGGCGCACGGGCAGCCCCACGACGAACACGAGGTTGTTCTGCACGACGCGCACGTTGGCGAGCGCGCGCCGCGACTCCAGCGTCTTGTTGCGACGCTTCTGCTCGCGCGCCTTCTTCTCCGTCTTTATCGCGGCGACCTGCGACATATTGTACATTCATTTACGACTCTAATATATATGAATCTTACCCTTCAACTGATCTTCAACATCAACGTCGAATGTACTTCGTTTTAATATAAAGGAAATGTGGCTAATTCTGTTGTACACAATCTCTAAACTTAAACTAAATTGACAAGTTTATAAATAGTCCTTTTCTGCAGGGAGCAATGTGAAAGAGATAGGAACATATTTAGCCCTGTCATTTTAGTTTAGATTTAGAGATTGTGTACAACAGAATTAACCACAATATCTCACTAGAACTCCATGGCGGCGCAACCGGTTGCGCCATCAGATCAGATATCAGGATTGCCAGTTTTAAAATGGACAGAGTTAGCACTGCTTTTGCTATTTTGCCATACGCACGAGCAGTGAGCTAGGGGTGTCTTCCTAGCTCACTGCTCGTGCGGTGCGGATGATTACATCCTCATTTTGTTAGGAAGACAAGTATAAATTGAAAATTTAAAAAACCCCCGACATTCGCCATTTTGTGGCGGCAGCCATATTGGATTTGCATAGTGCTATTCTACTAGTCAAGCCCTTTCATTTGATACCCATATTAAGGGAGTTGTGAAAAAATATGTAATCCGCCATTTTGTAGCGGCGGCCATCTTGGATCGATTTTCATCAAACATAGCTAACAACACTCTCGACTAATTCACCTTTCAAACAAAAAAAACCGCATTCAAATCGGTTCACCCGTTTGAGCGCTACAGGGGAACAGACAGACACACACACACACACACACACACACACACACACACACACACACACACACACACACACACACACAGACACGTCAAACTTAGAACACCCCGTCGTTTTTGCGTCGGGGGTTAAAAAGAAAAAGACTCACCTGCTCTTGACTGAGAGGGGTGAAGTCTGCCGGGTTCTCCGGGTAGGCCTTCCGGCACGCCGGACAGAGCCCGTTCTCTCCCTCCCGAATGCGATTCCAGCAAAACCTGCATATCTACCAACAGAATATCTAATTAAACAATAAACATATTACAAAATTAATTTGTTTGAATACAACAAAAATATGAACGAGACCTACCATTATGATATAATTATCAGACTACCCTACCTAATAATTTGAGACAGCAACATATTTTTCCATGTATCACTTATGTCTTGGCATCATAGCGGTGATGTCACATAGCGGTCGCTATGCCGAATGACGTTACTGAAACGTTGCCTATTGAAACTATGCGGCGTTCTTTATAGGAGAGCATTATTGCTAATATCACTCTCTCTAGATGCTGGGCTACTGGATTCAAGTGGTGCAAGACTGCGGAGTGTGAAAATAAAGTGGACGTGAAAGTGTCTCTCTTTAGGGCTGCCATAGCGATCGCTATGTGACAGCATCGCTAGGAATTCAAACCATTAAGAGTCGAGTACTCTCTTCAGTTTTTCGAAGCCAAGTTTCTTGCTGGTTCTCCTTGGTTGGAATGGCATTCTGAATCAGTGGTAGATTCAATTGACGATTCAAAAGTACTTGTAAAAGTTTATTTGAATAAAAAACTTTTCTATTCTACTCTATTCAGTCTTCAATCTCAAATAAACGCTGAAAATATTAGGACAAAGAAAAATACTGAACTGTGACACATCAGCGTCTGAATAACATACATAAGGTCAATAGAAAAGTTTTTTATTTAAATAATAAACCCTGCTTTTGAATCGTCAAGCGAATCTACTTTCCACTAAAGGAGTAACAGGAAATTTTACTTTGATTACTTTGAGAGTAATGCTTCATCATTACTAAACGAAATATACAAATGTTCCACAGGCCGCGGTCTTGCGCCGCTTATATCCAGCGGCTCGATCATTTGGTGGATAATAATAATAAATAATTATTGATATAAAACCTTTAGTATAGAAATATTTACTTTTGGAAATACACAAATATCTCACTTGATAGCCACATGTGCACGGGTAGAAATGGAGATCGTCCACCTCCAACGGTTCCATACACAGGGGACATTCCACCTGAAACAAGTACCGCTGTTATCTAGGTGTTCATCTCTATACAGTAGAAATGGATAGAACAGATTTTGATTTGAGCTTTCACTCAAATCGCTATCAATACATATTAAAAAAAAAATCCCCTCCGCTTCTATCTGCCTGTTTGCGATAAACTCGAAAACTACTAAACAGATTTTCATGCGGTTTTCACTAACAGACAGAGCGATTCACAAGGAAGCTTTATGTTTAATCTGTAAAGTTTTTTTGTAAATTGCTTGAACTATGATGATAATTATTGAAAAAGTCGCAAAAAGTCCACTTGGGAGCTTTCATCGAAAATGCTGTCTAATCCCTTTGAGATATAACAAAACAATGTATGGTGGGATAGTAGCGGGTAATTACTACCCGTGCGAAGCCGGAGCGGGTCGCTAGTCCTACTAATATTATAAATGTGAAAGTGTGGATGTTTGGATGTTTGTTACTCTATAACGTCGCAACTACAGAACAGATTTGGCCGAAATTTTGAATGGAGATAGATAATGCCCTGACTTAACACATAGGCTTCTTATCCTGTTCTCTTTCTCTTTCTCTTAAAAATCCACAGTTCCCGCGGGATTTTGAAAAAACCCAAATCTACAGCTATAGGTAAATCACTATAGCAAACTACCTTGAAAGTAAGTATAAAGGTCGGAAAAGGGAGCGGGAACGGAAACCGGAAATCCACGATTCCCTCGGGATTTGTGAAAAACTGAAATTCACGCGGGCGAAGCCGCGGGCAGATGCTAGTTAAACAATAATTATCACAGTGGCAGTACAGTTCCGGAACTTTACTTCACTGATATGTGAACACAACAGACCTTAAGTCATCTGCATTATCGTTGCTTCCAAAGTGTAATTTAGCACTCAGTTTGCCGTCATATCATAGAGTTGATTTAGTTTTATTACTCGTAAATAATAAAATCAATTTCTTGTACGATATATCCGAATTGGCCACACCCACCAATCAAGAACTGGTAATCTTTATATATTGCTTATTAATATTAATGGGAGGTCCAAACTTACAGTTACGTGAATTTATCAGTTCATTATAGTGACCTCGTCTTGGTCAAAACAAACACTACTCAACAAACATTTGTATACAAATAGATAAAATTGAAGGGTCTGTCTGTGATTCCGCAATAAATGTATTTCGTTAAGACCCCTCTCCCAGTTTGACGCTATGGAAGTTTAGGTATCTAACGGCAGGTAGGCTGGCGGCCAGTTACACGGACGACTACTTGGATATAGCGCGACTATGACTATAGTTTTGGTACTTGTATTAAATATTAATTTATAAATTATTTATTTGATATTGTAGTATTATATATTATATATTTACTATAAAATATTTTTAAAATGACTTCGCGTGGGACTTTATCGAATAAGTATTTCATTAATCTACGTTCAACTTACAAAACAAAAGCGACCAGGATAATATGATGTTCTTCTCTATAATGACATGTAGGGTTCCGTATTTATATCATAGGTATCACGCATATTTAGCCTTCAACCATTTTTTTCTAAACTAACTAATAAAAGAAACAATCACCTTTTTAATTATTTAACAATTACCAATTATTATTATTATTATTATACATATTTCAAATCATCTGTCTGAAAATAACATTACAGAGCTGTTGCATTGCACCTGTTGAAGTTCTTGGATACATTTTCTGATAAGAGTACAATTATTTAAAGTTTACCAATAGAACAATAAAAAGTATGCAATCTTTGTTTACTGCTAAAATGTCGGTTTAGTCAGAAGTGCAAGTGCGACTTTTATTGCAGTAATTAGTAATAAACAACAGGTGTTTGTAGTCATTAGGTAGGTACCTAGTATATTTTTTTGGGAGGAGGGGGCGAATTTTGCTATTTCGTATAATTTTTTTTTCTTCTTCTTTTGATTTCTTCCTTAAAAAAATACAACGGCCATTTTGGATTCCAAAATGAACATCATTTTTTATGTTCAGTCCCCCAAAAAACTTCGGAAATGAAATGACACCCATATTATAAACAAGTGGATAAACCCGCGACTTCGTTCGCATGGATATTGGTTTTTAAAAATCCCTCTCATTGAGAACTCTTTGTTTTTCCTAAGCTCCTTTGAGCTTATACCTTGCTAAAAACTGTTGAAATTTCACTGGCGGATGTTTAGGTACATCAAAATGTAAACATCCGCCAGTGAAAGTCCTATCAAAATCGGTCCAGCCTTTCAGAGATTGGCCGGTAATTTATAAAGTATCTCCTTTCTAACAAAAAAAGAATGAATGAAATCGGACCACCCGTTAACGAATTACAGCTAAGTACACATTTTGACTTTCATCCCCTCTCCCAAGGGAACCGTGCTGAATTTTGGGATAAAAAGTATCCTATATATTACTCCGTAGTATGAACTTAAATCATGCCGAGTTTCATTTCAATCCATTTAGTAGTTTTTACGTGATGCGCGCACAAACATACAGACAAACAGACGAAAATTTCAAAAATAGCTTTTTTATGTTCTATTACTTATCCCTAACATCCACCAGTTATTATTTTGCACAAATCTTCAATGTACACATATGGCAATTCTACGATTTTATTATATGTATAGATATGTATAGAAAATAATTTCTTAAAAAAAATACGACGGCCATCTTGGATTTCAAAATGGAATATTAGTTTATAATATTATATTTCCGTGACTGTCCTAGGTGCTATGCTGTAATTTCACTTATTTAAAAAAATACGCACTATTACTTACTACTCACGCATATTTTTTAGAAAAATATTCATGCTCAAAACTTTGCAGTCGTTGTATAAATTAGTGTTTACACGACTCTCGTACGTGCATCTGGATGGTGGCAAAATTGGCACAGGTCCTTCCCTAACGAGCGCCGGGCGCATACTAAATAAGCTAAGACATTGTGTAGCTATTTATTGTAATTTAGGGGGATGTTTAATAAGTTTTTATGTTTGATCAAATAAATGGATTGTTAATTAAACTATATACATAGATTCGTTAAAGAACATAGTTTATTTCTACATAAAAATTTTATTGAATTTATGCTTTTTTCAATACAAAAAATCGTGTTAAAAAAACCGTATAATTCGGGAAATTTGGCGGAAGTTCTTTTTTTTTACTCATTAATTTGATAAAAATCTATATTCTGGTCTGTAATGTGTCAATAGGACTATATGTCTGATATTTAAGTATTTTTTTCAAGTAAATCAGATGACTTTAAAGGACAGATATAGAGCTTCAAAGTTGAGTCTGTTATTTATTTTATTAAAACGAGGTGTGGGAAATTGATCATTACAAAATAAATAAAATAGTTTTTGTAAATATGGTCTGACAAATGTCAATATGAAGGATTAGTTTATTAAAAACATGTATTGAAATATGTGAAAGTCTCTCCTACGATGCTAAATTTGGAGCTTGAAATCTCAGATTTTTCAGAGAAAAGGTAAAACTGCTCTTAAGCTCAAGTTTTCGAAACCCAAACTTATTTTGTTTTAAGGAATTGAAACAAACGGTTATAACTCACGTGTATTTTAGGGCCCCGGACGGGTTCGAAACTAGTCGGGCACACTCCGACAAAAATACACGTGAGATAAAGCCCTTTGTTTCAGTTCCTTAAAATGAATATAGACCGACCAGAATCTCATGAAAAATAGGGAAATTAAATTTTGTAGTAAGCAACACTAGGTTTACTCGGCTGCCCTAGTGATAAACAAAGTAATTACATTCAGAACACCTTACCTGGGATCGTTTCACAAAACGAAAAATCAAGCAACTGCATTTTAAACTAGTGTTGCGCTCGGTGCGCGAGCTGCAAGCAGCTCGCGTGCCTTGTAGTCTCTTCAATATTCGTAAAATAAAGAAATGGGAGGCCATACCAAATACCAGAATATTCTGGTGAGTCTCTTGAAAGATAGAAAGAAATATTGGTATCACGTTTCATATCTTTTCTGAAAGGACACTAATCAGTTCTATGCAATGCGTTTAGTGGAAAAAAAAGGATCTATACAAAAATGTTCTGGAGAGCCACTTGAAAATTAAAAAGAAATTTTGTATGGACACGAATTTTTTTGTTCCGTAGCTATCTTTTTTTTACTGGCTCACCAAAGGGCCTAAGCTCTTGAACATTTTTAGTTTCAGGACCATGCCTCTATGATTGATAGTTTTTGAGGGCCGTTAGGGTGCTCTGGTAATTTTTCCACATTCACTACGTTTTTGTGATTTTTGTGAAAAAAAAACTTTAAGTTCTATTTATAAGTGTAGTAGGGGGAAAATTTTTCATACAAAAATGTCTAAGAGAGCCTCTGGAAAATAACCCAAAAAAATTGTATGGAGAGAATTTTTTTTTGTTTGGCGGCCATCTTTTTTTTACCGGTTCACCCAATGGCCCAAGGTTTTTAATAACATTTGTTTGGGACCATGTCTGTATGACTGGTAGTTTTGGAGGACCCATGAGGTACTCTGGTAAATTTTCCACATTCATGATGTTTCATAATTTTCCTGAAGGAAGACTCATAAGTTCTACGCACATAAATAGTGAAGGGAAAAAGTTCCACGCAAAATTGTTCTGGAGAGCCTCTTGAAAAGAACCCAAAAAATTTGTATGGAGAAAATTTTTTTTTGTTCGGCGGCCATCTTTTTTTTACCGGTTCACCCAATGGCCCAAGGTCTTTAATAACATTTGTTTGGGACCATGTCTGTATGACTGGTAGTTTTGGAGGACCCATGAGGTACTCTAGTAAATTTTCCACATTCATAACGTTTCGTATTTTTCCTGAAAGGACACTCATGAGCTCTATGCATGCGCTTAGTGAGATAAAAAAAGTTCTATACAAAAATGTTCTGGAGAGCCTCTTGAAAATTAAAAAAAAAATTTGTATGGACGCGAAATTTTTTTTTGTTCGGTGCCTATCTTTTTTTTACTGGCTCACCAAAGGGCCCAAGGTTTTGAACATTTTCAGTTTCAGGACCATGTCTCTATGACTGATAGTTTTTGAGAGCCTTTGGGGTACTCCGATAAATTTTCCACATTCATGACGTTTCATATTTTTCCTGAAGGAAAACCCATAAGTTCTACGCATATAAATAGTGAGGAGAAAAAAGTTCCATACAAAATTGTTCTGGAGAGCCTCTTGAAAATTAGGAATTTTTTGTATGGAGATGAATTTTTTTTTTGTTTGGTAGCCATATTTTTTTCATCGGTTCACCCAATGGCCCAAGGTTTTGAACATTTTTTGTTTGGGGACGGTACCTCTCCGACTGATAGTTTTCGAGATCCCTTAGAGCACCCTAGTCAGTTTTCCACGTCCAGGTCTCTCTATAATTTTGTAGACCTTATATTTTTGAAATTTACACACACAAAAAGTATGGTGAAAAAGTCCCATACAAAATTGTTCAGGAGAGGTGATCAGTACCTGACTTCAAGTAGCTTTATATATATAATACAAAAACAAAGTAATCAACATCCAATTACTTTGCTTTTGTGTTGTGCTTGTTGTTTACTTGGTTTTTGCATTTATATTCCGGGTTAGTGTGTGCAGTTACTTTGTTTGGGCAATTCAAATTTCAGTAAACGGTTTAAGTTATTTGATATATTAAACTGTGGTAAAAAACTACTCTACATAAAACTTTTGTTAATGCAAAAAAGTCAATTTCACAAAAAATGACAGTTACTTTGTTTATCGCTAGGGCAGCCGTAATGTTGCTAACTTTGGAATGTCATTTCCGTATTTTTCATGAGATTCTGGTCGGTCTATATCACTCACGATAGTTTAAATGTTAAAAACCCATTTTGATTGTTTTTCAGTCTTAGTTTTATTTGTCTGTCAGTTGTCAGTCTATCTGTTTGTAGTTTGTACAGGTTGATATTCGAAATGGCTGAACTGAGATTGATAGTACTTTCGCAGGCAAGAAGACGACTATTCAAGAAGTGATCTAGGCTACATTTTATCGCGGGAAAACAAAGTTTCCTAATTGGGTTTCGAAAATCAAAATGAACACGGATGCTAATAAATTAAAAAGGTAAGGTAAGGAAAAGTAGGGTTTGACGACCTCCCTGGCGCAATAGTAAGATTGTTCGCTTTACGAGGAAATAAGGGACCCAGGTTCAATCACCGATACATAATGGCTGTTCTATTAATTAAATAGTCGTTATCGAAAAACTAATAAAATGTTATAAAAATTAATTACCTATACAATTTAGCTTTTTAAATTCTCTAATATTTTTAATGTGTTAGTATTTATGTATACCTTTTTCCTTGTTCTTTATTTATACTAATAAATAAAATTGAAGTGTTTGTCTGTAATATCGAAATAACTACTTCTTATTAAGTTCATATGGTTATTTGAACGATACTATAACGGAATCACACGTTTTTAAAATTTTTGTCTGTCTGTCTGTCTGTCTGTCTGTCTGTTTGAACGGGCTAATCTTTGGAACGGCTGAACCGATTTTGACGGGACTTTCACATACAAGTAGAGAATTAACCAGGGAGTACATAGGCTTTTTTAACCGACTTTCAAAAAAGGAGCAGTTGTGTTTTTCTACCTATGTACACCGATATCTCCGAGACTTCTGAACCGATTTGCGTAATTTTTTTTTAATCGATAGAGAAACATTGCGACCCTGTTCTATAAAAAATTTGGATTCCAAGTCCTCAATCCTGATGCTGTAGGGGACCTAATCCCCAAAACTAATGGGTTTTAGGCACTGTCGGTTATTTAAATTGATATTGGGGATACCAATTCTGTGCCTCCTGTGACAGGTGATACAAGTCAAAAATCACCATTTTACAGGAGAGCAAAAACAAGATAAAAAAAATTCTAGTTCGCGATCTAATTGGGCTAGGTTAAACTTGAGTGCTTTCTTTTGTAGATAAAAACATACACTTTCACCGTGTATTTAAATTTTTGCGGTAAATATTATAGTTTTAAAGTAATTCTTGAAAAACCTGTGAGTTGTACCTTTTTAATTTCTAATCGATGCTAAAATTACGTGATAAATGATACAAGTAAAGTTAAATTACGTTACACCTATATATTGTCTTCGTGTAAATTGATATACATAAAGTAAAAATATCTAATAACTCATTAGAATATATTCCCAACCCAATGGTGCTCAAACAAAGGATAAATGTAATATCTCAAAGATGAGATTTTTTTACTTATCAGTCCCCTATTTTAACAATTTAGCTGAATTGTATCAGTTTGCTAAAATTTTGGTTTTCTGAAAAATGTGTTAAATAATACAACTCAAGTTATACCCCTCACTAAAATGCATTTTTATGGTGCAAATAAATACAAGTTTTACAAAAATAAATCAACGTTTGTGAAACTTCTTCTAAACCAATAATTCACTAATAAAATACTAGCAGATGCCCACAACTTCATTTCGGGTGTATTCTTAGAAGTATCTTATATCGATTTCCAGGATGTAAACTGCAAAAATATAAAGGATTTTAACTTCAATATGATGGACTCCCACACAAAGATTTAACCCCTATTTCAAACCCTTCAAGCCTTTATTTCGCAACAAAAGATAACTTATGTTGGTTTCCAAAGTCTAATTTATCTCTGTTTCAAATTTCATCAAAATCGGTTTTGCGGTTTAGGCGTGAAAGCATGATATACAGATAGACAGAGTTACATTCGCATTTATAATATTAGTATGGATTAAGTCCTTACATATTATGAAACTGGCGTTTTATCGAACTGGCTACTATGATCTCATATATCTTGGCGTATTCCAAATTTAAATTTATTTCAAAAGTGATTTATGTATTTGTTTTTTGAATCTAGTGATTCATTTGTTTTCGCTCAATTTGATTTTTCTTTGACATCGATCTGTTCAAAAAATGGAAAACTTATCGCATTATTTACGAATACGAGTTCCACAGTGGCACCAGTACTGCAAAAACAATTCGAAGGATTAATGATGAGTATGGGGAAACCCTTACTGTAAAAGAAAGCATGGTACGATTTTTGTTCCAACGTTTTTGTTCTGGAAATTTTGACCTAAAAACAAACCCCGTGGACGGCTGGAAACCCTAGTTGACAATGAAGAATTAAAGATGATTGTGGTAGCGGATCTATCGCAAACTATGTTAGAGTTAGTGGCAAGCTTCGGTGTGAGTGATATAATAATATTAATTCACATAAAACAAATTTGAAAAGTGAAAAACTCGAGAAATAGGTACCTACCGCATGAATTGAGTGGAGCACACTAACAAACACGCATTAAGTGCTGCGTTACATTACTCAATTGTCACAATAACGACGGAATTATGAATCGTATTGTTATCAGTGAGGATAATGGTGTACGACAGTCGGAAATGCTCATCACAGTGGTTGAATCCAAGAGAATATACTATGGCTTCCTAAGATCTGGCCAGACAATAAAGATAGATCAACAATTTCAAACCATGATGGAAAAGTCAGCAGTTAAACAACCGGAACTGGTCATTTCTCTTGCCAAATGCTGTTAACTTAGACCAACGCTAGACCTCATACTTCACAACAGACAGTCGCTAAATTAAAGGTGCTGCGATTGAAATATCTCCAACACCCATCACTCTCCCCGGGAGTTTGCTTCAACAGATTACTACTTTTTTCGGAATTTAGTCAATTTCTTGCAAGGAAAACAATTCAATAACAAAGTCCTAATATTTTAAAACTCTGTAAAACTCATGATTGCGCTCCTGAATAAAGCATAGCAAAACAGATATTACTTCTTATCGGTTGAAACAGTAATCTTGAAGTGGTAGGCTATTGGTACTGTCTTTATTGTAATCGTAATAGCGTAAGCTTTACCTCGTTTCAAACAATCCATAGTCTTGTATTCATCATCCTTGAATTCATTTTGTGTAAGAAAAACGGGGAATATTTTCTTTGGTATGCAAAACAGATCGAACATCACACTACATCAACTTTCCAATGCAAGAGTAAGAAATTGCTTGAAAACATGTTGAATCACAAGTCATTTAGATAACAGTACCTACCTAAACTTTGCTGTTTTGTTTGAAGCTGTACGCACTAGTTGGTACCAATCTCTTTGCAAGTGAAAAACCATACTCATGTGCTTCTTCTTACGCTCAATTAACGCATGGTTGGTGTCAATCTCCATAAGAGTATGACTTGACGATTTCACTTGTATCATTTAGCGCGTCTCCTTCTTCATACATTTTTTCTAGATTTGGTTTGAGTTTTAGATACAATTCAATTTATATTCGTTTACACAGATAATGTTGATTTGTACACAATGATGCAAGTCTCGATGTATCACTGATCACAAATTAGGCATAAATTTAGATTGTGATTATTAGGTATATGTATAATTGTACCCTAATCAGTTTTGAAAAAAAATCTGTTCAAAGTGATATAACTCTAATTATATCAATATTCACGATAAATATACTAAAAATAAAATGTGAAAATTAATATAATTGCACTTATACCACGAAGCACAAAAAATAATGCATGCAGAAAATTACTTATTGAGGTTACAACTTGAAATATATCTATATGCACGATATTTTTGCAAAAATGCTGCCACTTATATCACTTTGCACAAAATTATCTCCGAAACTATAATAGTTAGAAGAACGTGGGTTAGACCAAAAAAAAGCTAATTTTTTTCTGATCATTTCTATATAAAAATCTCAAAAAGGGTACAACTCGACTTAGATCACTCATCACAGGAGGCACAGAATTAAAGACTTTATTGTTGAATGATCTCGAATAGGTACATGTCCAACTCCTCAACCCTGATGCTGTAAGGAATTGCATTCCGAAATCGTAAGGATCCCACGGAATTTTTCCGTTTTGTGGACGGGTTACTACTTAACTACAGATAGGCTACTTTTTGTTCTGGAAAATCAAAGTTCCCACGAGATTTTTACAAACCACACGGGCGAAGCCGTGGGCATCATCTAGTATATTATATAAATCAGAAATCTATAAAACAATACCTTGACTTACTGAGATACAATATCCAGTCTAAACAGGTTGACGGAGATTAGAAACTTGAGTAACCTAGAGCTGTAATGAGGGATTTTCGAAATTACATCCCTAAAGGGGTGAAAAAGAGTGAAATCATAAAAACTATGAAGAAAAGTTTTAAGAAAGAAAGAGAAGAAAGATTTTTTTAAACCTAAATCCATGCGGTAAATGTCGTGGCTGATGTTGAAGCTCACTTGTAAAATTAGAAAAATATATTCACGCTGGTCCTTATACTGCAACATATTGTAACTTGTGGGTTCCAGTAACTATATCATTATGGAGTTTGCTTATTTTCATCACAGTATCTGTGAGGGCATCCATAACACTTGAATGCGTATGAGTGATTCAAAAGCTTTTTACCTGCTCTTCTCCACTCTGGTTCAGCACTGACATCCTAGCCCTTTCGAGCTAATTTTTCTGTACTTCTCAGGGAATAAGAACAAGTACCGCCGCGCCCTCACCTGAAATATATTTTAAAACTCATTACCATAATACATTTGTTATATGTCAATTTAATATAGATAATTTAAATGGTGTATGCCCCGTTGACCAACCGGCCAGACCAACCAGTTGGTCAAAGGGGAATTCGTATTTCCCCTTTGACCAACTGCGGTAGGGTAAGAATTAAATGTCGATACATTATATCGATACATAAATTAAAAAAGTTAAATTTTCATAGCGCTTTAATAAAAAACAATTATTATAAAATAGAGAATGTTATACTATATATAATAACTATTATACCTATATTTCACTTTATAAAAAAAGTTGTTTTTAATTTACAGAACAAATCAATTAATTCTTTAAAAAAACTTGAGTTTAACGTAACCAAAATAATCTCACTTCAATTTGTTTGTCAAAACTCACAGCAATCTCACGTCAAAATACATTTTGTCAAACAAAATAACCGGCCAAGTGCGAGTCGGACTCGCGCACGAAGTGTTCCGTACCATTATCTATAAAAACGGCAAAAAAAAATCATGTCTGTTGTATGGGAGCCCCCCTTAAATATTTGTTTTATTTTAATTTAATTATTTATTTTTAAAGTGAATATATGTATAATTCAATATTCTGTGAATATTCCAAGCATCTACCAGTTGCCGTTATCAATATCGAGCAAAAAAGAGGAAAAAAATCACTTTTGTGATTTTATTCTGTTTACTTTATTCTGTTCTTTTGTATTTGTTATTATAGCGGCAACAAGAATACATCATCTATGAACATTTCAACTGTCTAGCTATCGCGGTTCATGAGATACAGCCTGGTGACAGACGGACAGACGGACGGACAGCGAAGTTTTAGTAATAGGGTCCCGTTTTTACTCTTTGGGTACGGAACCCTAAAAACTGGTCAATAAGGGCTTATTACCATAAAGCTATCTTGCTTTAACACTATAAATACCATTATTGTTACATCAGGAGTTCTCACACACACACACATACACACACACACATACGCACGCACGGCATCCACGCATGGACGCACACATACATACGCACGCACGCACGCACGCACACACACACACACACACACACACACACACACGCACGCACGCACATACACACACACACATACACACATACGCACGCACGCACGCACACACACACACACACACACACACACACACACACACACACACACACACGCATGCACGCACGCACGCAAACTTTCACCTTTATAGTATTACTGTGATTATCGTAACATTAGTGTGATTAATACATACCACACCTGTTTTGTATTTTTCTGTTTTGTACCTATTTACATATGTATCGATACAATGTATCGACATTTAATTCTTACCCTACCGCAGTTGGTCAAAGGGGAAATACGAATTCCCCTTTGACCAACTGGTTGGTCTGGCCGGTTGGTCAACGGGGCATACACCATTTACATATACAGTGTGTCCGGGATCGAATTAGCGATATTTTAGGGACATATTCTACAACTCATTACCTCTCTGAAAATACCACTTATTAGGGCCTGCCCCCCTCCCCCTCCCAGGGACAGCCATTTCAATTTGGTGTGCGTTTTTGTGGGTATGTGCGCACAAAAAATGTAATACCTCGAAAGTCTGCTGATGCACAGGTCTTCAAATGACCTTATTCGATTGGATACAATATTCTCCATCACTAGATACCAAACAATAGAATAAAATGTTAAAATAACTGGATCAAAAATGCTTCGGAAAAAAAATATTTTTTCAAAAATATTGAAAACTACAAGTTTTTGCTGCATTTTGCAAAAACGAGGTCGTTAAGATTACATTGTTAAGTATTAAATCGACAGTTTTTGAGATAAACAACAAAACGACATAAAAATTTTTACTGTAAGTTATTTACTTTTGGGGATATTATTGTTTAAACATAACTTAACCGCGAGCGCGTAAGTTCTTATGTTATTCGAATGTGGGTTTCCATCGCATACCTCGGGCGATCAGGTAATAATAATATTGTTTTTGATTAGTCAGTGAATGAGGTTAAAACTAAGGATCGGACCCCTACTTCAACTGATTAAAAATTCGTATAAAAAATTGAAATATCTGAAATTTTATTTTGTTGTTCCTGGCGAGGAGGCGTTATGATCGCTACTTAAGTTATCACTCATTTTTGTTTGTGATTCAGGTTTGTGAAGTTTGCTAAGTTTAAAGACAAGCCTACTCGGTATTATTATAGCCATAAGAGAGCATTTAGATGTCAACTATTCGCCTTGGATCGGACGTGGCAGCAATTCAATGGAATGGCCACCTCATTCTCCAGACCTTACACCTTTGGACTTCTTTTTATGAGGACCTATAAAGCAGAAGGTCTTTTATGTGGTACCAAATACCAGAAAAGAATTATTGGAGATGATCCTGTCCATTGCAGATAAAATAAGATTGTATTTGGACATGATCCAACGATCCTCCCAACATAAAGCAACTAGCTAACAGAACAAAGGTGGTAATTTCGGTTTGTGGCAGAAATAACCTAGTTTTTAGGATATCTGATTTGTGTCACATACACAAATCAGAGTTATTGAGTTATTGAGTTTATAACTAACAAAAATTAAATTATAAAGTTAAGATTTTTTTACCTTATTTGTAGTAAAAAAATGATGTATCTTAAATTTGGGTTCAATACTCGTAATCCATGCTTGGGGACGAAGTACTTACAATTACCAATATCTCCAGAAGTAAGTAACTTACAGTCAAATTTTTTATGTCGTTTTGTTGCTTATCTCAAAAACTGTCGATTTAATACTTAATAATGTGGTCTTAATGACCTCGTTTTTGCAAAATGCAGCAAAAACTTGTAGTTTTCAATATTTTTGAAAAAATAATTTTTTTCCGAAGCATTTTTGATCCAGTTATTTTAACATTTTATTCTATTGTTTGGTATCTAGTGATGGAGAATATTATATCCAATCGAATAAGGTCATTTGAAGACCTGTGCATCAGCAGACTTTCGAGTTATTACTTTTTTTGTGCGGACATACCCACAAAAACGCACACCAAATTGAAATGGCTGTCCTTGGGAGGGGGAGGGGGGCAGGCCCTAATAAGTGGTATTTTCAGAGAGGTTATGAGTTGTAGAATATGTCCCTAAAATATCGCTAGTTCGATCCCGGACACACTGTATAAAAGGAAAAGGTGACTGACTGACTGATCTATCAACGCACAGCTCAAACCACTGGACGGATTAGGCTGAAATTTGGCATACAAGGCTAGAACAACGTAAGCATCCGCTGAGAAAGGATTTTTGAAAATTCAACCCCTAAGAGGGTTAAATAGGGGTTGAAATTTTGTATGAGATTTATATTAATCTATGCGGACGAAGTCGCGGGCATCAGCTACTATTTAAAAATGTCGGCAGTGTGCACTAGGAACTGTTTAAGGACGACTGTAAGGAACGCGACGACGGCGCGTGGCGCAGTGTACCCCAAAGTCTACCTTAAAATAACTGTAAGGACTTGAGATAATTTAAGTTTCACCAACTACTACGTAATTATATTGAATTCATGGAAGATCAGTGCTGTGTCCCCAACAGTCACTAAAATTTTCATCAAAATCGGTCAAGCAAGTACGACCACACGTGCACCGAAATTTTATACATAAAGGAATTCAACACATAAGCAATAAACCTTCCCAACAAGGTAGTAAAGGCGTTAGGTATTTGATAAGATGAGTGCAATCTTTGCATCTCCAGTGAATTATGTAATGTGATATTAGAAAGGCATCTGCTACATAGCAGGGGTCAACACTTGCCATTTTTTTAACTCATATTAGTGTGATCAAGCATGTATCATAAAGATAACTTAATACAACTTTGCTTGTATATCAATCACTCCATAACTACATATCGCTTACATGGCGGAGGGACTTTGATTTATAAATGTAGTAACAAGTTTGTCTGTCTACTGAAAGGATTTAAGATGACTAAATTAAGAAACTACTGAAAGGATTTTTATTCGGTTTTCACCAATGGCTAGATTGATTCTGCGAGGAGTGTAATTTACATATTAAGGTTTAGAGTAAATTGGATAAACTATCATGAATTGTTATTTAAGTCGGTGTAAGGCTTCGTTCACACGGCATTATCCTGCACGTTTTTTTGTAATCGTTTTTTTAACGTATAGTCAACCGGGTGTTCATATGGTAAATTTTCATTCGTGTAAAAACGAATAGCCGCAGTTTCCATACAGTTGTCACAGTGAGTAGACGTCACTGATGGATCCACGCTTGGTTGTACTTTTATATTGGTATCGCAAGCGCCAACGGTCTCGCCGCCGACAAAACAGACGGTTTTGGGTACATCCTATTAATCAAGAATCTGTGCGTACGATCACATTTGAAAAATTATTCAAAAATCTTAGAAATGATGAAAAAATGTCTTCGGTTGCTATTCGATAAAAACCGTATGACATCGTGTCGTGTGAAGGAGACAAAGCTATACCATATGCCACTGCGAACCGAATACGTCAAAGTTCATTCGATTTGCTTGACAAGTCCGTTGAGTATGCGTTTAAACGTATAAGCGGTACACGTTTTTTTGCAGTACAATCGACGTGTGAATGGATCTATGTACGTTGTATGGTCACTATTTATACGTTAAGACGTATACTGCAAAAAAACGTGCAGGACAATGCCGTGTGAACGAAGCCTAACCTGAAATCTTTTCTGCTGTGTACTGCATTAACCTTTAGAGTTATAAGAAAACAATGTATTGTGATGTTCTTCCTCTTCTAAAAAAAGATCACAATACTATAATCCTACTAATCTTACTAATATTATAAATGTGAAAGTGTGGATGTTTGGATGTTTGTTGCTCTATAATGTTGCAACTACTGCAACATTACAACTACAACCGATTTGGCTGAAATTTTGAATGGAGATAGATTATGCACTGACGACTACTTACACATACATAATAAAACATAGGCTACTTATCCTGGAAAAATCTTACTTTTTATCCTGGAAAAATCTACAGTTCCCGCGGGATTTAAAAAAACAACGAAATCTACAGCTACAGCTATAGGTAGATTACTATAGCAAACTTCCTTGAAAGTAGGTATAAAGGTTGGAAAAGGAAGCGGGAACGGGAACCATAAATCCACAATTCCCTCAGGATTTGTGAAAAACCTATTATATTATAATTATCTATCTTTTAAAATCAACTCACAATAAGTAAAAATTTTATATGTAAATACTATAGAAAATCAAAGCTTCAAAATCTGAGTAACGAATACTCAGAATTTGATGTCATTGGACTTTTCAATTTTTAAGGGTTAATACCATTCTTTATTGTCATAATATAATCACTTTAAACTTCACAATGAATTTATATAGGCTAAAATTAATCATTAACATATTATTATTGTCACCTATTTTGAAGAAGAAAATTTTATTTCAGTTAAGTCACATAATTCAAAGAACCAATACACATTAGGATCTCAAGGTGCTGGAATGGTGACCTCTCACCCCACTTTTCCATCCATTAAATTGGTTTAGAAATACAATGATTTTGATCCTAAGAATGATGAATGAAGAACAAGCCTAAGACTAAGAAGAATAGGTACAAAGGTACAAATTGTCATATCAAGTTAGTAACAATGTATGATAGTTACTTTGTGTTACAATGTTTAAATGATTGCATAATATGCAATGTGTAGCATGGAAAGTTGTTTTTATTTTTATTTATAACAAGGTGATGCCAGCGACTATATATTGTTAAAGCTAGCCAACCCGCATTGGAGCAGCGTGGCGGGTCTAAGCTCTAAATCCCTCTTTACTATGAGAGAGGAGGCCTGTGCTCAGCAGTGGGACGTTAAAAAAAAGGCGTTTAAAAAAAAGGCTGTAGTGGTGGGATGCCAGCGACAGTGTGGATTAAGGTTTTAAAAATCCTGCGGAAACTTCTGGTGTTTAATTTCTGGCATAAATAGTATCCCATTTCTGTCTCCAGGATGTAAGCCATCTCTGTGCCAGATCTTATCAAGATTGGTGGAGTGTTCAAGCTGTGTTATGGTAAACAAACAAACATACACTTTCACAAGCTTATAATTAATACAGATATTTATGTTAAACTCATGCATCATCATAAACTTTCCCAATGTCTAAGGTAGTAAATGATTTATGGTTTGCAACACTTGCAGTTATTGCAATTTCTGAGTTAGTTATTTTTGTTGCAGTTCTCCATGGCATTTTGTATTGCATTTTGGTCTGCAATAATTTTTTTTAGTTATTTTTATATTTTTACTAAAGAAAAAGCACTGTTTCTGCAATGTTTATATTTAAATTTATTTTAGTAACAAATGTTTATTTACTAGGATTTAGGAATTTGTAATGTTATTTTTTGAACATATCTTACTTAACATAGGAACATAATTATCTTAACTATTCAACATAACAAAGGAAGTTATTAAAATCCTTATGTAGCGGACAAAAGTGGTATAGGTTTCAACTATTAATAAGTAAAAGGATTTCTTTTATTAATATTTTTATGAATTGTTTTATGCTTATAATTTTGTGATTTCATAAATTCCTTAGATGATTAATGAAACAATACACAGACATGAATAAAGTAAGAATCATAACTTGATTTTCAATAAAGATAGTTGATGACCCAAAGAACTGTGTGAAACACAAATTTTTGTAAAACCTTTGTCCTGTCCTTTAGTATTCTGATTGCGACAAAATGTTGTATTTTGATATTTTAATAACAATAAAATAATTCTGAAATATGTTGTGATCAAAACATATAACATTGAAATAAAGGTTAACAAGTTTATCAAGAAAGTTTTACTTTTTATTTACATTTTAAACAAGTTTTACTTTGTATTGCTCTCAACAACTACTGATTTTGATTCTTTACCAAATCTTCATATTAAGTTACTCGAGGCAAAAGTTTTGTTTTTATTGTTTCTAGTTTAATAGTTTTCCCTGACTGATAATGGATTGAGAAGAAAATCATGCAATCCATTAGATTAGAGTAATTGTTTATATGGCATGCCTTTTGTTTGTTGATGAATCACATTAGTTTCTTTAGACAATAACTTAAGCACATAGTACATACTAGAACAAATACTTAGAGCTATTGCATAAAGAAAAAACATACTATGATTAAACACAAGACAACACAAAAATTGTACACCACAAAGAATTCATTCAGAAACCTGTCTAGAGCTCTGTACAAAGTAAACAGAGTTTATAAGATTCAACTTTAAAACTTAGGTGATAAGTGATTGCAACAGTGAGTCAACCAAGGTTTGACAAGTTCACTATTTGACATTTTGTTGTGGAAAAAACAAGTCAATCCACCAATTCTAGGAGGGTCCGCAAATAATCTTAAACATTCGATCACTCGTAAAAACATCAAAATAACAAACTAGAGCACTCGTACACCGTTTACGTAGTGTTTTATATACCTACTATTACGATAAAGGTACGTCGGCCAGCTGCCATCCAAAGAATATGTGGCATTAGTCAAACTTTCATTTCGTACAAGGATGCACTAAAAATAATTATAAACGTTCGAGGCACAATATATTACATCTAGAACCCTGTACGCTCTAATAACGTCGACCGATTCCATTTTTGGAGAAAATAAATCGATGTTTACCTTACGTCTTCTCTCAATGCAAATCTTTTTCTCTTGCAGAATCGACTGCAAACCCTTCCGCTAAACACGAAGATGAATCCTCTAGAATGGGCCTACAATGCGGATCACGATTCAATTTAAATTAAAATGCAAAGCTGAAATAAATACAACTGTCCCGAAGATATTTTCTGCGAGTTACTATACATTTGTTTTATGAAATGGCCTAATCTTTTTACAAGATTCCGTTCCAGTGTGACCACATTTAAATTGGTCAATCTACTTCTGTAGCTTAAAAAAACTACCGAAATATACCACAGTCTTGGTAAAAACTACCACAAATCTACCTCACTAATATGATAAAATAGAGATGAAATAAAACTATATTTCATTACAGTCTGGCCAACGAAAGTAGAAAATCATAAAATGCCGATAATTTTAAATGGCAGCACCAATTTTATGTCAAAAACTTCTGATAACTGTCACTCATTACTGTCAGATGTGTGACTGTCAATTGTTATTATTATTGTACGTAGGCAAGTACCTACATACCTTAGGAAGTTAGGTGTTCCAGAAATTACTTTGAAGTTTTTTTGGTATTTAGCTGAATTTTCATGTTCCTTAAGAGACGCTATCCGTGGAAGAAATCCGTGGAAGAAAGAAAAGCAATTGCAGGCTTTACAAAAGGCGTTGTCTCCTTCCGATGATTTAGTCAACCACTTTGAAAATAAAGGGTTTTGCTCCCACTCCGTACGATATTGCCTTCTGCAGGGGCGTAGCTACCACCGTATCTGCCGTATCAATTACACGGGGCCCCCAAGCCACGGGGGCCCTCGATGTGCGTCATTATTGGCCATAGAGGCAGAATCTTTAGAAAAACTAAAGTCATCATCAGCTATTTACCAAACCCTCCAAACAAATTTTTATACGGGGCCCCCGTCAAGGTACGCTACGCCACTGGCCTTCTGTATTTTCTTTTCATGGTGATAAATTAAATAACAAAACAAAGAAATCGCTCTCGATATGTGCTCTTCAGCTCATAATATTCGTAATCTCGTGTTAATTAAGTCGTATATATAGGTACATCAAGTTAAAAGTTTACGTAGAAGTGCCTACTTGCAAACGGGCAAAGAAGATAAACAAAACAAGACTAGTTATGGCCTGTTATGGACGGGGAAACCCCGCCCCGAAAATCTTAGTAAACAGAAGGTTTCCATATACTTGATCCAAAATCTACCAAATGTACCGGGAAAAAAATCAAAAATGTGTAAATATACCATAATCTACCCAACAATTTTTAACTACCACAACAAGCCTTAAATCTACCAAAAAAGTAGAAATCTACCACATGTGGTCACGCTGTTCCGTTCTGTGTTTCCATAGACAAGTCTATTTTATTTTTATTTTAGAAAAATGAGTGGGTTTTCTAAAAATTAAGGAAAATAATTAGATCAACAATTGAAATAAATTCCTTATGTTTTTTTACTTTAAATTGAACTCATTTAATATAAAATTCTGTTTATTAAAATTTTAAAAGATTTTATTTTATTTTTATCTGTATTTTTTATTATTGCAACTTGCAACTCCAACAATGACACAGAGGACACAGATCTATAATAAAATAAAGCTACAAATGCACTAGCACTATTCTTCTAGCACTATTATTCTGAATTGAAAATACATCGAATATGTAATAATTACATACGATAACATACCGAATCGATCGATATAATGTTATCGAAGTGTTCTGAATCGGCTTGCAGCAGAATCGCCCCAGCCCCCAACAGACTAAAAGTTTTTGTTAGAATGCAACTTAGGAATGCAAAAAGCAGGGCTTGTCACAAAATAAATAACGTTTATTAATAATATATTATTATAGTAGATAATTACTTAACGTCAAATTCAAAACGATAGAACGGTAAAAATATTGTATCAGATATTGATAACGGTAATTGACAGATATCGTTAAAATAATTTAATGTAAACGTTGATGTGCGGAGATAATGTTTTAATTATTATTTTTTTAATGTAAACGATAATGCGTGGAGATAACGTTTTAATTTTTTTTAAGGTACATAGAGATTAGAGCCGCTTCAAAGAGATTATTGATTCATCATCATCATGATCAACCCATTACCGGCTCACTACAGAGCACGGGTCTCCTCTCAGAGTGAGAAGGGTTTTGGCCATAGTCTACCACGCTGGCCAAGCGGATTGGCAGACTTCACACACCTTTGAGAACGTTAAGGAGAACTCTCAGGCGTGCAGGTTTCCTCACGATGTTTTCCTTCACCGTTAAAGCAAGTGATATTTAAATACTTAAAACGCACATAACTCCGAAAAGTTAGAGTTGCGTGCCCGGGATCGAACCCACGACCTACGATTAGAAGTCGGTCGTCCTAACCACTAGGCTATCACAGCTTTTTTATTATTTATTTTATTATTGATTAATAATAATTAAATCTCTTTGAAGCGGCTTTAAGTTATACAGGGTGACTGGTAACAGGATACATTCCTTGCAGGGGCTTAAAGTAGAGTTTATTTGCAGCAAATTTTTTCATATAATGTCCTATCCGAAACTTAGTCGTTTCCGAGTTATTGAAGATTTAAGGTTTTTAGCAAAAAAATCCAGTTTTAAAGTTAAAATTAGTTGCTGAAGAAAATCATACCAGGTTTTGTTGGTTTTTTTGTTGTTTTCTGATAGAAAAACGTTCAGAAATTCAATCAAAATCAAAATAAGCTAGAAAATACCGTTAACTTTTCAGTTAAGGCCTAAAAACGACGTATTATTTTTAGGAAAAAAATCGAATTTGGTGAAAAGCAATAGTATTTCTAAAAAAAATGTATGGAATGTTACGTACAAATTACTGAAATAACTTCCTTGATTCATTAGCTATCCAAAAAGGTACAGATGTCTACAACTTTTTCCAAAACCTCGATTTTATGGACAAAATACTGAGGACTGACGAGTCTCAATTTGGCCGGGATGGAATCAACAAGTATCATAATTTACATTATTGGGCGGCAAAAGGAGAAAACCTAAAGAAGAAAAAGAAAGGGCACATCAACGGAGGTATTCTGTAAAGTATGGATGGGATTAATCAATTAGACATCTAATTGGCCCGCATTTTTCCCTAAGAATTTAAAAAATACGAATTAGGTGAAAAGAATATTATTTCTAAAAAAACTGTATGGAATGTTACGTAAAAATTACTTAATTAACTTCTTTGATTCATTAGCTATCCAACAAGGTAAAGATGTTTACAAAAAACTACAAGAACGATTTTTAATTCAATTTGAAACTTGTAGTAGTTTAATGACTAATTGATTAATTTTAGGAATAACAATAAACTAACTAATAATTATTAGTAATTACATATTTTAGGTTCGCAAAAGAAAAATCAGTTATGATTTTAATCTAAATTTCAATCTTTATTTTATTCTAAATCTTAGTCTTAATGGGTGAGGCCGCCGTTTTTTGCTGATATGGCGCAGAAGTATTACGATGGTAGCGTAGAAACTTCTACGCGTCGGTGACGTTGAGTGGCGTATAATAGTGACGATTAAATGTAAAGGGTTGCATACATCAAATTATTTTGATGTAAGTATGTTATATAAATAAATAATATAACCTATATTATGTAAATGAAATATGCACAAGGAAACCCATTGAATTAATAAAATCAACTTTAATTACTCCTTAATTTTACAACAAAAGCTTATTATTTATCATATACTTATTAAGATATAAAATATAATTATACACGTAAAACCACTATCTTTCGCTTTACATATTCTCTTGTAACTATTAAATAATGTACCTATTAATATGTACCTTTTTTTTCATACTTATTTAAAATATATATATATTTTAAACTATATATATATATATATATAATTTTTACATATTATGTATATATATTATATTTATTAATATTTAAGTAATTATTTATTATATTATTTATGGTATGTATTTATTAGAGTGGTATGTAAATAGTATAATATGTAATTTATTATGTACTTATTGTGATTTCCCGTCTATTATCTACTACAATGTTCTTACGTATAGGTTACCTGGAAGAGATCACTCTTAGTGATAAGGTCGCCTTTTGTTGTAAGTTTTTCCTGTACCTTAGGTTAGTAAATATTCTAAGCAATAAAGTTGTATAAATAAATAAATAAAAACTACAGTATGGATTTGGTTGAAATTTGGAATGAAGATAAGATTGAATACCCTGAATTAACACATGCACATAGGCTAATTTTTATTCCGAAAAATCAATGAGCTTCCACAGGATTTTTAAAAAACCCATATCCACCGCAAACAAAGTCATGGGAATCAGCTAGGCAATTGTTTAAAGTTTTTAAAATCATTCGTGTTTTGCAAATGGCCATTCAATCACTTAATCCATGAGTATAGTTCGTATAAAATGAGAACTCACTCGCCATTTTAAGTTTATGTCAGTTTATGTGTCAACTGTCATGTCAAAAAATACGGTTCACCTATAAAATAAGGACTAAAGTCGTACTTTTGACATGACGGTTGACATATAACGTTAAGATGGCCATTTTCGTCTAATGCTTTCAGTTTTTCTTTGTAAGTTTTAGCTGATCTTGCTCTGCTTTTTTCTTTAGAGATCTTAAATTTTTCTGGATTGCTTTTCAGTCGCTCCCTGTAAAGAAGGAAATTTTAGATTTTTCTGCTGTGGTCAAAGGCATCTGTAATAAAATAAAAACTTATTTATTCTAACAGCTTATAACTGTTAATATATAACAAAACGAGTGAATACTCACCTTTATTTGGTGGCGTAGGGGAAGTGGCGAATATCTACGCCACCAGTGGCGTTGAAGTGCCAAAATGGTGGCGAATTCTTTCTTCTACGCTGTCGGCGCGTTGAGAAAATCACATAAATCTCTGAAAATAACGTACGATTTGACTTACATTATAGCTCCAAATATAGCTTTCACTTCAACTCACATGGTGCACTGATAGTTTTAAGTGTAACAGTTAAACTTACATTTTTATGCGCAAAAATCTTTTCTCGTAAAAAGTGTGTACACAATCTGAATCTTACATTCACGAGTCAACTGTCAAAATAATGACCGCTATCGAGCCGCTGGCCTTATACTATAAAAACTCAGTGGTGCCACCTCCCGATTTAAACATCCCTGACTCCAAACTTCAATAGGTATGAAAAATATTGGTGGCGTTGGCAAAGTGGCGTTGAATTAAAATTTTTGACGTCATAACTGTTTTGACCAAAAATTCAAGGAAAGTCTTAGGATACCCCTTGTGAAATTAAAAGCATAGATAGCCATTTATATAAGTATTCTTAATACATAAGCCGTATCTCAAGAATTCTCAAACTTTTTGCTACAGTGAAGGTTAAAGTGCACCTCTACCTCGGCGGATAAGAGTTTTTGTGGAATTTTCGTCCCTTTTTTCAAGTTCTATTCGAAATATATTTTTAATTTACTATCTAAACTTAAATTATTATAATGTACACTTGAGCCCTTTTGTTGCTTAATCCTACGCTGTTATCGGAAATTAGATAGATATCATACTTTTCAAAATACTAACAGCGGAGAAAAAAGTTTACGAAATCAGCAAAAAACTACGGCCTCACCCTAATCTTGATCTTAATCTAAATCTAATTTTAATCTTGCTCTTAATGTGAACCTCTTTGTTTGATACAAGCCCAAAGCCTTTTTCGTATTTCCGTTTTAGTGACTCTTGTTGGCAAATTCTCACGCATTTCATGAGCTGCACGAAGAGTACTCGCGAAGCTCATCTGTGATAATGGAGTAAGCGTACATCAAATTATTCATGTGACCCCAAAGATAAAAGTTTCAAGGCGCTAAATCTGGTCAAGGAATAGGTTCACCTATCGTTATTACAGTTTTTTGTAGACATCTTTACCTCTTTGGATAGATAATGAATCAAAGATGTTAATTCAGTAATTTTTACGTAACATTCCATACATTTTTTTTAGAAATAATATTCTTTTCACCTAATTCGTATTTTTTAAATTCTGAGGGAAAAATGCGGGACAATTAGATGTCTAATTGATTAATCTCATCCATACGTTTACAGAATACCTCCGTTGATGTGCCCTTTATTTTTCTTCTTTAGGTTTTCTCCTTTTGCCGCCCAATAATGTAAATTATGATACTTTTTGATTCCATCCCGGTCAAATTGAGACTCGTCAGTCCTCAGTATTTTATTCATAAAATCGAGGTTTTGGAAAAAGTTGTAGACATCTGTACCTTTTTGGATAGCTAATGAATCAAGGAAGTTATTTCAGTAATTTGTACGTAACGTTCCATACATTTTTTTTTAGAAATACTATTGCTTTTCACCAAATTCGATTTTTTTCCTAAAAATAATACGTCGTTTTTAGGCCTTAACTGAAAAGTTAACGGTATTTTCTAGCTTATTTTGATTTTGATTGAATTTCTGAACGTTTTTCTATCAGAAAACAACAAAAAAACCAACAAAACCTGGTATGATTTTCTTCAGCAACTAATTTTAACTTTAAAACTGGATTTTTTTGCTAAAAACCTTAAATCTTCAATAACTCGGAAACGACTAAGTTTCGGATAGGACATTATATGAAAAAATTTGCTGCAAATGAGCTCTACTTTAAGCCCCTGCAAGGAATGTATCCTGTTACCAGTCACCCTGTATAATTATTATTTACTGTATTTAGTATTCTAAGTACAGACTTAATAGCACCTTAATAGCTATCTGTCTATGCAATGTCGGATTTACTTCTTCATACAAAATTAAAGGTATGTTAGGTACTTTGATTATGTTTATTAGATTATTTTTAATTATTTCGCATTAGTAGATTTTTATCAATGACGGATGACCTCATTTGTTCACAGGAAGTTAGTACTTTGGCTAGGCCGTAGTTGATTTACCTACTGTTATATCTTTGAGTTAAATAAAACATGAGTTTACAAGCATATTATATATTTTTTTTATAATAATTAAGAATAAATTCTTACATCACGAGTTATAAAATAAATACATTTATTGCCTTAAATTAAGTCCAAAAGTACTCTGTACAGTTATTGTTAGCGATGTACAAACGAGAACGACAAGTAAAAAAAAAACATCCAAAAAATAAAAATAAAAAGAGCCTTATCATGAAGTAAGTTAAGTTCCCACATTACTCTGTGACAAATCTACGAACAACTTAACAAATTGTGTAAGAATCACAACCAATAGTTTGCATCTTAATTTCATCTCTTACTTTATAATTAATATTACACAAACTATTTTATATCATTGCTCTTCACTTAATCCTAAAACAAGAACCATTCTTTACCTTACAATTATAATTACAATTAAATTAAGACTATCTAACTTCTAGCGGGTGTTCATACTGGACTGTTGTGCTGTTTCTCACAAGATTGCCACGCCCTTATTTGCAAAGGTGAAATCTTACATTAGTTATTTCATACCAAGTTCCCCTGCATTTGAAACGAGTTTACAGCATGTTAGGATTTTTACTTGACTATTTCCTTTTAGGCCCATATCCTATAATTTAAATAAATATTACACAGTAATGTAGATGATGTTTTTAGTTACCAAGTTTTTCAATGTGTGGTAACATCATCTTGTCCGCACACTTAGTTGCTGAATTTAGATTTTGCATACACAAAAAAAAATTGTGTGTGCAAAATCAAAAAAATACAGTTTTGAAAAATTGTCTGCAAACTGCTTCAGGGCAAATAGCAGAGCGAATTGGTTGTGAAATGACTCATAAAATAATTATATCAAAATCAGACATGCACCTACCCTGGTACGAAACAACCACTATGTAAGTATATTCACTTTAAGCTGAAAACATTATAAGCACACCATGCCACTCTAACACGTCAAGGGATTTGTGCATTATACTGCTATAGAATGATCTCGAATATTCTCAAGTCGCTTTTAACGACGAAGAGAAGGTAATCCATATTGCAAGACATTGCGGGACGCATCGAATTACGAACCTCTTCTTTTTGAAGTCGGTTAGATAGCGTGTAATAAATACTACGCAGAAGATATTATATGATATATCGCACAAGTATTTGCGCATATACAGGTGCATTCTCTATTCTGTAATTCATCTCATAATCCGATGGAACGGAAATCCGACATGAACGGAGAAATCAGGCGCTGTACCGACTATATAAGGTGCTCTTCGAGGCACGGAGGTGCAACACTGTTAACTTTCCGACTCCTGGCTGCTACCTGAGAATTTCTTGACAGAAAACCCAATAACTTTCTTGGTCCGACCTGGGATTCGAGTGAGAAGAGTAAAAAAAAAGCTGTAAAATTCAACCTGAATCACGCCGCAAGCAACATATTTTTAATTACTGAAAATATCGTCGCGTGCGGTTTGTCATCTAATGTGCGATCAAAATTATTTAGAAAAACGGTCACTTTTCTGACACGTCAAAATGCATGGTGTGCCTATAAAATGTTCCCACATTGTAATCTCATAATGATCTCTGATTCGGTGAGCAAACTGTACGCGTGTGCCCGGGGTTCGTCGCTTCGTAAAAAAAGGCATTAAAAAGGCCACTGTGACATCCACAATGTGCTAACTAGCCTAGCGTTATTATATTATTATTGCCCTACGTACTAGATAAAGGTGAACGCGCATTTATATGCACCGAACGTGACGAATATTCTTCGTAAGAAATGTTATAACCTTGTTCTCTGGACTCTCATCTCATTGCGATCGCTGCAAAAAATCGGAAGACGATCGAATCCCTAGCTTGATTTTTTCATTCTTTTTATCAAAAGCTCAATATCTAAATTTAAAAAATTGTGTGAATTCGCTTTTTAAAATGAATAAGATAGAAAGCTAAGTTCAGGATGTAGGGGTACTTATTCATTTATAGTGCAAGGTCATAAGAAAATTCGTAGATTGTGGCTTGTTCGACGCGTGCGGCGCGTACATATGCGCATTCACCTTAAAAGATGTAGCGTTTAAAAAATATTGGCATTGTTCAAAGACGTTAAATAAATTAAATAAGACAGTTCAAAATATTATCACGAAAACTAAATTCATGTGGCAAATAATATGGCATCAGATTTTAAGTACTTTCGTCTAAAATAAGGTTTCAACTCGAACTCGGAGCCCTAGTTCACACGGACGTTTTAAAAAAAGTCTTAGAATTATTATTTGAATTAAATGAATAGCTTAGAATTGAATGAATGGATTAAAAAAAAAATTTTTGGTAGGCGCAAAAAAATCTTTATACACTATTCGTTGTTCCGTACACGTCATTGTGGCGTCCGCCGTTATGAAAGGATAGTATGATGCATAGCAAATGTAGCTTTATCTAGTTTTATCTTATCTGTATGATTGTAAATCCTTTACCTTGTGTGCAATAAAAACTTAAATCAATCAATCTAAACGTTTTTAATCGGCGAGATAACTCCTTATAATAATAATAAATAGCGACGTAACATATATTTATCGTCTAACTATACTAAAGACGTCAGTGTTTTTTTTAACGCGAGGCTTTTTTATCGATAAAACTCTTGACAGTAAGTGTCGAATCGACTTCGGCTTTTATGTATTTCATCCGACGCTTTTTAAACGTGCGTTATAAAAACGTCCGTGTGCAAGAGGACATACTGCCGTTTTCAGTTTTGTGTCATGCTTGTGAACAAGTCTTCTCACACGAGGCGACCAAAATAAAATCAGTTTTCAACCGCGACGCAACCAGAACGCGACATCGCGAGTCGGTGTTGAAAACTGATCTTCCCACCCACGTGAGAATATGTTTTGTCGTGATTTGTTTTATATCCGGCATGATTCTTGAATTTTGAACGTAACTTGTTTTATGTATGTTTAGAGCGAATTTAATAGAATAAAAATGAACAAGAACGATTAACATTTTTAGGTTGGTAGTTCTCCAAGATGACAGACACACTTTTTTTTAAATTGTTTTTACAACCCACCAACTTCTAAATTATCAATAAGTCATTTTGGTGAACACTCCTACCAACCTAAAAATGCGAACCATACTTGTTCAGTTAAATTCGCTCCAAACATAGATAACAAGTTTCACTAAAAAACCAAGAATCATAACGCAAATGAACAGCAATAATATCACGACAGTTTAGACGACCTGTTTGTTACTCTTATTATTACACTCGAGTTTAAAGATATGGAAGACAGAAAAACATTGCTATATCAGATCAAAACGAATAAAATACTCAATACAATTTACAATACTACATAGTACAGTAGTTCTAGGGTCTACTGGCCGCGGAGCCGAATAAATTAAATAAGGAACAACTCTGTACAAACTTATTTTGCTATAGTCCGCCAAATCAGAATAATCTGTATGGTATAAGTAAAATGTAAAACATCATCATTACAATAATTATAATTATAATTATAATGATAATAATTATTATCACTATAAACGAAAGAATACACTTACCACACTATGACGCTTGGCAGACTGGAATATAAGCATGTGACGTTCTATTATAATTCCGCACTAAAATTGCCAACTTTGATGATCTATTTCTCCGCTATTTCGTGACAGAAAAATGTTTGCACCTATGTATAATTTATCTATAAACATCACATTTGTATGTAAGTCAATATTATAATTTGTCTTCGTGTCTAGTAGTGGAGAGACTGGCGGCGTTTATTGCATGTTGTACTTGTACGCCTTACCATAGATTTTTCTGGTTTGGCGGATTGTAGCAAACTAAGTTTGCTGCTGTCCGTGTATCGTGGACTTCCGCAAAGTAATGCCTGCTTCTATCCAAATAATTAAATTAAACCAATTTCCCTAAAAAAAGAATTAATCTAAACCTAAGATGGACAAAATAGTTTATATTATTATACGGCGGTTTGTGCACAAGTCAACTCAGAATTAAGAAAGCACAGATAAAAAAAACCATATTAATTTAGGAATCATCTGTTCCGAATTCGGTACAAAACTTTCTCGATCCGTATTTTCTCGAATTCGGACCGGACCAGTGCACAAGAGGCCTTAACACTTCAAGTTTCATGTACTTTTTTTATCATTCCTGGTACCAAACTGTGATCTCGACTGTTACATTCGCTCAAACACAGGATCGGGCATTAATTTCAAAATTGACTAGATATCTGTGTGCATAGGAATCATATAAAAAAAAAATAGCTAAGTAAAGGAACCGATATGCTGAAAATCTGGCTTGTTTGCATATTAAAAAAAAAAAGATAAAAACTATATTTATTGCCATAGCAAAAATACGCTTACGACTGTACTTTTTTAAATTATGTAGACTATACGATAACACATCTAAATTTGTACAATTTGTACAAACTTCACGCATTCGCTAAAATATAATAAGCCGGGTCCAGACTCGCGCTGAGATCATCCGAGAGACTAATTTGCTAGTGTGGATGGTATCTCGCATTTCCTATGTTCAGAGGCAGTTTTTATGTGCGAGAACAGTTCTCGGTTCACGTGAAAAGCTCGGATGTTCTCAGCGCGAGTCAGGCGCCGTCTTTAAACTAGCGCCCACTTAGTCTTGAGCGCATCCAACTGAGCGATAAATAGGCACGCACGATCTAACGCAAACCATCAAGCCGTGTCCATACCATTAAAAATTTGCGTCGTGCTATGTTAATTAATTTATTTCTTTCCTTCTTCAAACCGGGCAGGTCTCTTCAAGCTGTTGCTCCGGCGCGAATTCGAATCTTCTTTTTACTTAGAAACACTGACGATTTTGTGCTTCGACACAAACGATTTTCGCCGAACACGGCGTAAAATTTTACCGGTGTGGACGCGGCCTTACGCGAAACTCGACGGCGTCGAACGAATCTCACATTTCATACGACGGACTAACTAAAAAAAAAACACTAACAAAAATATTATTTTGATCTCTCGTTTTTTTTCACTGGTGTATATATTCAAATACATTAAGTACGTTCGCGAATACGCTTCCGGGGGGTCCGGAGGACCTCTCATAGGAGCGGCTGTTGTGGGGGGTGCGCGGAGAGCCCGCAAGCCACGGCTGTCATCACTTGGACGGCTGGTAGGGCGGGTAGCCCGCGTGGGGCTGCGCCCCGCGGCTGCCCGTCGCGTACAACTGCTGCTGGAAGTTGTGGAACTGCGCCGCGTAGTTGGGGTCCGCCGTCGAGGGCATCGCGAAGCCCTGCCCCTTGAAACCCGGCCCCGGCCCGCCCATCGACGGCGGCAGCGGCTGCGCGGCACCCATCCTGACGCCCCCGGGCCCCATCCCGCCCTTGACTCCCCGGAAGTTAGGCCCGCACATCGGGTTGGGCCCGGGCCCGCCGAAAGGGTCGCCCGCCATCTTGGGGGGCGAGTTGAACCCCGCGGGGTAGTGTGGCATTCTCAGCATCCCCCCGGGAGCTCTCATGACGCCCCGCATGTTCCCTTCCATGTCCATTCCTCTCGCGCCCGGGAAGTATTGGACGCCTTTACTGCTGTCCATTTGCATCGGGTTCGTCACTCGTTGTAAGAAGTCCAAGCTGGGCGGGCCCCGCGGGCCCGTGTTGCAGGGCATCTGAGGCCTCGTGGGTAAATACTGTATCGTGTTAGGCGCGCTGGCTTTGACTTGAACGTTCGCTCCGTTGAATGGGGGCATTTTTCCCGGTCCGCCCATTCTCGGGCCCATCATGGACGCGTCGGGTCCCATGGGCCCCATGGGCCCGCCCATAGGGCCCGCGCTCATTTTGGGACTGAGGTTCATGTCGGGTGGAAAGTCGCCTCCGCTCATCATTCCTTCCATCGGTCCGCCCATGCCCGGTCCCATACTATCCATGTGGCAACCTGTGACAAAAAACTTCAAATAAATAAAAGTTACCGTTTTCAGCCGAAACAACGAAAGTCTAGCTTGAAAAATGAACACTGACACATTAACATACAAGGACAAACTTCTTTTTACTATGATGATGTTTTAAGTAGGTAGTAAAGTTAGTTAAATTAACTATCCAAGATCGTTCGATCGTTAAGAGTTCATCTCGGTGGATTTTATTCTCACAGATTCAGAATAGTTCGTTACGAAGTCTGTTACAATCGTTCATTGTATGATTATTGCATTGAAATTAATTATTAAACATTTAATTTATGTTAACATTATGATTCAAATAAAATAAATACAATAACAAAACCTACCTAAGTCATTCATCATCATGTGCGGATGTCCGTGCGGGTGCATGGAGTGGTGGTGCTGCATGTGGTGGGGCCCCGAGCCGAAGGGCCCCATGCCGCCGCCGTTGGGCCCCATGGGCCCCCCAGGGCCGGGGCCTCCGCCGCCCACCGTGTTGGTCAACTGCTGCGACATTTGCGCGAGCGACGAGATGGGGTCAAAGGAGGACGCGGAGGTGCCCATGGGGCCGTTGGGGCCCTGGTTGGGGTTGATGGGGATGTTGTCCGGCCTGTTCATACTGCACGGCCCGGGGAAGGGGCCCGGTAAGCTCGTGCTATTTGGACCGCCGGATAACGTCGTCTGAAAATGTTTAAATTGTAAAACAAATTAGTTTTCTACATTAAAAATCACTGAATTGTAAATTTTGTCACACATATTTTTGTCTCTATCTCTATATTATAGCTCCGAAACTATATCTGTTGAGGCTTAAAGTACTTACCTCGGTGTTGGATGACATGGTGTCGTCAGGGTGGGACTGCGTGGACACGACACTGCAGCTGCTCTTGGCCGTGGACGAGGGCGCGTAGGGCCCCTGGCTGAGCGAGGGCCCTTCCCGTCCCTCTCGCTGAGGCGTTTTCGACGCGCTGTCCTGACTCGACCTGTTCGACGACGGGCTCGGCCGGGATTTCTCGTCTGTAATGTGTTGGTTAAGAAGAATTTGGACATCTATACCTTGGCTTTAGACGCGTAAATGTTTTTTTTAAATACATGAGTAATATTCCCCTTTTCCCTCCAAATAAGCGAAGGTTTGTGTTAGGAGTGGGTACGACAATAGTGTAACGGTCGGGGTTTGAACCGTCGAAGACTGTTGCGCTATTGAGGCTATAAATCAATTGCAATTTTGAAGACCTCTAGCGCAGTCGGTTGCGTGACGATTTTATATGAGGCCCCGGGTTCGATTTCCAGCAGGGGCAATTTGGGAGATTTTCCCACAGGTCAGGGGGTTATTTAATTTTTTAATTTACTGTTATCAACCAGTGGATTTACCTTGTTTAGAAGTAGGTGTGTTGGCAGCGGAGGTGGGTGTCTGTGGGTTGTTGAATCCAGGGCCGGGGCTCTGCTCCATGGAGAACCGCCCCGAGCGCTGCTCGGAGAGCGACGAGTGCGGCTCTGGAGTGCCCGGCATCATACTGTTATACAATAAATGAAGAATTTATAGGCAAATGCGTCCATATAAAGCTTCGATCACACATTAAAGGCAGATAAACAATAAAACCAGCCAAGTGTGAGTCGGGCACCGCACTTTTAGGATTCCGTACATAATTATGAACAGCATAATATTTTGGGCGTAAGAAATATTTCATTTCCTAGCTGCATTGGGTTTTATTTGAAAACCACCATTTTATATTCTTGTCTCTGTCTCTGATTACACAGAGCAAGACAGAAATAGAAAATGGCGGTATAAAACAATAATATTTTTTTTTGCGTATTTAATGCACTATCCTGATACTATATCATGTACTTTTGCTTTCTAGACAAGGGTTGCCTGGAAGAGATTGCTTCAGGGATAAGGCCGCCTTTGCATGCTACCTTACTTATAATTATTGTATTCTTTTTTTTTTCTTTTTGGTATGCAATAAAGTGTTTTTTATTCGTTTTTATAATTTCATCTATTAAGAAGGGATTGGCTACTAACCCCGCAGGTGATTTCTGATTGGAACTCGACTGTGGTGTCTGCCCGCCACTATTCGACGGTGGTCCGTTGTCCTTCAACGATGTATTTGGCTGTTTTTGTATCGTCAATTCCTGACCTGATACAAACAAATGAAATAATCAATTTATGCACAATCAAAAATAAACTTTATAGCGTCGACACAATGTTCAAATTGCAATGGAGTTTTTACAGCGTTGATAGAGGGTGTACGTAAAAACAGAGAGAACAAATTAGCCATAGAGTATGAAAGTATGTTAGCACATTTTCACCAACCACCACCAAAATGAAACGAGAGTTACGAACACATATTATATAAAACAACATATAAAAAAAATCATAACAATATTATAAGAAGCAACATCTCAAACATATTTTAGTTTGAGAAGTTGATAAAAAAATATATTATTGAAAGATTGCCAAAATATTCTATATGGAGGTATAAAAATTTTATTTGTTTTGAAATCGTATAAATAACCTGTTGTTGATAAATTTACGATAACAATATTATGTTAATAATAATTTGGCCACCTTTCTCTATAAAGACACACACACACAAACTCAAAAAAAGCGTTTATACATAGCACAAACTTCTTGCATTGAGCGGAAATAATTCTTCCAAAAAGACATGATAAATGACAAAATTTTCGCTATCATTTACCAAAAAATGGGTTTATGCCATTGAATTGATGCTTATCCGGTTGCAGACACTGTGGCCAATTCTGTTGTACACAATCTCTAAACCTAAACTAAATTGACAAGTTTAAAAATAGTGCTATCCTTTTCCGCAGGGAACATTGTGAAAGAGATAGGAATAAATTTAGTGTCATTTTAGTTTAGGTTTAGAGATTGTGTACAACAGAATTGGCCACATTGTGGCCAATTCTGTTGTACACAATCTCTAAACCTAAACTAAAATGACAGGCCTAAATATATTCCTATCTCTTTCATAGTGCTCACTGCAGAAAAGGATAGCAATAGATTTAGGCCTGTCATTTTAGTTTAGGTTTAAAGATTGTGTACAACAGAATTAGCCACAATGATGCCAATTCTGATTTATACAATCTCTAAAATAACATCTCTAAATGTAATGCAATCCTTTTCCATAGGGAACATTGTGAAAAAGATAGAACAATATTTAGACCTGTCAATTATTAGACCTATTTAATTTTGAATATTAATTGTGTACAACCGAATAAACACCATTGACTTACTATACCAGCAAGACCCACAATCAAGCTCAAAAAGTGTCGCGAGACAAAATGAGTGTTCACGCGACTTTAAGGCATGTGTTTTAATTAATCAGTTTTGTCAAAATTAAATTGCACTTTCGTTTTTCACAAAGTTTTTTTGACAAACTTTTCTAAGCGATACCTGGATCAAAAAAACGTGGATCAAAAACCGAAAGGTCGCCGGTTCAAACCCCACCCGTTACACTATTGTCGTACCCACTCCTATTTCATTTATTTGGAGGGTAAAGGGGAAGAATATTCTTTTTTACCAAAAAAAAAAAAAAAAATTACTCGAGTCTTCATTTTTAAATATCCTCAAGTACGAATGAAACCTTGCCGAATATTTTCACCAGATAGACATTTCGAATTATTTCCGTCAATGACAAAAGTTGGATTACCTTCGAACTGGTTGAGATAGGATATTTGTTGCGGGGACGGCACGGGCATCAAACTCGGTTCCTTCGAGTGGCTCCCGCCTTGTTGGTTCTTCTGTTGCTGCGCCGCCAGGCACTGGAGCGTGCGGACGAACACGCCATCGTCCAACTTCTCTAGTATCTCTTTGTGTGCCCAACGTTTGATCCAACATTTGCGTCAGAGCCGTCGATATCGGCGTGTTCGATTCCAATTTGTCATATTTCATATGTTTTTTTAACGATTTGTCGTTGTTATTTCATCACGCGGTGGGATTTCAAGCGGTCAAGCGTTTTGCGAGGGAGGGGGGAAAACAAAAAATACGCATTACAACTACAGAAAAAAAAATTGAAGAAAATAATCAACAGTGTGCAAACTTCAAACCAAACTAAACAAAATTATTATTAGTCTAAGTAAATGTAGAAAAAAAAAAATTAAATTAAATTGTTCATAAAAATTGTGGTTGGGAAAATGTCTAACACAGATAAAATAACAACATGCATTTTATTCTACTTCTATGGCTTCTACTTTTGTATTATTAAGACTAGCGCACATATAGGGATATATCGCATCACAACTTTGTAATTTGTTTCATTATTTTTAACTATACAGTTTGTGGAAAAGGTTTTGAAATTTAGATTCCATTCATCACCCAAATGTGCACTAGCGTTTTTAATGTGAGTTTGTATAGTATAAATTTACTGTCTTATTATGTTACATAGTTAATTAATAATGCTTGTAATAATATGTAATAATATATAATATGTCCACGCTTATAAAATTACTTTAGTGTGCGTGAATTTCTCGTGTGCGTATCGTCCTAAAGTAACAGTAAGTAACTGTCAATTTTCATAGTAAAAGCGGCGGCCATGTTGCAGCCGATCCGCCATTATCATGACATAAATGAATACTCACGTGTATACATGAACACTCACACATGTACAAACTTATGATACATGTATATTTGAAATGTATACATGAAACATCGTTTTATACATGCGCCATTTTAGAGCTTGGATTGTTCTCGTGTGAGTGTAGTTTTCACGCGTTTTTCAATGTAGTTAGGTCACGTCTGCTCTCTAGATGTATGTGGTATCTATCCGATTGAGTATTTACGCATGTATGTCTGTGTGTTTTAGTGTTCTTGTGTTATAGCTCGTATTATAATCGTATACAGACCTGGAGCGTCGTTTTTCTGTTTGCAGTGCGCGGGGCTACTGAGCGCGGAGCCTGCCCTGGAGGCCTCCGCCGACATGGGCATTTGCACACCGCCGCCTTGAGATGGCGACTGCGTTGCTGTGGAGGTTTCACTATGTTAAATCCTTACTAATATTATAAAGGCGAAAGTTTGTAAATATGGATATATAACCCCCGGCACGTAAGTCGACCGGTGACCTTCGAGCGGGACACAGTACGATTGGAGAGCCAATCAGCGCTTACGAGGGATCCGCGAGAGCTAATCAGTGCTTACGAACGATCCCCACGTCCTCCCCGCGACCCCCTCACACCCCGAGATACCTCATTTTCGACTTCTGCGCATTGAAGGTCACCGGTCGACTTATTTGCCGTGACTTGTATGGACGGATGTTTAATACTCTTTCACGCCAAAAAACCGATTTGTCTGAAAGGAACAGAGATAGATTATACCCTAGATTAAACACATAGGTCACTTTATATCCCGGAAAATGAAATAGTTCCCGCGGGTACCAAAAACCTCAAACCACGCAGACGAATTCGCGGGCATCATCTAGTCTATATAAATAAAAATAAATATTTGTCTGTCGGGAACCAAAAACCTGAGTCCACGCAGACAAAGTCTCGGGCATCATCTAGTCTATATAAATAAAAATCAATGTTTGTCTGTATGTACTAGCATTAACATTAGCAAGAGCTTAAAAAGCCTAAACTGAAAATAACGATTAAATAAAATAAAATAAAAATAAAGTAAATAACATTTAATTGAAAAAATAACTTTACCAATAGGCACAGATGCGGATCGGTGTAAGGGCGAAGCCCCGTAGGGCGGCGGCGGCAGGCACCCGCCGCGCTCAGAGCACGGGGACTTCACTTGCGTACCTGGGAACGTGTGGGTTTATGTTACTATGATGGTTAAATGTGTTCGCTCAATCTATTACTACTACGCAAGCATAGTACTAGTGAGAATATAAAAAACTCAACTGCGTAAAAAGTTAATTAAAAAACGTAAAAACAATCCAATACCAATAACCATATTTTGTCTTATACTTGTAGTATTTAGTATTTTTCAAACCGGCAATGTAAAGCATGCACAACTCGGGGTCGAGCGTGCATGCATTACATGCCTCGCGAGCGGCAGCGGCCGGCCGGCGACAACTGTAAGCGTCAATTGATTGCACTGCATTGCGAACTTTTTAAAAATACAGTATACATTTTTTTTTTGTGGTATCTTGTCAGTAATCATCACTCCTATAACATGTCTTCGTTTCCGATAGCGGTCCCCTTACATCCGTTATGTGAATATATTATTTCGGTTCCAACGGTAAATTAAATACGCGTCGAATTGACAACCTCCTTTTTTTTGAAGTCGGTTAAAATAGACTCACCCAGGTCGGTGTCCATGTTTTTGCTCTCGTCAAAGAAGTGATGGTGCAACTTCTGCCAGTCGATGTCCGAGGGCGGGGACTTGGGGCTGCGCGACGACTTGTGACCCAGACCCGGCCCCAAACCGGGACCCAACCCGCCCGGGTCACCTGGCCCCATCTGGAAAAGAGAAAAATAGTAATAATTTCCTCCCGACCTTTACAAATCTACAAGTAGACCTTGACTGCGATCTCGCCTGACGGTAAGTGATGATGCAGTCTAAGATCTAACTTTTTTGTCGACGTATTTTTGTTCGCCACGTCACCTCCGCCAAATTGGATTTGTTATGACGTCATATAGCTCACAAACCGCGGGATAAAAGGACGAAATATCCTCACTTAAGAAAATGTAATTAGAAGAGAAACTCTCACGCTTGCGCGCAACGCATGTGCACACATTCACACACATGCACGCACGTACGCACACACACACACGCATACTCACACGCTAGCACGCACGCGCGTACGCACACTCACACTCTCGCACGCACGCACTCACACATATCAAACTCATATACCTCCTGTAGTCGAATAAGCAACGTTCTGATGTTTATTATGTCAGTTTGTACAACTATGCATATAAATGGATCAATAATAAAATCGCCACTTACGCTCCTCCCGCGGCCGTACTCGTCGCACATGGGCCCGTTCATGGGCATCCCGTGGTGCTGGTGTTGGTGCTCCGGCCCGCAGTCCCCGTGCCCCATCACGCCCATCATACCGCCCTCCATCATTATACCGCCTGCGGACAATTCGTTTAAAGCTTATTTCGTGGTTAAGCCCGCCAACTCGCTTTGGAGCAGCGTGGCGGGTCTAAGCTCTAAATCCCTCTCTCCTATGAAAGAGGAGGTCAGTGCCCAGCAGTGGGATGTTTAAAAGGGATGGTGGTGGTGCTTATTTCGTGGTTTAATGGCATAGTACACCTAATGTAAAATACGGATACATATCACGATAAAAATCAACTGGATCAAAATATTGACAAACAAACAAATATTTTTCTCGTGGTATGTACCCGTATTTTACATTATAATCTATACTAATATAATAAAGCGGAAGAGTTTGTTTGTTTAAACGCGCTAATCTACGCCAGGAACTACTGGACCGATTTCAAAAATTCTTTCACCATTGGATATGTAGGTACGTGATCCTTGAGTGCTATAGGCTATATATTATGTACCACGGGCGAAGCCGGGGCGGACCGCTAGTATTTGATAATGACTGAACATACTCGAGGTGCTATAAGCCCCTGTTAAGAAAAAGAGACAAACTCACCATTCATTGCATTGAGATTAGGTCCAGGCATCATTCTTGGTCCCATGTGTGGGCCCATCATGCAAGGTTTAGGTCCTCCCATACCGCCCATGGGATTGGGCATTCGCTAAAAAGAAATGTTTAATTTAGTAAATTAAAAAATAAGATGATTCCTTTTATGACATATTTAAATTGTTAAGATTATTAAATGAATTTATATGTTAAGTTTCATACGTAAATAAGTACTTACTCCCATAGGTCCACCGCATCCTCTCCCCATATGCATATCTGTACACATTCCCGACTTCATATCCGGCCCTCCGCATGGCCCTCTGATGCCTTTCATTCCGCACGGCCCCATCGGCCCCATGGGTCCGTTAGGCCCCATGCCCGACATCATTGGCCCATTCGGCCCCATCATCCCGTTAGGCCCCATAGATCCATGCCCGCCCATTCCCATGCCTGGCCCTCCCATATTACCCATCGGGCCGCCCATTGGACCGTTCGGCCCCATCGGGCCGCCTGGACCCATCGGTCCCCCTCCCATCGGTCCGTTGGGGCCCATCGGACCAGACATAGTGCAGCTCGGTCCACTGCTCATACTGCTTGGCATTGACACCATGGGTCCATTGGGCCCAGAGCCCATCGGTCCGTGTGCTGACATAGGAGGGTAGGACATATTCATGCTCGCGCTTGAAATAGGCGGGTTTATATCCGAGGGGGGTTGAGACCCGTCTCCCGGTTGGTTAGGGTTGGATCCACTCTCGGGGAATAGAATTTGCTGCATTTTCCGTATAGTGGCAAGTTGTTCCTCCCGATGTGCCCTTTGCTGCGGCGTGAGGTTCTCGTCGGGAATTTTCACACCTGCGGAAGAAACTGAAGCTAAACATGATAAAATAATTCTTTAACACCAACATTGATGGTATTCCAACCCTGTTATCAGTGCTGGGTAAGGATGTTGATAGTTTGTATCATAACAAGAGATAAAGTTCGTAAACTAAAACCCTGACTACTAATTTAATGTGCATAAAAACGTGTATTCAACTGCGTACTAACGAGAAGAAAGCGCGGGGCAAGCAGTTAGTGGCGCCATCTGTTATGTCTATCCAAAACTAACTTAATATTCTGTTTTAGCCGCGCGAAAGTCACTTCTCGATTTTTTTCGTATTTAAAAAGTAGCCTATGTCACCCGGACCATAACAACAAATCAATTGACACTTCACACACGCAGAATCTGATACAAAAATTGGATACAAACATAGACTGCTAAAATCATAACCCTTCCTTTTGGCTTTGCCGTAGTCGGGTAAAAATAGGCCAATTAAAATTTAAGATGCTTAATTTTAAAACTAGTAAAACTGATAGTCACCTTTAGGGCCAGCCTGACAGGGCATATTGCTGTCGCCGGAATTGTTGTCTCCCGCTTCCGAGCAGGGTGGCATTTGAGAAGGGCCGTTTGCCATGCCGTTTGACATTACGGAGGGGTTTTTCTGTCAAATGTCAAATATATGAACCAAGATTTAAAATTGTAGAGTGGTGCTACTGAATCGGTTGTACACAATTACTTTAATAAAATAAATTGACTGGTCCTAAATTAGTGCTATTATAATGTTTCCTGTGGAAAGGATGGCATTGCATTAAGACCCCTCATTTTAGGATTTTTGAGCAACCGAGTTGGAACAGTACAATTATTTATTCATACTTCATAAAAAATATAAAAATCACGATCAATATTTTTCGATAAATCAAGTGAAGTTGTTTTTAATTCAATTTTAAAAGTACATACTAATTCATTCAAGTATTACAAGTTCAGGAATTTAAAGATATTATTTTTCTAGTTATTTGAACCTAGATTTTTGTTTTAATTACTAAGAGTACTTTTTCTATATAAAAAACGTGTGAAAATGTAATGGCAATAATCAAACAATTACAATACACACAAGTACATACAAATTCAAGTAAAATCAAATAAAGCCTTTGCATATGTACTCACGGTGTCCCAGGGCATTTCACCATCAGCACCGAGGCCGTCCATGACACCACAGGACGGGGTGCCCCCTGGAAACCCATCCATCGGACCCATGCCCGGACCCATCTGCCCCATCTGTCCAGGCCCGCCTTTCATCATCATCATTTGGTTCCCCGGTCCTCCCATACGGCTGTGACCCATCATATTGGGTCCCATATGCCCCATGGGGCCGCCGTGACCCATCGGCCCCATATTGGGTCCCATTGGCCCGCCCATCATATGCCCCATCTGATTAGGGCCGCCCATCATGTTAGGCCCGCCGCGCATTCCAGCTCGACTTTTTGCCATGGCCAAGTTATTCAGCCATTGAGCGGGGTTTTGTTTATTAAACTGGCCTATTTTTAAGGGATGTTTCTGCAAGGAAATCATTTAAAATTGAACACACATGATATCTATCTAATAGTGTCCCACTTAAAGAAAAATTTAATTAAGTTGAGACCTTTCTTATGCCGTGCTATTTGGCTCCAATCCTATTATGATTTAACATATAACTATCACTGTAAAGTCTCGCAGCTGTAATAATCGTACTAACAAAATTGTAACATCTCCCGGAAAACCACACTTTGATCTTTACGAGTACGTCACTCATTGTTAAAGACATAAAAAGTAAAAAGATAGTTTGTAACTTTTCCTACACCATTTTGATACTTCAAGTTTCAACTAAAACTGTTGATACTCGACAAAATGTTTTTCATTTTTACAGATACAAACCCTATCTCTATGGTCACTTTTTGTCATCCAATCATAAATGGTTCAATCCATTTATATTTTATACCAACTGAATGATTTATTAATTACTAGCTGATGCCAGCAACTTCGTCCGCTTGGATTCTTATAAATCACATTCCCTATTTAACCCACTTGGGGGTGGAATTTCCGAAATTCCTGAAACACGTATTTTTTTATTTTTAACCGACTGTTCAAATACCGATTTTCATGGATACAATTTGAAAAACGACGGACTTTCATACAAACTTTCATCCCCTATTTAACCCCCTTAGGGATGGATTTTGCAATAATCCGTTCTTAGTGTGCGTCTACGTCATAAAAGGAAGCTACTGTGAAAATTTCAAGTTTCTAGCTTCAGTGGTTTAGGCTGTTGATGATAAGTCAGTCAGTCAGGACAAGCTACTTTATATTATAGATAGATAGTATTTTTTACACTATAAACCTTACCTCTAGATACTTCTTGGTGGCCGGCTGGGCGCAGTGATAGGCGATGATAGAATGATGCTGTCCAGAGATGACCGCCTCAGCGCCTTTGTTAGCCAGCATCGTCGAAAACACGAAGATCTGACTCTGCTGCAGGTACAAAAGGAGACATTTCGTGTAAAAATAAGCAACGGAAAGTGGAAGGTATTAAGTTTTGGAACAGAAAACGTACATATTATTCAGAATTAAGGCCGCTCTCTTCACGCGCTTTTCCATACAAACGTATTACGCCTATTATTCTAATATTTGTCGCAATAGGTCTAAAGTTAAGCCAGATATCAATTTATATCTCCATTACCTATGCCATAAAATAAAAATATTAGTAAAATTATATTTATTTTGAAAGTTATGACGCTTGAAAAATCATTATTTTTGGGCAAATTTTGGGGCAACTTCGTGCGTAAATAAACTATATAAGAAACTAGAAAATTGAAAAACGACCGAAGTCTTATCATAGGTTACTTCATAATAATTACAAATGTCTTTAGTTCATGTAAAAAATTGCCAAATATTTGCTAAAATAGGCGAAATTGCAAACCTTGATTTGCATCTTTTTACTTTGCCGTTTTTCACTAAAAATCATGATATCTCAAGCAAAATTTATTTATTTAATTAATTTATTATTTATTTATGTATATATTTTTAGTACTCTTCTATACTGAAGACGTCTCGCTCTCTAAATGCAGAAATCACTGTTTTAGACTCCACTCACCAACGATTTGTCGCTCCCATGGAGAGGGCTCTTAAGGTTAATAGATAAATAGTCAAGTCACGGCAAATAAGTCGAGCGGTGACCTTCAATGCGCAGAAGTCGAAAATGAGGTATCTCGGGGTGTGAGGGGGTCGCGGGGAGGGCGTAGGGATCGTTCGTAAGCACTGATTAGCTCTCGCGGACTCCTCGTAAGCGCTGTTTGGCTCTCCAATCGTATTGTTTCCCGCTCACTCGTACGACGCTGCGCGCACTTGAAGGTCACCGCTCGACTTACGTGCCGGAGGTTATATAAGCCTGCGACGACGACGACGACGACGACGAAAGGAAAAATACGAGAATTTTTGTGTGCGATAAGTGTATAATGGAATGATTAAAAATATAGCTATTAATAAAAACAATATCTAAAACCTAGCAGTTATTACCAAATATAAGTACTGTGATGAGATTAGCACAATTTTGAAATACAAGGATTTTGTGTCATTTTTATTTTTGTTGACAATTATTCCAGTTTAATTATTGTGATCTGACCAGAACATAACTCCAAAACTGGTATTTATTTATAGACTTTAAAAATATTTCGTTTATTTTTATTTTTATTTAGTGTTGATCACACACAATGATATAACCACAGGAAATATTCAATACTTTTAAATTAAAAATTACTTAAGGAACAAGTCCTACCTTTTCTGTATAATTCGCCATTCTCATTACATTTTTTTAGAGAATAAATACCCAAATACAAAAACAGAAAACTTGTACCGCACTACATAGCGGATAAGCAAATGAAAAAAAAAAAAAAACTTTTGCTTCAAGAAATCAAAATGGATCAGTGCCTACGCTTACGAATTGCCTCATGTACAAAACAACATGATTAAAACATGTGTTTATTACCAAAGTCCGATTATAAGACAGTATATGTCTACTTAGGGGTAGTAAAGGGGCTTTTAGCGTTTTATACATCGTGGAATTATACTTAAAGCAATGTCCATACCCTTAAATAGCTTAAACAACATTGGACTTTCGGATTTCAGGCCGCCTTTTAAAGAACTCAGTGTGATACAGATAACATCAGACAGGAGTTACATACAGATAACATCGAAAAGGAATTACAATCGGAGTGCAAAAGCTTGTTGTCAAGTTTCTTATTACAGTTATGTATCAATCAAGATAGGATGAAATATTAACAATCATTGAAGCCAATTTGCCCATAAATGTCCCAAGTAGCAAATTAAATCAAATGTTTCCAAATGGATGATGATGGATGACACATAGTTACCATCGGATACAGGGCCCAAAATGGCTCCCACATCGTCTGGAATAAGATTGACTCCAGCCATAAGGGCTGAATGAATGGAATACATAAATGAAATTATACCCTATTATTACTATCAGACTGCTTGCTGGCTAATATATAATATTGTGTTGCTTCCACTTAGGGCCCATAGACAATGAGTCTATATAAGAAAGCAGTCTTTGCTAATACATCCCATAGATACCCCAGGGTCCATTGGAGCCAAGTTGCCTATATAGCAAGAACTAAATGGGTTCATTGACGAAAATATGTTCTAAAAATTTATTAATGTTCATGACATATTAGCATCTCTCTCCAAAACAAGGTACGTTCGTAAGAAAATGCGCGCATTCGCTCGTCTGTTTTTTATAGAAATGTATGCCTTGTTTTGTAGAGATAGGTGCCAATTTGCCGTAATTTTTTTTTCGATTCGCTTCGACTCTGCGCAAGTATGCCCCGATGTCCTTACCTCCATGCTCCCAGATTGCTTGCTGATTACATTGGAAGGCAATGTCTGCGCTTCGCTGGACATAGGTCCCATGGACACCCCGGGGCCCATTGGACCCGAGTTGCCCATGCGGCATGAGCCCATGTTCTCTGCTCCATTGGGGTTGCGGCAGTTTGGATTACCATCCTATGAACAAGAAGATGAAATGTAATTAGTAAATTATCATATGTCTTTGCATATGCATAGAGCTTTTTTAGAGATATGCTGCACTCGCATAATTCAAGTGAGATCTTCACGCACACCACGATCATGGAAAATGCACGATTTATATTACGATCATATTATATAGATAATTAGTACGACTTTGCACATCTTGACGAGGGCGAAAGAAAACTTAGAAGTGGCCAAATCTAAGTGGTCAAATCTAAGTGGCTAAATCTACGTGGTCATATCTAAGTTGCTAAATCTAAGTGGTCAAATCCAAGTGGTCAAATCTACGTGGTCAAATCTATGTTGCTAAATCTAAGTGGCCAAATCTAAGTGGTCAAATGTAAGTGGCCAAATCAAAACAATATTGACGGAAACAACATACCAACAAAGTAATATACAGCTCGTAAAAAATCAGCCAAGTGCGAGTCGGGCCTCGCTCTTTCAGGGTTCCGTACATAATTATGAACAATATAATATTTTGGGTATAAGAAATATTTAATTGCATCGCAAGAAACCGTGAAAGAAAAACGCAAAATAAGTTCGTTTGTTTTGGTCACAGCTTATAAACTATTTTATGAATCGTTGTTTTCAGTATTTGTTGTACAAATAGAGCATATAGTACATAATATATCGAAATATCATATTCCTAACTAGTTTAGTTTTTTAGATAGCCCCCGTCACAAAAATGGTCTAAAACTGACAATTTTGATGACCCCCCATTTCCTTACTTTTTAAGTAAAAAATTAAAAAAATATATATTCGTACTCTACTCAATGAGCTCTAAACAATGATACCACACAAGCTAAGGTAAGAAAAAAAAATTTTTTTCCGGCTCCTTTCTCATGTATGGGAGCCCCCCTGAAAAATAATTTAATTCAATTTTTAATTCAATATTTGATTTTGGGTCAACGTTTTACACCAAATACCAAAATTTCAGGTTTGTAACTCATTTCGTCTGCGAGCTAGAGACCTGTGACCGGCGGACAGACGGACAGACAGACAGACAGACAGACAGACAGACAGACAGCCGAGTGACATTAATAGGGCTCCGTTTTTACCCTTTGGGTACGGAACCCTAAAAAGCAAGAAACTACGGGCTCACCTGTAGATTCCCCGTAGAGCCTCTGAGTCCTGTCTGTGGGTCGATAATGTCATTGGAGTCCGAGGAGAGTCGCTCCGACTTCAGAGAGCCAGGCCCACCGAGCTCGCACTGGGGAGATTTTGTGGGGTCACCTGAAATAAAGACTCAACTTAATATTTACATATTGCTTTTGACGTGATAACGTCTTATAAATCGATGAACGCCGGCTACACGCACGAAAAGGTATGACTAATTGTCACGTATCGCGTGCAAGCGAGAGCGCGGAACAAGCGATAGAGAAGGCACGATCGGCCTAAGCGGTTCGGCTTGTGACGCATCTATCCCTCTGTTTTCTTATGACGTTATCACGTACAAGTATAAATTGAAAATTTAAAAAACCCCCGACATTCGCCATTTTGTGGCGGCGGCCATCTTGAATTTGCAATAGTGCTATTCTACTAGTCAAGCCCTTTCATTTGATACAAAGGAGTTGTGAAAAAACATGTCATCCGCCATTTTGTAGCGGCGGCCATCTTGGACCGATTTTCATCAAACATAGCTAACAACACTCTCGACTAATTCACCTTTCAAACAAAAAAAAACCGCATTCAAATCGGTCCAGCCGTTTGAGCGCCACAGTGGAACAGACAGACAGACAGACAGACGGACGGACGGACGGACGGACGGACGGACGGACGGACGGACGCACGGACGCACGGACGCACGGACGCACGGACGCACGGACGCACGGACGCACGGACGCACGGACGCACGGACGCACGCACGGACGCACGGACGCACGGACGCACGGACGCACGCACGCACGCACGCACGCACGCACGCGCGCGCGCGCGCACGCACGCACGCACGCACGCACGCACGCACGCACGCACGCACGCACGCACGCACGCACGCACGCACGCACGCACGCACGCACGCACGCACGCACGCACGCACGCACGCACGCACGCACGCACGCACGCACGCACGCACACACTGACACGTCAAACTTATAACACCCCGTCGTATTTGCGTCGGGGGTTAAAAATTAAATTCCGCAAACCGACTTTTTTCTTAGTTGACTTGAATGTGAACATACCGTTAAAAAAACGCGTAAACGACGCACTTTGCTCGACGCTCGCGGCCACGGACAAATATAACAGAATAACGTCACCGGCTTCACGTCTAGCCTTTAGGTCTAAAAAGTCATCGTAGGCGAACGCCCTAAGGTTGTCTTTTTAAATCTATTATTGCCCTAGTTAACAATTAATAATTAAAGGGAAAAATATGTTGACTTTAATATTCTATTACGGTTTTAAACAAATTAAGAAAATAAACTGCATTTATGTGAGCAATTAGAGTCCCTTTTTGGTCAGAGCTCAACCTTTTAACCGTTATTAGTTGATACTTAGGCGGCTATTAGGGCTTCATTAGACGATAGGTTTTGTATCAGTCCATTCGTCGATCATCAGTGATGACTGATGAGTGATGAGCAGAGCAGAGCAATAATTCAGATATTTGTCATGCAAACATTTATTCAGTCATCGCATAAGACGATAGGTCGTCAGTCATATAGCGCTGACTGTGGCAAAACTGACAGGAAAACCTATCGTCTAATGGATCTTTTAAACTATCAATCTGGCGTCGCACAGTGCGATGAAAATCGGGTTTCATAGACTTAGAATTTTTATATTATAATTGTCGGAAATCTTGTCGGAAACTATAACGTAGAACCATTTTAGAAGCCACAAAATTATCATATTTATCTACCTCTGGCGATTATAACGCGAAAAAATTTTTTTTTATTTAAATTTGTATGGAACAATACAGAAAAATCCACTTTATTTGAGACTCGAGAGAGTGCCCCTTATTTCCTCTCGTACGATTATTGCCACTATTTTTCTCTATTTTTTGACATATCGCACATTGCTCGCACGCGATATACTTTGAGTGAAACAGGCCGAGTGTCAAATACCTCGTAAAGAGCCTTATGCATCAAAAATAACGTGTAGAAAATGAAATAATAATAAAAAAAAAAACATTTTTTTTCACCCAAAGTATATCGCGTGCGAGCAATGTGCGATATGTCAAAAAATAGTGGCAATAATCGTACGAGAGGAAATAAGGGGCACTCTCTCGAGTCTCAAATAAAGTGGATTTTTCTGTTTTGTTTCATACAAATTTAAATAAAAAAATTTTTTTTCGCGTTATAATCGCCAGAGGTAGGTAAATATGATAATGTTGTGGCTTTTAAAATGGTTCTACGTTAGTTTCCGACAAGATTTCCGACAATTATAATATAAAAATTCTAAGTCTATGAAACTCGATTTTCGTCCCACTGTGCGTCACGTCAGTTCAATCCGTGACTTTGGATTGACAATAATAGTTCAAAAATAAAAATTAGATAGATATTTTCTATCAATCCGCATATATCACAAAATCTCAGGATTAGACAAAGTTGAGAGATTGTTATCAGAATGACCATTTATGTATGGCGTTTACAGATTTGATTTCGTCTGCAGGTCTATACTCATACTGAGATCAATTTCATGTCAATCATAAATCAGTTTTAAAGCGATTTATGTGATGAACTGTACTGATGCTAAGCTGAGCGTGAAACGTCAGTCTTACAAATTGATCTTACGCCTTATAGATGACAGGTTGGTAGCAGTTTTGTACCAATTTATCAAGCACACGATCAATGTGACTAAGGCCGCTATCCCACTGGCGTTTTGCGAGCGTTGGCGTTTCTCCAACGTCTGCGCAGCGACAACGTCGCGTTGACGCGACGTCAACGTTGAGAGTCTCCAATAGTAGGGGAGCCCAAGAGGGGATTTTTGGATTTACTCGAGCGCGTCAGATTAAGATAAGAGAGGCGAGGCCATCTTGCATCCTGCTGAGTACTCTCTACCATATATGAGCCTTTTAAATAGAGCCGCGCGCAAAAAAAAAAATGATGGGCAGAAATACTCAGAAACGTCAAATTAAGATATGGTGAGTTAATTACGAGCACCAGCAGCTAAGAAAAGTGTATTTAGAAAATCAGACTATTTGAACATAACGTACGAGCGTGGGAGCGTTACAAAGCTGCAAAAAAAAACGTTATGTTGACCTCGAATCTCGAGGGTGGTTGAATTTTTTTCTATTTTGAAGGAAATGATGCAAAAATAACAAAAAAAATATATAATCAGGCGATTTCCACAAGCCGAAGTTATAACAAGTGTAAATTGAAAATTTAAAAAACCCCCGACATTCGCCATTTAGTGGCGGCGGCCATCTTGAATTTGCAATAGTGCTATTCTACTAGTCAAGCCCTTTCATTTGATACCCATATCAAGGGAGTTGTGAAAAAATATATCATCCGCCATTTTGTAGCGGCGGCCATCTTGGACCGATTTTCATCAAACATAGCTAAGAACACTCTCGACTAATTCACCTTTCAAACAAAAAAAACCGCACTCAAATCGGTCCACCCGTTTGAGCGCCACAGGGGAACAGACAGACACACACACACACACACACACACACACACACACACACACACACACACACGTCAAACTTATAACACCCCGTCGTTTTTGCGTCGGGGGTTAAAAATCATCTATTGAAGATGAGAGCGTGCAGCTAGAAGCTTTCCCCACCACTGAAATGGAAAACCTTATATAATCTTTTATTCTTCCTATCAACTAATCTATAAAATCTACTAGGTCCCGACGACGCTCGAGTAAATCCACATTTAGCATCCTCGGCTCCCCTACTATAATGGCAACCGTTCACGCTTCGACTTCGCAACTTCAACGCGACGTCAACGTCGCGACAACGCTGCGCAGACGTTGGAGAAACGCCAACGCTCGCAAAACTCCAGTGGGATAGGGGCCTAAGTTGGCAGATTGATTTGTCGCCAGTTCGGTCGTCTGACGGCCGCCTTATATCAAACACCACAAATGGACATTCGTTCTTATCCTACTAATATTATAAATGTGAAAGTGTGGATGTTTGGATGTTTAGATGTTTGTATGTTTGTATGTTTGTATGTTTGGATGTTTGTTACTCAATCACGCCGCAACTACTGAACCGATTTGGCTGAAATTTTGAATGGAGATAGCTTATGCCCTGACTTAAAACATAGGCTACTTTTTATCCCGGAAAAGTATTCCTGTGGGACTAAAATAGATATAATCTTCCAAAAACGCCATAGAGGGCGCTGACTGTTCTTAGGTAAATCACGTTCACATAACACATTATTGCAATAGTTTGCTGTGTTGCATGCATTGGCAACACATAGGCTACTTTTTATCCTGGAAAAAATGCACAGTTCCCATGGGATTTTGAAAAACCCGAAGTCTATATCTACAACTATAGGTAGATTATTATAGCGAACTTCCTTGATAGAAAGTATAAAGGTTGGAAAAGGGATCGGGAACGGGAACCGGGAATCAACGATTCCCTCGGGATTTGTTCAAAACCGAAATTTACGCGAGCGAAGCTGCGGGCAGAAGCTATCACACATAATCACAATACCAATCCTACTAATCCTACTATCCTACTAATCCTACTAATCCTCCTACTCCTCCTACTATCCTACTAATCCTACTAATATTATAAATGTGAAAGTGTGGATGTTTGGATGTTTAGATGTTTGTATGTTTGTATGTTTGGATGTTTGTTACTCAATCACGCCGCAACTACTGAACCGATTTGGCTGAAATTTTGAATGGAGATAGCTTATGCCCTGACTTAAAACATAGGCTACTTTTTATCCCGGAAAAGTATTCCTGTGGGACTAAAATAGATATAATCTTCCAAAAACGCCATAGAGGGCGCTGACTGTTCTTAGGTAAATCACGTTCACATAACACATTATTGCAATAGTTTGCTGTGTTGCATGCATTGGCAACACATAGGCTACTTTTTATCCTGGAAAAAATGCACAGTTCCCATGGGATTTTGAAAAACCCGAAGTCTATATCTACAACTATAGGTAGATTATTATAGCGAACTTCCTTGATAGAAAGTATAAAGGTTGGAAAAGGGATCGGGAACGGGAACCGGGAATCAACGATTCCCTCGGGATTTGTTCAAAACCGAAATTTACGCGAGCGAAGCTGCGGGCAGAAGCTATCACACATAATCACAATACCAATCCTACTAATCCTACTATCCTACTAATCCTACTATCCTACTAATCCTACTAATCCTCCTACTATCCTACTAATATTATAAATGTGAAAGTGTGGATGTTTGGATGTTTAGATGTTTGTATGTTTGTATGTTTGGATGTTTGTTACTCAATCACGCCGCAACTACTGAACCGATTTGGCTGAAATTTTGAATGGAGATAGCTTATGCCCTGACTTAAAACATAGGCTACTTTTTATCCCGGAAAAGTATTCCTGTGGGACTAAAATAGATATAATCTTCCAAAAACGCCATAGAGGGCGCTGACTGTTCTTAGGTAAATCACGTTCACATAACACATTATTGCAATAGTTTGCTGTGTTGCATGCATTGGCAACACATAGGCTACTTTTTATCCTGGAAAAAATGCACAGTTCCCATGGGATTTTGAAAAACCCGAAGTCTATATCTACAACTATAGGTAGATTATTATAGCGAACTTCCTTGATAGAAAGTATAAAGGTTGGAAAAGGGATCGGGAACGGGAACCGGGAATCAACGATTCCCTCGGGATTTGTTCAAAACCGAAATTTACGCGAGCGAAGCTGCGGGCAGAAGGTATCACACATAATCACAATACCAATCCTACTAATCCTACTATCCTACTAATCCTACTAATCCTCCTACTATCCTACTAATATTATAAATGTGAAAGTGTGGATGTTTGGATGTTTAGATGTTTGTATGTTTGTATGTTTGGATGTTTGTTACTCAATCACGCCGCAACTACTGAACCGATTTGGCTGAAATTTTGAATGGAGATAGCTTATGCCCTGACTTAAAACATAGGCTACTTTTTATCCCGGAAAAGTATTCCTGTGGGACTAAAATAGATATAATCTTCCAAAAACGCCATAGAGGGCGCTGACTGTTCTTAGGTAAATCACGTTCACATAACACATTATTGCAATAGTTTGCTGTGTTGCATGCATTGGCAACACATAGGCTACTTTTTATCCTGGAAAAAATGCACAGTTCCCATGGGATTTTGAAAAACCCGAAGTCTATATCTACAACTATAGGTAGATTATTATAGCGAACTTCCTTGATAGAAAGTATAAAGGTTGGAAAAGGGATCGGGAACGGGAACCGGGAATCAACGATTCCCTCGGGATTTGTTCAAAACCGAAATTTACGCGAGCGAAGCTGCGGGCAGAAGCTATCACACATAATCACAATACAAATCCTACTAATCCTACTATCCTACTAATCCTACTAATCCTCCTACTATCCTACTAATATTATAAATGTGAAAGTGTGGATGTTTGGATGTTTAGATGTTTGTATGTTTGTATGTTTGGATGTTTGTTACTCAATCACGCCGCAACTACTGAACCGATTTGGCTGAAATTTTGAATGGAGATAGCTTATGCCCTGACTTAAAACATAGGCTACTTTTTATCCCGGAAAAGTATTCCTGTGGGACTAAAATAGATATAATCTTCCAAAAACGCCATAGAGGGCGCTGACTGTTCTTAGGTAAATCACGTTCACATAACACATTATTGCAATAGTTTGCTGTGTTGCATGCATTGGCAACACATAGGCTACTTTTTATCCTGGAAAAAATGCACAGTTCCCATGGGATTTTGAAAAACCCGAAGTCTATATCTACAACTATAGGTAGATTATTATAGCGAACTTCCTTGATAGAAAGTATAAAGGTTGGAAAAGGGATCGGGAACGGGAACCGGGAATCAACGATTCCCTCGGGATTTGTTCAAAACCGAAATTTACGCGAGCGAAGCTGCGGGCAGAAGGTATCACACATAATCACAATACCAATCCTACTAATCCTACTATCCTACTAATCCTACTAATCCTCCTACTATCCTACTAATATTATAAATGTGAAAGTGTGGATGTTTGGATGTTTAGATGTTTGTATGTTTGTATGTTTGGATGTTTGTTACTCAATCACGCCGCAACTACTGAACCGATTTGGCTGAAATTTTGAATGGAGATAGCTTATGCCCTGACTTAAAACATAGGCTACTTTTTATCCCGGAAAAGTATTCCTGTGGGACTAAAATAGATATAATCTTCCAAAAACGCCATAGAGGGCGCTGACTGTTCTTAGGTAAATCACGTTCACATAACACATTATTGCAATAGTTTGCTGTGTTGCATGCATTGGCAACACATAGGCTACTTTTTATCCTGGAAAAAATGCACAGTTCCCATGGGATTTTGAAAAACCCGAAGTCTATATCTACAACTATAGGTAGATTATTATAGCGAACTTCCTTGATAGAAAGTATAAAGGTTGGAAAAGGGATCGGGAACGGGAACCGGGAATCAACGATTCCCTCGGGATTTGTTCAAAACCGAAATTTACGCGAGCGAAGCTGCGGGCAGAAGCTATCACACATAATCACAATACAAATCCTACTAATCCTACTATCCTACTAATCCTACTAATCCTCCTACTATCCTACTAATATTATAAATGTGAAAGTGTGGATGTTTGGATGTTTAGATGTTTGTATGTTTGTATGTTTGGATGTTTGTTACTCAATCACGCCGCAACTACTGAACCGATTTGGCTGAAATTTTGAATGGAGATAGCTTATGCCCTGACTTAAAACATAGGCTACTTTTTATCCCGGAAAAGTATTCCTGTGGGACTAAAATAGATATAATCTTCCAAAAACGCCATAGAGGGCGCTGACTGTTCTTAGGTAAATCACGTTCACATAACACATTATTGCAATAGTTTGCTGTGTTGCATGCATTGGCAACACATAGGCTACTTTTTATCCTGGAAAAAATGCACAGTTCCCATGGGATTTTGAAAAACCAGAAGTCTATATCTACAACTATAGGTAGATTATTATAGCGAACTTCCTTGATAGAAAGTATAAAGGTTGGAAAAGGGATCGGGAACGGGAACCGGGAATCAACGATTCCCTCGGGATTTGTTCAAAACCGAAATTTACGCGAGCGAAGCTGCGGGCAGAAGCTATCACACATAATCACAATACCAATCCTACTAATCCTACTATCCTACTAATCCTACTAATCCTCCTACTATCCTACTAATCCTACTAATATTATAAATGTGAAAGTGTGGATGTTTGGATGTTTAGATGTTTGTATGTTTGTATGTTTGGATGTTTGGATGTTTGTTACTCAATCACGCCGCAACTACTGAACCGATTTGGCTGAAATTTTGAATGGAGATAGCTTATGCCCTGACTTAAAACATAGGCTACTTTTTATCCCGGAAAAGTATTCCTGTGGGACTAAAATAGATATAATCTTCCAAAAACGCCATAGAGGGCGCTGACTGTTCTTAGGTAAATCACGTTCACATAACACATTATTGCAATAGTTTGCTGTGTTGCATGCATTGGCAACACATAGGCTACTTTTTATACTGGAAAAAATGCACAGTTCCCATGGGATTTTGAAAAACCCGAAGTCTATATCTACAACTATAGGTAGATTATTATAGCGAACTTCCTTGATAGAAAATATAAAGGTTGGAAAAGGGATCGGGAACGGGAACCGGGAATCAACGATTCCCTCGGGATTTGTTCAAAACCGAAATTTACGCGAGCGAAGCTGCGGGCAGAAGCTATCACACATAATCACAATACCAATCCTACTATCCTACTAATCCTCCTACTATCCTACTAATATCATAAATGTGAAAGTGTGGATGTTTGGATGTTTAGATGTTTGGATGTTTGGATGTTTGTTACTCAATCACGCCGCAATTACTAAACCGATTTGGCTGAAATTTTGAAAGGAGATAGATTATACCCTGACTTAAAACATAGGCTACTTTTAATCCCGGAAAAATCTACAGTTCCCACGGGATTTTGAAAAAAACCGAAATCTCTAGCTACAACTATAGGTAGATTACTATAGCAAACTTCCTTGAAAGTAGGTGTAAAGGTTAGAAAAGGGAGCGGGAATGGGAACCGGAAATCCACGACTCCCTCGGGATTTGTGAAAAACCAAAATTCTCGCGGGCGAAGCCGCGGGTATTCTCTAGTTGCAATATAATTATGACATACTAGCTTCTGCCCGCGGCTTCGCCCGCGTAAATTTCAGTTTTTTACAAATCCCGAGGGAATCGTGGATTTCCGGTTCCCGTTCCCGCTCCCTTTTCCAACCTTTATACCTACTTTCAAGGAGGTTTGCTATAGTAATCTACCTATAGCTGTAGCTATAGATTTCGGTTTTTCAAAATCACGTGGGAACTGTGGATTTTCCCAGGATAAAAAGTAGCCCGTGTGTTAAGTCAGGGCATAATCTATCTCCATTCAAAATTGCAGCCAAATCAGTTCAGCAGTTGCGGTGTTAAAGTGTAACAAACATACACATACACAAACTTTCGCCTTTATAATATTAGTGTGACAATGCAGAATGTCGCCCGTTTTCTCTTATGTGATTTGTCAGTGATAAATAATCGCCAGGCCTTCACTTCACCTGTTATTACTGTTAGTGTTGGTTTAATGATGATTTTTAACCCCCGACGCAAAAACGACGGGGTGTTATAAGTTTGACGTGTCTGTGTGTGTGTGCGTGTCTGTCTGTTCCCCTGTGGCGCTCAAACGGGTGGACCGATTTGAATGCGGTTTTTTTTTGTTTGAAAGGTGATTTAGTCGAGAGTGTTGTTAGCTATGTTTGATGCAAATCGGTCCAAGATGGCCGCCGCTACAAAATGGCGGATTACATATTTTTTCACAACTCCCTTAATATGGGTATCAAATGGGCTTGATGGCTTTGAGGGCTTGACTAGTAGAATAGCACTATTGCAAATCCAAGATGGCCGCCGCCACAAATGGCGAATGTCGGGGGTTTTTTAAATTTTCAATTTATACTTGTTAAGAATATTAGCCATGATGAACTAATATTCCCCTTTCCTCTCCAAATAAGCCAAAGCTTGTGTGAAGGAGTGGATACGATAATAGTGTTGGATTTGGTTTGGATTGGAACCGTCGACTGTTTGGTTTCGAACCGCACCGACGACCGTTGCGTTATTGAGGCTGTAAAATCTTGTTGAAAAGAGGAATTCACTCACCATCGCTGTCCATGAGGCCGTCAATTTCAGTCTTAATGCCGTCGACGCCGAGATCGGCGTTGGAGTCCTCACCACCCTGACTGTGGGGCTCCATCTTGACCCTGTGCGCCGGCTCGTCGGGTTCCTTCTTTAACGCCGCCGGAGTCGGTAAAGAGGCCGATGGTGGACGTGAACCGTGTCCTATCGACATTCAACAATGTTAAACTTGTGGGTCTTATATCTAACCAGCTGGACGACTTCACCCACCTGGATCTAGGTTTGTCAATAATCCCTTGGGGACTTTAAGGCAGCCCGGGCACAGTCAATCTAGGTTGTGACTTGTGATCCATAATCAAAATCACATATTACCTACATAAGACTACAACCAAATGTTGATCGTGGATCCGATTTTGAATCGATTTGTCTTTCTCTGAATCGATTTTGACGGTACTTTTACACTCAGGTAGAGGTTTATGAAATGAATGATCTAATCTCACCTGATAGTAAGATACATGTCGAGATTCCAAGGAATCAAAAAGGCGACTTTGTACCTGAAAGCGCAGTATTGACAGACGCAAAGGACACTGGATACTTTCCAAAACACCTATTACTATCAGTTGACATATAATCAACTCACCGGGTTCTGCAGGGTCATTGGGTTCATCTTTGAGACGGGCACCGCCGCCCTTCTCCTTCTCCTTGATCATTCCCCTACGTGCCTTCGCCAACTTGACTGCGCACAACAAAACACATTTATTTCACATGTATGAAGTTAGCACTAGTATCAAAAGTATACTTATATACTTTTGTAGTAAGTGTACTACAAAAGTATCCTATATCCTACCTCGGAGTATAATCTCAAATTGTACCAAGTTTCATTCGAATCCGTTCAGTAGTTTCGGCGTGATTCGCGGCCAAGATACAGACAGACAGACAGACAGACAAAAATGAAAAAAATTGCAGTTTTGGATTCAGTATCGATTATAGAGTGCCCTCCAAAAGAAATTTTCAAAATATCTTCAATGTACAGAATTGGATCCGTTACAGTTTTATTATATTATAGATAGATAGATAATTTTCATGATTTTAATTAAAATTGATATTTTTATTGTATGTACAATTTTAGTAAAAAAAGTATCAAATGATTTATGGTTCCTCTACATATTCAAAATCTTCTTGCTCTGAAAAGAAACATCTTGTTTTCAGTTCAGATGGATGAAGAATTGTTTCCATTTCAGGCATTAAACTACAGAATATCTCTTTATTAGTCAAAACTATATTATCTCTTTGACAGTCGACCAGTATGGTTATTCTGAGCTTTTCACTCTGCACTCATTGTGTTTTGATATTTAGTACTCAGTAAAGTTTTCGAAGTGTGCAAGCTCAGACTAACCATATGGGCTGTATGATTAGTCTGAGCTGACCTAGAGGTTGGTTAAAAGCACACTCATCTGTTAAGACAACTCCTGGACGTTAATCAGTTGCAGTGAACTTTATTATAGCCTATTTATCATTACATAGATAATAATATATCGTTAGGTAGATAATATTGCCTATAATCGTTTCTGTTCAAACTTTAATAAAACGTTTAATAATGGACAAGAATGGAAAATATATCCCCATGTCAAATAACTTTATACATATCAACATTGGTAACTTGATTTCATTGTACTCAGTGACACAAGTCACAACTTTAGTTAAAACAAGCGGAAACCTGCAACTTCGTTCGCATGGATATTGGTTTTTCCCATTTGGTACAATCCCATGGGAATCATTTTGTTTTTCCTAAGCTCCTTTGAGCTAATACCTTGCTAAAAACTGTTAAAAGTTCACTGGTAGATGTTTAGGTAGATCAAAATGTAAACATCCGCCAGCGAAAGTCCCATCAAAATCGATCCAGCCTTTTCGAGATTGGCCAGTAATCTTTAAAGTATCTCCTTTCTAACAAAAAAAGAATGAATGAAATCGGACCACGCATTAATGAATTACAGCTAAGTACACATTTTAACTTTCTTCCCCTCTCCCAAGGGAACCATGCTGAATTTTGGTATTAAAAGTATCCTATATGTTACTCCATAGTATAAACTTAAATCATGCCAAGTTTCATTTCAATCCATTCAGTAGTTTTTGCGTGATGCACAAACATACAGACAAACAGATAAACAAACAGACAAAAATTTAAAAAATAGCTTTTTTACGTTTTATTACTTATCCCTAACATCCCCCAGTTATTATTTTGCAAAAATCTTTAATGTACAGATACGGCAAGTCTACGATTTTATTATATGTATAGATTAGGGAAAAATTCACTCACCCTACTTTCAATTTAGAATTAACAATATTACCTGTATTCATTAATAATAATCTGTATGCTTTTTTCTTAATGATTCCAATGACATAAGTTTTTTAGATAGCTTTCATACAAAATTAAAAAATTATTATATACAAAGATATTTAAAATTTTATGACATGCACCAATTTTCCACAAGAGTAACTCAACGGTTTCATTAAAAATCGTGCAAAATTACAGACATTCAAGAGGTTGCCAGTAAGGATTTCATTTAATGTTAACATTAACATTTTTTATTTACAGGTTTCGAGGATATATATCAAAGGACCCATATATCAAGATATATATCCAACTGGGTTTGACGATATTATATATTAATAATGGATATATATCAAATGTTTTTTTAATGATATATTGCAATACATGTTTCTTGATTATTCTATTATTTTTTATAAAGAAAGTAATCGCTAGATAATTTTAGTAACATAGCAGATAGTATGCATAAATAATACAATAAAATAATAATATGGCTTTTTAAACTTGATATATATATCATAAATATCTGATATTTTGATATTTATAATAAATATATCGGATATTTTCGAACCCCGAATATTTATAATAAACACACAAAGATGTCAGCACATGATATTAGAACAGCATTCCGTACCAGTCATAGATTCTTTGAAATCATTGATTACTTGATAATTTGAAATCATTTTATAAAAACTTATTTGAATAAAAACTTTCTATTCTGTACTATTCTATGACCTGAAAGCTTGTTTATTGAAAAGATGGTTTATTGTTCTGTGTTGTATGTTCATAATTCAGAATAATTTAGATTAGGTATTAAAAACTGTACTGCATGTCACCATAAGTTTACTTACATTTTTCACAGACAGTCTCAGTCAATTTTTGTGATCTGGTTTTACTTGCCTCAAGATCCTGAGTGACTGAATGTATAATCAGTTACTGGCAATAGGTGCAACCAAGATCCAATGTATACCATACTTTTGTTATTAACTTATTACACTCTGTAATGTCTCAGTTGATGCAACATAGGTTAAATAACCTGCAGTGCTCAGTCCTGAGCACAGGTAAACATTATTTTGTATACATACAAATACGTAACGATCCGATCGTTTCGTCACGGGCGCAATAATTGGCACCTGTCCCACGAATTCACTGCACGGCACTTCATTACGTGCATTTCATTATGCTGCAGTATGTAAACTATCGGAATTCATATAAATAGAGATTCTAAAGAACCTTGGCGCCCGAAGACACGCCAGCATCCACACACTGGCCCTCGCCTACGATTCTAGCCATTTACACAATTAAAACTAAATTCCACCGCGAAACGCTATAAAAATTCCAGGTTCAGTCTCCATACATAAACAATAAGATAGATCGGGTGTAGACAGGCGCGAAGCACACTGAACGCACGTTTATTATGGCCGATTTATTACCAAACGCACGCCGTTTCACCTAAACGACACCTCCAGAGAAAGCGTCTAACATTAATTGATATCATTCGTGTGATCTAATTAAGGTATAACGAGGGGTATGCAGTGAGAAACAAAAAATCGGGATCGCTGACATTTTTGTTTATGGTACATCGACGAGAGGAGATCCAGAATCCACAAATAGCGAATAAACGTACATGATTACCGCCTCCTGACGGATTCTAGCACTTGATAACACAAAACAGGGTGATTCTTCACATTTAGGTAAACATCGTCAGATTGTACACTTTTAATTAATTTCTTTCTATCAACTTGGATCACAAATCACCACGCACACACAACATACATAATATATATATACACCAATACACATGGGATGGATACTTCTCACTCACAAAATTTCCTTTTCTACACAAAAACAACAAAAGTCCGAGAATGAGATATTCGTTCGGTAACGCGCAACGTAATATTCGGTTTGTCGATGTTTTTAATCGATATTTCAGTAGGTATTCGGTTCTAAGCTTACTTTGTGTTTGTTTATAAACTTTGAAGATGTTTGAGGTCAATAAAACACCAAAAACAATTACCAATGTAATTTTAAAAACAAAAGAGTACATAATATTGCTTTTTACAAAATATTATATTTTTACCTATTCTCTTTCATCATCTATCTTCTATCTATACAAATAATAAAATCGTAGACTTGCCGTATCTGTACATTAAAGATTTTTGCAAAATAATAACTGGGGGATGTTAGCAATAAGTAATAGAACGTAAAAAAGCTATTTTTGAAATTTTTGTCTGTTTGTCTGTATGTTTGCGCGCGCATCACGCAAAAACTTGGTATGATTTAAGTTCATACTACGGAATAACATATAGGATACTTTTTATCCCAAAATTCAGCACGGTTCCCTTGGGAGAGGGGATGAAAGTTAAAATGTGTACTTAGCTGTAATTCATTAACGCGTGGTCTGATTTCATTCATTCTTTTTTGTTATAAAGGAGATACTTTAAAGATTACCAGCTAATCTCAGAAAGGCTGGATCAATTTTGATGGGACTTTTACTGGCGGATGTTTACATTTTGATCTACCTAAACATCCGCCAGTGAACTTTTAACAATTTTTAGCAAGGTATGAGCTCAAAGGAGCTTAGGAAAACAAAATGATTTCCACGGGATTTTTAAAAACCAATATCCACGCGAACGAAGTCGCGGATGTCCGCTTGTCCTAAATTTTTTTGAAATCATATAGGCAGTCTTTTAAATAATTATTATACTGTTTCTTTTCATTTCTTGTTACTTATAAATACGTGTTTCAGGTTTTTCAAACCTCAGGTGGATATTGAATAAAATAACAAAAATCAACGTGGATGAAGTCGTGGGCATCAGCTAGTATTTTATTAATGTTAATCTAGATTTGAAATTACATAAGTGGAATCAGTGGATATCACTAGTGTTTGCTTAAGGTACATCCCTAAAAACATAATTTAATTTGAACAATGACAATAAAGTCAATAAAGTATCCGAACGTTTTGTCTATTACTGTTTCAAAGTATTTAAATATTGCGTTCAAGATAAGATTATGAATAAAAGCCGCCATTTTTTATTTTTGTCTTGCTCTGACTATGTATCAGGTGAGTAGGAGAGAAATAGAAAATGGCGGATTTAGATTGCTTTTCTTTTCTTGATCGCATTAAAGCTTTAATGGTTTTAAATTTTAATAATTTACTAAATAGCTTCTGAAATTAATTTAAATTACCTTTATTGTATGTATGTACCTCAATGAAATTAATAAAGATAATTTAAAATAAAGGTGCATCTGCACTATCAACTTGATGTGTCGTTTTTAATATAATTCTTAAAATGAAGTATGTAGAGGTAATTCTTCCTATTTTGAATAAGTAAAAAAAAGAACGAAATTGACTCACAGAAATCTCAGATTTAAATAAAAATATATACCTATTACCTATTATTTCTACAATAATTATTCACGGTAAACATAGCTTCAGGAAAAAAGTTATGCCAAAATGTCAAACACTGTCATAAAAGACAAGAGTTGTCTATGATTAATTTAATGGTGAAGGGAGGAGGGGCAACGATAGAGATTTCGCTTCGTTGTCGTGTATTTTATAATTCTAAAGTGTTTTGTGATAAAATCTTCATAAATGGATTGAATTAAGTGACACTGTTATATGCTACATGAGTGGATTGGACGGTTCAATAGTTGCTTGTGAAGACCGGTGATCGAATTCCGACCGCTCCCTGTGCGTAAAGTACGTACGTCAGTCGCTAAGTATTTTTCATGCTGTTTGTACTACTTGCGTATAGTAGGGGCCGTGTGATAGTAAAAGCTGTTGGAAAGTGCATTCATACGGGAAACTGTTGCCGTAAAAACTAATCTCACGTTCCGTTTACTTTAGAGCGCAAAGTGTTTTGTGGTGGTGTCGGTGCGAATTCGATGTTTGAGGCCATTTTTGGTCAGTTCTAATCAGTGGTATTTACGTGCAAAGTATCGTATAAATTGTGTTCTGCGTGAGTATTGACCCCTATAGATTAACTAAGCTTATCACACAACCACATCCATATTACCCTACACCTTTTGTTACATGATAATCTGAATAATTTGTACATTTAATATTAACTATTTTGTTGTTTTAGTACAAAATATGACTTGTCTTATATCTCTAGTGTGATAAAATGAATTATAATCAATGAATACTGTTTGAACATCTATGTATCATGCTGGTGTCTCGGTAGCATTAGTTTCAAATCATTCAGTAGTTAGTATATTTAAATGTTATGCCGAGAAATACCTCTACTTAACATAAGTACCTTGTCTTGTCATAGACAGTTGATAATAAATAGTTACTTCATGAATCTCACACTGGATAACTATAATACATTTTATGAACAACTAATACAATATCACAAGTTTAAAATAATTAAGCATTGTCTTACATGTCATTTATTTATAACTAGCTGATGTTAACAACACACAGAGAATGGTTCTTGTGCAAAAATGTAATATTAATAAATATGAGGTTAGCTGACAACTGCTTTTACTAGCCTTCTCTGTCTAGTTAGTATGACACAATTATCATCATCATCATCATCAGCAGGCTTTAAATTGTTTGTGTTTGTTGCAATTCACAAGCCCACTCATGGGCGCCGGCAGGGGGGTGCCAGGTGGTGCACTTGCACCCCTTGGGAATCTCGGGATCAACAGGAATTATTGAAATAAAAAGCTGTCTGTTGGAAATCATTTTGTAAATGTCTCGAACATAAAATAAACTGGGCTTCAGATTTAGAATTTCATTTCCGACTAAAATTTCAGTTTTTTATTAACAATCATAATACGGCGAACATTGTAAGAAAACTAAAATCTGCACCACCTGGAAATTATTTCTGCCGGCGCCCATGAGCCCACTGTAATTTAGGTTATGATGGTGTGTCTGTTTTGGAAAAGTCCTTAAACAAAACTAGCTAATGTGATAATAATTTTGTCTGTGTGAATTAAGGATTTTGAAAATTCTGTGAAAACTCGGCTCGCCCGGGATATAAAATGACCTACATTCATCTCTGTGATGAATTTATTTTCTGTGATAAATGTCCAGATCCGTTCAATGGCTAAACCATGAATAAGACATATTTTATAATATTAGTAGTTTTATTCTATTAAATTTGAAATCATATTCTACCATGTTAATATTTTACATAAGAATAATTTAAAGGTAAGTAGGTCCTATCAGCTAGTATTATAAATGGAAAATTGTGTCTCTATATCTGTTATCATTTCACTATCGCTCAAAGGACACAATTGTTGTAGTAAAGTTGACAAAGTAGATGCATCCTTTAGAAGTTTAGATGGACAAATTTTATTCTAGAAACCAAAGAGTTACCATGGAATTTTTACAAACCTAAATCTAAGCAGAGAAGGAAGGATGACTTCAGATATATCTATTCTGGAAACAACATGCTTTATCTATTTTCTCATATTTTAATGTGCTTATCATATGATACAATGAAAAAAGTCTCATAGCTCAGTGTTATAGCGGGTAGACTAAAATCCGAAAGAATATAGTTTTAAGTTGCATCTGTTGAACTATTAATCATCATACATACCACCTAGCATAAGGTTACCTGTTAGATAACTACAGAACAGCTTTATTTACGTTGTTATATTGTTGAAATGAATGTAGTGAAAACAATACAAAAACTAAGGTCAGGCACCTCAGCGCCTGAGTTGCACCTTAAGGTGCGTCCAGACTTGAACATTTCACCGAACCGAACAGCGAACATTTCGGCGAACTTGTTACGCTCAATGTGGACGGCGCGCTTGGAGCGCTTGAGATGGGTTACTGCGTAACAGTTCGGCGAAAGTTTCGCCGAACTGTTACGCAGTAACCCATCTCAAGCGCTCCAAGCGCGCCGTCCACATTGAGCGTAACAAGTTCGCCGAAATGTTCGCTGTTCGGTTCGGTGAAATGTTCAAGTCTGGACGCACCTTTAGGAACACAGTGTTTATCGTCCCTGCAGAAAAAAAATTTGTTGATAGTATCTCTAATATTAAGATTTTTTTCAGTAAGAACACTAAGGGCCTGTTTCACCACCTTCTGATAAGTGTTGATAGCCTATTCACATATTTTGTGTTTGTCACTTGACATTAAGTAAGAAAGTGACAAAACTTACGTTTAGGCTATCTGACACTTATCAGATGGCGGTGAAACAGAACATTTCTGAAATAAAAAGTAGCTTAGATAATAGATATACACTTGTACAATCCTCTGCCTGTCCCGTCTCATCAAAAACTGTTCAGTTATTCCAAATATTATCCTGGAAAAACAGACAGGAAGAAATTTTTAAAACATCTGTTTGAATTATGGTCGATCTTCATATTATAATCTTAACAGCTTAATAAGAGATGGTTACCTATTTCTAAATCGCACACTTTTTATTTATATATCTGTATAGATAATTTAATTTGGACTGGGAAACTGGGGACTTGAATTGGGAAAATTGGATAACTTCTTTTCTTGTTTTATTGGTTTTCTATAGTGCCAAAACAGCACGATGCACTCCATCAGTGTCACAAGATAATTTCGTAGACTTTAGGTAGATGAACCTATAATCTTAATGGTCGTAGCATTAGGGTTTGTTTTTTTTTTTCGTCAACATATTTTAGCAAAATATTTCGATACTAGAAATTTCTGGTATCAATTTGATTATCAACAAAATATTTGGTTATTGATATACTTCGATATGTAGAATCTCTTCGCGCGATGAGTTTGACGACTGACTCCGCCGCACTGCTGCCCAGCGCGTCGCCACCGTCACCCGTCCTGTCTGTCCAGGGGCCTCTCTACCTATTTCTAAAAATATTACTAAGTTGTGTGGTATTTACCAATTTCTTCTTTTTTCGCCGGCCCGCGTCCGTTTTTGCCGCGTGATTCATAAATTAGGTATTTTATTCAGTTTCGTTTTTTACTTTGAATTATTTTTCCTGTTTGTATCAAATACGTCAATGGCCCTTTTTAGGGTTCCGTAGTAAACAAGGAACCCCAATAGTTTCGCCATGTCCGTCCGTCTGTCTGTCCGTCCGTCCGTCCTCGGTTAATCTCAGAGACTATTAGTGCTAGAAATCTGTAATTTGGCATGGGTATAAACATTAATCACGCCGACAAAGTGGTGAAATAAAATTTTGATAAATATTTTTTTAATGGGTAGCTCCCCTACATGTAAAGTGGGGATGAATATTTTTTTCTCGTCTACCCCATGGTGTGGGGTATCGTTGAATAGGTCTTTTAAAAATACTGTGGGTGTGGGAACATCATTTTTCGATTTCTAGATCCGTTTGTAAAATATGATGTTTTAAAGTGCTAATTTTTATTAGAGTCAAATGTCCCCCCCCTCTATCAGTCAAATGGCAGTATATAGGAACTTGAAAAAATTCACAGCAGTAGTATATATATAATCAATTTTAAAGGAAAACTATCATGGCTAAGTAGGGTTCACAGGTTAAGGAGTTATATCTGTTTTTCGAGGATTGTGACTACGGAACCCTACACTGCGCGTGGACCGCCACGCACTTGGCCGGTTTTTGTATAATAAATGGAGTTACCTTAGACAATTTCTTAGGTCCAACATCTTTTTTGCTACTAAAAACTCGTGCTCAGTTAATTTTTTGTACTTTATCACTGCTACGGTTGAGATTGGTACTTAACTATAGCACAGAATAATAACTAGTACCTAAAGGTAACTATAGCAAACAAACATATAAGAAACAAAACTGCTTTGCCAAAATATAAAGCTTAGCTTGAGTTGCTCTTAGAAGACGCTGCGCCACGGCTGCAGTTCACTCTGTTGCTCCTGACGTATGGTATCTGTGCGTACTTTGGCCTTATTTAAACAATGCCCATAGGCCATAACTACCCTAGTCAGTTTGGCGTAATTACGCGTAGATGTATATCAAAATGAAAATCTCTTTGAAGACTCGGCCGACTTGTTTATTTTCTAAAATGGAAAAATAAATCTTAAAATTCATCCGCGGTTAGTGAAAACCCTACCGGTTTCGCTCGCAGGGTCTCAAATCTCAGCTGTTCAACAGCTGTTGGTATTTCAGCGGTTAAAGCAGGAAACACACAGCGCGAGATGCCGTCGCGGCGCGACATTCTTTGCGAACGTGGCTGATGGCTCTTACTTAGTGTCGCCACGTGTCGCGACACATCTGCGGAACGTACGGTGCCGAACGTTCGGTTGAATACGCTCGCAGTGTTTTTCAAGTCCCCCTAGCCTAGACACAGCCGAAATTACGTCGCGTATGAAAAACAATGGTTTACAGTCGGCAGCTCTGGAACAAATTTTTTAGTGATTAATAACAAGCTAAATTTTCGTGAGTAGGTTCGTTTCGACGAGACGAACAAGTTTTTTATCTATGAAAATTCTTGATGGAGGTAGCTACTCGAGTGGAGAGGTGTTAAAAATTTCGATTCGCTTGGGTGGGAAATCGTTCCACTAAAGTAGGACTACGTAGCCATTTTATTATACAAGTATCTACTAAGCTGAATGTACAGCTAGTTATTAATAATTTTTAATCATTTTTATAACCTCATTATTTGGAAATATTCGGAGTGGAGGAAGCTGTGGAATATCATTAATAACTAAGTAACTGATTTTTTATGCAGCCTAGTAAATATGTACTTGTATAATAAAATGGCTATATAGTCCTACAAATTTAGTGGAACGAGTTCCCGCCTGAGCGAATCGAAATTTTTAACACCTCCCCACCCGAGTAGCTACCTCCATCGAGAATTTTCATAGATAAAAAAATTATTCGTATCGTCGAAACGAACCTACTCACGAAAATTCAGCTTGTTATTAATCACTAAAAAATTTGTTCCAGGGCTGCCGTATATTAACTATATAGTTTGGTATTATTGGTATGTGGGGAATATACCAAAAAAAGTTAAAAAAAAGTTGGGGTTAAAGATTCATTAGGCGTGGTTTTTTTTTAAATAATACAATTACTTTTTGAAAAAATCGGTCGGGACAGCTGATTACGAGTTTACAGAGAAACGCCCATAATAAAAATATCTGTCAAAAATATCTAAATTACGCGAAGAGTTGGTCGTGTTGGACGCGTGTCCGCCGCGCGCTGTGTCCACGCCTTTACGATACTGGTTTTGCTATCAGCACCAGCGCGATCTCCACATGCGAGCGATCAAAATGCATACAACAATATTGTGCTCATTTCATATGCCGCTTTATTAAATTCACTGGATTTTACATTTGTGTACATGTGCCTATTTAATTATTAAAATTCAACAGTTCGCGTAAATGTTTATTTATTTCAACCAATATTTCAACATTTAATTTCCTCTGATCAAAAATTGAGCTTATTTCTACTCAACTGGTACCTACCTATTTTAATTAGTTATTTCGCTTTTTAAATCATTATATTATGTAGTTTTTTAACATTCGCAAGTTTTTGGCAATGTCCATTACAGCTGAGATGAGCCGCATACGAATGCCAGCGAATTGTTCATGAATTCTGAATTTGAAACTAGACCGGCAAGACAATCTTCGGCAGATTACGGTAATGTTGAAAACAATCAATCGCCGATTCAATCTCGACTGGGCAGCTTTAGGAAATTTATAATTTATTTTATAACGTCCAGAATTATAATTAAGGCCAAATTAGACGGTGCCCCGTTCATCGTTCATTTTTGCGGTGAACGATGCACGATACGATATTTACTATGGCAAAGTGCCTGTGAACGATGAACGGTCGGTGTTTAGACGGTTCATTTTCCATGATTCACCAATGAAGCTTCAAAAATGAAAGAAAAAATGAAAAAAAAAAAATGAACCGTCTAATTGGCCTTTAGGAAATATATAATGTCCAAAAATCCCTCAGAGTCTGTAGACCACAGTCTTCAAACTTTGCACATTGTTAATGATGAGTGATCACTGATGACTGATGACTTTTTCTCGCGATGAAATCCATACTAATATTATAAATGCGAAAGTGTGTCTGACTATCTGTGTGTCTGCTAGCTTTTCGCGGCCCAACAGTTTAGCCGATTTAGATGAGGTACAGAGGTAGCTTACATCCCGGGGACGGACATACGCTTCTTTTTATCACGGAGTTCCCAAGGGAATCTTAAAGCTTTGCACTGTATGCTTAGTGCTTACTTGGTGCTTACATACAGTGCAAAGCTTGTATGTATGTCCTGGGCACAAACCCTGTGCACGTACCTGTGACTATAGTGAGTAGATATCAAATTAAAATAAACATAATACAAATAAAAACTTATTTAGTACGCTTCGTACCTACTTAATATAATGTACAGAAAAAATATTTAATGTTGGTCCGCCAAAGCAGCCGTGGACATTAGGTGCATTCACACAGCATTCGGAGCGGGCATGGCTTAATTACCCTCGCAATTAACACTGGAAATATGAAGTCGGGACTAAATTAACTGCGTTACGTCGACGCGACTATACGGTGCGGACTGCGGACTTTAGCCAACTTGTTAGGTAAATAGGATGTTGTTATGTTATATTTATTTACTACGAGCTGATGGCCGCAACTTTGTCCGCGTGGATTCATATATATCTCATACAAACTTTGAACCCCGTATTTAACCTCCTTAGGGGTTGAATTTTCAAAAATCCTGTCTTTGCGGATGTCTACGTCATAATAGCTATCTGTATGCCCGGCTACTGTCTCGTGGTCCTACTGGTTGACCCACTCAGTGGGACTAACAGGAATTGAAATTCCCACTGAGTGGGTCAACCAGTGGGACCACGAGACAGTAGCCCAAATTTCAACCCAATCCGTCCAGTGGTTTGAGCTGTGCGTGCCACAGATCAGTCAGTCACGTGAGCCAGTCAGTCACCTTTCCCTTTTATATATTCAGATTATTTTTGTTCATCACTTATATTAGGACTACTTATAAGTTGGTATGCTAAACTTCAATTTTTCTACATAGAACTCATTTAATTGATTACCTATTGATTAAGTAATGGAGATATATTTCTTAATAACCTCGAGAGATTCTCGGTTTAAATTTCATTTATCGCGATAAATGAAATTTTTCGAAACGCAACGAAAAAACAAAGTTTCAATAAAGTAATACCACCTACTAGGCATTCTATTGGGAAATCATCTGTGATGCTTTATTATTAAATGTTTTTAAACATAACGTGATTTTCTCTGTACCTACGGATGTAAATAGTTACTTGCAGTCAGTTGCAATGAAGTATATGACAATGGGCTTCATCCAAATAATGGTTATCTTAATTAAAAACGTATTTTTAAATAATAGAAGCCAACCGCGGATGAAACTTAGGATCCCTTTTGCTTCGTTAGAAAGGGTTGTTGAGCACTCAATGTACTAGTAAGTATCATAATTTAACCAAAAATTGTTGGACGCTCCGACCTCAAAAGTCAATTTATTTCTCCGAGACACCGAACTATCGGAGCATTAGTGGTGACAATTGACAAACGGCGAGCCTTATCCGCAAGGAGCCAAGCTTAAACCGATTACCTGTACCTGTACCGACAGAGATTCCTAGCCCCAGCTCTGAATTTGTGTAATGTTAAATAGATTGCTTCTACACTTTATTAGCCAAGTTTATTTGTCTACTTGTTTTCCTTTCACGAACCGATCGTGACGAAACTTGGCACAGATATGGCGCACATCTCGGAGACATCGGATACATTTCATCCCAGGGTTTTTGAAAAGCCTAAATCCACGCAGATGAAATGTCAAACATCAGATAACAATAAATAAAACCTACATAAGTACTTGTAGTGATCACTATCATGGCAAAGAGAACTAACCGCGTCTTATGCTAGAATGACAGATTGACGGCTATCCTTTCTACTGGTAAAAATGAGAAAATATATCTGTATGTGTGTGTGTGTTGTTACTCTTTAACGCCGCATCTACTGAACCTATTTGGCTGAAATGAATGGAGATAGATTATGTCCTGACTTAACACATACTTTTTATCCTGGAAAAATCCACAGTTCCCACGGGATTTGTGAAAACCGAAATTCACGCGGGCGAAGCCGCGGGCAGAAGCTAGTAAATAATATATAAGAGACAAACATTACAGTATGTATGTAATGTTTGTATTAGTAGTGTCGTACGGATATAATTAATGTAATTTTTTTTATTGTTCCAGGTGTCGTGTTCAAATTGGCCACAGTGTAGTTAATCCTAATCATAATGACTTTGCCTATTTAATGTCCACCCATTTAGCTATTAAGCTATGAACCTAGAGTCAGTTTAGACATGATCACAAGGCTACAGCAGACATGGACGGCGTGAAGAAAATTCACTCGGGTACACTGTATCGGTGAGTTTATGAATATTAGCTTTATTTGTTCGTACATGTTTTGTTTCCGTCGGAATTGATAACTGAAAGGTTATGCCGAGTCAGTCGACAACGCTACTAGATTACGAATATCTAAAAACTACACGAATCCAACTCAGCTGGGCAGCATTTGGGAAGGTTAGAGATGACTTTTCATCCAATATCCCTCAGTGTCTGAAGACGAAAGTCTTCGAACAGTGCGTGTTGCCAGTGATGACTTATGGATCTGAGATATGGTCGCTGACTATGGGCCTCATAACAATGCTCAGGGTCACTCGGCGGGCGATGGAAAGAGCTATGCTCGGAGTATCCGTGCGGGATTAAATCAGAAATGAGAGATCTGCAGGAGAACCAGAGTTACCGAAGTCATCGAACGAGCTCATCGAGTTGCGAAACTGAAGTGGTAATGGGCGGGGCACATTGCTCGAAGAAACGATGGACGTTGGGATCCCAAGGTGCTTGACTGGCGACCTCGCACCAGCAATCGAAGCGATGGAAGACCCCCCACTAGATAAATGGACGTTGATCTCAAATGAGTCGCTGGTAGACGCTGGAAACAAGTGGCACTAGATTTTACTCTGTGGCGATCCTTGCAAGAGACCTATGTCCAGCCGTGGACGTCTATTGGTTGAGACGACGACGACGAAAAACTACTCTATCCGACCTCTTATGTTAAAGACTTACATATATAGATATTTTATTTTGCAAAATATCCGCTACCTGTAGGCTGTAGATGTATGGAGTATGCACGAACTCAAACCTTAAAACAAATCACTTTAGGTATATTTTACTTTGAAGTCATTGTGTTTCGATTCTCGTATTCGAGCAACGTTGCCGCATTGTGCAAACTCGGCTTAACTCCACTGTTTTTCAGCTAATTCCGAATTTCCGATGGACTTGAAATTGTATAAATACGACAATAGATAATTATGGTGCCATTGTGCCTGTCTGAAGTTTTTGATGATCGAGGTCGGAGCTGGGAGTTGACGGCACTTGACGGCATATTCTAGAACAGTCTAGTTTGTACTCATGTTTTGTTTACATGAGTTCATTAATGTGAAGCCGTTTGTGTGCATTCATTGTTCAGTTTAGACTTGCATCGCGCAATCGATCAGATGGTAGTAGGTTAATCGACTTGATATTGAGTTCCCTACCAAAATGGTGAAAAAGGAACTCTTAGGGTAGCCCCATAGTTTTGATTTATCAATAAAAATAAAGAAAAAAAAAATTGCATCGAAAGCGAAAAATCTGAAATTCTTAGGGTTGATGTTAATATTTCTCTAACTACTTTAATAATTGACGGTTTCTTAGAAATTAGCTATGGTCCTTTACAAACTTACCTAGTTAGTATATGGTCCCAAACAGAAGGGGATATATTTTTAAGCGACCGAATAATTGAACCAAGAAACTATGTAAATGTTTATTTATAAACTCGCATGCACAAGGCAATATCTGTAACATACGGAACCCCACGGTACGTGAGTCTGACTCGCCCTTGGCCCGTTTTTATTTACAAGTATAAATTGAAAATTTAAAAAACCCCCGACATTCGCCATTTTGTGGTGGCGGCCATCTTGGATTTGCATAGTGCTATTCTATTAGTCAAGCCCTTTAATTTGATACCCATATTGAGGTCGTTGTGATAAAAAATGTAATCCGCCATTTTGTAGCGGCGGCCATCTTGGACCGATTTTCATCAAACATAGCTAACAACACTCTCGACTAATTCACCTTTCAAATAAAAAAAACCGCATTCAAATCGGTCCACCCGTTTGAGCGCCACAGGGGAACAGACAGACACACACACACACACACACACACATACACACATACACACACACACAGACACGTCAAACTTATAACACCCCGTCGTTTTTGCGTCGGGAGTTAAAAATCAGTTTTCCGGGCATGTTCACAGCTGTCTCGTGATTTTCATTTAGTACCTTACGTGTCCGCATCCCCAAGTGGCACAAGAACTACCGTTGACCTGCCTAGCTCGTGCCGGAGACAGGTGTGTACTAAAAATAGTTCGCCGTTTGTTTTTTTTTTTTTTCATTCGTTCAACAATGCTACTATACATTTTTATTGGTATTCGTAGTGGTTCGTAGATTCGAACTTTTCCAGATTTAGACTATTTTGAAATCCATGAGGCCAAGTTAAATTATTTATTTACTAGCGGACCGCCCCGGCTTCGCCCGTGGTACATAATATATAGCCTATAGCACTCCAGGATCACGTACATATCCAACGGTGAAAGAATTTTTGAAATCGGTCCAGTAGTTCCTGAGATTAGCGCGTTCAAACAAACAAACTCTTCCGCTTTATTATATTAAGTATAGATGTAAAAAGTACATTTATCAGTGATTTCAAATTAGCTTAATTTGCATTTGCAAGCTATTATGATTATTATTTATTTCAACGATAACGTAACCCAAAACCCTGGTTTTTTAAATTTTTCTCTGTCTGTGTCTATTTGTCAGAGCTAATCTTCAAAACCGCTGAAATGATTTTGACGAAACTTTCAAAAATAGATAGAGGATTATACAAGGAGTGGTCTAGGATACATTTTGTCCGGGAAAAATTATGATATTGTGGCTAATCCTGTTGTACACAATCTCTAAATCTATACTAATATAATAAAGCGGAAGAGTTTGTTTGTTTGAACGCGCTAATCTCAGGAACTAGTGGACCGATTTCAAAAATTCTTTCACCGTTGGATATGTAAGTGATCCTTGAGTGCTATAGGCTATATTATATGTATCACGGGCGAAGCCCGGGCGGACCGCTAGTCTAAACTAAAATTACAGGGCTAAATATATTCCTATCTCTTTCACAATGCTCCCTACAGAAAAGGATAGCACTATTTTTAAACTTCAATATAGTTTAAGTTAAGAAATTGTGTATAACAGAATTAGCCACAATGTCCCACGGGATATAAATAAACTACTATTAAAATAAATTCAAATAGATACGTAGTAGGGTGAAAGTTTTGTTATAAAAAATTGCTTAATATAAAAATAGGAATCCTGTGTACAGAAAATCTTTTCCAAAGCTTGATGTACATGATACTTTAATATCATTAGCTCTATTTTTCCACAATGGAGTGTGAATTCGGGCCCGTAGCGGCATTCAGCGGGCGAGGTGTATTCATTCTGTCAAATCTACGAATTACCTACCCCTGGATTCAGACGCTATACGAATATCTTCTTTAGAACTACCCTAAGTTGAGCTCGATATCTTATTTAGTTGAATAGAAAATAATATGATTTTTAGATTTCTGATACATTTATCCATTTTTCAAGTCGCAAATTCTCACGAGAAATATAGCTTCAATAGCGGGATGATCAGAGTTTGGAGTTTGGACTGTGGACTGAAAACTGAAAGGTCGACGGTTCAAATCCCACCTGTTGACGTACTACAATCACGTTTTTAAAAAGTTTTTGTCTACTTGTCTGTTCGTCACTGCCTCGTTGGTCTAGACTCTAGTGGTTAGTGTATTCGACTGCAGATCACGAGGTCCCGGGTTCGGTTCCCGGGTCGGGCAAATAATTGTTAGGTATTGGGTTTTTCTGTCAATAAATTCTCAGTGCCAGCCCGAAGTTGGCGGTGTTTCAGCCCCGTGCCTCGGAGAGCATGTTAATCAGTCGGTATAATAACCGGGTTATTATCACTTTCATGTGACAATAGTCGTTAAAGCCCGCCAACCCGCATTGGAGCAGCGTGGTGAGTCTAAGCTCTAAATCCCTCTCTCCTATGAGAGAGGAGGCCTATGCCCAGCAGTGGGACGTAGAACGAGAACGTAGAACGTAGTAAAAGACTGTAGTGGTGGTGGTGGGTGGTGTCTGTTCGTCCGAGCTAATCTTCGGAATGGCTAAACCTAGATTTTGACGGGACTTTCACAGGCAGGTAGATAAAAGATTATACAAGGAGTGATCTGGGCTATTTTTTATCCCGGAATATCGAAGATTTTCCCACGGGACTTAGAAACATGAGCACCAGTAAATCCACGCGGATGAAGTCTCGGGCATCAGCTGAGTAAATTATAAGTTACCTAGTTAAATAATAGGTATTACATAAGAGCTTTTAATTATCTAGACCGTATGAAAGTTAATTTAAAAATAAAACAGCCTCATAAATGCAAGATAGATAAGTGATTATCCTTGTGTACAATTGTATGTATACCTTGAACAATGAGTCTGTACAGTTACCTGCTACGTCCCCTGTTAACACTGCCTTAGCTAGGATCAGGCTGTGTTACGCGCGAACAATGCTAGTCTAAGTACACGTTATTGCTTCGTGAAAAGATTTCTAATTACCCCCAAGACTGTGCAGGTACATTGGGTCTTCATAGGGTATGTATTTAGACTCTGAGCCAACTGCAGAATACAATTTGGATGCATTTTTATAGCGGTAGAGATTACAAAGTACAGTTGGCTAAAACCGAATACGTCATCAAAAAAGCTTTTTTAATGTATCCGATATGGATGTCTATTTTGAACCGACTTGAAAAAAGGAGGAGGTTTTCAATTGGTCTGAATCTTTTTATTTCTGTTCCCCGATTACTCAAAGAAGCCTGGACCGATTTGGAAAATTGTTCTTTTGTTTAAAAGGGTATATTTCCCAAGAATTCCCTTGGTCATTAGGTCAAGATTTGATGACGGGATCTACGAAAAATCGAGGGATCTCTTCAAATTTTTTTGGATATTATATTGAAGTCGGTTTAATTTTTCCGAAAATATACCTAGTTCACTAAGCTCATATTATATGGTATTTAACTTATATTTTTACCCTGCACTACAGTAAAGACAGGGTTATGTTTTTCATGCATGTGTGTATTATACCTATATGCGCAGTTCTTAATACCTTCGGACCAACTTTTCAATATGATGCTTGTTATAATGTTTCGGTCGCTCCATTGAAACTCCCCTTTACTATTTGTTTCTCGTATTCTAACTATTTAGTTACTTTGCTAGTAAACCACAAGCGAGTCCGATAACAATGAATCAACTGTACACACACACATAGGCAAACTACCTATTTACCACAAGTATACACAATAACCGAGGCGTAGATAGCCGGTGTTCCATTGACCTGTCACCTATTTGAGTCACGGTGCATGCTATAGGTACAGGATGGAAGTGTGCTCAGGCGATTTTTTTTTCTCAGTATAACAATACTAGATGATTTTTTTTTAATCCCACGGGGACTCTGCATTTCCGGGATAAAAAGTAGCCTATGTCCGTCCCCGGGATGTTAGTGAATTCTGTACCAAATTTCATCCAAATCGGTTAAACTGTTGAGCCGTGAAAAGCTAGCAGACATACAGACAGACAAATAGACAGACAGAGACACTTTCGCATTTATAAAAACCTGATATCTACCGGTATTAAACTATGTCGTCTGATGAACACAATAACTTGAAAAATTTCTAATAAAGTTTACGCAATCTAAGTTGTATGAAAAATGAAAAAATAAACTTATTTTTTACTGGTTCTAATTCGAAGTTGTGATTCTAAGATTTTCCCGGTGCAATCGTTAGCCGTTTTCCATTTAAGTCTCGAGCTATTGAATTAGCAGCGAAATGCAGTTTACCTTTCCTACCGCTGATGGCCGGTATTTGTTGATTCCAAGAACTTTATATATAAAAAATGTTCGCAGTGTTTAGACAGAGTTCTTAGAATTCAGAACTTTCGATAGGAAATCAGAGAATCAATGAACTAACAGTTCATAATATGCGCCATTGAATCTTAAGACTCTCTAAGGCGGCAGCCTCGCGTGCCAAATGCTTGGTCGGTGTGGACTGTGCATATGCCTCGGGGTTTCGGCGAGGCAAAGTGCACCTTAACAGCCCATTGAGGCACAGAATATGACGACCTCCCTAGCGCATTGGTGAGCGCTGTGGTCTTATAAGTGGGAGGTCCCGGGTTCGATTCCCGGCAGAGGTAATTTGGGATTTTATAATTTCTAAATTTTCTGTGGTCTGGTCTGGTGAGAAGCTTAACCTGTGGCGCCAAGCGATTTAGCGTTCCGGTACGATACCGTGTAGAAACCGATCAGGGGTAAACATACCTCTTCCAAGTTAGCCCGCTTCCATTTTAGACTGCATCATCACATACCATCAGGTGAGATTGCAGTCAAGGGCTAACTTGTAGTTGAATAAAAACAAAAAAAAAACAGGCAATAATATCTCTGGACACGTCCATGGCGATCTAACATTTGGTTTACAAAGAGGCCAGCGCTGGCTGACTTGCCGACTTTTTTAGTTTTACATCATCTTGGCGCGATTCGCAAACAGCCTTTAATAGTAGTTTATAAAACGGTTGCATAATAGAGGTTATTAAAACATGAGTGTGGGTTTAAAAACGAGCCGCAGTGAGTTGAGCGAGCATGAGTTTTTTAATAGTATCACACGAGGGTTTTAATACCTAATTATGTAGAGTTTCATACACTACTTTATCTAAACTCATATCTTAAAATCCAAACCATAAAATCTTGGTAATATTTGTCGTGAGTTTTCCTTGATTTTGCTGGCAAAAGATTGTTGGTCGGTGGTCAAGTGAAGTTAAATTCTCTTCAGTATCACTGCTAGACATTTTTCCGCACAATAAAAACCACGTCTTGTAAAGTTTTGAGTAACAAAAACAACAAATAAAAAATTTAAATAATATAACTAGCGTATGGCGCCAAAATTCAGTTGTTACAAAATGTGCGTGCAGACTGCAGTGTCAGGTGATGTCTATTGTCTATGGTCAATTAGATATGGTAGTGCCACACTCTGGCCGCCGCGCCGTCACGTCTAAATAAAAATCCAGGAAGAAAATATGCTCTATATTAATTCGTATAATATCTAAAATTATAGTATGTAATACAATAGTCATAGACAATACAATAAGTCTCACGTAAACGACCAAGGAGGTCGTGCGAATTTCCCGCCATGACTCAAAAATCTAGAACCCAGAGTCGTGACTCGACCAGACCTGTACTATAATGGAGAAAAAATTATTTTATAGCATTACTAGAGAATACCCGCGGCTTCGCCCGCGAGAATTTTGGTTTTTCACAAATCCCGAGGGAGTCGTGGATTTCCGGTTCCCATTCCCGCTCCCTTTTCTAACCTTTACACCTACTTTCAAGGAAGTTTGCTATAGTAATCTACCTATAGTTGTAGCTAGAGATTTCGGTTTTTTTCAAAATCCCGTGGGAACTGTAGATTTTTCCGGGATAAAAAGTAGCCTATGTTTTAAGTCAGGGTATAATCTATCTCCTTTCAAAATTTCAGCCAAATCGGTTTAGTAATTGCGGCGTGATTGAGTAACAAACATCCAAACATCCAAACATCCAAACATCTAAACATCCAAACATCCACACTTTCACATTTATGATATTAGTAGGATAGTAGGAGGATTAGTAGGATAGTAGGATTAGTAGGATTGGTATTGTGATTATGTGTGATAGCTTCTGCCCGCAGCTTCGCTCGCGTAAATTTCGGTTTTGAACAAATCCCGAGGGAATCGTTGATTCCCGGTTCCCGTTCCCGATCCCTTTTCCAACCTTTATACTTTCTATCAAGGAAGTTCGCTATAATAATCTACCTATAGTTTTAGATATAGACTTCGGGTTTTTCAAAATCCCATGGGAACTGTGCATTTTTTCCAGGATAAAAAGTAGCCTATGTGTTGCCAATGCATGCAACACAGCAAACTATTGCAATAATGTGTTATGTGAACGTGATTTACCTAAGAACAGTCAGCGCCCTCTATGGCGTTTTTGGAAGATTATATCTATTTTAGTCCCACAGGAATACTTTTCCGGGATAAAAAGTAGCCTATGTTTTAAGTCAGGGCATAAGCTATCTCCATTCAAAATTTCAGCCAAATCGGTTCAGTAGTTGCGGCGTGATTGAGTAACAAACATCCAAACATACAAACATACAAACATCTAAACATCCAAACATCCACACTTTCACATTTATAATATTAGTAGGATAGTAGGATTAGTAGGATAGTAGGAGGATTAGTAGGATTAGTAGGATAGTAGGATTAGTAGGATTGGTATTGTGATTATGTGTGATAGCTTCTGCCCGCAGCTTCGCTCGCGTAAATTTCGGTTTTGAACAAATCCCGAGGGAATTGTTGATTCCCGGTTCCCGTTCCCGATCCCTTTTCCAACCTTTATACTTTCTATCAAGGAAGTTCGCTATAATAATCTACCTATAGTTGTAGATATAGACTTCGGGTTTTTCAAAATCCCATGGGAACTGTGCATTTTTTCCAGGATAAAAAGTAGCCTATGTGTTGCCAATGCATGCAACACAGCAAACTATTGCAATAATGTGTTATGTGAACGTGATTTACCTAAGAACAGTCAGCGCCCTCTATGGCGTTTTTGGAAGATTATATCTATTTTAGTCCCACAGGAATACTTTTCCGGGATAAAAAGTAGCCTATGTTTTAAGTCAGGGCATAAGCTATCTCCATTCAAAATTTCAGCCAAATCGGTTCAGTAGTTGCGGCGTGATTGAGTAACAAACATCCAAACATACAAACATACAAACATCTAAACATCCAAACATCCACACTTTCACATTTATAATATTAGTAGGATAGTAGGAGGATTAGTAGGATTAGTAGGATAGTAGGATTAGTAGGATTGGTATTGTGATTATGTGTGATAGCTTCTGCCCGCAGCTTCGCTCGCGTAAATTTCGGTTTTGAACAAATCCCGAGGGAATCGTTGATTCCCGGTTCCCGTTCCCGATCCCTTTTCCAACCTTTATACTTTCTATCAAGGAAGTTCGCTATAATAATCTACCTATAGTTGTAGATATAGACTTCGGGTTTTTCAAAATCCCATGGGAACTGTGCATTTTTTCCAGGATAAAAAGTAGCCTATGTGTTGCCAATGCATGCAACACAGCAAACTATTGCAATAATGTGTTATGTGAACGTGATTTACCTAAGAACAGTCAGCGCCCTCTATGGCGTTTTTGGAAGATTATATCTATTTTAGTCCCACAGGAATACTTTTCCGGGATAAAAAGTAGCCTATGTTTTAAGTCAGGGCATAAGCTATCTCCATTCAAAATTTCAGCCAAATCGGTTCAGTAGTTGCGGCGTGATTGAGTAACAAACATCCAAACATCCAAACATACAAACATACAAACATCTAAACATCCAAACATCCACACTTTCACATTTATAATATTAGTAGGATTTTGCAAGAATTTCCTAACAAAACAGTGTTATAATTAATTTTTTTTTAATATTGTAGATGTATGTGAATAAAGTAGGCCAATATATGATACATTTTGATTTCTTAATCAGGATTTTAAGATATGAGAGTAGATAAACATTATTTATATTACATACATAGTACATACGTAAGAACGTTGCGAACCAATGACCACAGCGACGAAATTAAAAATATTTATGCGGCCACAACGACAAAGCACAACTTTCACGTCTGATTAAAGTATGAATTTCATATATTCTGGTGACACTGGAAAAGATAATATGAAAAACAATTTAATAAACTATTCATGCACTTAAAAATGAACTGCAAGCGATGATACAGCAAAAGTTGAAACTGTGTTGCAGACATTTGTACAAAACGCTCGACGATGTTCAAAACTGCGAAATTACACAAACTTCGCTCAATTATTCGCGAAAATTTTACTCTTAATGCTTATATTATCATGATATAAACTGAGCTTTATGGAAGTAAGAGGGTTTAATCCATTAAGAAATGGGCGTTTTCTGTTAGTTAACTACGTTAACGCCAACCGAGTTGGCGTTAACGTAGTTAACGGTTCGTCTGGGTTAATGCAGCGCTGCAATGCAAAAAACCATACGCATCATTTTCATCCATTTTATATGAACCATTGCGGAATAGTGATGATAGATGATATTATCATCAAGTACAATTAATCGCACGACGCGTTTTCTCGTGAGTCTTGAGGCGAAACTTTCGCCGAACTGTTACGCAGTAACCCATCTCAAGCGCTCCAAGCGCGCCGTCCACATTGAGCGTAACAAGTTCGCCGAAATGTTCGCTGTTCGGTTCGGTGAAATGTTCAAGTCTGGACGCACCTTTAAATACATACGATATTTAATAATGAGATGTTGCAATGTCTCTTCCGTAATACGGGTACAGCAATACACAAAAATGTTTAGTGCAAGATGACACAGCGTGAGCACTGAGCAGCCTTTCTTTTTGCTCTACCCGTGTCTTGGTTGTTATCTTAATATTCTTTCTTGCACGAGACAATTTTTCCTTGCTTTAATGTCGACTTAATTGCTGTCTTCTGTATATTTTGAGAATCACAATTAAAGATTGTTACGAATAATTAGGTCACGAATATATATATTTATAGTACATTATCACACACCGTCCAAATTCAAAGTCAAACTTGAGTTTTTGTTGTTACCGATAAAAATGTCTACCTTCAAGAAAAAAAATTAACCTTTTCCGTAATGATACAATAATGAGTGTCGTTTCGAGGTCAAATATTGCATAATAATAAATAATCGTTAATGTGAATACAGTTAGTCGGTAAAATGTTATTTAAAAATTAAAATAGCTAGCAGCGCCGGGTTAATAATACTCGGGGAAAAATATCTATTCTGATTGCACTAGTTGTCCGAGTAAACGATGGTGAATCGATCCCGCTACTTCTTACGTAGAAGCCTAGAAGGTCACTGCGACAAACGGAACTGAAACGTCTTCAAACTAAAATTAAACTTCACTTTTCACGGATGAAATTTTAATATCCTCAGTAAAAGCTCGCTGAAAAGTAAAACTGTCATAAATTTTTACTTATCTCTACGTTTAGTTTAATTTATTTTCAGACAGACAAATTAGTTTAAAACACTCTTACTTCACCTGTTATGATTATTATAGACTATCTGATACTCGCGACTTCGCCCGCGTGTTAATACAAATTTCATCCCCTATTTTACCCACTTGGAGGTCAAACCAAAATTACTGAAACAAGTAATTCTTTATTTTTAACCGACAATACAAATACCGATTTTCATTCAACTCATGGTAATGATAATGCAGTGTTAAGATGAAACCCGCGAACATGGAAGAGGTATGGCCAACGTAGATTGTTGATATTATTGTAATGACAGTTTAAGATAGGTACTCGAGGCACCCTAATTACTTGTATCATTAACTTCCATTTCCGTGTACATAGATTTCAGATTCTCTCTTGTACGGCGACTCTCTTTTTGACTTGATAACGTCTTATATGGTAAATCGATGACGATCGGCTACACGCACGGAAAAGGATGACTCATCCGTCGCGTTCCGCGCTCTCGCTTGCATATGAGCGCGGAAATAAGCGTTCGGCTTGTAACGCATCTATCTCTTTGTTTTGTTATGACGTTGTCACGTAAAATTATCGTCCGTAAATTAACTTTACAGAAATGTTTACAGACAACCAAATTTTTATTTTTTTTTTTCAATTTACAATGTTGTGAATTTCAATTATTAGTTTTGGACAGTGTTAATCATTGTTTTCGCTAGGCAGACGATCCGACGACGTCCAATAATAGTCTCGTCCAGTTGTCATTTCCATTGTTTGAACTCCGACGGTTCTGTCGCCTACTATTGGCAACCGAGAAATGATTTGCTGTCGTGGGAATATCGCTGGTAAAATAGGCAGTAGTGCTGCGTAGGTATTTTTGTGGTTCTACCGAATGGTTAGATTAGACGATAACAATCAAAATGTTGTGACATAGGATTCGGCAGTGCATTGTGAACGATCATCCGTGATTGTGATGCTGACACTCCCAAAAGCTATAAAAGAAGAATCGCATTGAATTACCATTAGCATCGCATCGGATATCTGAAGTGGCAATGGGTGGGGCACATAGTTTGAAGAACTGGTAGACGTTGGGGTCCTAAGGATATGGAATGGCTACCTCGCATTGGAAAGCGCGCGTAGACTACTAGGTGTACAGGAGACGAGTCGCAGGAATCCGCTGGATTCAAGAGGCGCAAGACCGACCCGTGTGGGAGTGAAAGACCTATGTCCAGCAATGGACGTCTCTTGGTTGACGAAGAAGTAGAAGACAATTCGGGAGTATTTTCTATTAAAGGAAACAGCCATGGGCAGAGTGCAAGAGATTTGAGTGTATTTTCACACTCATCGAGTTGTCGCAAATGTGTTTATGGAGTTGTCCAATAACAAACGGCTCTAGCCTCTATACATATTAATAGGTTTTAGACTAGTCAGACTGAAGCTCATATCTCATCCCAATCGATAGATCTAAACGGAATGATGTTAAGAAAAAAGAGAACGTTCCGTGACATAGAAATCGTTAGGTTCCTCTTACAATTAAGTTGTTACTCCTGAAGATACCGATACAGCGAAATATTTAAAGAGTAAAAAAGAGCACCAATCAGAATCGCGTGATAGAAAAATATCAAGTTTTATTTTTAACAATAAACTACGTCTTCAAGAGATCAAGCCATCCCAGTCAGCGAGATGTCTATAAAGTTGTGGAGTTCAATATTACTTTAGGTCGGAGGGGCGTTATCTAATAATGGCGTATCTACTCATAGTGAATTCTAATGATGAGGTTTGCTCGATGTCTTCACACTCAAAACTAATTGGTTTTTCATCTGCCTTACATTTTTTTAATTCTTTACTTAGTTTTCAATTTTTAGTTCCTCTCATATTTCTTCATTCAATATCTATACTTTATCTATACTAGTCTATACTAATATAATAAAGCGGAAGAGGTTGTTTGTTTGAACGCGCTAATCTCGGAAACTATACTGGATTGATTTCAAAAATTCTTTCACCGTTGGATATGTACGTGATCCTTGAGTGCTATAGGGTATATTATATTACGTACCTACCACGGGCGAAGCCGGGGCTGACCGCTAGTTTTTTTATATTAGACACATCCCTAAGAGCGTTACGCCGCAGAACAAATGTAGCGCAGTAATTTTAAATTCACATATTTGTCAGTCTGATTAGTCATCTGAAACGTTGTCATAGTTTACTTGAATTTTGACCTCAGAACTGTAGACCGATACCCGGGGAATGCTAGTGGAATTAACGTCTAAACTTGATCAGCAGGCTTAACTGATGAAGTGCTAATAATGTTTAGGTACAAGGTAGAAATCAATAGAAATCTAGGATGAATTTCACTGATGAATGTGGCTATCAAACGCTTCTACTATGTACTAGTTGTTCAGTACAAACTGCGGTTGTGGTTACCACAGCTGGAATTTGACTATTACATTTGCTGGATACTTGTGCTAACTCGAAATCAATTTGATTACGTAAAACTTAGCTCTATATTAAGAAATGCGGTAAAAATCTTCATTTTATTTCTGCATAGATTTAAGTTTATTTTCTAGAATTCAAAGTTATATTTTAGATTTTAATTTCTGAAACTTATGAAATGTATCTACAAATTAACTTTTAATTGTACAGTATATTGTTGTTTGGTTTCAATTCAATTAAGTTTATTAGTTGAAATTGTATTCGACTTATTTTATAAATTACACAAGGAGGAATTAATATATGTGGGTGCGCGGCCCGCAAGCGGACCGCGAGGTTTCGCTTTCGGGTATTTTGGTTTGAGCAGCCTCCATTTATCTCTCCCCTATTCCTAATCCTCGATCATTATCACTCTCCATATTTTTTCTTCGAATCATTCTGCTCATCAAGTAGAACATATGGTCTTAATCATCTTTTGGCAAAAACCACTCTTCCATCTTTTATACTTGGTGAGATAGACACCGATGTTTGTATGGCCGCCATCTTGAATCCGCCATTTTGGACTTTTTTTCAGCTCACTGCCAATTGGATGAGGTTTCGAGTAATTTTTGTTTGAGCAACTCCCACCTATCTACAATACCCTGCCCGGGCTCCTCAACCATCTTCCAAACCCTCAGTCATCATATTTTTGAATATTTTTCTTTGAGACATCCCCAAAGAACCGCATCAAAGCCTTGCATAGTTCACAACTTGTAGTCTCTTCAATATTCGCCATACATTTTCTATGGAAAAATAAAGTCCGCCATTTTGAATTTTTTTTGTATTCATCGAGTAGATCTTTGGATCCTGATCATGTTTTGCTAAGAAACAACTCTTCCATCTTTTATACCCTTCGAGATGGACACCGACGAAATTTGTATGGCGGCCATCTTTTTTTCGCCATTTTGAATTTTTTTTCGGCTCCCTGCCAATTGGATGACGTTTCGAGTGACATTTGTTCGAGCACCCCCCACCTATCTTCAATACCTTAAGCGTGCTCTTCAACCGTCTCCGAAATCCTCAATCATCAGCTCTCTCCATATTTTTCCTCTTAATGAATTTTTGTCCTCTATACGAAACCATTTGTGAAAAAAAAATTTTTCATACAAAATTTTACAGGAGAGGCGATGAATGAGTCAGTGAATCAGAACGAACAGCTATATTAATATATATATAGCTGTTCGTTCTGATTCACTGACTCATTCATCGCCTCTCCTGTAAAATTTTGTAAAATTTTGAGTCAGTGAATCAGAACGAACAGCTATATTAATATATATATAGCTGTTCGTTCTGATTCACTGACTCATTCATCGCCTCTCCTGTAAAATTTTGTATGAAAAATTTTTTTTTCACAAATGGTTTCGTATAGAGGACAAAAATTCATTAAGAGGAAAAATATGGAGAGAGCTGATGATTGAGGATTTCGGAGACGGTTGAAGAGCACGCTTAAGGTATTGAAGATAGGTGGGGGGTGCTCGAACAAATGTCACTCGAAACGTCATCCAATTGGCAGGGAGCCGAAAAAAAATTCAAAATGGCGAAAAAAAGATGGCCGCCATACAAATTTCGTCGGTGTCCATCTCGAAGGGTATAAAAGATGGAAGAGTTGTTTCTTAGCAAAACATGATCAGGATCCAAAGATCTACTCGATGAATACAAAAAAAATTCAAAATGGCGGACTTTATTTTTCCATAGAAAATGTATGGCGAATATTGAAGAGACTACAAGTTGTGAACTATGCAAGGCTTTGATGCGGTTCTTTGGAGAACTCTCAATGAAAAATATGGGAAGACATGATGATTGAGGGTTTGGAAGATGGTTGAGGAGCCCGGGCAGGGTATCGCAGATGATGGGAGGTGCTCAAACAAAAATTACTCAAAACCTCATCCAATTGGCACTGAGCTGAAAAAAAAACAAAATGGCGGATTCAAGATGGCGGCTATACAAATTTCGTCGGTGTCTATCTCACCAAGTATAAAAGATAGAAGAGTGATTTTTTACCAAAATATGACCAATACCTAAAAGTCTACTTGATGAACAGAAAAAAAACAAGATGGCGGAATTTATTTTTCTACACAAAAATTTTTTTATTGATTTACAAAAATTAGTGCGGAGGAAAAATACGGAAAGAGCTGATGATCGAAGATTTTGGAGACGGATGAAGAGCACGGCGTGGGCACTGAAGATAGGAGGGACGTGCTCAAACAAAAACTACTCGAATCCTCGCGGTCCGCTTGCGGGCCGCGCACCCACGCGCCATACTAGTTGTAATATAAACTTGAAAGGTTTCTCATATTTTGGGAATAAAATCTCTTACGATATCTTCAGTTACGATTGATTGTGAAATCGCACGAATGTATAACGAAGGTTGAATAGCAAGCCGCTTCGAGTACAATTTCAGTAGGTATCGTAATATGAGTAGATATTCCTACAGAGAGGACGCTTCATAATACAAGCGGCCCGCTGTAGGTACACTCACACATAGCGCAGCTCACGCACACATGTGCTCTCACCAACGGTTCACGGACGCTCCGCTGGGGCTCAGTTGGGAGGCAAACGACAAGACGGGTCGTTCGCATTAATATAATACTGAAAATAAAGTGTTTGGTGAGAGTTTAGAGACTGTGTAAAATAGTGTAAATTTTATAAAAAAAATATACTTAAGTGTTGTGTTTAGACAAAAATGCCTAACCATTGTAGTACAGTTAACAGTATATTTAAGTTCAGGTGACAGCCCTATGAGAATAGGTATAAATGGACGTTGTTAAAAAGCTTCCCTCTGTAGGGATATCTACTCATGTGGTGTCGGTCCGAATTTTCGTATGAAATATGTATTTCTAAATGAAATGCGATCTTTAGTGACGGTGACGCAAGCAATATCAAGCATGGGTTGTGTAATTTGACAATGTTTACGTAACAGCACTTTACTTTGCTCACTTGAAAGTGGCTCTCCACTTTCTCGGGTTTTGAGCTTTGAATGAGTCTAAATTTCATTTCAATAGACCATTCAGTTGTATTGATTGACATTGATTTGAGTCTTGTTCACTTGATATTTTGCTAATATCTTCTATTTAATGAAAAAAAAAAACAATAGAAATTTCAGAATTTTAAGCATTTATATTAACTTTTTACGCACACTGCACACTGTCTCTGACAGTATCTAACTTGTTATAATTGTAATTTTTTTACAACAACTGTTGATCCACAAATTGACTAAAATTAACTTGACTATGATTTTTATGAGTACGTATTAAGTTTCTATGATATTCTGATCGATGAGTGTCTAAATAGAACCTTTTTAATTTTGTTTCGCGTATCATATATAAATTATATAAGGGGGTTAAATAGGGGATGAAAGTTTGTATGAAAGTACGTCATTTTTCAAGTTATATCTATTAAAATTGGTATTTAGGTTTTCGGTTAAAAATAAAGAGTTACGAGTTAAAGGAATTTTGAAAAAACTACCCCCAAGTGGGTTGAATGGGAGTTGAAAGTTTGTATGAAAGTCCGTCATTTTTAAAGTTATATCAATGAAAATCGGTATTTGTATTGTCGGTTAAAAATAAAGAATTACGTGTTTCAGGAATTTTGGAAATTCCACTCCCAAGTGAGATTTATAAGAATCCAAGCGGACGAAGTCGCTGGCATCAACTAGTTTATTTATTTATAGTTTCCCTCAAAATATACTCGTTTATTTAAAAGTTAAAGATAGACCGAACCGAAAACAACATTTCATTAACAATTTTTGGATGTCCTATTTATTCGTCCACGATTGATGAAAATTATCGAGAGCGCCACGCTCCAGTGCAGTCAGTATTTTATCGTACAAAATAATTTATATTTCTGCATGTTGCACAAAATGTACCTACACTTTATAAACCTCACACTTTTACGTTCTTTTATTTTTTATGGTTTTAAGCTTATCTCTCTCTCCACAAAGGGCTGTCTTAAGATCATCCTTAGCGTGAAGTCCACTGCACTAATATTCTGTGGCACTACCAGCTAAGTTTCTCTCATTTATTTAATAGTTGCCATACTTTAAGTTTAATTTATGATGAGAGTGTAGTTCTTAAGTTTTCTGTATTTTACTTCACCGTCCGGAACTTCATTCTCTGTGTTTTACTTCAAGAGACTTCATTTACTTACCCGATTATTGAGTTAAGCATTATACATGTACGAGTATGTGTGTAGAACATACGCTTATTAGATTTTTATAAATGAGGTATGTCATTCGTTTCGTTTTAGTATTCCGCCTTTGATACCGCGAGCATTAGTTTTTGAAATGTATACCTACATATATATAATAAAATCGTAGACTTGCCGTGTCTGTACATTAAATATTTTTGCAAAATAATAACACTGGGGGATGTTAGGGATAAGTAATAGAATGTAAAAAAGCTATTTTTGAAATTTTTGTCTGTTTGTCTGTATGTTTGTGCGCGCATCACGCAAAAACTACTGAATGGATAGAAATAAAACTTGGCGTGATTTAAGTTCATACTACGCAGTAACATATAGGATACTTTTTATCCCGAAATTCAGCACGGTTCCCTTGGGAGAGGGGATGAAAGTTAAAAATATGTGTACTGAGCTGTAATTCATTAACGCATGGTCCGATTTCATTCATTCTTTTTTTGTTAGAAAAGAGATAGTTTAAAGATTACCGGGTAATCTCGTAAAGGCTGGATCGATTTTGATGGGACTTTCAGTGGTGGGTGTTCACATTTTTATCTACCTAAACCTCCACCAATGAACTTTTAACAGTTTTTAGCAAGGTATGAGTTCAAAAGAGCTTAAGAAAAACAAAAAGTTCCCGCGGGAGTTTTAAAAACCGATATCCACGCGAACGTAGTCGCGGGTGTCCGCTTGTTTATAATATAATTTAACGTGTCTGAAGTCTATTCACTGGTTAGGTACATCGTTACGTTCTCCCAGGTGATGTAGCAGCAGTAGTCGTTGTCGACCCAACTGATAGAAGTCCACTGCTTAACATATTATGTCTCTTGCAAGGATTGCCGCAGAACGCGATCTTGTGCCGCTTGTGTCCAGTGGTTGACAGCGACTCACAGCGTTACATACATAAATAGTAGGTGGTGCCCGCCACTTCATCCGCATGGATTTAGATTTTTTAGAAATCCCTCGGGAACTCTATGATTTTCCGAGATAAAAAGTAGCCTATGTCCTTCGCCAAGGTCTAGTATATTTCTGTACCAAATTTCGTCAAAATTGGTTCAGCGCTTTAGGCGTGAAAGCATAACACACAGACAGAGTTATAGAGTTAGTATGGATTGTGATGTTGTATCAATGCAACTGAGTCCAGGCTTGCGATAAGCGGTCACAATTTAGCTTTATCGCTAATGTCTCCAACTGCTGGCAACATTGCCAAATTGCCTATGCCCTCAAATACAGGTGATAAAGCATTTTAATTTGCTGCTGCTTTTGCTGTTGAAATTGTATAAATACGACAATAACTTTGTCTCTGTCTGTTATCTTTTTACATCTATACGGCTGAATCAATTTCGAAATCCTGAGGAAAGAAAATAAACTATGTATTGTTCTTAAAAAAAATCATCTCAGAAGAGTTTTCCACGGTATTTACTGCGTCTTTTATAAATATATTACGTTCGTGTATCGTCTCTCCCATTGAGGAGATATTTGTCATTAAGATATTTTGCATTTTGTTGACGGACATGGGGTACTTTACTGTTCATCCCGGAAGAGAGTTCCCCCGGGAATAAAGTCGCGGCCATCACGGTTATAATAAACATAAAAAATAGTGGGTTCCTTATGATATAGATGTAGAATATTATAGCTATAGGTAAAACGAAGCTGAAAATATAAAAGCGAAAAAAAAAATGCTTATCGATATCAATTTTATCCGAATCCACATATTATTATGGTCCGAAGCATTCAATTTCGTCTTGTTGTAATACAAAAACAATAAGAAAATCCTTTTGTTGTACCTACTTATGTTCTTTTATGGCTTATAAATTTCTTTCGAGCAACGTTCCGCCCTTCTTTTATAATATTGAATGAGTGTACGGATGAATATTCTTTAGGTATTGTTGTGTATCAGAACAAGATATATAAGAAGCCGTTTGTTTAGAAAATAATTTCCTGATCAAAATATTTTTGTTGTTAAGTTTATCCAAATGTTAAAGGAAATATCACGAAGAAAAGATTAGCTATTTTTTATTTTCCATATTTTAAGTAATATGTTTGTCGTCTCAAACGCTACTCGTTCACAGCTATACATTATAGGTCTCTTGCCAAGATTACCATAAAACGTGACCTTTTGCCACCTGCTAGAACTCGCTTAAGGTCGGCCTTTCCACCTGTGTGTGGATCTTAGGGGTCTTTCAACGCTGTGGTTGTCGATACGGGGTTGCCATTGTATCACCGTTTTGTTTTTATTTAAATAATAGCGGTCCGCCCCGGCTTCGCCCGTGGTACATAATATATAGCCTATAGCACTCAGGGATCACGTACATATCCAATGGTGAAAGAATTTTTGAAATCGGTCCACTAGTTCCTGAGATTAGCGCGTTCAAACAAACAAACTCTTCCGCTTTATTATATTAGTATAGATTATTTAAATATTTATTTATTTATCAAAATATATTTAGTATTTACATACCTACTTACAATTTTTATAATAGAAAAAATCCGATTTAGGTATGTAGCAAAATTAAAACGCTTTGATGATTTCAAATTATAGATTTAATCTATAATATACACTGTTATAATGACATTGTAATTTTTTAACAATATTAGCATAAATATGTGTACCTAATTAGTTGTTATTAGTGTTATAAGTTTTCTTTCTTGCTTTATAAAATGTCTACTCTTTTCTTTTTGGTTATACAATCTCCATTAAGATATCGTAGTGTACGAAAACCCCGGGATTCGAAGAATTGTCCGAGCTTAGCTCTCGAAGGCCTTGTAATTTGCGATGAGCTATGACACTGAATCCGAAGGGGAAAGGGTGGCTACCCTTAGCTCCTCTACGATTGGGCCGAGCGCGCATTGACGAAATTTCGCCAACTGTGTTCGATATAATTGTTATGGGCTTTTGTCTTTTTCTTATTCCTGAAATTATTTAGAGTTCCTGAAAATAATAAAAACTTTTGATATTACGATCATTATCCTATAATATAGGATATTAAATTACCGAACCGAACTTGACGAAATATGGCACAGATAGCTTCCATTCCGGGGACGAATACAGCTACGTTTTATCCCGGGAAATTAAGAAAGTTACGAGATATATTTTTATTTTAAAAATTTCCTCAGCCTAACCGCTGAATCGATGTTGACGAAATTCAATACAGAGATAGCTTGCATTCGGAGACGAACATAGTTACAGGATTTTTAACAATTTTGAATCCACACGGACGAAATTGCGGGCTTCAGCTGTTTTACATCACATAGCTTAGCGAAAATTTGCTTATCTATCCCCTTCGGCTTTCGAGTAAATTAGTAAAGGCTGGTATGTATTTTATTCAAGACTTCAGCTAAATGTCACTACTATTTGCATTGTAAATTGGGTTTTACTTTATTCATCGCGGGCCGGCCTTTTATCGTTCAAAGCAAACGCTACTGCTAAAGTTTTTATGAGTCGGCCTACAAATTTTTTTTTGAACTCTAGGCTAAAATTAATTAAATATCACAGTATAAAATTTAATAAAAATCTGAGCAATCTATAAAATGATAAATATTGAGGATAGTGTACCTACGATACGGCATGTTAAATATCTTTTAACTGTGAACCACAGACCAATAAACCCATAGGCTAACTGCTTTGTGCTGTGAACTTATCATACCTCTTTGTCCTATTTTTGTATGTAACTTTTGTCTATCCTTAGAGATAATTTAATCGGCCGTAGACTGATAGTAACTTAAAACTTAAGTGCGCCCCAAACGCTCTAAATGTTTTTTTAAATTTTTTTTAATGATCAAAAAGTTAAGAATCGTATTAAACTAATGATGTTCTTAAGCATTAGGAGACGTTTTTGTATTCGGCCGTTAATCTTATGATTACGTTAATATTAGAAAAGTTAGATAATATTATCTAACTTTTCTTTTTGACAATATTTTTACGACTTTACGAGTTGGAGATACTCGTAAAGTCCTGACTAATAATATTAAAAAAATTAGGTATACTTAATATTAATCTTCTACTTTTCTTTGTTCAGAAAAGAAAGTTCTATATTGTGATGAAAAAGTAACAATGCGCGCCAATCTTTACAGATACTCCCAGTTGTTATTTTTGAAAACGTGATGGTTGTGTTAAAGGGCAGCTTTGCTCGTGTCTGCGGAGTAATGGCTTTATCCGTAACTATAGTACATTTTTCAACTTCTCAAGCCGTCCCGTCCGTTCATCCTTTGATCCCATACACATTGGCATTTCTGTTGTGACGAATCTCAATTATCAAGATTAATTTCAAGTACCAAGCTACGTTGAGTACTCTATAATTTGGCATTTTTGCTGCTTTAATATCTCACACAGAGATGTATCAAATTTGTTTCAAGTCCTTTTATGGCGCTTCGCCTAATTTCAATAACAGGTATTAAATACGTGAAAAGAAAGTGGACATACCTACCTATCTCCATAACACTTGCAATGACACTAAACTCGGAGCCCGGAATACGGCATAATAATATACGGCATAATTATGTCCTGGTCATTGGTACCGTAATAGAAGAAAATCATAAAACTCAGATAAAAAGAAACTTCATCAGTTGTTAAGGTCATCTCAAATATAAAGTAGGTTTTAGGTTTTGTTCGTGACTTCATGCGCGTTGAGATAGGTTTATTTTTAATTTAAGGAACTCTTTGTTTTTCCGGGATAAAAGAATACGTCACTCAATTATACCCATGTTGCTGTTATTGACTGTTTTTTGTAGTTTTAAATATTTGGAAACAATACGAAAATCCCGTCAATGATGTAAAGGAGGCTTTTTAATAACATTCCCAGTTTTTTTTTTTGCGGCAAGTGGGTTCTTTAAATTCAGCAACACAATAAAAATACGTATCTTATCCCATTGAATTATATTGTAGACGTACCTCAATGTCTTATCCACCATTGGCATTGGAAGTAATGAAAATTGTAAGTGCGAGTCGGGAGCCGCTCTATTAGGGTTCCGTATACATAGCCAATTAACTGATTTGAATCTACATAATATCTAATTTATCCTTTTACTCTGAGTGCGGCAGTACTGACGGCTCTCCATTTCTTTGTTTTCGAAGGTAAAAGTTAATAAAAAATGTAGTTGTACTCTACTCAATGAGCTTTAAATCAATCAATGCCCCACATGCCAGGATGAGAAAAAAAAAATTCGGCACCTTTTTCTTGCTCCTCTGAAAAATAATTTAATTGAATTTCTAATTCAATATTCGGTTTTGGGTCAAAAACAAATATATCCTTTCACATCTGTTACTACTGTTAGGTATTCCGTTTACGAGCCAGTGACATACGGGCTGACGGACAGACAAACAACAGAGTGACAAAAATAGCGTTTTACCCGTTGGGTACAGAACCCTAAGAACAGGGGGAACCGTAAGTGCCCTCAAGCGGTAGGTAGGTGAATAAGGAGGAGCACGTTCAACTTTTGGCCCGAAACCCAAATCCCCTAACAAGCTCCTTGACACCTCTGAGTAGTTAACAAGATGGAGGAGGCAGCAAATATTTAAATTATGGGTGAGACTTGGGTACCGGCCGTCTCCAATATCAATCGCGAATCGCAGCCAAGTATTTGTTTGGGTACTCGTATCTTATTCGCTTTGCTTTATTTCAATACTAGTGCAAGTGCAACTAGTACAAGTTATTTGCAATACTACTTACATAATTTCTATACTTCATATCTGTGTGGAATAAGGTTTTTAAAATCCCTGGAACATTTTAATCCAGTATGCTTAGTCTCAGTTTGCACACCTCCAAAACTTTACCAAATACTACATATCGAAACACAATGACTTCAGAGTAGAATGGACCTAAACTGGCTTATTTTAAGGTTTGAGTTCGTCAAAACATTCAGCATTCGTCTACAGCCAGCGCTCCAAGCAGAAATGTTGTAAAATGAATATTCAAACTATTGAATCACGACTTTAAAATAAGAGTCCTTGGGTTCATTTTGCATCACATATTACAGTTTTTCCATATGAAGTTTTGGCGGTGTGCAAACTGAGACTAAGCATACAGGATTTCCTATACCGACGAAGAATGTCTTACTTTAAAATTATTACAGCTAAAGATTCACTGATGATTTACGCTGGAGTGAGCGTGAGCGTACGCGTGAGCTTTTGATTGAAGCAATGTGATTATCGACATTTTGGCGCTATTTTTTTAAATATTAATTGCGGGAAAACGAGCAAGCGGGTCACCTGATGTTAAGTGATTACCGTCGTCCATGAACATTTGCAGCATCAGAGGAACCACTAATGTGTTGCCGGCTTTTAAGGAGTTTGTTGATCCTTAATTGCTAAGAAAAGTGAGTGAAGCTGCTCAAAACTAATGCGAATTGTGATTGCGATTGGGAATATTTGGGATGTATGTAATTTAGTTCCCTGTATCTTCGGTATGGCGCTTTGTACGGCACAAGATTCAGCTCTAAAATTGTGCTGTGCAAGCTGAATTACGGTAAATTCTTCATAACTTCTGCGTAATCGTGATAGTATTCGACGTTTGCATTCGAAACTCAGTTCTGAAGTGCCTTAGTACTGGGTATACCTAAGTCAGTGATCTAATCAATCAGTGATTTGCATCTTGCGCCGCAATTAGTTTTGTGGCTTCTCTAAAGTTAATAGAGTTTAATCAATAGAGCCTATAACTCTGAAGTTTTGTAGAGACTCGTCTTTAGTAGAGATGGGCCGACTAGTCGCCGATTAGTTGGCCCAACAAAAATTGTGTGAACAAAGACTATCAAAAAACTGCAGTTTGTACTTTGGATCGAGAAAAGTTACAAATGCTAGTAGGTATTATGATCGGCATTGTCGACTAATCGGCCGACTGATCGGCAAAAATACCGATTAGTCGGCTAGTCGGTTGGTCGGCCCATCTCTAGTCTTTAGCATGATCAGCTCTCGACGGTGAAATCTTACGATAGCCAAATTAACTCGTAAGTATACGTATAATCAAACCGTAGAAGCCTGCCCATCGTATAATCTTTCACTTGGTTACCACTTACCAGTAATTCACTTACTCCTGTCAACGGACCAATTAACCTAAAGTGAGTACGGTTTACAAATACGCCACGAAGGTCAAGTGCCACTATAACTATGTCGATTCTCGGAAAGCTTCCAGGACCGCCGTGTTAACTGCGCAAACACACGGGGCCTTTTGTTATGAAAAAATTTATAGTGATATTTGTTATGACCAGTGGGTCTATGACATATTCGTCATCTTGTCATACATTTATTGATGTCTAAATAGACGCCTACAAGCGGTGATAGCCTAGTGGTTAAGACTTCCGTCTCCTTTTCGGGGGACCGAGTTCTATACTCGGCACGCAACTCAACTTTTCGAAGTTTATGTGCGTTTCAAGCAATGAATTATCACTTGCTTTAACGGTGGTGAGAAACGTCGTGAGGAAACTCATGCCTGAGAGTTCTCCATAATGTTCTCAAAAGCGTGTGCAGTCTACCAATCTGCACTTGGCCAGCGTGGTGGACTACGGCCTAAACCGTTCTCGTTTTGAGAGGAGACCCGTACCCTGTAGTGGGCCGGTAATGGGTTGATGATGATGATGAATGAAGAAAGAATTTGAGTATGACGTTGACAACGTTGGCGTCTAGCCAATGTTGTGAACGTCATACTCAAATTCTTAACTATCTAGTCTGGCATCACGATATTGTATCGCAATCATCGATTTACCAAACTTGGTTGGGTAAAGTTTGGTAAATCGAAGAACGCAATTACAAAAAATTTTCTCTTGACTGAATAAGCCCATGGCGGCCAATCTCAGTAAAGACGAGTCAACTATCAAGTGATACAGTGACGGAGTGTTTGCGCCAATTCTGGTTCCGAGGTCTCAAGGTCCGATGGAACGGTAATCAAAACGACCGGAAAAAGTTTAGTTGCAGGACCAATAGCTTTACGCGCTCGCCACGACGAGGGGTATAACTTCCCAACTCCAGGCTGTTAATAAGAATTATTCACAAAGAACCCAATAATTCTTTTCGCTCGACCCGGGACCTCATAATCCACAGACGAATAATCTAGCTACGAGACCAACCACGCAATCTTATTGAATTATATGACCTTTGTAATTGTAAGGTCATTGACTTTTTATTCCAACACGGGTAAATTCCTGTTTGTGCTGATTTGTCTGGATTTTTAATAACACTGAGCTATGTTTTAAAGCATTTTTGCTTGCCATACAAAATTACATGCACATTTTAGCTTGTGACGTGTGGATATCAAACGTTTTCAGGGTGTAATTAATACGATTATGCTAATCAACGGATCAATCAACCTGATCATGTATGTAGGTTAGTTGAACTGGCTAATATGGAGGTCAAATGTGCGCGATTGTTACGTATACACTGGCACTTGGCCTTCTGTTAATGATGTACTATGTAGATTTGCTGTTGGATGTGGAAAACTGTATGTTTACAATAAGCTCTCGCTCACGATTGCGGACTTATTTTAGGTGTGAAAACCAATGTGATCATGACTCACGATGCCGCATCGTGCTTATAAAAGTTGTAAAATTAAAAACACTAAGGGCCTGTTAAGTGTCGACAGCCTAAAGTTTTGTCAAGTGACGAAGACAAAAGTTGTGAATAAGCTACCTGACACTTTTTAGAAGGTGGTGGAACAAGCCCTTAGTGTATAAGATTAAAAAAGTTTGTTTATAATGTATTCGTAGGTGAGATCGTAATATTTTCTCCGGACGCTTTTTCAATTACATTTTGTATGGGACTGCGTATCTTGAACATTATTGATCGAAGCACTTGGCCTTCAATTATGAGCCTGGAAGCAAAACGCCGCCTGAGAGGTAATGCCCCGTTGGGCCGTTATGGAGGCGCAGTTGAGATCCGAACCACAAATGCGTCTCCCTGTACTCGTGAAGAACCTTCACACCATGTTTTAATCCGCTTATGTTTCTAGGGCCGGATGGTATCTATCTAGTCACTGACCGCCAGCGGCGTATAGGCTTATACCGTAGCGTAGCCTTTTAACCGACTTCAAAAAAGGAGGAGGTTATCAAGTCGTCAGAATCTTTTTATGTACGAGTATCTTCCGTGATTTCTCAAAGACCGATTTGGAAAATTCTTCTTTTGTTTGAATATATACTTCCCAGGAGGTCCCATGGTCATCAGTTCAGGATCCTGGAGAAATCGAGGGAACTCTTCATGGTAGGTAAACTAGGTACATATTAAAGTCAGTTTAATTTTTCCTATTTAGCTTGTTAGTTTACATAGACTCTCGTAAAAAAGCGATCGAAGTAGATGACTGCGCGCATGGCAAACATGCATGAATTATCAGTTTGAATGTTCCCTTGGGCGCGGTTTATGACGTGCCGCGACAAAAATGGCGAGTGGCGGAGATTCGTTTTTCAAAGATTTTCTAAATCACACCCGCACCACATGTGTCTATCACTAACACCAAACTATTTGCTCTTGGTAGAGACACTTGTCCGCGGCTTTATCTCCAGCACTCGCCACTTTAGTACCTGTAGCCTTAACCCTTAAGAGCCAAACTGGGTTTAAGCACTGCGTCGCTGCGTTGCAATTGCGGCGTATTGTATAGAAATATAAGTGTAGGGGGTGTAAGTGGTGCAAATTCCACCTATGTGGCCAAAGTCAACCTCACCTGCGTGCGATACACCCTGCCAATATACTAACGAGGCCCTGACGCTCTCAGTCCCCTCTACAGGCCGTTGTGCCTGATACCACACAATCTAGATGGTATCACCGCTTTGTGGTAGGATTCTACCCCGAATCCGGCTCGCTAGCGACCACACTTCAGCCGTAATCTGCCGCAAAGCATCCGATGTGCTCCGGCAGTGAGCTGAATAGCCAGTCGCCTTCCTCAAAAGCCAACGCATTAGTGGTTCCACAGGTGCTGCTAATGTTCATGGGCGGCGGTAATCAATTAACATCAGGTGACCCGCTTGCTCGTTTGCCCGCTATTATTATAAAAAAAATATATTCGTGGTAGGTACACCACACAGTGCGCTACCAGTTGTCAATTGGCACAATACAGTTGTCTCTTGCGACGCTGCACCAGCAGTTTGTGTGGCATACAAGACAAAATTACGTAGCTTTAGTTTTAAACTTCTGTATTCTTGTATCAGGTAATTGACACCAAAAAAGTGTACAGTACCTATAACAATTTTGAATGAAGAAATTTGACATACCACGGATTTTTCTGTAGAAAAACCGCGCAGCGGCCCCGCAATCGCAACGCGCCGCATCGATGTTCGGTAGGCAGAAAACGGAAATAGGTACTGCACTGAGGTTCAAATATCGTCTATTAAAATTTTGTCGTACCCACTCTAGTGCTGAGACAAGAGCCACTGTATTATAATTAATCAAAAAAATATATAATAATAACTTCTTTAAATACGATGTATGACAAAAATGAATTCTGTATTTTCTGCGATCATGTTATTTTAATGACATCTCAACTGTACCTACTGTGATTGCGATGCCAAAGGGCGTGTAGAGGCGCTGCATGTGGCTGCATCGTAGGCAATGGTTATAGGCATCTTCTAGGGCCTAGGCAAACGCATATCATCTTAGGCCACATTATCACTTTCCATCAGTATATGATTGTGGCCAAGCGTCTGTCTATCCATACTAATATTATAAATGGGAAATTGTGTCTATCTGTCTGTCTGCTAGCTTGTCACGGCTCAGCAGTTTAACCGATTTGGATGAAATATGGTTGAAGCTTACATTCTGGAGACGGACATAGGGTACTATTTATCTCGGAAAAGCAAAGAGTTGCCGTGGGATGTTTAAAAAAGCTAAATCCACGAGGACGAAGGTGCGGCCATCATCTAGTTGTGAATTTTAAAAAAATCTGTTTTATTCACAGCAGACGCATCTTATTACCAGTTATATAACATCCTGACAGTCAAGAATATGCACACAGCATCCAACTTTGCACAGTAAGTTATCGTGTTGATTCCAAGGGAAATGCAACTTAAATTGTGCTCCGCGATTTATTTGAATACTTGAATATTAAAACTCATAGGTATATGTCCTATACATATACGATACAGTAGTAGGATTCAGGCAAGCTAGGTGAATTTTAATGTTCAGGACTCGGGTGGTCTTGTTTATTGACAAAGCAGGACATCCAAGTCCTACAAATATGATAGATAGATATTAGATATGTATCATAAAATGTGTCTTAAATGTTATCATGTAAAAAATTGAGCCCTATTAGAGACCCCGCAGACATACAATTTCAAGTTGGGCAACTATCGAACAACTAAATCGCGTACTTTCACAATTAAATCGGCCAACTTTTAAATTGTACGTAATCGGAAGGGAATTTCGATTCTGATACAATCGTCGTCCAATTATTTAGTTGAACGATTTAGTTGGTTATGATGTGCGGGGTGTCATAAGTCACTGTGCTTATCAGTGTACTCTGCGATTTAGTTGGCCAACTTGAAATTGTATATCTGCAGGGTCTCTTAATGTAATTCTGCTATCTGTTTGTATTATGCCTGATATAATGAGTTAAAAGACCTGAAATTTGGGAATATTTGGTATAGGATATTGACCCATTGCTTGCATTCTTTTACACAACGGTGATGAATTAAATGTGAAGCTTAGCTATATTAAACTATGGTGTACGAAAATATATAATGCACATAAGTTTCGTCTCTGTTTTCGACGAAACATTTGAAAATAAATTGTAGCATGATTCAAGCAAGTCGTGTAGGTAGGAAGGTATATGAAATTCTTTACTCCGGTAGAAAAGGAAGAATTGCATAATATCTTGCAGAGAACACGGATGCAATTGTTCTGTGACGTACGTATAACTAGTCTAGAAAGACAATTTCTGTGTCAATTATATTAGTTATTCACTAATACCGCGGCTTTGTCTGCGTTATTTGGAATCGTTATTTGGAAATTCCTGTCTATCTCCATAATAAAGGCTATATCTGTGCCAATTTTCGTAATGATCTGTTCAAAGGTTTGGCGATGATAATGTACCAACCTGTGTATATTGTCCCGTGTATACCTAACAGTTTTATTTTTTAACTCCGAATATTTCTGGAATGAAAAGTACTAGCCTAGATCACTTTTTGTATAATATTCTATTTGTCTGTGAAAATTTGGTAAAAATGGGTCAATCGTTTCGAAGATTAACCCGGCAGATAAATAAACGGCAGAGAATATAAGATTAATAATTAAGAGGCAGTTATTTTGAAATCACAAACATATTATATTTCAATGTTCTTAATGTTTCAGGAATCTACTAAATGGTAGTAGGTAATGTGGTGTCACTATTCCAGACTCGCTCGGTTCACTGCATTACGGTCTGGACTGAAAATTTGATTTAGTTTTCTCAAGTAATTTACATACCTCTACGTACAGGTGTCTACCTGTTTAGGTGACAAAGGAGTTGTGCTGCTCTCGTATTATTATAGGAAGTATGGAGAATAGCATTTTTAATTTTTTAAGAATCTTTAGGCCTCTGTTTCACACGCCCTGAAAAATCACGTTTTACGTTTTACGGTCGCAGTGTTATATGCAGTCTTGGTCTCGCCGTGTCGCTATAAGTGCCGTAAAATAAGTCGACCGGTGACCTTCAATGCGCAGAAGTCGAAAATGAGGTATCTCGGGGTGTGAGGGGGTCGCGGAGAGGGCGTGGGGATCGTTCGTAAGCACTGATTAGCTCTCGCAGATCCCTCGTAAACGCTGATTGGCTCTCCAATCGGATTGTGTCTCGCTCACTCGTACGACGCTGCGCGCACTTGAAGGTCACCGGTCGACTTACGTGACGGGGGTTATAACAAGGTTACACGTTTTACCGTACCGTGCAAACAAATACGTGTGTGTACAAGATACCTTATCCTCGATACCATTAATTTTATATTGGTGCGACGAGCAGTACCTCATATCTATCACCTTGTAATACTAACGGCCTGTTTTACCACAATTTAGCTCTGTGACGAGCTAGCTCTCTGTGAGACTCCATATCTTTGAGTACGCTATGCATAAAATTGGCCGTGATCGGCTTGAAAATGGAATCCAGCTTGAGAACTTGAAAATGGAATGCCATTTAAAAAAGGACCATAAACAATTTTGTTAAATTTTGAAGGCGATTGCATTTCGCATCCAACACTGCACGTACTTATTGTTGTACGGCGTGTAATACGAGGCTCTATAATATTTATGCAGGAATGTTACGAGTATATCTCGCGAGTCGCGAGCGGTTGTCAGTCTGCCTCGGGTAGGGTTGCCAAATATGAAATTGAAAAGTACATATGAAATGTCTGATTTCCACTGAATAGTTTCGATATTTTGCCGCGAGAGTGATTCTGTTCGCTAACGTGACGATCTTAAAACTAAATTTCTAAAAACTAAAGAAGAACTGAGAAGTTATAATACGATTACACTATTCATTTGGTATACGTATGCATTTATTATTGTTTAATTAGTATTTTTTGATAAATTATTAACTTCTTTTTGATCAATTTCTTATCTTTTTATCTGAGTTTGATAAAAATATTTAAAAAATAATAAACGTTATACCTAATTATGCTAATACTCCTGATACTCTACATTTATCTCATTCTCTCGTAGGCTGCTTTTCTGAAGTTTTACTTCTACCGTGTGTGAATTGCACACATACACTTTATATTTTCTGGCTATTGTTGTAGTATTGATTTGTTATAAACAATTAAAAGTAGAAAAGATGTAAAGAATAATAGTATTTTTTTACATTAATTTGCAAAAAGCTCATTATTTCAAAATTTAATTGCAAGGAGATAATTTACTTACTCACATTTATTACATTCTTAAAAATCCTGGCATTCAAAATTCTGGCCGGAATCCTGTAAAGTGCATAAATCCTGTCGTCTGGTAACCCTAGCCTCGGGGGGCTTATTTAAATTCTCGGTGCGCACGCGCTTGCATAACGCACACCATAAAAAAACCTTAACCGACATACCACAGTTGGCGCAAAACGCCGCGGTTGGGAACTGTTCCCATTTTCACCTGATACGCTGTCGGATTTTTGATATTTATTAATTAAATAAATAGTTAAATAGGTATTTCCTAGAATGAGGCCTCTTATATTTAAGTGTTGTAAAATTATTATGACCTCAATTAAGTATAATATAATGTTTTTGTAAGTTCACTTTTTACGTAAGACGGTTTTCAAAATTAGGTTCCCTTTGCCATTAATTCAACTTTCGACCATTACAACTTATGTTGTGTGAGTTGCCCGGAATTAACTCTAATTAATTAACTCTAATAAATAAACGGCAAAAGCAACTACTTTGATCAATTATTATTATTCTTGATCCCCAAAAAGAAAAAGAAGTGTTTCTTGTTGATCAATGTGAATTTTCTTAGTGGAACAATTACTCACTCAACCCTCATTACTCTAGATCCGATACGCCAATAAATAATTTGTCGGTGTTTTTGTTTGTAAATATTGTTAGCCTCGGAGATGGGGTTTATTCTGCCTAAAAAATCCTAATTGGTCTCATTTTATTTTAATAAACATATTTTACCAGCATGTTAATTAATCGATTGTTTAGTTTTCCACAAACAAAATATGAAAACAAATATACCTTTTAGCGTCATAATATTATACCGTCACAGTTTTTGTGACTTATAGTCTGATTTTTAATCCGGTGGAATTCCGACAGTTGTCATTTTAAAAATAGAATGAGTTATTGTATATATGTGTATATATACAGTTATTGTATGAAAAACAGGGTTACAGTCTGAAGTTCGATTTTACCCCAAACTAAAGTACCTGACGTATGTGTCAGGCATTTGTCATATCTACATGCGACAATTGATTTTTATTTATGTAACTTTTGAATTTGTTATCTCTTTTGTGGGAACTGTTTTATCTCTGGTTACATTAAGAAACGTCAGAATTCCATGGAATTAAAAATCAGATTGTACTAGCTATTTATTACCACGGTAGTATTATATACCTCGATCCGTCCGCGGCGCTGCGCCGCGCCGTCTAACAATGTGAACGAGCCCATTTGTAATTTAATTGCACACCAAAGCTTAATTGCGTTAAGTTGACAATTATCCGGCTACGTACATACATATGCGGCTCATTTGACCGGCTTACGGTACACATCCAGCGTATAAATGTCCACTTTTCAACGTGATGGCTGTATCAAATGTAACCGACAAAGCAAAAAGCTGCACATCCCACCATGCACATCCTACACAACAGTGTTATAATTACGCAAAGTTATCCTTCATTAGCTGTGATAGCCGAGTGGTTAGGACGACCGACTTCTAATCGGAGGTCATGGGTTCGATCGTACCTCTAACTTTTCGGAGTTATGTGCGTTTTAAGTATTTAAATATCACTTGCTTTAACGGTGAAGGAAAACATCGTGAGGAAACCTGCATGCCTGAGAGTTCTCCATAACGTGCTCAAAGGTGTGTGAAGTCTGCCAATCTGCTTGGCCAGCGTGGTAGACTATGGCCAAAACCCTTCTCACTCTGAGAGGAGACCCGTGCTCTGTAGTGAGCCGGTAATGGGTTGATCATGATGATGATGATGATGATGATCCTTCATTAAAGTACCGTCCCACTCGGACGCAAAAATAAATCGGGAAAGTCTTTTCGTATTTTGTATGATGTATGAAGTTGTAATCCAATCTCTGGTTGAAGGCTAAATGTAGGTACAGTAGCTTAGGTAGCTTCATAGAGTTTCTTAAGGGTTTTTTGGTGAATCTTTTCTCACTTAAAAACTGTTGTTCTCTTCTCACTTTCCACTGTACAAAAGCCCATTTTTTAAAGTATGGAAAAGAAGAAGATATGCCATATCTGCCTCACTCTACGTTATAGGGGTACCTAGTAGGGGAGACTGGGTACGGTTGAAACATTTTAGCGTTAATCGTCCATTTCGTCGGGAATAGTTAAGCGAGCGTTGAAAAAAATATATCAAATAAAAGACCACATATCTGTCTACGAATGGGCAATGTTATTTGCGATCACTGTATTGTATTTTATGTGTAAAAATCAAATCTTAAAAAAATGGGAAACTGTTTCAACCGTCCCCATGCCAGGGTCGGTTGAAACAGTGCCTGGGGTCAATTGAAACACATGCAAATAATACAAAATATAATAAATGAACTTTTTTATTCATCGTCTAATAACATTTTACGACTTTCTAGTTCTATATCCTTTAGTTTAGCATAGTTTAGTTAGACATCCAAATATATGTCTGCACATATAATTAAATATTTAGATTGTTCACGCTCTTGTTCCTGGTTAAACACTCGATTGTGAGCTTTATATCCCATTTCTTGATTTTCATTGCCACCAGTCGCATCTCGTTTACGTACATTGTATACCTCAACTGGGAACAGTGGTTCAGTTCATTCTTTCTGCCGCTGTTCTTAACGAAGATCCGGCTTTAACACCTTCTTATGCTTACTTGTACGTCGATAAGTCAGCTTGACATCTCGTAGTCTCCCTTCGGCATCTTTGAAACAAGAAAATAAAATAAATAAATTGTTTCAACCGTACCCACAAAAAATGTTTCAACTGTCCCCAACCCCCCTTCTAGGTATAAAATTGTTCGCAGTAAGAATAATAATAAATTTAAATAAACACTAATCATACAAACATATTCTACAAACTTCAATAAAAACGATACAAAACTCTCAGTACTCTAACTTTAATAAAACCATTATAATTGCAAAAATTTACGGACATAAAATACTTACTTTTACGTCAAAAAACACAATGAGGCCTCTTATCTACAAGTACAGCGTGCGAAGGGCGACACAATACCAAAATTCGTGTTTGGACTTGTCGTCCGCTTCGTTCTTCCCTTGTAACCATCAACCTCATCACACACGGTGTCGAGATATTCGCTTTGTTTCAACCGTCCACCATTTCAACCGTACCCAGTCTACCCTACCTACGTGTAGCCCGTAAGTCTTAAGTTGTAAAAGTCTGTAAAGCAACATGAAGGTATTGTTTATTATTTATTTATTTATTTATTGTTTAAATTAAAGTACCTACCTAACGGCAGTTCATTAAAAGTTTAGTTGCAATATAACCGCTATGTCCTTTGTCATACGCTACGGGGATGTCAAGTTTTCAGGGCGTATAGGCAGTGCACTAGGCGGTTCAGAAATAGAGCAAAACCAATTTACGTACGTTTTTCTATTTACAACACAAACACGGGGTGAACGCACTCGCTTTTATATTTTGCAAAACGTTTATAAAAGCGTTAACGTTAAGTTACTGTACCAGATTCGGCGAATTGAAAACGTTCCTTTCTAGATTTTTCTTTTAACGACCTATCCTGCGTAACATAAGCAAGTTTTGTGAGATAGTTCGCGATGGATCTCCGCGATGGATCACCGCCATAGAAATAGTGGAGGGAAGACGCTGGACGAGAAATGCTGAATCAAGTGTGGTGGAGATTAATTAAATTAAATTCAATTTATTTGCATAAATGTGGGTACCCACACAAATGTGGTAGTGTACATACCATGTATAGATATTACAAAATTTTGTTCCTATGAGTATCACCACAAATTGCCATAGGTAGGTACCATGGCGAGCAATTTTAATGAACATAATAATATAATTAACTAGTGGATCCGGCAGACTTCGTCCTGCCCGGTGACATACCGACATCGGCGCCACCTACTGAGGCCCGGTAGGTTACCTGTACCGGGTAATTGTGTTTTCAAACCATCCAGGAAGCCATTGAAATATACACACAAAATTTCATACAAATCGGTCCAGCCATTTAGAAGGAGTTAGGTGACGAACACACGTAAGTACAGAAGAATTATAATTATAAATACGGGTAAGAGGGTGAGAGAGTTTACCGTATCCACGCAACGGGATGTTTGACAGGTACCTACATAATAATTCAGTGTTTGACAGTTACGAAACCCGTGCACATTTTGTATGGGAAAATGTTTCTTCTTTTATTTTATGTTTTCGTCAATTTTCCAACGTTTTTAATAGTCATTCTGCTATTCGGGATGGAGACAAATACAACAAATCAATAACCATGAAAATCGCTCCAGCCGTTCTCGAGTTATAAGTGTTCGAACTAACACGACTTTGTTTTTAAATATAAATATAGATTATAGATAAAATAAAACAAAGCTTTAAAAGTGATAAATCTGCCATTGAAACTCTATGATCTGCCAAAATTTACCGCCACCCGACCCCAATGCCCAATGGCATTTCCCCTTTAATGTGGCCGCGGTATATTAGATCTTCAATAATGTGTCAACTTTTATCGATGACTGGCATATATATAGCTAGCAGTCCTGTGGTGTTTTAATCCTTTGTCCCCCTAATGGGACAGATCGCGCTATCCCAGCGTTTTTGAGCTAAACCCTCGCACCACGTCCTCCGTACGTCGCGACATTCGCCAGGACTGTAAGTCGCCAAGTCTACTTAAGACAGTCACACTTTCTACTTCCCTGAGAGCCTATTTCGCTTTGCTGATGAAAAAATGAGCTTTAATCGAAAACGCTGCGATCCTTCCCTTCCCCCTATATCTATAATAATCCCTTTGAGATAATAATTATAACAAAATGTATGGTGCAATGGGATTATAGTGAGTAATTATTACCTGTGCGAAGCCGGGGCGGGTCGCTAGTTATATATTTATTATGTCACTCCTTTTCCCTCCAACCAAAATATCCATGTGAATTTCGTTATCTGGATAACTTTTCGAAGTTTGACACGTTATTGATTCCGCCGCGGGCGTCTGAGAAATACATCTAAGTTTTCCTCTTATAGTGTCTACTCTGCTAAATCTAGTCGATTTTCTCTTATTGGCATTTATATTAACTACGAGATAATATGGGGTCAGAAGTGGAATATTATATTAGCTTCTGTTACTTCGAATACTCTTTCAAACTTCTTCATGCATGGAACAGAAGTCTGTACAGTTCTAAGATCTGCGTTCACACTTCACTATAGGTAACAATCTGTGCGCAAATTCGTACGTCACTTTATCATTTATGTACGGGAAAGCAAGCAAGTGTATCACGTATTTAACCACTCTAGGAGACTGGCGATTTCTAATTCAGTAAGAAAAAATCTCCGCATCAAAAATCTGGAGCGGATTGAATGAAATGTGCGACCAGCATTATATTCCCTCCATATATTACACGAACACTTTTATAACGTGACAAACGCTAAGCTTAACATTGTTAATCCACTGAAAATCATTGCCGGGTTTTATAGACGGCAACAAAAGCTTAAGGAGATTAGGGTCTGTTATTTAAGAGTTTTAAGAAAAATAAATGTTTTTTTTTTTTTGGGAGAAATAACAGATTTATTTAGGTACGATTTCGAGGTAAAAGTAAAAAATCCAAATACAATTAATTATTATTAATGTATACATTATACAATATACATAGATATATACGTTGTAGGTATTAGGTCGCTATAGTTGGGACATTACAAACGTGCGACCCAAGTCATAAATCATTTTTATCGGACTTCTTCCTCGCACTTACAGGTCTTATGGAACTGGAACCTGAGTCTGTGGTGTTGTGCGTAACAATAATAAAGGATTTGTCGATAGCCGATAACAGGTTATAAAGAGCGAGGGAGAGCCCTCACAACAGTATGATAGTAATGCTTTATGACTCAGTTCGCACGTTTGTAGTGTCCACGCTATACTACTATAAACAGACACTCGAAACGTTTCGTCACTATCAATCACACAATCACAGAATAGTAGTGACTTTTATGCCATAAATAGGTACTAACAAATAAACATTTATAGACACTTCTACAATTTACACAAGTTGTTTATATTCTCAGAGACAGAAATACAATTACAGAAAGGCACCCTATGCCTTTACGCCTACCTAAAAAGCGTACTTTTCAAAAGTGAAAGACGCATCTAGACCACACTTTGAGATCAAAGACTAGTGTTTTCGAGACGCGAATGTCTTTGTGGCGGGACGACGTAACAGCACGTCCCAGTGACTGCTTCACTGGATGGACTGTACAAAATTGCATTTGTTCTGTGCTCGAGTGCATATGGCTCTCTAGTTTATTCTATTCCAAGTAAATAAAAATGTATCCGTCCACGCGGCCAGGAGCCTCGTATTAATATTACCGGCTTTTGTCTCTAGAGTTCCTTTCCGTGTTGAATTCTAAACTTCGCTTCAGTTATTTTGCCGTACCGTGCTGAGATAAAGAAAGTGGATTTATTTTAGGCACAGTTTCAGATTACGTCAACAGAGATGTGCGAAGAGGTGTAGTGAAGTTATCTGTGTGAAACCTACGAATTCGCAGTTGCGATGCAGTTCTATTAACTGCAACAGACTAACTGCAATTTTGCACTCGCATACGTAGACCAGATACACACACGCAAACACAGACAGCTACACATACGCAGACCAGACAGAAGTCTGGTCTGCGTGTGTGTAGACACAAAGAATGTAAAATATGTATAGAAGCTATGACAAGTAGGTATAAATTAAAAATTTAAAAAACCCCCGACATTCGCCATTTTGTGGCAGCGGCCATCTTGGATTTGCAATAGTGCTATTCTACTAGTCAAGCCCTTTCATTTGATACCCATATTAAGGGAATTGTGAAAAAATATTTAATCCGCCATTTTGTAGCGGCGGCCATCTTGAATCGATTTTCATCAAACATAGCTAACAACACTCTCGACTAATTCATCTTTCAAACAAAAAAAAACCGCATTCAAATCGGTTCAGCCGTTTGAGCGCTACGGGGGAACAGACAGACACACACACACGTACACAGACACGTCAAACTTATAACATCCGCCGTTTTTGCGTCGGGGGTTAAAAATAGAACGATCTCATTGGTGAATTTCGGATTTGTAAATATAAAAGCGGTGTATGAATGCGAAACTAAAAGCGCATATTAATAGGCGTATGTAAACGACAAGATATTTTATCTTAGAAGATACATAATTAAGTTAGGAACAACCGGGAGAACAGCAGGGTACAACACCTGATACTTAATCGATGTACGAGTAGCTTCAGACACCTACAGGATTGCTCGACGAGAAGTTTGTGTATCAAATTTACAGCACTTTCTTGTACTTAACTACGTAGGTACTAGAGGGTTGAAACTAATTAAACTTAGTTGTTGCGTTAAACTGCTCTTCGAAATAATTTTTCTCTGAAGTCCTTTAAACAATAGCTCAATTATACGGCTAGGCCATTTCCTTACCATACTAGGTAAGGAACCATACAAGGTAGGTAAGTACCAAAGGTACCAAAGACACACGGTAGGTACGTTTTAGGTCCCACGTATATCAAGTCTACCAATATCGTTCCGCTGCCACACTTATAAATTAAGAAACAACATTATATTTTATTTCTCGTCAAGTCAACCAATAGAATAGAATAGAAAACTTTTTTATTACAATAAACTTTAACAAGTACCTACTTTTGAATCGTCAATTGAATCTACCACTGGTTAAATGTCCAAGCAGAGGCCCAACACGTGTTGGGCCTCTGCTTGGACATTTAACCAGTGGTAGATTCAATTGACGATTCAAAAGTAGGTACTTGTTAAAGTTTATTGTAATAAAAAAGTTTTCTATTCTATTCTATTGGTTGACTTGACGAGAAATAAAATATAATGTTGTTTCTTAATTTATAAGTGTGGCAGCGGAACGATATTGGTAGACTTGATATACGTGGGACCTAAAACGTACCTACCGTGTGTCTTTGGTACCTTTGGTACTTACCTACCTTGTATGGTTCCTTACCTAGTATGGTAAGGAAATGGCCTAGCCGTATAATTGAGCTATTGTTTAAAGGACTTCAGAGAAAAATTATTTCGAAGAGCAGTTTAACGCAACAACTAAGTTTAATTAGTTTCAACCCTCTAGTACCTACGTAGTTAAGTACAAGAAAGTGCTGTAAATTTGATACACAAACTTCTCGTCGAGCAATCCTGTAGGTGTCTGAAGCTACTCGTACATCGATTAAGTATCAGGTGTTGTACCCTGCTGTTCTCCCGGTTGTTCCTAACTTAATTATGTATCTTCTAAGATAAAATATCTTGTCGTTTACATACGCCTATTAATATGCGCTTTTAGTTTCGCATTCATACACCGCTTTTATATTTACAAATCCGAAATTCACCAATGAGATCGTTCTATTTTTAACCCCCGACGCAAAAACGGCGGATGTTATAAGTTTGACGTGTCTGTGTACGTGTGTGTGTGTCTGTCTGTTCCCCCGTAGCGCTCAAACGGCTGAACCGATTTGAATGCGGTTTTTTTTTGTTTGAAAGATGAATTAGTCGAGAGTGTTGTTAGCTATGTTTGATGAAAATCGATTCAAGATGGCCGCCGCTACAAAATGGCGGATTAAATATTTTTTCACAATTCCCTTAATATGGGTATCAAATGAAAGGGCTTGACTAGTAGAATAGCACTATTGCAAATCCAAGATGGCCGCTGCCACAAAATGGCGAATGTCGGGGGTTTTTTAAATTTTTAATTTATACCTACTTGTCATAGCTTCTATACATATTTTACATTCTTTGTGTCTACACACACGCAGACCAGACTTCTGTCTGGTCTGCGTATGTGTAGCTGTCTGTGTTTGCGTGTGTGTATCTGGTCTACGTATGCGAGTGCAAAATTGCAGTTAGTCTGTTGCAGTTAATAGAACTGCATCGCAACTGCGAATTCGTAGGTTTCACACAGATAACTTCACTACACCTCTTCGCACATCTCTGTTGACGTAATCTGAAACTGTGCCTAAAATAAATCCACTTTCTTTATCTCAGCACGGTACGGCAAAATAACTGAAGCGAAGTTTAGAATTCAACACGGAAAGGAACTCTAGAGACAAAAGCCGGTAATATTAATACGAGGCTCCTGGCCGCGTGGACGGATACATTTTTATTTACTTGGAATAGAATAAACTAGAGAGCCATATGCACTCGAGCACAGAACAAATGCAATTTTGTACAGTCCATCCAGTGAAGCAGTCACTGGGACGTGCTGTTACGTCGTCCCGCCACAAAGACATTCGCGTCTCGAAAACACTAGTCTTTGATCTCAAAGTGTGGTCTAGATGCGTCTTTCACTTTTGAAAAGTACGCTTTTTAGGTAGGCGTAAAGGCATAGGGTGCCTTTCTGTAATTGTATTTCTGTCTCTGAGAATATAAACAACTTGTGTAAATTGTAGAAGTGTCTATAAATGTTTATTTGTTAGTACCTATTTATGGCATAAAAGTCACTACTATTCTGTGATTGTGTGATTGATAGTGACGAAACGTTTCGAGTGTCTGTTTATAGTAGTATAGCGTGGACACTACAAACGTGCGAACTGAGTCATAAAGCATTACTATCATACTGTTGTGAGGGCTCTCCCTCGCTCTTTATAACCTGTTATCGGCTATCGACAAATCCTTTATTATTGTTACGCACAACACCACAGACTCAGGTTCCAGTTCCATAAGACCTGTAAGTGCGAGGAAGAAGTCCGATAAAAATGATTTATGACTTGGGTCGCACGTTTGTAATGTCCCAACTATAGCGACCTAATACCTACAACGTATATATCTATGTATATTGTATAATGTATACATTAATAATAATTAATTGTATTTGGATTTTTTACTTTTACCTCGAAATCGTACCTAAATAAATCTGTTATTTCTCCCAAAAAAAAAAAAACATTTATTTTTCTTAAAACTCTTAAATAACAGACCCTAATCTCCTTAAGCTTTTGTTGCCGTCTATAAAACCCGGCAATGATTTTCAGTGGATTAACAATGTTAAGCTTAGCGTTTGTCACGTTATAAAAGTGTTCGTGTAATATATGGAGGGAATATAATGCTGGTCGCACATTTCATTCAATCCGCTCCAGATTTTTGATGCGGAGATTTTTTCTTACTGAATTAGAAATCGCCAGTCTCCTAGAGTGGTTAAATACGTGATACACTTGCTTGCTTTCCCGTACATAAATGATAAAGTGACGTACGAATTTGCGCACAGATTGTTACCTATAGTGAAGTGTGAACGCAGATCTTAGAACTGTACAGACTTCTGTTCCATGCATGAAGAAGTTTGAAAGAGTATTCGAAGTAACAGAAGCTAATATAATATTCCACTTCTGACCCCATATTATCTCGTAGTTAATATAAATGCCAATAAGAGAAAATCGACTAGATTTAGCAGAGTAGACACTATAAGAGGAAAACTTAGATGTATTTCTCAGACGCCCGCGGCGGAATCAATAACGTGTCAAACTTCGAAAAGTTATCCAGATAACGAAATTCACATGGATATTTTGGTTGGAGGGAAAAGGAGTGACATAATAAATATATAACTAGCGACCCGCCCCGGCTTCGCACAGGTAATAATTACTCACTATAATCCCATTGCACCATACATTTTGTTATAATTATTATCTCAAAGGGATTATTATAGATATAGGGGGAAGGGAAGGATCGCAGCGTTTTCGATTAAAGCTCATTTTTTCATCAGCAAAGCGAAATAGGCTCTCAGGGAAGTAGAAAGTGTGACTGTCTTAAGTAGACTTGGCGACTTACAGTCCTGGCGAATGTCGCGACGTACGGAGGACGTGGTGCGAGGGTTTAGCTCAAAAACGCTGGGATAGCGCGATCTGTCCCATTAGGGGGACAAAGGATTAAAACACCACAGGACTGCTAGCTATATATATGCCAGTCATCGATAAAAGTTGACACATTATTGAAGATCTAATATACCGCGGCCACATTAAAGGGGAAATGCCATTGGGCATTGGGGTCGGGTGGCGGTAAATTTTGGCAGATCATAGAGTTTCAATGGCAGATTTATCACATTAAAGCCGCCACACCTACGGTTATCGCTATGTTGAATGGCATTTCCCGTAGATGTGGCCGCTGCAATAGAGGCGTATTGTGTTGTTTCAGGAACGGTCCGGTGGAGGGCGCGTATGGTCCGCAGCACAGCCCCGTGTCGCGGTCGGACGCCTCCACCGAGGACGCGGAGCTCTCGGCCGCGCTCGCCCACCAGCACCATCTCGCTATGCAGGTACATTTATTGATCTATTATGTTTCATTGCGTCGTGGGCGCCTGCGATCGTCACCACCAGTCCGACATTTCGGCCAGTCCGGCAGTCTACCATAGCGATCCATCGAACTTGACACCAGTTCCACAGCAGTTCAGCGCGCTACGGCGAGTCTATCACCCGCAAAACAGACCACTCGAAAATGACACTAGGCCGTGGTGGCCTCTTGCCCTTAACTGGCGACATTAAAGCTAAAAGCTAAAAGAACACCAGCGGGGAAGTTAATCCCTCCCGCAAGACACCTGGGCTAGGAGGCCACGCGTTGAGCGCCTAGCTCCCGACTGGCCTTCGGCCATCCGGAGAGGCCCGATACGATAGTAGACCAATTTTCGGTAGTGAAATATTAATATGTTAATATGGTAGTTAAAAAGAGGGCGATATTTTAGAAAAAGATTTTTCGTACAGCTACTTGGAAATCATTCATTATTTTTATAAACGATCGAAGGCAGAGCCGTTGAAGGATGAAAGATTGATTTCCGTAAGAAAATTATTCATAAGTACATTATTAGTGTACCAGTATGTTGTTTAAAAACTTCATATCTGGAAGAAATTGTACTAAAAATAAATTTATCTATAACTAGAGAAACACTATATTTTTTAACTTAGACGACCATCAGACCATCTTTAATTTTATTCCTGTCCTGTGTCTTTAATAAAATGGACCAATGGAATATCTGTAAAGTTTTTAACGTGTTAATTTGTGTCCGTTACATAAGGCTGGCGAATACCCCGTGGGCAGCGGCGTGGAGCCGGACTACGGGCAGTATGTGTCCTCCCCCGCCTCCCACTACAACCACATGGGCCACCTCACCATGGCGCCCTCGCAGAAATACCCCCATGTGAGTACATTTGAGCATTACATTTCATTTATAAGCGGTGATACCCTAGTGGTCAAGACTTCGGCCTCCCTTCTGGGGGGGATCGGTTTGGTCCCCGGCACGCTTGTTGAGGTAGCAAGTTGAGGTAAGTTGTAAGTGAGTTATGTGCGATTTAAACTATTGAACATCATTGCTTACAGCAAAGCAAGTAAAAAAAAAACATCGTAAGGAAACCTGCTGCCTGAGAGTTCTCCATAATGTTCTCAAAGGCGTGTGACGTTTACCAATCCGCACTTAGCGTAGTCGACTACAGCCTAATCCCTTCTCATTCTGACAGGAGACCCGTGCTCTGTTTTTTTTTGTTTCACACTCAAATTATCCTCTGACAATGCGTCAGAGACCTTCTTGTAGCGAATTTTTCTCTGAAAAAGGAACAACAGCTCACGATGGTCGTTAAGTAGTTTTTGCCCGTGCTCTGTAGTGGGCCGGTAATGGGTTGATCATGATGATGATGATTTACACGTGTTCAGGTGATGGAAGCGGTGTCGGTGGGCAGCGGGTACGCGGGTGGGGTGGGCGCGGGCACGGGCGGCGGCCACTACGGCACGTACGCGCACTACGGCGCCGCGTACCCCGCGCAACCCGCCTACCTCGTCGAGCCGCAGGTGCCCGCTTATATGGCACAGGTGAGCTTTATTTTGTAGTTGTTATGTTGTTTGTTGTTAAATTGTGTTGGAAATAAAGCACCAGATCGATTGAAGTGGGGGTCAGTACCAGCAGAAACGGAGCCAGAGTTCAGGGTGTGGAAAGAGCGGTGGAAAATAAGCGTGTACGTTTTAGAATCGCAGATAACCGCTTAGGTATATGGCGCAGCATGACTTTCATAGCTTTATCGTCTAGACTTAAGGCTATAAGGAAGCTCGGGTTATTCAGCGGGCAATGGAGAGAGTTATGCTCTACAATCTACGTGATCAAATCAGAAATGAGATCTGCAGAAGAGAGTCTATTACTTAGGGTAACAAAACATAGTTCGATAAGTTGCAAGTGGCAATGTGCAGGGTACATAGTTCGAAGAACTGATAGACGTTGGGGTCCCAAGGTATTGGAATCAGGATCTCGCAGAGTAAAGCGCAGTTTTGGCAGACCCCTACTAGGTCCGATGAGATCGGACGAATAGACCAAGGCGTGTAGAACTCCCTATAAGAGCTGTGGACGTCTATCAGTTGACGAGACGACGTTTAAGTCCTTGTTACTCGTCACCCGCTATGGATTTTGAAGTACTAAGTCTTGAAGACATTTAAGGGTTTAATTGTTCTTTTTACAGGAGTATGTGGAGGGGGGCGGCAGCGCGTCTCCCCGAAGCGCTTCGCCGGGTGCCATGCCACCTCAGCACAATTTACATCTGCAACAGAGGTTAGTTTGTTTCTAGGCTCGAAATGGTCCGACAGTTAAAGGACCGGTGGTCCAATAGCCGCCTCGATTTGTCACACAAAATATGAGTTATGAACGCTAAAACGCATGTCAAAGTTTCAACCCTTATGTCTGACATATTTAGGTTGTTCTTGGTCTCTCTTTATATTATGTGTTCCTCACGGGTCCATCCTCACATTTTTACCAGACTATGCGAGTTCTATTAAGAAGTCTCTTCGGACTCCTCCTCTTCTATACGGAAGCCATTGAGATACCGATTAGGCTTGCAGGAGCTTTTTCTGGGACCAACCCTTCTTTTTCCATTCCTATCGATCAAAGTTATCGGTTGTATAAGCCTGGTTTTAATGTCACGCTGATCGTCGGTGCTGAGAGTTTGTTGCGTAGTTAGTCGGCGCCGACCGCCGCTCACACGCCTCTGTCTTCAGTGAGCGTTTTAGTGTCGCGCTGACGAGCGTCAGCGCTGAGCGTTCGGCGTTATTCTAAAACTATTCTATATAGCAACCATACATATTGTCCTGTCAGCGCAGACTATATCAGCGTGATAGCGTGACCCAGCCTTAGTATAACGGTTTTGTGTGTAGGTACGACTCGGCGTCGCTGGAGCAACTGGGCCGGCACTACTGCGTGACGTCGCCGCGGGGCGAGTACGCCGGTGACGCGTACGCGTACCAACACTACCCGACCGCCTACGAGCCTCCGCACCAACCTCCGCCCTTCAAAGTGAGTCCTTGTCTTTGCTTCCTCCTAGAGAAGGGCCCATCCCTTCCCTAGCTAGCTAGAAGATCGGATCAGGATAAAAAACCGTTTACTTTAGACTGAACCCTAAAACCGATGTATCCGAACTAAAATGGTAAATAAGAAAGGGCTCCACATGTTATTTGGAATGCAATAGGAAACCGAAATTAAATAAATTTTAAACTTGGATTACTAGGTCAAGTGGGATAATATATGAAATTACTTTATTTGCACATTCAAAAGGAAATGCCTTTTAAACCAAGTAGTTTCTGACTTGTAAAAAAATCTAAATTACTCGGCTTATTATTATCGCTAAAACTGCACTATATACTTTTATTGTTTAATAACTTCTGCAAGCATCTGCCATATTGATTTTATGTTGACGTCGTCAAAACCTTTTGTCTTTATTACAGGACTCACAAAACGGCCTAAGTTTAGGAAGCACGGGCGGGCAGTCGATGTACGGCGACGAGGAGGAACTTCAGAAACAAATGGCAAATATGGCGCTGGGTGAGTGAGTTGAATTTGAATTTGACCAGCGTGGTGGATTGCGGCTTAAACCCTTCTCACTCTGAGAGGAGACCCGTGCCCTGTAATGGGATTGATCATGATGATGATGAAGCGAGCTGTATATCCATCCAAAATAATATTATAAATCCGAAAGTAACTCTATCTGTCTGTTACCTTTTTTGACTATCGTATGTCGGTCTCTCAGCTATACCCATAGAAAAATTCACGTCGTTCCGTAGCTCTATTGAAGTGTGATTGAAGAACAAATTCACTAGCATTTTAATATTGTTATATTTGGGATTGGATTTCAAATAACTTGCTGCATTGGCCTTTAGTTACTGAGATCTTAAGATATTATTAAGATAAGATTAAGATAAGATCTTGTACTGTTAATGTTTTCTGTATCTTCTGTGTTGTGGTATAATATAGCCTGTATTGTACAGGCTATATATTAGGAAAAAATTTACCGACTTCAATTAAAAGAGTTCCCTCGATTTCTCCAAGATCCCATTGTCAGATCCTGACCTGATGACTATGAGACCATCTGGGAAGCAAACTCTTTAAATAAAAGAACAATTTTTCAAATCGATCTGGTCCAGCCGTCTTTGAGTAATCAGGGAAAAATTCCGACGAATTGAGAAGCTCCTCCTTTTTTGTACTCTGTTAAAACGTTCATACATTATGATGAGTATTTATTTATTTGTCACAGTCCACGGTGGAGTGGGCGTGGGCGTGGGCGGGCGCGAGGACGGCGGCGGCCTGCAGTGGAGGGATCCAAATCTACCGGAAGTGATCGGTTTCCTCAACTCGCCCTCCGACGTGGTGAAGGCGAACGCGGCGGCCTACTTACAGCACCTCACCTACATGGACGACCCCAACAAACAGAAGACTAGGAGCTTAGGTATGGCAAAAATATGCATGTGCAAAGCATGTGTAATCTAGTCAATTATTATTGGCACAATATACGATATGATTTCTGCCCAGGTGTAATACCGCCTCTAGTGCGGCTGATATCAACAGTAGAACCATTTCTGCCCAGGTGGAATATCGCCTCTAGTGCGGCCAATATCAACAGGAAAACCATTTCTGCTCAGGTGGAATACCGCTTCTAGTGTGGCTGATATCAACAGTAAAACCATTTCTGCCCAGGTGGAATACCGCCTCTAGTGCGACTGATATCGCACGAGAACCCCGAGGTGTGCCGCAACGCGTGCGGCGCGCTGCGGAACCTGTCGTACGGGCGGCAGAACGACGAGAACAAGCGCGCCATACGGGACGCGGGGGGAATCCCCGCGCTCATGGCGCTGCTGTGCCGAGCTACGGACATGGAGGTAGGTTAAGGCCGCCATGTTTAATTTGTGATGACGTCTCAGTATGGACCTTTGAAGTCAAGATCAGTGTTCTACATTTTTGAAACTTGGAAACTTGGTGAAAATACCAACGTACAACAAAATATAACATACTAACTGATGCCCGCAACTGTATCCGAGATAAAAAGTAAGTAGCCTATGCCCTTCTCCAAGGTTTAATCTATTTCTGTATCTTTCGTCAAAATCTGTAAATACTTATAGTCATAGGCAAGGTGTAGGGGAAAAGACTGGTCTTCCACTTACAATCGCAATGAGAAAAGCCGAGAACCTTACGGAGTGGAAAAGGCTATAATAACCAACGCTACGAAAGCACTTCGAACTTCAGTCGTGAAGAATGCGACCAAGAAGAATTTTTTATATTCTTAAATTTTTCAATAAAAGCTGAAGATTGTCAAAGAGCGGCACCAGTTTTGTTCTATGAATCAAAATAAGTCGATTATAATTGAGCCATTACAAACGTGCAAACTGAGTCATAAATCACTTTTATCGGACCTCTCACTCGCACTTACAGGCCTTATGGATCTGGCAGCTGATGGTCTGGTGTTGTGTGTAACAGTAAAAAAGGATTAGTCGGTAGTCGATTACAGGTTATAAAGAGGATAACGACTTCTGCAGCATTCTCAAAACCCTAGAATTCTAATGATTTATGACTCAGTTTGCACGTTTATAATGGCTCAACTAATGTTAATAGGCTCAACATAATCCTACTAATATTATAAATGTGAAATTGTGGATGTTTGGATGTTTGGATGTTTGTTACTCTATAACGCGCAACTACTGAACCGATTTGGCTGAAATTTTGAGTGAAGATAGATTATGCCCTGACATAAAACATAGGCTACTTTTAATCCTGGAAAAATCCACAGTTCCCGTGGGATTTTGAAAAACCCGAAATCGATATCTACAGCTATTACTATAGCAAACTTCCTTGAAAGTAAGCATAAAGGTTGGAAAAGGGAGCGGGAACGAGAAATCCACGATTCCCTCAGGATGTGTGAAAAACTGAAATGCACGCAAAGGCAATGGCAAGGGCAAAAGCTAGTATTATCACTACATAGTATAAAACAAAGTCGCTTTTTCTGTTCCTATATCCCTATGTCCCTAAGTATGCTTAAATCATTAAAACTACGCAACGGATTTTGATGCGGTTTTTTAAATAGATAGAGTGATTCAAGAGGAAGGTTTATAAGTAGAAAAATTGGACCCGGTAGGTGGCGCTAATAGCGGGCAGGACGACGTCTGCCGGGTCCGCTAGTATACTTATATAATATGATTTTATTATTATTATTTTTTATAGGTAAAAGAATTGGTGACGGGCGTAATATGGAACATGTCGTCTTGCGAAGATTTAAAACAGTCGATCATAGACGACGCGGCGCAGGTGATCGTCAACAAGGTCATCATACCGCACTCGGGCTGGCACCCCACCAACCCCGGCGACACCTACTGGTCCACTGGTGAGATATCATTTCAATTGTAAAAGCAAGTAGCTGTAGAACGGTTGAATGGCTCTTGAGTTTTTTTACTGTGTATTTTTTTCAAACTACCCTCCTTGTTGGGTTGAAAGACCCAAGTAGTTTTTTAATGTGTATTTTTTTTAAACTACCCTCCTTGCTGGGTTGAATGACCCAAGTAGTTTTTTAATGTGTACTTGTTCAAAGTACCTTCCTTGTCACAGCTAGTGGTCCATCAAGCTGGTTATTTTTTTTTTATTAGAATAGAATAGAAAAGTTTTTTATTCAAATAAACTTTTACAAGTTCTTTTGAATCGTCAATTGAATCTACGACAGCACTTCCTACCTATTCATCCACAAGTTAGCATTTGACTGCGATCTCATATGTGACAAGTAACAATGCAGTCTAAGGTGAAAGCGGGCTAACCTGAAAGAGGTGTGGCAGTTTACCCATGATCGGCTTTTTATGGTGGCACGTTTTTGACGGCTGACGACTGAGGGAGGCTTCAGCCGACAAGACCAGTATGCCTTATCTCAGTTTGCAGAGCTCGAAAACTTTACTAAATACTACTGATCGAAACAATGACTTCAGAGTAAAATTGACCTAAACTGGCTTATTTTAAGAGTTAAAGTTTGAGTTCGCCAATACATTCAGCATTCGTTTACAGCCAGCGCCCCAAGCAGAAATGTTGTAAAATAAATATTCGAAGTATTGAATTATGAATTAAAGATAAAGACTCTCTGGGTTCATTTTGCATTACATATTACAGTTTTTCGACACGTAGTATAATTTTGGATTACGTGGTAAAATTTTGGAGGTGTGCAAACTCAGAATAACTATACAGACCAGAGACAATTTAGAAATTAAAATTCCAAAATTGCCCCTGCCGGGTAGAGACCCCGCGATCGGTACTCCAACTCATAAGATCACAGCGCTCATCATTGTGCCAGGTAGGTCGTGGTTGTGCTATTCGTGTGGCAATGAATCTCTCTGTGGCAGTGTTCCGCAACGCGTCGGGCGTGCTCCGCAACGCGTCCTCGGCGGGCGAGTACGCGCGGCGGCGGCTGCGCTCGCTGGCCGGGCTGGCCGAGGCCCTGCTGCACGCGGTGCGCGCCGCGCTCAGCGCCAACGCCATCGGCACCAAGATTGTCGAGAACTGTGTCTGCGTGCTACGGAATTTATCTTACAGGTAACGATTGTCACATTCATTTTTATAAGGCTTATTTCGTGGTTTAACAACATAATCTATACCCGAATTACTAATTCCGTGGAATTCTGACGTTTCGTAATGTTATCAGAGATAAAACAATTCCCACAAAAAAGATAAAAAATTTAAAACTTATGCAAATACAAATCAACTGCCTCATGTAGATATGACAAATGCCTGACAGACACTTCATGGTGAGAATGTTATTCAACATCCATTTTTGAATTATTTTTTTCAATGTGCTTCTTTTGTTTTCTATTGCTGTTAGTGTGCACTTTCTAGTTTCCACTCTTGGTGTTTTCTATTTTAAGGCGAAACAAATAATATTATTACGGGGCATATGGCTTTTTATGATGACAGGGAATTAAAGTAGTTTGGGGTAAAATCGTACTTCGTAGATGTTAACCCTGTTCTCCATACAAATAACTCATCTGTAAATGACAATGACAGCTGTCAGAATTCCACGGAATTAGTTATTCGGGTATAATGTAAAATGTATATAAATGGTATGTAGCCGACGTGACCCGGTCAATCAAACGTTCCGTCAATCGACCCGTGATTAAAAAAACCTGGGCTTCGACAACAGCGCCACCTACCGGGTGCGACTATAGCTGAGAACCATTCAGATGACCCGATAAGTATAAAACAATTGATCAGAATAGGGTATTTGACTAATTTTTGGAAATTGTTTTAAATTATTCTTTATTACTTATTAAAACACACTACATTGATATTTTTCGCAATATCTACAGTATTAAGAATTAAATCAATGATAAAGTTTTAAGTTTTGAAAACCACGCCAAAAACGACATTTCTGATCACATGATACGCGTGACGTCACAGATCGCTATGCAAGTCACTTCTCTCGCTCGCTCCTTTTCGGAACTCGGTGCGTGCGACAGAGACGCTACGCAAGGCGACTGCTGTATCGTAATGTTGTAAATTGTTATACCTACTCATTTTAATATCAATCTTATTCTTTCTAGTATAAAGTTTAGTTTCGGTTGACTTGATAAACTTCAATTATAACAACCAAGTTACGTGCAATCGAGTGACGTCACAAATCGCTATGCAAGTCACTTCTCTCGCTCGCTCCTTTTCGGAACTCGGTGCGTGCGACAGAGACGCTACGCAAGGCGACTGCTGTATCGTAATGTTGTAAATTGTTATACCTACTCATTTTAATATCAATCTTATTCTTTCTAGTATAAAGTTTAGTTTTGGTTGACTTGATAAACTTCAATTATAACAACCAAGTTACGTGCAATCGAGTGACGTCACAAACAATCCCAGAGCGTTCACGTTCCTGATAAAATTTCAAAAATTATTATGTTTTATTTCGTGCAAAATATCGCGTAAAATTACATAGTTTAGTTTGATTGAGTGAAATATGTCTTTTTTAGGCTATTATCTGATAAGATGACCACAATCAATAGTATATTTTCAATGTTGTCAAATACCCTATTGGTGAATCCATTTAGAAGGAGAAGAATCACGAACACACGCACACCGGAATTTTAGTAGAATCCATTAATAGAATACTATTGATATCCAGTGCCTCAGACAAGCCGTCAAGCGTTTACGAACACGAAGAATCCAATATTATGTATAAACAAACTTAGTTATTAAATAAAATAAATAAATAAACTAATATTGGATTTTTGGACATAGCCATTTTGTCTTTTATTTTATTTTATTTTTTTAAGTGTTATCTATAGAATTATATTTCACAGATGTCAAGAGATAGAAGATCCATTGTATGACACAAGAGCGCCGCCCACACAATCTTCAGGGCAGGCCAGGATACAAGCCAGCGCGTCCAAAGGTAACTTGAGACCAGTCCACTTTCCAATAAATTATGAATGTATTTCTTTTTAAAGAACAATGGCAAGATTCCATACATCAGTTTACCTGAAATCGATTTGAAGCGTCTATACAGGAAAAATGTTAAAACCGTAGAGGTTACATTACTAAAACATAATCAGATATTTTTTGTTGAAAGAACTTACGAAAAAAAGAAACCATTCATCTGATTATGATGAACTTTGGTCAATTGTTCTGCATAAGTTCGGTTTCTGGCCCAAAACATGTATGTAAAAAAATGTTTGTATGTTTGTCCTCTATGCGTTCCCAAACCATACTTTGCTTGGCAATGCAACGCATGCCAGGAACAGCTAGTAATACAGGAACAGCTAGATCACGGTTTCGTCTGTTGCAACTTGCAGGGGAAAATCTGGGATGTTTCGGTGGCAGTAAAAAGAAGAAGGAGGGTTCCTCGTCGTCCAACTCCACAAGTCCGCTGGGCAAGAGCGACCCCGAGCCGCAGCAGCTGGACAACACCAGCGCGCAGCTCGGGTACAGCGTGCCCAAGGGCACCGAGATGCTGTGGTCACCCGAGGTATGTACGACTCGATCAATTAATGAATGAATGAAATACACTTTATTGTACACCAAGAACTACGATGCTGTGGTCACCCGAGGTATGTACGACTCGATCAATTAATGAATGAATGAAATACACTTTATTGTACACCAAGAACTACGATGCTGTGGTCACCCGAGGTATGTACGACTCGATCAATGAATGAATGAATGAATGAAATACACTTTATTGTACACCAAGAACTACGATGCTGTGGTCACCCGAGGTATGTACGACTCGATCAATGAATGAATGAATGAATGAATGAAATACACTTTATTGTACACCAAGAACTACGATGCTGTGGTCACCCGAGGTATGTACGACTCGATCAATTAATGAATGAATGAATGAATGAAATACACTTTATTGTACACCAAGAACTACGATGCTGTGGTCACCAGAGGTATGTACGACTCGATCAATTAATGAATGAATGAATGAAATACACTTTATTGTACACCAAGAACTACGATGCTGTGGTCACCCGAGGTATGTACGACTCGATCAATTAATGAATGAATGAATGAATAAATGAATGAATGAATGAAATACACTTTATTGTACACCAAGAACTACGATGCTGTGGTCACTCGAGGTATGTTCAGTTAGATCAATGAATGAATGAATGAAATACATGTCTTGTACTTAAATCGTAATCTTGTATCACATGCGTCGCGGTATGACTACGGAACTTGGACTACTTTATTTAACTCTTTCTATCGTGTTGTCATCAGCAACAGTGTGGGAGGCGATACCCAAAATATGTCATTGCTACGTGACTTGTGACTAACTTATGCACCGCTCGTGAGGACAATGTGGGGGCGATATCCGAAATATGTCAATACGACGTCACTTATGAGTTATGACTATCTTCTGAGCTGTGTACTCTTTAAAACGGTTTTGAAAATTTTATGTATACATGTGTTTGTTCTCACAGGTGGTGCCGCTATACATGGCGCTGTTGCAGACGTGCTCCAACCCGGAGACGCTGGAGGCGGCGGCCGGCGCGCTGCAGAACCTCGCCGCCTGCTACTGGCAGCCCTCCATCGACATACGCGCCGCTGTCAGGAAAGAGAAAGGTATTTTTAGGGTTCCATACCTCAAAAGGTAAAAAAGGAACCATTATAAGATCACTTTCTTGTCCGTCTGTCAGTCTGTCTGTCTGTCTGTCCGTCCGTTTATCCGCGTGTCACCACGGATTTTATCAGGAACGGGTGAACCTAGCAAGTTGAAATTTATACCAGATACTGAGGTCTATAGTCCCTATTAGGTGTATAAAAATCAAGGTCCTGAGTCAACACGATAAAAAGATATGGGCAAATTTAGATTTTATTAGATTTTGACGGTTTGGCAGTTTTAAGGCCTGTTTCACCACCCCTTCTATCTATCAAGTGTCGGATAGCCATAGTAAACACTTTCTTACTTTATGTCAAGTGACAAAGGCAAAAGTTGTGAATATGCGAATAGTTTAGAATTACCTTTTCATACTTGATATCTCCATAAGTACCCCAGTTACTAACTCCACAATTACGCAGTTATTCTAAGCAAATGAGACACTACTGAGAGCCTAAGGTTTCATCTTTCCGAAAATAAGTTATGTCAGATCGCACTTCATCTTGGTCTATAAAATTAATATAAGTCATCATCATCATCATGATTAACCCATTACCGGCTCACTACAGAGCACGGGTCTCCTCTCAGAGTGAGAAGGGTTTTGGCCATAGTCTACCACGCGGATTGGCAAAGCGGATTGGCAGACTTCACACACGTTTGAGAACGTTATGGAGAACTCTCAGGCATGCAGGTTTCCTCACGATGTTTTCCTTCACCGTTAAAGCAAGTGATATTTAAATACTTAAAACGCACATAACTCCGAAAAGTTAGAGGTGCGTGCCCGGGATCGAACCCACGACCTCCGATTAGAAGTCGGTCGTCCTAACCACTAGGCTATCACAGCTTTTTTTAATATAAGTACTATAAGAAAATGTTGTTACACTGTCCCCAGGTCTCCCAATATTAGTGGAACTGTTACGGATGGAGGTGGACAGGGTGGTGTGCGCGGTGGCCACGGCGCTCAGGAACCTGGCCATCGACCAGCGGAACAAGGAGCTGATAGGCAAGTACGCCATGCGGGACCTGGTGCAGAAGCTGCCCAGCGGGAACCAGCAACACGATCAGGTATATTGAATACTTCCAGCATTTCCATTACCATTCCATAGTAATTTACCTATAGCTGAAGCTATAGATTTTCAAAATCCCGCGGGAACTGTGGATTTTTCCACGATGAAAAGTAGCCTATGTTTTAAGTCAGGGCATTTAATCTATCTCCATTCAAATCATTCAAATCGGTTCGGTAGTTGCGACGTTATAGAGTAACAAACATCCAAACATCCACACTTTCACATTTATATTAGTAGGATATGTCCAATTAGTTAACAGCATGTTTTTTATAAAATTTTTAATCTTAGAACTTATCGCACTTTTTCTACCCATAACATGACCTGATCAAATTTTTTAAAATATGCATTTTTCGTGTCCAGAGAGAACATGGTTTTTTACTTTTTGCTTTTGCCAATGTTATGCCTTTGCGCTGCACTGAATTGAATGATAGTAAAACTTAAATAGTGTCATCTTAAGTTCGTTATGTACATGCATAACACAGAGCACCAGGTTTCAGTTTCCCAAAGCCTGTAAGTGCGAGCGAGAGGTCTGATAAAAATTGGTTTTCTGTAAAGTTGTTTTACGGACGATAATTCTACGTGTTAACATCATAAGAAAACATTGCCTCTGTATCTCTTGTTCCGCGCTCTCGTTTGCACGCGGTACGTGACAATGAGTCATGCTTTTTCGTTCGTGTCGCTGGCGTTCATCGATTTATAAGACGTTATCGCGTCAAAAGACAATTGTTTGTGTCATCCTCAGTTGAGTTGGTCGTGGTTGGTAGTGTCATTTTAAGTTGGTTATGTACACGCATATAGATCGACCAGAATCTCATGAAAAATAGGGAAATGAAATTCCAAGGTTAGCAACACTACGGCTGCCCTAGCGAAAAACAAAGCAACTGACATTTTTTGTGAAATTGACTTTTTGCATTAACAAAAATTTTATGTCGAGTAGTTTTTTACCACAGTGTAATATTTCAAATAACTTGAACCGTTTACTGAAATTTGAATTGCCCAAACAAAGTAACTGCACTCACTAACCCGGAATATAAATGCAAAAACCAAATAAACAACAAGCACAACACAAAAACAAAGTAATTGGATGTTGATTACTTTGTTTTTGTATTTAAAATGCAGTTGCTTGATTTTTCGTTTCGTGAAACGATCCCAGGTAAGGTGCTCTGAATGTAATTACTTTGTTTATCAAACCTAGTGTTGCTTACTACAAAATTGAATTTCCCTATTTTTCATGAGATTCTGGTCGATGTTTACCTGAGTAGTGAGTAGTGAGTAGTGTGGTACGTTGCAGGGCACGTCGGACGACACGATAGCGGCGGTGCTGGCGACGCTCAACGAGGTGATCAAGAAGAGCGCGGAGTTCTCGCGCTCGCTGCTGGAGGCGGGCGGCGTGGAGCGGCTGCTCAGCCTGACCAAGCAGCGCCAGCGCCACACGCCCAGGGTGCTCAAGTTCGCAGGTGGGCCTGTCCGTCGACGGTCGATCACAACGTGCGTCACGTTCCCTTCCCACAATCGCCATTGGACCTGACGAACAAAACGGCATAATTACACGCCATGGTTACACATCCGGTGGTTTTTGGCCTGCAGAACAAGAATCTCAACTCTCAGATTATTTCTATCGAAAACGATCTAGAACTGCATCAAAATTACATTCAAATTAGTTGGTTTTTTTTAATTTGAAAAGTGAGTTAGTCGAGAGTATTGTTAGCTATGTTTGATGAAAATCGGTCCAAAATGGCCGCCGCCACAAAATGGCGAATTACATATTTTTCTCAACTCGCTCAATATGGGTATCAAATGAAAGGGATTGACTAGTAGAATATCACTTTGTAAATCCAAGATGGCAGCCACCACAAAATGGTGAATGTCGGGGGTTTTTTAAATTTTTAATTTATACTTGTGTTATTGCTTCTCTGACTTGCGCACATTAGTGCTTGTAGTTTGTGCACGTTTGTGCACAAACTACAAGCACTAATTTATAATATTGTGATACAGTAGTGATGGTAATGATAGATACGCTATTGTAAATATTTAGGTCAAGTGCTGATGACGATGTGGTCGCACGCGGAGCTGCGCGAGGTGTACCGCAAGCACGGCTGGCGCGAGGCCGACTTCCTGACGCCCGCGCGCGCCGCGCAGCCCCGCGCCTCCTCCAACACCAGCGGTGAGTGACCCGCTCCTCCATGTGTGTAGGCCTCCAAACCCCACTCAACTCAACTCGCCCCATATTCACTCGCCTCTATTAATACAAACCTCACTCAACTCAACTCACCCCATATCCACACGCGTCTATTAATACAAGTGCGTTGGACAGGCTTTGCCATACATTACACACATACATGCATATATACATACATAAAAAGCAAGTTTGATTTATTAAAAAAAAATCAATGTGGCTAAACAGTCACATAAGCTGCACATATTATGACTAAACAGTCCAGCTTATGGACTTGTATTAATAGAGGTCAGTGTGTTGATTACTATCACCTTACAATGATTTAAATTGAAATAGTTGAATGTACATTTTGTATTGTAATGGAACATACGGTGTATATTGTCTTGTATGTAAACAATGTAGTGTTTAAGTGTAAATAGCTGATTGGGGTGGCTTAGGGGTATAAGTCAGGATTGTGGTGACCACATTTAGATTGACTTTTCGGCAACTTTAAATCTACCAAAGCTTAGGTGGAAAACTGTTACAGATCTAATTTGATAAAATGTAAGTGAAATTATTATAAACAAAACAAAACAACTTATGTGAGAGAATTCCTGAAATTCCTAACAAATTGTAGGTTGGTCATACACTTGATTTAAAATCTACGGAGAAAATGCAAAATCTAACAAAGTCAAGTCAGAAAAGTGTAAAACCTACAAAAAAAGTAGAAGTCTACCATATGTGATCACGCTTGCAGCGCACGCCTCAGGCTTGCAATAACGGCGCTATCAGCACGTCGTCTCTCGATAGCTGCTACTGGAGACACTTGTTATGAGCTAACATAATATCTATATTACTAGTCCATGATGTTGGTAGTTGTTTTCATCAGTCAATCTGAAGGGAGAACTATAATTGCTATTTCATTATCATCTTTCCATTTGAATAACCTCGGAACTCAATAACTATGAGAGTAAGACTAGTATGAGTTTGCACATTGCGACAACGTTGATCTATTTTGAATATCGAAACATTACTTCAAAATAAATGGAGCATCTAAGCTTGCTTGCGCATATCTGCAATCAGCGTCCCAAGCGGAAACTTTGTGAAATAAAAATTAGAAGTACTGTAAAAATTAGGTACTGGAATGTACTTCTTAATACAAAGAGGCTTTAGGTCCGTTTCACTCGGATATTATAGCTTTTCGATATTCGAAATCTATCAACGTTGGCTAAATGTGCAAACTTATACTAAGGGTACAGCGTAAGGGTAATATGGACTTGCTCTGGGGCTACATCGGTCGACCGATACGTCTATAATGACTACCATAGCATATTATATAGCGAAAGCACGTGACTCGTGGTGAACACATGATGTTGCCGTGTACTTATGGGCTTGTATGTGTAATGTCTTATGTATGTATGAGTGTACATAGCTGACTGTGGTGGGTTGGGGTGTAGGTCAGGGCACGCCCATGTCGGGCGGCGCGCCGCACTCGCCGTCGGCCGCCAACAGCACGCTGAGCCGCCCCATGGCCTCCACGGGCGGCACGCGCTACGAGGACCGCACCATACGACGACATCGAGAGGTAACAACTCCATTCATCATTCATAAATTAACTAATTAATTAATACATTCAATCATTCATTCATTCATTTCTACACCGTCTTGTCTTAGTATTCGTGCCGAAGTTCGGGTTGATGAAATCATTTATCAAATGAATATTATGTTTCGTTCTTTATACACAAGTTTCTTTATTAAAATTGGTATTTAGCAGCTCCTTGACTACACAACAATAAAGTGTATCTATTTCATTCTGTAGTCGTGGATCTGTGGAATATCTTGACCAATTTATCAAAAGTTATCTATGGCGTCATGTAGAAAGAACTCCATTGGGTAATTTAGCGATCTAAAGAACGAAGGCGGGGAGTCCCCTTCTTCTGCATATTGTGTACTTCCCTCTTTTCTTTTGTCTACTGTATATAATTCAAATATAGAACTGATTTACAATTTAAATATCTTCGGGATAAAAATAATTTGTAACAAGCTATAGGTTTAGACATTCTGCATGGTTATAGTCTTTCCACCGCTCTTGTATCAACACAGTGGGAAATGCCAAGAGGCTGCTACTAAATTTTGGTTTTCGTGTAAAAACCTAACAGAAAAAATTTTGTAGATTCACATAACCGACGCACTTTGCCCGGCGCTTAAGACGTTCTGCTTTTCACTTGTATCACGGATTCATTGCTAGCCCGCGTTTAGGACTTCCTATGCACCATACATAGCGCATCGCTTGTGTTTCTGCGCGAAACTGCGCGTTCTTGCTTACCTTGTAAGTCAGCTAAGAAAAAATCTTAATAAATATAATTCTTCTATACGTGTGTTTGTCACCTAACTCCTAAATGATTGGACCGATTTGGGTTTGAATTTTGTGTGTATATTTCCAATGGGTTCCTAGATGGTTTGAAAACACAATTGGACAAAGTAAAAGCGCTGATGTCGGTATCTCACTGGGCAGAATGACATCTGTCGGGTCGGTTAGAAGATTATAATTTTTTGAAAAAAAAAAAAAATTGTTTTCAGAACGATGATATGCCGGCGATGGACGTGAACTACGTGGACGGGCTCGGCATGGGCAACCCCAACGGACGGCCCATGAACCTGCAGGGCGTGCAGGCGCAGATGCCCATGCCGCCCGCCAGCCGCTAAACGCCGCCACCCCCATGTCGAACATTACAACAGAGGGCCTAGACTAAGCAGTAGCTGGTGGAATTAGCTTCTTTACGGGTAATCGATTATAACCGAATTGTCGATCTGATTACTACTCGCGCGCTACAACAGAGGGCCTAGACTCTAGAAAAAGCAATAGGCAGCTGGTGGATTTGGCTTCTATACGGCTATTACAACAGAGGGCCTAGACTAAGCTGTAGGCAGTTGGTGGAATCAGCTTATATACGGGTAACCGAATGATTATAACCGAATTGTCGACCTCATTGCTACTCGTGCGTCACAACAGAGGGCCTAGACAAAGCAGTAGGCAGCTGGTGGAATTAGCTTCTATACGGGCTTATCTTTTTACTGTGTAGCAGCGATCCACAGTGTTGGATTTGAGTTTGGGTGTGTTTGAAAAACATCAAGAGCCTGTGCGGTCGAAGGGCAGTCCTTTGTCCGTCGAAATAGATCACATAAAACTGTATAACGGACACGATGGACTAATAAATAATGGAGTGATGCGGTATTCGGGCACCTGACACGTTCTCTTTACTGGGCAGCAGCGATCTGCAGTGTTTGATTTGAATAAAAAACCCCAAGGGCCTGTGCGGACGAGGGACAGTCCCTTGTCCGTCAAAATAGATCATTTAAAACTGCATCGCATAACGCACACAATGTACTAATAATGGAATGGCGCGTTATTCGGGCACTCGACACGTTCTTTTTACTGGGCAGCAGCGATCCGCAGTGTAGGTTTTTGAACGCGCCCAAACTCAGACCTAACACTGCGGGTTTGGTCTGAGTGTTGTTGAAAAAAAAAATAAGGGCCTGTGCGGACGAGGGACAGTCCTTTGTCCGTCAAAATAGATCACATAAAACTGTATTGTAACGCACACTGGATTAACAGTAGTAATTGAACGATGCAGTACTGTCCTCCGCAGGCAATAGTACATAGGCTGAAGTGAAAGTACTTTCTATGGATCTGACAAAACGATCGCTAGCAAGCCGCTAACAATCCCTTTTAACTGAAACTGTCAAATTATCCAGTGCAATTTTCGTTATGTGCTCAGATGCGCTTTCCATACAAATACAGTTTTATTAGCGTTTAGAAAAAAACCTCGCGTTCGAGTGGTGTCTAGACCCGCAGGACTGACTTAGGAAATAAAACCGGTATTTTTTACAGTTCGTGTCTATGGACCAAACGTTTTTTTAAATTGTCTGTGGACAATCATTTTTTTTAACTTTTAGATACCCAACAAACATATTTTGTGATTTTTCCGTGATATTATAAACGTTTTGATTTTGCTTTTTATTGTGATTTTTAGGGAAAATATTTTTAAAGTCTTTGTAAAGAATCCAAAAGGGCTAGTTATTGATTCTTATAGTTTAGTGTTTTTTTTTTGTTATTTTGATAAAGTTTAATCCCAAGAGCAGACTAGCATTTTTAATACTAAGTATCTTTTCAATATTACACCGTGGTCCATTAACGAAATTTATTTAAACGTATTTGGACTGTGTATGGCATTTTGTACTTTATTATAATCCTATAAAGGTCGAAAGTTACAAAAACTCTATTCTATAGTTCTAGATGTGAAGTATCCATTTACAATTAAATCAATTAAAATTATAAAAATCACTATATTTATTCTGTTACAGAATAACAGTTAAAACTTTGCGTTTTTTTCGTATTTAAATTAACTAATCCTTATATTTTATGATTAAAAAGTGACAGTACAAGAAATTAAGTAGTTTTTGGTTGCTATAATTTTATTAGCAGATAATTTTTATCTATTTTGATTTAGATTTTTTCTGAAACATTATTTATTTTAATCAATTTGAATGAATTGTATTATTTTGTAGGGTTAATAAAATGTATAGGCGTAAATACTTATCGAAAATTGGTTTAAGACTCGTTCTTTTTTCGATCTGGCTGTGCCGAGGCCCGAGTTCTTTACTTACTAAAATAATATTACACGTATTTTTGCTCACATTTTGCACACAGCGACAAAATAGTATATCTATAAAATAAAAGTAAAACAGTACCGTGCCGTTCCGTAAGTACTGACCGACCGATCGACTGACAACGCACAGTCTAAACTCTAAACCATTGAGAAATTTATAATATGGAGGCGCCATACCTACTTTAAAAACGTGTCAAATATACACTGTATGAGTGTATTTTAGCTTAGATTAGGTATCATACACGCACAATCCGAAGACACAAAATGGCGCGTGTTCATTGTGATGTCTCAAGTTGTGCGTGTGTGAGTGTTTATGTATACATTTTAGGGAGGCCAAAGATGGCCTCCCTAAAATGCTTTGCTTTGAGTCTGCCGCAAACTGTTTTATTGTTATGTTAAAAATGTAGTATTGTCTCTTACACACTTATGAAAATTTTGATAAGCTTGAGCTATTTTCCGATCCACTATTTTCTATAGGACATTAGGACGCCTCTATATTATTAATAGATGATGCCCACGGCTTCGCCCGTGTGGATTTAGGTTTTTAAAAATCCCGTGGGAACTTTTGATTTTCCAGAACAAAAAGTAGCTTATCTGTAGAAACCCGTCCCCAAAACGGAAAAATCCCGTGGGATCCCCACGATTTCGGAAAACAATTCCTTACAGCATCAGGGTTGAGGAGTTGGATATGTACCTACTCGAGTTCATTCAACGATAAAGTCTTTAATTGGTACCCCCAATATCAATTTAAATAACTGAAAGTTTCTAAAACCCATTCGTTTTGGGGATCAGGTCCCCTACAGCATCAGGATTGAGGAGTTGGAATCCAAATTTTTTATAGAACAGGGCCGCAATGTTTCTCTGTCGATTAAAAAAAAAATTACGCAAATCGGTTCAGAAATCTCGGAGATATCGGTGTACATAGGTAGAAAAACACAACTCCTCCTTTTTGAAAGTCGGTTAAAAAAGTAGCCTATGTTACTCCCTGGTTAATTCTCTACTTGTATGTGAAGGTCCCGTCAAAATCGGTTCAGCCGTTCCGAAGATTAGCCCGTTCAAACAGACAGACAGACAGACAGACAGACAAAAATTTTAAAAACGTGTGATTCGGTTATGGTAGCGTTCAAATAACCATATGAGCTTAATATGAGGTAGTTATTTCGATATTACAGACAGACACTTCAATTTTATTTATTAGTATAGATTTCTCAATGGTCTAAACTGATGGACCTAGAGATTTGAAAGGAAATATTCCTGGAGTACCCTAGAGGGCAAGAGATGAACTGAAGAGGAATTTTTTGAAATTCCATGCCTGACAGGATGAAAAGGGGCGATAAAGTTTGTGTGAATATACATTTTTTTTTAAACCTAAATCCACGCGGACGAAGTCCTGCGCTAGTTAGACATAAACGTAACATTTAAACACATATGTACACGTACAAATTGCATTTACACTTTACTTTGGCGTCTACCATCCGCGCACTTAGAATTTAAGTCTTTAAAGCATTTGGGATTGAATTCTTTGATTTTTTTAGATAGATGGTCGGTAAATGTTATAAGGGAATCTGACAGAATCGGAAAGTAAAAGTTCGAGTCTTTGCCAATTTCCACACGTATTTCGCCCAAAATTAAGAGATTTAGTTCAAACACGATCGAGTCAATTCCCCCTGTACATAGTCGTGCCATTTTACTATTAAACTATTCGGAAAAGGGGTGGCCGTAGGTGTTGTGTGTTGAATTTTTCTATGTACTAAATTGAGGCTCACTGTCAATATATCGTTGACATTATGATAATATGAAATTTTATGTTCGTTTTTCACTAGCAGGTACAGCCAGCTACAAATATCCATGATATAAGTAAATATTCTAAATGAAAAACAATTTATGCAACTTAAGTCGTTAAAGTATTATTATTACTTAAGGTTATTTTGAACGCACAATTATTTTTGCATACAATAATAGTATGTATGTGAAACGAGACATGCGAATTTGAAGTTTGGGCTATTTCGATTTGGTTTATATAAAGTTTTAACTATGCGAGATGGTTGTTAAGTAACCGCTTTCGCGTAAACTATTTACCTTATTTGGGTCCTTATTTCGACCATATAATTATGTACTAGCGAATTAGAATTGTAATACATCAAAATAGTTAAAAAAATGATATTTGTTGCTGACTACGCCTTGTCAAAATTTGCTATAATGATGGCATATAAGTAAAATGTACGGTCAACGTACTATCTTAACCATAACTTTATAATATTCAGGATTTGAATATTGTTATTATTTATATTGTATACAGTAGACACTTAGCCCGAATAATTTATGTAAGGTTCGTAAATATTACGAGCGGTGGGGGGCTAAATAGACGATAATGCGATATGAAGTTTTTGTAATATTTTGTATTCATTCCAGAAAACCTTTGAATAATGTAATATAGGTGTCTATTGTCCTCTTATATACTTAAGGAATATCCGTCTTTTGTATAGCGTTAAGAGCATTATTGGAATGTACTTGTAAGCTTCAACGTTTCCGTTTGTAGATACGCACTGTCATTTGTTGAAAATTTCACTGCATTGTGTCATGTGTGATCGATATAGTAATATAAACTAACATGGAAATGTTATCGTTTCCTGCGGCTATGTAGAATTAAAATTCTCTGTCATGTGACAAAAAATTTGACAGAATAATTAACAGTTTGACAGTTAACACTTTTTTTTTTGGTCGACTATACATTGAAATTAAATTGTTTTGAAGTGTTTTTCTCAAACAGAAACAAAGTTGAATAGGTACTGAAACTATCAGTCCTTTTGTGAACTGATTTTTGAAGCATTTTCATCAAATCGAAATCATGTAAGCGGACTCTCAAAAATCATGTCACGAAAGGGAAGGGTTTTCGTATAAATTGGACAATCATTTATGTAATAAAAAGAAGTACCATAATTAGTCCAGTAACTTCAGTAATCTGACCTTGCGTTAAATCGGGTAGTTCTGATTTTTTGCAGACTTGTTTATGATGTTGGCCCAATGATTAATCCAAGTTTGTGACCTCGAGCGACGAACGCAACTTTGTCAAAAATCGAAAAAACCGCGAAAATTTGGGATTTTTTTCAGATTTTGGCGATTATAACCCAAAAGGACTAGTTCTTGACACTACCTTTTCAGGGCGTTTTTAAAGTAGAATAAAATTGCTACAATTTAAGACCAGAACCAGCTCTGTAGGTACATTACTTACTGAGATGCTCGCGACTTCACTTGCGTGAATTCTTAATCTCATACAAACTTCCATCTCCCATTGTACCAACTTAGGGGTAGTTTTTCCAAAATTCCTTCAACACGTAATTCTTAATTTTTAACCGAAAATCTAAATCTCAATTTTCATAGATATAAGTTGATAAATGACAAAAACGTGACGAGGTCTCATTTAAACTTTCACCCCCTACTTAACCCACTTGCGGATAGAAATTTCAATAATCCTGAAATTCATATTTTTTATTTTTTATGGAAAGCCCAAATACCAATTTTCATGGATGTAACTTGAAAAATGACAGACTTTCATACAAACTTTCATCCCCTATTTAACCCTCTTAGTGGTGGAATTTCCAATAATCCTGTCCTTAAGGAAATTATTAATTATTATTAAGTTAATTCCTGTCCTAAAGGAAGCTACTGTGAAAATTTCAAGTTTCTAGCTTCAAGAAGCTTGTCCTGACTGACTGATCATCAACGCACAACCTAAACAACTGAAAGCTACGAACTTGAAATTTTCACAGTAGCTTCCTTTTATGATTTAAGAAAGTTTACGTGACAGGTAAGTGACATTAAGAAAGGATATTTGTAAATTCTACCCCTAAAGGGGTTAAATAGGGGACGAAAGTTTGTATGAAAGTCTGTCATTTATCAAGTTACATCCATGAAAATTGGTATTTGGGCTTTCGATAAAAAATAAAAAATATGAATTTCAGGATTATTGAAATTTCTATCCGCAAGTGGGTTAAGTAGGGAGTGAAAGTTTAAATGAGGCCTCGTCACGTTTTCGTCATTTATCAACTTATATCTATGAAAATTGAGATTGAGATTTAGATTTTCGGTTAAAAATTAAGAATTACGTGTTGAAGGAATTTTGGAAAAACTACCCCTAAGTTGGTACAATGGGAGATGGAAGTTTGTATGAGATTAAGAATTCACGCAAGTGAAGTCGCGAGCATCTCAGTAAGTAATGTACCTACAGAGCTGGTTCTGGTCTTATATTGTAGCAATTTTATTCTACTTTAAAAACGCCCTGAAAAGGTAGTGTCAAGAACTAGTCCTTTTGGGTTATAATCGCCAAAATCTGAAAAAAATCCCAAATTTTCGCGGTTTTTTCGATTTTTGACAAAGTTGCGTTCGTCGCTCGAGGTCACAAACTTGGATTAATCATTGGGCCAACATCATAAACAAGTCTGCAAAAAATCAGAACTACCCGATTTAACGCAAGGTACCCCATACTAGCAAATCCTAAAGTTACTGGACTAAATATACATATAATAAAATAATCGCCCACAGAGCAATCTCGATCTCTCAAACAAAGAATTATGAAAATAAAACGCAATTGTGAAGTTGGCAGCTTTAGTTTAGAACATTGATAGGCGGTTTCCCTCCGTTTTTTTTATATTATTTTAGTTTTAGTGTTGTAGCTATTTATTTCACATAATCAAACTATTAGCCGGAGAGCTAGCGGGAAAATTTTAGGAGGTCCTTGATAAAAGCTAAAAGTTTGTTTGTTATAGGTACATATACCATATTTATTTTACCTAGTCTATGGTAACATAGACCCTCCATATTTTGCGCATACAAGATTTTTAAATTTTATATTGACCTGCTAATTATTGTGTGTCAAATACTCGCCTGCCATTGCACGGAACAGATAATGAGAGAGGTGGATTTTTTTTCAAATAGAAATAAATTGATATTTGAAAAATCAACATCACAGACTTGCATAGGGGGTCTATGCTTCCATATTTAGCGAACGCAGTGGTATTATACTTCAAACTTCCAGCTTATTTAATATAATATTATAATGTAATGATAAACGTGTTTTTGGAAGAGTCGACATTTTCGCAAATAACCACGAACTTGTGTAACTTCATCGAAATATCGACACTTCAACATACATATTTATCGTGGTACGTTAAATCACGAAATAAGTCTTAAATCACTTGTTTCACCTCATTCTCAAGTAGCTTCTCAATACTTCCCACCAGCTCTAGGACCATACTAATAATATAGTGTATTTAAAGATATAAGTAAGCGGTAAACGTAAGGGATTTTGTGATGTTCTATTTCGATGTATTTATTGCACAACAATGCATTTCCAAACGTCCGCGAAGGGAAGGCGTGTTCGACTGAGTAACCTGGTACAAAACTACCCTCATCCAGTGCATTATATGATTTAAGTGACGTCATACTCATACAGCACGGTTTGCGCGTCGCCAATACAGATTTCACAACAAGATAAAACCACAGACATCTAGAAAGCAAACCTCGCATAACCAAGTACTTCAAAAATGTGTTGAAAATCATACACAAGCACAATCCGAACACACAAATGGCTGATGTCAATTAAATCACTATGATGTCTCGAATTTGTGCGTGTGTGTGTTTATGTGTTTTATTGAAGTCGCAGCAATGGCTGAGTCGGTCGCAGCATGGCCGCCAGTTTTTTGTATGGTTTACATACAAATAAAATATACGAAATAATTATGGTTTGCGATTGAGTAAGATACGATTTGTCGTAATGGCACAGCGAATGGGAGTTTTGTCCTCGTAACATTTCTTTTGAAAACTTTATTTTCTTTCTTTCTTTCTTTTCTTTTGAATGATTTTCGTGAGTTTGAGATTTTTATGTCAGATTTTTTTTGTTAGGGGCGACATTTTTAGAGAAACTTAACATCGAATTCCGTGTCGTTTCGAAAGCCATAAAATTCGTAAAAATTTGTACTTTACTATGAAACATAAAACATTTATGTGTAACATAGTCTGTGTTTTTTTTTTTTGAGGTAAAATCTCAACGCCCAATCCATGTTGTATGACGATTATGACGATTCGTATGTAAGTTTTGTATTATATTTTTATTATAAACAATTTAGCGATTGTGAGAACAGTTTTTTCAATACAATATTGCTTGCCAGGGCGACGTCGCTTCTATGAAGCGAACCTTTTTGTTGAAAAAAAAAAATACATAATAATAATAATAATTTTCACAGATTACAAATATTTCGGTTTAGGTGTAAGAGAGAGTTAAATTTTTTTAAATATTATTTAATCATTATAATATTTTTCTATTTATGGTTTCCATTTGTGAGTATATTAGACAATTATTATATAGTAGGCATTATTTAGGGATGTCGATTAACTTGATATTATATCATTTAATTGTATTGTAATGTTGTATGTACCTAACACTCTCTAAGTATTGTTGTATAGAAGAATTACTTATTACTTTGATACTACTGTGTAAATCTAATATCGATTGTTTTTCCATCGACAGCACTAGACTTTTTCCTTCATAAAATATATAGTAACACAAGTCTTAAGATTTTGTATTGCAAGATTAAAAATCGACCCTAGATTTCAAACCTTTGATATTCCAATTTTTTATAATATTTTTTATGAAAAAATTGGAATAATAACAGGCAAAAATAAACTTTAATCAATCTGAAATATACATGAAATGTTTCTAGTGCTGCCGCGATACCCATAAGATCTCTTGAAGGTTTATAGTAGTTTTTAATTTATTAATTTCACGATTTTAGTGTTACACCACAATTTAAATAATTATATCACTGTCTGTGGTCACACCGCAGACTTGTAGCGTTGTTGGAACAGTAATACTCGATTTATTTATATTTTATTTAAAAAGTTTTATCAATAAAAATTTATTTAACAAAATAACTCAATCTTCATTTCGTCGTTGCGACATTGTTTAGCTGTATTGAATAGTTTGTCTTATGTCATGTTGTAAGTAGATATTATTAGTGAATATTCATTCTAACATAAAGAAAATTATATTATACACACCGAAAATTAAAGAATGATTTTTATTTGGTTTAGTTTTTTTTTTATTTCCCTTATTTTTTATCCTTTGCTTTGCCATATTATTTCGGATCAATTATTTATTTTTACATTAAATCATTTTCACATTAAATGAATAAAAGGCCTATTGTCGATAGGTACGTTTCAAACATAGGATATTACTATAACTTGGTGGACTGCTAATTCAAATTAAAGGATTTGTTTGAAAAGACTATTGAAATTATATCTTTTTAGGGTCGTCACAAACAAAATACGACTTTGGAAAGATTGATCTTTGTCCGTATTCATGTCACAGGCTTCCACTGTTTTTTTAACATTATTTACGATATTTTTGTCACATTTTTTACACAATTGGGTAAGGATATTGTTAGTAACTTTTTATAGTATATAATAATTGAATAGTTAAAATTGTCTAGCGATATTACCAGTTTGTAACAAGTGATTCTGAATGCATGAACGCATAATATGGAATAAGTATGGAAAGTTGACGTTTGAAATAATTTAAAAAATCTTGTACTAGTCGAATATATAATTAAATAAAAATCCTACCTGTATGAATGCTCACATTTTATATATTTACCAGTAGTGTCCTATAATAAACAATTTGTCAGGGTTTGAAACTATATTGAGTACCTACTTATTCTTATGAATTATTTGTACAAAATAAATGATAAAATTGTCATTAATAATCGTCGAGATAAAACGCTTTTTTATATATTTTACTGTCATGATAATGCCATCTGTCAATCAGTTTGTTAATTAAGAAATACAATGTGGCTAATTCTGTTGTACACAATCTCTAAACCTAAACTAAATTGACAAGTTTTAAAATAGTGCTATCCTTTTCCGCAGGAAGCATTGTGAAAGAGATAGGAATATATTTAGGCCTGTCATTTTAGTTTAGGTTTAGAGATTGTGTACAACAGAATTAGCCACAATATGTAACCTATTGACTTGTTCAAAATTTTATCAATGAGATTTAACGTTTATATAGATCGACCAGAATCTCATGAAAAATAGGGAAATTAAATTTTGTAGTAAGCAACACTAGGTTAACTCGGCTGCCCTAGTGATAAACAAAGTAATTACACTCAGAACACCTTACCTGGGATCGTTTCACGAAACGAAAAATCAAGCAACTGCATTTTAAATACAAAAACAAAGTAATCAACATCCAATTACTTTGTTTTTGTGTTGTGCTTGTTGATTACTTGGTTTTTGCATTTATATTCCGGGTTAGTGAGTGCAGTTACTTTGTTTGGGTAATTTAAATTTCATTAAACGGTTCAAGTTATTTGAAATATTAAACTGTGGTAAAAAACTACTCGACATAAAACTTTTGTTAATGCAAAAAGTCAATTTCACAAAAAAGGTCAGTTACTTTGTTTATGGCTAGGGCAGCCGTAGTGTTGCTAACCTTGGAATTTCATTTCCCTATTTTTCATGAGATTCTGGTCGATCTATACATATTTCATCCGCATATAATAATTTTATAGACTTGTATGTAATTCGTTTGTGTCAATCCAGGCGTAGGTACCTAACTAGCGATACCTATAAAAAAATTCAGTGCATATTTTCCTCTCTATTTTAATACCTAATAGTTAGTTACATGCAATTAGAACGACCAAATAGATAGCAGCTTTAATATTTTAATTTACTCTATCAATAAAAAAATCCATATTTTAAATTGCTCTATTGGATATTTTTTAATCGCTTTTGATAAAAATGTTGCTCTGAAATTTAATTTGTTCCTTAGAAATGGAATCCATTTTACACACAACACAGTAGAAACAGTTTCTACCACCAAGTTTCGCCACCTGGATCGACACCCGGTAATTTCAAACCCTGAAAATTGATCGGTTAATGAATTTATAGATGTAATAGGGCGGCGTAAATAATAATGGGAGCTGTATCGAAGTATTGAATATTTGTATTGTAAGCATTTAGGGCGTGCACGTTTCTATTGACGACTACACGGTGTTTTGTACTCGTTCCGACACTATTGTTATTGGTGGACGCAGGACGGACTCGTCTCAATGATATTCCACGTACAGTATTATCCAGTAATCTCATGTACCAACGTTGCTAATACACTAATTAAAAACATTTAAATATACGTGGCTTTCATTCATACCTACCTAGTATAATTTCTCCTGTTTAATTTTTAATTTAATTCGTAGTCTAGTATAATATTCCTTCTGTTTAATTTTTATATAGGTATGCAGTTCGTATACATATTATATCTAGGGAGTCGGTGGCAATTTTTGGTACAATCACACTAATATTATAAAGGCGAAAGTTTGTGTGTGTGTATGTTTGTTCCTCTTCTCCGTCGTAACTACTGAACCGATTTGGCTGTTTTGAATGGAGATAGCTTATGCCCTGACTTAACACATTGGCTACTTTTATCCCGGAAAAGTATTCCTGAGGGACTAAAATAGGTATAGACTTCCAAAAACGCCATAGAGGGCGCTGACTGTTCTTAGGTAAATCACGCTCATATAACACATTATTGCAATAGTTAGCTGTGTTGCATGCAATGGCAACATATAGGCTACTTTTTATCTTGGAAAAATGCACAGTTCCCACGGGATATAAAAAAATCCGAAATCTATAGCTACAGCTATAGGTAGATTACTATAGCGAACTTCCTTGATAGTAGGTATAAAGTTTGGAAAAGGGAGCGGGAACGGAAACCGGAAATCCACGATTCCCTCGGGATTTATTTAAAACCGAAATTCAAACGGGCGAAGCCGCGGGCAGATGCTAGTAAGTATATAATTAGCTCGTCGATGCCATTTTTTACCCGACTGGGTATATGTGTTTCACCTGTGTGTACTGTGTAGTGTATGTCCATTCCTATGTCCGCTTGTAACAGTACTAATCAACGGCTCAACGGATTTTGATAAATGATACGTCAGTAGATTTGTCTCGATGACGCGAGTGTCAACGGGTACCTAAATTAAAAAAAATCAAAATGGCGGACTTTATGCGCTTCATTGTGCGAGTTGAAAAAAACTGGAGGTCGTCAAAACTGTTCATTAGTTTGTAGTAATTGCGAACGTACCTACTTATATATGGGTCGCATACAGAACTTTTTTGAAGTCGGTTAAAAAGCAGCCTGACCCATATATACTGACGATGGATGTGACATAGCTACATTGGAAAATAAAATGGCACAAGTTGCAGTATCAGCGCAAGCCTCCGGTAACGCTCTGACACAATTCGTCACTGATTAGAGCCTTTTGTTGTCGGCTGATGCCTGTTTTTTCAGGATGGATAGATGGTAAGTACTTTAAACAAGTTTAAAGTTAATCATCACAGAAAGAAATCTGTGCAAATAAACAAATTGAAGTGTCTGTCTGTGATTTTCGCCTTATACCTACTGACTATTATGCTCATAATAATAAATTATGATTACCCAAGCACACGGTTTGTTTGTCAACTCAGAACGGAACAGCTGAACCGATTTTGATGGGACTTTCACGACTAGGTATAGTAGAGGGTTAGGTATACAAGGAGTTATCTAGGCTTAAGTCTAGGCTACTTTTTACCTCGAAAATATTTAAGGAAAATATTAGGTAGGTACTTACTTTTTCATAGCATAACCGCTAAACCGATCTCGGGCATTACTTACCTAACTACCTAGTTTTAATTTATGTTCATCAAACCTGTAGGTATATAAACCAACCGGTAGGTAAACTGTAAGTTTAACCGTTCACCCCTACAGCTCGAGTTCTAGCACCAACTTGGTATGTTATTAGTGCAACGCCCTAATGCCGAGTCAACCAGTGTTTACAATGTACAGGTCTCATGGCTCCATAACTGCGTTCTAGACACCTATTACCACAGCCTATTACAAGTGCCTTAGTATAAGTAGGGTTGTCAACTTGATCTTTATGCATCTGTTTTTTTGTATGACAATCGTCCCAGTCATATAGCGAGGCTTAAAATTCTGTTACCTAATGAGTAGGTATTTATATTATAACAAAAATAGAGTATTTTTCTAGACACACATAGCATTTATCGATACTTATCACAATAATGCTCGGAGAAAAATGATCACGATTAGAAGCAGTGGCGTAACTACAGGGTGGCATTTCGGCAAAATGCCACGGGCCCCGAGCCGAAAGGGGCCCCCGACCCGAGAGGGCCGTGAGCACCGGAGTATCCTAACATTTAATATATTAATTACATCAATTTATCATCAATGATCTTTAACTAATTACAGTTTTGGCTTCAGTATCAGTTATATAGAACCCCTTTAAAAATTTTTTTAATATAATCTTCAATGGACAGAATTGGGCCTATTACAGTTTTGTCATAATATTATGTAGATAGATAAAAAGTAATTTTATTTCTTGAAGCTTTCCTGAAGTGTACACTGCTTTTCGGTTATTTTTTAATCATTTTTACATGTGACTACGGCTAGTGCCGAGCGATCATTTTCATAATTTAAATTGATAAAAACTTATTTCCGAAATTGTACAAGACAGAAGTTTTTAATAGCAGTTAAAATTTTGTTCTAATGGTGCTACTACACTGGTGTTAGAAATGTTGCATAAACATTATTTAACATTGCTAACATTTATATAATATTTACAACATTTGTACGTTGATGCGGGTGAGATACCGTCAAATCTTCTCTTTCTTTGTAACAATTTTTTCTTCTTTCGGTAATGATAAAATATATTCTATATGTAGGTATAATAAAATCGTAGAATTGCCGTGTTGACATTAAACATATTTGCAAAAAAAATAACTAGAAGACGTTAAGGATAAGTAATAGAATGTAAAAAAAGCAATTTCTGTTGTGAAAAAATCTGTTTGTCTGTATGTTTGTGCGTGCATCATGCAAAAACTACTGAATGGATTGAAATGACACTTAACGCGATTTCAGTTCATACTACGAAGTAGTATATAGAATAATTTTCATCTCTAAATTTTGCACGGTTCCCTTGGGAAAAGGGATGAAAGATAAAATGTGTACTTAGCTGTAATTCATTAACGGGTAGTCCGATTTCACTCATTTTTATTTCGTTAGAAAGGAAATACTTAAGAAATTATTTCGTAAATATTTCAAGGTTAAAGATTTTGTAGTTCAGAAATTACAGTCATCACAACTCTCAGTATTCCATATACCTTGGAACCCGGATCGCACAGGAACCTTTGGGCATCATCATCATTGTCTCGGAAAACAAAGTGTTTCCATGGCATTTTCAAAAACCTAAATCGCAGACGAAGTCATTGCCCACGACTTTGTCCGCGATTTAGGTTTTTGACAAATAAATATACGGGCATATACCGCGATTAATCGTATGTGTGGGCCACACATACGGTTAAAAAAGGGGAATTATAAAACGAGCGAACAAAAAAAAACTTTGCGACTGATGATGACATACTGTTTTAATAACTTGAGCGGTATGAATTTGAGTAAGCGAAAAATTAACTAAACTGACGACGAATATTGATTTATAATAAAATCCAGAACGAGCTTACAAAAAGTGGATTGTGATAAATACATTTCAGATATTAAAATTTTATCTGAGCGACTTCATTACTAAGTGAGCGACTGGAAATACAGAGAGGGCAACTTCAATATTAAGATAGATTCGATTTTTCTAAGTGAGGTTATACTTAGCGAACTACTAAAAAGTTCACTTTGAGCAAAGTTTTGTAAGCTGCTTTATTAATGATTATTGGTTACTGATATTCTATTTGAGGGCTTATGTTTTTTATTTTGATACGCTTTTTTAATGAAAATACCAGGTTAAAAAACACCAGGATTCCAAAAACACCAGCTAGGTTAGGTTAGGTTAGAACAGTTACCACAACGCACGAGCCGAGCGAGCGAAGCGAGCGTGCCGCGGCAGCGGCCGGCGAAGTGCCAGATCCAAATTTTTTACGGAGTACATTGTTTTATTTAATTACCCTTATATTTCAATAATAAAATTTCTCAACTAATAGAATAGTGTTTCTTCAAATAGTTATTTCATATTATTTTTATTTTTTAAATGTGAGCTCATTATACTCTGCTCATTAGTGTATTTTTCAAAGTGGTTTTTGTATTCGAAACACTTCATTTAAGTAAAGTAATTCATAAAATGCCGCTCAGTATAAAAAATACATTTGCCAAATATTGAAAAAAATGCAGGACGTAACGTTGACACTCAAACAAATATTAGGTCGCTCAAATATTATGAAGCTGCTCATTTTGTATTTTAAGTAACTCAAATTAATGTTTGTAAGTTGCTGTTTTGTTGATTTCTCGTCACTCGCAGTCAGTCGCTCACTTTGTAATTCTATAACCCAAATTAATTAATTTTGACACTTAGAACTGTAATTTACAGTCACTCGTTTTATTACTACCCGTTAAAAAAGGCGTAGAACTGAGTGGCCACACATTGTGGCCACTCAGTTCTACGCCAACACACAACACATTTTTGTTCAGTTCTTTGCGTTTTTTACCGGTGATAATTATCGCGTAGTTTAAAGCATTTTTGGGCAATTAACTATAATGTAGCCGCAACATAAAACACGTTTAACATTATTGCATATTGCGCGGGCATCTTCCCTCTCCCGCATTCCACACGTCCCGCAGTCACCCAGGTTAATGTTGCTTAACAAATGTTATAATTTGTTATACTTGTTGCAAAATCCTACTAATATTATAAATGTGAAAGTGTGGATGTTTGGATGTTTGTTACTCTATAACGTCGCAACTACTGAACCGATTTGGCTGAAATTATTAATGGAGATAGATTATGACTCTGACTTAAAACATAGGCTACTTTTTATCCTGGAAAAATTAACAGTTCCCGCGGGATTTTAAAAAACCCGAAATCCATATCTACAGTTATAGGTAGAATACTATAGCAAACTTCCTTGAAAGTAGGTATAAATGTTGGAAAAGGGAGCGAAAACGGAAAGCAGACATCGAAGATTCCCTCAGGATTTGTGAAAAATCGAAATTCACGCGGGCGAAGCCGCGGACAAAAGCTAGTGTTTAATAAAAATTTGTTAAAAATGTTTCATAAACATAAAAACATTTAGAACTTTACTAACATTTATGACAAAATGTTAGCTAACAATAATGTTTACTAACATATTTTGTAACTGCGCGGCGGTGTGGGTGGTGTGGCAGCACCATAAGACGAAAATTGCATCACATTTTTTGTTTCAGAACAAAATGTTCATAAACTAAGCAAAATGTTCGTCCATGCTCAGTTACTAGAAAAACAACTAATTTTAATAGCGTTTTATGTACCTTCTTTACGTACTTACATGATTTATTTTAAAATAAAATGAATACTTTATCGTTAGTTGAGCTTCTTTATATTGAGCAGAAGGGGCCCCATCTGATTAATTTGCCACGGGCCCCCATCGGTGTAGTTACGCCACTGATTAGAATAGAATAGAAAAGTTTTTTATTCAAATAAACTTTTACAAGTAGGTACCTGGTCTACTTTTGAATCGTCAATTGAATCTACCACTGGTTCGGAATGCCGTTCCAACCATTCAAACCGATTTATTAAGAAAGTAATTACTTCATATTTTTTCTGAATAATAAACTGAGATTATCTAAGACTTTCGCCGATTTACCAAAAAAAATCCTCAGTCTACTTTACCTACCTAAAATTGAACCTATGATTTCCCGGTATGTAGATAAGTGGGACAGAGAAAATAATGAATATTTTGAGATACCTACTATCAATTGACGGTAAGACCACTTTTATAAGTTGCATCGATAATAGCTGTCCACACAAGAACATCTTAAAATAGTGGTCGACTGCTGCTCTCTAGCAGGCCAGCAGGCCTCTCACTAGATTGCAATAGGTGTAAAAAAAAATTTCGAGTTGCGACTATAGTTGTAAAAACCCCGTTAAATACCGTTAATTTACCAAATTTACGGTTAAATACCATAAAATGCAGTTTTTAACGGTTAAATACCCGACTGCGACAACGAAAAACAGCGACAGCGAAACGGGTAAAGTTTTTCTATCTTTTCTTGTATATATATAAAGATTTCATTTAATTTTTAGATGTTATTATAAATAATATTTAAAGCGAAATATACATATAACCCAATTCTTTAATTATGAGTAATTTAACGTAAACCACAGATCACCTACTTAGATACCACATGTTGATAATTTAGTATAGTCACTAGGTCATCAAAGTTAGCGGAGAGCGCGAACTGCGGGGATAGAGTCAGCGATATCTGAATGGTTTTTTCTAGAACAAACTCAAAGTTCCTAGTACAATAGTGTTGGGACAGCAATTTAATATCGACTGTCAACTGCCGATAAATAATAAAACAAGGAAAATATTTTTTTTTGTTTAGATATTATTTACACATAGTACCTACCTTAGTGCCTACACATAAAATATAATAAAGGTAGGTAACTGTAACTTATAAATGGTAAGTAAGCCTGAATAGCGTTACATAATTTTATCTAGATATAAAAAGTACGTAGTGACTAGAATCTGACTGAATCTGAACTGTAGAATCTGTATAATATGGTTCGCTAGGAGTGAAACAAGCAGAAAAACCGGTGCAAGCCATTCCATAGCCCTTGTTAATGGTTAAGAGAGTTGTTTTTTTTGTGATTTTCTATATAGATAGTTATAGGTTGCTAAAATTTTGTTTTTTGAACAATGTCTGTGTGTGTGTGTGTGTGTTTGTGTGTGTGTGTCAAACGGGTGAACCGATTTGAATGCGGTTTTTTTTTTGTATGAAAGATGAATTAGTCGAGAGTGTTGTTAGCTATGTTTGATAAAAATCGATCCAAGATGGCCGCCGCTACAAAATGGCAGATTACATATTTTTTCATAAATCCCTTAATATGGGTATCAAATGAAAGGGCTTGACTAGCAGAATAGCACTATGCAAATCCAAAATGGCCGCCGTCACATTTTTTAAATTTTTAATTTATACTTGTAGCTATGTAACTTCCATTATAATTTGAACTCTGCTCGACTGATTGAAAATAAATTATTTAAGTTACTTGTGGTACGGCTGCACCCTATAGTTTCGGAGATATAAGCTTTAAAAAATCTGACCATGGGAGCACATAGACATCGCAAAAATAAGAAGTTTGAGTACCAACAACATGGTGCTGCACCCTATAGTTTCGGAGATATAAGCTTTTAAAAATCTGACCACGGGAGCACATAGACATTGCAAAAATAAAAAGTTTGAGTACCAACAACATGGTACTGCAGCCTATAGTTTCGGAGATATAAGCTTTCAAAAATCTGACCACGTGAGCACATAGAAATCGCGAAAATAAGAAGTTTGAGTACCAACAACATGGTGCTGCACCCTATAGTTTCGGAGATATAAGCTTTTAAAAATCTGACCACGGGAGCACATAGACATTGCAAAAATAAAAAGTTTGAGTACCAACAACATGGTACTGCAGCCTATAGTTTCGGAGATATAAGCTTTCAAAAATCTGACCACGGGAGCACAGACATTGCAAAAATAAAAAGTTTGAGTACCAACAACATGGTACTGCAGCCTATAGTTTCGGAGATATAAGCTTTCAAAAATCTGACCACGTGAGCACATAGACATCGCGAAAATAAGAAGTTTGAGTACCAACAACATGGGGCTGCACCCTATAGTTTCGGAGATATAAGCTTTTAAAAATCTGACCACGGGAGCACATAGACATTGCAAAACTAAGAAGTTTGAGTACCAACAACATGGTGCTGCATCCTATAGTTTCGGAGATATAAGCTTTTAAAAATCTGACCACGGGAGCACATAGACATTGCAAAAATAAAAAGTTTGAGTACCAACAACATGGTACTGCAGCCTATAGTTTCGGAGATATAAGCTTTCAAAAATCTGACCACGTGAGCACATAGACATCGCGAAAATAGTCGCGGAGGGTGAGTCTGGGACCCGGGGGGCACATTCGACTTGAAGTGAACTTGAAGTGATTTGGCGCCGACTTCAAAAAATTATATATCATTTGAGTTAGGTAGTTTAATCGTCAATCTAAATGAATAAAAAATTATTTTAAACTTTTTAGTTCGACTCGTTTGAAGTCGGTTCTTTTTTCTTTGAAAAAAATTATTATTCATTTCAAAACCGAAATGTATAGCTACAGCTATAGGTAGATTATTATAGCAAAATTCCTTGAAAGTAGGTATAAAGGTTGGAAAAAGGAGCGGCAACGGGAACCGGAAATCCATGATTCCTTCGGGATTTGTGAAAAACCGAAATTTACGCGGGCGATGCCGCGGGCAGAAGCTAGTACTTAAATAATTCAATGAAGTAGTTTACTCAGCATGAATGCTATCAATTAAACATACGTCGGCTGCCTTACTCATTCCTTCTCGCTATACTGGCCGCGATCGCCCGCCGCACGGCCCGCCGTGTGTCGGTTGGGCACGCGCTACTTCGTCCCCCGCTACCGCGCCTCCCGTCCTCTTGCCGCCAGTTGAAGCTCGCATCATCGCGCAACTCGTGATACACATTTCAAGCCGCTAGCGACATCTAGCGGTGGTATTTAACCGTAATAACCATAAAATGCGGTTAAATACTCGTTAAAAACGAAAAATGCGAATTTAACCGCTCGGTTAAAATCGTTAAAAACCTGCTTCGGATCTATAGTTGCGACAACCCTAAGTAAGTAATTGCAGCCCTGAAGGCAGCAACACCCGAAACGTGTACTTATCAATAATGAGCACCAATATCCGAGTGGCCAGCGCAGCTCGCCTGCCCAGTGACCAGTGACCATTGACCAGTGCCAGTCACTCGCGCAAGTTGTATTGCGAAATGGTGTTTAATCTGCATACGGGTTGCGACTTGCGCACATTATATGAATGTACTACATAGATTATTATTTATGTGTTTTCGAATGGAATATTAAATGGCAAATTGTAGGAATTAATTTAGACGTGCGGGAGTGGTAGGTATTACGATAATAATATATTCCATATTATTAAGGCTGAGAGCACAGGATATCCCTATAATAAAAAAGTAATATCCCTATTAATATTATAAATGCGAAAGTGTCTATTTGTTGATTTGTCCTTCAATCTTCATTGAGCCTTTGACTTGATTTTTTGCATTGCTCTAGTTAAAGATCTAGAGAGTAGGATAGGTACCTACCTACCTACTTTTATCCCGGAAATACAAAGGATTCCCGCGGAATTTGTAAAAGTCAGGATTTGGTGACTTTTGATCAAAATAAAAACTATAATTATTCTTATGTTACCAACTATAGATAAGAACTAGTAGGGCGCGTGGGTGCGCGGCCCGCTAAAGCGGACCGCGAGGTTTCGCTTTCGGGTATTTTGTTTTGAGCAGCCTCCACCTATCTCTCCCATATTCCTAATCCTCGATCATTATCACTCTCCATATTTTTTCTCCGAATCATTCTGCTCATCAAGTAGGTAGACCTTTAGGTCTTGATCATATTTTTCCAAGAAACCACTCTTCCATATTTTATACTTGGTGAGATAGATACCAACGTTTGTATAGCCGCCATATTGAATCCGCCATTTTGGTTTTTTTTTTCAGCTCAGTGCCAATTGGATGAGGTTCTGAGTATTTTTTGTTTGAGCAGCCCCCATCTATTTACAATACCCTGCCCGGGCTCATCAAACATCTTCCAAACCCTTAATCATCATATCATCCCATATTTTTCTTTGACATTTCTCCAAAGAACCGCATCAAAGCCTTGCATGGTTCACAACTTGTAATCTCTTCAATATTCGCCATACATTTTCTATGATAAAATAAATTCCGCCATTTTGAATTTTTTTTCTATTCATCAGATAGACCTTCCAATCTTGATCATCTTTTATGAAGAAACTACTCTTCCATCTTTTATACCCTCCGAGATGGACACCGACGAAATTTGTATGGCGGCCATCTTTTTTTCGCCATTTTGAATTTTTTTTCAACTCACTGCCAATTGGATGACGTTTCGAGTGACATTTGCTCGAGCACCCCCCACCTATCTTCAATACCTTAAGCGTGCCCCTCACCCGTCACCGAAATCCTCAATCATCAGCTCTCTCCATATTTTTGTTCTTAATGAATTTTTGGCTTCTGTACGAAACTATTAGTGAAAAAAAAATTTTTCATACAAAATTTTACAGGAGAGGTGATCAATCAGTCAGTGAATCAGCACGAGCAGCTATATATATATTAACTAGTATTGCGCGTGGCTGCGCGGCCCGCTAAAGCGGACCGCGGGGTTTCGAGTAGTCTGGTTTGAACACCCCCCACCTATCTTCAATAACCTGGTCGCGGCCGTGGTCCTCACCCATCTCTGAAATCCTCAATCATCAGCTCTCTCCATATTTTTCCTCCGGATGAATTTTTGTCTTCTATACGAAACCATCAGTGAAAAAAAATTATGTATGGAAAGATAAATTCCGCAATCTTGATTTTTTTTTTGTTCATCAAATAGATCTTTGAGGTCTTGATCATCTTTTGCCAAAGACCACTCTTCCATCTTTTATACTCAGTGAGATAGTCATCGACGAAATTTGTATGGCCGCCATCTTGAATCCAGAATTTTTGACTTTTTTCAGCGCATTGTCAATTGGATGAGGTTTCGAGTGACATTTGTCATTTGCTCAAGCACCCCCCACCTATCGAGTAATTTTTGTTTTAGCACCTATCTTCAGTACCCTGTCCATGCTCCTCACCCGTCTCCAAAATCTTAAATCATCAGCTCTCTCCATTTTTCCTCCGCATGAATTTTTGTCTGCTATACGAAACCATCACTAAAAAAAAAATTTTGTGTGTAAACATAAATTCCGTCATCTTGTTTTTTTCTGTTCATCTAGTAGATTTCTAGTTCTTGATCATATTTTTCTAAGAAACTACTCTTCCATCTTTTATACTTGGTGAGATAGACTCTGACGAAATTTGTATAGCCGCCATCTTGAATCCGCCATTTTGTTTTTTTTTTCAGCTCAGTGCCAATTGGATGAGGTTTTGAGTAATTTTTGTTTGAGCACCTCCCATCTATCTAACATACCCTGCCCGGGCTCCTCATCCATCTTCCAAACCCTCAATCATCATGTCTTCCCATATTTTTCTTTGAGAGTTCTCCAAAGAACCGCATCAAAGCCTTGCATAGTTTACAACTTGTAGTCTCTTCAATCTTCGCTATACAATTTCTATGGAAAAATAAATTCCGCCATTTTGAATTTTTTTTCTATTCATCGAGTAGACCTTCGGATCTTGATCATCTTTTGCTAAGAAACTATTCTTCCATCTTTTATACCCTCCGAGATGGAGACCGACGAAATTTGTATGGCGGCCATCTTTTTTTCGCCATTTTGAATTTTTTTTCAGCTCACTGCCAATTGGATGACGTTTTGAGTGACATTTGCTCGAGCACCCCCCACCTATCTTCATTACCTTAAGCGTGCCCCTCACCTATCTCCGAAATCCTCAATCATCAGCTCTCTCCATATTTTTGTTCCTAATGAATTTTTGTTTTCTATACGAAACCATTGTTGAAAAAAAAATTTTTCATACAAAATTTTACAGGAGAGGTGATCAATCAGTCAGTGAATCAGCACGAGCAGCTATATATATATTAACTAGTAGGGCGCTTGGCTGCGCGGCCCGCTAAAGCGGACCGCGGGGATTTCAGTATTATTTTTGTTTTAGAAGCCTCCACCTTCTTCTATCATTTTCAGCATCTTTAACCTTGGCCGTGCTCCTCATCCATCTTCCAAACCCTTAATCATCATCACTCTCCAATTTTTTTTCTCCGAAACATTTGCCGGAAGGAGAGTTCTTCCATAAAAACAAATTTTGACTTTGATACGGTTCCTTTTCAAAATTTGTTTTATAGTTTCCCAACTTATAGTCTCTTCAATATTCGCCATATATTTTGTGGGGAAAAAATAAATTCCGCCGTCTTGATTTTTTTCTGTTCATCAAATTGTAGATCTTTAGTTCTTGATCATATTTTTCTAAGAAACCACTCTTCGATCTTTTAGACTTGGTGAGATCTACACCGACGAAATTTGTATAGCCGCCATCTTGAATCCGCCATTTTGATGTTTTCTTCAGCTCAGTGCCAATTGGATGAGGTTCTGAGTATTTTTTGTTGGAGCAGCCCCCATCCATCTACAATACCCTACCCTGATTGAGGGTTTGGAAGATGGATCAGGAGGATCCATCTTCCAAACCCTCAATCATCATGTCTTTCCATATTTTTCTTTGAGAGTTCTCCAAAGAATCGCATCAAAGCCTTGCATAGTTTACAACTTGTAGTCTCTTCAATATTCGCCATACATTTTCTATGGAAAAATAAATTCCGCCATTTTGTTTTTTTTTTCAATTCATCAAGTAGACCTTTGGATCCTCATCATCTTTTGCGAAGAAACCACTCTTCCATCTTTTATACCCTCCGAGATGGAGACCGATGAAATTTGTATGGCGGCCATCTTTTCATCTTCAATACCTTAAGCGTGCTGCTCACCTGTCTCCGAAATCCTCAATCATCAGCTCTCTCCATATTTTTGTTCCGAATGAATTTTTGTCCTCTATACGAAACCATTAGTGAAAAAAAAATTTTTCATACAAAATTTTACAGGAGGGGTGATCAATCAGTGAGTCAGTCAATGAATCAGCACGAGCAGCTATATATATATTAAAGAAGGGTCTGAAGTTGGGAAGTTGGCGCTGTTAGAAATGACTTCAGTGCTTCGGAGAGCAGTAGAGCACGTATCTAAGTGCCTTAAGCGTCAGTCCTGCGCCTGAACTCTTTCCGGTCATGTCGCACTGGCGCTCCCATCGAACTATGAGAGTGAAGGAATAGAGACTGCACCAGTTGTTGCACACTTTTGCGCTATAATATCTCCTGCGCAGTTGGCTATTCTCCGACTCAGTTGAAATTGACCGCCGTGGCCGAAATTCGGTCGGAAGGCCATTGATTACAATTTTGCGTTTGGTTAATAAACTTTAAAGTTAAATTTTAACTTAATTAAGTCCGTAAAGTACCTAGAAGTGATAGGATCGCGATATCTAGCTCTGGCTCCGTACGTGGGCGATCGAACGTGCAGGTATGAAATGAAATATCGGTATTTTATACGAAATCCGACATCTTAATTAGCCGCTACAGACAATGGCCGATTCAGAATCGATTCGTTTTGCTAATGCTTTAGAATTAGGAATTGCCTACCTATAAGTATACTATTTTGTTGTGCCTTTCAACATAATATGATCTAAGTAATATTATGATGATAACCTTTTCAATTCCTTATGCTTATAGGATTACGAAAGCTTACTTAAATTAAAAAAAAAATACTTACTAAAAATTGCTGACATCAATTATTTCTACGCGGCAATGAATCGGAAAGCTAAATCCTTTGGCGGCACCTATCTGCTGGTTACCAGACACGACCGGAGCCCCCACCAGACCAGACCCTTCACTCTGACCCTCTGGTGGGAGTCGGAGACTCCCACATGAAAAATAACTCACGTGTCAAAAATATCTGTGCATTGTCACCTTTTTTCTAAGAGATGATAAGATAAGTGATAACTTTGGTAACTGTGTTTTGGGGTGTAAATGGTCCACCTATGTGGCCAAAGTCAACCTCACCTGCGCGCGGTGCACCCTGCCAATATACTAACGAGGCCCTGACGCTCTTAGTCCCCTTTACGGGTCGTTGTGCCTGATACCACACAACTTAATCTGGATGGTATCACCGCTTTGTGGTAGGATTGTACCCCGAATCCGCCTGGCTAGCGACCACACTTCAGCCGTAATCTGCCGCAAAGCATCCGTGTGTTCCGGCAGCGAGCTCCGGCAGCGAGCCAGTCCCCTTCCGCAAAAGCCGGCAACGCATTAGTGGTTCCTCAGGTGCTGCTAATGTTCATGGGCGGCGGTAATCACTTAACATCAGGTGACGCTTGCTCGGTTGCCCGCTAATTCTATATAAAAAAAACTGTCTTCGATCTGAAACTAGGCTTACAGGATGAAGAGTATCCCAGAGATCGCGCATGTGAGGCGACGGAAGGACCTCAAAATTTGACAGAAAATATTTTTCGCACATCCATACGCCTAGTGTTGAAAAGCGAATCTATTTACTCTGAGATTGTGGAAACTAGTTTTATTTTGTGGTAGAACCATCTTGCATGTATACCTACTGAAGTCAAACCATGTCAAACTAAGTGCTTAAAATATTGTTATTGAATTTATATTTAAATGTGCAAATAAAAAACCTATTTATCACCGCTCGAGGCGGAGTTTTTAAACGCGGTAACATATTATCTAATATATCATAATTATGTTGATCTTATAATGGTCCATTTTAATAAACGCCCGTACGAATTTATTGCTAACCGATTGTCATAAACTGTCTGGAACGGATACAAATTGCACCGGTTTTTGCTTGATCTAGCCGCGTCTATGCTCTATGCCAGTATTGTCAGGGATGGCGAACCAGCGTAATGGTCAAAAAAAAATTTGTGCATGTAAATTGAAGATTTTTCTTGCTTTTTGCCCGACTATGTTTGTTTGTATTTTATAAAGATAGCACACTGGACAACACACACTTAGTCATATTCATAAAGTATACAATAGGGTTTACACTCCATACGGAGTGTTTTGAATAGATACAGGTAATAATACAAGCACGAAATATACAAAGGCGGCCTTATCGCTTACGCATTCATACCTGAATGTGGAGTTAGAGCTTTCTCTTACTCACAGACTTTGGTGAGACTCTTTCAAGTTTGAGCAGGATGAAAGAACAGAATGGTAGTCGTAGTAATTGTCTCAACCATGACAGATAGATCTCCACCGCTGGACATAAGGTCGCTTGCAAGGATTGCCACAGAACACATGCCGCTTGTATACAGAGACCGCCACCGACTCGTTTTAAATCGTCTGACCACCTATAGCAGGGTGTAACTAACTAACTAACTATTATAACTAACTTCCAATGCTGCGTTTCCCGGTGCGGAGTTGCAATTGAAGCAATTTGCGATCCCAACGTCTATTGGTTCTTGGAGCTATGTTGCAACGACCTTGGTCCATTGCCTGGAGACGAAAATCATCGAACATCAATCAATCAATCATCGTCATGTAGTATTGTTCCATGATTTTCGTCTCCAGGCACTGAGGGATTTTGGATGATTTTGGATTCAGACATTTACCAAAAAAATACCGCGCAGAGGTTTGCGATCCCTGCTCTCTGTAATGATCTAAGGATGGTAATCGTTTTCATATATTATAGTGATGCTAAAGTTGTTTTGTCATTTGACAGATTTATGGATTTTTAGATAGTAACAAGTATACAGATCTAATAATAATTTTCAGGTTGTTAATCAAAGTTCTAAATGATAGATAGATACCCTAATATTTTACAACTTTACTTTTTGTAATTAAAACTTTGCAACTTATACCTTCTGCAATATAAATTTCCGAACAGAAGACGTGTTCGTATTCGCGATTCCACTAATGGCGACTGAGAAAACTTCAAATTTGAATGTGGAACGCTCAACTTTAGAAATGGCGGGACCAGACGACGAAGTCTTTTCTTTGAATTCGCGGTAATGTGAAGTGTTCTGCTCTTACATTTCTCAGAAAAATAACATCCAATCATCTAATGTATCTAATACTTGAGGAGGCCTTAAGGTCGTTTTGATAGACTTTCTTGTCCTTTTTTGTAATGGACGTAGAGTTAAATAAATACCTAAATAATTAAATAAAGTGTCTGACTGATTGATTGACTGATTGACTGATAGGTAACGCACAGCCTAAAGCAGAGGACCTAAAACTTTGTGTACTTTGAGTATCCTAGCGATGCAATGTGTAATGATGTGGTATTTTTTGAAATTCCATCCCTAAGAGATTGCAGATATACAATGAATATAAAATTACTTTGCTATAATCCGCTAACAGTGACAAATTTGTAGGCACAACACCACACAAATTCACCACAAAATGAACTCAGTGAATTTGTGTGGTGTTGTGCCTACAAATTTGTCACTGTTAGCGGATTATAGCAAAGTAATTTTATATTCATTGTATATCATGGAATTCCGCAAAGTAACGCCTGCTTCTATTCAAGATTCCGGATAGGTAGGTAGGTACTTCCGCACACGACCCAATTATAAAGAATTAGAGACTTAGAGAGTAAAGGTCTTCTACTCATTACGTGATTAATGGAAAGTGGTCTTGACCTTCAGCAATGAGGAGTATGCATACGAACATTTCGCATCGCATCGCATCGCTTGGTACTCGGTCCAATATGCCGTCAGCAATGCAAGCTGCAGCGTATGTATGACGAGGGTTTAGCGGGAATCAGGGAAGTAGGCCAACACGGAGCACGTACCGACCACAATGCCCTTCCACTCTTGCACCAACTGCAGCTACGCGCGTAGCGAGCACCCACCTACCGTACGAGACTAGCGGCGAACAGCTTTGTCTACGAGCAGTCTTAATAACGCGATGCGAGACATTGCTCTATATTTTCTTGAAGTTTTCTTTTTTGTTTGGCTCTTTGTTTGAATACAAGTGTAAGTAAACAGTTATTGAACGGTTTTATAATCGCTTCGAATAGGTTTTATTATTAATTTTGTATTTAGACGAAGCATCTAAAAGAAATTCTTTATAATTGACCAAGGCAAAGCATTGGGACTAAGAGACGCGCACTAAAAAGGTAGATGATGTCTAGCGAGTTGCTGGAAACCTCTGGTCAGAAGATCTGTTATATGGCGATTCTTGCAAGAAACTGGATTACACTGACAGATTCTTGCAAGAATCTGTCAGTGCAATCCAGCAGTGGAAGTCTTGTATGTGTCCGTGCGGCGTACGTGTGTTACGTAGAAACACGCGTCTGTCTCTCTCTCTCTTATTCTATTTCGCATTGAACAGTGTGGTCACACGAGTAGATATTATACAGAGGAAAAGCTACCTAAGAACGTCCAAAATTTATACCTATTCTGATAGGGTTGTCACCTGTTGCATGTGAAAAATTATGGGTAAAAATAAAAATATTATATACTAGTATACATAATATAGCAAGATATGTAATAATGATTGGAAAAATATGTTTTTTATATTACATTACTATACTATGGGTGGATTTCCCAACAGCAAAATTCGCACGGCATGGGTGAAATCGGTACTGTCCAACGTTAGTATAAAGATCTAATATTTTTTTCTAGGTAGAATAGGTAGATACCTATGCGAGACAATAAATATTTATTGATTAGGACTGCAGGTTAAGAAATAAAAAAAATTTAAAGCCCCGAATTTATCATTTCGGTAGCTGTCCTCACAACCTTTTTCAATGTAATTTCCCTCATAAATCAAAAAGTATTGCTTATTTAGGTATATGGCTACTTTTATTTGAATTGTGAATAGTGACAGTATAGTTATAAAATAATTTTATGATAATATCTACTTAGTTTAATAACTGGTAAGTAAAAATGCTTGTGTCCCAGAAAGTCCTCTCATCTCGGTGTTTTTTTTTTAATCGATTGTAGTTTTGCATAGGACAACTCTAGCTCTCCCCTCGTGCGCTTAAAATGTACGTAACAGTGTGGTCTATGTGCTTATCGTGGGAGGAAATGCGCCGCTTGCCTGCGTGTTCCCGCAAAAAAAGTAAGTAGTTCAATTCGGTGGCATGTGACAAACTTCTTATCATTTCCGTGTACAGGTATAACTTGTCTTGCAATTAGTTAATAGATATAAAATACTATTCAAGAGTGCATAATGGCAATACGTTTATTTGTGTAATATTCATATCATCTTGTAATAAATAGTCTTCTTGTAATGCTAATTTTTGTCCGTATTTCTAATTTCGGTGTTATCATTTCGGTGGATTCGGTGGGCTAAATTGTCAACCGAAATGATAAAAAACTCACCGAAATGATAGAAATTCTCATTTCGGTTTTTTAAAATCTTAATTATCTCATTTCGGTGGATTGCTTTATCATTTCGGTGTTTAATTGCCTCATTTCGGTGGATTGTTTTATTATTTTGGTAGATTATTATTTGTTTCGATGAAAATTCAGGCCAGCAGGTAATTTTTTAACTAAACCACTTCAAAAAAAGAGTTTATGTATTTGAGCCGTACGTATGTATGTATGTATGTATGTATCTATGTATGTATGTATGTATGACCGCAATTATCTCAAAGACTAATGAACCGATTTTGATAATTTTTTCGCTATCGTAATTAACATACTTTCAGGGAGTTTTTAGTAACTACATTATACCTACGTTCATATAATTCATATGTACAAATTAACATAAGTGTACACTTACTTATGTCATCAAAATATTGAACCTGTACACCGATTTTCCCCATTTTACACTAATTTTTTTTTTACTCAATAGAGAAAGTTTATGAAATGGTCGCAAAACAATACATGAACTGTTGGTAGGTGGTCAAAAATACTGAAAAATAAACGAAAACCAAACCAAAAAGGAAAAATTCTATTAGATAACGAGCTTAGCACCTATGTATATTAAAATATAAGTTTTGATTTTTTGTTCATCAGTTTTTTGTAAAATCATCATGATCAACCCATTACCGGCTCACTACAGAGCACGGGTCTCCTCTCAGAGTGAGAACTCAGAGTGAGAAGGGTTTTGGCCATAGGCTAAGAGTGCATCTATTAAGTTATAGTGTATGGTTGAGGCTGCTCAGTAGTATATTTAATATATTTTCAGTGAATTTTAATTTCGGTGGACAGTTTCTATCATTTCGGTGACTACTTATATCATTTCGGTGGCTAGTTTTATCATTTCGGTGGCATCAAAATTTTAAACACGTATTCTCACGAGTTTATAAGACATATTTTGATGGCATTCAATAAGAGCATAAACAATAACAAGAAGAACAATAAACCATAGTTCAAAGTTGAAAAAACTTAATAATAAAAAAGTCCACCGAAATTCAAGAAAAAACGGCTTTGTTGAAATTGCCCCCTATATATAAGTTATATAGTTACTTAGGTAGGTAGTAGGTACTTACTAAAACTAAGTGTGATAGCACATGCATAGATATCCCTAGTGACAGAACTAGATACTTACTTAATTTAGTAAAATGAATGAATTGAGTACCTAGTTACTTAGGTAGGTAGTAGGTACCTACTAAAAGTCAGTGTAATAGCACATGCGTAGATGTCCCAGTGATAGTATTTAGATACTTACTTTAGTAAAATAAATGAATTAAATACCTAATTACTTAGGTAGGTAGTAGATTATAAAACCGTAGACATTTTTATGAACAGATACCTACTAAAAATAAGTGTGATAGCACATGCGTAGATATCCCTAGTGACAGTACCTAGAATCTAGATACTTACTTACTTTAGTAAATTGAATGAAATAAGTACCTAGTTACTTAGAATGACCCGTTAGCGCGGTTGGCAGTGACCCTGCCTTCCGCTCCAGGGTCGCGGGTTCGATTCCCGCTCCGAGTCTGGGTGTATTTATAATATGTATGTATAATGTATATATACCTTTATATAAAATATATATATGTATTTATATGTACATAAATATGTCTATCAGTCGGCTATTATCTATAACACAGGCATGAAGTTGCCTACTTTAGGAATAGACGGCCGTGTGCGTATGTGTGAGTATTTATTTATTTATTTAATTATTTATTTAGATAGGTACCTTAGATAGGCCCATCGCGATGGCCCATTGCATAGAGGATCTATAACACATTTTAACTTACAACCCGTTTACTAAAAGATAGGACCTCGCTGACAAGTTGCTTTGACTCGCTCGCTCGCAAGACAATACTAACACAGCATACCTGGGTATGCTGTGTTAGTATTGTCAGTTTTTCACAAACATTTAAGTTTCATACAATACCTAAATATTCTTAATGATGCTTTTTTGCACACCCTACCCATGCGTCGCAGTGGCGTCATCGACGCCAGGTCCAATCTTTTAGTAAACGGGTTGTACCTGGCAATGTTATTACTCAATTCTATTCAGTAGAATCTGCTTTTTGAACCAGTAGTAGAGTCTTGACATAGTATCAAAAGTGGCACATACTATCCTACAATAAATAAATTCATGTCATTTCAATTAATTTCATTTCATTAATTTTATTGTATAGATATGTAAAGGTAGGTATACTTACTTCACTTGATCTCTAGGGTACACAAAAAAAGAGATTGGAAAAGTGCGCACGACCCACAGCCCTGTCGTTTGTTTACCAACTGTCCTACCAGCGGAGCGTACGTGAACCGTTGGTGAGAGCTCGTGTGTGCGTGAGCGGCGCTATGTGTGCGTGTACCTACAGCGGGCCGCTTCTAGGTAGCTTTCTCTCTGTATAATATCTACTCGTGTGGTGTGGTGTCGCGACGATTTACAAAACTTTATACAATACTAGCGGTCCGCCCCGGCTTCGCCCGTGGTGCATAATATATAGCCTATAGCACTTAGGGATCACGTAGGTACATATCCAACCGTGAAAGAATTTTTGAAATCGGTCCAGTAGTTCCTGAGATTAGCGCGTTCAAACAAACAAACTCTTCCGCTTTATTATATTAGTATAGATACCGGGTTATTATTAGTATAAATCCGGGTGTCCCTTGACACATCTCAAGTTTTTTCCAGTACACTTTTGCAGTTTGATTTTGTATGTCCTATTCCTACGTCTCATTATACTATCAGTTCGCGTGGCGGCTTTGTCATATCTACGTGTGATTATCTCCCCCCGTCTTAGAAATGACCAAAAAACTAGACCAAGCGGGAATCTACTCCTGGATTTACCCTGGGGGATTACGTCATTGGTCTAACGTGTAGTAATCAACGGGAGGGCGGGACGATAATTTAACGCGAATTAGGAAAGTAGGTCAGCGTTGCGAGTGTGTGCCTGGTGGAATGCAAACAACACCTTTTTAACATCCACTGGTTTTCTTCTACGCAATCCAACCAATGATATTTTTGGCGTGCCCTTTGCCTTTTATACTATACTATAGCATCTGCCCGCGGCTTCGCCCGTGTGAATTTCGGTTTTTCCCAAATCCCGAGGGAATCGTGGATTTCCGGTTCCAGTTCCCGCTCCCTTTTCCAACCTTAACTTTCAAGGAAGTTTGATATAGTAAACTATAGATACATAGCTGTAGCTATAGATTTCGGTTGTTTCAAAATCCCGTGGGATTGTGGATTTTTCCAGTAGCCTATGAGTTAAGTCAGGGCATAATCCATCTCAATTCAAAATTTCAGCCAAATCAGTTCAGTAGTTGCGGCCATAAAGAGTACCAGACATAGTACACACATACACACACACACACAAACTTTCGCCTTTATAATACCTATAGTGTGAATTAGTGTGAAAAGTCTGCGCCTAACTATGAGATATCTGCCTATTTAAATTCAACGGGTTAGTAAATAAAGCGTAAAACGCAACACCTCTGACCCCAGCACCTTTGATTTACACCAGCACTGCACCGACGCTGTTCGGTGTTCCGACTAACAACTAAGTTACACCGATGTTATACACTAACATTAATTACTATTTGAACGGCCGCAGCTTTTGCCCCGCAACTACCTACTCTGTAGTCTGTACTTAGAAATTTAGGTCCAGAAACGGCCATAATTTAATTATATGTGCTATAAATTGTTTGATCTAAAATATAATTGAATTCCGGATTAAGCTGACCGCACATTATAGATACGAGCTGATTCCTAGTGAGTACGGAAACATATCTAAATTCGCAATTTAATTCGCAAGCAGGGACCTCCTACTTAAGGTGGCGCATTCCGGTGCCTTCTTTATACAAACGTAGCAGGGTGATTACTACATTATTAATTGATATTGTGGCTAATTCTGTTGTACACAATCTCTAAACCTAAACTAAAATGACAGGTCTAAATCTATTGCTATCCTTTTCCGCAATGAGCACTGTGAAAGAGATAGCAATACATTTAGACCTGTCATTTTAGTTTAGGTTTAGAGATTGTGTACAACAGAATTGGCCACAATAGGCTCTAAACTATGGATTATATCGATTTGTATGCTGGTATAATTTTATATATTTGTTTGTCGGTATTATTATAGAAAAATAGAGAGCCTTTGCGTCTCTACCTACCTATAGAAGACCACAGCGCCCTCCTCTGCGGCAAGGTAATTTTGAAGTGTAACGAATTCGATTTATGAATGCATATAATTTATAATATCATGGTGTAATAGATTAGACCTTTTAAGACACAAAAGTGCCTATGTCTAGAGCAATTAGAAGCCTAGTAGCGGCGATCGTTAAGCGATGATCGTAAAGCCGAACATTGTAGGAACCAATTAAATGCCCCCAAGTAGTAGCTGTTGAAACTTTATAGCACAATAATAATAAATACTACTCTACCTGTTTTACCGCGCCTTACGTTGGTGGTAGTTAGGTACCTTTTAAACGCTGCAATTGTGGCAATTCTTCGTAAACTAGATAACTCATATGAACATAGATAAATCTAAAACATAAATACTAGCCCAGTCAATTAAACTTCCAAGGTTATAATAATTCACACCTGGCTGAAAATTGGTAGGATTGTTCAAAACACTATTGTAAATGAAATGTGAAAAGTCCTCATCGATCCGACACCTGGAAAAAATTTACTCCTGGACACGCACAGTTTATTCACACTTGGCTGAAAATTAGTAGGATTGTCCGAAACACTATTATAAATGAAATGTAAAAAATCCTCATAGATCCGACACTTGTAAAAAAAATTACTCGGGGTCAAAGTTTTCACGAGAAGTTTTCAGCAAAACGGTAAGTCTCATCATAAAATTATTTTAGACAAAATTGTAGATCAGATAATTAATTATCTATAAAAATGTCTGAATACTTTTTTTTCTAAGAGCCACCGTTTTGAGATATAATGATTCAAAAAGATAAGTTTCGAAATAAAAATGAGGGACTGGGTTTCTTTTTACCCGAAATTCTGATATTTATAATATTTTATATGTGTAAGTGTGTAACTTACACATGTAAGTTATACATATAAGGCGTGTTTCGAACAATCCTACCAATTTTCAGCCAAGTGTGAGTCAATTGTGCGTGTCCAGGAGTAAATTTTTTTCCAGGTGTCGGATCGATGAGGATTTTTCACATTTCATTTATAATAGTGTTTTGAACAATCCTACCAATTTTCAGCCAGGTGTGAATTATTGTAACCTCACCCATATTTTTTAGTCTTTGACCGGTCTATACGGGTCAAATTCATGACCTCCCCTATTTTTGAAGTCTCGCTTTTCGTGTCTTAGGATGTATTTCGTATATATGTATTATGTACATATTATATCAGTGGTTAATTGAATTGAAATTGAATTTGAAACACTACAGAAATACTTATATCAGTGATAGACACCGGTAGGGATACTTTAAGAAAGCCGTAATATAATTACTTGATGGACACGTTTTAGTAGCGTATCTACTACCTACAACTAAATTACATAGCCACTCAGATACTGAGATCCTGTAGTTTACCTTTTAGTTGTATTTTCAACTTAAAAACCCTTTATAATGTCATATTTTATCAAAGTACCTACATAAGAATAAACGTAGAATATCTATCTATCTATAATATAATAAAACTGTAATAGATCCAATTCTGTACATTGAAGATATTTTGAAAATTTTTATCGGAGGGCACTCTATAATCGATACTGAAGCCAAAACTGCAATTTTTTTCATTTTTGTCTGTCTGTCTGTCTGTCTGTCTGTCTGTCTGTCTGTCTGTATCTTGGCCGCGCATCACGCCGAAACTACTGAATGGATTCAAATGAAACTTGGTACGATATGAGTTTATACTCCGAGGTAGGACATAGGATACTTTTTATCCCGAAATTCAGCACGGTTCCCTTGGGAGAGGGGAAGAAAGTTAAAACGTGTATTTAGCTCTAATTCAATAACGGGTACTTCGATTTAACTCATTCTTTTTTTGTTAGAAAGGTAGTACTTTAAGTATTGTCCCGTAAATATTCATATAGGTTATAGGTTTTTCAGTTCAGAAATGACAGACATTTATTGGGTTCAAATAACTTGGGACCCGGATCTTTGAACGTACGGCTTATTTTAAACTGGTGGGCATTTAGATTTATGTTTGTCGATCTGTCTATTTGTTCTAGCTAATTTCCGAAACGGCTGGATCGATTTTGATGGAACTTTCAATGGCAGATAAGTGATGTTATATGGAGTAACTTGGGCTACATTTAGTTTAGATACAAAAAAGGATTATGGGATCCAAACCGATCCTATATAAAAACCTATATAACCACGCGGACGAAGTCGCGGGGGTCAGCTAGTAATATAATAAAACTGTAACAGATCCAATTCTGTACATTGAAGATATTTTGAAAATTTTTATTGGAGGGCACTCTATAATCGATACTGAAGCCAAAACTGCAATTTTTTTCATTTTTGTCTGTCTGTCTGTCTGTCTGTCTGTCTGTCTGTATCTTGGCCGCGCATCACGCCGAAACTACTGGATGGATTCGAATGAAACTTGGTACGATTTGAGTTTATACTCCGAGGTAGGACATAGGATACTTTTTATCCCGACATTCAGCACGGTTCCTTTGGGAGAGGGGATGAAAGTTAAAACGTGTATTTAGCTGTAATTCATTAACGCGTTGTTCGATTTCACTCATTCTTTTTTTGTTAGAAAGGTAGTACTTTTTATATTGTCCTGTAAATATTTCAAGGTCATAGATTTTTTAGTTCAGAAATGACAGACATTTATTGGGTTCAAATAACTTGGGACCCGGATCTTTGTACGTACGGCTTATTTTAAACTGGCGTGCGTTTAAATTTATGTTTATCGGTCTGTCTATTTGTTTCAACTAATCTCAGAAACGGCTGGACCGATTTTAATGGAACTTTCAATGGCAGATAGGTGATGTTATAAGGAGTAACTTAGGCTACATTTAGTTTTGGTACATAAAAGAATTATGGGATCCGTTCCGATCCTATATAAAACCTATAAACACGCGAACGAAGTTGCGGGGGTCAGCTAGTAAGTTAATAAGATGGTAGTTCTCCGAACTCGTGTGAGCATATTTCGAGCGGGCTTTGGATAATCCCAGTTATTTCGTACAAGTTAGCAAGTCACTGTCGCGCGAACCAGGTAATAGCTTTTGTTGCAGCTCTTGTGGGGTAACCACGGACTGAGACAAGGAAGGACAGTCCCGCAGTTCTGTACCTCGTAGAGCATCACAAGCCGTCGCTCTCCGCTGTTTTATAAGATAAGAGTAAACATTTTACCGTGAGGTTTACGCGATAATGACGCGCGACCGGGAAAGTCTATGTATTGTATAGAGAGTACTTTAACTTGACCTCCGAGTTAAAACGTGATACATACATTTAGGTATGTCAAGATATTTCATTTCATCATTTCATTGTCAAAGGCTGAGCGAAGTCAAAGTACGCTCAATCTTAGTCAAGTCATATGCAGAAGGATCTGTAAACCCACTGCAGCTTTTTACTACTCCAAGATTTGATATGTAAGAAGATAAAATAAAATATAAACGTCTGATCCACTCAAGGCCGGGATCTCGCCAGGACTACGATCTTCAGTACCTTAAGAAGGAAAGACTGGAGCGAGAGAAAAAAGCTAAATAAGCTTGTTGATCCTTGTCCACAAATCGGTTTTATGATGTTGTCCCTACAAACAGCGGGTGTCGAAGCAGTTAAGTTCGGAATGGCCGATTTGAACGCTAACTTTGAGGCTGTTTTTAACCACCGCGTATTACTTATGCATAGAAGCCCCTACAAGCAGATTTTCCTTGAAAGTTCTCGAGTAGTTTTTTAACTTGGTTGCATTGTTGCGACACAGTACGAACTGTAAATGGCAGCGAACAAATGGATAACTGGAAGTTTTTATAAGTTTTCAAGTAAAAGGCGCGCGTTGACTTTTGGGTAGAGTTTTCTTTGTTGCTGGAACAATATAAACAGAGGACGTGGAAACTTGTGATAGGGTTTACCGAACGATTGTTTATGTTAAGTTTTCCAAACCGAATTCGGATTTACTACATAGATGATTGAAATAAACTGCGATCAAATTGATTGCAAAATGATTCCCACAAAACCGGAATCACACTTGCAAAATTTCTGCAAGATTGAAATCTCGTAGAACTTTTTCTAGGCTATTTTCATGTAGTATGGATAACATTTAGTTTAGAAGATCGAACAAAACATAAGTGTCGCCATAGATTTTACTTTTAAATGAAATTGTTGGGTTAAAGGTTAGTTTAGTGTATTAATGTCTTCTTTACATTATTCATTATTGTATGATTTATTATATTATTTTTATTTATTTTTATAAAGTCACATTTTGTATATTTTAAATGACTATGGGTCCTGTTACCTGAAATAAAACTTTATTATTATTATTATTATTATGGATAATTAATACTGACGGGTATTTTGGTGTCGCGTGTCGCTGTAGCGCATCGGGGTCGCAACCCTCTACCTGAATATGTGCCCATTAAAGATGAGTTAAAGAGGTCAAAATAATAAAGTTACCTATCTGTTACCCAAAAAACCCACAAGAAGAATTAGTGTCCATATTTGTTTCGCAAATCCCAAATTGACGTCTGGATTTTCGTACCTAAATCTTAAATCACATTCTATTTACGAGTCCAATAAATTCATCATTTCCATTTTGAGTGCGGGAATTGCTGTGTTTTCTAGAAACGAAATGACATTTTAGCGCATACTTTGGTGGTGATCGCGCAGACTGCCGCTAGATCTGCGTCTTGCGCTTTTTACGGTCTAGCCCGTGAGAAACTGAAACAGGCGGAGGCATTTTTTAGAATCTACATACCTACCCCTTATTAAAATGCTGGCAGCCGCCGAAAACAAGCGGCCAAAGACTGTGGAGTGTAGGAATCTCTTAAGGGACCAGCAATGGATGTCCAAGACGACGTTGATGACGCGAATGACGTTAGCAATTAGGACCATGACTCGGCTGAATCAGCTGCATTGATGAAATGAAACGAATGATTTTAGCTACTTAGCCAACCTGCATTGCGTTCGTCTTGTCTTATCTCATCTGATATCATTAGCGTCTTAAGCGGCTTTTGCGGCTCTTGTCGTAGTGTGCGATCAGCTGAACTCACCTAGTCTTCACGTTAAATCCAGTGTGATGGATGGCCGCTAAATAAGGCGCTTATTATCATAATATATCGATATCTGATTATTGCGCTGGCGAGTGCTGGTCATACTCAAACTTGTAAATCAATACTGATTATACCAGTAGCCGTTTTTATAGCTCGTGTGGGTAGACAGATAGACGCTTAGATTATTTAAAAGTTGTACCTACTTAGGTGCTTAACATTTATAATTATACCTACCGAGTACCGGGTCAGCAGATGTCCAGCCACTATCTGGATGCCGACAACTGGATTCAAGACATCTCTCCCGCAGTGTCCAGGCGGGATTGGGAATCGATTCCGATACATTGCTTTGACGGTTAGTACCTAATTGATCACCGAGAGGTAGTTAAGGTAGTTAAGGGTAGGGTACCCACTCATCCACTTCATAGTCGTCCGTCAAATTTTCGCACGCCCAGCAGGGTTATTCTGTAACTTAGTTACCAACTGAAAATAGTTGCCAACGAATTAGTTCGATATACATTGCTGCTTTACTGGGTGAAATTATGAAAACACTTTATATTTCCCACAGTAAAGCAGCAATGTATTTCAAACTAACACACTAACATGTATTTGGTTGGCAACTATTTTCAGTTGGTAACTAAGTTACAGAATAACCCTGCAGGTCGCGACGCAAAGGAGTGGTAATGTGTTTATCAGTTAATATACCTATGTACCTACATATGTTTGTTTTGTTCCCTTGTTCCCTTTCTCTAGAGACCAAACGCGTAGGCCGATTTTGATAAGTGGCACGTCGTTAGATTGGCCGTGCCAGCGCAAATGTCAACTAGAACATAAAAATTTTAAAAATTCAAAATGGCGGATTATGGATGCCATAATGTACGGTTCAAAAATTTTATTTTTTTCAAATCCAATCGAGTGGAGGGCTTGAAAAAGTGATTACGAAAATATATTTATTTGATAAATCGTCAATGAAGGGCCCCGTGTGAATGCAAGACCGCATTCACACGGGGCCCTTCATTGACGCAGTCGGGTTTTTTATTTTCGTGCCAATATTACCTATGCTTGTTTCCGAAGCTGTTCGATAAATAATTTTTCGCATGCTTTGCGAATACGACCACGGATTAGTGTCATGCAAGATTACAGTTGCGTATGATTTATACTGTTTGACGAGCGTGGACCGTCCCGTCCGGCTGTGGGTCCTATTTTGTATGTTGGCTTTGCGAACACAGATTTTATAATAATCCCATTTAATGTGACTCAATACCTGACCGGTGATTGAACTGTAGCTTTGTAATGGATTTATCTTTAAAGTTTTTAATACTAAGGGCCTATTTCACCACCTTCTGATAAGTGTCGGATAGCCTAATTGCAAGTTTTATCACTTTCTTACTTATGTCGAGTGACAAAGGCAAAAGCTGTGAATAAGCTATGCGACACTTATCAGAAGGTGGCGAAACAGGCCCTTATACTTTTAAGTGCGATATGTGTCTGTGACCAATGACCTTCTTTTAGGGTACGTGGTTGCCTGTTTAGGGAAATAATGTTTCGTCACCATTTAGACAAAGGTAGCGCCGTGTTCTTGGGTCTAAGTACAAGGTTGTCACACGCGTTCGCGTTGTTACTGGCGTGCCGCGAGCTACAAGCGTTTTATAAAACGCCAACTTGGAAATGCTCAGCACATGTCCCCTACAGTCAATCACATAAGCCAATGCAGTACCAAACTCGTCACGACATTTCACTTTTGCGTACAATATTTTCATTGTTGCTTATAACAAATCACTCACAATGATCTTTTTTCCCAAAGTAAAACTTGTTAAGTTTATATTACACACAAAACCAATTCAATTTTAGCAGTTTACGTAAATATTTTAACAAAAATCTAGTCCACAATCATAAAATAAAACCACAGAGCACAGAGTACTTTGTCTATATATGAAATAGAGACCAAACTCTATGCCTAAAATTGGAAATGCATCGCTTGCGCCTCTGGAGTCGAGATTTGAAACTAACGTTGAATCTATACATACCTACCTACTTATATAAATACGTAGGTACAGTACCTACATATATATATATTATATACGTACTACATATCCTAATAAAGGTCAATTTGGATTAATTTATGAAATAAAACAACGTTATTTCAAAAAATTATTTATTTTTTCTATGCATTAACTAAGCAGTAGTAAATTTAAAATACACTAATCAGTAACTATAAAGAATACAAAGAGTCCTGTCTCAAATAAAAATACACTAAAATATAAAGAGTCTTATCTCTTAACACATGAGTCTTTTCTCCGTTGCACGAATATCACTGTAATAAACTTAACCTCAAGGAACTAAAGCTCAACTCAACGACGAGTTCACACAACAATTTAGAATTTAATCCAAAAAATATCTACGTTAACCAAAATGGCACGTCGGCAGACATTTTGAATTTTCTTGACATTTTTCATTTTCAGTGATCACGTGGTCATCACTCGTCAGTGTCAGTGTTGCCTGATTTAAAGAAATAATTCCTACTAATTAAGACAAGTATAGATCGACCAGAATCTCATGAAAAATAGGGAAATGAAATTCCAAGGTTAGCAACACTACAGCTGCCCTAGCGATAAACAAAGTAACTGACATTTTTTGTGAAATTGACTTTTTGCATTAACAAAAGTTTTATGTCGAGTAGTTTTTTACCACAGTTTAATATTTCAAGTAACTTAAACCGTTTACTGATATTTAAATTGCCCAAACAAAGTAACTGCACTCACTAACCCGGAATATAAATGCAAAAACCAAGTAAACAACAAGCACAACACAAAAATAAAGTAATTGGATGTTGATTACTTTGTTTTTGTATTTAAAATGCAGTTGCTTGATTTTTCGTTTCGTGAAACGATCCCAGGTAAAGTGTTTTGAATGTAATTACTTTGTTTATCACTAGGGCAGCCGAGTTAACCTAGTGTTGCTTACTACAAAATTTAATTTCCCTATTTTTCATGAGATTCTGGTCGATCTATATAAGAATAAGATTTTAAAAACATCTTAAATAAAATTCTAAGAAAAAATTATTGATAACATTAATATTTACTTCATTTTACTAGTTTTTCTTAATTATAATTATTTAAAAACTAATTATACTCTGATTTTAATTCCGTGGAATTCTGACGTTTCTTAATATTAGCAGAGATAAAACTGTTCCCACAAAAAAGATAATAAATTCAAAACTGACATATAAATAAAAATCAATTGCCTCATGTAGAGTGTAGACATAATATGGCAAATGCCTGGTTAGATACTTCAGGTACTTTAGCTTGGGGTAAAATCGAACTTCGTGTGTTAACCCTGTTTTTCATACAATTAACTCTAGAATAATTCATTCTATTTTTAAATGGCAACTGTCAGAATTCCACCGAATTAAAAATCAGACTTTGTTTACTTTTTTAAAGTTACCAATTTAGTAGTTTTATTTTTGAACTGGTAATTTTCTCAAAATGAGTCGACGCCATCTAGCGAAGACTTTTCAAAACGTACGCAATACTAGTCCCCTCTGCATTAAGAATTATGAACTACATGATTATAATTCTGCTAAATTAAAAATACTTGTTGAATTACTAACAGACTTGCAGTTGAGTGCACTATGTAAATTTACAGTATAGTACACAAAGCATTTCCCTGTTTTTTATACTAAGTTTACGCACCCTGCCACAGAGTATTGACCTACTATGGAGTTTGACATAAGATATAGACTAAATGCCTAGTGCTGAAAACGAAAAGTGAACCATAGAGTGAATGTTATGAACGAGTAAGAACGAGTTTAATCGATTCTAAAATTCGGGTAAAATCGGAAGTAATTTTTGTAAAGGTCAGTGTATTGTCTGTGTCTCTTTAATTTCTCTCGTTTAATTTTGTTATCGTTATATCGTTTTATCGTAAGTAAGGCGCATCCGATGCCGGCATCATTTTTTTTAGCATCGATTCGACTGTGGAATTTGCCAAAATTAGGTACCAGCTGGAAGTCTGCGTATAGAGATACTCAGTAACGATGCCATAATGATAATATTTGCTGCCTATTTAACGAATCGACTTCTACTCATATAAATTTTTAACTAGTAGACGTCCGTGGCTTCGCTTGTGTGATACCTAAACTAAGTATAAATAAGCGTTGGGAAGGACATTGGCGTCCTTTCCAACGTTTAACTATCATCATATCAAATTTCACCGATACCAAGAGGGAGCGAGCGAGCGAACGATACTTTCGGTCGTCTTCGGTTTGTGGTGCCAGTGCCGTGTGCCGATGCGCCGCGCTGTCATTTCGCCGCCGCTTTCCGTTGCGTGGTCAACTGTCTCGCTCGCACTGCACTGGTCTGATCGTTTGATGTGGGTGTTGCGGGGTCATTCGTTTCGCTGCTTCTTTTGATGTTGTACGTGTCGGGTGTTCTCTGGTGCTCTTTATTTTTATTTTCGACGACTTGGCTTGTTTATTGGCTTTTTGGATTTTTTTTGGATGAGCACTCCCCCTCCCTCAAATAAAACTATTTCTTACTCTTTAGGTAATTTTTGGCTATTGTCATCAATTCATATATATTTTTATCAAAAGCTTTATGTTATTTTAAATCAGATATAACCAGATAAAACATCATGTAACAAAACTTGCTACAAAGCTAGTAATATTACACTAGCGGCACGCTATGATGGCCGGTTTGACACATTACAATAGTGATGTGGAATGTCAATTTATTCTCGAACAAAAAACAATTAAGTTTTGTTTTGTACCTGATTAAATAGGTTTAATAAAACAAAAATGTATATGTTTATTTAATTTATTTGAACGAACTGAATATTTGAACGAAAATGAATATACATACTTTATATGCACACAAGAAACATATGAATACAAAAGATACCAAAAAAGGTGCCACAAAAGGCCATAATTAATCAGATTCGTCCATACTACTATTTTCACTGTCGTCACTGCTATCATCACATACATTAATAATTATATGTTCGTTTTCTATAATATTATCTACTAGCTGACCCCCGCGACTTCGTCCGCGTGGTTATATAGGTTTTTATATAGGATCGGATTGGATCCCATAATCCTTTTTTGTACCTAAACTAAATGTAGCCTAAGTTACTCCATATAACATCACCTATCTGCCATTGAAATTTCCATCAAAATCGATCCAGCCGTTTCGGAAATTAGCTGGAACAAATAGACAGATCGACAAACATAACTCTAAATGCACACCAGTTTAAAATAAGCCGTACGTTCAAAGATCCGGGTTCCAAGTTATTTGAACCCAATAAATGTCTGTCATTTCTGAACTAAAAAACCTATGACCTTGAAATATTTACGGAACAATACTTAAAGTACTACCTTTCTAACAAAAAAAGAATGAGTTAAATCGAAGTACCCGTTATTGAATTAGAGCTAAATACACGTTTTAACTTTCTTCCCCTCTCCCAAGGGAACCGTGCTGAATTTCGGGATAAAAAGTATCCTATGTCCTACCTCGGAGTATAAACTCATATTGTACCAAGTTTCATTCGAATCCATTCAGTAGTTTCGGCGTGATGCGCGGCCAAGATACAGACAGACAGACAGACAGACAGACAGACAGACAGACAGACAAAAATGAAAAAAATTACAGTTTTGGCTTCAGTATCGATTATAGAGTGCCCTCCAATAAAAATTTTCAAAATATCTTCAATGTACAGAATTGGATCTGTTACAGTTTTATTATATTATAGATTTTCACATCTCTTTCATAATCTTCCCTTATTAATTTAACAGTTCTATTCACAACCTTTTCCCAGTCTCCTTTAGTCACATGTTCACAAGCTTCTTCTAATAATTTTAGCATTTTTTTTGTGGTAAATGGGGGTTCTGTATTGTGTCTTGCAGCATATCCCTTAATTTGAGCCCACACCAACTCAATCGCATTATACTCACAATGGTAAGGCGGTAACCGTATAACTCTGTGCCCATGTTCTAATGCTATTTCGTCAATGACGTATCGGATCTTGGTTGGTTTGTTTTCTTTTAAAAGACGTACTAATTCCGCTTTTAACATATTCATGTTTGCATCTACGCCATTTTTACGAAGCCATGCGACGATATCAGCTTTCTTTTGGGATTGGGCAGGTGGCTTGTCAATTTGCATCGAGTGGTATGGGGCGTTGTCCATAATTATAATAGATGGTTCAGGGAGGCTACACAACATTGAGGTAAACCATTCAGTAAACTTTTCTCCATTCATGTCTTCATGATAGTCTCCAGTGGTTTTTGACGCAAAAGCCATGAGAGAACCTTCGACAAACCCGTTGATGGTTCCGGCGTGACAAATTATAAGTCGCGATCCTTTTCCTACAGGAACTTTGGAAGTAGATGCTGCTGTGTCATCGTTCCAAGAACGGCCTACAGTATGGTTAGCATTAAGCCATGTTTCATCCAAGAACACAACATTTTGCCAATTTTTGATTTCTTTCACTTGCCGTAAAAAAGTATACCTTGCCATCGCTATATCAAATCTTTCCATCAATATTTTGCGTTTGTTACATTTTTTGTATCGAAATCCAATGGTCTTCAAAATCTTCGTTAAAGAACTTTCCCCACCGAAGAATAATCCAGCTTCCTTCAGTGAATGCACCAACTTTTTTCTTGTTGGATACTCCTTCTGTAAATAGTAGCCGTAAACATGTCTTCGGATAGCATCGGCATCAAAGCTATCGATGCCTACGACTGGTTTTGCTCGTTTTCTCTTTTTTGGTGTGTGAAGTTTATTTTCTTCTGTGCCAGTCTCGCCATATTTTTTTTTAGTTATCCGTCTAACAGTTCGTTGTCCAATATTAAGCGCATCAGCTACGCGTTCAACCACTGACGTTATAGGTAAAATTGGCCCTCCATTTTGAGCTTCACGATCGAAATAGTTACGAAGGCGTATTACGAACTCACGTGTCTGACTATTTAGAACAGTTCTCTGCGTACGTTCGGTCATATCGACGAAATCCACAACAAAGGGCTTGAACAGAGTCCAAATTAACGAGCAAGGGTCAACAGTAATGCAGTATCAATATTTGAAATCCAAAGCCAGGTCAAAACTATATCACAATCGCATTGCACTGACAGTTTATACTTTTCGAAGCAACGTCAATTCGAAACTGCTTTGTTTTGCATTGAGCATTGACGCGAGTTTGCCGGAGGTAGTAGTTGTGCTAGCCAGCGATCCTATGTGACGATCGTATTAGATTCCATTTTTAAAAATTTATTGATATTTTTTTGCGATTTCAGAGGTTTGTCCACATAGTGAAAATTGTTCATATTCACAAGTACATTCACCCCTTAAATGGTGCAAACTGATTTTTCTACACTTGTATACATTTAAGAAATCAATTTAATAAATAAATTTTGAGTCCTAAACCTAAAACTACATTCGATAAAATTTATGAATCTCTGCACATCACTATCGTCAATAAAGTAATACAATTATTTCCTTCAAAGTCGTTATCAATTAATACGGAACTTCATGAGCGGACAAACGTCAAACCGGCCATCATAGCGTGCCGCTAGAGTAAATGTAGTATCTGATTTCAAAGGTTTAAATAATATCGTTTTCAACGATAGAAGGTTGTTTTTAAAATCACTCTATTTCGATAATCGATTTAAGAATGTATTCATTCAATCGTCCATTCACAATCTACCTGCTTCTGCTTCCCATCACTATGAGTACAATGACAAATATGATCACGTGATCTGACGCCATTTCTGTTTACAAATACTGCATTGGGATATGGTATGGACTGTACATTTCTATATTCTTTGACACTCGGAATGCTGAGACGAATCAAGCGACACCTCATTTATCGAAATCCAAAGAGTATATAGTTTGACAACTAGGCACAAGTCAACTCGTGAAGAGAACTGATAAACACACATAACCGCCAAACACAGTACCTAACCTCCCGTACGCGGGTAAAAATGAAAATTCAACACCTGTCTTAAAAATTCTTCAAACTCTGGCGTAGGTAGGTATGTGAAGCCGCAGGCAAAATCTAGTCTTTAGCTAGTTCTAATATTTGCCGCTGTAACTAAATTACACATTTTAATAGTATTCCGGTAAATACACGGTTATGTAGAGTAATTTATGAAGCTTTTGATCTGAGCCGATGCCTGTTATTACTCAGAGGGCTATGCTATATTGCCATTAATTTAATAGGATCTATTAAAGCGTCAATGTGTACCCATTGTATCTATAGATATTTACGTTCTTGCTCAATAGAAGTTAAATATCAACATTCACTAGTTGCTGATTGGTCGTCTTAAAAATGACAGCTACAGTGTGACAATGCATTGCTTATGGCTAAAATGTATCCCACAAAAAATATTCTCATGTAACATTTTAATGCCAAGACGAATTATTATAGCTTGGCTGTCAAAAAGTTATCAGATCTCACTAGAGCCAAGCTTCTAAGAGAGAGCGCTCACGGAGCGGTTTGGAATCGCGCCCGCCGCGGCTGCGGGAGAGAGGTTTTAGAGAGAGCGCTCACGAGCCCGCTTGTTTTTGCGGGACCGCAGCCGCCGCGGCTGCGGGCGTCGCCCGCCAACTCGGCGGGCGACGCCCGCAAGACCGGCGGTTATATTTATATATAGGGTTGCCAGATGTCCGGTTTTCGACCGGACAGTCCGTTTTTCTTTATGCTTGTCCAGTCAAGAAAATCTTGGTAAACCGGACAAAAGATTGTCCGGTTTTAGTAAAAATTACGAGTAGTTCATTCACCTGGCGCTTAAACCACTCTCGAACGCTTCGTTCGACGCGCCGCCCGCCACCCCCGACCCGCTCCCACGCACTTGTTTCACTTCAGTCGCTTAATAGTTACAAGTGAGAGTAGTCGCGCCCTAAAGTATTTTTAGCGACGCTTGCAGCGTGTTATTATTGTTATTATATTTTGTTTCCTGTGCTGTGTTTCATCGTTATCTTGTTTGTGTGTGGCTTTGTCAATCAAAATGGAAGACGAGGAAGCATCAACAAGTAAAGAAACTCCACCTAAAAAAGTAAGAAGGGTTTGCCACTATAATGTTGACTGGGAATCTCGATTTTCGTGGTTAAATAAATGTGACGAAGACAACACAAAAGGCTACTGCAAATTGTGTAAAAATAAGTTCACGGTGGCTTATGATGGCTTGAAAGCATTAACGCATCACGCTGCGTCAAAGAAGCACAAAGATTCAGAAAGTGCTGCAGCCATGTCTCAGCGAATGAGTTCTTTCTTTACACGAAAAGGCAGCGCACAAAGTGAAAAAGTTAGTATTGCCGAATTGACTGAAGTTTATCATGGTATCAAGCACCATATTTCGTATCTTGCTCAAGATTGCTCATTTAAAGTTTTAAAAAAAATAATTATAGATTCAGATATCGTAAAGCAAATGACAGGAGGACGCACTAAATGTACTGCTATCGCAAACCAAGTTTTATATCCATATTCGATGGAACTTGTGCAGGAGGATTTAAAGAATGAAGTTCCGTTTTCCATTGCTACCGATGCTTCTAATAAAGGAAACAGAAAGTTCTTTCCAGTTGCGATTCAATATTTCTCACCAAGAAACGGTATTTGTCATAAAATTTTGGACTTTTATGAAGACTCATTCGAAGATTCAAGATCTATTAAGGAACAATTATGTTAAGTCATGAATAATTCACAACTGTCGTGGAGTAGAGTAACAGCATATGGAGCAGATAATGCCTCTGTAAATTTTGGAGTTAATAATTCCGTTTTTCAAAAGCTAAAATCTGAAGAAAATAATGAAATTATAGCTGCTCACTGTAATGACCACATATTTCACAACTGCGCAAAAAACGCTTTGAAAGTAATGCCTGTTGATGTCGAAAATATAGTGATGAAAGTATTTGCAGAGTTTTCTTGTTCCGCGAAGAAACGAGAAGAGTTGAAGGCGTGCTTTGATTTCTTTGAGAGCGAATACAGAGAAGTTATACGACATGTTCCTACAAGATGGCTTAGTTTGTTTAAAGCTCTTGATAGGATGCTTTTGTCGTGGGGACCATTGAAAAGGTACTTCTTAGAACAAGGTTCTGATAATTGTCCTAGGGCTCTTTGGGCTATCTTGTCTGATCAAGTAGACGAAATTGCAAGTGAAACCACTCCTACTTACAATGAATTATATTTATATTTCACTCATAATTTTATGGCTTCTTTTCAAGAAATTTTACTTTTGTTAGAAAAACGTACCACAGCAGCATTTCATTTGCACAATATAATGGTGAAATTCCGGGACAGTATTGCAAAGAAAATAAGTGACAAACATTTCGGAATGAAAGTTCATATGGCATTAAGACAAGGCTATCTTTCAGAAAATCAATCAAGAGAATTTACTAAAAACGCTCTAATAGTTTACCAAAGAGCACTAGCATATATAGAACAGTGGTATTCTTTTGAAAATAACAATTATAAGGCATTTAGTTGTTTAGATCTCGAATGCGGAAGATTTCCTACGCTGGATCAATTGATTGAGTTATGGTCATTGTCTCCATGGAAGCAGCAAAATCCCCCTGAAAACATTTATGAAGAACTGGCTGCACTTCAAAGTGTTTTCTCTTCACTTGAAGGAAACTCTATTAATATGTGGTGCAAGTTTTTTACCAACGAAGCAGCGCCTAATTTATTGAAAATAGTGCAGTATGTGTGTAGTATTCCCATATCTAATGCTTTTGTGGAACGAATCGTTAGCGTCATGGGAAATGTATGGACAGACGAAAGAAATCGTCTCGCCGTTAATACTGTGAAGAGTGAATTGTGCGTTTTCTTTAATATATCTGCTAGTTGCACTGAATTCAAAGATGCCATCTCAGACAATACATCTTTATTGAAAGCAGTGGCATCTAATACAAAATATATTAAAAAAGTTTAAGTAGATTTACCTACTGTTATTGGAAATAATGATTTTCTCTTCTCTTTTGATCGTTTTTTTTTCTTATTCAATGTAAATTTAGTTAAGATAGAAAGTTACCTTTTTAGGTAAGTTAATTTTATGTTAATAATATTAAAATTAAAAACTGGTCCGGTTTTTTTTTTCAACACATCTGGCAACCCTATTTATATATGAAGAGCTGGCGAACAAAACGTTATATTTTTTAAACCGATGATCTTTGGCCTGGTGAATAAGAATATCAACTTAATTTTACTTAAAACGGTCCCGCAACTGTATCAAAATTGCATCCATAGGTCGTGGTTTCGATCATAACGGCATAATTACAATAAAGTTTCGAAAGATTTGAATAATCGAGCACGTTTTCTTTCAAGATGGATTAATTTCCATACAAATTTGTAAGATGTCAATCAAATCAAAAATCAAAGTCAATCAAATGAATTATTTCTTTTTCAGAAGAAAAATTTGTTCTTTTTTACTAAGAATTTTTTTTTTATTAAAAAAAAAGTTTATCATTTAAAAACTTTATTCACTTATAAAGTTTTTAAATGATTTATGTTGAAATTGGCCTAAACTAACTTACAAATATCAGATTGACTTACAAATGATAGATTATTGTTGAAAATTAATTAGAATTTTTAGAAATGGTTTACGAATTATTAATTTCATAATTGAAATAGGTTAGAATTAACTGACATTTGATTCATTCAGTGGCACCGAACCGCCATCTTGAATTATTGGTATAAATACGGCTACTTCGAAGCCATGAATTGAGTCTCCTCCAAAGACTCAACCGACTATTAGATGCTTCAGCGTCTAGGTCGTGATATTTGATTGAGGGCTACGACAGCAATCACATCCTAATCAAATAAATGCTGCCATTTTGGACTTGGCTGAGTGTAATTAATTAATTAGTATAAAATATATTTGAAAAGTGATCTCAGTTAAACTAATCTCTGAGTCGATATTAATTGAGTTATGTGCGGGTGATAAACGCAGATATTTTAATAATAGTTTGGATTTAGTTTTAATATTAATTGATATCCTGCTTCTGGAGTTATGTGTTTACACAAACAAGTTATTGCTTGCAATTAAATGGCCTAGTGCATTAGTGGCAATCAAAACGTACATATTTAATAATTACGCCCGGTTGCAAACAAAGTGTTATATTAATTGCATTTTCTAAATTTAAATCATATATGAGATAGCAAACTGGATTTAACATATTATTATGTTCAATAAAGTCACAAATTATCTATGGTCACAAACTACATATGGGTAAATAAAAATCCACGCCAAAAACTCACTGTAAATATGTCATTCAGTTTAGTTTGATGCAATTATACCGTTTTGTTCGCCAGCTCCTCCTATAAGAAAAATGCGATCGCGCCCGCCGAAAAACCGCAGAGCTTGCGGGCGACGCCCGCAAAGCTCGCGGGCGCCCGCTGCCCGCCGGTTCTGCGGGAGCCGCGAGCAACCGCCAACTCTGCGGGAGTAAATCGCGTCGTGAGTTTTGCACTCGTTGTATGAATTTCGAGTGTTGCGGGCCCGCAACCGCGGCGGGCGCGGGTGCGAACCGCTCCGTGAGCGCTCTCTCTAACTCTATTACTCTACACGCCCTAACTCTAAAATCTCTAACTTTACAAACACTACACATTAGTGAAAATATGTGGCTTGGCCAATTTGGACAATTCAGCCAATCACCACAACTGAGATTGCAACAGTGATTGGATGCAGTTATTAGACAAAAACTGGCAAATCACGAAATCTTTAAAACCTATGTATATCTGCATAGGTATTAATATTACCTACTTATAGGTATGTTTTTATTATTTAGCTGAAAAAGGTTGCGTCAAGGCTATTTGCTCGCTAATTTTAAGTTTAAATGTGTCTTTATAATATATCGAGCAATTGAAAGTATCTTCCACAAATTAGTAGCCCCATATCTATCCTATTGTTCTACATTTTAATAGGAGTCAAAAACCTAAATTCCTGGCAAAGGACGTCAAGTAGTAACAACAGCTTATTTCAAATAGGTAGATCATGAATAATCATAACCATTTCGAAAGCACACCGAAAAATCTACAATGCAATAAATTACTACTTGACCGGTTACTAATTTTGCTAATAATTGCAATTTTGATAAGGAGACCCTGGGAAAAGGTTACATTGGGTGCAGTTATTGGCATCTAGTGAACTGCAAAAACCAGCATTCATTCTAGAAAGTAAAAAGTATTGGAAAACGGAACTTATTCCGGCGAATTAGGATATTGGTATTTTATTTCGGAAAGCAGATACTTAACGTGGTAGAATGTGAGCTGTCAGTACAATCAAGCGCATAAGTTTAGGAGATAATCTATAAGTATGCAATCGTATACGATTAGGTTTACCATGTTTCACTACATACAATTAAACAAAGTCCGTCTGTTCGCGATAAACTCAAAAACTGCTGAACAGATTTTCATGCGGTTTTCACCAATAGACAGAGTGATTCGCGAGAAAGGTTTAGGTGTATAATTTGTTAAGTTTTTGTGTTTTGTTGAAATATGACGATAATTGTTGAAAATGTCGTAAAAAGTCAAGCCGCCTGGGAGGTTTCATCGAAAACTGCCTGTAAAAATCTTGTCAGCCTTTTAGAAGATAAGCCCGGACAAACTTACAGACAGGTATCCTCTACTTACTATTTATTACTCGTACATTAAAGCCCAAATTAGACGGTTCATTTTTCGGGATTTTTGCTTGCATTTTCGAGATTTCATCGATAAAGCCCAAATTAGACGCTGCCCAGTTTATCGTTCATTTTTGCGATGAAAGATGCACGATACAATATTTGCTATGGCACAGTACCCGTGAACGATGAACGGTCGGTGTTTAGACGGTTCATTTTCGATGACTCGTCGATGAAGCCTTGAAAATGAAAGCAAAAATTCCGAAAAATGAACCGTCTAATTTGGGCTTAATTCATTGAAAATGAACCGTCTAAACACCGTTCATCGTTCACAGGCACTGTACCATAGCAAATATCGTATCGTTCATCGGGGCCCCGTCTAATTTGAGCTTAAGAAAACGTTGAACGGTTCTTACAATTCTCTGTCGCGTACCGGACAAATCTAGTACCGATGTGGTTACCGTAATAACATTAACGATAGGTAGGTGCACTGGTGAAGCAATCTCCTACTCATTGCTATAATTCACACCTATCTTCACACCTATCTGCACGGAAGCGTATTTTATAATTTAACTAGTTCGCGCCGACGACTCCTCCCACGTTATTACGAACCAATTAAAGCTATTTAGATAAATTAAACAAGTTACTCTGCAACTAATTTATTTATGGAAATAAAAAGATGCACGACTATTGCAATCACAACTTATAATGATCAAGTTATTAAACCACTACAGCCTTTATTAACGTCCTTAACGTTCTTTTAACTTCCGTAACTTTTTTTAACGGCAGGGGCAGTATGGGAATTTATAATTTCTAAATGGTCTCTGATGGTCTGGGTTTTAGCCATGGCTACTTACTACCCTACCGGTAAAGCCGTGCCGCCAGCTGATTTAGCGTTCCGGTACGATGTCGCGTAGAAACATGATCAGGGCTACGGGTTTCATAAAAACTGCCATACTTCTCCCTGGTTAGTAACCTAGCCTACTTGCATCATAGACTACATCGTCATTTACCATCAGTTAGACGAATTATTCATCTACAAGCCCGCCAACCCGCATTGGAGCAGCGTGGCGGGTTTAAGCTCTAAATTCCTCTCTCCCATGAGAGAGGAGGCCTGTGCCCAGCAGTGGGATGTTAAAAAGGCTGTAGTGGTGGTAGTGTTGGTGGATTCCCTATCTATACCTACTATTAATATAATAAAGCGAAAGAGTTTGTTTGTTTGAACGCGCTAATCTCAGGAACTACTGAACCGATTTCAAAAATTCTTTCACCGTTGGATATGTACGTGATCCCTGAGTGCTATAGACTATATTATATACCACGGGCGAAGCCGGGGCGGACCGCTAGTGTAATATAAATTCTACACAGTATTTTCGTTGTAGGTAGTCACTAGACACGTATTAAGTGTCTTTATGCATTATGTGCATTTATGTACCCTGCCCTTTGTAAGTAGGTAGGTACCTAGTCTACGTTATTGGGGTCACATAAGTGTACCCACATAAGTATAATTAAGTGAAAATTATAAACATACCGGCGGGCGTCCATTTAATAAGGAATTCCCATTGAATTGACTCCTCATTACCCAGATGTCAGCGTGACAGAATAATGGCGTTCGGGCCGCGCATTCAATGCCAAATTGACCGATTAACAGACTTTAAAAAATAATTATCGCCGGGGACGGACGGGATGCGTGCCGCGTTTTTAATATAACTTGATGATTACCTATTGTTATTTATTAATTAAGTAGCGACACGCCCGGATTCGCATGGGGTAGTAATTACTTGTTGCAAGTCCGATGTCCAGGGTCTCAAAAACGTAGTCCTTACAAATTACCGATTTGAGCACATTCGGCAGCTGCACCGGGTCTTGCGTAAGTGAGACGCTGCCAACGTATCGTACCTTTTCTACTCGTGTGGTATCGACGCAAGTCGCATCCCATACCAGGAAAAAAATCGTAAAATAAAATTCTAAATAAGTAAATCTGTTAAGTAGTCCAGTAACTTTAAACATCAGACCTTGCGTCAAATCCGGTTTTTGCAGACTTATATATGACTAGCTGATGCCAGCGACTTTGCTCGCTTTAATTCTTATAAATCTCATCCCCTATTTAACCCACTTCGGGGTAAAATTTCCAAAATGCCAGAAACACGTAATTCTTTATTTTTAACCGACAATACAAATACCGATTTTCATTGATCTAATTTTAAAAATGACGGACTTTCATACAAACTTATTTAGATATTTAAACCACTTGGGGGTAGTTTTTTCCAAAATTACTTAAATACTTAACTCTTTATTTTTAACCAAAAACCTAAATTCCAATTTTCATGGATATACCTAACTTGAAAAATGACGGACTTTTATACAAACTTTCATTCCCTATTTAACCCCCTTAGGGGTGGAATTTGCAATAGATAATCCTTTCTTAGTGTGCGCCTACGTCATAAAAGAAAGGTACTGTGAAAATTTCAAGTTTCTAGCTTCAGTGGTGTAGACTGTGCGTTGATGATCAGTCAGTCAGGACAAACCTCTTTATATTATTATATATGTTGGCCCAATGAATAAATATAGGTAAGTAATTCAAGTTTGTGACCTCAAGCGCCGAACGCAACTTTGTCAAAAATCTAAAAAACTATGAACGATGTACCTACTTAGGTTATTTTCAAAAATGAAAGTTTCGTACGATATTTGCTCGCGATGGGGAGGTAATTGGTTAATTTCCTTCATCCTCATTGCTATAACTACCTACTCGTAGCAATTTCAGTTTGAACTCGACGACGATAGGTAGGTACCTACCTACGCTGATATGCAAACTTCCTGTTTACTGAATATAAAGCTAACGAATCCCTTATGAAAATGAAAATTATGCTAAATCTACACTAATCATATAAAGAGGTGAAGCTTGTAAGTTTGGATGTACGAGTAGGAGGTAGGTAACTTATCTGCTCTGCTTTACCGTCCTCCAAAAAATAGGTAGGTATACCCTGTACCCAACCAATCCAATCAAAAATAAAAAATCAATTATTTTTTTTTTTTTTTTATCTAATTCCTATCCTCAACTAGGTAATCCTTTGTTTGTCAGACAATTAAATAGATTTAGTTAGGTATACCGAAGGTATAATATTTTTAGAATTTAGATAAAATAAAATTAAGTGAGCAGCGTCGCCCCGTGTGCGGTGCCGAGCCTACATTTTCAGAATTCCTCTATATTTATGGATATTGCATTAGGCCTCGAGCCCACTGCCAACGGTATATTCTAGCGAAGAATACCTTTTTTTTGACGTGGTGGAAACCTTTTATAGGTACCCCCGTTCTGCGGCCGAATGCGGCAGAACGAAGGTTATGTGGAATTCCAACCAGGTATACCCACTAAAACCACCACGGCATGACCCTCATGCTGTCTGTGCTGGACGCCTGGGGAACCCAAAGTATGCATCCCAGGTGTCCGGCAGCCGCCCCAGCCGGGGCTCCCGCTCGCCTCTGGGCTGTCCCTCCAGAGGCTCGCGCCCTCCCGTAATTTTTTAACGAGGTTTTCTGCCTCCCGCGATGGGCATCACTGCCCTCCGCCCCGGGGTGTCTCACCCCTAGTTTCATCCGCAGTGCCCTCTGCATCAAAGATACATACCTATTCAATTCATACCCCCCCCCGACACTTCATACAAACGAACCTATTTCGGACAAGAATAACGCTATACGTAAAATGAGAGGGACAAGGATACCTAACGATAAACGCAATACTACTTCGGTGTAGGCGTATAGGCGTACTTTTTAGGTGTCAACGAGGGGCGACGATCGGCGTGGAGGGGCCCCTGCTTGGACCCCACACTTGTAAGACCACAGCACCCACCACTACCCCCGAAGACGGGGTATTGGTTTCTGATTTAGTCCTCGATTTCTGACGTCACTCGGACGTGGGCCCTTACCACGGTCTCGGGGGCGCTCGGACTAGTCTAGTCCTACTAACCCACCCGCCCCAACGTCATCTTCATTGTTATTCGTCATCCTAAGTCGTGGTCCGACATGAGGAAGACGTTGTCGCTCCCCGATGTTCATCGAGCCCTCGGCTACCCCAACCCTGGCAGAGCTTCGCGCTCTCCGACAAAACCCGGTGACGCTGTAGCGGCCAATAGGGCCCCGCTGCATACTCAATCCAAAAATAGATAGTAGAACCACTACCCCTGGGGGATTTTTCTTGATTTCTGAGAGTGGGGTTGGTGCCTTACAGTATACGCAATAGCATTCCCTTTCACCGGTGCATGTGGCCATGTAGCCTGACCTGCGGGCCATCCTACTTAGTTACATCACGGACCTGCGCGATAGATAAACCAGATAAGCTCTGTTCCAATGGTTTAGCATTTTGTTTTATAGTTTGAAAAGTGACTCCCGTGTTACTTGAATACAACTTCAGTAAATTATAATTTAAATCTAAGCTAATTCAATAATTATTATAAAAAACATTAGATTTAAATGATTTAAAAGAGAGTATTCTGTATTCATATAGAGTAAAAAGCGGTGATAGCCTAGTGGTTAAGACTTTGGCTTCCTTGTTAGGGGGACCGAGTTCGATCCCCAGCACGAACCTCTTAAGCAATTAAATATGTACCTATCACTTGCTTTAACGGTGAAGGAAAACATTGTGAAGAAACTTGCACCACCTGCATGCCTGAGATTTCTCCATAATGTTCCCAAAGGCGTGCGAATTCTACCAATCTGCATTTAGCCTGTGTTGTGTTGTGCCAGCTCAGCGGGCGATAGAGAGAGCTATCCTTGGAATATCTCTGAGGAATGCAATCAGAAATTAGTAGATCCGTAGGGGAACCAGAGTTACCGACATAGCTCATCGAGTCGCGAAACTGAAATGGCAATGGGCGGGACACTTAGCGCGTAGAACCGGTAGACATTGAATTCCTAGGATGCTCGAATGATGATCCCGCATCTAGAAAAGCAGCGTTGAAAGACCCCCCTAGGTGGACCGACGATCTCAAGCGAGTCTGGTTACTATATAATATATTATTAATTTTAATGGTGCTGCAGAACCAACGATTATAGTAGATTTACTACTCGTGTGATTGTAGCACAGGCAGTAGGGAACAATCAAATATATGGCCAATTAATTGTTTATTTTCTAAACTAAGTATTATATTAGGTGCAGGTTTTAGCAATCTATAAAAGGTTTTCATCAAAGAATATATTAAGAATTCTGTATCTTTCATTAAACATTATCTGCTTATAAACTAAAGGGCCTGAACTCAAAATTTAACTTTTTTCAGGAGAGCCGATTGAAAATTTTCATTTAGTTTTTTTGCTTTTTTGGCCCTCTAACTTACAATGATTTTGTTTCATTTTATATCAACCGATGCGTAAATTAATTCTCTATCACTTGTTTATTTCCATTGTGTGGTATCTCTAACCTAAAAAAAATAACAGCACATAAGTAGGTCCCTTTAGTTTATAAAATTTTTCATGAAAAAAAAAATATTATGCATAAAAGGCCACAAGTCAGAAAAATTTTAGTGTTTTATGAAAATATTTGATCACAACCTTGTTAAATAGAGATTTATTTGTACGTTCTAAAAAAGATTTTTATTTATTTTAATAAGTAAATGATAGTTTTTGATTAATTGTGCAAAATGTTGAAAAAACTTTGGTATTTTAGCTCATAAAATTCATACACAATTCCGCGATGTGGCCCTTTAGCTAAAAAGCGCCGACCGTCGAGACGCAATTGAAAAGATGGCTGTTTTGCTCTGAACTTATTACACGAACTAGATGATGCCCACGGCTTCGCCCGTGTGGATTTAGGTTTTTAAAAATCCCGTGGGAACTTTTGATTTTTCAGAACAAAAAGTAGCCTATCTGTAGTAACCCATCACCAAAACGGAAAAATTCCGTGGGATCCCCACGATTTCGGAATGCAATTCCTTACAGCATCAGGGTTGAGGAGTTGAATATGTACCTACTCGAGTTCATTCAACGATAAAGTCTTTAATTGGTACCCCCAATATCAATTTAAATAACCGACAGTTCCTAAATCCCATTAATTTTGGGGACCAGTTCCCCTACAGCATCAGGATTGAGGAGTTGGAATCTAAATTTTTTGTAGGACAGTGTCGCTATGTTTCTCTATCGATTAAAAAAAAAATTACGCAAATCGGTTCAGAAATCTCGGAGATATCGGTGTACATAGGTAGAAAAACACAACTCCTCCTTTTTTGAAAGTCGGTTAAAAAAGTAGCCTATGTTACTCCCTGGTTAATTCTCTACTTGTATGTGAAAGTCCCGTCAAAATCGGTTCAGCCGTTCCGAAGATTAGCCCGTTCAAACAGACAGACAGACAGACAGACAGACAGACAGACAGACAAAAATTTTAAAAACGTGTGATTCGGTTATGGTACCGTTCAAATAACCATATGAGCTTAATATGAGGTAGTTATTTCGATATTACAGACAGACACTTCAATTTTATTTATTAGTATAGATGTGTGAAAATGCCGAAAGGGCGTATGCGTAGATTATTGTGATAGGCCGATTTTGACGAGTGTCTGCGTTATGAAAACTTGAACGATTTTGGCCCTATTTGCGAAATAAAAGTGAATTTGGAAAATTTTGTTTTGTAGCCTTTTTAGTTTATAAGCAGCAATGAAGATTATTATTTATTGACAGTATAATTATGTTGCTTACTTAGTTGTTACCCGATTTATAAGAATAGTTAATTTACTCACAATTCAAGTTTATTGGTAAGTCATGTACTATTCAATAATTCAGTAACATTTAATTCAACATTGATTATTTATTTATTAACATTGAATCATATGAACTAACTATATACGAAGATATCGCTGAATTCAATGGTGGTCGCATCGGACTCATATAATATTGTATTCGTTAAATTAAAATTAATTATTATTGTATTTTTACACAGGCTTCTGTCAGCTGTCGGTATTCTTTAGAGCTCGAGGAATTCTCGAGATCTTCGCCCTTAAAGCTTGGAGATTTGATGTTATTCTTTTTTCAAATTATTTTTTGGGCACGGGAGTTTTGTCCCTAAATGAATATGTATATTATAGGCAGCCAGTCTTAACGGAGATTGACCAGGGTAGATATATAGTGAACATATTTATGTACGCAAACACAGATGCACTCTCTATTCCCTCACTTTCATAATATTATGCTAATGCATAATGCACTCGCAGGTGTTAATGACTTGATTCGTTTTCGCATTGTATGTGTCAATTTCTCAATAGATGCTACAGAGGTGATGTATTAATTAAAAAAGCGGTGATAGCCTAGTAGTTAAGATTTTACCCTCCCTGTCGGGGGGACCGAGTTCGAACCCATGCACGAACCTACCTTTAACTTTTAGTTAGAGTTATGTGCGTTTTGAGCAATTGAATTATGGATATGACTTGCTTTAACAGTGAAGGAAACCGAAAACATCGTGAGGAAACCTGCAAGCCTGAGAGTTCTCCATAATTATTAATTTTCTAAAAGGCGTTTGAAGTCTATCGATCCGCATTTGGTCAGGGTGGTGGAATACGTCCTGAACCCTTCTAATTCTGAGAGGAGATCCGTGCCTTGTAGTGGGCCGGTAATAGGTTCATAATAACTACCTATGACTTCTTTTTACGAGAATTTAACTCTAAATTCTACATAGAAGCTTTATAATAAATGAAAAGAGATAACAAAATGAAAACGCCTTAATTTTTTAATTTGGTTTACTTACAAGTAGGTTCACTATTAGCAGCTCGGTATAAGTTATGCGGCCAAAAATGTTGATTAATCAAAATGTAGGTATGCTCCAATAACCAATTTGGTACACGGCCGATTGATAAGAAACAAAGTTAAACTCATTTCTACTCAATTAATTTGACGAAATAATAACTAGTCAAGTTTTCAATAAGGCAAAAGTACATCAAAAGATGCCGACGCGGTGCCAAACCAAGTAACCACATAAATCAGCTGTCCACTTTAATTAAACAGGACAATAACTTAATTATTTCATTTCCATCTATGATACAAACTTGCAGGACTCTCTGTATTAAAATGGAAAATGCCGAATAGGTACAGTACGATCAATCGACATTACAATCTAATCTCCGTGTTTTATGTACAAGTTCTTGCATTTGAATCGTTGAATCTAATAGCATGAATAGCATTGAGTACATTAGCTTTATTCCGCCTTCATAAGTAACATTAAATTACTTATGTATACTTAAATATCGAAATTGAGTAGGCAATAATTAGAGTGCCAATAGTCAGGCAGCCGAGAAACAAATTGTTTAGTGATTAATAACAAGCTGAATTTTCGCGAGTAGGTTCGTTTCGACGAGACGACCAAGTTTTTTACCTATGAAAATTCTCGATGGAGGTAGCTCTACTCGACTGTACGTCGGCTGCCGGACCACAAATTAAGAATAATTTTGAATGAGCACTGAAAAGAATCACGACCATCCTGATACAGAATCTTTATATTTAAATAATAATTATTGTATTCTTTCTTCCTGTTTTTTTTCTCTTTTTTGGTAGGTATGCAATTAAGTGTTTTCTAATCAATTCTATTCTAAAACTATGGCAATATGAAACAAAAAATGATCACGGCTATGAATCATGAATCAGCCTATGAAATAAACCGTGATCATTTAACAAAAACATTCAATAGTTTTCGACCCTCAAGTGTACCTATACCTACGTGTTGCCTTTTCCGGCCCGTTTTAGCGTTGCCATTTGATTTAATCGATGCATTGCGAAACAAAAGCCTATCTCTTTTCCGTGTACGCTAATGCGTTCGCGGGAAAGGGACAGACAACAGGTGTCCATGCAACCTGCCGATGTGCATTCCAGATATGAGGCAATTGTGCGTTGCGGCGCAGAACTGGTATTTATTCCGCCCGGGGCGGTTGAGTTGCGGCTGACTGACATCTGTTCATTACGCTCTGCCTCGATAATCTAGTGGCTAGCTTATTTTTGAATCACGAGGCCCCAGGTTTGGGCCCCGGGTAGGGGAAAAAATCGAAAAATAAGATGAGACGAAGAGAAGAAACTTTTTGTGTTGTTTGGCCATCGGTCCTGCGTCTGATCTCTCTCCGCTCGTATTAAATGGTCTATGAGAGTGAGGGAATAGCGAGTGCAGTATCTCATTGGAGACTAGTGTCCAATGAGATTGGCTACTTTGCTCGAAATTCAGTCAAGAGTGCATTTTTATTTTAGAGGCGCTGATGGTCTTATAACAGAAAGGTCCCGGGTTCGACTCCCGGCAGGGGCAGTTACTGCCCTGCTGGCTTAGTCATGTTGCAAAGCGATTACCATGATGCCCCGTGGAAAACTCATTAGGCGTACCTATAACAGGTGTAATAAATCTGCCCATACTTCTTCCGGATTAGCCCGCTTCTATCTTGGGCTGCATTGTCACTTATCACCAGGTGAGATCGCAGTAAAAAGCTTGCGTCATACTTGCTTACTTCAAACTAGCTTCATCACCGAATAAAAAAAAAACGAAAATTCGAGAGAAAATGAAATTTTCTCAGCGAAAAAGATTTAGCCGTAACATCATCGCCATTCATCAAACGAGTGCTTCTGTTTCACAACTTCCTCCATTGACCTACAAACTGCGAACGGCGAGAGAGCGAAAGAGCAGCGCACCTCTTGAGGGGGAGGCGCTTTGAGTGCTTCGACGTTTCATCTTGGCACTCACGGCTGCAGATATTATGTACTTACTTACATAAATGTACCAAGGCAGGACTACAACGTTTAACATCCACATTCATAAACCATTGTAGGTATATTATAGGTACAAATTATGACCACATATGTAATTTTTTTTATATATGAATTGCGGGCAAACAAGCAAGCGGATCACCTAATATTAAGTAGGTACCGCCGCCCAAGAACATTTGCAGCACCAGAGGAACCACTAATGCGTTGCCAGCCTTTAAGGAATTTGTTGATCCGCTTCTCGAATAACCACAATTTTATAGTCCTTGGAAAATATTGTAAGTAGAAAGTAGTTCTCGTTGATTTATTGTAACGTTCCATATGTACAGAAAATGTGCGCAGACAGACCGGTGCTCTGGTAGTGGTCCATTCCATGATGCAATCCTGGCCTCATTGCAATCGTCCACAGTTTGGAAGCAAATCTACTTTGTTTTGGACGAAAACGCTGTCTTCTCTCAGGCGTGTTGCACGGTGGAGAGAACAGAACAGGCGAGCCAAAAGCGGAGCACCCCTAAACGAATTCTGCAATTTATTTCCGCGGAAATAAGACGGAAAATCGGATAATCCGACCGAAAAATTGTTGGTATTCAATTTCGGCTGGAACCATTTTTTTCATAAGGTTTTATTGAATATTCTATACTCTATTTGACCTCCATTACGTAAGAAAATCTTATCCAGAGTTTTGCGGAGCTACCGTTCGGGATGGTCTGAATTAAAATAGCGCGCAACTTTCCTTTCTATTCGACAGTGTTATGATTTTTGGAGTCGTTTTCTTTTTTATTTGTATGTTCCCTCGCTAAGTAATAATTTCATTCCAACTGCCAATTTAAAGATAACTGCTTCTTATTAAGCCTGTAAGATTTAATTTTTATGATGGCAATTTTTTTGTTCTGTGTCCTCATAATTTTTGTCCCGACCGGGTTTTGAACCCGGAACCTCGCGATCCGCAGACAACCTGTCAACCGCTAGATACCAAGGCACTATTAAAGTGGGTCACCCGTTCAACGGATCATGGCACCCAGTGACCCAGCGTTGCGTTTGACATTTCAGCGTTTACACAGTTGACAATAATGTCAAACAGTGCATGAATTTTATAGAATAATAATCGATATAACATAAGTACGTATAATGTAAGTACATACTATGAGTAGCAAAATATTCTATTAGTTATTCTTTCTTGTAGATTATTTTCATGATTACGTACACAAAACGTAAACGGAGGTCTAATAATATCACTCTGCATTCTGTCTGTCTGTCTGTCTGTGGACGGAATGACAGACCCTGAAGTGCCCTGAAGTTTGAATACTACTCGGAATATTCTTTTATTTGTTCACATGTACCTGAACTTAGCTCGACTTGCAATTGGGCGATTTTTGGCTTATTTATTAATTAATTGATTGACCAGCCTCTACCTATCTTTCTGGCTTAGTCGTAAACGTTATAGTCTTTAATTAGTCTTGGAATTGTAACAATTTCAAATCAAAATCAAAATCAAATCAAAATCTATTTATTTGTTGAAATAGGTTTTAGTATGAATGGTAATTGTTAAATATAGTGCCACTACGAATGTTTCATGCCCTAGTTTAAGGCGTACAAATATTATTTATTATTTATAGATACTATTACCTACTTATACTTATTATAATATATAATAATTTACCCATTTCAGATACATTATATATTACAAAAAAATTAAAAATTAAAATATAAATACAATCAAACAAGCTTATTTATTATACAAGAATTGAATATAGGTACACTTAGCGTTTTAATCTAATGACGTAATTTTCAGCCAATAATTTATTTACAATTTGGTATCGATGGATTTGAGGTTTCTTTTGGTAAGTCGTTAATAGAAACCAGGAACAATAATGGACCAAGAATACTTCCTTGTGGTGTTCCCAGCTTTTTTCATTGATTTGTACGTTGTTTCAGTTTTTGTGATAGCACAATATCTATTTATTTCGCAAAGCTATTTGCCAAATATGATTGAATTAATGAGTATGCAGTTCCACGGATACCGTAAGTTTGAAGTTTTAATCAGAAATAGTGGTGGGCTACATGATCAAACGCTTTAGTCATACCCATGAATATTGCAGCCACATGCTGTTTCGTATGATAAAAAAACCTCCAAAGATCAACAGAGTTTATTCAGTCTTAATACTATTATCTTGTTGGAGCCCCCACAAGTCAGTGCCGTCGCCAGTTCTCTTAGCCCTCGCAAGGACGACTTCGTCTGGCACCTCTTTACGGTCGTATGCCCAACCGATCCACCCGAAGAAATCTATGAACTTAGTGGTAAAGTTCAGCCAATTGTTGCCCAACTCAGCCGTCCTGTAGTCCCACGGGAACGCGTGATGATAGTTGTGGAAGCATTCTCCGAACGATATGAAGCACACTGTGTAATTGTTGACCGATTTTATGAATTTATCGTAAGGTTTGTTGCCCCACAAATGGCCGGCGCTGTTGACGAAGAACGCCATGTGGAGGATGAACACGTAACGCATCACTGTAAGATGCCAGGCGGTGTTCAGAGGCTCTCCGAAGAAATACATGGGGATGATCGTCGGTAGCCCGAAGCATACGGTCCCTATTATTGGGATGGCGTACCTGAAAATTGGGTTAGATTTTTATTAATATGAATGGTTAGTACGAGCTTGTGAATTTCGACAACCATCGCAGATTTCGAATATTGAAAACACTATAAGTACAGAGGAAGATGTAAATTGTATTGTTTTAAGCTCAAGTTTACAGTCGTGCCCCAAGCGGAAATACTGCAAAATAAAAATTGGAGTTGTGCGGTGTCCTAAGCGGAAACTTTGTGAAATAAAAATCGACAGTAATGTTCGAATTTAAACAAGACACTTTACGTCTATTTTACGCTAACGTTGTGCAGGAAGTTTAGCTCGAGGGAGCCACGATTCTCAAAGCTGAGGAATCGATGCGAGAAGAAGAATTGTGTTTTGATGCTCGAAATCTGTCATCGTTATCGAGCTATGCAGACTCGTACTAGATTTACAAACAAAACGCTTACGACTACTGCATGGCTACGAGTAGTATATTTATCATTTATGTTTTTACCCAACTACGGCAAAAGGAAAGGTTATGATTTTAGCAGTCTATGTATGTATAATTGTATATACGTATGTATATTTGTGTGATTTTTGTATCAGATTCTGTGTGGAACGGTGGAACGTAGCGCCTAAACTACAGGGCCGATTTTGATGAAAGAGGTGTCAATTGATTTGTTGTCATAGTCCGGGTGACATAGGCTACATTTTACATACGAACAAAATCGAGAAGTGAAGTTAGCGCGGCAAAACTTGAATAATAAATTAGTTTCGGGTAGACATAACAGATGACGCCACTAGCTGCTTGCCCCGCGCTTTCTGCACACTAAATTATTACTTTATATTAAATCAAAATATTAAGCGTAGTCGGGTTTTAGTTTACTTTATCTCTTGTTGTATGTTTGTATGCTCACTTCTTTTGGAACCTCAGTACGGGGTTCGCGTAGATGTCGGACATGTCGACGTATTTCCCTCTCCGCAGCACCTCCGGGTGTTTCTTGACCAAAACCCAGCCGATGTGCGAGTAGAAGAAGCCGCGCGTCGCGTTGTGGGGGTCGGCGTCCGTGTCGGTGTACCTGTCATAAATGGACCACAATACATTTTTACGTGATAATTTTACGTGATACCACCACCATCACTACAGCCTAACGTCCCACTGCTGGGCACAGGCCGCCTCTCTCATAGGAGAGAGGGATTTAGAGCTTAGACCCGCCACGCTGCTCCAATGCGGATTGGCGGGTTTTAACGACTATTGTCACAAGATACTGATAATAACCGGGACCGACTACTTAACGTGCTCTCCGAGGCGCGGGGATGTAACACCGCCAACTACCAACTCCGGGCAAGCACTGAGAATTTCTTGACAGAAAAACCCAATACCTAACAATAATTGCAGTTGCAGCATGCATTTGCCTAGGTAGAGGCACAGAGTACAGAGGGGAAGCTTCTACAAGCGGCCCGCGTAGGTACACTCACACATATGCGCACGTTTGTCACCCAACTGTACCGGTTGGGAGACCGAGCGGGCGTCCGTGAACCGTTGGTGAGTGTGTTTGTGTGAGTGTACCTACAGCGGGCCGCTTGTGGAAGCTTCCTCTCTGTAGATTTTCTACTCGTGTGGTAGAGGCACCCACCGTCGCTGTGCCCCTGCTCACCTGTGGTGCATCCGATGGTCCCGCGCCCAATGCGTCGCCGTGTTCTGGAAGGCCAGTGAGTTCAGCAGCATGAGTATGATCTGTAAGGGCAACTTCGCCTTGTAAGACTGGTGGCTCCACAGCCGATGCGCGGCCGCGGTTATACCCATGCCTGCCAGCACGAGCATCACGTTGTCTGTTAGGAAAGACGTAATATAATTGTTATCATTCGGATTAATAGACAAAAATAATTAAGGATAAAAGTATCTAATTAAGTCCATCCAGGACGATATCTCTATGCCAAAAGTCAAAATCGGTTAAGCAGTGAAGGCGTAAAGTAACAAATAAATTGTTTCTTTCTGTGTTTTACTAGTAAGTATTCTCATCGTCAGGGAATCTACAGGGCACGGGACTCCTCTCAGAATGAGAAGGGTTTAAGTCGCAGTCCACCGCGCTGCTCGGTGGCTCGACTGCGGATTGGTAGACTTCACACACCTTTGAGAACATTAAACTGAGAACCATAGATAAAATGCTGAGAACTCTCAGGCATGCAGGGAAAACACCGTGTGGACAACACGGTGTTTTCCCTCGTTAAAGCAAGTGATATTTTTAATCGCTCAAAATGCACATAACTTCGAAAAGTTACAGTTGCGTGCCGGCCGGGGAATGAACTCGGTCCCCCTGAAAAGGAGGCCGAAATCTTAACCACAAGGTTATCAGCACTAAATAAAAAAAAACTATTTTCTAAATACGTAAATTTTGAATAAAGCAGCCGTTACTTTGCGGAATTCCATGATATACCTACTTACAATGAAAAACAAAATTGTTTTACTATAAATAATCGCCGGATGTATCTGTGTATATAATACGCGTAACTATGCAAAGTTCATCAAATGGAATCTTCCATTTGATGAACATTGCGACCAGGTTGCCACTTGTCTTTCCATATGGAAAGACAAGTGGCAAACCAGTCAGAAAAATATTTTTTTAAATAATTTACTTGTTTCATTTTTAGCCCCCGACGCAAAAACGACGGGGTGTTATAAGTTTGACGTGTCTGTGTGTGTGTCTGTCTGTTCCCCTGTGGCGCTCAAACGGGTGGACCGATTTGAATGCGGTTTTTTTTTTGTTTGAAAGGTGAATTAGTCGAGAGTGTTTGAAGAAAATCGGTCCAAGATGGCCGCCGCTACAAAATGGTGGATTACATATTTTTCACAACTCCCTTAATATTGGTATCAAATGAAAGGGTTTGAATAGTAGAATAGCACTATTGCAAATCCAAGATGGCCGCTGCCACAAAATGGCGAATGTTGGGGGTTTTTTAATTTTTAATTTATACCTACTTGTTTAGAAAAGCAATATACATAGGTATAAGGCTCGATTCGGAGAGTGCGTTTCTGGTCTCGTGTTACGGACATCCTCGCCAAGGCTCAGAAAAAACTTACTTCCCGGTCTCATGCAGTAATGTACTATTTTCATTGTTGTCATAGGTATAGGTAGGTTTCATAAATAAATAAATCAAACTTACGGAAGATCAATGTGGGCCATGACGCCACGGTACAGGCTAGATATATCCCGTACAGGGCCGCTACATGCGCGTAGGCGAATGTTACCAAGTTAAAGTATAACGGTTCATATTTCCTCGGAGCGGCCTGAGGTGCCACCAGCTTCGGAAACGGGTCTTCTTCAACAGTTGCTGGGATTGTAGCGGTTTCTGCTACGAAGGGTGCCATTAATCTGTAATTAGACAAATATAAACCTAAGTATATAATATGAAACCGACATAAATTCGCATGGGAACGCTTCAATTTTCCGTCTCCAAGAAGGTGTCTGTGTGCCAAATTTTGTCAGAGTCAGTTCAGAGGTAGAGCCGTAAAAAGGTAACAGACAGACAGATATAGGTATAGATATACACTTTTACACTTTTGCAATACAGTATATTATAATTTTTTTTTGTATGGATCTTAATAGATTACCGAATAGAAACGTTAATATGTTATTTACGGAGGCTACCTAACTAGGCTGGGCAAAGGCTAGCTCAATGTTAGGTGTACAAACACGGGTGCACAACCATGGTAACTACACTCTATTCCGTCACTCTCATAGTCTGATGACACGGCTATCTGACTCAGTCGCAAATAGATCAAGCGCAGGGCCGACGGCAGCGCCGTTCAGGATGGTTCAGGTGAGATGCAGTCGAACGTAATTTGTTGAATTAATAAATATTTTTCCACACGTATTTTATGCTATTCTAATATTTTTTATTTTATTCTTTTATTTTTATTTTATTTATATATATATTTTTTATATTATTTATATATATATAAATAATATTTTATTTATATTTACATATATTTTTATTTTATTCTTAAGAACATAACAAATATTAAACGAATATGTTAGGAATACGGGAGCGTCTTTACTCACGTGCAACTTTGGTCGGTGTATCACTCACGACACTTATATATACTATAAATGCGACGTGCAAATAAACGTTACTCTAAAGCCAGATACATACTTATAACACGGCACTCGAACTGAAACCGCGACGCGTGTTGAGCCAAATCTCAGTACCTAGTGTTTTCTGAAGCCACTATCTAGTAAAGCCGGAAATGTTTCCTGAACTTATCAACTTACCTCAGTTCTGTAATTATATACCCAATAAAGACCTACAATACGTAAAATAAATTAAACAGTTTCTGCCTTTTTGTAACAATTCTTATTCTATGTAACAAAAAGTCTCATTAAAGAAGTATATTACAGAAACTGACTTTATACTGTAAACAAGTGATATGGGTTCAACCATAATAATGAGAAAATCTTCCTTCAGGATTTTATGCCCGAGATCCCGAAAAGCGTCGTGTGGCTTGTTATTAATATGTTTCCAGCTTATCTCTCTTGTTAACAATATTTTTGGCTATTGTTTGGACTTAACCCAGGTCTGTCTAGCAAAACAATTCGTTTTGCTTTTCAATTGGCTTACAAACAATTTATTTTGTTTTTTACGTGACTTGCTATACGAATTTGAAAGACACCTTTGAACTTTGTGAAAATTTGCACACAGACAAAATAACTATAGAAATAAGTACCTAGGTAGGTATATTATCAAGCATATGCCTTGGTGTCTGCGGTATAGTGTGTACATGTAGGTAGGTAAGTACATAGTATCATCGTTGTATTTTCACATGATGAATTTCAATTGATTCATTTGATTTCAGCAAATATACCTAGTACCTAAGTACTAAGTAGGTAACTATATATTTTATTTAATATTTTTAATTATATCTAACTAGGTTAAACTAGTAACTAGGTAATTAGCTACAAAGCTAATTAGTTAAAAAAAGCTTACAAATCTGAAATTTTGGTACCTATTTGGTGTAGAACGTTGACCTAAAAGCAAATTTTTGCCTGCCATACATTAAATAGGAGCTGGAAAAAAATTTTTTCTTACGCCAGCTTGTGAGATATCATTGTTTAGAACTCATAGAGAACTATAAGTACGAATATAAATATTTTTTTATTTTGTTGCTTAACAAGTATAAATTAAAAATTTAAAAAACCCCCGACATTCGCCATTTTGTGGCGGCGGCCATCTTGGATTTGCAATAGTGCTATTCTACTAGTCAAGCCCTTTCATTTGATACCCATATTAATGGAGTTGTGAAAATGTGCGGCGGCCATCTTGGATCGATTTTCATCAAACATAGCTAACAACACTCTCGACTAATTCACCTTTCAAACAAAAAAAACCGCATTCAAATCGGTCCACCCGTTTGAGCGCCACAGGGGAACAGACAGACACACACACATACACACACACACACACACATACACACAGACACGTCAAACTTATAACACCCCGTCGTTTTTTCGTCGGAGGTTAAAAAATAAGAAAGTGACGCGAACTATCTCTATCTCAAAAACTAAACCGGTTAGAAATATGAAATTGGGAGTAGGTATATCATGTATCTACCATATTATATGTATTTAAATAACAAATACCGAAAACAACGATTCATAAAGTAGTTTGTAAGCTGTGAGCTGTGACCAAAACAAACGACATTTTTCGGGTTTTTCTTTCACGGTTTGTTGCGATGTCTAGCTCGGAATTTAAATATTTCTTACCCCCAAAATATTATGTTGTTCATAATTACCTATGTACGAAACCCTAAAAGAGCGAGTCCCGACTCGCACTTGGCCGGTTTTTTTATTCATAAAATGATACAAACGTGCTGAGTTGAAACTGATTTTTACAATAAATATCTAAAATAGAAAGTACCTATCCTCTGTAAGAAAAAAATTGATTTTTGCAAAACCTATTTTGATAAAAACAATAAAAAAGAATCGAATCAACTATTAGGCAAATTGTTATGTGAACATTCAAATAAAGTAAAGTTCAAATAAGGTCAAGTGTGTAATGTTGCATACTGATGAGTGATTGGCGATAAGTTTACGTTATCAGTATTCGCATTTCGCACTAAACCAATTGCAATCACAGCACAGTCACAGAATTTGAGATGCAACGCGATCACGAACCAAAATTCTTTATTAGAATACCAATGATAGCGCGACTTATCTCTCGCATTGTATGCCTTACTGAGAGGGACGTTCACCTTTATGCGTATACAGGCTGTGAAAAAACCGTCCATTACCAATAAATAATTCAGTAATAGGTTACACCTATTATTATTGAATTCTTTATTGGTAAATTGGGCTCGTGAGGTAATAACATGAGGAAAAGAGAAGCTTTATTTCGTAATCCATCTAAGACTAGATAAATAGACCTACTTGAAAAATAGATTTCTCAAACTATTAGTATGAAGATTAAAAATGAGAATTTGGAAAACATAAATTGGATTTGATGTAAGTAGCAATACCAACTGTGACTAGTACATTCTTATTCAATTGTCATTCGACATTATCTGGTAGCAGTAAGAATTTTGACCCCAAAATTGAAACAGCCTTTGACTATATAAAATTCTTATCATCATCATGATGATGATGATCAGAAATATGGGAAAATCGTACTTAGGGCCTATTTTGTAGTATAAAGTATTCGAAAATGTATTTGCTTGTTATTTGATTTTTTTGATGAAATTAGATTGTTATTTTATTGTTATTTGATTGTTATATAGAAATACTGTTAATTATTATTTACTTCTTATTTTAAAACATCCTATAAGTAGTTGTCCTATCAACAGCTCGAAACAGCATCAAAATCGTACGACATTAGAAGTCCATTTGCGTCCACAGACCGCCACAGGATCGCCGTCGCAGCCTCCGTATTAGGGCAATGTCAGATTAGATTCCCGAGTCGCCTTATACAGATTAAATAATAGACGTGGTCGGCTTCTAATTTAATCATTTCGCTATTGAATGCGAGCTGTAAATTTTCGAATCATAACAGTTTTCTTACTGGCATTGTCAACTTACCTTCAATAAACTTACTTGTTAATTTTCCACTCAGATCAAAAATAAATTCTAAGTGTCCAATTGTCTGCAGTTTAGATGGGCAGTAGGTGCCCATGAAGCCTCAATTGGAATATGAAATTTTTATAGAATCATCTAGAAACTTTCCTCTATCGAGATTCAGATCCAGAGTACAAAAATGACGATTCATTGCGACGTTTTGATTTGAGCCTGTGTTAGTGTTTATGGTACCTACTAGTTTTATTTGACGTCACGGCAATGGCGATCGGCCGCAATATGGTCCTCTCCTATACTTATGTATGGAAAATTATATTTTGTCATCGCTACATAGTACCCTCTAGTTACCCACTTACTATTACTCTATGAATTAGCGGTTCATGGGCATGATTACAGTAATATTAGACTTACTTGGTACAATGAGGTAAGCTAGGAGGAAAGCGAAAGTGGTGCCTTCAGAGCGAATAGTTTTTTGGTTTTCTGGTCAAGATTTTATTACAGATATATTATATGTGCTTCTTTCCTGAATCCTGTCATGTGGATTTGCACCTGGGCTCTGCTTTAAGGAGCTTTAAGGTTACCTAGGTAAGGTAAATTGGTACCTAGGTACCAGATATAGGTACCTAATATTTGGAATTAATGTTAGGTACAGAGCAAGTTTTGTTACTGGGCTCTACACGGCTATCCAAGTTATTTGCTAACTAGCTGTTCAATCGAAACCGTATCAAATCCATTAAACACATTAGGACACAGACCGATTATCAGTTTGCATAACTTTGTTATATTTATGTGGTTCAGAACCAGTTGTATTCGGAATATTTATTGAGATATTATAATTTGTAGAAATTACTCTCGGGTTTCTGATAAACTTAAATTATTTATCGTTATAGTTTCGATAACATATAATTATTTATTTGAAACATTTGTAATAGTTATATACTTATTGGAATATTTCTTGGCAATAAACAATGTTTGTACGTAGTGGTACGTACCTACTCTATTTCCGTCAAAGCGTTTCCTTTCATAGTTTAAAAAAGATACGGATTTTGCAAACTTGAAACAAATATTATAAACCAAAAGCTTTTAATTGGTAATTTAAGTAAGTTTTCTTAAACCATCGTTTGATGACACGTACGGTAGGTATATAGGTAAGTACATCATTTAAGTTAAATTAAATTAACAATACAACAATTAAATCACCAAATTAGAACGGACTAAACATAATTAATTCGGCCCTGTGCCTACATCTACGATCAGTTGCCAATTATAGTTATTTAATCAGAACCGTATCGGATCCATTAAACATATTAGGGCAGGAACAGATTACCGTTTTGCATAACCTCACAATATTTATGAGCTTACACAGCCTGTCAGCGGGACAACCGGTGAGATAGTGTGTGGAAATTATGGACAACTTTCCGATAAAATGTGGATAAACACGCTGTAAATGTTTAGGCTTATCAACTTGATGTATATGCATATACTTACCTTACTTAGGAAATGTTTTTAAACTTAAGATCATCTTAAAATGCACAAATAGGTACACACTGAGGAAATGAGACTTTTTCTACTTCCCTTCTAATATATAAAGTCCACCGCTGGACATAGGTTTCTTATAGGAACTTCCGGTTGATTGTCTAAAAGCTGTATCAGTCTTTGTTACAATCTTAAACTATGTAAGTATGTGGTGAAATTGTAGAATTTTTCAGCTTTTACATAAGTAGGTATATCTAATAGTTAAAGAATTATAAAGAAGGTACACCCAAGTTAGGTACAACTGCTACGTTGGCATTATTTTTTTGTAAAAAGTAGTTCTTTTAGAAAAACTGTTTTAGAAACCTGAAAAGCTAGGTACTCGAAGATATCTCTCGCGAGTGTAGGTATGTAAAAAATATTTTTTCATCTTTCTTTATTCATATTTAATCTGTAAAAATATGTTTTTACGTCTCTGTAAAGGTAATTGTAACTACTCGTATCTTCTGTAACTCTGTTCTGTTTAATATCTGTTTCTGATGAGTGTGAGATGTTATTCTATTCTATTTAACTATACAAGCACATCCACGCAGTCAACAAAGAAAAGCCTATTTTATAACTTCAACCATGTTTTACCTACGTGTCTGGCTGGACAGGTTAAGTCATTAAATCTTAGCCGTCCTCTGTCCGACTTGGGATGACCTCACCAGATTAACTATGCAAGATACGTTACATTATTAGATATAACGGTGTCGTTGGGGTTTCAGTTAAGAAATCCGAAAAATCTAGATTCAAATTAAGATTAAGACAAATTATTATTATTGTTTATATTAAGTAGGCCTGTTGTAAAGACTCGTGGAGGTAACAGTCTGTCCACAAAAGTTTTCGCTATAAGCGATAGCGTCGCTTTCGACTTTCTTCTGACGCTGTTGATCACGGAAAAGATGGCATTATTGTTAATTATTATTAGTTCAACTGCCTCGTTGGTCTAACTCTAGTGCTTAGCATATTAGACTGCAGACCACGAGGTCGTGGATTCCCGGGTCGAACAAATTAAAGTTAGGTATTGGGTTTTCTGTCAAGATATTCTCAGTGCCAGCCCGGAGTTGGTTTTGGTGGTGTTTCACCCCCGTGCCTTGGAGAGCACGTTAAGTAGTCGGTTATTATCACTATCATGTGACAATAGTCGTTAAAGCCCGCCAACCCGCATTGTTGCAGCGTTGCGGGTATAAGCTCTAATCCCTGTCTTATATGAGAGAGGAGGCCAGTGCCCAGTAGTGGGACGTTAAAAGGCTGTGGATGTACCTACAGACTTCAGAGATACAGTCACTGATCGATATTATTAGCAAGTACGCAGGATTTGCTATGGACTAAAACTATTTAACTAGGTATCGCCATTTCGGCGCTCACAGCTGAGAAAAGTAAGACTGAAGGTCGTCGTCGTCATCAATCCACAGACATCTACTACTGAACATAGATCTCTTCTAGGGACTTTCACACACCGTGGTCTTGTGCCGCTTGTATCCAGCAACTCTTCTGATGTCATCGGTCGACATAGTGGGGGATCTGCCAACACTGCGCTTTCCGGTGCGAGTTCGCCATTCTAGAAGACTGAAGGTAGTGAATAGTCATAAATTGTTACAATACTTAGAGAATTTCTTACCAGAAAACCCTAATAACTTTTCTGGTCCCGCCCGAGATTTGAACCCGAGACTGCCAAGAGGGAATCTGACCACAATCCCGTAGCTAAGCACGCTAACCACTGGATCTAGCGGCTAGATCAACTAATCAGCACATAATAAAGATCCAATGAGTACAAATTTTGAACGTGAATAAATGGTTAATTCAAACAACATAATATCTCAAAAACTCAAATAAAATTTATAAAATAATAAACCTATAAAATTTATTAGGAAATAAATAAATAAACAAATAATAATTGATTTAAAATAACTTTCTGAATCCAGTTACATTTTATACCAGTTCTCAAACGAGGGCCGCGTCTCTTCGCGTCCCTATTTGATTAATGATCGCTAAAAGCTTTTATAATAGGAATAAATTAATCATCAATAAACATGATTTAAATTTACAGTTAGCTGTCCATTAAAATGAGCCCCGTCAAACTGTAAAGGCTTGGCCACTCAAAACGCGCTACTGCAGCAAACAGCGAGTGTTGCATCGGCGTGTAGGTATAATAAATAATTTAAAAAGCGCATAAAAAGTTATGCGCATTTAAAATTATCGTAGATAGAGCTAAAACTTATTGGGACTTAGTACCTAGCACAGTACAAGATACAACCAGTAGTGAAACTACCTACGACCATCGACGAGACCATTTAGCAGTAGTCACTACTGACATTCACGCGAAAACTCGGTAGGGGTCTCGTCGATGCGCATGTTTGTGTGAGTGAGCCGTTTCTTTCAGTACTGGTTGTAATCTGTTTACTGTGTACCTAGTTACTATGCAATGAATTTATAAAGCTACAAACTTCTTTAAGATACATACTATTAAGATTTTGATAAAAAACTAGGTACGTACGTACTTATATAGATCGCTTTGTATAACCGCTCTCGTTAATTAGGGCGGTTCGCGCCGCAACGCATTTTATTGCAATAATCGTCATGCATTATTTTTATACATTTTATTTATTCCATTTACACCATAAGTGGGCCGCAATGCAGCCCACTGACAGATCGATTAGGCTGTTATTATATTATTCCCTTTTGTCCTCTAAGACAATAGTGCAGTGGTTGGGCTTTGAACCGTCAACCTTTCGGATTTCTGCCCACTCTTTGCCCGCTGAGCTATTGTGGCTCAATTGTTGCGGCTGATTGACCAATTATGGCCCTCAGAATGTACTTACCCAATAAACAATAACCGGTTGATAAGTTGGCAATAACACTGCATTCAAGCTCCTTCGAACATCAAACGGACCGCCCTCTGTCTGACGAATATTGCGGGGTTTAAGGCGGGCTGTTCATTGCACGACTTTGATAACGGGACTGTCGCAGACGTTTTTAATTTGTTTTCAGGTAAACACATGTTTTAAATCCATTACTTCCATATTTAATAGTATAAATGCGAAAGTAACTCTGTCTGTCTGTCAGTCTGTATGTTTCGTTTTCACGCCTAAACCGCTGAACCGATTTTGACGGAATTTTGTACAGAGATAGAGTAGAACTTGGAGTCTTACTATTTTTCGTTCGTATGAAACAATGTGACTTGTAATGAATAGTCTGCTTTATCGCGAAGACCGCTCTGAACCGCATTCCGTTCCGGAAACAACCTGGGAGGGGCAATTGTTATTGGATAATCGGAATCGAGATGTTTGCCGTTTAATAGATCCCCCACCAGAAACAAAACAAAATGATATCCTACCTGAGTATAAATTGCTCTTAAGTTACATGATTTGTACACATCACATATACGCCACCCGTTGCAGACGATTGCATCTCTACATTGCAGACGACGACGGGAGGCGTATACTACGCTCAGTAGTGTTGCGTATAGCCTTGTCCTTGTCCCGCACGATTTACGTATAGCGTTGTCCTCGCCAGTAGTAAGACGTGTTGGTTGTGTGACAGAAATCAGTATACAAGCGGTGTGTACAATTTTATTTGATAAAGCCTGCCCTATAGGCACAAAAAAAAATCACAGGAAAAAAGCTAACAGAAAACAACACGCGTTTAATTTTGATGCATTGCGTCGTATTTAATTATTATTAGGAGATTAACGTTTTTCCATTGTCATTTTCTCTGGCCTTTATTTTTGTAATATGTTTTATGAATGTCCGGCGATTCCGATTGCCGATTAACAATTCCGCCGTTCCACCAGTTCCACCGCTAGGTGGATAGGTAATAATAAATAAAATATTGCATCAAAGACTTGCCGGATAGAAGTAGATATTGAACGTCATTGGAGATATTTTGCCAATATAACACACGCTATGATAGATTTCATACTGTTATGAGTTACCGAGGTCTAGAAATCTAATCTGAAGTTTCTAGTGCAATGTGGAACATTCTGGAAATTGGAATGTTCTAGAAACATGTAGGTAATTTGTTTATTTGTTCATGTTTATTATTATCTTTTTTTTTTTTTTTTTGACGTGGTGGAAACCTTTTATAGGCACCCCCGTTCTGCGGCCGAATGCGGCAGAACGAAGGTTATGTGGGACTCCAACTGGGTATACCCACTAAAACCACCACGGCATGACCCTCATGCTGTCTGTGCTAGACGCCTGGGGAACCCAAAGTATGCATCCCAGGTGTCCGACAGCCGCCCCAGCTGGGGCTCCCGCTCGCCTCTGGGCTGTCCCTCCAGAGGCTCGCGCCCTCCCGTAATTTTTTAACGAGGTTTTCTTCCTCCCGCGATGGGCATCGCTGCCCCCCGCCCCGGGGTGTCTCACCCCCAGTTTCATCCGCAGTGCCCTCTGCTAATCAGAGGGACACGCGGAGAAACCTCCCTCCGCCAGGTCATTGGCCATGGCTAACAATATCCCCGAAATTATTAACCATGTTACCGGGGTGCACCGGCCCGAATACTGCTCTTCCCCTCGGACGTATCCAAGAGGACCAGCAGCACCCAGGCACACTTGGAGGTTACCTGGCTAGCACCCCATGTTTATTATTATTATCTACCTTTTGACCGCGTCTTCGTCCACGAAGCTGTTAGGTTATTTAAAAATACCGCAGGAACACTTGCGGGATAAAAATTATCCTAAGTGTGTCTCACTAGGTCTTTAACTATATTCATGCAAAAAATGAACCAATTGCTTCGTGCGAAATTGGGTTTCTGTAATTTAATTAATTAAAAAATTCCAATGTAGAGAAAACTTTTTATAAAAAAAAAATGAAATTGTTCGCGGTGAATATTTTAAAAGTAGGGTACGTCATAAGTACACCCGTGAGCCCCGGAGTACACAGCCGGTAGTTGGCGGCGCAATGATAGTTGGCAACTCGTAATAGTTGAGGCCCAATTAGTCCAATTCCCCTCTACCGCTCCCCAGGTGGCCGTGCGGAGAGTTTTACCAAAAACGATGCTAAACTTATACCGTCAATATTTACGTGAGGAGTCTGAACAACTGAGACAAAAGTTAGAGTCACTAATCGACATAATAAATATATCTATTATTATGTCGAAGGGAATATTAAAGCAACGCCTTTTCAAAATTGAACGAGACATAAAGTTCGTAAACTAAACCCAAGTACTCTTAATAAAATAATATGAATTCTACAGAATTCGAACGGAAGAAAGCGCGGGGCAAGCAGCTAGTGGCGCCATCTGTTATGTCTATCTGAAACTAACTTAATATTCATTTTAGCCGCGAGAACCTGGAATCTTCTGATTCCCACCAGTGGTATCAGCACGGCGGTGATCCCACCGCCCGCAGCGCCGAGCCACTCCCCTAATTCGACAGCTCCGCGCGCGGCGGCGATGTGATCGCCCGCAGCGCAGAGCACCATCCACGGATGTGACTTCCAATAGGCCCACCAAGAAAATGGCAGGCCTGAGCCGACACCGGCTCAAAGAACATCACCGGGGAGGCAAACCTCCCCGCGCCCCACCCGGATAAAGAGGCCTGGCCTCGATGCCCGTACGTCCGTGGCCTCACGGCCACGAAGAAAACCCTGTTGATGAGCCGCGAGAAGGTCAGTTCTAGATTTTTTTTCGTATATAAAATGTAGCCTTTGTCACCCGGACCATAACAAAGTATCATTTGACACATCATTCATCAAAATCGGCCCAGTAAATATTTAGGCGCTACATTGACATGTGACTGTTACAAATCTAAACTTAAGACTTGGTAGGGTCGCCTGGGTCCAGTTAGGGTCATTGAACTGTAAATTTAGAATTTGGCATAGAGCGTCTTTAAGTGACGCAGTTATTATAATATATAATAAGTACATTCTGTAATGTGCAACTAAATGCTACCTAGCTACTGGTATACAGAATAGGCCTACTGAGGATTGACATGTCAAATCCATTCAGGCAGGACTTATAGGTATTGAGGTAGAAAAAACAAGGAAAAAAAAGATTTTCCGTTGGTTTCGGGTAAAAAAACACAACATTTAAAAATTATCGGAAAGTTTTTATCGGAACGCTGTCATCGATCGAATTTGGTTCTCGGATTTAATTTCACGTCGCGTATTTCAAGTTTGCAAAAATATACGACGTATCTTCTTTTGATACGCCAATTTATAGCCTTCTTATTGAATTCCCGGCATTGTGATAAAGTTTCGGATTTATACCGGTTAGTGCGGAGACTTGACATGTTACTAGAGCAGCATTCTCTGCGACGCGGCGCATTGCTCATTGCTGAGGGTCATGAACCCTACCTTTACATGATTTGTAGGAATAATGCGGTGGGTTCCAAGATCATTCCTCAAACGACTTGAGTACATTATTTTGTAGATGTACAGTTTATTAGTTATACGTAGCTTAGTTTAAATATGTATGTACATTTATAGATATAGATTGAGTTTACAGAAATTGAAGCGCTTGTCTGTGATTTCGAGGAATAACTGCCTCTTTTGAACCTTATAAAATTAATTGAATGATCATTATTCATTGATGATGATTGAATTTTAAAACGTATGTTTGGGTTATCCCAAATACTAATTTTAAAAATTCTTGTCTGTCTGTATCTGTGTTTGTTCGGGCTAATTTTTGAAACGTCTTTTTAATCCTCCGAATGTGTGAGTTACGCTCCTCCAGTAACACGACATCTCTCCGGGTCACGGTATCAGGGGGAACGGAAAATATGCGCGTACACAAACATTATTCAATCGACGCATATTTTTACTTTTCAACGGCGCGGCGTGAAATTATTACATGTTAACGTGATATTTCATTGATTACGCACCGACGAATTTATTCGGAGGGTAACAACTCTTAAAAAAGCAAAAAGGTTAAAAGATTAGGTTTGTGCGTTTGTGCCCTACAGTGTACTACGTATGTAAGTACTTCTGTAGGTACTATCTAAAAATATGAGTTTAGGTATTCGTCATGAAATTATTTTCGCACTGAGCATAATTAGGTAAAAAACCGACCAAGTGCGAGTCGGACTCGCGTACAATGGGTTCCGTACCTATTTATAAAAACGGCAACAAAAAACACGTTTGTTGTATGGGAGCCCCCTTAAATATTTATTTGATTCTGCTTTTTAGTATTTCTTGTTAAAGCGCAACAGAAATAGGTGCATTAAATATAATATTATATTGGTTATGTTTGGGTATTTACCTACCATTTTAGTGTCATAATTTAAACTTCTCTCATATTAAAGCACTATTCTCATATTAAACCCAATCAAAAGATTATAATAAGCAACATCATCCCTTAATCGATGACAAAGATAAGAGACAGATAGAGCGCGCGAGAGTGAGAAACAAAAGTCACGTTTTGTAGTTTACCGCTTCGATTTGGAGTTGTAATGACTAGCCTGAGAGTTGGGCTAAGTAAAAAATACGTTATTTAAGCAAAAAAGATTTTTTTAAGATCCAAAATCACCATTGTAGGAAAATATATCCTAATATTTCACAACAATTATATCTACTTGATATCGTCCATGAATGAGTCCATTAAATATTTTATATGCGATAGTGTGTCTGTCTGTTACCTTTTCACAGTTCAATTACTGAACCGATTTTGAAGAAATTTGGCACAAAGATTTTCCTGGTTATGTACAAGTAATATGATTTTTTTACGACGGATAACTAATCAAAGAGTTCCTACGGAATCATTAAAAAATCCACGGGCATTTCGGCACTGCGTGCTTTAAATAGTTAGTGATATTAAAATTAATTTTTGAAAAAAAAAAATTAGAAATATTTTTTTTTTCAGTTTTTTCAAAAGGCATACGTCAGCAAAGTACAAAATAATATATCAACGATATTCAATGTAGTTACTCAAGTACAACAAATATATGGGGGTTATAACCCATCTTACCCAAAATGTATAGATTGATGTTTAACAATTTTATTCGGACGTTTAACCAAATTATTACGGCCGAGAATCTTTTGTTTTTTAACCCCCGACGCAAAAACGACGGGGTGTTATAAGTTTGACGTGTCTGTGTGTGTGTGTGTGTGTGTGTGTCTGTCTGTTCCCCTGTGGCGCTCAAACGGGTGGACCGATTTGAATGCGGTTTTTTTTGTTTGAAAGGTGAATTAGTCGAGAGTGTTCTTAGCTATGTTTGATGAAAATCGGTCCAAGATGGCCGCCGCTACAAAATGGCGGATGATATATTTTTTCACAACTCCCTTGATATGGGTATCAAATGAAAGGGCTTGACTAGTAGAATAGCACTATTGCAAATTCAAGATGGCCGCCGCCACTAAATGGCGAATGTCGGGGGTTTTTTAAATTTTCAATTTACACTTGTGTTAAAACAGATTGCAAAAGCTCAATAGCTCGTTCTCACGCGCAAGTGTATCAGTCACTGGCTCCTAGACTATAACGTTTATAAATAACTTTTAAACGGCTAACAGCAAATCATCCGAGTTTATACTACGCGCTCGTTTTGTTTGAGAACGACGCACCTGCGCATGAGAACTGTACGAAACACGAAACTGACATTATTGCAAGTTGGTATATTTATTTACTTCACTTTTAATATCTACTTACTTACGACCTCCTTAACGCAGTTGTGAGCGCTGTCTGCTTATGTAGTGGGAGGACCTCCCACTTTTCGGGTTCGATTCTGGGCAGGAATTTAGGTATATTTTCTAAATTATCTCTGGTCTAGTCTGGTACCAGTACCAGTGCCTTCTGAATTCTTTGAGTTATACTGAAGAAGCTCTGTATAAAACTTCAGTCACATCAATCATCAGTGTTTTATCAGCAATATTAGCCTTGAGGCTTCAGCCGTGGCTAGTTACCCCCCTACCGGCAAAGCCGTGCCGCCAAGCGATTCAGCGTTCCGGCACGCCTGCCGCGTAGAAACCTTCTTCAGTTTAACTCAAAGAATTCAGAAGGCACACAGGAACATAGCACACTAGTGAGCTAGTGGGACTATTTTGCAAAATCGAGTCTAGTTTCGAAATTAAAACTAAAAGACTCTTATCTTTTACAACACAGATGCTATAAAAAGACCCTCTACAAAATATATACCTCTGCTAATTAGCACATTTCTGTCTTAGATTTTTTTATTACTTACGAACTCTTACCAAATAAATGTAAGTTATGTGACTACGTTCGATTCCCGGGTCGAGCAAATACATATAATTGTTAAATAACTATTGGGTTTTTCTGTCAAGAAATTCTCAGTGCCAGCCTGGAGTTAAAGTTAGCGGTATTTCACTCCCGTGCCTCAAAGAGCACGTTAAGCAGCCTCCTCTCTCCTATGACAGAGGGGGCCTGTGCCCAGCAGTGGGACGTGAAAAGGTTGGAGTGCTGGTAGTGGTGTTGGATGTGACGACGTAAGTAAAACACTAAAAAGTAGACGTAAAATAGTAATTACATATTCAATTGGCACGGAATTGTTCAAGGGGATATGACTAAACGGCTTCAACGAACTGTCATTATGACACGCCTAACCATAGTTAAGTGGCGTGGCGGGTGAGCTCCGAACCCTTTAATTAGATCACGTCTCATCTCACAGTCTGTGAGACGTTAAACGATTGTTGCTTTTAACTGAGTATGTTTATTAATATTATTTTGCATGCGACATTGCGTGTTCATCATTAACAAGTTCTGACGCTTAATTATCTTTATTATACGACAAAATCTAGTTAATTAAGAGTCTTTTACCTAATAGACTCTCATGAGTAATCATTTTCGTTCTAGCATTTTCCCAATATTAAATCAAATGTTGTTAACTATTTAATATTTTTAAATAACTTTAACAAAAAAAAATACCTACGTAGGTATAAATAGGTAAACATGTTAAACGTCAGCTAACTCTGTGGAGTCCTATGCAAAATATAAAAAAAATTATGACAAAAGCTTCGTTTTTGGTAAGACTTTCAGTGTTTTGTGTCTACGTAGTTATCTAGTTAAAATCTGTGTTGTTTGAGTTCGATAAAAAATATAGGATTCATAATTCAAATACAATTTTATGTTATTTAATTTAATATTATTTAATGTTAAATTGGTTTCAAAACTAATATCGTCAATCTTGTAAGTCCGTTAAAAGCCTGTTTGTAAGTACTTACTTAGTCAGTATTTTTGCATCATTTTCTATGAAAAAAAAAAAACGGACCTTGTTTCGATTTACTTACTGCTAAGAGTAGGTATTAAATAGCTTGTATACCGCCTCACTCCTTGGCCGATACAAAAGCAAAGAAAAGAAACAGCATACAAGTGTAAATTGAAAATTTAAAAAACCCCCGACATTCGCCATTTAGTGGCGGCGGCCATCTTGAATTTGCAATAGTGCTATTCTACTAGTCAAGCCCTTTCATTTGATACCCATATCAAGGGAGTTGTGAAAAAATATATCATCCGCCATTTTGTAGCGGCGGCCATCTTGGACCGATTTTCATCAAACATAGCTAAGAACACTCTCGACTAATTCACCTTTCAAACAAAAAAAACCGCATTCAAATCGGTCCATCCGTTTGAGCGCCACAGGGGAACAGACAGACACACACGCACACACACACACACACACACACACACACACACACACACACAGACACGTCAAACTTATAACACCCCGTCGTTTTTGCGTCGGGGGTTAAAAATACCCGCGGGCAAACGGCCGAGCGCTTAACAAATTACAATTAATATGATTTACCGAGCATAAATCACAATTTTAAAACGTTGCAAAGAGCCATTTCGTCGACACCATGAAACGTTGCTTGAAATGCTTGAAACTGATTCATTGCACTTCTTAACTTTTTTATTGTTGACCATTTTAAACTTGACTAATCTTCCCCTTTTCCTTCCAACTAGCTTTTTTTGACAACCTCCCTGGCGCAGTGGTGAGCGCTGTGGTCTTTTAAGAGGGATGTCCCGGGCTCAATTCCCGGCAGGGGCAGTTTGGGATTTAATAATTTCTAAATTGTCTCTGGTCTGGTCTGATGGGAGCCGTGGTTGGTTACCACCCTACCGGCAAAGCCGTGCCGCCAAGCGCTAAATGCGTTCCGGTACGATGCCGTGTAAAAACCGATCAGGGGTATATACATCTTCCAAGTTAGCCCGCTTCCATCTTAGACTGCATCATCACTTACCATCAGGTGAGATTGCAGTCAAGGGTAATTTGTAGTTGAATAAAAAAAATATTTATAATTAGGTACAACAATAGTGCATCTTCATGTGCCATGCGCATAGCACAGTTTGGCGGTGGTCTGTCAATCGCGAAAAGTCTGTCAATCTAAAGACGCTTCTTTTAATTTGGGGTAACAAAATTACTAAAATGGATAAAAAAACGGATAATGAAATTGTCTAGGGTATGCTGAGCTTTTCTGCATCTAAGGCCGGCACGCCACTGCTGTAAGTATTACATACAATACATACGTGTAGAATTGAAAACCTACTTTTTTCGGTCGGTTAAAAAAACGTTAAGGGAAATTGCTAATTGGCTATGTAAATACGGGTAGGAAAATAAAATAGGAAATGTACACAAAAAAAAATCGTCTGCTCTAACCCTTAGATGCGCTCGCGCATCACCCCGAGTGCCAACAACCGATATCGATTCATATATTCAATCGTTAATCGCCACTCTTATCGGCCGGTGAGAAAAAGCAAGCGAGTCGCACCTCTCGCTCGCACTCTTTTATTTTTCGACGCGTCGGGAACATGTTCCTGCGGCCAGCCTTTTTTCCGCGCCTTTTTTGCACGATTTTTTACAATGTTAATGCCTCTTAAACAGGGTGATCACGTGAAAATTGCAAAAAAGTAGGACATTACATAGACATAAAGTTCACCTGTAACTACAAGCAACATTATTTAATTTATTAAGTTCCTGTTTCGCCACCTTGTGATTAGTGTCGGATAGCCTTAACGTAAGTTTTGTCACTTTCATAATTTATGTCAAGTGACAAAGACAAAAGTTGTAGATCCGATACTTATCAGAAGGTGGTGAAACAGACCCTAAATTAATTATTATAGAAGTTATACTTCTTTAGGCGCGTTATGAAAAAATGATGAGAGTGAATTGTTTATGATGCGCACGCACGCACGAAAAACAACATGTTGCAGTTGCTCGCTAACCTCTCGACTGTCAGATGATTCACAAACAGGGCGAATATCGCATGGCCGTCTGCGCGCCATCCACTGTCTGATTGTAATTAATTATTTTCATGCAAATAAATATAACATCGTACACGTGTACATAAGTACACACACCTTTTTTATTTAATTACAAACTATTATACATATATGTATTTACCTAATAATTATAATAGAATATAATCTTTCTTTATAATTGGTATAAGCTACAAAGTACACAAAGCACTTTATAGTTTTCTCAAGAGACTGGTTCAGAATGCCGTACTTACCGAAAATAATGCTTTTTAAAGCTAACAAGATTATCGGAAAAAACAGGACATGTCCTATAAAAACGGTATACAGGGCAGCCCTACTTTTAGGTCGTGTTATTCGATGTTCTTGCAAGCGATTTAAAATTCCGTGATTCGATAGTGAGGTGAAGTTAATTATGCAATTTTGGCGCGTTTTTGCCCCTTTTTCGTGTCGTTTCCTCAAAAATGTGCATTCAGACACTCCATCATCAGAGCCCTATGACCCTTAAAATTGAAAAGCTGTTATTTTGAAAAACTTATGGACTTTAATACATGATGTTGGAGTGAGACGCGAAATTTTTATTGAGAAAATCCCTACTTAAGTATGTACTTAATTTTGTATTTCGACAGTGTGCTATTGATTTTTTTCAGCACCACATTTTTAGCTCCAAGAAACAAAAAAAGGAAAAAAATTGGTTGTCTGTAAAGTTGGTTTACGGACGATAATTTTATGTGATAATGTCGTAAGAAAACAAAGAAAGATAGATGCGTCACAAGCCGACCGCTTAGTTCCGCGCTCGCTTGCACGCGGAACATGACAGATGAGTCATTCTTTTCGGTGCGTGTAGCCGTTCATCGATTTATAAGACGTTATCACTTCCAAAAATAGCCTATGTTACTCGTTCTACCATAAGCTATCTGTCAGTGAAAGTCCCATCGAAATCAGTCCAGCTGTTTGTTGTAAAAACAAACTTCAATTTTATTTATTTGAATAGATTATATCTGAATAGCAACTGGTACTAATTTTTGGCCTGCCAACTTAATACTAAAGTAAGTTTTTCCCAGGGACAGTATAATAAATATTAAATTTAAAATTTAAAAAACCCCCGTCATTCGTCATTTTGGGGCGGCAGCCATCTTGATTTGCATAGTGATATTCTACTAGTCAAGCCCTTTCATTTGATACCCATATTATCTAAAGAAGTTGTGAAAAAATATGTAATCCGCCATTTTGTAGCGGCGGCCATCTTGGATCTATTTTCCTCAAACATAGCTAACAACACTCTCGACTAATTCACCTTCAAACGAAAAAAAGCACATTCAAATCGGTCCACCCGTTTGAGCGTTAAAGGGGAACAGACAGACACATACACACACACACACACACACACACACACACACACACACACGCGTCAAACTTATAAAATCCCGTCGTTTTTTGCGTCGGGGGTTAAAAACTAAATGATAAAGTAATCTGTCTTAAGCTTTTATTTTTCATTTCATTGTTCGTTTCATTACCTTTCTGGAGTAATTTCTCGCTCTCATCCAACTACTTAAGTGTGCTTAAGTATCTCCTTATATCAGTATGTCTTTTTTAGCCCATAATAGTTTTGTAGCAAAAGAAACAAGTTCTCTATTATAAAACGTAAAGTTTATCTATACTAATATAATAAAGCGGAAGAGTTTGTTTGTTTGAACGCGCTAATCTCTGGAAGTACCAGTCGGATTTGAAAAATTATTTTTGCATTTGGTAGTACAATTTTCCGGGAAGGTTATAGGCTATTTAGTATCCCTAAAATCTTCCCCTAAGGGGGTAAAATGGGGGTAGAAAGTTTGTATGAAAGTCCTAGGTTTTTAAAGTTACAGACTTGAAAATCAGCATTTAGATTATTAGTTTTAAATAAGATAAACCTGTGCATTTTATTCTGAAAAATCTTCCCTTAAGGGTGGTAAAATAGGGGTTGAAAGTTTTTATGTTAAGTTTTAATTATTGTTATTATCAACCTGAAATTTGGAAGGTAGGTTCATTCTAGGGCTTAGATATCAGCCTAGAAAAGATTTTACTAAAATCCTCCCCTAAGGGGGTAAAATGGGGGTAGGAAGGTTAAATGAAAGTTCTATGTTTTTGACTTTACAAATATGAAAATAGGCATTTAGATTATAAATTTTAAATAATAAAAACCTGTATAAGTTGTTCTGGAAAATCTCCCCTTAAGGGTGGTAAAAAAGGGGATGAAACTTTTTATGTGAAGTTTTAGTTATTGTTGTTATTATTAACTTGAAATTTGGAAGTTAGGTTCTTTCTAGGGGGTAGGCATAAGCTAAGAAAAATTTGACGAAAATCCACCCCAAGGGGGGTAAAATGGTTTCTTTTCGACATATTATTATCACCGGACATTTAACTACAGATTGACGTGATTTTTTGCAGTTGCATTTTTTAGTCGAGGACCTGGAAAGTGACAGGCTACCATTTTATCCCGGGGAAACAAAGGGTTCCCGTTTAAAATTTTTTAACGCGGACGAAGTCGCGGGCAACAGCTAGTAGTTAGATAAACCCATTTGCATGTGACAGGTACAATAAAACTGAACAATCTTGATGCTTTCAATACATATAAAAACAAATATGTAATGCGTTTTCTTGCGAATCAATTCGTATTAAAAGTGACAAAAACGCAGGGATCATTTCGTCAGCTGGGCAGCGTGCATTGCTCATATGAGTGAACGAAATAGAGAAAATGAAAGAAAATTTTTTCAGTGTTCTACATGATTGAGTGAGACAGTATTAAATTTAATATACAAAGATTATTTTTGTCGCGTGTACCACGACACCTGACAGCCTTTATCTGAGTTCACATGCCATAGTAAAGTTCAAGCTAATGTGATTTCAGATAACGTGATATGAGCTCAAGGGTTATATGGCCATAGCCTGTCCAATTGTACTAAAAGTGTTCAGTAAGTAGTAAATATTTTATGATCCTTTAGGCGTGTGCGGTTCGTTCGGCGCGCGCCTTTCTAATGTGCGAGCAGCTTTGTGATCAAAACTCTTATCTGAGTATCTTATGACGTTTAGTATTAATTATAGTGCGTATTATACGTGCATAGGGATCGAGTTGCTAAAGTGACCGCTAATAGTGGCCTGGCTACATGGAGGTAGTGAATATTAGGGTGACCATTCTATTTTATGGACAAATACTTTACAATTAGATGGTAGACTAATTTGACTATTCGAATAAACTTTGTGAAGTTTTCTGAACCGATTTTGATGATGAACCATTTAGCGGCACTCGCTACTGACATCCACGCGAAAACCCGGTAGGGGTCTAGTCGATGCGCATGTTTGTGTGAGTGAGCCGTTTCGAACGTTTGTAGGTAGTTTCACTACTGGTTGTATCTGTGTACTGTGGTATGAGCTATGGGCTATGACATTGTCCAAGTTACCTGGCAGGCGTCGGGAGATGTGGCCAAAGTAACCAAGAATTTTTTGGTTACAAATCGTAGAGTCTGGTGTCGACCCCGATCTGTTTATTAAAACTGATAATAGGTAGAGGAAGTGCAGCATATTTGGAATACCAGTTTGTTTTTTGAGAATAAGTAGAAAAGAAGAAGGCCTAGGTTACATAAAAACGCATTGGATAATTGGAAAATTGGTTAACTTTAATAATACAAACAATCAAACAAAACAAAAATTAGGAACCTTCTCAAAATTTCTATCAAACATAAAATCTCCAAAAGTGTCATTTCACTTAAGGTGCAGGTAATTTGGAATATAGTATACCAAATTATATTCACATTTTATTCTTCGAAAATTACTTACACTTTTTCTTAAAAATTTGTAAATCTCTTATATTTATGATTATTAACAGTCTTTATCATAGTCTTTATATTATAATAGCTAATATTTGTTTTTGAAATAAATTTAAATATTTTTAACAAAATAACCTACATTAAATATTACTTTCATTTAATATTCCAAATTATCTTCACTTTCAGTATTCCAAATTAACAACATGGCATTCTAACCTAAAACTTTATGCTACATTTTTAATTCTAGAAGTATTCACAAAATCAAAACAAAATCATAAACCATTATAGTCAAACGATAGTTTAAACAATGACAACGAAGTTATTTTACATAATAACTAATGATTATCAAGGATTGCTTTCTTACCGAAAAAGTTTTCAAAGTAAACGTTTCGTTTGCGTGTATGTATCCAACAAAATGTCAAGATGGCGGCTTGTCATTAGTCTACTCTGACCATAGAGAAAATAATAATAAATAGAGCTGGCATAATGTCCTATAGAAATTAGTGGATCGGAAAATAGCTCAAGCTTATCAAAATTTTCATAAGTGTGAAAGAGACAACATTACATTTTTTACATAATAATAAAACAGTTTGCGGCACACTCGTGACTTAAGATGGCCTCCCTAAAATGTATACATGAACACTCACACACGCACAACTTGAGACATCACAATGAACACGCGCCATTTTATGTTACAGGATTGTGCGTGTGTGAGTGTATTTTTGGCACGTTTTTAAGGTAGTTATGCCAACTCTATTTATTATTATTTTCTCTATGACTCTGACATAGTACGTCATGTGACGTTATGTTTATGGCAACAAACCACAGATAACACATAAATTAAGTGAGATATCCGAGTATTCCAAATTACCTGCAGTATTCCAAATACGCTGCACATCCTCTACTATACATAATCTGTCTTTTGTTATAATTTTATAAAAACAGTAAATTCTAAATTAATAACATAAGTTTAAATAACAGTTTGCGCATCCAGGTGGCGAGCACAGATTTGCGGAGCAGCAAACTGGAAAGTAGTTCCCGGTTTTCAATTTTAAGGCGATTTAAGTTTTGAGTTCAATTTGAATTTAAAAAGATTCCGCTCTAAAAGGGAATTACGTTTAATATCTCCATAACAGCTTCCGAGATTTATGTCCTGCTTTTAGTATGCTAATTTCTCTTTTTTATTTATTATTCGATTTAACGCTCGCAGTTAGTAGGTACACTTGCATATAAGTGAATCTTCTTCAACCAAATAAGACGTCAACGTCTAGAAACATAGATCAGGTGGGTTATTCTGTAACTTAGTTTCCAACTGAAAATAGTTGCCAACGAATTAGTTCGATATACATTGCTGCTTTACTGTGTGAAAAATATAAACACTGATTTCATTTCACACATTAAAGCAGCAATGTATATACATTGCTGCTTTAATGTGTGTAAACGAACTAATTCGTTGGCAACTATTTTCAGTTGGTATTAAGTTACAGAATAATCCTGCTGGTGTGGTGTTGGACGAATCATATTTTTTGTAGCTTCCGCCGTAGCTAGTTACCACCCTACCGGCAAAGCCGTGCCGCCAAACGGTTTAGCGTTCCGGTACGATGTCGCTTAGAAAGCGATCAGGGGTGTATGGCTTAATAAAAACTGCCATACCTCTTCTAGGTGAGCCCGCTTCCACCTTAGATTGTATCGTCACTTACCATCACGTGAGATCGCAGTCAAGGGCTAAAAAAGGGTGTGTACATACGGGTACACGCGTATCTAGAAAGTTATATTTCTTTGCATGCAAATAATTAATTACCTACAATCAGACACTAGATGGCGAGACAGACGGCCATGTTTGTTTGCGAAGCGTCTGACAGATAGATGAAGTTGCTCGCTAACCTGTCAACTGTTGCCGACTTCAACATGTCGTTTTTCGTGTCACCTTCTGAGCGCGCATCATAAAAATTCACTCCTAACGCGCCTAAAGAAGTATAACTTCAACAAGAGATAAAGTTCGTAAACTAAAACCCGACTACACAGTGATTTAATTTAATATAAAATAATAATTTAGTGTGCAGAAAGCGCGGGGCAAGCATCTAGTGGCGCCACCTATTATATCTATCCGAAACTAGATATTTTAGTTTTGCCGCTCGGACGTCGCTTTTCGACGAAGAATTAATTGATACTTCTCGATAAAGATTACGAAGAATGACGAAGAATTAATTGATACTTTTCGATAAAGAATTAATTGATACTTCATTCATCAAAATCGGCTCAGTAGTTTAGGCGCTACGGTGGTACACACAGAATCTCATACAAAAATTGGATACAAATATACATACACAGACTGCTAAAATCATAACCTTTCCTTAGAAGATTCAAATTGCACGGTCTCGCGGTACATCGAAGGATCTCCAGGAATTACCCCGAGTGGGATAATTTGAGGCTTTACATCTGACACGAGATAGCGATCCCGATCGCGGGGGTAATTTGAAAACATGCAAATCAAGGTCTCATCGATCATGTTCATGGTTAATAAAAGCCTTCAGAGCCAAAATTAATGCGACGGGTGCGCCCTGAACGGGGAGATGACGTAAGAGGCACGCGAAGTGTGCTAACGGCCCACTTGGTCAATAAAATATAATATAATGTGAAGGTTTCATTTTGGCGTTGGTCTTGCGGCTGGTGTATTTGAATGGAGATCACGAGGTCCTGGGTTCGATTCCTGATTTGGGCCAAAAATTTGGCTTTTTGTCAGTGCCTTAGTGTTGAAAACGAAAGGAAGAAGGTGGAAAAGCTCACACGCGATATAGGAGTGGAGAGCATTATTAACATTATATTGGAGGAAAAGGAAAAACTGGCTTCAGATTCAAGAATATATAGGGGAAATAATGAGAAAGAAAGAGATTGACGAAAGAGCGGAAATTATTTGACTCGAGCTGTGGCAGTGGTAGGCTAAGGCGGGAACACTATTGCTTGCTGGGTAGGAGGGGTTTTAGCCGGTAAGAGTCCGGCACTATCCTGTACTGGATGTTCATGAGGATTTCCCCTCCTACAGGTAAAAAAAAGCCGTAGTTGGTAGTTGGCGGTATAGCACTCCCATGTCTCGTGCATTGTGCATATTAAACCGCCGGTTATAATATGTGACACTAGTCGTTTAAGCTTCCAATGCGCAATAAAGCAGCAGCGTGACAGATACAACATCAAAATTCCTCTTATCTATCAGATATGTTAATTGTAACTAATTTTTTATACAGTTTAGTTTAAAATTTGTTTATATAGTTTAGCTATTGAACACGCTGGAACTATTCACATCGGCCAAGAGCGCTATATCGTCTTCCAGACGTATTACTAGAAGACCGAAGAGTTTTAATTATGTTCGAGTATGAATCCACGCCCACGACTGCAACCCATGACAATTTCCGATTACGGGATCGAGAACAAATTTAAGATTTGTTCTGGTTTATGTATGCATGTGCTATTTTTTATCGGTTTTCGGTTGGTTGCCATCTTACATTAATACGGTAAGTTATGGTGCAGTCCAAGATGGTAATGCGCTATACTGAAATGTACTTGGTTATATAGTGTTTCACAAATCTCATCGAGACTAGAAAGCCTTTTAACATCCCACTGTTGGGCACATGCCTCTCATAGGCGAGATGGATTTATTCGACAGAGTTATTCGATACGACTGGATGAAGGACGTTGGATGAAAACAAGAATTCTTCCAAAACTGGAGCAGCTTTAGGCTCTAGTTTCTGGCGCGCACTCATAAAATGTTTCATCATTTGGTTCGCGTAATTATATTTATTCATTACCAAACTAGAGACTTTTGACGACACAAAAGGACTCGTCAAAGTAAGATTTGATAAAGGTTATCCAAGATCGAACTTACCCAGGTTCGAATTTGGATACGGTTGTAAGCTTACTAAGAGCATTCTTGTCATGTCTATCAATCCGCACTTGGCTAGCGACTAGCGTGGTGGTCTACGGCCTTCTCATTCTTACAGGAGACCCGTACCCTGTAGTGGGCCGGAAATGGGTTTCAGGTGGGCTATTCTCTAACTTAGTTACCAACTGAAAATTTTAGCCACCGAATAAGTTCGATATACATTGCTGCTTTACTGTGTGAAAATATATAAACAGTGATTTCATCTCACACAATAAAACAGCAATGTATGTCGAACTAATTCATTGGCGACCATTTTCTGTTGGTGACTAAGTTAGAGAATAGCCCCGATCATGATGATGATGCAGGCCATACTTAGACTACAGTACAGTACAGTGTGCTTCGCCAATGCTGAATGTATTGGCGAACTCAAACCTTAATACAAGCCATTTTAGGTCTATTTTACTCTGAAATCGATCAATAGTTTTCGAGTTCGTTTTCGAGTGCTCCGCTTTAGACTAAGCACACTGTACTGGTCCATAGAACATGATCGTTTAACTGGGTACTTATATCGGTCTTACTTAGTTCTCAGACGATTCCACAAAAGTGTGGCCACCGTAAGATTAGTATCACGTGGGCGCATGTTTTACAAGCGGCCCAGGAGCAATTCAGGAGATAATCTGATACAAAGAAAATACCTTTCATAATTTTCAACGCGCCTACAATAAATTCAGTGTGTAACTGACACTTTTATTCGCTTAAATAAATATTAAGCATTGCCTTAATGACCACTGCCGTATTAAGGAAAGGGATTTGGTATATTTGCAGCAGGTATTTGTTTCAGAGTTGGTTTATTATTGAGTTTATCGTATTAGTCGTATAGCTTAGTAATATGTGTGTTAACTGCCTCGTTGGTCCAGTGGTTAGCATATGCGGCTGCAGATCACGACGTCCCAGGTTCGATTCCCGGGTCGGGCAAATAATTATTAGGTATATTGGGTTTTCTGTCAAGAAATTCTCAGTGCCAGCCCGGATTTAGTAGATGGCGGTGTTTCCCCGTGCCTCGGAGAGCACGTTAAACAGTCGATCCGGTTTATTATCACTATCATGTGAAAAATAATCGTTAAAGCCTGCCAACCCGCATTCGAGCAGCGTGGTGGGTCTAAGCTCTAAATCCCTCTCTCCAATGAGAGAGGAGGCCTGTGCCCAGCTATGGGACGTTAAAAACTGTATTGGAGTACAGCACAACTGGTGGAGTAGAAGTTAGACTGCGATCTCACCAAGTTACGACTCAGTCCAAGGTTGAAGCGGGCTAAGCGGTTTCTTTATTTTTCAAAATTGGTACTTACCTACATTTGTACGTATTTACTATAACGGTGGTGGAAAGGTTGTGACTTTGAAGTTTACAGATCAAAGAACTCTAAAGCAAAAAGTGTTGTGTCGATCAACACTGCGCTATCATCTCAACTGAAAAGGCTTCGAAATATTGCTCTCAATAATACTTACACGACGAATATTTCCCACAATCGCCGGATCCGAGGATTTCCGTCGCTGTTTCCGCTGCCGACTTTTGTTCTCCACACTCTCATACTATTGTGTCATAACACCGACATCTTGCCCGGGGGGAAAGCGGCGAGCGGACATTGAAAAATGTCCGCAATATAAAACCGAGTTATATGCTCAATTTTTAATTTAAAACCGCGGATTTTACGTCGTGAGAATAAACTCATTTATTACAATGTAAGCTTGCTTTTGTATTCCGTTTTCATATTTTGATTTCAAGAATGAATTATGACAGGTCGACTCGCCACGTAAGCCGCACGGGAGGTCGCCACTACGCCGTATGCGCTATATCTTTGACTCTTCTCTCTGATTTTGAGAAGGTTGAAACGAGACGTACACTACAGAATCAAAGCTCTGTCTCAGTCACTCATATGGGCTACAGTACGCACTGAGGTGCATTTCATCCTAAGATATTGTAATATATACTCTAAATAGATGTCAAGTTTACAGCTGTCTGTGGTCACAAGTTTTTTAATGACACGTGACGTGCTAGTGATGTAACTATCGATATTTTGACTGTGAGGATCTATAGGGACACAATATGCGTGTTTAAATATGTGGACCATACTCTAATATTACATTATGCGAACGTGTGTCTTTCTGTCTTTTACCTTTTCAGGGCCCATCCGATTTGGACGAAATTTTGTACACAGACAGCTTGCATCCCGGGAACCGATATCTAAGGCTACTTTTGTCTTGCAGTATCAAAGCGTTCCTACAAGATTAATAAAATAAAAACCTAAGCTCACGTGAATGAAGTCTCGGGCATCATCTTGTTAGGAAATACAAGAATAATATGTTTCATATTATAGTATATTTTTAACCGACTTCAAAAAAGGAGGTTGTATGTATGTATATATGTATGTATATAAGTATGTTCGCAATTATCTCCGCAACTAATGAACCGATTTTGATGATTTTTTCGCTATCATAATCTACATACTTTCAGAAAGGTTTTATTGTACACATCGAAAAATATACATATATATATATATATATGTATAAAAAAAACACAAAATATACATATCCTTCTAGAACCTTTGTTGTGCCTTCTAGAACTGAAATAAAATCGAGTCTTTTTGGAGTCGATGAAACTTTATAAACGGTGTTTCGAAAATACGATCATACAAGCTATTTTTAAGAAAAATTAAACCGACTTCGGTCCAGCAATCTCAGAGGAACCGCAGTGCACTAGTCAAAAATATTAGTGACATGTGGGTACATTTATGCGTGTAACATCGCACATAAGAATGGTAACTAGGTGTGTTATACATATACTAAAACCTTCCTGAAAGTACTATGTAGATTACAATAGTGAATTGTTTTGTCTCGAAATACAAAATATTAAACCTATGTATATTAATAGGTAGTAATATTATACTTCGTGCAATTTGCACATTGCACACGTTGCACATTGCACGAAGAACCGATGGACGTTGGGGTCCCAAGGTGCTAGAATGGCGACCTCGCACCAGCAAACGAAGCGTAGGTAGGCCCCCCCACTCGATGGACAGACGATCTCAAGCGAGTCGCTGGTAGCCGCTGGAATCAGGCGGCACAAGATCGTGTGCTGTGGCGATCCTTGCAAGAGACCTATGTCCAGCAGTGGACGTCCATTGTTTGAAACGAACGAACGAACGAACGAATATTATACACTTACTAAATTTCTTTGAACATTAATGTTTATACGTCACTCCGTTAATGTGCGAATGGAAACTTCATTGGCGGAATTTTCTTCTGCATTACAGACATCCATTGGTAACGGTTCTCTTGCCTTAAATTAAAAAAATCAGACGTGGTAGAACATTTTTCACGTTTCGCTTCAGCATTTTTCATACACCAATAACAGCTTTTAGGGTAAAACTTTTTAAACGTGCCGCCTTGATATGGGTTATGGGATGGGGGGAGGGAGAGGGTAAATCATCCAGTGTTGAGGTTAGAATTGATTTTCGTTGTTTTCTTGAAAACGATGAATTACCTTATTATAAGAGTGTTAGCATTATACTCGTGGACCAAACATCTATCACTAATGACTATTTTATCTCTGAATTCGTGCCAAAGACTATTAAGTCCAACCCTAGTATTTGCATGTATTTTGCACCTTCACACAACACTAGCATGAAATTATGGTATTATTACAAATATTTGATATTATTATAATTACCAATGTGTCTATATGCGGCAAAAATAATAGCGTTTGCTTTTAAGCGCCTCCATTTTAAATTGTTTTTGGGCACAAATCAATTAAGTGTGAAGTGTTTTGAACAAATATGACTATGTTTCTGCGATGTCCAATATTGCGGTCTTATTATTTGTGCCCATTCATTTCTTATTTTTGGGTTCTTTGGAAATCTGTGACAAATAAAAATTTAGCGATCATGATACAACAATCTAGCACGCGGAAATACACGTAAGTATTCATTGTGTGTAGTGGCTACGGAATCTAATGTTCAAAAATTTAAAAAAAACCCGACATTCACCATTTTTTTATCGCGGCCATCTTGGATTTGCATGGTGTTATTCTACTAGTCAAGCCCTTTCATTTGATACCCATATTAACGGAGTTGTAAATAATAAATAATCTACCATTTTGTAGCGGTGGCCATCTTGCAGCGATTTTCATCAAAATAGCTGACAACACTTTCGACTAATTCACCTTTCAAACAAAAAAACCGCGTTCAAATCGGTTCACCCGTTTTAGCGCTACAGAGGAACAGACAGACAGACAGACAGACAGACACACACATACACACACACACACAACACACACACACAGACACGTCAAACCCCGTCGTTTTTGCGTCGGAGGTTAAAAATTTTATCGCACGTAATCGATATGCAATTTTAGTACATCACTATGCTAAAAAACATAACCTTTATTAGTCAATAGAAAATATTTAAAAAATAGGCAAAAATGGGTGTAGAATTGAACACGATGATGGTTTCCAAAAACGACAAATAACGTTACATAATTTTAGATTATATTTACATACAAAACTATCAAAACTCACCGATGAAATGATAATATTTCTTTAAAATTTTCTTTTCGGCCCCTATAGGAATTACATTCTTTCACAGCACAGGACAATAAAATAAAACTACGGAAAATTTATCAAAAATAACTTAAGATCAAACATTTATAAATTCTTGGAAGAAGAACACCAGAATAATAAACATTTATCAGCCTCGTGATTGATGTTTTTGGAAAATTATGATGCGACTAAATAAGGACTAAATTCAATTATGACACATCCAAAAACAATATAGTAATGATGATTTATGAGACATACCTATTTAATTTGGTAGGATTAAATTTATTAAAATATAACAAATAAGTCCATTTGACAATCAATTTAGTGACACGGTTAGAAATAATAAAAAGCAAGTGCGATTCGGTGTTTCATTTACACCTAGACAGGAGTCATTTAGGTTAGGTGAGTACAATAACTGTACCTCAAGTTAATTTTTAGCTTCAGATCTCTTAGTTAATAGATCAATGATTTCATCTCCGCGTTCTTTGGTGACGTCAGACGTGTGACAAGTGACGTCGTCATCAATAACCGTCCACGCCTGAACATAGTCTCTTGTGGGACATCCACACGCCGCGGTATTGCCCTCCTACTCGTCTGATGCAACCAGTGGGGGGAAGGGGAGGGGGGTCTGTCACCACTTCGCTTTCCGGTACGATGTCGTCAGTCCAACACCGTCGGATCCAAACGTATCGGTTCTTCGAACTGTTTTCCGTCCATTGCGCCACTCAGCTTCGCAACCCGTTGCATCTGTGACTCTAGTTCTTATATACGGATTTCCTCATTTCTGATTTGATCACAAAGAGAAAAGCAAAGCTAAACAGAGAGACTCTGAACTGTCTTAAAATGCCCATAGTTAGTGATCATATCTCGGGGCTGTATGACACCCTTAGTGGGGTTACTTTCCACCACCACCACTACAGCCTTTTAACGTTCCACTGCTGGGCACAGGCCTCCTCTCTCATATGAAAGAGGGATTTAGAGCTTAGACCCACCACGCTGCTCCAATGCGGGTTGGCGGGCTTTAACGACGTTTGTCACATGATTATAGTGATAATAACCGGGACCGACTGCTTAACGTACTCTCCGAGGCACGGGGATGAACCACCGCCAGACCAACTTCGGGCTGGCACTGAGAATTTCTTGTCAGAAAACCCAATGCCTAACAATTATTTGCCCGACCCGGGAATCGAACCCGGGACCTCGTGAGCTGCAGTCGAGTACGCTAACCACTAGACCAACGAGGCGGTTACTTTACTTGCCATTTTTGTCCTCCCTAAAGTTCAACTGTCCGTAACGAATCTTTTATTTTTAATAATAATAGCGGGCAAACAAGCAAGCGGGTCACCTGATGATTACCGCCGCCCATGAACATTTGCAGCACCAGAGGAACCATTAAATGCGTTGCCGGCCTTTGAGGAAGGAGACTGGCTCTTCAGCTCGCTGCCGGAACGCGAATGCTTTGCGGCAGATTACGGCTGGAGTGTGGTCACTAACCAGGCCGATTCAGGGTGGAATCCTACCACAAATCTTCAGTTCAAAGTACGCATCATCCGTCACTCAGTGGCCAGTGGCCGGTGGTGGCTTGCGTGAGCGCGAAGAATGCGGTTCCCCACGCCACGCCACCGCCGCCGCCAATTAACATTGTAAGCTCGGAACAAATGCGATCAATTTAATACTTTAACACTTCGTTAACTTAACAAGATTACGCATAAAAACTGCAGACGTTCTCTCTCTTAACAACGGGCTTTTTAAAATACTAAAGGTACGTTAAAAGGTGATACAAAAACGGCTGACTTTTTCTAAATAAAAAAAATATACTTATATGTCAACAAACTTTCATTTTCATTTGATAAATATGATACCTCCTTAAGTCCTTACTTTATAAGATACCTCCTGCTAACATGTGCCTATTTAGATAAGGTATTTAAACATGCAAAGAGAAAATCGAACGTTTTATCAACATCTATTTATTGAATGATTATTTTTTAACCCCCGACGCAAAAACAACGGGTTATAAGTTTGACGTGTCTGTGTGTGTGTATGTGTGTGTGTGTGTCTGTCTGTTCCCCTGTAGCGCTCAAACGGGTGGACCGATTTGAATGCGTTTTTTTTTGTTTGAATGGTGAATTAGTCGAGAGTGTTGTTAGCTATGTTTGATGAAAATCAATCCAAGATGGCCGCCGCTACAAAATGGCGGATTACATATTTTTTCACAACTCCCTTAATATGGGTATCAAATGAAAGGGCTTGACTAGTAAAATAACACTATGCAAATCCAAGATGGTTGCCGCCACAAAATAGCGAATGTCGGGAATTTTTTAAATTTTTAATTTATATCTAGGTACTTGTATTATGTAAGTAAGAATATAAACAAAATAAATTCATATTTTAACCTTATAAAACATGGGAATTATTTTCGTATGAAGGATTTATTTCTTAATCCGGAATTCGGCAAATATAAAGTGGTGTTTACATGACGTTAAGAGCTCTTAAGGTTTCGCGTCGAGTGCTTGTCCGGAAAAAGTAATTTATTAAAAATGTACTCAAACGACCCGGAGGCCGTAAAGTAATTTGTTCGTGTAATTGATGATCTTTAGGTAATAATGCTAATTTTAAATGCTAATGTTTTATTATTTTAATCGAGCTTTAGGACACTTTGTAAGCAATTGGTGATAATCTTTAATCTCTTAATTTCATGTTAAAATTTTAATGTGCATATTTTAAATGTTTGCTTTTGTGACATTTTAATGTTAATTTTATGTTATAATTTAATTTATTTGCAAAGCGTCATCATTTTTTATCACGTATTATATTTGCATTTTTTGTTATTTTTTAACCCCCGACGCAAAAACGACGGGGTGTTATAAGTTTAACGTGTCTGTGTGTGTGTGTGTGTGTGTGTGTGTGTGTGTGTGTGTGTGTGTGTGTGTGTGTGTGTCTGTTCCCCTGGGGCGCTTAAACGCGTGGACCGATTTGAATGCGGTTTTTTTTGTTTAAAAGGTGAATTAGTCGAGAGTGTTGTTAGCTATGTTTGATAAAAATCGATCCAAGATGGCCGCCGCTACAAAATGGCGGATTACATATTTTACCACAACACCCTCAATATGGGTATCAAATGAAAGGGCTTGACTAGCAGAATAGCACTATTGCAAATCCAAGATGGCCGCCGCCACAAAATGGCGAATGTCGGGGGTTTTTTAAATTTTCAATTTATACTTGTGTTAGGTTACATTATCATTATTTTAGTATGATCATTATTTTTAGCTGGGTTATGCTTATATATGGTATTTTTATATATTTTGTAATGTCTGAATCACTTGCTTGGCACACATTAATAGCCCTTGCTAGGTGGAGATACGTCATACATACATACATACATAAATACTCGTACATCAAAATTAAATACAAAGGGAAACCTATTTTTTCTACTAAGCTTACTAACTACTACTAAAGGTAAACCTACTTAGTCTTGGCATGGAAGATATATGTGCCAGCGCCACGTCTTCGCCCTCACTACTTCTATGTAAACCACGCCTTAGGTGTGTGCCCAATTTGGTATATTTTTATATATCAATTATCAATTTTACAGTCACAACGTGCAAATAAACATAATTATGTAGGTAGATATAACTTTGAATTAAATTATTTGTTTTTTGTGAGCGTTCCATTTAAATAAATAAAATTGGGAAAACGTTACTTTTTTGCCCCATTTAGGGCTGTATTGATGAATTTGATTGATTTTTTGATTTGATTGATTAATGGACCTTACAATAGTTCAAAATATGTTTTCTTTAATTTCACTTTCTTTCAAATGTTCTTTTCAAAATGAAGCAAACAAAAGTAAAACTGGTATTAAACTGGTGGAATTAGGTCTAAATATGGTTCTTACTAGACCTATAAATAAAATTAACAAGGACCTGATAAGGTTGCCCTGATTTTTATCTAATAAGGAGTTAACATACGCAAACTCTACTCTGAGAACTAATTATATCCATGAAAAAATTTGTCATAAGCAGAAATCGAACTCGGACTCCCTCATGGGAATAGCCACAAAACAGGCTGATAACACGGGTGTCAATTTTTAAACGTTTATCTGTAATTGAAGGTGATAATGAAATAACGCTTTGAGAGTGATATACCTACTCATAAAATGTGTCTTAATTACATTCGCCAATTTCAAGCTATTAATTAACAATGATACGCCGTCAAATTTTTAATGAAATATATAATTTACTGTGTAAAATGTTACAAGATAATATATAAAAAAGTTTATAGGCTGAGTAACCACAGGCTCCATTATAGAGTAACCTAACATATTAACTTAACCTATATTTATCGAACATAATAATATAGCATGTTGATTTATTTAGCTACATATATACAGAGTCATCATAATCACCTGAATCGATAGATGTCCAATGCTGGACAACCCACAGAGAACTATAACCTATAAGTTAAAGATTATTAAGACACACACACACACATACACACACACACACACACACACGCGCACACACGCACACACGCACACACACACACACACACACACACATGCAAGCAAGCATGCACGCATCCACGCACACAAACAAACATTCATACACATGTACATACTCACACAAACTTAAATGCTCCACACCAATAAAAATGCTCCTGATTCGACTAAATGCTCTGAAATATGTTTTCATTTTCATGGCCTTTGGACGTCCAGCCTTATTATAAGGTATTAAAACACATTTGGATGCAAAATAATTTTCCCCTCACATAATTTATTCAAATTTCTTAATCAAACCGCTCTTTTACATTTAGATGGCATTTATTTTGGATTGCTTCGCTTATGATTTCAATTTGTAATTATTTTTATACGGATTTTAGTGTTCATTAGAGTAAGATATTTCCTTTTTTTTTTGAACTTTCAACTTACTCTCTCTCATTCCCTTTCCATTCATTAAAATAGTAAGAGTTTTCTTGGGATAGTAATGTGTTGAATTCTCAGATTTTCCGTAGGCACTTACTAGATCCGGTAATCCATCCATTCGGATCAAAGTACACGTAGGTACCTACATAAAAGTTAATTTTATTTCCACCACAATTTCATTTGGCACAAATTAATTATTAATTTAACCCAAACAGGCTAGGTATAGGTAGTAATTTATTATTAAGATATTATAAATATTATTAAGAATATTTAAGTGAGGTAATGTTGGTATTTACTCACGGCAACATAAAACTAAAGCTACAAGGGTTCCAAATGCGTCTGCTCTGACAAGAGTTCACAACTAACTCAGCTGATTATTCTTTTATCATCTCACACAATATCACTTAGAGTAAATACTAGAACTATTGACTTTGGCTATACCTATATATCTCTATGCTATCATCCTCACCACCTTGATCACTGGCATACATCAACCAAGCGTTGCGCGAGGTCATTCCTTCCGCGCACTCAAAAACTGTGGAACCAACTCCCTTTGGAGGTGTTTCCACATAACTTTGACATACCTAGGGTTATTCAAGGAGCGGATCAACAAACTCCTTAAAAGCCGGCAACGAATTAGTGGTTCTTATGGTGCTGCAAATGTTCATGGTCAGCGGTAATCACTTAACATCAGGTGACCCGCTTGCTTGTTTGCCCAGAATTAATATAAAAAAAATTCCTTCCCAAGCAAGAAGCATGGGTACCTATTTACAAACAAGCGGAAACCCGCGACTTCGTTCGCGTGGATATTGGTTTTTAAACATCCCGCGGGAATCATTTTGTCTTTCCTAAGCTCCTTTGAGCTCATACCTTGCTAAAACTAAAAGTTAAAAGTTCACTGGCGGATGTTTATGTAGATCAAAATGTAAACATCCGCCAGTGAAAGTCCCATCAAAATCGATCCAGCCTTTGAGAGATTAGCCAGTAATCTTTAAAGTATTTACTTTCTAACAAAAAAAGAATGAATGAAATCGGACCACGCGTTAATGAATTATAGCCAAGTACACATTTTGATTTTCATCCCTTCTCCCAAGGGAACCGTGCTGAATTTCGGGAAAAAAGTATCCTATATGTTACTCCGTAGTATGAACTTAAATTACGCCAAGTTTCATTTCAATCCATTCAATAGTATTTGCATGATGCGCGCACAAACATACAGACAAACAGATAAACAGACAAACAGACAAACCGAAAAACAGACAAACAGATACAAATTTCAAAAATAACTTATTTATGTTTCATTACATATCCCTAACATCCCCCAGTTATTATTTTACAAAAATCTTTAATGTACAGATACGGCAATTCTACGATTTTATTATATGTATATAGAATAGAAGTATGGACATCCGTTTTGAACATTCCTCTCACAACCAATAGATGTCTACCGCTGGACCTAGCTCTTGCAAGCATCGCTACAGAACACAACCTTGTGCCACTGTTATATATTAAAACATTCTTGAAAGTATGTAGATTACAATAGTTAAAAAGTATAAATTAAAAATTTAAAAAACCCCCGACATTCGCCATTTTGTGGAGGCGGCCATCTTGGATTTGCATAGTGCTATTCTACTAGTCAAGCCCTTTCATTTGATACCCATATTGAGGGTGTTGTGATAAAATATGTAATCCGCCATTTTGTAGCGGCGGCCATCTTGGTCCGATTTTCATTAAACATAGCTAACAACACTCTCGACTAATTCACCTTTCAAACAAAAAAACCGCATTCAAATCGGTCCACCCGTTTGAGCGCCACAGGGGAACAGACAGACACACACACACACACACACACACACACACACAGACACGTCAAACTTATAACACCCCGTCGTTTTTTCGTCGGGGGTTAAAAAATCATCAAAATCACAAGGTAGATACTTTTGAAATAATTGCGAAAATGCATACATACTAACATACATAAATTCGGGTCGAATACAGAATCTCCTCTTATGAAGTCGATTAAAAATCACAATATGATTGTACCAATGATTGTACCTACCTACTTCAATTATTTCTCTGAGTACGAAAATTCACCTTTTAATTTATTTACACACAGTTCGTTCGCCGCAACCCGTAATTTGTTTCCCATACGAAAACAGTTGATCACAATCATCTTGTTCGGTTTAAAATTTTTAATTGTTATTTCGAATCACTCGTGTTATTTTTATCGCATTATGAATTGTTTTGATTAATCGGCAACGATATGCCTTACGTTTGTTTAAATTATAACAAAATGTAATACATACTATTTTGTATTCAAAAATACATTTTTAATCTCCATCGAAAATGTTTCATGAATAAGTACATAAAGAGATTTGATTTTTAACGATTATTTTTTATATTCATACCTTAACCTAACTGTGCTAAATTAAAACTTTGTAGCTTTGATAGTTTCTGAATAAAACGTCTGTGACACAGACGGACTGTACGAAACTATTTATAGTTACTTAAGGGTTCTTTATGGGCCCGTGTGCGTGTGCGTGTGTGCGTGTGCGTGTGCGTGTGCGTGTGCGTGTGCGTGTGCGTGTGCGTGTGCGTGTGCGTGTGCGTGTGCGTGTGCGTGTGCGTGTGCGTGTGCGTATGCGTGTGCGTGTGCGTGTGTGTGTGTGCGTGTGCATGTTTGTGTGTGTGTGTGTGTGTGTCTGTTCCCCTGTGGCGCTCAAACGGGAGGACTGGCGGAATACGGTTTTTTTGTTTGAAAGGTGAATTAGTCGAGAGTGTTGTTAGCTATGTTTGATGAAAATCGGACCAAGATGGCCGCCGCTACAAAATGGCGGATTACATATTTTATCAAAACGCCCTCAATATGGGTATCAAATGAAAGGGCTTGACTAGTAGAATAGCACTATGCAAATCCAAGATGGCCACTACCACAAAATGGCGAATGTCGGGGGTTTTTTAAATTTTTAATTTATACTTGTTAGGTTTCCTTACGCAGGGCAGTGAACTACGGAGCCCTAAAAATGGTGTTTCGTAGAAGTTAGAAGGCAGGAGTGCGTGGCAACAATATAATAGCATATTTCAAGTTTATGACTTAACACCAACAAATCACCAACCTTGAAGAATCGCTTTACGGCCTTCTCAAGATCGTAAGAGATAACGCGGACGACCGATTTTAGACGGTCGCAGATTTATGTGTGAGATAATGGGCGAGTTAAATCAGTAACCGATGTACTTACTCCGCTAAGCAACGCACACGTCCAGCTATTACTAATTAGTATGTTATTATGTTGCGTTACATATTATGATAAATATTTCAAATCGTTATTATAGACCGAAGAACGTCCTTTGGTCATAGACAACATAGCTCTCTTGTAAGGACTTCCACACCCGTGTTCTCTGATTTGATCACGTAGAAAAACTCTAAACACAGCTCTCCGATGTCTGCTAAGTGACTCTGAGCTTTCTTATTAGGCTCATAGTTAGCGAACATGACGTATCTGAGCCGTATTTCATCACTGGCAAAACGCACTGTTAAGAAAACTTTAGTCATAAGGTTCTAAGGCATTTGGACGAGAATGTAAAGCCTCCTCTACACGTCTGCAGATGCGTCCGCGGACGTCATCTGCGGATGCGTCCGCAGACGTATAGAGGGGGTAATCTGTGCATCTGTTGTAGGTATTTAACGTCCGCAGACGTCCGCAGACGCGTCCGCCTCGAATCCGATTGTTGGCGGTTTTTGTGGCACAGATCAAAGGGTTTCGGCACGGACGTCCGGCGTCTGTCCACACGTCTGGCGACGCATCAGTTTCATCGGAGTTGCGATTGAGAGTCCACGCGTGCTTCTTGCGGTTTAATTCTTATTTAAATGGCTAATAATATGAACACCGAGTATGCACACTCACGTATAGATCGACCAGAATCTCATGAAAAATGGGGAAGTTAAATTTTGTAGTAAGCAACACTAGGTTAACTCGGCTGCCCTAGTGATAAAAAAAGTAATTACATTCAGAACACCTTACCTGGGATCGTTTCACGAAACGAAAAATTCAGCAACTGCATTTTAAATACAAAAACAAAGTAATCAACATCCAATTACTTTGTTTTTGTGTTGTGCTTGTTGTTTACTTGGTTTTTGCATTTACATATATTCCGGGTTAGTGAGTGCAGTTACTTTGTTTGGGCTGGGCAATTCAAATTTCAGTAAACGGTTCAAGTTATTTGAAATATTAAACTGTGGTAAAAAACTACTCGACATAAAACTTTTGTTAATGCAAAAAGTCAATTTCACAAAAAATGTCAGTTGTTTTGTTTATCGCTAGGGCGGCCGTAGTGTTGCTAACCTTGGAATTTCATTTCCCTATTTTTCATGAGATTCTGGTCGATCTCTAGTAGTTAAAAGTACTAAAAAAATAAATAGCTGCGGCAGCTACGGTCTCAATTTCCATTTTTAAACGTGCGTGTTGCGTCTGTCGAGAATGAACCTAGACTGATCGACCTGCAGACGTGTGGACAGCTCGTGGTGATCCATCTGCGGATGCATCTGCGGGCGTCCGCGGATGCATCTGCAGACATGTAGAGGAGGCATAAGAGGCGTCCCGAATGCTGCCCAGCCTAGTTGAATTCAGCTATTGATTTCTATTTTAATCCATAGGATTGTTGAACTAACTCCTAACAGAGGCATTTTCATCGATGTAGGGCATTTCGCTGTTTATATTTTCATAGCGTTAGATGGTAGGTATCTGACTGAATCGATTCTTGATCAAATACTTGCTCCAATTTTTTTCAGGATCGATTTTTATGGAGCCTACTCGAAAACATTAGACTATGTTCTTCTTGTACAGACTTCAGTCTTCATTTATCATTATAGTCTGTAGTCTCTGCTTGTCCTAAGATATAATATAAGTGTCAGAGAACCAATTTTATTTTGCTCTCGAACAAATTTAATGCCCTTGCTACATAATTTAATGGGCGACTAATAACCCGACGGATCGCGCGACGAATCGGCCAACCGGTCGGGCTTCGGCCAATTATGTTTTGTAATAAAAAAACTAGTCTCGTCTCCCGCGGCTAAAGTGGCGATTTTGGATTTTTTTTAATACTTTAATCAGTTGATCTTTCTTAACGAGAGGGGCTTATTTTCTTTAATATTTTGTTTACATTTTCAATAACGGTCATTGACTTCTTGTAGTGTCACGCGATTTAATTTCGATAAGTTGATTCATTTACATCATTATAACAGTGAACGCAGTCCGTAGAATTGTGTTACTCAGAAATCTGCACACGAGTAGGTAGGTATACTTAGCAACAATCTTAATTTGATCAAACATGAGATTAAAGACCTTGTCGTCGTTATATGACCTCAATGTCAATGTTTAGGGCAGCTCCATAGAATATTCAGTCGCTGAAAGATCATCCCTTATTGTTCTACTCTTAAGGGTGATTTTTCATATTAAAACGGGACCAACTTCGAAGATAACCAATCACACTTATATGATATTACTAGCTGACCCCCGCGACTTCGTCCACGTGGTTATATAGGTTTTTATATAGGATCGGATTGGATCCCATAATCCTTTTGTGTACCTAAACTAAATGTAGCCTAAGTTATTCCATATAACATCACCGAACTGCCATTGAAAGTTCCATCAAAATCGATCTAGCCGTTTCGGAAATTAGCTGGAACAAATAAACAGATCGACAAACATAACTCTAAACGCATACCAGTTTAAAATAAGCCGTACGTTCAAAGATCCGGGTCCCAAGTTATTTGAACCCAATAAATGTATGTCATTTCTGAACTAAAAAACCTATGACCTTGAAATATTTACGGGACAATACCTAAAGTACTACCTTTCTAACAAAAAAAGAATGAGTTAAATCGAACTACGCGTTATTGAATTAGAGCTAAATACACGTTTTAACTTTCTTCCCCTCTCCCAAGGGAACCGTGCTGAATTTCGGGATAAAAAGTATCCTATGTCCTACCTCGGAGTATAAACTCATATCGTACCAAGTTTCATTCGAATCCATTCATTAGTTTCGGCGTGATGCGCGGCCAAGATACAGACAGACAGACAGACAGACAGACAGACAGACAGACAGACAAAAATGAAACAAATTACAGTTTTGGCTTCAGTATCGATTATAGAGTGCCCTCCAATAAAAATTTTCAAAATATCTTCAATGTACAGAATTGGATCTGTTACAGTTTTATTATATTATAGATAGATAAAGGCGAAAGTTTGTGTGTGTGTATGTTTGTTACTCTTCTTCAACGCCACAACTACTAAATCAACTTGGCTAAAATTTTGAATAGATTATGCCCTGACTTAACACATAGGCTTTACTATTTTTACTTTACTTTACTTTACACTTTTTATCCTGGAAAAATCCACAGTTTCCACGGGATTTTGAAAAGAGCTACAGCTATAGGTAGATTGCTATAGCAAACTTCCTTGAAAGTAGGTATAAAGCTTGGAAAAGGGAGCAAGAACGGGAACCGGAAATCCACGATTCCGTCCGGATTTGTGAAAAACCGAAATTCACGCGGGCGAAGTCGCAGGAAGAAGCTAGTAAATAAATAATTACAGAGTTGATTTGAAAACCTCCTCCTTTTTTCGTTGGTTACAAAATATATATTTTTTCTTTTACTTCGAAAAATGGTGGTATTTACAACAGATAGGTAACCTACTCGTAAGACATCCATATAGATCAGGCGAGTTAAATTGCGACTATAAAACAATTGTAAGGTTCCCGGGCGTCTTAAGCGCTCATTACGAGTCGTTAATGGCGGCCAATGGGCCCCCGAGCGATTAATGGCCAACTGGAGGGGAGCCCCACTTTAGTGCTACCCTACCCACCAATAAATGGAAGATAGCACGTAGGTATATAAAGTGCCTAGGTAGGTACCATGATACAGATTTTTTTTATTTTTCAAAATAATTGGTACACTGTACACTTTATGATACAGGGCAAGATCCAAGGAAAACGAAGTGTGGGGAGAAGAAGAACATCTTGGCTGGAAAACCTACGCCAATGGTTTGGAGAAAGCACCCGTTCATTATTCAGAGCCGCGGTGTCGAAGATACAAGTTGCCTTAATGATCGCCGACCTTCGAAAGAAGATTTTAAGAAGAAGAAGACACTTTTTGAATGACAATCAATCCTACAAGTATACTACCTACATAGCATATGAGCTCCTTTTTCTGTGTGCGGGAGTGAGGTTGTGGTGATAAGTATTTACTTACGAGTACGACACACTCGTTCTATCATATTCATCTACGCATATAAATAGTAAATACCTAATATGTTTCCATTCTTCGCATCCCTTCGTCGATGTGTTCTTTCTAATATAGATTTTCCTAAAAATCTTTACTCTCCATAATTATGCCATTGCCTTGAAATGAAGATATTCAACTTGTATTGTAGTTTTGTACTCTAAACTGTTTGGACATTATGCATATATACGGTCTCAATAGCGCAAATACTGAAAACCGAGAGATTGCGACGATTTAAATCCCATCTACACTATTGTTGTAGGTACCTAAGTACCACTAAGTACCTACTTCTTTTTTTTTGCTGGGGGAAGGAAAAAACATACGTTCAGTTGGAGGGAAAATGGAAATATTAGTTCGATATGGTTAAATTATTCAAAAAAAAAAATAAAGATCCATCTGTCACTCAAGAATTTGATGTCGCAAAACTAGCGAAAACCTATTTATTACAAACACGAGTTGAGTAATCCACATCTCTCGAGTGAGCGGCGCGGTTTAATTGCTATTATAAAACAGTCGGAAGGCTGCGGAGCGTCTTAAGCGCTCATTAAGAGCCGTTAATGCTCACGGTGCGGGGTCGATTAATGCCCAGACGTCCGCGACTTGCGAGGTCGCGCCGTGTTACAATGAATGGCAGGGTCACCGGTCGGGGCAGCGAGCGGGTTTAAATCTAGAACATAGGATATTCTGGTTTAGGTTAAAACAAATATTCCAGGTTTCAACGGATAAATAAAATATTTAGGGTTAAAATAGTTAGAGTAAAATATTTAGCGCAAATAGCCTCAATAGCGCAACGGTCGGCGGGCGTGGATCGAAGAATAGAATAGAATAGAATAGAAAAGTTTTTTATTCAAATAAACTTTTACAAGTGCTTTTGAATAGTCAGATGAATCTACCACTGGTTCGGAATGCCGTTCCAACCTAGAAGAACCAGCAAGAAACTCGGCGGTTGCTCTTTTCCAAATTTACAATATCAATATAACAATTTTATGGTAAGTACATGATTGAATTGCCGTCTCGCGCATTGCTGGAACGAGTCAAATCCACGCCTTTTTATCATTTATATAAGTAATCATAATTTTATTCAGATAAACTTTCGGAAGCGTTTACGAATCGACAAATGAATCTACCACAGGTTCGGAATGGTGCTTACAATTCTACACATGTGAAGAAGGGCAGACCAAAGTAGCCCCATTTCCGACGGTGGCACCCGTTCACGAGCATGACGCATGATCCAGCCATTGCTTCGCTCAACCATATTCGAGGGAACGTAACAACCCGCACCACACGACACCACCACAGAAATGTTTAAAGAGAGCGTGGCATACTTAGAAGACCGAAAGGTCGACGGTTTAAACCCCAGCCCCAACTTTTTGAAGCTTATGTTTACTTAAATTTACGTACGTAAATACAATTATTTAGTATGGGAATTAATTTTAAGGAATACGTCAACACTTGGCATATGCATACTAAATTTATATGAGAAATCATGCGGTCAAAATAAAGTTCTCGGTGGATAAGATCAACGTATAAAGTTAAGTGTATAACCTTACCTTAACCGCGTGTTATGCAACACATCCTAAAAATGATACAATTTACTCACAGAAACTTACACTGATAAACCTCAGACTTCTATCTCACAATACAAATTGAGACACCCATTTTAGCGCATATCCAATCCGAAGTCCAGCTATTTACACAGACCACCGGCCATATAGATCACAAACCAATTAGACTTTTTGACGTTCAACTAATTCACCCAACGCCTTATAGAGTAACGACATTGCACAAACGGAACGAACAGTCCAATGTGTATGGAAATTGTTCGGAATCCGTAGAAAATTGATGGGTTGCTGACTCGCGATGTTGTGCACCATTAAAAACATCCCATGACAGTGAACTATAAACATTGTTTCACATAAATAAACAAATGAAATAAACTGTTGTACTTAGTTAGTTTGTGAACTAGTTCGTTTTGAATCCATTGAATTATTTAATACGCGACTTCTTGGGGTTGGAATTTCCAAAATATGCATTATATACTTACTTAAGTTGAAAATTGATGTGAAAAATGATGGACTCTCATAATCTTCATCCCCTATTTAACCCACTTGGAGGTGAAATTTCTACACAAAACACTACAATAATTTTAAAGCAGCCTAAAAGTACCATTTACATGTGACTGGCCTGCAGCGGAGCGCAATCATCTATCTATATATCTATACAAATACAAAGAAGCTTGTCCTGACTGACTGACTGATCATCAACGCACAGCCTAAACCACTGGAGCTAGAAACTTGAAATTTTCACAGTAACTAGCTTTCTCGTATGACGTAGGGGCACACAAAGAAAGGATTATTACAAATTACATCCCTAAAGGGGTTAAATAGGGGATGAAAATTTGCATGAAAGTTCCTCATTTTTCAAGTTATATCCATGAAAATCGGTATTGCAGTGTATGTTAAAAAAATACATGTTTCAGGATTTTTGAAAATTCTACCCCTAAGTGGGTTCAATGAGGGATGAAGGTTTGTATGAGAGTTTTTCATTTTTCACGTCATTTATCAAGTTATACATATTATATCCATGAAAGTTGGTATTTAGGGTTTTGGTTAAAAATAAAGAATTACGTGTTTCAGGAATTTTGGAAATTCCACCCCCAAATGGGTTAAATCGGGGATGAGATTTATAAGAATCCAAGTGGACGAAGTCGCTGGCATCAGCTAGTTATTTATATGTGTTATAATTTTAAAGTTCATATTTGCGTGTGCCACAAATCCGCGGAACGTGAAAAAATTAACATTAAACGTCAATTCTTTAACGGAATGTCAATGTGGTATTTAAGGTGCGTGTGCCTGCCTACCGTATCCACCGCCACCCGTGCGTTGGTCTTCGAAACATTGGGCCATAATCATAAAATATCTGCCATACCTATTTTTTTATTAATTAATTATGCACTCATAACAACTCATTTAAATAATCAGCGATGGGAACATCTTCTATTAGAGAAATATCAACTCTCTCGAGAATTATCTAAATCCGTATGGGTGCTTCGAGAGCTGGTGAACTTCTTTCTACGAGTGTTTTTACAGGTCCAAATACATAATTCCATTTTATATTATTACAGAATTCATATGGACATCCAGGAAAAGCAACTGGGATCCCATTATAATATCTATAACAACCCTTTTGTTTAAAAAATGCTATTTGAAAATGAGGTGTTTATAACTTTTACCTTTTTTAACTTTTACCTTTTTCTTAACTTTTACCACAGAATACAAATTAGTAAAAGTACAAGTGCTTTTGCTAATTAAAGTAAACACGTTTCACTGTAAGTACCTAATACCATTTTGCAACATGTCGCTTTGTAGTAATTGTAGGTAAACGTATTTATTTCGCTATCACTATCGTCTATCACACTTAATAATTAATTATCATAAAATTAAAAAATAAACATGCAAATGTTACTTGTGCTTAGATTTTTTGAACAATGAAATATGCGATCTATTTATCAAAAAAATGGTTTGGTTTGCGACTCTCGAGGTCAACACGACTAACTTTCCAGTGGAAAAAAATGGCTGGACCGATTTTGCTTAAAATCTAACCAGTTTCAAGTTATGTAATCATGCGTTGGCCCTAGTACAAAAACTTCCCACTGGTATGTCAAAAACAAAAGTGAACATATTGAAACTATTGACAGATTGAACTTGTAGGTGAATAAATAATTCTATTAAAAAAAAACTTTAAACAAACAGTCCACCGGCTCTTGGAGTAGGTATTATCTAACGCCATAATACCGGTACCACACACGTCCCGTATATTGAATCGGAATAGCAAATAGAACTGGCCCGGCTAAGTGATTTGACCAATTATTGCTTGTCCCCCGCAGTGAGGCTCTGTGCTTGACATTAAAAGAATTCCTCTACAACGATCCACGGCTTCTAGATACGATAATATTATTTTTATTCCATGACTAGCGACCCGCCCCGGCTTCGCACGGGTAGTCATTATCCGCTACTGGCCCACGATACATTGTTTTGTTATGTCTCAACAGCGTACTCCCAGGCGTATACTTTTCCCGACATTTTCAACTCAACTTTAACAACAAACTTTTCAACAAATATTATCATCATATTATCAACCAATTTACACAACATAACAAATTGTACACCTAAACTTTCCTCGATCAGTCTATTGGTGAAAACCGCATGAAAATCCGTTCAGTAGTTTTTGAGTTTATCGTGAACAGACAGACAGACGGGCGGGGGACTTTGTTTTATAATAATATGTAGTGAAGAGTAAAGGCCTGTTCACACATATCAGTGAAGTCACAGTTCCGGCACAGTAAACCATCGTGATAATTATTGTTTCATAAATTCTCTGAAAGCGTCCACACTTATCAGTGTCAGTGAGATCATAGTACTTTCATAGAGTATGCATGGAACTGCATGGAACAATAATTATCACGGTGGCGGTACCTACTGTGCCGGAACTGTGACTCCACTGACATGTGTGAATAAGGCCGCTATCCCACTGGCGTTTTGCGAGCGTTGGCGTTTCTCCAACGTCTGCGCAGCGACAACGTCGCGTTGACGCGACGTCAACTTTGAGAGTCTCCAATAGTAAGGGAGCCCAAGAGGGGATTTTTGGATTTACTCGAGCGCGTCAGATTAACATAAGAGAGGCGAGGCATCTTGCATCCTGCTGAGTACCCTCTACCATATATAAGCCCTTTAAGTAGAGCCGCACGCAAAATAAAAAAATTATAGACAGAAATACTCAGAGACATCAGATTAAGATATATGGTGGGTTAATTACGAGCTAAGAAAAGTATATTTAGAAAATCAGACTATTTGAACGTAACGTACGAGAATGGGAGCGTTACAAAGTTGCAAAACAAAAACGTTATCTTGACCTTCTGGAATCTCGCGGGTGGTTGAATTTCTATTTTGAAGGAAATGATGCAAAAATAACAAAAAATATATAATCGGCCGATTTTCACAAGTCGAAGTTATAAAAATCGTCTATTGAAGATGAGAGCGTGCAGCTAGAAGCTTTCCCCATCACTGAAATGGAAAACCTTACATAACCTTTTATTCTTCCTGTCAACTAATCTATAAAATCTACTAGGTCCCGATGACGCTTGAGTAAATCCACATTTGGCATCCTCAGCTCTCCTACTATAATGGCAACCATTCACGCTTCGACTTCGCAACTTCAACGCGACGTCAACGTCGTGACAACGCTGCGCAGACGTTGGAGAAACGCCAACGCTCGCAAAACGCCAGTGGGATAGGGGCCTAAGTCTTTAACCCTTGATCTCACCTGGTGGTAAGGGACGATGCATTCTAAGATGAAAGCGAGTTATCTTTCAGAGGTTATTTAAAAAAAATACCGATTTCGTTCACTCGTTCACTCTGGACATACCTAGGTCTCAATAGGGACTATCACACAACTCGGTCTTGCGGTTCCGTATCCAGATTTTATTTATCCACCTAGTGGAGGGTTTTTGCCAAAACTTTTTAAGTACCTACGCTAAGAAAACTTTATTCCATATTAGCTGATGCCCGTCGCTGTCTGAGTGGATTTAGATTTTTAAAAATCCCTTGGGAACTCTATAATTTTCCCGGATAAAATGTACCTTATATTCTTCTCCAACATCTAGTCTATCTCTGTACCAAATTTCGTCAAAATCGGTTAAGCGGTTTAGGCGTGAAAGCGTAACATACAGAGAGAATTACTTTCGCATAGGCACGTGCCACTTCAACGAACTAAACATCTACGTCCACACCCACCGAGTAACGGCTATTGTGCGAGTATTTGACACAGCTATTACCTCCACTACGGCGACATAAGCGCCAATAAAAGTACATTGAGTGTTACATAAAACTATATACACGCCCCCAAACTCATATACCGTTTATAGTTCTCATACTTTAAAAAAAAAGAATGACACCACTTAACCCTCCTTTTAACGTCCCACAGCTGGGCTAGGATCTGGGTGGGCTAGGCACGCACGCACGCAGACACGTAAAATTTATAACACCCCATCGTTTTTGTGTCGGGGGTTAAAAACAACACGACATAAGATCATGAAATTGACCAATTACTGGAATTCGATCTATTAATAACACCACTGAATAGACGAGGAAACCTTAAATATTGAGTGCGGGTTTTTGAAGTTTGCTCCTATGGAAAAAAATCGCAGCTGAAGATGACATCAAACTTTGTTAGTTTTCTGATATCTACATTTTATACCATTATTTTTTACCTTGAAAAATCAAAAAACATCATCGATTCTTCGGTATTTCGCCAACACAGTATAAAAACATAGTACTTAACGTAGGAACGAACTTAATAACTTATTTTGACAACAATAATTCCCATTACCTTTAATAATAATTATCATCGCAAACACAATAACACCTTTGTATTGCAATATTGTACACAAATATTTATATTAATGCAAAATTAAATGTTTTTAAAACGTAACCCAACATAAAAGTACTTCGCAATTCCGAGTGTCTACATAATAATTAAAACCATTGTAATTTATATTCGGCACGAATTAATCCTTGTGTAACATGTATGCTCAACCTTTGGCATAATACTTCCTTTTTAATTTTTTCATAATGGCGTCCGTAATCCTTATATTGTATTGAATGAAGTCAATTTCGTAAATAGTGCAATGACAAATGAGTGATCTGGCTGATACTATCCAGATGTTTGTCATGCCGACATGGGTAAGCGCATTAGATGGTAGGCTACTTATTCGTCATTGGCAGTGACGAAACTGACAAAAAAAAACCTATCGTCTACTGGACCGCTAACGTTTTACTGATAGATATGCCAATCGTATAAAATCTATAAATATCTTAAAAATTCAATATAATAAATATAAACAATCACAATAATGTAAAAACAAAACTATGAGAACACTGGAGCATCCTCAGGAGATGTTGACTTTACAAGTTACAACGCACAATTTTTCAAAGGACTAAAATCCGATTCTATCGAATTAGAGTGAAATGAGATTGTTGTTCCTTGTTTATCATTGACTTCCGCAAATCGCTTCCTATCCTTCTTTCTACGGTATATTTTTCCTTAGCTGACTTGAAAGATAAACAATTCGCTTTTCGCAAAAATCTAAAATACTTTACAACGTCTAAAGGGCTGGTCAGCGGGCGTCGCCTAGGCGTCTCTTCTTCAGAAAACTCTGATATGTTTTTCTGCGACTTGTTTAACTTTTAAGTCAGCAAAGGAAAAAATAATTAAGTATGAAAATTTCGACCCGCGAAATGAAGTTTCATTACCACTGTCCATAGTGTTTATAAAGCATTGTATACAGTGGTACAAAATATCAATTGGGGCGGTGTCGTTTTTTATGCAGAGCGCTGTAAAACATCAGAGTCGCGTGTGTACTGGCCTTATGTGGGGTTGGCACGCGATGCTGTGAGCGCGCGGAAAAGTGATTAGTGGTGGATTATATGTCTGTTTTTATTTGTTCCCTCGTAACTCTTACACTTTGTTAGCGGTTAGGAAACAAGTGTAATGAAAATACTCTAGGTTTATGTGGCGCTTTATTCTATTGATGAAACGAGTTGTAAAGAATACTTATACCTACTAAGTATATATGTGTTGTATACGTGTAACTGTAAAGTCCATTAGACCATAAGTTTTGCTGTCTATTTTACCAGTCTCTGCTGTGATGGGCGGAAAACAGTTGTAATGTACTTATGTGATGATGTTTGTACTTGTAGTATAAATATCTGGAACATTCTCTGTTCCATCAGTCATTGATGATTGCGATAATTGACTGACGCACAACTTATCCGGATTGAGAAGTTAGAGCCAATAATTTCTATTGAACCATATCGCAAACTTCCCCCATCGTCAAAAAAAAATCACGCAGTTTGACCCAGAAATCTCGGAGAAATCGTGTAGAAACAGAAAAAATTATACGCACCGAATTGAAAACCTCCTTCTTTTTGGAAGTCGTTTAAAAATATATTCATATTTTTTATTATATTAATTTTTTTTTTACCTATTTAAAACTTGTGTTTGTGTCAGTACCCCAAAACCCTTTTATATTATTTTTAAAGGCAGCGCCTCGAATGATCGAATGTCCCGGATTCATGTTATACATTCAACTTCAAGTTATCCGATTCAAAGTGTTGTAATTTGTTAACTATTCCGAAAACGCGTGCAACCCGATTTTATAGAAATTTCCAACAAAGGCTTAGACTTCACAATGTTGCAGTTTCAGGAACGATGCCAGGCCGTGTTCTGATAAATAAAAATATTGACATTTATTTATTTTATTTTATTTATTTGCATTCATAATATGTTAATTATAATGACTTTGTCTAAAGGTTAAAGCAATTAAGGGATAAAAAAGGTTGCAAAGAGTAAAATCTCTACGTGGCCTGATACAAGAATTTATGATGACCTGGCTTGAAAACAAAAAATTCAAAATCGTTTATTTCACGTAAGCCAACGTGTGGCTTTTATGACATGTCAAGAATCTACCACCGGTTCGGAATGCTGATTCTGCTGAGAAGAGCCGGCAAGAAACTCAGCAGTTGCTCTTTTCAAAACAAAATGTTACAAGAAGTAGTTTAACTATCTTGTGGACAGCTGAAGCAAAGCCGAATAGAAAAGACATATTTTTTTAATCAGATATAAACTTTTACAAGTGCTTTCGAATCTACAAAGTCTATCAAAATCTTGTTATTAAGATTTCTATGATCCTGACATTGCATATATGCATTATGCATGCCTATTTAAAGTTTAGAAAATGAATGTAATGGTGGTAATATTTATGCTAAATACAGTAAGCCACAAAAAAAACATTTTTTTAAACATAGTTGACAATTTCTATAAAGTCAGGGCATACACATCAGCCCTTCAGTAATAAGTTTCAGTTTTCAGTGCGCCTGTCACGTGAATTATGAATTAACTTATTAAGCTTGTTTTGTTACATTTGAATTTTGTAACAGTTGTTCCTGTGTTTTGTTAGGGTTCCGTAGTAAACAAGGAACCCTTATAGTTTCGCCATGTCCGTCCGTCTGTCCGTCTGTCCGTCTGTCCGTCCGTCCTCGGTTAATCTCAGAGACTATTAGTGCTAGAAATCCGTAATTTGGCATGAGTATAAATATTAATCACGCCGACAAAGTGGTGAAATAAAATTTTGATAAATATTTTTTTTAGGGTAGCTCCCCTACATGTAAAGTGGGGATGAATATTTTTTTTCTCGTCTACCCCATAGTGTGGGGTATCGTTGAATAGGTCTTTTAAAAATACTGTGGGTGTGGGAACATCATTTTTCGATTTCTAGATCCGTTTGTAAAATATGATGTTTTAAAGTGCAAATTTTTATTAGAGTCAAGTGTCCCCCCCCCCTCTATCAGCCAAATGGCAGTATATAGGAACTTGAAAAAATTCACAGCAGTAGGGTATATAATCAATTTTAAAGGAAAACTATCACGGCTAAGTAGGGTTCACAGGTTAAGAAGTTATATCTGTTTTTCGAGGATTGTGACTACGGAACCCTACACTGCGCGTGGCCCGCCACGCACTTGGCCGGTTTTTTTTTTACCTAAATATGACATAGCCGGGTCAAAATAGACATTTCAATTGACAGTAATTCCCACAGAGCTGAATTTTGGTAGCTAGACCTTGGCTACACCAGTAGGAATAATGTGTCAAAAGTTCCCATTGATCCCATGTCTGCTAAAAAGTTATTCAAGGTCAAAATCAAAATTTTTGTTTTTTTTTTTAGATTTTTCTCGAAAACGGTAAGTTGTATAAAAATACAATCTAGGCAAAAATTGTAGAAAAAATTATCTACAAAAATATTCTTTATACTTTTTTTCATAGGAATCACCATTCCTAAGATATCGCCATTCTAAGACTACGTTAATAGTTCACTCCTGCTTCGAGATACTTTATCAATTTAAACATATTAAATATAAAAATTAAGAAATGTAAAAATCAGGGGTTTACTGAATAGATAAATGAACAATAATCCGCCGGAAATATAAAATTATCACAATTTTTCAATTAGTTATGCAATAGTTCATTTGCTACTTGAAGATGAAAATTGCAAGTATGATAAGTATTATTAAACTATGATTAAACTATAAATTTCAGATTTTTTTCCTTTCTTGAAGCTATTCCTGAAAGACTGTAGAATAGATTTCCGTTGGAAAAATTAAAAAAAAGTAATTTTTCAATTTTCTTAGGTGCAAAATTAGAAACTTAATTAAACATCTAATTTTGCGACTTAGTTAAAATATGACGTAAGTATGTATTTTGTAAATGTTGGAAAAAGTCAAGCCGTCTGGGAGCTTTCATCGTATCGATAGTAGTGGGTAGGTAATTACCACCCGTGCGAAGCCGAGGCAGGTCGCCAGTACATAATAATATACGTATAATGTATATTATAAAGTTTCTGGCATCATAACAACATCTCTGCCGTGAAACTACAGCAGCGTAACCGCTACGCGGGAAAAGGAGCATGTAAATATATTTTATAGGAGATATATTATAATATAAGCCTTTTAGTGTAAAGTCTCGACTTGAATTCATTGGTAGAGCATGCTACGTGGTTGTAAATTGCAAATGATATGGATGGATACTAATTTAATATAGCATCTCGCAGCTCGCTGGTGAAATAATTTTGGATCACCTTCTGGCATACTGGTTTTGTTTAATTCTGGCCCTGTATTTATGTTATATTGAGCGAGATACATTATTTAATTAGTACCATTCATTTGCAATTAACCGCGACGCAGCATGCTCCATCAATAAATTTAATCTGTGACTTTACACCAAAAAACTTATACATGGCAAAGATATTTCCACTTTATTGATATTAACAGATATGACAAACGTTGAGAGAAACAAGCCAGAAGGACCATTTGGCTACTTTTCCATTGCTGTCAATTTTCTACTGAACCTATGTAATTGAAGAATGAGATCATAATAACTCCAATGGTTGCCAATCTATATCTATATCTATATAATGGGTAAGATACTATAATTAAATAATGCACTAACTATGATGAAATCTACTTAATCTATTGAAATCCGAGATACAATCAACTTATCTAACTAGTCCTTTCGAAGACTTTTGTGTTAACTGCCTCGTCAGTCTAGTGGCCAGCTTGTTCGGCTGCGAACATGAGTTTCAGGATTCGAGTTCTGGGTCAGGCCAAAAAGAAAGAAAAGTTTTGTCCTGAGCCTGATCTATTCTGGTCGTGTTGCATCTGCGTTTCATCGAATTATGAGAGTGAAATAGTACAGAGTGCGCCTGTATTTGTTGCGTGCACAATTATGCACTATAATATCTCCTTCATAGTTAGCTAGTCTCTGCCTCCGTTGAGATTGGCCGCCGTGGCCGAAATTTGATCGGGAGAACATTTTAATATTATTTTATCAATATTGACAATAGAGAGGCTATCCTCTCTACTCATCTGGTAAATCTCTTTGCTGACATGTCAATAGGCTATAAAATTAAAAGAAAATTGCAATTTAACACCACAACACAACACAGTGTCGTGTTGCGGTAACATAACGGAGAGTTTAAAAGAACTAATTATTTTTTTTCTGTTTAATTTTATTTATTGGTAGCGTCGCACGCGAACCGAATTCAAATCGCAAAGTAAAAAACCTGTCAGAGCGGTACCTATCCTCCATAGGTTCGATACCTAGATATTATTAAATAGTAAAAAGTAATTTCAAAAACTAAATCCCGACTACTTAAAAATCGCGCTCTAAAAAGTACGAAAAAAAGAAAATATTCTCATCAGAAATTGTTTGTTGTGCGTGCGTGCGTGCGTGCGTGTGTCTGTCTGTTCCACCGTAGCGATCAGACGGGCGCACCAAATTGAATGCGGTTCTTTGGTTCGAAAGGTGAATTAATCGGGAGTGTTCTTAGCTATGTTTGATAGAAATCGGTCGAATATGGCCGCCGCCAAAAAATGGCGGATTACATATTTTTTCACAACTCCCTAAATATGGGTATCAAATGAAAGGGCTTGACTAGTAGAATCTACTATCCAATAATCACTATCCAAATCCAAGATGACCGCCAGCACAAAATGGCGGGGGTTTTTTAAATTTTTAATTTATACTTGTAATATTTGTTGTTTCCCACTATTGATATGCAGATAGGCATAAATATATCCGTTTAGATTAGGAAGTAGGCCGGTGTACCCTCTGTTTAGCATCTTTGCTCATTGCGAGTGAACTCTCACGACGGGAGCCGCCAAACCTGTTACATTCTTTCTCTGTTTGTTTGTTCCACGATACGCTCTGAATATACATTGGCGGTTCTTTTTAATTGCGACAAGTTTTTCGGACTCAAATCCGGACTAAGGGTCGGACCGTATGAAATCCTGTATCAGTTGGATACGGTGCCATCTATAATTTGGTATGCCTATGCCATCTACAAGCTCGAATTGAATTGATGCACTTCAACCTTATTAGGCTCTTGCAATTTTTCCTCTTCTGAAAAATCCTGTTGTAATGTCTGTACCGTCATAATCGGTTCAGCGGTTTAGACTTGAAAGCATAACAAACAAACGCATTTATAATATTAAAAAGAATAAGTTAGGATGGATATTGGATATGGATAATTGTATACACGAGCGGATTAGGCATCTACAGACGACTGTTTCAACATAGCGGTAGCCGATTTCTGTGGTCGAGGCCTTAATTCCGGGTTAGGGTACCAGTTTGGAGCTCGGTATTCGCGAGCTATGTTCCCCGGGACACGAGGCACATACCGAATCAGTTTAGCCGAAATTGGAACTCATTAACATACAGCTCTCTAAAAATTGAAGTGATAACGATCACAGGATCGCGACGGGATTTCAGATTGCACTTATTAGTTTTTAAAGATGTTCTAAATTAAGACGCCCGCCACCCTCTATAGAACTATGGGCTTCAAATATTTATCTATCTGGCCAGAGTGTGGCGCTACTATAATTGACCATAGACAATAGACATCACCTGACACTGCAGTCTGCACGGACATTTTGTAACAACTGAATTTTGGCGCCATACGCTAGTTGTATTATTTAAGTTTTTTATTTGTTGTTTTTGTTACTCAAAACTTTACAAGACGTGGTTTTTATTGTGCGGAAAAATGTGTAGCAGTGATACTGAATAGAATTTAACTCCACCTGACCACCGACCGACAATCTTTTGCCAGCAAAATCAAGGACAACTCACGACAAATACTTATTACCAAGATTTTATGGTTTGGATTTTAAGATATGAGTTTAGATAAAGTAGTGTATGAAACTCTACATAATTAGGTATTAAAGCACTCGTGTGATACTATTAAAAAACTCACCTGCGGCTCGTTTTTTAAACTAACACTCATGTTTTAATAACCTCTATTATGCAACCGTTTCATAAACTACTAAAATTTCACTTGCTTTATAACGGCGAAGGAAAATACTGTAAGGAAACCTGCATGGCTGTGAGTTCTCTATAGTGCTCTTAAAAGGCGTGTGAAGTCTACCAATCCGCACTTGGCCAGCGCTGTGTGGATTATGACCTAAACTCTTCTCATTCTGAGAGCAGACCTGTGCCCTGTATTGGGCCAGTAATGTGTTGACAATGATGATGATAATGATGATGTGATATGAGGTAATTAATGTTTAGAATTATGACGTTATAGTTCTATATATAAACGGCTAGGAAACGCTGAAAATCATCGTGGGTTTTTTGCGTGAAGTCGGGGTAATCAGATGTCGTTCTGAGCTACTTTCGATCTTATGTACATGTAATAAGGGCGAGACTTCATACTGCACTCCACTCCTTATCTAATGCAATATTTATAATTAGAATTATAAAACATCATTGCTATATAATCCAAGTAGTATTATGAAATATCTATAAGAAATTTACGGGAAAATTATCAGTATATTTCATTTTGCGCGGCGCTGCGTGTAATAAATAATGTGCATGTGACGAATCGCGACTCACCGCGGCTCGAACGCTTCCTATGCGATTTACGTTCAACGATAATTCAATTAAATGGATAAGGCATTATGAAAATAATGAGTATAAAAAAATAAGTATTTCTTCCAGGTCAGCCCACTTCCATATTAGACTGCATCGGTAACCATATCAGGCTAACTTTATGAGTATTCTATACATTTATACTTGTACATATTATACTTATTAAGTACGAGCGGATACCCGCGACTTCGTTCGCGTGGATATTGATTTTAATAATCCCGTGGGCATCATTTTGTTTTTCCTATGCTCCTTTGAGCTTAAACCTTGCTAAAAACTGTTAAAAGTTCACTGGCGGATGTTTAGGTACATCAAAATGTAAATATCCGCCAGTGAAAGTTCCATCAAAATCGGTCCAGCCTTTCGGAGATAAGCCAGTTGTCTTTAAAGTATCTACTTTCTAACAAAAAAAGAATGAATGAAATCGGACCACCCGTTAACGAATTACAGCTAATTACACATTTTGCCTTTCATCCCCTCTCCCAAGGGAACCGTGCTGAATTTCGAGATAAAAAGTATCCTATTATGTTACTCCATAGTATTAACTTAAATCATGCCGAGTTTCATTTCAATCCATTCAGTAGTTTTTACGTGATGCGCGCACAAACATACAGACAAACAGACAAACAGATAAACAGACAAACAGACAAACAGACAAAAATTTCAAAAATAGCTTTTTTACGTTCTATTACTTATCCCTAACATCCCCCAGTTATTATTTTGCAAAAATCTTCAATGTACAGATACGGCAATTCTACGATTTTATTATATGTATAAGTAGATGAATCTCATATAAAAGTAGGTGGAATTTTGCCATTTTCTGTTAAATAAAATAGTTAAAATTGATTAAATAAAACCTTTATTCAAAAAAGTTTTCATTTTATTTACTTACATTGAAATATTGTATCATCTATCTATCTATCTATAGTAATATAAAATAGCTTGTCCTGACTGACAATCAACGCACAGCCAAAACCACTGAAGCTAGAAACTTGAAATTTTCACAGCAGCTTTCTTTTATGACGTAAGCGCACACTAAGAAAGGATGATTGCGAATTCTACCCCTAAGCGGGTTAAATAGGGGATGAAAGTTTATATGAAAGTCCGCCATTTTTCAAGTTATATCCATGAAAATTGGTATTTAGGTTTTCGGTTAAAAATAAAGAGTTACCAGATTAAAAAACTTTGGAAAAAATACCCCCAAGTGGGTTAAATGGGGGATGAAAGTTTGTATGAAAGTCCGTTATTTTTAAAGTTATATCAATGAAAATCGGTATTTGTACTGTCGGTTAAAAATAAAGAATTACGTGTTTCAGGATTTTAGGGAATTCTATCCCCAAGTGGGTTAAATAGGGAATGAGATTTGTATGAAAGCACGCGGGCGAAGTCGCGAGCATCAGCTAGTTTTACAATAAAGAGGAAGGAATTTAATTTTTGCTCTCTCGTGTTTCATTTTGTTATATATTTTTACTTAAATCCACACGAGAATAAAATAGTTTAGCTCAATTTAATATTTCTTTCACTTTCGTCTTATATTTTGCTTATATTTTTATTTAAATCCACACACACACAAAAAAGTGTATGTCTCAATTGCCGCATCCAGCCAATGGCGACTTGTGTTACATAGTTCGTGCACCACTATTACCGATCGGTTCCGCGCGACGCCGGGCGCTGGTAATAGGCTAACACAATTACGATAATACGCACCACACACTGGATTTAATTACGTTTCTTATATTGCAAATTAGTTGCGATATCAATCTTCACGATGCCTCCTACAATGCTATTTTTGATCGAGTGCGACGTGCGACTTATTTTACCCGACTACGGGAAGGTGAATGTGTTTATGTGTGTGTTTATATGTGTGTGTTCTAATAGAGACGTAAAGATAAATTCAGTATGGCGAATATTACAAACAAAATACATCATAATTTTACTAAACAAAAGATCTCTTTGTCTAGATTCCAAGTAGTAAATGTTATATTTGACGTAATTTAACGTCTTATAAATCGATGAACGCCTTCCGCACGCACGAAAAAGCATGACTCATTGTCACACGCCGCGTGCAAGCGAGAGCGCGGAACAAGCGATAGAGAGGCAATGACGTTTTCACGTAAAATTATTGTCCGTATACCGACTTTACAGAGAACCAAAATTTTTTTTAATTTGATTCAATCTTACTATGGTCAATGGTGTTACTAAATTGACTGTTTCAACCCACTTTGCTTGTTTTTTTAGCAAGTTTAAACTTTAACGGTAACTTCACTCTAACCGCTCGATGTGCAACTGGTCCAACAAGGCCAAGAGGTGGTCGAAACATCAAGCCGCTAAGCCGAAAATGTGGAAAGTAATATTACCTCCAATATTTATGACACGGTTAGAAAAAGCCCTGGTATCCCAAATGGTACCTACGTCGATCCGTGATTCCTACTGGGCAGTGGGTGGTGGTTTTTGTCGAGACCGCATTTCACGCATAGCTCCTGAACTCTTTATGTCGATCTCGTTATGCCAACATGCTTTCTAATTAAGGACTTTTTTTAACCCCCGACGCACAAAACGACGTTATAAGTTTGACGTGTCTGTGTGTGTGTGTCTGTCTGTTCCCACGTAGTGCTCAAACGGATCAACCGATTTAAATGCGTTTTTTTTTGTTTGAAAGGTGAATTAGTTGGAAGTGTGCTTAGTAGCTATTTATGTTTTATGAAAATCGGTCTAAGATGGGCACCGCCACAAAATGGCGGATTGCATATTTTTTCAGAACTCCCTAAATATGGGTATCAAATGAAAGGGCTTGACTAGTAGAATTACTAGTAGAACTTGACTATGTGAAAGTAAGATGGCCGCCACAATATAGCGAATGTCGGGGGTTTGTTAAATTTTTAATTTATACTTTTTTCATCGTTTTATTCATCTACAAGTTAGCCCCTGACTGCGAGTTCTCCTGATGGTAAGTAAGTGACGATGAAGTCTAAGACGGAAACATACATACCTACACCTATAAAATTTTGTATATTTGTTTGGAAGCCCATCATAGATTATCATAATCCATACTAAATCACTATCACTACATAGCATAAAACAAAGTCGCTTTCTCTGTCCCTATGTCCCTATGTATGCTTAAATCTTTAAAACTACGCAACGGATTTTGATGCGGATTTTTTTAATAGATAGAGTGATTCAAGAGGTAGGTTTGTAAGTAGAAAAATTGGACCCGGTAGGTGGCGCTAATAGCGGGCAGGACGACGTCTGCCGGGTCCGCTAGTATTATATAAAAATCAATGCCACTTTTCGTTGTAATTTTATAACTCAAGAACGGGCTCACCTATCCAAACCAAATGTTTAGGCTTTGTTTGGACTATGTATTAGATAGTTTATGTGAAGTTTGCACAAAATCAGTCAAGCGGTTTTTCATTTATCACGTTTTTCATTTTTATCAATGGGTTCCTGGATGGTTTGAAAACAATTACCGGGTAGGTACAGGTAACCCACCGGGTCTCAGTAGGTGGCGTTGATGTCGTTATGTCACCGGGCAGGATGACGTCTGCCAGGTCCGCTAGTAATTTATAATATTAAATATTATAAATGCGAAAGTGTTTGTATGTCTGTCTGTCTGCTAGCTTTTCACGGCTCAACAGTTTAACCGATTTTGATGAAAGTTTGTACAGAGGTAGCTTACATCCCTGGGACGGACATATTATGCTACTTTTTCTCCCAGAAAATTAAAGAGTTCCCACGGGATTCTTAAGAGCCCTCTCCATGGCAGCGACAAATCGTTGGTGAGTGGAGTCTAAAACAGTGATTTCTGCATTTAGAGAGCGAGACGTCTTCAGTAAAGAAGAGTACTAAAAATATATACATAAATAAATAATAAATTAATTAAATAAATAAATTTTGCTTGAGATATCATGATTTTTAGTGAAAAACGGCAAAGTAAAAAGATGCAAATCTAGGTTTGGTATTTCGCCTATTTTAGCAAATATTTGGCAATTTTTTACATGAACTAAAGACATTTGTAATTATTATGAAGTAACCTATGATAAGACTACGGTCGTTTTTCAATTTTCTAGTTTCTTATACTTATACTTAGTTTATTTACGCATGAAGTTGCCCCAAAATTTGCCCAAAAATAGTGATTTTTCAAGCGTCATAACTTTCAAAATAAATATAATTTTACTAATATTTTTATTTTATGGCATAGATAATGGAGATATAAATTGATATCTGGCTTAACTTTAGACCTATTGCTACAAATATTAGAATAATAGGCGTAATAAGTTTGTATGGAGAAGCGCGTGAAGAGAGCGGCCCGTCCATTTAACCGATTTATACGAAATTTGATACAATGGTAGCTTGCATCCCAGAAATTGGCATAGGCAACTGTTATCCAAAAAAATAAAATAGTTCCCACAGGATTTTAAAAAACCTAAATCCTAGCGGACGAAGTCGCATCATCTACCTACTATGTCAATATTTTGCAGTTGTAATAATATAACATGCATAGTATGATCTGTGTCGAATTGATAACCTCCTTTTTTGAGGTCGGTTAAAAACTTGTAATAAATGTACCTAATCCCCGGCTACCAGTCTTTCCACTGAGCGATTGCCATCTAACCTCCGCAAGTCCGCAACCGGTTGAGTGTAGACAAGTAGCTCATACCTACTTGAAATATTTCACACTTTATGGAAACGATTATAATAACCACGTCAGTGATGAGAACCGGGACTGCCGACCTCAAATGCTCTCCGAGGCGCGTAGTACAAGGCCGAAATTTCTACAACATATTTTAGTTAAGTATTTTTAATTTCTTAGCGCTTGACTGCAATCTCACCTTTTGGAGAATGATGATGGGATTGATGAGCACTAAACTTTATATTACCCTTGTCGGTTCAACATCCTCTCTCTCTACAGTTGGTCAAGATGATCGTGATCGGGATATAGCGAGTCACATCTTGGCGGTAAATGATGCCCTTCCACCGGATATATCTTTGGTCATAATGGTACAGCATCGTAAAAGTTAAAAGTGCCAGTTTCCTTAAGCTGATCTGACCACTGGGATGGTGGCTTTTGTCTTCTACGTTCTCGACCACAATCACCTCTCAATACCTATACCTATTTAGATATTACCAAATAGCTAAGGATGCGCTGAAAGCAGGTGCTTCAACAAAGTGTTTTAATCTGTAATTGAGGAAGAATTAATGCTTTTGTACATTTAAGTGTGCACGGAATACGTAATACCACAATATGATGATGAGATGTCAAATTACGACGTCTGTATGCTTAGTCCCACTTTTCAGCGCTCCAAAACTTTAATAGTAGTACTAGCGGACCCGGCAGACGTCGTCCTGTCCGCTATTAGCGCCACCTACCGGGTCCAATTTTTCTACCTATAAACCTACCTCTTGAATCACTCTATCTATTAAGAAAACTGCATCAAAATCCGTTGCGTAGTTTTCAAGATTTAAGCATACATAGGGATATAGGGACAGAGAAAGCGACTTTGCTTTATACTATGTAGTGATACTATTGATCGAATCACAATGACTTCAGAGTCAAATGGGCCTAAAATGGCTTATATTAAGGTTTGAGTTCGCCAATACCTACATTCAGCATTCGAAAACAGCCAGCGCCCCAAGCAGAAATGTTGTAAAATAAATATTCGAACTATTGAATTACGACTTTAAAATAAGAGACTTTGGGTTCATTTTGCTCTGAAGTCATTGTGTGTCAATAAGCATAGGTACTGCTCGTACATATCAAATAATTTCCAAAAATCTCAAAGCTGTCACTTTAATGTAGGTACATTACTAGGATCAAGAGGAGGTACTTATATACTTTATCTTAGGTAGGTACATTAAATATCACAACTCACTCATATTTAAGTATAAACCCACAGCAGATTCATATAAGGAATAATTCCAAAGATACAAAAAGATTATAAAGAGAAGTCATTGAACATTGTGTTTTAATTTTGTAATCTGTTTTGGAGTAAAAAAATGCCACACATCCCGAGCATGCGCGCCAAAAGTCGACGAAAAATTGACCAAAAACCTTAAGATGCATCAAGACAAAGGAATTTCTAATAGACATTGCGGTAGGAATCCTAACGACATGAAATTAGTTTTGTTTATTGTCATGTCTTTTGATCTTTCTGTCTGTTGTTCTGATAAAAAGTTTTAGCATAAAATGTTGGTAAGTAGTATAAGATAAAAAATCTTTTCAAAAATCGCCTTAAATGCTACTAATAATAATAATAATAAGATAAATGCTACTAAGGTAGGTACTACATACAAAGTATTAAAAATGTTAAACTAAAAATAATTTTTGTTCGCATATAAGTATATTGTGAATGTCTGATAAGACGTCGCGCACACATTTCGTCGTTTCTTTTTATGTCCTCTGACTTCAACATAGGTTATGCCATTAAAACGTCCAAAAATACCCTGACACTGATTTACTTGGCCCCATCGATCGCGTAATTGCACAGTGGCTAAAACGCTATCCCCCGGACAAAATTACCCCGGCAGAAAACGATCGGAGAGAAAGTTCTTTACAAAAATCTCTCCTTTTTTCTCTCTCTTAAAATCACCAAAGCCATTACGCTGGAGCGTCCTTACAAAAGGCCTTTTGAAATTGCAACGGCATTATTACTAATGGCCATGCGAGGGAATTGGTCGGACTCATTCATACGCGCTTACAAATTCGAAAGAATATAGAAATTATACCAGTTAGCCCGGTCAATCGCGAAAAACCCGTTTTTGTGACCTTTGACTCCGAGTAATTTTTTTTCCAGGTGTCGAATCGATGAGGACTTTTCACATTTCATTTATAATAGTGTTTTGAACAATTTCAGCCAAGTGCAGTGAATTATTGTAACCTCATCCCTATTTTTTAGTCTAATTTGACCGGGCTAAGTGGGAGCGATAAAAAAATTATGTAATTTGGGGACTAAAAAGGTTCTTTCTACAAAGAAAAGATTCATTGAGCTATAATCTGTTTTTCCTTACTTGTCATAAAAGGCAATCAAGTCCCTTTTCGCAGAAACGCGTAAGCGACGCGGTGTGCTCGGCGCATAGGATGTTATTACCGCGAACTAATAATGAAGCCATGATTACAAGAACGTCTAAAACGTAGGGGCAAGGGTGTCGCTTACGCATTTCACCGAGAGGTTTTTTCGCGATTTCTTTACCTGTGCTAAGGAAAACAGATTGTAGATAAAAGTAAAGAATGTGAAGGAAATTCTAACTCTTATTGTTATCTATTAATGGTATAGGTACCTACAGTAAAGAATATTTTCATTTCATTGTCATTTCATTTCAATGTGATGGTCCCTGATGGAAGTGCGCCGTCACGGTTCATATGGCTTATTTTATTCAAAAGTTCGTGTGTAGTTTCTTATATATCTTACTTTATCATTTATTCCAGTTCAAATTGAGCAATTCCTATTTCCGTCCGACTCGGAGCCTTAGAAATATCAATAATTTCACCGTCTAGCTGCCGATACGCCGATATGCCGCTACGCCGGTCGTCCGGGACGGGGACGGGGCCAAATTAGATTCAATTTGGACGAGACGACGCGCCGCACTTATTACCCAAATAGATACTGAATTACTTAGGTATTATTTTAACCTAGGCACAAGTATATTTTAACGTAGATTTGACGTGCTAAAGTGGCTCTATTTGGATACTCCACCCCACTCCACTACAGCTTGTTAACGCCGCACTGCAGGGCACAGACCTGCTCTCTCATAGGTGACAGAGATTTAGAGCTTAGAGCCGCCATGCTGTTCCAATGCAAGTTGGCGAACTTTGAAGACTATTGTCACATGATAGTGATAATAGTCGGGACGACTGCTTAACGTGCTCTCCGAGGCACAGGGTTGAAACACCGCCAACTACCAACTCTGGAGTGGCACTGAGAATTTCTTGACAGAAAATCCCACTAACAATTATTTGTCCGACCCGGGAATCGAACCCCGGACCTCGTGATCCGCAGTCCACTGTGAAAGGGGATACCTAGTGTGAGAAAGAAGATAGTCCGATATTGCCCTTGACAGCTGAAAATTCACCTCTCACAGCACAGCAGTCTTGTCGTGACCACGATCCATGCAACTGGATCGAAATATAGACCAACAAGCAAACATTTTTATCGTTGTATATACCCGCACGAGTATTTTACATTAGATTATATTAGAAACTAGCTTTTGCCTGCGGCTTCGCCCGCGTGAAGTTCAAATCCTGAGGGAATCGTGGATTTCTGGTTCCCGTTCTCGCTCCCTTTGCCAACCTTTATACTTACTTTCAAGGTAGTTTGCTATAGTGATCTACCTATAGCTGTAGCTGTAGATTTGGGTTTTTTCATAATCCCGCGGGAACTGTGGATTTTCCAGGATAAAAATAGCCTATGTGTTAAGTCAGGGCATTATCTATCTCCATTCAAAATTTCAGGCAAATCTGCTCAGTAGTTGCGACGTTATAGAGTAACAAACACATATATATACACACACCCACACACACATACACACGCTTCGTCTTTATAATATTAGTGTGATTATGTTAGAACTAAATTGACAGTATCAAGAGTATGGATTGAGCGATTCCTCTGGTAGCCATAGAAATATAATTTCCACATCTAGGCACCACTCAACATGTCGATCGTCGCAGGATGGGGCCAAATTAAATTCAAATCAGGCGAGACGACGCGCCGTCCTTATTATCTACCTACAAACTGAATTACCTCGTCTGCTCTTTGTAAATGATACCTTTAGATCTGCTGCCTGATATTGATTTTAATGTGGTTAAATTAATTCTGTAGACCCGAACTGGTGTCTGGATTTGCGCTTTGAGCGGACCAGAACTCACTTTGAAGGAAAATTCCTCATATATTGCTATTTGTTATCGTTGGATTAAAAAAATACTAAGCATTTATTGTACTTAACACGTGCATGAAATTATAATTTAATACTTTCCTATAGTCAATAGGCTTGACTTGTAAGTCTAGCACTTTCAATTGATACCCATATCGAGGGAGTTGTAAAAAAATATGTACCTAATCCGCCATTTTGTGGCGGCGGCCATCTTGGATTACTGAAAGCTTTCTTCTTAGACTGCATCACCATTTATTACCAGGTGAGATCGTATTCAAGAGCTAACAGCTATCTTGGAACAAAAAATAAAGACTTTAAAATTTTCACCCCAAGATATTGAACTGTACTGAACAATGTTCCACAATATCAACATCACATTCTCCTAACCATCCGGGATTGCATATGTGTTGGTTGAATTCTTCAGCTCATTGCGCCATATTCATATTCAACACGTCTGGCCTGTGGTCTCTCACATACATACACCATGTGATGTAGGGCATTGAGGAAGGACCGCCTCAGTGAAAGCGATTTCAACTCGATGCCATATGTTACTGGCAAAAACGTACCACGATTCAGGCTTGCGGTACGATACCGTGTAGAACGCCACTACTTCTACACGTAACACGGCTATATGGCTTAAGTGTATGGATATCTATGGGTACCCACGTATCTATGGGTTAAATTAAATCAGCCATGCCCATTTTTTAAACCCTGATGCAAAAACGACGGGGTGTTATAAGTTTGACGTGTCTCTGTGTGTATGTGTGTATGTCTCAAACGGGTGAACCGATTTGAATGCGGTTTTTTTGTTTGAAAGGTGAATTAGTTGGGAGTGTTCTTAGCTATGTTTGATGAAAATCGGTCCAAGATGCCACAAAATGGCGGATTACATATTTTTTCACAACTCCCTCAATATGTATATCAAATGAAAGGGCTTGACTAGTAGAATAGCACAATGTAAATTCAAGATAGCCATCACCACAAAATGGCGAATGTCGGAGTTTTTAAATGTTTAATTTACTTTTGTTTACTGACCATTTTTAGGTAAGACCATCCCAAGAGATAAAATGTATCTAACAATCGCTCCTACTACCGCCATACGCAATAACTCACCACTCTATCGGCTGTCTACACACGTCTTTCGCCATTTAACTCGATTGATGACGTCACTATGTTCTTTTCAGTACCATGTTTAGTGCTTACGTTTCACCCCGGCTGCTCCACAAAGACCTGTCTACGACGTCTCTCTTTCACACTTAGAGACCTAAGAAACCATGAACATAGTATTTGAAAGCGTTTTTACTGATCATCGGTGAGTCCATTTCAGGAAATAAAAATGTAACAATCGCTCCCACTGCTGCCATACGCAATAACTCACCACTCTATCGGCTGTCTCCACACGTCTTTCGCCATTTAACTCGATTGATGACGTCACTATGTCCCGTTCAGTGCACGCGAGTCACCCAAGCTGCTCTGCAAAGACCCGGCACCGGGTCACGTAGTGCTGAAAAATTGAACTCTGACTTTTCGGTGGCTTTTGGCAAACGTCAATCAATTCAAGCCCTGAATGTGGCTGATTGACGGACGTGTTCGGGGACTTGTCGAACCAAAAATCAGATTTTGCTGGGATAAAAAGTATGTATATTGCTGGGATAAAAAGTAGTACATACGTAGTATGTATTGTATATACTTTATTGTACACTACATAGGTACAAGATCGTGTGCTGTGGCGATTCTTGCAAGAGACCTATGTCCAGCAGTGGACGTCTATTGGTTGAAGTTGAAACGAACAAACGAACGAACACTACATAAGAAAAAACACAAAGGATATGTTATAGAAAACAGAACTTAAAACATGGGTAGGTACAACAAGGCGGTCTTATCGTTAAATAGCGATCTCTTCCAGACAACCTTAAATGAAAAATCTTAACCTGAAAATGAAGTAGTGGACAGCGGGAGGTGATGTGTATGTGTGTATGTTTGTTACACTATAACGTCGCAATTACTGAACCAATTTGACTGAAATTTTGAATGGAGATAGATTATGCTCATAAGCACAATAAGCACATTTTTTATCCTGGAAAAATCTACAGTTCTCGTGGGATTTTGAAAAACCGAAATCTACAGCTACAGTTATAGGTAGATTACTATAGCAAACTTCCATATAAGTAGGTATAAAGGTTGGAAAAGGGAGCGGGAACGAGACCACGACCAGAAATCCACGATTCCCTCCGGATTTGTGAAAAAACCGAAATTCACGCGGGCGAAGCCGCGGGCAGAAGCTAGTAGTTATATAAAGTACACATTTCTCCGTCTCGAATGCAAGTTATCTTTGTGCCAAAATATTACTTTTGTATTTATAATGTTAGCATGGATATTACGAAGATTGTCTAAAAATATATTTTAAAAAAGGACAAGATTATCAATTCGAAGCTTATTGTTTGGTTCCATATTTTTACATCGAATCTACCTACCTTTTTTCATTTGAAAAGGGTAGTAGGCTTTGTCGGGACATTGTCAGCATTGTCGAACCAAAAGGCGAACAAAGAAAATGTTTACTGTCTAAGTATAACGACACGCCACACGAGCGTGTTTCATAATAAGTTATTTTGAGCAAGAAACTTTGAGGATAGCTCCGAGAGCTATGCTTGGAGTTTCTCTGATCAAATAAGAAATGAGGAGAACCGGAGTCACATATATAGTTCAACAGGTTTTGAAACTGTAATCGCAATGAGCGAGGCACATAGTTCGAAGAACCGATAGACGTTGGGGGTGTCCCAAGGTGCTGGAATGGTGACCTCGTACCGGAAAGCGTAGTGTTGGCAGACCCCTCACTAGGTGTACTGACAATATTAGATGTGTCGCAGGGAACTACTGGATACAAGCGGCTCAAGATCGCGGCATGTAAATTGGACGTATATCGGTTGCTGACGACGGCGACAAAGAAGAAAAGAGATTTGGCGCTAACCTGCTCTCAAAGTAGACACTGCCCGGGCAGTGTTGACTTTGTACGCCCATTACACTTTGTCCGTAACATATAGATTTTTACATCTCCTATTATCTTGGCCTTGAGTTGGCTACCATTTTGGCAAGGCTTCAACATGGTATGTGCTTTATAATAGAAGATTAATGCAGACAAAAGTCTGGAAGTATTCAGCCACTTTATATGATTAGTCTTGGTCAGCGGATCTCAACCTCTGCGAGGCCGCTAAGGACCCCTTGAGACAAAGCCGGTCCTTACTAGTTAGAAGTGCCTCCTTGAAATAATCCTGCTCGATAATGTCGTTTAATTTTTGTTTTACAATGAAAGTTAATTGAAGTTAAATAATTAAGTAAGTGGATACTTTAATTGACACTAAATTACAATAAAATATACCTACCTACGATTCTCAAATAATTTTTACTTCATTTTTTGATAGTAACTATTTAATTTAAGTACCTAATATTTTATCTTATACAATAGATTCGATTTAGATTTTTTATGATGAAAGTTTACTTTATGGAGATTCTAATTCAGATCATTGATTAAAAATTGCTACACTGTAGGTACAGTTTTCGAATGGCAATCAATTTTAAAACTATTTACGAAGGCTTAAAACTAAAGCTAAGTATAAGGGATTAGAGCGAAATTACATAAGTTTTGGGAACCACTGAGTATATTGTGGATACTTTTTCAAGATAACACGGATGGATAAAGAAAACGTACTATATATTTACACTGCCCAGTGAGGCACTTATCGCTATTTACACACAGTCATAACAATAAATGATTTACTCTATCCACTGGAGCTTACTGAGTAATGAAATTAGGTGGGTAATATAGTCTGTTCGTTTTCTTACGGTCAACTTTTGTGTCTAGCCGCCTCCACCGCGCGGTGTTTTGCCAAAGACACCGCCGTGACTTCAAAGCATGCCGCGAGGGGTGTACAGGCACAAGGGGTTTTGGCGTTTTATACCTACTCATATTTTTTCATTAAAATTCTCTTTCCTTTTTATATTTTTTTATATTCGTATTTTATTACAATATAACCATAAACATAAAATATAATATTCTCATGAACACGGGTCTTCTCTCAAAATGAGAAGGATTTTAACCATAGTCTACCACGCTGGCCAAGTGCGGATTGGCAGACTATTCGGAGATTCTGTTAGAATAGAAAAAAAATTACAAACAGAAAAAAAGTAATAAAAATAAATGCAGAATACTAAGAGCACCTGCGCCTGTACCGACACTAAGTTACCGAACGAACTATACTTACAGCTGCACAGATTAGGTGAAAGATGGGTCGCTTCACTTCTTTGTTAATAATAACATTGTCGTCACATAATACATATTAGTACCTGCAAGATACAGTCTTATAGAAGACTAGCTGACCCTCGCGACTTCGTCCGCGTGTTTATAGGTTTTATATAGGAGCCTGTTACTCCTTATAACATTGAAAGTTCCATTAAAATCGATCCAGCCGTTTCGGAGATTAGCTGGAACAAATAGACAGATCGACAAACATAAATTTAAACGCATACCAGTTTAAAATAAGCCGTACGTTCAAAGATCCGGGTCCCAAGTTATTTGAACCCAATACTGAGGGTTGTAATGTCTGTCATTTCTGAACTAAAAAACCTATGACCTTGAAATATTTACGGGACAATAAATATAGTACTACCTTTCTAACAAAAAAAGAATGAGTGAAATCAAACTACAGGTTCATGAATTACAGCTAAATACACGTTTTAACTTTCATCCCCTCTCCCAAGGGAACCGTGCTGAATTTCGGGATAAAAAGTATCCTATGTCCTACCTCGGAGTATAAACTCAAATCGTACCAAGTTTCATTCGAATCCATTCAGTAGTTTCGGCGTGATGCGCGGCCAAGATACAGACAGACAGACAGACAGACAGACAGACAGACAGACAGACAGAAAGACAGACAGACAGACAGACAAAAATGAAAAAAATTGCAGTTTTGGCTTCAGTATCGATTATAGAGTGCCCTCCAATAAAAATTTTCAAAATATCTTCAATGTACAGAATTGGATCTGTTACAGTTTTATTATATTATAGAAGATTTACTTCGTAAAATCATTTAAATAAATAGCGACTCTTATTACGCCACAATAAAGTGCAATTCAGGTCGCAGTAGCGCTACTTACCGTTATGTGTATATGTTACAGCCAAAGTAATTAATTAGCTTTTATTCATAATGACTGGCAATTATAAATAATATCTAAATTGTCCAGATATTATTCATAATATCATTTCAAACCAGACATTATTCATAATAGCAGGTGAACGTTGGTCAAAATGATAAATACGGCCCGACTTGCTTCCCCTCCCGCATCTCATTCCTTTGTGGTGTGGCGTGATCACCACGATCTCGTAATCTAAACTACCCTATCCTAACCTAACCTAACCTAGCCTAAAATTTCTCATGTAGACCGTGCCAAAGCTGATGATAGAAACATTATAAGCATAACTGTTGTAATTTCTCCGGAGACACCTCAGGAGATAAGTACCTGACGAAAATAAGTATTATTAATTAACTAGTGGATGCCTGCCACTTCGCCCGCGTGGATTTAGGTTTTTAAAAATCCCGCGGAAACTCTTTGTTTTTCCTAAACTCCTTTGAGCTCATACTGTTAAAAGTGGCGCATTAAAATGGAACTACAGTAATGAGTATTAATTTTTTAATAGTTCTTTCCCATCCTAAATTTCTCCCAATGATGTCCCATCAAAATCGGTCAAGCATTTCGGAGACCGTCAAACACAAATTTAAATGCACCCCAGATGATAATCCAGACTTTTAAAGATTCCTGTGGAATCCCGGTTCCAAGTTATATGGAATACTGAGGATTGTGATTCTGAACTACAAAACCGATGACCTTGAAATATTTACGGAATAATAGAATAGAATAGAAAAGTTTTTTATTCAAATAAACTTTTACAAGTACTTTTGAATCGTCAATTGAATCTACCACTGGTTCGGAATGCTGTTCCAGCCGAGAAGAACCAGTAAGAAACTCGGCGTTTGCTCTTTTTAAAAATAACAATATAATAACTTAAATCATGCCAAGTTTCATTTAACAGACCACGTAGTTTTGTCTGCTCTGCCACTAGAGTATTTTTATAAAGCCGTAGGCGCGAAGGGAGAGCAGCCCCCGCCCGCCTCCTCACCGCTCACCTCCGCAGCTTCGGCTTGCTGGTCGCCTTCGGCGAGCTGCCTCATCCGCTACGGCTCGCACGGGTGCCTGCGATTTGCTACGCAAGGGCGATGGGGCTGCACTTCCCGCAGCGCCGAAGCCGTTGTAGAAGTAACTAAGTATGTTTTTGGGTGGTATAAACTGTTTATTTGACGTTATATATTGCAATATCTGGTGATCAGTTAAACATAACTCCTTGTTTTGTTACTTTATCCAAGTCTTGCAAGATATTATATAAAATAGCTGAATATTATTTATAATAGCTAGATAATTTTAATAATTCTGTGTCAATTATTACTTTATCCAAATTGAGTTGATATTATTTATAATAGCTGGATAGTATACATAATATCCTTATTTATTACTTTGGCTGTAACATATATACCGTTAGTAACCTAGGCTTTGCTTCTCCTTCTATCGCGTAGCTCTTATACCTTCCGACTAATAAGGGTTGTTGATTGAGCCCGACCAACCGAAGCGCGCTAGGTACTTGTAGCGGCATACCTACAATGCGGAGTGCGCCTGGCTTGCTGGTCGGTAAATACATGCATATAAGATAGCTATTAATTATTTATTTGAAATAAACTACGTGTTGCTCTGTAAACAAAGAAACGAATTTTTTTTTTACAATATGCCAATCGTTTGATGGTTTTTATCGTTTTACAATTTTATCGCAATTCTGTTTTGTAACCTCCATTTTTATTTACATAACATAAACATTTTAAAAGAGTCATCATCATCATCATGATCAACCGATTACCGGCTCACTACAGAGCACGGGTCTCCTCCCAGAGTGAGAAGGGTTTTGGCCATAGTCTACCACGCTGGCCAAGCGGATTGGCAGACTTCACACACCTTTGAGAGGTTATGGAGAACTCTCAGGCATGCAGGTTTCCTCACGATGTTTTCCTTCACCGTTAAAGCAAGTGATATTTAAATACTTAAAACGCACATAACTCCGAAAATTAGAGGTGCGTGCCCGGGATCGAACCCACGACCTCCGATTAGAAGTCGGTCGTCTTAACCACTAGGCTATCACAGCTTCTTTAAATTAAAAGAGTCGGATGTGCCCAATATTCAATCGCAAGTTATACAAAGGTGGATCACGGTAAATGGTCGCGAAACTAAGCTATCCTACCTTCTTTGTAATTTTGTAATTTATGTGTACATAGTAGTTGTATAAATATACACTCACTTCTTTTGTGCGGTTAGGTAGGTATATAAACAGACGGCCTTGTGTTAAGCATCTACGCAGATATATTAATTAGATCGTCGCATAATAAATTAATTGGCTTATTCTCCTTATCCTGATCCTTATTAGGGTTCCGTACCCAAAGGGTAAAACGGGACCCTATTACCTACTGACACTTCGCTGTTGGTCTGTCTCTGTGTCCGTCTGTTACCAGGCTGTATCACTTGAACTGTGATAGTAAGACTATTGAAATTTTCACAGATGATACTTATTTATGTTTCCGCTATAACAACAATAATACTAAAAAACAGAATAAAAGAGCGTGCGTGCGTGCGTGCGTGCGTGCGTGCGTTCGTACGTGCGTGCGTGCATGCGTGTGTGTGTGTGTGTCTGTCTGTTCCCCTGTGGCGCTCAAACGGGTGGACCGATTTGAATGGGGTTTTTTTTTGTTTGAAAGGTGAATTAGTCGAGTGTTGTTAGCTATGTTTGATGAATATCGGTCCAAGATGGCCGCCGCTACAAAATGGTGGATTACATATTTTTTCACAACTCCCTTAATATGGCTATCAAATGAAAGGGCTTGACTAGTAGAATAGCACTATTGCAAATACAATATTGGCCGCCGCCACAAAATGGCGAATGTCGGGGGTTTTTTAAATTTCTAATTTAAACTGTTTGTTCGTTTTTGCTCGATACTGATAACGGCAACAGTTAGACGCTTGAAATATTCACAGAATATTTTGTTATATATTCACTTTAAAATAAATAATCAAATTAAAATAAAACAAATATGTAAGTGGGTGTAATATCCCATACAACAGACATTATTTTTTTGCCGTTTTTATAGATACGGAACGGTAGTCTGAACCCTTCGTGCGCGAGTCCGACTTGCACTTGGCCGGTTGTAACTTGTATATCAATCATTTATGAATGTTATACCAGGTTAAGAGCCACTTATGTAGAACTTATTGAATAATAATTTATTGTTTATACAAGCATACTTCAGCCTGAAACATAATATTATGTACCTACCTACCTATCTACCTAATGCGTGAGATAGAGAGAGAACTGAACCCCTTGTAACTTTTCATGTTATAACGTTAACTGTGGGTAGAATTACAATGGAATTGAATTCTTGTTTGGAGGCTTCAGCCGTGGCTGGTTACCACCCTACCGGCAAAGCCGTGCCGCCAAGCGATTTAGTGTTCCAGTACGATGCCGCGTAGAAAGCTTTCATGGTTTTAACAAAAACTGCCACGCCTCTTCCAGGCCTCTCTTCTCGTCACTTGTCATCCAGTGAGATTACAGTCAAGGGTTAGCTTGTAGATGAATAACAAGTGTAAATTGAAAATTTAAAAAACCCCCGACATTCGCCATTTAGTGGCGTAGTGAAAAAATATATCATCCGCCATTTTGTAGCGGCGGCCATCTTGGACCGATTTTCATCAAACATAGCTAAGAACACTCTCGACTAATTCACCTTTCAAACAAAAAAAACCGCATTCAAATCGGTCCACCCGTTTGAGCGCCACAGGGGAACAGACAGACACACACACACACACACACACAGACACGTCAAACTTATAACACCCCGTCGTTTTTGCGTCGGGGGTTAAAAATAAAAAAGACGCCTGCATACAATATTATAACTTCTAGGAGTTGCGTTTGACGTATAGCGATTGCGTGTTCTGTTTGTTTGAGAATAAGGTAGACTTTGAGGCATGCGACCTCGCACACCTCAATCACTCTCCATACATTAATTATACATAGCAGTAGGTGCCTTAAAGTCTACCTCACAAAATACCCAAACGTTTTTTAATATCGATATGCTACTTACACTAGCGGCACGCTATGAAGGCCGGTTTGACACATTACAATAGTGATGTGGAATGTCAATTTATTCTCGAACAAAAAACAATTAAGTTTTGTTTTTGTACCTGATTAAATAGGTTTAATAAAACAAAAATGTATATGTTTATTTAATTTATTTGAACGAACTGAATATTTGAACGAAAATGAATATACATACTTTATATGCACACAAGAAACATATGAATACAAAAGATACCAAAAAAGGTGCCACAAAAGGCCATAATTAATCAGATTCGTCCATACTACTATTTTCACTGTCGTCACTGCTATCATCACATACATTAATAATTATATGTTCGTTTTCTATAATATTATCTATTTTCACATCTCTTTCATAATCACAGGTTTGTCCACATAGTGAAAATTGTTCATATTCACAAGTACATTCACCCCTTAAATGGTGCAAACTGATTTTTCTACACTTGTATACATTTAAGAAATCAATTTAGTAAATAAATTTTGAGTCCTAAACCTAAAACTACATTCGATAAAATTTATGAATCTCTGCACATCACTATCGTCAATAAAGTAATCCAATTATTTCCTTCAAAGTCGTTATCAATTAATACGGAACTTCATGAGCGGACAAACGTCAAACCGGCCATCATAGCGTGCCGCTAGAGTAGTATGTGCTTTCTTTTGTCGAATTACTAACAATGACAATATTGTTTTCCTAATTGTATAAAATTACGATCATAATATAATTTACGTTGAAATTACCGACTTCCGCCTTAAACTGTATTCACTTAAAACCGGAGTAGACAAGCGACAGCGATATCATCCATTTGTATATGTAGAGAGGTTTTCACTAGTCGAATTCGATATAATATGAGTATTATTCTGCTACTTTTGACGACCTCACAGACGCAGTGTTGAGCGCTGTGGGTGGCTGTGGTCTTGTAAGTGGGAAGTCCCCGGTTCCATTATCGGCAGGGGCAATTTGAGAATTAAAGAGTTGTCTCTGGTCTGGTCTGGTGTGAGACTTCAACCGTGGCTAGTTATCACCCTATCTGCAAACATCCTCAGCTGTCGATTAAAAATATTACGCAAATCGGTTCACCTAATCTCGGAGAAATTGGCAAAAAAGTAAATTTACATAGAAAAAATACCATCGAACTGTCTGGATAACGTCACACTTGAGTGCGAGGCGGCAGGCAAATGGAGGCATTTTGCGTTAAAATACATAAACTTACTTAAATAATTAATTTCTCCGTCATTTATTGATGGATTAAAAAAAATCACTGTTTTATTAGTTTTGATCTATATTTTAATTCCATTATGTTAAATATGATATTTTTAACATCAGGAAACTTCCTCATTGTGCAAAAAGCGATTAAGAAAAGATAATATTATTTTATAATGTGAACTTTTAAAAAACCGGTCAAGTGCGAGTCAGACTCGCGAACCGAGGGTTCCGTACTCCAGAAGTATAAGTACAATCTGTTTTTCATTAGTTTGTCTTAAAAGGTAAGGTACTAATTAAGCTAGGCCTCTGAATTGTATGAGCGCTCATACAACTTCAACTAGGTCTATCTTAATTGGCTCAGCTACGTATGTATGTACATACACCCTTTAATTTCCAACTTTTTAAATATTTGGAATTTTTTCTTTATTTGTGCTAGACCTGGCTTTTTGCCAAATTTCGTAATTCTAGGTCAATTGGAACTACCATTTAGGTTTTCGACCCAAAACCTATAGGGTACTTCCGGTTGACCTAGATTTGTCAATTTTGGTCAAAAGTAAAGTCTTACAGATCAAGTAAAGGGAAAATTCCGAAAAATAAAAAAGTTGAAAATTAAGGTTTTTGGTACTTACAAGTTTTCGTGAAATTCTAAATTTGCCCATATCTTTTTATTCTAATAAAATATTCAAATATTATTAGAATCAAACTCAAATATTAATGTCTTCATATTATGAAAAGTGTAAGCCATCTTTTTATTGTGTGGACTCAGGACCTTAATTTTTATACACCTAATAGGGACCATAGACCTTAGTATCTAGTATAAATTTCAACTTGCTAGGTCCACCCGTTCCTGAGAAAATCGGTGGTGACACACGGACGGACAGACGGACAAGAAAGTAATCTTATAAGGGTTCCTTTTTTACCTTTTGAGGTACGGAACCCTAAAAAGCACAATATTTTCGTCGAAATCTCACAACCGTAATTTTGTCTCTAAGAATGTGTAAAAGTACGTTTTGTATAAACTATAAATAAATCTCCATTTTCATGGTAATACTAGCTGATGCTCGCGACTTCGCCCTTTTCCTTTCTTATAAATCTCATTTGGGGGTCGAATTTCCAAAATTCCTGAAACACGTAATTCTTTATTTTTAACCAACAGTACAAATACCGATTTTCATTGATATAACTTTAAAAATGACGGACTTTCATAGTAAATTTCCAACTCCCATTTAACCCACTTGGGGGTAGTTTTTCCAAAATTCCATAAACTCTTTCTTCTTAACCGAAAATCTAAGTACCAATTTTCATGGATATAACTTGAAAAATGACGGACTTTCATACAAACTTTGATCCCCTATTTAACCCCCTTAGGGATGGAATTCGCAATAATCCTTTCTTAGTGTGCGCCTACGTCATAAAAGGAAGCTACTGTGAAAATTTCAAGTTTCTAGCTTCAGTAGTTTAGGCTGTGCGTTGATTGTCAGTCAGTCAGGACAAGCTACTTTATATTATCTTCTTCTATAATATAATAAAACTGTAACAGATCCAATTCTGTACATTGAAGATATTTTGAAAATTTTTATTGGAGGGCACTCTATAATCGATACTGAAGCCAAATCTGCAATTTTTTTCATTTTTGTCTGTCTGTCTTTCTGTCTGTCTGTCTGTCTGTCTGTCTGTCTGTCTGTCTGTATCTTGGCCGCGCATCACGCCGAAACTACTGAATGGATTCGAATGAAACTTGGTACGATTTGAGTTTATACTCCGAGGTAGGTTATAGGATACTTTTTATCCCGAAATTCAGCACGGTTCCCTTGGGAGAGGGGATGAAAGTTAAAACGTGTATTTAGCTGTAATTCATTAACGCGTTATTCGATTTCACTCATTCTTTTTTTGTTAGAAAGGTAGTACTTTAAGTAATGTCCCGTAAATATTTCAAGGTCATAGGTTTTTTAGTTTAGAAATGACAGGCATTTATTGGGTTCCGATAACTTGGGACCCGGATCTTTGTACGTACGGCTTATTTTAAACTGGCGTGCGTTTAAATTTATGTTTGTCGTTCTGTCTATTTGTTCCAGCTAATCTCCGAAATGGCTGGATCGATTTTAATGGAACTTTCAATGTTATAAGGAGTAACAGGCTACATTTAGTTTAGGTACAAAAAAGGATTATGTTATCCAATCCGATCCTATATAAAACCTATATCCAGGCGGACGAAGTCGCGGGGGTCGGCTAGTCTATAATATAATAAAACTGTAACAGATCCAATTCTGTACATTGAAGATATTTTGAAAATTTTTATTGGAGGGCACTCTATAATCGATACTGAAGCCAAATCTGCAATTTTTTTCATTTTTGTCTGTCTGTCTTTCTGTCTGTCTGTCTGTCTGTCTGTCTGTCTGTCTGTATCTTGGCCGCGCATCACGCCGAAACTACTGAATGGATTCAAATGAAACTTGGTACGATTTGAGTTTATACTCCGAGGTAGGTTATAGGATACTTTTTATCCCGAAATTCAGCACGGTTCCCTTGGGAGAGGGGAAGAAAGTTAAAACGTGTATTTAGCTGTTATTCATTAACGCGTTATTCGATTTCACTCATTCTTTTTTTGTTAGAAAGGTAGTACTTTAAGTATTGTCCCGTAAATATTTCAAGGTCATTGGTTTTTTAGTTTAGAAATGACAGGCATTTATTGGGTTCCAATAACTTGGAACCCGGATCTTTGTACATACGGCTTATTTTAAACTGGCGTGCGTTTAAATTTATGTTTGTAGTTCTGTCTATTTGTTCCAGCTAATCTCCGAAACGGCTGGATCGATTTTAATGGAACTTTCAATATATTATAAGGAGTAACAGGCTACATTTAGTTTAGGTACAAAAAAGGATTATGGGATCCAATCCGATCCTATATAAAACCTTATATCCGCGCGGACGAAGTCGTGGGGGTCGGCTAGTTATAGATAAAAATTATATTGTTAGATACTGATATTTTGCTGTCGTGTCTGTTCTCTGCGGTGCCTTATTACTTTCGAGTCGTGGACGTTTTACATATTTCGCTGTCTTTATTCAATTACGAAGGTCAGGTGGCACTCGCTGTCAGACCGGATACAATTCAATCTATACTTACAAATAAAATATTAGGTACAATGGAAATAAAAGTGTATGTCTGTTGGTTTGGAAATAGCTGTTTCTTATTAAAATCATTCTATGAGTATATTATTTTGAACGATAGCAAACACAGGTTTATTTAACTGTCCGTCTGCCTGTTTGCCTGTTTATCCAGGCTAATCTACAAAACGGCTGTATCGATTTTGATAGGACTTACTAGAAGATCACACAAGGAGTGATCTAGGCTGCTATTATCGCAGAAATATATTTTAGAGTTTCTACGTAAAAAAATAAAATCTATTATTAAAAGCGACAAATATATATGTAAGGTTAATAAATTCTGGACTTGACTAACTTTACTGATGTTGATGAAAATTGGTAAATTGAAGTCGATAAAGAAAATAGAGAATGCAACTTCTGATCCAATTATTTTCTTGATTTTATAAGTGAGTAAGTACATTTTTAATGATTAAAATGGAATTATCGTGCTAACTCGGTAAGCCGTTGAGCTATTGAGTGAAATATTAAACAATCTACTCTAGCGGCACGCTATGATGGCCGGTTTGACGTTTGTCCGCTCATGAAGTTCCGTATTAATTGATAACGACTTTGAAGGAAATAATTGTATTACTTTATTGACGACTAGCCGACCCCCGCGACTTCGTCCGCCTGGATATAGGTTTTATATAGGATCGGATTGGATAACATAATCCTTTTTTGTACCTAAACTAAATGTAGCCTGTTACTCCTTATAACATTGAAAGTTCCATTAAAATCGATCCAGCCATTTCGGAGATTAGCTGGAACAAATAGACAGAACGACAAACATAAATTTAAACGCACGCCAGTTTAAAATAAGCCGTACGTACAAAGATCCGGGTCCCAAGTTATCGGAACCCAATAAATGCCTGTCATTTCTAAACTAAAAAACCTATGACCTTGAAATATTTACGGGACATTACTTAAAGTACTACCTTTCTAACAAAAAAAGAATGAGTGAAATCGAATAACGCGTTAATGAATTACAGCTAAATACACGTTTTAACTTTCATCCCCTCTCCCAAGGGAACCGTGCTGAATTTCGGGATAAAAAGTATCCTATAACCTACCTCGGAGTATAAACTCAAATCGTACCAAGTTTCATTCGAATCCATTCAGTAGTTTCGGCGTGATGCGCGGCCAAGATACAGACAGACAGACAGACAGACAGACAGACAGACAGACAGACAGAAAGACAGACAGACAAAAATGAAAAAAATTGCAGATTTGGCTTCAGTATCGATTATAGAGTGCCCTCCAATAAAAATTTTCAAAATATCTTCAATGTACAGAATTGGATCTGTTACAGTTTTATTATATTATAGAAGATAGATAGTGATGTGCAGAGATTCATAAATTTTATCGAATGTAGTTTTAGGTTTAGGACTCAAAATTTATTTATTAAATTGATTTCTTAAATGTATACAAGTGTAGAAAAATCAGTTTGCACCATTTAAGGGGTGAATGTACTTGTGAATATGAACAATTTTCACTATGTGGACAAACCTCTGAAATCGCAAAAAAATATCAATAAATTTTTAAAAATGGAATCTAATACGATCGTCACATAGGATCGCTGGCTAGCACAACTACTACCTCCGGCAAACTCGCGTCAATGCTCAATGCAAAACAAAGCAGTTTCGAATTGACGTTGCTTCGAAAAGTATAAACTGTCAGTGCAATGCGATTGTGATATAGTTTTGACCTGGCTTTGGATTTCAAATATTGATACTGCATTACTGTTGACCCTTGCTCGTTAATTTGGACTCTGTTCAAGCCCTTTGTTGTGGATTTCGTCGATATGACCGAACGTACGCAGAGAACTGTTCTAAATAGTCAGACACGTGAGTTCGTAATACGCCTTCGTAACTATTTCGATCGTGAAGCTCAAAATGGAGGGCCAATTTTACCTATAACGTCAGTGGTCGAACGCGTAGCTGATGCGCTTAATATTGGACAACGAACTGTTAGACGGATAACTAAAAAAAAATATGGCGAGACTGGCACAGAAGAAAATAAACTTCACACACCAAAAAAGAGAAAACGAGCAAAACCAGTCGTAGGCATCGATAGCTTTGATGCCGATGCTATCCGAAGACATGTTTACGGCTACTATTTACAGAAGGAGTATCCAACAAGAAAAAAGTTGGTGCATTCACTGAAGGAAGCTGGATTATTCTTCGGTGGGGAAAGTTCTTTAACGAAGATTTTGAAGACCATTGGATTTCGATACAAAAAATGTAACAAACGCAAAATATTGATGGAAAGATTTGATATAGCGATGGCAAGGTATACTTTTTTACGGCAAGTGAAAGAAATCAAAAATTGGCAAAATGTTGTGTTCTTGGATGAAACATGGCTTAATGCTAACCATACTGTAGGCCGTTCTTGGAACGATGACACAGCAGCATCTACTTCCAAAGTTCCTGTAGGAAAAGGATCGCGACTTATAATTTGTCACGCCGGAACCATCAACGGGTTTGTCGAAGGTTCTCTCATGGCTTTTGCGTCAAAAACCACTGGAGACTATCATGAAGACATGAATGGAGAAAAGTTTACTGAATGGTTTACCTCAATGTTGTGTAGCCTCCCTGAACCATCTATTATAATTATGGACAACGCCCCATACCACTCGATGCAAATTGACAAGCCACCTGCCCAATCCCAAAAGAAAGCTGATATCGTCGCATGGCTTCGTAAAAATGGCGTAGATGCAAACATGAATATGTTAAAAGCGGAATTAGTACGTCTTTTAAAAGAAAACAAACCAACCAAGATCCGATACGTCATTGACGAAATAGCATTAGAACATGGGCACAGAGTTATACGGTTACCGCCTTACCATTGTGAGTATAATGCGATTGAGTTGGTGTGGGCTCAAATTAAGGGATATGCTGCAAGACACAATACAGAACCCCCATTTACCACAAAAAAAATGCTAAAATTATTAGAAGAAGCTTGTGAACATGTGACTAAAGGAGACTGGGAAAAGGTTGTGAATAGAACTGTTAAATTAATAAGGGAAGATTATGAAAGAGATGTGAAAATAGATAATATTATAGAAAACGAACATATAATTATTAATGTATGTGATGATAGCAGTGACGACAGTGAAAATAGTAGTATGGACGAATCTGATTAATTATGGCCTTTTGTGGCACCTTTTTTGGTATCTTTTGTATTCATATGTTTCTTGTGTGCATATAAAGTATGTATATTCATTTTCGTTCAAATATTCAGTTCGTTCAAATAAATTAAATAAACATATACATTTTTGTTTTATTAAACCTATTTAATCAGGTACAAAAACAAAACTTAATTGTTTTTTGTTCGAGAATAAATTGACATTCCACATCACTATTGTAATGTGTCAAACCGGCCATCATAGCGTGCCGCTAGTGTAGTCGGTTAATCGTCGGATTTTAACTGAAAAGCCGTGGAAAGTTCAGTTTTAATTTAAGAGAACGTAACTAATTCTAAGTGATGTAAAAGTTTGTGTATAAATCTTTTGTTTTGTTGCTCGTTTGTTTGGTGACAGGAGTTGGGATTTGTTTTGAAATTTATTCTCTCCGGCGGCCATTTTGTTTCCTCTTACGTCCGTTTTTTGAATTCCTAATAGCGGAGGACTGTTTGTGTTTCTTTAAAGAAGTTTTGATAATGGCCGTGGAAATAATATTAATTAGACGCGTTTTGAGTTGCGTTCGAATAAATGTCATCTGCAGTGCATTTGATAGACAAATGCATTTTATAAACAGTTTTAATTTATATAAATAACGAGTTGATGCCCGCAACTTCGTCCGCATGGATTCATAAATATATATCATACAAATTTTAATGCCCTATTTAACCCTATTAGTGGTTGAATTTTCAGAAATCCTCCCTTAGCGGATGTTTACGTCATAATAGCTATCTGGCATATCTGCATGGCAAACAACCCAATCCGTTTAATAGTTTGAGTTGTGCGTTGATAGATCAGTTAGTCAGTCATTCAGTCAGTCATCTTTTCTTTTTATATATTTAGATAAATATATATAATTTCCTAATATCTTTTGCGATGATGTAAAATTTATACATGTTGGACTCCTTCAACTGGTCAGCTCAACTAGTTAGAGGTCACTTACTCTTTTACCGTCAGTTTTGGCTGTCGTTTCCACGGCGATGAAATGCCTTTAAAAAAACATCTCAAAATTAGGGTACCTACTTACATCATAACTTATTTGGCATCATCAGAACTGATGAGATGTTCAAGCACAAACACACTGGATATTAAGGGATATCAATTTCCGTGTTTAAAAAAAAAAAAAAACAAAAGGTTAAAAGTGAAAATCACAAATAGTAGCCTTTCAGTTGAGAGCCAAAAGTGGTTCACTGTCAATCATCATTGACATTTATAATTAATACATATCGATCGGATAAACGTTAGGCTGAGTACATATGGATATTATTAGCGTCCGTTTTTAACAGACTTCCAAAAAGAAGGACATTCTCAATTCGGTGCGTATTTTTTTTTCTCGATGATATGGTTTCCTATTAGCGGCATCGTATCGTAACGCTAGCTCATCGCATGTTTTTGCCGGTACAGCTTTGATTAGAAGTTTCGGCCATGGCTACTTATTGGCGAAGAAATCATGTAAAAACCATTTTTGGGTTTTAACAAGACTGCCATATCGCTTCCAAAGGTGCGTCCAGACTTGAACATTTCACCGAACCGAACAGCGAACATTTCGGCGAACTTGTTACGCTCAATGTGGACGGCGCGCTTGGAGCGCTTGAGATGGGTTACTGGGCGAAAGTTTCGCCGAACTGTTACGCAGTAACCCATCTCAAGCGCTCCAAGCGCGCCGTCCACATTGAGCGTAACAAGTTCGCCGAAATGTTCGCTGTTCGGTTCGGTGAAATGTTCAAGTCTGGACGCACCTTTAGATTGCATCATCACTCACCACTTGGTGAGATTGCGGTCAAGGGCTAAGTCGTCATCGAATATAGAGAAACTTCTATTATCTAAATTTAAAAGATAGGTAACCTTACTTTAATGAATAGAAAAATGATTTATCATAAGACACTGTCACCATTGAAAAGTGATAAGGTTTTATATTAGGTCTGCTGTTGTGAATGCACCTTTATCTCTGAATAATAAATGTTCAGTGATTATTATGTCTTCTTTTATTCATTTGATATTTTCCTTTCCCATTATATTTATTTGTGTCGATGTCTCTACGAAACACAATTGATACTAATATTTTATAACAGTTAAGCCTATTAAGAAATAATAGGTACCTAAGTAAACAAGGTAGGTATTCTATAAATATAATCTATACTAACCCAAATTATCTTACATTACAAATTAACATTACCTACTAATATCACTACAATAATACTAATAAGCGGTGTTAGCCTAGTCGTTAACTTTTCGACTTCTCTTTCGAGGGGACCTAGTTCGATCTCCGGAACCTCAACTTGGAGTTATGTGCGTTTTAAGCAATTAAATATCCCGGTGAACCATCGTGAGGAAACGTGAGAGTTCTCCATAATATTCTCAAAGGCGTGCGAAGTCTACCGATCCGCACTTGGCCAGCGTGGTGGACTACGGCCTAACCTGAAGTATATTTTTATAAAATTCGACAGGCATTAATTTGACTACTTTAGGAACAGACGACCGTGTGTGTATAATATATGTGAGTTTTTAGGGTTCCGTACCCAAAGGGTAAAAACGAATCCCTATTAATTTCACTCGGCTGTCTGTCTGTCTGTCTGTCTGTCCGTCCGCCGGTCACAGGTCTCTAGCTCGTAGACTAAATGAGTTACAAACCTAACATTTTGGTATTTGGTGTAGAACGCTAACCCAAAACTAAATATTGAATTAGAAATTGAATTAAATTATTTTTCAGTGGGGCTCTCATACATGAAAAAGAAGCCGAAAAAAAAATGTTTTTTTACCCTAGCTTGTAGGGTATCATTGTTTAGAGTAGAGCACGAATATTAATATTTTAATTTTTTGCTTAAAAAATAAGGAAATGGGGGGCCATCAAAGTTGTTAGTAAAAAGACCTATTTGTGACGGGGGCTATCTCAAAAACTAAACCAGTTAGGAATATAAAACTTCGTTATATTATGTACCATATATGTAAGTACTGTATTTAAACAATAAATACTAAAAACAACGATTTATTAAGTAGTTTTTAAGCTGTGACCAAAATAAACGATCATTTTTTGGGTTTTTCTTTCACGGTTTGTTGCGATGTCTAGCTCGGAAATGAAATATTTCTTACGCCCAAAATATTATGTTGTTCATAATTATTATGTACGGAACCCTAAAAGAGCGAGGCCCGACTCGCACTTGGCCAGTTTTTATCTATTTATTTATTTAACACACAATAAAATAACTCAGACAATATTTGCATTTCCGATTTCGCGGAGTATAAAAGCAACATATACACGCAAAGCAAAGTTACCGGTAACCATTCAGAGTCGCAGTCGGCTACAATCAGCGTTTAGTTCGTGATGAGAGATTGTTTCGTAAACGCACGGGCGAACAAAACGTCGAGCCTTGTACCGTGCTTGTACCTTTATGTTTGTACGATGCCGCGAAAAGGATTTCTCATACAAGTCTACAAATACAAAGGCATATAAAACATTTTTAATATTATACAGTGTGTCCGGGATCGAACTAGCGATATTTTAGAAGCATATTCTACAACTCATTACCAATTTGAAAATACCACTTAATAGGGCCTGCCCCCCTCCCCCTCCCAGGGACAGCCATTTCAATTTGTTGTGCGTTTTTGTAGGTGTGTGCGCACAAAAAATATAATAACTCGAAAGTCTGTTGCTGCACAGGTCTACAAATAACCTTATTCGATTGGACAGAATATTCTCCATCACTAAACACCAAACAATAGCGTAAAATGTTAAAATAACATGATCAAAAATGCTTTGGAATAAAAAGAAATTGCTTAAAAATATTTAAAATTGTAAGTTTTTACTACATTTTGCAAAAACGAGGTCGTTAAGACCACATTGTTAAGTATTAAATCGACAGTTTTTGAAATAAGCAATAAAACAACATAAAAATTTTGACTGTAAGTTACTTACTTTTGGAGATATTATTGTTTAAACATAACTTAACCGCGATCGCGTAAATTCTTCTCGGTAATTTCAGATTGGTAATGAGTTGTAGAATATGCTCCTAAAATATCGCTAGTTCCATCCCGGACACACTGTATAATAACTAGCTGATGCTCGCGACTTCATCCGCATGGATTTAGGTTTTTTTTTAAATCTATTGGTAACTCTTTAATCTACCGAGATAAAAAGTAGCCTATGATTTTCTCTAAGGTCTAGTCTATCTCTGTATCAAACGTTAAAATTGGTTCAGCAGTTTAGGCGTGAAAACATAACATACAGACCGACAGAGTTACTTTCGTATTTATAATATTATTAGTATATTAGTATGGATTGCTGAAAAATAGTTTAGTGCATTTACGAGCTTGTACTTATTTGCTTCGAGGCACTGATGACGTAGGTACTTGCAGATTTTCTTACATAATAATGAAAACAGAAAAACGTAGTAAGTAGGTTATTGGGGTGTTTTTAGTGTGATACCAGTCATAACATGAAGTATATAAAAAGAACTGACTCATTACGCGTCGCGTTTCATAACTATGTTTTCAAACTCAAACTATTTACTATGTCGTTACAATCTATATTCTATATCTATATATATAAAACAAAGTCGTGTTAGTTCGAACACTTATACTAACTCGAGAACGGCTGGAGCGATTTTCATGGTTATTGATTTTTTGTATTTGTCTCCGTCCCGAATAGCTGAATAACTATTAAAAACATTGGAAAATTGACGAAAAAATAAAATAAAAGAAAAAGCATTTTCCCATACAAAATGTTCACGGGTTTCGTAACTGTCAAACATCCTGTCGCGTGGATACGGTAAACTCTCACCCGTACCTATATAATTCTTCCATATGTGTGTTTATCACCTAACTCCTCCTAAACGGCTGGACCGATTTGTATAAAATTTTGTGTGTATATTTCAATGGGTTCCTGGATGGTTTGAAAACACAATTACCGGGGAAGTACAGGTAACCTACCGGGTTCCAGTAGGTGACGCCGATGTTGGTATGTCACCGGGCATGACGAAGTCTACCGGGTCCACTAGTATAAGAATAGATCACGCTCAATCATTTTGGTTTAGTACATTTTGGAAATTTTGTATTTAATTACTCTATTATTTGTGTAGATTCATTTTCCTTTCAATCACACACACATGCTCGGCTGTTTTACGCGCCGTATATGCAGGGATTCAGTCTGAGACGGGACATATACCTGAGCGCGGCTTTGTTCTCGCGATGCCTTTTTTTAAAAGCACAACAAAGCCACAAGGCATGCATCGCCTACTCTGTGTGTGATAGACATACTTTTTGTACAGGGTGTTCCAAATTTTAATGTTTTTATTTTTGGCGAAACACTTTAACGTTCTACTGCTTTAATTTTCCATTCCGTTATGTGAATAATTTTTTCTTACTACGTGCTAAAGCTTTATAAATACTAGCGTTTGTTTTGTAAATCTGCATGGTGTTTTAATAATCCCATGGGAACGCTTTGTTTTCCTGGGATAAAAAGTATCCATAGCTCTGTTGCGGTTCGGAGTGATTGAAGTACAAAATATAATCAAACATACTTTCGCCTTTACAATATTAACAGCTGCAAATGTCAGCAAACAAATTATGGATAGCTTAGTCTAACTTTTGCACAAGGCATGTTCGAATGGTTGTGTCAAGAGCACTGCCTACATTTTCACACTGAACAGTCAGGACTCAGGTTGATTGTTTGCCTTATTTAATAGTAAATAAGTAAATATATTTTTTAATATTATTTAACTATATTTATCAATGTATTTATCGTTAAGTTTGCTTTTTGGATAAAACTAATCCTCATTTTTATTTGTACAGTAAATACATAACTTAAAAAATTCTACCAATTTGTCCTATCTATTCGTCTGTGTTTTACCCTACAGTCCAAAAATGAAGGTTCTAAGGTTCTAATTAGTAGTGTAACACCTCTCAGAAGTATGATCGCTATTAGTCCTCATAATGACCAGTGGTTTACAAAACAGGTACCTACGTACTAAACGCTGAGGTGTTTAAGTAAGGAAAATTGTCGGTAGTTTCGTGAGCACTCATTTTCGCTGATTTATCCCCTCTCGAAACACCGGCCATTTGCGAAAACAACAAATTGGAGGCCAAGAAACGAATACAAATGGTTGTATGTTACGCTATGCAGCTGACCACGTAATTGGGCGAGGCGAACGGACAAAGCAATTTTTTATCATTTGTATGGACACCTCTAAGCATTTTCAGAGCTTTGTGAAAAAGTTTGCGGTTATTTTTTTTATTCAGTTTTATTAGTCATTTTTCTATTTTAGTTCTTAAGTAGAAAATTTACTATAGGTAGACAATTTTATACAGACAGACATTTTTATATTTATTAACAAGTGTAAATTGAAAATTTAAAAAACCCCGACATTCACCATTTTGTGGCGGCGGCCATCTTGGATTTGCAATAGTGCTATTCTACTAGTCAAGCCCTTTTATTTGATACCCATATTAAGGGATTTGTGAAAAAATATGTAATCCGCCATTTTGTAGCGGCGGCCATCTTGAACCGATTTTCATCAAATATAGCTAACAACACTCTCGACTAATTCACCTTTCAAACAGAAAAAACCGCATTCAAATCGGTCCACCCGTTTGAGCGCCACAGGGGAACAGACAGACACACACACACACACATACACACACACACAGACACGTTAAACTTATAACACCCCGTCGTTTTTGCGTCGGGGGTTAAAAATAGCAGAACTTAATAAAAAAGGCTTGTTCTGCTAAGATGCCTAAAAATATTAACTAAAGACCAAACTTTTAAATTCATAACTTTACTCTCTTTTATGTTTAATTTTAATTTTAAGTAATTAATTTTGTAAAAAAGTAACTATTGCGTTACTCTAAATTACCAGGTTTATAAAATTACTAGCTGACCCCCGCAACTTCGTTCGCGTAGATATAGGTTTTTATATAGGATCGGATCGGATCCCATAATTCTTTTATGTACCTAAACTAAATGTAGCCTAAGTTACTCCTTATAACATTGAAAGTTCCATTAAAATCGATCCAGCCGTTTCGGAGATTAGCTGGAACAAATAAACAAACCGACAAACATAAATTTAAGCGCACACCAGTTTAAAATAAGCCGTACGTTCAAAGATCCGGGTCCCAAGTTATTTGAACCCAATATAGTGAGGGTTCTAATGTCTGTCATTACTGAACTAAAAAACCTATAACCTTGAAATATTTACGGGACAATATATAAAGTACTACCTTTCTAACAAAGAAAGAATGAGTGAAATCGAACAACGCATTAATGAATTACAGCTAAATACACGTTTTAACTTTCATCCCCTCTCTCAAGGGAACCGTGCTGAATTTCGGGATAAAAAGTATCCTATGTCCTACCTCGGAGTATAAACTCAAATCGTACCAAGTTTCATTCGAATCCATTCAGTAGTTTCGGCGTGATGCGCGGCCAAGATACAGACAGACAGACAGACAGACAGACAGACAGACAGACAGACAGACAGACAGACAGACAGACAAAAATGAAAAAAATTACAGTTTTGGCTTCAGTATCGATTAAAGAGTGCCCTCCAAAAGAAATTTTCAAAATATCTTCAATGTACAGAATTGGATCTGTTACAGTTTTATTATATTATAGATTAAAACAATTTTTCCAAACACTCTGTACATAGCAATAAGGCAGAGTGCAGACTGTTTTGTGTGCCGCCATTTCAATTCGCGTCTGAAGGGCCCCGTTACATCATTTGCCTTTAATTATGGGGGAGATGGAAGGCTTCTATGGCGGTCTAATGGGGTGCGAACAACTCCCGCTTGCATTATTTATTTGGGAACAACAAAGAGTAAAAAAATTATATCATACTTACTACAGCTATCATCTTTTAGGTAACATTTTAGTCCAGTAACTTTAGGATTTGCTAGTATGGGGTACCCTGCGTTAAATCGGGTAGTTCTGATTTTTTGCAGACTTGTTTATGATGTTGGCCCAATGATTAATCCAAGTTTGTGACCTCGAGCGACGAACGCAACTTTGTCAAAAATCAAAAAAACCGCGAAAATTTGGGATTTTTTTCAGATTTTGGCGATTATAACCCAAAAGGACTAGTTCTTGATACTACCTTTTCAGGGCGTTTTTAAAGTAGAATAAAATTGCTACAATTTAAGACCAGAACCAGCTCTGTAGGTACATTACTTACTGAGATGCTCGTGACTTCACTTGCGTGAATTCTTAATCTCATACAAACTTCCATCTCCCATTGTACCAACTTAAGGGTAGTTTTTCCAAAATTCCTTCAACACGTAATTCTTAATTTTTAACCGAAAATCTAAATCCCAATTTTCATAGATATAACTTGATAAATGACGAAAACGTGACAGGATCTTATTTAAACTTTCATCCCCTACTTAACCCACTTGCGGATAGAAATTTCAATAATCCTGAAATTGATATTTTTTATTTTTTATGGAAAGCCCAAATACCAAATTTCATACAACACTAGGAAAGGATTATTGGAAATTCCACCACTAAGGGGGTTAAATAGGGGATGAAAGTTTGTATGAAAGTCTGTCATTTTTCAAGTTACATCCATGAAAATTGGTATTTGGGCTTTCCATAAAAAATAAAAAATATCAATTTCAGGATTATTGAAATTTTTATCCGCAAGTGGGTTAAGTAGGGGATGAAAGTTTAAATGAGACCCGGTCACGTTTTCGTCATTTATCAAGTTATATCTATGAAAATTGGGATTTAGATTTTCGGTTAAAAATTAAGAGTTACGTGTTGAAGGAATTTTGGAAAAACTACCCTTAAGTTGGTACAATGGGAGATGGAAGTTTGTATGAGATTAAGAATTCACGCAAGTGAAGTCGCGAGCATCTCAGTAAGTAATGTACCTACAGAGCTGGTTCTGGTCTTAAATTGTAGCAATTTTATTCTACTTTAAAAACGCCCTGAAAAGATAGTGTCAAGAACTAGTTCTTTTGGGTTATAATCGCCAAAATCTGAAAAAAATCCCAAATTTTCGCGGTTTTTTCGATTTTTGACAAAGTTGCGTTCGTCGCTCGAGGTCACAAACTTGGATTAATCATTGGGCCAACATCATAAACAAGTATGCAAAAAATCAGAACTACCCGATTTAACGCAAGGTCAGATTACTAAAGTTACTGGACTATTTAGTAGAGTAACATTTTTTTTGAATGTTGTCAGGTTGTTTCGAATGTTTTTTTCAAAAGTTTTAGTAAAAAGTTTTTTGTTTTCCGTGCAATATACGTGTATGTATTGATGTAAGATGTATGTGTCAGAAAGGAGTTGAGAGTTTTGTTGAAGTTGAAGTTGAGAGAATATTTTAGAGTAAAACATAATTAAGTAAGTATATCATTTTAGAAGGTTTAATCCTGACTGGATTAAACCTTCTAAAATGATAGATTTAGACTTTCAAGGTTACAATAATTCACACCTGGCTGAAAATTGGTAGGATTGTTCAAAACACTATTATAAATGAAATGTGAAAAGTCCTTATCGATCCGACGCCTGGAAAAAAATTTACTCCTGGACACGCACAGTTTATTCACACTTGGCTGAAAATTGGTAGGATTGTTCAAAACACTATTATAAATGAAATATAAAAAGTCCTCATCGATCCGACAACTGGAAAAAAAAATTACTCGGGGTCAAAGTTTTCACGGGAAGTTTTCAGACAAACGGTAAGTCTTATCATAAAATTATGGTAGACGAAATTGTAGATCAAATAATTATCTATAAGAAATGTCTGAATACTTTTTTTCTTAAGAGCCACCGTTTTTGAGATATAACGATTCAAAAAGATAAGTTTCGAAATAAAAATGAGGGACTGGGTTTCTTTTTACCCGAAATTCTGATATTTATTTCACCTTCACTTTCATAGTCCTCTGTGACGCCAATGCGACACGACCGGAGAGAGATCAGGAACAGGACCGACGGTTTTACGAGCTCTCGGAAGCACGGGGGTGTATCTAACACCACCACCACCACTACAGCCTCTTAACGTCCCACTGCTGGGCACAGGAACCTCTCTCATAGGAAAGAGGGGTTTAGAGCTTAGACCCGCCACGCTGCTCTAATGCGGGTTGGTAGGGTTTAGCGACTCACATGATAGTGATAATAACCGTGACCGACTGCTTAACGTGCTCTCCGAGGCACGGGGGTGAACCACCCGGCACTGAGAATTTCTAGACAGAAAAATCTGCATCTGCATCTGCCGTTGGTAGGTCATCGTTAGAGAACTATGGGACGTCAATGTATATATCGGTTGTTCGAGCTATGGGAAGTTAATACAAACCAGTGAAATAGCTTTTGGCAATTGAAACAATGGTAGGTACCTAATGAAAATCCACGCTCGTGTTTCATCAGATATTTACGTATTATGCAAACAGTTACGTAAGTAACATAGAGTACGGCCAGAGTTACGTTTGAACGTAATTTAACGTAAAATGGAGCGGAACTATCCGGAAATGTATTGTTCTGTTAAGATGAGCATTGGAATTCCAGGATTTACAATTAGAAGCTGATGTTTATTTGTGTGCTGTTGCCACTTTACGTAGACTAATGAACGGGTTACGTAGCAACTAATGGAAATTTCAGCAGTGCCATAGATCAAGCGGGAGCAGTAAGACAACATAATTTTATTTTTATGGTTAGTAAAAAACGATGAAATCATGACTCGATGTTATGATGGTTATATGGTAATCTTTTATCTGGTTAATTGTATTGTGCTTAAGAAGCAAATAAAGACTTTTGAATCAAAATCTTACTAATATTATAAACGCGAAAGTTTGTATAGATGTATGGATGTTTGTTACTCTTTCACGCAAAAACTACTGAATGGATTTGTTTGAAATTTGGAACGGAGATAGATTATACTCTAGATTAATACATAGGCTATTTTTTATCTTGGAAAATGAAACAGTTCCCGCGGGAACCAAATAAACCTCAATCCACGTAGATGAAGTCGCGGGCATCATCTAGTTTAAAAATAAATCTCTATCGGACTTTTGGGCCGAGAACCTAACCCAAGCAATAAAAGATACTAGGTAATGAACGAATGAAAGAACGAAGGTGATGAAATGCACCTCATTGGCTGGGCAGCGCGTATTATTATCCATATGAGTGAGCGAGACAGAGTAGGTACAAAGAAAGTTTATACAATGCTTAAGAAGCTTCACTTTTGTTGGGTTTCCTTAAGGTGCGTCCAGACTTGAACATTTCACCGAACCGAACAGCGAACATTTCGGCGAACTTGTTACGCTCAATGTGGACGGCGCGCTTGGAGCGCTTGAGATGGGTTACTGCGTAACAGTTCGGCGAAAGTTTCGCCGAACTGTTACGCAGTAACCCATCTCAAGCGCTCCAAGCGCGCCGTCCACATTGAGCGTAACAAGTTCGCCGAAATGTTCGCTGTTCGGTTCGGTGAAATGTTCAAGTCTGGACGCACCTTAAGAGAATTCGCCACGAACCACTTTCTGATGAAGCTAGAATAACCAGACTTAATAATTCAATCAGTAACCAATTATTCTGGTTTTTAAATTACCTAATTTCATTCTTTAAGTAATCACGAATGATTGAAACAAACAAAACCCAAGATTTTGATTACGATCAGCTCTTCTGGTCACAGTTTGAGCTATTCGTAGCAAATCGTCTGGTATAAGTAATTTAGACTGTAGTATGCCACGTTTATCATAATATGGAATTAGGTAAAAGTGCGTGGTAGTTAGATTTTTATGTTAAAGGACGCCTTTGATTTGAAAAGGAGACTAATAGGCTGTTGCTTTTCATTTAGATAAGCAAAGACCTTCTATACATAAGAAGGTCATTGTAGATAGGTAATAATATTTGGTCTGGGTGTTTGAACTTACCGATACGGCGTAGGCTGTGACGAAACACGTGGATATAATGGGAAAGGTGGGTATTATTGGGGTTAAAGTTTCGCTCGCAAGCGCCACTCGGCAGGTGGCACTTGAGAGTTATTGATGACTTGGCTGGTAGTTCGGCGCATCGGATATATTGTCTGATTAGTTTTGAAATATTTGTCTTCGTGCGTGCTAGGTTGTTTGTTTGTTACGTTGTCTGTGATATTGTAGTTTGCATGGGTTAACTGCTGATTTAATGATACTGAGACTACATCGTTTACTTGCCTTCGTTAAATTAAACATTAAACATAGAGCAATGCCACCCATTAAAAAAAAAACTCTAAAATTGTGTAGGTAACTATTTTTGTTTATTATTTGTTTAATTAGTTTATTTTGTGAAATTTTATTCTTATTCTTATCGTTGGTTGTCCTACCGATGCATGTAGGAACGAAAAAGAACGAAAAAGTTGAAAATCAAATCCTCGTAAGCGGCAGTTAAATCTATACACTGATGGCCTTCGTGCCTCCAAAATCGTTTACCCATCTAGTTACTAACTCGTATCAATGGAGCTTAACTAGCGTAATAAACTGATTTGCACTATAACTAGACCATAGATCCCTCAAAATGAACTTAAATACAGACACTGTAATATCAAAATGGATTTTGATGTCTACAAAAATAGTACAGTCCGCCGCAATTATAAGCAACGTTCAGATTACCCGGTAACAATGGTTGCCCAATACCCGGGCATTGTTTTCATTTACCCGGGCGCGCTCGTTACTCAGACAGCCCCGTGTTGTGTGATGTTTTGTTTTGATGCAAATTTCGTGGGAGGAAACCTTTTTGGAACGCGCCCTAATTAAACGTGTTTTTTAAGTCATACTTAACTCATAATAAACGCTTAATGCGTATGCTTAAATTCCTCCAACGCTAATATAATAAATAAATAAATAAATAATGGGCGTTGGGCTGCTTTACTGCTGTAAGCATTGTCACTTGTCAATTCAGTGATAGGCGAAAATTTGCGTAAGATCATGCCATTTCAATCCGAATTTACTCATAGAGATGTGCGATACTTTGTCAAATCAATGTTAGGTCACACCCTCGACACTTTATACAAGTAAACTAATTTAATTACCTACTACTACTGACAAGGACAACGCTGTATGCAAATCGAGAGGAACAAGGACTAATCTATTTATGTTATACTGCTAGACGTACTTTCGCGGCACTGATTTAGACTTAATAATAGTACCTACCTACCTAAATAGAAAAATCAGCGTAGCCGTAGTATAATCACTATAAAAGTCTTACCCTGGTATGAAAGTAGCTCACCATAGGCTGCGCACAGATTTTCTGTATAGATAATATCGGTCGACTGACACCCGGGTATTGTTTTCATTTATCCGGGCGCGCTCGTTACTCAAACAACGGTTGCGGTATGCCGTTGTTATATCCGGCTATTATATTGATGCAAAATTTGCGCAGGTAGTGTTGCTACCATTTGGAAATGTATCTCATATAAATGCTAAACGTTAGTACTGTTATACATCCCTAAAAATAAAAATAAATATTGCTGTATTTCTTGTTTTCGATTAACGCAAATGATGTTGTATTATGGTGTCGAAAAAAAAACTATAGATGCCGGTAGAGAAAGTAAGTATATAGTTATAATCATGTGTATTTTGTAAAAACTGACCAAATATTGGTATTCGATGCGCTTTGGAGCAATTCATGTTGAAATATTTCAAGTGCCATAAATAGTTAGTTAACGCAAATAATTAGTGCAGGCAGACATACATACTATTTAGCACCAAAAAGTTACTCTTTATCCTATGAACTCAGAATTTGTGTGATGACCTCTTAGATTATGATAGGAGATGATTTGCCATTTGATTTTCGCCATGCCAAGCGATATTTTTAACCCCCGACGCAAAAACGATGGGGTGTTATAAGTTTGACGTGTCTGTGTGTGTGTGTATGTGTGTGTGACTGTCTGTTCCACCGTAGCGCTCCAACGGGTGAACCGATTTGAATGCGGATTTTTTTGTTTGAAAATTTTTTTATAACTCCCTCAGTATGGGTATCAAATGAAAGGGCTTGACTAGTAGAATAGCACTATGCAAATCCAAGATGGCCGCCACCACAAAATAGCGAATGTCGGGTTTTTTTTTTAATTTTTTATTTATTCTTGTAACGACAGTTTTCTTACATAATAAAGCCTGTCACCTTGGCAAAGCTTAGTAGATATGAGAGTGCCTTCTCCATGGGCGAGCATTGTGCGGATTTGCCCGGATAACAATAGCCCGATGCCCGGTATTGTTTTCATTTATCCGGCTCCGCTCGTTATTCACCGGACGGATTTGTTATTGTTTTGATGCAGCTCAATATAGCAAAGTACATTTTGTCATAAGCATAATTAAATCGATAACCATAAGACTGTACGTACCGTGACTGATGCTATCGCTGGCTGTATCTGAAATGCATCTGAGATTCCAGGTGTCCCAACACTGATTTTCAGTGACTGCCTATTGGTATGCGAACGTTAATGGCATAAACTGTATTGAGTTTTTGGCAAACTATTAAAAAGAAAGGGCTTTGCATAAATGGAAGAATTAAAATAAGTATAAGTAAAATGTAGTAAATAAAAATAAATGTATAAATAACATAATATTTTGAATATAAAAGGATAAATTAATAAATGTTAAATAATAACAAAAGGCTCTGGAGGTCAGTCTAAATTAAATTAAAAATAATAATATATTACGGACACCATCATAAATTATGAAGACATCCAAATTAAAACTTATTTATTTTTTACAATTAAAATAAAAACAAAATCAAAGTTATTGTTAAAATAAAAATTTAAATCATTACAAATTATTTAAGAATTAAAATTGTTAATGTTATTTTAGTTTTTGTATGTTTAAGAGAAACTTTTTATAATTATGCTTAAAACAGTTTACTTACTAACTACTTACTTACTAACTAACTTTTACTTTAACAGTTGTCGAATGTTATACATGCGTGTGGAGGGAAAAAAGAGTAGAGGAAGACCAAAGAAAAGATGGATGGAGTGTGTGAAAGAGGATATGCGCATAAAAGGGGTAAATGATGCGCTGACGTATAATAGAAGTGAGTGGAAAAGGAATACAATATGTTGTGCCGACCCCACATAACGTGGAATAAGGACCGGAAGAAGGAAGGAGTTTACTTTAACAGTTATTAGTTTAATTAAACATTTGCATATCGTACATTTATTTATTACGAGCGGATACCCGCGACTTCGTTCGCGTGGATATTGATTTTAATAATCCCGTGGGAATCATTCTGTTTTTTCTATGCTCCTTTGAGCTTAAACCTTGCTAAAAACTGTTTAAAGTTCACTGGCGGATGTTTAGGTACATCAAAATGCCAGTGAAAGTCCCATCAAAATCGGTCCAGCCTTTCGGAGATTAGCCAGTAGTCTTTAAAGTATCTACTTTCTAACAAAAAAAGAATGAATGAAATCGGACCACCCGTTAACGAATTAAAGCTAAGTACACATTTTGCCTTTCATCCCCTCTCCCAAGGGAACCGTGCTGAATTTCGGGATAAAAAGTATCCTATATGTTACTCCATAGTATTAACTTAAATCATGCCGAGTTTCATTTCAATCCATTCAGTAGTTTTTACGTGATGCGCGCACAAACATACAGACAAACAGACAAACAGATAAACAGACAAACAGACAAACAGATAAACAGACAAACAGACAAACAGATAAACAGACAAAAATTTCAAAAATAGCTTTTTTACGTTCTATTACTTATCCCTAACATCCCCCAGTTATTATTTTGCAAAAATCTTCAATGTACAGATACGGCAATTCTACGATTTTATTATATGTATAGATCAAATAGAATTGCCGTCTCCGCTAATAGTTACGATTGTAGATAAACAACCTACGAGACTACTTATCTTTCATACGTAGCTAATGTAAGAATGTTTAAATATTATTTTCACGAGTCTAGACAAGCGGCTCGTTGGTCTAGGGGTATGATTCTCGCTTTGGGTGCGAGAGGTCCCGGGTTCAAATCCCGGACGAGCCCTTTTTTCCCGACAGACTTACACAGGGTATTCATGTAAGTATATGGGATTCTTTATACTCTCGAAGCATCCCAACGACGGATGAATTTTATTTTTAATCAATTAAGTAGGTGTCTCTCTATTCTTTTAAACCGTGCGATGGTTATTAGGGTTTTTTTTCTTGTAGCCCGCTTTCAACACAGTTTTTTTCTCAATATTATTATTGTTAAATATTGAGTAAGTTATCATAATGCAAATTAAAAGAGGTGCTTGTATTGTATGCTTTTGGCTAAAGTCCAAACACACGAAGCCTCTGGTACGGACGCCGCCATCTTGGTCCAAATAAATCAAACTTTAAAATTTCGTCTCCAATCCCTCCACGTATAAGTATTTGCATATCGTTCGTTATTTGTTCGTTATACACGGATTGCTTTAACAATAAATAAATATAAATTTCAAACACGGATTTCTGAAAATGGCTGCATCTGGTGGCCTGAAAGGACAGGATATTTTTCTTTGTATAAATAGCTAGCAAATGTGCAGGCAGTTCGCCTGATGTTAGGTGATTACCGCCGACCAGGAGCAGATCCAGGGTTGCAGGCGGAAGCACCAGAAGGACCGCCAAAGTGTTACCGACTCTAAAGGATCCTTCTACTCCATGAATAGTTTCTTCAAAGCTATAATCTTTATGTCGTAGGTATAGCTTTGAAAAAACAGAGATTTTCGCGTTTGCGCTACATAGCTGAGGCGGATGGGCCCAATAATATTTCTAGATATAATTTTATTATTACGTTACAGCGTGCTCAGCTAGACATTTTGGAGTATACAACGTAGGCACTTACCTATTGCATTGCAAAAATTCTGTATAATTTTCATACATTTTATATGAACCATCCCACTACAGAAACGAGCTGCACCGGTGACCGGGCCTCAACACAGCGCACTAGAAGATTGATAAGTATTCTTTTTCATTTTTTTTAAATCTATCTTCTATCTATCTTCTATCTATAATATAATAAAACTGTAACAGATCCAATTCTGTACATTGAAGATATTTTGAAAATTTTTATTGGAGGGCACTCTATAATCGATACTGAAGCCAAAACTGCAATTTTTTTCATTTTTGTCTGTCTGTCTGTCTGTCTGTCTGTATCTTGGCCGCGCATCACGCCGAAACTACTGAATGGATTCGAATGAAACTTGGTACGATTTGAGATTATACTCCGAGGTAGGACATAGGATACTTTTTATCCCGAAATTCAGTACGGTTCCCTTGGGAGAGGGGATGAAAGTTAAAACGTGTATTTAGCTGTAATTCATTAACGCTTTGTTCGATTTCACTTATTCTTTTTATGTTAGAAATGTAGTACTTTATATATTGTCCTATAAATATTTCAAGGTCATAGATTTTTTAGTTCCGAAATGACAGACATTACAACTCTCAGTATTGGGTTCTAATAACTTGGGACCCGGATCTTTGAACGTACGACTTATTTTAAGCTGGTGTGCGTTTAAATTTATGTTTGTCTATTGTTATAACTAATCTCCGAAACGGCTGAATCGATTTTAACGGATCTTTCAATGGCAGATAGGTGATGTTATAAGGAGTAACTTAGGCTACATTTAGTTTAGGTACATAAAATAATTATGAGATCCGATCCGATCCTAATATAATATAATATATAAAACCTATAAACACGCGAACGAAGTCGCGGGGGTCAGCTAGTTTTAAATATAATCTCTAAACAGAATCTAATGTGCGCGAGCTTTATAGTAAGTACCTATAAAAATACCTTTATTGAAGAAATAACAGTAAAATAAAGAAGAACGATTAGCTCTTATCACCTATTCCGATCACGATAATCTAGCTTTTCAGTCACTAAACTAAACAGCTTAAAAGTAGGAAATACAAAACCCTGTACTTTCGCTAAATGCTAAACAAATACTCCTCGCGGTGGCCAATGATTGGTGAAAAGATTCCTCAGGGAGTTTTTTTTGTAACACGAATAAAATATAGCGGTTTTTCTCTTTGCACTGAAGGCTCGGATAGACAAAACGCGCGATGTCAGCGACGACACGCGAAGTCAAAGTGGCTTCCGGTACGTGGTTACTGGAAGTTTTGATACTATGAATTGAGGCCTTTTTGTAACTTTTTATTTTCTTATTTATCTATAAGTGAGCCATTGAATGCGATGTCACCTGATCGTAAGTGACGATGCAGTCTAAGATGGAAGTGAGCTAACCTGGAACAGGTATGGCAATTTTTAGGGTTCTGTACCCAAAGAGTAAAACGAGACTATTACTGAGACTCCGTTGTCCGTCTGTCACCAGGGGGTTATTCTGTAACTTAGTTAGCAACTGAAAATAGTTGCCAACTAATTAGTTAGATATACATTGCTGCTTTACTGTGTAAAATTATGAAAACACTTTATATTTCCCACAATAAAGCAGCAATGTATATCTAACTAATTAGTTGGCAACTATTTTCAGTTGCTAACTAAGTTACAGAATAACCCTCCAGGCCGTATCTCACGAATCGTTATAGTTAGACAGTTGAATTTTTCAGATGATGTATTTCTGTTGCCGCTATATGAAAAAATACTAAGAAACAGAATAAAATAAATATTTAAGGGGGCTCCCATACAACAAAAGTGATTTTTTTGCCGTTTTTATAGATAATAGTACGGAACCCTACGTGCGCGAGTTCGACTCGCACTTGGCCGGTTTTTATTAAACTCATACCTTGGATCAGTTTCTACACGGTATAGCACCGAAGCGCTAAATCGCTTGCTTGGTAACTAGCCACGGCTGAAGGCAAACTAAACAAGAAACAATTTATAAATTGAAACTGAGACCTCCCAAAGCGCTAACCACTGGGTATTTGTCAAAAGTTCCTTGTACTACAAATCTTACACGCATTCAGCCTAGTGTTAGTATAGCGTTGCCACCGTCGCGCGTTCTGTTTGTCCACGCCTTAGAGTTTTTCTCTTTGCACTTATTTTCCTTGCAAATGGATTGTGCCCGGCTTTTGCGTCGAGAGGAAATTTTATTACAGTACTGTTGGAACTTTATGCCTTTAATAGAAGAGCGAGTGGCAGAAACATACTTCTAACACGCGAGCCGACGCGATTTAACATGACGTAGTATCATAGATATAATCTAATATAATCTAATATAATCTTCTATTTCTGCTAAAGAATAATTTTTAGCAGAATTAGAAGGTTAACAAATCTTAGAAAACATCCCGGAGAAACGCGTAGTGCGTACAAAGCGACGCGCTTTGACTGGCGATATAAAGTTTGGTGGTTTGTAGCGAAACAAAGGTCGACGGTCGAGTAGGTAAAGGCTGAATGAAGGACGACGAAGCGAATGTTCTGGCGTAAACCACTTAGAAAACTTTACAACTCATAAGGTGATATGAATTTGGAAAAGAAATAATTATAATTGGTATGAATCATATAAAAATTTTTGGTTTGCAATCGACTTTTCCGGTGCGTGTAATTTTTATAGCACTAGTGCTATAAAAATTACACGCACCGGAAAAGTAGTAAATAAAAATGAAAATTATTTGTTAGTGTTACAATGAACGTATTTTTATGAACGCTATTTGGTTAGCATTTATTCATTTAGTGAAGCAAAATATGAATATTTTATTCGGCATGAATATCTAGTACATTCTTATATTTTTTTTTGATATTTGCTATGTATCAAATTTCTTGGTAAGTGTTTAAATTATAGCCTAAGTATGAGGAAACCTTTGTTTTTTTTTGACGTGGTGGAAACCTTTTATAGGTACCTTCGTTCTGCGGCCGAATGCGGCAGAACGAAGGTTATGTGGGACTCCAACCGGGTATACTCACTAAAACCACCACGGCATGACCCTCATGCTGTCTGTGCTGGACGCCTGGGGAGCCCAAAGTATGCATCCCAGGTGTCCGGCAGCCGCCCCAGCTGGGGCTCCCGCTCGCCTCTGGGCTGTCCCTCCAGAGGCTCGCGCCCTCCCGTAATTTTTTAACGAGGTTTTCTTCCTCCCGCGATGGGCATCGCTGCCCCCCGCCCCGGGGTGTTTCACCCCCAGTTTTATCCGCAGTGCCCTCTGCTAATCAGAGGGACACGCGGAGAAACCTCCCTCCGCCAGGTCATTGGCCATGGCTAACAATATCCCCGAAATTATTAACCATGTTACCGGGGCGCACCTGCCCGAATACTGCTCTTCCCCTCGGACGTATCCAAGAGGACCAGCAGCACCCCGGCACACTTGGAGGTTACCTGGCTAGCACCCCAAGTATGAGGAAACCTACGATCAAACACGTAGCTGCTTCAACATTACACCCTTCGAGAAAAAATAAATAACATCTTAACGTCTTGTTTTTTAAGACTTTTTTGTTTTTAAGACTCTACCAACATTAAAAATTAATGTAACTATTTTTAATTATTGTATTTTGTGCGGTTGTATTCTCGGTTACAATCGTTAAAATTAACGCCTTGGCTTGTTGGATCGGCTGCTAAACCCCGATAAAAGATCAGCGATGGTATTTTCCAACTTTGTGAGCGCAAATCATTATGTAGTTCTACATAGTTGCATTTGATCATTCGATGCCGATATTGCATAAATTATTTATTGCTACGGTAATAGTTTAAGTTAATAAAAATAAAAATAAGTTATACTTAAATATAGATTTTCCTAATTTAAAAAAAATATCTTCCTGACCAAATTTTGGCCACGGTGGCCAATCTCAACCGAGGCGGAGACTAGCCAACTACGATATCTAACTAGCATATATTATAGTGCACAAGTGTTTGCGCATACACAGGTGCTTTTTGTATTCCTTCATTCTCATACTCCGAGAGATCGTATCGATGAAAACAGGTTCTCATTAAAACAACACGTTTATAAGTTCAAAAGAACTACAAAGTTTTTCAGTTTTATTTATATTTCATTATATTTATGATATTATACAGTAACTAGTGTTGCGCTCGGTGCACGAGCTGCAAGCAGCTCGCGGGCCTTGTAGTCTCTTCAATATTCATAAAATAAAGAAATTCCAGAATATTCTGGAGAGTCTCTTGAAAGATAGAAAGAAATATTGGCATCACGTTTCGTATCTTTTCTGAAAGGACACTAATGACTTCTATGCATCCGTTTAGTGGAAAAAAAAGATCTATACAAAAATGTTCTGGAGAGCCACTTGAAAATAAAAAAGAAATTTTGTATGGACACGAATTTTTTTTGTTCCGTAGCTATCTTTTTTTATTGGCTCACCAAAGGGCCTAAGGTCTTGAACATTTTTAGTTTCAGGACCATGCCTCTATGATTGATAGTTTTTGAGGGCTGTTAGGGTACTCTGGTAATTTTTCCACATTCACTACGTTTTGTATTTTTTGTGAAAAAAAACTTTAAGTTCTATTTACTTATACGTGTATTGGGGGGAAAAGTTTCATACAAAAATGTCTAAGAGAGCCTCTTAAAAAGAACCCAAAAAATTTGTATGGAGAGAATTATTTTTGTTCGGCGGCCATCTTTTTTTTACCAGGTCTCCCAATGGCACAAGGTCTTTAATAAAATTTGTTTGGGACCATGTCTGTATGACTGGTAGTTTTGGAGGACCCATGAGGTACTCTGGTAAATTTTCCACATTCATGACGTTTCATAATTTTCTGAAGGAAGATCCATAAGTTCTACGCACATAAATAGTGAAGGGAAAAAAGTTCCATACAAAATTGTTCTGGAGAGCCTCTTAAAAAGAACCCAAAAAATTTGTATGGAGAGAATTTTTTTTTGTTTCGCGGCCATCTTTTTTTCACTGGTTCACCCAATGGCCCAAGGTCTTTAATAACATTTGTTTGGGACCATGTCTGTATAACTGGTAGTTTTGGAGGACCCATGAGGTACTCTGGTAAATTTTCCGCATTCATGACGTTTCATAATTTTCTGAAGGAAGACCCATAAGTTCTATGCACATAAATAGTGAAGGGAAAAAAGTTCCATACAAAATTGTTCTGGAGAGCCTCTTGAAAATTAGGAAATTTTTGTATGGAGATGAAATTTTTTTTTTGTATGGTGGCCATATTTTTTTTACCGGTTCACCTAATGGCCCAAGGTTTTGAACATTTTTTGTTTCGAGACGTCACCTCTCCGACTGATAGTTTTCGAGATCCCTTAGGGCACTCTAGTCAGTTTTCCACGTCCAGCTCTCTCTATAATTTTGGCGACCTAGAATTTTTGAATTTTACACACACGGAAAGTATGGTGAAAAAGTCCCATACAAAATTGTTCAGGAGAGGTGATCAGTCCGTAACTTCAAGTAGCTTTATATATATAACTAGTAGGGCGCGTGGGTGCGCGGCCCGCAAGCGGACCGCGAGGTTTCGCTTTCGGGTATTTTGGTTTGAGCAGCCTCCACTCTCCATATTTTTTCTTCGAATCATTCTGCTCATCAAGTAGATCTTTAGGTATTGATCATCTTTATCCAAGAAACCACTCCTCCATCTTGTATACTTGGTGACATAAACACCGACGAAATTTGTATAGTCGCCATCTTAAATCCACCATTTTGAGGTTTTTTTCACCTCAGTGCCAATTGGATGAGGTTTCGAGTAATTTTTGTTTGAGCACCTCCCACTTATCTACAATACCCTGCCCGGGCTCCTCAACCATCTTCCAAACCCTCCAATCATCATGTCTTTGAATATTTTTCTTTGAGACATCCCCAAAGAACCGCATCAAAGCCTTGCATAGTTCACAACTTGTAGTCTCTTCAATATTCGCCATACATTTTCTATGGAAAAATAAAGTCCGCCATTTTGAATTTTTTTTGTATTCATCGAGTAGACCTTTGGATCTTGATCATCTTTTGCGAAGAAATCACTCTTCCATCTTTTATACCCTCCGAGTTGGACGCCGACGAAATTTGTATGGCGGCCATCTTTTTTTCGCCATTTTGAATTTTTTTTCAACTCACTGCCAATTGGATGACATTTCGAGTGACATTTGCTCGACCTATCTTCAATACCTTAAGCGTGCCCCTCACCCGTCTCTGAAATCCTCAATCATCAGCTCTCTCCATATTTTTCCTCCAAATGAATTTTTATCCTCTATACGAAACCATTAGTGAAAAAAAATATTTTCATACAAAATTGTTCAGGAGAGGTGATCAATGAGTGAGTGAGTCACCCTATCAGCACGAGCAGCTATATATATATTAACTAGTTTTTCGCTCTGTGCGCGAGCTGCTAAAGCAGCCCGCGGGCAGCATTAGTGCCTTGCATGGTTCATTACTCATTTTGACATTTTGAAATTTTGACACTGACAGTTTGACATTTTGACATTTGATTTTGACTTTGACTTTGATTCCAAACCCTCAATCATCATAATTATTGTCTTCCCATATTTTACTTGAAAATTCTCCAAAAAACCACATCAAAGCCTTGCATTGCATAGTCAATATTCGCCATACATTTTCTATGGAAAAATAAATTCCGCCATTTTGAATTTTTTTTCTATTCATCGAGTAGACCTTCGGATTTTGATCATCTTTTGCTAAGAAACCACTGTTCCATCTTTTATACTCTCCGAGATGGATACCGATGAAATTTGTATGGTGGCCATCTTTTTTTCGCCATTTTGAATTTTTTTTCAGCTCACTCCCAATTGGACCATGTTTTGAATGACATTTGCTCGAGCACCCCCCACCTATCTTCAATACCTTCAGCGTGCCCTTCATCCGTCTCCGAAACCCTCAATCATCAGCTCTCTCCATATTTTTCGTAAAATAATTTTTTGTCTTCTATGTGACATCATTTGCGAAAAAAAATATTTTCATACAAAATTTTACAGAAGGAATTTTTTGGGGAAATCTCGAAAAATACCCTAAATGTGGCAACACTGTGTATATACCTCGATACTGCCGGTTGAGTTGCACAATCGATTCATACATGTTAACTTTCTAAAATGTTGCCAACTGCCTCAAAAACATGATCAAAATTTTCAAAAACACTCAATAACAATACAAAATGGCCGCCAACTCGTTTTATAGAAACAATTCACATAGTTTTATAATTTTACCATTAACTACAGGATATACCGCTCCTGATGACGTTTAAATGTTCCATCTCGCTCGCACCCAGGCGAAATGACTGCCCCTGACAAAAGACCATGTCGCGAAAATCACTTTTTCTTTGATAAATTCCAGTGTTGCCAGTCCCCGACGACAAAAATACCCAAATGTCATTTGTACAAGCAAAACACGTAGTCGCTCATACTCGCATTTCGCAAAAAGTCCGTATTTCGATTTTTTAATTTTTGGGATAAATCTAGAAATTTCCCCAAAAGTGGGGTATTTTTTTTATCACCAATTTATACCACGAGTCTATACATACAATCGCTTCATAGAAGTCGAAACGCTCCGATGTTGCCAACTGTGAGAAAATTTAATTTTAAAATTGCGTTTTTTCGTACCTCAAACCAAATGGCCGTCACAACAGCCGCCATCTTGAATTTTTAAAAACCACTCCCGTTCTGTCAAAATACAGGACAGTTGTAAGCGGAAATAAGAAAAAAATATTATCCTCAATTACCCCATTTCGGAGCTGTGGTGCCGCGGTTTGGGGTCGAAAAATCAAAAATTTTAAAAATCTAAATCTCGGCCGCCATCTTTTTTTTCCAATTTTTTCCACTTTTTCTATTAATCATTTACTAATTTCTTAAAAACCTGTGAGTCTGAACGAAATCGGTTGAAAAACAAAAAAGTTACAAAAATTACGTCGGCCGCCATCTTGTTTTTCTGAAATGTCATAATTTTTCCTTAGTTTTCTCCCACATTCGAACATATCTCCCATACATCATTGTATCGTTTTCTGTCTCTTTCTAGGAGAACAATTATGTCAATGAGTGAGTGAGTGGTAATTGAGCTATATATATTATAACTAGTTGCTCGGTGCGCGAGCTGCTAAAGCAGCTCGCGGGGGGGCTTTCGACATTTGATATTCATCTTCCAAACCCTCAATCATCATGTCTGCCCATATTTTACTTGAGAGTTCTCCAAAGAACCGCATCAAAGCCTTACATAGTCAATATTCGCCATACATTTTCTATGGAAAAATAAACTCTGCCATTTTGAATTTTTTTTCCATTCATCAAGTAGACTTTCGGATTTTGATCATCTTTTGCTAAGAAACCACTCTTCCATCTTTTATACCCTCCGAGATGGATACCGATGAAATTTGTATAGTCGCCATCTTTTTTTCGCCATTTTGAATTTTGTTTCAGTTCACTCCCAATTGGACGACGTTTCGAATGACATTTGCTCGAGCACCCCCCACCTATCTTCAATACCTTAAGCGTGCCCTTCACCCGTCTCCGAAACCCTCAATCATCAGCTCTCTTCATATTTCTTTCTGAATAAATTTTTGTCTTTGTGAAACCATTAGTGAAAAAAAAACTTTCATACAAAATTTTACAGGAGGAAATTTTTGGGGAAATCTCAAAAAGTCCCTGGTCGGTCCTTAGTTGGTCCCTAGTCGGTCGCTAGTCGGTCCCTAGTCGGTCCATAGTCGGTCCGTAGTCGGTCCCTGGTCGGTCCGTAGTCGGTCCGTAGTCGGTCCCTAGTCGGTCCCTAGTCGGTCCGTAGTCGGTCCCTAGTCGGTCCTTTGTCGGTCCCTAGTCGGTCCATTGTCAGTCCCTAGTCGGTCTCTAGTCGGTCTGTAGTCGGTCCGTAGTCGGTCCGTAGTCAGTCCGTAGTCGGTCCCTAGTCGGACCGTAGTCGGTCCCTAGTCGGTCCCTAGTCGGTCTACCTAAGTCGGTCCGTAGTCGGTCCGTAGTCGGTCTCTAGTCAGTCCGTAGTCGGTCCCTAGTCGGTCCCTAGTCGCTGCGTAGTTGGTCCCTAGTCGGTCCCTAGTCGATCCGTAGTCGGTCCCTAGTCGGTCTCTAGTCGGTCCGTAGTCGGTCCCTAGTCGGTCCGTAGGCGGTCTCTAGTCGGTCCGCAGTCGGTCCCTAGTCGGTTCCTAGTTGGTCCCTAGTCGGTCCCTAGTCGGTCCCTAGTCGGTCCGTAGTCGTTCCGTAGGCGGTCTCTAGTCGGTCCGTAGTCGGTCCCTAGTCGGTCCCTAATCGGTCCGTAGTCAGTCCGTAGTCGGTCCGTAGTCGGTCTCTAGTCGGTCCGTAGTCGGTCCCTAGTCGGTCCGCAGGCGGTCTCTAGTCGGTCCGCAGTCGGTCCCTAGTCGGTTCCTAGTTGGTCCCTAGTCGGTCCCTGGTCGGTCCCTAGTCGGTCCCTAGTCGGTCCGTAGTCGTTCCGTAGGCGGTCTCTAGTCGGTCCGTAGTCGGTCCCTAGTCGGTCCCTAATCGGTCCGTAGTCAGTCCGTAGTCGGTCCGTAGTCGGTCTCTAGTCAGTCTCTAGTCAGTCCGTAGTCGGTCCCTAGTCGGTCCCTAGTCGCTCCGTAGTTGGTCCCTAGTCGGTCCGTAGTCGATCCGTAGTCGGTCCCTAGTCGGTCTCTAGTCGGTCCGTAGTCGGTCCCTAGTCGGTCCCTAGTCGGTCTCTAGTTGGTCAGTAGTCGGTCCCTAGTCGGTCTCTAGTCGGTCCGTAGTCGGTCCGTAGTCGGTCCCTAGTCGGTCCCTAGTTGGTCTCTAGTCGGTCCGTAGTCGGTCCGTAGTCAGTCCGTAGTCGGTCCCTAGTCGGACCGTAGTCGGTCCCTAGTCGGTCCGTAGTCGGTCCGTAGTTGGTCCCTAGTCAGTCTACCTAACTCGGTCCGTAGTAGGTCCGTAGTCGGTCTCTAGTCGGTCCGTAGTCGGTCCGTAGTCGGTCCCTAGTCGGTCCTTAGTCGGTCCCTAGTCGGTCTCTAGTCGGTCCGTAGTCGGTCCGTAGTCGGTCCCTTGTCAGCCTCTAGTCGGTCCGTAGTCGGTCCCTAGTCGGTCTCTAGTTGGTCCGTAGTCGGTGCCTAGTAGTCGGTCCCTTGTCAGCCTCTAGTCGGTCCGTAGTCGGTCCCTAGTCTGTCCCTAGTCGGTCCGTAGTCGGTCCCTAGTCGGTCTCTAGTCGGTCCGTAGTCTGTCCGTAGTCGGTCCCTAGTCGGTCTCTAGTCGGTCCGTAGTCGGTCCGTAGTCGGTCCCTAGTCGGTCTCTAGTCGGTCCATAGTCGGTCCGTAGTCGGTCCGTAGTCGGTCCCAAGTAGGTCCGTAGTTGGTCCCTAGTCGGTCCCTAGTCGATCCGAAATAAATTCCTCCATTTTGAATTTTTTTTTTCTAGTGATCAGGATCCGAAGGTCCTGATCATCTTTTGATAAGAAACCACTCTTCCATCTTTTATACCCTTTGATGGACACTGATGAAATTTGTATGGCGGCCATCTTTTTTCCGCCATTTTGAATATTTTCCAGCTCACTGCCAATTGGAAGCCGTTTCGAGTGACATTTGCTCGAGAACCTCCCACCTATCTTCAATACCTTAAGCGTGCCCTTCACCCGTCTCCGAGTTCCTCAATCATCAGCTCTATCCATATTTTTTTTCTGAATAAATTTTTGTCTTTTTTGTGAAACCATTTTGTGAAAAAAAAAAATCATACAAAATTTTACAGGAGAAAATTTTTGGGGAAAATCTCGTAAACTACCCCGAAGGTGGCAACACTGTCTACATTTATCGATACTGCCGGTTAAGTTACACAGTCGATTCATACATTTCAACTTTCCAAAATGTTGCCAACTGCCTCAAAAACATGTTCAAAATCAATTCCAAAACAAATAAAATACAAAATGGCCGTCAACTCATTTTACAGATTTATTTTAGAAAGTTGAATAATTTTTCCATTAAGTACAGGAGATACCGCTCCTGATGAGGTTTCAAGTTTTCATCTCGCTCGCACACAGGCGAAATGATCACCCCTGGAAAAAGACCGTATCGCGAAAACAACTTTTTCTTTGATAAATTTCAATGTTGCCTGTCCCTGGCGATAAAAATATCCAAATTTCGTTTGTACAGGTAAAAAATGTAGTTGCTCATACTCGGATTTTGCAAAAAGTTCGTATTTCGATTTTTTAATTTTTGGGGTAGATCTTGTAATTTCCCAAAAAATGGGGTAATTTTTTCACCAATCTATACTTCAAGTCTGTACATACAATAGCTTCATAGAAGTAGAAACGCTCCGATGTTGTCAACTGTGAGTAATTTGAATTTCAAAATTGCGTTTTTTCGTACCTCAAACTGAATGGCCGCCACGACAGCCGCCATCTTGAATATTTAAAAACCACTCCCGATCTGTCAAAATACAGGATAATTCTAGACCGAAACAGGAAAAAAATATTATCCTCAACTAACCCGTTTCTATGCTGTGGCGCCGCGGTTTGGGGTCGAAAAATCAAAAATTTGAAAGACTACAGCTAAGCCGCCATCTTGTTTTTTAAATTTTTTCTACTTTTTCTATTAATCGTTTCCTAATTTCTTCTAGAATTGCGAGTTAATACGAAATCGGTAGGAAAACAAAAATGTTACAAAAATCACGTCGGCCGCCATCTTGTTTTTGTTTGAGCAGCCCTTTTCTATCTACAATACGCTTCCCGGGTTCCCCAACCATCTTACTAACCCTCAATCATCATGTCTTCCCATATTTTTCTGTGAGAATTCTCTGAAGAACCGCATCAAAGGCAATTCAATATTCACCATACATTTTCTATGAAAAAATGAATTCCGCCATTTTGAATTTTTTTTCCATTTATCAAGTAGACCTTCGGATTTTGATCATCTTTTGCTGAGAAACCACTCTTCCATCTTTTATACCCTCCGAGATGGATACCGATGAAATTTGTATGGCGGCCATCTTTTTTCCGCCATTTTGAATTTTTTTTCAGTTCACTCCCAATTGGACGACGTTTCGAATGACATTTGCTCGAGCACCCCCCACCTATCTTCAATACTTTCAGCGTGCCCTTCACCCGTCTCCGAAACCCTCAATCATCAGCTCTCTCCATATTTTTTTTGGAATAAATTTTTGTCTTCTTTGTGAAACCATAAGTGAAAAAAAAATTTTCATACAAAATTTTACAGTAGGAAATTTTTGGGGAAATCTCAAAAACTACCCTAAATGTGGCAACACTGTGTACATACCTCGATACTGCCGGTTGAGTTGCACAATCGATTCATACATGTCAACTTTCTAAAATGTTGCCAACTTCCTCAAAAACATGATCAAAATTTTCAAAAACACCCAACAACAATACAAAATGGCCGCCAACTCATTTGACAGATACATTTTAGAAAGTTTTATAATGTTACCATTAACTACAGGATATACCGCTCCTGATGACGTTTACATGTTCCATCTCACTCGCACCCAGGCGAAATGATTGCCCCTGAAAAAAGACCATGTCGCGGAAATCACTTTTTCTTTGATAAATTCCAGTGTTGCCAGTCTTTGGTGACAAAAATACCCAAATGTCGTTTGTACAAGTAAAATACGTAGTCGCTCATACTCGGATTTTGCAAAAAGTCCGTATTTCAATTTTTTTATTTTTGGGGTAAATCTTGAAATTTCCCCAAAAGTGGGGTATATTTTTTACCACCAATTTATACCTCAAGTCTATACATACAATCGCTTCATAGAAGTCGAAACGCTCCGATGTTGCCAACTGTGAGAAAATTGAATTTTAAAATTGCGTTTTTTCGTACCTCAAACCAAATGGCCGCCACAACAGCCGCCATCTTGAATTTTTAAAAACCGCTTCCATTCTGTCAAAATACAGGATAATTGTAAGCGGAAACAAGAAAAAAAATTATCCTCAATTACCCCGTTTCGGAGCTGTGGTGCCGCGGTTTGGGGTCGAAAAATCAAAAATTTTAAAAATCTAAATCTCGGCCGCCATCTTGTTTTTCTAGTTTTTTCCACTTTTTCTAATAATTATTTACTAATTTCTTAAAAACCTGCGAGTTTTAACGAAATCGGTTGAAAAACAAAAAAGTTACATAAATCACGTCAGCCGCCATCTTGTTTTTCTGAAATGTCATAATTTTTCCCTACTCGAATCCCCCATCCGAACACATCTCCCATACATGATTATATCGTTTTCTGTCTCTTTCTAGGAGAACAATTATGTCAATGAGTGAGTGAGTGAGTGGTAATTGAGCTATATATAGTATAATAACTAGTTGCTCGGTGCGCGAGCTGCTAAAGCAGCTCGCGGGAGGGCTTTCGACATTTGATATTCATCTTCCAAACCCATCTTTTTTCGCCATTTTGAATTTTTTTTCAGCTAACTGTCAATTGGATGACGTTTCGAATGACATTTGCTCGAGCACCCCCCACCTATCTTCAATACCTTAAGCGTGCCCTTCACCCGTCTCCGAAACCCTCAATCATCAGCTCTCTCCATATTTCTTTCTGAATAAATTTTTGTCTTTGTGAAACCATTAGTGAAAAAAAAACTTTCATACAAAATTTTACAGGAGGAAATTTTTGGGGAAATCTCAAAAAGTCCCCGGTCGGTCCTTAGTTGGTCCCTACCCAAGTAGCACATTAGCGATGAATTACGTTATAAACAAGCTACATTACAGTCTATTGCTTTTATGCAGATGTACTAAAGGATAGAATGAGTCTTTAGGCTGTACTGAAGAAATATTATACACTATTAACCTTTAAGTACCGACGTACTATTTTAGTCACATAAGTACCGACGTGAGGTCTGCCAGACCACCATAGTTTTCCAATCGAAAACTTTTGTTTTTCTTATTATTCTTCTAAAAAAAATATTTCTATGTATTGTTAAATATCTACTTATTGTATAAGTAAAACAAAATGTAGAAGTTTTCACATTTATTACTGATTATAAGCATTAATATAGCATTCATAGATTCTTCGTTTGAAAAAATTAACTTTTATCTTAATAATTCATATGTATCAGTAATACTGTTATTTTTTCTTAAACACAATTTTTTCTTAAAGATTAATAGCTACATAAACAATAAAAAAATAAAAAACCTTAATAACCAACCGTTTTCTCAAAAATCACAGGGTATCAAATTGCAGGAACTATCAAAGTTTACAAACAGTCTTTGCATAGACTTACTGCATTGTAGGCACACGTGTTTCATACAAGTATCACAGTCTGTTCAAGTGCTGAATTATGGTCACTCTCCAGCAGTAAAATTTGGGTAGATATCCTTAGATTCGGACTCTGAACTCTCATTTAGCTATTCCACTAAATGTTCTTGGTGCTCTTTATATTGAAGCAGTGTTAGATATCTTTTCTCACCTACAGGAACACTTTTATTTTTATTTATGGCTGCCCGTTTCATGTCTGAAGAACCTGGCTAATCCATTGTTATAACTGACTGAAAATAAAAGAGAAAACAATATAATCTGAAAAAAGTCGCATCCAAAAAAAGTTACATAAGTACCGACGAGTGGTCTGACAGACCACTCGTGATCTTATAAAAATCAAAACTTACCGAAATCGTACGCGCCGACGCTGCCACTCTGCAGGAACGCTGCTGGGCGACTTCCCGAGGGGTAGAGAGAAGCACAGTAGGATAGTTTTTCGCTAACATAGGTAATCAGACTTTTCGACCTCTCGAGGTGTCTGTCAGACCACACGTCGGTACTTAAAGGTTAAACAGCATAGCTGACTAATGTCTTTATAATGGCGAAAAATTAAACTAAAAGAATTTAACTAAAATCTTGTCCAGCTATTGGCTGCATGTGATACTACTAGCTGATTTAGAAGTCCAAAGGTTGTTAACGACTGGTTAATACGGAAAATTCACCTCTCTTGTAATGCTGCGGGCTGCATTGAAGTATCCACTGGCTTTAAATTGGTGTACACTAATTCAATTCTAATTCTACTTCAACGAGCTTGTTAATAGCTGTTTAAAAGTGTCATTAAACACCCTCAGTTGTAAATTGGAGTAGTTGTACTCCTTTCTAATCACAATGCATAAAGTATAGCTAGCAGCTATTTTACAGCTTTCAGCGTTATAATAGACTTTGGTTACACCACTGCACATCAAATAGCTTTTCAAATGCATTTATGGAGAATTTGTGCTGGATAACAAATGGACACCATTTTAGCAGTACATAAAAGATTTGTTATTAAATATCCAAATGATTTATCATAAAGATTTCAGGATACTTGATAGCTTTTAATTCAAAATACACATATATTTTCCACTTATTTCCTAAATAGAATACAATGAGTTAGAAAGCAATCATTTGAGTGATAAATTAATACTTATAAAATTAATCTTGTGAAATATTTTCATTAACGCGATAGTATTTTGATGGCGCATGAAATATTTGATGTAATTGCATATACACATTTACAGTAAAATGGTACTCCCAACTCAATTTACTTACAATATGATACTGAAAACCAACGAGAAAACTATAAAAAATATTATATCTTACATTAAATATGTCTGCCTACACATTCTAAACAAACAATAAATATGTAGCTGTCACATAATACACAAAATAAATAAAAAAATATTTTTTTGGTTATTTATATCTTAATAAAAGCTATTACAAAGCGTCAAAACATCTAAAAGCTGTTGAAGAGAATTTAAGTAGCTGAATGTTATGCTGCAATGGCTGTTGTATATCTGTATAAGCTACTGTACAGGCCCTGTTCAGCTGTTTCAATGATTATACTGCCGTTACCCAGCCACTGTAATGCTCAGAGCTGGTTAATTTGGGGCCCAAATTAGAATTACAAGGTCTGAGTAGCTAACTACACAGCCCTTATGCAGGAAACTAAAACAGCCTTAAGTAGTCACAAATTCTATAATCAAGTCACTATGCGGCTGTCATGTGTTACTTGGGTAGTCGGTCGCTAGTCGGTCCCTAGTCGGTCCCTAGTCGGTCCCTAGTCGGTCCATAGTCGGTCCGTAGTCGGTCCCTAGTCGGTCCGTAGTCGGTCCATAGTCGGTCCCTAGTCGGTCCCTAGTCGGTCCGTAGTCGGTCCCTAGTCGGTCCATTGTCAGTCCCTAGTCGGTCTCTAGTCGGTCCGTAGTCGGTCCGTAGTCGGTCCTTTGTCGGTCCCTAGTCGGTCCATTGTCAGTCCCTAGTCGGTCTCTAGTCGGTCCGTAGTCGGTCCGTAGTCGGTCCGTAGTCAGTCCGTAGTCGGTCCCTAGTCGGACCGTAGTCGGTCCCTAGTCGGTCCGTAGTCGGTCCCTAGTCGGTCTACCTAAGTCGGTCCGTAGTGGGTCCGTAGTCGGTCTCTAGTCAGTCCGTAGTCGGTCCCTAGTCGGTCCCTAGTCGCTCCGTAGTTGGTTCCTAGTCGATCCCTAGTCGATCCGTAGTCGGTCCCTAGTCGGTCTCTAGTCGGTCCGTAGTCGGTCCGTAGTCGGTCCGTAGTCGGTCCCTAGTCGGTCCCTAGTTGGTCTCTAGTCGGTCCGTAGTCGGTCCGTAGTCAGTCCGTAGTCGGTCCCTAGTCAGACCGTAGTCGGTCCCTAGTCGGTCCGTAGTCGGTCCGTAGTCGGTCCCTAGTCGGTCTACCTAACTCGGTCCGTAGTCGGTCTCTAGTCAGTCAATAGTCGGTCCGTAGTCGGTCCCTAGTCGGTCCGTAGTCGGTCCCTAGTCGGTCTCTAGTCGATCCGTAGTCGGTCCGTAGTCGGTCCCTAGTCAGCCTCTAGTCGGTCCGTAGTCGGTCCCTAGTCGGTCCCTAGTCGGTCTCTAGTCGGTCCGTAGTCGGTCCCTAGTCGGTCTCTAGTCGGTCTGTAGTCGGTCCATAGTCGGTCCCTAGTCGCTCCCTAGTCGGTCTCTAGTCGGTCCGTAGTCGGTCCCTAGTCTGTCCGTAGTCGGTCCCTAGTCGGTCTCTAGTCGGACCGTAGTCGGTCCCTAGTCGGTCCATAGTCGGTCCCTAGTCGGTCTACCTAAGTCGGTCCGTAGTGGGTCCGTAGTCGGTCCGTAGTCGGTCTCTAGTCAGTCCGTAGTCGGTCCCTAGTCGGTCCCTAGTCGCTCCGTAGTTGGTCCCTAGTCGGTCTCTAGTTGGTCAGTAGTCGGTCCCTAGTCGGTCTCTAGTCGGTCCGTAGTCGGTCCGTAGTCGGTCCCTAGTCGGTCCCTAGTTGGTCTCTAGTCGGTCCGTAGTCGGTCCGTAGTCAGTCCGTAGTCGGTCCCTAGTCGGACCGTAGTCGGTCCCTAGTCGGTCCGTAGTCGGTCCGTAGTCGGTCCCTAGTCGGTCTACCTAACTCGGTCCGTAGTCGGTCCGTAGTCGGTCTCTAGTCGGTCCATAGTCGGTCCGTAGTCGGTCCCTAGTCGGTCAGTCGGTCCCTAGTCGGTCTCTAGTCGATCCGTAGTCGGTCCGTAGTCGGTCCCTAGTCAGCCTCTAGTCGGTCCAAAGTCGGTCCTTAGTCGGTCTCTAGTCGGTCTGTAGTCGGTCCGTAGTCGGTCCATAGTCGGTCCCTAGTCGGTCTCTAGTCGGTCCGTAGTCGGTCCCTAGTCTGTCCGTAGTCGGTCCCTAGTCGGTCCGTAGTCGGTCCCTAGTCGGTCTCTAGTCGGTCCGAAGTCGGTCCGTAGTCGGTCCGTAGTCGGTCCCTAGTCGGTCTCTAGTCGGTCCGTAGTCGGTCCGTAGTCGGTCCCTAGTCGGTCTCTAGTCGGTCCGTAGTTGGTCCCTAGTCGGTCCCTAGTCGGTCCCTAGTCGGTCCCTAGTCGGTCCCTAGTCGGTCCCTAGTCGGTCCCTAGTCGATCCGAAATAAATTCCTCCATTTTGAATTTTTTTTTTTCTAATGATCAGGATCCGAAGGTCCTGATCATCTTTTAATAAGAAACCACTCTTCCATCTTTTATACCCTTTGAGATGGACACTGATGAAATTTGTATGGCGGCCATCTTTTTTCCGCCATTTTGAATATTTTTCCAGCTCACTGCCAATTGGAAGCCGTTTCGAGTGACATTTGCTCGAGAACCTCCCACCTATCTTCAATACCTTAAGCGTGCCCTTCACCCGTCTCCGAGTTCCTCAATCATCAGCTCTATCCATATTTTTTTTCTGAATAAATTTTTGTCTTTTTTGTGAAACCATTTGTGAAAAAAAAAATTTCATACAAAATTTTACAGGAGAAAATTTTTGGGGAAAATCTCGTAAACTACCCCGAAGGTGGCAACACTGTTTACATTTATCGATACTGCCGGTTAAGTTACACAGTCGATTCATACATTTCAACTTTCCAAAATGTTGCCAACTGCCTCAAAAACATGTTCAAAATCAATTCCAAAACAAATAAAATACAAAATGGCCGTCAACTCATTTTACAGATTTATTTTAGAAAGTAGAATAATTTTTCCATTAAGTACAGGAGATACCGCTCCTGATGAGGTTTCAAGTTTTCATCTCGCTCGCACACAGGTGAAATGATCACCCCTGAAAAAAGACCGTATCGCGAAAACAACTTTTTCTTTGATAAATTTCAGTGTTGCCTGTCCCTGGCGATAAAAATATCCAAGTTTCATTTGTACAGGTAAAAAATGTAGTTGCTCATACTCGGATTTTGCAAAAAGTTCGTACTTATTTCGATTTTTTAATTTTTGGGGTAGATCTTGTAATTTCCCAAAAAATGGGGTAATTTTTTCACCAATCTATACTTCAAGTCTGTACATACAATAGCTTCATAGAAGTAGAAACGCTCCGATGTTGTCAACTGTGAGTAATTTGAATTTCAAAATTGCGTTTTTTCGTACCTCAAACTGAATGGCCGCCACGACAGCCGCCATCTTGAATATTTAAAAACCACTCCCGATCTGTCAAAATACAGGATAATTGTAGACGGAAACAGGAAAAAAATATTATCCTCAACTAACCCGTTTCTGTGCTGTGGCGCCGCGGTTTGGGGTCGAAAAATCGAAAATTTGAAAGACTACAGCTAAGCCGCCATCTTGTTTTTTAAATTTTTTCTACTTTTTCTATTAATCGTTTCCTAATTTCTTCTAGAATTGCGAGTTGTAACGAAATCGGTAGGAAAACAAAAATGTTACAAAAATCACGTCGGCCGCCATCTTGTTTTTGTTTGAGCAGCCCTTTTCTATCTACAATACCCTTCCCGGGTTCCCCAACCATCTTACTAACCCTCAATCATCATGTCTTCCCATATATTTCTGTGAGAATTCTCTGAAGAACCGCATCAAAGGCAATTCAATATTCACCATACATTTTCTATGAAAAAATGAATTCCGCCATTTTGAATTTTTTTTCCATTTATCAAGTAGACCTTCGAATTTTGATCATCTTTTGCTAAGAAACCACTCTTCCATCTTTTATACTCTCCGAGATGGATACCGATGAAATTTGTATGGCGGCCATCTTTTTTCCGCCATTTTGAATTTTTTTTCAGTTCACTCCCAATTGGACGACGTTTCGAATGACATTTGCTCGAGCACCCCCCACCTATCTTCAATACTTTCAGCGTGCCCTTCACCCGTCTCCGAAACCCTCAATCATCAGCTCTCTCCATATTTTTTTCGGAATAAATTTTTGTCTTCTTTGTGAAACCATTAGTGAAAAAAAAAATTTTCATACAAAATTTTACAGGAGGAAATTTTTGGGGAAATCTCAAAAACTACCCTAAATGTGGCAACACTGTGTGCATACCTCGATACTGCCGGTTGAGTTGCACAATCGATTCATACATGTCAACTTTCTAAAATGTTGCCAACTTCCTCAAAACCCTGATCAAAATTTTCAAAAACACTCAACAACAATACAAAATGGCCGCCAACTCGTTTTATAGAAACAATTCACATAGTTTTATAATGTTTTCAATAAGTACAGGATATACCACTCCTGATGACGTTTTCATGTTCCATCTCACTCGCACCCAGGCGAAATGATTGCCCCTGAAAAAAGACCATGTCGCGAAAATCACTTTTTCTTTGATAAATTCCAGTGTTGCCAGTGCTCGACGACAAAAATACTCAAATGTCATTTGTACAAGTAAAACACGTGGTCGCTCATACTTGGATTTTGCAAAAAGTCCGTATTTCGATTTTTTTATTTTTGGGGTAAATCTTGAAATTTCCCCAAAAGTGGGGTATTTTTTTTATCACCAATTTATACCTCGAGTCTATGCAATCAATCGCTTCATAGAAGTCGAAACGCTCCGATGTTGCCAACTGTGAGAAATTTGAATTTTAAAATTACGTTTTTTCGTACCTCAAACCGAATGGCCGCCACGACAGCCGCCATCTTGAATTTTTTAAAACCACTCTCGTTCTGTCAAAATTAAGGGTAATTGTGGGCGGAAACAGGAAAAAATATTATCGTAAATTACCCCGTTTCGGAGCTGTGGTGCCGCGGTTTGGGGTCGAAAAATCAAAAATTTGAAAAATCGAAATCTCGGCCGCCATCTTGTTTTCTCAATTTTTTCCACTTTTTCTATAAATAGTTAACTAATTTTTTCAATTGTTGCGAGTTTGAAAGAAACCGGTTGGAAAACAAAAAAGTTACAAAAATCACATCGGCCGCCATCTTGTTTTTCTGAAATGTCATAATTTTTCCCTACTCGACTCCCCCATCCGAACACATCTCCTATACATGATTATATCGTTTTCTGTCTCTTTCTAGGAGAACAATTATGTCAATGAGTCAGTCAGTGAGTGGTAATCGAGCTATATATATTACTAGTGTTGCGCTCGGTGCGCGAGCTGCAAGCAGCTCGCGTGCCTTGTAGTCTCTTCAATATTCGTAAAGTAAAGAAATGGGAGGCCATACCAAATACCAGAATATTCTGGAGAGTCTCTTGAAAGATAGAAAGAAATATTGGTATCACGTTTCGTATCTTTTCTGAAAGGACACTAATCAGTTCTATGCATGCGTTTAGTGGAATTTTTTTTTTGTTAGGCGGCCATCTTTTTTTACCGGTTCACCCAATGGCCCAAGGTTTTTAATAACATTTGTTTGGGACCATGTCTGTATGACTGGTAGTTTTAGAGGACCCATGAGGTACTCTGGTAAATTTTCCACATTCATGACGTTTCATAAGTTTCCTGAAGGAAGACCTATAAGTTCTACGCACATAAATAGTGAAGGGAAAAGTTCCATACAAAATTGTTCTGGAGAGCCTCTTGAAAAGAACCCAAAAAAGTATGGAGAAAATTTTTTTTGTTCGGCGGCCATCTTTTTTTTACCGGTTCACCCAATGGCCCAAGGTCTTTAATAACATTTGTTTGGGACCATGTCTGTATGATTGGTAGTTTTGGAGGACCCATGGGGTACTCTGGTAAATTTTCCACATTCATGACGTTTCATAATTTTCCTGAAGGAAGACCCATAAGTCCTACGCACATAAATAGTGAAAGGAAAAAAGTTCCATACAAAATTGTTCTGGAGAGCTTCTTGAATAGAACCCAAAAAATTTGTATGGAGAAAATTTTTTTTTGTTCGGCGTCTATCTTTTTTTACCGGTTCACCCAATGGCCCAAGGTCTTTAATAACATTTGTTTGGGACCATGTCTGTATGACTGGTAGTTTTGGAGGACCCATGAGGTACTCTGGTAAATATTCCACATTCATAACGTTTCGTATTTTTCCTGAAAGGACACTCATGAGCTCTATGCATGCGTTTAGTGAGGTAAAAAAAGTTCTATACAAAAATGTTCTGGAGAGCCTCTTGAAAATTAAAAAAAAAATTTGTATGGACGCGAAAATTTTTTTTGTTCGGTGCCTATCTTTTTTTTACTGGCTCACCAAAGGGCCCAAGGTTTTGAACATTTTCAGTTTCAGGACCATGTCTCTATGACTGATAGTTTTTTAGAGCCTTTGGGGTACTCTGGTAAATTTTCCACATTCATGACGTTTCATATTTTTCCTGAAGGAAGACCCATAAGTTCTACGCATATAAATAGTGAGGCGAAAAAAGTTCCATACAAAATTGTTCTGGAGAGCCTCTTGAAAATTAGCAAAATTTTTGTATGGAGACGAATTGGTGGCCATATTTTTTTCACCGGTTCACCCAATGGCCCAAGGTTTTCAACATTTTTTGTTTCGGGACGATACCTTTCCGACTGATAGTTTTCGAGATCCCTTAGGGCACCCTAGTCAGTTTTCCACGTTCAGCTCTCTCTATAATTTTGTAGACCTTATATTTTTGAATTTTACACACATGAAAATTATGGTGAAAAAGTCCCATACAAAATTTTTCAGGAGAGGTGATCAGTACCTGACTTCAAGTAGCTTTATATATATAACTAGTAGGGCGCGTGGCTGCGCGCCCCGCTAAAGCGGACCGCGGGGTTTCGAGTAGGTTGTTTTTGTTTGAGCAGCCTCCACCTATCTTTAATACCCTGGATGTGCCGTGCCTCACCCATCTTCAAAATCTTCAATCATCAGCTCTTTCCATATTTTTCCTCCGCATACATTTTTTTCTTCTATACGAAACCATTAATGAATATATATTTTTTTTTTTTGTGTGAAAATATAATTCCGCACTCTTGATTTTTTTTCTGTTCATCAAGTATATCTTTATTTCTTGATCATATTTTTCAAAGAAACTACTCTTCCATCTTTTATACTTGGTGAGATAGACACCGACGAAATTTTTATAGCCGCCATCTTGAATCCGCCATTTTGGTATTTTTTTTTGATCACTGCCAGTTGGATGAGGTTTCGAGTACTTTTAGATTGAGCACCTCTCACCTATCTTCATAAATTCCAAAACATAAATTCCGCCATCTTTTCTTTTTCTGTTCATCTAGTTGATTTTTGGTTTTTGGTCATATTTTTCAAATAAACCACTCTTCCATCTTTTATACTTGGTGAGATAGACACCAACGAAATTTGTATAGCCGCCATCTTGAATCCGCCATTTTGGATTTTTTTCACCTTAGTGCCAATTGGATGAGGTTCTGAGTATTTTTTGTTTGAGCAGCCCCCATCTATCTACAATACTCTACCCGGGCTCATTAACCATCTTCCAAACCCTCAATCATCATGTCTTCCCATATTTTTCTTTGAGATTTCTCCAAAGAACCGCATCAACCGCCTTGCATAGTTCACAACTTCTCTCTCTCAATATTCGCCATACATTTTCTATGGAAAAATAAATTCCGCCATTTTGATTTTTTTTTCTATTCATTGAGTAGACCTTCGGATCCTGATCATCTTCTGCGAAGAAACCACTCTTCCATCTTTTATATCCTTCGAGATGGACACTGACGAAATTTGTATGGCGGCCATCTTTTTTTCGCCATTTTGAATTTTTTTTCAGCTCACTGCCAATTGGATGACGTTTCGAGTGACATTTGCTCGAGCACCCCCCACCTATCTTCAGTACCTTAAGCGTGCCCGTCGCTCGTCTCTGAAATCCTCAATCATCAGCTCTCTCCATATTTTTGTTCCGAATGAATTTTTGTCCTCTCTACGACACCATTATTGAAAAAAAAAATTTTCATACAAAATTGTTCAGGAGAGGTGATCAATCAGTCAGTGAATCAGCACGAGCAGCTATATATATATTAACTAGTAGGGCGCGTGGCTGCGCGGCCCGCTAAAGCGGACCGCGGGGTTTCGAGTAGGTTGTTTTTGTTTGAGCAGCCTCCACCTATCTTTAATACCCTGGATGTGCCGTGCCTCACCCATCTTCAAAATCTTCAATCATCAGCTCTTTCCATATTTTTCCTCCGCATACATTTTTTTCTTCTATACGAAACCATTAATGAATATATTTTTTTTTTTTGTGTGAAAATATAATTCCGCACTCTTGATTTTTTTTCTGTTCATCAAGTATATCTTTATTTCTTGATCATATTTTTCAAAGAAACTACTCTTCCATCTTTTATACTTGGTGAGATAGACACCGACGAAATTTTTATAGCCGCCATCTTGAATCCGCCATTTTGGTATTTTTTTTTTGATCACTGCCAGTTGGATGAGGTTTCGAGTACTTTTAGATTGAGCACCTCTCACCTATCTTCATAAATTCCAAAACATAAATTCCGCCATCTTTTCTTTTTCTGTTCATCTAGTTGATTTTTGGTTTTTGGTAATATTTTTCAAATAAACCACTCTTCCATCTTTTATACTTGGTGAGATAGACACCAACGAAATTTGTATAGCCGCCATCTTGAATCCGCCATTTTGGATTTTTTTCACCTTAGTGCCAATTGGATGAGGTTCTGAGTATTTTTTGTTTGAGCAGCCCCCATCTATCTACAATACTCTACCCGGGCTCATTAACCATCTTCCAAACCCTCAATCATCATGTCTTCCCATATTTTTCTTTGAGATTTCTCCAAAGAACCGCATCAACCGCCTTGCATAGTTCACAACTTCTCTCTCTCAATATTCGCCATACATTTTCTATGGAAAAATAAATTCCGCCATTTTGATTTTTTTTTCTATTCATTGAGTAGACCTTCGGATCCTGATCATCTTCTGCGAAGAAACCACTCTTCCATCTTTTATATCCTTCGAGATGGACACTGACGAAATTTGTATGGCGGCCATCTTTTTTTCGCCATTTTGAATTTTTTTTCAGCTCACTGCCAATTGGATGACGTTTCGAGTGACATTTGCTCGAGCACCCCCCACCTATCTTCAGTACCTTAAGCGTGCCCGTCGCTCGTCTCTGAAATCCTCAATCATCAGCTCTCTCCATATTTTTGTTCCGAATGAATTTTTGTCCTCTCTACGACACCATTATTGAAAAAAAAAATTTTCATACAAAATTGTTCAGGAGAGGTGATCAATCAGTCAGTGAATCAGCACGAGCAGCTATATATATATTAACTAGTATGGCGCGTGGGTGCGCGGCCCGCTAAAGCGGACCGCGAGGTTTTGTTTTCGGGTATTTTTTGTTTGAGCAGCCTCCACCTATCTTCATCCATCTTCCAAACCCTCGATCTCCATATTTTTCTCCGAATCATTTGTCAGTTCTTCCATAAAATCAAATTTTGAATAGAAACTGTATCAAAGTCTTACATAGTTCCCAACTTGTATTAACTTCAATAAGTATTCGTCGTATGTGTTGTATAGATAAATAAATTCCGTCATCTTGGTTTTTTTCTATTTATCAAGAAAACCACGTCTTGATGATCTTTTGCCTAAAAACCACTCTTCCATCTTTGATAATCAGTAATATAGGCACCGACGAAATTTGTATGACCGCCATCTTGAATCCGCCATTTAGGACTTTTTTTTCAGCTCACTGCTAATTGGATGAGGTTTCGAGTAACTTTTGTTTGAGCACCTCCTACCTATCGTCAACACCCTAGCCGTGCTCTTCACCCGTCTCCAAAATCTTCAATCATCAGCTTTCTCCATATTTTTCCTCCGCATGAATTATTGTCTTCTATACAAAACCATCACTAAAAAAACTTTGTATGAAAACATAATTCCGCCATCTTGATTTTTTTCTATTCATCAAGTAGATCTTTAGTTCTTGATCATATTTTTCAAAGAAACTACTCTTCCATGTTTTATACTTGGTGAGATAGACACGGACGAAATTTTTATAGCCGCCATCTTGAATCCGCCATTTTGGTATTTTTTTTAGATCACTGCCAATTGGATGAGGTTTCGAGTAGTTTTTGATTGAGCATCTCTCACCTATCTTCAATACCCTGCCCGTGCTCCTCACCCGTCTCCAAAATCTTCAAGCATCAGCTCTCTTCATATTTTTCCTCCGCACAAATTTTTGTCTTCTATACGAAACCATCACTAAAAAAAAACTTTTTGTGTGAAAACATAAATTCCGCCATCTTGATTTTTTTTCTGTTCATGAAGTAGATTTTTAGTTCTTGATCATATTTTTCTAAGAATCTACTCTTCTTTATTTTATACTTGGTGAGATAGACACCGACGAAATTTGTATAGCCGCCATCTTGAATCCGCCATTTTGTTTTTTTTCAGTTCAGTGCCAATTGCATAAGGGTCCGATTATTTTTTGTTTGAGCAACTACCACCTATCTACAATACCATGCCCGGGCTCCTCAATCATCTTCCAAACCCTCAATCATCATGTCTTCCCATATTTTTCTTCGAAAATTCTCCAAAGAACTGCATTAAAGCCTTGTATAGTTCACAACTTTATACTCTCTCTCAATATTCGCCATACATTTTCTATGGAAAAATAAAGTCCGCCATTTTGAATTTTTTTTGTATTCATCGAGTAGACCTTTGGATCCTGATCATGTTTTGCTAAGAAACAACTCTTTCATCTTTTATACCCTTCGAGATGGACACCGACGAAATTTGTATGGCGGCCATCTTTTTTTCGCCATTTTGAATTTTTTTTCGGCTCACTGCCAATTGGATGACGTTTCGAGTGACATTTGTTCGAGCACCCCCCACCTATCTTCAATACCTTAAGCGTGCTCTTCAACCGTCTCCGAAATCCTCAATCATCAGCTCTCTCCATATTTTTCCTCTTAATGAATTTTTGTCCTCTATACGAAACCATTTGTGAAAAAAAAATTTTTCATACAAAATTTTACAGGAGAGGCGATGAATGAGTCAGTGAATCAGAACGAACAGCTATATATATATTAACTAGTAGGGCGCGTGGGTGCGCGGCCCGCAAGCGGACCGCGAGGTTTTGCTTTCGGGTATTTTGGTTTGAGCAGCCTCCACCTATCTCTCCCATATTCCTAATCCTCGATCATTATTACTCTCCATATTTTTTCTTCGAATCATTCTGCTCATCAAGTAGATCTAAAGGTCTTGATCATCTTTTGTCAAGAAACCACTCTTCGATCTTTTATACGTAGTCTCTTTAATATTCGCCATACATTTGCTATGGAAAAATAAATTCCGCCATTTTGAATTTTTTTCTATTAATCGAGTAGACCTTTGGATTTTGATCATCTTTTGCGAAGAAACCACTCTTCCATCTTTTATACCCTCCGAGATGGAGACCGACGAAAGTTGTATGGCGGCCATCTTTTTTTCGCCATTTTGAATTTTTTTTCAGCTCACTGCCAATTGGATGATGTTTCGAGTGACATTTGCTCGAGCACCCCCCACTTATCTTCAATACCTTAAGCGTGCCATTCGCTCGTCTCTGAAATCCTCAATCATCAGCTCTCTCCATATTTTTGTTCCGAATGAATTTTTGTCGTCTATACGAAACCATTAGTGAAAAAAAAATTTTTCATACAAAATTTTACAGGAGGGGTGATCAATCAGTGAGTCAGTCAATGAATCAGCACGAGCAGCTATATATATATTAATATTAATTCTTACAACCAAAAAAAATCAAATTTTAAATCACGAATAATTCGTAAGTTTAGCTAAAAATTCAATAACCCACAATACAAATGTAGGTTAACTAATAACCATGATATATTTACAACCGCAGTTCATGTATTGTGTATGCTGTAGGGTAAAACCCGGATAGATGCCGCAGTTGGATAGATGCCTCAGTGTCAAAAAACCTGACTTCCCAAATTCGTGACTAAAAATTGATAGTTTAAATAAGAAGCGCAGGCCCCCCAAACCTCAGGCCCCTACATACATTTGTATTAAAACAATTTGTTTCGCTTGTGCGTGTGATTATCTCCGCAGCGAACGCGGCAAATCCTTCAAAGTTTTAGAGGCGAGTATTTGCCGTTGTATAACTTTTGAAGTAGTAGTAGATTCTGTTATATTTTTTATTATGTCAATACACTGGTTCAATAAGTGTACACCTAAGTGTAAATAATCGCTCTTTAGTTTTTAGTTTATTTAATAAATAAAAGGGCATCTATCCATATCAAAAAGGATAGTTGCCTCGATTTTTCGAGGTATAGGTGCCCTAAGAGGCATCTATCCCCTAATATACCTATAGATATATCAAGCATTTTTTTTATATTTTTAATGTTCTTTTATATTTTTATTTCTTTTTTCAATAAATTCCTAATAGTTTTAATATTCTTCGGGGCATCTATCTCTTTCAGCCCGATCTGTCCAGTGGTTTGAGGTGTGCGTTAATAGATCAGTCAGTCAGTCAGTCAGTCAGTCACCTTTTCCTTTTATATATTTAGATAATAAAACCTTATAAAACTATGTATTTTGCTTATTTTTTTCATAAGGCATCTATCCTTTTTAGTATTTTCATAGTGGGGCATCTATCCACACAGGTAGGCATCTATCCTCAAAAAAAAGGGTCTGCAAAAAGTTAAATTCTGCAAAATCTGTAATCGTTAGGACAACAAAAACAAGTCATAATGGAACCCAAAAGATTAAACTAGCTATATTCATAAATATTATTTGTGATAAATTAATATTTTAAAAGTTAGGAGGCCATTTCAAAAAGTGGGGCGTCTATCCGGGTTTTACCCTATATAATTGTATACTTTCGAAGAAAACATTAGGTATTACTGTACCTAGGTACTCACCTATTTAATAATAAACACTAAATAGCTTCGATCGCAGACAAACACACGTAGGGCGTTCTGCATACGTCGCGTGTACATAACAGATGTTTTATTGAGTGTGTTTCTGCTTTTACAGCCAACGATTTGTCGTCAACCAACGTACATCATGGAAGTACCTATCTGATGGATCCTTTCCCACTAATGCGATGACTGATGTTTCTATGACCTATCATCGTCATCAATCGCTCTCTGTATGCTTAGTCTCACTTTGCAGAGCTTGAAAACTTTACTAAATACTATTGATCGAATCAAAATGATTTCAGAGTAAAATGGACCTAAAATGGCTTATATTAAAGTTTGAGTTCACCAATACATTCGGCGTGCGAAAGCAGCCCGCGCCCTAAGTAGAAATGTTGTAAAATAAATATTCGAACTATTGAATTACGAATTAACTATTTAAAATAAGAACACTTTGGGTTCATTTTGCTCTGAAGTCATTGTGTGTCGATACTCGAGTTTCGATCATCGTTGCCACTACGTACTAAGTCGGCATAAAGCCTCTGATCAACTTCTGCTGCTGGATAAAGGTCTCTTGTAGGGACCACACACCACTTGTATCCTGCGGGTCCAAACTACTCAAATGATTAATAAATAAGTTTTCTTTTTTCTTTCATCTGATGTTGTCGGACCACTTAGTGAAGATCTGCTAACACTGCGCTTTCCGGTAACTAGGAGGCCGCAACTCCAGCAACTTCGGACCCCAATGGCTATCAGTTCTTCGGACTATGTGCCCCGCCCATTGCCAATTCAGTTTCACAACCCGTTGAGGTATGTCGGTGACTCTGGTTCTTCTACGAATCTTTTCATTTCTGATTTGATCGCTTAGCACGTTTGATGAATAGCATAACTACTTTACCTACATGGGTAACAACTTTACATGGGTAGCCTAAGTATGTCACGCTCTCTTTAAACATTTCTGTGGTGGTGTCGTGTGGTGCGGGTTGTTAGTTGTTTACGTTCCCTCGAATATGGTTGAGCGAAGCAATGGCTGGATCATGCGTCATGCTCGTGAACGGGTGCCACCGTCGGAAATGGGGCTACTTTTGTCTGCCCTTCTTCACATGTGTAGAATTGTAAGCACCATTCCGAACCAGTGGTAGATTCAATTGTCGATTCGTACTTAAGCGCTTGTGAAAGTTTGTCTGATTTATTCAGATTCTATATTACATATAATAAAATCGTAAACTTGCCGTATCTGTACATTAAAGATTTTTGCAAAATAATAACTGGGGGGTGTTAGGGATAAGTAATAGAACGTAGAAAAGCTATTTTTGAAATTTTTGTCTGTTTTTCTGTTTATCTGTTTGTCTGTTTGTCTGTTTATCTGTTTGTCTGTTTGTCTGTATGTTTGTGCGCACATCACGCAAAAACTACTGGACGGATTGAAATGAAACTTGGCATGATTTAAGTTCATACTACGGAGTAACATATAGGATACTTTTTATCCCGAAATTCAGCACGGTTCCCTTGGGAGAGGGGACGAAATTCAAAATGTGTACTTAGCTGTAATTCATTAACGCGTGGTCCGATTTCATTCATTCTTTTTTTGTTAGAAAGGAAATACTTTAAAGATTACTGGCTAATCTCTCAAAAGGCTGGATCGATTTTGATGGGACTTTCATTGGCGGATGTTTACATTTTGATCTACCTAAACATCTGCCAGTGAACTTTTAACAGTTTTTAGCAAGGTATGAGCTCAAAGGAGCTTAGGAAAGACAAAATGATCCCCACGGGATGTTTAAAAACCAATATCCACGCGAACGAAGTCGCGGGTTTCCGCTTGTTAAGAATAAGATTGAAGATTATAATATAAATGTTAAAAAGGCGTGGATTTGACTCGTTCCAGCAATGAAATGATTGAAATGCCGCGAGACGGCAATTCAATCATGTACTTAACATAAAATTGTTATATTGATATTGTAAATTTGGAAAAGAGCAACCGCCGAGTTTCTTGCTTGTTCTTCTCGGTTGGAATGGCATTCCGAACCAGTGGTAGATTCAATTGACTATTCGAAAGTACTTGTAAAAGTTTATTTGAATAAAAAACTTTTCTATTCTATTCTATTCTACCCCACTCAAATGTGAAATAACTTTCTGTACATTTTAGCTTAAACTATATCTGTAAATATATGCTAGTTGCTACTAACAAACACGAGTCTGGTACTATAATTCATCGGCCCCTCTCGCCTTCAAGCAACACAATAAGTACCATGATATCCATAAATGTCGAAACATTCAAGAAAATGGAACTAGTATTACGATTTCAATCACTTTTTATATTTTATACGACGAACATGAACTACATAATATCGTATGGCATAAAATGCACTAATCCAAAGTGCAGTAGCCAACCTTACCAAGTAGACTGTAGTATTAAAAATGTAGTGTTTCAACTGCTATTCCTGGAACGAGTCAATTGCTACAAGCAATTGGAGCAAACGATAGGTACGATTTCTACAACTTTAAACGAAGTTTCATGTAAATAATAATTTAATCCACACCTAACTGTCATTTTTATTTCCAAGGAAACTTCCTTTGAAAACATATTACAAAATATTATGTTGCTTGAATGATTTTTTAAAATTTTGATTGATTTTAAACTAGAAGTAACACAAGCGTTACTTCCATTACCGACTTCACTACACATTTCACAATCCATATCTTGAAAACTCCTGAAGCGATTTTGATGAAACTTGCACTGTCCTTAAGTTGAAGTAAATATAAAGGAACCAATAAAAAAAGTGGTGGAAAAAAACAAGTAAGGAGAGCCAAAAAGAAACTCACCCGTTATCCTTTCCAAAATTCAAAGTCTATATCTATACATATAATACATATAATAAAATCGTAGACTTGCCGTATCTGTACATTGAAGATTTTTGCAAAATAATAACTGGGGGAAGTTAGGGATAAGTAATAGACCGTAAAAAAGCTATTTTTGAAATTTTTGTCTGTTTGTCTGTTTATCTGTTTGTCTGTTTGTCTGTATGTTTGTGCGCGCATCACGTATAAACTACTGAATGGATTGAAATGAAACTTGGCATGATTTAAGTTCATACTATGGAGTAACATATAGGATACTTTTTATCCCGAAATTCAGCACGGTTCCCTTGGGAGAGGGGATGAAAGTCAAAATGTGTACTTAACTGTAATTCGTTAACGGGTGGCCCGATTTCATTCATTCTTTTTTTGTTAGAAAGGAAATACTTTAAAGATTACTGGCTTATCTCTAAAAAGCTGGACCAATTTTGATGGGACTTTCACTGGCTGATGTTTACATTTTGAACTACCTAAAAATCCGCCAGTGAACTTTTAACAGTTTTTAGCTGGGTATGAGCTCAAAAAAGCTTAGGAAAAACAAAATGAATCCCACGGGATTATTAAAATCAATATCCACGCGAACGAAGTCGCGGGTGTCCGCTTGTGTAACAATATTTAAGCTATTTCAATGTATTTTTTTGTATAGTTACCATATTGTGACCATGTTGTGGGTAGCTGAAAGCAACGCCTAATGCTTCCATGCAATACTGTCATTAATTGTATATTAGCTAGTAAATAAGTTTTTTCACATTTTTGGACGGGGCAAATTCTGTTTTTCACAATCTTTAATATAAACTAAAAATCTAAATCTAAATGCTTCCCGAGGAAAAGGATATCAATATTTTTTAACAAGTATAGAGATTGTGTACCTATTTACAACAGCATTACATTAGCCACATTATTGGACAAACAAATTTTTCGTAATTCCGACAGAATATATGCTAGTGAATATTGTCTAACAATAATTGGGACATGATGAAAAGGTGTGGAAAAAAAGACTGGCCTAAATGTCTCTAAATGCCTGAATGTAAAAGCTACAGATCTATTGTTAACATGGTTACTCGTAAATATTTGTCATGAATCGGACATAAATGATATTATTATTATTAAGTACACCCAGTAGTTCCCTTAGCCCTACAGATTGTTTACGATTACAACTCGATTGTATATAACATAGACTCGATACTAAATTAGTTTCTTCCTTAAAAGGGAAGTAATCAATTACTTCCTTTACAGTAAATTATGGTGCAACAATCAAAGATGCGATTGTGTAACATTGTTCATGGATGGTTATTATATATGTAATATCTATACTACTGGTTGTACCCAGCATGCGTTGCAATGCCACGTAAAGTATTGTTTAGGAACGCATAGAGGACAAACATACAAACATTCATTTTATATACATTTTTTGGGCAAGCAACCTTCGCGGGCGTGTGCAGTACAAGTCACCAAAGTTTCATTGCAATCGGATGAACAATTTAGGAAGGCATAAGGAATATACAGACAAACATTCAGTTTGATTTACATAGATTGTAAATAGATAAAATTTTTAGAAGCAAATTCAAATAGTGTAAATGTAAAACTAATTGATTTGACATGCGATGGGAGAGAAAACAGGCGCAGGGCTTACGTGGTTTTAAAGGGTTAAAGGGCAAGCTTTACGTGCTCTACGAAGCACGGGGTTGTATCTCACACCGCCAACTTCCAACTCCGAGCTGGTACTGGGAATTTCTGGACAGAAAACCCAATAACCTCACAATTTTTGGCCCGACGCGAGAATCGATTCCAGGACCTCGTGGTCCGCAGGCGAACACCCTAACTGCTAGACCAACGAGGCAGTTTCACTAGTTAGGTACACCTAAGTCTAAGTCAAAATCAAAGTCAAAGTCAAACAAACTTTAATCAAAATTTGGTACCCTGTACACTTTTTGAACATCAATTTCTATGTACATATATGCATGTAATCTATGTATTACAGTTAGTAGAAAAACGCCACTATAGTTGGGACATTACAAACGTGCGAACTGAGTCATAAAGCAGATCAGTGTTGTGAAGGCTCTCCCTCGTTCTTTATAACCTGTTATCGACTATCGACTAATCCTTTATTAGTGTACACAACACCACAGAATCAGGTTCCAGTTCCATAAGGCCTGTAAGTGCGAACGAGAAGTCCGATAAAAATGATTTATGATGTAGTTCGCACGTTTGTAATGTCCCAAGTATAGTAGGGGAATATCGTGACTGGCAGTGGCCGCGAGGTGGCGTGACCCAGGTTAATAGTTTGACACGGTTGCTCCGCATTTTGATAGCACTCGCTGTTACGAGAACGTGTGCGCTCTTAAATTTTATTTTGCGGGAACGGTTTCGTGGAATTTAAAGACCTTTTTAGGTTTTTAACCCCCGACGCAAAAAGAGGGGTGTTATAACTTTGACCGTTATGTGTGTCTGTCTGTGACAAACGGGTGAACCGATATGATTGCGGTTTATTTAATTTTAAAGCAGGTTTTCTAAGGATGGCTCTTATACATGTTTTATCAAAATCGATTCAGTCATTTTAAAGTTATACTCTTTTGTTAGCTGCGGTAGAGATCTTAGACGCGCATGATGGGTATTTACACTTATTTGAATGCGATTGTTTTTACCCCCGACGCATAAAGAGGGTTGACCGCTATGTTTGTGTGTTGCACCGTAGCTTTTGGACGGGTGAGCCGATTTGAATGCAATTTTTTTATGGTTAAAGTTAGATTTGTCTCAACGAGTACTTGGTAGACACGGTATTGATCAAGGTTCTGACGTTTGGAGCAGGAGGGTGGTGGAACGTCAGCTTTTCCCACAGGTCGGGGGTTATTAAAATTTTGAATTTATAGTTATTCAACTATGAGTATAGTTCGTTCGGTAACTTAGTGTCGGTACAGGCGCAGGTGCTCTTAGTATTCTGCATTTATTTTTATTACTTTTTTTCTGTTTGTAATTTTTTTTCTATTCTAACAGAATCTCCGAATAGTCTGCCAATCCGCACTTGGCCAGCGTGGTAGACTATGGTTAAAATCCTTCTCATTTTGAGAGAAGACCCGTGTTCATGAGAATATTATATTTTATGTTTATGGTTATATTGTAATAAAATACGAATATAAAAAAATATAAAAAGGAAAGAGAATTTTAATTAAAAAAAATGAGTAGGTATAAAACGATAAAACCCCTTGTGCCTGTACACGCCGCGCGGCATGCTTTGAAGTCGCGGCGGCGTCTTTGGTAAAACACCGCGCGGCGGAGGAGGCGAGACACAAAGGGCGACCGTAAGAAAATGAACAGACTATACGTACAAGTACGTAATGAAAAGCCGTAATATTTATTTTAAAAGTCATAAATAAAATGTTTGATATTTATAGTAGGTAGGGCTGATATCGGTTGGTCAATCTAAACGGCTAGTAATGAGGCTCGTTTCTCAGAGTGTACTGATTAATAAAGTTTAATTAAAAAGGCTTTTACGACTGTTTAGAAATTAGAAATTGATTTACGTTTATGTTATATTTTTTAATTAATAATTAGGTATTAATATTTTTTGTTCGGCTCTTCCAATATGTTTTTTAAAGAATATTAACCAATATTCCCCTCGCCCCTCCAATTAAGCGTTACAGCTCGTGTAGTTACGACAATTGTGGGACGGGTGGGATTTGAACCAACGACCTTCCGGTTTCTAATTCACGCGCTGACTGTTGCGCTCCTGAGGGTTAGAAAAATTGATTTATTCTCTCGGAACAAAACTTGTACGTATGATAATGAATATAATTTACTAGCTGATGCCTGCGACTTCGTCCGCGTGGAATTTTATATACCCACAGACCCACGGGAATTTTATATACTTAACGTATATAAAATTCCCGTGGGTCTGTGCCAAGCAAGATCGGTTCATCGGTTGAGCTGTGAAAATGTAACAGAGAGACACTTTTGCATTTAAATATTATAAGATTTCGAATTGTTGGTAGGCACGTATGATAGTCAAAATGGAATTGATTTAATTTAAAAGAGGATAAAAAGTACAATATTAAATATTTTGTCTACAAAACTAGCTGTTTTTTTTTATTTATCTACATTGTACACAATTTAGCTCTTGATTGCGATTTCACCTGATGGTAAGTAACAATGCAGTTATTAAGATAAAGTATGAAGAAGGAAGAAGTATTAATAAACCAAGAATTATGGGTTCGATTTCTACATGGAGGCTGTAAGTAAAGTTTGCATTCGTTTTCTGATTAGACTGAAAATCTTTCGGATTTTTTTGGCGCTTTTTCTTTCTTAAAACCTATGACCAAATTTAGTTTTGTGGTAGGTAGCTTCCCACATTTCTCACATAATCTAATGGCACAGCTACCTGTATGAAAAACCATATAATGAAAAACCCGACACTTCGATTCAGCAAGATTCTTCAAGCAAACCCCAAGGCATTGCGTTCGTTACGCCGCGCCGTACCCGAGAATCGCAATCCACATCTGATTATTATTTTCACGTCTTTCGGCTTTTGTGAGTCAGCCCAACATGCTGTGAGGTCGCCGCGGGTGGGCATTTGCAACAACCACTCCAAACAGACCTCCCCACCCTCCCTCGCTACCGACATCAATAGGAACTTGAGGACATTGCGCTTATATCTAACGGGTCTTGTGTAACTGGCCGGGCGACCCGTTGTTCTGGCTATCATCGCTATCGTTTGTGTGATTTTAAGCAGTTACATTTGTCGAGCCACTTTGTGTCCTATTGTGTGAGTTGTAAGGGCGATAAATAAAGGTCGAGAAGTGATTCGTGGAATAAATTCTGTGAGTACATAATTACTGCAGCGCTTGCTACCGTCATCTGTGAAATATGATATGTTTGTTTCATTCTAATGGTACAGTTAGAAGCGGTTGCTAATTGGTGACATTTGCTACTTATGTCCGTCTCCGACATTAAGGATGCATGTTATCACTGTACCAAATTTCGTACAGATAGGTTCAACTGCTGAGCCGTGAAAAGGTTACAGACAGACAAACATAATACATTCGCGTTTATAATATTAGTGTCGATAATATAAACTATTTTAACATAGAAATTCACAACCATACACAAAAATTCAATGCAAAAATTCAGAAGTTTTCGTAATTGTTATATTAAAACTAGTACATACAAAAACTATAGTGTACAATGTTTATAAAATTGTTATCATAAGCGAGACGAAAGGAGCACAATACAACTTGACAGCTGATTTTGGCGGGAAAACGTGAAGACGTCAAGATATTTTTTCAACAAGATATTTTTTCTATTCTCGCCATTATGTGTTGATGTATTGTCGACATAATATCTCGTCTCGTCTCAAATAAACCAAAATATTTTGCAATCTGCGAATAGGTTGAGATCGTCACAAGCGATAGGGACCGCCTTTGAGTTTTGCTACCAATGTTTGTTGACTGCCTCGTTGGTCTAGCGGTTAGCATATTCGACTGCAGATCACGAGGTCCCTGGTTCGATTCCCGGGTCGGGGAAATCTTTATGTTAGGTATTGGTTTTTTCTGTCAATAAATTCTCAGTGCCAGCCCGGAGTTGGTAGTTGGCAGTGTTTCACCCCCGTGCCTCGGAGAGTCCCGGTTATTATCACTATAATGTGACAATAGTCGTTAAAGTCCGCCATAGGAGCAGCGTGGCGGGTCTAAGCTCTAAATCCATCTCTCCTATGAGAGAGGAGGCCTGTGCCCAGCAGTGGGACGTAAAAAGGCTGTAGTTGTGGTGGCAGAAATGTCCAAACTATTTATCGAGATTATTTTATCGCAATGTAAGATAATGGGATGCCTATTTCACCTAATAAAACCTTTAATACGACATTATATCGCAGACACAAAGGGTTCTTGTTAATATGTTTTTCATAATAATGTATTTTTCTCGTTCCATGTCAAAGGGATAATGTTACATAATAGTAGACAAAACATTGTCTTTCCATGCGTATCTACTTTCGGTACTTTTGTTTTTGTATTGTTTCTGTATAATATCATGTATTAGGTATAATACCCATTTATCGCATTCTTATTAAATATTGTATGCTCGTATTTCCCAGAGCACTTTCTCTATTTAAACTCATATTTGCTATCACCACGCTATTACAGACAATACTCAGTCTCGTGTGAAATGTTGAAAACAGTTTGATGCATAGGTAATTAAATGTCTAACCTCAGGCTTCGGAGAGTGCGTGTTGCCAAAGATGACATGCTTCCATATTATTATGGTCGCTAACTTATATAGTCAGGCAGCAGTGGAACAAATTTTTTAGTGATTAATATAATTTGATTTTCGTGTGTAGGTTCGTTTCGACGAGACGATCAAGTTTTTTATCTATGATAATTCTCGATGGAGGTAGCTACTCGAGTGCGCAGGTGTTGAACATTTCGATTCGCTCGGGTGGGAAATCGTTCCACTAAATTTGTTAAAATAAATCCCTCCCGACTAATTCGCCTTTCAAACAAAAAAAAAAAAAAAATAAAAACAAATTCCTACGATGCCACAGAAAGACACACACACACAGACACGTCAATCTTTATTATAACACCCCGTCGGTTTTGCGTTGGTGGTTAAAAATTCAAATGAATCTATACTAATATAATAAAGCGGAAGAGTTTGTTTGTTTGAACGCGCTAATCTCAGGAACTATACAGGGTTAATTGTAAAATGCCAACAACCATCTAACGGCAACTTCTATGCATCAAAGTAAATAACTTTTGTTCCACGACTTTTTAAAATTCTTAAAAGAAAAAAATTTTTTTTTTCATACAAAAATAAAAATATTTATTTTTCTGATCTAAAATTTTAAAAACTCTACGCGGCACTTGTCAAAGGGAGTCAGGGAACCGTCGCGTCGGGTCGCCCTTGACCCTGCCGTGCGTAGCGGCATGCGGGGCGCGGTGTGCGGGGAACCGAAAACCACACGGCCGCGGCGCGCTTCAGTACTTCAGTAGTTTTCGCTCGGTCGCACGCGCCGTTGATATTCGCCATATGTACCTACCTACTGTGTTCGCAACTTAACGTAGGTTATGTTCTGTGCCTACTGCCTAGTGCTTAAACGATGGCTTATCATTATTCTAACATTGAATGCATGGAAATGGTTCGAGTGCTCGTGATATGTGGTGATAACGTTTCAGAAGCTTGCAGTACCTAAGTTGGCAAGGCGATTCCCTAACGTACCTACGTCGCGTAGGTCAAGCCACATGCCAGCTGCCTCAGCGATTAAGAGATCAAGGGCAATTCCAGCCTAGTAGATCAGCTAGGGATTGTGGTCGGCCACCTAGGCACACAGTGTGTGAAGAGGAAAACATTACAATTTTTGAAGATAATCCAGCGATGCAGTCCAAAGATGTCGCAGTAGGTACTTTGCTTGGAGCGTCCGCGTCATCCACAATGTATTTCCCATACCTACCCTTTTCATCTTCATCGGGTCAAAGAAATTGTCACTTTTAGGAAGTATGTACCTAGGTAAGTGCTTACCTAGATAAGTACTTAATTAGTTTTACTACACGCGTTTTTTGTTGGCTAGGCATAACTCATAAACCTAGAAAGTAGGTAGGTAAGTAATAATCAGTCCGCTCCAATACAGTGACCAACTCCCAGCTTAATTGAACTCTAATAGGTAGGTAATAGGTACCTACCTACCTAACTTTTTTACATTTTATAAAATAAATTGATAAATTATTTATTTAACACAGATTACTAGTGAATTTAATTTTAATTGACTGTAGGTAACTAACTACCTTACTTAGGTAATTACTAGCCTCTCATTGCGTACCTGTGTATTGCAATAAATTATTATTATTATGCGGCAGAAATCAAAGAAATGGTAAATTCCAAGTATGTAGACGTACCTACCTAGGTAGAAATGTAATCAACCATTTCAATGTTTCAATATCATTTCAATAGTTTTCATTAGCGGCTGCGCGAGGCCGCGCGGCGCGGCGCGCCGTTTGAAGTCTCAAGGATAGTAAGTAAATACATAATCAGGTGGTCCATCACGCGGTCCATCATTATTCGAATGCGACACAGAGTAGGTACTTAAGGTACTTACAAGTTAGTTATGACGTGGATAATAGGTAGACGTGTAGCCTAGTTTGAACTCCGCATTTTGCATATTAGTTATTTGCGCTGGTCAAGTCACGTTGATTCGGACTGAATCGGAGGGGTAACCGAATTTGGAAGTTTGGAGGTCCGTTTTAAGACCTACCTACTTTTGGTTCTTCCATGCCACCACCACCACTCAGCCTTTTTACGTCCCACTGCTGGGCACAGGCCTCTTCTCTCATAGGAGAGAGGGATTTAGAGCTTAGATCCGCCACGCTGCTCCTATGCGGGTTGGCGGGCTTTAACGACTATTGTTACATGATATTGATAATAACTGGGACCGACTGCTTTACGTGAGGCACGGGGGTGAAGCACCACTAACTACCAATCCGCAACTGGCACTGAGAATATCTTGACAGAAAAACCCAATACAAAATACCTTACAATAATTTGCCCGACCCAGGAATCGAACCCGGGTCCTCGTGATCTGCAGTCGAATATGCTAACCACTAGACCACCGAGGCAGTTGTTTTTCTTTCATGCGTTCTTCCATGCCTCGGATAGCAAATTAAACTGTCCTAATTATTATCACTAACATCTGATCTGTTAATAATAACATCGCTAGTAAATCGACATCATTTAGGTAGGTATGTTCTACCTTATACTCTTCCTTGAGCCGTATGGGAAAGTAGGTAGGTACCTACCAATTTGAAAGTGGAAACTGGAAATTCGCCGCATGATCCTTAGGAAATTGTTTCGATTTATGGAAATGGTTCACGACCCTCAACAATGAGGAATACGACGCATAGAGAGATGTTTAAAATATTCAAGTCTTGTACCTACAGATAGGTATTTGTAGGTAGGTTAGGTGGTAAATAGGTGGTAGTTAGGTAATGCGTTAGGTAGGTAGGTTCGATGTTAGGTACCTTCGCAAGTTAGGTGGTGTTTTAAGTGTTAGTTAGATCAAGTTAGATTGATAGGTATCTGAAGCATTATGTAGGTTCGTGTTGAATGTTGAGAGTTTTGTAGGTACCCAGGGTAGGTGTGAAGATGGTAGGTAGGTAAATAAACTAATAAAGGATTGATAGGTAATAATTTTGCCCTTCTGTAAAAAGCGCGGGAAATTGCCAAGTAAACAATCGTGCTTACTTTGTGCGTGTATGTAGGTAGGTACCTACCTACTTAATGCCGGTCCGACACTCACGTCTGTCGCCGCGAGAAGTTTTTTTGTTTTTCGCGATAAACGTTAATCTAGGAAGAAATTATTGACCTGCAGACGTTAGCTTAGACCGATGTTAGTAATACACATCACAAAGCATTTGTAAATACGACAGCGGAGCGATAACTTCGGACGGCGGTTATTAGTAGTCGCAGGTGTGGAAGAGGCATTACATAAAATGACCATAGAGTTAAAAAAATTACAGACTCTTCAAGAAAAACTTAGAAATTTTTTTTTGGTGAATTTATTGAGTTACGTGAAAAGTCGTTGAACAAATGTTGTTCAGTATCATGCATAGAAGTTACGTGTAGGAGGTTGTTGGTAAATTACGATTAACCCTGTATATGTACCACGGGCGAAGCCGGGGCGGACCGCTAGTTACTTATATTTCGTAAGCTTTAATATTTATAAATACTAAAAATAAACTAAGTAAGTATTGTTAAATATGGTATTGATCCTTGATTCAATATTCTCCTATCTTTCCACGACTTTGATCACATAAACCGAGGGTCTGTTTGTGCCGTGCGCGGTGCGATAATAGCATAAATAAAACGTTCTATTTTGGCGCGCAAATAATTAATATCACTGTATCTACAATCCTGTATTTCCCACGTTCATGCCTTGTAAGGTTGGGGGACTTGTCATATAATACGTCGGGCGAGCGTATATGTGCGAAGAAGCGCACATAACCACACATAACCACACACACTTTGTACCTACCATAATATTCGTTTTAGCTTTTATTTTTCTGTTAAAGTAGGTATTATTTAAGTACTTTTTGACGTGATAACGTCTTATGAATTGATGAACGCCGGCTACACGCACGAAAAAGCATGAGTCATAGTCACGTACGGTCTACTACATGCAAGCGAGAGCGCGGAACAAGCGATAGAGAAGGCACGATCGGCTTAAGCGTTCGGCTTGTGACGCATCTATCTCTCTTTGTTTTCTGATGACGTTATCACGTAAAATTATCGTCCGTAAATCGACTTTACAGACAATTTTTTGCTACGTAATCTATGTGGCCTATTATTCAATCTAAAGTAACTCTACTTAATTATAACCTAAACGCTGTTGATTACAAATAAATAAAATAAACAGCTTTATTCAAATTCACATACAGTTGAAATTGCCATAATCTAAACAAAATACTAACTGCGCTACTACGGTTTGCCGGGGCGCGATTTTGCGCAGTTCGTGTGCTGTTTTATTTTCAACTGTATGTAAAACTAAATAAATCTAAGTTTTATTTGACATTATCTGACGACTTTTAGGGCCTGTTTCACCACCTTCTGATAAATGTCGGATAGCTATTCACAACTTTTGTCTTCCTCACTTGACATAAAGTAAGAATGTGACAAAACTTACGTTTAGGCTATCTGACTCTTATTAGAAGGTGAAACAGGGGGTTAGTTGTGTTAATTTGAGTTTTGTAACTATTTGTGTTTATACTGTACTTAGGTAGGTATGTATTTGAGTTTTAGTAAGTACTTTAAGTAAAGTACCTACCTATAACCACCTATAACTATGTATTTCGGAAGTAGCAACACCACGATGTATGTAGCAACACCGCGTGGGTTCGATCCCGTGGCATGCACCTATAACTTTTCGGAGTTATGTGCGTTTTAAGTATTTAAATATCACTTGCTTTAACGGTGAAGGAAAACATCGTGAGGAAACCTGCATGCCTGAGAGTTCTCCATAATGTTCTCAAAGGTGTGTGAAGTCTTCCAATCCACTTGGCCAGCGTGGTAGACTATGGCCAAAACCCTTCTCACTCTGAGAAGGAGACCCGTGCTCTGTAGTGAGCCGGTAATGGGTTGATCATGATGATGATGATGATGAACACCACGATACAAAAGCAACTATTATTATTTACGGGAACAGATTGTTTTACAGTCATAATTTCCATTGTTTACCAAATGTGGCCAGTCAGTGTGAAGGTAGCCTCCCACGATTTCGCGTTTTTCCCTGAGAGGGAATGCGATATGAAGAATAAAACGGGCAGAATAAATCATTTACAGGCCAACGCATCGGTTCCCGACGCCCGACGCCCGACGCCCGTACCTATAGCTACAGCTAGAATTTGTTCCTATATTTCATCGCGCGTATTCTGTGGCTTAGCGGGTAGCTATGTGGAAATATCATTTATTTTTCATACTTTTGTTCGTGGCTCTTGCGCGATTTTTCTGTTTACAATTATTAACTTTTGTATATAGTTACTTAGACAAGCACAGAATATTTATCGTCATTGTGGCTAATTCGGTTGTACAAAATCTATAAAACTTAAACTGAAATGACAGGCTAAATATATTCTTATTTCTTTCACAGCGATAGTTGCGGAAAAGGATAGCACTATTTTTAAACCTGTCAATTTAGTTTAGTTTAGAGGTTGTGTACAACAGAATTGGCCACAATTGTCGTCTGGAGCGATAGACCGTATATTCTGATTTTTAATTCGGTGGAATTTGACAGTTGTTATTGAAAAATAGAATGAGTTAGTTGTATGCAAAACACGGTTACCGCCTGAAATTCTATTTTACCCCAAACTAAAGCACCTACCTGAAGTTTCTGTCCGGCATTTCTCATATCTATATGCGGCAGTTGATTTTTATTATATAAGCTTTGAATTTATTATATTTTTTGTGGGAACTGTTTTATCTCAGGTAACATTAAGAAACGTCAGAATTCCACGGAATTAAAAATCAGACTATAGACGTCCATCACTGGACATAAGTCTATTACAAGGATCGCCACAGGACACGATCCTGTGCTGCTTATGTCCAACTGCTCCTAGTGACTAGCTTGAGATCATCTGCCCTCCTATTGCGGGGTCTCCTAACCTTTGCGGTTTCCAGAGAAACCGACTCAAATAAACGTTAACTCACAAATCACGAAATCACGCTCGTTACGCCTTACCCTTATAATATTACAGTACAAGGGATACCTGCGACTTCGTTCACGTAGATATTGGTTTTTAAAAATCCCGTGGGAATCATTTTGTTTTTCCTAAACTCCTTTGAGCTCAAAACTGTTAAAAGTTCACTGGTGGATGTTTAGGTAGATCAAAATGTAAACATCCGCCAGTGAAAGTCCCATCAAAATCGATCCAGTCTTTCAGAGATTATTCGGTAATCTTTAAAATATCTCCTTTCTAACAAAAAAAAGAATGACTGAAATTGGACCACGCGTTATTGACTTTCATTCCTTCTCCCAAGGGAACCGTGCTGAATTTCGGGATAAAAGTATCCTATAAGTAAGAGTAAGTTACTTCGTAGTATATGAACTTAAATCATGCCAAGTTTCATTTCAATCCATTCAGTAGTTTTCGCGTGATACGCGCACAAACATACAGACAAACAGACAAACATTAGAGACCTAAGTCCAGCGGTGGACTTTTTATTTATCAAGAAATAGTTACACCATAAGGAGCCGTGTTCAAAACATCTGACATCAATGTGCCGGAAGCTGCTTATTACAATAGTTTCCTATTTTCCTCCTAAATATTTATAAGGCGATTCATCGCGAACTCCAACCCTTCCGAGATTCGGGAATTGACGTCGAGTGTGAACAATGATTGACAAGTCTATCAATCAACCGTGTGATAACTTGCATCGAACTTCCAAATAATTCTATAGAGTTTCTTAGTGTAAATAAATAAGAGTTTTTTTTATTAGGTTGAGTTAAGCCACACATTCATTTTTATTAACATGATATTCTTAAACAACTATGTGTACAAACTTTCACCAGGACAATATATAAAATATGATGTAAAATATAATATCGTGTTATATATAATATGTTACCGGAAATGTATGTAATCCGTCATTGTATAAAATTCCTAGGAAATGTATGTAATTCCTAAAATCGTACGGAAAAGTGTAAAATAAATTATACTAGACACATTTCCTAGGAAATCTATACATTTCCTAAATAGCAATCGGAAATGTAAAACATTTGAGATATCAATGGGTACGCGGGGATAGCGGGGCGAGACTGAATGAATGTTAGGTACCTTATGACAAAATATTTGCTTGTCACGTCAGGCATTTTTTTTTTCAATATTTGGCAAATAATTTATTTATACTGAGGATATATTATTATATTATATTTATTACCTAGGACCCAATAGAACCTAAGTGCCCGACCTGCGGCTGGGCACATGATTGTTTATGTTCTAACCTTTTTTTTTTTTTTTGACGTGGTGGAAACCTTTTATAGGTACCTCCGTTCTGCGGCCGAATGCGGCAGAACGAAGGTTATGTGGGACTCCAACCGGGTATACCCACTAAAACCACCACGGCATGACCCTCATGCTGTCTGCTGGACGCCTGGGGAACCCAAAGTATGCATCCCAGGTGTCCGGCAGCCGCCCCAGCTGGGGCTCCCGCTCGCCTCTGGGCTGTCCCTCCAGAGGCTCGCGCCCTCCCGTAATTTTTTAACGAGGTTTTCTTCCTCCTGCGATGGGCATCGCTGCCCCCCGCCCCGGGGTGTCTCACCCCCAGTTTCATCCGCAGTGCCCTCTGCTAATCAGAGGGACACGCGGAGAAACCTCCTTCCGCCAGGTCATTGGCCATGGCTAACAATATCCCCGTAGGAAAATTATTAACCATGTTACCGGGGTGCACCGGCCCGAATACTGCTCTTCCCCTCGGACGTATCCAAGAGGACCAGCAGCACCCAGGCACACTTGGAGGTTACCTAGCTAGCACCCCCTTTATGTTCTAACCTAACCTACCTTTTTTTTTTTTGAAGATTTAATAACGTGTTTTATTATAGAAAGCATTATTTTTATACATTTCCTAAATAGCTTCGGAATTGTGTAAATTTGATAGGATTTGTATACAATTCCTAGATACATACATTTCCGGTAACATATATATATAACATAGGCACAATAAATAACATTAGTACTAACTTTTTATGGGTGGCTGGTTTTTAATTTAACTACGGTTCTATCAGAAGCTACATCATAAGTTGAATAGGGCGTAGTGACTTTGGGATAGGGGGACGCTTACTCCAGCATAGATGAATGTAAAATGTAGTAAAAGGTAGTAACGAGTAACCGAACCCATTCAAACCCCCGACCTGTGCGAAAACCCCTGACGTCCCTCCACCCTCCTGCTCCAAACGTCAGAACCTTGATCACTAAGGGACCGTTCAGATAGACCGGCGCGGAGAGCGTCGGAGAGCATTTTTTCTTTCACACAGACCGGCCGTTCAAACTTGCTCTGCTCTCCGCGCCGGTCTGTGTGAACGGACACGCGGATGTGTTCGGAGCCGAGCGTACGCTCTTGGGCCGGATTGTACAGCAAGTCGGCCTACGGTTGGCTGCGTGAGCATGGAAGAGCACGCGAACGGAGCCGGTCGGTTGCTCGAGCGCGAAAGAGCACGAGCATGGAGCAGCCGACCGGCTCGACGAGCAGCCGAGCGGCTGCTCTTAATATTTCACACCGAGCGTATGGGAAGCGTCCTCGAGCATCCTCTTATCATAAAAGAGATAAAATGTAAAAATAAAGCTTATTTCAATGTCTTAAGATTCTATTTTAAATGCGATTAAAATTTGCTCTGCTCTCCGCGCCGGTCTATCTGAAAGGTCCCTATGACGCCAGGTGTCTACCAAGTACGTATCTACTCGTCGAGACAAATCTAACTACACAATAAACCGCATTCAAATCGGTGTATACCTACCTATTATGCGTCTAAGATTCTACTGCAGCTAACAATATAGCTGATAACTTTGTAACAGCAGAACCGATTTTGATAAAACATAGTTAAGAACCATCGCTAGAAAACCGTTTAAGAGCTACGGTAGGACAGACAAACATACAGACAGACACACATAGCGGTCAAACTTATAACACTCTTTTTGCGTCGGGGATTAAAAACTAGTAGGTAGGGTAGGGTTTTCTTACCGGTTATCGTCCATTTAGTGGAGTTACTGAGTTTGAGAGGGTGAAAATATATGTTCTATAAAAAAAATTAAACAAAAACTTGTTAAAATATACTTCTAGTATAGTCTATTTTCATTGCATGTTAGTATTTTTTTAGTCAGATAACTAGTTTTTTTTAAATCCTAATAAAAAGCTGAAAATGCCGATTTCACCGGTTATCGTCCACTAAATCTAGTTATCGTCCACCCTTGTACCTGTTATCCGTCCACTGATTTCTATGAGAAATTTACTATGAAAAAGTATGCATGTAATGAGTAAGTAATTGAATATGTAATATTAACACCACTTTAATATGTATTTAATATCTATACCAATTAAAATTAACTTCCTGTCCGTCTTTTCGAAATATAATGGGTTTTTATTAGTGAACTTATGTTAACTTATACATTATTAAAAATCCACATAACCGTTTATAAAAAAATTGTTTTCTATTTTTCGTCTATTCGTAATATGTACTTACTTTTCAAAACAGCTGAACCTATTTTGACAGAACTTTCACAGGGTGATAAAGAACTTTATACAAAGTGGTGGTCTTTCTACGCATACGCAATAGCGGTCAACTGCTTGTTTTAAAATAAAACAGATAAAAAAACTATTGCCTTGTTAACGCGGTTTATAGAGTCTACAATATGACATAATATCTTTACCAACTTTGCGCCTATCTATCTTGCATCGTCTTTTACCACATCGCACTTACATTATATAAAATTAGGTACATATAATTTGGCAGCCTCCCTGGCATGGCGCAGGGGTAAGTCTTATTAGTGGAAGGTCCTCTACTTGATTCTCGGCAGACCAATTTGGTAAATTCAATTTAATAATTTTAAAATTGTCTCTAGTCTAGTATGCCTTACTTCCAAGTCATTAGCGTTTAAGGGTACGGATTCTGCTGTACCTCTTTCAGGTTATCCCGCATCCATCTTAGACTGCATCGTCACTTAACATCAGATGAGATCGCAGTCAAGGACTAACTTGTAGATGAATAATAAATAAATTATAGATATGAGTAATAATCAAAATTCGCCTAAATAATAACATAATATTAAAAAATATATGTTTTTCATACAGTTTAAAATATAGGTGGACGGATAACCGGTGCACTTCAGATTCTCTATTTTAAATTTTGTCCACAAATTATAATGATCGACAATATTATCTTAACTTATAAATATATCAAAGTTCCAAGGAGAAACACATAAAATATAAGGTTAATCTTTTGTCAAACAAGTTTAATTATTTATATTTTTACTAAATTTATTTATTTTCAAATAATAGCTTAGTGGTCGAAACTTAGAATATTTATTCAGTGCAAATTTAGATATCGTCCACGCGTGATTTTGAAGACCCATAGTTTTATATACAATGAGAAAAAGTGGACGAAGACTAGTCACTAACTAGTGTATGTGTATAGGATTCGAATTAATAAACTTAATTCCAATTTTGTGCACACCTCGATTGATAACAAGACTACCTAAAATTAAGACGCTAAACCTGTGTCTGACCGCCCGGACGATAACAGGTTTTCTTAAGAAAATAGTGAACTAGTTGTCGTCCACCCCTTTTATTTGTATTCTATAATGTAATCAAAAGTAAAAAAACACGTTCACAGTATTTTATGAAACATAAGTAAGTGCTACAAAGAAGAATCAAACTAAATCTTATAGTAAAATAATTAATAACTTCTCGCGATAGTTGAAGCATGCCACTAATTTTTTTGCTCCACACGGCTCATTTTCATTCCTTAATTGCATACTCAAAATTCGATCGCTTTGTTTTCAAAGAAACTTAAGTGAAATAGACTTTTTTCTTTCTCTGTGTCTTGATAAGACATTCAAGTTGGCATAGAGATGCATTATTTTTATGTAAGTCTTATAATGTTTCTATTTTTAAGCGTTTCTTAAGAGTGATCCGCTCGGTGGACGATAACAGGTGCGTGTCCGGAAACCGGTGTTCCTACCCTACTTAGTCTTGGTTTTGCAAGTAAGTAGGTATACAAGGCACCGATATCCAAGCGAAGGATATCAACGGCCCGAAAACGGACCGGAAAAAGGCCTACAATGGCGCGTGGCAAATAAAAATAATAAATGCGCAATTCTTTAGGGCAGGGCTGTAAAACTGTCGGTCGCACTCGCGTCCTTGAATCGCTCCGACCTGGAGCTGGAAATCCCCGCCCGGGACTCGATTGATGGCATGTCAGGGGTGGGGAACTGTTTTAATGATATTTGCTATAAAACCGGAATTAGTTTTCTGCCTGACTGCGGAGAGGTAGAGTTTTTGGCAGTTATGTGTTGGTATTTGTTGGTGGGTTTTATTAGATTCCTAGCAATTGCTAAGCCACTTAGGAGCCATCCATAAATTACGTCACACAAATTTCTTGATTTTTTACCCCCTCCCCCGTCCTTGTCACAGCTGGTCACATTTGTGAAACCCCCTCTCCCTAGTGTGACGTCATAAGTATAATATGTTGCAATTTTACATCTAGACATTGAATTAAAACAGCAGTTCCGAATAAATTTTTTTTTCACATTTCATATTTTAATATTACCTACTTAAAATAGGTAACTACTTTAAATATATAAAATTTTGAAATGTGACGTCACAAAATTTAGGCCTCCTCCCACCCCTTTGTCACACAATGTCACAATTCGACGATCCCCTCACCTCCCCTTATCGTGTGACGTAATTTATGGATGACTCCTTATTAGATTTTTATATGATGGCTACCTTTGTATTGGGAGTGCGATAGAAGTCCACTGCTAGAAGTAGGTCTTGAATCAAAAGAGTCGAAGGAACTGTCCCTTGGACTAGCAGCTAGCATGATATCATCTAACCCCCTAGTGAGGGGATGGCTTGTGAACATTGTGCTATTCGATGCGAGGTGGCCATTCCAGCGCCTTGGGACCCCAACATCTATCGATTCTTTGAATTATGTGCTCCACCTATTATCACTTCAGTTTTGCAACCCGGTGAACTATGTCAGTGACTGTGATTTGATCGCGTGGAGAATCTCCGAGCTCTCTATCACTCTCTGAGTGACTCTGAGCTTTCTAATGAGGCTCATATATAGGTAGAGATCATGTCTCGGGGTCAGAGCCTGCACAGTTTGAAGACTTTCGTCTTCAGGCACTGAGGGATTTTTATCCGTTGCCACTTCAGTTTCGTCACACACATTTTCCAATATCTATTGTAAATGCGGGTGGAAATTTTTTTTGTACACATAAGGGGACGTTTAGAAAAAAAGAAAACCTGTTTCTCCATGCGGGCGGAGTCACTGAGAGCAGCTAGTTTTTCCCCGCCATATTGAATTTTCATCGTGAACACTCAAAGGTTTGTTCGTCGCGCAGCCAATGACAGCATGTTACGTACGACCGACGCGACGTGACGTGACGTTGTGCGTCTGACAGCTTTTAATAACTCCCATACGTTGATGGCGCGTTGATAAAGTAGGCATCTACGTAGAGATAATAAATAATAATATACCATGAAAATGTACCGTAGAATTTTGTAAAACATGTTTTGTTGGAACGAAGTTCCTTATCGCGCGTTCGAAAGGGGGCTAGACGCTTAGACGGAAAAAATTAAGAGAAAAAGTTGTAACGACACCTTTTGCTATAGTTGTAAGCCGTGCGGCGTGCGCGTATTTCTCTGTCTGTCTTTCTCTCTCCTATATTTTCGTTTCATCTTTCTATTTCGCATTGAACAGTGTGGTGTCGCGACGATTATTTTTTTGAGTGTACTTACACAGGTTTTTTGCACATAATAAATAATAAAAAATAATAACTTTATACAATATAACCCGGATGGAACCTCGTTATCCGGGTGTCCCTTGACACCTCTCAAGTTTTTTATTGTGTAGGTAGGTATATTGCTAGCGTAGATATGCTGTAATCCTAGCTTTGCAAATCTCGTGTATATTACCTACATAATACTAAACAGGTGTGTGAAATTCCTTACAGTGTAAAGGCCATATATACGTAATACGGGATATGGCATTAAACATAGCGATAACCGTACGTTTTGCCATTGAAACTCTTTGATCTGCCAAAATTTACCGCCATCCGACCCAATGCCCAATGGCACACTCCGTATATTATGTGGCCGCAGCACAAGAGGCATGACAGACGGCGACGTTAGATGTTGTATAACAGATAGACTTACCAATTTATTATTAACAAGCGGACACCCGCGACTTCGTTCGCGTGGATATCGGTTTTTAAAAATCCCGCGGGAACTTTTTGTTTTTCTTAAGCTCTTTTGAGCTCATACCTTGCTAAAAACTGTTAAAATTTCACTGGTGGATGTTTAGGTAGATAAAAATGTAAACATCCACCACTGAAAGTTCCATCAAAACCAATTCAGCCTTTCAGAGATTACTCGGTAATCTTTAAACTATCTCTATATATAAAAGAATGAATGAAATCGGACCACGTTCTAATGAATTACAGCTAAGTACACATTTTGACTTTCATCCCCTCTCCCAAGGGAACCATGCTGAATTTCGGGATAAAAAGTATCCTATATGTTACTCCGTAGTATGAACTTAAATCGTACCAAGTTTCATTTCAATCCGTTCAGTAGTTTTTGCGTGATGCGCGCACAAACATACAGACAAACAGACAAAAATTTCAAAAATAGCTTTTTTACGTTCTATTACTTATCCCTAACATCCCCCAGTTATTATTTTGCAAAAATATTTAATGTACAGATACGGCAAGTCTACGATTTTATTATATGTATAGAATAGAAGATAGATAGATATAGAAGAAGAATGTTTTGAAAAGAGATATTAATTTCTATGTTTTTTTATCCAAACCGGTGGCAGAGTTGACGATGTCAATGTAAGATTAAATGGCGACCTCGTACTGAAAACGTCGCTTTGGAAGACCTCGCACTACACGGACAGATGATCTCACTTGAGTGAAGAATAAGGCCTATTAAATAATTCTCATCTGATGCCACAGTCCACTATCAACATCCAAGATCTCACGTAGGTGCAACGCGTAGGGTGTAACATGCTCAAGTTAGCACAGGTAGTAAGCCTAGGCGGTACGATGGTGTTAGGTTACTGGGCCACTTCACGCGCCCACCATAAATAGCAATAAATCCAACCCCCTTGACTTTGACAAATGAATGTAAAATTGTAGCATGCGCAATTTGCGGTGTAAATTATAAGAGATAGACCTATATCTAACTTGTATGTGATAATTCCAATTATGTTTACCACTTTATATTTATATTATAACAAGCGGACACTCGCGACTTCGTTCGCGTGGATATATATTGGTCTCTAAAAACCCCGTAGGAATCATTTTGTTTTTCTTAAGCTCCTTTGAGCTCATATCATGCTAAAAACTGTTAAAAGTTCACTGGCGTATGTGTAGGTAGATCGAAATGTAAACATCCGCCAGTGAAAGTCCCATCAAAATTGATATAGCCTTTTAGAGATAAGTAGGTAATCTTTAAAGTATCTGCTTTCGAACAAAAAAAGAATGAATGAAATCGGATCACGCGTTATTGAATTACAGCTAAATACACGTTTTGACTTTCATCCCCTCTCCCTAGGGAACCGTGCTGAATTTCGGGATAAAAAGTATCCTATATGTTACTCCGTAGTATGAACTTAAATCGTACCAAGTTTCGTTTCAATCCATTCAGTAGTTTTTGCGTGATGCGCGCACAAACATACAGACAAACAGATAAACAGACAAATAGACAAAAATTTCAAAAATAGTTTTTTTACCTTCTATTACTTTTCCCTAACATCCCCCAGTTATTATTTTGCAAAAATCTTCAATGTACAGATACGGCAAGTCTACGATTTTATTATATGTATAGATAGATATAGATAGAAAATTTACATTTTTTCTTTCTTTAAATTATTTTACAATTTAGCTCTTGACGTGACCTAGATGGTAAGTGACGGTGTAGCTGTGTAATGAATAGAAGGCAAATAACGGTTTTTATTAAACCCATACCTCTATATCAATTTTTATACTTATTTTACTTTAAATCGCTTGATGGCACGGTTTTTCCCGAAAGATGGTTACTAAGTATAGCCACGACCAAAGCGTCCCACGCATAATTTAAAAACTATCAGTTTTCCAATTGCTCTTACCGGTAGGTACCACAGCGCTCTTCACTGCAGCAGGAGAGGAAAAATAGCCTTCAAAGTAAAACCTGGAGCGTTTTGCTTGTTGAACTGAGTTATATACCTACTTACCCTATCCCTTATTTGCCAATGGATTTTTTCATGCGGAATTTGTAAAATAGTCAAATTAATTTAGCTGCTTTAGAGGGGATTATAAAATGGCCTAACACTATGCGTCCGCTTCCAACTTGCGTCCTACTTGATAACGATCCAATGAAAAAAAAAAAACCCGGTGTTTATCTCAGCTCTGAATTTAAAAACGCTCCGTCTAATTACACTTAATCCTCGTTACGCGCGAAAAGCGGGATATAATTACGAAATGCCCAAAATGCCTACCCCTTTGCCTTCACAGCTGTGCGCTTTGCGGGTATGCCCGCGTTTGTAAACAACATTTTAAACGCATTTTTATGAAATTATACGAGCTCGTATAATTACATACATGTAACTTTCAGCAAGTAATTGTTTCCATTACTTTACTTTATTATTAACTAGCTGATACCTAGGTACCTGTGCGAATTAAAAAAAATCCTCAATCCAACCCAAGATTTAGCAGTTAGACCGTAAAAATGTATAAGGTCCCTAATATTAGCAGTTTTTATTTTTTACGCTGTCTTTATTTCCGGGATAAAAATATCCTAGATCACTCCTTTGTATGTATATCTATCTGCCTATGAAAGCAACAAAAACAAGGACAAGTGAGTTTCATTTTAAATTAGTACCTACCTAAATAAAACATTCCTACTTTCCACTTATAAAATATGTATATAAACCTTTGTGAAGTCTAAATAATGTTTTTTGTCTAAAACAGACAAGCCTATTTCTTTAGAGAGAGTAAAACCTCCGAATCAGGCTACTTAGGCCTTTATTGCTAATAAAGCTGAGATCATATTTCTGGAGTGGGGTAACCACAATTTTTAATTTCTAGCCATTCATTAATCATTATGAATGAATGAAAATTTTCATGCAACTTGATGTTTGACTTGACTCGATAAACAATGTTTTTAGAATTCATGATAAGGCTGGGTCTCAAAATATGTTTAAGGGCCTCATAAAAAGTCCCAAACTCATTATTTCAGAGATCTATATGGTCAGAGATTTTTCCGTGTGATTAGATCAGAAATGAGGAGGGTTGTAGAAGTAACTGAGTCAACGCCCTAGCTGAACGGTTTGTAAAACATAAATAGGTAATTCAAAGCGCAGTGCGATGACATAAAACAATCCGCAGGGAGCCGCTAGATACAAACGGTGTAAGACCATGGCGTGTGGAAGTCGTTACAACAGAAATTTTAAGCACATTTTAAGATGTCCAAGATTTTGTCCTTGTGTCCATTAGATACTTTCCTTAGTTATATTTATTCTACGACCATATCAGAGCTACTTTTTGAAATAGAAATTAATTTAGTGAAAATGAATAATTCTTATGAGAAAGCTCCCACTCTCGCTAAAAATATACATCATTCAGCGGTCACACACAGGTTTAGATTACACATTAATCATTACCTCTGAATTATGTCATCGTTGGATTCAGCACAATTTATCTAAATGCAGTACCATGGTCACCCTACAACAAAAGCCGGTGAAGTGCGGTCAAAAACGGCTACTCCGTAGAAAAATCTTTATTGAGATTTTTTTCTCGGAAATTTTCCTGTCTAACCCTAAGGAAATTAGGTTCCTGACGGCCGAGATGTATGAATGATTTAGGTTTATTCGTTACCTTCTGATATGATGGTTATAAAAATAGCTTTGTATTTTTTGGTATATTTTTACATGAGATTATGTGAATGGTTTTTAAGGATTTCGTAGTAAAACAAAGAACCCTTATAGGCAGGCGGTGTCTGTCTGTCCGTCCGCTGCCACACTCGCGATGTTCAGCATCGCAGTTCCCACTATGTCCCGCAGTGGACGTCTATCGTTGACAACGATGGTGCGACACGCTGTCCCTTATTAAGACATCACTTCTATTACTTTATTCAGATTTCTGTGGTACGAATGTACTAAGTATATGGTGGCATAGATGCAAACTTTTATTTCCAAAACAGCCGGCCGAAATCTAACCTGCAGTAAATCTTTATCGTATAAATAAGCCATAAAAGATATCATAAGCCATCAATGCGCCCGCGAAAGAGCTTTTAAAATATTTCCTCTTATTGCTCTAATAAAAAATATTATTGCCACTCACCGCTGACATCGATATAAATTCGGTTATATAAGTATAAAACTCGCGAAGTTTTAACGGGAGAAACTAGAGATGCATTAACCCAGTAATTGTTGAACGGCCGTTTGGGAAAAGTGTTCTTAGTTTCATATAAAAAAAAAATAAGTGACGAACACAACGTCTGCACACTGAGCGGAGCTTTCTTGGAATGCAATTATTGACCCTATGTCAATAGACGTAAAGTTAATTATTCAGTGTTCTCAGAAAATGTTCTTGGTACGGCAGCCCTGGAACAAAATTTTTAGTGATTAATAACAAGCTGAATTTTCGTGAGCAGGTTTGTTTCGACGAGACGAACAACTTTTTTATTTATGAAAATTCTCGATGGAGGTAGCTACTCGAATGGGGAGGTGTTAAAAATTTCGATACGCTCGGATGGGAAATCGTTCCACTAAATTTGTAGGACTATATTATGGTCATTTCATTATACAAAGATTTATTAGGCTGCATACAAAAAAACAGCTGGTTCTTAATAATATTCTACAGCGTCCTCCACTCCGAATATTTCCAAATAATGAGGTTATAAAAATGATTAAACATTATTAATAACTAACTGATTTTTTGTGTGCAGCTTAGTAAATACTTGTATAATGAAATGGCTACATAGTCCTACAAATTTAGTGGAACCCGAGCCTTCCCCCAGAGATTTCCCACCCGAGCGAATCGAAATTTTCAACACATCCCCACTCGATTAGCTACCTCCATCGAGAATTTTCATAGATAAAAAAGTTGTTTGTCTCGTCGAAACGAACCTGCTCACGAAAATTCAGCTTGTTATTAATCACTAAAAATTTTGTTCCAGGGCTGTCGTACTATCTGCGCTGCGCTGCGCTTCAGTGAGCGTTTTAGTGTGGCGCTGACGAGCGTCAGCGCTGAGCGGTCGGCGTTATTCTAAACCGCTTCTATAGCAACGTGACGATCAGCGTGACACAAACCCGCCTAAACTAAATTGACAGCTCTAAATGTAATATACATACTCTGATTTTTAATTCCGTGGAATTCTGACGTTTCTTAATGTTACCAGAGATAAAACAGTTCAAATAATAAAGAAAATAAATTCACAAGTTACATAATATAAATAAAAATCAATCGCCTCATGTAGACATGATAAATGCCAGACAGATACTTCAGGTAAGTAGGTACTTTAGTTTGGGGTAAAATCGAACTTCAGGTGGTAACCCTGTTTTTTCATATAAATAACTCATTCTATTTTTAAATGACAACTGTCAGAATTCCACCGAATTAAAAATCAGACTTTATTATCCTTTTCCGCTGGGAACATTGTGAACATAGCACTATTATTTTAGACCTGTCAATTTAGTTTATTATGTGGATTTTTTTGGAATGTTCTTACGCATCTGTGTAACCTTAAAAGTTTACACTCACACTTAATCTAAGTATACCTACCAAGTAAATTGATGAGAGATTCTAATCAGCAAACATTGAAAACCGCGTCGAAATACACCAAAATCCAAATTCCCCGTAGTAATCCGCTTAAATCAAATAATTGTTAACGTAATCCGTCCCTTTATTCCGTACACCATGACGCCCTTTAATTAAGGGAATCGAGATAAAAACCGTCCTAAACCTCCCCCGGTCATCGTGAAAAATTAGTTTTATAGATTCATTTCCACGAGCTTTTGCCTGCGGGTTCGTGCGTGTTTTTTCTGTTTTACTTTTTAATTAATGTTAACAGTTCTCAATTTTTCGCAATTATACGTAGTGTGAAGATAAAAACTGGCCAAGTGCGAGTCGGACTCACGCACAAAGATACCGTTAGCTATAAAAACGGCAAAAAAATCACGTGTGTTGTATGAGGCTCCCATTATAGTTATTTTATTCCGTTTTTTAGTACCTATTTGTTGTTAGAGCGGCAACAGAAATACATCATCTGTGAAATTTTCAACTGTCTAACTATCACGGTTCATGAAATGGACAGCGGAGTCTTAGTAATAGGGTCCCGTTTTACTCTGTGGGTACGGAATCCTAAAAATGTGCTGAAAATATATTATTAAGTAGGTATGTGCTATGAGAATTTTTAAATCATTTTTTAAGTCTGTTAAACATCTTATAGATTACTCAATACTCATGCCTTTCAGTTCTTCGCACTACTAAGAACTGTACCGACAGACGTTTGTGTTCCAAGATTGCGACCTCGCGCCAAAAAATGCAGCATTGCACGTTCAACTAGGTGGACAGAAGATTTCAAGCGCGTTGAAGTGAGTTTAAGTTGCAGTTCTCATGCAACGAATGCAGTTATTTCAACTGCAATTTCACTTGCATTCCAAAAACAATCCCTATACCCTATTTCGGCACAAATGGCCACCAATTCGCCGTAACAGATTACAGATATATCATTAGAAGGAGAGAGTTATTCTATCAGGGTACTTCAAAGCTAGCAGGGTACTACGCTTATCGTAACCTGTGAACCAGTGGAGCGCACCGGATAAATTGCATCCATTCCCGCTCAGGGATTCCTATCATTATAAGATTGAGTACAAGTGTAATAAGTACAAATAAAAATATAGTACTTTATAAATAGTACAGCGGGGACTACTTAATATTATTTTGTTGAAAATGTTAAAACAAAATTTATGGTTAGCCTAAATACTGTACAAATCATGTTCGCGCGGAATGATTTTAAGAATATCTACTGGATGGACTTCCGTCCGCCATGCTAATTCTTTATGCTAAAAATGAGCAGTTTTTAGTATTTCTGTATGGCATTGTATACTGTGTACACTGCTGTACAAAATTAATATTCCAAACTTTTACACGTACCTAACAACTTACATTTAAATGTACATATAAAATGTTTCTGCCACAGTAACGATATTATGTGTTTCTTCTTTCTGTCTTTATCTCTTTCTGCTGTACATGACAGCAATGCAACGCCTTTTATATTTTGAGTATAATAATAGAATAAACATTATACTTATAGTTACATTTTCGAGTTAGAAAGTACATTTTATTTAAATAAGTAAATAAATAAACGTTTTTATCTGCGAGTATTTTCACGTTACGCTCCCTGGCTTTAAATAATTCGAACTAAGGCTAACTATAACAGAAGGTAATTTGTGGTAAAACGTAATGGACCGTAAAACTCTTCAGCGCCGTCTCCAAGGTTCAAAAATTGCTAATGAGCCCGACCCGTTTTGCGCGCCAAATTGAACAATTATCGGCTTAATTATATAGCGTGCTCCATCAAATACCTGTTAACCTACCTACCTATTCGTTACCGATACGTAGACCTTTTTAAACATCCTCATTTGTGGTTCTACAGGCCCACAGGTATCCTAATAATAACTAATTCTGTGTTCAGGCCTTAAGTAGTTACTTAAGTAGAAACATAAGTTTCATATTATGTATACATATTTTTTAGTATTGTTGCTGTCTCTTCCGGTCGTGACTTATCCTACTCTCTCAATTCGATGCGTTTTTTTTAAATTTGATGTTTATGTAAAATTTTAATAAAGGATATTTCATATTTTTTCAATCAGATTTTTCCAAGTAAGTTCCAATTTTAAATTGATTGATTAAACTACGAGTATACTCGTAGTTTAGTTTTAAATTCGTATAAAATTTTAGTCGAAAAATCCAATTCTTGGAGTTCCATCACTACAGACCACAGAGTAGACACAAAATCTAGAGCGTGTCTACAAATTTCATTGATTTTGACTGGTTAATACCTATTCAAATAAGAAGAAAACTTTATAAGATCGTTTGTATGGAGGATGCTCATCTTAAGTAAATAAATAATTAATTATAGATATGTTATGTTTTAAACATAATGTTCCATGTAACTGTCTCCAATGTAAAATATAAAAACAAATCCCTATAATAAATTTGCTTGTTATCTACACGTGCTCGCTGAGATATATCTATGTTGGTCGTCCACTAATAGCAAAGTGAGGTCACGGCCTGCATTAGCCGCGCAATATTATAGCCGCGTTTGTGGGTCACCGGCTTTATGGCTCGTAAAGATACGAATATATTTGATTTATTATTTTAAATTTTAGTTCACCTGACTCGTTTCGTAATATTTACATTTTATAACCGACTTCAAAAATCGAGGAGGTTTTTTAATTCGAAACGTACGTACGTGTATGTAGGCATGTTACATTGATGAAGCGGTAGCGGGCGTGGTGTACCTATTGGCAGGTACACACAGTCATTGTGTATGTACAAACTTCACGCACACAGCTAGTGCGCAAAAATTATTTAAATACAAAAGATTTAAAACATATCTACACTGTATTATATAATTATATATTCTGTTGGGTACGGTAGGTGTAAAGCATACTATGTTATATTATATTGTATTGTATATAAAAAAGTTTAACCGTTTTCTTTCCCTCTACAGCTTGTCAATATAGCTGCTACCTTATCACGTAGCAGGTAGCGTTGACATTTCTAGTACAGTTTTTTTAGCTACAAATATTCTGATAACGGCGGTAGGTGTCTAGAAAATAAGTAGTGAAAACAAAACTTTCTGGCGGCCATCTGCAATAGTCGCTAATAAGCCTATGGACATATACAAAAAGAAAAGCGGATTCACTCTACTCTAGCGGCACGCTATGATGGCCGGTTTGACGTTTGTCCGCTCATGAAGTTCCGTATTAATTGATAACGACTTTGAAGGAAATAATTGTATTACTTTATTGACGATAGTGATGTGCAGAGATTCATAAATTTTATCGAATGTAGTTTTAGGTTTAGGACTCAAAATTTATTTATTAAATTGATTTCTTAAATGTATACAAGTGTAGAAAAATCAGTTTGCACCATTTAAGGGGTGAATGTACTTGTGAATATGAACAATTTTCACTATGTGGACAAACCTCTGAAATCGCAAAAAAATATCAATAAATTTTTAAAAATGGAATCTAATACGATCGTCACATAGGATCGCTGGCTAGCACAACTACTACCTCCGGCAAACTCGCGTCAATGCTCAATGCAAAACAAAGCAGTTTCGAATTGACGTTGCTTCGAAAAGTATAAACTGTCAGTGCAATGCGATTGTGATATAGTTTTGACCTGGCTTTGGATTTCAAATATTGATACTGCATTACTGTTGACCCTTGCTCGTTAATTTGGACTCTGTTCAAGCCCTTTGTTGTGGATTTCGTCGATATGACCGAACGTACGCAGAGAACTGTTCTAAATAGTCAGACACGTGAGTTCGTAATACGCCTTCTTTATCAGACCTTACTTACTACGAGTATCATAGGCATAGTGACAGCACATTTAGGCTGCAGCTGGTTAATGATTCTGTCATATCCAAAATTATTCGGAATCTCAGTTCTAATGCTCAAGGGGTTGATAATATTTCACTAGAAATGCTTATGTTAACTTTGCCGCAATGTCTACAAACTATTACTCAAATCGTAAATAATTCTATTTTAACATCTACATTTCCTGAATTATGGAAGATAGCTAAAGTGCGACCACTACCTAAGTGTAACAATCCAACGTCATTTAAGGATCTTAGACCAATTAGTGTTTTACCCTGTTTGTCTAAGATCATGGAAAAAGTAGTCTCTCATCAAATGACAGAATATGTTGAAAAAAATAAGATCCTACCCGCTTGCCAGTCAGGTTTCAGAAAATCTCATAGTACGACAACGGCTCTTACTAATGTTGTAGATGACATTTTGACGGCGCAAGACAAGGGAATGTGTACTATTCTTGTCCTTCTCGACTTCTCTAGAGCTTTCGATTCAATTAATGTTAATCTGCTCCTTTCCAAATTATCATTTTATGGATTTTACATTGACACTGTTAAATGGTTCGCTAGCTACCTTACCGGTAGATCGCAGTATGTAGAATTAATAAATAGTGATAATACTAAAAGTGTTTCCGCACTGTCTTCAGTTAACAGAGGGGTTCCTCAAGGTTCAATCTTGGGGCCCTTACTCTTTACTTTATATTCCTCTGATATCACAAGCTGCATTCAGCACTGTGAATATCATTTATATGCGGACGATGTGCAGTTATATCTACCATTTTACCCAAAAGATCGCGACGAGGCCGTTACTAAAATAAATTTGGATCTAGATCGTATAAATCAATGGGCGAGGAAAAACTGTTTAGTGTTAAACCCTACTAAATCCCAGTTTATGGTTTTAGGTTCTAAACATAATATTAGCAGTCTTAGCACATACAACTTTAATATAAATATAGACAATATCAATATTATAAGGGTAAACGAGGCTCGAAATTTGGGTGTTGTCATGGATGCTACACTGCGCTTCGAAACCCATGTACTAAATGCGGTCCGAAATTGTTTTTATAGACTTAAGTTATTGTATAGAATAAGACCATATATCGGCGTAGATCTTAGAATTAAACTGTGTGAGACGCTGGTGCTATCGAACCTTAATTATGCGGATGCTGTGTACGGTGCTAGGTTATTAAGTAGAACGAAGAAGCTTATACAGCGTGTGCAAAATGCTTGTGCCCGTTTTTGTTTTAGTATACCACCAAGGAGTCATGTTACACCATATATTAACAATGCAAATATATTGAAAATGGAATCACGACGCAAACTTCACCTTGCTACCATGCTCTTTGGAGTAATGAAATACGGAATTCCCGAATATCTTAGGAAAAAACTAAGGTGGATAGAAGATGGGTACTCAGATCGCACAAAACATTCCCGGATGTTTCGTGTTAAGCACACCCTAGCACCGCACAAAACAGCCTGCTTTAATGGAAGCTTTAAATTTGCTGCCACTAAGTGTTGGAACGATTTGCCACCGCCAATACGTGCTATTCAAACAATTGGTATATTTAAAGTTAAAGTCAAAATTCATTTACTCACGCTACAAAAAGAGAATTAAATTAATTAATGATGGTTGCAAATGCTTTCTAACACTTTGGTGCGGCGACAGGCAGCAGTTCACACTACTACTAATAGACTTAATTTTTTTCATTTAAGGAAGTTCTATTTGAGAGGGGGTAGTTGTATATATAAAAAATAAAAAAATAAATAAAAAAAGTAATTGTAGTCAGTCAGGCAGTAATTGTTCTTTTTCTGTTCTCACTAAATAATATATAATAGTTAACTTGTAATCATTGTTGCTATTGTTATTGTTGCTATCTTTATTTTTTAGTTTTAGTTTAATTTGTTTGATAAACTGTAGATATATTCTAGGATATATTTACATAAGTTAAAATTGTCGGAGGCACGTCGATGGCCACTTTAAGGTTCCCCCTGAAAACCAGCGCTGCAGCTCGCTGCGGCTTTGTGCTGAGTGGGGAACCTTATTTGTTTGACGAACTATTTATTTAGATAATAGTTTACTTACTTTTTGTAAGCGTATATAATTAATTGTGTACTTCGTCAACAAATAAAATCTTTTATCTATCTATCTATCTATCTACCTTCGTAACTATTTCGATCGTGAAGCTCAAAATGGAGGGCCAATTTTACCTATAACGTCAGTGGTTGAACGCGTAGCTGATGCGCTTAATATTGGACAACGAACTGTTAGACGGATAACTAAAAAAAAATATGGCGAGACTGGCACAGAAGAAAATAAACTTCACACACCAAAAAAGAGAAAACGAGCAAAACCAGTCGTAGGCATCGATAGCTTTGATGCCGATGCTATCCGAAGACATGTTTACGGCTACTATTTACAGAAGGAGTATCCAACAAGAAAAAAGTTGGTGCATTCACTGAAGGAAGCTGGATTATTCTTCGGTGGGGAAAGTTCTTTAACGAAGATTTTGAAGACCATTGGATTTCGATACAAAAAATGTAACAAACGCAAAATATTGATGGAAAGATTTGATATAGCGATGGCAAGGTATACTTTTTTACGGCAAGTGAAAGAAATCAAAAATTGGCAAAATGTTGTGTTCTTGGATGAAACATGGCTTAATGCTAACCATACTGTAGGCCGTTCTTGGAACGATGACACAGCAGCATCTACTTCCAAAGTTCCTGTAGGAAAAGGATCGCGACTTATAATTTGTCACGCCGGAACCATCAACGGGTTTGTCGAAGGTTCTCTCATGGCTTTTGCGTCAAAAACCACTGGAGACTATCATGAAGACATGAATGGAGAAAAGTTTACTGAATGGTTTACCTCAATGTTGTGTAGCCTCCCTGAACCATCTATTATAATTATGGACAACGCCCCATACCACTCGATGCAAATTGACAAGCCACCTGCCCAATCCCAAAAGAAAGCTGATATCGTCGCATGGCTTCGTAAAAATGGCGTAGATGCAAACATGAATATGTTAAAAGCGGAATTAGTACGTCTTTTAAAAGAAAACAAACCAACCAAGATCCGATACGTCATTGACGAAATAGCATTAGAACATGGGCACAGAGTTATACGGTTACCGCCTTACCATTGTGAGTATAATGCGATTGAGTTGGTGTGGGCTCAAATTAAGGGATATGCTGCAAGACACAATACAGAACCCCCATTTACCACAAAAAAAATGCTAAAATTATTAGAAGAAGCTTGTGAACATGTGACTAAAGGAGACTGGGAAAAGGTTGTGAATAGAACTGTTAAATTAATAAGGGAAGATTATGAAAGAGATGTGAAAATAGATAATATTATAGAAAACGAACATATAATTATTAATGTATGTGATGATAGCAGTGACGACAGTGAAAATAGTAGTATGGACGAATCTGATTAATTATGGCCTTTTGTGGCACCTTTTTTGGTATCTTTTGTATTCATATGTTTCTTGTGTGCATATAAAGTATGTATATTCATTTTCGTTCAAATATTCAGTTCGTTCAAATAAATTAAATAAACATATACATTTTTGTTTTATTAAACCTATTTAATCAGGTACAAAAACAAAACTTAATTGTTTTTTGTTCGAGAATAAATTGACATTCCACATCACTATTGTAATGTGTCAAACCGGCCATCATAGCGTGCCGCTAGTGTAAGTAGCCTTTACACGGGACGGCTAAACTATTCTATAGACTTATAGATTGTAGACTATGTAAAGAATGTGTACATATAAAACTTCCTCATGAAATACTCTAAATTGTGATGGAAACAGTATTAAAATCCACAAATCAAGTATAATGCGCGGGCAGTAAGTAGGTATGTTAACTTCGATAGAAACGCATCAAGATAGCAATTTTTCAATTAGCTTTTAATTCAAAGAGGACCCACTGTTTAGTTCCTAGATCCTAGGAAAAAGAATCATGTTGGGTTTTTAATTATTCAGAAACCCACAATATTAGAACCACCCGCCTCCGCTTCCGCTCCCGCTTATTGATATATCCATCTCCATTTTGTAAGCCGCCGGCGTTGACATCTCTCTGGGAACATCTCTCTCGAACGCTCAGATAACGGAGACAAAGAAAGATGGTTAGCGCTGAATTGCTGAGAAAAATGTACCTGGAATTAATTTTGCATTTAGTGAATTGTACGTGATTTATCTTGGCCACTGGTTTTCTTTATACATAATATTATGACATTCAAATTGAAAATATGCTATAAAAGCTCTCTAAAAGCTAAAAAGGTAGTGATATTATGGTAGGTACGAGTTTTAAGTATATAGGTAAATTAAAAATTTAAAAAAACCCCCGATATTCGCCATTTTGTGGCGGCGGCCATCTTGGTTTTGCAATAATGATATTATGCATGATATATCAAGCCCTTTTATTTGATACCCATATTAAGGGAGTTGTGAAAAAAATATGTAAGCCGCCATTTTGTAGCGGCGGCCATCTTGGACCGATTTTCATCAAACATAGCTAACAACACTCTCGACTAATTTACCTTTTAAACAAAAAAAAAACCGCATTCAAATCGGTCCACCCGTTTGAGCGCCACAGGGGAACAGACACACACACACACACACAGACACGTCAAACTTATAACACCCCGTCGTTTTTGCGTCGGGGGTTAAAAATAACTTGGAAATGGACTTCCATTTCCCTAAATCAATCAATCCGCAAGAGACTCAAATAATGCAGCAATATATTCGATTAAGAGTTCGTTAAAATTCAATTTTCGACTCTTAACGTAGGTTTAACGATACATAACATGCTCTCGGAGATATGGCGGAAAGTTTCGATTCGAACCTTCAAAGTTGGTCACCCATCCAGTTACCGACTCGAGTCAATGTTGCTTGACCAGCGCAATCGATATAATGTACTTGAATCACACCTCTTTAAAAGCTATAACTCTCTATGAAGTGTGACTGTGGTTTAGGTGCTGATCTCACTGCCAACGGTCTAAAGAGTTCTGAGTTACTGAAGACCTGGAGAGTGACAGACTACTTATCCCTTCTTACCCTCTTCTATCCTGGGTAAACAAAAGGTTCCCGGCAAATTTTCAAACAACAACACACGGAAAAAGTTGCGCATAAAAAGCTAGCTATGAATTTTGAAATAAGAATTAAACTTTGTGTGTATGGGGCGCGGCCGAGTGGGCTCAAGGGTGATTACATTTGAGCTAGTAAACATTTTCTTTTCATAATATGGTCCTCCGTCTAGTTTGCTCATTGATGTACTGTATGGTTAGTCCCAGTTTGCACACCTCGAAAACTTTACTAAATACTACTTATATATCGAAACACAATGACTTCAGAGTGAAATGGGCCTAAAGCGGCTTATTTTAAGGTTTGAGTTCACCAACACATTCAACATTCGTCTACAGCCAGTGCCCCAAGCAGTAATGTTGTAAAATAAATATTGAAAGTATTTCAATTAAGAATTTAAAATAGGAGTCTTTGGGTCATTTTGCATTACATATTATGGTGCGTCCAAACTTGAACATTTCCCCGTACCGAACTGCGTAACCGTGTCAACACCGCGTAACAGTTACGGTAGTGTGGACGGCATTTGTTACGCGAACAACTGTTACGCCGAACTGTTACGTAGTAACCCATCTCAAGCGCTCCAAGCGCGCCGTCCACATTGAGCGTAACAAGTTCGCGGTAATGTTATGCAGTTCGGTTCGGTGAAATGTTCAAGTTTGGACGCACGTTTAGAGTTTTTCGATAATTCGATTTCGATTATCGATTCGATAACTCAGAATAACTAACTATACTGAAATCAAGTGAAAACCTCCATTAAGTCCAAACTGAACAAGCATAGCGTTCATTTGAGCTAATTTAAAACTTCAAGCGAATTAACCGATTAGTCCGTAAAAAGCGTGTTTATTCCAACCGGCCACCGGACAGAACCGGGGAACTAAACGTCAAATAAACAACACGACAGACAAATGGGTGGTAAAGCGGATAATTGGTGGAATTGCGAACATTTGTTAACGTGTTATTTAGTGAACTTGGATTTAAATAGGTTTGGCGGGGTGCTTTCGACCGATGAAAATAATATGTGTGTAGTTTTTCATAATTTCACCGCTTTATCGACTTTTGTTGTATGTTTGTTTGTCCCTTTACTTTCTAGAGTACCACACTCTAGAGACCAAACGCGTGGGCCGATTTTAATAAGTGCACGTTGTTAGATTCGCCATGCCAGCGCGAGTGTCAACAAGAACCTAAATATTTTGAAAATTCAAAATACAACATAATATCACAGTTTAAAGAATTTCAAGGCTGTGATAATATTGTGGGGTTAAATTTTTGTTTTTTCAAGTCCTATCTTATGGGGTATCAAATTAAAGGGTTTGAAAAGGTGATTACGAAACTATATTTATTTTAACTAAAAATATTATAGTCATACGTGAAAGGGAAACAAAGTAAAAATTTAGTAGTCAAATCGTCAATGAAGGGCCCCGTGTGAATGCGGACTAACGCAGTCGGGTTTTTATTTTCGTGCCAATATTATGCTTGTTGACTTAGATAAGAGATTAGCATCTAATAAAGCTGAAAGTTTAGTACCTACTTATGGCGATTTCTTTAAGCAATCGCTGTCGTCAACCGATAGACGTCCACAGTTGGACATGGGTCTCTTGTAGTATTGTCACACTTTATTTGTCAAACCTTGTATAAGAGACGTGATTTCCGGCAAGCGTCATATTTTTTCTGATTTCTTTCGCATTTTGACGCCCGAATTGTACAACTTTCGGCAATCACTAGCAATCAATGTTTGACTGAGCTTATGCCTCGCGGACTACACCTACTTACATATTCTCATATTTTCAGATTCAGCTTAGACCGGGGAACACAAGCACTGTAACATTATAAGCTAATGTTGTTCACATAGAACTGCTTTGAAAAAGTCGCGGGCAAAAGCCTAGTGATACTTGTAATACAAAATACTCTCGTAATATTAGAAAAAAGGGCTTGCAAGATAATATCGGAGTAGTGAAATTATGGCGGGGGACCCAACCCTTTCCGCCTGCGGATATTACAGTAAGGGCCTGGACAGACAAAACGCTCAACGGCACGGAAATGACCATGAAAGTAGTCTAAAAGCGGCCCTGTACCAGCTCTAAATATATCATTTTATATTGTAAGAAAGAACCTTATCTAGATCTGAAAATGCATAATCAGTGGCGTGCACTTGATATAGGCAGAAAAGCACTGCATACTCTGAGAAAAGCAATGCTATTTTAATATTATTGATTGCATACGCTGGCTTCAATCCTAATAATGTCATAAAGCGTTTAGCATATTCCATAAAATCAAAACAGATAAATTTAAAAATGTTATGTTATTATGTGTTGTATATTGTTGAAAACTAATTTGCAGTATCAAAATTGGTCCATTCAGAATGTTGTAACATTCTGGTCGAGCATTTAGATATGCCTAGGAAATAATTAAAAATACATGACGCGTTGCGTCTTACCAAGCCCGCGGAAAAAGTAGCACAAGATAGTACATATGTAAAATTTGATGAAGGGCGGCAAAGGGTTAAGGCTTAGGCAGTTCCGCTGGACGTAGATTTTTATGGTAACTGTTCCCTGAGGGCTACTCAGGCGATTTTTTATACTAATGATCTACTTGTACTTGACTACCAGTGGCGTCCACTTTATACATAGGTAGTACGGCAGCCCTGGAACAAATTTTAGTGATTAATAACAAGCTGAATTTTCGTGAGTAGGTTTGTTTCGACGAGACGAACAATTTTTTTATCTATGAAAATTCTCGATGGAGGTAGCTACTCGAGTGGGGAGGTGTTAAAAATTTCGATTCGCTCGGGTGGGAAATCGTTCCACTTTTGTAGGACTATATAGCCATTTTATTATACAAGTATTTACTAGGCTGCATACAAAAATTCAGCTTGTTATTAATCATTAAAAAATTTGTTCCAGGGCTGCCGTACATACGTCAGAACACTGCGTACTCTGAAACTGAAGGCCCAGCACACATTGGACCAATGCGATCGACAAGTGTCGGCCAAAGAGTAAATGAAATTTGTGAATTGCGTTAAGATGGTTTGATGTTCGATCTATAGCATATTCGACCGCAGATCACAAGATCCCGGGTTCGATTCCTGGGTCGAGTAAATAATTGTTAGGTATTGGGTTTTACTGTCTAGAAATTCTCAGTGCCAGCCCGAAGTTGGTAGCTGGCGGTGTTTCACCCCCGTGCCACGGAGAGCACGTTGAGCAGTCGGTCCCGGTTATTATCACTATCATGTGACAATAGTCGTTAAACCAACCAACCAACCCGCGTTAGAGTAGCGTGGTGGGTCTAAGCTCTAAATCCTTCTCTCCTATGAGAGAGGAGGCCTGTGCCCAGCAGTGGGACGTTAAAAGGCTGTGGTGGTGGTGGTTTGATGTTTGTATGAATACCTCCAAAAGTTGGCAAGTAAGCCAGCGGTGGCCTCAGTCGTCCTGTACACATTTGCCCAGTGACGTTCGAAAGATGACGCAAATATTACCTATGTATCGACTGTCTCATCGTCAAAAGTCGTCTTCATCGTCGTCCACATCTGGACGTCGTCCTCTCTTTTAGGGACTTCCACACGGTTTCCTGTGACTCTTTTGATGTCGTCTGTCATACTAGTGGGGGTTCTGCTAACACCGCTTCGTGCGAGGTCACCATTCCAGCAAATTGGAATTTGAACATTAATCGTCTCTTCGAACTATAAATATATGTGGCCAGCCCATTTACCTATCAGTTTCGCAACCCGTTGAACTATGTCGGTGACTCTGGTTCTTCTATGGAGCATACTCTCTACATGATCTCATTGGTGAAAATCTTTTATTTAAATTTCGTGAAATATTTTTGTACTGTCAGGGTGGAAATTGAATTGTTTGCATGGCAACACTGCGTATGGCGCAGGGGAAAAATCGTCGAATCATTTGCAAGCAATAACTTCACCCGTACGGGCTTGAAGCTTGTAAACTAAATCTAATAACATTCCTTGCTTAGATTTAGTGTTCTATTTGCTTTTGTTATTTATTTTAAATTCATCCACAGTTTCATCCCTTCATTTCATCCAAAATTCGTCCCTCCACTAAATTCTTACCTAGCGATAAGTGTTTAATTTTGAACCAATACGAAAAATATTTACTTTTTCCTGTTGGAGTATTCAAATGAACACGCAAAAACTACTGAATGGATTGAAATGAAACTCGGCATGATTTAAGTACATAGTACATACTACGAAGTAACATAGGTATAGGATACTTTTTATCCCGAAATTCAGCACTGTTCTCTTGGGAGAGTCAAAAGATGTACTTAGCTGTATTTCATTAACGCGTGGTCCGATTTCATTCATTCTTTTTTTCATAGAAAGGAATAGTTTCCTTTCTATGAAAAAAAGAATTTTAATTTCTACTTTATAGATTACCGGCTAATCTCTGAAAAGCTGGATCGATTTTGATGGGACTTTAATTGGTGGATGTTTACATTTTATGTGCCTAAACATTCTCCAGTGAACTTTTAACAGTTTTTGGCAAGGTATGAGTTCAAAGGAGCTTAGGAAAAACAAAGGGTTCTCACGGAGTTTTTAAAAAACAATATCCACGCGAACGAAGTTGCGGGCATTTGCTTGTTAGGTAATAATTTTAGATAATAATAATAATAATAATAATAATAAAGCCCTTTATTCCATTTAACATTTTGTTTTACATCTTATCTAGCTATCTATCTATCTTAATTACTTACACTTATATATCAAAAAATCTTAATAACATGAATTGCTCTATTCTATCTATGAATTCTTGCTTTACAAAATGTCCCTTAAAATGGAGTGCCTGTTGGCATAGGCCTCCTCCAACTCTCTCCACTGGCGTCTGTCTAATGCCACCCTGGTCCAATGTGGCCCCAGAGTTAGTCTGAGGTCATCCTCCCAGCGTCTAGCTTGTCGACCTTTTTTTCTTTTGCCATCTCTGGGGTACCAATTTGTCACCAGCTTGTTCCACTTTTCTATCTTCTCCCTTAGCATGTGACCAGTCCATCTCCATTTCTGCTGATCAATTCGTTTCAATATGTCTGTGACTCTGGTTCTTGCTCTTATATCGCAGTTCAGAATTTTGTCCTTTAACTTCACACCCAGCATACTTCTTTCCATTGCGCGTTGACATTTCGCTAGCTTATCTCTGTGATGTGAAGTTAGTGACCAGGTCTCACATCCATATGTTATGCACGGGAGAATGCATGTATCAAATGTCTTTTTCTTTATTTGCGTTCCTAACTCCTTGCTTTTCATTATCTCTCTCAGAGACCAATATTTACTCCATCCATATGCTATTCTCTTGTCTACTTCCTTGGTCATTTGGTCCCGGGGAGATACAATTTGACCCAAGTACACATATTCATCGACAAACTCAAAACTGATGCCATCTGTCTTTATGTCCACCTTTACTGAGTTGGTCATCAATTTTGTCTTGCCTGGATTCATCTCCAGTCCCACAAGCCTACTCTCTTCCTTTAAATTTTGGACCATCAATTCGAGTTTTTTGGGGTCTTCTTCCAGTAACACTATGTCATCTGCGAATCGAAGGTTATTTAGACGCCTGCCGTTAATATTTAGCCCGTAATCTTCCCAATCCATTCTTCGAAAGACTGTCTCGAGTACAGCTGCGAACAGTTTAGGAGATAGGGGGTCGCCTTGTCTCACTCCTCTCTCTATGGGGAATGAATTGCCTGTACTTTCTAACTTTATGCTTGCCCTGCTTTTTTGGTATATATTTCGGAAGATGTTGATGTAGACGTTACTGACTCCTTGCTCCTTTAGGCTCCGCCATATGTGTTTGTGATATAAACTGTCGAATGCCTTAGAATAATCAATGAACGCCATATATAATGGTTTTTGGAATTCATTGTACTTCTCCACTAGTTGTTTGATTGTGTGAATATGATCAATCGTGCTGAAATTTTTCCTAAAACCTGCTTGCTCGATCGGTTGATTCTCCTCTAGGACATTTGACACTCTATCCAATATTATTTTCGCAAACACCTTGTAAATGTTAGACATCAGACTTATTGGCCTATAATTTCCTATATCATCCATTTCCCCTTTTTTGTATAGGAGGATAATGTGAGCTTCTCCCCATTGATCTGGAATTAACCCAGTGAGTAGGATATCACTAAATATTCTCGCTAGTATTGGACCTAGTTCTTCAATTGTGCCTCTCATCAGTTCATTTGGTATCTTATCTGGGCCCGGTGCTTTTTCCAGTTTTTGGGAGTTTATGGCTTTCTCTACTTCCGATGCCATGATGTAAGGTACTACTTCACAAACATTCCCCGGTTTAGATGTTACTTCTTGATTAATATCTTCCTGATTTGGACTGTAATTTATATTCGGATTAGCATTTGAATAGAGTGTTTGATAAAAGTTTGTGGCAATCCTTTGTATCTCGCTCCTTTTTATTTTGGTTTTTTGTTTGTGCCGTAATTTGGGGATCCACTCCTTTCCTTTTTCTCTCAGTTCTTTCAGAGCTTTCTTACTGCCACCTGTTTTCTCGATATGCTCTTTTAGTTTCTGGATTCTTCTCGATCTCCTGTCTTTTCTTATGCTTTCTCTTATCTTTTTACTTAAATCTGTTATTTTCTTTTGGTTTTCTTTATTTTTTGCTTTGGAGAGTAACAGCCTTCTTTCTTCTATCATTTCCATCGTACCTTCACTAAGTTTATTTTCTGTAGTACTATTTGTTATTCTTTTTGTCATTGTTACGAGCTTGGATTCAATATTTTTGTATTTATCAATTACATTTAGTTCGGAGTCGACAATGTCTTTCATATTTAATATTTCCGATTTCTCCAGTTTACTGAATTGTTGTTCTATTGATTTTATTCCTTTTGGTTGTATATTTATCCTGGATAATTTTGTTGGGAAGAGGTTTAATTTGCAGCGTACCATTCGGTGGTTTGTATTAAAGTTAAGGTTTTGTACTACATGTGTGTCAGTGAAAAATTTGACTTTGTTAGTAATTATATAGTCAATCTCATTTTTATACCTCCCATCTGGTGATATCCAAGTCCATTTAGTTTTGGGTTTCTTTTTGAAAACAGAGTTGAGTAACATTAAATTATTTTCGAGTAGGAAACTGACTAATTTATACCCGTTCTTGCTTCTCTTTCCTTCCCCGAATTTCCCCATTACAAATTCTTCCCCTAGTTCTCTGACTCCGACTTGGGCATTGAAGTCGCCCATGACGACTAAATGGTTGTCGGCATACTTTTCCACAATTTCTGAAAGATTGTTGTAGAAGCGGTCTAGATCACACTTATCAGCTTGTTCAGTGGGCGCATATATTTGTATTATTGTTCAGTCTTTCTTGTACTTCGGGATGTTCATATGTAGTACCGCTATTCTATCATTAATACCTTCAAATCCCTTAATTTTGCTTTTTAGTTTTATGTTAATTAAGAATCCGACACCTCTATGGCCAGCAGTCTCGCCTTTATGAAACATAATGTAATCTTTGAACTCCTCTATTCTTTCTCCTTCTCTCCTCATCTCACTTATTCCCACTATATCCCATTTTAAGCCTGACAGCGCTAATTCCAACTCTTGTAGGCTTTCAGGTGTTCGGAGTGTTCTGGTGTTCAGTGTACCTATGTATAGAGAGTTATTCTTAGTTGGAGGGTGTTGGTCTAACTCCTCCTCGGTGACCAGCCGGCTTGGAGGAGGCCAAGGCCAATAATTTTAGATAGATTATTTTTAAAAAATGGTATAAGTAATATTAAACTACTTTGTAATTTTAGAATCATCACAATAAAATTAAATTGCATTATTAGTAAATGTCATCTACAGATGGCAATTTCATCATAACAAAGATGCGACGTTTTATAATTTAATTAGGAAAATGCATAAAGTCGTCGAAAATTTAATCCGTTTCAAAGTTGCCAGCCTAATTCGTTTACTCATACGGGAAATTAAATAGATGGGCAATTTGACAACCCCATTAGTTGGGGGCGGGAGGGAGCCCTAGGAAAACTAGGGTCAGATTTATGTGACTGTGATGGTTTAGCTTTAAAATTACGAGTCCAAAAGTATATTTCGTTAGAAGCGGGTAGTTTTTAACTTGGAAGAGGCACAACGATTCCATAAGAAAGATAGAATATTGATTACTAGCCCGCGGCATCGCCCGCGTGAATTTCGGTTTTTCACAAATCCCGAGGGAATCGTGGATTTCCGGTTCCCGTTCCCGCTCCCTTTTCTAACCTTTATACCTACTTTCAAGGAAGTTTGATATAGTAATCTACCTATATCTGTAGCTATAGATTTTTTCAAAGTCCCGTGAGAACTGTGGATTTTCCGGGATAAAACGTAGCCTATGTTTTAATCTCCATTCAAAATTTCAGCCAAATCGGTTCAGTAGTTGCAGCGTAATTGAGTACAAACATCCAAACATCCACACTTTCACATTTATAATATTAGTAGGATTTGTTGTTCAAATTATATAAGATAATTAATAAGAAAATATTTCATGACGATTATGCCTAATCTAATTGCCAAAAATCAGCCAGTCATTTTCTTCTAATGTTGCTTTATGAAATTCCTATATTAAGACCCTTAAATATAGCATAGATTACATTACCATGTTTGTCTATCACTGAAATGTTAATAGTTAGTTTTTAAAACGAGGTGGTTACAAATGCAAAAAGTAAAGCCTTAAATTAACAGGCTTCGTATGCAGATAAATCTTTTGGGTTACATTTAACGAGGCGGCGAGATTGAAATCTCTACAAATACTTAGGTGTGGCACAAATTGCTAGTTTATTTGATTTTATTTGGAAATTCCTGTCTCTTTACTACCTCACCACATACATAGGAAAAACATTCGTGCCGAATTGAGAACCTCCTCCATAATTTTGTAAGTCGGTTAAAAAGTGTACGAACTTTAAATTAAGAGTTTCTTCTTTGACGTTGACTCGTATGTACCCAGACGGTTGCTTAAAATTTAATTAAAATATAACGCACTTATGACAAAGCGTCTCGACGCCCGACGCCCATAAATTAACCAGCGGGGTGTGTGCAATCGCCCTAATGCGATTCAATTTATCTGCGCTTTAAATACATTACGCGCAAATAAAGTTTTTGCGTATCCTATCATTTCAGAGCATTAATAGAGATGAATTGCGCCTGGACAGACGCCAGATCGACCGTACTCCATGGCGCTACCATCGGCTTCAATTACACCAGCAAATGCGATCGAGTTTTGTGATAACACTTTTGAGAACACTTCGTGATAACATTTTTTAAACAACAACAGCAGTCATCACTACTGTATCAGTAAAACAGAATCGTGAAATGTGAAAACTTATACATTAAGCGCATATAAGGTTTTCGAGTATCATTTGAATGAAACTCCTAAATACATTAAGCGCACATAAGGTTTTCAGGTACCATATTTTGAAAACATTAATAGTGATTAATGCCGCCTGTAGAAAATGTTCTAAAAACATTATTCAAGGAAGTTTCGAGGTAGAATTTTTTCTCTAAGTTAGAGGTAGAGTTTTGTGATGTGGGACGCTTTCAAAGATTTACGAATTAATCTCTCTTTCTGCGTCATAATTGTGCCCCTTGGTCATGATCCTGCCCTATACATGTATAAAATATTAGAATCATGAACTTCTCTACTCATAGCATGGATAGCATTTTCTTGAGATAATAATAATGCATTTTCCCAGATGGTTTGTATGATATGGATGAGCTGGGAAGGCAGAAAATTTTAATTCGAATCGAGTTCGTCAAAAGATAGTAGGAGCTTTAGTTCAATGCCTTTGTTAGGGGATGCAGAGCTTGTTAAATTATTTCATGTGGCGCTAGACACATCCGGATTGAACTTTTATAAGTGGACGATTAACTTTGTGTCTAGACAGGCGAAAAAAATGTACGCGATTAAGAGTTTAATGAAAATGTTAAATTACCTTTAATGAGTGGGATGAGATAATGAAAGTTGAATTTAATAAAGTTGAATTTAATATTATGAACAATGAATGTTTAGAATATTAAATTCAGAAAATATTTTGCACATATTTAATTAAATAATTAATAAGTAATTAATTTTTATTTAATTAAAAATTTTCAGTAAGAAGTTCTTCCTTCTTATTTATTTTAGATTTATCTTAAAATAAAGGTTTTTATTTTTCAGAAAACATGAAACTTAAATTAATTTATAGTTCCAAATTCAAATTTTGTAATGACAGAAGCAGTGCATTAGTATATGTATAAGCAATGTTGGATTAATGACGTCATCAATATGTAGCCGTCCACCACTGATAGGTGGACGACTGCTATGAATAAGTCACGTCTAATGAAAATTGAACGGGCTAACCTGGATTTATACGGGTAAACTTAGAATCACCCAAAATAAATTTTGATTCGGACTTACTCGTTTATATCTAGATCTACCCAGAATTGGCTGAGTAACGTGAAGAGAATAGATTCTTGACTGGAAGCAGTCACCGCTAGAGTTCATAAATAATTAATTTCACTTTAACCTAGTATAAAGGTTGAATGTAGCTCAGAAACCCGAATGAAATCTGATCACCCCAACAGCACGCAGTCTTGTCTGTCCTATCCCTAGAGTTTTTGTAAATCACTCGAATTTCTTCATTGGTCGATGGAATTGCATCATGACAAAAATCGACGTCAGATGGCACCACTTACACGATAGGTATAGCTACGAGCAATTAACCACAAAACATTTGGTTTTTGTCGTGAAAATTGTTTTTGTCGTCATAAATTGTTAGTTTTAGTATCGACGATTCAAGATACTGAAATCAGATCAATGTACATAAATAAATTACGATTAGCAGTAAAGAAAAGAGGAGCTACAATCAGTGGAACAACCGAAAAATTTAAAAGAATCTCAAAAGTTGATAAACTCAAAAATACCCATTTGAAAACAAGTTTAAGGAAAACTTTAAAATTTGCTTTTTGGATTGCAGATTATGATAAAAATACCAATTTTAAAAAGCCCTTGTAAAAGTAGAATCCATTCTCCCCGTATTAAGAGTGATTATAAAGTTTGGCGATTACTTTACAAGCAGTGTCATACTTGACATACACTTCATTATACTTATTGCATTAATAGACCACCCAAGTAGCACATTAGCGATGAATTACGTTATAAACAAGCTACATTACAGTCTATTGCTTTTATGCAGATGTACTAAAGGATAGAATGAGTCTTTAGGCTGTACTGAAGAAATATTATACACTACTAGCCGACCCCTGCGACTTCGTCCGCCTGGATATAGGTTTTATATAGGATCGGATTGGATCCCATAATCCTTTTTTGAACCTAAACTAAATGTAGCCTAAGTTACTCCTTATAACATCACCTATCTGCCATTGAAAGTTCCATCAAAATTGATCCAGCCGTTTCGGTAATTAGCTGGAACAAATAGACAGATCGACAAACATAAATTTAAACGCACACCAGTTTAAAATAAGCCGTACGTTCAAAGATCCGGGTCCCAAGTTATTTGAACCCAATAAATGTCTGTCATTTCTGAACTAATAAACCTATGACCTTGAAATATTTACGGGACAATACTTAAAGTACTACCTTTCTAACAAAAAAAGAATGAGTTAAATCGAACTACGCGTTAATGAATTACAGCTAAATACATGTTTTAACTTTCTTCCCCTCTCCCTAGGGAACCGTGCTGAATTTCGGGATAAAAAGTATCCTATAACCTACCTCGGAGTATAAACTCAAATCGTACCAAGTTTTATTCGAATCCATTCAGTAGTTTCGGCGTGATGCGCGGCCAAGATACAGACAGACAGACAGACAGACAGACAGACAGACAGACAGACAGACAGACAAAAATGAAACAAATTGCAGTTTTGGCTTCAGTATCGATTATAGAATGCCCTCCAACAAAAAATTTCAAAATATCTTCAATGTACAGAATTGGATCTGTTACAGTTTTATTATATTATAGATTAAACAGCATAGCTGACTAATGTCTTTATAATGGCGAAAAATTAAACTAAAAGAATTTAACTAAAATCTTGTCCAGCTATTGGCTGCATGTGATACTACTAGCTGATTTAGAAGTCCAAAGCTTGTTAACGACTGGTTAATACGGAAAATTCACCTCTCTTGTAATGCTGCGAGCTGCATTGAAGTATCCACTGGCTTTAAATTGGTGTACACTAATTCAATTCTAATTCTACTTCAACGAGCTTGTTAATAGCTGTTTAAAAGTGTCATTAAACACCCTCAGTTGTAAATTGGAGTAGTTGTACTCCTTTCTAATCACAATGCATAAAGTATAGCTAGCAGCTATTTTACAGCTTTCAGCGTTATAATAGACTTTGGTTACACCACTGCACATCAAATAGCTTTTCAAATGCATTTATGGAGAATTTGTGCTGGATAACAAATGGACACCATTTTAGCAGTACATAAAAGATTTGTTATTAAATATCCAAATGATTTATCATAAAGATTTCAGGATACTTGATAGCTTTTAATTCAAAATACATATATATTTTCCACTTATTTCCTAAATAGAATACAATGAGTTAGAAAGCAATCATTTGAGTGATAAATTAATACTTATAAAATTAATCTTGTGAAATATTTTCATTAACGCGATAGTATTTTGATGGCGCATGAAATATTTGATGTAATTGCATATACACATTTACAGTAAAATGGTACTCCCAACTCAATTTACTTACAATATGATACTGAAAACCAACGAGAAAACTATAAAAAATATTATATCTTACATTAAATATGTCTGCCTACACATTCTAAATAAACAATAAATATGTAGCAGTCACATAATACACAAAATAAATAAAAAAATATTTTTTTGGTTATTTATATCTTAATAAAAGCTATTACAAAGCGTCAAAACATCTAAAAGCTGTTGAAGAGAATTTAAGTAGCTGAATGTTATGCTGCAATGGCTGTTGTATAGCTGTATAAGCTACTGTACAGGCCCTGTTCAGCTGTTTCAATGATTATACTGCCGTTACCCAGCCACTGTAATGCTCAGAGCTGGTTAATTTGGGGCCCAAATTAGAATTACAAGGTCTGAGTAGCTAACTACACAGCCCTTATGCAGGAAACTAAAACAGCCTTAAGTAGTCACAAATTCTATAATCCAGTCACTATGCGGCTGTCATGTGTTACTTGGGCAGTGTCGATAATTTTTGAAACCAAGAAAAATCACAGTAGGATGAAACCTATCCTACTGTGATTTTCTTTCACTTTTTATTATTTTTAAAGGTCTATGAAGGTCTACCCTGGTCTATGAAGCTTAATTTGTTTGTCGAATGTACTTATGTTAAAGTTTGACTATAGGGACGGTAGGTATTCGCTTTTTTCATTGCCTTTGTCATGCTGTTAAGACATATTTTAATGTTGAAACTTCATTAATGCATTTCATACCAACCAACATTTTTCACCACCTTAGAGATGGAATTTCACAAAATCCCTCCTTAGTGAATATCTAGGTTACTCAAGGAATATTTCTTCTAAACAAATCCGTCTATTGTCTGTCGATCAGTCATGGCTCTGTTTTATAGTTATAAAAAAGTCTAGTTGATGCCACTGACTTCATCCGCGTGTCCGTCTTGAGGAATTAAATTAAATTACGAATACGAATCAAAGAGGCTTAGAGTCGCCCATCCTGGTGTGTGTCCTCATACTTATATCAGGAGAACACTTAATCGCTGGCACCTACCCTCGTATTTACAATGTTAAGTATGTATTGGATATGAATTAAAATTGGTACACAAACGTGTTCTACATATTTCATATTTGAAAATTGGAATATTCCAATTTCAAACTGTTACGTGCAGTACACGCGTTTAATCTGAATTAGCAATGATTAGCGCCGCAGTGTGATTGATACGTGACTGCCGGCCCCGGATGAATACATGATTGTTATCAATGTTAGAAACGAACGATCACTAAATATTTTGATTTCAGAATTTCGATTAAGTACATTTATACTCTCGATAAAACATTAATCGAAACAGGGCCCGTTTTTTGATAGGAAATGATGCTATCGTGCTGATTTCAAATAGATTTTTAACGGATTGATGAGACTAGTTTTAACATCAAATTGTATTTTATTTTTGGGAATTTCACATCTATAAGGGTTAAATAGGGGATGAAAGTCAGTAAATTTTCAAGTTATGTCCATTTAATTGGTGTTTGGGAAATATTCCTTAAGTACACTAAGGCGATTTTTTGAAATTCCATAAAGGGGTCGTGAAAAGGGATTTGGGTTTTCAGTTAAAAATCAAGTGTTTTGCGATTTAAGGAAATTTCTCTCCCAAGGGGCTTAAACAGGGTATGAAAAATTGAAATAAAAGTCCGTCGTTTTTCACTTTATATGCATAAAAATTGGTATTTGGAAAATGTTCCTTGAATACAGCAATATACCATAGGTGCTTGACTATGAAGGGATTTCATGAAAATCTTCCCTAAAGGGATGAAAAGGGGTGGTAAACATTGTACGAAGAAACTTTTTAAACCTAGATCGTTTCGGACGAGAACGTTATAACGAAGACTCAGGTTTCAGTATTATTCGATCTTTTTATGCGTTCGTGAAATATATCCTGATCGCAGTGTACGAAATATTTTTTATTTTTGTGGGTTCTTATACTTATGGGATCGCAATATGCAATGGCGGTTATGATGACGTCATCAATATGTAACTGCATCGCTGACGGTCGGATCGCCCGCTATGAATATATCAGGGCGTTGGGAATGCCAGTTGGTTTTAATTAAATATTAATAGTTTTTTGACCAACTACGGGATACTATATTTGTTTTTATGTATCTATGTAAGTTCAGTTTGACTGCCTCGTCAGTTTAGTGGATGCTTGGTTTTGGCTCTGGATCATGAGGTCCCAGGTTCGAGTCCCGGATCAGGCTAAAAAAAATCTCAGTAGCAGCCTGCAGTAGAGAAGTTGAAAGTTGAAGTACTACTACTCCGCAAATCGAAGAGCACGTAAAGCCGTCGGTCTGGCGCCTGACGTATCTCTGATCGTATCGGACTATGAGAGTGAGGGAATAGAACGTGCACATACGTACGCATTGTAATATTTTCTGCGTAGCTGATCAGTCTCTGCTGAAATTGGCCGCCGTAGCTGAAGCTATTTATGTATTTTTAATATATTATTAAAGTAAATCTTGTTATGTAAGTTGATCTTTTCCCTCGTTGTTGTTAGGAGTTGAGGAGTCATTTTTCTTCCTGCCTTACATACTTAATATGTTTCCATGAGAGTCTCTTCTCTAATCCGAAAATGTTCATCAGATCTTCGCCTCAAATTAGAATGAATAAAAATTACTGAAATCGTTATAAATTACCAAAAGTACCTACTTAAAAATCACCAAAAGATAAAAATAGTTCGAGTCGAATTCTCTCTCGAAAACTTATTATTTCAGTAACGTCGTTTCTTTTCAAATGTTAACGTTATAAAATAATTATAGTTATGTTCAGCACGCCTTTGTTTAAAACCCACACCTCTTTAGAAAATTACCCGACACAATAGAAGGGAAAATACCTCTAGCGAACTTAGAGGGCCCTGCCACATCTGCTACACATTTAAGCACAATGTATGACATCAATAAGGCAGTCAAACCATTTTCCCTTTTTACTCCACATCGCAACACACAAATATACAACCGTCCCGTCCTAACATACCGTATTTTCATATATCCAGCTTTATCTATCGTAGGAATTCTTCCAGCCCGTTAGGTGTACCCTTAGGAAAATGAGAAGAATATGTTTGGCGTCAAATGAAATCATTTGTTTTGATCGTACGTTAATGGAACGTTATTGCGACGATGTATATGGATGCCTGTAGTTTTTCATATAAATCAAATCCTAAACAAAAACATCTCATGTAAATAATAAGGGCAAGTTCCTATCAAAAAGTTTCGGCCATTAAAAGTAGGTACTAATGCCAAAATTATGACCAAGTTCTTTGCTAGGCTCTATAAATTTAACCATACAATTTTAGAAGAAGTCTTCGATCACCTTCAAGCTGTCACCACATTCCTAGGGATCCTGTTAAAATATGTTTAAATAATTTATGTCTTAATAATAACACCGCAATTTGAAGCTTATTTGGGACTGGCAATAGTTTTCTTGTTGGCAACATTTTTTAAATTACAAAAATGTTATCAAGCTTTGTGTAAATATACATACTGCAAGCATCAAGGTCGAAACTTGCCTGACGCACTTGCCGTGCGTCTCGATGTTGTTGAGTAACACTATAATAAAATATGTTTTGTCAATGTTTATTGGCAAGACTCAAGATGTCTTTTCCTCCAAGATCTTTTGAAAGGGAATTGATTTGATACAGACTATACGACGGAACAGGTAAAACAAATAGTCACTCAAAGTGATGTGAAACAACTTTATAAACATTGTAATTTGTACCTAAATATACCTACATGGAGAAATAACAAAACATTTAAATAGTAGATAGGTACTAACTGATGCTCGTCAATTTGTTTCTTGGATTATGATTTTTTAAATACCGTAGGTAGTATTTTCCGGGATTAAAAGTATCCTGTATCTCTCTACAAGATGCAAGCTATCGCTATGCCAAATGTCAAGATCGGGTCAGCGGTTGAAACGTGAAAACGTAACAAACAGATGCACATTTCATTCGTAATAATATTAGTACTGAGTTGGTAATAATAATAGGACTGAGGATGGTAGGTACTAGGTACTTGTAAATAATACGGATTTGTGCTTAAAACGTTGTAGAACAGGGAATATTTCAGTTCACTTGGAGCATTAGGTATACTGAGTTTATAAATAGTTTGACGAACTCCCCAATTTGAATTTCGAACTAGAACTCAAATCACTCGCTCGGTGTTTGCCGCTGATTGGCGCGCTGAGCGATGACGTCATCAATATCTGTCACTCGACCAACCACAGTTTAGTTTAAGCAACTAATATTGTGCCTGCTTGGTTTACTGCAGACCAGTTAATTATTGAACTCTAGCAGGTTCAACCTTTAATTTGGTACGGATCTCTTGCAGTATGTTGATGAAACTAGAATTTTTATCTAAATCCTAGGATATAGATCAAAGCAGACTCCATTTTCCGATTTAACGAGGTCAAATATATTTTCTATAGATGAAAAGAAAACTCCTGAATTTTTATGATCTATTAAAAGTTTGCTCATAGAAAAGCATAGATATAATTCAATTGGAGATTATATAAAAATGATAAAAAAATCATGGATTTGACTCGCTTCGGCAGATGCGCGAGATGGCAATTTAATACATACATAAGTAATATATCACAATATAATATTATGATCAAAATCCCAAACATTTCCCAAAGATTGCCGATTGGAAAAATGTATAAAATTCATAGGAAATGTGTATAAAAAAAAATTACACGCTTTTCCTGTTGCTTTTAGTACACAACATTTCCTAGGAATATTCTAATGTAAAAATTACGGGTACATACCACGATTAATTTGTTTTTTGTTTTTGTCGATATTTTGGTCCAGTTACATGGACCGAAATATCGACAAAAACAAAAAACAAATTAATCGTGGTATGTACCCGTAATTTTTACATTAGAATATGTCGATGAACCACGAAATAAGCCTTAAATCACTAGTTTCCTAGGAATTCTAGGAAATGACGAATTAAATACATTTCCGGTAACATATATTTTAGTAAAATATGACTTATAGATAAACAAGTATAAATTAAAAATTTAAAAAACCCCCGACATTCGTCATTTTGTGGTGGCGGCCATCTTGGATTTAAATAGTGCTATTCTACTAGTCAAGCCCTTTCATTTGATACCCATATTAAGGGCGTTGTGATAAAATATGTGTGGCGGATCGGTTGATCAGAGACCACAGCGGGGGAGGGGTGAAGTAAAACACCTTTTTCTTGTTAGGCGGACGGAGGTCCGCTCGCCTCGAGCCGTAGAGTTGAAGTGCGTAAAATGTTCTGGGGCGGGCCAGTTTTATACAGTTCGAGGCGCGCGCAAATCGTAACCATTTATTGAATAAAAAACACAGAGATTACAATTGAAAAGTACTTAATATTAATATGAAACTAAAAGATTGACAATGTTAGTAACTAGGCAAATTTAGTAAATACATAATATATTTAACTTATAATTAATGCTATGGGGTATTAAAAGTCAAGTACTAATATGGTTTATTAAATGTTAATTACAATAAACAAATTACTTAAAAGGCTATATCTTTTACATAAGTAATAATATTATACAGTAATAACAGGTAAATCAATGCTGAGTTTAAGGGAAAAATAATATGTTATAACATAAACGTATTTACCTACATATATTCTGAGCTGATAATGATAGTTTATTATTACAGAAACGTACCTACTTTAGTCAAAACGTGGTACATCTATTCGGGTAAGTATCTGTCATACAAATAATGTTTGTTTTATTAATCTGGCTATTGTGCCTAACCTACTACTCTAATGATTAATTAATACATTTATTTATGCTATATCAAGATTTTGCGATATTCTACACAGATTCTTAACAATTATGGTAACAAAGTAATACATTAGTAAGTACATTATTATACATTAGTAATATTACATTAGTCTGGGAAGAGGTCCCGCAAAAGTAGTTTTTTAAACATCGTAAGTACATAAAAAATGGGGCAAAAACAACCACCGCGAGCGTAGGTCTCGCAATAGTAGCGATTGTATCGAGTTATTAGTTCTTTTCTTTTTGTCTCGCAAGTGTAAAAGATGGAAAGTTGCCCGGTGTGAGCGCTAGTCTGGCAAAAGTAATAATCCTAGCGAGCTGTTTCGATGTCTTGAGCCAATGGCTGTTGCAATCTTCAACAGTCTCCCCCTCGTGCGAAGATGGAATCTGGAGCACCATTATTTGCGGAAGAAGATTGTGTGATTTTCACCAGGCGGGAAGTTGGTCTCTTCAGTATTCCGGCAACAGTACGGACGTCTACTATTCGGATTACTCCGTCTGGACCGGGATAAGTCTTCACGATTTCGCCTTTTGGCCAAGTACCACGGGGAAGAGAATTGTCTATGATGATGACAATGTCTCCAATGGATGGGTTGATGAATCCACCTTTGCCATTGTTATATTTTGGAGTTATGGTAGGTAGATATTCCAGAAGCCAGCGTTTCCAAAAGTGGTCGGTAAGCCTTTGTACTGTCTTCCAGGTAGTTGGCCCAACAAGTTCGCTGTCGGTAAAATCGCCCATGCGATGAGAGCCGCTTGATCGCCCGATAAGGAAGTGGTTGGGGGTCAAGCTTTCTTGCTCATCTGGATCTAGCGAGAGGTCTGTTATTGGTCTCGAGTTTATGAGCTGTTCTGCTTCCAACAACAGCGTATGCAGTATTTCTTCTTTTGGGTGTCGAGTATTCAGAGTGGCAGTTAATGCAGTCTTTACTGATCGTACTAGTCTTTCCCATGCTCCGCCCATGTGGGGGGCTCCAGGGGGTATGAATTTCCATTGAATTCCTTTTTCTTCTGTTTTTTCTATCATTTTGTCGAATTCGGATCTAAGTTCTTTATCGGCTCCGATGAAGTTGGTTCCGTTGTCACTGTATATGACCCTTGGCGTCCCTCGGCGTGCTATCATGCGTCTCAGAGTGAGTATCATGTTGTCGGTTGATAATGATGTTGCGATTTCTAGGTGCACGGCACGCGTTGTTAGGCATGTATATAGTGCCACCCATCGTTTATCGGTCTTTCTTCCGATGGTAATGGTTATTGGACCGAAGTAGTCTACGGCTGTGCACGTGAACGGATGCTGTTTCTGTTTCAGTCGTTCTATTGGTAAGTCTCCGACTGGTGCTACAGCAGGGATAGCTTTGTGAGTTTTGCACCATTGGCATTCTCTTGCTATTAATTTCACAGTGTTCCGCAGAGATGTCACATAGAATTTTTGGCGTATCTCGTTCATCACGGTGTAGTGGTTGCCATGGTTGTAGTGCTGGTGGTAGTGTTTCACTATTAGTCGAGCGATTGGGTGCTTCCCGTCGAGTATAATAGGTTTTTTGTAAGAGATCGCTATGTCTTTAGCGGCAGAAAGACGAGTTTGCAGATGCAGTATGTCGTTTTCTATGACGGTGGTGAGTCTTCCAAGGCGTGATGTTTTATTGAGACGTTTATTTTCTCGCAGAGTTTTGAGTTCAGTCTTGAAACTTTCGTTTTGGATCGCTCGGATTATCAGGTTCTCGGCCTTTTCGATGTAATCATGTGTTAGTTTTATTCTATGCGGGGTTGCCGGTTTGTTTTGAGTTTGATTGGTCGGTGGATTATGTTGCTTTGTTTTATCTTTATGAGGTTTCCAGCTTTTGTCTTTTGTGATGCGCTTCGTAGCGGCGGTGCTCTCGGTTTTCTTGGTAAGCGCTTTAAAGCAGTCGACGCTTTGCAAGAAGCGGGCTGTGGCTCGTAAGTATCGTGTCCATGACGAAAACCTTTTTACATCCGGTATCGGCATTTCGTTTTGATGTATTGTTGCGACTGTTTGTACTTTTTCTTCGCCCGTGGGTAACAAGGAACGGTCGCTTTTATCTTGTGGCCATTCTTCGGAATCGTATTTTAGGAATTCGGGTCCGTTGAACCATCTGTGGTCGACGTTGAAGTCTTTAGGTGGGTTTCTGGTGGCATCGTCAGCGACGTTATGTTTTGTAGGTACATATCTCCATTCATTGGTTTTAGTGAGATCTTCTATTTCGGCTAGTCGGTGCGCGACGAATGTTTTGAAAGTGCGTGGGTCAGATTTGATCCATGCTAGCACCGTACGTGAGTCTGACCAGAAATATCTCCTTTTGATGGAGTTATCCATTTCGTTTTGAATGCTCGAGGCTAGGCGGCAGCCTAGCAGTGCGGCTTGGAGTTCTAGTCGCGGTATCGAAGTTGGTTTGAGCGGGGCAACTTTTGCTTTCGCCGCTATGAGTTTGACGACGACTTTGCCTTGTTCGATTGTTCTCCAATATGTTGCAGCTGCGTAGACATTTTCGCTGGCGTCTACGAAAGTGTGTAGCTCCCCCTCGTCTTGGGAATGTGTGCATCGTGGTATATTCAGGTCTTCTAAGCATTCTAGGGTGTTCACCCATTTTGTCCATGGTTTTATCATGTCTTCGGGTATGGGGTCGTCCCAGCTTATACCCGTGCGCCATAGGTGTTGTATAAGCGTCTTTCCTTGAATGAGGACCGGAGTGGCTAGGCCCAAAGGATCGAATACCGACATGATGGCGCTTGCTACTTCTCGCTTCGTAGGTGGTCGTAAACCGTGTATCACATCTTCCGGTGTGTTGCGAAGATTTAGGGTGAATTTCAAGGCGTCGTTGTTGATCTGCCATAACATTCCTAGAGTTTTTCCGTATTTGTCATGATCGCCAATGTGTTTGTGCTCTTGTTGGTCGGTCTCTAGGTCTCGGATTGCTGCTGGGTGGTTTGATGTCCAACCTCTCAGCTCAAATCCGCCGCTTTTGTGAATTTTGTCTACTTCGCGGCTCGTTTTTAAAGCTTCTTCGGGGGTGGCGAAGCTTTGTAGATAGTCATCCATGTAATGACACCTTTGTATCGCGTTCACTGCTTTTGGATGTTTTGATTTAAAGTCTTCGGCGTTCCGGTTTTTTACGTAGATCGCTGAACAGGGTGACGATGTTGCTCCGAATATTAGGGATTTCATTCGGTACTCTTTTGGTTCCTCGTTTTCGTTCTCTCGCCAAAGGAAGCGTAGGCTGTCTCTGTCTTCTTCGCGAATTATTATTCGCAAGAACATTTCCTTTATGTCAGCTGCTACAGCCGTGGGTCCTTGCCTGAACCTTAATAAGACTCCGAACAGGGATTGAAGTAGGTCGGGTCCGGCCAATAGGGCGTCGTTCAGGCTCTTGCCGTTTGTCTTTTCGGCGGCATCAAATACAACCCTTAATTTTCCCTTCTGCGGGTGTATTACAGCGAAATGAGGCAGGTACCAGGTTCGCGGTGATGTTGGTGTTGTGGTAGCTGGTTCTGCGTATCCGTTTGCCAAAAGGTTTGCAATCTGTTTGCTGTAGTCTATTTTAAATTCTTGGTTCTTTTTAAACTTGTTTTCTATGCCGTTTAGTCGGCGCAGTGCGCTTCGGCGGTTTAATGGCATGGATTCGTTGTCCGTTCTCCATAACAGTCCACATTCAAATCTGCCTTCGGGTAATCTTCGAGTCGTTTTTTCAAGTATTGCTAGTGCTCGTTCTTCGGGATCGTTGGTTGGTTTTTTGGGTGTTATTCCCAACGAGTCCAGACTGAAGTGAGATTTGATTAGTTCGTCTATATCCTCAGTTTTTTTTTCAAAGGTATGATTTGTGAAAAGCACAGGTTTGGGCGTTTCCGTCTTGAGCCCGTGTAGGATCCAACCCAGGCTGGTTAGCGACGCCACTGGTTTCGTCGGATCGCCCGTCTTGAGGTCTCGCGTTACTATTAGGTGCCAGTTGTCTTGGCCAATGAGTAGCGTGGGCGGCGAGCCGTCGTATATGAGTTGGTCTTCTATATCTTTGAGGTGAGGGCAGTCTTCGATGTCTCTTTTCGTTACAGATTGAGGCCGCAGATTTAGTTGGTTGATGGTGTGGGCTTGTAAGTCTTCGTAATTTCTTGAGAACAAGCCTCTTATTCTTAATTTGCATTGCGAAGATTGTTCGGTCCTTATCTGGTGGCCGCTAATGCCTTCGATTTGCAGGCTTCCTTTGGGGCCCGTGGCGCCTATTTGTGAGGCGACTTCTTCTAGCAGTAGGGTGACTGTGGACCCTTCGTCGAGTAGGGCTGTCACTCGCGTCGACCCTTTAGGTCCGTGTAGCTCTACTGGTACGATCTTGAGAAAGGCTCGTGATGTGCCTATGTGGTTTACTGATACAATTTTATTTGTTTCCATTTTTCTGTCCTGGTGAAGAAGCTCGTGGTGCTTCCGGCTGCAACCTTCCTTTGCGCATTGTTTCGCCTTGCATGATAGATGCCTGTGGTTTGTTTTTAGGCATTTAAAACACATTTTTAATCGTTTCACCGTTTCCCATCTATCTTTCACGGGTTCTTTCAGAAAGGTGTTACATTTTGTTATGTCGTGTGCCTGTTCGCACAAGAGGCACTTTTCTTCGTCGATTGCGCAGGCGGCTAGCACTATCTTCATTTCTTCTTCAAATTCGCTGTCGTAATCGTCGTCCGACTGCTCTGACTCACTCTCTATTTGTACGACGTTGACTTTCGCCTTTCGGAATGGGCGTTTGTTGTTTTCCAGTTTTATTCTCGAATAGCTTGGGCCAGGTTCGTCAAAGTCGTTCGACATTTTGGTCAAAAATTCGGAGAGCAGGCTGAGCGTAGGCTCTCTCTTTCTGTCTGCTCTAAACTCTTGCCATCTGAATCTGACTAGCGTATTCATTTTGTCGATTATTTTGTCAGCTATTTCGGTGGCATATAGATATTCCGTTCGGTCCAGTTGTTTGATGGTGTCTACTGCATTAAATACTGCACTGGCGAAGGCTCCTATACCTCTCAGGTCTTCGGTCATTTTAGGCAGCTTGTGTAGTTCAGCCAGTAGTCCCTTTATGATGTATGTTGGTTGTCCGAATCGTCTTTCTAGTTCTTTCAGAATGTTGTCAGGAGTTGAGCTTGTATATAACAGTGACTTGACTGCTTCTTTGGCTTGTCCTTTGAGGGCTCTTCTTATTCTCGCTATGTTTTCTATGTCCATGAAGTGTGATGCTGTACTGGTGAAATGTTTGCTGAATGGGATCCAGTTGATGGGATCGCCGTCGAAATATGGAAGGTCGCTCATGTAGGTTGGCGGTTTTCTTGGTGCGACTTCTATTTTGTGTCGTTGGAAGGCTTTCATTAGGTTTTCTATTCCAGCATCGTTTTCGCGAGGGGCAGGTGGGGTTTTGTCGACCCAGTTGTTTATTCTCTCGATCTGTTCTGGGTCTTCCTCTTGGTCAGAGCTGTCTGCCAGTTGTGTTAGCTCTAGTCTTTTTTGGGCTAGCTCGGCCTCGATTTTTGCTGCTTCTAGCTTTTTTTCTTGGGCTTGTATGATAGCTTGTAGTTCGGCGCGTCTGCTGATAGAGGTGCGTGAACCAGCTTTTCTTCTAGGTTGTTTCTTTTGATTGTGTTCCATCGTTATGGTATCTTCCGTGCTTTCAGTTTGGTCGGTACTGGCGGTTCGGTCAGAGTCCTCCGTACTCTTTGTGTTGCCGGTAAGGTCCGTACTGTTCGCGGATTCTTCCTCGGATGAGTCCTTCTTGGCCTTCTTGCTCCTGGTCTCGATGTGGCTCATCTTTGGTCTTCTTTTTCCTACGTTCCCTACCTCCCTATCGGCCCTAATGCCCTATCAGACCTGTTTGAGTGGTCCCGAGGGACACGCTCTCCCAGGGATGGAAAGTGAGGAGTGGGTAGGGGTAGGAACCGCCCAGCAGAGGGTAACACGTGGTTGGTGTGCGCAGGTAGCGAGAGGAACGCTCGACTACCCTAGTGCGGGCCCTCCAGGAGGCCACCAACTCACGTGCACTGTACTGGCGCGGTCGGACTGTTTCAGACTAACAGCCAATGAAGGCCAGCTGGCAGTATCGTCCGGTATACTGCTCCCGCCGTGAGGCGTTGACTTGACTGTCTGCCGTTTGGCACCGTTAGGTGGCAGACAGAAAAGCGCGGTAAAACCGCTTAGGGTGTTCGCTGCGAAGAAACGACCTCCCCACCAGGCTTCGCGGTCTTCAGCGGAACTCGTCGGAGCCCCACGTCAATGCACCCGCAGCGATGGATCGGTTCCTTTTCTTGCTTCAAACTGTGGAGGTCTTGCAGAGCGAAGCGATCTTCCCACGGTTGCGGTCTTCGGCGGTGATCTTCGGAGCCCACTTCAATGCACCCGCAGCGTGTTGGATTCCTCTTCTTCTGCTTGTCGGCCTTCGAGTCTGTAGTCGACGAAACGATCTTCTCACTTGTTGCGTCTTCGGCGGCACTCTTCGGAGCCCACTTCAATGCACCGCAGCTCGTGATGGATTCCTTTTCTCGGCTAGGCAGACTTCTGTTTTGACGTTGACTTCTGACGGCTCGATGTTGATTGTTGTTGTTGCCAGCTTCTTATTTATCCGGCGCTCGATGGACCATGCACTGTGGCGGATCGGTTGATCAGAGACCACAGCGGGGGAGGGGTGAAGTAAAACACCTTTTTCTTGTTAGGCGGACGGAGGTCCGCTCGCCTCGAGCCGTAGAGTTGAAGTGCGTAAAATGTTCTGGGGCGGGCCAGTTTTATACAGTTCGAGGCGCGCGCAAATCGTAACCATTTATTGAATAAAAAACACAGAGATTACAATTGAAAAGTACTTAATATTAATATGAAACTAAAAGATTGACAATGTTAGTAACTAGGCAAATTTAGTAAATACATAATATATTTAACTTATAATTAATGCTATGGGGTATTAAAAGTCAAGTACTAATATGGTTTATTAAATGTTAATTACAATAAACAAATTACTTAAAAGGCTATATCTTTTACATAAGTAATAATATTATACAGTAATAACAGGTAAATCAATGCTGAGTTTAAGGGAAAAATAATATGTTATAACATAAACGTATTTACCTACATATATTCTGAGCTGATAATGATAGTTTATTATTACAGAAACGTACCTACTTTAGTCAAAACGTGGTACATCTATTCGGGTAAGTATCTGTCATACAAATAATGTTTGTTTTATTAATCTGGCTATTGTGCCTAACCTACTACTCTAATGATTAATTAATACATTTATTTATGCTATATCGAGATTTTGCGATATTCTACACAGATTCTTAACAATTATGGTAACAAAGTAATACATTAGTAAGTACATTATTATACATTAGTAATATTACATTAGTCTGGGAAGAGGTCCCGCAAAAGTAGTTTTTTAAACATCGTAAGTACATAAAAAATGGGGCAAAAACAACCACCGCGAGCGTAGGTCTCGCAATAGTAGCGATTGTATCGAGTTATTAGTTCTTTTCTTTTTGTCTCGCAAGTGTAATTTAAGATGGAAAGTTGCCCGGTGTGAGCGCTAGTCTGGCAAAAGTAATAATCCTAGCGAGCTGTTTCGATGTCTTGAGCCAATGGCTGTTGCAATCTTCAACAATATGTAATCCGCCATTTTGTAGCGGCGGCCATCTTGGATCGATTTTCATTAAACATAGCTAACAACACTCTCGACTAATTCACCTTTCAAACAAAAAAAACCGCATTCAAATCGGTCCACCCGTTTGAGCGCCACAGGGGAACAGACAGACACACACACACACACACACACACACACACACACAGACACGTCAAACTTATAACACCCCGTCGTTTTTTCGTCGGGGGTTAAAAAGAAGATAGATAAGTATATTAACACTAGTGAATTTACAATATCACGGCTTCTACAATAACCCTGCAACATACATATATGTACGCTAATTGGTTCAAAGTTAGAGCTACAACAAAATTAAAACTTTCATAATAGAGAAATTAGTTTGTAACATGACATACCCGTGACGTCACACCGTAATGAAATTACGCGTCATGTTTTATTCATACCAGTCTCTTGCCTGCTTATCTGGAAGTTTCCTTACTTGAAACGTCCGAACTTTATAGAATAAGTAATTGTCCTAGATTAAGGACACAAGCTCCTTAATTTATTTTAAGGTCCTGAATTTTTGCTTTAAAGAGAAGTCATCTTTGAGCGCTACCGAGTGCGCCCCATACAAACAAAGTACGATTTTTATTGTAACACTAGCTGATAGCACCCGCGATTTCATCCGCGTGAATTTAGGTTTTTAATCTCGTAACAATCCTTCAACTTTCCGGGATATAAAGTAGCCTGTTTTCGCTTCCGCGATGATATTTCTGAGCTAAATTTCATCAAAATAGGTTCAGCAGTTAATTTAATGTATTAACCTGATTTATTATTGATTGATTATTATTGAGGATTGTTGGACAAGATGGAGATATGAAGACAAGATTTTCACAAGCACATTGGTGCTTTTGAAAATCTTGTCAAAATCAAAGTACGACTGCAAAAGCTTGCAATCCATATTACATAATAGTAAAGTCAGCGTAAAGAGCACTTAGAGTTCCATAGAATCGAAAATTAAGTAGGTACGAACGATTTTTTAATCCCCGACGCAAAAACGACGGTGTTTTAAGTTTGACGTGTGTGTCTGTGTGTGTCTGTCTGTTCCAGCGTAGCGCTCAAACGGGTGAACCGTTTTAAATGCGGTTTTTTGTTTGAAAGGTGAATTAGTCGGGAGTGTTCTTTGTTATGTTTGATGAAAATTGGTCCAAGATGGCTGCCGCCACAAAATGGCTGATTACATATTTTTTCACAACTCCCTCAATATGGGCATGAAATGAAAGGGCATGACAAGTAGAATAGCAATCTGAAAATCCAAGATGGCTGCCACCACAAAATGGTGAATGTCGGGGGTTTTTAAATTTTTAATTTAATACTTGTATTTCGCTAATTTTCCGCTTGAGGCGCTAACTGTACAATCATACTCGAGCCTTAAAACAATGCAGTTGTGGTTCATTTTACATTGACGCTATAATTTTTATATACTTACTTACACAAAATCGATTCAGAACGTCGCGTTGTTGAGATAATACATTATGCAAAGTTGTACTAACCCTATATAACTACAGCTGTTCGTCTGTCTACACCCTAAAATTATGACACAGTAGAAATATTACAAGAGACGTTTTATTCATTCAATAGTCGCCTCCTCTACTTATCTGGAACTGTTCACGCTCACGAACTTTATTGAATAACTGACCCATAAGTTGCGAACTTGTTCAAACTTGCCCTAACTTGGACAACGTGCCCGATGTCCTTCTCGGCATAAACAATGCTTTTTGAAGGTTCTTAATTGCTTTTCATAGTAACTTAATCGGTGTTACATTAGAAACTTAGGAACTAGTCAAAGTCTAGTATTTACATACTAACTAAGTATAGTAGAATTAGTATTGTGGTACCACAGTGTAGTACGAATCTTGAGACATGAGGAAAACTTTCCCACTCGCTTATACAAAGGATTCTTGTGTACGATGACGGCGGTAACCAATGCGGGAGGCAGATTATGACGTGATATCACAGCGAACCAATCACGGACGCTGCGCCCGTCGCGCTCCTCTTCGTCCCGATAAACACACTGGAGTCATACATCTAGAATCAAGATCTGTGCCGATAGCTATACCTATAATGTTTTACCGTCTTGTGTCTTTATTTATTGTAGGTACCTAAAAAAATAAACATACAGTAAATCAGTTGAGAATTAAATGATGTGACTTCGTCGCGTGTATTTTGGTTTTGGTTTTTTAAATCCCGTGGGAACTCCGGATTGGGGACTGGATTTTCTGGAATAAGAAGTTTTCTTTGTCTGTCTCGAGTCTCAAGAGACTCTCTCTTGAAGTAAATCCTTCACTAACCAGTACGTGATTTTTAACCCCCGACGCAAAAACGACGGGGTGTTATAAGTTTGACGTGTCTGTGTGTGTGTGTGTGTGTGTGTGTGTCTGTCTGTTCCCCTGTGGCGCTCAAACGCGTGGACCGATTTGAATGCGGTTTTTTTTGTTTGAAAGGTGAATTAGTCGAGAGTGTTCTTAGCTATGTTTGATGAAAATCGGTCCAAGATGGCCGCCGCTACAAAATGGCGGATGATATATTTTTTCACAACTCCCTTGATATGGGTATCAAATGAAAGGGCTTGACTAGTAGAATAGCACTATTGCAAATTCAAGATGGCTGCCGCCACAAAATGGCGAACGTCGGGGGTTTTTTAAATTTTCAATTTATACTTGTTAGGTACGCCGTCGATTCCGCAACAGACGTGATCTCAGACCTGTCCACTGCCACTTCAGCTCGATATTTCTCCAATAGCTAGGTATAATAAATATCCTGTTGGAATCTGCATTAGAGCTTACTGCGAATTAAAAGGAAATGAGGTGTTGCAGCAATAAATCATCGGGGAAAGTGCAACCAGGTTGGCCGCCCGCCGCCGGCCGCTTGGATGTTGTTATTACGCGGAAGTGCCGCGTGACGTCGGTAATTTATTGATGACGTCACAATGAGCTCCCGCCACGTAATTAACCGCTAGCAAATCGCCATGTACGAACACACGAGCATGCTTAGAATATGAATTGCATAGTGATCAATGCGGTGAAAACCTAGAGGTTAAGATTTCGACCTCTCTTTCGGAGGATCATGTTTGATCCCCGGCACGCATCTCTAACTAATGTGCGTTTTAAGCGATTAAATATGACTTCTTTAACGGTGAACGCAAACATCGTGAGGAGACCTGCGTGCCTGACAGTTCTCAAAGGCGTATAAAGTCGCCGTACCAATTCGCACTTCACCAGTGTGATACAAGAATACGGTATAAACCCTTATCATTCTGAAAGGAGATCCGTGCTCTGTGGCGAGCTGATAAAGGATTGATCATGATAATGATGAGTAGGTACTTACCTATTTACCTATTTATTAATTTGATGACAGATCCCTTCACTACGATTTCAGCGATTTCACGGAATACCTGCATCAATCGTGGCTATACGATCTCGATTCTCCATTGTACTTAGTGATTGGCTGATTTTCTGGCATTCTCGCTGCAGCAATGTAGTCTTCTAGTAGTAATGTAGCATCTTAGCTAATAGCGAGAGAGTGTCGGCCGATCAAAGGGGAATGCGGTCGTTCAATGTAGCTGTAATTTTTATACAAGAGGTGGTGAAATACAGTCTTAGATGGAAGTGGACAGCCGCTGTATGTACCTATATGACTTAATTTTTCTACGTTAATTGCTCGAGAATTTAAGTTCAAGCAAATAACTAATTATAAGGGTTCTACACTCCAGACAGATGAACTACATACTGCAATGCAAGCCGTGTGCAAAATTGCAGTTTGCACACAGCTGACTACTGTCAGATTATTGCTGAAAATTGATGTAAATTTTTAGAAATGGTTTACAGATTATTATTTTCATAATGGAAATAGGTTAGAATGAACTGACATTTGATTCATTCATTGACACCGAACCGCCATCTTGAATTATTGGTAATACGGGCACTTCGAAGCCATGAATTCAGTCTCCTCCAGAGACTCAACTGACTATTAGATGATTCTGCATCTAGGTCGTGATATTTGATTGAGGGTTGCGATAGCAATCACACCCTAATCGAATAAAGTGCTGCCATTTTGGACTTGGCTGAGTGTAATTAAATTAATTAGTAGGTATTTAAAATAGATTTTGAAAAGAGATCTCAGTTAAACTAATCTGTGATTCGATATTAATTAAGTTTGTGCGGGTGATAAATAAAGATATTTTAATAATAGTTTGATTTAAGTAGTTTGAATATTAAACTTTATCCTGCTTCTGTAATGATGATGTTTTACACTACGCATTCCATTATCTTGCAGAACAAATGTCTGCCTAGTCTGTCTAGACACAAAAATTACAAAAAATTTAAAAATACTGTTGGCACATACATACCTACATGGCGTATAAGGGACCTTTCAGACAGACCGGCGCGGAGAGCAGAGCAAATAATCGCATTTAAAATAGAATCTTAAGACATTGAAATAGGCTTTATTTTTACATGTTAACTCTTTTATGATAAGAGGATGCTCGAGCATGCTCCCAATACGCTCTGTGTGAAATATATGAGAGCAGCCGGTCGGCTACTCGTCGAGCCGGTCGGCTGCTCCATGCCCGTGCCCTTTCGCGCTCGAGCATCCGACCGGCTCCGTTCGCGTGCTCTTTCATGCTCGCACAGCCGACCGTAGGCCGAATATGCTCTGCCGTCCGGCCCAAGAGCGTACGCTCGGCTCCGAGCGCATCCGCGTGTCCGTTCACACAGACCGGCGCGGAGAGCAGAGCAAATTTGAACGGCCGGTCTGTGTGAAAAAAAAATGCTCTCCGACGCTCTCCGCGCCGGTCTGTCTGAAAGGTCCCTAAGCTGTGGTATAAGTGTATCGTAATTGAAGTACTTACAGATTTTACAGATTTTAATGCAGCCTCCATTCGCGCAGACTTTCCTATACTCTCGCTATCGCAAGCCAATTTCTATTAAAATGTCTAGACCATACATTACTTTTTATAACAGAGCACATTTTAATTGTAAGTATGATAGCTGTATACCGAACAAGGGCATTATGACATGATATAAGCGGACGCGGGCAATGGGCATTGATGTGCATTTACAAATCCAAAGATACACAGTTTTTCTATCGCTAAGAAGTCGGTTAAAAATGACCAAAAAATTCAAAGTTTTGTGCATAGCAAATTTTAAAAAAGTACTTTTAAAAAAAATATGCTAAGTACAAGCAACTACTAGAAGTACTTACTATAATATTATATTATGCTTCTTGTAACATTTTTTGTTCTTAATTCCACTAAGTACTAAACATCAATTTTAAGGCGCTCTTTTGACTGCATATAAAAATTCCGACGAAATACCTTACACGTGAGACTTTTCTAATATTCTAGACGACAATGCTGATGCTCCTTTTTTCTTACAATAAAGTTTTTTACAATCCTTTTATCGCTATTATCTATTTTACATCACTGGATCGCGGGAACTATAGATTTATCGATTATTCACTAACTTACAATACGCATCCCATGTCTACATAAGGGGGTTCATACATAACTGCCTTCTGTTTTTGGTCAGAGCGATGATTTCGCGGAGATCCAATCAAAACGGCAACTCTATTTGGTTTTTTCCTTTTACCGCGTAACGTCTTCTTCAGTTCAGTTCGTAAGTTCGCTTGTTAAAGGCGTTTGAGGATCTATCGATCGTTAAAATACGAATATGGTACTGAGACGTACTTAGTAGTGACAACGTGTAAATTGATTGCGCTGGTCGCAACGTTCACCCTAGTCAGTGAGTGGTTGTCAGGACTTATTTATTTAACAAAATATAAACACCTTATTGTTAAACTACCAGGCCTGTCTCGCTTCGCTGTGTAATCAGCGAACTTCAAGTAGGTACCCGGTGTACTAATTTTTTCGGTTCGGTATACCTACCAACTTTTAAATTTTTTTTCTTTTCTAACTTTTAATTCTGAAGGAACTTTTTTATTTTACCGGTATAAAATTAGTAAAAATTAGTCCTCTATCAGCCAATGAAAGTCGCGTTAGAATCTGTTGGTCGATTTTGAATACAAAAATTAAAATAGATGTTGGAGTTTTAATGCCTATAATTTATGGCAGTTATTTCGAAATCACAGCCACCCACGTTGTCGTCGTTATCACCCGATAGACGTCCACTGCTGGACATAGGTCTCTTGAAGGGACTTCCACACGCCACGGGCTTGTGCCGCTTATATCCATCGGTTGTAGTGGGGGGTCTGTCAACACTGCGCTTTCCGGTGTGAGGTCGCCATTCCAGCACCTTGGGACCCCGACGTCTGTCGGTTCTTCGAACTATGTGCCCCGCCCATTGCCACTTCAGTTTCGCAACCCGTTGAGCTATATCGGTGACTTTGAAATTTGAATTGATATGAATTTTATTTATTCATCTAGATTTTTTTTAAAGTTCTGTGGTGGACAAAGCGTTAGGAGAGATGGCGAACTCAAACCTTAATATTAGCCATTTTAGGTCCATTTTACTCCGAAGTCATTGTGATTCGATCAATAGTATACTATAAAGTTTTGGAGCGCTGCAAAGTGAAGCATACTGACTCTAACCATTTTTTTATAGCAGTTCCCGCTACCGCGTATGCAACGCCACTGCCTTAGATACAAGAAGTTATTGCACATCGTTAAGACATATCGCAGAACGCCAGATGCGGACTGTTGTTTATGGACGCGCTTTATTGCTATCGCTTTAAAGGAGTGGAGTGACAATCGCAATCATTGTGATAACAAGTGTGTACACTCCCGCGGATGTGGGCACGGAGTGTACCTAACGATTGCGTTGGACAAACGTTGGATTGCGATGTCAAACAATGAGATTAGATTGAGGTTTGCGACCATTTTGCGCTAGGGCAGAAATGCGCGTTTGCCCAACCCTTAGAAGCAGTAGTGAGCAATGATGCAGTAACTGCCTCGGAGGTCGGTGGGCGTGGTCGACTACGGATCACGAGGTCCTGGGTTCGATTCCCGGGTCGGGTCGAAAAATTATTATGAGGTGTTGGGTTTTTCTGCGAAGCGACCACTAGATCAACAGACGATCTCAAGCGAATCGCTGGCAACCGCTGGAAACAAGCGGCGCAACATCGTGTTCTGCGTGCCATGTCTCGGAGATCACGTAAAGCGATCGATACTGCGCCTGATCTCTCTTCGATCGATCGACTCGCATTGGCGCCCCATCGGACTTTGCGAGTGAAGGAATAGAGAGTGCACCTGCGTATGCACATGCGCTTGTGCACTATTGCCCCCCCTCCTTCCTTTCCTTCCGCGGCATCTAATAACTCTCACACAACAGTTAATTCTCTCCGAAGTTTGTAAAGCGGAAAATCTGAAATTACTTAACTCGTAATTGGCCGGCTTTATTTATTTATTTTCATTGGGTTACCTCCCCCCGCTGAAGTATACCCTGGCTACGCCCATGCTGGGAAACGGACCCAGGACCTCATGACCTCCTACCGAACAAAGCTAACCACTACAGTCTACACCGACGAGGCAAGATAATAATGGAGCTGGTACACGCGCGTTCAGCACTCAGCAATCCTAACGTGGGTTTTAATTACCGCATTCATGGAGCAATGAATTTTTCATTGCTGTCTATAAAAATCTAATCCCTTTTTACGATTACATAAAAATCCAAATTAACGTCCCTCTCGCCAATGCATAGCAAAACGGCAGTAAAACTAATCGATTTGAATTCAACCCCGACAGAGCGACGACCACGGCCACCTCGTCTCTTAGAAGAGAATTATGACTGATAATAATATTATTATTATTATCTATATAAAACGGTTTTCGTCTCCATATCATCCAATGATATTAAATATCAAAGTAATATCATAATCGATCAAGTTCAACCCTAAAGACCAAATTGGACGGTTTATTTTTCGGGATTTTTGCTTTTATTTTGGAGGATTCATCGATGAGTCATCGAAAATGAACCGTTTATACACCGACCGTTCATCGTTCACAGGCACTGTGCCATAGCGAATATAATATCGTGCATCGTTCATCGCAAAAATGAAAGATGAACGGGGCATGCACCGTCTAATTTGGACACACTTCTACGTGTCGTCTTCTGGTAGTTTATTTATTTATATAAAAACAACCAACAAATGAATTAAAAATACGTAGCAATTAATGTTGAAAAAATAAAGGTAAAAAGTAAAATAAAATAAATTATGGAGACAAGAATGTGAAATGTTTGAATATGGTAAAACCTTCTATTTTCCTAACATTTCAGTGTTTTGTGTCCTAAGGTGCGTCCAGACTTGAACATTTCACCGAACCGAACAGCGAACATTTCGGCGAACTTGTTACGCTCAACTGGGTTACTGGGTAACAGTTCGGCGAAAGTTTCGCCGAACTGTTACGCAGTAACCCATCTCAAGCGCTCCAAGCGCGCCGTCCACATTGAGCGTAACAAGTTCGCCGAAATGTTCGCTGTTCGGTTCGGTGAAATGTTCAAGTCTGGACGCACCTTAAGAAGCCTGCGACGTTAGCTGATTACAAATCTGTCTTTTATGGCTTTTAAAATATGTTAAAATAAATGTTAACAATGTTAAATTGTTATAAAAAGTTACAATGTTAAAATAAATCTCATCAGCCTTTTAACTCCGTTAAAAATCTGTTTAGAAATATATTGTTTGCATCATTTTCTGTGAAAAAAACGAATATTGTTTTGATTTATTTGCTTCCATGAGTAGGTATTTAAATATGACAATCATTGCCTTTATGATTTTCGAGTTAGTATCAGTTTTTCATTTGTTCTCAGTATGCTTAGTCTCACTTTGCAGAGCTCGAAAACTTTACGAAATACTATTGATCGAATCGCAATGACTTCAGAGTAAAATTGGCCTAAAATTGCTTATATTAAGGTTTGAGTTCGCCAATACATTCAGCATTCGAAAACAACCAGTGCCCCAAGCAGAAATGTTGTAAAATAAATATTCGAACTATTGAAATACGACTTTAAAATAAGAGTCTTTGGGTTAATTTTGCTCTGAAATCATTGTGTGTCGATACTCGAATTTCGATCATCGTTGCCACTATGTACAACGTCGGCAAAAGGCCTCTGTTATATTATAAACTCGTCTGGCGCCCGTGACGTCAGACCGTAGGTAATGAAATTACGGACGATGTTTTATTCATTGCACCGTTGCGCTACTTATCTAGAACTTTCCATACGAGACACTGACTGTCCGAACTTCGCTGAATAACTGATGACCTTTAGTTGCTAACTTTTGCCAAAGTGCAGCCTCTACTAAGATACTTACAGCTATAAATAACGTAGAGCTAATATCTATTTGCATTCAAAATACGTACTTTCTTTCAGCCAAATTCATTTATTTCATCGACATAGTTCGGAGAACGGATAGACATTGGGGTCCCAAGGTGCTGGAGTGGCGACCTCGCATTTAAAAGAAATCTATACTAATATTATAAAGCTGAAGAGTTTGTTTGTTTGAACGCGCTAATCTCAGGAACTACTTACTGGACCGATTTCAAAAATTCTTTCACTGTTGAATATGTAGGTACGTAATCCCTGAGTGCTATAGGCTATATATTATGTACCACGGGCGAAGCCGGGGCGGATAAATGAAAATCAATGTTTGTCTATATGTGCTCTAAACTATTGTGATGAAAATGTGGGTTCTTCATATGCACTTCAGGAAAGGTTCTTGGCCTAAAAATCTATATAAAATCAGTGTTCGTATGTTTGTCCTCTATGCGTTTCTAAACCATACTTTACGCGGCATTGCAACGCATGCCGGTAACAGTAGATGATGTAACCGTGGAAGTCGTATAGCCATAAAGTGCTCTGCGGGTTTAATACGAAAAATATTTTCACATTATTTATTTTGCTGTAAAATATTCAATCAATAAAATTGTTTACAATAGGTATCCCCACCCACCCACGCCTACCCACCATGCCATGACCACCGGCTCTCGGAAAATACACCTTTACAAATAGCCCGAATATTTCCACGGCATAAACGGGCAAAGGAATCGTTATCCAATATGTAGATACTTATTTACCAATCATAATAAAAAAATATGTGTAACTTTTTCCTATCCAAAGAGCATGAATGTTATAGTGTGGCCTAGTACAGTGACGTTGACCCAAGTCGGTAACTGGATGGGTGACCGAATTTGGCTTGTTCGTCTGTACCGTGTCTCGGAGAGCACTTTAAACCGTCGGTACTAGCTGCTATTATTACTAATTCAACAATCCTACTAATATATTATAAATGTGAAAGTGTAGATATCTGGATGTTTGGATGTTTGTTAATCTATAACGTCGGAACTACTGAACAGATTTGTCTGAAATTATGAATAGAGATAGATAATGCCCTGACTTACTAGTTACATAGGCTACTTTTTATCCTGGAAAAATCCACAGTTCCTGCGGGATTTTGAAAAAACCCAAATCTACAGTTACAGCTATAGGTACATCACTATAGCAAACTACCTTGAAAGTAAGTATAAAGGTTGGAAAAGGGAGCGGGAACGGGAACCAAAAATCCACGATTCCCTCAGGATTTGTGAAAAACCGAAATTCACGCGGGCGAAGCCGCGGGCAAAAGCTAGTACCTAATATAATAATTATTAAATGTAAGAGTCAAAATTCTTTATACTTGGAACCCCTACCATTACCTACTATCCCAAGAGAACCCTTACCATTATTTTATTAATGGAAGTAGATCACAAGCGACGTATGGATCACGTCCTGCGTCTTGCTTTGATTTGTCCAGTGGGCGGGGTGAGGGATTAGGGGTTCACACACTTAATCTTTGTAAGCAAGTTTATACAAATATACATATACATACACTGCGGCTGCATTAGGAAACAGAATAAATCTACGTGTATTCGATTCCCCCGGGCCCCGTATACACATTCCATAATTGGTATGCGCGCATAGTTGTCATTCGCCGGCACATAACTCGCGGTGCAGCTAATTCGCGGCTCACCGTCATGCATACGCGACATTCCGGCAGGTGGCCGCACAATAACAACAATTAGTACCGTACGCGTCGCATGCCTCACCCTTGTAATGTAACATCACTGACACACGTAATGTAGGTACGGCGTATATTGTGCTAGAACTGATTCGACACTTTGACTACAACTTACTGTAGGGCCCGGTGAACTTCGTATATATGCTTCTTTGTGGTGGTGGCCATCTTGGATTTACATAGTGCTATTCTACTAGTGAAAAAATATGTAATCCGCCATTTTGTGGTTGCGGCCATCTTCGACCGATTTTCACCAAACATAGCTAAGAACACTCCCGACTTAATTCACCTTTCCAACAAAAAAAAAACGAATTCAAACACACACACACACGCACATTTTACACAGATTCGGGATATCCATGTTTTCAGTGTACTCTGACGTCACTCGAATTTTCAATACTTAAAATCTCCTAAACCCCCATTTAATATGACCCCTAAATTATCCCCCTAAATGCGTCAAGTTCCGGCATTAGCCCTGAGCCTTGTGGACACAGCCAGTCATAAATTAATGTAAACACTCATAAAACTGATCACTTAACAAACTTTGGGGACAAGTGCGTTGACCTTTTTTTACTCGTTTCCCGCTAAGGAAAGGCTCAAATGTGTCTTTAGGTTTTTCATGGATTATTAATCCAAGCAAAGATATTTAGACGTTGTGTTTATTACTAACCGTAGGATAGGCAAAAAGGGGGAAGAAAAAGTCAGCCTCTGTATTTAAACTAGGTATACTTATCGTTCCGCTACATAGGTACAGAGGTATAACCCGCGGCACGTACATCGAACGCTAAACGAAACGTGGAGGGGATAGCTTCGCATGGGAACTGTCGCGCCCGTAGATAATACAATAGCTTACCCCCTCCACTTTCCTTCAGCGTTTGATGTACGTGCCGATGTTTATAGGATGTTTGTCAAGCTGTGGACTTCCATTGATTGGAGATGACGCTAGAGAAAATTAACAAAAAACTATAGGTATTTCGTCCCGACCGAATTTCGACCACGGTGGCCAATCTCAACGTAGACTAGCAAACTGCGAAGGAGATATTATAGTGCACAATTATGTGAGCAAACACAGGCACACTCTCTGTTCCCTCACTCTCATAGTCCGATGGGACAGAATTTCAACACGACCGACGACGACGAGATCAGGCTTAGGACCGGCGGCTTTACGTGCTCTCCGAGGCACGAGGTGCAACATCGCCAACTTCCCGACTCCAGGTTGCTACTGAGAATTTCTTGACACAAACATCCAATAACTTTTTTTGCCCGCCCCGCGATTCGAACCCGGACATCATGATCCGCAGACGAACGAGCTAGCCACTAAACCAATTTACAAAAAATAAACATAGCTAACGATTTAATGTAATAAACTTTGTGTAAGTCATCTAAATGAGTTAATATAAGCTTTTCCAATAATAAAGTAAAGCTGAGCGCCCACGAGCGGATTTAGCTTATTTAACTAAAACAGTTCGGGGTAATGAGACGGGACCGTGTGTGCGTGACGCGACCACTTTATTATTTTGTTACGGACTTGCGCTACACTGAAAGATAAGCGATAGATTTTGCTGTCAGTTTTACCACAGTCACTGCTGTACCGACTGATATATTTTTCGGCTCAGTCAGTTATTCTGCATGAATGCAGAATATATCATCTAAACATGGGTTTCATCTAAACATTAAAAGGTTTGTTGTGCTAAATAAGGTGTTATTGCTGCAAAAATTCATTTTGGCCAGTAGCGAGAAAGTTTCGGCTAATCAGAGGTGATATTGACCCCAGTTGGCCGTGAGTTTCATAGCTGCGGTGTGACGAACGAAATCACTAATTCTGATTGACTGACACTCTTTCGCTAATGGCTAAAGTGCATTGTCGTTAAAGCGCAAGACTGCCTACCATAAATTCAACCATTCATAACAACATAATGTCAGATTATTGTTGAAATTCAATTAGAATTTTTAGAAATGGTTTACGGATTATTAATTTCATAATGGAAATATGTTAGAATGAACTGACATTTGATTCATTTATTGGCGCCGAACCGCCATCTTGAATTATTGGTATAAATACGGGCATTTCGAAGCCATTAATTCAGTCTCCACCAGAGACTCAACCGACTATTAGATGCTTCAGCGTCTAGGTCGTGATATTTGATTGAGGGTTGCGATAGCAATCACACCCTAATCGAATAAATGCTGCCATTTTGGACTTGGCTGAGTGTAATTAATTAATTAGTATAAAATAGATTTGAAAAGAGATCTCAGTTAAACTAATCTGTGATTCGATATTAATTAAGTTTGTGCGGGTGATAAATAAAAATATTTTAATAATAGTTTGATTTAGTTTTAATATTAAACCTTATCCTGCTTCTGTAATGATGATGCTTACAATAATAATTGCAATTTACAATGCGATGTTGCAATATGATAAATTCCAATTTCTGCATAGTTTTTCATCCTTAGTTCATGTATCTTTTGTGCAGAATTGAAATGTTTCTGGATTTCAACCATAGTCATTTACTAGCTTGTGCCTGCGGCTTTGCCCACGTGAATTTCATTTATTCACAAATCCCGAGGGAATCGTGGATTTCCGGTTCCCGATCCCGCTCCCTTTTCCAAACCGGTTCTTAGGTTTTTTTTAAATCCCGTGGGAATTGTGGATTTTTCCAGCATAAAAAGGTAGCCTATGTGTTAAGTCAGAGCACAATCTATCTCCTTTCAAAATTTCAGCGAAATCGGTTAAGCAGTTACGGCGTTAAAGAGTAACAAACACACACACATACTCACACGCACACACACACACAAACTTTCGCCTTTATAATAGTGTGATTATATTACAGGAAAACTATTAATTTTATCAGTGAACCGTGAAATAGTCTGACATTATGGCTGTGAGTTTCGCTATAGCGAAATATACTTAATAATGCTACGAGCTATAGCTCGTAGCTGCTGCTACAGGCTGACATCTAAAGCTCGGTGCACACGTGGTCACAATATTTACCCCGGGCACGCACGCTGCATATTTAACCCCGCTCCGTGGGTAAGCGTGTAGGGTCTTAATATAGTGGTGGAAAACTGCCGCCTTAATAAACGGTCACTTGTATTGAATTAATCTTTGGTTTATTTTTTAGTTACTTTTTTATTTATGCTATTTGTTTTTATGTATGTTTAAACTTCGGGAATTGTATGTATCTAATGAAAAAACTTAAATATTTATACATGAAAATTCGAACCGTTTGTCCGTGGTGGTATTTTCAAGAGTAGAAGTCGGGTTTCAATTATTAAACTTTGTCTGAGGAACCAATAGCGCAGAGGTACAGACATCTCCTACGTCGCCACCGACTTTCAAGGTAAGAGTTATTTTACCTGACGCCAACTGAACCTACCTCCTCATTCTGTGTATATATAGGAAAAACAGAAGGTATGTACCACCTGCTTTGAATACACTTTATCTTGTTATACCGCGTCGATCAACTTCACCAAGGCCAATTCTATATTGTATAAGCCCCAAATAACAAAAGTACCGTGTAACAGAAAACTTACAAGTGAAATTAATCCACTTCGTACGAAAAACATTGGATTACAGTAGGTATACTTAGTATGACTTTGCACATCTCGACAACGTTGGTTCACTTCGAGTATCGAAAGACTATAACAATTAACATCATAGTAAAATGGACCTTATTTGCACTGTTTTAAGGCCCAAGTCCACCCATACATCTACAGCCAGTACCCAAGTGGAAAATTAGCGAAATAAAAATTGGTAGTACTGAATTTGCGACTCTCAAATAAAGGGCTTTAAGGTGGCGTATTCCGGTGCTTTCTTCATACAAACTTACCTACTACAGTATTTGATATTGTACGCTCTAAAGTTTATAACTTTAAAATCATTATTTTTATCAATGTCTCATACATCAATAAACCTAGATATTGACGAGACAAATATAATCATAATATAATCTATAGTTTAGACTCTAAACTAAGTGATGTATGAAACATTGATAAAAATAATTATTTTAAAGTTAATAAACCTAAAAAGATTCCTAAGATTTTAACACTCTACTTTGGGCGTAAATAAATAAGATTAGGAGTGTGAAAATTCTAAAACAATTTAACATTAGACATAGTTTATTTATTCATTATTACCTACTTGAAATAACTTTACTTTGCAAACATACATTTAGTAGTTTTTTCTCAAAAATACATTTCCCAAATGACTTTTCAACCCGTTTCGTGGCGGAGGGAAGGGCCAGACAATAAATAAAATAGGAAATAATATACCTAATAAGAAATAGCTCCGCGCGTCAGTCACTTCGGTCGACTCGAAGTTTATTTAATCTAGTCGATGTGCAATGTCGTACTAAGCATACAGGTTTCGTAAGTCATAAAGAACTTTGTAGAAACCTATTTTTGACTTGATACGATTTTTATTCAGTATACTTAGAATAAGATAATTTGTCCCCGTCAAGCGAAACTCGCAAAAGATCAATTTGAGATATCCACTAGCGTTTAAAGAAAAAGAATAATAGAAAAATAGGGTATTCTACTGTGTTTGAAAAACCACTTCAAAATGTTGTTTTTCTTAATAAAAAGCCACAAAAAAATATATTTCGGCAAAATAAATACGCGTTCATGCCATAAAATTAAATTAAATTTTAATCATTTTTTAATGCCGCGAAAACGCTGTCAGCCACTGTCAGCCATTTCTTTGACGTAATAATGTTAAACAAGAAGGTTATAAATGTATTCTATATAACACTGGAATTTGCGCCTTAAATATTGTAGTGAAGATAAAGTCATTCACCTGGGCTACTTTTTCTTTATTAATAATATTTTTTGGACGATATATCGATAGTTTGATATCGAAATGTAGATACAAAAATGTAGGTACAAAATCATCGTAAACTTAATAATCTACCGTATTTCATTTAAAATATATTGTTTTTTCTGTATTCCTAGTTTACATACTTACATCTTGAAAATAGATATACCTCTGTGGTAAAAATAGGTACATTCGCTAGTGAAAAATAAATTAAGAAATTTGATAAAAATAAAAATTTATGTAGAAATATACTTAAATATTCTGATTTTGAGTCACAAAAGCTCATTATTTTTTTATTAAATTAAAATTAAAAGTCGTAATCTTTAATCTGTATATCACGTGACCTTAAACACGAGCCGCCTTGTTGTGACGTCATAATGATAGTTAATACTAATCATTAATCTATGGTCATATAGACAAAAACCATAAAGTTCATTGTACTCTGAAGCAACAACTTTCAGTTCAGTGTAAACAGATCAACTTTATCTTCAAGGAGTATTAAGTAATTGTGTTTTTTCGTCAGTGCATTTTATTTTTACCTATTTATTTATTAATATGCAAACCGGTTGTGTAAAAGCAGATAGTACTACTCTGCCAAAAATTGATTCAATTATGGTTGCAAAGTTCTTTGCATGTAACCCAGACTTCTGTTCTGCCGAATTCCAGAATGTTAAAACATCTTTGTAAACATCATTAGTTGTCTGTCAAGTCGGCTTACGGATGAATATTTTACGTGATAACGTCATTTAAAAATATTGGTATAAGGCCCTGTTTCACCACCATCTGATAAGTGTCGGATAGCTTATTCACAACTATTGTCCTTGTCACTTGACATAAGTAAGCAAGTGATAAAACTTACGTTTAAGCTATCCCGACACTTATCAGAAGGTAGTGGAACAGGCCATAGTGTACCTTATTTAAATAAAATAATTACTAAGAACTATAACCTAACACCATGATGATGATGATTCATCATCATCATCATCATGATCAACCCATTACCGGCTCACTACAGAGCACGGGTCTCCTCTCAGAGTGAGAAGGGTTTTGGCCATAGTCTACCACGCTGGCTAAGCGGATTGGCAGACACCTAACACATATATATATATATATATATATATATATATTTATAATTTAATTTGTTTAATAAAGATACTGGACTATAATATAACTGTGTAATCATTTTTGAAGTGACTTACGATTTTTTAAATAAAGCCGATATATCGGTAGTTCTTTCGGTATATCGAACTCCGATATCGATATATTTAAAAATATAGATATATCGAAAATATTTATTTATATGTATAATATAATATTAAAAAATATCAACAGTCTTTTTTTGTTTGGAGTTCAAATTCCATAGGTTCTATCTATCTTGGTTTTTGCTTATATGACCACAGATTAATATTAGTATTTTCTCTATCTTTCTTGGTTTTTGCTTATATGACCACAGATTAATATTAGTATTTTCTATCATTATGACGTCACAACAAGGCGGCTCGTGTTTTAGGTCACGTGATATATAGATGGGAAATTACGACTTTTAATTTTAATTTAATAAAATAATCACGTGCTTTTATGACTCAAAATCAGAATATTTAAGTATATTTCTACATAAATTTTCATTTTTATCAAATTTCATAATTTATTTTTCACTAACGAAAGTACCCTATTACTATAGCTTATATGTTTCAGAATTTGTGGATTCAGCCTAAAGCTAAAGGTTAAGGACATATAATACATTAAAGATTATGCTTAGTCAACAAAAAGTTTGAAGTTTGAGTATGCTTTCTACGTGGCATAGTACCGGAATACCAAATCGCTTGGTGGCACGGTTATGCCAGTAGGTGATGGCATCGGCTGAAGCCTCGCAACTTGCCTCTGCTGAGAATCGTTCCCGGGCCCCCAAATTGCCCCTGCCTACCACTTTTAAGACCACAGTGCTCACCACTGCGACAGGGAGGTCGTTGAAATCTATCTATATCTATCTTTAATAATATAAAGAGGGTTGTCCTGAGTGAGTGACTGACTGACTGACTGATCATCAACGCACAACTTAAACCACTGAAGCTAGAAACTTGAAATTTTCACAGTAGCTTCCTTTTATAATGTAGGTGCACACTAAGAAAGGATTATTGCAAATTCCACCCCTAAGGGGGTTAAATAGGGGATGAAATTTGTATGAAAGTTTCAAGTTATATCCATGAAAATCGGTACTGACGGTTAAAAATAAAGAAATACATGATTCAGGATTTTGGAAGTTCTTTCCCCAAGTAGAAAAATAGGGGATGAAAGTTTGTATGAAAGTCCGTAATTTTTAAAGTTATATCAATTATAATCGGTGTTTGTATTGACGGTTAAAATAAAGAATTACGTGTTTCTAGAATTTTGGAAATTCTACCCCCAAGTAGGTTAAATAGGGGATGAGATTTATAAGAATCCAAGCGGAATTTGTCACTATTGAATCAGCTAGTCTACTAATAAATAGTAGTAAACATCCACATGCCCGTTCTATTGAACAGTCGGGCGATGACCCAGCGTTAGTTTCACAGGTCTCAGGTTTCAGGAGGGTGGGAAGAGGTTCGTGTTGCTTTAGGGTCACATTGCAATTCCTAATTATCTAATGGTATCGTTCTGTCTTCAAAGTGATTGGGATTTCAATTCGGTTTCAATGCTTTAACTGGGTGTGCGCAAGGATGAATTAATCTGTTTCTAATACATACTTTTTAGTATTATCTAGAAGATTAAAGACAAAACTACCTTCAATTTGCTATATTATTATGTACTTATATTACTTACTACATATTTAATTTATTTGTGTATAAATTAATAGACTACAGCTGTTTTGTAATGAAGACCTTGTATTCTCTACCACATTCTTTCGTCTCACATCGTTTGTTAACACACAAGCAGTTTGTTAGCTAGCTTAAGCTACGGTTAATTCAGGAAGCCATAATGTAAAACTCTGCATCTTACATCGACGCAGATACTTACTAGTTTAGTGTAAGGAAGTTGGAATAAGGTAAGTAAGTTCACGTAAAAGCTTTCGTTTCTTTTTCTCCATCCTGAGCAGATGCTAAGTATGGCGAGCGATTTACAGCCCCCGCACACTGGGTCACTAGTGGCGGCGACTAGTGGCCGGCCACAATTCGCGGTAGAGATTTTTCATATATTTTATACTAGCTGACCCCGCGACTTCGTCCACGTAGTTATATAGGTTTTTATATAGGATCGGATTGAATCCCATAATCCTTTTGTGTACCTAAACTAAATGTAGCCAAAGTTATTCCATATAATTTTCCTATCTGCCATTGAAAGTTCCATCAAAATCGATCCAGCCGTTTCGGAAATTAGCTGGAACAAATAAACAGATCGACAAACATAACTCTAAACGTACACCAGTTTAAAATAAGCCGTACGTTCAAAGATCCGGGTCCCAAGTTATTTGAACCCAATAAATGTATGTCATTTCTGAACTAAAAAACCTATGACCTTGAAATATTTACGGGACAATACTTAAAGTACTACCTTTCTAACAAAAAAAGAATGAGTTAAATCGAACTACGCGTTATTGAATTAGAGCTAAATACACGTTTTAACTTTCTTCCCCTCTCCCAAGGGAACCGTGCTGAATTTCGGGATAAAAAGTATCCTATGTCCTACCTCGGAGTATAAACTCATATCGTACCAAGTTTCATTCGAATCCATTCAGTAGTTTCGGCGTGATGCGCGGCCAAGATACAGACAGACAGACAGACAGACAGACAGACAGACAGACAGACAGACAAAAATGAAAAAAATTGCAGTTTTGGTTTCAGTATCGATTACAGAGTGCCCCCCAATAAAAATTTTCAAAATATCTTCAATGTACAGAATTGGATCTGTTACAGTTTTATTATATTACTAGCTGACTCCCGCAACTTCGTCCGCGTAGATATAGGTTTCTATATATCAGATCGGATCGGATCTCATAATTCTTTTATGTACCTAAACTTAATGTAGCCTAAGTTACTCCTTATAACATTGAAAGTTCCATTAAAATCGATCCAGCCGTTTTGGAGATAAGCTGGAATAAATAGACAGATCGACACACATAAATTTAAACGCACACCAGTTTAAAATAAGCCTAACATTTAAAGATCCGGGTCCCAAGTTATTTGAACCCAATACTGAGGCTTGTAATGTCTGTCATTTCTGAACTAAAAAACCTATGACCTTGAAATATTTACAGGACAATACATAAAGTACTACCTTTCTAACAAAAAAAGAATGAGTGAAATCGAACAACGCGTTAATGAATTACAGCTAAATACACATTTTAACTTTTATCCCCTCTCCCAAAGGAACTGTGCTAAATTTCGGGATAAAAAGTACCCTATGTCCTACCTCGGAGTATAAACTCAAATCGTACCAAGTTTCATTCGAATCCATCCAGTAGTTTTGGCGTGATGCGCGGCCAAGATACAGACAGACAGACAGACAGACAGACAGACAGACAGACAGACAGAAAGACAGACAGACAGACAAAAATGAAACAAATTGCAGTTTTGGCTTCAGTATCGATTATAGAGTGCCCTCCAATAAAAATTTTCAAAATATCTTCAATGTACAGAATTGGATCTGTTACAGTTTTATTATATTACTAGCTGACCCCCGCAACTTCGTTCGCGTGTTTATAGGTTTTATATAGGATCGGATCGGATCCCATAATTCTTTTATGTACCTAAATTAAATGTAGCCTGTTACTCCTTATAACATTGAAAGTTCCATTAAAATCGATCCAGCCGTTTCGGAGATTAGCTTAAACAAATAGACAGATCGACAAACATAAATTTAAACGCACACCAGTTTAAAATAAGCCTTACGTTCAAAGATCCGGGTCTCAAGTTATTTGAACCCAATAAATGCCTGTCTTTTCTGAACTAAAAAACGTATGACCTTGAAATATTTACGGGACAATATATAAAGTACTACCTTTCTAACAAAAAAAGAATGAGTGAAATCGAACAACGCGTTAATGAATTACAGCTAAATACACGTTTTAACTTTCATCCCCTCTCCCAAGGGAACCGTGCTGAATTTCGGGATAAAAAGTATCCTATGTCCTACCCCGGATTATAAACTCAAATCGTACCAAGTTTCATTCGAATCCATTCAGTAGTTTCGGCGTGATGCGCGGCCAAGATACAGACAGACAGACAGACAGACAGACAGACAGAAAGACAGACAGACAGACAGACAAAAATGAAAAAAATTGCAGTTTTGGCTTCAGTATCGATTATAGAGTGCCCTCCAATAAAAATTTTCAAAATATCTTCAATGTACAGAAATGGATCTGTTACAGTTTTATTATATTATAGATATATAGATAGATAGATGATAGATTGAAGATAGATGGTAAGTACCACCGCACACTGAGCGCTCGAGTGGCCGCATTTGAGCCACAAGAAAATGGATATTTGCACCATACTTCAGCGTCAGCTTAGGAGGTTGGAGATAAAGAAACGAAAGCTTTTGCGTGAACTTGTACCTTATATTCCAACTACCTTACACTAAACTAGTATCTGCGTCGATGTAAGTTGATGTAGGATGACTTTGGGCCTTCATTTCTTGCCGAGATCTTCACTAAATGGGACTGACCTCTCAGTACACCGGTTTAGGTTTGATGATAGTTTTATGCTGTTCGGTTTTTTGTTTCTGAATGAATTCCAAAAAAGAGGTTCTCAATTCAACGCGTATTTTTTTGATTAACTTCTTTAGGAGTTATAGAATATTATGTTTTGCTTGTTAGATTTCTAGGTAAACTTTGGCTTGGCTTAACTAGACTAGGTCCATTTGGCTTCATTAGACCTGTCTAATCTTCGACTTAGCACGACTGGAAAAACTTATTGCATTACATTACCTTATCGAAGTTTCCTGTCCTCCATATCAACAAAATATATTCCATTCCACACAATATTTAGATTACGTTTGTTGCCTTTTAATCTCAAAAACTTGTATTTCACGTACGCCTATTTATATCAGTATGGTCATTAGGTACCATCGTCCGCTCTTGTGTGTAAGTTTCGTAAAACGTCAAACAATAAAACTCCCTGTAGACCACCGAATAAAGGTTAGAGTAGAATGAAAGTATTAAGCACTGGGTGTAGTGTACAACGTAAGTATGAATTGCAAATATGTGGGTGGGGTGTAGGCTTAACAGACAGGGTGTCCTGTTTAATGATGTAGACGAGGCTTAAAAATGACTTCCATTTGCATCTTAGTTCTTATCCCTCACGTAATAAGGCACATATCTTTGTACAGTGCAGCTTAAATGTGGTTTCAAAGATGCGTCGACTTATTTATGTGATGGGATAGTGGAATCTTTTCCAACAATGCTAGAGGTGAGTTTTGCGTGAATGTTTTTTAAAGTTTTAAATGGTTAGGTGGGAGGTACGGTCATATTTATTCGTTTGCAAAGAGAATTTATAACATTATACCATTGTACGGTGTCGCTAATTTGTTTGAATGCTTGAGAAATGTTGAAAGTGGTATTTGATAGCGTTATTTATGGCAAAACGATTGTATTTGTAACGAGGTGGTAAGAAAATGTTGCAATATTTATGACTAGTGACGTATAAGAGTTATGGGGCGAGATATGTCCAGTTTAATATATTATCATCTGAATATATGGCGGGCGATTGAATATGAATCAAGATTTTTTTTTGAACAGTTAAGGGGACATACTCGGAATTTATTAGATTTTTGGTGAGCCGTAAGTTGAACACTTATTCGGTTTTACACAAACTCTTATCAAAAATATATTGACTAGCCCAAAAACAGTGCTAACGCTTTTCATCATGTTAACTGCGAGAAGCCATTAGCAATAAAATACGCAGAAGTCAGCAAGTTTTACGTCGACAAATTTTACCTTGTCTGACATTGACTTCTGGCAAGAAATTGCGAAAGTTACTCGCCAGTGCACACTTGATGCAAGAGTTGAAATCCCTTTTGAAATCCCTTACTTAAGTCTCTTACTTAAGTCGAGTCTGTAGATCTGGGAGCCCACCGCATTAATCTTAATCTAAGTAATCATAATCACAGTTTGATTACGATTATGACCTTTGATGAATATGATTATGTTTATTATCCTAAAGAAATCTATATCAGTAATCATTAATAGGAAGAGGTCACAAGCCACAGCAACGAGAAAATACGACGCAGAGAGACGCGAGAACTATGTAAGTTAGAACTCATAGAACATTTCTCCAATGTCGTCGCACTTCAATAAAATTTCCCATCGTTTAATGTCCGGAGCCGGCGCGGCTGGGGCTCGGAGCTTGGAGTGCGGAGTGATGGAATTAATAAGTTCCGTAGATCGTGACCGGCGATGATCGCCGCGGCTCGTATCAGCTATACATCATCGGGGCAACGCGATGTGCACCGATTACATAGCACGTGGATAAGGCACTTCAGGCCTGACGGCGTCAGTGTTTCCCGCGAGTACGACTTAAGCACCTTCAAGAGAAAATTGATTAGGTAGGCTAGGCTCATCATTGCTTTTAATCAGGCATGATTATCGTCAAGCGTAAGCCTATCCAATCATACGATAAAAAAACTTTCTTCTTATTTTTGTAGAGCCGTCTTCTACCGGAATTATATTTTGTACTTTGTACTTTGGACGCTGCTGCACGGAACAAGGATCGAATATTTCTATCGTAGTTACCATTGGCGTAAATTTTTCAACCAAGATGTTCTTCTACGCCTAGGTAGTCTTGCCGCTATTTTCTCTAAACTATGAGCTCATACGAGTAGTATGGCCAAAGATCTTCATGATTTCAAGATCGTTGCTTAATTTCTGTAGTAGGTACAGTCGTGTTCATGATACGCTGAACCCACGAAATTCTCAACATTCTTCTATATAATTAGAATAATTCGTTCGTTTCAACCAATGGACGTCCACTGCTGGACATAGGTCTCTTGCAAGGATCGCCACAGCACACGATCTTGTGCCGCCTGATTCCAGCGGCTGCCAGCGACTCGCTTGAGATCGTCTGTCCAACGAGTGGGGGGTCTACCTGCGCTGCGTTTACTGGTGCGAGGTCGCCATTCAAGCACCTTGGGACCCCAACGTCCATCGGTTCTTCGAGCAATGTGCCCCGCCCATTGCCACTTCAGCTTTGCGACTCGATGAGCTATGTCGGTAACTCTGGTTCTCCTGCGGATCTCCTCATTTCTGATTTGATCCCGCAGGGATACTCCGAGCATAGCTCTCTCCATCGCCCGCTGAGTGACCCTGAGCCTTCTTATGAGGCCCATTGTCAGCGACCATGTCTCAGATCCGTAAGTCATCACTGGCAACACGCACTGTTCGAAGACTTTCGTCTTCAGACACTGAGGGATATTGGACGAAAAGACATCTCGAAGTTTCCCGAACGCTGCCCAGCCGAGTTGGATTCGGCGGTTGATCTCTTTCTCAAAATTGGACCTACCTAGCTGGATCGTGTGTCCTAGGTATATGTACTCGTCTACAATTTCGAGTGCAGAGTTCTCAACGATTACCGGGTGGAGCGGAACATGAGCGTTAGACATGATCTTCGTCTTACTCATGTTCATTTTTAGGCCCACCTGTTGAGAAACTCTGCTGAGATCGTTGAGCATTGTATTGAGGTCTTCCAGAGTCTCTGCCATCACGACTATATCATCGGCAAACCGTAGGTGGGTGATGTACTCGCCGTTTATGTTGATGCCAAGTCCGTTCCAGTCCAGAAGCTTAAAGACGTCTTCCAATGCAGCGGTAAATAGCTTCGGGGAGATAACATCTCCCTGACGCACTCCTCGCTGTAATTGGATTGGCCTCGTATTCTGATCCTGTATACGGACTGACATAGTGGCGTTTTCGTACAAACACTTCAGCGCTTGGATGTACCGATAGTCGATCCGGCATCTCTGCAGTGATCTCAATACAGCCCAAGTTTCCACCGAATCAAAGGCTTTCTCATAGTCCACAAACGCTAAGCAAAGTGGCCGGTTATACTCTTCGGTCTTCTGTATAACCTGCCGCAGCGTATGGATGTGGTCTATGGTGCTGAAGCCTTTTCGGAACCCGGCCTGTTCGGGAGGCTGGAAGTCGTCGAACCTACGAGCGAGACGATTCGTAATGACTCTCGAGAACAACTTATAGACATGGCTCAGCAGCGAGATGGGTCTATAATTCTTCAGCAGGGTATTATCGCCCTTTTTGAAGAAAAGAACCACCACGCCTCTGTGCCATGCCTCTGGCGTTATGCCCTGGTCGATGACGGAATTGAACAGTCGCTGAAAGACTTTAAGGACCGGTTTTCCACCTGCTTTCAGGAGTTCCGCTGTGATTCCGTCATCACCTGGCGCCTTGTTGTCCTTAAGTTGTTTGAGAGCCATACTAATCTCGTATAGGCTGACGTCCGGGATATCTTCGGTATAGTGTCGGGTCAATTTGGCTCTGGGATCTTTAGCCAAATCTTCAACAGGCTTCTGTGTTGACGTGTACAGCTGTCCGTAGAACTTCTCAACCTCTCTCAAAATCTCAGGTTTAGACGAAATGAGACTACCGCTGTCGGTCTTCAGTCGCGTCAGCTGGCTTTGACCGATAGACAGATCTCTCGCGAACACCTTTGAGCCTTTGTTCCGCTCAATGGTTTCTTTGATACGCTCGGTGTTAAAGTATCGCAGATCGCGTTTCTGTGATTTAGAGATCTGTCTATTAATCCGCCGATAAGCAAGGGCGTCTCCTGAAGACTGCAGTCTCATTTCACGTCTCTGTTCCATGAGATTGAGAGTATGGTCTGAGAATTTTTTGGTTCTACTTCTACGGTGGGTCTTAAAGAACCTAGACCCGACCGCATGGACAGTTTCCACCAGCCTGTTGTTTAGTTCGTCCACAGAATCGCAATCTGCCAGGCAAGCGAATCGGTTTTGCAATTCGAGTTGGAAGCTCTCGGGGTTCTGGATATGGGCGCGAGAAGGTCGGAGCGTTGACTTCATCAGTCTGGCCCTTTCGAGCTTTATGTTCAGATTCAATGTGCCTCGTACCATACGGTGATCGCTGCCGGTTTTTACCCTATTGATCACAGAGACATCATTGAATACATGCCGCTTGGTAGACATGATGAAGTCGATCTCATTTCTCGTAGAACCGTCGGGGCTCATCCAGGTCCACTTCCTGTGTGGCCGCTTTTCGAAGAAAGAGTTCATCATAAAGAGGCCCTCTTTCTCCATGAAGTCGGCCAACATTTGGCCCCTATGGTTCCGTCGCCCATAGCCAAATTGTCCCACTTTCAACTCTACACCGCTTCGCTTACCCAGCCTTGCGTTGAAATCCCCCATCACAACACTGTAGTAGGTATTAGAGGCATGCATGGCTTTTGATATATCCTCATACATGACCTCTACTTCCTCGTCGGTATGTGTCGATGTCGGTGCGTAGACCTGTATGACCTTCAGCGAATACCGTTTGGTTATTCTGAGTATAAGGTACGCTACCCTGCTCGACACACTTTCGACTTGCACAATGTTGTTAACAAGGGACCTGTGGACGAGAAACCCGACACCACCCTGGGATTTTTGATCGCCCTCCCGGTAGTAAAGCAAGTTGCCGGATTTAAGGGTTATCGAGTCCTCCCCCTCTCTTCGGACTTCAGATAACCCTATGACACCCCAATTCAACTTGCTCACTGCTTCTTCCAGCTCGATGATCTTTTCGTCGGTCCTCAAAGTGCGTGCGTTATATGTTGCCAGGTCCAGTCGTCGGGGTTGGCAGCGGAATCTCTTCCGGAGATTCTTGACACCCCCTGCCCCGCCGTTACCGTAACCGCTGCCAGAGCTAGGAATAGCGGGGCCGCCGGGGACTAGGGGCTGTGGCTTTATTGTGCAATCCATATGCAAAGGGTTATGCCCTTAATCGCCACGCTGGGCAGGCGGGTTGGCGATCGCAGGGCTAGACTATTGTACCGATGTCGCTGCTGCCCGACATCGGCCCTTGCCATTTTGTAGTCTAGCCGATGTGAAATGGTTATACCGCCATTTGTCGGTCGTCAGAGCCTCGTCTGTTGATTAGCATGGGGCACCACGTGCAGGTGAGGTTGACAATTGGAGTGCTGAGATGGAGGTGCACTCCCTTACCCCCCAATTCGAAAGATGTAAGATCTTCTAACAAAGAGTTTTTGGGGAATTTCGAAAAATCTAGTTTTATTCCTTGTCTACATTATAAAGGGAACTTCTGTGTGAAACTTCAGCTTTCTAGGTCCATAAGTTTGGGGATGAGTTAGTCAATAAGTGAATCAAGACATTTGTATGTATGTGTATGTATATGGATTCCTTCCTGTATGTATGTGTATGGGTTCCTTAGAGAATGCCGCATCCACACATTAACCACAATCCGATGAAACTCTGATGACATCACCATCACAATGGCGCGTTATAATAAATGACCCGCAAGAATTAGCCGCGGATGGCTAATCGAACCGCTATTATCTATCCATGAGTATCATTTAGATACCCTTGTCAACACGAACCCACCCGCATCGACCTTGTTCTTATCACGATAGAGTTCAATTTCGAACAAGTTACGAAGATGTCGGTAAACTTTTTTGTACCGTTTCTAGTATTGATATCGAACGTTTAGATTTATATTAAAATCATTATTATTGTTACTTAATTTAAAATTGATTTCATATAGATACTGATTTGTTCAATCTTAATTTATAATTATAGGAGTTTTATGGCGAAACCGTTAAGTATAACTTTAATATTATAATGTTCTCTAACATTGTTCGAAGAACTGATGGACGTTGGGGTCCCAAGGTGCTTGACCGGCGACCTCGCACCAACAAACGTAGCTTTGGAAGACCCCCCACTAGATGGACGGACAACCTCAAGCGAGTCGCTGGTAGCCGATGGAAACAGGCGGCACAAGATCGTGTTCTGTGGTGATCCTTGCAAGAGACCTATGTCCAGCAGTGGACGTCTATTGATTGAGACGACGACGACGAATATTTTAAAATTTAACAGTGGGTTCACAAGTGCACTCCCTATTCTCTCACTCTCATAACCCCTGGGACGGCAGTTCGACATAACTAGAGAACAATCAGGACGACGGACCAACGGTTTTACATGCTCTCCGAAGCACGGCGGTATACCATCGAAAACTTCGCTTCTCCGAAAGATCTAACTAGTACTGAAAATTTTTTGGCAGATTTTCTATACTTACCAATAAGTTATAGGTACATAATATTATAATGTCAGTATTAAAATCACCGCTTTTAAAAAATTCGCGAGTTATTGCAAAAAAAAAGGATAACAAAACTCGACTGCGTAAAACAGCAAAAGACTGCCTATTAATCGTCCGTCCGGTTTAGATGAATCCATAGACTTCTCATTGATTAAAATCCATCCAGCCGTTGGGATTTTTCGAGAGTATAAAAAATACCACATTCATACGCGTATCATAGATACTTTGCTGCCGCGCAATCGATAGAAAAGGTTTAAAAAAAACTTTTTTTAAATCGTCGGTAACTTAAAATATAATCCACACTTACACAACTTACATCATCTTATCTAGGTCACAGGAACCTTCCTTAAGAGCTGAAGTCTTAGCGTAATTGATATATATTGCAGTGGAAATTACAATTTATGTATGTACCGGGTGTATTAAGCTGATAGTTTTATCCCACGGTTGCGTCTGTGTAGAGTCACTGTTGAGTTATATAGCAGTTTGAGTTAAGCATTACTCTACTTTTCTTTGTTGCAAGTGGACATTGTTTTGCCTTATTTCTACACTAGTTCAAATTACTCACAAGTCAAAACCTTTAACGTGTAGCATTTTAGTTTAGAAAAGTCATAAATATTGAACCTACCTACTTAAGAGCGTTGACGCGGCCTGTGCCATTTTAGCTCATTTTTAAGCTATTTTGACCCTTCATAAGTTGTTAATCAATGCATTTACTTAAAAACTTATTTATACTACATTGTAGATAATTTTCTGTTCTAGGGAATTGGAAGACAACATTTTGCAATTTATTGATAGTTTTTGTCTTATTGCCAAAATACCAAAGGCCTATTTTTGAATTTTGGGTTTCGTGTAATCTTTGACGTTCACTACGTCTTAAGTTACTTGTTCAATTCACACACTAAGATATATTTATTAAAGGAAATGTCCTGAACTAAAGACATGGAAGAAAACATTTTTTCATTTTGTATTTTTTACATCATAAAAATTCAAATAAAGAAATTGTAATTTCAGTAAATTGTAGACATATAAAACCGTCATTTTAGTAGATTATTTTTCGACATTTATAAGTAAAATTAAGTATTTATAAAAGTAAAACACATTTGCAATAATATAAACAAAAAAAAATTTGAAAGGAGAATGCCCAAAAATCTATGGGCGTGTAACCCAGTCGTTTACAAGCGTGTTGTATGCAGCATTTATTGCAGGTTTATTCCTGATAACCAAACACACCATTTTAATACCTCTAGGTCCTGCCGTTTTTGAATAAATCTAAGTTTAAGTTCGAAAATGATTCTAGGTTATGTGTAGTTTATGATTGTTAAACTAGTAAGGAAAGCCGTGTATCGTTCCTGCCGATTTGAATTATTTGTTCCGCGCACTATACTTAACATACCTGTTGCAACGATGTCCATGTTGAGAGTAGTTTGCAATGTAGAATCTAACGAAGACCCATCATGTCTTAGCATCATATCAAAGGCATCATGTTTACATTCAAGTGACAATTAATACACCTCAACATTGTTATCCAAATCACGAGCAAAAATCAGAATCCGTAGAAAGTAGCGTAAAGTCGACGAGTAGGCGAGATCGAATCCGTATAGTATAGCAAAAGTCGTTGGTAAGGATAAACAATAAACCATAGAATTAATATTGGTCTCCGCTGCGCTATAATAAACATTCAAAATGTAAACAGAGTAGACGTCACTAGCGTCACATACAACTAAAACAATGACATGTCACATTGGCATCTTGAAATATAATAAGTTTCTTTACACAAAATCAAGAAGGTTGTAGTTCTATTCCATTCCATTGCACAAAACGCAATGAAGTTAAAATAATATTATAACAAAATAATATTATTAATTATTACTTATTTACTTTAATCATATTGTACGATTTACAACAAGTAACAAATAAAATAATGTATTAAAAATAAATATCTGTTTTATTTCAAGTGACATGATTTTTTAGTAACAAAACTTTTTGTTTGGGCATGTATGCGTAGAAAGTAATGCAAATGGCCACCAGACATGCCAGAGAACAGGAAGAGACGGTTGAATTCCTTTTTTATTGCATTTTTTTAAAAGCAGCTTTAGCATTAATAATTATTAATTTTCAAATTGTCATATATTCGTAAGATAATTTTTAGTAAATTACATTTTGTGTAAATGTTTGGGTCAGGGATGATCATTCTCCTTTACCACTATTTGTTTCCAAAAAATAACTTTGAAACCCAGTACAAAACGCAGAAAGTTGCAGTAGGAAATTGAACTAGGAAACTAGTATGGGCCGAGGCCTCTCTGAGAACGGACGTAACACTTTTTGTCTCGGCAATTCTGGATTACATGAAATATACGTAAAATTGTAGTGCGACTGTCACTTTTCAATACTAGATATTTTTAATGCTCACTATTTTTTGTTACAGATAGATTAAAATTTTTGACGCATTTTTTAATTGTATTATATATGTTACCGGAAATGTATGTAATCCGTCATTGTGTACAATTCCTAGGAAATGTATGTAATTCCTAAAATTGCACGGAAAAGTGTAAAATAAATTATATTAGATACATTTCCTAGGAAATCTATACATATCCTAAATAGCAATCGGAAAAACATTTGAGATATCAATAAGTACGCGAGGATATCGGGGCGAGGGGAGGGTATTGCATCGTCTGATCAGGCGATCGCGCTAGTAAGAGGAGGTACTTATTACTTTATCTTAGGCGGAAATCATATTTTCAAAATTATTTCTTTTTTTCAGAAGTTAGGTTAGGTTAGGTTAGAACACAAATATCCATGTGCCCAGCCGCAGGACGGGCACTTAGGTTCTATTGGGTCCTAGGTAGAATGTGGTCCAAAAGAAAGCATTATTTTTATACATTTCCTAATACGATATAGGAATTATCTATAACTAACTTTTGCCCGCGGCTTCGCCCGCGTGAATTTAGGTTTTTCACAAATCCTGAGGGAATCGTGGATTTCTGGTTCCCGTTCCCGCTCCCTTTTCCAACCTTTATACTTACTTTCAAGGTAGTTTGCTATAGTGATCTACCTATAGCTAGCTGTAGCTATAGATTTGGGTTTTTTTCAAAATCCCGCGGGAACTGTGGATTTTTCCAGGATAAAAAGTCTGTTTTAAGTCAGGGCATCATCTATCTCCATTAGTTAGCTTACATCCTAGGGATATAGGATACTTTTTATCTCGGAAAATTAAAAAGTTCCCATGGAATTTTTAAAGGTCCGTCCGTTTAACCGATTTATACGAAATTTGGTAGGTACAGCTGAGGTAGCTTGCGTCCCGGAAATTGATATAGGCAACTTTTATCCCGAAAAAGCAAATAGTTCCCACAGGATTTTTAAAAACCTAATTCCACGCTGACGAAGTCGCGGCCATCATCTAGTACATAATATTATGTGAAAAATGAACTAGAATAGCTATACAAAAACTATCGTTCGGTAACTATTAAAATTTAAAATCGAGAAATGACATCAAAATGAACATGGCGGGCTTACATTACAAATTGGTAACTAACAACATACTTTTGTTGACAAAAGTTTTTGATCTCTCTTGTATCTCTCGCGGAAATGACTGCTGTCTAAGTAATTTAACATATTATAATATTTTTTTTAATTTAACACATACGCTACTTTTTATCCGGGAAAAATCCAGAGTTCCTATGGGATTTTTAAAACACCGAAATCTATAGCTATAGGTAAATTACTATAGCAAACTTCCTTGAAAATAAGTATAAAGGTTGGAAAAGAGATCGGGAAAGGGAACCGGAAATCCACGATTCCCTCGGGATTTGTGATAAACCGAAATTCCCGCGGACAAACTCGCGGGCAAAATCTAGTATGTAATAAGTAAATAAACGAGATTTTGAATTAATCTGCATTTTTCTTCACTCTCTTACCCTTACACGAGTAGGTAGGTATGTAAAAAAATCAATATCAGAAGCTGTACTATATTCTCCAATTATATTTTTTACTAGCTGACCCCTGCGACTTCGTTCGCGTGTTTATAGTTTTTTATATAGGATCGGATCGGATCCCATAATTCTTTTATGTACCTATAAACTAAATGTAGCCTGTTACTCCTCATAACATTGAAAGTTCCATTAAAATCGATCCAGCCGTTTCGGAGATTAGCTGGAACAAATAGACAGAACGACAAACATAAATTTAAACGCACACCAGTTTAAAATAAGCCGTACGTTCAAAGATCCGGGTCCCAAGTTATTTGAACCCAATACTGAGGGTTGTAATGTCTGTCATTTCTGAACTAAAACACCTATGACCTTGAAATATTTACGGGACAATACTTAAAGCACTACCTTTCTAACAAAAAAAGAATGAGTTAAATCGAACTACGCGTTAATGAATTACAGCTAAATACACGTTTTAATTTTCTTCCCTTCTCCCAAGGGAACCGTGCTGAATTTCGGGATAAAAAGTATCCTTTGTCCTACCTCGGAGTATAAACTCAAATCGTACCAAGTTTCATTCGAATCCATTCAGTAGTTTCAGCGTGATGCGCGGCCAAGATACAGACAGACAGACAGACAGACAGACAGACAGACAGACAGACAGACAAAAATGAAACAAATTGCAGTTTTGGCTTCAGTATCGATTATAGAGTGCCCTCCAATAAAAATTTTCAAAATATCTTCAATGTACAGAATTGGATCTGTTACAGTTTTATTATATTATAGATGTACTGGTCTACTCTATAAGGTCTTTTTCAAGCATTATACATTAATTATGCCTGCTTTATAAAATTAAAAATCTTCGAACTAAAAACTAATAGGTGCCTAAAAATATTGAAAAAAAATAATAGCCCATTTGAAAACGGTAAAAGGATCAAAACGGTTTGTTACACTACACTGCAATTGCTGCGACCTGTTCATTCACGTAAACAAATAATCTCAGGTAAATGCCTAAACTTGCGAAGCGGGTTGGTGCGTCAACGCTCTTAATTAAAAAAAAATACTTCAGACAGTGTAGGCCCCAACGTAGTTTCTTGTGCCTCACTCATTATATCTGGAAGAACCTACGGTGGGTTCTGAACCGTGCACCAGGAAATGCGGCTTTGGAAAATCCACCACTATGTGGACGGACGATCTCAAGCAAGTCGCTAGTAACTGCTGGATACAAGTAGTACAAGATCGTGTTCTATGGCGAGTCTTGCAAAAACCTAGGTTCGTATGGTGGATCGGTTGGGACTACTATAACGAAAAATCAACATTTTTATGAATCACCATTATCTTACTCTACAGAGCACGGGTCTACTCTCAGAATGGAAAACTGTAGGTCTGGTAAGTACCACGCTGGTCAAGTGCTGATTGGTAGACTTCACACGCCTTTGAGAACATAGTGGAGAACATAGTGGAGATATTTAATTACTTAAGATACTTACTCCGAAAAGTTGAGGTAGCTATTTACCGGATTGATGCATTTCAACTACGACACTTAATGTTCTTCAGTTTTGCTATCTCCCTCATAATAATATCATCATCATGATCAACCCATTACCGGCTCACTACAGAGCACGGGTCTCCTCTCAGAGTGAGAAGGGTTTTGGCCATAGTCTACCACGATTGGCAGACTTCACACACCTTTGAGAACGTTATGGAGAACTCTCAGGCGTGCAGGTTTCCTCACGATGTTTTCCTTCACCGTTAAAGCAAGTGATATTTAACTACTTAAAACGCACATAACTCCGAAAAGGTATAGGTGCGTGCCTGGGATCGAACCCACGACCTCCGATTAGAAGTCGGTCGTCCTAACCACTAGGCTATCACAGCTTTTAATATGATAATAATATGACATCAAAATACTTACCTACCCTGGTTACCTACCCTGGCTAACCTAGCTTAGTAGTAAGGTATGGTTCGAACTCCGAGTATATTATGCAGATGACAAAGTAAATCCAACATATATATAAAGTAGTAGTAGTTCCATAGTAAAATTGTTTGTTATAAATTGATATGACAGCGGCGTCCGGTATCGAACTGGTTATACGTACATTAATCATGCGCCTCGGTAAAATATGCTTCGACCACTGGCTATGTGAAAGCGAGCATTATTGAATTCGTACAACTAGAGTAAATCTTGTTGTAAGTAATACGATTTATTGTGAATGTTTTCTATGTAAATGATATAAGGAAAGGGTAAGTTGTTTTCTAGACATATTTAAAAGTAAGTACGTAAGTACCGTTTTTTTTTTTTTGACGTGGTGGAAACCTTTTATAGGTACCCCCGTTCTGCGGCCGAATGCGGCAGAACGAAGGTTATGTGGGACTCCAACCGGGTATACCCACTAAAACCACCACGGCATGACCCTCATGCTGTGTGCTGGACGCCTGGGGAACCCAAAGTATGCATCCCAGGTGTCCGGCAGCCGCCCCAGCTGGGGCTCCCGCTCGCCTCTGGGCTGTCCCTCCAGAGGCTCGCGCCCTCCCGTAATTTTTTAACGAGGTTTTCTTCCTCCCGCGATGGGCATCGCTGCCCCCCGCCCCGGGGTGTCTCACCCCCAGTTTCATCCGCAGTGCCCTCTGCTAATCAGAGGGACACGCGGAGAAACCTCCCTCCGCCAGGTCATTGGCCATGGCTAACAATATCCCCGAAATTATTAACCACTAGCATCTGCCCGCGGCTACGCCCGCGTGATATTCGGTTTTAAACAAATCCCGAGGGAATCGTGGATTTCCGATTCCCGTTCCCGCTCCCTATTCCAACCTTTATACCTACTATCAAGGAAGTTCGCTATAGCAATCTACCTATAGCTGTAGATATATATTTCGGTTTTATCAAAATCCCGTGGGAACTGTGCATTTTTCCAGGATAAAAAGTAGTCTATGTGTTGCCAATGCATGCAACACAGCAAACTATTGCAATAATGTGCTATGTGAGCGTGATTTACCTAAGAACAGTCAACGCCTTCTATCGCGTTTTTGGAAGTCTATATCTATTTTAGTCCCACAGGAATACTTTTCCGGGATAAAAGGTAGCCTATGTTTTAAGTCAGGGCATAAGCTATCTCCATTCAAAATTTCAGCCAAATAAGTTCAGTAGTTGCGGCGTGATTGAGTAACAAACATCCAAACATCTAAACATCCAAACATCGACACTTTCACATTTATAATATTATAGTAGGATTGGTATTGTGATTATGTGTGATAGCTTCTGCCCGCAGTTTCACTCGCGTGAATTTCGGTTTTGAACAAATCCCGAGGGAATCGTTGATTCCCGGTTCCCGTTCCCGCTCCCTTTTCCAACCTTTATACTTTCTATCAAGGATGTTTGCTATAGTAATCTACCTATAGCTGTAGATATAGATTTCAGTTTTATCAAAATCCCGTGGGAACTGTGGATTTTTCCAGGATAAAAAATACATACGCATACAGATGCATGCAACTATTGTAATAATGTGCTATGTGAGCGTGATTTACCTAAGAACAGTCAACGCCTTCTATCGCGTTTTTGGAAGTCTATATATATTTTAGTCCCACAGGAATACTTTTCCGGGATAAAAGGTAGCCTATGTTTTAAGTCAGGGCATAAGCTATCTCCATTCAAAATTTCAGCCAAATCGGTTCAGTAGTTGCGGCGGAGAAGAGGAACAAACATACACACAAACTTAACTTAATAACGCCTTTATAACATTAGTGTGATTGTTATTTTCCTCGCTAGAGAGCTCCGATAGCATACGCGTCCGATCGCTGCTAAATTCAAAATGCTATATGGGGAGAACTTTACGCACCGCCCCGGCCGGCCGGCTGGAACCGCGCGCCGCGCGTAAAGGCTATGTCCCGCAATTTTTAAATCTGTAATATCTTCGAAAATATTCATTTAAATCATATGCTGTAAAGGGCCATATAGATCTATAATAAATCAACAATGTACTTAAGGTATTTAATTAGATAAGGATTAATGCTGTATTGGTTAAAATCGCTTCTAAAATTAGCCATTATTTGTCGTAAAAAAGTAAATGACAAAAAAAGTTATTGTGGGATATCCATAAGAGATAGACATATACCATCGCGGAGTTTTCTATAGACCTTTTCAATGTGTACAATACTTAGTACATTATATTGATAAATCTCGTAGGGTTCAGCCTGCGTTTGCAATGTAAGCGGAAAAATGTAATTATTTACGACATCACATTAGAAACCTCAAAAATATATAAAATATGAAAGTGTGGATGTTTGGATGTTTAGATGTTTGTATGTTTGGATGTTTGTTACTCAATCACGCCGCAACTACTGAACCGATTTGGCTGAAATTTTGAATGGAGATAGCTTATGCCCTGACTTAAAACATAGGCTACTTTTTATCCCGGAAAAGTATTCCTGTGGGACTAAAATAGATATAATCTTCCAAAAACGCCATAGAGGGCGCGGACTGTTCTTAGGTAAATCACGTTCACATAACACATTATTGCAATAGTTTGCTGTGTTGCATGCATTGGCAACACATAGGCTACTTTTTATCCTGGAAAAAATGCACAGTTCCCATGGGATTTTGAAAACCCCGAAGTCTATATCTACAGCTATAGGTAGATTATTATAGCGAACTTCCTTGATAGAAAGTATAAAGGTTGGAAAAGGGAGCGGGAACGGGAACCGGAACTCCACGATTCCCTCGGGATTTGTTCAAAACCGAAATTCACGCGGGCGAAGCCGCGGGCAGAAGCTAGTTTATAATATTATAGTAGGATTAGTAGGATTGGTATTGTGATTATGTGTGATAGCTTCTGCCCGCAGCTTCGCTCGCGTGAATTTCGGTTTTGAACAAATCCCGAGGGAATCGTTGATTCCCGGTTCCCGTTCCCGCTCCCTTTTCCAACCTTTATACTTTCTATCAAGGAAGTTCGCTATAATAATCTACCTATAGCTGTAGATATAGACTTCGGGGTTTTCAAAATCCCATGGGAACTGTGCATTTTTTCCAGGATAAAAAGTAGCCTATGTGTTGCCAATGCATGCAACACAGCAAACTATTGCAATAATGTGTTATGTGAACGTGATTTACCTAAGAACAGTCCGCGCCCTCTATGGCGTTTTTGGAAGATTATATCTATTTTAGTCCCACAGGAATACTTTTCCGGGATAAAAAGTAGCCTATGTTTTAAGTCAGGGCATAAGCTATCTCCATTCAAAATTTCAGCCAAATCGGTTCAGTAGTTGCGGCGCGATTGAGTAACAAACATCCAAACATACAAACATCTAAACATCCAAACATCCACACTTTCACATTTATAATATTAGTAGGATGTTACCGGGGTGCACCGGCCCGAATACTGCTCTTCCCCTCGGACGTATCCAAGAGGACCAGCAGCACCCAGGCACACTTGGAGGTTACCTGGCTAGCACCCCAAGTACGTAAGTACCTACCCAGTACCCACCTAACCTACCTGGGTATTGGTTTGTTTTCTTTGCATACTTTTGCCGTTCTTAAAGTAGACTTTGAGGTACGCGACGCGTGCCACCATAAGATTTAGGTGACACTTACACACTTTGTATGGAAAATAGAAATGTATGGAGGATATTTGAAGTGATAGCACTTAACCATAGATAGCACTCAGCAGACGATGGCGTGACATTTAGGTGTGTCGCGTATTGCAAAGTCTGCCTTAACTGACCGAGCAGTCAGAGAATGATGAGCACGAAAAGATTCTTTGATTATATTTCCATTTTTACGATAACTTGTGCCTTTGTATTTACCTACTATACATAGGTACATGTACCTGTAAAAAATCTTAACAATTATTTTATAGCATTTACTTATTTAAATAAAAGTCAACCTTTAACCCGTGTCTACAATACACCAATAATAATTCAAAATAGCGAAGAGTAAAGCGGGCAGCTCTATAACTAAGCACGAGATAGTGTCCAGCAATACAATAATTAAGCTCGCCACAATTCCTAATGACGTCGACAAAAAACCTCTGAATGTTATTCGATGCTACAAAAACCTGAATCGCCGTTCCGACATAGACTAACGAGACGGCGCACTGACAGATGGGTCACTCAGAAGTCAGAAAGACATCAACAAATGGTTCATTTGGTGATTTTTAGGGTTCCGTCATGTCCGTCCGTCTGTCTGTCCGTCCGTCCGTCCGTCCTCGGTTAATCTCAGAAACTATTAGTGCTAGAAATCTGTAATTTGGCATGGGTATAAATATTAATTACGCCGACAAAGTGGTGAAATAAAATTTTGATAAATATTTTTTTAGGGTAGCTCCCCTACAAACAATTTATCAAAGAACTATGAACTCATCAACTCATGAAACTTATTCACCAAACAATTCAGTTAAAGGTAATCTTTAAAGTTCTGTACCGTAGGCACACCCCCGATAGTTCATAAAAGTGAACCTAATAGTGACAAAATCAATCAAGTGAGACAAGTCCCTTGTCTCGCTCGAGTGACTACTAGGCGTACTTCTACGCGGACGCAGATTGGCAGTGGGGAGTAAGTGTCCTTTACGCAGCCCTCCATCATGTAATATGTGCTCTTAAAAGAAGTTAGGTATTACACATGAAAACATGTCTTTCATGTAAAAAATGGATTTGTGACTGTGCCACTTCTACTTTAATTTTATAATCTACACGCCTTTGTACAATCACAAAAAGTTTTGATATTAAGTAGACTGCCGCGAACGTAGAGATAGTGGAGTCGCCTTACGATCTTAGACGCATGAACGCACGATTAATATTTTCGGCCTGATTTTGATGTCCCACCACGGCCCAGATGCTCAATGAATACACTTACAATGATAAAAAAATTATTTCACTACGACGGAATACATGAACAAGTTACGCACACTTCAATCATTGTGATCACTGATCGTGTATGCACGCCAGAAATGTTCATTGACTGAGGCGGGTCCGTTTTTTTATACTTAATTTTTTTTCGATCTACGACCGCGAAGATGAATCGTCGGTTTTTGAGCGGGCACAAACCAGGCTTGACCGTCACTAATATATCAAATGAAAAGGATATCTTTCGAAAAAAATGTATACAATAATCATTGAACAAACAATCCTAAATAGTAAATAGTCTTGAAACTGATATAGTGATATTATGTACGAGTTGATTTGATGTGGCTTTCAATAAATAGTCTTATGTAAATGTTTATCGAGTGGGTACATCTAAATAGATTTTACATTAAAAATATATATACGTATAGTACTTACTTAGTAAAACAATTCTTGTCCTTTGAAAAAGTTTGAAATTATTTTTGTCTTAAGTATAAAAAAAAATTGGCTTATAATTAATCAATATTTTTTTTCCTTTATTCCATACTAGCTGATGCCCGCGACTTCGTCCGCGTGGATTTAGGTTTTTTAAAAATCCCTTAGGATCTCTATGATTTTTCGGGATAAAAAGTAGCGTAAATGTGTTAATCCAGGGTAAAATCTATCTCCATTCCAAACAGCCAAGTCCGTTCTGTAGGTGCAGCGATAAGGAGTAACAAATATACACACATACATACATACACAGAAACTTTCGCCTTTATAATATTAGTGTGATTCTAACCCGTTGGTTTCATTGCGGCATCGTATCGGAACGCTCAATCGCCAGGGTGGTATCTAGCCACGGCCGAAGCTGAACCAAACCTGAAATCCGGGAATCAGCCGGGAATCGAACCCGCGATCTTCCACTTATGAGGTCACAGCGCTCAATGCGGCGCCAGGGAGGTCGTCAAATCGTCCTTATCTATTAGGGAGACGCGCAAATATTTTACGAGCACTTTTATCGATTTTTCCCACGAGTGGTGATAGTACTGGCGTCTAACAACTACACCACGATAAATGCTTGTCTGATATCTTATCTGATTACGAAGTAAATTACTTTTGTAAAAGGGTCCAATAGGGCTTAAACGGATTTAATGAGAAGTACCTATTTAGATAAATCTTGAAGCACACCCCCGACACTCCATACATGCGAACCTACTGCTGACAAGGACAAAGCTATGCGTAAAATTATTATTATTTCTATACTAATAAATAAAATTGAAGTGTCTGTCTGTAATATCGAAATAACTACCTCATATTAAGCTCATATGGTTATTTGAACGCTACCATAACAGAATCACACGTTTTTAAAATTTTTGTCTGTCTGTCTGTCTGTCTGTCTGTCTGTTTGAACGGGCTAATCTTCGGAACGGCTGAACCGATTTTGACGGGACCTTCACATACAAGTAGAGAATTAACCAGGGAGTAACATAGGCTACTTTTTTAACCGACTTTCAAAAAAGGAGGAGTTGTGTTTTTCTACCTATGTACACCGATATCTCCGAGATTTCTGAACCGATTTGCGTAATTTTTTTTTAATCGATAGAGAAACATTGCGACCCTGTTCTATAAAAAATTTGGATTCCAACTCTTCAATCCTGATGCTGTAGGGGACCTAATCCCCAAAACTAATGGGTTTTAGAAACTTTCGGTTATTTAAATTGATATTGGGGGTACCAATTAAAGACTTTATCGTTGAATGAACTCGAGTAGGTACATATCCAACTCCTCAACCCTGATGTTGTAAGGAATTGTATTCCGAAATCGAGGGGATCCCACGGGATTTTTCCGTTTTGGGGACGGGTTTCTACAGATAAGCTACTTTTTGTTCTGGAAAATCAAAAGTTCCCACGGGATTTTTAAAAACCTAAATCCACACGGGCGAAGCCGTGGGCATCATCTAGTTGCAAAATAAAAACGGTTGTACCGAATGTAGAACATTAAGATAAGAGGCTTTAGGTTCATCTTACTCTGATAACATAGTTTTTCGATATTCGAAATCTAGTAACGTTGTAGAAATGTGCAAACTGTGCATAATCCTAACTGTACTATAGACTTATGAACATAATCATTTATATGGGAAGCACAAATGGGTACATAAGATAGGCACATAAGACACAAACATTTAAATATGGGAAGTACATAGTTGCAAGTCCTCACAAGTGCAGTAAACCTGTCCTGTACACACGTAATGAACACCACTACACTTAAGGTGGAGCGATATTCTATTCTATAATTATTATTATATGATACTAATGAACATTATAACCACTCCTTTAGGTTGCGCAGTCGCGGCAATAATAACATTGTATGACAACAAAGTTACAAACATTTATATGGGAAGTACACAGTTGCAAGTCCTCACAAGTGCAGTAAACCCAGCCGAGTCCTGTACACACGTAATGAACACCACTACACTTAAGATGGAGCGATACAAGTCGCATGTCCGCCTGGAAGCCGGCCAGCGTCCATTCAGAGCGCACTTGAATTAATCAATTGTTTTAATCCGCCGGTGAATGCAGCTGTTGAACGCGCTAACTGTTAGGGTGAGGGCATGTTAGCGGGGAATAGCGTTGAGCGTGGCTTTTAGCGAATAACTCGAGCTTGGAAGCTATACTTAGAGACATGACTGACTGACTTACTGAGTGACTGATTGAGCGATCTATTAATGCACAGACTAAATTTTAAAGTTTTAAACCTGAAATTTCAAGTTTCTAATCCCAGGAGTTGAAACTTGTTTTGACAGATTTCTTCATGACATAGGCACTCACTAAAGCGCAGGTCCAATTGGGACTCCGCTACCGCGTCTTTTCATACTACGACAGAGCTAAGCGAAGCCAGCGATGCGAACTTGCGAGCTCTCATAGTCTAGCAACACGAGGGAAGCGAAACGAGGTTCGTTTCGCTCCCAATGTGGCCTGCGCATATATGTAAATTTTTAAGAATTTTAAAGATTCCAATTATGATTTTTTTTTATTTTTTTTTGTATCATCAAGTGAGATAGCAGTTCTCTAGCAACTCACTCCTCTGAGAGAGAGTGAACTGCTCTCTAACTAGCAGTGAGAGCTAACTTGTTTGTTGTTAAATTAAAAAAAATATCTATCTTATAAGTTTACCTATGCGACGAAGTGCAAACCTATTACAACCCGCTTCCTCTCTTCCCTTGGACCAAACCCAATCGTCGTCAAGATCTATTTATTGTCAGAGCACGTGTTATTCTATTTGACATAAAATGCATTCTAAATGCCTCGTTAGTTAGTGCGTTTATTTCACTCGTTTGATCTGTGGAATGCTGCAAAGGGTTTGCGTGTTATCTATTGTTTTTGGTGTCACCGAAAATACGGATTTAGTTAAGCTGTTAACTAATGATTTTCCATACCTACTAATAATAATAAATGCAAAAGTAACTCTGTCTGTTTGTATTTTACGCATTCACGCCTAAATCGCTGCACCGATTTTGACGAAAGGTACTACCTATAAGACCTTGGAGAAGGACATAGATATTTATTCCGGAAAATCATAAAGTTCCTAAGGGATTTATAAAAACATAATCCACGCGGTCGAAGTCGCGGGCATAAGGTAGTTTACCCTATAAGCGGTCATGGAACGAATCAACGGCTTTGCGTGCTCTCCAATAACTTTTTTTTGGCCAGTAAGTAGGTACCTACTCGAAACCAGGACCTCATTGGTTTCATCATCATCATCATCATGATCAACCCATTACCGGCTCACTACAGAGCACGGGTCTCCTCTCAGAGTGAGAAGGGTTTTGGCCATAGTCTACCACGCTGGCCAAGCGGATTGGCATACTTCACACACCTTTGAGAACGTTATGGAGAACTCTCAGGCATGCAGGTTTCCTCACGATGTTTTCCTTCACCGTTAAAGCAAGTGATATTTAAATACTTAAAACGCACATAACTCCGAAAAGTTAGAGGTGCGTGCCCCGGGATCGAACCCACGACCTCCGATTAGAAGTCGGTTGTCCTAACCACTAGGCTATCACTGCTTTTCATTGGTTTGCAGCCGAATAATTTAGCCGCTAGGCCGTTGAGACGGTTAGTAATGTAATTATGACTGATTAATTAACTCACAGCGAGACGAAGGTTGACTGATTGGAAATACACATCGACTGACACCAATCGATGTTTTATTATTGCTCCAATCGATAAGGCATATCGAGCAGTCATAGGTCTAAGGGCATCTGTGTCAGAAATTGTGCATCAAGGTCTAGATAACTGATGGCTAAAGTACATTATAATCATTCTGATGATCTTCAATTTTAATAATTATGAAAAGAAATAATATTCGCGATAAACTCAAAAACTACTGAACAGATTTTCAAGTGTATAATTTGTTAAGGTATTGTGTAAATTGGTTGAAATATGACGATAATTGTTTAAAACGTCGAAAAAGTCAAGCCGCCCGCGCCTGGCAGCTTTCGGGACCTTTCAGACAGACCGGCGCGGAGAGCAGAGCAAATTTTAATCGCATTTAAAATAGAAGCTTAAGACATTGAAATAGGCTTTATTTTTACATGTTAACTCTTTTATGATAAGAGGATGCTCGAGCATGCTCCCAATACGCTCTGTGTGAAATATATGAGAGCAGCCGGTCGGCTACTCGTCGAGCCGGTCGGCTGCTCCATGCCCGTGCCCTTTCGCGCTCGAGCATCCGACCGGCTCCGTTCGCGTGCTCTTTCATGCTCGCACAGCCGACCGTAGGCCGAATATGCTCTGCCGTCCGGCCCAAGAGCGTACGCTCGGCTCCGAGCGCATCCGCGTGTCCGTTCACACAGACCGGCGCGGAGAGCAGAGCAAATTTGAACGGCCGGTCTGTGTGAAAAAAAAAAATGCTCTCCGACGCTCTCCGCGCCGGTCTGTCTGAAAGGTCCCTTCTTCAAAAACGCCGTCACAGGGACCTTTCAGACAGACCGGCGAGGAGAGCAGAGCAAATTTTAATCGCATTTAAAATAGAATCTTAAGACATTGAAATAGGCTTTATTTTTACATGTTAACTCTTTTATGATAAGAGGATGCTCGAGCATGCTCCCAATACGCTCTGTGTGAAATATATGAGAGCAGCCGGTCGGCTACTCGTCGAGCCGGTCGGCTGCTCCATGCCCGTGCCCTTTCGCGCTCGAGCATCCGACCGGCTCCGTTCGCGTGCTCTTTCATGCTCGCACAGCCGACCGTAGGCCGAATATGCTCTGCCGTCCGGCCCAAGAGCGTACGCTCGGCTCCGAGCGCATCCGCGTGTCCGTTCACACAGACCGGCGCGGAGAGCAGAGCAAATTTGAACGGCCGGTCTGTGTGAAAAAAAAAATGCTCTCCGACGCTCTCCGCGCCGGTCTGTCTGAAAGGTCCCTAAGCCTCTGAAATATAACAAAACAATGTAAGTATGGTGGGATAGTAGCGAGTAATTATAATCCGTGCGAACCCAGGCCGGGGCGCTAGTAACGTAATATATTACGCAACCTAGCTAAAATCTTGATCTTAAGAATTTTATAAACAAGCTATAATTTAAAAATTAAAAAAACCCGACTGCAATGCTAAAAAACGAACTAAAAAATTAATAAACTACCACCGTACCACTTATATTGTCGTTGTTATTTATTTTGTTTTTCATGATTTGTCACTCCAAATTGATTTAAAACATATAGATTGTATACATTTTCGTACTCGCCTTTTAAAGCCCTTTATTTTGATACCCCACTCGAGGGTCTTGAAGAAAAAAATTTTTTTCAGCCCGCACATTAAAGTGCATAACATTTGCCATTTTGATTTTTTATGAATTTTATGTACCCAGTAACATTTGCGCCGTCAAGACAAATCTAATGACGTATAATTTATCAAAATAGGTTGAGCCGTTAAGTAGTTACGAACTGACATAGGAAACGGTCATTTTCTACGATTTATCACTCCAAATTGTTTACAAATATATAAATTTATACATTTTCGTATTTGCCTTTTGAATCCCTTTATTTTGATACCCCACTCGAGGGTCTTGAAGAAAAATTTTTTTTTCAGCTCGCACATTAAAGCGCATAAAGTCCGCGATTTTGATTTTTTTTTAAATTTAGGTACCCTATAACACTCGCGTCATTGAGACAAATCTAATAACGTATCATTTATCAAAATCCGTTGAGCCGTTGATTAGTTACAAGCGGACATAGGAATGGACATACATACACACAGGTGAAACACATATAGGTACCCAGTCGGGTAAAAAAAAAAGGTAGATATTCTATACCAACCTAATATACCTACCTATCTAGCATGGGAAACCAGAAAGTTGATCTGAGCATCAATAGACCGGAAGTTAGCACTCTAAGTAATAAATTCGAGTGTACACACCCGGCCCGAACGGACAACAACTACGACTTCCCTTTTCCAGCCGAAATGTCAAATTAGTTAATTGGCGTGCAGGGGCAAGGCCTGGCCAAATTGGTCTGGACCATCACACTGATATTATAAAGGCGATAGTACTTTGTATGTTTGTTAGTCTTTCACGCGAAAACTATTAAACGGATTTGGCTGTTTGGAACTGAGATAGATTATACCTTGGATTAACACATAGGCCTTTTTATCCCGGAAAATCATAGAGTTCCCTAGGGATTTTTAAAAAACCTAAATCCATGCGGATGAAGTCGTGTGGGCATCAGCTAGTAGAAATATATCAAGGATACAACGGCGATGTGGAAGAAAAACGCGTGCCAAAGTGACGCACAGTAATTGTGCACTTTCCAAAATCACACTCAGAAGGTACTCACAGAGATTTCGATGTACCTATTTTATTTGTTTTAGAGCACAAAAATAACCATGAAAGTGGTTTTTTGCGCTATTTCGAACTGTAAACAGAAAAATTGAAATAAATCGCAAAAAGGAGGTAGGTATTTCCGTAAGTGTTTATTTTGGCACGCGTGAATTCTTATTAAATAGTGATGATTGCCGATCTACCTATGTATATAATGTGAGTGATCTGGACAATATATTGGTATATTGTGTAACTGCCTCAATAGTCTAGCGGTTGGGGTGCCGTGGTCGACTGTAGATCACGAGGTCCTGGGTTTGAATACCGGACCAAAAAGTATGAGTGTTTTTCTGTTAAAAAATTAAATTAAAAAATTAAACTATTAAAAAATATTAAAAGTGCGAGTTGGAAGTTGGCGGTGTTAGATACACCCCTTTTCTCTGAGAGCACGTAAAGCCGTCGGTCCTGCGCCGTCTCTCTCCGGTCGTATCGCAATGACGTCCTATAGGACTATGAGAGTAAAATAATAGAGAGTGCACCTGTGTGTACGCACACACTTGTGCACTATAATATCTCCTGCGTAGTTGGCTAGTCTCCATCTATAAATGTCCCGTTTCTCTGAGAGCATGTAAAGCCCGCGGTCCTGCGCCTGGTCTCTCTCCGGTCGTATCGCAATGGCGTCCTATAGGACTATGAGAGTAAAATAATAGAGAGTGCACCTGTGTGTACGCACACACTTGTGCACTATAATATCTCCTGCGTAGTTGGCTAGTCTCCATCTATAAATGTCCCGTTTCTCTGAGAGCATGTAAAGCCCGCGGTCTTGCGCCTGGTCTCTCTCCGGTCGCATCGCAATGGCGTCCTATAGGACTATGAGAGTAAAATAATAGAGAGTCCACCTGTGTGTACGCACACATTTGTGCACTATAATATCTCCTGCGTAGTTGGCTAGTCTCCATCTATAAATGTATATAAATGAGCAAGTGTGCTTGTTTTCTTACATCGCCAACTTCCAACTTTGTGCTGGCACTGAGCATTTATTGACAGAAAAACCCAATACTTACCTCATAATTTTTTTTGACCCGACATGGGAATCGAACCCAGAACCTCGTGATCCATAGTCGACCACGCCAACCACTACACCACCGTGGCAGTAATTATATATTAGTAGGAATAACGTTTATAAAGTTTTTTAAAAAGGAGCCTTATTAATACTCTCTAATGAGGGTTTTCTGTAAATGATCCACGAGTTGGCAGCACTGTAGCGAGAGGTCTAATCATCTATCAAAATACATGAGAGTCTTGTAGTTTACGATTATTTTTCATCTTTTAAATCATTAAAAGAGGAATATTCTTTCCGAAAATTCCACAGTGTTGTGCAGTGCCTATTTATGTACAATTAACGAGTGCAAAATATTTGCACGTGATTTGCACCTCTGCGTTTGAGCTCAATCTTTAGCTTAGCTACTTTTCTTAGTCCGTAATCCATATTTCTTTTCGGTTCTTTAGAAATCTACGGGTAACTATCTTGTCACGTTTACTAATGTATTAATCAAGTGAAATATGTTTATACTAGCTGATCCTCGCGATTTCGCACGCGTGGATTCATACAAATCTTATACAAACATTCATCCCCCATTTAACCCACTTGGGGGTAGTTTTTCCAAAATTCCTGAAACATGTAATTCTTTATTTTTAACTGAAAACCTAAATACCAATTTTCATGGATATAACTTAAGAAATGATGTGAAAAATGACGAACTCTCATACAAACCTTCATCCCCTATTTAACCCACTTGAGGGTAGGATTTTCAAAAATCCTGAAACATGTATTTCTTTATTTTTAACCGACAGTACAAATACCGATTTTCACGGATATAACGGATATAACTTGACTGGCCCGTTGGCGCGGTTGGCAGTGACCCTGCCTTCCGCTCCAGGGTCGCGGGTTCGATTCCCGCCCCGAGTCTGGGTGTATTTATAATATGTATGTATGTATACCTTTATTAAAATATGTATGTATTTATATGTAAATATGTCTATCAGTCGGCTGTTACCTATAACACAGGCATTAAGTTGCCTACTTTAGGAACAGACGACCGTGTGTGTATGTGTGAGTATTTATTTATTTATTTAACTTAAAAAATGACGGACTTTCATAGAAACTTTTATCCCCTATTTAACCCCCTTAGGGATGGAATTTGCAATAATTCTTTCTTTGTGTGCGTCCTACGTCATAAAAGGAAGCTACTGTGAAAATTTCAATTTTCTAGCTTCAGTGGTTCAGGCTGTGCGTTGATGATCCGTCAGTCAGTCAATCAGTCAGTCAGGACAAGCCTCTTTATATTAGTATAGATATGGCTGAATAAATGTTTTATTTATTTATTTATCTATTTATATAGGTAGTAAAACAGTGCAAATACGATGAATTTTCGGTAAAATGTTTCATCGGCATAAAACTCAGTACAACTTGACAGTTGTTTAGACCTTACGCCTATGTAGCGACATCTGGTGTCAGAAAAATTAGCGAAAACCCTCATTGCATCATCATTATACTGTAATTATGCGGTTTTATCTCAAAGGGAATCGATTAAAGTTAAGAGTATCATAAAACTTAAGAACATTCGCGAAACAGTGCATCGACCTCGGGAAATTAGGTGCAGTTTTTGTAACTGTGGACAAATTTTTTGATATTATAATAATTTCGTTTGATTTGTTACGGAGTTTGAAGTGACTTATAATGACAGCGAAATATAGTTACGTGTTTTGTATTGTGTTGAGAAAAAAGGCATTAGTTATTTAAAACCTGTATTTGATAACTGTATGGATATTTAGTTTTTTTTTCTACAGTCCGATAACAGCATATTAATGAAGTACTTATTTTAAAGCATATGAGATTATATACAGTTTATGATGTATTCATTGTCTACGATGCTAGCTTGTCTTTGGTTCCACCTCATAATCCACCTTTTAGATTATAAAATGATCCAACAATGTGCGAGACCGTTTAAATTTATGTACATAACATAATTAAATAATTGTTATATGAATTTATTCAATTTTTAAGAGTAACCGCCGTGTTTCTTGCTGATTATTGATTCTAGGTAGGAATGGCATTCCGAGCTAGATATAAATAGATTCACTTGACGACTCAAAAGAACTAATTGTAAAAAAAAAATTGAATAAAAAACTTTATTAATATTCTATCGTCCATTCTATTGACGGCTCGGATTCCATGCAAAGTTTATTTCTTCCGGGATAAAACTAGTATATTTCTGCGCTAAATTTCATCAAGATCGGTTTAGCAGTTAGGCCTTGAAAATGCATTAATTATATTAGGTACTATCATTAATTATATTACTATTGTTATATTCTCAGTAACTTAACTTTGTCTAAATCTACCTCAAAGTCTATATAATAACGTCGATTTAACTAACATTGTTACAAAATATAACGTGATAATTAAATATGACGCGGCATCATCAATAGCGGCGAGAACAACGAAGCAAAGTTAATTATACACCAAGTTAATGAGAGGAAATTAAGATAAATTAGTATTAATTACAACTGTATTGTTACTTATTATTTGTATATTATATACTTACATTTATAAATTAATATATTATGTACTAGCCGACCCCCGCGACTTCGTTCGCATGGTTATAGGTTTTAATATAGAATCGGATCGGACCCCATAATTCTTTTTTGTACCTAAACTAAATGTATCCTAAGTTACTCCTTAACATCACCTATCTGCCATTGAAAGTTCCATCAAAATCGATCCAGCCGTTTCGGAGATTAGCTGGAACAAATAGACAGGCCGACAAACATAAATTTAAACGCACGCCAGTTTAAAATAAGCCGTACGTACAAACATCCGCGTCCCAAGTTATTTGAACCCAATAAATGTCTGTCATTTCTGAACTAATAAACCTATGACCTTGAAATATTTACGGGACAATACTTAAAGTACTACCTTTCTAACAAAAAAAGAATGAGTTAAATCGAACTACGCGTTAATGAATTACAGCTAAATACACGTTTTAACTTTCTTCCCCTCTCCCAAGGGAACCGTGCTGAATTTCGGGATAAAAAGTATCCTATGGCCTACCTCGAAGTATAAACTCAAAACGTACCAAATTTCATTCGAATCCGTTCAGTAGTTTCGGCGTGATGCGCAGCCAAGATACAGACAGACAGACAGACAGACAGACAGACAGAAAGACAGACAGACAGACAGACAGACAAAAATGAAACAAATTGCAGTTTTGGCTTCAGTATCGATTATAGAGTGCCCTCCAATAAAAAATTTCAAAATATCTTCAATGTACAGAATTGGATCTGTTACAGTTTTATTATATTATAGATAGATAGATTACTTTGTTAGTTAATGGGGAGCATAAAAATCTCTTCTCAACCCCCGACGCAAAAAGAGGGTCGTGTTACAGCCGTTTTGTCTGTCGATCTGTCTACCTGTGTGTGTCTATACAAAGGTGGGCTTGATTGGGATGGTTTTGAGCTACGTTTGATGCAAATCTGTTTAGCCGACATGGTAGTAAGTGACGACGCAGACTAAGCTTTTTTTGGTTTATTGAATGGCAACACACTGGCGGTTCATGGGTTGGGTAATAAACAACGACCGAAGCCCCCAATAAAGCCAGATTGATATCAATTCCGAGATAATAAATCTCGATATGACCCAATTGGGAATCAAACCCAGGACTGTAAGATCACACTTGTAAGATCATAGCGCTCACTACTGCGCCAGTGAGTTCGTTCTTAATTATAATAAGTAAGTAGGTAAATTGATCCCAAAGTTTCAAAAGTTCCCGATTCGAACCTTGAACTGCCTCGAAGTAATTTTTATTACGAAAAGTTTATATAAGTACTCAAGGTATATTCTTAAGGTCTTTGGTAGGTAAAAGTCTTTGAGTTACGTCTTAATTAGGCTATTCCGAGAATGTGGCTAGAACTAAAGGAAGTTTCGTAATCATGCAATTTTGCTTATTAAGATAAAAGGTACAAAGAAAAGGAGTAATGAAGAGGAATTTTATGTCGTTCTATAAGAATTAAGACGTAATAGATACTTACTTCTCTATAATAGATATCGTCTCATCATCTTTATCAACCCATTACCGGTCCACGGGTCTCCTCTTAGTGTGAGAACGGTTAAGGCCGTAGTCCACCACGCTGGCGAAGTGCGGATTTGTAGACTTTACACGCATTTGAGAACTTATAGAGAACTCTCAGGCGTGCAGGTTTCCTCACGATGTTTTCCTTCACCGTTAAAGTGTGTGATATTTAATTGCTTAAAACGGATATAACTCCGAGGAGTTAGAGGTGTGTGCCGGAGATCGAACTCAGCCCCCACCGAAAAGGAGGCCGAAGTCTTAACCACTAAGCTATCACCGCTTTTTTACTCAAAATAATTATGAGAAATTTACGATTAAAGTGATTTATTTATTCTGCATAGAGCATGTTTATTGTCTTTGCGGTAGGCAGCATTTCTCCGAGGTATGTGCCGTACTGATAGATTGTAGGTACGGTAGGTACAGAACTGATTTACATGTTTACTTGCCTGGGTCCTAATATTGTCATAGCGGATTCGGGAGATACGGAATGCCGAAGCAGTGGTAAGTAGGTACACTTGACGATTCAAAATTACTTGTAAAAGTGCATTTGTCACACTAATATTATAAATGCGAAAGTTGGTGTGCGTGCGTGTGTGTAAGTGTGTGTGTATGTTTGTTATTATTTAACGCCGCAACCACTGAACCGATTTGGCTGAAATTTTTTTGTTATCCTGGAAAAATCCACAGTTCCCACGGGATTTGGAAAAAACCGAAATCTATAGCTACTGTGATACTAGGTGGATTACTATAGAAAACTTCCTTGAAAGTATAGGTATAAAGGTTGGAAAAGGGAGCGGGAACCGGAAATCCACGATTCCCTCGGGATTTATGAAAAACCGTAATTCAAGCGGGCGAAGCCGCGAGCAGAAGCTAATAAAAATATACATGACGCAATGAGTGAGAAACGTTCAATTTCTCCATGCAGATTAAAATGATAAAGTTTCTAAACTATATAGGTACAAGCCATCTTTACTATTCCAATATTTGACATAATTCGACGGAGCGGCCGGCCACTCATTCAATTAAAATATAAAATTCGGAGCCCTCCATTACGACATTATTAAATACCCCCGGGACTGCCGAAATCGTTCCCGGTTAAGGGCAGGTTTCTAGGTCGTATCGCTAGCTCGTTTCCTAACCAAATTAGGGTATTTACTTTTTGACACGCAAATAATACTGTTTTCCCACCGAATTTCGTCCTGGGTGGCCAACTTTTTATTTATTTATTGTATGATAGGCTTACGCTTGGCGACAATCCTGCCTGGAAAGCAATGATGAGGTCTTAGTTGGCACGCGCTTGCCTTGAAGGTACTCTCAAGTCGAACGAGGCGGGAAACACGGACGCCGGAAGGGCGTTCCACACCCTAGCGGTTGGTATCAGAAACGTCGTGCGACCAGACTGAACGTCAACCACATGGGGATACCAACGCTCACGACTTCTCGCTGTTCTGTGGTGAAATGATGAAGGAGGTTTCAACTTCAACCAGATTTGCCAACTATGCAATGGATCTGGATAGGTGGAAGACCCGTGCATCCATCGGCTTCTCCCACCACTGGGTGGGAAAGGGGCAAAGGGGAATAATTCGTATTTACGCATACACCCACTGCGTTATGGTAGTTTGAGCAAAAATTCACGTGTGCTCTCTATTCCCTCACTCTCGTAGTAAAATGCGACACAAATCCGGCACGATTGAAGAGAGATCATCCGCAAGACCGGTGGCTTTATGTGCTCTCCGATTGTACGAGTGAGTACAGAAAAGTAAGAAAAAAACTGAAAACCTTATTATTGACGACTTCTCTGGCGCAGTGGTGAGCGCTGTGATCTTACGAGCGGGCGGTCCCAGGCTCGATTCCTAGCAAGGTCAGTTTGGGAATTTATGATTTCTCAGTTGATTGAGAGCTTGTCTGAGGCTAGAGACGTCAGCCGTGGCTAGTTACCACCCTAACAGCAAACCCATGGCCTAGCGTTCCGGTACTACCGGTATACCACGTAGAATTCCATATATTGTATGGGTGTAACAAGTGTAAAATAAAAATTTTAAAAACCCCCGACATTCGCCATTTTGTAGCGGCGGCCATCTTGAATTTGCAATAGTACTTACTATTCTACTAGTCAAACCCTTTCATTTGATATCCATATTAAGGGAGTTGTGAAAAAATAATATTATGTAATCGGCCATTTTGTAGCGGCGGCCATCTTGGACCGATTTTCATCAAACATAGCTAACAATACTCTCGACTAATTCACCTTTCAAACAAAAAAAACCGCATTCAAATCGGTACACCCGTTTGAGCGCCACAGGGGAACAGACAGACACACACACACACACACACAGACACGTGAAACTTATAACACCCCTTCGTTTTTGCGTCGGGGGTTAATAAAACTGCCAAGCTCCTTCCAGGTAAGCCTGCTTCTATCTTAGATTGCATCACCACTTACCACCAGAAAAGATACCGGTCAAGGGCTGCCTAAAGAAAACGAATCTAATGTCGCAGAGTAAAAAAAAATTAAGTAGACCTCGTAATATTTACTTTTACGAGTAGGTATATTAAAACTGTGGCAATTTCAAAAGAAACTGCCATTAAGAAATTACGGAGTGCCTTTAAATAATTTTTGAAACAACCCCAAAGTACGACCTTTAGGCTGGAAAGTGTTCAAGACTTAGTTCTTAATTAGCCCTTTTAGTTAATGCGGTTGGAAATTATGTACGTTAAAGGAAAATCGTAGTGTAATTATTATTAAAACGATATAACGAGATGTAAAATGTAGAAAGGAATAAAGGTTTCTTAATAATATTAGATGCGAAGAACATAATATCGTCGTCTTTGTCAATTGATAGCCACTGTTGGACATAATATTAGTAAGGACTCGTAGTCAGTATTCAGTAGTACCACAGGTAGTACTCTCTTGTAAGGACGCCTACACGAGCGGTCTTGCGCCGCTCGTATCTAAGTTGTTTGCTTGAGAATAATATTGTGGACAGAGGGAATCAAAGATGAAATTCACAATCAAATCCACAATTTATTTATTACTAGCGGACCCGGCAGACGTCGTCCTGCCCGCTATTAGCGCCACCTACCGGGTCCAATTTTTCTACTTACAAACCTTCCTCTTAAATTACTCTATCTATTAAAAAACAACCGCATCAAAATCCGTTGCGTAGTTTTAAAGATTTAAGCATACCTACATAGGGACATAGGGACAGAGAAAGCGACTTTGTTTTCCTACTATGTAGTGATTAGTGGGGGTCTGCCAACACTGCGTTTTCTGTTGCGAGGTCGCCATTCCCCAATTTGAACACAGGCAGTTGATTGAAAAAAAAAAAACCGGCCAAGTGCGAGTTGGACTCGCGCACGAAAGGTTCCGTATCATTTACATTACCTATAAAACGGCAAAAAATCACATTTGTTGCATCACCCCTTAAATATGTACTTTATTCTGTTTTTTAGTGGGTATTTGTTGTTGTAGCGGCAACAGAAATATATCATCTGTGAAAATTTCAACTGTCTATCACGGTGAATAGATACAGCCTGGTGAGTGGTGACAGACGGACGGATGGACGGACAAAAAGGAAGACGGACAGCGGAGTCTTAGTAATAGGGTCCCGTTTTACCCTTTGGGTACGGAACCCTAAAAAGACAGATTTTTCTTTCTGCTACTTTCTGATGATTTCGCAACGCTTCAATCAAGTCGTTAAATTGTTCTAGCTTTTATTTCATTCGTCACACTTGATTGATTTATTTATCTATTTTTTTTTAATCAGTTGAGTTCTCAGTCAAGCGTTAACAAGGTCATCCACGCCACGCATAAATAAAATCACTAAATTAAAAAAAAATTAAGGCAACGAGCGACACTCATTCATCCCAACATATTATTTTATTCGCATGAAACAACATTTACATACAAACAACCTACAAAAAAAAAAAAAAGAAGCCGACTCGAAATCCAAGGATTAACTTCAAAGGGCACCCGCAATTCAGAAAATGCGTTTTTATAGAAATACCCGCTTTGACGAGCAAGATTTCGTCAGCAAATTGCGAATGACAGAAATTCGGGACTGCGATTATATTCCCTATCCTGTTTTGGCGGGTCGGTCAATTCATGGAATTTTCGAGTTGACAAGCGATCGGCTGTGGCCTCGCGCGGGTCTGGTACCGGGTACCTTGATCCTACAAATATTATTTTACGTGATAACGTCAAAAAGTCACGTATTCGGGTAAAAATAAAAACATTTAAAAATATTGAAAAAGCTTCGTCGGTTGTCGTTGAAAGCAATTTCCATCAAAATATTACAATTTGTAAAACAATAATCTCAATATAACTACCCGACGCATTTAATTCAATAACATACTGGTAGTACCTAGTATTCAATTTACTGGGATCCGGTACATCTATAATTTTTTTTAAATAAAATAGTTGCGTTACAGCCGAGGCGATTTGTTATACTTGAATCATTTTTTACCCGACTACGGCAAAGCCAAAAGGAAGGGCTATGATTTTAGCAATCTATGTATGTATGTATGAATGTATGTATGTATGTATGTATGTATGTATGTATGTATGTATGTATGTGGCCGATTTTAGTATGAGATTCTCTGTGTACCACTGTAGCGCCTAAACGACTGGGCCGATTTTGATCAATGAGGTGTCAATTAATTCTTTGTTACGGTCCGGGTGACAGGCTACATTTTATATGCAAAAAAAATCGAGGAGCGACGTGCGAGCGGCAAAAGTATATTATTATTTAGTTTTGGATAGACATAAAAGATGGCGCCACTAGCTGCTTGTCCCGCGATTTCGGGTTTTAGTTTACGAACTTTATACTTGTTTTTTGTGTAGACTGTAGATACGAGAATACTTTAAGTGCAGTATCTAATGCTCAATAATTACTTAGAGGACTAGAAATGTTAGTTACTTACAGTCTCTATGAAAATAATCAATATCATAGGTAAAGGTATCATTTTGAAAGACATGCTTGTTATTTTACCAATTTACAATCCTGAGGTAAATAAGTTCTCGCAGAAACGCGTAAACGCCGTATTCCGAGCCGAGCTAACGAGTTTCGGCCCGAGATTTAAATGTGTGCGTGTAACTCACAATGGCACCGTAAGCTGCACTCACACAAAGACATGGTATACTTAAAAGCGGTCGGACTAACCTATATTGATACTTTGCGTTCCAAATTCAACGCGCTAATAAAATAAAATTTTAGATCTTAGTATATTTTATATTTGCTTTTTTTTAATGTTCGATTTAGGTAAGTATATAATTATTATCAAGATGTTGTGTAATCGTTTATACTTACACATAACATCTGTAAGAATTAAATACAGCTATATCACTACCCATATTATAATGCGAAAGTGTGTTTGTTTATTAGTTTATTGGTTTGCTGGTTTCTCCTTCAATCACGCTGCAACGAAACAAAAGACTATACGATCAATGCTTATTATATTGGTCAATAGATTAATCTGGTTATTTCAGGTATACAGGTTGTTTTGATAAAGAAGTTCTCTCAGGTGTGCAATTATCTACTATGCAGTTGCTAATCTTAGGTCATAAATAAAATTTGCACGTGCTCAATTCTTGCAGGAACACTTGTTGTATTCGTATTTGCTTCTTGTAACCGAATTTTTATTTATTGTCAAGAATGGCCCGAGTACCCATAATATTTTATTACCAAAGACTTGATGAGTAGGTGCTAAACTAATATTTGTTCGTGTTCAAACCGTGATAACCGGTAACAGTTTCCTGTTTTGTGATCCTAGGGATCCTCAGATATTGATTTTGAACGAAATCGGTACAATCACAAAGAATTTCAAAATGGCGCCTACTTTTTTAAGTTTTGGTAACAGTTTCCTGTTTTGTGATCCCAGGGAGCCCTTAATATCGATATTGAACGAAATCGGTCAATTAACAAAAGAATTTCAAAATGGCGCTGGTTTTTTATTACTTACTTGAGTTTTTTATAAATGATCTGCACTTTATTTAGACTTATTATCAACTGTAAATATTTATTAATAATATTAAATGAGTAAGTATGTACCTAAATGTAAAAATACCTTAATGTTTAAATAAATATTTCTTTTACATCTTGTATTTTCTCGCTATTGAAGTGAAAAGTTGTATGTACATATCATGCGATAGCAAAGTCAATCACAACAAAAACAAAATTTGCCATTTTGTTGAACAAATAACTATTGTTTATTAAATTGTATCCTCCTGTGCCAACCCTACCAGAATAGGTATAAATATCGATTTTGAATGAAATTGGTCATTAACAAAGAATTTCAAAATGGCGTCGACTTTTTTAAGTTTTGGTAACAGTTTCCTGTTTTGTGATCCCAGGGAGCTCTAAATATCGATTTTGAATGAAATCGGTCAATTAACAAAGAATTTCAAAATGGCGTCGACTTTTTTAAGTTTTGGTAACAGTTTGTTCTAAAAAAAACTGTTCCTATTCACCCATAAGTCGTTCCTATTCACCTCATTCTCATCCCTATTAACCCCTCTTTCGTCCCAAAAGAACTTCGAGTATGAGATTTTAACATTATGTCATACAAAAAATATTTCATTTCAATATATACATATATCAACACATACTTATACCAAAACATAGCATTAGCTATGTATTAGCTCAGCATTGATCAGATCGGACCACTAATGAAATAAAACCTATGCACAAATCATCAAACTGAGTCGGTTGCGCTATAACTTTTACGTAACTTTTACGACAAGTCATTACACAGCTTTGCATGTGTGCGTGAGCTGCGTCGGGCAACAACACGTCCTCCCTCGAAGAGCGCTAAGCTCGGTATGGCATTCGTACTGTCTGCTGTGCCATTTTATTTGTAAATTTTAGGATACTTTGACAATTTTTTGTGGTCATATAAATAGTTTCTGGATTATTATTTTTTTACAATTATAGCTAAATGAATCCTAAACTTTCGTGCTATATATTTTTTTTATTAGTGAAATTGCGATAAATCAAAGAAATTGGGGTTAATCTAATGCTTAAATTTTCATAAATCGTACGTGCGGTTTTTATTTTTTATTTACTAATTTTGTATAAAACATAGAAAAACTAATTCCAACATTCCAATTTTGAGGGTGTGTTCATAATATTAGTAATTTTTTTCAGTCGCTTTCTACAATTTTTAGTACTTATATATGTGACGAAAGTTTCACTCAAAAGCGTAAAATCAGTAAACGTCTTCCGCAAGAATTAAGATTTGAATAATATTTTTTAATAAAATTAATATTTTATTCCCAACATTCTATTAAAAAAGGATTGATCTTTAATATTCGATAATTTTTTTTAAAGTAATCATTATATCTAAAGCACTATGGTGTTCAAAAGTTCGTAAAAAATTACGAATCCGGGTACCGGCCTCTACGGCGCATAGAATGTTCTTCGTTGCTGTTGCGTCTACCAGTGACTTCGTATAATAATATTTTATTGTTCACTGGAAATAAATTATTATGAATCGATAAACTTCCTTGAATTCGCCGTTGCAACATTGTTGGGACTACGTACTTAGCCTTAGAACGTCTTATGTACCGGGCAAAGCTTACGCGTTTCTCCGGAAAGTTTTTTGCAGTTTTTTTACCTTTTAAATAAAAAATAAATAAGGAAAAATGGGAAAAATCTTATTAATATGTAGTAATCCTACTATACCGTATTTAAATATAAACTAACTATATATGTCGTCACTGTGAAACTTTGATACTACGTTTTAATAATTCTGTAACTAAGTAGTGAATGGCTGAAAGAGTAATGGAGTAAACTAGGAGTAAATCAATAGTGAATAAATTAGTCTAATCTCCTTTCGTAAATATGAGATAGATGGAGGGCGTTGTATAAATACTGGTCTTGCTTTGGTCGTATTTTGGCAAGACTTTGGTCGACTACTAGGCAGTAGGCACAGACCAGGAAATAACTGGGCTAGATTGTCTATTTTGCATGTCCCAAAAACATGGCATCAATCCCATATTCATTTGCATTAAAAATACTTTAAAGTCGTAGGCAAAGGTAAACTCGAGCCGATAAAAGGTTCTATATTTTCTGATCCATTAGCCCAGTGCCAATTTCCAATTCATATGCAACGTACAGTCAGTACAATAGCGAATCCTTTAATCAAATTATCACCTTTATTTCCAGTTAAATAGAGGTGGTTTTTCGAAGATTCCCATGGTAGGCTTGGAAGGTTGTACCCAGGTTGCACTTTATCCATTTTGGAGGATTCGGTCCGCTTGCGCGGGAACACGCATAAAACAATTTCGTTTTTGAATTCTAGATTTTCCCAATTGTTGTGTATTATTGAGTTTATTTATTCCGTTAAAAGGTTAGTTCTATTTTAGGGTATATCGATGGCTCCTATGTATAAGGGCCAAACTAAGACTTTGGCCTTTTTTACTTTTTTGGGGTAAACGCATCATATTGATGCAATTTATTATACGAGTTTAAAAAAAGCTGTGATAGCCTAGTGGTTTGGACGACCGACTTCTAATCGGAGGTCGTGGGTTCGATCCCGGGCACGCACCTCTAACTTTTCGGAGTTATGTGCGTTTTAAGTATTTAAATATCACTTGCTTTAACGGTGAAGGAAAACATCGTGAGGAAACCTGCATGCCTGAGAGTTCTCCAAAACGTTCTCAAAGGTGTGTGAAGTCTGCCAATCCGCTTGGCCAGCATGGTAGACTATGGCCAAAACCCTTCTCACTCTGAGAGGAGACCCGTGCTCTGTAGTGAGCCGGTAATGGGTTGATCATGATGATGATGATGATGATGTTTAAAAAACCAAGAAATTTCTGCATAGAAGTACTATTTTTTTTTAGCAGTATAACGGCCAATGGTAAAAATAAACGTACAGGGGCCAAATTATAATTTGAGACTTATACTCGGAGAGTTCCCGCGCTTTTATTTATGTTTTCGGCCAATCTGCATAATTTTGTTATAATATAAAATATATAACTTTTGAGTAGGTATGTATCAATGAAGAACATTGAATGAAAATATTCTTATGAAACAACGGAACTCCTTTTTTAGATTTGGAGCTAAAAGTTTTATTACCTATATTTTTATTTTCTTATAGCTCTTATGATAAGCCAAGACTCTACCACCGGTTCGGATTCTGCTGAGAAGGGTCAAGAATTTTAGTAGTTGCTCTTTTAGGACCTGTTTCACCACCTTCTGATAAGTGTCGGATAGTCTAAACTAAGTTTTGTATAACTTTCTTACTTTATGTCAAGTGATAAAGACAAAATATGTGAAAAAGTTATCCGACACTTATCAGAAGGTGGTGAAACAGTCTGTCTTTTGTTGAGTTGTGACTCAAACGTACACATATACCTATTACCTATCTATTCACACTATATGGTGGGCAATTAAATTCAAAGCTGATAAAGTACTTCCATATATTATTATCATTGTCATTCTATACAATTAAATTAAATAATTAATAACCTCGATTTCATATTTTTTCTTAGGCTTGTCTAAATCTCACGGGAAATTAAAGGGTTCTCTCGAAATTTTTAACAAATCTACACCCACACGGACGCAGTCACAGTCATCAGCTAGTTAGAAAATAAAGAACGATTTTTAAATTTCATTTATGCAATAATGCTTATATTTATAACATTATGCAGTGTAAGGTTAATTTGCACAGGCCGGATTTGCATAGGCAAAACGCTTCACCTGATTTCATGTTGGAGAATTATAAAAATTGCTTACCTAGTTAACTACCTGTTTAATTTTACAAATTGCACGTTGGTTTTTGTTTTGTTTTTCCTAAGCTCCTTTGAGCTCATATCATGCTAAAAACTGTAAAAAGTTCACTAGCGGATGTTTAGGTAGATCAAAATGTAAACATCCGCCAGTGAAAGTCCCATCAAAATCGATCCAGCATTTTAGAGATTAGTCGGTAATCTTTAAAGTATCTACTTTCTAACAAAAAAGAATGAATTAAATCGGCCCACGCATTATTGAATTACAGCTTAATACACGTTTTGACTTTCATCCCCTCTCCCTAGAGAACCGTGCTGAATTTCGGGATAAAAAGTATCCTATATGTTACTCTGTAGTATGAACTTAAATCGTACCAAGTTTCGTTTCAATCCATTCAGTAGTTTTTGCGTGATGCGCACACAAACATACAGACAAACAGTCAAACAGATAAACAGACAAAAATTTCAAAAATAGCTTTTTTACGTTCTATTACTTATCCCTAACATCCCCCAGTTATTATTTTGCAAAAACCTTTAATGTACAGATACGGCAAGTCTACGATTTTATTATATGTATAGAAGATAGATTAATATTATAGAATAGAAGAAAAAAAGTTTTTTTTTAAATAAACTTTTACAATTTTTCTGCTGCCGGGAAGTGCACTGCATCGTCGCTTACGTCTCTAAGATCGTAGTCAAGGGTTAATTTTCATTGTAGATGACCAAAAATAAAAAATAAGTATAAAAATCAGTCGAATTGAGCTATTATACTTACTCCATTTTGGATTTCAGTAAAGAAAACTTTAGCAACATAAATATTCAAGAAACCTTACTAACAATAACTGCCATATTAAAATAATGTAAAATAAGCTTGAGACAGGTAAGTTTGCCCGGGGTTGGTTCAGGGACAATAACAACTTTGGTATTATAATAATTCCGCTTCAAGTAATTCCGAAACAGGAATTGTACTTGGAAGTTTAAGAGTTGAATCTTAATAGGTATTAAAGGGGACATAGTATTTCCTTGCCTTTGATCTCGCGTAAAGTTTGGGTTCATCTGTAAGTAGGTATTTCAGGTTCTATACGACTGAATCCTGGGAAATTATAATATTTTAGTTGGAATATTACAAATATGCAAACCGAGTCATAAATTATTTTTATCGGACTTCTCGCTCGCTCTTACAGGCCTTATAGAACTGGAACCTGTTTCTCTGGTGTTGTGTGTAACAGAAAAAAGGACTTGTCGATAGTCAATAACAAGTTATAAAGAGCGAGCGAGACGATTCACAACTCTATGATCGTACTGTTTTATGGCTCAGTTCGCACGTTTGTAATGTCCCAACTATAGTAGACATAGAAGAGAAATGTTTCAAGCAAGAGAGATTAAGGTAATAATAATTACAAAACTCGGTCAAACGATATTCAGGTGTTTAAAATTACCGTGCGCCATCTTGTCTCGCTAATAGGGGTTTATTAATATCGTAAAATTCCCGGCTCGCCTCTTAAGCGTTTTGCTTTTAATTTATTTCCTCGCTCGGAATTTAATCCCGGCTTATATGCACATAAGTGATCAATATTGGGGGATGATTTCTATGCTGTAATTTCTTTTCTAATCTGTTCAGTACTTATTGTGCAATTTGAAAATTTTCGCAAGTGTTTTATATCTAAGGCGTTATACGATCTAAAACTGAAATTCAGAATAATTATTTCCAATACAATTTGGTGTTACAACAAACACCAGTCTTGTGAATCCGTTAAAATCTACTTATTTGAAATCAGTACGTTTGCATCATTGTCTATGAAAAATGGACCCCGTTTCGATATATTTCCTTCCAAGAGTTATTATTATTCTCGATTGAGTAGTGGGCACCTAACTATAGCTGTGATCACACAAAACCTAAATAAATCTTCCTCTTTGAAATTTAACAAAATGCTGAATGTTAAAAAGCTCTTAATCCAATATGGCTGGCTGAGTAAAGCTTGAACTGCTAAATGCGTCTGTTTGAAATATGGTTGTTTAAATAAATATTCAGCTGATATAATCGCTATGAACAGATTTTTGGATAATCCCAAACCTATAAGAAACAGAAGAAAATGATAATAATGAATTTTAGGAAATTCCAAGGATATGAGAAATTAAAATACGAGCAAAATTAAATGTAGACGAAGTAACAGAAATAACAGCAACTAAATTATAAAGTTATACACAAATAGCCTGTCGGGAAGTACCGCGAAATCTACGAAATACGAGCTCAAGGAAACTGGGCTAATTTGAATACAAATAGAACTTGGGTCTCCATATGGATTGTATGCATTACTAGATACCTAGTAACCATAATATTAAGAACCAACGTGAAGGGTGGAAACATACTTTTAGAACGCATTGCCTAAATGTAGGGCTTAAAACGTGACATAGACATATGTCCCTGACATAGGCAGGTAAATCTGTCTTGTTTTAACTAAGTCGGTATAGAGTCAGAGTAAACTTTATAGATTCAGCCTTAAACTGCATCATCACTTACCATTAGGTGAAATCGCTGTCAAGGGCTAACTTGTAAGTTGTATATGAATAAAAAAAATCAAAAAATAAAATTATTAGGCCTTTTGAGGCCATTGCTTGGACCAAGAATAAAATGCCCTATTGAAAGCCTCTATGTACCTGGGTACCTATCTGAATGGATAAATCGCAAAGACCCTGCAAGCCTCCGGAAGAGCTAAGAGGCGCGAACTTGCGCGGGATAGGTTTGAGTGGCAGTTTCTGGTGTCAGAGGCCAAGACCCCCTTTGGGTCACTGAGCCAGTGAAGTAGATAAATTCACATTTACAACGCATTTACATTTGGAATACCGTTCAAACGTGTGCTAAGGATTTATTTTTGAACTAGCTGATGCTGGCGGCTTCGAACGCGTGGATTTAGGTTCAAATACGGGAATTGTTCATGGGAACTCTTTGATTTTCCTGGATGAAACATATCCCATGCAACAGGATGCAAGCTATAGTCTCTGTGCTTTTTGTCAAGATTGGTTCAAAGGTTGAGCTTTGAAATGGTAACGTACAGACACACAATGTCGCATTTAAGCATATAAGGTAAGTATGGTTGAAGGTTGAAGAGTAATTCTGAAAAAAAAAAAGCTAGAAGATTATTTTCGCCCAACTAGCGTCGCATTTCAAGATTATGCATCCGTCTTTATTCTATTCGCTTATCAACTTCCATATCAAGATAAGTCCAATAAGAGAGCTAATATCGATCCAGCCCTCCCATTCGCTGTAAATTTGATTGCAGATACAATTCCAATGCTTCCAAAGCTCATGTTCGGGCCGAGGTTTGCTTTGCTTTCGAAACGGGGACGCACTCATAGGAAGACAAAAGCCTTAACCCAGCCTTTATAATTTGAACATGGACGATACAAATACATGTACAGCCTGTGACTGCGACTGTTCTGAGTGGATATTTCACCGTTATTAACCTAGTTAGACATGTGAAGTGTATCAGAAAATTTGGTATGCAATGCCACTTGGTATGACCTGAGTTATAACAACTTGGATTTTCTATTACCTACCCCATTTATATTCAGTCAGCATGAAATTGGGCAACATCAATGTGTAAATAGATACGTTGTGTCACTAATTTCTACTGCCTTTTATATTTTTAGAGATTGCATCATCCAAGAATATGCACAAATACATTTCGAAGTCAAGAATTAGTGACACACTAGTCAAAAAATACATATTGAGGGAGTTCCTGCTGTCTGTACAAAAACAGTAGTAGTAAAGACCTATCAGTCTTTCAGGACTATTCTAGTTCCATACTTAAATATAGATAAAACGTCAAGCGAAGCCTAAACGAGGCGAGTAGCAAGGCAGGTTAGGTTGTAATTTGCTAAATGCAGACAAAGATCACAGACGTCTGTCAGAAACAATAGCCTGCATTAGGCATCCCGCTTCAAAAGCTTGTCGCTATCTATCTATCTGGCGTTACAGGCGCAGGCTTTCATAATCTCCATCTAGGTAGGTTCCGATGCACTTCAATCAAAGATCCGAGGCCGCTCTAGGCCGACGCACTCGACATAACACGTGCATTACTCACGAAATATTTTCATAAAACCCAACCAAACGCACCCGACCGTCTTCCCCCTCCGTCTCTCCCGGCAAAACCAGTTCAGTTCGTGCCCGGCTGCCGTGCGCGTCGGTTGTCTTTCGAGGGAGTGACGCTATCGCGTTGTGTTACGAGAAACACCTTTTGTACCATAACCAAACCAGTGCTGTGGATTCCATCGTATAGTGCTCCTGTGAGATTGTGCCATTTCGTATTGTGATGTTGCGTGTTCAGATGTTATAGTGTCGGATTTCTCTCGAAAAGAGTGGGACGGGTGAGCCTGCCGCCGCCGGACGCCTTTTCTCTCTGAACCCGGGATATCATTAAGGTATTTATTGTTACACCGCCTCATTGTTGTAAGGAATTCTTTCAACGACCCTCGTGTAGTTAAATCGATAGTCCCGATTCAATTCCGTATGCGATGGCGAGCTCTGTGCTGCAAAGCGTCGGTATTGAATCGCAGATTGTGGATCGTGTTTGGAGGATTTGCATTGTAGATGCGTGGCGTGTTAGTGTGCAGTAAACACAGCCTGGGAGCGAGTTCCCAGTTCGAGTCCAGTGCGAGTGGGCGACTATTAATTAGGCGGCCGCAACGGTATTCCTTCGCGTTGACCCCCAAGGCATCCCAGGCACTCGCTTGTCTCGATATCAAGTTGACCACGATTTAAATATTCTCCTTTTCATTAACTATAATTAAGTAGCCAATTGCAATCCTGCTTAGCTTTATCTAAGTTTACAAATAAGGGAACCAACCTGAAAGCATACTATAAACAATAATTATTAAAAAGTTTTCTCTTTAATTCATTAAGTTGAGTCGGTTATTTGAAAATGTTTAAAAAACTCTTTGGTTTAAAATGTCCATGTAATTCAGAAAAACAAAAACTCACCCCAGTAGATGGCGTTACGCATAGCAAAACAATAAATCTTCTCTGACAAACTGCAGAAAATAATAATTATTGTAGAGTGTAAATCAAGGGCGGTAAGTTTTCAAAAACCTTAACGTCCGTGTATCACACGACATTTTTCAATACATTTGTGAGAAAACAGACTAATAAACCAGGATGAAAATCCGCCATAAAATCCCTGTCTCAAATTTTTTCGGATAGCTCTCATCATTCTTCGCAATTTGCTCATTTAAAATATCCGTCGGAGTTCATTCCATTATATTTTCCACTTCATCACTTAAATATCATTAAATAAACCACAAAAATCAAAATAAACACACAAGCGATGCGTTTTTGTAAGATTACAGACCAAGAACTAAGATTACTTACCTACGTTATTTTTTAAACTGACTTTACGGCTCTGGATTCTAGCATTTCGACTTTGAGTTTGTATAGGTTGACCAGAATCTCATGAAAAATAGGGAAATTAAATTTTGTAGTAAGCAACACTAGGTTAACACGGCTGCCCTAGTGATAAACAAAGTAATTACATTCAGAACAATTTTGTTCTGAATATAATTAACAGGACAAGCAAAAACATTGAAAACTCTTATTAAAAGGCAACCTTTCTACAAAAAGAAAGCCGGTGCCGAAAGAAAGCCGCAAAGCCGTTATTCTAAATGTTATTCTATCTGTTCTATAGAAAATTCCAGTTTCTATGTTTGATCTATGTTTTTGTCAACCATTTGAAAAATGTTGACACAGGCGCGCAGCAAAACTGACAGATGACAGAGCGTTTAATTTGGTATTGCTTAAAGAAAGTAAAGGTGATCTCAAACATAGACAAGTTTTACCTGGAATCGTTTCACAAAACGAAAAATCAAGCAACTGCATTTTAAATACAAAAACAAAGTAATCAACATCCAATTACTTTGTTTTTGTGTTGTGCTTGTTGTTTACTTGGTTTTTGCATTTATATTCCGGGTTAGTGTGTGCAGGTACTTTGTTTGGGCAATTCAAATTTCAGTAAACGGTTCAAGTTATTTGAAATATTAAACTGTGGTAAAAAACTACTCGACATAAAGCTTTTGTTAATGCAAAAAAGTCAATTTCACAAAAAATGACAGTTACTTTGTGCGCTAGGGTAGCCGCAGTGTTGCTAACTTTGGAATTTCATTTCCGTATTTTTCATGAGATTCTGGTCGACCTATATCATTTCTTATGAAATCATTTCTGCTTTATTTGAATATCGAATGCATGCCATGGGCCCAAGACGTGTCAATTTTAAAACTTTGAAATCGGTTTACTTATTCGGATACTCGTCCCGTATTAATAAATTGTTTTTAGATTTATTTTTAATAAGTAGTTTACACTTTATTTAAATTTAACTTTTAAAGAGCAATGGCAAACTTGAATACATTAATAATATTGAGAGTAAAAGTTTTTGTACACACATGAAGAAAATGTTTTAATTTTATTTTTTCGACATTTAAAATGTTTCTAACTACTTAGAAGTAGGAATATACCTAAGGGTTGCCGTTTTTTATTCATTTCCGTTATTAAGGCAGGATCAAAGATTATTACCTCAGGCTACAGCCTCGCATAGTGTCAAAATATTATTCTTTTTTTTTTGGTTTATTGACTGCAATTGACTGTTATTGGCTGTCAAAAAATAGTGAACACCGAAACAGATAACAAAAATTTTTAAAACTATTTCCTATAAACTTGGCGTCATACGCATTTCAAATTTCGAATGCACGCCACGGCATGCACGTGTCATGGATTTTCGAACGCGCCCCAAGCGTTAATTTACCGCGCAAAAAAAATCTCGAATACCTACGTCCGGAAACTCGTCCCATCGGCAGTTGAACAGATGTCGACATGTGTAGTGCCACTCTGGCCTAATTGACTAGGAAAAATAAAATTGTGGTTAACAACTGCATGGATTTCACCGTGTCGAATGCGTGTCGGACATAAGAATGCTCCGCGATTTAATTAAATTTTCATACCTATACAGTTATACCTATTTAGTTATATATGACTGGGGATAGTTATACATATCTATCTACAGCTACTAGTACTAATACTAATGACTAAGTACTAATACTATACAGTATGTCACCTGGTGGGATGTGAGGATGAAGTCTAGATGGAAGCGGGTTAGTGTGGAAGTGGTGTCGAAGTCAGTATATACTATAATCACTATATGTTACAAAGTCCCCCTGTCTGTCCGTTCGCGATAAACTCAAAAACTACTGATCGGATTTTCATGCTATTTTCACCAATAAACAGAGTGATTCATGAGGAAGGTTTAGGTGTATAAATTGTTAAGGTTTTGTGTAAATTGTGTTAAAATACATATGACTATAATTTATTGTTGAAAATATCGGAAAAAGTCAAGCCGCCTACCTGGGAGCTTTCATCAAAAACGTTGCTTATTCCCTTTCAGATTATAACAAAACAAAGTACCTACCTACCTACAGTGGGATTAGATAGGTCTACTATATACCCGTGCAAAGCCGGTACGCGTCGCTAGTTAAATGATAAAATATGATAATAAAGTAAAAATAGTGCTACAATTTAATTCTATCCTGAGAGCTCTAATTTTATCCTTAATTTAAACTTCGTCTTATTGTAAGTGCAGTGTAATTTCACTGTAACTCGGAACGTCACCGTCTCCGATAACAATGTGGGGTCAAATGTTAAACGGATGACGAATTGTAGTGTCAAATGATACTGTAATTGTTTTCGAGATGCTTTCATAAGTAAAATTGATACGTATCTTAACTAAATGAATAAGATTTAGGTAGGTCAGTACCTACCTACTTCCCAATTTTACAATTTCCTACCATTGAATTATATTGTACTGACGTACTAGAACAGACGGCGCGAACAACGTCTGTGTACCGCTTGAGGTAGTGCGGGGCGCGCGGAAGGGGGCTAACGAGACATAGAGTAGGCATAGATGGACATAATTACACAGACGCGCCACTTTGTTTATATTCTGCCTATTATAATAGGTAACGGAACGTAGTAAAATAAATTGAAATAGCAACTGATCGTATTCACTACAATATACAGTACCTATTTATTTTACTTGATATTTTTAAAGATAAAGACAATTTATTAAACTGTACAATACACTTGCTCGAAAAATACATGTACAATGTTAGTAAAAATCTTTAAAGTAAAATTTACCGCAATTTAGTGCCAGTGTAATGCGGCGGGTTTTTCAAATATTTTTACTGACCTGCAATCCCCATTTTTTTATAGGTGTACGTAGGTGTATGTCTTTTTGTACCTACACCTCCAAAAAAATTATATCAGACAGATATACTTAAACATGTTACTTTGTATTATCTACGGAACACATACAAAATCCTTCCAAAAGATTTTTTTCTTGATTATGGTACCTACATTATTATATTATACCTATGTTATTTATTTATTAGTTCAGGATCATGCGGAGTATCATTTATAATTACAAATAAAATTAAAGACAAATATTTATTCTACTAATATTATAAATGTGAAAGTGTGGATGTTTGGATGTTTGTATGTTTGTTATCAATCACGCCGTAACTACTGAACCGAATTGGCTGAAATTTTGAATGGAGATAGATTATGCTCTGACTTAAAACATAGGCTACTTTTTATCCTGGAAAAATCCACAGTTCCCACGGGATTTTGAAAAAACTGAAATCTATTTTACTAAGTTTACTATATAGTAAACTTTCTTGAAAGTAGGTATAAAGGTTGGAAAAGGGAGCGGGAACGGGAACCAGAAATCCACGATTCCCTCGGGATTTGTGAAAAACCGAAACTCACGCGGGCGAAGCCGCGGGCATTCTCTAGTATTATAATAATACTAGCTTTTGCCCGCGGCTTCGCCCGCGTGAATTTCGGTTTTTCACAAATCCTGAGGGATACGTAGATTTCTGGTTCCCGTTCCCGCTCCCTTTTCTAACCTTTATACTTACTTAGGGCATTTTTTATCTCCATTCAAAATTTCAGCCAAATCTGTTCTGTAGTTTTGACTGGCCCGTTGGCGCGGTTGGCAGTGACCCTGCCTTCGACATACATACATACGACTAAAACAAACTAAAGAAATAAAAAACATCATAACCCCTAATAAAAACAAAATCTCCGATTCAAAATAAAAATTACGAAAACGCACGCAACAAACGCAGGACACATCCGCACGCATTAGCTCCCTCGTTCGAAATGGAGATTGGATTGGAGCATGCACCCTCTTCACCGCACCCGCCCGCCGCGCGGCGGCGTACCGCGGTACCGCGTACAGCGGGCGCAGGGCGCAGGGGCGCGGGGAGTTCCGTGTGGCGCGAGCGTCGGCCGCCGCGCGAAGCGAAAATACCTATCAGGGCGTTTTTTAACATAGGTACTTACCGATTTCAACACAACTCCTTTTTTGAAAGTCGGTTAAAAAAGTAGCCTATGTTACTCCTTGGTTAATCCTCTACTTGTCTGTGAAAGTCCCGTCAAAATCGGTTCAGCCGTTCCGAAGATTAGCCCGTTCAAACAGACAGACAGACAGACAAAAATTTTAAAAACGTGTGATTCGGTTATGGTATCGTTCAAATAACCATATGAGCTTAATATGTGGTAGTTATTTCGAAATTACAGACAGACACTTCAATTTTATTTATTAGTATAGATTATGTTTATTTAGTAGCCCTTAAATAATATAAGTTTAGGTAATTCTACCTAGAATTCACAATTTCACATCTGTTTGATTTAGTCTTTGACAAATGACGAAACATTGCGTCTTCTAAATATTGTGATCGAATTTACTTTTAAAACTAAAATATCTTGTTACCTACCGATGGAAAGTTACACCTTTACACTTCTTCGTATTCCTTGAACTGTTAGTACAATATAGCCGTACACAGGACGGCATATTTTAATAAATTTAAAGTATTTTCGTTTCGAACAATTACGCGTCTTACGCGCTCAAGAGCTAGCAAGATACTAAGTAAAGTGTTGCGCACGCACCACAGTTGAACGGAACACAGTAGTGATGAGTGGCGTCTTCTCTATTCATATAGTACCTCAATGTTTCCTACTAATATCTTATGTACGCGAAAGCGTGTTTGTTTGTTGGTTGGTTTATCCTTCACCAGATTGATGTGATTTTTCGCATGGTTTTAGTTTTGCTTTTAGTTGAGGACCTGAAAAGTGACACATTACTTTTTATCCCGAGAAAGCAGTGTTTATATGGGATTTTTTAAAACCCAAATCCACGATGAAGCGGGCAAAGGCTAATATAATGAAAGTAGATAGATAACTACATTTGTTACTTTTTTAAAGAAACAAGTAGGTATAAATTAAAAATTTAAAAAACCCTCGACATTCGCCATTTTTTGGCGGCGGCCATCTTGAATTTGCAATAGTGCTATTCTACTAGTCAAGACCTTTCATTTGATACCCATATTAAGGGAGTTGTGAAAAAATATGTAATCCGCCATTTTGTAGCGGCGGCCATCTTGGACCGATTTTCTTCAAACATAGCTAACAACACTCTCGACTAATTCACCTTACAAACAAAAAAATCGCATTCAAATCGGTCCACCCGTTTGAGCGTCACAGGGGAACAGACAGACACACACACACACACACACACACACACACACACACACACACACACACACACACACACACACACAGACACGTCAAACTTATAACACCCCGTCGTTTTTGCGTCGGGGGTTAAAAATAACTAAATATTATGGTCAGAGTATTTCAATTGTTTAAAAATTCCTCATTTATACAATCATTTCTAGGAAAAAAAATTTTTTTTTCCTCCTATTATATCGAATAAACAGATGCAGAAGAGGCGTTTTATATTTCAATTTCATTATTATGTAAATCACAAGAAATTATTTTATCAATTGAGAAGAGAGATTATCAGAGACAATTTAGAAATAATAAAATCACAAATTACCACTGCCGGGAATCGAACCCGGGACCTCCCACTAATGAGATCACACCGCTCACCACTGCGCTAGGTAGGTTGGAAACTGTAGTAATGTCTGGAAAAATTTAACCGACTTCGGTCCAGCAATTTCAGCGAAATCGGTGTGCCAATCAAAATATAGTAATATACATTTATGAGTGTAACTTCGTATATAGCCCAGTCAATCTACTACCAAAATCGAAAAATAAAAATAAAAACTCTTATAGTTTTGGAAATTGGCCTAAAATGTTCTTTGAGACTTCCTCTAATTTTTATTATTTATTGTTATAACGGCAACAAAAATATATATTCTGTGAAAATTTTAACTGTATAATATATTGAAATTTTCACAGATTATATATTTTTGTTGCTACTATAACAATAAATAATAAAAATTAAATTAATATTAATATTAAAGGGGGCCCTCATACAAGAAACTTGATTTTTTCGGCGTTTTCTGTTTGACCTTAACAATCGCTGTATCTTTTGAACCGTAATAGGTAGATATTTGAAAATTTCAGAGAATGAGTATCATTATAGTCTCTATAACTAAAAAATAATGAAAATAAAATAAAGTTAAAATTTAAAGAATCCCCATACAATAAACTTTTCTTTTTGCTCTATGGTACGGAACCCTTCGTGTGTTAGTCCGACTCGCACTTGGCCAGTTTTTATGTTGGGTCGGTAGATGATTATGAGCTTGCTTATTGTAAAATAAAAATGTGAGCGATAGTGAATATAATTTTTATAAACGACGCCGTATTCTTAAATACCTATTTTTTATCTCTCTGTTAATTTAAACATCCTGTAGCTCCTAAAGTAATAACCTTAGAGTAAAAATGAATGGAACCAAATTTGCTACTATTTAAAAACTTTTGTCAGAAGTAATCATAATGCTAGAAGTAGAGATTTTCGAGATATGTGCAAAAAACCAAAAAAGGGACCTAAAATTCAAAATGGCGGCCGGTTCCGCACCCCCCCCATATGGGGGTTTTGGATATGTTATAGAGGAAGGCCCAAAGAACACTTGAGGCCAATTTCCAAAACTATAAGAGTTTTTATTTTTATTTTTCGTAAATTGACTGGGCTAATATAAGAATTATAACTAGGTGTGTTATATACTAAGACCTTCCTGAAAGTATGTAGATTATGATAGTGAATAAATCATAAAAATCGGTTTGTTAGTTTTTGAAATAATCGCGAACATATACATCTATTCTATTCTATCTATCTATAATAATATAAAGTAGCTTGTCCTGACTGACAATCAACGCACAGCCAAAACCACTGAAGCTAGAAACTTGAAATTTTCACAGTAGCTTCCTTTTATAACGTAGGCGCACACTAAGAAAGGATTATTGCGAATTCCATCCCCAAGGAGGTTAAATAGGGGATAAAAGTTTCTATGAAAGTCCGTCATTTTTCAAGTTATATCCATGAAAATCGGTATTTGTATTGTCGGTTAAAAATAAAGAATTACGTGTTTAAAGGAATTTTGGAAATTCCACCCCCAAGTGAGATTTGAATAAGAATCCAAGCGGACGAAGTCGCCGGCATCTGCTAGTATACTATATAACACACGAGCGGATACCCGCGACTTCGTTTCGGTTCGGTTTTTAAAAATCCCGTGGGAACTTTTTGTTTTTCTTAACCTCTTTTGAGCTCATACCTTGCTAAAAACTGTTAAAAGTTCACTGGTGGATGTTTAGGTAGATAAAAATGTAAACATCCGCAACTGAAAGTCCCATCAAAATCGATACAGCCTTTCAGAGATTACCCGGTAATCTTTAAGGTATCTCCTTTCTAACAAAAAAAGAATGAATGAAATCGGACCACGCGTTAATGAATTACAGCTAAGTTCACATTTTGACTTTCATCCCCTCTCCCAAGGGAACCGTGCTGAATTTCGGGATAAAAAGTATCCTATATGTTACTCCGTAGTATAAACTTAAATCATGCCAAGTTTCATTTAAATCCATTCCGTAGATTGTGCGTGATGCGCGCACAAACATACAGACAAACAGATAAACAGACAAACAGACAAACAGACAAAAATTTCAAAAATAGCTTTTTTGCGTTCTATTACTTATCCCTAACATCCCCCAGTTATTATTTTGCAAAAATCTTTCATGTACAGATACGGCAAGTCTACGATTTTATTATATGTATAGATAGATATAGAAGATGTATATGATAGTATATGAGATATACATGCATACTAATACATACATATACGGGTCGAATACAGAACCTCCTTTTATGAAGTCGGTTAAAAATGGGTGCCTATAATCCACATTAAGCCTGTGTTTTGATACGGTCACTTATCTAACGAGAAGTGGTGCCACAGACCACAGTTGACCGCTAACGGTAACAGGCTGGTCCAGTATTTTTTACTGTTAAACGTCAGCGAGATAACAAAATGTATTCTCACTGACGAACATCGCGGAGGTACTCGTGTTACTTAACCGTTGCTTGTTATTCGAGTGGATGGTGAGTCCACAGATTAATAAATTATGTTGAGATGTACCATTATACATTATACCCGATATATTATTCTTAAAGATTGTATTTTGTTGTTACCTACTAAAGATGATTAATCAAAGGATTGCAAACCACGGGACGACCCACAGGTACCGCCAAGGACGCAGGTAATAGATTCAGTCGCATCGGGCGAATGGAAGAAAGCTGACGACGAGTGAAGTGACTCACTAATTTTTATGTCATGCCTGTAGGGTTATGCCGAGATTGCATATCGAATATCGAAAACTATAATCGAAAAATATAATTGTCATGCCTGTGAACACCCCGAAAACGCTACTAGATTTCAAATATTATCAGAGTAAAATGGACCCAAAGCCTCTTATTTTAAAATCGTAATCCGTAATAATTCGTAATTTATTTTGCAAAATTGCCGCTTGAGGCGCTGGCTGTAGCTGCTGCCATACCTCTTCCATGTAACCCGCTTCCATTAGCTGCATCGCCACTTATAACCAGCGGCACGAAACTCAAGCGCTGACCTTCAATGCGCAGAAGTCGAAAATGAGGTATCTCGGGGTGTGAGGGGGTCGCGGGGAGGGCGTAGGGATCGTCCGGTGGTCCGTAAGCACTGATTAGCTCTCGCGGATCCCTCGTAAGCGCTGATTGGCTCTCCAATCGTATTGTGTCCCGCTCACTCGTACGACGCTGCGCGCACTTGAAGTTCAGCGCTCGAGTTTCGTGCCGCTGTTTATACCACTAGGTGAGATCGCAGTCAACGGGTAACTTGTAGGAATAATAAAAAACATACCTTCCATCAGTAATGAAATGACGAAAGCTCTCGATAAAAAGCAAAATTAAAAGAAAATCATACAAGCAGTTATTTCAGCTGACACTAATGTATATACAAAACTTTATGTCACCTTAGATATTAAACTGGTGATATTGACAACCATTTCAAAACAGCTTTAAGCACACTTAAAATTGAGTCATAGCTTAATAAATGTACCATAGAAAGCACAGAAAGTTCATAAGATACAAAACTACCTTTACACATCGCAACAGCGTGTTCAATCCAATATGACCCATAAATCCTTGAGATAAGGTACATAAAATTGTGAATATACGCGAAGTAAATTTTGTTATGTGAATTCACTTAACCAATTTAAAGCAAAGTTAAACAGCTTTTTTTACTTATTCATTAAGTAATGAAGATTTTACAAGAATGTAAGGAATTTTTTCGAGACACTTCAGAGTGGGTAAGTGTTGGTTTACCATTAACTAAGTGTTGGTGTAAATATTTTTAACCATTTGAGACTATTATTTTTTGTCTAATACTAAGCACAGTTTTTTAGATATTATGAGCAATTTACCATTAACTAAGTAAGTGTTGGTGCAAATATTTTAGCCATTTGAGACTTTTATTTTTTGTCTTTACTTAAATTTTTTTTAGATATCATCAATAAATAATCCATTACTAACATGGTGATACGGTTTGATTTGAGGTGATCTTGGCCAGTTTTTTTTCTTAAATATGTATTAATACATAAAACTCACAAACTAGCTTATGTATAAATATATTATATCCTACAAAACTGATTGTTCAGTTTAACTGTAGGTTGTGGTTAATAGATTAATTATTAGAGTTAATTTTTTTTTATTTTTGGTGTCGTTTCGTTCTCGTTTGGCGGTAAGTGAAAACTCATCTCAAGGATAAAACATGTTTGGTCCTCGAGAATCAAGACTCAGCAAGTATTGTTTTTTAATTTAGCTATCGACCGTGCCTTTTATAATATTATGAATTATCCAAAGCGATATCGAAGACACTTTTCATGCATTTTACATGCACCCGATATCGGATCGGATCATGAGAAACCCTGTCCGGTTGAACAATAAACGATGAATATTTGATGTGTGATGGCCAGAGTGGCCACGGATTAGAAAGTACAGGTTTCCGTGTCCAACGGGATGTAACCCTAAAGCCATGGACAGACACAACGCGAGGCGGTAGTGTGTCCAACGCGACTCCTAGAAGAACTCCACTCCTCCTGTGATACATGATGCATATTATGTTGTCATATAAGCTCAAAAGTAATGATAGGAAGATCGAAGCTCCACGCTGATGTTGCCTGGCGGTTATATTCTTGAAACATCATCATCTTCGGGTCCTTATCCCACGCTATATTGTGGGGTCGGCACTACATATCTTTCACCTCCACTCACTTCTATTATATATACCACTCCATCCATCTTTTCTTCGGACTTCCTTACTCTTTCTTCCCTCCACATTTATATCCAACATTCTTGGAACATGTAATTTTATGTGTATAGTGTTGAAACTGTTAGCGTGATTCAGGACTCGTGGCGACATCTAGTTTATTCGTTGTGACAAGCTTGTTGTGTTCGTCATCTGTAGATCCTTTGTGTGTAAATCTTCTGATTGCCTGATGTTGAGTGCTTGATGTTGAGAACGGCATCTGTATTCTGTTCCCGTCTTCAGAATGCGAACTATCTCCTGTATCTTCCATCAAGTTTCCACAGCAGTTGTGCTGTGTAAAGGTTACAAACTGAGTACTAATGCGTTTATAATATTAGTAGGTATTTAAAAAGACAAACTAAAAAACCCTTCTGCAAGTCGCATTGGACACAATGCGGTGGCGCGTTTAGTCTTACCAGGGCTTAAAACTTGTGTTACAACCTCACTTATCAATATATACGAGACTTGGGGACCAGTTTCTAATTGAATGAAGTGAACAGTGATACAATTTGAATTTTTTAGTTAAGTGATAGAAGCGGATGTGTAAAGTTAATGCGGAAGCGCTTTTAATCGTTGACAGATTCACGCTTGACTGCTATCTCCACTGGTAAAATGTCTGAGGCATTCTCATTTGATGAAGGTAAGTAGCTACAAGTCATAAAGGGTTATAGTAAGGGAATTACATTTTATTAGAAATCGCTAGTAAAATTATATCACTACATGGTATAAAACAAAGTCGCTTTCTCTGTGCCTATTTCCCTATGTACGCTTAAATCTTTAAAACTACGCAACGGATTTTGATGCGGTTTTTTTAATAGATAGAGTGATTCAAGAGGAAGGTTTGTAAGTAGAAAAATTGGACCCAGTAGGTGGCGCTAATAGCGGGCAGGACGACGTCTGCCGGGTCCGCTAGTATATTATAAAGGTAAATTACACTTACATAAAACATATCTTAGGTTCTATTATAGTACAGATGTATATAACTTCATTTAGTACATGTACATTGTACAGCCAGCAAACCAAGGTAAAAGGTGCGATAGATTAAAATTAAAAACAAAATACAGAATGACTTGGAGGACAAATCTTTAAATTAAATCATAGAGTAACTAAATTACAAGTATAAATTAAACATTTAAAAAACCTCCGACACTCGCCATTTTGTAGCGGCGGCCATCTTAGATCGATTTTCATCAAACATAGCTCACAACACTGTTGACTAATTCACCTTTCAAACAAAAAAAAACGCATTCAAATCTGTTCTCCCGTTTGAGCGCTACAGGGGAACAGACAGACACACACACACACACACATAGACACGTCAAACTTATAACACCTCGTCGTTTTTGCGTCGGGGGTTAAAAATCAAGCACTTTATATCTCCTTCTTAAGAGTGAAGTGATTTTATTTATATTTAACTAGATGATGCCCACGGCTTCGCCCGTGTGGATTTAGGTTTTTAAAAATCCCGTGGGAACTTTTGATTTTCCAGAACAAAAAGTACCTTATCTGTAGAAACCCGTCCCCAAAACGGAAAAATCCCGTGGGATCCCCACGATTTCGGAATACAATTCCTTACAGCATCAGTGTTGAGGAGTTGGATATGTACCTACTCGAGTTCATTCAACGATAAAGTATTTAATTGATACCCCCAATATCAATTTAAATAACCGAAAGTTTCTAAAACCCATTAGTTTTGGGGATTAGGTCCCCTACAGCATCAGGATTGAGGAGTTGGAATCCAAATTTTTTATAGAACAGGGTTGCAATGTTTCTCTATCGATTAAAAAAAAAATTACGCAAATCGGTTTAGAAATCTCGGAGATATCGGTGTACATAGGTAGAAAAACACAACTCCTCCTTTTTTGAAAGTCGGTTAAAAAAGTAGCCTATGTTACTCTCTGGTTAATTCTCTACTTGTATGTGAAGGTCCCGTCAAAATCGGTTCAGCCGTTCCGAAGATTAGCCCGTTCAAACAGACAGACAGACAGACAGACAGACAAAAATTTTGAAAACGTGTGATTCGGTTATGGTTGCGTTCAAATAACCATATGAGCTTAATATGAGGTAGTTATTTCGATATTACAGACAGACACTTCAATTTTATTTATTAGTATAGATAAACACTAATTGAATTATAGTTAACTAAGTACTATTAAGGGAAGTATTAAAAGCAAGTTCGTAAAATCCAAATCCTATAATTGATTATTATTATCAAATACATTATTGAACCAATCTGAATTGCGTACTGCATTAATTCAGTTGAAAGAAATGATAGATTCCTTCGTAAGTGGATTGAGTTGTTGCAATTAGGATGATTTCAACAAACTTGATACCCTTTGATATTCAAGTAGCTAAACAATTTACAAAGTAACAAAATGTCTCAAATTTCTCGAATACAGCACAAACAATTAATAGAAGCCATATCCTGGATAATTCCGTGAAATACAAGGAACAACAAGCTTGCAATACAACAAGTATAAATTAAAAAATTAAAAAACCTCCGACATTCGCCATTTTGTGGCGGCGGCCATCTTGGATTTGCAATAGTGGTATTCTACTAGTCTAGCCCATTCATTTGATACCCATATTAAAGGAGTTGTGAAAAAAATATGTAATCCGCCATTGTGTAGCGGCGGCCATCTTGGATCGATTTTCATCAAACATAGCTAACAACACTCTCGACTAATTCACCTTTCAAACAAAAAAACCGCATTCAAATCGGTCCACCCGTTTGAGCGCTACAGGGGAACAGACAGACACACACACACACAGACACGTCAAACTTATAACACCCCGTCGTTTTTGTGTCGGGGGTTAATAAAACGTGCAAGACAATAAAATTATATGGCGCATACACGATGATAACAGGAAACCTAGAGTCAGTAGGCACTTTTATTAGACGAGATATGGTTCAACGAAAACTTAGTAGGTAGCTATCAATCAAATAACACCAGCCAAGTGCGAGAGGCTTCCGCACCGAGGGTTCCGGGCATTGACAGGAAAAGTATAATAGATAAATATGTAGAATAATATGTAGATAAATTATATTATTCGGCCGTCTAGCCTCCAAAACAAATCCTTTTTGTTTGGGACCGTATAACTAAGTTTGCTTCTAAAGGATCATTGCTGATTTTTAGAAAATTGTGCTAGTTAGTAATATCGTTTTATTTTTACAGGTAAATAGATCTGAAATCTAAGTTTTTGAACAAAACTCCATATTGCAGTTCGTGTTTTCTCTTTTTATTTTCTTCACTTAATCTTGAGCTCGAGCTATTATGGCAAATGTTTTATTCCCTGTGTTCACCTTTTAGTTGTTGCTAATTGTAGTAATTTCGCAAGTTCTGCAACATTTTATTGTTTTATTGTGCCCCTTAATTTCTTGGCAACAAGAAAGTAGGTAACATAAATCTCAAACGAGGCAACTTGGTTACAAGTTACAAGATAAAATGGACGAAAAGATTTTATTGAACCCCAAATTCTTAATAACATTTCTTTACTGACTCATATGCCATTATTCATTACAATTTGTTATTGTGAACAGTTTTTCTTTAGAAAAGAAATTTCGAAAAATTCTTAGATTTTCCGAGCCTTTATTTTTGGATTTTTCGTATATTTTTAGACATTCCTGAGATAACTGGTGGTTTTTACGTTGAAATGGCCTTAGTTTTTCAAGTTACCCAATACCATACTGTTGTAGTGTTTAATGTAAAAGTTTACAACATTGAAAAAACTTTAAAGTTATGAACGGTTTCAAAAATATTGTAAGTCTTCATTTTGGTGTCCCGGGGACCCCTTTGACTCATCATTGGGTCGAAGGGAAATTCGTATTTCCACGTAGACCTACTGCGTAGGATGACTTCTAAAATAAGTGGAAGATCAATACTACAATACAAAAGAATTTAAAATTAATAGTTACTGAAACTGAACTGAAATGGAAGCAAATAAGATTATGGGAATTCTGAATAAGTAGAATAAGCAGAGAAGATTACAAAAGCAAAAAGCCCGATTTTCAATCTAGCAATCAGCTGAACAAACGATCAATTTACGTAACGTCTCCCGAACTCCGCGAAATTCTATCCGAAGGAGATGTTTTCGCTTACGTTTAAAACTTGCGATATATTGGCGTTCAGCGAGATGCCGAAAACGAGATTTGGTGATGCACAAAACGGCTTCGACTTGACGAGTGGTCGTCCTTCTTATCATTCAATAAATTGATGCTAGACCTGCTTAAGGCCGCTCTCTTCACGCGCTTTTCCATACAAACGTATTACGCCTATTATTCTAATATTTGTCGCAATAGGTCTAAAGTTAAGCCAGATATCAATTTATATCTCCATTACCTATGCCATAAAATAAAAATATTAGTAAAATTATATTTATTTTGAAAGTTATGACGCTTGAAAAATCACTATTTTTGGGCAAATTTTGGGGCAACTTCGTGCGTAAATAAACTATATAAGAAACTAGAAAATTGAAAAATGACCGAAGTCTTATCATAGGTTACTTCATAATAATTACAAATGTCTTTAGTTCATGTAAAATATTGCTAAATATTTGCTAAAATAGGCGAAATTCCAAACCTTGATTTGCATCTTTTTACTTTGCCGTTTTTCACTAAAAATCATGATATCTCAAGCAAAATTTATTTATTTTATTAATTTATTATTTATTTATGTATATATTTTTAGTACTCTTCTATACTGAAGACGTCTCGCTCTCTAAATGCAGAAATCACTGTTTTAGACTCCACTCACCAACGATTTGTCGCTACCATGGAGAGGGCTCTTAAATACTCTTTCTGTCGAGATAGGTATAACATATTTATGATGAAATGCAACTCGGTTTATACAGCATCTGGATGGGAATCCTTTTTTCCAATTTTTTTTTATATGATTCTAACCACTGGGACTTTCTACTTTTACTTTTTTCACTAATGTCTTACACTGAAATTCTAGGTCTAACCGGACAAAGACCTTTTATTAAACGCCAAGATTTTTAAAGCGAAATTGAAAATCAGTAAAATCAGAAAAGTGTAGTATGTGAGCCTCATTTAAAGTGGATTAAGTGGACTATGTGGAACTTTTTGCATCATATTTTCGAAGCGGTATAAAATGCTTACAGGTTGAAAATACAGATCGACGGAGTGAATAAAATCATCAGGACTATTAAAGAAGCTATTTTCGAAAAATGGGTGCTTCGGCCCGATAATATTTATTATACAAGTCCCATAATATTGCCATTAGGTAGTTGTCTAATTGATGTATGAAGTTTGTGTCTCTATATTCCATACTCGAGGTTGGCATGTTACCTCACACACTGCAGAATTTGCGTGCGAAGGGAGGAATGTAACGTTGGCAGCGACAGGATCGTTAAATTCGGGAATTCGGTGCTTCTCGGGATCGTCTTGCCGCCAAGGTTTTACGAGTTACGTATGACTCCGGAATCGGCCCGAAGGTTGTTTCCGGAAACTCGTTCGGGAAGTTTGGCGTCATCAAAAGCTGGAAGCCGTTTGTCGTTAAATTAGATTGTGGCTGCGATTCGTTTGATTGGGGAATTCTTATTGTACTAATTTTGACGTTATCTGTTCTTATACTCTCTTCGTATTCGTCTTAACATTTTCCCGATTTTGTATCGGGATCTGTTAATCATTCTAAAGTCTAAACCGTTTAGTTCTTCTTCTTAAATCTTCATCTTCTAAATATATATAAACTTAAAAGGTGACTGACTGACTGACTGACTGACTGACTGACTGACTGACTGACTGATCTATCAACGGACAGCTCAAACCACTGGACCGATCGGACTGAAAAATTGGCATGCAGCTAAGCCTAGCTATTATAACGAAGGCATTCGCTAAGAAAAGATTTTTGAAAATTCAACCTCTAAGGGGGCTAAATAGGGGTTTGAAGTTTGTATGAGATTTATATGAATCCTTTTTGAAATTTATCCTTTTTGAAATTCATACGAATTATTTTTGGTGACTGCGCTACAGTTCAGATATGCTATGATTTAACATTAAAAGTTAAATGTATACTGCAAAATATAGCAAACATACTAACAAATAAAATAAGCCAAACAAATACAATAATAATCTAATTTACAATAATAGTAACATAAATTCCCCAATAAGTAATAATGTGTCCAAATTTTGGTCAACGTGATAATTTTGGACTTAGAAAAGGTCAATATTATGCGGCCCTCTCTAATACCGGTGTCAGTGTGAGCAATAAACATCAGGTAAAAATTGGACCCCAAACGTCCTTTTGCATTCAAACGGGGAATATCGTGTCTCTTTCACTAATTGGCTCGGAAGAACAAAGATAGGCATTCCCGCGGAACACACTGAACAGGGAAAAGGTAGGGTAGGAACACCGGTTTCCGGACACGCACCTGTTATCGTCCACCGAGCGGATCACTCTTAAGAAATGCTTAAAAATAGAAACATTATAAGATTTACATAAAAATAATGCATCTCTATGCCAACTTGAATGTCTTATCAAGACACAGAGAAAGAAAAAAGTCTATTTCACTTAAGTTTCTTTGAAAACAAAGCGATCGAATTTTGAGTATGCAATTAAGGAATGAAAACGAGCCGTGTGGAGCAAAAAAATTAGTGGCATGCTTCAACTATAACGGGAAGTTATTAATCATTTTACTATAAGATTTAGTTTGATTCTTCTTTGTAGCACTTACTTATGTTTCATAAAATACTGTGAACGTGTTTTTTTACTTTTGATTACATTAGAATACAAATAAAAGGGGTGGACGACAACTAGTTCACTATTTTCTTAAGAAAACCTGTTATCGTCCGGGCGGTCAAACACAGGTTTAGCGTCTTAATTTTAGGTAGTCTTGTTATCAATCGAGGTGTGCACAAAATTGGAATTAAGTTTATTAATTCGAATCCTATACACATACACTAGTTAGTGACTAGTCTTCGTCCACTTTTTTCTCATTGTATATAAAACTATGGGTCTTCAAAATCACGCGTGGACGATATCTAAATTTGCACTGAATAAATATTCTAAGTTTCGACCACCAAGCTATTATTTGAAAATAAATAGATTTAGTAAAAATATAAATAATTAAACTTGTTTGACAATAGAATTACCTTATATTTTATGTGTTTCTCCTTGGAACTTTGATATATTTATAAGTTAAGATAGTATTGTCGATCATTATAATTTGTGGACGAAATTTAAAATAGAGAATCTGAAGTGCACCGGTTATCCGTCCACCTATATTTTAAACTGTATGAAAAACATATATTTTTTAATATTATGTTATTATTTAGGCGAATTTTGATTATTACTCATATCTATAATTTATTTTTTATTCATCTACAAGTTAGTCCTTGACTGCGATCTCATCTGATGTTAAGTGACGATGCAGTCTAAGATGGATGCGGGATAACCTGAAAGAGGTACGGCAGAATCCGTACCCTTAAACGCTAAATGACTTGGAAGTAAGGCATACTAGACTAGAGACAATTTTGAAATTATTAAATTGAATTTAACAAATTGCTCTGCCGAGAATCAAGTAGAGGACCTTCTACTAATAAGACTTACCCCTGCGCCATGCCAGGGAGGCTGCCAAATTATATGTACCTACTTTTATATAATGTAAGTGCGATGTGGTAAAAGACGATGCAAGACAGGTAAAGTAAAAGTGAGTAAAGTTGGTAAAGATATTATGTCATATTGTAGACTCTATAAACCGCGTTAACAAGGCAATAGTTTTTTATCTGTTTTATTTTAAAACAAGCAGTTGACCGCTATTGCGTATGCGTAGAAAGACCACATCACTTTGTATAAAGTTCTTTATCACCCTATGAAAGTTCTGTCAAAATAGGTTCAGCTGTTTTGAAAAGTAAGTATTACGAATAGACGAAAAATAGAAAACAATTTTTTTATAAACGGTTATGCGGCTTTTTAATAATGTATAAGTAAACATAAGTTCACTAATAAAAACCCATATATTTCGAAAAGACGGACAGGAAGTTAATTTTAATTGGTATAGATATTAAATACATATTACAGTGGTGTTAATATTACATATTCAATTACTTACTCATTACATGCATACTTTTTCATAGTAAATTTCTCATAGAAATCAGTGGACGGATAACAGGTACGAGGGTGGACGATAACTAGATTTAGTGGACGATAACCGGTGAAATCGGCATTTTCAGCTTCTTATTAGGATTTAAAAAAAAATAGTTATTTGACTAAAAAAATACTAGCATGCAATGAAAATAGACTATACTAGAAGTATATTTTAACAAGTTTTTGTTTAATTTTTTTTATAGAACATATATTTTCACCCTCTCAAACTCAGTAACTCCACTAAATGGACGATAACCGGTAAGAAACCCCTATTTGTCATTTCAAAGGAACAGGGAAAAAATCCAAATTGGTACAAGTTTGACATTTTTTAGGATCTTTGATACGTTCAACGTACCTACAGTTCAATTTACTTCCATTTTAACTACCGTCCGCATATGCACCCTTGCGTAGTTATCTGCCAGTTAGTCAGCAATGAGATTGATCGCCCTGGCCGAAATCCCGTCCGGAGAACAGAGAGCCCTATTTTAAATATAGAACCAAAACATGTAACATGTAGGCAGATTATAGATTGGATACATTACTGAGATCAATGTCCGGAAACAGTTACATGTATAGCTACCACTACTACCATTACAGCCTTTTAACGTCCCACTGCTGGGTGCAGGCCTCTCTCTCATAGGAAAGAGGGATTTCGAGCTTAGACCCGCCACGCTGCTGCAATGCGGATTGGCGGGCTTTAACGACTATTGTCACATAATAGTGATAATAACCGGGACCGACTGCCTAACGTGATCTATGAGGCACAGGGGTGAAACACCGCCAACTTACAACTCCGGGCTGGCACTGTGAATTTCTTGACAGAAAAACCCTACCTAACAATTATTTGCCCGACCCGGGAATCGAACCCGGGACCTCGTGATATGAACATGCTAACCACTAGACCAACAAGGTAGTTTATATGTAAAGGCATGTATAGCACCAGTATTATATTAACAAAGGCGTATTTTAAAAATAATTGAGCCGATCTTTTATTTAGACGTTCCCGAAGAAAGACGTTTAAAACGCAATCAAGCCTTCTCTGCCGCTGCGAATTGAAACATTGAATGTTTCCCATTTTCTTTTCCTTTTCCTCCAATTCCGCGTAAATAGCAAAAGTAAAAAGGCTCCCCGACACCCACCAGTGGAAGCCCAATATACGACCTCGTCTGAAGTAGCCGTTTCCTTTAAAGGTGCGTCCAGACTTGAACATTTCACCGAACCGAACAGCGAAACTTTCGCCGAACTGTTACGCAGTAACCCATCTCAAGCGCTCCAAGCGCGCCGTCCACATTGAGCGTAACAAGTTCGCCGAAATGTTCGCTGTTCGGTTCGGTGAAATGTTCAAGTCTGGACGCACCTTAATGTTTTCATGAGTCTCGAAAACTAAGGACCGTGTAACGAGCTATCTGTTCTTTGTATTTTTACCCGACTGCGCGGCAGCAAAGACAGGGTGTGACTTCACGCGTCTCTGTGTATGTTTGTGGGATCCTTTATACCCTCGGAGTATCACAATGGCTGGATGGATTTAAATCAATGATGTCGATCGAGTCATCTAAGCCGTGCGATGCTTTTAAGATAGGGTTTGTTTTTATAAAACCAAAATGGCGGTCTTAAAATACAAATTGGCGGTAGTGACGATAAAAAGTTGAATAGTATCACTGAATAGTCAGGTCTTTCAAAATCAAGACGATGTTTCAGCCATAAGCTCCGCTTAATCTGTTTACGTTTGCCTAGCATGTTGGGCTGTTTGACATTATTGCGTCTGAATGAACTTCATTCTGCATTGGCCGCCAACGGTAAAAGCACGCCCTGAATACGTCGGCCAGCTAGCTCATTTGGCCAACATGTTAAGACCAAGAGTACAGAACCTACTAGCCCTTTTACATATATACATACATATCTAATAAATACGATAGGGCATGAAATGATAAGAAGAACATCCTAGGATTTAATAATCTATCCATACCTACTTAATATAAAGTAGAAAAAATGCGAAATTGTGTATCTGTCTGTCATCTTTTCACGATCCAACGATCACTTGGCCAAAGGCACCGGAATAGTATGGATCGTTGAGACGAGCACATATTTTTTTATACCCGAAAAATCAAATACATAGTTCCCATGGGATTTAAAAACTCTAAATCACTCTTTATGCTAAATAAACGTTTTAATACTAAGAGTAGACATTACTAAATGATCGCAATGTGACATGACAATTATAGTCATAACCGATCTATTCGTTCCGTTTTAGTCGAATAAACGAACTACATATAAAAAAAATTATCAAACATCTGCACGATTGTCACGTCTTTATTACTACTTATTCTTTGTCCTCATGAATGCAGCGTAGATACGATAGAAATATTATTGTGTCCTTGTCTACACTTGTAAGTCTGCGCCATGTTAGACAAGGTGAGAAGACGTGCGTCCCTCTCCGCCATAGGTGTAACGCTGAAATAAAAAATGGCGTAGATACCTGGACCGGTCCCCTGACGTGTTTGTACATTTTTCTTGTAGGACTGACTGTGTGTTGTGTAGGGATTTTTTACGATACGAAATTTTCGAGTGAGATAAAATCGCGGGCGTTATTAAAAAACTTTCTCCGTGTAGGTAGTTGGTAGGTAATTCCACGCGGCGATTTTCTGGATAGACCCCAAATTCGCAATTTATCGTTTTGCTTGGAAGTTAAATATGATTTATTTTGCCTTAGCTCGTTTAAAGTGGTTGACTGTAGAAAAAAAAATTATATTTAAACAGTAAATATTAGGTAGGTACTTAAGAGGCCGTATTCCCAGCCGCACCAACGAGTTTCGGCCCGAGTTTTAAATGTGTGCGTGTACCTCACAATGGCACCGTAAGCTGCACTCACACAAAGACATGGTATACTTAAAAGCGGTCGGACTAACCTATATTGATACTTTGCGTTCCAAATTCAACACGCTAATAAAATAAAATTTTAGATCTTAGTATATTTTAATATATTTCCTTTTTTTTTTAATGTTCGATTTAGGTAAGTATATAATTATTATCAAGATGTTGTGTAATCGTTTATACTTACACATGACACCTGTAAGAATTAAATACAGCTATATCACTACCCATATTATAATGCGAAAGTGTGTTTGTTTATTAGTTTATTGGTTTGCTGGTTTCTCCTTCAATCACGCCGCAACGAAACAAAAGATTATACGATCAATGCTTATTATATTGGTCAATAGATTAATCTGGTTATTTAAGGTATACAGGTTGTTTTGATAAAGAAGTTCTCTCAGGTGTGCAATTATCTACTATGCAGTTGCTAATCTTAGGTCATAAATAAAATTTTTGACCTAAGATTAAGTATTTGCTTCTTGTAACCGAATTTTTATTTATTGTCAAGAATGGCCCGAGTACCTATAATATTTTATTACCAAAGACTTGATGAGTTGACTTGACTTGCTAAACTAATATTTGTTCGTGTTCAAACCGTGATGTTTTTATTATATTCTTTTTTCTTGTACTAGTTGACTCGCCCAGGATTTACACATTTTCGTTTAGCCAATTTTGATGCAATTTAGTACACATATGGCTTACATCCCGAAGGTGGACAAAGGCTATTTTTTATCCTGGAAAATAATTTATTTTTCATAGAACTCTATTTTATGTGTTTATTATTAAAGACATTACTATCTAAAATTTAGGTATGTAAGGGCCTGTTTCACCACCTTCTGAAAAGTGTCGAATAGACTAAACGTAAGTTTTGTCACTTTCTTACTTTATGTCAAGTGACAAAGACAAAACTTGTGAATAAGCTATCTGACACTTATCCGAAGGTGGTGAAACAGGCCCTAACTGTTTTAACTTAATTAAATTTAGTTGTGAGATAACTTATCTCCCTCTATTTAGTCCGATCAAAATAGACATTCAAGGTTTAAAAAAATATTCAATATTATATAATATACTAGCTTTTGCCCGCGGCTTCGCCCGCGTGAATTTCGATTTTTCACAAATCCTGAGGGAATCGTGGATTCCCGGTTCCCGTTCCCCGCTCCCTTTTCCAACCTTTATACCTACTTTCAAGAAACTTTGCTATAGTAATCTACCTATAGCTATAGATATAGTTTTCGGATTTTTGAAAGAGAAATGTGTTCAGTATGGTACTTATGATGAGATTTTGCATCTCTGATAGAATCGGACTGACACAAACTTTATCGTTAAAGTAAAATGAACCTTAATAGCCTTGTTTTAAAGCTCAAGTTCATCAACAGCAGTTTTCGTAACAGTTTCCTGTTTTGTGATCCCATTGAGCTCTAAATATCGATTTTCAACGAAATCGGTACAATCACAAAGAATTTCAAAATGGCGCCGACTTTTTTAAATTTTGGTAACAGTTTCCTGTTTTGTGATCCCAGGGAGCTCTAAATATCGATTTTGAATGAAATCGGTCAATTAACAAAGAATTTCAAAATGGCGTCGACTTTTTTAAGTTTTGGTAACAGTTTCCTGTTTCGTGATCCCATTGAGCTCTCAAAATCGATTTTGAATGAAATCGGTCAATTAACAAAGAATTTCAAAATGGCGTCGACTTTTTTAAGTTTTGGTAACAGTTTCCTCTTTTGTGATCCTAGGGATCCTCAGATATTGATTTTGAACGAAATCGGTACAATCACAAAGAATTTCAAAATTGCGCCGACTTTTTTAAATTTTGGTAACAGTTTCCTGTTTTGTGATCCCAGGGAGCTCTAAATATCGATTTTGAATGAAATCGGTCAATTAACAAAGAATTTCAAAATGGCGTCGACTTTTTTAAGTTTTGGTAACAGTTTCCTGTTTTGTGATCCCAGGGAGCTCTAAATATCGATTTTGAATGAAATCGGTCAATTAACAAAGAATTTCAAAATGGCGTCGACTTTTTTAAGTTTTGGTAACAGTTTCTGTTTTGTGATCCCATTGAGCTCTCAATATCGATTTTGAATGAAATCGGTCAATTAACAAAGAATTTCAAAATGGCGTCGACTTTTTTAAGTTTTGGTAACAGTTTCCTCTTTTGTGATCCTAGGGATCCTCAGATATTGATTTTGAACGAAATCGGTACAATCACAAAGAATTTCAAAATTGCGCCGACTTTTTTAAATTTTGGTAACAGTTTCCTGTTTTGTGATCCCAGGGAGCTCTAAATATCGATTTTGAATGAAATCGGTCAATTAACAAAGAATTTCAAAATGGCGTCGACTTTTTTAAGTTTTGGTAACAGTTTCCTGTTTTGTGATCCCAGGGAGCTCTAAATATCGATTTTGAATGAAATCGGTCAATTAACAAAGAATTTCAAAATGGCGTCGACTTTTTTAAGTTTTGGTAACAGTTTCCTGTTTTGTGATCCCATTGAGCTCTCAATATCGATTTTGAATGAAATCGGTCAATTAACAAAGAATTTCAAAATGGCGTCGACTTTTTTAAGTTTTGGTAACAGTTTCCTCTTTTGTGATCCTAGGGATCCTCAGATATTGATTTTGAACGAAATCGGTACAATCACAAAGAATTTCAAAATGGCGCCGACTTTTTTAAATTTTGGTAACAGTTTCCTGTTTTGTGATCCCAGGGAGCTCTAAATATTGATTTTGAATGAAATCGGTCAATTAACAATGAATTTCAAAATGGCGTCGACTTTTTTAAGTTTTGGTAACAGTTTCCTGTTTTGTGATCCCAGGGAGCTCTAAATATCGATTTTGAATGAAATCGGTCAATTAACAAAGAATTTCAAAATGGCGTCGACTTTTTTAAGTTTTCGTAACAGTTTCCTGTTTTGTGATCCCAGGGAGCTCTAAATATCGATTTTGAATGAAATCGGTCAATTAACAAAGAATTTCAAAATGGCGTCGACTTTTTTAAGTTTTGGTATCAGTTTGTTCTAAAAAAAACTGTTCCTATTCACCCATAAGTCGTTCCTATTCACCTCATTCTCATCCCTATTAACCCCTCTTTCGTCCCAAAAGAACTTCGAGTATGAGATGTTATTATTATGTCATACAAAAAATATTTCAATTCAATATATACATATATCAACACATACTTATACCAAAACATAGCATTAGCTCAGCATTGATCAGATCGGACCACTAATGAAATAAAACCTATGTACAAATCATCAAACTGAGTCGGTTGCGCTATGTAACTTTTATGAGTTTTACGGCAAGTCATTACACAGCTTTGCATGTGTGCGTGAGCTGCGTCGGGCAACAACACGTCCTCCCTCGAAGAGCGCTAAGCTCGGTATGACATTCGTACTGTCTGCTGTGCCATTTTATTTGTAAATTTTAGGATACTTTGACAATTTTTTTTGGTCATATAAATAGTTTCTGGATTATTTTTTTTTACAATTATAGCTAAATGAATCCTAAACTTTCGCGCTATTTATTTTTTTTATTAGTGAAATTGCGATAAATTAAAGAAATTGGGGTTAATCTAATGCTTAAATTTTCATAAATCGTACGTGCGGTTTTTATTTTTTTATTTACTAATTTTGTATAAAACATAGAAAAACTAATTCCAACATTCCAATTTTGAGAGTGTGTTCATACTATTAGTATTTTTTTTCAGTCGCTTTCTACAATTTTTAGTACTTATATGTGTGACGAAAGTTTCACTCAAAAGCGTAAAATCAGTAAACGTCTTCCGCAAGAATTAAGATTTGAATAATATTTTTTAGTAAAATTAATATTTTATTCCCAACATTCCATTAAAAAAGGATTGATCTTTAATATTTGATAATTTTTTTTAAAGTAATCATTATATCTAAAGCACTATGGTGTTCAAAAGTTCGTAAAAAATTACGAATCCGGGTACCGGCCTCTTAAGTACCCAAAGCGGTTTGTAAGACAGTAGCGCAGATATTTGTTTCGTCCATAGTAAAAGTACAGGCTAATAGGTTCAACGTTAGAATGTATAACAGAAAGGAGAAATGACCTGAACACCTCTACGTCGTTTTAATATATAGTCTATGAAGAATAGATGTTTTGCCGCACCTTACGCATAATATTTAAATAATGTTAGCGAAATACCAACAGATCAACGGTTAAGAGAGCGGGTTACAAGATTTATAACCGACAGGTCGTAGGTTCCAATCTTATCCGTTGAATTACTGTCGTAAACTCCAAGTACTAATAGGTACCTATACCTAGTTGCGAGCGTACCGTGTGGCATAAAATACTAAGTACCTATTACTTACTACGTAAAGAATTGACACTCACTCGCTCCCACCCTGCGCCGTTTCATCGTCGTCCGCAACCAGAAGTACACCTAGAAGTATTAATACTTCTATTAAGCGTTTCAAGCGTTGTCCTTCTCCCGCTCGATTTAGGTACCTACCTACGTAATAAAGCGTCTTCTCTGTCAGTAGTAATAAATATGTATATGTATACATAATATGTATAGTTAAGTCAGTTCGCTTGTATGCAGTGTCGGAGGTGTGCCACAGATTTTTCTACGTACAGACTCCGCAACGCAGTTACGCGCAACACGGCGCAGGGCCGCAGCGCACTCTGCGACATACCATAGCTTTTTCTTTGTAGGATGCCGCTACGTTAATTAGCTTAGAAGGAAAAGGTGAATATTGGGCATACTCGTACCTATCATCTTCATCTTCATCTTCATTCTGGGCAGGTGTCCGCACGTAAACCATACAGGTCTGTTGTGCGTGATGTGCCTCTTGCGTTGAAGTCTTCACTCCAGCCATCCGAGGTCGCTCCAGAAGCCTAGCAGGCCGCCCAGGTTGCCGAGGACTTCTTGGAGTGAGGCTGGGGATCCTAGATGAATCCTGCGTTGTTCGGTCACGCCCGTGCACTCTAGGAGCACGTGCGCTGGTGTTTCATCTGTCTCCATGCATGCTCTGCATAGAGGGCTGTCTGTGACACCTATAATGAAAAGGTGTTTGTTTAGTGGACTGTGCCCTGTTATGAGTCCCACCACCTTCCTGAGTTTACCTCTGTCTAGGTGCAGTAGTTTGTTAGTTAGTTGTTGGTTCAGAGTAGGAAAGGCTTCCTTTGTCTGACGGCAGTCTGTGGCATTGTTCCAGAGTGTGGAATGTTCCTTGCGTGTTAGTGCATGCAACCAGGTCTTGTACTCACTGAAAGGAATAGGTACCATAGGTTCCGGTCCTGCAACTTCCAGTGTCGTGGCCTTACGTGCTAGTTCGTCAGCTGCTTCGTTGCCCGGGTCTCCCGCGTGTCCTTTGATCCACCGTAAGGTGATATCATTGGAGATGGAGAGTTCTTCCAAGGCTTTATGGCAGTCTTGTATGAGAAGGGATGTTGATGTGGTACTAGCCAAGGCTTTGAGAACGGCTTGGCTGTCCGAGTTAATGTTAATTTTAAAGTTTGTTACCTGTCTGTTGGTCATTGCTATGACTGCTGTTGTGATTCCAGTACACTCTGCTTGGAAAACGGAGTTGTCCTTACCGAGTGCGTGGCTTATCTGAATGTTGAGTTCTTGGCAGTAGGCTCCAGCTCCTGTGCCAGTTCTGGTTTTGGACCCGTCGGTGTACACTTCAATCGTGTCTTGGGCTGGTTTCGGGTTTTTGTGTTCCTCCGCGTTTATTTTGTAATTTCTTTCTAGTGTAAATTGTTTGATAGTTCTGTCGCTTATCCACTCTAAACGGGGCTCTTTATTGATCCCTTGAGTTAGAATTTTGGTATGTGCTGTGTCATAGCCCTTCCATAAACCCAGTGTCTTGAGTCTGAGGGCCGCAAGTGTTGCTTCTTCCCTAATGTGTAATTGTAGAGGTGTGATCCCCAGTATCACTTCTAGTGCTGTTGTTGGCGTTGTGCTCATGCAGCCAGTGATGGCGAGGCATGCTTGTCGTTGGAATTTCTGTAGTTCTAGCTGGGTAGTGATAAGAAGTGTTCTCGGCCACCACACTAGTGCGGCGTATGTTAGTGCACTTCTTATCACTGCTAGGTAAAGCCATTTAATTATTTTTGGTTTTAATCCCCAGGTTTTCCCCAGCATGCGTTTGCATTGATATAGTGTTATGAGTGATTTGCTGATTTTGTCATCTATGTGCCTTTTCCAGCTGAGCTTGGAGTCAAGGATAACTCCAAGATACTTTACCTCATTGGATAGTTGAAGGCCTGTGTTGAACATGGTCGGTGGGTTGTTTAGTTCGATTTTTCTTTTATTTGTAAAAAGAACCATCTCTATTTTCTTGGGATTAACCGTTAATTCATTTTCTTTGCACCATCTCTCGATTAGTCTCAAAGCTCTTTGCATAATTTCATAAAGTGTTTTTTCCAGTTTGCCGCTAATTAGAATGGTAATATCATCGGCATAACCAATTGTGTAAAATCCGTCTTTGTTTAATTTCGTTATTAGGTCATCAACCACGAGGTTCCACAGGATTGGTGATAAGACACCTCCTTGGGGACAGCCTCTCGCTACCACACCTTTCGTGGTGCCGTTGATGTCCAATTTTATAATTCTTTGTTCAAGCAGTGCTTTTATCCAGCTGCGTAGGGTTCCTGGTACGTTATATCTGCCCAGGGCTTTGTCTATGCTTTCAAATGTGGTTTTGTCAAAGGCACCTTCAATATCGATGAAAATGCCTAGAGTTGACAGTTTGTTTTCAAGTCCGTGTTCTATCTTGGCTATAACTGAATGCAGTGCGGTTTCTGTTGATTTACCCGTACTGTAAGCGTGTTGGTGTGGGTGTAAGGGTTTGTATTTTAAGGCTCCATCCCTAAGGAATCTGTCAGCCAGTCTTTCTAGCGTCTTCAGTAGGAATGATGTAAGGCTTATTGGTCTGAAGGATTTCGGCAGGGTGTAGTCACTCCTACCTGGTTTAGGTAGGAAGACAACCTTCACTTCTCTCCAGGCCAGTGGTATATATTTGTATGCTATACAGGCTTTGTATATTGTATCCAGCCAGGGTGTTATTGCGGTTACACCCCACTGTAGTAGTGCCGGGAAGATACCATCAGTCCCTCCTGATTTGAAGGGGTGAAAGGTATCAATTGCCCATTTTATTCTGGTTGGAGTGACTATTCTGTTTGCAAGATCCCAGTCATCTTCCGTTGGATGGGTATATGTAGTATTTGCCCAGTCTGGTGAATTTACAATTCTGCAACCTGGGAAGTGTGTTTCAATTAGTGTTTCGCTTAACTCTTTATCATCTTTGGTAAAGGTTCCATCAGCTTTCTTCAATGAGCCGAGGGTGCGGGAGTTGTCTGCTGCTAGGATTTTACGTATCCTGGCGGCGGTGTCATTCGTTTCTATGTTCGTACAGAATTTTTGCCAGGAGCTCTTACTTTTTTCTCTGACACGTTTGTTGTATTTATATTGGGCTTCCTTGAATTTGTCGCAATCGTGTTCCGTTCTGGTGTTCTTGGCTCTATTGAAAAGATGTCTGAGATCTTTCCTCATTCTTTCCAGATCAGGGCCCCACCAGTTGTTTTTTGGGGTTAGTTTAGTGTTGTTTTTTCTTAATGGACAAGCTTGTTCATAACATGTTTTTATTTCTTCTGTTAGTTTTGTTACGTTGTTTTCTATCATATCGATATAATCGATATCTTGTGGTTCTGTTGTGCCGATCATGTTGTTCATCAAATTTTTGTATTTTAGTCTGTTGGTTTTCCTCGGATTTCTCTTCGGTATATGTTGAGTTTTAGTTAGATCTAATTCGTAGCATATTCGCCTATGGTCTGAAAGCGATGGTTCCTCGCTGACATGCCAGTTTTTAACCTGGTCTGCCAACGTGGATGTTGCTAGAGTTAGATCAATTATGGTTTGGTACCTACTTGATACGAACGTTGGTTCGGTGCCGGTGTTTAAGATGGTAAGGTTAGTTGTTAGTAAATAAGAGACAAGTTGCTCACCTCTATTGTTGTTGGTTGTACATCCCCACAGGTTGTGGTGTGCGTTGCTGTCGACAGAGAGGATTATGTCTATGTCGTTGTTCTCGCAGTGCATGATGAGGTCCATCAAAACTTTTGTTGGTATTTGGTCTTCGATGGGCATGTAGACTGATGCTAACACCAAGGGTCTTGGTGACATACCCATGCTTTGTTGTATTCCGTTTTTTATTGTGACTGCTGTCAGATCTCTGGAACAGTATTGTGTTAGTAGTAACGCTGAAATACAGCGTGGAATGTAGATGCATGTTCTCGGTGGCTCGTCATTACTGTATGAGAAGATCTTACCATTGCAGCTTCCGAGCCCGCATATGTTTTTGCCTCTGACCCACGGCTCTTGGATCAGTGCAATGGTCTCGGCTTCAACCTCCAGTTGCCTGCGTAGTGTGGCCGTGGCTAGTTGTTTGTGCTGGAGGTTGGTCTGGATTATACTAATTATTCTAGAATCGCCCTCTGCGCCGGTGGTTGCTCGGCGGGGGCTGTTTGGTCTGGTGCGTTGAGTGTGATAGGCTCTGTTTCTATCCGGGGTTGGGGCTGGTCTGCCCTGGGGTCCGCTAGCACTGCCTCGATATTACTGAGAACAGTACTTACAGAGGGTTCCGGAGTGTTGAGGCGAGGGCAGGTTGGCTTATCCACCTCCATGTCCGTATCCACACCATGGTCCCCACGGTCTTCAGGCGCTGAGCTATGCCCGGGTGGTACATCGCTCAGTCCTTCACTCGTGAAGAACCTGATGTAAATCGAACCCGTGGAGTAGGCGACCTTCCTGCCGCGCGCCAGGATTGTTGGCAGCTCTTCCTTCGGTATTCCCAAAATTAGGAATACACCGGGAGGGCTGCTGGTTGTAGTCTGGTAACTGAACAGTGTCCACTTCGACACGCCATACCAGGGGTTTTGGAATGACAGGACCTGGTGAAGCTGCCCTATCTCCCCGTCGTAGTCAGGCACATAAAGTCCTGACCTTATTTTGACCTGTATCTCAGTTTGGCGTATCACAGTGAGCACTGTTCCGTCCCTAGGTGATGTAAGTTTAGGCACCACGGTTTTGAGCCAGTTTAGGGCTTGCTCATCGTGGCACCACATTTTCAGAACACCCTCACTGAGGAAGGCTTTCCCTTCAAACGCCGGAGCGTAGCGGGTCTGGCCTGGCGCCAAGGGTTCGATACAGGCCGCGAAAATCGCTTTCTGTATCAGACCCTGTATGGCGTTCGCCTCAGTTTGGGTGAGGTCAGTTCTAGGTGTGGTGGTCACGGCAACGCTCAGGTGCGATTGGGCTGCATTTGCATAGGAGCCCGTCGCGTCCCGAGTTTGCCGAGGGTTGGTGCGTACACGTTTATATTCGCCCCTGGGTGATAATGTGTCATCAGGTCTCTCCCTCTTTGTGGTGGGTGGGATCGATGACGGTGCCGGGTCGTTATGTGTGTTAGTTGTCTTGCCCCTGTTCCTTTTCCTAAAACGCGGGTGTGCCCGTGTGTTAGGTAGGTTGTGGGCGTTTGTTTTTGTTTTGTCATTTTTGGTGTTTGTTGTTGTTGTTGTTGTTGAAGGAGGTCGAGCGGTGTTGGAACCGCCAGGGCCCGTTGCGCTCCGCATCTGGATTGGGTTCCCGTTGGGGTCGGTGTGACCTCCTTTGGTCCCCCTGTCCTTGAGTGCGGTTTGCCCAGCCCTGGTAGTGGTGGTGCTCGGCTCTCCGGAGGCATGAGGGTCTCGGTCAGGGCCCGGTCTCTGCTCGCCCGCATGCTCGCCTGCGGAACAGCTTGAGGTTGCGCTGGTGTCCACGGGATGGCGATCGCCACTGAGTGTCGTCCGCCCCCCGTTTCCCCCTTTGCTTCCCCCAGCCAAGTCGCTGACGGTTACGGTTGAGCAGTCGGAGTCTTCCCGTTTCCCTACCTCTTTGTTCCCTACGTTGTCTGTCTGTCGGTTGCTACTTTGGTCCGTCTGTTTGTTTGCAGGGGTCTTCGTCTGTCCGTCTGGTCTTTTGTCTGTTCGTCCGTCTGTCTTTTTTCCTTTCGACTTTGCCTTACGTTTTTTCGGGGCCACGAGCGTCCAAGCGCTGACGTCTGTCAATGCGTTTCCGGGGATCGCCGTGGCTAAGGATGAGAGGTCCAAGGGGCTTGCTGTGGTCGTCGGTCTGTTGGTTTCGGTAAAGCTGTGCCCGGAGGCACGAAACGGGTCTTTGCCCCCTCCTGAATACGAAGGGCAGCCTGGGCCCTGGGCGTCGACCGAAGTCGACGCCTGGGTGCCAGGGTGGGATTCGGACTTGACGTCTCTACCCACCAGGAGTAAACTACGTGTATTTGGATCCATTTCATAAGCTTTTAAAGGGTTTGTGTTTGTTTTGTGAAGTATTTGAATGTTTGTGTGTGTAAGTGATTGTATAGTGTGCGGGATTCAGGAGGTTATCTGGAAGGATGGGTTAATTATAGGTATTTTGGTGAGGATGGGATTGGGGGATCACGGGATAGGGGTGTGAGGTGCCTACCCCGTGCTGGGGGTGACACGGGGTAGTCCTTCTTGTCCAGGGTCCAGTGGACACCGGCGATCCGCAACTCCGCCGACCCGCCCGGTTGCATGAAGGGTGCATCACTGGGCCTGACCAGCGAATGCTTTCGGGAAAAGTTCCCGGAAGCATCAACTGGCCCTACCGTGCCGGGAAACCTACTCGTACCTATTATAGGCGCTCTACTCAAAAGGTAAAGCACAAAAGTGATTTTCTTTAAATAGCATAGTTACTTAGGTATAATATTCACAGTGCCTTAATCAAGTTGTAAAACAAAATGTTAATTACAGTTCCGAGTAGCTATTTCCTTTAGTTTTTTGTGCCTATTTTGAATGTTAACTAAATGTTAATAGGTAAATAGCTACCTATTTGACGTCATCCAATTCAACCTTAGTTTGACCTTCGGATACACAATGATTCAGTGGAAACATTTTTCCTTTGTATTATTACAGTTTAGATGTGTTTTATTTTAACTAGTCATAAAGCTTTTTTGCTAATGCCGGCATTTGCAAAGACATGCGATTTCGCGTTCCTATTACCTATGTACAATGCCGCGTGGAAACCTATAACGGGTAAGGACCTTCCAAGTTGCATCTGACCGCAACGTCCTTTATCGTGGTCGGGGTTTCAAGGTGCTCGAGTGGCGACCCCGTGTCGGAAAACGCAACGCTGGGGGGTCTTTTAATCCCCTACTTGGACGGATATCTTAAGTGAGTCGCTGGCAGCTACTGGATACAAGCGATATAAAACGTAAACGTAAGATCGTGTTCTGCAGCTTTTTTTTTTATTTAAAGTTACAAGTTAGCCCTTGACTGCAATCTCACCTGATGGTAAGTGATGATGCAGTCTAAGACTTATGCATACCCCTGATCGGTTTCGTACTTGAACGCTAAATCGCTTGGCGGCACGGCTTTGCCGGTAGGGTGGTAACCAGCCACTGTGGCCGAACTAAAATGACAGGTCTAAATATATTCCTGTCTCTTTCACAATCCTCCCTGCTGAAGGGGATAGCACTATTTTTAAACCTGTCAATTTAGTTTAGGTTTAGAGATTGTGTACAACAGAATTGGCCACACTATCTATCTAAGCTATCCTTGCAAGAGACCTATATTCAGCTTTTACACGCGACGATGGAAAAAAGTAGTCCGTTTCAGAGTATGTAAGTACCTACTGTACTAAACTTACTAAATTGCATTCGCACTTGACCGTCTTTTAGATAGTTAACATAGATCTTTTAGTTAACATAGCGTGTCCCGTTAACTGAACCATGCTATAACTTTCGCAAACTACATTGAGCTATTACGCTAACAATCGCTTAGCAAAAGTTACCGAGCACAATAGCTATTGCTTAGGTGACGCTGAGTCAGCTGTGACTCCGAGCGGCCATGTTGGATTGTTTTTTTTTAAATTGCGCTTGCATGTCAAGCGTTCGATCCCATTCGGCTTGGATTGCATTGTTGTTTTCAAGGGAGATTTTATTTATGTGCTTTCGACGGAAACCGAGTACGGAGGAATGAATCATCTTTCACGTTGCTTTTTGTATCTACGTGACGGTATTTTGCTTAAATCTAGCTTATTTACGTTATTTTTCTTAGGTATTTATTGTCTGACAACAGAAAGGTTGTGATTTAAACAATCGTAACGTGTCCATTAATGTTTTTAATTAACTCATAACATTTTGTTGGTTAAATGAGATCAATACGAAGAAGAAAATATGTATTCAATTAAGATGAACGTAGGTATGCTACAGTCCTCGCTAATGTTTTGAATGCTCTGAACATAGCCGCGTTTTGATGAGTAGAACACTTTCAAGTATCAGCTAGAAAAGTGTAAGCTTGTTTCTTGGTTAATGGATCTCGCCTCTTGGGTTCAGAGTATTCAGAAAGATTGTTAAGCACCATATCGAATGATATATTACTTTGTGGCGATTAAAAGTATATAAATTTCAACCGTATGACAAACTAAATAAAGCTGAGTTTGAGTTGTTAGCATTAAAAGACGCTGCCGTCTCGGCTCCACTCGTATGCGTTGGGCCTTAGACAGGTTGAACTTTATCTCGTGAAGCCTAGTCAATTTCATATACCTACATAAGTATTGGGTAACGTTTTATAACGTCTCAAAAGCGTTAACCGCCTCACAATTCGCATTGTTATAATTCTACATTGACGTTTTAAATACTAAGTACGCCCATTGATTACGAAATACATTGGAAACTATTCTTGAGAGGTGTAAAGGTCTATTTCAATGAAATGATTGTATGAACTGGGACGCCTAGCGATTTCGTACACCCCAACAATGTATGGTCGGATGTTATGATTTCGGGGCATCAGAAGTGGGTGGGTCCTTGGACGCTTTTTGTACGGCTTTTATGTAAGCTGTTAGCACGATATTGAGGTTTTGGTATGTTCAAAGAGGTCTCCTGTCGACGAATATTATAAAGATGGTCAGCAACTTACATCTGGAAATAAAAGGCAAATTAGTCAGCAACTAAACGTAGTTTTGTCTGTGTTTGCTAATTAATTACTTTTACAGCAATATTACTCACGAAGCAGCAAGTGGTGCAGGCATTTTTGGAGCGGAGCGAATCGGAGCAAAGCGCAACTCCCGTGCCACAGCCTAAAACTAAAAATGACTAAAAACACTAAAGTACTACCTACTATTACTAATCTATCTATACATATATATATATGTATAATAAAATCGTAGACTTACCGTATCTGTACATTGAAGATTTTTGCAAAATAATAACTGGGGGATGTTAGGGACAAGTAAGGGACCTTTCAGACAGACCGGCGAGGAGAGCAGAGCAAATTTTAATCGCATTTAAAATAGAATCTTAAGACATTGAAATAGGCTTTATTTTTACATGTTAACTCTTTTATGATAAGAGGATGCTCGAGCATGCTCCCAATACGCTCTGTGTGAAATATATGAGAGCAGCCGGTCGGCTACTCGTCGAGCCGGTCGGCTGCTCCATGCCCGTGCCCTTTCGCGCTCGAGCATCCGACCGGCTCCGTTCGCGTGCTCTTTCATGCTCGCACAGCCGACCGTAGGCCGAATATGCTCTGCCGTCCGGCCCAAGAGCGTACGCTCGGCTCCGAGCGCATCCGCGTGTCCGTTCACACAGACCGGCGCGGAGAGCAGAGCAAATTTGAACGGCCGGTCTGTGTGAAAAAAAAATGCTCTCCGACGCTCTCCGCGCCGGTCTGTCTGAAAGGTCCCTAATAGAACGTAAAACAGCTATTTTTGAAATTTTTGTCTGTTTATCTGTTTATCTGTTTGTCTGTTTGTCTGTATGTTTGTGCGCGCATCACGCAAAAACTACTGAATGGATTGAAACGAAAACTGGTACGATTTAAGTTCATACTACGGAGTAACATATAGGATACTTTTTATCCCGAAATTCAGCACGGTTCCCTAGGGAGAGGGGATGAAAGTCAAAACATGTATTTAGCTGTAATTCAATAACGCGTGGTCCGATTTCATTCATTCTTTTTTTGTTAGAAAGTAGATACTTTAAAGATTACCGACTAATCTCTAAAAGGCTGTATCGATTTTGATGGGACTTTCACTGGCGGATGTTTACATTTTAATCTACCTAAACATCCGCCAGTGAACTTTTTACAGTTTTTAGTATGATATGAGCTCAAAGGAGCTTACAAAATAATTCCCACGGGATTTTTTAAAACAAATATCCACGCGAACGAAGTCGCGGGTGTCCGCTTGTTAAAAATTAAAAACACTATCGCAGCGCTATAGCCACAGCTATAGCTGTGTAGCTTTTCAAGATACCGGTCCCAAAAAAACATTGTAGATATAGGTACATAATATAGGTTACATGTAATATTATTATTTAATTAATGTATATGTACCTACGTATTTAGAGCGGGGCCGCACTGCGAAAATTATTCGCGCGAATTTTTATATTCGCGCGGTTTATATTCCGCATTTATATATAATATTTTTCTCGCGAATTTTAAATCGCATGTGCGTGCAGCTTCATACATTCCCATATGTCACAGAATTTTGCGGAAAAATTCGCGCGAATAAATTTCGCAGTGCGGCCTAGGCCTTATAGCATATATTATACTTATTGTCGGTCAATAGAGCTTGTAAAAGTGCACGCTTTGTGCTTGAATAAGAGCGAGGCCGCACTGCGAAATTTATTCGCGCGAATTTTTTCGCAGAATTCTGTGACATATGGAAATGTATGAAGCTGCCCGCACTTGCGATTTAAAATTCGCGAAAAAAATATATTAAAATGCGGAAAATAAACCGCGCGAATTAAATTCGCTCGAATATATTTCGCAGTGCGGCCCCGGCCTTAAGCTCAAAATGTGAAATATTATGCACTGAACTTTCTCAGTTCGACGCATATTTTTGCTCCTCTTTGAATTTATTAAAAAATAACCTTTGATTACCGCGTTTCCTTAACAAAGTTTCCAAAGATCGCTCTATATAAAAGAAACTTCTCGAAGCAACAGTAGCGAGTGTACACGTGGTGAAAGCGGCGACGCCCTCACCCACCTCATTAAAAGAAGAGTGCTGGGGATACTTTACTTTTTCTTTCTTTCATTTTTTTTAATCAGGAGAAGTGAAGCCATGTGTCACGTGGTTTGACCCGGTTTCCACGAGTGACTGTCGACGCTGATGGCTCATCGAGATACTCTGTTGCTACGGTTAGTTATCGAACACAACGGATTTATGCACAATGGTATTGAATAAGGCGTAGTATTTCTCTAAAAGTTCCCTAGTATTAGCAATTTTTTTTTTCAGTTAAAGTTCTTTAGGGTCGTTGTCCATTTGAAAATTCGATGAAACGAAGACAAGACATAATAGTATAGGATCCCGCCATACAACGACCTTCACCGAGATGCTTATTTGATGAAACGTATTTTATATTTAATCCAATACGTCAATAAATATATTGCATATGGGTTGCCTAACAAATTTCAGTCCAGGATATGATTAATTAATACTTAATTGAAAAAAAAAAAAAAAAAAAAAATTCACTGGTTTGATTATTAGACAAATTCATAGTGAAATCATCTTTATTTTCATTTAATTTTAATTCAATAATCAGACCGGTGCAAAATTCTAGTATCGATTTACCTGTTTACACCTGGCTACCCGAGAGTTGTGACCGGAAAAGAATACGCAACATAGCGTTTGCATATTCTATGGGCTTCATACTTTCGATTGGTATAGAATTTGTCTAATAATCAAACCGATGAAATGTTAAAAATTTTATTTTTATTATTTATTTATTAATTAATCATATCCTGGACTGAAATTTGTTAGGCAACCCATATGCAATATATTTATTAACATGTTAAATTAAATATAAAATACGTTTCATCAAATAAACATCTCGGTGAAGGTCGTTGTATAGCGGGATCTTAGACCATAATAGACGGCGCCACTACATGCTTGCCCCGCGTTCTGCAACCTAAATTATTAAATTATTACTAAGCGTATTCGGGTTTTAGTTTACGAACTTAATCTCTTGTTATTATAAACTAGTGACCCGTTCCGGCTTCGCATGCGTAGTAATTACTTCTATCCCGACATCATTGTTTTGTTATTATCTCAAAGGGATTAGGCAGCATTTTCGATGAAAGCTTTCAGGCGGCTTGAATTTTTCTGACATTTTTGTACAATTGTCCTCATATTTCAACCAATTAACACAAAACCTTAACAAATTATACACCGAAATCTTCTTCAAGAATCACTTACTAGTGAAAACTGCATGAAAATCCGTTCAGCAGCTTTTGAGTTTATCGCGAACAGATAAACAGACACGCCGGGGGGACTTTGTTTGATATGTAGTGATGATGCGAGAGTGTTTGTTTCTAGGCTTGTCGGTTTGTCCTTCAATCACGCCGCAAACGAGTTGCCGATCGACGTAATTTTTTGCACGGGTATAGTGGAAGACTCAAAGAGTGACATAGTTTACTCTTTATCCCGCGAAAAAAAAAGGATTTCCGCAGGATTTTTGAAAACCTAACTCCACGCGGACGAAGTAAAAGCTAGTAAATATAATAAATAAAGAAGTTTACGTTTTTTAGTTACGGAACCCTCGGAGCACGAGTGTGACTCGCACTTGGCCGGTTTTAATTTATCATTGAGCCAAAGCCACGAGCTAGTTGCCATACTATTGCGACACCTCAACCAGTGTCTATTCATGATCAGCCAACCGGAACGATCTGAACCACAATTACCGGCGAGCATTAAAAGAACTCCCTATAATTCTTGACAAAGAACCTTGTTAAAGGGCAAGAAACCAGAACGACTACATTGAAAGTACATACCAACATTTCAAGGTACTAACTCTACTTAATTGATGAGAAGATATATAATAGGAAATGCCTAAGTAGGACTAGAAAATCACACAGCGTGTGACAATGTGAGGAAGACTTGGATTCTGGTACCTACTGGTAAAGTCGTTTTTGGTCGGCAAGCGTTGGCCGAACGTAGCTTTAGGCCAAGTGGCCATTGTGTACTAGGCTGTTAAATCGCTGTCATTCTTCCGCAACACGCAAAACACCTCAGCAACCATTTCAGTCAAGCCTTTGATATATACTTACTCATCTTCCATATTCCTGCAAATGACTCATCCAATATGGGAATCCTAACTAGGACGTTAGTTTCTCATCACATACTTGCCCACGGTCAAGCATTGAATCATCCTTAGTAATTAAAAGTAATTGCCACAACGTAGTGTTTAGACCTTTGCCTTTCTAGGTCCTGAATACCTTAATACGTTTCTAAGGATAGGGTGGAGCACAGGGTATTAATTATAGAATTATGTGGCATTGCGAATGTTCCATTAAATATCCATTTGCCGCGGTCTTTTAACAGTCCCTTTGTTATGATTGTTCAGGAGTTAATTACTTACTGCTGAAAGAATTGTCTGTACATTGACTTTGGTGCTAATTTAGTTGTCAGCACTAAATTAAACTAAATTGACAGGTTTACAAATCAAGTACCTGTTACCAACAATTCAGTTTAGTAGTTCAGTCGAAGGGTTTTGTTAGTTTAAGTGCCATCGCCTCGTCTTTGCCAACTGTTAAGGTTACCTGCAGTTTGGTCGTTGATGTACGGAACAGCCATCGGATACTTTAGCCGTTATCATTGGCGTAAATTCTTCTAGCAAGACGTTCTTCGTCGACCAGGTGGTCTTCTTCCGAATTTTCCTCTGAATTTTGAGCATATTTGGTATTCCCTATGATATGGCAAAAGTACTCCATCCGTAATTTTTTGGTCTTTTATAAAATTTCACTAGTGAAATTATAATTGCATTGCAAGCCATTATTTTCACAATGTGCACTGCAGAAAAGGATGGAACTATTTTTAGGTACTCCCTCTCGCAATTTACTTTGTAATTACCGCTCTAGGTTTCGTAGTTGACACGATATTTCATAAATCCTCTCTCCTTGAATGTACAATTATAGATTTTGATGACAACAATGTGTTGCCGTTTACGCGTGTCGGCAGCTGCAATCGACGCGCTAACGACTGCCGTCGGCGTGTGCCGTAGATGCATCGGTGACTGCCATATATGCGTTGGCGTCTGCCGTTGACACATTGGTGTCTGCCGTTGACACATTGGCGTCAGCCGTTGACACATTGCCATCTGCCATTGACACATTGGCGTCAGCCGTTGACACATTGCCATCTGCCATTGACACATTGGCGGCTGCCGTTGACACATTGGCGTCTGCCGTCGACACGTTAGCGCCTGCTGTAGATGCGACAGCGACGCGTTGGCGTCTGCCGTTGACACGTTGGCTTCTGCCGTTGACACGTTGGCGTCTGCCGTCAACACGCGATGACGTCAGCAGTTATTAGTTGAAAAAGTGTCGTTAGTGTATACGAACACTTAGGTATTCACAACAACCATCAACTATTTGGAACTCTTGAATGTAGCGGATTTTTGTTTTAGCGAAACTGCGGGGCGTACAATCGGAACTACCTGCAAAGGGTTCCGAGATAAGGGCGTTTGTTTTAGAGGCTGCATTGTTCTCTTATCAGCCTTATCAGGTATCCTTGGAGGCTGAAGGCTAAAAAAAGGGTCTGTGTGCTTGTAACTACCTACCTACCTAATATAAAATCTATACTAATAAATAAAATTGAAGTGTCTGTCTGTAATTTCGAAATAACTACCACATATTAAGCTCATATGGTTATTTGAACGATACCATAACCGAATCACACGTTTTTAAAATTTTTGTCTGTCTGTCTGTTTGAACGGGCTAATCTTCGGAACGGCTGAACCGATTTTGACGGGACTTTCACAGACAAGTATAGAATTAACCAAGGAGTAACATAGACTTTTTTAACCGACTTTCAAAAAAGGAGTTGTGTTGAAATCGGTAAGTCAGTACCTATGTTAAAAAACGCCCTGATAGGTATTTTACGGCCGACGCGACGCTCGCGCTGCACGGAACTCCCCGCGCCGCGCCGCGCCGCGCCCCTGCGTCCTGCGCCCGCCGTACGCGGTACCGCGGTACGCCGCCGCGCGGCGCGGCGGGGGGCGGGCGGACCAGAAATCTACTTATCCCTCAGGATTTGTGAAAAACCAAAATTCACGCGGGCGAAGCCGCGGGCAAAAGCTAGTAGTAAATATGTTTGACTCCAGAATAATGGTGGGAAATACTTTCCCATGCCTCAAGTGTTCTTAGGTGTGTTACCTAGGATTAACAAAGGAATGATGATGTTATGTTATGAGTACAATATTCGATTCCCATCCCGGCAAATTCAGAAATCTAACATATTATATTGTATATCTACCCATTTCCCTATTGTTCCTTTGCGGTCAAAAAATTTACCACAGTACACTGTGCATTTACCATGTACCTACCTACATGATATCATCATTGTTTACTCATAGTATATTGTGAGCCATTCATATATTGAAAGTAGGTATACCTATTCGGAGTACCATTTAGGTTACTTTGACATGCATACGGCGCACTAAATCATCGGAAAAAAACACGTAGGTACGATGACTAAGTTTTTATCAATAGAACCAAAACCAATTTATTTTACATTATTTTGATCTCTTACTATTAATACGTGTACGGTTTAATTTCATATTATCGTTATTTTGACTAGTTTTAGCCTACTCGATTTAGTCTGTAGAATGTACCTACCTAGCTATATTTTTCTTTTACTTACTTTTACTTTTTACCTACATTTAAAAAAAAAATCACTGTTGTTTGATTCGGTATCGGTAGTCGGCACTCGGCACATACCTAATACCTGCATAATATGTATTAGTACAAGGTTTGGTCGAGCCATTTTTCATTACAGAGCAGAGGCAGGGTTGCCCTGACTAAAAGTCGACACAAGTTATTTTCACAATATAACCAAAAATCAAAATAACTTAACATCAAAAATTGTTCAAGCTTGCGTTTATCGCTAATGCAGAATAATTATGGACGATCTGACAAAAGATACGTTAACCCTCTTTCTCTAACATATCGTTTTTATACGACGTGCGACAGGGATAGAGATATTATGGGTATAATTTACACCGGTGTAAATGGACGCCATTAATCTTTTATAGCCTGCATTGAAACATGCGTGAGCGCATAGAAAAGATGCCCCGGCGCGATATGAGGTGTAACTTTTTACTTTGTAAAGCTATTTTTGTGTAGTAAATTACTCACCATGTAGTTGCCTACCTACATATCTTATCGTTAGTGTAGCACCTGCAATTTACGCTGATATAATATATTCGCGTACATCAGACGCGTGTTACATAACCCGTGCAAATAAAGAAACTCATCCTATCATCATGCCATCTCACTCGCACGCTTGCGTTCTGCATACAAAACATATAATAATTAATGCGCTAACGATGCATTTTATTTTATTTGCATTTTTTTTTTGTTTTTGTTATATCTACTAGTTTATGGGTGGGTATACATTTTTTTTATTATTATTATATTATTATTTAATTTAAATACGACTTAATGTCTATTATATGCGTACATTATAAAAAAGTAACATAGATTACGGATAAAATTTAAATATACTTACATTTTTTATATCCGATTTATCGCTGTACAAGGCGCATTTTCAATGCTTTTCAATATTGGCACGGGTTATAAACGAGCGATGTCACGGCATCTGCTATAGCACGAAAACAGTGTAAAGCCACGGATGTCCACTAGTCATTGAATAGTTTTTACTTTAATAAAGGACAATCGGTGCATAACTGCATACCCCGTCCGCCATCTTTCTTTTGTTTAACAGAATTTCATTTAATGCTAGGATTTTAAGATTACTCGATCTCGACAAAAGAATCGGAATCCAATACCTATTCAGTTTTAGGGTTTATTCGTGGATTTAAAAAGAAATTCCCTAAAATTGCATTTTTCTATCGTTCGCTGTATGCAGATTTTTCGAATCGCTAGAATAGCTTGAGTACCTAAAATAATATATAACATCAGAGTTTTTTGCAGTTTTTAAAGTAAACAGTAATGACCTACAGCGTTCTGATCTGAACTAGCGATAGATTCATTACAAATGGACGGCCTGCATGATGATTAAATTAGTTTGAACTGAGCTTAAATAATTTTTTAAATATTTTTCGCAATGACATCCATATAAATCGGAATCAAGCGTAAAAGAATAATATACGATAAGGTTAAAATATATTATCCTACTAATTTAAAGATCTTTGCGAGTAAGACAGAAGAGACAGTCATGATTGTGTAGTTACGTTTATTTTTAGGCTTTTTTGTTAATTTATATTCAAAACTTTAAAATAACAAGTATAAAGTTCGTAAACTAAAACCCGACTACGCAATTGAAATCCGAAATCGCGGGCCAAGCAGCTAGTGGCCCCATTTGTTATGTCTATCCGAAACTAATAATTAATAATCTAAAAACCGCGCGAAGGTCACTTCTTGATTTTTTCGTAAATAAAATGTAGCCCCCGGACCATAACAACGAATCGGTCCAGTAGTTAGGCGCTACGGTGGTACACATAGAATCTCATACAAAAATCGGCCACATGCATGTAATACATACATAGACTGCTAAAATCATAACCTTTCCTTATGGCTTTGCCGTAGTCGGGTAAAAATACAATATGAGTCATGATAGAGCGATATGAATGGTTATTATGTTAAGTTCCTAGTAGGTTGGTAAAATCATGTGGTAACGAAACAAATTATGAAACTATAATAATCCGTAGTAAGATTAAAGTGAATTGAAACATGTCTCTATTCAAGTTACAAATGACTTTAAACGTAACGTGTGCAAAAGTTCAAGACGCACCGTAACGATTAGATTATCAGCGTGCCATCTATTACATAATTTTTGTTGTGTGGTTCAAATGAAAACTGACAGCGGGAGTCAATTCGTGTGTATTTGATACGGCTTACTTTAAAACTTTTTGCGTAAAGAAAAGTTATGTGGAGGAGTCTGAAATGAAAACCCCGACAGTGGATTTTTAATATCAATTCCAGCGATAGATAGAGCTTTGTTTATTCTAAAAACCTTGCGCGGCGAATTTTAAGAATGACATAAATTGTTATAGATTAAAGCTGTATGTAGCAAAAGTCTAATCTCAAGTCAAAGCAAAAGATAGATCAATCCGTAAATCTGATGCGGTGCGATTGAAGGACAAACAATTAAACCAACAAACACTTTCCGCCATAATAAAGCGTATTACATTAAAAAGTTTATAGCAAGTAAGATATTTAAATTATCGTATCAAAATTTCATTGAAACAGACTTCAGATTTGCGTAGACGCCAGAAAACGCAAATTGAAAAAAAAAACCTTTTTAAATTGTAGCGTTCACGGTGAAATAAAACATTCTAAGAATCGTTTGTAACTCTTGGCAACGCACGACAATACTTTAAGTCACCAACTTATAAATTGCACCAACCTGGCAAGGGTCGGCATCAAAAAGAGAACCGCGAACGAGGTCGCAGCATTTCACTGTTTCGGATCATTAATTTGACACTCACGGCATAAAGAGAGACGCCTACGAGACGCGGGGTCAAAGGTTGGCCATCTTTAAACTCTCGCAACGCACACTTGAGCAACATCTCTTTTTTTAATGGACGTGTAATGAGTGAACGCACAAAGAAATCATCGTTAACCCAAATGTACTGTAGCACTACTGTAGTGTACCTAATGGTCTCTTGACAGTTTTTATAAGAGTTAGTGTTTTCGTAACTGTGAACCGTCTCAACTTCTCAAGCCACACCGTGAGTTGACTTAGCTTAGCTCGCGCAGTTTAGCGTGCAACTGAATATTATAGCTAAGCGCAGCTATGTAGGTTCAGATCGAGAAGTAAAACTTGTAATATAACAGTAGGTATGCGGGAAGTTGGAAGTCAGAAGTTCAGTTAGAAGAAAGAGACAAAAAAAGACAAGAGAGTTACCTAAGTTGGCTCGCTTAGCTTAGCTCAAATATTTTATGTTTTTCTCTAAAGCTGTGTCCACACAAATAAATATTGCAGTTTGACGAAAACTATTTTAACGTAGTACAAAGTTTCGTCAGTGTGGACGTCTTTATGTGGAAAAAGATTCGAATTTGCGGTAGAAATGTTACCACCGCGCACAGCGTTTAACATACGACGCTGGTGTTGACGCGACTTTAGGCGTTGGTCCCACTAGCATCGGTCTAGAGGTCAGAGTTTAGCGGTTTGTGTCACATCTTTGTATACAGACCTTCGTCTGGGCGTTGGATCCACAAAAATAGGTGCTTATTTGACCGTCACGGTCAACTACTTTTGTGTGCGTAGAGATCCAAATCCAACACATTGCATCGTTAAAAGTGAACGCAGAACTCTGAATTCAGAACTCTAGACCGTTAGGTGTGGGATGATGACTCAACCTTTTAACTTTTACTCTCAACATTTAAAAAATAAATGAGAACAAAATGTCTTAGAATAGCGTCCGTAAGCGTTTTTATTTTCGTCGTCGACATCAAACTTTAAAAGATATTGACACGGCTCGTCTCTACGCATCCTTTTAACAAAAAATAGATTTGATAAATGTACCCATTGGCGCTTTCGAAAAAAAAACAAAGCAAAAGAAATTAAACATCTGCCAAGAGATAAATGAAAAGTTATTGTTGCGAAAATAAATAGTAAGAGTGAACAGGTATCTTCTAGATACATGTCCAAATTTAGACCATCATTTTGATCACTTACAGCATAGACCCATCGCGTTGCTCCAATGCGGGTTGGCGGGCTTTAATGACTAGTTGATTTATAACGTTAAATAGTTGATTTAGGCCGACGGCTTAACGTGCTTTCCAAGGCACGAGGATGAAACACCGCCTACTATCAACTCCGGGCTGACATTAAAAATTTCTTGACAGAAAAACGCAATACAATTTTTGCCCGACTTGGGAATCGAACCCAGGACCTCGTGATCCGCAGTCGAACGTGCTAATCACTAGATCGACGAGCATTAATCTCATAAAAGCTCATAATAATTTACGTACGTTGGTAGAAACTTGGGGCGTTATCCGAGTTTATGACTCTACCGCGGATCTCTAGCATCAATTACGCGATCTAATTACTGTAATATTATTAATAGTTTACCCTTCGAGGGTTAGTTTTATACGACGGCTATAAAATCGCTGTCTTTCACTAATTTATTTCCATCTACATACATGTATACACAGGCAGTGCGTGCATTTGGTATTCTCAGCATTCCGGACCGTTAATTATTCTTATGAAACACCGCAGCTTTTACGAGGCTCCTTTATTTCCCGATACCCAATACGACGGGGTTTTATGCGGGAACGCTAGCACCGTTTTTATGAGCCGTTTCGTCTCATCGTCCAGTTATCGATATGTGCAAGTATTAGGTTTAACAGCCGCCCTGATTTCCTTCTTTCCACCTGGGGAATTATCTTTCTAGGTATTACGCTCCCAACTACAATAATTATATTATTCTTGACTTAATCATAAGAAACCCTTTTTACACCAGAAATATTTTTTACGCATGCAGTGTATGCTGCACTTTGCACCAGATTTATTTGGTTTAAGCAAATGATAGCAAACGAATTGCGAAACTGAAGTGTCAATAAACAGGGCACATAGTTCGAATAACCTATAGATGTTGGGGTCCTAAGGTGATAGAGAATGAAATCACGATGATGATAAAAACCACAAATGATAGCAATAAAAAAGCAAAACTATTTTATTGTAGTTAAAGATTTCTGGGCGTACTATGAAAATTCATGGTTTAGCTCAGAAAAGAAAGAACAAGAAGAATTAATATCTCTGAAATAAGAGCATGAAATATTATACTTTTACTATAAGTCTATACATTATATACATATATATCGATAGGTATATCGATATAATTTAACAAAAAAATGATTCAGGCAAATAGAGGATTTAGAAGCATCAACAGGAATTGGCCGATCATTTTGGGACCGAACCAATTTCGTTTATGTAAAGTTGGGACATTGTAGCTAACATGTTCGGGGGAAACTAGTAGGTGTTAAGAAAAGGACGAGGGAATATGCGTCCTGAATACCTAAAACCTACGAAACTAAAGGGAATCACTCGGAGAGACTTGAGAAGTCGATCAAAGTGGGATTTGCGCTGAGACCCGTTCCGCACCAAACCGGGAGGGTTACTTAAGTCTTTCAAATTGAAATTTTGTTTTTGTTTATTTAGATTGTCAGGTGAGCTCCGTATTAGAGCGCATCATAAATATTCCAATCGTATCTATAAACTTTTATAAATCCTCATTCACATTACCACGCCACACCCGTTGAATCCCGATTATTCTCTTATGTTAATCTTGAACCTTTATCTTTAGCTTTACTTAATACAACACATTGTTTCTTTTATTGATTTTATCAAACAATCTATTTTTCTTTACCTTAAGTACCTACTAAGTCAAATAAAATTTTTACTTGTTATATAATATCTAAAGCCTCAATATTTTTATGTAAGTATAGCCTAAGCGGTTCAAACCCCCATCATCATGATCAACCCATTACCGGCTCACTACAGAGCACGGGTCTCCTCTCAGAGTGAGAAGGGTTTTGGCCATAGTCTACCACGCTGGCCAAGCGGATTGGCAGACTTCACACACCTTTGAGAACATTATGGGGAACTCTCAGGCATGCAGGTTTCCTCACGATGTTTTCCTTCACCGTTAAAGCAAGTGATATTTAAATACTTAAAACGCACATAACTCCGAAAAGTTAGAGGTGCGTGCCCCGGGATCGAACCCACGACCTCCGATTAGAAGTCGGTCGTCCTAACCACTAGGCTATCACAGCTTCTGTAGAAGCGGTTCAAACCCCACCCATTACATTATTGTCGTACCCACTGCTAAGACAAACTGTTGCTTATTTGTAAAGGAAAGGTGAATATTAGTCATGTTCATCATGTCTAATATTCTTACTAAAAAAAGCCTAAGTATTATTAAGACGATGATAACCTTTTGGTCATTTATCACCACAGTATACTTTGCTTCCGGTTAGTTCGTCTGCCAAGTTGTATTTATCGTTAATCCAAGTTTTACTTTCCCGCCCCTACTCGTCGATAGCCGTCAAAGTTAAATCCCGCTTCCCAGCCCTAATCCAGCTCGTTGAAATTTCGCTGCACCGACGGTATTCCGACCGAGACTAGTCTACATTTGCATAACTATTTTATCTGTATCTTGTTATTCGTTGGTTGCAAGTTACATGCAATCTTGATAATTAAAGATTTATACGCCTGTCCCGGGGCGAAAGCAAACGCTTTTCCAATGAGGTCTTTATTGTAATGGAAAATAGGTATCTAAAAGGCGATCGAAAGTGGAATAGGATTATTTCCTTAATTGTTCCGCCGCGTCTACGTTTATTTTTGTTCTGTTTTAATACTGTTGGCTTAATTTTAGTCTCGGTTCTGATTTAAACGTTTTCATATTCCTATTCTGTTTCATATTTTCCAATTACGTTTCCAAATAATTTTAGCTTAACGTGAATATATTGTGGTTTTATTTCTTACCTATCCTAGTTTAATATCGTTTTAAATTCAAAACAGGTTTAACAGGAATTTGACTGGCATCATTTACTTGAATTGAACTGTAACCAAAATGGAGTGTGAATCTTCATGCACTATGTTTTTAATGGATCTTAAAAGCCAATTTCAAGAACATTTGGTGCTCAAAAATAAATCTATGGCAACTATTCGACACGTCCATTTCCAAAACCGATACTAGCACTTAATGTCTGTCGGCGGGATGTTTTTTAAACAATCTTCTTCATATATTATGTTAACTACTAGTAGACAACCATGTGGCCCACTGTTTATATTCCATTTAGCATCTCTTTCTTTTTTCATTGACATAGAGTCGAAAGTTGTGGAACTATTGCAATCGGGTCAAATGGCAGAACAATGTTAGACTGCGGTTCGTTAAATACGCTTACCTCCATTGTGATTTCTATTCAGTTGACTTAAGGTCTATAAATGGATCCCGGGGCTGCGTTTTTTGTTTGCGAATCGGAAAATAGACGTCGGTCTTTGTTTGCCTCGAACAGATGAGAAGCAGCCGAACAAAACTGTTCGGGTGTTAACATTTTCAAACAACAATTTTTGGTTCGTTAATCCATCATCAGTTTATCTGTTTGGAGATTTATGGAACATTGTGTTTATGGTTACTGTATGGACTTGCCTATTATCTTATTATCCATGAGTTTTTGTTTGATTTAGGATTTGTGAAAAGTTTGTTTGTACGTAATATCTCTGTTCTATAGTAGGTAAGTACGTGCTATTATAGATGATTACAATAATGTCAAATCGAATAGATATTTTTTTATTACGATTTTAAATAATAGCAATAGAAACTAGTCATACATTAACAAAAAACTAACTAGTTATTCAAATATAAATACTAACAACACAATAAATAAGATTTCAAGAATACCAAAAGCATTTAAACGTACAAATAAAAATGGCAAGGAACAGCAAAAAAAGCTCATAATAAGACACGTAAAGTTGGACTTTTTATACCCGCGTTCCAAGTCACAAACGAACAATGTAGCAAAAACACAATTTTCGAATAAAATCTCATTCAAAGCCCGAGTACATTACTTTTTCAGAGCGTTCCCCCAACTTTTTCGGTCAGAAAGGTCCTGAAAAGGTCCACTTGAAAAAAAGTAAGTACGAAGCGCGGCATCCTACCGGAAGTCTGGTGCCGGAAGTCACTAGGCTTCCCGGAAGCGCTAGAGGGCGCTCGAGAGGTCGAAATTGTATTTAATCGCACACGCGACCTCAGCAAAGAAAGTAGGTATATCGTAACAGTCTGGGAATTATTTATAATTAATACCTACCCCATTTTTGGGTTTTGTCGGGTTGGGTGCGTAATTTTGGAGGATAAAGGGTAATTTGGGATGCGTTGTAGAATATGATATTGCGTAAGGTGTTTTTGTAAAGAATATTAAACTTTATGATTATTTTATTATTACGAGCTTTTGCTCGCGAATTCCTCTGCGTGGAGTTAGATTTTATATTCCTTTTGATTTTGCGGGACAATAAAACAGCCTATGTCAGTCTCCAAGTCCACAATTACTACCCACGCAAAAAACCACGTCGATCCGTGGCTCTGTTGCGGAGTGATTGTAGAATAAACAAACAAACAAATAAACTTCGCAATTATAATTTACTAGCGGTCCGCTCCGGCTTCGCCCGTGATACATAATATATAGCCTATAGCACTCTGGGATCACGTACCTACATATCCAACGGTGAAAGAATTTTTGAAATCGGTCCAGTAGTTCCTGAGATTAGCGCGTTCAAACAAACAAACTCTTCCGCTTTATTATATTAAGTATAGATTAAAAAAAATACGCGCCGAATTGAGATCCTCCTCAATTTTGGAAGTCGTTTAAAAAATAGTTAGAGCTGCGGTCGAACCATCCTTTAAGCAGGTTTAGTTAAAATAAAACCAATAAAGTTTAAGCTGTCTTTGCACAATCATTGTTCCGTATAAAAAAACCTGCAACCCTCAATAATTATGGATTTAATTTAAACCGGTATACTACATAATGATTAAATCCCGTATTGACGGAATACCTTTCCAACATTAAATTAAAATAAAATAAAAACAATGAGCGAAACCGGGTACCTATCCACTAACTAAATTGCTTGCTTTTTGTTAATTTTTATGGCCCTTGCGCAAACAAAATGGACGACCGTGAGGCTTCGTTACTACATTTCGTTTAGTACGAGTTAGCACAAATTGACAACGTTGATAGATTTCGAGTAGAGAAACACCATAGAGTCAGACTAAAATGCGCCTTAGATTCTTTCTTTGTACCGATTTTTATGGCACAAAGTTTCCGCTAAGAACGCTGGGCTCTAGTCTTCTTCTTCTCAACCTATGTATGTCCACTGTTGGACATAGGTCTCTTGCAAAGACCGCCATAGAACAGGGTCCTGTGCTGCTTGTATCGAGCAGCTGCCAGCGACTCGCTTGACATCGCACGTCCACCTAGGGTGGGTCTTACAATGCTGCTTTTGCCGTTGCAGGGTAATTACTAATTATTCAAGCACCTTTAGATCCCATCATCTGTCGTTTCTTCATGGACTGCCCACATACTACCCATTGACCAGTTTCGTGTCTCGATTTGGTATTGAAGAGATCTGAAGGATTATCTATATTATATAATATAGATAATCCTTCAGATCTCTTCACTTCCAATTTGATCCCACAGGTATACTCGGAGCTATTTGCATCGCCTGCTGAGTGACCTTGTGAGCCTTTTTATAGACCTTTTTATGTAGACATATATAGTGACCATGTTTCAGATCTAAATGTAATAATTAATATACATTAATAAGTACAGACACAGGGATGTTAGACGACAAGCTTCTAGAGTTGGTTTCATATTAGGTATGTATTGAGTTCTGAAATAATTGTGTTACTATACTCGAAATCTATCAGCGTTTTCAATTTGTGCTCGTGTTAAGGGTAGATACAAGTTCCTTGAAAGCCTATCTCCAAAACGACTAAGGCCACTGTAAATAATTTATTTCCCAGAAGGGCAACCGAATTATGTTCAGTATACTTAGAAATATTACCTAACCTTAGAAGGTATGTACACAAGACGCAAACTGTCAGTTATTTTAATTTCCATACATTCAAAATAGGCCATCGCGCAATCATGATCAATGATCAATGACTTTATTGTAGCGTGCGTGAATTGTTTTATGTCGTAGTAGGTAACGCATAATTTTTTCTGTCTGTGTTTATAAAATTTGCGCTTGTGGGCAGCGGGGGACCTTAAAATATGAAAGAAAATATTTTCGCATATCGTAGCCCCATATTTAACTGTATGCATTCACGTGTTTGTTTTTAAATTTCTTGAAATTAAATAACGCGTTTCATATCTAGGTTACAATAACAGGGAAACGTTAGAACAAAGAACTAGAAACCGCTCACCACATAGGTATTATATAAGTGGATGCAAAAAAATAGGACAGCGAGTGAAACGGCAAAGTTTGAATGAAAATTTTGCGGGTTCCGAAATAGTTGTGCGAAATGATAGCACTTTCTGTATGTTTGTAACTAGCGCTCGCGGCGAACGCTGTGCGCTTCCAAATTGAAATGTAAGTTGTAATGGAGAGCACCTAGAAATAGAAGGATTATATATATATTACTTTTTGAATCATCATGATCATGATCAACCCATTACCGGCTCACTACAGAGCACGGGTCTCCTCTCAGAGTGAGAAGGGTTTTGGCCATAGTCTACCACGCTGGCCAAGCGGATTGGCAGACTTCACACACCTTTGAGAACGTTATGGAGAACTCTCAGGCATGCAGGTTTCCTCACGATGTTTTCCTTCACCGTTAAAGCAAGTGATATTTAAATACTTAAAACGCACATAACTCCGAGAAGTTAGAGGTGCGTGCCCGGGATCGAACCCACGACCTCCGATTAGAAGCCGGTCGTCCTAACCACTAGGCTATCACAGCTTTTTGAATATTTCTATATTACATTTTTTTTTGGAATTTTGTTGGTGATTTATGCGGTGGAGATAATTTGGTATAAGGTTACTCGTAATATTTTTGTGAAGAAACAAAGAAGGGAAAAATGGTTTAGTTGAATTTTATTAAATTGGTCAATTATGTATAAGATATATGCCAGTCCCATACAAAATTGATTAGAATAGAATAGAATAGAAAAGTTTTTTATTCAAATAAACTTTTACAAGTACATTTGAATCGTCAATTGAATCTACCACAGGTTCGGAATGCAGTTCCAGCCGAGAAGAACCTGCAAGAAACTCGGCGGTTGCTCTTTTTTAAAAAAAACATTATAACAATTATAATTATTAATGTACATGATTGAAATGCCGTCTCGCGCATTGCTGGAACGAGTTAAATCCAAGCTTTTTTATCGTTTATATAATCTTCAATTGTATAATAAGCTTTTTTTATGAGCATACTTTTAATAGAGTTCTTAAACTTGTGTAAAGGCAAGTATAAGACATATTTTTTATTCAGATAAACTTTTACAAGTGCTTTTGAATCGACAAATGAATCTACCACTGGTTCGGAATGGTGCTTACAATTCTACACGTTAAGAAGGGCAGACAAAAGTATGCTTGAAAAATAAGTTTTGACCTAGGAGAAATTACATTTTCCTACGAACTTTTTAAACTTGTACACTTGTGTTTGTATTTTTACAACTTTTAGAAACAAACTGCGGCATCGTGACTCGCGAGGCATTACAATTGGGTTCTCATTGAAAATAGGTTCGCAATCGTCGGTGAGAAGTTATTTTTCACGGACACTTGTGACGACCTATTCGATGCGTTATTGATTGATTGAAAGTTAAAGCAAAGAACACATTATTATATACGCAATTATACGTTACATAATACAAATTAGATTACAAGACATCTTTTATTTAGTACAGACCTCAAATCATGACGTTTTCCCAAAAGTTAATGTTTTTTCTAAACAGTTACTAATTATGACAGATTTACCCATAGTCGACTTAAATAACTCTATTACGAGCTTAGGTATATATATTATTGTCTTGGTAAAGAACGGAATTTGTGTCAAAATTAATAAACGTAAACACCTTTTCCGGGTAACTCAATAAATCCACGTAACAATTTTCTTACCGTACACTTAAGTAAAAGGTACGAAAATTGTTAAGGGACGATCTGAACATTAAAAAAATACCGTTATATTTCTCCCACGTAAAATATCGTAAACCTAATAAATAAAACGTCGTAATAAGGTTGAAAAACGGCACAGCGAAACTAACCTAATTTGTCGCCAATAACAGCCAAACCTAATGTTACGTGAAAGCAATAAAACTCAAGCGAAATAAAATCTGTACACATCCGAAATATTTCGTAAGTTTCTACCTGCTGCTACTGGCTTAGGGAGCAGACATAGCGTCGCTTGTCACTCGGCTTATGTGAAACGCTCTGGCATTTCCTGCGAATGCTGCATGAAATACTTGACTGCAAACCCCAATACCTAACAATATTGGGAATACCGGAAATCGAATCTGGACCTTGTGATCCGCAGTCCATGTGACAGTAGTCTTTAAAGCCCGCCAACTCGCATTGGAACAGCGTGGCGGTTCTAAGCTCGGGCTTTCTTTCTCCATCGAGAGAGAAAGCCTGTGCCTAGGTTTGGGACGTTAAAAGGCTACCTACATGGGCGGGGCACATCGCAGAACCAAGGGAGCCAAAGGGCTCGAAAGGCGACCCTGCACCATCAAACGCAGCGTTGGAAGACCCCCAGGATTCGAGTCCTGGTTCGACCAGAATAGTTAATGAGTTTCTGTCGAGGATTTCTCCTAGCAGCCTGAAGTTGGGAAGTTGGCGTTATTAAACCTCCTGAGCCTTGAAGAGCATATAAAGCCGTAATTTGTGCGTCTGATCCGACATCGTATTGCAATTTGCAATATAATATCTCCAACGTATAGTTTGCTAGTTTCTTGACCGCCACGCCGTGGCCTAAATTCGGTTGAAACAAGTGATAATCTAAAAGATTGAAAGTTAGACCGACTTCACCACGCACTTAAAAGTCCATATCTCGAAAACTAAGCCGATTTTGATGAAACTTTCACTGTTCTCTATGTTGGAGTAAATGTAATCTAATAAAACTTACAACCACACTAGTCACCCCTACGATTTTCGGAAGGTCCCCTCGATTTCTCTGGTCTGCCATCATCAAACTCTGATTTCCTTATCATGGACCACCTTTGAAATATCTTCTTTCCAACAAAAAAAGAATCATGAAAATCGGTTCATAAACGACAAAGTTATCCGCGAACACTCATAAACAAAGCATATGGGTAATTCTAAGTTAACAGGTACTAAGTTATTAGGATAGGCGGCATGACAAAAATAATAGAATGTTAATACAATTGTAGTATTTCTTTATAGAAACACTTATTATCTTCATACCTGAAAAGCAGCCAGTCAATTAATTTATTATTTGTTATTTTATAATGGACCAGGGGAGATACTAAATACAGGGGAGATATAAGGCGTACAGGGTAGGACTTTATTTTCTATTCTGATACTGTTCCTGACGATCTGTGATAATTGACTAACTGACTGATTTTCCTGGGACAAAATAAATCCACCGTTAACAATCAGACAATCGGTATTCAAACAAAAACATTGTTCGATGTTCCATTAAGTACCTAAGTGAAATTATAATGTTAAGAAAAAGTGGAATAGAGTAAGATTATAAAATATGGATGTATTCACTAAATTATGAAAACAGTACACGTATCGGCTGTAAAAATACTCCAATACGACATATTTGTATCTCCCCTGGACAGTAAGCATGTTCCCTGGCACCTTAAGAGGCAGGGGAGAGAAGGCAGGGGAGATACTTTTCTGTTAAAAAACAGGTATAAACGTCAAAGTTTTTGTTATACGTAATTAACAAAGAAGAATACGATTCTATGCATAAATTACAGTAATTATTTAAAGAAAATAAAGTATTTAGGCTTATAATTGCGAAAAAAATTTTACCAGGGGAGAGAACACATTCACTGATTCACAACTACTCCTAGCAAGTAGTTTCACTGAAATGGCGGACAAAATGACCGCATGCTTGCGTTGTGAATGCTTGCCGCAAACTTCACGTTGAATGCTTTGTTTTGAAGGTCGCAATTTACGCAGCAAAGTAAACAGTCGTGAGTTTTAAATTAATACATAATGCCAGGGGAAGAGACGCTAAATATGAGGGACAAATGTAGACATTATAGTTAATATGAAAAAAAAAATGTTAGGTGTTGTTTTTTCTTGGATTGCATTAATTTAATTAGTCTAATTTCTAAATTATTAAAGTTTAATTTACTACATAATTTAAATTTAGTTAAAACTATCGATTGACTAACATAATATGGTTAGGGGACATGGCAGGGGAGATACATTTTTCATATTTGAGGCGCTTTTGCGACTAAATTACATACATTTAATTGGTGAATTTAAGTGACCATATAGAAAGCGGTAACTATTATGACATAACAGTGTTATTTCAAATAAATTAAATATGTATATATGATTTTTTATTGTTGCCGTTGAAAATACCTCATAACTTAGAATTACCCATATAATATATACGGTCGAATTGAGAAACCTCCTCCTTTTTTGAAGTCGATTAAAAACACTATTGGTCTATTATTTATTTCTTTGACCAAACAGTCCGGTACTTTGGCAGATGGAATGGTTGGGTATAGTTTCTCCTGGCAGAGAGGGGTTGCGTTGCTTTTTGCCCGAAATACACCGACTTGTGAGCCTCCCGGTTGTTTATTATTTTTGTTTACAACCGTGTCAAAAGCACGGCACCGCGATCTATCAACGCTCTCTGGCGGCCGGCCAAGGGAACTATTTCAAACTCGGTCTACTACTCGTTAATAGTTTTACAGTTGTTAGTTAGTCCAAGAGTGTGCTCCGAGCTTTGTAATTAATACGCGGGATGTGGTAGTAAAAATGACGTAACTTTTTAATCAGTTTCAGTTTTTTTTTAATGTTTTGCTTTGTACCACATAACTCCTACTCTCTCACCTGATGGTGAATGAATTGCTTTGCCAAGTAGGAACTTTTCTTTCTTTCCCCAGAAAAGTTAGAATTGACAAAAATAATACTAATAATATTAATAAAATAAGAAAGTATCTGTCTGTTACTAATTCATGGCACAAAACCGATGTTGACAAAGTGATCCTGAAGACTGAAATAGGACACTTCTCTTATCTCGGAAATTAATTGAGTTCCCGCAAGATTTTTTAAAAAACCTAACGCTGACGAAGTCGCGGACATCAGCTATATCTATACTTAATATAATAAAGCGGAAGAGTTTGTTTGTTTCAACGCGCTAATCTCAGGAACTACTGGACCGATTCCAAAAATTCTTTCACCGTTGGATATGTACGTGTGATTCTTGAGTGTTATATTATATGTACCACGGGCGAAGCTGGGGCGGACCGCTAGTTATACAATATAAAACATTTTCCAATCGAGAATTGAATTCAGGACCTCTTATTTTCAGAGGAACAATGTCACCCGGAGACTTTCTTAACATTTAAATTAAATATGACGCGATGGTGATTCCATTTTTCGTTTTGAGTTTATCGTTATTAGTTTTTGTGACAGCCGTGACACGCGTCCATTATGTTTATGACACGTTTATGACATAGGTTTATGACATGCGTATGATTTACGGCGGTTGTGGGTTTAATGTTTTACGTTGGAAATGAAATGTGTCGCCGCTGAAGATTTCTGGAAATAAAATATTAGATACTGGAAATATTAGCTTGTGGGCTACGTATTTATAATGCGTTTACGATCAGTTACGAAAAGGCTGTTGACGACTGACTAACGGTAGTTAATCTATGCTATGTCAAATCGACGATGACATCACAGGAGTCCTTTGGATATAAGGGGCAAAAGACCGCGACGTGTGGAGATCCCTACAAGAGACCTAAGTCCAGCGGTGGATTTTTTACTTATAAGAAACTAGCTTCTGCCCGCGGCTTCGCCCGCCTGAATTTCGGTTTCTCACAAATCCCGAGGGAATCGTGGATTTCCGGTTCCCGTTCCCGCTTCAACCTTTTCCAACCTTTATACCTACTTTCAAGGAAGTTTGCTATAGTAATCTATCTATAGCTGTAGCTATAGATATTGTCAAAATCCCATGGGAACTGTGGATTTATCAAGAATAAAAAGTAGCCTTTGTGTTAAGGGCATAACTATAGTTATATCTAAATTTCAGCCAAATCGGTTCAGTAGTTGCGGCGTTAAAGAGTAACAAACCACACAAACATACTTTCGCCTTTACAACATTAGTGTGATTGAATCAATTGCCAGAAAGCAGATCACATTAGGAAGACCGCTCAACCACTGGCCCGATCTTGACGAAAATTCGCACAGGGATAGCTTGCATCCTGGACGTAAATTACTTTTTATCCCGGAAAATCTTAAATCATAGAGTTTCCAAGTGAACTTAAATCCACGACGACGATGTCGCGGGAATCAGTACTGAATGTTTTCGTTGAAAAGTCTCGTAAAATAATAAAAGCGTTCGTGAGTTTTATTTTATTTACTGAGTTTCAAAAAACACGTTTCGTGATCGTTACGTGCTAAAGCCACAGAGTACCTACAGAGGGGAAGCTTCTAGTAAACGGCCCGCTGTAGGTACACTCACACATATGCGCATCTTTGTCACCAACTGTACCGGTTAGTGGAACGAGCGCGCGTCCGTGAACCGTTGGTGAGTGTGTTTGTGTGAGTATACCTACAGCGGGCCGCTTGTGGAAGCTTCCCCTCTGTAGATTTACTACTCGTGTGCTAAAGCACCCTGTCAGTGTCGATGGCATTATCGGCTAATGAGTGGGGTCGGTGACCTTTACATAGGGAATTTTGCAACCGTAATTACGTGTATGGGCCTTTATAAGAAAGCTCGAGAGTCACTCAGACATCGATAGAGCTATTCTCGGAGTTTCCCTACGCGATCAAATTAGAAATGAGGAGATCCGTAGGAGTACCAGAGTTACCGGCATAGCTTAACGGGTTGCGAAACTGAAGTGGCAATGGGTTTGGCACATAGTTCAAAGAACCGATAGAAACCGAACCGATAGTTGGGGTCCCAAGGTGCTGGACTCCGGAGTGAGTGGAGTGGAGTCCACTATCACGTGATATAGACGAGAGTATTTTTTAAGATATTTATCACGCATAATAATTCCCATAAAAGTGTCTCTTGCACGAGTTTGTACTTTTATAGAGTTTATTTTTTTGGTTTTCATGGGTTTTAAATGGTTTTAATACTTACCTACGTCCTACGTCACAGTGAAATATAGGTATTTAAAGTTCCTTCTGACTGTGAATAGTGGAAAGATTATCAGGTCAAATGCAAGCCTGAAAAAAGAAAGAAAAAACAATTTCCATACTAAGTTTAAATTTTTTGATATTTCCCATGTACCTTTGAAACCTAGCAAGAACTTAAAATGTGTCGTATCTCATAGAGAACAGTGACACGATTTCTCAGCACACTCAAGTAGGAAAACTGCCTACAAAACCGCGAGCTTTTATGCACTTGTCATCCAATGAAATTGCCCTAATGAGTGGGTTGAATGACCTCTGGGGAGGGAATTTTGCAACCGTCAGTGGATGTAAGAGTGTCCTTGTCTTGGCCTCCTCTCATAATAGGGTTGGCGTTGCATTTCATTAATTTGCGCTGGAGCTGCAAAAAAAAAAAGACAATAACCAGGGTGTTTTTGTTTACATTTTGTCGTGTTTAGTTTTTGTTACGGTTGCGTTTTTGAACACCTTCAACCATAGTATTGTAGTTTTATTATATAATTGAAACATGACTTTTTATGTACGGTAACGGTAATACAACACTTTACAATTTGGTCAGATTGTAGTACCTATATACCTAATCCAGATTATGACTAAAAATAATAAAAATTAGGGTTCCGTAGTCAGAGCGTGCAGAATTCTTGGGCGAGGCGTTACCATTTTTGCACCTACTTTTTGTTCGTTGTAATTTTTTTTTGAAAAGAGTAGAAACAATTGAAATCTTCGTTATTCGCTTGGATTTTTATCATTCCAACGAAATTAGTATTTGACTTTTATCTTCCGATTCTAAACTATAAAGACTATTAACACAAAGATGAGTCTTTTTTTCTTTTAAAATCTTAAACATAAAATTAAACAGTTGCTAAAGTTTTGAAACACTTTTAAGTATCGGCCTTACGAGTAAAAATAATGCTAATAATTTAGAAATCGCAGACCGCCAACGAGGGTTTTCACTTTGTCAAAACGGAGTGGTGGCAAAATGTTTCGCTTAAAAGGTTATTTATTATTTTCTCGACGACAAAGTCAAAGATTCCATTAGGGATGACAGCCCTGTAGCCCAGTGTTGCAGAGCTTTCATCGGTTCTCCCGAATACCTCCCCCCTTTCGTGACTGGGAGGCGCAGTAGAAGATTTGCCCTATACCGAACCCGAGGAAATAATTATGTGAGATTGCTTAAGAAGTGTGGCCTATTTTCAACATAGTACATAATAAGAGCCTGATAAGAAAGCTCAGAGTCGCTCTTCGGGTGATCAAGGAGAAAGATATGCTCGGTGTATCTCTACGTGATCAAATCAGAAGGATGATATCCGTAGATAAATCAGAGTAGCCGACATAGCTGAACATGAATAAGTTACAATATTGAAAAGGCAGTGGGCACTACATAGCTGGAATCACCGATTGAAACGTTGGGTATGACGACCTCTCACCGGAAAGCGCAATGTAAGTAGACCTCCCACGACGTCCAACAGATGGACAAAACGAATGCAATTAATCAATTGAATAAAAAATATCTATTGGAGTGTTACCTCCACGGAAATGGAGCTTTACTCTTCTTCTTCAGGCCCTTACAGCCCCCGCACACTGGGCCACTAGTGGCGACGACTAGTGGTCGGCCACAAGTCGCAGAAGAGATTTTTTATACATTTTATATGGGTACCGCTCACTGAGGGCTCGTTCGAGCCACAAGAAAATGTATGAAAAATCTCTTCCGCGATTTGTGGCGCTAGTCGCCGCCACTAGTGGCGCAGTTTGCGGGGGCTGTTATCCCACGTATGTGGAGTCGGCACAACATAACATATTATCTTAATCTGCACTATGTGTATGGCGATATGGATATGGAACATTCCTGATTTTCAATATCAATGGAATTCCGAGCGCGAATCCAAGGTTCTGGAATCACTTGATTTGTCGCTTTCCTAACCAGTGAAGAATGTAACTAAACTTCATCTTATAACTAAAGAGAATAAACGCTAATATCGATCCATCACCATAGTTCGGTTTAGCCGTAGAAGGCTCCTGTTTTATTGTTCAGAAAAGAATCGTACACAACATACAGTGCGAGTCATTGTGAAGGGACAAAGCAATTTGCTGAAGTGGTCACGCCGCCCTACACCCTTCGAGATAAGGCACAACTTGATCGTGATAGGGACACGAGTTCATACGCTTCTTATCTCGACACTAGCTTTCATAGATTCAAGGAGAGGAATTATTAAGAGGGTCAAAACAAAATTAGCTTGTGTTTTTTGTAAAAAATTTGACGACTATGATGGAAGTAACGGTGAGCGCTAACCCGATTATACCCTGGAATAACACATAGGCTTATACTTTTTAGTGTTCCTGTGGGCGTTTCACTTTTTGGCGTTTTTGAAGTCTATACTTCAAAAACGCCAAATATGGCGCTGATTGTTTTTAGGTAAATCACGCTCAATTAACACGTCATTATTGCAATAGTTACATGCATATGCATTTGTATGCGTTTGCATGAAATCGTTCTCTTTGCTAAGTTACTCTTAGAAGATTTTGTTCAAATATTTTTATGTACTTATATACAAACTTATTAACCGCGAGTAACACCGCGGAGCGCAGCTATCTATCTATTTATATATAAGCTATCGTCAATAAATAACGGTCTACGGTATCTGAATATTATTTTTAAATCACCATTTCGATAATTGAGACACTTCGCTGCCAGCTAATTTCGTAATTTGATCGGATTTTAATAAATTACTCAGGATTGAAGCATTAAGCCGAAACCTAAAGCCTATTAGACACAATGAGAGTTTGAAAAGTCGATATTTGATCGAAAAGACTCGGCAGGATTTAATGTGAAAAGCCAATGCATTAAAAATATTAGATACCTGCTAGATGAACACCGCGATTTCGTTCGTTTGGATTTAGGTTCCGTATCTTGTTAATCCCGTGGGAAGTATTTGATTCACTGAGATAAAAGTAGCCTTGGTCTGTCTCCAGAAGGAAAGCTATCCTTGTCAAACGTCAATATGGATTCATCGGTTAGGCCTATCTGTTGTCCTAACTTCAACAGTTTTATTAGCAGCCTAGATCATTCATTGTATATTATTCTCTACCTGCCTGTGAAAGTCCTGTCAAATTCGGTTGAGCCGTTCCGAATATAAGCCCGTACAAACAGACAGACAAACAAACAAAAATTTAATAAACCATATTGATGTGCTATTGATGATAGGAGCTTAGTAAGAGAGTTTGTAAACCGCAGACACCTTTGTCAATTTTATTTATTTATGTAGATATACTCCGTAATCGTATAAACTTGTACGAGTAGGTATAATATGTATTGGTTTATTCGTGATCAGACTAAGGTTTTGACAACGTGTCATTTTAGATAACTTTTAACCGTAAGGATGAATGGCCTCGTTTTCGCTGTTTTGGAAATGTAAGTAAATACAGGAAACCTCAAGAAATCGTCGGGAAGTATGCCCTCAAAATACTAAGCAACGTTTAATCATTCGGAGTTTAATCCAATTAAAAAATATAAGACGGTACGCAACAGCCGAGAACCACCTAAGCCCCGCCAAGTGTATAAAGCAATTCCGCCAAGATTGGAAGGCGATGAATTTGGAGGGAAAACCTGGGGTCAGGTGGGGACACTTGAGCGGTTCGCAAACAACTCTGTTTACAGACGAGATTGGGGATTACCGTGCCTCACCAGGCATGCCCGCCTGCGTTCCCAAACGGGTGAAATTAGTTCCAAAACGCCACCCCTGACGGCCGTGATTTTATCGCCAGAATTTATGTCGCCTTTATAAACGACAAAGATGATGCTCGCGAGTCGCGACTTCGTCCGTGTGGAATGTGGATTGAGATTATTGGTTCCCGCGGGAACTCTTTAATTTTCCGTGAAAGAGAAACACACATCCATACATCCATACGTATACAAAATTTCGCGTTTATAATATTAGTAAGAATAAGGTACCGCTAAAATATTTTTCCTCTTCCACAGTTATTAATATGACTTACTTAGTTACTTAGTTAAACAGTTGAGCACGTAGAGCCGTCCCATCGGACTATGAGTCTGACCTGTGGATGCGCACTTGTGCACTATAATATCTCCTGCGTAATTGGCTAGTCTCCGACTCGGTTGAGATTGGCCGCCGTAGCCGAAATTCTGTCGGGAGGACATTATTATTAAACATTTAAGATACTATAAGTTTTATTAACTCATGCAATGACGCTCCCAACTTTATATAAGAATGAGTAGGTAATACAAGGATAAATATTTTTATTGAAACATTTTTTTTAAATTTCAGGTAAGAGTACAACAGCCTGCTCTATACGAAGTTAAGAAGTATGATATTCACAAAAGTTGGGATAGGAATAGTAAGTAAATATTAAGTACATACATTATTTAGTGTATAAATTATTTAGTGTAACTATAGGTATATATTTTTTCACAACAAAAATCAATTTCCAACCTAGATAGACCGTACGTCTCTCTACATTTTATTTGCAAAGAATAATATGAATCCAATATCTAGTTTCTAAATTAAAGCCAAACTACGTTTGTTTGAAAACTCGTGCATACGGCAGATTCGTAAGCCCACATGCATTCGGCTAACGAAGCCAATGTACGGTCATTTCATCCTCAAAGAAAAACGAACTTCATAAATGCTATTAACATACTAATTATAGCACGCTAGTCACAGCATTACCAAAATTGCCGCCATTATTGTAACCCACCATTCCAGAGCCAACGGACCGTGTTGCGCCCAACAACAAAAATGTTGTAAACCTACGAACAACAATCAACCGTAATGTGTCTATTAGTGCGCAGGAGTTTCACACGAGACTAAATTAAAAATCCATCAGAAACGTATTACAATTCACACCTTACCACCCGTGTGTTAGAACTACTAAATCTTCAAAGAAATTCCGACTTTGACATGAAAATTTTAGAGTCGCAAATCAATTGTAAATATTTTCCTATCAAACCCATTTACGAGACGACGGTAGTCGAAAATCAATTTAATGACTGGAAGAATAAAGTCTATTCCAGATAAATACGCGATGCCGGAAGTGTCGAGGTTGAGGCTTTAGAACAGGTTTTTTTGTATTGCATTGAGTTCAAAGGAGAGATTAAGGTTTGTTTTATAGGATTCCGTTTGCAGCGGGATACATCTCGATTTAAAGCATTTGTTACTTTAATCTTTCTACGTGCCTAATATCTTTATTGCATTCGAATTTCTTTTTGAACGTTCAAACAATTCGAAAAGGTCACATCTTCGTCTTGTGTATTTTGACAAAAAACTTCTTTCTAAATGCGAATATATTCTTTCTAAATGTGACCTATTTATTTCGAATAAAACAAAAGGCAAAAAATATTTTTAGCTTTTATTTGTAACTTTCGGCTTAAGCCATCGATTTACATATTATTTGTGAATTTGAAGTAATTATGTAAAATTCAGAAGTTACAAAGCTTCACCCAAGCAGACTCAGAGACTTAATTCGCTCGCTTAAATATATATCACATATAAATAGGTATTAGTAGTTAGACAAAAACACAGACAAAACTGCAAGACAGCTCGTGTATCCCGGCAGAAAACATTGCGTGACATCATTTAGATTTTCTCTTAAAGAGAACTTAGTGAAAGAAATTCCTCTGATCTTGTATTCAATTAAAGTGCATGCATTTGAATCGGGCGCCTGAGAGTCGTTCGCCAAGAAAGGACTTGTGTAAGTGGGGAATACGTAATGTATCTCACGTGCGGCGAGTGTCTAGCCTTTTTAGCTTTTTTAAGCCTTTTTAGCCTTTTTATTTAGGTAGCTGTGAGGCTGGGAGTTGAAAAAAGGATTGCGTGCAACCTCGCTCTGGTGTTGTGGAAATAAGATATCGTATTTATTTATGCCTCAGTGGTATAAGAGTGCCTCGTTGGTCTAGTGGTTAGCATATTCGACTGCAAATCAGCAGTTCCCGGGTTCAATTCCTGTGTCGGGCACATAATAGTTAGGTAGGTACGTATTGGGTTATACTGTCAAGTGTCAAGAAATTCTCAGTGCCAGCCCGGAGTTGGTAGTTGGCGGTGTTTTATCCCCGTGCCTCGGAGAGCACGTTAAGCAGTCGGTCCCGGTTATTATCACTATCATGTGACAATAGTCGTTAAAGCCCGCCAACCCGCATTGGAGCAGCGTGGCGGGTCTAAGCTCTAAATCCCTCTAATGAGAGAGAAGGCCTGTGCCCATCAGTGGGACGTTAAAAGGCTGTAGTGCTGGTGGTGGTAATAGTGCAACGGTCGTCAGGCGTGGCTACGATACTATACAAAAGGATCCAAGGACGAACAGAAAGAGATGAAAAAACTGTAAAAATTCTTTGCTTGCTAACGGAACCCCACAATAATACGATACAAGTAAATTTTGCCTCATTAGAATATTAGCGATAATACACTCGTAAGCTTCAGAAAAGTTAAAATTTATTCCAAAATTTCAACTCTCGGATATCATAAGCATTCCCTCCATACAGCTAAGTAGTTGGAAAAGCCAACGAGTTGCGAGCAAAATGGCGTCCAAACAATGTTTTTGTGCGCGAGATTTATTGCAACACTTAGCTTTCCCTACTTTATTCGCGAAACGTATTCGTTCGTATACTTAAAATTTTCTTTGCGAGTGCGGTCTGAGTTAAGGCTGTGAGCAAAAAAATTAACAGCGATGAAATGGCGCGTTAAAAAGTTTGCAGAGTATGTTGTTGTTTAGTTATTAAATCTGGACGCGTGTGTTTAGCGTTTCGCAACCTAAATAATAATGTTGAAGTATGTGTTTTGTAATCTAAGAGAATTTATCTAATAAAACCGCGATACCATAGTTTTGTCCAGGCCGGACAAAACTATGGTAAAAACGGGTTTTATTATTTCAATTATTTCGAAGAAATCTAGTTTGAACCGATAGACTGCTGAACTGCGACCTCATACCGGAAAGCATAGTAGTAGAGATGATAAGCTTAGTATAATTTTATCCGAATATTCTTATTTTCAAAACAAAAATCGCCAAAACGTGAAGCTTGCCTGTTCATATTAAAACATTGTTTATGTAGTTTAGCTAAGAATGCTGGAATTCAAAGTTGCGAAGGCGTCTAGCTGTTTAATTAATAAGTAATGATACTTTGGTTAGAATTGCTCGTTCTTTTGAATCTGCCACTAGCTGTCCCGCTATTACTAAAGCTGCAACCTTTGTTTTAGTCATCCATATTGGTACTTACTCCCACTTTGTTTATGTTCTAGCTAAGAATGCTGGAATTGAAACTTGCAGCGAAGGTGCTTTTACTTGTTTAATTAATAGTTGTTGATACTTTGTTTAGAATTTTTCGCTTCTTTAAATGTGCTATACCAATGAAGCTGCGAATTTCGCTTCATATTGGTACATAGTCCTACTTTGTTTAAATATAGCTAAGAAAATCGGAAATCAAAAGTTGCGAAGATGCTTACTACTTATCTGTTAAATTAATAACTATTGACACTTTGCTCAGAACTTTCTGCTCATTGGAATCTTCCGAAGCTACATCGTTTGCTTCAGCCATTCGTAAAAGAACCGTGTCCCGCTTTATTTAGAAGCCAAGAATGCTGGAATTCAAAGTTGCGAAGGTGCTTATCAGTTTAATAAATAACTTTGAAACTAACATTTTTCCGCCCCTTCACTCATTGAAGCTGTAACCTTTGTTCCAACCATACTTATCGACACCTACTCTCACTTTATTTATGTTATAACTAGTACATAAATAAAGTGAGAGTAAGAATGCTGGAATTAAAAATTGCGAAACTAATTCTCTGTTATATTATTAATTGAAACTTTATTTAAGGAGAACTTGCTGCCCATTCGAATCCACCCATAACTTTCCCGCTATCCTATCACAAAAACTGCAACTTTTATTCCAGCTATTCACATTAGTACACAGTCCTAATTAGTTTATGTTGTGACTAGTTAAGAATGCTAGAATTCAAAGTTGCAAAGGTGACTGTTTTTACGAGTGGGAACTAAGGACGCTTAGAACATCCCGCTATATCGAATTCCCCGCTAACTCTATCGCTATCAGTGAAACTGCAACCTTAGTTCCAGCGATCCATATTGGTACATAGTCCCACTTTGTTTATGTAGCTAAGAATGCTGGAATTCAAAGTTGCGAAGGTGCTTAGCTGTTTAATTAATTTAAAAGCTTTGTGTACCGAGTGAGGGACGCTGGGAAACAATGCGAATGACTTTTTTGTTCATTTATTTGTTCGTGTTTTCTACTGGCCCCCTAAGCACGAAAGTTGTGAATATCACATTGCTACAATCGCAATTGTTGTGATTGGTAGAATTCAAGGTGAACTTGCTGTGTCAGTGCATTTTAGCCAATAGTGAAAGAGTATCAGCCTATAACAGGCTCTATACTTTGATTTTTAATTCCGTGGAATTCTGACGTTTCTTAATGATACCAGAGATAAAACAGTTCCCACAAAAAAGATAATAAATTCAAAACTTACATATATAGTGCGACCATTCTATCTGTGAACTGAGGGAGGTCGCTAGTATCGCCTTAGTATTGCCATACAATCGTTTATTCGACAAATTTACGAAAATCCCATAACAGTACGTACTATGAGGTACGAGAAGTCGCCCGCGACTAGTAATCCTAATCTGGGATTCACTACGACTCATCGCATCACATGCACTCCCGCCAAGACGCATTAATATATTATCGTTACTTTAATGTGTATATTTTACATATTACGTAAGTATACTGATGATAAATTTAGTCTGTTTTTAAATGGGTTTTAACAGCTCTCAAACCGGTTGCACTTGATAATACTGTACCAGCAGATACTCGCTTGTATTTATTCGATTTTATTATGAAATAATCGGAGCCTGATTCTGCAAAAAAGTCTTTATTTTCAGAATTCTATTCCAGACATCACTTTTAATAGCTTTTGGCATCATTAATGCTAAGAAATAATTACGGATTCTATATTAATTTCCGAAAAGATTTTTCTTATTATAATTAATTAGGTAGGTATTTTATGTTTAAGGAACGGACAACACTAACCTGTAGTCAAATTGTATGAAATTCTAAGATGACAGCCGTAGTTTCATTTTTTGCCATTTCACAGAAAATGTGGTCTATCTATATATAAAAATCAATTACATTATGTAGATATGACAAATTCCTGACAGATACTTCAGGTATTTATTTTTGGGTAAAATCAATTTCAGGTGGCAACCCTGTTTTTCATACAAATAACTCATTCTATTTTTAAATGACAACTGTCAGGATTCCACCGAATTAAAAATCAGGCTATAGTGTAATTTTACAAGCGTCAACGGTGCGTGAAACTGTCATTAAGTAATATCAAAATATCCTGACGTATTCCCGTAACAGTCAGATTTTACACGTCATCATCGTTGATTTACTGTCCACTGCACCTTGACACCTATGTCCAGTGGACACACGATCTTGTTTCGCATGTATCCACCGGCTGCCACCGATTCCGTATCCCACAGGGATACTCCGAGCATAGTTCTCCTCATCGCTCGCTGAGTGACCCTGAGCCTTCTTACGAGGCCCATAATTAGCGAACATGTTTCGGATCCATAAGTCCTCGCTGGCAACACGCACTGTTTGAAGCTTCGAGATGTCTTCTTATCCAAAACCCCTCAATGTGTGAAGAAATTATTACAAGTCACAAATATTTATGACCCAACTACGAATCAGTCCTATGATCTCTTTGATATCAATTATTCATCACCTCACGGCAATTTTGGCCTCACCCAGGTATCGGCCTTAACCTTTCGAATGTTGCCTGCCGAAGCAATGAAAATTTGGCCGGTGAGCTTTTTTTTTCTTGCTGACTCAGGGCCGGTCATTTTCCCTATATCCCTTAATCAGTTCCGGGGGTGAATACGTAAGTATTAATTGCGTTTCGCACTTCGCCGGTTTTAGGGGCTCCTCGTTGCCACACCGAGGTGGTTTATTTGGTGGCAAACTACTGCTACTGTAGTAAATGTTGTGTAGCATAGATTAATTATAAGTTAAGGACATATAGGATAAGTTTTGAAAGTAGTTACATATTGTCAGATTATTGTTGAAAATCAATTAGAATTTTTAGAAATGGTTTCATCATCATCATTCATCATGATCAACCCATTACCGGCTCACTACAGAGCACGGGTCTCCTCTCAGAGTGAGAAGGGTTTTGGCCATAGTCTACCACGCTGGCCAAGCGGATTGGCAGACTTCACACACCTTTGAGAACGTTATGGAGAACTCTCAGGCATGCAGGTTTCCTCACGATGTTTTCCTTCACCGTTAGAAATGGTTTACAGATTATTAATTTCATAATTGAAATATGTTAAAATGAACTGACATTTGATTCATTCAGTGGTGCCGAACCGCCATCTTGAATGCCACCATGAATTCAGTCTCCTCCAGAGACTCAACCCACTAGTAGATGCTTCAGCGTCTAGGTCGTGATATTTGATTCAGGGTTGCGATAGCAATCACACCCTAATCGAATTAGTGCTGCCATTTTGGGGTTAGCTGTGTGTAATTAATTAATTAGTATAAAATAGATTTGAAAAGACATCTCAGTTAAACTAATCTCTGATTCGATATTCCTAATTGAGTTTGTGCGAGTGATAAACGCAGATATTTTAATACCTAATAGTTTGATTTAGATAAATTATTAACAAGTATAAATTAAAAATTTAAAAACCCCCTGACATTCGCCATTTTGTGGTGGCGGCCATCTTGGATTTGCAGTAGTGCTATTCTACTAGTAAAGCCCTTTCATTTGATACCCATATTAAGGGAGTCGATATACAATGCTAACCTTTTAGCGTCCAACAGAATTATCCACATTGTTTCAGTCGAGCGCAAAAGTTCGGTACCGGTTAAAGTACGTTCGGTATAGGTACCTACTGGCGGGGTACCTGCTGACGCTGTTGAAGATAAAAAGCAACCGCTCTTCATCAATATCACAATCCATCATTGAACGTCAACCGTATGATACAATTACACTGAGGTGAAGCGGAATCGTTGATAATGACACAAAAATTAATTTTCCACGAACGTGCCTCCGTTATTATGCCGACGAATGATTTCCCATGGGCCGTAATGATATTAAATACGATTTTAATACGGCACCGCGTAAAGCGGATTTGTAATTTACGTACAGTACTTGACGGCATTAGGGAAATTAATCGCTCGAAATTTATTTTATAAGATCAAAAACACACATTGCATGCGGCGGAAAGAACACACACACTAACCAAGCGGTGACTCTGAGGACAGTAAGTACACACTAACCGGCCGGTGACTGAGGACTCGGGTTGAACGTGCTATTGAACATTGTATATCGACGACCTTTAGCCTACATACAGAAATCATTACTAGCTCGAATGGATGTCCGTGAACGTATGATTAATACATTTGCGCTACAATGTAATGTTAAAAAGTAGAGACGCGACAATTAATCAAATTGTAACATTAGCGTTTTTTTTAGCTCACGGCGTGTAGAGAAATCTCAACGATTTATTAATGTGCCGTATATAATGCGTAGTGGATATTTCATCAAAAGCCTTCTTATTATGTTGAACCTACATAATTATGTAATTTCACATAAATTGAAAAACGATTTTGAGTAAGCTATCGTAATCTCAGAATACTGACTATTACTGCGTAAAGAAACAATACTCATTCCTTCATAACGTAGTTACCTATTACGTATAGTTGTGCGTATCCCGCTCGGAAGACGTGTAGAATTGTCCCTGCCAGTTATAAATACAATTGTATGGAGTGTCGGGGGTGTGGGGGTGTGCAACTCGTAAAATAATCCAATAAAATCTATACAATAGTACCTACATCTTCCAGGTAATGGTAAATAGGTACTGCATGTTCGATTTTAAAGGAAGATACTGTAGGTCCACTTTACTTTAAAATTATAGTTTTTCGATAATCGAAATCTAGCAAGGTGTCGAAATGTGCAAATCATACTAAGATACCCCAAAGTGCCGTGGGATTTCCGCTTTCAATTTTTTTTTCGGAACTACTTATAACCGATTTAGTGTTGGAAGCCAATAATACTCTATGTATAACTACAACATATTATCATAATCATATCTCTTATAGATTATCATATAACAGACCTGTCATATTATTTTTACAAACGTGGTTAAAAATACCACGTTATTATTGCCTCACACAGTTCGGAGCACTGAGGTGTTCTCCTGAAGGACCATTTTGCTCTTTAGAGTTTCGTTTACACTCCGGTGATTAAAAGTAAAAAATACGAATGACCTAATGCTTTGTTTTGATGAACATGTGCAAACATGGTAATTTCGCATAATGGGTCGAAGGGACCCCACCGCGCATTAGAGTGCAATGGGGTTAATAGTGCCGAGCGCGGTTAGAACGGAGGTGTTCCCCGGGGTACCGCGGGTGGCGCGGGCTTTGCTCTTTCGGGTTTCGTTTCGTTTTCGCTTAATCGCTTTGCGGGTTTGTACTTTGGCCTATTTATTTTAACGATCTCTAGTACCTAGAGCTGTAAATAGAGCCGCAATCTTTCTACGGTTCACGAGTGATTTCATTTTGGGGTGTAAGTGGCCCAAATTCCACCTATGTGGCCAAAGTCAACCTCACCTGCGCGCGGTGCACCCTGCCAATATGCTAACGAGGCCCTGGCCCCTGACGCTCTCAGTCCCCTCTACGGGTCGTTGTGCCTGATACCACACAACTTAATCTAGATGGTAAGTATAACCGCTTTGTGGTAGGATTCTATCCCGAATCCGCTTGACTAGCGACCACACTTCAGCCGTAATCTGCCGCAAAGCATCCGATGCGTTCCGGCAGCGAGCTGAATAGCCAGTCTCCTTTCCTTCTCAAATACCGGCAACGCATAAGTGGTTCCACAGGTGCTGCTAATGTTCATGGACGGCGGTAATCACTTAACATCAGGTGACCCGCTTGCTCGTTGGCCCGCAATCCATATTATAAAAAAAATTATTAACCGACTTCAAAAACGGAGGTTAACAATTCGATACTGTATGTACCTATGTAATATTATTGGATCTGCAAACAAATTCGGCTTCCAAACAAATATACAAAATTGAGTGGTGTATGAGTACTTAATGAGTATCATGTAAGTATGTATTGTATGTTTGTAGGTATGTTTGTCTACGCAGTTCTTCGAAAATATTGATCGGATTGTGACCATTCTATTTCATTATTTACTTCTTGCTTACAATTACTTCATCTTGGGGAACAGTTCAAGTTTCATCAAAATCGGTTCAATAGTTTTCAAGACGTGGACACTTTTCCCTTTTTCAGTTATTCTTTGTTTCGGTAGAAAGTCGACTTAATTTTTCTGAAATATATTATTACAAAATGAAATCTTAATTTAATAAATTGATCGAATGTATGTACTTGATTAAAATAGTCGGTGAATTGATAGTAATCTTAATTATGATTATTCCAGTTAGACTGGTCACCTCGATTTGTCAACGTAAGGAGAGCATAAAATTTTATTGTGGATCGAGATACTTATCGCACGATATCGGTATCATCTCGTTATATATTAACAACTATTAAATTATTTATTCATATAGGTACATAGCAACCCGGGTCTTGTTCCTTTCTCATGTGTCTTATCGTGAGTGAAACAGAAAACCTTATCAAGCAATATGTGCGTGTGGTCTGACGTGTGAATGCTATGTAATGTAGGTACAATACTCGTGTGTCGGGAAGGAAATCTCTCACAGCGACATTTTGCCACTACGTACCACCAACACTTTTTTTATTCTTTCTTACACACACGTCTATACACGTCTTTACACGTCTTTACACGTCTATACACGTCTTTATACACGTCTTTTTTAACGTCCCACTGCTGGGCACAGGCTTCCTCTCTCATAGAAGAGAAGGATTTAGACCCTAGACCCGCCACGCTGCTCCAATGTTGGCGGGCTTTAACGAGTATTCTCACATGATAGTGATAATAACCGGAACCGACTGCTTAACGTGCTCTCCGAGGCACGGGGCTGAAACACCGCCAACTACCAACTCCGGGCAGACACGGAGAATTTATTGACAGAAAAATCTAACCTATCCTAACCTAACAATTATATACCCGACCCGGGAAACGAACCCGAACGAAACGAACCTCGTGACCTTTCTTCTTCTATGAAATATGATTAAAAACTTGACTTCAAACTCTTAAAACGATTTAAATCAAACTTATTATACATCAAAATTATATAGGTAACGAAAAATGTTATGTTGCTCAATTTTTTCCGAGACAAATTTATCACATCGAACATCGCTTTCGTTCGGCATCAACAAATGGTATTGAATTAATTATCGATTAAGGAGCAGATACAAAAAAAAATAACAGTAAGTATTACCATTCGTTTCGCTCGGATTCGAAACTAGTAGCTGTCTTATGTAAGCGTACTTATCTATGTGATTATGCAAAAAAGCTCGTAATATTATTCAAGTTTTTTTAATTTTGTTTCTTCTTTTATTCTTTGCAATCGCTTTGTTAAGTACTAAACGTGGGTTTGATGTATTTATTCGAGTTCATAAAATATTTTTTGTATCAATTGAAAAAAATAAAACCGGTCAAGTGCGAGTCTGACTCGCGTACCGAGGGTTCCGTACTCCAGAAGTATAAGTACAATCTGTTTTTCATTAGTTTGTCTTAAAAGGTAAAATGCTAATTAAGCTAGGCCTCTAAATTGTATGAGCGCTCATACAACTCAGAGGTCTATCTTAATTGGCTCACCTATGTATATAATATGGGGACAGCCTTTAATTTCCAACTTTTTTTAGTCTTTGGAATTTTTCCTTTATTTGTGCTGTAAGACCTGGCTTTTTGCCAAATTTCGTAATTCTAGGTCAACTGGAACTACCATTTAGGTTTTCGACCCAAAACCTATATGGTACTTCCGGTTGACTTAGGTTTGTCAATTTTGGACAAAAACAAGGTCTAACAAATCAAGTAAAGGAAAAATTCCGAAAAATAAAAAAGTTGAAAATTAAGGTAAATTTTGGTACTTACAAGTTTTCGTGAAAATCTGCCCATATCTTTTTATTGTGTGGACTCAGGACCTTAATTTTTATATAGGTACCTAATAGGGACCATAGACCTTAGTATCTGGTATAAATTTCAACTTGCTAGGTCCACCCGTTCCTGAGAAAATCGGTGGTGACACACAGACAGACGGACAGACGGACAAGAAAGTGATCTTATAAGGGGAACCCTTATAAGATCACTTTACCTTTTTACCTTTTGAGGTACGGAACCCTAAAAGTAATAATTTTGCAAACACATAATATACTCGTAGGTATGCACTAAAGCCCATAGGAAATCTCATTTTAATCACATACTTTCATTTGTGACTACTCATTCTATAATTGCTTATAGGGTAGGCAATTGCTAGCATAAAACAAACCCACAAACATCATATTCTCGTTACGCTGAGTACACAATTATTTCGGGAAGCCAAAGCGCACTTAGTTGCATTTGTGTTTGCGAACAAATGCAACTAAAACCCACGCAACTTGCAGAGCTGATCTGGAGAAATTCAGCAACTAATCGCCCCGAAGTTCCGCCACTTGGAGGCCCAGTGTGGTCGGACTTTTGAGTCGAAAGGAACGTAAGTAATGATCGTTGTTTTTTCGGTTCGACCGCGGTTTCTAAAGTTAAAGGATCTTCGAGAAGGGTTAATTTGGGAAGTGAGAAAAGTTAGCTAAGTACCACCTACGCCCCGAGCGAAAAAACGTTTGGACTCTTCTTTTTTTCTCCGTTATCTCTAATGATACAGCTGTGCTTTGGAATTTCGTTTTGAAGTTTTAATTTTGTAACCGTTTTCTCTTTAGAGGATGGATGTTTAATAGCATATTATTTCGTTATCTTTATTACGTTCTGTTGAAGAACATTTGTTACACAAGAATGTGCAGGTGATTAGTTTTTCAAGGAATGATCCTGGCTGCTTTTTATCGGTGCGTAGGTACTGAGTTTGATTTTGGTTTGTGCACAACTGTGCATCAATTTGGCATGTATTTTCCTCTCACTTCGCCGTTCTATCCCTGATAATATTATATTTCTATAGACATATATATATACTTCTTTTTATTCCGCGAGATCGAAGAATTACTACGTGATTTTAAAACCTAAATACATCGATGCCTAAATAGGTACACGCGGACAGCGTCGCAAGCATCAGGTAATGCAAAGTAATGTATATTTGGTATAATAAGTGATGTGTGCATTATAAGTACTAAGGTCCTTACAATATTATGGTATTCGAGATGAGAAATACCACACGTAAATCTAGAATGAATATTAAAGTCAGGTAAATGGTGTAACGGAGTCGACGCAAGCATTCGTGTTCGCAAAGAATCTCCGTGTAAGCGCAGCCGAGGTAATAGGATTTGCCTAAGCTCATTATCCTTAACCACCGCATACATTGTAGTTCTCGAACTAGAGGTGTAGTCTGAGAGACCACCTGGTATTCTGTAATATAACGGTAACGACGCGTCCGCGTCGTTACGCGTTAGGTACCCAAAGGTTAAAAATGGAGCCCTATTAATGTCACTCGGCTGTCTGTCCGTCTGTCTGTCTGTCTGTCTGTCTGTCTGTATGTCTGTCCGTACGCCGATCACAGGTCTCTAGCTCGTAGACTAAATGAGTTACAAACCTAAAAATTTGGTGTAGAACGTCTATCGTTTCTTTAAGTAAATATACTTATGTACCCAATGTCTCTTCAGTTTCGCGACCGATGAGCTATGCTGGTAACACCTACGTATCCCCTCATTTCTGTACAGAAAATACACTATATTTTCAAATTCAACGGATTTTAATAGGTAATCTATGTAACCTATGAGAAACATGGGACCCATTTGATCATAAAAAAACAAAAGGTTATTATTTATTAATTTAGGGCCAAATTGTGGCTGTTATGATAAGTTACTATATTTTGGTTGTCATTAGATAACAATATTTATGTGCTTGTATGAATGTCAATTGAAATCTAATGACCGTCTCCGAGACTATAACGCGTTTGTGCCTTGAGATTTTCTTTTCTTTTCGGTCTTGTCTAGATACGAGTATATGACATGAGTCTTGGAGACGGAAAACATTTTGCTACTGAGTACGAGTAAAACGTATACTATAGTTACATATACTATCTTACGTCTATGAATATGTATGTACTATGTAGGTACTATATGCACCTAATGTGTCCCTTGTTCACGCTTAGTATATTTAGGCTAGGGGAAAATCGCGGGCGGAAATTCTCTTCGGCATTTTGTTCGTAAAGATATGGATGGGACTTTTAATTCCTTGTTTCCATTCCAATTTATTTTGGGAAATTCCAAATATATTATACAATCCATTATCTAACATAATGTACGGGTATGTTTCATTAATAAAGAATAATAAACATAAACAAATAATACCAAAATAAAATCAGATAATCTATTTGGTTTAGGGCTATGTTAGCACAAACTGCTGCATCATTATTATCTGAACCGATAGCTATTTGACCGCTTGAGATCACCTAATGGGAGTTTCACATGGTCCGCGCACACGTTGACCCAATAGGTTAGCCGAACGTTGGCCAATGCGTAATCGCTGTTTGCTGATTGCGTCTTGGATTCTTTGATGCTACAATGTTCTTGAAATAACATGTTACATAAAAAGCCCGCTAACGCCAAGTAGTAGCTAGGCTACGCAAGGGCTGCGCAAGAGGCTAGGCAAGGGCTAGTAAGTAATGACCAAAATGACACCTTTTTGCATTGGGTTGGGGATTAAAAAATAGCAAGATTCAATTTGAAGAGCGGAAAATAGCACAAGAGCACAAAACGCATTCTGCATACAATTTCTAAATTCGCGCTATAGATCATTTATCATTCTAATCGGTCAGCTCTCTCGGCATTAAAAGGACATATTTTATGTGCCTTGGCCTGAAGCCAGGCTCCTCTGCCAGAGATGGATGAGCACGATACTAGGAAGCGTGGATAGTGAATTTTATAATGCGTTATAATATTCATTGAAGGCATATAAAACTTTAAAATAGGGATTAACTGCGGCATTAAAAATAACTTAAAATGTACCTACACCAGGTTTTACGGCTGGGAGTTGAAAAGTTAGTCTTAATACTTGAGAGAATCTCAAACGCTAACAATTTATTGACATGTGTATAGACAAAAACATCAAAATCAGAATTCTATTATACAAAAGATGTATTGATTAAGTAAAGTACATTTAGTGATTTTTCTCCGGGAACGAAGCCGCTAGCATCACCTCATGATTATAATATATAAAAAACATATATTTTTAATATATTATGCTTACTGGCTGGTGTTTACTTAGCTCTAAAATAGATACAGCTAATTTTAAAGAAAAAATGATTATTTACATATATTAATTTTTTTTATCTATTATAATAATGAGCTGATGCTCTACATAATTTACATGTATATATTCCATGTTCACACATAGTATTAGGCTAAGGAAATATATTTTCTAAATTATTTTAAATATAATTTTTTTCAAAGAAAAATGAACCGACTTCAAACCATTCGAACTAAAAAGCTTAAAATAATTTTTTATTCATTTAGATTTACGATTAAACTACCTAACTCAAATGATATATAATTTTCTGAAGTCGGCGCCAAATGACTCATACTTTTCAAGTCGAAAATATGCTCCCCGCGTCCCGGACAGCCTCACCTCCGTGACTATAATGGTTCACCGCGCTCGCATTCAAAAGTGGATAGTTACTCTGATTTTACAAAGACGAATTGAATGTGGTTTGGCGCCGACTCCAAAAAATTATATATTATTTGAGTTAGGTAGTTTAATCGTAAATCTAAATGAATAAAAAGTTATTTTAAACTTTTTAGTTCGAATGGTTTGAAGTCGGTTCATTTTTCTTTGAAAAAAATTATTTTATGCTTTTTAGTGATTTGTTTTCTTTATATTAATAATAATATAAATGAGAACTAAGTATGTAAAATAGATTATGACCTATATATTAATAATTATTATTATTAAATATCCTGTGACATAATACATACATTTTATGTGTCATACTAAGTATAGGTGAATGGTTTTATAATGTTCTAACCCAACCTAACCTAACTTCCGATCTATACAAGATTAGTTTGTATGCGTACTACTCTTGTATAATTTGGAAGACCTTGATTAAAAAGTAATTTACAATTTATATGCGACCAGTTTCACACCCTTGCGGTTTGGCTTTGTATAGAATGGAAATACACGTAACCGTGCACAAACTCCAAGGAATCACTCTATAGTATAGCTGTACTGATTTCGGCCCAAAACTTATTGCAAAAGGTCAATATTACGTAGGCGTAGCAAAGTGAAGTCTTTGGCCAGAATAGGTATATTAGACTTCAGCAATAGGTCTGGCAATATCAGAGAACATATTAGTGACATAATTGTATACATTTATGCTTATTACTTCGTAAGTAAGAATGATAACTCGATGTGTTATATACTAAAACCTTCCTGAAAGTATGTAGATTACGATAGTGAAACAATCATCAAAATCGGTTCATTAGTTGCGGAGATAATCGCGAACATACTTACATACATACATACATACATACGGGTCGAATACAGAACCTCCTTTTTTTGAAGTCGGTTAAAAATAACTTACTATGACTTAAGACACTACCTATTTTACAAGAAAGCAAAGGTCACAAGAAATTAATTAAAAAATTGAAAGTTTTTCACCACAGTTTCAATTTCAATGCCTGCAACTGAATCCGGTGCATTGTTTCCAATCTTTTAATCGCTGAGAGGATTCTTTTCAGAGGCCAGACTTAACACTTCACTTGCTGGTTATAATGAGAAGTTTTCTCTAACTTTTTAATGAATTACTCTATATTTTTAACCCCGGTGCTTTTTTAACCTTCGTATTATTTTAATCATAGGCTATGATGTTTTGCCTCTATATTTTATTATATTTGCCTACTAATGAACAAAAATAGAAGGCGTAGGTACATAACGTCGCTTTTTACGTTATTCAGAGAATCATTTTTACTACACATTTTACACGCGTACGCGCGCATTTTGTATGATGCCTTATCGTGTAGTTGAAGTATGGTGCCGCCGTCGCGTGCTGTGTGTATTGCAGGCTTTAATACACTAACCACTAAACTATCAAGTTTTATTGGAAAATAATTTATAGCTACATTATTTTAAAACCTTTTAACAGTATAACAAAAATTATTTACTTGCAGCCATGTTAAAATTAAAAGCGTTTACCGCCATTGTTTTCATAGTCCAAGAGACGGTCCAGTTAATATCTCAAGTATTTATTATTGAATGCATAATAATTTTTCCAAACAATAGTAAAAGCTCTATACGTTGCAATATACTTTTAAAATATACTATAACCACAGTTTAAAGAGATACTACCAGTTGTTCGACGCCTTTGAAGTCGAGCGATGCCGCCGCTCGTGTAGGTATATACGTGTTCCTACGCAAACATGCAAGGGTTGTCACAAAATTGGGATTAAAATAATTTTCGTTATTATTATTCTCATATTATTTTTATTAACATAATATCATGTACATACTCATAGGTTAACAAATTATATTGAATAAGGACATTTTTTTGAGTTCTACACCCAAAGAATCTACTTATCAATTATTATTCTGAATTATTTACTAAATATAACTTCATATAATTATAACGACAATAATGTTTCTTTGAACAAACCAAATACTTACTTACGATCAGGTAGGTAGGTAGGTACATAATATTATCACATAATATTTTGTAGTTACACTCTATTAAGTCTGGTAAATTATTCTTTGCGTTACTACAAAATATTAAAACTTATACCTACTTAGTTTAAGTTTGGCAATGGCCAATGACGCAGCGGCCATCTTGGATTTCAAATATAATGTCATATTCGTTCTCAGCCACCCCCATAACCTTGAAAACGACGCCCATGATGTGAAAATGTCATATTGACGCAGCGGCCATCTTGGATTTCAAATATAATGTCATATTCGTTCTCAGCCACCCCGATAACCTTGAAAACGACGCCCATGATGTGAAAATGTCATATTGACGCAGCGGCCAGCTTGGATTTCAAATATAATGTCATATTCGTTCTCAACCACCCCGATAACCTTGAAAACGACACCCATAATGTGAAAATGTCATATTGACGCAGCGGCCATCTTGGATTTCAAATATCACACTTCACATCACATTAATATTATAAAGGCGAAGGTCTGTGTGTATGTATGTGCGTATGTGTGTATGTTTGTTACTCTTTCACGCAAAAACTAAACACATAGGCTACTTTTTATGATTTTTAAAAAACCTGTATCAACGCGAACGAAGTCGCACGCATCAGCTAGTTAAGTTATAAAGTTATAAAATAACTAGAGAATGCCCGCGGCTTCGCCCGCGTGAATTTCGGTTTTGCACAAATCCCGAGAGAATCGTGGATTTCCGGTTCCCGTTTCCGCTCCCTTTTCTAACCTTTATACCTACTTTCGAGGAAGTTTGCTATAGAAATCTACCTATAGCTGTAGCTATAGATTTCGGTTTTTTCAAAATCCCGTGGGAACTCTTTGATTTTTTGGGATAAAAAGTAGCCTATGTTTTAAGTCAGGGCATAATCTATCTTCATTCAAAATTTCAGCCAAATCGATTCAGTAGTTGCGGCGTGATTGAGAAACAAACATCCAAACATCCAAACATCCACACTTTCATATTTATAATATTTTTATAATATAAATAATATTTATTATATTACTATATTATTTAAAATAATGATAAGGAGACGTTGCCAGTTCGTCATAGACGTTGCTAGGTATGTATAAAAATCAGCCAAGTGCGAGTCGGGCCTCGCTCTTTCAGGGTTCCGTACATAATTATGAACAATATAATATTTTGGGTCTAAGAAATATTTAATTTCCGAGTTAGACATCGCAAGAAACCGTGAAAGAAAAACGCAAAATAAGTTCGTTTGTTTTGGTCACAGCTTATAAACTATTTTATGAATCGTTGTTTTCAGTATTTGTTGTACAAATAGAGCATATAGTACATAATATACCGAAATATCATATTCCTAACTAGTTTAGTTTTTTAGATAGCCCCCGTCACAAAAATGGTCTAAAACTGACAATTTTGATGACCCCCCATTTCCTTACTTTTTAAGCAAAAAATTAAAAAAATATATATTCGTACTCTACTCAATGAGCTCTAAACAATGATACCACACAAGCTAAGGTAAGAAAAAAATTTTTTTTTCCGGCTCCTTTCTCATGTATGGGAGCCCCCCTGAAAAATAATTTAATTCAATTTTTAATTCAATATTTGATTTTGGGTCAACGTTTTACACCAAATACCAAAATTTCAGGTTTGTAACTCATTTCGTCTGCGAGCTAGAGACCTGTGACCGGCGGACAGACGGACAGACAGACAGACAGACAGACAGCCGAGTGACATTAATAGGGCTCCGTTTTTACCCTTTGGGTACGGAACCCTAACAAAAACTTTCTAGACTTCTAACTTTCAGAACAGGGTCTAAAACTCGCGGGGAAATCGGTGTTTTAGACCCTTGTTCTGTTTAGAATTTGTATTGCATCCGTAAACAGAACAGTAAGTCACCATTTTATGATAGAACTTACTAGGTAAATGACACTTAAAATATTTAAAACCACGCTCACGTCAACCCTCGTCCATCAATCAGGCAGACTGCGCGAGTCTGCCTGCAGAGTGCCGCGCCGCCCGCGCTCCGCAACCCACCCCACCGTTGCTCTATACAAGTACATTCGTAATTTGACTGTATATTTCAAGGCTGTGCTATAACTATATAAAATATCCGTAAAATCACTTAGTTATAAAATAAATGATGGGATCAATAAAAAAATATATTTTTCGTAATATTTTTACTTCATATGCCTAGACCACGCCTAGACCAACTTTATTAACTCTTATGATGATATGAGAGGTTAAAAGACTATCACCACGTGTTTCTACTCAGAAGAGTCGGCAACAAACGGTAAAGTTGTCAATAGCTTCATCAATGTAGCAAATCATTTTATTCTCAGGACAAACGCACACTTTTTCACACTATAAACTACAACAGCAAACTAACTTATTGTAACTCTATAAGTTACATTTTAAAATCAACAAGTTGCTTCTCTTAGTTATAATCTTAAAGCGTCGTATTTTCCTGTAATTAATGATAGATTCCAGGTTTAATTCCAGATTTATTATACCCATTGTCTCCTAGCCTATATGCAACCGAACGCAACAATGGATCCGTAACAACAATCTGTTTGCGGTTAACCAAATGATTTTCTCTAATACAATTTAATTTCAATAAAAACAAGATACAGCTTTGTATAAAAAACCCCATGGATGGCCACCTGTTACTTCTAAATTATAATATGATTTGCCCTGCATGAGGCAGTTCTTTTAAAGCCCCCTGTATATATTGGGCCAGCGTCTTGGCCCAAGGTACAAGACTAAAAATATAGATAGCGTATTTTGTATTCTACATTAGGTATTTTTCCATTTAATGAAAATATTATTATACGGCCAACTATACCAAAATTAGCCGAATAGAAATGTACAGGTTGGCCCAATGTGTACTATGGTGTTTAAAAATGTAGGTATACATAATTATTTGAGACAGTTTCTTTTAAAAGAACGCTATCTATTGTGCCATGTGGTACAATTTTGTTTGCCAAAAGAATTTGTTGATTCAGGAAGTTTTGCTTTTTTTTCTTTCTTTTTTTTTGTGCGTCCGTAGTGGCGCGGCCGTTTCAAGTGTTTACATGTTTGTGCCTCGGCTGTTTGATTTGGTTCTTTGACTGCGTTTGAGGCAGGTTTTTAGTCTGCATGCGGTTTTGGCGCGAACTGGCCGGATGTTGGCTTTTTTGTTTCGTGCTTTAAATGCAGACCAAATATTAGCCTTTTTTTGAATCGCCGATATCGGGATTGGAAACTTGTTCATAAAATCTTCTTTTTTTTTTTGGTAAATAAAACCTTTTCACGTTACGGGACTTAATATTGATAGTTTTGGTAGGTAGTCGTAACTAGTAAAATACCTACAGGGAATTCTTTGATCCAAATTCGTTTTAAAATAGAATAGATAATGATTTGAAACAATTTTCTTGACAAGAAGTTATTTCAAAAAAAAAATCAAGAAAAAACCCATCATACCTATTTCGGTTTATGACCATTATTCACTAAAATCCGTTTAATATTAGGACAAGAAAGTTTTAAAAATTTGGTTTTCACTAAGCAGAGATTTATAATAATATCTTAGTTGAGATTCTGTAGTACTTTAAAGTACTATTCTACATCGATGGTATAAAATTAAATAGATCTTTCGGTGGGACTACGCGGACTTGTGCCGCTGCCCGCTTGTACGTATACGTATGCGGGCATTTTCATTTTAAATGACACATGTTTTAAATTTGTTACATTTTAAAAATTTATTAATTAAGGCTGCAAAAACTATGTAAACAGATTATAAATTTAATAAAGTTTATGTTATTTATAAAAGTTTATTAAATAAATTTATATTTCTTGCTTAAATTGATATTTTTGTGAGTAGGGTGGTCAAAAATTGTCTGTTTTGTAACGAAAATAAAATCACTATAAAAATAAAATAAACCAGTTAATACATTGAAAAACATAACTTTTGTTAACTTTGGGGCACATAAATATCAAATAACTATAAATATGAAGCAAATTATTCAAACTGAAAATACTATTTAACATTTTGTTTGGTTTTGTAACGAATTTGGTCAAAATAGAGTTTTATCTTTAACGTCACACTTTCAATTTTTTAGATACCCTAAGGATTTATGCTGTAATAAAAAGATTTTCACTTTAATTTTAATTATGACAAAAAATATATAGAATATATATGACAATTTCTAAGAAATTAAAAGAAAACAGAGCAAAAATCAGCCAAAAGTTACAAAATGGACACGATTGTTACAAAACAGACATTGTAAGGAATAGTTCTTAATGTACCAAAAAATATAAAAAGTGACGTTTTTGAAGTGAAACTTCTTTAGCACCGTTGTAATAGGAAAATTCGATGAAACGAAAAAGCGACACCATTTTTAACCCCCGACGCAAAAACGACGGGGTGTTATAAGTTTGACGTGTCTGTGTGTGTGTGTGTGTCTGTCTGTTCCCCTGTGGAGCTCAAACGGGTGGACCGATTTGAATGCGGTTTTTTTTTGTTTGAAAGGTAAATTAGTCGAGAGCTATGTTTGATGAAAATCGATTCAAGATGGCCGCCGCTACAAAATGGCGGATAACATGTTTTATCACAACTCCCTCAATATGGGTATCAAATGAAAGGGCTTGACTAGTACAATAGCACTATGTAAATCCAAGATGGCCGCCACCACAAAATGGCGAATGTCGGGGGTTTTTTAAATTTTAAATTTATACTTGTTGCCTGCAAAGTTAAAGTTGAGGTTGAAGTTAAGGTTATGGGTACGGTTAAGGTTAAGGTTATGGTTAAGGTTAAGGTTATGGTTACGGTTATGGTTAAGGTTAAAGTTAAGGTTAAAGTTAAAGGTTTAGGTTACGGTTGCGGTCGAGGTCGAGGTCGAAGTCAAAGTCTAGGTTTAGGTTAAGGTTAAGGTTACTTTTTGAAGTTTCATTTCTGCCGTGTGTGAATTATTGCACACACATGCGTTTTTTTTCTTAAATAAGAGATATTATATCTTTATCCATACTAATATTATAAATGCGAAAGTAACTCTGTCTGTATGTTACGCTTTTACTCCTAAACCGCTGACACGAATTTGATGAAATGTACAGAGATAAATTAGACTTAGAGAACATAGGCTATCTTTTGTTGCGAAAAAAAGGCTGGAAGGGGAAGGAAATAGGGGATTAAAGTTTGTATAGGAGTCTGTCATCATGAAATTTTGTATTATGACACTTGATAAGAAATAATGAAACATTTGTTTAAGCATTTTTGATATTTTGACCTAGGGGGGGAAATAGAGTCCATAATTTTTCACAATCAATACATTTTCACACAGTTTGTAAGGAAATATCTTCAATGTATAAAAAAAAATGAAACACTTTTTTTGTTTTTTATAATTTTATAATTATTCAAATCAATAACTAACAAACTCTGGATAACTCTTCAGATTATTTATTATTTATTTATAAAAAAACTATTACATTAAATATAACTTCCGGCACGTAAGTCAAACGGTGACGTTCAAGTGCGCGCAGCATCGTACAAGTGAGCGGGACACAATACGATTGGAGAGCCAATCAGCGCTTACGAGGGATCTGCGAGAGCTAATCAGTGTTTTTGTGATTTACGTAGCGGTAGGTACCTGCAAAACCGCGCTCGCGACGACGCCGATACGTACCCTATAAGATTGTATTTAGGTAGTATAACAATAGCGCTAAATTTCGGAAGCGGTCTCCTTATACCCTGTATTTGAAAAAAATCCAATTCTTTTTTTATGTCGATGATATACATAAAACATCGACTCTGTCCATCACTTTAATAGACGCGCTAAAATGACAGACGAGGTGGACCGATGACATCAGAAGAGTCGCAGGAAGCCGCTGGATACAAGCGACGCAAGACTACGCCGTGTGGAAGTCCCTACAAGAGACCTATGACCAGCAGTGAACGTCTATCGATTGATGACAATGATGATGATAGTTAATATTATTAAAGTGTCTGTATGCACAAACCCTTACTGTCTAACGCTACGAAACGGACGTTACAAAATTGCTACCGCTTCGAAAACAATTTAAATTTAAGCCAATTTAACACGATAAATGCTTTCATGATGTATTGTTTTTGGATAAAAGACATTCCAAGGCATGCATTTCACATAAGTAAACAGAAAGTTTAGACCTTAAAAATACTCAAGATGGCGCACAAAATGGACATAAAAGACGGTTAATTTGAATCACGAAAAATGTTTATTCATTTATAATGCTATCTGACGCTTTTTTCAAGTAGATTTATGCTTTTTGCAATAGTCTGATGCTGGGGATTGCAAGACTAAACAAAATTCCACAATTGGGTAAATAATCGAGCTAATATTAACGTTACAAAAGCGGACATGTCCGCAATGCGAAAAACTAGGGGACAGACTATAAAAATTAATAACACATTAACAGCAATGAGAACTATTATTATATTTGTCATATGATAAAGTACAAGAGTTTTGTTATTAAAGTAAGTAATCTCAACACTAGCCATCATATAAAAATATCCCACAAAATCAATCCAAAGTTGACCACCCAAAAAAGGGACAGTATGAAACTCGAAATTCGGCTAATTTCAAATGTGATTTTTACTAAAAAAAACTTATTTTATGTTGCTGCAAATATCGAAAACAGGATGTCTATTTCATATATTTTCAATATAAATTAAATTAATTACTAAAATGAATGTCTTAATATTTATTAAAATTATGCATTTAAAAGGACACCTCGAAAACAGCAATGTGCCATTTAAAGTGAAAATGCCCATGCTCATCAATGAGGAGGATTTTTTGAAATCTTCTGGTGAGCCTCATGCATGCTTTGTAGGACAGAGACATTCTCGTGAAGAGTAGCCTCCACAGAAATCCTAATAAGGCATTAGAACTAGTGTGTACGGTGTACCACTTCAAACTATACAGAACACATGTCGCCGCCTCACTACATTACATAAACATAGTTCAACGCAATCACGCAAACACATTTACACTCAATGCTGTGCTGACAGAATTAAGCCGTAGGATTAGCACGTTAAGGTTGCAAATGGGTCGCATCGTTCGCTTACCTCACACATCGTTATCTGCTCGCTTACCTCACACATTGTTGCGCTTGCGACGTCCGCGTCCTCAGCACGGCGACAAGGTCACGCGTATACAGCATTTCTAGTGCCTCAGAGACGCAGGGAGAAAGTCGTATTCGTATCGTTCCCGTCCACAGTAAAACTCCAACGACGAATGTAGTTTTGACACATATTAATGGATACACAGACGTAACGGCGAGATAAATAGTCGGTCCCATTAATGAGATAAAACGTGACTTACGTTATTTTCCTTCAGTGCTATGGTATTTGGATCGTATTGTGACCGTGTGTTGACGTACATGACATTGAATAAGCGATGCTCGTTAGAAAGGTCCCTCGTTGGTCTAATGGTTAGAAACTGCGGATCACGAGGTCCCGGGTTCGATTCCCGAGTCGGGCACATAATTGGGGTTTTCTGTCGAGAAATTCTCAGTTGGTAGTTGGAGGTGTTTCATTCGTTCGTTCTCGGAGAGTAGGTTAAGCCATCGATCCCGGTTATTATCACTATCATGACGACAATAGTGGCTAAAGCCCGCCAACCCGTATAGGAGCAGCATGACGGGTCTAAGCCTGTATCCTCTAATATGAGAGAGGAGGCCTGATTCTTTGTTTGCAGAGTAGGAGAGAGGGATTTAGAGCATAGATCCGCCACTCTGCTCCAATGCGGGTTGGCGGGCGACTATTGGCACAATATGATAGTTATAATAAGCGAGACCGACTGCTTAACGTGCTCTCCGAGGTACGGCTGAAGCACCGCCAATTACCAACTCCGGGCTGGCATTGAGAATTTCTTGACAGAAAAACCCAATACCTAGCAATAATTTGCCAGACCCGGGAATCGAACCCGGGACGTTGTGATCTGCAGTCGAATACGCTAACCAGTAGACCAACGAGGCAGTCAGATCGCTATACCTTGTACATAGTTATCGATTGAAGGTTATCTATTCCTATCGCATTGAAGTAATGGGGGAATTACCTGAGTACAATAACAATATCGCCGGGATAGGTCATAAACGGAACGGTTAATCCCCACTCGAGCATTTTTCTATTGAACGATAACGTTAACTTAACGGTATTGTACGATATACGGTAATATTCCAACGATAACTGCTAAAGGTGGTTAGAGAACCGGTATAAATGCAATACGATTCGATATATTTGCGGAAATGGGACAGAGATAAACGTTACTTAGGGTCTAGACAGAGCGAATGCAACGAGACTGAAAACCGACTTAGACTGAAAAAAGAAAGTTGCAGTTTGCAGTTTTGCATAACTCTATTGCAGTTGACGTAATTGTGTCGCTACTGTCGACTGACCTAGACTGGTCTAGACCCTAATATTGACAACCCTAAACACTTCAAAATATTATGTTATCCATCGTTTGATTAATTAACCCCCGACGCAAAAACGACCGGGTGTTATAAGTTTGACGTGTCTGTGTGTGTGTGTGTGTGTGTCTGTGTCTGTCTGTTCCCCTATAGCGCTCAAACGGGTGAACCGATTTGAATGCGGTTTTTTTGTTTGAAAGGTGAATTTATCGGGAATGTTGTTAGCTATGTGTGATGAAAATCGGTCCAAGATGGCCGCCAACACAAAATGGCGGATAACATATTTTTTCACAACCCCCTCAATATGGGTATCAAATAAAAATACTTGACTATTAGAATAGCAATATGCAAATTCAAGATGGCTGCCATCACAAAATGGCGAATGTCGGGGGTTTTTTAAATTTTTAATTTATACTTGTTTCTTTATTGTTTTCAGGTACTTGCGTGAATGCTACTACATAATTTGTACGAAGAGCTCAAGTAGTTTCCACTTTTTGTAGAGAATTACAAGATATGGTGAGTTAAGTAGGTACCTTGGTAATATTTTTGTCTAAAAATATACTTGTATTCTACGCTGAGTGCAAATATACTTCTATTCACCCTGCTTAAGGCTGCTCTCCTCACGCGTTTCTCTATACAAACGTATTACGCCTATTATTATAATATTTGTAGAAATAGATCTAAAGTTAAGCCAGATATCAAATTATATCTCCATTTTCTATGCCATAAAATAAAAAAAATTGTAAAATTATATTTATTTTGAAAGTTATGACGCTTGAAAAATCACTATTTTTGGGAAAATTTTGAGGCAACTTCGTGCGTAAATAAACTATATAAGAAACTAGAAAATTGAAAAACGACCGAAGTCTTATCATACGTTACTTCATAATAATTTCAAATGTCTTTAGTTCATGTAACAAATTGCCAAATATTTGCTAAAATAGGCGTAATTCCAAACCAAGATTTGCATCTTTTTACTTTGCCGTTTTTCACTAAAAATCATGATATCTCAAGCAAAATATATTTGTTTAATTAATTTATTATTTATTAATGTACCTATATATTTTTAGTACTCTTCTTTAATGAAGACGTCTCGCTCTCTAAATGCAGAAATCACTGTTTTAGACTTCACTCAAACGATTTGTCGCTCCCATGGAGAGGGCTCTTAAAACTATGCCGGCAGTAAAAGGAGAACACACATTTGACAGCTTTTATTTCAAGGGGGATAGTGTTTGAAATTAGGTTTGAAAGTTTATTTGACGCTATCTGACGTTACGTTGGTGGAAAAAAACATGTCCATTTGCAGCTGGAATTTTCCTAGAACCCTCTTGACTCTTATCGATGATATAAAACTACTCTATTATATGTAAAAAATAACTCTAGCTACATCATTTGTAATACGATACACTTGCTAAAGCACTGGTCAGACAAAACGCGCGGACTCATTCGGAAGCGTCTAGAGGCTTCCACGGCGTCTATTCTATTCGTTCTACCCGTGGTATGCCACACGGTCCGCTGCCAAATGTCAGTTGAGAGTTTAGGCAGTACAATTGTGACTTGCGACGCTGCATCCAAAGTGTGGTATACAATCCGATAAAATTTCTAATTTGGCGCCGTTTTTCGTCGCGTTTTGTGTGACCAAGGCTTTAAACGAACGCTGGTATTTTTATATTAAAGATAATTTCTATTCCTCATCATGGATACACGTTGAAAGACGACTTGAAAGGATTCGATAAAGTATATCTTCAAGTTGTCAATCAAAGCTGCTTACTTGTCAGCTTCGATAAGAACCGTTTCAGCTTATCAATATTCAGTTACCTATATAATATGTATTTTATATAGAAAAAAAAAAGCTTTAAAAATCATCATCATCAAAAAGCGAAATTTTGTATTGTATGGCTATGGATGTATGGACGTATGAATGTTTGTTACTCTTTCACGGAAAAACTACTGAATGGATTTGGCTGAAATTTGGAACGGAGATAGATTATACCCTGGATTAACACATAGACTACATTTTATCCCGGAAAATTAAAGAGTTCCCGCGGGAACCAAAAATCTCAATCCACGCGGACGAAGTCGCGGGCATCATCTAGTAAAACATAAAGTTGTGTACTACGCATGGTTAAAAGCACAGGTTAAAAGTCTCTATTTACTTAACTTTCGATCGCGAGCGATTTATTCGTCTATTGAGCTGTTCCGTTTTTTATCTCCCAAAGTATTCATCAGATCTTCATCAAAAAGCTCAGCCCGACAATACCTTCTTTGAAAAAAAAAAAGTTATTGAAATCGGTTCAGATTTGACGTAGGTATTAATGAAGCAACATCGCTAAAAAAATAAATTCAAAATTCAAATTCAAGATCATTTATTTCATGTGGCCAACGTGTGGCTCTTATGACATGTCAAGAATCTACCACCGGTTCGGAATGCTGATTCTGCTGAGAAGAGTCGCCAAGAAACTCAGCCGTTGCTCTTTTCAAAACAAAATTGTTACAAGAATTATATGTCGTGTCGTAAGAACAATATGTGTCGATGTTGAATAGAAGCAGGCGTTACTTTGCGGAATTCCATGATATTATACAATGAACACAAAATTACTTTGCTATAATCCGCTAACAGTTACAACTGTTAGCGAATTATAGCAAAGTAATTTTGTGTTCATTGTATAATATGTGTCGAATCGAGAATATTCTTCTAGTCAGTGAAAGATCTGAATATGAGGCACAAAAATGAAGAAATTAAATCACTGAATAAGCGAAACAAAGTCACCGAACACGAAGAAGACGCTAGCGGATACAAAACTTGCTCGTATGCGAGAGCATAAAACATTTTATCATAATAGTGCAGAATTATATTATCATCGTATCTTAATTTACAACCTCTTTAATATATTCTGAGAATACAATAATTCATTGCCAAGTTACAACGCCCGCACACTTGGGCATACGTCTGGTCGCCTCTTATGTTAATTTCTTTTCTGCTTTATTGCTGTTTTATTGTCTCGCATATCAAAGTATTAGACAAATGGCGTGTCGTTAATTCACATGTGTTTTTATATTGTAATAGGCTATTTTAGAGTCTTTAAGTGGTCCGGTGGACAAAGGCTGATACGCGATAGCTTGGTTTTTCTTATTTATTGGTGGGACGTTTTTTTTTAAAGACTAATGGAACTTAGAGATTTTTTTTGGAGACGTGAAATTTATTTGCAAAAATAAATTTAAATAAAGAAATGCAAATTCAGTGTTTATCTGACTAACAAAATACCGAATACGTCATATAATTCAGCCTTGACTAAGTTTAACTTTAACAGTAACTTATACCCGAATTACTAATTCCGTGGAATTCTGATGTTTCGTAATATTACCAGTGAAAAAACAATTCCCACAAAAAGATAAAAAATTCAAAACTTATGCAAATACAAATCAACTGCCGCATGTAGATATGACTAATGCCTGACAGACACTTCATGGTGACAATGTCATTCGGCATCCATTTTTGAAGAATTTTTTTCAATGTGCTTCTTTTGTTTTCTATTGCTGTTAGTGTGCACTTTCTAGTTTCCACTCTTGGTGTTTTCTATTTTAAGGCGAAACGAGTAATATTACGCGGCATATGGCTTTTTATGATGACAGGGAATTAAAGTAGTTTGGGGTAAAATCGTACTTCGTAGATGTTAACCCTGTTCTCCATACAAATAACTCATCTGTAAATGACAATGACAGCTGTCAGAATTCCACGGAATTAGTAATTCGGGTATAATTTTAATCGCCTGTCATGCAACTGGAGTTAACAGATTTTAAGCTAACTTAGCACAGTATACGTCTTTATGCTCCATCTCTAGGTATGTTATAATTTGCGTGATGAAAATCTATATCTATACCTACTAATAAATAAAATTGAAGTGTCTGTCTGTAATATCGAAATAACTACCTCATATTAAGCTCATATGGTTATTTGAACGATACTATAACCGAACCACACGTTTTTAAAATTTTTGTCTGTCTGTCTGTCTGTTTGAACGGGCTAATCTTTGGAACGGCTGAACCGATTTTGACGGGACTTTCACATACAAATAGAGAATTAACCAGGGAGTGACATAGGCTACTTTTTTAAGCGACTTTCAAAAAAGGAGGAGTTGTGTTTTTCTACCTATGTACACCGATATCTCGTACCGATTTGCGTAATTTTTTTTTTAACCGATAGAGAAACATTGCGACACTGTCCTACAAAAAAATTGGATTCCAACTCCTCAATCCTGATGCTGTAGGGGATCTGATCCCCAAAACTAATGGGATTTAGGCACTGTCGGTTATTTAAATTGATATTGGGGATACCAATTAAATACTTAATTGTTGAATGACCTCGAGTAGGTACATGTCCAACTCCTCAACCCTGATGCTGTAAGGAATTGCATTCCGAAATCGTAAGGATCCCACGGAATTTTTCCGTTTTGTGGACGGGTTACTACTTACTACAGATAGGCTACTTTTTGTACTGGAAAATCAAAGTTCCCACGAGATTTTTACAAACCTAAATACACACGGGCGAAGCCGTGGGCATCATCTAGTAACAAATAAATAAACAGATAAATTGTTAAAATGTTATAAACACTATAGCAAAAGATTTTACGACTCAATAGTTATTTAGCTTCATCATATTTCAATTTCAATGGCACGTAATTGAAGACAATGTATTCGAAAGGAACTGCTATTCTTATTTTGCATGAAAATAATAAAATGAGGATGTTTTTTTTTGTATGCATAAACTTTTAAGGCCGAGCTCTTGTTACATTGCGCTTTTTGTTTCCTTCGCTTCCGTTTTGAATTTCAGTCCCTGGCTTCGGTTAAATCAACGTCGAGGCTACATTGTCAGAGTTATTCAGAGATCCTTTTTTTCTTGTGTAAGTTATTTTCAGGGACTCTTTTTTGCTTATTATAGTATCTATGTATTCCCTCTTCTTTTTTGTCGTGAAGCTTTGTCAGAGGTCGCCAAATATCTATTGTCGCGATTTTATAACAAACATCCTTTCAGGTCTCCGACCTCCAATGTGCAGTGGTGAGGTCTTATAAATGGGTTGTCTCGGGTTCGATTCTTAGCAGGGGCAATTTGGGATTTTATAATTTCACTACACTAAATTATCACGCTATCAGGAATATGTGTTTCACAAAACTGCCATATCTCTTCCAGGTTAGCCTGCTTCCATCTTAGACTGCATCTTCGTTTACCATTAAGTGAGTTCCCAGTCAAAGGCCTTTAATCCACGTTCGTAACTGAACTTTCGTAACCAGTTACGAACATGGAATTTTTTTCTTCCTTTGATAACCAGCTACGAAAACAGAATTAATATGTCGTTTTCGTAACCAAGTTTCGTAACCAGCTACGAACATGAATTTTTTTTTCTTCCTTTGATAACCAGCTACGAAAACAGAATTAATATGTCGTTTTCGTAACCAAGTTTCGTAACCAGCTACGAAAGAAGATTTTTATTTCCACTTTCGTACCAATCTGGTTATTAATTAAGAAAAAGACCACTTGTTAATACCTGTATTCTACTTGCATATGTCGGTAAAAAAGTGTTATAAATCTATTATTATCATATGCAGCTAGCCTAGCTAGACTGATGAACACTGGCTAGTATAAATATACTATCATATTAAATGTCATATTGAATCATATTGAATGACATTCAAAAGTCGAGTCCGCATCATGACTTCGAAGTATGTTACGCCGAATGTTTATAATAACGTATAACGTGATGACGAAAGCACATTATAACGTTTATCGTAACAACGAAAATATGTGATAACGTATCACGCAATAACGAATGCACGTTATAACGAAAAACATCATACCGAACTACGCGCCTCGAAATAACTTAGGGATGGCCCTTTTTAGGGTGCCGTACCCAAAGGGTAAAAACGGAGTCCTATTAATGTAACTCTGCTGTCTGTTTGTCCGTCTATCTGTCTGTACGCCGGTCACAGGTCTCTAGCTCATAGACGAAATGAGTTACAAACCTGAAATTTTGGTACATATTTTGTGTAAAACGTTGACGCAAAACCAAATATTAAATTAAAAATTGAAAGAAATTATTTTTCAGGGAGCATACATGAAAAAGGAGCCGGAAATTTTTTTTTGGGTTATTCTATCACGGTTAGCTGTGATATCTAGCTTGGAAATTAAATATTTCTTACACCCAAAATATTATGTTGTTCATAATTATGTACAGAACCCTAAAAGAGCGAGGCCCGATTCACACTTGACCGGTTTTTTTTTAATTCAATGTTTGGTTTTGGGTCAATGTTCTACACAAATACCAAAATTTCAGGTTTGGAACAATGTCTGTTGTCTACGTAATGTACGTGTATGTAACGTTATGTAGTTCGTCTACGTGCTAGACACCTGTGACCGGCGGACAGACAAACAGACAGCGGAGTTACTTTAATAGGACTCCGTTTTTACCCTTTGGGTACGGCACCCTAAAAAGGGCCATCCCTAAGTTATTTCGAGGCGCGTAGTTCGGTATGATGTTTTTCGTTATAACGTGCATTCGTTATTGCGTGATACGTTATCACATATTTTCGTTGTTACGATAAACGTTATAATGTGCTTTCGTCATCACGTTATACGTTATTATAAACATTCGGTGTCGTATTATTCGGCGTAACATATTTCGAAGTCATGATGCGGACTCGACTTTTGAATGTCATTCAATATGATTCAATATGACATTTAATATGATAGCATATTTATACTGACAATGGGCCTCATAAGAAGGCTCAGGGTCACTCAGCGGGCGATGGAGAGAGCTATGCTCGGAGTATCCCTGCGGGATCAAATCAGAAATGAGGAGATCCGCAGGAGAACCAGAGTTACCGACATAGCTCATCGAGTCGCGAAGCTGAAGTGGCAATGGGCGGGGCACATTGCTAGAAGAACCGATGGACGTTGGGGTCCCAAGGTGCTTCAATGGCGACCAGTAAACGAAGCGCAGGTAGACCCCCCACTCGTTGGACAGACGATCTCAAGCGAGTCGCTGGCAGCCGATGGAGTCAGGCGGCACAAGATCGTGTGCTGTGGCGATCCTTGCAAGAGACCTATGTCCAGCAGTGGACGTCTATTGGTTGAAACGAACGATATTTATACTAGCCAGTGTTAATCAGTCTAGCTAGGCTAGCTGCATATGATAATAATAGATTTATAACGCTTTTTTACCGACATATGCAAGTAGAATACAGGTATTAACAAGTGGTCTTTTTCTTAATTAATAACCAGATTGGTACGAAAGTGGAAATAAAAATCTTCTTTCGTAGCTGGTTACGAAACTTGGTTACGAAAACGACATATTAATTCTGTTTTCGTAGCTGGTTATCAAAGGAAGAAAAAAAAATCCATGTTCGTAGCTGGTTACGAAACTTGGTTACGAAAACGACATATTAATTCTGTTTTCGTAGCTGGTTATCAAAGGAAGAAAAAAATTCCATGTTCGTAACTGGTTACGAAAGTTCAGTTACGAACATGGATTAAAGGGTCAAAGGATAACTTGTAGATCATTGAAAAAAAAAATTGGTTGTCTGTAAAGTTGGTTTACGGGTGATATAATTTTACGTGATAACGTTATAAAAAACATTGTCTCACTATCGCTTGTTTCGCGCTCGCGCTTGCACGCTCGGCTATGACGGCTGATCGTGTCTTCTCTATCGCTTGTACCGCGCTCTCGCTTGCACGCGGACCGTAACAATGTGCCATGCTGTTTCGTGCGTGTAGCCGGCGTTCATCGATTTATAAGACGTTATCACGTCAAAAAAATGAATGAACTCAATCCGTATACGAGTTAGTGACCGTGACACGGACGAACAGACAGATAGAAAAGCGACATAAATAGGTCTCCTTTTCGCTCTTTCGGTACGGAACCTTAGAAACGTCTCCTTGGTACAAAACATCTCACGTTCAACAATAACTGCAGCTGACTGTACAAGAAGGGAGCAAATGAAAACGTTATGCAAATACAAAGTATGGCGGCGCCACTTAAAGTTTTTATCCCGCGCGTCGACATCGTGTCTAAAATATGATAATATTACATTGCCGATCTATGCGCCGAGGTGCTTCCCGTGAAGTGATTTGTCAAGGTTTTCAGAGTAGATACTGTTTATTCAGGGTTGCCAAGTATGCACTTTCACCTGACTGTTTTAATTAAGCTCATCACATGTACAGTTCGAGCAGCGAAGGCAAACGAACACGAACTGTGGGCGTTTACCGACTGTCAGATTATTGTTGAAAATTATTTTTTAGAAATGGTTTACCGATTATTAATTTCATAATTGAAATAGGTTAGAATGAACTGACTCAAACCGTAGATAGTAGATTCAATTGACGATTCAAAAGTACTTGTAAAAGTTTATTTGAATAAAAAACTTTTCTATTCTATTCTATTTCTGACATTTGATTCATTCAGTGGCGCCGAACCGGCATATTGAATTATTCGTATAAATACGGGTATGTACTTCGAAGCCATGAATTCAGTCTCCTACAGAGACTCAACCGACTAGTAGATGCTTCAGTATATAAATAAAATAAATAAATACTCACACATACATATACGGTAGTCTGTTCCTAAAGTAGGCAACTTAATTGCCTGTGTTATAGGTAACAACCTACCTAGGTGTAAATACCGACCACGGTGTTTTGTGCTTAGAGTCGCGCGCATCGGGAACACCAAAGAAATATCGACGATGGCAGAAGAGGCCGATGTTTACTTGAACTGTGATCATGTATTTCTAAAGCACGCTCAATGCTGATGATGCGGATGTCACTCGTATTGTCAGTACTGAGAAATGGGTTGCTTTGCGTTGATTTTGCGTCTCTTGCGGGTCGCCTTGCAACTAACTTTTATGAATAATCGTTCCGCAGGTTACAATGTTCGGTTTCGGGTTGAAAAAAATTTGAAAACGATCTTATAATTTACACAGACTGCGATCAGGTATTATAAAATATCCTCAAATGATCTTTATACTACACCTGCTCGGAAAGTACCTTCTGGTTTTTCTCATATCGAAAGTCAAAGTACGTCATTACTGTCAAACAAATATACGTGCTGAAAAAATGTATGGTATTTCATTGTTAACGCGCTAGAGCGGGTTGAAAAGTACTATGAAATTCCATTACTAACGTGTTTTTTCTTTTAAATTTTTGATAAAATCCGATCTATACATGAAAAAAAACCTATTTCGACAAAGACGACATAAAAAGTATCTAATAAATAAGTAACCGCCATGGTTACCACTAGGTTACCATGGTTACAACCAGTGGCACTGATGTCGGTATGTCACCGGGCACGTACCGAGGTCTGCTACACAATATATTCAATTTTAATTAATACAATTAGATATGAATATAAAATAAAGTAAAAAATAGAAAATAGAAATTTTTTGCGCTATTTTCTTTGTATTTTACGAGTCGCTTTCTTTTGTTTGACCTATCCAAATTTTCAATTTATAAAATTACAAGTAAGTAGCTTTAGAGATCTCAAAGTGTCTATTATAGATTACTAGCGACCCGCCCCGGCTTCGCACGGGTAGTAGAGCATATTATGCGTAGGTACTACCCGCTCAGGAATTAGGCAGCGTTTTCCATGAAAGCTCCCAGGCGGCTTGACTTTTTACGATATTTTCCACAATGAACTTAATAAATCTCACCTTATACCCGAATTACTAATTCCGTGGAATTCTGACGTTTCATAATGTTACCAGAGATAAAACAATTCCCACAAAAAAGATAAAAAATTCATAACTTATGCAAATACAAATCAACTGCTGCATGTAGATATGACAAATGCCTGACAGACACTTCATGGTGATAATGTCATTCGACTTCCATTTTTTAATAATTTTTTTCAATGTGCTTCTTTTGTTTTCGATTGCTGTTAGTGTGCACTTTCTAGTTTCCATTCTTAGCAATTTCTATTTTAGGGCGAAACAATTAATATTATTAAGCGGCTTAGAGCTTTATAAGTTGACAGGGAATTAAAGTAGTTTGGGGTAAAATCGTACTTCGTAGATGTTAACCCTGTTCTCCATATAAATAACTCATCTGTAAATGACAATGATAGCTGTCAGAATTAAGTCGATATTAAGTCAAAAATAAGGAGAAAAACCGAGAAAAACTAAATATTTCAAATCAAATAAATTACAGTGTATTTGGGACATCTTTTTATTATTTTATATTATTTATTATTTTATTGGGAGATCTTTTTATTACCTACAACTTTGCCATTTGATTTTTTTCCATAGGACTTCTAGTTTTGCCGGAAATCGAGATAAACCGTTTTTTACCCTTAAAACTCCCCGCCTTTTTTCCCGAGCTCAGATCGCCCGTAAATTATTTTTCCTTGTATTTTTATAATATTCTCCTCCTTTTCCAATGGGTTTCATCCTACGTACTGTGATTTTTTTTTTGGTTTCAAAAATTATCGACCCTGGGCTATAGGGAGAACCGCGGCCACCGACGCGCTTATAGGCACGCTTCCGCCGCCGCAATTTTTAAATCTGTAATATCTTCGAAAGTATTCATTTAAATCATATGCTGTAAAGGGCCATATGGATTTATATTAAATCAACAATGTATTTAAGGTATTTAATTAGATAAGGATTAATGCTGTATTGGTTGAAATCGCTTCGAAAATTAGCCATTATTTGTCGTAAAAGTAAATGACAAAAAAATGTTATTGTGGGATATCCATAAGAGATAGACATATACCATCGCGGACTTTTCTGTAGACCTTTTCAATGTGTACAATACTTAGTACATTATTTTGATAAATCTTGTAGGGTTCAGCCTGCGTTTGCAATGTAAGCGGAAAAAATGTAATTATTAACGACATCACATTAGAAACCTCAAAAATAACAGTATTTCTCCACTATTTAATGGATGTTATTATACATATAAACCTTCCTCTTGAACCACTCTATCTATTAAAAAAAACCGCATCAAAATCTGTTGCGTAGTTTTAAAGATTTAAGCATACAAAGGGACATAGGGACATAAGGACATAGGGATATAGGGACGGAAAAAGCGACTTTGTTTTATACTATGTAGTGATAGTACTAATTAGTGAGCCGCCCAACGCCGCCGGAATTAAAAATATGTGGCCAAGCAGTTATTGTTGTATTGAAAATCTCTTAACCAAGATATCTAGAAATAGATAAAAATAGATACAACAAAGCATATATGAAGATTTTTTACAATGGAAACCCAAACGTCTTTTTAACCGACTTCAAAAAAAGGAGGTTCTGTATTCGACCCGTATGTATGTATGTATGTAAGTATGTATGTATGTATGTATGTAAGTATGTTCGCAATTATCTCCGCAACTAATGAACCGATTTTGATGATTGTTTCACTATCGTAATCTACATACGGAAGGAAGTAGGAAGTAGGAAGGTTTTAGTATATAACACATCGAGTTATCATTCTTACGTCCGAAGTTATAAGCATAAATGTATACATAATACATATGTCACTAATATGTTCTCTGATATTGCCAGACCTATTGCTGAAGTCTAATATAGCTATTCTGTCCAAAGACTTCACTCTGCTCCGCCTACGTAACATTGACCTTTTGCAAAAACTTTTGGGCCGAAGTCAGTACAGCTGTACCTATAGAGTGATTCCTTGGAGTTTGTGCACGGTTACGTGTATTTTCATTCTATACAAAGCCAAACCGGGTGTGAAACTGGTCGCGCATAGATTGTAAATTACTTTTTAATCAAGGTCTTCCAAATTATACAAGAGTACGCATACAAACTAATCTTGTATAGATCGGAAGGTAGGTTAGGTTAGGTTAGAACATTATAAAATCATTCACCTATACTTAGTATGACACATAAAATGTAAATATATGTCACAGGATATTTAATAATAATTAATAATAATATATAGGTCATAATCTATTTAACATAGTTCTCATTTATATTAATATTAAGAAAACAAATCACTAAAAAGCATAAAATAATTTTTTTCAAAGAAAAATGAACCGACTTCAAACGATTCGAACTAAAAAGTTTAAAATAATTTTTCATTCATTTAGCTTGACGATTAAACTACCTAACTAAAATGATATATAATTTTTTGAAGTCGGCGCCAAACCACTTTCAATTCGTGCAAGTGAAATCAGAGTATCCACTTTTGAATGCGAGCGCGGTGAATAGTCACGGAGGGTGAGGCTCTCCGGGTAGCAGTGGGCACTTACTTGAAGTGAATTTGAAGTCATTTGGACTTTCAAAAAAGAAGGAGTTGTGTTTTTCTACCTATGTACACCGATATCTCCGAGATTTCTGAACCGATTTGCGTAATTTTTTTTTAATCGATAGAGAAACATTGCGACACTGTCCTACAAAAAAATTGGATTCCAACTCCTCATTCCTGATGCTGTAGGGGACCTGATCCCCAAAACTAATGGGATTTAGGAACTGTCGGTTATTTAAATTGATGATATTGGGGGTACCAATTAAATACTTTATCGTTGAATGAACTCGAGTAGGTACATATCTAACTCCTCAACCCTGATGCTGTAGGAATTGCATTCCGAAATCGTAGGGATCCCACGGATTTTTTCCGTTTTGGGGACGGGTTACTACATAGGCTATATTTTTTGTTCTGGAAAATTAAAAGTTCTCACGGGATTTTTAAAAACCTAAATCCACACGAGCGAAACCGTGGGCAACATCTAGTGTTTATATAAATCTAAACAAGATCTTTTGCATTTCGACAATACGCATTTATGTCACATTTAGAGTATGTCTTATTTCTGTATCGGCCATTTTGGCAGCCCTGCTCATAAGGGGAAAAACTACCTTTCTGCTTGGACGAGATAAGGAGATGTAAATGACACTCTTGGATGTTAAACGAATTCGGTGGCTGGCTTTGAAGGGAATTAATGTCACAATAATGGCGGGGTACCTACAACGGAGCTTGCGCTTGATTGCCTTTCGATATCGTGGTTAAGTGGGTATAGATATACATGTAGATTGTAGGTACCTATAGATTTAGATAGGTAGGTATATAGATGGATATAGATATAGATATAATTTACTTAAGAAATATGCTTTTAGCTTAGATTTTAAATTATTTTTAGTAAGTTCCTTTCTATTATCTAATACTATTTATTTAACGAATTAATATACACACTGGGGTGTACAAATAGTTATTAACATTTTCATAAAAAATATGAATTGGAATAAACCTTACATTAATATAAAAGTTTCGTCTGTGTAATAAATATGTGAAAAAAATATCGATCGAGACGCTCTTATGTTTAATTTTAAAATATAAGATAGCGAACTAAGAGAGTCTTCATAAGGCGGCTGTAAAGTAGGTACTCGGTTTTAATATTAAAAGATACATCGCCGCTTACTGGAGTCTATATTAGCAGTCGCCTTTGAAAAACGGCGTAAAGTTTTGTTTGAGGTACCTACCGTTTAACTTTAACTTGAAATTGAAAATGTTAAGCAATGTTTTGAAACAAATTATTTTTAATTAAACATTTGGCTAAGTTATTATGTTACTTATGAAAGTTACCTAGCCCTTTGCCATATTTGCATAAAATATAGGTTCGAGTTCAATATAGGTACGTATTGTGTAATACCTACTTTTATGTGTTTTACACGTCGTGTTGGAACTCTTTATTTTTCTGGGATTAACAATATCCTATATTGAGTCTCCAGACGTCCCAACGACCCAAACGTCTTTTTAACCGACTTCAAAAAAAGGAGGTTCTGTATTCGACCCGTATGTATGTATGTATGTAAGTATGTATGTATGTATGTATGTAAGTATGTTCGCAATTATCTCCGCAACTAATGAACCGATTTTGATGATTGTTTCACTATCGTAATCTACATACGGAAGGAAGTAGGAAGTAGGAAGGTTTTAGTATATAACACATCGAGTTATCATTCTTACGTCCGAAGTTATAAGCATAAATGTATACATAATACGTATGTCACTAATATGTTCTCTGATATTGCCAGACCTATTGCTGAAGTCTAATATAGCTATTCTGTCCAAAGACTTCACTCTGCTCCGCCTACGTAACATTGACCTTTTGCAAAAACTTTTGGGCCGAAGTCAGTACAGCTGTACCTATAGAGTGATTCCTTGGAGTTTGTGCACGGTTACGTGTATTTTCATTCTATACAAAGCCAAACCGGGTGTGAAACTGGTCGCGCATAGATTGTAAATTACTTTTTAATCAAGGTCTTCCAAATTATACAAGAGTACGCATACAAACTAATCTTGTATAGATCGGAAGGTAGGTTAGGTTAGGTTAGAACATTATAAAATCATTCACCTATACTTAGTATGACACATAAAATGTAAATATATGTCACAGGATATTTAATAATAATTAATAATAATATATAGGTCATAATCTATTTAACATAGTTCTCATTTATATTAATATTAAGAAAACAAATCACTAAAAAGCATAAAATAATTTTTTTCAAAGAAAAATGAACCGACTTCAAACGATTCGAACTAAAAAGTTTAAAATAATTTTTCATTCATTTAGCTTGACGATTAAACTACCTAACTAAAATGATATATAATTTTTTGAAGTCGGCGCCAAACCACTTTCAATTCGTGCAAGTAAAATCAGAGTATCCACTTTTGAATGCGAGCGCGGTGAATAGTCACGGAGGGTGAGGCTCTCCGGGTAGCAGTGGGCACTTACTTGAAGTGAATTTGAAGTCATTTGGACTTTCAAAAAAGGAGTTGTGTTTTTCTACCTATGTACACCGATATCTCCGAGATTTCTGAACCGATTTGCGTAATTTTTTTTTAATCGATAGAGAAACATTGCGACACTGTCCTACAAAAAAATTGGATTCCAACTCCTCATTCCTGATGCTGTAGGGGACCTGATCCCCAAAACTAATGGGATTTAGGAACTGTCGGTTATTTAAATTGATGATATTGGGGGTACCAATTAAATACTTTATCGTTGAATGAACTCGAGTAGGTACATATCTAACTCCTCAACCCTGATGCTGTAGGAATTGCATTCCGAAATCGTAGGGATCCCACGGATTTTTTCCGTTTTGGGGACGGGTTACTACATAGGCTATATTTTTTGTTCTGGAAAATCAAAAGTTCTCACGGGATTTTTAAAAACCTAAATCCACACGAGCGAAACCGTGGGCAACATCTAGTGTTTATATAAATCTAAACAAGATCTTTTGCATTTCGACAATACGCATTTATGTCACATTTAGAGTATGTCTTATTTCTGTATCGGCCATTTTGGCAGCCCTGCTCATAAGGGGAAAAACTACCTTTCTGCTTGGACGAGATAAGGAGATGTAAATGACACTCTTGGATGTTAAACGAATTCGGTGGCTGGCTTTGAAGGGAATTAATGTCACAATAATGGCGGGGTACCTACAACGGAGCTTGCGCTTGATTGCCTTTCGATATCGTGGTTAAGTGGGTATAGATATACATGTAGATTGTAGGTACCTATAGATTTAGATAGGTAGGTATATAGATGGATATAGATATAGATATAATTTACTTAAGAAATATGCTTTTAGCTTAGATTTTAAATTATTTTTAGTAAGTTCCTTTCTATTATCTAATACTATTTATTTAACGAATTAATATACACACTGGGGTGTATAAATAGTTATTAACATTTTCATAAAAAATATGAATTGGAATAAACCTTACATTAATATAAAAGTTTCATCTGTGTAATAAATATGTGAAAAAAATATCGATCGAGACGCTCTTATGTTTAATTTTAAAATATAAGATAGCGAACTAAGAGAGTCTTCATAAGGCGGCTGTAAAGTAGGTACTCGGTTTTAATATTAAAAGATACATCGCCGCTTACTGGAGTCTATATTAGCAGTCGCCTTTGAAAAACGGCGTAAAGTTTTGTTTGAGGTACCTACCGTTTAACTTTAACTTGAAATTGAAAATGTTAAGCAATGTTTTGAAACAAATTATTTTTAATTAAACATTTGGCTAAGTTATTATGTTACTTATGAAAGTTACCTAGCCCTTTGCCATATTTGCATAAAATATAGGTTCGAGTTCAATATAGGTACGTATTGTGTAATACCTACTTTTATGTGTTTTACACGTCGTGTTGGAACTCTTTATTTTTCTGGGATTAACAATATCCTATATTGAGTCTCCAGGGTGCATTGATATGAGTCGCGAATTTTCAATTTTCGGGACATCCTGCCTCTGGAGAATATGGAGGTATCCAAACCCTGAATAGTTATTATTATATTATACATTTCAGGATACATTACATTACACGTTAGATAAATCTGGACCCGCCCTTATGGGAATCAAAGAAACTAAACGCCCTTAAGGAACTGAGCTAGAGAGTGTGTCTAAATTAGGTAATGCCTGTATATAGGCGATAAGGTAGCTTTGTCCAGCATTGATCCATCATGCCCCAGTGTGCAGCGATAAGCGCACAATGGCGGGGTGTTGTGCCGCGGAATGCCATTGATACTGCACCTAGGTGGACATCTTTATGTAATCGGTAAGCGGGGTAAGTAGGTCGTTGATAATGGGCCGTGAATGGATACAAATGGATATAAATACCTATCGCCATATCAGGTAGGTTACCTATATCCAGGGTTGCCACTTGTCAAACGTCTCGGAAAAATCAGTCATAGACGATAAGGCAGCTTTGTCCAGCATTGATCCATCATGCACCAGTGTGCAGCGATAAGCGCATAATGGGCGAGTGTTGTGCGCGGAATGCCATTGATACTGCTCCTAGATGGACATCTTTATGTAATCGGTAAGCGGGGTAAGTAGGTCGTTGATAATGGGCCGTGAATGGATACTAATGGATATAAGTGCTTATATTATATGAAGGCTAATTAACTACCAGGGTTGTCAAACGTGTCGGAAAAAATCAGTCACCGAAGATTTTAACAGAATTTGATTCAATTGAAATTGAGACCAAATAAATGTCTCGCTTTAGGTAGTTCGCCCTGTATGTTTAGTCTCATTTTGCAGAGCTCGAAAACTTTACAAATACTATTGATCGAATTACAATGACTTCAGAGTAAAACGGACCTAAAATGGCCTTAGATATTAAGGTTTGAGTTTGACAATACAATCAGCATTCGAAAACAGCAAGCGCCCCAAGCCGAAATATTGTAAAATAAATATTAATAATATAATATAAATATTAAATAATATTCGAACTATTGAATTACGACTTCAAAATAAGAGTCTTTAGTTTCATTTTGCTCTGAAGTAATTGTGTGTCGATACTCGAATTTCGATCATCGTTGCCACTCAAAGTCGGCATAAGGCCTCTGAGACTTGAACCCCATAATCCGCAGGCGAACTTGACACATTTTTCATACATTCAGGTATTTTTCATATATAATGCACAACGTACGTAAAAAAATAGAATAGAATAGAAAAGTTTTTTATTCAAATTTAAACTTTTACAAGTACTTTTGAATCGTCAATTGAATCTACCACGAAAGGCGTATGGATTCGCGAATATTCGCACGGTGATCACGTCACCGTTGCATTTCCTGATAGCTTCGATCTGCTATCTGGTTCTGGTTATAATTCAATGGCGTCGGGGACAAGGCGCGTCCATTGTTCCCTTATCGCCTGCACACTGGTGCGCGTTGCCCTAATGTGGGACAAAGTGCCTTTATGTGCAACGAGATAATTTCTAGACTGGAAATAGGAATCATAGGTACTTATGTGTAGATATCGATTGACTTAAAATTTATGATTTCCGATCAATTAATTGGCGCTTATCGGATAAAATTGTAGACCAAAATAAAAAATGATTGCCAGTTGAATTCCCAGATGCTATCTCTGTCACTTAAATTAGCTACCGGTTGTAAAATGTGATGCCTTTTATGGGTAAACTTAACGGTATACTACTTTGACATGCGACAGAGGTTTTATGTTGAGTTGTATATCTTGTGTCGTTATTGAATGTTTATTTATATATCTGCTTATAATGATGGAAGATTTAGTTGATTGTTAAAAGTTCTAGGAAAAGCCAAGCCTTGAAGCAATCTTGGACTGTTAACCAACTCCAGTAATGATAAACAACTTAAATTATAGAAATATGTACATATTAAGTACGTGACTTGTTTAAAACATTTGTTTAAATATAAATCTTACAATACACTCAAACCCTTCTTTAACCGTGATTAATAACATATCTTACGTATTCTTAATATGAGTCTGCATGTTTTTATAATTATTGCCTGACCTCAATCCACCACAATGAAAATAATTTATATAAATAATTTACGAGCAGTTGTGCAATAAGGTAGTAATTAATATTGTTTTTTTTTTAAGAATTAATTTGTATCGTTACAAAATTGTGGAGACTAATTAATTGGACTATTGAAAATCTTATTGAAAGATATATTTCTTTTTCAATTCGGCCCCTCTACATAAAAAATATACAAGATTAACTCTTGTTTTTTTAAAACCGTATAACAATTTGACGGATTTCTAGTGTAAAATTGTCATACGTTTGATTTGATTTATTTATATTATAATTATCCACTCTTAGAGCACGCTCAGCCTGCGGTGTGACCTGCGCCACATTGCGTTAACGTTGCGGAAGTTGTGTTTGAAACTACACGAGCATACTCCGACATACATCCACGTGAAACATGTGTTGTATCATGTAGTTATAACATCAAAAGGCTACAGTAACCTGTACAACAAGTTAACACTTGTTCAATTTTTTTACAGTAACACTAATAATTTATTTATCATTGTAATGTATGAGTATTATATTTATTATGTAGAGGCTAATTGAAACATCGTAAATCTTATGAAAACACATTTCAGTACCAAAGAAGTAGAATAGAGGCATACCGAACATTGGCCCGACCGATATGAAATTTCATACAAAGGCGGCGGCGCCCGTATATTCCATTTTGCTGAAAAATATACCCCCTGAAAAGACGGTGGGTGGAAAATAGTAATTACAAGTCTGCCTCTCGCGCGCACCATTGTGTCCTCCTTACAATGCAGGGGAATCTTTTTGTGCGCGCTATCGGCCGTTTGCACCACTGTGCTCAGTTTGTTTGGATGTAGCCCGGTGGTAGATGTTATTGATGGCGGGAATTTTGGAACAATTTAAATTTTTCTTTACAGTTTTAACAACAACAATTAATAACAATATAGCCCGGTGGTACATGGTATTGATTGCAGGAATTTTAGAACAATTTTAATTTGTCTTAGCAATTTTAATCACAAATTCAGTGGCCGTTCACAAAATCGCTAACATAACATACCTACTACTACAAATTTTTCAGATTAAAGTACGATTCAGACCTGACGCAGCGCGTCCGACCGCAGCGTCATGCAACGAAGAAAATTGAAATATATAATTTGACAGGTACCTAAAGCTCAAAAGCTCAAATCAGGGAATCCTCACGGAACTTCCGTATTTGTCTTTAACTATTATAACAGTGCATAATATAATACACATTAAATCTAATTTAGGAGTCGCTTAAATCCCCTCTAAACGTGCGACTCGATAATGTTAATCACCCCCGCGGTCCCCGGGAACAAAGTCACAGACAAATGCTAGTTATAAATTAGTGGAAACTGCGCGGATGACTTTTACAGCGTAATTAAGAAGAACTTACATTGCGCTGTCAAACGCTGAGGTGATTTACCGAGTCGGGTTTATTTGTCACTAATGATGTGGATGAGACAGATATAAATTAATTAACTGGAGTATTTACTACGCGTACCTACACATTATTTTGTGTAGAAGAGGGAATACATCTCTGTTATTTTGGCGCTCGTCCCCTCCCTCTTTCTTCGACCCCCACACCTCATTCGCCTTGGCAATGGCAATAACTACCATTAGCATAACCGCCATTATTTTTAAAACACTTAATGTATACCTAACAAAAAATATTGCCATGTCGAACATGACGTATCTAATCTGTGTATTTATTTTAATTATTATAATTATAACGGATTATAATTTATTTAATCTATCTATCTATCTATAATATAATAAAACTGTAACAGATCCAATTCTGTACATTGAAGATATTTTGAAAATTTTTATTGGAGGGCATTCTATAATCGATACTGAAGCCAAAACTGTAATTTTTTTCATTTTTGTCTGTCTGTCTGTCTGTCTGTCTGTCTGTCTGTCTGTCTGTCTGTATCTTGGCCGCGCATCACGCTGAAACTACTGAACGGATTCGAATGAAACTTGGTACGATTTGAGTTTATACTCCGAGGTAGGTTATAGGATACTTTTTATTCCGAAATCCAGCATGATTCCCTTGAGAGAGGGGATGAAAGTTAAAACGTGTATTTAGCTGTAATTCATTAACGCGTTATTCGATTTCACTCATTCTTTTTTTGTTAGAAAGGTAGTACTTTAAGTATTGTCCCGTAAATATTTCAAGGTCATAGGTTTTTTAGTTTAGAAATGACAGGCATTTATTGGGTTCCGATAACTTGGGACCCGGATCTTTGTACGTACGACGTATTTTAAACTGGCGTGCGTTTAAATTTATGTTTGTCGTTCTGTCTATTTGTTTCAGCTAATCTCCGAAATGGCTGGATCGATTTTAATGGAACTTTCAATGTTATAAGGAGTAACAGGCTACATTTAGTTTAGGTATATAAAAGAATTATGGGATCCGATCCGATTCTATATAAAACCTATAAACACGCGAACGAAGTTGCGGGGGTCAGCTAGTAATATAATAAAACTGTAACAGATCCAATTCTGTACATTGAAGATATTTTGAAAATTTTTTTTGGAGGGCACTCTATAATCGATACTGAAGCCAAAACTGCAACTTGTTTCATTTTTGTCTGTCTGTCTGTCTGTCTGTCTGTCTGTCTGTCTGTATCTTGGCCGCGCATCACGCCGAAACTACTGAACGGATTCGAATGAAACTTGGTACGATTTGAGTTTATACTCCGAGGTAGGACATAGGATACTTTTTATCCCGAAATTCAGCACGGTTCCCTTGGGAGAGGGGAAGAAAGTTAAAACGTGTATTTAGCTGTAACTCATTAACGCGTAGTTCGATTTAACTCATTCTTTTTTTGTTAGAAAGGTAGTACTTTAAGTATTGTCCCGTAAATATTTCAAGGTCATAGGTTTTTTAGTTCAGAAATGACAGACATTTATTGGGTTGAAATAACTTGGGACCCGGATCTTTGAACGTACTGCTTATTTTAAACTGGTGTGCGATTAAATTTATGTTTGTCGATCTGTCTATTTGTTCCAGCTAATTTTCGAAACGGCTGGATCGATTTTGACGGAACTTTCAATGGCAGATAAATGATGTTATATGGAGTAACATAGGCTACATTTAGTTTTGGTACAAAAAAGGATTATGGGATCCAATCCGATCCTATATAAAAACGTATATCCATGCGGACGAAGTTGCGGGGGTCAGCTAGTATCTAATAAAATATAACGGATCCAATTCAAATTCAAAATCAAAATTCATTTATTCAAAGTAGGTACCTACACTGTGTCTACACTTTTTGAACGTCAATATATAAAGAACATGAAAGTGAGGTAATGGTGATAATTACTACGAAAACTTAAAACTAAAACTACGAGGGTTCCAAACGCGCCCTGGTCTGAGAAGAGCCCACAACAAACTCAGCCGGGTTATTTTTTTTTATAACATATAACATAGTTAAACACACACAAATGAAAAGTAATAACATGAAATACAACGCGAGAGAAAAAATAAAAAGAAATATGTATAATATTTTTTTTACATTACAATAATTATAAAAGGCTTATTATAAAAGAAACATAGTGCAGTTATACTCCCCTTTCCTTTCGAAGCGTAAAGCAAGATACACCTTAGTGAGTGTAGTGGTATAATTTGCACTAAATAAAAAGCTACCTATATCTTTCTTTGAACCGATCAACGCACTCGGCTATTTAGCCCGCTGGTAGGCACCTACCTCTGTAATTATGGGCTCTATACTGGACTTGCGAGTGAAACATCTCGACGCCTCGAATCATTACGCTATGTACAGACTGATGAAAGGTAACATGCAATGTAACATGATATTAAAGAATTTGCCGTCCACATTAGTACAATGTATCGTGCAATGTAACACAACGCCATGCGCCAATAGACGCCATGCGCGTGCCAAATGTGCATTTCATGCGCACATTACGAGCATTTCAATTCGCGCGCGGTGTGTTCCATTATTTGTCGGTTTTTTCAGACTAACACAAAGGGATCCACAGTGTATTCAGAGCACCAGTGTGGACCGGTTGTTGTGAGACGATCGCGAACACGAACTGAACCAGAAGTGCTAACATGCGACGCACGAGAAAATTATCTCTACACTTTTTCTCGTCGAATACAATAGAATTTGATGAGAAAAAGTGTAGAGATAATTTTCTCCGTGTGTCGCATGGTAGCCCTGAGGTATGGACACAGCTACGGACGAATCGTGGAGTGGAGAAAGAGCCATACAATTAAACGAGGCGTACAGAACTCCAGAAATTTTATGGAATCCACAAAATGATTTTTTTTTACAAAATTAATTAGTTAATTACTCTTAATTCTCTCAACTGACTGACGGTATGTTCGTGCGCACGCAGGAAACAGATGCGAGTATGTACACGTTCGGTTCGTGCGCGCGCTGCGTCCATGCTGATGAAATGCTCCTTCCACGTTACATTGCATGTTACCTTTCATCAGTCTGTACATTGCTTTACATATTCCCGGTATGAACGTAAATGCCTGTATTATGCGAGCGATTTACAACCCTATTGGATATTTTTAGGGTTCCTTTCCCAGCGATTGCGTTTAATTTATGATAATTACAACTCATTAAAAATTTATTATTAAAATTGACATTAATTTTGTATGCCATGAGGAAGATTGTAATTTACACTATGTACTTACAATATTTTCAACAGCCTTCTGTAAAAACAAGCCTAAAGTAATAATAAAAGCAAAGTTAATTTTCTACGTAAAACTTGTTTGTCAAAGAAATGTTATCAAAGAATAAACAAGAATTGTAAAAAATTCTAAGAAAGAGTGTTTTTTAATAGTTTTTATTTACTATTTAATTGACTAAAGTTTACAGATATTTGTTAAATACATATTACGATTGCTATTTGTATAACATTAGTTGCTCGTACATAAACTTTATGTTCACTTGCAAATGCACAAAATTGGTTTCCAATAAAATTGTTATTTGAGTTCCCAACAGACACAAATATCGTAAAATCATAAAAATAACTCTACAAACAACAAAAATAACGCTACACACAAAACCAAAATAGATAGTTTCCATGTAAACGTCATCTACAGAACCACATAAGTCAAACCTTAACTCGATCATAAAATACAAAAAAAAAAACCAACATATTGTAATGATCATGTAGGTGTAACTTTTGTATTCCACTGGTTCAGAAAATAACATCATATTTTAACCATACATCTTCTATTCGGAATTCAAAATAATCTTTTTATTGGTGAAACCTTTTAGCTTTAGAAGTAAAAGGTCAATGCGACTAATACTCACGGACAACGATTGTAAACAAGCTACTTAATACCAATAAAGATTTGAGAGAACAACGCCTAATAGCGTTTAAGTGTCAGTCAACTGGCGTTTAGGGCCTTTCGGAATGGGGTGGTGCGTGCGAGAGGCGGACTGGTTTGAGATCGAGCCGGTTGGTATAAAGCTAAGTTTACACCGAGCTAGGACATGAAACTGGATATTCGATTGAGTAAGCGCTATTTCTTTAATTTTTACCCGACTACGGCACAGCCAAAATGAAGGGTTATGATTTTAGCAGTCTATGTATGTATGTATGTTTGTGTCCGATTTTTGTATGAGATTTTGTATTGTATGAGCGCCTAAACTATTGGACCGATTTTGATGAATGAGGTGTCTATTGATTCGTTGTTATGGTCCGGGTCACATAAACTACATTTTATATACGAAAAAAATCGAGAAGTTACCTTCGCTCTGTTTTCTAGATTATTAAATTAGTTTCGGATACACATAACAGATGGCGCCACGAGCTGCTTGCCCCGCGCTTTCTGCACACTAAATTATAATTTAATTATTAAGCGTAGTCGGGTTTTAGTTTACGAGCTTTAGGTACTACTTGTTGAACGATCACTTAAACGCCGATTCGCACATATCACTGAAACATTAGTGCCAGTTCCGGCACAGTGAAAAATATTCTTTCATACATTCTCTATGAACACTTTCACACCTGTCCGTATTAGTGACGACACAGTGTTTCAGTATCACTTCATAGAGAATGACATATTTTTCACTGCTTCACATAACACAACACAACACAAATTAATAAATAATAATTAGTGAGAGTAATTTATTTGCTCTTCCTTTAAAACTGTCAGTTGCAGTTAAAACAACTTGCAAGAATTATAAGTAAAGTGATTCAAAAAAAAAATTGCCTGACTGGAAAAAAGAGTATTTCAATAAGTAAATATCAATATCTAATTATACAAGAAATATGTAGATATTACAGTTACAGGTACAGTTACAGATATGTTATATATTATAGATGTACCTACAACTTACAGTTTATGTAATTCTTGAACGGAGCTTATGTCTGCAAAATAATCTATTAAAAACATCCACAAACCAGAACAACATCCAACAATCTGAATAAGTATCCAGGTATGCGTGAAAAACATAGGTAACCCTGTCTTTGCCGCGCGCAGTCGAGTAAAAACAAATTCAACGAATAAAGTAAACGTGGCTCAAGAAAATGTTCATGTCAAATCAATTCTAAAATTGGTGTACCTAGGTATACACTGCGACCAACTTATCTGTTCATCATCATCATCATCATCATGATCAACCCATTACCGGCTCACTACAGAGCACGGGTCTCCTCTCAGAGTGAGAAGGGTTTTGGCCATAGTAGTCTACCACGCTGGCCAAGTGGATTGGCAGACTTCACACACCTTTGAGAACATTATGGAGAACTCTCAGGCATGCAGGTTTCCTCGCGATGTTTTCCTTCACCGTTAAAGCAAGTGATATTTAAATACTTAAAACGCACATAACTCCGAAAAGTTAGAGGCCCGGGATCGAACCCACGACCTCCGATTAGAAGTCGGTCACTTGGCTATCACAGCTTTTTTAATTTCTTGAATAGCAATAACAAAGTAACAAAGTCTCTACTGACAACGCCATTAACTGAACAGTTATATTGGTGGCACTATACCTACGTTATTTATAGAATTCTTAAAATAACCCGATTTTATCGATATCTCTACCGATACCGATTTCAATCACAGATAAATTATACTTTATGTTGGTACGCTAAGCTTTATTGTTCAAGTGTTTAACACCTCAAGTGTGACCTGTGCCTAGTTGCAGCGACTCAGTACCTCGGTATGGATACTCCGCGGTCACATTCCGATAGATCCGAGCTCCGGCCGAGTGAAATGCTGCTAATGAAGAGCGGTAATTGTGATTTGTGCGGCATCACCGTACCGAGATGGACGTATTTGCAATTTCTAGAAAAGACTTTCCTCGCTCGATCCATGGAATCAGAATTCAGAGCTCCCTTGTACCTAGTGGTGTGTAACGTATTCGAAACCTCAAACCAGGTTATGCAAAGGTCGCCTGGGACGTAGGTATACAACGGGTTCTCCAGGCGTCCAGCATAGCCAGCAATAGGGACATGCCGTGGTAGTTTTTAGTGAGGTATACCTATTCGAGAGAGAGAGTCCCACATAACCTCCGTTCTGCCAAAGGAATGGGGGTAGCCATAAAACTTTTCCACCACACCAAAAAAAAAAAAAGGTTATGCAAAGTTATTAAGTATTTATTATTTTTACTGCTTTTCTCTTTCTATAATAAGTAAGCATTAAGCAGCAGGTAAGCAGTGTTTTTTCAGGCTTCTATCTTATGCGCGCCACCGTCTATACCTACCTCATTACCGCCAGCTAAATAGAATGTCTTAAACTAGCTAACTGTCCCGGTTACCTACGTCACAGTTTTCCATAAAGTTCAGCCCAAACTTATCAACGACAAAAAGCTTTAAATTCAACAACATGTTAGATGTGAATATATTGCCCGTGCTTAAAACTGGCAGTGGCGCGTTTTGTAAAGCCACCTACGTGCACGGAAAGCGAACGGGAGGCGAGAAAAAAAGGTTCTTTTTGAGTCGGGCGACGCGGCGTGAATCTCCAGCTATTCGGCGATCGGTGTACGTTTAAAAACCTTTGGGGCACGCGGCACCGAAATCGGGTGTTTTACGATGCCCAGATCGGGTTATTTATATTGGGTGTTTTACATTGATAGGTCGTATAAAATACCAAAGATAGATAGTTACTTCGAAATGTTACTTGTTAAAGTAAACATAACAAGTAACAAAAATGTGAAATGTTACTTGAAAAAGTCACTTGTTAAATTAAAGTGCTCGGATGTATTATGGATATGTGATCTGATGAGTCTTAGATAAGATGAGTCACTGCATAAACTGCAATTACTAAATTGATAAACAAAATAAATATCACTTCCATGTTATGACAAGTATAAATTTTGATTATTAATTATTATCTATCAATTGAATTTTAGTTTTATGAATTGATAGGTGATGTCAGCGGCCTTTTTTAATCTAGCGTTGCTAAAAGCAATTATCATATTTTGCACATGTAATTGTATATGTACTAACAAATTATGGATGAATTATATAATTGGTAAATTATCGACATTACAAAATCGAAAATGAACAAAGACTGTGTGGTTCCCACCACTGTCGTGCATTTCGTACTTTTGTGTTCATGTATTTTTAGGTATTCCCTCTCCTACACGAAAGACATAAAATTATCCCTAGAAGTAGATCGCTAACAGACTATGGACTTTACATCCAATTTAAAATACCTAGTTAGTTTTAGCAGAAAATTATTTCACACACTCATAAATTATTATATTTTTCAGTCGTATCTTCCTTTTAGTATATCGGCAGTGTTTAATTTAATAATGTCATTGGAATCGTTGTTTTTAAGATCGGTAATGTTTGTCGACAGAGTGTTTCGGGCTCTTTTCAACGGGAATTTAAGGGCCTGGTAACCACCTGGTGACATTAGTAGGCGTAAATTTGTGTTAACCGAAAACACTTAATGCTGCCGAATTCGGAATGGCGAATTCAATATTGCTTTTTCTCTTTTTAAGTGTTTGTAATTTCAATGAGGATGAGATCATTTTTAGTTCACGACTTCGTCTGCATTTTTTTATATGTAAAGTCTATCACCATTTTTCACATACATACATAGACTGCTAAAATCATAACCCTTCCTTTTGGCTTTGCCGTAGTCGGGTAAAAATTAGCCCACCCAGATATAAGTATATATCGTAATAATTTAATAGTAACTGAGACCAAATTGCAATTCTCGCGACTTCAAAACATAACGGAACATAACAATCTAAAACACTATTCAAATGCAACATATTTCACAGTGTGAATGTGAATTCATCTTTAAGGCGAACCACTTGAGCCAGGGTGCACTTTGCAGGCGGGTTTGGCTTCAAAATTCACACTAAAACACTTCAGAGGCCAATAACTCTCGCCGCCCGACCGAAGATAGCAAATCTTGCCTAACCTACATTCTGATAAAACCGGGGTTAGCTCCCAGCTATTTACAACATACGTACATCTAACTAGCTGATACGCTTCTCTGCCTCGGTGGCCTAACGGATAGCGTGGTCAACTGCTGATCACGATGTCCTTGGGTTCAAATCAGTTGGGCCAAAAAATTATGATGTATTGGGTTTTTCTGTCAAGAAATTCTCTGTGCCAGTCCGGAGCCAGAAGTTGGCATTGTTAGATACAATCGCGTGCCTCGGAGAGCACGTAAAGCCGTCGATCTATCCATCTACCCCTATAGCTATTCGTCTGATATCGTCGGCCCACTCAGGTGGACGACTGCCAACTATCCTTTTCGGTGTGAAATGGGTGAATTCCAGCACCTTGGGATCCAAACGTCTATGGGTTCTTTTGTGCCTCGCCCATAGCCACCAGCTTCACAAACCCGTCGAGCCATGTTCAACTATACCCATGTGAAAATTAACGTAGCTCAAGCCGAACAATTTTATAAGCTCCTATCATAAAATTCATTTAAAAAAATCAACAACTTATGTTATAGATACCCACACCGTACATACCGACATACTTATGTGCTTACACATATCCTACTCGTATGTACGCCGTCCTAGCACACGAGTAGATAAGTACAGAGAGGAAACTTCATACAAACGGCCCGCTATAGGTACACTCACACAAACACACTCACCAACGGTTCACGGACGCCCTACGTGGTAGACGACGTGGTCCTAGTCTCAACCGATTCTGGTCTTCCGAAAGACGTCCACAGCTAGACATAGGTCTCTTGCAAGAATCTCCACAGGACACGATCTTCTGCCGCTTTTAGAGCGGGACCGCACTGCGAAAATTATTCGCGGTAAAATTCACGCGGTTTATATTCCGCATTTTAATATATTTTTCTCGCGAATTTTAAATCGCATGTGCGTGCAGCTTCATACATTCCCATATGTCACAGAATTTTGTGAAAAAATTCGCGCGAATAAATTTCGCAGTGCGGCCTAGGCCTTATACGCTGTCAGTGACTCGCTTGAGATCGTCCGGCCCCCATTGTGTTGGGTGCATTTCAAGCCACGCCACTCGCCACCTTGGGATCCCAACGTCTACAGTTTCTGCCAGCTAGGTATTATATCAAAATCACTCCAGAAAAATTCTACCCAAAATCAAAATCAATCTAAAAAAAACTCACTCTAGAATATTTTTTCAGAACAGCTCTTCAGTTTAGACCAGTGGACGTTTTACCTGTAAAAGAAAAAAAAAATTGTTATCAAGACAGCACGACAATTTTGTCTGATGTCTCCTGTACTCTGTGTGTCATTCCTTTAGGTAATACGATTCTTAATTAACGACAACATTGTCTGGCGTCTGCGCTGCGCTCGATTACTTTCATTACAATGACAATTTGGTCCCCATATGGGAACGTTAATTAAAAACAAAATGCAAACAGCGCTGACATCAAAGTAGGCAAATAGTGGGTAATAATTAAAATATAAGTAAAAAGACTAGCATTGGACCAATGAACCAATATTTACGCGGGTGTATTAATAGGGGATAGATAACATGTAAATAGAAATTCGGTTACTAGTTTCAGAAGAAGAAAAAATCCAACTCATATTAGGTCCAAAAAAAGAAATTACATAGGTACATACTTAATTATTATTTTTGCATTAAAGTACTTAGTAGTATTTACCTACACTTGAGAATAGAGAAATCAGTACTTACTTGACGGAAATTTTCGATTTTCTTATAGCCGTATTGTATACCGTGGTGTAAGCGGTCAACACTCAGGGCGCGATACCCGAGATGTGGATTCGAATTCCGCTGGGTCCGCAATTTTTAATAGGTATGTATTTTCATAGATAGAACTAGCTTCTGCCCGCGGCTACGCCCACATGAATTTCGGTTTCTTACCTATCCCGAGGGAATCGTGGATTTCCGGTTCCCGTTCCCGCTCCCTTTTCCAACTTTTATACCTACTTACAAGGAAGTTTTCTATAGTAATCTACCTATAGCTGTAGCTATAGAATTCGGTTTGAACTGTGGATTTTTCCAGGATAAAGTTTCCAGCCTATAATATGTCAGCCTTCAGGGCATAATCTAACTCCATTCAAAAGTTCAGCCAAATCGGTTTTGTAGTTGCGACGTTTATGAGTAACAAACATACACACACACACACACACACACACACACACACACACACACACACACAAAATTTCGCCTTTATAATATTAGAGTGATTATCTTTAAATTCTGGGATATACAATTCATTTTAAATTCTAAATCAGTCTAGTGACTGAAGTTCTACAAAGGAAAATTGAAAATGAAAGCTTATTATAAAACGAACGCGTGGCAAACTCGCACAAGTAATAACCCTCGAATGCACTATCATTAAACACACGAGGCCTTAATCCAAAAAGAAATCCACCAGAATCCAAAATCGAGGGTCTTTTGAACAACTTCAAAGTTAAATAACCCCCGCGTAAGGTTGTCGCGGATCCACACCTATGAAATCTATTTTGTATCCTAAGATGACAGTCATAAAGATCGTTTTTCAACGTACATTCCGACAATCCTAGAAACAAATGTTCAGTCGTGCAATTTAGACTGTATTTCCGGCAACACGGGTTACATTTTAAGTTAACAAATATTTAAATTTATTCATTGAACGATACAATCAAAATTGGACCTTAACAACATCAATTTAGGTCTGGAATAAGTTCGTCACACGTGACTCCATCCGACAGGGGTGCTCAACCGCGCCGCGATTTTTCAACGTGGCCCGCTGAATGACGTCTGTATATTTTACTAGTTAAGTGACAGATGGATAAGGGCTGCAAACTATTTATTGTGCCATTACAGTTCGGTTGCCAAATGCCGCGGCGAGAGCTTGGGGTTGACAGTTGAAAATTGCGCTCTTACCCAAACGACGTTGCTTTGTGTTGCAGATTATGACGCTATTGTGTGTATACGTGTCTGTTTGAAAAGTTATCGGGTGGCGTTATTGCCGTTTTATTTGCTACGTATTGACGGATCATAAAACCGGTCGAAAAGCAATTTGCTTTTATTGTCTCAGGCCTTGGTGTAAATTTCAATCTATTTATGACCAGTATAAATAAACAAAAATGTGGAAGCTTCTATCTACGGGGAGATGACACATAATATTTTTGATTTTGATACAGTTGAAAAAATCAATTTTTTAAATATATAGGTGCACTCATTCATAACTCAATAAAGTAAATACACCCAAAACTTGGAATGTTACCACAATTAGTAACCATTAATAATGGACATAAAACTCAACATGTTGTTCAATTAATTTACTTTTAAGGGCACATTAATTAATCAAGTTAAAAAATGATTAAATTAGCCACCGGGGGTTAGTACTCTTTAACTATTATTAGTTTTATGACATCGACAATGGAAAAGACATTAAAATACAAAGTAGTAATTTGACGTTCAACTTTCGATTCCTTTACAGTGAAGAATACACACAAAATTGAGAAAATTACCGATATTTAGTTCCGGAATTCCTGAGCTCGAGGACAACAAATACATAGATAAATGTCATTTTTCGCATTATTTATGTGACAGATAACTAACTATTTATGTGATCGTATCGAGCAGGCATTCTAAAAGAGATAAACTAGTGTTATCGGTAAATTATACGATTCAAACTCTTACTAAAAGTGTCAATTTAATAAAACACAGTATTGATATAACACACACACACACACACAGGGCACCAGTTGCTGGACAAAAGCGTCACAATGTCGTGTTCGGTGGCGATCCTTGCAAGAGATCTATGTCCAGATGAACTTAAATATTATAAAACAGGGTTCCTGTATTAATTATTATCGGACATAACTACAGATTGGCGTGATTTTTTGCAGTTGCATTTTTTTAGTTGAGGACCTGGAGAGTGACTATGTTATATATAGTGGACATCCGAACAAAATATAAAACTCAAAACGACTCATGTTATAGATACTCGTAGTTAGGTAAGAGCCCAGAAATTCACCCCCCATTGACAATTGACTCACCGTATATCGTATATCCCGAATTGACAAGTCATGATAGTTAAGTGCTGGTTACTGCGTCTATAAATTTTACACCATTTAATAAATGTCACCTCGCCATGCGGGCATAAAGTCATATTTCATGTATATTATCTTATGAAGCTCCCAAACAGCGTAAAGACGTCGTTACTTGAAAACTTTTTGATACTTAAAATTTTTGAACTTTTGCATTGGTAACATTTATAAAAGTTTGTAACTGAACGGATTAAAAAAATGTTTTTGGTAAGCAATTACTTCCTTTCTTAATTCGCATACAGGCGAGTATAAATAAATCGAAGCTTAAAATGAAACTAATTTAAATTTATCTTTTACAAACATCAAGTGAGATTTGTAACGGAACCTCCATCAAAAAGGTACTTGCAGTTTATAGTGAAAATAAAGTTTTTAGTTTCCTATGAAAAATTCTCAAGAGCACGATAAAAACATTATTTCAAGAAAATGTTTAAAAGCCCTGCACGTAAATGACACTTCTAGCTCTGATGATAGTCTCATGTCTGATCTCTGAAAAAAATAACTATTAATATATGAACGTTACAGCGGTTTATCTTTAACGATTTAATCATACTGAATATTTTAATTAAACAACCTTTTCTTAGTCACGTTTGCTTTGGACTGCCAATTGCCGATGTATTTAAGATAGAATCACCAGTTTAAAGAAAAAGTTATTAAAGTTATTTGTAAAGAGTTGCAAGTATAATGCGATCAAGATATGAAAAGGAATGTTAAAAAGCCATTTTGTATATCTATCTTGCTCACGTGTCTTACACTGAGCGAGACAGAAATAGAAAATGGCGGCATAACATTCCTATTCTTATCTTGATCGGATTACAAGTGTTATTATTCCATTTTAAACAGTTGCATTAACTGCAAAGATGTTTATAATGGAATAAATGATACACGGACTGCTAAGACAAAGCTACGATACCTATATAAGAAAATCTAGAGTCGAGAGATCTAGTATGAGCAGTTTAGCAATCACTATGGAATCGACAAACAAATAAACGCACACGCATAACTGTCAAACACTACACCCTCCCATGGTCGTGTAAAAAGGGATTCCATCACAGGGAACGGAGCATCAAAGCAAAGTTAATTGTTCTTTCAACTATCCCACCCATCAATTCCATAAGGATGAGCAACAGAGCCGTTACTATAGCTACGTGGACTATCGTCGGATTGTCTGTGGCGGCGTTACTCTGTTCTGTATACTTAATTATTTCTACCCCATTTAAAGAGTTACGGAGTGAAAATGTTAGATAGGAAGCTATTGTGGATCAATTTGTTATCTTTTTCAGCTCTACCAATATTAACAGTTTACGAGTAGTTTAACAAACTTACTTCCTTTGTTAATTTTATTTTTGTTATTTTTTGAAGTTTGAGTAATTTCTTGGTTGATGCTATATTTTTTATCATTCCTATAAAGCTCTCAATTTGCGCAGGCTAAATCTCACCCTGTGTCGTATTCGCCATAGTTGAAAGTCGTGATCCATTTCTGTTAATACGTAATGGTAGTGGTTTTATTGGTATAATAAATTAAAAAGTTATTTATTGTCTGAGCAATCGATTGTAAACTCTACATTTTTTCGGTTTTCATAATTTCTTAGAACATTCAGAAGGAAGGTTTATTTGTATAACGGAACTTAAATAGGTCAACTTATTTTTATCGTAAGTAAATAGCTTTTGAAATAGTCAACTACTAAGTCAATAGTAATTATTATATATATTAAGCCATGAATCCTTGAACTCTACAAATAACCAAAAACAATTTACTCAACAGCTTAAGTAGAGCAAAAGTAGTGTCCTGTTTGTAATGAGTAGTAACTGGTTTCTGATTTCCGCTCCAACATGCAATCAACTTAATCACTTAATCTGGAGCCTTCAACCTATGTTTCTAATTAGAAATTTTCACCTGGCCAGATATTTCAACGCGGAGCTAACGTAGACGACTGATTTTAGACGGTTAAAAGTAGAATCCAATTTTAAGACGACTCTACTGAACCACGGTAATATTATGAAACTGAATCGTGCTAAAACGGTCGACTTTTAGCGCATATAAACATATTAATTATTTTCTTTGTCGAACATAGGAACGCGTTGGAATATGGGTTTAAGATAATTATTTATTGTTTCATAAAGAATATCGGAAAATATTATATAAAGATAAAGAATAATATAACACTATCACATCGTAAGAAGCGACGTCCCTCTGCCTATCGTCAACCACGAGCCATCACCCGCAACGTAGAAATACGCCTAGTATAATTACGTTTAGTGTTTTCCTTGTTCCTCTCGATTTACGTACAGTGTTATCCTTTTTAATTTAAAATAATAAATGCGTAATTAGCTTGTATGAAGTGTCGGGGGTGTGTCGTCACCTAGAGAGACGGTCACGCATTACTCCGATTTTTTTAAACCAATTTTTACTAGACGCCTGCGTTAAAGTAGGATACATAGTGTTCTATCATCGTCGACTTTAATCGGACAGAAAATTATTGACCAGCTTAAGTAGTATCCTTCGTCAGTGATACCTATTAATAAAATAGCGATTTTAATTAAAAATCTGTAAGCGGCTAACCGAACGGCAACAGAAACAGATATTGAAATTGGAAATGATGAATGGGGTATTTTGTAATAGCCACCAATAAATATGGGTGATACCAAAGAGACAAATGTCGACTGTCAAACTGTAGCTCGCCAACATTAATTCAAGTACGATGACAGGCTTTCTCGTCAAGCGGGAATCGAGAAATGAAATCACGATATCTCCGAGCATTTCTATTCATAAGATTTCAAAACGACTTCTGTCCCATTCAAATTAGTTGCCCCATAATTAATCAAACTACCCTCGCCACGGAAATTCGGGTTAAAACTTTAATTTTGATACCATACCGTTAATTTATGAATTTGATACAATAGGTATTTGTATTCAAATACACGCTAATATTCTGTATAAAATATGAAATATAATGATGATTTACACATTTTTGATCGGACTAAAAGAACAACTGGAAATAACAACTGCTTTGAAAATATCATTGGGCACCAGAAACTATCGCTCAGAAATAAAAAAACTCTGTATCAACTTTACGTTATTACCTCCTGAAGTTATTTCATTTTTTAATTGTCTGCTAAAACTGTGGCTTTCTTAACGATATTATTGAAACGATGAAAGATCAGTATTAAACCAGGGTCGAGAAAAGGGATCCGACAAATCTGAGTTTCCTATTCATACGCTTTCAAAATGACTACTTTCCCATTCAGATTAGGGGTCCATAATTAATCAAACTACCCACTTAGCTACTAAAAGGCCAACTTCAATATCACTGAGTGAATTTACTGTATTCTCCCATTCCGTGTGACAACGGCCAAGTGAATTTCATCATGCGAAGTTACAGCTGATATGATAAATATCTTTTATATTTGTGACAAAGTGGTCACTAAAATATAGCTACCCTTGCAAAAATATAATTACGAATTTGAAAAAATCATCAACGTCTTTTGGAATAACTGATACTTTATAAATTGGGGACGCAGAGTATCAAACTACAATGGAAAAGTTCTGCCTAACTCAAAGAAAATTTGAAAATCTATTTGTAACCCGAGAACTCATTTAATTAATTATTGGATATTTTTTTCCGTTTTACTGAATCAAATCAAAAACAACATTAATTATCTGTTTTTATTACTCTTTCGAAAAACATTTTCAACTAAACAGAAAACGGAAGATCCGGTTTAATAATGTCGGCCATTTCTACAAATTTCTTAAATGTCAATTGTATTATCTTCTAATTGTTCCCATTTATCTTTCCCCAGCATCCTTACCCTTTTTTATATTCTGTTTCATAAACAATTGTTATAACAAAGCTCCAATTTCAGCAAATTTATTTTCCCTTAAAGACTTTATAAAGGTTATCCGAAACACGTAGTAATGTTCATTTAACGACTTTGAAACCAAATTAAAATCAAGTCATCCGACTGTAACGATAGAAGCCGAATCTTAGGGATGTCACCCTTCTCTAAATATACGACCAATCAGGCGGACTGAACACCGAACGCATACAGATTAAAACAAACTTACATTAGCCGCAGCAGTGGCCCTTAAGTGAAAGTAATAGAAGTGATTTCACACTGGCCGAGTTGATATTATTTTAAGTGGCATTTAACAAAGAATAAGCGCTCAGACTCGACATTGTTCATTTTGATAAGGATCTAAATGTATTGACCGAAGAGAAAAGTGTTCGGCTGAATGTTTTTTTTTTTTGGGAAATTTATGGATTTCTTATTCACTGCGCATTTAAATGGTAATGATGGAATTACAGTTTTTTGTCCGCATTCAAGCATTGTATCTGGAACTGACAGATGATGCTGACCTTGTTATCTCATTGATATTTTAATTTTTAACTTAATAAAATTATTATTGTCATTATACTTACATAAGTATATGTAGAAATAAGACAAATTATGCTGCAATGACTGAAAAAATAATCAAAATTGATCAATAAAACCCAGAGTAAAACGTATTTCTAATAATTATCTGTCCTCGTTATGCAAAACAGGTAAGCAGATATTTGTATTAAATTTTTATAATGTTGGTAGGCTTGGTATGTCCTGATTTCATACTGCCATTGTGTCTCGTGAGCAATCTAAAAATTTAAGTATATTATTTAGTAATTTTGTATTAGTTAGGTATATTTTATATTTTGTTTATTATAATATTTTCTCGAATACATTTAGCTTTTGAATTAAAAAAAGAGGTCAGTTACCCTATATTTCCAAGCACTTTGTTTTTGAACAATTATTCGTGTGTTGTTCTTTGTACAGTTGCTTTTTGTACAGTAGTAACTGTAGCTTTAACAGAATGATATGAATATGATTTCAGCTGTTCAACAATTTTGAATTTTAAAATTTGCTAAAAGATAAAAGAGCTCTTAGTTCAAGTTTTAATTTTTATTGTGCGTATTTCAAAATCTGCATACAATGAACAATGCTGTGCGGCCAATAACGTTGGAAGCTGTATTTTTTTATTTTGAAAATGTAAATTGTTTGTGTCTTTGTTGCGACTATAATAGACGAAACAGACAAAGAATTTCAAGAGACGTTTTTCGCTCATATTTAAAAGTGAAATTCAAGAATTTGTTAAGGCTAGAATTCTATAAAGACTGTAAAGTTATATCTTACTAAAAGAGGAAAAAATCTCTTTTTCAAAGACAAAAATTTTCCCAGTTTAAAAATGAAAAAAAAAAACTATACAATAATAACTATAAAAATTAAAAAAAAAAAACAAATAAATATTTAAACATTACAATTTGAGTTGAAAAGTACAAGAAGTAAACTGAAAGAGTTTAGAGAAATTAGGTAGGTATATGTCGTAAAAATATTTGAACAATCAAAGCATTTGGTGTAAAATCGGCAAGGAAGCAATAGCTATGTACTTGGTGTTTCACGAAGCATGTAAAGTGCTTGCATGGATTTCCACAAAGATGCTGAACTTGTGCCGCAATCACTTTTAGCATTATGTTTCCAGTAGGTCTTGGCAAAGCTCCAGAGGAGATTGCTTTATGCACAACTTATTGGGAACAGCACGAATTTTATTTGTGACAAAACGCTAATTGAACTAAGACTAACTTTAAGATTGAAGAACTGATATGTAACGAGCAGAATATAGTACAGTATTTACAGTCCACAATATCCCAGTAATCCATACTAATATTGTAAATGCGAAAGTAACTCTATCTGTATTACCTGTATGTTACGCTTTCACGCCTAAACCGCTAAACCGATTTTGACGAAAATTTGTACAGAAATAGACTAGACCTTGAAGTTTAACTTTTATTCCGGAAAATTAAATATTTCCCAAGGGATTTTAAAAAAAACCTATATTCAAGTTGAAGTTGCGAGCTAGTATCCCTATAATAATTAATTCATCATGATCAACCCATTACCGGCTCACTACAGAGCACGGGTCTCCTCTCAGAGTGAGAAGGGTTTTGGCCATAGTCTACCACGCTGGCCAAGCGGATTGGCAGACTTCACACACCTTTGAGAACGTTATGGAGAACTCTCAGGCGTGCAGGTTTCCTCACGATGTTTTCCTTCACCGTTAAAGCAAGTGATATTTAAATACTTAAAACGCACGTAACTCCGAAAAGTTAGAGGTGCGTGCCCGGGATCGAACCCACGACCTCCGATTAGAAGTCGGTCGTCCTAACCACTAGGCTATCACAGCTTTTTGATATATATATATAATAATTAATTATTAACTTTAAATTAAAAGTAATTTATAAAATTAACTGAAATCTAAACACAATCAAAGTACGTATATACCGATATTTCTTAATCGTTTGTAGACTTTGAATACGGTTATCCAGTTGCAGCCAGAAACATATTTAAAAAAACATGAATTTTAGAATACTCGAGTGCTCACTCGTATCTCCTACTAAACAAATGCTGACCGATACATGACTTTGATTTCTATTGTCCCCTTCTATCGCAATCAAGTCTATGGCGTCCAATCCCTTGGGAGTTTAACATTGCGAGGGTTGCATGCAGTAAAGCAAAGGGATGTTCTCTTCATGCTTATGTTTTTAATGCAGACCTCAATAGAAATATTACTTATTGTTAGAAGATATGCATCAACTGAGAAGGGTTGGACAATGGATTGCTATTGAAAAAGAAATCTTCATTTTAATAACAGTTGGATATATGAAAAATGTATACTGACTGAATGGACATTCAGTAAAAGCAATTTCTCAGACTATGTAGTCTTCATAATACTTGATAAGCAAATTTTTTGAAAGCGGTCTATGTAATCAATTTAAATTAAAGAAGTCAAAGGACATGACCAGTGCCTGCCTACCGATTAGGAAAAATGTGCAGGATTTCTGCTTTTACAGTAAGATTCAAAAATTAAAGCTTAATTTAATATGGATTTATTATTTCGAAAAAGGCCATGGTTTAAAATATCTAAAAAAAACAGTATGTTTATTGATTCCGCTTTTTCCTTTTATTTACTACTCCATCAGAATTGCCAGAAAGGTATGAAATGTACGAAATTGGTACTTTTTAGGTGACCTTCGGTCTTATTTTCAATTTAACTTTTATTTATACATTCTTTGACGTTTCCATTGCTACCAGAGTTTTATAAAAATAAATATTGCTGGGGACAAAAAGAGATTGGTATGAATCACTAGCTCGGTTGCTATAGTAGCTATATGAGTAACATTAGAAAGGTGTCAAATATTATGAGTCTTTTTTTTAATAAAAATAGCGAGCAAACAACAACAAACCATTATTATTAACAGAATAAAAACTTAGTATTGGATTTTGTACCTGGAAGTCCCTTAATGAATGACGACCTCTGACTCCTGACGTTCTCTTTCGTTCCGAGAATATTGACTTTTTGTTACGAAAGTCAGTGGCACTACAGCTTCGTACTTTATCTAGCTTTCGAACTTTTTCAGGGTCTCGTTCGTAGGATTCACGACATATCATCTGGCAACACTACACCATTTATACAAATAATAATCATTCATGAAAGTTTTACGAAATAACTCTGCTATTCGATACTAGACGGCGCTAGGCAATGTCTAATCAAGTCTAAAATGTAAAAAAAACGATTTTCTACTATTCAACGTCATCTATATAGGTGGAACTTTGCTATAAAAAGTAAAGCTATTTATTATTTGTTCAGAATAATTTAAATTATTCGGATTTGCTTGAAACGCCTAGCGCCATCTAGTATCGAAAAGCAGAGTTATTTCGTTTTAAAGTTTTATGAAATAACTCTGCCCCTCGATACTAGATGGCGCTAGGCGTTTCAAGCAAATCTCAATAATTTAAATTATTCTGAACAAATAATAGAAAGCTTTACTTTTTATAGCAAAGTTCCACCTATATAGATGACGTTGAATAGTAGAAAACCATTTTTTTTTTACATTTATACTTGATATTCCACAATGTTTAGCGCCATCTAGCATCGAAAGGCAGAGTTCTTCGTAAAACTTTTCTTTATTTTTCTCAGTTTTCTGAGCCTTTAGATCCCTGAAAGTTTTTTATCTGAAAACTAGAGAATATAAGAATTCCAAAAATAAAACAATCTTTGCTGCACATTGATTTTTGACACCTAGGCAAGTGCTCATAGTGCCACTGGTCATGTCCTTTATTTATGTAATTATTTATATTATGTTAAACTACTCAACTAAAGTTAATTTTTTCGGGACCAAGTCAACCTCTCCTGTCATCTAAAAAGAATCACATAAATCTCGGAAAAATCTCTATATTTTATTAAATCAGTTCAATCAGTCAATTTCAGCTAAAATTGGGTCTCTCATAATTATTGTATGGTAATCATGTTGGTAACTTTGAATTTTGAATATTGTTGATTGATTTGTAACTATGGCACAGTTGCGACGGGGTAAATCAATCAATTTCAGTTAAGCAATTATATCAACATGCTTTGCTAATAACACCGAGAGACATTATCAATTTGTTGAACATGTTGGTGGCAAAACTCCTAATGCCATTGGCGAAAGTGGATTTGTGTTATTTCTATAGAAGTCTGAATGCGAATAAGTGCAGCAAAGATAATAATAATTAGAATTTTTATTCACCTACAAATGAGCCCTTTACTGCGATCTCACCTGTAAGTGACGATGCAATCTAAAATGGAAGTGCGCTAACCGTTTATGCCTACCTTTCACGAGCGCACCAATCCGCCGGATTTGACACTGGAGACAAGTCCGTGGATAAATCTGCGTCTGAATGGTAGGGTTCACGGTTCCCGATGAGGCTCACGGATTTGTCCGCGGCCCATGCGAACGGCGAGGCGCACCCGTTCCGAACCCAACCAATCTATGCGTGTGTGGGCGCGCGGTAGATTTGTCCACGAACTCGTTAGGCCCGGCTCACACTTTACGAGTTTTGACATACGAACTTGACATTATTCTTGGAATACAATTATTGATCGTACGAACAATCATACGAACTTGCAATTATTATTCATCGTATGTAAATAGTTGTTAAGTTAATTATTCAGTGTTCTCAGAAAATGCTCTGATCTGCGCTGCGCTCGGTGTGCGCGGGCCTTATTCGTCACTGCGAAGTGTGTGCACCGCAAGCGATACGTGCAAAGCTCGCCAGAGTACACAAGCGACTGAGGGCTCGCGTAGTTTGTGGGCGATGACGGCTTTGTCCACGGATTGTTACGGCTCGCGGTGCTACTCGCGGCTCGTGTAATGAATGGGCTTTAGCAAACACTTACAGTCTTTTGCCGGTAGGGTGGTAACTAGTCAGGGCTAAAGCCTTCACCAGACTAGACCAGAGACTGTTTAGAAATTATAAATTTCCAGATTGCACCAGCCGGGAATCAAATCAAGGACCTCCCACATCTAAGACAGAGCGGAACACTGCGCCAGAGAGGTCGTCATTTTGATTTATTAACTAGGCAACAGGATTAGAAGGTAGGTACAATTTAGAGTTCTGAATTCTGAATGTTCAAACTACCAACTTATTCCAGATAATTTCAAATAGGTATTAAATTCATCGAACACAATATCCTTGTGAAATAAACCATTGTTGTAAACGATATTCATACTTCAATAGACACGAATATACCCAACATTGATTTCCACGAAATGGTGAATTAAACACGTAATATTTAGCATGGTATTTTTCATGTAATTTTCCAAAAAGTTAATGGTCTGCACGTTTTAAAATTTAGAGCGTTCTCTGAATTTTACATTGGAACGGGCCTTAAAAAGCCTCGTGGCGTGGGCGAACGGAGGGTCGTAAAAGTCCTTTCCGGACGCCATGTTTCAGTTAACTACGCACGTGAATTCGTTCGGTTCTGCTTCCGGTATGTTATCGTGCAAATGGTTTGTTACGGGGCGATCGCTTGAAGTTCCGAATTATTAAACGAAATTTCGCTTTGCTAGGGTTGAAATATTACCCGTCTGTAAAACCGTGTTTATATACGGAAATATTTATTTGAATATTTTTAGTGGAGTTTTAGTTATTAAAAAATAGAATGGACATTCAACACCATTGAATAGTTATTTTGGCACCAATAAGCTTCCTTGCGTCATCGCGTACAAAACGTACAATTTAATGAAAGCAATTCTAATAGCTTTATTTAATACGCAATGTTTGAAACAGATAAGACTATGTGAATGTCTATGGCGTTATTTAGAATAACTAAAACAACAGTCACTTTGTTTCTTTCAAAGCTTTTAAGCAAAGTAGCTAAAACAAATGGCGCTGTAGAGAGAGAATTTATTTTATTTAAATCCACACAAATAGCGTTGCTTTCAAACCATCAATAAGCTTGTTGTAAAGCATCCAGTCTGACTTAGAAAGATAGTCAAATGAAAATGAAATGTAAGGCTTGTTAATCTTAAATTGGTTAGGTACATCAAACAATTAAGTATCATGTTAATGTTATATACTAATGTTGGACTTCGGTCCAGCAATCTCAGAGAAATCGGTGTACCAATAAAAAATATTAGTGACATATGGGTACGTTTATATCTACATTCTACGTGTAACTTCGTAAGAATGATAAGTAGGTTGTTATATACTTAAACCTTTCTGAAAGTATGTAGATTACGATAGTGAAAAATCATCAAAATTGGTTCATTGGTTTTTGAAATAATCGCAAACATATATACCCGTACGTATATACGGGTCGAATACAGAACCTCCTTATTTGAAGTCGGTTAAATTAAATTTTATTGTAATAATATCTCGGTTTAGAACTTGGTTAGAATAATAAACAGCATCTAATGAAATGCTGGGATACTGGAATAAGGAACGAGATCACTTAAACTTAGCTACTCCCTAATATAATGCTAATGTAAGTATCAGTCCCGTCGACGTTTCTGGAAGTCTAGACTCAGTGTCAGGCGATCTGACTGATACAAATAATACCAAGGAGCTACTTGAGGTTTAGGTAGAGATGTGACAAAAACTATATTAATCTAGTCGATAATTCGCGACATAATCGATTACATAATATAAAATATTCGGTTAAATCATCATGAAATTATGAGGTCATTTCATAATTCATAATATAGTTTTGTGATTGGCAACTGCTCTTGTTGTTAGTAAATTCGTCTGATATACTTAGTCAACAATTTTTTTTTAAATTGATGGTTTTCCCAAAAAACGTTTTTAATCGATTATAATAATATGGAACCTTAAAATCGACTTAGCCTTAAAAATCGATTTTTTAGTCACATCCCTACGTAAAAGCAAGCTGAGGGTGCGATTGCATTAGTGCTGAGTTTGTCTTAATGCATTTGCTTGTGATTTAAGTCTCGTAACGGAGGAGCTATTTCATACTGATGCAATGCCGCATAACAATGAAGATGAAATTCAGTAAAGTAGTATTCAGTAAAAATTCAGAAAATAGAAAAAAAAATCAATTTCAAAAATAACTGTACTCTCTTATTTATTTCTTCACTATTGATGTCAAAATTATATCTACTACGGTATTTGATTTTTTTTTAAATTAATAGCTTAACTTGCTGGGCGAAAAAACATATGAAATTCATACAATAACTTCATAGAAACTCAATAAAAATATCCGTATTACGTGAAGAGGACTTACTCAGATACCTAATATCTAATTTGCCTAGGGATACAATTAACGGTATTGTTAAATTCTTATTTTGTTCCATATGCTTTCTTCATTCTCTTTACTTTCTTTATTTTTCAACTTGACAGTTAAGATATTTTCCTACCCGCATAAATATTAGCTTCACAAACAATCCGGAAGGCTTGACACAATCTAATAAACTTAAATAACACAATCCTACGATAATCCTTATCGCGGATTTGAATTACTGTTCACAACGCTTCGCACCTCTCAAACATGGGGTCAATGACCCTGAATCAGGGTTGCCATTTCACTCAAAATTGCAGGAGTTTACAAATGACGTAATATAGAAATATTGACTGACATTAGTTGCAGAGCTGACGACTACGTTGCGATACAAGTATAAATTGAAAATTTAAAAACCCCCGACATTCGCCATTTTGTGGTGCCGACCATCTTGGATTTACATATATTGCTATTTTACTACTCAAGCCCTTTCATTTGATACCCATATTGAGGTAGTTGTGATAAAATATGTTATCCGCCATTTTGTAGCGGCGGCCATCTTGGATCGATTTTCATCAAACATGGCTAACAACACTCTCGACTAATTCACCTTTCAAACAAATAAAACCGCATTCAAATCTCTTCACCCGTTTGAGCGCTACAGGGGAACAGACAGACACACACACACACGCACACACACACAAACACACACACATACACACACACACACCACACACACAGACACGTCAAACTTATAACACCGCGTCGTTTTTGCGTCGGGGGTTAAAAATGGATTGGATGGATTTTTTTTACGCTCGTACGAATTAGGCTTATCGTATAGATGAAATTATTATGGGCACGAGCAAAAAGAGAAATGAATTTAGCAAACAGGTTCTGACAAATTTTCACTTTTCCAGTAAATAAATACGAATAGAACAGTGAAACTGTTTTATTAGTATTAATTTACTGGTTTAGATGTTGTTTAAAAAAATTCTAACCACGAGAAACTGGCTTAAAATTAAATGTTCTACACCATTCCATATATTACTCTGATACATGAAAAACCTAATAAATGTTATATCTATGATACTTTTATTATTTTTTATTATATTTAATGGTATGAAAATATATATTGTTCCTCCAGCGGAAGGCCCTAATTTATTAAATGTCCCACAATTTTTCCAAGTGCATTGGACACCCTACCGACAACCCTCTACAATAGGGGTGCCACAGTGCTTTTGTTCCGAGGTTTTGATATTTGTAAGGTGTTAAAATTTATACAAAGCAATGTTCCTATACATTCGAACATTTGTTTTGGTACGAGTATCAAAACTCATCTTAAATATCTTCACCTTTTGTTGCTCTACCCTCGTTTTAAAATTTGCAGATAAAAGCGAAAGAATTGATGCCTTGGGCCAGGAAAATGTCATTGAAAAATATTTATATGAAGAGGAGTCGTGATCTTTAATAAATCAGTGAGTAACTTGGGAGAACATGCTTTGTCATTGCCGAATATCCTAAAATTCGACATTGGATTTATAAATATCATTTTAGCTGAACCGAATTCTGATTCAGCTAAAATTATATTTAATTTTTATATAAATACAATGTGACTTGTGAGAGATAGATAAATAGGCCAGTCTTTGACTCAAAAAATCGCTAAAATCGCAATCAAATAGGCTAGTTCTGATTTTTTAATATGTTGTTAGGACCACTACCAGTAGTCTAAATCCAATTTTTCAGCTTCGAAAGACCTATCCTAACAACATATTAAAAAATCAGAACTAGCCATTTGATTGCGATTTTAATTAAAAAAGACTGGTTTATAAACAAGTAAGATATTTTCGTAAGAATTTATGCAATAGGTACGTATACTAGATCTTTAATATGTTGTTAGGACCACTACCAGTAGTCTAAATCCAATTTTTCAGCTTCGAAAGACCTATCCTAACAACATATTAAAAAATCAGAACTAGCCATTTGATTGCGATTTTAATTAAAAAAGACTGGTTTATAAACAAGTAAGATATTTTCGTAAGAATTTATGCAATAGGTACGTATACTAGATCAGCTTTATCAGCTAGATCTGAGTGCTTAGTCTAAGATCGGAGCAATCGAAAACGAACTCGAAAACTATTGATCGATTTCAGAGTAAAATAGACCTAAAATGGCTTGTATTAAGGTTTGAGTTCGCCAATACATTCAGCATTCGAACACAACGAGCGCCCCAAGCAGAAATGTTGTAAAATACATATTCGAACTATGGAATTACGACTTTAAAATACGAGTATTTGAGTTCATTTTGCTCTGAATTCACTTGTGATTCGATCAATAGTTTTCGAGTTTGTTTTCGAGTGGTCCGATCTTAGACTAAGCACTCAGTTTAAATTATTATCTATAGAAAATCAGTAATAACTTGTGGTTTGGATCATAATGCAATGTAAAATAAATAAAGAGTCGCAGGGAGCCATCGGATACCCTACATCGGAGGTCCCTATAAGGGATCTTTATCCAGCAGTTCACTGCTGGATGAAGATCCCTTGTAGATCTATCGATTTAGGACGACGGTAATTGAATTTATCGCAATAAATCAAAAGTTAAAGATTATGAAACCACATTTTCTAATCTCTAGTTTTATAATGTTATTTTCAACAATATATTTTGTAGATAGACATTCCAGTACAACACTCAGACGAAACGGTCGAATACTAAAGTTAAGTGCCCTCAAAAGGTAAGTACTCACATTTTGAGGGTGCTTCGAATCGTAAAAATTTAAAATTCATCCTCCACGCGCCCTCCTGAAGAAGCAAAGTCAAACAAAATTATACAGGTATATGTATACAGAGTGTTCTATTTATTTGAGACGTTATGAACGAATCTCAGGTGTCAGATTATTGTTGAAAATCAATTAGAATTTTTGGAAATGGTTTACAGATTATTAATTTCATAATGGAAATAGGTTAGAATGAACTGTCATTTGAATTATTCAGTGAGGCCGAACTGCCATCTTGAATTATCGGTATAAAAACGGGCACTTCGAAGCCATGAATTCAGTCTCCTCCAGAGACTCAACCGACTATTAGATGCTTCAGCATCTAGGTCGTGATATTTGATTGAGGGTTGCGATAGCAATCACACCCTAACCGAATAAAGGGCTGCCATTTTGGACTTGGCTGAGAATAATTAAATTAATTAGTACAAAATAGATTTTGAAAAGAGATTTCAGTTAAACTAGTCTGTGATTCGATATTAATTAAGTTTGTTCGGGTGGATAAATAAAGATATTTTAATAATATTTTGATTTAGTTTTAATATTAAACCTTATCCTGCTTCTGTAATGATGATGTTTACACAGGTCAGAGGAGATTAAAAGAAAAGAGATTATGTAAAAGAAAGGTGACGTTCTGTGTTTTTTCGAGAGTATAATACAATAAAGGTAACATTTTCAATAAATGAGCTTCATTCATTGATAATATTGCATACAAATAAAATGTTGAAAACGTAGCTTTAGCTTTATTTATCAATGTAATAATTCGTCATACTGAGAAAGCTGTTATAATAGGAAAGTCAATTTCAATAAAAATATTCCTACCCTCTTTTATCAATTTTGACAGATGGAAGAGTAAAAACGTGCACGGCGTGTACCTATACCTACTCTTTTCAAATACAAATATCGTTTATTTTAAGTAAGACATATACAGTCTATTGAATTGATTTGAAATGTCAAGTTTGTCTGTTTATAGTAACTACCACTGGTTCGGATAGCAGACTCTACTGAGCAGAAGTCGGTAAACTTTACCAAAGGCAATATTCCTGTATCTCGTTTAGTTAAGATTTCCCCCTGGGTAATTATTAACTAGAGTCAGAAATAAAGAACACAGTTCTGTATATAATGTTATAACGTAGGAGACATTCTGAATAGCACTGATTTGTAATGTATGTAAATTATTGTGCCTCCAATTCCGAATTCGGGGTATTTCGGTTTGTTCGTGTCTGAACAAGGTATTTGATTCCGCGAGTTGGTCTATTACATTATATGATTATCAAGTTCTTTGGGAGCTAAAATTGTCGACATTGCTTCGGTTGAAAACGTAATTGTAGCTGCCTCGGTGGTCTAGAGGTTGACGTGGTCGACTACAGATCTCGAGGTCCTGGGTTCGATTCCCGGGTCAGTCTAAAAATTTATGAGATATTGGGTTTTTCTGTCAAGAAATTCTTAGTGCCGGCACGGAGTAGGAAGTTGGCGGTGTTAGATACACCCCCGTGCCTCGGGGAGCACGTAAAGCCGTCGGTCCTGCGCCTGATTTCTCTCCGGTCGTGTCGCATTAGCGTCCCACCCATCGGACTATGAGAGTGAAGGAATAGAGAGTGCACCTGTGTATGCGCAAGCTCTCATGCACTATAATATCTTCGGCGTAGTTGGCTAAGTCTCCGTCTCGGTTGAGCTTGCCCGCCGTGGTCTAAATTCGATCGGGAGAACAATTGTTAGGTAATTGTATTTAATTTAATTAAGTATGTCTTAATTAAATTAAATACAATTACCTTACTGTGTGTAAGTGGTTTCTCAGGGCAGTATGCGTGGATTTAAATTTAAAAAAATTCATTGAACAACCAGTAGGTATGTACCTACTAGGTACTGTTTCACCTAAATCTCACAATCCTTCGGATCTTCCCCCCTTGATTGGATCACTTAGGTATAGGTACTCCGTGCATGGTTCTCAGAAAGCCCAGGTCACATGCTTTCTACCATTGCTTTCTAAGTCACCCTGAGCTTTTTTATCAGTCCCATGGCCACTATATTTGGAAACCAATACACATCAAACATCAATTGTATTGTCCTAAGCGCATAGTCGTAACGGTAAGCCATGAACAGGCGTTATTAATTCTCAAACACTGTAATGGTACCGGGTAGTCGGCGGCCGGTATGTGCCGGTATGCCCGGGGGTGCAATTAGGGGTATAGGCAAATTTCCTCTAACATTCACCTGCAGTGCAATTGCAATCTCACAATCGGCATGGCTGTGTCATTATAGAGCTTTTAAGACAGTTCCTACAATTTTGTAATGATAATAAAATATACATATTATTATGTGGTATCTATCTAACGGCCTCGTTGGTCTAGTGGTTAGCATATTCGACCGCAGATCACGAGATCCCGGGTTCGATTCCCGGGTCGGGCAAATAATTGTTAGGTATTGGGTTTTTCTGTCAAGAAATTCATAATGCCAGCCCGAAGTTGGAAGTTGGCGGTGTTTCACCCCCGTGCCTCAGAGAGCACGTCAAGCAGTCGACCCGGTTATTATCACTATCTATGTGACAATAGACGTTGAAGCCCGCCAACCCAAATTGGAGCAAACTGATAGTGATAATAACCGGGACCGACTGCTTAACGTGCTCTCCGAGGCACGGGGGTGCAACACCGCCAGGTTTCAACTCCGGGCTGGCACTGAGAATTTCTTGACAGAAAAACCCAATACCTAAAAAATTTTGCCCGACCCGGGAATCGAACCCGGGACCTCGTGATCTGCAGTCGAATAAGCTAACCACTAGACCAACGAGGCAGTTGGTCTAGTGGTTAGCGTAAAACAAAATCAATACAATTTAATTAATAATAGGCTTAGTCGAAAACAAAATGAATACATATTATTGTTCGTCCTATATAAATTGAGCTTAATCAAGAACCAAATAAACCAAAACTATTCAATAGATATTACAAATTCCAATTGCTCGTGTAGAGGCATTCAAAATATTATCACCAGCGGTGAAGATGCCAATAATTTAATAATATTATAGAGATAGAGATTTCTAATGGATAAATTCAAATTACTATAGATAAACGTATTATATTTGAATAGTACTGATTATATTAAACTGTAGGCAAATATGAACAGGTTTTCCATTGTAAAACAACTATTATAAATTGATTCGCGACAAATTAGCAGCATTAGAATACAATCTATACAAAAAACCAAATACCAATTTATACTTTAGATACCTATATTCATTTCTTCGTACATCAATATCAAAACAAAAAAAAGACAGATTTTTAAATTAACAGTGGTTCGACATGTTAAAGTTTAACCAAGCATAATAAATATTTAGTAGCAAAATCCTTAATTTATTCATTGTATTCGTTGTAGTTCATTGATCTTTTAAAATTAAAAGCGCATTTTGCGAATTCATAATCGAAATAAACTCAACGAAATAAATTCAAAGAGATGTCAAGAATCTTACAGGATTATTTATTAAGTTCGACTATTCGTTATTTCAGATATTTTATGAGTCGTTAATAAAATTAAAATAACATAAAAATACTAAATACTCAACAAGTTAGCCGAATAATAATAATTACGCAAGCATTCGCAATATGGCGGTCGCATACGGACACATTCAAGTGTCGATCCTGAGCCTTGAGCCTCGACCATAGAGATACAGACTTCATACATCAGGCACGTATCATTATTTTAGAAAGATTTGAAAAATAACTGATAAATTTTATTATTATTTATTATTTTAGGTGATTATAAACGGTCTAAATGCAAACAATTTCAACAAGTGTTTAATTTATATCGTGCTAAAATTTGACAATTTAAAGATTTCCAATACGAAACAGCTGTCAAACATCAGTTATCAGTTAAACTTAACTGTTTAACTGATAAGTGATGTTTGACAGTTGTTTCATTAAAAGTTTAAGTTTAACGTGTTCAAAATTTTTGGTACTGAGACCTCAAATTTTGTATTTATCTCTTTTACACTTGTTACTATACTACAATAGTTGCGTCATAATAAAGATATAATATTATTGACTGACATTACAAGCGCGACTATTCCTCGAGTCGAGTGTGGGATATCAGTAGGTGGTACCTCTAGTTTTTGGCACCTCTCTGTTCAGTACCATCGTGTTCGGAAATGCCCGTATGCTAGCATCCTGCCGATCCAAAATATTTGTCACTATCAATGGGAACGCATCCTAGTTTGCGTATTCCATTATTGGACTGAGGAATCCTAATTAATATTGCAACGAGCTTTACATTTCCATCCCTCAGTGAATTCATACCACTGTTAGTCTTTATGTCGTAATGCAATGATTAGTTGTCTATTTCTCTCGTCAATTCAGAATCAATATAAGAAATTCATTCCAAAATCTACTCTTATTGCTTCGTTTCCATCGAATTGAAAAATAAATTAGGAATTTTCAAGCAATTTTAATTTTCTTTTTTGGTGATGTTTACTGCACATTTTCATTTAATCTGACCCGATTGAAATTTATATTCAATTCCATATTATATTTAATGAAAAATATTAAAAAAAATTCGACTTTATCTAAAGTTGGATTTTAGAATGTATTGTTGAAGGTTGATATATTTAAAAAAATTCGACTTTATCTAAAGTTGGATTGTAGAATGTATTGTTGAAGGTTGATGGAACTCCTCAAAAGCAATAAAAAGTGTATCACAGGCGATCAGGGTAGTAGATTAGTAATCAGTAGAGTAGACTATTCAGTAGTAAGTACGTTGTGTTAACATTCAATAGTCATTACCATGACATACAGTAAAATTTATTTCGAGTTTTGTAATACAATGAAACATCTATTTTAGCCAGAAATCTTGTTAAAAAAAACTCGAAGCTCGAAGTTTTGATAGGGACCGAACAAACATTTAACTTTGAACGGATGTACCTGTGAAAATAAAATCAATAATGCCAACCCTACAGATTGGCGGCGACGCGGACGGGGCGGCGGCTTTGAACTTCCCCGAGAGACAGGGTTGACAAGCACTCAACAACATTAATAAAGTATGTTAAAGTATGTAAAATCCATTGTTCGTTGGTTCACAGCTTTTTCGAAATACAAAAACAAAGAAATAACCCAATTACCTTTAGGTGCAGTAAATTTTGTACGATGTGGACATATTTTCCTTTTATTTGACGGATTTGAGTATGATCTCGTATGATGGTAAACGTACATATGAAGAAGCAAGTATCTGGAAGAGGTCCGACAGTTGTAGGAAGCAATAAAATTAGTAACTTCTAACATAACTTGATCTCTCTCCGCCCTCCGGTGGTGTTGCATTGGCGTCCCATCGGACTATGAGAGTGAAGGGATAAAGAGTGCATCTTTATATGCTCACACACTTGTGCACTATAATATCTTCTGCGTCATTGACTTGATTTACGCCTCAATTGAGATTGGCGGAAATTGGGTTGGAAGATGTTTGTTATGTTTCAAAATCGTGAATCCGGAAAATTTAATCGTTGGGTAACTTATATAATAGAAATATTTGCATAACACAAAAGTAATTGAAATGTGGAATACAAGCTAGTGAAAGTAGCCCTGGAGGTAATGGGATTAGCTTGCCTAGTAGGTACGTCAGTGAGTCTGATGCCAAAACTCATCTCTAGGGTAGACATCAGTAATATGTACTTCAAACAAGCAGAATAGTCAGCAATCCCAGAATCTACTCTATTAAAATTGATATAGCTACTTCCCTACTTGTTAATCTTATAAATACGATAGTGAATGTTTGTTGGTTTATCGTTCTTTCTCTCGGCAACGGATCGACGTAACTTTTTGTACGGAGATCGGATGACATCTACTTTTTATCACGGGAAAACAAATGGTAGGTACGGTCTATGAGTCTACGGTCTATGAGATTACTAAAAACCACAGCTAAAAACCTAATAACATGGACAAGTCGCGGGCAAAAACTAATAACTATACCATAAAAAATACTTATAATTTAAATTAAATATGTTAGAGTAGGTAGATAATAATATATTGAAAGAAACCATCTCGCTGAGTAAATAAACCTCTCTATAGAATAATATTTGGATAAAATCATTATTTTCCTACATCATCATTGGTAGATAAATTAAAAGATCCTCATTCAAAATCTGACCTTTCTTTATACCAATATTTGATATACCTACTATACCTACTTAGTTTAAAAAAACTATGGGGACTACTAGATACCGCCTAGTCGAGTTGCGACAGTGCATATCAGTCGATTACGCTGGTTAAGCAACCTTTGACATAGTCCATAGCTGCATGGGTGACCGAATTCTCATTTCCGCCATGCCTCAGAGAACATGTACCTACTCCCGGCTATTATTTATCACTAACATCTGATTACAATCCTAAACTTAAGAGAGCTAAATCTAAGAGTTGAAATGCCGTACCTATTCGGATAAGGATTTGGGAGTCCACAGTACCTTTAAATAAACCTAAGAAAACTATGATAAATAGACACTGTGGCAATGTAGAATACTAGGCAGGAAAAATTGAAAAAACTAATGTTGTATATATATGTACTAGCTTTTCCCCGCGGCTTCGCTCGCGTGAATTTCGGTTTTTCACAAATCCTGAGGGAATCGTGGATTTCTGGTTCCCGTTCCCGCTCCCTTTTCCAACCTTTATACTTACTTTCAAGGTAGTTTGCTATAGTGATCTAAACTATAGATTTAGGTTTTTTTCAAAATCCCGCGGGAACTGTGGATTTTTCCAGAATAAAAAGTAGCTTATGCTTTAAGTCAGGGCATTACCTATCTCCATTCAAAATTTCAGCCAAATCTGTTCAGAAGTTGCACTTGCGACGTTATAGAGCAACAAACATCCAAACATCCAAACATAGCCGCTGCAATCGCTTCCAGTTTTAGCCGCCAGAGGGCGCTGTGATCACTTCAAGTTAGGCCGCCAAAGGGCGCTGCGATCGTTTTTAGTTTCCAGTTTTGGCCGCTAGATGGCGCTGCAATCGGGTTTTTAGTTTCCAGTTTTGGCCGCAAGAGGGCGCTGCAATCGTTTTTTAGTTTCCAGTTTTGGCTGCTAGAGGGCGCTGCTATTGGTTCAAGTTTCCGGCTAAGGCCGCCAGAGGGCACTGTGATCGTTTCGAGCTAGGCTGCCAGAGGGTGCTGCGATCGTTTTTAGTTTCCAGTTTTGGCCGCAAGAGGGCGCTGCAATTGTTTTTGTAGTTTCCAGTTTTGGCTGCTAGAGGGCGCTGCTATTGTTTCAAGTTTCCGGCTTAGGCCGCCAGAGGGCGCTGCGATCGTTTTAATTTCCAATTTTAGCCGCTAGATGGCGCTGCAATTGGGTTTTTAGTTTCCAGTTTTGGCCGAAAGAGGGCGCTGCAATCGTTTTTTTTAGTTTCCAGTTTTGGCTGCTAGAGGGCGCTGCTATTGCTTCAAGTTTCCGGCTTGGGCCGCCAGAGGGCGCTGTGATCGCTTCAAGTTAGGCCGCCAGAGGGCGCTGCGATCGTTTTAATTTCTAGTTTTGGCCGCAAGAGGGCGCTGTGATCGTTTTTAGTTTCCAGTTTTAGCCGCAAGAGGGTGCTGCAATTTTTTTTAGTTTCCAGTTTTGGCTGCCAGAGGGCGCTGCGATCGTTTTTAGTTTCTAGTTTTGGCCACCAGAGGGCGTTGCGATCGTTTTTAGTTTCCAGTTTTGGCTGCTAGAGGGCACTGCTATTGCTTCAAGTTTCCGGCTTAGGCCGCCAGAGGGCGCTGTGATTGCTTCAAGTTAGGCCGCCAGAGGGCACTGCGATCGTTTTTAGTTTCCGGTTTTGTCCGCCAGAGGGCGCTGTGATCGCTTCAAGTTAGGCCGCCAGAGGGTGCTGCGATCGTTTTTAGTTCCCATAAAAACTTTCATCCCCTATTTTACCACCCTTAAAAGAAGATTTTTCAAAATAAAATATACAGAGTTTTATTATTTAAAACTCATAATCTAAATGCCGATTTTCAAGTCTGTAACTTTAAAAACATAGGACTTTCATAAAAACTTTCATCCCCTATTTTACCACCCTTAAAGGGGAGATTTTCCGGAATAACTTATACAGGTTTTTATCATTTAAAATTTTTAATCTAAATGCCTATTTTCATATCTGTAACTTCAAAAACATAACCTTCCTACCCCCATTTTACCCCCTTAGGGGAGGATTTTCGTAAAATATTGTCAAGGCTGATATCTAAGCCTTAGAATTAACCTACTTTCCAAATTTCAAGTCAAAAGATAATAGCAAAATTATAATTAAAACTTCCCATTAAAACTTTCACCCCCTATTTTACCACCCTTAAGGGAACATTTTTCAAAATAAAATAAGATACAGAGTTTTATTACTTAAATCCAATAATCTAAATGCCGATTTTCAGGTCTGTAACTTTAAAAACATAGGACTTTCATACAAACTTTCTACCCCCATTTTACCCCCTTAGGGGAGGATTTTAGGAATATTAAATAGCCTATAACCTGCCCCAAAAGTTGGACTACCAAATGCAAAAAGAATTTTTCAAATCCGATGGGTACTTCCAGAGATTAGCGCGTTCAAACAAACAAACAAACAAACAAACAAACAAACAAACTCTTCCGCTTTATTATATTAGTATAGATAATGTACTAACTACTCGATTGGACGTTTTGACGAGTTTTGTAGCAATACAGGGTTTTAACTATAGTCTGATTTTTTATTCGGTGAAATTCTGACAGTTGTCATTTAAAAATAGAATGAGTTATTCGTATGAAAAACAGGGTTACCACCTAAAGTTCGATTTTACCCCAAACTAAAGTACCTGAACTATCTGTCAGGCATTTGTCATATCTACTACATGAGGCAGTTGATTTTTATTTATTATGTAAGTTTTGAAATTATTATACTTTTTGTGGAAACTGTTTTATCTATGGTAACATTAAGAAACGTCAGAATTCCACCGAATTAAAAATCAATGTATAGGTACTTAATTAAACATCGTTTTGTAACAATACGATACCTACAGGGTTTTAAAAACTACAAAGCCAAAAAAGATAAGCCCATGCGTAATTTCGTTCCCCGTTTGAAAAGCGAAGTTACGCAGAAAGCAAACACTCTCCGACCCTCTGAATGTTTTACAGCTGTTTTGTCTAAAAATAACTATTCTTTATGGAGCACCTGCTATATAGGAATTAAGACTCATATTTATCTAAACTATTAAAAGAATAAACAAATCAATTTTGTAAATACAATCACGAGTAAAACTACGACTCTTGTTCCATGGAAGCAAGGGAGGTCGCTTGTATGGGATGCCACGTGTGTGGATACACTGGCGTTGTCTCATATACAAGTGACCTCCGTGGCGGCCGGAGCGGCAGCCACTAAGGCGGAAAGGGCCAAGAGGCGCAAATATGAAAATATAGAAAATAATTTCATATTTGTGCCTTTTGGGGTGGAGACCATGGGTTCGTGGGGCGAGGATGCTAGGTCCTTTTTTAAGGACCTATCATCCCGTCTCGTGGAGTCCACGGGTGACCGGAGGGCAGGCAGTTACCTCGGTCAGCATATTAGTCTGGCCATTCAACGAGGTAACGCAGCCAGCGTTCTGGGCACCTTGCCTCGTTACAGTGATTCGGATGTTTTATTTGATTTGTAATTTTTAATTTTTATTTTTAAGTATTTATTGTATTAAATAAATTTGAATATCTCTTGAAAAAAAAAAAAATCACGAGTAAAAAAAAAATTAAATTAAATAACAAAAATTTCGAAATACCGCACCGAAAGCAAAACAGGTCATAAGACAGCGGCGTAAACTACAGTGAGTTATCTCTTCATAAAATGATTCGTTAATTAGCTATTTCATGAGAATATACGTATACATATTATGTATTTGTTCTTCCAGATAATATAAATTTATATTACTTATAGAAAAAAATAGATTTGTGAAACAAATCTACAATGACATTTTTCTTTTTTGAATTCATACATCTGGTGACTTCAGACTCTTAAACCGTCGTCGTTTATTTTTAGTTTTAATCTGTCTTTCTGTCTGTCCCGTTTAAATTAGCCGCGACGTTGTTTGTTGGGGCACATAATTTAGCATTCCCTTAACAGAATTATAACACAACATTATCAACCTTATGACCGTGCAATAGAGTTCATTCTGTCGCACAAGTAAAGTAACATTTCGTTTACACAGGGCAAAGGATAAAAAGATTGACATATTGCGTGCGTTTTTTTTGCGAAGTCAATCTTGAGATCTGAATCTATATTTTGCCACAAATGATGAAGGAAATAAAAAAGGTCAATTGCAAGTACTTGTGTAACAAGTACTTATACGTACTTGTATGTAAGCTTTAATTAAGATTACAAAAGGAACTTTAGAAAGAAAAGAACCTACCCAGAAGTAGGTAGATACGTAGGTAGGTAAGAAATATTTCAGTGCCAACTGCCTTGTCTCGCAGAACACGTAATGCTATCGGTCCTACGCCTGATCTCTCTCCGATCGTGTCGCATTGGCGTCCCATCGGACTATGAGAGTGAAGGAATAAAGAGTAGGTAGGTAAACCTATGTATGTGCACACACTTGTGCATTGTAATATCTCCTACGTAGTTGGCTAGTCTCCACTTCGGTTAAGATTGGTTGCCGTGGCCGAAATTCGGTCGGGAGACGTCTTCCAATTATTGGGAATATCGGAAGTTGGCGTTGATTCTGATGTTTTTATCTCTTTTTTTACCCACGTCGGAACGCAGACGGTGAGACGTCCTGTATCTGAGCGTTTGTTGTTTTGTTACCATTTTCCTGAAAAACTACAGGATCGATTTTAATGCAGTTTATTGCATTAACCTAGTAGGTACCTACTAGGTAAGTCCGATGAGATCAGGCGCAGGACCGATAGCATTACGTGCTCTGCGAGACATGGCAGTTGGCACTGAAAATTTCTTGACAAAAAAAACCCATATTTTATTTGCACCAATCGTACCCAGGACTTCATGATTAGCAGTCGACCACGCCAACCACTAGGCCACCGAGGCAGTTATTTGGAATACAATAAAGACAAATAGGGATGTTTTATGTGTTCACTCGCTTGATTTGGGTTCGTTGGGGAAACAGGAAAGATTGGGAGCACGGGCCGGGCTATCGCGACACGACAAGCTTCGGGGGGATTATGCGTTTAGTTTATTTCATACACGAATAAATTTATAGGAAAATATGAATATTGAATCTATAGGAAGAAGGAAGGATAACATTATTATATTGGGCGTCAAATTGTCTCGTTGAGTTTTTTTTACCCGACTACGGAAAAGCCAAAAGGAAGGGTTATAATTTTAGCAGTGTATGTATGTATGTGTTTTATGTATATGTACGTTGTACATGTATGTATCCGATTTTTGTAGGAGATTCTGTGTGTACCACCGTAGCGCCTAAACTACTGGACCGATTTTGATGAATGAGGTATCTATTGATTCGTTGTTATGGTCCGGGTGACATAGCTACATTTTATTTACGAAAAAAAATAAGATGTGACCTTCGCGCGGCTTTCTAGATTATTAAATTAGTTTCGGATAACATGACTTATCCCTCTCCTATGAGAGAGGAGGCCTGTGCCCAGCAGTGGGACGTTAGAAGACTGTAGTGGTGGTTATCTCTTTGCCAGGCTGATCTACATACTTTTCTATAAATGATTCGTAATATAATAAGTATAATAAGTCGTGTTTGGATAGTCATTACCAAAAGGAAGATTTGAAAAATATTTTTTTTTTTGTAGGTCGAGAAATCCCTGATTTCATATACTTACAATTTACAAGGTTACGGTAATGACATCGATCCGAGACAAATGTTGGGGAAAGTTATGTTTAAATAGTTCGGAAAAAATGTAACAAAACAAAAAGCCACTTTTGCTTGGCTTGCTGATTGAAAGGACATAATATTGTGTACAGTCAGTGAAACTTATACGCTTAATATTACCAAAATCGATCATACCATAACATTTGAAGGGGTTAAATAAATATGCTGGCGTGAAAATTCCCAACAAGTGAAACTAATTGTACGAATAACATTGTTATCAGCAGATAGAAATACAAAAATTAAATGTTAGACCATAGAATTTGGTCTTTAAACCATAGTGATGATCTTTAAACCAGTAAAACTGTAGGTACTTTATACAAACAAATAATTACAATCCATACTAATATTATAAATGCGAAAGTTTGTCTGTCTATCTCTCTGGCTGCTAGCTTTTCACCCAAAAGTTTAAATGATTTTAATCAAATTTGGTACATAGCTAGCTTACATCCTGGGGACAGAGATAGGATACTTTTTATCCCAGAAAATTAAAGAGTTCCCACGGGAATCTTAAAGGTCCATCCGTTTAATCGATTTGTATGAAGTTTGGTTCAGAGGTAGCTTGCGTCCCAGAAGTTGACATAGGCATTTTTTTACCCCGGAAAATGAAAGAGTTTTGAATTTTTTGGGGATTTTTTTGAAACCTAAATCCACGCGGACGAAGTCACGGGCATTCTCTAGTTTACAAATAATTGTAACTGAATATGGGTTAGCGTGAACCAGGGCACAAATTAGCATGTTTCCAATTTTGAACATTCCCTTTTTATCTAGAAATACAAGTATAAATTAAAAATTTAAAAAACCCCCGACATTCGCCATTTTGTGGTAGCGGCCATCTTGAATTTGCATAATGCCATTTTATTAGTCAAGCCCTTTCATTTGATACCCATATTGTGGGAGTTGTGCAAAAATATGTAATCCGCCATTTTGTGGCGACGGCCATCATGGACCGATTTTTATCAAACATAGCTGAACACTCATAACTAAGAACACTCTAGACTAATTCATCTTTCAAATAAAAAAACCACGCAAGCACGCACACACGCACGCACGCACACACACGCACGTACGCACACACACACACACACATGCACACACACACACACATACACACACGTCAAACTTATAACACCCCATCGTTTTTGCGTCGGGGTTAAAAATAGGTCAAAGCCATAGCTGAACACTCATAACTAAGAACACTCTAGACTAATTCATCTTTCAAATAAAAAAACCACGCAAGCACGCACAGACGCACGCACGCACACACACGCACGCACGCACACACACACACACACACATGCACACACACACACACACACATACACACACGTCAAACTTATAACACCCCATCATTTTTGCGTCTGGGGTTAAAAATAGGTCAAAGCCCAATGGTGAGAAAAGGCGGTCCTCTATTAAGTTATGGGGGTCACGATTAAGAAATATCGCCGTCATGTCGAATGGCCGGAGATAATTGATATGAATGTCATGGCGTAAACGATTTTATGGTGGGGCATTTTTAACTCCCGACGCAAAAACGACGGGTGTTATAAGTTTGACGTGACTGTGTCTGTCTGTTCAATCGTAGCGTTCAAACGGGTGAACCGATTTGAATGCGCTTTTCTGTTTGAAAAGTGAATTAGTTGGGAGTGTTCTTAGCTATGTTTGATGAAAATCGGTCCTAGATGGCCGCCGCCACAAAATGGCGGATTACATATTTTTTCACAACTCCCTCAATATGGGTATGAAATGAAAGGGCTTGACTAGTAAAATAGCACTATGAAAATCCAAGATGGCCGCCACCACAAAATGGCGAATGTCGGGGGTTTTTTAAATTTTTAATTTATACTTGTTAAAATCTTGGCGCTGCAAGATATGTAGGGTTTGAACAAACGAACGAACGAACTTTATAAACTAATTTTGAAATTGCGTCAAACAATAAAAATGTATTTTTCTAATAAAGTAAGATGAATTAAATGAAGGAGGTTACTTAAGGCCACTCTCTTCACGCGCTTATCCATACAAACGTATTACGCCTATTATTCTAATATTTGTCGCAATAGGTCTAAAGTTAAGCCAGATATCAATTTATATCTCCATTATCTATGCCATAAAATAAAAAAAATAGTAAAATTATATTTATTTTAAAAGTTATGACCATTGAAAAATCACTATTTTTGGGCAAATTTTGAGGCAACTTCGTGCGTAAATAAACTATATAAGAAAGCAGAAAATTTAAAAACGACCAAAGTCTTGTCATAGGTTACTTCATAATAATTACAAATGTATTTAGTTTATGTAATAAATTGCCAAGTATTTGCTAAAATAGGCGTAATTCCAAACCTAGATTTGCATATTTTTGCTTTGCCATTTTTCACTAAAAAATCATGATATCTCAAGTAAAATTTATTACAGGGGAAAGGTGCGGTTAGTGCGGTGAAAGGGGTTACAAGTTAGACACGAAGAAAAGCGAGTAGCGGCCGATTTCGCACGATCTATCATCTTGACATAATTAGTCAACTACGAAACGTAAACAACAAATATGTCACACGTTACGTATAATAATTAGCATTTTTGTTGTTTATTTTGCCTTCTTATTTTGCTAATTGTAATTTACTGCTCTTTTATTCTATTGTAGACTCGTCAGCTAGAGATTATCGATACGGATACAAATCTAGACTTTTTCCAAGCCGGGCCACCAAAAATCCTCGACAAACACGAAGAAAAAGGAACAAACAGCATCTAATGATGCGTAAGTATCTACATATCTACTTGGTACAAGCTGACTAAAAATGAACATGAGTAAGACGAAAATCATGTCAATCAAACACTCATGTCCCGCTTCACCCGACAATCGTTGAGAACTCGGTGCTCGAAATTGTAGACGAGTATATATACCTAGGACACACAGTCCAGCTAGGTAGGTCCAGTTTCGAGAAAGAGGTCAACCGCCGAATCCAACTCGGATGGGCAGCGTTCGGGAAGCTCCGCGATGTCTTCTCGTCCAAAATTCCTCAATGCCTGAAGACGAAAGTCTTCGAACAGTGCGTGTTACCAATGATGACATACGGATCCGAGACATGGTCGTTAACTATGGGCCTCATAAGAAAGCTCAGAGTCGCTCAGAGAGCAATGGAGAGAGCTATGCTCGGAATTTCTTTACGCGATCAAATCAGAAATGAGGAGATCCGTAGAAGAACCAAAGTCACCGACATAGCTCAACGGGTTGCGAAACTGAAGTGGCAATGGGCGGGGCACATAGTTCGGAGAACCGATGGACGTTGGGGTCCCAAGGTGCTGGAGTGGCGACCGGGAAGCGCAGTGTTGGTAGACCCCCCACTAGGTGGACCGACATCAAACGAGTCACAGGGAGCCGCTGGATACAAGCGGCACAAGACCGTGGCATGTGGAAGTCCCTTCAAGAGACCTATGCCCAGCAGTGGACGTCAATCGGTTGATAACGACGACGACGACGACAAGCTGACTCCCCCTGCTTCATAAAAATGCTAGAAATAAAAATGTTATAAACAGTAATACTAAATATAAGTTTTACGCCCAGTCTGTGTTCCGAAACGAACGAACTAAGGTCGAGTCCAGACTAAGTAACACCTTTCAAACTATATTACATGCAATATAACCACTACCGCCACTACAGCCTTTTTAACGTCCCACTGCTGGGCACAGGCCTCCTCTTTCATAGGAGAGAGGGATTTAGAGCTTAGACCCACCACGCAGCTCCAATGCGGGTTGGCGGGCTTTTGTCACATGATAGTGAAAATAACCGGGAACAACTGCCGTGCTCTCCGAGGCAAGGGGGCAGTTGGCGGTGTTTCACACCGCCCACTACCAACTTCGGGCTGGCACTGAGAATTTCTTGACAGAAAAACCGACTACCTAAAAACTATTTGCCCGACCCGGGAATCGAACCCGTAACCTCGTCACAGTCGAATACTCTAACCACTATATCAACGAGGCAATATAACAATAGACTTTTATAGCAAATTAGGTTTCAATACTAAGGGATAAAATATAATAAACATAAAGTATAATAGGAAAAAATTATTGCCATTTTACAAACTGGTTTTTTTATAGGTAATTTTTAATTGCACATCTAAAATACTAAACGTGCAATAAATATACTGACTTGCATACTAAATGATACCGTATTACTATTAATTTGTACAACTAATATACTGATTTGCACACTAAATTATTTCTTAGTTATGGTCCAAGAACGAGCGAAGCGAGCTCGGGACTTGCGGCACCCCAACTCAGATAGGTTAGGTTAGAAGGGACAACGAACAGGGGGATGGCGGGGTCTATAAGACTCCGCCATCACCTTCGTTGTTATTTTTTTGTTTTCTTTTCATACTGCCCAGAAAAAGGAACCCTGCGAAGCGAGGCTTCGTCAACTGCATTTGGTAACATCTATTTAACGATTTAATATTATATTGTATAACTGTCCACTATAATATTATCCCCTGCGTAGTGCCCTGCGTATGCGCACACACTTGTGCACTAGAATATCTCCTGCGTAGTTGACCCTGCTTCTGTTGAGATTGGCCGCTTTGGCCGAGATTCGGAGCGCTGTGGTCATAAAGTGGGTGGTCCCGGGTTCAATTTCCGGCAGGGGCAATTTGGGATTTTATAATTTCTAAATTGTCTCTGGTCTGGTCTGATGGGAGGCTTCAGTGGTTGGCTACCACCTTACCGGCAAAAGCCGTGCCGTCAAGCAATTAAACGTTCCGGTACGATGCTGTGTAGAAACCGATCAGGGGTATGTATACCTCTTTCAAGTTAGCCCGCTTCCATCTTAGACTGCATCATCACTTAACATCAAGTGAGATTGTATTGTATTGTATTTACAGAGGGGACGCCGCCAGGCGGGTGATCAGTCCTATGTAAGGACCATTTCACCCAATTGCCCGTATTTGGACACAGGTTACTGGTGTCCTGGCAGTTTGTTGTGCACCGGTTTAAGGGGGGCAGCCCCTCAAACCTTCCCACGACTTTCGTAAACCTAAGAATGTATACCCTATAGAGAGGTGTCTTCTTTTTAGGGTTCCATACTCAAAGGGTAAAAACGGAACCCTATTAATGTCACTCGGCTGTCTGTCCGTCCGCCGGTCACAGGTCTGTAGCTCATAGACTAAATGAGTTGAGTAGAAAAACCTAAAATTTTGGTATTTGGTGTAGAACGTTAACCCAAAACTAAATATTGAATTAGAAATTGAAGTAAATTATTTTTCAGAGGGGCATGGAATATTTTTCAGGGGGGCTTTCCCATACATGAGAAAGGAGCCGAAAAAAATTTTTTTTTTAACCTAACTTGTGGGGTATCATTATTTAGAACTTATTAAGTAGAGCACGAACATATATTTTTTTAATTTTTTGCTTAAAAAATAAGGAAATGGGGGGCATCAAAGTTGTTAGGTTTAGACCATTTTTGTGATGGGGGCTATCTCAAAAACTAAACCAGTTAGGAATATGAAACTTAGGTATATTATGAACCATATACTGTATTTAGACAACAAATACTAAAAATAATGATTTATAAAGTAATTTGTAAGCTGTGATCAAAACAAACGAACACTTTTTGGGTTTTTCTTTCACGGTTTGTTGCGATGTCTAGCTCGGAAATGAAATATTTCTCACGCCCAAAATATTATGTTGTTCATAATTATGTACGGAACCCGAAAAGAGCGAGGCCCGACTCGCACTTGGCCAGTTTTTTGATAATATCGTTAGGTCTTGCAGTTCCCTTCTTACCAATAAGTACATAGGGCAATCAGCTATGAAGTGAAAGCTAGTTTCTTTTTCTCCACACTCTGGACAGGATGGGTCTTCTACGAGTCTCATTATTGCAAGATATCTATTAAGCAGATAGTGTCCAGTTGTTATATGTACCTGCTACCTAGGTAGTGTAGTAGAGTAGGCTAGGTTTGGGTCCGCAGAATTACATACATTTTATGTGTCATACTAAGTATAGGTGAATGGTTTTATAATGTTCTCCAACCTAACTTCCAATCTATACAAGATTAGTTTGTATGCGTACTACTCTTGTATAATTTGGACGATCTTGATTAAAAAGTAATTTACAATCTATACGCGACCAGTTTCACACCCTTGCGGTTTGGCTTTGTATAGAATGGAAATACACGTAACCGTGCACAAACTCCAAGGAATCACTCTACAGTATAGCTGTACTGACTTCGGCCCAAGAGTTTTTGCAAAAGGTCAATGTTACGTAGGCGTAGCAGAGTGAAGTCTTTGGACAGAATAGGTATATTAGACTTCAGCAATAGGTCTGGCAATATCAGAAAACATATTAGTGACATATGTATACATTTATGGTTATAACTTCGTACGTAAGAATGATAACTCGATGTGTTATATATTAAAACCTTCCTGAAAGTACGATAGTGAAACAATCATCAAAATCGGTTCATTAGTTGCGGAGATAATCGCGAACATACTTACATATATACATACATACATACTTACATACATACGGGTCGAATACAGAACCTCCTTTTTTTCAAGTCGGTTAAAAATTAGTGTGCGATTCAGTATTTTAGGCGCTACTTTCGAATATTAATAGTGGGCACATTTAGTGTGCAATTCAGTATTTTAGGTGCTACTTTCGGAACATTTTGTGTGCGAAAGAGAATCAATAGATATACGATTAAGTACCACCCTTTTTTAATTGATAATTTTTTATCGCCTATAATCTCTAAACACATTGTTTACTTTTTAGATGTTCTTGGAGCCTTTTGAATTGCACTTAGGGCAGAAAATATCTAAACGAGCGAAGAACCATGATGATAACGAGTAAATAATATTTCAAAAACCAATGAAAATACTGTTATATAATTATTGTGTGCTTATGATTATGATAATCAAAATATATTGGGACAGGGTAGTCAAAGCGAACTAACATGTATTTTATAATATTATTATCTTACAAAGTGTACGAAACATTATCTCCACCGTAATGTAATAGACAAATTTGTACAGAAAAAATTATTTTGTTTTGCAAAAATTGCATTGTCGATTCAGTCTAACATGCTCGCGCGCAGATTTGCTAAAAGCAGTAATGAAGTGAGGGGCACCCTCCTCAGGGCTTACTGTCAATGTTTATATACCTGTCAGTTGTGGTACTGGTACAAGAGGGTGTCCTTCAGCACCATAAGGGTGCAGTATAATAACGCATACCGCATCATTATGAAATTTCCCAGATACTGCAGCGCATCGAGTATGTTTGCTGAGTCGGGGGTGCCTGATTTCTTTGCTGTTATCAGAGCACGTATAGCTTCCTTCTGGGAAAGATTGCGTAACTCTAGTAACAGCATCCTCCAAGTGGTGAGCCAGGACTTGCGCGGTCCAATGATTGCTCATTGGATCAAGATGATCGAGATCCAAATAGGAAATAACTCTGCACACCTTCAGTGTGCAGCGTTAATTTAATAGGTATATGTAAATTTATATATATAGTATTCTATATCACCTATTCTATTGTATTTGATTTTAATTTATTTAATTAATTTTTGATATGTTTTTTGTATTTCTATATTCATACCTACTTGGGTTTTTACCTGAATAAAGAAAATTATTATTATTATTATTAAAAAAATCCATCCATCCATCCATCCATTACATGTTTCAAAGAACATTGAGCAAAATTCATGTTACGTCATTTCGCTTTGACTCTGCGCTAATATGTCTTGATATTTGATCCCTTACGTGCATAGCATACATATTATTATAAGTACTTTTATTTTATAATACGACTGTGTACGAACTATCTAGTTGTGTCCTAATATCTTTTTTCTCTTTTGTGTCATTTTGCTCATCATTCAGACCGATTACTAAAAAGTTAGTTTTAATTTTAGTACTTTTGATGTTTAAATAAATGACTTTAAATAACTTTCTTATTTTATTTCCAATATTTGGTATCCTTAGCGACCATGCAAGAGACACGGTGTGGCGCCGGCACCACAGAATTTTTCATATATTATGTAAGTATAAAAGTTGGTAAGTATCTACGAAGATCATGAATACATCAATGTAATAAGGTGGATTCACGTTATTCATAATATAATGTAGATTCAGCCGTATTTTACATAGAATATAATATATTCACATTTAAAAATGTGTGAAATATTATACCTAAATACACATAGTTCTGTTATTTTACATTTCATAATATTGTCTTGTATGATTTTCTTTTATATATGCACATTCTAAGTAGGTTTTCGAATATACATATAAACAAAGTTTTGACAGCGAAAAAATATTATGTTACTTAGTCTGGACCCACCCTTTTGTCAATTATTTTTATCGATTTGTAAAATAATTATTATCACATTATCCTACTAACTATATCTAATATTATAAATGTGAAAGTGTGGATGTTTGGATGTTTGTTACTCAATCACTCCGCAACTACAAAACCGATTCGGCTGAAATTTTGAATGGAGATAGCTTATGCCCTGACTTAAAACATAGGCTTTTTAACTTTTATCCCGGAAAAAATCACAGTTCGCACGGGATTTTGAAAAAAAAAACAAATCTATAGCAACAGCTGTAGGTAGATTACTATAGCAAACTTCCTTGAAAGTAGGTATAAAGGTTGGAAAAGGAAGCGGGAACGGGAACCGGAAATCCACGATTCCCTCGGGATTTGTGAGAAACCGAAATTCACGCGGGCGAAGCTGCGGGCAGAAGCTAGTTTTAAATAATTTTGGGGGATAAGTAATCAATTACATTTGTAGTATCTCTGGATTTTCAATTATTTTCTTTATTTTTTAGGATTCCATTCCTCAAAAGGAAAAACGAACCGTAAATGAAAAGGAAATAGGCATGATTGTGCATTGTACTGTCCAATGTCCATATGTCATTCTTTCTCGCTTTAGTTTTACGTGTAGCTATGGTAGCTGCATACTCTTCTTTACTGACGATGTCTCGCTCTCTAAATGCAGGACGAGACAGCAATATTTTAGGCTCCGCCCACCAACGACTTCTCGCTTGCATGGAGAGCGCTCTTAACTAATTAATCTACTAGGGAATCACAATCCTTATAAGTTCTAACATTTATTAAACCATAAACAAAGCGTGTCAACTCAATATTTCACCGATTTTGATTAAAGTGAAAAATGACCGTCGGCTGGCTAATTTAATTCAGCAATCAAAGCCAGGGGAGGGCAATCTTTGGTCCCCTGTACAATATTAAATTAATGTTATAATAAAGTTTAATTTCGCACCTGTCGCTCTGTCACACCGTGTGACATCGTTCCATTTCCGATTATTATTTATTTTGAGTTTCAATGGCGCTGATGGTTTGTTCGGTAAATTGATTTTCGTTGCTGAAAATCAATATTGCAATTTTGACGGTGGGTACGTATTTATTAATTTCACAGCAAAGTTTATTATTATACTTAATTGAAAAAAAATTGGTTTTCTGTAAAGTCGGATTACGGACGATAATTTTACGTGATAACGTCATAAAAAAACAAAGAGAGATAGTTGCGTCACAAGCTGAACGCTTAGGTCGATCGTGCCTTCTCTATAGCTTGTTCCGCGCTCTCGCTTGCACGTGATACGTGACAATGAGTCATGATTTTTCGGTCGTGTAGCCGGCGTTCATCGATTCATAAGACGTTATGACGTCAAAAATTTGTTTTTCATAGTATGTTCTCAGTTACTATCAATAAGTATAGAGCGAACATATTTTATAATTATTTTAACTTTCTATTAATACGTAGTAGGTAACATAATTGCAGGCTTTTAGAAAAATTTGATTAGATTTCAACACTTACTAATAATCTCTCTCTTGTCAATATCATCAATACCCTTGCCAAAACAAACAAACTGCATACCTGAAACAAAATAAATCAAAATTAGTTTTTTATTAGTGTATGATGTAATGTAGGTACCTATTACATACACTGTTTTTAATCACCTCAGATAGTTTTCCAGTATCTCCTACAGTTACTATTTATCCATACAGTCACATTAAAAAAATCACTGTGTAACACAATACACAAAAACGTTAGATATGCATGTAGAGGGAAAAAAGAGTAGAGAGAGACAAAAGAAAAGATGAATGGAGTGTGTGAAACAAGATATGCGTGTAAAAGGGGTGAATGATGCGTTGATATATTTAATATAACAGAAGTGAGTGGAGGAAGATATCTTGTGCTGACCCCACGTTGCCCACGTAGATTGAGAAAAGGGCCGGAATAGGAGAACACTGCAACACAAAAAGTAAAATCGACTTTGGATTTTGTTGCACTACCGTGCAACAGAATAAAAAGTAAAATCGACTTTGGATTTTGTTGCACCACTGTGTAACAGAATAATAAGTAAAATCGACTTTGGATTTTGTCGCAGCACTGTGCAACACAATATAAAGTAAAATCGACTTTGGATTTTGTTGCACCACTGTGTAACAGAATAATAAGTAAAATCGACTTTGGATTTTGTTGCACCGAATGTAACAAAATTGTTAAATATTTCGCATATAAATAAATAAAAATAAAACAAAATTGGCTATTTCACGATCTACACAGTCACCCTTGCCTTCATAATACTGTGCTAGTTTAAGCCCTAAGATTTATAGAGCGCCTTCACCGCATGGCCCTATAATTATGTTATTAAAGATATAAGTTTACAATTACAGTATTTAGACGTAATACGTTACACTATTCCGGGCCACGCCCACCGCTGCCGGCCTGAATATGCATAATACATGGATTATGAATTCAATGTAAAGTATAACGAAGCTATTTTATTTACCGACAAATTTTCGTTGTTTTCAGATTTGTGCGTATTTTTTGTCGAAATAACTACAATCAGATCAAATATAGGTACATGTTTTAATTTTAAAACTGTAACTTACAGAAGGTTTATTCGTGTTTACATTACAGAAAAATAATTGAAGAAAAGTTAAACTTTGTGGTTACAGGACTTAAAAAATCTTCACAGGGTGTCAGTTTTACCGATTTATTTTTTGATATTTTTTACCTGTACCTGGCCAAGATTACTTTTTTACAGTTTTCTGATAACTATCACGACTTGGCCTATCACCCGTTTTCGGCTTTATGTTGATTTGAGGAACACCTTGTATTTAATTTTAATATCTCTTTCAAAGATCAATTATTTTATTTTGTCGTGAAATAAAATGAAATTCCGTTTCATCGATTTCGTATGGTACCTAATAACTTGTATTTCACCGCAGCCTCATATAATTCATCATACTATGTAAATTATTACACGTATTTACAGAATAAATATTTGTATACCTACCTATACTCAGTAATAACAAGTCACGGATATTTCGACATAAATACTTGTCTAATATTTTTAATTTTGTAAGTTACTTCTACAACGTTTTCAATGCGGCTTTGATAAATAGTTAAGTAAAAATTGAACACGGAAAAATTAAACAGTATTGGCAACTATAAAATAATTAATTAATGTTTGTATTATTTTACAGGATATACAGAATCGAACGCTTGCGGCAATTCCGTCACCAAGTCATCAATCACTCGTAACAGTGTACAACCAAATCATCTTCCGTTCAAGCGGAGAGGTTTGCATATTAATTAACCGCCGGATGTGAGCTTCATAAATCTCGACTGTGTGACCTTTGTGCGTATTTATGCGATAGGTTTGTTAATATGTATGGAGTTTCGCAAGGTAGATCTTTAGGGCTGCTGCTGTTAACTTTGTATATATTTTATTATTAATAAGAACATGTTTTAGCTGTGAGACTTCAGAATGATTTTTTTGCGAAATGGGCATTTAGTGCTTTTGCAATTATTTACGTTTATTTTTTAAATCACAGATTAATAAAGTCAAAATAAAGCTTTTCGTTAACAATAAGTAGTTCATATCTAATGATCTAGACACTTTCAACTTTCAATTTAAAGGTGACAAAACATTGTGGTTTGTAATATTCGCAAAAGAAAATAACAGTTACTAGAATAACGTAGGAAATCATTGCAACATTTTGTCAGTGCGACAACCAAGCTAAGTAAAACATCCAATAGCTGAGCAAACAGAAACGACGTGGACATATCTAGTATAGGAACACAGTATACATAGACAGGTTGTATTTACTAAACCGCAAACACAAATAGACGATATCTGTTCAAATATTAACAGTGGTAAGGCAGGAGCCCTAGTCCCATTGATCGGTCTACCCCTTCATTACAGATTACGCTCAGGAACCATGTTCCGATGATGGATAGCCGGAACTTACCGGTACTGTGGTAGCTACGTCGGCCGCCTATAATTGTATATTTGCTACATATACAATTATATATTACAATTTATAACGGTTTGTATAATGTACGTGGATTAAATCATGTACATACTGCTAATGATTTCATCCACGTGAATTTAGAAATTTAAAAAAAATCTAAGGGAGTTTAATTTTCCGAAATAAAACTAAGACTAGATTATTAGCCTACAACCAGTCTTATCTAAAAAATGACTTCAATTACTGATTGTTACGAATTTTATACTAGTTTTATTGTTAGCTCACTTGACATCGATACTTATAGGTAACAACTATACAGATACCTTTTGCATAGCCCAAGAATTTTATCTCACAACCACTCCCACACTACGATATAGCGTTATCCCATTGTCCGGTAACCATAAGTTAATGACACGGACAGACAAACGTACAAAGTAATTTACCTATTGATATCGATAAATTGATAGCTCTGGCGGCGTGAGATAATGCGGGGCAAAAAGAGGATACTCATATCTCTTGTATAGATGTTAATTTCTCTGTACAATGCGGCGTTACCAGGCAGTTTTTTAATGACGAAGGTATCTTTGGAGGTGTTTTGTTAAGGGGAATAATTACCATAATAATATCCAGCAAACTTTACGATATCTGTAACCCCTGTTTAAGAGGAATTGATCATTAAGAAATTTGATTTCTATAAGAACTAAAATAGCTAATTGTTAATACTTAAATACTGATAACAGTGGCAGTTATGACAGTAATGACATTTATAAAGAGCGACTGACTTGTTGGAAATTGACTGCAATATTCTGACTGAAATATCTGACGACTTTATTGTAACTATTTCAAGCCAACACAGCAAATATTTTTTTTTTTTAATTTTATATCTCCGTACTAAGATTTTAATTTTGAAATACAAATTATAACTTACTGCTCATCTCATCAATAATAAGAAATAAATTATAGTGTATCGATGATAGCTTCGCCTTAATAGAATCTTTTCGGATGATTTGCGGCAATTATGGAAAGAATCGATAGAACTAATAAGTAATACAATAATACGATGATTTTCATATTATAATTATCATCCATTAGAATATATAAAGGAATGGGTATGTCATTTATTGGCATTTATAAGGTATTGTGACTAAGCTCATTTTGATGGACCAATTATTTATTTCCATACGGAGCAACGGAACTTAGACAACTTATCCATGAGACCTAAAACATCAAACTCTTTACAAGATTATTTAAATAACTTGTCAACAAGTGCATCGTGAATAATTGTTATTTTCCAAGGTGCAAGTGTTAGGGTCAGTCAAAGGTACGAGTAGGTCTTAGGGCCAATTATTAGTTTTTGTGGTGGTAAAGAGAAATTAAAAACCATATAAGTAAAATAATAACAATAAACTTAAATGCAATAATCATAAAGATTTAAGTGCATTACAAAGAAGACAAAGCTACTTACATCTTCAGATGAGAAATGAGAAAATTCATTATTTTTCAGTAATGGTAATGACATAACATTAAAAATGACTCAAGTACAGGAAGATCGTAATAAAATCAAAATAGAAATATAAACCTTCTTACATTAGGCACAAAGATGAAAATGGTACATCAGCTCTCGGGTAAGTATAACCTAAAATTAATGATACCAAGGTGTTCCGTGTGAGCTTTAATTATGTAAATATGATATCCCGTCCATCTGTTCATATCGGTAGCCGACCTCACTTAGCCGAGCTGAAATAAGAATATTTAATTAGACCCACCCCCCTCACAGTCATTAAGGAGGCTAATGATACGGTCGGTGCTTAAAAGTGGTTTCAATTATGGTGTTCCGATGTTTATGTCTTTAATTGTTTAATAGTATCTCACTTTATTCCCGTACTTGTGTATTTGTGCTTTTGATGCTAAAGATTAATAATTTACATTGGTAAGGTTTTCATTCGGTAAAGCAACTTTTAAGAATTGTATCTCTGTAGTCTCTACTATGAGATGATATTGAACCCGATTGGAATCTATATATACATATAATAAAATCGTAGAATTGCCGTATCTGTAAATAAAATGTGTACTTAGCTGTAATTCATTAACGCGTGGTCCGACTTCATTCATTCTTTTTTGTTAGAAAGGGGATACTTTAAAGATTACCGGCTTATTTCTGAAAAGCTGTATCGATTTTTATGGGACTTTCTCTGGCGGATGTTTACAAATGTAAACATCCGACAGTGAAATTTTAACAGTTTTTAGCAAGGTTGAGCTCAAAGGAGCTTAGGAAAAACAAAATGATTCCCACGGGATTTAAAAAACTAATATCCACGCGAACGAAGTCGCGGGTTTCCGCTTGTTTTAAATATTTATACAGATTACAGTGTTTAGCAAAACAAAACTTATAGGTATGTATACTCTATTTAACTGAAATCTTTTTAGGTAAGCATCATTTAATCACATACAACGCATATCTGGAAAAAAGTATTGTAAATTATGTACATATTTCATACAGCAAATTTTATAATTTTTTTTATGTTCCATAGGTTTTTTATTTTAAAGGTTATTTTAAGGTTTAACGTTGGAGTTTGATAAAGTTTTAAGTTACATTGAGATTCAAGTGAGGAAGAATTTAAAAAACACGAGTAAATCAAAGTCGACAAACGGAATATATTGATGTTCCTTTTAGTGAAATACTGAGTGATAAGAAAATATATATTTCGTATATAAAAATGAATGCCCATAATAAAGTCGACGCCCACATTCGTGGGTTCGATAATGCGGTAAAGGCGCAGGTGACATCGGCCGCACTTAGCCACCCACGTGCCTATAACACACACGATACCTTTTATGTATTACGAGTATATCTACTACATCCATGATAATATATTTAAAACAATGTCACTAAAACGTATGTTGAGTAATATCGGTACTTGAAATTTCAAAATATTTTATCTTTCTTACGGCCTTCGCCTTAATACGATTAACTAGAGCTACCCGGCTAAATATCTACTTATAGTTATTTATGCAACTGTTGTATAATAAGGGGTATTAAAACACGAATGTGGGTTTATCACATGAGTGTTTTAATACTTAATTATCAACAGTTGCATACAAGACTTTATATACACCCATAATATGAATCCTCTATAAAATATTCTGGTTTGGACGATGTAATGGTAGGATTTAGGACATTGGGTGTTTTAACGTTGGCAATAAGCTAACTGTTTCAGAATCTTTAACAGAGGATTTAAAGCATGGGTGTAGATAAAATACTTAACTGATGAATGAAAAACAGCCTCCTATAAGCTCACATAATTTTATTTGAACGGTAGTAATAGGCGAAAACGCGTTTTATTATTTTTTTGTATTTGTCCAGACAGACATGTGGGCTAATCTTGGGAACGGCTGAACTGATTTTGATGGGACATTCACCGACAGGTAGAGGATTATACAAGAAGTGACGTAGGCTACCGATATTCCCGGAAATCAAAGGATTCCCGCAGGATTTTTAATAATCTCCAATCCAAGCGTACAAAGTTGCCATCAGCTAGTCCTACAAAAAAGGCATGTATATCTAATTTAACTAAGTGGAAATTAGACCAGCGAACTCCGTTAAGTAATGAGGTATTTCTGAAGTAATTAGAGGTGTGACTCAAGAGGAAAACGGGAAAACGAAAAACGCAAAGATGCTTTAAAAATCCCCGGGCTAATTAATACAGAAGAGCAAATCATTGCAGAGTTTCGCAGTTTTAAAACATCAAAGGGCGGTAGTGTCGTTAGTGTTTCAAATTTATTTTTTATAAAAACTCCAAAAGACTACGACACAACTTTTACCGTAGATTTCCTGATATATTAGACCGCAACGCGTAAATAAATGATGAAACCTTACGAATAAATCTGATCTCCCGACTTCATGCTGTCTTGTCTATTCTTCCACGGTAATTTTGTAAAGCCATTCATTCCTCTGGCGTGGTCCATAAAAAACAATTTACCCTAATTTACTTCAAACTTTTTCAACTTTTATTTGCATAGTTGAATTAAAACATCTAAAAAGTAGTAATAGTTTTTAATCATTATACATATAACGTTACGCAGTAGTTGCATCGGTTAGCGTTCCAAACACGTTATTATGTGTACAATATTATGTTAAACATGTTACATAATTATTATATAAATAATAGATATTTTGGATTATCTTATGTCGTTCAAATATTCGGTTTATCAAACATGTTATTAAGTTTGTGTGTTTACCATATCTCTCCCTGTTTTCATATATTGTTTTTCTATGAAAAAAAAATAATTTTTAATGAACTTCATTTTAGGCAAAAATTTACTATTTCCCCTTATTGTGTTACAAAAAATATGTACGCGTATATCTTATAAATCAAAAATATATAGTCAAATGTAATTATATTCTGATAAATACTTCTTATTTCACTATAACTTTCCATTTGAAAAAAAAAAAAAACTTTTTTGCGTTTGATAAATCGAAGATAATGTCAAAAAATGAGGTTTGTAAATATCTTAAAGGAACCAATATTCACTTAAAGTAACTCAGCATTTGCTGATTTTAAAACATAAAAAGTTACAATATGTACAATGCACAAGCTGTACCTACAATGTAACAAATTATGACACCAGCCGATTGCTTCCATGCAATTTTGTCATTAAGAAATTCATTAACTGTGTAATAACCTCGATTTAATTAAAGTTACACATTTTAGAAATTTGTGTAATTGCAAATGTAAAAATTCTTTCGGAATCAATTTATAAAAGTATATGCTCAACCCCACAAAGATTATATTATGTGCTTTGTGCAGTCACTTTAACAGTCATTTGAAAAAAACATCTTTATTAAGTGCTTTATTAAAAGTAATAAGTGTTTTTAATCCTTTATTAAATTCATTGAAAGTTTGATTCATTTAATTCCTTGAAATTTAAGTCCCAGTTTTCTAAATTTGTTCATGGCGTCCCTGAGAGAGTGGATTAGGTTCGTATAATTGAGTTAGATTACTTTGAAGCGAGTCGGATTACACGGTAATTAGAAATATGATTAGTGACAGGTGGATATTGGTAATTAGTTCGATCGAGTGTAAACTTGAGAATTAATGAAGCTACTCAAGTTGGTAGTAGCCTAAGTGTCAATCTTGTGATGAAGTTTGGTCATCCGGTCACTTAGGTCAAGCTGTCTTATGGCCTAAATTAATAACGTAACGTACTCTAAATGTACTAATCCAAAATGTATGGATACGAATGTCAAAAATTTAATCTTGATATGTAGAAAAGTAGATAGTATTTACTTGCCAATTGATAAAATAGATTGCAATATCATTACGTAGATTGAATAATATTGACATGCTTTAGGTACTACATAATATCTGGATTACATTTTCTTCTGTACCTAGATTTTAAATTAGATAGGTTATTAATTTCAACCGTATATACAATAGTCGTATATAACTTTGATATGTGGTTATTCAAGGGTCCGAGGATCAACAAATTCCTCAAAAGCCGGCAATGCTCAATATTGTTTGGCAAAGGCAATATTGTTTCTTTAGTGCTGGAAATGTTCATGGGCGGCGATAATCACTTAACATCAGTGGGTCTACCATCAACTATAATCGCGACTCAATTAAAGACCTAAACTGAACTGAATCGCTATTTCGTACCATGAACTCTTTTATCCGACCAATAGACGTCATGACGTCATGAACGAAACAAAAACCTAGTATAAAAATATAGAAACAAAAAGATACTTCATGGTACGAATTCAATGCGATTTATTTTAAGCGCCGATATTGAATAGCATCGGAATTGGATCGTTAGATTAAAGATTGTAGTAGGCCTCCTGGTGACCCGCTTGCTCGTTTGCCCGTTATTTTTATCATTTATGTATTTTACATAACATTTTGATAAAGTTCGGTCACCGACCCAGTTACCGCCTTCAATCAGGGTTGCTTAACTAACACAATATTTTCACAGTAATTTCATCGCCATCAAACGGTCTTCACCAGTATGTGATCATTATCGCAAACCGTATACGGAAAATTAGATAGCACGAGGACCTTCCAGCCTCTATGCGTCAACGCATCAATTTATAACCCTAGTTTAATAATGAACACTATATAACCCTAGTGCAGTAATGTACAGTTAGTGTAATGTAAAACGTCTGCCCATCATTAGATATAAAATGATCTTAGAGGCCAGGGTGTCATGGTATGGCACGTACTTCTCTATATCCCGAATTAGGCCGGTACAAATTATATAAGCGAAAGCGGTTGCAAATGTCATCCTCGAATACGTTTATTCACCAACTAATAAAAAGCACAGTGCTGATTAAATTGAACACCAATCTTAAACTAAACTAACAGGATCAATATTAGTTTTCTATGGACACCTGTTACCTCAGCTGTTTCAAAATAAAAAGAAGAAAACTTGTCGACTTGATTTGTAAATTGCATACAGAGAAATCTTAATCTTTTTATGTAGGAAATGAATGCAATAATTTAAATATTCTCGTCTTAAAACTTTTAGATCTAGTTTTTTTTCGTATTTAAAATCCAAGTAGATATGTCCTTTGTCCCTTGGAACATTTGTCCCTGTATATCATTGAGCAGAGGTCCCTGGTCTCTTAAACTGTTTTCACGGTAACGCAGACTGGTTTACAATCCAGACACATTCTTGGGCGAAGAACATGATAAGCGCGATCTAGCGTAAAGCGCTGCATAATTTAGGATACATCACTAAAAACACCAGAAGCTTGTTTACCCGCTGTCGCTCATCAATGTAACGTAGAGGCTAACGGTATAGCACGCTAACAGCGGATTCATAACGGTAACCCCTTTGTGCCTATCCCATATTTCTAATAAAATGCCTGCATCGTGCGTGGTGGCTCAATGGAGTAACCGTATTTGTTATTTGCATTAAGGCGCGGTTTATACAGTATTGGCAGGTGTAGTGCCATGGCGTAACACTTAGGTCCAACAAGAGATAAAGTTCATAAACTAAAACCCGACTACTATAAAATAATAATTTAGTGTGCAGAAAAACGTGTATTCAACTGATTTAGATTCAAATGGAAGAAAGCGCGGGGCAAGGAGCTAGTAGCGCCATCTGTTATGTATATCCGAAACTAACTTAAAATTCGAGTTTAGCCGCGGAAAGATCACTTCTCGATTTTTTTCGTATATAATATGTAGCCTATGTCACCCGGACCATAACAACGAATCAATTGACGACATTCATCAAAATTGGCCCAGTAGTTTAAGCGCTACGGTGGAACACACATAATCTAATACAAAAATAGGATACAAACATACCTACATACATACATACATACATACATACATACATACATACATACATACATACATACATACATACATGCATGCATGCATACATACATACATACATACATACATACATGCATGCATGCATGCATACATACATACATACATACATACATACATACATACATACATACATACATACATACATACATACATACATACATATTGGCTTTGCCTTCTTGCGATGAAAACTCACCATGTTTGCGCTCAGCTTCATACGTTTCCGTGTTTTTAAAGAGTCGTCTCTCAAAAATCCCGGCGACGAGGTCTCGCTGACAATTTCACCTCCGCGCAAATAAAAAGTTCCCGAAACCGACTTACGTGGTGGTGGACGCACTTAAAATTCTTTTCAATATAACTTTCTCGTACATTTCGCTGAGTCAAAAAGAGACGGGACGTCTTGAATGGAACTTTCGAGATTTACGATGAAATCTAGTTGAATTCTGTAGTGTAAGTTGGGATTCGTGTTATTAAAAGTTTTCCGAAGAATTTCGGCCATGTTTGTTTACTTCATGTCGATTGTGAAAATAAATATCTGCTTACATCTCTACTTTTATTAAATTGTAAAAAAGTTTGATGTGACAACTGTGACAACTGTCAGAATTCCACCGAATTAAAAATCAGACCATAGTAATATAATTGTCGTTCCCAATCCTTCTTATAAGGAGTCATTGTTTAATAATTCTTTAAAATTATGAAATATACTTTTATCAAATCTTTCTTTCATTCAGGGTGGACGCACACTAGTCACTATCGTAGCGACTTACTGTAGCATTTCAGCGCCATAAGTTTTTGACGGCGAAACACAACGTCGTCCTTTCAAAAAATGTCGGTGAAAAATATATAAAATAAAATAAAGCGGGATAATTCGCATCGCACCGTTGTCACCTGCTACCGAATAAAACTGCACGACCCCGGGGCGGCGATTCCTTGGAGAGGATTCTTATTTTATTTCTCGCTCCGACAGAAACAAATAGTTCTAAAAACCGAGCGCGAATGAAATCGTCGGCGTGGACCGTCTGCTGGCGAATTTACTATAAGGCATACTTCACGCCTACCAAGTAGGTGGTACTCCGCTTGAAAGGATTAGGCTGAAATCACATTTATCAACCTCGAGTCGCATTTAGCTGGTTGGTTTAAGACACACTTATGCGCGTCGTAAGCAAATGTGCGATTGTTTAAGGTGTGGTAAAGCCTAAGAATTTACTTTAAGGCACTGTTCACACTTCACGCCTATAATAAAATACCAAGTATTCGCCTTGAGAGGATTAGGCTAAACTCACATTTATCAACATCGAGTCGCATTTAGCTAGGTTATTAATATATATATAGCTGCTCGTGCTGATTCACTGACTGATTGATCACCCCTCCTGTAAAATTTTGTATGAAAATTTTTTTTTTCATTAATGGTTTCGTATAGAGGACAAAAATTCATTCGGAACAAAAATATGGAGAGAGCTGATGATTGAGGATTTGGGAGACGGGTGAAGAGCACGCTTAAGGTATTGAAGATAGGTGGGGGGTGCTCGAGCAAATGTCACTCAAAACGTCATCCAATTGGCAGTGAGCCGAAACAAAATTCAAAATGGCGAAAAAAAAGATGGCCGCCATACAAATTTTGTCCGTGTCCATCTCGGAGGGTATAAAAGATGGAAGAGTGGTTTCTTCGGAAAAGATGATCAGGAGCCAAAGGTCTACTCGATGAGTAGGAAAAAAAATCAAAATGGCGGAATTTATTTTTCCAAAGAAAATGTATGGCGAATATTGAGAGGGAGAAGTTGTGAATTATGCAAGGCTTTCAATTAGGCAAGGCAAGGATGCGGTTTATTGGAGAAATCTCAAAGAAAAATATGGGAAGACATGATGATTGAGGGTTTGGAAGATGGTTGATGAGCCCGGGCAGGGTATTGTAGATAGATGGGACTGGGAGGTGCTCAAACAAAAATTGCTCAAAACCTTATCCAATTAGCACTGAGCTGAAAAAAAACAAAATGGCGGATTCAAGATGGCAGCTATACAAATTTCGTTGGTGTCTATCTCACTAAGTATAAAAGATGGAAAAGTGGTTTTTTTGGCAAAAGATGATCAAGACGTGGTTTACTTGATTAACAGAAAAGAAACAAGATGTTGGAATTTATTTTTCCATACAAAATATATGGCGAATATTGAAGAGACTACACGTTGGGAACTATGCAAAATTTGATACAGTTGCTTTTCAAAAAATTTTTTTTATGGAAGAACTCTCATTCTGACAAATTATTCGGAGAAAAATATGGAGAGTGATAATGATCGAGGGTTAGAAATATGGCAGAGATAGGCTGCTCAAACCAAAATACCCGAAAGCAAAACCTCGCGGTCCGCTTTAGCGGGCCGCGCACCCACGCGCCATACTAGTTAATATATATATAGCTGCTCGTGCTGATTGGGTCACTGACTGACTCATTGATCACCTCTCCTGTAAAATTTTGTATGAAAAATTTTTTTTTCACTAATGGTTTCGTATAGAAGATAAAAATTCATTCGGAGGAAAAATATGGTGAGAGCTGATGATTGAGGATTTCAGAGACGAGCGAATAGCACGCTTAAGGTATTGAAGATAGGTGGGGGGTGCTCGAGCAAATGTCACTCGAAACGTCATCCAATTGGCAGTGAGCTGAAAAAAAATTCAAAATGGCGAAAAAAAGATGGCCGCCATATAAATTTCGTCAGTGTCCATCTCGGAGGATATAAAGGATGGAAGAGTAGTTTCTTGGCAAAAGAAGATCAGAATCTGAAGGTCTACCTGATGAATAGAAAAAAAAATCAAAATGGCGGAATTTATTTTTCCATAGAAAATGTATGGCGAATATTGAGAGAGAGAGAAATGTGAACTATGCAAGGCGGTTGATGCGGTTCTTTGGAGAAATCTCAAAGAAAAATATGGGAAGACATGATGATTGAGGGTTTGGAAGATGGTTGATGAGCCCGGGCAGGGTATTGTAGATAGGTCGGAGGTGCTCAAACAAAAATTACTCGAAACCCCATCCAATTGGCACTGAGCTGAAAAAAAACCCAAAATGACGGATTCAAGATGGCGGCTATACAAATTTCGTCGGTGTCTATCTTATCAAGTATAAAAGATGGAAGAGTGGGTTTTTTGGCAAAAGATGATTAAGATATAAGGTTTTCTTGATGAACAGAAAAAATCAAGATGGCGGAATTTATTTTTCCACACAAAAAAAATTACTTTGATGGTTTCGTATAGAAGACAAAAAATCATGCGGAGGAAAATGTGGAAAAAGCTGATGATCGAAGATTTTGGAGACGGGTGAAGAGCACGGCCAGGGTATTGAAGATAGATGGGACGTGTTCAAACAAAACCTGCACGAATCCTCGCGGTCCGCTTTAGCGGGCCGCGCACCCACGCGCCCTACTAGTTATTTATATTTCGAGAAAATCTATTATTGGCCAATACTCTTGCTACTCTATTTTATGTAGAACTAGAAAATGCCCGCGGCTTCGCCCGCGTGAATTTCGGTTTTGCACAAATCCCGAGGGAAGCGTGGATTTCCGGTTCCCGTTCCTGCTCCCTTTTCCAACCTTTATACCTACTTTCAAGGAAGTTTGTTATAGTAATCTACCTATAGCTGTAGCTATAGATTTCGTGGAATCCCGTGGAAACTCTTTGATTTTTCGGGATAAAAAGTAGCCTATGTTTTAAGTCAGGGCATAATCTTTCTCCATTCAAAATTTCAGCCAAATCGGTTCAGTAGTTACAGCGTGATTGAGTAACAAACATCCACACTTTCACATTTATAATATTAGTAGGAAGTAGGAATTAGTAGGAATAGTAGGATATTATTGTTGTTTAATATAACGAACTCTATATGACAAGAATATTCTCTTCGTATATCTGACCAGATGGTAATTGGTGATGCAGTCTAAAATGCAGCGGACAAACATGGAAAAGGTATGTAAGGTACATTTAAATGAAACCCATACCCCAGGTTATTACTACGTGGTACCTATCGTACCGGTATCCTTATAAGATTGACCACTGCGCAGGTGAGGTCATCAAAAATTTACTGTATTTAAAACATAAAAGGAATGTTAATTATGCCTCAGTAATTTCTAACATCCAGCCACTGGGTTAGTGTAAACTAGGCTTTATTTTAACACAAATACTTACAATGGAAACGAATTACTTTAACGTTTTGGGAAAATATTGTTCAAAGGTCCTAGGTACCTGCTGTCCTTTCGGTTTGAAAATTATTCTACCCTACTTGTTTGAAATACCTTTCTGCTTTTATAATCTCGTGTTTGAGCGACGACTTCAACCTGACTTAGTTAGTTGAATAAATGGAGTGTTAAGACCCCTCTCCCAGTTTGACGCTATGGAAGTTTAGGTATCTAACGGCAGGTAGGCTGGCGGCCAGTTACACGGACGACTACTTGGATATAGCGCGACTATGACTATAGTTTTGGTACTTGTATTAAATATTAATTTATAAATTATTTATTTGATATTGTAGTATTATATATTATATATTTACTATAAAATATTTTTAAAATGACTTCGCGTGGGACTTTATCGAATAAGTATTTCATTAATCTACGTTCAACTTACAAAACAAAAGCGACCAGGATAATATGATGTTCTTCTCTATAATGACATGTAGGGTTCCGTATTTATATCATAGGTATCACGCATATTTAGCCTTCAACCATTTTTTTCTAAACTAACTAATAAAAGAAACAATCACCTTTTTAATTATTTAACAATTACCAATTATTATTATTATTATACATATTTCAAATCATCTGTCTGAAAATAACATTACAGAGCTGTTGCATTGCACCTGTTGAAGTTCTTGGATACATTTTCTGATAAGAGTACAATTATTTAAAGTTTACCAATAGAACAATAAAAAGTATGCAATCTTTGTTTACTGCTAAAATGTCGGTTTAGTCAGAAGTGCAAGTGCGACTTTTATTACAGTAATTAGTAATAAACAACAGGTGTTTGTAGTCATTAGGTAGGTACCTAGTATATTTTTTTTGGGAGGAGGGGGCGAATTTTGCTATTTCGTATAATTTTTTTTTCTTCTTCTTTTGATTTCTTCCTTAAAAAAATACAACGGCCATTTTGGATTCCAAAATGAACATCATTTTTTATGTTCAGTCCCACCAAAAAACTTCGGAAATGAAATGACACCCATATTATAAACAAGTGGATAAACCCGCGACTTCGTTCGCATGGATATTGGTTTTTAAAAATCCCTCTCATTGAGAACTCTTTGTTTTTCCTAAGCTCCTTTGAGCTTATACCTTGCTAAAAACTGTTGAAATTTCACTGGCGGATGTTTAGGTACATCAAAATGTAAACATCCGCCAGTGAAAGTCCTATCAAAATCGGTCCAGCCTTTCAGAGATTGGCCGGTAATTTATAAAGTATCTCCTTTCTAACAAAAAAAGAATGAATGAAATCGGACCACCCGTTAACGAATTACAGCTAAGTACACATTTTGACTTTCATCCCCTCTCCCAAGGGAACCGTGCTGAATTTTGGGATAAAAAGTATCCTATATATTACTCCGTAGTATGAACTTAAATCATGCCGAGTTTCATTTCAATCCATTTAGTAGTTTTTACGTGATGCGCGCACAAACATACAGACAAACAGATAAACAGACAAAAATTTCAAAAATAGCTTTTTTATGTTCTATTACTTATCCCTAACATCCACCAGTTATTATTTTGCACAAATCTTCAATGTACACATATGGCAATTCTACGATTTTATTATATTATGTATAGATATGTATAGAAGATAATTTCTTAAAAAAAAATACGACGGCCATCTTGGATTTCAAAATGGAATATTAGTTTATAATATTATATTTCCGTGACTGTCCTAGGTGCTATGCTGTAATTTCACTTATTTGAAAAAATACGCACTATTACTTACTACTCACGCATATTTTTTAGAAAAATATTCATGCTCAAAACTTTGCAGTCGTTGTATAAATTAGTGTTTACACGACTCTCGTACGTGCATCTGGATGGTGGCAAAATTTGCACAGGTCCTTCCCCAACGAGCGCCGGGCGCATACTAAATAAGCTAAGACAATGCGTAGCTATTTATTGTAATTTAGGGTGATGTTTAATAAGTTTTTATGTTTGATCAAATAAATGGATTGTTAATTAAACTATATACATAGATTCGTTAAAAAACATAGTTTATTTCTACATAAACATTTTATTGAATTTATGCTTTTTTCAATACAAAAAATCGTGTTAAAGTAACCGTATAATTCGGGAAATTTGGCGGAAGTTCATTTTTTTTTACCCATTAATTTGATAAAAAATCTATATTCTGGTCTGTAATGTGTCAATAGGACTATATGTCTGATATTTAAGTATTTTTTTCAAGTAAATCAGATGACTTTAAACGACAGATATAGAGCTTCAAAGTTGAGTCTGTTATTTATTTTATTAAAACGAGGTGTGGGAAATTGATCATTACAAAATAAATAAAATAGTTTTTGTAAATATGGTCTGACAAATGTCAATATGAAGGATTAGTTTATTTAAAACATGTATTGAAATATGTGAAAGTCTCTCCTACGATGCTAAATTTGGAGCTTGAAATCTCAGATTTTTCAGAGAAAAGGTAAAACTGCTCTTAAATAAAAGATGTATTATGAAAATGTTGCCGAGAATTGTTCGTTTTCACAGGTTTTTCTGCACAAGAGTGCAAAGTCCCTTATTATGTCCTGTTAAATCAGAAGTTATTTTAAGTTATTACTTACTAGTTTGGAAAAGGTACCTTTCTGTTTTTATAATTTCATTGTTATACAATTAAAATTGTTTTATATAAGTTTAAATTGGAAAATACATAATTTGGAATCGATGAGGTTTTGGTCGAGGCAGTTTTCAAAATTTTCTTCAGTTTGTACGGGCTAATTTTCGGAAGAACTGATCCGATTTAGATGGGATTTTGACAGGCAGAAGGTGGGTTAGACAAGGAGTGATCTAAGCTACAATTTATTCCCGAAAAACTAAGGGTTCCCACCGCATTAAAAAGAAATTAAATCCAACGCGGACGAAGTCGGGTGCAAAAGCTGATCTATACTAATAAATAAAATTGAAGTGTCTGTCTGTAATATCGAAATAACTACCTCATATTAAGATCATATGGTTATTTGAACGATACTATAACCGAATCACACGTTTTTAAAATTTTTGTCTGTCTGTCTGTCTGTCTGTCTGTCTGTCTGTCTGTCTGTCTGTCTGTCTGTCTGTTTGAACGGGCTAATCTTTGGAACGGCTGAACCGATTTTGACGGGACTTTCACATACAAGTAGAGAATTAACCAGGGAGTAACATAGGCTACTTTTTTAACCGACTTTCAAAAAAGGAGGAGTTGTGTTTTTCTACCTATGTACACCGATATCTCCGAGATTTCTGAACCGATTTGCGTAATTTTTTTTTTAATCGATAGAAAAACATTGCGACACTATCCTACAAAAAATTTGGATTCCAACTCCTCAATCCTGATGCTGTAGGGGATCTGATCCCCAAAACTAATGGGATTGAGGCACTGTCGGTTATTTAAATTGATATTGGGGATACCAATTAAAGACTTTATTGTTGAATGACCTTGAGTAGGTACATGTCCAACTCCTCAACTCTGATGCTGTAAGGAATTGCATTCCGAAATCGTAAGGATCCCACGGATTTTTTCCGCTTTGTGGACGGGTTACTACTTACTACAGATAGGCTACTTTTTGTTCTGGGAAATCAAAGTTCCCACGAGATTTTTACAAACCTAAATACACACGGGCGAAGCCGTGGGCATCATCTAGTCTGACTATAATAATTGTCGACAAACTACTCGACATTTTATAGTAAGTCGACACCAAACCAACAAGTCCAAACTCGGTGGGTTTGCGTTTAACGGAGCTGAGCTTGTGACCGCATTCCTGCTCTATCATCAGACCCTGGTATTTATTACAACTACTTATCGAATCCCAACTTCAAATAAAAAACCTATTTGAGCGCTATGATGGCACAAACAGACAGACAAAAGAGTTCAACTTGTAATACCCCTCTCTTCCCGTCGACGATTAATAAATGAGTGTATTTAATTACGGCTGTAAGCTATTATCATATTTTCAATTCATATTTCAAAGCTATTTTCCACGTAAAGTTCTAAGCTACGGCACGTGTACACGTAATAATACCACAGTTTAACGGTCCTAACAGTTAGGTAGCGACTTTGGCGTCGGGTGATGCCGCCGTCTGTGTAGATATCTGTCTACGCTATCCTACGCAAATATAACGCTGTCCTAATCAACAAAATTGGGAAAAATACACACACATTACTCACATAATCATTTAGCAACACACTTAGTTTTGTCTGCGACTTCGTATTCGACAGGATAAAACTTACTAGACTGCATATATAAGTGTTGGATAGCCTAAACGTAAGTTTTGTCACTTTCATACTTTATGTCAAGTGACAAAGACAAATTATGTGAAATATCTATCCGACACTTATCAGGTGGTGAAACGGGCCCTTACAACTTCAAAACACGCTCGCGTCAACCCGCGTCGATCGATACCCCGAATTAAACGAGTCTGTGGTACGCGGCCAGCGCCGCCCGCCCGCCCTGCCTTGCCTAACTGGTAAGGATTGTGCAGCTGTGACTGTGATAATACCAGCTGAAAAGTTAATCTATTAAAAGGATAGAAAATATCGTAACAAACCGTTAACTACTCATATACTCGTAAAACAGTAACGTTAATAACGGTTTAAAACTAAACGACAAACGCAATTATTATGATCCGCCACAAAGTAACTTCTTCAATGAATACGTCCTACTGCGCTGTACATTTGGGCGTAGTACAGATTAAAAATAATATTAAAACAGATGTGACAATAGGTCATTTTGAACTTGATGCCTAAAAGCGTGGGTAAAAATGGTTTTTATGTTACTATTCCTAGGCGAACATTATAAATGATACGATGATTTTGCTCTCAAAGTTGTGGTAGCTTTTTAGATGATTGATTTTTGCATGACAAATATCTGGATAATTTTCTAATCTATCAATCATTCATCACTCGTGCATGATTAACGGTGCTGATTGATGCAAAAAAAAGAGGCAGTGTTTGGGGACTGCCGATAGAAGTGAAAACTGGAAGCGTGCGGTGACGATGACACGAGTATCATGCTTTTTGTTCACCCAAAAAATACACATATATACACAGTATACATATAGCTCATGAAAATCGTTTGGTGACGATGGTCGATGATGCAGTTCCGACGCAGTTCCATGATTTTTGTTCACCCAAAAAGTGCTCAACGAGTCTAAAGAAATTTTCACTTAAAAAATAAATCCCCATAATGTTCTCAAAGTCGTGTGAATTCTACCACTCTACACTTGGCCAGTGTGGCGGACTACGGATTAAACCATTTTCATTCTGGGAGGAGACCCGTGCCCTGTAGTGGGGCCGGTAGTATAGGTCGATAATGATGAAGAGTTCAATATGAGGCAGATATTTCGAAATCACAGACATACACTTCAATTTTTATTATTTGTATGTATAGATGAATAGATAAAATTCCCGCTGTCGTGTCCACAATAATTTAATACCACTCAATATCAAGTGGCACGTCTGCGCCACTCATCTGTGTCCACTGTGCGCCAGAGCTATCGCCGCTTCATTACAGCGCAGATTAATATTTCGACGCAGTAAATACGTTATGCGGACACTGTCCGGAGTTGTCCGAGTAAATTGGCGAAGTTGCCACCCCTGGGGACCGAGCTTTATAGGGTTGACACTTGACAGTCACTGCGCTACCGCTTTGTATAATCTTTGACATAACGTTGTTCTCATGTTGTTATTTGAAGAAATTATAAGAATTAGTATAAAGACAAACCGACTTATTTTTGTTACGTATATGTATATGTATTACATGTTAGGTATGTACCTACTATGTATGATTATGTAGATGTATATGTAGATTTAATTGAAACTGTAACTGTTTACTGTTTTAAAACGAAATTATTGACGCGAGTACTGAAAATTCTAGGATTACAAGATCGCTTAGTAACTAAAAGTTGCTAATTCGATTGTAATTAAATATGTCTAAACAAAATTTTCATAATGTCTAAAAAAAGTGATATATAGTCCGTTCGGTAACATTACGCTTATTGTACCTGTACACTCCGCGCGGCATCTTTTGAAATCGCAGGCGGTCCCTTTGGCAAGACGCCGCGCGTGCCGAGGCGGCGCGATCGAAGGTGACCGTAAGTAAATGAACAGACTATACCACACATATTATGAGATATATGTTTAGTTTAGAGATTTTATACCTACAACCCAATTAGCATGAATATCTCTGAACTGCTTACTGTTTGTCTACTGCTGAATACAGGTAGCTCTAAGTCGAAAGGTAGTTAGATAAACATAGAGTAAGTTGACGGCCTTGGTCTATTGGCTATTTGGTCTATTAGCTAGCTTATTCGGCTGCTTATCCTGAGTTCCTATAGGTTTGAGTCTCAGATCGAGCCAAAATATACTTAGATACTGGGTTTTCTGTCAAGACTTTGGGGCGAGGGTTGGCGGTATTACACCCACCACTCACGTGCCTTGAAGAGCACGTAAAGCTGTTGGTCCTAGGCCTGATATCTTTCCGTTTGTGTAGTTTTGCCGTTTCATCAGCAGCGTAAGCGAGGGAATAGACAGTGCAACTGTATTTGCGTTTTGAGGACTATATATTCTGCGTAGTTAGCTAGTCTTCGTTGAAATTGGCCACCGTAGCCGAAATTCTGTCCGAAGAAAAAAAAAAAACTATTTATTAGCACTCGAGCATTGAGTAGGTATAAATAATTTGGAGCACCTATTGAACCTACTGTAATTAATAAAACGTTAAACAAACAAGCCACAGGCCGGCCATCGCAACATTTTTCATTCAACAAACAACAAACAGTCATTAAATCGATTGAAAATCGAAAACGTCCAATTCCGTTTGCATTTATTAATAAAAACGAAATACGCAACATAATCACAGGGGTGATATTTAATTAAATCGAACAACAAGTATTTCAATAAAGTTGACACGCGACAGCCCTAATTATACGCGACCGAACAGGGCTGTACATTGTACATAGGGATGCCATCAACAAAACTACTCTAGGACAAAGGTGTGAATTCGGTTGCATTCAAATCTCGGAACTAAATTGACAGGTTTAACAGTAATGTTATCCTTTTGTACAAGGAAAAATGAAAAGGAAAGCAATTTTTGCGACCCGCTAAAAACCAAAAACTCTAACATAATTATCAAAGAACCATTTTACCAAATCCATTTAAAATTAAGTTTAAATATAAGTTGTTCGAGGGGATTTTTTTAATCAAAATTTAGCCCGTTTCCATCTTATACCGTATCGTCACTGACCACTACATCACCAGGTCGCAGTCAATGACTTGCCATAGAAAAACAATCGTATCCGGAAAAACCCGAACGGATGGTCTCACCACACTTGTACATGACGTGTTACATCGAACGTTGTTACTCGATTAATTCACAGCCAAATCGCCACTCAAAATATACTAGCAACATATGAAATTTCATTAATAATTAGATTGAAGTTTCTGGTGGTGGCATGGAATGTTTGGCTTATAGGGGAACATACCCGTACGCCGTACGCGCGAGCGATATGTTGGAAATTGGCGCAAATAAACGCGGCGCCAAATATCTACATTTAGGATATTATTTTACTCATAGTTTATTTGGAACTAGTAGTTAAGTACTTCATCTGTGTGAATTGAGGTTTTTCAAAAAAACCTCAACTCTTTGATTTTGAACTCTTTGATCGTCCCTGAAAAAAAAAAACCATTATATCCTATGTCCATCTCCAAGATTCAAGCGGTCTAAAATAGTTATAGCTATATCTAACACATGCTGTGATAGCCTAGTGGTTAGGACGACCGACTTCTAATCGGAGGTCGTGGGTTCGATCCCGGGGCACGCACCTCTAACTTTTCGGAGTTATGTGCGTTTTAAGTATTTAAATATCACTTGCTTTAACGGTGAAGGAAAACATCGTGAGGAAACCTGCATGCCTGAGAGTTCTCCATAACGTTCTCAAAAGGTGTGTGAAGTCTGCCAATCCGCTTGGCCAGCGTGGTAGACTATAGCCAAAACCCTTCTCACTCTGAGAGGAGACCCGTGCTCTGTAGTGAGCCGGTAATGGGTTGATCATGATATTATCTAACACAGTTCGTTAGACAGAAAAGCGACTCTTTTGCATTAGAAACATAATATTACGCGCCTTATACACATAACTATGGATTCCGATCGTGGGATCTTCCTACGATCGGAATCCATAATGCCTGTGGAAGATACAGATGCTGCTTACTAGTCACAAGTACAAAGGAGAATGGTCACCCCTGACCCAAACATTTACACAAAATGTAATTTATTAAAAATTATCTTACGAATATATGACAATTTGAAAATTAATAATTATTAATGCTACACTTCACGATAAAAAAATGTAATAAAAAAGGAATTAAACCGTCTTTTCAACTTCCCGTTTAAATCTGACGGCCATTTGCATTACATTCTACGCATAGGTACATGCCCAAAAAAGAGGTTTGTTATTTTTAAAAAAATAATTTCATTTAAAATAGAACGGATATTAATTATTTAAATACATTATTTTATTTGTTATTTGTTGTAAATCGTACAATATATGCTTAAAGTAAATAAGTAATAATTAATATATATTTTTTTTATAATATTGTTTTAACTTCGTTGCGTTTTGTGCAATGGAATATAATATAACTACAACCTTTTTGATTTTGTGTAACGAAACTTATTTCAAGATGTCAATGTGACATGTCATTGTTTTAGTTGTGTGACGCTAGTGACGTCTACTCTGTTTACATTTTGAATGTTTATTGTAGCACAGCGGAGACCAATATTAATTTGGTTTATTGTTTTTGTATTGGATATCGTTGGACAGGTATGTTAAGTATAGTGCGCGCCAAACAAATAGTTCAAATCGGCAGGAAAGATACACGGCTTTCCTTACTACTTTAACAATTATAAACTACACATAACCTAGAATCATTTTCAAACTTAAACTTGGATTTATTTAAAACTACAAGTCCTAGAGGTATTAAAATGGTGTGTTTGGTTATCAGGAATAAACCTGCAATAAATGCTGCATACAACACGCTTGTAAACGACTGGGTTACACGCCCATAGATTTTTGGGCATTCTCCTTTCAAATTAAAAAAAACCCCGACATTCGCCATTTTGTGGTGGCGGCCAATGGCCATCTTGAATTTGCATAGTGCTATTCTACTAGTCAAGCCCTTTCGTTTGATACCCTAATTGAGGGATATGTAAAAAAATATGTAATCCGCCATGTTCGCGCCCGGTTGGCGTAATAATATATCCTTGGCGCGCTCTTGGCCTAATTCGGCCGGTTTGACATTCGCGCTGTTTTATTGGATGATCGCGGAATCGCGCGATGTCGCGTGATGCGGTGAGCGCCCCCCGCCCCGCGCGCCGGCCACGCGGCCGGCGCTCTAGGAGTCGCCGTCGTGTCGCCGCCGCGAGATCATACGAACCGCACTGTTAGATGCGGCTTCTCTCGAGTTCGCCCTTGTTATTTGGAGAGAATTGTGCGGGTCGGGAAAGCTATTTGGCATCGTTTTGATTCCCCCTTAATTTGGACCCGCGCCCTGGAAATTCTCGCGAACGCCGCGCGGTGAAATTGCCTGTGTGTTTAACACGCCCGATTGAACGGTCTCTCAAAATGGCGGCTATGTTTGTCGCGTTAAACGATTAGCTCTGTAAAGTACTGTGCTATCGCAACTGACGCGTCTATAGTGTGTGGGGGCACAATGGACCCCTGGTGTGGACTCTGGAAGGAGGGACACCGAACCGTTGGACCTCGTGCCAGCGTGCCTCGTGCCGAGGCCCCTGCAACGCGCCGCTTTGGTGGTTCCACACACACACACACTGACAAAACACTTACCTCATAACACTCACTACATACCATTAGAACCAACCATCGGCTTCGCCTGGACTTCGCCGCTGCTTTAAGGTTAGTGCTAGCCTATAATTATAACCGCCGCTAGGTCGCGTCAAGCCGTCTCTATTTATTTGAGGAGCCGGGGCCCCCAGGGGACTCGGCTCGTCTGCCTGCGGTATCGGCTAGGTTTCGCTATGGGCCCCGAGATCTGGCCCCTTTTGAGGGTGCCGCAGGACAGCCAAAACATTTGGTAGCAAGAGCGCGGTTGACGCTTCTGGACTTGAGCGGCTTACGCACCTGGTAGCTGTATTATAGGCTTAGCAGCTGGGTTAATTACTACGTAGCATTGTTAAAGTTTAGGTGCCTACGGCGTAATATGCTAAGTAGTTGAAGATGGGTACCTACGGCTCATATTACTAGTTGAAATATTGCTAATCATTAATACTTAATATTGTTGAGAAACTGTAGGTACCTATCGGGTATTACGCTAATCTTATGAATGCGCGTATTGTACGCAAATTATTTAATTTGATGCATTCTTGACTGTTCAATTGTTTAATGTGTGTAGGTACTTGCTACGTAGTACGTTATTTTGTTGCCCAGGTTGGTTTATTGAAGTCGTAGAATCGAAACTGTAACTGTAATATACCTACCTACCGACCTACCTTATCACAATTTTGGTGCAATTTGGCAGTGATAAGGTTGATCTATTAGGTCTAATTAAGTAGATTTAAGTCTTTGTGTATTGTTGTAGGTAGGTAAAACTATTGTATTCGTAATATTAATGTTACATTTGATAAACTGTAAATATTAATTCGACGAGTAAATTTGAGGGTAGGAGCAAATAATTATTCACTCGGTCAAGTGATTGCCTGGTAGGCACGCGGAACTATTGTTCCAATAATAGAATTTCTTCGTGCGTGACCTACATAATTTGTTTGCGTCAGTTGCTATCTGTTAAGGCGGTGACACACGATCCAACTTTGGACCCAATTCGGGTCGTGGTACACAACACGACTGAGAATTCTTTTTTTTTGTTTGTTTGTAATTAATTTGTAAGAATTCTTTTGAATCAGTCTGTGATAATTGTTTGTTTGTGTGTTGTGTTGACATTGAATTTAATTTTTATTGATAATCTTTTGTTTGATAATTATTCTGAAAATTACTTTGAAATATTTGATGTTGACCGTAAATACGGACTAACTTACTGAATTTGTATTGTCTTTGTAATTGCTACTCGGTATCTGTTTGTGTTAAAACATTGAGCGTTTGTTTGTGCTATTTTAAAAAGTGTTATAGCGTTTTAACTTACCGAGTACAAAGACACCGTCCCGCCGGACTTAGGCTAAAAGCAGTTCGCGCTCGGGACGCCGTCGGGTTCGGTCAACCTACAGCGGGTTTTGGCGACCACCCCCTGTAGTTACTCTAAGCAATTGATTTCCTGGACGTTTATCGTCCCTACTTTGTTGGACTATTGACGGACGTTTATCGTCTCCAACCTGGATATTCACTGGACGTCTTGTCGTCACTACCCATTGGACAAATCATTGAGGTCCCGATGGGCCATTGTGAGCTGGTGGCATTGTAGCTTATGACAGCGCCTACGACTGGCTGCCCGCCCCAGCGCGCTTGCCCGCAATCTCAGGGCAACCGCCTCTTGATTTTGACTTCGTGCCTTAACAGGAGTGGTGTTGTTGGTGCTGTTCATCAGGACTATTTGAGGGCACCCCCCGCACGGGCGGGGGTGCTCGTCCTTACCACTCTCATGGCACCGTGATTGATCGCTTGTGAACCACCCTCTGACCTGGGCTTGCTAGGGATTTGAAAGGTATCCCGCCAGGGGCGGGGGGGTCTCAACCCCCCTCGCCGCATTTTTTGCGACTTTGGTTCCAGGCGTCTGTAGGGGTTCTATTCCCCCCCGTGGGGCGTATTTTGGCCCTCCAGGGGCGGGGGGTCACGACCCCCCTCTGTTAGTTTGATGAAGGTTTTGTAGCGGCTTTGCCGCAGCGGCTGTCCCGCCCTTCTCTCCCCCACGGGTTCTGTGTCCTCGACTTGATGGTTGCCTCCCTCGATCTGTTTGTTTGTTGGCAGTAGCATTGTGGGGTCTTGTTTTGTTCGGCTCGCTTAGCCGGACCCGCGCTGCCACCGGGGAGCAATGCCTGGGTGTACCCGAGTGTGATTGATTCCCTCCGGTCTTAGGTTTGACCCAGAGGTTCATCGAGGACCCCTGTTTTGACGATGGCAGTTTATACTAGATAACTGCCGCCCTAGCTTCCACTACAGCCACCTCTCTTGAGAATTGGATCGTCAATAATTATTGTGGCATACTGGTTCTTCGCCGACGATCTCTGATATGGTGTACAACTCGAAGGATGTTTGTTGGATAGTCCGTTCTCAGCTGGATTCGGGTTCCTGTATTGTCTTGTCTTGGTGGGTGGGAAGCCTAGGGCCCCCTTGGAGTCCTGTATTTGATGCCTAGAGCACCCGACTCCTAAGGGAGAATTGAAATTGATGTTTGATCCAGCTGACAATTCCTTTCGCGTTCTGAGTAAGCGAACGCGCTCGACGATGTTGTGGGCTCTTTGCCGAACGTGTAGATAGATAACTACAGCAGTTCTTGTACGTCGAGCCTAACCCCCGCTGATCCCTACTTGCTTGATCCGGACCCGAGTGATTGTTGTTGGGTCCCGACGTGTTGGATCTGACTTTGTCGGGTGGTGTTAGTATGCTGCAACCTACTGTTACTACTATTACTGTCTGTATTTTGTTGACCATATTTGGTTTATCTTTTGTCCCGATTTATGGTTCGTACCCGCATTGATGGTGGACTAGCCCCAATCAGTGGGTGTATGTCATGATATTTGCACCGGAGCTTCCACCGCGGACGAAACTCTGAATTTGTGAGATTTTGACTTTGAAATTTTGATATTGAACTGTATTACGTATCAAATCTTGATTGTTATCCTGAAGTTAGGAGGTTCTGAGTTTCGTAACTGCTTGTTCAACTCCACTCATTTTGAAGGACCTCTCAGGAGAGGATCAACAGGATCCTCCTTGTCTGAATATTCGGAAAATCCGAACCTTGACGGTGCTAGTAATTCAGCACCAGCCCTACGAGGCTCGCCACCTTGTTGCTCCCAAAGAGGGTACCTTGTTGAATAAAAATTATTGTTGACCCAATACTAGGTCATACTACCCTCTCGGCTCTTTTGCATCGTGAGTTTGGAATTGTGGCCGGCCGACACGCATTTCTTTGAGCTATATTTGTATGCATTCATGTTGTCGATTGGAAGCCGCCCCTCTTCCGCCGATTATGGGAGACTAGCCGCCGGACCGTGACTCGACCTTTTGCAGGAGCCGCGACTGAGTTCGCGCGTCTGTTCCCTATCATGAACACTAACTTGTACTGCTCGGTCGACCGAAGCCTACGCGTGCATTTTTCGTTGCCTCTCCACTGAAGTGTTTTGTTTATGATTAATTGTAGGTGCGCTCTGCACTGAGGCCTTGTTGCCGCGCTAGTGAGTTGTAATTTTGTTGTAGGCTGCATGACCTGGTCCGGACGGATTGTGGCATTAGTTTTAAGTCTGTATTGTTGAATTTGTTTAGATATAAGAATAATAAGTAATAAGTATATGTAAATTCGACCACCCAGCGTGTGCCCATTGGGGCGGGTTTTGATTTAAGTAGGTCGTTCTAATGCTGCAAAAACGCATCTCCGCCGCGTTATTGGCGAAACCATTTTGATTTTTCGAGGTTCGCCATCGCGTTTTGTATTTGATGCCAGCCCTTTAACGCCTTGCCTAGTGCCTCCTCTGGGAGATGAATATCTTATCTTGACTTATTTAATTGTCGCAACGGATCACTCAGTTTTGGCGCCGTTGGCCTCTAGAGTTTCATCCTTGCAGCAACGCGTTAAGTGGGCTGACAGCCGGATTCTCCCAAAATGGGGGATCCCGCCTGGATAATGAAGTTAATTTGCTGTATTTGTATTAGCGTCATGGACGCCCTGTTAAACCTGTATGACTTGAAGGCCGAAGATTCGGTTTTGCAGCTATTTGTGTCTACCTTGACACGTCTTCCGCTTTTGATTGTTAGCGGACCTAATTCCTTTAGGTCCGGGACGGGGGATTGTTCGCGCCCGGTTGGCGTAATAATATATCCTTGGCGCGCTCTTGGCCTAATTCGGCCGGTTTGACATTCGCGCTGTTTTATTGGATGATCGCGGAATCGCGCGATGTCGCGTGATGCGGTGAGCGCCCCCCGCCCCGCGCGCCGGCCACGCGGCCGGCGCTCTAGGAGTCGCCGTCGTGTCGCCGCCGCGAGATCATACGAACCGCACTGTTAGATGCGGCTTCTCTCGAGTTCGCCCTTGTTATTTGGAGAGAATTGTGCGGGTCGGGAAAGCTATTTGGCATCGTTTTGATTCCCCCTTAATTTGGACCCGCGCCCTGGAAATTCTCGCGAACGCCGCGCGGTGAAATTGCCTGTGTGTTTAACACGCCCGATTGAACGGTCTCTCAAAATGGCGGCTATGTTTGTCGCGTTAAACGATTAGCTCTGTAAAGTACTGTGCTATCGCAACTGACGCGTCTATAGTGTGTGGGGGCACAATGGACCCCTGGTGTGGACTCTGGAAGGAGGGACACCGAACCGTTGGACCTCGTGCCAGCGTGCCTCGTGCCGAGGCCCCTGCAACGCGCCGCTTTGGTGGTTCCACACACACACACACTGACAAAACACTTACCTCATAACACTCACTACATACCATTAGAACCAACCATCGGCTTCGCCTGGACTTCGCCGCTGCTTTAAGGTTAGTGCTAGCCTATAATTATAACCGCCGCTAGGTCGCGTCAAGCCGTCTCTATTTATTTGAGGAGCCGGGGCCCCCAGGGGACTCGGCTCGTCTGCCTGCGGTATCGGCTAGGTTTCGCTATGGGCCCCGAGATCTGGCCCCTTTTGAGGGTGCCGCAGGACAGCCAAAACACGCCATTTTGTGGCGGCGGCCATGTTGGACCAATTTTCATCAAACATAGTTAACAACACTCTCGACTAATTCACCTTTCATACAAAAAAAACAGCATTCAAATCGGTCCACCCGTTTGAGCGCTAAGGGAACAGACACACACACACAGAGACACGTCAAACTTATAACACCCAGTCGTTTTTGCGTCGGGGGTTAAAAATAGCTATCGCTATATCTAACACAGTTTGTTAGACAAAAAAGCGACTCTCTTGCATTGGAAACCTACCTATGGATTCCGATCGTAGGAAGATGCTTGTGGAAAATGCAATGTTTACTAAAACGGCAACTGGCATCAAATTATTTGTAAGCAACGTCGAGTCATGGACTCTTACGACACTTTATTACTAAGCAGAATGGCTTAATGTAACGCCAGGCATTAAATTTCGTTTACTCTAAATAAAGTTATGCTTTATATACAAAGCTCTTGTTACTTGGCGGTTACTAAACATTGATGAGCGAATCATAACATGAAACCCGACGAGTTCGTTCGATGAAAGAATCATCAGATTTCGCAATGCAAACAGATTGTCGGTTTCGCCACCCATGTCGGCTGTTACCTACCCGACGGTATAACAATGGGTTTCCGTTAATTATATAAACATTGTTTTTGATAACGCGTGGGTTTGTTTAATAGAATTAATGTAATCGGAATTGAATCGTGTACCACCTACCTACAGCTGTATATGCCTATTGCCAACTCTGCCTATAAAAGTAACTTATATTAGAGGAATTTAACAAGCTCTAAATCCATCTCTATTATGAAAGAGGAGGCCTGTGCCCAGCAGTGGGACGTTAAAAGGCTGTAGTGGTGGTGGTGGATACGTAACTTAATGGGGTAAGACGGTTCGCTGCTGCAGTTGCAACTATCAAGCTATCGCGGTCGCGCTCTATAGTGCGACGTGCTTCATAAGACTTTAGTCGTCATCAACCGATAGGCGTCCGTCGTCCACTGCTGGACGTGGTCTCTTGTAGAGACTTCATTATAGCCTCAATAGCGCAACGGTCGTCGGGCGTCCTAACACAAGATTTCGCTTATTTGGAGGGGAAAGGTGAATATTAGTAATGTTCATCATGGTTAATATTCAAAAAAAAAACTTCCACACGCCGCGGTCTTGTGCCGCTTATATCCAGCGGCTCCCTACGACTCGTATGATGTCGTCGATCCACCTAGTGGGAGGTCTGCCACTGCGATTTTCGGTGCGAGGTCGCCATTCCAGCACCTTGGGAGACTTCGATCTATGAAGACGTTAATACAATTGAATAGAGACAAAGTCGTGGGCGTCTGCTAGTGCTGCGGCGGGTCTTTGAAGCCGCCGCTGTGTCGAAATTGTAATTTAATACGAGACCTAATGAATAATATCAATGTTGAACACGAGTGTGATAATGAATTATTAGTGGAATAATCTCATAATCCGCACCCACACGACGAATAACAAGCCCCCGCACACTGGGCCGCTAGTGGCGACGACTAGTGGCCGCCACGAGTCGCGGAAGAGATTTTTCATACATTTTCTTGTAACTCGAACGCGGCCACTCGAGCGCTCAGTGTGCGGTGGTACCATATAAAATGTATGACAAATCTCTTCCGCGACTTGTGGCCGGCCACTAGTCGTCGCCACTAGTGGCCGCCACGAGTCGCGGAAGAGATTTACATAGGATTTACAGCCTCCGCATACTGGGCAACTAGGCCCAGTGTACGGAGGCTGTAAATAAAAGGTGTAAAGCAAAGGTGGTCCCTAATAAATATTGTGTGTACCTTCCAAAAATTATTCTTGAGGATTATTTAGAACAGGTACTTTTTAAACTTGTAATTAAACACAAATTTTGGAATGGAAGTCGAGAAAACTGGAAAATATTCAATCACTACTTTAAAGTTTAAATTTTTACAAAGTTAGCAAAAGGAAATAAATAAAAAGTAAAGATCTCTGTTATTTAAAGAGTGAAGTACTTACTTATTTCACAAAAACTTTCCTCTCAAACGTAACTGGATACTCTTTAATGTATTTAAGACGGTTTTCTTGATGAAGCCATAAATGCGGGGCGTGCAAAAAATTAAAAGCAAACGCAATAAAAGGAAAATAACTATTGCTCAGAAGCTCGGCGCATTAGCCAGTGGAAATGCTGTTACCCGTGATTCATGCTCCTGTACTACGTTCACGGGTGGTGTGGCCACGGCTTTAAGGTTTACAGGACAACAAAATAAAAAATAAGCTAAATATTTTTTATCATGCTGACCAAGTGGTGAGTCGGTGACCAAGACTCAAGCTGTCGTCGGTATCTCAACTGAAAGATATCCACAGCTGTACATCGATCTCTTTCAAGGATCGTCACAGAACATGATCTTGTGTGGCTGCAAGCGAATCACTTGAGATCGTCCGTCCACCTAATCTGCGGTCTTCCAATGCTGTGTTTTTCGGTGAAATGTCACCACTCGAAAACCTTGGGAAATGGGACCCCAACATCTATCGGTTCTCCGCACTATGTGTTCCTCATATTGTCACTTCATTTTTAAGACTCGATGAGCTATGTAAATAACTCTGGTGCTCCTACGGCTCTTGTCATGCCTGATTTGATCCCGCAAGTATATTCCGAGCATATCTCTCTCTATCGTCCGCTGAGTGACGCTGAGCTTTCTTATGAGTAGTGACGTTAAGACCAAAGTATATCGCCGAGATAGCAGAGCTTATGATGTCATTTCAGTTTGTTGTCTAAGTTAGCTTGTAACAAATTAGTAGTTTGACTGTCATTTGACACTTCACAGTGTCTAACTAAATTACTCAGCCACTGAGATACTAAAATGGCTTGCTGGTCTAAATTCGAGTCCCAAAGATATACGAAGCTAAACTTCCTAATCCTTACTTCCTTCCTACTCTAATCTAACAGTGCACCGTGTCATACGATTATTAAAATTTTAACTGTCATAAATTTTTCCAATCATGTTCTATGGATTTTCCATAATTTCTACGGATTTTTTGACGTGATGACGTCTTATAAATCAACAAACGCCAGTCACACGCACGAAAAAGCATTGTCACGTACTCAATGTCACGTACCGCGTGCAAGCGAGAGCGCGGAACAAACGATAGAGGCAATGTTTTCTTATGACGTTATCACGTAAAATAATCATCCGTAAACCAACTTTACAGACAACAAAATTATATTTACGGGAAAAAGTCCTGCATCTTGTAAGAAACGTAGTATCCCCACTCGCCCTTACCGCAGCGGCCATATTTCATAATTTTATCGCTAATGTAAGCGAGCCAGGTATGTCTGTACTGTTTGTTTGAGCCCTCCTTCCTTCCCGCGTTCGCCTCATTGTGTTAGTTTCGCCCGATTGCGTTTTCTCCTTTCGCCATATGTTGCCTTCACATGTTGAGTTGTTGACGTACACATACGTACATATGTCTATTTGTACATACATATCCTATACTGTTGTATACACTATACATATTTGTAAACATACCATTGTATTATTTTATCGTATCTGCAACTGCTATACTTAGTTGCTTGTGTTTTCGTTAACTCATTTTATTTTAACTTTAGAAAGTGTACTTACTTTCTAAAGTTAAAAATAAAATGGTACCTAATTATTTTTTCCTCGATATCATCAAGATCATCGATATAGAGGGTGACAGGAAACAGGATATATTCCTTGCTGGGGCTGAAAGCAGAGCACATTTGCATCTAATTTGGTCATATAATATCCTATCCGAAACTTGGTCGTTTCGGAGTTATTGAAGATTTAAAGATTTTAACTAAAAATTCCAGTTATAAAGTTAAAATTAACCGACACTTTTTTTGAAATATGTATTCATTAGATGAGTTAAATATAATATGTACTTACATCATAGGTAGGTACATTAGTCAAGTGAAAATAGTTTCCAACTTAACTGTAACTCATTTGATCTTCATTATTATCGTAACGCCTATAAAGCACTTCGCTCTAAAAACAAATCGTAACCAACGCAGAAATAATTAAAAACAATAAAAGACCAACACAAATTGTTCATACTCAAGAACTGAAACAAATTACCGATAAGCAAAATCAATTATACTTTGCGAAATCACTTATGTACGAGTAAATCGATAAAGCCATTTCGCATAAACTCGGATTGAACGTACTCGATAATCGATTAAATACTTATCGAGTAATTCTTTGATCGTAAACCATAAATCGATAAGCAAGTATGAGAAATAGTTTCCTCGCTTTCTTATAACTGACTAAGTATATTGATTGGCCCGTTGGCGCGGTTGGCAGTGATCCTGCCTACCTCTCCCGGGTCGCGGGTTCGATTCCCGTCCCGAGTCTGGGTGTATTTATGTGAGTATATCAGTATGTATTATGTACATATTTATACATTTATTAAATATTTATATGTGTAATATATGTAAATATGTATATCAGTCGGTTGTTACCTATAACACAGGCATTAAGTTGCCTACTTTAGGAACAGCCGACCGTGTGTGTATGTGTGTATATTTATTATTTATTATTATTATTCTTATAACCCGACTGTGGTTTACAGATTATGGTTTTTTACCACACTTAACTAAGGCATTGTTTACAAAGAAAAGGCAAGCATGACAACATAGTGGGTATGCGGCACGAACGCATTTCTCATCCGCATCTCTGACATTTCTGTGTAAGACGCACCTTATGTTATATGGATAAATCACAGAATTCTTGATAAGAAAATATAGTTATAGAAGTGGTATCTATCTGCTATCTTTAATACCGGGGCAGCGTATCGCTAATTTTAAAACCTAAATAATTAAATGAAATAATATTATTATCTTTAACATCCAAAGCACATTGAATTGTACCTACCTACCCATGTTTGTAAAGTAAGTTGTTTTAATATTTGAATCCGTAGAAGAACCAGAGTCACCGACATAGCTCAACGGGTTGCGAAGCTAAGTGGCAAAGAGCGAGGCATTAAGTTCAAACAGACAATAGACATTGGGATCCCAAGGTGCTGGAATGGCGACCTCGCACCGGAAAGCGCATCCTGCACTAGGTGGGCCGATGGCATCAGACGAGTCGTAGGGAGCCGCTGGATACAAACTACACAAGACCGCGGCATGTGGAAGTCTCTATAACATGCCTGAATCTCCACATGAAATATATGCCTAACAGTGGACGTCTATTCGTTGATGACGACGATGGTGACGATGTTTTAGTACACATCTGCGCGGCGAAAAGTTCACGGTCCTTTAACACTTCTATATCTATACTACTGAATTCTGTGGAACAACTAATGAAAACGAACCCAAACAAAAATTCATCGATTCCGAATAAAATCGAATATCTGCCACCAACAATGGACGAGACACAATGAGACATCAAATGACAAATGAAATCTGACGTCGCCCATAACTCGTGACGTGTATAATAAAAGATTATCTGTCCTGTATTCTATCCCCAAATAAATACAGGGGAAGGACAATGGTTGCTTTATTACGAGCTCCAGGGATGAGATCAAAGTCTCGTCCCCCTCAGGAGGGGTAGTCCTACTAAATGCTAGAATAATTTTGGGGTATACGATAATGGTGGTTCGTATCTTTTCTAAATCAAAATAATGATTTGTGTAAACTGTAAAATATAAAATGCCGGTGTGTGTTTTCATAATTACTAAACGGCTTGACTGATTTTGATGAAATTTTCGTATCCTTATCGTTTCGTAATCTTGACGTACTTAATAAGAAACCTCGATGATGATTTGCTCCTATAGTTATTTTTTCTAATACTTAACTGATATTTTGAGATGGTGATAGTGAAAAGAATTCTCGACTGAGTATGTAGTATGCCAGGGTGTGTTTGAAACTCTCGTAGCTTTAGTTTTAAGTTTTTATTAATATCTAATTACTATCACCACCTCACATGCATAACTTTTTGACATTCCTAAAGTGTACTTACCAACTTTGATTAAAGAATTGTGACTTTGACTTTGTCACACAAACAAATAAACTAAGGCTGCTAAAAACATAACCCAACCATAACCAGTTGGGTAAAACATCATAAAAAGAGGCAACTCAACTACATTCGTCCACGCCAACGGTTTTTTCCCGACCATTTATTCCTCTGAAAGTTGATTATGTTTTAATATCAGTTTACAACAAGTTGTGAGATGAAATCGCGTCTCGATGAGACTTCCAGAGATATTACTTAAGAACTTGCTTTTTTATAGCCAATGTTTTTTACGACAGCTCGCGCTAACATTGTTTCATTTAAAGCCTCTATAGCTCACAGGTTTTTAGCGGTGGTACTAAAATCCGCAAACTAAAAGATCGTAAGTTCAAATCCCATCTGTTGAACTTTGTGAAAAGTGCTTTGGTGATGCGTGTGAACTCTGCTAATGTTGAACTCATTTATAGAATTAAGCTTCAACTTTATTCAAGGTTTGATTAGTCATGTTTGTCATAGCATTAAAAATTAGCCAAGTGCGAGTCGGGTTTCGCTCTTTTAGGGTTCCTTATTTTTTGAGTGAAAACTTAAAAAAATATATATTCGTACTCTATACTCAATGAGCTCTAAACAATGATATTCCACAAGCTAGGGTAAGAATTTTGTTTTCCGGCTCCTTTTTCATGTATGGCCCCTGAAAAATAATTTAATTCAATTTCTAATTCAATATCTAATTTTGGGTCAACATTTTACACCAAATACCTAAATTTCAGGTTTGTGACTCATTTCTTCTGCAAGCTATAGACCTGTGACCGGCGGACAGACGGACAGACAGACAGACAGCCGAGTGACATTAATAGGGCTCCATTTTTACCCTTCGGGTACGGAACCCTAAAAACAAGTGTGACGTTGCTGAATAAAAATCGGTACCCGACAAAAAAATCGGTCATCCGCATAAGCTCTAAATCGATTTTATAGGCTTTTAGTTACCTGCTAAAAATTGATAACGCAAAATATTATGAAACGGAACGAATTATTTTCAATTGCGAGTATCTAAATCAAATAACCGATTTTCCCATCAATTCATCCACTTAGTCGATTAAACCGATTATATGCCGATAGTAAGTAGAGGGGGAGGGGCAGGTTATAATAATAGCGCGTAAAAATATATTAACGCGCGATATGAGTTGACACGCTTACAACATATTGCATACGAGGAGCGGGTATTGGCTCTATGTTATAACTAAACGCTTAAGCTTTTAGGTTTGTCTTCTTAATTCATACATTCAAAATCTAAATGTTGACAATCGAATTTTTGGCAAATCTCAGGGGCATTAGCCGAGTTAAAATAGACAATTCAATTCACAGTAATTCCGACAGAGCTGAATTTTGGTAGAGACCTTGGTTACACCAGTAGGAATAATGTGTCAATATCTTAGGAAAGGTGATTCTTAGGAAAAGAAGTATAAAGAATACTTTTGTAGATAATTTTATGATCTACAATTTCTGCCTGGACTTTGTTTCTAAAAAAAATTACCGTTTTCAAGAAAAATCCAACAGAACAGAAAATTGTGACTTTGACCTTGAATAACTTTTTTAGCAGACATGGGATTAATGGGGACTTTTGACACTTTATTTCTACTGGTGTACCCAAGGTCTCTACCAAAATTCAGCTCTGTCGGAATTACTGCTATTTGATAACATTTTTACGTCTATTTTGACTGCGTTACATAGTACAACCATTTTTGTAAGTTTCATCGTCAATTTTCGCCAAGTATTCTACATAAGACGTTTTCATGACAGATGTTTTTATTATGACTAATTTATGCTATAAGTGTGTTTATTTAGGCCGTTCTTAATATCGCTTTATCTACGAAGCTTACAAAGACCTGCAAGCAGCTATTGGAAGCGCTGATTGGCGCAAAAGACATGACATAAATAACTTTTTAGCATGTATGAATAACACATTTTCAAGACGTATAACTTTCTAATACGCGATCGTTCGTGATTCCATTCTCGCGTCCTCCTGTCAACGCGATCAGGGCAATAGATTATCGTATATTGACGGGTGACTGCACCTAAATACGAAATCTTTATTATACTAGATTTATTACGCCGTTTGCGCCGTATGACCCATTGAGTTATAATGGGCCGAGATTATTATAAAGGTGTTAGGGTGTCTTTAATAATACATAGAGATATTAGGTATATCAATGATTCATAAGTCCACACATAAGTGAGACAAAGATCCCTTTTAATACCAAGCGCCCGCGAACCCGCGACGTTCGCAAGGATTTGCCTTTCAAAAATCCCGTGGGATCATTTTGTTTTTCCGAAGCTCCTTTGAGCTCATACCTTGCTAAAAACTCTTAAAAGTTCACTGGCAGATGTTTAGGTAGATCAAAATGTAAACACCCGCCAGTGAAAGTCCCATCAAAATCGATCCAGTCTTTCAGAGATTAGCCAGTAATTTCTAAAGTATTTCCTTTCTAACAAAAAAAAGAATGAATGAAATCGGAGCACGCGTTAATGAATTACAGCTAAGTAGGTACACATTTTGACTTTCATCTCCTCTCCCAAGAAAACCGTGCTGAATTTCGGGATAAAAAGTACCCTATATGTTACTCCGTAGTATGAACTTAAATCATGCCAAGTTTCATTTCAATCCATTCAGTAGTTTTTGGGTAATGCGCGCAAAAACGTACACACAAACAGACAAAAATTTCAAAAATAGCTTTTTTACGTTATAATACTTATCCCTAACATCCTCCAGTTATTATTTTTCAAAAATCTTTAATGTACAGACACGGAAATTGTACGATTTTATTATATGTATAGATAAAAAGTAATCATGGTGTGATTTTTTAGGGTTCCGTACCCGAAGGGTAAAAAACGGAGCCCTATTAATGTCACTCGGCTGTCTGTCTGTCTGTTTGTCTGTCCGTCTGTCCGCCGGTCACAGGTCTCTAGCTCGCAGACGAAATGAGTTACAAACCTGAAATTTTGGTATTTAGTGTAAAACGTTAACCCAAAATCAAATATTGAATTAGAAATTGAATTAAATTATTTTTCAGGGGGGCTCCCATACATGAAAAAGGAGCCGGAAAAAAAAATTTTTTCTTTACCCTAGCTTGTGGGGTATCATTGTTTAGAGCTCATTAAGTAGAGTACAAATATATATTTTTTTAATTTTTATCTCAAAAAATAAGGGAATGGGAGGCCATCAAAGTTGTCAGTTTTAGACCATTTTTGTGACGGGGGCTATCTCAAAAACTAAACTAGTTGGGAATATGATATTTCAGTATATTATGTACTATATGCTCTATTTAAACAACAAATACTGAAAACAACGATTTATTAAATAGTTTATAAGCTGTGACCAAAATAAACGAACATTTTTTTGGGTTTTTCTTTCACGGTTTGTTGCGATGTCTAGCAATTATGTCATGTCTAGAAATTAAATATTTCTTAGACCCAAAATATTATATTGTTCATAATTATGTACGGAACCCTGAAAGAGCGAGGCCCGACTCGCACTTGGCTGATTTTTTTAAAAGCCTTGTGTAAACATGACTGATATTCCTCTTTCCCCTTTAACGAAGTGTATTTGTGCTTGGAGGAGGAAGGACAATAGTGCAGCCTGCAGGGTGGGGGTTGGTGGCACCTATGACATTTTGGATATTTTGCCTCGTCACTGTTTCACTATTCAAACTTTTTGAACGGTTATTTTTATGCAACCATCTCAAAATGTAGGTACTAGGTAGGTACTGCCCATATTTTATTTAAGTTTTTACTAATAGGTAAGAACAAAGAAGGTAGAATCTCTATAAACTTTATTTAGACTACACGCACATATTAGGTATAGTTAGATTAAAAGCGTGGACCGATTTTAATGATTCTTGCACCAAAAACTTTGTTTTCGTGTACATTTAATCGGAACTCATATTTAATTTTTTTAATATGGGTACGGCCTTTTGAAATAATATATTATACTTTTTGATTTTTCACAGTCGGATCTTTCGACTATGACCGACATCCGAAAATGAGGAGGTACTCAGTGCGACGCCTTTCTTTTTTAGGTTACCCAAACTGTACAAATATTAAACGGTTTGCAGTAGAGCTTCTGGAACACCACTAAATCAAAGCCATAAAGAAGTCCAACACTAACTGCCAGCACGTGGCTCCACTCGCCGCCCTTCGGCACTCAGCAAGCATAATCTACTACTATAGGGAGATGACACTAGGGAGGGGTAGAGAAGCGTGCGGTTCACACAATTAGTGATGGGAACCGTGACATTAAATTTTATCATAATAATTTGACTGTTTATTTTATTATTGTACTAGCTTTTGACCGCGACTTCGTCTGCACGAAGTAAGATTTTGCGGAATCCCGCGGAACTCTTTGTTTACCCAGATTAAAAAGTACCTTATGTAATTCTCTAGGTCAACTCTCTAAACCCACAAACAAACAAACAAATACACTTTCGCATTTATAATAGATATTATACCCGTATTACTAATTACCCGGAATTCTGACAGCTGTCATTGTCATTTACAGATGAGTTATTTGTATGGAGAACAGGGTTAACATCTACGAAGTACGATTTTACCCCAAACTACTTTAATTCCCTGTCATCATAAAAAGCCATATGCCGCGTAATAATATTACTCGTTTTGCCTTAAAATAGAAAACACCAAGAGTGGAAACTAGAAAGTGCACACTGACAGCTACAGAAAACAAAAGAAGCACATTGAAAAAATTTATTCAAAAATGGATGTCGATCATCATCACCATGAAGTGTCTGTCAGGCATTTGTCATATCTACATGGGGCAGTTGATTTGTATTTGCATAAATTTTGAATTTTTATCTTTTTTGTGGGAATTGTTTTATCTCTGGTAACATTACGAAACGTCAGAATTCCAGGGAATTAGTAATACGGGTATAGTAGGTAGTGAACTTTCTAGTTGATACAAGTAAATTCGTTTGTGTGGAATGATCAAGCCCATAGGTATTCACAAATATATGTTTTAACCCCCGACGTAAAAACGACGGGGTGTTATAAGTTTGACGTATCTGTGTGTGTGTGTGTGTCTGTCTGTTCCCTTGTAGCGCTCAAACCAACCGATTTGAATTCGGTTTTTTTTGTTTGAAAGGTGAATTAATCGAGAGTGTTGTTAGCTATGTTTGATGAAAATCAGTCCAAGATGGCCGCCGCTACAAAATGGTGGATTACATATTTATTAACAACTCTGTTGATTTCTAATTGCTTACGAATAGTGTCCAATAGCAAAAATAAATATTTCTGCTGACATAATAAGTAGTAGGTACTAGGTAGGTACTATATTCATCCCTAAAATACGGCAAGTAGATATTTTCCATAAATATACCATTAAAATACTAAGTTTATCTTATCTGCTTTCGTTTAGTGAAATTTCATCAAGCAATCTTAAATGAAGAAAAAGTGAAAAAATTAAAAAGACAATGTGGCCGATTCTGTTGTACACAATCTCTAAATCTAAACTAAAATGACAGGTCTAAATATATTCCTGTCTCTTTCACAATCCTCCCTGCTGAAGGGGATAGCACTATTTTTAAACCTGTCAATTTAGTTTAGGTTTAGAGATTGTGTACAACAGAATTAGCCACATTGTAAGGCTCGAGAAAATTGAAAGTCTAGAAAGAAGATTTTTAATTAGATTTTATTAGATTTTTATTGAATACAAGCTTTTGTAAAATACTATCATACCTACCTAAATTATGAAAAAATGGAATGTAATTTCTAGGTGTTTAGATACCCACACGTATTATTTACGTCATGTTTCAGAAGCATGTCCGAACCAATAAAATAATAACAGTCGTAAAAGGAAAATAATTCGAAGAGCGAAGATTTCAGTCTTTAGAGAGCTTCCTAAATCCGGCGTAACCGTTTCACGACGTGCTCCTATTACTAAGGAGTGGGGTGACCACGTAAAATTCATCGGACGTCCCGATTAATTTACTTTGAAGAATTTAAGGTAATTAGAAATATACCAAAAGTTTTGAAAATTTACATATTTGCATATTTATTTCTTCTTTTCTTAATATTAAATTAAAAAATAAATAATCAGACTCTCCTTTCTCACAGTTATGTACTACATAATTATTTTGTACTGAAACATATGTGTGGTTGAAATAATACTAAACTCGCGATCAGTGTGATACACTGATTGCGAGCGTTTTACTGTTGTACATCGATGAGTTCTGTCTTTCATTTCCGCAGTTTCTCATTTACCAACAAAATATAGAACCTACCTGGATACCAAGTAAGAGCCTGTTAGGCTGCTACAAGGGCCTATCTAATACCACTATGTAACGTATGTTATAATAATAATAATATTTAATAACGCATGATGAATGTAATGTTTTTAATAATATTTAAAGGATATTTAAAGGACTAATGTCTCTGATATTTTTGTTTCTATAGTCATGTAAAATCATTAAAATCATAAATAACGTATCGTAAAGTATCTGTACACGGAGAGTCAAAAATACCACTTAAGTAATAACATATCTAGGATCTATCCAGAAAAATTGGAATAAATGGTCGCCCTCCAACACAGCTACACTCGGTCTGATTTCAAAGACTTTAATAAATAAAATTAACCCATTACACCCGGAGCGAGCCACTATGAAACTAATTGCGAAATAACAAGTATTATGTCCCAACGATAATGGGTATTAAGGATTTTTCATTAGGAGCTTTTGATACTCGGGCACTTATTTTTTATTCGGCGATATAAACATTATAACGAAGTTTATTAAAGACTGGATGGAAGTGAGATTATGAGTACTTAAATATAGCATCTTATGAGTATAATTAAATAAAGTATATGGAAATAATACTTAAATCCTGCTATTAAATTATACAGGGTATAAGGAGACCGCTTCCTAAACACAATCCAACCATTTTGATTTATCTTATAGTGTCGGTATCGCACGCAACGGTAGGTACCTACCGAGCTCAAGTTAAAGAAACGTTCGTTGACCTTCAGCGTCAGCTGATTTTGTTTCAATTACGTTACGAACTTGACAATGTTATTTTGAATATTGAATAGAAGCAGGCGTTACTTTGCGGAATTCCATGATATATAAGTACAATGAAAAACAAAATTTTCCGCTGCTTACTTTTGTTCCTTTGTTAGCGGATTATAGCAAAGTATAATAATTTTGTTTTTCAATGTTATTTTGGTAACAAAAAGCGTAAATCGCGCGGGACAAGGACAACGTTTTACGTAAATAAATACTAGCGCACTTCATATTAACTGCCTCGATGCAATGGTCTGGTGGTTAGCATATTCGACTGCAGATCACGAGGCTTCGGGTTCGACTCCCGGGTAGGGCAAATTATTTATTGTTAGATATTGAGTTTTTCTGTCAAGAAATTCTTAGCGCCAGCCCGGAGTTGGTAGTTGGCGGTGTTCACCCACGTTAAGCCTCGCCTCACCTCGGAAAGCACGTTAAGCAGTCGGTCCCGGTTATTATTCGCCAACCCGCATTGGAGCAGCGTGACGGGTCTAATCTCTAAATCCCTCTCTCCAATGAGAGAGGAGGACTGTGCTCAGCAGTGGGACGTTAAAAGGCTGTAGTGGTGGTGATGTTGGCACTTCATCTTTGCTAGCAACGATAGATTCGTGAAGAGATTGTCGCTTACTTACTACGCTTTCTACGTAAAGCGTAGTGACAGTTAGTATTTTTATTTCTCTGGTAGCAAGTAGCAACATGTTAGTTTATCCTTTCTCTCTTATATGAAAGGAGACCTATACCCAGCAGTGGAACTTGGGAGGCTTCTACTTTACCTCACAAACATCTGAAATAGCCAATTTCAAATATTTTCTTGGCCCTCAGTCAAAAGCTTGTTACGTAGCGTTAACACGTAGCAAACAAAGTATTATATTTTGTCCTAGAATTTTTACGGTTTTTAAGCAGCGCCTACTTATTATTCCGTAGTCGTTTTAAGAGGGTACTCTCACACAAATAAATAATGGCACCACCTTTCACATTGAGACGTTTGTTGCGTAGGCGTAGAGCATATTTCGTTGCGAGGGTCAATGGTCTGAAGCTTCAGCTGATTTGGATTACATTGTAAGTTTGCCTGACCGGAAATCGAACCTAGCACTTTCGGTTTTCAAACTAACCACTAAAACTCAAACAAGACCCGACTTGCAAGAGACGTATGTCACGCATTTTCAATACTGAAAATGCATGTGACCTCAACATCAAGATTCGACCGCATCGACGAAATGCTGATGACATTATTACCGTTGACATCACCTCTGCTCATGTAATTTTACAGTGCGCTCGATGCTGTTGACGACACTTTCTAAATCTCTCTCTTTGGAACGCATTCTTCCGAGTCTATATTCCGAGGGTCGGCTCGAGATCCATTTCCATATTAAGGTAATCATATAATGGTAAATGGTAGGGTTTTTTTAGGATAATAATGCGATAGGATTTGAAATCTTTCCGTTTACGACTCTACTAAGAATACGATTTCAATTTTTAATTATAACGATTATGATCAGATTTTAGTGATTATAGCCGAGATAGACGGCTTGATGCACTCTTTGGTGCACAGAAGACCCCAATATTACTTATGCCAATTTAGAATCGGCTGATTTAAGGACTTGTGACGTCTTTTTACCCGACTACGGCAAAGCCAAATGGAAGGGTTATGATTTTAGCAGTCTATGTATGTATGTGGCCGATTTTTGTATGAGATTCTGTGTGTACCACCGTAGTGACTAAACTACTGGACCGATTTTGATGAATGAGGTGTCTATTGAATCGTTGTTATGGTCCGGGTGACATAGGCTACATTTTATTTACGAAAAAAATCGCGAAGTGACCTTCGCGCGGCTTTCTAGATTATTAATTATTAGTTTCGGATAGACATAATAGATGGCGCCACTAGCTGCTTACCCCGCGATTTCGGGTTTCGCTTGCGTAGTCGGGTTTTAGTTTACGGACTTTATACTTGTAGTTTTAACGATACGACATCATCAATACTTATGGGACTAATCGACGCATGCGGGGAACACGGGTGACCTGTTTCAACTGTCATTGTGGCGTAGGTAATTACTATAGTTACAAAATTATTATACCTACATTGTTATTTGTAAAAACCTTACACCACTATTTATAATTAAAACGATACTCTTATCTTAGAAAAGAAAAACTAGACTAGAACACATCACTAGCGAGTAGTGACTTCAATACCTGCAAATGATAAAAGAAAAATCTTACACAACCCCACTTTTAGATTCATAGAAATAGAGTTCATAATTGAGGTGGCATAAAACACACGGTCAACGTAAGTAGGTCAGGAGCTGTGCGAGGTTTTTTAACACCATACGAGTACACCGTGTACTCTTGGAGTGCATCTTTGAGAGCGGCTCTTGTAACGAGTTGGTTAAGTAATTAGTTTGTACTGACTAGATAGAAATGCAGGTACGAATATGTTGAAAGTTTATTCCCATTTTGTAATGCTTTTTAATGTTGGATTCGCGAGTAAAATTAAATTTGGCGCATTGATATTTAACTACCTACTACTTTTAAGTTTATTACTTAGTGCGGCAAAAATAGTCAAAGTGGCCAGCAACTTAATAAATTTTGATCAGCTGTAATTTTGTTTGGTTAACATATTTCCGATCTCACCCGATTCTTTCAGGAGGAGATCTTAAGAATATCATAAGATTTCCTTTCATCAAAAAATACTAAATTTAAGAAAATTTGACTAGCTGCCGTACTTAGCGTGCGAAGTGCAACTCGAGCCTCAGCTTTCTAACCTAAGCATATAACGATTTTAAGGCGATTCTAAGAGTGGTTTAAAAAATATCCACAAAGGTTATTTTGGTTAGGGGTATAGCAAGGTATATGGCAGAAGTTAAACTCCGCTCCGTTTTCGTACACAAACACGTTAGCAGACTTGCAAAAATTTCATTCACTATATTTGTACAAAACAAACAGCAGGCGACAATAATGACACACCACCGCGACTAATGAAGTTTTATTGTTTGACTCGCTCCCGCATGACCTATAGTGCTCGCCTTTCATTAGCATGCAGCCAGCAATCGTTTAAAACGAGCTGGAATCGGTTAAAGCGGACTCCCTGAAAGCCTCCGCTCCCCGCGCGCCAGCCACCATTTAGAGCAAAAAATATACGCCGACAAAAACGACAAACCGCAATAACTAATAGAATTTTACTGTCTCACTGGCTCTTCACATTGCTACCAATTCCACCGAACCTAAATAGTCGTCTAAAAATGCAAACATGTTAGAATAATTTGGTGCTAGTAATAAAAACAACAAATAGCTAGAGTTAATTATAAAGACATCGCAATGGCTTGTCTATGTTATTTTATTGATTCAATTCGGTATAGCTTGTGCTCGCGACATCATTAGCATGCAGCTGAAATCGTTTAAAACAAGCTAAAATCGGTTAAATCGGGCTTCCTGAAAGCCCGCTTTAATAGATTCCCTAACCCGCGAAACAGTCGCCATTTAGAGCAAAAAATATACACCGACAAAAACGAAATTAACGCAATAACTAATAAAATTTTACTGTCTCACTGGCTCTTCACAAATGCTACCAGAATTAATTCTACCGACCTTAAATAGAAAAAACAATACATCTGAAAATGCAAACATGTTAGAATAATTGATGCTAGTAATAAAAACATCAAATAGCTAGAGTTAATTATAAAGATATATCGCAATGTCTTGTTCATATAATTTCATTGTTAATTCATTCCCGGTTAGATAACTAGAGCTCCCAGATTCATTAGCATGCAGCTTGCAATCGTTTCAAATGAGATGGAATCGGTTAGCTAAATAATAGAATTTTATTGTTTGATTAACTGCTAGAATGATTTCCATCGAGTTCAATTTGAGCAGAACCGCCGTGATTGCCTTGGAATGAATTATGGACCAGCAAGTCCACTGTCGAAGAACTCTGTCCTCCCTAGTGAAAGCTCGGATCTTCACTTTCTTGGGTCACGTATCCGAGGCAATGTTTTCTTTGATCATCAGCGAGAGTCGATGGCAAGAAACACGTGGAAAATCCCCCATGTGGTAGATCAAGACGTGAGAATCACGGTGGGCTTTCTTCTCTGTTGAAGAAAGAGTCCAGGGCACAAGGGCTGGGATGGACAGACCAAGTGAGGACTGCAAATTGCAATGGACACGTGTTTACGAGGAAGGCAGCTTAGGAAGTTTAGTTAAGCGTATCACAGAACTTTACTTGGCAACCACGATCACTCTGCTAAGAGCAAACAAACCACTAAAAAGTGGAAGACATTAAATGGCTAAAGAAAATGAACGACATAATACAATAAATTGCTATCATTAGAATCTGCTTCATAACGGTGTTATGGCTGAAGTTTCCCTTAAATTAAAACAATATTTTACGGGACTTCTCCTCGGCTTTATTTTGCAAAGTTTTAAAACATAGACCGTAAACTAATTCCGCCGGCTAAAATTAGTTAAACAGATAATGAGGACAATTTATATCTTTTGTTTTCTTAGCTAGAATTATTTCGCTAATCGATGATGCATCATAACCTCATTTACTATGTCACCGGTAATATGTGGGATTCAGTAAAATTACACAATGTCCGTTTATTTGACTGACCCGTTGGCGCGGTTGGCAGTGACCCTGCTTTCCGCTCCGGGGTTGCGGGTTCGATTACGTATATACTATACTATATATTTAATAAAAAATATATATATATATCTATACCTATATATATATGTAAATATATTGTATACTAGAATTATTTCGCTAATCGATGATGCATCATAACCTCATTTACTATGTCACCGGTAATATGTGGGATTCAGTAAAATTACACAATGTCCGTTTATTTGACTGACCCGTTGGCGCGGTTGGCAGTGACCCTGCTTTCCGCTCCGGGGTTGCGGGTTCGATTACGTATATACTATACTATATATTTAATAAAAAATATATATATATATATCTATACCTATATATATATGTAAATATATTGTATATCAGTCGGTTGTTACCTATAACACAGGCATTAAGTTGCCTACTTTAGGAACAGACGACCGTGTGTGTATGTGTGAATATTTATAAAAAAAAAAAAAAATTTTAGTAAGTGTAAATAAAGAATGTTGCTAATCCTGTACACAATCTCTATAAACATAAATTAAAATGGCAGGGCTAAATATATTCCTATCTCTTTCACAATGCTCCCTGCATAAAAGGAAACCACTATTTTTAAACTCGTCAATTTAGTTTAAGTTTAGAAATTGTGTACCTACTTCAACAGAATTAGCCATTTTAGCCAAGAATATTAGCTAACGGGTATATTCTGCTGGCCCCCTCCAACTAAGCATCATTTGATCTTTCGGATACCATTCCGAAATAGCTGCTGTATTTTACGTCGTCTACTGCAATTTTAGTACCTATCCCTACTAATATTATGAATATGAGAGTGTGTTTGTTTATTGGTTTGTTGGTTTGTCTTTCAATCACGCCGCAACAGATCTACGGATTAACTTGACTTTTAATCTTTTGTATGGTTTACCTTGCTATAATAAATGGCTCCAGCGGGATTTTTGAAATTGACGCAGACGAAGTCGCGGGCAATAGCTAGCAATTATATAAAATATTTATGTAAATAAGTAAACCAAAAAGTATTTATGTATCTATCAATTTTGTTCAGTGACCAGTGGGAATCGTAATCATTCTAACAATCCTATAAACTCTGGAACTAGAAATGCGATATGTATAATTCAAATTATGTCGCTCATTGAGTTATGGCCCCGGGCATTCTACAGAACGCCGGATTATACACAACAGCGGTAACAGTAAATTCTCCCGAGATTGCTAAGCGTCAATACATATCTCTATCTTTAGAACGAGTTTGTATATTTCGACAACGTTGATAGATTTAGAAAATCGAAAAACCTTAACTTTGAAGTAAAATTATTGATCTCAAACCTCTTGAAGTCGTTTATTCAGTACTAGCAGCTGATTCTCACGACTCCGTCCACGTGGGTTTAGTTTTTAAAATATTAACTCATTTACGGATGGAATTTCAAAAATGCCTCTTTAATGCAACTCTCACCGCAAAGGTATTCAAGAAATATTTACTCCGAATTTCAAATCTTTAGGTCTACCAGTTTGTTGTGCGTTGACTGTCAGTCAGGTACTCAGCTAGTTATGGTACCTACTGTTTCATACGAGTATATGTAGATTACGATTTTTATTTCGCTTAGGACGTATTCGGCATATTTTTGGACAAACAAAACCTCAAAACAAGACTGTTCATTTTCCTTTAACGTTACAGTGTTTCGATAATCGAAATCTATCAATGTTGTCGAGTTGTCTAAACTTATACTAAACCTAACGAAACTAATACGTTAGTCACGTACCCGTAAGTTAACCGTTACGAATGGCTTTTGTAAATTATTGTTGTGTTTATAAAACAAACTGCGCCATGTGTTTTACATCTTTATGGATATTTTTGTAGTCGATATCTGAAGTCATGATTGACGATGATTTCATCTCATGATAATTATTGTGACTCAGTATTATCGGGCAGTTTAGTCAGATCGCGCCAAAGTTAAAGTCCGATGTGAATTGAGCAAAATGGATACTTATCAAATTATTTATACAACGCTATGTAATTTTATAAACCACGTTGCTTATACTTAGTAATTGTAGGATGGCAGCTTTTTTGCAATGTTATAAAGCCGGCGGCCGTAAGACCCAGGTTCTCATTTCTATATATTTTTTTAAAGATTCGATCGATTAACTAAGGTGTTCAAAATTCTCTGACGTTCCTTAAGTTACCATTAGATACCTGTATCATCGTTCCGTAGCCTAGTAACCGTTTTCATATTCACTTCCCCGCGGTGTGTTTGCAATACATTTAACTGTCTTTCTAAGGGCACTATCTCACTAGGACACCAATGGTGGCGCAATCAGGCGCGCTACCAACAAAATATATTGGATAAGTACAGCTCTATGCAGGGCACTTCAACTGGTGTCGGCTTAGTTGCGCAACCAATTCGATGGCAGCAGTCGGGATCACCTGCAGGTAGTGCAAAATCACTAATATGTATAAACTATTTGGCGTCTCACTCACTCACAACAACCAGTAGCGCCATCAGGAGGTACCTACTACGTTGTACGTGTTATCTAACTCTTCAACGTCCATTTTGAAACTGACGATCCTGGTATCTGCTCTGATGTTGTTTGATTGGTAGCTCAAGAAACCACGATCGAGAGACCGATGGCGTCGCCATGGTGTCCTAGTGAGATATTAGCCTCACGCCGAAAAAGGAATGTCACTCCAAAAATACGAAGTTTTAAAATAACATCAAGCTGAATACATCGACTAAACACCATATCCAAGCAATGAATCAAGCTGACGCGAGCGTGGGAGGGGCGTTTCACAAGTTTCAGAAAGAAGTTCCGTGCCGCACGATGCAGCTGAATCGCTACGACAAATTACGAGCGCAAAGTTCGTTTGTTTGCGTCTTACTACACCACTGGACTTGTCGAGGTATGCAACCTCTGTTAATTCGTGTGCGCTGGCCAATTACACCAGAAGAAAAGAGTTTGTCAATGAGAACATTTTAAGAATTCGAATTACGAAGCCGCAATCGAGAATTAGCTACGAGAAGACACTTCAATTCCGTCTCCTGTACCGGACACTTCAATTCTGTTCCTTGTACTGTGCATATACCTGAGTAATCTCCTGTCCGGACCGGAGCCCTAAAATCCTTTTGGTCCATTTATTGTTGTATTGTTTATCACAAAATATACGGAGTTATTGTATTCAAGATGTAGCCACTTGTTTCATTTCCGCTACATATTGGTGACCCCGACGTGATCATGATACACGGCTACGAATCCGACGTGATACGATTGTTTGGACCCACGGGCGATTTAATCCATGGAGACATAAATATTTGGAGATGTAACTAATTGGAGGAATTTTATTGGAATTATTTGGAGAACTTCATTACCTACGTACTTTGGAAGACGTGACTGAGGTTTTTCTTTTCCTTAACCAAGTGCCTCCGGAACATAACCAGTGCTAAAAAACATAAAAATCAAGAATTACGATAGTTATTGCATTGGAAGATAATTATTTGTTTCGTTCGCTGAAAAGAACGTTGTGATTGACATCTGACACCGTCACGGAATTTATTTTTGAATTTTTGGAATTCGTGTGAAAAAATAGAAGAACGTAAAGACATTAAGTGTCAAAGTGTAAACAAGAAATTTTTTATTATTTTGTAATTCTTATATTGTAAATATTTTTCCTTTTTTACCAGTTTATTTTCAGCATTTATTTTAAATTTTGCGGACACTCATTTTGACTATGGACATAAGGTTAAAGGAATTGGAGGATGAGAATGCAACTCTAAGTAAAAAGATTAAAGAGCTAGAGGAAATTATAAAGGAAAATGTAACCCTCCGTTCCATATTGGCCAAAGCTTCGGAAACCCCAGCCTCAACCCCTACTGAGTATTGTAGTTTCGCAGTTTCGCAGGTTTCCCCAGGCAGCTTGGCACCTTCTGCCACTGGTAGTTTGTTCGGTCTTTTAAATTCCCTTCTTGATGATTTATCAGAACAGGTTGCTGCACTAAGCAGAAATAATTATAAACGCAATAGGCGTAAAGGTCGAAATAATAATAATAAAACAAATTCTTACAGATCACAGAGCAATCACCAGCGGCAATCAGTGGGGGCGATGCCTGATTGCCCAGCTGATAGTCGCCGTTTATTTATTACAGAAGCAAAATCTAAATTACGTTTTTTAATAGATACTGGCTCTGATCTATCATGCTATCCAGTGACATGGATTGATCGACCACCTAAGGTAACTGAGTTTACCATGCGCGCCGCAAACGGCAGCGACATCAAAACATACGGTACGATTACCTTATTACTAGATTTAGGTCTTCGACGTGCCTTCAAATGGAACTTTATAATATGCGACGTAACTACCGCTATTATAGGGGCCGATTTCTTATCTTATTTTAATTTAATGCCAAATTGCAGGAGCGGCCGGTTGTTCGATAACACGACTGGTCTGTCCAACGTGGCGTCCGTGTCTTCAGAAGGACACGTTAGTGTAAAGTCTATTGACACTAAAAATGAAATACTATGTAAGTATCCTGCTATTTTAAGGCCACCAGGTCCTGTGCGCGAGATTAAACACAACACGGTGCACTACATCCGAACAACGGATGGTCCGCCGGTTGCTTGTCGCCCGCGCCGCCTGGGCCCACAGAAGTTAGCCATCGCAAAGAAGGAGTTCGCAAGTATGGTTGAATGCGGCTCCGCCAGACCTTCCGATAGTCCTTGGTCTTCAGCTTTGCATCTGGCTCCAAAAGGTGAATCTGATTGGCGTCCGTGCGGTGATTATCGCGCTTTAAACGCGCGTACGATTCCCGATAGGTATCCTGTGCGTCACATAGGCGATTTTAATCAAAATCTAATTGGTTCAACAGTTTTCAGCACGATCGACCTTGTAAAAGCCTATCAGCAGATTCCCGTAGCAAAGGACGACATTTGTAAGACTGCAATTATTACACCTTTTGGTTTATTTGAATTTCCATACATGACTTTCGGACTCCGTAATGCTGGTCAAACATTCCAGCGCTTCATTGACGAAGTCGTTCGGGGTCTTAATTTCTGTTTTGCTTACGTTGATGATATTTTAGTTTTTTCTAGGGATCCGCAACAACATGCGGAACACTTAAATATTTTATTTAAACGCTTAGAACAATACGGCGTTGTAATAAATGAAAATAAATGCAATTTTAATGTTTCAGAAGTTCGATTTCTGGGTTACAAAATCAACGCCGCCGGCATAAGTCCGCCGGTTGAACGCATTAAGGATCTTCAGGAGTTTCCCTTGCCGAAGACGGTACAAGGTGTTCGAAGATTCCTTGGTATGGTGAACTTTTATCGTAAGTTTTTACCTGGTATAGCCCGGTACCAGGCCCCACTCATAGATGCTCTGTCGGTCATTCAAGGTAAAGGCGCTAAGCCGTTTACTTGGACACCTGACTTAGAGCGTTCTTTTAACTCGTGTAAAGAGAGTTTAGCTAATGCTACTTTATTAGCTCACCCAGTCGCCGACGCTCGACTCGGGTTGTTTACCGACGCGTCTAATACGCATGTCGGCGCGTGTTTACAACAATTAGTTGATAAGGGGTGGCAACCAATTGCATTTTTTAGCAAAAAGCTAACTGCAAAGCAATCCGAATGGCCTGCTTATTACAGAGAGCTTCTGGCAGTCTATGAGAGCGTGCAACATTTCAAGCACATTCTGGAAGGTCAACATGCCACTATATTCAGTGATCATAAGCCACTCTTATTCGTTTTTACTCAACGGCGTGAAAAACTTCCGCCTGTACAGTTAAATCAAATAATATTTATTTCACAGTTCACTACGGACATTCAGCACGTCAAGGGTGCTGACAACCTGGTCGCTGATGCTTTCTCACGCGTAGAGAGCATCTCGCTAGAAGACCATCTCGCTGCACTGGCGCACTCACAAGCTTCAGATGAAGAGTTGATGCGCCTGCGTGATGGAACATCCATGAAGTTAGACTTCATTACGGTACCTGGTACAACAATTAAGCTAATATGTGATGTTTCTACGGGTAAACCCCGTCCGTACGTAACTCCACAGTTCAGGAGGAGCATTTTCGAAAAACTTCATAACCTCAGCCATCCAGGTATTCGTGCAACCGCTCGTTTAATTATGGATCGCTACGTATGGCCATCGATTCAACAAGATTGTCATATGTGGGCGCGAGCGTGTGAAGCGTGTCAACGTTCGAAAATTTCTCGTCATACAATTGCTCCGTTTACATCTTTCTCTTTGCCATCTGGGCGTTTTTCTGTAGTGCATGTAGACATTATAGGTCCTTTACCCTATTCCTCTGGCTATAAATATTGCCTCACAGCCATTGATCGTTTTACACGTTGGCCTGAAGCATTTCCAATGCCAGATATAACTGCGGAAACGTGTGCCAGAGTCTTCTTAGATGGCTGGGTGGCGAGATTTGGGTGCCCTTCTTCTATCATTTCAGACCGAGGTTCCCAGTTCAGTTCGCATCTCTTCGCGAAAATCGTTGAGTTGACTGGTGCGCAGCATCGCATGACGACAGCTTATCACCCGCAATGCAACGGTATGGTGGAGCGTTTTCACCGACAGCTCAAGGCAGCCATTGCGTGCCACGCAAATCCGCAATGGACCGAGGTATTACCATTGGTACTCCTAGGTATCAGGAGCGCATGGAAAGAAGACCTCGGTGCGTCAAGTGCTGAACTTGTTTTCGGAGAACCTTTGCGATTACCAGGTGCGTTTTTTAACCCGCCTGCTAACGATCGCGTTTCGGACCCGGCGTATTTTGCCGATAGACTTCGCGCGCATATGGCCGAGTTAGTTCCGACTCCTTCTTCGAAACATGGTAAAACAATTTTTTACATTCCGAAGGACTTAGCCTCTGCAGATCATGTTTTCTTGCGTCGAGGGGCAGCTAAAAAACCTTTTGAACAGCCATACACTGGCCCGTTCAAGGTATTAGAGCGTAATAAAAAATTTTTTAAACTTAGTATAAAAGGCAAACAAGTAAATGTAGCAATAGATCGCCTTAAGCCGGCTTATATTTTACAGCCTCATCAAGACGATTCGCCCTTGCAATCGTCCCGTCCTGCTGTCACTACTCGCTCCGGTCGTAGAGTTCGTTTTTGTATTCCCTATCAAGCAGCTTAATGATTAACAAATTATTAATTTTTCTTTTTTCTCTTTTTTACTCCGTAGGGGGGTGATGTCGAGGTATGCAACCTCTGTTAATTCGTGTGCGCTGGCCAATTACACCAGAAGAAAAGAGTTTGTCAATGAGAACATTTTAAGAATTCGAATTACGAAGCCGCAATCGAGAATTAGCTACGAGAAGACACTTCAATTCCGTCTCCTGTACCGGACACTTCAATTCTGTTCCTTGTACTGTGCATATACCTGAGTAATCTCCTGTCCGGACCGGAGCCCTAAAATCCTTTTGGTCCATTTATTGTTGTATTGTTTATCACAAAATATACGGAGTTATTGTATTCAAGATGTAGCCACTTGTTTCATTTCCGCTACAGACTATCTGATGAAGACAAAAGAGTCTTTTAAACATTTATATCAACGTAACGTGCCATTTAGTGGTTGCCATGAAGGTAAACGGGCAAAATCCGACCCACTTTGCGAAAAGTTGCGGACATGAACCAAAATTGTTTTAAATGACAGCACACAGGTAAGCTACGTGCTACGTGATCATACGTATTTTATACGCTGTCTATTTTACTGCATTTTCATATACCTACCGAAATTTTTTCGTGATTCTAATGGCTACAACAATGCAACCTATAAGTCATTGTAGATCATTCTATTTGAATACGTCCTGTTAATTTCGTATATGTTCGCCGTAGGTTTCCATACAAAAGTGCCCATTTACCTTTTCTTTGAATCCATGCAGACCTCAATTCCACAATAACCTTTCTACTATTGAACAACTAGGGATCGTAAGGGTCTAATACGTGGCTAACATCGCACATCGCAATAAAAGCTTAGCTTCTCCGTCCCTAATACACACCGCTAAGATTTGAAATGTCCTTCTGGCTTTTGTTTTTCCAACTAGAACCTAATCAAGAGTGAACAGACATATCTAGGCGAGCGCACTCCACCTTACGTAGCATCTTCACTTACCATCAGATGTGACCACATTCAACTGGTAGTCATAGTGTAGCTATAGCTAGCGTGAAAACCACTTTAAAATCCATTAAGAAGCTTGAAAGAACACACATGATTGTTGTATCTAGATGTCTCCATTGAACGACTGTTATATGTCTATCTACTGTATATCTTTAGACTGTGATAGTGTCTTTAAAATAATCACAAGTTTCAAAAAGAAGTTCCGTGTCGCGCGGTGCAACTGAATCGCTGCGATAAATTATAAAGTTTGTTTGTTTTCTCTCAGTTTGTGGACTTTTAAAGTCCTTTCTGCACTCACTACTGTGGGGGCTATTGTCGAAGACCTGCGTCAAACATTCTCAGTTGTGGTGATTGGCTGCATTTACGATATGCTGGCTGCAACAATGCATTTTAGCCAATAGCGAGAGAGTGACAGCCAATTAGAGGTGAATGCGATCGTCGCAATGTAGCTGTTTTTGTCGTTTAACAAGTATAAATTGAAAATTTAAAAAACCCCCGACATTCGCCATTTTGTGGCGGCGGCCATCTTGAATTTGCAACAGTGCTATTCTACTAGTCAAGCCCTTTCATTTGATACCCATATCAAGGGAGTTGTGAAAAAATATGTCATTCGCCATTTTGTAACGGCGGCCATCTTGGACCGATTTTCATCAAACATAGCTAACAACACTCTCGACTAATCCACCTTTCAAACAAAAAAAACCGCATTCAAATCGGTCCACCCGTTAGAGCGCCACAGGGGAACAGACAGACACACACACACACACACACACACACACACACACACACACACACACACACAGACACGTCAAACTTATAACACCCCGTCGTTTTTGCGTCGGGGGTTAATGAAGACAACGAAGTATTCTACAAAAAACTTTACACTGAATGTTGTACGCACTGGTAAGTAGGTACCTAGCCGGTTTAAGATAATATTTTGAGAATATTCATTGATAAAGAATTCAAATAACAGTAATCGAGTAAAGAGGAAACATTGTTCAAAATGATCATGGTTACAGCCCCCGCACACTGGGCTATTAGTGGCGGAGACTAGTGGCCGCCACAAGTCGCGGAAGGGATTTTTCATACATTTTCTTGTGGCTAGAAACGCGGCCACTCGAGCGCTAAGTGTGCGATGGAAATATCTCTTTCTCGACTTGTGGCCGGCCACTAGTCGTCACCACTAGTGGCCCAGTGTGCAGGGACTGTTAAAGTAACAAAATATATACGAACGAAATTCCCAAAATTACCACCACCACCATTTTCAAAATAAACAAAATCTCTCAGTGATCCAAGTACCTACTCAGTCAAATAAATCTCGAAATCTCGCAGACTTAATGAAAAAGAGAAATATTAAAAAAAAGAAAAAAGAAAACCCCTCATCACACAGTGTAATAAAGCGCTGAATAAAAAGCTGACGTGCCGTCTAAAACGTCTATTATTAAATATGTAAATATCTTAGCGCAGTGACACTTGCGGGCCGGAGCGGAGTCACGTCCCCGACACACTTCGCGTCATCTATATTCATCCACGCGGCCCGACGTTGCACATTAATATTAATTGCATTTAAAAATAAATGTTGAAACTTCTTTTCATAAATTAATAATGATTTTGTAATTGTTACAAGTATAGATTAAAAATTAAAAAAACCCCCGACATTCGCCATTTTGTAGTGGCGGTCATCTTGGATTTGCATAGTGCTACAATACAAGTCAAGCCCTAAAGGGAGTTGTGAAAAAATATGTAATCCGCCATTTTGTGGCGGTGGCCATCTAAGACCGAGTTTCATCAAACATAGCTAAGAACACTCCCGACTAATTCACCTTTCAAAAAAAAAACCGTAATGAAATCGGTTCATCCGTTTGAGCGCTACTGTGAAACAGACCGAGACACACACACACAGACACGTCAAACTTATAACACTCCCCGTCTTTTTTGCGTCGCGGGTTAAAAACTATAAAATTCGTCCTGGCGTCAGATATTGCGTATTAAAATTGCGTAAAGCATTCTTAAATTTTTAACTGAAACATCATTGACTCATTAGTAATATTAATTAAATTAAATATGAATTTAAATATAGCAAGATAAAGTGGTAGTGTTAAAATGCTGCGAATGAAATACTAATCTAGATTTTAACCCGCTTTAAGGACTAAGCTAAAGACTTGAGAGAACCGCACGAAACGGCACCCAGGCGCTATAAAGTTTTCTTTGCGGCAATTGTTGAATTTACCTTTAAAGTCTTTCTTGTAGAGTGAAGATATTGCAACTGAATATTCTGGCGTGGAGATGCAATGATAAGTTGCGTACCTGCAAAGAAAATCAAAATTTTATTATTTTTAAATTCTTTTTTTAATTACGTAACATTTAATAATAACGAACTTTTTTTACTCGCGACTTAATTAGCTTGGAGTAAGGTTTTTACAAATCTCGCAGTATCCATTTCTTTTTCAGGGATAAAAAGTATCATATGTAACTACTTATAGGTCTTCAAGTGTACACATGCAAAAATCACATCGATCAGTAGCTCTGTTGCGATGTAATTGAAAGTCAAATCAACTTCGCATGATTATTATATTTAATTAGTATGGAATAGGTATACTGCAAACTCTATGAATGCTATTCTAAATGAGTACGAAGACGGTCATTTTTAGGTCACTTTAAAGATAGCAATGAAACTAAATACATAACCCTACCTCACTGCCATTCTATTTGCACCATTCTAAGCTATATCTGTAAACGAAGAAAATTAAAAAAGTTAAAATGAAAATTTATTGTAAATTATTTCTCGTATTTAAGAAATTTCACGGTCACTTTTTAGGGTTCCGTACCCAAAGGGTAAAAACGGAGCCCTATTAATGTCACTCGGCTGTCTGTCCGTCTGTCCGCCGGTCACAGGTCTCTAGCTCGCAGACGAAATGAGTTACAAACCTGAAATTTTGGTATTTGGTGTAAAACGTTGACCCAAAATCAAATATTGAATTAAAAATTGAATTAAATTATTTTTCAGGGGGGCTCTCATACATGAGAAAGGAGCCGGAAAAAATTTTTTTTTTCTTACCCTAGCTTGTGGGGTATCATTGTTTAGAGCTCATTGAGTAGAGTACGAATATATATTTTTTTAATTTTTTGCTGAAAAAGTAAGGAAATGGGGGGTCATCAAAATTGTCAATTTTAGACCATTTTTGTGACGGGGGCTATCTAAAAAACTAAACTAGTTAGGAATATGATATTTCGGTATATTATGTACTATATGCTCTATTTGTACAACAAATACTGAAAACAACGATTCATAAAATAGTTTATAAGCTGTGACCAAAACAAACGAACTTATTTTGCGTTTTTCTTTCACGGTTTCTTGCGATGTCTAACTCGGAAATTAAATATTTCTTAGACCCAAAATATTATATTGTTCATAATTATGTACGGAACCCTGAAAGAGCGAGGCCCGACTCGCACTTGGCTGATTTTTTCAGTTATACTTTGTATGTGAGTGCACAATTTGCACATTATTAATCGAAGATTTTAGGTAATATTAAAATAGTAGTTCTACAATTCTAAAATTTGTTTCAATATCCCGGTATATTGGCAAAATATCGGAAACTAATCCTGACAACAGCATCCCCCGCTGCCTTGCGGATTTCCGATCGCCTTTTTGCCGTTCAGCCATTGAAGCCCCATACAATGGCACATGGGCACATCAATAGCACAATATAAAGTACCTTCTTTTGATTTATGAGGTTTGTTCATTCAAATGTATTCAGAGACAAAGTGTTACGCGTCGGCTGCATTGATCGCTCAATCTTACACCGATATATCTCCATCTCAGTCTTCCATAAAAGAATAGAATGGGACAGTTGATGTAAATTCAAGACGATTTATCCCAGCCAGCGGGCATCCGCAACTACACTCCTAGTTATTAAACGCCACCTGAATAATTCATAACATGAGGGTAGATCGAAATAACTTCGTGAGTTTTATTGGCGTCGTGAGCGATAAACTTTAAACTCTATGTCCAAGGGGAAGGGAGCAATTTGGCGCGTTATGTTAAGTTACATTTTTATATCTGTCTGTCTTTTCGAACAGCCTTGGGGATTGGAAATCAAAGGAGTTAAACGGCAAAGGGAATCTTAACTAAGTAGGTTTACTATTGACTTTCTGTGCGCTTTTGTCACCGACGGTGATATTAGAGCGGGATTCTGGATAAGTCGTGTCTGCTGGTTTTTTATAAGCTTCATTTGTGAATCACATGTTATCTACTCAACTTTTTTTACACGACTACGGCAAAGCCAAAAGGAAGGGTTATAATTTTAGCAGTCTATGTATGTACGTATGGTAACATGTAGGTATGTTTGTGTCCAATTTTTGTATGAGATTCTGTGTGTAGCACCGTAGCGTCTAAACTACTGGACCGATTTTAATGAATGCGGTTTCAATTGATTCTTTATTATGGTTCGGGTGACATAGGCTACATGTTATTTACGAAAAAAAAAACGAGAAGTGACTTTCGCTCCGCTTTCTAGATTAATTAGGGCGCCACTAGCTGCTTGCGCCGCGCTTTCTGCACACAAAATTATTATTTTATATTAAATTATTAAGCGTAGTCGGGTTTTAGTTTACGAACTTTATCTCTTGTTATATTTCGAAAGACATTTAAATTCGACGAATGTACCTAGGACAATTTTTCACTCCAATTAAGAAAAGATTTTGTGTTAGAAGTAGGTACGGCAAGATACAATAAATATCTCATCTCAATTTCAGTCCTCCTTCTAAGCCGTCGATGTCCTACTTGTTCTAGTTTACAATCGTGTTTGATGGACTTCGATGATCAATAAAAATTGGAATATTTAACTTATAAGGATTAGGAATCATGACGCACAATAGACGCAGGATTATTTACAAGTATAAATAAAAAATTTGAAAACCTCCGACATTCGCCATTTTGTGGCGGCGGCCATTTTGGATTTGCATAGTGCTATTCTATTAGTCAAGCCCTTTCATTTGATACCCATCTGAAGGGAGTTGTGAAAAAATATGTAATCCGCCATTTTGTAGCGGCGGCCATCGTGGATCGATTTTCATCAAACATAGCTAACAACGCTTTCGACTAATTCACCTCTCAAATAAAAAATTTTACGTATTTTTTTAAATTTTCAATTTATTACGTTTAACTTCAGCTAATATTTAATTAGGATTGAATTTGTTGCAAGGTTTCCCACTTGTTTGTTCAATTTGAAATAAATCCTGAGTATCGGATATCACAACATTACCTAATTGAAACTGTTTTCGTATCGATATCCTCAACTTTTGTGGAGCCAAACTTTACAATTCGGCAAAAGTTTTCCAGGATTGTTGATTCGGACTAATTGATTGATCAGGTGATCGATGGCTAACAACAAACCCGAAGTCGCTTTTAACTCTACATTTGTATAATATAATAATCTATCAAAATATAAAGATAAAAGATGTATGTACCTATTTCTTATAAGAAATAATGCCCAGATCCAAATAAATATTAATGCGGAAACTTCTGTTTCTCTCTCTATGTTATCTTTTCACGGCTCAACCGCTGATACGATCTTAGATTTAGATTAATACAGCATGCATCTTGGAGATGGACATATAATACATTTGATTCTTGAAAATCACAGAGATACCCTGGGATTTAAGAAAAAAAAACTGAATCAAATAGTTACAAATAAATTGAGATTTATTGAAAGTATATTTATATCACTGCTTCAAAACAGATTTGCCTTCCGATAACCTTTCTTAGTGATCAAAATAACTCAGTCATGCAATTTATAATTTTACACGAATAAAATTCTTATTCTATCAAAAGCTCATATCATTAGACTCGGTAACTTGCGAATAAGTAATTGAAGATTTCATGCTTTAATAACTCTAATAAGCCTCAGCCTCAAGAAATTGCTTAATATGCCATGAACTGGAAGGGGGTTGTCTAGTTCACTCAGTAATTACTAATTAGGCATGGCTCAAATTAAATTTTGAGATTTGGAATTCTTTTGTTTTGTTATTCATTTGCTCAGCTGTAAGTGGTTCAAGCTTGAGTAAGTTTGTGTTATACTATTTTGGCGGTTAAGAATTGGTATTGTGCTTAATTATTTGTTGAAACCGATCCTAAAGATAGAGTTACGGATTTTAAGGAGAAAGGAAGAAAAAAATAAAAGTAGAACGTTTATTTAGAGAATTATGACAGAGAACTTTTGGTCACGATCATTCCTCTGTCAGGCATCATAAGTAAATAAGGCAAACAATTAATTAGTGCAGGCATACTGACATAATACAACATGTAATATGACAAATATTATTTGGAATCGAAGTGTAGAATCTTTATTAAGAGATCATTATCTCTTGGAATAAAATTCACAAGCTACAAGTTTATATTAAAAAGTTTATATTTATATTAAAACATTGTGGCCAATTCTGTTGTACACAATCTCTAAACCTAAACTAAAATGACAGGTCTAAATCTATTGCTATCCTTTTCCGCAGTGAGCACTGTGAAAGAGATAGGAATAAATTTAAACCTGTCATTTTAGTTTAGTTTAGAGATTTGTGTACAACAGAATTAGCCACATTGATTACTTTCTGTTATTAAACGAAACAAAGTTATATTAAAATAACTTTCGTTTAATAAGATGTTCGATAGAGCAAGAACTCGAAGGATGGTTTAGTTAACTCAGCAGTCACTAATTATGTATGGTTCTTATTTAATTTCGTGATTTCGTGCTCCATTGTTATCTATTTGTTCAGCTGTAAATGGTTGGAGCGCTCGGGTAACTTTGTGTTTCAGACCGCTTTGTTGATAACGAGTTGTTGGTTTAAGGTGTGTAAGTTTATTTAAAGTTTCCAACTGATTCTCAAAACGGAGAGGACACGAAATTGTTATAGCAATAAAAGTTTACAGGTTCACTTGTTTACCTAGCATTTCCCATGACATATAATATGTACATTGTACATGACATAACAGATTTTAATCAATATATTTTTATATTAACAAACTTTGTAATCCTAATTTTAAACGCATGTTCGGGAGGAACCATAAAAAATCCTTTTCATTTGCCATATAACTGTTTCAAATTTCAAAGCAGGTTTTCTAGGTTCTGAATAAAATGGTTTAGACCCATAGACGACTTAACGAAACTGGACAAGGAACCTTTGTTCCTTGGTTTTACTACGGAACCCTAAAAAAATACTTTCCGCGTTTCCAAATGTATTACTACGCCCCCAGGAAAGCAGTCGACGGGACGCGTCCCACGAGGCTCTAGCGTTCTGAAATGTTTGTTGCGTAATTCCCACTTTCACCGCGAAATCCTGGCAAACATCGTCGAAACGCAGACGCGGCCAGCGAGTTGTTATATTACCAGAGGCAGTAATGTCTCGCAAAATGGCCTCAATCCTCCTCAAAAAAAAATCAAAATTTGTTTATTTCATGTAGGCCAACTTGTGGCTCTTATGACAAGCCAAGATTGTACCATCGGTTCTACTAGCAGATTCTGAAAAGGGCCAGCAAGAAACTGAGCAGTTTCTCTTTTCAAAACAAAAGTTACAATAGATTTAAAGTTATGCAAAGCAGTTTGCTTCCATGTCCATGCAATTTTGTTATTAAAACTGATGCAGGCTTATACAAGGAGAACATCTCTTTCTACTCTTTCTCTGCCTGTCAACTATATTGCTATCTTTTTTATGACGCAAAACAGAAGTTATATGTGTACTATATAACTTATAGCTTATTAGTGTACTTAGAAGTCATGCCAATATTTGATCAAACCAAACCAATGGCTGATTCTTTGCGAAAAAAATTAGATCTGATATTGTCATCAGTAGAGGCTATTAACCGCGGTGAAATATCTCGCAACACTCACCTTAAAATATTTATTTAATCTATGTATCTTTATCTTTATGTAATCTATGGGTGACAGCGCTTTTTAATAACGATTGACGATTGATGCATATCTACCCCCGACACTCCACACAAGCAGACCAATGCATTACTGAAAATAACAACGCTATACGTAATACCACTAAGCGTATTTTTAGGTTGCGGGCGATGGCAGGCGTCTATTGGTGGAGGGAGTAAGTATCGTTTCTTTACGCAGTACCAGTATTCTTTGACTGGGGTTCGCTCCTCTAGTAATACGACATCTCCGGGTGCGGCGATGCCGCGACGCGAATATTAAAAATTTACATTTTAAAGGGATGTATTAATTCATTATTAAAATTTTGCGGTTGGAGTCGCTTTAACGGGAATAATTCACATAATTTACGTCAAACAACGTATTATATCATCGCGCTAAAAAGCGGGCTCAGCGGAGCACGGGGCTCACCCACCATTGTTATTACTGCCTCGTTGGTCTATTGGCTAGCTTACTCGGGTGCGAACCATCGGTCCTGGATTCAAGACCCAAAAAAACTCATTGGGTTTTTCGTCAAGAATTTCTCTGTAACAGCCCGAACTTGGTGAGATTGCTGTTATAAATCCCCAGAGCAAGTAAACTGGTTATCCTGCGCCTGATCTCTCTCCTGTCGGATTGCCATCAGACTACGAGAGTGAGGGAATAAAGAAGGCACTTTTTTATGGTCAACCAGACGGATCGTAACGGAACTTTAACCGCCGATGGACGATGGTGCAATGGCTTAAAATTGGCGAGCCAACTACGCAGAAACAGACGTACGAGAACTTAGTGTATAAGTCTAGATATTCCCTCACTCTCGTAGTCCAACTGCATTCCATTAAGACCGGAAAGAGATACATCTCTGAAAAAGCGGGCTCGGTGTAGTATCTACGGAGTTTAACCACCATTGTTTTATTATGTAAACCACCCGAGTCCCTTATTCTACGGACGGAATCTTTTCCAACTTCCCCTGAATTATAGAGTTTGAGCATAATTACTTTGGGTTTCATGACACTTCTAATGAAAGGGCAAGCGTTTTATGATGGTGCTCTTAACTTTACTTTAATAGGTCAAGTGTGAGTCGACCGTAAACATCGACTGCTCTATTTTGCTGTCATTTGAACTAATTGCTATACTATAAATGGGGAATTACAAACGTGCGAACTGAGCCATAAAACATTACGATTATATGGTTGTGAGGGCTCTCCCTCACTCTTTATAACCTGTTATCGACTATTGACAAATCCTTTTTTACTGTTACACACAACACCAGCGAAACAAGTTCCAGTTCCATATAGCCTGTAAGTGCGAGCGAGAATTCCGATAAAAATAATTTTCAACACACTTGCTCATAAAGTAGCTCTACGTTCACCGCAATTAGACAGATAATTACACCTGTTATTCAAACTGTGACTTTTGTTTTACTATTATTCACAAGTGAATTATAGAGTTTTATTTTTAATTTATTGGTTGAGTTGGTTCCTTTGTTCTTAAAAAAGTTTCGATACAAAAAAGGTCGTATTCAATAGTACAAATAAATTAATATACCTTTTGCTTGCTCATTTCATGCAACTTCGTATTTAAATAGATAATTTCAACTTGTAAGTACGTGTTTAATAAATAAAACTTTCACTCAAATATAACTTTTGTTTTGTCTGTAATAAAGAAAACTTGAAATTCCCCATTTTGTACGTGGCTAAAACGCTATCCGCGAAAAGCCAAATAAAACAAACCTCATTCTATAGTCTATGGCCGATTGCCATTTTAAGAAGCGCGCGCATAGGAAAACTGATTAATTTTTCCCGCCATTGCAAAATTCCATAGAAAACAAACCTCATTCTATATAGTCTATGGCCGATCGCACTTTTAAGTGTGCGCGCATAGGAAAACTGATTAATTTTTCCCGCCATTGTGAGAAAATTTTCATAACTCGTTTTCACTGTTGAAATTACAGTTATTTATTAATTAAAATTAAAATATCTACAAGTACTAATTATGAAGAAAATGAGTTATGTTGTACACCACCCGATATAATATGTGAAGCCCTTAAAGTTATGGAAAGTTTACTACCTACCTGAAATATCCAAGGAAAAATATCTATTTTAGTGTTATTTTCTTCGCAAATGTGTTGAAAAACGTCGTATGATACACGTGTGTATTGATGATTACCGTCCTCGGCTATCTTAAGACCCTCACCTAACGGCTCGGGTCTCAATATCGCCTCAGCGGTAATCACCAACATTACACACTTATACCATAATGTACTATTATAACTCAGTTTGCACGTTTGTAATATCCCAATTATTGTAGTCTGTTGAACAGAACAGAAAAGAACAGAGTCTGTTCTTCTGCGTTTCCAATATCAAAACTAAAAAAGATTTATTTCAAACTATATAAATACTCTAGCTGGTTTTCACAAAAGTATGTACCTACCCTATCAATTTGACATGTTTATAGTATAAATGGCTTCAACATAAAAAAATAAATATTTAGAACTAATTTTCAATTTAATGCTGCGACAAGAATTTGTAAACAATGAATCTATTTATTTTGTAGTCAATCAAAACTGAATATAATATCTGCCAAAAGCCTGAACCTCGTTTACAGCTGAACAAACAGATAGCAATGGCAGACAAAATCAAGTTAATTACCGAGAAAACTATACTAGTATTTTGCACAGACTTGGGTTTCGTAGTGTACGTACTTAATTAATCATTTAAGGCTTGGACACATAAACTTCGTCATAACAACCGATAAAATTAGCACATCCTTTATCAATGATCTGATTAGTATGCTAAGTACGTGGATAGGCATTAGGCACCCTCAGACTTTAAGTTGTAGACTTTCACCACCTTCTGATAAGTATCGGATGGCTTAAACATAAGTTTTGTCACTTTCTTACTTTATGTCAGGTGACAAAGACAAAACTTATGAATAAGCTATCAGAATCTTATCGGTGGTGAAACAGGCCCTTAGATAAATATTTCTTACCTACTTTGCCCTAAGGCTTAAGTTAAAGTTAAGCGATGTAGTAATAAGAAATAATACCTATAAGAGTTATTATAAAATAATTATTTAAACCGCGAAAGTTTCATAATGAATAGGTACGTTGAGAAACTTTCGCGCGTTTCTTTGATACCTTCTGACATTTTACAATCGTTATAACATTGATATGCTTGACATTTTAATAATTGAAAAATCTGCGGTTATATTTTGGTAAAATACCAAAATATAACCGATATTTATTTATTATTTACATTACACTTTTATCTATGAGAGCCTTCGCACACGTCGTTTCAACCGATGGTTGTCTACTGATGGACATATGAGTAGGTCTTTCGCAAGGATCGCCAAAGTGCAAGATCTTGTACCGCTTATGTCCGCCAGCTGCCAGCGACTCACTCGAGATCCGTCTAACTTGTGGGAGATCTTCCAACCATCATGCTCAGACGAAATGCTGAAAGAGACTGTTGCTCGTTTCTGAATTCACGATACCTCTATGTAGTCAAGTATTAATATTATTAATTTATATTCCGATAGGTATTCGGAAGACATTCTTTGCATTTATAAATAGAAAATTCAATAAACACCAAATCAAACGTGAAAATTAAAACGCAAACAAAAGGAACCTTCCCAAACAAACAACCCGTGAGTAAATTAAAAGACACCTACCTCTTTGTCTTTACAAAGATTCGGATCGATCCTTCATCGTTTAATAATAATATTTCTATAAGGAATCACCCTTTTCCCGCTCAGTTCACCGCGTCACCCCCTTTGTTCCGAAAGGGACAAAGTTTTGGTAATTAAATTTTTATATCCTCTTTTCAAGTTTTTATTTAACGAGCCGGAATATTTTTAAAGGGTTTCCGGACAAAAAGAGGCCATTTTCTTTTCAAGAGTGATTACAAAAAGGCCTAATTAGTTCCCTCTCGGAGTATTGTCATTAGAACATGTACCTAATTACGTGAATTACTTTTTTCGCACTAGCCTAACAGGTTTGTAGGCCGAACACAATCAGTGCGACATCTTTCCCGCGGCTTTGTTGATGAAAACGCCACCAAGACGCAGGGAAGCGTTGATTCACTGATTGTTAACTTAAAAAACGTTGTTCACTGAATAAAACGAGCTATGATTTAAAAAATTAAAAAAGCATAACTGCCCTGCCAAAAAACAAATTAAAAAAAGACGCGTGGCACTTGGGGACTGCCGCGGTAAAGCTATTGCATAGCATTTTTTATCAACTTATGCAATTATAATTATTTATTTATTTTATTTATGCAGTATTTTTCGCCGATACAGCCAATGCCACCTAGAGGCGAGTTGCTGAACTAAAGAGACAAGCGTGATATTTCAAAAAAGTCATTAAAAGTTATGCTATCATCGATTGATGGCAAAACTAACACCGCTGTGCCGGTCGGAGTGGGGGGGGGGGTTTGGTTATTTTCGTTAAGGAATTTCTAGATTCGGTCTCCACGCTCAAGGCCCGCGATAGAAGCTATGCTATGCTTAAAAGTAAAAAAAAAACAATAGCCAATGTCACTCGGGAATATATCCAAATCTGTTTAGGCATTTAAAAGTTATTACTGGAATATATAAACTCACATACATGTACATGAACCCTGAAAACATTACACTCCTTTTTTGGGCAGTCGTGTAAGAAAGATATGAAATATAAATTGTTTATGACAAAATAAAGATTGGCACTTATTCATATTTTACAAACTGCATATAAGTCACACATATAAAATATCTACATACATAATTTAGTGTTAACATAATATATTACAATGCATTAGTCAGTGCCAAAATTGTGTATATAAAAACGATCACATTAATTTGTAAATATGTATTACCTACACCTTAAACTGAACAATAATTTCGACCCAAGTGCTGAACTTGGGGTTACATTAAAAGTTAATTCGGATTTATTTTTTATACGCCAATAAAAATTCCGAGTCCACCTAACATTTTAGCATAAATCTGCAATAATTTAACGAGCTTCCTTAGGGAAAATGTTCAAACGAGTCGGGGAATGTAGAGGTTTAAATTTTTATATTATCTACAGGACGATCGCTTTCCTTTTACATTTATAGCCTTTCATGCTCAGAAATATTCTGATAATTTTTATCGTTAATATTTGAACAATTTTTTATTTTATTTTATTTTATATAATAGCTTTAGTTTGGCTTGACCTTGACCTCACGCCTGATGAAAAGCAATGATGAGATCTAAGTTAGAACGCGCTGGTCTAGAAAATGCCTATTTACTTTTCTCTTGTCATACTAAAGTACCTAGCTACAAGGCGGGAAACATGGACGCCGGAAGGGCCTTCGTTTCGTATCAGAAACGAACCACTGTGGATCTCAACCAAAAATTCTATAAATAAGATCCTTAATAGATTTCTTCATAATCAATCCAATCGTTTATCTACTTGAAAAAAGTTTGCATGCAAGGGGATTACCCGGACCGGGACGGCCGTTGACCGCCCCGTCGTCGTTACGTATAGCGGCCGAATTATAAAAAAAAACCGCTGAAAAGGCCCGGGATAAAACTCATCAGCATGTACTAGAAACCCGAGAATATTAATATTGAAATGAAAGCCTGCTGGTATTAGGTGATCGGACGAAAATGTATCGCATACGACTTGATGAGTCGTAAAATTCAAACAGTACGAAAACTAGAAAGAAATATGCGATATATTGCTGTCCACAGACTGAACGTGACAGCAGTTTATACCTAAATAATTCTTCTTTTTAAGGAAAAAACTTAAACTACAATTTTGTAAATAATAAGCCACAGTAATTTAAATTCTACTTAATATTTTTTTTCATTACGTATTTGCCTCTATTTTCACGTAAAAACAGTATTCAAACTTCAGGATAACACATTTGCGTATCGCCGTTGAAAGGAATCAATTTCCAACACCGCTTGCGTCCGTAACTCTGTAATTACTAGCAAACGCAGTCGTGATTCCGCGCCCAGCAATCTGACTAAATCCTAACTCATCAAAAAAAAAAAAAATCTCACTCCCGCTTTTTCCATTCTCCTTGCGTCTGTAGCAGTCTAAATGAAGAGAACGATTCGCGAATTGCCCCCCGCGCTTACTCCCCACTTGTTACGGATTAAGGTATCCCTTTTGTGGAAAATATTGCAGAATGTGCGTTTAATCCCGAGCCCGCGCCCGGTTGGTTGGGTTTCTGTTGGAATTTTTATTTTTATTCAAGATAATCTCGGAGCAATTTCGCTACGATACGTACTTAACGGTGTACCGTAATTTGCCTGGGCCCTAACAAGTTGTGTAGGTTACAGGTATCGCGGGACGGAATTGGAAATGTATTATTGAGGAGGGCCAATTTTTCCAATGCAATTCAGAAGTGAAGTTATCTATGCAAGCATCGGAGCGATGCCGCAAGTAACAATTGTCTTGTAACAAATGACATTTAGCAACGCACGTATTCTATCTTCTTCAACATGTGGCATTCCATAGATTTTTCTATGGATGCCGCTTCGACGTCGCAGAAGCAACGCAGCGTCACTGCAATAGCTTCGCGGTATTGCAGCGTACTGTACGACATACCCCAGATTTTTCTATGTAGGACGCCGTAAAGGCTTTGCAGAAGTAAGGGCGGCAAGGCCGCACCCTGCTGTGTAACATCGCTCTTACGAATAATCAACAATTCAATGAAATGACTGCATAAAAATCAATAGGCCTTGGTGATTCAACAATGATATTCAAGTTGAATAAACAATAATGACAAAACTATGTTAACATTTCGCTACAAGATGTGCCTACTCAAATGTGTACTGCAATTTGCTTGGCTGCTAACAAGTAGTATGGATACGGGGTACCTACCAGGGGACTAGGAGTCCCAAGAAATGGGAATAGCTACGTGGCATTGGAAAGTGCGTTACTCTTAGAATCTCGACTAGGTAGACATCGAAAGAGTTGCAGGAAACAGCTGGACTTAAGCAACACAAGACCGTGGAGAGTCGAAGGTACTATTTTCCTACGAGTACGTCCAGCAATGGACATGCATCAGTTGAGATGACGGTGACCGAATTTAGAAAGACAGGGATATACTGTGGCTGTGAGTAAAACGTATGCAGGACAATTGTTCACTCATTAGCTGTACGTATTGACAATTATCAATGTAATGACAACACAATGAGCTGGTCTGATGAGCCAAGGCGGTAACCGGACATAATTGCTTGTCATTTCCTCATTAGTACAGCACGTCAATACATTAATTGTCTACTAGCACAATTGCTATTTATCACTAGCATATATACTCATTTACCAAACATTCAACCAATCTTAGCAAATCTGTGTTTTTTCATTTCATTGAATTTTGTGTTCAGCTAAATTTTCGAGTGTATAATTTTTTTTTCTATATTATAAGCTTATAATATAAAAAATTAATACATCGAAAAAAGTGCATCAGCTGATGCACTTCCGACGTAATACTTACTACAGTAACAAGAGGAAGGAATTCGCATTTAAAAGCTTCATAAATACAATTTCATACGTTCGATAATAATGTAGAAAAAGGCACCAAATGTACGAAGATTATAATATAGAAAAAAATACGTGTTTATTTGACGAGAACATGGTTCGAGGCTTGACTTATCTCATTTGTATCTCAAAAATGCATTTCCCAGATCCTCCTCCCCGATTAGATGACAATCCTGTAAGCTGACAATAAAGGAGAGCAAAAGGCAAGACAAGCGCCCCCATGAAACAATAACAATTTAACAAGAGCAATACGACAATAACCCCCGTCGACCAGGCGCAGATAAAACGTATTAATTCATTGTAATTTGTCCCCAACTGTGTAATAACTCATAATTCTGGCAATTTAAACGACTGCAAGAAATTTCTTCCTTTATGGATGGAAGTATAGTTTATTATAATTTTAAGACAATAATGCATATAACGTCTGAACGAAGACAGTTTGTTTTGTCAATAATATAATAGATACCTATTGATAGAATCTTTCAGATACCTACCTATTTCGAGTTGTATTTTTAAGTAGACTATATTAAGGAAGAATCGTGAAAAACTTTCAGATAGGTATATCATTACAAATGTACATCTAGGTACATAAAGTATTATTTTTAGGAATGCTTTTTTTTAATTTATTTATGTTTAAGTTTTTTGGATACTAGCTTAAAACAGAAACATAATTTACACGAATTTACATAATTTATTTCAGTTTATTACCTAAGATTTAGCTGAAAAATAAAAGATTGGATATTGTAACGATTAATAAACGAGAGTACAAAAAAGCTCACCTTTCCGGGAAGCTTAAAAATAGGGAAAATAACAATAGTCGAAATTTCTTTTCGCTGACACTAAACGTAACTTGATAATACGGCTTTCGAACAGAAAAGTGGTGCCTTAAAGCGTGGAATTGAAAGCATAAGTTCAGTTTCCGGTCCCACGTGATACGGTCAGCCCGTATTTCAAAGAGACGATATCCGGGGCGCGCCGTGACCCGGATTTATTCGGGGCCAATAATCAGGGTAGGTACCTACGTATTTTAGACGCCCTAGTTCATTCTTGACCAACTAAGTTGATGCTTATCACTACATCTTATAAAACAAGCGGATACCCGCGACTTCGTTCGCATGGATATTGGTTTTCCGTGGGAATCATTTTGTTTTTCCTAAGCTCCTTTGAGCTCATACCTTGCTCATTCCTGGTAAAAGTTCACTGGCGGATGTTTAGGTAGATCAAAATGTAAACATCCGCCAGTGACAGTCCCATCAAAATCGATCCAGCTTTTCAGAGATTAGCTGGTAATCTTTAAAGTATCTCCTTTCTAACAAAAAAAGAATGAATGAAATCGGACCACGCGTTAATGAATTAGAATTGAAATACAGCTAAGTATACATTTTGACTTTCATCCCCTCTTCCAAGGGAACCGTGCTGAATTTCGGGATAAAAAGTATTCTATATGTTACTCCGTAGTATGAACTTAAATTATGCCAAGTTTCATTTCAATTCATTGAGTAGTTTTTGCGTGATGCAAAAACATACAGACAAACAGAGAAAAATTTCAAAAATAGCTTTTTTACGTTCTATTACTTATCCCTAACATCCCCCAGATATTATTTTGCAAAAAGCTTTAATGTACAGATACGACAAGTCTACGATTTTATTAACCCCCGACGCAAAAACGACGGGGTGTTATAAGTTTGACGTGTGTGTGCGTGTCTGGCTGTTTTTTTTGTTTGAAAGTTGAATTTGTCGAGAGTGTTGTTAGCTATGTGTTGATGAAAATCGATCCAAGACGGCCGCAGCTACAGAATGGCGGATTACATATTTTTTCACAACTCCCTTAATATGAGTATCAAATGAAAGGGCTTGACGAGTAGAATAGCACTATGCAAATCCAAGATGGCCGCCGCCACAAAATGGTGAATGTCGGGGGTTTTTAAATTTTTAATTTATTATATGTATAGACAAAGTCCCACGCCGCGTCTGTATGTCTGTCTGTGATAGGGCCAAGCTTTTATAATATACCAGATTTTGCCCGCGACTTCGTCCGCGGTATTAGGTTTCTCACGCGTGAACCCTTTGTGTTCACCTAATACCTAATTCCCTGGTGTAAAATAGTAGCCTATGTCACTGTCCTCTGAACTAAAAAATATTTGAATGCAGCAGCTTAATTAATCCTAGCTTAATTATAGGAAGAGCTGTAGGATTTTTATATGCTGCAGTCACTTCACACAAAATATTAAAATGAAACACAAAATCATCAACATTTTTTCCACTAATGTAGGATCTGTACATTGTTCCACGTAGATACGACATTGTTTAAAAATGTATGCTCAATATTTGGATCCGCAAGTTTTATTTCTGACTATAATAGTGGGCCGTGATAGGTTTTCCATGTTACGACGGTATTCCTTTTGTTGATTCATAACTCGTAACTAGTCAACATGGATTGGTTTTTTACGATCCGAACATATTTCGGATTGGATAAAGTTTTTTTTGGGGCAATACTCATATTAAGCAATCGATAGCAATTTTCCGTTGGTGGAAACGCGAAACTCTACGTGTTTTTTGGTTAGTTTATGTTACCTATCTATCAACACTGATTATTATTTATAAACAAAGATGTCTACACGGTTTGGCTGTTTTCGCGCGCTAATTTCAGAAACTACTGTAGGAATTCAAGGAAGAACTACAAGGAACTACTACTTCCTACTGTAGGAAGTATTCAAAGCTATTTTTGCTTGTCAAACTGTAACGTTAACAACCACGTAACTTTAACCGTTTATGTAGAATTGCGCATAACGCTGTTTAACTACAGATACAGACACATTTAGACAAAAGTTAATTTCCATGTAGCTCTAGTGTAACTTTTCAAGTTAACGTTAACTGTAATTTAAAAGCATGGACAAGTCAAATTATGACGCTTTTTCCAAAAGTTAATTCCCCGACCACGGTCAAACTGTTTTCAATAAAAAAAAATAATAAGACGTGAATAATAAGTATATGAGATGTGTTCAAAGTGGTAATATTTAAGTAAAGATGTCGCCAAGCCGTGCTCAAAATATGAATGTATGGAGTGTGCTCACAGAGTCTCAGGATTTCACTCAGTCGCATAAATTGCTATTCAGGGCTGTCAACTGCGTAGAATTATACACCTTTAAAAAATTATTTTCAAAATAAATATAGTCTTTATAGTGACTTGGGCACTAAGGCTGATTATATCCCCCCTAAACATACAACAGACCTCTACGGTTTATGTGCGGACACCTGCCCAGAATGAAGATGAAGATCCCCCTAAATGCATCTCTAGGAAACTCAAGGATTATTTCCCTTTAAAATCCAAATTTATACGTCCACTGGTTTATTTATTTATTTGTTTAGGCTGTATGTTGTCAGACATTCAGGTCTTAGTAGTACTACATATTATTTAAAAGGTGTATTAGAAAACAGATATAGAAAAAGATAGAAGACATCTGATTTTTCATTACCATTGTTCAGTTACCAGTGGGGAAAGATACAGAAATTCTGATCACAATAAAGACTCATCATCATCGCGTGCCATCTTCTTTATATTGAAGTTTGGCGGTCAACATTTGAAAAGCCTGTCTATTCAGTGCCGCTTTCTTTAAATCTGAGTAACTTAGTCCGGTCCACCCCTTTATGTCGTCCAACCACTTGCGTCTCTGGCGCCCTGGAGATCTCTTTCCAGCAATTTTTCCTTCCAGAATGAGTCTTGGGTTGAGTAAAATCAACATGAAGAAAGGCAATAATAAGAAGTCCCTCAGTGCCCGGCAAATGAGGGCGATAATCTCCGGGCGGGAATTGAGATTTAACGACGACCTTGGCGCGATAACGGTTACGACATGGAATGTTCGAACATTACACCAAGATGGAAAGATTGAAAACAATAAAGACTAGGAAACTCTAATATCTCGAACCAGAAATAACAAGTATGACCTTCTCCAACCAATTATACAAGGGAATATCCAGGGCAGAAGGCCTGGTAGAAGAATTTCTTGGCTGCGAAATCTGCGTGAATGGTACGGCGAAAGTACTAGATCGCTCTTCCGTGCGACAGTGTCCAGATCGCAAATAGCCCTAATGATTGCCAACTTCGGAAGGAGACGGCACCATAAGAAGAAGATTGGCAGTTCATAGATTATCTTGAAAAATGGTTCTTCATACAAACTTTATCACACCATTAGGGATTTAATTTCAAAATATCACTTCTAAGTGCATGTCTAGGAAAGTCAAGGAATCTTAGATTTCTTCACTGGTTTAAAAATAAAAGAAGATAGAACATATCTGATTTTTCATAGACTATCTTGTCTTGCTACGTATACGGTTACAACTACAAACTACAGTTGACAACCCTAGCACCATAGCTCTTAAATCTTACCGGAGGACACGCTTGACGGGGCTGCGTCAATAGGCGAACCTATAGCGCGAATTATCAGCTATAGCAGTGCCAGTGTGCGCGCGGCTTTATGTAGTTGCGACTTTATGACCGGTAGGTACTATCTTGCTCTGTGGGTGTATTCGAACGTCTGTGTTGGGTATTTCAAACGTGTTTCGAGTAAAGTAGATTTGACGACTCCCTGGTTCGATTCCCGGCAAAGGCAAATTGGAAATTTATGATTTCTAAACTGTCTCTAGTCTGATCTGGTGGGAGGCTTCAGGCGTGGCTAGTTACTACCCTACCGGCAAAGCCAAGCGAGCATTCCGGTACGATGCCGCGTAGAAACCTATCAGGAATATGGGTTTAATAAGAACTGTCATACCTCTTCCATTTTAGACTTCATCGTCACTTACGGTATCGCAAATCAAAATACCCGCCCCACCCCTACATCTCCTACATCTCTGCGTCATTCAGTCTCTACATCATTCAGTTTCCACTCTTTATATAAATTAGCCCGCCGATCCGAATTAGAGTAGCCTGGCGGGTCTAAGCTCTAAATCCTTCTCTTCCATGAGAGAAGAGGCCTGTGCCCAGTAGATGGACGTTAAAGGACTATAGTAGTGGTGGGTTATTAGTTGATTACTGATTACTTATATTAATTGAATTTCTCAAGCCATATTTTTTAACATACAAATAACATAGCTCAATAACATATTACAGGTGAAATATTCAGCGCTTTACGTACTCATGTCGCCAGCGGTATTACCATGGTATTACCGGTGAGAAGGCTGAATGTGAAATACGCTGTCGTCACAATATTGCGTCTCCTAACCCGCAGCGCCGCTATTTACACGCGTCTTATAACTTCTCCGGGAGCCATTGAAAACGGGTTAAGCTCCAGATATTAAGTAGAACATCAAATATCTGAAGATAGATCTTAGACGTCCGTAGTATGAAGACGACGACTAGACAACAGAGATGCAATTTTTAATTTTAGTTTTCAATGAACCCGTTTTTTAACCCCCGACGCAAAAACGACGGGGTGTTATAAGTTTGACGTGTCTGTGTGTGTGTGTGTGTGTGTGTGTGTGTGTGTGTGTGTGTGTGTGTGTGTCTGTCTGTTCCCCTGTGGCGCTCAAACGGGTGGACCGATTTGAATGCGGTTTTTTTTGTTTGAAAGGTGAATTAGTCGAGAGTGTTCTTAGCTATGTTTGATGAAAATCGGTCCAAGATGGACACAAGTATAAATTAAAAATTTAAAAACCCCCCGACATTCGCCATTTTGTGGCGGCAGCCATCTTGGATTTGCAATAGTGCTATTTTACTAGTCAAGCTCTTTCATTAATTGATACCCATATTAAGCAGTTGTGAAAAAATATGTCATCCGCCATTTTGTAGCGGCGGCCATCTTGGACCGATTTTCATCAAACATAGCTAACAACACTCTCGACTACTTCACCTTTCAAACAAAAAAACCGCATTCATATCGGTCCACCCGTTTGAGCGCCACAGGGGAATAGACAGACAGACAGACAGACAGACAGACAGACGGACAGACAGACAGACAGACACACAGACACACAGACACACACACAGACACACACACACACACATATACACAGACAGACACACACACACACAGACACACACAGACACACACGCACACACACGCACACACGCGCACACGCGCACACGCGCGCACGCACGCACTCACGCACGCACGCACGCACGCACGCACGCACGCACGCACGCACGCACGCACGCACGCACGCACGCACGCACGCACGCACGTACGCACACACACACACACACACACGTCAAACTTATAACACCCCGTCGTTTTTGCGTCGGGGGTTAAAAGCATAACTTTAATTATTTATTATTAGCCACTAGACATATTTTCATGATTTAAGCAACAATTCTACAAAGCTTCAAGAGTAAATAGAGTTCCACAAAGGCCCCCGGATTCATTACATCACTCTCAATTGTACGATCTTTTCAATTGACACTCGGATATTGCTCTCCGAGACTATTCTGAGAGGAATTGGGACACTTGCCAGTGTCAGCCGGTATCGGGAGAAATTGGTCGTAAGTTCAATTTCGCAACGGAATTGTGGTGGAGCCGATATGTGGGGTCTTTAAACGTGAAATTAGATAACTTATACAATATAATATTACTTATGCAGTTCATTTAGAATATGTCGCATACATTTCGAGGCAGTAAAAAAGCCCTAAGAGTTTGATCTATCCGACACTAGGCAAGTGACAGTGGCTGATGGCAGTTGACGTCGCGACACTTGGCCACACGAGTAGAAAATCACTTAGCTGTCGCCTGCTTGTCGCGGTCGCGTGCCTCAAAGTATTTCCTTTTTCTTTATTCACTACCAGCTGATGCGACTTCGTCCACGTGGATTTTTACAAAGTTTTTATCCTCTAGTTAACTTCCTTGGAGATGGAATTTCCGAAAATCTAGAAACACGTATTTCTATATTTATCTAACTGAAAGTCGAAATACCGATTTTCGTGAATATAACTTGAAAAATGACGCGATTTCGTACAAACTTTCATCCCTTATTTAACTCCCTTGGGGATGGAATTTTCAAAAATCCTTAAATACGTAGTCCTTAATCTTTAACCTAATACAAACTTTCATGGATAACTTGAAAAGTGACGCAAAAAATGATGGACTTTATACAAACCTTCATCCCTTATTTAACTCCCATCGCTTGGGGCCCTTGGGGGTGAAATTTTTAAAAACACTGAAACACGTAATTCTTTATTTTTAACAAAAACCAATCGAAACAAAAAAATTGAGACAAAATCAGTTCGATGATGTAGTTTCGGAGATGTGTCGTAGGTGTGCGATGCGCCTAAACCCCCAGCACAAGAATAATTATATTGTACCAATCAAATCACAACCCGTGGACCAAACTACCTCTACCTACGAACTATCCAGTCTACCTAACTAACTAACTAACCTAAACCGTTAAGCTATTCAGGCGTTATAAAGAACGTTGCACCTGGAAATGAATACCTAGTTTATTTATGCTTATTACCAACCGCTACCTAGATACTCGTGAACAAGTATTTACTAAACTATGTTAAGTGCTTAAGTATTTCTATGGATTCCGGATCCAATTCGAAACGATTTATTACACAGATTTATCACATTTCCTGTACGAGAACTATTCGATCAATAGTACCTATATAACTGAGTCGTTAAACCTTATAATTCGATTTAGTAAAATGCTTTATTTTATGGTATCTAACGTACATCTGCCTAAGTTTTTGTGTAGTAGGTATATCTTTTTATATTCTGTATATCTTTCTGGCACAGTAGTGCTATAGGTATACCTAGTCGAGGTCGTGAGATCGATGATTGGTTAGTCCAGGTTGGGTTCTTTTTTTTTTACCCGAATGCGCGACACAAAGGAGTGGTAATATGTTTATCAGTCTATGTATGTATGTATGTTTGTTCCTTTGTGGAATTCTAGAGACCAAACGCGTGGGCCGATTTTGATAAGTGGTACGTCAACGAGAACATAAAAATTTGTAAAAATCAAAATGGCAGATCTTGACGCCATAATGTGGGGTTCAAAAATTCTTTTTCTTCAAATTCTATCGAGTGGGGTATCAAATTATAGGGTTTGAAAATTGATTACAAAAATATATAAATATTTTGACCAAAAAAAAATTATTACGCAGTCGGGTTTTCTATTTTCTCCAATGTTATACTTGTTTGATATTCATTTACAAATCAGCCCTTAACTGCTATTTCACCTGATGCCAAGTGACGATGTAGAGAGGTGGAAGTGGGCTAACTTGGAAGAGGTACGGCGGTTTTTATTAAACCCGTACCCCTAATCGGGTTCTATGCAGCATCGTACTGGAACGCTAAATCGCTTGGCGGCACGGCTTTGCCGGTAGGGTGGTAACTAGCTACGGCTAAATCCTCCCACCAGACCAGACCAGAGACAATTTAGAAATTAGAGAAATTATAAAATCCCAAATTACCCTTGCCGGGAATCGAACCCGGGACCTCCCACTTTACGACCACAGCGCTCCGAATTTCGGCCACGGCGGCCAATCTCAACAGAGGCGGGGCCAACAACGCAGAAGATATTATAGTGCACACGTGTGTGCGCATACGCAGGGTACTACGCAGCAGAGGCGGCGGATCAGACCCGAGAATTGCTCTGCCGGGAATCGAACCCAGGTTTGCGGTTCACTGGACTATGTACCTAATGCTGCGAGCTTGTTTGTACCTATTAGCCGCTCAAGGCTAATAAGTATTTTCCTACCGAAAATTATATTTTCCGTCGCCCATCACCCTGTCAAACCAACCTATAGAGGAAAGTGGGTGTAAAAGGTAAGGGGGTTGGGGGTGAAGGTGGGTGTTATTGGCGCAAATGATTTCCGCCTAGATCTAGTAGATATTTCACCTTCAGTATATTTTCGTGCTTTATATATAGCGGAAATATTTTTGTTCATATAACGAAGCGCTTTCACGAGGGAATCTTTTCAAGCATGAATTGGGTTCATTTTGATTTTAGTGAGGAATTTAGGGCAGCTAGATATTTAGAGTTTTTCAGTGTAGGTAGGTATAATGCATGTATCATTTTTGATTTAATAATCTAAATTATTTTAGAGATTATTTAACTGGAGAAGTACCAAGAAGTACTGGAGTCAATGTTTAAGCAGGAACATATCTAAATATATTTAGGAAAAGGTGATTAACTAACTGACTGACTGGTCTATCAACACACAGCAAACGACTGGACGGATCGAGCTGTTTAACAACAGATAGCTGTAATCCGTTGAAAAAAGGATTTTTCAAAATTCTATCCTTAAAGGAGAAAAAAGTATCGAACTTTACTTGAGCGGAATAGCCACTTTAAAATAAAACTCTTCTAAATACTTATATAAGTACTAGCGGTCCGCCCCGGCTTCGCCCGTGGTACATAATATATAGCCTATAGTACTCAAGGATCACGTACATATCCAACGGCGGAAGAATTTTTGAAATCGGTCCAGTAGTTCCTGAAATTAGCGCGTTCAAACAAACAAACTCTTCCGCTTTATTATATTAGTATAGATTTTTTTTGAATTCTAACTAAGTACTTGTATTTTTTTCTAAGTAGTTTCTAAGTTATTGTAGTGTTAAGTTACTTTCTTCAAATTTTTATAAGCATTTATTGTGAATCTTACAAATATATTTTTGTCAATCTTACAAATTACAGTATAGTACAATAGTATTTGAAACAAGTAACAACGTAAGTCATAATTCAAGCCATAAGAAACACCACCGTTACTCATGCAAGGTCGGGCCGCACCGATTTCACAAAGACCAATTATCTGATAGTTATCAGTGATTTATAGATGAATATTATAACATTTTTAGTGTTATTGCTGTCACAAGTGAAATATTAGGACCTATTTTAAAATGAGACGTTAGTATTTAAGGCCTGGTGATATTTTATGATTGTTGAAAAAAAAAATTACGATCAAGAGATGTTACACCTACCAACTATACAAATACTAGTAGATACGAGTATATCAGGCGTAAAAAAGCGTAACAAATCTAATAAAAATACTAATTGATTTGGAGCTAATTTACATTTGACAAAGCTTCCTCCTACATAAAAATCTTATCTTCTCATTTCCACAGTCTCGTAAAACTGATTGTCCTTTAAAAGGTATACATTAACTATGAAACATAAAGAAATCTAAAATTCTTTTTTTCGAAAACGGTGAAAAAAAAAGGAAAATTGACTCAACAAACATTTTTGTAAGGGCAAGCTATCGGGCTGTAAGGAAAGCCTTTGGATGTCGGAGGTAAATACGTTATACAACACATAATGCCTCATACTGTTCAGAGTGCCGATGTTTGGTGAAACGACACCTGCCGGAGCAAATAAAAAACAGTACCGTCACAAAGGGTTCCGGCACAATTTCCACGTCCGCCGCCGCTCGCCCTTGGATAGCGTGTAAGGTATTTTACAGACTGACAAAAATGTCGTCAAAAGGTAAGTTTTTCGGCTTATAATGATAAAAACGTACCTGGCGGAATGGTGAGTGCTGTGGTCTTATAAGTGGGAGGTCCCGGATTCGATACACTGCAGGGGCAATTTGGGAATTTATAATTTCTAAATAGTTTCTGGTTTGGTCTGGTGGCTTCAGTCGTGGCTAGATACTACCCCAGCGGCAAAGCCGTGTTAGCAAAGTATTGAGCTGTACGATGCCGCGTAGAAACCGATCAGGAGAATGGGCTCAATAAAAACTGCCATAACTCTACCAGAATAACCCGCTTCCACCTTAGACTGCATCGTCACTCATCAGGTGAAATCGCAGTCAACTAACTTGCAGATTAATTAAAACAAGAGAAAGAGTTCGTAAACTAAAACGCAACTGATTTAGTGTGCAGAAAAACGTGTATTCAACTGCGTATTAATGACCATTCGAACGGAAGAAGCGCGGGGCAAACAGCTAGTCGCGCCATCTGTTATGTCTATCCGAAACTAACTTAATATCCTTGTTCAAGCCGCAAAGGTCATTTCTTGATTTTTTTCATATATAAAATGTAGCCTATGTCACCCGGATTATAACAACGAGTCAATTGACAATCCATTCATCAAAATCGGCACAGTAGTTTAAGCGCTACGGTTTCACACTCATAAAATCTGATACAAAAATCGGATACAAACATACAGTCATAATACATAGACTGCCAAAAACATAACCCTTCCTTTTGGCTTTACCGTAGTCGGATAAAAAACCGACCTCGCTCCCATAGTTAAATCAAAACACTCTTGCGCTTGAAACAAGATTGTGCTGGTAAGGTTCCTCTGGCGAAATTGCCATTTTCAAAGACCGAACAAAACGAATGGCACTTGGCATTTCACAAAGTGACGAATGAAAATCTCGTCGCGTCAGTGTCGCGTCGTGTATTGTCAGCCTTACTTACCATTTTACGCTCAGCCTGTATCGACGATGGGCGTAGCTTTTAGATTTTTAGGGTTCCGTACTTCAAAAGGTTAAAAAAGGAACCCTTATAAGATCACTTTCTTTTATAAGGTCACTTTCTTGTCCGTACCTGAAAATAAAATAAAATGTTTCAATAAAAATATTTATCCCTGTATTACCTACTATTAGGGTTCCGTAACTCAAAAGGTAAAAAAAGGAACCCTTATAAGATCACTTTCTTGTCCGTCTGTCCGTGTGTCACCACCGATTTTCTCAGGAACGTGTAGACCTAGCAAGTTGATATTTATACCAGATACTGCGGTCTATAGTCCCTATTAGGTGTATAACAAGTATAAATTAAAAATTTAAAAAACCCCCGACATTCGCCATTTTGTGGTGGTGGCCATCTTGGATTTGCATAGTGCTATTCTACTAGTCAAGCCCTTTCATTTGATACCCATATTGAGGGCGTTGTGATAAAATATGTAATCCGCCATTTTGTAGCGGCGGCCATTTTGGCCCGATTTTCATTAAACATAGCTAACAACACTCTCGACTAATTCACCTTTCAAACAAAAAAAACCGCATTCAAATCAGTCCACCCGTTTGAGCGCCACAGGGGAACAGACAGACACACACACACACACACACACACACACACACACACACAGACACGTCAAACTTATAACACCCCGTCGTTTTTTCGTCGGGGGTTAAAAATCAAGGTCCTGAGTCAACACAATAAAAAGATATGGGACAATTTAGATTTTCGCGATAATTTGTAAAACCTTAATTTTCAACTTTTTTATATTTCTAAATTTTCCCTTTACTTGGCTCACAAAGTGACGAATGAAAATCTCGTCGCGTCAGTGTCGCGTCGTGTATTGTCAGCCTTACTTACCATTTTACGCTCAGCCTGTATCGACGATGGGCGTAGCTTTTAGATTTTTGGGTCAGAACGTTCGCTTTTGTTCCCTGCGATTTGTTAGTCTCGCTTCGCAAGTTTTATTCGTGCGTAGTGCTATGGTGGACAAAATATAGGTCTTTTTCGTTGTCAAGGTATCGACTTTGTTGTGTAGAAACTTTATTTAGTTTAGGTACACGCGTAGTTTATCTTTAGGTACCTACTTTACTTATTAATCACTTTTGGCGGGCTGTGTTTCACAAAATACAAAATTACAGCTGTTTCCTGTGGCGATTCAACGCGTCGCAGAGAAAGGTACAATAAAAGTAAATACATTTCCTAGTACAATTTATGACAATTCACATTAGTTCCACATTCACTCTCTTTTGCATTTGTGTTTTGCACAAAGTATAGGAACACTCGGCGTGAAAAATTAAACCTACTATCACTATCACTACATAAACAAAGTCCTTCTTCGACGACAATTAGATATTATTGAAAATGTCGGGAAAAATCAAGCCGCTTGGAGCTTTCATCGAAAATCCCTTTGATATATATAACAAAACAATGTATGGTGAGATAGTAGCGGGTAATTACTACCCGTGCGAAGCCGGCGCGGGTAACTAGTTATAAAACGTTTGCGTGTTTTAAACCTCAGTTTATTTTCGTAAACAACCCCCAATGAAAATAAAATTGCTAGACTATAATATTTCGCGAAGGTCGAGGAACTTTCCAAACAACGAGAATTTTTTAATAAAGAGCGGGAACATGAATACCTAACTTGTATGTTTAATGTGTTTATAATAGCTAAAATAAATCTTTCATGTTGTTACTTTATGATGTATACTTATATGACTTTAGGTAAAATTTTAAAGTAAGTAAAGAGAAATGCATCTATATAGCTAGTGGCGTGTATTCATAAAGACAGAACAGCGCTGCTTGCCCTGAGAAAAACACTGATAAGGTAGGTACTTACTATTTAGAGAAAGGGCAGAAAAAGTGAAACTGAGGGCAGTAGCACACCTCAGTTGCGAAACCATATAGTAGCGGATTGATATGGTTAGATGCTTAGTCAAAGGTCTGCTTTAGAACAGGCAGATGACAAAAGTGCTAAAGCCTACTGGGCACAAATATAAATTTGGTCTCTATGATTATTATCTATTGTTTGAAAATACATTATAACAATTATTACTGCAAAAAGAATTACCCCTAACTCCCCCTTTCGCCAATGATCGTCATCCGCTATCGCCCACAATCTAGAAGTACGCCTGGTAGTAGATATTACGTATAGCGCTGTCTTTGTCAGTAACAAGTGTCAGGGGCGTAGAATTGTCATGACGGTTCCGAGACAGCACTAGAGTCTACGTTAAGGAATGAACTATCCCAAGCTATAAAATAAACGATGCTCTGAGTTTTGGCAAAAGTTGTGAAGATTTCTACAATTCTCATCCTCTGAATTCCTCACGCCTTACATTTCTCAGAAAAATAGGAATATTTTGCTTATGAGACAATATGTAAGAACTAAGGCTCCTTTCCAGTGAAAAATTACGTACTTACATAATAAATCCAAATAGAAAAATATCGACGAAAGAATTTTTCCGTCTACGACCAGATTACAAAGTTCGTTTCTCCCTCAGGAGTCGGGACGCTTTGGACATGTGTGAAAAGTTAGCACAACATCATAATTTCCGTACATTAGTCAACGCTATCACAATAAGAAACACCTTCAAACAATCCTCACCCTTACACATATACATTTAAAGAATAAAATTGCGGATGTCAATAATTATTTCAGTCTGTACAAAACTCAACACAAGTGAGTGCTTTATTAAATTTTCGCAAGGAATTTTCGCCTTTACACGCGAGAAATTAAGAGATAAAATCGCGTTTATTAATTTAATAATTCAGTGATTAAGGTGACAATGTAAGCAGCCAATATTATCGCTAACACGTGGACGGCACGTGCGATTCCTGTTAATAAATACAAGGAGGTACCAGATATTGCTGTCCGATCGAGTAAGTAGGGGAGATAGGTACATTCAGTGGGGAGAAAAGTAAACACTTGGTTTTATATTAAATACCTCTTTGGCACAGTGGGGTGGTAATTCTCCCTATAAGCGAACTACCCTAAGTTCGATTTTCGGTAGTAAATTGGCTGAAATCTAATGGCAGCTGTGAGTACCTAGAAACACTGTGGAAATTTATAGAAAGTCCAGAAAATCTTTATGTTGTTACTTTATTTTCCGAAAAAGATTATTAGGATTATGATCTCATAATAAATAACTATCGCAGATGCTATGATATAACTTATAAAGGATATATGTACTTTGTATTTGTACTATGAATTTGCACAAACATTATAGGCACTTATTTATATGGGACTAAATAATTAAACATTTGATTTTCTGTTCAAAAGCGTTCACATTATATCTCCTCGTCGATTTAAAATATTTAAATAAACACACCCCTAACCGACAGAAACTTTTAAAAACACACATCCCTCGACAACTAGTCCAATAAAAAAAAAAGATTATACAACCGAATTGTAGCGGAATAAAAAATCTTGATCCTTTTTCAAGTGTCAAAAAACTCCCACGTTCTTTGTTCAAACAATGACAGTTACATCCACATGGGACGCGCCGCGCCGCCGACGAAAAGGGCACCGTATTTGCACAGAACCATGTTTGCTTTTCCCCGATTCCCCATCGCTAGTGATGTGATTGCGCCCGAAACAGTCGATTTGGAATAATCGATTTTATTAAAGTCGTCATCATCAATGGTCTATATGCGTCCATTGCTGGGCTTCTGGTCCACAAATAGGACAGCCAACCAGGAGGCTGGAAAGCATTCCACAGCATAACATGGTCTGCGACAGACATGACTTATCCTCTGTCACTTCAACAGAATAAAGAAAAACTTTTGTAATGAAACTATACTTCAAAAATATACTTGAAAAAAAAAATGTTTTTTATATGGAACTTATAGGTACCAAACCACACCTATAAGTTCCATATAAAAAATATTTTTTTTTTTCAGGAATATCTTATAAATAAACGTGTAACTAACTACCTATTATGTATAATTTTGATGATAATTTTATGTTTCTGTAAATTAAGTAGACTTAATTAACTTATTTAATTACAAAACTCTTGTATATTATAATGAATAAGATTCACCACATGTTTTTAAAAAATATAGTGGTACGATAACAATAGATTTTTTAGTAATCGATTAAAACAAAAACAATGATTATTCAGAACATCCTTTTATCCATAGCAGCTAATGGGGACGCTGGGGAGAGACGGATAAACTCGTTTTCATTAACAAAGAGTACACTAGTGCCATAAAGTGGTCAGGCCTGACAGTTAGTTACGTTTATGCAAATCGTACCTAAATATGTTAATATGCTCCATGCATATTTAATTCGTCTCTGTTTGGAAAACTTTACGTGCGAGCTCTCTAGGAGTACATTTTGTAGACACGTATATATAAGTAGTTAAGCGGTACCTACCTACTTAAAAAATAACAATTTGAATTTACATAAAACTAATCTAATAGAATAGTTAAGTCATTAAATGCAATAATATCACTTTATAGTTGGACCATTCATCAAAGCTAAACTCGCCGCAAATCTGATAGTGCTACCGTAATAATTTAATATGCGTCCAGAAATTATAATAAAATTGGAATTTCATTTTTAAGTTATGCAATTTTTTAAGATAATCGAGATTTAAATGAATTGAAAAGATATTTTTAAGCCTATGCAAGTTTTAAATTTGTAATTTCAGTAGAAAATTTCAATAAAAAAGTTAGAATGAAACAATTTTTTTTTTCATTGTAACTTTTTTAACCCCCGACGCAAAAACGACGGGGTGTTATAAGTTTGACGTGTCTGTGTGTGTGTGTGTGTGTGTGTGTGTGTGTGTGTCTGTCTGTTCCCCTGTGGCGCTCAAACGGGTGGACCGATTTGAATGCGGTTTTTTTTGTTTGAAAGGTGATTTAGTCGAGAGTGTTGTTAGCTATAGGGCTTGACTAGTAGAATAGCACTATTGCAAACCCAAGATGGCCGCTGTCACAAAATGGCGAATGTCGGGGGTTTTTTAAATTTTCAATTTATACTTGTTATTGATTCTTATTAATTTTATGAATTTAATGATAATATGACTGTTGTCTTGGAGTAGGAAATGACAAAAGTGATGAAAGACGGAGAATATGTAATGTCACTTGGTTAAAATGCAATACATTCAGAATCTACTCTTAAGCAACCAAAAACAAAGTTACGCGTTACTTACCTACTAAGTAATTGTTTTCATATTAAACGATTTCTATAGTCAAATTTTGCAAGTAGTAACGTAGGAATACCTACTAGATTGACATATATTGAAAAAATTTAAAAAATAATACTTTTTAAAACAGTCATATTGTGAGTTCATGAATAAAATTATTGTTACAATGTAAAAAAGGTGTTTTACAATGTCATCGATTAAACCAAGTAGATTCCTAATGATGGGTTTTGTTCGTGTCGTGGTTTCAATCGATTTTGAATGAAGCTGTTTAAACGATGTATTTTATTAATACACAGGTATCTAAACATGTGATCGGTACGTTGCATGTTAACAATAAAGTGTACGTCATTTATTTTCTATGTATTTTTCGATTTTGTTAATTTATTTTAGCTTAATGCACTTTTGCGATAGGTATATTATAATATGTTTATGAAAAACATCTTAATTATAAAGTTAAATTGAATTTAAAATTATACTTAATTAGGTAGGTTTGTAATTAAGTATAATTTTAGTTCATTAATATAATATATTGAAATTTTTGATAACACTCATTAAAATCGGCAAAATAACTAAAAAAAATTTTGACAATTTTGAATTCCTTAATTAGGTAATTCTAAGAATGAATCGAAAATAATTTAACCGGATACGCCTAAATCAGTATTTGTTTTAAAATTATAATGTGGTCTTTTAACCGACTTAAACCGAAAATAAAGTAAGAATTTCGCATTATGATGTTTTTTTTTTTAATTTCTCCCTTCGTCCGTACTCAAAGCCCTGTCTATTACCTACGTATGTATAAGATAAGGATATGATTTCCAATTTTGGCTTCCAATCGTACGTTATGAAAAGGACTTACGCCAATTTCGAGCGTTCCCTTTTTATATCGGAGCAATATTTGTCAAAGGTAGTAACAACGTATAGGGCTTAGGGGAGGTAATATCTATAAGGCGCTTACGTCTTTAGGTCTAGTGATGTGCTACATCAACTACTGACACTCGATATAATTATTGTAGAAAGAAAAAAAATAACCAAGTATTTATTAGAATGTTAAATACCATGGCTATATTTTGTATTTATAAAGTTACAAGAAAGAAAAAGAATCAGAGATAGTTATCTAATTAAAAGTAATAAAAAAAATATTATATTAGGATCCATAATTTATAATTCCCTTCTCTATCGCTTGTTTCGTGCTCTCGCTTGCACGCGGTACGCGACATTGAGTCATGCTTTTTCGTGCGAGTAGCTGGTGTTCATCGATTTATTTACCACGTCAAAATGAAATCTATTCCTATTTTATCGAACTCTTAAGGTTTACATCACTAGTTAGACATATTTGTAACAAATATGCTTTATTATATATTGCTAATTAATTTGGTAAATGATACAAAGTAAATACGTTAATTGATTTATAATAACTCCTAATAATATTATAAATCAATTAAAGTTAATACCATTTACCATTCATCGAAACCATCGGAAATGCCGTGGGAACTGTTTGTGTGTGTTATTCTATTTAGATAAAATTTCCAGAACGTATTAACTTTCGTCAAGATCAACAGCTATTTCCGTAAAAACTTTCGTCAAGATCACATCGGCGACTTTGCCGTAAAATGGTAACAGCCATGTCTGATACACATTCGCATTTACATTAGTATCTATCTACTAGCGAACACCCGCACTTTGCTCGCATAGGATTAGAAATTAACCTATCCTGTGGGTTCCAGCCTTCCAAGCCTCAAAATCCAGCCTTATTCCTTCTATAAATTAATTATTAAGGGAACCTCTGTGACTTTCAGCTTTCTAGGTCCAAGGGTTTGGGCTGGACGTTGATAAATCAGTCAGTGAGTGAATCGAGACATTCAGTCAATATCCAGCCCATCGTAAATAGAGAACAGAGAGTTCAAACGCTGATACATACAATATTCCTTGGCGCACTATACACCATGACTAAATTAATATCTTTACAAATGTATGTTGTATACGCGAAGTTATACATACATAGGTACACAAGTATAAAAATTTTAAAAATTCTCGACATTCGCGATTTTGTGGTGGCGGCCATCTTGGATTAGCGTAGTGCTATTTTACTAGTCAAGCCCTTTCATTTGATATTCATATTAAGGTAGTTGTGAAAAAATATGTAATCCGCCATTTTGTGGCGGCGGACATCTTGGACCGATTTTCATCAAACATAGCTAACAACACTCTCGACTAATTCACCTTTCAAACAAAAAAACCGCATTCAAATCGGTTCACCCGTTTGAGCGCTACGGGGGAACAGGCAGACACACACAAACACGTCAAACTTATAACACCCCGTCGTTTTTGCGTCAGGGGTTAGAAATACTCCGCACTATTGTCTAGATGTCTCTACTCTTTCTTTTCCTGTTGCATTTTAAGTTTAAATTCCTGCGAAAAAGGAAAAAGACAGCAGAAATCCTTTATCTGCGCTTTCATGTTCCACTGAGTCAAAAACAATAGGAGTACCTCCGGCTGAAAAAAAAAGTTGGAATAAGTCCCATTCCGTATTTAGGGGGCAGTGGGAGGGGGGAATATTATCACGTAACAAATTGGTTTCTCTACCTTTGTTCGGCATTCGTCCCAGGCCCTTTGCTGAGACGGATGGCGTAGCGTTAGCAAAAAAGTAAATTACAAAAAAAAGCCAATTTAAATAAATATCTAATCTGAAACGTATTATTTCAATAATTTACGGTTAGCAATAATTTTTATAATTATTAGATATACCTAATAATGATTCAAAAATTAAGTTCAAACTAAAAGTAGCTCGATCAATGGCTAAATAAACTGACAAACTAATATTTAAAATAAAATAAAGAACAAAACAGTATAAATATGCATGTAATAACTCGGAAACTACAAAAATAACTTCAACCTAAAAATGTCTGTTGCATTTTTGTATGACAAAAAACGTACTATAAATATGCATAAGTGTCTCGCCAGTTTTTGTCTGTCTGTAACGTCCGTTAGCCTCCATTATAGACTCTCACGACTACCAAAATAGATTCATTGTGATATAGCTCATTATATTTTTTTGTGTGCTTCGATTTCTTTGTACCTCTCGTAAACACGGAATTCGACTTACGAGCTCCTTCACGTAACATACCATAAATAAAACGCCTCAATTTCTGTACCTGTAACAATAAGATTTCATATTAGAATATTATTACATATATAAATACCAATTGTATGTACTACTCATGAACTTTAAAGCAAAGATTCATGTTCCGATATGAATATATGATGCTGGAAACCAAACAGACGTATGGTTATTGGGAAGCATCATCTCTCGTCTGTTGTAGGGTTGTTGAAACGGGCTTGGACCTCGGTTTAGGGTGACGGTGGGACGTAGGGGTTTGTGGACTAGACTAGTCCGTACTTCCACGTGAAGGGATCCACGTTCGATCCACATAAGAAATCGGGGACCTCATCTTCACTGGCGATGACGCTGTGAACAGATCGATAGTGTGAATTGTCTGAGTCTGACTGAGAGGATCCATTGTCTGTATAGTTGTCTGGTCGTCTGGATCGAAAAGAACAGCTTCGGTCCTCTCCTATCTGGGGGAAAAGTGAGGCACACATGATGACACCTGTACCTCAAGAGGCTTGAGATGGACGATGTCACACCATGTGTCTGAGTTTTTAGCGATATCTAGAATTCTAGACCTTGACATTGACAGCGGTGCAACTACACCCCCGAGATCTCTTTCCTTCCATTTTGCCAGCAACCTACTTTCTTTTCTAGTTTACTTACTCCGTTCTGGTAACGTGGCCGATATATTCGAGAATTAACTCAAGGCAAGCGGTTGATTACTTTTACAGTATAATATGTAGATGAGTTGTTGGATGCCTGGGACGTATACAACGGGTTCCCCAGGCGTCCAGCACAGTCAGCGAGAGGGAACAGCCGTGGTGGTTTTAGTTAGGGTATACCCATAGGGGGAGTCCCACATAACCCCCGTTCTGCCCAAAGAACGGGGGTACCTATAAAAGGTTTCCACCACGGAAAAAAAAAAAAAAAAAAAGATGAGTTGTTGGATACTGTATGCAAGAGGTTTGTAAATGTAATACCGGTTCGGAGTTGTTATCTTATCTAAGACAATACAATACACATCAATAAATTCTGTAAGATCAAAACTCAAGTAAGAAATTGACAACTTCAAAATCTAGTGAGATTACAAGTAAGCTGTCAAAAAGTGACAGTTTAACTTTTACAAATTAGGGAGATCGCTGTTTTTTTTTTGTCAACGCTCTCATGAAATAAAAACCGAAGTCTTCTTAACATGGCGCAGAAAAGATTCTATTGTTGGACGCATTTCGAGGGTAAAGCCTACGTGGCACAATACACCACGTATTTACCTTTTTTGTCCACCCTACTTGCGCTATTGAACTTCGGTTAGGTGACAGGATTTTTTTTCTCCTCTCCGCCGTAATAATGAACCAGTTTCGCTCCTCGGTAGCCGGGTAGGTACTTTGGCTGTTGGCGTTTTTTAATTTACATTTTGTTTCGGGACGGATGGCTATTGATTTTCCTTATTTTTTCAATTATTATAATTGAAAAATCATCAGTATTATTTTTCCTCTCTCGTATTTCCCCACTGATGAGCGTCATTATTCCTTTCCATTAAACGAATAATGGGAAGGGTTTTCTTGTGAAATCTAATAATGGATTTGTATCCCAGATTCTTCGACATAAAGATTATAGATTTCGACTTTTAGATTTTGACGATTATTATTATCCATTATACTAGCGGACCCAGCAGACGTCATCCTGCCCAATGAGAACATCAGCGCCACCTACCGGGTTCAATTGTTTTCAAACCATCCAGAAACCCATTGAAATGTACACAAAAATTTCATCCAAATCAGTCTAACTGTTTAGGAGTTAAGTGACAAACACACGTACAGATATGCATTAAAGATAAGACGTCAATGCCAGTAATTGTACGTGGGTCATTCAATAAGTAAAGAGACAAATGGCTATAGCTCAAAAACGGTTTATTTCAATCTTTCAAAATTAAGGCTATTTTTCAACATAATCACCCCCCACAGTTATGCACCTGTCCCATCTTTCTTGCAGCTTCCTAATTCCCTTGGCGAAGAATTCTTTCAATTTACCCCGCATCCACTTTTGCACCGCTTCCTCGTCATTGTTAGCAATTTTTTTTCCACGTAGGGCGTCTTGGAGTGGTCTAAACAGACAAGAGTCTACGGCGTTTGCTCCTGATAGCTGGTCTAACTTTGTGTTCTAGCATGTCAGAGTAGTATTCGTTATTGATAGTTCGCTGATCTTCAAGAAAATCGCAATAGACTGGACCCTGTGAGTCCCAAAAAATGGTCAGTATCACTTTACTGGCGGAAGGTTGAACCTTGATTTTTTGCGAACTGGAGAGCTAGTGTGTTTCCACTCCATACTCTGCCTTTTGGTCTCAGAGTTGTAGTGATGGATCCAGACCTCGTCACTGGTCACTATTCTTCTTGGTTTTACACCTTCTGCGACTAAAAATGTAATGACTGAGCGCTTCTGTTCCAAGGTGCAATCTTCTAGTGGACTTGCCATGGTGAATTGAAAATTTTGAGGCTATGTTGACATAAAATGATGAAACAGCTGATCAGAGCATATCCCAAGGTTGCCAACTAACACCCCTGAAAAGATTGTACACATTCATTGAATAGTTTTAAAATTATAGAATTTGTCTCTTTACTTATTGAATGACGTAATACTTATTGCATTCGGAATAATCAAAGTTAGTTAACTAACCGTGATTTACGTGTTCAATAAATAATTTAAAAAAAAATACGCGCCGAATTGAGAACCTCCTCTTTTTGGAAGTCGGTTAAAAATAACAATGAAGAGCTTAAACCACCGGTTGTCTTAAATAGGAGTAACCGATTTAAATCGATGCTCCTTTTGGTTGATTTAAGCATTCTAAATAACGGCCGGTCAAAGCTTTGTAGGCCCGATTTACATTCAACCGTTCGGGATCGGCGTGCGCTAATAAATCACCCGCTCATTCACTCGTTCACTTTTGTTCTCAATAGCTAGTGACCTGATTCCGACTGTAATTAACGTTCGATTTAAGTGAAAAAATGTGTAGCTCATTTTGAATGCATTGCAAAAATGTAGAGAAAATAATATATATTTTTTTTTTCTAAAAACTGATTTGTTTCCGCTGATGTAGGTTTTAGATTAATAATGCAGTCGAAGAATAGATACTCTAGCGTTTTCCTTGTCCCGCTCGATTTACCTATAGCGTTGTCCTTGTGTGTGCAGCTGTGATAGCCTAGTGGTTAGGACGACCGACTTCTAATCGGAGGTCGTGGGTTCGATCCCGGGCACGCTCACCCCTCTAACTTTTCGAAGTTATGTGCGTTTTAAGTATTTAAATATCACTTGCTTTAACGGTGAAGGAAAACATCGTGAGGAAACCTGCATGCCTGAGAGTTCTCCATAACGTTCTCAAAGGTGTGTGAAGTCTGCCAATCCGCTTGGCCAGCGTGGTAGACTATGGCCAAAACCCTTCTCACTCTGAGAGGAGACCCGTGCTCTGTAGTGAGCCGGTAATGGGTTGATCATGATGTTGTCCTTGTCGGTAGCAGGTCCGCTTGTATGAAGTTTCGGGGGTGTGCCTCAGTGAGGCCGTACTGTAAAAAATGTACCTATACACTTATTTTGTAGAAAACTTGACAGATGTGTAAGAGAGATGCACAACGTACCTATAGAAGGTAATTTTAGCGGTTTGTATGTCACATTGCTGGTGCGCCGTTATGCGATTCAAAAGCAACGCAGCGACACCGCAACGCACCGTGTGACATCGCCCCAAAAACTTACTTCATGAAACGTATTTTTTTTACAAGGTAAACTCATTTTAAAGCGCTGACACTAAATAAACATTAGTGCACAAACTACAACACAAATAACATAAATTATCTGCTATAAATCGTTCTATTACCAATAAACAACTATATCACTTAAACGCTGAAATCTAACTCCTATTTTACACTAAACATTTATTTTAGTCACCGACATTCATAACTGAGACAAGATACAAACGCCATAAATAAGCTAATATTGCTCAATCCAAGCTTAACATTCCTTACAAACATACGTCTAGTTTATATAAGAAATAGACAGGACAATGGATTGAAAATTTTGACGGAGAGTAGCCAAATGGCTACTATTCTCTTGACTGTCAGTTGTCAACCGGTCAGTGGCATGCGTAGGATTTTTGACTCAGGTTAGTCGTCCTTATTTTAAACTTGTCTGCATTATTGCAGGTTATAAAAATCTTCAAGAGAAACAGAGCTTTTATGCATTATAATAACTATGTGGAGTGCACGCTACATGTCATGCACTAAACAGTTAGACAAATCGCGAGCGCTTTACTGTTGTCCATTGAAGAGTTTCATCCTTCCCCTCGGAGGATTTTTATCAGATCTTTACCAAAATTATCAAATTAGTGTACTGTTATCGGTCCTCGATAAATCTACAAAGTTTGAATTAAATCTGACCGTTTAAAGTGGGTCAAAATCGCACCCAAAGGAAGCCGATTACAAAAATACAGGTGAAGCTAATAAAAACGTGTAAAAAAATAGGACTAATCTGACGTGTCTATACTTTTCGTCCTAGTTTTGCTCTCATATAAAATTAAAAAAAAAATTGTCTATGATTTGAATTATAGAATAATAACGCCAAAATAAAAGTACGCACCGAATTGAGAACCTTTTTTTAAAAGTCTGTTTAAAATGTTTCTAAATAGCCGCTCTCCTCAGCCTTTTGAATGAATCTCTTAACATTCCGACCAATCTCGTGCAATGCTTCAATGAATTTAATGTCACAATTATTATGCGTTGACTCGTTATTTCTCATAAATATGTCATTTTAAACGTCAAAACACTTGCCTCGAATTAGTTGATCACGGTTCATCCTTCTAGATTCATCGCGTTTGCGACTACGTCCCTGTGGAATTTGTTTTTTCAAATGTTCTGTTTTTCTTGGGATTCAGATATGCGTCGAAATAAAAAGCAGCCCATATCTGTTTCAGGGATGCAATCTACATCTGTGCCTTCCGTCAACATTGGTTGGTTCAACGATTCAGCCATGAAAGTTACACGAACTTATATGATTACATTTTTGGATTCCTTACAACAATTACCTATTATTGTTTGCATACGAGTATGAAATATGTACCTAACGATTTTTTTGTCTATTCCTAATTCGAAAAATGGATGTAACTATGGTGATACTGATAAAGACAACGTTAATCGAACGGAACAAGGATAACGCTTCTTAATAATCTTATTGAATTTTCAAAAATCCTTTCTTAGCGGATGTCTACGTCATAATAGCTATCTGCATGCCAAATTTCAGCCTAATCCGTTCAGTGGTTTGAGCTGTACGTTGATAGATCAGTTAGTCAGTCAGTCCTTTTCTTTTTATACATATATTTAGAAAGACTACTAGATGTAATTTATACACTTAGTACTAGTACAATGTAGGTGACAGGATAGAGTGCCACTTCGTTTACGCAATAATTAGTATTCTTAGCTGTGGTGCTCAGGATATAGTTAAGTACTTTCTCATGTAAAAACAGCGTATCAGTTCACTCTTCCACGTAACACGTTTACAGTGCTCAAGTAATGTGAAGTGGAAAGTGCGTGATACCGGCACATCAAAGTGAATGAACGGTTGAGCTGGCCAGGCGAATGATTCGCTCGGCGCTGACCGGCGCGGCGTGTGTGCGTTGACCGATGGAGCGTTCAAACACTACACGCCCATCTAGGCTTTTAATAACTGGCGCTCGGTGGAACGGTCTATCTATCCTGATTATCTCTATGGTTTTTTTTTGTAAGAATATTATGCCATGCTGAACATGATTATATTCTTCTTTTCTTTGCGAATAAAATAAAACTTGTACTAAATGTAGGTCCGATAAGTACCTACGAGGTAGTTAGTCCAACGGGTGGGATTGGAACCGTCGATCTTTAAGGTTTCTACGTCCACGCTTTGACCGTCGCGCTATAATTGAAGCCTACGTCTTTTAAAAGTTTTTTTTTTTAAGTTATTGGATTTTAATTTTTTTTTTTTTAATTTAAAAGTTATTGGATTTTTCTGACAATAAATTCTCAGTAGCGGCCCGGAGTTGGTAAGTTTGTGGTGTTACACCCACTAGCCTTAGAAAGTGCAAGCCGTCATTCTTGCGCCTGATGGTTCTTCGATTGCCAGATTGCCGTCCTATCCTATGAGAGTGAGGGAATAAAGAGTGCATGATGACTTTTTCGTGTTTCGTATCTAAGGTACAAGATTTACTATTTTACACGTGTTTCGATTTCGTACCCAAATATCGCAAAACTCTCGTTTATAGTATATCTATACCATAATTTCCCAATGTTTAATAAGCTTTCCTTTACACTACGTATTATCTACATAACAATGATAGCAGACTCTTGTACTGTGAGAGTACTTTGGGCGACATTACGACTTCAAATTACAGAAAACATACACAAAGCTTTGTTACTCCGGTTTTCCATTAACCGTACGAGTTTATTACATTACACTAAAACATCTTTTGACATTTTCAACGTTAGAATTTACGAAGAGTCCCCAAAGCGGGAAGAGGTGCACGCAAACAATTTTGTGACGTCAGCAGCGAGATTCAGCTGCATCGTGCGCATCGCAGAATGTCGATAACTTTAACAGAGATCAGCGCTAACGCGATCTCTACTACACTCCTGACACTTCATAATAGAGAATTCGAAGCTTCTACTGACAAGGACAATCATCATCATCATGATCAACCCATTACCGGCTCACTACAGAGCACGGGTCTCCTCTCAGAGTGAGAAGGGTTTTGGCCATAGTCTACCACGCTGGCCAAGCGGATTGGCAGACTACACACACCTTTGAGAACGTTATGAAGAACTCTCAGGCATGCAGGTTTCCTCACGATGTTTTCATTCACCGTTAAAGCAAGTGATATTTAAATACTTAAAACGCACATAACTCCGAAAAGTTAGAGGTGCGTGCCCCGGGATCGAACCCACGACCTCCGATTTTTTTTTTTTTTTTTATAATCTCCTTTTGGGAGACGTCAGCGTTCTCTCTGACTTGATCAGAGACTTATTTAAATTGTTGATTTACCTAGAGGTTCTACTTATAATATGATATAGATTTGTATTTTGTTATTTTTATCATATTACGTTCGACTGATTCATTTTAGTAGATATGCATATACTAATTATATGCATAGTACTCAAAATCTTTTCAACTTGCGTAGTATGTTAAAAATAACTAAGTTTTGTTCCTTCTTATTGTAACATTGGCTATTTGTACGCAGAAATTTAAGAATAACTTCCTTGTTTTAGCATCCGCTATTAGAAGAGATATATTTTGTTTGTTCAGTTTAGTTTTAGTAGCCTGTTCGACCTCGAATCGTTCCTTATCGAAACGAGTACATTCAGTCAATAAGTGAAGCACTGACTCCTCGTTAACAGGGTCACATTCGCAGGCCGGATTACTCTTACATTTAAATCTATAGAGATATTGCCCAAACCCACCGTGCCCTGTTATAATCTGAACGTGTATTGGCGTTAACTTTTGTTTTTTAATTACACTGAATGCACTCGCTACGGTCGGGAAAAACAGCCGTGTCAAGTTCGCCGTTTCTCCATTTTGGTAGCGCTCCTCCCATCTTTCAATGGTATTCTTTCTTAACTCTCGCTTCACGAACGACAAAGGGCACATGTCGTAGTTGGGGGCTGTCTTCTTTTGCGCTGCTAATTTTGCTAACTCGTCAGCTCTCTCGTTGCCCTCAACTCCGACATGGGCCCTTATCCAGAAAAGCCTGAGGACAGTACTGCTTTCCCGTATTTTTTCAAGATTCTTCCTTATTTTGAAAGCGAGAGGCTGAAAGTTACCGGGGTTTTTAATGCACTCTAACGACGACCTTGAATCGCTAAGTATATTCACAGATGGCTTTTTTACTTTTAGGACATATTCGGTGGCTTTATATATAGCATAAAGTTCTGCTTGAAACACAGTGCAATAGCGCTCTAAGAGAAATTTATTACTCCGCGTTTCTTTACCGCTTTCCCAACATGTCATTGCTGCACCTACTCTGCCGTCTATTTTGCTGCCATCTGTGAATATACTTAACCCACTAATTATGCTATTCTTCTCGACCGTAGTTGGATGTAGGTCTTCAAGGCAGTTGAAACTTTCTATTGTTTCTGTCGCCGGATGTGATGCATTGAGGAAGCACTCTTTTGTCTCTACTCTCCTGTCACCAATTGCATTTTGTGGCTTTCCTCGTTTTGCTTCGTATAGTTCCATACATTCTAGAGCTCTCAAGTCTAGAGGTATGGAACCACTCAATGCTAGTGCCGCATTCAATGAGACCGTCCGATAGGCTTTGCACATCTTTTGTGCGAAGACTCGTTGGACTGTGTTCAGGTGCTTTTGGATTGTGAGTTTTTCCACAGCTGGAGCCCAGACGCCTGCCGCATATAAAATGATGGGCTCTATCACTGCGACGTACATAGTCCTGATTATTTCTGTAGATAACCCCCAATTTATTTTGGCCGACCGAGCAAGTGGCTTATATATATTTAGGGCCTTTGCACATATGTATTTAACATGGCTGTTGTATGTCAATTTACTGTCCAGAATCAGACCTAGGATTTTAAATTCATTTACCAACTGAATCATAGTGCCACCCATGTGTATGCGAGGGGTGTCGTACTTAAGTTTTCTAGTAATAACCATTGCGCTCGTCTTATTGGGCGCAAACTTTAATTTATTAGCTACACCCCACTCATACACACGGCCAAGCACCCGATTAGTAATTTCCTCCAGGTCTGATACTGTGTTGCTGGAGACAACCAAGACGATGTCATCCGCAAACGCCTGACAATGAATGTTTTCTTTACTCATTTTTTCCAGCAGAGGATCTAGTAAAAGATTCCAAAATGTGGGTCCCGCAATTGAGCCCTGAACACAGCCTTTATTGGTAGAGACTATATACTCCTTTCCTGCGTAACGAACGCTGACTTTCCTGTTCGTGAAGTAGGAGTTCACTATTCTCCTAAGATTAAGTGGACATTTCTTGTCCATCAGCCCACACTTGACTGCAGGCCACCAAGCGCTATCGAAGGCTCCCTCTATGTCCAGCGATACAACTACGCTGATTTTCTTGCTATCTAAGTTTCCACGTATGTGCTGTACTAGATCATAGAGGGAGTCCTCGGTGCTGCGCTGTGGCGTAAAACCGTACTGCCGCGGATTTACTTTTGGCAACAGGTGCCATCGAAGCCTTCTCACCATCATCTTTTCCAGAATCTTACCCAGGATCGGTAGTAGTCCTATGGGCCTATACGACTTAGGCTGGCTATAATCAGTTTTTCCTGGCTTCCTAAGGACTACCACCGACGCCTTTTTCCATATATCTGGGAAGTATGATGTTTCGAGGCACCTGTTGGCAATCGCAAGAAAGGCGTCTTGGTCGACAGCAATGGCCTCGTTGCAAATGTCGGCTGTAAACCCGTCATCTCCAGGGGCTTTCTTGGGGTTGAAGGTACCTGCAACGTAGCGAAGCTCGTCGCTCGTAAAAGGTGGGTCCTGGACGTCATCAGCGGCTGGATTAACCATTGTGTTTGCCTTCGCGCGTATATTTTTATGTTCGCTATTTTCGCCTGCTTCAACGTCTTTCGGGAAGAAAGTGTCCGCCAAAAATTTGACTGATTCTTCCGGGCTCAGGAATCTCCCCTCCCTCACGAGAAGTTGGTCTTCGGTCTTCTTTGTGACACTTCTAATAACTCGGTAAATGCCGTCCCACATACTCTCTCGGTTCTGAGTGCTGCAAAAGTTCTTCCAACTTTGAACCTGTGATTTTGTCGTTTCTAATATATACTTTTCTTTTGCTTTCAGGTATTCGTCAACTACGTGCATTCTTCGGCGTGGTGCTGCGCATCGTATTCGTCGCTTCTTCGTGTTCGCGTCTTTCTTCAGTTTCTCCAGCTCCGGTATCCACCATGGTAAGTGCATTTTTGTTTTTCTTTTTATGCCTGGAATCGCTTTTTTGCATGCCTCTGTTATACTGCTTGTATATTTTTGAACAATTTCTTCTAATTTAGCATGCGAATCAATTTTTGCTATTTCTTCTGCAGTTATTTCATTTTTCCCTAGTTCTTCTTTCAAGTGTTCTCTAAACAGGGGCCATTTTGCTTTTCCTGTGTTATATAATCTGGTACCGCTCCCCTCCAGCCGTACCCTTTCCGATTTTTGCAGGCACATGGAAAACGTTATGGCGTTGTGGTCAGAGCTGGTGAAACCTTCGTCAACTTTCCAATCATTTATTGCACCGAGCAGGTTTTGGCTGCACATCGTGACGTCTACTCTGCTTTTACACTCAATACCGTTCCTGATTGTGTAAAATGTGGGTACGCTTCCTTCGTTCAGGATGTGCATCTCCATCTCCTCGATTGCACCCACCAACGCTTCGCCTCGGTAGTCTTCGGACTCACTACCCCACCACATACTCCAGGCATTGGCATCGCCTCCAATGATCAGGTTCCTTAATTGCAGTTTCTGCCTGATCATTGTTATGTGTGTGAGGTATGGCTCGATGGGCAAGCTGTCTTCGAGGTAGATGGAGATGACTCCAACTTCCCAGGACCGGGTCTTAAGAGTTACCACTGCTATATTCTCTGTCGTTAGTGCAGGATGTTCCAACACTTCAAGGCTGTTATCGAATATTACGATTGCCGATTTAACCGGCTTTACCCTGTTCATGGTCTTCCGTATAACTCTGTATCCCCCAGTCATTGTGAAATCCCCTGTCGCCCCAACGTAAGGTTCCTGCACCAATGCGAAACTGATTTTTCTGTTTTGGGATGTCCATAGTAGCTCGTTAGTTGCTAGTTTCGCTCGCTGCAGGTTAGCCTGAACAATTTTATAATTTTGTTTTGTTGGTGCGGTATCTTCAGCCTGTGTATTATCTTGGGTGCCCTTAGCAATATGCTACTTTAGCCCTTGCCAGAGCATCCCATTTTCTACGGACTGGACAACTTTCGTCGAAACTGTTATGGTTCGTCTACGACCTCCGATTAGAAGTCGGTCGTCCTAACCACTAGGCTATCACAGCTTTTTACAACAAGGACAACGCTATACGTAAATCGAGCGGGAAAAGGACAGCGCTATAACATACAACTAGACGTACGTAGACAATTGGCGGTAGGGTAAAGGTGTATGGGTAAAGTGTGTGGTGCTTTTTAACCCCCGACGCAAACGAAGGGGTGTTATAAGTTTGGCCGTTGTGTGTCTGTGTCCGTCCGTCTGTCGTATCGTAGCTCTTAAACGGGTGAATAGGTTTGAACGCTGTTTTTTTTAAAGTTAGATTTTTCTCGGCGAGTAGGTACCTACTTGGTAGACACGTTATAGTGATCAAGGTGACTATATCGTTAATATTTTATTATTTTAAAAAAAATCTTCAATGTACAGATTATTACGTTTGGAGTAGGAGGATTCAGGACGTCAGGTTTTCCCACAATATTATTTAAACAAGCGGACCCCCGCGACTTCGTTCGCGCTGATATTGGTTTTTAAAAATCCCATGAGAATCATTTTGGTCTTCCTTTGAGCTTAAACCTTGCCAAAAACTGTTAAAATTTCACTGGCGGATGTTTAGGTAGATCGAAATGTAAACATCCACCAGTAAAAGTCCCATCAAAATCGGTCCAGCCTTTCGGAGATAAGCCTCTAATCTTTAAAGTATTTCCTTTCTAACAAAAAAAGAATGAATGAAATCGGACCACCCGTTAACGAATTACAGCTAAGTACACATTTTGACTTTCATCCCCTCTCCCAAGGGAACCGTGCCGACTTTCGAGATACAAAGTATCCTATATGTTTCTCCATAGTATGAACTTAAATCCTGCCGAGTTTCATTTCAATCCATTCAGTAGTTTTTACGTGATGCGCGCACAAACATACAGACAAACAGACAAACAGATAAACAGACAAACAGACAAAAATTTCAATAATAGCTTTTTTACGTTCTATTACTTATCCCTAACATCCCCCAGCTATTATTTTGCAAAAATCTTCAATGCACAGATACGGCAATTCTACGATTTTATTATAAACGAGCGGATACCCGCGACTTCGTTCGCGTGGATATTGATTTTAATAATCCCGTGGGAATCATTTTATTTTTCCTATGTTACTTTGAGCTGAAACCTTGCTAAAAACTGTTAAAAGTTCTTTGGCGGATGTTTAGGTACATCAAAATGTAAACATCTGCCAGTGAAAGTCCCATCAAAATCGGTCCAGCCTTTCAGAGATTAGCCAGTAGTCTTTGAAGTATCTACTTTCTAACAAAAAAAGAATGAATGAAATCGGACCACCCGTTACCGAATTACAGCTAAGTACACATTTTGTCTTTCATCCCCTCTCCCAAGGGAACCATGCTGAATTTCGGGATAAAAAGTATCCTATATGTTACTCCATAGTATAAACTTAAATCATGCCGAGTTTCATTTCAATCCATTCAGTAGTTTTTACGTGATGCGCGCACAAACATACAGACAAACAGACAAACAGATAAACAGACAAACAGACAAACAGACAAACAGACAAACAGACAAAAATTTCAAAAATAGCTTTTTTACGTTCTATTACTTATCCCTAACATCCCCCAGTTATTATTTTGCAAAAATCTTCAATGTACAGATACGGCAATTCTACGATTTTATTATATGTATAGATTATGTAAGTATAGATTAAAATTTTGATTTGTAGTTATTTACGCAATATTAGTTAATATTCTGTCACTCAAACATTTGCGGCTGCACCGGCTCTCGTATCTTCTGCTCATTTTGTGGGTACCAAGCGAGCAGCGCCAGTTCCGAGCGTTGATCAGTATAAGAAATTTCTCGCGATTTTTGAACAAAGTTAACTAGTAAAAAGCCACGAGAAAACCATGAAAAAGCGTCGTATCACTGAACGCTCTTGGGCTTCAGGTGAAGTAGGTAATGGGTATTTTTAAATGGGATCAGTTTACTTTATCAGATGTTTAGATCGTGCACTGGCAGCAGCGTGAGGTGGTATTTTTAGTAACTCGGTCATTGTTGGATAAAATATACTTAATTATATCTGGGACGTGAATACTGCGTTTTATTTTCTAGAGGTATTTTTTTAATCTTTAGAGTAAGGTTATATGTATCTATATTTACGAGTTTCGTAATTTATTGATAGTTCATATTATTATTAATTCGAAAGTGTATCTGTCTGTCTCTTTTCGTAGATCAATCACTGAACCTAATTAGATGAAATTTGAATAAACTTTAATCCTGAAGACGCGACGGTATGAACAGACACTTTTTATACAAGGGAGTCAAAGACTTAGTAAAAAATCTAATTCCACGCGGACAAAGTCACGACCAACAGCTAGTTTTATAAAAGGACTTAATAAAATAAAATAATGTCTTTTTTTGACTTAATAGTTATTATTTTATTACCTAACCATATTCTTAACTTTATTTATTACTAGCTGACCCCCGCAACTTCGTTCGCGTGTTTATAGGTTTTATATAGGATCGGATCGGATTCCATAATTATTTTATGTACCTAAACTAAATGTAGCCTAAGTTACTCCTTCCAAATTTCCATTAAAATCAGAAAGTTCCATTAAAATCGATCTAGCCGTTTCGAAGATTAGCTGGAACAAATAGACAGACCGACAAACATAAATTTAAACGCACACCAGTTTAAAATAAGCCGTACGTTCAAAGATCCGGGTCCCAAGTTATTTGAACCCAATACTGAGGGTTGTAATGTCTGTCATTTCTGAACTAAAAAACATATGACCTTGAAATATTTACGGAACAATACTTAAAGTACTACCTTTCTAACAAAAAAAGAATGAGTGAAATCGAAAAACGCGTTAATGAATTACAGCCAAATACACGTTTTAACTTTCATCCCCTCTCCCAAGGGAACCGTGCTGAATTTCGGGATAAAAAGTATCCTATGTCCTACCTCGGAGTATAAACTCAAATCGTACCAAGTTTCATTCGAATCCATTCAGTAGTTTCGGCGTGATGCGCGGCCAAGATACAGACAGACAGACAGACAGACAGACAAAAATGAAAAAAATTACAGTTTTGGGTTCAGTATCGATTATAGAGTGCCTTGCAATAAAAATTTTCAAAATATCTTCAATGTACAGAATTGGATCTGTTACAGTTTTATTATATTACTAGCTGACCCCCGCGACTTCGTTCGCGTGTTTATAGGTTTTATATACCTAGGATCGGAACGGATCCCATAACTCTTTTATGTACTTAAACTAAATGTAGCCTAAGTTACTCCTTATAACAACACCTATCTGCCATTGAAAGTTCCGTTAAAATCGATCCAGCCGTTTCTGAGATTAGTTGAAACAAATAGACAGACCGACAAACATAAATTTAAACGTACGCCAGTTTAAAATAAGCCGTACGTACAAAGATCCGGGTCCCATGTTATTTGAACCCAATAAATGTCTGTCATTTCTGAACTAACAAACCTATGACCTTGAAATATTTACGGGATAATATATAAAGTACTACCTTTCTAACAAAAAAAGAATGAGTGAAATCGAGCAACGCGTTAATGAATTACAGCTAAATACACGTTTTAACTTTCTTCCCCTCTCCCTAGGGAACCCTGCTGAATTTCGGGATAAAAAGTATCCTATAACCTACCTCGGAGTATAAACTCAAATTGTACCAAGTTTCATTCGAATCCATTCAGTAGTTTCGGCGTGATGCGCGGCCAAGATACAGACAGACAGACAGACAGACAGACAGACAGACAGACAGACAGACAGACAGACAGACAAAAATGAAACAAATTACAGTTTTGGCTTCAGTATCGATTATAGAGTGCCCTCCAATAAAAATTTTCAAAATATCTTCAATGTACAGAATTGGATCTGTTACAGTTTTATTATATTATAGAAGATAGATGCTTTTTTATAATTTAGAACATTATCGGCCTGTTTCACCACCTAATAAGAATCAGATAGCTATCTACAACTGTTGTCTTTGTCACTTGACATAAAGAAAGAAAGTGACAAAACTTACGTTTAGGCTATCCGACACTTATCAGAAGGCGGTGAAACCTGCCGTAAAGGTAGGAAATCAGCAAGTACAAGCTGGTTACTATTTTCATAAATTGTAGGGACATTATATCAGCTATTAGGTATCTCAAGTAAGAATATAATTGGCCGACAGTAACATGCATGGCACAGCGTAGTAAAACGCCGCGTTTCAGTACACAATGAGAGAACGTGTGTTTCTTATATTTACTCATGTTAGTAAATAGACATGAAGTCAGAGAGAAATCACGTGAATTAATTATTTTACGCATATAGCAAGCGAGGTACATTTTTTTACATTATAGAGACGGAGTTTCTATATAATAATCAAGGTAGCAAGAAAGTTTGCTATAGTAATCTACCTATAGCTGTAGCTACAGAATTCGCTAGTTTTTTCAAAATCCCGTGAGAACTGTGGATTTTTCCAGGATAAAGTCAGGGCATAATCTATTTCCATTCAAAATTTCAGCCAAATCGGTTCACTAATTGCGGCGTTAAAGAGTAACAAACATACACACAAACTTTCGTCTTTATAATATTAGTGTATTATTGTTATATTTATTTTTATAGATTGCAATATTATTGTAATAATTTGTGCAATACAGAGCACCTATCGGCACGAATGACACTGCAATGGCCGGGGACGCGGAAAAACTAAAGCAATTTGTGAAACACGAGCGATACGGACGGGATGGGTTGATTAATTTATACCGTCGGTTTATACCGTCTGGCCGTTCAACTTGCAAATATTTTTCACACTTAAAAAAAAAAAAAACAGATGGCTCTCAGTGCGATGCGTATTTTGAAGTGCGCGTTGCAATTCTACAGTATAATGATAATGTGCTCCCGACCGATTTTCGGCCACGGATTACGGAGGCGGAGACTAGCCAACTACGCAGGAGATATTATAGTGCACAAGTGTGTTCGCATAGACACTATTCCCTCACTCTCATAGTCCGATGGGACGTCAATGCGACACGACCGGAGAGATCAGGCGCAGGACCGTCGGCTTTATGTGCTCTCTGAGGCATGGAGTATCTAACACCGCCAACTTCCAACTACGGGCTGGCACTGAGAATTTCTTGACAGAAATACTTATATTTTTTTCTAACCCGACCCGGGAATCGAACCGAGGACCTCGTGAACCACAGTCGAACGTGCTAACCGCTAGACCAACGAGACAGGCTAGTATGTGACTCGAATTATGAACGTCCGTCCACGGTTGGACATCATTATCTTGGGGGGATTCCCACAAATCACAGTATTATGTCCAGCAGCTTACTGTCACTTGATGGCACGTGCCCAGCAGTGGGGGCTCACCCGATGCGGGGTCGTCATTCCGGCACCTTGAGACCGCAATTCCCCCACTCTCTTTTCCAAGCAATCAACGCCAAAATGGCGATAATCACATTCAGTCAATAGCCAGTCCCGCGTACTCATATTAACCCCCGACGCAAAAACGACGGGGTGTTATAAGTTTGACGTGTCTGTGTGTGTGTGTGTGTGTGTGTGTGTCTGTCTGTTCCCCTGTAGCGCTCAAACGGGTGAACCGATTTAATGCGGTTTTTTTGTGTGAAAGGTGAATAGGTCGAGCGTTCTTAGCCATGTTTGATGAAAATCGGTCCAAAATGGCCGTCGCTACAAAATGGCGGATTACATATTTTGTCACAGGTATCAAATGAAAGGGCTTGACTAGTAGAATAGCACTATGCAAATGGCCACAAAATGGCGAATGTCGGGGGTTTTTTAAATTTTTAATTTATACTTGTATTAACAGAGGTCAGTGGTTGCACCAGAGGCAGGCACGGTTTAATCAATAAAAATGAAGCGGTCATTGTTGAGAGTGACAGCCAACAGTACCTATTCTCTTCACGCTCGAGCGGCCTGAAATTGGGCGGATATTGACATCCCCAATACAGTCGTAACTTGAATCTATTTCCAAACAATAGCCCATTACGAAAATTCCTAACTCCGAGAAATAAATAATTAAATTTATATTCAAATACAGGGTTGTCACTTTGTTATAGGAAAATACGTGTCCATTAAACAATAACTTAAACTGACAGTTTTACTATACTGATGCAATGGCGAATAATGCAATGACTGATGTTTGCATGACTAATATCTGCATAATCCTATGCTCTATATCAATCCATCATCATTCATCATTCGTTACGAAATTAACTAATGCAGAACTAATATGCACATTACTATAACTAAAATGCAGATCTAAGTTAGCTGTACAAACTTTACATCCTTATTTTCTATGCATCTTAAACATTTTTTTACAAGACTGTATTTAACTTAATTTTAACTGTAAGAGCATTGGACGAAATATTTAAACGCCATTACTTTTTACACAACGAAAACAGGATGGGTGCCAACCCTATTGAGACACCCTGTCCGGAAGTATTTAGTGATTGCGCCGCGGTAATTTTTCATCATAATTACTCTTAAAATATTTATAGTCCATTGTAGTTTAGGGTTTTTCTGCGGTCTCCAGACCGTTGCCTAAAAAGTTTAAAGCTTCGTTCCCATTGCTAACGGTCTAAGTATTCTAAGTTCAGAGTTCTACGTTCCACTGTCAAAAGTGGCCGTCCCAGAACTTGCGTTTATCATTTTTTTGTGCAATATTAACTGATAGTACCTACCTAGTTGATGCCGGCAACTTCGTCCGCGTGTGCTCAGGTTTTTAAAACTCTTTTAATTTCCGGGATAAAAAGTAGTTATCCTATGTCCATCTCCAGGATGCGAGATACCTTTCTCTGTAAATATCAAGATCTTTATAATGGTTGAGCCTTTAAGAATCGTATCTTGTCAAGTCGCGTCGTCATCAAGAAAAACATGTTATGTGTTTATTAGAAAGGGGTCATGGCCTTCAATAATGAGGACTATGAAGCAGGGAATTGTTTGAGATCATCATAATATTGTAGCTTTGTAGTCGATCTATTGTAGTTGTCGAACTTCAATCCTAGGCTCTGACCAGTGATAGAGAAATACGTCAAATAGTTTCTTGTTTGACCGCTGCGGTGAAATACAAAGATCTAAGCCAATCGCTCAGATTAATCTGAACTCCAAGTTCTGCCAAGTCTGACCTCTAGTTGTGGGCACGAGGCTTTATAATTACTTGTGAAATATTTATCGTCCATTGTAGTTTTACAGGGTTCCTTGCGGGCTGCGGGCCGTTACCTAGAATATGTTATTTATGTGTTATAATTTTGTACGGGACCCCCCAATGATTTATGCACCGAAGGGCGGATGATTTGTGACCGCGTTTAACTTTTACCGGGTAGGTATTAGGCGTTTCAGCACAATGTTCTTTAAGACAGACTCACCTCCCTGACGCAGTGGGACTTGTTATTAGGTCGTGTGTTCGATTCCTAACAGGAGCGATTTGTAAATTTAAAACTTCTTAGTTATCTCTGGTATACGGTCGGAGGCTTTGGTAGAGGTGGAGAAACGGATTGGTTGGGTTTAATTAAATGGCCATAGGCACCCCTGGCACGTTAGCCCACTTAGACTGCATCTCCTTACTCATCAAATTACTGTACAGACTGCCTTTCATTGTCGAAATCTTTAAATTACGAAAAAAAATTTTGCGTACGGAAATCTTGCGACTTGAGCGCTGTTAAGTTTGGGCGAATGGGCACGTGTCAAAAATTCTATCAAATACGTATCTATCAATACGTAAAACACAGACTGCAGGGACACTCCTCTTAAAATTTTTCATCAGACAAATAAAACGCAGCTATTTTCTTAGCTTAGAGATGACTTTGGGACTTTATAAAGCTAAACCATATTGTGATAATAAAAAAAACCCGGCGGAGTTGGGCTCTTCTCAGACCAGGGCGCGTTTGGAACCCGCGTAGTTTTAGTTTTAAGTTTTCGTGATTTCACCATTACTTCAATGTTTTTAAATTGACGTTCAAAAAGTGTACCTACAGTGTACCAATTTTGAATAAAGTTCATTTGACTTTGACTTATTTGACTTTGACTTTGATGCAAACGCGGCTCTAGAATCCGGCTATAGAAGCCAATGCGCGCCCAGCCTTAGCAGTAACAATTAAGCTAATTCCGTAAATTTCAATGTAATTGTACGCCAATGAAACATGAATGCTTGTTGTGTCATTTTACAACAGTCATAAGGGTCTCAAATTGGGACAGTCGAGATTCCCGAACGACTTCCCGTATTTGGCGCTTCCCGAAAGATATTAAACTCGACGTTTCGAATCGCAAAGATGGTCGCTGCGTAATAAAATTTTACGATCAGTTGAAATTGTTTGAAGGGGGTAGGACTTTATTTTGTCATTACGTTGTAAAATCCGGCGTCTTTTGTGGAAATATTTACAAGCATCCTGAATTCGAATCTCGATCGGAGTCAGTTTAGAAACTTAATTTTTTTAATCCATACAGTTAACAGCTCTGATACAACTTCTCAATAATATGACGATAATACTTTTTGTCATAGGTATTTTACAACTTTATATTTTCCTCTAATACGAACTTTAATCTGAAAACATATTATCAATCACTTGCTGGCAGTCTTAGGCACTTGTCTGTGATAAGTGTCGGATAGCGTAAACGTGAGTTTTGTCACTTTCTTACTTTAGTCAAGTAAAAAAGACAAAGTTGTGAATAAGTTACTAGTTAGTTGTAGTAGTTAGTTAACACTCATCTGAAGGCGATGAAATATGGCCTAATTCATGGTATCTAGATTCATTCTAGGGTGAGGCCTTGTGACCTAATAAACTAAGTTTGTACAGTCCGCGAGGCGGAACCTCAGTTCTATATTTGTGTGTGTGATCGCTAAAAGTAGTACACACAGGATGTCAAAAACCAGTATAAACCGGTTTAAACCGTGCTCGGCAACCCTAAAGCCGGTTGTCACCCTACAAGAATAGCAGTGTAGTTATTATACTGCGTTAAGAAGCGACACTTACGAAGTATGAGTACGCCAGTATTACGCATAGCGTTGTTATTATCCCGCTAGATTAACGTGCATATGAAGTGTCGAGGGTGTGCTATGAGTGTGTGCTCACACAAAAGTGCAAAGCTGAGCTGAAGCCTCGCAAACTGCACCTGTAATTGGATAAAGAATAGGAGAGAGAATAAATAATACGAAGAAGATAAGTAGTGCAGTATCCAAAAATAAACGGTATTTTTCGTTAGGGAGAATGCACTTAAAACTATAATACGGGCGCATCCCCCAATATTGGTTCAACTGGATCTTGTTAGCCGAAGCAGTGACCCAAATAGGAAAATCGAACATATATTCGCCGGAACGAGCTATTCCTATTAAATAAAAATGCCTCAAAGCTGATCGCATATTGCGGACGAGCCGCACGCGCCGCAAAATGCGGATGACGTCATCGCGAAGCGCACCTCATTGGACGTACCAAAGCACTATATTCGGCACAGTTTAATTTAATATACCTACATAAGTCAGAAATTATGCGGCTTAGGAGTAAAAAATGTATATTAGAATGTGCTAACGAAGCCCTTTCATACTATGGTATCCCACTTGACCTAGTAACTCTTCTTTAAAGCAGAGGGTCTTATCGCATACTAGCTAGCTAGTAGCATAGTTACTGGTAACTCTTACAGACAACTTGAGCATTGCTCGTGGCACGGGCTCGTCCGTAATGGGCGATCAGGTGTGCGAGAACTATTAACCCAGATAAGCCTGAAACTATTTTTACTCAAAATCTTTACAATAAACAAATTTTTTTAGTTGCATTACCTTTAAAATGAAGAAAAAAAATATTTAAAAAAATATTTTCCTTAAGGTTTTCCGGGAAATGCCCGTCCTATATATAGGACAGTAGGATAATAGGTAGTAAGTAAGGGTTAGTATTGACCGTAACTGAAAACGGACTAATATATTTATCTATTTATGAAAAGGGTACAAATAATGAATTTTAATGTTAGTATATCAATTTTGCAGTGTGATGACTTATGTATGATAAGTTATAAAACACATAGCACATACTTCTATATCAAATTTATGCAGCGCGTCAAACATTTTTTGACATTGACGGTAAAGTCTTTGTTTTGATTGAAGAATATTCAAATGATTTAATTGGTTATGCCTTGATCTTTCCAGCTGTCATCACGTTCATATTGGGACGGTTGACTTGGCCCCATTTTTCCAAATTTTCTGTTTGACTCAATCAAAGCTGTTGTTACTCTCCTGCGGAAGCTTAGGTGATCCAATTTCCCGTATTTTGTTTTATACAATAATTGCCATGCAAAAACGTTCAGAAAGATATTATTTGTAAGTAATGGCATGTGCCATTTCTTGACTCTAATGCCTACTCTGTGTAACCAATCATGTACTTAAATTTTCGAACCAGTCAATCTGAAGTTTATCTTGGAAAACTCCTTGAACTTCAAGCCAAACCACTGAAGATGTTGCTAAGCCTCTTTTCTTCCACGCATAAATTCTTTTGCTCTGAGCTGATCAACTAACAGCAAGTTGCTCTTCGGTATCAATAATGGGATACTCAACTTGGAGAGATATTTCTACAGGTTGAAGTAATATGTTACGTAGGAAGTTATTCAGCATCCACGTTATCTTCATCACCCTTGTCTTCATCACCTTCGTCAGTAGGGCAATTGGGGTGAACAAGGGGTGGTAGAATACATATTGTTACCTTTCTGTCATTTTTCTCACCATCGGAAGCTGTTCAAAGCGTCTATTATCCCATAAGCAGTTAGCGGTCCGAACATAAAAAGTTACCTGTATTATCCTACTGTCCTATATATAGTCCACCACTTTTTGTCGTAAATTATTTCCACTTTACGAAATATTATATCAATAAAATTGTTATACAAAGTAAAGAAGAGGTTATCCAGAACATGTGAAATGTGAAATTTGCAACCTAAACATAAATTTAAGATTTTTATACATATCTCTTGTGAGCCGTTTCTGTAACGCGCTTTTATTGCGCACTTTTTAGTGAAATATATCGAAAAATATTAAATAAAACGTCGATTTTATATTTTTACTATAATAATCATAGTCTCCTTACTTCATATCACAACAAAAGAAATCAACCATTTAAATGGGTACTTTGATATATTTTTTTATTTTTACTGTCCTACATATAGGACAGTAGGCTTATCTGGGTTAATATAGGTGGTGCAAGAACTAGTGCGAGAACTATAGGTCGTTTAAGTTAAGTGCGAGTAGGCAGGTAGATCTCGGGAGTCTATTCTCTTATGTGTGTTCTATGTGGTGCATGTATCACGGGCGGGTTGTCCGTAATATATTAGTGTCTGCAATAACGTACCGTGGACAGTCGACGGTTGAGGTAGACTTGATGTACCTATTTCCCACAAGCCAGAACCACTCAGTCAAGAGTGCACAGTTGAGTAGTTTTTACCCTTTAAACGTAAATGTATTCCGTGTGGCGAGTGCGGCACGAGCGGCGCGAGCGGCGTTGACGGCTCGTTCGCAATGTGTGATCATATACATGTGCGAGAACTATTTCTATTACATAATGCCTTAAAACGTTGCTCAGACGTTTAATTAACTCAAGTGCGAGACTCAAGAGTGGATCTCGGGAGTCGTTTCCTTGTTATGAACATACGTGCGCGAACCAAGGAGTTGAGACGGTGTGTTTTTGCTCTTGAAATGAGATTTTCGTGTTAAAAACGAGTGGACTCGCGCGCTCTAGCTTACTTGTTACATGCAATTATATTCCGTCTAGTTTTTCATATAACTTGGCATTCCAGACAAAGCTTTAAAACAATGTTTGTAGGTACGTGCGACGATTTTTTAACGGACGAATTTCTAACATTTGACCATTTGAACACACAAATCAAAAAATTTCCTAACCTAGTTAGTTAACCTAGTTGTTCATACTCTATACTAATAAGGTAATAAGTAACTATAAATGCGTGCAGCGTGTGTCTATCTATATCTGTTAACTTTTCAAGTCGCAACTGCTCAAGTAATCTGGACGAGATAACTTGGGTCGCATGTTAGCGCAACTGGAGACAGGCAAACGATACTTTTTATTTCAGAAAATCTAGGATATACCACAGGATATTTTTAAAATAACCTACTAAGTTTAGTTTTAGTGGCGCCAAGTGATAATTATACATACTCAACAACCTCCTTAGAAAAATAGAAACTGTGTATAGTAAAAGTATTTCTTTTGACCAAACGGTCTGATAATTTTTTTCAGACTAGAAACTTTGTACCTACTTATTTCTCCTTCCTTCCCTTGAAGGTTGGCAGTTCTTTGAGCACATGTGGTGATCAAAGCCCTAACCTCCGCAGTCTCCAGCTAGTTCAGTTTACAACCTCCTTTGGAATTCTGTATTTCTTCTGACCAAACGGTCTGATAAATTTTTTCAGACTGGAAACATTGTACTTATTTCTTCTTCCCTCGAAGGTTGGCAGTTCGTTGAGAACATGTGGTGATCAAAGCCCAACAGTCACGTAGATCGTAAACGTTGACCTCCCTTGACAAACGCCTTGCTAATTAACCCTGTAATGGCGCCATTACTCTTTTACGCGCAAATTTTACGACTGGACGGCCTGCGGGCCCTTTGTAACCCGATCATTGTGGTATTAATACATTTTTAAAGTAAACTCGGTTAAATATTGAAGTAGACGTGGTTTCAGCTGCACGTGAGATGGTTAAAGTTATGTTATCGTTAGGGCTATACTGCCTCGTTGGTCTAGTGGTTGGCGTATTCGACTACGGATTGCGAGGTCCCGGGTTCGATTCCCGGGTCGGGCAAATATTTGTTAGGTATTTGGGTTTTTCTGTCAAGAAATTCTCAGTGCCAGCCCGGAGTTGGTAGTTGACGGTGTTTCACGCCCGTGCCTCGGAGAGCACGTTAAGCAGTCGGTCCCGGTTATTGTCACTATATCATGTGATAATAGTCGTTAAAGCCCGCCAATCCGCGTTGGAGCAGCATGGCGGGTCTATGCTCTAATCCCTCTCTCCTATGAGAGAGGAGGCCTGTTCCCAGCAGTGGGACATTAAAAGGCTGTAGACTACTAGGGTTATACTTGCGCATGAAAAAACAACCAGACTAGGTTACATATTCCCGTGGATTTCTAGTGGATTTCTATCCCGGAAGTACCTATTAAAATTTCGTGTGTATAAACTAAAAACTGTTGATATGAGGCACAACACACATGTCTATCTATATGTACATTTTAACGGCCTAACCACTGAACCGATCCGGACGAAATTTGACACAAAGATAGCCTGCCTCCCGGAGACGGACATAGGCTACTTTTATCGCAGCAAATCAAAGAGTTCCCATGGGATTTTAAAAACCTGAATACACATCGACCGTCGACGAAGTCGTGGGCATCTGCTGGTCGAATAATAAACTTATTTTCGATGCAAGGTTATCCTGTCGTGAGACATAATACTTTATATTTTGATATTTAATTTACATATTATAACATTAAAATATGAAAATTTATTCACCGCTACGTTAGTGAGGAGTGTTTTTTTTTTACAAATAACGAGAAGTATTATAATAACACATTATGTTATATTTCCCGGATAAAATGTAGATAGATAGATAGGATCAAAGTCGTCCCAAAGATTAGTTCACGCAGACAGAAAGACGTCAAAAATTGTAAAGAAGTTTTCAGAGATATGTTTCAATTATGTCCAAACTTAACGAGCGTTCGAGCTTAACTTAATATTTGACAATTTTTTTTTTAATAATCGTTATATCTAAAGCACCATGGTGTTCAAAATCACGAATCCGGGTTACGGCTTCTTAAGAGGTACGTGCCTAATTATTTCGAAATTACAGACATCAATTTCATTTTTTTCTGTTGATTTATAGAAGAAATATTAGACAGATGAATAACAAAATCGTGCCATTTACCGGTATCAATTTCAACAAAATTTTTAATATATTCTCACGAAATTAATAATCGCGTTATATCGCATGAATTAAACATTCGTTCTAGAAACATGACACTTCTGTCGTATGCATGATCGTGTTACTGACATCTATTAAGGCGAATGCTCACAGTAGGTGAAGCGAAATAACAAGACAAAATTATTAAAATAAAACCCGACGATGAACTGTAGTGATCTCTGCAGGGCTAGCATGGGCAGGGTGGATATATATCTACCCTGCCCATGCTAGCCCTGCTGGTGGTTTATAACACAATAACATAATTATATAATAACCTGCTCTAAATTAATATCTAGGAAATGCAATAAGCCGCATCAAAATCAGCCTTTATCAGTAAAATTGTAACATAGTTAAAAAAAACACGAGATCATCTTCCCCTTGTGGCCTATAGCCGTAACGTATATAAAAGTAATACGTATTTATAGCCAAAAACAGCATTAAAATCGTCGCAGTAGGAGTGCGATACCAAAAATACACACGAAATACCATCTTTAACGCCAAACGCATATATGTATAATAGTATATGTATAATGAATATTGTATATATTTAGCCTTCGTACAAATTGTCGCATATGAGCCTTGCTGACTAAAGCTTAGGATATTATATTTTTGGATTAATTTTTTTCAACAAAAAACAACACACAATCAAATATTGCGTCCTCCGCTACAAAGTAAGACTAAACAATTGGTCATCAGAACACAGTACACACTTCAATAAATGTCCAAAGCTATAATACACACGCTGTATTACACCGTAGGTATAACAATCGACAAACATATTATATTTGCGTGCAAATATTTCTATTATCGCCATCCTTTATTGAAAAAAATCGGGACAAAAACAATAAAATGATCTATGCAATTTTATATTTTGAATATGACAAAGTTATACCACACACTGTAACTTAAAAATTGCAGCATCTGTAATTACTAAAAATCCAATCCAAGTGCGTGGTTATTTAAAAAACCACCAAGTGTGTTTCAGGAGCATTAAAAAGGCCGACAAATCAAAAAAAAAAAAAACTAAGCAGATGGTCACCTTATCTAAAGCAGCTTTGTTTGTTATCCGTTCTTATTTAATAACGCGCCGTCAAATGGCTAGCTAATGAACCCAAGTATGAATAAACTACTTTCAACGTCCTACTGCTAGACACAGGCTTTCTCTCTTAAAAACCCGCCTGGTGGGCTTCGGGAGCATTAAAAAGTGGACAAATCCGTGGAAACCAAGACGCATGGTCACTTCATCGTAAGGGTGTATTGGAACTAACATTTCTCTGAAGCCTTTATTGCGCCCCGTCAGCATTCCCGCTAATGCAGCTTTGTTTATTATCCATTGTTATTTAATGCCGCGCCATGAAACGGCCAGGACTTCGTTATGAAGCTTTGTATTGGAAAATTATTCATTATTTTTAGAATTACTACATCGTTTATTAGGTCATTATTTATGTCAAGACTGTGTCGTTGGTGTATCGCTTAGCAAGTTTGACTGCAAATCACGAGGTCCTGGGTTCGATATCCGGGTCGAACTGTTAGGTAATGGGTTTTTGTCAAGAAATTTTCAATGTGAGTTGGTAGTTGGTGTAGTCTCAACCCCGTGCCTTGGAGAGCACGTCAAGCCGTCGGCTTTGATTATTATCAATACTATATGACAATAGTCGTTAAAGTCCTCCAAGCTACATTGGAACAGCGTGGCGAGTCTAAGTCTCTCCTTAGGGGAGGAAGCCCCCCAGAGGGACGTTAAAGGCTGTAATGGTGTATTTTAGGTAACTCACGAATAATGGTTAAAATACACATTACAAGTATGCATGTAGTTACATATCATACGTACGTAAGTATATAACTACATAAATCAAATCAAATCAAATCAAATAAACTTTATTCAAAATTGGTACACTGTACACTTTTTGAACGTCAATTTAGGTACAGGCAATGGTGATAATTATTTACGGAAACTTAAAACTAAAACTACGAGGGTTCCAAACGCGCCCTGGTCTGAGAAGAGCCCACAACAAACTCAGCCGGGTTTATTTTTTTTTATTATCACCATCTTACAATATGGTATAATAGCCATAAAAATGATTTGAACTGTTGGCTTTTAGAGCAATCTATGTCCATGGATTTTTGTCATTAAAAAAATCTTTTAAGCTATAGTAAGACTTTTCAATTAATTTGCGTTTAATAAAACCTTTGAACTTATTGAGAGACATATCCAAAATGTTCTCTGGCAACATATTATAAAAAAGTACAGAATTACCAACAAATGATTTTCCAACTTTTCGCAGCCTAGTAGTGGGCAACACAAGTTTATCTTTATTTCTAAGATTAATGTTATGACAGTCACTTTTTTTCTTAAATTTATCGATATTTTTGTGTACATATATTAAATTTTCAAGAATATATTGGTTATAAACTGTCATAATTTTAACTTCCTTAAACTTATTTCTCAGTGACTCTCTGGGTCCCATATTATATATGGCACGAACAGCCCTCTTCTGCAGCACGAAAATGGAATTAATATCAGCAGCATTACCCCATAAAAGTATGCCATATGACATAATGCTGTGAAAGTAACTAAAATAAACTAACCTCGCAGTTTCAATATCAGTTAGTTGGCGAATCTTTTTAACCGCATATGCAGCAGAACTAAGTCTGTTCGATAAGTTATTTACATGAGGGCCCCATTGGAGTTTAGCATCTAACGTTATCCCCAGGAAAACAGCCGTATCCACTAGATCTAATTCCTCATTATTAAGCTGTACAGTGGTTTCAACTTGTTTAACATTAGGTAAAGTGAATTTGACACACTTAGTTTTTTTCCCATTAAGTAATAAGTTATTTGCTTCAAACCACTGTACCACTTTTGTGAGAGAATTGTTTACTTCGTCAGGTATTCTTTGGTATCTATCAATTTTAAACAAAAGTGATGTATCATCAGCAAACAATACTATCCCGTGACTATCCTTAGCGAGATAAGGAAGGTCATTAATATAAATAAGGAATAGAAAGGGCCCAAGAATAGAACCCTGTGGAACTCCTATTTTTACAGCTGATCCGGTAGACCGCTTTCCGTTCACATCTACTTTTTGTGTTCTATCATTAAGGTAAGAATTCATTAAATCCAAAGCTGCACCTTTAATTCCATAATGGTGTAGTTTTCTGAGTAATGTTTCATGATCAACACAATCAAAAGCCTTGGACAAATCACAAAAAACTCCAAGTGCATCATGTGACTCCTCCCAGGCTTCAAATATATGTTTAATTAACTCAACACCAGCATCAGTTGTTGAGCGACCCCTTGTGAAACCAAACTGTTTTGTATGTAATATATCATTAGTATGAAAATGTTTAAGCATTAAATTTCATACGTATCTTTAAATGCCAACTCTGTCAATATCAGTTTATAGTTTATTCATTCCATTAAATACTAATTAGTGGATCCAGAGTAACTTGTGATATAAACCGCAGTGTCAAGTTGGTACAAAAACATTCGTACTGAAACTGACAGATATGCGCACGTTTACGTCTATTAAGGCGAAGGCTCACGGTAAATTAGGATTAGTTTTAAAAATCGCCAGCTTTAACTTCAGTTCTAACTTTTTTTAAATCATGTATTCATTTTTTGTTTTTTCAGGATAGAAAGTATCTTATGTCCATTCCAGGTAGTATTTAAGCTTTAAGCCAAGTTTAGGTGAAATCAGTGCGGTTGAGGTACAGGGTTGAGTTGAGACATCAAAAAGTTATAAGCAGACACACTTTCGGATTCATGGACATGCCATACATTTCACTTATAAAAGGAGTGCCCTTTATAAGTGAAAGTTCACTCCGTTTAATTAAAATTGGATCCAGAGTTTCTTGCGGATACGCAATGTCAAGTACGTACAAAAGCATACGTAGAAAAACAGTATATGACAGATGCGCACGCTAAAATGTTAAGGCGAATACTCACAGAACATTAAACTTGGAATGATTCTTTGTTTATCATAGTCAACGTTTAATAAAATATTGATAGTAATATCAATATGCAAAAGTTACCCAGTCTGTCTTTATCTTTTCACGCCTAAACCGCCGAACCGAATCCGGCAACTATTTAGCAAGAGAATAGCTTTCATCCCGAGGAAAACAAGGACCTGTCCTGAAAAAAAAAGTAAATATAATATGGGCAATCATGAGGGTATATATTTTTTTCATATACTTTTAATTATTATTTGTTTTTGAGAAAGTTGATTCACCTTAACATCGGCTATCAAGTATATGAATAGCATTAAAATCAGTCAAACGAGCAAACCGCAAAAAACGTTGAATACAAATACAATGTATTTCGATTGGTATTTTATTACTCTAAATTTTTATTGACCAAGCTATAAGTGAAAATACAAATCGGTGTTAAATAGCCGGCCTTTCATAGAGAAAAGGGTTCCGTACTTAAAATACATACAAGTACTACAGAGATTGAAGTAACCTCAACTTTTTGTAATTTTTTTTTTATTTGTATTTATTTAAATATTTTTTTTTTACAATTTCAAGGTATTAGTTAGTTACTATTATAGTTAGTATGTATAGAGGTTGGTATAGGAATGATATTAGTTATTCGTTGGAAAAAAAGTGTTCTTTGAGTTGAGTTTTTTTACCCGACTGGGTATATACCCATGTGTTATATACATATGTGTTTCACCTGTGTGTATGTATGTCCATTCCTATGTCCGCTTGTAACCAATCAACGGCTCAACGGATTTTGATAAATGATACGTCATTAGATTTGTCTTGATGACGCGAGTGTTATTGGGTACCTAAATAAAAAAAAAACAAAATGGCGGACTTTATGCGCTTTAATGTACGAGCTAAAAAAAAAATTTTCTTCAAGACCCTCGAGTGGGGTATCAAAATAAAGGGATTCAAAAGGCAAATACGAAAATGTATAAATTTGTCGGCTCGTTGATATTGTAGTGTGAATAAGCGAGCATTGCGCCATTACGTCATTCTCCCTACCGACATTCTATTATAAGAGAGAGAGGAGCGGTAGCGCGGGTGACACATTCCGATCTGGGCTCTCGCCGAGAGCGCTGCTTCGCTCGTGCGGTGTACTGTGTTATAGGTTGTGTTGTACAAAGTAGGTGGTATCGTGCGATGTGTGTCGTGTAGATTAGATTGGTCGGAAGAGGTTCGGTTGCAGGGGAGGAGGAGACCGAACTAGGTAGGGGTAGGGTTAGTCAGTTAGTGTGTCAGTTAATGAGAAGGCTTCTCAATTAGGCCCGTACCCATGTGACGCCCACAGCAAAGTAATTCGATCTACCTGATAATGAATAATGATAATACTAGAATAGCCTTCTGATGTCGTCCGCTGGTCCATCTACTGGTCATCACTGGCGACATCAGAAGTGGGATCTGAAGGGCAAATTGATGAGCCGGAGCCTTTAACTGCATTTGCGTTTGTCGGTCTCCTTCGTGGCACAAAAGCCTTGTAGAACCGGTGTTGTGTGCGCGACGCGGGTCGTTTTCATTTTGTTAAGATTTCGGTGCCGCGATTCTTCTCGTTAACGAAATTATTGCGAATAGGCTATCGGGTGTGCGTTATAATGAAATTGAATTAACGGTATTGAGAATTCAAGTGTTAATAGTACCTTGCAAATTTTATGTGAAATTTTTAATTGATGGACACACCCACTTTACAAATTTTTGTTTCACGTTATATTAGATGAGTTTTTGCGTCAAGTCGTGATATTTTAAAGGCAGGTTGTGCAATGACTGCGGATACTTTTTCTATTTCAAAGTGTAAAATAGTTTTCGGATATTGATACGGATATACCAGATGAGGATAAACCGCGACTATTGTCATTGCTTAACGAAAACTCGGATTTCTCGATTAACGGATTACCGCATTTAAGGGTCACAACCGGAAAACTTAAGATTAGTTTAGTTGAATCCTCGTAAAACGGTTTAGCGTCATATGCACCGCCTTTGATTTAAGGCAGGTGGTTCGTGATAAAATTAGCGAGATGTTATATGTGGGTATCTCATCCAAATGGAAATGTGAACCCAATTGTTCACCTTTTTCTAGGAATTTTTAGTTAATAAAAGCGTGACGGTACTGAGCAATTGTGTGTGGGTTTCCGAGAATTGATCGGCCACACTGTTACCGATTGTATCGGATCAAATTGCGCGTTTATGTGGTGTTAACTATAACTAGTGTTTAGATTAGAAACCGAGATAGTTTCAGGGGCCTGGCGGGCTGCCTAAGTTTTTGAGGGCTTTTTGAAGTAGGGCTGGCGATCTCGGGTATACCGATTGCTGAGGATAATTAATAGTCGCTCGAGGACGATCGAATGTCAGGGTTGGCCGTGCCGGTCGGCGGACAGCTTTATGTCGATAACAACTGACAGCGCTAAGATAGTAACAAAAACCAACAAACAAAAACCAAAAAAAAAATCGTGATTAATTCAAAGTAAAGTTCTACAAATACTCGCAGAATAATTAAATACCCGCTATTGAGATGAATGATTCGTTTGACAAATGGTTTTGGTTGCTAACCAAATTCTGTTGTCCAGGTACCTTCATCGATGTTCAAAAGTAAGCAAGTTCGAAACGTGGTTGTGATAAAGCCGTAAAGAGGTTGTAGTTCTTAAAATGGTTCATCAAGATGATGATATGATAAATGATAAATGGTTTGCACGATTGGAACTAAAGAAATAGGATTGCGTTTACGGGAAGTAGTTTTTGATCAGTTATGTTAGAAAGTTAGACGCCGCCGAGTTTCTTACTGGTTCTTCTCGCTAGGTTGCGGTATTCCGAACCAGTGGTAGATTCGTTTTAGTTTGAAACTGTAATTGTAAAAGTAACTTTAACCGTGATATTTGATTGAGGGTTTGCGATAGCAATTGCACCCTAATCAGATAAGTGTTGCCATTTTCGGGACTTGGCAGGGAAAATGACGTGTGCGTGTGTGATGTAGTTAATTAAATGGACTGGCCTATATGGGTCGACGTTCTTGAGCAGATTATGGGTTGACTGTGATTATTATTTTGACTATGACGATGACTTTGACCATGTGTTACAAGTGAAGGGCGCTGACTAGTTGTGTGTGTTTCATGTTGTCTATCCTGGTAAGGAAGTGTCGTCCGGGCCAGACTCAAGGGAGTTGGTTGAAAGGACACACTCCTTCCAGATGTGTATTGCGATTGACAGCTGAAGTGATGACTGACAATTGACAGATTGAAGTACTGACTGGTTGGGTGTTATATTAGGTTCCTGAGTCTATCCTGGTAAGGAAGTGTCGTCCGGGCCAGACTCAAGGGAGTTGGTTGAAAGGACACACTCCTTCCAGATGTGTATTGCGATTGACAGCTGAAGTGATGACTGGCAATTGACAGATTAAAGTACTGACTGGTTGGGTCTGCTATACGTCATCACATGAGATGGTGGTTGGTTGACGCGATTGACAGCTGATGTGATGATTGACAATTGATACATGACAGACGGAGGCGACCTAGAAGCAGTGAAGTGTCAGGGATGGGCGAGCGTATTTAGAGGTGTACTTCACCTGTGTGTTGTTCTTTGTAGACATCCTTGGACGCTGGCAGTCGCACGGGGACGTGCGAATGTCAGTATGGCCGTGTCGGCTCGTTGATATTGTAGTGTGAATAAGCGAGCATTGCGCCATTACGTCATTCTCCCTACCGACATTCTATTATAAGAGAGAGAGGAGCGGTAGCGCGGGTGACACATTCCGATCTGGGCTCTCGCCGAGAGCGCTGCTTCGCTCGTGCGGTGTACTGTGTTATAGGTTGTGTTGTACAAAGTAGGTGGTATCGTGCGATGTGTGTCGTGTAGATTAGATTGGTCGGAAGAGGTTCGGTTGCAGGGGAGGAGGAGACCGAACTAGGTAGGGGTAGGGTTAGTCAGTTAGTGTGTCAGTTAATGAGAAGGCTTCTCAATTAGGCCCGTACCCATGTGACGCCCACAGCAAAGTAATTCGATCTACCTGATAATGAATAATGATAATACTAGAATAGCCTTCTGATGTCGTCTACTGGTCCATCTCTGGTCATCACTGGCGACAAATTTATATATTTGGAAACAATTTGGAGTGATAAATCGTAGAAAATGACCGTTTCCTATGTCAGTTCGTAACTACTTAACGGCTCAACCTATTTTGATAAATTATACGTCATTAGATTTGTCTTGACGGCGCAAATATTACTGGGTACATAGAATTCATAAAAAATCAAAATGGCGAATTTTATGCACTTTAATGTGCGGGCTGAAAAAAATTTTTTTCTTCAAGACCCGCGAGTGGGGTATCAAAATAGAGGGCTTTAAAAGGCGAGTACGAAAATGTATACAATCTATATGTTTTAAATCAATTTGGAGTGACAAATCATGAAAAACAAAATAAATAACAACTACACTGTAAGTGGTACGGTGGTAGTTTATTAATTTTTAACCCCCGACGAAAAAACGACGGGGTGTTATAAGTTTCACGTGTCTGTGTGTGTGTGTGTGTGTGTGTGTGTGTGTGTGTGTCTGTCTGTTCCCTTGTGGCGCTCAAACGCGTGGACCGATTTGAATGCGGTTTTTTTTGTTTGAAAGGTGAATTAGTCGAGAGTGTTGTTAGCTATGTTTGATGAAAATCGATCCAAGATGGCCGCCGCTACAAAATGGCGGATTACATATTTTATCACAACGCCCTCAATATGGGTATCAAATGAAAGGGCTTGACTAGCAGAATAGCACTATTGCAAATTCAAGATGGCCGCCGCCACAAAATGGCGAATGTCGGGGGTTTTTTAAATTTTCAATTTATACTTGTTTAGTTCGTTTTTTAGCATGGCAGTCGGGTTTTTTTAATGTTTAAATTATAGCTTGTTACTCAAATGGATTGGACTTTTCATCCAATTCATTTTTTACTTTTTTTTATTAATTTTATTTAGGTGTTGAATTTAATGTTTATCTTATTAGTTTATATATTTTAGTCTTCTCCAATTAATTTTAGGTAGGTAGATGATTAAGTAGAACAAGTTCGAATTTCTTGTAATTTATTTAAGTTAGGATAAGCTAACACTTACGGAACTCCGAAAAATATAAAATACCCATCTCACTTTAGCACATAACACTTTATATGTGCGGGACTGAGACGGCATTTTTTATAGCCCAGTGGTGCGAGACGCGATCGCTGCAGCCAAAAAACATTTATTACGGGCCGTCAAGTTTTAAAAACACTCTTGTAACTTGACACCCACGGAACAACTTGTACGGGACATGCACAAACGTAGTCCGAAGTGCGAACAGAACACACACAATGGACTGTGAACAAGACACGGTCACACGGCACTTGGCAGCCTTTCCACAAGGCAATGCGGCCTGTCAGGTGCAGATTCAAATTCTTCAATCAGAATTGGTACGCTGTACAATTTTTGAATGTCAATAAATGTTAAAAGTCAGCCCAGAGGACAAAAATAGATGTTTTGGAGATGTGTTGCTGGAGGCAAATGCTGGGTGTCACATGGACCAAATTTCGAACCAACGCGACGTCTCTATAATCAATAATCCATGAACTCGATATTAAACAACGCGATTCGAGGTTAGTGCAGAGTGGCATGTTAGCTCTTCGGACACGTTTCCCGTCGTGAGGGTGACTCCATCGAGCGCCTTGTCATGCAGGGAAAAGTAGAGGACACTAGAGGGCGAGGAAGGAGACTCAAATAAAGTTTGAGGCGGAAGTACGACTGCACTGGAGTGACAGAAATTTCTTTTGTCAGTAGAAATGGTCAGGTTTTAAAAATTGCTTTGGTTATTTTAATAATTAATAAAGAATTGTCAAGTCCCGATAATTAATTTACTGTTATTTTTTTGCTATTTTAAGTATTTAAATATCACTTGCTTTAACGGTGAAGGAAAACATCGTGAGGAAACCTGCATGCCTGAGAGTTCTCCATAACGCTTGGCCAGCGTGGTGGACTATGGTCAAAACCCTTCTCACTCTGAGAGGAGACCCGTGCTTTGTAGTGAGCCGGTAATGGGTTCTTGATGATGATGATGATGAATTAATTTACTAGACGGTGAGACAGACGGCCATCTTTGTTTGCGAAGCGTCTGACAGTCTGGAAGGTAACCTCTCCACTGTCAGCTGTTGCCAACTTCATCATGTCGTTTTTCGTGTCACCCTGTGCGCGCGCATCTATTAAGAAGTATAACTTCAAAAATGTAACTCGCACGAACACAAGTATATTAAGTCACGTTTGATGTCCATTAACTAGGCGAGTATTTAACGACGCCGCGTCGTCGCGGTGGAGCGAGCGATGTAGGATGTAGGCCGGCGTAATAGGGAGCATCCTGTGTAGCTTCCTATGTCGTAATACAATTTGCTGTAATCACATTAGCTGTAATGACATCGGCTGTAATCCTTTTAACTATCCGCCTGTGTTTCTACGAATGGTGTGTTTTTCTTTCTTCCATATATTTTTTACTATTAAGGTTGGGTCGCCTAAGTTCGGACTTTTTTGAGTCAATTTTTGACCGTGTTGCAAAATAATTTTTTTTTTCATTTAATACAACTACTTTCCAAATAAACTATTAGTGGAAGTTATTAGCAATAAAAGCAATTATCTGATCCACCTTTTATTTTATTTGATAGATGGAATAGATTGTGTGAGACACGCCTCAAAGTGACAGAATATTTTTTCTGACTACTTTTCAAGAAACCCGTGTGAAGCCTAAGTTCGGACTACTACTTAATTTCACTTCTGTAGCTACAGCATTAGAGTGCACAGAAGAAAAATATCCGTTCTTTAGTTGACAATAACGTAACACAAAGTCGTAGTATAATTCCACGTGGTGTGACTAGGACAGGTAATTCTTTTTTTTTTTGCGTTTTTTAGTCCGATCTTCCCTCCTCAGCCTAACGAGAGCTAAATTGAGTTTCTCAAACTTTATACACTCAGCCGGGGAGCTTTCTTAAGATAATGACTTAAGACCGGACAAACATAATTATTTGCCAAAACTCGATCGTTGAGAGTAGATGTCGGTATGCCGTATAATTTGGATGCCGCACAGTTTGAAAATTCTTTACTTTTAACTCTTTCCACAGCTTCTTTCAAATCATGTTCGGTAATCGGTATAAGTGGTCGCTCGAAGTGTGCGTCTCTGATATTTTGTAGGCATGATTAATCAGTAACCATTAATAAATTCTTAGTCCTAATCTCAGGAACTACTGGACCGATTTCAAAAATTCTTTCACCGTTGGATATGTACGTGATCCTTGATTGCTATAGGCTATATATGTACCACGGGCGAAGCCGGGGCGGACCGCTAGTTTGAAATAATAGTTATTATTTATTATTACATGCAAATAAGTAGATTAGAGTAAATAGAATCATATTCTAACAGAAAGAGAATTTGATGGTACCATGATTACATGATCCGTATTTTAATTTATTTCACCTAACTCACAGATGTCAAAAGAATAGAGTCCATCCAGTAAAAGTTGTCCCTGAAATCCAGCACTAAAAACGGAAAAATTGTCTTTTTCCGTATTTATAGATCATTAAAATTTTACACTCATACATATATTTAAAGTGTATGATGTCTCAAGTATTCCTTAGTGAAGGCACTTATTTCCGTGAAGAATTCCCGCGCCATATCAGGGACATCTTGTTGACCAGACTCTACATTTTTCATAGCATGTCAGCTTAGTGAACTTGCTTAAAAACAAAACAGATAATAGCTTAACTAAAAATTCATCATTTACATAGGAAGTAAATAATAACATAGATAAGAAGATATTATGCGTACCTAATTACCTTTTTGTTATTCCGAAAACGGTAATTCAGTATCAATTTATTTTAATCAATTTAAGTAAGTACCTAATTTATTTCGATCCAAATATTTTGAGAACCACTGCTTTTTTTTAAGTGCCTTAAGGTCGGATTATTATAGTCCGATCTTCAGCAAGGGGAGGAAAGTCCGGATCTAGGCTTACAAACGCCCTGGGCGTAAACAAAGTATACACATCTATAGAGTATTTGCTAATTCTACGCGAAATTCAACTTAAAAAGCATTAAAATGATAAATACTTATCATAATTTCGAAACAAAGTTTTGGAGGAAAGACCGGATCACTAAAATTTCACTAAAAACGGCATATTTTTTTCCAAACTCTAGTGCACGCATGTTTCTTACCGCAGCGCCGTTCGCGGAATGAAGGGAGAAACAGAATAAAACGGCGGACCAAACTGTGTTGCCACCCGTGATAAATATTGCTTCATTTGCGGTAAATTCGATGCATCCGTTCTTATGTCACATCCGATCTTAGGCGACCCAACCTTAGATTATAGGTATCTACTCACGTACCTATGTATACGTTGTAATACTTAGTTTAAATCGTTCGTTCGTTCGTTTCAACCAATGGACGTCCACTGCTGGACATAGGTCTCTTGCAAGGATCGCCACAGCACACGATCTTGTGCCGCCTGACTCCAGCGGCTGCCAGCGACTCGCTTGAGATTGTCTGTCCAACGAGTGGGGGGTCTACCTGCGCTTCGTTTACTGGTGCGAGGTCGCCATTCAAGCACCTTGGGACCCCAACGTCCATCGGTTCTTCGAGCAATGTGCCCCGCCCATTGCCACTTCAGCTTCGCGACTCGATGAGCTATGTCGGTAACTCTGGTTCTCCTGCGGATCTCCTCATTTCTGATTTGATCCCGCAGGGATACTCCGAGCATAGCTCTCTCCATCGCCCGCTGAGTGACCCTGAGCCTTCTTATGAGGCCCATTGTCAGCGACCATGTCTCAGATCCGTAAGTCATCACTGGCAACACGCACTGTTCGAAGACTTTCGTCTTCAGACACTGAGGGATATTGGACGAAAAGACATCTCGAAGTTTCCCGAACGCTGCCCAGCCGAGTTGGATTCGGCGGTTGATCTCTTTGTCAAAATTGGACCTACCTAGCTGGACCGTGTGTCCCAGGTATATGTACTCGTCTACAATTTCGAGTGCAGAGTTCTCAACGATTACCGGGTGGAGCGGAACATGAGCATTAGACATGACCTTCGTCTTACTCATGTTCATTTTTAGGCCCACCTGTTGAGAAACTCTGCTGAGATCGTTGAGCATTGTATTGAGGTCTCCCAGAGTCTCTGCCATCACGACTATATCATCGGCAAACCGTAGGTGAGTGATGTACTCGCCGTTTATGTTGATGCCAAGTCCGTTCCAGTCCAGAAGCTTAAAGATGTCTTCCAACGCTGCGGTAAATAGCTTCGGGGAGATAACATCTCCCTGACGCACTCCTCGCTGCAATTGGATTGGCCTCGTATTCTGGTCCTGTATACGGACTGACATAGTGGCGTTTTCGTACAAACACTTCAGCGCTTGGATGTACCGATAGTCGATCCGGCATCTCTGCAGTGATCTCAATACAGCCCAAGTTTCCACCGAATCAAAGGCTTTCTCATAGTCCACAAACGCTAAGCAAAGTGGCCGGTTATACTCTTCGGTCTTCTGTATAACCTGCCGCAGCGTATGGATGTGGTCTATGGTACTGAAGCCTTTTCGGAACCCGGCTTGTTCGGGAGGCTGGAAGTCGTCGAACCTACGTGCGAGACGATTCGTAATGACTCTCGAGAACAACTTATAGACATGGCTCAGCAGCGAGATGGGTCTATAATTCTTCAGCAGGGTATTATCGCTCTTTTTGAAGAAAAGAACCACCACGCTTCTGTGCCATGCCTCTGGCGTTATTCCCTCGTGAATGACGGAATTGAACAATCGCTGGAGGACTTTGAGTATTGGTCTTCCACCCGCCTTCAGGAGTTCTGCAGTGATTCCGTCATCACCTGGTGCCTTGTTGTTTTTAAGCTGCTTGAGAGCCATACTAATCTCGTATAGGCTGACGTCCGGGATATCTTCGGTATAGTGTCGGGTCAGTTTGGCTCTGGGATCTTTAGCCAAATCTTCAACAGGCTTCTGTGTTGAGGTGTATAACTGTCCGTAGAACTTCTCGACCTCCCTCAAAATCTCAGGTTTTGACGAAATGAGACTACCGTTGTCGGTCTTCAGTCGCGTCAGCTGGCTCTGACCAATAGACAGATCTCTCGCGAACACCTTTGAGCCTTTGTTACGCTCAATGGTCTCTTTGATACGTTCGGTGTTGAAGTATCGCAGATCGCGTGTCTGTGATTTAGAGATCTGTCTATTAATCCGCCGATAAGCAAGGGCGTCTCTTGAAGACTGCAGTCTCATTTCATGTCTTTGTTCCATGAGATTGAGAGTATGGTCTGAGAATTTTTTGGTTCTATTTCTACGGTGGGTCTTAAAGAACTTAGACCCGACCGCATGGACAGTTTCCACCAGCCTGTTGTTCAATTCGTCCACTGAATCGCAATCTGCCAGGCAAGCGAATCGGTTTTGCAATTCGAGTTGGAAGCTCTCGGGGTTCTGGATATGGGCACGAGAAGGTCGGAGCGTTGACTTCATCAGTCTGGCCCTTTCAAGCTTTATTTTGAGATTCAATGTGCCTCTTACCATACGGTGATCGCTGCCGGTTTTTACCCTGTTGATCACAGAGACATCATTGAATACGTGCCGTTTTGTAGACATGATGAAGTCGATCTAATTTCTCGTAGAACCGTCGGGGCTCATCCAGGTCCATTTCCTGTGTGGCCGCTTCTCGAAGAAAGAGTTCATCATATAGAGGCCCTCTTTCTCCATGAAGTCGGCCAACATTTGGCCCCTATGGTTCCGTCGCCCATAGCCAAATTGTCCCACTTTCAACTCTGCACTGCTTCGCTTACCCAGCCTTGCGTTGAAGTCCCCCATCACAACATTGTAGTAGGTGTTAGAGGCATGCATGGCTTTTGATATATCCTCATACATGACCTCTACCTCCTCGTCGGTATGTGTCGATGTCGGTGCGTAGACCTGTATGACCTTCAGCGAATACCGTTTGGTTATTCTGAGTATAAGGTACGCTACCCTGCTCGACACACTTTCGACTTGCACAATGTTGTTAACGAGGGACCTGTGGACGAGAAACCCGACACCACCCTGGGATTTTTGATCACCCTCCCGGTAGTAAAGCAAGTTGCCGGATTTAAGGATTATCGAGTCCTCCCCCTCTCTTCGGACTTCAGATAATCCTATGACACCCCATTTCAACTTGCTCACTGCTTCTTCCAGCTCGATAATCTTTTCGTCGGTCCTCAAAGTGCGTGCGTTATATGTTGCCAGGTCCAGTCGTCGGGGTTGGCAGCGGAATCTCTTCCTTAGTTTAAATATTACCTAAGTACTTTTAAAACTTGAGTGAATAGGCATTTTCTAGGCAAGCGCGCTCCACCTTAGGCTGCATTTTCTCTTACTACCGAATGTGATTGCGGTCAAGTGCTAGGCTATCTAAATGCTTCTTGGGGATTTGGGAAGTTTAACACCTGCGCCCTCGAATAGCTACCTCCATCGAGAGTTTTAATCACTTAATTAAGTAATCACATTATTAATCACTAAAAAATTTGTTCCTCGGCTGCCTGACTATTGTGTTCATAGGTAAAATATCTATCTATCCCAATAAGAATTTTGTAATATTTATCTTGTGTCTCCTTTTTTAGAAAGAGCTTTTATAAATTATATCATTGCGAAAGTCATTAAAAGACATAAAAACCTTATTTTTCTAAGCCTCGAGGATAATCCTCAAAATCTGTTACAAACTTATTAGGAGGTGGAAATAATGTTTTTCTTTGAAAAGTACATCTCACTTTCATAAAGTTTGATCGCTTTGAAAAGAAGGAACGAATGATAGAGCCGTCAAAGCTTTGGTTTGAGCTGCTTAGAATATTGCTCAGATTTATAAAAACATGTTAGCAGACTTTCCATTTTGATATGTAATACGAGTAGGTAGATAAAACTATTTACATGGTTACGTTATTTGTCAAACTGACCCTAAGGTCTTAGGTCTTAGAGCCTGTTTCACCACCTTCTGAAAAGTGTCGGATAGCTTCTAAGATTATTCACAACTTTTGTCTTTATCACTTGACAGTTGACATAAAGTAAGAAAGTGACCAAACTTACGTTTGGGCTATCCAAGATTATATCAGAAGGTAACAGTTTATCCCTTAAACATTTAATTTTAATGAGAAATTACACATAGAATTATGCAATTAAAAAGCGCGGTAGTAGCCTAATGATTAAGACCTTGAAAGGAAGGCACGAGTTCCCGGGCACGCATCTCTAAGTTTTCAGTAATTAAATATCGCTTTCTTTAACGGTGAAGGAAAACATCCTGAAGAAGCCTGCACGTCTGAGAGTTCTCCATAATGTTCTCAAATGCGTGTGAAGTCTACAAATCCGCACATGGTCAACGTGATGGACTGAAATCCATCGCATTCTGAGAGGAAACCCGTGCCCTGTAGTGGGCCGGAAATGGGTTGATAATGATGATCTTAATAACCGTAAAGATAACCTCCTCTGACGGGACTGACCTTCCATATTAGATCAATGTGTGTTGTCCGACGACCTGTGACGGAGCAAGGCGATTAATCATTACAAACAGAGTAACGTCCCACTGCTGGGCACAAGCCTCCTCTCTCATAGGAGAGAGGGATTTAGAGCTTAGACCCGCTGCGCTGCTCCAATACGGGTTGGCGGACTTTAACGACTATTGTCACATCATAGTGATAATAACCGGGACCGACTGCTTAACGTGCTCTCCGAGGCACGGGGGTAACACCGCCAACTACCAACTCCAGGCTCGCACTCAGAATTTCTTGACAGCAAACCCCAATACGTAACAATTATTATTTGCCCGACCCGGGAGTCGAACCCGGGACCTCGTGATCTGCAGTCGAATATGCTAACCACTAGACCAACGAGGCAGTTAACGGTATAGACTCCATTTCACCAACAACCGTGCTAGCTAAAAGCGCTAACTGTCTTGGAAGTTTACACCTTAATAAAAAACGCATTAGGTTCAGCTTAAATGCGGCAAAGCGGCGCTGATCTCAAGTCAAATAGAGTGTAATATTCAGATACAAACCGAACCAGCTATCAACGGTGGGGGCTAAGTAAATTTAGTATGTATATTCTGCTGTGCGGTCCGTGTTATAGAACAGTAGCGTTAAATAATGATTTAAGACATTGTGGTTCAATGACATAATTTATAACGTAAAAGACGTGCTTACGATGACGTGACCACGATCCATGCAACTGGATTGAAATATCGACAAATGAACAATCGTTTTTACAGTGGTATGTACCCGTGTTTCACATTATATTAGTTGAGTTAAAATAATGCGTAGATGTAATATCTTAGACATAAGTAAAAAAAAAAAAAAAATCAGTAAAAAAGTGGATTGAAATCTAAAACAACGTTAGTTAGAATCTTCTTATGTTTTTTTTTTTGCAAAAAGAAAGGGTAAGAGTTGGTGGATCTCCCATTGGGTGGACAGTCAACAGATGATATTAAACGAGGTGCAATAAGCCGCTGGATATAAGTGGTGGAAGACCACGATGTGTGGAAGTCCCTAAAAGTGTAGCTAGCTATAATATGTACAGCAAGTAAATATCTATCGATTGACGTAATTTATAAATCGATTTATCGACATTAAAGAAAATGTCGAAAATAAAATAAATCTAAAATTGGAAATGTACTTCTAATAGGTACATGTACACTTTTCATTTGTCAGTAGGTAGGTATACTGATAAATTATAATTTATGTTAACTTAAAACTTAAAAGTTCGCCACACCTTGGGACTCCAAATCTATCGGTTTCTTGGAACTCTTAGAACAATTCATTTTCAGTAATCGTTGCCATGTGCCATACCAACCAGGTAATAATTACTGAAATTGCCTTGCCTTGGACCACACCAAGGCGCCCCGGATCTAGGCTGACGTATATGCATATTAGTTGCCAAGAAAGGCCAACTTGATCCCGGGTAAGGAGTTTTTGGTACAATACAATAGCTAATTAAAGTTAAGGGATGTTTATTTATTAAATGACTACTTAATAGTGTTATCTCGCCTTTTAGAATAAATTGGTTTTGCTGTACCTACCAGAGATTTTACCAGCATCTGACTATCGTAATTTGTTCTTGTCTAGATTTAGCTAACTCCCGTTTTATCTTAATGCACCTCTTGATTAATCTATACATATAATAAAATCTATACATATCTATATCTATACATATAATAAAATCGTAGAATTGCCGTATCTGTACATTGAAGATTTTTGCAAAATAATAACTGGGGGATGTTAAGGATAAGTAATAGAACGTAAAAAAGCTATTTTTTGAAATTTTTGTCTGTTTGTCTGTTTATCTGTTTGTCTGTTTGTCTGTATGTTTGTGCGCGCATCACGTAAAAACTACTGAATGGATTGAAATGAAAGTCGGCATGATTCAAGGTCATACTATGGAGTTACATATAGGATACTTTTTATCCCGAAATTCAGCACGGTTCCTTTGGGAGAGGGGATGAAAGTCAAAATGTGTACTTAGCTGTACACATTAACGGGTGGTCCGATTTCATTCATTCTTTTTTTGTTAGAAAGTAGATACTTTAAAGACTACTGGCTAATCTCTGAAAGGCTGGACCGATTTTGATGGGACTTTCACTGGCGGATGTTTACATTTTGATCTACCTAAACATCCGCCAGTGAACTTTTAACAGTTTTTAGCAAGGTATAAGGTCAAAGGAGCTTAGGAAAAACAAAATGATTCCCACAGGATTATCAAAATCAATATTATCCACGCGAACGGAGTCGCGGGTATCCGCTCGTCAAGGAATATTTCTGTCGTGTCATTAGGTTGTCTGTTAGTCAGTCGATCACGGTACTATTCTATAGATATCTTTATTATTAACCATTATAATAATTAGATGTTATAACTTCTAAAAGTTATTTTATTCTATCCAAAACATTTCTATGTAATTGAAATATCTTTCTAAACTATGTATATCAAGTTACGACTGTGTAGCGCCTAACGATTGACCAACTTAGCCAATCGCAGGAGATTCGATATCAAAAGCAAGCAAATAGAATAAAGTTGCGGGTAGAAAAGAATTCTAATAAAAATGTTAGTGGAAACGAACTCTCGCAACTTTATTTGCAGTAAGCGTTCTTTCTAACTTACTTGCGATTGACTAGTTGCCTTATATCTCCACTTATGGTAAGTGTTAATCCATTTATCAGTGAAACTAGATGATGCTTACGACTTTCGGGATGGAACAGTACTCTATATTTACCTACAAATCACCTCTCTTTATCTCTTTTTTTTTATTGCGTAGTGTTTTATCCATAGAACTAATATTGGTATCGCTGCGCTACGACCTAGAAGGAGCAGCACGTACCAACGAAGTGCGGCTACAAAAAGTACGCCATATTGGCGTACACGAGTATAAATATATATGCTTAGAATTATAAGTCATGCATGTAGATTTATCTAAGCAACACTCTAGACTGTATAAAATATATATTTTTATTAATCGGGTAAAAGTTATGAGTCTGGCATCATTATTCTAACACGTCTTTGCATGTAGTCTCGTACAAACTTCGGTATAATATTGTTGCCGCATTCAGCGAGCTACTTTTCTTAGATAGTGATCAGTCTGGATAGTCTAAGGTTTTATTTCTGACGCGATAGGACAATTACTTATATCTACTTACAGTTTGGTGATCCCACAGTAAAGACGAGCCTGTCCAAGCCTCACACAAAGGAGACAGAGTAATTAATGACGTCATCATAAATTCAATATGGCGGATGTTCTAAAATCAAAGACTGTATTATTTGGGTGATAAATGAAGGGGAATATTAACCGTAATAACGTAACAATAATTACTCAACTAGGTAGGTACCTCGCCTTTGGCTTCACACGGAAACTACAATAAAAAGGACTTTCCTCGCTGTAATTCAGTATTTCGCTTCACGAAACTCCTAATTTCCTTTGATTCCGACGTTTCACCCTTGACCTATCATTTGTTATTATTAACCATAACTCATTTTCAAACACGTTACGTTATAACTACCACCCGTGGACCACAGAAATTCCAACTTTAATCTGTAAAGTTAAAGTTGAATTTTGGTTGTATTGTGGAAGTTTGTAAGACGTTTTCGCTTGCCAGAACAGTTGTTTCGAGTCTAATTTAATGCTAACAAAATGTTAGAATCGCGTGATACAACCTACTTTTGCTGTTTCGCATATATTAGCCATTGGTATGCATAATCCGTGATTCTAAGTTTGTAAGATATTTCAGTTATTGCAAATCGGAAGTTAAGCTTATTCTTAGGCGTTTTTTATCTCATATCTACAGGACTTATAAAGTTATATTATCTTTACTCTTATAGTGTTTTGAGATTAGAATATAGGTATCAGCTTTGTTGAGCAAATTAAGAGTTTCAGTAGATTTAATAATGTTAATTGGAAATCCTGCTTTGATGTGTTAAAAGCATCTATCTATCTAAAAGTACGACTTCTAGTAGATTTATGAAAATAACAATTTTGTAGATAGAGCTAAGCCTTACCTTACTTACCTTTTTTAATTAATTACTACAATAGAATCGTCTACTCTATTAGTAAAAATAAGTATTATGTACATTTGTCTCAGTTTTATTTTTTTCGACAAGCAGAACGCCGCGGCCGTAAAGCTAGCGACTATACGCTTTTATTAAATCGAATGTGTCTTTATATATAATCGAATGGTAGTAAGGAGGGAATAGATAGATACATTTACACATAATATATGAAATCCCGTTTTCTGTTAAAAATTCCATAAGTCCAATACCAAATATCTAGCAGCCGTAAAAGACAAAAGCGACACACTCTCTTATCATAATAAATGTCACAGTAACGGTGAACGGTCGAACCCATTCGTCAAACCCGTTCGGTCCGTCTTTGTGCTCCGCTATAATCCCCAAAGCGTTAAAGTAATCCCGGCGCAGTCGCCTCTCAGCCTCGGATATACATATGATTGACCGAAAACTTGCGTAAGACTCCATTTCGATCGGAATTCCAGATACGCAGTAACTTGTTATTTGTTTACCGAATTCTGTTTACTTGGGACTGATTTCCCCATCGTTATAATATTACGGGGAATAAACACCACTTGGTTTTATTCGCAGAAACTGTCAAAACGTTGAAATTATTCATCAGTTGTAGACAACTGACAAACCCCCTTACTATAAGGGCTACCGTTTACCTGAGACGAATATATAAGAAAACCGCGTTCAAATCGATCCATCGATTTGAACGTTACGTTACCACTCACAGACATACAGAGAGACAAAACGGACTAACTTATAACACGGGGAACATCATATTGTTTTGGGGGAAATTGGGGAAAAAATATATTGTAGCAAGCTTACATCGAATACTCACCCTTACAAGTTTCGTTGTACCTTTTTAACCCCCGACGCAAAAACGACGGGGTGTTATAAGTTTGACGTGTCTGTGTGTGTGTGTGTGTGTGTGTGTGTGTGTGTCTGTCTGTTCCCCTGTGGAGCTCAAACGGGTGGACCGATTTGAATGCGGTTTTTTTTGTTTGAAAGGTGATTTAGTCGAGAGTGTTGTTAGCTATGTTTGATGAAAATCGGTCCAAGATGGCTGCCGCTACAAAATGGCGGATTACATATTTTTTCACAACTCCCTTAATATGGGTATCAAATGAAAGGGCTTGACTAGTAGAATAGCACTATTGCTAATCCAAGATGGCCGCCGCCACCAAATGGCGAATGTCGGGGGTTTTTTAAATTTTCAATTTACACTTGTTATGTGTACTACGTACCTGTATTTTTTGCAGTTTCTTAAAGTTTCAGTAAATCTATTTTAGATTGCCCGGCTATAGAAGCAATACGTAGGTAGGTATGTAGTCTGTTAAGGGTCAGTACGAAGTAATGTGACACGGTTCCGTGCTGATCTCGCAGAGGGGGAGGTCGTTTAGTCCGTGCGAATCGGACACACCCTGTCGATAGACAGAAGTCCGTTAGGGATTTTTCCTCCTCCTAGAGAGAAAAAAAAATGTAGTCTGTTAAGCGCCATAGATAACACGGACCACGGTATACCAACAAGAAAATAGATAAACTTCTTGCTAATAGCTCTGAAAGCAACCGCAAACCGCTCCAGCAAAACAAAACTATTGATTTATCGTCCACTCTAAAACACTGATTCCCTCCACATAATTTAAAAACTTCAACCAAAAACGGCGCATTAGAAGCCATAAACGGATGTACTTATCCCCGAACTTGAGCTATTTATCAGCTTAAGTACCATCGAAATCGTTCCGCGAAAACAAAACAAAGTTCTCGAAAATCGTTTGGTATGTATTGCGTTACCTGAAATTTCGCAAATCCGAAATGAAGTTAGGAACGGGTATACAGTGGGCCACTATTTCGGTGAAATTTCGTTGTTGCATTTTCGTCCTTATTTCTGAATAGAATAAGGTTGAATGGTGTCGGTGTGTGGGTAGGGTGTACGAAGGGCCATATTATCATAACTTTGAACCGACCTTATCGGGTAATCCCGGTTTAATCCACGGATCGCTTGCGAGCTGTGCTACCGGTTTACTTGTTTACAAGAATGTAGGGTATTGTTTGGGATATGTGACTGTAATAATTTATGAAGGTTACTGAACCCAATTTAAATAACACCGTGAGCTCTCACGCATTATTATCCAGGTTTGATTTTTTATTATTTAAGCGATATTTTTTTTAATGTTTTTGTCTGTCTGTCTGTTTAAATAATAATAATAATATTCTTTATTGAAAGGTAAAAACCCAATAGGTACAATTTAAAGAGGCCTACTAAACTTCGTATGTATGTGACACGCTCGGGAGCTTTTGAGGGTGTTCTTTTCTCTAAGTCACTCTGTCACTTCTCTTAAGTTGTTGTTGCTATTTAATTCCAAAATCAACTTTGTGTGGCCATTGAAATTAGAGTACTTATTTAAACTGACTGATTTTAATTGTACTGACACTTCATGAATTGAATTAAAAACAGTCAAAAGAACCTAGGTACCTGCTACAGAAATCATTTCCATTCACATAAAATAAATTGTAAACCAAAAACCATTTTGAAAATTTCTCCAAAAATTTCGTATAAATATAGTCAAGAGGAAAAGCTCTATTGTGTCGGTTAGCCACTGAAAATAAAATTCGGTGGCAATTCGAACTTTATTCCGATGCAATAGACGCTACTTGTATTGAGGTAAACGCGATGTCTACTTTCAAGTCCCAAGACAGTTTTGTGTAGGGTTGCCAGTTTTAGAGATTTAGAAGTAATTTATCGCATTGTAAAAGATGTTTTCTTAAAGTTCTTTATATACTTTAATGCTAAGTTAAATCTTCTCTCTTGTAGCAACCAGTTTGACTCAGTGAAGATTAACGTGTTACATAGAAATCTGTATAACAAAAAGTTATTGTTAGTTACATAGCATAACAAAAAAAAATCAGCCAAGTGCGAGTCGGGCCTCGCTCTTTCAGGGTTCCGTACATAATTATGAATAATATAATATTTTGGGTCTAAGAAATATTTAATTTCCGAGCTAGACATCGCAACAAACCGTGAAAGAAAAACCCAAAAAAATGTTCGTTTATTTTGGTCACAGCTTATAAACTATTTAATAAATCGTTGTTTTCAGTATTTGTTGTTTAAATAGAGCATATAGTACATAATATACTGAAATATTATATTCCCAACTAGTTTAGTTTTTGAGATAGCCCCCGTCACAAAAATGGTCTAAAACTGACAACTTTGATGGCCTCCCATTCCCTTATTTTTTGAGATAAAAATTAAAAAATATATATTTGTACTCTACTTAATGAGCTCTAAACAATGATACCCCACAAGCTAGGGTAAAGAAAAAATTTTTTTTTCCGGCTCCTTTTTCATGTATGGGAGCCCCCCTGAAAAATAATTTAATTCAATTTCTAATTCAATATTTGATTTTGGGTTAACGTTTTACACTAAATACCAAAATTTCAGGTTTGTGACTCATTTCGTCTGCGAGCTAGAGACCTGTGACCGGCGGACAGACGGACAGACAGCCGAGTGACATTAATAGGGCTCCGTTTTTTACCCTTCGGGTACGGAACCCTAAAAAATTGATGCATACTTACAATGCATCATGATAGAAAATTTTTTTGTTGTATGTTATATGCATGCATTGTATATATTTATTCCTACATTTTTTTTCCTAAAAATTAATTATTTAAATGCAGTAGACATTTTGATTCATTTCCAAAGTGTAACAAGTGAAGTTCAGTTCTAAAGTTCTAAAGTTCTAATGTTACAACATTAGTTATCTATTTCGTTTCACATTAATTGAAATACCTAATGATTACAAATACACAGGTAAAAGTGTCACTAGTAATTTAATTTTCTAATTAGGTGTACAATAGAGATTAATTATGAGATATTTCTAAATAGTTACAATGAAACTGAGGTATGAATTATTTGTATTAGTCTGAATTAACGTCCCGGAAAAAGGATTTGTGGCAACCCTGTTCTCTAGGCGAGTTTCGTGGCAGCCAATGCAATCATTGTACCTACCTTACGAGGGATGCGCATTAGCATTTTTATCGATAGGAAATTGTAAGATGGTGTGGAAAATTGGCGTCCCAGTATTGATTTTTGGTATTCTTTCATTAGCTCTATCATTATAGTTAAGACTAGCCACTCGACTTGACTAGTTTCGGATGCAATTTAGGTGAAGCCTCTCACCAGCTCTGACTTGAGGTAATTTAAATCCAAATCCAATCCTGAACCCACTGATTACGCCCCTGACCCACTATCTCGGATCCTGTTCTCGGGCCTTTTATTTTGACCAAATTAGGTGATGACAATTTCGTCCGGGTGAATTTAGGTTTTCGAAAAGCCCGCGGGAACTCTATGAGATCCCAGAATAAAAAGCCTATATCTCCGAGATGTAAACTGTCTCCGTGCCAAAATTCATCAAGTTCGGTTCAGCGGTTAGGCCGTGATTTATTGACCATCATATAACTATGTCCCTAATAAAAACGAACAGTTTTTATTTATCCTCAGTTTTTATAAATCCAGTAGTATTTCCCTGAGTATTTGCGTGAAATAAATTCGGATGTAAATATCCGTAACAAAATATAGTAAGTAATTTACATTAAAAAGTGATGTGACTTTATCGTATATCGATACGGTGCCGGTTCTAAGCCGTATTTCCATACGTACACACATATCTGAATCCGGGAGTTATTGGCCATCCCTCGGGTCTTCAATATATTCGTATATTTATTTACTCGCAAGCTTCCAGCCTCGACGGATCAGGAATACTACATTTAGCCACATTTAAATATTTCTTTGCGATTTTCTGACGTTTTTGGGCTTTACTGCAGTAGGTAGGTACCAAGCCAAGTTTAGGCATATTTACATAATTTTAAATGTAATTTAAATGAAGCTCCAGTTGATGAAAGATAATATGTTTTAAGTAGAGACATGGACATAATAATAATTAAAAAAAACTATAAATTCAAAAAACATCATAATAAGAGGAAAGTCGAAAAAAGTCGAAAAAAGGTGTTAACCCAATTTAGAATTAGCGCGGCTCCAGTTTTAATCCAGACCGATTGCGGGGTCAGGAGACCTCTCGACCCCTCAAGCAAACAAGCAATTTTAGCTGAAAAAATGTAAAAACCGTCACTTGCCGCAAAATTGCCACGTTAAAATCCGCGCAAACATCAAGGGTAACTTTCGAAACAATTGTGAAGGTAACCGGACAAGTGCGATGTGTTCTTTTGCACAGTGTTCCGTAATAATATAATTTTACTTTATCTCATCGTCACCGTGCAAGAAAATTTAGCATTATTATTAACAAAGTTTTTACAGGTGACTTGTAAAGTTTGTGCCAAGCAGACTGCGAGTCAACTCGGTCGATAAAATAAATAAATAATTAATAGCTCATGTCTTATTAAGCCCTCGATCCTGTCATTAATGTTAGTTTTAATTACATTTTATGTATATTATGCTAACGGTGTAGAATTATTGAAATTCTTCAATAGATAGGAGTTAGGGCGCACACGTGTCTTGCAAAAAATAGCACATTTGGCAAAAATAGCAATTAAAAAAAAAAAAAAACACGACTGCCTTGCCCAAATAAAACAACACGAGCGCGAAAACATTACACTCCTTTTTTTGGGCAGTCGTGTTAAAACGTTCATTATTTCCAAAACAGTGTTACATGAGGTCCGTAACTAACGTAGCTGCGTACGTATTATGTTAAAATTATACATAGTTTTTAACAGGTTTCTTTAACTGTGTTAAACAAGTAACAACTTTAAGTAACAAGTTTCTAAAAAAAACGGCTGCGACCGACGGCCAGCCCGATACACCGAGGTATAAAAGTTTTAACTTGTGACTACGGAACACTAAAAAGCGCAGAGTTTTTAATTAATAAAAATGGTGACACAAAATGTCTGCAATTCAAACATGGCGCGCGCGCTCGGCCAATGAGCGACTCTCTTTATGTACTTATGCTAATGAGTGACAACCCTGTGCGAATGGAATTGTCGTGTTAGGGCTGTCATTACGTTACTCCGCGAGCTTGCGGAGATGAGGCGCGAGTGCTATTTTTGCTTTTCATTTGAATATGCCCATAGACAATGCCGTAGCTTTTTAAATTAGACGTAAAGGAGGTGTGCTTTTTTTAATTTCTTTGTTTATTTTTCGGTGGTAATGAAGCTAAGTTTTGAGGGCGTACTTAAAATTTTTTCGGGATTAGTTTTTGTTTGTGTTTAGTTATAAAATTAAAATTTAGTTCCACAATCAGCCCTTTTTAACACGAAAGATGTGAATATCGCATTCCTACAATCTTAATGATTGTGTTGGCTGAATTCTTAGAATAAATAGGTAAAGAAAGGCAGTCGTCGACGCGGCGATAAGCCGTTTTTAACGGGCCTTAAAAGGCTCGATACGTCTATCGTCGCGTCAGTGCTCAAGGTACTCATGCGCTTGTGTGCGTGTCGACAAATGTAATTACAGGGCACACATGGATTGGTTTATAGCTTACGTTTCGAGCGGAAATTTGTTAGAAACTTCCATTCTAAGCGTAATAGTTCGATGGCTGAATTATTTATAGTATTGTTGGTACAAAAAATATTTTATTTTAGCCAATACCGATGCGAGTGTCAGCCAATCATCAAATTACCAAAAGGTTATGTCTGGCAATCCAGAGATTGAGGCAAAAATACCGGCGTCTTGGGCGCCATGCCCATTAATAATAAACATCTAGACGACTTATAAATTTTGTAAATATTAATTTTCAAACAAGTTTTATAGCCAATACAGATTACCTACTCTAGATTACAGCGTATATTGTAATATTTTCCATAAAGCGCGATTTACCGCACATTAATAAACCACAGGAAATCATATAAAATTCGGATTTCGGTCCTTAATAAAATAATTGTCATTCTATTTTTGAATTCCGCCGCGAGCCAGTCGGTAATCGAGGGTAGAAATAAAAAGGCGATTTGTTACTGCGGCCATCTTCGAAAATTTTATGCGAATATTATTAAAAAGTTCAACCGTTTTTTTATTTATGGGAGAACATTTTGCGTTGGAAGTAGGCACTTAAAATGCAAACTCGATTCGAGTTGGTATTCGTACGGAAGCCTTTCTTACCTTCTTCTTCTGTAATATATTGCTTTGACCATTGTTTTTTGTGCCCTTTTAAATAAGTTGTTTATGGAGGTATTTAAGGTAATTGAGTTTTTATTTGCGACTTTTTACAAGATAAGTTGTCAGCTTCCAATCTGTTATCAATATAAATTAATACGTGGAAACTTTAAGTGGAAACTTTGAGCACACTTTGAGTGTGAGCGGTCGATTATGATTTTAATGAAAGTATTATTAAAAAAAAGTTTCCCGGCTATTATCACTATCATGTGACAATAGTCGTTAAAGCCCACCAACCCGCATCGGAACAGCGTGGCGGGTCTAAGCTCTAAATCCCTCTCTCTTATGAGAGAGGAGGCCTGTGCCCAGCAGTGGGACGTAAAAAATACCAACACCGGTATTGTTCTGATTTGTAAGTTCGTTTGTTTCACCACCAATTCGGTCAGTCAGTGAAGTCATTGTGTTTAGATAATCGATATGTACTTAGTATTTAGTCAAGTTTTCGAAGTAACTAGCAGAAAGCATGTTCTATCAATGCTTAATAAGCAGTTGGAATGTTACTTACGAGTTACGATTTAAAGTTGTGCCTACTCTTCGACAGTAACCGTCTTCCTGTGCTCCACTTACAAACTATTATAGAACGTGATGCATTAGCATACAAACGATTATTGCCTGTACCGTTTTGTTCAAATTGAACTACACCTGATTGCGATCTCTTAAATGCAGGCCCCATTGGGAGCGATGCGAAGTTCGTTTCGCTCACGCCACTATCGTATCTTTTTAACCCCCGACGTACAAACGACGGGGTGTTATAAAGACGTGTCTGTGTGTGTGTGTGTGTCTGTCTGTTCCCCCGTAGCGCTCAAATCATTGGCATTTATTTACTGTTAATAATTAGTCAGAGAATAGCGTTGCGTTGCGAAATCGCTTCGCTTCGCTCCCAATAGGGCCTGCGCTTTACAGCTGACTGTATCGTGCCATATTTTCTACTAGCGGTCCACCTCGGCTTCGCCCGTGATGCATAATATATATAGCCTATAGCACTCAGGGATCACGTACATTATCCAACGGTGAAAGAATTTTTGAAATCGCTGCAGTAGTTCCTGAGATTAGCGCGTTCAAACATACAAACTCTTCCGCTTTATTATATTAGTATAGATTAGTATAGATAGAGTATGTAGTATTTTACTCATGCATATTTCGTCATCTAAAAAATTTAATTTTAATTTTAATATACACAACTGTACAGGTTTCCGAGCAACGATTGCCAGATGCCACTGATCTTGTGCCCTTTGTATATAACGGCTTGTGCTCAAAACTATGAGCCCCGCCTTTGCGACTCATTGAATTACTTTTTTTTGAACACTGGCTCGCTCTGGTATTTTTTACCACCAGGGATTCTTGATATATGATGTGATTTTTGCGTGGTAATGATGTAGGTATAACATCACATCAAAGATTATATAGTACCTACTTACTAGTGCCTAATACAACGAGCATAACTCTCTGATTGATTCTGAGCTTCCTTATGAGGCCCATATAGTTAGCGACATTGCTTCGGAGCAATTGTAAATAAAAAGTCAGAGAAGTCGCTAGTTGTATGCAAACAATTTTTTTTTGATGCCACTATAAAACATACAACGCTTCATTCCATTTTCTATGGACAAGTCAATAAGTTTGTTTGTCCAACGTTGAAAAAAACAAGTGAGTTGTGCTTTGTTTGTCGTGTCGGCGGCAAACAAGCGATATTGGGTACGGTTAGCCGAGGAGGCCAATTTCAATATTTGGAATGTTATTACCCACCGTGGAATGAATTAGAAAAACAAGCGGTGGAATTACAATTTATAAAGAAAATTCCTTAGAAAAATATGGATGCGATGTAGTAATGGCCTTTTATCTACTCTCATATCATAAAATTCCGAATATGAAATCAAAATGTGTGACTACTTTATTCACATACATCTATAATATTTAAAAAAAAAATTAAAAAAGTTCATTCTAACACTACTTTGTTAGGAAATTATTGCAAAACAATGTTAAAAAATAATTTTTTCTACATTATAGTACAGGCACTGGGTTCTGGTATTTTTGAGCCATGCCGGGTGTTTATTATTATTATTATTATTTAATACTTTATTGTACACCAAAAAAACATAAATTAAACAAAAGAAACATTTTAAAAGAAATAGGTACAATAGTTAGTTTACAATAGTTAGTTAGTTTAATTTTGTTACTTACAATGATTATCCCGCTATCAAAGTTACCCTATTACTACTACTGCGAAAGTGTGGCGGTAGCAAGATGCGGCCAGAGGACAGAGTGTAGTGCTACCATAATTGACCATAGACGCACTGCACGCACCGCACATTCGAAATTGACAATTGAATTTTGGCGCCTATTATTTAAATTTTTAATTTATTATTTATTTACTATTCAGTTTTTGTAACTCAAAATTTTGCAAGTGATTTTTGTTGCGCGGAAAAATGTCTAGCAGTGATACTGAAGAGAATTTAACTCCACCAGACATTCTGGAAATAGCATCGGGAATGACAAATAATCTTTTGCCAGCAAAATCAAAGAAAATTTACGATAAATGTTACCAAGATTTTATGAGTTGGAAAATTTTGAAAAAAACCACTTCATTTTCAGAAAATGTAATGCTAGCATATTTCCAAGAATTATCAAATAAATTTAAGTCTTTGTCCTTATGGGCTAAATACTCAATGCTCAAAAGTATATTGAGTATCTACAACCAAATCGATATTATTAAATACACAAGACTGATTGCTGTTTTAAAAAGAAAATCGCAGGGCTTTAAGGGAAAAAATGCAAAAACGTTCTCCCCTGAAGAATTGAGTACATTTATAAATTGCAATATCCAAAACATGAATACTTATCTATACTAATAAATAAAATTGAAGTGTCTGTCTGTAATATCGAAATAACTACCTCATATTAAGCTCATATGGTTATTTGAACGATACCATAACCGAATCACACGTTTTTAAAATTTTTGTCTGTCTGTCTGTCTGTCTGTCTGTCTGTCTGTCTGTCTGTCTGTTTGAACGGGCTAATCTTCGGAACGGCTGAACCGATTTTGACGGGACTTTCACATACAAGTAGAGAATTAGTCAGGGTGTAACATAGGCTACTTTTTTAACCAACTTTCAAAAAAGGAGGAGTTGTGTTTTTCTGCCTATGTACACCGATATCTCCGAGATTTCTGAACCGATTTGCGTAATTTTTTTTTTTTAATCGATAGAAAAACATTGCGACACTGTCCTACAAAAAATTTGGATTCCAACTCCTCAATCCTGATGCTGTAGGGGGGGATCCCCAAAACTAATGGGATTTAGGCACTGTCGGTTATTTAAATTGATATTGGGGATACTAATTAAAGACTTTATTGTTGAATGAACTCTGAGTAGGTACAGCTACTGAGCTACTGAGTAGGTACATGTCCAACTCCTCAACCCTGATGCTGTAAGGAATTGCATTCCGAAATCGTGGGGATCCCACGGAATTTTTCCGTTTTGGGGACGGGTTACTACAGATAGGCTAGGCTTTTTGTTCTGAAAAATCAAAAGTTCCCATGGGATTTTTAAAAACCTAAATCCACACGGGCGAAGCCGTGGGCATCATCTAGTAAAGTAATATAGATATAGATATAGATGAACTCGAGTAGATACATATCCAACTCCTCAACCCTGATGCTGTAAGGAATTGCATTCCGAAATCGTATGGATCCCACGGAATTTTTCCATTTTGGGGACGGGTACGGGACAGATAGGCTACTTTTTGTTCTGGAAAATCAAAAGTTCCCACGGGATTTTTAAAAACCTAAATCCACACGGGCGAAGCCGTGGGCATCATCTAGTCTATACTAATATAATAAAGCGGAAGAGTTTGTTTGTTTGAACGCGCTAATCTCTGGAAGTACCAGTCGGATTTGAAAAATTCTTTTTGCATTTGGTAGTACAATTTTCTGGGAAGGTTATAGGCTATTTAGTATCCCTAAAATCCTCCCCTAAGGGGGTGAAATGGGGGTAGAAAGTTTGTATGAAAGTCCTATGTTTTTAAAGTTACAGACCTGAAAATCGGCATTTAGATTATTAGTTTTAAATAATATAAACCTGTGTATTTTATTCTGAAAAATCTTCCCTTAAGGGTGGTAAAATAGGGGTTGAAAGTTTTTATGTTAAGTTTTAATTATTGTTATTATCAACTTGAAATTTGGAAGATAGGTTCATTCTAGAGCTTAGATATCAGTCTAGAAAAGATTTCACGAAAATCCTCCCCTAAGGGGGTAAAATGGGGGTAGGAAGGTTATATGAAAGTTCTATGTTTTTGAAGTTACAGATATGAAAATAGGCATTTAGATTATAAATTTTAAATAATAAAAACCTGTATAAGTTGCTCTGGAAAATCTCCCCTTAAGGGTGGTAAAAAAGGGGATGAAACTTTTTATGTGAAGTTTTAGTTATTGTTATTATTAACTTGAAATTTGGAAGTTAGGTTCTTTCTAGAGGGTAGGCATAAGCTAAGAAAAATTTGACGAAAATCCACCCCAAGGGGGCTAAAACGGTTTCCTTTCGACATATTATTACCATCGGACATTTAACTACAGATTGACGTGATTTTTTGCAGTTGCATTTTTTTAGTTGAGGACCTGGAAACTGACAGGCTACTATTTTATCCCGGGGAAACAAAGGGTTCCCGTTCAAATTTTTTTAACGCGGACGAAGTCGCGGGCAACAGCTAGTATTATAATAAATAATTTTGTTAATTTCTTAGTCTTTTCTTTTATACGTAAGATACCTATTGATGAGCTTAGATAAAGTAGTGTATGAAACTCTACATAATTAGTTATTAAAACACTCGTGTAATACTATTAAAAAACTCGCCTGCGGCTCGTTTTTTAAACTAACACTCGTGTTTTAATAACCTCTATTATGCAACCGTTTCATAAACTACTATTAATCGACTCCAACATACGATAATAATAATCTATGTTACATAGATAAGGGCTTCCAAATAAAAATACTTTCATAAGCGTATATGTTTGTGCGCGGATTCCTTCAAAACTTTTAATTGTATTGTGACCATTCTTTTGGCTTTAATTGGCACACACTTAATTCAATTTAGGGAATACTGCAAGTTTTTATCAAAATCTGTTCAGTAGTTTTCAAGACAAACCTAAGGAAACAATAACTTGTTGAACTACATACAACTACAACATGAGAAGCATGCCTTTTAATATGAGGAGGTATAACGAGCATTATACAATTATCAAACACAGTGATCTGTATTTTTAACGTCTTACTGAAGCCATTCTATATAATTGTTAAGTATATATTCATACGTAATATACGTACATTTAATACCCTGAAAGTGCATCCATACAAGAACTCTTACGAGGGGGCTTTCTCCTTGAGATGTTTTGTCATATTTTGCTTACTCAAGAATTCCTTTTATATCGATATTTAATAAATAAATGTAAGCCGATTACGATTCTCTACTCGTATGTTGTTGTAATATTATGTTTTGTATTTCTAAGGAATTGGACGTAGATACACTATTTTATCAAAATGTAATAAAGTAACTTCAAGCGTATTTTGTTTTTGTTATTTATGATACGATACTAGTAAATTGTATTGACAGAACAAGTAAAGTAATTTAACAGGAAATACATACATATGTAGAGATCCTACGTACCTACACAACTTTAAGGTTGGCTTGTTTCCACTCGATTTTATAAGTCCTATTCTACATAATATGGTACGCATTAATTTTCGTCTCTATGGCCATTTTGTGTTTAATACCATGTAACAAGTATAAATTAAAAATTTAAAAACCCACGACATTCACATGGTGGCGGCCATCTTGGATTTGAAATTGATCATAGTGTGTAGTATTCTACTTGTCAAGCCCTTTCATTGGATATATTTAGGTATACCGCCATTTTGTGGCGGCGGCCATCTTAGACCGATTTTCATCAAACATACCACACACTTCCGACTAATTCATCTTTCAAACAGAAAAAACAAAATCAAAATCTGTCAATCCGTTTGGGAGCTACGATGCCATCGACAGACACACACACAGATACGTCAAACTTATAACACCCCGTCGTTTTTGCGTCGGGGGTTATTGTTTAGAGTTCAAAAGAATCGATGGACATCTTTTGGATTACAATCCATCCAGCCATTGGGATGTTTCGAGAGTAGGTATATACTACATAATATGCATAAAAAATAAAGAAATAACGTGGTAGCTAGTTGTAAATAAATAACAAAATAAATAAAAAAATTACACAAGAATTAGTCAAGCGTTTATATAAGACAGTAACAAATGAGCGAAAGAGCTGGAGCGATCCAGATGTAGCAGGTGTGCTGCATTTCCCCGCGTCAGAGTAATCTAGTTTTTACAGAACAACGCGCTTCTCTGGATGGCTTTTTGTGGAAATATACGGCCCCATTTTCGTGATAAAAACGACATTAAACGCTCTTAAATAAATAGTTACACCTGAAGAGGTTTTTTATAAGAAATAGATTTTCAAACATTCCTGGACAAATTACCGGTAAAGCTGGATCAACCCAGATGTACCCAGATGTATAGTTCTTACAAAACAACGTGCTTCTCTAGATGGCTTTTTACGAAAACATGTGTTTGTTTCTTATAATTAGGTACGTGTGCTCTGTTAAAAGTCAATAAGTTGATTTGATTTTGTTTTTACAGAATTTTCAGAATCTCGCATACTTAATATCAATCAAACACAAAAGAATAATAATTATTACGGGACGTAGAAATATGCCTACCAATCCATACTTACTAATATTATAAATGCGAAAGTGTGCCTGTCTGTCTGCTAGCTTATCACGGCCCAACAGTTTAACCGATATTGATGTTTGGTACAGAGGTGGCTTGCGTCTTGATAATTGACATAGGCAACTTTTATCCCGGATAAGCAAGTAGTTCTCACAGGATTTAAAAAAACTTAAATCCGCGCGGCCGAAGTCACGGGCATCATCTAGTATTACATAAGTATACCGTCATCCTTGTCTGTAGTAGTTAGTAACTAAATCAGTTCTTTTGTATGAAATGACGGTGTGATCTAAACGATGTCATTTTCTTTAAAACCCGTGATATACCTACGTTAAAACAAGCTCATTTTTTTAAATTTCTAATATCACATTAATCAGTTATTTAAATAACATAATATCTAGGTACATGGTATGTTTTTAGAATTGATTTTGATTTGTCAAATTAGATTACCACTATAGTTTGAACGCTTTATGTGAAGAATGAAGAAGCTGTGAGAGCCTAGTGGTTAGGACGACCGACTTCTAATCGGAGGTCGTGGGTTCGATCCCGGGCACGCACCTCTAACTTTTCCGAGTTAGTAGGTGCGTTTTAAGTATTTAAATAACACTTGCTTTAACGGTGAAGGAAAATATCGTGAGGAAACCTGCATGCCTGAGAGTTCTCCATAACGTTCTCAAAGGTGTGTGAAGTCTGCCAATCCGCTTGGCCAGCGTGGTAGACTATGGCCAAAACCCTTCTCACTCTGAGAGCAGACCCGTGCTCTGTAGTGAGCCGGCAATGGGTTGATCATGATCATCATGACCGTCCTCGGGCACATCTAGAAGATCACTATCTGAACACTGGCATTTATTTACCAGTGAGTCAAACCGATCCATATTATATTTGCTTAGGGCTAACAATTCATCAGCAGCCAGTATTTGCTCACCAATCTGTTTTTGCGACAGCTCATACTCATATGAAACATGTTTCAATGAATTTTCCAATCTCAAAATTTCATTATTAAGGCAATGAACGTCAGTTTCATATTGTTCTCTGACTTCATGCAGTGATGAACAACATGAATTAAGTTGATGTGTGTTGATGTGGATGATGTGAAGAATAAACGAATGATTTTGATACGAAAAACTCGGCGTAACTTTGCGAAACAGCATCCCGTGTGTACCCTTTACTAAAATTTTAGTGGAACAACGGCTAAGTGTGATGCAGGGGCATAAATCCTAGTTTTTATCTGCGTAATATCTCGTCTAGGAGACTTTATATAGCTTTGTGAGTGGGAAATATTGAAACTGGGCGGGAAAACTCCTATTTCCCCACTCTGATAGCTGTGAAGTACGGCTCGGTAATGCGCTTCGTGCTTTATTCGGTGCGACAGTGGTGCCATATTGGAAGTGAAAATCTAAGTTGGAGTTGTTTGAGTTATGCTTAATTCGGTACAATTGTATTTTTATGGTCCCGTACCAAAGGGCAAAATGGCAGCCCTATTAATGTCATTCTGCTATTTGTCCGTATGACACGGATTTTTAGTTGACGGAAACAAAAAATTAGGAAGCTCCTAAAGTTGTCAGTTTTAGAACATTTTATTTACGGGGTCTACCTATCTCAAAAACTTAACTATAGTCAAACTTTTAATTATCTGCAGTAATCTGACGTTTCCTAATGTCATTTCGTAAAATAATGTTGCCAACCCCATTTCTATAGTGATGTGATACGTTCAATTCATTCAATTTCATTCACAAAAGTTTCGTTCAAAGTTACTCTTTCATTATCATCATAATTTTATTTATCTATTAAGTAAATCGATCGCTCCTACGTATAAAAGCCAAATTAACAATTTTGTCATCTTGACTTTTTGTGGCAAACGCATCCTATTGGTACAATTAATTATACGAGCTTTAATTGAAAAAAAAAAGTAAGAAGTACTATTTCTATTGCAATAACAGCCTAATGTGTGTTGAATAAATTAAAATATTTTTAAAAGAATACCTACTAGTTATTCAGAAAAAAATATATTTAACATTATAATAACATATTTACATATTTTTGGAATCTACTTACAATTTTCTAGACGATTTTGACCTCCCTGGCGCAGTGGTTTTGGTCTTTTTTTTTATTTATTTTTTTAATTTATTTTATTTACAATACATAATATTAATATTTTTACATTGATTACTTCGTGCTCGTAAGCGCTTATAAGTGGGAGGTCCCGGGTTCGATTCCCGGCAGGGGCAAGTTGGGATTTTATAATTTCTAAATTGTCTTTGGTCCTGTCTGGTGGCAGGCTTTAACCGTGGGCCGTGGCTGGTTAGCACCCGACCGGCAAAGCTGTGCCGGCCGGCCGCCAAACGATTTAGCGTTCCGGTACGATGCCGTGTAAAAACCGATCAGGGGTATGCATACCTCTCTCAAGTTTGCCCGCTTCCGTCTTCGACAGCATCATCACTTACCATCAGGTGAGATTGCAGTCAAGGGCTAACTTGTAGTTGAATAAAAAAAATAGATAATGATTATGAACTTAATCTGATTTTTAATTATTTTTTTTCAACTTTAGTCTTTAATGCGGGACCATGGTCATCACATCATTTTTTCTTAAATTTTACTAGCCTATGTCACCTAGAATAAGCTAAAGATTCTAACGATACCTACCTTATTCATCAAAATCGGTTCCGGCATATATAGAAGTTATGGTACAACATATGTACAAACATACATGAACCCTGAAAACAATATACTCCTTTTTTTCAGGCAGTCCTTTAAAAAGGTTCTTTATGTCGATTCTTTTAAACACCGATGACCGAGGTTACGCTTTTTCAGGCTGCTGTTGACGCTGTTGACACTGACGCTCGGCGAATATTTGCCGCCGAACAAAAAAAAATCTCTCCATACAAATTTTTTGGGTTCTTTTTAAGAGGCTCTCTTAGACATTTTTGTTTGAAACTTTTTCCTCCCACTACACGTACATATAAGTAAATAGAACTCAAAGATTTTTCACAAAAAATACAAAACGTAGTGAATGTGGAAAAATTACCAGAGTACCCTAACGGCCCTCAAAAACTATCAATCATAGAGGCATGGTCCTGAAACTAAAAATGTTCAAGACCTTAGGCCCTTTGGTGAGCCAGTAAAAAAAAGATAGCAACGGAACAAAAAAAAATCGTGTCCATACAAAATTTATTTTTAATTTTCAAGTGGCTCTCCAGAACATTTTTGTGTAGATCCTTTTTTTTCCACTAAACGCATGCATAGAACTGATTAGTGTCCTTTCAGAAAAGATACGAAACGTGACACCAATATTTATTTCTATCTTTCAAGAGACTCTCCAGAATATTCTGGTATTTGGTATGGCCTCCCATTTCTTTATTTTACGAATATTGAAGAGACTACTAGGCCCGCGAGCTGCTTGCAGCTCGCGCACCGAGCGCAACACTAGTATATATATATATATATATATATATATATATATGTATATAGCTAATATACTAGCGGTCTCGGCAGACGTCGTCCTGCCTGGTGACATACCAATATCAGCGCCACCTACCAAGACCCAATAGGTTAGCTGTACTTAGCGGGTAATAGTGTTTTCAAACTATCCAGGAACCCATTGAAATATACACACAAAATTTCATCCAAATCAGTCCAGCCCTTTAGGAAAAAGTACAGAAGAATTATATCGGTACGGGTGAGAGAGTTCCGTATCGACTGAACATTCAATGTTTGACAGTTACGAAACCCATGAACATTTTGTATGGGAAAATGTTTTTTCTTTTATTTTTTCGTCAATTTTCCAATATTTTTAACAGTTATTCTGCTATTCGGGACGAAGACAAATACAACAAATCAAAAACCATGAAAATCGGTCCAGCCGTTCTCGAGTTATAAGTGTTCGAACAAACGAGACTTTGTTTTATATATTAAAGATATACGTATTTATATATATACTACATATATAAATATATATATGTAACTTTTGTACATAAAATATAATAATTACTTAAAATAAAAACTTTAATTTGAATAAAATAATTGAATGATTCAAATCAATCACCTGTACCCCATCCCTATTTTATTTTCGTTAAAAAGTGACAACCCACGAAACTTCACATTACTGCATACAATTAAAAGTCGAAGTATAGTTAACAATTTGTAATTCTTATATTAGGTATGTACCTTAAGGGTGGTGGTGATTGGTGCAACAATTAATTATTTAATAGCGAGAGATTGTCGGCCCATCAGAGGTGAATGTGATCGTCACACTGTAGCAATCATTTTAAGATAATCAGGAGGTTAACCTTGAGCGCAGTGGCGTAAGTATAGGGTGGCATTTCGGCAAAATGCCACGGGCCCCCAGCCGGAAAGGGCCCCCAGCTCGAAAATATAAATATGAACGCTGGCCGAGCTATTTTAAATGTTGGGCAGGAGAGGCTCCATCCGATTAATTTGCCACGGGCCCCAAACAGTATAGTTTCGCCACTGCTTGAGCGTCACATTCCACTAAGTATTTTTGTAAAATCATTACTCTCTCAGAAATCATATAAGATCAGAAACGCTGTCGACGCTAAGCGGTTATTAAAAAAAAAATCATAAAACAAAATACCACTTCTAAAATTGTTTCTCGAAAAATTAGCACCAAAACACGTCAGTTAAACCGAGCACGCAAAAAGAACAGCATTTAAGGGCGCTAAAACTAAAGCACTCTCCAACTTACACTCAAATTCATATAATTACTTTAAAATTACACCTGAGAAGCCAAAACGAAACGTTAAACTCATTAGCCGGGAGAGAACTAATGAGATTTGATGGAAGTCGGGCAAAAACTCCGGCGATTCTTGCGGGGCACGCTTAAGCATGATTTATGTTTGCGTCTCGAACTAAAGGTACGTGTTTTTTTTTCTGTTTTTAAACTGTTTTAAACTGGTGTTCTTGAGTAATTTCTTTAGAAGAACAAAGTTTTAAAATAGTACCATACCACTATCTACTCGTGTGACCATACTTATTATATAACAACTCGTCTAAATCGTCTCGATCGATCTTAATACCTACTCGTAAGTCTAATATAATTTTATATCAAACAGTATAAGATAATCTGCAATGTGATATATTATATCCTTTTTTCTATTATTTTTAGTAATTCAGGACATCAATAACAACCTGAAAAGTTCACTCATAATTAACGAACGGACGAATTATTTTTTAAACGGAAACCTCCTGAGCGTATTTTCAATGATAAAAATTCATTGAAGTGTATGCGTGAATTGTTTATGTATTCCATTGTAGTGACATAATATTCCTGTTAGCGTACATACTTGCATAAATTGCGCGTGTGGGGAGTAGGGGAGACGGGCAGAAAAATATCTGCGCATCCGTACGTCAAGCATGCAAAGGCTACTCTATTACTCTGGATGTACCTAACAACCAATGGATCCCAACATAAAATTATCCATTGGTTGTCCAAAAAACCTCTAGTTTTTTTAGTATTTTCTATACTAAAAGAAAGAGTTTTCTTTTTGTTCGTGCTTTTATGACGTGGAAATTGTTTACGAGAGTGATCGAAAGCGACACATCCATACGTTATACTATGACAAGTACCTACCTAAGTACATAAAACAAAAAAAGCATCACGCCACGAGCAAAATGGATGGAATCGAGACTCTACATTTCGGCTAAGCGCTCGGCGAGAGTGAATTGTACTGACAAGAGGTACGATAGCACCTGGTGCCAATGTTTGCGGCCCGAGCGGTGTTTCGCCCCGCGTTAGTGGTCGTTCACCTTTATTGTAGCGTTGTTGCTCGGAGCAAAAATCGCCTCGTCCTTTTAATTTACGTGACGTAAGGAATCGGGGAGTTTGGTGGGGTAAAAAAAATTTGGGGCGAAATGAAATTGGGGCTGATCGCTTTTTTTTACAGGAGTCTAATTCAATGTGCATGGGATGATTTTGAAGTGAAAGGATTTTAGAGTGTGGCCCCGAGCCACCGAGCCGCCGAGCCGCCTCCGTACTAGAAAGACTAGACGTTCAGATTTCTGTTAGCCAATGAGAATCCGGCCTTATAAAGAACAAAAAAGCTTGGAATTTTAATTAGGTTTTAAAACGGAAAACTAAGACTGAAAATGGTTAGGGATTAAATTTTATTTATTCTCATTATTTATGTAACAAAAATAAATGAAGAAAACCTCATCTCTATATTGAGATTTCTTCCAGCTCCCAAGATCGTCAGTAAGTTCAAGTACTATTGAGGGTGAAATTGTAAGCGGTAAGAGTTAGTCGTGTTTAGTCATAAAGCACAAAAAACAAACAATCAATACATAATATAGAATTCAGATTTCATAATGATTTATTTTAATTAAATTTTTTAAATGTTATAAAATAAATACCCTGGCAGTGATAAAGTCACTTGACAACTCGAAAACAATTGTAAAAGTTTATTTGAATAAGAAGCTCTTTTCTATTCAAAAATGTCAAAATATAATCGGGAGCTTCTGAAGGATGATTATTCTGAAACGCCCCAACTAGGGTAACTAGAGCAATTCTAGGAACTCACACAGGAATACAGCAAAGTGTTTCCTCAATAAAGTCCGTATGTAAGGCACTTTGAGAATGAAAATTTCATGCATTCAAAGGCGATTTAGTGGGCTGTCCATTCGTAGAATAGTACAACGAGCTACGAATGAATTAAGAACAAAATATATTTTACGGGTATTTTATCTCTCTATGCAATTAATATCTGTAAAGACATTATCATAGTTCATTATAGTTTCTATCTACCTGCTACTGAATTCGGCTACTCTAAGGGCATGCTTTACCACCTTTCGATAAGTGTCGGATAGCTAAGCGTAAGTTCTGTCACTTTCTTACTTTGTGTCAAGTGATAAAGACAAAAGCTATCCGACTTATCAGAAGGTAGTGAAACAGGTCCTAAACATTCAAAATATATGTTACGGGTATTTGTTATCCCTATATGCAAATAGGTATCTGTAACGAGAGACAAGAGAAAGACATCATAGCTTCTACCTACCTGTTACTGCATTCGGCTACTCTAAAGCCCAAATTAGACGCTTCAGTTTTCGGAATTTGCTTTCATTTTCGAGGCTTCATCAATGAGTCATCGAAAATAAACCGTCTAAACACCGACCGTTCATCGTTCACAGGCACTGTGCCATAGCAAATAACGTATCGTGCATCATTCATCGCAAAAATGAACGATGAACGGGGCACTGTCTAAGGACTTAAGGGCATGTTTCACCACCTTACAATAAGTGTCGAATAGCTAAGCGTAAGTTCTGTCACTTTCTTACTTTGTGTCAAATGATAAAGACAAAAGCTCTGCGACTTATCAGAAGGTAGTGAAACAGGCCCTAAACATTCAAAAATGTTTGAGATGTTGACATTCAAAAATGTTCTGTCACAGAACTCTGGATCTTTTGTTCGTACATCGTGCACCAAGTATCCAGCGGGAAATGGTCTAGAATATAGATGCTTATCGCAGTTAGGCAAATCGCGATCTATCTACGCTATTTGAGCTGAACATTTTGATAGGAAATTGCGTCCCCGTGGGATTTAACGGCGCGGGCGATCCGAGTGATGCTTGCAAGTTAGTAGGTACATATCCGAGTAGGCATCAAGTCATTGCTTACCATATTTTATTGCACTGAAACGACTCGCAACTATAGACAATATGCACACACACACACTTTCAATAATTGCCTATTTTTAACCTCAGACGCAAAAACGACAGGGTTTTATACATTAGACGTGTTTGTGTGTGTCACAGACAGGCGTCTGTGGCATCGCAGCTCCCGAACGGATGAAACGATTTGATTTTGTTTTTTTCGTTTGAAAGGTGAATTAGTCGGGATCAAGTAGAGGATTATATTAGGAATTATCTTGGCTGCTTTTCATTGCGGAATTAATATTTAGGTTTAATGCGACAAACTGCTGCCTTTGTCCTCTACTTGCCTAAAAAAATTAGTTCGGAATAGCTAAACCGATTTTGAACAGTTCTGCTGTTCCGAAGATTATCCTGAAAATATTATCAAGACAGACTTACAGATCGACGGACAAAGATTATAATACGTATGCTATCGTATACATTTTATCAACAAAAAAAACTTGTAAAAAAATATTCAAATGCCTAAGTAATATCTACTTAAAAAACAATGCTAACTATTAGCAACTAACTGACACCAGCTCTCAAGAATGCAAGGGGCAGTGAACAGACATTTCTAAATTTAGCCGCATAGCCCCGTACCTTTTAAAGATTAACGCGATGAACTAGTATTCCTAGGGTGACCATCCTCACAGACAGTACTCAATCTATCCAACAATATAAGAAAAAATATTATTATTTTTTTGTATCAAGAATTGGAGTTACTTTATTTTTTCACTTATAGAGGTAGAAAGCACTTTATTACTTTACTCTTTCTCTCAGAAACGTTGATATGGGGTACCTAATTCAATCAGCGGATCAACAAATTCCTAAAAAAACCGTCAAAGCGTAGCGGTGCCTCTCGCAGCAAATATTCGAAGGTAATCACTTAACATCACGTGATCCGTCTGCTCGTTTGCTCGCTATTCATATAGAAAAAATACCAAAAATATGTACTTATTTGATATTTAGGGTTGAACAAGAGTATACTTTCATCTGGACTTCGCTGTCCACTCTGCTTGTTTTTTAGTGGCCAAGTTTAACTTTAATCGTCTAATGTGCAATTTTAACTTAATAAGTGAAATGTATTGATAAAAGAGAACAGAAAAAGATTTTCCTCTATCCTGTTACTTTGAAAGAAGTTTGAGTAATGATAAAACCTGAACAAGAACCCTTTTTAATGAATATAACATTTTTCGTTGGATAGTGTATATGTTATTGTAAAAGCCCGTTTGTTGGTTAATCTTAGGTTTTACCGGTAAGTCTTAGGATTTACCGACACGAGTTGGTAAATATAAGGATTTTACAAAAAAGAGACAATTTTTTCGGGCTATTACCATCAGAGTTTAGCACATGCTTGGTTTTACCAGGTACGGCTGGTAAATGTTGGTTTTCGAAATAAAACAATGGATAATTAATTATTAATCATTTCTTTCAATTTTTGCTCAGAAACAAAAGCTAGGTTAGGTTAGGTTAGAACATAAATAGTCAGGTGCCCGGCCGCAGGCCGGGCACTTATGTTCTATTGGGTCCTAGATCAAATGTAGTCTTAAACGAACTTTTACCATTAAGGGTTAGTAAATCTTAGGTTTTACCGGAAAATTTTAGGATTTACCGTGGTTCGGGCTATTACAGTAACATATACATAGATTTGCTGTTTGCGAATTTTTTCATATCCTTGATTTTTTTTTTGAAAATATCTTTAAAATTGTATGAACGCGGGAATTCCGTCAATATATAAATCGCAAACACCCCAACTATTACGTATTAGTGTTAGCGATACGCTGGCTAAGCTAGTTTTTACCCCACTTTGTATGTTCATAGAAACTCGATGAATTATTCATAACGCTAGGTGTCTAGGAATACGGATAGAGTTGTTAGAGTGGGATTTGTAACCATAGGTTGTTTATTCGTTAACAACACGAGTTCTCACAATATTAAATTCATTGCTTAAGGACAGATCTGGCAATTAATAAAGTAAGAGATGCCTACATTTACAACTATAAATTAAAAAGTTTAAAAACCCCTGACATTCGCCATTTTCTGGTGGCGGTCATCTTTAATTTGCATATTGCTATTCTACTAGTCAAACCCTTCATTTGATACGTATAATATATAATATATAAACATATGTTGTGAAAAAATATTTTATCCGCCATTTTGTGGTGGCGGCCATCTTGGGCCGATTTTTATCAAACATAGCTAAGAACACTCCCGACATATTCACCTTTCAAACAAAAACAACCGCATTCAAATCGGTTCACCCGTTTCAGCGCTACGAGGGAAGAGACAGACACATACACAGACACGTCAAACTTATAACACTCCGTCGTTTTTGCGTCAGGGGTTAAAAAATAAAGTCGACATTTTCTCTTTTGTTTTAATGTTAGTGTCCAGACAATTCAAGCTGACTACGAAATTGCAGTTTGAAATTTGAATGCATTTCTAGTAGGTACAGTTATAGTCCTAGTAGACTCCCTAGTCTTTCATAAGTTAATATTATCGTAATAAAGTTAATTGCATATATGATTTAAATTTTTATTAAATTTAAATTTTTATTGTACATCGCAAGAACAATGCATATTTTCTGCTAAAAAGCATATAAAAAAACATAAAACAAAACAAGCATACAAATCCATAAACTAAGAATTATCCACAATAAACAAGTAAACCAATTCATTTCGGCCGACGCGACGCGACGTTGCCTTTTTTGCCACTTATTTACACTTTCCGTACGAACGCTGCAACTGCAAATTTCTAAAAACGTAGTAAAAGGCGCTAAAACCGAGATAAAGCAAACAATCCGTCAAACAGGGGGCAGCACCTGCGCGCTCCCCAGAGCCAAGCGGAACGGACTTAGGGATTGTTGCAATAAATGACTGTTTATATTTCTTACCAGCTCTCCACCCTGCTGCCGCCGGATAAACAGTTGCAATGTTGAATTTGGTTCAAACATATTTTTAACCCCCGATGCAAAAACGACGGGGTGTTATAAGTTTGACGTGTCTGTGTGTGTGTGTAGGTATGTGTGTTTGTGTGTGTCTGTCTGTTCCACCGTAGCGCTCAAACGGGTAAATCGATTTGAATACGACTTTTTGTTTGTAAGGTGAATTAGTCGTAAGTGTTCTTAGCTATGTTTAATAAAAATCGGTCAAAGATGGCCGCCGTCACTAAGTGGCGGATTACGTACATATTTTTTCACAACTCCAATATAGGTATCAAATGAAAGGGCTTGACTAGTAGAATAGCACTATGCAAATCCAATATGGCTGCCATCACAAAATGGCGAATGTCGGGGGTTTCTTAAATTTTTAATTTATACTTGTTCTTACCAGTTCTCCACCCTGCTGCCGACGGATAAACAGTTGCAATGTTGAATTTGGTTCAAACATATTTTGTTGATCGTTTTAGATGCGATGAAATTACGAGTACTTACGGGTCGCAACACAATTTAATTACTCGCTTGTTATGATAATTATTATTACACTTAAATTAGCTCAGGCATGTGTTGCGGTATGCTACTTATTGGTAGGTCCTTACCTACGAAGTCGCCGTTTCATAGTGAATAATTCGTAACAGAAATCTCTGGCAGACATCAATGATCATAAATTTACTGAAGTGTGCTTGAACAATTTATCTAGTCCTTCGTAAAATAACATATTTTTTCTCGTATGTGGGTGGTATTATATGTCTACCACCGAATGGCGACTCCATTATAGAATAGAATAGAATAGAATAGAATAGAATAGAATAGAAAAGTTTTTTATTCAAATAAACTTTTACAAGTGCTTTTGAATCGTCGATTGAGTCTACCACAGGTTCGGAATGCAGTTCCAGCCGAGAAGAACCTGTAAGAAACTCGGCGGTTGCTCTTTTTAAAAATAACATTATAACAATTATTATTATTAATGTACATGATTGAAATGCCGTCTCGCGCATTGCTGGAACGAGTTAAATCCAAGCTTTTTTATCGTTTATATAATCTTCAGTTGTATAATAAGCTTTTTTTATGAGCATACTTTTAAGAAAGTTCTTAAACTTGTGTAAAGGCAAGTCTAAGACATATTTTTTATTCGGATAAACTTTTACAAGTGCTTTTGAATCGACAAATGAATCTACCACTGGTTCGGAATGGTGCTTACAATTCTACACGTTAAGAAGGGCAGACAAAAGTAGCCCCATTTCCGACGGCGGCACCCGTTCACGAGCATGACGCATGATCCAGCCATTGCTTCGCTCAACCATATTTGAGGGAACGTAACAACCCGCACCACACGACACCACCACAGAAATGTTTAAAGAGAGCGTGACATACTTAGGCTACCCATGATTAAAGCATCGAATTGAACACCAATAATCGAATACTCCTCAAGTTATAATAGCGTATAAAGCGAATAAATTAAATCCATGCTTTTTTATCATTTATATAATCTTCAATTGTATAATATGCTTTTTTCATGAGCACACTTTTAATAGAATTCTTAAACTTGTGTAAAGGCAAATCTAAGATTTGTTGTGGAATTTTGTTATAGAACATTACGCCCATTCCCACAAACGACCTTTGGACCTTTTTGAGGCGTAATCGAGGAATCACTAGTCCATCTCTATTTCTTAACCGCCTATCGTGTAATTCACACTTTTTATTGTAACTGTGAATGTTTTGCTTAACAAAAATTATGTTGTTATAAATATATTGAGAAGCTACTGTAAGAATACCTATTTCTTTAAATTTCTCTCGAAGGGAATCCCGCGGTTTTAAATTATAAATTGCGCGAATTGCCCTTTTTTGTAAAACGAAAATTTTTCCAATATCAGCTGCTTTACCCCATAGTAAGATTCCATACGACATAATACTATGGAAATATGCAAAATAAACTACTTTTGCAGTTTCTACGTCTGTTAACTGTCGAATCTTCCTAACAGCGTAAGCAGCAGAGCTAAGCTTGCCAGCAAGTGTTGCTATATGGGTGCCCCATTGAAGCTTTGCATCTAGGGTTATTCCCAAGAACACAGTTGTGTTCTCAGTTTTCAATGGCTGACCACTTATCTTTAAATTGTTGCTAGTAATCCTTGTATTGGGCAATAAAAACTCGACACACTTGGTTTTTTTAGCATTTATATATATATATAATATATATTATACTATATATAGCTCAATTACCACTGACTGACTGACTGACTGACTGACTCATTGACATAATTGTTCTCCTAGAAAGAGACAGAAAACGATATAATCATGTATGGGAGATGTGTTTGAATGGGGGAGTCGAGTAGGGAAAAATTATGACATTTCAGAAAAACAAGATGGCGGCCGACGTGATTTTTGTAACTTTTTTGTTTTCCAACCGATTTCATTAAAATTCGCAATTATTGAAGAAATTAGTAAACAATTAACAGAAAAAGTGGAAAAAATTGAAAAAACAAGATGGCGGCCGAGATTTAGATTTTTAAAATTTTTGATTTTTCGACCCCAAACCGCGGCAACACAGCTCCGAAACGTGGTAATTTACGATAATATTTTTTTCCTGTTTCCGCCCACAATTACCCTTAATTTTGACAGAACGAGAGTGGTTTTAAAAAAATCAAGATGGCGGCTGTCGTGGCGGCCATTCGGTTTGAGGTACGAAAAAACCCAATTTTAAAATTCAAATTTCTCACAGTTGGCAACATCGGAGCGTTTCGACTTCTATGAAGCGATTGTATGTATAGACTCGAGGTATAATTTGGTGGTAAAAAATATACCCCACTTTTGGGGAAATTTCAAGATTTACCCCAAAAATAAAAAAATTGAAATACGGACTTTTTGCAAAATCCGAGTATGAGCGACTACGTATTTTACTTATACAAACGACATTTGGGTATTTTTGTCACCAGAGACTGGCAACACTGGAATTTATCAAAGAAAAAGTGATTTTCGCGACATGCTCTTTTTTCAGGGGCAATCATTTCGCCTGAGTGTGAGTGAGATGGAACATGTAAACGTCGTCAGGAGCGGTATATCCTGTAGTTAATGGTAACATTATAAAACTTTCTAAAATGTATCTGTCAAATGAGTTGGCGGCCATTTTGTATTGTTGTTGGGTGTTTTTGAAAATTTTGATCATGTTTTTGAGGAAGTTGGCAACATTTTAGAAAGTTGACATGTATGAATCGATTGTGCAACTCAACCGGCAGTATCGAGGTATGTACACAGTGTTGCCACATTTAGGGTAGTTTTTGAGATTTCCCCAAAAATTTCCTCCTGTAAAATTTTGTATGAAAAATTTTTTTTTCACTTATGGTTTCACAAAGAAGACAAAAATTTATTCCGAAAAAAATATGGAGAGAGCTGATGATTGAGGGTTTCGGAGACGGGTGAAGGGCACGCTGAAAGTATTGAAGATAGGTGGGGGGTGCTCGAGCAAATGTCATTCGAAACGTCGTCCAATTGGGAGTGAACTGAAAAAAAATTCAAAATGGCGGAAAAAAGATGGCAGCCATACAAATTTCATCGGTATCCATCTCGGAGGGTATAAAAGATGGAAGAGTGGTTTCTTAGCAAAAGATGATCAAAATCCGAAGGTCTACTTGATAAATGGAAAAAAAATTCAAAATGGCGGAATTCATTTTTTCATAGAAAATGTATGGTGAATATTGAATTGCCTTTGATGCGGTTCTTCAGAGAATTCTCACAGAAAAATATGGGAAGACATGATGATTGAGGGTTAGTAAGATGGTTGGGGAACCCGGGAAGCGTATTGTAGATAGAAAAGGGCTGCTCAAACAAAACAAGATGGCGGCCGACGTGATTTTTGTAACATTTTTGTTTTCCTACCGATTTCGTTACAACTCGCAATTCTAGAAGAAATTAGGAAACGATTAATAGAAAAAGTAGAAAAAATTTAAAAAACAAGATGGCGGCTTAGCTGTAGTCTTTCAAATTTTTGATTTTTCGACCCCAAACCGCGGCGCCACAGCATAGAAACGGGTTAGTTGAGGATAATATTTTTTTCCTGTTTCGGTCTACAATTATCCTGTATTTTGACAGATCGGGAGTGGTTTTTAAATATTCAAGATGGCGGCTGTCGCACAGTGGGTCGAAACTGCTATTTGAGGGACATAGGATTTTTGTTACAAATTCCATTAAAAAAAAATACGTATCGAAATATCTTGTTATTCTGATGAATAATTGTTATTAAAAGTTTTTCTCTAAAACTGATAGCTTGCCCGAAAAAAAATATTTTCAGTTTTTGTTGTATGGAATGAAACATAAACTGCTAAATTTTGGCCAAGTCTTGAAAGGTCTTGCTTTGAAACTACTTTATTCTTATTCTTTGGCTTGTTGCCTATAATTCTACGCTATCAGCGCGTACCCGAAGTTGCCCGTTCGCAAGTTATAAGGTTCACAAAAATGAAGAAAAAAAAGTAAGTAAAAAGTACTTTTTAGGGTTCCGTACCTCAAAAGGTACAAAAAGGAACCCTTATAAGATCACTCTCTTGTCCGTCTGTCTGTCTGTCCGTGTGTCACCACCGATTTTCTCAGAAACGGGTGAACCAAGCAAGTTGTAATTTATACTGGATACTGAAATCTATAGTTCCTATTAGGTGTATAAAAATCAAGGTCCTGAGTCAACACGGTAAAGAGATATGGGCAAATTTAGATTTTGGCGAGAACTTATAAGTACCGAAAATTACCTTAATTTTCATTTTTTTTTACTTTTCGTAATTTTCCCTTCACTTGTGCTATAAGGCCTTGCTTTTAACCAAAATTGACAATTCTAGGTCAACCGGAAGTACCGTATAGGTTTTGGGTCGAAAACCTACATGGTAGTTGCCGTTGACCTAGAATCCTGAAATTTGGCAAGTAGGTAGGTCTTATAGTACAAGTAAAGGAATAAATCTGAAAACCGTGAATTTGTGGTTATATCACACAAAAAAAAATTATAATGTGTTCATAAACAAATAATTGGTATTTTCAATTTTCAAAGTACAAGAACTATACCAAAATGGATATCATATAAAAGGACTTTACTTGTACATTCAAAAACAGATTTTTATTTATTTTTATGCATAATAGTTTTTGATTTATCGTGCAAAATCTCGAAAAAAATTCCGTTACGCCCCCCTTATCTTTGAAGTTTACCAATAGAAAAATCTAAAATATAGTCTTTTGAATTGTATTAGCAGTAGTTTTAAATAAAAATAACTAATACAATTAAAAGAAATAAACTAACAAAATTAATCACTGTCACTATCTTGTAAAGTGTGTATCTATAAATTCAAATTCGGTTAGTATGTTGATTTTATTTTCCCGTGAAATGTACATAAAATTCTAATAACCATAATTTTTTTAGATTTTTCTATTGGTAAACTTCAGAGATAAGGGGGGTGTAAGGGAATTTTTTTCGACATTTTGCACGATAAATCAAAAACTATTATGCATAAAAATAAATAAAAATCTGTTTTAGAATGTACAAGTAAAGTCCTTTTATATAATATTCCATTTGGTATAGTTATCGTACTTTGAAAATTGAAAATACCAATTATTTGTTTATGAACACATTATAATTTTTTTTGTGTGATGTAATCACAAATTCACGGTTTTCAGATTTATTCCTTTACTTGTACTATAAGACCTACCTACTTGCCAAATTTCAGGATTCTAGGTCAACGGCAACTACCATGTAGGTTTTCGACCCAAAACCCATACGGTACTTCCGGTTGACCTAGAATTGTCAATTTTGGTTAAAAGCAAGGTCTTATAGCACAAGTGAAGGGAAAATTACGAAAAATAAAAATAAATTGAAAATTAAGGTAATTTTCGGTACTTATAAGTTCTCGCCAAAATCTAAATTTGCCCATATCTCTTTATTGTGTTGACTCAGAACCTTGATTTTTATACACCTAATAGGAACTATAGATTTCAGTATCCGATATAAATTTCAACTTGCTTGGTTCACCCGTTTCTGAGAAAATCGGTGGTGACACACGGACAAACAGACAGACGGACAAGAGAGTGATCTTAGAAGGGTTCCTTTTTGTACCTTTTGAGGTACAGAACCCCAAAAAGTACTTTTTACTTACTTTTTTTCTTCATTTTTGTGAACCTTATAACTCGCGAACGGGCAACTTCGGGTACGCGCTGATAGCGTAGAATTATAGCCAACAAGCCAAAGAATAAGAATAAAGTAGTTTCAAAGCAAGACCTTTCAAGACTTGGCCAACATTTAGTAGTTTATGTTTCATTCCATACAACAAAAACTGAAAATATTTTTTTTCGGGCAAGCTATCAGTTTTAGAGAAAAACTTTTAATAACAATTATTCATCAGAATGACAAGATCTTTCGATAAGTATTTTTTTTAAATGGAATTTGTAACAAAAATCCTATGTCCCTCAAATAGCAGTTTCGACCCACTGTGTGTCGTGGCGGCCATTCAGTTTGAGGTACGAAAAAACGCAATTTTGAAATTCAAATTACTCACATTTGACAACATCGGAGCGTTTCTACTTCTATGAAGCTATTGTATGTACAGACTTGAAGTATAGATTGGTGAAAAAATTACCCCATTTTTTGGGAAATTACAAGATCTACCCCAAAAATTAAAAAATCGAAATACGAACTTTTTGCAAAATCCGAGTATGAGCAACTACATTTTTTACCTGTACAAACGAAATTTGGATATTTTTATCGCCAGGGACAGGCAACACTGAAATTTATCAAAGAAAAAGTTGTTTTCGCGATACGGTCTTTTTCCAGGGGTGATCATTTCGCCTGTGTGCGAGCGAGATGAAAACTTGAAACCTCATCAGGAGCGGTATCTCCTGTACTTAATGGAAAAATTATTCAACTTTCTAAAATAAATCTGTAAAATGAATTGACGGCCATTTTGTATTTTATTTGTTTTGGAATTGATTTTGAACATGTTTTTGAGGCAGTTGGCAACATTTTGGAAAGTTGAAATGTATGAATCGACTGTGTAACTTAACCGGCAGTATCGATAAATGTAGACAGTGTTGCCACCTTCGGGGTAGTTTACGAGATTTTCCCCAAAAATTTTCTCCTGTAAAATTTTGTATGAATTTTTTTTTCACAAAATGGTTTCACAAAAAAGACAAAAATTTATTCAGAAAAAAAATATGGATAGAGCTGATGATTGAGGAACTCGGAGACGGGTGAAGGGCACGCTTAAGGTATTGAAGATAGGTGGGAGGTTCTCGAGCAAATGTCACTCGAAACGGCGTCCAATTGGCAGTGAGCTGGAAAAATATTCAAAATGGCGGAAAAAAGATGGCCGCCATACAAATTTCATCAGTGTCCATCAAAGGGTATAAAAGATGGAAGAGTGGTTTCTTATCAAAAGATGATCAGGACCTTCGGATCCTGATCACTAGAAAAAAAAAAATTCAAAATGGAGGAATTTATTTCGGATCGACTAGGGACCGACTAGGGACCAACTACGGACCGACTTGGGACCGACTACGGACCTACTACGGACCGACTACGGACCGACTAGAGACCGACTAGAGACCGACTACGGACCGACTACGGACCGACTAGAGACCGACTAGGGACCGACTACGGACCGACTACGGATCGATTAGAGACCGACTAGGGACCGACTACGGACCGACTACGGACCGACTACGGACCGACTACGGACCGACTAGAGACCGACTAGGGACCGACTACGGACCGACTACGGACCGACTATGGACCGACTACGGACCGACTAGAGACCGACTAGGGACCGACTACGGACCGACTACTTACTGACTACGCACCGACTAGAGACCGACTAGGGACCGACTACGGACCGACTACGGACCGACTAGAGACCGACTAGGGACCGATTACGGACCGACTGCGGACCGACTACGGACCGACTAGAGACCGACTAGGGACCGACTACGGACCGACTACGGACCGACTAGAGACCGACTAGGGACCGACTACGGACCGACTAGGGACAGACTAGGGACCGACTACGGACCGACTAGAGACCGACTAGGGACCGACTAGGGACCGACTACGGACCGACTACGGACCAACTAGAGACCGACTAGGGACCGACTACGGACCAACTAGAGACCGACTAGGGACCGACTACGGACCGACTAGAGGCTGACAAGGGACCGACTACGGACCGACTACGGACCGACTAGAGACCGACTAGGGACCGACTACGGACCGACTAGGGACCGACTACGGACCGACTACGGACCGACTAGAGGCCGACTACGGACCTACTACGGACCGAGTTAGGTAGACTGACTAGGGACCAACTACGGACCGACTACGGACCGACTAGGGACCGACTACGGTCCGACTAGGGACCGACTACGGACTGACTACGGACCGACTACGGACCGACTAGAGACCAACTAGGGACCGACTAGGGACCGACTACGGACCGACTACGGACCGACTAGAGACCGACTAGGGACCGACTAGGGACCGACTACGGACCGACTAGGGACCGACTAGGGACCGACTACAGACTGACTAGAGACCGACTACGGACCGACTACGGATTGACTAGAGACCGACTACGGACCGACTTAGGTAGACCGACTAGGGACCGACTACGGACCGACTAGGGACCGACTACGGTCCGACTAGGGACCGACTACGGACTGACTACGGACCGACTACGGTCCGACTAGGGACCGACTAGGGACCGACTACGGACTGACTACGGACCGACTACGGACCGACTAGAGACCAACTAGGGACCGACTAGCGACCGACTACGGACTGACTACGGACCGACTAGAGACCGACTAGAGACCGACTACTGACCAACTAGAGACCGACTAGGGACCGACTAGGGACCGACTACGGACCGACTAGGGACCGACTACGGATCGACTAGGGACCAACTACGGAGCGACTAGGGACCGACTAGGGACCGACTACGGACTGACTAGAGACCGACTACGGACCGACTACGGACCGACTTAGGTAGACCGACTAGGGACCGACTACGGACCGACTAGGGACCGACTACGGTCCGACTAGGGACCGACTACGGACTGACTACAGACCGACTACGGTCCGACTAGGGACCGACTACGGACTGACTACGGACCGACTACGGACCGACTAGAGACCAACTAGGGACCGACTAGGGACCGACTACGAACCGACTACGGACCGACTAGAGACCGACTAGGGACCGACTACTGACCAACTAGAGACCGACTAGGGACCGACTAGGGACCGACTACGGACCGACTAGAGACCGCCTAGGGACCGACTACGGACTGACTAGAGACCGACTACGGACCGACTAAGGACCGACTACGGACCGACTACGGACCGATTAGGGACTGACTAGGGACCGACTACGGACCGACTAGAGACCGCCTACGGAACGACTACGGAACGACTACGGACCGACTAGAGACCGACTAGGGACCGACTAGGGACCGACTAGGGACCGACTAGGAACCGACTAGGGACCGACTGCGGACCGACTAGAGACCGCCTACGGACCGACTAGGGACCGACTACGGACCGACTAGAGACCGACTAGGGACCGACTACGGATCGACTAGGGACCGACTAGGGACCAACTACGGAGCGACTAGGGACCGACTAGGGACCGACTACGGACTGACTAGAGACCGACTACGGACCGACTACGGACCGACTTAGGTAGACCGACTAGGGACCGACTACGGACCGACTAGGGACCGACTACGGTCCGACTAGGGACCGACTACGGACTGACTACGGACTGACTATGGACCGACTACGGACCGACTACAGACCGACTAGAGACCGACTAGGGACTGACAATGGACCGACTAGGGACCGACAAAGGACCGACTAGGGACCGACTACGGACCGACTAGGGACCGACTAGGGACCGACTACGGACCGACTACGGACCGACCAGGGACCGACTACGGACCGACTATGGACCGACTAGGGACCGACTAGCGACCGACTAGGGACCAACTAAGGACCGACCGGGGACTTTTTGAGATTTCCCCAAAAATTTCCTCCTGTAAAATTTTGTATGAAAGTTTTTTTTTTCACTAATGGTTTCACAAAGACAAAAATTTATTCAGAAAGAAATATGGAGAGAGCTGATGATTGAGGGTTTCGGAGACGGGTGAAGGGCACGCTTAAGGTATTGAAGATAGGTGGGGGGTGCTCGAGCAAATGTCATTCGAAACGTCGTCCAATTGGGAGGGAACTGAAAAAAAATTCAAAATGGCGAAAAAAAGATGGCGGCTATACAAATTTCATCGGTATCCATCTCGGAGTTTATAAAAGATGGAAGAGTGGTTTCTTAGCAAAAGATGATCAAAATCCGAAAGTCTACTTGATGAATGGAAAAAAAATTCAAAATGGCAGAGTTTATTTTTCCATAGAAAATGTATGGCGAATATTGACTATGTAAGGCTTTGATGCGGTTCTTTGGAGAACTCTCAAGTAAAATATGGGCAGACATGATGATTGAGGGTTTGGAAGATGAATATCAAATGTCGAAAGCCCCCCCGCGAGCTGCTTTAGCAGCTCGCGCACCGAGCAACTAGTTAATATATATATAGCTGCTCGTGCTGATTCATTGACTGACTCACTGATTGATCACCCCTCCTGTAAAATTTTGTATGAAAAATTTTTTTTTCACTAATGGTTTCGTATAGAGGACAAAAATTCATTCGGAACAAAAATATGGAGAGAGCTGATGATTGAGGATTTCAGAGACGAGCGACGGGCACGCTTAAGGTATTGAAGATAGGTGGGGGGTGCTCGAGCAAATGTCACTCGAAACGTCATCCAATTGGCAGTGAGCTGAAAAAAAAATTCAAAATGGCGAAAAAAAGATGGCCGCCATACAAATTTCATCGGTCTCCATCTCAGAGGGTATAAAAGATGGAAGAGTGGTTTCTTCGCAAAAGATGATGAGGATCCAAAGGTCTACTTGATGAATTGAAAAAAAAATCAAAATGGCGGAATTTATTTTTCCATAGAAAATGTATGGCGAATATTGAAGAGACTACAAGTTGTAAACTATGCAAGGCTTTGATGCGATTCTTTGGAGAACTCTCAAAGAAAAATATGGAAAGACATGATGATTGAGGGTTTGGAAGATGGATGAGGAGCCCGGGCAGGGTATGTTAGATAGATGGGAGGTGCTCAAACAAAAATTACTCAAAACCTCATCCAATTGGCACTGAGCTGAAAAAACAACAAAATGGCGGATTCAAGATGGCGGCTATACAAATTTCGTCAGAGTCTATCTCACCAAGCATAAAAGATGGAAGAGTGGTTTCTGGGAAAAAGATGATCAAGACCTAAAAGTCTACTTGATGAACAGAAAAAAACAAGATGGCGGAATTTATTTTTCTACACAAAAAAAAATTATTGATGGAAAAATACGGAAAGAGCTGATGATCGAAGATTTTGGAGACGGATGAAGAGCACGGCGAGGGTATTGAAGATAGGTGGGACGTGCTCAAACAAAAACTACTCGAATCCTCGCGGTCCGCTTGCGGGCCGCGCACCCACGCGCCATACTAGTTAATATATATATAGCTGCTCGTGCTGATTCACTGACTGATTGATCACCTCTCCTGTAAAATTTTGTATGAAAATTTTTTTTTCACTAATAGTTTCGTACAGAAGCCAAAAATTCATTAAGAACAAAAATATGGAGAGAGCTGATGATTGAGGATTTCGGTGACGGGTGAGGGGCACGCTTAAGGTATTGAAGATAGGTGGGGGGTGCTCGAGCAAATGTCACTCGAAACGTCATCCAATTGGCAGTGAGTTGAAAAAAAATTCAAAATGGCGAAAAAAAGATGGCCGCCATACAAATTTCGTCGGTGTCCATCTCGGAGGGTATAAAAGATGGAAGAGTAGTTTCTTCATAAAAGATGATCAAGATTGGAAGGTCTATCTGATGAATAGAAAAAAAATTCAAAATGGCGGAATTTATTTTTCCATAGAAAATGTATGGCGAATTGAAGAGACTACAAGACTACAAGTTGTGAACTATCCAAGGCTTTGATGCGGTTCTTTGGAAAACTCTCAAAGAAAAATATGGGAAGACATGATGATTGAGGGTTTGGAAGATGTTTGAGGAGCCCGGGCAGGATATTGTAGATAGGTGGGAGGTGCTCAAACAAAAATTACTCGAAACCTCATCCAATTTGCACTGCGCTGAAAAAAAACCCAAAATGGCGGATTCAAGATGGCGGATATACAAATTTCGTCGGTGTCTATCTCACCAAGTATAGAAGATAGAAGAGTGGTTTTTTGGTTTTCATGCCGAGGAAAAATCTGGAAAGAGCTGATGATTGAAGATTTTTGAGACGGATGAGGAGCACGGTCAGAGTATTAAAGATAGGTGGGAGGTGCTCGAACAAAAATTACTTGAAACCTCATCTAATTTTCAGTGAGTTGAAAAAAAAGTCCAAAATGGCGGATTTAAGATGGCGGCCATACAAATTTCGTCGGTGTCTATTTCACTGAGTATAAAAGATGGAAGAGTAGTTATTTGGCAAAAGATGGTCAAGACGTGATTATTTGATGAACAGAAAAAAAAAACAAGATGGCGGAATTTATTTTCCATGCAAAATATATGGCGAATATTGAAGAGAATATAAGTTGGGAACTATATGCAAGACTTATGATACAGTACCTTTTCAAATTTTTTTTTTATGGAAGAACTCTCATTCTGACAAATGATTCGGAGAAAAAATATTATGGAGGGTGATAATGATCGAGGGATTGGAAGATGGATGAGGAGCACGGCCAGGGTTAAAGATGCTGAAAATGATAGAAGAAGGTGGAGGCTGCTAAAACAAAAATAATACTGAAATCCTCGCGGTCCGCTTTAGCGGGCCGCGCAGCCAAGCACCCTACTAGTTTATATATATAAAGCTACTTGAAGTTACGTATTGATCACCTCTCCTGAACAATTTTGTATGGGACTTTTTCACCATACTTTCCGTGGGTGTAGAATTCAAAAAATTTAGGTCTACAAAATTATAGAGAGAGCTGGACGTGGAAAACTGACTAGAGTACCCTAAGGGATCTCGAAAACTATCAGTCGGAGAGGTACTATCTCCAAACAAAAAATGTTCAACATCTTGGGCAATTGGGTGAACCGGTGAAAAAAATATGGCCACCAAACAAAAAAAATTTTCGTCTCCATACAAAAATTTCTTAATTTTCAAGAGGCTCTCCAGAACAATTTTGTATGGAACTTTTTTCCCCTCACTATTTATGTGCGTAGAACTTATGGGTCTTCCTTCAGGAAAATTATGAAACGTCATGAACGTGGAAAATTTACCAGATTACCCCAACGGCTCTCAAAAACTATCAATCATACAGGCATGGTTCTGATAGTGAAAATGTTCAAGACCTTGGGCCCTTTGGTGAGCCAGTAAAAAAAAGATAGGTACCAAACAAAAAAAAATTTCGTGTCCATACAATTTTTTTTTTAAATTTTCAAAAGGCTCTCCAGAACATTTTTGTATAGAACTTTTTCCTCTTACTATTTATATACGTAGAACTTATGGGTCTTCCTTCAGGAAAATTATGAAACTTCATGAATGTGGAAAATTTATCAGGGTACCTCATGGGTCCTCTAAAACTACCAGTCATACAGACATGGTCCCAAACAAATGTTATTAAGGACCTTGGGCCATTGGGTGAACCGGTAAAAAAAAGATGGCCGCCGAACAAAAAAATTTTTTCTCCATACAAATTTTTTGGGTTCTTTTCAAGAGGCTCTCCTGGACATTTTTGTATGAAAATTTTTCCCCCCACTACACGTATACATAAAACTTGAAGGTTTTTTTCACAAAAAATACAAAACGTAGTGAATGTGGAAAAATTACCAGGGTACCTCATGGGTCCTCTAAAACTACCAGTTATACAGGAATGGTCTCAAACAAATGTTGTTAAAGACCTTGGGCAATTTGGTGAACCGGCAAAAAAAAGATGGCCGCCCAACAAAAATTTTTTTTTGAATTTTCAAAAGGCTCTCCTGAACATTTTTGTATGGAACTTTTTTCTTATCACTATTTATATGCGTAGAACTTTTGAGTTTTTCTTCAAAGAAATTATAAAACGTCATGAACGTGGAAAATTTACCAGAGTACCCCAACGGCTCTCAAAAACTATCAATCATAGAGGCATGGTTCTGAAACTGAAAATATTCAAGATCTTGGGCCCTTTGGTGAGCCAGTAAAAAAAAGATAGGTACCAAACAAAAAAAAAATTTCGTGTCCATACAATTTTTTTTTTTAAATTTCATGAGGCTCTCCAGAACATTTTTGTATTGAACTTTTTTCCCCCCACCAAGCGCATATATAGAACTCATGAGTGTCCTTTCAGGAAAAATACGATACGTTAAGAATGTGAAAAATTTTCTAGAGTACCTCATGGGTCCTCTAAAACTACCAGTCTTACAGGCATGGTCCCAAACAAATGTTGTCAAAGACCTTGGAAAATTTGGTGGACCGTTAAAAAAAAAATGGCCGCCGAACAAAAAAAATCATTTCCATACAAATTTTTTGTGTTCTTTTCAAGAGGCTCTCTTGGACATTTTTGTATGGAACGTTTTCCCCCCACTACACGTATAAATAGAACTTTAAGATTTTTCACAAAAAATACAAAACGTAGTGAATGTGGAAAAATTACCAGAGTACCCTAACGGCCCTCAAAAAACTATCAATCATAGAGGCATGGTCCTGAAACTAAAAATGTTCAAGACCTTAGGCCCTTTGGTGAGCCAATAAAAAAAGATAGCTACGGAACAAAAAAAAATTCGTGTCCATACAAAATTTCTTTTTAATTTTCAAGTGGCTCTCCAGAACATTTTTGTATAGATCTTTTTTTTCCACTAAACGCATGCATAGAACTCATTAGTGTCCTTTCAGAAAAGATACGAAACGTGATACCAATATTTCTTTCTAACTTTCAAGAGACTCTCCAGAATATTCTGGAATTTTTTTATTTTATGAATACTGAAGAGACTACAAGGCCCGCGAGCTGCTTGCAGCTCGCGCACCGAGCGCAACACTAGTTTACTATATTATGCCTCTACTGTAGAAATACTGGCGACGGGACTCATGACACATGCAGACGATCGCACAATATGTAAGTCGTAAGTGTTCTTTACATCTTTCGCGAAAGTAAAAACTAACTTAACGTACATTGTTTAGATACTGTGTAATCCCATATTATTCTTTTACTTCTCTCATATTACGGCACATACATTCACAATAAAGAAAAACAATTTCTATTTCACAGAGCAGTAACCATCAAAAACTATTGTTATAAACCTCCGTACCGTTTCAGAAACTATTCCGAGGAATAATAGAGAATCTTCACGCGCAATGAAACTGGTGCGATGACGCAATAACTCATGACACCTGCGAAAGATCACACAATCCGATGGAACTCCAAAGTTCTCTCGGGGGAGTTACGACAATTTTCAGTTACGCCCTTCTTGCACGCCGTCGCGGCAAGTTGTTACAAATTTTCTTTCGTGTTATTTCATATAAAAATATTGATGGAACGTGAACTTGCTTTCGATGTTCACTCTTTGAGATTTTGTAAGAGACAGTTTTCACATGTTCCGTTGGCGAAGTCAGGAGTTTTATTTTACGTACATTTTTTACAAATGTTATGTAATTTGAAAGATTATGATGAACGCTAATGCTAATCTAAATATTATTGTAATATTAAATTTTTTCGTCTACTTATTAAAATTTGCCTCGAAATTACTAGATTGTACGACAAAAAAAATGTTAAAACCAACAGTGAACTGGTGAAGAATAGGACTGTTACTCTAGGTATTATTTATTTTATGTTAAATGTATTTTTAATATTATATTATATTTTATAGAACTTAGTTTTCGCCTTATATTTTAAACAGAACGCTAATAAACACATTGTTATATTAACTCCATCAAGTCAAGTTCGCATATACGATACGAAAACTACGAGTATACTATAGCTGCTACCCCCTCCCCCCACTTAACAACTAATGTAGTGGGATAAGAAGGGAAGATTAATGAGGCTGCCCGCTCCTGCACCTGAGTCTGCCTGAAACTACAGCTTAGTTGCCGAACGTTGTAGGGTCCTTTCGGTCGTGCCACAACCACACTATATTTATTATAGCCTTGTAATTTCTTAATGAGTATATTTTTTTCACATTTATTTTCAACTAGCTGACCCCCGCGACTTCGTTCGCGTGTTTATAGGTTTTATATAGGATCGGATCGGATCCCATAATTCTTTTATGTACCTAAACTAAATGTAGACTAAGTTACTCCTTATAACATCACCTACCTGCTATTGGAAGTTCCGTTAAAATCAATCCAGCCGTTTCGGAGATTAGTTGGAACAAATAGACAGACCAACAAACATAAATTTAAACGCACGCCAATTTAAAATAAGCCGTACGTTCAAAAATCCGGGTCCCAAGTTATTTGAACACAATAAACGTCTGTCGTTTCTGAACTAAAACATCTATGACCTTGAAATATTTACGAGACAATACTTAAAGTACTACCTTTCTAAAAAAAAAAGAATGAGTTAAATCGAACCACGCGTTAATGAATTACAGCTAAATACGCGTTTTAACTTTCTTCCCCTCTCCCAAGGGAACCGTGCTGAATTTCGGGATAGCTTTCTATCCCGAATCCTATATCCTGTGTCCTACCTCGGTGTATAAACTCAAATCGTACCAAGTTTCATTCGAATCCATTCAGTAGTTTCGGCGTGATGCGCGGCCAAGATACAGACAGACAGACAGACAGACAGACAGACAGACAAAAATGAAACAAATTACAGTTTTGGCTTCAGTATCGATTATAGAATGCCCTCCAAAAGAAATTTTCAAAATATCTTCAATGTACAGAATTGGATCTGTTACAGTTTTATTATATTATAGATACGATATTTAGTGTACGAGTCTGTACGAGTGTAGGCTTCCTCCATTTTTCCCACAATTTTATATTTAGAGCTCTATTAATTCAGTTAACCCACAACATACCACAGCGTAAAAATTTCGCCGTGCACGAATATGAATGAGTTTGCATACAATTTTGAATTATTCCATACACGTGTGTGTGTACGTGAACACAATTTCTTGCAAAAGGGTGTGCTCCACACTTAGGACATCGCAGCTATAAGCGCAACCACTCACACTCACCCGGTTTCCTAGGTGAACGACAAACGGCCGCCTATAGCGTGACCCCGTTCGTGGTATTGGTGATTTTTTGTCGCTATGTTGTGTTCCGTCTGTATACACTCTTATATGCACTTAACGTACCGTGTTTGTAATTTGTTAGAAAAGGAATGAATCGTCAATGTCAATTTCTTTCTATTGACTATTCAAGTATTCAAATTGACAATCAGTAGTAAAGCTTATGCTACGAAAATAATAAATTGAATGAGAAAAAACCATCCATCCATCTATTTTGAAAATAAGTAGGTAAGTAATAATTTTGAAGGAAGCAAATATTTTTATACTACACCTGCTCTGAAAGTACCTTCTGGTTTTTCTCATATCGAAAGTCAAAGTACGTCATTACTGTCAAACAAATAGGCGGGACGAAAAAATATATGGAATTTCATTGTTAACGCGCTAGAGCGGAAGTTCCATTTATGAAATTCCATTACTAACGTGCTTTTTTCTTTTTAATTTTTGATCAAATCCGATCAGTACATGAAAAAAAACCTATGTCGACAAACACGACGTAAAAAGCACCCAATAAATAACAACCGTCACGGTAGGCGGCGCTGATGTCGCTATGTCACCGGGCAGGACCGGGGTCTGCTAGTTTAAATATATTTAATTTTAATTATTATAATTACATATGAACATAAAATAAAAGTAAAAAATACAAAATAGATTTTTTTTCGCGCTATTTTCTTTTTATTTTGCGAGTCGCTTTCTTTTGTTTTACCTATCCAAATTTTCAATTTATAAAATTACAAGTAGCTATTATGGAAGTCAAAGTGTCTAGTAGTGATAGTGAAGATTTGATGACGCCGCCCAACGCCGCCAGAATTAAAAATATGTGGCTAAGTAGTTATTTTTATATTGAAAATCTTTTACCCAAGATATCTAAAGATAGATAGAAATAGTTACAACAAAGCATATGAAGAGGAAGACAATGGAAACCCAACCTCTTCTTCTGATTGATTTACGGTAATAATTTTAATATTTTTGATTATTTTATTATTTTCCTCGCAGGTGTAGTATAAAGCACTATGTATCCCTTCGGGAGAACGTGCGATTCCTCTCGGGCGTATTGCGGCCCTACGGCCTACGGCCTCGGGCCTCAAACTACACCCTCGTAGTAATCGGTCACTTTCTCCCGTCGAGGAACAATGTACTATTTTATTTGTCAACGACGTTTTTACTGTGACTGTATTGTCTCTCAAAATAAGATTTAATTTAAGAAAAACTAAACCGACTTCAACTTATGATGTATAATGTAATAAAGAATTACTGAAGAGGGAACAGTGTCCATATCTTGAAAACTACTGGATCGATTTTGAGGAAACTTACACTCTTTCCTAATTTGAAGTAAATGTAAGCTAAAAAAGAATGGTCACAATCCGATTAATAGTTTTGGAGAAATGCGTGGATACATACGAACATACCTATAAAGATATGTATTTTTGTTGGAAGCCAAAATAGATACATGTGATTATAATTATAATAGGTACGTGTATATTATATTGCGGTTCCAATAATATTACATACATACATGCTTGTCGAATTGACAACGTACTTTTTTTCAATTTGGTTAAAAAAGTTATAATGTTGATTATGATTATAATAACCTGCGATGAAAGTGATCAATGATCGATTGAATAATTGAGTGAGTATGAAAAACAATCAAATAAGGGAAACTACACAAAGTTATCCCCCCTAACAACTAATGTAGTGGGATAAGCGGGGAAGATTAATGAGCAGCTCGCTCCTGCACCTGAGCCCCGTCGGAACTGTACTTGATAGCCGTTCAGATGCAGTTACTACCTTTTACTATTTTTTCTATTTATCTATTGTACGATGGTATTGGTGTTTTAATTTGCTGATTTATTTTAAAGCATTTACGTCCTTTGTCAATTGTGTTTTTGCGAATTGAGTCTCATTACTATCTGTAGGTACGATGGTATTGGTGTTTGATACATGTTTAAAATTAAAAGCATTAACGTCCTTTTGCAAGTATGATTTTGCGAATTGTCTTAATAATTATTTGTTGTTTTAAACTATTATATTGGAGTTTATTTATTATTGTTTTACTTATTGTTTAATTATATCAGTTGCAAATAATAATTAAGTAGGTACCTACAATAATTGTACTTCTCGTAGTATCAAGGAATGATTGTGATTGCGATCGAGATCCTAATAAACTCTGTTAAGCCCTTAAATATAATATAACTTTCTATAAAACAGTAAACCTAGATATTTGAACTTCGAAGGAAATATTCTTTGATTACTCTACAGGTGCACTCTACAAGTGAAAAGGGGTGAAAGTTTGTATGAAGAAACATTTTTTACCTATCCTAAATACACGCGGTCGACGTCGCAGGCGTCTGCTTGTAGTTCCATACAATAAAATATATCATCCATACATTTCACCATTCGCGCTCTCGTCATTCCGAGCACCAATCGATCAAAAATAACGAGCGTCCAACAAAACCTCGTTAGCGCTGAGTCTAGACGATCGTTGATCTGGCTTTAAGAACAAGTTCATCTCGTTCTGTGTCTCTCTTATCTGTGCTGGAGGGACACAAGCTGCTTTTTAGGCCCCCTGTGTAAACTGTTAATTTCTCATTTTTAAAATTAACATTTAACGCGAACTCTAATCGCGTAATCTAGTTAAACAGTTAAACTAAAACCTCTGGTCATTTAGAGTAGTGTTCGATCAACTTCCAATAGAGCCTCGTACCTGTAAGAGAAGTCTAGAGTCTAGAGGATAGTTAATCCGTCTTCGAAAAAAAGTTCATCTCATTTTGTGTCTCTCGTTATCTCCGTCAGAGGGACGCAGGTGTCGAAGCCCTCCTCCCCTCTGACAACCCATAAAGATTCATTCATCTGAGAGTGCAATCTAATATGAGCACGACGTTTGAGGGTAGGAATTATTTCTTTCAAAGCTCGAAAGCATAGATTATTAAAAATATTTCATGCAACTTTTTTTTTATACTTGCGAATGTAAGAATATATTAATAGCGGCGAGTAATCAATCGAAAAGCAGATTTTCAAAGCTGCTCCACTATCAGAAACAAATTGACTGTATTTCATTGTTTAAAAAACGTTGACAAGTATTAATTAAAAATTTAAAAAACCCCCGACATTCGCTATTTTGTGGCGGCGGCCATCTTAGATTTGCATAATGCTATTCTACTAGTCAAGCCCTTTCATTTGATACCCATATTAAGTGAGTTGTGAAAAAATATGTAATCCACTAGTTTGTAGCGGCGGCCATCTTGGACCGATTTTCATCAAACATAGCTAAGAACACTCTCGACTAATTCACCTTTCAAACAAAAAAAACCGCATTCAAATCGGTCCACCCGTTTGAGCGCCACAGGGGAACAGACAGACACACACACACACACACACACACACACACACACACACACACACACACAGACACGTCAAACTTATAACACCCCGTCGTTTTTGCGTCGGGGGTTAAAAACTAACCCAGTAGAAAATAAAATGTTTTACAAAACTTACATATCTCATGTGCCATTGGAAAACGATCAGTTTTCAAAACCTCAAGCAACGTTTACCATTAACGATTGAACTAATTGTTTCACAAATAAGCTTTTTCAAACCGGTTGAAAAATGCAGCTTTTTAACCAATTCTTTTTAGAAAACAAAAGCAGTTTCATTACATTGTCACCCAAACTGTCAATATGCAAGATATTGATTACAATTTATGACATTACTAGCTTTTCCTGCGACTTAGTCCATGTGGAGTTAAAAAAATCTCACGGGGACCCTTTGTTTTCCAGGGATAAACAATACCAGTGGGAAAAATCACGTCTATACGTAGCTCCGTTGCAGCGTGACTGAAGGACAAACCAACAAACAAATACTCTTTCGCATTTATAATGTGAGAAGGAATATTAGTAGGGATTATATTATAGTTACGTATAAGCTACGTTACTTTAAAACTGTAGTGGCACTTAATATGGCCGATATTAGCCTCTAAAGCCGCATTCATAATTCAATTTTATTCAAACTCGTCCATATTTTATGTAGTGCAGACAAGCATTCATATATTTTATCTGGTATACGCAAGATAATAATATTTTAAATTAACTTACGACCTTTTTAGTGGGAGGATGATGGCTTCCGTAAACATTAAAGTTTATAATTATCTTTTATAATGCACATACCTATGTACGTTTCGATCAATAAATAAATAAAAAAAATATGTATTTATATATATTTTTGAAATACATTTAACATTACTTTTGACTTACGTCCTTTTTGCCAGCTGTTTATAAGGTCTTATGAGATTTTTTATTTTTTTTTATTTCTTACTATTTTTGCGTAATTCCATACATTTTAACTTATGTGCTTTTCCTATCCTCTTAATAAGGCCACTTCGGACATACATACATTCCGATCGAGTAGATTGGATTAAACCTACCACGCGAGACGATAACACTGTCACACCGCTTGATGAATTGGTTATTAGATTGTCGGCACCGTTCGGTGTATTTTGCACTCTACTTGCCGATATTTGTTTTTTCCTTTTTTTAGGAGTCCGTTGTCGAACGACGAATCCTCATATTCCGTCAATTATTATCTATCAGTCTGAGCATAACAATTTCATGGTTTATAGACGGGTATAACATGTTATTTTGTAGACGATTGACTTTATTTTTTTTTTACTAAACACTTACGCCCTTTTTGGGTATTTTTTATTTTCAATTTAGCTTCTTTCAATAATCTGTCCATCCTTATTTTTACCCATGATGAACCGCAGACTAAATGCGTTTTTGATTTGGTATGTCTGTGTGTATTTTATTTTTTACCGTTTTCCTGAAAAACTTCAAGACCGATTTAAATGCGATTTTTTGCATTAAGAGCGTGTCTCCTCTGGACAGGTTCTTAAATATACTGCCATAAGGGGATATTGCAATTAAATTTAAAAAGTACGGCGCCGATTTTGATGCGGTTTTTTGCGTTATACATGGATCATTTCAAAGCAAGTTAATATGTTTTAAGGTTACAAGGCCAGCAGAGGCCGTTGCAGTTTGCTGTTTTTTTTTTAATTTTAATTTTACGTATATTCTTCAATACCATCGATGTTTCAATACCGTTCATCAAAAGATTAACAAATAGACTTTTCACATAATTTTAAATTTCACAGTCCCCGATCCAGCAAGTGGTCCCTTCATATTTTCAAATATCTATTTACGAGTAGTTATCTTATAATCTAAGTAGTACCTACCTAGATATCTCTATTAGATTATAACATCGTTCGTGTATTTTACACTGTAGCCGATATTTTTATCTCGTTTTTGCAAAATGGCTGCCGGTGCTTACCCTATTAAGTTGTTTTTTTTCCTGCAGGGGAGCCTTCGTAAAATGGATAATTCCCAATAACTGTCAATTTGCTAAGCGTTATTTATGAAGGATATGCGATTTAAAATAGGCGCTAAATATGTGCGTACTTACAGGCAAAATGGTCATATTACTTTGTTATTTGCGCTGTAACTCATAGGATTTTGTAAGGTAACGATGCCTAAGACCGCTTTTATGGGTTCAGGAGGGTTAAGTTAAGCTTAGTCTTAAGTTTGTACTTAAGTAGGTGGGTAAAGAGGCATGTCATAAAGAAACGTACTATGTAAGTTTGTTATACACAAATCTAAATCGATCGAACCATAACTATACTTTTTATATTGATATATTGTAATCCGTTAAAATTGTTACCATTTGTATAGACATATTGTAGTAGGTATATGTACATAAAATATGTCATTCTAAGTAGTATAGTGTAGGACTTAAAGGGTCATTTTCTAGTTTTTTTTTAAATTTATATTATGATTTCCATAGATAGGGTGTTTATATCAATTCATATAAACCTTGGTTATAGGCTAGGTATTGTTTTTTCTTTTTAGTTGGCTTTTTATGTAGTCGGGTTTTTGTTGCGGTTTTATAATTTATCTTTAACCGCGTGATATGCAACCCACCCTAAAGCCCAAATTAGACGGTTCATTTTCAGGATTTTTGTTTTCATTTTCGAGGCTTCATCGATGAGTCATCGAAAATGAACCGTCTAAACACCGACCGTTCATCGTTCACAGGCACTGTGCCGTAGCAAATATCGTACCGTGCATCCTTCATCACAAAAATGAACGATGAACGCGGCACCGTCTAATTTGGGCTTAAGAGAAGACAACTGACAGCCTCTTTATTTTTGTAAATATTTTTCGTTATCTCTATTTTATAAATATTTTCTTTTTCCTTATTTTATAGATAATAAATATTTTTTTCTTGTTCCAGATGCCAACACAAGATGAGCCGGCGATTTGACCAACACACCAACCATGAAACAGAAATGAATGAATTCAACACAAACCGACCACACGAACCGAACATGTTCGTGACCGAACACTGGGAACCTTTAGAAAAGGTTGTCAACACCAAGAGAAAGAGTCTCCTAGATCTAAAAACACTTCTAGAGGACAGAGGAGGAACCACACCTAGTAACAATAGTTACAAAAGAAAAGTCTTATTGGAAGACAGATCTAGCAATAATAGTGTTTATCGGTTAGACAATAGAGTTAGTTTTCGTGATACAACTTTTAGTGAAAGCAATACCAGGTGTAGTGGGAGGTTAAGGGGGTGCTGTAGACTTAAGACATTAGTGTTTGTGTTGTTGGTGGCGTGTTTTGTGGATACGAGGCTGCAGGCCGAGGCGAGAAGTTCAGGTGAGTGAGCCCTTTTAATGTTTTTGTCCATTTACCATAGTATCTGTAAGAAAACTTCAGTTGTCCATATCTACCTATATCTGTTTCGCTTCACTACAGCCCTTTAAACGTCCCTGCTGGGCACAGGCCACCTCTCTCATAGGAGTGAGGGATTTAGAGCTTAGACCCGCCACGCTGCTCCAATGCGGGTTGGCGGGCTTTAACGACTATTGTTACATGATAGTGATAATAACTGGGACCGACTGCTTCACGTGCTTTCCGAGGCACGGGGATGAAACACCGCCAACTACCAACTCCGGGCTGGCAATGAGAATTTCTTGACAGAAAAACCCAATACCTAACAATTATTTTGCCCGATCCTGAAATCGAACCCGGGGCCTCGTGATCTGCAGTCGAATATGCTAACCGCTAGACCAACGCCCTTTAAACGCCCCTCACATACTTAAATAACGCGCACAGGCCTCGTAACTTGCTGCAGAGAGGGATTCAGAGCTAACACCCGCCACGCTGTTCCAATACGTGCTGGCGGGCTTTAACGACTATTGTCACACAGACACAGTTAACAACATTAACAGATAAAGTTTGTAGAGCGTGCCTGCAAAATTCCACTGACTTTGATTGGTTTAACATACAACTTCGTTTGTATGTAGTGCGCTAGAGAGCTCCTTATCTGAAGAAAAATAAACATAAACAAACAGTGCACTAGAAGAAAACAAACAACACCGTAAGAGTTTCTTTGTACGTACACCCATCAACAACTGCTAAACGTTACACAGTATTCTAGCCATTATCCCTCAAGGCTTTAAAGCTATTTTATGGTGGGAAAGTTTTTAACTGTACGGTGTTGTGGGGTACTATTTAAGTGTCGGTTTAAGCCCTTGTTGAGAGCTGGTCGCGATTTATTGTACTCTTCTACGCTTCTGTTGCAGCTGAATTATTGCTTTTCTTTTAATCCTCTCGTATTGGCTGGATAGTTGGATGTTAAATCAAACAGTTTTTGCCCTCCATCCCATAGTGGGTAAGCCGATGATTGATGCCAAGTAAGAATAGATACTTGGCTTAAACATTATAGTATTACTATAGCATCGCAATTTATTTTCTTACATACTATAAAAGGGTAAGATTACTTTAAAAGCACATAGAAGAGCTTATCAATGATCTTCTTCCTGGTTCTTTAATAGTAGGTATATAGAAATAAAGAATATAGATATATTATTTACTTACTAGGGTGAATTAATATATCAAAAAATAATTAATATATTTTTCTAAACTAAACTTGAATAATGAGGTAGTTTCGGATAGACATAACAGATGGCGCTACTAGCTGCTTCCCCTGCGCTTTCTGCACACTAAATTATGATAATAAATTAAATTATTAAGCGTTGTCGGGTTTTAGTTTACGAAATGTATCTCTTGTTGTTAATATCTGTATGGAAACTTCATGTCTACTTTTCTGTCCATATCTACCTTCACTTTCACCTCACTGCAGTCCTTTTAACGGTCCACACGTACTTACTTAAGTAACGGGCACTGGCCTCCTCTTGCTTCAGAGAGAAATTCAGAGCTTACACCCGCCACGCTCTTCCAATAGATACTAGAGATAATATTTTTTATGTAATTGATAAAAATTATGTCATACCTACATTACACTTTGCACTAGAGCCTCAGAATATCACTTTGTCGATAGTTGTCTTCAATTTCTACCACATTCATTACGCTAAAAACTAAATTGAAGAAAAATCGCCAAGTGCTTAAAACAAGATGTAAAACATGAAGAGATTACAAACTTATCTACTCGTACTATACTCGTAGCTGTACCTATATATAAGTTCAGCGTACGCAGGTATTATGTTTTACGTCATAACTTGGAGGGCTCAGACAGTATTTAGAGTCTTACCAAGGACGTTGAATTTGCAAATCTGCTCAAAAAGCCTCGTTAGCTTTAAAAGGCCTTTCAGACTGAATGCCTCGGATGGAACAAGATATTTCACCGTCGTATTTAATGTATACTCACAGAATTCATAATAGTTTTATAGAAGTGGCAAATGGCAAAGGAGTTTGCCTACGTGCAGTGATTAAATGACAGTGCACGTTATTGTGAAAACAGATTAATTTACATTGCTTTGGATGATAGATATAATATATTAAATGTATTATGATTTACACTCGAATTATATCGATACCAGAAATTTCAATTGTCGTAAAGGACATGGACAGGCCTGTCCTTTACGACAATTGAAATTTCTGGTATCGATATCTATACAAGCTTTTGCCCGCGACTTCGGGTGACAAAATTAAGTCGATCCGTATTGTCTGTTGCAGCGTGATTGAAGGATAAATAAACTTAGTTCACAAAAGTAAAATATAAATATGTAGGGATGTAAGTACATTCGAATTATTTCTGTATGAGTTGCTAAAAATCGGTTATTTGCTGACCCGGTGTCAAATACAACAGAGATCATTTCTATTGCCTTCTTTAGAATTCTGCGGTTAAATCCATACTGGCATCTTATTTTATGAAACAACCCCGAAGTTACGTCTTATCTTATCTGTAACTAGCTACGAGTATTTCTAGATTCTACTTCTAGGCTCGACGTATACGTAACCAACAAGCTCGACGTTTTTGAGTTCATTCGAGAAAATTCGAACGTTTGAAGCAATTCCCATAGAGTTACCGGTTCGAATAATAGTTTTGACACGTGTTTATATATTCAGAAAGTTCCCTAAATAAGTTTTGACAAAAGCTTTTCAGTAGTGTTGAATTCCGTTTACTTTTTAGGATTCCGTACCCAAAATGTAAAACGGGACCCTATTACTAAGACTCCGCTGTCTGTCTGTCTTTCTGTCTGTCTGTCTGTCCGTCCGTCTGTCACCAGACTGTATCTATGCCATGAACCGTGATAGTTAGAAAGTTGAAATTTTCACAGATGATATGAGATCACCTTTTGCCGCTATAACAACAAATAGATACTAAAAACAATAAAAAAAAATTTAATGGGGCACACATACAACAAACGTGATTTTTTTTGCCGTTTTTATTGATAACTAGCTGATCCCCGCGACTTCGTCCGCGTGGATATAGGTTTTTATATAGGATCGGATTGGATCCCATAATCCTTATTTGTACCTAAACTAAATGTAGCCTAAGTTACTCCTTATAACATCACCTATCTGCCATTGAAAGTTCCGTCAAATTCGATCCAGCCGTTTCGGAAATTAGCTGGAGCAAATAGACAGATCAACAAACATAAATTTAAACGCACACCAGTTTAAAATAAGCCGTACGTTCAAAGATCCGGGTCCCAAGTTATTTGAACCCAATAAATGTCTGTCATTCCTGAACTAAAAAACCTATGACCTTGAAATATTTACCAGACAATACTTAAAGTACTACCTTTCTAACAAAAAAAAAATGAGTGAAATCGAACTACGCGTTAATGAATTACAGCTAAATACACGTTTTAACTTTCTTCCCCTCTCCCAAGGGAACCGTGCTGAATTTCGGGATAAAAAGTATCCTATGTCCTACCTCGGAGTATAAACTCAAATCGTACCAAGTTTCATTTGAATCTATTCAGTAGTTTCGGCGTGATGCGCGGCCAAGATACAGACAGACAGACAGACAAAAATGAAAAAAATTGCAGTTTTGGCTTCAGTATCGATTATAGAGTGCCCCCCAATAAAAAATTTCAAAATATCTTCAATTTACAGAATTGGATCTGTTGCAGTTTTATTATATTATAGACTAGCTGACCCCCGCGACTTCGTTCGCGTGTTTATAGGTTTTATATAGAATCGGATCGGATCCCATAATTCTTTTATGTACCTAAACTAAATGTAGCCTGTTACTCCTTATAACATTGAAAGTTCCATTAAAATCGATCCAGCCATTTCGGAGATTAGCTGGAACAAATAGACAGAACGACAAACATAAATTTAAACGCACGCCAGTTTAAAATAAGCCGTACATACAAAGATCCGGGTCCCAAGTTATTGGAACCCAATAAATGCCTGTCATTTCTAAACTAAAAAACCTATGACCTTGAAATATTTACGGGACAATACTTAAAGTACTACCTTTCTAACAAAAAAAGAATGAGTGAAATCGAATAACGCGTTAATGAATTACAGCTAAATACACGTTTTAACTTTCATCCCCTCTCCCAAGGGAACCATGCTGGATTTCGGGATAAAAAGTATCCTATAACCTACCTCGGAGTATAAACTCAAATCGTACCAAGTTTCATTCGAATCCGTTCAGTAGTTTCAGCGTGATGCGCGGCCAAGATACAGACAGACAGACAGACAGACAGACAGACAGACAGACAGACAGACAGACAAAAATGAAAAAAATTGCAGTTTTGGATTCAGTATCGATTACAGAGTGCCCTCCAATAAAAATTTTCAAAATATCTTCAATGTACAGAATTGGATCTGTTACAGTTTTATTATATTATAGATAGATGGTACAGAACCCTTCGTGCGTGATCCGACTCGCACTTGGCCGGTTTTTTTTTTAAACCTCCACGTTTCTCATAGGTTAGTCAGCTTTACATCTCAATTAACGTACTCTAGTGAAATGGATAAACACTGGTGTGTTTGTTCCACTTTCCGCATTTCACACCTTGATTATTGAATTATTAAGACAGTTAGAGCTTTCATTTCGAAATGGGAACGCTATTTTTCACAGTTTAAGAACTTTTTGTGCTATTTGTGGCAATGTGGTACAATGCTGCTAATTTCGATGGTTTAATTTTTGTAAATAACTTTGCCTCAGTCAAGTTAGTATGATAATTTGTTACATATATATAGTAACACTAGCTGACTCCCGCGACTTCGTTCGCGTGTTTATAGATTTTATATAGGATCGGATCGGATCCCATAATTATTTTATGTACCTAAACTAAATGTAGCCTAAGTTACTCCTTATAACATTGAAAGTTCCATTAAAATTGATCCAGCCGTTTCGGAGATTAGCTGGAACAAATAGACAGACCGACAAAAATAAATTCAAACGCACACCAGTTTAAAATAAGCCGTACGTTCAAAGATCCGGGTCCCAAGTTATTTGTACCCAATAATGAGGGTTGTAATGTCTGTCATTTCTAAATTAAAAAACCTATGACCTTGAAATATTTACGGGACAATAAATAAAGTACTATCTTTCTAACTAAAAAAGAATGAGTGAAATCGAACAACGCGTTAATGAATTACAGCTAAATACACGTTTTAACTTTCATCCCCTGTCCCAAGGGAACCGTGCTAAATTTCGGGATAAAAAGTATCCTATGTCCTACCTCGGAGTATAAACTCAAATCGTACCAAGTTTCATTCTAATCCATTCAGTAGTTTCGGCGTGATGCGCGGCTAAGATACAGACAGACAGACAGACAGACAGACAAAAATGAAAAAAATTACAGTTTTGGCTTCAGTATCGATTATAGAATGCCCTTCAAAAAAATTTTTCAAAATATCTTCAATGTACAGAATTGGATCTGTTACAGTTTTATTATATTATAGAAGATAGATACATTTTGGTACATATTGTAACTTTTTGCGTTTTCAAAGGAACAGCTGCTGAGTTTCTTGCCGTCTCATCTCAGCAGCATTTTTAATCCGTACTAATATTATAAATGCAAAAGTGTGTCTGTCTGTATAACCGATTTTGATGAAATTTGGTACAGAATTAGCTTAAATTCCGGGGACAGACATAGGCTACTTTTTATCCCGTCAAATTAAAGAGTTCCCATAGAATTCTTAAAGGTTCACCCGTTCAACCAATTTATACGTGGTACAGAGGTAGCTTGCGTCTCGTAAACTGACATAGGTAACTTTTATCCCGGAAAATCAAATAGTTTCTACAGGATTTTAAAAAACCTAAATCCGCGGGTCGAAGCCGCAGGCATCATGCAGTTTCGAAATATTTTTTTGTAACCTGTATCTTGGATACCTACTTTCTAGGTGAAACAAAATCGTTAGAATTTCCTTTAGACTCCAAGTTGAACTAACAAGTAAAGTAACTAGTTAAGTTATAGTAAGTTAGTTTGTTTCAAGTTGCGCGGTACTTGACAGGTGACCTCACGTTATCTCTTGCGCTTGACAGAGGATCTTGGCGAGTTTTAGTTGTGAAAAGCCGCAGGCAAATCCTAGAGCGTATAGTACCCACCCATGGATAATTATATCTATTCCAACGAGCGTAGAGTTCGTTTTTGTATGCGTAGCTTTTGCCTTACTTACCTATTTAGCCAGTGACAAGCTAGCACATAACTACCGTCCTACCTTTGTTGCAGGTGATGTAGAAAAATGTGACGATGCAGTCTAAGATAATACCCGTAATCGGTTATTACTCGGTATCGTACCGGAACGCTAAAAAGCGTTACCCCTTGGGTACCTCAGCCAGCACTGCGCTTTTTTAATAAAAATTGTGGGTCAACGAGCAAACGGGTCACCTAATGTTTAGTGGTTACCGCTGCCCATGAACATTTGCAGCACCAGAGGAACCACTTATGCGTTGCCGGCTTTTGAGGATGTTGACCCTTTCCAATGCGAGGTCTCTATTCCAGCACCTTGGGATCCCAACGTCTATCGGTTCTTCGAACTAAGTATGTGCCGCACCCATTGCCACTTCAGTTTCGCAACCCGCTCAGCTATGTCGGTGACTCTGGTACTTCAGATCTCCCCATATCTGATTTGATAGCGTAGCGAAACTCCGCTGAACACAAAACAGCTTACGTTGCTAAAAATAACAAAAGGATATTACGAATATATATAACAAGCCAATCAGCTAATCGTTGAAGATTATCCGGGAATCGGCAAACATTTTCCCGATCTCCAACCCTTTTCATATCGAAACAATCAGCTGATGGAGCGCCGATACACGGGCAAATTAAATTAGCCGCGAAGCGTTTGTGCAAAAATATAAATTTTATTATTTTTTCACAACCTAACGCAACTCTATGTAGCTACTAGAAATAGATATCCATACTAATATTATAAATGCGAAAGTAAATCTGTCTGTCTGTTACGATTTCACGCCTAAACCGCTGAACCGATTTTGATACAAAATTTGATACAGATATAGACTAGACCTTGGAGAAGGAGATAGGCTACTTTTTATCCCGGAAAACCCAACGGTCAAAATTGGAAAGAAGATGTCGCGGTCGAGTCGATGTGTTTATACCGACATAAGTAAAGGTAAAAGAAAAATTCAAATTGGTACAAAAACTTACCTATTACAAAAATAAAAATAAGTGTTAAATCCCCACTAGTATCAAAAATGCGAAAGTGGGTTTGTTTGTTGTTTAGTACTTCATTAACAAGCTACATATCGATGTAATTTTTTTCATTGGCTCTTTATCCCTGAAAAACATGAAGTTGTGGGCAAAAGCTAGTATAAAATATACTTTTAAAAACAGCACGATTAATTCTTTTTATAAATCTAGCTACAGCTAGGGTCTAACAAAATGCAAAACACTAACATTAAAGATAACAAATAAATTATCTTATTGCTCGAGTGGAAAACACTCCCAGAGCGATACGAACCGTTTAATCCTTTATAGAATACATTGAATAATTGAAAAATAAAGTAAAAACTGCACAAAATACATCCAGGTAAACCAAGAGGACCAATCCTATAATAATCCATTAAGATTTCGCCTCGCTCCGTCGAACACACTTCCAAACTCCCGTGAGGTAAATATTTCAACCTTTACCCCCCCCCCTCCCTCGCTGTACCCCTCCCTAAGTATAATGTATTCCACACCTCCCCCTCAGACCTCATCTTTCCATCCCTATTTTGCATGAAGGGGGAATTTAAATTGTGTAATCTAACTTTCAATTCATTCATATACATTCAACGCCATCTCTCGGTGATATATTGAAACTCGGATGAAATCTAAAACTCTTGGGTCATTTAGCCTTTAGGTTTTGCAGATCATCGTGCTCGCATTAAGAGCGTCTTATTTGGAAATCAACATTAATTTTAGAGTTGCTGTCTCATGCAGCACCAAAATTTTTGATTTCAAGTGATCCTCTTCTAGCAATGATCAAGTCTTTTTGTAGCGTCAGTTGGAAATATAGATGAGTCAGTTTCCTAATTAAATAACACGCTTTAAAAAGGGAAGTCGACAAAATCAACTCAAACCCCCAACTTCATGTAAATAAAATTTTCTGCAACCCGCCACTGAAACGACTAAAGTCTCGTCACCCCGTCTACTCCAATGCTCATGAGATGAGGCTTTTCAACCTGGCAGAGAGTTGGAGAGAGGAATGGAAGGTGTCCGGTGGGCCAGCGAACCTCGTCTCCGACCCCACAATAAAACCGAAGGGTTTCCAGCTGCCTCGTAAGTTGTGGTGCCGTCTGAATAGATTACGAACAGGGCATGGTCGCTGCAACTACCTTTTGCACAAATGGGGTTGGAAACCCTCCGCTATCTGTGACTGTGGCGAGGAGGACCAAACCATAGATCACATCATACAGCGCTGTCGTACCCACTCTTACCAGGGTTCACCTAAAGATCTTTTTGACCTCCCCCCTCAGTTTGTCTCCTGGCTGGGGAACTTGGGTATTGACTTATAAGTCTTTTTTAACATAACTAGTATATTTATTTGTAAGATAATCTGACATACATTTAAAATATTGACATAAAATTTTGAAGAAACATTTTCTCAATACACGCTTATTTATTAAACGCCATACGAAAAAGAAAGAAGTTTCCTAATTGATGCAAATGAGCTTACAGATTTGTCTTGAACCAAATGTACTAATGCTACTTCTGACCCCTGACCTAACGAAGCTTCTAAATCTTTGCGACTTTTAATAGCTTGTATGTTTATTAGTTTTTTACGCATATCACGCAACCTACGTTAGAAACATATGAAGTTATTGTAATAAGGTGGTTAAGATGCATCTGAGTTAAACAAAACTGTTAAAATATCCTGTAGGTATAGCGAATGATTCAAAGGTATGAAATTTGATGGAGACTTGATACCTTGTATCTATAGTTTTAAAGCAACTGTAACTACATAATATCGTTGGCTTCCTTTAATAGCTTGCAAAGTTCTTGATAATAAAATCCGAAGTGAATCCTTCTCTTGCGATATGAAAAAGTTATGATGAAAATTCAGTTGAGTTGTCAAATATAATTCTGTCTCCGAGCCGGGCTTTATACGTGGATTCCTTTGTCTTCATTTGGACTGCCATTTTTCTTGTTTATCTGCTATCTTCACTGATATAAAAAACTCCATATATTTGCAAGATAGTCTTGAGTAAATTTTCTTAAGATCTTTTAATTTCGGCAAGCTCTATAAGATGTTAGCGTGAATTAACTTGGATTCACATTTGTTGTAACGTCCAAGAGAATGAGAGAGAGTATGCGAAAATAGGCCTTAAATCATGTCGTCGTTTTCATAAGAAACATTGTAAACAGCGTATCATTTTTTGTTGATTCAAAAAAGTATAGAGCGGTCGATTCACAAGCACTTTAGTAATTGTAATGTATCTTTGTTTTTTATATCGACGGCAACCTGGAAGGAACAAAAACTGGCCATGTGCAAGTCAGGCGCGCTTGCCTAGGGTTCCGTGGTTTATAAGAAAACGTATACTATAAATAGTTATTTGGTAAAATTACTCGACGTTCTCAAAAACAAATCCATTTTGTTTGGGATCGCTTATCTAAGTTCTACACATTTTATTTTTTCTGTATTCTTCTTTTATGTTGTTGTTATTATTTTTGTACGGAACCCTAAAAAACGTAGCTCCTATTCCTCCTATGGCAGGCAGCTTCCATTTACTAAATGTCCCTTAATCAAATTACAGGCTGTGCCGATGTTTCGGCACCAAAATATACTCGTACCTTTCCGTAAGTGAGTCGCGCGACAATTTATAGTTATATTATTATGGGAAGATTGATATTTATATTTGTTTACCTTTTCTTCTTTACCCACTTTCACATTCCTTTTGGTAGTTTTTCTGGTCCTAAGGAAAGAAAAAATCTTGAATGAAGAGTTGTCCACTTATAGGAAATATTGGACTCACGTGTGCTCACGTCTCCTTTCGTGGTAACGATGTTTTTTAAACGGTTAATTTATTTATTTAAGAAAAAGTTTACTAAACGATAGGTTCTTTAATTTGATAACAATATAATTTAAAAAACCTTAAATACAAAATTAGCTCCTGATTCACGCGTGGATCAATTTCTGAGGCACGACATTAACCTTTGCGTAAAATTTATATTTTTTTATCTAAAATTGGCTCTGTATGTAAAAACTCTAATTTGTTAAGACTGTTAATAGTAATACGGAGTTTACATGCATCTCATCTGCACATTCTATTAAGTCTCGCATTAGTCACTCCACTACTGAGTAGCCTAAATTAAAAGCCTTAGAACTGCGATTCCATTTCACAACGACGATCTATCTACAAAGGGACGCATATTATCTTGCAGGTGTCCAAACGAGGTGTCTGAAAAGGTTTTATTCGACGAAAATTGCAATCAGTGCTAATGAACGTAGGGAGGGACCGTCCGTAGGTCTGACATCGTCAAATTAGCTTTTAAAAAGCCTAAAAAAGTATCAGATAAATGCATTATTTAAACCCCTATCTAATGAGTGGATTGAGTGAAAAGTATTAGCAGAGATTGGAATTCAGGATATCTGTGTTTTTATACTTTTTACCATTTGATTTTGTTGTTTTTTTTTTAGAATATTGGCCACGTTGAACGTGACTAATATTCCCCTTTCCCCTATAAATAATTGAAAGTTTGTGTTAGGATTGGGTGCGACAATAATGTAACGGGTGGGGTTTGAACCGTCGACCTTACGGTTTTCGATCCAGGCCCTACGACCGTTGCGCTGTTGAGGCTCTAAATTACTTACACTAATTATAATTACTATACACTTACTCTATTTATCGTGACTGCCTAAGTTTTGTAGCGGCTAGCTAATGAACAACTACGCAACCAAGTTCCCAACTACGGGCTGCTACATATAATTCTTGGCAGAAAAATTCAATCAGTTTCTTTTTGGGTCCGACCCGCGAATCGAACCCAGGACCTCGTGGTCCGCAATTGAACAGGCTAGGCCACTGGCTAGACCGATGTGGCAGTGAGGTGGTATTCGTCATAATGGAGTATTGGCAATGTGCCCAATGTAATTATGGAAATTGGGCTTTGTGGTGAACTCGCCTACCCAGTGCCGACGTGTTATCATTACATGTCCCTACGCCGCAACATCTTTATGACGTGTTTCATTGAAGGCTGATTGTATAGTTAACATCCAATAATTCATAATTATTAGCGTCAAAAAGACAACTCAATATTTAAACAAGAAAAAGCTCGTAAACTAAAACCCGACTACGCTTAGTAATTTAATAATTATTTAGTGTAAAGCGCGGGGCAAGCAGCTAGTAGCACCATCTGTTATGTCTATCCGAAACTAATTATTATATATCTAAAAAGCCGCGCGAAGGTCACTTCACGATTTTTTCGTAAATAAAATGTAGCCTATGTCACCCGGACCATAACAACGAATCAATAAACACCTCATTGATCAAAATCGGTCCAGTAGTTTAGGCCCTACGGTTGTACACACAGAATCTCATACAATAATCGGCCTCAAACATACATAAATACATACATGCATACATACATACATACATACATACATACATACATACATACATACATACATACATACATACATACATACATACATACATACATACATACATACATACATACATACATACATACATACATACATACATACATACATACATACATACATACATACATAGACTGCTAAAATCATAACCCTTCCTTTTGGCATTGCCGTAGTCGGGTAAAAAGACAACTGAATATTTAAAAAATCCACGATGTGCAGTAGTGCCCCCTTGTAGAGTCTAGTCTAAGGCTTTAACATATTAATATCCTCAGTCCAAATCATCATGGTTTAGTAAGCAATCAGTACCTTTGCAACATACACCTGAAGAACTAGAACCTATTGGAGTATTGTGACAAATTGTATACCTGGCATCTACACGATCTATTTACAATAAATCCTTAGTCCCAACGGCAGTAACACTGCAGCATCAGGTTGAGGAGTTGGAACCCCCGCATTATTACTTACATTTTATTGTATTTCCATGTACATATGTGCAGAAGAATCCCTTGAAGCAGAAAAACATACAGAGTTATTTTGCTCCAATGTTAGGATAGTGCCATATTTGCTTTTTAACCCCCGACGCAAAAACGACGGGGTGTTATAAGTTTGACGTGTCTCTGTGTGTGTGTGTGTCTGTCTGTTCCCCTGTGGCGCTCAAACGGGTGGACCGATTTGAATGCGGTTTTTTTGTTTGAAAGGTGAATTAGTCGAGAGTGTTGTTAGCTATGTTTGATGAAAATCGGTCCAAGATGGCCGCCGTTACAAATTAGCGGATTACATATTTTTTCACAACTCACTTAATATGGGTATCAAATGAAAGGGCTTGACTAGTAGAATAGCACTATTGCAAATTCAAGATGGCCGCCGCCACAAAATGGCGAATGTCGGGGGTTTTTTAAATTTTTAATTTATACTTGTATAATAGTTACAGTACTCCGAAGAAAAAAATGCATTGTTTGAAATTCTACTTATAGGTCTAGGCCTTAAGTGGAAAAGCGGTAAATGAAAAAAAAATTGTAGTACCATTGAAGACACCTAGAATAAACCTTATATATTCGTACTTAAGACATTTATTTTATCGTTTCATGTAGTGCCCAAGACAGGTGTAAGTAAGTAAAGAAGCCCAAAAAAAGGTTTCTGCGACACTTATAGTTAAGAAAGTCCCTACATCACCATTTACCTTAATAAATCCGGCAAAACAATGGGCGACCAGTCGCATATAACATTTGTAACCTTTTTCGACGACTCAAGATAATAAAACTTTTTCTTAGTGGCAAACAGGACAAAAGGTAGCTGCTTATTCTCGACAAACAGAGCAAGTAGTCTGAAAGACTAGCTCCAGTCACACACTTGTAAACTTGATACGTATAAAGCATTTGCTATATTTTAGGAAAAATTGAACTGACTTAAAAATACCCTCGATTTTTCCAGAATCGCATCATTAGACCCTAACCTGATGACCATGGGACCACTTAGGAAGTATACCCTTTCAAACAAAAGAAGAATTTTGCAAATCGGTCCAGGAGTCTGAGTAATCGGTGAACATACTCGTACATAAAAAATCCGACGAATTGAAAACCCCCTTTTTTGAAGTCGGTTAAAAAAGAAACTGTACCAAAAATACTATTAGATCTCCGCTCTATTTTTGGATATATCTCAGTGGCATGAACCAATAGATAAGTAATATTTAAACACCGCTATGTCGCACGGTTAATTTTAACTGCAATTTATTTATTTACCATTGCGAGTCATGAGTACGGACTCGCACATGACTATGTAAATGAGCTGTATTATCATCGACAACTTTATTTCCCTCCCCATTGTCCCCGAGACACAATGCGCCATAACTTATAGATTTTCTTACTTTGCCGTTTTAAATGGAGAGCTGAGTTTCCTTTAAGATCCTTGCTGTTAAAATATCTAGACAACTAAGGTCTAAAGCAGACACCGATTTTAATCGGTCTCAAGAACTGTATAATAGACTTATTTTTTGTTCGTATTTTTCTTCAAGTGCTTCTCTTTACTGCAAGTTACCAAAACTTCTTGTGGCTGGGCGGGAATAGTTCTGCGACTGTCTTTATGTTAACTGACTCCTAATTGCCTGTTTCACCACCTTCTGATAAGTATCGGATAGCCTAAACGTAAGTTTTGTCACTTTCTTACTTTATATCAAGTGACAAAGACAAAAGTTGTGAATAAGCTATCCGACACTTATCAGAAGGTGGTGTAACAGGACCTTAATATTTTAATTTACACTCGCTGTGTAGCCCTTTCGTTGCATCAGTGCAATAAATGCTCTTCCATGATGTATTTTATCGATTTTAAGTCGATCGTCGGCGTGTGACCTTAAGCTTCTTGCTGTTAAAATATCTAGAGAACTAAGGAGATATAATTTTAAAGATGACAAGCTTACAGCCTCTTCAGGTGGACGTAATTGAAAATTGCCAGTAATGACCTGCTTTGTTTCGTTACAATTTGTACCGTAGGGTTGTTGTTTTAAAGTTTATATTCGTTTGGAGTTTTAATTATTTAGTTGTAGAAATGAAATGAAGACAATGGGTAGGGGGGCTGTCTTGTGTGATTAAGGTGCAGACAAAGGGTTTGACGCTCAGTTTCGTTAGCGAATGAGGGTATTTTTATTTTTTTAAATGGTATCGGGAATAAAAATAAGAATCTATATGATTTTTAGTCAATTTGTGACCTGCCCTACCCTTAGCGCTGCAAGGACTTGTATGCAAAGTATAGCTGTTTCTTCCAGGGACATAATATAAGATCACACTATCACACTATAATATTATAAAGGCAAAAGTTTGTGTGTATTGTATGTACTCGTATGTGTATATTTATGTGTATGTTTGTTACTCTTTAGCGTTGCAACTACTAAACCGACTTGGCTGAAATTTGGAATAGAGATAGATTATACTGTGAATTAAGCTGTGATAGCCTAGTAGTTAGGACGACCGACTTCTAATCGCAGGTCGTGGGTTCGATTCCGGGCACGCACCTCTAACTTTTCGGATTTATGTGCGTTTTAAATATTTAAATTGTCTGTCTGTGTGATTCGGTGGCCGTAATTCGATCGGGACTCGGGAGGACATTGTTTTGGCATCGTCATTTATCACTAGATGAGATAAGGCACTAATCTATACATTATACAAGTATAAATTAAAAATTTAAAAAACCCCCGTCATTTGCCATTTTGTGGCGGCGGCCATCTTCGATTTGCATAGTACTATTCTACTAGTCAAGCCCTTTCATTTGATACCCATATTAAGAGAGATGTGAAAAAATATGTAATTCGCCATTTTGTAGCGGCGGCCATCTTGGATCGATTTTCATCAAACATAGCTAACGACACTCTCGACTAATTCACCTTTCAAACAAAAAACCGCATTCAAATCGGTCCACCCGTTGAGCGCTACAGGGGAACAGACAGACAGACACACACACACACACACACACACACATATCAAACTTATAACACCCCGTCGTTTTTTGCGTCGGGCGGGGGTTAAAAAATAAGCTGAAGAAAGTTTTAATCAAAAACTCCACCACTAAAGAGTGTTGACGCTAAACCAGCCCCGGGGGACCCGAAAGTATCATGTTTACAAAGACAACGGAGTTCCTGGGAGCAAACATCACCGTCCAGAAGTTTTTAACGTTCATCGTGAAGTTGTTAACGAATAAAAATCCCAAAAAGAGCCAGTGCCGCACCCTTTGAAACTATTGCGGTGAGTAGGTACTCGGTTTGATTGAGTTTAGCTTTACCACCCACATAATGATGTCATATTTCAACCAATTTACACAAAAACTTAACCCTAGGTCGGTCGCGCTAGTTTTTGTAACTTCGTCGGTCGCATGGGGTCTTTGAAAGCCCCGTTTTATTTTATATTTTTTTATATAATTTCTTCGTATATGCTGATTTTTTATTTATGTATTAATAAGGTACTAAGATGTATTTTAAAATAAAAGTATAATAATCTTTTAAATCTTTATAAGATTACGTCAGTCTCAGTCCCACTAAAGAAAAACATTTTTGACTCATTTTCGGCAACTTTAGTTTAAATTAATATAAAACCAATCATTTATTATATTTTCTTTCTAAAATCAACACAAACTATCAAAATAAGACTTATTTTAACGAAATCACAAAAAACAACATGAATGAATTCATATACATTAGTAAATTTTTACACCTCATTTTGCAATTTCGAACAGCTTGCGCAATTTGATGCTGCATGTCTCGGGTATATATTCTGGTGACATGAAAAGCATCCAGTGGACAATATGTGCATCTCTTTCTGGACATTTGTGTGTGGCTGATTTTCACATCGATTTTGCAGCACATCAGGACCAAAAAGCGCTTCATGTGCTGCCACGCCGGAGCATTCTCGGGAGGGTGTTTATAATCATCAAAAAGATGAAATGCATGTGTTTTGAAATAGTCTTCGCGTATCTTGGTCCTACTTGGCTAATTATATTCCAATATTGTCTCTGAGTGAAGGATTAGGAGCAGTTATCTTCCAGCTAAATATCGTTTTATTATTTCCATGGCGTAGTTTTCCGACTAATAACATAAATGTGGTTGATGTTAAATAAATAAATAAATAAATGTTATTTGTCGAGCCAGTGGAACCTTATCCTCATCATCGTCGTCTGAATCCAGTTATTCGGGCAGCTCAGGATGCCTCAGAATCAGTTTCAAGAGAACTTTTTTCCATTACATCAGGTCCAAAATCAAAATGTTTACCAATGTTTCATCGATCGTAACATCTACATCATCTTCGGACTGTTTTTCTAGCCTTCAGACAATTGCTGTTTTTTTTTAAATATTCCATTTTCGGTTAAATTTAACATAATGTAAGTGTCAGCCTTCAAACAAAAAATGTTACACGTTTTGTCGCGTGGGGTCTTTTGAAGCCCGCGCGCAAAACAAACGTTTATCATGCGCAAACGCAGTGCGCTAAATCAGTGATAACTGCTCTATTTTATACTTAAGTATATTTTAGGAAGCTACTATAAATCACAAGTTCGTATCATAACTATTAAAAAAAATATGACAGTTTTTGCAAACCCCGGGCTTTCAAAGACCCCATGCGACCGACCTAGGGTTAACAAATGATACATCTAAATCTTCCTCATTAATTACTCTGTCTATTGGTGAAAGCCGCATGAAAATCCGTTCAGTAGTTTTTGAGTTTATCGAGAACAGATAGACAGATACGGTGAGGAACTTTGATAATGTAGTGATAGTTAAATATACTAAACTTGGAATAGAAGCAGTGTTGAATTCAAATTGAATTCTTTTTCAGGCTTTTAGATGTTCCAATTTAAAAGTCTGAAAAATTATTCAAATTATTTAATTTTAATAAGTTATGATCATTCAGAGATCGAAAGAAAGAGACCGCGCGAACATAGCCCTGAATGTTGGTCACATCTAATCTGCTCTCCTCTTTCTTCTCTCTTTCCTCCCTCTCTTCTCTCTCTCCTCTCTCTCTCTTCTCTCTCTCTTCTCTCTCTATCTCTCTCTTTTCTTATCTAAGAGAGGCAGACGACGCACCTATTTGTATTGTTATTCCCACGGTCACATACAGATACCTACTCGTAAATGGCGAAAATTCGAAAACGTAGTTCCGAGACCACGATCCCCAAAGTTGAGTAAACGATGCGAAAATAAGAAGGAAAAATTGAAACAGGGTTTTTTTTTTGTAAGAAAAGACTAGATAAGTGTAGAGATCTTAACGATAAAGATCTTAACGATGCTTTACCTAACAGAACAAAAAATTGCTAGGAAAAGATAAAATACGAAAGATGCGGGTATTTATTACCTTTAGCCTAATTAATATAATAGAGCTTTTATGAAACCGAGCGTAAGTAATTTTAATGTGAGCTACTTGCAATATCTAGATAAAAAATACAAAAATCTGGAATGAAAAGCAAAATGATTCCGTGGTACTCCACTAATACATTAGGTAGCTCTGTTGAATAAATAAATTATTTCAATTCATAATAATCAACGTAACCTAAATTCACAATGAATATTTATTATATTTTTAGAATATTTAAAATTCTCAGAAAATATCAGATACTTTTTTCTCTTTTTATTTTAAGAATATTCATAATTGAAAGCTTTCGTGTCCGACGCTTTTGTCTGCGTTAAATTGGAAGCTAAATTGCTTCTTAAAAATTCGCTAAGTTCGCTAAGATTCTAATTTGTCATTTTTGAACGAGCATTTTGGCTATTGGAGGCAAAGCAAATGAAAAGAAGAAAGAAAGTACGTGCGCGGCATCGTATGCGGATGCTGTACGAATAAAAAAAGTTAATCTATAACTACTAATAAATAAGGAATGAATACATTTTGAAAGTCTTGTAGAGTAGTTACCTATCCTAATAATATTATACCTAAATGTGAAAGTGTGGATGTTTGGATGTTTGTTACTCATTCACTCAAAAACTACTATAGATGGATTTGGCTGAAATTTGGAATGTGTGTGTTGAAGTGGTTTGAATTGAAGTGGTTATTATAGAACGCGACGCGTGGCTTATATTTTTAAAAAGTCCGCGGAAGCTTTGTTATAATCTCACTCCCCAGGCCTTTAGCTATTTATTACAAAAAAAATCAAGCCTATCTCTTGCTCCGTTGCTGCGTGATAGAAGGACAAACCAAGTAACGAACACACTTTCGGATTTATAATATTAGTAAGGACTAGCTTTTGCCCGCGGCTTCGCCCGCGTGAATTTCGGTTTTTCACAAATCCCAAAATCTCCGATTCAAAATAAAAATTACGAAAACGCAGGATACATCCGCACGCACACAGAATAATGAATAAGAGAGAAGTGCCCTTTACATCAAATTGTATGGAAACCTGCTGTCGTTAGTTTGTCCCCACCACTTGCTACAAAATGCTATATTACATACTGATAGGTCAGTGCAAGCAGCACCAGCAAATATAGACTTTATCGTTTAGTACACAGCGTTCAATTTCAATCACCGTACATCACACGTTATCGATGTTGAGCGAAGGCGCCCGTTCCATGAAAAGTCTACGTTTTAGTGAAGGAATATATTTATATAGTACAAGTACCATTGCGTCCTAAGACCGACCGATTCAATGTTTGATTTCTACTAAGCAAGTAATGGTTTTTGTTCATAATGAGATACAGACTTCTCAATTTAACACTTTTTGAGCATAATGTAAATATACAAAGTAATGTTTTCTTGTTTTTTATGGAAAATAACAACAATAACTTGTACTTAAGTGTGAAATGAGATGCCATCTTTCGTGTGATTTACTTTTTTGCTTGATTTTTTTCAAACAACCACTGAACAACACGGCATTTTGTTAAAAATCGAGAGCGGTGAAGCGATCGTTGGACGACATTCGACTAAAGACAAAAACGGTTCTCAGGTGTATTTAACGCCAGAAGAGTTCTCAGGAACCACGCCCCCTTGCCATATCTCTCTTATTCATTTATCTATGCGCACGCATTAGCTCCCTCGTTCGAAATCACAGATTTCGAAATGGAGATTGGAGCATGCACCCTCTTCACCGCACCCGCCCGCCGCGCGTCGGCGTACGTATGGCAGGCGCAGGGGCGCGCGGCACGGGGAGTTCCGTGCAGCGCGAGCGTCGGCCGTCGCACGCAGTGAAAATACCTATCAGGGCGTTTTTTAACATAGGTACTTACCGATTTCAACACAACTCCTTTTTTGAAAGTCGGTTAAAAAAGTAGCCTATGTTACTCCTTTGTTAATCCTCTACTTGTCTGTGAAAGTCCCGTCAAAATCGGTTCAGCCGTTCCGAAGATTAGCCCGTTCAAACAGACAGACAGACAGACAAAAATTTTAAAAACGTGTGATTCGGTTATGGTATCGTTCAAATAACCATATGAGCTTAGTATGTGGTAGTTATTTCGAAATTACAGACAGACACTTCAATTTTATTTATTAGTAGTATAGATAAGTGAATTGCTAAAAATAGACAACATGCTGTCCCGGAATTAAAGACAGTTACATTTCTATGACCTTAATATTGAGAATTCTGTGGTCAGCATTGACCATGATAATAATTATAATCTGCTTATTTTATATTCAATTTATTTCATAAATATTTTCGACGGCAGAACTTGAAGTGTAGAGATCTTTTAGGATTATGATACCCTGGTAGAGCTATATCGTTTGAAGTGCAATAAAACTTTGCAAAGCGTACACGAATTCGATTCCCGGGAGCACAATAGGATTGATTTACCGTGACCAATTTCCCGTACACGGGGAATACAATGTTTACTTTATTTTTAACCGGCTTTGGAAAAGGAGAAATTCGATAGTTATGCGAAAATTTCTGAAACTTCATAGAGCAACTAGAACTGCAGTAGTAGTTAGCTTGTATAGTAGTTTGCTAATTGACAGACAGACAGACAAAAAGTTGTAAAATCCATTAGAGAATACCAAAAGTTGGTAAATGGTTTCTGTAGGCAAACTGTTTATTACATAGTGTTCGTTCCAAGTGGATTCCATATAACAGGCAGTGCTTCCGTTTAAGGATTTAAATATAAAATGTACCTATTTTAATACTTATTTAAATTTCATTTTAAAATTTTTAATCTATGCTGAGTGCGATGTGGACAATTTTTTTTTTGTTTTTCATTATTTTTTTTAGTTATACTTACTCGTATTATCTAAGAAAATAAAAGTAAGGGCATTATAGACATTAATAATGTGTAATTCCTATTAAGTAAAAAATATAACTTAGTAGGTAGGTACAGTAAGGCCACAGTTTCATTGTATGGTATTTTAATTTGTTTTGTGCTTCGTCAGCGCGTATTGTACGTTCCCACGTGTTATCATCACAGGCGAACTTCATATAGGGCACAGAGTAGCTTTGACATAGAGGTTGTATATCAATAAATAAACACTCTAAAAATTCACTACCATATAGTAAAGTCTTCTTTCGGTCTTAAACGTATGGATGCGTGTTAAATATGTTCTGCCAAAGCAGGTCCTCTTTGGAGAATATGTACACTGATAGAAAAATTATGTGTATGAATATATATATAAAAAAAAAACGACAAGTAACGTAATTATATTCATAACCTTTGAAAACGAATGCGCGCCGAAAGTGTTGCCGAAAATGTTGCTGAAAGTTCACCCAATTTTTGAAAGATTTTTTAATTCTACATCCAATACAATACCATTTACAAAACATTTATAATATTATCATTTTATTAAAAAAATTAACCCGGTAACAGTACAGATATATATTTCTATCGTTATGAAGAAAATCCAGTTATCAGTCATGGTTCGAATTACTTAACAAACGTAATAAACAGATGAAACATCACTACGCACGAATAAATGAATACAGTTATAAATAAACTACTTTTGTGGAATTCATATAATATGAGTGACACATTAATAACAGATAAGTAGAAATTATTGCTGATTTTATATCTCAGTAAGCCATAATAAAATTTATGGCTAATTAGATAGCATCTTATAAGAAATAGATTGGTTCTTAAGCTTGGTACACACGCAGATACTTTTTGAAACATAGCCCAAGAACTGACTATGACGTAAGTATGTCTATAGACAGTATGGTTATAGTGTATAGACAGTGTTACGTATAGTTTTATACATGTCAGTAATAGAGTCACTTGTGAGAAGTGTCGGGGGTGTGGCAGACCAAATGTCAGCGTTGTGCAAACATGCTCGAATTTTATTAAATGAATTAAAGAACTTTGAGCGTACTCTACATACTCTTCGAGCTAGTTGTGCCCTCATGCAGATATTCGAAAATACTTGATGAGCTCTATATATTAAGCATGCACCTGCCTACCGGTTTTCTATTGGCTATACTTTCGTGAGTGTGCTCAGGAACATAACAACCTTGTTCCTCCTTCACCGTTCTACCATAGAACTGCAAGAAGAGGTGAGCGTTGGCATCCTTATGTTGGTTGACATCCAATCTACTCATGAAAGCTTTTCTTTCATAATGTATGATACGCTCCGCTCAAGTGTGGAACGCCCTCCCGACCTCCGTGTTTCTTGTAACGTATAACTTGAATGCCTTCGAAATTTAAGAATGAATATGCGTAAGCTAGGTAAGCGCACTTCAATCTATTGTTGATTATTATTTTCCATCAGGCACAATTGATGTCAAGGGCTAGCCAATGCAATAAAAAAGAGTTAGTGGCTCCCCACTCCATGCAAGTATAGGCCTACGAACATAACTTTTCTCGATATTGCATCCCAGTTGCATCCACTATAAAAGTTAATTGAATGAACAAAAACGTTGGGAATGTACATATGTGTAGACCGAACATTATATACATTATGAAATATGCACATATTAGCCTAAATCTCATTTATATCAAACGTCTTTATTAATAGAGTTTTACTACAATAGGATTAGTGAGTCATTTGACACATCGACTGTTAAACCCATAATTTTATGTTCGAAATCTTTTAAATATGGCAGTGGGAGTGATATATGGCTCAAAAGTTGCTTCAAAATAAATGGCATAATTAAACTGTTCAATCTGTGTTTGAGGCTTAACTTTTTTTTAATGAACCGCTATATTGCAACTATTATTATCTTTTTTGAAACATTATTTTTAATATTAATAAAATAAACGTAAGTTATATACATGTATTTCGTAACAGAAATGTTTCAAATTCTATCACCCTAGAATTGCGATTTCTACCGGTTCTTCGAACTATTTACCCGGTCCATTGCCACTTCAGTTTCGCAACTGGTCTACGTCAATGATTGGTCCTGGATCACTTAGAGAAACTCCGAGCATACATATGTATGTATACGCTCGTACCACTCTCCATCGCTTACGGACTGACTCTGAGGTCATATCATCATCATGATCAACCCATTACCGGCTCACTACAGAGCACGGGTCTCCTCTCAGAGTGAGAAGGGGTTTGGCCATACTCTACCACGCTGGCCAAGCGGATTGGCAGACTTCACACACCTTTGAGAACGTTATGGAGAACTCTCAGGCATGCAGGTTTCCTCACGATGTTTTCCTTCACTGTTAAAGCAAGTGATATTTAAATACTTAAAACGCACATAACTCCGAAAAGTTAGAGGTGCGTGCCCGGGATCGAACCCACGACCTCCGATTAGAAGTCGGTCGTCCTAAGCACTAGGCTATCACAGCTTAAGGTCACTATCATATAGGTTACTATGACTCAGAGCTGTATGTTATCATCGGCAACACGCACTGTTTGAAGACTTGCGTCTTTCAATCCAGAGGGATTTTAGACCAGAAGGTATATCGAAGCGTTCCAGCTGAATCGGATTCGGTGGTAAAAATAGGTAAATATAGTGAAAGAATATAATTATTTAAACTCTTTCTGTGTCGTCATTACTCTACATTGCGTAGGGCCTAGAACGCGCTGGTACCAAAATAATGGATCCTCTGAATGGCTTAAATGCTAAAGCACTTAGGCATTGTAATGGCTTTTCTTTGTCGAAAACTAGGCTTTCGGTCATTAGTCTTATCGTCTGGTTTTGTACGTCTGGTATTGTTAGTAAAAAATATTTGATTTGCCCTCGGAAGTGATACATAATAAATGATAATATGTTTTTGACATACATAGTGCTCAAATCTCATTCTATTTACGGTTTTCGTACCAAAAGCGATAAAAAGGGAACCGTTGCAATTTCGTGCGTCTATCCGTGTGATTCATCTGCTCATTGCAATTGCTACTCATTGCTTACGACTTATAATTTCACATTCAGGGCTTCATTTGTATATTCTAAAATATGTTTTTATTTCCTCTCAAGCCGCTTAGATTTTGAATTATTCATACAAAAGTTAAAAAATTTGCAATACAAAAATCGTGACACATATTTTTGAGAATATTACAGTAAGTATAAAGGAAACGATGCCTGCATCTCACTTTTTTTTAGAAATCAACAATAATCCTGCACTTACCAACCAACCAACTTAGTTATGCAATCCTGAACAAACATTATTACGATTCCTTCAAAGATATATGGAAGCCTCGGTACTCGAGTCTACTCGTTTGTTTTTATATTTGCTGTAATATAATATTTCGAACAGTTTTCAAACTGATGTCGTAACGTATCATGCTCGCCACGAATGTTACATTAAGACATATTTTTAACCCCCGACGCAAAAACGACGGGGTGTTATAAGTTTGACGTATGTATCTGTGTGTGTGTGTATGTCTATCTGTTCCCCTGTGGCGCTCAAACGGGTGGACCGATTTGAATGCGGTTTTTTTTTTGTTTGAAAGGTGAATTAGTCGAGAGTTTTGTTAGCTATGTTTGAAGAAAATCGGTCCAAGATGGCCGCCGCTACAAAACGGCGGATTACATATTTTTTCACAATTCCCTTAATATGGATATCAATTGAAAGGGCTTGACTAGTAGAATAGCACTATTGCAAATCCAAGATGGCCGCCGCCACAAAATGGCGAATGTCGGGGGTTTTTAAAATTTTTAATTTATACTAATTAAATTAGTCGTTTTTAGTCGTTTTCAGTTCGATACACGCAGTCAAATGTTAACACCATTGGGCCCAGATTCGTTGTAATTGTACAACAATATATACTACTTTGTTGTAATATAATATTTTGAACAGTTTTAAGACTCGTATGAAGTAGTAGTGGGTATAGTTAAAGAACTACGTGTATAAATTTGTAGCGAGAAGGGGAGGGCAGCGCTCTCCGGCCTATCAAAACAGCGGCCGACACGTTTCGGCTTTTAGTTCCTGATGTCTTTCCGGATACTTCGCCCCCAGCCCGAATGAACTACTTGTTCTCAATTTGACAATAATTCCCGACTGCTCGAACGTAAGTACTCTTTGCGAAGAGTCGGCGCGAAACTTTGTGATAGTAATTTTTGATGACATTAAATAAATATCAGAGGAGATATAGTCTAACTAGAGTTGAATGTGAAACATTGTTTTTCTTTTGTTCTTTTTCAATATTTTTGTTCATTACGAGAATACTAAATGGAATTAGAACATAAACAATTTTGAAAATCAAATAAAGAAATCCGTAAAAAGATCGATCACCACTTGCGCCAAAATGACTAGGGTGGGTTGCATCATAGGCGGTTATTAAACAAGTTTATTAATTAAAAATTTAAAAACCCCCGACATTCGCCATTTTGTGGCGGCGGCCATCTTGGATTTGCAATAATGCTATTCTACTAGTCAAGCACTTTCATTTGATACCCATATTAAGGGAGTTGTGAAAAAAATATGTATTCCGCCATTTTGTAGCGGCGGCCATCTTGGATCGATTTTCATCAAACATAGCTAACAACACTCTCGCCTAGTTCATCTTTCAAACAAAAAAACCGCATTCAAATCGGTCCACCCGTTTGAGCGCCACAGGGGAACAGACAGACATACACACACACAGAGACACGTCAAACTTATAACACCCCGTCGTTTTTGCGTGGGGGTTAGTAAAATTATTTCATAATCGCACTTTTGAAACGCAATAAATATGCCAAACTCAAACATTGACAAATCTAAGACCACCCGTGCCTCTAAATTAATAGAGTCTTAAAAAGCACATCATAATCTAACTCATTAGAGAAGAATTTAATTTATGGGCTTGAAGGCGACGGCCTAATGCATCTCGGGGAATGGAATATACGAGTGGTAGATGTGAATTGAATAGATTTAACTTCTCTAATGATGTTTCAAATAACACGGCCATACATCATCTTTTTGTCTCAAGTCCAATTATCCATGAACTCAAAACAAATGTCAGATAAGGGCTTGAATAATTCCAAATAAGTAATTAAGTCCTATGCATAATAATGTCATATTAAGTGCAGTAGCAACAATACAAATGTTCGATCAAGAACATAGGAAAATAAAATTGATTTATTTTTCTCAGAAAGTAAACCGACTAAATGTCAGAGACAGAGAAATGAATTTTATAGGAAATCTAGACCCACATTATGATTAATAGGAATAAGAAGTAATCCTATTATAGTACTTACATAACTCGTATTTTTGTATTAATTTGCCTTTACCGCAACTTCCTAATAATATTTTTTAATATAGGTATTTTCTCTACTTATTTCTGATCCAAATCTAAGATTTATAAGTAGGAAGTTCCGATGTTCCGTTAGTTTTGCTCTTAATACTTAATTGAAAATATACTATCCTAAACTAGCGTATTAAGATCAGTTACCTCAGCCCAATCACGTCTTCCTATGTCACGAAACCCATTTCGATATAATTCAGCATTTCTAAATGCATGCATAAAAACTAATTTAATACCTACCACAATATTAAATGGTGGCAGTTCGGAACCGCACAATATTATTCTCTGTCCCGGCGTACATATTTCATATCGAGCTATCAATCTTGCGCCCACTCCGTCCAGAGATTTACGCGCGGGACAGCGGCTCTTTTCATTTTTATTCAAATTTTAATACCCATTTGATGAGTTTATTTAATTTAATACGTCCAGCTGAACGGCTCAAACGATTTATTGTCCGAGATACAGCGTCCGATACTTATGTAAATTCCCTTGATTAGAAAGCGTCTTCGATTTGTAATTTGTTATTGTTTTATGGTGACTGTTTTATTAATAGTTTTAATTCTATTACTTAGTAGCTGGTGACTGCGACTTCGTCTGCGTATCTAAAGGGCTTTCAAATGTTTGATCTTTATTTAGCTGATGATCTGACTCCCACTTTAACCATTTAGTTTTTGTTCTTCCCTTTTTATTATTAATAATTTTAATTCTTTTGCTTCGTAGTTGAAGACTGCGTCAAATAGGGCTACAAAATCCTCTACCAATAGGTCTATTAAATGTTTATCTTTCAGTTAGCTGATATCATCACAACTTTTGCAATTTAGAGATTTTCGAATCGTTCCTTCTTGGTTCGATTACAATATCAATGATATGTATTTATCTTTATCATGTATCTATCAGAAATAAATATATTATTATATTATTATCATATCATCTGTTAGATCTCTATCAAAGTATTTGAAATCGTGATATTGCTTATTTCTCGTTAGTAGGTTAGTACTTAGCATTGCTTAAAGTCATTGCTTTTATTAATTAGGTAAATCAGCACTGTAGATGAAGTGTTAAGTTTGACAACAATTTCTTTAATGTTTTTTCGCCATTCATAGGTTTTTTAAAGATTTTAACAGACGTTCCAAAGAATTTTCCACAGAAAAGACGACAATTTTTTTTTGTATATACATTATTTTTGTAGATGACATAAATCATGGTCGTTTCGTTAATACCACTAATTGATTCCTATACAGCTTGATCTATTAGTAAAAATCTTGTGCTCCGGAACCGGTGTTCAAATATTACACGGAATTATACTAATTTTATCACTATTTCGTATCAGCTTTAATTAGTCTATTAATTTTATTATACTTTATATTGCTTTTCGTATGGTGTTAAGCGGGAACACGTTCTGGGTCGGTTAGTCTGTCGACCTATCTTGTTTCTGAATCTGCTTATTAATCTCATCAAAGTTTAACTACTCGTATATCAAGAAGTTAACAATTTCGTTCTTTTAGATATGCTTTCGTTGCTTTTATTTGATGAGATATCAAGCTTCTTACACAATACAGTAACTGTCATTTTATGCATACAACTAGTTAAAAAATATATAAGTACGCTAAGTGATATTCGATGGAAAGGATTAGCTATTAATTATAATTTAACTGCGGTTGATTTTGGTAGTTAAGTAATCCTCAAATCTTCGCCCCAGATCTTCAATTGCAAATCTTGAAAATACATGTTTTTAAGTTACTCTACAACTTATAGGAATTCGAATAATCTCTTAGCTGTCATAAAAATATTTTATCGTAGGTACAAATCTCAATGTTATCTGGATATTTATCTATAACAGGTTTGTGAGCAATAAATAATATCTGAAATTATACTGGTTGCAAAGAATGTAACTAAACCATCATAATAATTCAATGAACTTAACTGGTTAAAAATGCTACTAGTGTTCCTTCGATATTTCAAAAACGAATATGAATAATTATACCATTAAAAACAGTGTCGTCTTTCCCCTTAATTGCACACCACTCAAATGGCCGTAGATAAAATTAATCTGTACAAAAAAAAATTTGCATTCCTATCGGCATTCCGTAGCAATTTTAATCGTCCCTCATTAAGCACATCGCTCCGCGTAACCACGCGGTTTAACGACGGCCATTTTGAATTAATTTCACGCCAAACAAAATGGCGTCGCAACCGCCATGCCGAATAATAAAATTTTTATTAATCTAGACACAAATGGTGATAAATTAAGGAGCGATTATCACTTTGGAAGCCGACGATTGGTTGCCTTATCTTAGGCCGAATAGCGCTTAGGAAAATACTGGGTAAGGTCTTTGTGTTTCTATCTGGGAGTGTACTGAGGAGTAGTTTGATCCTATACCACCGTTGCTTTTTATAATAGCCCCGCACGCCACTGCTACCAATTGCACCCCCAACCACCTTGTTATTCGACCATCGTTGTGCCCGATCTGTGTGCCAGATCATTCTTTCCACGTACACACAAATGGACCTCCCTTCGGCAGTTTTCCCACTAAACTTTAATATGGGGTTACTCAAATTCCTAAAAAGCCGATGCAAATTTTGTCTGGTGGGTGGCTTTAACCGTGGCTAGTTTACCACCCTACTGGCAAAGTCGTGCCGTTCGCGATATAGCGTTCTGCGTTGTATCGTAATCTACATCTACACTAATATAATAAAGCGGAAGAGTTTGTTTGTTTGAACGCGCTAATCTCAGAAACTACTGGAGCGATTTCAAAAATTCTTTCACCGTTAGATATGTACGTGATCCCTGAGTGCTATATAGGTTTATATATTATGTACCACGAGCGAAGCCGGGGCGGACCGCTAGTTAGGAATATGTTTTTAATAAAAACTGCTATACCTCTTCCAAGTTAGCCCGCTTCCATCTTAGTCTGCATGGTCACTTACAGTCGAGGCACAGTAGTTATTTTAATCCGGAAAAAGTCCTAAAAATACATATTAATTGTAAAGCTAACGAAAAAATCTCTCATACAGTGTTTATTAAATAAATAGTAGGTTTATAATAGTATTTGCGATGTGAACATTTCTAAAGAGTACCTACCTACCTATTTAACTGCTATAAAGGGAATGGAATATCTCGTTCGCAAAGTAAACCGCATATGAATTTTTCAAACAGCTACGATCAACAAAGCAATTGTACAGTCAACATATTAAAAAGTCCCACATTACAGAGCGTGGACTTCATATAAAATTAAACTTCTCTCGACGAACTATTCTATACTCCGTTTATTATTTTCTATTTAACAGAGTTTCGGTCAGTCACAATAGGTGACGATTAATACTTTATACAAATATCAATAAATCATTTTATCGATTCTATTTTTTCACAGAATATAATCTACATAATATGTGTAACGTAATTTGGATTCGATTTTTAATTTTAAAACTGTTAACGTAATATCCCCTATAGAGTTACGAGTAGGTCCCCTATAAAACGGACATTTAAATTAACAAGGTCCCACTTGAGGGAATACATTATTTTCTGAACCTTAACTTCTGTTGTTTCAAGATTCTTTTTTATTTTCAAAATTTGACTACCTATGTATGTTTAGGCCTTTTTGCGATTGCAAGTTTCATTACTGTGCCAAATACTTTGCAGTTTTAATAGTTTCTGAATAAAAGAGCTGTGTCACGCAGATGGATGGATGGATTGTATGAAACTTTAAGGGTTCCTTAGTGAAATAAGGAAAAGAAAACGATTACTACGCAAAGCGGTGTGCGCCGGAAATATGCGATGAAACGCCCCGTGACGCACATACAAACTGTGTTATTCCATCTTTCGTGTCGTGAGCTAGAGAGACAATAGAGGCCCCCAATCTTGAGAGCATTTTTGACGATTACGTGTACACTTCACTGTCAGAAACAAAATAATTTAATAATTTCATTTACTAACATAATTAACATAACAAAACACAATCATTGTTTCATTCTTTATAATAAAATAAAATAATGTCTTTAAATCGAGACCGAAAAATCTGCTGTTATAAGGACGCTATTTTTAGCAGCGGTCAGAGAGGCGCGAACTTAATATGCAGCATGCCGCATTGTCTCACGTTGATGCCTCGGCGTTAACTATTATTTAGACAAAAACCCACTAAATAGTCTAATGTAATACGGGTACGTGCCACGTTACCATAAAAATGTTTATTTTTTGGTCGATATTTCGATTCAGTTACATGGATTGTGGTAATGACGAGAATGAAAAAAAACCCACTAACCGAACTAAGAAGTAGTATAGTATTTGTAAAAAAAAAGTGTTACACAATAAAAGAAGAAGAACAATTATTTAACTATTTCCGATACAATGTACCAAGGCGTAGATTTTAGAGAAAAGAAAAACTCTATTAAAAGACTTTTTTAAATTCGTTGAATAAAAACTAACATAGAAATTCTAGGTCTTCGCCACGCTGACCTGTAAATACTTTTTCTATGAATTATAATAGCAATCACTGTCAACCGCACCCGGTGTTCCGGGCACAGAGTTAAATATTTAAGTACCTACCACGTCTTTTCCCTTTACGTCTGTTCGCAAGTCACGAGTGACTTGGAAGCAATCGTTGTAATGGATGTTACCTTACCGATTTTAATTTCATATATCTAGTAGTCACTTTTAGGAACGGGTTACTTCAATTTTACCCGAGTTTTACAACATATTTCTGAGAACACACGAACATTTTTCGTTATATAATATTACTTGTACCTTGTCGGGACTCGCAAGATAAGTTGACGTTTATACTAAAATTTAGAGATACAAGAAAATATAACACATGCTTCGCTAAAGAAAACACTGAAATTGTACATAATATAATATTATGAGTGCTAAATTTATGTTCAAAAATATTCATTTCATGTCAAGACTAACTAACTTCAGAAATTCTAAATCTTAAATGCCTAAGTATGCCATTATTTTGTATCTATTCGTAAAGACCAATCAATTTTCCAGTTCGAAAACGTGTAACTTAAGATGCGATATATGTATTTTGGTAATAGTTTTTATTACCCGACTGGGTTATGTGTTTCACCTGTGTGTATGTATGTCCATTCCTATGTCCGCGTGTAACTAATAAACGGCTCAACGGATTTTGATAAATGATACGTCATTAGATTTGTCTTCATGACGCGAGTGTTATAGGGTACCTAAATTAAAAAAAAAATTAAAATGGCGGACTTTATGCGCTTTAATGTGCGAGCTGAAAAAAAATTTTTTCCTCAAGACCCTTGAGTGGGGTATCAAAATGAAGGGATTTAAAAGGCAAATACAAAAATGTATACAATTATATATTTGAAAATAAGTTGGAGTGATAAATCACAGAAAATGACCGTTTCCTATGTCAGTTCGTAACTTCTCAACGACTCAACTTATTTTGATAAATGATACGTCATTAGATTTGTCTTAACAGCGCAAATGTTACTGTGTACATAAAATTAATAAAAATTTAAAATGGCGGATTTTATGCACTTTAATGTGCGAGCTGAAAAAAATTTTTTTCCTCAAGACCCTCAAGTGGGGTATCAAAATAAAGGGCTTTAAAAGGCAAATACGAAAATATATACAATCTATGTGTTTGTAATCAGTTTGGAGTGACAAATCATAGAAAACAAAATAAATAACAACTACACTGGGAGTAAATTGGTGGTAATTTATTTAAGATCCCTTCCCACTCCACTCTACCACATTCCACATAATCCCCCCTACACCTCCCCCCTTCCCATCAATTATTGTAACACTAATAATTTAACCTTAAATCGCCAAACACTAAAATAATACAATAATATTATGAAGGACCTTATTAAAGTTTCTAGTGTTCAACAGATGGCGCTAATAGTGGTCTTAAACGCGCTATTACCTACACGCGGAGTGACACAGGCCTGTCTCTTGTAAAAATATGCATCTAAAAAATTTTCATAGTTTTGCACTAAAAACCAAGAAATAAATTACGTAATTAAAAAAACTAAAAACCCGACTGCGTAAAACAAACTAGTTCTGGTAACTGAAAAGCAAAAAACAAGCTTTGTACTTTATAAACTAGAATTTGATAAGATCATAAACATAATTAATGTTAGAAAATGTATGGCAGGCGGGGGCATTACTTAGCCAACTACTCAGGACTATTAGTTCGCCCCCGCATGCCATACATTTTCTAACATTAATTATGTTTATGATCTTATCAAATTCTAGTTTATAAAGTACAAAGCTTGTTTTTTGCTTTTCAGTTACCAGAACTAGTTTGTTTTACGCAGTCGGGTTTTTAGTTTTTTTAATTACGTAATTTATTATTTATTTTGTTTTAGAATCCAAGCCCATAACCCCATCATGTCTTGCCTACGGCTTTGCCCTCATCAAGGGTCTTGCTGTACTTCAAGTACTTAACCGACTTTGATCAAATCGAACGTTGTACGTCAGTCTGCCTATAACGCGTCAAGTTCACAAAACCGTCTACATATTATAGGTAGGTAGGTTCAGTAGTTTTCGCGTAATGTAATAATGTCCTCCCGACCGAAAGCAAGTGCAAGTCCACTCTATATTCCTTCACTCTCATAGTCCGCTAGGACTCCAACGCGACACAACCGGAGAGAAAGCAGACGCTGGAACGATGGCTTTACGTGCTCTCCGAGGCACAGTTAACGAGAATCTGACATCACCAACTTTGCAACTGCAGGCTGATACTGAGGATTTCTCGATAGAAGAATCCAATAACTATTTATTTTATTTTGGCCAGGACTCAAATCCCTATGACCCGCAGCCGTACCAGCTAGCCACTGATCAAATGAGACAATTAAAATCAATATTCCTTGTAATATACCGTAACCGCACACAATACAAGTATAAATTAAAAATTTAAAAACCCCCGACATTTGCCATTTTGTGGCGGCGGCCATCTTGGATTTGCATAGTGCTATTCTACTAGTCAAGCCCTTTCATTTGATACCCATATTAAGGGAGTTGTGAAAAAATATGTACCTAATCCACCATTTTGTAGCGGCGGCCATCTTGGATCGATTTTCATCAAACATAGTTAACAACACTCGACTAATTCACCTTTCAAACAAAAAACCGCATTCAAATCGGTTCACCCGTTTGAGCGCTACAGGGAACAGACACACATACACACACAAAGACTCGTCTAACTTATAACACCCCGTCGTTTTTGCGTCGGGGGTTAAAAATTATTGTTCATTGTTCTATAATGGAAGATGCATAGAAGAAATAGAATTGTCTATCGTTAAACGTTTGTCAACGACTCCCGTGCCTTAGGGCTCATACGCATTAGCGGTTGCGGTAGCGGTGCGGCTAGCCGCTTTTTATATTTTTATATGCAACCGCTCATTTTGTACGCACTAAGCGCTCGTACGCATTAGCGGTTGCGGTAGCGGTTGCATATAAAAATATAACCGCACCGCTACCGCAACCGCTAATGCGTATGAGGGCTTAAACCGCTCGATTTATAAAATATTCATACGACAACTACACTAGCTATTTGTAACCGTGTCTCTGTAAGTTGCTATTAAGTTGAATGTTTATTACGGCTTACATAACGTCCCGCTTCTATCCTGTAATATGAAACTTGTATTGACTTAATAATTATTAATGCGAATGGCCTTTTGTGCAATTTTGTTATGTATATTTTATAGATATGTTATAAAAACCATTTATCGTTTCAGTTAGTTAAAATATCATGTAATATGATGCGATACGTCAATTACTAAATTCATGTTCTTAACGTTTCGCAAGAGTTGATAATTTTAATTTAGAGGGATATAATTTCCTTCAAAAATAATTTAATCGTAGATATTTTCTCTCTGAAATTGTTTAATTTTCAAATATTTATGAAGTAATCTAAGGTAATCCATTAATGTAAATAAGAATTAATATCGGACTCAGCGGAGACCCTTGGGAGGTCCCAATCCCTAAAATTGGATAATATTTTAAAAGGTTTAATGATAAACTCTTCCTTTCCTTATTTTATGGCGAGATAATCACACGGTTATTCGGCGGTAAGAAGAGGTCGACATTAAAATTTTCCTCATTCTCAAACCATAGTGTGAGAGAATCTTTCTTATTTACCATTAAAATGCTCTCTTTAAAACTAATTTTTAACCCCCGACGCAAAAACAACGGGGTGTTATAAGTTTGACGTGTCTGTGTGTGTGTGTGTGTGTGTGTGTGTGTGTGTGTGTGTGTGTGTGTGCGTGCGTGCGTGCGTGGGTGCGTGCGGGCGTGCGTGCGTGCGTGCGTGCGTGCGTGCGTGCGTGCGTGCGTGCGTGCGTGCGTGCGTGCGTGCGTGCGTGCGTGCGTGCGTGCGTGCGTGGGTGCGTGCGTGCGTGCGTGCGTGCGTGCGTGCGTGCGTGCGTGCGTGCGTGCGTGCGTGCGTGCGTGCGTGCGTGCGTGCGTGCGTGCGTGCGTGCGTGCGTGCGTGCGTGCGTGCGTGTGTGTGTGTGTGTGTGTGTCTGTCTGTTCCCCTGTAGCGCTCAAACGGATGAACCGATTTATGCGATTTTTTACGCTTGAAAGGTGAATTAGTCGAGAGCGTTGTTAGCTATGTTTAATGAAAATCGATCCACGATGACCGCCGCTACAAAATGGCGTGGTGATGAAAGTGATTATAGAAAGGACGGCTCACTTACGTGTGACAACTGCCCTTTAAGCGCCTTCGATGCACTGGTTCGGTACTTTCGTTCTCACCATATACAGAGCGTGTAAAAGTTTGGAAAAGTTCCTTGGGTTAAGCACGGGTTTTGTAAAGTTCAAAGTTCACAATAGCACAAAGGTTTTGCACTATAAAAAGCGGAGCGGTGGAGTCAAGCGGTGCGGCGGCGTCGCGTGTACGCGGCGCGAGAGTTGATTTTTGACTAATGAGATAATTAGATGGCGGTGTCTTCCTTCGTTGTCTCTTTCTTCTTTGAGCCAAAGGACAGAGATAGGAAGATAGGAAGAAAGGAATATGACATTTATGTATGCGTTGAGCGTGTGAATTGCAAATGTATGCGTGTATGTAGTAAATGGCCTTAACATGGCGGATTACATATTTTTTCATAACTCCCATAATATGGGCATCAAATGAAAGAGCTTGACCAGTAGAATAGCATTATGCAAATCCAAGATGGCTGCCGCCACAAAATGGCGAATGTCGGGGGTTTTTTAATTTTTAATTTATACTTTTTACTACCTGGGCTGAACTAGTTTCTTTTCTGTCGACTGACTACTTGACAAGGCGTGATGTTGGAAAGTTTTGACTTCTACTCTGATACCTAAATCAAAACGTTTATATCCCTAATTGAAAGAATACTATGTCTTTAAGAGTTTTCTCTTAGGAGTAGTTAGGCAAGCTAGTTACGCTTAAGAGCTAACTGATAAAGTTACATTTAAATTATTGCATTGCATCCATGATGAATTTATCGTACTTGCATGGCAAGGCCTGATGCATTTCATGATCATGAACCTTTTTACAGGTCAACGGATTTTTACAAAAGTGGCATTGACAAAGGCTTCCTATTATTTTCGGCCATCAATAGAAATGAAGACACCGACATACGCACACAAACTATTTTTATACGTCTTTGTAGTGGCGTCTTTTGAAGAGAATTTTTATTCTAATTTCATGTATGAAATTGAGAATAGATATAAAGCAAAGTTGGTAAAATGTTTCCAACTTCGGATTTCCATTATTATAAAGTGGACGGGGAGGACTCTTGGAATAATAATTAATAAACAATTGTCTGCAGACACTACATGACAAGAGTGTGTGCACAAGTTGGGAAGTCTGATTGCCGCCTACTGCTTGCTAATTGAATCCCCGAACACTTTTAGATAACGGATATTTCGAAGATTTTTGTGTTAATTGGATAAGGATTTTCCATATTTGGTCTTGCAGTCCAACTTTTTAACGTCGACGCAAAGCGATGCATATTTAGGAACTTACTCATAATGCAAACGACTTTATTTGCGACATAATGCGAATTAAGACTTACTATATACTTTCATAACCTAAAGGAAAAAATTATTAAAAAAAATTTATATAAAATTATATTATTTTTATTCCTCTCGTTACTTGAATCTACTTAACGTCAAGTATATTAATAAAATTACGTCCAGTAGGTATGTTAATGTTAATGAATATTGCAAATCAATTGTTAAAGGTTAAAATAGTTTGTCAAATCGTTTGAGTCCTTGTAACGTTGAAACTACATATTATTACTTTCTAAAGCATGTCTACAAAATTGAGTTAGATTTGTTAATATTCAAATAAGAATCAAACTTTGTTCGTATGGGGCTCGCTCGAGTCAGAACTCCTCCCAATGCAAGAGACTATTACGTCTTTTATGTCATGGAGTTCCGCAAAGTCCTATCAAATAAAATTTTGATGAAAGAAAAGAGTGGTCATATTTTACAAACAAAAACTCTTATAAGTGTTCGAACATTATATAATCCAGTACTTTAGCAGATCGTTCTACCGGCCGTTTGCCTCGCTCCGCTTTCCATATGAATGTATGAAATCCCTTATGTGCCATCCACAGTAATATAGTAAAAATATCGTGCCATTTCTCCCCAGCTTGTTGATTTACGATCGTTAAAGTGGGTAGAATCGAGTTTTTTATACGCGTGACCCGAGGTGTTTCTGCCAAAACATGTGGAACTCTGCAAATAATTGAACCTTTAGGTTATGAAAGTATAGGAGGCTCTACGAAAAATTTTCTGCAAGGAATTATTATGACGTAGAGAATTTATCACTATGAGAGTTGCTTGGCGTAATGTAGAGATAGTAAGGACTTTATTTCTACTAGAACCTTTTAGTCTGTAAAAATGGGTTAAGAATTATAAGCTGTTGGCCATCGACAAAAGCAAAATTGATTGCGCAATCTCTATGGTTTAGTTTAAGGGTAAAATTTTGGTAAAACGTTAAAAAACCGAGACTTGTCCAGTGGCTATTTTGTATGTCAAATTTAACTTTAACAATAAACTTACTTTAGAAGTCTGATGTGCTGAAGTGATGTGTGATTGATTCTTAAACAGCAAAAAGTACTAGATACATATTAATATAGAAGAAGCATAGGAAATTGCATAATGTTTCAAAAAATCGCTTGTAAAACTTAATCAAAGTTGATAAACGCGCTGGACGAACGATATACGCGCTGAATAAATTTTATGAAACTTTAGATGGAACCTGTAAAGTAACTGAATAACGTAAGGTTAATATATTCAAAATAAATAAATATAATCTTAACTCTTTTATATTACTAAGGGTTAATATAATTATGTCATTAGCTATACACTAATTAAATTTAATGTCAGGACCCAATTAATGTGAAACAAAATAAACGGGCGCTTCTTTCGAGTATTAAGAGGAATAAATTAGATAGAATATGAGTAGCGAAGCAAAATACAATTTCACTCGATAAAGACTTAAAATAATGTCATTTTTTCTATTTCAGGTAAGAAATGTCTTCATTATAAGCAGTCTGTGTGCGGAAATTAGTAAGTGAATAAGTAAGTAAAGGAGTTAACAAAGTTAAGCATACATGAACAAAGTGAAAATTTTATTATCATTCCAGCTAATTTAATGTGTGCAGATGATCATAAATCAAATGTCAAGGAATCCTTGAAACAGTTCAAATTGGGGATGACGCCGCAAGAATTTCATTTTAACGACGTAAGATACTCGTAATCTGATAATACTACATATAAAGTGTAACACACGGCGCTAAAGTTGAGGGGTAATTAGCAACGTGACATATTTGAATAGATCAAAAGGGTTTAACAAGTGAATGAAGATTTGTTGATGTTTAAGTAAGTGGAAAGATTAATGAAAACAATGAGTGCAGGGATACACTTAAGTAGGATAGATAGATGGAGTGTGTCATAGGTGTGTATATCTACAGAAGTTTTCGAACATAAGAAGGCTTTATTTATTTTAGGCTTTTCGGTGAATGCAAACATCACTAAGATACCTGCATGTACCGAGAGATATTCCGATATAATAATGAAGCAGTGATATTCTAACCTGATTAGATAATGAAAATATTAATTTATCTACAAATTATAAGCGGGACAAAAAAGGTTATACATAAAGTTATAAGGTTAGACATAAAATATTATATTCTACTAGGCGTACTTGTAAGTTCGCCTGGGACGTATACAACGGGTTCCCCAGGCGTCCAGCACAGTCAGCGAGAGGGAACAGCCGTGGTGGTTTTAGTTAGGGTATACCCATAGGGGGAGTCCCACATAACCCCCGTTCTGCCCAAAGAACGGGGGTAGCCATAAAGCTTTCCACCACGTCAAAAAAAAAGAAAAAAAAAAAAGGCGTACTTGTAAGTTGCGGATGTTAGCGGGCAATGATTAGAAGAGGGGAAGTGAGTGCCACTTCTTTACGCAGTATTAGTAAATATTCATTGGTATGATGATGATGATGAGAGGATTTTTAAAAGTGACCTTCGTGTGAGACTTCGAAAGGGTTTTTAAATAACTAGGAAACTATTTTTCCAAGTTAATAGTAGCTACAGAAGAAGCCAGTCCAAAATATAGTGCAAGAAGGTACTCTGTAAGTTATTTGAGTAATTTACTCCGTAGCTTAGAATAAATAGGTAAAGAAAGGCAGTCGTCGACGCGGCGATAAGCCGTTTTTAACGGGCCTTAAAAGGCTCGATACGTCTATCGTCGCGTCAGTGCTCAAGGTAATCATGCGCTTGTGTGCGTGTCGGCAAATGTAATTACAGGGCATACATGGGTTGGTTTATAGCTTACGTTTCGAGCGGAAATTTGTTAGAAACTTCCATTCTAAGCGTAATAGTTCGATGCTCCGTAGTTAAAGTTAGTAATTTTTGCATGCGTATGCAGTTTAAATGCAGTCCCATAAACAACGCTTAAACCATTTCCCAGTACACGCTGCGCCACGGAAAGCAGCGAAACGTCTAAAATTAACTAGCACCCAGCCAACCAGGGACAGGAATCCAACCTAATTAACTCATTCGCCATCCAACCCAGCAATGTATCACACTCAAACCACGCGTCCTAAGATTTTAATTTGCCAGAGCGGGTGAATTGTAGCCGTTTTAATCAGGCCAAAGTACCACAAGCCTTGTTTAAATTGTTAAATTTTCTATTAAATCCGTGAGTGGAGTACGAAAAAGAGGAAACGTATCTCCGATCTATTAATAAGGCAGTTTAATTCGGTGTAGGGCCAGCATAAAAATGAGGACACCAAACGAAAAAGTTTTAATTTATTCCGGGCCGAGTTTAAGCGATTTGATCCGAAAGTTTTTTTTTTTCGGGAGCTTTGTGTATTTTAATGTTGCGTTTCGTAAATAAATACATTTTTTCACTTTTTAACTTATCCTGGTAGATTTATTTGATATCAGTTAAAATAACTAGCTATGTATTAAAAATCTGGTTAGTTATATGTCGTACAAGCGGACACCCGCGACTTCGTTCGCGTGGATATTGGTTTTTAAAAATCCCGTGAGAATCATTTTGTTTTTCCTAAGCTCCTTTGAGCTCATACCTTGCTAAAAACTGTTAAAAGTTCACTGGTGGATGTTTAGGTAAATCAAAATGTAAACATCAGCCAGTGAAAGTCCCATCAAAATCGGTCCAGCCTTTCAGAGATAAGCCAGTAATAAACAAAACTTTTGTCCTTTCTAACAAAAAAAGAATGCATGAAATCGGACCCGTTAACGAATTACAGCTAAATACACATTTTGACTTTCATCCCCTGTCCCAAGGGAACCGTGCTGAATTTCGGGATAAAAAGTATCCTATATGTTACTCCATAGTATGAACTTAAATCATGCCGGGTTTCATTTCAATACATTCAGTAGTGTTTACGCGATGCGCGCACAAACATACAGACAAACAGACAAAAATTTCAAAAATAGCTTTTTTACGTTCTATTACTTATCCATAACATCCCCCAGTTATTATTTTGCAAAAATCTTCAATGTACAGATACGGCAATTCTACGATTTTATTATATGTAATAGATTATGGTCTCATTTATGAAATCGTTAGACAGGAATGACTTTACTTCGTATAGGTACTTCTTCTGTCTTATGTTTGATTTATCGGTCGGTATTTTATATCTTTGATTGCTTTAACATACAATTTTGGTTCTAGATTATCTAATAAACGAAGTAGGGATGTTACATAAAACGTAGTAAGAAAATTAATGGGGAAGAAAACAGCCAACAGTCCGAGTATGTTCTCAGTACTTTATCGAATCACATTTATCAGGCACAATTTGACCTTTCTATAATGTAGCTAACTAAGGAACTAACCACTTTGTGTCCTGTAATTAAACAGAAGCAAACAAAGATACTTTCGTTTTATAGCATAAAACACAGCGACACAGGATATCAGATTTTTGTTATGAGTCAAGTGAATGCAGTGCCATCTGCTCGTACTCGTAACTTTGCGTTTTCATTGCAAATATGTATCGAAAAATTATTTTCTCTTGTTTGTGCGGACGCTACATCCAGTGACAGACGCGCACACGAACCAGATTAATGGGTTATATTTTAAATTATTCCTCGCACCTATTTCACTTTTATTTTTCATATTTTTCACCCCCTTTATTACGTTCCCCGGCAACTAGTTGTAATCTAAGCGTGCATTTTTCATTCGCATCGGAATAGACCTTTGTATTCGTTTGATATATTACTAATGGGACGGTTTTTTACAAGTTTCACCCCCCTCCCCACCATTACACTTACGTTGGGATTGTGTTTTTAGAAACGTGGAACTACTGATAAAATCTTCGCTGTTCTTGCATTTTTAATTGAGTTTCTGAGTTTGATATTTCTACGGCTGCTCTATTAAAATTAAAATTACGCCTGTTATAATGATGAATGATGGATCTATCAATCTATCGTTTGATAGATTGATAGATCCATCATTCACCATCATCATCAAACTTTCTTTGACGAAACCCTCCGTGAAAATCGTTGAAATCTATAGTTCCATAGACTTAGTATTACTTCTCTGCCGACTTCTAAATTATAGCTCTGAATGTAATAACTCATCGGCCTTTTGTGTCACTTTCATTTCTTCCAAATTTAAGTAATCGAAAATGTTTTAATCAATTTTGGAAACATGTTAGGAGTTCATAGTTATTGTGAACCAATATCTTCAGTTTCAGCATAAAGACCTTCATCCATTAGAATTGCTTTCAAATCATATCTCATAGCTTGCAGCCATCAATTTACAAGCAAATAAGACAATTCCGTCATCTTTACACCCATGACACGCGGCATAAGCGTTAGCGGTAAAATACGATTTATATTAAAGTTTTATAAAATATTAAACAAAATAAACGATTATAAATAAAACCTTTATTTTCTATTCAGAAATAAATTCAGTCAACTTTTCTTATTTATTTAGAAATCTTTAGTGCACAAAGACATTAATATCTAAAATTAATAATTTTATTTTTGCTAAAAAATCAAGTAAAACAGAGTTGAGGGCGAAAAATTAAAAAAAAATCGGTTGTCTAAGCTCAGTTGTGAGAGCGAAAACTCTTCGAAACATTTTTTTCGTTGGTTTTGGTTTCTTTTGGTAACTGTATTATTTTAATAAATGTAAAAGTGTATCATTTAAGTTTTGTATTGAAGCAGTAAAAAAACTTTAGGTACATAAGAAACGTGCTTATTAAAATAGCAATCCGCTTCCGCTTCAACTCAAATAAAGCTTAAAACGTCTTTAAGAAGGGCTTGAAGTAGAAGGGCGGCTAGCAATTAAAATTCGTATTATCTACGAGTGTCGCCTGGGGCCACGTTAGGGAATCGTGGACGTAATTACAGAGAGTATGAATTGATTCAGATTAACACTTGTTATTATGTAGAGGGGCTCCAAAGTAAGAGTTGCTTTACTAAATAGGTATTTTAAAGGGACGCTTTGTTGGTGGAATTCAATTCGTTGTATTGTTTTAACTTAATCAGTATCGAGAGTTGTTAAGGGTGGTATTAAATATCGCTTACAGCTAAATACATTTAAAAGCTTACTATAGTATAATTGTGAGAATTCAATTCGCTAAATTGCATTACATGAAATACTGCCTACATGAACTGCAATTGAATAATATGAATATAGCATTAATTGAAGCATAAAAATCCCAGATGCATTTTATTCCTTCAATTATCTCAAAGACAAATGATCGCCAGACTGGAAGGAGCTATGCAAACATTCACGAACGGTATGCACGATCTTTCAATAATGCATGCCATCTGTGTCCGCGGATAGAATAAGATATCACGTATCACTTATATTTACGTTGGGTATACTTTTTCTCATCGTCTCAACTTATAGATGTCCACTGTTAGACATAGATCATTTGGAAGGATCACCACAGATACCGATCTTGTACCGCTTGTGTCCGCTCCTATCAACTCGCATACAATCGTCCGTCCACCTAGTGTGGGTCACCACCCAACGCTGCGCTTTTCGAAGCCGGGTCACAATTAAGGGGTCAATCTCCAGTTTTAACTAACTACCTTCCAATAAAAAATGTTGAAAAAAATAAATAAATTTCAAAATCGGTGCTATTAATTCAGCTTTATGTGAGAGTTGTACTAGAGATAACCGCAGGGTCACGGTTTTTGGTTATATGTTTTTTAGTTGTATGTTTTTGTTGCCTTTGGCTTCGTCTTTGAAGTTGCATAGCGATTATAATATCGTGAACCTGTAGTAAGCTAAGTATATAAATCGATCGACCTTCCTAAGAAAAAAATCGTTTACTTCGACTGAAATAATAGAATTATATTACATTAGATGGCTTAAAGTTAAAGCAAGTTATTTTAATAACAGCTAATTTATTTCCTTGAAAAACGATTAGCGTTCATTGCAAAGTTAGCTGCATAATATATATAAAATATATTTATGTAAAACTGTGCTTAATCTTTGTAAAACCGTGGCAAAGCGGCACGCTAAATGCACATTAATAACAAAACCTAAAGAATTATATTAGAAACGAACTGTATTACGTAAGTGATGTTATAAGCGATAGCGTTTTTATATTTTCTGGGTATTAATTATGCTAAAATGTATATATTTATATATTTATTAACATTAATGTACTGTTAATATGTTAATATATTTCAGTTTTACTAAGTTATTACCTACGTAAGTTGCCTCAATAAAATACTTTTCAAAGATACGCCTAATTACTACTTCAGGTACATTCACTAACGTATGTTTTTTGTGCTAAATTAATTTATCAATATTGGTTTATCAATTGTAAATTTAGATTACTTTTTATATTTCCCATAAAATAACATTATGCAGCGATCTTATTATTTTTCGCTCGCGCTTATTTAATGTAACTGATGTAGGTATTTTATGCAGAAATTATTGTGGAAAAATCGCTTACCTGGTGATTTTAATGCCAGCCCCTACATAAACAATGCATGAATGAAAAGTTAAGACTTATGTTTACAAACATATTTATTATAGATGCAGGGGGGAAAAGTCAGGGCGTTTTGGTTTCAAAATATAGATAGTAGAAAAATGTAGGTACCTACTATAGTCATAAAAGTACGGCCTTACCGGTAAAGCGACTTTAAAACAAATGCGAGTCGAATTAAAAAAAATAACCGTATCAACCAAATCGGGATTCAAACACAAGACCTACTCGCAAAACGAAAAATTGCACTGTTGCATTAGAATTATAATATAACGAACATTGAAGATTCAAAATATTCTAGCATTCACGTAAACCACAAACATACGAAATCACTCACCGTGTCCAATTCAAACACAAATGTTGAAATAGCTTGTCGGGGATAAACAAGCTTAAAACCTAGGATTTCCTAACAAGTCCTGTCTGTCCGTCCAATTTACGTATGCGCAAATTATAAATTCAAAGCTTTTACGGGGGATTCCAACTAAATACATTAGGTATTTAGCCGACTTGCCCGTACGTCTGCTTAATGCGCCATGAAAACACGCGAACGCGGACCTAAGTAATCTGATTGGTAACGACAGAGCATAGTTGTTAACATGTGCTCGTGCGATTAACGCAGATTAACGTTATGAAGGTTTTCTTAAGGATTTATTGTATAAAAACTGTAAAATTGTATAAAATTGAATAAGACTGTAAAGACTGTAATAGAAAATTACCTAAACGTAAACTGTGGACCATTATCAGTTATTATTTTCATAGATATACCAAGGAGTCAAATTGAGTCCTTCGTTAAAAATTCTATAATTATGACACATCGGTAAAGTAAATGGTGCTCCAATGCTGTAGAACAGAAGAATTAGTTAAGAATTATACATTTAGCGGGCCTGCCCGTTGGTCTGGTTAATTCGCCATGAACACACGCAACCATGTAACTAATCTGATTGGAAACGACAGAGCGTTAGTTGTTTACATGTGCTCACGCGATTAATGCGGATAAATGTGAACTTCGCATAAGGTTTCAATTAAGAATATATTTTCGCAAAGAACAACCGTTGCGTTATATCAAGTATTAACATTGAACGGCTCGGTGGTCTAGCGGTTGTCGCGGTCGAGTGGGGATGACGAGGTCCTGGGTTCAATTCCCGGGTCGGGCTAAAAATTGTTAGGTGATTGGTGTCAAGAAATTATCAGTACCAACATGGAGTTAGAAGTTGGTGGTGTTAGATACACCCCTGTGCCTCGGAGAACACGTTAAGCCGTCAGTCCTGCGTCCGATCTCTCTCGGGTCGTGCCCAATTGGCGTCTCACCGAACTAAAAGTGCATCTGTGTATGCGCGCACACTTGTGCACTGTAATATCTCCTGAGTAGTTCGCTAATCGTCGTCTCACTTGAAATTGGCCGCCGTGACCGAAATTCTGTCGGGATACATTATTATTAACATTCATTTTTTGTTAATCTATTCATATCTAGACTAATGTACCTATTGGGCCGAAATTGAACTCACAAATCGACGAATGGGTTTGACGATGATCCTCTAATATGTATTATTTATTCTAGTTTGTTCTGCATCCGCCCTTTGTTTCCTGGCGAATGGCGTTTGGTTCCGTATAAATTAAACAGGGGCTAAAAGTCATTAAAACTTTCATTTAACGACCCCGTGACCGCAGTTTTAAATATTTTCCAAGCTTGTTCTAGTTTTATATTTATAGTAGCAAACTTTTCATGTGATTCGTTAGAGTAGCTAACTACGCCATACGAAAATGTATTAAAAATATTTCAATAATCAAACTTATTGTATGCATCTCTTTTAAAGAAATGCTTATTAATGTGTCTGATATAAAATATAAGAAAATGATCAAAATTGGGCCCAATTTATGTTAATGGTAAATAGAGCGAAATAGTTGATGAAGAAATTAAGCTGTCAATTAAAAACATGGCGGCTAAAACTGAGCGTTAAGCCAATTTGCATAAAATTAATATATTTGATTGATTAAATTTCTCTTGAGCAGGCCTTTCTCACTTTGTTGTGTAATCTGCGGGCTGCAAGTAGCCGACGGCGCAAATGCAGAAGATTACCGCATCAAATGAGATAAAAGACGCGATAGAATGTGTGGGCTTTGTAATTCAATCAAAAGGTTAGGTACTCATTGCTGTACTAGTTAAACTGCACTTTATTGCGTTCAATCAAGAATCTAAATTTTAAATGTCTGTATTGAGTGAGCCTTATGTGCCTAAGTATAGCTGTTTATCAAATAATTGTTAGGTAATATTGGGTTTTTCTATCAAGAAATTCTCAGTGCCAGCCCGGAGTTAGTAGTTGGCGGTGCTTCACCCCCGTGCCTCGGAGAGCATGTTAAGCAGTCGGTCCCGGTTATTATTACTATGATGTGACAATAGACGTTAAAGTCCGCCAACTCGCATTGGAGCACCGTGGCGGGTCTTAACTCTAAATCCCTCCCTCTTTTGAGAGAGGAGGCCTGTGCCCAGCAGTGGGACGTTAAAAGGCTGCAGTGGTGATGATGGGGATAGCTGATTGTATAAAATCTGTGCACAATATTGCATGAAAATTATAAACTGCAATCAAATAAAATACGAGTTATAATGCAAAAAGTTTGCGACACAATATCACAATTTTAATTGCTCAAATCATTAACCCGTTCAAGCTTATCAGGCGCGATTGATTGTGGTTGTAAATTCGCAAAATGGCGGTGGTTTAAAATTTTAATAAGCGTAGGAGGCTCGTCATTTATATTGTAATCAGTCACATCAGCGTTTGCGTAATTTTGTGATCGGTTTCAGCCATCAAATTAACTACCTGATTATATTTAATTATACAATAGCTTTAGCTCACGATTCACGAATTTGTCCGCGTGGATTTAGGTTGTTCTAAGTCCCGTAGGAACCGTTTGTTTTCCTTGGATAAAAGTAACCTTCCGCACATGTGTACCTCATATACGTACTTACACGAGCACGCTCTCGCACGCACCTACGTTTATTTTACCTGTATTTGTATCGAAGAACGGAGTCTTCTATTAGAAGTTCTGATACATATTGTGTGCTACTACATTAAAAAGAAGACTTGAACTCAGAATTGTTACTGAATACGGTTTAGAAATAAAGTATTTTATAAATTTACAAAAAAGAAAAACAGCTATCTCTCCACCCGTTATAATCTGCCAAACCTCTCCCAGGTTTATCCCGCTTCCATCTTACACTGCATCGTTACTTACCATCATGTGAGATAGCAGCCAAGGGCTAGCTTGTAGATGAATAAAAAAAGACTCAGCGGTTGAGCTTTGCAAAAGTAACGCACAGGTAGACCGACAGAAATGCTTTCACATTTATATTTTTAAGTATGGATACTTTTAACGGACAGTTCGTCAGTCGAAATTTTAAACCCCAAAGTAGAAAGTGGTATAATATCTCTGTACTACCTAAAATAAAAATGTTGAATGAAATGGAGTTAAAATAAGTAACAAGTATAAATTGAAAATTTAAAAAACCCCCGACATTCGCCATTTTGTGGCGGCGGCCATCTTGTATTTGCATAGTGCTATTCTACTAGTCAAGACCTTTCATTTGATACCCATATTAAGGGAGTTGTGAAAAAATATGTAATCCGCCATTTTGTAGCGGCGGCCATCTTGGACCGATTTTCATCAAACATAGCTAACAACATTCTCGACTAATTCACCTTTCAAACAAAAAAACCGCATTCAAATCGGTCCACCCGTTTGAGCGCCACAGGGGAACAGACAGACACACACACACACACACACACACACACACACACACAGACACGTCAAACTTATAACACCCCGTCGTTTTTGCGTCGGGGGTTAAAAAGCCAGAAACAGAATCTCGACGTCAGTTAAATTGAATTTCTGTACTAAAATAAGCAACTTTATTATATTACCTCAGAATATAGGTAGAAATTCAAGTCTATATTTGTCAGTATTGGATTGGCTTGACTAGGGTTGCAAGAATTTTTGTCGGGTGATATTTAAAATTAGCTCAAAGTTATTTTGTCATGAAAACTAGAACTTTTTATTTAATCATACAACTGCATCTTCTCTTTTTATTCTTTCTATCATTTAAGTCATTTATTTCAAAGTTGGTATACACTGTACACTTTTTGTACCAATGTTTGTAGAAGTACCCATACCATTATAGTAGTGAGGTAATAGTGATAATTATTTACGAAAATTTAAAACTTTGGTTCTAAGTTTTCATAAATAATACGAGCGACGAAGGTTCCAAACGAGTCCTGGTTCGAGAAGAACCCACAACTACTATACTATACCTACATTTATATTTATAGAATTCGTAATATAATGTTTGTGAGAAATATTGTATTTATTATCACAATCTTATCACCTCTAACTTTTCGGAGTTATGTGCGTTTTAAGTATTTAAATATCACTTGCTTTAACGGTGAAGGAAAACATCGTGAGGAAACCTGCATGCCTGATAGTTCTCCATAACGTTCTCAAAGGTGTGTGAAGTCTGTCAATCCGCTTGGCCAGCGTGGTAGACTATGGCCAAAACCCTTCTCACTCTGAGAGGTGACCCGTGCTCTGTAGTGAGCCGGTAATGGGTTAATCATGATGCAGAGAGAAGTAGAGAAGCATGTAAAACTTAGGCAAGAACAAAGAATATCTATAATGGAGACTATGCGTTTTCTTTAATCTGGGAAGGGCAATTTCTTTAAACTATTGCAAGTGTTAAGAGAAACAGAGTTTCAGATGAAACTTGTTTTGTGTGTATATATATAATTCAAAGATTGAGCTCTATTTTTAATCCCCGACGCAAAAACGACAGGGTGTTATAAGTTTGACGTGTCTGTGTGTGTGTGTGTGTCTGTTCCCCTGTAGCACTCAAATGGATGAACCGATTTGAATGCTGTTTTTTTTCTTTGTTTGAAAGGTGAATTAGTCGAGAGTGTTGTTAGCTATGTTTGATGAAAATCGATCCTAGATGGCCACCGTTACAAAATGGCGGATTACATATTTTTTCACAACTCCCTTAATATGGGTATCAAATGAAAGGGTTTGACTAGTAGAATAGCATTATTGCAAATCCAAGATGACCGCCGCCACAAAATAGCGAATGTCGGGGGTTTTTTAAATTTTTAATTTACACTTGTTTTCGTCAAATAATAGCAACCCATGAAACGTCAGTTTACTGCATCGAATTAAAAGTCGAAGTATCCCTGCATTTTCAGCCATGCTTGTTTCGAGCCGGAACTCGACTCAAGTGTTCCATCTATTGATTCAGTTCCAAATACCGTCACGTTCTCGATCCAAGTCACGGACGAGAATAATATTTCTGACTAAAACGCCGTTTAGCATCCGAATGTCTCTTTAGAGTTTTTGCCCCTGTCACTTTCGGGGACTGGCTACACTTATTCGGCTCTATTCGCGTTTCGCTGGAGTTTCGTTTTGGTTAACTACACTTATACAGTTCCGCTTTTATTAGACACGTACAGCATCGTTAGATTGAGGGAAGCCATCACAGATAGGTATCTCTGCTGAAACTTGACTATGTGCCGCGGACAGCACTGCACGACTGAGAAGCGATAACGTACTTATTTGCTGTTATATTAAGTTACTTACGGTCCTGTGTAAGTGGCGAAGAGGATAGCTAACAGCGCTGAACGCGGCGGTACAGCGTTAAATGCGTCGGTACAACGCTGAACGCGGTGGTACAGCGCTGTATGCTTTGGTACAACGCTAAACACGTCACTAGAGCACTGTATGTGGTAGTACAGCGTTGAACGCATCGGTACAGTATTGAACGCATTGAAACAGCGCCGAACACAGTCGTCGTAAAACGCCAATAGTAAAACATAGTAATCTTTATTTTATGCCTGTTTGCCGCGAAAGCTGCATAGATAGACGCGAAAAGCTGAACCGGATGAATATGCATCTCCATATAGAAAACACCAGTTTTGTAAGGACAAAAGCCGAATCGGATTGAATAAGTGTGACAAGTCCCTTATAGGTTCGAGTATCCGAATGACATTCTATTAAGTGCAAATACATCTGGCGCGGTTCGAGGAAATTAGGTTTTTCTTTTGACTTCGCACTTCTTGCTCTTCTGCATAAACAAAATTAAAAACGTGAGTAAAATTTTTGATGCACATAATATTATTATTTGTTACGTATTTACATGTATATTTTAATACCTTTTCAAAGTTAAAAAATGTACAGATATTTAGTTTTAGAAAATCCAAATAAATAAAATATTTCAAATCATAATGAATATAAAATGAAATGGTTGAAACTTCTGAAAATTGAATGTTATCCAGAATATCCAGTAGCTATTGTATAATTTATTTGACTAGTTTTTTCTAGTGTATAGAATTTCAATAAGCAATGTGAACTCCCGTATTTTAATGATTGGTTTTCAACATTCTATCTTTCATTAAAATGGAAAGTTCTATACTAGTATAATTGAATAGATTCAATAATTCAGTTTATTATCTCGATTTATTCAATTTTAAAAGTGCTATCCCCACTATCAAGCTGTGATAGCCTAGTGGTAAGCTGTGATAGCCTAGTGGTTAAGACGACCGACTTCTAATCGGAGGTCGTGGGTTCGATCCCGGGCACGCACCTCTAACTTTTCGGAGTTATGTGCGTTTTAAGTATTTAAATATCACTTGCTTTAACGGTGAAGGAAAACATCGTGAGGAAACCTGCATGCCTGAGAGTTCTCCATAACGTTCTCAAAGGTGTGTGAAGTCTGCCAATCCGCTTGGCCAGCGTGGTAGACTATGGCCAAAACCCTTCTCACTGAGAGGAGACCCGTGCTCTGTAGTGAGCCGGTAATGGGTTGATGATGATGATGATCCCCACTATCTAAGTTTTTTCACCTTTAAGGTTGCCTGTAAGAAATTGCTAGTAACAATATAAAGCTGCCTTTAAATAGCTTTATTACGTATCGAGTTTTTCTTTGATATGACTTGCACCTTTATTTCGAGTATGTGATTTGAACTTTTTATCATTTAATTCAGTAGTTAGGTAATATATATGTGACATTTCAACTTCAACATTTCATTTCTTCAGAAACAAAACTAAAGCAAGATTTCATGCAACAAATGTACAAAGCAGTAACACTTTTATGAACCCTCAAGTCTCATACGTTACTGTCACTATGGGAGTAAGCGATGGCACCACAAGGGTGCCGGATATAGCGGGGACCGGGGTTTACTAGGGTTTTACACTTTTACAGAAATGTACAGTTGAAGAAACTTCTCTGAGTTTCCAAGTATTTATTTTACTACACTTATAGGACCAGTCGCACGTTAGGCGACAAATGTGTCTTTCACATCTTTGATAAGAAATTCAGGATAATTCCAATACAATTTGATGAAATGAAACCATGCTCGTCAATCATATGATTACATTTAAGATGAAATGAAACCATGCTCGTCAATCATATGATTCCATTTAAAAAATCTGTTTCGAATCAGTGTGGGTATATTTGCGACATTTTCTTGGAAAAAAATCAAGCCTGTTTCATTTTATTTGCTTCCGAGGGTAGCTCAAAAACATCAACAATACTCACCCCTATTAAAAGTTAACGAATTCAAAAAAAAAATCGACGTCTTTGTAAATATATCTTTTCATACCCAAAGTTCAAGGTTATTTGGTAGTTATGTAGGTTGGTACGTGTATTGAAGCCTTGACATTAAAGGGCATCATTATTTGTAGTCCAGAGTCTAGACATGCCAGAATAAATTATTATTTACATCGCATTTACTTGATGTAGGATCAACACAATTATGTTAACGTAGACAACATATTATGATACTAAAATCTGTACCTAATTGGAGACATGGATTCCTAAGAATACAAAAAAATGTTATTCCTAAAAGTAAAAAAACATATTTTAGCTGAGATAGCTGATAAACAGCTTATACGTATAAATAACAAAAACATAATTTCCACCAATTTCTAGATTCCACTAAGTAGGTAATTTAAATAAAATTTTATTAAACGCAAAAACCACTGGACTTGATTGAGACGAAATTTCGCAGTTCAAAGGCATAAATGGTTTTCACATTGCTTCGATTTACCTAAATAAAAACCAATCCACATATTACGGTAGAAACCTGGATATTATCAGCGCAAAGCTAGTAACATGCTACTTTAATAACTGGTCGTGTCAGAACACGCATAAGCTAGGGTTCCGTAGTTACGCTTATAAAAAATTGCCCTGTGCCAAATTTCGTCAAAATCGGTTAAGCAATCGAGTCGTGATAAAATAACTGACAGACAGACACTTTCGCATAATTTATAATATTGAGTATGGATTCATCGTTTCCATCTCAACTCTCAACCGATAGACTTTATGTGCTGGATATGTAGGTCTTTGCAAGGATTGCCACAGCAGAATGCGATCTTGTGCCACATGTAACCAGCGTCTCACTTGATGTCGTCTTCCACACGATGGGGATCAATAAATGGATTAATATTACATGTTAATCAATTAAACAAAATCCGCAGTTCCAAATGAAAATGAGATATAATCTCTAACTCACTGTTAGTCAAAGCTATTGTAATGAAACTTAACTGCCAATGAATTTGGATTCCCGATCTTCGCTACTCTGCAGATATTTTACGATCACAAGTAACCCAGATCTGAGAGATCTCTTATATAGAAGTCACATAAAAATAACCGAAAATGTTTGGTAGTAAACGTAAATGCAGCATTTAACTTCCTTTCGTACCCCGAATCGCTAAAGTTAAATTGTCTCATGGGGCCATCTATGAAACAATTTTTAGCTCTAGTTTTAGTCACTTCTATAAGATAATATTAAGCAGTAACCAGGAAGTTAGTTTTAGATGCTCTGGATATGCGCACGGGCCTAAAAACTGCGCGCGAAGACTGTCCCGTTAAATGCGTTTCTTGAAATTATTATCTTTAAAATACGGAAAATATAGTAGTAGCCCATTGAAAAGCTTGCATTTTTTATGCCCATGAGTATATGAACAACGTATCATTTCATACAAATTAGGAACGGAAAAAATCACATCCTTCCCACGAATGCAATAAAATGATTTCAAATTCCCATCAATGCAAGAAGTCGGGTTACAATACAGATATTTTGTTTTACAACTTTTTGTCCTCTCTTTTCAGTGTTAAGTGGTCTTATATGTGGGAGGTCCCCGGTTAAAAAAATTTAATCTCGGTAAATTATCTCTTGTATGGTCTGGTGGAAGGCTTCGGCCGTGGCAAGTTACCACCTAACTTGTAGAAGAACTAAATAAGTGCGGCAAAGCTTTCTCGTGTCTTTAGCAGCGCTTTTTCATGGCTTTAGTATCGACTACATTTTGCGCTTTGTCGATGCAAAATCCTCAAAAAAGTGCTGCGGCGTAAAAAGACAGTGGGTAAATACTAATTAATGATTTTGATAAAGATTATGTCGCGTGACATGTCTCAGGAGTGGTTTTACCCTAAGAGATAGGCCAACAGATATCCAACGCGTGTGATTGCAGGGCACGCGTGTAAATTACAAGGTATAAAGCAATTAGTTGGCAGTTTCTGTACTGCGACGTAAACTCGCCAAGATTATAGTTCAAATTTAATAGCTCTACACTCGAGACGTTTCCACGTATGAAAACTTTGTACAATGTAAGTAAATAGGTACCCAATAACGTAGTAATTTGCGATGTAGCGATTCTATGAAGGATACTCAAGGTATGGTTTATGGTCTGTGCCACCAAGTGATTTCCATACATTTTCGCATAGAAATAGACGTCTTTTAGGGTTGTTTTGTATTGCTTGTAAATAAATGAACCTGATACGTAGTAATTTATAGTAATTTATATTAATTTATAGTAATTTCGTAAATTATTGTTAAGATTATTAAGATTTGTGGTATGTACCACCGCGCGATTTTGAGAGCGCTTCGACGCGCACTTGGCCGGTTTTTAACCCCCGACGCAAAAACGACGGGGTGTTATAAGTTTGACGTGTCTGTTTGCGTGTGTGTGTGTGTGTGTGTGTGTGTGTGTGTGTGTGTGTGTGTGTGTGTGTGTGTGTGTGTCTGTTCCCCTCTGGCGCTTAAACGGGTGGACCGATTTGAATGCGGTTTTTTTTTTGTTTGAAAGGTGACTTAGTCGAGAGTGTTGTTAGCTATGTTTGATGAAAATCGATCCAAGATGGCCGCCGCTACAAAATGGCGGATTACATATTTTATCACAACGCCCTCAATATGGGTATGAAATGAAAGGTCTTGACTAAGTAAAATACCACTATGCAAATCCAAGATGGCCACCACCACAAAATGGCGAATGTCGGGGGTTTTTTTAATTTTTAATTTATACTTGTTAATACACCTACATCCACACGGATGAAGTCGCGGGCATCCGCTAGTATTTCTATGTTACATTGCAGAGGAATCCATCTGCAGTGTTCCGTTAATGGGCATAGCTACTCGCTAAGCTGATCAATATATCGCAGAAAAACTAATATTTTCACTTTTAGTTCACAATTCAAGTTATTTCGTTGTATGATCTTAATAATTTAATTGAATGCCTGTAATAAATACACTGTATTGAATAAAGAGGCGCATACAATTGCACCTGCAAACAGGATAAGCAACCTTGGGCCGTGTCAATAACCGGATGTGCGGTCTGCTATAATATAAGGGCCTTTACACACCAAGGTTTATTGTTTCTTAGTAAATATTCACTGACTCCAACCGCCTTCACACGGGCATCTCACTATAATATTATATTGGTAGGTATTTATTTATATACGAATATATACGAATAAATAAAATTGAAATATTTACCTGTGATTTAGAAATAACTGTATCTTAAGCTCATATGGTTAATTGAACGATATCATAACTCAAACAGATGTTTGTAAAATTTTTGTCTGTCTGTCTGTCTGAACAAGCTAATCTTGAGAATGGCTGAACCGATTTAGATGGGATTTTCACAGGCAGATAGAGGATTATAGGAATATTTTAGGCTTCTTTTTATTCCGACAATATCTACAGTTTCTGCGTAAAAAAAATACAAATTATGATTATTAGGGATAGGGAACATAATATACTAAGGTATCTAAGGTAGCATTTTCACTACTAACCGCTCGACCGATCTCCATCAACTGAGCCATCTGTCATTCAGATAGATGGAGATGTCAAATCATGTTCTCCTAAATGTTGATTTCCATCCTAAATGACAAATTAACGCACAGTTAAAGTTAACTTCAAAAGTTACGCTTAGAGCTCAGGTGTCTTTTTTGGGGTTCCGTACCCGAAGGGTAAAAAACGGAGCCCTATTAATGTCACTCGGCTGTCTGTCTGTCTGTCTGTCTGTCCGTCTGTCCGCCGGTCACAGGTCTCTAGCTCGCAGACGAAATGAGTTACAAACCTGAAATTTTGGTATTTAGTGTAAAACGTTAACCCAAAATCAAATATTGAATTAGAAATTGAATTAAATTATTTTTCAGGGGGGTTCCCATACATGAAAAAATCAGCCAAGTGCGAGTCGGGCCTCGCTCTTTCAGGGTTCCGTACATAATTATGAACAATATAATATTTTGGGTCTAAGAAATATTTAATTTCCGAGCTAGACATCGCAACAAACCGTGAAAGAAAAACCCAAAAAAATGTTCGTTTATTTTGGTCACAGCTTATAAACTATTTAATAAATCGTTGTTTTCAGTATTTGTTGTTTAAATAGAGCATATAGTACATAATATACTGAAATATCATATTCCCAACTAGTTTAGTTTTTGAGATAGCCCCCGTCACAAAAATGGTCTAAAACTGACAACTTTGATGGCCTCCCATTCCCTTATTTTTTGAGATAAAAATTAAAAATATATATATTTGTACTCTACTTAATGAGCTCTAAACAATGATACCCCACAAGCTAGGGTAAAGAAAAAAATTTTTTTTTCCGGCTCCTTTTTCATGTATGGGAGCACCCCTGAAAAATAATTTAATTCAATTTCTAATTCAATATTTGATTTTGGGTTAACGTTTTACACTAAATACCAAAATTTCAGGTTTGTAACTCATTTCGTCTGCGAGCTAGAGACCTGTGACCGGCGGACAGACGGACAGACAGACAGACGGACAGACAGACAGACAGACAGACAGACAGACAGACAGACAGACAGCCGAGTGACATTAATAGGGCTCCGTTTTTTACCCTTCGGGTACGGAACCCTAAAAAGGAGCCGGAAAAAAAATTTTTTCTTTACCCTAGCTTGTGGGGTATCATTGTTTAAAGCTCATTAAGTAGAGTACAAATATATATTGTTTTAATTTTTATCTCAAAAAATAACGGAATGGGAGGCCATCAAAGTTGTCAGTTTTAGACCATTTTTGTGACGGGGGCTATCTCAAAAACTAAACTAGTTGGGAATATGATATTTCAGTATATTATGTACTATATGCTCTATTTAAACAACAAATACTGAAAACAACGATTTATTAAATAGTTTATAAGCTGTGACCAAAATAAACGAACATTTTTTTGGGTTTTTCTTTCACGGTTTGTTGCGATGTCTAGCTCGGAAATTAAATATTTCTTAGACCCAAAATATTATATTGTTCATAATTATGTACGGAACCCTGAAAGAGCGAGGCCCGACTCGCACTTGGCTGATTTTTTAAAAGACTATCACTGCGTTAACATCATCACTTACCATCAGATGAGAGCGCGCTTAACTATGATCGTTAAAAAATCTCTTAATGAATACTGAACAAAAAAAAACTGATAAACCAGGATAAATCACGAAAGTTATTATTGCGCGCCATTTTTTATTTAAAATACGACCGGAAACACACATCAATAGTTATTTTTATCAACATCACTATAAATCGCACGAAACTATATTTTATCATACGGTAAAATTTAAATCAAATTACGTAATATTGCCACTGCCTGTTAAAATGGAGATACAAGATAAGAAATGGGTATATAACGATTGAGCTATGGAAAGGGTGACTTAGGGTTAGGAGTGATTACCCTGAAAGATAACAACCAAAATGAAGAGATTTTGCTCCTTTTGAGAGAGTCCCTTGGCAGTGTTTCTGATATAGTTATTCAAGGGTCGGATCAACAAATTCCCTTACTTAAATCCCGGCAACGCATTAGCGGTTTCTTTGGTGCTTTATTTCTTTGGTTCATGGGCAGCGGTAATCACTTAACATCACGTGACCCGCTTGCTCGCAAGTCATATAAACAAAAAAAATCGCACGGTAACTAAAAATTATTAGTAAGTTGAAACAGCAGTGGGCAGTAGTTTGTCGTAGAAGCTGAACAATCGTAGAGTGGAGAATGGAAAATGCTCTCAGCAATAGTAGTATAAAGAGAAATGTGCTGTCTCAAGCTGTCTGGCGGGAGGCTTCAGCCGTGGCTAGTTACCACTCTACCGGCGAAGCCGTGCCGCTAAGCGATTTAGCGTTTCAGTACGATATGTGGCGTAGAAAACGATCAGGGGTGTATATGGGTTTAATAAAAACTGGCATACCTGTTCCGAGTTAGCCCACTTCCACCTTATGGCATCGTCACTAACCAGCAGTAGAAATAATAAAAAAATCCGTCACAATATTTTAAACAACCAAAACGATAATGGCTTTAACATATTGCCTATATCCACAGGGCAGACATTGTACAAAGCATTCCAATAGTAAATTATGTCCCGCACAAAATTCATCAATAGCTATCTAATTCTAGAATCAGTTCTATTTCCGCACAGTGGAATACTGGCTAATATCTCAAGAAACAAACAAGTACAAGTTCCTAAATCAGTGTGACCATACGCGAAACTTTACCGGACTAATCCGATTTCTATTCCAGTTTGTCCCACTTGTAATCCAGTCCGGAGCGGTTTGAACTGGTTTTAGCCGCAACACACTGGATACGTATAAGTTTAATTGTAAATTTTTGTATTTAAATAAACGTTTTTCTTTATCGCTGACTTTTAACTCCGCAAGGAAACACTAGTATACTTTTGAATCTTCTGATATGAGTTTAAATAGTTATATTTGATAGTTTCGCTGTCTCAACCAATGGACGTCTAATGCTGGATATGGATCTCTTGAAAGAATTTTCAGACTCATCAGATTTGCACCTCTTGTGTCCAGCGGTGCCCTGTGACTTGTTTGATTAAAATAAAATGCTATAACATATTTTAAAGTAAAAGTTTCTTAAAATTGTAAAGTTAATAACGTATGAAAGCATACAATAACCATAAATAACACAGTTTTAATACTTTTAAAAACGCACAACTCTTTATAAAATAGTTGGAAATACCCTCGGAAACCCAAAACAACAAACAAGTACCAAGCGCGCTGCGTCCAACTATATTTTATCTGTTCCCAAACTCAAACTCAAGTGTATTGTATAAACATCAACTGTCAGAACTGTTTAATTTATCACAGTCCAATTTCCACTAGATAGCCCAACGCAACTGTAACTTGCTTATAATTTCGTAACAGGACCACTACTATGAAATTGGTTTCGTGACTAGCGGGAAACGGGGACTTTGTCGCTGTCTAATGTGGAGTTTCTGACAGTAACTGGATCGGGATTGGAAATTGAATGTCTCATATGGATAAGTAATGATGCAGTTTAAGATTGAATGCGCTAATATGGAAGGTGTATGGCATGTGGACCTACCTATTGTATCTCTTTTTTTAACTATTCTAATGATGCTCTCTTGAACTCTCTGTCCAGTTAATTAATACCGGAAGAGCAGGACCTAATTGTGTGCTGCTCATTAATTTATTATTTTTATCGTTTTATGGATCGCTGTGATTTTTATATGGGCTATTTGCGGACATAGATAGTGACATACATAATATTTATCCCGGGAAAAACAAAGGATTCCCATGGGATTTTTGAAAACCTAATTCCACACGGATGAAGTCGCTAAGTAGGTATAACATAAATACAACTTATAAAGCCTGAACTTCGAGTACACCGCTAAGCGACAGGGATATTTATTCAAATATAAAGTGAATATACGAAGCTGCATTCCCCACTAAAACACGATTTCCATGCGAAAGGACAGTAAATATCGCTTTTAAAAAGACCGCTGAAGTCTAAACCGTGATATATGAAATAGATGTAATACCATGACACGGTTAAGACTTTAAACTTAGAGCATCGATGCACCAACGTAACCTTACTTGTGTAATGTTGAGTGCATTCTTTAGACTTAGCTATATTTTATCTTTCCTAAGGGTTTTTGTCATTAGAGTCATCTTTTTAAGATTTAATAAGACTTCTCAAAGAGTTTGCGTTTTATAAAAAAAAAAGACTTCTCCAAAATGTCTTATCATATCCATGTGGATAAAAACGACAACATATTTTGTTGGCGTTTTGAAACTGATGAAAAAAGTGTCTTCTGGTATGGTTTATCTCTTAAGATTTTAGATATTTACGGCATGGGCATTCAATCTATTTCCCTTATATACCGGGGGGAGTTTAATAAACTTTCGCCCCATTGTATCAGTTCTCCAAAATTCCAATTCGCAGGCAAATATTGTTGGCTGCTGAGCGAAGTTTATCTTTGTCGCGGCGTGGAGGTGCTTCATAATGTCACCTGGTGGAAATGTATTTTCGTTTTGTTAATAAAATTTAAACTGTGCTTTTTCAATAAAATTTGATTATGATTATGATGATGATTTGAGATTTCATAAATCCGTTGTCATGAGTCCGGTGACATAAGTCCTTCGGTTGTTAAAAGCTCTACACAAAACGCTACTTTCAGCTGAGTGGACGTCCCATTGGTCGAGACGACGACAGTTACAATACCGGTAGTTTAGTAGTTGTAGATTCCAACAAGATATGTAACCCGGCGTCGTTATTTCGTTATGTACCCAAAAAGCGTTTAGATGTCTAAACGCTTTTTGGGTACATAACGAATTATACGGCAATGCACTTTAACGAACATATCTATGAAATATGTTAAAATGAACCAACTGTGAGTTAGAATAAACCGCATGAGCCTTTGAGATGTTATATTACTAGAGCGTGCAAAAGCGCGCCATTCAGCGACGCTATTTGTGATTCAGTAAATTGATGCCAGACCTGCACGAAGATATCATATTTAAACGTGATTCAGAAAGACCTGCTTTTACTGTGTCAATAATATAACTATCTTTATCTTATTATTTGACAATTTGTACGGTAACAAAAATGAAAGGGATAGTTTACCTATACAAACTTTTATTAGTTTAAGACTTAGATATGTACATATCTGTAATCATTATCATACATACCCTGAAAACCAGCGTTGCAGCTCGCTGCGGCTTTGTGCTGAGTGGGGAACCTTATTTGTTCGACGAAACAAATAGGTAATAATTTCTTACTTACATTTTTTTTTGTAAGCGTATTATATCATTATTGTAAATCACTTCGTCGACAAATAAAATTGTTTATCTATCTATCTATCTTTCTATTTGTATGGGCAATTTTATGATAACCTATTCTATCCATCATCGTCATGCGCCGTCCGCAAAGTGCAGTTTCTATCTTAAAGAAAAGCATACTTTACGTATGCTGTATGGGCGTCGGTCCTGCTCTTGATTTCTCTCTGGTCATGTCGTATTGACGTCCCATCAGAGAGTGAAGGAATAGAGGGTAGCTGTGATCTTCGCCTCCGTTTAGAATGGCTGCTGTGGCCGTAATTTAGTCCTGGCGACATTAATAATTATTAAATTTAATAAGTGTAAAGCCGTTGGAGGCGATCTCGCTCCTCCATAGATATCGGTATCACCTCACTGTACGAGGTGTTAGAAATTTAAAATATTTTCTGGTTCAGGACCAGCGTTACCCACACATGGCGCGCTTTGTTGAATAATGGAATAAGCTCCGGCGAATATTCTCCTAGGATTTTGAATTTACTGTGATCCCGCGATATTAGATTTAGGTGAACGGGAATAATATTTATTCCACACTTTTGTTGTGGTCCCCCGCGGGGTAAACATTTACATTTCTAATGTTTCGTTCTCGTGTGTGGTTGTTGTAGCTCACCAATCCGCTTTGGAGCAGCGTGGCGGGTCTAAGCTCTAAATCCCGCTCTCATGAGAGGAAGCTTGTGCCCAGCTGTGAGCTGGAGTGGTGGTGGTGGACGGACGTACAAGAAATTCACATATTATATGGAAAAATATGGATATTTTCCAAAATTTACGAAAATATGTAAAAGTCTTTCAGTTTTTAAAAAGAGCATAAAATAACGTTAAATAAACTCAAAAGAAATATTTCTTGTAGGTATTCTTGTGGCTTTTATGATAAGTTAAGCCCTCGGCAGTAGGTACAGACAACAGAGAGAAAAGCCAGCTAGTTAGTTACTCTTTGCAAAATGAAAAACGCATAAAATTCCTAACTTTAGGCAATACAATTACTGGCAGTCATTGATGATCTGCTGTGATAGCCGGGAAAAGCTGTGATAGCCTAGTGGTTAGGACGACCGACTTCTAATCGGAGGTCGTGGGTTCGATCCCGGGGTACGCACCTCTAACTTTTCGGAGTTATGTGCGTTTTAAGTATTTAAATATCACTTGCTTTAACGGTGAAGGAAAACATCGTGAGGAAACCTGCACGCCTGAGAGTTCTCCATAACATTCTCAAAGGTGTGTGAAGTCTGCCAATCCGCTTGGCCAGCGTGGTAGACTATGGCCAAAACCCTTCTCACTCTGAGAGGAGACCCGTGCTCTGTAGTGAGCCGGTAATGGGTTGATCATGATGATGATGATGATGATTGATGATCAATGACATGAATTAATATATAAAATGTGCATGAATTAATTATTTATACACATATTCTGTCGTAGTGACACAAATTTTCTTTCAGTAAACATATTAATTGCGCATGTGGACGACAGAGCAGCGTCCAAATTGGGGTGAAAACGTTTGTCACACATCTTACACATACGTATCTTTACGCGGCTTTATATCACACTAGCGGTCCGCCGCGGTTTCGCCCGTGGTACATAATATATAGCCTATAGCACTCAGGTATCACGTACATATCCAACGGTGAAAGAATTTTTGAAATCGGTCCAGTAGTTCCTGTGATTAGCGCGTTCAAACAAACAAACTCTTCCGCTTTATTATATTAGTATAGATTATACTCTATTATGTAACTATATCAAAATAAATTTTATTAGCATCTAAACTAAAACATAACATTACTTCAAAAAAAGGAAATTAAAAGAGAAGTGAAAGAGAAAAAAATCCCACCAGTTACGAGAAACATGTTCTTACAATGCTTATCCTCAAATCGAATACAAAAAGTTTCAAAGCAAGCGTATGATAATGTGATTACCAGTCTCAACTTCGTCATCCCGACTCGTTCGCGTCTCGATATCGCTGGAGACTGTAATTTAATCCCGGGGAATGTATCTCAGACCGCAAATGCGACGGAAGTCGGAGTAGCGACTGATCAACGTCTGGTGGTTTCTGGCGTCTCGCAGGGGGGTATTCGAGGGCCCGACGTATTGTTCTTGTTTTATGAAATCGCTTTTGTTTATAACGCTCAATTGTGTAGTGTAAAAATAAACTAGTTATACATAAATAGAGAAAGTTAGGGTAAACATTTTCAAAAATTTGTTATAAGTATTTCATTTTCATTACATTTTACTTATTTACGATTTTTTTTTGTCAATTCAACTCAATAACCCTGATACTTTATAAATTATTGTCATAAGAAGCTCATGCATAAAGAGAAATATCCTATTTTTTTGACGATTTTGTGCCTAATTTCACATCCTTTCGTTTGTGCACTTTATGACTGGACACTGTAATCAAACGCCAGCTTTGTGAAAACATGGTAATTGAAGGAAAGCCTTGAAACTCTAGCTCTTAGAAAAAAAAAATCTATTTATATTGGGGTTTGACTGAAAAGAAAATCACATTAAATTATTCGAGAAATAATAAACAATTCAAAAGTGGAAGTATGTATAGACATAAAAGTACATGAGCAATTAGACTTTTATCTTTGGTAATTTCGCCTGTGTAATATTAAACACGAGTCGCGTGTAACACACACAAGCGATTAGCGTCTAAGACAGCCGAAAACGAGTTCATCTCGTTACTTCGTTAAGTACATTACCTAAATTATACGCGTCCTTTGAAGATCACGCGTCTAATTAATGTATAGTAATTAATTCACGTGCCGCTGGCTTCTGGGGCTCTTGGTTCGAGTTCAAGTGAATACCATCTGTTGCGTCTGTTTTCAGTTTCAATTATTTTTTGCAAAGTATTTTCCTGAACATTTTAGGTTTTTTTTTTCAATTTGTTTTTCATATTAATATAAAATTCATATTAAATTTAAAAATGGGTGGGAGAAATGTTAAAATAAAAAGTTTTTCCAAAAACTTATCATTTTTAGTTTTAATCGGAACGCAACGACTTAACGCAGACAGACTGCATAATTACCGTCATAGAGTTACTCTATACTGAGAACCCAGAATCAACCATTTCTGAGATTTGTTTTGTTCCATCTGAATGCGAAAATTTTCTCAAAGCAAAGATTTTGATTTCGAAAAAACTTCGAAGATGAAGATAAGATTGCAGGGTTCATGTTTGTTTGGTCAGAAAATAAATCTTGTTAATGCAAAGGCGATACAATGTGATGGTGATAACTTGTCCAATTATACTTTATAATCAATTTATGTTTCTTTTTCATCAAGTTAATATGAAAAATAGTTTTTGAATTTTATTCTTATTAATAAACTAAGCTTTAGGTCTGTCCAAGGCTAAGAGAGAATAATATAAACCTGTGCTATACAAATTAAATAAAACAAGTAAGTTATTGTCAGAGCTTATTATTATGGCATCTTTGTATTGTGTTTAGTCTTACCTTGTCGATGTGGCACCCCTCCTTGTTTTCATTGGAAGTTGTCGGATGTCAGCGCAACTCATCGGCTTATATTGTTTATCTTAGAAATTGGTTGTTTTTAAAACACCACCCCTCGTCTTTGTTAGATTACAAAACTAGAAGGTAATCGAGCTCGATTTGTATTTTGGGAAAGCTTTTAAGATTAGGTGCGCCATCTTGGATTTGAAATTGGATGTGCTATCCCTATTCCGCTTTCGCGTAGAATTTATTTTCTTATAATATGATATGCCAGATTTCACCGACAATCCTTACTTTTAGGATACAACGACACTTAATATTAGGGAAAATGTATGTTCAATTATTTAAAATAGCAATACAAACAATATAGGTAACATTATACGGTTCACACTTCACTTAAATTCCTAAACATACAGAAAGCGCGATTTATGTACAGTAGGTACCTAAGCAAAAATATTGTCGACAAATTTTCCATGACGAAGATTGAATCATTGCTAAAAATGATATAAACGTAGAGAATGCGAATTCGAGAACTTACAGACAAGTTCTTAAAAGTTTTGAAATCATAAAGGTACAAACATGAATACTCACTAAAGACGATATCTTAACAAACTAAACGCCAATAGAAATCCAAAACCAAATTCGAGAGATACGTACACATATAGGTACAAAGTTCTAGAATCCGAGAAGATATATGAAGTTACCGCAAACCCACGGTGGAATCACATGAGTAGATGTCCCCACAGAGAGGAAGCTTCATACAAGCGGCCCACTGTAGGTACACTCACACATAGCCCACGTTTACCACAACTGAGCCAGTAGCGTCAGACGCGGAGCCTCCGTGAACCGTTGGTGAGAGCTCATGTGTGAGTGTACCTACAGCGGGCCGCTTGTATGAAGCTACCTGTCTATAGGGATATCTACTCATGTGTTGGAATTATGGAATTTAACCGAGACGGGATCGTTCGAACGGATCCGAATATCGGAACTTTAAAGCAACTCCGCCAAAAGTTAGCAAGTCGCAAATCTAACCGCGGCCGCTTTCAAAAATAAATTGTCTGCACTCCAAATGTACTCGTACCTATAATCGCACTGGAGGAATGTGAAAACTATTTGTCGCTACGTCCATTAGAATTTCATATGGAGAATTTAAAAGAGACACTTTTTATTGAAACAAGTAAAGATACCCAGTAGTTGCTTCGCGCTGCGCCGTTGGAAACTTTCTACAAAACTAATATCTGTGTTCGCTGTGGTTTGACGAATTTCCGTAAAATACGTAATTTTAAAGTTACGACAAACCAAAATTAAACCTACGAGGGTTCCAAATGCACCCTGGTATAAGAAGCGCCCACAACAATCTCAACCAGGTATTTTTTTAGTATCACTAACTCACAAGACGAAGTATTTAGAACTATTTGCTATTAGCAACTTATATTAATTCCAAGTATAGTCCAGTAACTTTAGGATTTGCTAGTATGGGGTACCTTGCGTTAAATCGGGTAGTTCTGATTTTTTGCAGACTTGTTTATGATGTTGGTTCAATGATTAATCCAAGTTTGTGACCTCGAGCGACGAACGCAACTTTGTCAAAAATCGAAAAAACCGCGAAAATTTGGGTTTTTTTTTTCAGATTTTGTCGATTATAACCCAAAAGGACTAGTTCTTGACACTACTTTTCAGAACGTTTTTAAAGTAGAATAAAATTTCTACAATTTAAGACCAGAACCAGCTCTGTAGGTACATTACTTACTGAGATGCTCGCGACTTCACTTGCGTGAATTCTTAATCTCATACAAACTTCCATCTCCCATTGTACCAACTTAGGGGTAGTTTTTCCAAAATTCCTTCAACACGTAATTCTTAATTTTTAACCGAAAATCTAAATCCCAATTTTCATAGATATAACTTGATAAATGACGAAAACGTGACGGGGTCTCATTTAAACTTTCATCCCCTACTTAACCCACTTGCGGATAGAAATTTCAATAATCCTGAAATTCATATTTTTTATTTTTTATGGAAAGCCCAAATACCAATTTTCATGGATGTAACTTGAAAAATGACAGACTTTCATACAAACTTTCATCCCCTATTTAACCCCCTTAGTGGTGGAATTTCCAATAATCCTTTCCTATTGTACGCCTATATCATAAAAGGAAGCTACTGTGAAAATTTCAAGTTTCTAGCTTCAAGAAGCTTGTCCTGACTGACTGATCATCAACGCACAACCTAAACAACTGAAAGCTACGAACTTGAAATTTTCACAGTAGCTTCCTTTTATGATTTAAGCGCACATTAAGAAAGGATATTTGGAAATTCTACCCCTAAAGGGGTTAAATAGGGGACGAAAGTTTGTATGAAAGTCTGTCATTTATCAAGTTACATCCATGAAAATTGGTATTTGGGCTTTCGATAAAAAATAAAAAATATGAATTTCAGGATTTGTGAAAATTCTATCCGCAAGTGGGTTAAGTAGGGGATGAAAGTTTAAATGAGACCCCGTCACGTTTTCGTCATTTATCGAGTTATATCCATGAAAATTGGTATTTAGGTTTTCGGTTAAAAATTAAAAATTACATGTCAAAGGAATTTTGGAAAAACTACCCCTAAGTTGGTACAATGGGAGATGGAAGTTTGTATGAGATTAAGAATTCACGCAAGTGAAGTCGCGAGCATCTCAGTAAGTAATCTACCTACAGAGCTGGTTCTGGTCTTAAATTGTAGTAATTTTATTCTACTTTAAAAACGCCCTGAAAAGGTAGTGTCAAGAACTAGTCCTTTTGGGTTATAATCGCCAAAATCTGAAAAAAATCCCAAATTTTCGCGGTTTTTTCGATTTTTGACAAAGTTGCGTTCATCGCTCGAGGTCACAAACTTGGATTAATCATTGGGCCAACATCATAAACAAGTCTGCAAAAAATCAGAACTACCCGATTTAACGCAAGGTCAGACTACTAAAGTTACTGGACTAGTAGGTATTTTGTAAGTTTTTCTGACAGCGCTCGACAGAGACTTTCCCTAATGATCTATATGTTTTGTATTGAGTAGAACAAACACGATAAGGGCAAATGTGCCTCTTATTGAGAACTAATTAGTTATTACAATTCATGCTCCATACTATTGCTGTTCTTTGTTTTATTCCTTCTGGTGAATAGGGTTGTCAACCATACCTATTATGATTTATAGTATTTTACTGTATGTGGAGTCACTATATCATGTTGTAGAAATATCATCTACAACATTTCGTCTAAAGTAAATGTAGAATATATTCTAGCTATTCGTAGTCCAATTAGTCTTCTGTATGAAATTTTGTATTTAAATAAACGTGGCAACGTAACAGTAAATTCCTTCGGTAATTTCTTGGAAAATGCAAGGCACGATGGTTCCCCTCGTGTTTGAATGTAAGCAGAATTTAGATCCAAGACAGGTTTATAGGCACCGCCGCTGTACAAACGGGCACTAAGTCATGCTACGACGCGACGCATTAATACTGACGACGCTTATGTGTTTATTGTCAGAATGTATACCGTTGATTTATATGTTTATGTTCTTCTACCCTTTGAGAGCGCTAACAATTTGGGGTGTAAGTGGCCCAAATTCCACCTACGTGGCCAAAGTCAACCTCACCTGCGCTCGGTGCACCCTGCCAATATGCTAACGAGGCCCTGACGCTCTCAGTCCCCTCTACGGGTCGTTGTGCCTGATACCACACAACTTAATCTGGATGGTAGATCTGGATTGCTTTGTGGTAGGATTCTACCCCGAATCCGCCAGGCTAGCGACCACACTTCAGCCGTAATCTACCGCAAAGCATCCGATGTGTTCCGGCAGCGATTTGAAGGCTCAATCCCCTTCGTCAAACGCCGGCAACGCATTAGTGGTTCCGCAGGTGCTGCTAATGTTCATGGGCGGCGGTAATCACTTAACATCGGGTGACCCGCTTGCTCGGTTTCCCGCTATTCATACAAAAAAAAACAATGGGCCTCATAAAAAGGCTCAGGATCACTTAGCGGTCGATGGAGAAAGCTATGCTTGGAGTATACCTGCGGGATCAAATCAGGTATGAGTTTTCATTGTTTTTGTACCAAAAATCAAATCAGGAATGAGAGAAACCATAGGAAAACCTGAGTTGCAAAAATATTTTTTCATCGAGTCGCGAAACTGAAGTGGCAATGGGCGGGGCACATTACTCGAAGAACCGATGAACGTTGGGGTCCCAAGGTGCTTGAGTGGCGACCTCGCACCAGTAAACGAAGCGTAGGGAGACCCCCCACTAGATGGACGGATGATCTCAAGCGAGTCGCTGGCAGCCGCTGGAAACAGGCGGCACAAGATCGTGTTCTGTGATGATCCTTGCAAGAGACCTATGTCCAGCTGTGGGCGTCTATTGGTTCAGACGACGACGATGACGACCCTTTAAGAGATTTGAGCTTGGAAATGAATATCATGCAAAACAAAGTTATATGAATATACTTATATCAATCCAAGCCCTAACACACAAGTTCTTAATTATGATATTATGGAAAACGACTGAGATATTTTCATCTTCTAAAGTGGTTTACAGAATATAGGATGAATCTGTAACGGATTACTGTTGTACATTAATTCAGTTATATTACAAAACAAGCGGACACCCGCGACTTCGTTCGCGTGGATATCGGTTTTTTAAAATCCCGCGGGATCTTTTTGTTATTCTTAAGCTCTTTTGAGCTTAAGAAAAACTTAGCAAGGTATGACCTTGCTAAAAACTGTTAAAAATTCGCTGGTGGATATTTAGGTAGATAAAAATGTAAACATCCACCACTGAAACTCCCATCAAAATCGATCCAGCCTTTCAGATATTACCCGGTAATCTTTAAACTATCTCCTTTCTAACAAAAAAAAAAATGAATGAAATCGGACCACGGGTTAATGAATTACAGCTAAGTACACATTTTGACTTTTATCCCCTCTCCCAAGGGAACCATGCTGAATTTCAGGATAAAAAGTATCCTATACGTTACTCCGTAGTATGAACTTAAATCATGCCAAGTTTCATTTCAATCCCTTCAGTAGTTTTTGCGTGATGCCCGCACAAACATACAGACAAATAGATAAACAGACAAACAGACAAAAATTTCAAAAAAAAAGCTTTTTTATGTTCTATTACTTATCCATAACATCCCCCAGTTATTATTTTGCAAAAATATTTAATGTACAGATACGGCAAGTCTACGATTTTATTATATGTATAGATTATTAATATATATATAGCTGTTCGTTCTGATTCACTGACTCATTCATCGCCTCTCCTGTAAAATTTTGTATGAAAAATTTTTTTTTCACAAATGGTTTCGTATAGAGGACAAAAATTCATTAAGAGGAAAAATATGGAGAGAGCTGATGATTGAGGATTTCGGAGACGGTTGAAGAGCACGCTTAAGGTATTGAAGATAGGTGGGGGGTGCTCGAACAAATGTCACTCGAAACGTCATCCAATTGGCAGGGAGCCGAAAAAAAATTCAAAATGGCGAAAAAAAGATGGCCGCCATACAAATTTCGTCGGTGTCCATCTCGAAGGGTATAAAAGATGGAAGAGTTGTTTCTTAGCAAAACATGATCAGGATCCAAAGATCTACTCGATGAATACAAAAAAAATTCAAAATGGCGGACTTTATTTTTCCATAGAAAATGTATGGCGAATATTGAAGAGACTACAAGTTGTGAACTATGCAAGGCTTTGATGCGGTTCTTTGGAGAACTCATTAAACAAAAATATGGGAAGACATGATGATTGAGGGTTTGAAAGATGGTTGAGGAGCCCGGGCAGGGCATTGTAGATAGATGGGGGCTGCTCAAACAAAAAATACTCAGAACCTCATCCAATTGGCACCGAGCTGAAAAAACCCCAAAATGGTGGATTCAAGATGGCGGCTATACAAATTTCGTCGGTGTCTATCTTACCAAGTATACAAGATGTAAGTTGAGTGGTTTCTTGGAAAAAGATGATCAATACCTAAAGATCTACTAGATGAACAGAAAAAAAAACAAGATGGCGGAATTCATATTTTCACACAAAAAGTTTTTTAGTGATGGTTTCGTATAGAAGACAAAAATTCATGCGGAGGAAAAATATGGATAGAGCTGATGATTGAAGATTTTGAAGATGGCTGAGGAGCACGGTCAGGGTATTGAAGATAGGTGAGAGGTGCTAAATCAAAAATGACTCCAAACCTCATCCAATTGGCAGAGATCTAAAAAAAATACCAAAATGGCGGATTCAAGATGGCGGCTATAAAAATTTCGTCGGTGTCTATCTCACCAAGTATAAAAGATGGAAGCGTAGTTTCTTTGAAAAATATGATCAAGAACTAAAGATCTACTTGATGAATAGAAAAAAAATCAAGATGGCGGAATTATGTCTTCATACAAAGTTTTTTTTAGTGATGGTTTCGTATAGAAGACAAAAATTCATGCGGAGGTAAAATATGGAGAGAGCTGATGATTGAGGATTTTGGAGACGGGTAAACAGCACGGCTAGGGTGTTGACTATCGTCAACACCTACCTATCGGTAGGAGGTGCTCAAACAAAAGTTACTCGAAACCTCATCCAATTGGCAGTGAGCTGAAAAAAAAGTCCTAAATGACAATCAAGATGGCGGTCATACAAATTTCGTCGCTGTCTATATTACTGATTATAAAAGATGGAAGAGTGGTTTTTAGGCAAAAGATCATCAAGACGTGGTTTACTTGATAAATAGAAAAAAAACAAGATGACGGAATTTATTTATCTATACAATATATACGGCGAATATTAAAGTTAATACAAGTTGGGAACTATGCAAGACTTTGGTACAGTTTCTATTCAAAATTTGTTTAATGGAAGAACTCTCATTCTGACAAATAATTCGCAGAAAAAATATGGGGAGTGATAATGATCGAGGGTTTGGAAGATGGATGAAGATAGGTGGAGGCTGCTCAAACAAAAAAAACACCCGAAACCTCGCGGTCCGCTTTAGCGGGCCGCGCACCCACGCGCCATACTAGTTATATGTATAGATGAAGTTAACAGTTCAACGACATTATTTTGTAACAATATAACCAAGTTTGTCAGACTAAAACTGTACCTTAAACCGTTTGCCATCTTAGCATCCGAGTTATACACAATAATCATATGCAAAGTGATCATTAAGTATGCGGGTTGCATCTAACAGTGCAGTTGAAATGTTAAACCTACCTCCACTGTACTATATGAATATTATATGCTCGTTTGTTAAAGGATTGCGGATCCTATTTTACATATGTTCCACTTCATTTATATTACTTTTGAATTTCTTTTTATCACAAAATCACAATCCAAAATTGTGGCTGTTTTACATGCACAATTAGTCTCTCCCTTTCATGTCTCATTTATCCTTAGAAACTTTAAAATAATAATAAGTACAGTACCCGCTGCGGTGAAATGTTATTTGCTTTTGATTACTTCGAAACATTAATTCAACAAAGGAATAGCTTTTATAAACGCTGGTCTTTGCAGAGAAAGAAAAACAATTTCAATAATGTTTATTTGTTTTTCAGTGTAAAGTCTCAACAAGTTGATTTGGAAACACAATCATGTGGCCGAAGACCTTTCGCAGTGATCGATTCGACATGAATAATTCTATGTCCCATTCGTTTCGGAATTGAATTGCGAATGCGAATCAATCGATACGGTTCCAATTTTATGACACAAACAAATGCCTTCACGTCATATCGATATCAAATTTGCAGAAGAACCTGTTTACTGTCTGACTCGGTGTCATTGCTATCCATCTATATTATTATTTATTTATAGACAAGTTCCTTAACTGCATTCCTTAATGAAGAAACTCCACGACTTATCCATTCAAAAACATGGTTTTTCACGAATGTTCACATTGTATGAAGTTTTAAATGCTTTGTACCTTTATAGCCCAGGCAAATTAGACCAAAAAAGGCCGTGCTTCCCGAAAAATCGTGTTTTAATAAGAAAGCATTAAAGAAAGTGTTTTAATACCGTTGGGAGGTCCCAAATAAAAGTCCTGTGAGTTTGCGACGGATTCTGATTTCTGCTTAAGCATATGTCTAATTAGCCTGGGCTATTACAATCTACAAACAAGTAAGTCTAAGTACGATACATACTGCATATTAATTCAACAATCCACAGAACAAAGCTCCTAGAGTTTATTGGCTTTAAAATGTTTAAAAGAGACATCAATGTCGTGCCTAGCTTCGGAAATGCGAAAGCAATAATACTGCGATATCAATAATCGACGTCTGTCATGCAATCATCGCGATTACTGGATTCTAGCTGGATTCGTATAAATGACAAGCGACCCTACAATTTAAGGGGAAGATGAATGTTGAGTGCAGACGATTTTGATTGATAGTCCAATAAATGCCTCTGAACTGTGGCCGCGCTGTCAGGGACCAGAGTTCAATTTAGATTTCTATTGTTTCGTTTTTGCGTCTATCCCTTAACGGAAATGGTGGTGCGCATAAAATAAATGAATAAACCAGTTTAGTGTTTTGTTTTGGATTTTCGTCTTTTTACGTGTCTGCGGATTTATATTTTTTTTATTGACCGTGGAATAGTGAACCTACCTTGAAATTCGCAGCTGATCTTATTAGAGTTTCGTACCCAAAAGGGTAAAACTGGAGCCCTATTAATGTCACTCTGCTGTCTATGTGTCTGTCTGTCCGCCGGTCACAGGTCTCTAGCTCGTAGACGAAATGAGTACAAACCTGTGGTATTTCGTTGAACATTGAGCCAAAACCAAATATTGAATTAAAAATTGAATTAAATTATTTTTCAGGGAGGATCCCATACCTACATGAAAAAAAAGGAGCCGGAAAAAAACTCTTACCCTACACTAGCGGCACGCTATGATGGCCGGTTTGACACATTACAATAGTGATGTGGAATGTCAATTTATTCTCGAACAAAAAACAATTAAGTTTTGTTTTTGTACCTGATTAAATAGGTTTAATAAAACAAAAATGTATATGTTTATTTAATTTATTTGAACGAACTGAATATTTGAACGAAAATGAATATACATACTTTATATGCACACAAGAAACATATGAATACAAAAGATACCAAAAAAGGTGCCACAAAAGGCCATAATTAATCAGATTCGTCCATACTACTATTTTCACTGTCGTCACTGCTATCATCACATACATTAATAATTATATGTTCGTTTTCTATAATATTATCTATTTTCACATCTCTTTCATAATCTTCCCTTATTAATTTAACAGTTCTATTCACAACCTTTTCCCAGTCTCCTTTAGTCACATGTTCACAAGCTTCTTCTAATAATTTTAGCATTTTTTTTGTGGTAAATGGGGGTTCTGTATTGTGTCTTGCAGCATATCCCTTAATTTGAGCCCACACCAACTCAATCGCATTATACTCACAATGGTAAGGCGGTAACCGTATAACTCTGTGCCCATGTTCTAATGCTATTTCGTCAATGACGTATCGGATCTTGGTTGGTTTGTTTTCTTTTAAAAGACGTACTAATTCCGCTTTTAACATATTCATGTTTGCATCTACGCCATTTTTACGAAGCCATGCGACGATATCAGCTTTCTTTTGGGATTGGGCAGGTGGCTTGTCAATTTGCATCGAGTGGTATGGGGCGTTGTCCATAATTATAATAGATGGTTCAGGGAGGCTACACAACATTGAGGTAAACCATTCAGTAAACTTTTCTCCATTCATGTCTTCATGATAGTCTCCAGTGGTTTTTGACGCAAAAGCCATGAGAGAACCTTCGACAAACCCGTTGATGGTTCCGGCGTGACAAATTATAAGTCGCGATCCTTTTCCTACAGGAACTTTGGAAGTAGATGCTGCTGTGTCATCGTTCCAAGAACGGCCTACAGTATGGTTAGCATTAAGCCATGTTTCATCCAAGAACACAACATTTTGCCAATTTTTGATTTCTTTCACTTGCCGTAAAAAAGTATACCTTGCCATCGCTATATCAAATCTTTCCATCAATATTTTGCGTTTGTTACATTTTTTGTATCGAAATCCAATGGTCTTCAAAATCTTCGTTAAAGAACTTTCCCCACCGAAGAATAATCCAGCTTCCTTCAGTGAATGCACCAACTTTTTTCTTGTTGGATACTCCTTCTGTAAATAGTAGCCGTAAACATGTCTTCGGATAGCATCGGCATCAAAGCTATCGATGCCTACGACTGGTTTTGCTCGTTTTCTCTTTTTTGGTGTGTGAAGTTTATTTTCTTCTGTGCCAGTCTCGCCATATTTTTTTTTAGTTATCCGTCTAACAGTTCGTTGTCCAATATTAAGCGCATCAGCTACGCGTTCAACCACTGACGTTATAGGTAAAATTGGCCCTCCATTTTGAGCTTCACGATCGAAATAGTTACGAAGGCGTATTACGAACTCACGTGTCTGACTATTTAGAACAGTTCTCTGCGTACGTTCGGTCATATCGACGAAATCCACAACAAAGGGCTTGAACAGAGTCCAAATTAACGAGCAAGGGTCAACAGTAATGCAGTATCAATATTTGAAATCCAAAGCCAGGTCAAAACTATATCACAATCGCATTGCACTGACAGTTTATACTTTTCGAAGCAACGTCAATTCGAAACTGCTTTGTTTTGCATTGAGCATTGACGCGAGTTTGCCGGAGGTAGTAGTTGTGCTAGCCAGCGATCCTATGTGACGATCGTATTAGATTCCATTTTTAAAAATTTATTGATATTTTTTTGCGATTTCAGAGGTTTGTCCACATAGTGAAAATTGTTCATATTCACAAGTACATTCACCCCTTAAATGGTGCAAACTGATTTTTCTACACTTGTATACATTTAAGAAATCAATTTAATAAATAAATTTTGAGTCCTAAACCTAAAACTACATTCGATAAAATTTATGAATCTCTGCACATCACTATCGTCAATAAAGTAATACAATTATTTCCTTCAAAGTCGTTATCAATTAATACGGAACTTCATGAGCGGACAAACGTCAAACCGGCCATCATAGCGTGCCGCTAGAGTAGCATGTAAGGTATCCTTGTTTAGAACTCATTGAGTATGAATGTACCTATATATTTTTTTAATAAGGAAATGGGGGGGGCATCGAAGTTGTCAGATTTAAACCGTTTTTGTGACGGGGGCTCAAAAGGGGGTCTAAAACTAAACTGGTCAGGAATATGAAATTTTGGTATATTTTTACTCAAACAAGACAATGTCATTATAACGCTCGAATTTGTCATACATTAATTAACGGTTTCTGTGCAGCAGTTAGTTTAATTGCTTGTGATTACTACGGATACTGAAGTATAATTATAACGGTGAGCAGAAGAGACGACAGATTATTTCTTTGTTCATAGTAAAGTCTTCCAGAATTTCGAAACTATTCCTCATAAAGTCTTCCTTTATGATAATCCCTCAAGCCAACTCGCGGGATCTCGAAATTATAACAAGTTTAAACTGAAAAATACGGGCACAACTAAAACTAACGTCTCTGTTCCATATCCCAAAGCACAAACTGAATTTTCCGCGGTTTCCTGCAAAATTACAAAGTCACTTCTTTGTTCAGCTCTCAGTATATTTACACAATCTTTCGACGGTTCCGCATCAACTAATCCACAAGAAACCTTAATAAACATAACAAAAACCTACATTTTTTTCCACCGTTGTACCATAACATGAATTATTCGTGCACGACGACCCGGCAGATTTTTCTGTGCGTACAAAAAAGTTTTTATCCTCGCAAGCAATTTTGGTACCTCTTCTCAACTAGCTACTGCAGTCATTTTCGCTTGATGTGTTTTGTGGTTCTGGTGTGAGTGGGAGGCTGTAAATTCGTTTTCCTTTTAATATACGGGTTGGAAGATAAATCGTGAGAGACATTTGGTATGATTGATAGCATGCACGTTTAAATTCGACCACTCTGGTATCGGTTACAAGTATGAGCCCATTTTAATGGGGTTGCTACTACTACGGCTACCGTTATTGTGATTGGTATGAAATAACAAGTTAGTTATGAATAACTTTGTGTTACAGACTATTTTAAATTGTCAAAAGTCAATTATAAAATACTTGCTTGTCCACTGATTAATTGTAATAATTAATAATAGAGACTGGAAAATATTTATCTTAGAGTTTTGTGAACAAGACTTTTATTTTAGCTCTTCATTGAAATTAAGAACGTTAATATCTATAACTTATTCATCATTACCTACGCCTTTTCCCTGTAATTTATGTGTATGTTTTTGTTTGATTCCCTCATTCCCTGATATGCATCGTTCGGGGATAAATTTTCATTTGTTTCGCTTTTTAAATCTAACCAAATCTAACCAATCTGACCTGCAAATTTCACTAAAGTCTATTGAGTGATTGCGTGAAAAGCTTTCAGACAGACAGACACATTTGCGTATTTATTATACTGCGAGCATGGATTCTAAAACTTAAACGTTAAAACGTTGAATAAGTTTCTAAAACCAATTCTGATTGAAAAATCAAACAAAAATGAATTTTGTCCTTCACAGTAAATGATTGGGTGAGATCAATCGAACAAATAAAAAAGGGATTCGATTCAGATTTCAGACGGGGGTCAATCAATTTGTGTTCACGACTATAGATTTTTTTTGGTTCTTTATATTAGATTGATTGGTGTATGACATTTATGACATTTGGAATAAATTTTTCGGGTTATTGTTTTGTTTTAGTTCCTTTGTCCGCACATCTATGAAATCCAAACAATAAAACTAATAACAATCGGTATATGAGCCCATTTACACAATACAGATTAATCCTGTATTGTGTAAATGAAGTTTTGTTTGAAATATTCAATAGATCCATATAAAAAACGTGAGGACTGGTGATATCTTAGCGTCAATAAATATAATCGCTGGAGTGTCAGATATTGTGTTTGTATATCTGGCAAAAAAATAATCTATACTAATAAATAAAATTGAAGTGTCTGTCTGTAATTTCGAAATAACTACCACATATTAAGCTCATATGGTTATTTGGACGATACCATAACCGAATCACACGTTTTTAAAATTTTTGTCTGTCTGTCTGTCTGTTTGAACGGGCTAATCTTCGAAACGCCTGAACCGATTTTGACGGGACTTTCACAGACAAGTAGAGGATTAACCAAGGAGTAACATAGGCTACTTTTTAACCGACTTTCAAAAAAGGAGTTGTGTTGAAATCGGTAAAAAACGCCCTGATAGGTATTTTCGCTGCTCGCGGCGGCCCACTATGGAAAATGGTAGAACAACAGCGGCTCATAAATAGTTTTATCGATGTCGCAATGGGCATAATTTTTTAATTTTATTTAAAAGCTTAAGAGTCAAGCTAAACTATAATGTAGAAATTTTGCACTAGTTATGTATAGTTTTTTTTTCCCAAGGTCACAATCTTTTTTCTTTTACCGGCGTCCATGTTATGCCTGTTCACTTCATCACTTTCAAAGCGATATTTAAGTAAAACTTTGTAGGAATATATCTTAAGTATTATACATTTCCAGAAAGCTTATTTACTGTAGATATTTAATCAACTAAAATTTTTATACTTTTATGTTAACGTTAATGTTAAAATAATTGTTAAATAAAATAGGGTGAAAAAAAAGTATTTCTTAAGTTCATTGAGACTTTTAACAGTTACCCACGTCTCCCCACGCTTTACATTTAATGTTATTTTATAGCCTAGTTATTCATAAGAAACATTTATTAAAATTAGCTGCGCATATTTGCGCCTTTTGAAGCTATCGGTGAAAATATGAGAGAAGTCAGAAAACGGGAAACCATTATTAGTCTAGTCAACAAGTTCTTTTCAGGCCAACTTTTTTCAGGAGTCTTGGAAAAATATGTATTAGGTATCGTTTGATTCGGAATAGCATGTACCTAGTTGATTTAAAACGGAAATCAAGTTTCGTTTACAAAAATTGCAAAAGTTGTAAACAATTAACTTAAAAAAGGAGGGTTTAGTTTTTGCAAATATCTCAAAACCAATTAAGATTATTCCAATTTAGAAAAAGATTCAAAAAGAACTAGAAATTTACTAAAAAAAATTTTTACTTCCGGAACTGTAAGACCAATATTTATAATGTTCCCAGAGGAATGAAAATACGTCTAAAAACGGGTGCGCGAGCCACGCCTACTTTGGATACTTTATCAATAACAATTATTTAAACATACTAAATATAAAATTTAAGAAATGAAAACAAATCAGGGGCTTACTGAATAGCTAAATGAACAATATTCCGTGCGAATTTTTTTTTATCACAATTTTTCAATTAGTTATGCAATAGTTTCATTAATAAATTTCTGCTGCTTGAAAATGAACATTGCAAGTATGATAATTGCTAAACTATAAACTTGAGATTTTTTTCCTTTCTTGGAACTATTCTTGAAAAGCTTCAAAATAGATCCCCGTTGGAAAAATTAAAGAAAATCATTTTTCAATTTTTTACTAAAATTTTTAGTAGTTGCAAAATTAAAAGCTTAAATTAATCATCGAAAAAAAAAAACGATTATTCAAAAACTCCTGGACCGATTTGGCAAATTTTTCTTTTGTTTTAAAGAACATACTTCACAAGTGGTTCCACGATCATCAGGTTAGGATCTGATGATGGTATCCTAGAGAAATCGAGGGAACTCTTCAAATTTTATGGTATATTGAAATCGGTTTTTTTTTAATACCTATAGCTTGTAATTTTGGAATTAGGAATAAAATAGTTAGGTTTGGTACACATTATAAATATAATTTATAAAAAATAATAATAATAATAAAGGTCACTTTGGGCACTCTGAATTTTATTTTAATTTTTTAATATTTTTTATTAAAATAAATTATGTTATAAACACATCACATTTGAAGCCTTATATACTACTCTATATTTGTGCAAAATTTCACAGCAAAATCTTTAGTAATAAAAAAGTTATCGATTTTTGATCCGAAACACACCTTTATTTTCCATAGTGCGGCCGACGCACGCTCGCGCTGCATGGAACTCCCCGCGCCGCGCCGCACGCCCCTGCGCCCTGCGCCCGCCGTACGCGGTACCGCGGTACGCCGCCGCGCGGCGGGGGGCGGGTGGACCAGAAATCTACTTATCCCTTAGGATTTGTGAAAAACCGAAATTCACGCGGGCGAAGCCGCGGGCAAAAGCTAGTCAATCTATAAAATGGTGATAAAATGTGAAAACAAAAACAAAATCGAGATAACCCGGAAATTACACATCAAATAAACGATGTATCGTTATTGAAATATTTTAAGCAGAAGAAGAGAAGAGTACATCAATATGTGTCACTTATATCTGGCTATGACGTGTATATTTATTTGTGAGGAAATTAGATGTCTCATGTAAAGACAACGCTGAAATGTTAGCCTCTATTGATCGAAGAGCCTTTATTGGTTTCAACTCTATTTCAAAATGGATGGAATGAATAATGCAGTACTTCTAAGCTGTATCACTCTAGTAGTAATTTTGAAAGGTATTCTCTTCTTTGAGTGGGGACTCAAATAGGTATTATAAACTCGACTTTACAGTTTGCATCCACATTCGGATTGAAACTGAAACGCACGAGTTTTGCATGTGTGTATGTGGTTTGTCAGATTTCCGTTGGAATAAATACTTCCAAAGTGACACGAGCTCAAAAGATTTAGGTACAAAATACTCCGAGCGCGCCTCATACAAACGACTCCTTTTACCCGACAGCGCTACGCAAAGGAGTGATAATGTGTTTATCAATGTATGTATGTATATGTATCTATGTAGTATGTATGTATGTATGTAGAATATGTATGGATGTACTCGTATGTATGTATGTTTGTTCCTTTGTGGCACTAGAGACACGAACTCACGCGTGGGCGGATTTTGATAAGTGGCACGTCGTTAGATTCGCCATGCCAGTGCGAGTGTCAGCAAGAACATAAAAATTCGAGAAATTCAAAATACAAATTTTGGAAGCCATAATGTGGGGTTCAAAAATATTTCTTTCTTGAAATCCTATCGAGTGGGGTATTAAATTAAAGGGGTTGAAAAGGTGATTACGAAAATATATTTATTACTTTTTTTGTTTTTTTTTTTTTTTTTAAACCCCGTTGAGGCACGTTGAGGATCGTTCTTGCTTGTTGGATTTTTCTATATAAAATCCCGGAGCGGCCGCAGAAGCAACGCAGTGAGACATCGCCCTTATACGCGTTAAGTTTTGTAGTTTCCAAATGATCAGGGAATAGCTTTTCTATTCCCCTATTAATTTCCGAACGTTAATACCACTAAATACAATACGAATGCCCGAATACGATATCAGCACATGTGGTTGTAATCTTCGGGCCATATGCGAATCGAATTGCCACTGTTAGGTGAAAATGTGTGACTAGCGCACATACAGAAATCACTCTTATTACCTTTCGAATTGAGATCAAAATTCGTTTTACACCAATTTCCGTATTGTCATGGTAATAATTAGATATTAAACGCACCTATTGCACTAGGTTATGAAAATATAGTATATTGTATTATATGGGATGTCAAATCCGTATATTGTTTCCTGTTATTACGACCCAGTAATATGGTTTGTGAATATACCACGATTCCAGGTTCGACTCCCGGTTGAGGCTAGGTTTAAATGTAACCATACATGCAAAGTATAAATGAAATTGAATGCATTTTAATTTTTTTAAAGCACACAGCTTTTAGAGCACACGATTTAAAATTGTCCGTTTGTCTGCTCAGGCTAAGCTTCGGAACGGCTGAACCGATGTTGACTCGACTTTCACAGGCAGGTAGAGTATTATGTAACAATAGGTGATCTAGGCTACTATCCCGAAATATTAAGCATAAAATAAATTAAAATATAATAGATAAATTTTCTCGCTCACTTTGGAACAATACGCGCTGCCCAGCCAATGACCCAATTCGTTTTTTTATAGAAAAGAATATTAAAGCCATGCTGTACATGACTAATAATCCCCTTTCCCCTCCAAATAAGCATAAAGCTTGTCCTAGGAGTGGGTACGACAATAGTGCAACGAATGAAATTTGTACCGTCGACCTTTCGATTTTCAGGCTATGAATTAATTCAAAGATGATTCGTTTCAACATTTCACTTGAATACAAAATCATACCATTGATTGGTACCTGCCCACGGACACCTAAAACTTTGTCCGTTGAAAACGGCACTCAACAATTTCCAGTGCAGACATCGGAACATTTAAAGATTGTAAGATTTATTCGATTCGCGATACGTCGCTGCCATTTCCGGAACAGGGGAGCCGGAAATCTGACATCGACATAGCGGCTTTATAGGCAAAATAGACACTTATTTATAGTATCTGTTTTAAAACGTTATTGCGATATTCTGAGATGTTGATAATAAAAAAAAACCGGCTTAGTTGGTTGTGAGCTCCAGGGCGCGTTTGGATCCCTCGTAGTTTTAGTTTTAAATTTTCGTAAGTAGGTAATTAATTATCACCATTATCTCACTTTTATGTACCTCAAAAAGTGTACCAATTTTGAATAATAGTATATGATTGCAAAGGCCGGGAAGTAGGCAATTGCAGGTCGAGTATGAGTTTGAAGGCCGAGCCGTAGGCGAGGACTTCACTAAATATGAGACAGGCAATTGCCATTTCCCGCCGAGGCATATATAATGCTTTTCTCAAAAGAATGCAGGGAAATAAAACACACTTTTTATATTATATATTAAATTTAATTTACCTTTGTCACTAAATATATATAATCTGGGGCTTTAATTAAAAATTGCTTTGTTTTTGGAAGCAAAAATTTTCGATTTCTTGCTTTTGAATCCGGTCGGTTCATGCTTTCGTGGTTCATGCTGTTCGGTTATGCTTTTCTTAAACAACAATGTTTAAGAAAAGTAGTTAAATTCCCATAATTTTTCAATTTAATGCCATTTTTAACATGAACTGTACATCATGGAATAAATTGCCCATAATGTAGATGGCTTTTTAGTTTTAGAAATCTCATTAAAATACGCCAAAAATACTATTTCGGAGAAAATGTTCACTTTTTTCTCGTTTTTCCAACTCATAAAATTTTCATATACTTTCATGTATTTTTCTTTTGACTTCGCTGCAAGCAGGTTTTCCATTGCCAATTTGGCTTCTGATCTTAAATCTGGTGGAGTAAGTACAATCAATCTCCATTTCACTCTCTGAACCGTTGGTTTAATTTATTAAATTTATAAACATGTACACTTTAATTACTATTAAATTTATATTTATTAAGTAGGATGTAAATAACAAATCAAGACTAATTTTCAGCTTTGCTTTACTGCGTCATAAGCATAGAAAGCCAATGCTATTAATTATAATATAAGTAGTTGCATAAGAACGTGTTATGTACACGATGTACAAATATGGATTCTGAGCGATATTATGGTGATTTATAATATTTGTTATGACAAGTAGGTATACCTAAATTTAAAATTTAAAAAACCCCCGACATTCGCCATTTTGTGGCGGCGGCCATCTTGGATTTGCAATAGTGCTATTCTACTCGTCAAGCCCTTTTATTTAATATCCATATTAAGGGTGTTGTGAAAAAATATGTAATCCGCCATTTTGTAGCGGCGGCCATCTTGGACCGATTTTCATCAAACATAGCTAACAATACTCTCGACTAAATCACCTTTCAAACAAAAAAAACTGCATTAAAATCGGTCCACCCGTTTGAGCGCCACAGGGGAACAGACAGACACACACACACACACACACACACACACACGCACAGACATGTCAAACTTATAACACCCCGTCGTTTTTGCGTCGGGGGTTAAAAATAATGTAATAGATATACATTATGATAGCATCGTATGAATCGCGAACGTATCGTATGAATTGAGATATTTCGCAAACTATAATAAGAATGCATACTCAATAAAATGTATACCTATCAGTATATTACAAAATAATTACAATGATTAGATTAATATTGCCTGTCATCGTCCTAAAAAGCCCCCGAAATATAGCAAGCACATTAAGAACGACTCAATATTGATCCCTCAGTCGTGCATTCTATCACGAAGTCGTAATCTAACGATTGACTTTACATTTAAGGGGATCGACAGACGATAGCGCACCTTAATCCCGCTTTATTGAATTCTGAATATAATGTCATGATCCTGACGATCTAACTCAATGTGTTTACATTTAGAAGGTTATATTATTTCCGTGTATTTTGGGTGAAAAGAAAATTTAATTGGTTTTTTATAATAAACGTTCAATGTAAATTACAATTACATTCCTATAACGTTTAGTAGAGCTTTGAACAAGATAAATAATAATATACATATATGTAATAGGTAATATAATACGTATTAGAGTTAATAGCTAACGAGAAGTATCACATACTTTTGATAACAACGAGTCATAAATATGCTTCCTTACATATTTGCATTATGAAATCACACTAATATAATAAAGGCGAAAATTTGTGTGTGTGTGTGTGTGTGTGTGTGTGTGTGTGTGTGTGTGTGTGTGTGTGTGTGTGTGTATGCGTGCGTGCGTGCGTGTGTGTGTGTGTGTGTGTGTGTGTGTGTGTGTGTGTGTGTATGCGTGCGTGCGTGCGTGTGTGTGTGTATGTTTGTTTGTTACTATTTAACGCTGCAACTAATGAACCGATTTGGCTGAAATTTTGAATGAAGATAGATTATTATACCTTCTATCCTAGAAAAATCCACAGTACCCATGGGATTTTACATAACTGAAATCTGTAGCTACAATAATAGGTACTTACTTACTATAACAAACTTCCTTGAAAGTAGGCACATAAAGATGTAAAAAGGGAGCGGGAACGGGAACCGGAAATCCACGATTCCCTCGGGATTTTGTTGTTGTTGAAGCCGCGGGCAGAAGCTAGTACCTACATATATATATTGTAAAATTGTTGAACAGGTTTCTAATTCCCGTAAGGTCCCGTATTTAAGAGGGTTACTTCTCTTAAATACGGGGTAAAAACACATTGAAGAAAACAATATTATGGCACATCAAAAAACTTAATTAAAAGTTGTATATTGAAATCAAATGGAAAACAAAAAAGCGCTTCCGCATTTTTACATCTTCATCACGTCATGATATCGAGTTCCGAGCTTTGTATGATTTCAGTATATCGTATATATTCATATTGTTATGTGTATGTAATTGTACGAGTAATTGTACATATAAAAGGCAAAAGATTGTGTAATTATGATGTAATGAAATTTAAAATATTACAATATTTACCTATTGCCTTTTTTTATTCAAGTACAAGTTAGCACTTGACTGCAATCTCACCTGATGGTAAGTGATGATGCAGTCTATGCTGGAAGTGGGCTAACTTGGAAGAGGTATGCATACCCCTGATCGGTTTCTACTCGGCATCATACCGGAGCGCTAAATCGCTTGGCGGCACGGCTTTGCCGGTAGGGTAGCCGCGGCTAAAACCTCCCACCAAAAAAAAAAACCTCCGACCAGTCTAGCCCAGAGACAATTTAGAAATTATAAAATCCCAAATTGCCCCTGCCGGGAATCGAACCCAGGAACTCCCACTCCTAAGACCACAGCGCTCACCACTGCGCCAGGGATGTGTCGTTTTCGTCATCAAATAATGAATGTCCACTGCTGGACATATAGCTTGTAGGGATGTCCACCTGCGGCGGTCTCGTGGAGTTTGTATTTAGTACACCTTATAAGTGCAGGGTCTGCCAACATTGACAACTTGATAATCTCGAGTACTCCGTTACCATAAAAAATACACGATTCATCATAACTAAGTATATTTATGTTCTTTGAACAAATCTCGATTTTACACCTACTGATTATTTATTTGAATCGCTCACTTTTTGCGGACCTTCAAAGCGTATTTTGGGCGGCTGGGATCAGGTACTAGCTGTATTATTGAACCAGACCGGCGGAATAGTATTCTGTGCCGGCGGGCTGAAACTAGATCCGTAGCTGGGTAACAATTCAGCTAATCACCAGAACTACTTTCCTACTTGATATAATCTGATTTTGTAGACATAATATTGATACCTACTGCTGATCTATATTTTATCATTTACGTCAACTGAAAATAGCAATATGCTCTTGATTTTTAGGGACGTAAGGGCTCGTATGAAGTGTCTGGGGTGTGCTACAGTTATCTTTGCACAGTACCAAAAAAAAATGCTGCGAGTAACTTGAGACGGGTTGGAACCAATAAAATGGTCGTTGTGGTGGGAAACCGCTAACATTATCGCATGTATGCGGGTCTACTTGGTGGGTGGTCGTTTTTGATATACCTACAGTCTACACGCACCTTTATGTTGCACTTCCAAGTCGTCACAGTAGCAAGTTGTTGCAAGTTTCAATATGTCAATCGAGAGATCTAAGCTTTGATTCCGGAATTGGTGGTCTAATATTTATTAGCTTAACACCGAACCTTAACTTAAAAACCCTCATTAGTTCGGTTACAAGTTAGCGTTTGTCTGCAATCTCACCCAGTTCGCTTCTTTCGGCCTCTTAGCTCACTTCATTCAAGACCTTCTTCGCAATCTTCTGACTTTCTTGCTCCACAAAAACACTCCAATTTTAAGGCAGATTTGACTACGTGGAGTCGAGGTGTTTTGATTTGGTTTAAAGGCTATTTTCGAATCAGTTAAAATCCGATTGTAACCATTAACATTATACATTTTGAAATCCAGGTATTTCAACAAAACACCAACTTCTTACTCTATCACCAGATCTTGGGTCACTGTCCAAACGTCATTGAATTACAACGTCGCAGTTTTTAATATAATCTTATAAACAAATTCAAGTTTTTGATCAAAATCCCTTATCTGTTTAGGGTTATGATGAAATCCAAAGCTCAATATATATTCCGGCTTTATTGGTTTCGTCAAAATGTTTTATTATTCGCTTCGATACATTGTAAACTATGCAGTATAAAGGTCTCTTTAAATGTCCCATAAAATACAATTTTTCAGATATTGCCTCAATATTCTATTTAAGCTGCTACTCATTTATTTTTCAAAACACAACTAATAACCCGGCGGGCGGTCGTCCACAAACAAAGAAAGGACTCGAAACATGAAAAACAAAATGGCGTCGCTACCGACCGGACGCCGGATATTGGTTGCATCGAATATTCTATTTTATATCTACCTTAATTATCTTTTGAATACGCGCCATTGCACAGGTTGGTTTTATTTTTTCGCTTTACTTCGTATGTCGGATTAACACGTGCAAATGTGTGTGGATTTTAAATTCAATTTTCGCTTAAGGGCCAATTACATTGAGCGAGTTTACTGGATTTATAATTGAATTCGCAGCTTCCCATTTTCCCCATTTTCTTATGTAAGAAGCACGTTTATGGACGTTTATTTTTTGTAACGTAAACAGAATACATAAATCATTGAGTTAGGTACTCGTTGATGTATGAAGTTTACCATAGGTTTGATCTTTTTTTTTATTCAACTACAAGTTAGCCCTTGACTGCAATCTCACCTGATGGTAAGTGACGATGCAGTCTTAGATGGGCTAATTTAGAAGAGGTATGCAAACCCCTGGTCGGTTTTTACACGGCATAGTACCGGAACGCTAAATCGCTTGGCGGCACAGCCACGGCTGAAGCCTTCCACCAGACCAGACCAGAGACAATTTAGAAATTATAAAATCCCAAAATTGTCCCTGACGGGAATCGAACCCAGGACCTCCCACTTATAACACCACAGCACTCACTACTGCGCCAGGGAGGTCGTTAAAAATCGAAAAGATTAAACTATCGAACCGCAAGGCCTCTTATTTATTGGCTAGACATGCAATGTCTTTTCAGCTTCCGTTTTCCCCTCCACATTTCAGCTTTCCTCTTCAAATAACAATAAGGGCCTCCTTCTGATAACCACCACCTGATAATAGTCTAAAATGTCAAATAGCCTAAACGTAAGTTTTGTCACTTTCTTACTTTATGTTAAGTGACAAAGACAAAAGTTGTGGATAAGCTATCCGACACTTATCAGAAAGTACATCTTGTGCTAGGAGTAGCTAATAGGTACACCAGTAACTAGGTACCTACATCGAATGGGGTTTGAACCGTCTAATTTTGGGTTTTCAGTCCGCACCTTGCCCACTGAGCTATTAAGGCTTCGAATTCTCTAATCTCCATCATTTATATGTCGCTAGGTATTGTTTGAGACGTATTTTTTAAAAATCGTGGACACATTTTAGTAAGTATAGCACTTAAGAAAATTGCGATTTTTGTTGCGTAAAACATTTTATGAAATTTTTATGTTTTCCAGAGAACATAATTACTTAAATTATATTTATAATTGGAGTGCTATGATAGTTCAATGGTTTATAGATAAAAAGTTCAAAGGCTCTTTTTGATTAATTTTTTAGTTCCAATAAAATTGTGTATCATTGAAATTGAAAATATTTGTTTGTTTTCAGGTACGTTCAACTTGTTAGCTTTACTGTAGGACTTCAAAGAAGGGCAATCATATTGATCGTAAGTAGTATATACTTCATTAGGTTATTTCTTTGGAAAAAAATGGAACTTGTGTTTTACAAAATATATTAGTATTTATTAGAACCTAGTCTTTGGATCCTTTTAAATCATACTGTCAGAACTCTTTAACTATTCAAAAGTGTTTTTAACTGCTAGAAACAGATAACACTACTTTTGACTCACCTCCTTAGTCAAAAATACTTTTGAATGTTTTTTGCAGTTAAAATCACTTTTGACCGGTTAATAGATCTGCATCGAATAGAAGCTTAATACTTAGATTCATAGAAAGAAAATTTTGATTTTCGGCTGCGGATTAAAAAAAAAACTCTTATTCATACGCGGTAGGTGCGGTTAACTCCGTCTTTACTTTACCCCTTTTCGAAATTACCCACCCTGTTACACGCCTTCGGATCAAGCCATCGCTCATATCTTTTACTACAAATCAGACCGCACTTTGCGTTTGTTTAACAAAACACACTCTGCAGTGTGCCTAACGAACTCTGCACCCCAAAACTAGGGGTGTCAAAACGATCCCGCCTTATAATTAAGGAAATTTGAAAACCGACATCAAGTGGGAGCTCGAACCCTGTGAAACAATCAGATAGTGGTGTTCATTAATCATACTACGAGTACACACAGATTTTGCCGTTGCGTTGGATTTTATTTGGCTGTGACGTCACAAAAGTAATATTATGTATGTCGTCGTCGACGTGTCAACCAATGGACGTATTTTTAACCCCCGACGAAAAACGACGTGGTGTTATAAGTTTGACGTGTCTGTGTGTGTGTGTGTGTGTATGTGTGTGTGTGTGTGTGTGTGTGTGTGTGTGTGTGTGTGTGTGTGTTTGTGTGTGTGTCTGTCTGTTCCCCTGTGGCGCTCAAACGGGTGGACCGATTTAAATGCGGTTTTTTTGTCCGAAAGGTGAATTAGTTGAGAGTGTTGTTAGCTATGTTTGATGAAAATCGGACCAAGATGGCTGCCGCTACAAAATGGCGTATTGCATATTTTATCACAACACCCTCAATATGGGTATCAAATGAAAGGGCTTAACTAGTAGAATAGCACTATGCAAATCCAAGATGGCCGCCACCATAAAATGGCGAATGTCGGGGGTTTTTTACATTTTTAATTTATACTTGTATACATCTACAAGTTACCCTTTGACTGCAATCTCAGTATACCTAAGTAGTCACGCTGCAGTCCAAGATGGAAGCGGGTTAATCTTGAAGAGGTATAGCAGTTTGGCGCAAGACCTAATTGTAGTTAGGTATAGGTCCACATTTTATTATAGTATAATGTACTGATTCGATATCGTCCGTACAATTTAGTAGGCAGTTCACTAACGACCATAAGTCTCTTGAAAGGATCACCAGAAAAGAGAGTCCTGTGCTGCTTCTATATCCAGCGGCTGCCAGCGATTCGCTTCAGACTGTGCGTTCACCTGTTGGTAATACCAACACTGCATTTGCAATGGAGAGAGCTAGTGAAGGCGAAGGCCTTGGTTTTTAAGACCCTGACGGATTTGAAAAAGAAATCGTCTAAAATACCAGTAAAATGTAGAGCACTCATTATTAGTATACCTACCTACATTTATGAATGTACAGCATTCATACTAAGTATATTATAATGTTACATAACAGTTTGTTCACTGAACTCACCAATGGACCGAGCAACCGAGAATCGAACCCGGGATCTTGTTTTGGGTTAAAAATAGTAGGCAACAGCCGGTAATGAGGTTAATGAGTTACAATCTACGGAACATGGGGTGCAATCTGTCGCTGTGATTAATGAATACCCCCATCAGATGTTGATTTCCAGCCCTGATTATAAGGCGGACCCAGTGGCACCCTAGTGAAGGATTTATTTATCCAAGAACAAGCGTGCCTAATATATTATTATATACCATTGGAAAATATTATACATTTAAACCACCACCACCATTACAGCCTTTTAACGTCCCAATATTGGGCACAGGCCTCCTCTCTCATAGGAGAGAGGAATTTAGAGCTTAGACCCGCCACGCTGCTCCAATGCGGGTTGGCAGGTTTTAACGACTATTGTCACATTATAGTGATAATAACCGGGACCGATTGCTTAACGTGCTGTGCTCTCTGAGACACGGGGGTGAAACACCGCCAACTACCAACTCCGGGCTGGCTCTGAGAACTTCTTAACAGAAAAACCCAATAGGTAACAATTATTTGCCCGACCCAGGAATCGTACCCGGGGCCTCGTGAGCTGCAGTCGAATATACACATAACCACTAGACCAATGAGGCATTCATTTAAACAAGCATATTAAAATATAATTGAAAATGATATTATATATAAAAAAGCATGGATTTGGATTAGCTCCAGCAATGCACGAGACGGCTGTTAATTATATTATTATATTTAAAAACATAATATTGTCATTTGAATTAATTTATTATTTCCAAAGAGCAACCGCAAAACAAAACAAAAATGTCATCGTTAATAAATATTTATTTCTCTACTAAGGTCATCTATCGCGTCGGACTTTAACCTCTCTAAAGGTATGAAAATAATTTAACAGCCATTTCACTTGAAATACCTATCAAAGGTCATTTGATAAAACCAATAGGCCTAAATAAACAGCCCCTTATTTAATTACTTTGAGAGCAATCACGGGTAAAATAAGCATTTAGTCAGATAAAGTTTGTTTTGATGTTGCTTTTGACTCCCAGACTTCGTAATTAGGCGTATTGGCGTTTATAGGTCTAAATTACAGTGAATGGTGAAGTCTACACACGAATATTAGGTCATCATTTTAATTCACCTTATTGTGGACTTTTCACCCTGGATACAGCTAAAGACCCTAGACCAAAAATAATTTTCCATTAAAAAAAATTAAGAGGCAACGAAAATTATGGTCTGGCGCATTCATCGTACCTACTAATTGCCCATGTGGGCGGCGGAGTGATCCCATTTGGCAGAAAATATTTTTCGCGCAACCATAAATCCGCCAAAATCCCATTCTATTTACTCTATGTACCAAACAGCAAGAAACAGAGAGAAATCGATGCGATCGATCTTCTACACAAAATGAATGCAATGCTGTGGCCATATACGAGTATGTACATTTACATTGCGTTGAGTTTTGGGGCCAATTTTGAAGTCATTAGGCAAAGTTTGGACCGTCCGTCCATGAGTCGTAAATGAAGTAGTCGTGCTATGTACCTATTTCCGATAGGTATACCTATTATTTATCTATATAGTATCTACTATGTATATAGTAGGTAGTAGGTTATCCAGTGAATGTGGCAAAACTGGCAGCAAAACTTAAGACGTAGTAGACGTCAACTTTTAAATATCATGAAACATATTCATAACAAGCGGACACCCGCGACTTCGTTCGCGTGGATATATATTGGTTTTTAAAAATCCTGTAGGAGTCATTTTGTTTTTCCTAAGCTCCTTTGAGCTCATATCACGCTAAACACTGTTGAAAGTTCACTGGCGGATGTTTAGGTAGATCAAAATGTAAACATCCGCTAGTGAAAGTTCCATCAAAATCGATCCAGCCTTTTAGAAATTAGTCGGTAATTTTTAAAGTATCTACTTTCTAACAAAAAAAGAATAAATGAAATCGGACCACGAGTTATTGAATTACAGCTAAATACACGTTTTGGCTTTCATCCCCTCTCCCTAGGGAACCGTGCTGAATTTCGGGATAAAAAGTATCCTATATGTTACTCCGTAGTATGAACTTAAATCGTACCAAGTTTCGTTTCAATCCATTCAGTAGTTTTTGCGTGATGCGCGCACAAACATACAGACAAACAGACAAATAGATAAACAGACAAACAGACAAACAGACAAAAAATTCTAAAATAGCTTTTTTACGTTCTATTACTTATCCCTAACATCCCCCAGTTATTATTTTGCAAAAATCTTCAATGTACAGATACGGCAAGTCTACGATTTTATTATATGTATAGATATAGATAGATATAGATAGATATAGATAGATATAGATAGATATAGATAGATGTATAGAATAGATAGAAGATGTATAGATAGATATAGGTGTATAGATTAGGTAGGTACTAAAGCTCGATAAAATCACGCCCAAAATTCCTCCCATAAATTGTAACCATCAGTGCACCCCCAAGTTACAAGTATAGGCGACATTTGATACATGATCGTCACAAAAGAATTTCGCCACGGTCTGAAATCTCACCCCCCTATAATTAGTGTTACGGTATAAATGCATTGCTGCTAATGGACGTTTTATGCCTCCCCCACTCGATTGAGTGACCGGGGTCTTTTCATTAGTGCATTACTCTAACTTTCATCGAGCGACACGTCTCAGGGGAGAGAAGGAATTCTCGTGCTGCAGAAAATGTTTTGTCATTTGGCGTGGCATATGAAGATCATGTTATGTAAGAAGTCGATTTAATGGTCTTGAGTATAAATTCCACCAGAAATATTTACTTGTATTAAATCATGCTATTAATCAATAAACATAAAGCATCAGGTAATGTTGTAAACATTTTATTAATAAAACGCGGCATCTTGTTGATTTTTCTTCTCAATTGAAAAAGTATTCAATACCAACACAGTAGACAGGATTAACTTAATTAACGAAATATTTCCTTCAATACTTACTCTAAGATGGCTATTAGACAGTTAATCTAGCATTAAATCTTTCCAACACCTTTGATTGAGGAGTTTTAAGCCTACTATGAAAATATCTACGCACGTATATTTTGTGATCCAGCTCACCTATCAATCAATCAATGTTTTACATGAACAATCATGACCTAAATCATACCGAGGTCACGCATTGAATTGATCCAGATTGAAAGTAGATAATAATAAAAAAATCAAGATTCATGCACATTTCTATGACGATTCCATACTTATGTTTTAGGACCCAATGGTCCTATACCTTGACAAAGAGGATCTTGCGTGTAGCTTCTGCCCGTAAAAAGGAGGAGCAGCGTTGCTTTTTGGCCACCGCACACCTTAGTTTAAGTGACGTTGGGGAACATTAATTTTGTTTGTGCCCGTGAGCTTTTTAAACAGTATTGTGATCATTTATCATCTGTATGGTCCTTTTGTTACTTTGGTTATTGTTTAATTCAATAGCTGTAGTACTTTCCGGGGAATTCATTTCAGTCTTACAAATTGCATAATGCATCTGATACCTCATAGAAATTGAGTAAATACAGCGTGTTTTATTGTGGCTAAGCTTTTTTCTTAGATATATGCGCGAAATAAACCTCTGGTGATGTGTCATTTTTTTTTTGAAATGAAAAATATTAAAAAATATATTATCTGCAGTTTTTGAAAGTAATACCTAGATACGATCACTATGTATTTCTAATCGGTAATTTTTTTTATACATATGTGTATAAAATTATTTGAAAACTAGCCGACCCCCGCGACTTCGTCCGCCTGGATATAGGTTTTATATAGGATCGGATTGGATGCCATAATCCTTTTTTGTACCTAAACTAAATGTAGCCTAAGTTATTCCTTATAACATCACCAGAAAGTTCCATCAAAATCGATCCAGCCGTTTCGGAAATTAGCTGGAACAAATAGACAGATCGACAAACATAAATTTAAACGCACACCAGTTTAAAATAAGCCGTACGTTCAAAGATCCGGGTCCCAAGTTATTTGAACCCAATAAATGCCTGTCATTTCTGAACTAAAAAACCAATGACCTTGAAATATTTATGGAACAATATATAAAGTACTATCTTTCTAACAAAAAAAGAATGAGTAAAATCGAACAATGCGTTAATGAATTACAGCTAAATACACGTTTTAACTTTCATCCCCTCTCCCAAGGGAACCGTGCTGAATTTCGGGATAAAAAGTATCCTATAACCTACCTCGGAGTATAAACTCAAATCGTACCAAGTTTCATTCGAATCCATTCAGTAGTTTCGGCGTGATGCGCGGCCAAGATACAGACAGACAGACAGACAGACAGACAGACAGACAGACAGACAAAAATGAAAAAAATTGCAGTTTTGGGTTCAGTATCGATTATAGAGTGCCCTCCGATAAAAATTTTCAAAATATCTTCAATGTACAGAATTGGATCTGTTACAGTTTTATTATATTATAGATTACGAATGTGCACGATAAAAGCAAAGAGTTTTAACTATGAGTAAAGGAGCGACACTCTCTCCCTCCCCCCCAATAATCGCCCATAACGTAGAAGTATGCCTAGCAGTGTGTTGGCAGTAAACGTAGAAGTATGCCTAGCAGTGTGCTGGCAGTATTACGTATTGCGTTGTCCTTATCACGTTTAATTTGCTTATTGCGTCCTTGTCAGTTCTTAAGCCTGCTCTTAACCATGGCTGATGCCATCGCCAGCAAAATCACCGGCAATCGCCACGATTATCGTGCAAGCATCCACACAGTCGTCCGTGATCGTTTATTGAGCTGTTAGCGGCGTCAATTCCCTTTGATGCGTGCCCAAAAACCGACAAGTCACCGATCGCCACGATTGCTGAAGATTGTGACGGCGATGATCGGCGACTTTAGGCGATAAATCCTCCATACGATCGTACAGTCTCGTGTGTGTAATCGTCTACAGTCGCCGATTGAGAAGAGGAGGCTTTAGTAGTACCCGCGGGTATGAAGTGTCGGGTATGCGCTAAAAGTTGGTATGACGCAAAGCCAAGCGACCATAGAGTAGGTAAATGGGAGGCGCGAAAAAATGCCTAAACAAGTACTTCAAGTAACGCCAACCCAACACGATCCACCTCGGGTTTCAGATGCGAATGAATGGCAAATCGACGGAATACTAATGTGCCGGCATTAACCTGTGAGGAAACAAATAACCTCTCAGTTTGACTCCCAGTTTCCCTGAATGTTAACTAATATTTCGTTCGTGATCCGCTTACGGAGCGTGTTTTGTTTATGCTTAGACATCTTATTTTTAAACAACGAACGAAGCAAAATTCTGTTCGAGTTGTTCTGAATTGAAATTGAACATTACACTCGTAAATTGGAATTCGAATATTCTTGAATAGAATTTTTATTTAAACTTTTTTTTCAAATGTTAGTGTTTTTCTGTTTTGATTCATTAGATTTTTTCTTGACTGCCTCTTTCTACCCGATTGCGCTACAGAAAATACAGGGTTTGTTTTTCACGCTTATCTGGGTATTCATTGTACCTTCGGATCATCCCAACAGCTGGATAGGTTTTAATCAATGATGTGTCTATTGATTCATCCAAGCAGTAGCGATTGTTGTAGGCTAGGGTTTGTTTTTCTTTTTTTTAGTTTGTTTTTTACGCAATCGATTTATTTATACTATCATGTTTGTTATATAGCATCTAGTTACCAGGTTGACACGGTTTTTAGACCTTAAAAGGATCTGATACTATCGACGGCATAACTCAAGCGCATGCACGTTTTTTAATTTTTTGTTTATTTGTCTGTCGAATTTTCTTAGGAACGAATGAACCGATTTTGACGGGATTTTCACAGACAGGTCTGTAACCACCGGTTGCCACTGAATTAAAAAAAATTGAAATCGACGCTGTCATCAGTTTTTGCCATTACCGTAAAATCTCAAAAAACAGACACTTGTTCACTCTTGACTGAGGACACAAGCTTTCAAAATATACTAAAACAATCACTATAATAAATCTAGTAAGATGATAATAAAGTCATTCCATTTAGCATTGAGTATAAGTATAAACTAACGCGTCTATTTATAAGCTAACCTAGACGATTTATACCGTATGATATAATTTACAATTCATAACTTCATTCAACGCCACATGTAATAAGGGCACCCTGTATAAAGTTGGCACATTACAACGATCGGTTGTGATGCTCATACATATTAATGTGGCTGACGCACTGAATGACTTTTAGTTGTTTCGGAGCAGCCTGTATAATATTGCTATATTATTACAGTATACCAAATATTAAATTAAGAAGATGGATATGTGTATTTGTGTTAATTAAGTTAGTATTTGTGATTTAAGTACTTAAATGTTTTGTTTCGTTTCAAAGAAGAAATACCTCCAATAAAGAACTTTACATTAAATCTTTCTATGTAACATTATTGTTAAGTAAATTATCTTTGTTTCAATCGCCATTAATACCCATTATGTATCTAATCGGGGAGTATTTCTAGACAGAGAAACTATATAACTTTTTGGCCCGACCCGGGCCCTCTGCAGTCAAATAAAGGCTAGCCACTTTTCACTAGACAAACGAGGCGGGAAAGTATTACATGAAAATGATTAAAATAGTTACATCTTAAAAAGGCGTACCTATAGAATAAGAACACCCTGTATAAGTATATAGGTAGTTTTCGAACAAACAAAAAGACAGAAGCGTTTCTTTTTAAAAAAGCGTTTAAAAATACTCGCCGGCAACAGAAAAGAAGGCCACGTCCAAATAATGTGGCCGCGAAAAAATGAAAATTAATTTCCTGGCGCTACATTTCTTGTATAAATATAAATAGGCGAGGGCTCGAAGGCTTAGAGTCTGTCGACGTCGGTGTCCTCTCCTTGTAACATTGCTGTCAGAGAGGTGCCGTATGCTAGAGGCTTGGAAAATGTCCCGCAAAACTTTTTGAGATTAATATGTGCGAATATCTGTCATCAAAGGATGCCCATGTCAGTCAAATCTTCCTCCAATAAATAAAGTGACAGATTGACGCATAGTTAGTTTTAACCTTCACTCAGGGCTCGGTACACTTATTTGAGTTAGACTCAGGGCTCAAGAGTTTTTTCGGTTATTTAGAAAATGCACTGTTCCCGCTTTTATTCTGTCCGTCAATCATGATAACACTCTTAAGGTAGATTTTGACGTACGCGATTGCGATACGCGACACTCGGTATGCTTTCACCTGTTTGCGCATGATTAGAGGCAAAGATATTGCATTCTCCCTCTTCTTGATAGAGGTATGAGGTTTGTATCTCTATGATCTATATAAGTTGAAACTCAATGACCACTGTGTTGACATCCCGCCATATTCGACCGCCATTTTGGACGCGCCAAAGCGCGGGAAACTCGCTGTCATGGCGGCGAAAATAATTAGATTTCATCCGTACTTCGTTCGTTCTCCTCGGTTCATTTTCTGTATGTTTTGTTAATTATGTCTTCGTGGATGATGGGTCGTGGCGTTTTTTCTACCGTTTCACGATTTTATTATTTGACTTTTGCTTGACGTTTATACTTAGTCAAAAAGTGAAAAAAGTATTACTTACATTTTTCATTGCGAAACTTCTGCGTTTATATTGGATAGCTTCTTTCAAAGCAAAAATATAATATTTTTTAGATGAGCTCTTCTAGATGATTAGAAGTTCTACTAGATATTTAGATGAGATTTAGGTTTTACAGTCAGTTTTATCACAGTCGCAGTCAGTGATTGAAGGAGAACCTACGGTTTAATGCGATGATTGATGTATGCATGACCAATATCTGGTAGGCAGATCGTCTGCTCCATCATTCATTCATAATTAATTCATGTTTTACTATATCTACATGTAAGACATCAAAAAAATAAGGAAAATCCAAATTTGACAGACCTCTTCAACCTGAAACGTTCACACAAAATATTTATTAAGTTACGCTGTTGGTTCGAAAATAAAATAATATTATGAGCCCTTTCGAGCTCGCAAATTGATATTAATTGCATTACAAGCCCCGACCACGGTGTCCCGTGTGTTTTTCTTAACAATCAACCATTTGTACATAGTCTGGCATTCATAGGTGCCATGCCAATATTCACTCTATCCTATTCACCCACTGCATATTTTAGGTGTGCATCATTTGAAGTTTGAATACCTTTTGTCTCGTTCCGCCATTTTAAATTAAATTGAATACGTTCGAAATATAAATTGTGGTGGTGGAATCCCGCTGCTTAGGGATATTTGTACTAATTTTAAATTGTCAAAGTAGCGCGGGATAGTTTATGGGGGAGCCATCTTGTAATTTTGTAGTACGGATGCAAATTAACGCAAATTTTTGTATAGAGCAATGGAATAACAATACAATAATGTCGTGGGATTTTCAATCTATGTTTATATTCATGCAAAAGTTAATTTTTAATGCTTACTTATTTATACCAGTTCGTGGCTCTTAATATGCATAAATTAAAACTACTATAGTTTCAGGAAGCAGATTGTACAGAGAAGAACGGGCAAGAAACATTTCAAAAATAAAATATAATGTACTCATAGCCACATTAATGTGTAACAAATTTTGACACTCTTATGATCTATGATCGTGATCTCTTTGATCTTTAAAATAAAATAAGTTTTCATTCACTTTCATTAAAATATGTTTGTAAAAAATTATATTTTTTGTTTAACAGAAATCTAAAATAAGCGTATAAGCTCACTCCTTAAAATATTTCTGCACTTTGCGTAATCAACACGAAGGTGTATTACTTTGAAAGACTGTTTCTACAAAGTTTCTTGTTTGTATTAATTGTTTGTTTATAAAGATGAATATTTTTCCTTACAAACTCTATATTATTGTAAATATTCTGAGAAACCACCGTAAGCACCTATGAAGTTAAAAGTATAACATAACATTTTACACGTTTCCTACGAAACAACTTTGTAAGTACAAACGGGACTTTCGTAGTTCTATCTCAACTTTGTTACTTATTTTTTTCTCGCTAACAAAAACTATAATAATTGGAAAAGTTTACTCATTATATTTTCGTAGACGTGTCGCACGAAATTGCGTAGTTGTATAATTATTTTTTTCTTAGAAATGTTATCTTGGACGAAAATAACATCGAATGGGACTTTTAGTCTGAGAACCAAATCAAAATAAATAAAAAATATTTGTACCTATTTTCTTAGAGTTAATATTATGAGGGCAGCTATGTTAGAAGTTTCCCTAAAGGATAAGATTCGAAACGAGTCCCTGAAGGATAAGGCTCTAAAGAGCCAGGGCACTCACTTAACGCGAACCACCAATAAGTTGAAGTGACGGTAGGCAAACCACGCGTGTCGTAATAGCGATGGCCATTTGAGCCGGAAATGGCCAATGGAACCGCGTGAAAGCGAAGTTCAAGTTGGCCAACTTGTGACAAGTCAAGGTCAGGTCAGGTTCGGATAACGAATTCTGTTGAGAAGAACCGGCAAGAAACTCAGCAGTTACTCTTTTCAAAACACAAAATATACAATTATATATAGCTTAATATAATGTAACAAATTATAATACTTCACAGTTCACACGGGCAGCTTAACGCAATACCATGTAACTTTGTCAATAAGGAATTCATCAATTGTGTATCTACCTATTAACCTCGAGTTAGTAAACTTGTGTTTTAACACATTGTTTGAATTTGTTTAAATCTCAAAATTCTTTCGGAATTAAATTATTAAAGCATCTACACTGTAGGTAGGTATATAATTTATACTCAATTGTAGGCATTTATCAGAATTTATAAAACTCAAAATCTTCTATCTATCTTCTATCTTCTATAATATAATAAAACTGTAACAGATCCAATTCTGTACATTGAAGATATTTTGAAAATTTTTATTGGAGGGCACTCTATAATCGATACTGAAGCCAAAACTGCAATTTGTTTCATTTTTGTCTGTCTGTCTGTCTGTCTGTCTGTCTGTCTGTCTGTCTGTCTGTCTGTATCTTGGCCGCGCATCACGCCGAAACTACTGAATGGATTCGAATGAAACTTGGTACGGTTTGAGTTTATACTTCGAGGTAGGTTATAGGATACTTTTTATCCCGAAATTCAGCACGGTTCCCTTGGGAAAGGGGATGAAAGTTAAAACGTGTATTTAGCTGTAATTCATTAACGCGTTGTTCGATTTTACTCATTCTTTTTTTGTTAGAAAGATAGTACTTTATATATTGTTCCATAAATATTTCAAGGTCATAGGTTTTTTAGTTCAGAAATGACAGGCATTTATTGGGTTCAAATAACTTGGGACCCGGATCTTTGAACGTACGGCTTATTTTAAACTGGTGTGCGTTTAAATTTATGTTTGTCGATCTGTCTATTTGTTCCAGCTAATTTCCGAAACGGCTGGATCGATTTTGATGGAACTTTCAATGGCAGATAGGTGATGTTATAAGGAGTAACTTAGACTACATTTAGTTTAGGTACAAAAAAGGATTACGGGATCCGATCCGATCCTATATAAAAACCTATATCAACGCAGACGAAGTCGCGGGGATCAGCTAGTAATATAATAAAACTGTAACAGATCCAATTCTGTACATTGAAGATATTTGAAAAATTTTATTGGAGGGCACTCTATAATCGATACCTACTGAAGCCAAAACTGCAATTTTTTTCATTTTTGTCTGTCCGTCTGTCTGTCTGTATCTTGGCCGCGCATCACGCCGAAACTATTGAATGGATTCGAATGAAACTTGGTACAATTTGAGTTTATACTCCGAGATAGGACATAGGATACTTTTTATCCCGAAATTCAACACGGTTCTCTTGGGAGAGGGGATGAAAGTTAAAACGTGTATTTAGCTGTAATTCATTAACGCGTAGTTCGATTTCACTTATCCTTTTTTTGTTAGAAAGGTAGTACTTTATATATTGTTCCGTAAATATTTCAAGGTCATAGGTTTTTTAATTTAGAAATGACAGACATTACAACCATCATTATTGGGTTCAAATAACTTGGGACCCGGATCTTTGAACGTACGGCTTATTTTAAACTGGTGTGCGTTTAAATTTATGTTTGTCGGTCTGTCTATTTGTTCCAGCTAATCTTCGAAACATCTGGATTGATTTTAATGGAACTTTCAATGTTATAAGGAGTAACTTAGGCTACATTTAGTTTAGGTAGGTACATAAAATAATTATGGGATCCAATCCGATCCTATATAAAAACCTATATCTACGCGAACGAAGTTGCGGGGTTCAGCTAGTAAGTAATATAGGTATAGGGTTGTTATTATATCTAAGTTAGAAGCTTAGAAGAGAAGCGTCGTACAAATACGAGTTTATGTAGGTTATGTGCCTGGGGACCTTTTGCAGAAATATCACGACATTTGAGCGTATGTGCGTCCGACATTTCGCGAAGGTATCCAATATATTATCAGAAAATGCAGACGTAAATTCTTTAACTTTCTATAGAAAGGGGTGAACTTGCTTATTTTGTTGTTTTATCAAAATTGGAAATATGGAAGTAGATGTTTATTTATTTTTATTTTGTTTTTTCAACTCTAAACTGTAAACTTTTGTTCAACTCTATTGCTCATAGTCAAAAGCACAAATATGATTGGAATATTTAACCAAATGCTTTTTATAGTAATCTTTGATTTGTCACCTTTTAGAAAAAAATCTTAAGCCCTCCACAAAACCACTCGGAAATCAATCCTGGTTTAATTGGTCCCTACCAATAAATTGGTCTTTCAAGGAGTGCATCGAATTACAATCACGCTGTATATTTCCACGTGCCTCGGAGATAATATAAGCCCCTTGAATCTGTTTCTAATCTCTCTCCCGTCGTATTCTGACTCCATCTGAGTATGAGAGTGAGGGAATAGAGTGTAAAATTCTCCTACGTAATTGGCCGCCGCCGTGGCCGTTTGCTCATGGAGCATAATTAGGTATTATTATTCTACATTTCAATGTTCCTACGCACTTATTCCTCAGTACTCACAATCTATTAAGCACATCTTGTTGTATCAAACCGGCTACAATCTTGAATTTCACGCCACTAATTAGAACGCCAGTCGCCACCTTATCCGCAATCAGTTCAACATTACCTTGTCCCAGTGATACGTCTACTTTGGTTGCCGCAATACACAAACGCAAGCGGGAGCAATCATAAGCGGAAGCGGACAATCGAATTAGAATAATGTCAAACCTCGATGCGGTGCCATAACGTATTATTAACGTAATGATTTTGTCGGATTGTATGCTACAAGACTGGTGCTACATCACAAGTGAAAGTTTTTTCGTGACAACTGACATTTAGTAGCGCACTTTGGATCATATCACGGATATTTTAATACAGCGACGCAGACGCGTCGTGGTACCGCAGCGCATCATGGATTTTTCTATGTAGAACGCCGCAAACGCGGCGCAGTAGCAAAGCAACAACGCAGCACAGGATAGTGTGCCATCGCTTTTATTTCTTGTCGTCGCCACTCGCCATTGGTCATAGTTCTCTCGTAGGTAATTTCTCAATCAACACTTCTGTGTCGCTTATGTCTAGGTCTACTACTAGGTCTCCTTGGACGTGACAAGTCCCTGTCGTCGTAATCGTAAGGGGTCTAATTGCCTATGTCCATTCCAATTTTCTTTCTGACTTCCAATTTTCTAGAAAGCGGAATTATGAACTTAGTCTAATTACCATTGATCGGCTTGGCTGCTAGAGCCAAGTTGCCTAGAGCGCTAAGGTACTCGTATACTTAGTTTAGAAATGACAAGGATGTTTTAGAAACTTGATGAACTTTCTCTGTGTTGATTAATCTTGAAACAAGTATAAATTATAATTAGTAATAAAGCTTCTAGCTTGTACCATACCTCGGTATCTCCCTAACAGATGACGGCACGGAAATATAGCTGTCCAAACAGACGAGATCCCTCGCTACACATTCATCTTGCGACTCCCGGTTGAGATCTAAGAACCGGGGGAGGCAGGGGGGGACGAGTAGAACTGGTCGTGAATATCTTTGATTATCGGCGCGAATTTATACAGATTTGTTGTACTTTGTATAAATTATATCGTGTTGTATAACTTGAATAAATAGAAGCGCCTGATGTGTAGCGAGCAACCCGGGTTTAATTAATGCCTGTAAATCCGCAGATTATATTGAACAGTAGGTACGTTACAAGTACAATCGATATTTGATGCTTAATATTCTGGTTCATGCGTCGTTGATGAATTCGATTGTAGCAGAGCACCGATTTTTTTCTAAAACCTATTTTTTTACCTACTTCCAAAAAGTAGGAGGTTCTAAATTCGGTGTGTATCTTTTTGTTCTATGAACGATTTTTATCCGACAACGGCTTACTTACTAGCGGGCAAACGAGAAAGCGGGTCATCTGATGTTAAGTGATTACCGCCGCACCTGAGGAACTAATAATGCGTTGCTGGTTTTTGAGGAAGGGGACACATCGGATGCTTTGCGGCAGATTACGGCTGAAGTGTGGTCGCTAGCCAGACCGATTCGGGGTAGAACCCTACCACAAAGCGGTGATACCATCCAGATTAAGTTGTGTGGTATCAGGCACAACGGCCTGTAGAGGGGACTGAGAGCGTCAGGGCCTCATTAGCATATTGGCAGGGTGCACCGCGCGCAGGTGAGGTTGACTTTGGCCATATAGGTGGAATTTTGGCCACTTATACACCCTTTGTACAAAGTGTCGAGGGTGTGTATCGGCAAGAAGCGTTGTCCGATTTCACGCTGATTTTTTATGAGTATTTTAGCTCCTGGTTTATGTTGTGTTGACGATAATCTGTTTTCTATTTTTGCCGACTTCTGTCGAACCTACTTGATAAGAGCAGTAGATAATTACGTAGGTGTTTCCGTTCGCTAAAGTCGTGTGTGGTTTTACCATGTATTTATAGCCAACCCTTACTCTTATTAGATACACGAGTTGTGTCATTGTGTGGGTAGTTGGAGGTATTAGGTACTGTTGTAGGGGCTAGGGACTGTTGTAGAGGCTAGGTACTGTTGTGTGGGTGGTTTAGACACGAGTTAAAAACTATGCGTCCCAGTGGGCAATTATGACGAGTGACCATTGACCTGCTCGGGCCATGCGCCCGTGCCCCGTTCGCTTTGTCCCTCACTGGGACAAGTGATACACAATTACAGGGTAAAAATAACTTCAAAGTGGGTGAATTCAATGCTCAGCCGCTTAGCCCAGACACTTGGAGCGTTGACCACAAACTGTTTTTGTACTAAATAAATGAAGGGGAAAATGAGTTTAATTTTTGGAGCGGAAATGTTTTTATTTTTGGTTGGGAGCTCGCAACGTTTGCGAGAAAGAATTTCAAGATGGCCTATTTTTTATAACCCCTCTCTTTTCACTAGTACCTATATCTGTAGGCTGGTGTTCTGGCAACTGTCAGTGGTTGTGTTAGCTGTGCCCAAACCGCTTTTATAGCTAGGAGCTAGTTTTATGGGGAAACAAAATGTTAATTGTAATAAGTTCTCTTTTGTCGGGGGACCCACAAAACCTCACGGCCTAAGTTACCTGTTTTCTCACAAAGTTATTGAAAGACTTTGTGTGTTAGCACTGGCGTTAAGGTTACTAAAATATAGTAACGATGGTAACCCTCGCTTTCGGCTCAGGCTTACAACTGTCAACTCATGTGTAACATACTTACCGTTCTTATATCACAATGTACTACAATAGTTGTGTACTCTATAAGATAAATGGCTGTTTTTCTATCAATAAATAGCATTGCACTGACGTTAAGGTTACTAAAATTTAGTGACGATGATAATCCTCGCTTTCGGCTCAGGCTTACAACTGTCAACTCATTTGTAACATACTTACCGCTCTTATATCACAATGTACTGGAAGAGTTGTGTACATCACTCTATTAGATAAATGGCTAAATAGCCGGTGCTTTTATCTTTTCAGATCAGAGAATCCTATTTAGACTAGAAACGTGTCCCAGTCGGTGGCAGGCCATTTTTAAAAACCCAATTACGCCCTAGCAACTTGGAAACGTTACTAAATCACGGTTTCAAACGGTCGCAATCAGAGCCAGATAACTGTTTAAAATGGACCAAAATTTATATCTCTTATTTGTGTTTGTCGCGTGTGATATATAGGATTTCGTAGGAGCCTGTGAGATGGGGGGCACGAAACGAGCGTGGAAAGCGACGCGGAGCGGGATGTCCTTTTTAAATATACCTTTTTAAATTTACCTTTTTAAATATACCTTTAAATATACCTTTTTAAATATACGGTCATCGTGTGGCATGAGCAGAGATCGGTAGCTAGGGTATGTAATAGGTATTAAAAATCCCTTTCTCTGAATTGTGTGTGTGAAATTTCGTGGGGAAGGGCTAAATATTTTGTTAATTTTTCTTTTTCTGCCTTCACAAAGCTATCGTCATGGGGAATGGTGACGTCAATAATTATTGCTTGGCGCGCTGATCGGTCAACTAACACTATATCATGTCTATTGGCTGCAATATACCTATCAGTGATAATTAACCGATCCCAGTAGAGCAGGGCGCTACTATTTATTTATTACTAGTAGATCCGGCAGACTTCGTCCTGCCCGGTGACAAACACACGCACAGAAGATATAATACCACTTAGGTACTGTATGAGAGGTACGGGTGAGAGTTTATCGTATCGACGGGTGACATTTAAATGTTTGACAGTTACGACCCATGAACATTTTGTATGGGAAAATGTTTTTTCTTTTATTTTATTTTTTCGTCAATTTTCCAATGTTTTTAATATTTTTTCTGCTATTCGGGACGGAGAGAAATACAACAAATCAAAAACCATGAAAATCGCTCCAGCCGTTCTCGAGTTATAAGTGTTTGAACTAACACGACTTTGTTTTATATATATATATAGATATAAGTTAATTTTTTATTTATACATGTTAATATTCTAAATTTCTTTACCCAGACATTTAAAGCCAACAAGTACTTTGAGTTCGCTGTTATTGTTTTTACCATTCATTGCGCTTACGTTTCTCCCGCTATCTCTGTAGCCTCATTCGTAATAGGTGCCCATATATTAAAGCAGCACCCTGTTTTAGGTAAGGCTGACAGGTTAGACCACAATCCCGCGCTGTGCCAATATGAGCATTATGTCAAGGGGATAGAGCACGCCGACTTCCAGACTTCCAGTGAATGTACCTTGTCATAAGACGGGTTATACTCGTAAGTTACGAGTGTAACGGTGGTTGTGATAAAGAAAAGTATGAGTTATGCTGTTTGGTTTGTGTGTGTCAGTTACTGTGTTGAAGCCAAAATGTGGGTTTCGTGCACCATGATTTACATACAGTGTGTTGAATTTTTAGTACAGCGTAAAAATTTATTTGAGGATGGCATAGGTACTTGGTTTAATTTGCAACATACTGCAAGTTAAGTTCTAGTTAATTCGAAGAATCGGAGTTACCAACATAGCCGTCCATGGCATACCTTCCTCGAATCGCGTAACTAAAATAGCAATGGGCGTTTAGTGCCATATTAAAACTATATGGTAAATGAATAATTAAGTGGATAAATTCATTAACTTAAATGTATACATCTATACTATCTATACTAATAAATAAAATTGAAGTGTCTGTCTGTAATATCGAAATAACTACCTCATATTAAGCTCATATGGTTATTTGAACGCTACCATAACCGAATCACACGTTTTTCAAATTTTTGTCTGTCTGTCTGTCTGTCTGTCTGTCTGTCTGTCTGTCTGTCTGTCTGTCTGTCTGTCTGTTTGAACGGGCTAATCTTCGGAACGGCTGAACCGATTTTGACGGGACCTTCACATACAAGTAGAGAATTAACCAGGGAGTAACATAGGCTACTTTTTTAACCGACTTTCAAAAAAGGAGGAGTTGTGTTTTTCTACCTATGTACTCCGAGATTTCTGAACCGATTTGCGTAATTTTTTTTTTAATCGATAGAGAAACATTGCGACCCTGTTCTATAAAAAAATTTGGATTCCAACTCCTCAATCCTGATGCTGTAGGGGACCTAATCCCCAAAACTAATGGGTTTTAGAAACTTTCGGTTATTTAAATTGATATTGGGGGTACCAATTAAAGACTTTATCGTTGAATGAACTCGAGTAGGTACATATCCAACTCCTCAACCCTGATGCTGTAAGGAATTGTATTCCGAAATCGTGGGGATCCCACGAGATTTTTCCGTTTTGGGGACGGGTTTCTACAGATTAGCTACTTTTTGTTCTGGAAAATCAAAAGTTCCCACGGGATTTTTAAAAACCTAAATCCACACGGGCGAAGCCGTGGGCATCATCTAGTAATATAATAAAGCGGAAGAGTTTGTTTGTTTGAACGCGCTAATCTCAGTAACTACTGGACCGATTTCAAAAATTCTTTCACCGTTGGATATGTACGTGATCCTTGAGTGCTATAGGCTATAGTTATATGTACCACGAGCGAAGCCGGGGCGGACCGCTAGTTATATATATCAATGGATAACTTTGTAATGAAGGTGACTCCGTTATATTTTATTATTTGCTTATTCCAAATGGTTTCTTGAATTGATATATTGAAAATTCATATCGTTGAGCCCGTGTAACTTTCAGGCATAAACTAAAGATATTAGTTTCTGTGGGGCGTGTCTACAAAATTTCATTGATTTTAAATGGCTATTCCAATTACATTCAAATTTCGGTAGTAAAGTAACACGCGCTTGGACGAAACTATTCTTAGTAACCCCAATAAAAAATACCCAATTCGTACCACTATTGTCGTAACTACTAATAACTACATATTAGCACTGATATAAGCTTCATGCTTAGTTGAAGGCCAATACATACATAAGAAATCAATATTCTTTTTAAAATGAAAAATAAAAGCCCTGTATATAAAATTGTCTCGCTCTAGAATAAAAATACTGTTTCCGAGTACAGTATAGTAAGTATATAGTTCAAGGAAAAGAACGAAATTAACTAATAAAAGCGCTTTCCTTAATGAACGTGTCACTACACTAAAGAAGATGTATCTCCGCGCCTTTAAGGATTTTTAGTGCAGTAGCTGTTCAAACTAATTGTTTAATTCTAGCCTGTCCCGGCTAAACGTACGTGCGATATACAGCGGATTTATACTTTATTTTCATATAAAAAAATCTAGTGGCGTTTTATCTCCTAAAAAAATTAACCTTCGAGAAATTACAGTGACAATCTTCATTAATTGTTAATTTTGTTCCTCATTTATAAATTTTAAAATAGGAGTCCAAAATATTTAGGACGGAATTATTATCATATTTTTGCAATATTTAATGATATTACAATGGTTCTGTAACAAGTACCTAATAATTATTTTTTTATTTTGAAAAATCTATAAAGAACAAATATCTATTTTAGATCGATAACAACTCCTAGTAACACTCCTATTTTGGCCATTACGATAGCGCAAGCAATAAAATAAGGCTTGAAATTCGATAGAGGCATGCATTTACATATAGGCATTATGCCCATAATCAAGAGGATTTCACCAAAGAACACAAACAAATTGACCCAAAAATGTAATGCAAAAGGATTTAACTTAGCCATTTTAGTTCTTTCGGCTGTTTCTTTAAATTTCACCCGCTACATCTTTGACATGGCTTTACATTTCAGTGTGTTAGCAGTAAATCTTCCGCTGAACTGCCCGGTCCCTTTCAACTAATAAATCACGCCGGTACCGGCGCAGATGATTCCATAGATAAGGTTAAAGCTTAAAACTTTAGATTGGCCTTCTACCTGAACACTTTAAACTAAGTTAACTAAGTCTAGATACGAGAATACGAGTATATTGGACCTTAATGACTTGCATCTTTTGGTGGTTGAGTTATCTAGTTTGGAGAGAATTTTTGAGTGGTATGACTTGACAATTTCTAACTTAACTTAGAGGATAGAGAATTAAACTTATCGAAAAATGTATTAAATAGTTTAAAATTTAAAATGATGAAGCTTGAAAAAGTTTAATGCTCATTTTGTTTGTAATTTTAACAAAAAATTGTCATTTATTTCTAGTTATGTTAAAATTAGCCCGCCAACAAGCATTGGAGCAGCGTGGTGGGTCTAAGCTCTAAATCCCTCTCCCTTATGAGAGAGGAGGCCTGTGCCTAGCAGTGGGACATAAAAAAGGCTGTAATGGTGGTGGATGTTAAAATTTCGAATGAAGGTTAAAAATTTGTTACTTTAATTAACCTGGCAAAACCCAGTTTCTTTTATTTGTCAGAAACAAAATTAGTCTGGAAACAAATCTTTTCGGTAAGAATTAATCCTTTTCTTGTAAAACATAAAATATTAACTGTATGTATATACCTAATCTTAAAATAATAGAATAAAATAAATGTAACTCTTGAGTAAAATGCGAAATGATTAATAAATAGGGAATTAATGATTAGTCAACAGACAGCCCTAAGACGTTTTCAATTAACTAATCGCTCAGTTTCGTTATACTGAGACTGATTTTAAAACAAACCAACTGTTAACGAAAAGCATTAAAGAACAGTCCGGTTGGAAAATGTTTTGACAAATATTTGAAAGAAAACTCTCGGTAATCACTAATCAATCAACGAGCCCCTTGTACTGTTAGGGTTGTCACATTTCAAAAATTTATCTAATATTGAATGAAAAAACATCTCAGATGAGTCAAGCTGAAATTATTATTATCATGTGATGTCAGACGTCACACTGGCAGCACGTATGTAATTGATTAGCTTTATGCGATTTGCTATAGTGTGATCTACTTTCAGCTTCAATTCTTTGAATCTCATCAATTCATCTTACCTTTTTTTCTAGTGTTATTTTTAAGGTCATAGAGGTTAGGGACAAAGCTGTCGTCAGCATGGGCAAAACGCCTTAGTTTTGGAAATTGGTTATGCAATCGGGATTTGACATCCGAATTTCTGTTGAATTTGTCTCTGGCCTACACCATCACGTAAAAGCTATGAGCGTCAAAGAGTTCCCGATGCCCAGACGCCCGCGCTGCCTGTAGTGTGAACTGCGCCAGCGCCAAATGAGTTCGAAACCAGTCCGACATACTCCGGTATTCACCCTCGTGAGTCATTGCATTGTGTTACGTAGTCATTCCATTCCATTAGCCTGTAGTCGTTCAATGCTGGACATAGACCCTATGGACCCTTTCAAGGGCGCATAAGTTTAGTCCATAGACATATGGACCCTTTCAAGGGCGCGCCACCAAACGATCCTTCCGAAAGCAATCCTTCATCTTTCTCATCCATGTACGTAGACATAAGGCTATATAACTACACCTATAAATAATAATGATGTAGGTACACTTATAAAGCAAAAACGTTTGTGTCTTTTGGTGCGCCACTACTTTGGGCACCGCGCCAGCATTGTGAACAATTCCTAACCGGAAAAACGTGGAATCGACGTCATCGAAAAACCTGTTTACAGGACCCTTATTATAGAGGGCCCCTTAATGAGGTCGTTCACCCTGAGCTCAGCAGATTTGCGATTAATTGGTGGAAGACTTGGGAGATGCAATTCGTTTGTTCTCAAAGCTAACGATTTGTAAGAAGTGATTGATCACTTGGGGGTAGAGACAGATTCGAATTGCGGGACGATGGAAAATGTCGTCGATAATGTTGTGAGTAGGTACCTTAATTTTTTTGTAAATGTTTGAATAAATGGACAGTATTAAAGAAGTGAGTAATGAAGCCCTGAGTCAATCATTTTAAGTCAATTAAACTATGCGTTACTTAATTTGTCATTTAGTTTGGAAGTTAACTTTGCTGAAACCTTTATGGTTTAACGTCTCCAAATCTAAATGTCCCGCGCAACGTACATCAAACGCTGAACGAAACGTGGAGGGGATAGCTGCGTATGGGAACTGTCACGTACGTAATACAATAGCTTACCCCCTCCACTTTCCTTCAGCGTTTGATGTGCGTTGCGCGGGTTATACTATGCTGTATCCTAGTACGGGTAACTTGGAAAAGCTTCTCTAATGCCTCTGAACAGTTTAGAGTACAATAATGAATAGCATTCATCCAAGTTTTTCCTTTAACATAAACTTTAATTTGAATTGCTTTTTAACTTTATTTTCCCTTTTTACGTGTGTGTTTTAGGGATTTTCTGTTATGTAAATGTACCTATATAGCCCAGTCAATTTAGACTTTCAAGGCTACAATAATTCCCACCTGGCTGAAAATTGGTAGGATTGTTCAAAACACTATTATAAATGAAATGTGAAAAGTCCTCATCGATCCGACACCTGGAAAAAAATTTACTCCTGGACACGCACAGTTTATTCACACTTGGCTGAAAATTTGTAGGATTGTTTGGGACACTATTATAAATGAAATGTACAAAGTCCTCATCAATCCGACAGCTGTAAAAAAATTACCCTGGGTCAAAGTTTTCACGGGAAGTTTTCAGCAAAACGGTAAGTCTTATCATAAAATCATTTTAGACAAAATTGTAGATCAGGTAATTATCTATAAAAAATGTTCAAATACTTTTTTCCTAAGAGCCACCGTTTTTGAGATATAATGATTCAAAAATATAAGTTTCCAAATAAAAATGAGGGACTGGGTTTCTTTTTTCCCGAAATTCTGATATTTATAATATTTTATATGTGTAAATTAACTTACACATAACTTACACATATAAATTACATACTTATACACATAAAATATTGGAAATATCAGAATTTCAGGTAAAAAGAAATCCAGTCCCTCATTTTTATTTCGACACTTAACTTTTTGAATCGTTATATCTCAAAAACGGTGGCTCTTAAGAAAAAAAGTATTCTGACATTTTTTATAGATAATTATCTGATTTACAATTTTGTCTATGCTAATTTTATGATAAAACTTACCGTTTTGCTGAAAATCATGAAAAACCCGTTTTGGTGACCTTTGACCCCGAGTAATTTTTTTTCCAGGTATTGGATCGATGAGGACTTTTCACATTTCATTTATAATAGTGTTTCGAACAATCCTACCAATTTTCAGGCAAGTGTGAGTCAACTGTGCGTGTCCAGGAGTAAATTTTTTTCCAGGTGTCGGATCGATGAGGACTTTTCACATTTCATTTATAATAGTGTTTTGAGCAATCCTACCAATTTTCAGCCAGGTGGGAATTATTGTAACCTCATCCCTATTTTTCAGTCTAATTTGGCCGGGCTATATATGTTTGGAGTTTTAAAACTATTACACTAGATTTCACTACTTAGTTATTGAGGGTTTGTATTTCTGAAACTATTTTATTCAAATCTTTGAGAATTTAATCATTTACCCATTTTAGTGTAGCTTCATAACTTTCCCTTCAAGTCAAAATTAAGGAACGTTAAACGCCTTAAAGGAAATCGCCCTCGGCGCACCCCATACTAACGATTTTTTTTAATTCAAAATTTGATTTCGTGTAGGGCAACTTGTGGCTTTTACTTGTGTTTACTAAATTTCATTGATTTCAATTGTTTAGCTGTTGACTGAGCTCAAAGATTTGAAATCTTCTTCTTCTTTACGTTTAAAACGCGTGTCTCGCAAATGCCATTGAATTCGATTGTTTCGCTGTTGATTTGGCTCAGTTTGAAACCTTCTTCTTTAAATTCAAAATGCATGTCTACCAAACATTGAGTATTATTGCTAAATATTCAAATAAGAGTCAATGTGTGTTTGTATGGAGCGCGCCAGATAGAGAAACTTCTCTTAATACCATCCCAAACGGTAATGATTTAATAACACCGGGAGGATCTTTGTCCTCCAGGAAATTAAGGTCCTCAATGAGACGTGGGCGTTTCCCTCGCTTTGTTGGTGGCCTCATAAATTTCCTGCCACTCGCATTCGATCAAAGCATTGTGCAAACTTTGGTTTCAACAATTTCTTCAACTTCAGGTGATTCATTGCGGCTTTTGTTGGGTAATGAATTGGTCTATTTATTTGCCAATTCATTTGCCAAATGAGTGTCTTTAACACCCACTGCCTTCTAGAGGACTCTTTATGCCAGATATTTCTGTACAGAGACCGACAGCTTTTATGTCCTAAAGCTGCGTCGATCATTGCTAGAATCTCAATTGAAGAGGTTTAAATATGCCGAAGAGCTCTTCGGCATATTTACACCTCTGTTCATCAAAACACTTTTTTTTAATCCGATGGTTTTTGGTCTGCTGAACAATAATCTCAACTTATTTCTATCGAAAACGGTCTAGAATAGCATCAAATTGCATCCAAAGTTCGTTGGCTTCGAACAAGTCTTAAAAGCTTTGGATACGTTTTTTGCCGTTTTGTTCGTCAGCTCCTCAATTGTGATTGGCTGAACATATGGTATTCTTGATGCATTAATGTATTTTAGCCAATAGCGAGAGAGCGTCGGTCATTTAGAAGTGAGTGCAATCGTCACACTGTAGCTTAGAGGACCAACCTCTACCTCTATAGATAGGTACCTTAACATTGCATTCTTCTAAGAGTACGGAATTTTGACTCTTAAGTTTAACGATTATATTTTAGTGATAATAACGGAACCGAAGGTTTAACGACTCATCCAATTTTGACGGAACATTCACAGGCAGTTAGAGGATTACAGAGGGAGTGACCTATCTTTTGTTAAGTTAAGGGTTCCTCGATAAAAAAATAAAAATCATTGACGTAAGGGGCACTAATTAATAGATTTTCGCAGCCTAACCGTTGAACCGATTTTGATGGAATTCGGCACAGAAATAACTTGTGTCCTTGAGACGGAAGGTTACTTTTATCCCAAGAATCAATGATTCACTGCGAGATCTTTAAAAAACCTAAATCATCACCCAGTAAAAAATAAAAAACCTTTTCGAAACAAAATTTTTAAATACATTTTTCGCATATCAAATTTATTTAATATACACGCACATCTCCAATACACTTAAGAGTTTTTAAGCATCCTCACACATATCGTTACTGGTGGTGTATTATACACACGGTCGTAAAGATTGTCGAGCTGCAACAGCGTCAATAAAAACCTTATACGACCTGGTGGGTTATTCTGTAACTTAGTTAGCAACTGAAAATAGTTGCCAACTAATTAGTTAGATATACATTGCTGCTTTACTGTGGGAAATATAAAGTGTTTTCATAATTTTACACAGTAAAGCAGCAATGTATATCTAACTAATTAGTTGGCAACTATTTTCAGTTGCTAACTAAGTTACAGAATAACCCACCTGGTTATTGTAAGTAGTGTAGCGCTTTCCTGTTCTAGGATTTATGTCGGTTTTATGGGGATTATGCGAATTTTGTCGTTGCCGTGATTAAGCATGCCGTTTGTTTCTCAAGAATTTTTATTTAGGTATATAGTTATTTGTTACGATTTAATATTACTTATATTCGAATGCAGGCTTTAATTGTATTGATTTTAGTCGTATAATTTCCGCAATGATGTATTTTTTTTATCATTTTAATAGTATCGAAGAGAGACTTCACTATTTATTGTCTATAAGAAGTTATTTCGGTAAATATTTTTTGATATTTTAACGGTTTATTTACTACTAGCGGTCCGCCCCGGCTTCGCCCGTGGTACATATATAGCCTATATCACTCAAAGATCACGTACATATCTAACGGTGAAAGAATTTTTGGAATCGGTCCAGTAGTTCCTGAGATTAGCGCGTTCAAACAAACAAACTCTTCCGCTTTATTCTATTAGTATAGATGTTATTTTAACATTTTGTAGTTTTACGATTGCGTAAGTAATCAGTAATGAAAAAGTTCTACCTTTTTGCAAGGAGAAAATCACAAAAAACAACGTCAGAAAATTTTTCCCAGTGCTCTATCTCCCACCAACCCGCATTGGAGCAGCGTGGCGGGTCTAACTAAACTCAAAATTCCTCTTTCCTATGAGAGAGGAGGCCTGTGTCCAGCAGTGAGACGTTAAAAGGCTGTAGGGGTGGCTCTATCTTAAATTACATAGCTAAGAGATTTCCACTTGCCATGCCCGTGTGTTAATACTCGTTTTATAAAGTACAAACTCCAGTAAATCATGAAACATAAAACTATCATCATTCACCCGAGCCGGTTCCAAAATGATGCATTGACTGAAACTAAAACTATAGCAGGTACGTGTTTATGGAAATTATCGCTACCGGCTAAATATCCAATGGTAATGGAACTGTGTGATTCTTATGTGATTGTCTGGTCATATCTTTAGATCATTGTTGCTGTCAAACTTTGGTGCATGCTTCGTAGAGTAAGGTTACTTTGGAAAACAACGTGGCCCGTTTCATGTTGAGGGATAAGATATACGTTCATTTACCAAAGTACAGGACCACGAGGTCCATATTTAACATACTTATTATGCTTGTGAGTTGTATAAGGTATAATCTGTTGGTAAATTGTTGTTTATATTATTCTATTTTCTCTGTTGCATCTTGCTGACCGATTATATTTTGTAGAGGTGTATTGAATTGCGGTTGCCCCCGGAATGAAATGCGAGAACCGTAGACTTAAATCATGCAGTCAAGATGCTCAAAAAGTGTCTAAGAGATACAAGCAACCACAGGGCATAGTTGTTTTTTTTTTTTTTCAGTTTTGTCAAGTGGCCAAAATCACGACAGTAAAATCAGTGGCAGCTTTTCTTGGCGATTGGAAGTTTTGTTTGTACTCATTCTCGCCGTTTGACTACATCAATTGTACAATATGTTAAAAACGAGATTCGGATCTTTTTGTATAGTTATCGACAGAGATCCACGAACGTGAATTTGAATGCGCAGAAATCATTTATTAGGTCTGTTTCATAGGACGAAGACGCTTCCGCCTCAAGAATCACAACTCGTGCCGCTCACTATATCCGACAATAGATCGCTATATCCACTCTTAGGCGGATCGCTTAATTGTTTCTCTGATCATACGGTGATAGATGGACAACCATATTTAATAAGCGTATAGAACACATTTCGTAACGTCACGAGTACACAAGAATCTTTCTTGGTAAAACTATGATGTATTATATTATAAATGCTGCGACATTAATTACGGCTCATAACGTCATAACTCACTCCCACATCTTCTTATCTTCATCTCATCTAGCCTATATTGTTAATAGCCGCGATGGCTTAACGGTCGGAAGGGCCTGAAATCCAAAAGGTCTTATGTCAACTTCCACCGGCGTATACTCTGAGATATTATAAATGCGAAAGTATGAAGAAATGGTTTGTCCTTCCTTCACGCCCTAACTAAGCAACCAATCGACTTGATTTTTGGCATATAGATAGTTGAAAGAATGGAGAGTAACATAGGCTACTTTTTATCCCGGAAAAACATAGAGTTCCCAAAGGATTTTTAAAAAACGCGGGTAGTAGCTAATTTACAAAAATATTTAATTATAATGTTCTCTCTTATTGTACTTATTGAGTTTTTCTATCAGAAAATTCTCAGTGTCAGCCAGGAGTTGGTAATTGGCGGTGTTTCACCGCCGCTCCTCAGGCCAATAACAATCGCCTTGGAATCCGCTTTGGAGCAGCGTGCCGTATCGTAAGCTATAAATTCCTCACTCCTATGAGAGAGGAGACCTGTGCCCAGCAGTGGGCCGCTAAAGGGCTGTAACTTGAGTAATTAATACGCATACATGATTACTACTAGGTACAATTAAACTAATGCTAGATAACCTGAGTATCAATTCCGAATCCGTTTACGTATCACTTAAATATACATCGAAACGCAATAAGCTCATAAACCTACATTCAGTGCAGACATAAGACTAAACTGCACGTCACGTCATTGCAAAGTTGATAGAAGAAGTTATTTTGCGAAATCCTAAACCGACGTATAAAGTTTCTATTATTTATGTTAGAGTAGTTACGTAGTGTCAAGGAAGGAAAGCGGGAAGGACCTTAAGGAAGCGGGTGGTGTTTGATATATGATTTTGATGCGCTTTATTTCAAAATATGTAGACTATCACCATAATTAAATCATTAGTAATAATAAATTCACGATTCAAATACACAAAACTAGTTCTGATATTGTGTAGATTCGTAATAATCCTTTAAAAATGTCAATTTTTAAAGGATTATTACAAATCTACACAAAGTTCGAGATATTACGTAAATCTTACGTAGGGAAACCCAAGAAAAACTTATTTTACACATGATAGTCCGTGATCGTTTATTGAGCGTCTAGCTAGAGAATTCCCTTTGATGCGTGCCCGAAAACCGACAAGTCGCCGATCGCCACGATTGTTGACGATTGTGACGATTGTGACGATTGTGACTACAGGCGTGAGCCCTCCTGCACAAGATCGTGCACAAGTAGAATCGTCTACAGTCGCAGATTGTGAAGAGGAGACTTTACAGTGTGTGTACTGTTGGTCTCGCGACGGCTTTATCTGTTGTCTACGCTAATTCCAACCTGCAGCATCTAAATCACGCGTGACGTAACTCAGTTGTTTACGGGTGAGCGGGACGGCATAATTTAGCGCTCTATTCCACTCGCTCATCCAACCCAGGGGTGTCAGGTGGCCTGTAAAATGACATACCTGTAATTAGGGTTGCCAATCGTACCGCAAATAATACATACTTATTTCGGTTCGTCGTATAATTATTATATACCTACTGAAATATTGTATCATACGCAAAAATATAGTCCGTTCGGTAACATAGTGTCGGTACAGGCGCAGGTGCTCTTAGTATTCTGCTTTTATTTTTATTATTTTTTTACTGTTTGTAATTTTTTTTCTATTCTAACAGAATCTCCGAATAGTCTGCCAATCCACACTTGGCCAGCGTGGTAGACTATGGTTAAAATCCTTCTCATTTTGAGAGAAGACCCGTGTTCATGATAATATTATATTTTATGTTTATGGTTATATTGTAATAAAATACGAATATAAAAAAATATAAAAAGGAAAGAGAATTTTAATATAAAAATATGAGTAAGTATAAAACGCCAAAACCCCTTGTACCTGTACACCCCGCGCGGTGTACAGGTACAAGGGGTTTTGTTTTGAAGTCGCAGGCGGTCCCTTTGACAAGACGCCGCGCGTGCCGAGGCGGCGCTATCAAAGGTGACCGTAAGTAAATGAACAGACTATACTGTATTGTTTCAGTTGGATGGATCAATCTTTATTTCACAATACCGAAAGTAAGAATAGATATAGGTAAGTAGGTACATGAGCTTTTTGATCGGCATTAATTTTAAAATTGTAATTGTTTTTTGTTTTTCATAACTTACTAGCATTTGCACGCGACTTCGTCTATGTGGATCTTTTCAAAATTGTTGGAACCCTTTATTTTTCCGGTACAAAAAAATGTCCTATATCACTCTCTAGATGTTCAACTATGTATATACCTATCTATGCAGAAAATCTAGTCGATCCTTTACCGAGTGATTGAAGGAAAAGCAAACATACTTTCACTTAAGTGCACGAGTGTAAACTCGCAGTAGGGTATCTGAAAAATAACAAATATACCGAAAAAATGCCAAAAAAATGGCCAACCCTACCAATAATATACCTACCTGTTTGCTAATATGTCGCTATACTTTAGATTGCATGCCTAAGTGGGTCGCAGGGTTAGTATGTAATACGTGTAAACGTCAATACTTTACATGTTTATGGATAGACTGAAGTCCTAAATTGGACTATTGAACCGCCAAAAGCTTCGTTACTATAAAGTAATTCACGTAACAGAAGTGGTTTAACGTTAATGGAGTGGTTAATGGAGTGGCCAAATGACGTTAGACGTGTTGATGCGCTTAATAAGTACACTGGTCGAAAATATTGTGTTGTTACGACAATACGTACCTAATACCTATACAATCACGCACATATCAATAAATTCACTGTCATTGATCATAAATTAAAAATTGTCGTTACCTAAGGCACGTCCATTTTTCTAAAGTCCATTTTTTTCTGTCTACAGTTTCTATGATAAAAATTCTAAGCATCTCCTATCTCTAAAGTCCCATACAAATTCTAACAGCAAAGCAAACTAGTTCTAGATGCGTCGCAAGTATCTAAAACTATAGTAGTCTAAATAAAGATCCTTTTAACAAAGTTCCCCGCGGAAAAGATACAAATCGGTGTCACTAAACACTTAACACTTCGCAGAATGTATATCGGCTTTAAGTCAACAAAGGATGGCTTGGTTTAGACTTTAGTGGATCGAGCGTTCCAATTTGGCTAAAAGCTAAAACATGAATATCTACACCACTTACCAGTCCACTGGAGAGCGTTTCGTTTTGCTTTTTTATTGATATCTAGGTCATCGATCAATTCAAGCTGTTGTTGAGACTCGTAAATATCAACTAGAAAACTCAGTTTTCACCGTCTTTTCGCGACTTTATTCATTGAACATCAAAACAGCATTGAACAGCAAAAAGGCTCAACAAACTAATAATAAACATACAAACCAATAAACACACCATCATCATTAAAGACCCATTACCGGCCCACTACCGGTATCTCCTCTCAGAATAAGAAGGGTTTAGGCCGTAGTCCACCACGCTGGATAAGTGCGGATTCGTAGACTTCACACGTCTTTGAGAACATTATGAAGAATTCTCAGGCATGCAGGTTTTCTCACGATGCTTTTCCTTCACCGTTAAAGCAAGTGATATTTAATTGCTTAAAACGCACATATTTTCGAAAAGTTAGAGGTGCATGCCTGGGATCGAACTAAATTCCCCAAACAAATGCACTTTCGCATTTATAGTATTAGTAGGGACATTTATTAGTAGGGATAGTACCTACCAAGGAAACATTACTTTTCATTACGTCGCTGGCCATTTAACCTAGTTTTAGCCTTTCGTTTTACTTAATGCATATTTCCACGCCATTCTCACCAGTAAAAGCGCGCCGTTAAGAAATAGGCAGACATTTTGTCGTAAAGCATAAACAATGTTGTTTTTAAATGCAAATAAATGTATTCTTTAATAGTTTTTCTGAATACAATCACTTTAGTTTCAGTCGACCTAGCAAGTTCTCAGAGCTTATTTAACCTACTTATACAACGTATTATATTATCTTAAGAAAACCTCTACCGTTATGCAATTAATGGAAAAGGGTCGCGACCCTAAAAAATGAGAAATACGTTGCTTAGGAAATGCGCTAGCATTGTAATAAATATAATAATGAGAAATAGCTGCTTTAGTTTATTATAAATAATTTACTGATGTTTTTTTTAGGGTTTCGTAGTAAACAAGAAACCCTTATAGTTTCGCCATGTCCGTCCGTCTGTCTGTCTGTCCGTCCTCGGTTAATCTCAGAGACTATTAGTGCTAGGAATCTGTAATTTGGCATGGGTATAAATATTAATCACGCCGACAAAGTGGTGAAATAAAATTTTGATAAATTTTTTTTTAGGGTAGCTCCCCTACATGTAAAGTGGGGATGAATATTTTTTTTCTCGTCTACCCCATAGTGTGGGGTATCGTTGAATAGGTCTTTTAAAAATACTGTGGGTGTGGGAACATCATTTTTCGATTGCTAGATCCGTTTGTAAAATATGATGTTTTAAAGTGCTAATTTTTATTAGAGTCAAGTGTCCCCCCCCCCCTCTCTATCAGACAAATGGCAGTATATAGGAACTTGAAAAAATTCACAGCAGTAGTATATATAATCAATTTTAAAGGAAAACTATCATGGCTAAGTAGGATTTACAGGTTAAGGAGTTATATCTGTTTTTCGAGGATTGTGACTACGAAACCCTATACTGCGCGTGGCCCGCCACGCACTTGGCCGGTTATTTGTTACAGGTATTGTATGCGGACAGCTTTAGAATGAAAGCGAAGAAGAAAAAATTAAAAAACAACACAAAATTAAAGCCACATAAACATTGAACTCTTATACCTCTTATTAAAATCGAAGCATTTGCAATTTTTTACAAACAATTCACAATCTTGTCTGAACACGTTACGCTTTAGTCTGACGATAAACTTTATCGTTTTTGGATTAGCCTTTAACGTGTTTCTATCTCAGGCTGAGATCTATAGAGCGTACTTTGAATTTGACTTTACATTCGAGTTAAAACGGGTTCCATTCTCATATAAATCTGACCCGTTCTAACTATTTATGTCCTGACATAAATCAATCTCGTTTTAACTCGAAAAATAAGTCTAAGCAAAGTTAAAGTACGCACTATACTAGATTTAAATCGTCACAAAACCTGATACAACCGCAGTAAAGTGCAAAATCTGTCTAAGTTCCACATAGACACTAAAACTTATCTAAGTCGCTAAAATAAAACCTTGCCTAATTGCTAAAACGCAAATTATACCCTCAGTATAAAATTCACTTCCCTTTATAATCTAAAACAGTCCAAACAATCGCTCTTTACGTCACAGATTTAGGTATCAAAATCGCTTGTAGGATCACCGATTGATATTACCATAGAGTAGGCAAATCCGGTATTAAAATTCGATAGACCATACGTTATCCAATGGAACACGAGAAACGTTTTAAGCTGTGCGCTCGGTAATGATTCGGTCGGATTCAGTATAGATAAGCCGGGATTAATATCTTGTGCGGTGTCTGCGGTGATTTGCTCTGTGGTATTGTTCATTTTTATTGGGCAGTATAGGCAACGGCATGGTTCTCGGGGCATGAGGAAAAGTAGTGGGGATAACTGTGTGCTTAGTCTAAAGCGGAGCACTCGAAAACGAACTCGAAAACTATTGATCGATTTCAGAGTAAAATAGACCTAAAATGTCTTGTATTAAGGTTTGAGTTCGCCAATACATTCCAATGCTGAATGTATTGGCGAACTCAAACCTTAATACAAGCCATTTTAGGTCTATTTTACTCTGAAATCGATCAATAGTTTTCGAGTTCGTTTTCGAGTGCTCCGCTTTAGACTAAGCACACTGAGCACGCGTGCACTCCTCAGTTATTCGCGCTGTAAAGGATTCCTACGTGTTCGTGGCATACATTGACATTTTTCAACGTCATGGCCCGTAAGTTATCTATCTATTATCTTATCTTATCTTATATCTTAATATATATATATATAAAACAAAGTCGTGTTAGTTCGAACAATTATAACTCGAGAACGGCTGGACCAATTTTCATGGTTTTTGATTTGTTCTATTTGTCTCCATCCAGAATAGCATAATAAATATTAAAAACATTAGAAAATTGACGAAAAATTAAAATACGAGAAAAACATATTCCCATACAAAATGTTCACGGGTTTCGTAGCTGTCAAACAATACAACAATGTCATCCCGTCGATACGGTAAACTCTCACCCGTACCTCTCATACAGTACGTAATATATCTTCTGTGCGTGTGTTTGTCACCGGGCAGGACGAAGTCTGCCGGATCCACTAGTAATACATAATAAATAAATAAATAAAAAATAAAAAAGCCTTTTATTTCTTCACTTAACTTAAACTAACATTAATAATAACATTATTATACAAACTAATATTAGACATTTTATCTACTCTCATATCATAAAATTCCGAATATGAAATCAAAATGTGTCATATATTGGACTACTTTATTCACATACATCTATAATATTTAAAAAAAAAATTAAAAAAGTTCATTATAACACTACTTTGTTAGGAAATTATTGCAAAACAATGTTAAAAAATAATTTTTTCTACATTATAGTACAGGCACTGGGTTCTGGTATTTTTGAGCCATGCCGGGTGTTTATTATTATTATTATTATTTAATACTTTATTGTACACCAAAAAAACATAAATTAAACAAAAGAAACATTTTAAAATAAATAGGTACAATAGTTAGTTTACAATAGTTAGTTAGTTTAATTTTGTTACTTACAATGATTATCCCGCTATCAAAGTTACCCTATTACTACTACTGCGAAAGTGTGGCGGTAGCAAGATGCGGCCAGAGGACAGAGTGTAGTGCTACCATAATTGACCATAGACGCACTGCACGCACCGCACATTCGAAATTGACAATTGAATATTGGCGCCTATTATTTAAATTTTTAATTTATTATTTATTTACTATTCAGTTTTTGTAACTCAAAATTTTGCAAGTGATTTTTGTTGCGCGGAAAAATGTCTAGCAGTGATACTGAAGAGAATTTAACTCCACCAGACATTCTGGAAATAGCATCGGGAATGACAAATAATCTTTTGCCAGCAAAATCAAAGAAAATTTACGATAAATGTTACCAAGATTTTATGAGTTGGAAAATTTTGAAAAAAACCACTTCATTTTCAGAAAATGTAATGCTAGCATATTTCCAAGAATTATCAAATAAATTTAAGTCTTTGTCCTTATGGGCTAAATACTCAATGCTCAAAAGTATATTGAGTATCTACAACCAAATCGATATTATTAAATACACAAGACTGATTGCTGTTTTAAAAAGAAAATCGCAGGGCTTTAAGGGAAAAAATGCAAAAACGTTCTCCCCTGAAGAATTGAGTACATTTATAAATTGCAATATCCAAAACATGAATACTTATTATAATAAATAATTTTGTTAATTTCTTAGTCTTTTCTTTTATACGTAAGATACCTATTGATGAGCTTAGATAAAGTAGTGTATGAAACTCTACATAATTAGTTATTAAAACACTTGTGTAATACTATTAAAAAACTCGCCTGCGGCTCGTTTTTTAAACTAACACTCGTGTTTTAATAACCTTTATTATGCAACCGTTTCATAAACTACTATTATTATATTATACATAATACTATATTAAGTTTAAAATTTATGAAGATTAAATTATATGAAGAACCCTTTTCAGGTCAAGGCCTCCTCCAGAGAAACCCACTTCGTCCTGTCTTTGGCTTTGAGCATCCAGTTTGGACCTGCCACTTTTTTTTTATAGTAATACATATCACTACATAGTATAAAACAAAGTCGCTTTCTCTGTCCCTATATCCCTATGTCCCTATGTATGCTTAAATCTTTAGAACTACGCAACGGATTTTGATGCGGTTTTTTTTAATAGATAGAGTGATTCAAGAGGAAGGTTTATAAGTAGAAAAATTGGACCCGGTAGGTGGCGCTAATAGCGGGCAGGACGACGTCTGCCGGGTCCGCTAGTAATATTATAAACTAGTCTGGCGCGTGGGTGCGCGGCCCGCAAGCGGACCGCGAGGTTTTGTTTTCAGGTATTTTTTGTTTGAGCAGCCTCCACCTATCTTCCCCCATATTCCTAACCCTCGATCATTATCACTCTCCATATTTTTTCTCCGAATAATTTGTCAGAATGAGAGTTTTTCCATAAAAAAAGATTTTGAAAAGGAACTGTATCAAAGTCTTGCATCAGTTCCTAACTTACATTCTCTTCAATATTCGCCATATATTTTGTATGGAAAAATAAATTTCACCATCTTGTTTTTTTCTGTTCATCAAGTTAACTACGTCTAGATCATCTTTTGCCAAAAAACCACTCTTCCATCTTTTATACTCAGTGAGATAGACACCGACGAAATTTGTATGGCCACTATCTTGAATCCGCCATTTAGGAATTTTTTTCAGCTCACTGCCAATTGGATGAGGTTTTGAGTAATTTTTGTTTGAGCACCTCCCATCTATCTACAATGCCCTGCCCGGGCTCCTCATCCATCTTCCAAACCCTCAATCATCATGTCCTCCCATATTTTTCTTTGAGACTTCTCCAAAGAACGGCATCAAAGCCTTGCATAGTTCACAACTTGTAGTCTCTTCAATATTCGCTATACATTTTCTATGGAAAAATAAATTCCGCCATTTTGATTTTTTTTTCTATTCATCAAGTAGACCTTTGGATCCTCATCATCTTTTGCGAAGAAACCACTTTTCCATCTTTTATACCCTCTGAGTTAGCCGAAGCCGAAATTTGTATGGCGGCCATCTTTTTTTCGCCATTTTGAATTTTTTTTCAACTCACTGCCAATTGGATGACGTTTCGAGTGACATTTGCTCGAGCACCCCCCACCTATCTTCAATACCTTAAGCGTGCCCCTCGCCCGTCTCCGAAATCCTCAATCATCAGCTCTCTCCATATTTTTGTTCTTAATGAATTTTTGTCTTCTGTACGAAACAATTAGTGAAAAAAATATTTTTCATACAAAATTTTACAGGAGAGGTGATCAATCAGTCAGTGAATCAGCACGAGTAGCTATATATATATTAACTAGTAGGGCGCTTGGCTGCGCGGCCCGCTAAAGCGGACCGCGAGGATTTCAGTATTATTTTTGTTTTAGCAGCCTCCACCTTCTTCTATCATTTTCAGCATCTTTAACCCTGGCCGTGCTCCTCATCCATCTTCCAATCCCTCGATCATCATCACTCTCCAAATTTTTTTCTCCGAATCATTTGCCAGAAGGAGAGTTCTTCCATAAAAACAAATTTTGAAAAGGAACCGTATTAAAGTCTTGTATAGTTTCCCAACTTATAGTCTCTTCAATATTCGCCATTATATATTTTGTGTGAAAAAATAAATTCCGCCATCTAGATTTTTTTTCTGTTCGTCAAGTATACCTTCAGGTCTTGATAATCTTTTGCTAAGAAACCACTCTTCCGTCTTTTATACTTGATGAGATAGACACCGACGAAATTTGTATAGCCGCCATCTTGAATCCGCCATTTTGGGTTTTATTTAGCTCAGTGCCAATTGGATGAGTTTTTGAGTAATTTTTGTTTGAGCCTATCTACCTATCTACAATGCCCTGCCCGGGCTCCTCATCCATCTTCCAAACCCTCAATCATCATGTCCTCCCATATTTTTCTTTGAGACTTCTCCAAAGAACGGCATCAAAGCCTTGCATAGTTCACAACTTGTAGTCTCTTCAATATTCGCTATACATTTTCTATGGAAAAATAAATTCCGCCATTTTGATTTTTTTTTCTATTCATCAAGTAGACCTTTGGATCCTCATCATCTTTTGCGAAGAAACCACTTTTCCATCTTTTATACCCTCTGAGTTAGCCGAAGCCGAAATTTGTATGGCGGCCATCTTTTTTTCGCCATTTTGAATTTTTTTTCAACTCACTGCCAATTGGATGACGTTTCGAGTGACATTTGCTCGAGCACCCCCCACCTATCTTCAATACCTTAAGCGTGCCCCTCGCCCGTCTCCGAAATCCTCAATCATCAGCTCTCTCCATATTTTTGTTCTTAATGAATTTTTGTCTTCTGTACGAAACAATTAGTGAAAAAAATATTTTTCATACAAAATTTTACAGGAGAGGTGATCAATCAGTCAGTGAATCAGCACGAGTAGCTATATATATATTAACTAGTAGGGCGCTTGGCTGCGCGGCCCGCTAAAGCGGACCGCGAGGATTTCAGTATTATTTTTGTTTTAGCAGCCTCCACCTTCTTCTATCATTTTCAGCATCTTTAACCCTGGCCGTGCTCCTCATCCATCTTCCAATCCCTCGATCATCATCACTCTCCAAATTTTTTTCTCCGAATCATTTGCCAGAAGGAGAGTTCTTCCATAAAAACAAATTTTGAAAAGGAACCGTATTAAAGTCTTGTATAGTTTCCCAACTTATAGTCTCTTCAATATTCGCCATTATATATTTTGTGTGAAAAAATAAATTCCGCCATCTTGATTTTTTTTCTGTTCGTCAAGTATACCTTCAGGTCTTGATCATATTTTTCAAAGAAACCACTCTTCCATCTTTTATACTTGGTGAGATAGACACCGACGAAATTTGTATAGCCGCCATCTTGAATCCGCCATTTTGGTTTTTTTTTTTCACCTCAGTGCCAATTGGATGAGGTTCTGAGTATTTTTTGTTTGAGCAGCCCCCATCTATCTACAAAACTCTGCCCGGGCTCATCAATCATCTTCCAAACCCTCAATCATCATGTCTTCCCATATTTTTCTTTGAGATTTCTCCAAAGAACCGCATCAATCGCCTTGCATACCTAGTTCACAACTTTATACTCTCTCTCAATATTCGCCATACATTTTCTATGGAAAAATAAAGTCCGCCATTTTGAATTTTTTTTGTATTCGTCGAGTAGACCTTTGGATCCTGATCATGTTTTGCTAAGAAACAACTCTTTCATCTTTTATACCCTTCGAGATGGACACCGACGAAATTTGTATGGCGGCCATCTTTTTTTCGCCATTTTGAATTTTTTTTCGGCTCACTGCCAATTGGATGACGTTTCGAGTGACATTTGTTCGAGCACCCCCCACCTATCTTCAATACCTTAAGCGTGCTCTTCAACCGTCTCCGAAATCCTCAATCATCAGCTCTCTCCATATTTTTCCTCTTAATGAATTTTTGTCCTCTATACGAAACCATTTGTGAAAAAAAAATTTTTCATACAAAATTTTACAGGAGAGGCGATGAATGAGTCAGTGAATCAGAACGAACAGCTATATAATATATATTAACTAGTGTTGCGCTCGGTGCGCGAGCTGCAAGCAGCTCGCGGGCCTTGTAGTCTCTTCAATATTCAAATAAAGAAATTCCAGAATATTCTGGAGAGTCTCTTGAAAGATAGAAAGAAATATTGGTATCACGTTTCATATCTTTTCTGAAAGGACACTAATGAGTTCTATGCATGCGTTTAGTGGGAAAAAAAGATGTTCTGGAGAGCCACTTGAAAATTAAAAAGAAATTTTGTATAAACACGATTTTTTTTGCTCCGTAGCTATCTTTTTTTACTGGCTCACCAAAGGGCCTAAGGTCTTGAACATTTTTAGTTTCAGGACCACGCCTCTATGATTGATTGTTTTTGAGGGCCGTTAGGGTACTCTGGTAATTTTTCCACATTCACTACGTTTTGTATTTTTTTGTGGAAAAAAATCTTTAAGTTCTATTTATACGTGTAGTGGATGGAAAAAGTTTCATACAAAAATGTCTAAGAGAGCCTCTTGAAAAGAACCTAAAAAATTTGTATGGAGAAAAAAATTTTTTGTTCGGCAGCCATCATTTTCTTACCGGTTCACCCAATGGCCCAAGGTCTTTAATAACATTTGTTTGGGACCATGTCTGTATGACTGGTAGTTTTGGAGGACCCATGAGGTACTCTGGTAAATTTTCCACATTCATGACGTTTCATAATTTTCCTGAAGGAAGACCCATAAGTTTTACGTATATAAATAGTAAGGGGAAAAAGTTCAATACAAAAATGTTCTGGAGAGCCTCTTGAAATTTGAAAAAAAAATTTGTATGGACACGAAATTTTTTTTTGTTTGGTACCTATCTTTTTTTTACTGGCTCACCAAAGGGCCCAAGGTCTTGAACATTTTCAGTTTGAGAACCATGCCTCTATGATTGATAGTTTTTGAGAGCCGTTGGGGTACTCTGGTAAATTTTCCACGTTCATGACGTTTTATAATTTCTTTGTAGGAAAATTCAAAAGTCCTACGCATATAAATAGTGATAAGAAAAAAGTTCCATACAAAAATGTTCAGGAGAGCCTTTTGAAAATTCAAAAAAAAATTTTTGTTGGGCGGCCATCTTTTTTTTGCCGGTTCACCAAATTGTCCAAGGTCTTTAACAACATTTGTTTGGGACCATTCCTGTATAACTGGTAGTTTTAGAGGACCCATGAGGTACCCTGGTAATTTTTCCACATTCACTACGTTTTGTATTTTTTGTGAAAAAAAACCTTTAAGTTTTATGTATACGTGTAGTGGGGGGAAAAAGTTTCATACAAAAATGTCCAGGAGAGCCTCTTGAAAAGAACCCAAAAAATTTGTATGGAGAAAAAATTTTTTTGTTCGGCGGCCATCTTTTTTTTACCGGTTCACCCAATGGCCCAAGGTCCTTAATAACATTTGTTTGGGACCATGGCTGTATGACTGGTAGTTTTAGAGGACCCATGAGGTACCCTGATAAATTTTCCACATTCATAAAGTTTCATAATTTTCCTGAAGGAAGACCCATAAGTTCTACGTATATAAATAGTAAGAGGAAAAAGTTCTATACAAAAATGTTCTGGAGAGCCTTTTGAAAATTTAAAAAAAAATTTGTATGGACACGAAATTTTTTTTTGTTTGGTACCTATCTTTTTTTTACTGGCTCACCAAAGGGCCCAAGGTCTTGAACATTTTCAGTTTCAGAACCATGCCTCTATGATTGATAGTTTTTGAGAGCCGTTGGGGTACTCTGGTAAATTTTCCACGTTCATGACGTTTCATAATTTTCCTGAAGGAAGACCCATAAGTTCTACGCACATAAATAGTGAGGGGAAAAAAGTTCCATACAAAATTGTTCTGGAGAGCCTCTTGAAAATTAAGAAATTTTTGTATGGAGACGAAAATTTTTTTTGTTTGGTGGCCATATTTTTTTCACCGGTTCACCCAATTGCCCAAGGTGTTGAACATTTTTTGTTTGGGGATAGTACCTCTCCGACTTATAGTTTTCTAGATCCCTTAGGGTACTCTAGTCAGTTTTCCACGTCCAGCTCTCTCTATAATTTTGTAGACCTAAATTTTTTGAATTCTACACACACGGAAAGTATGGTGAAAAAGTCCCATACAAAATTGTTCAGGAGAGGTGATCAATACGTAACTTCAAGTAGCTTTATATATATACTAGTTGCTCGGTGCGCGAGCTGCTAAAGCAGCTCGCGGGGGGGCTTTCGACATTTGATATTTATCTTCCAAACCCTCAATCATCATGTCTGCCCATATTTTACTTGAGAGTTCTCTAAAGAACCGCATCAAAGCCTTGCATAGTCAATATTCGCCATACATTTTCTATGGAAAAATCAATTCCGCCATTTTGATTTTTTTTCTATTCGTTGAGTAGACCTTCGGATCCTGATCATCTTTAGCTAAGAAACCACTCTTCCATCTTTTATACCCTCTGAGATGGACACCGACGAAATTTGTACGGCGGCCATTTATTTCTCACCGTTTTGAATTTTTTTTCAGCTCACTGCCGATCGGATGACATTTCGAGTGACATTTGCTTGAGCACTCCCTACGTATCTTCAATACCTTAAGCGTGTTCTTCACCTGTCTCCGAATTTCTCAATCATCAGTTCTTTCCATATTTTTATTAAAATAAATTTTTGTCTTCTATGTGAATCTAAGCTTCAAAAGTATCCAAGGTCTTACAAAACATTTGTTTTGATACCATGCCTATATGACTGATAGTTTTTGAGTCGTTAGGGTACTCTGGTAATATTTTCACATTGACTACGTTTTGTAAGTTTTGTGGAAAAAAAAACCTTTAAATTCTATATAATATGTATACGTGTAGTGGGGGGAAAAAGTTTCACACAAAAATGTCCAGGAGAGCCTCATGAGGAAAACTACGAGTTTTCCTGAAAGGACACTCATGATTTCTATGCATTGCTTTTAGTGGGAACAAAAAAGTTCTACACAAAAATGTACTTCGGAGATATAAGCTTTTAAAAATCTGACCATGTAAGCACATAGACATCACGAAAATAAGAAGTTTGCATACCAACAACATGAGGTTGCACCCTATAGTTTCGTAGACATAAGCTTTTATCAATTTGACCGTGTAAGCACACAGACATCGCGAAAATAAGAAGTTCGAGTACCTACCAACAACATGGGGCTGTACCCTATAGTTTCGGAGATATAAAATTTTAAAAATCTGACCACGTGAGCATATAGACATCGCGAAAATAAGAAGTTTGAGTACCAACAACATGGAGCTGTACCCTATAGTTTCGGAGATATAGGCTTTCAAAAATCTGACCACGTAAGCAAACAAACATCACGAAAATAAGAAGTTTGCATACCAACAACATGAGGTTGCACCCTATAGTTTCGTAGACATAAGCTTTTATCAATTTGACCGTGTAAGCACACAGACATCGCGAAAATAAGAAGTTCGAGTACCAACAACATGGGGCTGCACTTTATACTTCCGTAGATATAAAGCTTTTAAAAATTTGATCACGTAAGCACATAGACATCGCAAAAATAAGATATCTGAGTACCAACAACATGGAGCTGCACTCTATAGTTTCGGAGATATAAGCTTTTAAGAATTTGATCACGTGAGCATACAGACATCGCAAAAATAAAAACTTTGCGTACCTACCAACAACATGGGGCTGTACCCTATAGTTTCGGAGATATAAAATTTTAAAAATCTGACCACGTGAGCATATAGACATCGCGAAAATAAGAAGTTTGAGTACCAACAACATGGAGCTGTACCCTATAGTTTCGGAGATATAGGCTTTCAAAAATCTGACCACGTAAGCAAACAAACATCACGAAAATAAGAAGTTTGAGTACTAACAACATGGGGCTGCATCCTATAATTTTGGAGACATAAGGTTTTAAAAATCTGATCACGTGAGCATAATATAGACATCGCGAAAATAAGAAGTTTGAGTACAACAACATGGGGCTGCACCCTATAGTTTCGGAGATATCAGCTTTGAAAAATCTGACCACGTAACCAAACAGACATCGCGAAAATAAGAAGTTTGACTACCAACAACATGGGGCTACACCCTATAGTTTCGGAAATATAAGTTTTTAAAAATCTGACCACGTGAGCATATAGACATCGCGAAAATAAGAAGTTTGAGTACCAACAACATGGGGCTGCACCCTATAGTTTTGGAGATATAAGCTTTTAAAAATCTGAAAACGTGAGCATATAGACATCGCGAAAATAAGAAGTTTGAGTACCAACAACATGGGGCTACACCCTATAGTTTCGGAAATATAAGTTTTTAAAAATCTGAGCACGTGAGCATATAGACATCGCGAAAATAAGAAGTTTGAGTACCAACAACATGGGGCTGCACCCTATAGTTTTGGAAATATAAGCTTTTAAAAATCTGACCACGTATTCACACAGCGATCGCAAAAATAAGAAGTTTGAGCACCAACAACATGGGGTTGCACCCTATAGTTACGGAGATATAAGCTTTTAAAAATTTGATCACGTGAGCATACAAACATCGCAAAAATAAGAATTTTGCATACCAACAACATGGAACTGCACCCTATAGTTTCGGAGATATAAGCTTTTTAAAATCTGACCACGTGAGCACATAAACATCGCGAAAATAAGAAGTTTGAGTACCAACAATATGGGGCTGCACCCTATAGTTTCGGAGATATAAGCTTTTAAAAATCTGACCACGTAGGCACACAGACATCGCGAAAATAAGAAGTTTGAGTACCAACAACATGGGGCTGCACCCTATAGTTTCGGAGATATAAGCTTTTAAAAATCTGACCACGTGAACATATAGACATCGCGAAAATAAGAAGTTTGAATACCAACAACATGGGGCTGCATCCTATAGTTTCGGAAATATCAGCTTTGAAAAATCAGACCACGTAAGCAAACAGACATCGCAAAAATAAGAAGTTTGAGTACCGACAACATGGGGCTGCACCCTATAATTTTGGAGATATAAGCTTTTAAAAATCTGACTACGTGGGCTTATAGACATCGCGGAAATAAGAAGTTTGAGTACTAACAACATGGGGCTGCACCCTATAGTTTCGGAGATATAAGCTTTTAAAAATCTGACTACGTGAACGTATAGACATCGCGAAAATAAGAAGTTTGAGTACCAACAACATGCAGCTGCACCCTTTAGTTTCGGAGATATTCACCCGTCTCCGAAATCCTCAATCATCAGCTCTCTCCATATTTTTTCTCCGAATAAATATTATCTTCTATGTGAAACCATTTGTGAAAAAAAAAAAAATTCTTACAAAATTTTACAGGAGGAAATTTGTAGGAAAAATCTCAAAAACTACCCCAAATGTGGCAACACTGTTTACATTACTCGACATTGCCGGTCAAGTTACACAATCGATTCATACATGTCAACTTTCCAAAATGTTGCGAACTGCCTCAGAAATATGATCAAAATTTTCAAAAACACCGAACAACAATATAAAATGGCCGCCAACTCGTTTTACAGAAACATTTCACATAGTTTTATAATATTTCCATTGAGTACGGGATATACCGCTTTTGATGAAATTCAAAATTTTACATCTCGCTCGCATCCAGGCGAAATGATTGCCCCTGAGAAAGACCATGTCAAGAAAATATCTTTTTCTTTGATAAATTCCAGTGTTGCCAGTCCTCGTTGACAAAAATACCCAAATCTCATTTGCACAAGTAAAATACGTGTTCGCTCATACTCAGATTTTGCAAAAAGTCCGTATTTCGATTTTTTAATTTTTGGGGTAAATCTTGAAATTTCCACAAAAATGGATTATTTTTTTGCACCAATCTATACTTCGAATCTATACATACAATCGCTTCATAGAAGTCGAAACGCTCCGATGTTGGCAACTGTAAGAAATTTGAATTTTAAAATTGGGTTTCTTCGTACCTCAAACCGAATGGCCGCAACGACAGCCGCCATCTTGAATTTTATTTTTTTTTCACATTTTCTATAAATCGTCTACTAATTTCTTCTTTAATTGCGAGTTGTAACGAAATCGGTTGGAAAACAAAAAAGTTACAAAAATCACGGCGGCCGCCATCTTGATTTTTCAATTTTTTTCACAATCTCTATGAATTGTCTACTAATTTCTTCAATAGTTGAGAGTTGTAACGAAATCGGTTGAAAAACAAAAATTTACAAAAATCACGTCAGCCGCCATCTTGTTTTTCTGAAATGTCATAATTTTTCCCTGCTCCCGCACTTAAACTTAACATGTCTTCCCATATTTTACTTGAGAGTTCTCCAAAGAATCAAAGCCTTGCATACTCAATATTCGCCATACATTTTCTATGGAAAAATAAATTCCGCCATTTTGAATTTTTTTTCTATTCATCGAGTAGACCTTCGGATCCTGATCATCTTAAGCTAAGAAACCACTCTTCCATCTTTTATACCCTTCGAGATGGACACCGACGAAATTTGTATGGCGGCCATCTTTTTTTCGCCATTTTGAATTTTTTTTCAGCTCACTCCCAATTGGACCATGTTTTGAATGACATTTGCTCGAGCACCCCCCACCTATCTTCAATACCTTCAGCGTGCCCTTCACCCGTCTCCGAAACCCTCAATCATCAGCTCTCTCCATATTTTTTTCGGAATAAATTTTTGTCTTCTTTGTGAAACCATTAGTGAAAAAAAATTTTTCATACAAAATTTTACAGGAGGAAATTTTTGGGGAAATCTCAAAAACTACCCTAAATGTGGCAACACTGTGTACATACTTTGATACTGACGGTTGAGTTACACAATCGATTCATATATGTCAACTTTCTACAATGTTGCCAACTGCCTCAAAAACATGATCAAAATTTTTAAAAACACCCAACAACAATACAAAATGGCCGCCAACTTGTTTTATATAAATAATTCACATAGTTTTATAATTTTTTCAATAAGTACAGTATATACCGCTCCTGATGACGTTTTAATTTTTTATCTCGCTCGCACCCAGGCGAAATAATTGCCCCTGACAAAAGACCATTTCGCGAAAATCACTTTTTCTTTGATAAATTCCAGTGTTGCCAGTTCCCGAGAACAAAAATACTCAAATGTCATTGGTACAAGTAAAACACATGGTTGCTCATACTCAGATTTTGCAAAAAGTCCGTATTTCGATTTTTTAATTTTTGGGGTAAATCTTGAAATTTCCCCAAAAGTGGGGTATTTTTTTTATCGCCAATTTATACCTCGAGTCAATGCGAACAATCGCTTGATAGAAGTCGAAACGTTCCGATGTTGCCAACTGTGAGAAATTTGAATTTTAAAATTGGGTTTTTTCGTACCTCAAACCCAATGGCCGCCATGACAGCCGCCATCTTGAATTTTTAAAAACCACTTTCGTTCTGTCAAAATTAAGGGTAATTGTGGGCGAATACAGGAAAAAAATATTATCGTCAATTACCCAGTTTCGGAGCTGTGGTGCCGCGGTTTGGGGTCGAAAAATCAAAAATTTTAAAAACCTAAATCTCGGCCGCCATCTTGTTTTTACAATTTTTTCTACTTTTTCTATTAATTGTTTATTAATTTCTTCAATAGTTGTAAGTTGTAACAAAATCGGTTGGAAAACAAAAAAGTTACAAAAATCACATCGGCCGCCATCTTGTTTTTCTGAAATGTCATAATTTTTCCCTACTCGACTCTCGCATCCGAACATATCTCCCATACATTATTGTATCGTTTTCTGTCTCTTTCTAGGAGAACAATTATGTCAATGAGTCAGTCAGTCAGTCAGTCAGTCAGTGGTAATCGAGCTATATATAGTATAATAACTAGTTGCTCGGTGCGTTCGACATTATATAACATGGGGCTGCACCCTATAATTTCGAAGATATAAGCATTTAAAATTTGATCACGTGAGCACATAGACATCGCAAAAATAAGTTTGAGTAATAATAACATGGGGTTGCATGGGGAGCTAGTCGGACCCTAGTCGGTCCCTAGTCGGTCCCTAGTCGGTCCCTAGTCGGTTTATAGTCGGTCCGTAGTCGGTCCCTAGTCGGTCCCTAGTCGGTCCGTAGTCGGTCCGTAGTCGGTCCATAGCAGGTCCCTAGTCGGTCCCTAGTCGGTCCGTAGTCGGTCCATAGTCGGTCCGTAGTCAGTCCTTAGTCGGTCCCTAGTCGGTCCTTAGTCGGTCCCTAGTCGGTCCGTAGTCGGTCCCTAGTCGGTCCCTAGTCGGTCCTTAGTCGGTCCCTAGTCGGTCCATAGTCGATCCCTAGTCGGTGTCTAGTCGGTCAGTAGTCGGTCCGTAGTCGGTCCGTAGTCGGTCTCTAGTCGGTCCGTAGTCGGTCTCTAGTCGGTCCGTAGTCGGTCCCTAGTCGGTCTACCCTAGTCGGTCCGTAGTCGGTCCGTAGTCGGTCTCTAGTCAGTCCCTAGTCGGTCCGTAGTTGGTCCGTAGTCTGTCCCTAGTCGGTCCCTAGTCGGTCCTTAGTCGGTCCCTAATCGGTCCATAGTCGGTCCCTAGTCGGTCCGTAGTCGGTACATAATCGATCCGTAGTCGGTCCCTAGTCGGTTCGTAGTCGGTCCCTACTCGGTCCCTAGTCGGTCCGTAGTCGGTCTACCCTAGTCGGTCCGTCGTCGGTCTCTAGTCGGTCCGTAGTCGGTCCCTAGTCGGTCCGTAGTTGGTCCCTAGTCGGTCCCTAGTCGGTCCGTAGTCGGTCCCTAGTCGGTCTCTAGTCGGTCCGTAGTCGGTCCCTAGTCAGTCCCTAGTTGGTCCCTAGTCGGTCCGTAGTCGGTCCGTTGTTGGTCCGTAGTCGGTCCGTAGTCGGTCTGTAGTCGGTCCGTAGTCGGTCCGTAGTCGGTCCTTAGTCGGTCCGTAGTCGGTCCTTAGTCGGTCTACCCTTTTTTTTTTTTTTTTTTTTTTTTTACGTGGTGGAAACCTTTTATAGGTACCCCCGTTCTTTGGGCAGAACGGGGGTTATGTGGGACTCCCCCTATGGGTATACCCGAACTAAAACCACCACGGCTGTTCCCTCTCGCTGACTATGCTGGGCGCCTGGGGAACCCGTTGTATACGTCCCAGGCGTCTCTCAGCCGCCCCGGCCGCCTGCCGGGGCTCCCGCGCTAAAGAGGAGGGGATCGGGACAGCGTGATCCCCCCCTCAGACAGTGAGGAGACTGTTAGTGGCGGATAGCTAGCCCAATAGCTACCCGCCGTCTCCCGAGGGAAGCTGGCGAGCGGCGAATAACCGCCGCCTTCTTCCCCCCCGTCTGCGCCGGAGCGGATGCGCGTCGAGAGCCTCTTCGCGCGCCCGCTCCGCGGCCTCCTTCTGCGAGATAACGTCCTCGCAGAAGTCGGCCACAGCATCCCAAGACCCCTCGCTGCTCAGCATGGCGCATACGACGCCGGGCAGCGAGAGGTCTCCGCCAATTGTCGCAACCAAAGTGCGGCGCTGGGGGGCCCAGTGGCTACACTCTTCCAGGGTGTGTTGAGCCGTGTCATCCCCAGCGCCGCACTCATGGCACGACGGGGTCGGTTCCCTCCTCGCGACCGTGTGCAGGTAATGGCCGAAGCAACCGTGTCCGGTCATCACCTGCACCAGCCGAAAGGAGAGCGACCCGTGCCTCCGCTGGCACCACTGCTCCAGCACAGGGCGGATGGCGTCTATGGTGCGCTTGCTATAGACGGCATCCGCCAGGTCACTCTTCCACCTATCCCGCATCCTGCGGGCAGCCATCCGCTGCGCTCGGCCGACTACTTCGGGAGCCGGACGTTCCCCCCTTGCCCGGCCCCCCGCTCTGACGCGGTGCGCCTCGGCGAGCACCCCGGCTTCCAACTCCCAAGGGGGAGTGCCCGCCAAAACGCAGGCGGCCGCAAAGGCTACAGTGGCGTAGGCCCGGCAGATGCGGTTCGCCACCACCCTCTGCGGCCTCCGCAGCAGGGCCCTGGTTTCTGGACGAAGCGCGTCGAACCAGATGGGAGCCCCATACGTCGCCATACTCTTCACAACCCCCGCGAATAGGCGACGGCATGGGGCTCCAGGGCCCCCCACATTCGGTAGCAGTCGGCCAAGCGCAGAAGCTGCTCCCACCACCCGAGGAGCGAGCTGGCGGAAGTGCTCCTGGAAGTCCCATTTGCGGTCCAAAACAAGGCCCAAGTACTTCATGTGGGCCCTGATTTGGACCGCTTCCCCCGACACCGGGATGCTAGCGCGTGCCGGGGGCCTCCAGCCTGCTCCGCCGAAGAGGACGGCCTCGGTCTTCGGGAGGGCCACTTTGAGCCCCAACATCTCAATCCTGGTGACCACCAATTCGGTGGCCACCGTGGCCCTCCTCGCGGTCTCCCCATAACTGCTTCCCCGGACGGCAACCAAAGTGTCGTCCGCATAACACACGATTGCCATCCGGGGCAGCAGGACCGGACGGATGGCCCAGTCGAACCCCAGGTTCCACAACAGAGGCCCGAGGACTGACCCCTGCGGAACCCCACAGGCCATCCGTCTCTCCGTCCTCCTCCCATCCCTCCCCTGATAGAGCACTACCCTATCCTCCAGGTAGTGCCCTATCATACGGCGCAGATAGAGGGGCACCCCGTGATACCGGAGCGCCTCCTCTATCACACCAAAAGGGAGTGTCCCAAAGGCGTTGGCGATGTCTAATGACACCGCCAACACTCCCTCGCCCCTCTCTTTCGCGTACTCCGCGAAGTCCTTCAGAGCACCAATCGCGTCCAGGGTCGACCTTCCGACCCTGAACCCGTATTGGTGCTCCGAAAGGTCGGGGCCCTGCCAAGCAAGATGCTGGTTCAACCGAGAGGCCAGAACTCTCTCCAGCATCTTGCTTGTTTCGTCGATAAGGACGACTGGTCTATATGCCGAAGGAGAGTCCGGGGATCTACCCTCCTTCCGCAACAGCACCAGTCGTCCTTCCTTCCACACCCTTGGGAACCGTCCCGACGCCAGGCAGTCATTGAATAACTGCCTGAGACGGCCCCCAAGGTGCCCCAAGGCCAGGGCCAGGACTCTGGCCGGGACCCCATCCGGTCCCGGCGCCTTCCTACACCGCCGCAGACGACTTAGAGCCTCCCCCATCTCGTCATCTGTGACTGGAGGAGCTTCGACCGGCCCTTCGCGCTCCGCGGACGGGGACGCCATGATCGGGGGCGCGAATGCTGGCGGTCGGGGAAAAAGCCCCGACACCACCCGATCGAGGAGCTCCGGCTCCATGGAATCCATGGGGGGGGCGCTCCGCATCTTGCCCCTAACGATGCGGTATGGCCGGCCCCATGGATCCCTGTCCAGGGTTGCCAAGAACTCCTTATGGGCGGAGTCCTTGGCATTGGCGATGGCCACCTGGAATGCCTTCTTCGCCTCCCGGAGCTCCATGTATAGTCGAGCCTCCTCGTCCGCGGACACCGGCCTTCTGCGGCGGCAACGGGTGTAGGCCCGGCGAGCCCGGTTACTGGCGGCGCGGAGGGCCGCAATCTCCTGCGACCACCAGTACACCGACCTCCGAGCGGGCAGCCTCCTCGTCCGGGGCATTGCCGCGTCGCACACCCTAATCAGTGCGGCGCGGAAATGTCTCGCCCTCTCTTCAACCCCCGAAGAGGCCGGGGGAGCTGCGTTCCAGACCTCGATTATGGCTCCTTCCTCTGCCATGTCAAGGTCTAGGCGGGTCAGAGCCCACCTTGGGAACACCCCTCCCCCTCTCCCGTTCCGGCCTTGGGGTGCCGGGAGTGCCGCGGAGACCCTCCACCGAATGTACCGGTGGTCTGATAGGGTCTCCGCGTCCTCGAGGACGCGCCAGTCCCGCGTTCGTGCCGCGACGGCAGGGGTAGCGAATGTAACATCCACTATTGACCCCCCCTGCCGTCGGACGCAGGTCATGACGCGTCCCTGGTTGAGGAGCACCAGGCCAACCTAGTCGGTCTACCCTAGTCGGTCAGTAGTCGGTCTCTAGTTGGTCCGTAGTCGGTCCCTAGTTGGTCCGTAGTCGGTCCGTAGTCGGTCCGTAGTCGGTCCCTAGTCGGTCCCTAGTCGGTCCGTAGTCGGTCCCTAGTCGGTCCGTAGTCGGTCCATAGTCGGGTCTTAGTCGGTCCCTAGTCGGTCTACCCTAGTCGGTCCGTAGTCGGTCCGTAGTCGGTCTCTAGTCGGTCCGTAGTTGGTCCCTAGTCGGTCCCTAGTCGGTCCCTAGTCGGTCCGTAGTCGGTTCGTAGTCGGTCCATAGTCGGTCCCTAGTCGATCCGTAGTCGGTCTACCCTAGTCAGTCCCTAGTCGGTCCGTAGTCGGTCCCTAGTCGGTCCCTAGTCGGTCCTTAGTCGGTCCCTAGTCGGTCCGTAGTCGGTTTACCCTAGTCGGTCCGTAGTCGGTCCGTAGTCGGTCCCTAGTCGGTCTCTAGTTGGTCCGTAGTCGGTCTACCCTAGTCAGTCCCTAGTTGGTCCGTAGTCGGTCCCTAGTCGGTCCCTAGTCGGTCCCAAGTCGGTCCCTAGTCGGTCCGTAGTCGGTTTACCCTAGTCGGTCCGTAGTCGGTCCGTAGTCGGTCCCTAGTCGGTCTCTAGTTGGTCCGTAGTCGGTCCCTAGTTGGTCCGTAGTCGGTCCATAGTCGGTCCGTAGTCGGTCCGTAGTCGGTCCCTAGTCGGTCCCTAGTCGGTCTCTAGTCGGTTCGTAGTCAGTCCCTAGTCGGTCCCTAGTCGGTCCGTAGTCGGTCCGTTGTTGGTCCGTAGTCGGTCCGTAGTCGGTCCGTAGTCGGTCGGTAGTCGGTCCGTAGTCGGTCCCTAGTCGGTCCGTAGTCGGTCCCTAGTCGGTCTACCCTAGTCGGTCCGTAGTCGGTCCGTAGTCGGTCTCTAGTCAGTCCCTAGTCGGTCCGTAGTCAGTCCCTAGTCGGTCCCTAGTCGGTCCTTAGTCGGTCTCTAATCGGTCCATAGTCGGTCCCTAGTCGGTCCGTAGTCGGTCCATAATCGGTCCGTAGTCGGTCCCTAGTCGGTTCGTAGTCGGTCCCTAGTCGGTCCCTAGTCGATCCGTAGTCGGTCTACCCTAGTCAGTCCCTAGTCGGTCCGTAGTCGGTCCCTAGTCGGTCCCTAGTCGGTCCTTAGTCGGTCCCTAATCGGTCCATAGTCGGTCCCTAGTCGGTCCGTAGTCGGTCCATAATCGGTCCGTAGTCGGTCCCTAGTTGGTCCCTAGTCGGTCCCTAGTCGGTCCCTAGTCGGTCCGTAGTCGGTTTACCCTAGTCGGTCCGTAGTCGGTCCGTAGTCGGTCCGTAGTCGGTCTCTAGTCGGGGTCTGTAGTTGGTCCCTAGTCGGTCTCTAGTCGGTCCATAGTCGGTCCGTAGTCGGTCCCTAGTCGGTCCGTAGTCGATCCCTAGTCAGTCCCTAGTTGGTCCCTAGTCGGTCCCTAGTCGGTCCCTAGTCGGTCCCTAGTCGGTCCCTAGTCGGTCCCTAGTCGGTCCGTAGTCGGTTTACCCTAGTCGGTCCGTAGTCGGTCCGTAGTCGGTCCCTAGTCGGTCTCTAGTTGGTCCGTAGTCGGTCCCTAGTTGGTCCGTAGTCGGTCCGTAGTCGGTCCGTAGTCGGTCCCTAGTCGGTCCCTAGTCGGTCTCTAGTCGGTTCTTAGTCAGTCCCTAGTCGGTCCCTAGTCGGTCCGTAGTCGGTCCGTTGTTGGTCCGTAGTCGGTCCGTAGTCGGTCCGTAGTCGGTCGGTAGTCGGTCCGTAGTCGGTCCCTAGTCGGTCCGTAGTCGGTCCCTAGTCGGTCTACCCTAGTCGGTCCGTAGTCGGTCCGTAGTCGGTCTCTAGTCAGTCCCTAGTCGGTCCGTAGTCAGTCCCTAGTCGGTCCCTAGTCGGTCCTTAGTCGGTCCCTAATCGGTCCATAGTCGGTCCCTAGTCGGTCCGTAGTCGGTCCATAATCGGTCCGTAGTCGGTCCCTAGTCGGTTCGTAGTCGGTCCCTAGTCGGTCCCTAGTCGATCCGTAGTCGGTCTACCCTAGTCAGTCCCTAGTCGGTCCGTAGTCGGTCCCTAGTCGGTCCCTAGTCGGTCCCTAGTTGGTCCTTAGTCGGTCCCTAATCGGTCCATAGTCGGTCCCTAGTCGGTCCGTAGTCGGTCCATAATCGGTCCGTAGTCGGTCCCTAGTCGGTCCCTAGTCGGTCCCTAGTCGGTCCGTAGTCGGTTTACCCTAGTCGGTCCGTAGTCGGTCCGTAGTCGGTTTCTAGTCGGGGTCTGTAGTTGGTCCCTAGTCGGTCTCTAGTCGGTCCATAGTCGGTCCGTAGTCGATCCCTAGTCGGTCCGTAGTCAGTCCGTAGTCGGTTTCTAGTCGGGGTCTGTAGTTGGTTCCTAGTCGGTTTCTAGTCGGTCCATAGTCGGTCCGTAGTCGGTCCCTAGTCGGTCCGTAGTCGATCCCTAGTCGGTCCGTAGTCGGTCCCTAGTCGGTCTACCCTAGTCGGTCCGTAGTCGGTCCGTAGTCGGTCTCTAGTCAGTCCCTAGTCGGTCCGTAGTCGGTCCCTAGTCGGTCCCTAGTCGGTCCTTAGTCGGTCCCTAATCGGTCCATAGTCGGGCCCTAATCGGTCCGTAGTCGGTCCATAATCGGTCCGTAGTCGGTCCCTAGTCGGTTCGTAGTCGGTCCCTAGTCGGTCCCTAGTCGATCCGTAGTCGGTCTACCCTAGTCAGTCCCTAGTCGGTCCGTAGTCGGTCCCTAGTCGGTCCCTAGTCGGTCCCTAGTCGGTCCTTAGTCGGTCCCTAATCGGTCCATAGTCGGTCCCTAGTCGGTCCGTAGTCGGTCCATAATCGGTCCGTAGTCGGTCCCTAGTCGGTCCCTAGTCGGTCCCTAGTCGGTCCGTAGTCGGTTTACCCTAGTCGGTCCGTAGTCGGTCCGTAGTCGGTCTCTAGTCGGTCTGTAGTTGGTCCCTAGTCGGTCTCTAGTCGGTCCATAGTCGGTCCGTAGTCGGTCCCTAGTCGATCCGTAGTCGATCCCTAGTCGGTCCGTAGTCGGTCCATAGTCGGGTCTTAGTCGGTCCCTAGTCGGTCTACCCTAGTCGGTCTACCCTAGTCGATCCGTAGTCGGTCCGTAGTCGGTCTCTAGTCGGTCCGTAGTTGGTCCCTAGTCGGTCCCTAGTCGGTTCCTAGTCGGTCCCTAGTCGGTCCCTAGTCGGTCCCCAGTCGGTCCCTAGTCGATCCGAAATAAATTCCTCCATTTTGAATTTTTTTTTCTAATGATCAGGATCCGAAGGTCCTGATCATCTTTTGATAAGAAACCACTCTTCCATCTTTTATACCCTTTGAGATGGACGCTGATGAAATTTGTATGGCGGCCATCTTTTTTCCGCCATTTTGAATATTTTTCCAGCTCACTGCCAATTGGAAGCCGTTTCGAGTGACATTTGCTCGAGCACCTCCCACCTATCTTCAATACCTTAAGCGTGCCCTTCACCCGTCTCCGAGTTCCTCAATCATCAGCTCTATCCATATTTTTTTTCTGAATAAATTTTTGTCTGTTTTGTGAAACCATTTGTGAAAAAAAAAATTCATACAAAATTTTACAGGAGAAATTTTTTGGGGAAAATCTCGTAAACTACCCCGAAGGTGGCAACACTGTTTACATTTATCGATACTGCCGGTTAAGTTACACAGTCGATTCATACATTTCAACTTTCCAAAATGTTGCCAACTGCCTCAAAAACATGTTCAAAATCAATTCCAAAACAAATAAAATACAAAATGGCTGTCAACTCATTTTGCAGATTTATTTTTGAAAGTTGAATAATTTTTCCATTAAGTACAGGAGATACCGCTCCTGATGACGTTTCAAGTTTTCATCTCGCGAGGCGAAATGATCACCCCTGAAAAAAAGACCGTATCGCGAAAACAACTTTTTCTTTGATAAAGTTCAGTGTTGCCTGTCCCTGGCGATAAAAATATCCAAATTTCGTTTGTACAGGTAAAAAATGTCGTTGCTCATACTCGGATTTTGCATAAAGTTCGTATTTCGATTTTTGAATTTTTGGGGTAAATCTTGAAATTTCCCCAAAAATGGGGTATTTTTTTCACCAATCTATACTTCAAGTCTGTACATACAATAGCTTCATAGAAGTAGAAACGCTCCGATGTTGTCAACTGTGAGTAATTTGAATTTTAAAATTGTGTTTTTTCGTACCTCAAACTGAATGGCCGCCACGACAGCCGCCATCTTGAATATTTAAAAACCACTCCCGATCTGTCAAAATACAGGATAATTGTAGACGGAATAAGGAAAAAAATATTATCCTCAACTAACCCGTTTCGGTGCTATGGCGCCGCGGTTCGGGGTCGAAAAATCGAAAATTTGAAAGACTACAGCTAAGCCGCCATCTTGTTTTTTAAATTTTTTCTATTAATCGTTTCCTAATTTCTTCTAGAATTGTGAGTTTTAACGAAATCGGTAGGAAAACAAAAATGTTACAAAAATCACGTCGGCCGCCATCTTGTTTTTGTTTGAGCAGCCCTTTTCTATCTACAATACCCTTCCCGGGCTCCCCAACCATTTTACTTACCCTCAATCATCATGTCTTCCCATATTTTTCTGTGAGAATTCTCTGAAGAACCGCATCAAAGGCAATTCAATATTCACCATACATTTTCTATGAAAAAATGAATTCCGCCATTTTGAATTTTTTTTCCATTCATCAAGTAGACCTTCGGATTTTGATCATCTTTTGCTAAGAAATCACTCTTCCATCTTTTATACCCTCCGAGATGGATACCGATGAAATTTGTATGGCGGCCATCTTTTTTTCGCCATTTTGAATTTTTTTTCAGCTCACTCCCAATTGGACGACGTTTCGAATGACATTTGCTCGAGCACCCCCCACCTATCTTCAATACTTTCAGCGTACCCTTCACCCGTCTCCGAAACCCTCAATCATCAGCTCTCTCCATATTTTTTTCGGAATAAATTTTTGTCTTCTTTGTGAAACCATTAGTGAAAAAAAAATTTTTCATACAAAATTTTACAGGAGGAAATTTTTGGGGAAATCTCAAAAACTACCCTAAATGTGGCAACACTGTGTACATACTTCGATACTGACAGTTGAGTTACACAATCGATTCATACATGTCAACTTTCTAAAATGTTGCCAACTGCCTCAAAAACATGATCAAATTTTTTAAAAACACCCAACAACAATACAAAATGGCCGCCAACTTGTTTTATATAAATAATTCACATAGTTTTATAATTTTTTCAATAAGTACAGTATATACCGCTCCTGATGACGTTTTAATTTTGTATCTCGCTCGCACCCAGGCGAAATGATTGCCCTTGACAAAAGACCATGTCGCGAAAATCCCTTTTTCTTTGATAAATTCCAGTGTTGCCAGTCCCCGAGGACAAAAATACTCAAATGTCATTGGTACAAGTAAAACACATGGTTGCTCATACTCGGATTTTGCAAAAAGTCCGTATTTCGATTTTTTAATTTTTGGGGTAAATCTTGAAATTTCCCCAAAAGTGGGGTATTTTTTTATCGCCAATTTATACCTCGAGTCAATGCAAACAATCGCTTCATAGAAGTCGAAACGTTCCGATGTTGCCAACTGTGAGAAATTTGAATTTTAAAATTAGATTTTTTCGTACCTCAAACCAAATGGCCGTCACAACAGCCGCCATCTTGAATTTTAAAAAACCACTCCCGTTTCGTCAAAATACAGGATAGTTGTAAGCGGAAACAAGAAAAAAATATTATCCTCAATTACCCCGCTTCGGAGCTGTGGTGCCGCGGTTTGGGGTCGAAAAATCAAAAATTTTAAAAATCTATATCTCGGCCGCCATCTTGTTTTTTCAATTTTTTCCACTTTTTCTAATAATCATTTACTAATTTCTTAAAAACCTGCGAATTTTAACGAAATCGGTTGAAAAACAAAAAAGTTACAAAAATTACGTCGGCCGCCATCTTGTTTTTCTGAAATGTCATAATTTTTCCCTACTCGACTCCCGCACCCAAACATATCTTCCATACATTATTGTATCGTTTTCTGTCTCTTTCTAGGAGAACAATTATGTCAATGAGTCAGTCAGTCAGTCAGTCAGTCAGTCAGTGGTAATTGAGCTATATATAGTATAATGTGAAAGTGTGGATGTTTGGATGTTTGTTACTCTATAACGTCGCAACTACTGAAACAATTTGGCTGAAATTTTGAATGAAGATAGATTGTGCCCTGACTTAAAACGTAGGCTACTTTTTATCCTGGAAAAATCCACAGTTAGTAGGTAGATTACTATAGCAAACTTCCTTGAAAGTAAGTATAATGGTTGGAAAAGGGAGCTGGAACGGGAACCAGAAATCCACGATTCCCTCAGGATTTGTGAAAACCTGAAACTCACGCGGGCGAAGCCGCGGGCAAAAGCTAGTAATACATAATTATTATAATTTATATGCACTTTCACAAGTCCATCATTTCGGAAAGAGTATTTTAGATAAAAAGCAAAAACTGGAAAGTTGAATTTCAATAATTAAATTTTGTCCCAGCTCCAGTACAAACTCTGCTTAACTACTATTAAATTCTAAGTTGATGTACGTAAAACAAAGAGTAACTGTAACAATACAGGTGTAATACAACAATTAGAGCTCGCACAATATCACCGTCTATCCAAAATGGCCGCCTCCATTAACAATATGAAAACAATGGACAAAGCCAAGGCAAAGTTTGAAAAGCCCAGCCTGAAGCTGTGGGATAAATCGCAGCTTTCGATTATGAAATGAAAACACTGGATGTTAAAGGTAAAGCTAGTTGCATTCAGCAAGCCTGCCTCGAAAACGTAGTATAAGTACCTAGCTCTAAACAATCTACGAAGTGTATTGTACCCTCAGGCTGTATTGAATTGAAAATTGGAATATAGGACTAGCTATAGAGTAAGTACACTGCGTGAAAGATCGCTGTTTAGAAAACTGCGACATTATTTGAATTGCAATGCGTTAAAGATTCGCGTCTTTAACGCACGATAATTGTGTGTGCGTTAAAGACGTGAATGTGCGTGTTTTTAACGCAAATAGTGGTGGCACTAATTTAGCCCCCTTTTTACTTTCACTGCAACGAAGACGGTGGTGTATGCGTTTGGTGTATGAGGGGATGTGTTTATTTGTGCGTTTTACAAAGACTCAATTTGATACCTACTTTCTTAATCTTAAATCGTAATCCTAAAACAACACGCACATAACAGAACACTGTGGCTAATTCTGTTAGTTAATACCTAAACTAAAATGACAGGGCTCAATATATTCCTATCTCTTTCACAATGTTCCCTGCGGAAAAGGATAGCACTATTTTTAAACTTGTCAATTTAGTTTAATTTTAGAGATTGTGTAGGTACAACAGATTAGCCACACTAACAAATATTATCATACTTTAGATAAACGGGCATGTCTCTATCATGTGTACAATTTGTTGCTAATCAAGTGTGTAAACCTCTTTAATTTCACACACTCGCGTGCCCCTCAACGTACCCAATTTACCGCCAAGTAAGGAATTTCACTCCATAACAAGTATAAATTGAAAATTTAAAAAAACCCCGACATTCACCATTTTGTAACGGCAGCCATCTTGGATTTGCATAGTGCTATTCTACTAGTCAAGCCCTTTTATCTGATACCCATATTGAGGGAGTTGTGGAAAAATAAGTAATCCGCCATTTTGTAGCGGCGGTCATCTTGGATCGATTTTCATCAAACATAGCTAACAACACTATCACCTTTCAAACAAAAAAAACCGCATACAAATCGGTTCACCCGTTTGAGCGCTACGGGGGAACAGCCAGACACACACACACACACATACACACACACACACACACACACACACAGAAACGTCAAACTTATAACACCCTGTCGTTTTTGTGTCGGGGGTTAATCATCAAACAAACATTCCCCGCGTGAGCGTCGTATATTGTCGCCTTTGAACCCTCTAAACGCCCTTTATTTTTTCAGAACGACGTAACCCTATCACAAATCCCGCATAAATCAATTATCAGTACATTTGCCGATATAACACTAAAATACCTACTGGGTACACCTGAACCGAGTGCGCTAGGAGTTCCCACCTGCTAATGTCATGTACAGCTAAGCCGATAATTACGGGATTATTCCCCCACCGTCTGAATCCCCCTTCCCCTTTTCGAAGCTCCCCCCACTTCACTTTGCTTCAATGCACCGCTGTATGTGTGCGGTAATGGTTTTTAGGGATATAATTTTTCGTCTGATGGGGTTTTTTTCGTGAATAATTTTCGCGTAATTGTACTCTAGAGCTTTCTCTTTCTTTGTTTTTCGGGGGCGCAGATGGCTGGCAGGTGCTACAGTTTGTGTCGAGTAAGTGGAATTGCGCGTTTGAAGCGCTCTCTCACTCATTGACTTTTAATATTTATTATTACGCAGCGTTTACGTGCGGCAAACGGAATTATTATGATGACCGTTTTTTTTTTTTTTGACGTGATAACGTCTAATAAATCGATGAACGCCGGCCGTACGCACGAAAAAGCATTGTCACGTTCCGCATAGCCGATTCTGCAAGCGAGAGCGCGGAACAAGCGATAGAAAGGCAATGTTTTCTTGTGACGTTATCACATAAAATTATCGTCCGTAAACCGACAATCAACCAATTTTTTCTAAAATAGGGTGATATTTTAAATATATTTATGTCGGTAAATCGGTCGAGTTTTTCCTTTTCAAACATTATTAAAATTCTTTATTCAAATTAATTTTCACAAAGTGCTTTTTCTCATTATTTTATGTGACATGATAATACCCTAAAATATGCTAGGTATATTCATTAGTTATTGCACTCCGTTTAAGACACGCTTCGCGTTAAAACCTACTTAATACATTGTAGAACATGATGAGTATCTACTTACTTATTTTAACATACACTAAAATATTATAGCCACTAATACTATCGCTTTCAAAATTAACTATTCTAAAATAAATGCCCTGAATTACTAACAGGTGAACAAAGTTACAATCGTTTTATAGCAATCAGAATACAATCAGAATACAATCAAAACCTCTTGATTTCTCACGGTGTTCCGTCAACCTCTGAACCGGGCACATTATTTCAATTAATGTCCCCTAAACTGTATCCAAACTCAATTAAATTAATGACTATCTTACATTCTATGAAATCTTCGTTCGTTGTTCCCGAAATCCTGGCGCCTTATTAGACCAAGTTGGATTGGATAGTAATTTATTACGGTTATTGCAAATTCTGGCCTGGGTCGTTAGGACCGCGCCGGCGTTGCGGGGTTGACCGAATTCGCTCGGAATTAGCCCGGAGTGGGGAATATTTTGGTATTTAGGAATAGTTTGTGCTTCGGATCGTTGTTCCACTTAGTGGATTTGTCATTTACAAGCCAATCGGCTTGTGGGGAAAGAAATCCATAGGTACAATTGGTTTTTCCTCAAGCCCAAATTAGACAGTGCCCCGTTCATCGTTCATTTTTGCGATGAACGATGCACGATACAAGTGAAACACACTGCACAGTGCTTGGGAACGATGAACGGTCAGTGTTTACGACGGTTCATTTTCGATGACTCATTGATGAAGCCTCGAAAATGAAAGCAAAAATCCCGAAAAATGAACCGTCTAATATGGGCTTTAGCTGTCTTAAAAGGTAAATCGCAAAAACTTCTCGAATAAAGCCGTAAGCGACGCTCTTTCCTCGGCGCTTTAGACGTTCTCGTATTTGAATTTTCACCTTCATTGTTAGTTCGCGGTAAGAATGTCCTATGCGTCGTGCACAGCGCGTTGCTTACTCGTTTCCGCGAGAAGGTAGGTACTGAATACCTTTTAAAACAGCTAATAAAAGATTTTACATATTTCTAGATAACTTCTTGATATTACTAATAGTCCTTCTATCTTGAGAAACTTTATCTTTTCCACGATAAAAAAGAACCATATTCTTTAATCTCCTTGTTAAAAAAAAATCAAGCTTAACTGATTAACATAGGTACTCCTTTGAAGTCGATTGTAGCTATCGTACTTGAGTCTTTTTCTTCGTCTTTTTCTTATCCGATAGACGTCCACTGCTGGGCATGGGCTGCTACGATGATCCTTACAAATATCTCTCTTGCAAGGATCGCCACAGAACACGATCTTCTGCGCCTGTATCCAGCGGCTGCCAGCGATTGTCAAACTACCTAGTCTTTCAATGCTGCGTTTCTCGGTGCGAGGTTGCCACTCGAGCGCCTTGGGCCCCCAATATCTATCTATTCTTCGCGCTATGTGCCCAGCCCATTATCACTTTAGTTTCGCGAATAGATGAGCTATGTCGGTAACTCCTATACGGACATCCTCATTTCTGATTTGATCTTGCAAGGGTACTACGAGCATAAAGCTCTCTCCAACGCCCGTCGAGTGACCCTGAGCCTTCTTATGAGATTATTACGTGTTTTAGTTTGATATAATAATATCACATTACTTAGTAGGTTGAGATACTATTTTATTTTATTCTGTGTTAATGCGTAAGTTTTGATTACTCCCTAACTACGCTTCAATGTGTTTTGTTCATCTACAGAAATTTAAAAAATAATCTATGTTAAATGTAAATATAGATACAACAAAGTAATCAAAAAGCGGTAACATCCTGAAATAACTAAGCCTCAACACACACACCGTTTTGCTCCAAAACTACTCAGTAACAGAGAACATAAAAGTCGGTGAAATCAAACACATAAATCCAATAGTCTGGACGTTCGGAAATCGTTTGAGTTACTTTTACGGTTCCCGAACCGCTCTAATATGAGATCAAAAACTTGCCGTTAGATAGATACGAGTATAATACTCGTTACCTATTATCTACCTATTACCTTTTATTCTAAACATTTTTCGTACAAGAAAAGCAAGCGCTGGACGACAATCACGCCAGATAGAGAAACAATGATTAGATCTATGTTGGAGCGCGCTTGCCTAGAAGATGCCTCTTGCTCTAAACAGTTCAACTTTAACTTCTAACGATCCAAAATAAAGCAATCTACAAAATATTAAAGTCATAAATTTAGTCAGTTATGTAGTAAAGTGTAAGGTGTTTACCAATTAGTAAAACAGATTGCAATCTCAATTGGTATGGATTGATTTTGACACACTTTACTACATTTAAGTTTAAATTTTACGTATAGGATCCCGCCATACAACGACCTTCACCTTGCTTATTTGATGAAACGTATTTTATATTTAATTTAATACGTCATTAAATATATTGCATATGGGTTGCCTAACAAATTCCAGTCCAGGATATGATTAATTAATAATTGAAAAAAAAATTTTTTTTCAAACATTTCACTGGTTTGATTATTAGACAAATTCATAATGAAATCATCTTTATTTTCATTTAATTTTAATTCAATAATCAGACCGGCGCAAAATGCTAGTATCGATTTACCTGTTTACCCCTGGCTACCTGAGAGTTGTGACCGGAAAAGAATAAGCAACCTAACGTTTGCATATTCTATGGGCATCATACTTTCGATTGGTATAGAATTTGTCTAATAATCAAACCGGTGAAATGTAAAAAAAAAAATATTTTTTATTTATTAATTAATCATATCCTGGACTGAAATTTGTTAGGCAACCCATATGCAATATATTTATTGACATGTTAAATTAAATATAAAATACGTTTCATCAAATAAACATCTCGGTGAAGGTCGTTGTATAGCGGGATCTTAGACCATAAGTTATTAAGTTCAAGTCCATGGGTCGATCAGGAAAATCTTTTTGTATCAAACTTTAGACTCAAACCTAATACGTTCTTAGTTAAGAACCTAAGCATATGTCATGTAGAATTTTATTTTTAGCGGCGCTAAAAATAAAATTCAGTATAAACAAACTGGTCAATAAAACTAGCGTAAGTAGGTAGATGCATGGCTGGCCCTGTTTTTCGGTCTACATAAAACATTTATTATTATCCCCAACTTGAGAGCCTGAATTACAACCCCTGTAGGGTACCATACAAATCCCGAATAAAAACCATAACGCGGTCTCAACCTAATCGAGTGACGTACAAAACCGGGGGGGTAGAACGCAATTACTTTTATGGCAACACAATTTTCCTTGGCTCATTACCTACATGTACCTGGCAGCATTAACATGCCCGCGCGGGGTAGGGCCCGACTAATGCCCATTGGGCACGCGAACCGGTTTTTGATTATTTCCCCAAAATTATATCCCATTTTCACACTGAAGGAACGTGTGCGAACCCCGCGGTAATGGCGGTCGTGACTCAAAACAAGCATGGCGGCACGAGATGGCGGGAATGGCCATGTTTTTACACAGATAATACATGAACATGATTCACAATTATTGTAACTGTAAAACGTACTTACTACTCAACTACGCAGGAGTAAAACTAGTTTTTTTGTGGGTTTGTTAGTATCTGTTCCCTACTTTACATACCCGACACAACAGACGCAACTAATTGTGGGGTTTCCGAGAATATAGCTAGAAAATACCGCGACTTCGTCCGCGTGAATTTCGTTTTTTGAAAATACCATGGGAACTGTTTGGTTTTCTAGGATCCAAAGTAGGTAACATGTGTTCTTCCTCAGGAAGCATGCAAAATTTAATCGTAATTAGTTGAGTGGTTTAGGCGTGAAAAGGTAACAGACAGAGTTACTTTCGTATTTATAATATTAATATGGATACACGAAAATGTCAACTGCTATTTAGAGATTGCAGGTACTAAAAGTTTTCCTTTTTAACCCCCGACGCAAAAACGACGGGGTGTTATAAGTTTGACGTGTCTGTGTGTGTGTGTGTGTGTGTGTCTGTCTGTTCCCCTGTGGCGCTCAAACGGGTGGACCGATTTGAATGCGGTTTTTTTTGTTTGAAAGGTGAATTAGTCGAGAGTGTTCTTAGCTATGTTTGATGAAAATCGGTCCAAGATGGCCGCCGCTACAAAATGGCGGATGATATATTTTTTCACAACTCCCTATCAAATGAAAGGGCTTGACTAGTAGAATAGCACTATTGCAAATTCAAGATGGCCGCCGCCACTAAATGGCGAATGTCGGGGGTTTTTTAAATTTTCAATTTACACTTGTTAAATTTATAATTTTGTCATGATGTTTTTTTTAACAAACAGCCATAAATTGTGTAATTCTATCCATAGGTATATCTAACTTACCTTTCATTTAATAGAAGCAAAAATTTACGCACATTTTTCGTGAAACGCGACTGACTAATAAATAATTCTCTCGCGCCGAAAAAAATATTAAATATCTCGTGACAAATTGTCAGGTCGAACAATTTAGCCGCCAACCTAATTTATATAGGGATTGACCTTAATAAAAAATTGTAAAGTAGATTTGCCGGCCCATAAACCGCAGGATCGCCGCCAGAAATACACTTTGACACGGCATTAAACGTCCAAAAATCTCAAAGCACCCGCTTATCGGAGCAGTCGGATCGAACGGCGCTCGAAAGCGAACATTAGCATCCATAATCCGGCAAATGAGCTCAACAAAGGGAAATTTACGTAAAAATCCAATAACAGTGGTCATCAGCCGGGCCGACGCGTTTTGAGTTTTAGTAACACAGAAAATGTATTCAAGTCACTTATTCACTGTGGTTAGGGATCTTTACACGTTGCTGTTTCATTCCGGTTACGGTTTTGTGGCCGGTACCGTATCAGAGTCCCTACATCGCCCAACACCTTTAAAGTCAAAGATGTTTAAATCAAAGGCCAGTAAATTTTAAAAATATGTCAGTGAGTTTATGGTGACAATTTTTCGGCTAGCGTATTTTTAGCTTATTTTTCCTAAAGTATCAATCAACTGCGCAGATACTTTACATTTTACATAGAGCTTGGTAATTATCCAATTTGATATTATTAAGCTTTTGTAAAGCACACTGTAAGCTTTAAAGGGTTTTGATTTTTAGGCACTTAGATTAAGCTTTAAGAAATTATTTAGACTAGACATCGTCTTAGTGCGGAAAACTTCAGGACGACAGAAAGAAGGCACCGAGGTGAAACCGATCCGGAGTGAAACCGGAGTCGTCTACTGCGACCTTAAATTATATTACAAGTAATAATTCTGGATTAATAAATTCACACGGTCACGAAAAATGTTATATAGCCTGTGAAATATTTTATTAGTGCGATTTTTATCTGTAGGTACCTAGTTTTGGTATTTCTATTAATAAATTTTGGTCAATTATATTTATAACAGCAAAGTAGTACGTAATCATTAATATTTTCATTATAAATGAGTTCGTTACATTACTGTTTGGCGTGACTTTAATTATAGTTTGGATGACGAAAAAATAAATAACTACAAGCACTAACTAGTAATAAACTAGTAATTATTTATGGGAAAATTAACTATTTTTAGCATTATTAGAAAATCATATTGTAAACCACTTGACTATATACAATCAAAAATAGTAGAGACAACGTTTTAGGGATTGGGGCAAGTTTATTTTCTAAAGTGCTCCAGGATGATTCCATGATTGCTGATTTAGTCAATTAAGCATTCATTTCCTAAAACTGTATAACTTTAGTCTGCCTTTAGGGGGGACCGAGTTCGGTTCGAACCGAGGTTCTGTCTCTCCCTTTTGGGTACCTACGGAACCTTAAAAAAACTCTGGTAACCGTCGGTCAACGCTAACTGTTACAATGTTAATTTGAAAAAAAAAAAACAATGCTTTCATATTATATCACATTCTATTGTTTCATACAGTTCACACACGCGGGAGGTCACATATAGAGCGTGTTTTTATGTTACCATTTAGATAAAGATGTACCAGTTAAGTGGGGGTATCAAATTCGGAGCTCGACGTTTTATTTCCACGGATCACGCGAACGAAACACGACTCTGGAATGTTGTTACGCCACTGATTACAGTAGTTTATGTGTATTTTTTTTTCGCCATGATGCTATCGACCAAAGAGTTTCTAATAGGAGTTTTATTATTGTTTTCTGTTTTTTTTCGTTATGCCTATTTCACATGGCAGGGTGTATAGTTGGGTGAAACATTGGGGTAATTTTAGTGGGTTGAATTTTATTCGATGATTTTAAGTCGAGTGACTTAAAATCGTCGATAGTGATCGAAACGTCTTGATAGTGATATTATAACCAGGTGACGATGACATGACAGTCTAAGATGGAAACAGAATAATCTGGAATACCCCTTCCAGCAGTTGTACTAAAACCATATATAAATCTTAAACGATTTTTTCATACCGGAACGCTAAATAACTTGGCAGAACGTTTTTTGCCGGTAGAGTGACTAACTACTAGTAACTAGCCACGGTCAGACCAGATCAGACCAGAGCCAATCTATAAATTATAAATTTTCAAACTGGGTATCAGTTTGAGATTCGAAATTGAGTCAGAAATCGAAGCCGGGACCTCTCACATAAAAGACCAAAGCGCTCACCAATCACCAATCAGTAGACCTATTAGGTCGAGAAGCTGTTCCTTCCTCCTTATTTAATATTATAAATGCGAAAGTAACTCTGTCTGTCTGTCACGCTTTCACGCCAAAACTACTGAACCGATTTCAATAAAGGTACATAGATACTCTAGAGCCTGGGAAAAGACATAGGCATACAAAGGCTACTTTTTAACGCGAAATTCACGCATAAGAAGTCGCGGGCAACTGCTAGTAATAATAATTAATTTTAAATTCTGCTCCAACTTTAATCAAAATCGGTGCACTAGAACTGAAAATTCTTTTGTACATTGTATTAAGCAAAAAATTATTTTCCTAATTATCGAATTGTATATTCGCAGTATTTTTGCGTTGAAACCTAAAAGTAACGTTAAATAAAGAAAATAAAAAGCCAAGCGTCCCCAGAGTCGACTCCGATTTCCGAACGTTTGGTGTGAACCAAGATGGCCGACACATGACAGCGCGCGATATCGCGCCAATTCTTTCGTGCCAGCTCGGATATACATATCTCCTAGTTTTCGTATTCCGATCCGATTTGAATGGACAAACTAATCTCGCAATCATTCCGAGGAATTGTAGCCAGTGTAAATTCTGCACTTCTGGATGCGGAGAGAGATTCGCGTTCGCTCCCATCGCCCGCTTTATCTGACAATTGAGGAATGGGCGCCTTGTCTATGGCCGCTAATGGAGCGTCGTATTTTTTGACGTTGCGATGATGACGTTTTTGCGCTTTATCTTTGTTTTGCCTTTCTTTAGTTTGATTTGTTTCTTTTGGTCATATTCTCTTGAGTTAGTCTGAGGATTTTCTGCGCCATTAATTTAAAGAAAGTTATTGCCAATATCTAATATTGTTGGAGTTTGATTGGCCAAATTACAAGTGGATCCATATGATCCTGGCTGGAAATATTGACAAAGCTGACTTCAAACTTAAAAATAAATAGCAACATAAATTGTCTATGAATTCCGCCTTTAGACCGTACTCGGAAAACATAATTGACATGTCGCCAAAATATCGCATGCCAAGCTTTCTTGCGGGTACGTACGTCGGCACACATTCTGGCCCCCGGGGTGTATTGTGGATTGAATTACTCGATCGCGGGATTGTTGCACCCCCTCCCACGCACCAGGGCCCGCGGCGCCCCCCTTATACCGAATATTATTTTACACTTTAGTATGTGATAAGTGTTTAGATTGACAAGATATACATTATTTTTTCTTCGGTCGATGAAATAATAATACTAGACAATACAAAACGAAATATGATGAAACTAGCTCAAAGAACCGACTGATATTTGGGGTCCTGAGTTGCTCCGGCAATCATAGCATTGGAAGAACCTCCACTATGTGGTCAGACGATTTCAAGTTGGCCTTCGCTGGATAGAAGCGGTACAAGATCGTGTTCGTGGAGGTCCTTGCAAGAGATATATGTCCAGCTGTGGACGTGTATCGGTTGAACGAGAGAGGTCCGTCTCGTCATCAGTAACTATAGTCGTAACCACTGGCCTTTCCCTGAAACACACTCTCACGTGATATGATAAGTCAGGACAAGGAAATGGAATCTTCGATAATTCAATTTGATAAGGGCGGACTGAAACTCGAAAGAATCGATAGAATCCATTGGACTTTAAAATTATTACATTAATTATGATATTAAATACTTTTTATTTTATTTAAAAGTTTTCTTACGTGCTACGTATTAAAGTTGTAGTTCACAAGTAGAATAAGATCGATTTCAGCGAAAACCCACCTGCCGTTGGAACGCAATTCCAATACTTTCGTTTAGTGTAACTTTGTTAAAAGTTGTACAAAAGCTACTGTTATATAAGAAAAGTTCGCCCGCTCACAGTAGACTTTCATTGTGGACGAAATGAACACGGAAAAAGGGAAATGAAAACGAAATAATCGAGATTTGTTTAAGAAAACACAAATACGTGACCCCATTGACGTTTCGTTACTCAGAGATGATTTCCAAGATGGCGACATGTCACGTCAAAAAAAAACCTTCGCGCCATTTCGCGTGTTTATTTTTTTAACCGCGTACACAATTTCCTGGGCTTTTATTTTTCTCCGTGCCTCGACGCCGTTATAAATGATATTTGCTCTCGTAATGATCACTTAATCGAGGTGAAAGAAGGTAATTTGTATATTTTTTTGTGTATATTTTATACGAGGCTGAGGTATTTTCTATTTGTGCCTAATGCTAGGCTCTCTGGTGAAATATGACCGTGATAAGAGGAATTTCGTCCGCCATAATTATAATGGCGGCAGGTTGTTTATAGTGGAAGGAACTCGTTTGCGTTTTAATGGTGACCACTATATTACGCGGTGGGCGTTCTCGACTATAAAAAAATACCTTTATTTTATTTCATCAAATTGCACTTAATTTCCGAATGTAAGAGTAATTTGCTTCGTAAAATTTTATTATACGCACTTAAGCTAGTTCGTTTTCTTATAAGTAATTGCTCTTAAAGATATCCCCAAATAGCATTGAGCGTAAATAAAGATATGAAGATGATATTTGCAGAGATATCGGAGCTTTTCTTAGAAACAATGAGCTTTTAAATACAAACATTATTGCTTAGAAAAATGTAGTTAATGATTCTTTCGATATTGTCTGTTCCGATGCAATCCTAATCCTAATCCTTTCCTAATGTGAATTTATATGTCAGAGACTATAATATGCATACAAACAGAACGTCATTTATTTGAAAAGCAACTCTGCGACATAGACGGCCCAAGTTGTAAATAGTCTGTGGTGCAAGCACAGACATCTAGAGATGAGACATGGCAATTATAGGTAGACCAGAATCTCATGGAAAATAGGAAAATTAAATTTTGTAGAAAGCAACACTAGGTTAACTTGGCTGCCCTAGTGATAAACAAAGTAATTACATTCAGAACACCTTACCTGAGATCGTTTCACGAAACGAAAAATCACGCAACTGCATTTTAAATACAAAAGTAATGAACATACAATTACTTTGTTTTTGTGTTGTGCTTGTTGTTTACTTGGTTTTTGCATTTATATTCCGGGTTAGTGTGTGCAGTTACTTTGTTTGGGCAATTCAAATTTCAGTAAACGGTTCAAGTTATTTGAAATATTAAACTGTGGTAAAAAACTACTCGACATAAAACTTTTGTTAATGCAAAAAAGTCAATTTCACAAAAAATTACAGTTACTTTGTTTATCGCTAGGGCAGCCGTAGTGTTGCTAACTTTGGAATTTCATTTCCGTATTTTTCATGAGATTCTGTTTCACCTATACTACTTTCAAACTTGTCCTTTAATAAATCCCCGACGTATATAAATATTACAAATATTATTGTATAGTTAATCGTATAAACCATCTGATTAGAATCAGACGTTACTTTGTGAAAATCCATGATAAAGTACAAATTACAATGAAAAACAAACTTATATGTATTTCTATAATCCGTATGTTAATAATCTTATATGTATTATAGCAAAATAATTTGTTTTTCATCGTATAAACCAGGCTAATTGTGATTCATAAATGGGTAGGTATAGGATTTGAATTTTTTAACTATTTAACTTCCGAATCGATTTGTGTTGGAGACTAATGACATCATAGATTAAGGAGTAATGGCAGTAGGTATGTATACAGCCTTTCGTTTTTGAGGCGGGCATTGCACTGCTATGTAGGATAAAAAAGTCTTCAATATGTTTATATGATAAAATGCAGATTGAAAACTTTAATTTTTTTTATGGTTATTTATTTTATTTCCTTAATTGGAGTTTACCTATATCAATAAAATTGAGTTATATGTAATTACCAAGAAATATATTAAAAATTAGTACAATATTGCAACGAATCATTATCATGATTCATGGACAATTTTCATTTCCAGAGACTTGTCAATCAATCGGTTCATCGGTTGAACCGTGAAAGGTCACAGACTGACAGATAAATCAATTTATAATATTATTATAGATTTTCAATAAACAGTGTACAAAAATAAGCAAAATAATATCCAACATAATATAAAACTAACATAGACTTTGATAGCTAATAGACTAACTAGCTCGAGGCTCAAGACCTAATCGGATTAGGGCTTATTTTAGTATTTTTGTATTACATTGCATAAGCCTTAACTAAGGCTCATTTTACACCAGACAGCGCGATCCGACCACATAATTCCGGCCTTATCCGTGCTGGACAATGGGTGTAGGGTTACAACCGCATGAAATTCGATACGGCCCGCGGAGGTATGACTTCGGAGAAGTGATTTTGAAAGTGACGAAACAAGTTAATTATAATAACTGAAGGACGGGCAATGTCGTCGGTTGAACAAAACGGTCGTTTTGCTTGCCTTAACGATATTTAAATCAGGTCTTGTGGTTTTAGCCACATTATTCCAGTGATCCAACAACAGGATATTAAAATTTCCACCACCACCACCACTACAGCCTTTTAACGTCGCACTGCTGGGCACAGACCTTCTCTATCATAGGAGAGACAAACAGCTTAGACCCGCCGCGCTACTCCAATGCGGATTGGCGGGTTTTAATGACTATTGTCACATGATAGTGATAATAACCGGGACCGACTGCTTAACATGCTCTCCGAAGCACGGGGGTGAAACACCGCCAACTACCAACTCCGGGCAGACACTGAGAATTTCTTGACAGAAAAACCCAGTAGGTACCTAATAGTTATTTGCCCGACCCGGAAATCGAACTTCGTGTGATCTGCAGTCGAATATGCTAACCACTAAACCAATGAAGCAGTCACTATTAACATTTACACAAGCTCTATTGAATCTTGGATATTAATGCTCATATTAGCTCTATTGATATTTCGAAGAACCGATAGACGTTGGGGTCACGAGGTGATGGAAATTGTGATTTTCTATTTTCAATGCTCTATAGATACTACTGTGATTTCTCTGTCGGGCAGTTAGTCACGCAACAGGTCACGCAAGTTAGTTTAACTTTCGTTAAGAAATCAGAATCCTTTTTCAAAAACATAGAAATAGATTTTGACTGCCTTTTCCAGTTTTATACGTATGCGAGTTCAACAGGAGAAAAGAAAAATAAAAATGCATCCCGCACGAATTCTACGCGTACGGCATCCGTTGTAATAAAAAATACAGAATTACCAAGGAAAGTAGACTTACTATTCCGTAAACTATTAGCACAACAACTTCCCGGATTAGAACTCACTCGTTCACACTCAACAAAGCTACCCTCGCTCCGACGAAACCTACCTACGTACCAAATGAAAAACCACTTGAAACACAACCGCGTATATCAAGGCCGGATGTATTTATGGCCCTAAAATTAGGGTTACCATATTGAAAATCATTTTTCCGGGATTTGTCCGTGTCGTAATAGACTCTTGATCGACGCTATCTATGGCTGGTTGTTCACCTTAAAGGTAGACTTTGAGGTAGACGACGGCGACTCGCGACACTTGGAAGGAGACACTTGCTCACTGCTTTGTATATGAATATATGGAGAGCATTTGAGGTTTGCGACCGTGATGCGACACTAAGCAATATATAGAAGTTGATGGTGTGACCGTTAAGTGGCGCGTACCTCAAAGTTTCTAATACTCATCATACATAGCTTTTAACATTCGTCATACAAAGCCGTTTGAATCAAGCGAAACTTACTCACTGCTTTGTTTAGCGATATATGGAGAGACTTTGGAGTGTGCGACCGTGATGCAAAAGTAAACAATTAATAGCAGTCGATGGTGCGATACTTAGAAAGTGTCGGGACGTGTCGCGGTCGCGTACCTCAAAGTCTACCTTTAATGCTCTTCATAGAAATGAGTATAAAAATGTCCCTTCCTCCGTCATAGTCACGTACCTAAGAGTCTAGCTTTATAATCGTTTTTCACATCGTTATCAAAATTCTTATTTCTTAGACGAAAATACTCTCCAGTAGGCTGTATTTACAAACTAATTGACAAGCAATGTGCGGAGGATTTATGACTTAAGCTAGCTAAAAGCGTTCGAGCTGCCAAGTTAACAAAAATATCGATAAATCGTGATAAACAATATTCTAATAATAAATCGTAAACACGAGTAGGCGAAAATACTCTGCCTAGTTATATTTATATCGAAGGTTTTGTTATTTAGAAGATTTGCGCACTGCCTACGTGTGATCTATACATCTATAGGTACAAATAAATAAAATCGATGTGTCTGTCTGTTATTTCGAAATATGCTGAAAAAAACTGCCTCTTATGAATCTTAGGTATATGATTATTATTTTAACGATAGCATAACCCAAACACGTTTTTAAAATTTTCGTATGTCTGTCTGTTTGTTTGTACAGGCTAATCTCTAAGCATGCGATGCATTAGTCTCATACTAGCTAAAATAGGACAGATTAAAAAAATTAGACAATATGGTAACCATAGCCTCTAGATCCCCGCAAAACCTTTAACACTTAAAAAATAATTCAGCCTCGCCAAGTGTAGGGTGTGACGTGTACAGAAGGGGCCGGGATACTATCTTGAGTTACTGAAATAAGAGATATAAAAATTGAATTATATCGTGTACATAAGCCGGGGGTGAGGATGTAGGGAACTCAACTACTCACCGGTTCACCTAAAAGAAATGGTATAGCTCAACGAAATGTTATCTGTTACTATTGGATTACTAACAAAATAATAGGAAGGATATTCACAATATTACGCATATTATTTTAATTGCACCAATAAACAGCTGTTTGCCTGCTACTATCCCACCATACATTGTTTCGTTCTCTATCTAAAAGGGATTAGGCAGCGTTTTCAATGAAAGCTTCCAGGCGGCTTGACTTTTTCCACAATTGTCAAGAATTATTGTCATATTTCAACCAATTTACACAAAACCTTAGTAAATTATACACCTTTCTCATGAATCACTCTGTCTATCGGTGAAAACCGCATGAAAATCCGTTCAGTAGTTTTTGAGTTTATCGCGAACAGACAGACAGACGTGACGGGGGCTTTGTTTTATAATATGTAGGGAAAGTGAAGCACAGCGAAGATGCTAATTCTGTTTTACACAACTAGGGATTTCTACGTTTCAAGTTTACTGGTCTGTGGTTTCTACATATGTACATAGCTATGACGCCCAAAATAATATGAGCCAAAATATGTCGTCTTCGACGGAAATCGTCCACACACATATCGCGCGAACTACGTAGGGCCGTCAACTCGGCAGAACGGAAGACTGCCCTCAGGGGGTTTTTAACAGTTTCACGGGGTGATGTATGCACCCCCCGTCACGTACCGTATGAAGTAGCTTCCTGCATAAGCGGTTTCATTATTCTTTTTGCCCCCTTTGCGCTTTTTGTCCATTTTCAAGATGGACGCTTTATTTTCGGCTGACCATTGTGGAATAATGAAAAATTTAATGGAATTTATTTCGCAAAAGCCTCCACTCTCATACAAGGGATTTCATCCGCGTGGGGTTAGGTTTTAAATATCCCGCGGAAACTTTTGTTTTCCCAGAATAAAAAGTATCCTGTGTCATTCTCCAGTTTGTCAACTACGTTCATGCAAAATTGCAGCGTGTATTGTTCTTTTGCAGCGTGATTGAATGACAAACCAACAAACAAACACTTTTGCATTTTTAATATTAAAAGTAGGGATATTAGTAGGGATGAAGAAGCATTCTGGGGTTGAAATCTCGTTTCGGAACCATTTGAGTACCTATTTAAACCATGTTCAGAACCAGTGCAGTAGGTATTAAATTACCAAGGATTCATGAGCATGTAAGAGTAATTTAAACCTAGTACATACCTATTATTGCAAGTTTATGCACCTGCCTGCCAGAGAAGATACTCCATAATTTACGCGCACATTCATCAAAGTCTAATCCCATACACTGTGGGTACCTTAACGCGTACTGCATACTAAGCCGGCATAACTACAAATGATTTACTCTATAGAGCGACGCATCAAGATTTACGATGGCAACAGACTATTAAAACGCGACGCGACATGTTTAATCAAATCATAATGTCGCGTTTGGTGTTTGTAGTGTATTTCTGATCATAGAGCCATTGGAGGTAGGAAGGGTTTTAGTCATTATTGTCTAACACTACGCTTTATGGGGGCCCATGATAAATGCCTCTCTTGCATAGAAAACACTGTGACGGGTGGTGATAGTATAGTAGGTACTATGTACTAGTGGTGCGTGTTTGTATTGTGTGTCGATGGTATGTAGTGGTGGTGCTTGGTGGTGGTAGCTGATGGTACGTATTGCTTGCTTTTCCTGCATTTGTATTGTCGGTAGAGCAGGCGCTGCCTAGCGCATGCATGTTGCAACATACTGTTTCAATTGGATCTAGTTCATTATAATCCTCTTTATCGAAATTATATTGTTGTTCCTTATGGTTACACGTAAAATGATCGCTGATACATTCCAACTATTGTAAAACCACTCAAGAGTAAGATTGTTTGAACCATAGATTAAAGAAATCTTATACACTATCTGAACGAACCAATGCGCAGCTGTTTAGACGTCATCACCTTTGCCTTTAACGTCACACCACCAAATCGCATACTGCAAAGTTGTATAATATCAGCCGTTTTTTAACATAAAAACAACTGTAGGTACTACGGATCGATTTGTCTCGACTCGACGTGCGTGTTATAAGTACGTTTCCACCCTTACTCAATACAGCGTCGCATCAAGAAACCTAGGGGAGGTGAGAATTGGAGGGGCCTGTCAAATAAGATTTTTTCCTCAATCGAGGCGGGCCCAGAGGGTTTACTCATGTCCGGTTATACAATTTAGGATGTAAGGGTGCTTGGTCCAATTTACTCCCCATATTCGAGGGTGGCATAAACAGGCTTATGAGCGGTGTGAAAACTTTTTGTCAGACACAGAGTCGTAAGGATGACGTCAATTAAATATGTGATGGGATGTGTAAGTACGTTATGGGTAATGCCAGAAGAAAGAGTTAAGGCCTCTCCCACACACGACGACATTCCTTTAACGTGCCACCGCTGGGAACAGGCCTTCTTTTAAAGGAGAGGGATTTAGTGCTTAGATCCACCACGCTGCTCCAGTGTGAGTTTGCGGGTTTTAACGACTATTGTCACATAATAGTGATTATAACTGGGACCGACGCGACGGTGGAGTGAACCACTGTCAAGTAACAACTGGGACCAAAAACTTCTTGACAACAACCGAATACATAACAATTCTTAGCCCGACCCGGGAACCGAACTCAGGACCTCGTGATCCGCAGTCGAACACGCTAAGCTAACTGCTAGACCAACGAGGCAGTTACAACTGGAAATTCTAACCAACTACAGAAAAACGTTCTCAATAGGTACAGTTAGTTCTAGTTTCAACAGTAACGTGGTGTACACAACACAATATAAAGAAATGTAGCCATATTTCCGTAACATTTTATTCACGTCGCGTAACAAACAAAGCATTTGATTTTCCACACATTTGAACATCGAAATTCAAATCGGATATGCCTCGATATATGAAGGGATACCCGTCAGGTTACCTTTGACTGTCAAACAGGATTATCACGGGCCGCTGCACGCCTGTCCAAATGATCTGCCCTCTCCCATATCATCCTCGAAACCTTAATGGCCCAAGGGTAAAAAGTACGGAATGAAATTCGAGGGACGTAGGTACTCGTATGTCCTAGTTGTGACAGCGCTTAGCAATCGACTGGTATGCAACTTTGACTCTACTCTGTACTAGATGGGTGACCGACTGAGAATGTCTGTATTTACACATATCACATTAGCACTATATTAAATCGTCGTTCCCAGTCAATAATATAAGCAAGATAAAAAATTTGAACAATATTCCATCCATAAAAAATATATTTTTGGTAGCGTGTTAAAATTTCCAAAATTCATCTTTAGAATGGTAAAAACTAAAATATAAACTACCAGGACTACAGCGTCAGTAAGGAGATGGAAAATTTAAAAAGAAAATTCTTTATCAGAACGGCGTTACTGATCTATTATCAGGGGAAACGTAGTGATCACGCGATCTAGCAATTAATTGCAAAGACAGCGCCTGGATGCAGTTTGAATTGAGAATAGAAAATAGGTCATAACTATGTACTTACTCGGGGCTTGAAAAAGCAATTAAGTTTTAGTTTGCGGAGAAATTTTATCGATGTAGGAAAATTTTATGTCGTTCATTTTTGAAATAAAAGTATCTTTTTTGTGTTTTAATGTTTCGTTCAATAGTTTGGATTACTGTTTTTCATGGACTGATATACTTACTTACTTAACTAGTTCGTTTCACGACGACGCGTAAACCATTGCAATATATCTCAATGTAGGTATTATATGTCGTAAAAGTCACAGGACCAGAGATCCTGATATGAACCAGCTATTCGTAGGTATATCTTGTGACGCGTTCGATACCATATCGATCGGGTGGTAAAAGTTAAAACATCAATTCGGTTCAACGTTACAAATCTGCGCGTCGGATTTACCGCCCTCATCCCCCCACGTCTTTTAAATTTCGAATGTGATTCCCGCGGCGTTCGGATATCTGTTCAATAATATTTTATTACCTATCTTGTGAATAGAGTTTTGTTTTAAGAATGTTTAAATAAATGCACTTTTATCAGCTAGTTTACGGTTTAGACGGATTGAAATCCATAGGCAAACTGAAGGTTCGAATTCCATTCGTTGGAACAATTAAATAATTGTCTTAAATAGCTAAACGTCCCTAACGTTTACGTGAGGGATAATATAGTAGGGATAATTGTTTGTATAGAAACATTTGCGAATCCTTCATTTGAACATACTTATTACATTCCTAAAATTTTATACGTAGGTATACGAACACATAGCTATAATTCATTTATTACTGTGTATATTATAGTCGCAGAATGTCGCTGAACACATGCGGCGCAAGATCACGGCTTGTGGAAGCCCCTGTGTTCAGCTGTGGACGTCTATAGGTTGATGACGATAACGATATTGTACGAGAGCTAATACAGCCCTTTAACAAACTGTCCCACAGTTTATCGGAGAGATTGTAAATTATTTTCATAAGGCCGCCTTTGCACGATCTAGAACGATTATCCTTTTCGTGTATAATATAAATGAAATCGTTTCGAAGCTCCAAAGGTGCCTAGCCTTTGAACTTATTGACCTTTGAAAATGTAAGCAAAGGATTTTATTTCGCTTTGTTTTGCATTTTAACATCTCACAACATCGTTGCTGCAGACACTCAATGGTTTCATCGTTCGTGATGAAAACTTTTATTTTATGCTTTAAATGCTTCCATAAACGGGCTACTGTTTCGGCAATATGAGCCCTGGTTAGACAGAAAGCGTTGCGAATTGTCCCCTGTCTTATCTTGGTTATGAAATTATTGTATTGCATTAAGGATTAAACTCCATCCTTAAAGGAGTGAAAAGGGGTGGTAAAGTTGTGTGATAAAACATTTTATTTTCAAACCTAAATCCACGAAGACGTGGGCATCAGCTAGTACTTATATTATTTAAAAAAAATACATCAATAGGTCTACGTAATTAATGCCACAATTTCTCTTGAGATATTCCGATTTTGTTGAGTTTATCTTTGGGAATAAAAACTAAATACTTTATTAACTTTAACAAAGTATTTTAAATGAGATGGTTGACCAGGTATTAAATTATTATTGTAAGCAAGACTTACGGCAATTTTATAGCCCGTTTACGTCTCCGCTAGCTTATTACAATGTTGTGAAGAGCCAGCATTTATATCACCTTCAACCAAACAGGTACTAAAAGGCGTGATAAAGACAGTGTTCAAAGTACTTTTAGGTGGATTTTATGACCGGGTTCATAACGTGCATACATTTAGACGTGTAATAATTATTATTATAAAGTAAGAAATATTATAGATTAGCTGTTCCCCGCGATTTCGTCCGCGTGGATTTAGGATATAAAATCCCGCGGGAAAATTTTCCGGGATGAAAAGTAGCCTCTGTCCGTCTCAAGGATGCAAGACATCTCTGTGCCAAATGGTAACAGACAGACAAATAGACAAACAATAACTTTTACATTTATAATAAATGTAGGTATGGATAATACAAAGATTTTTATCAATTAATACTAAGGCTCGATTAGTTACACGATTCAAGGGCTAGGACCAATGACCTTTGTGTATAGACGGTCATTGGCTAGGACAGATAAAACGCGCGACGGCGAGCGAAGCGAGGGGCTTTATAATGCGTTCGCGATATGCTGTGATACACTTCTTGATATATTTTCCTATATTACTTTATAGTTAGCTAGCCTATTCGAGTCTCGCCAAAAAGCCATCGAGTTTTTCAATCAATATTTTCTGAGGAGCAGCCCGGAGTTGAGAAGTTGAATAAAATAGCTAAAACACACAGACGGAGGGATTGAACGAAACTGTAAGGATTCCTTGTTCTAATATGGAACCTTAAAAATGTACTTATGTACTGCAAAATACATAATAACATGTATACTGCACATAATACTGCACATCCCTATCACAGTAATTTTCTCTCTCCCAAAACCGGAACATACGGATTCACTTTTCGACGGGAAAAATATGCAAATCCCGTAATAATTAAATCAGAGGGGATGTATTTGCCGTTCAAAATTGTCGTCACTTTTATTTCAGTTCAAATATGACTTTACAATTTTGTTAAACGTGTAAAATTATTGTTGGTAAATTGAAAAATTAAATTATACGAATTTGCTACATAAAATTCATTTTTGAATTTTGATTTGTTCATTTATTTAAGTAAATCTACATCAAAAATAATAAGTAATTTTTACAAATAATATTAAATAATACAAATAACATTATATTTTTCCATGAGAATATGTTTTACTAACGGAGAACATCAAATGAAAAGTATGATGGTCAAAATTTAACGGTAAACGTAGCACAATTATTTTAATCGCCCACGCTGCAACTTACACTAAGCGTAGATTATTGCTTCTCTACAATCAATAAGTGTCCTAATAAATCACCAAGTGTGCGTCATACAGGTGGTATAAAAGTCGTATAAATCGAACGTAGGGGTCATAAATTACACCGCAGCCAGTATAAACCCTATCTCGCTAAAGTGGCAAATTGAAAAAGCACTTTTATAGTGTATTTACGGGTCCCCCCAGGCCCCGTGTCACGGAAAGATTTCCCTCAATATTTTTGGCTCAGGTGATGTTTGGATTGTGTCTTTGTGTTCCCACCTGGACCCTTCCGTTGAAGGGTTGGGTCAATAATGGCCAACCTGTTATTTGATATGACGCGATGATAAAATTCAAATAAAGCGAAACGGATTGAATAAGTGAACACATAAGTATACATAATACTTTCCGTATATATGTATGTACATAACTAAGTTATACAAACAAGTTATATTTTAGGAAAAATAAACAGACTTGAATATAATAAAATTATATAGTAAATATATAAACAAATTTGAAGAGTTCTCTCGATTTGTCCAGGTTCCCATCATCAGTTCATAACTTGATTGCCACATATATGTACCCTTTCAAACAAATGTAGAATTTTCCAAATCGGTCCAGGCGTATTTGAGTAATCGTGAAACATACGTAAAAAAAATATCAGTCAGTAAAGTCAGTTTACGGACGATAATTTCGCGTGATAACGTCATAAGAAAACATTGCCTCTGTATGCACGCGGATGGCACGCGGTATGTGACAATGAGTCATGCTTTATCGTGCGTGCGGCCGGCGTTCATCGCTTTATAAGACGTTATCATGTCGAAAATTAATTAAATACATAAAATATTATAATTAAATTAATTAATAATCCGCATAATTTCTAACCGAAATCCACTAACTCAAACCGAAACCGACCGACCGATGCCATTACTTTCATAATAAAATTTAGCCTAATCCCATAGGCTACTGCTGACACCGATTAATGGCACGCAAAATTAAATTCACCACCGTCATTGTTGCATTTTAACATAAAATAACCCAATTTCAACCATATGACAATGGGATAAAAGTTATTTTTGAAATAGCATCACAGAAGTGCGATTTGTACTGTTCGACTCTTGGATATCGAATGACGTTCACATGTATTATTTCTCTAACGAGTTTTCATGATAGGGGCTTATTATCTCATTGCCGTTGAAACGTACGATTCTCAACTTTATTTTGAGAGCTGTAAGGGTGTGCTATGTGCATTTCGATGTGGTGATTTTATTCGAGCGGGGGTAGTTGTAGCAGAAAGGAATTGTTTAGTAAAACACCAAGTTAATTACAATTTTACGTGTGCAGAAGCGCTCTCGGCGGATTAATAAACGATATTTCAAATTGTAATGTTTCAACGATTAGTGTGGGAGGTTTGAAATGAGTGGCCATTGCCCTTATAAAATAACTAGCTGTTGCCCGCGACTTCGTCCGCGTGGATTTAGGTTTTTAAAAATCCCTAGGGAACTCTATGGTTTTCCGGGATAAAAATCGTAGCTATAATCCATTCATTCATTCATAGTTTTTGCATGAAAGAGTAACAAACATACAAACTTTCGCCGATTCTATAATGTAACTACGTGCATTTTCTTGATGATGCGATCCGATTTAAAGTTCAACTGTCACTTATAATAGGTGAGGATCTAGTGTAAGTTTTTAAAGTTGACGTTACCAAGTAATCTATATTTTTCTTCTTCTGTATACATATATAAAAATCAATGCCACTTTTCGTTGTAATTTTATAACTCAAGAACGGGCTCAGCTATCCAAACCAAATGTTTAGCTTTGTTTGGACTATTTAGTAGTAGGTTTATGTGAAGTTTGCACAAAATCGGTCAAGCTACAGTACAGTACTTCATTTATCACATGTACCTACTACCTACTACAATCTTTAATCTAACGATCCAATTCCGATGCTATTCAATATCGGTGCCTAAAATAAATCGCATTGAATTTGTACCATGAAGTATCTTTTTGTTTCTATATTTTTATACTAGGTTTTTGTTTCGTCTATAATATCGTCTATAATAGACGTCATGACGTCATGACGTCATGACATCTATTGGTCGGATAAAAGAGTTCATGGTACGAAATAGCGATTCAGTTCAGTTTAGGTCTTTAATTGAGTCGCGATTATAGTTGATGGTAGACCCAGTAACTTATCGGGTCTCGGTAGGTGGCGCAGATGTCCGGTATGTCACCGGGCAGGACGACGTATGCCAGGTCCGCTAGTTTAGTATGAAAATCAAGAATGTTATATACCTAGTATATAATCTGTATACCACTGGAGCTTTGCGCCTTAAATATTGTAGTGAAGACAATCAGGGTATTCACCTGGGCTATTGTTTCTCTCCAGTTTAGAATTTTTAGTTTTCTCTATACCTCACACACTCTATTCAAGTAAGTGAGAGCGAGACAAAGCAACTCCAGACCAGGTGGGTTATTCTGTAACTTGGTTACCAACTGAAAATAGTTGCCAACGAATTAGTTCGATATACATTGCTGCTTTACTGTGGGAAATATAAAGTGTTTTCATGAACTCACACAGTAAAGCAGCAATGTATATCGAACTTATTCGTTGGCAACTATTTTCAGTTGGTAACTAAGTTACAGAATAACCCCCTGTTCAAGGCCAAATTTCTTTGCATCAACGTTCTGTTTAGAGCGCAAATTCCATTGGTTATATCTTTTTAAATGAAAATTAACTTTTTGGTGAACGTCATGATTTGACCGCGCCATAATGAAAGATAGATTTATGTACAGTTAATGTTAACATCAAAAGTTACACTGAGAAGAATTGAGAAACCTCCTCCTTTTTTTGAAGTCGGTTAAAAAGACGCTGCGTTGCGCACTCAACTCTGCAAGTGTGCGTTGCTCCTAAGACCCGGAATCCATTAATACGGTTTCCGTTTAAATAACATATACATATTGTAATCATAATGTTATGGTATATTTAGTTTCTGTTAACACAAATTTCCCCGCAAACTTATAATGGGAAAATTTGTAAACCACCACCGAAACTCGGGAAAAATAATTACCCTATCCCCCTTTACGTGAATCCAGTAAATTGTTTTCGACCCTTCATAACAAGTAGCACTGGACACTCGCTATAAATCATTTTTATTATCCCCCCTCTTATGGGGGTGTCTTAAGGTTAAAGATGATCGCACATCAGCGCGCTCTATAAACGACTATAATGACGTATTAGTATTTGGTTTATTTTCTTTTATATAAATAAAAGCGGGAAGCGGGTAAACCTGCAATAGATATTTATATTAAATCCATACCTCGGTTCGGTTTTTACGCGGCATCGTACCGGAACGCTAAATCGCTTGGCGGCACGGCTTTGTCGAAAGGGTGAGGTAACTAATCACGGCTGAACCTTCCACCAGACCAGACCAGAAACAATTTAGAATTTATAAATTCCCAAATTGTCCCTGCCAGGAATCGAATCCGGGAGACCACGCGCTCACTACTTTGCCAGAGAGGGCGTCGTTTATGATTTGAGAATATTATCTTCCCTCCATTGCTGACTGACTGAGCTTTCTTATCACGTCCATACATTTTCAGTACTTAAATACTCAAAGTTCTACGAAATATTTGCTTGTACGTATCGCGTGCTTATTAATGTGCGATCAACATTAGGGAGGGGGGTGACTCGAGATTTACTCGACGATACGAGGTGTTATTTTCGAAGGGTTTAAAATAGTTTCGCGTATCGATCTTATCTTTTATATCGATACAAACTGCAGTTTTGCGTGCACCGGGTACCGGAGTAGTGCTGCGCCGAGGACGGCTGTTATCGATAATGGGGATTTATAGCCCGTTTCGAATTTGTTGCTTCCTTTTGAGTGGATTGCAATTTGAATTTACTTCCAAAGTATACTTGTATGTATCGGTATACTTTACTTGATGTGTCTGTTTCTTTATTTAGTTTATCGTGAATTGAAATGCTCCAGTATAATATTGAATTAAATTTTTATTCGCCAGGTTTTATAAAAATGCATTGAAAACAAATCAAAGAAGACATAATATATTACGAATATAATTATGTAAAGAACAAAAAGCCTTTATAGTTTCTTCCAGTCGGTCTGTGTAGCCGTCAGTTTGTTTAAAAATAAGGCATGTAGAATTATTTTAAAAAATCTTATAATTTCATTTTATACACACATTATTGGAGAACCGGAAGTTTCTTTAAAGATTTTCGATTTTCCACTTTATTATTACTTTGTAAGAACAATGTGTTACTTGGTATATCATCGTCACTGTCTTCTCAACCGACAGACGTCCACCGCTGGACATAGATACCTTGCAAGGATCGCCACAGAACACGATCTTGTGCCACTTATATCCAACGGCTGTTGGCGATTCGCTTGACATTGTTTGTCCACCTAGTGGAGAGTCTTCTACATTTTCCGGTGCGAGGTCGCCACTCGAGCACCTTGGGACACCTTTCGGTTCTTCGTACTACGTGTCCCGCCCATTGTCATGTTAGTTAGTTCCGCGACTCGATGAAATATTTAAGTAACTCTGATTCACCTATCACCTCATTCCTGATTTGATTTTTGATGTAAAGACAATAAAAATGGGAAAATGAATAACATATGAAACAATCACACGTTTGAATCAAAGCCAATTATTTTATTAACGCCGACACAATTGTCATGGTACTACGAGTGTATTATTATGTGTATTTTAAAATGCAAAACTAGAAACAGTGATATTAAATTAACGACACAAATATATCAATTTGTTTTTAAATTAAACGTTTACGATAAACTGCTATTAGTGACACGAAATAAAGAAGAAAATGGTACAATCGGTTGCTCGAAAAGTCTTTAATATTTGACATCGCCACCATGACTATATTATTATAGCGGTAAGAATTCAATACAAAACACGTTTACACCGATATTGTAACGATAAAAATAATGACAGCAACGATATCAGAGGATATTACTAATTTCTGTGCGACATCAAATCCATGTCCAAATATAATAATTGTAGCAATTAATTCTACGACGATTAATTAGATTGTATTGTTTGCTGGAGCGATAAAACAGAGGTCGAATGTAATTATTTGTCGATAATTACATCCCCTCCCTCATAGCATTTGGTTCATTTATTAGTAAAAAACGTAATATCCCAACTTTAACTGCGAAATTTTGATTAAACCCGTGTTACACTACAATGTTTTAAACTCGACATAATTTAGTGTAGAGCCCTATCGGTATTTTATCGCAACACTAATTTACTGGTGAAGTTTAGATTAATAACTCCATTTTTTTCGCCTTGACGCGGGGGCGGCGCCGTAAAAGAAAATTGCCCGCCGAATAGCTTAATCTATTCTTGGGGGTTTATCGACACATTTCTAATTTACATGAGAAGCAACCCTATTATGAGATTCGAGGCAGTGTATTATATATTGTACGCGGGCTTCATTTCGTTGTATGACGTAGCGAAAACGGCTTAAACGATCCGTCTGCGCCGTCATTAATTTGCCCAGATTTATTATATCCTATCCAGAATATGCACACCAAACCCGACGTGGAGTTGCGACGATAAATCTTAAGGGTGCGTCCGTTGCATCTTTAAATTCGCGTTCGAAAAGTAATCCGTGTAATATTGACGACGATGGACAGCACTTCAGTTGTGGAAATATTGTTTCACGCCCTTGTTTGCACGCCGGCTGATGAATCGCTCGGAATTGATTATGGAGCGTTGAGTCGACAGTTTTTGCGTTTTTGTCTTTCATTGGGTGTTTGCTTTTGAATTGGTAAATGGTTTCTGAACGTAACGATCCGATGAACAATGTCCGCGCCTTCTAATTGGATTTATTTTTGGGCGCGCGATGTTTGCGAACGTTGTTTTTCTGGAACGGAAACGGATGGCGGTGCCGCGGCAGCTTATTTTCGGGAAACTGTAGTTAGGTGCTAAGTTATTTGCGCCCGTGAATTCAATGGATGCCGCGAGTTATTTTTGCCCGCAAAAATAGAAGGTTGAATAAAACTTTTTTGGTACCTAACTCGTTTTATCGATAACAAGTTTTTTGACACATGCGCAAGCCTATCACAGAATTATATAGTTGTTTACTGCTATTGCGCGCGACTTTATCCGCGTGGTAACACGTTTTTCATACAGCAAAGGGAAGGAAGGATTTTTGGTTGTCTTCTATCCATAGTCCTGATTTAGGTCTGCAAAAATCGGCCTAAGGAATTTCACGTCCCGTTTTATCAAACGTTCCGCGTCTAACTAGCGTTAAACCAAATTGATATCGAATTAACTAACCGTGCGGAACTTTATTCCTTTAGAGAAAAACCAGCACGAACTTCGTTATTGTAGCACGCTAGTAAATCCTCGGTGAAAAGAATAACAAGTGTAAATTGAAAATTTAAAAAACCCCCGACATTCGCCATTTAGTGGCGGCGGCCATCTTGAATTTGCAATAGTGCTATTCTACTAGTCAAGCCCTTTCATTTGATACCCATATCAAGGGAGTTGTGAAAAATATATCATCCGCCATTTTGTAGCGGCGGCCATCTTGGACCGATTTTCATCAAACATAGCTAAGAACACTCTCGACTAATTCACCTTTCAAACAAAAAAAACCGCATTCAAATCGGTCCACCCGTTTGAGCGCCACAGGGGAACAGACAGACACACACACACACACACACAGACACGTCAAACTTATAACACCCCGTCGTTTTTGCGTCGGGGGTTAAAAAGAAACGAATAAGAAAATATTATACCTATATTATGATTATTCGTTTTAATTATGAGGCCGAAGACTTACCTAAGTCCTAAGTAGGTACACACCTAGTCTATTTTTAACCGACTTGAAAACAGGTGGTTCTGTGTTCCACCAGTATGTATGTTCGTGATTATTTCAAAAACCAATGGACCTCTTTTGATGATTTTTTTGACTATAGTAATCCACATAATTTCAGGAAGGTTTCAGTAAAAACACACCTAGTTATCAATCTACGAAGTTACACCCATAAATGTACTCATATGTCACTAAGATTATTGATTGGTAGGTACTTATACCTACCTACCGATTTTTCTGAGATTGCTGGACCGAAGTTGGTTATTTTTCCTAAAAAAATATCTTTCTTACTTCCAGAACCAAGATATGAAACGGCGTACGCGTGCGAAGGGAAAACGTTGAAGATCGGCTGCGGGGAGGGCTCGGTCATCCACCTCATCAGGGCGAACTATGGAAGGTTCTCGATCACCATCTGCAACGACCACGGCAACACCGACTGGAGTGTCAACTGCATGAGCACGAGGAGTTTACGGGTCTTACACAGCAGGTTGGTACCTCGATTTTTCTTCTTCTATCCACCACCAGCATTACAGCCTTTTAACGTCCCACATAGCAGGTTGGTACCTCGGTTTCTCTTCTTCTATCCACCACCAACCACTACCAACCACTACAACCTTTTAACGTCCCACATAGCAGGTTTGTACCTCGGTTTCTCTTCTTCTATCCACCACCAGCATTACAGCCTTTTAACGTCCCACATAGCAGGTTTGTACCTCGGTTTTTCTTCTATCCACCACCACCATTACAGCCTTTTAACGTCCCACATAGCAGGTTGGTACCTCGGCTTCTCTTCTTCTATCCACCACCACCACTACAGCCTTTTAACGTCCCACTCCTGGACACAGGTTTCCTCTCTCATAGGAGAGAGCTTAGACCCGCCACGCTGCTGCAATGCGGGTTGGCGGGCTTTAACGACTATTGTCACATGATAGTGATAATAACCGGGATCGACTGCTTAACGTACATCGATGGTTAACGTACTCTCCGAGGCACGGGGGTGAACCACATACCACTACCAACTCCGGGCTAGCACTGAGAATTTCTTGACAGGAAAACCCAACACCTAACAATTTTTGTTTAAACACCTTTCAATTAAATTTTTGATCTTTAGATTTTGGATTAATTTTGGCTGTCAGTTTATCTGGACGTCACGCTTTAAGGCAAGGGTCTTAATACAAAATGCAATAGGTTTATTTAATGGGTCCGTAAGTGGACAGGTGTAAATTGTATTTGCTTTTAATCAATTACAGTGCAATGATTTACATTATTAATTATTATTATTGCTATTGCTTTTGTAACTAGGTAAATTGCACGGAGTCAAAGCGCCTAAGGCTTCGTCCACGCACACATAATATGTGTACCAATTTAAATCGAATGTAGGTTTAACTTACCTACTAACTTATTACAGCACGAGTCTCGGCAAATAAGTCTAGCGTTGACCTTCAATCGAAGTCGAAAATGAGATATCTCGGGGTGTGAGGTGGTCGCGGGGAGGGCGTGGGGATCGTTCGTTAGCACTGATTAGCTCTCACGGATCCCTCGTAAGCGCTGATTGGCTCTCCAATCGTATTGTGTCCCACTCACTCGTACGACGCTGCGCGCACTTGAAGGTCACCTCTCGACTTACGTGCCGGGGGTTATACCACCGAATTTCTCTTTAAAAAAAAGGCTTTCTCATAGTCCACGAACGCTAAGCAAAATGGTCAGTTATAGTTTTTAGGTCTTTTGTATAATCTGCCGCAGTAGTATGGGTGTGGTCTTTCCGAATCTGGCTTGTTCGGGAAGCAAAGGCGAAGTCTTCAAACCTTCGAGCGGACTACTAGACCTACTACAGAACTAGTAGACATGGCTCAGTATCGAGAGGGGAGTATAATTTCTTCAGCAAGGCTTTATTGACTTTTTGATAGCATTATCGAACCACTACGCTCCTGTACCATGCTTCTGGACTATTGGCTCGTGAATGACGGAAATAAACAATCACTGAAAGACCTTTAGAACCGATTTTCCACCCGCTTTCAGAAGATCTGCCGTGATCTCATGAGGCTGTCTCGTATATGCTAACGTCCGAAATATCTTTTGTATAATTTGGGATCAATTTGGCTCTTGAATCTTCAACAGTGTGGTGTCTTTCGCGTAGTGGTGTTTCTGTCCGTAAAACTTCTCAAGATCTCAGGTCTAGACGAAATGATACTACTTACCTGCAGAAAGAATCATTCAGTATTGAAAATCCACTGTATCCTTTATTCGTACTATATGAACTGGACCTTATACAAATTCCAATTTTCGCTAAAATATGGCGTAACTATATCGGGATTAAACGTAACAACAGTGCGGTTTAATTTGTAGCTTTAGTGTTATTGTGGCATTGGAATCGACGGCGGTTGCTTTGTGTGGGCATAGCTCTATTATTACTGACCGACAACAAACAATACTCTAAACTAACTGATGCCCGCGAGTTCCGCCGCGGTTGAGGTTATTTAAAACAAAAAAATATTGACAAAAAAAATGTGTAAAAAGCGAGCTAAAAAGAAATACAAAACCTAGCCTATAACTATAGCACGGTTTACAATTTAGATGGATCGATTGAAATATAGATTAAAATCCATCCTGCCGTTAGTATGCTCCGAGGGTATAATATAAATAATCCCACATACATACCCATCATATACCTACTTATGAAAACACCCTGTCTTTGCCTTAGTGCAGTGGTGAAAATTCCCGTGGAGACTCTGATTTGCCGTGATAAAAAGTATCTTAAATATGTCCATCTCTAGGATGCAAGTTATCACTGTGTCATATGCAGCGGTTGAGGCGTGATAAGACAGACAGACCGGCAGACTTTCAAGTTTAGAATATTAGTGGTGGATTTCTGTTTCTTCTGTCAAATAGCTCCATAAGCCATCGGTCTCGGTTATTATCACTAATATCATAATAATCACTACATAGTATAAAACAAAGTCGTTTTCTCTGTCCCTATATCCCTTTGTACGCTTAAATCTTTAAAACTACGCAACGGATTTTGATGCGGTTTTTTTTAATAGATAGAGTGATTCAAGAGGAAGGTTTATATGTATAATAACATCCATTAAATTGTGGAGAAATACTGTTATTTTTGAGGTTTCTAATGTGATGTCGTAAATAATTACATTTTTTCCGCTTACATTGCAAACGCAGGCTGAACCCTACGAGATTTATCAAAATAATGTACTAAGTATTGTACACATTGAAAAGGTCTACAGAAAAGTCCGCGATGGTATATGTCTATCTCTTATGGATATCCCACAATAACATTTTTTTGTCATTTACTTTTTACGACAAATAATGGCTAATTTTCGAAGCGATTTCAACCAATACAGCATTAATCCTTATCTAATTAAATACCTTAAATGCATTGTTGATTTTATATAAATCCATATGGTCCTTTACAGCATATGATTTAAATGAATACTTTCGAAGATATTACAGATTTAAAAATTGCGGCGGCGCGGGAGCGTGCCTATAAGCGCGTCGGCGGCCGCGGTTCTCCCTATAGCCCATTGTCGATAATTTTTGAAACCAAAAAAAAAATCACAGTACGTAGGATGAAACCCATTGGAAAAGGAGGAGAATATTATAAAATACAAGGAAAAATAATTTACGGGCGATCTGAGCTCGGGAAAAAAGGGGGGGAGTTTTAAGGGTAAAAAACGGTTTATCTCGATTTCCGGCAAAACTAGAAGTCCTATGGAAAAAAATTAAATGGCAAAGTTGTAGGTAATAAAAAGATCTACAACTTTTATATTTACACTTTTTTCACATAACCTCAAAATTTATGTGAAAAGTTCAAAAAACCAAGTTTTTGGTTCTTTATTTTTATCTTTTAAAATATTTTTTTTTTTTTCACGGAATCTGGTGAAAACTTACTTTCTTATGTCCCAAATACACTAATTTATTTGATTTGAAATATTTAGTTTTTCTCCTTATTTTTGACTTAATATCGACTTAATTCTGACAGCTGTCATTTTCATTTACAGATGAGTTATTTATATGGAGAACAGGGTTAACATCTACGAAGTACGATTTTACCCCAAACTACTTTAATTCCCTGTCAACATATAAAGCTCTAAGCCGCTTAATAATATTAATTGTTTCGCCCTAAAATAGAAATTGCTAAGAATGGAAACTAGAAAGTCATATCTACATGCAGCAGTTGATTTGTATTTGCATAAGTTTTGAATTTTTCATCTTTTTTGTGGGAATTGTTTTATCTCTGGTAACATTATGAAACGTCAGAATTCCACGGAATTAGTAATTCGGGTATAAGGTGAGATATAGTAAGTTCATTGTGGAAAATATCGTAAAAAGTCGTAAAAGCCGCCTGGGAGCTTTCATCGAAAACGCTGCCTAATCCCTGAGCGGGTAGTACCTACGCATAAAATGCTCTACTACCCGTGCGAAGCCGGGGCGGGTCGCTAGTATTATGATAATATAATGTAATGGTAATATAATGTAATAACATCATGATAGTATCATGGTAATGGTTCACGTATTAGTCGGAATCGTACTTTATATGCGGATGGATCCACCGCATAATTATCCCAAGAAAACTCCTACCGTTACGTGATTAGATGGCAAGTGATCAGGACCTCCCCAGCAACGAGGACTACGATTCAGGAATTTTTTCACAATTTCATTCAGAGCCGTCATTTATTTACAATTTCGTAATAGACTTGTGAGCAAGTTTTAACAATGTAAAGCAAATTTTTCGTATACATTATAGAGGTCGGCGGTATCCGAAATTAAATATTCGCCCGAGTTTATTACATTTCGTGAGAGATTGCCTGCGTAGCCCCTCTCTGCGAATGGCGCCTTAAATTGATTGTTGATAAATGACGCTGTTTTTTTTTAAATATTATGTTTATATTTGTACTTATTCCTACTCTTTTTTCTCAAGTTAACCTTTCATGGGGAGGAGTGACAGTAGATAATATATTATGCACTTCTTTAAAGTTGCTGAGGTGCTTTAGTGTAACAATTGGCAATCTATCTATGGCAATCTATCTATCGCGTAACAACAATTATATATAATCCGATCGACTATCCTCCATCGGCCTCGTAGGTGCTTCTATGACTCTTCAATCGGCCTCAATCGTTTAAACTAATCGGCATCATAGCGATATTACAAGTAGTGACGGATAGAAAGATATAAGCCCTCATCTATACAGATATATTATAGCGTCGATATAACATGTCGATCGAGGTGCAAAATTAGAAACTTAATTAAACATCTAATTTTGCGACTACGAAAATTGTTAATAAAAAATTGAAAAATGACTTATTTTTAATTTTTCTAACGGAAATCTATTCTAAAGCCTTTCAAGAATAGAAAAAGGAAAAAATCTGAAATTTATAGTTTAACAATTATCACGCTTGCAATTTTCATATTCAAGTAGCAAATTAACTATTGCATAACTAATTGAAAAATTGTGATAATTTTATTTTTCCGGCGGATTATTGTTCATTTATCTATCCAGTGAGCCCCTGATTATTTACATTTCTTAAATTTTATATTTAATATGTTTAAATTGATAAAGTATCTCGAAGCAGGAGTGAACTATTAACGTAAGTTTTAGAATGGCGATATCTTAGGAATGGTGATTCTTAGGAAAAAAGTATAAAGAATATTTTTGTAGATAATTTTATGATCTACAATTTTTTTTGTAAAACTTACCGTGTTCAAAAAAATAAATTAAAAAAAACCGAAAATTGTAACTTTGACCTTGAATAACTTTTTTAGCAGATACATGGGATTAATGGGGACTTTTGACACTTTATTCCTACTGGTGTACCCAAGGTCTCTACTAAAATTCAGCTCTGTCGGAATTACTGTTATTTGATAAAATTTTTACGTCTATTTTGACTCGGCTGATTTTATTTGAATAACGTAAAAAACCTTTAAAAAATACAGGAAGTCATTTTTTTGATCAGTTCTGTTTAACCCCCCAAAAAGTGCATTTTTTTATAAAAACGATTTTTTTCCCACGTTTTTTTATAGTATCTTATCAGTAATCATCAGTACTATCACCTGTTTTAATTTCCGAGAGCGTTCCCCATACACCCTGTATGAATATTTTTATTTTGTTTCCACAGATGCAGTATGCACCAGAACTGCAGTATATTGGCCAGCACGAACATGTTCGGAGACCCGTGTCCGAACACGCTCAAGTACTTAGAAGCTCACTACCAGTGTGTGCCAGGTGAGATCCGGATTCCATGATTGTTCATTGCTTACGTCATATAGACAATTTAATTAGTTTGTTTCCTATTGCCACAAAAGACGGTTTATTGAATTTTGGTTATTTAATCCTGAACTAATAATGAGTGAGACATGACTAGAGAGACAAGACTGTTTTATTTTTTTGTATAATAAAACTCTAAACAAAAAACATTTTCGACAAAACTATATACACAAACTCGTCGCTTAAGATTCCGTTTTTCCTCTGTGCTTAAGAGTTCTATTTAGAAATTTTAACAATGAGAAACAAAAAAGACAACCTTCTTTTGCAGCATCCACAACCAGCACAACTACAAGGCCGTCTCCACCCTGGCTGATAACATCCCAGCCGACGGTGTGGAGGTCTACCGCGCCGCCAATGCCCAAGAGCCCAGTCCTCTCGCCGCAAGAGAAGAAGAAACCTACTGTGATAACCCCGCCGACCTTCCGACCCCATATCACCCTACCACCGGAAGTGCAGCTCGGAAATATCGCCACAAAGGTACTAGTAGAAATCTTTACTGCAACAAAATTGAGTAAAATAAACAAAACAAGACAATAGTAATTGTGCTAGGCTGCAAGGGCGGCCTTATCACAAAGGTATGGTAAAGTACGCAGTGGCGCAGTGGTGAACACTGTGGTCTTATAAATGGGAGGTTGCAGGATAAATTCCAGGCTCAGGCAATTTGGGAATGTATAATTTCCAAAGTCTCCGGACCGGTCTGGTGGGTGGCTTCAGCCGTGGCTGGTTAGCATCCTGTCGGCAAAGCCGTCTCGTGGTTTTTAACGATTAAGCATTACGATATAGGATTGCGGTACGATACCACGTAGAAACCGACCGGTTTAATGAAAACTGCTATACCTCTTCCAAGCTAGCCCGTTTCCATCTTAGACTGCATCGTTACTGCAGACAGGTGAGATCGCAGTCAAAAGCTAACTTGTAGATAAGATTCATCGATCCAGCCTTTCTTAATAATGATGTAAATAATTTCTCTCTAATTCTCCAGAAAACAACAACAAGACAACCAGACTCGTCATCAGAAAGAGAACCACCACAAGTAGAGAAGATACCGGACGTCAAAGAAGAAACACCAAAGGTGGCAGAAACAGACGGCAGTCCGAAGATGGATAAACCGAAAGAAAAGGACGATGACATTTGTAAGTTGATACATTATGACTGAAAGAGTTGAGTTTCTTGAAACACGATCAGTTAATTTAATTAATATGATATCAATTTCAGAAAGTGGGCAATAAATAACATTTATACTATTTCAGCAGTGACTGATGAAACTCTACATTGGGCACCCAAAGATGAAGTAGCTGATCCAACTGTGCACATGCCTAAAGAGAATAGACCACAGGAAACCGACGTTATCGATGACTTTGAGAAGGCATTTTGTGAGTACTAAATATACATATAGTTTGTGTTGGCCTATAAAATCAATGAAACAATCATTTTCTTCAGCATTGAATTTTCCACTTTTCTTATTATTCTCTACAATTCTGTTCTGTATCGCTTCATAATGAGTGAACCTACATCTTACATCACTCTTTCTCTTAGGGTACATAATACAATTCTATGGTACACACTATCTTTTTCGCCATTTTTTATGCATTTTCAATATCTAAGTCACATATATTTGAATTATGAAAAGAACTAGGCCTTTTTCAATTTTTTACATAGTAACTTTTTTTAAAGTTCGGTTTTCTATTTCAGCTACAATTGCAACACCAGCCATCGGCAGGAGAACTTACTGTCCGCAAATCAACGCTCGCGGTCTACATTGGAATTGGACTTTGGCCGGAACATACGCCGTACAGCCATGTCCCGGAGGCGCTACTGGCTTGGCGAGATGGAAGTAAGAATTTCACGTTCACACATAGCGGTCATTGCTTGATTAAGACTTCGAGTTCCCTTTCAGGAGGACCGAGTTCTGCACACATTTCTAGCTTTTCGAAGTTTTACGCATTTTAAGCAATTAAATATATTGTTTTAAATGGTGAAGAAAAATACCCTGAGGAATCGAGAAATCGAGAAATTGACATTTCTCCAAAATGTTCTCAAAGGCGTGTGAAGTCTACCAATCCACACTTAGCCAGCGTGAATTAAGGCCTTAACCCTTCTCATTCCAAGAGGAGACCCGTGCCTTGTCATTGGACCTTCAATGGACTCATAATAATCATAGTTCTGGTCTCAATACATTCCAACAGAAAGTTAAGTATATTCCATGTAAGCTTTCTTGAATCCCGAATGATCTTAATTATTCTATTTCTAGGTGTACCCTAACATCACACCCTTACATTGAAGAGGAACGACCAAGGAGACGCGGCAGTTCCGGATTGCAATCGGGAGAAAACTACCACGATCTAGGTCTAGACCCACCCAGCGATAGACAAATGCAGCTGATCAGAAGATTGGGAACAGAAGCTTTACTGAAAGGTAAGGAAGAAATTTAAAAATCCTAGTCTTGTAAGAAAACATAGATGTGATAATAATTATTATAATTGATACGATAATGATTGATGGTAAAACAGTTGACATAGAAACAAATAAAAATGATAATGAAGATAAAAGGACTTAAACTAAGCCAGGAAGAATTAAAGACCACCAAATGCGAACTTACACACATCAGTTCATCGGTATCACAGGAAACGACTTTAAAGATTGTTTTATAAGACGAATAAATAGAATTTAAAACGGTTCACTCCAAAGTATTCAGCCATTTTACAATAAGATTAGGACCAAAAAATTTAAGTATTGAAGAGAAATACTATGCAGTGTAGATAATCCTCCTATTTCTGGAAACTTCATAACTAAAAATTGAAACAATCCTGATACATCCTTTTTCCCACACACTTTTTTCCCACACATTTTTCCCCACACACTTATTTCCCACATACTTTTTTCCCAAAATATATGTACTTAAAATCACTTCAAATAAATACTTACAGGTCGCGACGGTGACTCCCCTGAACACATGATCGACTATCGCGGCACAGTCAGCATGCCCGACGCACAAGCTAGCCTCAATATGATATCCAATGGAGACTTGATGTACTGTAAGTTATTCAAACAATCTGTTTAACTATTTAGTACACTGTGAGGTTCAACTGTGTGTTGTTTGTTGTGAGGGACTCAACGTTCTATTGTGCCCTGCCAAACAAAATCATTGGTAGGCAGGGCATTGAATGATTGTCTTAGTCATCATTCACGTATTGACGTCCTACTTGGCCGCTGAATTTTGGATCTTTTAAAGGTATTTGCTCGTAAGAATCTCATATTATACAGATTCTGTATGTGAACCATAAAAGGCTCCTAATGCTTAATTTTCGTCTTTCCGTCGTGGTCTATCCGCATTATTGAGGCTCAAATCTTCTACCCTTTAATATTTCTTTAAAAATTCTGAATCCACAAGGATAAAATCACGAAAAAAAACTTTTCAATTAATAAAGTTATAATCACGAAATTGAAATTGCAGTCCTCAGTCAATTATATTTTGTAAGATTTGTTGACTATAATTAAATGCTTTTTTTGCAGCGGATTCAATACCAGAATGGCATGGCGCCACCCCAGACCTGAGTGAATGCAGGTCCGTTTGGCTGAATAGCTTAGAAGCTAGGGTCAGAGAGGGCGAATCTCTGTTGAGCATTAGCAACGATTTAGCACAGGTGAGTAGTTTTACTATTGTCCTTTAGGTGGCAAAGGAGATGATGTGGTTCCATACAGCCTTGAGCATGAACCATACAGCCATGAACATGAACCATACAGCCTGGGACATGAACCATAATATAGCCGTATACATGAACCATACAGCCGTGAACATAAACCATACAGCCTTATACATGAACCATACAACCTTGGACATGAACCATACAGCCTTTTACATGAACCATACAGCCGTGAACATGAACCATACAGCCTTTTACATGAACCATACAACCTTGGACATGAACCATACAGCCTTTTACATGAACCATACAGCTTTGGACATTAACCATACAGCTTTGGAGATGAACCATACAGCCTTATGCATAAACCATACAGCCTTGGACTCACGTCACTACCTTATTTTGTAGAGTTAAATGCCTACTATTTGGGGTAGAAGTAAATATTTTTGTTGGAGGTTGATTCACAGATATTACGATTCCTTACAACGTAACAAAAGATCGATATTAAGAAAAGAAATAGGAACCATAGCTTTATAGTTTAATCTAATATTAAAAATGTAATTCAAGGTGACTTCATCAAAAACCCTGTACGGTGGCGACATGATGACAACGACCAGCATCATGAAGAAGCTCGCGCAGCGCATGTCGCAGAACGTGCAGACGTTTCCTGACGCACGACAGAAGGAGGCCATCGTCACCGACATGCTGCTTGGAGTTATTAAGACCGGTAAGTAGACTTACTGATCCTCAAACACTCACGTCTATACTAAGTAATATAATAAAGCTGTTTAATATAATAAAGGAAAGTTTGTTTTTTGAACACGCTAATCTCAAAAAAAGGCAGAAACGGAGCATCAGGGGAACCGACTTTTATTCTATCTTATTCTCTCGCACACTAAATCCTATGTGAATATGTATATTCGTCCCGCTCTGGCACTTGTGCAGCACCTGGGAACTCAAACGAACTCCTGTCACCTCATGGACTCCTGGTACGCGTAAGAGTGGATTTTGGTGTCGGTGTTTCGTTTCATCGATTTTCGAATGAACAGCGATACGAAAGAAGTTTCACTTCATAAATAAAATTAATCGGTGAATAATGTTTAAATCGCGCTATTAACGTTTCGCTATTTGGTCAGGTTCGAATCTGTTGGAGGAAAGCCAACGCGCGTCGTGGTCGGACCTGAGCGCGGACGCGCAGAACCGAGTGGCGAGCGCGCTGCTCACGCAGCTCGAGGAGAACGCGTTCCTGCTGGCCGACGCCGTCTCCAAGGAGAAGACCATCCTGCAGATCGTCAAGAATATTTGTGAGTATACCTACGTATAAGTTTTTTTTTCCACCACCACTACAGACTTTTTAACGTCACACTGCTGGGCACAGGCCTCCTCTCTTATAGGAGAGAAGGATTTATAGCTTACACTTGCCACGCTGCTCCAATGTGGGTTGGCGGGCTTTAACGACTGTTGTCACAATATGATGATAATAACCGAGACCAACTGCTTAAGGTGCTATCCGAGGCGTGGGGTGTATCACTGCCAACTACCAACTCCGAGCTGGCACTGAGAATTTCTTGATAGAAAAACCCAGTCATCATCATCATCATGATCAACCCATTACCGGCTCACTACAGAGCACGGGTCTCCTCTCAGAGTGAGAAGGGTTTTGGCCATAGTCTACCACGCTGGCCAAGCGGATTGGCAGACTTCACACACCTTTGAGAACGTCATGGAGAACTCTCAGGCATGCAGGTTTCCTCACGATGTTTTCCTTCACCGTTGAAGAAAAACCCAGTACCTAACAATTATTTGCCCGCATGTGCCTGTATATTATGCTGATCACTAGACAAACGAGCTTAAAATGAAAGATGGGGGCATTCTTTTTTACAATCCCTTTTAGACACGTAATTTGATATTAATTCTTAGGTGTAAAAAAACCTCAGCACACCTAAAAAAAAGATTTCGTAATAAGTCAACACTTGAAATAGTTATAAGTTTTGGGAGAGAACAGCATACTAATGGGCCATTTGAAACACTTCACTTCACAACAAAAATTGAATTTTCTATTTTAACACTTTTGTTTGTCCTAGGTCTTTCCGTAAGAATACTAGAAGTAAAGAACGTAGAAGACGAAACATTTCCGTCCGTCATCGCCCAAGAACAGTGGAAGGCTTCTGAGGACACGATCACCATTCCCAAGGCAGCTCTACTGGGTAAGTAATTTCATTAATTTTGATTTAATATAAGCGGAATTTCATTTGCGACCAATAATAATGAAAATGAAAAATGTAAAAAGTACACAAAATAGTCTCCTATGAGCTCGAGTAAACTAGAGTTTCGATATAAAAGTGGTTTTGCTTTGGTTTTGAATATTTGTAAATATAAAGGGCCTAAGACATATCGAGCTTTTAAGTTGGTTATTGTTGTGAAAAAAACAAGATAAAAAAAAAATTAAGTTTAATAATAATAATAATAATAAATATACACACATACACACACGGTCGGCTGTTCCTAAAGTAGGCAACTTAATGCCTGTGTTATAGGTAACAACCGACTGATATACATATTACTTAAGTTATTCTGGAGAATCTCTTATCTTCTCTTTCTTATCTTATCTCTCTCTTTCTTAGAGCTCGAGCTTACTGGAACTTACTCTTAAATCACTGTAATGCATTGTGTTCAAACTTTACGATTTGCAGGAAAATATAACCACATTTCTTGCAAACCCCTCGATTAAAGAGTTTTTTAATAATTACCTAATTGACCTAAGCTTGAAGCGTTGTTTTTAAGATCAACAACACATATCTATTAGCAAAGATATTTTCTAAAACATCATGGCATAAACATTACATTTTAGACGATTCTAGGATTATTACCTTCCTTTCTTTCTTCATTCCTTAAGAATAAAAGATTTTTTGTTTCAAGAAAACCACCAAGTCGACCTGGTCAGGATAGTCTTCTTCGCGTTCGATCGCCTAGAAGAAATCCTCCCACCGACATTCGGAAAGAGCCCACAGTTCGCCGCCTACACTTCCGATCCCGCCTCGTCCACCAGCATCAACTCGGAACGGGAGAAAAATAACATCACAAGGGTTTTAAACTCTAAGGTGAAGATTTTAAAACTCAAATTTAATTGGATCTTGAGACATTATTATAGTCTGCTATGGTTAAACACGATCTTACCTGATGGAAAGTGTCGATAAATTAGTGGGAACGCAGTAAGACTGACACAATACTTAGTTTGTCGTTTTTCAAGGACAGTATCCCCTAAATATTTTCAAGATAATGGCTTGGAGCCCACATTTTCGCATCTGACTCGTTTAGAGCTGTACGACGTTTCAATGATAATTTAGGTATTATTAGATGTTCAACATGCTTTTAGAGGCACGGACGAAACAATAAAGCCAAAGGACCTCTAAAGTAGGTCGCCCATTTAGTTACACACTTGGGTAGACGTATAAAATAGAAAACTTTTCTATTCTGTTCTATTGCTTAAACTACGCAGTAATATACGCCCTGTCGCAATAACTGTTTTTGATGAAACCTGGGCCACTGAGCCATCGTAGTGCCTGTTGAAACTGATATCGTCAACAATCAAATCTTTCTTATGTTTGTAGGTTATATCGGCGAGCCTAGGAAACGGCAGGCACATACAGCTCTCGCAAATGGTGCACCTCACTATGAAGCATTTGAAAACTGAAAACGTCACTAACCCAGCTTGCGTCTTCTGGGATTATACTTTACAGTGAGTATACCTCCTCATAACCTCACCCGCACGGGTTGCGCAAACTACCATTTCACCAACATAGTGATCCCAAACGATATAATCACATTTTAGGGATACTCAGCTATTATAGTTTTTGCTAAAAAAACAGTATCGTTGCAAACCCTTCCTTGACTTTTCTAAAAAAAACACTATTAAATTATCGTCTCCATTGACAGCGGCTGGTCGCACGAGGGCTGCCAGGTGGAGTGGTCGAAGCTCACCTACACCGGTTGAGCGTGCTCCCATTTCATCAGCATATCGATCCAGAAAATTGTTCCAGATTCCTCGACCTTTCTAGAAAAAACCATTATATCGTCACCTGTATTCACAGCGGCTGGTCGCACGAGGGCTGCCAGGTGGAGTGGTCGAACGTGACGCACACGGGCTGCGCGTGCTCGCACCTCACCAACTTCGCGATCCTGATGGACGTGCACGGCGTGGCGCTGAGCGCGACGCACCGCATGGCGCTGCGGCTGGTCACGGTGGTGGGGTGCGCCATCTCCGCGGTGGCGCTGCTCGCCGCCATCGTTGTGTTCCAGTGCTTCAGGAACATGAAGGCGAGTTTGATACACCTTTGTTTGAATGTGCATAAACATTCTTCAATCTTGAATTCTTGATGGTACGAAAATGATCACATCGGTCTAGCCTCAACGACCTTTGACGACCTCTGTGGCTCAGAGGAGTTAAACTGCATCGTCAATTAGTATCAGAGAAGATCGCAGTCACAGGCTAACATTTGTAGATAAATTTTAATTATGTTATGTTTTGTTTTTCTGCATTTGTAGTCGGATCGTGTGCTAATCCACAAGAATCTGTGCGTGTGTCTGCTGATCGCCGAGGTGGTGTTCCTGTGCGGCATCGACCAGACCCAGGACAGGATAATGTGCGGGATCATCGCGGGGCTGCTACACTATTTCTTCTTGGCCGCTTTCGCTTGGATGTTTCTAGAAGGTGAGTCTAATAAAACCTGAAGTAGCTTCGCGGTGTGAGAGTGGAATGTTTTTCTATAGCTACAATGGAGTAGGTAGTAGTAAATTTTGATCGGAACGCACAAGGCTGCGGTAAGCGTTTTGCAGCGTCGAACAAGTCCTGGGTTAGCATCCCGGGAAAAAGCATTCCTTTTAAAACAACTACCGGAAAATGGTGAGCGTCATCTATCGGCATATCAGTTAAGCTTTTGCTGCTATGGGTGCTGTTCTTATTTGTGTCTGTGCTTTTCTTATTTTTTTTGTTCCAATTTTTTGTGTTCTTTGTACTGAATTGCACAAGACAAAAAGCAGTTATTCTTTACTTTCGTTTCGATGGTTAATGAAACATTCTCTCCCAGGGTTCCACCTGTACGCGATGCTGGTGGAGGTGTTCGAGCCGGAGCGGCCCAGGGCGCGCTGGTACTGCGCGGGTGCATACCTGGCTCCCGCGCTCGTGGTGCTGGCATCTGCGTCCACCTTCCCCATGGGGTACGGCACCCCGCACCAGTGCTGGCTGACCACCGACCGGTGGTTCGTGTTGAGCTTCGTGGTGCCCGCCGGATTGGTGTTATTGGTAATTCAGACACATTATTATCCCTTAACACTATTCATAGGGGTTTCCTTAGGAAAGTAGGCAATTGCGGTTGTTTCCGATTCCTTTCCGCGTTTACCTTCCCCACGGCATTGGTAATTCAGATACCTTTTATCATCACGTCTCCCAGAGCATTGCCAATGGGTCATCGGCGCGTGAGTATATCAAAGTGAATTAGCAGTTTCTCGGTACCAGTGGAAAGTAGACCAAAAGAACTGGTGTAGGCGTAAAGCCACAGTAACCTGGCCGTATGTTTATACTACAATATCCAACGTGCGCCCTTTAAGGTTTATTAGACCTTGCTACATTGCCATGCTTGCCGAAAACTGATGCCTCATCATACCCGCTCTTAACTGTGGCCAACTATAATTTAAACTGTTCCCTTCAATACTACTGTTCCAAATGACTGTACAATTTATACTTATTCTATTTTTTTTTCAGGCCAATTGGTTATGCTTGATCTTCGTGAGTTACTTGATGTGTCGTCATTCCACGGTCTCTATCAAGGCTAAAGAAAACTCCAAATTGTATAAAATAAGGTAAGCCGAGAAACCTGAACTTTTAAGAGCCTACGATTTTTTGTACTTCTATTTTCACCCACGATTTCTTTAAAAACCTTGGTTTGCACTACAAAAATCAAATTTTCTTCTTCTGATGGTCAACTTTACTGTAACCTTAATTTAGCCGTCTGATCTGCAACTAACGCTAAGATACGAGTTTTATCCCGGGGTTAAAGACTAAACTACTTCTCGAGAACGCAAGCTATCTTTGCGATCAGTGATTTCAACTGATGGTAATAAGTGATGATGCGATGTCTAAGAATGGGTTTAGGCCGTAATTCATCAAGATCATTATTTAGTATGGATTAAATAAGGGGCATGCTTTATAGATGTTTTTGGTTTCCAGGGTATGGCTGAACAGTTCGGTGGTACTGGCAGTACTGCTGGGCCTCACGTGGACGTTTGGTCTACTGTACCTCAACGAGCAGACGGTGGGCGTGGCCTACACCTTCACGATACTCAACTCGCTGCAGGGCCTGTTCATATTCATCTTCTACTGTTTGCAGAATGAAATTGTGAGTAATTTCTATTGAATCTTGTCGAATTAAGTATATTTTTACTAGCTGACGCCTGCGGCTTCGTAAGCGTGGATTTAAGTTTTTAAAAATCCCTTGGGAATTCTATAATTTTTCGGAATAAAAAGCAGCCTATTTCCTTCTCCAAGTCTCATCTCGTCTCGTCTATCTCTGTACCTTTGTCAAAATCAGTTCAGCGGTTTAAGCGTGAAAGCGTAACACAGACAGAATTACTTTCGCATTTATAATATTAGTATGGATGTGGATATCCTATCTGGATAATGACGACGGGGCGGGTGGGGCGTTTGCTCGACCATAGAAGCAGTTATGAGTAACCGAACACTTTTAAAATTACTGCGAATAATTCAAAATAACATAGCTTTTGTTTGCTTATTTCCGTCACAATTAAGCACCATTTACACCCTTTTCTCTAAAATCGAAACCATGGTTACAGAAATTGGTTCTCTATTTTCTTCTTTACGAACAACTTCTTCTCCTATGAAAAACAAAAATCTCTCGGTTTCCAGTTCCAGAAGGAATGCGCCCGTCTCTGTCGGCGCCACCCGTGGCTGTCGTGCTGTCTCACTCTGACGGGCACGCCGCCCACGCAGTCCACCAACCACGTGGACACCAGGCAGGGCTCCGTCAAGAGCAGGCGCTACCACCAGAGCACCGCCGACAACGACGACGTGGTCGACCCCAGGGATGTCACGGTACGCACTTCACAACCTTGTTCCTCCTTCACGGTTCCACCACAGAACAGCCCAAAGACGTGAGCGTCCCACCACAGAACAGCGAAAAGTCTTGAGCGTTCTACCGCAGAACAGCGAAAAGTCGTGAGCGTTCCACCACAGAACAGCGAAAAGTCGTGAGTGTTCCACCACAGAACAGCGAAAAGTCGTGAGTGTTCCACCACAGAACTGCGAGAAGTCTTGAGCGTTTTACTACAGAACAGCGAAAAGTCGCGAGCGTCGAGTCGTGAGTCGTGAGACGTGGGTAGTTCGGATAAACGCGTTAAAGTCCTCAGAAGAGACTTATGTCTAACAGTGGACAACATCTATCAGTCATCAACGATGACGCCCAAGTCTGCCTATTTTTTCGCGTGGTTCCGTACCCGGCGCTGATTTTTTTTAGAAAACACAAATACACAAACAACATCTTCCAACATGAATAGCACTGGGCTTATTTTATTAATATGGTGGCAGTCAACAATTTTTTGTACTTAATTAAGTCTACGCTTTTCTATTATACCTTTCAACCGAGAAGTTATTTAATATTTTTTTAGCGAAGTAATTGATTGATACACAATATGTTATAATACAACAGAATTCGGCAATCAATACACCTGTTATATTACAACAGAATTCGGCAATTAATACACCTGTTATATTACAACAGAATTCGGCAATTAATACACATGTTATATTACAACAGAACTCGGCAAGCACGTCGGTGTCGGCGTCGACGACAAACAACCTCGTGATCAACAATCTCAATGTTGTTGTCAACAACAACAATCACAACAACAACAATGTTATCAACAACGCCTCGGTGGCCTCCCTCGCCGCGGCGGCGGCCGCGCACAGTTACCACACGCACAGAAACCGCAGAAACTCCCAGGATAACCAAAACTTTGGTCCCTCTACCAATTTTGGTCCCACTCTCAACGCCACAGCGTCGAATTTCGCCCACAACATCCCAGAAAGGGAACCCCCCGCCCCCATGACCCATCTACGGAACCCCCTAAACGCGGGCAGCGGAAGATACCCCCAGGGTTACAGACAGAATGTCCAGCAAGGTTCGTACGCATTTCTATGGAGATAGGATTTTCCGAAATTAGAACCTAAAAAAAATTCAATGAACCACCAAAAACACCACTTTGGCTTTTTAAAATTGTGGCTAAAAATTAAAGACAGCTCAATTTTTTTTTCTTTTGTTTGTGTTTTAACTTGTAACCACTTAGTTTTAGTTTTAAGTTTAAGTTAGTTTTTTTATTGCCGTGTCACTAACAATGAATGAGTTACGAGAGCGCGGCGAGTGCGGTAAGTCAGTTTATTTTTTATTTTCTCGATCGATAACCAAAAAAACTAACGCTTTTAAATTTTTCCTCTAACACTTAAAAACTAATCATAACATTTAGTGGTGTGGTGGTTTTAGAAAAGTAGCAATTGCATCCGCTTAATGGGTTGAATATTTTAATATCAACATTAAATTCGATCAATATTAAAATATTATTCCATTCGGCTGAGTATTTAATTTCAAAAAAAAAATCCTATCTCTATAATTGAACGTAATGCGTATGACCTTGAATTCCGATTGTAACTCTATCTTTCGAAATATTCTTTCACAATTAGAAACATATTTAAAATCATCTAGTATTTCCTGACAGTATTTTCTTAAATAACTTCTCGACATGGCTATAATAATATACGATAAGAACTATTTAATTAAGTAGGTAGTATGTACTCGTATTAATATATTGTAGTTTATAATAATAATATGTGTATTTAATATTTATATGTAAATCTTTATATATGCAATCTTTCTAACCATACAAACAGAGCTACAGCTTGCAACCCGAGGTGGCTCGGTGGAACATGCGACCGACCGCGCCAGTTTACGTACCCAACGAAGACGTGAGAACCCCGCAGAACATACCCCACAGCTCGTCGCACACGCACAGCATTGCGTCCATGCATAGCTACAGGAACAATATCGAAGTGCCCAACGATTACCAGAACCTTCGATCGCGGTCGCCATCTTGTTACTCGAACAAGATGGCGGCGGCGTCGGTCGGCGCGACCGACTGGCCGCCCGGCGCGAACCAAGCCAATGTGTGGAAGGTGAGGGGAGGGCGACTGAATAGTGTGTTCGTAATGTTTTTTGCGATTAGTTTTCACGCACTTTAGTAAGATCTCGGAGTTTTGGCCCAGACAGTTATTATAAAAACATCACTTAAAAAACACTAGGCGAACAATGCTGTTAATTTAGTTGTTCGCTATCTCGAAACTAAATTGAAAGATTTTCGTAGTAGCCTTTCGACCCTGAAAGTTGAAAAAACACTTCAAAATCACTAATTGAACGATAGTTAGGTACCTAATTGGTTTTTTACTATCTCTGAAATCTCTTTCCCTGTGTTGCTTGCGGAAAAGCGACATATTATGTTTACATCTGTCAATTAAGTTTAAGAAACTGTAGTCGAATTAGAAGCATTGTAAGAAGAAACAACTTCGACATTTCAAATCTTATCTAATAAAGTAGTCATATTATACATCTTATCAAATAAAGTAGTCAGAACTTTTTGATGTATTAAAATAGATGTTTGAATAACTGAATACCGTTATCAGAAAGCAAACGTGATTCATTCGGAATATTTGAATCCTTGCAACTCCATACAAATTGAATCAAAATATAATATGTATGTAAGTAGGTAATAAATGCTGTCAAATGAGCTTTTTTCAGATTTCAGACTTTTCTCAGATTGGTTAAAACTCGCGCGCAATACTTACCTATCAATTGTTTGTCCAATCCAACAATGTTAAGAACTTAAGCAGTAGGCATTTTCTAGACAAGCGCGTTTCAATTTAAACCTCATCATTGCTTTCGATCAAGCATGATTGTCGTCAAGCGTAAGCCTATCATACGATACAAAAAAACTTAAGAACTACATATTCTTATTTCAATAGTCTAAGCTTTTAGGTGGTAGCACCGAAGAGACCTTACTTCAGTGTACGCTAACTGCATGTCCATAGAGTTGCATGTTTCACTCGACACGCATATTTCAAAATAGCCCATCCCACCTCCTTCTAATGTTATAACACCTTCATTTCATTATCTGTGCTCGTTTGTACGGAATCAATATCTTCATAAACATTGTTTAAACATCAACAGATTTATGAGCATACTTTACTTATCAATATTTTAAGCACTTACATACTTAATTAGACATAATGTGGATTACAAATATTTTCAAACAAGAATCGCGCTTCTATCAATTTTTAGATTTTAAAGTTCTCAATGTTAAGATTACTGATTTTTGTAAATACAGACTTCGCTTTTGAAACGTTTAGATGTTTCACCAATTAGCATTTGATAATTATTATGTCTTTATACGTAAAGTAGAAGTATTAACAGCTGATAGAAAGCAAATGATATAGGTATAGATGTCTACATTAGATCGACTTGAAATAATTGAGCTGTCTTTAGTCAAGATTCCATCTGTAACAATCATGTTTTGATATGATATTATAGATTTTTTTCGCTAACTCGAATTATATCGCACGATATCGTATGTAGTATCACTCACATGCGTTTCTTTTTCTACAGAACACTTCTTCTAAACACCATCCGGGGAACGCGACAACACTCCCCCACCACGACACGCTCTCGCGTCAAATGGCCCAGCAGAGCCACATCCACGGCCCGTACCCCGAGTGCGAAGCCCAAATCGCCCCGGCTTCCCCGCGCCACGTCATCAAGGACGAGGAGAGCCCGCTCCACTACCCCCAAGGCCACCAGACAACCAGAAGCTACAACCACGACTTCAGGAACCCGCACGTCTACATGTCCCAGCACTCCCCCGGAAGCCAGGAGATGATCTTCCGCAAGCACTACAAAGAGGAGAATCGGCGCAAGCACCACCACCACCACGGGCAAAACGTCAACCACACGTACTCCGAGATCGCCGCCCAGCAGGGGAGGGTGTACCGACGGGGCTCCGAGGAGTTCCGGGTGATCCAGGACGACCCGGTCTACGAAGAGATCGAGAGAAACGAGACCCTCATGTCTGACGTGTCCGATGATAACTCCGGCCCGGACAACTGCAGACAGAACCCCGGACACCACGGCTCGTCGAGCTCCAAGTTCTTCGGCGACCATCGACCGTTGATCTCCTACAGCCCGGGGGAGAGGCACCATCACGAGCCGGAACACTACGGGAAGTACGGAAAGTGGGACACTCTTGAAAGGACCTACGATCCGAGGCACGCTTACGAGAGCGGGCGCCTGATGCATCCGTACCACCAGCCTCAGGAGAACAACATGAGGGCGCTGGCGGCGGTCCTCAACGGAGAGAACAACGTGGTGTGCCACCTGGAGCCGCACAACTCCTACGACGTGTACCAGCCCCAGGCCGGCAACCCGAGGACTGTGTCGCAACCCAGTTTCTAAACGAGCCCGGTTTCTGAACGAGCCCGGTTTCTGAACGTGCCCGGTTTCTGAACGAGCCCGGTTTCTGAACGAGCCCGGTTTCTGAACAAGCCCGGTTTCTGAACGAGCCCGGATTCTGAACGAGCCCGGTTTCTGAACGTGCCCGGTTTCTGAACGAGCCCGGTTTCTGAACAAGCCCGGTTTCTAAACGAGCCCGGTTTGATCCGACCGGCGAATGTTCATCGAGTGATAGTGATTCGAACGTTCCGAAGACATTGGATATGATATTGTTGTACAGATATAGCGAATGAATTTTTCTATGAACGTAGTAGACATAGAAGTTTTTAGTGTCACGATCGTGTGATAGCGTTTACGTAGATCCTTGCCATAACGTGGACTTTAAATTAACATATATATATATATTATATTTATAGACGGTTAGACGTAAACGTAAGTTTAAATCACTTTTTCCACTGTGATCCTATTTAAATATAACGGCTCAACTTCGCGACCGCGTCTCGTTCGTCGCGCGCTGTGTTCGAGCTACATCTTGTATATACTTAGCGTTTAGTGAATAGATTTGTATTAACTTCCCGTGTGACCTTACTATTTCTACTATCGGACTTCGGAGGATATCATTCGGAATCGTGGCATTTTTCAATAGTGCATTTTATTTTTTAGGTTTGAAAATCTGTGATGTTTCATTTGTAACTATAAGTTTCTTTTACGCCTTTGACTAATTCACTGCCATACAATGAATATAAAATTATTTTGCTATAATCCGCTAACAGTGACAAAGGAGATGTCCCAAAATTGCCCCAGAGTCGTTTTAAGTTTGTATAGTGAAAAATTACCAAGAGACCTAACTTTATAAATCTAATAAAATTACTTTATAATTATTATTTTGAAAGACAAAAATAGAAACCTACGAACTAGCAGGGTTTTTTAAAATCATTCTAAAAAGAAGTATTTTTATTTCCTGTTATTGTTTACTGCCTTCCTGTTTTATTTACAGCTATAGTCTGATTTTTATTTGACGTGAAGTTTGATGACTTTTAATGTTGCTAGAGATAAAACAGTTCCCACAAAAAAGATAATAAATTGAAAACTTACGTAAATAAAAATCAATTGCTTCATGTAGATATGACAAATGCCTGACAGATACTTCAGGTACTTTAGTAGAGGTAAAATCGAAATTCAGTTAGTAACCCTGTTTTTGATACAAATAACTCATTCTATTTTTGACATGTCAAAATAACAGACAGTTGTTGTCATGACAACAAATGTCTGTTATTTTTAAATGACAACTGTAATTAAAAATCAGATTATAGTGATTGATGTCCGATACAATACAAGCAAGTATCTACTCGATACTTTTGTTTCGATACCGAATACTTTTGGTATCGAATCACTACTTTCTTGGTCTTACTTGGTATCGGAAGAAAAGTATCAATTCGAATCGATGCGCAGAAACGAGTTTCTAATTTTTTTTTTTCAAAAAAAAAAAAGATCCGACTTCAATCGATTCGAACTAAAAAGTTTAAAATAATATTTTATTTATTTAGATTGACGATTAAACTACCTAACTCGAATAATATATAATTTTTCGAAGTCGGGGATAAATGACTTTCATATTTTTCTAGTTGAATATGTGCCCCCCGGATCCCGGACAGTTTCGCGCTTCGCGGCTATCATGGTTCACCGCGCTCGCCTTCAAAAGTGGATACCTAATCTGACTTTACTTGCATTTACTTTTACATTTACTTTTTATTTTACATGAATTGCATGTGGTTTAGCGCCGACTCCAAAAAATTATATATTATTTCAATTAGGTGGTTTAATCGTAGTATCGTTAAATCGTAGTAGTCACATACATACTCGTACATACGGATCGAACACAGAACCTCCTTTTTTTGAAGTTGGTTAAAAAACTGGCCACATGCAGTGTGGTCTGCGTTTCAAATAAAATGACGAAACTACTTTTAGGTTTTGACATTATTTTAAATCTTTAACGTTTATCAGCGAACTGACAGTGATCGAACTATATTTTTGGCCCGACTTTTTTGTACAATGTGTATCATTCCACCAAACCGTACCGAATGATATTGATCGATAAAATTAGCAACTGAATCGTATACTATTGTATCGATCTACATAAGTATCGGATTTGGATCGTGACCAACATCCCTATACAATAGGAACTTCGTTGAGCTGCATGTTTGCGCTTATGTGATTTTCTTGTATTTTACCAATTTTACTCTGTTTTGTGTAATTCTTCCAGTCTGCGTCAAGTAATTGACCATTAGTTCATACTCCGCAGTGCTTATATAAGTTTACATCAGAACATTCGTGAGCGAAACGTGAATTAGAGATTTTGACTCTGTTGTGTTGTGACATCTCGGCGGCAATGGCGTTTCATAATCGTTGTATTAATTATACCATTACTTTCCATGATCCTATCTCGAAGAGTGCTTGGATTAATATCAGCAGTTGGACAGTTCCAAATATCACTAAGTACGCCGTTAAATACCAAATAATACTTTGTGTTCGTTAAATTATCTGTAGTAAATATTTTTTAACTTTTTAGGTAGGATATTTTTAGTGAGATGTTAGGGTACTCAATAAGCAATAACCATACTATCTAGGGTCAAGAATACTATTTATTATTAATTTACACAGAAAAACCAATCCAAAGTTAAAAGTTTCATCGTGACGCATAAACTTTTTTTCTAGGGCAAACAATGTATTGGGGATGGGCCATCTCCTTTGTAGGCACAACACCACACAATCTTGTAGGCACAACACCACACAATCTTGTAGGCACAACACCACACAAATTCACCACAAAACAAACTCGACGATCGTTTCGCTCCGACACCGGAGCATCTTCAGGAGATGTCGACTTCACAACGGACGATTGCAAAGTGCAATCGTCCGTTGTGAAGTCGACATCTCCTGAAGATGCTCCGGTGTCGGAGCGAAACGATCGTCGAGTTTGTTTTGTGGTGAATTTGTGTGGTGTTGTGCCTACAAGATTGTGTGGTGTTGTGCCTACAAGATTGTGTGGTGTTGTGCCTACAAATTTGTCACTGTTAGCGGATTATAGCAAAATAATTTTATATTCATTGTATATCATGGAATTCCGCAAAGTAACGCCTGCTTCCATTCAACATTTAATTCACTGCCATTTTATAAAATGGGTGATTCATATATTACGTCACAAAAATTACTTTTTAACGTTCGGACATAATATCGTAAGGTCGTGACAGTAAATCCTTTCCCAGGATTTTAAAGTAGCTTAGCATTTTATTATGTTTATCCTCCTACTAGCTTTTGCCTGTGGCTTCGCCCGCGTGAATTTTGGTTTTTCACAAATCCTGAGGGAATCGTGGATTTCTGGTTCCCGTTCCCGCTGCCTTTTCCAACCTTTATACTTACTTTCAAGGTAGTTTGCTATAGTGATCTACCTATAGCTGTAGATACAGATTTCGGGTTTTTCAAAATCCCGCGGGAACTGTGAATTTTTCCATGATAAAAAGTAGCCTATGTTTTAAGTCAGGGCATATTCTATCCATTCCGAATTTCAGCCAAATCGGTTCAGTAGTTGCGACGTTATAGAGTAACAAACATCCAAACATCCAAACATCCACACTTGAACACATTTATAATATTAGTAGGGTAAGTCTCAAATCAGTCTTGTTAGTTGCTTTACCAGATCGAGGCAAGATGGAGATTCCAGAACATAACCATTCCGAACTTGATAAAGACGTGTGACGTAATATAAAATTTACAACCCAAGTGCTAATTTGTGTAGTTGTTTTTAATTAACCGTACGGCAACTTTGTGGCAACTTTTTCATGGAACTCTAAAATCCATCCAACCTATTATAGACTGACACCACTCGATGTTGTGCACGTTTCTGTACATTAGAGCATAGTGTTAAACTAATACTTAATTAAAATTAATCGTTTCTATTGATGGGAAATGTCCTTCATCTGTTGAGTTCACATACAAAGTTTACGATGTAGTTTACGCTTATAATAATGCGGCGGAATCTATTGCTTTCTTGTTTATTTTTTGCGAGTCAAATCAACAGTGATGCCATTTTAATTTTACTTCGAAAAAAAAAAATACGTTAAATTGCTTACGTTTTTAATACATGAATATATCAAGTCAAGTCAGTGATTCACAGCTTAATTTTCCATCTTTGAAATTGACACTTATATAAGTGTTTTTCTAATAATGTGCGAGTACTCACTCTATCGTAGCTACGTAACTACTCGAAATTTTATCAGTTTTTAACCCCCGACGCAAAAACGACGGGGTGTTATAAGTTTGACGTGTCTGTGTGTGTTTGTGTGTATGTGTGTGTCTGTCTGTTCCCCTGTAGCGCTCAAACTGGTAAACTGATTTGAAAGCGGTTTTTTTTGTTTGTAAGGTGAATTAGTCGAGAGTTATGTTAGTTATGTTTGATGAAAATCGATCCAAGATGGCCGCCGCTACAAAATCGTGAAGCCAACGGTCGTGCGCCCGACCTCTCTCCGGTCGTGTCGCATCGGCGTCCCATCGGACTATGAGAATGACCCTATGAGAGTGTAAACCTATTTGCATAGACATTTGTGGACTATAATATCTCTAAGTTCAGAAATGCAGGAGATTTTCAGGAATTCAATAGATTTTGTTGCTTAAAAATAAGCGTGAAAATTAGCAATGAATTTGAACAAAAGTAAGACGATTTATTTTAAGAGATAAGTCACCCTCGTGCGCTCCCGAGCACACCCCATGCAAACGAAGTTCGATTGTTATTTGAATATCAACAAATCAGAGTCAATGAATTCCAAGTCAAAAAAAGATACGCAGTAGAAATTAATATATTTTGTGTTTGTGGTTTAGCAGATTGACTTGAAAATATGTAAGTTTCAAACATGCACGGGCTCAAAGTAGTTTCTAGACTGCGTGTCTTTGAAATTTCATTGATTCAGATTTGGTTAATATTAATAAAAGAATCAAACTTCGTTTGTGTGGAGCGCTCTAGCGAGAAATTTCTCGTAACATTTTATTTTATGCCATGACCTATTTTATATGAGAAATAAAATAAGGAATTGTTTTTAATAATTAAAATTGATACAGGTACAATAATAGAATGAACACTGATTTCTTGTATATTTTGGATCGATTAAGCAATATATTAGACTGAAGTGTTTCATCAAAATGTTAGCACATTCCCTTAAACACATAATGTATCATTTTGAATCGCCAACATTTTTGAAACACTTTTTAAGAGGAAATATTATAATAAAAAAATATAATATTATTAGTCTAGGAGCTGGTGGAGGATTTGTTCAATGTGCTTCCCGATTCAAATTTTTCTTAAAAATATTTAAGATACGTACTTATTAGATAATATCGGCAAGCTGTCGTATGTTAATTTTTTACCTTCAGCATACACTTAATAATATTATCGACTACTGAAAATCTAGGGGTATGTAACTAAATACGTGAATGAATTGCTATTTTTTTAGGTTTTTATGTCATGAAGTGGAAAACTTAGTCTCTCCGCAAATATTTACTTGATGAAGATAATGTAGAGCATAATGTTTGCCTTGTGTCCGAATAACTAAATTTAAAATTGTTGAAACTAACCTAAAACATCAATCGTAAAAGCGCGTCATAATGAATCAAAGTTAATAATACTTTATTGTACACCAAGTAACAAAATAATAAAATAAACATTAAATATATAGCTATGCAAACAATTGTACATTTTCGTTAGATAATAATTGATTACCAGAAATACTGCTGCATACTTATTAGCTATTTTAAAAACAGAATGGTATTTTTACGACCAAGGTTGTTCCGCTAGGTTATCGATATCTAGTTTGTATCATATAACAATATGTTTATGTAAAGTTTGGATCGTTTTGAACTAATATGAGCATATCGTTCGCCACCTCTTGGTCTAGGCGTGGGAATGTTTATTTTTTGTAATTGGGTGTACTAGTCCAACTTCTCTCCCACTTGTCTTAACTAAATGTAATTTGTACATGAGTCTGTGTATTTCTGTTATAGCGGGTGCTCTATTTATTTGGGACAATATGGGGTCATCTGAAACCAAACGCGATACGGGAAAAATATTTATGGTGACTTGTATGTTTTACTTAAATATAAAACTTACGTAGTTAAATTTTTGGTCAAGCTTAAATTTATAGTTAAGTACTTATTCAAATAGGTAATTGAGACTTTTTTATCATGGATCAAATCAAATTTAATAAGTGATTCTAAACACAGAAGTTTAAAGCCAGAATCCTGGGCACATTGCCTCGTTGCAATAATAGTTGTAGGTTTAGGTTTTTTTAGTGTCATTTTTTATTTTTATTTTTTGAATGCACTGTATTTTTGTTAGAATCAATTCATTCGGAAGAGGAAGTTGATTTTCAATAATAAATATTCGTATTTCTTCGCACATTCTGTAGAGTTTTCTACAGGAAAATTAGAAAAAGTCACCAAAGGCAGTTTTCCGATATTTTGTTTGGTGTAAGATGACCCCATACCGTCCCAAATGAAAACACCATGTATATTATTTTTTGTTTTGATTGTATTTTAATAACGTTGAGTATATTAATGTAAAGTAGGACGAACAGAATGTGTAAATAATTTAAAGTTTATATAAATAAAGAGGGGCTGTTCAGAGAACAACCGCAAAATGATGCAAGTTTTTCATTATTTACAATTCCTTTTTTTTATTATTAACTGACTTTGATATAACGAAATAAAAAATTTCCATGTCTTGAAACTAATGAACCAATTTTAATGAAAATTGCACTGTTCCCTATGTTAAAAAATTACGCAGATCGGTTAATAAATTTCGGAGATATCGGTGTACATAGGTAGAAAAACACAACTCCTTCTTTTTTGAAATTTGGTTAAGAAAGTAGCCTATGTTACTCCTTGGTTAATCTTCTACTTGTTTGTGAAAGTCCCGCCAAAATCATCGGTTCAGCCGTTCCGAAGATTAGCCCGTTCAAACAGACAGACAGATAAAAATTTTAAAAACGTGTGATTCAGTTATGGTAGGTACAGTTTAAATAACCATATGAGCTTAATATGAGGTAGTTATTTCGAAATTACAGACAGACACTTCAATTTTGTTTATTAAGTAGTATAGATTAGTAGGTATTAAGCACTTAATAATACCTATGTACCTCCTTGCAATATTTATTATATATTTTTTTTTTTAATTCAACTACAAGTTAGCCCTTGACTGCAATCTCACCTGATGGTAAGTGATGATGCAGTCTAAGATGGAAGCGGGCTAACTTGGAAGAGGTATGCATACCCCTGATCGGTTTCTACACGGCATCGAACCGGAACGCTTAATCGCTTGGCGGCACGGCTTTGCCGGTAGGGTGGTAACCAGCCACGGCTTAAGCCTCCCACCAGACATATTAGGTAGGTATGTGCGTCAGACTGTTTTAAATTGGTTCTTGGAATTTCGCACTTTCCAATTTAGCATAATATGGTATTAAGGACAATATGTGTACCTAATTGCTTTATATCCTTATGGAAGTACATACCTATTTTGTTAGATTATTCAATCTGGGTCCATTAACCGGGGTTATGAATCCTGTAAGTCAGTCTGCCTTCACAAAATGGACATATGGAAAAACGAACTGTAGTGACCAACAAAAAACAATAGAGGAAATGGTTGATGCTAGAAAGTAATTAGGTGTATCAGTTGTAGGTACTACCTGACTGCCTCGTTGGTCCAGTGGTTAGCATATGCGACTGCAGATCACGAGGTCCCGGGTTCGATTCCCGGGTCGGGCAAATAATTGTTACGAATTGGGTTTATCTGTCAAAAAATTCTCAGTGCTAGCTCGGAGTTGGTAGTTGGCGGTATTTCACCTTCGTGCCTCGGAGAGCACGTTCAGCAGTCGGTCCCGGTTATTTAATCACTATCATGTTGTAATAGTCCTTAAAGCCCGCCAACCCGCATTGGAGGAGCGTGGCGGGTCTAAATCCTACTCTCCTATGAGAGAGGAGGCCTGTGCCCAGCTGTGGGATATAAAAGGCTGTAGCGAATGATATGGTGGTGGTGGTGGTGGTGCTACTCGTATGCAATATTATATATTACTAGCTGTTCCCCGCGACTTCGTCCGCGTAGATATAGGTTTTTATATAGGATCGGATTGGATCCTTTAATCCTTTTTTGAAGCTATACTAAATGTAGCCTAAGTTACTCCTTATAACATCACCTATCTGCCATTGAAAGTTCCGTCTAAATCGATCCAGTCGTTTCGGAGATTAGCTGGAACAAATAGACAGGCCGACAAACATAAATTTAAACGCACGCCAGTTTAAAATAAGCCATACGTACAAAGTTCCGGGCCCAAGTTATTTAATATGAATGAGTGAAATCGAACTACGCGTTAATGAATTACAGCTAAATACTCATTTTGACTTTATTCCCCTCTCCCAAGGGAACCGTGTTGAATGTAGGGATAAAAAGTATTCTATGTCCTACCTCGGAGTATAAACTCAAATCATACCAAGTTTCATTCGAATCCATTCAGTAGTTTCGGCGTGATACGCGGCCAAGATACAGACAGACAAACAGACAGATAAAAATGAAAAAAATTACAGTTTTGGCTTCAGTATCGATTATAGAGTGCCCTCCAAATGAAATTTTCAAAATATCTTCAATGTACAGAATTGGATCTGTTACAGTTTTATTATATTACTAGATGATGCCCACGGCTTCGCCCGTGTGGATTTAGGTTTTTAAAAATCCCGTGGGAACTTTTGATTTTACAGAACAAAAAGTAGCCTAGTCCTAGTCCCCAAAACGGAAAAATTCCGTGGGATCCCTACGATTTCGGGATGCAATTCCTTACAGCATCCGGGTTGAGAAGTTGGATATTATGTACCTACTCGAGTTCATTCAACGATAGTCTTTAATTGGTACCCCCAATATCAATTTAAATAACCGACAGTTCCTAAATCCCATTAGTTTTGGGGATCAGGTCCCCTACAGCATCAGGATTGAGGAGTTGGAATCCGTAGGACAGTGTCGCAATGTTTCTACAAAAATACGCAAATCGGTTCAGAAATCTCGGAGATATCGGTGTACATAGGTAGAAAAACACAACTCCTCCTTTTTTGAAAGTCGGTTAAAAAAGTAGCCTATGTTACCTACTCCCTGGTTAATTCTCTACTTGTATGTGAAAGTCCCGTCAAAATCGGTTCAGCCGTTTCGAAGATTAGCCCATTCAAATAGACAGACAGACAGACAAAAATTTTAAAAACGTGTGATTCGGTTATGGTGCCTTTCAAATATCCATATGAGCTTAATATGAGGTAGTTATTACGAAATTACAGACAAACACTTCAATTTTATTTATTTAGTATAAATTGTATGTACCAGTAATAGATAAATCGACGCAAACACTTAACGCAGGCAGACTGATATATTGGAGAGTTGCTCTTCATCCAGTGTATCAAGAATCGGCGAATTGTAAGATCGTCACTTACGTTACCAGTAGGTATAAATTAAAAATTAAAAAAAAAACCCCCGACATTCGCCATTTTGTGGCGGCGGCCATCTTGGATTTGCATAGTGCTATTCTACTAGTCAAGACCTTTCATTTGATTCCCATAAGGGAGTTGTGAAAAAATATGTGATGCCATTTTGTAGCGGCGGCCATCTTGGATTGATTTTCATCAAACATAGCTAAAAACACTCTCGACTAATTCACCTTTCAACCAAAGAAAACCGCATTCAAATCGGTTCAGCTGTTTGAGCGCTACAGGGGAACAGACAGACACACACACACACACACACACACAGACACGTCAAACTTATAACACCTCGTCGTTTTTGCGTCGGGGGTTAAAAAGGTTTAAAAACAGAAGACACTAACTACGGCTAAGACGCGCGACGCAAACTTATCCAACGCGGGTTTTTTTATTCATCTTCAAGTTAGCCCTTGTGCCTTGACTGCGAGCTCGCCTGATGGTAAGTGACGATGCGATGTCTAAGGTGGAAGCGGACTAACCTCGAAGAGGTAGGTATATAGTAGTTTTTATATTTAAACCCACACCCCTGATCGGTCTCTACACGGCATCGTGCCGGAACGCTAAATGGCTTCCCGCCTGGCGGCATGTATTTGCCGGGGACTAGCCGCGACAGAAACCTCCCGGTGAAGACGTACGCGACAAAGTTTTGAAAGTTCACAATCTCCAAGGCTTGCTAATAGCGAGATTCTAACTGGGAAAACCGACCACTCAAAATTTAAAAACATTATTATAGGTACATGGGATTGAAAATTTATTTCATAAATCTTATGACACAAAACTGTTAGTTAAATTTTGACAATATTCATCAAGTTACGGCAGACAGACAACAATTCAACTTAACACTAGAATGTTTGTATAGAAACATTTCATAAATCGCAATCCAAAAATAACTCAAAAGCAAACGGGAGATCTTTGAAAGGCACACTAGTCTTACAATCGAACAGTTGCCCCAAAATGAGATCTAATTTTGAAAACTCTACTTCCAACTCTTTTTCTAACACTTACGAACGAAAATTTAAAAAAAAAAAAACCCTCCATCTCTTATCCTTCGACATAATACGTTTCGTTAAAAAAATGGGTAGGCCATGATGAATGGTTTAAAAATAGCTTTAAAAATCCTACATTTAAGCACCACCCGCTAAACCTAGTAAAATCCACTTTTTTTTTATAAAAAATATAATTTTGAACGAGATCTAAACGATGTCAAGAAAATTTCACAAGTACGTTAATATTTCGAAAAAATACACTGAAATTACATAGACTATCTATCTACTTAAAATTATAATTTGATGATAAACGTAGAAAAACGTTAGGCACTTAAATTCTCTAAATTGACCTAATGAAAACAGTTAATAAAGATAGGTATCTATTATCATAGTGTTCGTTACAGGCACAATATTGTATTTAAAGTTATTTTCTGTCATTAAAAATAATTAAAAATATTTTTTTAAATACATGCAGTGCAGACCCATAATTACGATGTACCTAATAATGTCACAACTGGTAAGTGCTACTTTATTTTTAACATATTTCTTCAAAAATTCGTTGCTTATTTGAAATTTCACTTTGAAACCAAAAATATGTTTGAAACTGTCAATCCAACAAGACTACTGAGTCAAATTTTAGGACTAGATTTAGAAAAAGCAAAAGCTTCTGTATGAATAAAATATGCGTTGACCATTTTTAGTTCTAACAATAACGATATTGTATCAGTTCAAAAACCTCTCCATCCAAGGGCAGACCTCAAAACATTTATGAAGGTCCATTGTATGCCTTCGATTTACATTTTCCATTGTTATTTTACTGGCAGTTCAACACCCTATTGATTGAAGAATTGCTTTTATTTAGACTCCAAAAAGCATCTTAATCATACATTTCATCCATTCTGCACAAATTAGATAAAAATTACGAAAAATTACGATTGATACAATATGAATTACGAGTATTGATAAAATTAAATGTAAAAATTGTGCCTGTGGTATATTTTTAACTACTTACAACTGAAAACATTCCTTACACACTAAATTTTTAGACCTAATTTCGAAAATAAATGCCATTAAAAAAAGGAAATTAATGAAAACGCGGTCTTAATTAATAATTTAAAATATTCAGATAGAATATTTTAAATTATTAAATTAAAAAGAGTCGATACTATAAAACACAGTTTATAGACATAACATACCTATACTCTAAAGTATTTTAAGAAGTACATAGAAGCTATATAAATAATTATTCGACCACACGTAGGTATACATAAACATTAGAAATTATACATAAGTAGATTTTATAATATTAAATCAAATTTAAATTTTAGATTTAAACCAAGTTTTTATTGCAGAACAAACATCGACTGAATGTAATCTCAACTGGGATAAATCCAAAACCACGAAATGTGAAATGATTTTTAAACTAGATGTACTAAAGTAAAAAACAATGTACATTGTCACACTCACGGCACACAGCACAAGGGTTCGCAGTCTTCAACTGAATGTATCACAATAGAGACGAACACTACACTTAAAGCCCCATTTAATTTAAATACGAAGAAATCAAATCACAGGATCAGAAATCAGAATCAGATCATCAAACGTCCAAAATGAGGAAAAAGAGAAAACTGGAGCTCAAAACGGGCGATTGCTATGAGCACCCGCAGCTCTCGACGACCATTCCAGGTATGGTTCCATAGATGATGTTAAGATCGTGATCGAAGTAGAGCATAGAGATGCTGCTCATCTTTCTCGGAGCACAACACGGTCCCCCACTTCCCTGAGGAGCTGCTAAGTGTACTAAGTGTGTATGGGGGTACTTCTGCAGGAAGCTGTAAGGACATTCTCCGCTACAGTAGTTGGCGTCGTATTGCTTCGGGGCGATGATCCAGTCCCACCCGAACTCTTCAAAGTTCACTGATAAAGGGTATCGGCAACACCGGACCTCTTTCGAGTTCTCGGTACAATCCATACCGATCATCCGCCGCGTCCTTTTGTGCGAATTATCTCTTAGACTAACTTCTATGTATGGCATCTGAAACAAGTTACGTCTTTATGTTATTGTTTTATTTTTATTATCTTATCTTTTTTGTAATTAACCTACTTATGAGCGAAGGTCTCTGCCAAATTTTTCAATTGAGCTGATTCTCTAATTATTTCTATAACCGCTATCTATTACGACATGATAATATTATACGTAGATCCATGCTTTTAAAAATCAATATTTTTAATTAGATGAACTTGACCGTAATCACAAACAAAAAGTTTATCAAAACTACTTAATAAATACAACTTCAATAACTGACTCTATATTTGCCTTAAATTTTGGCAGTCGGTCATTACAGAAATCATCGATAGAATCCGTCGATTGACCCATTTATTGACCCGTTAATGGGTCAATTCGATATACACCAGTAAGTAGTCTGATATCAAAATTACGCGAGCTTCTTTTAAAAAGATAAATGACTTTTTTATTGCTATATGCAATGTTAAAATTGATATTTATGAGAGAGTGAAAAATGATTCACAGTGAATGTTGTTTAAGTGAATTATGAGTGATCATTAGCTGAATAATAATAACGTCTTTCATGCAACGTATTTCAAGTTTCAATTAGGTAGTGTCAAGGTAAAATTGCAAATTATAATATAGTTTTTTGTTCTGAAACTTTTTTCGTCAAATGTATTGCTGATATTATATAGATATATAAATATATAGATAGCTATACACTTAGGCTGAATAGATTACTATTTTGATGAGCAAGTTTTTATGTGTATTCATATAACTTATATATATTAATCTAATTTTTCAAGTCAATCTTATTAAGGTTTACTTAAGCTCAAAATAAGTTTATAATCGAAATAGCTGTGGCAGCTTTGTAGCTACTTTGGTTGTCAAATTTTATTGAAGTTTTATATTTGTTCCACGGATTTGTTCCTAGTCGTGAACAGTTTTTTCGCAACCGAACGTAAATTAATTGCCAAACACAGGAGGTTTCAGCTTACCAAATCATTATTAGATTCTGAGCTTGGATGTGGTACCACTAAGCTCATCCTATTCCTTGAGTCTTGTACCCTCACGACTGTCGCTAGGTTTTCCCGTGGCAACCTGAAGAACTCCGCGACCATATTTGTCACATTAACTTTAACCCATTTCCCGAGCTTCAAATCTTTTCTAGACAACTTCACAGCACTCTCTGCGTATGGCACAGATGCTTTATTCCCCTGACTGTTTCTGGTTATTCTATTAACTTGTATGTTCACAGTAGTGTGGTCTTCAATTAAAGTAACATTAGTTCTAGCTTCTAATTCCTGGATATGTATACTCAGGATTGCTTCGTTGACTTCGTTCTGAAGTACTTTGTCGGTGAACTTAAAGTTGATGACCTTGAGCCCTTTGAAGCGATTGTGGCGCGATGCGTCTGAAAGTACGAGAAAATCACTTATTTAGAATTGTGCAAATGTTTTGCGGCTTAACTTTATAGTTACAAGATCTAAATTACTCATGAATATATGTATTCATTTAATACCAAGATTTAATAAACGATTATGACATTAAGGTAAAGAAGCCAAGTTGTACATACCCCTAAAATTTTAAAACAATAACAGAAAGTAAAATTCTACAAAATAATCATATTTAACCAATAATTAAAATAAAAATGTACGCACGCAATAAAGCCGTTTAAATAAATGAATATACCTAATAATAGTAAATAATGATACATCACGGAAAATCATAGTTTCCTTATTTAACAACATCGCAAATTCTCATTTTTACAATTCTTTCAGCTAACAATCATAATCATAGAATAGAATTCCAGGGCCGCCAACCCTGAAAACTATTCTATGTCCTTTCGTTCATCACTTTTCATACCTTTTGCGAAAGTTACGAAATAATTAAACCATGATCTATCCTGTTGTAATGGAGTACCTAGATACAATAATATAGTAAGGTTTATCTCAGTTTTGTTTACAGCAAGTACAGTTTAAAGTGATACTTTTTATTAAAAATTAACTTAAATTATTATTTAACTAAAAATTTAAGTTAATTTTTACTATTTACAATTTATTAAACTATTTATTATTTAACTAAAAATAGTTTACTAAAACTATCGATAATAATGAAATTAGTGAACATGATTTGTTGTTTCGGCGATACTGTTTCTCTTCCGATGTCAACTGTAACAAAGAGAAAATAAAATATGTAAGCATACAAAAAAAGTTTTGCTATTTACTTATATCGTAGTTACTACATACTCGTATACATATATCTACTTATGAGAGTTTAAGTGAATATTGAGTATAAGTCGAGCGTCGCTGGGTTGTACGCGCAATTGACGTACGCGACCGATATCAGCGTAGGAGGAACCCAGACCTCAGACCGTGCTAGGATCGCTTTGAATATCAGAAAGTCTACCGCCGTAGTTTGACAGATACAGCATTTAATAGTCAGGCAGCCGAGGAAAAAATTTTTTAGTGATTAATAACAAGCTGAATCTTCGTGAGTAGGTTTGCTTCGACGAGACGACCAAGTTTTTTATTTATCTATGAAAATTCACGATGGTTGTAGCTACTCGAGTGCGCAGGTGTTAAACATTTTGATTCGCTCGGGTGGAAAATCGTGCCACTTTTGTAGGACTATGTATGTATTTCATTATAGAAGTATTTTCTAAGCTGCATACACAAAATCAGCTAAGTAGTTATATGTGCCTCGAATAAAGATTTTTCTTTCTTTGTTTCAATAAAACCTGATACTTAATTTGACTGCGGCCTAAATCTGTTCGGTATGAAAATCCAAAGTTTGCAAACTATACCTACCATTAGTACGACTTTGCACATTTCGACAACTTTAATAGATTTCGAGCATTGTAACACTCAAAGCAAAGTGGACCTCCAAGGAGAAGCTTTTGTTAAAGGTAGAAATTTTTGTTTCGCAAAGATTCCGCTTAGAATGCGAGCTGAAGATGTATGGAGGAATTTGAGCCTAAACTAGGTCCATTTTATCGACGTTATACTTAATATTTATACCCTTGATAGTTTACACATTACCACGGTTCATCTGTCGAAATCTAAGCTACTTAGTGTTAGCGACCAGAACAGCATCTAGATTCGAGTCCCGCTGATTCGAAATAAAATCAAATCAAATCAAATTTATGCAAAATTGGTACACTATACACTTTTTGAACCTCAATTTTTACAATTACATAGAAGTGAGGTAATGGTGATAATCACTTTACTTAAAACTAAAACTACTAGGGTTCCAAACGCGCCCTGGTCTATGAAGAGTCCACAAAAACCGGCAGAGTTCTGCTGGTTTATTTATGATATAGGTATGTATTTAATTTAACATAAAGATGTTTCGATACTCGAAATCCATCAACTTTGTCGAGATATGCGAACTCGCGCTAAACCTGCTGGCCAGGTGTTAAGGATTGGTTAAAAATATCGAGTTCGTTCATCTAACACAGAAGGCCGATTCCCGCCCACCTGTAATTTACTACTAAATCAGCGCACTTTTTCGCGAGCTATTTAGAATTTACCTACGTGGGCAAATTTATCCCGTTTTGACAGTTTGTATACAGATCCGTCGTCGAATGTTTAGAATTAAGTCTCCTTTGTTTGTTGCTACTAAAACTCTAAAGTCATCTGTTTTGCGTTAGTCTAATTTAGACTTTGTGTTAGTTTGATTTTCTAGAAAATTTCCGCTATCTTTTTTTATACCTAAGTACGTGTTTTATATCAGTGTCATCATTAATTAGGTGATTGGTGAATTTTATAGTAAAATCTTAGGTATAATATAATATACTTCTTAGCAACACGCAATATTTCTACCTTCTGATGACGTACCTATCTTATCTTCAACGTTTTTTACAAGGCAGAACTATTCTAATTCAGGAATAAAGACTTTATTCAATTTAGGTAGATATGATTGTAGGTACCTATATTGTAAGGTTAAAATAATAAATGCTGTTTTAATAATTACCAGTAAATAAACATACACACACACACACACACATCATAACTTTATGTTTTTTCGTCTTCCCGTTAGTCGCCTATATCGCGTAAATTTGAAATTTTTGATAAAACGACAGAAATCTTCTGCCTCGAAAAGCTGTTTGTGTACTTCACAGACCAGGGGGGTTATTCTGTAACTTAGTTAGCAACTGAAAATAGTTGCCAACAAATTAGTTCGATATACATTGCTGCTTTAGTGTGTGAAATTATGAAAACACTTTATAATTTCCCACAGTAAAGCAGCAATGTATATCAAATTTATTAGTTGACAACTATTTTCAGTTGCTAACTAAGTTACTGAATAACCCAGCAGTTGTGTAAGTTTACTCGTAATTTGATTTTTGCCTAAGTTTTGTAATAGGTACATATGTACGTACCAAGGTTGGTTATGTGCCAACATTGCTATTTTGTTTCCTGGAAAAATTGGGGCACATTTCGTAATATTTACTAGTGAGTGGACATGACCTACGCGTAGCGTGGATTGGACAGAATTGTCGTCATTATGAGCAACGGGGTGACATCATATTATGCGCGTCTGTCCCTAACATACAACTCAGTATACTGTGCTTGCTCCTCGACTAACTGCTGGCAACTGCTAAACACTGAAGAAAGTTTAACGTAAAAACCAATACTATGCATTTCAATTAATAAAACCATCGGAAAGGCATCGTTTTTAACGTCCCACTGCTTGATACTAGCCTCATCTCTTATAGGAGTGACGCATAGCACCTTAAACGCTCGTCAAATACGGATACTGGCTTTTAATGACATGAAAGTTATAATAATATCAGGAACGACTATCAACGTCATTATACGACGACTTAAACTGCTCTCCGAGGGACAGCACTTCACAGGAGTGAACAAGTACAAATTGAAAATTTAAAACACCCCCGATATTTGCCATTTTGTGACGGCGGCCATCTTGGATTTGCATAGTGCTATTCAAGCTCTTTCATTTAATACCCATATTAAGGGAGTTATGAAAAAATATGTAATCCGCCATTTTGTAGCGGCGGCCATCTTGGATCGATTTTCATCAAACATAGCTAACAACACTCTCGACTAATTCACCTTTCAAACAAAAAAAAAACCGCATTCAAATCGGTTCACCCGTTTGAGCGCTACAGGGGAACAGACAGACACACACGCACATACACACACACAGACACGTCAAACTTACAACACCCCGTCGTTTTTGCGTCGGGGGTTAAAAACATCAACTACCAACTCCGGTGTGACACTGAATTTCATGATAAAAATCCAATACCTACCCGGGAATCAAACCCAGGATCTCGTAATCCATGGTTGAACCACTAGACAAACAAGGCAACGAGCAAACTTGTACCACCACCACCACCACCACTACAGCCTTTTTTTTAACGTACCTACCACTGCTAGGCACAGGCCTCCTCTCTCATAGGGGAGAGGAATTTAGAGCTTAGACCCACCACGCTGCTCCAATGCATGTTGGCGGGCTTTAACGACTATTGTCACATGATAGTGATTATCACCTGGACCGCTTAATGTGCTCTCCGAAGCACGGGGGTGAAACACCGCCAACTGCTAACTCCGGGTTGGCACTGAGAATTTCTTGACAGAAAAACCCAGTAGGTACCTAACAATTATTTGCCCGACCCGGGAATCGAACCCAGGACCTCGTGATCTGTGGTCGAATATGCTAACCACTAGACCAACGAGGCTGTAGTGGTGGTTGGGGTGGTGGAAATTGGTAAGATTAAATTATTTTGGAATTTTGTTTTGTTTATTTATTTAATTATTATTATTTTAGTAATATTATTTTCGTACCACTTGCTCAAAAAAGTGACATTCTATGCCACAATTAAGCGAACATAACAATAGTCATTTTTAATCTGTTAAAAACAGGGAAAGAAAATTGTACTGAATTTCATTCATCCTCTAGGGGGAGAATGTGATTTAAATTTGGAATTCTTACCGAAATTTATACTGAACTACATCTGTGTTTACACCACAGGTTTACACCATTGAGTTTGTTTGTATAGGTATAAAGCATTATACATCTTTTTGAAAAAGGAATACGCATTTATTATGCAGTTATGATTATTAAATAAAATTACGAAAACCGACGAGGCCATATGAGATTGATGCCTTTGCTTTTCCGACAAAAAAATATTACTTAGTCTAGGAATTTGCCGCGTTTTTGTTTTCTTCAAATACATAAACGTTAAGTTTATTTTAATTTATTTTTATAAATAAGTTAATGTTCTAAAAATACGTTACGATGTTAAATCAAAGCGACAGTGACAGTGAATTGTCGGATTCCATCAGTGCAAATGCTGCCGCAATTATAAATAATTTTCTTCCAACAAAATCAATAATTGGACCAATGTTTCGAATGTTAACTTTTACTTTTAATTGTCATTATTTTTAATGAATGCTTATCTCATATTATTATTGTGTTAATTTTTTCGCAAATGGTACGAAAAGTAGAGTGTTTTCCTCGGTGATAAAGCTGTCTTAGTCTTGGGTGAACTTAAATCCCTCGCTACACTCAGGACTCGTTTTAAATCCCTCGCTTCGCTCGTGATTTAAGTTTTTAACACCCTCGCTACGCTCGGGAGTAAACCTCGAGTCCTTCGTTACGCTCGCAATTTAAATCGTCACCCGCGACAGAAGACACTGCTTTATCCCCTTGGTTAATAATCTACTATTAGTTATAAATTTTAGTCTCGGACATCGGTAACATTGCTAAAAGGTAACTTACAGCTTACCCTTTGGCATAAGCTTTCCCTAGGTTTTGCCATATGTACACTATTGGCTCTATATGTATATATAGTTTACAGTTATAATATACATTCAATTGTTTTTATACATCCTGCAATTTATAAATTGACCCTGGATTGAGGAAAAATGGATTCGCTCTTGCCTTGAACATGCCCGAAATGTAGGTGTGGGATGTCACATGTCACATGTCACGTGCCTACAAGGAAGGCGGAAGTGCATAGCACTTTGCCGTACGCCTTGCGCCTTTCATTGTTACCTCTGGGTAATTTTTTTTACCCGACTATGGCAACGCCAAAAGGAAGGGTTTGATTTTAGCAGTCTATGTATGTATGTTTGTGTCCGATTTTTGTATGAGATTCTGTGTGTTCCACCGTAACGCCTAAACTACTGGGCCGATTTTGATGAATGAGGTGTCAATTGATTCTTTGTTATTGTCCATAGTCCATAATCCGGGTGACATACGCTGCCTATGTCACCCGGACCATGACAAAGAATCAATTATGCCTATACTATGATAGGCTAGGCTATATTTTATATATGAAAAAAAATCGAGAAGCGACGTCCGAGCGGCTAATCTAAAATATTAGTTACTTTCGGATAGACATAATAGATGGCGCCACTAGCTGCTTGCCCCGCGCTTTCAGCACACTAAATTATTATTTAATATTAAATTAAATTACTAAGCGTAGTCGGGTTTTAGTTTACGAACTTTATCTCTTGTTATAGCTATCCTTACAGAAAATATGAGGCTCATGTTCGGGCGTACTGGGCGTATCTTTTATTTAACCCTAGATAACTAAACATTCGTCCAGGCGACGACGCCCCTTCCCTCGAAAGTTGAGTTCTCTTGCTTCCCCTGGTCCCCCGCCTGCCACTCTTTGTTTACCTTCCTGATTGGTGTAATTAGTACATTACGTGATGAAATTTCGATTAAACGATAATTAGGAGTTGAATTACAGCTACATATATCGTCGTCCGGACGACGAAAGTTTAGTTACTATGCAAGTTTTTTGCCAAGGTATGTGCTATTACTGTTTGATTATTTTTTAAATGTAGACGCCAAAACGAAATGTTTATTTTTAGATTAAATATAAATTATGTTTATTAGAATATTCCTAAACAAAATTTATCATAAAAAGATGAAAGTTTACGCAGTTTTACGAAATATTCAGTATTTTTTTATTGTAACTGAATCATTTTAATTTTTAACAATATGATTTATACCTATTATTTTTAGGGATGGCTATGAAAAAACAAGAAGAGTAAATAAGTCAGTAGCTTGAAATACAAAGGAAAGATGAATCTAACGAAGGGATCTGATAATTTTGTTTTGCAGATAAAGGATAGTTTGAAGGAAGAAATACATCAAGACAATGGCAGTAATTAAATTTTTTTAGTGAATTTTTGGAGTCTGAAAATGACATCATACAACAAAGTAAGAGACATAGAACCTAAATTATAGACTGCGATGATTTTTTAGGGGGCGATATTGATGAAACGAGCTTTCGAACTCAAACCAGGGTAATGAACGTATTGTCAGCTAATTTGCCGATCCCTTTACTTTTTTGTCTACTACAACCTGTCTACAATCAATGCTTATGCTGTTCACATCTTGAAAAACCTGAGAAATAAAAAAAAACAAAGTCTCGGCGCGATTTTGTCATGAAGACAGGAGACCAACTGATGGAAGCACTATCTATATCAGCGAATAAAGACGATGATTTTGCGGCATCACATCAAAGTCATGGTAATAGATATTCTTGGTGATTCTTCTAACCTAGAATCTCCTGTTCATAATGTGACAATTGTGATAAAAAATTGTTACTTATGTCCATCAAGGGCTCGTAGGATGGTAAAACATCGATGCATGAAATGCAATAATGCTATTCGTAACTCACACAATGTTGACATATATAGGAGCTATATGAGATAGTAATTTATTACTTTAATTCTCATAATTAGTTCATATTAAACCAAACTTTAGTGCCATGTAACATTATCCTATTTTCGTTAAATACTTTTTATAATATTCACGTTTTTTATTGCGTAGTCCGCCTGACGAATATTTAGTTACTATGTAACTCTGAATATAGTTTAGTTATCTAGGGTTAAAGCGTAAATGTAACTTTCCAAGACGTCTCTGAAACGTCTTTGAATTTTATTCCACATTCATATAATGTTCGACCAGCCAGCGACTCGAGTTTGATTGTAGACGTTTCAGGCCTGAGGCCTCTACAAACAGTCTTGAGTCCTCACATATTCTTTAGAGTTACCTCAGTTTTTTTTATGGTATAGGCTCTCTTTAAACATTTCTGTGGTGGTGTCGTGTGGTGCGGGTTGTTACGTTCCCTCAAATATGGTTGAGCGAAGCAATGGCTGGATCATGCGTCATGCTCGTGAACGGGTGCCGCCGTCGGAAATGGGGCTACTTTTGTCTGCCCTTCTTAACGTGTAGAATTGTAAGCACCATTCCGAACCAGTGGTAGATTCATTTGTCGATTCAAAAGCACTTGTAAAAGTTTATCCGAATAAAAAATATGTCTTAGACTTGCCTTTACACAAGTTTAAGAACTTTCTTAAAAGTATGCTCATAAAAAAAGCTTATTATACAACTGAAGATTATATAAACGATAAAAAAGCTTGGATTTAACTCGTTCCAGCAATGCGCGAGACGGCATTTCAATCATGTACATTAATAATAATAATTGTTATAATGTTATTTTTAAAAAGAGCAACCGCCGAGTTTCTTACAGGTTCTTCTCGGCTGGAACTGCATTCCGAACCTGTGGTAGACTCAATCGACGATTCAAAAGCACTTGTAAAAGTTTATTTGAATAAAAAACTTTTCTATTCTATTCTATTCTATTCTATTGCTACTCTCTCAGTTTTTTTTTATGGTATTTTTATTTATGGTATAGGCTACAAAATGTATTATGGAGTGCTACAAAATGTCGTGGGGTTTTTTTTATTTTAAATTTTGTGTCTTGTTCGATAAGTTCCTACGGATTACGGAATGTGGAACAAAATTGATCGGCAGGAAACGTCAACGGAATGCGGTAGTGGGGCGAATGTAATTTATAATGAAATTGCAGAAAAAAACGTCCTCGCTAGAAAAATTACCGCAATAAAAATTCTCAGCTTTTTCTCATTATTCCTAAAAATAAATCGCGCGCATTTCTGATACATATACTTGAGCGTATTTCGGATGTTTCAAATTAGAATCGAATACGTCGTTTCGTGCAAAATCACGTAAACTCGATTCCAGTTTTAAATTTTTGACGTGATAACGTCTTATAAATCGATGAACGCCGGCTGCACGCTACGAAAACGCGGTACGTGACTCATTGTCACGTACCGCGTGCAAGCGAGAGCGCCGCACAAACGATAGAGAAGGCAAGATCGGCCTAAGCGTTCGGCTTGTGACGCATTTATCTCTCTTTGTTTTCTTATGACGTTAGAGTAAAATTATCGTCCGTAATCGACTTTACAGACAACAACTTTTTTTTAGGTGTCAAATTAGCGTAAATAAGTAGTTACGTTTAGAAACCTTTTCTACCGTACACCTTCGTACCTACAAGAAAAACATTTTTTATTCTCAAAAAGCAATAGAAATCTAAACCTTTTAAAAATGCCTTTATAAACTTCGTTAAGTTCCCTTTCCAGAAATATATTTCCCTGATAATTAAAAAAATTGAGCAATTATTTTAATGAAATAAATAAGTACCTATGAATTTTCTAAAGAAAATTAATTTTCTTATATACTTATAACGTAGCATATATAAAAGTTTTTTAGTCATTTAAATTATATTTGCTTTGACAAAAAGCTTTCGAATCTTCTCGGAATGCTACGGAATATTTCACTATGGAACCCTAAAAACAACATATCCGCTGAAAAGATAACGCAATTCGAACCTAATAGTTATTTTTAACGTGACAGATAAGATAATAATTTATTAATAGATCACTATTTATAACACTGATAATGTGGGTACACATGCACCTTGATTCAGTAACTAAGTATATGTGGCTTTATATTTTTAATTTAAAAGGGAACAGATCAACGCACACACAAACAAATAAGTACTGCCCATTGCCACTTCGTTGTAAGCTATGACAGTTACTCTGTTTCTCCTTCGGATCTTCTTATTTCTGATCTAATCACGTCTAAACGTCATAAATCCGAGTATACGGTATACTTCATCGATGGCTGAAGCATTCTGAGCTTTCTTCTAAAGGCCTATAAGCTGTTAATTACCATGTTTCTGAGACGTAGGGCATCACCATCATATTTCAGCAGGATATATACTTAAATGAGATAGATATCGGATCTTAGAAATTCTGGCCTTTTTAACTGATTTCAAAAAAAGGAGGTTCTGTATTCGACCCGTATGTATTTATGTATGTATATATGTTCGCGATTATCTCCGCAGCTAATGAACCGATTTTGATGATTTTTTGACCGTCGTACTTTCAAGAAGGACTTAGTCATTCTTATGTACGAAGATAAAAACATTGACAAAAAAGTCTGTTATCTCTTAAGTCTTAACTCATGGTGATTTCGAAGCTATTTGTCTTGAGATTGCAAGCTATCTTTCTGCCAAATTTTATCTAGATTGGTTTAGCGGTTTTTGCAGTGATAGGGTAGCTACCTTAATAGTATATTATGCATGAAGAATAACTTTATTATTTTAAGATTTAGCTTTTAATTAAGTATCTAAGTATTAATGATTTTGTTAAAACGTACGTCGTCTAATAGTCGTATAATAGTCTAATAGGTAATGAGTGCTATAGATGAGACTTCTTACTGGTAAATAGTTTCTCATTGCCCATTTATCGTAATATGTAAATACGACTGCCTCGATGGTCCAGTGGTTAGCTTATTCAGCCGAGGACCATGAGGTCCTGGGTTCGAGCCCTTGGTGGTCTGCTGTTGACCCACAAAATTTGTAGGGCTTTTCTTACAAGAAATAGGTAAGTCCTATGCCAGATCTTGCTCTGGTAATGTAGGATTGCCGAGCTATAGGGCTATGAGAGTGACGGAATAGAGAATGCATGTGTTTGCGCAAACACTTGTGCCATATATAATAAACTTGGTCAGGAAGACTTTATTATTTAGATAACCTTTCAGAGCCTTTATTAGAGAACCTTTAACCATAATTTTGAAAGTTTTTGAAAAAAAAAATACTGTCGCTAAACTAGAGTAGGTAAAAGGATTTCGAATATAGTTAATAAGGCATGCGAATTTAAATATATCTTAAATATAAAAACTGTAAAAACTTAAAAAACCATTTAATATATTATAAAAATTGAACAATAGATAAAGTACCTACCTACATGCACCAACAAAAGGAATCATTCGCTAAAAAGAAGATTCACATAAATTCACATAAATTCAGATTTTTCAATTTTCCTGAATTTCCGTTTTCCAATGCCGGCGTTCCATTTTTTTAAAATTTGAACCAGTTTCAATTGCCGGCAAGGCGTCAACCAATGCCGGTGTTTTGTCGTTCGATTCTCGAATTCGAATTTTCCGCGCATTTCCGATTGAAATTCGTCGTTCCCGGATTCCATATTTGAATGTTATCGAACGCGCGCGCTTGATAAGCGTCAGTGATCAACTGTTCGAGAGATGGTGCGAGTCTGCATGGAACTAAAAGGCGTGGGCTAAGTGTGCGTTCTCATTGTGTAAGAACGAATTTTAATCTGATCGCTGAACAAATGTAAATGACGTCAGCCTGAGTTTTCATCAAATTCCCTGTCGTCAGATTTTCCCTGTCGCACATAACCACTACAAAGTAATAATTTTACTACGGATGAATTGAATAAAAATAAATAATTAATATGAATAGATATAAAAAAATCTAATTTATTGGTTTAATGTAGTCAATTTTTTGGCTTTTCCAATGGTTCAGAAAGCGGATTCTGATGAGAAGAGCCAGCAAGAAACTTTGCAGCTAAGTCGCAACTCGCGAGAAATTGATGAAAATGTGGTTTTGATTGCCGATGATAATCCAGTGATATTAAAAATGTCTACACCAATACAATAAATTCAGAAAATAAAGAAATATAAAGTATATTTTATTATTTTAGTAACCAGAAGCTATTTTCAAGATTACTTAAGTATTAAATATTTAAAATATTACCTATGGATCATTTATATCCTTGTTGGCCACGCGAAAATATTTATGAACATGATAATGATGTGTCATGAAATAAATCAGTTCATATGATAAAAAAGCTTTAAAACTTAAGCTTCGGAATTGGGTTTCTAATGTTATTGTAACATATCGATAGTCGTTTATTAAAAAAGCAATACAACATAACTAATTATAAGTACTTAGTTTATGTAAAATAATATTGTATCACAAAAAATAATTTTTAATTCAATCTAGAAACTTCAATCTATATTTTATAAATGGAAAATAGAAAAACAATGTAACGCCGCGCCGGGATCGACACTGAGGTAAATTAGGAAAATTTCGATTAAACACAATTCTAGAGTTTGCAGGGTTCCATTTTTTTACTTCTTAGAGTCTTCTTACTTCATTGTACGCAGCTGAAAGCTGAATGGAAGAACCAATAAACTTATCAAAGTGCACCACCCACAGGAAAGCGCTGTTTTGGCAGATCGCCAGGTACGGTCAAATCACATGTCAAGATTTTTATCGACGTGATAAAAACCGGATCATAACAACGGAAACGGTACCCCAACGTTAGCGAGCAAGGAGATTCAATCATTGTTCTCGCATTTTTAAAGTATTTTAAAATCAACTCTCTCCGTACGGATTTAAGCGTTATTCTTTTGTGACCAAAGTCCAAGTGCATATTATATTGTGTACCTAGTACCTACCTACTTACAATATTTGGTTTGATAAGTGGGTTTTAATTGTTTTATTTTAATAATAAGTGTATTAATTTTATCGCAGTGAATAATTCACCGGCAACATGGTTTACAGCTTACATTGTTATCTGTGTAACTACGCGAAATATAATTCACATATCTGTATATCTGTTGCAGTGCCAACTGCCACTGTACCACTGTCGACTACCTACTCTTCGTCTATATACTTAGCGCATATAAATTAAATTCAAATTCAAAATTATTTATATTTTCATATACACTCGCGAGTAATCTAATCGACTCTACTAACAGTTACAACTTACAGCGCAAATATTATTATGTTTTTTATGTGACAATAGTCGCACGAGAACAGTGCGGTGGTTCTAAGCTCTACATCCCTCTATAAGAGAGGCATGTGCCCATAAGTGGGACGTTAAAGGGTTTCGTGGTGGTGGTGATAGTATGGATGGATATAAGACAATCGTCAGAATCATCAAAACAATAATTTTTCCTTAGACACTGAGACGCCATCACACATGCGCGTACACACGCTATATATATTTTAATAGTACACGTAGCACATTGAAGCAAAATTCAAAGATATCCATGCGTGATGTTATTTATTATTATTTATTTAATATTTATTAGATTAATATTATGAGCGATAGCTTGCATCCTAAAGAATTCCGGGATCTTCTTTATTCCGGAAAATCAAAGAACTGTTATGGGATTTTTAAAAACCTAAATCCTGACCTCTCGCGCGGGAGGTCTCATGTGAGTGAATTCGATTCCCACAGGGGCAATTTGGGAATTTATAATTTCTAAATAGTCTAGTCTGGTATGGTAGGAGGCTTCGGCTGTGGCCTTACTGCCAAAGACGTGCTACTTACCATGCGATTTAGCGACCGTGCTATCGTGTAGAATTGTAGATTAGGCGTAGAAAATTAAATACAATAAGGTAAGAGTACGCAATTCCGTCAGTGTCCCAGTACCCGATAACTGATCAGTTTTTTAATTTTTAAAATTTCTACGAATACTAAATAAAATTTATTTGAATGGCAATACATTCTGGGTAATATTTTTTACTACTCTAATGGCAAAATTGATCAAAAAGTTTAAGGGCGTTGAAACTGTATAACAACAAAAGTGACCTGTCCGAAAATATTTAGAAAATTCAAAGTTCAGTCACTGAACTACGTTACCACCACGTTATCAGGGTTTAGTTCCCATGCTGCTGCGTATAAAAATACGGTAAAAGTGTTAATTTACTAAAATATTTGAGTAAATTGTCTATCGATATAACTTTTAAATAGCGGTGAATCTGAACGAAATGTAATTATTTTTGCATGTTACATCTATTGGTACTCACAAATCCCTACTTGACCCAGAATCCGTTATTTTTATAACGGATTTTGGTACATGCATCAACCCGATGATATCTGTTGTACCTAAACCCGTTATTACATCTCTATTGCCTTGAAATAGGTCTCATTTTCCCTTAAAACTTTTTCGTTTTTCTGTACGATTTCTATATTATTTATAAATAAAATGAATATTACATGCCCGTGATTATAATGTCATTAGAGCTTATATTACTACGATATTAATTCTAAAAAAGCGTATATTTATTATTATATTTATTATGCAATAATGCAAATACTTGTACTACGATATTAATTCTAAAAAAGCGTATATTTATTATTATATTTATTATGCAATAATGCAAATACTTGTTTAAATATATTAGACTAGCTGATGCCCGCGAGTTAATCCGCGTGGATTTAGGTTTATAAAAATCCCAAGGGAACCAACATGAGTTAGTTTCCTTGGGATTTTTATTTGAATAACTAGAATATGCCCATGGCTTCGCCCGTGTGAATTTTGGTTTTTAAAAATCCCGTGGGAAATTTTGATTTTCCAGGACAAAAAGTAGCTTATCTGTAGTAAACCCATCCCACAACGGAAAAATGCCGCGGGATTCCCACAATTTAGGAGTGCAATTCCTTATAGCATCAGGGTTGAGGAGTTGGATATGTATTCGACTTCATTCAATGATAAAGTCTTTAATTGATAGGTACCTCAAATATCAATTTAAATAACCGACAGTTTCCAAATCTCATTAGTTATGGGGGTTAGGTCCCCTACAACATCAGGATTGATGAGTCGGAATCCAAATTTTTTATGGGACAGTGTCGCAAAGGTCTTCTATCGATTAAAAAAAAATTACGCAGATCAGTTTAGAAATCTCGGAGATATTGTTGTACATAGGTAGAAAACCACAACTCCTCCTTTTTGAAAGTTGGTTAAAAAAGTAGCTTATGTTACTCCTTGATTAATTTTCTACTTGTCTATGAAAGTCCCGTCAAAACCGGTTCAGCCGTTCCGAAGATTAGCCCGTTCAAACAGACAGACAAAAATTTTAAAAACGTGTGATTCAGTTATGGTACAGTTCAAAAAACCATATTCGAGCTTAGAGGTAGTTATTTCGAAATTAAAGACAGACACTTCAATTTTATTTATTAGTATCTAAGTATAGACTAGAGGATGTCCGCGTGGATTTAGGTTTTAAATCAAATAAATAAAATTTGAGAGTAAAAGAGTTGGAACGACACTCAGTAAAGAACGAAACCAAAGACCTCTTTCAAAAAGGCAAATACCTGACAAGAATTCGGACTGTTAAAACATACGCAGTGAAAGATGAACAGGAGCGTTACTTACAGAAACAAATCAAGTTCTAGAGCGTTAGAGGCGATACTGCTCAGCACTATACGATAACCAGACTCCAGATGCATTACCCATAAGTTGGAAAATGGATGAACAAGAACCTAACGTTCTTCCGTCAGAGATAGATCTGACAACAAGGATATTAAAGCTTGACAAGTCTCCGGGAAAAGATGCCATCCCAGCGGAACTCATAAATAACCTTGGCTCAGAAGGCATTGAGATAATGACGAAAATCCGTAACGCGGTTTGGACTACAGGACATTGGCTTGCGGATTGGACCGAATAAGTTTTTATACCGTTACATAAAAAAGGCTCCACCACTGAATGCAGTAACTATAGAACTATCGCCCTAATATCGCACGCCACTAAGATCCTGTTACATGTGATCAATCAACGAATAAAAAGTTATCTTGATCACCAGATACCTGAAGAACAAGCCGGATTTGTTAAAGAAAAGGGGACAAGAGAGCAAATCCTCAATATCAGGCAGATTAGCAGGAGAAAAGAGTAGGGAGTTCAATTATAGTCCTGTTGTACTGTGCTTCATTGATTACAGCAAGGCTTTTGACTGTGTAATGTGGAGCAAGTTATGGATGGTACTGTCAGAAATGGGAGTGCCACAACATCTTGTTGGTCTTATCCTGAATTTATACTGCAACAACCGCTTATTTGTAAGGATTGACACCGAATGTTCTAATGTGTTTCCTACCAAGAAAGGCGAACGACAGGGTTGTATCCTCTCACCCATGTTGTTTAACATTTACGGCGAGTACATAATTCACAAAACAATGGAGAACTGGGAGAAAGGATTTCCAATAGGGGGAAAAAGAATATGTAACCTCCGGTATGCCGACGATACAGTGCTCGTTACCACCACCATGGACGACATGAAGGAACTCTTACAAAAAATAGAAGCAGAAAGTATGGATTCGGGTCTGACCATCAACAGAAGTAAGACCAAGTTGATGATAGTTGACTGCACCGGTAAGCTATCCAATACTAATATAATTCCATCTGTGGATGTGGTGGAGAATTACATCTATGTTGGGTCCCAAATCTGCAGTGATGGCAGTTGTATGCCAGAGATAAAGAGACGCATTGCAATGGCGAAAAATGCCATGACAAGATTAATTGGGATATGGAAGAATAAAGGCATATTGCATAAAACCAAGAGCCGCCTCGTTCGGGCCTTAATTTTCCCAATTTTCATGTAGGAGTAGAAACATGGACCATCAAAGCAAGAGAAAGGCAAAGAATAGATGCGTTCGAAATGTGGTGCTGGAGGCGGATGCTGCGGATTCCGTTGACTGCCAAGCGCACAAACGTGTCCATTCTTTCACAACTCGGAATCACTGCTCGGCTTTCCTCCATATGCTACCCACGATTGCTCTCATATTTCGGCCACATCATTCGGCGTGGGGACGACAGCATAGAAAAGTTAATAGTGACAGGCAACACGGAGGTCAAAAGAGCGCGAGGCCGCTCACCAACTAGGGGGTCCGACCAGCTGAAAGAATCCAGCAGGTGTAGATTCTATCACTCTGTTAAAATGGCCAACAACAGAAGCCGGTGGAAACAATTAATCCATTAATGCCAGAACCACGATCTTCAGCAATGAAGGAACGACCGGAGAGAGAGTATGCGTTTGCACTTTTTATCCTGGAAAAATCCACAGTTCCCATGGGATTTTGAAAAAACCGCAATCTATAGATACAGCTATAGGTAGATTACTATAGCAAACTTCCTTGAAAGTTGGTATAAAGATTGGAAAAGGGAGCAGGAACGGGAAACGGAAATCCACGATTCCCTCGGGATTTGTGAAAAACCGAAATTCATGCGGGCGGAGCCGCAGGCAGAAGCTAGTAGAGAATAAGAAGTATTGAAAAGCGTACTTTATAATATACACTACTATATTATATACTACTTTTATAATAAATATGTCTCAAATAATATATTTCATTTCTTTATATTGTCTTCTTTTTCGATAAAAAGTAGGTATAAACCCTTTTTTTTTACTGCGAGCTCTACGTATTTTAGATTTGTAATAATGATTTTTATGAACCTTAGCGTCAAGAAATAGAGTTCAAATTCGCGATAAAAGTTAACGGATTCCGGGACATAATATCGTTTACTAGTACAAATCTGCCGACTACTGGTACAATCGGCCCTTTTCCACATTTTTTTGTATTATTACGTATTATCTTTTATTTTAATTTGAAATAAAATAATAACACTAAAACTAGAATAAATTACCTATCTAGTCATATAATTCTCATTACTGTAAGTTTACGAATTTCAACATAGCAATCATGCAAAGTTAGCGAAGTTCAAAACTTAACGGATATTGGGACGTTTGCCTTACCCCTTTCCGGATTTGCCCGCTTCCATCTTACTGCATCATCCCTCACCGCAGTCAAAGGAACATATCGTTAGATAAATAAGATCCTAAACAAAAAAGTGACCCCACTTCTTAGTATAAAATATAAATATAAAAATCGTAATAAGTAATATGCAAATAAATTATAATAACAAAACCTTGCACTAAAAATGTCATAGTTCATCATAATGATAAACGCGGTTTTTTTCTTGCTATTCCTTCATGATCTTCATATCACTAGCAAATTTCATTCATTTGACTATTCAAAAGTACTTGTAAAAGTTTATTTGAATAAAAAACTTTTCTATTCTATTCTATAACAACTAACTACATTTTAATTGTTTTTTTTAACCTAAAAACAATCTTTTGTGAGGTATCAAGAAAGCAATGGCTTACAATCACACTAATCACACTAATATATTATAAAGGCAAAAGTTTGTGTGTGTGTGTGTGTGTGTGTGTATGTATGTGTGTGTTTGTTATTCTTTAACGCCGTAACTACTAAACTGATTTGACTGAAATTTTGAATGGAGATAGATTATGCCCTGACGTAACACATAGGCTACCTACGACTATTATATACATAGCACTAGGGATTTTTATTTTTTATCTTGAAAAAATCCACAGTTCCCCGCGAGATTTAAAAAAAAAACCGAAATCTACAGCTACAGGTAGACTACTATAGCAAACTTCCTTGAAAGTAGGTATAAAAGTTGGAATAGCGAGCGGGAACGGGAACCGGAAATAGAAGATTCCCTCGGAATTTGCGTAAAACCGAAATTCACGCGGGCGAAGCCGCGGGTAGAAGCTAGTTTTATAAATAAATTATTAGGGAAAAATTAAAAGCTTAATCACAATGAAATAAATGATAAGTATATAGTTTATAGTTAGTGTAATATAAGCATCGCATGTGCGCGTGTATTAAGGTCATTCCTACCCCAGGAACCCTAACAGTACGAACTCCAATGACCTGGGGAAGCGCGTGGGACATTTTTTTTCGTATCCCCTCTTAATTTAGCTCTCACAATATGGGTTCACCTGTACGAGTAACTCTTAATGTTATCAGAATAAGGGTCATTTTTAAATTCATATACCCATTGCGTTTCCCAGATCCTTCCGCGTGCAACTCGAATAAAGCGCAACGCACACATACGTATAATCCGGTCAAATTAGACTAAAAAATAGGGGTGAGGTTACAATAATTCACACTTGGCTGAAAATTAGTAGCATTGTTCAAAACACTATTATAAATGAAATGTGAAAAGTCCTCATCGATCCGACACCTGAAAAAAAATTACTCCTGTTGGGTTATTCTGTAACTTGGTTGCCAACTGAAAATAGTTTCCAACGAATTAGTTCGATATAGTTACATAGCTGCTTTACTGTGGGAAATATAAAGTGTTTTCATGAACTCACACAGTAAAGCAGCAATGTATATCGAACTTATTCGTTGGCAACTATTTTCAGTTGGTAACTAAGTTACAGAATAACCCAGAATAAATAGTCACGCACAGTTTATTCACACTTGGCTGAAAATTGGTAGGATTGTTCGAAACACTATTATAAATGAAATGTGAAAAGTCCTCATCGATCCGATACCTGAAAAAAAATTACTCGGGGTCAAAGTTTTCACGGGGAGTTTACAGCAAAACGGTAAGTTTTATCATAAAATTAGCTCAAACAAAAATTGTAGATCAGATAATTATTATCTATAAAAAATGTCTAAACATTACTACTATACTTAACATTAGTACATAACACTATTCGTAAATATTTACATGTAAGAGATTACAATTAATTCCTTAAGTAGGTTAGGTAGGTAGCTGGTATATCTGTACTTTTTATTTTTAGTCACTTACGTCAATACTATATTCTAGATTGTTATGGTACATTTACATACTAACGTAAAATATGCTCCTGGGTTTTGCCAGTACATAGTAGGTATACATAATTCTCGGTAGTATAATGCGCTTAACCCTAGGTCGGTCGCATGGGGTCTTTGAAAGCCCGGGGTTTGCAAAAACTGTCATATTTTTTTTAATAGTTATGGTACGAACTTGTGATTTATAGTAGCTTCCTAAAATATACTTAAGTATAAAATAGAGCAGTTATCACCGATTTAGCGCACTGCGTTTGCGCATGATAAACGTTTGTTTTGCGCGCGGGCTTCAAAAGACCCCACGCGACCAAACGTGTAACATTTTTTGTTTGAAGGCAGACACTTACATTATGTAAAATTTAACCGAAAATGGAATATTTTAAAAAACAGCAGATTATCCGAAGGCTAGAAGAACAGTCCGAAGATGTTACAATCGATGAAACATTGGTAAACATTTTGATTTTGGACCTGACGTAATTGAAAAAAGTTCTCTTGAAACTGATTCTGAGGCATCCTGAGCTGCCCGAATAACTGGATTCAGAAGACGATGATGAGGATAAGGTTCCACTCGCTCGACAAATAACATTTATTTATTTATTTATTTAACATCAACCACATATATTATTAGTCGGAAAACTACGCCATGGAAATACTGAAACGATATTTAGCTGGAAGAAAACTGCTCCTAATCCTTCAGTCAGAGACAATATTGGAATATAATTAGCCAAATAAGACCAAGATACGCGAAGACTATTTCAAAACACATGCATTTCATCTTTTTGATGATTATAAACACCCTCCCGAGAATGCTCCGGCGTGGCAGCACATGAAGCGCTTTTTGGTCCAAAATCGCAAAATTTTGCTGCAAAATTGATGTGAAAATCAGCCACAAATGTCCAGAAAGAGATGCACATATTGTCCACGATATATTTGATAGAAAATATTCGACAGGATGCTTTTCATGTCGCCAGAATATATACCCGAGGCATGCAGCATCAAATTGCGCAAGCTGTTCGAAATTGCAAAATGAGGTGTAAAAATTTACTAATGTATATGAATTCATTCATGTTGTTTTTTGTGATTTCGTTAAAATAAGTCTTATTTTGATAGTTTGTGTTGATTTTAGAAAGAAAATATAATAAATGATTGGTTTTATATTAATTTAAACTAAAGTTGCCAAAAATGAGTCAAAAATGTTTTTCTCTAGTGGGACTGAGACTGAAGTAATCTTATAAAGATTTAAAAGATTATAATACTTTTATTTTAAAATACATATTAGTACCATAATAATACATAAATAAAAAATCAGAATATACGAAGAAATTATATAAAAAATATAAAATAAAACAGGGCTTTCAAAGACCCCATGCGACCGACGAAGTTACAAAAACTAGCGCGACCGACCTAGGGTTAAAAAAGCAAAAGGTACTACCTACTTATTATTATTACATTGTTTCTTTTTATTATTAAACTAGCGGTCCGCCCCGGCTTCGCCCGTGGTACATATATAGCCTATAGCACTCAAGCTTTTAGCCACCAGCATATACCAGTGGAAGAACAGATGTCCTGTGGACAATAAAACCAATGGCGTAGCTAGGTGTGGGCGATGTGGGCTCACTAAATAATTTGATCACTTTTACGCTTGAAAAAGAACGCCATTTTAAAAGCGTGCTTGTTTGGGGTCTCGCTCTTTTCGGTGACGATGACGCGAGTTCTGTAATTTTTGTTCACCCAAAAAGTGCTCAACGCGGCTAAAGAAGTGTTCACTTCAACAAGTATAAATTAAAAATTTAAAAAACCCCCGACATTCGCCATTTTGTGGCAGCGGCCATCTTGGATTTGCAATAGTGCTATTCTACTAGTCAAGCCCTTTCATTTGATACCCATATTAAGGGAGTTGTGAAAAAATATGTAATCCGCCATTTTGTAGCGGCAGCCATCTTGGACAGATTTTTTCAAACATAGCTAACAACACTCTCGACTAATTCACCTTTCAAACAAAAAAACCGCATTCAAATCGGTCCACCCGTTTGAGCGCCACAGGGGAACAGACAGACACACACACACACACACAAACACACACACACAGACACGTCAAACTTATAACACCCCGTCGTTTTTGCGTCGGGGGTTAAAAATGGGTTGATGTCAAATCGAAACTCTAGAGCGCTCGGGATACAATGTCTCCTGTCAATCGTTTATAAATGAAGGCCGGTGCGGTCGCTAGGTTTTGGCAAAGGTCACGGACCCCGAATGACACAACAGGGACGTTGTCCCCCAACTCGCCTCAACTCAATGGCCACTCATTGCAATCATACGGACTATTTTGATTTGTTTACAAGGAATCCACTCGGTATATCACCATTCACCACATCGCTTTTCGAAGATTCTATCAGGATTGAAAATTTCCAGTTTTCTCGGGATTTTTTTAAGAAATAGAAAAAATCTAGATTTGAAGCAATTTGAATTTTTACGAAAAAAATTACTTACATAGAATTTCTATCACATACTTACTTACCTAACGATTAGACGTAAATAAATACGATGAAACTTCATTCAGACCTAACCATTATTACTTATTTTCATTTGATCAAGTGAAACTGTTACGTTCCTGAAAATCAAGAGCAAGTAGGTACTTCCATTTGGCTTTACTGCACAAAACGTACTAACTTTATTCGTAAAGCGTATCTGTACGTACGTTAGCATATACGTAGATACTTACTTTATTCATAAATATTCACAGCATCGTTATTGGAACGCTGAATCTCCTATGGTTAGGGTGGTAGCTGGAAACCTTTGATCGGACCAGAAATCGTTCGACAACCAAATCGATACCAAAACAAAACGAGAAAAAAACTGCGTGTCAACCGTTGACCTGCCACCGAACGCCGAAATGTCGGTTACATTAAATGATTAAACAATTACGGCCAATATCGTGAACCGCACATGTGGACACAGAACCACGCTAATCTGCACTCATCTGACCTCTTTGCGAAGAGTTCTCGACTTTAACTCCTTGAAATAGAAGAGCATGTGCAATTTTTCGATCGCAATCACTCGTTGGTCAGAGTTCGAGTGCCTAAAGTTCAAAGTCACCGCTAAGGATAGTATAGTATTGGACAAGGATCATTTGAGCTTCTTAGAATTATCGGACCGCTTTTCATTTTAGTGGTAACGTGGTGGTAACATAGTGAATTGAAGGCTTCTGTTTACATTATTGGAACAGATAGCAAGCGAAGATAACTTAGTTGATCCTTGTACCTCATAGCTAAAATAGCATATTATAGCTAAAATGTATCGAACTCTTACAAAAAAAATAGATCTTCGGCAGTATTAGTTGGTACGAATAAATCAAAGATAAGGCTTTTCCTTTAGTCCCAAAATAATTCTAAAGAGTCACATTGCTGATTATTATCATTGCAGAATGATCGTTGATTTTTAAATTCATCAGTCAATCGATTTTGTACCATTTTTCACATAATATGTTTGCACACATTCTAGGAGATAGGAGAGTTAATTGATTGATACTGAAATATGTACTGTTCGATTGAACTATTGATCGATTGATCTACTGATGGACTGATCAATTAATCGACTGATTCTGATCGACTGACAAGCGTGCAAGAAAGCCGCGATGCTACAGTCGCACTTCTGTTATGTACAGTTGTTTGTTTGGTCGTGCTGCAATGCCGTCGAGAGTTGACACTGTCCGTGTGGACCAAGCCTTACGACCGGGATCTCTACACGGGGTTAGGGATGCGGTTCCATTCCCACGGCAAAGCCCGGATGCCCGCGGTCACTACCAGAGATTCCCAACTTTAGTGATGCTAAACGCTGATTTATCGAATATCGAAACCTTTTTACTAGTCTTACCTACTCGTATTTTTTATAATTGGCCCTACATGATTGTCTAATTGTACATTCTGTAAGAGAAGCCAGTATTTAGTGTAGGTTTATCGATACAATATATTTTTAATCTCTCATTTCTATCAGTATGCGTCGAAGTGTTAATAACTCTGTGTTAAACTATTATAATAGTGTTGTTAAATTGACAAAAATTTGGCAACACTCAGTCAGTCATAATAATAATGATATTAGTATTTCCATTCTGTCAACAACCCAAAATTATTATCATGCACGTTGGAGTCCATACTAAGATATTGTAATATATATCTATAGTCCATAGAGCACCATAGACGTCAGCTCTCTTTGTGAGTTCTATCGACATTCGACTCTATGGGGAGTGTTTTGAAGAGTTGTTCGAATTGGTCCCACCTTCCCCGTTCTCTGCTCGCACCTTACGTCACAGAAACAAATTTTATCCACACCACTTGGATGCCTGGCATTCCTCCACCCCTCGTGATTCCCAGATCATTTCAGGCTCGTATACTAGCAAATTATGGAACCAGCTTCCACTAGTTGTGTTCCTTTAAATCTACAACATGGAACTATTCAAGGGGCTATGGGCACACGAGTAGTAAATCTACAGAGGGGAAGCTTCCACAAGCGGCCCGCTGTAGGTATACTCACACAAACACACTCACCAACGGTTCACGGACGCACGCTCGTTCAACTAACCGGTACAGTTGGTGACAAACATGCGCATATGTGTGAGTGTACTTACAGCGGGCCGCTTGTAGAAGCTTCCCCTCTGTAGGTACTCTGTGCTATGGGCATGGGGATATTAAATTTGTTTATCAAATTTCTCAAGAGCTGATAAAGCTTAAGCATTTCCTCTGGTGCTGCAAATGTTCATGAGTACCTAATCAACATAACAATGTGACCCACCTATTTCTTTGCTCGTATTAAATAAATTAAATAGATATGTAACAGATATACATTTCAAACTTTATCACTACATAAGAGTATTATTATCTATAGTTATTATGTAAGTAGGTATACGCTGTAATCACTTTTTTTTTTAATTTTAGCCTGAACTATGGCCTCTTGCAAGTAATTAAAAATTATCAAGTTAACTGCTCTTCCTAGTTATCTTACGCAATTCTGAGATTTTGCGTAGATAGTTTTTCGGCATTTTTTTATTTTTAACCCTCGACGAAAAATCGACGGGGTGTTATAAGTTTGACGTGTCTGTGTGTGTGTGTGTGTGTGTGTGTGTGTGTGTGTCTGTCTGTTCCCCTCTAGCGCTCAAACGGGTGAACCGATTTGAATGCGGTTTTTTTTGTTTGAAAGGTGAATTAGTCGAGAGTGTTGTTAGCTATGTTCGATGAAAATCGGTCCAAGATGGCCGCCGCTACAAAATGGCGGATAACATATTTTATCACAACGCCCTCAATATGGGTATCAAATGAAAGGGCTTGACTAGTAGAATAGTTTTATGCAAATGCAAAATGGCCGCCGCCACAAAATAGCGAATGTCGGGGGTTTTTAAATTTTTAATTTATACTTGTTAAGAAAGTTGACCATGTGATTAATCGCTAACTGTGTAGTTCGATGACCGATAAGCGTTGAGGTCGGGACCTCAACTGGTGCTGGAATGCAACTCAAAAGGTGCTGGAATGGTGAACTCGCCCCGTAAAGCACAGCGTTGGTAGATCCCCCTAAAAGGTGGAGAGATGGCGTATAACAATTCAGAGACTGCCATTTAATCCTACAAGATATAGGTCCAGCGGGTGGACTGCAGCTGTTAGCGACGACGAAGTTGACCACGCATGCTCTGCATGGACACTGAAGGCATACATGCGTTATAGATCATCTCTATAAGATGCTCTGGAGTCAGAGCGAAACGTGCGTAGAGTGCGTTTTTAAGGATTTGTGTGGTGTTGTGTTGCATGCAGGTCGTGGTGCGTTTGGCTTGCTCGGTTGCTTGTTTTAATGCATGTGCAAATAGCGGGAGTGATTTTCCTAGTTTGGTGTTTAAAAAATAGTTTGTTATTTTAGTTAAAATTTGTACAATTTATTTATATTAATTATCAGAACTCAAACATTTATGGACATTAAGAATCCTTAATTCCACGATTACATTAAATGTATATGCACGTAGGTAGGTACCATTTATAAATAATCACTCGAATTGGAATAGTGACATATGGCACGCTTAATTTGGAAAGGACGCTGGGGAGCTAAAACTGATGAAATATGTCTCTCTGTCTACGCACATTAATTAATAGGACGTCTGGATATTAAAATCCATAAAAAAACTTATGTTACAGTTTTTTTCTCTGTTTAGCTTAAAAATAGCATGTTTAAATGTTTATTTTTTAAGTAGTAAAATACAGCTGTCCATTTGTACAATTACTTATTTTCTTTCGTAATTCATAGAGTTTTAGTTCGAATGTAAAACACTGTTTAAACACTGTCAAATACCTACTTGTCCATTCACATCGCTTTTCCCAAGACCAGTCACGCCATATTGACATCCCTTTTTTAACATTACGAATATTGTAAAATATTTGTAATTCCGAAAGTGCGTTAAGATAAGTTTTAATTCTACTTAATAACTATTTTTTTGTATAAGTATAATATAATACATTTTTGAAACACAATTTGAAAACTTTATCGAAATTTTCTATGCGTAACATGAGATAGGTACACAATATTTTGTCATACATACAAAAATCAAATGATTTTCTGCTCCTCTTACTCGAGTAAGTTATTCAAGACTGACCATAATAATTATGAAATAGACATCAATGCCACTTGATAACTTTTCTTCCATTTTAGTTGCTCTTGGAAAACTAAGGTATAGGTGCAGGTAATAGGCCCAATTAACATAATAATCTTATCTATTTAACGTGAGTCATATGCTCACATGTGATATTATATTTGTATAATTGATAACGGTTACCGAGGTTAGGACACTGTTTGGTTTATCGACGCCAATCTGTCTGGAGATATCTATTCAATTGTTTGCTAAGGAACTCGCGTTTATACTAATATGTACTTATTTTTATAGACATCACTAATATACACTTATTTTTATACCTTTAATATATTATACATATGTAGAGTTGCATAGTTTCGTTTTAGGAAAACAAACTATCTCAAGAAAACTCCTACATTTATGTGATTACTGGAAAGGCTATTGCTATAATATATAAAATTCTTACGCTATATATACCTACGATATGTGGTTGGAAAAATTACCTACATCTTGAATGCAGGTAATTTTACCCACTTTTTGCAATTTTTAAAAAAATTATGTTTTACACATATTTATGTGTACAAAATACATTTTCTATCTCTGAAATTACTGGTAAAATCTTTTATAAGAAAAATATATGATATTCTTTATATAAATCAAATAATTTTATCAATAAGTAAGTACCTAAAAATATATCTTTAAAAAGATTTAACAAACCATGCGCGTTGCTTTTTTGATAAAACATTCATTTTAAACATTCTTGACCTCATTTAAATGATAACTAAAATGTATACTTAAATATTTACATTTATAATTATAACACAGAAATAAACTTAAACACTAATAAAGATTACTATACTAATCGGTCCTACTTATAGTCCAAAAGGTCTGTTATGCCGTTAATTTATATTAAACTATTATAATTTATTTTATGTACTCTCATATCTTAAAATCCTGATTAAGAAATCAAAATGTATCATAATATTATATTGGGCTACTTTATTCACATACATCTTTATTTAAAAAAAAATTAAAAAAGTTCATTATAACACTACTTTGTTAGGAAATTCTTGCAAAATAATGTTATAAAATAATTTTTTCTCCATTATAGTACAGTTCTGGTCGAGTCACGACTCTGGATTCTAGATTTTTGAGCCATGGCGGGAAATTCACGCGACCTCCTTGGTCGTTTACGTGAGACTTTTGTATTGTCTATGGATATTGTATTACCTGATATAATTTTAGATATTATACGAATTAATATAGAGCATATTTTCTTCCTGGATTTTTATTTAAACGTGACGCCGCGGTGGCCAGAGTGTGGCGCTAACATAATTAAAAAAAAACAGACATCACGTGACACTGTAGTCTGCACGCACATTTTGTAACATCTGAATTTTGGCGCCATACGCTAGTTAAGTATATTATTTAAATTTTTTATTTGTTGTTTGAATTGTTACTCAAAACTTTACAAGACGTGGTTTTTATTGTGCAGAAAATATTTAGCAGTGATACCGAAGAGAATTTAAGTCACCGGGCAAGACGACGTCTACCAGGTCTACTAGTAGTTAAATTTTTTTTTTGTAAACTTTTACTTTTTATCGATATGACACGCACATCACTACTAAGAAATAGGGTCATTCGCCCTCCCCGCAACAAATCATTTTTAATTGTGTTTGCATGTATGTTACAATCTTTCCATCAAGCCTAAACTTTGCAACGACCCTCTCAACCAATCACGTTCTTCGGGCTTCGACCTCGTTTTTTTTCCTTTTTCAACAAGTAGGTGGGTAGCTATCAAAAGGAGGATGCAACCGATTTTAGAAATGGGTCACGAGAAATTTTCGAACGCACCGAATTGGGTCAAGTGATTTTTTGCGGCAGATTTATCTTCGAAAGAAATTGGTAGTACCAATCCAATCAGCAACATAAAGTATAATATATACTTGACAGTGCTGATAATTGGTAGGTGGGCACAGTCTAAAGAGATCATTTCAGTCAACCAACGGAGGCGTCTAAACAGAGCAATCGTGCGGGGTGAGAGCGTATTATGGGTATTGGAAGACTCCTCCATCTCATTGGGGAAAACGTGGTGTCAACTCTATGTCGTACGACCAATATCTACTGATGCCGGATCTTCCGCAAACATCAAAGGCTGTAAGGTTTTGCTTAAGTTTACTTACTGTGAGTTACAGTAAACTGGCTCTGGTAACATAACTATGATACGAAGTTTCAAAGAATTACCAGTTCGTCTCGTGTTGGATATATCCTTGGACTGTGGTAATCCGGTTACGCTGCGTTTCAAACCACTACCACCACTACAGCCTTTTAACGTCCCAATGCTGGGCACAGGCCTCCTCTCTCATAGGAGAACGGGATTTGGAACTTAGACCCGCCACGCTACTCTAATGTAGGTTGGCGGGCTTTAACGACTATTGTCACATGATTGTTTAACGTGCTCTCCGAGGCACAGGGGTGAAACGCCGCCAACTACCAACTCCGGGCTCCGCCAACAACAACTTTTGGGTTATTTTTTTCGGTTTGCGTAAAAACGCGTGCTTTTATGGCAAGTTTATGCACCTTTCGCAGCCCTGATTGGTGCAATCGGGCTATAAACGAGCCAAGGCTAGCGAAGGACAATGTTCACATCCGGCGCTCCGCAGTAGGGTGGCCAAGGTATTTGGCTTTCATCGGGACAGTTCGGAAATATAATGCAATAGCAGCTACTATACTTTTAAAATATGTAAAAAAATAATGTAATGTAGAGTAATATCTAAATTAACAAACTATAATTTATTGATTAGATGATCATAACGCAAAGGTAGATCACAGTAAGTACTTGACATTTACTCGACTGTAATTGTTCACGCAGGTTTTCAATTAAAGAATTTAACTAAGTACTTAGTATAAAATGTGAATTAAATACAAATCTATATATATTATATATTATAATATATCTATATATATAAAACAAAGTCATGTTAGTTCGAACACTTTATCTCGAGAACGGCTTAACCGATTTTCATGGTTTTTGATTTGTTATATTTGGGACCGTCCCGAATAGCAGAATAACTACTAAAAACATTAAAAAATAGCTACTGTCAAACATTTAATTGTCATCCCGTCGATACGGCAAACTCTTACCCGTTCTTCTCATACAGTACGTATGTATGTACTGTATGTGAGTTTGTCACCGGGCAGGGCGAAGTCTGCCGGATCCACTAGTTATAATTAAAATAGAAAAAGTAATAAGCCAAACCATGAAAAAAATCCAAATGGCTAAATATAACTAGGCGACCGAAATCCGAATGCGCAAGCAACCGCGTGGATTCCCAGATTTGAAGTTTAATAAATAAATCATTTCAGTTTCGTTTATCAACGAGTTCAGGTCTGAGTGCTTAGTCTAAGATCGGAGCACTCGAAAACGAACTCGAAAACTGTTGATCGATTTCAGAGTAAAATAGACCTAAAATGGCTTGTATTAAGGTTTGAGTTCGCCAATACATTCAGCATTCGAACACAACGAGCGCCCCAAGCTGAAATGTTGTAAAATACATATTCGAACTATGGAATTACGACTTTAAAATACGAGTATTTGAGTTCATTTTGCTCTGAATTCACTTGTGATTCGATCAATAGTTTTCGAGTTTGTTTTCGAGTGCTCCGATCTTAGACTAAGCACTCCGAATCCTACCACTACGCTATATACACAGGCTACACCATGCTGCGGCATATTTATGCTCGGGCGTGGCACTGACAGTCATAGCAGGTATGGCATGAATGTGCACGACTGAAACATTTTAAGACCCAGTGTAAGATAAATTCACCCTTGCTAAATTATTTTACAAGTGTAAATTGAAAATTTAAAAAACCCCCGACATTCGCCATTTAGTGGCGGCGGCCATCTTGAATTTGCAATAGTGCTATTCTACTAGTCAAGCCCTTTCATTTGATACCCATATCAAGGGAGTTGTGAAAAAATATATCATCCGCCATTTTGTAGCGGCGGCCATCTTGGACCGATTTTCATCAAACATAGCTAAGAACACTCTCGACTAATTCACCTTTCAAACAAAAAAAACCGCATTCAAATCGGTCCACCCGTTTGAGCGCCACAGGGGAACAGACAGACACACACACACACACACACACACACACACAGACACGTCAAACGTATAACACCCCGTCGTTTTTGCGTCGGGGGTTAAAAATAGACTTTTACAAGGTCCTTCAGCATGTATGAGTTGAAAAACTCGGTTTTCACGTGTCCCGTGATTTGATGTCGTGCTGGTCACCCTAGCAAAAACGTACCTAATTCCTGTGCAATGCCAATGCCACGCCGAGAGAAAGGGGACTAATCAAGGGTTAATGGAGCGAATTGATGAATGAAAACGCATGCGCACGGAGGAAATGGGCCATTTTCTGCCCTTATTTTCCAATTTCTTTGTTTACTTTTCTATCAATACACACAAACTATTTTTAAGTGTCTTTCATTTTGTGATAGGTAACGGCCCTTATTAAGATCAAATTGTTCTGTATCCTTAACACATGTTTTTAAATTTTTTTTTCTGTATGGTATGTATCTTCGCCTGAACTGATTTTAAAGGACTTTCTAGTAGTAGAGTACCTAATCTAAGTTATTTTTAGGCTGGAAATGTTTCTCAATAAAAATAACCCTAAAGATTAATACATTTTCACGGCCTAGTGAGGCACTGAGATACCTCGCATCCTTGAGACAACATAGGCCTATCTTTACCCCGCCAAATTCAAGAGATCCAACGGAAATTATATAAACCTTAAATCCACGCGGACTAAGCTAGTAAAATAAATAAGATTTTATATATATATATATATATATATATATATATATATATATATTTATATATATATATATATTATATACTATAGAGGCTGTAGAAGTACAAGTATAAATTAAAAATTTAAAAAACCCCCGACATTCGCCATTTTATGGCAGCGGCCATTTTGGATTTGGAATAGTACTATTCTACTAGTCAAACCCTTTCATTTGATACCCATATTAAGGGAGTTGTGAAAAAATATGTAATCCGCCATTTTGTAGCGGCGGCCATCTTGGACCGGTTTTCTTCAAACATAGCTAACAACACTCTCGACTAATTCACCTTTCAAACAAAAAATCCGTATTCAAATCGGTCCACCCGTTTGAGCGCCACAGGGGAACCACACACACACACACACACATACACGTCAAATTTATAACACCCCGTCGTTTTTGCGTCGGGGGTTAAAAATCTTAAGCAAGATTTCGTATTATAGAGGCTGTAGAGTGCGGTTGAAAGGTGAAAGCAAGGTCCGAGGGCACGGCAGCGGCACAGGAAGCCGCGTGAGGTCCTTTCATCGCACCCCCATGCGAGGGCTAAATCTTGATTGCATGCGGGCGTCGACCTCACGCGATGCACTTCCGTTAAATTTAACCTACAATCGATGCAATGAAATGAGAATTGTTTCTTATTACTTACTCGTTGGAATGTTAAGTGCGTGGTGAACTCTGTTTTACCTTCTACCTTTATTATCACTTGTGATAATTCTGTTTTGTTTTCGATAACCCTTAATTTTCCATCTTCCCATCACTACAAAAATTTCTTTCTAGTGCGGATCAGGTGGTTGTCGGCCCGCCGCTTTCCTTGGTCTATTTCTCATTTCGTGTTTGGCAGATCCAGAGGCGAAACGAACGTAAGGAAATTGGGTTCAAGATCTTTCTAACAGTACCTACAAAAAAATTGTTTACATTATGTTTTCGCAAAGTTATAGCATTTAAATCTTTTCTAGTACTGGCGGGTCGAATAGACCTGATACGCACTAGCGGAAAGGTCGTGGGGGGCTCCCTCCGGCCCGCCGCCGCACCAGATGAAAGTTTACGATATTTTTTTTCCGCAGCTGACGTGTAAGGTACTGTAAGAGGCCGTAAAAACTTTGTCAACATGTCCCTAATTTTTGATCAGTAGGTAAGTGCACCGATTTCTCTGAGATGCTGGACCGAAGTCGGTTTAACTTTTCCTAAAATCGGTATGTAGGTACCTACTTAATAGTTTGTTTTTAAACCAAACCCATTTTCATGTAGATATACTGAGTGATGACTTGATACGTACTAAATATAAACATACAGCACAGTTAAGTGAGTCCCAGTTTAAATGCCTTCATAAACCCAGACAGGCGTAAATCATTGGCACATCATAAAACTGCGAATGTATTTCCAGGATTTTATAAGTTTATTCCTCCCATTAGAATGATGAAGACGATGTATGTCATATGCACATAAGTAGGTAACTACTGTCTATTTGTACCAACTGCAGGACAGCAAAGAGAGGAATAATTATGTTTTTCACACTGTGTATGGTATGGCTGGATGGATTTAATCAATGACGTGTCGGTTACCTGGTTAAACTGGCTAGGTTCAAACTGTAAAATCAAAATTGCGTAGTACTTAGGATACAAAATGGCGATAGAGACGAAAAAAAGCGTACTATTAATGAGAGGCAAATTACTGTATCTATACGTATAGTGTATCTATCGAAATCAAGATATTTCCTCTGTCGTTTAGCGCGCTCGGCGCAGACAGGCCTTAGTCATAGTGTGACCTGTATTCACGCTCATGTTTAAATACTATCCTACTAATATTATAAATGTGAAAGTGTGGATGTTTGGATGTTTAGATGTTTGTATGTTTGGATGTTTGTTACTCAATCACGCCGCAACTACTGAACCGGTTTGGCTGAAATTTTGAATGGAGATAGCTTATGCCCTGACTTAAAACATAGGCTACTTTTTATCCCGGAAAAGTATTCCTGTGGGACTAAAATAGATATAATCTTCCAAAAACGCCATAGAGGGCGCTGACTGTTCTTAGGTAAATCACGTTCACATAACACATTATTGCAATAGTTTGCTGCGTTGCATGCATTGGCAACACATAGGCTACTTTTTATCCTGGAAAAAATGCACAGTTCCCATGGGATTTTGAAAAACCCGAAGTCTATATCTACAGCTATAGGTAGATTATTATAGCGAACTTCCTTGATAGAAAGTATAAAGGTTGGAAAAGGGAGCGGGAACGGGAACCGGGAATCAACGATTCCCTCGGGATTTGTTCAAAACCGAAATTCACGCGATCGAAGCTGCGGGCAGAAGCTATCACACATAATCACAATACCTATCCTACTAATCCTACTATAATATTATAAATGTGAAAGTGTGGATGTTTGGATGTTTAGATGTTTGGATGTTTGTTACTCAATCACGCCGCAACTACTGAACCGATTTGGCTGAAATTTTGAATGGAGATAGCTTATGCCCTGACTTAAAACCTAAGCTACTTTTTATCCCGGAAAAGTATTCCTGTGGGACTAAAATAAATATAATCTTCCAAAAACGCCATAGAGGGCGCTGACTGTTCTTAGGTAAATCACGTTCACATAACACATTATTGCAATAGTTTGCTGCGTTGCATGCATTGGCAACACATAGGCTACTTTTTATCCTGGAAAAAATGCACAGTTCCCATGGGATTTTGAAAAACCCGAAGTCTATATCTACAGCTATAGGTAGATTATTATAGCGAACTTCCTTGATAGAAAGTATAAAGGTTGGAAAAGGGAGCGGGAACGGGAGCCGGAAATCCACGATTCCCTTGGGATTTGTGAAAAACCGAAATTCACGCGGGCGAAGCCGCGGGCAGAATCTAGTAAATAATATAGTTTTCAAAACATGAGCTTTCTAACTATCAAGTAAAAATTCCATTACAAAATAATCATATTACTAGATTACATAGGTATAATAAATTACAATAGCATTAAGTATCAATATAAAATTTCTTTATCAGTATTTAGTTACATTGTACTTAGTGTTCAAGTTGTGCCTAGTGTAACAAATTGATTGTTAGCCACAATAACAGTAAGTATTGATTACTGTTATCAAGCACGTCTGTCCGTCTGTCTGTCATTTAAGAAATTTACGCGCACATATCTCCGTAGAGACGTAATTTATGAGCGCATTATAATAGAATCCTTGTTAAAATTATATTATTATGAATAACTTTCCTTGATAACTTACTAATTATGGAACGGGTTGACATATAATACCTAATGCTGCATATATACCTACCTCTTTATTATACTTATTAGCTACTTGTTCTGGATTATCTCGTAGTCACGAACGACCTATTTGACACAGTGGTGAGCGCTGTGAATTAACTTAATTGTGGCTTAATTTTGGCTAAGTTCTTCAGCGTTCTCTAGCTCAACATTTCTCTAACTTGTGGTTTTCTGCCAGCTATTTTGAGCTTATTTTTAGCCAACTAAAAACGACTTCCAGAGGCTTCCTCGTGATATGATCGAAGCACTTGTAGCTTCCGTACTTTTACGGTGTTTATGATTTAACAAGATCTTTGATCCGCCTGTGCCATGTTTCTGCGGCGTTCCTAATACATAGGAAAATCCGTATAATAACTTTTTGAAGTAGAACTTCTTTATTATCGTTGTGCATTTGAAATTCGAAATACGAAAAAGCGACATCAAAATCCTCTCCTGCGTACGAGGAGTCCATAAGGTGAATTGCACACACACACTTTTTTTGTAGATAAATATTATCTACAACTTGACTACAATCTCATCTGATGGTAAGTGATGATGCAGTCTAAGGGACCTTTCAGATAGACCGGCGCGGAGAGCAGAGCAAATAATCGCATTTAAAATAGAATCTTAAGACATTGAAATAAGCTTTATTTTTACATTTTATCTCTTTTATGATAAGAGGATGCTCGAGGATACTCCCAATACGCTCTGTGTGAAATATTAAGAGCAGCCGCTCGGCTGCTCGTCGAGCCGGTCGGCTGCTCTATGCTCGTGCTATTTCGCGCTCGAGCATCCGACCGGCTCCGTTTGCGTGCTCTTTCATGCTCGCACAGCCGACCGTAGGCCGAATTGCTCTGCCATCCGGCCCAAGAGCGTACGCTCGGCTCCGAACGCATCCGCGTGTCCGTTCACACAGACCGGCGCGGAGAGCAGAGCAAACTTAAACGGCCGGTCTGTGTGAAACAAGAAATGCTCTCCGATGCTCTCCGCTCCGGTCTATCTGAACGGTCCCTAAGATGGCAGCGGGCTAACTTGGAAGAGGTAGGTATAGCAATTTTTATTAAACCCTTATGCCTCCGGTTTCTACGCGACATCGTATCAGAACGCTGAATCCCTTAGCGGCACGGCTTTGACGGTAGTGCGGTAACTATAGCCACGGCTGAAGCCTCTCACCAAACCAGACTAGAGCTGATCGATTGCCGCTGCCGGGAAACGAACCCATTACCTCCCAGTTATAAGACCACAGAGCTACCACAGCGTCAGGCAGGTTGTCAATATTTTACCTACTTAAATGCGAAAGTGTGTTTGTCCTTCAAGCACGCATGACGCAGCAACGGATTAACATGATTTTTGCATCATGGATACCTATAGCTAAAGCCCTAGAGAGTGTTATCGGATACTTTTTATTTCCTGCGGAATTTTTACATCCACATACAAGAAATATCCACAAGAAAAATATTTAAACTACCTATCAATATTGTATATATATATACTATAATGTAATTTATTGTATTTGATATGATTTATTTATATTATTATTATTTTATTGATATCTATATACGTTAATATAAAGAGGCTTGTCCTGACTGACTGACTGACTACGTGGACAAAATCGCGAGTAAAAGGTAGAGTATAATGATGTGCGGGCTATCGTCTGACGTTACAGAAAAAGGAACGCTCTGGAGAAATGATCGTAAACCACGACGACAGCTTGCAGAATGAAGGTATTAATAGAAATGCCCTAAAGTGGCCCACACATTGGCCTTTTATCCCTTTTACGATAATTTTGATAGCTTGAAGCTATTCATTATAGCATAGTATTTTGAGTCGAAAAAAAAATCCGCGATCAATACGTAGGTATTATCAAATGCGACTTGTGATTTGCGAAAGCTTTGTCAGTCTTGTTCTCTTTCTCTTGTCTTTTTTCACTAGTATCTGTTACCAGTTATAGTATACATTACTTATATACAAGAAGTTAAATACACAATTTAATAACTAACTAGCTTTTGCCCGCGGCTTCGCCCGCGTGAATTTCGGTTTTTCACAAATCCTGAGGGATAAGTAGATTTCTGATCCACCCGCCCCTCGCCGCGCGGCGGCGTACCGCGGTATCGCGTGTGGCGGGCGCAGGGCGCAGGGGCGCGGCGCGGCGCGGCGCGGGGAGTTCCGTGCAGCGCGAGCGTCGCGTCGGCCGTAAAATACCTATCAGGGCGTTTTTTAACATAGGTACTTACCGATTTCAACACAACTCCTTTTTTGAAAGTCGGTTAAAAAAGTAGCCTATGTTACTCCTTGTTTAATTCTCTACTTGTCTGTGAAAGTCCCGTCCAAATCGGTTCAGCCGTTCCGAAGACTAGCCCGTTCAAACAGACAGACAGACAAAAATTTTAAAAACGTGTGATTCGGTTATGGTATCGTTCAAATAACCATATGAGCTTAATATGTGGTAGTTATTTCGAAATTACAGACAGACACTTCAATTTTATTTATTAGTATAGATTAGTATAGATGCAGTAAATACTTCGGGTTGCGTCGCCGATGAAATATAGTTTTCGATTTGTTGCGCCATGTGAATTTCGTCATTGGAATGTACCTACCTATCGGTTGATCGGCGGTCGGTTATGTTGGCGTTGAAAACCGGGTTATATTTTAGTCACCTCGTGTGATAATAGGGTAAACTTCATAGATTAGCTGATCTATTAAGACCGACTATTGAAAAACTTACCTTTCGAAAAAGTTACAACTTCATTATCTGACTAGTCTACATTCCCCTTATGACCCAAAACGACTTTTTATGCGTTCGTCGTAAGACTTCAGTCTGTTCCAGAAATATGCACAAAAGACTCCCTATAGGGCCTTGAGACGCGAATCTATACTACTAATAAATAAAATTGAAGTGTCTGTCTGTAATTTCGAAATAACTACCTCATATTAAGCTCATATGGTTATTTGAACGATACCATAACCGAATCACACGTTTTTAAAATTTTTGTCCGTCTGTCTGTCTGTCTGTCTGTCTGTCTGTCTGTCTGTCTGTTTGAACGGGCTAATCTTCGGAATGGCTGAACCGATTTTGACGGGACTTTCATATACAAATAGAGAATTAACCAGGAAGTAACATAGGCTACTTTTTTAACCGACATTCAAAAAAGGAGGAGTTGTGTTTTTCTACCTATATACACCGATATCTCCGAGATTTCTGAACCGATTTGCGTAATTTTTTTTTAAATGATAGAGGAACATTGTGACACTATCCTACAAAAAATTTGGATTCCAACTCCTCAATCCTGATGCTGTAGGGGATCTGATCCCCAAAACTAATGGGATTTAGGAACTGTCGGTTATTTAAATTGATATTGGGGGTACCAATTAAAGACTTTATCGTTGAATGAACTTGAGTAGGTTCAAAAATCGTTTGATCGTTCCAACTCCTCAAACCTGATGCTGTAAGGAATTACATTCTGAAACCGTAAGGATCCCACGGAATTTTTCCGTTTTGGGGACGGGTTATTATAGATAGGCTACTTTTTGTTCTGGGAAATCTAAAGTTCCCACGGGATTTTTAAAAACCTAAATCCACACGGGCGAAGCCGTGGGCATCATCTAATTTAAAATAACTTTCACTCGGTTTTATGATTTATCTGCAGGGGCGTAGCTACCGCCGTATATGCCGTATCAATTATACGGGGCCCCCAAGCCACGGGGGCCCCCGACGTGCGTAAGTAAAAATTAACAAAAACTTCCCAAATTTTTGTTTATTTCAGAAATGACAAAAGTCAAAAAATGTTGTCCAAAAAGTTGTCCATAGAGGCAGAATCTTTAGAAAAACAAAAGTCATCATCAACTATAAATGATTTAATAAATCAGTTTGCCGAAAAAAAGGCAAGGAGAGTATATATTTAATTTGGATTGTTTGTAAAAATTTTAGAAAAAGTGACAGATAAATAATTATGATGCTTATATTGCTTTTAATTTTATGCAAACATTTTTTTTTCTTTTGTGAGAAATCTTTACCCTTCATAAGGGCCCCCAAACAAATTTTTATACGGGGCCCCGCCAAGGTACGCTACGCCACTGTTTATCTGTAACTTATTATACCTAATATTATTTAAATGACTTTGACGAGAAACGCGTAAGCGACGCTATTACCCGGCGTTTAGAAGTTTTTTCACTTGTATCTTGGTTTCATTGTTAGTTCGCGATAAGAACACCCCTTGCACCCTACGTATTGCTTCGCTTAGGTGTATCTGCGAGTAGCAAAGTTAAGTGTATGACGTCATTTAGAATGGACAGACAAACGGCGTGATTTGTGACAATATGCCTATGTATGTATATTTGATTATAGCAACTAGGATGTAACGTTCCATTCATTACAAGCGGATACCCGCGACTTCGTTCGCGTGGATATTGGTTTTTAAAAGTCCCTTGCGAATCATTTTGTTTTTCCTAAGCTCCTTTGAGCTCATAGGTACCTTGCTAAAAACTGTTAGAAGTTCACTGGCGGATGTTTAGGTAGATAAAAATGTAAACATCCGCCAGTGAAAGTCTCATCAAAATCGAGCCAGCCTTTCATTTATGTGTATAGACTAGATGATGCCCACGGCTTCGCCCGTGTGGATTTAGGTTTTTAAAAATCCCGTGGGAACTTTTCCAGAAAAAAAAAGTAGCATAGCTGTATTAACCCGTCCCCAAAACGGAAAAATCCCGTGGGATCCCCACGATTTCGGAATGCAATTCCTTACGGCATTAGGGTTGAGGAGTTGGATATGTACCTACTCGAGTTCATTCAACGAAAAAGTCTTTAATTGGTACCCCCAATATCAATTTAAATATGTAACCGAAAGTTTCTAAATCCCATTAGTTTTGGGGATCAGGTCCCCTACAGCATCAGGATTGAGGAGTTGGAATCCACATTTTTTATAGAACAGGGTCACAATGTTTTTCTATCGATTAAAAAAAAAAATACGAAAATCAGTTCAGAAATCCCGGAGATATCGGTGTACATAGGTAAAAAAACACAACTCCTTTTTTTTTTTGAAATTCGGTCAAAAAAGTAGCCTATGTTACTCCCTGGTTAATTCTCTACTTGTATGTGAAAGTCCCGTCAAAATTGGTTCAGCCATTCCGAAGATTAGCCCGTTCAAACAGACAGACAGACAGACAGGCAGACAGACAGACAGACAGCCAGACAGACAAAAATTTTAAAAACGTATGATTCGGTTATGGTACAGTTCAAATAACCGTATGAGCTTAATATGAGGTAACTATTTCGACATTACAGACAGACACTTCAATTTTATTTATTAGTATAGATTTCACGAAGGCCAACTTGTAATTTTTGTTTTTTATTATTTATTTGGCTTACCTACTAGCGATTTATCTTAACTTAGCATAATAGGTATACCTATAGTGTCTTTAGGTCATGTAGTGTACCTATGTACATAAATCATTTACTGTTTATACTTACTCTGATTTTTAATTCCGTGGAATTCTGACGTTTCTTAATGTTACCAGAGATAAAACAGTTCCCAGAAAAAAGATAATAAATTCAAAACTTACATATAAATAAATATCAATTGCCTCATGCAGATATGACATATGCCTGACAAAATATACTTCAGGTAGGTACCTACTTCAGTTTGGGGTAAAATGGAACTTCAGGTGGAAACCCTGCTTTTCATACAAATAAGTCATTCTATTTTTAAATGACAACTGTCAGAATTCTACCGAATTAAAAATCAGACTATATGGTACATAGGTATATGTAGGTAGGACTATATGTAGGTAGGTACTTTCTTTCTCTCTTTCTCATACGGTCTATGCCTTACATTTTTGCCAAAAAACAGAGTCGCTGTGTGTTAAACGTATGTATACCTATGTATATAATATGTAGGTAGGTTTTTTAAAATCGGACAAGTAGGTATGCATAGGTATGCCCATATGATACCGATAACTATCGGAGCACCTACTGCCAAAAAATTTTCGTTGCATCCGCCCCGTGCGTGACTAAACGAAAGTCAGTTCACGTAGTGTCTAGACGGGTAGTTGTATGCAAATGTAGACAATTGCGAATTTCGGCGATTCGGCGATTTGTATGCGACGGCCCGCGCAGATTAAGGCTAGGTCTTAGCTTAGAAATTATAATCTACTTACTCTAACTGCCTCGGCAGTCTACTGGTTTCCATATTCGACTGCAGATCACGAGGTCCCGGGTTCGATTCCCGGGTCGAGCAAAATAATTAAGTATTTGGGTTTTTCTGTCAAGAAATTCTCAGTGCCAGCCCGGTGTTGGTACCTAGTTGGCTGCTTTCAACCCCGTACCTCGGAGAGCACGATAAGCAGTCGGTCCCGGTTATTATCACTATCATGTGACAATAGTCGTTAAAGCCCGCTAACCCGCATTGGAGCAGCGTGGCGGGACTACTCTCATAGGAGACATCCCTGTCTCCTATGAGAGAGGAGGCCTGTGCCCAGCAGTGGGACGTTAAAAGGCTGTAGTGGTAGTGGTGGTGGGGAGGTGGACTCTAGTCTTTGCCCGCAACTCTATACCCTTTCCAGATAAGCCCTCTTCCACCTAAGACTGCATCGTCACTTACCACCAGCTATAATTTAATTAATATACCATAAAATAAATATATATATATATATAAAAATATACCGACTTAATGAAGCAAAAGCTTTCTCAAATAAATAAAAAATACTTAAATGCTTAATTCTTTGGAACGTCGTCCGTTCTTTCAGATTGAATTATTAACAACTTAGTCGTACTTTTTAAAGTAATTAATTTTTCAATTTCCTTTCCTGTGAGACGCCAAGATTTTTTTGATGTATACGAATCTTGATAAAAATTTAAATATAATTAGATATATTAGAGTTCAGAATAGTTTGGTAGGATTATCTACATATCTACACATGTGTATATCAGGATTATAAACAACACACTAAACTTGAAAATATGTATGCAGATTGCAGATAGACTCAATTATCACCTAACAATAATAAGATAAAATTTATTGTTTGTAAAATGCTGTATTTATCACTAGTAAAAAAACAGCCCAAGTGCGAATCAGACTCGCGCACCGAGGGTTCTGTACTCCAGAAGTCGTAATTATGTTAACACAAATCTCTTCTTAATATAATAATATCAAAAAATTGGCTGTCTGTAAAGTCGGTTTACGGAAGATTATTTTACTTGAAAACGTCATAAGAAAACATTGCCTTTCTGTCGCTTGTTCCGCGCTCTCGCTTGCACGCTCGGCTAGGCGGTACGTGACAATGAGTCATGCTTTTTCGTGCGTGCGGCCGGCGTTCATAGATTTATAAGACGTTATCACGTCTAGAAATTATGATAAGTATAGGTAGTTAGAGCGTTGATTTTATTTTTCCTGTAAAATATACTTACATAATCTTCTGATGACCATAATTATTTCAGGTTTTTCAATTGGTAGGTAAACTTCGGAGATAAGGGGGAAAACGGAATTTTTCTCGCCATTTTGCACGATAAATCAAAAACTACTTAGAATAAAAATAAAATAAAAATCTGTCCCTAAAAAATTGTGAAATAACTAGTAAACATTATAATTTTAAAAATAGACTGTATGGCTTCTCCTTAACGTCATCTGAAGTCTAGACCTCAAATAATAAAGAACCAATAGCATGCCTAATTTTAGGCACTAGAGCGTCTAGGAATCTTTAAGTCTATGCTAATATCCAGACAGACCGACATGTTGCTATGCACGCGATTTAAATATTTATTGCATTTTTATACGAATGACGAATTACTTACGAGTAGGTACCTAATGTAAGTAACTATTTAAGTAGGTAGGTACATATGTCTCAATTCAAACAGTCCCCAAGTATAATTAAGTATTTAAAAAAACAATAGTTGATTTAAATAACAGGTTAATTTTGGATTTTGGCAAGGATAGAAAAAAATCCTTGATACTGAATATTTTGGAGAAAATTACAGGATGACTTCCAATAAAACGCTGATAAAATTTTAATTTATTTTTCAGTTTATTTTTCTAGAGTAGGTTAAATCTACATAGTAAAATAACAACCAAATCAAGAATATATCTAGAATCAAACGAGGTTAGAATTTCATTGGAATCGTATTTAAGTTGATAGGATAAATCAATAATTATTATTTTTACAAAAATATCTATGGGCCATTTCGAATGTCATCTCTAAACTAAATTTTAAATTGTTTGCATCTTTTTCTCACCAACTTAATTAGGAAAGATCAGCCAAACCAATTTTATTTTAGAACTTTGGTTTAGAACCAATTTAGAACTTAGTTTAGAACTCTCTAGAATATAAGCTTAGTACGAAAGCTTCGTGCCTATGTTCGTTTTTCTATGTGCCTTCGTTTTCCGCCCTTTTAAAAAATGCTGAAAAAAGGTACATAAACACCTACTTTAAATTTAATTAACGTTATACAGAAAACGTCAGAATTGACGTCAATGGAAAATCTCATCTATAAAACTAAAAATAAGAAAACATAATATCTTAGGTACTTAATAAATGACCAGCCCTAATTGAAAATCTTAATAGATCCTTATGCTAACACACTGAGAAAATAATAGAAAAAATTAAACATATTTTTACACTCGAAGTTAAAAATTGGCAAGTTTTGTAATAGGTAGATACTTACTGAATACTTAATATCTATTTATAGATAGATAGAAGATAGAAGATGCATTTCGTCACGAGTGAGATGATTAACATAATTAACTCTAAAGGCAGATACCTAATTACAACTGAACTGTAATAAAATAAGTCTTTATATTGAAAAAAGTGTAATCTGCGCACACTTATCCGGTTTCTGTACCTTATACCTGTAGAGATTTTTGGAATTGGATTGGATTTTTGACTGGGATTTTTTAATCAACACTTGGTATTACGATTGAGTCGATAGGTATAAAATATGTGCAGGAAGGCAACTAGAAATAGATTGACTAGAAAACATACTTACAAACAACAAATAGAAAATTACTGTATAGTTAGCTACTTACATATTACGCTTACAAGAAAACAATTTTAATGTATATTTTCTTACAAACATAAATTAGGTTATTATAATAAACATAAAACCAATTTAATCCTGCTCCAATAAAAAATCTCTGGAGTAGAATACTACAAATAATTTGTGAAGATCTAAGCTTTTCCAGATTAATACTAAGTACCTAAATGAATCTAACAAATTCAAGTTCAACACGAAAGTCTATAGAAATGTAGACCAATAGACAACATTGAGGATGAAGAAGGAAAAGGGAAAGAAGAATCTAGAGAAACGGTCGATGTATATAGCTGTCTCCCTCCCGTTGCAGAAAGTGTCGTATTGTGGGAGCGAGGCTGACGTGCTGGCGCGAGGGTCTACCGAGTTTGGAAATATGTGCTGGAAAGTAAAAGAAAGTATTTGTACATGTTGAATAGAAGCAGGCGTTACTTTGCGGAATTCAATGATATACAATGAACATCTTCAGGAGATGTTGACTTCACAACGGACGATTGCAAAGTCAACATCTCCTGAAGATGTTCCGGTGTCGGAGCGAAACGAGCGTCGAGCTAAATTTGTGGTGAATTTGTGTGGTGTTGTGCCTACTTTGTCACTGTTAGCGGATTATAGCAAAGTAATTTTGTGTTCATAGTATTTATACAATTAATCCTCAACCATCGTGAGTCAGTGATGATACAAACTAGGTAGAACCTTTTATTTAACATGCCTGTTCAGGCGAGTCTATGGAGGCGGTTTAACCTGGACGAAGGTATAGCAGTTTTTATTAAAACTCACACTTTTGTTTTGTTTCTGGTTTGGACATGGTACCGGAATGCTAAAACGTTTAGCGGCACGGCTTTGCCGGTAGCGTGGTAACAAGCCACGGCTGAAGCCTCTCATCACACCGCAGACAATTTTATCATCATTATAAACCCATTACCGGACCACTACAGCAAGTATCTCTTCTCAGAGTGAGAAAGGTGTAAGCCGTGGTCCACCACGCTGGCCAAGTACGGAAGGGTAGACTTCACACGCCTTTGAGAACATTATGGAGAACTCTCAGGCGTGCAGTTACGATGTTGTCCTTCACCGTTAAAGCAAGTGATGCTTAATTGCTTAAAACGCACATAACTCCAAAAAGTTAGAGGTGCGTGCCGGGGATCGAACTCGGCCGACCCGAAAGGGAGAGACAATTTAGAAGTTATAATTGACCCAAGATACAACAGCGCCAGGGAGATCGTCATTTTAGAATAGAGCTTACTTTATAAGCGTCCAGCTCTCTCGATAGATCCTCGTCAGAATACCCTTTCATGGCCTTAGTGGCCACTGGTCCCATGTAGTTGTTGACCACGGCAAACTCGAACAGTGAGAGGAACACGAATACAGAACACGAGGACATCCACACGTCTATCGCCTTCACGTATGACACCGGCGGTAGACTTTGCTGCGATTGGGTGTTCTGTGTTGCTGCAACAAGGAAACGTGGCTTTGCGCGGATGAATTGATAATCAAGCTTTTTGAATTGGTAATTAAATTGGACCGAATTAGTAATCAAGATTTTGTAATTAAATTGCTCTGAATTGGTAACCAAGGTTTTTGAATTGGTCACTAAATTGGTCTGAATTGGTAATCAAGATTTTGAATTGATAATTAAATTGGTCTGAATTGGTTATCAAGGTTTTAGAATTGGTAATTGGTAATTAAATTGGTCTGAATTGGTAATCAAGGTTTTAGAATTGGTAATTGGTAATTAAATTGGCCTTGGGACCCCAACCTCTACCGGTTCTTCTGACTGTGTTTTTGCCCATTGCCACTTCAGATTCACAACACGTTGAGCTATGTCGGCGACACTGGTTCTTCTACGGATCTCCTCATTCCTGATTCGATCGTGTAGAGAAACTCCGAGCATAGCTCTCTACGTCGCTCTCTGAGTGACTCTGAGCTGTCGTATGAAGCCAATGATGATTAGCGACCATATCTAGGAGCCGTATGTTATCACTGGTAAACACGCTCACCCAAAGAAAGCTCACCCAAAGTTAAAAGCGAAGTGACACCCAGAGTGACCCTAGCGGGAATAGCTTCCGGCTTGATCCAGAAGGATATCCATGACATGACGACGATCAGTGCCGACGGTATGTACGTATGGAAGAGATGGTAGCCCAGTCGACGACGTAGGTTAAACACCACGGCTAGGCATGTGAAATTACCTGAAAAAAAGTATACAAATAGTGGAAGTAATTTTCACAAATTCGCGATTAATTGATAACGTTGAGAAGTCTTCAACAGTGTGATGTGTGTGAAGACTTCAACAGTAACAAGATTATGTCTTCAGATGCGCTCGTATATACTTAGTTACTTATATCAGATAAAAACTATAAATATAGTAAAGAAATGGCACATCAGCATCATCATCATTATCAACACACAACCGGCCCACTACTGCAGAGCACGGGTCTTCTCTCAGAATGAGAAGAGTTCTCGATAATGGCATGTGAACACTATCAAGTGGAAGTGCTTATCTAAAGACAACCCATATCTAAAATAATTAAATCGATAAAATAAATAAACAAGTGTAAATTAAAAGTTTAAATAACCCCCGACATTCGCCATTTTGTGGTGGCGGCCATCCTGAATTTGCATAGTGCAATTTTACTAGTCAAGACATATTGAGAGGGGTGTGAAAAATATATTATCCGCCATTTTGTGGTGGCGGCCATCTTGGACTGATTTTCATCAAACATAGCTAAGAATACTCCAGACAAATTCACCTTTCTAATATAAAAAAACCGCATTCAAATCGGTTCACCTGTTTGAGCGCTACGGAGGAACAGACAGACACACACACATACACAGACACGTCAAACTTATAACACCCCGTCGTTTTTGCGTCGGGGGTTAAAAATAGGAAAGACAGTGGAAACAATTTAGAATAAAATATATATCTAGATTAGACATAAAGGAGGCTTTACAGAGCACAATGTTAGATTACCTTAAAACACATAGTTAGATTACCTGTAGAATATTCAATGGTGCAATCCATAGTATAATTGTTGGATATATCCAGCTGTGGCAGCTCAATTTCTGGATTAACCACTAGCGGGTCTGTCAAGTTCCATATGAACACCAGATCGTGAACTGTGTGCGATACTGTAACAACATGATCATAAATTATTATTAATAAAAGTTCCTATTACTAGTTTAATATCATACCAAGATGCTAAAGTATTGGTGACCTCCTTTAGATGGTAAGTTTAAGGATTACCTTGGGATTGATTTTATTTATCTAACAATGATTTCGCTTAGGATTTTGCAATCAACGTGACCATCGCAATCACATCTGATTGGACGACATTCTCTCGCTATTGGGCAAAATGGATTGCTGCAGCAAGAACACCAAAAATTCGACAAATCACCACAATTAGGACTGTAGAGATGATTGATGCAGCTAATACACCGGCAGATTTTAGTGGCTTTTCATTTTAAAATACTCTATCGTAAAAAATAAGATTTCAGATAAGCATTTGACTATCTTTTCAACTTTTTTCAAACTGTTGTAAATCTTCTAGATAATGAATAATGTTCTGTTTTTTTATATAAAATATGTTAAATTTTTTTTTCACTTACAGCTTTCGATCATCATTGAACAGCTTTGCGTGTCGTGTGGGTACGATTCAAATTTCATAGCACACGAGAGCACCAGCGTTAGTCTGAAATGTGAGAAGCTTTTAGATGTGAGAAGAGTAGACCTAGAATCATAGAACCTATGGATTCCGAGCTCCAAACAAAACGTTGAAGCAAATAAATAATTTGGCCTTGAACAGGTCTGGAGTTGCTTTGTCTCGTTCTAACCTACTTGTTGTTATCATGAAATGAAACAGCAACAAGTAGTTGATGACCTCGTTGCTGAAGAAATTTTTGGAATTTTGATCATAAAATCGCTACAAGTAGTTTTGACACTCCTCTCTAGATATCTTATCTACCACTACCCTAGAATACCAACTAATGTACTTAATTAATTACTAACAATTTGAGCCACAGATGCTCCACATAAAGATTTATTATTAGGTATTATTTAAAAAAATACTGTCTAAACTTTTACTTACTTGGACATATACAGCAAGGTTTTATCATGGTACAGCCACAGGTAATGGTTGGGTATGCTCATCTCGTGGAAGGTGACCTTCTTGGCGTTCTTGAAGAAGCAGTCGGGCCGCCAGATGTTGTTGAGCCAGTCGACGTCCAGTATTCGGTACTCTTCATGCATGTTCTCCGGTAGACGGAGTCGGGGGTCCCGCCACGATTGCGCGAGAAATATGTCTGCTACGTATGTCTGAAAGAACAAATGTATAGTAAGAACTACCAGTTACCACCACCACCATTAAGTATAGACTTTTTTAACGTCCCACTGTTGGGCACAGGCCTCCTCTCTTATAGGAGAGAGGGATTTAGAGCTTAGACCCGCCATGCTGATCCAATGCGGGTTGGCGGGCTTTAATGATTATTGTCACAAGATAGTGATAATAACCGGGACCGACTGCTTAACGTGCTCTCCGAGGCACGGGGGTGAAACACCGCCAACTACCAACTCCGGGCTGGCACTGAGAATTTCTTGACAGAAAAACCCAATACCTAACAATTATTTGCCCGACCCGAGAATTCAACCCGGGACTTCGTGATCTGCAGTCGAATATGCTAACTAATATACTAACCAACGAGGCAGTCAACAAGTTGAGCAAGAATAACAACCAACAAATCGCATAAATAAACCGCCGAAACTAGCTACCTACGCGCTATTAAATAACCCAATAATTTAATAATCAAGTGTTATCGAAGTTGTTACCTAAAATTAAATGTGATACCTAGTGCAGTGAACGACTAGAAGACTAAATCGGATGATATCCTCGAGACATCGCAACCTTGACTATGGTAATAACCCCTACAATTTTCTGGTCCTTCGAACCGGATCACTGTTAAAAATTTATTATAACAACGACTGGGCGAGGAATATGTCAGCTGACAGCTACGTATGTCCGAAAGAATAAAATAATGTATTTTGCGCAAGAACTGAGTAATATCTACTGTTAAATAATTATCGCCATTTTAGCGCTGTTTAAGATAAATGAGAATGAAGGTACCCGGAACTATTTTTTTATATTTTATTCATCTACAAGCTCTTGCTGCGATCTCACCTACAGTGACGTTTCAGCCTAAGATGAAAGCGGACTACCCTGGAAGAGGTAAGTATTGGCAGACTTACCCTGATTGGTTCCTACGCGATATCGCTAACGCTAACACTATATCACTTGGCGGCATGACTTTGCCGGTAGAGTGGTAACTGAAGGCTACGACTGAAGCCCCTTTCAGACCAGACCAGAGACTATTTAGAAATTATTGATTTCCAAATTACCCCTGCTGGGAATCGAACCAGGGACCTGTCTTATAAGAGCACAGCGCTCACCACTGCGTCAGGGAGGCTGTCCAGTCGTGTTGTCAACTAATCTGAATGATCGTGATAAATTGTATTGGGAAATGACAAATTTAGTTCCCAGAACCTTCGGTGCGGCGCTTTGAATCGGCACACCAATCAACTCATTTTGACCACAGAGTACCTATACTAATTACTTGTTAAAATTTCATCAGTTAAAAAAAGAACTCACCATACTCTCCTCGTTTATGGAATCCAAAGACAACACGGTGACATGAAAATAAACTATCGTGGGTTGACCCAACAGCTTGGGCGCCCTGTTCTTATCGTAATACTTGGCTTTCACTGGCAGAATGTCCCTGAGTGACAAGCTGGACTCCGACTTGAACTCTATTTCTTGAAATGTGGAGTTGGTGCTGAAAGAAGAAAATTGCTGCTTTAGAAAAATCACTAAAGATACTTACGCACGAAGCCTTTAATAGCATTGAGTATAGGTAAAGGGTCCCTTTCATTGAACGCGCCGCGAGCCGCACCCGAGCCGTCGACAAGTCCGTCATCGCCCACACACTACGCGAGCGCGCCACTTGGCGTCAGTCGCTTGTGAACTGCGGCGAGCCTCGCACGTATCTCTGCTGCCTGCTAACATTGCACGCGTACCGTTCCGCGCGACCGTATGTCAATAGTCGTCAAGGCCTAGAGGTCGCGGACTTTACCGCTCATCCCATACACGCATAGATCGGTCGGGCGCGGCGCGGGTGCGGCTCGCCGCGGACTCATGACGAACCGCGAACCCTACAATTCACACGAATATTGGTCCGCGGGCTTGTCGCCAGCGACCTGGAACTTAGAAAGTGTTTGTAGCTTTTTACCTACCAGTAGTAGGGTACATATATTTCAAAAAGTTCGATTCTTTTTTCCCCACTACGGCAAAGCCAAAAGAAAGGGTTATGATTTTAACAGTCTATATTTTTTTTGATAATTTTACTATTTAGGAGTTCGAGTCCAAAGGCAACAGCAATACTTACAGATAGCTCACAGCGTGAACTCGGCTCGCGTTCGCCGTCCGAACCAGAAGACCTATCACGAACACCACACCACACTTCATTTTGCACTGTTTATTATAATTATCCACTATATTTCGTGTCCCATTCACGTCAACTTCCACAAATATCACCGTTTTGACATTTTTCTTGAATAGGTATTTCCTTCTAATTCTTCTTTTGGTTCAGCAGCCTTAGAAGCTAGGTGATTCAGTTCGAAAAAGCCGCGTGCACTGGAAATGATGATAAACCTCTATCAATTCAATAAATAAATAAATTGGTTGTCTATAAAGTGAGTCTGATATTTCAATGGACACGCCGTGGAAACACGCGTTTTGTATGGATAACGCGACGGACGGCGCACATACAAAACGTGAGTTTCCACGGCGTGTTAACACATTATTATGTGGTATTGATACCTACGATCCAATTTATTTATAGATTTAAGGTACATGGTACATATTTATTAACTATTGTATTGGAATTATCTACTTATTTGAATTGGCTAAGTTTGATGTCAAAAGCTCGAACATTAATTTGAGGTGAAAACCAATCTCATATCAGTCTTGTAAGGAAGTCAATTAAAAATCAGTAAGTTGGGATCATTTTCACATGAAAAATTCGCACCAAGTTTGTACTTACTATCTATTATTTGCTCCCAAAAGTATTTACTGTAACCTTTTTTATATTTTATGCGATTTAACGACGACAATAATATAAGTTTTCTTTATTTATTTACTGAACTTTATCACAGTTATCCTATCCTTGGAGAAAGTAGACGATTCTCCTCGGCTGAAGATCAGGTTGACCTTCCCTGTAATCTTTCGTTACCTAACATAATAAACGCATTTACACGTGTGACTGTACATGCAGAAAAGATTATATTAAGATACCTACATTGGAAAATGTACCTACATTGCTTGTAAGGGTTTTCCTTCGCATGTCAAGGGCTGTAAATTACATGTACCTACCTACTTACTTTGAGTAGGTATTAGCACGTATTAGGAACCTACTGTATAATTTCAATGGCCGTGATGTCGTCGGATAAGGACCAGACTACGAGGCCAATCCAATTGCAGCGAGGAGTGCGTCAGGGAGATGTTATCTCCCCGAAGCTATTTACCGCTGCGTTGGAAGACGTCTTTAAGCTTCTGGACTGGAGCGGACTTGGCATCAACATAAACGGCGAGTACATCACACACCTACGGTTTGCCGATGATATAGTCGTGATGGCAGAAACTCTGGGAGACCTCAATACAATGCTCAATGATCTCAGCAGAGTTTCTCAACAGGTGGGCTTAAAAATGAACATGAGTAAGACGAAGATCATGTCTAATGCTCATGTTCCGCTCCACCCGGTAATTGTTGAGAACTCAGCACTCGAAATTGTAGACGAGTACATATACCTGGGACACACGGTCCAGCTAGGTAGGTCCAATTTTGAGAAAGAGATCAACCGCCGAATCCAACTCGGCTGGGCAGCGTTCGGGAAACTTCGAGATATCTTTTCGTCCAATATCCCTCAGTGTCTGAAGACGAAAGTCTTCGAACAGTGCGTGTTGACAGTGATGACTTACGGATCTGAGACATGGTCGCTAACAATGGGCCTCATAAGAAGGCTCAGGGTCACTCAGCGGGCGATGGAGAGAGCTATGCTCGGAGTATCCCTGCGTGATCAAATCAGAAATGAGGAGATCCGCAGGAGAACCAGAGTTACCGACATAGCTCATAGAGTCGCGAAGCTGAAGTGACAATGGGCGGGGCACATTGCACGAAGAACCGATGGACGTTGGGGTCCCAAGGTGCTTGAATGGCGACCTCGCACCAGCAAACGAAGCGTAGGTAGACCCCCCACTCGATGGACAGACGATCTCAAGCGAGTCGCTGGTAGCCGCTGGAATCAAGCGGCACAAGATCGTGTGCTGTGGCGATCCTTGCAAGAGACCTATGTCCAGCAGTGGACGTCCATTGGTTGAAACGAACGAACGAACGAACGAACGATGTCGTCGGTGTAGGTATAATGTATAGCCACTATCAATTTTTAACCCCGACGCAAAAACGACGGGGTGTTATAAGTTTGACGTGTCTGTGTGTGTGTGTGTGTCTGTTCCTCTCTGTCTCTGTCTGTTCCCCTACAGCGGTTTGAATGCGGTTTTTTTTTGTTTGAAAGGTGAATTAGTCGAGAGTGTTGTTAGCTATGTTTGATGAAAATCGATCCAAGATGGCCGCCGCGCCGCTTCAAAACGGCGGATTACATATTTTTTCACAACTCCCTTAATATGGGTATCAAATGAAATAGTCGGGCAGCCCTGGAACAAAATTTTTAGTGATTAATAACAAGCTGAATTTTCGTGAGCAGGTTCGTTTCGACGAGACGAACAACTTTTTTATCTATGAAAATTCTCGATGGAGGTAGCTAATCGAGTGGGGAGGTGTTAAAAATTTTGATTCGCTCGGGTGGGAAATCGTTCCACTAAATTTGTAGGACTATGTAGCCATTTCATTATACAAGTAATTACTAAGCGGCATACAAAAAATCAGCTAGTTATTAATAATGTTTAATCATTTTTATAACCTCATTTTTTGGAAATATTCGGAGTGGAGGACACTGTAGAATATTATTAATAACCAGCTGATTTTTTGTATGCAGCTTAGTAAATACTTGTATAATGAAATGGTCATATAGTCCTACAAATTTAGTGGAACGATTTCCCACCCGAGTGAATCGAAATTTTTAACACCTCCCCACTCGATTAGCTACCTCCATCGAGAATTTTCATAGATAAAAAAGTTGTTTGTCTCGTCGAAACGAACCTGCTCACGAAAATTCAGCTTGTTATTAATCACTAAAAACTTTGTTCCAGGGCTGCCCGACTAAAAGGACTTGACTAGTAGAATAGCACTATTGCAAATCCAAGATGATCCAAGATATCGTAGGGTTTTTAACTTTTTAATTTATATACTTACTTGTTATAATATGGACGATAATATGTTGAGCGGCGATATGCTAGTAGTTAAGACTTCGGCCTCTCTTACAGGAGGACCGAGTTCCATCTCCGGCGCACATCTCTAATTTCTCGGAGTTAGATAATATGTGCGTTTTATGTGATGGTCTGAGATCTTGCTATACAACGACCTTCACCGAGATGTTTATTTGATGAAACATATTTTATATTTAATTTAATATGTCAATAACAGAATAACTATATTGCATATGGGTTGCCTAACAAATTTCAGTCCAGGATTTGATTAATTAATAATTAAAAAAAAATTATTTAAACATTTCACCGGTTTGATTATTATTAGACAAATTCTATACCAATCGAAAGTATGAAGCCCATAGAATATGCAAACGTCAGGATGCCTATTCATTTCCGGTCACAACTCTCGGGTAGCCAGGTGTTTACAGGTAAATCGATAAAATTAAATGAAAATAAAGATTATTTCATTATGAATTTGTCTATTAACCAAACCAGTGAAATGTTTAAAAAAATTTTTTTTCAATTATTAATTAATCATATCCTGGACTGAAATTTTTTAAGCAAACCATATACAATATATTTACATATTAAATTAAATATAAAATACGTTTCATCAAATAAACGTCTCGGTGAAGGTCGTTGTATAGCGGGATCCTATACTATGGGTCAGCTCTATTATATAAATTATCCTCCTGTGAGAGAGGAGGTCTGTGCCCAGCAGTGGGACGTTTTAACGGTGAAGGAAAATATTGTGAGGAAACCTGCATGCCTGAGAGTTCACCATATCTAATGGTCTCAACTCTCAAAGGCGTGTGAAGTCTACCGATCCTCACTTGGTCAGCGTGGTGAACTACGGCCTAAACTCTTCTCATTCTAAGAGGAGACCTGTGACACTGTGATAGTTATTTATCAAAAAGCAGGGAAAACCACGTTGTAAAGTAATGATACCACTACACCTACGAGTATATCTTCACATTACGTCTACAGCCGAACATCGCGTCTGTATAAGTAGAATGGCTCATATCATTTGTAAGGCTTCATTGCCTATGCCCTAGACAATTTAATTCTACGCGAATGTCACTATAATATAGGACTTAGTATATTTATTACTTAATTTAAGGAATTATTACTTAATTTAAGGAATTTTTGTCTCATTATGATAATAATCACAGAAGCTAACACAAAATACAAGACTGTCTAGTGATTTCTTAAAAGAATGACTTTCTTAGGTTTTTAACCCCCGACGCAAAAACGACGGGGTGTTATAAGTTTGACGTGTCTGTGTGTGTGTGTGTGTGTGTGTGTGTCTGTCTGTTCCCCTGTGGCGCTCAAACGGATGGACCGATTTGAATGCGGTTTTTTTTGTTTGAAAGGTGAATTAGTCGAGAGTGTTCTTAGCTATGTTTGATGAAAATCGGTCCAAGATGGCCGCCGCTACAAAATGGCGGATGATATATTTTTTCACAACTCCCTTGATATGGGTATCAAATGAAAGGGCTTGACTAGTAGAATAGCACTATTGCAAATTCAAGATGGCCGCCGCCACTAAATGGCGAATGTCGGGGGTTTTTTAAATTTTCAATTTACACTTGTGTTGTTTGTTTTTTTTTTATGAAGACAACTAATATTCCCCTTTTTCTTCCAAAATAAGCGTGGGAAAATCAAAGGTACACACGTACAAAATAATTTGAAGCGAAGATATAAGTATCATAAGATTAATATTTTAAACGCGTAGGCCTTATCTAGGTCGTCGTCGTATCAATCGATAGACGTCCACAGCTGGACATAGGTCGCTTACAAGGATCGCAAGAACATCGCAACACAACATCACACAACATGATCTTGTGCCGCTAGTATCCAGCGGCTGCCAGCAACTCGCTTGAGATCACCCGTCCCTCTAGTTTTCCAGTGCTGCGCTTGCTTACTTAGGTACATACCTACATTTAAATTAAAGCATATGAAATTGGTTTATTCTTAACCTACGAGACAAAACTGATATTACCTAAGTAGGTATAATAATTATTATCTAGTTACGGTTTAGAATTACTATAAATAGGTGATTATATGAAAGAAAAGAAGTAACTATTAGATGCCAGCGAAAACCGCGTGTGGATTTGTTTTTAAGTCTCCAGTATGCAAACTATTTTTGTCGTTTTTTGGTTCAGCGGTTGAGCCCTGAAATGGTAACAGATACACAGACAAAAGGACCGACAGACAGGGTGTCGCATATATTAGATTAGATTAGCATAGCAAGTGAATTACATACTTAAGTGTAAACACCGTTACGTCACCATCCTAAGTGAAATTCAACACAATTTCATCAAATACACTTTCTAAACTCTATTCATATATTTATATAGAAACGCTCCACTTTTTATGAAAACAAAAATTATTTTATTTACTGAAACTTTCACAAAATTCTATATTTAATACACACTTTGCGACCAAAAATTGATGAAGTTTCGAATAAAATTCAAACTAAACTGTTTCACTTTGCCCATCGACTAAAAAATAGCGCAGAGCGGCCATACTGACTCGCCGTGAAAGACTGAAACTTGGTGGAATTTTGTTATGTGCGGTTCAAGTCATAAGCTGCAATAGACATAGCGATTACGACGTACTACTTAACCGTTTTCACCTCAAGGGCTAGCTTGTAAGATATAGAAAAATATAACTATTAATTTTGACGAAAATCGTTGTAGTGGAATTTGAGAAGTCCCTAACCCGCGATTTATACAGCATATCTACTGTACAGTCAGACCTGAAACAGAGTTAAAACAGGAAATAAATATGTCCGACATTTTGTCTCGTTTTCTCTCTTTAAATCGAAACACAAAATGTCGGGGATATATTTATTTCCCTTTAGATGTACCTACCTACTTGTTTATTATCTTAAAAGATTTTGGATCCGTAAATCATCAGCATCACTGGCAACAAGAACTGTTCCTAAACTTTCATCTTCAGACACTATAGGGGATCTTGGTATGCGCACAGGGCCTCCTCTCTTATAGAAGAGAGGTATTAGAGCATTGACCCGCCACGCCGCGCTGCCCAGTGCGGGTTGGCGGGCTCCTCTTTATTGCGATCCTCTAATTACTTACATAATTATGATAAAGAATACCTCAGTGTGAATGGAACTTCGACATCATCCAGGAGCTGACATAAAAAAACAGCAAACTAAGTTGTTAATGACAAAGGCCGTACATATATTACATTGTCTTAGGGCCGTACGGCGACCGGCGTATAGGCAAAGAGCCCAAGGTCTCGGCCTAGCTCCTCCAGTAATCGCATTACATGGCACCCACCACTGACCTACTGCCACAGCTTAGCAAGTATACAGTGCGGAAACAAACGTAGCATGCTTGATAACTACCTTGCTCTACTTGTGCAGAGCAAGATAGGGTGCGACAAAATCGCGAGGGCGTATCGGCCATTTTGAAAGTTTATCAGCATATTAAACTGTGCCTAATATATTATTGTAGTTTTGAGGGTACAAAGCTAGTTTAGAAATTCTGTTTCGTGGCAGTAAATAATGACTTACTCTAGCGGCACGCTATGATGGCCGGTTTGACGTTTGTCCGCTCATGAAGTTCCGTATTAATTGATAACGACTTTGAAGGAAATAATTGTATTACTTTATTGACGATAGTGATGTGCAGAGATTCATAAATTTTATCGAATGTAGTTTTAGGTTTAGGACTCAAAATTTATTTATTAAATTGATTTCTTAAATGTATACAAGTGTAGAAAAATCAGTTTGCACCATTTAAGGGGTGAATGTACTTGTGAATATGAACAATTTTCACTATGTGGACAAACCTCTGAAATCGCAAAAAAATATCAATAAATTTTTAAAAATGGAATCTAATACGATCGTCACATAGGATCGCTGGCTAGCACAACTACTACCTCCGGCAAACTCGCGTCAATGCTCAATGCAAAACAAAGCAGTTTCGAATTGACGTTGCTTCGAAAAGTATAAACTGTCAGTGCAATGCGATTGTGATATAGTTTTGACCTGACTTTGGATTTCAAATATTGATACTGCATTACTGTTGACCCTTGCTCGTTAATTTGGACTCTGTTCAAGCCCTTTGTTGTGGATTTCGTCGATATGACCGAACGTACGCAGAGAACTGTTCTAAATAGTCAGACACGTGAGTTCGTAATACGCCTTCGTAACTATTTCGATCGTGAAGCTCAAAATGGAGGGCCAATTTTACCTATAACGTCAGTGGTTGAACGCGTAGCTGATGCGCTTAATATTGGACAACGAACTGTTAGACGGATAACTAAAAAAAAATATGGCGAGACTGGCACAGAAGAAAATAAACTTCACACACCAAAAAAGAGAAAACGAGCAAAACCAGTCGTAGGCATCGATAGCTTTGATGCCGATGCTATCCGAAGACATGTTTACGGCTACTATTTACAGAAGGAGTATCCAACAAGAAAAAAGTTGGTGCATTCACTGAAGGAAGCTGGATTATTCTTCGGTGGGGAAAGTTCTTTAACGAAGATTTTGAAGACCATTGGATTTCGATACAAAAAATGTAACAAACGCAAAATATTGATGGAAAGATTTGATATAGCGATGGCAAGGTATACTTTTTTACGGCAAGTGAAAGAAATCAAAAATTGGCAAAATGTTGTGTTCTTGGATGAAACATGGCTTAATGCTAACCATACTGTAGGCCGTTCTTGGAACGATGACACAGCAGCATCTACTTCCAAAGTTCCTGTAGGAAAAGGATCGCGACTTATAATTTGTCACGCCGGAACCATCAACGGGTTTGTCGAAGGTTCTCTCATGGCTTTTGCGTCAAAAACCACTGGAGACTATCATGAAGACATGAATGGAGAAAAGTTTACTGAATGGTTTACCTCAATGTTGTGTAGCCTCCCTGAACCATCTATTATAATTATGGACAACGCCCCATACCACTCGATGCAAATTGACAAGCCACCTGCCCAATCCCAAAAGAAAGCTGATATCGTCGCATGGCTTCGTAAAAATGGCGTAGATGCAAACATGAATATGTTAAAAGCGGAATTAGTACGTCTTTTAAAAGAAAACAAACCAACCAAGATCCGATACGTCATTGACGAAATAGCATTAGAACATGGGCACAGAGTTATACGGTTACCGCCTTACCATTGTGAGTATAATGCGATTGAGTTGGTGTGGGCTCAAATTAAGGGATATGCTGCAAGACACAATACAGAACCCCCATTTACCACAAAAAAAATGCTAAAATTATTAGAAGAAGCTTGTGAACATGTGACTAAAGGAGACTGGGAAAAGGTTGTGAATAGAACTGTTAAATTAATAAGGGAAGATTATGAAAGAGATGTGAAAATAGATAATATTATAGAAAACGAACATATAATTATTAATGTATGTGATGATAGCAGTGACGACAGTGAAAATAGTAGTATGGACGAATCTGATTAATTATGGCCTTTTGTGGCACCTTTTTTGGTATCTTTTGTATTCATATGTTTCTTGTGTGCATATAAAGTATGTATATTCATTTTCGTTCAAATATTCAGTTCGTTCAAATAAATTAAATAAACATATACATTTTTGTTTTATTAAACCTATTTAATCAGGTACAAAAACAAAACTTAATTGTTTTTTGTTCGAGAATAAATTGACATTCCACATCACTATTGTAATGTGTCAAACCGGCCATCATAGCGTGCCGCTAGTGTAGTATAATGCGAGGTGGAATAGCGCAAGATGTTGGGATAAAATTTGTTTCTGCGACGTAAGGTGCTATTGGAACACAGGTAAAGTGGTTTCTTTCTATTAATCCAAACATGGTCTCACTCAGCTCATTTTTATTAGTGGCTCTTAAAAAAAAATAACAGAATTGCGTGATATTAGCACCATACCACATGTTTGTGTTCTATGCTACCTCGACCATCATAGACGAATTACTTACTGTACGCTCGCTGAACTGTGCCCATTTGTAACAGTTTTAATTATTAAGGTTTGCTACTAATTGTATCAATTTTCCAAATGAACGCGCTCATGTACCTACCTAAGTAACTGTAGTTAGTAGGAAAATTATGCTGCACAAAAACCTTTTTATGGGTACCTAAGTATGTACTAGTTTTGTACATAAATTGTAACAGAACTGACGTTATGAACTCGGGTTTGGTTCCCTGACGGGAATTTACAATTACTAGGTACTTTACAAATTCAATTTATTTTGTGACCATGTTTTTTACCCGACTACGGCAAAGCCAAAAGGAAGGGTTATGTTTTTAGCAGTCTATGTATGTATGTATGTATGTATGTGGCCGATTTTAGTATGAGATTCTGTGTGTACCACCGTAGCGCCTAAAATACTGGGCCAATTTTGATGAATGAGGTGTCAATTAATTCTTTGTTATGGTCCGGGTGACATAGGCTACATTTTATATACGAAAAAAATCGAGAAGCGACGTGCGAGCGGCAAAAGTTTATTATTATTTAGTTTCGGATACACATAATAGATGGCGCCACTAGCTGCTTGCCCTGCGTTCTACAACCTAAATTATTATTTTATATTAAAATAAATAAAAATAAGTCGGGTTTTCCTTCCTGACGCTATAACTCCAGAACGCACGAACCGATTTCCAGTTTTGCATTCGTTGGAAAGGTCTCGGGCTCCGTCAGGTTTATAGCAAAGAAAAACACGCGAACGAAGTCGCGGGGGTCAGCTAGTATTAAAATAAATTATTACGAAGCGTAGTCGGGTTTTATTTTACGAACTTTCTTTTGTTACATGGTAAAGGTTAGCCCATGACTGCGATTTCACCCGATGGTATGTGACGATGCGACGTCTAAGGTGGACCGGACCAGAGGCATTTTAGACATTATAAAATCCCGAATTGCCACTGTCGAGAATCGAACTCGGGACCTCCCCCCTATAGACCACAGCGCTCACCACTGCGCCAAGGTGTACTTACAGCTCGATGATTAATGATTACTGATTACAGTACACAGCAAATGAGGCAGCCCTAACTTTACTGAAGGGAGCAATTTTGAGGTTGTAACGCAAATGGAAAGACGAAAAATATTGTATAAATAATTTTAATTTCCATAAGTAACTAATAGTTATTACGTTACAAATTGTAACAATTTAAACAAAAAAACGTATAAATAAGAAAAAAATAGGACATAAAATGCTTTCTTCATGTTTCATAGATTTTTCAATTAGTTTTCTAATTTCTTCTCAATTATTTTTTTCAATTCATTTAATATTATACCATGATCGCAAGTTTTGACACCTTTAAATATTTTTTTTTTAATTATTCCCGCTCTTTTTCCCAGTACCATAGATACGTTGACACAGATTATAAAACTTCCAGCTGTCCAACGCCTCTGGGCTCTCTTTGACCATTGTCCTATATTGGGATCTTATTTCCAACATTTTCTTCGAACAAACCAAAGGACTCTTTTTCAAAATATCCGAAGCCTCCATCCATAGATAGCTTCTAACGAATTTGGGGTTTTTAAACTTGTCTAAATGAGCTAAATACCATGTTAGCAATCGTTCGATTTCTATATCCGACCAAGTTTCTTCAATGTCATCTGTTTCCAATGTTGGTAGATCATTACTTATAGCGTCTTTTAAAGCCTTTTCTTTTAAAACTATTTCTTGCAGTATATCCTTAAAAGGTGTATACGATTCGGTGTTGAAAGTCAGCTTCAAAAAGTTGATTTTATTAAAAATTTTAATGACAGGCTCCTCAATATACTTTGCGAGTTCCGTCCAAAGATATTTCTTTTCGAATTTCGGACTCACAAAATCTTCTAAATTCTGCGAGTAATACTGCAAAGCATTATATACTTTATCCACATCAATTTCTACATCTCTGAATGTTTTGATCGAGTCCAAGTCTCGATTTGTGGACGACTTTTGGAATTTGGGTTTTACAGCTGATATTTTCCTTAACAACCTGTGGTACGGTGTCTCGTTGGTTTCATTCAGTAGTTTTTTCAGTTTTATGAACATTTTTTTGCAGGATATCGGTGTTTTTTCCTCCATTTTCGACGCGATCTCTGTCCACATTGCTGTCAGATTTATCTCTTCATCCTTATGAGACTTTAAATACGTTAGATATAACTTGAGGAGTCGCATTTTGCTTCGTCTATTCCATCTGGTAATGATTTGTTTGTGTTCAGTTTTAACATTGACATTGTTGGTGTCATTTGGTATCTGATCTTGCGTCTGAAGTAATATTTGTGCATTATTCACATCTTCGCCCTCTGGCATGACGATTATGCATTGGAAGTCGTCATCTGCAAATAAAATAAAAACAAATTAGCAATGTTAAGTTTCATAGAAAAGGACAGAATCACTTGGCGGGTTTTTAGGGTTCCGTACCCGAAGGGTAAAAAACGGAGCCCTATTAATGTCACTCGGCTGTCTGTCTGTCCGTCTGTGCGCCGGTCACAGGTCTCTAGCTCGCAGACGAAATGAGTTACAAACCTGAAATTTTGGTATTTAGTGTAAAACGTTAACCCAAAATCAAATATTGAATTAGAAATTGAATTAAATTATTTTTCAGGGGGGCTCCCATACATGAAAAAGGAGCCGGAAAAAAAATTTTTTCTTTACCCTAGCTTGTGGGGTATCATTGTTTAGAGCTCATTAAGTAGAGTACAAATATATATTTTTTTAATTTTTATCTCAAAAAATAAGGGAATGGGAGGCCATCAAAGTTGTCAGTTTTAGACCATTTTTGTGACGGGGGCTATCTCAAAAACTAAACTAGTTGGGAATATGATATTTCAGTATATTATGTACTATATGCTCTATTTAAACAACAAATACTGAAAACAACGATTTATTAAATAGTTTATAAGCTGTGACCAAAATAAACGAACATTTTTTTGGGTTTTTCTTTCACGGTTTGTTGCGATGTCTAGCTCGGAAATTAAATATTTCTTAGACCCAAAATATTATATTGTTCATAATTATGTACGGAACCCTGAAAGAGCGAGGCCCGACTCGCACTTGGCTGATTTTTAAGAGAATTGCTTACAGATGCGAATTTTTCTACGGGATCAAATCGGAGGAGAAATGTTTGGAGAAAGAAACAGTCGCCGACGTAGCTCAACGGGTCGCGATGGTGAAGTGGCAATGGGCAGGGTACATACTTCGAAGAACCAACGGATGTTGGGGTCCCAAGGTGCTGGAATGGGACCCCCCAGTAGGTGGACTAATAACATCGACGAATCGCAGGCAAATGTTGGATACAAACGGCAAGAGACCGCGCCGTGTGGACGTCTTTACAAGTCCAGACCCACGTTGGACGTTGATCGGATGATGGGGTAAGGCCAAGATCTATGTAAGTTAACTCGAGTGGTTGCAGGGGAATCCAGCTTGCAAAATTCCACTGTGAAATTTTGTATGGTGGTCATCAATTCGACATACTGTCGAATTGATGACCACCATTTTTTGAAAGTGGTTATTAAATAAAAACCTACCCGCAGTCTGTTCATCATATTCATATTCGTTCTCATCCACATCCATTTGCTCTAAAATCTCGACGTGTTGCACATTCTCAGAGCCCTTCTTGTAAATATCGTCCATCATGTTGAAATACTTCCAAGATACCTTCACGTCTGGATTCCTTTAATAAACAATCATAGCTTCTATATTAACAAGTATAAATTAAAAATTTAAAAAACCCCCGACATTCGCCATTTTGTGGCGGCGGCCATCTTGGATTTGCATGGTGCTATTCTAGTAATCAAGCCCTTTCATTTGATACCCATATTAAGGGAGCTGTGAAAAAATATGTAATCCGCCATTTTGTAGCGGCGGCCATCTTGAATCGATTTTCATCAAACATAGCTAACAACACTCTCGACTAATTCACCTTTCAAACAAAAAATACCGTATTCAAATCGGTTCACCCGTTTGAGCGCTACGGGGGAACACACACACACACACACGTTTTTGCGTCGGGGGTTAAAAATAATACATCTGTCTGACTGTATATTTGTTCTTATAGCTTGCATCCAACTATTGTTCTCTTAAATAGCTTGACCGATTTTGATGATTTTTTTAATACTAATGGGATCACATGGATGGTTCTCAACTATAGTTGGATATGGTAGGTGGCGCTGTTGTCGACATTCAGATTTTTTTTAAATAATTTTCCCACTAAATATTTCTACAAAAACTACTTCCACGCGGCCGTCGCGAGAACCAGAACGTAAAATACCTGTATTAGTTTTCATTCATCATCATCATCATCATCATGATCAACCCATTACCGGCTCACTACAGAGCACGGGTCTCCTCTCAGAGTGAGAAGGGTTTTGGCCATAGTCTACCACGCTGGCCAAGCGGATTGGCAGACTTCACACACCTTTGAGAACGTTATGGAGAACTCTCAGGCATGCAGGTTTCCTCACGATGTTTTCCTTCACCGTTAAAGCAAGTGATATTTAAATACTTAAAACGCACTTAACTCCGAAAAGTTAGAGGTGCGTGCCCCGGGATCGAACCCACGACCTCCGATTAGAAGTCAGTCGTCCTAACCACTAGGCTATCACAGCTTCAGCTTAGTTTTCATTAAATTATTGTAATTTCTAAATTGACTGGTCTGGAGGCTTCAGCCGTGACTACTTACCACTGTACCGGCAAGGCCGTGCCGCCAAGCGATTTAGCGTTCCGGTACGATACCGCGTAAAAACCGATCATGAGTATGGTATTTAATAAAACGCCGCCATAACTCTTCCAGGTTAGCCCGCTTCCACCTTCGACTACATCATAACTTACCATCAGGTGAGATTGCAGTTTGTTTTACCATCTGACTTTTAGATGAATAAAAAAAATTGTCTACTTTACTATAAGAGCGCCGAGTGAAAGCCACTTTACGAGTAAATGTATTAAAATATTAACAATTAAATACAATACCTCGCCTTCATAGTTTTCAACTTTCTATAAGACTTCCTCAACTCCAGAAACTTATCGCAACAACTGGAGGCCGACCTGCCCATTTCTTGCGCCAAATACGTCCACTTGTTTTTGTCTTCAGCTTCATCGATAAAGCTACAGTAATTTCTCGCGAAGTAATTGATAACTTGTTTGATCTCCTTAGCGGACCAGTCTTCGGTGTCGTCGGAGTCGATTTTTCCGTTTTTGAGCTTAGTTTTGATGGCTCGGTAGCCGAACACTTTCTTGCACAGAGTGTAGTAGGGCCACAAGATCGGCATCTCCGGTTTGTTTATCTCACGCTGGACGTATCCCGTGTAAACCTGATCGGGATGAAAGATAAAGTCTTAAATAATAATCTTTATATGTATGTAGAAGTACAAAAAAATCATCAAAATCGGTCGAGCCGTTTAGGAGCACAAGCATTACGAACACATGCACAAATTCCGGTGTGTGTGTGTTCGTAATTCTTGTAAATTCTAGATTTTGATGTTTTTTTTGTACTTATAGGATCACTTGACTGGTCCTTAGCTATAATTGGACCGGTAGGTGGCGCAGTTGTCGACATCGTTTTTTTTTTTAATTTTCCTTTCAATTTTGCATAGCGTTAGGCGATTGTTGCGTGAAAAAAACAATCGAATGAACAGTCGATTATATTTTTTAACCGACTTCAAAAAAGGCGGTTCTGTATACGACCTGTTTGTTGACGATTATTTCAAAAACCAATGAACCGATTTCGATGATTTTTTTTCACTATTGTAATCTACATACTTTCAGAAACGTTTTTAGCGTATAACACATCTAGTTATCATTCTTATGTACGAAGTTACAATCATAAATATAGTCATAATATGTCACTAATATTATTCATTGACCTATTTCACTGAGATTGCTGATTTGCTAATTAACTTTTCTTAAAAATAGTTTTAAGATAATATTATATGCTATAGCAATATATAGAGTCTGTAATTTTACCTGTTTGAAGTTCCGAAATCTATGTGCGCATTCGGTAGCCGAGATGCCTATTTGTTTCGCTAAAATATCCCACAGGGCCAGTTTCTTGTAATGCGACGAATTGAATTTATCCTTATTCTTGAGATAATACTCGAGTATCCTGAAGGCTTTCTCGTCACCGTTTCGCTTCTTTTTGCGTGTTGTGAAACCTCTTTCGTCGTAAGATTCTTCATCGTCGGATATTTGGCCGTTTTCGAGTTTTTCTTCTTCGTTCTTGATTATTATTCTTTTAGCTGACAGTAATAGTAAATGGATTATTATCAATATTAAATCCCTACTTCCCTACTAATATTATAAATGCGAAAGTTACTCTGTCTCTCTGTTACACTTTCACGCCTAAACCGCTGAACCGATTTTAATATTTGGTACAGAGATAGATTAGAACTTGGAGAAGGACATAGGCTACCTTTATCCCGAAAAATACCATGTCTCCATGGGATTTAAAAAAATATAAATCCACGCAGACGAAGTGGTGGCCATCAGCTAGTATAATATAAATAAATTAAATAAAAGTGTCTGTTTGTATTAAGTTGTAATTATTTAAACATTAGCAAAACACCCATTTAGCAAGATGATAAATGATTATACAAGGAGTGAGCTGGGATACGTCTCATCCTGGAAATACTAATGGTTTCTATGAAATATTTAAATGCCCTAAATTCACATACAAAAAGCCACAGCCTAAAAGATAAAGAAAATAAACTAAATATTATTATTTGACACTTACCTGGCACTTTCAAAGGTTTATCAACTAGAGTTTTGTCTTCATTTTTCTTGTAACCAAAGAGTAGATTCATATCCATGCCATAATCAAATATTCTATCAAACAAATCGATGTATCTCCAAGATATTTGCATATCCGGAAAATCTTTCTTGTCATCCAAGGCAGATTTATATACTGCCGTCAACTCGTCCCATTGCATTTTACATGAGTAAACACTTCTTTGAAATTTCCTTGCAAGTACGGCCCAGCAAACGTAATAACAGACAGAATCTTTTACCATATCAATATTATTATAAATATATTGTATTAACTCATCAATTTGTTCAATCTTCCAAATTTCTGATGTTTCAACCGCTTTATCTATTTCGATTTCGACTTCTTTCGCTATTATGTTATCAAAAAGTATATCCAAAGGTACTCTTTCAAGTAAAAGGTATCCGTCGGCTAAAAGTTTATCAAAATGTAAATTCTTAAGTTCTTCATACTTCTGCTTGCACATGTCAGCTCCTTTATCAAGAAATCTACCAACCTCCTGCCATAGAAACTTTTTAGGTATCGTACAATCTTGGAATTCGTTGAAACAATCGAAATAATATTTGACTAAGAATGTCTTCTCCATTTCGTTCCAAAGTTTGTGCGAATTCTCTATCATAACAGTGACATCGACTTTATTATCTTCTTGTGTGCAATACTTTTGCTGAAAATCTAAGTCGTCACCATATATTTGATCAAAGTATGCCATGTAGGGCCAGCTTATAGCATCGGAACCACTTTCGTTACGTTTATACACCATTCTTATATAATGCTGTTTGAAATTCAAGAAGCGCTTATGCCAATAATCTGCATCCTCTTCCCCTAACTCCAGTGCTATAGACTCCCACATACCCCTCGGCATATTATGGCCCTTTTGATTTAAGGTTTTATGTTTTAAATACAAATTGAGCATTAATTCAACTTTTTCATCTTTATTTTGCTCAGTACTCACTTTCTTTACAACAAATACTCCATCTTGGTTGACTACGTTTTGTATAGGCATGTTGACCACAACTGTGTTTTGACAAGCTTCCCTTAGGTACGTTTTGATGGTGGGATCATCATGAAATGCTTGATGGCACAGATCGAAGAATGGCCAAGTGATATTTACCCCTTTCTGTCTATCTATACACAGTTGTGTGTACTTTTTCTTTAAAGTATTGAATTTGGCTTCGCATGAAATGGGTTTTTTGTCGGTTAGCATCGTTTTACACGCCACAACCCACAAATGAATTTTCTTTGTGGTACCACTAAGGAATGTTTGTTTATTGTCAATGAAGAAGGTTATCAGATGTTTTATGTCATCTTCCAGCCATTTCTCTCTGGCGACCTGTTCAGTTGCTTGCGCTATCTCAAATTCATCTGGTGAATCCTCATCAACAAAATCTTCAACCATGTAGGTATCTGATAATATTTGGTCATGCTGGTAATTTGATTCTAGAATACCTTGGTTTCCATTGTTTTCTGTAACATAGGTATAAGAAAGGTTAAGGTTAGATACCTTTCATAATATTATACATAACATAAGTAATGGTGAATGTTTAGGAACATCAAAGTAGTAAAATATCATTTAACTAAAACATTAACATGTAGGAACTTTAAGTGGTCATAAATGTAAATGTATATTTATTCATGAGATATTAATCTATACTAATATTATAAATCAGGGTTCAAAAATATCCTATATTTTATTATAAATATCAAAATATTGGATATTTATGATATATTTTTCAAAATCCTGTGGGAACTGTCCATTTTTCCAGGATAAAAAGTAGCCTATGTGTTGCCAATGCATGCAACACAGCAAACTATCGCAATAATGTGTTATGTGAGCGTGATTTACCTAAGAACAGTCCGCACCCTCTATGGCGTTTTTCTATCAAGTTTGATATCAATTTGGTATGAAAGCCATATTATTATTTTATTCTATTATTTATGAATACTATCTGCTATGTTAATTAAACATACTAAAATTATCTAGCGATTACTTAAATCTGATATCTAGTATCTAGTATCACATAAAGCAAAATGACAGCAAAACCCATCTTTTAACAGATTTCTCAAAGTAGCCAACAAACCAACATCAGATACTACTTACTTACTAAGTATAGCTTGTTTTCTTTTATTTTTGTTACTTCTTTGCACTTGAACTAAGTAGGTACTAGGACTAGACTTGTAATTAACTCTTACCGTCAACGTAAAATAACAGTATGTCTCCATTTGGTTGCACTTCTGTTTTAACCACTATGTTGTGATCCATGTTTCTTGTAAGCAACAAAATATTAATTAAGTACAAAAATTACCAAGTTTCAAGAACCCAAATATGTTCTTCAAAATAACTCCGTGAACGTTGACTCATAAAATATTGCAAATCCCCTGAAAATTTTTTTTCAATGTTGTTAATTTTCTACGAATAAGTAATGAATAATTAGGTATATTTATAAAAGCAAGCTCGTTTGATTGAATCAAGGAAGCTTTTAATTCTTATCTAATCACTCTGAGAATTAAGTAGAGTAAAACTTATTAAGAACTAATTAGATTTAGTTAATAATCATTTAAAACGTAAACGATATCATTCTTTGTTTTGATTTAAAACATTTTTGACATTCCCGGCAAAATTGGTCGGGTCGGAAAATTAGATAACCTCACAAAAAGCGCAGCAATGCTTCGCCATCGCGTATATTTTTCGCCATTTTGTAATAGGTACTTTTGATTAGTGATGTGCGGAATCGATTATCAATAATCGATTAATCGATTATTAAAATGATCGATTGCAATCGATTATGATTTTGCATAATCGATCATGATCGATTATAAAGATACTAGCTGTTGCCCGCGGCTTCGCCCGCGTGAATTTCGGTTTTTCACAAATCCTGAGGGAATCGTGGATTTCTGGTTCCCGTTCCCACTCCCTTTTCCAACCTTTATACTTACTTTCAAGGTAGTTTGCTATATTGATCTACCTATAGCTGTAGATTTGGGTTTTTTCAAAATCCCGTGGGAACTGTGGATTTTCCAGAATAAAAAGTTGCCTATGTTTTAAGTCAGGGCATTATCTATCTCCATTCAAAATTTCAGCCAAATCTGTGATCGATTTTTAGTTTCTAGTTTTGGCCACCAGAGGGCGCTGTGATCGCTTCAAGTTAGTCCGATAGAGGGCGCTGCTATCGTTTTTAGTTTCCAGTTTTGGCCGCTAGAGGGTGCTGCAATCGTTTTTTTTAGTTTCCAGTTTTGGCTGCTAGAGGGCGCTGCTATTGCTTCAAGTTTCCAGCTTAGGACGCCAGAGGGCGCTGTGATCGTTTTTTAGTTTCCAGTTCTGGCCACCAGAGGGCGCTGTGATCTCTTCAAGTTAGCCCGCCAGAGGGCGCTGCGATCGTTTTTAGTTTCCAGTTTTGGCCGCTAGAGGGCGCTGCAATCGTTTTTTTTTAGTTTCCAGTTTTGGCTGCTAGAGGGTGCTGCTATTGCTTCAAGTTTCCGGCTTAGGCCGCCAGAGGGCGCTGTGATCGTTTTTTAGTTTCCAGTTTTGGCCACCAAAGGGCGCTGTGATCGCTTCATGTTAGGTCGCAAGAGGACGCTGCGATCGTTTTTAGTTCCCATTAAAACTTTCAACCCCTATTTTACCACCCTTAAAAGAAGATTTTTCAAAATAAAATATACAGAGTTTTATTATTTAAAACTCATAATCTAAATGCCGATTTTCAGGTCTGTAACATTAAAAACATAGGACTTTCATAAAAACTTTCATCCCCTATTTTACCACCCTTAAGGAGAGATTTTCCAGAATAACTTATACAGGTTTTTATCATTTAAAAATTATAATCTAAATGCCTATTTTCATATTTGTAACTTCAAAAACATAACCTTCCTACCCCCATTTTACCCCCTTAGGGGAGGATTTTCGTGAAATATTTTCTAGGCTGATATCTAAGCCCTAGAATTAACCTACCTTCCAAATTTCAAGTTGATAATAGCAAAATTATAATTAAAACTTCCCATTAAAACTTTCATTCCCTATTTTACCACCCTTAAGGGAAGATTTTTCAAAATAAAATATACAGATTTTTATTATTTAAAACTAATAATCTAAATGCCGATTTTCAGGTCTGTAACTTTAAAAACATAGGACTTTCATACAAACTTTCTACCCCCATTTCACCCCCTTAGGGGAAGATTTTAGGGATATTAAATAGCCTATAACCTGCCCCAAAAGTTGGACTACCAAATGCAAAAAGAATTTTTCAAATCCGATAGGTACTTCCAGAGATTAGCGCGTTCAAACAAACAAACAAACAAACTCTTCCGCTTTATTATATTAAGTATAGATACGTTAATTACCAAACTTTACTACCAGCTTTCTGTTATTAATTTGCTTGCTAAAGTATAATATGGTTTGGAAACTCTATCATTGCAAAAAGGGGATTCCCTGAAAGTTAGTTTTAGGCTTTGTTCACACCAAACGGATAGTCAGCCGCCGACTGTGAGCGAGCGCTATGCAGCTTACAGCTTTTTCATACATACTCAACTTTTCGAACACACCGAACCGACGATACGCCTTTACCAACTGTAGTGAAATTGCCCCCGCTATGAGTATCTATATAATATGTACAAGCTGTGCCCCGCGATGTTACCCGTGATTAATAAGTTTGTACATATAAAAAATATTTGAACAAAATCATCTAAGAGTAACTTAGCAACGAGAAATTCAGCAAATTCATGCAAAAGCATACAAATGCATGCAACGACAGCAAACTATTGCAATAATTTGTTATGTGAGCGTGATGTACCTAAGAACCTTTGAGGAATTATTATATAGAGTCGACGCCGAGACTTGGTTTTTTGTAACAAGAGTTATGGTAAACGTACCTTAGCTCACTTAGTCTGCGCGAAGCGCCTGTCGGAGCGTGACGTGTTTGAGATCTATTTAAAATCAATTAAATATGCCTGGGTGTGTACTGCAATACTGTGCCAACCACTCAAGAAATACAAGTAAAGGCCAAGGAGTTACTTTTCACTCGTAAGTTCACTGAATTATTGGTAAAACATGTAATTTAATTATGTGAAGTTGGAATTTGTCCCTATTCACCCCGTTTTACGGTACGTCACCGCACTTGCTGCCATGTTTCGCTGAAATTCATAGACTAAGAAACTACGCAGATGAGACACTTTATTTTTAACCTCCGATACAAAAACGATGGGGTGTTATAAGTATGACGTGTTTGTGTGTGTGTGTGTGTGTGTGTGTGTGTGTGTGTGTGTGTCTGTCTGTTCCACCTTAGCGCTCAAATGGGTGAACCGATTTGAATGCGGGTTTTTTGTTTGAAAGGTGAATTAGTTGTGAATGAATTAGCTATGTTTTTAACAACTATTATCACAAATTAGTGATAAGTACAGGGACCGACAGCTTTAAACGTGCTCTCCGAGGTACGGGGGTAAAGCACCGCTAACTTCCAATGCCAGGCTTGACCTGACTTAGGTATTAAACCCATGACCTAAAAATTCGCAGTCAAGCATATCAATGGTAGACCAACGAGGCAGTTTTATTATTTTTTCGAGGTTTAATAGGTAATAGAATACCCAAGTCCCGGATAAACGTTGCTTAAGTGCGAGTTTGGGGCACATAGTGCTATAAAATAAACATTGTAAATCAAACTCTCAGATGCGATTTCTCAATAGGTAGAATATACTCAATGTGTCGCCTCTGTATTGTAGTAGTCCCATCTATGTCTCAAGGAGCGGGGCGCGCGGGAGGAGGGCTGCTGCTCGCGGTACACTGATTTGGTTAGCGTTGTCTGTTCTAGTACCTACATAATAATTCATTGCTAAGAACAATCAGCGTTTAACAGCACCTATCTCGTTTTTGGAAGTCTATATCTATTTAAGTCCCTCAGGAACACTTTTCCGGGATAAAAAGTAGCCTATGTGTTATTCCAGGATATAACCTATCTCCAATCCAAATGTCAGCCAAATCGGTCCAGTAGTTGCGGCGTTAAAAAGTAATAAACATACACACATACATACACACACACAAACTTTCGCCTTAGTGTGATAAATAGGTACCTAATAGGTATGTATATTTAATTTTGATCAATTACATTATTTTTTAACCGACTTCAAAAAAAGGAGGTTCTGTATTCGACCCGTATGTATGTATGTAAGTATGTATGTATGTATGTATGTAAGTATGTTCGCGATTATCTCCGCAACTAATGAACCGATTTTGATGATTGTTTCACTATTGTAATCTACATACTTTCAGGAAGGTTTTAGTATATAACTCATCGAGTTATCATTCTTACGTACGAAGTTATAACCATAAATGTATACATATGTCACTAATATGTTCTCTGATATTGCCAGACCTGTTGCTGAAGTCTAATATACCTATTCTGTCCAAAGACTACACTCTGCTACGCCTACGTAACATTGACCTTTTGCAAAAACTTTTGGGCCGAAGTCAGTACAGCTATACTATAGAGTGATTCCTTGGAGTTTGTGCACGGTTATGTGTATTTCCATTCTATACAAAGCCAAACCGCAAGGGTGTGAAACTGGTCGCGTATAGATTGTAAATTACTTTTTAATCAAGGTTTTCCAAATTATACAAGAGTAGTACGCATACAATTTAATCTTGTATAGATCGGAAGTTAGGTTAGGTTGGGTTAGAACATTATAAAACCATTCACCTATACTTAGTATGACACATAAAATGTATGTAATATGTCACAGGATATTTAATAATAATTTAATAATTAATAATATATAGGTCATAATCTATTTTACATAGTTCTCATTTATATTATTATTAATATAAAGAAAACAAATCATTAAAAAGCATAAAATAATTTTTTTCAAAGAAAAATGAACCGACTTCAAACCATTCGAAATAAAAAGTTTAAAATAATTTTTTATTCATTTAGATTTACGATTAAACTACCTAACTCAAATAATATATAATTTTTTGGAGTCGGCGCCAAACCACATTCAATTCATCTTAGTAAAATCAGAGTAACTATCCACTTTTGAATGCGAGGGCGATGAACCATAATAGTCACGGAGGGTGAGGCTGTCCGGGACGCGGGGAGCATATTTTCGACTTGAAAAGCATGAGTAATTTGGCGCCGACTTCAAAAAATTATATATTATTTGAGTGACGTAGTTTAATCGTAAATCTAAATGAATAAAAAATTATTTTAAACTTTTTATTTCGAATGGTTTGAAGTCGGTTCATTTTTCTTTGAAAAAAATTATTAATTAATCTATTTAATTTTCAATTTCAATTTCAAAAAATTTAAAAAAATAGTGTTTGTTTTTCTTTTTTCAGAACAGTCTAAAAGGTTATAATATAGATGTTGCTACTAAATGCAAGGGTTCAGAATTTTTTTTTTTTCAGTTCTTTCTAAGAATTATTTCATAATCGATCAATAATCGATTAATAATCGATTATTATTTTATAATCGATTAATATAATCGATTAATCGATTATCAAAATAATCGAATCGGCACATCACTACTTTTGATTTTTGAGAGAATCTGATTAACGTCCACAGATTAATGATTAGTATCTATATACCTACTATATATAGGTACTCCGTTTTTTAATCTGTTTATAATCCCAGAGACAAAAATGACAGCTACAAATGTCAAACATGTGTCAAACTTAAAAATAATGATACCAGCTTAACAAAACTAGTGTTGTCCTCGTGATTCCTATTCCGATTAAAATCGTTAAAAAATAATATTTTGTGCAAAATGGGTAAAATAAATATCCAAAATGGGTAATTACGAGATTAAGGGCCTGTTTCACTACCTTCTGATAAGTATCAGATAGCTATCTACAACTTTTGTCTTTGTCATTTGACATAAAGTAAGAAAGTGACTAAATTTACGTTTAGGCAATCAGACACTTATCAGAAGGTGGTGAAACAGGGCCTAAAAGTCACATAATGTATACGAAAAAAGTACTTTTACAGAACTTTTGCAGAAATGAAGCACCAACCTTGGACAAGGTGAGTTTAATTCACCTTACTTAGTACATAAATAACTTTTCAATACATTTTCTCGTAAGGTTGCTGTAGAATTAGAGTTTTCAAAATTTCTAACCTTTTGTAGCCGACTTCCAAAACCAGTATATGTGATAAAGACACAAGCGTGCCTATAGCTCAGAAACAAGATGGCGGTTAGTTGGTTTAATTATTCCTTCGAGTGAAAAAAATCATTTAGCGCACTAGATACGAAAACGACAATTGCACTAATATTTATTTAACAAGCCGAATTATTAGAAATGGCCAGACAAGAAAAAAAGGCCTACGAAATGGCAGCTGAGAGGGGTATCACGATTTTAAGACTGTCCCCTTACGACTGTGAGCTTAACCCAATTGAGCTGATCCGGGCTTAAGTAAAGGAGCACGTTGCTAAAAATAATGAAACACTTAAAATTAACGAAGTCCGAAATCTTTTTGAAGGGCTTCGACAAGTGACATCTGGGTTCTATAATAGAGCAACTGACAGAAAGGTTTTTAATTGGTTGGTTATGAGTATAAGTTGGTGATGATGCTGAATCCAAAGCAAAAAAAAAGTAAAGTAGTTCGTTTATTGAGAATTCAGACTGAGTAAATAATAATATAATTAATATTTACTGTTTTTTTTTCTTTTCTTCCATTATCATAACCTCATTCCTTTATAAGTATGCATGCATATTATAAAAGTTTCCTTATATGGATTTGTATTTCACGAAGTATAAGTAGGTGCGTTTCGTTGTCAATATACAATTTTTTAAATATAATGTCAAATACATAAAATGGTAAAATTACTATTTTTCAATTGTATTAAAAACTCATAAAATGAGAATAAGCAAATAATTATTTCATTTGAATTGGAATTAATTTTTATCGTTAATATTGATTACACCGATAGTATCGATTGCTCCGATAATATCGATTCCAATAAGAATCGATTGCACCACATCACTATTAAAGAATCGTAAAAAACAGGCAACACAGGAAACGTCATTTTAACAGTATTTTTGTTCTGTGCATTTTAATCTCCGCTCAGATTAAGTATCAAGCTCTCTTAGAGTCTCCGGGATTAAAAAATGGACGAATCGCCGCGCCGCGCGCATTGCGTTTTCACATTTGACAATCACAAAACCTATACAGTCCGTCACAGAAGGCAATGCAGTTTAAGTAAACATAAGAGAAAGTCTATGTACCTCCTCTCTAGAAGTAAACAAACCATACTCGTTACGACATTTCACTTTTGCGTACGATATTTTCACTGTTGCTTATAACAAACACTCACAATCTTTTTTCCCAAAGTAAAACCTAATAAGTTTATGTTAATTATGTATACAAAACCAATTCAATTTTAGCAGTTTACGTAAATATTTTAACGAAAATCTAGCCCACAATCGTAAAATAAAACCACAGAGTATTGATCTACTATGGAGTTTGACATAAGATATAGACTAAATGTCTAGTGCTGAAAACGAAAAGTGAACCATAAAGTGAATGTTATGAACGAGTGAGAACGAGTTTAATCGATTCTAAAATTCGGCTAAAATCAGAAGTAATTTTTATAACGGATAATGTAATATGTGTGTATTACAAAACAAAATGGACATTTTCGTTTAATTTTGTTATCGTTATTAAGTAAGGCGCATCCGATGCTGGCATCGTTTTTTTTAGCATCGATTCGACTGTGGAATTTGCCAAAATTAGGTACCAGCTGGAAGTCTGCGTATAGAGATACTCGATAACGATGCCATAATATCTAAACTAAATATTGCCAATGTCCTTCCCAACGCTTAACTATGATCATACCAAATTTCACCGAGACCGAGAGGGAGTGAGCGAGCGGGCGATACTTTCGGTCGTCTTCGTTTTGTGGTGCCAGTGGCGTGCCGAGTGCCAATGCGCCGCGCTGTCGTGTCGCCGCCACTTTCCGTTGCGTGGTCAACTGTCTCGCGCGGACTGCACTCGATGATGTTTGCATCGGGTCTGATCGTTTGATTCGGGTGTTGCGGGGTCATTCGTTTCGCTGCTTCTTTTGATGTTGTACGTTTCGGGTGTTCGACTTGGCTTGTTTATTGGATTTTTGTGGATTTTTGATTTTTTTGGATGAGCACTCCCCCCCCCCCTCCTCAAATAAAACTATTTCTTCATTTTTAGGTAATTTTTAGCTATTGTCATCAATTCATATAAGTATTTTGTAAAAAGCTAAATTATTGTTATTTTAAATCAGATATAATCAGATGAAACATTATGTAACAAAACTTGCTACAAAGCTAGTAATATTAAATGTAGTATCCGATTTGAAAGGTTTAAATAATATCGTTTTCAATGTTATAAGGTTGTTTTTAAAATCACTCTATTTCGATAATCGATTTAAGAATGTACATATTCATTCAATCGTCCATTCACAATCTGCCTGCTTCTGCTTCCCATCACTATGAGTACCTACAATGACAAATATGGTCACGTGATCTGACGCCATTTCTGTTTACAAATACTGCATTGGGATATGGTATGGACTTGTATAGACAAAACAAACGGTATAGCAGGGATTAATGATTAGTCTATATAGGTTTAAATGCATTTATCTGTGGTATGGGAAAGTGCGGGAAATCCAAATCTAATTTTGATGAAATCGCCTTGCGTCTCGTTTCGCCACTCGTCGTTTATTAAGTAAGTACCATAGGGTCCGTGACCAAAGGCGATAGGCAAAAATCTCTACTGATAACTTGTCTTCTCTCGCGACATTTACGTTACTAATACCGAAACCGTAAATATTTACTGCGTAACTCGATGCCCTATAATAATATTGTGCATTGAAAATTTGTTACGCAGTAAATATTTGCGCTTACGGTAATTAATATTTAATTACCAAACAATGTCATTGTTTGCGATGATTTTTAAGCCCGTAGACACTGTGCTTAGACCTCGTTCTTATGACAAGCGCTTACGCGTTAGTGCCGGCACTTCGTATTCATTCATTTATCATGTCGCTCGTCGCCATAAAGCTTAACGTCGCATGGGTTTGTAAAGTCCTAAGATAAATAGTAATACCTCTAAAGTCCCTATAGGCTTTGACTTTCCGGCCCGTGAATAAAGTGTAAACTGTAGTTTAGCTTGCACTAGTTTTTCTGCGTGCGTTTTAAGAATCTAAATATCACTCGCTTTAACGGTGAAGGAAAACATCGTGAGGAAACCTACACGCCTGAGAGTTCTCCATAACGTTTTCAAAGGTGTGTGAAGTCTGCCAATCCGCTTGGCCAGCGTGGTAGACTATGGCCAAAACCCTTCTCACTCTGAGAGGAGACCCGTGCTCTGTAGTGAGCCGGTAATGGGTTGATCATGATGATGATGATGATGAGTTTTTCTGGTCTGTTTTACCTAAACTTTATATTCACCTAGAAACACCTCTCTTTATCAGGTAGGAAAACGGAATCTGCATCGACATCGGGTTACACCCAGGTTACACCAATGCTCGAGATCGCCCCGTTGACTCTACAGCAGAGTGATCTATATAGTAGGGGAACCCAAAAGGGGATTTTTGGATTTACTCGAGCGCGTCAGATTAAGATATGGGAGGCATCTTGCATCCTGCTGAGTACCCTCTACCATATATAAGCCCTTTATATAGAGCCGCGCGCAAAAAAAAAAATGATGGACAGAAATACTCAAAAACGTCCGATTAAGATAAGGTGGGTTAATTAATATTTAGAAAATCAGACTAGGTATTTGAACGCCCCGTGTGGGGTTGCTGGTCCCCCATCGGGCGCGTCCCCCCGGTGGCGGATGGGGGAACGCCTCCCAGATATGGGAGGTACCGGGGAAACCCGGCGCGGACCAAAACCAGCAGGGGGTTGCCGCTTGTAGGATCCTGGTACTTCTCTGTTCATCAGAGTGGACTGTGGAGACTCCGGGCGGCGACAATTGGGGGGGAGGCTTTCGGGCCGTGAGGAAGAAAACCTCGTTAAAAAATTACAGGAGGGGGTGGAAACGCCCTGCGCGGCGGGTCCGCTGGTCTTTTTGGCCGGTGGGCGCTGGCTTCGGCCACCGTCGGGCAACCCGTAATCCGCACTGAGCGGAACCGGGGGCCCCACGCACTGAGCGAGGGGCCGCGAGGAAGAAAACCTCTATAAAAAATTACACGAGGGGTGAACCTCTTGAGGGTCGCCTGCGGGTGTGGCCCTCTTGAGGGTTGCCTCTAGCGAGGAACTCCGGGTGATGGAATGGTGTATCCGTCGCCCGTTGAGACGCCTCGGGTCGGGGGGCGCACCATTATGTTCCTGGTGCGCCTCAGACGGTGTTAGGGGGCCTTTAGGTCCCCCGGTGGAGGGTCTGCCTCGGCGGACGGCGCCGGCTGGGTCGCGGATGATTGCGCAAGTGTACCCGTAACCCAGCCACCAGGCGACACGGAGGAACATCGCTGGGTTTTAGTGGGTATTCTGGCCATCGGCCTGCTTGAGTCCCACACTATCTTCCGGAAGCATTGCAGTCCGCTGTAGGGCTTCCGGAGGGTGTGCGTAAATGCATTTCCCAGCGTCGAAAAAAAAAAAAAAAAAAAAAGGTATTTGAACGCAACGTACGAAAGTGGGAGCGTTACAAATAAGCTGCAAAAAAAAACGTTAAACTTGACCTTCTCAAATCTCGAGGGTGGTTGAATTTTTTTCTATTTTGAAGGAAATGATGCAAAAATAACAAAAAAATATAATCAGCCGACTTCCACAAGCCTAAAAAGCTAGTTATAAAAATCGTCTATTGAAGATGAGAGCGTGCAGCTAGAAGCATTCCCAACCACTGAAATGGAAAACCTTATATAGGTATACATATCTAACCTTTTAGCTTCCTATCAACTAATCTACAAAATGTTATAAGTCCCGACGACGCTCGAGTAAATCAACATTTAGCATCCTCGGCAGTCGGCACTATAAACCCTGGTAGCTCAGTAGTACTAGGTAGGTAGGTAAGTAGATAAAATTATTAGAAAACACAGATTAATAATTGCAAATAAATTTATTTCGCACAATCAGTCAAAAATAAACTGTGTAGTTAATATAATATTATAGATATACATATATCACATTCTATACATTTTGTTTTAAATATTAACAAAATACTTAGATGAAACAATAGGTATTAATTTATGAATTGTAATAATCCAGAAACTAAAGTAAATAGTTATAGGTACCTACCTAAAATGCTGGCTCTAAGGCTCGGCGCACACCGAGCGCAGCGCAGAGCAGAGCATTTTATGAGAACACTGAATAATTTACTTTACGACTGTTGACATACGGTCAATAATAACTCGGTGTGCGCTGTTCAATCGCCGGTAGGTTTAAAATGTTTGCGGGATTTCTCACCCAGCCTAAATTAGACGGTGCCCCGTTAATTTTTGCGATGAACGATGCACGATACGATATTTGCTATGGCACAGTGCCTGTGAACGATGAACGGTCGGTGTTTAGAAGGTTCATTTTCGACGATTCATCGATGAAGCCTCGAAAACGAAAGCAAAAATCCTGAAAAATGTCTAATTTGGGCTTAAGATACAAACGAAGTTTTATTCTTATTTGAATACCTAAGTAGGTATGCACTTAGGTTAAAGTATTCAACCAATTGGAAAATTATTTTCTAGAGCGTGGCTATTTGATGATTTTGATTTGTAAATATTCAAATAAGAATGAAACTCTGAATGACATGGCGCGCGCTCTTCGTCAGAAATGCTTTTACAAAAGAAATGTTATGCTGATAATAACATAACTACAATAATTTCAATATTTATTTTCGGAAATATATTTAGGTACTTATCTACCTACCTACCTATTTAATTAATTTCAATGAATACCTGATATAATTATTTGAATGCCAAAAAATTATGTGGTAAAAAATAGTGATTTCCAATAGGTAAGGCCCTCGGTTGTTAGAGGCTCTAAAAAGTTTTAAAAAGCTCTCCTCTAGGCCAAAACACTATATCGACAAGTACTTATAAATGTATTTTGTGACATACTTAGATAGGTAGGCAGATTATTATAATTATTTTATAAAATTTGAATAGTGATTGATTATATTATTACTTATTATTTTTAAGTATGACATAAATACCTATTATTATCTATTAAATTAACGTGATAATACTGTTTGGAATATGAAATTTTATTTTTTACATTTCTATCTCTTATTATTCATAAATTGTGTTAAAATAGCTATTAGTTCACACATTAAGTAAATTATATTTTAATTTTAATTTAAATATTAAAATATATTCCTATTTTGTGTGAACGCTATTTTGTAACAGAATAATTACTGTTGTGATGAATCTCCTTAATGAATAATGAACCAAACTTTCTACACTTTCATAAACAAAGATAGAATAAGATATTTATTCATGCACAGAAATCCTAATAATAATTTATGGCACTATTAATGCCATAATATTAGGATATCTGTGAATTCATGCCTTAAATAAAGTATAGCGCTTATTATGCCCGCGCGGTGGACGAGTGTCGTTTATGAAACGGACTTAACTTAAAGCAAAAATAAGACATTTGATTCATTATTGTGGGTTATTTATACGCCATATTCAGTGGGTATTTAAGTATTTAAAGGAATAATAATTTTGACAACTATTTTAATTTTCATGATACAGGTATGAGGTATGGAAATGACACCATTGTTCCTAAAATCCTAACTACTGAATGCCAGTTTTGTACCTACAAGTAAGTTACACTATTTTGTTGTATATAAAACTTAATACTATGTACATTGATAGGACTAATAATGAACCTTCCTCTTTCTGAATACTATCGTCTAGTTGGTAATTTGGTTTAGTCAGTTTTTATATAACAGAATCAGCATTAAGACTAAAGTGGCGATAAGGGCCTGCGCACACGAAAGTCTATAGTCCACGGTGCGCGGTGTTCAATTATTACGTACTATTTTTAACCGACTTCCAAAAAGGAGGAGGTTCTCCATTCGGCGTGTATGTTTTTTAACAAATTCAGTTCTGTTGCGAAAAAGCACTTGCAAAGAGCAAACGTTTAATAAAGATAAATTATTATTTAAAATAGGTATTATTACTAGTAATATTTTACTAATTTTGCGACATAGGACTAATTACTTGCCCCATGTTGCAAAATTAGTCCTCATTTTGATGGATTACAATCCAGTTGAAACTCAATAGAAAGCATTAATTTTATGTTATTCATTTACTTACCGCACAAAATAGAACTGGTACAGTCCGCAAGGCATAAACTCAGCTTTGCATTTGTATTCAACAGCACATTAATATTAGGTACATATATACTATAAATTTTTAAAAACTTTAACTATTTTTTGATACTTATAAATATTCCTTTATAATTGGAGATTCCTTTACATTAATATCTAAACACATAATTTTACAATATAAATACATAAGCAACACATCAACATACTATGTACCTAATAATATTCACTCACTTTACATTACAGAAATACATAACACGAATCTTAATTTATACGAAAAATTATGTTATGTGATGAGTGATAATGTGTCAAAAAAAATTCATATATGATACATATTCGTAATTTGTTTCCACTAGTTTGAACCTGGCTTACAGCACATGAAAATATACATATTTATAAAATTAATTATATAGAGCTATTTATGACAAATGTAGTTTATTATTGCAAATACGTATACATATATTATGTAAATATGTATACATAAACTTAAATGCGGATACGACGCCACCTACTCGAAGCTAATAAAAAACTCACAATATGTTGACTTTATAAATCATTTGGAAGATAATATTATAAGTATTGTTTCAATAAATAATATTGGTCCTATTTAATCATTTATTGTTTATTTTTTTTAGCAAATTATCATATTATATTATCATATTATATTTTTCATATAATATCTACTTCAATTATAAATAGACGTGTTATTGTAACCTACATTTTATTAACAATAAATAATATGGTACTAGAAGTAGTTAATGTTATATTTGCTAAATCACTTCTATCAATGGTAAATTATATTATATATTATTAATAATTCGACCTGTGAGATTTTTTTTAAGCTATAACTTACAAGGACTATAAAGAATTTAATACAAAAATACCTATATACACGTAACACGTATAGTAGACACTAAGATAATAGTTCTCTCACACACAAAAATGGAACATAATTAAATAAAAATAAGCAAAAAGTACACCTATATCTATATCTATACATATAATAAAATCGTAGACTTGCCGAATCTGTACATTAAAGATTTTTGCAAAATAATAACTGGGGGATGTTAGGGATAAGTAATAGAACGTAAAAAAGCTATTTTTGAAATTTTTGTCTGTTTGTCTGTTTGTCTGTTTATCTGTTTGTCTGTTTGTCTGTATGTTTGTGCGCGCATCACGCAAAAACTACTGAATGGATTTAAATGAAACTTGGCATGATTTAAGTTCATACTACGGAGTAACATATAGGATACTTTTTATCCCGAAATTCAGCACGGTTCCCTTGGGAGAGGGGATGAAAGTCAAAATGTGTACTTAGCTGTAATTCATTAACGCGTGGTCCGATTTCATTCATTCTTTTTTTGTTAGAAAGGAAATACCTTAAAGATTACCGGGTAATCTCTGAAAGGCTGTATCGATTTTGATGGGACTTTCAGTGGCGGATGTTTACATTTTTATCTACCTAAACATCCATCAGTGAACTTTTAACAGTTTTTAGCAGTTTTTAGCTCAAAATAGCTTAAGAAAAACAAAAAGTTCTCACGAGATTTTTAAAAACCGATATACACGCGAACGAAGTCGCGGGTATCCGCTCGTACTAAATAATACAGAACCCGACCTAGGCGGACGCAAAAAAAGTTAATAACTAGAAAAATGTTATATTTACGTATTTTATAAAATTCCGTAAAGTACATGGTTCTACTTGCATAACTAGGTACTAGTATAACTAGAAAAGATGAACAAGACTAATAATAATAAATAAATAAAAAATAAATTCCAAATTTTTTTCAAAAAAATACAGTCATTCCATATTAAGCCACCACTCCAAATGGAATTGCATATTTAGTCGCTTTTAGCTGTGTATCTCAATAATACTCTGAAGAAGAAAAAAATGTCAGCAATTTCGTTATATTTATTATGTACACTGACATATATGTCAATGTATATGTAATAACCTACATGGTCATTATGAACAGAATTCTGCTTTTAACTATTATGTCTGACTTGAAAATACTTTTATTTTAATGATATAACGCTGTGATAGCCTAGTGGTTAGGACGACCGACTTCTAATCGGAGGTCGTGGGTTCGATCCCGGGCACGCACCTCTAACTTTTCGGAGTTATGTGCGTTTTAAGTATTTAAATATCACTTGCTTTAACGGTGAAGGAAAACATCGTGAGGAAACCTGCATGCCTGAGAGTTCTCCATAACGTTCTCAAAGGTGTGTGAAGTCTGCCAATCCGCTTGGCCAGCGTGGTAGACTATGGCCAAAACCCTTCTCACTCTGAGAGGAGACCCGTGCTCTGTAGTGAGCCGGTAATGGGTTGATCATGATGATGATGATGAATGATATAATGATAATACTTTTACTTTTAGCTTAATGACTTCTCTTTAGAAGTCATTATATTTTGAGAAAGTAAAATTTGTTTTCAAAAGATAAACATCTAGATCGGGCCATATTATGATTAAATATAGCTTACATAATATTAGTAGAAGACGTTTCTTTCGTAATGTGATCAATCATCAAAAATCAAAGGACTTACCTACCTACTTACTTTAATCATTGATTAAAAAAATCATCATATCACTTTTTTGATAACACATACCTGTGGCATCTTTCTGGTGGAGGCATAGCATCGCATGGCATGTGATACCAAAAAAATTGCACGACAAATGTGCTAATTGCCAATTACCAAAAAAAATTACGAAAAATGTAAGAATGACACCATTACTTACCTAACTCCACAGGAATAAATATTATTTACCTACTAGGAACAAAATATACAGGTAGGTAGTATAGTGTGAGAAAGGGTATAATTTCTCCGATCGTAATATCCTGATTGTTATGACTTTGATGATCGATCACACTATTTTATATAAAAACTATTATTAATAGAATATTTAGAAGACAAGAAGTTTATTAAAAATTACATACACCGTCAAACCTATTAGTGACCTATATAAACCTTCCATTTCATTTACATCCCACCGTTTTCCATATTAATATATGGAGTGAATAAAATGGCTTTGTAAATTTTTTAAGTAACTATTCTCCTATTATCTTAAGCCTCCTCTTCACAATCGGCGACTGTAGACAATTACACGCGTGCACGATCGTGTGGAAGGCTTATCGCCTGTAGTTACCGATCATCGCCGTCACAAACGTCAGCAATAGTGGCGATCGGCAGCTTGTCGGTTTTCGGGCACGCATCAAAGAGAATTCGCGCCGCTAGCCGCTCAATAAACGATCACTGACGATCGCGTTGATGCTTGCACGATGATTGTGACGACTGCCGGCGATTTAATCGGCGATGGCATCGTCAATGGTGAAGGGCAGGCATCTTTTCATCATTTTGTTTATGGAAATCTAATTTTTAATTTCTTGATATAAATATTTGCGGATTTTTTTTCTTACTAAATTGTTGTCGGCTTTGTTTGTTTGCTTCACACAAAAACCATTCAACGACTTTTGACACAATTGAGATACGACGTTTACAGGTTAAATTATTTTTTTAAGTTCATATTGCGCAAAGTTTGATTAGAATCACTTATATTTAATTCTGAGATCCAACAGATTGACCAGAATTTTACAGTCAAAAATAGTTCAAATATAAAAATATGACATCGGTCTGGACCGTCGTAATGAGCGCTAACCTTTAGACAAAATAATTAATTGCGGCACGATAAGGGCGCACGATATGGAAATTGGAAATAGACAACTTTTTTTTTATAATTCTCTTACGCTCTATTATAAAAAGAAGTTGTCTATTTCCAAATCGTGCGCCCCAATTAATTATTATTTTGTCTAAATTAATTAATTTTTAAAAAAATCTAAAGTATTAGATTTTTTATTTCCAATATTTTTATTTAACAGACCACAAATAATTTAAATTCTGATTTCCATAGACAAAATGTTATACATTCAAATCCTTAAATAGGTAATAGTGATCGTAGAAAATGTTATTGTACTTACTCTGCTCTTACTTATAACTTGTTCATAATATAACTACGACTAAAATCTATATACCCGTTTTAACACTGCTAAGCTCTCGCGTGGTGCTATATTTTATTGTACCTATTATTGAAACATACTTGAAAATTAAAAAAAAATTTGGCACATTTATTTAAATAAAAAAAAAATAAGTTAATAATTATAGCAGATTAGCGTTCAAGCACTTATAAAAAAAATCTACTGTAGCGTTTCATAAAATGCCTAAAAAGGATTACCTAACCTTTTTTAGAGAATTTAATTAAAGACAATTATTGTTGTTTTCAAAGTTAAAATCGGAAACATATCGAATCGAATCAAATCGTCTCGATTTATTGGATCTATAACAATCACCATCGGCTGTCAATTTTTACCTTTGATATAGCTCAAGAAGATTATAAGCACTCTATAGACACTGGAGACGGCGCCTTAAACATTTTATTGAAGACAAGTTCGTTCACCTTTATTGATGTTTCTCTATAACTCTCACACTTTATTTAAGTAGGGTGAGAACAAGACAAAAAACAATAGGTACCTCTTCAAGGCCAAATTTGTTTGCTTCAAAGTTTTGTTTGCATTTCAAATTCCAGTGTCCATAGAGTATAATTTTCTTGGTACAGCTCGTTTAAAAAATCAATTATCAAACATTCTATTTCATCTATATGCCCTGAGGGCCTGAATGTACAAAATTCTTCGCACCCCGCTACACCTTAACCCGCGAAGCATGATTTAGCTTACACCATGTATCCATGGTGGTCCTATATTTCTACCAAACCTCGCACTTCTGCTTCGGATTCATCTTGGATCCCACGGGGCAGTGGAACTCCTCGGAGAATTCTCGAAGGTTCGATATTGGTCCGATGACGCGGAACTTGGCTACTGTGTGGTCGTCTTTTTCGATTTGCATCTTTGTTGATTCTTTGGTCATTGCGGAACACCATACCTGTAAAAGAAAGCCAAAATTTACTTGTATAAAAGAAAGCCAAAATTTACTTGTGTATAAGAATGCCAAAATTTACTTGTATAAAAGAAAGCCAAAATTTACTAGTGTATAAGAATGCCAAAATTTACTTGTATAAAAGAAAGCCAAAATTTACTTGTATAAAAGAAAGCCAAAATTTACTTGTGTATAAGAATGCCAAAATTTACTTGTATAAAAGAAAGCCAAAATTTACTTGTGTATAAGAATGCCAAAATTGACTTGTATAAAAGAAAGCCAAAATTGACTTGTATAAAAGAAAGCCAAAATTTACTTGTGTATAAGAATGCCAAAATTTACTTGTATAAAAGAAAGCCAAAATTTACTTGTGTATAAGAATGCCAAAATTTACTTGTAGAAAGAAATCCTAAAGCTTAAAGACACACTAACTCATGCTGAAGTAGTTTTGTGTGTTTACAAAACAAATATAATAAATTAATTAATCTATCATATTTTATAATTTGAGTTTAACATTTTCGTCACCAATTTAAGCGGAGCAATAAATAGCTCATCATCCACAACATATTTTATAAATATCGTAGTTTAAAAAATAAATGCATTTGGGCTAGGTACCACAGAGTTGCTATTTCGGACATTAACTTTACAACTACTTACTAAAAATTAATATCTACTTAACTATAAGTTTATGTGGCCGATTCTGTTGTACACAATCTCTAAATCTAAACTAAAATGACAGGTCTAAATATATTCCTGTCTCTTTCACAATCCTCCCTGCTGAAGGGGATAGCACTATTTTTAAACCTGTCAATTTAGTTTAGGTTTAGAGATTGTGTACAACAGAATTGGCCACAATATCTACGTAAATGATTTTAATTTTTAAATTTATCTGTTATCTTCAAATGTTTAAATAATTGCAATATTAGCTTACCTGGGCAAAAGATATAAAGAACAGCTGGCGGTGGTTATACTTCAGCCCGGGCAAAGTGAGGTTTACTTTGGCGCTCTTGCTGTAGTCTAAATAGGCGTGGAAAGAGGCCTTGAGTCCGCCGTTGTCTGCTATGTTCTCACCTTTAACAAGTATAAATTAAAATTAAAAAAAAACCCCCGACATTTGCCATTTTTTGGCAGCGGCCACCTTGAACCGATTTTCATCATACATAGCTAAGAACACTCCCGACTAATTCACCTTTCAAACAAAAAAAACCCATTAAAATCGGTTCAACCGTTTGAGCGGGAGGAACAGACAGACAGACAGACACACACACACGCACACACGCACGCATGCACACAAATTCAAAATCAAAATTCAAAATCATTTATTTCACGTAGGCCAACGTGTGGCTCTTATGACATGTCAAGAATCTACCACCGGTTCGGAATGCTGATTCTGCTGAGAAGAGCCGGCAAGAAACTCAGCAGTTGCTCTTTTCAAAACAAATGTTACAATAAGTGGCTTAACTGTCTTGTGGGCAGCTGAAGCAAAGCCGAATAGAATAGACATATTTTTTATTCAGATAAACTTTCACAAGCGCTTACGAATCGACAAATGAATCTACCACTGGTTCGGAATGGTGCTTACAATTCTACACATGCTAAGATGGGCAGACAATAGTAGCCCCATTTCCGACGGTGGCACCCGTTCACGAGCATGACGCATGATCCAGCCATTGCTTCGCTCAACCATATTCGAGGGAACGTAACAACCCGCACCACACGACACCACCACAGAAATGTTTAAAGAGAGCGTGACATACTTAGGCTTGGACATTCATATTGAAATATATTTTTTTTGCAATTATCAGCAATATCCATTTAATAAAAGACACAACAAGCTATATTTTAGGAAACATTAAACCGACTTCAATATACGACAAAAGTTGAAGATTTCCCTCGATTTCTCCAGGATCCCACAGTCAGAACCTGACCTGATGACCATGGGACCACATGGGAAGTTATACTTACCCTTTCAAACAAAGGAAGAATTTTTAAAATCGGTCCAGGCGTCTTTTGAGTATTCGGGGAACATATTATAAGATTCCGACGAATTGAGAACCTCTTCCTTTTTTTTTGAAGTCGGTTAAAAATAGACAACATATTATATCAGTTTGTTTATATGTTCACAAGAAAATAGCTGTCTTAGCTGAAGTTACCAAAACATAATAAAAATTTATTATACCGACATTACTGAGTAAATGTTTAAATAGAATTTTTAAAAATAATATGAAATTTAGTAGTTTATAATTTAGTAGTACTTACCTATAAATTAAAAATTAAAAAAAACCCCCGACATTCGCCATTTTATGATGGCGGCCATCTTGGATTTGCATAGTGCTATTCTACTAGTAAAGCCCTTTCATTTGATACCCATATTGAGGGCGTTGTGATAAAATATGTAATCCGCCATTTTGCAGCGGCGGCCATCTTGGATCGATTTTCTTCAAACATAGCTAACAACACTCTCGACTAATTCACCTTTCAAACAAAAAAACTGCATTCAAATCGGTTTACCCGTTTGAGCGCTACGATGGAACAGACAGACAGACATGCAGACACACACACACACGTCAAACTTATTACACCTCATCGTTTTTTCGTCGGGGGCTAAAAAAAATCGCATTCATATCGGTGCGCTACGGTGCCACAGACAGACACAGACACACATAGCGGTCAAACTTAACACCTCTTCGTTTGGGTTGGGGGTTAAAAACGCGCATTACAACTATATAATTTTTATGAAAATTTTTTGCCGTCTTACCAAGAGTCTGCTTGCCATTCAAATGCTGCCCCTCCATCATATAACTGGAGTACTGCTTCTGTATGCACTGCGTACGATTCTTGAATCGCGCTATGGTTGCGTTGTTCCACCATCGGTTCAGATTGCCGAATCTAAAATTATTACAATCTTTGAATTCTACAATACCTAGCAGAACATAATTTGTTAATATTTAAGCAAATTAAACCTTCTACTAAACTTGCTCCTGGTTTACTATAAGTCTATAATATATCCATTCAAATAACGGATTTAGGATAAAGGAAAAATCCCAAATTCCTCAAGTCATAAATATTCATCATCATTATCATTATCAATCTATTACTAGCCCACTACACGGCACGGGTTTCCTCTCAGAGTGCGTGCCAGCGTAGTGGACTGTGGCCTGAACACTTCTTCAGGCCGCAGTCCACCACGCTGGCCGAGTGCGGGTTGGACTGACTTCACACGCATTGAGAACATTATGGAGAACTCTCAGGCGTGCAGGTTTCCTCACGATGTTTTCCTTCACCGTTCAAGCAATTAATAGGTAGGTACTTAGAGATGTGTGCCAGGAATCAAACTTGGTTATAATATTATAAACAACATAACTATTATATCAACATAACTATAACCCCCGTCACGTAAGACGAGCGCTGACCTTCAAGCACGCGCAGCGTCGTAAGAGTGAGCGGGACACAATACGGCTGGAGAGCCAATCAGCGCTTACGAAGAATCCGCGAGAGCTAATCAGTGCTTACGAACGATCCCCACGCCCTCCCCGCGACCCCCTCGCACCCCGAGATACCTCATTTTCGACTTGCGCATTGCAGGTCAGCACTCGACTTACGTGCCGGGGGTTATATCAGATCAGATACAAGATAAATATTAATTTAATAATGTAAAATTACTTACCTATCATACTCCCGGCCTTGGTCATCAAACGCATGGGTCAATTCGTGCCCCATTACAACCCCCATCGCCCCATAGTTCACGCTTTTCGGATTATCCCCATCGTAAAAGGGTAGTTGGAGAATGCCAGCCGGGAACACTATTTGGTTCTTCGTAGGAGTATAGTAAGCATTGACTGTCGATGGTGTCATGCCTGTTACACAAGTATACCTAAACTAAAAATTCAAAAAACCCCCGACATTCGCCATTTTGTGGTGGCGGCCATCTTGGTTTTGTATAGTGCTATTCTACTAGTCAAGCCCTTTCATTTGATACCCATATTGAGGGAGTTGTTGAAAAAATATGTATTCCTCCATTTTATGGTGGCGGCCATGTTGGACCGTTTTTCATCAAACATAGCTAAGAATACTCCCGATTAATTCACCTTTCAAACAAAAAACCGCACTCAAATCGGTTTACCCGTTTGAGCGCTACGATGGAACAGACAGAAACACCAAACAGACACGTCAAACTTATAACACCCCATCGTTTTTTCGTCGGGGGTCACAAATTTGAAAAGTTAAGTAACAGTCTGTTAAAATTCCAGTGCGAATCCAATTATTGTGGAAGAAAGAATTAAAGAAAAAGTAATTAACTAAGAAAACTCTTATAAGGGTTATGACGAAGAAAATTAATAGTTTCAAAAGGCGTTTTCTGATGATCAAATAATACTTCGGTTTGAATACAAGCTATATGTTTTTTAGCAAAAATGAAACTAACTTCAATATACCAAAAAAATTTAATAATTCCCTCGATTTCTCAGGATCCCATCATCAAATCCTCACTTGATGAACATGGGACTACCTGGGAATACGCTTTCAAACAAAAGAAAAATTTTCCAAATCGGTTCAGGCCGTCTTTGAGTAATGGGGGAACATGCTTAAAAAAGATTCAGACGAATTGAGAACACCTCCTTTTTTTGAAGTCCGTTAAAAATTATCTACTTATTTATTCATTGTATCATCAAAACACTCCAAGCATCCTCCTATAGGAATTCAAATGGCACTATCAAGAAAATTGAAAATTAGAAGATGAGTTTCAAGAATGGCTTACCCCATTTAGTCTTATTAACAGGTTGGTCCAACTTCCTGAGATCGTGTTTGAGACTGAAAACGTTGAATGCGATATTGTTCTCAAAGTATTCGTTAGGTTTCACCTCCAATTCCTCATACTGCTTGTCTAGCTCATTTTTGTTTAGGATGTAGTCCGGAAAACCTGAAAGAACAAATAGAAACCTATTGTAAGGATTATATTTAAAACCATAAGGTTCACAAGGCCTGTGCCAATTGTGAGCATTTAATGAAAATGAAGATTTAAAGGCCCTGATGATCATAGTACTATTATAGCCATAGTACTAATGGTACCTAGAATATACGCGATTGATCAACAGTGGCAAGCCAATCTTCATTGTGAGAGCTAACAAAAAATTGGACAATGTTCGATAAAGTTGTGGTTGCAGGGGAAGGGCGATTTATTTTTTATGGAAATTTTTTTTTTTATCTACGGGTTTTACATCTGTATATCTGTACTTTTCACCCTTTGGTTGCCTGGAAGAGATGGCTATGCAGCGATAAAGACCACCAAATTGTACTTTCTACTTACCTGTCTCGTACTATTAATGTTTTCTGTTTCTTCTGTGTTGTGGTGTACGGTAAAAGTTTGTTCATTCACTCATTCATACATCATTTGTTGATACATTCGTTAATTTTACCTATCATGTCAGTGATAGCATCGGCCTTGATCTCGGCCGCTTCCCTCGTCTCGGCGTCCATCCACTGCAGATCCTTGAGGTGTCGCTTGAACGCCGCCCGGATGTTGTCTATCATGATCTCGCCCTGCGTCTTCGTCTCGCCGTGGAACACCTCGCTAAATTGTACCTTATACCTTTCTTGATGTTTCTTGTTCTGTGTTGTGGTGTACAATAAAAGTTTATTCGTTCATTTTACCTATCATGTCAGTGATGGCATCAGCCTTGATCTCGGCCGCCTCCCTCGTCTCGGCGTCCATCCACTGCAGCTCCTTGAGGTGTCGCTTGAACGCCGCGCGGATGTTGTCTATCATGATCTCGCCCTGCGTCTTCGCCTCGCCGTGGAACACCTCGCGTACGAACATCGCTCCCACCGCGAAACCTGCAAGTTTATTTATAAGCATCAGCAAAGGCTCAAGGCGCAGTGGTGAGCACTGCGGTCTCATAAGTAGGAAGTTCCTCTGTTTTTGAATCTTCTTATATATTTTGTACAAAAGGGCAAAACAAAAAAAGGCAAATTTCTATCAAGATAAAAAAAGACGAATTTTTTTTTTTTCGAATTTTGAAGAATTCGCGCGAATTCGTGCGGCTAGTACAGATTGGTGGTGGTGGTGGTTGTGGATAGCGTAGATACGTACGAACTTGTTGTACCTTGTTTTGAAGAGAAGGTGCCAATATGAAATGAAAATTTTTTGGTTGACCCTTCGATCCTAACGAGGTGGTTAGTCTCAAATCTAGTATGTACTCACCAATAGCGTTATTAGTATCAGTAACGCAGTACCGCCAGGATTCCTCTGTGCCTTCGGATCCGAATAGCGCTTTTCTCAATATCTTGGTCGCGTCTCTGAAGGATTTTGATAGATACGTCGATAGAGATCTCGACACTTGCCACATCATGTAACTTGTGATAGTTCTATAAAAGAAACGAGGAGTTACCTACTAGGGGGTCTGCCAATACTTTTCTGTGTGAGGTCGCCACTCCAGCACCTCAGGACTCTAATGTCTGTTGGTTCTTCGAACTATGTACCCCGCCCATGGCCACTTCAGTTTCACGATCCATTGAGTCATGTTGGTGACTCTGGTTCTTCTACGGATCTCCTCATTTCTAATTTGATCAAAAGTAGAAGTAGAGAAACTCCAAGCATAGCTCTCTCCATCGCTCTCTGAGTGACTCTGAGCTTTCTTATGAGGCCCATAGTTACCGACTATTTAGTGGACGTTACAAAGTGGTTTTAACATCAGATAAAACTTAGACAGAAACAGTTTGCACAGCAGATGTACGATCAAGTTCAATTTTTTATTATCAATCATATTCATCAGTCATCACTCACCTTTGATCCTCTTCCGTCTTACTGTATCTCCTCAAAACTTTAGTAAGATTCTTGAAATATTCCGGTGCGTACACAACTATTGTTTCATTGTCAGATATCTGTGAGAGATAATTAAAAGATTATTTCATACGATTTCATTACTTCTAAGAGAGAGCGCTCACGGAGCGGTTCGCACCCGCGCCCGCCGCGGTTGCGGGCCCGCAATACTCGAAATTCATACAAATGTCGAGTGCAAAACTCACGACGCGATTTACTCCCGCAGAGTTGGCGGTTGCTCGCGGCTCCCGCAGAAGGCGGGCAGCGGGCGCCCGCGAGCTTTGCGGGCGTCGCCCGCAAGCTCTGCGGTTTTTTGGCGGGCGCGATCGCATTTTTCTTATAGGAGGAGCTGGCGAACAAAACGGTATAGTTGCATCAAACTAAAGAGTAAGAGTCTTTATTTGCAAAAATGTGGTACAAATATTATGGATCTTAAAGCTTATTGTCTTCCAACACATTTAACTAATAAATTAGTGTGCAAATTGAATTATTGATTTTAAGACTAAACAAAATGACGTAAGTAGCATACATGTCAACGTTCTAAAGATATAAATATAAAATTAATTGCAATAAATAGAATTTATGTCATACCTATATTCTTTTAAATTGTAAAAACATTTCTCCATGAGCCAGTTCTTTAGTTTTACTTTAAAAGTTTGAAGAGGCATGGCCTGTATTCATTCAGGTAACCTATTAAATATTAATTATTAAATACTAGATTCTGCCCGCGGCTTCGCCCGCGTGAATTTCGGTTTTTCACAAATCCCAAGGGAATCGTGGATTTCCGGCTCCCGTTCCCGCTCCCTTTTCCAAACTTTATACCTACTTTCAAGGAAGTTTGCTATAGTAATCTACCTATAGCTGTAGATATATATTTCGGTTTTATCAAAATCCCGTGGGAACTGTGGATTTTTCCAGGATAAAAAGTGCATACGCATACAGATGCATGCAACTATTGTGCTATGTGAGCGTGATTTACCTAAGAACAGTCAACGCCATCTATCGCGTTTTTGGAAGTCTATATCTATTTTAGTCCCATAGGAATACTTTTCCGGGATAAAAAGTAGCCTATGTTTTAAGTCAGGGCATAAGCTATCTCCATTCAAAATTTCAGCCAAATCGGTTCAGTAGTTGCGGCGTGATTGAGTAACAAACATCCAAACATCCAAACATCCAAACATCTAAACATCCAAACATCCACACTTTCACATTTATAATATTAGTAGGATTAATATTAAACTGAATGACATACTTACAGTGAGCTTTGGCGTGGATTTTTATTTACCTATATGTAGTTTGTGACTTTATTGAACATAATAATATGTTAAATTCAGTTTGCTATCTCATATAAGTTAACGGAAGCAATAATTAATTAATATTGCAAGCAATAACTTGTTTGTGTAAACACATAACTCCAGAAGCAGACTATCAATTAATATTAAAACTAAATCAAACTATTATTAAAATATCTGCGTTTATCACCCGCACATAACTCAATTTATATCAACTCAGAGATTAGTTTAACTGAGATCTATTTTCAAATATATTTTATACTAATTAATTAATTACACTCAGCCAAGTCCAAAATGGCAGCATTTATTCGATGAGGGTGTGATTGCTATCGCAGCCCTCAATCAAAATATATCACGACCTAGACGCTGAAGCATCTAATAGTCGGTTCAGTCTTTGGAGGAGACTCAATTCATGGCTTCGAATTACCCGTATTTATACCAATAATTCAAGATGGCGGTTCGGCGCCACTGAATGAATCAAATGTCAGTTAATTCTAACCTATTTCAATTATGAAATTAATAATTCGTTAACCATTTCTAAAAATTCTAATTAATTTTCAACAATAATCTATCATTTGTAAGTCAGTCTGACATTTGTAAGTTAGTTTAGGCCAATTTCAACATAAATTGTTTAAAAACTTTATTAGTGAATAAAGTTTTTAAATGATAAACTTTTTAATAAAAAAAAAATTCTTAGTAAAAAAAAAAACAAATTTTTCTTCTGAAAAAGAAATAATCATTTTGATTGACATCTTACAAAGTATGGAAAATGGTATGGAAATTAATCCATTTTGAACGAAAACGTGCTTATTCAAATCTTTCGAAACTTTATTGTAATTATGCCGTTATGATCGAAACCACGACCTATGGATGCAATTTTGATACAGTTGCGGGCCGTTTTAAGTAAAATTAAGTTGATATTCTTATTCAGCAAGCCAAAGACCATCGGATTAAAAAATAGAACATTTTGTTCGCCAGCTCTTCATATATAACTATAACCGCCGGTCTTGCGGGCGTCGCCCGCCAACTCGGCGGGCGACGCCCGCAGCCGCGGCGGCTGCGGTCCCGCAAAAACAAGCGGGCTCGTGAGCGCGCTCTCTCTAACCTCTCTCCCGCAGCCGCGGCGGGCGCGATTCCAAACCGCTCCGTGAGCGCTCTCCGTAACTCGGCGGGCGACGCCCGCAGCCGCGGCGGCTGCGGTCCCGCAAAAACAAGCGGGCTCGTGAGCGCGCTCTCTCTAACCTCTCTCCCGCAGCCGCGGCGGGCGCGATTCCAAACCGCTCCGTGAGCGCTCTCCGTAAGACTCGATTATTTTAATAACTAGTTTTATATGTATGCATATAGAATTGTGCTTTAAATGTAACTCTTTACAACCGTCACTAATGTTATTGTGAAATTTCAATAAGCTTGTACAGCATTGATTTGGCAAACCGTATTTAATTGGGTATCCACTTTATGACAGTTTTCCATCCAGCTCCAGTTACGTTTCTGTTTACTAACAGTTTGTTAGTAAACAGAAACATTCAAGGTTGGTGAAGATGGGAAAGAAATTCGTCTAGTATCAGAAGTTCTGTTGTTAGTCCTGTTGAACAAACTATTACTACTTCTCAGTAGCAATAGTCCGGTTGATAAAAAGCACCGAAGTATAATACTACCCTAGTAGAGAAACTACAAGGGTAGTAATAATACATGAGCACATATCCCTACAGAGAGGAAGCTTCATATGAACAAGCGCTCCGCTGTAGGTACACTCACACAGCGCACGTTTGCCATACAACTGAGCCGGTGACGTCAGATGCGGAGCCTCCGTGAACCGTTGGTAGAGCTCATGTGTGAGTGTACCTAGAGTGGGCCGCTTGTATGAAGCTTCCTCTCTCTAGGGATATCTACTCATGTGGTAATAGGGTAAATACACAGTTCCTTTAAAAATATAGCTGGTACACTCACCGTTCTATTGACCAGCTTAAATGCATCGTTGAAGAACATAGACCAGTTGAGAAAAGGCGCTACTTTCTGCCACTGCTGAATCGTATACGGATTGTACAACCCTTCTTCGTCCCGCCTATCTTCAGAAGGAATGGTTATATTCGCTAGATCGGTCTCGAATTTGATGACTTTGCTCATTTGTTCGCGTGCTTCGGTTTTGTTGGCGCCGAGTAGCACGCATATCCTGGTCATGTAATCCAAGTACGCGTCCAAAACTTTCTTGTGGGCTGTTTTGTTCAAATAGTTGTCGCGTGTCGGTAGATTTAGACCGCCTTGGTCGAGCTGTGGAGAGATTTAAAAGTCTAAGTCTAAGTCAAAGTCAAACTTTATCAAAATTGGTACACTGTACACTTTTTGAACGTCAATTTAAGAACATGGTGATAATTATATACGAAATCTTAAAACTAAAACTGGTCTGAGAAGAGCCCACAACAAACTCAGCGGGGTTTTTTTACCCGGTTTAGCATAGCCATAGATAATGGATATGAAATCGACATATTCGTTTTTCGTGTTAAAAGTGTCATGATGTCATAGTAAATCCAAAATGGCAGATATAACGTATGACAGGACGTAAAAAAATTTTGAAACAATTGTTTGGTTTCAATGGAAGGTCTCATTATCTAGATTCAAAGAAAGAGTTATTTATATAAGGAAAAGTTGTCATTTCTTCTGTGATAATATTTTTAAATAGCAATAAACATTCAATTTACTTACAACAATGACATGCTTAGATGAATTCCTGTCATCCTCTGTAACAGCCCAATTGAAAAGTCCCCCCAAATTGTATCTGTAATTTAAAATTACATAATGTGTAAAAAAACAAATTTTGGTCGTTTCAAATTGAATCAATTTGCATTGCAATTAATCAATTCCAATACAGTTTGACCTATAGCAATCAAAATCTTCTACAGTTATAATTCTCGAGTGCATTGAACAAATAGACTACGCTAATTGTATCCGGTAATTGTTAATTAGGGCTTACTCATCGAGTACAGAGTACACCTATGTCAGAGATCATAATCCCCTTATTTGATAGAAAAATATTGAAGTTTTGATGTTTTTTTAAGATGTAGGTTGCATCATAGTGATGGATCATATTATTTTGTAAAGGATATTTTTATCCCAGACATATGCAATATACATATGTATATCATTAGACGTTAGTGACATCGGCGTCGCTAAGAGGGTCCAGGTTTCAGGGCCCAGCTGCTCCCCCCCCCCCCCCTCTCCCCCTAGAGAAAATATAGCCAAATGCAACCAAAGTCCTAAATTCTCTCACTTGACTTAGAATTAATAACTATGTCTACAATTTTCAGTCAAGTCAAGTCAAGAGCTTGTAACATTACAGCTTCATAACCTCTCGACTGCACCTAAAATTGATACTTTCCATCTTCGATATATCAACTTGCCCTCCTCCTGCCCATCAGCTAGCGACGGTGATAGGCGACATCAATGGTTAGTGATGACAATCAAGTAAAATCAACCGACGCGACGGTATAACCCCCGTCACGTAAGTCGACCCGTGACCTTCAAGTGCGCGCAGCGTCGTCCGAGTGAGCGGGACACAATACGATTGAAGAGCCAATCAGCGCTTACGAGGGATCCGCGAGAGCTAATCAGTGCTTACGAACGATCCCCACGCCCTCCCCGCGACCCCCTCACACCTCGAGATACCTCATTTTCGACTTCTGCGCATTGAAGGTCACCGGTCGACTTATTTGGTCCTACTTATACAACGTGCTTTCCATGGCAAGGAGGAATCTAAAAGACTTTTGTAGGTCCTTCAAAGTCAGTCACTCATCCAGTTAACGTCTAAGGTGCCCTTACACAACTAACGTTCCTCACGATGAAGGAAGGAGATCAAAAACTTACGTGTTTTGTACATCCTGCAGCAACTTCTGCAGGTCCCATTTGTGCTGTTTGATCATGGTGTTGGAGAGTATGTGCCAGCCGCCCAGTTTCTTGATGATGCTGATCAGAGGCTTCTCTCCCAACTTCTCGATTGTCTCGTTGGTGTCTATGCACGCGTCGTAGTATACACGCGCTTTGCCTTCTGCATCTGGTCGCGTTGTGTTGGTTATGTTGACTTTTTCTGAAGCAAATACACTTTATTGAAGGTATATACTTCTTTAGGCGCGTTATGAAACAAATATGAGAGTTAACCCCGACGCAAAAACGACGGGGTGTTATAAGTTTGACGTGTCTCTCTGTGTGTGTGTGTCTGTTTGTTAACTTCCCCCGTAGCGCTCAAACGGGTGACCCGATTTGAATGCGGTTTTTTTGTTTGAAAGGTGAATTAGTCGGGAGTGTTCTTAGCTATGTTTGATGAAAATCGGTCCAAGATGGCCGCCGCCACAAAATGGCGGATTACATATTTTTTCATAACTCCCTCAATATAGGTATCAAATGAAAGGGTTTGACTAATAGAGTAGCACCATGCAAATCCAAGATGGCCGCCACCACAAAATGGCGAATGTCGGGGGTTTTTAAATTTTTAATTTATACTTATTTTTATAATACACGCGTACGTGGTGACACGAAAAACGACATGTTGAAGTTGGCAACGTTTGACAGTCGAGAAGTTAGCGAGCAACTTCAAGTTGCTCGTTAACCTCTCGAGTTACTTAGTTATAGTCCCGATTTCCTAAAAGAAATAGGAGATTCTGGGAGTATCTGGGAAGGCAGTTTTTCTTAGTGATTACCTAAATGAAAAAAAATTACATGAAAGATTTTTCGTAATTTTTTTAAAACAATTTATTCCGGACTTTATTATCTACTATATAAAAATAAGTCGGGTTTTCCTTCCTGACGCTATAACTCCAGAACGCACGAATAGATTTCCACGGTTTTGCATTCGTTGGAAAGGTCTCGGGCTCCGTGAGGTTTATAGCAAAGAAAAACACGCGAACGAAGTCGCGGAGGTCAGCTAGTAGGTTATAATAATGGCAATGTCTGCATTATTAACAAATATAAATTAAAAATTTAAAAAAACCCCGACATACACCATTTTGTGGCGGCAGCCATCTTGGATTTGCATAATGCTATTCTACTGGTCAAGCCCTTTCATTTGATACTCATATTAAGGGAGTTGTGGAAAAATATGTAATCCGCCATTTTGTAGCAGCGGCCATCTTGAATCAATTTTCATCAAACATAGCTAATAACACTCTCGACTAATTCACCTTTCAAACAAAAAAACCGCATTCAAATCGGTTCACCCGTTTGAGCGCTACAGGGGAACAGACAGACACACACACACACACACACACAGACAGACACGTCAAATTTATAACACCCCGTCGTTTTTGCGTTGGGGGTTAAAAATGAATTCAGTATCAAAAAGAGGGTAGTTTTGTCTCTGTCCGAACCAGTCCGAACTTAGCAATCACGCTGCCGTAGAATTCAATTCGTTTTGTAAATTGTAACTCTTCATGACTTTGAACAACTTCGGAATATTAGTTATCAAATGAATTAGAGTATCATTGTAAATTGGGTGTCAATTTTGGCTTAACAACAAACAGTGTTTGGCGAAAAAATTCGACCCTTGATTTTTCAGAGCGCGTTTAAGTATTATACGAGTACAAGATACCTACTATAAAATTTATAGGATTGCAAAAGTGTCTATCTGTATTTTTATAATGAAATAATAATTTGATGGTTACCCGTCTTGATGAAAGCACAAAGACAGAGATGAAAGAAAGTGAAGCTAGCATTCCGGAGACAACATAAAAAACCAATATGGCAGATATCAAAAATAAATATGAACCTAAATAAAAAAAATAGAGACTTGTAATATATGAACATAGTTTGGTACCTATAAAAGGAAAAGTCTCACTATGGAGATTTAAACAGAAAATTCGCAGATGGAGTCGCGGTTATCAGTTAGTATCACAATCACATGCTTATTGGTTCCGCAAATAAGACAAATTGCACATGCGTGAAATGGATTTTCTCGTATCGATTACTTACGTACTTCTACGCGAAAAATAACCTTTTCGAATTCTGTTTAAAGGTTAAAATCCCTTGTTTAAATTTTACAGCTTTTAGTCAATAATGGTACAGCGAGCATAATAACTATAAATTAGAGCTATGGTGAGTGACTTGCCAGATATATGTATTTAACGGTAGGAGTTCAATAAAATTACAACTTACAAGATATCTAACGGGTTCGATCCCCGGCTAGGGCAATTGAATTTATTCTAAATTGTTTTAAGGTTGGTCTGTAGGAAGGCTTCGACCGTCGCTAGTTACCCCCTACTGGCATTTTCAGGCCGCGTGAAAATCGATTAGGGATATATTTTTGTGCCAGCCCGGAGTTGGTAGTTGGCAGTGTCTCAATCACGTGCCTGGGAGAACACGTTAAGCAGTCGGTCCCGGTTATTATCACTATCATGTGACAATAGTCGTTAAAGCCCGCCAACCCGCAGTGAGCAGCGTGGCGAGTCTAAGCTCTAATCCCTCTCCTATGACAGAGGAGGCCTGTGCCCAGCAGTGGGACGTTAAAAGGCTGTAGTGGTAGTGGTGGTATGGAATTTGATGTTGTAACTTGTAACCTATGTAGTGATTTTCATGGTGTTTTTGTCTACTTACCTTTAGCTTTTAGTGTTGTCCTTTTAAGATTAAGTTTCTATTATAGTTCGTATAAAATATAGTTACTATAAAACATACTATAATAAAATCTACATAATCAATTTGCATTAAACGGAAAAATATAGCTGGATTCATGATATTAAATAAGTAATTTTATTAACCATAAAGTCCTTTATTTCAAGTAGGTACTTAAGGACTTAGCTTTGTAGGTACCTAATTATTTTCCTCAATTATGTTCACCTACCTACTGTGACGAAAGTAATTTTTATTGAAACATAATGTTTTACATAATATCGTAAATTCTAACCATTTAAGTAACCTATTGACCATTAGGTATACCTACATAACCGACAGATCTAACAAACCGGCCAAGTGCGAGCCGGGCCTCTTTCTTTTTGGGTTCCGTACATAATTATGAACAACATAATACCTATTTTGCGTGTAAGAAATATTTAATTTCCGAGCTAGACATCGCAACAAACCGTGAAAGAAAAATCCAAAAAATGTTCGTTTGGTTTGGTCACAGCTTATAAACTACTTTATGAATCGTTATTTTCAGTATTTGTTGTTTATAAAGAACATAATACATATATCGAATTTTTATATTCCTAACTGCTTTAGTTTTTGAGTTAGTACCCCTGAAAAATAATTTAATTCAATTTCTAATTCAACATTTGGTTTTGGGCATTCTACACTAAATACCAAAATTTCAGGTTTGAAACTCATTTCGTCTACGAGCTAGAGACCGGCTGTGACCGGCGGACAGACAGACAGCACAGTGGGATTAATAGGGCTCCGTTTTACCCTTTGGGTACGGAACCCTAAAAAGAAAATCGGAATACGTATCATGATCATGCTTATTTAAAAAGGAGTAGGTACCTACTAAGTATATTATGAAAAACAAATACTCCAAAGCGAAAATATTAAGTTAACGTTAAAAGCTACGCCGTAGATCTAACGTCCGGTACTCTACATCATTTGGATATGGATGGATTATTTTTAACCCCCGACGCAAAAACGACGGGGTGTTATAAGTTTGACGTGTCTGTGTGTGTGTCTGTATGTGTCTGTCTGTTCCCCTGTAGCGCTCAAACGTGTGTACCAATTCGAATGCGGTCTTTTTGTTTAAAAGGTGAATTAGTCGAGAGTGTTGTTAGCTATGTTTGATGATAATCCATCCAAGATGGCCGCCGCTACAAAATGGCCGATTACACATTTTTTCACAACTCCCTTAATATGGGTATCAAATGAAAGGACTTGACTAGTAGAATAGCACTATGCAAATCCGTGATGGCCGCCACCACAAAATGGCGAATGTGAGGGTTTTTTGAATTTTTAATAATTTATACTTGTTTAACCTAATCCTTACCTATAGCAGATCTGATGATGAGCTGGTTCTGCAGCTCGATCTTACTGAAGATGCCCCAACTGGACTTCCCCTCGGGTATCGGGTTGTTCCGCAGCCAGCCCCCGCACGCGAACTCGTAGAAGTCATCGCACGGGTTCTGAGTTTCGTCCAAAGCCCTGATCACCTCGCTCGCCGTGTAGATACACGAACTGGAGAGACATACGTCGCTTTCTGAAAACAACAAGTATAAATTAAAAATTTAAAAAAAAATCCGACATTCGCCATTTTGTGGCAGCGGCCATCTTGAATTTGCAATAGTGTTATTCTACTAGTCAAACCCTTTCATTTAATACCCATATTAAGGGAGTTGTGAAAAAATATGTAATCCGCCATTTTGCAGCGGCGGCCATCTTGGACCGATTTTCATCAAACATAGCTAACAACACTCTCGACTAATTCAACTTTCAAACGAAAAAAACCGCATTCAAATCGGTCTATCCGTTTGAGCGCCACAGAGGAACAGACAGACACACACACACACACACACACACACACACACACACACAGACACGTCAAACTTATAACACCCCGTCGTTTTTGCGTCGGGGGTTAAAAAACATGGTTATCACTGTAAAGTCGGTTTACGGACGATAATTTTACGTGATAACGTGAAACGTCATAAGAAAACATTGCCTTCTTTATCGCTTGTTCCGCGCTCTCGATTGCACGCTAGGCGGTACATGACAACGAGTCATGCTTTTTCGTGCGTACGGCCGGCGTTCATCGATTTATAAGACGTTATCACGTGAAAAAAATTAATAAAAATTTCTATTAGGTAATCTTACGAGACATTTCTCTACACTGTTAATGGCCTCGTCTTGTGGTGGCGCATTTTTAACCCCCGACGCAAAAACGACGGGGTGTTATAAGTTTGACGTGTCTGTGTGTGTGTGTGTGTGTGTGTGTGTGTGTGTGTGTGTGTGTGTGTGTGTGTGTGTCTGTCTGTTGCCCTGTGGCGCTCAAACGGGTGGACCGATTTGAATGCGGTTTTTTTTGTTTGAAAGGTGAATTAGTCGAGAGTGTTCTTAGCTATGTTTGATGAAAATCGGTCCAAGATGGCCGCCGCTACAAAATGGCGGATGATATATTTTTTCACAACTCCCTTGATATGGGTATCAAATGCAAGGGCTTGACTAGTAGAATAGCACTATTGCAAATTCAAGATGGCTGCCGCCACTAAATGGCGAATGTCGGGGGTTTTTTAAATTTTCAATTTACACTTGTTAACCGACTTCAAAAAATGAGGTTCTGTATTCGATCAGTATGTAAGTTCACGATTATTTCAAAAACCAATTTTAATGATTTCTTCACTATCGTAATCTGCATCTTCTATTTCATCAAACTTCAAATTCATCTATTCAGGAAGGTTTTGGTATATAACACACCTAGTTATCATTCTTATAAATGTACTCATTTATGTCACTAATATTTTTGACTATTACGCCGATTTCTTTGAGATTGCTGGACCGAAATAGGTTAAACTTTTCCTACAAAATAGTTTATTATTTACGCCCGTCGTCAGTTACACAATGACCACTTGGGCTACATTCGCCGCTTTTGGCCAACGCTTGCCCAGTGCTTTCGGATTTTTGTCCACACATAGGATACACTTTATGTTCATATGCAGATCATGAAATTATTTGTCTAACTTCCATTTTCTTAGGAACCTCATGACTATTATATATCTACTGCCGTGCGCCTAGATGATAATATATTTTATCTACTCTCATATCTTAAAATCCCGAATATGAAATCAAAATGTGTCATATATTGGACTACTTTATTCACATACATCTATAATATTTAAAAAAAAATTAAAAAAATTCATTATAACACTACTTTGTTAGGAAATTATTGCAAAGTAATGTTATAAAATAATTTTTTCGACATTATAGTACAGGCGAACTGGGTTCTGGTATTTTTGAGCCATCCCTAGTAGCAATTTGCGTTGGCTGTTGGTTGGGCCTCTGTCCCTAGTTTGGTTGGCCAACAGTTAGGCTTGTCATCCCTAAAAAACGTGGTTCCAACCGTTGAAAAGCGGTTGGCCCACTTGACCCGAGCCAACGACTTTCAACCAACGACTAGCCAACAACGTAGGCTAGTCGTTGCTTTTCTCATGATGGCCCAACAAAAGAATTCATACTATATACCTACGTTGGCTAGTCGTTGCTATTCTTATAATGGCCCAACAAAAGCATTCATACTGTATACCCACGTAGGCTGGTTGTTGATTTTTTTATAATGGCCCAATGAAAAAATTCATACTGTATAACTACGTTGGCTAGTAGTTGATTTGCTTACAATGGACCAACAAAAGAATTCCTACTGTATGCCCACGTTGGCTGGTAGTTTATTTTCTTACAATGGCCCAATGAAAAAATTCATACTGTATACCTACGTTGGATAGTAGTTGATTTGCTTACAATGGCCCAACAAAGGAATTCATACTGTATACCTACGTTGGCTGGTAGTTTATTTTCTTACAATGGCCAATTTCCAGAACGCCCTGTCCCAGCAGATGTGGATGCAAGGGTTCATGCCACCTATATAGTTTGGTACTAAAACTAGCGTTAAACTCTGTCCCAGCAGGTGTGGATGCAGAGTTCGTTACCCGTTTAAGTACCGCGTAAGGATTAGAATGATTTACCAACATAAGCCGGCCGATATATATACGCGGACCCGCGGTCAATTGTAGCGCGACTTAACGTACTATTAGCGCCATCTAGTTTCACAGGTCAAGTACTAAAATCGGTTACAATGGATATTTATTTCGGCTTTATGATGAAGCAGATGTTGTAGTGTAGTGATAGCCTAGTGGTTAGGACGACCGACATATAATCGGAGGTCGTGGGTTCGATCCCGGGCACGCACCTCTTAACTTTTCGGAGTTATGTGCGTTTTAAGTATTTAAATATCACTTGCGAAGGAAAACATCGTGAGGAAACCTGCACGCCTGAGTGTTCTCCATAACGTTCTCAAAAGTGTGTGAAGTCTGCCAATCCGCCATGGCCAGCGTGATAGACTATGGCCAAAACCCTTCTCACTCTGAGAGGAGACCCGTGCTCTGTAGTGAGCCGGTAATGGGTTGATCATGATGATGATGATGATGATGATGAGATGTTGTAGGAGTAAGTTTTTTACTTAGGTAAGTTAGTTAGTTAAGCTTTATTATGAATAGGAAGGTGTAACTTCATATCGATCGATTTTTTTTTGTAATTTATTGTATAGAAATCTATACTAATATAATAAAGCGGAAGAGTTTGTTTGTTTGAACGCGCTAATCTCGGAAACTACTGGACCAATTTCAAAAATTCTTTCCTTGAGTGCTATAGGCTATATAATATTATGTACTACGGGCGAAGCCGGGGCGGACCGGGTGGTTGAGATGCCAACTAAGTCCCTCTGTAAGGCCAACTGCATGAAATGTTACGTTACGTCATGCAATATTGCCAACAATCTTGTAACGTTGGGCCAACCTTCGCCATAGTTGGTTTAACAACAAGGTATAATCATACTGTTGGTCCAACGTTGGCCTAACTACAGACTACAGCGTTGTAATATATGCAAATTATGTAACGTTGGGCCAACCTTCGCTATAGTTGGTTGAACAACAAGGTATAATCATACTGTTGGTCCAACGTTGGCCTAACTACAGACTACAGCGTTGTAATATATGCAAAATATGTAACGTTGGGCCAACGTTCGCCATAGTTGGTTTAACAACAAGGTATAATCATACTGTTGGTCCAACGTTGGCCTAACTACAGACTACAGCGTTGTAATATATGCAAATTATGTAACGATGGGCCAACCTTCGCTATAGTTGGTTGAACAACAAGGTATAATTATACTGTTGGTCCAACGTTGGCCTAACTACAGACTACAGCGTTGTAATATATGCAAAATATGTAACGTTGGGCCAACGTTCGCTATAGTTGGTTGAACAACAAGGTATAATCATACTGTTGGTCCAACGTTGGCCTAACTACAGACTACAGCGTTGTAATATATGCAATATATGTAACGTTGGGCTAATGTTCGCTATAGTTGGTTGAACTTTATTAGAAGCATGCTCATAAAAAAAAGCTTATTATACAATTGAAGATTATATAAACGATAAAAAAGCTTGGATTTAACTCGTTCCAGCAATGCGCGAGACGGCATTTCAATCATGTACATTAATAATAATAATTGTTGTAATGTTATTTTTAAAAAAAGAGCAACCGCCGAGTTTCTTGCAGGTTCTTCTCGGCTGGAACTGCATTCCGAACCTGTGGTAGACTCAATTGACGATTCAAAAGTACTTGTAAAAGTTTATTTGAATAAAAAACTTTTCTATTCTATTCTATTCTATTCTAACAACAAGGTATAATCATACTGTTGGTCCAACGTTGGCCTAACTACAGACTACAGCGTTGTAATATATGCAAAATATGTAACGTTGGGCCAACGTTCGCCATAGTTGGTTTAACAACAAGGTATAATCATACTGTTGGTCCAACGTTGGCCTAACTACAGACTACAGCGTTGTAATATATGCAAATTATGTAACGTTGGGCCAACGTTCGCTATAGTTGGTTGAACAACAAGGTATAATCATACTGTTGGTGCAACGTTGGCCTAACTACAGACTACAGCGTTGTAATATATGCAAATTATGTAACGTTGGGCCAACCTTCGCTATACTTGGTTGAACCTACCTTGTTGTTCCTTATACCTTGTTGTTCAACCAACTATAGCGAAGGTTGGCCCAACGTTACATAATTAGCATATATTACAACGCTGTAGTCTGTAGTTAGGCCAACGTTGGACCAACAGTATGAATATACCTTGTTGTTCAACCAACTATAGCGAACGTTGGCCCAACGTTACATATTTTGCATATATTACAACGCTATAGTCTGTAGTTAGGCCAACGTTGGACCAACAGTATGATTATACCTTGTTGTTCAACCAACTATAGCGAACGTTGGCCCAACGTTACATATTTTGCATATATTACAACGCTGTAGTCTGTAGTTAGGCCAACGTTGGACCAACAGTATGATTATACCTTGTTGTTCAACCAACTATAGCGAACGTTGGCCCAACGTTACATATTTTGCATATATTACAACGCTGTAGTCTGTAGTTAGGCCAACGTTGGACCAACAGTATGATTATACCTTGTTGTTCAACCAACTATAGCGAACGTTGGCCCAACGTTACATATTTTGCATATATTACAACGCTGTAGTCTGTAGTTAGGCCAACGTTGGACCAACAGTATGATTATACCTTGTTGTTAAACCAACTATGGCGAAGGTTGGCCCAACGTTACAAGATTGTTGGCAATATTGCATGACGTAACGTAACATTTCATGCAGTTGGCCTTACAGAGGGACTTAGTTGGCATCTCAACCACCATCTCCCAACATGTTACCAACCGTTGGCTACCGTTGGCAACAAACCCCCAACGAAAATTGCTACTAGGGATGGCGGGAAATTCGTGCGACCTCCTTACAGTAGATGTGTGTAACTGTACAAACGCGTTAAACATTGTGAATTGTGTTAAATTGCAGAAGAGTAACTACTAAAAATTAAGTTAACTTAAAATTAAGTAACTACTAAAAATAACTACTAAAAATTAATAACTATTAAAAATTAAATTTTTGATAAGCTTGAGCTATTTTCCGATCCACTAATTTCTATAGGACATTAGGACTCCTCTACTACTATTAATTTCTCTATGGTAACCCAGGCTGTATGGTCAACGATCTTGGCCTGTCCCGAAAGGGACAAACCGAAAAAGAAGAAGAATCTCTATGGTAACAACTGAATTTTGGCGCCATACGCTAGTTATAATATTTAAATTTTTTATTTGTTACTCAAAACTTTACAAGACATGGTTTTTATTGTGCGGAAAAATGTCTAGCAGTGATACTGAAGAGAATTTAACTCCACCTGACCACCGACCAACAATCTTTTGCCAGCAAAATCAAAGAAAACTCACGACAAATATTACCAAGATTTTATGGTTTGGATTTTAAGATATGAGTTTAGATAAAGTAGTGTATGAAACTCTACATAATTAGTTATTAAAACACTCGTGTAATACTATTAAAAAACTCGCCTGCGGCTCGTTTTTTAAACTAACACTCGTGTTTTAATAACCTCTATTATGCAACCGTTTCATAAACTACTATAGTTAACTTTTAATTAATAGTAGATTGTATCATAAGGGAGCAAAATAATATTTTTACGGCGAGGGCGCTTTTTTGAATCCAGAGCGAAGTGAGGGATTGTATAGTAGAATCCCGAGCGTAGCGAGGGATTCAAAGTACGTCGCCCGAGCCAAAAATATATTGCGCCCGAGTGATACACTCTACTTTTCATCACCCTCTATGAGGAAATAAAAGGCGCCTCATATTTTTAACCCCCGCCGCAAAAACGACGGGGTGTTATAAGTTTGACGTCTGTGTGTGTGTGTGTGTGTGTGTATGTCTGTCTGTTCCCCCATAGCTCTCAAACGGATGGACCGATTTGAATGCGGTTTTTTTGTTTGAAAGGTGAATTAGTCGGGAGTGTTTTTAGATGTTTGTTTGATTAAAATCGGTCCAAGATGGCCGCCGCCACAAAATGGCGGATTAATAATACAAGTATAAATTAAAAATTTAAGAAACCCCCGATATTCGCCATTTTGTGATGGCGGCCATCTTGGATTTGCATAGTGTTATTCTACTAGTCAAGACCTTTCATTTGATACCCATATTGAGGGAGTTGTGAAAAAATATGTAATCCGCCATTTTGTGGCGGCGGCCATCTTGGACCAATTTTCATAAAACATAGCTAAGAATACTCCCGACTAATTCACATTTCAAACAAAAAAAAACGCATTCAAATCGGTTCAACCGTTTGAGCGCTACGGGGGAACAGACAGACACAGACGCACATACATACACAGACGTCAAACTTGTAACAACAATAACAACAATCGATACTATCGTTCGCGCCTAGCCCGGTGGGACCACGGGCCCTTCATCTTCAATAAGTGCGCCGCAATTATCTTTTAATCGCACTTATAAATAAGTGCGATTAAAAGATCTTTTACGCGCACTTATAAAAATGCGCCGAAAACACCACCTTTGGGTGCACATAAAGGCGAACCAAGTCGTCCTTTTCGAATAGATGGGATGAAAAATAAATTGTTTCTTTCCTAAATGAAATTGATGAAGAACAAGATTGGTACCGAGATAAACGGAGCAGTAAAGTAATTGTGTCAATTGTTTTACGATTGCAATAGAAAAGCTAACACCGAACTCTGGGCGGGGCGCCCTGGGCGCGCCCGGCCCTCGCGTGGGCGAGAATGGATATTGGATAGGTATAAACTAGGTACCTTACCTATCCTACCTACCTTACCTATCCTGTTTATCAAAGAGGATAGGTTATATGTATACTCTCCAATCCAATTAATTAATCTCCAATCCTCTTAATCTTATATTTAAATCTTCTTGAGCCAAACGTTCAAATCGACATATTTATTGCAGTAAGAAACAGCCACACACTTTCGGAGACTACAATCAGTACCTATCTATATTAGTGATTTTTTTTACAAAAATAATTACCTACGATGGGTACAGGTGCAAATAACTTTCAATCTTGACTATCTTTTAAGAATTTGCTCGTTTTCAATTATTTATTGTGATAATATTTTTGTGAACATATTGATAAACGGACCTTGACTTAAACATCGATAAACCATTGATGTGCAATTGATTTTGAACTGACCTTCAACCCTGAGACGGCGACAATTCATTGAAAAATCCGTAAATTTTCGAGAAAGATTCATGAAAATCATTATTTGGGATTTCGATAGGCCTCTTACAGCGGGAAAACATAATCTTGAAATTGTACGCGGACGAAGTCGCGGACAACCGCTAATAGCAACATAAAGTGCAACCCTTTGATTATCTACCTACTCCATCACACAGAGTCATTAATCGAAGGTGCAACCCTAACTTAATCTTGTATCAAAGGGCGTCAGCGTTGACCTTGGGCGGACCAACCCTGACTGACTGAATTACTGTAAGTATACATATGTAAACATACACCGCGGCTTATTTTATGGTTTGCGGTATTCTGTTACACCTATTACATTGTCTTCGTGTTACACTGACCGAGATACTTCGCAGAGTTCTAAAATGTAGAATAAGTATAGAAAATATGGTATGTATCTAGTTCCTATCCACCTATGTATGTTTCTCGCTAACGCGTTCCATACAAACACAGATTGATTCTTATTTTAAATACTTTCTAGCTTGTGCCCGCGATTTCGTCGTCGTCGAAAAGGTGCATGACGGAGATCGAACTTAATCCCCGCGAAAAGAAGGCCGAAGTCTTAACCACTAGGCTATCACCGCTTTCATCACAATATACCTATGTTAATAAAAAAATTATCGCTCGCTGCGCTCACGACATGAGTATTAAACTGCCTGAAACAAACAGTAAGGTAATATAGGTACCTTGTGGCTCCGGTAAGTAGCATGGCGGTACGGGGATGTAGGAAGGCCCTCGCATCGTCAGCAACACCACAGTGGTAAGTAGGGTCGCTACCAGGAGCACAGCGGTCGTGACCAGAAGCACTCTTTCCAGCTTCGTTCGTTGATGCCATCCTATGAACGAGACACCCTGAAGCAAAACAAATAAAAATTGATTATTAATTATTTCCGACGCAAAAACGAGGGGGTTTGACGTGTCTGTGTGTGTGTGTGTGTGTGCGTGCGTGCGTCTGTCTGTCTATTCCCCCGTAGCGCTGAAACGGGTGAACCGATTTGAATGCGTTTTTTTGTTTGAAAGGTGAAATTGTCGGGAGTGTTCTTAGCTATGTTTGATGAAAATCGGTCCAAGATGGCCGCCACCACATAATGGCGGATAACATATTTTTCACAACCCCCTCAATATAGGTATCAAATGAAAGGGCTTGACTAGGTAGGATAGCACTATGCAAATTAAAGATGGCCGCCACCACAAAATGGCGAATTTCGGGGGTTTTTATTTTAATATAAACTTGTCGTGTCATGCAGATGGTAGGTGGTAGGTAGATACAGATAAGTAGACGTCATAATCTTTAAAATATGGTAACCGCTGAACCGATATACGTACTTCGCGCTTCAGAGAGCGTTATAAAAATTACAATCAAAGAGTTCCCAAGAGGGAGCAACGCGAAATATTATTACTCGTCAAGACGGCCGCGCCTACTGGCTATGTGTGCGTGACCTCGGTAATCGCGCCGTGTACGATACAACCTCGAATCGCATATGTGTGCGCGCCTAGGGATACCGGTTATTTGGACAATTGCACAATTTTTATAGATAAATCAAGTATGGTGTAGGATAAAATTTTGTTTTTATTAATTATTTATCTTTAATCTACGTGTGTGTAAAACTGTTTGTTTAATGTAAATCAATAGTTTGCCATGGAAACAGCATTAGTAATTACTTGATTACAGAATATTCATTAGGTATCTACCTCATTATTTAAATATCGGCTGGACCGATTATGATGGAATTTTTGGTGTGTGTTTGTGTGGGTAAGAAGATAGTTTGTATCTACAATTGGACCCTGTAGGTGGTGCTGCAGTCATGTTCTAGGATTTTTTTTATTACGAACAAATTTTGTTGAAATTTTGTAAGTTTCTTGTCCCTGGGGAGTTTAGATTCATAACCTAATTGAATCCGGTAGGTGGCGCTGCAAATTCGTAACACTAGATACTAAATAAAAATTATTTCTTGATTTAGTCAAATACTTTTATAATACGTTTCCAACAGTCGTCATGTCGTGTCCTTCTGATGACAGCTGTCCAGCGATGTCTTAGTATTGGATCCGTTGGAAATCTACATTAATTAAGTATTAATAATAATTATAAACTAATTAGAAAATTTATTTTTAATTTTTTTTTATATAATTTATATTTATAATCATAATTATTTAGAACTAGGAAATGCCCGCGGCTTCGCCCGCGTGAATTTCGGTTTTAAACAAATCCCGAGGGAATCGTGGATTTCCGGCTCCCGTTCCCGCTCCCTTTTCCAACCTTTATACCTACTATCAAGGAAGTTCTCTATATTAATCTACCTATAGCTGTAGCTATAGATTTCGGGTTTTTCAAAATCCCGTGGGAACTGTGAATTTTTCCAGGATAAAAAGTAGCCTATGTTTTAAGTCAGGGCATATTCTATCTCCATTCAAAATTTCAGCCAAATCGGTTTAGTAGTTGCGGCGTGATTGAGTAACAAACATCCAAACATACAAACATCCAAACATCCAAACATCTAAACATCCAAACATCCACACTTTCACATTTATAATATTAGTAGGATAATTATTATTTAAAAAAATTATTGAAGGTCAAAATTCAGTAAGTATAATATTAATAATAAATATTTACTATATTCCGGGACTTCCCTATATTTGTGGCAAATTACCTCACTACTGGCAACAAATTGATTTTATTAATAATTATTAATGTTCACACACGTATAACATACAACAATATATTTTTGCACAATAATGTGCAAAATACCACAATGCTCAGCTGGTATCACCGGCCAGTTCGACGTACCTATAAACATCGAAATTAAAAATCCTATTTTCTCAAAAAAACATACGCAAATGTAAAAACTTACTGATGATATGAGATCTTCGACCTCTTATTTTGTTGTGAAGGATAATTACGACATAATTTCACCGCACAAACCGGCATATTTTTTTATTTTTCGGGAGCTGTTTACTGCGTAGTTTATTAAGTGACACTGAAGTAGGTGAGAGCGATCCTACCAATTTAAGTGAACATTTTTTAGGGCGCACTCGTGAGTTACATTATCAATCTGGCCATGTGGATAATCAAAGATTACAATATTACATACAAATAATAGTAATATAGCAACAGATCCAAAACACCATCTTTATCGGATAGTTATATTAGAACCGTGTGAGCAAATACGATACAATCATACGAACAAGGATTTGTTTGTACTTTAATGGCCACAAAATGATAGCAGATGTGAAACGTCTGTGTTTTAATGTGTCTGCCTACTGCCTAGCTACTAGTAAATTATATTGATTGCCGGCAGACGAATACTAGGGAGTGGTGAGTTGAAAATTATAAAATCAAATTAAAAATAATTATTTTCATGAAGGTTAATTTGTAGCTCCTATAATAAGTCACGAGACACAGACACGACTACCCCCAGTTCAGAAAGCAGGTTCTGCTGATAAGGCACTGATAAGAAACTGAGCAGTTGCTCTTTTCAAAATTTAAAGTGTTACAATATTTTATCTAGGTAGGTATATCAATGTAATTTTTGCATCATCTTTTGGGCAAAGTCGATTGCAGTTCCATGCAAAGAAATTCATTATTATTTAATAACTTGGAATAATTAATAATTAATGTGTTTTTACATATTGTTTGTAAATCTGAAAACTCTGCTGGAATCAATTTAACCATAGAAGCGTATACTAAACCTCACAAAGGATTGTACGTTGCGCAGACGACAAGTTAGTTTGGAAAACTTATTTGCATATCTCAAGCATTTTATTTTTCTAAAGTACTTTTTTTTAATTGATCCACATGTATAGAACTCGAGATGCAGCTCGACCTCGAATTAGAATTGAAAGAGGCCAAGGGCAGAAGCTAGTTAAAACTAGTTAGGTATATTGGTACGCACCATGATCTTCGAGAGGAACATTGTAGAGCACACAGATAGTTAAACACGTCTCAGTCCATTGTGAGATGACAACGATCTGGTGCTATGTCCGACCATCGGATAGGTGTTATCCCATTATGGCCCAATAAAGTGGTGGTGATGGACACGTACCTATTACTGGTTAGATTATAATGCGCCACAGTGTAGTTTTTCTTTTTTTTTTTTTTCATCTACAAGTTAGCTCTTGACTGCGATCTCACGGCTTATCGCGATGATGGTAAGTGAGGATGCAGTCTAAAATGGAAGCAGGGTAACCTTAAAGAGGTACGGCAGTTTTTATTAAACCCATAGGTAGGTACCCCATCAGCCTCATACCGGAACGCTAAATCGCTTAGCGGAACTAAGTAAGTGACAGTGGCAATTTGGGATTTTATAATTTCTAAATTGTCTCTGGTCTGGTCTGGTGGGAGGCTTCAGCCGTGGCTGGTTACCACCCTACCGGCAAAGCCGTGCCGCTAAGCGATTTAGCATTCCGGTACGATGCCGTGTAGAAACCGATCAGGGGTATGCATACCTCTTCCAAGTTAGCCCGCTTCCATCTTAGACTGCATCATCACTTACCATCAGGTGAGATTGCAGTCAAGGGCTAACTTATACTTGAATAAAAAACCTACTTGATTAAAAAGAAAGTAGGGTGGTAACTGAACTAGGTACAAAAGTAGGGTGGTAACTAAAGGCCAACCTGACCAGCTCAGAGAAAATTTTGAAATTATAAATTCCTAAATTGCCCCTGACTTACGTACTACAATTTAATATTATTAAGATTCTTTTTTTGCGTCCAAACTTAAAATTTTTGTTTGCCTACTTCGAAATGCCGATGCGGCGGCCGTGCGGCGAGATCTGGAATTTATTTCGATCGTTGATATACCGCTAATATGTACGCTGTGTGCGTAAATCTGGTCACACATACTGAATGCGCAATTTATATTTGAATTTAATAGATGTACCTACTTTGAGTTACGGCTTAATAGATGTTATACATATTATATTGTATGACCTGACGTGACAAAATGCAGAGTAGATACATTGTAATCTACCACGTATCGTGGTATATTATCGTGTATAATAATATTATGTATCCATCATTTGTGACGTAGATATCGTATATTATATTATTAGCATCTGAATAATGACTTCGGTCGCCCATCTTGGTCACCAATCATGGATCAAAGTTGCCTATATATCGACTGATACTATACTATACTGAAACTAGGCCAGTCGTTCCTCAAACCAAGAATCTTGTCATTTCTATACCAATTACCTGGGTCTCTCGGGCATTGGGGAGGCCAAGACTCAAGAGTCTGCAATTAGGGCCGTTGAGCCTTTGGAGTTCAGTTTATTTGTCAAGTGTAGAATATATTCAGAACCATCCATTACCTAATCGTTAAGAACTCGGCACTGGAAATCGTAGACGAATATACGTCATCGTCATCGTCATCAACCACACTTCCACACACACAGTCTTGTGGCGTTTGTATCCAACGGCTTTCTGCGACTGGTGCAACTATGGGGCTCATAAGAAAGCTCAGAGTAATTCAGAAAGCGATAGACAAAGCTATGCTCGCAGTTTATCTACGTGACCAAGTCAGAAATGATGAGATCCGTAGAAAAACCAGCCTCCTACATAGCTCTAACGGGTTGCGAAACTGAAACGGCAATGGACCGGGCATATAGTCCGAAGAACGTCTTCGATGAAAGTCTTCGAACAGTGCATGTTAGCTGTGATGACATATGGATCCGAACATGGTGGCTAACTATGGATATCATAAGAAAGCTCAGGGTTACTTAGCGGGCGATGGAAAGAGCTATGCTCGGAGATTCCTTGCGGGATCAAATCAATCATGAGGAGATTCGTAGGAGAACCAGAGTTACACATAGCTAGCTCATCGAGTCGCGAAACTGAAGTGACAATGGGCGGGACATAGCTTCAAGAACCGATTAGACGTTTGGGTCCTACGGTGCTCGAATAGCGACCCTGCACTGGCTAACGCAGCGTTGGAAGACCCCCCACTAGGTGAACGATCCCAAGCGAGGCTCTGCCAGCCGTGGGATACAAGCGGCACAAGATTGTGGCGATCTACAATAAAACACAAAATTACTTTGCTATAATCCGCTAACAGTAACTTTGTAGGCACAATACCACACAAATTCACCACAAAATAAACTCGACGATCGTTTCGCTCCGACACCGAGAGCATATTCAGGAGATGTCGACTTCACAACGGACGATTGCAAAGTTTTGTGGTGAATTTGTGTGGTGCTGTGCCTACAAATTTGTCGCTTTTAGTGGATTATTGCAAAGTAATTTTGTGTTTCATTGTATATTATCATGGAATTCCGCAAAGAAACGCCTGCTTCTATTTGATCGACAAAATTGTGGCGATCTTTGCAACCGTATCGGTTGAGACGAGATGGAACACGTCAGAAGCGGAGTGGCACACGCTTTTACAGTTTACTTCGGACAACCTCTATGTAGCAATAACATAGCTCAGGCGCCAGAATCAATGTCAGATGTCTAAAAATATCCAGTACACACGCTTTTGTTGAGGTGTTCAGCAATTCAGCGAACTGTCGATCGCTTCGAGATCGTATAATTGGACGATTTTGGCGTCAAGCATTGCCCATTTATTATTATTAATCTTATAGGATTATGTACATATCTGTAAATATTATGAGTATTATATCATATATCACAGGATAAATAAGAACTGATGCCTAATATGACAGTATTCCTGCGCTAATTGGCTGCTTTTCGTCATGTTAGCTTGTACTTAATGACGTAAAAAATTATCACAGCACGTCTCACGAGCTACTCCAATTGAACCAACAATTATTCGGTGAGACTTCTTAAAAGAGAATAAGTGTTAAAAACGTCTTATAAGCGTGGTTCTAATTCAGTAAAATTGAAGTCGCCTTGAACTTGGAAGTAGGACGTCACAGTCTCAAGTTGGTATTGATTTTGCCACTGTCGTCGGGTAGATAAACTTGATACTGAATTCTAAAGTCACGAAAGTTTAGCAATTTACTTGTAGTAACAAGATACCATAGAGTAAATAGATCGCTCAACAAACCCTTGTTGCGGATACCTGCCCAGTTTGAAGAGTAAATAGATTCGCCTTTGCGCGCTAGACGTATGAAACGCAATGAATATTTTCTGCCAAGTTTTAAGCTGTCAATATGCGCATTTTACAATAGGAATACGTGCTTATACGCATTAGCGGTCAACCGCGTACGCGGCTAACCGCGCGGCTAGCCGCTTTTATATTTTTATATGCAACCGCTCATTTTGTACGCACTGTGCGTACAAAATGAGCGGTTGCATATAATAACTAGTATGGCGCTTGGGTGCGCGGCCCGCTAAAGCGGACCGCGAGGTTTCGTTTTCGGGTGTTTTTTTGTTTGAGCAGCCTCCACCTATCTCTCCCATATTCCTAACCCTCGATCATTATCACCCTCCATAATATTTTTTCTCCGAATCATTTGTCAGAATGAGAGTTCTTCCATAAAAAAAAAATTTGAAAAGGTACTGTATCATAAGTCTTGCATATAGTTCCCAACTTATATTCCCTTCATTTTGGACTTTTTTTTCAACTCACTGACAATTAGATGAGGTTTCAAGTAATTTTTGTTCGAGCACCTCCCACCTATCTTTAATACTCTGACCGTGCTCCTCATCCGTCTCAAAAATCTTCAATGATCAGCTCTTTCCAGATTTTTCCTCGGCATGAAAACCAAAAAACCACTCTTCTATCTTCTATACTTGGTGAGATAGACACCGACGAAATTTATATATCCGCCATCTTGAATCCGCCATTTTGGGTTTTTTTTCAGCGCAGTGCCAATTGGATGAGGTTTCGAGTAATTTTTGTTTGAGCACCTCCCACCTATCTACAATATCCTGCCCGGGCTCCTCAAACATCTTCCAAACCCTCAATCATCATGTCTTCCCATATTTTTCTTTGAGAGTTTTCTAAAGAACCGCATCAAAGCCTTGGATAGTTCACAACTTGTAGTCTTGTAGTCTCTTCAATATTCGCCATACATTTTCTATGGAAAAATAAATTCCGCCATTTTGAATTTTTTTCTATTCATCAAGTAGACCTTTGGATCTTGATCATCTTTTGCGAAGAAACCACTCTTCCATCTTTTATACCCTCCGAGATGGAGACCGATGAAATTTGTATGGCAGCCATCTTTTTTTCGCCATTTTGATTTTTTTTTCAGCTCACTGCCAATTGAATGACGTTTCAAGTGACATTTGCTCGAGCACCCCCCACCTATCTTCAATACCTTAAGCGTGCTCTTCACCAGTCTCCGAAATCCTCAATCATCAGCTCTCTCCATATTTTTGTTCTACTTCAATTTTTGTCCTCTATACGAAACCATTAGTGAAAAAAAAATTTTTCATACAAAATTTTACAGGAGGGGCGATGAATGAGTGAGTCAGTGAATCAGAACGAACAGCTATATATATATTAACTAGTAGGGCGCGTGGGTGCGCGGCCCGCAAGCGGACCGCGAGGTTTCGCTTTCGGGTATTTTGGTTTGAGCAGCCTCCACCTATCTCTCCCCTATTCCTAATCCTCGATCATTATCACTCTCCATATTTTTTCTCGAATCATTCTGCTCATCAAGTAGAACTTAAGGTCTTAATCATCTTTTGGCAAAAACCACTCTTCCATCTTTTATACTTGGTGAGATAGACACCGATGTTTATATGGCCGCCATCTTGAATCCGCCATTTTGGACTTTTTTCAGCTCACTGCCAATTGGATGATGTTTCGAGTAATTTTTGTTTGAGCACCTCCTACCTATCTTCAATACCCTGCCCAGGCTCCTCAACCAACTTCCAAACCCTCAATCATCATGTCTTCCCATATTTTTCTTTGAGAGTTCTCCAAAAAACCGCATTAAAGCCTTGCATAGTTCACAACTTGTAGTCTCTTCAATATTCGCCATACATTTTCTATGGAAAAATAAATGCCGCCATTTTGAATTTTTTTTCAATTCATCAAGTAGACCTTTGGATCCTCATCATCTTTTGCGAAGAAACTACTCTTCCATCTTTTATACCCTCCGAGATGGAGACCGACGAAATTTGTATGGCGGCCATCTTTTTTTCGCCATTTTGAATTTTTTTTTCACCTAACTGCCAATTGGATGACGTTTCGAGTGACATTTGCTCGAGCACCCCCCACCTATCTTCAATACCTTAAGCGTGCTCTTCACCCGTCTCCGAAATCCTCAATCATCAGCTCTCTCCATATTTTTGTTCTACTTCAATTTTTGTCCTCTATACGAAACCATTAGTGAAAAAAAAATTTTTCATACAAAATTTTACAGGAGGGGCGATGAATGAGTGAGTCAGTGAATCAGAACGAACAGCTATATATATATTAACTAGTAGGGCGCGTGGGTGCGCGGCCCGCAAGCGGACCGCGAGGTTTCGCTTTCGGGTATTTTGGTTTGAGCAGTCTCCACCTATCTCTCCCCTATTCCTAATCCTCGATCATTATCACTCTCCATATTTTTTCTTCGAATCATTCTGCTCTTCAAGTAGATCTTTAGTATTGATCATCTTTTGCCACGAAACCACTCTTCCATCTTTTATACTTGGTGAGATAGACACCGACGAAATTTGTATAGCCGCCATCTTGAATCCGCCATTTTGTTTTTTTTTTCAGCTCAGTGCCAATTGGATGAGGTCTTGAGTAATTTTTGTTTGAGCACCTCCCTTCTATCTGCGATACCCTGCCCGGGCTCCTCAACCTTCTTCCAAACCCTCAATCATCATGTCTTCCCATATTTTTCATTGAGAGTTCTCCAAAGAACCGCATCAAAGCCTTGCATAGTTTACAACTTGTAGTCTCTTCAATATTCGCCATACATTTTCTATGGAAAAATAAATTCCGCCATTTTGAATTTTTTTTCTATTCATCGGGTAGACCTTTGGATCCTGATCATCTTTTGCGAAGAAACCACTCTTCCATCTTTTATACCCTCCGAGACGGACACCAACGAAATTTGTATGGCGGCCATCTTTTTTTCGCCATTTTGAATTTTTTTTCAGCTGACTGCCAATTGGATGACGTTTCGAGTGACATTTGCTCAAGCACCTCCCACCTATCTTCAATACCTTAAGCGTGCCCCTCACCCGTCTAAGAAATCCTCAATCATCAGCTCTCTCCATATTTTTGTTCTGAATGAATTTTTGTCTTCTATACGAAACCATGCGTGAAAAAAAAATTTTTCATACAAAATTTTACAGGAGGGGTGATCAATCAGTGAGTGGTGAATCAGCACGAGCAGCTATATATATATTAACTAGTTGCTCGGTGCGCGAGCTGCTAAAGCAGCTCGCGGGGACGTTCGACATTATATAACATGGGGCTGCACCCTATAATTTCGAAGATATAAGCATTTAAAAATTTGATCACGTGAGCACATAGACATCGCAAAAATAAGAAGTTTGAGTAATAATAACATGGGGTTGCACCCTATAGTTTCGGAGATATAAGCTTTTAAAAATCTGACCACGTAAGCACACAGACATCGCGAAAATAAGAAGTTTGAGTACCAACTACATGGGGCTTCACCATATAGTTTCGGATATAAGCTTTTAAAACTCTGACCACGTGAGCATATAGACGAAGATAAGAAGTTTGAGTACCAACAACATGGGGCTGCACTCTACCCTTCTGTATCCTTCACTTGTCTCCAAAATCCTCAATCATCAGCTCTCGCCATATTTTTTCTCCGAATGAATTTTTGTCTTCTCTGTGAAACCATTTGTGAAAAAAAAATTTCATATAAAATTTTACAGGAGGAAATTTTTGGGGAAATCTCGAAAAGTCTCCGGTCGGTCCTTAGTCGGTCCCTAGTCGGTCCATAGTCGGTCCTTAGTCGGTCTACCCTAGTCGGTCCGTAGTCTGTCCGTAGTCGGTCTCTAGTCGGCCCGTAGTCGGTCCCTAGTCGGTCCCTAGTCGGTCCGTAGTTGGTCCCTTGTCGGTCCCTAGTCGGTCCGTAGTCGGTCCCTAGTCGGTCTCTAGTCGGTCCGTAGTCGGTCCCTAGTCAGTCCCTAGTCGGTCTCTAGTCGGTCCGTAGTCAGTCCCTAAGTCTGTCCCTAGTCGGTCCGTAGTCGGTCCGTTGTTGGTCCGTAGTGGGTCCGTAGTCGGTCCGTAGTCGGTCCCTAGTCGGTCCCTAGTCGGTCTCTAGTCGGTCCGTAGTCGGTCCCTAATCGGTCCCTAGTCAGTCCCTAGTCGGTCTCTAGTCGGTCCGTAGTCGGTCTTTAAGTCTGTCCCTAGTCGGTCCGTAGTCGGTCCGTTGTTGGTCCGTAGTCGGTCCGTAGTCGGTCCGTAGTCCGTCCCTAGTCGGTCCCTAATCGGTCCGTAGTCGGTCTGTAGTCGGTCCCTAGTCAGTCCGTAGTCGGTCCGTAGTCGGTCTCTAGTCGGTCCGTAGTCGGTCCCTAGTCGGTCTACCCTAGTTGGTCCGTAGTTGGTCCGTAGTCGGTCTCTAGTCGGTCCGTAGTCGGTCCCTAGTCGGTCCATAGTCGGTCCGTAGTCGGTCCCTAGTCGGTCCGTAGTCGGTCCGTAGTCGGTCTCTAGTCGGTCCGTAGTCGGTCCCTAGTCGCTCCATAGTCGGTCCGTAGACGGTCCGTAGTCGGTCCGTAGTCGGTCCGTAGTCGGTCCCTAGTCGGTCCGTAGTCGGTCCCTAGTCGGTCCCTAGTCGGTCTACCCTAGTCGGTCCGTAGTCGGTTCCTAGTCGGTCTCTAGTCGGTCCGTAGTCGGTCCCTAGTCGGTCCATAGTCGGTCCCTAGTCGGTCCGTTGTCGGTCCGTAGTCGGTCTCTAGTCGGTCCGTAGTCGGTCCCTAGTCGGTCCGTAGTCGGTCCCTAGTCGGTCCATAGTCGGTCCCTAGTCAGTCTCTAGTCGGTCCGTAGTCGGTCCCTAGTCGGTCCCTAGTCGGTCCGTAGTCGGTCCGTAGTCAGTCCGTAGTCGGTCCCTAGTCGGTCCGTAGTCGGTCCCTAGTCGGTCTACCCTAGTCTATCCGTAGTCGGTCCCTCGTCGGTCCCTAGTCGGTCCGTAGTCGTTCCGTAGGCGGTCTCTAGTCGGTCCGCAGTCGGTCCCTAGTCGGTCCGAAATAAATTCCTCCATTTCGAATTTTTTTTTGTAGTGATCAGGATCCGAAGGTCCTGATCATCTTTTGATAAGAAACCACTCTTCCATCTTTTATACCCTTTGAGATGGACACTGATGAAATTTGTATGGCGGCCATCTTTTTTCCGCCATTTTGAATATTTTTCCAGCTCACTGCCAATTGGAAGCCGTTTCGAGTGACATTTGCTCGAGCACCTCCCACCTATCTTCAATACCTTAAGCGTGCCCTTCACCCGTCTCCGAGTTCCTCAGTCATCAGCTCTATCCGTATTTTTTTTCTGAATACATTTTTGTCTTTTTTGTGAAACCATTTGTGAAAAAATAATTTTTCATACAAAATTTTACAGGAGAAAATTTTTGGGGAAATCTCGTAAACTACCCCGAAGGTGGCAACACTGTTTACATTTATCGATACTGCTGGTTAAGTTACACAGTCGATTCATACATTTCAACTTTCCAAAATGTTGCCAACTGCCTCAAAAACATGGTTAAAATCAATTCCAAAACAAATAAAATACAAAATGGCCGTCAACTCATTTTACAGATTTATTTTAGAAAGTTGAATAATTTTTCCATTAAGTACAGGAGATACCGCTCCCGATGACGTTTCAAGTTTTCATCTCGCTCGCACACAGGCGAAATGATCACCCCTGAAAAAAGACCGTATCGCGAAAACAACTTTTTCTTTGATAAATTTCAGTGTTGCCTGTCCCTGGCGATAAAAATATCCAAATTTCGTTTGTACAGGTAAAAAATGTAGTTGCTCATACTCGGATTTTGCAGAGAGTTCGTATTTCGATTTTTTGATTTTTGGGGTAGATCTTGAAATTTCCCCAAAAATGGGGTATTTTTTTCACCAATCTATACTTCAAGTCTGTACATACAATAGCTTCATAGAAGTAGAAACGCTCCGATGTTGTGAACTGTGAGTAATTTTAATTTTAAAATTGCGTTTTTTCGTACCTCAAATGAATGGCCGCCACGACAGCCGCCATCTTGAATATTTAAAAACCACTCCCAATTTGTCAAAATACAGGATAATTGTAGACGGAAACAGGAAAAAAATATTATCCTCAACTAACCCGTTTCGGTGCTGTGGCGCCGCGGTTCGGGGTCGAAAAATCGAAAATTTGAAAGACTACAGCTAAGCCGCCATCTTGTTTTTTAAATTTTTTCTACTTTTTCTATTAATCGTTTCCTAATTTCTTCTAGAATTGCGAGTTTTAACGAAATCGATAAGAAAACAAAAAAGTAACAAAAATCACGTCGGCCGCCATCTTGCTTTTGTTTGAGCAGGCCTTTTGTATCTACAATACCCTTCCTGGAATCCCCAACCATCTTACTAACCCTCAATCATCATGTCTTCCCATATTTTTCTGTGAGAATTCTCTGAAGAACCGCATCAAAGGCAATTCAATATTCGCCATACATTTTCTATGAAAAAATAAATTCCGCCATTTTGAATTTTTTTTTCGTTCATCAAGTAGACCTTCGGATTTTGATCATCTTTTGCTAAGAAACCACTCTTCCATCTTTTATACCCTCCGAGATGGATACCGATGAAATTTGTATGGCGGCCATCTTTTTTTCGCCATTTTGAATTTTTTTTCAGTTCACTCCCAATTGGACGACGTTTCGAATGACATTTGCTCGAGCACCCCCCACCTATCTTCAATACTTTCAGCGTGCCCTTCACCCGTCTCCGAAACCCTCAATCATCAGCTCTCTCCATATTTTTTTCGGAATAAATTTTTGTCTTCTTTGTGAAATCATTAGTGAAAAAAAAATTCTTCATACAAAATTTTACAGCAGGAAATTTTTGGGGAAATCTCAAAAACTACCCTAAATGTGGCAACACTGTGTACATACCTCGATACTGCCGGTTGAGTTGCACAATCGATTCATACATGTCAACTTTCTAAAATGTTGCCAACTGCCTCAAAAACATGATCAAAATTTTCAAAAACACCCAACATCAATACAAAATGGCCGCCAACTCGTTTTATAGAAACAATTCACATAGTTTTATAATTTTTACAATAAGTGCAGGATATACCGCTCCCGATGACGTTTACATGTTCCACCTCACTCGCACCCAGGCGAAATGATTGTCCCTGAAAAAAGACCATGTCGCGAAAATCACTTTTTCTTTGATAAATTCCAGTGTTGCCAGTCCCCGACGACAAAATTACCCAAATGTCATTTGTACAAGCAAAACACGTAGTCGCTCATACTCGCATTTCGCACAAAATCCGTATTTCGATTTTTTAATTTTTGGGGTAAATCTTGAAATTTCCCCAAAAGTGGGGTATTTTTTTTATCACCAATTTATACCACGAGTCTATACATACAATCGCTTCATAGAAGTCGAAACGCTCCGATGTTGCCAACTGAGAGAAAATTGAATTTTAAAATTGGGTTTTTTCGTGCCTCAAACTGAATGGCCGCCACGACAGCCGCCATCTTGAATTTTTAAAAACCACTCTCGTTTTTTCAAAATTAAGGGTAATTGTAAGCGGAAACAAGAAAAAAAAAATATCCTCAATTACCCCGTTTCGGAGCTGTGGTGCCGCGGTTTGGGGTCGAAAAATCAAAAATTTTAAAAATCTAAATCTCGGCCGCCATCTTGTTTTTCCAATTTTTTCCACTTTTTCTAATAATTATTTACTAATTTCTTAAAAACCTGCGAGTTTTAACGAAATCAGTTGGAAAACAAAAAAGTTACAAAAATCACCTCGGCCGCCATCTTGTTTTTCCGAAATGTCATAATTTTTCCCTACTCGACTCCCGCACTCAAACATATCTCCCATACATCATTGTATCGTTTTCTGTCTCTTTCTAGGAGAACAATTATGTCAATGAGTGAGTGAGTGAGTGAGTGGTAATCGAGCTATATATAGTATAACTAGTAGGGCGCTTGGCTGCGCGGCCCGCTAAAGCGGACCGCGGGGATTTCAGAATTATTTTTGTTTTAGCAGCCTCCACCTTCTTCTATCATTTTCAGCATCTTTAACCCAGGCCGTGCTCCTCATCCATCTTCCAAACCCTCGATCATCATCACTCTCCAAATTTTTTTCTCCGAATCATTTTCCAGAAGGAGAGTTCTTATATCTTATTAAAACAAAGTCTTGTATAGTTTCCCAACTTATAGTCTCTTCAATATTCGCCATTGTATATTTTGTGTGAAAAAAATAAATTTTGCCATCTTGATTTTTTTCTGTTCATCAAATTGTAGATCTTTAGTTCTTGATCATCTTTTGCCAAGAAATCACTCTTCCATCTTTTATACTTGGTGAGATAGACACCGACGAAATTTGTATAGCCGCCATCTTGAATCCGCCATTTTGTTTTTTTTTTCAGCTCAGTGCCAATTGGATGAGGTTTTGAGTAATTTTTGTTTGAGCACCTCCCATCTATCTGCGATACCCTGCCCGGGCTCCTCAACCATCTTCCAAACCCTCAATCATCATGTCTTCCCATATTTTTCATTGAGAGTTCTCCAAAGAACCGCATCAAAGCCTTGCATAGTTTACAACTTGTAGTCTCTTCAATATTCGTCATACATTTTCTATGGAAAAATAAATTCCACCATTTTGAATTTTTTTTCTATTCATCGGGTAGACCTTTGGATCCTGATCATCTTTTGCGAAGAAACTACTCTTCCATCTTTTATACCCTCCGAGATGGACACCGACGAAATTTGTATGGCGGCCATCTTTTTTCGCCATTTTGAATTTTTTTTCAGCTCACTGCCAATTGGATGACGTTTCGAGTGACATTTGTTCGAGTACCCTCCACCTATCTTCAATACCTTAAGCGTGCTCTTCACCAGTCTTCGAAATCCTCAATCATCAGCTCTCTCCATATTTTTGTTCCGAATGAATTTTTGTCCTCTATATGAAACCATTAGTGAAAAAAAAAATTTTCATACAAAATTTTACAGGAGGGGTGATCAATCAGTGAGTCAGTCAATGAATCAGCACGAGCAGCTATATATATATTAATTAACTAGTAGGGCGCGTGGGTGCGCGGCCCGCTAAAGCGGACCGCGAGGTTTCGCTTTCGGGTATTTTGTTTTGAGCAGCCTCCACCTATCTCTCCCATATTCCTAATCCTCGATCATTATCACTCTCCATATTTTTTCTCCGAATCATTCTGCTCATCAAGTAGGTAGACCTTTAGGTCTTGATCATATTTTTCCAAGAAACCACTCTTCCATATTTTATACTTGGTGAGATAGATACCAACGTTTGTATAGCCGCCATATTGAATCCGCCATTTTGGTTTTTTTTTTCAGCTCAGTGCCAATTGGATGAGGTTCTGAGTATTTTTTGTTTGAGCAGCCCCCATCTATTTACAATACCCTGCCCGGGCTCATCAAACATCTTCCAAACCCTTAATCATCATATCATCCCATATTTTTCTTTGACATTTCTCCAAAGAACCGCATCAAAGCCTTGCATGGTTCACAACTTGTAATCTCTTCAATATTCGCCATACATTTTCTATGATAAAATAAATTCCGCCATTTTGAATTTTTTTTCTATTCATCAGATAGACCTTCCAATCTTGATCATCTTTTATGAAGAAACTACTCTTCCATCTTTTATACCCTCCGAGATGGACACCGACGAAATTTGTATGGCGGCCATCTTTTTTTCGCCATTTTGAATTTTTTTTCAACTCACTGCCAATTGGATGACGTTTCGAGTGACATTTGCTCGAGCACCCCCCACCTATCTTCAATACCTTAAGCGTGCCCCTCACCCGTCACCGAAATCCTCAATCATCAGCTCTCTCCATATTTTTGTTCTTAATGAATTTTTGGCTTCTGTACGAAACTATTAGTGAAAAAAAAATTTTTCATACAAAATTTTACAGGAGAGGTGATCAATCAGTCAGTGAATCAGCACGAGCAGCTATATATATATTAACTAGTAGGGCGCGTGGGTGCGCGGCCCGCTAAAGCGGACCGCGAGGTTTCGCTTTCGGGTATTTTGTTTTGAGCAGCCTCCACCTATCTCTCCCATATTCCTAATCCTCGATCATTATCACTCTCCATATTTTTTCTCCGAATCATTCTGCTCATCAAGTAGGTAGACCTTTAGGTCTTGATCATATTTTTCCAAGAAACCACTCTTCCATATTTTATACTTGGTGAGATAGATACCAACGTTTGTATAGCCGCCATATTGAATCCGCCATTTTGGTTTTTTTTTTCAGCTCAGTGCCAATTGGATGAGGTTCTGAGTATTTTTTGTTTGAGCAGCCCCCATCTATTTACAATACCCTGCCCGGGCTCATCAAACATCTTCCAAACCCTTAATCATCATATCATCCCATATTTTTCTTTGACATTTCTCCAAAGAACCGCATCAAAGCCTTGCATGGTTCACAACTTGTAATCTCTTCAATATTCGCCATACATTTTCTATGATAAAATAAATTCCGCCATTTTGAATTTTTTTTCTATTCATCAGATAGACCTTCCAATCTTGATCATCTTTTATGAAGAAACTACTCTTCCATCTTTTATACCCTCCGAGATGGACACCGACGAAATTTGTATGGCGGCCATCTCTTTTTCGCCATTTTGAATTTTTTTTCAACTCACTGCCAATTGGATGACGTTTCGAGTGACATTTGCTCGAGCACCCCCCACCTATCTTCAATACCTTAAGCGTGCCCCTCACCCGTCACCGAAATCCTCAATCATCAGCTCTCTCCATATTTTTGTTCTTAATGAATTTTTGGCTTCTGTACGAAACTATTAGTGAAAAAAAAATTTTTCATACAAAATTTTACAGGAGAGGTGATCAATCAGTCAGTGAATCAGCACGAGCAGCTATATATATATTAACTAGTATGGCGCGTGGGTGCGCGGCCCGCAAGCGGACCGCGAGGATTCGAGTAGTTTTTGTTTGAGCACGTCCCACCTATCTTCAATACCCTCGCCGTGCTCTTCATCCGTCTCCAAAATCTTCGATCATCAGCTCTTTCCGTATTTTTCCATCAATAATTTTTTTTGTGTAGAAAAATAAATTTCGCCATCTTGTTTTTTTCTGTTCATCAAGTAGACTTTTAGGTCTTGATCATCTTTTTCCCAGAAACCACTCTTCCATCTTTTATGCTTGGTGAGATAGACTCTGACGAAATTTGTATAGCCGCCATCTTGAATCCGCCATTTTGTTTTTTTTTCAGCTCAGTGCCAATTGGATGAGGTTTTGAGTAATTTTTGTTTGAGCACCTCCCATCTATCTAACATACCCTGCCCGGGCTCCTCATCCATCTTCCAAACCCTCAATCATCATGTCTTTCCATATTTTTCTTTGAGAGTTCTCCAAAGAATCGCATCAAAGCCTTGCATAGTTTACAACTTGTAGTCTCTTCAATATTCGCCATACATTTTCTATGGAAAAATAAATTCCGCCATTTTGATTTTTTTTTTCAATTCATCAAGTAGACCTTTGGATCCTCATCATCTTTTGCGAAGAAACCACTCTTCCATCTTTTATACCCTCCGAGATGGAGACCGATGAAATTTGTATGGCGGCCATCTTTTTTTCGCCATTTTGAATTTTTTTTCAGCTAACTGCCAATTGGATGACGTTTCGAGTGACATTTGTTCGAGCACCCCCCACCTATCTTCAATACCTTAAGCGTGCTGCTCACCTGTCTCCGAAATCCTCAATCATCAGCTCTCTCCATATTTTTGTTCCGAATGAATTTTTGTCCTCTATACGAAATCATTAGTGAAAAAAAAATTTTTCATACAAAATTTTACAGGAGGGGTGATCAATCAGTGAGTCAGTCAATGAATCAGCACGAGCAGCTATATATATATTAACTAGTATTGCGCGTGGCTGCGCGGCCCGCTAAAGCGGACCGCGGGGTAGTCTGGTTTGAACACCCCCGACCTATCTTCTATAACCTGGTCGCGGCCGTGGTCCTCACCCATCTCTGAAATCCTCAATCATCAGCTCTCTCCATATTTTTCCTCCGGATGAATTTTTGTCTTCTATAAGAAAACATCAGTGAAAAAAAAAATTATGTATGGAAAAATAAATTCCGCAATCATGTTTTTTTTTTGTTCATCAAATAGACCTTTGAGGTCTTGATCATCTTTTGCCAAAAAAACCACTGTTCCATCTTTTATACTCAGTGAGATAGTCATCGACGAAATTTATTATATATACAGAAATTTGTATGGCCGCCATCTTGAATCCAGAATTTTTGACTTTTTTTTCAGCGCATTGTCAATTGGATGAGGTTTCGAGTGACATTTGTCATTTGCTCAAGCACCCCCCACCTATCGAGTAATTTTTGTTTTAGCACCTATCTTCAGTAGGTACCCTGTCCGTGCTCCTCACCCGTCTCCAAAATCTTCAATCATCAGCTCTCTCCATATTTTTCCTCCGCATGAATTTTTGTCTTTTATACGAAACCATCATTAAAAAAAACTTTTTGTGTGAAAACATAAATTCCGTCATCTTGTTTTTTTTTCTGTTCATCGAGTAGATTTTTAGTTCTTGATCATATTTTTCTAAGAAACTACTCTTCCATCTTTTATACTTGGTGAGATAGACACCGACGAAATTTATATAGCCGCCATCTTGAATCCGCCATTTTTTTTTCAACTCAGTGCCAATTAGATGAGATTCTGAGTAATTTTTGTTTGAGCACCTCCCATCTATCTACAATACCCTGCCCGGGCTCCTCATCCATCTTCGAAACCCTCAATCATCATGTCTTCCCATATTTTTCTTTGAGAGTTCTCCAAAGAACCGCATCAAAGCCTTGCATAATTTACAACTTATAGTCTCTTCAATATTCGCCATACATTTTCTATGGAAAAATAAATTCCGCCATTTTGAATTTTTTTCTATTCATCGAGTAGACCTTTCGATCCTGATCATCTTTTGTGAAGAAACCACTCTTCCATCTTTTATACCCTCCGAGATGGATACCCTTGAAATTTGTATGGCGGCCATCTTTTTTTCGCCATTTTGAATTTTTTTTCAACTCACTGCCAATTGGATGAAGTTTTGAGTGACATTTGCTCGAGCACCCCCCACCTATCTTCAATACCTTAAGCATGCCATTCGCTCGTCTCTGAAATCCTCAATCATCAGCTCTCTCCATATTTTTGTTCCGAATGAATTTTTGTCCTCTATACGAAACCATTAGTGAAAAAAAAATTTTTCATACAAAATTTTACAGGAGGGGTGATCAATCAGTGAGTCAGTCAATGAATCAGCACGAGCAGCTATATATATATTAACTAGTATGGCGCGTGGGTGCGCGGCCCGCTAAAGCGGACCGCGAGGTTTCATTATCGGGTATTTTTTGCTTGAGCAGCCTCCGCCTATCTTCATCCATCTTCCAAACCCCCGATCATTATCACTTTCCATATTTTTTCTCCGATTCTTTTGTCATAATGAGAGTTCTTCCATAAAAACAAATTTTGAAAAGAAACTGTATTAAAGTCTTGCATAGTTTCCAACTTGCATTATCTTCATATTCTTATAAAAAAAAGATGCTGTGATAGCCTAGTGGTTAGGACGACCGACTTTTAATCGGAGGTCGTTTCGATCCCGGGCACGCACCTCTAACTTTTCGGAGTTATGTGCGTTTTAAGTATTTAAATATCACTTGCTTTAACGGTGAAGGAAAACATCGTGAGGAAACCTGCATGCCTGAGAGTTCTCCATAACGTTCTCAAAGGTGTGTGAAGTCTGCCAATCCGCTTGGCCAGCGTGGTAGACTATGGCCAAAACCCTTCTCACTCTGAGAGGAGACCCGTGCTCTGTAGTGAGCCGGTAATAGGTTGATCATGATGATGATGATGATTATTATCTTCAATATTCGTCGTACATGTTGTATAGATAAATAAATTCCGTCATCTTGTTTTTTTTTCTATCTAACTATCAAGTAAATCACGTTTTGATGATCTTTTGCCAAAAAACACTCTTCCATCTTTTATAATCCGTGATATAGACACCGACGAAATTTGTATCGCCGCCATCTTGAATCCGCCATTTAGGACTTTTTTTTCAGGTCACTGCCGATTGGATGAGGTTTCGAGTAACTTTTGTTTGAGCACCTCCTACCTATCGTCAACACCCTAGCCGTGCTTTTCACCCGTCTCCAAAATCCTCAATCATGAGCTCTCTCCATATTTTTCCTCCGCATGAATTTTTGTCTTCTATACGAAACCATCAATAAAAAAAACTTTGTTTGAAAACGTGAATTCCGCCATCTTGATTTTTTTAGATAGAAGTAGATCTTTAGTTCTTGATCATATTTTTCGAAGAAACTACTCTTCCATCTTTTATACTTGGTTAGATAGGCACTGACGAAATTTTTATAGCCGCCATCTTGAATCCGCCATTTTAGTATTTTTTTTAGATCACTGCCAATTGGATGAGGTTTCGAGTAATTTTTGATTGAGCACCTCTCACCTATCTTCAATACCCTGATCGTGCTCCTCACCCATCTCCAAAATCTTCAATCATCAGCTCTTTCCATATTTTTCCTCCGCATGAATTTTTCTTCTATACGAAATCATCAGTGAAAACAACTTCTTGTGTGAAAGAAATAATTTCGATTTGATTCCGCCATCTTGATTTTTTTCTGTTCATCAAACTGTAGATCTTTAGGTATTAATAATCTTTTGCCAAGAAACCACTCTTCCATCTTTTATACTTGGTGAGATAGACACCCACGAAATTTGTATAGCCGCCATCTTGAATCCGCCATTTTGTTTTTTTTTTCAGCTCTGTGCCAATTGGATGATGTTTTGAGTAATTTTTGTTTGAGCACCTCCTATCTATCTGCCATACCCTGCCCGGGCTCCTCATCCATCTTCCAAACCCTCAATCATCATGTCTTCCCATATTTTTCTTTGAGAGTTCTCCAAAGAACCGCATCAAAGCCTTGCATAGTTTACAACTTGTAGTCTCTTCAATATTCGCCATACATTTTCTATGGAAAAATAAATTCCGCCATTTTGAATTTTATTTCAATTCATCAAGTAGACCTTTGGATTCTCATCATCTTTTGCGAAGAAACCACTCTTCCATCTTTTATACCCTCCGAGATGGAGACCGACGAAATTTGTATGGTGGCCATCTTTTTTTCGCCATTTTGAATTTTTTTTCAGCTCACTGCTAATTGGATGACGTTTCGAGTGACATTTGTTCGAGCACCCCCCACCTATCTTCAATACCTTAAGCGTGCCATTCGCTCGTCTCTGAAATCCTCAATCATCAGCTCTCTCCATATTTTTGTTCCGAATGAATTTTTGTCCTCTATACGATACCATTAGTGAAAAAAAAATTTTTCATACAAAATTTTACAGGAGGGGTGATCAATCAGTGAGTCAGTCAATGAATCAGCACGAGCAGCTATATATATATTAACTAGTAGGGCGCGTGGGTGCGCGGCCCGCTAAAGCGGACCGCGAGGTTTCGCTTTCGGGTATTTTGTTTTGAGCAGCCTCCACCTATCTCTCCCATATTCCTAATCCTCGATCATTATCACTCTCCATATTTTTTCTCCGAATCATTCTGCTCATCAAGTAGGTAGACCTTTAGGTCTTGATCATATTTTTCCAAGAAACCACTCTTCCATATTTTATACTTGGTGAGATAGATACCAACGTTTGTATAGCCGCCATATTAAATCCGCCATTTTGGTTTTTTTTTTCAGCTCAGTGCCAATTGGATGAGGTTCTGAGTATTTTTTGTTTGAGCAGCCCCCATCTATTTACAATACCCTGCCCGGGCTCATCAAACATCTTCCAAACCCTTAATCATCATATCATCCCATATTTTTCTTTGACATTTCTCCAAAGAACCGCATCAAAGCCTTGCATGGTTCACAACTTGTAATCTCTTCAATATTCGCCATACATTTTCTATGATAAAATAAATTCCGCCATTTTGAATTTTTTTTCTATTCATCAGATAGACCTTCCAATCTTGATCATCTTTTATGAAGAAACTACTCTTCCATCTTTTATACCCTCCGAGATGGACACCGACGAAATTTGTATGGCGGCCATCTCTTTTTCGCCATTTTGAATTTTTTTTCAACTCACTGCCAATTGGATGACGTTTCGAGTGACATTTGCTCGAGCACCCCCCACCTATCTTCAATACCTTAAGCGTGCCCCTCACCCGTCACCGAAATCCTCAATCATCAGCTCTCTCCATATTTTTGTTCTTAATGAATTTTTGGCTTCTGTACGAAACTATTAGTGAAAAAAAAATTTTTCATACAAAATTTTACAGGAGAGGTGATCAATCAGTCAGTGAATCAGCACGAGCAGCTATATATATATTAATATATAATATCGCGGTAAACCGCGATATTATATATTATAGCTAGCGGCTAGCTGCTTGTATATATCTATACAAGCAGCCTAGCCGCGCGGTTAGCCGCACACGCGGTTGACCGCTAATGCGTATGAGCACTAGTGACGAGAAAATTATGTGTCACTTGGAACAAAATCGAATGTCTGTACATAAATAATTCACACACAATTCATGATCATTGATCATGAAACTTTTCGTTGCCTGAGGCAGGTTGATAGGCATAATTTTTAGAATAGAATAGAATAGAAAACACTTTATTGCATACCTACCGAAAAAGATAATAGTGAACTAACTGTACACAAAGAATACAATGTTAACCATGGCATTGCGACATTGCCTTGGAAATTAATGCAGTCCCCAGACAGTGGTAGTCAGTCTTTCACCCGAACATACGATGGGTGTTATGACAAGGGTTGACAACCGTACTATAATGTTAGGTCTACTGTACCTATACCATGATAATATACAGTTGTATATGTCGGCTTCCGATCGTAGAACTACCAACATCATGAAGCGACTGGGCATTTCATGAAATTTCATGAACATAGGTTAATCATTAATTATACAACGGGTAAAAATGTAAAATTAGAATTCCATCCTACTATGGTTCACGTCAACGATTTTAGAACGAAAGTTGAGCAACAGTGATAACCGAAAATGGAATTAGTCTGCAAAACTAGTAAACCTGAGCAACAGTGATAATCGAAAATGGAATTTGTCTGCAAGATCAGTAAAACTAAACAGTGATTGATCACCAAAAATGGAAGTCCACCACAAAACAAAATGCGATCTATAGAAGCTTAGCGCACACTAGCTAGAACTATAGGTATATTATGTGGGTGCACTAATTGCACATCTCTGCAAGGCATTTCCTGGTGTGTAAGCAACTAGTAAAATGTCCGAGATAAGCATTTTCAGCTACCGGTCGTCAGTGAATCATGCCATTAGTGTTTTCTTTTATGAATGACTGAGCGACGGAACAAAGTGCGCTTTTAAATCTGATAAGGAGAGTTGACATGTGTCTCGTGCGTCCAAAGAAATAATCAGACCACTCACTGCTATTTTCAACCTAAGCTTAAGCACGGGAGTATTTCCGGAAGAATGGAAAATAGCCTTGGTGAGCCCAGTACATAAAGCGGGTCCAAAAGATAAGCCTGAAAATTACCGTCCTATTTCATTACTCGGAACCTTCTCTAAGTTGCTGGAAAAAATTGTAAATAAAAGGATCATGTCTTATCTGGAGCATCATAAGATATTATCAGCTAGGCAATTTGGTTTCAGGCAAAATAAATCAGCCGAAGATGCGATACGTCTTTTGACATCTATAGTGTCTTCCCATCTTGACCAAAAAAAAGCATGCATTGGTATATTCCTGGATCTTGCTAAGGCCTTCGACACCGTCTCCACTGCGGTACTGCTGAGAAAACTGGAATGTATAGGCATCAGAGGCACTCCGCTAGAATGGTTTAAAAGTTATCTGACCAATAGGAAGCAGTGTACAAAAGTGTTAAGCTCAAAAAGTGATACCCAGAATATTAATTTTGGCGTTCCACAAGGAAGTATAATTGGGCCTACACTGTTTATATTATATATTAACGACATACACAGCATACCACTTAAAAATGCAGATATTATTTGTTACGCCGATGACACCGCCTTAATATTCCATGGCTTAACCTGGGAAGAAGCATATCAAAATGCTCAACGAGGTATCACAGCAGTATCTCAGTGGCTAAATAGAAATTTGCTGACTTTGAATGCATCTAAAACAAAATACATATGCTTCCACAAAACAGCCGTGACCGCTCCTAGAAAAGAAAATTACAGCCTTAAGATACACAGCTGCACAAACACAAATTCCAATGGCATTAAAGGTACTCAGTGTAATTGTGATGAAATTGAATCTGCCAACGTCATTAGGTATCTTGGGATCCAGGTCGATCAAAACCTCTCATTTAGAAATCAATCTGCCAACCGTGAGAACAGTTTTTGCCAAACGTTTTACACCTTTCGCTGAAGCAAATATCTACAACCATATTGCAAAGAAATGTAACCTTAAACACCTTACATCAAAGCAGGCTAAAGACACCATCACAGACTGGTTAAAAACCTTATCATATAAAGACACAGAGGATATACTAACGGCAAAAAAGTGAAATAGTCTTATCAACTTTATTATAAACACATCACACGCATTACTCCCTTATTTTATTTTCCATAATATTAATATTTTAAATATTGATAGTGTTTAACTATAATCCACACTTAAAACTAGAAACTTGAAGATATAATCTAACAGATCAGGTGATAAATTTGCATTTAAATTCATCGCGTTTGAAAATGTTTTCGCTTTCGCTTATTTCACAGTATTTTTTGTTGACCGAAGTACCGCAAATGTTTTACTACAGGTTTCAAAAGTATCCCGGTAATTCTACAGCGATTTTAGACAACTAAAATCGCTAGTTTTACTGATTACAAATTTCTTAAATAGTAAATCTAGAATTGCTGCCCTACTCGTAATTAACGATTAGACTTGTTTGGGAAGACACTGACCCCCATGTCACAGGTCATCCTAGTTTGGGGGTCGAGGGTAAATTTTAAGTAAAAATCTGTAACTTTTTTGGTAAATAAATGATTTTTATTTTATTATTATTTTTTAAAGACATTAAACTATGGCGCCACTTGTTTTCCTTTCAAGGTTGGACGCCTCGAGTGTTTATTATTGAATTAGCTACATAGCCCTTACACAAAATTATAATTAAAAAAGTCGTAAGAAATCTTTTCGACACGACAAAAAGTCGAGGCTGTCGAATGCGTAGTTTTTCAGCATAAACTACTGAACCTTCTTAAAACATGTAAATATTAGAAATTTTTGAGCAGAAAGCTTTTTTTTAACATGCATAATACGAATAATAATTGAAACGAATAAATTTTCAAAGATTTTTCGTTCACCTACCCCAAAACCTATAGGTATAATATTTTTTTAATGCTTTTTCTTTTAAATTGTATTATCTCGAAAACCTAACATCGACTCGAGTTGATAACCTAGGTGCTAAACTGATCTTGACGTAATTTATCACGGAGATAGTTTTTCAACCCGGAAACAGAGTGCTTAGTCTCAGTTAGAAGCGCTCCAAAACTAAAAGTATACTACTATAAGTATATTATTGATCGAATCACAAATGACTTCAGAGCAAAATGAACCCAAAGACTCTTATTTTAGGTCCATTTTACTCTGAAGTCATTGTGATTCGATCAATAGTATACTTATAGTATACTATAAAGTTTTGGAGCGCTCCAAACTGAGACTAAGCACTCTGAAACAGTATACAGTTTATCAAAACGAAAAGCAGAAAATTAAAAAAAATCAGTCAAGTGCGAGTCGGGTCTCGCTCTTTTAGGGTTCCGTATATAATTATGAACAATTTAATATTTTGGGTCTAAGAAATATTTAATTTCCGAGTTAGACATCGCAACCATGAAAGAAAAACCCAAAAAATGTTCTATTGTTTTGGTAAACTATTTTATGAATCGTTGTTTTCAGTATTTGTTGTTTAAATAGGGCATATGGTACATAATATACCGAAATATTATATTCCTAACTAGTATAGTTTTTGAGATAGCCTCCGACATAAAATTGGTCTAAAACTGATAACTTTGATGGTCCCCCATTTCCTTATTTTTTGAGATAAAAATTAAAAAAATATATATTCGTACTCTACTTGATGAGCTCTAAACAATGATACCCCACAAGCTAGGGTAATAAAAAAAATTTTTTCCGGCTCCTTTTTCATGTATGGGAGAGCCCCCTTGAAAAATAATTTAATTCAATTTTTAATTCAATATTTGATTTTGGGTCAACGTTTTACACCAAATACCGAAATTTCAGGTTTGTAACTCATTTCGTCTGCGAGCTAGAGATCTGTGACCGGCGGACAGACGGACAGATAGACAGACAGCCGAGTGACATTAATAGGGCTCCGTTTTTACCCTTTGGGTACGGAACCCTAAAAACTAATTCCACACAAAGACACGGGCATCAGATGAAATGTAGGAACCTAAACACCGGCCAACATTGTGCACAAACTCTAGTGTATTTCGGTGTTATCAGATTTAATCTTACCTTGACGTAACCCTGCGTAGCTTCCGGCTTTGGTGTCGTGTCGAACAAATTAAGCGTGGAATTTTGGAAGAAATCCGAATTGGAATTTTGCCTGGAGAATAACTCCGCAGTGGAACTCTCCCTGTCCAAAGACGGACGCGCTTTTACGAATGGGTTGTTCCTTGCACTCTTTGCATGTTTAAGCCAGTTGAATTTGTTCACGGTTTCAGGGCCTGGTGAGGGTGATGAGGAAGGGGTATCTTCAGAGCTTGACAGCGTTGGTGAGTCGAAGATGGCAGACATTGTCTTTGACAAGCCAGTTTCAAAGTCCGCCCTTAACGGACTGAACTTTTCACAAATTTAGAGTTTGGTCCTTTTCTTTGTCTACTGGACACTTTGTAATCATTTATTATGGTACTTATTTATCATTAAAATCCTTTTTACTGATGTGTTTTCAGGTTTTGCTGAAGCTCTTTACTTTGTCAAACGGGCAGTTTTTAATAATTTATGGTATTTGTTTACTTACTATTAATTATCCTTTTAACAACTTTCATTTGAGTTTCTGATCAATTGAATAAAACTATATATTATTCACTTTTCAAGTAACACCTGTTGTTATTTAAAGTTCTCAAAACTTTGAAGCTGTTCTTTTTCAGTCATCAGTAATGCGTAATAATAACAATTAGTCACTCAATGGTTTCAGTTAACTAAGTCTATTTACAGAATCATTTTCAGTTAAGAAAGATTGTTGAAGACAGGAATGTAGGTAGGTAGGTATTACTCGGTTTGTTTGGGTTGGAGTTTTTTTTTCACAACGATTTTATGTAATATTTAAACTATTTTATTTTATTTGAGAGCCATTTTCCAAAAGCACTTGCGTTCAATACAGTTGCATCGGAATTTCCTAGTAAAAGTTTCGTTTGTTTTTGTTTGCTGACCACATATGAATAATTATACAGTGACATGAAAAAAAAATATTTTTGTATAGTGTCTCTGTAATTAGTTAACGTCAGAACACGTCCGTCCGCGTTTTAAACCGACGCGATACTGTAATGATATTTGAATTTGGAGCATTGCGCGTGCGCATACAATACGTTTAATTTATAAATGAGTTCGGAATCAAGATAAACTCGTGTTTCAGGGTTCGCGTTATCTCTTCACTGGCGTTCATCTGTTTATTTGTGACCTCCGATAGTCAAAATGTTGAATCAAATTGATTCCGTTTCACATGACCTTTGTTTCTAAGTAATTTCTCTATTTGCGGAGTTTTGCAATATCTTTCAACAGTAATTAAATTTTTTGATTCCTCAATTGTTGCTATCCTTTTTATTGTTATTTAAAATACTTACATAATATCTTCTCAAATGTGCAATTTAGGAAACTCTAGCATATACTCTAAGGAGTCTAACATCGAGATGCGCTCTTTGCAATGTTACCCTTTTCACCAATTTCTATTCTTGCCCTTCATTTTTAGGGTTCCGTACCCGAAGGGTAAAAACGGAGCCCTATTAATGTAACTCGGCTGTCTGTCTGTCTGTCTGTCTGTCCGTCTGTCCGCCGGTCACAGGTCTCTAGCTCGCAGACGAAATGAGTTACAAACCTGAAATTTTGGTATTTAGTGTAAAACGTCAACCCAAAATCAAATATTGAATTAGAAATTGAATTAAATTATTTTTCAGGGGGGCTCCCATACATGAAAAAGGAGCCGGAAAAAAAATTTTTTCTTTACCCTAGCTTGTGGGGTATCATTGTTTAGAGCTCATTAAGTAGAGTACAAATATATATTTTTTTAATTTTTATCTCAAAAAATAAGGAAATGGGAGGCCATCAAAGTTGTCAGTTTTAGACCATTTTTGTGACGGGGGCTATCTCAAAAACTAAACTAGTTGGGAATATGATATTTCAGTATATTATGTACTATATGCTCTATTTAAACAACAAATACTGAAAACAACGATTTATTAAATAGTTTTTATAAACTATTTAATAAATCGTTGTTGACCTGTGACCAAAATAAACGAACATTTTTTTGGGTTTTTCTTTCACGGTTTGTTGCGATGTCTAGCTCGGAAATTAAATATTTCTTAGACCCAAAATATTATATTGTTCATAATTATGTACGGAACCCTGAAAGAGCGAGGCCCGACTCGCACTTGGCTGATTTTTCAGTTTCTCCTTTTTCACCTTTCTTTACTGAGAACCGTAGTATACCGAGTCGATATTAATTTTTAGGGTTCCGTACCTCAAAAGGTAAAAAAGGAACCCTTATAAAATCACTTTCTTGTCCGTCTGTCCGTGTGTCACCACCGATTTTTTTGATTTCAGTCGCAATCAAACATTCAAAGACGCAGGCTCAGAAAAACAGTGCGTTTTTTTAAATGGATGCCTTAGTTTACCTCGAGTCGAGACCGCTCAAGCTGCCACAAATCTTAACAAGTATGTCTCCACCTTGGCTAATTGTATGTGTTAATTACCATGACAATAACCATAACCTCACGCTTGTAGTGACTGCATGATGCGTTGGATCACAGCACGACTTGGTGAAATGAGATCATCTTATTGTTGTAACTCGGAGATTAGAAGATTAGAACATCGTCTTTTGCTATCATTATGTTTCCTTGACCATGACTTCGCTAGTAGCAAAGAATACTAACTATTACTGCGTAAAGAAACGGCACTCAATCCCCCTAGCTGTGTTAGGTATAACGATGTCCTTGTCAGTAGTAGCTGTAGTAGTATTTAGGTTCGGTAGTGTGAAGTGTCGGGAGTGTGCTTGTAGACCTATTCCGTGTCTAGGTTGCAATAATTTATCTCTACAGATTTTAGTTTATTAACTGAATTTGATTGCTTAGTTACCTATTGAAAATAAGAATTCTTCCTTCCTTCTTTTTTCTCTCTCTTTCCTTCGAAGAAAACTTCCTTCGTACGTTATAGACTGTAGTGATAAATTTCTCTTAGATATGTATAGGTACCTAAATCTTTAGTTGCTATAATGTGTAAATTTATGACAGCTCTTACTGTGTCACTGTCAAGGTTTTGCCCTTGAACGTTTTATAAATATAATAATCTCTGCATCTTCTGACGTCAGTCTGTATCTGATGGGTCATTTTTTCAGGGTCAACATGCGATGAGTCGTTCTGTTCAACCTGTTAAACTTGCAAGTCTTTATTCTTATGTATTCATCGTATTCACCTTCAGAGACACAGGTAAATTCAGCCACCGTGAAAACTACGTCGTCACGTGATTCGTGACGTTAATGATTTTGTTCCGTGCGTAAACGCGATCACGTGACGTTCCAAGTATGTATAATAGGTAGGTAACCGACCCAAACATTAAGTAACTTGATACATAATATTTGATATGTATTGGAAACTAACTGATGCCCGCGGCTTCGTCCGCGTGAATTTGGGTTATTTGTGCACCTCAATGGGGGGGTGATATTTGCGAAAATCCTGAAACACGTATATCTGAATTTTTAATTGAAACACCAAATACTAATTTTCATGGATACATACCTTGAAAAATAATGGACTTTCAAGCTGTGATAGCCTAGTGGTTAGGACAACCGACTTCTAATCGGAGGTCGTGGGTTCGATCCCGGGGCACGCACCTCTAACTTTTCGGAGTTATGTGCGTTTTAAGTATTTAAATATCACTTGCTTTAACGGTGAAGGAAAACATCGTGAGGAAACCTGCATGCCTGAGAGTTCTCCATAACGTTCTCAAAAGTGTGTGAAGTCTGCCAATCCGCTTGGCCAGCGTGGTAGACTATGGCCAAAACCCTTCTCACTCTGAGAGGAGACCCGTGCTCTGTAGTGAGTCGGTAATGGGTTGATCATGATTAATCTGACTTTCATCCCCCTTGGGGGTGGAATTTCCTAAAATCTTAAAATACACATTTATTTATTTGTAAGTGGAAGTCTAATTACCCATTTTCGTGGATATAACCCGAAAAATAATGGAACTTCATCTATATACTAATAAATAAAATTGAAGTGTCTGTCTGTAATATCGAAATAACTACCTCATATTAAGCTCATATGGTTATTTGAACGATACTATAACCGAATCACAAAATTTTTGTCTGTCTGTTTGAACGGGCTAATCTTTGGAACGGCTGAACCGATTTTGACGGGACTTTCACATACAAGTAGAGAATTAACCAGGGAGTAACATAGGCTACTTTTTTAACCGACTTTCAAAAAAAGAGGAGTTGTGTTTTTCTACCTATGTACACCGATATCTCCGAGATTTCTGAACCGATTTGCGTAATTTTTTTTTTTAATCGATAGAGAAACATTGCGACACTGTCCTACAAAAAATTTGGATTCCAACTCCTCAATCCTGATGCTGTAGGGGATCTGATCCCCAACACTAATGGGATTTAGGCACTGTCGGTTATTTAAATTGATATTGGGGATACCAATTATACTTTATTGTTGAATGACCTCGAGTAGGTACATGTCCAACTCCTTAACCCTGATGCTGTAGGGAATTGCATTCCGAAATCGTAAGGATCCCACGGAATTTTTCCGTTTTGTGGACGGGTTACTACTTACTACAGATAGGCTACTTTTTGTTCTGGAAAATCAAAGTTCCCACGAGATTTTTACAAACCTAAATACACACGGGCGAAGCCGTGGGCATCATCTAGTACAAACTATTATTCTATTTTTAGCCTCCTAGTTCTAAGGACACCTTAGGATCTTAGTGGTGAAATTTCTTAGTGAGTGAACACCTACGTCATAAGAGGAAGCTACTATAAAGAACCTGTGTAATTTAGGCTGTGCGTTGATAGATCAGTCAGTCAGTCATTCAGTCAGTCAGGACATGTATTTGTATATGTATATAGGTGAAGATGTCCAGATTAAAATTAACTATGTAGGTAATACCTACTTACTTTGGAATTTACTCGCGTCACCCGATAATCGTTAAGAATGCGGGGCGCTCGAAATTATAGACGAGTACATAAGAGTACAATTGGGTCACACAGTTCAGCTAGGTAGGTCCAGTTTTAAGAAAGAGGTCAATCGCTTAATCCAACGCGGCTGGGTGGTATTCGGAAAACAGCGAGATATCGTCTCGTACAAAATCCTTCAGTACCTGAAGACTAAAATCTTCGAACAGTGCGTGCTGCCAGTGATGACATTCACATACGGTTATATTATGATACATGGTTGATGGTCGGTAACTATGAGCATATCAAGAAAACTTAATCACTCAGTAGACGACGGACAAAGCTATGGCTCGGAGTTTTTCCACGTGATCAAATCAGAAATGAGGAGGTCTGTTGAAGAATCTGCAGCGATATAGTTCCCACCAACATAGATAATTTCAAAATCAATGATCTTTTTAATACTCTCAGTTTTTATACATTTACTTTTGAATAAAATTATAAGTAAATATAAAAATATTTACAACCGCTGGTAAAATAAGCTACTGTATATTGTACCTACGACCTTTCGAATTCCGTGTCAGCTCCTTTTACTCTTGAGCTACATCATTTATACTCTTAAAATATAAGGTAAGCGTTTCCTCCGAGTTGTTTATTGGGATACAAAATGTAGGACGTCGCTTCCCCTTGCCCTACTTTTCAACCAAGTCCAGTCCGACTTTCAACCTCGTACTAAAATCCTTTCGTTCGTACGACTTCGCGCGGAGTAAGGTTTGTCAATGTTGCCACGGGAGCCTCTTGTTTTCCCTGAATTAAAAGTATCCTATGTCAATATCAGCCGCATGAAATGATCAAACAATACTATGCTTGCAACTAATGTCAGGCGATAGTAGCCAATCGGTGACCGGAGTATTAAAACTACGATCTTTCGAAATCCATACTAGGTATATTCTTCATACATTAGCCGCTGTTAAATTATGACATTTGCATGGAGATGACCGGTTGGGCGATCATTGCGCGACGTAGAATAATTGCTCTACCAGAGTGAACTATTCTATCTCTACTTTGCTTGTACGAAGGTCACATCTCAGCATTTTTTATAACTGACATAAGGGCTCTAGCTGTTGTGGCCTTTTTGAGCCAATTTTAATCGTACCGAGATCATCCCAGTCTCGCGTGGAAATACACCAAAGAACAATAACGACACTAAACACATAGTAAACACGACTCGCTAACAAGAGAATTGCGATTTGTCCAGGGTTGTCAGGGGGCTGAAATAATCCGGGAAAGCCCCTGAATTTCCTGTTCCGTGTTCAGTAATTTGCAATTTATGGTTTCAAAAATTTTTGGTTTTGACAGCTAATGCTGCAAAGTACCTACTGATGGGGTACATCAGAGAGTGAATTGAGTGATAACATTTTTATACACAGTGAATTTACAATTTCTCGGGAATATTCAAACGTATATCGTATAATAGCTGCTTAACTCTTCGAAAATTCGCTTTTCTTTTACGAATTTTTAAGTAGCTGGGTGGTTTTTTCTGCTTATGTTTCTAAATACGGTTACAAATAAACCCCTGAAATGTTCTGAAAATAATGAGCCTGATGGCATCTGTTAAAGTGGCAACCCTAGATCTGCTCTCACGACAGCAAATAGTGTCAATTTTTATGTAAATAATTGCTATTTTAACAAGATTTACTCGATTTCACGACGCGCCGCGTCCCGGTCGATGATATTGTAAGGCCGTTTCCTGATTTCACGGTGTGTCGTAGTAGGCAGTAGCTCTCGCTCGGTAAGCTTTCGGTAGCCCATAGGCAGGGCCGGATCTATCTAAAGGTGTTTTTGGGCTTCAGCCCAGGGCCCCGTGGAAAAGGACCCCCAGCATCCATCGAAAACAATAGACGATATACAGCGAACAAAAAAAACTTAAAAATAATTAAAAACAGTTTTTTGATAAAATAGCAATTAGTGGAGTAATTAGGTAGGCCCCTAAGTAGTATTAGCCCAGGGCCCCACAAATTCACAATCCGCCCCTGACCATAATAAGCGGTTTTACGTCATCAACCAATTACCAGCCCACTACAAGGCACGGATCTCCTCTCAGAGTGAGAAGATTTTAAGGCCACAGTCCACAACGCTGAACGAGTGCGGACTGCGGATTGATAGACTTCCCACGCCTTTGCCAACTCGTGGAGAACTCTCAGACGTACAGGCCTCACGACATTTTTCTTCACCGTTGAAGCAAGAGTAATTATAATTCTTTTAAACGTACATAATTTGGAAAAGTTAGAGGTGTGTGCCGGGAAAGAAATGTAAAAAAAACTAGGCTTTTTAGGACATCTTAAAACACGGAGCGGAGTTTCGATCGTAAAATTCCTTTCCCAGAAGCGCTACACTAAAGAGAAAAGGCTCTTAAGAACTTTGGGTTCTTTAAAACTCGTTAAAGAACTTTTGCATACTTTGGCCTCTTTAGAGGACTACTATGATACTGAAATGAGATATGTACCTACTTAAGATATATTTTCAGACTCAATTACAAATACAATTAGATAATCACTGACTGCGTGACCATTATAAATTAATTAAAAACTAAAAGCTTTGATATTTATGACTACATGAACGCCTTTTGAATATTATACAACAGCATACATCTAATTTAAATGTTAGATCAATTGCATTATTCTTATTGCAGGCGCCAAATTTTTCAAGAAAATTATTTTCATCAATTTTTTTAATTTACAAACGAAGTTTCTAAGAACTATATTCACCAATATAGCTCAATGAGTCGTGAACTCGTGAAGCTAAAGAGGCAGTGTGTGGAGCACATACACAGTAGCATTCGAAGAACCGCTAGTAGCGGCTGTTCGAATGCTACTGCTACTAACACGTAGCGGACCGCTACCTCACACGTAGCGGTCCGAATTTGTTTCAAATTTGTTTCGCAGGGCGAAGAGGGTCGCGAAGAGCGCAACGTCCGTGATTGGGTCGCTGTCATATCATGTCATAATCCGCCTCGCGCATTGATTACCGCCGTCTTCGTACAGTCTGCCGCACACACACAAAACTCCTTTGTAAGCCGTTGTCCTAGACTAGATGAACGACAAAGGCGACGCGATGCGATGCGATACGAAGCGACGTGATATGTAGGATTCCATACAAAATGACAAACTTACCTACATACGTCAACGTAGGCCACGTGAAGGCTCAGCTACTGTTTGATATTTTCGCGTCGCGGCGTAAGTATTATGTCGCATTCTCGCTTTCTGTCGTTCACTTAGGACAACGGGTAAAGCGAGTGGGCGAGTGCGAGTGTAATGTGTGTAAAACCTCTCTCCCGCAGCCGCGGCGGGCGCGATTCCAAACCGCTCCGTGAGCGCTCTCTCTTAGTAGTGCGAGTGTAAGGGCGATGTGTGTAGGTACGTATACGTATAATTTCTCTGATGCCTCGAGAACCGTGCTATAAGTTACCATGTGATATCGAATATGCGTCCCTCCCGAGCGTACTCCCTCGTTGAGCTGTATCGAGCTGACACTGCCCGCGTCATCGTCCATGAAACCCGTCTTCTTGTACCGAGCCATCTGTAAACATGATAAGCTTTTTATTAACCGACTAGCTGACCCCCGCGACTTCGTTCGCGTGTTTATAGGTTTTATATAGGATCGGATCGGATCCCATAATTCTTTTATGTACCTAAACTAAATGTAGCCTGTTACTCCTTATAACATTAAAAGTTCCATTAAAATCGATCCAGCCGTTTCGGAGATTAGCTGGAATAAATAGACAGAACGACAAACATAAATTTAAACGCACACCAGTTTAAAATAAGCCGTACGTTCAAAGATCCGGGTCCCAAGTTATTTGAACCCAATACCGAGGATTGTAATGTCTGTCATTTCTGAACTAAAAAACCTATGACCTTGAAATAATTACGGAACAATATAGAAAGTACTACCTTTCTAACAAAAAAAGAATGAGTGGAATCGAACAACGCGTTAATGAATTACAGCTAAATACCCGTTTTAACTTTCATCCCCTCTACCAAGGGAACCGTGCTGAATTTCGGGATAAAAAGTATCCTATGTCCTACCTCGGAGTATAAACTCAAATCGTACCAAGTTTCATTTGAATCCATTCAGTAGTTTCGGCGTGATGCGCGGCCAAGATACAGACAGACAGACAGACAGACAGACAAAAATGAAACAAATTGCAGTTTTGGCTTCAGTATCGATTATAGAGTGCCCTCCAATAAAAATTTTCAAAATATCTTCAATGTACAGAATTGGATCTGTTACAGTTTTATTATATTATAGACTAGCGGACCCGGCAGACGTCGTTCTGCCCGCTATTAGCGCCACCTACCGGGTCCAATTTTTCTACTTATAAACCTTCCTCTTGAATCACTCTATCTATTAAAAAAACCGCATCAAAATCCGTTGCGTAGTTTTAAAGATTTAAGCATACATAGGGACATAGGGATATAGGGACAGAGAAAGCGACTTTGTTTTATACTATGTAGTGATTAAACGTAGAAACCGATCAGGGGTATATAATATGCAATAACTCTTCCAAGTTAGCCTGCTTAGACTGCATCGCCACTAACCAGATGAGATCGCAGTTAAGGGCTAACTTGTACATGAATAAAAAAATCTACATTCAGTGCAATCTAGATGAAAGCACGTAAACTTAGGGGGATTTGATGGCAGTTTTATAAAACCAACAGGCAATGACGTGTAATTCATACAGGCAGAAAAATACTGCTTAGATGTCTTGAGAAAAGCAGTGCTTAGTTACTAAATTATACTGCCTCATTGGTCAAGTGGGTAGCTTAAGCGGCTCCGGATCATAAGGTCCAAGAATTCAATATATTATATACTGTCAATATAATATTATAATGTATTGATATTTGTTCGCTAATCTACATTAATATTGGGGACAATGTGACGGAAGCAGTTCATTATACTCGTAATTTATAGTTCGGAAATGAACAATTAGTCTGACACTTACACTTTGCAAGAGTAATTTGTAAGCATATCACGTTTGCGTTGTTTACGTAATTTAACTCGTTTTGAGGTAGACTTTGAGGTACGCGACCGTGTTTGAGTGCATAAAGAATCGGACATACCTAAATACCTAATACATATGTAAATTACACAGATATGCGTAAAAAAATAAGGGTAAAAGTCTCATTGAAGATATTACAGTATCTGCAGTGAGATTTTTCAGGAAATCTCACTGAAGATAAGAGTGTTAGATATCCACCTACTCTATAATTCTCGTTTGCGCGTGATCGATAAAAATTGTTTATATAAAGAAGTTAAACACCTACTTCAAAATTTCAGTTTGACTTGCGCAATCGGGATCGGGTAGCCGAATTGCGCACGCGCTATATATCTCCATTCTCCATAAAATATTTAGAAAGACCTCATATCTACTGATCTCACCTTCTTACGTACCTAATATGTCTACATATAATCTACCTGCGGAAGCTTCAGGAAAACAGATGTCAATTCGTTTTGCATGAAACCATTCGATATTTATAGAGGCGAGACAATAAAGATATCTCAGAGCTTATGCTCTAAATTATTATTTTTGCAAAGTTTAACTAGATATACTTAGTTAATGCTTATACTTGCTTAGTTACTCAATATTATTTGCAACCGCAGTAAGTACACAATAGATTTACAGTTAGTTAACTGGCTGATAACCACGACGTCGTCCACGTCGATTTAGGTTTTTAAAATCGCGTGAAAATATTTAAGACCTATGTTTGTTGTACAGGATTTAACCTGTGTGCTTTCCCTGTTCGTGTTCAGTGCGCTTGAGCAATGGTTTTGTAACAGACGTAGAAATACTTTCGCGTTTATTATAACGGTTTGGATTTGCTTCGCTTTGAGAAAATGTCGTACCTACACCCTATACCTATATTGCGTAATGTTCTTTATCTACTTTTCCTCATAAGGAAACACTTAGTTTTGTTTCCGCCGCGGGCAACCTCCAGCGGAAATGAAATACTTGTACCCATTCTCAATTTTCAAGAGCTCTGAAGTATTGTCGTAGAATGCCATTGAAATGACATAGGTAGTTTGGATCGAATATACAAACCACTGATCTGTATTAAGTAACTAGCGACCTGACCAGTCTTCTCACGGGTAATAATTACCCGCTAGTGCCCGCTACTATTCCACCATAATATATTGTTTTGTTATATTATAAGGGAGAGTCCGGCAGTACGGGCCGGCATCCAGTACCGGCCAGTTGCTATTTCTAAGATTATATAACAGCTAACGCTGACACCATTAGCTCCATTTAAGTAGTTCACTTTGACAAGTCTATGCCCAAAACGGCGGCGACCTGTCAGCTACCGACTAACTGTCAGTGCAAAGAATTGCGTTGCGCGCGGTGACATTCGTTACACAAGTATTGTACCGGGGGTGATAATTGAATATTATTGGAATATATCGACAATAGTTAATCGTGGTATGTATTTATTATTTATATAGCTACAATAATAATGTTTTAATTGATGCTTTATACGTAACATTTTATAATTGAGCGATCTCGAAATTTTATTTCGCTTCCTCCAGTACGGGCCACGAAATTGTCCGTCAGTACCGGCCACTGGTTGAGTTTATTTTAAATGGTTTAATTTCTTTATAGGTACATAAATATGTTAGATGATGACAATGGACGTGAAAGGAAGACAAAGAAGCGCACCTGGGATCCTGTCATAATGCATAGAGCCGTGGAAAAGTTTTAAGTAGGCACAGAAATGAATGCGCGTCAGGCTGAGATTCAAAGTACCAAGAATGACTTTAAATGTAGAATTAAAGCTATTGAAAATTATAAAGAGAAAAATAATAAAGCTTTAAGCCTGCTATGGGTCGTTTCCACGACTCATTCTCGCCTGAACACGAAAAAGTGTTGGCAGAACATATTAAGGATTTAGACAATAGGCTAATGCCCATAAGCAAACTTTTAGTAAACTTTTCACGGTTAAAGATAAAGAAGTTAACAAAAAAGGCAAGGATGTTTTGCTATCAGGCAACGATACCGACAAAAAAGACAGGAAAAAGAATGAAAACTAGCTCCTTTTTCAAAGAAAGATTTAGGAAGAAATAATATGCCCTCTGTGCCTCGAATCTCATAAAGAGGATTGGATTCAGTGTGGAAACTGCAAGATTTGGGTGCAAAAGGCTTACGCAAACATTTTGGAACTATTAAACCAATAAAATATGTGATTATTGCCTAGTATAAATGGTATTTGTTTCTGGCCCGTACTGGAGGACAATTTTTTTACTATTAATTTTTAGTGTCTTTAGATTTTATTAATAAATTTGATTCTTTCCAAATATATTGATGTTACATTATTTTTATTTATACACTATGAGTTATTTTACATAAATCAGCAAATATATAACATATTACTTTGGAGATTTTAATTTTATACCAAATAAACCTTAGGGTGGCGGTACTGCCGGACTCTCCCCTATCTCAAGGGGATAGGCAGAAAGGTCCCAGGCGGCTTGACGTTTTCCAACATTTTCTACAATCATCGTCATATTTCAACCAATTTACACAAAACCCTAACAAATTAGTAATGGTGTAATTAAAGTATTGGTGAAAACAGCATGAAAATATTTTAGTAGTTTTGAGTTTATCGTGAACAGACAGACATACAAACGCGGCGGGAGAATTGTTTTATAATATGTAGTGACAAGATAACTTGGATAAGACGAGGGATATTAAATAAAGGACCTTTGTGCGAGCTTTGTGCGTGTCGGGTCCCTGCTAAATAATAAAGCGCTTCGGAATGGAAATTCTCGGAATCTAAATAAAATAAGCCCTTGCCTATACTTTACAGGGACATTGGATTATGGATATTGGATATATCGAACTCCGCATCGCTCGGCAATACGTATTTTATCGAGAACGTAGAAGGAACCATGATGTACTTAGATAGGGCTATGACGAAGATCGCCAATCTACGATCAACTTCTTGCTGTAACAGAACGTTGACCGTAAGTAAACGAACAGACTTTAGGTTGCTTTCTGTTTACCTACTCTTTTTAATATTCAACTCTTATTTTTGTTATATCTTATAAATATTATTTTAAAAATTGTCCTATCGTCATAGTTTGAAGGTTCGATGAAAACTTCATACTTAAGGATTACAAGAGCAGGCACAACGCGCGCACTGAAGGCCACTCATATGAACATGAAAGCTTCGGTAAATATTTGATGCGATAAAGTAGACCTATTATATCCATGATATTGCTAAAAGCAAATATTATTGTCCAGGTAACTCTGAATGGAAAATAACTCTACAAGTATGGATATCTTTATCGATCCTCCATTTTTGTAGCATTTTGAAAAACAATACTTGAAATGAATATTTACCAACAAAATATTTTTGTAAACTAGGATCAATTTTACCGAAGTTTTTGTAAATATCCAGTCTTAAAATCTAACAGGAGGAACAATTGAGACCGGGATTTTGCTATCTGCAACCCCAATACTTAGGTGTGGAAAATGTGGCAGAGCGCTGATTTTCAGCTGTGACCTGGGTGGCGTCACGGCTATCTATACTATCTATACTAATATTATAAAGCTGAAGAGTTTGTTTGTTTGAACGCGCTAATCTCAGGAACTAATGGACCGATTTTAAAAATTCTTTCACCGTTAGATACGTATATACGTGATCCTTGAGTGCTATATGCTATATATTATATACCACGGGCGAAGCCGGGGCGGACCGCTAGTATATAAATAAACTAAATAAAATTAATTAAACTAACGAAACTATTTAAAAATATGTACTTAGTGTTATTAACCTTTTAATAGCACTACATATTTTTAGACTTGTCTTTACAGACTGCATACACAGAGAACTGGAGTCTGAAACCAAGATCCTACGAAGTAAAGTCATCCAATACTTTTGTATCATTTTGAATAACTACCAAAAGCCTCCCTAAGTACCTACCACAGTAGGTAGATCGGGCAGTTCACGTCCCCGTATTGATTTTCACTCGAGTTATCTTCTCATCTCGCCACGTCGCGTTGTGCGAACGACTGATATCGGGTTGTTTATTGATGTTGCCCCTATAGCTTTTTTATTCTCTTTTACACGTGTCTGATTTTATGGTTCCGTACTCGAAGGGTAAAACGGAGCCCTATAAATATCACTCCGCTCTGTACATATGTCACACATATCTATACCTCGTAGACGGAACGAGATATAGTTCTGTTTGGATCATATTCGTTATCAACCAATAGACGTCAACTGCTGGATTGTCCAGCAGTGGACGAAATCCATGTTCAGCCTGGACATAGATTTCTTGTAGGGAGCTCTTGCGACTCGACTGATGTCGTAGTGGAGGGTCTGTCATTTTCTTAGTTTCTCTATTATCATTCTTTATTACTTGCACCAGATTCTGCGTATTTTATAAATTCAAACAAAAAATGTCTTCAGAATGGAATAAGTTTTTATATGTTGCCTGTAAAAAACCTCTAGGTACTATGGGATGGGTTTTAACCATTTTAACGTGGGTAAATTACAGGAAATAGTCAAACATCTGTAACGCGAACAAGAAAATGTTAAAAACAATTTTTTGCCACCACGATCACACTTGACTGGAGCGACTGCGATTGATTCTGACGATTTTACTCTAGCGTGACGCTACGCACTTCCGGTAGACGACAAAACTTCCTTTGGAAAGACCGAAACAATCAGTAAAAATAAAAAAAATGCAAGGCAGTCTTTGGGGACTGCCGATAGAAGTGAAAACTGAATTAAAGTTTAAACAGTATACATACGAGTATAGCTCATGGGAAACGTTCGGTGGCGATGACGCGAGTTCCATGATTTTTGTTCACCCAAAAAGTGCTCAACGCGCCGAAAGAAGTTTTCACTTCAAAATATACCTAGTATGATAAGTACCTACCTAAGTAGTAAAAACTGACAAATCTACAAAGTCAACTAAGCATTCTGAAAAACTTTTTAAGAGGACATGCAATCATGGCTGCAATTAACATTGACCAAAAAGTTGCATTACTTGGTAGAGTCACTTGAGCAGCTGCAAATAGCAGACCTAAGGGTGACGATTGACGGGTATTCAAATGAGTAAGTATTTTGCACATCGGCGATGGTGAAGAGTAATCTCTTCGATGTCATCGCCGGCAATCATCGTGCATGCATCCACACGATCGTCCGTAATCATTTATTGAGCGGCTAGCGGAGCGAATTCCCTTTGATGCATGCCCAAAAACCGACAAGTCGCCGATCGCCACGACTACTGCCGATTGTGACGGCGATGATCGGCGACTACAAGCGATAAGCCCTATACACGATTGTGAAGAGGAGGTCTAGTAAGTATCTAGGAAATGTCATGGACATAACCAAAAGTAGAATTCGCATACCAGCACTTTGGAACCCCAAAGTCTATCGGTTCTTCGAATTATGTGCTCTGTGTACAATGCTATGTGACAATGGGCACATTGTTACTCCAGTTATATTACAGATCTCTGTATCTACAAGCTATATTTTAAGAAAAACTAAACCGTCTTCAATAGGTATACCACAAAATTTGAAGAGTTCCCTCGATTTCTCCAGGATCCCATCATTAGTTCCTGATTTCTGACCTGATGACCATGGGACCACCTGGAAAGTATACCCTTTCAAACAAAAGACGAATTATCCAAATCCAAAAAGTGCACGCCACTTGTAATAGAGTAGAGGAAGGCCAAAGAAAAGATGGACGGAATGTGTGAAAGAGGAGAGGTGTACGTGTACAAGTATAAATTAAAAATTTAAAAACCCCCGACATTCGCCATTTTGTGGCGGCGGCCATCTTGGATTTGCATAGTGCTATTTTACTAGTCAAGCCCTTTCATTTGATACCCATATTAAGTGAGTTGTGAAAAAATATGTAATCCGCCGTTTTGTAGCGGCGGCCATCTTGGATCGATTTTCATCAAACATAGCTAACAACACTCTCGACTAATTCACTTTTCAAACAAAAAAAACCGCATTCAAATCGGTCCACCCGTTTGAGCGCCACACGGGAACAGACAGACAGACACACACACACACACACACACACACAGACACGTCAAACTTATAACACCCCGTCGTTTTTGCGTCGGGGGTTAAAAACAGGTGAATGATGCGTTGACGTATAATAGAAGTAGAAGAATGTTGTGCCGAGTGCCGACCTCACATATCTAGCGTGGGATAAGGACAGGACAAAGAAGAAGAAGACGCCATTGCTTATCGGCTTTACATAGTAAGCATGTGTACGGAAGTCGCATCATATCTACGGCGCGTACCATTAAAAAAAGATTAGGTAGGTAAAACTGATGCTACGGTCGACACATTTTTTTTTAAACATTCGTGCGTGACTAAGTGCGAGGTGGCCTCTCAAAGCTAACGAGATACTATGTAGTGGTCATGTACACTACTAAGTGAACGTGATTTTGTAGTTCAATTAAAAATATATGCGTTTTATTTGTAGAAAGAAGTTTTGTTATAATTTTTGCGATACAGCATAGACAGGGTATCCAGCCACACAGTCGTGTGTCAGCCAACGTCCTTATTTTTCACGCGTGTTAGTCATTTATGATAATATTTTATGTATGTGGGATTCTTTATACCCTCGAACCATCCCAACAACGACGATCGATGAGGTGTCTATCGATTCGTCGAAAGCAAGCGATGGATTTAGGCTAGGTTTAGTTTTTCTTGGTAGTTGTTATTTAAAATAAAAACTCGCATGCCATATCTTCTTTAATTTTATCATCTTTCATACCTATGTTTAAAAAACCGGTCAAGTGCGTGGCGGGCCACGCGCACTGTAGGGTTCCGTAGTCACAATCCTCGAAAAACAGATATAACTCCTTACGAAAAACAGATATAACTCCTTAACCTGTGAACCCTACTTAGCCATGGTAGTTTTCCTTTAAAATTGATTATATATACTACTTGTGAGTTTTTTCAAGTTCCTACTATATAGGTACTGCCATTTGGCTGACACTTGACTGTAATAAAAATTAGCACTTTAAAACATCATATTTTACAAACGGATCTAGAAATCGAAAAATGATGTTCCCACACCCACAGTACTTTTAAAAGACCTATTCACACGAGGTAAACGAGAAAAAAAATATTCATCCCCATTTTACATGTAGGGGAGCTACTCTAAAAAAAATATTTATCAAAATTTTATTTCACCACTTTGTCGGGGTGATTAATATTTATACCCATGCCAAATTACAGATTTCTAGCACTAATAGTCTCTGAGATTAACCGAGGACGGACGGACAGACGGACGGACAGACATGGCGAAACTATAAGGGTTCCTTGTTTACTACGGAACCCTAAAAATAACCTAACTAACTACTCTTTATTTTGCAGGTTGTTGGTTTAGATAGATAAATACATATACCTATAAGGGATACGTAAGGTAAATCGAATAGGACGAACTCCCAAATAGGTACTTCTGGAGATTCTAGGCTTGGAAAATACGCAGAAGTTATTTTTGATTCCGCATTATCATATTGCGTCAGGTGTAATGAAGCCACTTGTTCTTTGTACCTGCTAAGTATCTAGAATTTAATATTAGGTAAGAGGTAGAGATAATCGTGCTCTAATGGTGACCTTATTAAAAAATGTTGCTAAGCAAATGGTTTGCGGCTTTCCGTTTGCCTCCCTAATATAATATTTTAAATGGAGCGTTCATACAACGCATAGGTACTGTACCTACACAGTTTGCTGCGTTTCGCTTGCCGTATCGTATAGTCAGCGGCCGGTTTGCAGCGCATTGATAGCCTAGCCGATTCCTTGAGCCAAAACTACAAAGTTTGCGGCTGACTATAGCCGCAAACTATTTGCCCAATGTGTATGCAAGTCAGTAGCTGAATTATTACGGCTATCATGTAAATTGGTTAGTATTAGTTGACTGACGATAGCAGTATCAAGTCAGCACTAGCCGAACTGAGTCAATCTAAATCAGTTTCATTCCGCCTTATCAGTATAATATAAGTATCCCGCGGGAACTCTTCGATTTTCCGGGATAAGAGCATTCACTAATACGTCTCCAGAATGAAAACTATAATATGTCTGAATAATGAAGAAATGATGTCAAATGTCAAGATCATTCATGATCCAGACACTTTTTCAAAATTTTTGTCTGTCTGTCTGTTTGAATGAGCTTATTTTCGGAACGGCTGAACCGATTTTGTCAGGCTTTTCATAGGCAGGTAGAGAATTATACAATGTACAACTTAGGCTGCTTTTTATCCAGGAAATATTAAGAATTTCTGCGAAAAAAAAAACTGTTGATATTAGAGAGAACATATTTAAGCAGTTATAGGTCAGTTTTCACGGCCTAACTTATCTGCATACTTAGCTACTAAAATATAATAATTATATCTAATAGAAATAATAATTTTTTTTTTTAGTTTCTTAGCCTCATTAGCCAGATTCAATAAGGCGAGGGAGTAACTCTGTGGAGTTACTTATACTTAATGTAAGTACTTTAATAGGATTTTAATTTACCTGTTAAATTATTTAACAGGTACCTAATTTTAGCAAAAAATCGAACGCGAAAAAAATACGCGCATCCTACGAGATAGGTAAAGGTTCAATTTCATATTTTATATTTACACTAGGTAAATAGGTAGATATATACCTAATTGTAAGGCAATTCTATTGTTTTTGATCCTTATTAAATTACATTTAAATAAAATTCATATAGCTTATTAATGTCCTTTGTCCTAAAATCGAATTTCGCGACAACGGCATCTGTCTTAGCGAACATCGCGCATAGGTAGGTAGAATAAATAAAAATATTCTTGGCTATTCCTTTACAATTAAATGGTTCCTTTATCAATTCGGCTATTCTTTATGCCCTCTTTCCCTTCGTTAACACTTAACCATTAGAATATTCCCAGTTATTTTCGTAACAAAGACGAAAATATACTGGAAATCTTCGTCGGCATAATAAAAAATATTTTACCGTCAATCCTGGCTTAAGATGTAGTGTTGGCATGGGTGAAAAAGGAAATGCTACACTGCCACTTCACTGCACATTGAGTAAATTACAAAACAAAAAGTCCTTTTAATTAATATCGAGTAATAAAACAGGCGCGAAAAATCGGTAGCGCCCGACGCATGGTTCGATTATGTTTTGGTCGGCATTCGGGAAGGGTCGGCACTCGGCCCGCCTTCCCTCCGTATTATCGACTTTTACTACAAAGACTACTTCTAGCGCCATCTGTTAACAATACACTGAACTGTTTCATAACACCTTGAAGTTCAAGTAAATTTTTTATTAAATTGAAATTTTTAAACAATGATGTTAATTTTTAATGTAGGTATGTATAATTTTTATATTGATTTGCTAAATTGTAGTTGTTATTTTGTTCTAATGACTTCAGTAATTTGTTCTCTGTGGGCGATACTAATGACATCTATAGGCGTTTTCATTAACAACTTCGCGTTATCAATCGACTATAATCTACAACTGACAGTTTACGTCCACCAATGAGGAGCTACGTTTTTACGCAAGCGTAGTGGAAAGGGAAGATTTCACTCCATTGAAAATAATCAGTAGGTTGGAAACCGGTACGTTTGTTTGGTGCGTAAGGTGTTTTGTCTGGGTTGCATAGATTTGCGAAATTTTCATCCGCCCGACCGCCTACACGTTTTTTATAAATAAACATTCGTGTTTAGTGCAAGTTATTGACTGGATTTGTGAGGCAAAATGACCAATGCACCGGTAAAGAAGGTCCCCATACATTTACAGGTGAGAAGGAACGTTTGTTAACGGCTTTGCGCAACCTGTTGTTTTTGCGTTTTAATAATTTCTAGACGCGATTTTATAACAGTTTTGGAGAGAATTATGGATTTTGCTTCTTACTGGAGCCGGTAGTTATAATATTTATAGTTTGAAAGCGTAATTCTGCGACCCAAAAAGAGGTTCACAGATTAGTCGCATGCGAACTTTAAAATGCGAATCATCTCTTGGGAAAACTGACCTAATTTTTCAATAGAATTAGATTAGGTAGTGCTCCCGTCTCTTGGCAGTGTACCTTTGCTCTGGTTTATATTCGTAGTACAGAACAACGGTTCTGAGATAATTTCAATATTTTTACACATATTATGTAGGTAGATATTATGAGGTAAATTGTTTTGTTATCGCTTTTTTTATTACCTACCTCATAGCTCCATTTATCGGATAACAGTATTGTAGGTACCCACCGCGAGATGACTTAATAAATGTAGGTAGTAGGTAACTATGTAGGTAGTAGGTACCTCTACCACTACTCCTGCCAGTAAAAATAACTGTTGACATACTTAATCAACGAATAGGCCTTCCTTCTATATGTCAGTACCATCGATGGTCAGTACCTACATACCTTTACTACGCAAAATCTTCCTTTAATTAACTAGGTGGGTAGGTAGTTAATAGATACCTACTTTAAACATTTATCGATAGTTTAGGTTACGAAATATTAAAATCTGCGTCTTTATGAATTTTACTCCTCACTTGTGGGATAGCCTTTACCCGAAGATTAAACTTCGTTTGCACAGTTCGTTCGCATAATATTGATAATGTCGGTAGTTACACAAAATCACTACGACAGAAGACATTATCTACAGACCACATAGGTATAAGGTACATACCTACTTAAACCACTTAAACTAAATAGTTTAAAATCTGTGTTTAAAATATAGGTACTCTTTGTATAGGTAAGTACCTAATACCTATACGAGTAGGTAACATAACAACGATCTGAGTAAACATAACTGGAGGCGCAAAATCACCCCGGCCCTGTTAGCATTTGTTTAAGGCAATAGGTATGTTCATAGGAACAACTTAAGATAAGTATAATAAAGGATGAATTGTGAAGAGGCGGGTGAACGACCCCGTAACGTGCTCCCAAAGGGTCTAGGTTGGCAACAGTTCGTGACATGCGCAATGGTGGCGGGGCTCAGAGGGAACAGATCGACCTACAAAACTCATTACGTTCATTGGATATGATGGACAATGATATAGAACGCAGCATCAGGGCTATTTCGTAAAAGAGATGATCCCTTCATTCGCCACGTTCAAATCGTGAAACGTTCAAAACGATTTATGGTTTTGGAGAAATGCGTGGCCAAACATACCTACGTACTTACATGCATCTATATCTTTTACATTTCTTTGAAAGCCCTTTTGTCTATACTGCGTCTTTCAAAATATTAAATACCTACATATAGGTACCTACGCGTCGAATTGATAATCTCCTTTTTTTGAAATCCGTTAAAAAGGTGCCTATGTTTCATCTAATCTAGGATCAAATCAGAAGTGAGAAGTAAATCACTTTATATTTCACACATTAAAGCAGCAATGTACATCGAACTTATTCGGTGGTTATAATTTCCAGTTGGTAACTAAGAGAATAAGTATTTAAATATCACTTGCTTTAACGGTGAAGGAAAACATCGTGAGGAAACCTGCATGCCTGAGAGTTCCCCATAACGTTCTCAAAGGTGTGTGAAGTCTGCCAATCCGCTTGGCCAGCGTGGTAGACTATGGCCAAAACTCTTCTCACTCTGAGAGGAGACCCGTGCTCTGTAGTGAGCCGGTAATGGGTTGATCATGATGATGATGATGAACTAAGAGAATAGCCCTACTGGTCCAGCGGTAGACGTGTCTCGGTTGATGAAGAAGAAGCCGCTGGATATAAGCGGCACAAGGTCCTGTTTCGTGGTGATCCTCGCAAGAAGCATGCGCCTAGCAGTGGTTGAGATGATGATAAAGTTCACAAACACCTGGGTATTGATCACAGCGCTCCTTTGAGTAACCTTATACCGTGCCATGACAAGACATCGATCTAATCCTACCATTGGGTTCAGACACGCTCCGACGCAGATCAAAGAAGCGTTTCACAGTTTAACGCATGTATACATCTCTATTTCATGCGAGTACGCAGGTATTCGACTTTTTTGAAGTCGGTTAAAAAATTAGGACGTTATACGTTACTAGCTTTTGCCCGCGGCTTCGCCCGCGTGAATCTCGGTTTTTCACAAATACTGAGGGAATCGTGGTACGATTTCTGGTTCCCGTTCCCTTTTCTAACCGTTGTTACTTTCAAGGAAGTTCACTATAGTAATCTCCGCTGCTAAAACCGAAATCTATAGATGTAGCTGTAGATTTCGGTTTTTTCAAAATCCCGCGGGAACTGTGGATTTTTCCAGGATAAGCCTATCTGTTAAGTCAGGGCATAATCTATCTCCATTCAAAATTTCAGCCAAATTGGTTTAGTAGTTGCGACGTTATAGAGTAACACACACACACATACATACACACAAACTTTATTATATTAATTTAACGAGTTTTTTTCAAAATTGCTTAAATATAAATATTTCTCGAGTTATTAACATAAAACGAAATATCATTTTTTTCCATCTTATTTTGTTAATAACAATTGCAATTTTTCACCTGCACCAAAATCCTTCACAAACATTTTTCTAGAGGTGATTCCGAATCGAATGAGCTATCGCTCATATTTTTAAAGTACTAATAGTAATAAGAGGTCACAGCACCTTTGTTGTGACTATCTCCGTACGTAATTGATGAATTTAGGTTCAGGTTAAAGAGTAACCCGATGCCAAATACGAGTATGACAGTTTGTTGTGTTATCTCTTTTGTTTATCGCGTCTTTAAAGTCTTTTAGTGGGCATTGTTCCTTCGCAACCGAATTTTTGGTTAGTTTTTACCAAATACTCAGGGGTACAAACTAGTGGCACAGAATATATAATAGTACTACGTACTAGTGGTTACTTTTCATACCGGCGCGGCGCCCTTATCGTTTTTTTTCGGTCACGAATCACGATAACTCTTTTGTTACCATATAAATAAACTCACCAGTCACCACTTAGTGCAGGTAGACTGACATAATGTACCATCGGTGAGTTGCTCTCTATCCAGTGAACCCATATTAATCCATTTCGGTAATGTAACGATCTAGAATAAATGATTATTATGAAGTTCTTTAGACGTTAGCTCTTTTATCTGCCAATGCCGTTAAGAGCAGAGATAGTTAGATTAAGGGTGAGCAGATAACGTTTCTGATTTTGATCAAGATTCATGCGAATAAAATCAAACGATTAGGAGGTCGTCTGGGAGTTTCCCTTAGACGACCTGACGCAGTGGTGAGCGCTGTGTATATGTGGGAGGTCCTAGGTTCGATTTCCGGTAGGGGCAATTTGGGATTTTATAATTTCTAAATTATCTCTGGTCCGGTCTGGTGGGAGCCTTCAGCCGTGGCTGGTTGCCACCCTACCGGCAAAGCCGTGCCGCCAAGGGATTTAGCGTTCCGGACTCCGGTACAATGCCGTGTAGAAACTAGAAACCGATCAGGGGTAGGTATGTATACATATATACCTCCTACAAGTTAGCCCGCTTTCATTTTAGACTGCATCGTCACTTATCATCAGGTGAGATTGCAGTTAAGGGCTTTGTACTTGAATAAAAAAAAAAATTGTAGATTCCCAAATTGCCCTTACCGAAAATCGAACACGCGACCCCCCACTTATAAGACACAACCCAAACCTAAAGAATCCTGGCCACCGTCCGTAAAATTAATCACACCAAAACCCGTCGTGCAGAATATAACGATTTACACAGACATTGCATTTTATAAGTCAAAAGCTTCCCACGCGATTTTGATAAAGATCTCTTGAGGGGAATCATAATGCAGTTGCACGGTGGTGACCATAGCCATAGCCCATGGGTGGTAACTGTTATAATTTATAACGTTAATTATTAGCTTGTTATTAACCGACTTCTAAAATGGAGGAGGTTCTCAATTTAGCGCATGTATAGTTTTTCTAGTTAATACAGATTTCGGAACCGATTTGCATGATGTTTAACCCCCGGAGCAAAAACGACGGGGTGTTATAAGTTTGACGTGTCTGTGTGTGTGTGTCTGTCTGTTCCCCTGTGGCGTTCAAACGGGTGAACCGATTTGAATGCGGTTTTTTTGTTTGAAAGGTGAATTAGTCGAGAGTGTTGTTAGCTATGTTTGATAAAAATCGGTCCTAGATGGCCGCCGCTACAAAATGACGGACTACATATTTTTCACAACTTAATATGGGTATCAAATGAAAGGGCTTGACTAGTAGAATAGCACTATTGCAAATCCAAGATGGCCGCCGCCATAAAATGGCGAATGTCGGGGGTTTTTTAATTTTTAATTTATACTTGTATTTTTATTCGCCAGAGGAAGTTTGCGGTTAGTAGGTCCTCAGTCCTGATGCTGCAGTGCTACTGCACTCCAAGGCTGTAGGGATTTAGGAACTGTCAATTGTGAATTGCTGTAAAACTCTAAGGGCCTTACACACTTATCAGAAGATGGTGAAACAGGCTCTAAAAAGCTTAAAATAAAGATTATTTTCAGTTTTTTTATAACAGTAAAAATATCTGAGGAGTAACATAGGAAAATATAAAAGTCGCCTCGAGCAAGAGCAAAACTTCCGGCTTCCGAGCGAAGGGGAGTCGAAGGTTAGATGGTAATCGTGAAATTCTGTGTTCTGCCCTTACCCTCCTTATAGGTTTTGCGGTTTTATTAAAAGGTACTCTCATACTTGACTTATTTGTGGACAAAATAAACGTTAACCTTGAAACCACCACCACACTACAGCCTTTTAACGTCCCACCCACTACTGGGCACAGGCCTCCTCTCTCATAGAAAACAGGGATTTAGAGCTTAAACTCGCCACGTTGCTCCGAGTTGGCGGGCTTTAACGACTATTGTCATTACATAAATATAAACTCGCGAATTACGAAGAAGCATTATAGACAGTTCACTTAAAGTTACCCATAAAGAAGGGTATCTATTTTCACCGCGAAGCATAGGGCATGCCCCTCACAAAGGGCCGTAAACAATGATTTATGGCATTGCTTACATACATCGAAGCTTTAACCACATTTCTATGAATCGATTAACTGCAGGGGATTGAGTGAAAAGTTCTGAATTAGATCTTATGACCTTGAATATTGGGTACATAATGTTTTGTAATAAACACCTTGGAAACAAAATATTGTGGTACATCGCAAAATGAGATGCGTTTATTTATTTGTCTCGTTAGAAGACCTATTTTATGGTTCGACTGAAGCCGAGTTAAAAGCTAAGATGTTTTAACTACGAGGTTCTCAGTATAGAGTTAAAACAAATAGATGCTTACTCGTAGTCAACTAAACAGCGGAGGTGATACTCACAATTTTACTGAGCAGTATATTCATTTAATTGTTGGGTTTCTACCGGTTAGCATGACCCAGAGGATTATACCTACAAGGAATAATCCAGGCTACCCTTTATCTCGGAAAATCAATGAGATTCCACTGGATTTATTAAAACCTAAATCCATACAGACGAAGTCGTGATATCAACTAACCATTTCAAAACAGAAAGAACGATGAAAATATCATTTTTGCTGTTCGGAAAATGCATTACTTTGTCACAAGATTAACAAGTCAAAGCGCGGTAGAATACAAACGTTATGCAGTTTTTTTTTCTCTCGTCAGAGTAACAAACGCTTGCCGCACGTTGTTAGTTTGCAGAGAAAATAATCGATACACAAGCGAAGCCTACTCTTCCCGTACTACTCCATCACCCCCAACCTCCTCCCGTAGACGGAGAAGAGCATCTACAGACCTGCCAACTAGTTCCAACTTTAGTTGTCTGTTTGCTTCCTTGTGCGACACTTCCCTGATGGTCAGAGGTCACGTCAGTGGACCTCTATTAATATTATAAGTATTGGATAGATAGACTGTACAAAATGACAGCTGATTCTTGTGCCGATCTAAAGCATCGTTAAGAAGGCACTAAAGATATTATTCACCGATTTAAAGGAGGAGGTTCTTAATTCGTCGGAATCTTTTTTTATATACATAATTTATGTTCCCCGGATTACTCAAATGCGCCTGGAGTCTGAACTGATTTGAAATATTCTTCTTTTGTTTGAAAGTCATGTAAATACTTCCCAGGTGGTCATGTGACCATGGGTCATCGAGTAAGGATCTGATGATGGGATCCTGAAGAAATTGAGGGTCTCTTTTTATGGTTTTGAAGTTTGTTAAATTTTTCCTAAAATAAAGCTTGTTATTTCTCAATACATTTTATCACTATTCACATTAGTTACTCTACGAGACACTGAGCGCGTCGGCCGCGGCAGCCGACTTGTTGGCCCATCTGACGATGCCTTAAAGCCCGCAACCTCGTTTCCCCAGACAACTCTGATTGGTCCTCCAGTGTAAAACGTACTCGTCAGCGCTGATGCTTTTACCAACTATAGCTTTGATGTATTGTTCTACGTCGACATGACAGTGGTGCGGCTTTTCTTGGGGTCAGTTGCCCCATTTAAATACATTATACATTATGGCACAGAATACATAACGTTACGGTTACCGTTAAAGTTAACAGGCGCATCAATTTTAATTCTTACTGTTAATTTTAAGGTTTTTGTTAGTTTTAGTGCAAACTTGTTTTTATAGTCTTGATGTGGTCATGGACTATCTTATTATAAAGGGTATGAGGGCAACGTTATCGGAATTGAAGACAGGTAATAGTAGCGATGATACTGATAAGATGCCATAAAAAACGTGAAAAAAAATTCCTGTATTTTTAAAAGTTCGCAATGTAGATCTGTGATAGCCTAGTGGTTAGGACGACCGAATTCTAATCGGAGGTCGTGGGTTCGATCCCGACCTCTAACTTTTCGGAGTTATGTGTGTTTTAAGTATTTAAATATCACTTGCTTTAACGGTGAAGGAAAACATCGTGAGGAAACCTGCACGCCTGAGAGTTCTTCATAACGTTCTCAAAGATGTGTGCAGTCTGCCAATCCGCTTGGGCAGCGTGGTAGACTATGGCTAAAACCCTTCTCACTCTGAGAGGAGACCCGTGCTCTGTAGTGAGCCGGTAATGGGTTGATCATGATGATGATGATGCAATGTAGATAATGCAATCAGCTGACGCCTGAAGTTGTGGTAGGGAACTCTGTGCGTGAGTTCGACTCGCACTTGGCCGGTTTATACAAGCACTTTTGAATATTGATTTCAGAAGGAGTATCTATACATATAATAAAATCGTAGAATTGCCGTATCTGTACATTGAAGATTTTTGCAAAATAATAACTGGGGGATGTTAGGGATAAGTAATAGAACGTAAAAAAGCTATTTTTGAAATTTTTGTCTGTTTATCTGTTTGTCTGTTTATCTGTTTGTCTGTTTGTCTGTATGTTTGTGCGCGCATCACGTAAAAACTACTGAATGGATTGAAATGAAACTTGGCATGATTTAAGTTAATACTATGGAGTAACATATAGGATACTTTTTATCCCGAAATTCAGCACGGGTCCCTTGGGAGAGGGGATGAAAGGCAAAATGTGTACTTAGCTGTAATTCGTTAACGGGTGCTCCGATTTCATTCATTCTTTTTTTGTTAGAAAGTAGATACTCTATAGACTACTGGCTAATCTCCGAAAGGCTGGACCGATTTTGATGGGACTTTCACTGGCGGATGTTTACATTTTGATATACCTAAACATCCGCCAGTGAACTTTTAACAGTTTTTAGCAAGGTATAAGCTCAAAGGAGCTTAGGAAAAACAAAATGATTCCCACGGGATTATTAAAATCAATATCCACGCGAACGAAGTCGCGGGTATCCGCTCGTGTTTTCATAAAACTTTTTATATTTACTGCGTTTAGAAGGATGGAGAACTAATGGAATAAGACTCGAGACTTTAGGTTGCATAACGCAAACAAATAAGTAATATTTGTCTATGACTTAACAATACGCCATATTTATAGCAAGTAGACGCTAGCTGAAAAACATACATAATATTTCACTTTCGCTAGTAAGTTTGTTTAACCGCACTTTCTTGTCCGGAAAATAAGAGCTTGCGGCGAGCAGTGTCTGGGAGGCGCTTTCTTTTGTTATTATTCTTATTCATGCTACTCATTTTCCTTTCCCGCCTGGTATGTAAGAGTAGTTTTATGTTTTACCACTGGCCTTTGTCTGCGGATTCACACGCGCAAAATAACTAGGTATGCGTAGTATGTTTACTATCCGTGTTTTTTTTTACCTTTGTGAATGAATGCTATCTATTATTATAGTGAAGAAGCGTCAATTACTCCCCCTCGCTAACCATTCCCCGCCGTCGCCCGCAACGTAGAACTTCTAGTAGTAATAATGTTCTCCCGACCAAATGGCCACGGCGGCCAATCTCGACCGAGGCGGAGACTAGCCATCTACGCAGGAGATATTATAGTGCACAAGTTTGCACATAGTCCGATGGGACGCCAGAGAGATTAGGCTCAGGATCGACGGCTTTACGTGTTCTCTCAACTTCTCCTAGGTGTATCTATCCACCTCCGGGCTGACACTGAGAATTTCTTGACAGAAAAACTCAATAAAACCTTATATTTTTTTTTTGCCCGAACCGGGAATCGAACCCAGACCATCGTGATCCACAGTCGAACATGCTAACCACTAGACTAACGAGGCAGTTTTATTAGAGGCACCATTATCCTAGTAATAATATGTATAGCGTTGGCCTTTTCCCGCGCGATATATGCATAGCGTTGTCCTGTCAGTAAATAGGTAAAGTCTGTTCGTTTACTTACGGTCAACGTTCGTTTACTTACCACGTTGGCCAAGTGCGGATTGGCAGACTATTTGGAGATTCTGTTTTATTCTTAAAATAGAAAAAAAAATTACAAAGTTTAAAAAATAATAAAAATAAAAGCAGAATAATAAGAGCACCTGCGCCTGTGTGACACTATGTTACCGAACGGACTTTAAGTTTCGGTGTGTCGGGAGTGTGCTATTGTAATGTAAAACGATAATGTATTGTAAAGACATAGATAACTGCTGGATTAAAACGGCACAAAATGGCGTACAAAAGATGTACAAAAGACTCGTAGATGTCCAGCAGTGGACGTATACAACTGACGACGACGACGGGCCACTTCAGCAAGCTGCCGTAGATTTGACCGTGATCAGCAATCAGCATCAGATCAGATCAGAATCAAATCAGCAATGGCTGATAGGAAGTTATTTCTAGTAAAGGGCCTAAAGTTGGACGAAAGGCGCGATACACCTACGCGTCACGCAAGAAAGAAAGGCGGTAACTGCGCAGTAATCAAACGTTTTTGACGAAACCTGTAATTTATACTCATATTAATCCACTATAATAATAATTACTTAAATAATGCTTGTGGTTTAGTAGTGCAACGGATAGGATTTATCTGGGTAGTGTAAAATTAAATACAATATTTTTTATATGAATAAATTCTTTGAATAAGTTAAGATAGGCTGATGCTGTACTTTCCTCTATCTGTGAAGTACCTACGCGCCACTGTGATTGATAAAATATGAATTATGATTGAACTGTATCACATTTCACATCACATCAATAATCATAATCACATCAATAATCTTTTGACGTCGCGTCATAACTCATAACGTCACGCCGGTCGCACGCACGAAAAAGCATGACTCATTGTCACGTACCGCATGCAAGCGGGAGCGCGGAATAAGCGATAGCAAAGGCACGATCGGCCGGCATAACCGAGCGTGCAAGCGCGAGCGCGGTACAAACGATAGGGAGGCAATGTTTTCTTATGACGTTATCACGTAGGTAAAATTATGGTCCGTACACCGACTTCACGGACAACCAATTTTTTTAGAGAGTGTTTTCATCTATTCGAATTAGAATCGGTCTATAAATAGAATAGACTATAATATGAACGCATTACGTTACATCCTGTCGCCCTGAATGGCATTCGCCTTCGGGGCGGTCCCCTACGGAACGTTTTATCACCATCTACCGTCTACCGCCCTGTAGCATGTCTGCAGTCTGCACTACGTAGGTACTAGTAGGTACTATTGGCACACGAGTAGTAAATCTACAGAGGGGAAGCTTCCACAAGCGGCCCGCTGTAGGTATACTCACACAAACACACTCACCAACGGTTCACGGACGCACGCTCGTTCAACTAACCGGTACAGTTGGTGACAAACAATGCGCATATGTGTGAGTGTACTTACAGCGGGCCGCTTGTAGAAGCTTCCCCTCTGTAGGTACTCTGTGCTATTGGTACTATATTGAATGATTCATACAATTTGTTTTATCACAACATAAATTATACAAGTGTAAATTAAAAATTTAAAAACCCCCGACATTCGCCATTTTGTGGTGGCGGCCATCTTGGATTTGCATAGTGCTATTCTACTAGTCAAGCCCTTTCATGTACCCATAGATAGTAGATACCCATATTGAGGGCGTTCAAAAAAACCGCATTCAAATCGGTTCACCCGTTTGAGCGCTACAGGGGAACCGACAGACACACACACGCGCGCACGCACGCACACTCACACACACGTCAATGGATCCATTTTAATGGAACTTTCAATGTTATAAGGAGTAACTTAGGCTACATTTAGTTTAGGTACATAAAATAATTATGGGATCCGATCCGATCCTATATGAAACCTACATATATCTACGCGAACGAAGTTGCGGGGATCAGCTAGTTTTACAATATTTCTGATCGCTAACTTTTTGTGTATTTTACAAGTAAATATTTGGCCATCTCACTGATGTCTAAAGACAAGCGACGAAATATTTACTTCAACGTACGAAATGATAGACTCGCAAAAAACTGACTGACTGCGGTTCGGTTGTGTAAAGCAACTAGAAGTTGCGAACGAAAGGAATAATTGCCTCTGGTCGCAAAAAACTACTTCGGTCAAAGTACTTAGTTACTAATTGATATTCAGATTAAAGAAGATTAAAAATTGAGGACAATGAAGCGCGACTTTTTCCGTTAACTATTAAAAAAAAAATCACTTCAGTTTTTTTTTTGTCTAGGTAATTTAGCCCTATTTCACTAGGTAATTTTGTTTGAAATGATTCCAGATTATCATTTTCTTTACGGTTGATTGCGACATCTATCCACTTGTAACTTGTAAGTGCTATATTTGCATCTGCACTCAAGATAAGATTACCGCTCGAGATGTGACTCAACCTTAAGTCGTTGTTTTTAGATTTTATTTATAAAGTACGTATATTCTGTTATGTAAACACGCCTATTGTCTATTGTATAATAGACTGTATTGTATATATTTTGTGGTGCTTATTTTATATCGGTAAATAAACAAATCGATCGAATTGAAACATCAATTTACCGTTTTGTTATTTCACTCAAAGTTACCTATTTGGATTTTGGATTTGGAAAGTTATCTTTGTGCAAATATAATTATTTATTAATTAAGTATTTTTTAAGAGGACCTTTCTTTGTTTGTTCTTCCCGGTAAAAACGAAACGATCCTTATTCCTTTTGTCTTCCGTATTTATTTTAACCCTAAATTGCGGTCGTATTTTTTGCAATTAATTATTTTTGATCACAGACGACCACTATAAAAAAATATATACAGATATCTAAGATTTTCATGCAAATACGAAGATACCATCAAAGAGGGGAAACCTAACTGACTCATACCGTTACGAGTAGGGTGAATTTTAACTTTGCAGACCAATTTACCGAAATTGTTTGCAATAATTGCAATAAATCCACTGAAATGTCTGGTGTTTTACTTTTATAATTTAAGGAGTCTAGGGGGTTGGGCTTTACGCCAACGTCAATAACTACCTAGGCGCCGAAACTTGGGGAATAAAATTGCACCCTATAAGTACCTACCTACCTATTTACTTTTTCAAGCCAATTCAACCAATACAGAGCCCTTATTCCCCATACACTATATCCCTAAAAAGTGTCTGGGCAAAGAGGCTCAGCCTCGGCCCTTGAGGCCCGCATGTCGATTGATCTAGGTCAATCAAGAAGACCCTTCGTCACTATAAATTGAACTTCAAGGCCTAAATCTAGCGAATGAGCTATGTAGGTTTATTTACTTAAAAAGAGTTCATTCGTAATTGTTCTTGTAGCCGTTGAGAGCTCGGCACTCGAAATTGAAGAACGAGTTTCTGGGACACAATGTCCAGCTAGGTATGTTCAATTTTGAAAAATATGTCAACAGTCGAAGCCAACTCAGTTGGGCATTGTTCGGAATGCTTTGAGATGTTTTCTCGTCCAAAATCCCTGTCTGAAGACAAAAGCCTTGGAACTTGTTGTTAGTGGTGACTTATGGATCCGAAACATGTCTATTCGCAAACTATCGGCCTCATAAGAAAGCTTAAGGCTGGATACAGACGGCACTACATCGTGTTCTCTGGCGATCTTTGTAAGAGTCCTTTGTCCAGCAGCAGACGTCCATCTATTGAGACAATGAGCGAACGATTTCCTTCGCTTTACTTAAGTTTTTATCAATATCAAATGTACCTATTTGAGAGCCCCCCAAATCACTTTTTTTAAATTCTAGTTTTTTAATATTACGGGTGGAATTGTAAGCATATATACCGTTTCTTTGGTGAGTATGGGTAGTGGGTATATTATTAGTATTGTATATAGGTACCTGTGTACAAAATAGGTATTTATGGTCAAGAGTCCACTGCGCGATGCCCATAAACGTTCACGTTTAGCATCGCTTTTATGATTCGACCTTGCCAATGACTGAACACAATACCTACTGACTATTTATTCAAAGGCGCGTGCCGAATGAGGATTAATCCAGGCTAATTTTGGACGTATTAAAAACGAGCACTATAACTATTCTATATTCCAAGGTCATAGTTTTAGTACTTAGTTGGTGTGAAAAGCAGCTGTCGCCTGTCACTGACGATCAAACCCTAAGGGTTTCATTTTTGTCATATTGGTCTAAAAATTATTTTAGTGTTAACGTCAAACTTAAGAATATTTTTTTTTGTTTATCATGCAGTGTGTTTACTTATGTAGATTATAAGTTTTCTAGAGTACCTACAGATTTTTTTATACGACAGCATACATACATCATACACATATGGCTGTGAGATTACCTAGAGATAAAAAAGTTACAAATGACAATGCAAAATGGTTACAGCGTTCTCGGAAGTGGTACCTACTGCAATTTAAAAATGCAATTTTAACGTCAATTCGCTGGTGTGATGGTTACGAAAAGTTGGTAGATGTATTATGTCTTCGCACTAATTCTGAGTCCTGAAAGTTAGATCAGAGTTAAGTTACAGAAGATAAATGTAGTAATTCTGGTAGTCCTAGAAGGTTACATTACCTATACATAAATATTTTAGATATACGTGTATTTTAAAGTCCCCTGTGTTTTGCCAAAAGTACAAGATAAAGGTATGTAGAGAAGTGTCATATTCAGATAACGTCAACCCAAGGGCATCTAAAGAATTCTCTTCACTCTTATAAGCGGTCGATACATCGTAAATACATAAACATTTTATCAGCGATATTGAGTGTCGACTGCTATATCTTTAGTCTTTACGACTTTATCTGTGGTGCAATTTATCCCGCACTTACGCTCAATAAAGATAATATGTTACCGAGCTATATATAAATCGGTGAAAGTTATGGATTTAACCGATTAAAGAATTTTACTTTCATAATAGCTGTATTATGAAGCTAAGCTGCATTGGGTCAAAAGAAAATAAAAAACCGAATTAACCGGTAAACAAGGAAACTTTTGATTCAATTCTTCTGTTGAATCTAATCAAAATCTAATTTCCTAAAGTAAAGGTTGCCTTTCATTTATTCATTCACTTCGGGAAATTAGATTCACATTAGTAAATAGGAAATACGAGTTTATTCGAGGGTGTGACTGCTTTTGGCAAGACAAACATTCACATCGTACCATGGTCATAGTTTACCCCACACGCATTTTAGTGTTATTCTGTTCAACAAACACTTAAATTAAATTGTGAATGACTAGTTACGGCCATTTCCAATTTTTTTTTTGTAAACTGGCATTACTTAATAAAAAACTATAATTTTAAAAATTAAACAAAACACACTGGCGTATTTAATAGTATCTAATATTTTACCAAAGGACTCACTGATAATACATGTCAAACGAGTACAAATCTCGATGGACTTCCACCCCGTTCCCATGACAAGCGTTATGGGAACAAAAATGGTCAAAAAAATTATAAGGTACATGTTTAATTTTTTTTTTTTAATCCTTATCAAATCGAAATAAATTAGTTATGATATGGTATAAAATTTAAAAAAGGACATGTAAAAAAATGGACAATAACGTATTTTTTATGAATTTTTTTCTGTCCAGCGTACCTACATCAATAATAGAGGTCAGTGTACGTAACACGATATAAAGAGGGCTTTTAGCATCAAAAATATATTAGTTCCGTTATCTCGGTAGAACATACAACGAAACTCAATACGGATCATTTCACCTTTCAACAACACAAATATCCGCCGCTTGGTTCTCTTGGCACAGTTCATCCCGTCTGCGTTTGATTTGTATTGTGTTCGAAATTAAATGAAACTGCAAGTGGGTTGGCACTGCGAATGGCAACTTTGAATTGCACTTTTTACCTAATTTTTTAACCCCCGACGCAAAAACGACGGGGTGTTATAAGTTTCACGTGTCTCTGTGTGTGTATCTGTCTGTTCCCCTGTAGCGCTCAAACGGGTAAACCGAACGAATCGATTTTCATCAAACATCAACAGCACTCTCGACTAATTCACCTTTCAAACAAAAAAACCGCATTCAAATCGGTTCACCCGTTTGATCGCTACAAGGGAACAGACACACACACATACACACACGCACGCACACACGCACGCACGCACGCACGCACGCACGCACGCACGCACGCACGCGCGCGCACACACACACACACACACACACACACACACACACACACACACACATATGTATGTATGTATGTATTGGGGGATAGTAGGGACTAGGGGGTAATTACTAGCCGTGTGAATTCGGGGTTGGTCGCCAGTATTAAAACCGGTTAACCGCTTATTATTTTGGTGATTGATTTTACAGATTTATTGTTTGACGATTACATTAATCATTTCACATGATTGATGTAAAAAGTGACACGAATATAGTTTCCGGAACTCAATTTGTAACCGAGCTTCTTTTATAACGATGAATATATTTTGATGCGTTTGTTTGCCCTAGAGAATCCTTCCATCCCCTCTCCCTAGGGAACCGTGCTGAATTTCCCGATAAAAAGTATCCTATGTATTACCTCGGCGTATAAACTCAAATCATGCCAAGTTTCATTCAAAGCCATTCAGTAGTTTCGACGTGATGCACGGCTAAGATACTGACAGACAGACAAAAATGAAAAAAATTTACAGTTTTGGCTTCAGTATCGATTATAAAGTGCCCTTCAAAAAAAGTATGTAATAAACATATTATGTATGTATAACATTAAAACTTCAAATTAATGAACATTCTCTCTCATACTTATAGTAATAGTTAGTATTCTGTGCTACCCTCGCCTATTTCATATAATCGTCTGCGAGGTTCTGGGAGGGATAACTTGAGTTTAACTCAATTTATCCCTCCCTAACCGTAGTCTAAGTGTGTTTATGTCTGGAGTATATGAAAAATCATAATGGGAGTGCCGTCACGTTTTAATTAAAACTGTCTATGGAATTATGGATGTACTGGTATAAGTATGTACTCACTCAAGTTGAAACGGTCGTAATGATAGATTTTTAATTCTCGCCGACGCAAAAACGACAGGGTGTTATAAGTTTGATGTATCTGTGTGTGTGTGTGTGTGTGTGTCTGTTCCCCTGTAGCGTTCAAACGGGTGAACCGATTTGAATGCGGTTTTTTTGTTTGAAAGATGAATTAGTCGAGAGTGTTGTTAGCTATGTTTGATGAAAATAGATTCAAAATGGCCGCCGCTACAAAATGGCGGATTACATATTTTTTCACAACTCCCTTAATATGGGTATCAAATGAAAGGGCTACACTAGTAGAATAGGACTATGCAAATCCAAGATGGCCGCCGCGCCGCCACAAAATGGCGAATGTCGGGGATTTTGTAAATTTTTAATTTATATGGTGGTAAGTTAATTTATATATTTTTGTGGTGCCGGCCATCTTGAATTTGCATAGTGCTATTGTACTATTGACTAGTACAATAGCACTATGCAAATTCAAGATGGCCGGCCCTTTCATTTGATACCCATATTGAGGGGGTTAAAAATATGTTATCCGCCATTTTGTAGGGGCGGCCATCTTGGACCGATTTTCATGAAACATAGCTAACAATAATCCTGACAAATTAACCTTTCAAACAAAAAAAAACTGCATTCAAATCGGTTCACCGCAGTTTGAGCGGTCGGTCACACACACTACACAGTACACAGACACACGCACGCACGCACGAACGAACGCACGCACGCACGCACACATACACACACACACACACACACACACACACACACACACACATACACGTCAAACTTACGTTTTTGCGTCGGGGGTTAAAAATAGATAACAATACCGACCCAAGTAGCGAAGAAATAAGAAATCTCAGAGAAACGAAGCTTTAATGATCTCTAATTTGCATGTTGCAATCAGAGAGATGTCATTACTAGAGCAGCAAAATATCCCGTAATCCCGTATCACCAGACACCAGTCGTAGCTTTTGCCAATCAGATCAATTAGCGCTGGACTTAAGTCTTATTCCTTTATTCGATAGCATCGCAATTTTTATCATTTATAACTCAACTCTTGTAGTTCAAAGACTACAAGACTAGAAGAAGAAACAGCGGCAAGTTCCAAGTTTACGCAATATAGGTACCTACTTTTTGCCGACGACATCGAAAAAGTCGCAGGGAGCCGCTAGATTTAAGCAGTACAGGATCGCGGCGTGTAGAAGACTCTACAAGAGATCTATGTCCAGCAGTGGACGTCTATCGGTTGATGACGACGACGACGACTTTTTGACCCCTTATATGAGATGTATGAGGTTGCGGATCACAAGAGGCGCAGTGAAGGATAGAAGTAACCCTTATATGACCATGAGCACTCTGTCAAGAGTGAACGAATGACAAGAAGAGTATGAGGTCTGCTACTCCACACTCTAACTCAATGGTCGCCACTAATAATAATCAAAAACTGAAGCGTGGGAGTCGGTCATGTTTTAAAAACATCATGGCGTCATAACCTCATGTTGTGGATTACGTAACCCCTCGAAGAGGAGTGGACAATGTACCTAACTCTGTATAATAGTTAATAGCCTAGATTGGAAACTATTGTTATGTCAACGCAAAAAGCTGAACTGGCAATTAAATATCACTTGTTTTAACGGTGAAGGAAAACATCGTGATGAAACCTGCACGTCTGAGAGTTCTCCATAATGTTTTCAAAGACGTGTGAAGTCTACCAATCCACACTTGGCTAGTGTGGTGGACTACGGCCTAAACCTTTCTCATTCTGAGAGGATAACCTCCCTGGCGCAGTTATCAGCGCTGTGGTCTTATAAGTGGGAGGTCTCGGGTTCGATTGCAGGGGCAATTTTGTATTTTATAATTTCTAAATTATGTCTGGTCTGGTCTGGTGGAAGGCTTCAGTCGTGGCTGGTTACCTGCACCCTACCGGCAAAGCCGTGCCGTCAAGCGATTTAGCGTTCCGGTACGATGACGTGTAGAAACCGATCAGGGGTATGCATATATCTTCCAAGTTAGCCCGCTTCCATCTTACATTGCATCATAACTTACCATCAGGTGAGATTGCAGTCATTGACTGCTGGCTAACTTGTACTTGAATAAAAAAAAGGAGACTGTGCCCTGTAGTGGGCCGGTAATAGAACGAATTGAATATTGATTCCATTATCTAATATCAGCATGCAGGTTTCCTCACCGTTAAAGCAAGTGATATACGCCCATAACTCGGAAAAGTAAGAGATCCGTGCCGGGGATCAAACTCGGCCCCCCCAAAAGGGAGGCCGATGTCTTAACTACTAGGCTATCACCGCTTGTAGTATTGGCCCAACTTAACTTTCTAAATATAGATGCACGCTGCAGATTACCCACGTGACGCTCGAGCCTCGAATCAATACTTCATCTGCCGATAACTGTTTGTAACTCAATAATTGGTTAACTTGTTAAAGGCAATGCTCTGGATCCATACAAAGTGCATCATTATCCAAGCTTGCATATACCTGGATATAATGCTTTACGTATTCCGTTAAAATAAGCCTTATTTTCATGTGTACACACCTTAACAATGCGGATGTATTTATAAAAGCCCACCATATTATTTTTTCGTAAAACACAGTATATGTTTGTGCTTACACTTGTGCACTTTAATATCATCTCAATAGTTGGCTAGTTTCGGACACCATTGAAATTGGCCGTCGAAGCCGAAATTGCCTCGGAAGGATTACCTATTTATTATTATCAGTCTCAAGTCTCAACGGAAAGTCATTATGTGAGTGCCTACAAAGTTCAAAGGCCTTTAAAAAAAAAACAATGCACCTGACGGAACGATTATGTGAAATGTCATCGTTTCTTACATCTGCGATTACAATTACGTAGTAATTACGTATTTTCTACTGCCATTGTCGGTGCATTATAACCACTTACATACGTTTGGTTCTTTCGTGTGTCATGTTTTTGACAGCTGATGATTTATATATCCATTTGAGTGGAAAGTGCGTTATTTTTCCCCGTTGCTTTGCTTTATTTGTTGAGAAACATGACATTACAAATTAAGTACATGACCACCTGTAATTTGCTGCATTACGTTCACTACCTACCTACTGTATTGTTCACATATCTCATACTGACTACTTTCAGTACTACGCGTATGTAGTTCATACCTAACTATTATGCTATCCAATATTGAAACGTTCAGGATTCCGTAAGGGTAAAAAATGAAATAAACTACTCAGTTATTTAGCTTTAGGTGTAGTAATTTGGAATTAAAATAAAACCAGCCAATTACTTACGAGTCAGGCTGGCACACCGAGGGTTCCGTACCTTGGACGTAAACGTGAGTTATTCAGTTAAGTTATTCCACCACTGTTATACCACAGTTTAAAGAAATACTACCAGTTGTTCGACGCCTTTGAAGTCGAGCGATGCCGCCGCTCGTGTAGGTATATACGTGTTCCTACGCAAATATTCAAGGGTTGTCACAAAATTGGGATTAAAATAATTTTCGTTATTATTATTCTCATATTATTTTTATTAACATAATATCATGTACATACTCATAGGTTAAAAAATTATATTGTACAAGGACATTTTTTTTTTGAGTTCCACACCCAAAGAATCTACTTAGAAAATCAATTATTATTCTGAATTATTTACTAAATATAACTTCATATAATTATAACGACAATTATGTTTCTTTGAATAAACCAAATAGGTACTTACTTACGATCAGGTAGGTAGGTAGGTACATAATGTTATCACATAATATTTTGTAGTTACACTCTATTATTCTTTGCGTTTCTACAAAATATTAAAACTTATACCTACTTTAATCAGACTAGTAGGTATAGGGCCCCCATCAACGATTTATCTTAATTGGCTTTGTATACCCTGTAATGCTTATAATACACAATCCTATACACTTAGTTAATCAGACTTTTGGGTTCAGTTTAGTAGATTTTATATGAAAACTATAGAATATAAGAATTCCCATAGTGCCCATAGTTCCACTGGTCATGTCCTTTAGAATGCAGATAGATGTATAACACATAGGCTAATTTTTATGCCAAAAAATTAATGAGTTCCCACGGGATTTTTAAAAAACCTGTATCAACGCGAACAAAGTCGCACGCATCAGCTAGTTAAGTTATAAAGTTATAAAATAATAATGAGACGTTGCCAGTTCGTCATAGACGTTGCTAGGTATGTATAACAAAAACTGATAAACTTACCTCGCATCGCGGGGAAATCGGTGAAATTTTAGACCCTTGTTCTGTTTAGAATTCGTATAGCATCCGTAGACAGAACAGTAATGCACCATTTTATGACAGAACTTACTAAACTACACTTGAAATATTTATAAACACGCTCACGTAAACCCTCGTCCATCAATCACACAGACTACGCGAATCTGTGTGCAGGAGACCGCGCCGCCCGCGCTCCGCAACCCACCCCACCGTTGCTCTGTACAAGTACATTCGTAATTGGACTGTATATTTCAAGGCTGTGGTTATACTGTCCACAAAGATAAAAATAAAATCCCTTTTGTTTGTAATTTTAATTGTTATAATTTTTAGGTTAATATACGAACGGGTTAATAACGAATAATTACTATTTCTTCTGTTAAGTGCTAAGTTTTATATAGTATTTTTTTAATTTTGTGTACCACAAATCCAGAAAAAACAAAAATAACAGATCAACAAACAAAAAAGATTAGAAAAATATGTGAAAAAATAGTTACAGTCAGGAAATATGAGAAAAAGGAGTGATTATTGTGATGCCGCCAGTTGAAACCGCTGGACAATGAACGCAAGAAAGATTTTAAGACCAAAGAGACCATAGGTAGATAAAGACCATAAAGCTTAAAAATCGTCGTGGTAATGCATACTAATGTATGTTAATATAGGACATTACCACGACCACTCTGCTAAGAGTGAATGAATGAAGAATGATTAAGGGAAAATATAAAAAAAAAGCAAATTCACGAGATAGCAGAAACCATCAGTCGAATGGAAACCGTATCGAGTGCGAAAGTAGTGTATTTTCTCTCGTTCTGGTTTTTCTGCTCGACCAGTAACTGCAGTTTTTATTGATCGAGACTCGTTTTCATCTAGACGACAACAATTCCAAACCGAGAAATATAGTTTCTAACAAGTATTCTAACATTTATATCGATAGGTATAATATGAAACTACTAAATAGTAGATAGGTACCTACTTACGTCTATGTTTGTTCGTCTTTTTTTATTCATCTACAAGCGATCTTGATGCAGTCTAAGATAGAAGCGGGCTAACCTGGAAGAATTAGGCAGTTTTGACGTGATAACGTCTTATAAATCGATGAACGCCGGCTACACGCACGAAAAAACATGACTCATTGTCATGTACCACGTGCAAGCGAGAGCGCGGAACAAGCGATAAAGAAGGCACGATCGCCCTTAGCGTTCGGCTTGTGACGCATCTATCTCTCTTTGTTTTCATATGATGTTATCACGTAAAATTACTTATATTCCGTAAACCAACTTTACGGACAACCAATTTTTTTAAAAATTAAAACCATTGGTTTCTACGTGGTTGGTTTCTACGTGGCATCCTACCGGAACGCTAAATCACTTGGTGGCACGACTTTGCCTGAGAAAACTTAGAAATTACAAATTCCCAAATGCCTCTGCCGGGACTCGAAACCGGGTCCTTTTGTTATTTCAAAAAATTTATTACGAACCCCCTAAACTATTATTATTTGTACCTATCTCAGGGGAAAACAAAGGCAGGACTAGGTTAGTTCTAATATGCAATTAAAAATATAATAGCAAAATAATCGATCAATCAATTTGTTTATCTCTCAGATACTTATTTGAATGACCTAAGTCGCTTCTAAGAATAATTCAAATGTTATAAACTACCAAGAATCCAATGACAGTTCTGTTTAAAAAAAAATAAAGGGTCGACAAACGTAAAGCTTATTTTTCTTCAATGATATTATGTTTAACACTTTCTATTCATAAGACAGATGCGTGCTTTAGTTGCAATTTGGCGGCTAGAAATAGTAAACAATAACAGCTGAAAACAAGCTGAAAACATGAACAGTGAAGCGAACTATCGACAAAAAATCAGCCAAGTGCGAGTCGGGCCTCGCTCTTTCAGGGTTCCGTACATAATTATGAACAATATAATATTTTGGGTCTAAGAAATATTTAATTTCCGAGTTAGACATCGCAAGAAACCGTGAAAGAAAAACGCAAAATAAGTTCGTTTGTTTTGGTCACAGCTTATAAACTATTTTATGAATCGTTGTTTTCAATATTTATTGTACAAATAGAGCATATAGTACATAATATACCGAAATATCATATTCCTAACTAGTTTAGTTTTTTAGATAGCCCCCGTCACAAAAATGGTCTAAAACTGACAATTTTGATGACCCCCCATTTCCTTACTTTTTAAGCAAAAAATTAAAAAAATATATATTCGTACTTTACTCAATGAGCTCTAAACAATGATACCACACAAGCTAAGGTAAGAAAAAAAAAAATTTTTTCCGGCTCCTTTCTCATGTATGGGAGCCCCCCTGAAAAATAATTTAATTCAATTTTTAATTCAATATTTGATTTTGGGTCAACGTTTTACACCAAATACCAAAATTTCAGGTTTGTAACTCATTTCGTCTGCGAGCTAGAGACCTGTGACCGGCGGACAGACGGACAGACAGACAGACAGACAGACAGCCGAGTGACATTAATAGGGCTCCGTTTTTACCCTTTGGGTACGGAACCCTAAAAAAACAGCCGTTTATCGACTTTCCACCGAACAATAATAGCTAACCAGTTAAACAGTGAAGCGAACTATCGATAAAGAAAAACTGCCGGTTATCGACTTTCCACCGAACAATAACAGCTAACCAGTTAAACAGTGAAGCGAACTATTGATAAAGATACAGTGTCGCATATCCACTGGCCAATAACAGCTAATAAGTTAAACAGTGAAGCGAATTATCGATAATGATACAGTGCCGCATATCGACTTTTCACTGGCCAATAACAGCTGAGCTAACAAGTTAAACAGTGAAGCGAACTATCGATAAAAAGAGACAGCCCCGGTTATCGACTTTCCACTGAACAATAAACAAGTTAGGGAGTGCACCTTCTATTTTCGGCGACGCATTTTCAGTTTCAGCCGGCGAGCCACGCACGCCGCCGCCATATTGGCTGTCCGTTGCGCGGATTTACGTATTTCTCATTAATTCATATAAATCTGTGAGGAAATGGCCGCTGCGGGAACGAATTCTTTGTCCGGGATCAATATAAAAGTGAGATTTTGTGCAATCGTTTGAGTTTTTCAAATCGAACGCGAAATATTGTATTCGGAATATTTTGCGCATTGAATCATTGTATGTACCTAATATAGTAGCGTGTTTTGCAAAAAGACAACTTTCATCAGGGCTCGGAAAGTAGAAATTCGGACGCGAGCTCATAAAATTTTTGGGTCTAAAATCTAAATTCGAACGTAGAGATTTTTCTCTGAGTAGAGAGTCTTGATCTTGACTCTTTGTCTTTATACTCAGTTACCTTAATTTTTTTCAGATTTTGGCAAGTATTTCTTACTTTGATTTTATATCTGCGCCATACATAGTTAATTATATTGTAATCGTTATTATTTTCTAGTTTTTTTACTCATGACGAACGGAACGGTAGGTATATGCGTTTAACATAGGAGATAGTTTGTTTGTCTGCAGTAGTATATAGCCCATCTAATTCTTGAGGACTGGGGATCCGCCGACTGTGAAAGATACTATGGATGTCAACTGGTATATACCTACTATGTATACTCCAGATTCGAACTCCTTAACCTCATGATGCAAGGGCATTTTAAGTACGGTTTTTGCGTACGGTACGGTTTTTACGGTTGCGAGGATAAACCAAAACTATACTTTAAAAAAAAGCTGTGATAGCCTAGTGGTTAGAACGACCGACTTCTAATCGGAGGTCGTGGGTTCGATCCCGGGGCACGCACCTCTAACTTTTCGGAGTTATGTGCGTTTTAAGTATTTAAATATCACTTGCTTTAACGGTGAAGGAAAACATCGTGAGGAAACCTGCATGCCTGAGAGTTCTCCATAACGTTCTCAAAGGTGTGTGAAGTCTGCCAATCCGCTTGGCCAGCGTGGTAGACTATGGCCAAAACCCTTCTCACTCTGAGAGGAGACCCGTGCTCTGTAGTGAGCCGGTAATGGGTTAATCATCATACTTTTAAAAAGGCTTGTCCTGACTTCATGACTGATCTATCAACGTACAGCCTAAACTTTTATGACGTAGGCACGCACTAAGAAAGGATTATTACAAATCCTACCATTTTTCAAAAATACCTATCTAAGAAAATTGTTATTTAGGCCTTCAGTTAAAAATAAATCAGGAAGCGCTGCAGATCGTCGTGGGTTATTTTTAATTTTGTCTTGTTTTTTTTAATAAAATCAAACTTTACTGCGATTTATTGTAACCCTTGTATACTAACAACTTTTTTTTTTTCAACAAACAATAAACAACATTTTTTTCTCGGCAATGGCTAAGTAGTGCGCTCTAAGGTTTGAGTATAATATGAATAGACTCACTGAGTGCTAACTACACCCGGAACCTCCATTGGATTTGAGGACCCCACACCTTTGCCGTCTCCTTGTAAGACTAGGCGCACCATACGTATACAAGGTTTATTTGTAAAACCATTAAGTTTTGTGTCGTAGATAAGTTATGGCAATGTAATGCGCACTTTCACACATTCCCATACATTTATGACACAAAGTTATTAAAAGTTGCCTGCATGCCTAGCCTTATTTTAGGACAACTCTGATTGAATCTTTAGGATGAGATTGTTGTCAAGTGCGAATGTCAATAGTAAGATGCGATGTACCTAATGGTATTTTGGTATTTTATAAACTAAAGTCGAGAACAATGGACCAATGTAGAGTCTGTGACTCTGTACTGAGATAAGGAATGATAAATATTTACAGTTGAGTTTACCTATCAACAATTATTACCAGGATTCTAAGTATCCTAGATCACTCCTTGTATAATCCGCTACCCGCCTGGCAAAGTCCCGTCAAAACCGGTTTAGCTGTTCCAAAGATTAGTCCGGAAAAAAGCTAACGTGTAGTTGGGTAATGGGTTATGTTATCAATACTTTACTTATTTGTAGGACGTAGGTATATCCATAAGAAGAAGCTAAGAAGATTCTTAACCATTATAATTCTGTTTCCAGAGCTCTCAAAATCGGTTGCTCATCAAAAATGGCCAAGTGGTTAACTATGACGGGATGGAAGAAGCCGATGTCTACATTGAAGATGGCATCATCAAGTAAGTTTTCCGATTCTCATAAACACTTCGCCCAATAGGGGTCCACTGCTGGACACACAGAAATATTAATAATAAGGCATTAGAACTGCTGTGTACCACTTCAAACTATACGTGTCGCCGCCTTACTACATACACATAGTTCTACGCATTCACGCATAGGTACACATTTACGCTTAATGCTGTGTAGACAGAATTAAACCGTAGGATTAGCGCATTAAGGTTGCAAATATGTTCATCCGCTTACCTCACACATCGTTGCGCATGCGACGTCCGCGTCCTCAGCACGGCGACAAGTTCATGCGTACACAGCATTTCTAATACCTTATTATTAGAGGATTTCTGTGGTTGAACATAGTCGTTCTCTATATGTTTTTAAAGCTACGTATACCCCGCCCTTTGCTAATTTAGCTTCCCGACTCGATGAGCTACGTCGGTTGCTCTGGTTCTTGTACGGATCTCCTCATTTCTGGTACACATTTGATCACGTAAATAAACTCCGAGCATACCTAACTCTCTCCATTAATTTTCATAAACACTAACTTCTACGTAACCAAACCAATTGGAAATTCCAAAGTTAGCAGGTTGAGTGTGTGCGTGAAAACTCTTCACTGGAGTTATCGATAATTAGGTATTTATTTAAAGGTCATCATCATCATCATCATGATCAACCCATTACCGGCTCACTGCAGAGCAAGGGTCTCCTCTCAGAGTGAAAAGGGTTTTGGCCATAGTCTCCCACGCTGGCCAAGCGGATTGGCAGACTTCACACACCTTTGAGAACGTTATGGAGAACTCTCAGGCATGCAGGTTTCCTCACGATGTTTTCCTTCACCGTTAAAGCAAGTGATATTTAAATACTTAAAACGCACGTATTTAAAGGTATTTATTTAAAATCTCAATCCCCATTTTGGTACTTAAACTAAAATAAAAATTAAATAGTAAGTAACGCCCCTTTGTAATATTCACTACTCAAATTCCTCTTATACAACGAAATATGTTTAAAAATAAACGCAAAAAAGTAAAAGCTAACGTCTTGGATTAATAAAGATAATCCAGTTTATAGTAAAAGCTTTGGCTCCTCCTTTTTTCCGAATCGGTTAAAAAAAGAGGTCAGATCTAAAATATTCACACTTCGCGGTGATTGACGTGGCTATGTGGAAATTCGTTATGTGGAACAACCATAAAGAGCTTTCGTCATCCATCTATCGATATAAATAGATGTTTTCCTTTCATATGGTTAGACAGCTGTACGTATTATAATATCGGGGAAGTGCGTTGATAGAAATGGGTCGTCATATCACAGGATTATCCATGTTAAACTAACGTTGAGAGTAAATATTTACCAGATGGGGGGGGGGGGGGGTTAATAAGCTAACAAATCAACCCATTACCGGCCCACTATAACAGGGCACGAGTCTTTTCTCAGGGAAAAGGGAAGTGGAAAGGGTTTAGTTAGATCGTAACTCGTAGTCTAACACGCTGGTCAAGTGCTTTTGAGAACATTTTAAAGAACAATGACATTTAATTGCTTCACATCTAACTTCACATAAATCCAAAATGTTATGGACAGACAGATGACTTTCTGTCACTTTCTCCCGTTCTATGAATAGTATGTGATTGCGCCTTAAGACCCCTCTCCCAGTTTCGCGCTATGGAAGTTTAGGTATCTAACGGCAGGTAGTCGGGCGGCGTGCTGCACGGACGACCACTTGCATATAGCGCGACCATGAATTTAGTTTTGGTACTTGTATTAAATATAAATTTCTAAATTATTTCTTTGATGTTGTAGTATTATATATATATAATGTTTATTATAAAATATTTTTAATTAAATGACTTCGCGTGGGACTTTATCGAATAAGTATTTCATGAATCTACGTTGAACTTACAAAACAAAAGCGACCAGGATAATATGATGTTCTTCGCTATGAAGACATGCAGGGTTCCGTATTTATATCATAGGTGTCACGCATATTTAGCCTTCAACCATTTTTTTCTAAACTAACTAATAAAAGAAACAAATACCTTTTTAATTATTTAACAATTACCTACCAATTATTATTATTATTATATTTCAAATCATCTGTCTGAAAATAACATGACAGAGCTGTTGCATTGCACCTGTTGAAGTTCTTGAATACCTTTTCTGATAAGAGTAGGTACAATTATTTAAAGTTTACCAATAGAACAATAAAAAGTATGCAATCTTTGTTTACTGCTAAAATGTCGGTTTAGTCAGAAGTGCAAGTGCGACTTTTATTATAGTAACAAGCGGATACCCGCGACTTCGTTCGCGTGGATATATATTGGTTTTTAAAAATCCCGTGGGAATCATTTTGTTTTTCCTAAGCTCCTTTGAGCTCATATCATGCTAAAACCTGTTAAAAGTTAACTGGCGGATGTTTAGGTAGATCAAAATGTAAACATCCACCAGTGAAAGTCCCATCAAAATCGATCCAGCCTTTTAGAAAATAGTCGGTAATCTCTAAAGTATCTACTTTCTAACAAAAAAAGAATGAATGAAATCGGATCACGCGTTATTGAATTATAGCTAAATACACGTTTTGACTTTCATCCCCTCTCCCTAGGAAACCGTGCTGAATTTCGGGATAAAAAGTATATAGTATATAAGATAGATATATTACTCCGTAGTATAAACTTAAATCGTACCAAGTTTCGTTGTTTCAATCCATTCAGTAGTTTTTGCGTGATGCGCGCACACGAAACATACAGACAAATAGACAAACAGATAAACAGACAAACAGACAAAAATTTCAAAAATAGCTTTTATCGTTCTATTACTCAACCCTAACATTTCCCAGTTATTATTTTGCAAAATTCTCTAATGTACAGATACGGCAAATCTACGATTTTATTATATGTAGAGATAGATGATAATATCTTCAAAAAAAAAAATGACGGCCATCTTGGATTTCAAAATGGATACTTTAGTATTAGTTTATAATATCATATTTCCGTGACTGTCCTGGGTGCTATGCTGTAATTTCACTTATTTAAAAAAATACTCACGCATATTTTTTAGAAAAATATTCATGCTCAAAACTTTGCAGTCGTTGTATAAATTAGTGTTTACACGACTCTCGTACGTGCATCTGGATGGTGGCAAAAACTGCACAGGTCCTACCCTAACGAGCGCCGGGCGCATACTAAATTAGCGAAGACATTGCATAGCTATTTATTGTAATTTAGGGGGATGTTTAATAAGTTTTTATGTTTGATCAAATAAATGGATTGTTAATTAAACTATATATATAGATTCGTTAAAGAACGTAGTTTATTTCTACATAAAAATTTTATTGAATTTATGCTTTTTTCAATACAAAAAATCGTGTTAAAGTAACCGTATAATTCGGGAAATTTGGCGGAAGTTCTTTTTTTTTTTAACCATTAATTTGATTAAAAATCTATATTCTGCTCTGTAATGTGTCAATAGGACTATATGTCTGATATTTAAGTATTTTTTTCAAGTAAATTAGATGACTCTTAAGGACAGATATAGAGCTTCAAAGTTGAGTCTGTTATTTATTTTATTAAAACGAGGTGTGGGAAATTGATCATTACAAAATAAATAAAATAGTTTTTGTAAATATGGTCTGACAAATGTCAATATGAAGGATTAGTTTATTTAAAACATGTATTGAAATGTGTGAAAGTCTCTCCTACGATGCTAAATTTGGAGCTTGAAATCTTAGATTTTTCAGAGAAAAGGTAAAACTGCTCTTAAGGATCGCATGTTATCGAAAATATTGTGTGTCACAAAACTTTGCGTTTCGTGCATCCTCTTAGGATATAGGATTAGGACGCAAAGTTTTGTGTCAGAAGAAGGCGTAAGATCAGTCAAAATTCTGATAATTTGCTGGGTCTAGTATAAAATTTATTTATTTATTCATATTATAGGTATATGTGTAAGAGGTCTTCACACATATTATATATGTGTGAAGTAAAATGTAGAAGCGAGTGTAAAATGTTCCTTCTGGAGCGCGCCAGACTTTTTCTGACAGACAACAATTCCTACTATAGTTAAAACAATGGCAAAATTGGAAACGCTCGCGCCGGACAGGTCATCAAACTATTTCGGCGTACAAACAGTAAACATAGCTTCCATGCTATGAAGTCATTAACAGTTACGTCACCATTAATTAGCATTAGAAACGGTTAGATCGCGTGTAGCGATGAATTAATGAGTATGGAATAAAAACAACGAAAGTTCCAAGCGGCTCGAGGAAGCGTCGGAACAATAACTTGAGATCCGGAACTAATGTGCTATGGTTGGGTCTAGCTGTGGCTGGTTAACAGTTAAGACCCTACCGGCAAGACGTGCCGTCGAGCGATTTAGCGTTCCGGTACGGTGCCGCGTAGAAACATATTAGGGAAACGGGTTTATAAGAAAATCGCATTGAAGGGCTAACTTATAGACACTTAAGTAGTAAACAAATGACAATCTAAAATATTGAGAGTTAAAACGACTTCACCCCTCAAAACATATACAAATATTCATACACCTATGAAATTATGTATTTGTTTGGAAGCCCTTATAGATTACCATAAATGTTAATATTTTTCAGTTCCAATAATATTACATACAACGTGTCGAATTGATAACCTCCTTTTTTGAAGTCAGTAAAAAAAAGACATCGTCCATTCCACGATACGTTTTGTTGTCAGCTTTGCTACATACAGTCACTACTGTGATTAAGGGATTGATTCCATCTAATGCAATGATTGATATCTGCATGGAGAAAATACTCGTAGATACATAATTCAGTGTTCAGTCAATCATCACGGCGGACGGCATGAATCGTATTTCATAACTCAGCATGAGTTATGAATTATGATTCATACATACATTCATATACGGAATAGATTGATGTAGAATTTATCGTCGAATGGACCGCTAACATTTTAGGATTTTTTGTGAAACATACATACACATAAAGAAGCGTATAGAATACGTCTTACTTTTGCAAATATAATTAGAAAGATGTTAGGTTTCACATCTAACGCAGTGACCTAGTTTTTGCAAAATCGATATGGACAAGGTTAACCCGTCTAGCTCTTTTTCTATTTTTAATTTTATTTAGAAGCCTTTCTTTACAACGCAAAGTATGTCAGCACCATTGTTCCCTGCACGAACCTTTAAAATTATCTTATAATAGCAAAATAAGCGACCGGAAACCAGATGAGTTGACAATATAGCACATAACACACAAATAAACAAATTTTGGCAACTAAGGCACAGTTGAAAACTTCATAAATGGTTATAGTATATACACACAGTATACTTACACCATCAAGCAATTAAAGTAATCCAATACAAGTATAAATTAAAAATTTAAAAAACTTGCAATTTTGGCAAGGCATTTTGCAACAAGGCATTTTGTGGTGGCGGCCTTCTTGGATTTGCATAGTGATATTCTACTATAGTAGAATATCACTATAGCCCTTTCATTTGACACCCATATTGAGGGAGTTGTGAAAAAATATGGAAGTAATCCGCCATTTTGTGGCGGCGGCCACCTTGGACCGATTTTCATCAAGCATAGCTAAGAACACTCCCGACTAATTCACCTTTCAAACAAAAAAAAACGCATTCAAATCGGTTCACCCGTTTGAGCGCTACGGGGGAACAGACAGACACACATACACACACACATACATACACACACACAGACACGTCATACTTATAACACCCCGTCGTTTTTGGGTCAGGGGTTAAAAATTTTAGATGTGTTCAAAAACACAAAATACTTATATCTACGCGACCCGGTCAATCCCATGTCAATCCTTTGTAAACCAGCGTCGTTTCAACCAATAGACGTCCACTGCTGGACATAGGTCTCTTGCAAGGATCGCCACAGAGCACGATCATGCGCCGCTTGTTTCCAGCGGCTGCCAGCGATTCGCTTGAGATCATCCGTCCATCTAGTCGGGGGTCATCCCACGCTTCGTTTGCTGGTGCGAGGTCGCCACTCAAGCACCTTGGGACCTCAACGTCCATCGGTTCTTCGAGCAATGTGCCCCACACATTGCCACTTCAGCTTCGCGACCCGATAAGCTATGTAGGTGACTTTGGTTCTTCTGCGGATCTCCTAATTTCTGATTTGATCCCGCAGGGATACTCTGAGCATAGCTCTCTCTATCGCCCGCTGAGTGACCAAGCCTTTATTATGAGGCCCATTGTTAGCGACCATTGTAAACCAGTACCTACCTGTAGATTGTAGACTTGTTAACCACGCGTCCCCAAAATACTGTGCTACTAGCCCATTATTTTTTTTGTACATCCCTAAAATTTGAGTGAGTCATTAGGGCTCGACTCCGTCGTTTACACAGGCGAGGCTTAGAAATATTAATTGAATTCACCTTTGTTCGCGTAGAAATTTTAATTGGGCACAATTTCGTTAACAATGCGAAGGCCACGGCCCAAGAGGTTAATGTAAATTTTTCGTTTTACAATATAAAATAATTAAATATGTACCTTAATAATAATAATTAGTTGATTAGAAATTTTTGTTCAATATAATTCTCTTTCATTAAGGTGGCTAATTTGCTACAATTTATGTAGATTCAAGCGGATCAATGCTTTTTAACTGCGAAAGTTTCATCTAGTAGACTATGTACTTTTTGCGTTGTGTGTATAAACGACTAGCGGTCCGCCCCGGCTTCGCCCGTGGTACATATATAGCCTATAGCACTCAAGGATCACATACATATCCAACGGTGAAAGAATTTTTGAAACCGGTCCAGTAGTTCCTGAGATTAGTGCGTTCAAACAAACAAACTCTTCCGCTTTATTATATTAAAAAGTAGATAGTAGAAGTAGATATATTATGTAGATCAGATAAACAGTCAAACTAATAATCTATTCTTTAAATAGTATATACATTATACATAATTATAATAAAATCGTAGACTTGCCGTATCTGTACATTAACTAGCGGATGTTAGGGATAAGTAATAGAACGTAAAAAAGTTATTTTTGAAATTTTTGTCTGTTTATCTGTTTGTCTGTATGTTTGTGCGCGCATCACGCAAAAACTACTGAACGGATTGAAATGAAATTTGGCATGATTTAAGTTCATACTACGGAGTAATATATAGGATACTTTTTATCCCGAAATTCAGCACGGTTCCCTTGGGAGAAGGGATGAAAGTCAAAATGTGTACTTAGCTGTAATTCATTAACACGTGGTCCGATTTCATTCATTCTTTTTTTGTTAGACAGGAGATACTTTAAGCATTACTCAGGTAATCTCTAAAAGGCTGGATCGATTTTGATGGGACTTTCACTGGCGGATGTTTTACATTATTCGGACATTTATCGGTATAAGACGACGACGTTTACTTAGGTGACCGGATACCTACATCACGACACCAACATTTTTAACCCCCGACGCAAAAACGACGGGGTGTTATAAGTTTGACGTGTGTGTGTATGTGTGTGTGTCTGTCTGTTCCCCTGTAGCGGTCAAACGGGTGGACCGATTTGAATGCAGTTTTTTTTTGTTTGAAAGGTGAATTAGTCGAGAGTGTTGTTAGCTATGTTTCATGAAAATCGATCCAAGATGGCCGCCGCTACAAAATGGCGGATTACATATTTTTTCACAACTCCCTTGATATGGGTATCAAATGGCTTGACTAGTAGAATCGCACTATGCAAATCCAAGATGGCTGCCGCTACAAAATGGCGAATGTCGGTGGTTTTAAAATTTTTAATTTATACTTATTACCTATAGAAATATCCTAAAGGCTACTGGCTACCGTATCCTAAAGATGCATAAATGCGTTTCGTAAAGACCATCCTTAATGCATGATCTCCGAATAACTCCGAGTAACCCGAGCAGGTAACTAATCCGCACTTCACTTTCTAACACAGTTTTTATTATACTCTTCATTTCGTGACCAGATTACATATCTCGCAATCAATTTCCGGTTACTTACGCCCATACGACTCATGTTCCGATCAGTCACAAAGAATGGCACCGGCATGGAACGAATGGCACGTTGTCGTGACCGCCCGGCGCCCGGGTTGCGTGATTTTCGCAGGTACCATTACGTCTACGCACTCGGTTTATGAGAAAGGTCCAAATATTTTACTTACTACCTTTTCTTTTATTCATCTACAAATTAGTCCTTGACTGCGATCTCACCTGATGGTACATAAGTGAGAACGCAGTCTAAGGTGGAAGCGGGCTAACTTCGAAGAGCTATGGCAGTTTTTACTAAACCCATACCCGATTGAGAGACCCATTGGTTTCTACGCGACATCGTACCGCAACGCTAAATGTTTGGTGGCACGGTTTTGTCAGTAGGATTGTTAGCACGGCTAAAGCCTCCAACCAGACCAGACCAGAGACAATTTAGAAATTATTAAATTCCAAATTGACATTGCCGGGAATCGAACCCGGGAGCGCTCACCACTGCGCCAGGGAGGTCGTCAAAACCTACCTACTATACGGAGCGTATCAGCATATCGATAACGTAGCACTCTTTCGGACTTTGTCGATGTCAGATTCGCGTTTGACCGACGCGGACGTCAGATTTCAGCTAGTGATAAATGATGATGTTTTAATCTGTCCTGACATGCTGTGCTTTGGACTGCATTGTGTTGCTACGTGATTCTTGTTGTGTTCGTGATTCGTGATTCAGTGAGATGACAAAGAATCGTAAGTAGGTACTAATGATGCAATATTTACAGTACCGAAGGCATTATATACCTATCAGCCCACATCATGATTTCCAAGATTCAGCAATATTTATAGACATGACATGACATGACGGATGCAAGACAAATCTAGGCTATTAGAGGCAAATCTAATTAATGTGCCCGCGCATTACTATGACTTCTTATTGCGGCGTTGGATATTAAAAGGGTTTATTTATAATCTCATTACTGTTATATATTTTAAACCTGGTACCTATAATAAATAAATTAAATTGTCATCACAGACAGACAGACATGTAACAAATAGGTAAGGAGAATGAATTATTAATTTCAAAAAATTAATTTAAAAAATAATATATTAATTTCAATATTTTACTATTCAATGTTTTAATAATAAAACGTATATATATATACCTACCTTGTAAGTGCATCTTAATCGACGACCTCTCTGGCGCAGCGGTGAGCGGAGGTACCAGGTTCGATTCCCGGCAGGGGCAATTTGGGAACTTATAATTTCTTTGTCCCTGGTCTGGTCTACTGGGGAGGTTTCAGGGAGAACTGGGAGGTTTCAGCCGTGGTTACTTACCACCCTACCGGCAAAGACGTGCTGCCTTGTAGATAAAAAAAAACCAAAATTTCTAACAGTGTATTGTTGCTTTTTATAATATAGATTAAAGAGAATCTTATAGATTCTTGCCTTTTAATGGCATCCATTTAAATTTTAAACGATAAAAAGCGTTTAATTTCGCAACAAAAAAAGCTTAACGGATTTTTTTACCTATAAATAAGAGAAAGATGAAATAAAATTGCAAGTCATGCAAGCACACTACCTACACAATATTATTTCAACAAAAAAGAAATATTTTAATGAAAAATACGCAATGTTAATACTTAGATGTTTGTGACTTTAATTCTTAACGACAAAAAATTAATTAGTTAAAGAGTTAGTCAAGCCCTTTTAACTTTTCAAGAACCTATTGGACAAGACCTACCTAAAATTAAAAAAATTGAAAACCCACGACGACGCTCTAACAATAACAAGTATAAATTAAAAATTTAAAAACCTCCGACATTCGCCATTTTGTGGTGGCGGCCATCTTGGATTTGCATAGTGCTATTCTACTAGTCAAGCCCTTTCATTTGATACGTATTGCGGGAGTTGTGAAAAAATATGAAATCCGGCATTTTGTGGCGGCGGACATCTTGGACCGATTTTCTTCAAACATAGTTAAGAACACTTCCGACTAAATCACCTTTCAACCAAAAAAAAAACCGCATTCAAATCGGTTCACCCGTTTGAGCGCTACGGGGGAACAGACACACACACACACACACACACACATGTCAAACTTATAACACCCCGTCGTTTTTGCGTCGGGGGTTAAAATAGATAATTCTGTACAATGTACATAATCGAAAAATCTTTTCTCTAGTCAACAAAGGTGGTATAAACAAGCGTATGCTTATTATTTATTTGAGTTACATTCAAAAAAGGAAGTGTGATGACTTCAAAATAATTTCGAATTAAGAACACTCGACGCCCGCGCCCCGCGCCGGAAGCGAGGCGGCAACGAGCATATCCGCACCACCATAACCGATGCGTCCATTAGTACTAAACGTATATGGATGCGCTATGCCCATAAGTGGGTGACAGTTATTAGCATACATTATACAGACGCAGTTTAGCAACCATACAGACAGTGGCGGATTATCCTTTAGGCAAACTAGGTACATGCTTATAGGGGCGCGAGATTATAAAGGGGCGCCAGAGGAAGGAACACCCAAAAGGCTTTAAGCAATAAAGAAAGAACTTGAAACAATTTAGGCATTGACAAACTAATCCGCCACTGCATACAGAGGATCCTTACTGTAGTGTGTGTATCTGTACAACATATACCTACATGATACAATACATTGTCTCATGTGCCCCCGTAGAGGGGATGGTCGTCAATCGGGCATTCTAGTGTTGCACGCAGTGCTGCCATTCGGTTTTTTATATGTCTGGCGCGCATTTGAGAATTTTAGCGCCTAATAATAATTATATTATAGCGGAATCTGGAAATTTTTGACCCATCTGGGTTGGAATAGTGGTGAGCCAGTGAAACACCGATACTTACAACCCCCGCACACTGGGCCACTAGTGGCGACGACTAGTGGCCCAATTTTTTCATACATTTTCTTGTGGCTAGAACGCGGCCACTAGAGCGCTGTATGAAAAATTTCTACTTGTGGCGGCCACTTGTCGCCGCCACTACTGGCCCAGTGTGTGGGGGTTGTTATAGTATATTTCTCTTCGTTTTGATAGGGAACACTAGACTTACCTCGTTCTCGGTGTGTGACCATTAGGGTATCTTCAAACTAAACGCCCCTGGTTGTCCCCCATTTGTGGATTTGTAAATATTATCGTTTCCATCCGAGCATGGGTTCTGTATGGCGTATTTTTTGTAAAACGAGCACTTGTCACGGGCATCTTAAACCGATCGTTACATTCGCACGAATACTCGAACCCACAAGCACACCTCTGACACTCCATATCTACAAGCGAACCTACTACTGACACGGACAACGCTATAGTTAAATCGAGCGGGACAAGCCCAAGGACTGTGTGAAAAGTAAAATTATGTCACCAATCTAGTTTCAACTAAAATCGGCTGATTGTCACCACTAGGACACGATGAAATCGACACGGCCTTTATCAATCATACAGTGGCTGCTATGGTATTGGTGGCACATTGTAAAGTTTGTCATTCGCGTTAAGGTGTCCCAACTGTATGATTTTTAAACTGCAACAGAGGAGAGTGTCACTCACTTTGTTGCGAGTTTCTGCTAAACTATTGCGAAATTATTGTACGACTAGTTGAATGACCTCTGCAGTATGGTTTGCATTTATCTACGGTCTCACCTGATAGTTAGTGACGATAACATTGCAATCTAAGGTTGGGATCTGATAGAGCACATACTTAGACTTCGCTCAGACATTACTTTTAAATTATAACGAGACATAAAACTCAAAACCTGAGAAGGTCCACGCTTATCCCTTCGTTCTGAGGGATAGGCTGAAGCTTTTTCTTTAAATATACAAACGTAGTTTTACTTTGATTAAGAAGCTATAAGTACATGTCTGATTTACATGTGAGCTTTTTGTCATTTGTACCTACTGGAAACTCTATTTTATTTCCGCGTTTTATTTAAAAAAAAAAAAATTGTCGTGTTAACGTGTTAGGTATAAATCGATAAACGCTGGCCGCACGCACGAAAAAGCGTGACTCATTGTCACGTACCGCCTAGCCGAGCGTGCAAGCGAGAGCGCGTGCCAAGCGATAGAGAGGCAATGTTTTCTTATGTCCTTATTACGTAAAATTATCGTCCGTAAACCGACTTTACAGACAATCAATTTTTTCACATTTTTTTCTATATGACATGTAACTAAGTAGTTTCTAAAAATAAAAATATTCGCATGAAAACTGGGGCTAACGGGAGACTCCCTAACTTATGATAGAAACTAATAAAAAAATCACGCTGAGTCACCCAATAAATAAACTGTACAAAAGCAATCTAATTCACCCAATTGGGGGAGCATTCTATTACATAGGATAAATTAAATTGAATTGGTTAACAGAATCCATTAAAGCATTATTGGAATGCGGGGTCCGATTCGTGTTTGATATATGACCTTTTGACGATCTCAAATTATATCAGTTGTTATATTCACACGTTAATTTAATGGAATATAAACATTTATCAACCAGCTATATTTTAGGAAAAATTAAATCGACTTCCTATCGATTTCCCTCGATTTCTCCAGGATCCTATCATCAGATCCAGACGTGATGACCATGAAATCACCTGAAAAGGAATATCTTCCCTTTAAAAAAAAGAATTTTCGGTCCAGGCCTCTTTGAGTAACCGGTGAACATACATAAAATAAATTTAAAAACCCCTGACATTCGCCATTTTGTGGTGGCGGCTATCTTGGATTTGCATAGTGCTATTCTACTAGTCAAGCCCTTTCATTTGATACCCATATTGAGGGAGTTGTGAAATACTATGTAATCCGCCATTTTGTGGCGGTGGCCATCTTGGACCGATTTTCATCAAACATAGCTAAGAATAGTCCTGACTAATTCACCTTTCAAACAAAAAAAACCGTATTCAGATCGATTCACCCGTTACGCTACGCTGGAATAGACAGACACACACAGAGACACGTCAAACTTATAACAGCCCGTCGTTTTTTGCGTCGGGGGTTAAAAAAGATTCTGATGAATTGAAACCCTCCTTTTTTTTGGAGTCGGTTAAAAATTTATTTCATTAATATGAGTTTCGTCGTCTGGAAACGAAACATTTACGGCCTGATTCACCACCTTCTGATAAGTGTCTGATAACCTAAACGTAAGTTTTGTCGTGGTTTTGTCACTTTCTTACTTTATGTCAAGTGACATACAAAAGTTGTAGATAGCTATCCGATATTTACCAGAAGGTAATGTCTCAGAAATTGATCCATGCGTCAGGTATGGCATAAAGCGGATGCTTATTTGGACTAATTAATACTACTTTTTACTTACTACTTTTACTACTTTTTACTTACTACTTTTTACTACTACTTTTACTAAGCCTTAGGCAAGTTGCATTACAAAGGCAATGGCGCTTGTATCTAATTGCTTGGGTACCACGCCCACCGTCAAGTGGGCGTTTGGCGGTGTTTTTTTTTTTTGTAAATATTTTCTTTATCACAATAATAGTATTATAAAGGCGAAAGTTTGTGTGTGTGTGTGTGTTTGTTCCTCTTCTCCGCCTCAACTACTGAACCGATTTGGCTGAAATTTTGAATGGAGATAGATTATGCCCTGACTTAACACTTTTTATCCCGGAAAAGTATTCCTGTGGGACTAAAATATAAACTTCCAAAAACGCCATAGAGGGCGCTTACTGTTCTTAGGTAAATCATGCTCACATAACACATTATTGCAATAGTTTGCTGTGTTGCATGCATTGGAAACACATAGGCTACTTTTCATCCTGGAAAAATGCACAGTTCCCACGGGATTTTGAAAAACCCGAAATCTATATCTACAGCTATAGGTAGATTAGGTACTATAGCGATCTTCCTTGATAGCAGGTATAAAGGTGGGAAAAGGGAGCGGGAACGGGAACCGGAAATCCACGATTCCCTCGGGATTTGATTAAAACTGAAATTCACGCGGGTGAAGCCGCGAGCAGATGCTAGTTAATAATATGTTCCATTGAAGTGACTTGATTTTGAGGAATTATCGCAAAATGCCGCGTGGATTTTTTGAAAATCCCGTGGAAACTCTTTAGATTGCCGGGTTAAGATGTATTCCATGTCCGCTGCAGGATATTAGCTATCTCTGCCGTGTGCGTGAAAAAATCTGATGGGCAAAATATGGTATAGTCTTTCACGTTTATAATAAAGATTTTTGAGTTACCAGCTCATGTACTGTAGATGGCGTACTTGTAGATGGCGTTAGTAGCGTTCTACATCGCGCTTTAAGTCAGTCCCAGCGTAAATTATAAATCCAACAATAGTTGCGTGTGCTTTATGCTGAGGTTTAGTTTCCACTGTGGGAAATGTATTTATCTTGATAGGGTGTTGATTGGAAAATTGTTTAATCCAGTTGACACCTACGGATTTGAGATTTCATTAGTCTTGTAGATAGACCATCTTTTCTGTGAAATGGCAAAAAATGAAACTACGGCTGTCATCTTAGAATTTCATACAATTTGACTACAGGTTAGTGTTGTCAGTTCCTTAAACATAAAATACCTACCTAATTAATTGTAATAAGAAAAATCTTTTCGAATATTAATATAGAATCCGTAATTATTTCTTAGCATTAATGATGCCAAAAGCTATTAAAAGTTATGCCTGGAATAGAATTCTGAAAATAAAGACATTTTTTGCAGAATCAGGCTCCGATTATTCCATAATAAAATCGAATAAATACAAGCGAGTATCTGCTGGTACAGTATTATCAAGTGCAACCGGTTTGATTTAAAAACAGACTAAATTTATCATCAGTATACTTACGTAATATGTAAAATATACACATTAAAGTGACGATAATAATATATGAATGCGTCTTGGCGGGAGTGCATGTGATGTAATGAGTCGTAGTGAATCCCAGATTGGGATTACTAGTCGCGGGCGACTTCTCGTACCTCATACGTACTGTTATGGGATTTCCGTTTTGTCGAATAAACGATTGTATGGCAATACTAAAGCGATACTAGCGACCTCCCTCAGTTCACAGATAGAACGGTCGCACTGTAATAGTAGTTCTCGACCGGAAGCGCTCAAAACTTGTAATTAATTATTTATTTTAAATAACATTGAACTCATAGAATTTTTATTTTATATATTGATTTTTTTTTCATGTATTTATTAGTAAAAAAAAATCTAATTTTGACCGAGAACTAAACGAACAATGTGAAGTTGTAGGTACATATGTACGTGCAGTCATCATGCAGACGATGCCGCGCTCTCGCTCACTCTCGCTTTTAATAAGATACTCTTTGCTCGCTTCTCTATCGAATTACGGAGCTGCGGAACTGCCCATCTGGGAACTACGTCGCGTAGTTCACATAAAGGAGCACTCTTAGGCAAAGCGTATGCTGAGACGCAGGTCCACGCAGCGCAGAGCAGAGCAGATTTTGTAAAGTATGGAACGTCATTGAACTACGTACGCTGCGGCGCAGGCACGTGCGACGCAGACATATTGTGTCTCTCTGTCCTGCTCTGCGTCTCGTACTGCCGGCACAGAATTCTGCGCGACGCGTGCACATGGCGTGCTCGTGGAGACGTATTTATTAACAATATTTTATAATTTTTTTGCAATGACAGAACATTTAATTGAATTAGTTCATTATGAACCTTGTTTGTATGACAAAAATCATCCGGACTATTCAAAAAATACATTGAAAGAGTTATTATGGGTGAGACTGCGAATGTCAGCTGCGTCGCAGCATACGGAGGTGGCACATGTCTGCCTCAACTGCCCTGCCCTGCACTGTGCTGTACTGTGCTGTGCTGCGTCGCCTGCTTTTCAGCTTACGCCTAGCCTTAGGAACTAATTCGTTCGCGAACTACACTAGACTAGTCACTTCTCGATTTTTTCACATATAAAATGTAGCATAATGTCACCCGGACCCATTGACGTAATACGTCAATGCCCGGACCATAACAACGAATGAATTCATCAAAATCGGCCCAGTAGTTTAGGCGCTACGGTGGAACAAAAAATCGGATACAAACATACAAAGACAACTACAAGTATAAATTAAAAAAACCCCTGACATTCGCCATTTTCTGGTGGCGGCCATCTTGAATTTACAATAGTGCTATTCTACTAGTCAAGCCCTTTCATTTGATACCCATATTAAGGGAGTTGTGAAAAATATGTAATCCGCCATTTTGTAGCGGCGGCCATCTTGGACCGATTTTCATCAAACATAGCTAACAACACTCTCGACTAATTCTCCTTTCAAACAAAAAAACCGCATTCAAATCGGTCCACCTGTTTGAGCGCCACAGGGGAACAGACAGACACACACACACTCAGACACAGACACACACACAGACACACACACACACAGACACGTCAAACTTATAACACCCCGTCGTTTTTGCGTCGGGGGTTAAAAAATCGGATACAAACATGCATACATACAAACAGACGGCTAAAATCATAACCCTTTCTATTGGCTATGCCGTATAAAAAATTAAAAATGAATCTATTTTCAGACAAGTCGGCCGCAACCTCATCATCCCGGGCGGTACGCGGGTCATCGACGCGACGCGCAAGCTGGTGATGCCGGGCGGGATCGACCCCCACACGCACTTCGAGCTGGAGATGATGGGCGCGAAGGCGGCCGATGACTTCTACAAGGGCACCCGCGCGGCCGTGGCTGGCGGCACCACTACTGTTCGTAAGTGTTGCTATAACCACCGCCACCACCACCACCACCACTACAGCCTTTTAACGTCCCACTGCTGGGCACAGCACAGGCCTCCTCTCTTACAGGAGAGAAGGATTTAGAGCTTAGACCCGCTGACACGCTGCGCTGCTCCAATGCGGGTTGGTTTCTATAAAAATAAAAATAATAGTTATTTATGCAACTGTTGTGTAATAAGGGGTATTAAAACACGAATGTGGGTTTATCACATGAGGCGAAGCCGAATGTGATAATAGTATCACATGAGTGTTTTAATACCTAATTATCAACAGTTGCATACAAGACTTTATCTACACCCATAATATGAATCCTCTATAAGATTCTAAAACAGTTAGCTTACTGCTAAACCCCCGACATTCGCCATTTTGTGTTGAAGCCATGTTGAATTTGCATTCTGCTATTCTACTAGTCAAGCCCTTTCATTTGATACCCATATTGAGGGAGTTGTGAAAAAATATGTAATCCGCCATTTTGTGGCGGTCCAATTTTCATGAAACATAGCTAAGAACACTCCCGACTAATTCACCTTTCAAACAAAAAAAAAACGCATTCAAATCGGTTTACCCGTTTGAGCACTACGGTGGAACAGACAAACAGACACACACACACACACACACTCACACACCCACACCCACACCCACACCCCCATCCCCACCCCCGTATTCAAACCAGTTTGAGCGATACGGGGGAACAGACAGACACACACACACAACACACGCACACATAACACACGCACACACAACACACGCACACACACACACCCACAACCGCATCCACACCCAACTCACGCCCAACCCACGCCCACGCCCACACCACCATTCCCACCTCCGCATTCAAACCGGTTCACCTGTTTAAGCGCTACGGGGGAATAGACACACACACACACAGACACGTCAAACTTACCACCCCGTCGTATTTGCGTCGGGGTTAAAAACGGATGATGTAATATTGTACCGAATTTCATTACATCACTCGTTTGGATGATGTAATGGTTGTTACAACATTGAGTGTTCTAAAGTTGGCAATAAGCTAACTGTTTCAGAATCTTTTATAGAGGATTTAAAGCATGGGTGTAGATAAAATAAATAACAATAATTTATTCGAGATTTAAAAGCGCCGCAGAGTAAAAATTTAACAGGCAGGTCTTAAATATCTATCTTGTAAACTAACTATGTACTAAACTGAACCGAAAGTTCGCGTTCTTTATCTATTTGTAATCGACTTCAAAAAAAGGAGATTATCAATTCGACACGATGTGTGTAATATTATTGGAACTGCAAAATATTCCCAATTGATCGGATTGTGACCCTTCCTTTTTATTTGCTTACATTTTCTTTAACTTAGGGCACTTTATTAGTAAATTATGACAATTAAATAAATACGAAGAAATAATAAGTAATTTCAAAAGGAGATTTTTTTCTACAAATATTCAAGAAAAGGTGATTTTATTTTAAGAGCCATGTATTTTAACTAGTACGGTACCTGCCTACCTTACCTAAGTAAGTACAGTACTTTAAATTAACGAAGGTAATTAAATTTCAGAGGGCCTCTTAACTCAATAATTCATATAATTCCTTATATGTTACGAACATAATGTGAATATTGAAGAAATTCTTACCTCTTCTTAAGTACAATTATATTTCATCCTTCAGGTACTTATATTTCATAATAATTAACATTCTGTCATTTAATTGAAAATTTCAGTTGACTTCGTTCTACCTGAAAAAGGACAATCCCTATTGGAGGCTTATAACAACTGGAGAGAAAAGGCGGATAACAAGGTAAAGTCCAGAATATAATAACACAACAATAATTATACTAAAAACCTCCTCCTTTCTAGAGTTCCGTACCCAAAGAGCAAAACGGAATCCCATTTTATTCACTCTACTGCCATTATCTTTGTTAAATTATTTTTCTGGGGGGTCTCATTTTGTCTCTTAACCAGGCATTTTGGGGTGTCATTGTCTAAAGTTCATTGTGTTAGAGTACAAATATATACGTATATTTTTTCTATCGTTTAGTTAAAAATTCAAAAAACGGGGGCCCGTTTAACTTGTCAGTTTCGGACCATTTTTGCAACGGGTTCTATCTCAAAAACTAAACTAAATTGAATTGTTTGAAATTTTTGTATAGGTATTATGTATCATATAATAATATACATAATTATACTGTATTTCGACAATGAAAAAAAAGTACAAATTAAAAACAAAATATACTGAAAAACACAGATTCAATAGTTTGTGAGCCAAACGAACATTTGCATTCAGTTGGTTATAATTGTACGGAACTCTAGAACGAGACTCGATTCGCAAATGACCGATTTTTTGAATTCGCGAAGAAAGACGCCAACCAAAATTAGCAGATGACTAAGCGACTATTATTTTGCTTTTCAAATTAGACTCATGATAAATGATGATGCATCATTCATCATGAGATAGCAAAGATGTACCTACTAAAGAAAAAGACCTTGTAAAAGCCTATCTAAACTATCTTCGTTGGGATTTTTTGCTGCTAATATGTATTCTATTGTTTAAATTACACTAGTTAACTAACTGTGATCTACATAATTTACATTTGTGTATGCCGCGGTCTTTCCCTCGCTTCCTAAACCAAAGCAAGCATGTTGTTTTTTAACTGTATTTAAATAAGTGAAAGTGCATAAATTAATTTACTTTTACTTGCACCGAACTCTAACCGGTTATGGCTTTTCATTAGGGGAATCAACAATGGTTAGAATTTTCCGTAAGTCTTTTTTAGAAGGTTCAATGAAGTGGTTTTCACAAAATCCATGCATAATGTTATAAAGTCTGTATGTCCGTCTGTCTGTTACTCCTCGACTGTCAGACGCTTCGCAAACAAACATGGCCGTCTGTTGCGCCATCCAGTGTCTGATTGTAATTAATTATTTGCATGCGAAGAAATATAGTTTCTTACGCTATACGAGCAAAAGTACACACACCTTTTTTACCCGACTACGGCAAAGCCAAAAGGAAGGGTTATGATTTTAGCAGTCTATGTAATTATGTATGTATATTTGCATCCAATTTTTGTTCCACCGTAGCGCCTAAACTACTGGGCCGATTTTGATGAATTTGGTGTCATTTGATTCGTTGTTATAATCCGGGTGATATAGGCTACATTGTATACATATACGAAAAAAATCAAAAATTGATTTTCGCGGCTTATACTAGAATATTAAGTTAATTTCGAATAGACGTAACAGATGGCGCCACTAGCTACTTGCCCCGCGCTTTCTTACATAAGTTGGTACGCAGTTGAATACACGTTTCTCTACACACATTTTTTTAATTTTCCAGGTGTGCTGCGACTACGGGCTGCACGTGGGCGTGACCCGGTGGTCGCCGTCCGTGAGGAAGGAGATGCAGCAGCTGGTGGCGCAGCACGGCGTCAACTCGTTCAAGATGTTCATGGCGTACAAGGACGTGTGGATGCTGGACGACTACCAGCTGTGCCAGGCGTTCGAGACCTGCGTCGAGCTGAAGGCTTTGCCGCAGGTAGGTGGCACAAAAACTACCCAAACGACCTTCCTGGCGCACTGGTGAGCGCTGTCTTATAAGTGGAAGATCCCGGGTTCGATTCCCGATAGGGAAAATTTGAGATTTTATAATTTGTAAATTGTCTCTGACAGTTAGACTGCATCATCACAGGTCAGATCAGGTGAGATCGCAGTCAAGGGCTAACCTTGAGTGTATATGAATAAAAAAATTAAAAAAAAATTTAAGAACATTAACTATCTCTGTAACTTTTTTTCTTTAATACGTTATACAAAAACCCTCACTCAGTGCTCAGGCGTCTCTATGAACTACAAGCGCTTACGAGCACGAAGAGTTCAACTATGTAGGTAGGTTTTTTTGTTGTGAAATAAATAAATATATAATAAGTTGTGACAGCCTAGTGGTTAGGACGACCGACTTCTAATCGGAGGTCGTGGGTTCGATCCCGGGAACGCATCTCTAACTTTTCGGAGCTATGTGCGTTTTAAGTATTTAAATATCACTTGCTTTAACGGTGAAGGAAAACATCGTGAGAAAACCTGCATGCCTAAGAGTTCTCCATAATGTTCTCAAACGTGTGTGAAGTCTGCCAATCCGCTTGGCCAGCGTGTAGACTATGGCCAAAACCCTTCTCACTCTGAGAGGAGACCCGTGCTCTGTAGTGAGCCGGTAATGGGTTGATCATGATGAAATAAATAGCGTTGCCCGGGTCGGGAATCGGGATTCGTTTGATTATGTTTAAAAAACCCCGGACATTCGCCATTTTTTGGTGGCGGCCATCTTAGATTTGCATAGTGCTATTCTACTAGTCAAGCCCTTTCATTTGATACCCATATTGAGGGCGTTGTGATAAAATATGTAATCCGCCATTTTGTAGCGGCGGCCATCTTGGTCCGATTTTCTATAGCATAATAATATTTCATAGCTAACAACACTCTCGACTAATTCATCTTTCAAACAAAAGAAACCGCATTCAAATCGGTTCACCCGTTTGAGCGCCACAGGGGAACAGACACAGAACACACACACACACACACACACGCACGCACGCACGCACGCACGCACGCACGCACGCACGCACGCAAGCACACACACACACAAACACACACACACACACAGACACACACACAGACACACACACACACACAGACAGACACACACACACACACACACACACACACACACACACAGACAGACACACACACACACACACACACACACACACACACACACACACACACACACAGACACGTCAAACTTATAACACCCCGTCGTTTTTTCGTCGAGGGTTAAAAATATACGTTATCAAAAGCAATTTATTTCATAGGTCCACGCAGAAAATGGTCACATCATAGCCAGGAACACGGAGAAGCTGCTCGCAGCCGGCGTGACCGCGCCCGAGGGGCACGAGCTGTCGCGCGACGAGGAGGTGGAGGCGGAGGCCGTCAACAGAGCCTGCGTTATTGCTAACCAGGTATATTTATTTTGTACATACTAGCGGACCCGGCAGACGTCGCACAGTGGGACGAAAATCGGGTTTCATAGACTTTCGAATTCTCACATTATAATTGTTTTGTTTCTTGTCGGAAACTAACGTAGAACTATTTTAGAAGCCACAACATTATCATACTTACGTACCTCTGGCGATTATAACACGAAAAAAAATTTTTTTTTAAATTAAATTTGCAAGGAACAAGTGTGTCCCTTATTTCCTCTCGTACGATGATTGCCACTATTTTTCTCTATTTTTTGACATATCGCACATTGCACGCACGCCACCACTTCGGGTGAAAAAAAAATTAAATACTTTGTATTATTATATCATTTTATACACGTTATTTTTGACACTCGGCCTGTTACCTAAAACGAATACCTTACCTAGTTTATAACAGTTCACCTGCTAACCTGCCATATTTGCATGCACCCAACCGATACCGACAAGAAGCAAAACAATTATAATATAAGAATTCTAAGTCTATGAAACCCGATTTTCGTCCCACTGTGCGTCGTCCTGCCCGGTGACATACCGACATCAGCGCCATCTACCGGGTCCAATTTTTCAAACAAACCCATTGAAATATACACACAACATTTCATCCAAATCGGTCCAGCTTTTATCACCAGTCTAGTTTATAAGACTATTAATAACGTTATATACAACGTTAGTTTTACTTTGCGCAAAAACCGAAACACGTGTCAAATATTTTTACATTAAGAATATTTATACAAAATTTCAAAAAAATATAATGAAAAGTAACGAAGTTATAAGCTTGTTATGTTGCGTCGTTGTCCTCGAAAAAAATGGTCACCGCAAGCCGTCGCCGCAGCGACTTGCGATCGACGCGAGTTGAATGACCGCCGCTGTGTGCCGACCGTCAGCTGATGCGCGGTAAATCATTGTGTCTAAGCTTGTAAGATTTCAAAATATTTTTGGACAAAAATATAACACTATATAAAAATGGTTGGATTCGATTTTGTTACTGATTCTGAACAAACTACTTTCAGGTTTTGCGTAAAGTAAAACTAACGTTGTATAGTTTATCGGCTTTTCTATTAATTAATAACGTGGTATATAATTTGATTCACAGATGAATTCGCCTCTGTACATTGTGCACATGATGTCGAAGAGCGCAGTGGATGCTTTGCGTCTCGCTCGACAGAAACAAAAGCAGCCCGTTTTTGGTGAAACTCTTGCGGCCACAGTTGGTACCGATGGTGAGTCAGGAATTCTTATGAAACCTTGACATAAATCTCAACCAAACCTTTCTATATCGTCAGTGGTCGTTAATACAGTCACCATACATTTGTGAGGTTTTTCTTATTTGGAAGTCAACGGAAACTGAAGCATCAATCGAATTATAAAACTGTTAATAATGTAGCTTCTAAAAATTATTAATCATGTATACTCTGATTTTTAATTCCGCGGAATTCTGACGTTTCTTAAAGTTACTAGAGATAAAACAGTTGTCACAAGAAAGAAAATAAATTCAAAACTTACATAAATAAAAATCAATTGTCGCCTCAGATTAAGTATCAAGTTATCTTTGTCTTGTCGCATGTGGATATGACAAATGCCTGACAGATATTTACTTCAGGTGTACTTCAGGTACTTAGATTACGTATCAAGTTCTCTTTAGTTCAGGTACTTTAGTTTGGGGTAAAATTGAACTTCAGGTGGTAACCTTGTTTTTCATACAAATAACTCATTCTCCGTGCTCATTCTATTTTTAAATAACAACTCAGAATTCCACCGAATTAAAAATCAGACCATATTAACAAATAATACCGCATAGCGCCATCTGTACGCAGAACTAAAAACTGCTTTTTCATATAACTGCGTAGTTCATAAGCGCTTTAACAGATGTCGCTGTACGTTTCCATGTGAATATAACATCGCGCTTAGGAGATTCGTCCGAAATGAATGACCTCTCGCGGTACATTGAATTCGGTATCGCTTCTCGGCCTTTTGGCTAAGATCAAAGTGTAGTATCTGTTCTTTTCAGCTTAATATCTGAAAGTTCCCACACTGTGGGACCAGTATATTAAACTGATTTTTGTAAACCGACGGGATGTTCGGGGCTCGCTCCACTCCCGTCACGGGTCGGCCCGGCATTGCAGTGCCGCCGGGATCGGCCCACATTATAACTGATAACTTCAACCAAAGTATGATTTATGACTCGTGTGTTCGTTTCTTTCTCTCACGGGAAGGAAGGGTTTCGTACATACGCACCGTCATATCATACCCCGAACCTAATGAATCTGACTCACACTTGTCCGTTTTGAACTCCGTAATGGCTGTAATTACTATTATAAATCAAATTTTTCAGTGTTTGTTGCAAATGATGATGATGATGTATTCCATTGCCGGGTTCGGCAACAGCGACTGGATCTCTGTTAATTGTTTATATTATATGAATAAGGGCTTCGCTCATGTGCCCTGATGTGACTTATGTACCCTATTTTAGCACTGAATAAACGTGCACAGTGAGGACATGATAGGGTACCATTGACATAATTATAGGTTATATTGGAGGGAGGTCTACTATGGAGTTGGTTACGGTAATTGTCCAGATCAGCCCTCCTTTTATCCTCAAATTCCGTGATGTTCTGCTGAACCAAGTGCCTCCATTCCCCTCGGTTTTCAGCCAGACTCTCCCAACGAAAGGAGTCGATCTTACACCTAGTCATATGCCTCTTTTGCACATCTTTGTACCTAAGGAACTGACCGCCTTGTTTCCGCTTACCGTCCCTAAGTTCAGAATAAAAGATGCGCTTAGCTAGCCTTTCATTGGGCATTCTCACAACATGTCCGCACCATCGCAATTGTCGCCGCATAAGGTATGTCTCAATGCCTCCGACTTTAGCCCGTCGCAACACCTCTGTGCTTCTAATACGGTCGGACCACCTGATGTTCTGGATATCACGTAGACACTTGAGGTGAAACCTGTCCAGAACACGAATATGCTTGCGATAAAGCGTCCAGGTCTCAGCGGAGTAAAGAAGATTCGGCAATACAATCGCCATGTACACTTTGACTTTAGTGCTTAGCTTAATTCCGTGTGATTGGAATACCTTATCTCGGAGTTTACCAAATGCTGCTGACGCAGCACAGATTCTACTTGTTACCTCCGAGTCTATGTCCCCTTTTGATGTTAAGGTGCTTCCAAGATATTTAAATTTGTTAACCTGCTTGAGCTCAGTATCCTCAAGCAATACCCTTTGTGGAGTTTCAACCGAACCCACGGTGTTCATTGCCATTACTTCTGTTTTAGAGATGTTAATTTTTAATCCGAACTTCACACATGATTTATGAAGGTTCATTACAAGCTCCTGCAGACCATCCGAAGTATCGGCTACAAAGCACAAATCATCTGCATACAAGACTTCTGTGACAAGATCGTAAGAGACTTTGGAATGGGTCCTTAGACGCCTCAAGTTGTATAACTTCCCATCTATACGGTATCGAATTGATACACCTTGAGCATTACATTTTAAGGCATCGTCGACTACTACGAAAAAGTATAAGGCGAAAAGTGTAGGTGCTAAGACGCAACCCTGTTTTACTCCACAAGTCACCGGAAAGCGCTCAGATTCGTTGCCTTCAACTGAAATACAACAGCTCATATTATCGTGTAACAACCGTAACGCTCTTATAAACTTTTCCGTACATCCAAGCTTGTCCAGTACCGTCCACAAAGCCTCACGAGGCACGCTGTCAAAAGCTTTCTCAAGGTCTACAAAGCAGAGAAATAAAGGCTGACACTGTTCTCTGCTCTTTTCTTGTATTTGACGTATTGAGAAAATTGCTTCACTGGTGCCTCGACTGGGGCGAAACCCGAATTGGGTCTCCGGAAGAATCCTTTCCGAAATTCCAACTATGCGGTTTAAGAGAACTCTGGCAAAAATCTTTCCAGGAGCTGATAGCAGCGATATACCCCTGTAAGAGTTGCAATCTCCACGGTTTCCTTTGCCTTTATATAACGTGCAAATCTTTGACACTTTGAAATCTTCTGGAACCCGCTCTTCGTCCCACATGCGTGAGCAGAGCTCCCAGACTTTAGAATGCAACTCGTCTCCGCCGTATTTAAAGAGTTCGCCAGGAATTTCGTCTACACCAACAGCTTTTTTGTTTCTTAGCTGTTTGATAGCAATAGTCACCTCACTGACTGTAAGTGGGTTATTTAGAGACATGTCTTTAGGGTGTTCAGGCAGAGATTTAATGTAGTCTAGATCAGCTAACCGATCGATATTCAGCAGTTTATTAAAATGTTCAACCCAGCGCTTGAGTACATCCTCTTTGCTCGCTAATAAATTTCCATCCAAGGACTTTATTGGAGCATTCGTCTGATGCTGAGGTCCAACTAGACTTCGCACTTCAGCAAAGAAGGCACCTAGTTGATTGGTGTCACTTAACCACTGCATATACTGAGCCTTTTCCTGCCACCACTGGTCTTTCAGTTGTCGAGTATGTTTTCGTACCTCTATTGAACTGGTTTTGATTCTTTCTTTGATGGCCCTATTAGACACTGCGTTGTCATTTCTCAAGAGCTCTCGATGTTTGGCTATTAAGTTACAGATTGTCGAGTCATGGTCGTCAAACCAGTCTTTATGAACTTTGGTTCTCAATCCCAGTACTTCCAATCCTGCAGCCCGTACACTCGATATCAGAGTATTCCAGTTGCCTATTAAATCATCATCACAGTTGCTATGAGGAGCTCTCAAAGAATGATTACTGATGGCCTATGATGACTAGCCTATGATCGGACCAGCAATTGGCTCCACGCACTACTCGAGTAACTTGTACTTGTGATATGTCCCTATGACGGACTATTGCATAGTCAATTAAGTGCCAGTGTTTTGACCTTGGATGCATCCACGTGGCCTTATATTTAGCAGGGAGCCTGAAAAACGTGTTTGTTATACATAAACCGAATTGAGCACACAGACTAAGCAACTGCAGTCCATTGCTGTTCATGTTTCCAATGCCGTGTCTGCCAAGAACTTGCGGCCATGCTTCATGGTCACGCCCCACCCGAGCATTAAAATCTCCTAATAGCAGGACTTGCTCGGTAGCTGGAATCTTCGATAAAACCCGAGTCACCTCATCATAAAATTTATCTTTGATATCATCAGGCTTATCTAGTGTGGGTGCGTAAACACTGATTATGTTTAAGAAGTTATTCCCGTTCACATGCAGTCGTAACGAAATTACCCTATCAGATGTATATACGGGATGTTCACTCAATCTTTTTGCCACCTCGTTTTTAACTGCAAACCCTACCCCAGATCTTCTGGGTTCGTTAGCAGCAGTACCCTTCCAGTAAAATGTGTAGCCACCACCATGCTCTACTAGTTGCCCTTCATCAGCCAAATGCGTTTCACTCAGTGCCGCTACATCCACATTATAGCGTTTCAGCTCCCGAGCAACGATGGCGGTTTTACGCTCTGGGCATAAGTTGTTTGGCCCATCCAGGAGTGTGCGCACATTCCATGCGCCGAAAGTCATAGATGATGTTCGTAATTTTACTTTTGTATCTCGACCACGACTAGAAGGATGCATAGGCAGCCGTGGTTACTGCCTCCTTGCTTCAGGGGGGTGAGCACTTTTTTGAGGCACCTTTTCTAGCCTCCTCCCCGGTTAAACGGGGAAAGCAGTGCCCCTCTAAATAGAGCTGCTTTGTCGCAAAGGGTGCTGCCGAACTACACTGTCACCCCGTTGCAGTGCAAGAACGACCACTCTCCCTGAGCCGCCTTTGTGCAGGTATCAGACAAAACTCGGAAAGCATCACCGCCGAGCCTCTCTACCTCTACCCATCGCCAAAGGACTTGATGTTTCTCAGAGTCCTGAAATAACAGAGCCAGTCAACTGCGCAGGAAATATTAAAGTGCATAAGTGTACGCGCAAACACAGATGCACTCTCTGGACCATACTCCCTTGGACCCGATGGAACGGTAAACCGCTACGACCGGAGGGAGTAGGTTGCAGTGTCTAGCCGACGATAACCTTGACTCCTATCGCCGCCCTAGGCCTTCCACCAATGCCTCGCTACCCCGCCGAATCTGCCAGTCTCTGGTGCTTATCAGCGGTGAGATGCCTTCATCACCAGGGTAGACTTTTTACACTAAGCAGGGAGTTACTGCTAATATACTTGTACGCTGAGCACATTCTTGCACGCAAAGCACACTAGCGTATGCTCAGCGTACAAGTCCCCCCACCAGGTTTAGCCCACGAGCCGTCGTGGTTACCAGGGTGTGGCCACTGCGTGTAATACAGTTTCTTGGAGCCACTGGTGGGAGTTTAAGAATGTCGACGATTTCAACTCATAGCCTGCCACTTTTTAATAAAGGTCGGCTAGCAGGCAACAGACGCAGACACTCCCTACACCCCGTTTGTTGCAAATACAGTACTTGGTACCTACATAATGTGGCTAATTCTATTGTATCTAGGGTCAAGTTGTGTTGTACACAGTCTCTGAACCTAAACTAAAATGTCAGGGCTAAATAATATATTTCTATCTCTTTCTATAGCAATAGATTACATCTTCCTAAATTTAGTTTACTCTAAATTATTAAATTACTAAATTCAGAAAAGTGTAATCGCATTTAGCAAGTTAAGTATCCTAAAAGAAAAGTAACCTAATTAGAAAAAAGTATGGTCGCTACTACTTAAATCGATGAGCATCCTAATTAGGAATTAGGATGCTTTTAGGAAGGTGTCACAAAAATGGTTTCAGAATAATTAGCCACACACACACAGTTATTTAAAAAAAAACTTATTTGAATCATGTTAATCTATCTTACCTGCAGATACCTTTCTTAGGGACAGTTACAGAAACCAACTGTCCCTAAGAAAGGTATCTGCAGGTAAGGTATCTACATTTTAAATTATTTGATTTTTAGATATACCTACTATGCAGATTTATGTATGTACCTATGTTTCTTGTGCAAATAAAGAATTAAATAAATAAATAAAAAAATAAAAATTTCAAAGTTGTAACTACCTAGTTTAGTTTGTAAGATGTTTGTGTTTCCAGGTACGCACTACAGGAACGCGTGCTTCCGGCACGCGGCGGCGCACGTGCTCTCGCCCCCCCTGCGCCCCGACCCCCACACCCCCGACGCGATCATCGGCGCGCTCACTGTGTAAGCGATCTAATCTCTCTGCCGCAACACACAGTATAAAGTCTGATTTTTAATTCGGTGGGATTCTGACAGTTGTCATTTAAAAATAGAATGAGTTATTTGTATGAAAAACAGGGTTACCATCTGAAGTTCGATTTTACCCCAAACTAAAGTAGGTACCTGAAGTATTTTTATTTATGTGTAAATTTTGAATTTATTATCTTTTTTGTGGGAACTGTTTCATCTCTGGTAACATTAAGAAATGTCAGAATTCATCATCATTATCATTCTTATGTTACAGTTTATGTGAGATTACACGAGTAAATGTAACCATCATATTTTTGATTGGTACACCGATTTCTTTTAGATTGCTTAATCGAAGTTGGTTTAATTTTTCCTAAAATATAACGTGTATTTCCAGTGACGATCTGCAGCTAATCGGCAGCGACAATTGCACGTTCCACGAGAAGGACAAAGAGAGGGGGAAGGGGGACTTCTCCAAGATACCCAACGGAGTCAACGGCGTCGAGGACCGCATGGCCATTCTGTGGCAGAAAGCTGTCAACACAGGTAACAGCCAACAGGTAATAATCAACAGGTAACAGTCAACAGGTAACAGCCAACAGGTAACAATCAACAGGTAACAGCCATCAAGTAAAGGTGCGTCCAAACTTGAACATTTCCCCGAACCGAACTGCGTAACCGTGTCAACACCGCGTAACAGTTATGGTAGTGTGGACAGCATTTGTTATGCGAACAATTGTTACACCGAACTGTTACGCAGTAACCCATCTCAAGCGCTCCAAGCGCGCCGTCCACATTGAGCGTAACAAGTTCGCGGTAATGTTACGCAGTTCGGTTCAGTGAAATGTTCAAGTTTGGACGCACCTTTACAGGTAACAATCAACAGGTAACAGCCAACAGGTAACAATCAACAGATAACAGCTAACGTGTAATAGATGTTGTCAGATGACTCCAAGAACCAGAACGTTGAAGATTTTGCCATATTATATTTTTTTTTCAGGCGTTTTACAATTTTGTCTCCACATCTTACGGGTAGACATAAATCATATTATATAGAAACGAACATTTTTGGATTGGATATGAAATTTAGGATGATTCCAAAGATTTTCAATCTCATTAGTTACACGTACATACATGTATTGCTTAAGAAATGTTTTATCTCGTACGTGCAAAAGTTTAAAAGCTTCCAAATTCAAATTCAAAATTCAAAATTATTTATTTCATGGCCAACGTGTGGCTCTTATGACATGTCAAGATCTACCAAGAATCACTGGTTCGGAATGGTGCTTACAATTCTACACATGTCAAGATGGGCAGACAAAAGTAGACCCATTTCCGACGGTGGCACCCGTTCACGAGCATGACGCTTGATTCAGCGTTCAGCCATTGCTTCGCTCAACCATATTCGAGGAACGTAACAACTTCGAGCCTCCTCTTCACAATCGGCGACTCTAGACGATTAGCTACACGCGTGCACGATCTTGTGCAGGAGGGCTTATCGCCTGTAATCACCGATCGTCGACATCACAATCGTCAGCAATCGTGGCGATCGGTGACTTGTCGGTTTTCGGGCACGCATCAAAGGGATTTCGCGCCGCTAGCCGCTCAATAAACGATCACTGACGATCGTGTGGATGCTTGCACGATGATCGTGACGATTGCCAGCGATTTTATCGGCGATGGTGAAGAGCAAGCGTCAAAATTGTTTGGGCGCATGCCTTTTAAGTGGTGCACGTATAGCATGTACCTGAAAGTTCCCCATATATGGTGCGCGCACAGTGAATGTGACCATTAAAAACCGGTTCTCAGGTATGATGGACCCGTGCCGGTTCGTGGCGGTGACGAGCGCCACCGCGGCGCGCATCTTCAACCTGTGGCCGGCGAAGGGGCGCGTGGCGGTGGGCAGCGACGCCGACGTCGTGGTGTGGGACCCGCAGCTCGAGCGCACCATCTCCGCCGCCACGCACCACCACGCCTGCAACTTCAACATATTCGAGGTGAGACTGATGGACTCGTGGCGGTGCGGTGCGGTGCGGTGCGGTGACGAGCGCCACCGCGGCGCGCATCTTCAACCTGTGGCCGGCGAAGGGGCGCGTGGCGGTGGGCAGCGACGCCGACGTCGTGGTGTGGGACCCGCAGCTCGAGCGCACCATCTCCGCCGCCACGCACCACCACGCCTGCAACTTCAACATATTCGAGGTGAGACTGATGGACTCGTGGCGGTGCGGTGCGGTGCGGTGCGGTGCGGTGACGAGCGCCACCGCGGCGCGCATCTTCAACCTGTGGCCGGCGAAGGGGCGCGTGGCGGTGGGCAGCGACGCCGACGTCGTGGTGTGGGACCCGCAGCTCGAGCGCACCATCTCCGCCGCCACGCACCACCACGCCTGCAACTTCAACATATTCGAGGTGAGACTGATGGACTCGTGGCGGTGCGGTGCGGTGCGGTGCGGTGCGGTGACGAGCGCCACCGCGGCGCGCATCTTCAACCTGTGGCCGGCGAAGGGGCGCGTGGCGGTGGGCAGCGACGCCGACGTCGTGGTGTGGGACCCGCAGCTCGAGCGCACCATCTCCGCCGCCACGCACCACCACGCCTGCAACTTCAACATATTCGAGGTGAGACTGATGGACTCGTGGCGGTGCGGTGCGGTGCGGTGCGGTGCGGTGACGAGCGCCACCGCGGCGCGCATCTTCAACCTGTGGCCGGCGAAGGGGCGCGTGGCGGTGGGCAGCGACGCCGACGTCGTGGTGTGGGACCCGCAGCTCGAGCGCACCATCTCCGCCGCCACGCACCACCACGCCTGCAACTTCAACATATTCGAGGTGAGACTGATGGACTCGTGGCGGTGCGGTGCGGTGCGGTGCGGTGCGGTGACGAGCGCCACCGCGGCGCGCATCTTCAACCTGTGGCCGGCGAAGGGGCGCGTGGCGGTGGGCAGCGACGCCGACGTCGTGGTGTGGGACCCGCAGCTCGAGCGCACCATCTCCGCCGCCACGCACCACCACGCCTGCAACTTCAACATATTCGAGGTGAGACTGATGGACTCGTGGCGGTGCGGTGCGGTGCGGTGCGGTGACGAGCGCCACCGCGGCGCGCATCTTCAACCTGTGGCCGGCGAAGGGGCGCGTGGCGGTGGGCAGCGACGCCGACGTCGTGGTGTGGGACCCGCAGCTCGAGCGCACCATCTCCGCCGCCACGCACCACCACGCCTGCAACTTCAACATATTCGAGGTGAGACTGATGGACTCGTGGCGGTGCGGTGCGGTGCGGTGACGAGCGCCACCGCGGCGCGCATCTTCAACCTGTGGGCGGCGAAGGGGCGCGTGGCGGTGGGCAGCGACGCCGACGTCGTGGTGTGGGACCCGCAGCTCGAGCGCGCCATCTCCGCCGCCACGCACCACCACGCCTGCAACTTCAACATATTCGAGGTGAGACTGATGGGCTCGTGGCGGTGCGGTGCGGTGCGGTGCGGTGCGGTGCGGTGCGGTGCGGTGCGGTGCAGTGACGAGCGCCACCGCGGCGCGCATCTTCAACCTGTGGCCGGCGAAGGGGCGCGTGGCGGTGGGCAGCGACGCCGACGTCGTGGTGTGGGACCCGCAGCTCGAGCGCACCATCTCCGCCGCCACGCACCACCACGCCTGCAACTTCAACATATTCGAGGTGAGACTGATGGACTCGTGGCGGTGCGGTGCGGTGCGGTGCGGTGCGGTGCGGTGACGAGCGCCACCGCGGCGCGCATCTTCAACCTGTGGCCGGCGAAGGGGCGCGTGGCGGTGGGCAGCGACGCCGACGTCGTGGTGTGGGACCCGCAGCTCGAGCGCACCATCTCCGCCGCCACGCACCACCACGCCTGCAACTTCAACATATTCGAGGTGAGACTGATGGACTCGTGGCGGTGCGGTGCGGTGCGGTGCGGTGCGGTGACGAGCGCCACCGCGGCGCGCATCTTCAACCTGTGGCCGGCGAAGGGGCGCGTGGCGGTGGGCAGCGACGCCGACGTCGTGGTGTGGGACCCGCAGCTCGAGCGCACCATCTCCGCCGCCACGCACCACCACGCCTGCAACTTCAACATATTCGAGGTGAGACTGATGGACTCGTGGCGGTGCGGTGCGGTGCGGTGCGGTGACGAGCGCCACCGCGGCGCGCATCTTCAACCTGTGGCCGGCGAAGGGGCGCGTGGCGGTGGGCAGCGACGCCGACGTCGTGGTGTGGGACCCGCAGCTCGAGCGCACCATCTCCGCCGCCACGCACCACCACGCCTGCAACTTCAACATATTCGAGGTGAGACTGATGGACTCGTGGCGGTGCGGTGCGGTGCGGTGACGAGCGCCACCGCGGCGCGCATCTTCAACCTGTGGGCGGCGAAGGGGCGCGTGGCGGTGGGCAGCGACGCCGACGTCGTGGTGTGGGACCCGCAGCTCGAGCGCGCCATCTCCGCCGCCACGCACCACCACGCCTGCAACTTCAACATATTCGAGGTGAGACTGATGGGCTCGTGGCGGTGCGGTGCGGTGCGGTGCGGTGCGGTGCGGTGCGGTGCGGTGCGGTGCGGTGCAGTGACGAGCGCCACCGCGGCGCGCATCTTCAACCTGTGGCCGGCGAAGGGGCGCGTGGCGGTGGGCAGCGACGCCGACGTCGTGGTGTGGGACCCGCAGCTCGAGCGCACCATCTCCGCCGCCACGCACCACCACGCCTGCAACTTCAACATATTCGAGGTGAGACTGATGGACTCGTGGCGGTGCGGTGCGGTGCGGTGCGGTGCGGTGCGGTGACGAGCGCCACCGCGGCGCGCATCTTCAACCTGTGGCCGGCGAAGGGGCGCGTGGCGGTGGGCAGCGACGCCGACGTCGTGGTGTGGGACCCGCAGCTCGAGCGCACCATCTCCGCCGCCACGCACCACCACGCCTGCAACTTCAACATATTCGAGGTGAGACTGATGGACTCGTGGCGGTGCGGTGCGGTGCGGTGCGGTGACGAGCGCCACCGCGGCGCGCATCTTCAACCTGTGGCCGGCGAAGGGGCGCGTGGCGGTGGGCAGCGACGCCGACGTCGTGGTGTGGGACCCGCAGCTCGAGCGCACCATCTCCGCCGCCACGCACCACCACGCCTGCAACTTCAACATATTCGAGGTGAGACTGATGGACTCGTGGCGGTGCGGTGCGGTGCGGTGCGGTGCGGTGCGGTGACGAGCGCCACCGCGGCGCGCATCTTCAACCTGTGGCCGGCGAAGGGGCGCGTGGCGGTGGGCAGCGACGCCGACGTCGTGGTGTGGGACCCGCAGCTCGAGCGCACCATCTCCGCCGCCACGCACCACCACGCCTGCAACTTCAACATATTCGAGGTGAGACTGATGGACTCGTGGCGGTGCGGTGCGGTGCGGTGCGGTGCGGTGCGGTGCGGTGCGGTGCGGTGCGGTGACGAGCGCCACCGCGGCGCGCATCTTCAACCTGTGGCCGGCGAAGGGGCGCGTGGCGGTGGGCAGCGACGCCGACGTCGTGGTGTGGGACCCGCAGCTCGAGCGCACCATCTCCGCCGCCACGCACCACCACGCCTGCAACTTCAACATATTCGAGGTGAGACTGATGGACTCGTGGCGGTGCGGTGCGGTGCGGTGCGGTGCGGTGCGGTGACGAGCGCCACCGCGGCGCGCATCTTCAACCTGTGGCCGGCGAAGGGGCGCGTGGCGGTGGGCAGCGACGCCGACGTCGTGGTGTGGGACCCGCAGCTCGAGCGCACCATCTCCGCCGCCACGCACCACCACGCCTGCAACTTCAACATATTCGAGGTGAGTCTGATGGACTCGTGGCGGTGCGGTGCGGTGCGGTGCGGTGCGGAGCGGTGCGGTGCGGTGACGAGCGCCACCGCGGCGCGCATCTTCAACCTGTGGCCGGCGAAGGGGCGCGTGGCGGTGGGCAGCGACGCCGACGTCGTGGTGTGGGACCCGCAGCTCGAGCGCACCATCTCCGCCGCCACGCACCACCACGCCTGCAACTTCAACATATTCGAGGTGAGACTGATGGACTCGTGGCGGTGCGGTGCGGTGACGAGCGCCACCGCGGCGCGCATCTTCAACCTGTGGCCGGCGAAGGGGCGCGTGGCGGTGGGCAGCGACGCCGACGTCGTGGTGTGGGACCCGCAGCTCGAGCGCACCATCTCCGCCGCCACGCACCACCACGCCTGCAACTTCAACATATTCGAGGTGAGTCTGATGGACTCGTGGCGGTGCGGTGCGGTGCGGTGCGGTGCGGAGCGGTGCGGTGCGGTGACGAGCGCCACCGCGGCGCGCATCTTCAACCTGTGGCCGGCGAAGGGGCGCGTGGCGGTGGGCAGCGACGCCGACGTCGTGGTGTGGGACCCGCAGCTCGAGCGCACCATCTCCGCCGCCACGCACCACCACGCCTGCAACTTCAACATATTCGAGGTGAGACTGATGGACTCGTGGCGGTGCGGTGCGGTGCGGTGCGGTGCGGTGCGGTGCGGTGTCGAGCGCCACCGCGGCGCGCATCTTCAACCTGTGGCCGGCGAAGGGGCGCGTGGCGGTGGGCAGCGACGCCGACGTCGTGGTGTGGGACCCGCAGCTCGAGCGCACCATCTCCGCCGCCACGCACCACCACGCCTGCAACTTCAACATATTCGAGGTGAGACTGATGGACTCGTGGCGGTGCGGTGCGGTGCGGTGCGGTGACGAGCGCCACCGCGGCGCGCATCTTCAACCTGTGGCCGGCGAAGGGGCGCGTGGCGGTGGGCAGCGACGCCGACGTCGTGGTGTGGGACCCGCAGCTCGAGCGCACCATCTCCGCCGCCACGCACCACCACGCCTGCAACTTCAACATATTCGAGGTGAGACTGATGGACTCGTGGCGGTGCGGTGCGGTGCGGTGCGGTGACGAGCGCCACCGCGGCGCGCATCTTCAACCTGTGGCCGGCGAAGGGGCGCGTGGCGGTGGGCAGCGACGCCGACGTCGTGGTGTGGGACCCGCAGCTCGAGCGCACCATCTCCGCCGCCACGCACCACCACGCCTGCAACTTCAACATATTCGAGGTGAGACTGATGGACTCGTGGCGGTGCGGTGCGGTGCGGTGCGGTGCGGTGCGGTGCGGTGCGGTGACGAGCGCCACCGCGGCGCGCATCTTCAACCTGTGGCCGGCGAAGGGGCGCGTGGCGGTGGGCAGCGACGCCGACGTCGTGGTGTGGGACCCGCAGCTCGAGCGCACCATCTCCGCCGCCACGCACCACCACGCCTGCAACTTCAACATATTCGAGGTGAGACTGATGGACTCGTGGCGGTGCGGTGCGGTGCGGTGCGGTGCGGTGACGAGCGCCACCGCGGCGCGCATCTTCAACCTGTGGCCGGCGAAGGGGCGCGTGGCGGTGGGCAGCGACGCCGACGTCGTGGTGTGGGACCCGCAGCTCGAGCGCACCATCTCCGCCGCCACGCACCACCACGCCTGCAACTTCAACATATTCGAGGTGAGACTGATGGGCTCGTGGCGGTGCGGTGCGGTGCGGTGCGGTGCGGTGACGAGCGCCACCGCGGCGCGCATCTTCAACCTGTGGCCGGCGAAGGGGCGCGTGGCGGTGGGCAGCGACGCCGACGTCGTGGTGTGGGACCCGCAGCTCGAGCGCACCATCTCCGCCGCCACGCACCACCACGCCTGCAACTTCAACATATTCGAGGTGAGACTGATGGGCTCGTGGCGGTGCGGTGCGGTGCGGTGCGGTGCGGTGCGGTGACGAGCGCCACCGCGGCGCGCATCTTCAACCTGTGGCCGGCGAAGGGGCGCGTGGCGGTGGGCAGCGACGCCGACGTCGTGGTGTGGGACCCGCAGCTCGAGCGCACCATCTCCGCCGCCACGCACCACCACGCCTGCAACTTCAACATATTCGAGGTGAGACTGATGGACTCGTGGCGGTGCGGTGCGGTGCGGTGCGGTGCGGTGCGGTGCGGTGACGAGCGCCACCGCGGCGCGCATCTTCAACCTGTGGCCGGCGAAGGGGCGCGTGGCGGTGGGCAGCGACGCCGACGTCGTGGTGTGGGACCCGCAGCTCGAGCGCACCATCTCCGCCGCCACGCACCACCACGCCTGCAACTTCAACATATTCGAGGTGAGACTGATGGACTCGTGGCGGTGCGGTGCGGTGTGGTGCGGTGCGGTGACGAGCGCCACCGCGGCGCGCATCTTCAACCTGTGGCCGGCGAAGGGGCGCGTGGCGGTGGGCAGCGACGCCGACGTCGTGGTGTGGGACCCGCAGCTCGAGCGCACCATCTCCGCCGCCACGCACCACCACGCCTGCAACTTCAACATATTCGAGGTGAGACTGATGGACTCGTGGCGGTGCGGTGCGGTGCGGTGCGGTGCGGTGACGAGCGCCACCGCGGCGCGCATCTTCAACCTGTGGCCGGCGAAGGGGCGCGTGGCGGTGGGCAGCGACGCCGACGTCGTGGTGTGGGACCCGCAGCTCGAGCGCACCATCTCCGCCGCCACGCACCACCACGCCTGCAACTTCAACATATTCGAGGTGAGACTGATGGACTCGTGGCGGTGCGGTGCGGTGCGGTGCGGTGCGGTGCGGTGACGAGCGCCACCGCGGCGCGCATCTTCAACCTGTGGCCGGCGAAGGGGCGCGTGGCGGTGGGCAGCGACGCCGACGTCGTGGTGTGGGACCCGCAGCTCGAGCGCACCATCTCCGCCGCCACGCACCACCACGCCTGCAACTTCAACATATTCGAGGTGAGACTGATGGACTCGTGGCGGTGCGGTGCGGTGCGGTGCGGTGACGAGCGCCACCGCGGCGCGCATCTTCAACCTGTGGCCGGCGAAGGGGCGCGTGGCGGTGGGCAGCGACGCCGACGTCGTGGTGTGGGACCCGCAGCTCGAGCGCACCATCTCCGCCGCCACGCACCACCACGCCTGCAACTTCAACATATTCGAGGTGAGACTGATGGACTCGTGGCGGTGCGGTGCGGTGCGGTGCGGTGCGGTGACGAGCGCCACCGCGGCGCGCATCTTCAACCTGTGGCCGGCGAAGGGGCGCGTGGCGGTGGGCAGCGACGCCGACGTCGTGGTGTGGGACCCGCAGCTCGAGCGCACCATCTCCGCCGCCACGCACCACCACGCCTGCAACTTCAACATATTCGAGGTGAGACTGATGGACTCGTGGCGGTGCGGTGCGGTGCGGTGCGGTGACGAGCGCCACCGCGGCGCGCATCTTCAACCTGTGGCCGGCGAAGGGGCGCGTGGCGGTGGGCAGCGACGCCGACGTCGTGGTGTGGGACCCGCAGCTCGAGCGCACCATCTCCGCCGCCACGCACCACCACGCCTGCAACTTCAACATATTCGAGGTGAGACTGATGGACTCGTGGCGGTGCGGTGCGGTGCGGTGCGGTGCGGTGACGAGCGCCACCGCGGCGCGCATCTTCAACCTGTGGCCGGCGAAGGGGCGCGTGGCGGTGGGCAGCGACGCCGACGTCGTGGTGTGGGACCCGCAGCTCGAGCGCACCATCTCCGCCGCCACGCACCACCACGCCTGCAACTTCAACATATTCGAGGTGAGTCTGATGGACTCGTGGCGGTGCGGTGCGGTGCGGTGACGAGCGCCACCGCGGCGCGCATCTTCAACCTGTGGCCGGCGAAGGGGCGCGTGGCGGTGGGCAGCGACGCCGACGTCGTGGTGTGGGACCCGCAGCTCGAGCGCACCATCTCCGCCGCCACGCACCACCACGCCTGCAACTTCAACATATTCGAGGTGAGACTGATGGACTCGTGGCGGTGCGGTGCGGTGCGGTGCGGTGCGGTGCGGTGACGAGCGCCACCGCGGCGCGCATCTTCAACCTGTGGCCGGCGAAGGGGCGCGTGGCGGTGGGCAGCGACGCCGACGTCGTGGTGTGGGACCCGCAGCTCGAGCGCACCATCTCCGCCGCCACGCACCACCACGCCTGCAACTTCAACATATTCGAGGTGAGACTGATGGACTCGTGGCGGTGCGGTGCGGTGCGGTGCGGTGCGGTGCGGTGACGAGCGCCACCGCGGCGCGCATCTTCAACCTGTGGCCGGCGAAGGGGCGCGTGGCGGTGGGCAGCGACGCCGACGTCGTGGTGTGGGACCCGCAGCTCGAGCGCACCATCTCCGCCGCCACGCACCACCACGCCTGCAACTTCAACATATTCGAGGTGAGACTGATGGACTCGTGGCGGTGCGGTGCGGTGCGGTGCGGTGCGGTGCGGTGACGAGCGCCACCGCGGCGCGCATCTTCAACCTGTGGCCGGCGAAGGGGCGCGTGGCGGTGGGCAGCGACGCCGACGTCGTGGTGTGGGACCCGCAGCTCGAGCGCACCATCTCCGCCGCCACGCACCACCACGCCTGCAACTTCAACATATTCGAGGTGAGACTGATGGACTCGTGGCGGTGCGGTGCGGTGCGGTGCGGTGACGAGCGCCACCGCGGCGCGCATCTTCAACCTGTGGCCGGCGAAGGGGCGCGTGGCGGTGGGCAGCGACGCCGACGTCGTGGTGTGGGACCCGCAGCTCGAGCGCACCATCTCCGCCGCCACGCACCACCACGCCTGCAACTTCAACATATTCGAGGTGAGACTGATGGACTCGTGGCGGTGCGGTGCGGTGCGGTGCGGTGACGAGCGCCACCGCGGCGCGCATCTTCAACCTGTGGCCGGCGAAGGGGCGCGTGGCGGTGGGCAGCGACGCCGACGTCGTGGTGTGGGACCCGCAGCTCGAGCGCACCATCTCCGCCGCCACGCACCACCACGCCTGCAACTTCAACATATTCGAGGTGAGACTGATGGACTCGTGGCGGTGCGGTGCGGTGCGGTGCGGTGACGAGCGCCACCGCGGCGCGCATCTTCAACCTGTGGCCGGCGAAGGGGCGCGTGGCGGTGGGCAGCGACGCCGACGTCGTGGTGTGGGACCCGCAGCTCGAGCGCACCATCTCCGCCGCCACGCACCACCACGCCTGCAACTTCAACATATTCGAGGTGAGACTGATGGACTCGTGGCGGTGCGGTGCGGTGCGGTGCGGTGCGGTGCGGTGACGAGCGCCACCGCGGCGCGCATCTTCAACCTGTGGCCGGCGAAGGGGCGCGTGGCGGTGGGCAGCGACGCCGACGTCGTGGTGTGGGACCCGCAGCTCGAGCGCACCATCTCCGCCGCCACGCACCACCACGCCTGCAACTTCAACATATTCGAGGTGAGACTGATGGACTCGTGGCGGTGCGGTGCGGTGCGGTGCGGTGCGGTGCGGTGACGAGCGCCACCGCGGCGCGCATCTTCAACCTGTGGCCGGCGAAGGGGCGCGTGGCGGTGGGCAGCGACGCCGACGTCGTGGTGTGGGACCCGCAGCTCGAGCGCACCATCTCCGCCGCCACGCACCACCACGCCTGCAACTTCAACATATTCGAGGTGAGACTGATGGACTCGTGGCGGTGCGGTGCGGTGCGGTGCGGTGCGGTGCGGTGACGAGCGCCACCGCGGCGCGCATCTTCAACCTGTGGCCGGCGAAGGGGCGCGTGGCGGTGGGCAGCGACGCCGACGTCGTGGTGTGGGACCCGCAGCTCGAGCGCACCATCTCCGCCGCCACGCACCACCACGCCTGCAACTTCAACATATTCGAGGTGAGACTGATGGACTCGTGGCGGTGCGGTGCGGTGCGGTGACGAGCGCCACCGCGGCGCGCATCTTCAACCTGTGGCCGGCGAAGGGGCGCGTGGCGGTGGGCAGCGACGCCGACGTCGTGGTGTGGGACCCGCAGCTCGAGCGCACCATCTCCGCCGCCACGCACCACCACGCCTGCAACTTCAACATATTCGAGGTGAGACTGATGGACTCGTGGCGGTGCGGTGCGGTGCGGTGACGAGCGCCACCGCGGCGCGCATCTTCAACCTGTGGCCGGCGAAGGGGCGCGTGGCGGTGGGCAGCGACGCCGACGTCGTGGTGTGGGACCCGCAGCTCGAGCGCACCATCTCCGCCGCCACGCACCACCACGCCTGCAACTTCAACATATTCGAGGTGAGAACTGAAAAAAAATCAGTGGGATTTGGGTGGCCGTGAGTTGTGACCCCAAACGTGTCACAGAATGACTGGTTGAGAATTTGTTTCCCATCGACTAACACTATTAGTCTGCTGTGACTGTTTGGGAATTCTAATTGAAGTTTCTGTAACAGTTTTGCTCGACGGGAGAAACAATTTCCAACCACTTACACCAGACTAATAGTGTTACTCGATGGGGAAAAATTCTCACTACACCAGACTAATTTGCTCGACGGGAGAAAAATCCCTAACAGTCACACCAGACTAATAGTGTTGCCCGAGGGGGAAACAATTTCCAACCAGTCACATCAGACTAAAAGTGTGCTCGACGGGAGAAAAGTCCCATCCAGTCACACCAGACTAATTGTGTTGCTCGATGGGGAAATAGTTACCAACCAGTCGAACCAGACTAATTCTGTTGATCTACGAGAGAAAAATTCCCAAACAGTCACACCAGACAAGACAGACAGACCAGAGAGAAGTATCGACAGTTTAAGACGGTGAGGATATGAGCTGAACATAACTCTGTCTTAAGTCTGAGTAGAGTCAGACTATGCTCCAGTGACCTCAGCTTAGGTAATATTATAGCAATTTTAATTATTTCAGGGCACCCGCGTCGTTGGAAGTCCTCAGTACGTCATAGTCAACGGCCGAGTCTGTCTCGACGATGGAGAACTGCGCGTTGCTGAAGGTAATCTTTAACTTACTGCTTCAGTTGCAGTTAGGGTCGGGGCATAATTGTGCAGAGTCGAAGCGCAATTGAATCGAATCGAAAAAATGTTCATGCCATATTGGACATTGGTGCCTATCTCTAGAAAATAAGGCACAATGAGTTCGTATGAAACAACCCGCTTACAAATTATTCAATTATTCATACACCGGCCTTTTTATTTTTTAATAGAAAATGTCTTGTTTTGTAGGGACTTTTGCTTTGATTCGCTGAGTTCGAGATTTCGAGTCGTGAATTAGCCTTTATTCAGAATTGAGTTGTACATTTGTCTTTTGCATTTGTTTTTTGAGCCTTTGAAAATGGTAAAAAGTAAAAAGAAATAATAGTATGATGAAATGGGTTTCATCCTACTATTTTCTTTTGGTTTTAAAAATTATTATCGACCCTGGTCTGTTGCTAATATTATCTAATAAACAATAACTAATTTACACTTTTTCCCTCTTACCTTGACGAACTCTCTGTATGGTACCTATTATATTATTACCTATTATATTATATATATACCTATTATTATTGGTATTAACAAATGCCTCCAACTGTGCCCATTTTTGTCTGTCACTAGCTAGCCTTGTCCATACCTGCCTACTGTATACTGTCCTAACATTCCCAGGTCTGGGCAGATTCCTGCCCACGCCCGCGAACTCCCCCTACGTGTACGGGGGGGAGGCGCCCGCCACGCCGCAGCTCGCCACTCCGCACTACGCCAGCGACTCTCCCCGACAGTCGCCCCACAGGGTCACCAACGGAACACCCACTGGTAAGCGCTATAATTGTGAACGTTTAAGGGTTAACTGTTTCACCACCTTTTAATAAGTATCGGATAGTTTATTCACAACTTTTGTCTTTGTCACTTGACATAGAGTAAGAAAGTGACAAATCTTACGTTTAGGCTATTCGACACAGGGCACTTATCAGAATGTGATGAAACAAGCTCTAAGTCAGCTATTAACCACTGAACGAAATGCTAAATGTTCACCTCACGCTGGTTACAAAGCTGGCCCCAATACCGTTCGAAGATGATGATGATGATGGTGATGATGAGATGTTTTCAGAGCTACATCTGGTGAACAAGCAGCTGGACGGTCTCTCCGTGTCGGGCGCCAGCACGCCCACGGGCCGCAAGATGCGCGAGCCCGGCCAGCGCGACCTGCAGAACTCCACCTTCTCCATCAGCAGTGAGTAACCATTCTCTAATCAAGTCTTTCTCTAAGTAATCTGTACTTAGAGAATGACTTGCCCTGACTGAGACAGATCTATAGAGCGTACTCTGACTCTACTCAGGCTCGAGACAAATACAGATTTATATCAGGGACATATATATTTATGTCCCATTTAACTCTGTTTCAAGTCTGCGTAGAGTCGGGCCTAAGCCAGGGTTAAAAACTTGAAATCTTGACAGTACCTATGTCCATATTTTATTTTAAGAAACTATTTAAACTCACGTGTATTTTTGTCGGTGTATGTCCGACAAATGAACCCGTCCACGTTCACGCTGCGCGGTATAAAGCGGTCTACCTGCTTTGGCAGTCTGCTTTGCATCGCGCCGCGTGAACATTCTCATGACTAAGGGCTCCGGACGGGTTCGAAACTATAGTTGGGGCATTACAAACGTGCGAACTGAGTCATAAAGTTTACAGATCTCAGTGTTGTGAGGGCTCTCCCTCGCTCTTTATAACCTGTTATCGACTATCGACAAATCCTTTACTATTGTTACACACCGCAGAATCAGGTTCCAGTTCCATAAGGCCTGTAAATGCGAGCGAGTAGTACGATACGAATGATTTACGACTTGGATCGCACGTTTATAATGTCCCAACTATAGTCGGGCATACACCGACAAAAATACGAGTGAGTTAAAACGTTCAAATAGTTCCGTAAAATGTTTGATATCACTCACGATAGTTTAAATGTTAAAATGATCATTTATAAATTATAATACATAATAATTTATTATGTAATTATCTATAACTTATTCTTTATAGAGACAATTTAATATTTCTTTCACTGATGTGTTTCAATGTGCACATTGATACTAATTTTTGTCTTTTACAGAGGAATTGGAAGGACTCGACACGAAAACGTCAGTGCGCGTGCGAAACCCACCCGGCGGGAAGTCGTCCGGCCTGTGGTAAACCGGACCGGGACGAGACCGGAGCACAACCGGACCGGGCAGCTTGCAGTGGCGCTAGGTAGTTTGTGGAAAAATATCATTAAAACTCAATCGGTGTGCTTAAAATTGGAACTTTTGACGTCTTGACTTATTAATAATCAAAAATAAACATATGAAAAATAACGATGAAAATTGAAAACAGTTTTGAAGCTGTGGACTGTGGTCATACATTGAAAAGTTAAGTTTAGATCACTGAAGCATAATCTAACTTACTAGTTACGCCATCTGTCGGCACTAAAGCAAGTTACTATTGGTAATATCAAATATGTATAGTATTTGACCGCATAGTAAAAATCTAATAATTAAATTGAAAATTCATAAAATTATGAATATTTTTTCACAAACGAAACGCATTTTGTTTGAGCTTGAAGGCGTTCAGGAACCAATGTTAGGATTTAAAATGTTAATTTACTTTTACTAACATAATTTCTCATTTATTGAAAAAAGTTTAACTTACTAACTAACCTTGTTGACTTTAAGATAATGTGAAAAATTATGTTACTAATAATTAAACATGTTAGAATGCTTAGCGATTAGTGCATGTATTTACTGTGTAATGTTAATGTATGTAATTATTTATTCAGTTTACTCTACAGACAGCTCTCATAGAATTCGTTTAGATGTTACTAAACTGCATTGATATAATAAATCCAAGATATACCAATGATGTTAAGTACAAGATATGTTGTGCCTAAACCATCCGAACCTGTCTAAACCCTGCCCCGCGCGCCCTCCCAGCGGCCGCACACATACACATTTTAATGTTTCACTTACATTTCACTACAATGCCACTACCACACACTACGGACTGAGGAGCGGCTAATTACGCTCCATTCGACACGTCAGTTTCGGAGTTCTAGTAACATATCTACGTCACTTTAATATAAACATCACTGAGATATTCAAGGAATGAGCCGTCGAAATCGTACCTGCTTACCCGCGAAATGCATTTTATGATGTGGTATTAGACATCAAGTTTGTTAAAGTTGCGAATAATGTGTTTCGTGAAAAAGTGACCTAAAAAAATAGCTAAAAAATATTACATTTTTGCGTAAATTTATATAAATTGTTTTACATGTATATGATTTAAAAAAAATGTGTTTGACAAAGAAAAATCATTAAGTATTACGAAGCATGTATGGGGAAGTAACTATACTTTCTACTTACATATTATTTTCCTGTATCTTTGGATTTTTTATATCAATGCTGATCTGTTCAAAATATTGTTTTATTGATTAGTCAAATTAGCGTAATTGAAAGTTTTCTTATATTACCTATTTTGTAATTTTGTTAACCGACTGTTATGATTGACCAGCATAGAAATAGTGTAATTTTATAAAGTTTTGAAGCAAATTACATTATATGACTTAATTATCTGTCACGTATACACATATAAGGTTAAGTCGTGAAATCTATGTCCGTTGATAAAAAATCTACCACTGGTTACGCCTAAAAATTGAGACTACTTTTTTGTAGCATTATATCATAGGTATCTTTAATATACTTACCTAGGTACTAAGAGTGCAAGTTTTTATCGAAATAATAAAATAAATAGAGATAAATTTGACACTCGAACTTTTACAATGCATTTAACTGTTTAACATACATAAATAGATACTTTATAAAATTTCACATTTTAGTTGAAAAATTAATTCTTGAATGATTTTCCCAAAGGTGTCAAAAAATTCAATAGGCTCGTTTGAGGAATACATAAATTACAAAATGACACAATATTTTACTTCAGTTATCATGATATTTGATAATAATTAATTATTATTTAAGCGTGCATCTTTAATTTAAGCGCACGCGGACTGTTATCGATTATATTATGTTTTTTTACACTTTTCCTACATTTTTCTTACACTTCATCACAAATATTATGATAATTTTTTTATAAGTATGATTGTTATTACATCACATACACTATCATGTTGATTAAGTATTTAATTTATTTTATATGTACAAAAATGGTACTTATTGATAATATGATTTTGAATTGTTGCGAAAAAGCTATTGTAAGCCATTATTATTGTTCTTCGCTTACGTTTTTTTTCCAATTAAAACGTATTTTGACATAGATCATAAGTATATTATAATTATTATACATATTAATGCTGATAGCTGTTATGTTGTTTAATGTTTTAATTAGATATTCGCACTCGAAACTAGGAAATTCAATATTACATCTTCATAATTTAAGTCACCACAAATTTTAATTTTCAAAGAAAACCTTCATAGATACCAACATTATTATATTTAGGGCTGATTTTTCGACCCGTAGCGTATCTTATGTGTGAAAATTGTTTTGTGTAGTGAAGCTATATATACCTAAATGCAATTTGATCTAACTTTGAAAACTGAATCATTAATTGCAGCAGTTGGTATAAACCCCGAATAAAAAATCGACTCTTGAAATTTAAATCTAAAATTTTGACTTAGGACACTTTATTCTGGAAGTGTTTGTAAATCCATTTACACAGATTTATATTTTTTATTATTACCCTTAAAATAATATCGCCACCTAGATATTTATTGTTATAATTAAATAATGCATTTTTACAAGTTTTTCAGATATGACCAAAGATCCTTAAATCTTCTAGACGTCTAGAATGGTACCCTCGACTAGTGTTACTTAGTTTTGTAATCGGCATGACATATTCATGGGTTTTTATAAGATTTCTATGTCCGTTTCTCTATTCCAGCATTGTCACAAAATAAACAATGTAATCTCGATGAGTTTTGTTTGATTTTATCTATCCTTCCCTAAGACGACCTCCACAGTCCACAGCGATAATGATAAATGAGAGATCTCGGGTTCGATTCCAGGCAGTGACAATAAGGAATATTATATTTCTAAACTGGTGGGAAACTTCAGCCGTGACAGCTGATGGGCAAGGGGGGGCAAGTTGATATATGGAGGATGGAAAAAGTATGAATTTTAGGTTCAGTCGAGAGGTTTATGAAGGTATAAATCAAGTGTAGCTGTAGTCAAGTGAGTGAATTGGACTTAGTTTGCATTTGGCTATATTTTTCTAATCTCTATTGGGGGAGCTATGTATAAAGCTGAATACCTCTGAATTCATATTATTAATTCAGAAAGTACGGAAATGCATGCAATTTCACTATTCCCCACACACTTTCAGATTATTAATTTTTCAGTATGCTTAGTCTCAATTTGCACAGCTCGAGAACTTTACTAAATACTACTGATCGAAACACAATGACTTCAGAGTAAAATGGACCTAAACTGGCTTATTTTAAAGTTCGCCAATACATTCAGCATTCGTTTACAGCCAGCGCCCCAAGCAGAAATGTTGTAAAATATTTATTCGAAGTATTGAAACGAGTCTGAGTTCATTTTTTCGGTACGTAGGTAGTAGGTATTTAGTAAAGTTTTGGAGGTGTTCAAACTGAGACTAAGATTACAAGTCACGGCAAATAAGTCGAACGTTGACCTTCAATGCGCAGAAGTCAAAAATGAGGTATCTTGGGTTGTGAGGGGGTCGCGGGGAGCGCGTTGGGATCGTTCGTAAGCACTGATTAGCTCTCCCGGATCCCACGTAAGCGCTGATTGGCTCTCCAATCGTAGTGTGTCCCGCTCACTCGCACGACGCTGCGCGCGTTCAGCGTTCGACTTACGTGCCGGGGGTTATACTGATCGTTCTGACAGAATACACTAACGAACATTTTTAAGACGTGTGGGGCATGTACCGGAATTCAGATTATGAATTATGATTGTGATTTCAGAGGCACCGGCTGTTTGAGGCCAGCCTAAATCAATGACTGAAACAGTGTTTTGAGTTTTTGACGTCACGACGGTCGAGCGCCATCATAACGTGTAGGGTGTAGATACGCGTAGTAGGTAGTACCTAATCACTGAGAGAGGTTCACAATAAAACAATACAAAGTATCATTTTATGCTGTTTATTAAAATAATATTCGTTCAACTGAACACAAAGACATGGGTCCAGACCTAATAATTGAGTTCTCTAATTTGACAATTTTTTTTCCTACAAAAAAAATAACCTAGCTCCGCGCAAGAGCCACTTTGTCTTTACCATCTTAACAATAAAAACAACCTATAAAATCTATCAACATAAAAGACCTTCAGAGGTATCGAGGCGGAAACAGACTTACGAACCACGACGCGAGCCGATGCTACTCTACGCATCAAATCGTATTTCCAATGATCTTAAGCGTATTGTAGCCTCGTTCGCGTCGCGAGTTTTGAGTATGTTTTCGCCCTTAGGCATTGAAATATACCAGTGTTACAGTTAAAATTTGGCACAGATTATATAAATAGCAAAAAGGTTTCCACTGTCCTTTATGTAAAATCCCTGATAATCTTTTTCAAGTTCTAAGATGGTTTTAGCACGGTTCGCTAAAAATAACCGCGAATTAATTAATAAAAAATACATAAAAGATAACCGAACATATATAAAATAAAAACATCTCCCTTTTTTCGGAACACAAAAATATTATATCAAATTCCAAATAAGTAATTTTTATTTTTATTTCAAATTCAAATATCTTTTAAACGAATTTCACGGAGAAATCTAATTAATTAATAGTTATTCAATAAAAAAAACTAGAGTACCCATAGTGTTTCAGTATTGCACAAGATCATGCAAAATCAAGCCGATAATTAATTATTTATGTATCTGTCAAATATTTGTAAAATAAAAATCGATTGCCCTTTTTGTCAAAAAATAAATCGATTTTATTCGATAGGTAATAATTAATTTTTACTGTAGGTATTCAGTATGTGTATTATAGATATGTAGATATTTTCAATCACGTAGCACAATTAATTTTTTAATATTATAAGTCATGGTTGATATTGCATTTAACAACGTTAAAATTCTTAATAATAACAATAAAACAACAAAAAGAAGTGCTGGACAAAACGAACCATCCAAGAACATTCCGAGGGTACGATTAATCTTTATTTATAATAATAATAAATGCAATCATTTTTTTTTCTTTTCACCGAAAAAAAATGTATTCTTAATATTTTGCGAATTATAAATTTATTTACAAACGAGTGTTCATATTATAATATTATACTCTGGGCGTTGTTATTTGTAAAAACGACACCGCTCAAATTGTACTGCTTTTTTGCCGGGAAAAATAAAAACCTGACATTGCGTTAAATATTTTTTCACTCGAAATTATAAGAATTATGAATATTTTTTCACTGGATATTATAATGTTGAATATTTTTTCACCGGATATTATAGTGTTAAAATTTTTTTACCTGATATTATAGTGTTGAATTTTTTTTTCTTACTACACCAAAGTTCCAAGTATAAGTGAGTTTCAAAGTTGTATCAAGTTGCAAGCATAATTTGAATTATTGTTTTTTTTAACATTGTGGCACGTATATATGTCATATGATAAGTATATAATTTAAAAACTGATCGTGAATTAAGTAAAATTGAAAAAAAAATCAATGAAACATTTTCAGAAAGCCTAACGAATTCGAACAAGTTTTAACAAGTATTGGCATTTATTTCTTGTCCCGCAAAAAAGTAGCACACGGTGATCTCTGAATGATGTCCTTTAGCATATTTTTAAAACAATAACTTAACACCAGATATGTATGTATTGTGTGACATCGACATTGTTTCTCATATTATTACATATTTTTTTACTTTTTGAGTCAGTATTCAACTAATATTTTTTTAAACATCTTTCCATAGCAATAATGTATATATGTATATGTAAGTAGAATAATACACTTAGGTCTAATATGACACAGTTAGATTAGCCTAGACTTTATACATTTACACTGTGTACATTTACACATATACAGGGTGATACTGTACCGATAGCACTCAATTTAAATACAACATAGAACCGAATTTTTAAATTATTTCGCACGCTTTTATTATAAGCATTGCCAGAAAAATTACTTTTCACCCATTCTCTAATAAATGTAGTATTTTGAAATTTGCGAACATGCAACTTTGATAAAAATATAATAAGAGGAATCCCAATGTGTCCAAGTGGCGACCTCGCACTCGCAGTTGATAGACGCCCACTAGTTGGACTCGCAAGAGACCTATGCCCAGCAGTGGACGTCTATAGGATAACACGATGAGATGTTATAAGGGAGGTGGGAGAGCTAACAGTATTGAGTTTAGGTTTGTTAAGACTTGTTTTAGTGAGTCCTTAGCTAAAATAATCTAACCTTAAATGGGCTGCTTTTCAAAGCGTGCTCTTTTATGTATTTAAAAGTTTTTTTTTTTTTTGTGCGGGTAGTTCGATATATTTTTGTTAGCAAGTGCTGTCGGTACACCATCGTATAATAACTTCACTCATACAACGTGCCTAATCTAAACTACAGACAGTCTAATAAGTTCCGCACAACGGAAAAACGTTCTCCCTTCGCTATGCCTTAAACCTTTAATTTATACACACGCGTGCCGCGAAGGGATTTTTAAAGGCTTGTGCCCACACAAAGCGCGACGGCAGCGCCGCGGCCGCTACGCGCAGTTCCCTGTTCTCATGCATCTAGGAGGAACGATTTGCGCGTTTCAATCGCGCGTCGCAGCGGTCGCGCGTTTTGTGTGACAAAGTCTTAAATAAAAACTAAAATCAAATTCTAACGCTACATGGAACCTTTGTCTGGTGCGGGTCGTCAAGAAATTTTAAATAGATTAGGATAAAAATCGTCCGTATCAAGAGAGCAGTAGAAGCGAAACTCGCTCGGCGTTGAGCTGTGTGTACTTTTTCCGTGTCAAAAGTGCATAAAAAAAACAAAAAAGAAAATACATTAGTCAGTATATAAAGTTTTCAAAAGTTCAACCAAAATTATACTTCCTTACGATAAAAACAAAATAGTCAATTATAGGAATTCATTCCTAATCAATAAAAATCATAAAGAGAATACACTTTTTTTAAACTCAATTTTCACAAAAAAGGCACATTAATATTAAATTATTAAAGCCACTGACAACGTTTCCCAAAGTGTATTTAATAATTATTGTTTAAAACGGAAGTAAGCCATGAAAATCTTTGGGAGACTATAGAATGTCTGATGGTACGGGAAGGTGTGACTAGTCATGGAAAAAAAGAGGTTTCTGGGTACATAGAGAAATCCTGGTATTAAAATGCACAGAAATGACTTGTGGGCTCACAATTTTGAGATCAAACGATGACTTTAATATCGGGACTTAATATAAAATTGATGGATCTTATTAATTATACGTGAATATAATAAAGATATTATAATTCTCACAGAACAGTCTGATTTTCAAGAAATACCGCACATTTTGTTCATTATTTACGAATAAATGCATTAGGCCATAATATGAAAATAAACAAAAAAATATCACTTCATGCTATTTCTAAGTACTGCATGTGACTTTTTTTTATTAAGTAGAAACTAAATCGAAGCTGCGAAAATGTGGGTATTTCCGAAATATCACACGTAAACCCGTGTCTAATTAGCACCCGACAAAACATCTGTATTTATCGCTGAAACCAGTAAAAGTTTTCAATGGTACCTTGTTTTATCACTACACGACCTGTTTCCGAACCAGCGCGATAGATGGCTTCGCTTATTAGTTCCGAAGTTCCACAACAGATGTCACTGTTTTACCGTTGACCGAAAAAGTTTTGCTATTCACTCTTTATATTTTGTTTTCTATTATTATCATAATAGTCCTTTCGAGAAATAAATACCAAATCACGAAATTCGGCAAACGGTTGAACGTACTCAAATTATTAGACTCCATTACGATTCCGACTTTGTTAAATTTAGCGTCCGTTGCGTGCGATATAACGTTCGAAAACGTCGAAATCGTCACAGAGTATAACGAGGCGTTTGCGGTTCTGAATTCGAAAATTTTCACGGCCGGTCGGGGGTCAGTCGCGTCCGCGCTCCCGAGGGCGCCGGACGTGTTCCACCGTCACTATGACACCGATATCACCTCGTGGCCGGGCCTCGCTTGCGCCGCGCGCGGCCACGACTGCGAGGTCAGCTGGCCGACGGACAGGGGGTTGTTGGCGTCCCTCGGGTTCGTCCCGACGGGGTTCCGCGGGGGCGGCGGCGGGTCGGAGGCGGGGGAGGCGAGGGAGGAGAGCGCGCTGAGGCCGCCCGGGCTGGACGCCGAGTTGAGGGGGGTGTCGGCCTCGTCGCTGGACGCGTCGGACAGCTCCTCGAGCTTCACGTCCTCCTCAGAACAGGGGGACTGCGGCGTCGCCATCGGCAGCGGGACGGTCCCCGACGCCGCCGCCAGCGCTTCCATGTAGCGCACGCACTTCTTCTTCCGCCTGGAAATTGTTAAGAACGTATTTAAAATATGTCACACTTCAAATCATAAATATTGAAAACAGTGGCATGCACAGGATAGCGCTAAGCGGGCGGTAATTTAAAAATTCAAAACGATCTAGGTACTTAAAGGGCCTTAGAGCCGTAGGTAGGCATTGCTTTCTTGCATCTATAGAGTGCACGACACTGATTTTGGATATTTGAATTTAGACTTTCATAAAATGTAAGATCGAGGCTCTCACTTTTGTCAGATTATTGTTGAAATTCAATTAGAATTTTTAGAAATAGTATACAGATTATTAATTTCATAATTGAAATAGGTTAGAATGAACTGGCATTTGATTCATTCAGTGGCGCCGAACCGCGCCATCTTGAATTATTGGTATAAATACGGGCACTTCGAAGCCATGAATTCAGTCTCCACCAGAGACTCAACCGACTATTAGATGCTTCAGCATCTAGGTCGTGATATTTGATTGAGGGTTGCGATAGCAATCACACCCTAATCGAATAAAATGCTGCCATTTTGGACTTGGTTGAGTGTAATAAATTAATTAGTATAAAATAGATTTTGAAAAGAGATCTCAGTTAAACTAATCTGTGATTCGATATTAATTAAGTTTGTGCGGGTGATAAATAAAAATATTTTAATAATAGTTTGATTTAGTTTTAATATTAAACCTTATCCTGCTTCTGTAATGATGATGTTTACAAATTCAGAAGCGGGATTCGAATCACGTTGCCTTAATTTTGCTTTGCCATCTACACAGTAGTGTTTGATTTATTTTGAGAAAGTGATTAATTTGAAGTAAAGTTGTAGAAATACCCGCAGAATAATGAAATACCGGCAGTTGAGATTGATGATTCGTTTGAAATTAGAAATAATTTTTGATTAGTTATTTTGCAAGGTTAGACGCCGCCGAGTTTCTTACTGGTTCTTCTCGCTAGGTTGCGGCATTCCGAACCAGTGGTAGATTCGCTTTATTTTGTAAATGAAAGTAAAAGTAATTTAAACAGTAAATATTTTCACAACAATGTGTTTGTGTTAATGAGAGTAACTGATAGTTAATGAATAAGATTTTAAAGTGAAAATCGAATCAGTTTTTAAAAGTTTTGATTTATGAAGTCACGAGTTAAATTTTTAATCTGAGAGTTCGGTTATTAATTATTTTGAGTTATCAGTTTAAAAGCGACATTGACGGACTTGACTGAGGGCATGACCGCCCGCAATTTACTGAGGGCAGACAGCCCATGACCTAAGTGAGGGTAAAATCACCCGTGATCTTAGAAACGACGGCAAAACGCCTGTGACATTGACAATGGGCAAGACCGCCCGCGACATGAATAAAGTAACTTTTACTGTGATTGATGAGAAACACGGGGACGTGTTAAATATAGGACGGCCGAACTGTCAGATTATTGTTGAAATTCAATTAGAATTTTTAGAAATAGTATACAGATTATTAATTTCATAATTGAAATAGGTTAGAATGAACTGGCATTTGATTCATTCAGTGGCGCCGAACCGCGCCATCTTGAATTATTGGTATAAATACGGGCACTTCGAAGCCATGAATTCAGTCTCCACCAGAGACTCAACCGACTATTAGATGCTTCAGCATCTAGGTCGTGATATTTGATTGAGGGTTGCGATAGCAATCACACCCTAATCGAATAAAATGCTGCCATTTTGGACTTGGCTGAGTGTAATAAATTAATTAGTATAAAATAGATTTTGAAAAGAGATCTCAGTTAAACTAATCTGTGATTCGATATTAATTAAGTTTGTGCGGGTGATAAATAAAAATATTTTAATAATAGTTTGATTTAGTTTTAATATTAAACCTTATCCTGCTTCTGTAATGATGATGTTTACACTTTTGACTTAAATTTTTTTAGTATGGACTATGGAGTTGAACAAAATATCATGTTTTCCCTAAACTTATTTTTATTTCTAAATGTTTGATTTACATACTGTTAACGTAACTTAAAATGGTACACTACATATACAGTCTTTGAATTAATTTTGGACCAATCGGAGGTTTTTCTTGAACTTGAATGTACTTTACAAAAGTCTAAATTCATAACAATTTAAGATTTAGTTAGCGTCTGTCTTAATATAATGAAATTTGAAAATATAATATTTCTAGAAAGTTCCCGGATTACCTATATGTAAAATTAGTTTAGTATTTTCCGTTACCTTTATTCAAATTATTCATACAATATGATATATAAATATTAAAACAGACGCTACATTAAACAACAAAAAACAATAATAATATTACAATAACGCTTAGCTACAACAAAAAACAGATCTTTGTAACATAATACGCAATATTGGTATATTTCTTAATAAACGCAAATAAAGAACATCTAAAGCCAAAAGATAAGAAACCTACAAAAACGAACACTTCAAATACGAAAAAAAGGTTAAGTAAAATATAACATGCTTGAAAAATGTTATAAGTTTTTATTATTATAAGACACACTGAAAACGAAGGATATGATAACATCGAATACTCAAGTCATGCTCAACGAAAACATTATAAATTAGACCAAAACATTTTCTACTCGAAACGAGACAAAAAACATTCAGTGTTACAGCGAAAATCAATAACAGCATCCTAAGCAATATGTAAACGAGTATGATCACAATCATCAAACGCAAAAATTAGTCTTAACTAATCATCAACCAGGTCTATACAACAATCACGATCAAAGATCCGAAAGATGATCGCGATATTAATGATCGAACATACTGAAATCGATCACAATATGACGTTTGTTCCAAAAGATTCAAACCTGATCACAATTATGATCAAAGGTCGGAATTATGATCACGATATCGCGATCATTAATCATGATCACGATGGTAAAATGCCAAGTCTCGTTCTACCAACTGACCGTGTGTCGTCCGGCGGCGGTGGGCCGGCACTAGAGGTTCACATAGGTGGGCTCTTGGGGCGGACTCCCCACGAGGCTGGCGGCCGGCAGCGGAGTCGCCGGCTCCGGCCGGAGGAGCCCTAACCCCCCTGACACCATTACGCTACTTGACTCGGGGCTGATAATGGTTAAGATCGGATGAAGTATATAGAGAATGAAGGAAGAGTGATTTCAGTTTGATACCGAATAAAGGAGCAATTAACAGTGAAGATGTTAAAGTTAAATTGTAAAAGAGAATGAAGGAAGAGTAATTTTGGTTTGTTATGGAATAAGAAGCAATTAATAGAGATGTTGAGGTAAGATAGAATTAGAAGTTTACAATAATTAACGATGAAAACGCAGTTATAGCAGATGTGTTCAATTGTAATAATTTAATCAATAATCAAGAGACATCGAATAGAGGATAATATAGTGGTAATGATTCCAATTAGATGTTTCGATATAATAATTAAATGTGAAAATTTGTTTAATAGAATAATAAGAGTGATTTAATAGAATAATAAGAGATCATTAAGAAGGTTATGTTATTTTAGTTAACAAGGAAAAAGGATTATAAACAAAATGTTAATGTCAATATCGGTGATGAAAAAGAGAAAATTAGAAAACAAGAAATTAAAGAATGTCAAAATTATAACAAGAGAAACAATTTAAACAAAGAAACAATTTAAACGAATTCAAAACCGAAAGTCAAGTAGCGTTTGGTGGCAATTTAGAGAAATTGAAAAGAAAGAGCGCAGTGAAAAGTGACAGACCAATAGTGCCAGCGGTATCCAGGATCGATCCGTGAGAAGCGGCAATCATGAGTGGAAAAAACATTTCAATGAATAACAGTTTCACATGTTCACGAACATCATATAAATCACTATGTCGGGTACGATCCAAAGAAAAGCGTCATTCAGAAAATGTGTCAAGATTTTTTTGAAAGCTTTTTCGACAAATGATTGCCCTCTCTCAGTGTCCTCGGAGTCTAGTCTAATGCCTATTGTCACTACGTTTCTCACACATTGTCTACTTTCAAAAAAATCTATTCCGTGTGATTCTACATCAAACTTTATTTCTTTGTGAAAAGACACATTTTCTGAACAGCTTTCTGCTTCGCTTTGGTCTAAGGCTGCCTTCCCATCGGATGCGCGAGGACGCACAGCGGGTGACGTGTTCAAATCCACCAATAGGTTCACTTCACTATAGTTCAGCTCTTTAACTCTTTAAGCCAGAGCTAGGCTATGAAGCGACCCTATTGCTCGATTTCAACCCATTTCACCACCGCTTTGCATCCTCCCTTTCACCCTGATGCAAAAGAAGCCTTATGCCTTCAATCTACTATAGTCCGAATTATAATTGCATAGTGGATCCATACGAACCCAAAAATGTTACTACCCTAAAATGATTTCCACTGTGCTGCTATTTTATGCTGCCAGTGCCAACTTAAAACGTTTTTTTTTTTAATTCTGAAATGTTCTGAAGTTGTCACAGAACTTTTAATAATCATTTCTAATAACCATTCAAAAAGTTTCATTTTCTAGCAACACAAAAAAAGTCTAACGTCAATAATTTACTACATGCAATTAATAATTCGGACTATAGTTCTAGAAAAAGAGCACAGTAACCAGCGTAACAGGATTGTTTCATTTTATCATCATTCTATGTCGTATTATAAATGAAACATAAACACAACATCTACTAAATATTATTTTTTATAGAGTATATCAAAGTAATAAATCAAAATAAAACGTATGTTACGACCAGGCTCTCCTTGGCGTAAAACAAAGACGGTAAAGCCAAGTCTTTCCACATAGAAACAATATAACACTAACAGTTTAAAATAATCATCTTGAGCATTTTAAGCTCTTGCGTTTGAATAAGGTTGTCTTATAAACTAGATACTATTTATAAGCGAAAGAAAATCACGGATAAAGGTGACCACCCACCTGCAAGGTTTACACCATTGGTTCTGTTGATCGAGCCCGTACCTCGCTCGACATTTCTTCAAATTATTTCCTGGAATTTGCGAATAAATCTATTAGTTCATGTCCTTAATAAAGTGCGATATGTGATACAAATTAGAAAATTAAATGTGAAAGGTTTCCCTTAGCAAAATTCGGATAGTAACGTTACGCAAATTAAAGAGTCGAACACAAATCAAGAGCTGCAAATTTCCAAAAAAAATACCGACGTCATTTTATTAAAGCTATAATAAAATTAAATCAAGGGACCTAGATATAATATGACGCCGTCGGTGAATTCAGCACAAATAAATTTACTAAAATTATATCGGAAGCATCTTAAATGATATCGCTAAAACTAAATCTACATAAGCGACATGCATCCAACACCTTTCAACATGTTAGTAGTGATCGAACGTGCAGGACAGGGGGCGGGACAAAATGATATAATGATGATAACAATAATATGACAACGGAAAAAACATTGGTTTATAAAATAGCGCTCTACGCATAAACTTCGGAAAATAAATCTCTAACTACGCTAATCGAAAAATAAAAAAAAATAAAAAATAAACAACCACAAATAAACATGACGCTCATAAGCAAATTCAAGCAGAATAGGTTCTCCGGAATCAAAATAAATGTAGTTCATTTGGCCAGTATCATTGTAAATAAAGAAGCGTCGGCGGCTTTTGTTGGTGATAACAATATGTGGAGTGATTATCGAGTCCTCGGGAGCGCAGTTCCCGCTACTTATTGAATCGCACAGATCCATGCACACTGGTGTGTCACATCACTCCTTCGCCTACTCGGAACATTCGAGAAGGCTGTCCCGGCCAGTACCGTGCCGGGTACGTATCTACGATGCCTGCAAAGCAATCACTCAGGTATTCAAAGATTAACCGTTGAATAAAACATGCACTCAGGCGGCGCGGAGAAATCGGAGGGCCAAAAACCGGGACAACCTTCGAAGGAGTGCCGCACAACATCAGGGTGTCATTAGATAGCGTTGTGATTACAAAAGAAAAATAAATAAATGCGATATAAATATTAAATAAAAAATGCTTGCTTGATATATGTACGTCTACAACCTTGTACCCCTTCAACCATATAGACATTCGGCAATAATATTCTCTACGTCCGCTCGGGTTGCTTCGGGCGGAGTTCAAAGCAATTGAACCCGCTGATGGGAGCGAGGCGGGGGAGGGGCGGCGCAGCACGGGACGGGGGACGGGGGAGGGGAGGGGGGGTCGAGCGACGGACGTCTCCGGCTAATCCTTTATTAATTGACCTCATTTTTTAATGAGCCGAAGCGGCGAGCGGCCGAGACGTGCGTCGGTGGGGGGGTCGGTGGGGGGGTCGGGGAGCGGGTCGCGGGCGGCGGCGGCAGCGGTCGTCGCAAGGCAGTACCTCCATCGGTTGTCTCCTGTTTTCGCTTCCTCTTCTTGCCCCTTTGCGTATTAGCCCTAGACGACCAATCGGGATAGAGCTGCATGTGCAGCTGGCGCTCGCGCCGCGCCAACTCGTAATACTTGGCTTGCTCCTCGCGGCCGAGCGCGTGCCACTGTACGAACGCAGCAATATGGAAACAAAAGAGAAATGCACTTGGACGGTGGTTCGCGACCGCGCCCTCGGTGCCCTAGCCTCGGTGCTAGAAAAACAGCCCGCAGCGAGCGCACCCCGACACTGAATCAATTTTGAACCTACGCCCCGGTAGAATGAGAATGGCCAATTATTGTGGTGTTCCTCACAGAACCTATTCTGCGGTCGGTATCGTCGCGCCTCCTCTAGACATAGATCAAACCAATGTTTCCGCGGCGGTGTGAACGGGGGTGTGGGGACACGAGTACACGGTCACTCGACGACTACAGTACACAGAGCACGCGCGGGGGCGAGCGGCGCCGCGAGCCGCGAGCCGCGCACGACGAGCCACGAGCCGCGCCGCGCCGCGCCGCTCGCCCCGCGGGCGACGGTCCCAGCCGCTTTTCTAGCACAGGCACCACCGGCCGCCGTACTAACACAGTGGAGTAACACGCACACACGCACACTCACATACAGGGACGGGGCTCGGGTGCTCGTCGGGGTCAAGCCGGTTAGTTCGTGTTAGGAGCGCGGGACGGCGCAAGCGAGTCGGGATGAGTTAGTGGAGTGCGGGGGACGGGCCGGTATACAGGGGGTTAAGTACGGACACGGAGGGTGGGGGCGGGGGGGTGAAGCGAGTGTACAGAAGCGTCGACGTGACAGTCCATCCCCCGGTGACGGGTCTCGGCTAGGGTCCAATACCTCCCAGCTCAGCGGGACCGCGGTCCTTTTTCCGCTTTTTCTTTTTGGAACCGTAACCGTAGTTGTCCCTCGCGCTCCACCCGGGGTACAGCTGCATATGGAGCTGTCTCTCTTGCCTGGCTTTCTCATAGTACTTCGCTTGCTCCTCGCGACTCAACGAATGCCACTGCGTATTTATGATTATATTGCATTACGAACACGAACACGAACACGGACGAGCGACGAGCGACGAGCGAACGCCGCGCGTGCGCGGTCCGCAGTGCGCGGCCACGCTTGCTACTCTTGTTAGGAATGAGATCCGTTCCGGGAAGCGTGTAACGGCTGGCGAATCGTTCTCGGTAGCGCGGCAATCCTGATGCGCCTATCGGAATCGTGATCGATTCCAAAACACGGTCTAACAATACCAAGACGCTCTAGTATTGGTATAAAATTAGTTAAAAAAATGTATACGTATATGTACATATTTAGATTCATAGTTATAAAACGATCAACATTAGAAAATATTTAAAGCATTTTCGTTGACCGGAAACAGAAAGTTTGTCTACGGGCCTTATTTCAGAAAATTGCGGGTGACGTCAGAGGTATGAGCTGAGCAGGCCGCATGAAAGAAATTCAGGTGACGTCAATAGAGGTCTACGGCGCGCCCGATGCTTCTGACGTCACTCGCATTTTCGGTATAGGACATGCCGCGTTATTGATTAATTAAACGACTTTGAACGCTATGCGATTAAGTTTGACGGATCAAAATTGCCCCACGTTTCGAGATGGGTTGTTTCTAAGGTTGTTTATTATTCAATACATTCCGTGTAGATAGATGTCAGATAGGCATTCCGTGCTGCGACGCTGTGATGACGCGTCACGAATCGAATCGTTTCCTAACAAGATTAACAATGAGCACACGTTGCGTCGTCGTAATAATATAAAATAATATGTACAATTCCAGGAATTGGTTCCAGTCATTGACGATCTAGATAAGTATAAATACTGTAGTACAAGAATGATGGTGATTTAAATTAATTTTAGGTAGTAGGTACCTATTCACGAATTGAATTTTCATTCAATCCGGTGTGTCACCAGAGAGTCCAGTGTAAGTTTTCAAATAAACGTTAAATAGACCGCACATTTAGCGTTAACTTAAAAATCTATACTAGACCCTCTGATTGATTTGACAGAACTCGTTCCTTTTTCATTGGAGACGTAGTCTATCTAATGAAAGCCGAGTGAAAAATGGCGGCAAATAAAAAAAATAGGTCGTATATCCACAGATAAACTAATGGCCAATTAGAGCTTTAAATAGCTATATAGTAAGCATAAAAGTAAAATATGAAATACGTTTATCTGGAGATAATTAATGATCTATTTTTTAAATTTTCCACCATTTTTCACTCTCAGCATTAATTAGACTGACTCTACCCTTATTTTTGTTCAAAATTAATAACTAATATCGACAAATCAAAATCACTATCGTGGTATATAATTATATATTATATAGGTATATATAAAGTATGATGATTATTATAAAATCTAAATTAATTAATCTTTAGGTTCCTTCGAATCGGTTCAATACTTTAAGATCCAAGTAGATTTTTTGATTTTGATTTTTGACTATAGAGTAACAAAAAATTCCATAAAATAAAAATGATACATTATGAAGGGAAATTCAGTGCAAAATTTCAGCTTTCTTGGTCGCAAGTATTTGGGCTGGATATTGGCGAGTCAGTCAGTGAGTCAACCAACACTCACTATAGAGCCAAAGGTTACAATGCAGCAATTTTTAACTTTTTTATAAAATTCTTGCTTTTAGTTCATGATGAGTTTGTTATTACCATACTACGGAACCCCAACCTTACGCGTCCTAATTAGTTACAGACAACCAAGTTTTTATAATCCCAGTCACTGTAAAATTTACGATATGTAAGTTTTTGGCACTAGGAAAAAAACACAGTTCCGTGGATTCGTATGGAAAATTGTAACCAAAAAAAAAAAAAAAAAAGAAATAATAACATGTAGGTATTTTGCTAGTCAAAACAACTCACCCGTCTCCCCAGTATCTGGTTGATGGCGGCGGACTCCTTGAGCGTGCACTCGGCCACCACCTTGGCCCGCATCTCCTTCATGTACAACATGAACGCGTTGAGCGGCTTCTTGATGTGGGGCTTCTTGTTCTGCTCCTTGGCGCTGCTGCTGTCCGAGGGCTTGTCGGACGCGGAACTGCCGCTCGTGCCCTTCTCTTGTGACCTGGAAGGTTTCGCGTTGGAGAATTACCGAGGAGTAGCCACAGTTGTAAGGAGAATACTTATAATCGTGTCATACGGTTGACTCCCTCGGTACGACTGCCTCGTTGGTCTAGTGGTTAGAATATTCGACCGCAGATCACGAGGTCCCGGGTTCGATTACCGGGTCGGGCAAATAATTGTTAGGTATTGGGTTTTTCTGCCAAGAAAGAAAAGAAAGAGTTGGAAATTGGGGGTGTTTCAACCCCGTGCCTCGGAGAGCACGTTATGCAGTTGGTCCCGGTTATTATCACTATCATGTGACAATAGTCGTTAAAAGCCTGCCGACCCGCATTGGAGCAGCGTGGCGGATCTAATCTCTAAATCCCTCTCTCCTAAGTCCTATGAGAGAGGAGGCCTGTGCCCAGCAGTGGGACGTTAAAAGGCTGTAGTGGCAGAATGTCCACGTTGCAAAATGACGATATCGCCATAGCGTCGTGATATTCGAATGTCATAATATAATAAATATACATATAAACATGAACGCTAAATACGCTAAAAGCAAAACGTCTGGATCTTAAAACGTCGTAATAGTCTAGTAGCAAAATAGTCTAGATTTAAAAGTACCATAGTCACTAAATAGACATGAGCGTTAAGTGACGTAGTAGCAAATCGTCTGGATCTGTTATGGTCGCTAACTATGGGCCTCATGAGAAAGCTCAAAGTCACTTAGCAGAGCTCGAACTTAGCAGAGCTCGAACTTAGCAGAGCTCGAACTTAGCAGAGCTCGAAGTCTAAGCTCGGAGAAAAAACAGAGTACCTAAGCCACGGGTTGGGAAGCTAAAGTGGTAATGGTCAACTAGAGTAACTGACATAACTCAACAGGTTGCTAAGCTGAAGTGGTAATAGTCTAAGTCAGGACTAAAGTTCGGAGAACCGATAGACGTTGGAACCCCAGGGTGTTGGAATGGCAACCTCGCACCGATTTTATTGCTGTGCTGGCTAAGTTCCCATTAGGTGGACAGACGGCATCGAATGAGCCGCTGGATGGATGAAATCATTCTCTAGTTTCACTGAATCGAAGCCGCGGCCGTCAATCACAACGGAAACTCAGACTAGCTAACTAAATAGGATATACTATAGTGTATAAATGTGCGAGCGCAAACACGAGTACTCCCCATTCCCTCGCTCTGATAGTCTGACGGGACGACAATCCGGCATGAGCGTGAGCATGAGAGATCAGGAGCACGTGCTCTCCGAGGCACGGGAGTGTAACAAGGTAGTAGGTACAAGTATTTAGGAGTTAACGACACAGGAGCGTCCGGTCGGGAATAGACAGGCTTCCGGCGCGTGCGCATTGTCCACGACGCATGACATCTATTATCGATCTTAAACACTTGGTCAAAAACAAAGCGGCGCGGCAGCGTCAAGCGGCGGCGACATGTCCAATCGTGTCCAATGCAATTGTATACAACATAATCAGTGCCAGTGCCAGCTATTGTGGTGTCTATTGCAAATGCAACACGATTTTTACCATCATACGTCATTTGATCGTGAACAGCGGTAGCAGCAACCGACTTTTAGTATGGGAAACGTTAAATACATTAGTAATCATTTATTAAAAATATTTTTAGTAACTAATTAAAAAGAATAAAGGCGATTCCAACACAAAAATGGCTGAACGGTGTCCACCCGGGCCATTTATTTGATTCCTCGGCTATATTAATAATAGGGAGGTGTTGGAATCCTGAATAACGACTTCCTGCGGGTAACGCTAAAATAGACAAAACACTAAAGACATGCGAGGGTCGACACACACTTATCAGAACTTGATCGACGCTTATCAAGTTAAATCGACTGCGCTAAGGATTACACAGAATTACGTACTTTACACACAAATGATCACACCAATGCTTTTGCGTGTCAATATCCCGCCGTCTTTAGCTGGAGGCGTACAGATTATAAATACTAGTAGTAAGCACAGCAACGATATTGTATTTATTGATTTATGCACAATTTTCATGTTAAATTACGACATACGCAGTGAACGACTGAAACCCTAATAATATTGAAAAAAATAGCATTATTACTCGCCATTACATGATTTTTTTTGAGCGCTACATAATAAAATTATGCATCATATGAGTTTTAAATAACGTTATAGTTAATGGAAGGGCTAAAATAGACTTGATTACATATTTAAATTATTTTAAAAGTTCTTAAACTAGCAATAATTATCGCTTTCGAATTCTATCGGACAAGTGTGGAGAGACCCTGCACGGCTGGTCCGCCGTTCGATACGTCAAGTGTAGTTTATTCGGTAAATTAGTTCGTTGAAACGGCGACACGGACGCACAACTTCCTTTACAAGGAACAGAGTTAAAAATGGGAAAACGAGAAAACGACTGAAAGAACACATTTATCGCTGACACATTACTACATTCCCAATATGTTTTGCTTTTAAAATTTTGGCAACAGTTTACACACTCGTAGTCTTCCATCAAAATTAAAGTAAATACGTTTCAGTTTGTAGTTATTTGAAAAAGCGGCGTCTAAAAAAATGTTATACCTACGTTTTTAAGTTTTCGTGAACAAAATTCTAGTTTCAAGACAAAACAAAATCCTAGTTTCTCTCGTGATAGTGTGTTGCTCGGTATAAAAGTGCTGGTTTAGTGAATTTATAGACGTGCCAACTTCCAACTCCAACTTTAGTCGACAGGCTACTTTTCCGCACGTCTCGTGTGTAGATTAATTATTTGCAGTAGGCACGATTCAGGGGCGTAGCTGCCGCCGTATATGCCGTATCAATTATACGTCGTAAGCAAAATCTAACAAAAACTTCCCAAATTTTTGTTTATTTCAGAAATGACAAAAGTCAAAAAATGTTGTCCAAAAAGTTGTCCATAGAGGCAGAATTTTTAGAATAACTAACTAGAACTAAAGTCATCATCAGCTATAAATGATTTAATAAATCAGTTTGCCGAAAAAAAGGCAAGGAGAGTAAATTATATTTAATTTGAATTGTTTGTTAAAGTTTTAGAAAAAGTGACAGATAAATAATTATGATGAATATATTGCTTTTAATTTTATGCAAACATTTTTTTTCTTTTGTGAGAAATCCTTACCCTTCATAAGGGCCCCCAAACAAATTTTTATACGGGGCCCCGCCAAGGTACGCTACGCCACTGGCACGATTCATGACTTAACTCGTTTACAGGTTACAGGTTACCTAGTTTCAGAGTACAGTATCAAGATCAATATCACCTCCGATTGGACTGACTGCTTTGCAAACGCATACTGTGCATACGTTTCACATGATGGCGTTACCTATAACGCATTCCACCAGTGCCGTGCGCATGAGAATTGTGTTTGTCGTGTGCTCTTATTGGAACGAGTCGGCAGCCGACTTGTCGGCACATCTGTAGCCGCTTACAGCGTGCTGGGTATAAAAGCGCCGGTTTTTCCGCGTGTAAAATCTTCCCTGAATACCTCGTTTGGATGCTGCAGCGTAACGCATTGTGCAGACGGCTTTCTTCTCGCGCTTTCAGAGTCTTTTGATGCAGCCCTGAACAGGCCCTGTGTGAGCTACTTAGCTTTTTAACGCGCTAAATAGCCGCTTGCGCTGTGTTTTACTTAAATTGTTTACGCGCATTCATGATATATGTACTCGAATTTAAATAAACATTTACAAGATGAAAATATTTATTAAATGCTTTTTTACATTTTAAGACAAGACCGGTAGCTATAATAGTATCAGAAAATGTAAATTTAAACAAGTTGACATTTAAATTATTATTTTTAATTGTTACCTAACTTTTTTTGAAAGTGTTTGGCCAATAATGAAACTTATAGATAACGTTACCTAGTAATCAATGTACCTTCTCAGTCTTAGTCATGCATGGAATGGTGCCAAGAATACAGGCTGAATTCCAGCTTTGATGAATTTGATTTGATCAGTCGGGTTGATTCAAATAAAATACACAATAAAAATAAGTACCGCACAATACTTGACAAGGTATACAATTTTTCTACCTTCTGTCCATCTATTTATCCAGGCTAATCGTCGAAACGGCAGAATTAATACAGAAAGCGTGTTAAGTAGCTCATAAAGCGCGGGTTTGCGCACACGTGAGGCAAGGCAAGGCAGTAAAGGCAAGAAAGAAAGAGAACAACACAATGCCCGCGCCGCGCCGCCGCCTCCGTCCAGTCTCCGAACCAAGTGCACAGTCCGGTAATTACTATAAGTACCTTCGCCAACACATCATGCTGTCGTTAAATACCATAGAGATAATAATAATAAGTAGAGTAGGCATACCTACCTTAAAAACGTGCCAAAAATACACTCACACACGCACAATCCTGTAACATAAAATGGCGCGTGTTCATTGTAATGTCTCAAGTTGTGCGTGTGTGAGTGTTCATGTATACATTTTAGGGAGGCCATCTTAAGGGAAGTTGCAATAAAATTTCTGCCACGATCTGTTTTATTGTTATGTTTAAAAATGTAGTGTTGTCTCTTACACACTTATGAAAATTTTGATATGCTTAAGCTATTTTCCGATCCACTATTTTCTATAGGACATTATGCCAAGTCCTCTTCTATAGGTTCATGTTAAATACCTAGCTTTTAGTCGCGGATTTGATTTATTTTTGTACGGTATGGTATGTATATTCAAGTAGATTGTTGATATACCTACATACAGATCCAAACATGTTTGCCTAATAAATAGGTTTAACATTTTTTAACATGTTTAAAACCATGTTTTAACATGTTTTATACATTATCATGCAATAACATTCAGGGCCTATTTCACCACCTGTAATAAGTGTCGGATAGCTTATTCACAACTTTTGTCTTTGACACTTGACATAAAGTAAGAAAGTGACAAAGCAAAATATTTTTAAGCTATCTAACACTTATCAGAAGATGGTGAAACCGACCCTTACTCAGCCTACCTACTTAATTTAAAGATTAGGGACGCTCCACATCTTGCGCGGTCAAAAGGCTGAAGAGTTGGCCGTGGCCTTTGTCTAAAATAGGCCTAAGTCTCGTGGTTTGGTGTATTGAGTTATGGTAGACGTCCCTAAATGTTCGCTAGTACTATCCCAGACACACTGTATTGTATCGAAACATAAAAACGTGTTATCGGTCCGGATCTGTTCGCGACTGTACCACAGTCCACAAGTGGCCCGTTAGCCGAGGGCGTCTCATATATCATCTTAATTAAATTTCTCCGCCAGCAGCTTATTTACATGATTGTACCTGGACTTTTATGTACTAGCACATGGTGTTACTGTAAGCGGGTTGATGGGCTGAATCGCTTTGGCGATGTTTTTGTAGCGGTTTGATTTTAAGAAAGCTTTTTTCCTGTGCAATATTAACAAATCGCCGTCATTACAGACGTGTCTGTCAATTTTATGACAGATTATGTCATGATTGGACGACAAAAATGGACTTCTGTAGAAATTGATAATGAAATTGTAAGGTATCATTCACATGTAAGATTGCTTTATTTGGCTTAACATAGCGAGCCTAGAAAACCTAAATATGATAATTATACCCCCTTTAACACATCTCATTTTATCGTTCTCACTGACGATATCAAGCTAAGTCTCACTTCCACAAGGTTGTGGGTGGACGTGCTCAAAGCTGTAGACCCAGTGTGTATAGACTCTATCGCCTGACGTCAATATTCCAAGGTCTTTGGGGACCAGTAGGGTTATTCTCTAAAATACCATCTCGATATCGAAGCTCACTCAAGTGAATTAGCTCGCATTAGCTCACTTCGAAAGCAAACTCACTTCACCTTGGTTTGATATTCTGTAAACATCTGCTACGCACTTTCGAAGTGAAGTGAGTATGAGTGAGAAGACCTGTACTATCGAGTTTTACAAAATACAAATTAGCAAACTCATCTCGAATTCACTCGCTATAATTCGAAAATGGCTTTACAGAATAGCCCTGCTGTTAGATTTGAAGCGATCAGTCATTGGTCGCGGTCAAGAGCTTCACTCCGGTGGGAGTCGTCGGGTGGGTTAACCTGTTAGATGTGACGCCATCACTCACGAGGGTGTCAATTGTGATATTGATTAGTTATTAAATTAGTGAGTCAGTCCGGTGGGGGCACGACTAGGTCTCGCCTAAAGCGTTTTCCATCAGGTGGGACGGCTGTGTTGAGCGCAATTCCGGAAATCGCGCTTACATCATTATGCGAGCGGTCGAGACGACCTCTCCCGCCGTCAGTGCGACCGCACAAAAACGCAGTGATTATATTGTGTTTTCGACGGATGTGGCATGTATGCGTATTAAACGATGAGTGCGCGACGCGACGCGACGTGCTGAAAGGTGTAAGATTACAACGGCGTGCCTTCGAGCTGCGGCTGATTTGATTCGCGTTTTTAATTTTAAACCTTTGCGCAAACCTGCACACGTGGAAACTTGTTACGTGTTTGTTTTTTTAGTTGTTTTTTTTTTAAATTACAATATTTTTAATTGTTTTAAATTGAATTTCACTGGTGCATCGGTGCGAAAATACGCCTTGGGTGCCCGTAAAGCGTCAGTAAAGTAGAGTGTCACCCAATCTATTGAGATACAACGCGGTTTAGCTTTAGCTCCTACCCAGTCCTATCCATTCTAGTAGACTGTCACCCTAAGCGTCCGTAAAAAAAAAACATGTTCAATTTGTGTTTTAGAAGCGTCGCGAATGTCTTCATAATTCCATGGTTAATAGGTACTACACCTACATGTCAAAGTGCGTCTGTTCTTTACCTATGTCCTATACCAGTCACGTCATCTGTGTGGATTTACAATTTTTAAAATCCCATGGGTACTCTTTGATTTTCCGGAATAAAAAGCATCCTGTGCCTGTCTCCAGGATGCTAGTTGTATACATATCATGTCGAGTTTCATCGAGATTTCGTCGAGCCACGAAAATGCAACAGACAAACATACTTTCGCATTTATATTTTTTTAGTATGAATGTGGACTAAATTAACACGTGCGCAAGCGCAGCCACGGCTAGACCTATTATTATCAAAACACACCCAAAACAACCCTAATATGGCGCAGGGGTCCAAAAAACCGATCAAACTCGGCGATAATCCCAAAACCCATCATTTACACGAAATGACCCACTTTAGGGAATGGTAATTCATAAAACAATTTGCCCCTAACGCGCACATTCGCACATCTGCCCCGCGGCGTATCTTTGATCCGGAGGGGTAGATAGGGGTAGGTGTAGGGGTAGCTGGAGGGGCAGCTTAGCCGTGTAAGTAATAGCGCTGATAAGATCGCCCACGGAGCGTGGGGGCACGTGGGGGGGACGCCTAATATCAGTAATCGCGATTGTGTCAAATGTTATTGATAATATTGCTTACATAATCTGGCGTATTGTTTATGATTTTCAATTGCTTTTTTTTAGTAATGAACGTATTAATAATATGTTATGTTTTTGAGTAACGAACAGAAGATTTTATGTTATGAATAAGCTGAGTGATTTATGTTTAAAAACACTCAGCTGGTCTCCTCTATCCTTTGGAAACAAGCATGCATATGCGTCCAAGAGTCATGTGAATCATCAGGATCGTGTGATCACTTTTGATGACATTTTCAAAAGTTATTTCGATGACAAGGTAGGTATTTCTGGTCAGGCGATCCATATGGAACGACAGATTTACCTAAACACTAAAGTAACAACTTCAGCTTTTAGGTAAATCTACCGTAGGTACCTACTTGAAAAGTCACAGGCCTTTGAACGTTTTTGTAGCTACTATTTACAGGAACGACGAAGTCAGATAACTGCCTCGTTGGACTAGCGGTTAGCATGGTCGGCTCCGGATCACAAAGTCCTAGGTTCGGTTAGGTATTGGGTTGGGTTTCTCTGTCAAGAAATTCTCAGTGCCAGTACGGAGTTGGCAGTTTGCGTTGATCATGCCCGTACCTCGGAGAGCAAGTTAAACTGTCGGTAGGTCCAGTTATTATTACAATTCATGCGACAATAGTCGTTAAAGCCTTCCACTCTGTATTGCAGCAGCGTAGCGGGTCTAGCGGTCCGGAGGAGGCCTGTGCCCAGCAGTGGACCGGGAAAAGGTTGCAGTGGTGATGACGGTAGTATCTATCAGCTGTAGGGGACATATGCTGAGGCCAGCGTTTCAAGTTGGCTTTTATAAAATGTAGCTCGCGGCTCGCTAGTTGTGCTCCGCCCGCTGTCGAATACACTAGCCTAGTCCTTCCTATAGCTAACTTTAAAGCAAGAATTAAATCAGTAATTATTTGGTGTGAACATGTGTCATTTCTTGACAACCTTGTAGACCAAAGAACACGACGCTACTTTTGATAGGTCTCATGGCACCAAATCAGCATCGATGGATATACAGTATTAAAATCTGCGTCCATCGTGTGTGAGCAATATTATTAGCAAACGACGAAAGAAAAAGTTTGCTAAACAAATACACCCTGCAACCCAATATTTCCATCACACACGATTCGTAATACCTACCTGCCTGCATTAATAATATCGTGTTAAGCGTGCATAATGCGAACAAGCGTAAGGCAAGGGTGCACACTGCACGCCAACAATGTCGTTCACCGCGGCGGGTCGTATCGGACCGTTTACTGTGACATTATAATTTCAAATACGTCGGACAACTTACAAATTGCCCGGTTGTAGTCTTCACGCACGCGACATTTATTATTCTGCATTCCCTTTTATTCTGAACTTAGGGACGGAAAACGGAAACAAGGCGGTCAGTTTCTAAGATATTATAAAGATGTGCAAGAGGCGCCTATGATTAGATGCAAGATCGACACTTTTCGTTGGAAAAGTTTGGCTGAAAACCGATGGGAGTGGAGACACTTGGTTCAGCAGAATATAACTGAATTTCAGTTTAAAAGGAGGGCTTTATTAAATATCGGTAAATAAAGGCGTCATTGCGCGCTCGACGTATGAATGCGCGAAAAATATTTTCTGCCAAATTCAATTATAATATGTATGTATGTATGTATGTTGGAACAATGACAGAAAAATTATGTGTCATTAGTCATTACTACGGAACACATGAACAATTAGCGCACACTCAATTAATTCATGATCATTGATGAATTTTATTTTCGTTGCGAAATACAAGTTTATATTTAAAAAAAAAAATCGGCATAGATAGCTAACTCAGGATAGTGGTACAAAATTTAATTTACTACTTACACAACCCTGGCTTTATGGAACTATGTTTTGCTTACCTCGAATGGTGAGTGAACAAGTCTGACTTGGAGGGGGGCGGCGCCACCAGCGCTGGGCCTAATCCCAGGCCCAGCCCGCCGCCCAGCGTTGGGGAGAACCGGTATAATTCACTGTGGGACAAAATATACCAAATTATTGTAATCAGCTGATAGCGCGATTATGTATAAATTAAATCTATAATCATGTTTTTTTTTTGATGAGGAGAATGAATTTAATATTTCTCAGACACAATATATCATAATATATTATGTCTCTGAAAAATATGAAATTCATTCGGGGTTGAGCAGGTAACCCATTTTACCTGGTCAACCCAATAACTTTTTGACACTCGCAGTGATGTATTGCAGTGTTCCAAGTTACAAAGTCATTCTAGAGGTAGGGCAGACAAGACTACGTGGATTTGGGGTGTTTAGATTTCGTTTATAGGTTATATTCGGCCTAGTTGACGCCCGACTTCGGGAAGTAATTCCTCTTAAAATCCATTTCACTCTTGTTAAATCTTGAAATCTGTTTTAGCTGATATTATACTTTTACTTTCGATTCACCATATGTATGTTTACCTTGATAGACTAGAAGTACTGATGGGCAGCGAGGTGGGGTACGGACTCCGGAACCCGCTCGCCGCCGACGATATGGGGTACATGCTCGGGGTGTGCCTGTACAAACAACAGTAGATATCAAATGTATGGATACATGTAAATAATGTACATGTATTAATAAATAAAATAAAGAAGTCGGACCTCGACCTTTAATATCTATACTAATATAATAAAGCGGAAGAGTTTGTTTGTTTGTTTGTTTGTTTGTTTGTTTGTTTGTTTGTTTGAACGCGCTAATCTCTGGAAGTACCGATCGGATTTGAAAAATTCTTTTTGCATTTGGTTGTCCAACTTTTGGGGCAGGTTATAGGCTATTTAATATCCCTAAAATCCTCCCCTAAGGGGGTAAAATGGGGGTAGAAAGTTTGTATGAAAGTCCTATGTTTTTAAAGTTACAGACCTGAAAATCGGCATTTAGATTATTAGTTTTAAATAATAAAACTCTGTATATTTTATTTTGAAAAATCTTCCCTTAAGGGTGGTAAAATAGGGGATGAAAGTGTAAATGGGAAGTTTTAATTATAATTTTGCTACTATCAACTTGAAATTTGGAAGGTAGGTTAATTCTAGGGCTTAGATATCAGCCTGAAAAATATTTCACGAAAATCCTCCCCTAAGGGGGCAAAATGGGGGTTGGAAGGTTATGTTTTTGAAGTTACAGATATGAAAATAGGATATGAAATTATAATTTTTAAATGATAAAAGCCTGTATAAGTAATTCTGGAAAATCTCCCCTTAAGGGTGGTAAAATAGGGGATGAAAATTTTTATGAAAGTCCTATGTTTTTAAAGTTACAGACCTGAAAATCGGCATTTAGATTATTAGTTTTAAATAATAAAACTCTGTAAATTTTATTTTGAAAAATCTGCTTTTAAGGGTGGTAAAATAGGGGATGAAAGTTTTAATGGGAACTAAAAACGATTGCAGCGCCCTCTGGCGGTCTAACTTGAAGCGATCATAGCGCCCTTTGGCGGCCAAAACTGGAAACTAAAAAACGATTACAGCGCCCTCTGGTGGCCTAAGCCGGAAACTTGAAGCAATAGCAGCACCCCCTAGCAGCCAAAACTAGAAACTAAAAAAACTATTGCAACGCCCTCTAGCGGCCAAAACTGGAAGCTAAAAACGATCGCAGCGCTCTCTGGCGGCCAAAACTGGAAACTAAAAACGATTTCAGCGCCCTCTGGCGGTCTAAGCCGGAAACTTGGAGCAATAGCAGCGCCCTCTAGCAGCCAAAACTGGAAACTACAAAACGATTGCAGCACCCTCTTGCGGCCAAAACTGGAAATTAAAACGATCACAGTGCCCTCTTGCGGCAAAAACAGGAAACTAAAAAACGATCGCAGCGCCCTCTGGCAGCCTAGGCCAGAAACTTGAAGTGATTGCAGTGCCCTCTTATAGTCAAAACTCTTGCGGCCGGAGCTGGAAACTCGAAGCAATTGCAATAACCTCTGACGGCCGCAGGCGGAATCTCGATACGACAGCTGCGCCCTCTGGTGGGCGAAGACAATTAAATAAATACTAAATCAATAAGTAAATAACTAAATAAATAATTAATAATGTAAAGCTATTTAGTTATTAAATAATTATCTAAATGTGAAAGTGCAGATATTTGGATGTTTAGATGTTTGGATGTTTGGATACTCTATAACGTCGCAACTACTGAACAGATTTGGCTGAAATTTTGAATGGAGATAATGCCCTGACTTAAAACATAGGCAACTTTTTATCCTGAAAAAATCCACAGTTCCCACGGGATTTTGAAAAAACCCAAATCTACAGCTATAGGTTAATATAGCAATATAGCAAACTACCTTGAAAGTAAGTATAAAGATTGGAAAGGGGAGCGGGAACTAGAACCAGAAATCCATGATTGCCTCAGGATTTGTGAAAAACCGAAATTCACGCGGGCGAAGCCGCGGGCAGCAGCTAGTACTTAATAAAGTTCCGTAAATATCAACCAATTAACTGTTTTTAAACTAATTTTCACGCACAATATTGAGAATTATTTTAAGATTATATATATACTTATATTAGGTTTTCGTGTAATGTATGAGTAAAGAACTTATTTTCTATAATTTTTATTTTCATCGATTTTCTTAAATAATTTTAAAACTATTTATTTTAAAATTATAAAAAAAAAACATTTTTCAGGCACAAGCCCTCACAGCAAGCCCTCTCGTTTGATATGTTCACACGATACAGTTTTCAAGTATTTTTTTAAAATTTTCTATTATGCCCCCCAAAATTACTTTAAAATTTCTTTTATTTACGTTACACGTTCGTGTTTGTATCTCAGTTATTCACATGTGTGGCCAAACACCTTAATTTAAACTTAACAGTAGTTTCGCAGCACTATGTCTGTATTCTGTGACAAACACACTGAATCCTATAAGGGTTTCGTTTTTTCATTCGGACGTACGGAATCCTTAATTCAGGCAACATTCAATTAATTGAACATTAAGTTGGGCCGCCAGATTTAATGCATATTATTAAATCTCAACTCTACCAAAATGTAATCTACCCTAGCTCAAAATATATCTATCTAATGTTGAAAATAAATGTGTAAACTTACCACGACGCCGCTACTTGCGACATCTCCGGACTGAGCATGGGGTAGGGGTAGGTACCCCCTGGAAAGGGGTACATGGGCGTCCGCGCGAGCCCCGCCGCTGCAACACAAAATAATCCCACTGATTATTTATTTAACAGTTAAAGAGTTGCACAGGTGAAGATATTTTTGACGACCGCTCTGGCTCATTCGTGAGTATGCGGTCTTATAACTGGGAGGTTTCGGGTTCGATTCCCAGCATGGGTAAATTGAGAATTTATGATCTCTCAATTGTCTCTTATCTGGTGGGAGGCTTCAATCGTGACGGTACGATGATTAGGGGTCTGGGGTTAATTGAAGTGCCATACCCATCCCAAGTTAGCCCGCTTTCATTTTAGATGGCATCGACTTACCACCAAGTGTGATCATCGCAGCCAAGGGCCAATTTGTCATCGATTAAAAAGGGGGAAATAATGCTGATCATCCACGGTTGGCATAATGTTACACCATCAACCAATCAGCTTAGATGACCTAGGTAGGTACTAATAGATACGTGTTTATTTTTAGTAGACAGAGGTAACATTCCAAAATTGTGATTGAAGTTTAGCTGTAATAATTCTTGTGCTCAGTTAGATTTTTTTTTCAAGTTTTACAATAAAACTTACAAATACCTTATACTAATTACTATAGGCACAAATGGAATACGCGGGCATGATTTGTGCCAAGAATACAGTACTGGCTGCATTATACAGTCAGCCGGAGTTTTCGAATTTATCCAATTAGTACCTACCTATATGGACGGGAAAACTAGTGTTGTGAGCTAATACATCATGGGCACTTACCTAATTTGGAGTCTAGCTGGTAGGGTGGCGGGATGCCCATGTGCGCGGGCGGGGGCTGTCCCAGGTCGCCCCCGGGACAGAACAGCGACAGACCGCCACCCGCCGGCAGGCCCATCTTGCTCGCCTGAAACAACCACACGGAAATTAATTTAAAATGTGAAGTAATTAAATACGCAATATAAATATTTTGACTGGCCCGTTGGAGCGTTTGCAGTGACCCTGCCTTCCGCTCCGGGGTTGCGGGTTCGATTCCCGCCTCGAGTCTGGGTGTATTATGTATTTATAAATTTATTTAAATATATGTTCATTTGTAAATATGTATATCAGTCGGCGGTTGACTATAACATAGGCATTAAGTTGAACAAAAGTCTCTCTCTCTCTCTCTCTCTCTCTCTCTGTGTGTGTGTGTGTGTGTGCGTGCGTGCGTGTGTGTGTGCGTTTGTCTGTCTATCTGTCTGTCTATCTTGCTGTTGGCAACAAAAAAATATTAATATATTGTTTTAGTTTCTATTTTAAAGAATTAAAGCAATAATAACTATCTACCTATAGTCCGATTTATTAATTCGGTGGAATTCTGACTGTAAGCAAAATCTCGAGCAAATATTTCAGTGACAATGATTGCAATGGCGGCTTGGCTCTCTTTGTGTCCGGAGTATAAATGTCATAAAAACATAAAACACTCGAAGGCAATAAAAGAAAAGAAGAAAGGTCACAAAACTTATAAATCGTTATAAATTAATCAGCGTTTTGTTAAAAATTATATGACGTTTAATAAGTTTTTTACGACCTCTATGAATAACGATCGTAATCTAAAATGTATCATAAACTTATCACATTAATGACGCATAGCTATTTCGGTTCTTTCAACGGTTTCTATAATGTTAAATATCTCTACATAAACGACGGAAAATATAATGACTTTGATGTCGTTAATCAGTTAATCACTCTTCAATTACCAGAACTGATGATAAAGATAGAGAACTATGAGATTGAGAAACCAATTCACTCTTACATAAATTACGTCGTGGAGTCTGGAGAGCCACTTAATATATTTGACTTTGAGCAACGCAACTGTGATCACTCATCTCAAATACTTTACATACAAAGCAGTATGCAAGTGTCGGGGCTCAGTACCTCATACTCTACATTTCAAAGACCTCGCTTCTTTAAAGGCCCACCCATTTCTAAAGACGACTAAACAAAATTTAATTTCAAATAAACTAAAGCCAAACGCATAAAGAAAAAGTATAGAAGCTCAACAGCGTAAACTTAACAGCTTAAAAAAACATAGTTACAAAACCGTCAAATCTAAACAAAACGCTATACAAAATGAACAAGATATACTATAAAAAGGATGAAAAAAAAAAAAACAGCCCACGTAGCATTTCGAGCGCGCGAACAAAACCCGGGGACGCTGCAAGACGCGTCATTAGCAAGTAAATTGGCGCCGGCACCGTATAAATTTCGTTCTACCCTCCCGCCCAATTATGCAAAATGGCACCCAACGAGGGCCATTCAACCACGCCGCACTTCCGAGTGTCTCACCTCTAATTAAACTGGAATCTTCTTTTCACCACTCTATTATGCGAAATAAACGACAGGATCGCTCGCCGGAGTCGCTGGTGACACGTAGGCGTAAATTAATTATGGTGTTTTCGAATCACTGAATGCTCCTTGTGTGTTTTGTGAACATTTTATTTGCGCTTCATTATAATATTATATTCATTCATAGAAAAATGTACTTTAAATATATACAGTTTTGTTGATCAATTTTGCAAAGGTGAGAGAATTGAAGAAATCAAGTTTGTATAATCAATAAAAACCACTCTCCTCTATGATAAACAAACGACAAGATCTCTCACTGATGACTCGTAGGATGGTGCTTTGAAATAACTGCTTAAACCTATATATTCTGTTAGAGTTTTGTCAATATAAAGGTAGGTATATATTTAAAACGTCTATGCTAAAATTCGAGACTCCTATTCAAAAATGCCTTCTCTACTATAATATCTGCCATTGATGTAAAGTTGAATATTTGGACGTCTGATAATAATAAGTACAGAATTTTGAATAGAGAATCGTCCTCGGATAAAATTAGATTACGGTAATACAAGGAAATCTTTAGAGAGAAGGAATCGTCCACTTCACGGCCAAAGAGAACATTAAACCTACCGCATCATACTATAAAGAGCTTAAAACCAGTTTTGAATATTTCAAACCTCCTTAACCCATTTAAAAGCGAGCTCGCTGACAATTCCTCCACCGCTCCTTCACATTCGAGCAGGAACTGCTTATTAAGACAATAATTACCACGAACAAAGAGTCCCCACTAATTAATAATAAAACACGCACAAACAAAGCCCTCCATTCACGCTCGGGACAGCGGATAAAAAAAAAGAAAAAATAACCGAAACGGTGGTCGAAAAGCCTCAACATGCGAGCCCGAACAAAAAGAGCCCATAGACAATGATGACAGTCGAGACGCATAATGCGGGAGCAGAGCGCGTTCTTAATTTGAAAATATTTCCATAATAAGATTTGTCTATGGCGCGACCGGTAACAAAAGATAGCGAGCGCTTTGTTCAGTTGACAGCTAGTAATAATTTAAAAAAATTAAATCACGCAATTACGCGGCGCGACGGGAGAGGGGGCGCGAGAGTTCGCCACCGAAGTTATTAGCTAAACAAGTTTTCTCGTTAAAACTTACATTTTTGAAATTAGTAGGTTCGCGTCGCCTTTTCAGCTCTCCGCGTGTATTGAGAAGGTCCCTAATGAAGGCCAGGTGGAGTGGCCGGCTATTGAAGGCACGTCGAGAGGGTAGTTATTGAAGGCATGAAAGCGCCGCGTGACGTCACCGCCACTCGAGCGACAAGCTCCAGTCGCTAATTGGAACTCGTGGCGATAGGACGCGAGAAATGTTGCCTCAATCGACTAATACTTCAAAATTGAATAGGTTTGTTAACGAGCGGTCGGCTGAATGTTGCGAATGGAGTCGAGAGCTCGGTTAGCATTCGCTAACTACCTTATATACGTATTTTTTCCTTTTTACAAATTGAAGCCTTCAAGTTTCCACGATTATAATACTCGGGCAATAAAAGCAATGTACGTGGCCGGCGATGTCACGAGATTTCTGTTCAAAATGGAATTTCGCTAGATCGCAGCGGACTCTAAACGGACCCACACTAGCGTGAGCGTACACCCCTTCAGTTCACCAATGCGGACGAAGTAGGGCGTAATATCTTGAGAGTTCGCCCCCGGGGTAGTGGGCGTGGAAATAGGATGCTGCGTCGCCATGGCGACCATGTGTAGGGGCGCGCGTTCACGCGGTGTGGGTGAGGGGGCGGCGAGCCTGTGTGGGTTCGCGCCGGGACCGACCTTGGCAGTTTCGGTCTACTTGCATTCCTTTTGCAGGACCAAGTCGCGCGTAACCTTGACGGACAACTGTTCTTGTGTCACACAATCAATGACCTGTGGGGCTACTGACGTGTGAAATTAAGTAAATCCCTGTTTATATTTCACACAGTAAAGCAGCAATGTATATCGAACTTATTCGGTGGCTATCATTTACTGTTGAGTGTTGGTATCTAAGTCAGAGAATAGCTCCCCTGTTCGTACACATCTGCTTTAATGTATTCGGATTCTTACACTAGCTTCTTCCGACGACTTCTCCCGCATTACACATGAATACCGCGAACCAGTTTTAATTTTACGAAGTATTGAGATTTTGGAATCTGATGACGCTTTCAAACTGGTCTATTTATTGGTCTATTGATGGACATAAAAAGTGACCATACTGTTACAATATTTTAATACTAAGTATAATAATAATGTTTTCCTGACCAAATTTCAACCACGGCGGCCTTTCTATCACAAAAAAAAAACTAAAATGTTTCCTGTATAGTAATTAAAAAGTTCGCCATGTAATGCAATCAGCTGATACATAAAGTTGTCGCCAGCCGTCCGCCGCGCTGTTCGCGGCATTGACCCCGAGTTGTGCACGATGTAGGTACATTACCGGTTTGAAAAATACTAAATCTATCTATACATATAAAAATCGTAGACTTGCCGTATCTGTACATTAAAGATTTTTACAAAATAATAACTGGGGGATGTTAGGAATAAGTAATAGAACGTAAAAAAGCTATTTTTGAGATTTTTGTCTGTTTGTCTGTTTATCTGTTTGTCTGTATGTTTGTGCGCGCATCACGCAAAAACCACTGCATGGATTGAAATGAAACTTGGTATGATTTAAGTTCATACTACGGAGTAACTTATAGGATACTTTTTATCCCGAAATTCAGCACGGTTCCCTTGGGAGAGGGGATGAAATTTAAAATGTGTACTTAGCTATAATTCATGGTGGTTCGATTTCATTCATTCTTTTTTTGTTAGAAAGGAGATACAGATTACCGGCTAATCTCTGAAAGGCTGGATCGATTTTGATGGGACTTTCACTGGTGGATGTTTACAGTTTGATCTAGCTAAACATCCGCCAGTGAACTTTTAACAGTTTTTAGTAAGATATGAGCTCAAAGGAGCTTAGGAAAAACAAAATGATTCCTACGGGATTTTTAAAAACCAATATCCACGCGAACGAAGTCGCGGGTATCCGCCTGTACCTAATAAACCACTAATACTGCTAGCATAAGACAAATGATTATTGGTATTAGATTGTTTAAGTAGTGTAATAATAGTGCTAAGTTTTCGATAGCGGTCCCTTTATAACCTGTATAAATAGCAGATAGATACAAGTAGACTAAAACCCTAAAAAGATATAAGTATTTTTTTCAAATCCTAATTTTATTGGAAAAGGCATACCCATATCTTTGAATAAAGAGTCCTCTAAATAATATGATATATTCGATAATGTCCTCGTTAGAGAGTTCCGGCGGCGCGGCGCTCGCGTCCGGCTCGCAGGACCGACTGCGGAAATGTATAAGAAATGACGCGGAATAACCCCGGCTGCGGAAATGTATAAGAAATGGCGCGGAATAACCGGCGACGGTACGCTGAGCTTTGAGCGCTATTGCGTCGCGGAATGGAAATTGGAATATAGCCTTTTATAAATGAGTAGGTAATATTGCATCATTATCGAAACGGGTTGAAAATTATGTGTTTTCAAAATGTCTTGGTAAGTTTTCGTCTTTGAAATTGGCGTTAATTTATCAATTTGTATGGTGAACGAAAGCTTTTAAAATGTTCTTATTTTCGCATTATAGACTTGTAACAGTAACGCTAGTGATCATCTGTCGGTTCTTCATACCGACGAGCTATGTCGATAACTTTGGTTATTCTACAGATGTCCTTATTTAAAATTTTATCACGTGGAAAAACTGTCACCATCGCCTTTAGCTTTCTTATGGATCCCGAGATACTAGAATGGGGGCCTCGCACTCCATAGCGCATAGCAGTTAGTTGGACCGACGACATCAGAGGAGTCACAGGAAGCCGCTGGACATAAGTAGCACAAGACCGCGGCGTGTGGAGATTCCTACAAGAGACCTATTTGTCCAGCAGTAGAAGCAAGCTAGTGAATTCGTTTTCTTTACACAAAAAGTCACAATACATATTAAACTTAAGATTTTTAAAACAGTAGATATTCATAAATTTACTTAATAAAATTAAATATGTAAAAAAGTTTTATAAATGAAATTAGAACCTCTTTTAAAAGTATAGTAGTCATCAAATTAAAGTGTAGGAAGTGAGTACCTAATACTTAAAATTTCGAGGGTACATTATTCAAATCCACAAATCGGGGATGGTCCTCAGGGTTGGGGTTGTTGACCTTTTTCCGGAGGCTGCTATGCCGAGATCAGCGCACACTTATACCTATACATACATATAGACAAAGATGTAGTGTCGATGGAAAAGATATTGTAGAAGAGGTACCTAAATTATTTTTATATTTTGAACATGATGCTAATTATTATGGTAAACTATCTCTAGTAATATTATTATAAAAATGCGAAAGTGTCTTTGTTCTTCAATCACCGAGCAAGTAGCAACGTGGCAACGGATTTTTTCATAGATTGTAGTTAAAGGCCCAGAGAGTGAAATAGGATACTTTTTATCGCGGGGAAACCAAAGGGTTTACGCTAGATTTTTACTTTGAAGTAGTCGAGCAAATGATTAATTTATTATATTTTTTTAGCAATTCATATATTTTTCGAAAAAAAAAAACGTATGCAAAATAAAAAAATAAAATACAAATTACAAAAAATCGTAACTTCTAAATTGAAAATGTTCCCCTATTTTATGACTCTACAAGAATAAAAAAAAATGCTCAAGTATTTGAAGGTTGATATTTTTTTGAGAACTTAAAATACATAGTAATATTAAGTAGCACAATAGACAGTATCTTTTTGTCTCTATGCACACACCGCGTCTAGTCGCGCGCAAGTTAGTCAAACTATTTCGTCTGTTGTTTTGTTATTTCCATGCGCGTTTCCATTGTTCCGAGAAGTGGCTCACCTGTCCTCTCGGGTTCCCGTCATTAGCTGTAGTAAGCTATTTGTCACCAGCTGGCGTTAGGGCTGTCAACCGCGAGGTTTAAGAATTTAAATTTCAATTATCAAAGTTTAATAATTACAAGTAGTAGTAAATAAATCATTTTTTTAAATATTGCAATATTTATTTATTCCCTCTTAACAACAAACTAGAAATAATTATTAGTGTTTCAAACTCTTTAAAATTCATAATTAACTGCAGGAAACCCTCTAAGTAAAATGTTAAACAAAATTCATTGAGTAGCTGAGATAATCAATAGTCATACTTTGCCGATGTAGTAATGTCTTGGGAAATCAAAACGTGGGGCAACCCTGGGTAATAACTTCTTAACGTCCCCCTAGTGCCTGTAGGGCATGCTTTACCGCTTATTAGGTGTATATGTGCGATAAAGCTCATGAGCTAACTTGATGGAGTAAATACGATCTCTACGTTTTTTACCGCGTATATGGTTTTATTCTTATGGTCTTTTTAGACTTAGCAATACAAAATCCCTTATTAAAGGGAATTTATGAAAAACTAGATTCTGCCCGCGGCTTCGCCCGCGTGAATTTCGGTTTTTCACAAATCCCGAGGGAATAGTGGATTTCCGGTTGCAGTTCCCACTCCCTTTTCCAACCTTTATACCTACATTCAAAGAAGTTCGCTAAAGTAATCTACCTATAGCTGCAGCTATAGATTCCGGTTTTATCAAGATCCCGTGGGAACTGTGCATTTTTCCAGGATAAAAAGTATCCTATGTGTTGCCAATGTATGCAGCACAGACAGCTATTGCAATAATGTGTTATGTGAGCATGATTTACCTCAGGACAGTCAGCGCCATCTATCGCGTTTTTGGAAGTCTATATCTATTTGAGTCCCACAGGAATACTTTTCCGGGATAAAAAGTAGACTATGTTTTAAGTCAGGGCATAAGCTATCTCCATTCAAAATTTCAGCCAAATCGGTTCTGTAGTTGCGGCGTGATTGAGTAACAAACATCCAAACATCCAAACATCCACACTTTCACATTTATAATATTATTAAGATTAAGATATTAAGATACTGAATTTCGAAAAATGCTTTGAGTTCATTCGTGACATTGCGTGTCACGTACATTGACATTCGTGACGTTTTTGCGAGACTTGCTGTCGGATTTTGTTTTCGACTTTTTTGATATTATATATTTAATTTATATTTAAACTTTTTGTGAAGTAAATGTAGTGATATAATAATATTATGTAGTCTTATTAAAAATAAATCTATTACATGTAAAATACTTATTTTGTTCATTTTAATAGGTTCTATGACTCTCTAGAATATGAAGACTTTCTTTATTACAATAATTCTTTTTTTTTTTTGGACCGTCCTATAAAAGTATTTTTCATTATTTTTAAAATGGGATGAGCGTCAACCCTAGAGAGACAGTAAGCTATTTGCGTCTCCTCGGCACCCGCGGCACCCGCGGGGCATGCTCAACTGCTTAATGGCTATGTGTGCGACGATAGGGCCAATTCTGTCTTGACCTGCCATTTCTTACATGACACTCTTTACTTGGCTATAAATTACAAGTATAAATTAAGAATTTAAAAAACGACATTCGCCATTTTTGTGGTCGCGGCCATCTTGGATTTGCATAGTGCTATTCTACTAGTCAAGCCCTTTCATTTGATACCCATATAAACGGAGTTGTGAAAAAAAATTTAATCTGCCATTTTGTAGCGGCGGCCATCTTGGATCGATTTTCATCAAACATAGCTAACAACACTCGACTAATTCACCTTTCAAACAAAGAAACAGTTGTGAAAGCAGTTTAACACAACTATTAAAAAACAGTTTTCCCACCTACCGCTTTTTCATCGGTAATTATGCTTATGCCTATTTATTTGTGCCGTATCTAGCGTTCGCTACATTGTGTTCGCTGTCCGAGGGAAGGGTATGCCAATTATGTTTTTGACGGCAGGCCGTGCCTCCAAATTGGAATACGGGGGTTTTTGGTTATGTGCTCGACGACTATGCGAGCGTTTATTACCTACCATACCAGCTTTAAGTTTACAACTTACTAAATAAAATTTTTTATAAAAAAAAAATACTTATCCAAAAAATAAAAAATAAATTTTGGGGTGGACCACATAATAGGGGTATGAAAAATAGGTTACGTTTATTCTCAGACCTAAATTCATAAAAATCGGTCAAGCCGTTTCGGACGAGTTTTGTTACAAACACTGTGACACGAGAATTTTATATATTCGATTTTTTGTATACCGAGAGTAGGAGTAATTGTCGGAGGCCGACTGAATCCGGCCATAAAGGTTGGAAAAGGGAGGGGAAACGGGAACCACCCGGGAAATCCACGATTCCCTTGGGATTTGTGAAAAACCGAAATTCACGTGGGTGAAGCCGCATGCAAAAGCTAGTAGTCCAATAAGTACAAATGTAGGTATTCAATGTGTGTGCGAACAAGAGACAAAAACGAAAGCGTCGATCCGAGTGCGAGTATCCTTGACACACACGGCTGTAACCCGCGACCCCACTCATCTCAATATGCTAACGCCACCACTGAGTCACCGTGACTCACGCGCCCGCGGCTGTTACGGTGACCACAAATGAAAATGCTACTGTTTCATCGATAAATCCTACTAATATTATAAATGTGAAAGTCTGGATGTTTGGATGTTTGTTACTCAATCACGCCGCAACTACTGAACCGATTTGGCTGAAATTTAGAATGGAGATAGATTATGCTGACTTAAAACATAGGCTACTTCTTATCAACATATATAGCAAACTTCCTTGAAAGTAGGTATAAAGGTTGGAAAAGGGAGCGGGAAATCCACGATTCCCTAAGTATTTGTGAAAAATCGAAATTCACGCGGGCGAAGCCGCGGGCAAAAGCTAGTAATAAATAATCTTTCCTAAATCCTTTCCGATAAAATTATAATTAAGATGAACGACTAAAATTGATAAATACTTATTAACCTTTAAGTACCGACATACTATTTTAGTTACATAAGTACCGACGTGAGGTCTGCTAGACCACCATAGTTTTCCTATCGAAAACTTTTGTGTTTCCTATTATTCTTCTAAAAAAATGTTTCTATGTATTGTTAAATATCTACTTATTGTATAAGTAAAACAAAATATAGAAGTTTTCACATTTATTACTAATTATAAACATTAATATAGCAATCATAGATTCTTCGTTAGAAAAAATGGACTTTTATCTTAATAATTCATATATATCAGTAATACTATTATTTTTTCTTAAAAATATTTTTTTCTTAAAGATTAATAGCTAGATAAATAATAAAAATAAAAAACCCTTAATAATCAACCGTTTTCTCAAAAATCACAAGGTATCAAATTGCAGGAACTATCAAAGTTTACAAACAGTCTTTGCATAGGCTTACTGCATTGTAGGCACACGTGTTTCATACAGGTATCACAGTCTGTTCAGGTGCTGAATTATGGTCACTCTCCAGCAGTAAAATTTAGGTAGATATCCTCCGATTCGGACTCTGAGATCTCATTTAGCCATTCCACTAAACGTTCTTGGTGGTCTTTATATTGAAGCAGTGTTTGATATCTTTTCTTAAGTACAGGAACACTTTTATTTTTATTTGTGGGTACCCATTTCATGCCTGAAGAACCTGGCTGATCCATTGTTATAACTGACTGAAAATAAAAGAGAAAACATTATAATCTGAAAAAAGTCGCATCCAAAAAAAGTTACATAAGTGCCGACGAGTGGTCTGACAGACCACTCGTGATCTTATAAAAATCAAAACTTACCGAAATCGTACGCGTCAACACTGCCACACTGCAGGAACGCTGCTGGGCGACTTCCCGAGGGGTAGAGAGAAGCACAGGAGGATACTTTTTCGCTAACATAGTTAATCAGACTTTTCGACCTCTCGTGGTGTCTGTCAGACCACACGTCGGTACTTAAAGGTTAAGCGTTGTATAGGGTATAGACCATTGAATATTATGATTTAAGCTTTTTTAAATCCCGTTTAACTCCCCGAGATATAAAATTGTCTAGATCGGTTCAGCGGTTTGGCTGTGAAAATGCATTATCCAAATATACTGTCCCTCAATCAATGGTTTTTATTTCTTAACGCAGGAATCCTAAATAGTTCTTGGCTAGAATCTAGCTTAGATCATTCCCTGTATAATGTTCTACCTGCCTGTGAAAGATGTGTCAAAATCGGTTCAGCCGTTCCGAAGATTAGCCCGTACAAATAGACAGGCAGACAAAATTTTATCCCGAAAAAGAGAACCCATTGTCCCGAGAACAAAGTCGCAGACATCAGCTAGTAATTTTAATTAAATAGAAAATGAGGTGTTTGCAGCAGCTTTTACAATAAACAATCATACACCAAAAATTAATTACCTACAGAATAAATTATGGTGTTCCTACTTCCGAATTTCATATTCAGATTATGGTAATATAATATTTCGGATAACATTGTATTTATATTAGCAATTAATTATTGCAAGTTGTTCAGACTAATGTAATTAATTGAAATTTATAACACTTTTAGTTAATAACAATTTTAGTTCGAAAATCAGGTTCATTAATTTACATACATGGCGCGCGCATCATATGTTCATAAAAGCATTGCATACCCAAACGATTTTAAAATAAACTAGGGATAATTTTTTTTCCTCGTACAACTTTTTGTATAACAGACTTATACTAGTACCATGTCCTATCTTGTCTTCTGACTAAGCTGTACTCAAATAAACTTGCTTTGCTAAAAGTCTAATAGGTAATATGTAGGTATGGGGTGCGCGCTTGGGAGGTTTCTGTTGAGGAAGGAATTTCAAAGCATGGGTTAGCGTTGTCACACAGTAGCATATTAAATCTAAATCCTTTATACACCTATCACTTTCTCCATGCAAAGCATTTCAGATGCGCGCGCCGAATGTGTGCCGTCCATATCGCGCGCTCTTTGCATTGCTGCCATTATAGACCAAGAGCCAGCGGCCAATTCCAATGAAGCATTAAACATTTAATCAATCACAATAACTCACATGTCTGTTTATGTTTTATATGCGTCTATCACTATTTCATATGCAACAGAAAATACAATGCTTTCAGTGAAAACAGCATCAAAATTCGTAATAAATCGAGACAATAAAACAACTATTTTTCCATTCAGAAGATCAGTAGTTATACGCGAATACAAAGACGAACGTGGCTTGCGACGTTTTTATACGGAGAAGAGATAGAATGTTTTTGTTTTTCGCACGCACAAAAAAAATATTCCGAATCTCTTAAATTAAATGAGCGTGACACACACTGAATCGCCTCGCAAATACTTAACGCAACGGAAACGCCGATTGAGAATAAGATGGCTATATTTATCCCCCTAAAGTAAGAACAAGAAAACTATGCTCTCAGTGCGATCCCCATTTGTGCATGCCTACACTCGTTAGAGATTTATAAAAAGTTAAAGAGTTAACGTCCGTTTTTAGGGTTCCGTAGTAAACAGGAACCCTTATAGTTTCGCCATGTCCGTCTGTCTGTCCGTCCGTCCTCGGTTAATCTCAGAGACTATTAGTGCTAGAAATCTGTAATTTGGCATGGGTATAAATATTAATCACGTCGACAAAGTGGTGAAATAAAATTTTGATAAATATTTTTTTTAGGGTAGTTCCCCTACATGTAAAGTGGGGATGAATGTTTTTTTTCTCGTCTACCCCATAGTGTGGGGTATCGTTGAATAGGTCTTTTAAAAATACTGTGGGTGTGGGAACATCATTTTTCGATTTCTAGATCCGTTTGTAAAATATGATGTTTTAAAGTGCAAATTTTTATTAGAGTCAAGTGTCCCCCCCTCTATCAGCCAAATGGCAGTATATAGGAACTTGAAAAAATTCACAGCAGTAGGGTATATAATCAATTTTAAAGGAAAACTATCACGGCTAAGTAGGGTTCACAGGTTAAGGAGTTATATGTATCTGTTTTTCGAGGATTGTGACTACGGAACCCTACACTGCGCGTGGCCCGCCACTCACTTGGCCGGTTTTTTGTACAACCGAATAGGCACAGTATTATGACAGTTTATAACCAATATATTTTTGACAATTTAATATATGTGCACAAAAATATCGATAAATTTAAGAAAAAAAGTGACTGTCATAACATTAATCTTAGAAATAAAGATAAACTTGTGTTGCCCACTACTAGGCTGCGAAAAGTTGGAAAATCATTTGTTGGTAATTCTGTACTTTTTTATAATATGTTGCCATAGAACATTTTGGATATGTGTCCCCCCCCCCCTCTATCAGCCAAATGGCAGTATATAGGAACTTGAAAAAATTCACAGCAGTAGTATATATAATCAATTTTAAAGGAAAACTATCATGGCTAAGTAGGGTTCACAGGTTAAGGAGTTATATCTGTTTTTCGAGGATTGTGACTACGGAACCTTACACTGCGCGTGGCCCGCCACGCACTTGGTAGGTTTTTCTATATTCAATCTAGATTCAATATATCTGTCATCTATCGATAACTCGATGAGTTGTTTGTCAAAAATTGTAAGAACTGTTTTTGACGTGATAACGTCTTATAAATCGATGAATATTGGAGGAAATATTCCCTACGTAAAGTTTGTTTTAAACATTTCTTTTTCAAACAAATTCGCATGGACAAAGTCGATGGGCATCCGCTAGACATCACTGTAGTCCAATCAATTTTCCCATAAAATATTCAACATATCGACATGACCTCTACGATTTTATCAAATCACCCTTTCATTATGCTACTGTCGCGTTAAATACCCTATCAGACACGATTAAGGAAACACCGCGATTATGTTGTTAAAATAAAAAGCCCTTGTGTCCGCTTAACCCTAGGTCGGTCGCACGGGGTCTTTGAAAGCCCGGGGTTTGCAAAAACTGTCATATTTTTTTTAATACTCATGCTACAAACTTGTCCTTTATAGTAGCTTCCTAAAATATACTTAAGTATAAAATAGAGCAGTTATCACTAAGTTGGCGCACTGCGTTTGCGCATGATAAACGTTTGTTTTGCGCGCGGGCTTCAAAAGACCCCACGCGACCAAACGTGTAACATTTTTTGTTTGAAGGTAGACACTTAATTTATGTTAAATTTAGCCGAAAATGGAATATTTTAATAAACATCAGATTGTCCGATGGCTAGAAGAACAGTCCCAAGATGATGTAGATGTTACGATCGATGAAACATTGGTAAACATTTTGATTTTGGACCTGACGTAATTAAAAAAAGTTCTCTTGAAACGGATTCTGAGGAAGACGGCATATTGAATACTGAGCTGCCCGAAGAACTGCATTTAGACGACGATGATATCTTCATCATCGTCCACTCGCCCGACAAATAACATCAACCACATATTTTGTTAGTCGGAAAACTACGCCATGGAAATATTGAAACGATATATAGCTGCAAGAAAACTGCTCCTAATTCTTCAGTCAGAGGCAATAATGGTATGTACTTAATTAGCCAAATAGGACCAAGATAAGCAAAGATTATTTCAAAACACATGCATTTCATCTTTTTGACGATTATAAACACTCTCCTGAGAACGCTCCGGCGTAGCAGCACATGAAGCGCTTTTTGGTCCTGATGTCCTGCAGAATCGATCTGAAAATCAGCCATAAATGTCCAGAACGATATGCGCATATTGTTCGTGATATATTGATAGAAAATATTCGACAGAATGCTTTCCATGTCGTCAGAATATATACCCGAGGCATGTAGCTTCAATTTGCACAAGCTGTTCGAAATTGCATTGCAATGAGGTGTAAAAATTTACTAATGTATATTAATTCATTCATGTTTTTCTTGTGATTTCGTTAAAATAACTCTTATTTTGATAGTTTGTGTTGATTTCAGAAAGAGAAGATAATAATGATTGGTTTTATATTAATTTAAACTAAAGTTGCCGAAAATGAGTCAAAAATGTCTTTCTCTAGTGGGACTGAGACTGACGTAATCTTTTAAAGATTTAAAAGATTATTATACTTTTATTTTAAAATACAGCTTAGTGCCTTATTAATACATAAATAAAAAATCAGAATATACAAAGCAATTATACATATAAAAAAATATAAAATAAAATAGGGCTTTCAAAGACCCCATGCGACCGACGAAGTTACAAAAATTAGCGCGACCGACCTAGGGTTAATAGCGGTTCCTGTTAATATGACGGACGGACGACTAATCATAGCGTGTTAGATTGTTACTATCTTGGACTTACAACTTGAGGGAATATTCTGGAAAGAAAAATAATACGTAAGGTTTGACCAGAAAAATAAAAAAAACTGCTCTACGGGGCCCCACTTTTACTTTTTTACTCTACTACGGCAAAGGCAAAAGGAAGCGTTATGATTTTAGCAGTCTATGTATGTATGTATGTATGTTTGTATCAGATTTTTGTATTGGATTCTGCGAATCTACTGGGCCGATTTTGATGAACGGGGCGTCAATTGATTCGTTGCTATGGTCCGAATGACATAGGCTACATTTTATACGAAAAAAAATCGACCTGACGAATGTTACAAACTGGGGGTCCCTAAAAATTTATTTTGCTATTGTATCTAATGGGATGTCAAATGAAAAAGGAAAAAATTCTTTTTAAATATAAAAAATCTTCAGAAGTTCATAAATATAGATATAGTTAGGTGGTATATTTAAATATACCAAGCGTCAAAAAATCAATTTTACTAAGGGTGACTGGGTTTTATCTCTTGTTAAGAATATGCAATATGCAAGCGCATGTAACCAATAACCATCATGTAATATTTAATGACTTTTTAAAGTAAGTGTAGCCAGTAAAATAAATGAGTTCTATTGGTTTTCCGCACCATTGGGAGGGCTTTTTTTATTTTTCTAGTACTCAAAAAAATCGTATTTAAAGAATTTAAATACGATTTTTTTGAGTAATATATTGTTAATGCAAAATGTTTGTTATTTTTTTTTTTCGAATAGAAAACTATTAAATATAGGTCTAGTAGATAACTATATTTTATTTAAATCATTAGGCGAAGTCTATAAAGCTAAAAATGTTTCTTAATATTTCAAACTGTGAAGCGCTTTTTAATTATGAAAGGCTTTTGTTCAGATTTAACGACTGCAAAAGAAACTACAAAAATTAAGAGCAGGTACAAAGTATTTAATCTCTAGTTTAATAACTTCATACTTAATAACTTAATATTTTTTCTCTGAATAGGTACATAAAAAGTTGAAGCTACTTATCTAATTATTAAATCTTAGTGATACTAAAATATCAAACAATAAAAAAACACTTAATTTAAATTAACCTAAAAATCTTTTTTATCATTAATTTTACTAACTATTTGACATTGAACTTGATATACCTCTTTAACTTTGCAAAATATAGATTATGAAAATATAGCAGTTTCAGATATAACACCGAACAAACAAACACACAAACCCACGAGAGTTCCAGAGTAAGTGTGTGGGAACGTACGGAGCGCGTGTCAGCTAGTGTTGTGCGGCGACACGTTTAATAAACAAGCGGGCAATTAAACAGAACGACACGTCAAAGGGTTAATGTTGGGTTGTCGTAGCGTTTACAAGCGTTCATCATACTACAAGTGTTATTAGCTTATTAATAATCGATATACCAATTTTTTAAAGCAGCCTGGTCATTTCGACCCTGACGTTCGAAATCATAAAGACTGGCTGAATTACACTTTCGGTAACACATTTAAAAAGAGGCTTATTATTCTTAGGAATATGTGACCTATAAAGACCTAGCCTAGACCTAGGCCTAGCCTAGAAGTAAGCGCGCTTAAAAACTAAAATCAAGCATATGTAAATATCATGCACAAAGTATGAGCTAGCTAGAAATAAACTTTGACTAAGTTCCTTAAACTCGAAAAAAAATCTTAGGTAGGTATATATTTTTTTATGTAGGTATATAAATAACCCTCCTTTTTTGACGTGATAAGTGATAACGTCTAAAGGTGCGTGCAAACTTGAACATTTCCCCGAACCGAAATGCGTAATCGTGTCAACACCGCGTAACAGTTACGTTAGTGTGGACTGTGGACGGCATTTGTTACGCGAACAATTGTTACGCCGACCTGTTACGCAGTAACCCATCTCAAGCGCGGTCCGCCGCGCCGTCCACATTGAGCGTAACAAGTTCGCGGTAATGTTACAAAGTTCGGTTCGGTGAAATGTTCAAGTTTGGACGCACCTTTATAAATCGATGAACGCCAGCTACATGCACGGAAAAGCATGACTCATCTGTCACGTACCCGCGAGCGTTACGCGTTCCGCGCTCTCTCTTGCTCGCGAATGACGTTATCACGTAAAACTATCGTCCGTAAATCAACTTTACAGGCAACCAATTTTTTTTGCTTTACCGTACCTACCTAGTCTAGAAAAAAAAATTAGTAAGTACTTACCTGATTATTTATCAATTGCAAATCTGAGATTAGAGATTTAACTATTTTTCACGGCTTTCGTGACCCATGCTGCCGTGATTTTAGTAAATGAAATAAAGCTGAAATTTTGGTAATGTGCACCTACAAAGACTCCAAATTCATAACACCACTTTACCATTGACAGTTTAATTAAAAACCTAGGTTAACCCTTCAAAAGGCCAATCAATTTTTTCTAGCCCCGCAACATCGCACACTCAATTTCCAGCGTAATAAACAGGTAGAGGGTTGAATCTGCAGCTGACGGCGCCCGTAGCGCCTTGGAGCGACTTCAAAGGAAATAAATGTATGAATTGTTTAGCGAAAACTCGCCCGCAGGCGCGGGGCCCTTCCGACCTCGATTATGTAAAATTCGGATGTTAGGTATATTTTGCTCGCACTTTATCGAGGCTATGGGATATGTTGTATGTAAAACCCTCAGGGTAAATATGAAATGTATCGATCTTTTCCCTTTTCCGTCGCAGTCAATACCTAATTAATTTTTGTTTTTGATCATGTTTATTTTAGCTCTTTCTACGATGGGTAAATAACAAACATGAAAACAGTTAAAAAGTACGTACCTACTCAACCCATAAAAATATATGTATTACTGTTGATAATTTAACTAACCCCATAATCTATGTATGTTTACTATGGACTGCGTGATGTTTTATCTCGTATTAAAAGTAAGTTTTCCTTTCTAAAGCCATACGCCTTCCAGGTTAGCCCCCTTCCACCTTTGACTGCATCGTCACTTAGCACCAGGTAAGACCGCAGAAAAAATAACTCTTTATCTAGAACATCAATATACAACTGCGAATAAATATAAGTAAATGGTCAGAAAAAAAAAATTCTAATCTACGTTTAGAGCGTAAAATAAACCCATCAAAAACTGACGTCAATCCCGGCCAATCGAATCCGGAGCCCAGTTAAAATGTAAAACAAAATGTCATTACCGGGTGACGCGAGCGAACATCAAAAGGAAAAACTAATGCGCGGAGCCACCGGCAGCAATCGGTTCCCGGTAAAATATTAAACCCGGGGTCGGGGAGACCCGCGTCTTCGTTACCGGGTTGATAATAATAGTTAATCGTAATAAAACCTCTTCTGCTCACGCTGGCACGATTATTTGTCTGCATTAATTATGCTTTTGAACAAAGCTTTTTCAGTATAGCAGGTGGGTACTTTTGCAGGATTTTACAAATTGCCTGGTATAATATATAAGTGAAAAGACCCGGGCTCGATGACCGGCAGAGACGATTTGGAAATCTATTTCTAAATTTCTAAATTTTCTTTGATGGTAATAAATGTAAGTAAATGTAATTTTTTCTTTGTTAATTGTTTCATATACCGATTCGGTCTCATACTAAACTAAACTAAATTAAATCGACAGATCTAAGAGCAATGCTATCATTTTTCGCACGGAACGTACGAGCACTATTCTTAGACTAGTATTTAGATCACATACAGTATATTCATTTGGAAATATGAGTTTGAAAATGTAACAGAAATCTTAGGTAACCTACAAAAGATTACGGGTTAAAATGTGATATTCAATGTCATAGTTATTTCCATTCACTGCTATAATAATATTAATTATAGTTATAGGTAGTATGTAAGTGAACATCAAAGGAAAAATGGCAGGCTTCGGTTTCCCGGTAAAATATTAACCCCGGGTAGCAGAGACCCCGACATCGCGTTAATACACGTTTATGCTGCTATTCTCTTTACGTTAGTACGATTGTCCGAAATTATCCTACTTAACGTTTTCCTATCCGAATACGTATTTAGAATTGCATTCTGTCACGGATTATGATAGCACTTTCATCACAGTAAAACCTGGACTCTGTGTTACGACTTACGTATGACATTGAAGTCGGAAACTAGCTGAGGCACACAACTTCGTTCGTGTGAATTAAGTTTTCTAAATTTCAGCAAAATCTGTTTAGTAGTTGCAGCGTTATAGAGTAACAAACATACACACATGACATACACACAAACTTTCGCCTTTATAATATTAGTGTGATGTGATGTACATAATACATATATCATACTATATCATATGGCATAAAGTTAACGCGGAACGCAGCACTTTGAACGCGGAACTCTAGACCGTCAGCTATGGGTCTACCTGTGGGTCGACGCCGCGCCGTAAGTACCTACATAATATGAGCACTTAATATGCAGTGCTCGTCAGTCATTAAATCACTTTATAATACCCATTGAAAAAAGGAAAAAGGCCGCCATTGCAGATGGAAATGACTAATCGACACCTGCGAGGAACAACATTGTAAAACAATTTACATAACTTCTTTGAGAAACGTGCGTGTCTAAGTTTCAAAAAATCGAAGTTGTTTTTTATTGAGTGACCTGAAAATCCTATATTAAATAAATGACACACATTCTGCATTGTTACTGCACTGCATAATTGTGAAAATGAAAATTGTTCTACTATAAAAGTTGTAAACAAAATCGGCCAAAAGCTAAGTTACAATGTTGTTCGTAGCAAGTGCTAAGTACCTACCTGATAAACTAATGATTGGAGAAAATATATATTTTTTTATTTAACCGCTTTTTCTTCCATATTTGTAAATCATTAGTTGAAAAAGACATTAATTGGCACATGCACATTATGACGATTAGTCCTTATTAGGAAAAACGAAAGAAAAACTTACTTTTAACTATGGTTATCGAAGTATGGTTAAAGTGCGGATGCGCAAGCGAAATATGCTGTAATAAATGTTCAATCCGTAAATTGTACCTAATTAGTAGGTATTCGAAAGCTTGCTCGAAATGAATATAATTACAGAAACTACCTACCTACCTAATAATGTAAGTACATTGTCAGTACGAGAGTAGGAACAGACTAAAGACAATATTGTACGACTGAAAACAAATAAATTAATTAAATCTGGCGGAATCGTAGGGAGCCGCTAGTGTGAAAGTGACTATTTCCAGCAGTGGACGTCTAAGTATCGATAGACGACGTCAATTGAACCTATTTTAATACGGTTTTCACTAATAGTGTGATTCATGAGGAAGTTTAGGTGCATAATTTGTAAATTGGTTGAAGTATGACTATAATTGTTGAAAATATCGGAAAAGTCAAGCCGCTTGGGAGCTTCCATCGAAAACACTGCCTAATCATTTTGATATAGAAAAACAATGTAGGTATGGTCAGTAGTCAGTATGGTCAATGGTGAGATACCTAGTAGCGGCTAGCGGGTAATTAGGTAGAACTACCCGTGCGAAGCCAGAGCGGGTCTCTAGTAGTAAATAAAAACGATTTGTTGTCGTCCCTTGATAAGTCGATTGCAACTCTAAATGCAGCATGTAGGCAGTTAAGTACTTACCAATGCAGAATGCAGATACCTATTTACACTAAGGAATCTAAATATACCCCGTATTACGTATCTTCTCCTTATGGAGCGTAAAAACTTAAGGTCCGTCCATAAAGTACCTACGTACGTACGTATAGGGCACAGCTCGGACGCAATACGTCTATTTTAATTACTAGAACCGATATCGGCAGATTCCTGTCTTGCCTAGTAGCCGTGCTCTACTCGTGCGAGTGATGTAACGTTTTGCGATATCGATAAAAGATATCGTTTTTTTTTTAAATTTTGTAACCTATACAGAGTGAATTTAAAAACACCAATAACTCCTATACGTCATATTGAAAAACTTAAGTTCCGCGACGTTTTTGAAATTCTTGTTTAAAAATTGATTTTTTTTTCATATAAAAATAAAAATGTTTCAATTGGCTATTCTAAAATCCCATAAACTTTAAAGAAAAAAAGAGGGAGGTACAGGCAGTGAAAAAAATATCCGCAGAGCTAAAAAGTGTCACACACAGCACACTACAGCAAAGATTTTTTTTTAAAGTAATAGGATAAAACACCTAGAAGTCAGCCCTGCACCAGTAGTCAGCCTTTACGGACATTATTTCCATCTAAATAGTGTTAAAATTTGGGTACACATTTAAAATTAAGTTTAATCGAATCCGTGTCTCCTTATTTTCTAATATGCCCACCTACATACCAATAGCATGTCAGGTTGATGAGCTATACTCGTTCATTTGCACTGCTGCCAAAGACATGACTAGATGCGTCGCTTTTACTATTTTTTTCTTAAGGAAACGTGTTCGAGTTTTCGGTAAGTTTCTGTCTATATTTGTTGCAATTTGTGATGGATTGTTATACTGGGTTACAATAAACTGTTTATATTGTGATAAAATCAACTATTACAAGCATTTTATTTGTTTAATATGCTGTAATTTAGATGGCCGACTATTGGGTATCGAATTTTTAAGGTAGATTCAGTAGTCAGCCATAAGTGGCTGACTAATGGTTTTTTCATGATTTTCTTATATGTAGTTGAAATTAACGGAGCAAATAGTCCCAACTTTGCTCATTACTTTGGGTTTAACTCTTCTAAGACGAAAAGTGTATTTTACCAGTAGTCAGCCGAGTACAAATATAACTTGCATGTCAGGGGCTGACCAATGGATCTACAAATCCAGTATTCAGCCGTTAGTTCTGTTGCACAAAATAGTACCTTAAAGCCTTTTTAATTAGGGTTAAATTTATGCACGGTTATTTTGGCTTGAAAATGATTTGTTTTTGAATTCCACCATATCAGAAAGACCAATCCACCAATATAAAGAAGAGCAATTAACACAGGCTATGGTGGCAATTAAAAATGGGGTGAAGATAAGAGAAGTCAGTCGAGCTTTTAGCGTTCCACGAGGGACTCTACAAGATTTACTGCATTTAAGGGTCCCAGAAATGCCCCATAAAATGGGACCGGACTCAGTTCTAACCAAAGAAGAAGAAACTGTCAGTTATTTTACTCCTTATTTTAGTCCTATAATTAGGGTAGAATTTGCGAAAATCCTAAATCACGTTTTTCTTAATTTTTAACGGAAAGCTAATATCAATTTTCATGCCTATAACTTGAAAAATGGCGTGAGAAATTATGGACTCTTATACAAAGCTTCATCGCTTGGGGATGAAATTTCTAAGTCCTGAAACACGTACTTCTTTATTATCAACCAAAAATCTAAATATGTATTTTCATGGACATAACTTCAAAAATGAAGGACTTTCATACAAACTTCCATCCCCTATTTCACCCCCTTAGGGGTTTAATTTTACAAAAATCAGTTCTTAGCGGATGACTACATCATAATAGTTATTGACAGAAGGTAGATCAGTCAGTTAGTCACCTTTTCCTTTATGTATTTAGGAAAAATGAAGGACTTTCATACAAACTTTCATCCCCTCGTCGTCTCAACCAATAGACGTCCACTGCTGGACAGTTCTCTTGCAAGGATCGCCACAGAACACGATCTTGTGCCGCCTGATTCCAGCGGCTACCAGCGACTCGCTTGAGATCTTCTGTCCATCGGGTCGGGGGTCTACCAACGCTTCGTTTACTGGTGCGAGGTCGCCATTCAAGCACCTTGGGACCCCAACGTCCATCGGTTCTTCTAGCAATGTGCCCTGCCCATTGCCACTTCGCGACTCAATGAGCTATGTCGATGACTCTGGTACTCCTGTGGATCTTTTCATTTCTGATTTGATCCCGCAGGGATCCAAGCATAGCTCTCTCCATCGCCCGCTGAGTGACCCCGAGCCTTCTTATGAGGCCCATTGTTAGCGACCATGTCTCAGATCCTTAAGTCATCACTGGCAACACGCACTGTTCGAAGACTTTCGTCTCCTGATTATGGATTTTCATCCCCTATTTCATCCTATTAGGGGTTGAATTTTACAAAAATCATTTCTTAGCGGATGACTACGTCATAAAAGCTATTGATAGATGGTAGATCAGTCAGTTAGTTAGCTTTTCCTTTACATATTTAGAAGATAGAAAATAGATAAGTGAGAGGCTGACTACAGGGAAACACATGGCTGACTTGTGGAGAAATGAGGCTGACTACTGGTGAAAAGTGCCATAATTTGTTTAATGTTGATTTTTCATATAATCCAATTATAAATATAAGCTTTTGTTAATTTTTTTAAAAAGTTTAATAAACAACCTTTCTGAAAATCATTATTATTTTTATTCATAGTGTTTAATATTTAAAATGTAGCCGAAACAAATCTCAGTTCTCACTAAAAGGCTGACTACTGGGTGTTTTACCCTAGGTACTTAAAAATATAAAAGTTACCCGTACGAGGTGGTTGGCAAATTACAAAAACTATGTAAATTGACAGGTTTCAAATTAATGTCATCATATTCACAATGTTCTAGGAAGAAAAGGATTGCGTTTACGTCTGTCAATTTAGTTTAGTTCAGTTTTTTGTACAATCCAATAGGCACAGTATTATGACAGTTTATAACCAATATATTTTTGACAATTTAATATATGTGCACAAAAATATCGATAAATTTAAGAAAAAAAGTGACTGTCATAACATTAATCTTAGAAATAAAGATAAACTTGTGTTGCCCACTCCTAGGCTGCGAAAAGTTGGAAAATCATTTGTTGGTAATTCTGTACTTTTTTATAATATGTTGCCAGAGAACATTTTGGATATGTCTCTCAATAAGTTCAAGGGTTTTATTAAACGCAAATTAATTAAAAAATCTTACTATAGCTCAAAAGATTTTTTAATGACAAAAATCCATGGACATAGATTGCTCTAAAAGCCAACAGTTCAAATCATTTGGCTATACCTATTGTAAGATGGTGATAATAAAAAAATAAACCCGGCTGAGTTTGTTGTGGGCTTTTCTCAGACCAGGGCGCGTTTGGAACCCTCGTAGTTTTAGTTTTAAGTTTCCGTAAGTAATTATCACAATTGCCTGTTCCTAAATTGACGTTCAAAAAGTGTACAGTGTACCAATTTTGAATAAAGTTTATTTGATTTGATTTGATATGATTTGCACGAATACTTTTCATAAAATTCTGCATTAAATAAACTGTAACACGTTATCAATCTATAAGAAGAACGGATAACATGTAAACAATAGGTTGGCACTATACTTAAATTAGACAAATTCCAAACCATTAATATTATTTAGTAGCTTAAAAGACGTACTTAACTAATTATTCAACTATTTCTACAACGATAGAACTTATAATCTATTCAAATATAACATTGAACAGACATTTCATTTTAAAATGAGAGATCAACACAAATCATATCGGAATCATAGGATTTAACTCAATCAATCGATGTCGATTCAATTAATTGAACAACACTACCTAACACAAACAAGACTCGATAACGAGGTGAAATATTCACATCGCCAGCAACACAATCGACTTTATAGTCGTCTCGTTCGCTCTTACGCGGATTTTATGAGTTTGTGTGAGATGGGAAAAAGACGGCACGCGTCGGCGGCAAACACAAAGGGGTCGTGTCTCTTTGATCTCGCCGCGCCGCGCGTGCGTACGGTGTTTAGGTGTGTGAGTTTATGCAGATGAGACGGGCCCGAGAATTTGATAATTGCGAAGATTTATAAGATCCAATATGGACCCAATATCGAAATGGGTGGCGTAATTAATTGGTTGGCGACGCAAATGTATGTTTGTGTTGGGTATTGGAAAGGATTTTAGCTAATGTGTTTGAAAAGTTAAGCAGGTATCTCTAACATGCTGCTGCAGGACTTTGTGTTTGGTCTTGTCTGCTTTCGTTACGCAGTACGCTATGTTACGTTTGTGTGTTGTGTTTCCTGCCATGTACAACCTGAGTAGGTACCTACCTTCAAGGCAAGAGTGAATAGGCATCTTCTAGGCAAGCGCGCTCCACCTTAAATCTCATCATTGCTTTTCATCAGGCATGATTGTCGTCACGATATACATCAACAACTGGACATACCTTTGGACCCCGACGTATGTAGATTCTTCGAGCTATATACGGTAACTCTGGTTCTCCTACGGATGCCGTCATTTCTGATTTGATCCCGCATGAGTATAGCGCTCCGCTCCGAGCATAGCACTATCCATCACATGTTAAGTGATACTGATCCTTCTTATCAGGCCCATAGCAATCATTTTGTGGCTATAATTCATCACTGACATCACGCACTGTTCGACGACTTTTCAGTTTTCAGACACTGAGGGATTTTGGACAAGAAAACATCACGAAGCTTTCCGAATACTGTCCAACGGAGTTGAATTCGGCAGTTGACATCTTTCTCAAAATTGGACCTACCCCACCATCTTAGGCTGCATCATCGTTTACCATCAGGTGATATGACTAAATGTGCAGGTAAATTACTCGTAGAACAGAATCCGGTTTGTCTGACCCAGTCACAAATCCGGTTTAGGTTTGATCTAATCGTAAGGGCGTGTATAGACTGTCGGTAACAGCGTCGCGTCAGTTAACCTTGTTAGGCGGTATCAGCGGCTTAATAGATAGTGCAATGGCGGACTAATCCGTCTGTAACAGCCCATGGGGTGAAGTAGGTAATGGAATTTAAGATCACATTGCTTGCATGGAGATGATATTTTTAACCCCCGATGCAAAAACGACGGGGTGTTTAAGTTTGACGTGTGTGTGTGTGTGTGTGTGTGTGTGTGTGTGTGTGCGTGTGCGTGTGCGTGTGCGTGTGTGTGTGTGTGTGTGTCTGTTCCCCTGTAGCGCTCAAACGGGTGAACCGATTTGAACGCGGTTTTTTTTGTTTGAAAGGTGGATTAGTCGAGAGTGTTGTTCTCTACAAAATGGCGGATTAAATATTTTATCATAACTCCCTTAATATGGGTATCAAATGAAAGGGCTTGAGTAGTAGAATAGCACTATGCAAATCCAAGATGGCCGCCGCCACAAAATGGCGAATGTCGGGGGTTTTTTAAATTTTTAATTTATACTCGTTTCTTTATTTATTTACAGGCAGAAAATGAAGATATTCTGTTTCAACAATCTTTTTAGGCGCTACGGTCTTGACGACTGGTCGTGGTCGTTACTTTAATTGTGGCTCGCTTGACAATTCGGTTGCCCTGACGGTTGCTTTTCTTGCACACTCGTGATGAGATTTCCACAATGTATACCGTACACGATCGTGACATCGCCCACGCCAAAATACTGTTTTTCCATTTGAAAAGGAATATATAAGACAATAAGCAGGTATACGTAAAATGTAACTAGTTACAAAGAGTATTAATCTATAGTCCAAGCTACTTTTTATCCCGGAATCATAGACCCAAGGGAAAGCAGATATGTATTCCGTGCAGACGAAATCGCGGGCAAACGCAGTTATGGTAATACATATTATATATAAACAATAATCTCTGAAAAAAAATCTCTGAAATTAAACACAGCTTAGCTTAAGTACCTATGTCAATATACTGTACCTAGTTAGGACTAGGAGTGCAAGATTGTATAAGTGAAGACCTCTAGGAACTATGACGTAACGTTACAAACACTTGGATTAATAACTCGGTAGGTAATCTTTTCTTAGTACTAACCACTGACAAAATGCTTGCACAGTATTCTTAAAAATTAAACATTAAATATTAATTTATTAGTAAGCTTACAAACCTGGTATTTTTCAGGGTTCCGTATACGAAGGGCATATAGGAGCCCTATTAATGTCCGTCCGTATGTCTAACTGGTAGATGGAATACCCATTCCGTCTACGAGTTACAGACCTGAAAGGATATTTGTTGTAGAATATTCCAATATTAAAAATACATGAATTTCGCCATTACTCCGATAGTCTCTGAATAAAATGGCTGGAGCTCACGTACACACAGACAGATAGGGTAAAACCCGGATAGATGCCGCAGTTGGATAGATGCCTCAGTGTCAAAAAACCTGACTTCCCAAACTCGCGACTAAAAATTGATAGTTTAAATAAGAAGCGCAAGCCCCCCAAACCTCAGGCCCCTACATACATTTGTATTAAAACAATTTGTTTCGCTTGTGCGTGTGATTATCTCCGCAGCGAACGCGGCAAATCCTTCAAAGTTTTAGAGGCGAGTATTTGCCGTTGTATAACTTTTGAAGTAGTAGAAGATTCTGTTATATTTTTTATTATGTCAATACACTGGTTCAATAAGTGTACACCTAAGTGTAAATAATCGCTCTTTAGTTTTTAGTTTATTTAATAAATAAAAGGGCATCTATCCATATCAAAAAGGATAGTTGCCTCGATTTTTTGAGGTATAGGTGCCCTTAGAGGCATCTATCCCCTAATATACCTATTGATATATCAAGTATTTTTTTAATATTTTTAATGTTCTTTTATATTTTTATTTCTTTTTTCAATAAATTCCTGATAGTTTTAATATACTTCGGGGCATCTATCTCTTTCAGCCCAATCTGTCCAGTGGTTTGAGCTGTGCGTTGATAGATCAGTCAGGCAGTCAGTCAGTCAGTCACCTTTTCCTTTTATATATTTAGATAATAAAACCTTATGAAACTATGTATTTTGCTTATTTTTTTTCATAGGGCATCTATCCTTTTTAGTATTTTCATAGTGGGGCATCTATCCACACAGGTAGGCATCTATCCCCAAAAAAAAGGGTCTGCGAAAAGTTAAATTCTGCAAAATCTGTAATCGTTAGGACAACAAAAACAAGTCATAATGGAACCCAAAAGATTAAACTAACTATATTCATAAATATTATTTGTGTTAAATTAATATTTTAAAAGTTATGAGGTCATTTCAAAAAGTGGGGCGTCTATCCGGGTTTTACCCTATGACGAAACTACAAGAGTTCCGTTGGAGTTCGACGAAAAAAAATTGAAAAATGTCGTAATGAAACAACGATGCGAAACCACAAATTGCACTCATTGCTAATTTGAAAGCGTCTGTTTTCGCAGGCAGCCATTGAAAAATCTTTGCAGCTAGCGTCGAGTAGGTGGGTAGTATTTTCACTTTGATGTCAGAATTCAAGATTCGCATCAGAATTATGTGAAATTATGCGTCTAAACTCTAAACTCTTCCAACAAATATGATGAGTGATGACCTGTGTCGCGTCTTGGAGCCAGTTCCATACACAAGTCAATATTCACACGAGACGTCCACAGCTGGAGATTTGCTCTAGGTCCATCGTTGCGTTTGAGGATCGCCACTCGAGCAACTTGGGACCCCAATGTCTATCGATTGTCCAGCTATGCTAATTCAGATTGCTACCTACTTCAGATTCGCGATTCGATGAGCTATGTCGGTAACTCTGGTTCTCCTACGAATTTCCTCATTACTGATTTGATCCCACAGGGATGCTCCCAGCAATCGCCCAAACTGAATTATCCTGAGCCTTCTTAATTATGAGTCTCATAGTTACTGACCATGTTTCAGATACACGTATGATGAAATACTTTGGCAATTAGCAATATCAGTTCTAGAAACCTCTACTAAAAACCCCTTAGTTTTATCAAAAAAAAACCTAGATTTAAGAGAATAATAAAATAAAATATATGATAAATCATAATATTGCATACGGCTCGAAGAAAAAAACAGCTGATTTTCAAAACAAAGCAAAAGAAAAGTAACTAGATGATGATAATAGAACAGTGCAACCGCGTAACTTGCACTCATTGCTAATTTGAAAGCGTCTTTTTTTTTTAGTTATTCAGCGAAAAATCTCTTTGATGTCTGAATGCTAGACTTGCACGAAAATCGCATCAACCCTTTTCTGTAATTAACCGTTAATATGTGCCTACAGTACTCGTGAGATGAGGAATTACTCGTACCTACTTATGAAAAGCAAAAGAAGAAACCATATTTTTGTATTGGAAATCGGTCTTGAATAGGTACGTACTACGTACCTACTAAAATAATTGTTCAGTACTTTTTGTTTGTAGAAAAACTGTAACAAAATGTTACTTTACCTGTGAGTACAAGTTAATAAAATAGTACCTACCTAAGAACTCTGTTTATATTTTCAATATATTCTCAATTTCCTTCGTTGTTATTTTCAATTCTTGCAAAGCAGTAGGTATCTACTAGTAACGTAAGAAAAGAATTCTACGAACCGAAAACCGATTTTCGCCTACATACCTATAACTGCTTTCCGAAATAACCCGTCAAAAGCTTCCAGGAAATATATGAGCACACACAACGTAATTTTCACACGCGGAACTAAACGGAAAGAAAGAAAATTCGCAAGGCCCGATTTCCCTGTTCATTGTCGTTTGTATTTTTTTTTTCATCTTATTTGGCGCTTTGTCGGCGAGCCCTTTGAAGTCTGCCCCCTCCCCCGCCCTGTGGGGTGTTACAAATTGCGTCACGCTCGTATTTTGAAGCGTAAACATGACCTCGTACTATGAGTATGTTATAGTAACTCGGAAGGACGAAAAACTCTGCATTTCAACTAAGAATACCGGGCGATACCTGCAAAATAATATCTGAATGATTTCTTTATAATTCTGCGTATTGCTTTTATTTAATAAGATTAAGTTCAAACCTTAAACTTTCTTCTTTAATTAATTTTTTCATCTTTTATTTGACATCCCACTCAATACCTTAGCGAAAAAAATTTGAAATTAACACCCGTCATATTATTATTATTCACATTAAATTCATTCACCAAAATCGACTCAGTAGCTTAGGCGCTACAGTGAAACATACGTAAATACAAACAACCACAGGTACATACATAAGTTGTTAAAATCATAACCCTTCCTTTTGGCTTTGCTTAAGACGGGTAAAAATAAAAACATTAAAATAATATATACAAAGAAGCCTTTTCTTTTTTCATTTAGAGCTATAAACTGAGACTTAATAAATAAATATTACTAGCATTGTAGTATCAAACAATAAAATCACAGGAAAGTAAAGCTGAATTTTTCCATATATCGCGATGTCGCTTCAGCAACTATGTAAAAGTTGTAGAACGCATAGTTGGGGCGCCGCGACGTAATCTACGCGAATTTAGAGCAAGCCGGGCGGGCGGGGGATTTGACAAGTTGGAATGTCAACAGGCGCTGACACCACTGACACCCGCGCCTCGCGCCCAACAGCCTTCCACCAACTTGTATAATAATAATAATTATAAACATCGGAAAAACATGAAACGTTACCATTTTTGCCTCAAATGTCATCTACACCTAACAGTAGGTACCACTACTGACCGACTGATATAACAGACAAAGCTAAAATCTAATTATTATCGATGAAACGATCTGGGAGCTTAGAGATATTAATGTCTAATAGAGAGAGAGAGAGAGAGAGAGAATAGAGATAGACGATTAAAAATATTTAAAATTAAAATAAATTAAAAATTAAAATTATTAACTATAAAATATTAAATCCACACAATATTAAGTTATTCGTTTGTATAAAATGCATAAAAAAGCTAATACGAAACTTCTCAATAAAGAGACTATAAATCAAAATTTCCTGCTCTACCAGCGTATTAAATTTGAATGAGATTAGTAGAATAAGAAATATAAATCTAGTGGCAAGATATTGCCAAATCGTGTCGCTTTTTCATAAATCATAAGAATTTTCTTTATAGAAATCACTACACACAGACTTTCCATTTTTAAGAAAGTTATTCATAAGATGAGAATATTATTTTTATATATATAGAACATGGTCTTCCAACGAGGATAACTCTCAACTAAACATAAAGCTTATAACTTATCTTACTTAAAAGATAAACAATAGCCTAGGCACATTCTCCAAGAAACGACGTAAGTGATGCAGATTTTTCATTTGTATCACCGTTTCAATGTTAATCGGTAAAACTGTTGTAAGCGACGGGAAAACGCGTCGTTTACTCGTTTATGCGAAAAACAGTTTACGAAGTCAGTGTGCTTAGTCTAAAGCGGAGCACTCGAAAACGAACTCGAAAACTATTGATCGATTTCAGAGTAAAATAGACCTAAAATGTCTTGTATTAAGGTTTGAGTTCGCCAATACATTCAGCATTGTTCGAATGCTTAATGTTCGATTGCTGCTCCGCTTTAGACTAAGCACACAGATCGGCTTTGACGAAACCTCGCCATAAAAATTAAACTCAACATAATAAAATTAATGGCCGAAATGTATCAAAGTTATAACTTTGATACATTTGTAATTTTAATTAATTAGCATTATAAATTAGGCACAAGTAAATATAAAAAGCCTATTAATTATACATGATCATCGTTCATCAACCTCAAACCATAAACTGTTAATAGCTCTCAGCTTTCTAATCTAATCTACGTTAAATACTTAGTTTGAATAATTACAGTAATATCGCGAGTCGCGACATTTGGATTCTTGTTCGGAAGACCGTGTGTCTCGCGGTGATCATAAATCTAGCGTAGAGCTCTTCAAAGCGAAATTTTTAAATATGCATAAAAATGTCAAATGTAAAAATTGATGGCACTGCCACCACTCTCAGAATAAAAGTTTAAGGGCCATCACACACACGACACTTTTAGCGTCGCTTTGGCGAGCTAGATGCTCCGATTAAACTCTTAACTTCGCACACTTCATGGTTAGTATTGGAAGCTTTTCAGCGGTTGCACTTTCCACTCTGTAAACATTTAAATGCCAGTGGCCAGCGATGAAAACGAGGCTCTAGAGTCCAGCATCTGCCATTGTTAGTGCCTCAAACGCACCAATTCGCCTAATTATGATGCAACATCAAAACAATCACTAAAATACGCGATTTTGATGCCGTGATTGATCGCAGTATTAAGCCTGCTACAAAAAAGCACGTGCAGCGGCTGAAATGATCGATCAGCCGCAAATCGGGCATGGCCGCTGCTAAAATTCTAATGTGTGTTTTGGCCTTAACGAATGATATACTCACAAGAGACGCTCGAACGATTTGTAAAAATAAAATGTGAAGACAGACCGGACCGGTTACGCATAGTGCGCTATTTGTATTCCATTCTGCTCCCGCGCAAAAACCGCGGAGTAATTTCGCTTTGAGACGAGACAAAGAAACAAATTGCAGATTTGTTATTGGTATGGTCCCGCATTGACAAAAAAAAGATGCGCAAAAATCGTCACAGATAAAATGTAGATGTAAATATACATGAATACCAGAAATAAAAAAGGCTCTAAGTACCAAATATTTTTTTTTCGTTTGTATTACTCTATCATGTAGTATGTTCCCTCGCCATTAAAATTGGAACTAAACGACTAGCGTAATTATTTACTTGGTACTTACGGCTCTAAGAAGCGTGGAGGTATAAGACGCAGGGTGCGTAATTCTTTAAAAGGGTGTAAATCCGCTGTCGCGTGCTTCAAGTAGTATGATAACGGTGGAACTTACACCTGTTGTTGTTGCCGTCACGGGTAGAAAAGACGTAAACATTGTGATAAAAGTATGCAAATAGTAAAAAAATCATTAAAAGATGCAGGTAAATAATATCAGACATCTAAGGGCAAGGTGACTCCAGATTCCAGAAAAAAAAACCGCCACCGATTACGAAATATTTAAATTGTTAGATAACCTGGATGCTGGCAGGTGCTGACAGCGAGGTCTACAGCGCATAGCCTGTTGAAAAGAGCTGTGATCGGAATTTCTTTGAGAGATAATATTCTGAACGGAGTGATCTCATAGCTAGCACGTTTAAGTGGCTAGGCTGTCGGAGGACCGATTGATGTTGGAGTAGAAAGGTCCTATGGTAGTAGTAGAGTAGTAGCTGTAGGTGATTACCTCGTTGGTCTAGTCGTTAGCATAATGCACTGCAGATCACGAGGTCCTCGGTTCGGTTCCCGGGTCGAGCAAATATTTTTTAGGTATTGGGTTTTTCTGTGAAGAAATTTTCAGTGCCACCCGGAGTTGGTAGTTGGCGGTGTCTCACCCCCGTGCCTCGGAGAGCACGTTAAGCAGTCGGTCCTGGTTATTATCACTATCATGTGACAATAGTCGTTAAATCCCACCAACCCGCATTGGAGCAGCGCAGCGTAGCGGATCTTAGCTCTAAATACTTCTCTTCAAGCCTGAACCCAGCAGTGGGACGTAAAAAGGCTGTAGTGGTGTAGTGTAGTGCAGACTGCATCTTGGCAAACGAAGCATTGCGCATCCCCAGCAAGATACAGCGACGGTATATGGAAGAGGCTAGCTAGTGGCTGGTACTTATCGATTGAATGCGAGTAGCCGAGGATAGAGCAAGTTAGCGTTACTTAAAAGAGGCAATATGTCCAATATTGTCTGATGATGATAAATTTTTTGGGAATTAGGCAAACATCGATCAAAATGAAAAATTTGGCCCGAATGATGCAATAAAACAAACAAGCGACGTTAAGTCGTTGACATTTAATTATGTTGTAAATATTGATGATATAGTAATTTTCAAAATCCGTCACGGAGTAATTTAGCGGTAGAAATACCAGGGAGTCATAAACCTTACGTGCATAATATTACGAACGAGCCTAGATTTACGAGTATTAAAATTCACAAATAGCCCAATCCGTTCCAGTTTCATCGGGCTAAAAAGTAGGCTTGGGTAACAAATATCGATATTTTTCGTATCGACATTAGGAATAAAAATCGACGTTTATTGAGAACTAGCAGTGTCTGCGTGTGAATGTGTTATAGATACGTCATATAAATAAACTTTCCGTATTCGACGACGAAAAAAAGTTATAAGCGAACAAGAACACAGACGAACGTGGATGACTTCTTTGATTGAGAAAAATATGTAATATCAAAAGTAATATTTTTTAAAGTACCTAACTAGACGTAGCTCAGTATCCCATATTATATTCCATTTCTAAGGGTCCTGAAATATAAGTGTCAGAAGGATTTGTTGAAGAAAAAGTGTCTATTGTTTAAACACCTATTTGAGGTTTATTTTACTTCATCAAAATTACAATTTTGAGAATACTTATTTTTACTTGTAATCTATACATCTATACATATAATAAAATCGTAGAATTGCCGTATCTGTACATTGAAGATTTTTGCAAAATAATAACAGGGGGATGTTAAGGATAAGTAATAGAACGTAAAAAAGCTGTTTTTTTAAATTTTTGTCTGTTTGTCTGTTTATCTGTTTATCTGTTTGTCTGTTTGTCTGTTTGTCTGTTTATCTGTTTGTCTGTTTGTCTGTATGTTTGTGCGCGCATCACGCAAAAACTACTGAATGGATTGAAACGAAACTTGGTACGATTTAAGTTCATACTACGGAGTAACATATAGGATACTTTTTATCCCGAAATTCAGCACGGTTCCCTAGGGAGAGGGGACGAAAGTCAAAACGTGTATTTAGCTGTAATTCAATAACGCGTGGTCCGATTTCATTCATTCTTTTTTTGTTAGAAAGTAGATACTTTAAAGATTACCGACTAATCTCTAAAAGACTGGATCGATTTTGATGGGACTTTCACTGGCGGATGTTTACATTTTGATCTACCTAAACATCCGCCAGTGAACTTTTAACAGTTTTTAGCATGATAGGAGCTTAGGAAAAACAAAATGATTCCTACAGAATTTTTAAAAACCAATATAATATATCCACGCGAACGAAGTCGCGGGTATCCGCTCGTTTTTAATATAGTTACATGGACACATTTGCTTATGCTATGGATAAGTATCTTTGTGTCAAAATATATCGATAGTTTGAAAACAATTAATATTCAGTATATCGATGTTTAATTTTCTCTAGCCTATCCGTACCTAGCCCTATTAAAAAGTTAAGAACGAGAACAAAGTCGCCACCGTTCCCCCCCGAGACATGATTACGAGCTCTCAGATTTTATGGGGGCATAATAAAAACCGAAACTAGAAGCTTTTTTTAGACTAAACTGTTTGGGATTAATTTTATTGGAGAGTCCAGAGTTGATAGGCTACAATAAAGCAATGGCTCAACGGGAGGTACCTACTTATAATGAGAACTCATACATAACTAAAAGCGCTAAGCTAAGTGACTTATGGGCTTATGGCCAAATACTGGAACAGCACATACCTACAGCCGCCGCACACTTGGCCACTAGTGGCGACGACTAGTGGCCGGCCGCAAATCGCGGAAGAGATTTTTCATATATTTTTTTTATATGGTACCTCCGCACACTGAGCGGTCGAGTGGCCGCGTTCGAGCCACAAGAAAATGCCTTGTGGCGGCCACTAGTCATCGCCACTAGTGGCCCAGTGTGCGGTGGCTGTTACCACTCACCTCTATTAATACAAAGTACCTACGATTTCTAGTCTCGTGAGTCACAATATGATCTTGCTATAAAAAAAAAAGTTATTGAGTTTGCTGTAAATAAATCAGTCTGTAGCAGTCCGAGTAGGTATGCGGCGTTAAATACACGTTCGTGTGATCGTGTCGTATTGGCATCTTAATGGACTATGAGAGTGAGGGAATAGAGAGTGCAACAGTGTTTGAGCACACACACACGCGCAAACACAGTTGAAATATCTCCTGCGTTAAGTACTACGCAGGTGGAGACTGCTGTTTATAACTTGAGATTGGCCGCCGCGCCGTGGCCCGTGGCCGAAATCCGAGAGGACATTTTCTCAGAAACGACTAATTGATTTTTGATTTCTTAGAAATAAATAATCGATTAAACAAAAATCGATTATTGGCTGTGCAGCGCGTATTGATGCCCATAATATGACCGAATCAGAGTTAAATTTAACTTCTATCGAACGTTCTCACGGCTGTTTTAAATGACCATTTTTCAAAGATATTCTATTCTTTTACAACATATTTAAGGGATACCCTACATTTCCATTTTTCTGGAATATTGCTATAATAACAATAAAACCAACAAAAAAAAAACTGAAACGACAGAGCTCCGCTGCGTCCCGGCTGGGATGACTCGTTTAATTTACTAATTGGTCATTATTCTTCCACATAACGACCCAATTAGGTCCAATCAATCCCCGGTACAGCGTTTAATATTGAGCATAATGTATTAAGTAGGTGGGTAAGATTTAGGGAGTGGTCAGTGTGACCAACATTTAAAACTATTAGAGGTAGAAAATTAGAGCTATAAGTGGTTTTAGACAAAAGAAAAGTTAGTTATTTTCAAAGATTTTATTGTCATGGTAGAAGACTAAAATTATAAATTCTTTCTTTGAATGCTAAGTATAATTAAAATAACTTATTTATTAATTTTTTAAGGAATATGAACCAATTTGTTCTGCTTTACCTGGGTGGCTTCAAATGTTATGATGTACATGGACATGGCAAATTTCTTCAAGAGAATTTCTGAATTCCTATACAAATATTTAAGCACCGAAAAACGGTAGGCGGACTTATAGACATTTTATGTACAGAGTACAGACACGATTACTTAGCTGTATGAAATTCTTCATTTATAAAGAGCCTCTGTTTTCTCATGAAATGGCACCTTAGACTCTGTGACTCGTAATAGTTTCAGATTTCGCCTCGCTGACCGCTCCCAAAATTTCACCCCGTATGTGTAAGTCTGACAGAATGGTGGAATTTACAACTTTTGATATGGTTTAAGAGGTTTCTTAGGCAAACTGGATCGTTGGGAACTGGTTCGATAGGAAATGATATCGTTGGAAATGATCTTTTATAGTGGGTTTAAGATAAATTAACATTTACAGACAAGATACCTTGAAGCTTTCTATATGTATAATCGATGGGAATTCAGCTTTTTACGATGCCGTGGACAACGTTTACAACGTTTAGTTGAATAACGATTGCGCAATCATCGTTTTAGTTGATTATATTATTCTACTAGCGGACCCGGCAGACGTCGTCCTGCCCGCTATTAGCGCCACCTACCGGGTCCAATTTTTCTACTTACAAACCTTCCTCTTGAATCACTCTATCTATTGAAAAAAAATTGCATCAAAATCCGTTGCGTAGTTTTAAAGATTTAAGCATACATAGGGACATAAGGACATAGGGACAGAGAAAGCGACTTTGTTTTATACTATGTAGTGATATGAAGGTACATAATATATTATTATTGTTGAGATGGCCGCACAACAATAGGTCAGCGATAGGCATGTTCTTTATGGTATTGGCCCATGCATACAATTTTATTAATTACAGATAGCGTTATGTTTTCACTGGGTATGTAATATATCTGGAATTTTTAATACCCTCAAAAAACAAACCCAATTTTAATTAATGAGGTCCTATCGTTTCGTCTAAATCGTGCAATTGTTATAGTACCTATTAGGTTTTGTTTTAATTTATTACGTTAGGATCTTTGGGGCTTCTAAATTGGTTGCAACGCACATCGACTGTTATACCTACATACATTATCTATAGAATATCTACATATATTGTTTTTAATTAATTTACTTCTAATGATACTGAATCATGTTCTATAACGTGTACTTGTTTCTTCATAATTTCTGAAATCGAAAACAATAATAGTTATCAGTTACACAGGAAATAGGTTCTGTGTTCTACGTTCACTGTGCAATTTTTGCGCGGCCGGGAACTGTACGAGTCCAACCAAACAAAAGTAATTGATCGCGACGGTCAAACAATGTTACAAACAGTGGCGGGGCAAGACCTAAATTTTATGTGGGCAAGATATATTTTGCGAGGCCCTCTGCCCGCAAAACGCGTTCACGGCTTTTAAGTTTAATGCATAAATCTACGGGGCGCGAGGCACTCCGAAGCGCGAGGCCACGCCTTCCGCCGCCTCTGGTTACAAATCATATTGTATGTTTTCAATTGGTCACTCATTAGTGAAAGCAGAACATAGAACTCTAGACCATTACTCGTGAGACTGGTAGAGAGACTGGTAGAAACACGCAAAGGCTGGAATCGACGTCTATTTTAAATGCTATACGTATATAGATCATGTTATTATAATATTGGTCATAAGGTAAAACAGAACACAGAACTCTAGACCGTTACCCGTTCTACCACTGGTAGCGAGACTGGTAGAAACACGGGTAACAAAGGCTGCCTGGAATCGACGTCTATTTGAAATGCTATAAGTAGGGCATGTTGTTATTACTGAAAGCAAATGGAATAGCATATTTTTTTCGTTATTATGAAAGGCTTGAGAGTGAGCTGATTCGTAACTGGTGATATGATAACAAAACGCCGTATGCGCCCGCGTCGACACACGCATAAATCGTTTCTTTCAAGACCATTCGGTTGAAACTGATGAGCTATGAAGGGGTTAGAGGGGCTAAGGATTAAACTTTGTTAATTTCTAACATTTTAAGTGTATTTGGGCAGAAATAAATTGATTGCTAGAGTGATATTTTTTACAAAATCTATTGGTACAATGATCATTTCACGGTTTGACCGTTGAATTGATATTGACAATCATCCGAAAACTGCATGAATCATTGCTACAAACTCACTTGTGGTGATAGGTTGAATTTATGGAATTATTGTTGCAGCAATGCATTTTAGCCAATAGCGAGAGAGTGTCGGCCAATCGGTGGTGAATGCGATATAGACGATCTAGACGATTTTAGATGATCGACAGCAGATTAAAATAGCACTGCGTCAGTAGATTCTGGTGTTTACTTGAAACTGCGATGCAACCGTGTGGCCGGTGTTGCTTACAACTATCAGCTGGCTATGCCTGCGTAATGAACTGTAGTATCAACTATCAATGAAATCAACTCTTTATTCCAGTGGAGTTAAAAGTTATACATACGGATATAAGGTCGTTTAACTTGATACAAAAAATTCAATAAAATAAAGTTAACAATTTTTTTTTGAATTCTACTCACGTCTGGCTTTACTGACAGTTATTTTGTTCTGAGGTACCCACCTACTTTGTGTAGGGTTACCATCCGTCCTAGTTTCCCCAGATTTGTCTTAGTTTAAAGGACGTCCAGGCCCCATGGTACGTCCGTTTGGGGTTTTGTATACAGCCCGGATTCATAAATAATAAAGGATTAAAAAAAATGACACAATTTATTTCATTAATAAGGTGAAAAAAAACTGTTAAATGTCTGTGTTTTAAGGTCATAAATCTTGGTCGTGTTCGATGTTCGTTGTTTGATGTTTCGTTCGTTCATGTTTGTTCGATGTTTCGATGTTGTCTTGTAGAAGTTTATTCGAATATTAAACTTTTCTATTATATTCTATTGTTCTTATGTTTATTGATTTCAGGGAGGGCAAGCGTAGGTACTTCTGTGACAACGCGTACAACTATCAATTCCTTGTCTACGCGCTGGTAGGTCTGCGGCGCGTATTTCGGGACCGTTTGATCTCGCCGCCCGCTTTAATGAGGCGGGCGGTAGACGGTAACTAGCTCGAACTTCGGATTCTGCTCTGTCTACTGCGGGCTGATTTGTTGACTTTTGCCTGTTTTGAGGCCAATTTTTGACGAATTTTAAGATTCTTCGAGGACTTATTGACCTGTTTTAAGGAGTGGAATGACAGATTATGTCGAGCTGAAGTTCGTTACACGTAGACTCGATAATGCAAGTTAGCGCAGAGCCAGAAAAGTTAATGTGTACTTATTATTAGCCCGCCCATCCGCATTGAATCAGCGTGGCGGGTCTGAGTTTTAAATCCCTGTCTGGCGACGCGACGGTTGAAATCCCACCCGTTGCACCATTGTTGTACCTACTCCTGGCAGTCGGAAGGAGTATATTATTATTAGTCATGTTCAGCATGGCTCACATTCCAAATGCAGTCTATCTTATCGACACAAAGTTGTCTCCAAGTCTGAAGCTTTGTAACTAAAAACGTCCTATAGGTACTTCTTACTACTTACCTACTCATACATTGTGGCCAATTCTGTTGTACACAATCTCTAAACCTAAACTAAAATGACAGGTCTAAATTTATTGCTATCTCTTTCACAGTGTTCTATGCGGAAAAGGATAGCAATAGATTTAGACCTGTCATTTTAGTTTAGGTTTAGAGATTGTGTACAACAGAATTAGCCACGTTGTCTATGAACCTATCTCTATAATTTATTTATGTAATCGATTTACGGTAAGAGTCTGGTTTGGAGCTTAGTATAACAGATCTCGCCAATATCAATCGAAATGTTACACACCCATAAATTAATAATGAAAAACACACGCATGAAAATTTCGCAGGGGAAAGCCTTTTTATCTTTTAATAAAGCCGCGGATTGTGCCGGCAAGATTGCATTCTTATCAATAGCTGTCATTTTCACCCACTGCCCCCACTCGCTGACGCAAGCGATGTGTAAATATACCAAAAATGTGCGTCACCACCACATCCACCTACCACTCTCAGTATGGGACACATTTTTACTGAATTACTGAGTTATGATCCAGGTTTCTGCTCATTCAAATGTCTCTTTGGTCTAGTGATTAGCATATTCGACTGCAGATCACGAGGTCCCGGGTTTGACGATTAATTGTTAAGTACTTATTGGGTTTTTCTGTCAAGAAATTCTTGCCAGCCCGGAGTTGGTAGTTGGCGGTGATTCATCCCCGTGCCTCGGAAAGCACGTAAAGCAGTTGGTCCCGTTTATTATCACTATCATGTGACAAAAGTCGTTAAAGCTAAGTGTAAGCTCTAAATCCCTCCCTCCTATGAGAGAAGAGGCCTGTGTCCAGCAGTGGGACATTAAAAGGCTGTAGTGGTGGTGGATCCAGGTTTTGTTTTTTTTTTTCAAAATTCGCAGGGGAGCCGCTAGATTTTTTCCTTGCGTTATTAATGAGGGTTTGACTTCATGCACTATACTGAGTTGAGGTCAAAACGATGTTGCAGTATATGCGCCTCGGTCCCCTGCGACATACAGGGCATCGTAGACCTAGAGGCACTAAGAGCGGTTCTGATTCGATCATATAAAAACATTGCGCTTCGTTACGTCTTCGAAGCCTCTTTCTTTCCACTTTCCAGTAATCACTATCTTTTGAAGATCCTTTTGTTATTAAAGCAAGTAGAGCACATAAAGAGAAGTATTATAATAAGCACGCATCGCTCGCGTTTTACAATTCGTGAACCCGTTGAACAATCGTAATAGACCATCCAGATAAACTGACATTCAAAAAATTCGACACTGAGAAATGAACAGCACAAAACAATCCGCAATACGCCGGGTGAACCGTAACATTTACCGAAAAAAAAAGAGAAGAGAAAAAAATAAATAAATAGAAATAGCGCGACTTTTCATTTTGTCGGGGAAAAGCGAACAATGGGCGGGAAAAAAGCGGGGAAAATTGCGCGTCACTCTGCCGTACCAATTTGTCAAACGGCCGCCGCAAGATGGCGTCGCCGGATGCGCGCCAACATGGCGGCATCCGGCGGGGTTTAATTAAAAATGCGTCTCATAGTCGCGTTTAGGGCGCGTTAGGCGAATTGTTTAACTAGTTTTTAATTGTAATGTCATTACTGTTAGAGGTAAATTGTTTTGTGAAAACGTATATTAGTACAACTGGGAGCTTTTTGTCCTACCTCCATTTTCATCTGAAATTAAACTCGTAGAGGCATAATCAAAGCAAGTACGTTCCATATGTAGAATACCTACATTTTGATGTACGTACCCTTCATATAATTAGTATTTATGATACTGGCATGTTATTTAACTACATACTCTTCTCTTGAACATGGATACTGTGCATTTTTTATTAGAGGCACAAACACTAATTTTGTCATACATTTCGCGTTTAGGGCGCGCTTAGCTCTCTTAGCTAGTTTTTGACTGTAATGCCACTACGTTTACAGGAAAATAGTTCTGTGTAAATGGATATATTATGGTACATGGATACTTATTAGTACAACTGGGAGCTTTTTCCTCCTGAGTCCTCTGCGAGAAATTGAAGTTTTTTTCTCAGAGGACAATAATGAAGTGGATACGCACGTTCCATACGTAACTAATTTTGATGTATATGGTACTGATGTGCAAATGAAAAATGCAATTTGTTATTGGAGAAAACAATGCATCACGCATTGTTTCCTCAAGTTATTTTTTTAGGTTTTCAGTTCCGTACAGTAAAGCTACTTCGTCTCGATAGTGATGGTGCAGTCAAAGCCAAATCCAAAACCGAATATTGAAACTTTGTTACGCGGTATAAGAACAAAAACTCGAAAAAACATTCAAAAGAACACGATAAAAGCGAAATCAGCAGCGGAATCAAAACGATGATCGGTCTGAACGAAAAGCGAAAATAAGAAGCCCAGAGGAAACAATTAAAAAAACAATAAGTGATAGCTCATTCACGGGTAATGGCCCCATTGTTGTGCAGTATGGGTTTCGTGCTCCAATCCCATGGATTAATTTTTTTTAGTTACGTAGCTTTTATACGTCTATAGGTTTTATAACGGTATTGAAAAATATAAATAATGAGTTGTAGATATTACTTTTTACGTACAATTATTAATATTCAATGCTTAAAGTAAATCCATGCTTTGTATTTTTAGTTACCGAATCGATTTGGATAGTGTCTATAATAAAAATAACTTCCAGGTAAAATGGAAAAGGTAGGTATTTCTTAACTACTTAGGTACTTTAAAAATTAAATCTAACTATTTTAGACAAAAACAAAGTAAAAACTGCAAAACAGTGCAGAAATATCGCGCAACAGGAGCGAAAAAAAAAGTAATGTCATCGATAATTTCGAAAGCACTTGACCTCCCGCGGGAGCGCTAATGATACGAAATGTCCCGCGCACCCCAATCCATGCAACCACAATAAATGCATGTCAACGTACGAAAACAGCGGCACTCACAATACGAATAATAGAAAATACCCTCGTATTAAAAAACAAGTGGGTTTCACTATGGGGATCGAGCTTGGGTCCTCAGGGGTTGGGCAGACGAAAAGCGTAACGGCGACGCCGTCTAACTCGGCTCTTAGAAGTTGTAACACAAGAGCGCGCGTAAAAGTCGCGTAAGAGTGACGAGGTTCATACAGTCCCTTGGAGTAAGTATAAGCCTTGAACGCGTGTGATTTGTAATATAAAGCAGTAAGTCACTGCGTAGCTTGACCACGATGGCTCGCGACTTTTACACGCACTCCGCAGGATCAGCGCCTTTAAGCAGTATCTTGACAAAACGCTCTACAAATGATTGTTGTTTGTGCAGCATACTATACGAAGACATGGGGGAGGCGATTATGACGTGGTATGTCAGAGAACAAATCGACGCACTTCGTTTCGCCCCACGAAACAGACCCAATAAATTACTGAATTAATTCAAAGTCATGCGTTTAGATCAGTGCTAACTATAACAACTTACAGGAGCCGCGTTGAAAGAGTCGCGTCGCCCGTCGTCGCCGTCACGCGTCCTGTCTGCCCAAGCCTTAAAAGCAAGTGGGCCTCACAATAGGGATCGAACTCGGGCCCTTACTGCACTCCAGTCGCCAAGTTAGGGCTGTCCGTGACTTGAATTTTTAATCTGGTTTTTTAAACATGTTTGTTTAATGTTTCTCTCGTATTCAGGTATGGGCGTAGGTGTTTCTTGGGTATGACTAGAATAAACATACGGGGGTATTGTCTGTTCTTTTGAGATATCTTGTTTATACAGTTTTATGTTCAAAAGTTTTGAATCTACTTAACATAAAATATAACGTAAAAGAATAAAATTCTTGATTTGGAAGGGAAAATTCCATTCTAATATCAACTCAATGGTGTCAAAATAATGGTCTATCGAAAAACTGACCCTGAATTCACCTCGAATAAAAAAATTGTCGTAGGTACGTTCTAAGGGTATTAGGCTATGCTATACTTTACGCTAGTATACTAACTTAGACTAGAAATAATTTATTCATGCAGAAATTCAAGTTATCATAGTCCGAGTACACTACTGCTACTGGGTCCACTAGTTTCAATATAAAATTCATCATCGTATTTTCTCTTAAACTGTATTTCTTAGAAAATAAATCACTATTGCCAACCCTATAATCAACCCCCGGATCCCTCGCAAAAGCATCGAGTGTATCAATAGTTGTTGGATTTGTTTGAATTTGGTCTTATTAATTAACCAAATAAAATACTAGAGGATCGCCAGGCCCTCCTCGGCGCACCCCCGTATTAATTAAACACTATAATGCCATTGACTGTACACTGTTACTACCTGAAGCCCGTTGATTGACTAGCCATATAATAATAGGGTATATAAGCCGTATAATAGTAGTTTATGAAACGGTTGCATAATAGAGGTTATTAAAACACGAGTGTTAGTTTAAAAAACGAGCCGCAGGCGAGTTTTTTAATAGTATTACACGAGTGTTTTAATAACTAATTATGTAGAGTTTCATACACTACTTTATCTAAGCTCATCAATAGGTATCTTACGTATAAAAGAAAAGACTAAGAAATTAACAAAATTATTTATTATAATAAGTATTCATGTTTTGGATATTGCAATTTATAAATGTACTCAATTCTTCAGGGGAGAACGTTTTTGCATTTTTTCCCTTAAAGCCCTGCGATTTTCTTTTTAAAACAGCAATCAGTCTTGTGTATTTAATAATATCGATTTGGTTGTAGATACTCAATATACTTTTGAGCATTGAGTATTTAGCCCATAAGGACAAAGACTTAAATTTATTTGATAATTCTTGGAAATATGCTAGCATTACATTTTCTGAAAATGAAGTGGTTTTTTTCAAAATTTTCCAACTCATAAAATCTTGGTAACATTTATCGTAAATATTCTTTGATTTTGCTGGCAAAAGATTATTTGTCATTCCCGATGCTATTTCCAGAATGTCTGGTGGAGTTAAATTCTCTTCAGTATCACTGCTAGACATTTTTCCGCGCAACAAAAATCACATGCAAAATTTTGAGTTACAAAAACTGAATAGTAAATAAATAATAAATTAAAAATTTAAATAATAGGCGCCAAAATTCAATTGTCAATTTCGAATGTGCGGTGCGTGCAGTGCGTCTATGGTCAATTATGGTAGCACTACACTCTGTCCTCTGGCCGCATCTTGCTACCGCCACACTTTCGCAGTAGTAGTAATAGGGTAACTTTGATAGCGGGATAATCATTGTAAGTAACAAAATTAAACTAACTAACTATTGTAAACTAACTATTGTACCTATTTCTTTTAAAATGTTTCTTTTGTTTAATTTATGTTTTTTTGGTGTACAATAAAGTATTAAATAATAATAATAATAATAAACACCCGGCATGGCTCAAAAATACCAGAACCCAGTGCCTGTACTATAATGTAGAAAAAATTATTTTTTAACATTGTTTTGCAATAATTTCCTAACAAAGTAGTGTTGTAATGAACTTTTTTTTTTTTTTTTAAATATTATAGATGTATGTGAATAAAGTAGTCCAATATATGACACATTTTGATTTCATATTCGGAATTTTATGATATGAGAGTAGATAAATATTTTTAGTAAACTGCAACGAATAATAATTTTGCTAAGTCGCAACCAAACTTGGCAGTCCTTAGACTATTCGAAGCCCTCGAGTCAATATGAATTACAAATAGTCTGTAGTTTTAATCTTTGATCAAAAATGTCGGTGATAAAACTATCCGTGAAGAATAAGTCTCATTCACAATTGAGAGCCGAAGTATCTTTCACGTGCTTCTAAAACATGTCGTATAAGGTTTAAAGAAGTTTAAAGAAATATGTGCTTTAACTTTACAACTCTATAAGCCACTTTTCGCTCTACCTGGTTGGGGTCGCCCAACGTCTATCGGTTCTTCGAGCTACTATGTGCTCCACGGCGCACCACTTCAGCTTCGCAAATTGACGAGCTACCTATGTCGTTAACTCTAGTTCTCCTGCTGACCTCCTTATTTGATATCAGAGGGATACTTCGAGCATATCTGTTTTCTTCCATCTCATTTCCATCCCAAATAAAATTTATTCGTATGTTTTGGTCTCAGAAAAACATTTACGAATAAATCTTATTTTCATACAATGGGAGTGGGAAATAAAAATAAAAAAGTGTTAAGGGACACACAAATAAATTTGTATGTAATTATAACGAATGAATTTTGGATAGAAATATAACACCTTCGATCCAATACATTTCAAATGAAAAAGCGGAAAACGACGCAGAGAAAATTTATTTGCCCGATATACACAATGCAATAACCAGGTCATTCTTAAACATCAAAGGAAAGTCATACAAAGGTACCGGAACATAACACGACAATATAAACGGAATTATTACAAAATTGTTCTTTTTTATATCGCGATTAGTTTATGTTAATAAAGGCTGTGAAGAGGTTAATGAGATGAAAGTGAATCTTTCAATTTCTAATTTAAAAAGAGCCATAGTGTCGATTAGACTTAGCAAATCTTTTTTTAGCAGGATATAGTTAATATTCAAAAAAATAACTAACATTTTTATTTAAAGTATCGTTACACATAAAGCACTAAAATCGAAAGATCAGGCTGAAAGAAAATTGTTGTCTGTAAAATGAAAAATAACAGCAAGTTAACGATTCACAAAGAATTTTAGGTCAATCTTTTACTGTAAATTTTATTCCCTTTAGAATTTACGCCTGAGGTAGCTAACACAAAATATCTTACGTGACACTTGTATGAAAATTAGTCATAAGTACGTATCAACTTAATCTTCAAAAGCCAATGACTTCTCCATATTCGAGGTTCTATTACACCAATTAGGTACGTATAGATTTAAAAAAAAAATAACTTTTTTCAATAAGTATCCAGGTTAGTTCCTACTTTTGTTTTCACCACTGACCGCTTCCAAATTATCACCCTATAGTATTACAAACTGTTCAGTAGACAGCTTTCCTGACAAACATGATGTTATCAGAGTTATGATAGCCAATGATTGATCAAGTGCAGCTGCCAATCCGAAACAAGTCCACAGAGAAACTCGGCTATAGAGGCACTTAAACTTGTTATATATACCAGCTATTGTCATCGACTTTACCTGTATGGGTTTAAGCTGTATCTGCTTAATTAAATTACGAAATTCTTCTACCGAAAAAAAAATATAATCTTTTTTGGAAGTCGGTTAAGTATTCAATATATGAAAGTTATTTATTGTCTTTATATTCACTTCATTAATTTTCACGTCTAAAAGTCCAAGACGCTAAATTCAAAGATTTTTTCATTTAAAACTTGTTCATTTGAAAAAATCATAAACAATGCAATCGTTTACTTTTGATTAATTGCAATTAATTATTTCTCAAATACTATAATTATTGTACGACGAGCGGATACCCGCGACTTCGTTCGCGTGGATATTGATTTTAATAATCCCGTGGGAATCATTTTGTTTTTCCTATGCTCCTTTGAGCTTAAACCTTGCTAAAAACTGTTAAAAGTTCACTGGCGGATGTTTAGGTACATCAAAATGTAAATATCCGCAAGTGAAAGTCCCATCAAAATCGGTCCAGCCTTTCGGAGATAAGCCAGTAGTCTTTAAAGTATCTACTTTCTAACAAAAAAAGAATGAATGAAATCGGACCACCCGTTAACGAATTACAGCTAATTACACATTTTGCCTTTCATCCCCTCTCCCAAGGGAACCGTGCTGAATTTCGGGATAAAAAGTATCCTATATGTTACTCCATAGTATTAACTTAAATCATGCCGAGTTTCATTTCAATCCATTCAGTAGTTTTTACGTGATGCGCGCACAAACATACAGACAAACAGATAAACAGACAAACAGACAAACAGACAAAAATTTCAAAAATAGCTTTTTTACGTTCTATTACTTATCCCTAACATCCCCCAGTTATTATTTTGCAAAAATCTTCAATGTACAGATACGGCAATTCTACGATTTTATTATATGTATATAGATATAACTTTGCAATTTGCACGTCGCCTTATAATTAATTCATGCTAATTTCATCATAATCAATAACCTTCATTTAATTCATTATTGCCCCATTATTTGGTTAGTTGGTTAGACATTTGTATTCAACAAAATATGTCTAACAAAATGAGGATATTATGTTTTGTAAAATAATAATTGAATATTTTAAAGTGCTCTTAATGTACCTCCTTATGGCAGATGAATTGATAGGCCGAGATTTTGTCTGTTACTAAAAACTTACTCAATATTTTTTTTAGACTACTATTTTGCCCGTGACATTAACAGCTAAAATTATGCAGGAACTCTGTTTTCCCGGAATGAAAAGTAAAGTAGATCTTCGTACAGTCACCCTACAAGGTAAGATCCAATAAACTTTTTATCGCGGGAAATCAAAGAGTATACTATAGTACCTAATGAAGACTACCGCCTTCTCTATCTTCCTGCGATAGTTTTGTCAATAGGTTATCGTCAGAAAAGGTATCTTCGAGCCATATTCGAAGATACCTTTTCTGATTACAACTAAAAAACCACCAGTTCGGAGCAATGTTTGGAACAACTTTTTGTCGAGAAAATTGTTTCCAAACCATTTTCTATTCATTTAAATTAATTCTCAATTTCTATAATTGCCCAAAAGCTCCTAATGAACATGTTATCAGTGAGACGAAAGTGTGACGAGTATAGGAAACTGGAAAGTAAAAACCCCTTAAGGGAAGTTCTAAGTTAGAATGTATATTGTGATCATAAATTATACCAATATCATGAGTATATAAGTATGTGTATGTTAAAGATTGTGACACAAGCAACCCATTGCTTTTTGAATCAAGGAAATACATATTACAAGGGGGGAAATACCTATAATATAATAAAACTGTAACAGATCCAATTCTGTACATTGAAGATATTTTGAAAATTTCTTTTGGAAGGCACTCTATAATCGATACTGAAGCTAAAACTGTAATTTTTTTCATTTTTGTCTGTCTGTCTGTCTGTCTGTCTGTCTGTCTGTCTGTATCTTGGCCGCGCATCACGCCGAAACTACTGAATGGATTCAAATGAAACTTGGTACGATTTGAGTTTATACTCCGAGGTAGGACATAGGATACTTTTTATCCCGAAATTCAGCACGGTTCCCTTGGGAGAGGAGATGAAAGTTAAAACGTGTATTTAGCTGTAATTCATTAACGCGTTGTTCGATTTCACTCATTCTTTTTTTGTTAGAAAGGTAAAACTTTATATATTGTCCTATAAATATTTCAAGGTCATAGGTTTTTTAGTTCCGAAATGACAGACATTACAACCCTCAGTATTGGGTTCAAATAACTTGGGACACGGATCTTTGAACGTACGGCTTATTTTAAACTCGTCTGCGTCTAAATTTATGTTAGTCTGTCTGTCTATTTGTTCCAACTAATCTCCGAAAGGGCTGAATCGATTTTAACGGAACTTTCAATGGCAGATAGGTGATGTTATAAGGAGTAACTTAGGCTACATTTAGTTTAGGTACATAAAATAATTATGAGATCCGATCCGATCCTATATAAAACCTATAAACACGCGAACGAAGTCGCGGGGGTCAGCTAGTATTACAATATTATTTCTGTTAGGTATCTAACACACAATATTCATATCGCGTAACAACGTGTAAGTATTTCACTCATTGGAACAGTCCCAGTAAACGGCACTCAGAGATAAGATCTACAAGATAAATGGCGCTGATAAGCGGATGATATTACGATAAATGTTATAATATCCACTTATCTTCGCTCGTATCTTGTAATTCTGTAGGGGCAGGTTCTGCAAAAATTGAACACCGTAAAAATCCCTGCAAGACTTATATTTCGTACGGAAATGACTCAGCTGATTGTATACGACAAAAAGTGGCTGAACACAAAAGTCTTCGAATTTATGGATCCGTAACTGACTTTTCTCGAACAGGAACACGGTTTATCTACGAGTAAATTAGTTTATTGATTGAAGAAGTCGAAGAATATAGTATGTCAAAAAGCGTCATATTAAACAATACATTTTTATATATATATACGCATATATTTTATACATATTATATATATATATATATATATATACATATAAAATGAATTCTATTTTCCTTGGACACGGCAGCACACATGAACTGCTGAACCGATTTTGATGAAATTTGGTATAGAGGTAGACTAGATTTGGAGAAGGACATGGGCTACTTTTTATCCCGGAAAATTATAGAGTACCCGAAGGATTCTTAAAAACACGTACGAAGTCGCCGGCATCAGCTAGTTAATTATATTATTTACTATTTATTAGAAGATTTATAATTAACAACTACAATCATGTTTGCTAGAGACAACTTGAGAATAGACAACTCGAAAATAGGTACATGCTATTGCCAAAAAATTATTATGAGTGACAGTAATTAGAGCAACACATTCATCAGTACGGTCCCATTTCGGGCGCCATTTCCTAATTGGCGGTTACGTCTAATTGGACGTGAAAAAATGACGCCGTAGGCTGCGGATTTTAAAGACATTAGTGTGGTTTACAGTATAAAGACTAACCTTATCCAACTATTTAAACAGTCAAGTCAGTGAAGATAAACACTGTTATATTAATTATAATAACAAGACATAAAATTTAACAAGCTATATTTTAGGAAAAATTTAACCGACATCGGTCCAGCAATCTCAGAGAAATCGGTGTACCAATCAAAAATATTAGTGACATACACGTGTAACTTCGTAGATAAGAATGATACCTAGGTGTGTTTTATACTCAAAGCTTCCTTTCTTTTTCAAAGTCGGTTAATAAATTAAACCCTACGACGACCAGCAGTGCACCTTGCAGGCTTATAGCTTTAAAACACTCACATACAGACCTCACGGCATGAGATTGATGACTTGGAACCTAGTGTATAGTGTCAAAAATATCTTCATATAAAATCCACTGTTCACTTAAAACCCCTAACGATAATAACGAAAGAACGATATCGCGGGCATAATGAATGATATAATTAGGGCAATACATTCACGGGCACGGTCCTACGTCGGGCGCCATTCTAATTGGCGGTTACGCGTAATTGGTCGTGCCCGGAGAGCGCCCTGGGCTACCGGTTATAAAGACATTATTACTACGGTTAAGCGCCCTGGGGGTGGAGCGATTTAGTTTCGCAACAACTTATGCCTGATGTATTGACGGACTTGGAATGTCTGTTAATTGTGTACCTATTTAGCGCCAGTTGCACTCCAGACGGTTAAAGCTTTAAGTACCCAGTAAATGGAGGCGTCATTGAGAGGTGTATGGATGAATGTTCGTAGAATATTTTTTTCCCAATTTTTAAGTCCCCCCGCCGTCCACGTGCGCAATTAATGTGTGTTCATTGGCAGAAAAATGTTCATAAACAATTCACGCAAAATTCAACGAATTCATGATCATGAATGTCCGCCAGAAATTCCCGTTGCATAAGGCTAGTACATTTTTAAGAAAAAAAAAATCGTTCAAAGGATAAATAAAGTAGACCATATGCAGCTAAAGTTTTGTTTAAATAAAATGTAGTAAAAGGTCTTATCGCGTTACTCGTTACTTCCATATGACTACAGATACTCGTAAATTTAAAGGGGCGGTCTACATACGTGTTACAATGTTGCGTTTATTTAAAAATATGAATTTTAAAACCGTTCAGGCGTACGCATCCGTATCGTGCGATCGCATTGCCCAGTGCCCACCAACGTCGCCGTCGTTTAAACACAGACTTAGAAAAACAGACCTTTGGAGAAAAAAAATGTTTAAAATGACAATATCCGTGGCCTATCCGTGGCATTCGTCAAACAATAAAAGGGAGTGTGTGTTCGAATTTTAATGGCGCAGGACGCTCAACGCGATTGTTTCCAAACGCTGATGTATTAATCCCAAGATATCGACAATCGAACGAAGCTTTTTCGACCTGTGACATTGGCGACCCTTGGTTTGAGGTACAAAATTACGTACAAAGAAAATTGCATAGTTTTACTATAGAATTTTTATTCTTATTTACTCTTGCGTGGAAAAGTGTCTAAAAGATTAGTAGGAATACATAGACAATAGACATATGCTTACAATATTATGAAAGCTACAGCGCGAGTAAACCACGCGCGAACGTGGCAAGCGCAAAATCTGAGTAACGTTCTACTAGATGTTTTACTAAAAGGCCTATGCCCAGCAGTGGACAATTATAGGCTGATAGAAAGATGTTGCATGAGATTCGACATTTCGCGCCCATTCAAGAGCGTGTCTTTATGGTAACCTGGAGCTTTTTTTACGCAGTAAAAACTATCAATAAATGGGGGACAGTATTAGACATCACATGTCTAAATAACGTTAGTTTTATATCCACGGCACAGGACGCTCAACGAGATTGTTTCGAAATTAAAAAGTGTGCACAAGCGAGAGGGGTGTACACGATGAATAGCCCCCTCTCCCTCCTTCCGGCACGTGGCGACCCCGTCTATGAATATTGATACGTCTCATTATGCATCGGATGCTTGAATCGGTGCTGGAAATTTCAAGTAAGGATTTTGAGATATTCGGAATATTTCAACTAGGACTAAATTCAGAATTTCTAATACCCTTTTATATATCGACCACGCTCGTTTAGTTGGCCGTGCTAGAGAAATCGGGAAGATAAAGTAAAGAAGGCATTGAGCTTTCAGAACAAGTGTCAAAGCGTGCAATATTGTCAAAAAGTTTGTTCATCGGATTTACCAAAATTCATAGAGTAAGAGGTAGTTCCAATGTAACCTAAAGTAGACTTTGAGTTACGTGCGGTACCGCTGATACTATATGTAGTTACAGAACAATTGAACAATTAAAAAAATATATCTGTTTAAAACCAAACGGCATTAACCAGTTAACGATGCCAAACAAAAACACACCAATTATTTACTCATTGACACAAAAATCAGCGCAACTTGGTGACCATTAAATTTATTAATTGCACATTAACCACCTGTGAATAAGCGTAGGTAAATAAACACACGGATCGGTTCCCGAAATACAATACACACAAACGCCTGTCAGCCGCGGCCTCCGGGCGAGAGGGGGGCCGCAGGGAGTCACGGGGGGAGGGGGTTGCGGTCTCTCTCTTTGAAGTGTGCCGCCGGCGTCTGCGAGCGAAAGCTGGCTAACCAGCGCTTAGCTTTGTTTTCTAGTTAAATGATAGACGTTTTCAGGAATTACTGCGGGTGACGCGTCTTATTACTGTATAAGGGTTCGGTTTTGGTCCTTCGAGCCAGATATGAAAATTTATTGGACGGTTGATTACAGTTTACTGAATATAACTTAGAAGCTACTAAAGCGATGCTTCTGAGATACGATTATAAATAAACGTAAGGTTTATTTATTAGAGGTAAAATATAATAATATACTGCAGTAATATACTACTGCAGAAATACAATTGCCTACTAATATTATAAACTAGATGATGCCCACGGCTTCGCCCGTGTGGATTTAGGTTTTTAAAAATCCCGTGGGAACTTTTGATTTTCCAGAACAAAAAGTAGCTTATCTGTAGAAACCCGTCCCCAAAACGGAAAAATCCCGTGGGATCCCCACGATTTCGGAATACAATTCCTTACAGCATCAGGGTTGGAGTTGGTATGTACCTACTCGAGCTCATTCAACGATAAAGTCTTTAATTGGTACCCCCAATATCAATTTAAATAACCGAAATTTCTAAAACCCATTAGTTTTGGGGATTAGGTCCCCTACAGCATCAGGATTGAGGAGTTGGAATCCAAATTTTTTATAGAACAGGGTCGCAATGTTTCTCTATCGATTAAAAAAAAAATTACGCAAATCGGTTCAGAAATCTCGGAGATATCGGTGTACATAGGTAGAAAAACACAACTCCTCCTTTTTTGAAAGTCGGTTAAAAAAGTAGCCTATGTTACTCCCTGGTTAATTCTCTACTTGTATGTGAAGGTCCCGTCAAAATCGGTTCAGCCGTTCCGAAGATTAGCCCGTTCAAACAGACACAGACAGACAGACAGACAGACAAAAAATTTAAAAACGTGTTATTCGGTTATGGTAGCGTTCAAATAACCATATGAGCTTAATATGAGGTAGTTATTTCGATATTACAGACAGACACTTCAATTGTATTTATTAGTATGGATGCGAATTTAATTGTCTGTCTATCTGTTTATTATCTTTTCTCTGAAAACATAGGTACGTATAGATACAGTATTTAGAATTTTTAGAATCGAGTAAGTAAAAAATACAAAAAAGTTTACAAATATACTGAATGTTTACATTAATTGACAGATCCACTCGTATTTGTTCATCTATCTATACTTTGGCATGTAAATCATCGTATATTTTATTTATTGTTTTTTAGTGTTGTAACATAGTTCGGGCGATTAAGGCCAAATTAGACGGTGCCCCGTTCATCGTTCATTTTGCGGTGCACGATACTATATTTACTATGACAAAGTGCCTGTGAACGATGAATGGTCGGTGTTTAGACGGTTCATTTTCGATGATTCACCGATGAAGCCTAGAAAATGAAAGCAAAAATGACGAAAAATGAACCGTCTAATTTGGCCTTTAGAAAGCAAAAATACTAAAACCAGAGATATTTCATACGTCACAGATTCCGTGTTCCATACAAAGCGCAGCATTCATTTATTTATTTTGACGACGATAAAAAAGATCAATGGTAAAATAGTGGGAAAAATATATTTTACATATACCTATCTACATTACATTACATATACTTTAACATGAGAACCCCACATTGTCCGTTAGGTTTAACCCTAGAGTGCTCGCGCTATGAGCATTTTGCCTATATTAATAATTGTAAAGAGGTTGCAAAAAGCCAAGAAATTTTACCGAAGATTTTCCAAAGCATTATTTTCTAAATTTAAGCATAAAACTTTAATAAATGTTTCTTATTCCAATAATTTATGTTTTAGTCTATCCTGTAAACATAAATAAAAAAAATATGTAACTCATATTTTCTACAAAAAATCTAATTAAGTATAGGCGGCAAAATGCTCCCCACGCGATCACTCGCGTTTTACGGAAAGGCGCGACAACTCTAGGGTTAAGAATGGCGCAGAAATATATTAGACTAGCGGACCCGGCAGATGTCGTCCTGCCCGGTAACTCAAAATCAGCGCCAACTACCGAGTCCAATTATTGTTTTCAAACCATCCAGGAACCCATTGAAATATACGCAAAATTTCATCCAAATCGGTCCAGCCGTTTAGGAGGAGTTAGGTGACAAACGGACAAAATAATTATATACATAACTAGCTGTTGCCCGCGACTTCGTCTGCGGTATTACATTTTTTTAAAGTCCCACGGGTACCCTTTGTTTTCCCGGGATAAAATAGTAGCCTGTCTCCACAGTGGACTCTCCAGGTCCTCAACTAAAAAAATACAACTGCAAAAAATCACATCAATCTGTAGTTATGTCCGATAATAATTAATACAGGATGCCTGTTTTATTATATTTAAGTTCATAAACTGATGTCGTAATATAAGTAAACCAATTTACCCCCTTTTTACATTTTTACCCACCCCCCAAACTTTCCTGTACAATCTTCCATCCCCTATTTTACCACCCTTAAAAAGAGATTTACCAAAATAATTTAAATAGGTTTTTATTTTTAAAACTAATAACTTACATGCCGATTTTCGTATCTATAACTTCAAAAACACAGAACTTTCATGTAACCGTCTACCCCCTTTTAACCCCAATGGGGAAAAATTTCGTGAAATGTTTTCTAGACTGATATTTACGCCCTAGAAAGAACCTACCTTCCAAATTTCAAGTTAATAATAACAATAATTAAAACATCACATAAAAACTTTCATCCCCTATTTTACCACCCTTAAGGGGAGATTTTCCAGAATAACTTATACAGGTTTTTATTATTTAAAATTTATAATCTAAATACCTATTTTCATATTTGTAACTTCAAAAACATAGAACTTTCATATAACCTTCCTACCCCCATTTTACCCCCTTAGGGGAGGATTTTAGTGAAATCTTTTATAGGCTGATATCTAAGCCCTAGAATGAACCAACATTCCAAATTTCAAGTTGATAAGAACAATAACATAATTAAAACTTCCCATTAAAACTTTCATCCCCCACTTTACCACCCTTAAGGGAAGATTTTTCAAAATAAAATATACAGATTTTTGTTATTTAAAACTAATAATCTAAATGCCAATTTTCAGGTCTGTTACTTTAAAATCATAGGACTTTCATACAAACTTTCTACCCCCATTTTACCCCCTTAGGGGAGGATTTTAGGGATACTAAATAGCCTATAACCTTCCCCAAAAATTGGACTACAAAATGCAAAAAGAATTTTTCAAATCCGACCGGTACTTCCAGAGATTAGCGCGTTCAAACAAACAAACAAACAAACAAACTCTTCCGCTTTATTATATTAGTATAGATATTAAGATAGATAACATAATATACAAAAAAAAAATGTATAAATGAAGTTGGTTTTAATATAGGTAACATATTATCATATACATATAAGGGCGACGTCCCACCCAATGCATTAGTTCGCCCTTTCCCCCGCCATAAATAAAACATTCGGAGCGGTGTCCCTTCACATGACACGATATTATCAACCAATTTGCATGCTACTAATCTATTCAAATTAGAGCGTTTTCTTTGATGTCTACATGAATTACGTTTAACCTTTGCCCTTGTTTTGATATTTTTATTGCGCGTTCCTTTTTGTATTTCTTGCTATATATTTTTTTCAGTGACATAGTAACAATGTCATTTGTGACTTACAATAATGATTGATACACATGTACATATTTTTGTAACTACTTCCCACGAGTTTATTTATAAACTAGCGGTCCGCCCCGGCTTCGCCCGTGGTACTTAATATATAGCCTATAGCACTCAGGGATCACGTACATATCCAACGGTGAAAGAATTTTTGAAATCGGTCCAGTAGTTCCTGAGATTAGCGCGTTCAAACAAACAAACTCTTCCCCTTTATTATATTAGTATAGATTTGTCTTGTATCATGATGACATCATGATGATTTTTTGAGAACCTAAGTAGGTATATCAAAAACTTCACATAAATATTAATAAGAGATTATTTCACCAAAATCGGTTAAGCCGTTTAGTTTAGTAGGAGAATAATTACTAACACAAGTACAAGAATTTTATGCTAGTATAAAGAAGATGAACAAAGTTTTAAAAATCTTCTGGACACCGCACTGTGTACAATTGTAAATATAAAAGATAATCTCAGATGCGGAGATTCGAGCGCTGTGGAGTGGGTGACAACCCTCACGTGCGCTAGACGCGATGTGAATTGCAATTTATATTAAAAGCCCTGTTACAACACACGATACGACTGCGATGACACGTTTATTATCATGTTGATTTTTTGAGTGTATGTTTACTCTAAAGCTATTTTTTAATGAAGAGAAGACCATAAATACAAACGAAACATAACTATATAACTATATATATATATATATAATATAGTTATAACTATATATATATAACATAACATGCTGTTTCTGTCTATCAAAGTACCTACTAACCCATATAAGTAAAGAACACCTCTCAGCGGTAAAAAGGAAAGTAATCTAGTAGATCCTGATTTTAGACAAAGTTTGTCTAGAATGTTTAAAATCGAATTTTCAAAATTCAAATAAACTTTATTCAAAATTGGTACACTGTAGGTACACTTTTTGAACGAAAATTTAAAAGTAAAAGTACGAGGGTTTCAAACGCGTCCTGGTCTGATGTTAATTATCCCGATAAAACTTCGTTCGTTATTTCATATTAACGCGATGAGACAAGAGAGAGCGTTCTCCGAGTTTTCTAACGTCACACATGACGTGCAGACGGAATTATTTGTCGAAATTACCTACTGAGAATTGTAAGCATGCAATTGTGAGAGTGTAACCGTGTGTAATTCAAATCATTCGATGTCTTAAAGTGTCCGTATCGTTGGATATAAAGATCCCGTCTTATTGGCCAGATTTATCCTTTTACGTGAAGTTGCGTGTACCTATCACGATACAGACCGGGCACAAAGTTATCGGCTTTAGTTTAATATTCTTAAGTAGCTTATTTCAATTAGAAGTAATGGTTTGCTGCATCGGTCTAGTATTACTAGATTCAAAGCAGTTTTCTAATTTAAGAAAGTAGAGTAAGTATATTAAATGAGTATCACTAAATATAGAGATTATGAGCATCTTCAAGTATCTGTTATAAAGTGTATAATATATCTAACCATACCAAACAAACACTTGATTGTCATAGAAGCATACCTGAAACAGAAAAAAATGGTAATTAGAATATTATCACAATAAATATAAAAACAAATACTTTTTCACCTCAGTAGCTCAAAAAGGGCGCGTTTGCTGGCCAAAACCAGTGAGCAAAAGTCGTTTTTGCTCACTCAGTGAAAAAAGTGTTTTGAATTTAGAACGCTTTGGATTGTCATTTCTTCAATTCACTGTCTCAAGAAAAGTTCGGAAATTTTGTATCAAATAGTTTGTAAATACCTAGCCCCAACATTTTATTTCATCAAAATTTTCTATTATATATTATTTAAACTATTGAGTTTTTCTTAAAATGTGTTTTAGAATTTATAATTCTGTAAAACAACATGAAACGTAAACGATTTAAGGAGAATTAAAATAATTAGTTAATTTTTTTCTTGAATTACGCAATTCCGAACGCAGACAAAAGAGGAATAAAAAAAAGGCGGGGAAAAAATTGTCTATACTCTATATATTAATTAGATACCTAACTAATTTCTTTGTAGTAACTTGTTGTAAAAAAATTAAAATTAATAAAATGAGTGACTCCAGTGATAATTTAACACCTTCAGAATTAAAAAAATTAGTGACTAACGCTGAATTAAACTTTCTGCCGGAAAAGTCGCGTGAAAAATATTTGAAAGAAAATTATTTAATAATTGGAGACAAAAGGTGCGAAGACCTGAGTGTTCAGAGACTGTGATTTTAACATATTTCATGGAATTGTCTAAAACAAGGCAACCTTTATATTATGTAGTACCTATTTACTCCATGTTAAAAGCTACAATCAAATCGAAATGCGACGTTCACATTGAAAGCTATCTAAACTTATTGCATTTTTGAAAAGACAGTCGGAGGGGTGTTTAATATTTAAGTATAATATAAAACCACAAAACCAAAGTTGCACCCAATAGGCGGCAACTTTGGGAGTTATGTCTAATTTTATTAGTTTATGTTTTACTTAGAGGCACACTTGTCCGGTCATCAATAGGTGGCTAACTTTGAGAGCTATGTCTAAGTTTGTTAGTTTATATTTTACTTATAGGCACATTTTTCTCTCGCAAATCGCACAGGCATCAGCCCATCTATATTGTAAAATTATAATAAATAATAAAACACATTTATTAGAGCTGTGACAAGTTTTAATCCAACAAAATACGAATATCATACAAGGGGCACAAATCTAAAAAATCTAAAGTTTTCACCGCTCATGATATTGAAAAGTTCTTAAAGCACCAGATGAAAATTTTCTCGCTGCAAAAAAGATTTATTTGATAAAAAATTTCAGTCCCGACTGGCACTTCGCTGATTTTTAAGTTAAGCATAATAATAAGTAAGTAGGTACGTAATCTGAATGTAAAAAATCCTTTATGTTTCAGTAAATATTTTTGTTACTTACATCTTGTATTTTTTCGCTATTGAGGTGAAAAGTTGTATGTATCACACGATAGCAAACTTTTTGTTTCTTGTGCCTTTGAATCCCTCACTACACTCAGGATTCTATATAAGAATCACTCGTTACGCTCGTGATTCTAAATTAGAATCCTTCGCTCGCTCGGGATTCAAACTAGGCACTCGCAACAAACAATAATTTTGCTATCTTGTCGAACAAATAACTATTGTGATTTTATGCTATAGCATGCATATTATAACAAAATCGGTAACGATCCCCGAAATGGCTGTTTCTGGGTTCACAGGTCATAGAGCAACTCTCCGATAGTAAATACGACAGTCTGCCTGCGCTAAGTGGTTACGTTATCTATTTATGGCGCCTGATGTGGTGATAGTGATGTAGTGAAGTGATAATAAACACAACCGTTGAATGGTGCTGTAGCCATGTTTTATAATCTATCTGTGTACCTGTATTCACTTTATCGTGCGTATTATCTGTCAACGTGTCACTAAGCTTTACCCAAGGCTTCGGATAAGGAGCTCGGATTTTTTTGCTATCTCCTTAAGCAAATACACGAAAATTTCCGAGATAATTCTGACGTTTCGTGTCGTATTTAATTTGACACCGTGAGCGTACGATTCGAGCGTAAAAAACCATGGCGTAATCTCTTAAGGACGCGCTCAAACGCCTTATAATGGACATTTCTGAAACATTGGTTTCGAACTTTCGAAAAAGAAAATCCAATCTATTTTTTTTTGTTACTTTTTGAAACTGTAATTTTTTCTCAACAAAAGAAAATCAAAATATATAAAAAAGAATGTACTAAATACTCAATATTGTGTCCATAATTGGTACGTATAGTTTGCGACAAGGCAGGAGTGCAGGCGACGTATGAAGCGCGGGGAGCCGCCAGCGTTCCCCTCACTTGCTATCCTAGTCTCCTAGCCTAGTAGTAGAATCCTAATTCCTAGCCTAGTCTAGGAGTAATCAACGCATAAACTACGACCATACTTATTTATACCTATCTTCTTCAGTGAGTGAGAACTCAGTCCAAAAAAAATATTAAAAAATGCGGTCAGTGCAATGATATGTAGAACTACTTATAAATTAGCATTTTTTATTACTGGAGTCAGGAGTATATCTGAACTAAGATTATTATTAATTATACGAACCTAAGAATCTTGTTCCAAGATAACTATCTCGAAATGGTGACTGAACTTATGTTAAGAATTTTTTTCTTTACCTAACAATTTATTATTACTAACATAAAAACATAGTGAGGAAATATTATGTAAATCTTGTAAGTTAATATATTTTAAGTTTAAAATTATTTTGACATACTGTACCTAATATTTTCTATTTTAAAAGTTACAATAAAACTTAAATATATAATTCCAATGCGCAAAAAATAACCGGGGTAAAAAGACTCGTAAGAATTTTTAATTTATTTTCAGAATACTTAAATACATATTGTGTATACTTTATTGGTAAAATGTTGTTAGGTATTCCTACTAGCAAACAATGTGCGTCGATTTTAACAGAATTTTAAAACTTTTGGGTAGTGGCAAGTTATTCCAACCTATGCTTGTCCTACAGTCCTAGAATCACGGGCCGAGCACAGTAAAAATCTCACGGCTACACTTCAAGAAGCTGATAACATCACAATCCCAGACGCCCCTGTCACAACACTGGCTTTTTACAACTAGTGTTGTAACAACGAGAATTTATTTGAACATGTTTAAGTGCTGGGTACATAAGTGTTAATTGATAATTTATTCCTGTTTTATTATTCACTGCATATTTTTGCATAGGTACATACTATATTAAACGTGTCTTTATCCAGTAAAGGTCAGTGTTAATGTTAAGCATACATACTCGTTATTTTTTTTTTTTTTTTTTTTCAGAATATTTTATTCTAGGAACTTTTGAAAAGCTCTCTGTACTACAGTCTCAAGTGTTTATGAGTAAACAAAACCCTTTAATTGAGTCAGGGTTTTTCTGCTATCGCTTCAGAGGGCAGAACGTCGACACATAAAAGAACCTTGCAAAAAAAGAACCTTGCAAAAAAAAGAACCTCGTTAATTAATCTATTCGCTAAACAACTGTGACATCGACATCCACCCATTCAGTTTTGAACTTTATAAGTATTGTAAAAAATAAGGTAACAATTGATTTGCACAGATAATGAATCCTTAGATATTAAATAGTTAAGTGTCCGTCAGACAGCTCGGGTATAATTTTATTCTAATATCAAAAGTAGGCGGGGCTTGGCCACTGAGATACGCAAAATGGCCGATCGTGAATATTAATTAATTGCAATTCTTTATGGCATAATGAGGTGTTAGAGGATTATGGTTAAAGTCATGTTTATTAATCGATCGGCCGCAACAAACAGATACACAAATATACCTACTACCTACTGTAGTTTTGTAACAGTTCTCTGTTAGAATAAAAGTTTCTGAGCTCTTATACTATACTTACGCGTTACAGTTTTTAGAGGTTTTTTTTTCAAAGCGCAGAAAGAACTAGTAAATAGTAATCTCTCATACTAATAAAAAGCATTTTAACCACCAATGAAATATAGGCCTTGTCGCTTTACTTTTTGATTTGATATACAAGAACAAGTTAGCAGAGCTATCTCGCTCATAACAGGGGACGCCACTATGATGCGCACGGAACACCAAGTAACGATATTTTCGCATATACAAAAAAAATTACATCTGCACAGGTCGATGTAACTTATAGTATTTGTGATCAATCTGTATCCTACCTACAATAATAAAATGCTGGGTTTTCGGTCCCCACATTCATACATTTCAATGTTTTTATGTTAACTCCACGAAATACGAGTAACAAATTCGAATGTGTATACGCAATTTGGACCACAGATATCTAAATGAAGTTTGTGCGTCTAGCATGCATCATGGGTCCAAGGTGGGTTAATAGGCCTAGTACGAGTTGATAAGATAACGTTGATACATTTCCAGATAGTTAACTATAACGAACGTTTTGTTATTTAGTTTTTACTGCAACAAGTGGAAAGAAATAAAATCACACTATTGTCCATTAAATAAATTGCGCAAAGGCGGACTTATCACTTGAAACGATCTATACTTGGTCCAGTTTTTTTTTTTTGTAGAAATATAAGTATTAATAAAGGAAACGGTTACATACCTACCACTACTACTAATAAAACACATATATGTATATGGTGAATATTGCGCTCCATTTAACTCAGTCGTTATAGTGTTTCGATACTCAAAATCTAACAACGTTTTACAACGAAATAGTGAAACTTGTACTAAGGGTTACAGCTTAAAACATTAAACGCGGAGTCGTGAGCAATATTATAATACGTACATACATTAAATATTTTTAAAATATATAAATCTTGTATGTAAGCACTCGCGTACAAACCGCTCCGAGTAGGTACAGCTGTAATCCCCCGTTAAAAGCGCCTCTGTCTAAGCATCAAAAATTCACCGCCTCCGTCTGACTATTGTAGGGTGACCGTCTAAACTAAGAACAGTATAAAAATAAAAAAATTAAATAATAAATTAAGGAGAAATTTATGTAAGTATGAAGTGGAAGTTAATGTCACGTTTACAGTTTCAGTTGAAACAAGCCTGAGTATCAGGTCTCTAATTAAAAAAATAGAAGTTTTGGATGAAAAGTCACAGGCAGCTACTGGGTACAAGCGGCAGAAAACAGCGGCTTGTGGATATTTATATAAGAGATTTATGTCCAACAGTAGAGCGGTATCGGATGACGACACTACTTGACGTAATTTTTGGTCTAAAAAGCCATGTCAAATGTTACGCGATGTCGAATATGAGTTTCGATTAAATGACAAAAAACCAGTTATATTTCTCACACGATGAATCAAAATACTGTGTTCTCAAAATGCTCCATTTTTTATTTAATTTCAAATCGCTAACAGGTTACAAAAGTAGGAATGTCTCAGAATATTTAAGTGACTCATGGTAACTGTAATTTGGAAACGTACATACATAGGTCTAAAATGTAGATTTAGGTAAGAAGTCCAAAGGTTTACCTTTTAGAACTAGGGGAGACTTAAGATGAATGTAGGTGACTGGGTTTAGGTTACTTCTCAAGGATTTAAAATAATTATACGCACACATTTTTTTGTATTAAAATTTTAGAGTGCTCTTATATAAATACTTGAAAATAAATGACTATGAATATTGCCGATAGTATTTAAAAAAATAATAATATTTGACAAGATCGACTAACGACTAACGATTCTAACCGCGTTGGTAGCTCTGTACTTGTAGCATTTTTTAGATGACAATAAGACATCGATGTAGAAGTACTAATTCTACATCAATGGATTAAGATCTTTGTTTTCCTACGATACTCATTATTTAATAATTTATATGTTAATAAAATCTTGCGCTTAAATGTTGAGTAAATATAATTTGACCGGTTTCAAAATTATTATTTTTTTTTTTTTAATAACTAAAAACCAGTTACTATCGTAGTTTTTTGCGAGTACCCTACACATTACGTATGCAGATTGTGTGTGCAGTTATAATTGTTATAATCGGAAGTCCATCAAGCCGAGTATTAGCACCGACGCGACGCGACGGCGCGTTAACTGCGAGGCGACGGTGTGTCTGCACTTAGCGGATGTTAAAGCTCAGTGCACATCGCCGGATCATGTAATGCAAAAACCCCCGACGCAAAAACGACGGGGTGTTATAAGTTTGACGTGTCTGTGTGTGTGTCTGTTCCCCTGTAGCGCTCAAACGGGTGGACCGATTTGAATGCGGTTTTTTTTGTTTGAAAAGTGAATTAGTCGAGTGTGTTGTTATGTTTGGTGAAAATCCATCCAAGATGGCCGCCGCCAAAAAATAGCGAATGTCGGGGTTTTTTTAATTTGTAATTTACACTTGTAGGTAAGTCTTTATATAAAGTGCAAACATTTTGGGCTGACGCAGCATGTCGTGACGCGACTAAGTATAGAAATTCAATATTTATTTAAGCTTGTCAAGTTTTATAACATTTTGTCGTCGTTTTCGTCAAACGATAGACGTCGCCTGCTCCAGGAGAAATAGTTTTAAAAGTAACTATTTTCTTTTAGACGTTTAAAACAATGATAATAAAATTGAAACAGTCACGGCAGGAGTTTTAATTAAGTTCTTATTTTCCTCGGTTCATTGCTTGTAATTTCACTTTCTATTGTGTGCAGAGGGTTAGTTAGTTACTATGCGAGTTTTTTCTAAACAAAAGCATGGAATTAAAACTAGACACAATACCTACTTGGTGAAAAAACAATTTTTACCATAATATGTAGAACTTTGTTCATAGTTATTCTTAGGATTTTTAAGACAATAGAGTAAGAAAGAGTGGACTATTACTATTATCTGCGCTCTTTCTGGTGATCAAACTTTTAACGTTAACCGTAACGTAACTTTGGTGAAATTGACCCATGTTTATGTTTCTAACGCTTACTTTTCTATACACATTTAGGGCCTCTTTGTTTCAGCCTAACTACTAACTGATAGCCTAAGCGTAAGTTTTGTCACTTTCTTACTTGTGACGTGACGTAAAGAGAGTGACAAAGTCAAAAGTTGTAGATAGCTATCCGATACTTATCAGAAGGTGGTCAAACAGGTCCTTAATATTTTATCACTTAGCGTGTCACACCAGTGTGGCCTGTGGTTAGACGCATAACGCAGCGTATTATTTCTCACGTGTGTCCTAACCTTTACACGCATGGTTGTGAGACGGAACCGCGGCGGAAGACATCGTTATTCAGACAGCGTCGACGATTTTCGTCTAACCGGACACCGCGGGTTAACGGTCGACAACTAGCTTTATATTTAGTGCCTAGGTGTGTTTCCTGGATTAGGTTAACGTACGCTGAGACCTACTAGACAAAAAAAATTTAAGTGTCTGTCTGTGATTTCGAAATAACTCTTAGCTCTTGAGCTTATTATTTGGCGAATTTCACACATTTCCTATTTTTGTATGTTATAAACTTTTCAACAACATTTCCAGTTGAGTTTAGGAATACATTTCCTAGGAATTGTATACAATGAAGAATTTTATACAATGAAGAATTTTATACAAACTAGTGGGGCTAACCCTGTGAGCCTCACTCATTAAGCCGAATAGAGATAATTGTCAAAAATTTGAAGAGAGAATTAAAAATCAAAACAACAAGCGCTGTAAATATAAAGTAAAAACAAAACGAAACACTTTTAGCGATGCACAGACAGACAGTCCGTACGTAGTTAAAAACAATGTGTACACGGCTATTTCAACTGTCACCAACCGGCACACACGGCCGCACGTGTCCCGGCCTAGGCGTACATAATACACATGCAGCGAAACCAATAATTAGACAAGCACGAGAAATGCTAAGCCCACGAAAAAAAACCTTATTACCTTACTACCCCCACTCTACATTATAACTTTTTGAATTCTTTTTCAAAATTTTCGCTTAAAATTCACGTAAGTACGCAGCATTGTTCATATACACAAATAAAATGTCGAATCAAGTGTCGTTTGTGATTTTGAAATAAATGCCAATTATTAAGTTCATTTTGATGGTTATTAAAAATAGGCATAGCCCTAACACACGTTTTTAATATTTATTTTTGTCCGGGCTAATTTATCCGAAACTGCTAAACCGAGTTTGATGGGACTTTCACAGGCAAGTAGAGGATTTATCCCAGTAGTCACACGTTGTGACTAGTGAGAGCTACTTTTTGTACCGCAAAATCAGAGTTCCCATGGGACTTTTAAAAAATCTTACGCGAGCGAATTCGTTACTATATAAATTCCCACCAAACTACATTAACAGCGTGGCAGGTATAAGGTCTAAATCCCTCTCTCCTATAAAAGAGGAGCTCAGGAGCCAGTGTGTCCAGCTGTGGGGCGAAAAATGATTAAATTCGAAATGTCCACTTAAATCTGTAGTCCACCACGTACTATCAAGTATCACTACACGTAAAGAGCAATTCCACCCATGGAGCTCATTCAAACATTATCATTTTAAGCAATAGGTAATAATTTAAAAATCTCCTTTTTTTAACCCCCGACGTAAAAACGACGGAGTGTTATAAGTTTCACGTGTCTGTGTGTGTGTGTGGGTGTGTGCGTGCGTGTGTGTGTGTGTGTGTGTCTGTCTGTTCCCCTGTGGCGCTCAAGATGTTTGATGAAAATAGATCCAAGATGGCCGCCGCTACAAATGGCGAATTACATATTTTTTCACAACTCCCTTAATATGGGTATCAAATGAAAGGGCTTGACTAGTAGAATAGCACTATGCAAATCCAAGATGGCCACCGCCACAAAATGGCGAATGTCGGGGGTTTTTCAAATTTTTAATTTATACTTGTAATAAAAGGTAACACTAGGTAGGTATATCAACTATTTGAACTATAAAACTCCGCAAAAAATATTGAATCCACCGTGGGTACAAATTATTTCCGCCACACGCAACAGGGTGAATGCAACAATAACCGACCCGTCACCTGAAGATGAGCGGCGCGTGTCTTCATTGAGACGCGTAATACATTTTTTATTACCCCGATACCCCTGACACTGGCAAGAGTATGAATAACTCGTCGAAAAGGGCAATTTATTGATGCTATATCATGTGAATATTGTTATAATATTTGGGGTGTTATTGACTGGGGGGCAGCCACGAGTGGTAATGATTTGTGGATTTATGTTAATAGCCTTATCGAATTATCATTCAGTTTATAACATTTAAGTTTTTTTTTGTTTAAGATATGTTTTTGTATGAGTCAAATTACAGTTTATTACAAGTTTTTGGATTTGATCTATTTTTTTTTAATTTTATTTACTTCTTTATTTTTCTTCATTAAAAATACATAATGTTACATATTCATAGCTGTTAATGTACAATATGTACGTATATGAGAATATGTATAAAATTGTCGTGTCAGACCTTATTAAAAATATTCTTTGGCCAGGTTTGCTTCATATTTTCATTGTCAAAGCTTTACATTATATGAGTGTTCGTAAAATTATTGATAGGTGATAATACAGACTAAGAAGAAACGCGATTTTTCACGATTATGTGATCCATCTCATATACGATCATTTAATTATGTACTATCAGATGACATCACAGCTTTATTCAACAAAGCGTCTGTCACCGGCATTAAAATAAGGTAATATTGCGATTTGCGTCATCAAATGATTTCGTTTAAATTAACAATTCATGAGCCAACTACAGATTCTAAAGCCTACCTTTAATGAAACTAAAACGCAAGGAAACTTGCCACATTTTTTTAATCAAACTAAAAATTCATACATAATATTCATAGTGCGTTTTAATCTAGTGGGCCTTTTATTGGTTTTGCTTGTAATCATAAGTGGCGTACATTCGACGTCATCCTAGCATCTCTAATAGCGGCAAATCGAATTGCGTTCACTACGACAGATGGGCCAGGCCCGCTCGCCGGAGCGATGACAAATTTGCGATATTACATGCGGATTAATGTCCGTGCACCATTTTTTAGGGTTAAATTGTCTTTTCAGGATCACCCTCGCGGCATATATATCAAATCCACACAAATAACGACTCTACTCATCTAGTTTCTGGGTTAAAAATAACTTGTCATCACGCTAGAGTTGTTTTCTATTGTTTCTACGTAGACATTGAGATCGCAAAGGGTGATTCCCTCAAGCTAGATGGCATCCGTACGATGGTTATCATAATCCCTCCATTGACATGATGTGATGACACATGTCGTGCAGTCGTGTTCTAAAATTTTGCTTTGAAAATTCCGCGTGCCTGCAACAATTATACTTGCCTTATTGTTCAGAGAATAATGGTGAGAATTGTTTTTTTCGATGGTATTCGCAAATTTGTTAGTCCTGGGAAGACATAGCGTGGACAGTTCACAATACGATATGTTGTTTGTATATGAAGATCGCTATTTGTGTTTAGTCTTACGTTATTTCGATCTATTTGTTTAGCTCCGTGTCAAGAGCTCATACATGTATTTGGCTGTTTGCACGATGTAATTGCTTATTACTAGGTGATGCTCCGAGGTATGTCACTAAATGTGTGGGCATATCCAGTCATACAGTTCCGATATGAACGGTTAAATATACTGTTTAATCTTGAATTTACTGCAAACAATGATATTTAGAAATATTTGGCCGAGAAGCGAAGTCTTGATTTTATGGTTGTACGTTAATAATAAGTTTCAAAATTTTACGTTATCAATATAATCGAAGAGACTCAATCAGAGAGACTCAGCTTGGACTCCTAAGAGGAAATACGGAAACGCCTTGTTAGACGCCTCAGGTATCGCTGGTTACAAGAAGCTAGCACAGATCTGCAAGCCCTCAAAATACCCAATAGACGAGACGTAACAAAGGACACAGGATAAGGGGTAAGGGCCAAGTTACATTTTGGATCATTCATCTAGCAAAGTACGAGCAACTATTTAGAGCTTATAGTATGGCATACATGCAATGCCATTACAACTCATCGACTAAATAGGAAGTTTGATTGACAAATATTAGTGGAGATTAAAAATCACCAACAAAAGCAGCTAAGAGTAATTCCGAATTAATATATCTGTACCCTACGCAAAAACGGGGCAAACTGCAGAATCATAGGAAATTATAGGATTCCAAACATCGCACAAAAGGACCCCTCTTGTCCCTTATACAGCCCTATGCGATACTAATGGGGACAAATTTTAATATGGGGTGCACTGCTTTTAAACAATTAGACAAAAAAGGACAAAAAAAATTGAACAGAGTTAAGAACTTGGAAATCAATTGGAAATCATTTATGAAGGACATGTTATTTTATGACCTTTGTTGAAAATTATTTCAACCTTAGTGTCAAGTTTTCTTAAGCAGAGATTCAATGATTCACTTTGGAAACGAGATAGATTGGGAAAAAAGATTTTATCTGACACAGTATGCACTCAAATCAAGACGTTTTTAATAATACTGATAAGATACCGAAATAAAAATTGCTGTATATGTAAAGTCGAAATTTCCAACTGCAATTAGGTACCTACCGATAGATTGTTACCGAAGGGTTTCTACGGCCAATAAAGAATTACGTAACCCCACAACTCAACTGGAAAAGGCCCTCGAAGCTGGGTAAACTTGCCTTTTGTACGAAAATTATAAGAAAAGCTACTCGATCGTGAAAACCTAAGCATTCAGAGTGCTTCAGCTGCGAGCGGCTACATGGACGAAAAAATGCGGGAATAATCGTACGCAGAAAACCCCAACGACAAATGAACATCGGGGCCTCGAGAGGTCATTAAAACGAGGCTCGATCTAAAAATGAGGGGGGGACCGAGAGGGGGGGACTTTTGAGAACTCCGTAATTGGACCAGGGAGGGTCTCAAATCACATTCGAACCAGCGGAGGCGGAAAGGCTCAACCGAGTATAATTAACAACAAATATGGGTGAATCGATTTTTTTAACCAACTTCGGAAGGGTTCGGAATTTTAGCAGCGAATGCTTTGTCGATAAGTATTCTTGTTTCATCGTAAATACTTTGCATTGAATAAAAAATAGGTGTGGGAATTGTTTATTTAGTCTGCACGTTTTACAAAGATGTGACGTTCAAGAATAATTTTATTTCGTTAAAATATATAAAATGTTCAAAAATAAATGGACCGGTCTCATTTTTCAAATATATTGTATTTTATAATTATATAATATTTACCTGTTGTGAGAATTGTAACACTGGCACTAAATAGTACACTTTACCCACCTTATTTATTTATTTTTCCCCTCAAAAAAAATAATATTAAAATATTCTTTGTAAAAGGCGCTTTTGACCACTTAAAAAAATTAAGTCTTATTAAAGTTAAGGTAACTTTATAATGTCGTCGTAGTTCGATTTTAGTTTCGGAACTATAGTTACCTAATTGTCGAACTGCACATTAAACACTACACACATAATATCGAGTTATTTCGCGAGGCAACCAATTACTTAAACAATAACCCTGTTTAAATATTAAAGTTGAAAACCGCGTTTTTTGTGGGAAAAATTCACCTGCTTAGCAACTGTGACCGTAAAAGCGTGCCGAGTTTTCCTTAGCATTCACAGCTTTGAGGGTATTTTTCTCTGTTTTTCCCCCATTTTCACCTTATTAGTGATCCGTACTCGAACGAAAACTTGAAATTATTTTAGTTGCCTGTTTATCTGTTCAAAAACTATACTAAATGTAAAGATGAAATAGAGCACTAGTTTAATGCTACTTTCGTCCGCGTGGATTTTGTTTTTTTAATCCCCTTGGAACTCTGGGGTAAAAGTAACCTATGTCCATAATGTATATGTATGTGACTTTCGACAAAATCGTTTCAGCGGTTAGACTGTAAGAAGGTAACAGACAGATAGACAGATAATCAGACAGAATCACTGTATTGAGAAGTAGAGATACATTGTTACCGCGCTACTCAAGCGTGTACTCAAATTAACAGAAGTATGTACTTCTTTACGTATTCTTCTGGGGACTTTGAATGGAACCTCACTGAATAGGATACAAGCAGGTACGACCATTAAGAATAGTTAACGAAAAAATCCCCGCTAAAACTAAATTGGTCCAATTATTTCTGCTATTGGAAAGTATTAAAAAGAAAAATTCTAGAACGTGAGCATTAGGTATGAAATAACAGCCAAAATTATTGCGTTTAATAAGTAATAACCAACCAATTTACAAGCTAAACCCGACCAAGATACAAGTACTAATTCGGTTACAAATAAATTCTAAACTTAACTAAATCGCCAGGACTTAAGAGCTTATTACACCTCCCTAAACCTAAAAGTCGTCTAAATTATTCAATTACTAAATTCAGAAAAGTGTAATCGTATTTAGAAAGTTAGCATCCTAAAAAGTATGGTTGCTAACGTATTAAATCAATCAGCGTTCAAATTAGTAGTCCTAATAAAGATTTTTGCTGGGTGCAGTAGTGTACGAAAGTGTTCCTGCGACCTGCACCCAGCAAACCAAAAGAGAGAAGGAACACCGTGGGGTTTTAGTTGGTTCAAGTCCAACATAACCACCGTGCTTCCCCGGGCGCGGTGGTATCCATGACGGATTTCCCCACGTTTAAAAAAAATCCTAATAAAGATACTAGGTTTTAGGAAGGTGTAATAAGCTCTTAAGAAGAGTGCTTGTACTTTTATAATGTTCCCAGCAGAAAATGGATTGTGAGTTGACAGAATTAGCGCTGTTATTTATTTTTGATTTTGGTACGGAACCCTGCTTGTTAGAAAAACCTGCACCTAATCTTCAGGCCTGTAGCAGACCTCCGCTGCAAAATAACGAAACCGTTGAAGTTGCGCCATGACTAGTCCCTTGTTTGCGAAATCGAAGCGTAAAGGCCAAATTAGACGGTTAATTTTTCGACATTTTTGCTTTCATTTTCGAGGCTTCATCGGTGAATCATCGAAAATGAACCGTCTAAACACCGACCGTTCATCGTTCACAGGCACTTTGCCATAGTAAATATCGTATCGTGCATCGTTCACCGCAAAAATGAACGATGCACGGGGCACCGTCTAATTTGGCCTTAACTGCCTATTCTGAAGTAGATAAATTATCTACTTGTGTCTAAGACTCTATCTCTTTCCCATGTGATTTCGGCGATTTCAGACCACTAGCACACCACCGTCGCGAAATAAATATAGCGAAACCGAATGCGAAAACGAAACATCAGGCGTCTGAGAAAAACATCGAAATCGTGCGTCAATTTCACATATCAAACAACGGATAAAGTCATGGCGATACTACAGCGATTTCGCGTCTACAGTTTTGCGAAGGAGGTGTCCTATACACCTTATACCGATTCTACTTTATTTTCCTTTCAGCTAACGTAATTGAGTATTTTGTGAGCAAACTGGGGGAGTCGATATAAACGGTACGGTAATTTCAGTTTTACTGAAAAAATATTGTTGACTGTAGTGGCAAGCTTTGTGTTTTGAAAACAAGCCAGCAATTTAGGAAACGCTTAAGGTGAATACTCAATAGTAGTATTTTGGTCTTTATATTTTGTGTACGCGAGATTAAAAAATAAGCCAAAAAGACTACTTAAGTAGTGGTGGGTTGTTAACTAATAACTATACACTTGGATAAGGTACATAGCGACTTACATTAAATTGGCAGATATATAATATGTATATTAAAGTTAAAAATAATGAAACAACAACTTGAAATTTTTATATGGATAATAGGTATGATTCTGTGACAGAGTTAAAACAAGACAAAATGTCATAGAAATTTTACTCGTATATTCCGTTTTAACTCCTGTTTCAAGTCTGAGTACAGTCAGAGTAGGTACTCTCTATAGATAATATCTCTATAGAATGCATCGTCATTTACCAACAGGTGAGATCGCAGTCATGGGATAATTAACAAAAACTAAGATAGGAAAATAAGCCATGCTACTCGGATGTAGAGAAGGTATTTCTATTAAATCACCGATCCCAGCAACACCTAATTTTTAAGGAAACACGAAAATGAGAAACCAATCTATATGCAAAACTACCGTGAATATTCACCTTAAGTTATTAACCGCGACTTGCATTATTGGAAATTGAATCCATGTTTATTCTACCGCGACCCAATCCTACGATTATTATTCTACACTAATAAGAACGCCAGTCATCGGTTCTCGGAAAAATAGCCTGACGTCTAAACAAGGCACCTATTTAGAAGTATTAGGACCTGTCAAGCTACACGTCTACGCGAAGACAAAGAGCTCTTGTCTGATACGTGATCAGATATAGAAGATAAATGAAACTTAATACAGTTTACAATATAGGTACTCCATATGGCTACCGTACAAAAATTATGATGCTTTTTATAAATGAACCGACAAACATTTACGATTTTGTTCGGAAGAGAATAGAAATCCGCAATAGTAATTGATAGATTCATTTGACTATTCAAATGCAATTAATTGATATTCTTATTATATATTTAGATAACAGATACCTAGAAAGTTGTATGTACTTAAGGCATCATACTGTTGAGTAGTGTACTTTTAAACAAAGTACATAATATCCTGATCTACATTCTTTGTTGTTTTTCTCGAAGAAAACGGTTCAATCTACATTATTTCTCTAAAAATTTTGAACATGCCGTACTGTTACTGAAGTAATTGTAAAGAACATTATTATTTATCAACAGTTCACGTACAATTCGATGACGCCGCCCGACATTAGATATTTCATTTGACCCACTGGTCTAATACTGCAGCAGACGCGAACGTTACCTAAATCTTCTCCCCATCGAGACTTAACCTTACTTTTTGTACACCTATTAGACCACACAGTGAGACAAAGGCATCAAAAAAATGGACAAAAAATTTGAACACGGGATTCACGTCACCACATTATGTTAATAGGTCCAAGATGTGACAACATCGGACGTAATCCGCTTTCGTCCAATGGACACATTAAAACCACTGCTCGACCACTGGCGCTCCGCTGGGAATGTTCTCCTTTGATTTTCGATTCGATGAAAATTAATACCTCGGGTGTATGGGTACATAATAAATGGATACGAATATTATGTGAGGTGCAAGCGAAGATGAGAGAGATTTTGTGTCAATATAAAACCGATGTTAGAGAAGGAGATTGTTTTTGTAAAATATATGTAGTATTTATAGCTTTGTTTGAGTCTACTTAATTAATTATTATCATGAGAAAGAGGAACTAAAATTTCCCTAATCAAATAAGAAGTACATATTTTATCATTGTCATGAGATTGATGAGGCATAATATATGCGATTAAAATCCTAGGATTTTGATACACAAATTTCTATTGATTTACATACACATTTTGATATCCTACTTTTATACAAATTATGAGCAATGAAAACTGATTTAAAAATAAAACGGACTTTTTGTACCACTTATTATTAATGAAAAGAGGTAACACGATACCTTTAAGAACACACATTATTTATAATATATCGCTCGCGTTAATCATTACAACGAACCTGTCAGGCGAGCAAACATTAAAACGCATTGAAAAAAACAAGCCGCAGCGGCGAGATGGATCATAATTAGGGGTTATCGCGCGGCGTCGTTGCCGCGAACCGCACGCGATACAGAACGTGTCAAATAGCTCGTTAACACACCCCCGTAAATAGAAATATTACTGGTAACTAGCGCGGCCACACGTCGCGCTTTCGAAGGGACACTGCTTTTTACATTGCGGCTCCGTCCCCACAATGGTTTGGTGTACCATTAAGACGTGATGTGTAATCGACTACGCTGCAAAATTATCAAAAAACTTTGCACTCGCTACTGTTGCGGTTATGGGGCGCGACCGCGACAGTAGCGTCACATAGCCGCGAAGCCAGTCAAATAGCTCATCAGCATACCATTACAAATATACGTGGTAAATAGCGTGGCCACACGTCTCGCTTTCGACGGGACTGTTTCACATTGTGTCTTATTCCTCCCACAGATTTCAAAGGGCTTCGAAGTGACCTGCTCATGCAAAACTGATTTCTTCCATGTAATTTAATCATTAGAAATTAATTAATTGTTTAATAATCTCGACTTTACAAATATGTTTTTCACATTGATTAAGATTTTTTGGATTCAACTTAACTGAACCTCACTTTTCTATATTTGGGCAGACGAGAGATTTGTTCCCAGTAAATCGATTGGTTGCACCACTTTCTGTTTATAAATTTGAATGTTTTTCCTTACAAAAAGTATATTATTGTAAATAGAATATTGTGACACAATTGTAACTATGCCAACAAAAACAAAAACTATTTTCTAAGATAATTTCACTTTTCCATTTTCCTTATTAATTTTAAAATTAGAAACTAGGTTTCAAGAAAGAACTCGCTACACTTCGCTGATGAATTTTCAATCCGTGGTTGGTCATTTCAAGCCAAACTTCTAGTGTCCCGCTTCGCGCCGGCAAGCAATGGTCATAATACTCATAACTTAATCCCCGCTCATAATAGATTTAACCTGCCATGAAATCATATTCTTTTTTGGCCGCGCAAATAGCGGGGTGCGAACAGTGCGTATTTATAACAAATTGACGATTACCACTGTACAATGGCTTTTGAGAGGTTATAATATAATACTCATAATTCATGTTTTTTTTTGTCAGAGGATAATCGAGGGGTAATAGCGTGTTGTGTAGGGTTAATGTAAATTGGATTTAATATTTTCGTTTAAGGCAACACTTGTGCGAAATTGGACGCCCGTTCAAGGGTTACTCGTGTCGTATGTACCGGATGGGGTTAATCCGCTACTTATAGCGATTCGGGATTCCGATTCACGAATGTTCAATCGTTCGCAATCGCGGCGTAATTACTCGATTCGTTTAATTGGTACCGAAAATAATTTGTATTTATTTCAGTTTTCGATGATTTTACAGTGTTTAAAGAGCGGCCTGTGTGTTTGAATTTTAAATAAACTTTCAATTTATGTCGTTTATTAACACTTTATTAGTTTAATTACGCTTCTCTGACATGTGTGTGTTTTCTATTAAGTTTGAGTGCTTTATTAATGAAGTTATGAGTTCTCGAGCGCGCTCCATACAAACGAAGTTTGGTTCTTATTTTTTGAATACTAACCAATCGTTTTCGTCTTCGTCTTAACCTATAGAGGTCCATAGCTGGACATAGATCTCAAGCAAGGATCGCCACATAGTAGCATCTTGTGCCCCCTGTATCCAGCAGGTGCCAACTGCCAGCGACTTAGTTGAAACTACATATTTTTTTCTAAAATCTGACGCACCACACATGGTTTCTACAACACGTTACTTAGTTGTCCTTTTGTTAGGAGTAGCCGGAAAAATATAATAACTAATATGCCTGACATTCGTATGAAAATTGAAATCACTCATCACAGCAAGATTCTAGAATTCGAAAACTCCCTGGGAATACAAAACGCTGGGTATAACACAATAATTCATGCAAAACGACGAGTTCTTCAATCGTTACACAAACAACCTTAGCATTGAAGAAATAAAGGCTAGATTTGAATGCGGATAAAATCCATACATGTTGCATATACATAGCGTAGGCAAAATGGTCAAACTTTCTCACACGATTTTCGCCTTTATATACTGTGCAGTAGGGAGTTTTTGGCATGTTATGAATAAGCGTTGTTCCAGGGATACCCAGGTGGTAGAAGGGGGTTCGGAAAATGGGACTTTCTAGGCAATTACCAGACCGGGATGGACTCGCATGATCTTATTCAGAGCGATGCAGATGCTAGGTACCTACGTAGATATTACATGGAGTTTTGCTCGGTAACCCATTTACTAGAAGGTAGGTATGTAGTGATTGAAATCTACGGACATAATATTATTGACTAACGTAATATAGGTATACTTACATGATTGTTTCGACAATGTTGTATGAAAATTTATATCCATGCTAATATTTATAAATGTGAAAGTGTGCCTGTTTCCTCGGCAGATGGCTCAGCCGCCATTGACAAAACTTAGCACAGAAATAGGTCACAAGTCGTATCCTGGAGACACAGGGAAATATTTACACTTGTTATCCGTTTATCCCAAAAATCAATGTAAGTAAACGAAGTGGCGAGCAACACCTACCTTTACTAGGTGTAATATTTATTTTGATAGGTAGCTTAGGTTACAAGCAATTACATAGGTAGATAGATATGTAGTGATTTTATCACTGCTGATGCAGCATGGCAAGAATTTCTTCTATGTAGGTAGTCCACGTTACGCACTGAACTCCCGCAGCGCACAGTGTGGCATGGGTGTGTATTCTTCTATATAATAAGACTCCGCAACGACGCCACAGAAGTATCGCCCCAACGCCGGTTGTACGCCATATACCTATAGGTATTTTCAGGGTTTCGTACCCAAAGGGTAAAAACGGAACCCTATTAATGTCACTCTGCTGTCTGTCTGTCTGTCTGTCCGCCGGTCACAGGTCTCTAGCTCGCAGACGAAATGAGTTACAAACTTGAAATTTTGGTATTTTGTGTAGAACGTTGACCCAAAACCTACCTTGTGGGGTATCATTGTTTAGAGCTCAATGGGGCCTGTCACACTATCAATACCGTATCGCGATCCACGGATCGCGGATTTCAAGACCATCCGGAAATCCATCAGTATTAACGCAAAAAAGCGGCCAAACTATCAATAATTGGATCGCGTATCGCGGATCGCGTGATAATACTGATAGTGTAACACCCCCCATTGAATAGAGTAAGAATATATATTTTTTTTTAATTTTTTGCTCAAAAAATAAGGAAATGGGGGGCCATCAAAGTTGTCAGTTTTAGACCATTTTTGTGACCAAAAACTAAACTAGTTAGGAATATGATATTTCGATATTATGTAGGTACCATATGCTCTATTTAAACAACAAATAGGTACCTACTGAAAACATCGATTCATAAAATAATTTATAAGCTGTGACCAAAACAAACGAACATTTTTTGGGTTTTTCTTTCACGGTTTGTTGCGATGTCTAGCTCGAAAACTAAATATTTTTTAGACCCAAAATATTATATTGTTCATAATTATGTACGGAACCCTAAAAGAGCGAGGCCCGACTCGCACTTGGCCGATTTTTTTTAACGTAGCGTACGTACATGGCACTTCAAATCGCCGTGTGGTGTGGAATCGCTAGTCGAGATTTTATCAGTTTCACCAACGAATTAGGGACCTTTCAGACAGACCGGCGCGGAGAGCGTCGGAGAGCATTTTTTTTTTCACACAGACCGGCCGTTCAAATTTGCTCTGCTCTCCGCGCCGGTCTGTGTGAACGGACACGCGGATGCGCTCGGAGCCGAGCGTACGCTCTTGGGCCGGACGGCAGAGCATATTCGGCCTACGGTCGGCTGTGCGAGCATGAAAGAGCACGCGAACGGAGCCGGTCGGATGCTCGAGCGCGAAAGGGCACGGGCATGGAGCAGCCGACCGGCTCGACGAGTAGCCGACCGGCTGCTCTCATATATTTCACACAGAGCGTATTGGGAGCATGCTCGAGCATCCTCTTATCATAAAAGAGTTAACATGTAAAAATAAAGCCTATTTCAATGTCTTAAGATTCTATTTTAAATGCGATTAAAATTTGCTCTGCTCTCCGCGCCGGTCTGTCTGAAAGGTCCCTTAGTAGGCATAGACAAATAGATATACCTAGCTAGTAGCTAGCACCTACCCCTGATTTTCTATAAATCGGAGGATAGGTATGCTACGTCTCGATCTGACATTAATTTCGTCGACTTTTCCCGTCGGATGCGAGCACAACAAGATCGGTACAAAGCCACGGCGCTTTTAAAAGTATTACTCTCCCCCCCCCCTTCCCTCACCTCCCCTACCTACCCCTGCACGGCCTCACCTCCCCTTAGCGTATGCAGTCTGATAGGATTCTAAATTATGGCAAATGCTTAAGGTTGAGTGATCGGGGGTATTGAAAGATATGTTTTTAAATGAATACGATACAACATCGCGTATTGTAGAAAATTATAGACCTTTAAATAGGTACGTAGGTATAACATTTCTACTACACACGATACTTCCTACATGTAATAGGTAAGTGTACATTGCGAAAAGCACTGTCTAGGTCTAGTCTACCATTTAAACGAACATTATAGTATTCAATAATCATGTTTTTTGAAAAATAATGAAATAGCATCGGCTAATAAGTCTGAAGGAATAAACACGCGAGAAAAATTAATTAAGTCATGAAGTGCTGAAATCATAGCGTGTTATGCTGCAAGATTTTTCAAGAACGTCTCCAAACAAAAACTTTTAGATTAAAAGAAACATCTTTACACCTATGTCTATTATTGAATAGAAAAGTTAGTGTTAGTGCTAATCTTAGCGTGTAAGCATAGTCTGGAATGGTAAAAACTCTATTAACGACATTAAAAATAAATCTTAAATCCCCGAAAAATGTTCAAAACTGTTCGTTACCTCACAGTCAGTTCCCCACGCTCAGAATGTTAATGACATTATTAACAGTAATATAAAACAAGCATTATGTCACCGATACACATCGGCAGCGGCCGGCACGCGCAAAGAGCTTAAACAGTGTCCAAAAAGAGCCGACAAAGCAAATTAATGTGTAATTCATACTTCCGATTTGGTGACTCAAGACGCAGGTGTGTGTGCAAGTCATGAGATGAAGCATCAGTGATTGTATCACTCACTGTTTTGAATAAAGTTACTGCAACAGTTTGTTTAATTATCTGGTCTACAACTCATCTAATCTAAATATATAAAAGGAAAAGTTGACTGACTGAATGATTGACTGACTGACCTATCAACGCATAGCTCAAACTACTGGACGGATCGGGCTGAAATTTGGCATGCAGATAGCTATTATGACGTAGACATCCGCTAAGAAAATTTTTTTGAAAATTTAACCCCTAAGGGCGTTGAATAGGGGTTGAAAGTTTGTATGAGATTTATATGAATTCATCTAAATATATAAAAGGAATAGTTGACTGACTGAATGATTGACTGACTGACCTATCAACGCATAGCTCAAACTACTGGACGGATCGGGCTGAAATTTGGCATGCAGATAGCTAAAGGTGCGTCCAGACTTGAACATTTCACCGAACCGAACAGCGAACATTTCGGCGAACTTGTTACGCTCAATGTGGACGGCGCGCTTGGAGCGCTTGAGATGGGTTACTGCGTAACAGTTCGGCGAAACTTTCGCCGATCTGTTACGCAGTAACCCATCTCAAGCGCTCCAAGCGCGCCGTCCACATTGAGCGTAACAAGTTCGCCGAAATGTTCGCTGTTCGGTTCGGTGAAATGTTCAAGTCTGGACGCACCTTATTATGACGTAGGCATCCGGTAAGAAAAGATTTTTGAAAATTTAACCCCTAAGGGCGTTAAATAGGGGATGAAAGTTTGTATGAGATTTATATGAATTCCCATGGACGAAGTCGCGGACATCAGCTAGCCTCTATATATATATATACGTAAATGACAATAGGTATTCAGTATTCGTGGAAATACTTAGCGTAAGAGAAAGAAGTTGTGAAATTATCTTGCCTTAGAATTATCACAATATAATCATATTATCATGTAATATAATAAATAGCATACAGATTGTAGAGGTTTTTTGTAGAGCGGCTAGCCTATCGCAAAATAATACTCACCAAGTATTACTCCGTAAAAAAGCGACATGAAACGCTGAAGTGTCTAACTTGCAGCCACCGAATTGGCGCCATTGTTAACAGTGCACGCGGTTCAAGGGCGGGCAGAGACGGGGAATGCAGCCTAGCTTCCGTTCAGGGCACGAGTCTACCTGTGTGTAGCTCCAATACCGGAAGTATGCAAAATATTAGTGTTTTAATAGGCAGATTAGAAGGCGTGACCGAAATACTATAGTAATATGAAATGTGGTTTAATAATAATCCACACTGACGGCATAAGTATTTCACCATCTTCTGATAAGTGTCGGATAGCCTAAACGTAAGTTTTGTCTCTTTCTTACGTCAAGTGATAAAGACAAAAGTTGTAGATAGCTATCTAATACATATCAGAAGGTGGTGAAACAGGCACTTAATATTATAAATGCAAAAATAACTCAGTCTGTCTGTATGTTACGCTTTCACGCCTAAACCGCTGAACCGATTTTGACGTTTGGTAGACATAGACTAGACCTTGGAGAAGGGCATAGGCTACTTTTTATCCCGGAAAATCATAGAGTTCCTTTTTTTTTTGTTTTTACTTCCAAAATCCTGTTTTCATAGACTTATTTATTTAAATCATATCCTGTAGTTGAACAGCAAAATAATACTTATATCAGTTTTTTAATAAAAATAAAATTATTACACTTTTTTCTTGCAAAAGTTTCCCCTTAGCCTTAGCTGGATGGATGGAAGCTAGATGTCGCTGACACCGACTACTTGAAAACCCTTTAGTACTATGTTTGGACAGTTGTTGTGTCCTACGCACTTTACACTCATCTAGGCAGCGAGGTAGAACGGGGTGAAGTCGCATAAATGTATAAATAACTTTAAGCGATTTTTCTTTTTCAAAAACCAGTAGGAATATGGAAGGTCGAAAGAGTAATTTATCTTTTACTCTAACCTGAATAATTAACAAACGTTTTTTTTTTTTTCACCGCAAAGTCTAAACTCTAAACAATTGCGGTTAAAACGGCATTGTTGTAGCTTCTAATTCCCAAAGACTAGCGCGGTCCGACGTCTTTGTTCGGTTAATAAAGCGTCGCCCATTGTTTCTACCCCCTCCAGTAGGTAAGTGTATTGTGCCTTTTTAATAATATTGTACAGAAGCGGACTTTTTTAATAAGTTTGTCTTCTTATTGTTTTTGCTCCTTGATACTTACCGAGCTTTGTTTTGCTTAGAAAGGTTAATTCTGCATTTTCTGAAACCGTAGGTCGGTCGGGTTTTTGTTAAAAAAATTCTAATACGAACGAAAGAAGAAGACACAAGGACAATAAACGCTCTTACGGCGCGGCTGTATTTCCTCCTACGTATAACATACACCTATAAGTAACTTCAAGGCAAGAATTATAACTTACTAGCTTCTGCCCGCCGCTTCGCCCGCGTGAATTTCGGTTTTTCACGAATCCCGAGGGAATCGTGGATTTCAGCGGGGTGATTACGTATCTCGTGACAGGTTTGCGACAGGCGTAAATCTCGCGATCATTGCTGTCAAACGTCACTTTTGCACACATCAAATTAGTATTATCTAAAATTCCTTGACAGCAATACGACAGCGACAATCTAAAATCTACCTATAGCTGTAGCTATACATTTCGGTTTTTTTCAAAATCCCGTGGGGACTGTGATTTTTTCCGGGATAAAAGGTAGCCTATGTGTTGAGTCAGGGCATAATCTATCTCCATTCAAAATTTTAGCCAAATCAGTTCAGTAGTTGTGGCGTCAAAGAGTTACGTGAGCTAGCTTTGAGAGCTAGGTCTCATCATTGATTTCGAACAGCCATGATTGTAAATTATCTTGCGAAAAAAAGATAGACACTAAATTGAACCCAAACTTCTCGGTCGACTTCAAATCTCAACAAACAACTCGGTCGATGTGCTGAACTTCAACAATTTCACATTGAAGGATTCTAAAGTGATGTACTAAACCGACGGTTCTCTTCTTCTCAGTCGATTTCTTCATTGCTGAAGTTCGTGTCTAGCATTACTTTGTCGCTCGTAGCACTATACTCTTCCACGTGTTCCTGTCCTCGGCTGTTCTAATGGCTGTAGGTATCGGCAGGCCGGTTAGATTTTTCACGATGTTTGACCAACGGGTAGGTGAGCGACCACGGGGCCTTTTCCCTTCGACCTGACCTAATACCACAAGCTTTTCTAGGTTATCAGGGTTTCTGCGAGCTATGTGTCCGAAATAACTTAGTATGCGCTGGAAGCAGATAGTGGATAGCCTTGTTGTTATTTCGAGCTCCTTAAGAATGGACACGTTGGTACGGCGTGCGGTCCATGGAATTCGCAACATACGCCTCCAACACCACATTTCAAAGGCGTCGATTTTCGCTCGTTCTTTCTGCCTTATCGTCCAGGATTCAGCCCCATATAGGAAGATTGAGAATACCAACGTACGCACCAGCCTCACTTTAGTTTTGCGGGATATGTTGCGGTCTTTCCATATCCTAGTGAGTTTAGTCATGGCTGCTTTGCCCATTTGGATTCTTCTAACGATCTCCTTCTCGCTGCCACCTTCGTTGCTGATAAGGGAGCCAAGATAAACAAACTGCTCAACAAATTCTAGGTCCATGAGTTCATTGGAGCGAATTAGCGTACCAGGTCTGTCTACTACCAACACCTTGGTCTTATTTTTATTAATACGTAGGCCAACTAATTCACTCTCTTTCTCTACTCTAGAAAGGAGTTCAGCCATTTCTTTCTCGGACGATGCAAACAGAGTAGTGTCGTCTGCGTATCTAAGGTTGCTGATTTTCCTACCACCGACAGATATTCCACCCTCCCACCCTTCCAGAGCTCGTCTCATGATGTTTTCACCGTAGATGTTAAAGAGAATCGGAGACAGAATACATCCTTGTCTGACACCCTTCTGCGGCTTGAAGGGTTTTGACAAGATGTTGTTCACCTTTACTTTTGTGTTTCCATCTTGATACAGGTTTGCGATAAGAAGAACGAGATGCAAAGGTACTCCCATTCCTGTCAAGATGTTCCATAGGCAATCCCACCTCACACAATCAAATGCTTTTGAGTAATCTACAAAGCACATCAACATTGGAATATTGAATTCTCGACATTTCTCAATTATCTGCCTGACATTCACAATTTGTTCCCTTGTCCCTCGTCCTATAACAAATCCTGCTTGCTCTACTGGAATCTGCCATTGTAGGAATGCTTTAAGACGCTCGTTTATGATGTACAGTAGAACTTTGCTTGCATGGGATATAAGCGCTACAGTCCTATAGTTTTCGCAGGATTTTGTTGAGCCTTTCTTGTGTAAGGGTATTAAGATGGATTCTTGCCAGTCATTAATCCATTCACCTGTTCTCCATATCTGATTGCATAGGCTTTGTAGAATGCAGACGCCTTTATCCCCTATGAGTTTCAGGTCTTCGGCAAAAATGCAGTCACTGCCGGCCGATTTATTAGATTTAAGTTTCTTAATAGCTAGCTCAATTTCGGATTTCAGGATGTCTGGTTCTTGCGGAATATCGGCGATGATGTGTCGAGGGTTTGTTGTTGGGGCTGCCTCATCTGCGTACAAGTTTTCGCAGTAGCCTCTCCACCGGTCTACCACCCTGTCAATTTCAGTGAGCAAACCCCCACATCCGTCTTCTATAGCCCATGTTTTTGCCTTGAAGTCCCGCGTTATAGATCTTATTTTCATAAAGAGATCTCGAGTGTGTATCTTTTGAGCGTGGTTCTCGATTTCAGTACATATGTCATTGAAGTATTGGTTTTTGTCTATTCGGCATCGACGTTGTACTTCTATCGATAGAGCTTTATATCGCTCACGGTTTTCATCACTTGAGATGTTTTTCAGTAGGTCTTTCCTTTTTTTGATTATGTCCCAGGTCTTATCTGATAACCATGAGCAGCGGGGTAAGTCATGCCTATCAATCTGGCTCTCTTTATGGGCTACGAGTAACATCTCCTTGATTTTCATCCACTTCTCGTTTACACTTAGGCTGTCATCCATCTGCACTCCCGTCACCACTTTTCGTTGGAAATGTGCCTTGAAGTTTTCCTGTTCTCCAGGTGTAAGTCTACGCATTTTTTTGTCGATACGACGGTGACATTTCTTAAGCTTGATGATCATTTTTGCGACCAACAGATTATGGTCACTTTCGCAGTCGGCACCTGGGTATGTTTTGGTGTTTATTATGCAAGATTTCCATCTTTTCGGTACGGCAATGTAATCGATTTGGTTTCTCATTCTGTCTCCTGGTGATTTCCACGTATATAGTCGCCGAGGATGATGTTGAAACCAGGTGTTCATTATGGACAACGAGTTAGCCGCGCAAAACTGTATCCAACGGTCACCTCTTTCGTTTCGCACTCCTAAACCAAAACGTCCAACAACATCTCTCAGGTGGAAGTCATACTCTGTACACCCAACTTTTGCATTCATGTCGCCTATTAGGATATTCACCTCTCTTTTAGGTAGCGAGTTGTAGGTGTCTTCTAACTGATTGTAGAACGCTTCAATATCTGCCTCACTAGCAGTGCTCGTAGGAGCGTACACCTGTATGATGTTCATACGACATGGCTTTGTGTTGAGTTTCATAGTAATTATACGGTCGCTGACAGGGTTGTATCCGAGAACACATTTATCGATTTCAGGTGTTACAGATATTGCTACGCCTTTACTAGATTCGTTATCGGGGCCGGAAAAGTATACGGTGCGCCCTCTACTCGTTTTGTAGAAACCTGATCCTCTCATATGAGTTTCGCTGAGGCCTAGAATGTCTAGCTTATAGTCCTGTTGTTCCTTGCCGACGGTACAAACAGTTTTAAGATAAAAAGTCTTCAGTGTGACCCTACGCTTAAATACCGAGAACAACTAGCACGAAGAAATATTTCGAATGAGTGACTCATCCGCAAACTCAGCCCAATATAGTACGAATACGTGAGGACTAATGAAAGAGAGCAAAAATAAAAAAAAGTGTCGCAAAATGAGCAAAAATATCCGTATATTACACACCCTCGACAGGAACGGCAGCGGAATAAAAAGATATCTTCCTAAAACGTCATTACGCTCGTAGCGTCCTAGCCCCGCCGTCCCCGGGCGCGTCTCCCATACAAAATACTTTAAGCGGAAACCCCATACGCATCAAGACTCCCAACAATGGAGTATCTCACCATCGCGAGTAATAAAGGCACGGTGCGCCCACATTAAAATCTTATCCCTTTCTTAAATAAAAAATTCACGAAAAAATAAAGAGAGGATGCCTCCCCTCTATTATTCGACTCACCCCAGTCTACCCTCCCGGTTGTTACAGTGTACAACCGCCCGTTCGTATCGGGGTTATCGTTCAAAGAAAATCTAACTCTAACATGTAGGGTACAAAGTTACAATTGCCTCGACGACCCGATACATTCGAAGAATCGATTGTGGGCCTCGCATCTCGCATAATAAAGTCGATATTCCTTTATGTTGCAGTCCGGGAAGGATAGAGGAAACTCGGCTCAGTCGGTACAGTGTGGTATTTGAAAATGAGATGCAGCGTGGAGGGTGGCTCGGGGGGAGGAGGGTCTCTCGAAATCCGAATTACCGGGGCGTGGGTAATGATTTTCCCGGGCTGAATTATGCCCGGTATCGGAGACGAATTGGAGACTCGAATTGAATGTTCTTTTTAGAGGGCGATGAGGGAAATCGATAACTGGATATAACCGGTTTAATTTTATTATGTCGGCGTGTTCATGCGATTTTATGAAATAGGTAGATGAACGTTTAAAAGTACTGCATGGACTGTATTAGACTATAAACATGTGTGTAACAAATTACCTATTGGTATTAGTTAAGTATGTAATTTTCTATAACAAAAATATGAATTCCTATTGATTAAACATCAACCTTTCAATTATTCCCATTTACTACCATTACCTACCCGATATAATTCTGTCGCTCCTATCATTCACCGGTGACTCTTACTCGTATGTATACTGTATAGGTTTTGTATTGGATAAAACTTAAACTAGGACAGGCACTGTCTTTTTGTCGATATGAATAGCTCTATTATTTGCAAGATTTTTTTTAAAGAATACATATTAGCCATGCTGAACATGACTAATATGTACCTTTCCCATCCAAATAAGCGGTAGGCTCGTGCTACGAGTGGGTACGACAGTAGTGTAACGACTGGGGTTTGAACCATCGACCTTTCAATTTTTCAATCCACGCCAACGACCGTTGCGCTATTGAGGCTCTGATGGTGGAACAGTGTAAAAAACAAAAATAGACGCCTAACGAACCACGGCAATTTTTTAAGGAAAAGCAGATATCAGAATACCCTACATTTCTATGCATGGAAGCACGAGTTAGATAACGCCATCTGGCGGGGCGATCGCTCACGACTGTATATTTTGTTTAATATTGGAAAACTGAAGGGTAGGCACTGTAGGCAGTGCCTTTTACCATGTATGAATTGCTCTATAGTAGATACCTATAGCACATATCTGTAATATTATTACAACAATACATAAATAATTAATATTCTACGCATACACGAGACGACTAGACGAACCATGTTTTTGAGAAAAGCAGACTTATCGAAACCCAAAATATCTCCATGGGAGTACCTACGTATAACGTCATTGGAAAACTTAGGGGTAGGTAGTGTATTTTTGCCTGTATTAACTGCTCTATGAACAGTCACAGTCATACGAAAAACAATACGAAAATTCGCAACCACGAGAAGCCTAGACGGACCACGCTAATTTTTTATTTTTTGAGAAAAGCAGACTTATCAGACCACCATACATCTCTATGGGAGCACGAGTGAGATAACGCCATCTGGCGGGGCGATCGCTCACGACCGTACGTGTGTCTGATACGCCGTGGCGATACGTTATGGCGTATAATTGGGGTTACGTACGGGTACGTCTGGGCACGGGTTACGGGGCATGCACACTATAGTTGGGACATTACAAATGTGCGAACTGAGCCGTCAACCCGCATTGGAGCAGCGTGGTGGGTCGAAGCTCTAAATTCCTCTCTCCTATAAGAGAGGAGGCCTGTGCCCAGAAGTGGGACGTGCTGTAGTGGTGGTGGTGGAACTGAGCCATAAAACATTACGATCATAGGATTGAGAGGGCTCTCCCTCGCTCTTTATTTCTTTCTTAGTGAACTTTCCGTACCTTTACAGCCCCCGCACACTGGACCACTAGTGGCGGCGACTAGTGGTCGCCACAAGTCGCGGAAGAGATTTTTCCCGAAATGTATGAAAAATTTCTCCCGCGACTTGTGGCCCAGTGTGCAGGGGCTATTACCATTGATAAAGTATTCTGTAATACCTACTACAAAAATTACATAAAATAACAGCAAATACTGCTGATGTGATAGCCTAAAAGCTGTGATAGCCTAGTGGTTAGGAAAAAGCTGTGATAGCCTAGTGGTTAGGACGACCGACTTCTAATCGGAGGTCGTGGGTTCGATCCCGGGCACGCACCTCTAACTTTTCGGAGTTATGTGCGTTTTAAGTATTTAAATATCACTTGCTTTAACGGTGAAGGAAAACATCGTGAGGAAACCTGCATGCCTGAGAGTTCTCCATAACGTTCTCAAAGGTGTGTGAAGTCTGCCAATCCGCTTGGCCAGCGTGGTAGACTATGGCCAAAACCCTTCTCACTCTGAGAGGAGACCCGTGCTCTGTAGTGAGCCGGTAATGGGTTGATCATGATGATGATGATGACTGCTGATGAGTGATGGCCACGACTTTGTCTTAAAAAATGTTTTTATTTGTTTTTTTCTCTTTTTCACCAATTTAGGGCGTCTTATTAGTATACAATTATTTCTTAGTGCACCTCTAGAGACCTACTCTTCTAGGTCCACTCGTTTTTTCTGAGCGTTGTCTGTCTGTCAGTCAAGTCAGCCACTATAAAAGGCATATGTTCGTTGATAAACAAATGGAAGATTTTGTGGTCCAGACTCCAGAGATAGTAACGATAAAAATTACGATGACGCTAATTTGGCTCTGAACTGAAGTAAACACGATGTATCATGTAATTAAGAAGATAAGCAAAGGTTTTCAATTCAAGTACCTAAACAATTTGTAAACGTTTTTTACCCGACTACGGCAAAGCCAAAAGGAAGCATTATGATTTTAGCAGTATGTATGTGTATATGTATGTATGTTTGTGGCCGATTTTTGTATGAGATTCTGTGTGTGCCGCCGTAGCGCCTAAACTACTGGACCGATTGTGACGAATAAGGTGTTATGGTCCGGGTGACATAGGCTACATTTTATTTACGAAAAAATCGAGAAGTTGAGAAGTGAGAGAAGTTGAAGCAAGAGACCTTCGGCTTTCTAGATTATTAAATTAGTTTCGAATAGACATAACAGATGGCGCCTATAGCTGCTTGCTTCCCGCGCTTTCTGCACACTAAATTATTATTAAATTATTAAGCATAGTCGGGTTTTAGTTTACGAACTTTACACTTGTTAACCTATTGAAATAATGAGAATTTTCTTGTTTCTCGATTTTTAACCCCCGACGCAAAAACAACGGGGTGTTATAAGTTTGACGTGTCTGTGTGTGTGTGTGTGTGTGTGTGTCTGTTCCCCTGTAGCGCTCAAACGGGTGGACCGATTTGAATGCGGTTTTTTTTGTTTGAACGGTGAATTAGTCGAGAGTGTTGTTAGCTATGTTTGATGAAAATCGATCCAAGATGGCCGCCGCTACAAAATGGCGGATTACATATTTTTTAACAACTCCCGTAATATGGGTATCAAATGAAAGGGCTTGACTAGTAGAATAGCACTATGAAAATCCAAGATGGCTGCCGCCAGAAAATGGCGAATGTCGGGGGTTTTTATAATTTTTTAATTTATACTTGTACTATTTATCCCCATGTGTACATGTAGTCCCCTACTAAGAAATTATCTTAAGAAATTCGAACTCTAGAGGTGTCAGGTATGGAACGGAGTTTGTAAGGGAGAAGAAAAAAACCGCAGGCAACAGCTAGTGTTATAGAGACGAAAGTGTTATTATTTATGTAATGAAATGGCGCATAAATGATAAACTGCTATATTATAAGTTATGAGAGACCATGATAAGTGGACGTTCAATAACAATATGCAATTAATGAACTATCTATAATTAATTCCTTATCAAAACCGACACAATTGTTTTACGGAAAATTACTATTCTCTTATAGATACGTAGGTACTTCATAATATATTATGCACATAAAATACAGGAATAGACCCTGATACTATAATTTTAAACTAATTATGCTAATTATAATAAATTTTAAACTAATTATAATAACTATCTACCTATTTGTTTTCCGAATATTCTAGTAAAATAAAAGCAGAGGTGTTTATATAAAATTTTTAAAAAATTTTATCTTAGCTAACCAGACGAAGGAGTGATAGATATAAATTATTTCTAAGATTTGTGTAAAATATTTTTTTTAAAGTACTTTAAGCTAAATTTTTTAGAAAGTAAGTAATGTGTGTTAGAATTTCTGAATGTTGACTCTTGATAGAAAGAAAAATATTATTGATTTGTCAAAAAAAAAGATAAAAATAAAGAGCTAATTGTCAATCCACATTAAGACTTGTGTACAATACATTGTTTTCAGATTCTTTGAATTTGAAAATAAAAAAAAATATAACCGAAACGCGGTCAAATTTTAAACCGGAATAAAACATTTCATTTACAAATCCCGCGTCGCGTCGGCACGGAGCGTGAGCGACCCCGAAATTGCCGGCCGCATTCACCCAGACAAAAGCCGTGAAAGCAAAAAGAAAATTTCCATCGCATCCCCTCCCCCATTTTCCCGCCCCCGCGGAGGCGGCGTCGTGGGGGTGGCTCCACGACAGAGAAGCGACTTTGAAAATTTCATAGAAAAGAATGAGACGGCCGCACGTGCACCTGTTGCGTTTCGAGGTTCATATTTTCGCGGTATCTTTTTTTACTTTTCTTCCCGCGTTCTTCTATGGAAGTGTGTATAGGGTGTACTTGGGTTAGGTATCGAACGGTATCGACGGGTGCGGCATTCGATTTTTGAAAGACGAACTCTAAATTTAAATTCATTAGGTAGGTACTACAGTTATTAAGGTTAACTGACCATAACGTTCAAGAGAGGTCACTGAGCCCATAATTAGGTAGGTTTAGTGTAGTTAGTAGGTTCGATATGAATTTAATTAGCACATTCCAGGACAACGGTAGGGACTATGATTAAAATTGTTTCATAAAGCGTACTTCTTTCCAGGGTTGTCGCTTTTGTGAATGTATTTAAAAGTAATAAAATGATGATTTCTCCTCCTACGTGATGAAACTGACATAATATATTGTAACTATTTTTATCTATTCAAATTAAATCTTTACAAAATGGTTAGGGTTGCTAATTTTGCTGATGATAACGATATATAAATGAAAATGAGATTGAAAATTAATTAAATAAAAAGTACATTTACTACAATTGTAGAGCTTTAGCTTAAATACTAACATATTTTTAAATGTGAAGAAGAGAGCTACTCTAATGATTCTAATAGATAAGTACCCATACAGCTTTTGACATCTTACTAATGGGCATAGGTCTCCTCTCTTACAGGAGGAATACGCGGGAATCGAACCCAGGGCCTCGTGATCCATGTCGTCGATGATGCTAACCGCAAAACCAACGAGGTCATTGTGTGGACTACACATCACTACATAGTATAAAACAAAGTCGCTTTCTCTGTCCCTATGTCCCTATGTATGCTTAAATCTTTAAAACTACGCAACGGATTTTGATGCGGTTTTTTTTAATAGATAGAATGATTCAAGAGGAAGGTTTATAAGAAGAAAAATTGGACCCGGTAGGTGGCGCTAATAGCGGGCAGGACGACGTCTGCCGGGTCCGCTAGTAATAAATAAATAACTTTATTTTCATTAAGGTGACAACCCTGAACAAGGTGCCACACATCAACACATTCAAAAATATACCTCATCACATAGCTTATAAAATTCAAAATCCAATAACACAAACAGAGCGCATCGGCAGGATGGAAGACAGAAATAAAAATTGTTTGTGTTACCGTTTCCGGCGGGTCCCGGGTTCGATCCCGGACACGTGGTGGATATTACGGGGAAATAATCCAATAAAAATAGTCTTACACGATTGGATTACGATGTGGTATATCTCGGTCTGTCTGTTTACTAGTTTATTAATAATACGTGAATGGATCGTGTTTTCTTATTCAGAAACAGACGTACAGGCGGCCTTATAGTGTAAATCTTAGTAAAGGAGGGAGTATTTTAACCGACTCCAAAAAAAGGTTTTCAAATCGACACGCAGGTATGTATTATAATATTATTACCTATTGGAACCGCAATATGTTCACATAATTCACATGATAATCTATTAGGACTTTTAAACAAATAATATACAAAATGTTACAGACGTATGTAATTATTATGTATTGTACCTACCTATATGTATGTGTGTTTGCCCATGCATTTCTCCGAAACTATTATTATGTTAACACTGACAACATAACATTATGTAGGTATAGCTACTTTATAATCAAATAATTATAATCATTACAAGCGCAAAATCAATAAAAAATATACGAAATGCAGGTTTCCCAGGCTCAAATATACCTAACATAATATCTACGGTAGATATATATACCCATGGAAAATCAGAAACTGTCGTCGGGTGCGAAACACGAAATTACACTGTGTTCTCACGTTGACACGATAACAAGATAAACACTACAAGTTTGATATACCTACTTACATAATATTATTATATCGCATGTTTGACTTTTTCCAAATCTTGCACGGATTAAGGGCGCCTACATACGGAATTCACACGGTCTCAAAACATCACTGCATACTATACTTTAAAGTCAGCATATGCCGTGCCTGTCACTTTTGACCTTTTCAAGTTGGTCTTGAAAAAATATTGAAGTATTCATTATTATTATTAGAGGGAGTGTAACTTGAAGAAGACGATACGGTCTTTTTGCGGTCAAAACTTACTCACTCATTATTACCTATATTGACATTGATTTATAAAAAACCTTTGGGGTAGAATATGCCTACATCATTACTGAAGCAACATAACCTAAATTATGTACATCCCGATATTACGAAGGATTAAATTTTAAAAATGTGGGATGGGGATGATAAGAAAGTTTACCCGGCTGGGTTTTATCTGGGTCGTTAGAACATGCCCTGATCTAATAAATTCCTAGTAACTTTAGTTTAAGTTGATCATATCTATAATATAATAAAACCTTAGAATAAATAGGCAAAGAAAGGCAGTCGTCGACGCGGCGATAAGCCGTTTTTAGCAAGCCTAAAAGGCTATCGTCGCGTCAGTGCTCAAGGTACTCATGCGCTTGTGTGCGTGTCGGCAAATGTAATTACAGGGCACACATGGGTTGGTTTATAGCTTACGTTTCGAGTGGAAATTTGTTAGAAACTTCCATTCTAAGCGTAATAGTTCGATGAATAAAACTGTAACAGATCCAATTCTGTACATTGAAGATATTTTGAAAATTTTTATTGGAGGGCACTCTATAATCAATACTGAAGCCAAAACTGCAATTTTTTTCATTTTTGTCTGTCTGTCTGTCTGTCAGTCTGTCTTTCTGTCTGTCTGTCTGTCTGTCTGTCTGTCTGTCTGTCTGTCTGTCTGTCTGTATCTTGGCCGCGCATCACGCCGGAACTACTGAATGGATTCGAATGAAACTTGGTACGATTTGAGTTTATACTCCGAGGTAGGACATAGGATACTTTTTATCCCGAAATTCAGCACGGTTCCCTTGGGAGAGGGAATGAAAGTTAAAACGTGTATTTAGCTGTAATTCATTAACGCGTTGTTAGATTTCACTCATTCTTTTTTTGTTAGAAAGGTAGTACTTTATGTATTGTCCCGTAAATATTTCAAGGTCATAGATTTTTTAGTTTAGAAATGACAGACATTACAATCCTCAGTATTGGGTTCAAATAACTTGGGACCCGGATCTTTGAACGTACGGCTTATTTTAAACTGGTGTGCGTTTAAATTTATGTTTGTGAGTCTGTCTATTTATTCCAGCTAATCTCCGAAACGGCTGGATCAATTTTAATGGAATTTTTAAACACGCGAACGAAGTCGCGGGGGTCAGCTAGTTTAAGAATATAATTATAGGTACAATAAATTATATTAATTATGTAACAAAATTTCGTTAATTTACAACTCATCACATTTATTATCTTTACGCAGACATTTTCACAAATATGGTGTTCCCTATATAGCCGCTCTTGACGCTTTTTCCTTTTAGTCAGCTCGCCGCGTCTAATTGAAAGTCCTTTAATCGAAAGAATATTCACCAATAGAGAGAGAGCGTTTCTCGGCAAAGGTGCCTATATACATATTAATACTCTAGGCCACCCGTGCGAAGTTGAGTCAGCTACTAATTGACATGTTAATGATTCGCAATCGCAGAGTGAATGTTTTTAATTTGATTCCTTTCTCAACTCTCTCGCGACGATAAATCACGAAGCTTTAATTGAATCACACGAAGCGTGCGGAGTGTACAGACGCCCTTATTGCTTTAAGTTGTCGATACACGTTAAATTACTTGACGTGTGATGAGAATGTGATAAGACGTGATTAGATAACTCGGTTATGTTCTCAGTCATAAAGCTGAGGTGCTGACCTGCTATTTGTTTAATGATTTACCGTTTTTATAGGATTTGTTGTTGTTTGTCTCTCGTCTCGACTGAATCGTCTGACTCCTCTAGGTATATTATAACTTTATAAGGCCCTTTGTTAACACGCCGTGGAAACTGACGTTTTATATGGATAAGGCCCCAGTTATAGAAGAGTCAGACGAGTTTATCTCTATCGCGCCCCATACAAATGAAGTTTACGTCTTATTTCAGTGTTAACCCAACAAACTCAATTAAATTTTGTAGACACGTATGTTGTTTGTCAGATTTCCGTAAAAGAACGAAGTTTTACACCGACTCAAAGATTTAGTATGTAAATGTTTGAGCTCATGTAACTTTAAAACGGCCGGGATTTTTTTGAATGTTGAGTTTGAGAACCCAGACAATTTTCTTTATAATACAACAGTAGGTTTGAATCTTCTAAAAGTAAATATATAAATAGCTACTTGTTCTTTGGAGAAAAAACTGTTTAACTCAAAATCGATGAATCGTCTACTGTACTCACCATAGAGACGGGCAGTGGATGCGCTCCACCATTGGGGTAGGGGTACGGCGCCATGAGGTAGCCCATGTTGAAACTCGCCGCTGGGTGAGGCTCGAATTTACCTGCGAAAGGTGAAGATAATATTAAAGACTAACTGGTACCTTGACATATTGTACAGACACCGATTGCAAGTCGATTGAAAAATTGCAGTTTGGATAATTGCAGATTGCAGCTGACACATTTGCATCGAAACTGTCTTACAGACTGCGGCGCAGTTTGAACGTGCATTTCTATAAAGGATCGGTGACCAGTTGATATGAAGGTCACCAGTTGCAATAGAGTTGCAGTAAATTCTGAAGTCGGCACGCTATATAAAAGTATGCTACGCTAAGTAGGTACGCTATGTATAGGATACTTGCGTAACAACTTTAGGGACACCATATACGAGGAGGTACATAGTAAAGACATAATATACCTACCTACTTAGTGTGCACTGTAGTGTGTAGGTGTAGGAACAACTAGTTTTTCTTGTGGCGCAGACAGAGCGAGCGTGTGGTGGGCGTGACGCAGACGGCAAATTGCGTCGAGTCATTTAGCGCGCGTAATTGTGCGCTACCGTACGCCGCCGAGCCGGCCGCACCGGATTCATATGTAGTAGCTACGAGTAGACATGAACTAGATCTTTTGTGTCTCTCAGTGGGCTAACAGTGCCACAGATGACAGAACCTACTGTAGTAGTACATACCTATCGAACAGTACCGCGACTGACACCGCACGGCGCACAATCTTAAACCTGGTCGGCTGCACCCAATTCATACGCGTGTAGATTACGGGTAGATAATGAACTAGATCTTTTGTGTCTCTCAGTGGGCTAACAGTTTAGATCTGAAATCGGTAGCGCAGGGAACGAGCGAAAGGGTGGAGGCAAGAAACTTAGTCACGCGCATGCTAAAAAATGAAGAGGAGTGGCATAAGTACGCCCAGATGATAAGGGCAATTATCATGCGCAAAGAGAATAGAGAACGAGAAGAGAAGAAGAAAAAAGAGTAAAAAAGTGGTCAGCACGAAGTAATGCAACTGCGGTTCCGTGCTGATCAAGAGGACAAGGGGAGGTTGTTTTAGTCCGTGCAAGTCGGACATGCCCTGCCAACAGGCAGAAGTCCGGAGGGATTTTTTCCTCCCCAGAAAAAAAAAAGTGGGCTAACAGTGCCACAGAACCTACTGTAGTAGTATATATACATACCTATAGAACAGTACCTCGACTGACAGCGCACAATTTTAAACAGGTGGACCCAGAAATAAAGAAGGAAATGTTTCTTGATTACCCATAGAGTTTCAATATGGAAGAATTTCTTTAAATTCCATTTAAAAAAGGTGTGGAAAACTAGTGGTAATGTTAGTAGGTATGAGGCAACTTTTTTTGTAAACTTAAATCCACCCGGACTAAGTTACGGGCATTATTAGTTATACCTACTTTAAAAAAACAACTAGGTGATCCGTCTCGGCTTCGCACGGGAACTAGACTAAATTGGAATGTAGTAAGTACTGTTACAGCTGATTAATGAAGAAACGGCTAAACTATACCTGCAGGACTAACCAACCCTGTATTTAAATTGTATAAGTATGGGTATCTTTACATACGTAATACGTACCTACATTAATGTGCGCTAGTTTTTAAAGTTGAGTGATAAATGTCAATTTTAATGGCCTTTACTAAAAGGAAATGAGTTTGATAGCATCCATGCACTTAGATATGCCAACAAATTGTTCCAATTTATTCATACTAAACCAGTTCAACAACTGGCCCGCGGCTCGGGCCAAAAGCCCCTAAACTATACTTTTCAAATTACAACGCACATATTTAAAACATTTTAGTAAATAGTAGAGTTGGGACTTCCGAATCCTCTGTGCGTGGAATAAAGTCGGCTGCCGACCTAGTTTGGGGAAAGAAGTTGGCATGTGTGTAGATGTTATAAGGCAGGTGGTTATTAAACATCGATTGGTAATTATTATAATTAACGACACTAAAAAGTTATTAGGCTGTTTCATCCATTTCAACTAAATGATAATAGTGCTAATTCCATGTAAATATACGCAACCGATTAACTGGCAAATTATAGACAAGTTTTTATATTATAACTAGTTTTCGCATGCGAATAGGTACTACCTACATACTTTTGCATTTACATACAACAAATAAGTTTATTTGCGGTCGTTTTTAAAAATATTACGAATTCGTCGTTATCTCTAAATTTCGACTTTGATCGAGTTGGTTAATCTCAGAACCACGTAAATGCATTAATGTATATTGATATTAATAAATATACTATATTGCACTAATGATATGTTCATTACGAATGTTAGATATTCATGTGGGGATAAAAGTGTAGAGGAAGACCAAAGAAAAGGTGGATGGAGAGTGTGAAGGACGATATGCGTGTCAAAGGTGATGAATGAGGAGATGGTGACGATAAAAGGGGGTGAATGATGCGTTGATGTAGGTATAAATAATAGAAGTGGGTGGAAGAAGAAGACATTGTGCCCACTCCACATAGCGCGGGATAAGGAGCGGAAGAAGAAATGATTATTATGACCTACCGATTCACGCGTGTGCAAGTAGAAATTCCCTATTACCGTAGCAATTTTGGATAATACGCCCCTGTTCCATGTCAACATTATGTTGGCAAACTCTGTGCAAACAGCTTTTTAGGTACAACAGAGACGAAAACGACAACAATGAACTGTACAATTATTCCTCTAAAATTGTCCTACAACAAGAGATAAAGTTCGTAAACTAAAAACCCATTGACGTCACCTCCTAATAAACTAATATTAGGAGGTGACGTCAATGCCTGGAGCCCTTGGTGGGGCAGTAAAAGCGAAAACCATCGAGGAAAAGCAATGATGGGCATAATTGATGAAATGAATATGCATATATTAAACGAACGGTCGACTCCGACCTTTTATATAATAAGAAACAACATAGAATACAAAAGCAACGTTGATATTACAGCTTGCAGTCAGGAAATTATTACTAAAATAGAAGATTGGAAAGTAGATATTGGGCTAACCAGCGCAGATCACAATGCAATTACATATTCATTAAACCTTAACAAACCAATAACAAAAAGATCCTTTAAAACTACACGTAAGTACAACACAAAAAAAGCAAATTGGCAATTATTTAGACTAGAATTAAAACACAATTTAATCAGTAAAAATATTACAATGGAAGAAATAGATAAAATAGATACAAAAGAAAAATTAGAACAAATAGTTGAGAATTACACAATATGTATTTCAGATACATGCCAAAAAACTATACCAAAGAAAAACAATAAAACAAAGTATACATTACCTTGGTGGACAGATGAGCTGGAAAACCTGAAAAAAAACATGACAACAAAAAAAAGGAGGATCTCTTATGCAGCACCACGACGAAAACAGTGCGTTATTGATGAATATCTGCAAGCTAAAAAAACATATGAGCTAATAGCTTCCGAAGCACAAATAACAAGTTGGAAACAGTTTTGTGGAGCACAGGATCGTGAAAGCCTATGGGATGGGGTTTATAGAGTGATACGTAAGACTACAAGGAATCATGAAGATCAACCACTAATGAAAGAGGGAAAACAATTAAATCCAGAAGAGTCAGTTGAATTATTAGCAGAAACATTTTTTCCCAAAGATTTTACAGAAAACGATGATCCAGGACACACAGAAATAAGAAAGAAAGCCGAAAAAATGGAAGAGTACATACAAAACGATAAGCAGGATCCTTCCTTCACAAGTGATGAATTAAGATACATCACCAGTACTTTTAATGCTAAGAAAGCCCCAGGCACCGACGGACTCTCCGCGGACATTTGTGCAGAAGCAATCAGAACAGAGGAAGAAATCTTCTTAGGAATAATGAACAAGTGTCTCAAATTGTCGTACTTCCCAATATTATGGAAAGAAGCCACGGTAATAGTCCTCAGGAAACCTGGGAAGACGGATTATACACAGGTCAAATCGTATAGACCTATTGGACTATTACCAATTCTCGGCAAAATATTGGAGAAGTTGATAATAAGAAGAATTCGGTGGCACGTATTGCCTAAAAGTAATCCAAGGCAATACGGTTTTGTTCCACAACGCAGCACAGAGGACTCTCTCTATGACCTGATACAACACGTACGCAATAATCTAGACGGTAAACTAATTAGTGTAGTTATATCATTGGACATAGAGGGAGCCTTCGATAGCGCGTGGTGGCCCGCAATAAAAAATAGGCTAATTGAAAAAAAATGCCCACAAAACCTTCGAAAGATCGCAAACAGTTATTTCCATAACCGTAAAGTGTGCGTTCGCTATGCTGACAGAGAATACACCACGGAAACATCAAAGGGATGTGTACAGGGGTATATTGGGGGGCCAACTTTTTTGAATTTATTACTCGATCCTCTGTTGGACGAGATAGAAAAAAATGGAGTACATTGCCAGGCTTTTGCAGACGATGTCGTTCTGGTCTTTTCCGGAAATTCAGTTCCCAATATTGAAGGACAAGCAGCGCGGGTACTCGCCCGGGTGTATGAGTGGGGTAAATCAAATAAGCTAAAATTTGCGCCACATAAGACCTGTGGCATGGTAATTACCAGGAAATTAAAATATGATACCCCACGCATACGCATGGGTGATGCTACAATAGAACTGGCAGAAGAAATCAAAATTCTGGGATTAATTATTGACAAAAAACTTACTTTCAAGAATCATGTAAAATATATATGTACAAAAGCATTAAACATTTATAAACCCTTAGCTCGATCTGCTAAAATTCGTTGGGGACTGGGACCGGAGATTATCAGAACGATATACGTGGCGGTGATAGAACCAATAATTCTTTACGCGGCCAGTGTATGGGCATCAGCTGCGAAGAAACTATACGTAAAAAACCAGCTGAATTCAATCCAAAGAAGCTTTGCATTAAAAATATGCAAAGCATATAGGACTGTATCATTAACCGCAGCTTTGTTATTAGCGAAACTGATACCACTAGATCTCCGCGTACAAGAATCGGCAGAATTATATCAAGCAAAGAGAGGAAAGCCTCAAGCAGTAATAGATGATAGGACTGTTGAAAAAAGAATCTGCTTCCTTAAAGCACCACATCCGGCACATGAAATAATACACGATTTTAAAATATTGGAAGATATGAGCGCTGAAACAATCGAGAGGAACGATCTGACAGGACTAAGAATATTCACCGATGGAAGTAAGGTAGATGGCAAAGTAGGTGCAGCCCTGTCTTGCTGGAAAGACAGGGATGAAATATTGATACAAAAGTTTCATCTCGAGTCTTACTGTAGTGTATTTCAGGCCGAGTTATATGCCCTCTTCCACGCCACAGAAATGGCAACAAGAGCTACAGAAAATACGGTGAATATCCTTAGTGACTCAAGATCCGCATTGGAACTGATCAGGAGTCCCACCACTTATCATCCTCTGGGCTTTATGGTTAGAGAGAAATTAAGAAAGGCTAAGGATCAAGACAAAGATGTGCGCCTGTACTGGGTAAGAGCACACATTGGAATCGAAGGAAACGAAAGAGCAGACTATCTAGCAAAAGAGGCAGCAAGAGCAAACACAACAGTGGATTACGACGCGTGCCCAATCTCTTATATAAAGAGGATGATAAGACTGGCATCGGTTCAGCAGTGGAGCCAGCGGTATATGGAAAGTAATACCGCGGCATTGACGAAGGTGTTCTTTCCGAATGTAATCGACGCTTACAAGACGCTGAACAAAATAAAACTTACACCGACACTTGTGCAGATGTTAACAGGTCACGGCGGATTCGGACAGTATCTATACCGATTTAAATGTAAAGACCAGCCCGCCTGCGACTGTGATGATCAATCAGAGGAGTCGGTCCTACATATTCTAATTGAATGCCCTAAATTTAGCAAAAAACGGATGGAGCTGGAACACTCAATAGAAAACAACATAAATATAGAAACTATACCCGCCATTATAGCCAGCAGGAAAGTAAATGTAAAGTTTTTAAAATTTTGCGAAGAAATAGTAATTAAAGTAAGATTAAGAAACAACACTAGAAGAAGTTAATACTCCTCTAGGTAATTCATACCTAAAAGAGTATTAAAGTTGATTATAAAAATGTAAATAGCTGATAATAAAACTAGTAAGTGTAAAAAAAAAAAGGTAAAAATCAATAGAAGTAAGAAAATATGTATACCTATATTATTTAAGATAATATATTCATATACATAAAGACATAAGATGATATTGTATACAGCACAACAATAAATGACATGCTAAAAAAAACAGAGCTGCTCATTTTCGTCCAACAGAGTAAGGCAACAAAAAAAAAAAGAATGCAAGCCATGTCAGCTATCAAAGGTCTCCGATCATCATGTCGGAGGACAAATAGATGGCATACATAAAAAAAAAAAAACTAAAAACCCATTTTTTCGCATATAAAATGAAGCCTATGTCACCCGGACTATAACAACAAATCAATAGACTACGTACATATGTACATACATACATACATACATACATAGACTGCTAAAAATTAAAATCATAACCCTTTTGGCTTTGCCGTAGTCGGGTAAAAAAGGTTCGCGACTCTTTATTTCTATATTCTAATAATATCAAAAATACTTACCTTTAAGAACTATAATCGAAAGTCAAAAATCTGTGAATAGTTTGATAAACATTTATTTTGCTATCTCATTTTATAGTCTCTCGAAAATAATTATTAATCTACATCATAATAATTAAGCAAATTTTGTGTAATTCTTTGAATACAAGGATAATGTCGATTATACATTATTATCGTCAATATTATCATATTATCTCCGTGATAATGTTATCATTAATATCAGGGCCAAGATTTACGTCACTACATTTTTTTTATATTAAGTACTTATACTACAACCAATCTTGGTAAAGGTATTATTTTTTTGAAGTCTATTTATTGTGAATTGTATTAAAATTAAATTTTTACACAATTTTTATTTTGTGTTAATATAAAAAAAGATATATGAATTTAAATGCGAAACCCATCTGTCTGTTATTTTAATTTTAAGATGTTATGAAAGTTAGGTACAATAAAAAGTTGATGCAATTTTTTTTTACCGTAACTAAAATTATATTTAGGCACCTATCTACTTGCACCGTAGATAGTAATTAAAGGTACTTTGTGTATCTTATTATATTTTAATGAGTCCTGGATGCTGCTTCTATGTGATTTGAGGGAATACCTACAATAAAAGTTTGATGAAATTCCTACTACTTGGTACTGGTAGTATGAATGCGAAAGTCAGTCTGTATGCCTGTTACCCTTTCACAGCCAAACCACTGGATGGATCTTGATGTTTAGCATGTACATAGCTTTCATCCTGCCTTTTTTTCAGACTTTTTTTGGTGGAAAATCAAAGTGTTCCCACGGAATGACGAAGAACAAAAGTTAACCCCCAGACCATAGAGTAGTTACACCAGAGTCATAGAGTAACGAAACATTTCAACGACATAACACTCGTAAAATAATTCTCCCATAAAATCTATAGTAAGCAATATTTCTCGGAATGTCTTACGCGGTGGGTCCTAAGCCTAAACAAATATTGACCGGTCCGTGTAATGTGAGGTAACGACATGTGTACACACGTTTTTGTGTGTTTGTGTGCGTTGTGAAAGCTACACCGATTTACGGAGGTGCTACTGGCTATGTGGGGGAAATTATTACGTTAAAGAGAAGTCACCCCCGTGCACTCCTGAGCGCGGACCACACAAACGAAGTTTGATGCTTATTCTTATGTAATTAGCAGTGATGTAAAAAAAACTCAGCGAATAAACCCTGTGTGGTTTAGCTGAGGTTTTAAAGGTTTAGAAAAAGAAATATTGTTCATCTAGAAATCTATCTCCTATACATATAATAAAATCGTAGACTTGCCGTATCGGTACATTGAAGATTTTTGCAAAATAATAACTGGGGGATGTTAGTGATAAGTAATAGAACGTAAAAATGCCATTTTTGAAATTTTTGTCTGTTTGTCTGTTTATCTGTTTGTCTGTATGTTTGTGCGCGCATCACGCAAAATTTACTGAACGGATTGAAATGAAACTTGGTATAAGATTTATGTTCATACTAAGGAGTAACATATAGGATAGTTTTTATCCCGAAATTCAGCACGGTTCCCTTGGGAGAGGGGATGAAAGTCAAAATGTGTACTAAGCTGTAATTCATTAACCCGTGGTCCGATTTCTTTCATTCTTTTTGTTAGAAAGGAGATACCCTTAAAGATTACCGGGTAATCTCTCAAAGGCTGTATCGATTTTGATGGGACTTTCAGTGGCGGATGTTTACATTTTTATCTACCTCAACATCCACCAGTGAACTTTTAACAGTTTTTAGCAAGGTATAAGCTCAAAAGAGCTTAAGAAAAACAAAAAGTTCCCACGGGATTTTTAAAAACCGATGTCCACGCGAACGAAGTCGCGGGTATCCGCTCGTTAAATAATAATAATTAAAAAGAAATTTAGATAGTAACCAATCAAAATCTGTTTGTCTGTGGTTTCACATATTTCCTTATTCCTATTGAAAATATATTGTAGTTTCAAAGTTAACCGTGCTCAAAGATTATAGAACAGAACAATCATAGAACAGAATAATATTCTATGATATTATTTGAACCCGTGTAACTTTGAGTCACGGCGCGGCGCGGCGGTGACTGTTGTAAAACAGCAAAAAACCTATCGTCTAATGGACCCCCCCAATGCTTCTGCTGTGTTCTAAGTGTCAGTTGTGTTACGCTATTAAAATATACGCGATTAAAGTAACGTTACAGTTACCGATAAAAAAAATCAAAATAGACTGCACAAAAGGATAAAAGCATACTACTATGTTTAAGGTACATAAGAGTAGGTATAGTCTCAAGTTAACCCAAATCGCTTTTTTTGTTGGTAAAACTTTAACGGTAACCGTAAAGTAACTTTAGTCGCATACAGCGCAACTGAGCCTAAATTATTTTAATTCAGGCGCGAACAAAACTGTCAGTTGCAAGAAATACCAACTTGTAGAGCTACACTTGATTTTCCCGTCCGGTTAGGATAAAAATAATGACTACATCTAAACCAGTTCCAAGAGCAATGTCCCTGCTTTAATTCAAGTTCACAGTTGAATGAAAACGTTAAACTACATTATCTGGAGACTACATCACGTTTACACCTACAATTTTAGTTGATAGTTTTCACCTAACTCGGAAGGTAAATATACCTACCAATATTTTATCATTGTTGACTTTTCTTAATCGATTTTAAGATCTGTTTTTGGTATCTATGTTAGAATTAGTACAAGCCCGGATTTGGACAGCTGTTGTATGCGGGATATAATATGGTCAATAGGTATTTTATAATTGTTAACCATTCTTAATCGACTTTAGGAAATTTTAAAAATATTTTTAAAATTAGTTAAGGACCGGAGCTAAGAAAGTTGGCGGAGTTACACCCCCGTGCCTCAGAGGTTAAAGCTGTTTGTTCTACGACTGATCTAAGTGAGGAGATAGTCTATGTCCTGACTTAGAAATTTCACTTCTAAATTTCACTTTCATTTCACTGCTAAATTTTTGTCTGTCTGTCTGTCTAATCATCAATCTGATAGACGATTAGACAGACAGACAGACAAAAATTTAAACAAGGTAGGTACCTATCGCTTAAATAATCATATGAATTTAAGAGCCAGGTGATTCGAAATCACATACAGATCTACTTCAATTTTATTTATAGTCTGTTCGTTTTCTTACGGTCGCCTTTTGTGTCTAGCCGCCTCGGCCGCGCGGTGTTTTGCCAAAGACGCCGCCGTGACTTCAAAGCATGCCGCGTGGGGTGTACAGGCACAAGGGGTTTTGGCGTTTTATACCTACTCATATTTTTTCATTAAAATTCTCTTTCCTTTTTATATTTTTTTATATTCGTATTTTATTACAATATAACCATAAACATAAAATATAATATTCTCATGAACACGGGTATTCTCTCAAAATGAGAAGGATTTTAACCATAGTCTACCACGCTGGCCAAGTGCGGAATGGCAGACTATTCGGAGATTCTGTTAGAATAGAAAAAAAATTACAAACAGAAAAAAAGTAATAAAAATAAAAGCAGAATACTAAGAGCACCTGCGCCTGTACCGACACTAAGTTACCGAACGAACTATACCTGCATAAATGTATAGAAAAAGCGTTGACAAGAAATCTTGTAAAAGTTTATGTACCTAAATAAAAAACTTTTGTGTTCTATTCTATAGAATAAAGAACCACCTGTGCGAAGTCGGGAGACAACTCATCTAGTTGAAAGTTGAAACATATACATACCTACATACAAGCACCCAGTACATGTACCACTCACGCGTCTGAAATCAGCCAATTGAGTAATGATGACCCAGTATTACTCGTACAATATACCTACATTACACAAAGGCGGATAAACTTTATCGAGTCAAGAAGGATGCGTGGTAATTTTGGAATTTCGATAAAGCTTTCGAAAACGTCTACCGAGTGATCGAGCACTGAGGAAAACGTGTAGATGTATTCTGTGTGTCTGTTTTACGCATTTTTTTTTTTAATTCTACGTATCCTTATACTTAACGATGTCTCTCGTGTCCGAATTTCGGCCACAGCGGTCACTAACGGAGACAAATACGCGGGAGATATTATAGTGCCCAATTGTGCGCTTATAGATGTAAATACACTCACTGTTCACTCTCTATTCCCTCACTCTCATAGTCAATTCTCATCATGCGTATAGTTGTAAAAGGTATCGAATGGCGTACCGTGTTTCGTATCGTTTATCGATACATATCATTATTTTTGTTCTTAAAATATATTAATTTTGAATTGTATAACTACTTACCTAAATCAAGAAATTTTTGCTATTGATGTTAACGCCTTTTTACTCTAAAATATTTTACGGATTAAGAGTGAGAACTTTTGAAATTGGAAGATTGGTTGGTAATGAATGACTCTACCACCAAGTCGGAAAGCAGGTTCTACCGAGAACGAAAATATTCTGTAGCGTTTCTTTTCTATTAATTCTTACAACTACTACTCTAACGAAATCAATATTATCCGGTAGTTTAATTAAATTCTATTTAACCTGTCCTGTCCTAACTCATTACTCGTCCATAAAATTCATTTTGGAATAAATTAAGCTTGTTTAGAGCCTCAAGCAACTAATTAACATTGAAAAGATTAGTTATTATAAAATCATCATGGTAAAGATCCCATTGTTTCGCTATGAATCACAATATTAAATCGAATATGAATAGCTGCGTTGTACATAAGCCACCTATAGACGTACCAACAAGTCGCCGGCTAAAAGGTTCCACTTCCAACCTAATAATTAGTCGCTAAAGCCCACCAAACCCAGCGTTACAGCAGCGGGTCTAAGCTCTAAATCCCGGTCTCCTGTACGAGAGGAGCTATGTGTCCAGTAGTGGGGCGTTAAAGGATTGTAATACAATACAAATAGTAGGTTGTAGCATAAATAAACCAAATCGGAACAACCGGTATTACGTGATAATATGACAGCGGCGATTGCACAATAAAAGTAGGGAACTGATATTAAAAATAAATCAATCAATAGACGCAGCAAACATTGGCTGCCATACTAGTCGACATGTCTTTATCCTATTGTTGAGTTGTTTGATAAGCCCATCCAACTCGATCCAGGACTTATTGTTACAAGGTTGAGGCATGTCGACAGTTGAGTTTTTTGCACATCTGTCGCCTTAAATCACCTTTGGAATTGTTGATTAAAAATTTTACTGCAAATCACATTGTAGCACCTGCTTTAATTTTTATTGCACCATTTTTTTAATAAGCAATCAGAGTGTTAACTGTAACTTTTCAGGTTAACGTTAACTATCTGTGATTTAGTATGGAAATTATTTTTTAAGAAAACGTCTACATCTCCATACATGACAAAGATTTACGCAAAGTTAACGTTACCTAACTGGAAAAGTTACACTACAGCCTCTGGCAAATAAAGGAATCGTATTGGAAATTGGTATGTCTGTAGTAGCTAATAGGTAAATTGAACATGAATTTACGTTGGATATAGTAACGAAGGTGGGAATTATCACTGCGGCCCCGCCGGCCATTACGTGAGAATTATGTGTGTTTTATCGCCAGCTTATAATCATCTGTCACTATCGTTACAATATTTTCGTATAATTTCATCTGACTCCACCTCTGCGTAGGGATGTTCGGACATCGATATAATATCGATAAGTTCGACGTTCGAATCATTTTCTATTTTAATTTTATAAAATTGAAATACAGTATCCGAGCTTCAAAGTTTTTTTATAGATCCATCTTTACTCACAGAAATATACTGTAAAAAAAACTTTGTTTTGGAAGACAAGTGTCTAAAAAAATTTATTCGTATGCTTATTTATATTGAAATACATGTAAAAAATATTTATATAATTATAGTGTCATTTAAAAACAGTTTTTTTCTAAGGAACATTGCTATGTTTTTGTCGCAAACGCTTTCACAGTATGAAGTCAATTACACTGAAAGGAATTTCCTGACAATCCTTCTGATTTTCTGTTTCAAAAAGCGTTTCGTTTGAAAAGAATAATTCCTTTCCTGATTACTTTCCAAATCGGAATTCGTACTGGAAGTCTGGAAGGTTTTTTTATCCATGTAGTTCAGATTTAAATAAAGGCAGGAAATTAATTATTATTTGAAGAGAAAATAATCAGAAGGAACGTTGGGCATTATTTATTATTGAAGTACTTAGGTTAGAAAACTATTGAACCATAGAGTGAAATTTAAAGCGTGATTATTTTTAATAATTTGTGTACATTACATGTACATAGAATAAAAATACTTAATATTGAGAGAAAAACCCGACTGCGTAAAAAGCGAACTAAAAAGGAAAACTAAACATAAAGAATAACCGTCGTACGGTTAAGTAGAATCGATACACATCTGATTGATTAAAATCCTTCCAGTCGTTGGGAATTGGGATGCTTCGAGAGTATAAATCATCCCACTTACATACATAACCGGATACGCGTGAAAAACATAACTCTATCTTTTCTGTCGCGTAGTCGGAAAAAAGCTTCTTTTCTGGAGGTCGGTTAAATAAAACTCAATATCATCGACATATCATATCGACACTCAGCCCATCACTAAGCACGTCCGAACGGCTCGTTATTTGTTGTTATTAGTGTCGTTTTTTGTTATTTTTTCCCCGGGATGTTTCGAGGAACCGGTTCCGACTAATCTGATCAGCTCGCCACGACTCAGGACCACAAAAAAAAAAGAAAAAAAAAAGAAGTGACGTACGGAGTATTGGGAAGTTGTATTTTATGGGAATCGAAACAACGTGTTAAAATAATTCCCTTTGGATTTTTACTTCGCTTTCGGATTAGTGACTTTGGGGAGAAATATGCTATAGGTAGGTATAACTACCTTGCAAATCGTCACTGAGTAATTCAACATTGTATTTAATTTTAATAAATCCAATAATGCTGCTGATTCTCTTGTACACAATGTCTTAATACATTCTTCGACTTCAATCAATGAGTAAACACGATAAAAAGATATGGGCAAATTTTGTATTCCGGGAAAACAAGTCTACTACGGGCCTTCATGTCTCCAACGTGGCCTATTTGACACTGCATATCAGTCGAATGTGCTGGTTAAGCAAAATTGACCCTAGTCGGTAACCGGATAGGTGACCTGCCTGCTTCGGAGGTCCGAATTTGACGTTTTCGTTTCCTCCATGCGTCGGAGAGCACGTAGAGTCTTTATTATCACCAACATCTGATAGCATCGTTAAAGTCGAAATGTCTTAGGTACTTGTGTGTTAGTTTGTAGTACCTACGCAAGCAAAACCCCTACCATGATTTGATAAATGGAAAGGCGTCACAGCCCTCAGCAATGTGGAACGCGACGCAGAAAGAGGGAACAGTCGATTTTATCTGTCAGTTCCACGATATTTATGGTTAGTTGATGTGGCATTACGTCTATCTGTGAGCTTGTTAAGTGTCCAGTAAGCAGTAACCAGCCACTCGACACATACCTAACACTATCGAATCGACATTAGTTTACACATGCGTATCCGATCCGTAATGCCGCGTTCAACCACAGTGCTTCATAAAACACCATTATGATTCCATTTAGGGTTGCCAATCGTTACTTGTTATGTTTCCTATAAAAAAAAAGTCGATTAATAAATTTACTTGACCAAAAAGAACAAGACAATTAATAAGTGAATGAATACATTTTTAGAATGAAAACGTTTATATTATAATTATAATAATAATAAAAACCTTCACATTTTATACGGATCAAATTAATTTGTATCCAACTTTAATATAAGCCAAACATTCGCACAATGTTCGTAACGAAATAAATTTATTTTTCGAGAATTTAACGGATCAGGTAAAGTTTTTCTAATATATAAACGGACTTAGTAATCACAATGCATTCAAATCGCTCAAATCTCCGAATTAGCACCAAAATTTATTTGCTCAAAGAAAGGTGACAACCCTATCACTATATCCATCTCTATCTAAACTAGTCGCCCGTCTCGTTCTAGCACACAATTTGCGATTCATATTCCGGTGTTGGCTACCTGTTGCGATGTTTTATGTCATTATATCCAAGTTCTAATTGGAACTTGATATGCGTTCACAATTATTAAGCGGCGCGGTTCGCTTAACGAGCTTTTTACGCTGTCACCGGCGCAAGCGACGGCCGATCAGCAGGTAGACGAGCGCTCTTACAAAGGCCCCGATTCCACATATTATAACTTTTCTCCGTGACAGTTGCTAAACGCTCGCGCCGCTGCTGTGCGATCGCTGTTGTCAAAACGTGAGCTTTGTATGGAGATGAGAATCCGAGATTTTTGTTTACGAAGCTATTAGCTACTTTTGTAGGTATACGACTATTTTCTTTTCAATCTTTTTTTTTAGGTATATGTTGTTCAATCTGTCTGTAATCTGTAATCTCGAGTTACTCGTTGTTTTATTTGTCAAACAAAATACACGTCGACTTGCCATCTCGTAGCCTTTACCTAGTAAAAATATTCTAAATTAATAATATTATGTCCTTTTCCCCTCCAAGCAAGGATAAGGCTTGAATTAGGAGTGCTACTATTTCTAGGTATACCATTCGAACCTAGCCTACCTAAACTTTAAGGGATGGACAGCAATCCGCAAAGATTGATAGCTCAACGATGAGGCATACGTCCTTGAGACGGTTGAGGTTCGTTTCGAGTCGTGAACAATATACCAAAGGCAACAGGTTCTCTATAGTTTTTGTTATCTAAGACGGTAATTGCTCTGTAGGCAAACCTGTCAGTCCGTCTCTAAAGACACTCCATCGATCACTCTCTACGTACTCTGAGTCTCTACATTGTAGAAGTTGTGCTTTTTGTTCTAATTATAATTATCTACTACAATGTTTATATCGCAACATGACTAATGCATTTTTCAAAGTATTAGAAGTCAATTTTAATTTTTCACCTTTCTTGCGGCTACCTTGTAAATTATGCGTTAAGGTTGGCTGGACAAGAATGCGTGCAAAACATCAAGTTTTTAAATTACTTTTAAGTTTTTTGTGTCAATGAGGTTCATAAAAAATGAAAACTGTTGAACTGGCATAAGATGAGCTTCAATTGCATTCAAGAGGAAAACAAATAAATCAACGAGTTCTGTTAGCGTGCCGTACAAAATGGTAACTATGGGCATCATAAGAAAGCTCAGGGTTAATCAGCTGGCAATCGAGAGAGCTGTAGGTACTCGGAGTAGGTATCCCTGCGGGATCAAGTCGGAGGTGACGAGATTCGCAGGAGAACGATCGACGTAGCTCATCGAGTCGCGAAACTGAAATGGCAATGGGCGGAGCACAATGAGGTACTGTCCTTCGCATGGTCTACTTCACTCCGTAGGTGTGAGTTGTGTCTACAATTGCATTATTCCTCAGGCTGGCTTATTCATTTTTCAGATCGATCTGACAGAATACACTGCGAACGTTTTTAAGACATGTGTGAGGCCATGCACCGAAATTCATATTATGAATTCCGGCTGTTTGTGGCCAGCCTAAAGCTACCTGGGCGGCCCGATTTCTTTCCGGACCGGACATAGTATTCCGTAATTTTGCGGTCACCTTAAATACGGCCCAAGGACTGTTTGTTTAGGCCGAACAGCGTGAATGGATACTTTTCAATATTTATTTAAATCAAAGCTGCGATGGCATCACGAAATATACAGCTATATGTATCTGTGTGTATACCTAATTTGTTATTCCACTCCGATGTTCCAAGAAATTATTTGGACTCATACTGTTATATTTGGTCTAATATTAATTAAAAAGCTGTGATAGCCTAGTGGTTAGGACGACCGACTTCTAATCGGAGGTCGTGGGTTCGATCCCGGGCACGCACCTCTAACTTTTCGGAGTTATGTGCGTTTTAAGTATTTAAATATCACTTGCTTTAACGGTGAAGGAAAACATCGTGAGGAAACCTGCATGCCTGAGAGTTCTCCATAACGTTCTCAAAGGTGTGTGAAGTCTGCCAATCCGCTTGGCCAGCGTGGTAGACTATGGCCAAAACCCTTCTCACTCTGAGAGGAGACCCGTGATCTGTAGTGAGCCGGTAATGGGTTGATCATGATGATGATGATGATTAAATTAACCACTCAAAGTCAATTAAACTTTGTGGAAACAGAGGCGCTGTCCTAATCGGCAAACGATCGTACGATCAATACGAGCGATTTTGTCGCACGATCAGAATTAGTACTGCGATTGTGCGACGGCTTGCGGGCATCAATTATGTCCTAATTCCTCCTCCTAAGTCCTAAGTCCTGTTAGGAGATTCATATGTTTGATTCGGTCGTACGATGAAATCGATCGTATTGATCGTACGATCGTTTGCCAATTAGGACAGCGCCATATACTTATTATCTGTGTCAGTGATTACTTGATTAGTAGGTATAATGTTAGTTAAGTATGATCCTATCGATGGTTGCTCCGCATTCCTAGTGGCAAAGCAACCTTAGCTCGGTTACATAATAATAATATTATATCTCCTTATATCTAAACAGTAATAAATATTGTAATAATATTGTATACTCACCAAAAACGGGACTTAGATCTGACTTCACCGATAGTTTTCCGGAATACGGCTCACCGGATTTCTCCTGTAAAGAAAAAACAAACATTTAAATACATTTTCTTTTAATAATAAATGATGTTATAAAAGTCCTCTTTAATTATATAATGTCCTTTAATTATTATTATTATTATTATTTAAATCTCTTAATACCATTTTACATTTTATTAGTCTCTCCAAAATATTTCCTTTACATGTACAATTGCTTATATAAATCCCTATCTCATCCTCTTTTTTTCGAATTGTCAGATAATAATAAAATTAACTTAAATCAACAAAAGGCAAAAGGAATTTAGTATTGCAAACCTATTGCAATACTAAATTCCCAACGAACATAACAACTCTTAAATTATTAAATACAATCCATATTCGGAATTATATTTTGATTTTGCATTACCTAACATGAATTAAAAAAGTTAAAAATTATAATAAACCACGACGCAATCCAACCTGCTCTGTAATTTATACCTATGACAAAAACTGCATCAAAATTTTTGGACAGTTAAACTGCAGCAGCAGTAAAACATATGTAAACGAAACGAACTACACTGTTTCAATACTCCTTGATGATCTATAACAGTAAAAACTATATAAAAATACTGCTCTGATCGCAAAAAACCGCATTCAAATCGGCGCAGTAGTTTTCAGGAAAATGGTAATCAAAATCGCACATACAATCACTAACGGCAAAGGCATACACCGTCTCCGTTACGTCCGCGTCGTGGGTAAAAATACGAATAATTTTATTATTCATTCGTAACTTAAACTTTAAACTATTAGACATGCTCGATAACATGACGAACACCAACCCAATCAATGGTTAACATCAATCTGACACATAATATAAAAAACACTCGATAAAAAGTCGAACGAATTCCTTGCGGGGGCGTAACAATCAATTCGCTCCACTCGAAATTTTTCCCCAAACAATATCTCGGCTAATAATGGACATAACCAATCGAAATGTTTCCGCTATCATTAATTCGGGCACCAAATTTCCTCTAAAGGGCCAATGGACCGTTGAAATGACGACACCTTAGTGATTGCTTGGGAGTTATTAGTGTGGCATGCGATATTAGTAGAGATTAATTGTAAAGATCGGTTACTTTTATGATCACATTCGATTGATCATAAATTCGTAGTAATTATAAAATTATGGAACTAAACTTTGAGTAATAAAATTTTATAGTTTAATACACACGTAGCGCGTTACGTGATCCGATCTTTATCTAAATACAAATAAAAATAATGTTTTTTCTGGTTTGGACATTTCGGTGAGAGCCCATCTCACCGTAGGTACTATTTGATAAGCAGTTTAGTTTCAGTAAGATACGAATATTATTTATTAGGTACGGGTTATTACCTTATTTATTATCACCTTATTAAATTACCTTATTAATTATCACCTAGCCACACCATGTTTGTAAAAAAAACTAAATTAATGTTCCACAAAACCATTCGACACAATATAGTGCGATGAGGGAATAACCCCAAAATACCTTCTACAAGGGACGTAATTGGATAGAGGAAATCAGTTTACCCCACTCGGACGTGTTTACCCCAAATCAAGGGTAACTAGTACCAATTTGATAGATTTTGTTTTTTTGGATGACCATTGTACGTTCACGGTCAATTGAGTTTGCTGTTTGGTTGCTCTGTGATTACAAGCTCGTTATAATTATTGTTGATTGCTTGAGTAGACCGATTTTGATCAAAGTTGCAGAGAACATTAATTATTCGGAAAATCGCAAATCTAGCTCTTTCTTTTCATTATAGAACCTATGTTTCTTTACAATTTTTTGGAAGATACTCTATCTATTACCACAGTAAAATCACTAACATTTTTAGCAAAAATTCGAGTTCAATTTCTTTTTTTTAAAATCTCTAAATGCAGTTTTTTCTCTATAATCAACGTCATGGTTTCTCAGAGGCTTAGAGTTTAGACCAAATGCCTCTTGTATAAGTTTTCGCCTCCATGGCCGATACCAAAATAATAAACAGTTCAATAAATAGTCCTGTATAAACAGTTCAATATCTTTGGTAACTGGAATTCATTGAAAAGAAACCATTTTGTTTTCGCAATGACAACGGTCAATGTATTTAAATTCACTGACGGGTGCAAAATGTATTAATTAATTCAAATATAGGAAACATATGCTAGGCCGCTCAGAAGATAATATGTTGATTAAGTAGGTTTTCATTATGGTCTACTTGCTAATTACCAATTAGCAATTTTTTAATAGTATAAGTACCTATAAATACCTGTAATTGAATATTGCATGTACATTTTACAATGTATGATTGAATAATGTACAATGAATAATGAACGGTAATACGAAACCTCCTGACCATTCGACACGATATCGGGGTTAAACCCCTGAACGATATCGGGGAATATAAATTGCTTTTTGTGTGATTCATGTAATGAACCTAGGAATCTCGATATCGAATATCGAATGTACTCGTATATTATATAGGTACATAGTGACTCTACCATCATAGAAAAGGAGCCGGAAAGGAACTTAGCGAGTGGTGACGATATTTATCGCGTCTGGCTGGAAAAATAAATTCCAATCACATACTTACGACCCTTTAAAGAAAAATTACTTGTACAAAAATTGCACCATTTTACACTTTAACCATAGAATTATTTCTTTGAAACAGCGTGTTTTAATATGTTTTATCTACTCTCATATCTTAAAATCCCGAATATGAAATCAAAATGTGTCATATATTGGACTACTTTATTCACATACATCTATAATATTTAAAAAAAAAATTAAAAAAAATCATTATAACACTACTTTGTTAGGAAATTATTGCAAAGTAATGTTATAAAATAATTTTTTCTACATTATAGTACAGGCGAACTGGGTTCTGGTATTTTTGAGCCATGGCGGGAAATTCGTGCGACCTCCTTACAGTAGATGTGTGTAACTGTACAAACGCGTTAAACATTGTGAATTGTGTTAAATTGCAGAAGAGTAACTACTAAAAATTAAGTTTACTTAAAATTAAGTAACTACTAAAAATAACTACTAAAAATTAATAACTATTAAAAATTAAATTTTTGATAAGCTTGAGCTATTTTCCGATCCACTAATTTCTATAGGACATTAGGACTCCTCTACTACTATTAATTTCTCTATGGTAACCCAGGCTGTATGGTCAACGATCTTGGCCTGTCCCGAAAGGGACAAACCGAAAAAGAAGAAGAATCTCTATGGTAACAACTGAATTTTGGCGCCATACGCTAGATATATTTAATATTTAAATTTTTTATTTGTTACTCAAAACTTTACAAGACATGGTTTTTATTGTGCGGAAAAATGTCTAGCAGTGATACTGAAGAGAATTTAACTCCACCTGACCACCGACCAACAATCTTTTGCCATCAAAATCAAAGAAAACTCACGACAAATATTACCAAGATTTTAAGGTTTGGATTTTAAGATATGAGTTTAGATAAAGTAGTGTATGAAACTCTACATAATTAGTTATTAAAACACTCGTGTAATACTATTAAAAAACTCGCCTGCGGCTCGTTTTTTAAACTAACACTCGTGTTTTAATAACCTCTATTATGCAACCGTTTCATAAACTACTATTATACTACACCTGCTCGGAAAGTATCTTCTGGTTTTTCTCCTATCGACGGTCAAAAGTACGTCATTACTGTCAAACAAATATGCGGGGCGAAAAGAACTATGAGAATTCATTGTTAACGCGCTGGAGCGGAAATTCCATTTATGAAATTCCATTACTAACGTGCTTTTTTCTTTTTAATTTTTGATAAAATCCGATCAGTACATGAAAAAAAACCTATTTCGACAAAAGACGACATAAAAAGCACCTATAATAAAATATATAAGTAACCGCCACGGTAGATGGCGCTGATGTCGGTATGTCACCGAGCACGACCGGGGTCCGCTATTTTAAATAAATTCAATTTTAATTAATACAATTAAATATTAAGTAAAAGTAAAAAATAGAAAATATAAATTTTTCGCGCTATTTTCTTTGTATTTTGTGAGTCGCTTTCTTTTGTTTTACCTATCCAAATTTTCAATTTATAAAATTACAAATAACTTTAAGGAACTCGAAGTGTCTAAGTAGTGAGCCGGCCAACGCCGCCGGGGCGCCGGAATTAAAAATATGTGGCCAAGCAGTTATTGTTATATTGAAAATCTCTTAACCAAGATATCTAGAAATAGATAAAAATAGATACAACAAAGCATAAGAAGATTTTTTACAATGGAAACCCAACGTCTTTTTCTGATTGATTTCCGGTAATAATTTTAATATTTTTGATTATTTTATTATTTTCCTCGTAGGTGTAGTATAAAGCACTATGTATCCCTTCGGGAGAAAGTGCGATTCCTAGCTCGGGCGTATTGCGGCCCTACGGCCTACGGCCTCGGGCCTCAAACTACACCCTCGTAGTAATCGGTCACTTTCTCCCGTCGTGGAACAATGTACTATTGTTCTCTTTACAATAAAAATAAGTTTTCATTATCATTCGAATCGATACATTTTTACACGTCCGATATCGGCGGGGTGATTACGTATCTCGCGACAGGTTTGCAACAGGCGTAAATTGCGCGATCATTGCTGTCAAATGTCACTTTTGCAAACATCAAATTGGTATTATCTAAAATTCCTTGACAGCAATACGACAGCGACAGCCAAGCAAAATGAAACGTCAAACTGCAACAACCTCTGGATCTGTTGCAAAGTGATTGTTGATTTGTTGTGAGTAATTGTCGAGTACGTTTACTGTTTTTTTTAAATACATACATTTAACAAGCAATTTTATTAATTTTTGAATTATCGATAGCAAAAGTACATTTTGCGACAGGCGAGCAATAGACGTGCGATCGGCTTGCGTAATACGAATTCTAGTGACATTTTGCGACCGGTCGCGTAGTGGTCGCTGTCGCATTGCTATTGCTGTCGCGTTGCTATCGCTACTGCAAAGTTTTACGTAATCACCCCGCGGATCGACCATAAAGAAAACTGGCAAGTCAAATGAACTTTTTGCCTATACAATACAAATTGAGCGCATTTAATTTACAAGCTTTTGAATGTGTATTGCTAAGTTTATCATTGTTCAAAAATAGACAAGCACACTATATAAAAAATAAAAATGTATGTATGTTTGCGTTTCCGATGATTGCAGCTGTGTTTGTTTTTTGTTTACATTTTGTATACATCGTTGCGAACTTTAATCCGTTTATGGGAAAGCAGATGGTTAAATGGATATGGATTGAAATGTGTAGGTAACTAACATAATTTTCTAGTCGATGTTTAATGAATTTTTTAAAAGATCAACCGTCTATTTGGTGCCTATTATGACTAGGCACCAAATAGACCAATGCAATGAATAGCAATGACTATGAAGGAAGGCTAACGTTAAATGTCAGCTTTGTATAGGTCACGTAAATCTATACTAATAAATAAAATTGAAGTGTCTGTCTGTAATATCGAAATAACTACCTCATATTAAGCCCATATGGTTATTTGAACGATACTATAACCGAATCACACGTTTTTAAAATTTTTGTCTGTCTGTCTGTCTGTCTGTCTGTCTGTCTGTCTGTCTGTCTGTCTGTCTGTCTGTCTGTCTGTCTGTCTGTTTGAACGGGCTAATCTTTGGAACGGCTGAACCGATTTTGACGGGACTTTCACATACAAGTAGAGAATTAACCAGGGAGTAACATAGGCTACTTTTTTAACCGACTTTCAAAAAAGGAGGAGTTGTGTTTTTCTACCTATGTACACCGATATCTCCGAGATTTCTAAACCGATTTGCGTAATTTTTTTTTTAATCGATAGAAAAACATTGGGACACTGTCCTACAAAAAATTTGGATTCCAACTCCTCAATCCTGATGCTGTAGGAGATCTGATCCCCAAAACTAATGGGATTTAGGCACTGTCGGTTATTTAAATTAATATTGGGGATAACAATTAAAGACTTTATTGTTGAATGATCTCGAGTAGGTACATGTCCAACTCCTCAACCCTGATGCTGTAAGGAATTGCATTCCGAAATCGTAAGGATCCCACGGAATTTTTCCGTTTTGTGGACGGGTTACTACTTACTACAGATAGGCTACTTTTTGCTCTGGAAAATCAAAGTTCCCACGAGATTTTTACAAACCTAAATACACACGGGCGAAGCCGTGGGCATCATCTAGTAATAAATAAAATTGAAGTGTCTGTCTGTATCCGCGGGGTGTAATCACCCCGCGGATCGACCATAAAGAAAACTGGCAAGTCAAATGAACTTTTTGCCTATACAATACAAATTGAGCGCATTTAATTTACAAGCTTTTGAATGTGTATTGCTAAGTTTATCATTGTTCAAAAATAGACAAGCACACTATATAAAAAATAAAAATGTATGTATGTTTGCGTTTCCGATGATTGCAGCTGTGTTTGTTTTTTGTTTACATTTTGTATACATCGTTGCGAACTTTAATCCGTTTATGGGAAAGCAGATGGTTAAATGGATATGGATTGAAATGTGTAGGTAACTAACATAATTTTCTAGTCGATGTTTAATGAATTTTTTAAAAGATCAACCGTCTATTTGGTGCCTATTATGACTAGGCACCAAATAGACCAATGCAATGAATAGCAATGACTATGAAGGAAGGCTAACGTTAAATGTCAGCTTTGTATAGGTCACGTAAATCTATACTAATAAATAAAATTGAAGTGTCTGTCTGTAATATCGAAATAACTACCTCATATTAAGCTCATATGGTTATTTGAACGCTACCATAACCGAATCACACGTTTTCAAAATTTTTGTCTGTCTGTCTGTCTGTCTGTCTGTCTGTCTCTTTGAACGGGCTAATCTTCGGAACGGCTGAACCGATTTTTACGGGACCTTCACATACAAGTAGAGAATTAACCAGGGAGTAACATAGGCTACTTTTTTAACCGACTTTCAAAAAAGGAGTTGTGATTTTTGAACCGATTTGCGTAATTTTTTTTAATCGATAGAGAAACATTGCGACCCTGTTCTATAAAAAAATTGGATTCCAACTCCTCAATCCTGTTGCTGTAGGGGACCTAATCCCCAAAACTAATGGGTTTTAGAAACTTTCGGTTATTTAAATTGATATTGGGGGTACCAATTAAAGACTTTATCGTTGAATGAACTCGAGTAGGTACATATCCAACTCCTCAATCCTGATGCTGTAAGGAATTGTATTCCGGAATCGTGGGTATCCCACGGGATTTTTCCGTTTTGGGGACGGGTTTCTACAGATAAGCTACTTTTTGTTCAGGAAAATCAAAAGTTCCCACGGGATTTTTAAAAACCTAAATCCACACGGGCGAAGCCGTGGGCATCATCTAGTAAATATTATAATTATTATATACCCAATACCCATGTAAGCCTATTTTAACCTAGCCCATGTAACTATACCAAGCCAACTTTTTCTTAGTACAGCCGTGTAGCTGGGACATTTTTATTTACCAATTGAGAAAAACAAGCACCATATTATTGAAAAAAAAATCCAAAGCCCAACTGCGTAAAAAGGAAATAACCAACTGTAAATCTTTACGAATCCTAAGTGGTCATTCGAAATTATAACAGATACATAATATAATGAAATATCTATACAATGATACTTCATTTAACTTAGTTCTCTACGTCATTAAGGTTTTAAAAATATTCCGACTGATCTCTAAACCGATAAAGAGGTAATGTCAACAAATCTCCATAAGCCCTAGTATAAAACTGTACCTATGCAAAACAAGCGCCGCTCAAAAGGACCCTCAAAAGGAAAGGTTCTAAAAAAATTACCTTAGACATCTACATCCGTATAGTTTTTAAAACATGCCCACCGATCTCTAAACCGGTGGAGTGGCGGTAATCTCAACAAATCTCCGTATCTAAAGCCGTGGACAGCGGTGATCGATGTGGCGGGGAAGCGTCGGCTATCAACATTATACTTAGTACAAGTATGTACACGGTCCGTTCACTGATAGCTTATCAGCGCCGTGCATTTGACCCACAACACGTATTACATGTTAGTCACGCACGAGGCTACGTTGCCCGACCACTTGTGAGACCAATCGGGTGCAAAGGGTTTTAGGGAAGTTAGTCTTAACAAGATACGACGTCCTCCCTGGCGCAGTGGTTAGCGCTGTGGTCGTATGGTCCGGGAGGTCCCAGGTTCGATTCCCAGCAGGGGTAAAATGGGAATTTTTAATTTCTAAATTGTCTCTGATCTGGTTTGGTGGGAGGCTTCAGCAGTGTCTAGTTAGCACATTACTGGCAAAGCAGTGCCGCGAAGCGATTAAGCGTTCTGGTACGATGCTGCGTAGAAACCGTGATCGGTTTCTACGAGTTTAATAAAAACTGCCTAACCCATTCCATTAGCCCGCTTGTATCTTAGACTGCATCATCATTTACCATCAGTCAGGTGAGGTCGTAGTCAATGTAGAACTAGTAGATGAATAAGTAGAAAAGGTACATACCTATTGTCGATGCGACTGTTTGAAGCAACCCGGGACTCAAGGGCTGGTAAGTATTTTGGACAGAAGTTAAGTAAGCATCTGCATCCAATTTATTAGCATAAAAATTTAACATCGTTGATATCCAAGGAGATACCTAATGCGGCCGGCCTTTAGGGACACTTCCATCTGACGGTAATGTGTCCGCGGTTATTTGAAGAGTAAATATCTACGTGTACGTTCAACCAATGAGTTGAAATCGTAATAAGTCGAGTCTTATCCGGAAGGATGCGCCTGCCGTATAATAAACACGAGAAACACTCCTCCGTTACACGAGTTATGGTAGAAGTTACGACCCTCAGAAATGAGGAGTACGACGCAACGAGCTCACATGTGGATGTCCTTGTCGGTGTGATAAGATTATCCTGTCGCCAATAATATCGCGTATCGCTCTAAATATAGACGATTTATAGCTCGAGTTACTGTGAGCCAAATTTTGTACGATTATGGTGACTGGTGAGTAAAAAAGTAATTTGAAACGGCGTAATCCATTACGAGTCTACTCGTTGTTACTCTTAGAGCGTTTGTCCACCGCCACCGTCCGGGACGTCACCGAGAACGAGATTATTTCTGGTCGAGAACAAGTTGACGTGACGGGCGTGCGGTGGACACACGGCCGTAGTAAATGTATGTAATAATATGTATCACTAAATCGGCGCCGTCATCTCGTTGTCGGTGACGTCCCGGTGACGGTGGCGGTGGACAAACGCTCTTATAATTGTTCAATCGAGATCTGGATACCAATATCCTTTTCAAAAGTCCCCCAACAACAATCCATAACCGGAAAGGTATGTACTTACTGGAAAATTAGAAAATTCCATTTCGACTTTTTCTCAACCTTTGGAAAATTCGAAAAACTAATTCTATAATTTTTTTCTCCAGCCAGCAAATATTTTAAAACTAAGTATCCTAAAGTAAAAGGAACAATAATAATTATTGTCAAACGTGATTTCAATTCTTCGAAACAATACCAATAGGGTAGCCAAGCAAACTTGTATACAAAGTGTGTGAAATGTGAATGGGATAGAGACTTTTAAAATTTTATTTTAGACAAGCGGACACCCACGACTTCGTTCGCGTGGATATAATATATTGGTTTTTAAAAATCCCGTAGGAATCATTTTGTTTGTCCTGAGCTCCTTTGAGCTCAATATCTTGCTGAAAACTTCACTGGCGGATGTTGAGGTAGATCAAAATGTAAACATCCGCCAGTGAAAGTCCCATCAAAATCGATCCAGCCTTTTAGAGATTAGTCGGTAATCTTTAAAGTAGATATCTCCTTTCTAACAAAAAAAGAATGAATGAAATCGGACCACGCGTTAATGAATTACAGCTAAGTACACATTTTAACTTTCATCTCTTCTCCCAAGGGAACCGTGCTGAATTTCAGGATAAAAAGCATCCTATATGTTACTCCTTAGTATGAACTTAAATCATGCCAAGTTTCATTTCAATCCATTCAGTAGTATTTGCGTGATCCGCGCACAAACATACAGACAAACAGATAAACAGACAAAAATTTCAAAAATAGCTTTTTTATAGGTACGTTCTATTACTTATCCCTCACATCCTCCAGTTATTGTTTTGCAAAAATCTTCAATGTACAGATACGGCAAGTCTACGATTTTATTATATGTATAGATAGATAAGTAGATATATACATAGTGGCCAATTCTGTTGTACACAATCTCTAAACTAAACTAATTGACAGGTTTAAAAATAGTGCTATCCTTTTCCGCAGGTATCACTGTGAAAGAGATAAGAATATATTTAGCCCTGTCATTTTAGTTTAGATATATATAAATACCGAACAAACGAATTGCTAATGCATTTTGTGGACGTTTTTTTCCGCCATACTTTGGAGAGCATATCTCAGTCCCATAATATATGTAGGTCCCAATAGGGCTTGTGTATGATACGTAGACAGAGCTTAAAACAGGGGTTGCCAAAAATTCAATGAACTGGAACGTTGAATATTAAAACTGGACGTAACGCGATGTTTGCATGACAAATATCTGGATAAATCTCTGCTTCACCAGTCGTTCATTACTCATGATTAACGCAGTTGACTTTCGCAGACTTATAGTCTAACGGGCCCCTAAGGAAAATTATTCTAAACTTTTTTTTAACTAATATCTATATCTATCTATAATATAATAAAACTGTAACAGATCCAATTCTGTACATTGAAGATATTTTGAAAATTTTTATTGGGGGGCACTCTATAATCGATACTGAAGCCAAAACTGCAATTTTTTTCATTTTTGTCTGTCTGTCTGTCTGTCTGTATCTTGGCCGCGCATCACACCGAAACTACTGAATGGATTCGAATGAAACTTGGTACGATATGAGTTTATACTCCGAGGTAGGACATAGGATACTTTTTATCCCGAAATTCAGCACGGTTCCCTTGGGAGAGGGGAAGAAAGTTAAAACGTGTATTTAGCTCTAATTCAATAACGCGTAGTTCGATTTAACTCATTTTTTTTTGTTAGAAAGGTAGTACTTTAAGTATTGTCCCGTAAATATTTCAAGGTCATACGTTTTTTAGTTCAGAAATGACAGACATTTATTGGGTTCAAATAACTTGGGACCCAGATCTTTGTACTAGCTAATCTACGAAACGGCTGGATCGATTTTGACGGAACTTTCAATGGCAGATTGGTGATGTTATAAGGAGTAACTTAGGCTACATTTAGTTAAGGTACATAAAAGAATTATGAGATCCGATCCGACCTATACAAAACCTATAAACACGCGAACGAAGTCGCGGGGGTCAGCTAGTATTAAGATATTAACGTTACCTTGCTATTCGACTGTCCTGTTTTAAGAAATACGAACATGGCAACAGTGAATTAAAAGAAACGAGCTCCATACAAGACGATCGCCATTACAAATGAAGAAGGGGTACATCATTAATTGGTAACGATATCGAAACCAGGTATCGAGTTATTCCCGGTACCTAATTACGCGTTCCTAATAACAAGGACACATGTAATCACCTGCAATAACAGATATACAGATGATCGCACATTACAGCGAGTACCGCACGCGACTCTAACACCGAATGAAATTATTAGTTTTTCCACTCCATTTACATTCAAACACCGCGCAGGAGATTCAGATTCGAGTTCTATTGTGAATAATGAATAATGAAGCTGTGGTAGCCTAGTTAAGCTGTGGTAGCCTAGTGGTTAGGACAACCGACTTCTAATCGGAGGTCGTGGGTTCGATCCCGGGGCACGCACCTCTAACTTTTCGGAGTTATGTGCGTTTTAAGTATTTAAATATCACTTGCTTTAACGGTGAAGGAAAACATCGTGAGAAAACCTGCACGCCTGAGAGTTCTCCATAACGTTCTCAAAGGTGTGTGAAGTCTGCCAATCCGCTTGGCCAGCGTGGTAGACTACGGCCAAAACCCTTCTCACTCTGAGAGGAGACCCGTGCTCTGTAGTGAGCCGGTAATGGGTTGATCATGATGATGATGATGATGAATATGTATTCAAAATATTATTACATAAAACAGTGGCGTATATTATTTGGCGTGATTGATGCGAATTGATGCCATACTTAAAAATTAACTTTACCTAACTTTCAAAGTACATACGAAAGTAAGGTAACGTCAATACCTACTGAATTTAATGTATTGCTAGAAATACGTTTCTATAAACACATGGAGCGGAAATTCTGTAGCAAATGAACTGGAATATGCGTTGGGGTTTGTCGCGTGCGACGCTGTAATGTGCAATCAGGTTTACTCGCAAACTTTGGAAAGGGTAAAAACTGGTTGAATTTTGGGTTGGATTCTTTCTTTAACGTTATTCGATCACGCGATGCGCAGCTTCCAACTAATTGAAATTAAAACCCCTACGGCGCAGCAATCAGGATATTATTATTTGAAGAAAACGGTCGATTCAATCACGGCTAACCAAAAATCGTATAAATTCTCATTATATCCCCTTAATCAATTTAATTTGATATTTGTTAACACAACCGAATTAGCACCATTGCAGTTTTTTATCGTGCTATATTATAATTATAAGGAGTGCACGTGATATTTTACAGGATAAAACACAATTATAAATTAATATATTGAATTAAAGTGTATCATAATTGCGATTTAAATTACAGACTAATTTGTATAAAAATTAAGAACTCGCAATTTCAATTACAGCTGGAATCAATTATCATTTAGGGTTGTCACATTCGACTTCCAATTACTTAACTGCGATTTGGAACTATTTTAGACTTATTTAATCAGTTTTTAACCCCCGACGCAAAAACGACGGGGTGTTATAAGTTTGTGTGTGTGTTTGTGTGTGTGTGTGTGTGTGTGTGTGTGTGTGTGTGTGTGTGTGTGTGTGTGTGTGTGTGTGTGTGTATGTGTGTGTCTGTCTGTTCCCCTGTAGCGCTCAAACGGGTGAACCGATTTGAATGCGGTCTGTTTTGTTTGAAAGGTGAATTAGTCGAGAGTGTTGTTAGCTATGTTTGATGAAAATCGATCCAAGATGGCCACCGCTACAAAATGGTGGATTACATATTTTTTCACAACTCCCTTAATATGGGTATCAAATGAAAGGGCTTGACTAGTAGAATAGCACTATTGCAATTTCAAGATGGCCGCCGACACAAAATGGCGAATGTCGGGGGTTTTTTAAATTTTTAATTTATGTTTATTATGTATTTTATTTAATGTTTGAATGAGGGATAATAAATTATAATTTCGATTGCACTTTGTTCCATCACTTCAATTTGTTATTCTTGATTAACGGAATTGAATGATACTTCATTCGATTTTTTAGCTAAAATATTTATAGCTAACTTTATGATGACGATGACTTTATATTGAGGATGAATATATAACTAAAATATTTACGCTTGTTCCACTGTCCTGCTTATGAAATACGTACAGGGCATGTAATAGCAAGAAATACAGGGAATAAGGAGACCGCTTCCGAAAACTTAGCGCTATTATTATACTACCTAAACATAATCCAATACCAATAACCATTTAAAATACCTTATAAAGTAGGTATCGCGCGCCACGGTAGGTATCTAGTTATCTAGTATATACCGCACGCTGAAGGTCAAGGTAACGCAACGTTCGTTGACCTCCAGCGTCAGCTGATTTTATTTGAACTATATTACGAACTTCAAAAAAATACAGGAAATATTTTTTTTGCAATTATAGTTCTGTTTTACCGTCCAAAACGGGTATTGCACAAAAATGCATTTTTTTTTTGTTTACAGTAAGTATCTTATTAGCAATCATCAATACTATCATCTGTCTTCGTTTCCGAGAGCGTTCTCCAATCTCCTGATACCCTGTATAAAGGTGGTTTTATAGTTGGTTGCTCTACCTGGCTGTAAATCTCAATCAGAGTCTGATCACTTGTTCAAGATTAAAAAAATATTGTCAGAGGATTTACTTTTGAAAAATTCAGCAGGTAAAAAACTATCCAACAAATGGTTTACCAGCTTCCTGCCTTCAAAGTTAGAATAAAACAAGACGATTTCAAAGTATGTCAGTCAAGGAAAAGGAATTGTTAAAAATTCGCGGAATCATGTAGGAGGCAGTAGGTAAAAATAGTTACAAATTGTCAACCAACCCTACCTGTATTTCCATTAAAGAGCAATAATTGACTTTTCAATTTTGAGCCTTTTAATAGTAGCCCACAGACTAAAAGTAAAACATAGACTAAGCTCTTGCGAGCAAGAATTCATAAAAGTCAAGCTAGTTGCCTTAGCTTTGCAAGATTATAAGTGGCACTGCAATCGGTTTTTACGGACATCTTTAATTTTCTATCGTCTTATTTAATGTAGTTAAGCCAACAAATATTCAAAAATTTTATCAGCTTCTTTTTTAAATCTCCTTCAAAATCTGACAAAATTGATAAAAATCATAACGTATGCTACACAAATGATAAAAAAGATTAAGTTATTCCAAATGTCATTCCATACGTTCTTCCGGATACGTCAACGTCAATTATTGCATTATGTCTAAAATAAATAAATATTAACCTATCATACGGTGTTTCTTTCATTTTATATGCGTAATGATCTGGGAACTCCCACCACATCCCAAGGAAAACCCCTTCCATTGTATGATTATAGGAAAGGGGTCACAACCCTCTGCAATGAGGAATACGATAAACACTCCATAGGGACAGTGTTTCATGTATTTGCCGCCCGTTGAATGTTCATCGTTTTTACCCCACAACGGCAAAACCAAAAGGAAGGGTTGTGAAGGCAGTCTATGGATAGACATAATAGGTGGCACCACTAGCTGCTTGTCCTGCGTTTTCTGGACACAAAATTATAATTTTATATTAAACTAGCTGACCCCCGCGACTTCGTTCGCGTGTTTTTAGGTTTTATATAGGATCGGATCGGATCCCATAATTCTTTTATGTACCTAAACTAAATGTAGCCTGTTACTCCTTATAACATTGAAAGTTCCATTAAAATCGATCCAGCCGTTTCGGAGATTAGCTGGAACAAAGAGACAGAACTACAAACATAAATTTAAACGCACGCCAGCTTAAAATAAGCCGTACGTACAAAGATCCGGGACCCAAGTTATTGGAACCCAATAAATGCCTGTCATTTCTAAACTAAAAAACGTATGACCTTGAAATATTTACGGGACAATACTTAAAGTACTACCTTTCTAACAAAAAAAGAATGAGTGAAATCGAATAACGCGTTAATGAATTACAGCTATATACACGTTTTAACTTTCATCCCCTCTCCCAAGGGAACCGTGCTGAATTTCGGGATAAAAAGTATCCTATAACCTACCTCGGAGTATAAACTCAAATCGTACCAAGTTTCATTCGAATCCATTCAGTAGTTTCGGCGTGATGCGCGGCCAAGATACAGACAGACAGACAGACAGACAGACAGACAGACAGACAGACAGACAGACAGACAGACAAAAATGAAAAAAATTGCAGTTTTGGCTTCAGTATCGATTATATAGTGCCCTCCAGTAAAAATTTTCAAAATATCTTCAATGTACAGAATTGGATCTGTTACAGTCTTATTATATTATAGATTAAATTACTAAGCGTAGTCGGGTTTTAGTTTACGAACTTTATCTCTTGTTCTTTAGTCTGTGTATCGAGCCTTTCGAGCCTTTTAATATTGAGCTGCGTTGCCTGTGGTGTAATAAATGGTGATACTAACAAGTCCAGTTCCGAGAATGGTCGGTCCTGAGGCCTTTTTTTACGCCTCTTTGGGTTTCGGTCACGAATCGTTTAGAAGATAAATAGTGGCGTTGGTGACGTCAGCAGGCAGACATTTCGATATATCCGAACACTAAAACTTTGGTGCATACTAAAAATTTGATTTTCTGACGATTTGTTGACAGCCCTATGCAGTTATTGGTATTATAAAATGTGAACATGTTTTTTTTAGCAAAAATTGAAAGATTGCTTTTTGAAGTAAATTTTCATTTTTGTTCGATTGGCGATATTAAATTGTTATACTACTATAGATGCGCCGACTACCGTTTAACATTTAACTGCGATAGCTGCGTGGTGCTAAAGAGGTTGAACTTGACTTGAACGGACTTGAAATTTATGTCAACTATCTATCAACCTAAATCGCACCCTAATCGGTGCCCTTCCGCACCTAATCGTCAATCCTCCCGTACCATCAACCCTCCACTCCCTCCATCAACAAACCATCTCCCCTCCCGCACCGCGGCGCCACCTCAGAAACCGTCTAATTAAATGCTAGATCTTATAGCTGATAGGTAAGTGGCAACATTTTTAAAAGCTTTTAATAATAAAACCTAAATCCACGCGGACGTAGCCGCGGGTATCAGCTCTTGTACAATAAAGCCTCTCCCACACAGGTGTGTTATTGCGGTCCTGACTCCAGCGATATTGCGATAAATGTATGTTTTTAGTACATTTTTTATTAGGACGCATAAGATATGAGGGCGATGCCATTCTGCAGGAGCCCCGCCACGTAGTGATGTCGTCGTATTGTACGCCACAGTTAGTACGTCGTCGCAAGTGACGATTGTACCACAGATTGTACTATGACAAGGGACATTTGACAGCTAGTGCACCGGTGTGGGGTATCACCAATTTTACTTTCAAGTCGCAGAAATAACGTAGCGTCGCATCGCGGTACGTCCGTGTGACATCGCCCTTACATACTGCTATGATAATAAATATGCGATAGAGTAGAGACGAATGAAAAGATATCACAATAACGTATTGCGATACGAAAAAAAATGCACCTGTGCGGGGAAGGCTTTAAAGACACAATCATAGCAACATCGTCGCAAAACAGCTTTATTGTATCAGAGTAGGTACATACGTTTGTGTTCACACGTAATTAGACCCCTCGCGTGTCATTAGCACTACGTAGCTCTGCAACTGCGCTTGTCCTTCTCACACCTATGTGTATGATATTCACGTCTCCATCTAGTTGATTGAAGATCAGCACAGCTATTCAATACCGGTAGAATGATTGGCGATAAGGTTTGTTTGTTTTTGTAGTTTGTACAAAACAACCTCTAGATTTTAGTCATGTTGAGATATTTGTTTGTGTAGAGCAGAGAATGAAAGGTGTAACATAAAGAGTTCCCCACACAAACTACAAAGGCGTTCTGCGATAGCGGTCAGATGTTGTAGGTGTCCACGCGAAATTCTCCGTATACTATACAACATGACAGTGACCGTGACCGCGACCGTAGACCGCAGACCGCCTGGATGTGGACAACGCTTAAGTCTACACGAACATATGCTTCTTGTGGTATCACGGTGAAGTGTGGAAATCTCTACAAAAAAACTCGTCTGAACCGAAAAACGACCAATGCCAGACTTACTTGTACTTACAATCTTACATGTAAGTATAGTTATATAATTTAATACTATCCACATATTATTAAGTTTGTAAACATTTAACGTCCTTATTTGTTATTTTTATCGTAAAACAAAGTATTCAAATGTAAGTTAACTGAGGGATGCTGTATGCAGTGAGGTGTAATAAATATAGAGTAGAAGCGTCATTATATATATAAAGCTACTTGAAGTTACGTATTGATCACCTCTCCTGAACAATTTTGTATGGGACTTTTTCACCATACTTTCCGTGTGTGTATAATTCAAAAAATTTAGGTCTACAAAATTATAGAGAGAGCTGGACGTGGAAAACTGACTAGAGTACCCTAAGGGATCTCGAAAACTATCAGTCGGAGAGGTATTATCCCCAAACAAAAAATGTTCAACACCTTGGGCAATTGGGTGAACTGGTGAAAAAAATATGGCCACCAAACAAAAAAAATTTTCGTCTCCATACAAAAATTTCTTAATTTTCAAGAGGCTCTCCAGAACAATTTTGTATGGAACTTTTTTCCCCTCACTATTTATGTGCGTAGAACTTATGGGTCTTCCTTCAGGAAAATTATGAAACGTCATGAATGTGGAAAATTTACCAGAGTACCCCAACGGCTCTCAAAAACTATCAATCATAGAGGCATGGTTCTGAAACTGAAATTGTTCAAGACCTTGGGCCCTTTGGTGAGCCAGTAAAAAAAGATAGGTACCAAACAAAAAAAATTTTCGTGTCCATACAAATTTTGTTTTAAATTTTCAAAAGGCTCTCCAGAACATTTTTGTATAGAACTTTTTCCTCTTACTATTCATATACGTAGAACTTATGGGTCTTCCTTCAGGAAAATTATGAAACTTCATGAATGTGGAAAATTTATCAGGGTACCTCATGGGTCCTCTAAAACTACCAGTCATACAGGCATGGTCCCAAACAAATGTTATTAAGGACCTTGGGCCATTGGGTGAACCGGTAAAAAAAAGATGGCCGCCGAACAAAAAAATTTTTTCTCCATACAAATTTTTTGGGTTCTTTTCAAGAGGCTCTCCTGGACATTTTTGTATGAAAATTTTTCCCCCCACTACACGTATACATAAAACTTAAAGGTTTTTTTCACAAAAAATACAAAACGTAGAATGTGGAAAAATTACCAGGGTACCTCATGGGTCCTCTAAAACTACCAGTTATACAGGAATGGTCTCAAACAAATGTTGTTAAAGACCTTGGGCAATTTGGTGAACCGGCAAAAAAAAGATGGCCGCACAACAAAAATTTTTTTTTGAATTTTCAAAAGGCTCTCCTGAACATTTTTGTATGGAACTTTTTTCTCCTCACTATTTATATGCGTAGAACTTATGGGTCTTCCTTCAGGAAAAATATGAAACGTCATGAATGTGGAAAATTTACCAGAGTACCCCAAAGGCTCTCAAAAACTATCAGTCATAGAGACATTGTCCTGAAACTGAAAATGTTCAAAACCTTGGGCCCTTTGGTGAGCCAGTAAAAAAAAGATAGGCACCGAACAAAAAAAATTTTCGCGTCCATACAAATTTTTTTTTTAATTTTCAAGAGGCTCTCCAGAACATTTTTGTATAGAACTTTTTTTACCTCACTAAACGCATGCATAGAGCTCATAAATGTCCTTTCAGGAAAAATACGAAACGTTATGAATGTGGAATATTTACCAGAGTACCTCATGGGTCCTCCAAAACTACCAGTCATACAGACATGGTCCCAAACAAATATTATTAAGGACCTTGGGCCATTGGGTGAACCGGTAAAAAAAAGATGGCCTCCGAACAAAAAAAAATTTTCTCCATACAAATTTTTTGGGTTCTTTTCAAGAGGCTCTCCAGAACAATTTTGTATGGAACTTTTTTCCTTTCACTATTTATGTGCGTAGAACTTATGGGTCTTCCTTCAGGAAAATTATTAAACGTCATGAATGTGGAAATTTTACCAGAGTACCCCATGGGTCCTCCAAAACTACCAATTATACAGACATGGTCCCAAACAAATGTTATTAAAGACCTTGGGCCATTGGGTGAACCGGTAAAAAAAAGATGGCCGCCGAACAAAAAAAAAATTTCTCCATACAAATTTTTTGGGTTCTTTTCAAGAGGCTCTCCAGAACAATTTTGTATGGAACTTTTTCCCTTCACTATTTATGTGCGTAGAACTTATGGGTCTTCCTTCAGGAAAATTATGAAACGTCAAGAATGTGGAAAATTTACCAGAGTACCTCATGGGTCCTCCAAAACTACCAGTCATACAGACATGGTCCCAAACAAATGTTATTAAAAACCTTGGGCCATTGGGTGAACCGGTTAAAAAAAGATAGCTACTGAACAAACAAAATTCGAGTCCATACAAAATTTCTTTTTAATTTTCAAGTGGCTCTCCAGAACATTTTTGTATAGATCCTTTTTTTCCACTAAACGCATGCATAGAACTGATTAGTGTCCTTTCAGAAAAGATACGAAACGTGATACCAATATTTCTTTCTATCTTTCAAGAGACTCCAGAATATTCAGGTATTTGGTATGGCCTCCCATTTCTTTATTTTACGAATATTGAAGAGACTACAAGGCACGCGAGCTGCTTGCAGCTCGCGCACCGAGCGCAACACTAGTATAAACTGTTCTCAGAAAAACGTAACCACTTTTGAGTTTCAAAGACGTAGCTTTGAAACTGACAAATACGCCAAGTAAACTTTGAGTAAACTATATTTGTCTCGTTTCTTCTGCCCTCAAACTAATTACGTTAGAATAGGACAAGACATTGCAATTAGACAAACGATTAGAGTTACCAGTATCAGGAATAATTTCCCACAAAAGAACGATTTCCCCCAAAAAATTATTTGAGTTTATGAGATTTAATAATTATATTAGATTTAATAAAATTTTCAATATAAACCATATTATAGAACTAAATAAGGATTACTAATAGGAAAAAAAAATATTTAAATGCGTGAACGTAAATAACTTTATTTAAATCTCTCATCTATCTATCTATACTATACTATTACTATACTTACTATACTAATAAATAAAATTGAAGTATCTGTCTGTAATTTCGAAATAACTACCTCATATTAAGCTCATATGTTTATTTGAATGGTACCATAACCGAATCATACGTTTTTAAAATTTTTGTCTGTCTGTTTGAACGGGCTATTCTTCGGAACGGCTGAACCGATTTTGACGGGACTTTCACATACAAGTAGAGAATTAACCAGGGAGTAACATAGGCAGGTTTTTTAACCGACTTTCAAAAAAGGAGGAGTTGTGTTTTTCTACCTATGTACACCGATATCTCCGAGATTTCTGAACCGATTTGCGTATATTTTTTTTAATCGATAGAGGAATATTGCGACAATGTCCTATACAACATTTGAATTCCAACTCCTCAATCCTGATGCTGTAGGGGACCTGATCCCCAAAACTAATGGGATTTAGGAACTGTCGGTTATTTATATTGATATTGGGGGTACCAATTAAAGACTTTATCGTTGAATGAACTTGAGTATGTACATATCCAACTCCTCAACCCTGATGCTGTAAGGAATTGCATTCCGAAATCGTAGGGATCCCACGGAATTTTTCCGTTTTCAGGATGGGTTACTACAGATAGGCTACTTTTTGTTCTGGAAAATCAAAAGTTCCCACGGGATTTTTAAAAACCTAAATCCACACGGGCGAAGCCGTGGGCATCATTTAGTACTAATAGTAAAGCTGTAACTGGTCCAATTCTGTACATTAAAGATATTTTGAAAATTTTTGAACCAAGCAAAAATATTAGTTACATATGGGTACGTTTATGTTAGTAACTTCATACATAAGAATGATCACTAGGTATGTATATGTATACTAATATCTTTCTGAATGTTACGATAGTTACGATAGTGAAAAAATTATCAAAATCGGTTCATTGGTTTTTGAAATAATCACGAACATACGGGTCGAATATGTAACCTTCTTTTGTGAACTCGCTTAGTAAGAAATCATTATACCTACTTCTAACTATTTTATAATGACTCAGTATGATCACATAAATTACTGATTTACTTACGTTTGCCTTATAGGTACATACATACGTTCATCATTCGCTTTTTCATTCACTAATTTCCCAACAATGTAGGGAAAATCAAAATAGTTTTTACTGGCAACACTTATAGTAAAAATAATGCGCGGTAAATTTATGTTTTTATTACGTGTTGTTTTGGATAATCGGAATTAAATAAAACAAACTTACTTGTGAAAAGTAACACCAGTTGCTTTATTATCTTTTTCTGACCGTGACAAACAAATTTTAACAACACATTTCACCATTTTGACAAATTGTGTGGCAAGTAACAGTTACGTTCGTGTTCACCCGGACGTCGGGCTGGCAACTGAAGTCGTAGATGTCATCGGACATCAGTGAAGTAGCAATGAGTCGGTGCTTTAGAATGCTGATCTTGTTAAGGTAATACATCATTGGCTGTATGTGTATCGCCATAGCAATAGATTTTGTGCCACTTTTATTTACCCATAACAGATCTTATTCCGCTCTTTTTCGCTCACACGCATTTAACGTTTCCTTCCAAAATTTAGAATTTAGATCACTTGTTTATTAATCAATTTTTATCGGCAATATTTCCGTTCAGAAGACTATTCTAATGCACACGCAAGAACAGGTTTCGCGCTTCCGCGGAAGCCTGGCCGCGGGCTGAAGGCCTCAACGAAAACACATTTAAGTGGTTCTCGTGCTCAATTTGTGCTCGTCTTACAACTTGACATTGGCCACTGCTGGCCCACTATAAAAACGCTTACATACATTAAATTTTCGATTATGTATCCGTCAACGTGTCTATCTTTATGATGAGAAGCGGTTGAGAGGCTGCAACGGAAGTGAATTTTAGCAGAAATGTGTGGAGGGTAGATTTAATATTATCGTGTACCGAGAAAAGAGATGGTAACGATACAAGGGGGGTAAGGGAGTGCACCTCCATCTCAGCACTCCAATTGTCAACCTCACCTGCACGTGGTGCCCCCTGCTAATCAACAGACGAGGCTCTGACGACCGACAAATGGCGGTATAACCATTTCATATTGGCTAGACTACAGAAATGGCAAGGGCCGATGTCGGGCAGCAGCGACATCGGTACAATAGTCTAGCCCTGCGATCGCCAACCCGCCTGCCCAGCGTGGCGATTATGGGCATACCCTTGTATGGATATTCAAATAAAGCCACAGCTCCTAGTCCCCGGCGGCCCCGCTATTCCTAGCTCTGGCAGCGGTTACGGTAACGGCGGGGCAGGGGGTGTCAAGAATCTCCGGAAGAGATTCCGCTGCCAACCCCAACGACTGGACCTGGCAACATATAACGCACGCACTTTGAGGACCGACGAAAAGATTATCGAGCTGGAAGAAGCAGTGAGCAAGTTGAAATGGGGTGTCATAGGATTATCTGAAGTCCGAAGAGAGGGGGAGGACTCGATAATCCTTAAATCCGGCAACTTGCTTTACTACCGGGAGGGTGATCAAAAATCCCAGGGTGGTGTCGGGTTTCTCGTCCACAGGTCCCTCGTTAACAACATTGTGCAAGTCGAAAGTGTGTCGAGCAGGGTAGCGTACCTTATACTCAGAATAACCAAACGGTATTCGCTGAAGGTCATACAGGTCTACGCACCGACATCGACACATACCGACGAGGAGGTAGAGGTCATGTATGAGGATATATCAAAAGCCATGCATGCCTCTAACACCTACTACAATGTTGTGATGGGGGACTTCAACGCAAGGCTGGGTAAGCGAAGCGGTGTAGAGTTGAAAGTGGGACAATTTGGCTATGGGCGACGGAACCATAGGGGCCAAATGTTGGCCGACTTCATGGAGAAAGAGGGCCTCTATATGATGAACTCTTTCTTCGAGAAGCGGTCACACAGGAAATGGACCTGGATGAGCCCCGACGGTTCTACGAGAAATGAGATCGACTTCATCATGTCTACAAAACGGCACGTATTCAATGATGTATCTGTGATCAACAGGGTAAAAACCGGCAGCGATCACCGTATGGTAAGAGGCACATTGAATCTCAAAATAAAGCTTGAAAGGGCCAGACTGATGAAGTCAACGCTCCAACCTTCTCGTGCCCATATCCAGAACCCCGAGAGCTTCCAACTCGAATTGCAAAACCGATTCGCTTGCCTGGCAGATTGCGATTCAGTGGACGAATTGAACTACAGGCTGGTGGAAACTGTCCATGCGGTCGGGTCTAAGTTCTTTAAGACCCACCGTAGAAATAGAACCAAAAAATTCTCAGACCATACTCTCAATCTCATGGAACAAAGACATGAAATGAGACTGCAGTCTTCAGGAGACGCCCTTGCTTATCGGCGGATAAATAGACAGATCTCTAAATCACAGACACGCGATCTGCGATACTTCAACACCGAACGTAACAAAGAGACCATTGAGCGTAACAAAGGCTCAAAGGTGTTCGCGAGAAATCTGTCTATTGGTCAGAGCCAGCTGACGCGACTGAAGACCGACAACGGTAGTCTCATTTCGTCAAAACCTGAGATTTTGAGGGAGGTCGAGAAGTTCTACGGACAGTTATACACCTCAACACAGAAGCCTGTTGAAGATTTGGCTAAAGATCCCAGAGCCAAACTGACCCGACACTATACCGAAGATATCCCGGACGTCAGCCTATACGAGATTAGTATGGCTCTCAAGCAGCTTAAAAACAACAAGGCACCAGGTGATGACGGAATCACTGCAGAACTCCTGAAGGCGGGTGGAAGACCAATACTCAAAGTCCTTCAGCGATTGTTCAATTCCGTCATTCACGAGGGAATAACGCCAGAGGCATGGCACAGAAGCGTGGTGGTTCTTTTCTTCAAAAAGGGCGATAATACCCTGCTGAAGAATTATAGACCCATCTCGCTGCTGAGCCATATCTATAAGTTGTTCTCGAGAGTCATTACGAATCGTCTCGCTCGTAGGTTCGACGACTTCCAGCCTCCCGAACAAGCCGGGTTCCGAAAAGGCTTCAGTACCATAGACCACATCCATACGCTGCGGCAGGTTATACAGAAGACCGAAGAGTATAACCGGCCACTTTGCTTAGCGTTTGTGGACTATGAGAAGGCCTTTGATTCGGTGGAAACTTGGGCTGTATTGAGATCACTGCAGAGATGCCGGATCGACTATCGGTACATCCAAGCGCTGAAGTGTTTGTACGAAAACGCCACTATGTCAGTCCGTATACAGGACCAGAATACGAGGCCAATCCAATTGCAGCGAGGAGTGCGTCAGGGAGATGTTATCTCCCCGAAGCTATTTACCGCAGCGTTGGAAGACATCTTTAAGCTTCTGGACTGGAACGGACTTGGCATCAACATAAACGGCGAGTACATCACTCACCTACGGTTTGCCGATGATATAGTCGTGATGGCAGAGACTCTGGGAGACCTCAATACAATGCTCAACGATCTCAGCAGAGTTTCTCAACAGGTGGGCCTAAAAATGAACATGAGTAAGACGAAGGTCATGTCTAATGCTCATGTTCCGCTCCACCCGGTAATCGTTGAGAACTCTGCACTCGAAATTGTAGACGAGTACATATACCTGGGACACACGATCCAGCTAGGTAGGTCCAATTTTGACAAAGAGATCAACCGCCGAATCCAACTCGGCTGGGCAGCGTTCGGGAAACTTCGAGATGTCTTTTCGTCCAATATCCCTCAGTGTCTGAAGACGAAAGTCTTCGAACAGTGCGTGTTGCCAGTGATGACTTACGGATCTGAGACATGGTCGCTGACAATGGGCCTCATAAGAAGGCTCAGGGTCACTCAGCGGGCGATGGAGAGAGCTATGCTCGGAGTATCCCTGCGGGATCAAATCAGAAATGAGGAGATCCGCAGGAGAACCAGAGTTACTGACATAGCTCATCGAGTCGCGAAGCTGAAGTGGCAATGGGCGGGGCACATTGCTCGAAGAACCGATGGACGTTGGGGTCCCAAGGTGCTTGAATGGCGACCTCGCACCGGTAAACGAAGCGCAGGTAGACCCCCCACTCGTTGGACAGACGATCTCAAGCGAGTCGCTGGCAGCCGCTGGAGTCAGGCGGCACAAGATCGTGTGCTGTGGCGATCCTTGCAAGAGACCTATGTCCAGCAGTGGACGTCTATTGGTTGAAACGAACGATACAAGTTGCCCGCTACGTGAGCCAAAAAATCAAATTATGTATAGATATTGTTGTAAAAATATGCTACTTGCTAACTAACTAACTAATAAATAAAAAATATCGAAAAAGATGTTTCTGATTTAAACAGGAATAATTTTAAATAATTGAATATCGAATGGCAACCAGAGAACAAAATTATTACAAAAAAAATAATGTTCATAAGAAGAATGGTTAAAAGATTTGCTAGAGAACTCGTAAAAGGTAATGTAGGTACTCGTAACCCAAAGTCCTTTTAAAAGAGTCCACGGCACTAAAATACTAAAATTTTCCCATTAGAGCACGTCCAGCGAATTTCAATAAACTGAACGACGGTAATTTACAGTTATTATCCTCGCTGACCCCGCAAAACACCCACCGTAGCCGCTGTCAAGGAAAAAAGAAACAACAAAAGGAAAAAACAAAATCTGGTATGACCAGAAAAAATTCCTTACACAGCAATGCAAATTGAACTTCAGCGGTGTAAGCGTAAAATTCAATTTGGAACGACCCACCCGGCGCGAGTTAGGGAACCGAGCTCCGTAAAAGGAGCTTTATTTCAGAAGCGAGAAAGCACGAAGTGAGTTATGGAAGCATCCGTCCTGTTCGTACAAATAAAGTTCAACTTTAACCTTTAGTAATAAGGTCGGGTATCGTATTGGTGGTGTGGCTTTTTTTAAAAAAGGACCGATCTCGTTTGGCGGGCGTACCTGCGCCGGCGCAGACGTAGTATATTTATGGCGCCTCTGATTCAACACGTGGGTACAAGGCATCGGTATTAAAAAGCTTGTTAAATCTAACTGCGCGTTTCCCTTCATTAGTTCTCCGATTTACGTGGTTGGAGCAATAAAATGTTTGTCTACGGTTACACGGACAAATCGGTCACTGGACACTGCTTCTGCTGATTTGTAGTATTGACGTTAAAATGGTACGATTATATGACGATAATACATGTTTTCCTAAACTTTGTGCGTATGATTTCGTAGAATTTAGGGAGAATTTCGATTGGATAAATATTTTGTGTGGATTTAGGTGTTCAGATCGTTAAAAAATGGCTCTATTTGAAGACATGACATCGAATTCGACTGTCATTTGGCCTTGGCCACTTTCTTTCAAGAGATTTGGGTCACTGTTCAACGAATAGTGACCATTTATTATTATTCGTAACATAATCTATTACTAATGCTAACTAAGACCATGGGAGTTCGGTACCTGCCTACTCGATTGTCTCGTTGACTACTTACATACAACCAATATGTCCACTATCCCGCGTCTCTAATATAGAAAACTTGTTCCCTCCCAGTAGCGTGTAAAAAGCATATGGTAAGCCTGTGAACATTTTAGAACCCTGTAATCATTAAATCAGTAGATCTAGCCTTTCTGCCTGTTCAGCTAATAAGTTATTAGCTGAACTGGTTGAATTTCTGCTGAAAATAGGTCTCATGCAATTATGGCCATAGAAACAACACAATCTTGTGACGATTGTAGTCTAGCCTCTAGCGGCTGCCAGACTCACTTGAGATCGTCCGTCCACGTAGGTTTCCCAGTACGAGGTTGCCATTCGAGAAACTTGGGACCCCAACGTCTATCGGCTTTTCCAGCAATGTGCCCCTTTCAGTGCCCCTTCAGCTTTGCGACTCGATGAGTTCGTCATTTTGATTCTACTACGGATCTCCTCATATCTGATTTGATCCCTTAGGGATACTCAGGGCATACATAGCTCTATCCATTGCCCGCTAAGTGACCCTGAGCCTCTTATAAGGTCCAACGTTAGTGAACATATTTCGAATCTATGAGTCGTCACTAGCACACTTCTTGGGGCCTCCCATTTCTAGTAAACTAATGGGGACTAATGGTACAGTGATCAAGAATGCGGAGGGGAACTGGGATAAAGCTCTAAACTCATATTGTAATATCATTCAAGCGCAAAAATGCCATTAAATTAAAAATCATAGACAACTGATAGAAAATCAAAGACAATCCGTCCCCGAGGAGTTGGGGACAGGATGTACGGCCTATTAGTGCGATGATTTATTGACGGGTCAATGTGTACGCCCAGTTTGTGCCCGAAATCTCTCCCGTTAATTACCTTCTTGTCTTTAATGATGTATCGGCTTCAGTATCATATCAAGCCGCATGTAAAAAATGACAGTTAATTATAAAAAATATGGGACCTTATGATGGTTTATTGTTATTAATAATTATGTACTGTGGACTAACTCATTGGAAGTTATACGGATGTATTATTATGAATACAAGAATATATTATATGTTATGCTCTTATATGTTATGCTATACTTACTCTAATGGCTAGCTTACTCGGCTGCTGATCATAAGACCCTGGGTTAGAATCCAGGATCGAGCCAAGAAATTATTGGGTTTAGAAAAAACCTAGGTAATGGCTTCTTGGCCCGAAAAATTTAGTTTCTGTGAAAAAAAATTACTATAGTAGTCCTCAGATTGAAAGTTGGCGGTGTAACATCCCCATGCCAGCGGTTCTCAAGCCGTTGGTCCCGGTTATTTTCACTAACATCGGCTTCATTGCCTAATTGATAAAACTTGAGTCGAAATCGTATTCCTTAGTTAGTCGTATGCGGAAGGACATAGCTCAACTACTATGCGACTTGTGAAGCTGAAGAGATCATTGACGAGGCACATAGTTCGAAGAACCAACAGATGTTGGGGTGCCAAGATGCTGGAATGGCGACCTCGTACCGGAAAGCGTTCAGACTTTGGCGTACCAAAATGCTGGAATAGCGAAATCGCACCGGAAAGCGTTCAGTGTTGGCAGACCCACACTAGCTGGTGGACCGACGATATCAGACAAGTTGCAGGAAGCTTCTGGATACAAGCAGCGCAAGACCACGTCATGTGAAAGTCCTCACAAGCGACCTGTGTCCAGCAGAGCACGTCTATCGAGTGATAACGATGCGGAAGGATCTGGAAGCTCGCCGCATTATTGCCTCAAGAAAATCTCTTCCATATTGCGATTAATGGAAAGAGGACACGAGCTCAAGACCCTCAGAAATTAAGAATATGGCACAAAGTGAGAGACAGGTACGACAAAGTAGAGTTCGGTGCGACCTGTACCAAATTAAGGGCATAACAATAACCCTCAAACTGAAGACGCCAACGAAATCATACAATGACAAAATGAAATATCCAAACGTACCTACCTACTCATACATTTGAAAACACAAAAGTCCAAACCGATTGTTCGCGAGCCCTCCAGATTCGCCACCACTCGGAGACAAAACACACCGGATGGATTGCTCTGTGTTTACCCTTATTTTGCTTTAGAATAATTCACAAAAAATCTGATTTCGAGATAAGGCGGACTGAAACTAAACAACAGAGACAAGAAGAATACAGACAGGGCAAAAAATGTTTTAAGATGACAACGATAACGGATAATTTCACGGTTTTTTTTTGGTCTGATTTGGTTTAATATTGATTTTAGATATGATGGAATAACGAAAAAACATCGAAAAAAGTATTTTAACTTCAACAATTAAGTCTTTTTTTGTCGATGATGATTGGGATGTTTCTGAGTTCTCATCTTTTTCTTAGCAATATGATAAGATATGGTCAAACAAAAAGATTAAAGATCTCGCAGTCATGGACAAAGTGAAAAAAACCACTAAAATGTTAAGCTATAATATATTCGATTTCCATCCTTTTTTTCACAATGTTTAACTAAAAAAATCTAAATTAAGAGAGTTTCTGACTAAGACTATGTAATCGGAAGCAAAATGTTTTATGTATTCACATGCCAAATACAAGATGCCATGGCACCTTGGTAATTTATTCCAAAAAAATTAAATTTTTCATGAAAAACAGATATGTACTTACCCAAGTCTATTTCGACAAAAAATTGTCTAAAATAATGTACGAATAAGAGGTCCAAACAAATTTAAGTTACATTTTTTTACATTTATTTATTATTTAAAGTCCTTAAGTATTAAAATCCTGTCTAAATTTCCAACACTTAAAATACAAAAAAACACCCAAATATTTTGCTTTTTGAAAGATAGTCGAGACACGCGCAAGCAATGTAGATAAGGTAAGCGATGTCGTAAAAACTACTTCGAATCTGATTCTTATTCTAGAGGACATAAGAATCATGTTATTAGCTTGGGCGTAGTCGTCTTGAGATTAAGAAAATACGTGTCCTTCTTAATCACGGACAGAGGGATTTAGATAAGGTTTTTGGGTGTATACGGGTAAAACATTTTGAAATTAAATAAAATGAATTTTATTTGTAGGAAATTTTTAAATAAGAGTTATACCTACAAGCAAGTTTATGAACACAATAAAAAGTCCCAAGGCGCTGGAATGGCGATTTTGCACCAGAAAGATAGTGTTAGTATGTAGATCCAGACATTAGACGAGTTGCAGGGAGCCGTATCTAGCCGAGCAGGTATCTAGATACAAGTGGCGCCAGACCGCAGCGTGTGAAAGTTACTCGTACAAAGAGAGTTTTGCTCATCAATGTGTCTATCAGTCAGTGGACGTCGATCGATTGAAGATTTACGATGTACCAACTTACAGCAGTCACACCCATCATTATAGGTATACACTCATCCGAATCGTTCTTCAGGATATTAAAGACAGCTTACATCCTGAAGACGGTCATATGATACTTTCTATCCGGGTAACTCAAATCATACATGGGATGTGGATTGATTTGGAAAAAAACAACAATTTATTAAGGAAACAATTTGGCGGGCATAAGCTTGTTTTATGTTAAGTGAATTAGTATGTAAATCTTTTTTTCCGCAATTTCCCAAGAAATTGCCTAACTATTATTAGCAAGTGGCATAAAAAACAAAAGCATGGGCTCTATCGTTTTCGCTCTTGGAAATCTTCAAAAAATTCAAGTGCAGCGCCATGTGGCCGTACGAGAGGCGAGTGGTTTCTCGAGAGGCTGGGACGTGGAGTTGAGACTAATTTGCCAAAACCTCCCCTTCTTACAAAATGGCTTTCACTTTTTTTTCATCCACGACGACGGAACTGAGACGGTATATACGTTTAACGTAAGAGGTTGTTTGTTTGTGCGTATAATTTATCTAACGTTTCTCATGAAAAACTACTAGGTGGATTTTCATTTTTTTTTTCATTTCTAAGCAGGTTCTTAAATATGTTTAATTGTAGCATGAGTGCGCTGCAATTCTTAATATCTTCATGTCACCATTTTCCTGAAAATGCCGATTATTTATTTCATCCGTTACACGGTTTAAAAAATCATCACTATTAATATTTTACCCCTCAACCGCTTACCTATGTACCTCTTAACCGTAGCAGGTAAGTTATAGGTTTTCTCTCCTCTAATGTACTCAAGCAAATCGTTCGACAGAATCCCGCTCCGGCGAAAATAATTAAAACAAAACCCCCATCAATCGGAGAAGCATAAAAGGAAACCTATGGCACTACCGAAACACTACAACAATGGCGAGGCAAAACAAACAAAATGTTTATAGGTTTGTACCTGGAGAGAAAAAAAAAAAAACATGGCGTTCTGACGTTCGTTAGGGTGGATGACTGGCAATCGGATAACATCACGGGCGAGGATGTAAGATACAAACGGGTGGCTCTTGGACAAGTTAAGTATCCCGTTTCTCGTCAGTGAAAACTTAAACATTGATCATCTTGGGTTTTTCTGTCAAGAAATTCTCAGTGCCAGCTCGGAGTTGGATTATGGCGACGACCCGTGCCTCGAAGAGCACGTTAAGCCGGCGGTCCTGCGCCTGATCTCTCTCCGTTCGTGTCACATTGGTGCTATGAGAGTGAAGGAACACTTGAGCACTATAATATTTCCAGGGTAGTTGGCTAGTCTCCGCCTTCATTAAGATTGGCCGCCGTGGCCGAAATTCGGTCGAGAGGGCACCTTATTACATTTATATAGATGTTGGCTTTAGGCATTACAAAGTAATAAATAATACAGATAATATACTCGAAAACACAACGATCATCGATCATCTTATCGGTACTGGAAACCTTGACAACTTTTTAACTCTCAATGCCACATCCGAAACTTTTAGTACAAGTTGTGCCTTCGTGACTTTGTAATCATCTTGGAGTGACTAATGTATAAGATGGATAATATATATATACCTCGAACAATCCCTATACGTACAGTATACTTTATCAATATATGAAAATAATAATTCTTGGCTCCATACATCAACAAAATCCATACATTGAGAGAATTTCTTGACGTTCCTTATGATTTTCTCCTTTCAAAAAAGATTTTTCTCAGAGAGAGAAAGAGAATTTTAATTTATCATTCGATTATGTAAATCTATTTAATGTAATGTTGCGAATATTGTAAAAGTTTTAAATGTCTAATGTCGGTCAGAGATAAACTGTTCCAAATATTAAGTGCAAATTATTTAAGATACATAAACGGTCAAACGATTTACATAGATGAGTGCTCCGTAGCCGAGTGAGCTAGCCACTAGACCAGCGAGCCAGTCAGATAATAATCGTAAAACCTGTGAGTCAGCCGAGTCGTAGAACAGTATTGAGGTAAGCGAACTATGAGCTAACTAGTTTAGTAAGGCGAGGCATCGGGCAGGTAGCCCAATCCGATGGTCAAACATAGGAATTCTTGCGTACAAACAGGATTATTTGCTCAGCTACCGGTGTTGCCACACACGTATTTGCCCACAAATATTCCCCTTTCTGGAGATTTTTGTGGTGTACTGTCCGCAAAAAAATATATACTGTTATTTTTCAGAAACGGCGAAATTCAACGATTATAAAATCAGTAGCGTACTTACCTAATTTTTTTAAGTTTCAATTCATTATTTATATTAAATGTCATGGTGCTAACCGTTTAACATACAGATTAATTTTAAGTATACCTACCTACTATCATTATTAGTTAGCTCATTTTTATCGCAAAAATTATCGTAGATACATAAATTAATTATTATTATGAATCTACCAGTCCTTTATGCGTCGTTTTTCTCTTAGGGGTTTTCTTGGGCAAATAATACAATGGGCTCCGATATCCTTGACCACATGTTTAAAATAAAAAAAATTGACAGTATTTTTTCTTGTGGAAAAATTTGCGTATTTTATAAGCCCCATTAGTTCAACAAATTTGTACAAAACATACACTACACTTATAAACTAACAAGCGAACACCCGCGACTTCGTTCGCGTGGGTATTATTTTATAAAAAATCCTGTGGGAATCATTTTGTTTTCCTAAGCTTCTTTGAGCTCATACCTCGCTAAAAACTGTTAAAAGTTCACTGGCGGATGTTTAGGTAGATCAAAATGTAAACATCCGCAAGTGAAAGTCCCACCAAAATCGATCCAGCCTTTCAGGGATTACCCGGGTTTACCCGATTTATATTTTAGATTACCCGATTATCTTTAAAGTATCTCCTTTCTAACAAAAAAAGAATGAATGAAATCGGACCACACGTTAATGAATTACAGCTAAGTACACATTTTGGCTTTCATTCCTTCTCTCAAGGGAACCGTGCGGAATTTCTGGATAAAAAGTATCCTATATGTTACTCCTTAGTATGAACTTCAATCATGCCAACTTTCATTTCAATCCATTCAGTAGTTTTTGTGTGATGCGCGCACAAACATAGGTACAGACAAACAGATAAACAGACAAACAGACAAAAATTTCAAAAATAAGTTTTTTTCGTTCTATTACTTATCCCTAACATCCGCCAGTTATTATTTTGCAAAAATCTTTAATGTACAAATACGGTAGTTCTACGATTTTATTAGATAGATTAAAAATATTTTCTTCTTTCAATAAAGATATTAAAGTGGTTTCTTGTCATAATGTTTGTGCGGACGGTACCCGCCCTCCCGGAGGCGTTTTTGTGTGCATCACGCGCACCTTTTATTTCCCAGTTAGTTCGACTTGTTAGCTCGTCCGCCCGACCACTCGGCGACCGGACCCCCCCTGAATCTAACACGCTCTGTCATATTATCACGTGTCGATACTAAAAACCAATAACATACCTACATATAAACCCATTATACATATAATTTATAATTTAGTAATAGATTTGTCCCGAGCGATCTTCAGGTTCAGTTATATATATTAATTATCTGGTTCGAGTGGATCGATTTTGATCATGATCAGTTTGACGAGGAAAGGATTCATGCTACACCATGCGCAGGTTGATGCGCACACCGACAGCAATAGATTTAAAACTTTTGTTTTATACTTAGGTATTAGTGAAAATTGCTTCTACAAAAAACAAGAAAATAATTCTTATTACAATAATTCTTTATTTAGTTCAACGGTAAATTGGTATGGAGTCGGATTCTTTAAGATAATTAAAAATAAACGATACACAAATAACATCGTAACTACGCATCAGTCTAACAAAAACTCCCCTATAAAAATGTTACATAAATACGATTAAAAGTAATGCAAAAAACATTAAATAGCAACACAAAATGTACAATTGGCATATTTCAAATGAAAACGCTCTATAAGGCGCATCGGCGACATACTAATTGGTAAAGGTTAAAAACTGGTCAAGTGTAAGTAGCACTTTCACAAATAGTGTGTCGAATTGTCATAAAAAATATTATATTTTTTACCCGACTGGGTATATGTGTTTCACCTGTGTGTATGTATGTCCATTCCTATGTCCGCTTGTAACTAATCAACGGCTCAACGGATTTTGATAAATGATACGTCATTAGATTTGTCTCAATGACGCGAGTGTTATAGGGTACCTAAATTTAAAAAAAAATCAAAATGGCGGACTTTATGCGCTTTAATGTGCGAGCTGAAAAAATTTTTTTTCTTCAAGACCCTCGAGTGGGGTATCAAAATAAAGAGATTCAAAAGGCAAATACGAAAATGTATACATTTATATATTTGGAAACAATTTGGAGTGATAAATCGTAGAAAATGACCGTTTCCTATGTCAGTTCGTAACTACTTAACGGCTCAACCTATTTTGATAAATTATACGTCATTAGATTTGTCTTGACGGCGCAAATGTTACTGGGTACATAAAATTCATAAAAAATCAAAATGGCGAATGTTATGCACTTTAATGTGCGGGCTGAAAAAAATTTTTTTCTTCAAGACCCTCGAGTGGGGTATCAAAATAAAGGGCTTTAAAAGGCGAGTACGAAAATGTATACAATCTATATGTTTTAAATCAATTTGGAGTGACAAATCATGAAAAACAAAATAAATAACAACTACACTGTAAGTGGTACGGTGGTAGTTTATTAATTTTTTAGTTCGTTTTTTAGCATGGCAGTCGGGTTTTTTTAATTTTTAAATTATAGCTTGTTGTAATTACAAATATTATTCTAAACTAAGTAAACTAAATTTTATCAAATGTTTGAAAAACTTTTTGATTGTTAGTGATTTAGGTTTGAGTGTGAACTTTACAATTCAATTGGAATCTACAAGGCACAACCGTTTCAACATGTTTATTGATTGTTAACCCCCGACGCAAAAACGACGGGTCACGGGGTGTTATAAGTTTGACGTGTCTGTGTGTGTGTGTGTGTGTCTGTTCCCCTGTAGCGCTCAAACGGGTGAACCGATTTGAATGCGATTGATTTTTTTAATTTTAAATATTTGTTTTAAATGTATAGATCCATCTTTTCCACGTTCGTAAGCGATAGATAGGCATTAGGCAATGTTTTCTTATGATGTTATTACGTAAAATCGTTGCCCGTAATCCGACTTTACAGACAACCAATTTTTTATATGAATTTCTAATGTGATGTGTGTTTCTAATTAAATAAAAAAAAAATTTAAGTAGGTAATTAGATATTTAGACGAACGCTGTACGTCCAGATATATTTGTTGGCCACCAGAGTGTTCATTTATTTTATTAAAGTATCCGTGATCGAAAGAATGTTGAAACGTAAAAAAAAACACGTCCCCACAATGGACGGCCACCCCCACTATTAGTACAGCATTATCCGTAACTGGCAACACTAATCGCTCATTAACGAGTTCCGGCGCGTGGGGTTGCCACTTATGGGACGATATGAATAAATTTGTGGGAATAATTGGGGTTTAAAGACCGCCTCTTGTTAAAACCCCTTGTGGGATTTTTTAATGGTGTGGATTGAATGTGCGGAATAAAGTTGTGTAATTATTTTAAAGGATTATAAGGGGGGTACAAAATCGGATAAAAGGAGTGTTTTTTTTTTGACAAATTGATTCTATTCAAAAAGATTATACGAAATTTCAAGAATATTACTGATGTAGGTAAATCAAATAAAACATTCAAAATAAAATTTTGATATCTGAATAAAACCATAAATAACATTAAGTTACCCTTTATTCTGTGAAGTTACAATTTTTCTATTTTTATAAACGTGAAGTACCTACCTGTCTAATAAAATTAAATGACACAAGAACGAGAATCCTTGAATGCATCGTAAAATTCTTTAAATATACAAAATACCTACTGGCCGTTATAAAAACCGAGTTGAAACAATTAAAAATCGAACTCGCGTTCCATTTTCGAATTCTTTCTGGCGATTGGCCGAACAGTGATTCTGAGGCTATAATGGGTAATATTATATAAAATGAGCTTTTTACAACTAAACCGATAGAAGGGCAGAACTGGTTTCAATGCCTTTTATACCCGTTTCATTTTATTGTGTTTAGGTCGCTTTTTTATTTCATAAGAATTATTATTTTACCATACTTTTCTCGGATGTTAAACTTTGAAAAAAGGCTTTCCTGCCTGTTTAGCATTTTCAACAATTGATTAAGTGTGAAGAAACAAGACCAAAGGGGCTTGTACTTACCTCTCGCTTTTATTGCACTTGCGATTATATCGACACAATAAGCCATAAAAGAATTTCACAGCCAAGCAGATGTAATGAGTTTCCGAATAAGCCTCTCGACCTAATGGAGTTGACCGAGGTCGACTTATAGAGAAAAAATACAAATGGTCACTGGGCAAGTGTGACGGAACCGGTTAAAATAAGAGTTCCGTAGGTGGTTTTTTTTTCTGTACGAAAATCTAGCTGATACGTAACTTCACCTGTCTATTTATGTGTTTTTGATACACTAATTTAGGGATAGAGTTTAAAATAATATCACCTTATTGCAATTCAAGAAATATTTCTTTCAAAACTTAAATCTCTAGGTCCACCGGTTTAGGCTGTGCTTTGTCCTTCAGTGAAGTACCTACCTACGGTTTTATAGACTCGATAGTAAGTGAATGTGTTTTGTCTAATCATCAATCATTTGGTGATGATTTTTTGGATAGTTAGGTAGGTAATAGGTATAACCCGCGGCACGTTGATTGAACACTGAAGGAAAGTGGAGGGGGTAAGCTATTGTACTACGATGCGTGACAGTTCCCATACGCAGCTATCCCCTCCACGTTTCCTTCAGTGTTCAATCTTACGTGCCGAGACATATAGGTACTTTCCTTTAAACCAAAACAAGAGAGTCTTAGACAGATGATTTAATTGATTTAAATATCAAATGCCAACAGCTTTGAACGTGAACGTGAACGTGAACGAAACCAAGATTATTATGAAACAATTTCATATATTCGATGGTTTTAACGCTCTGATAGCGTTTTCTGTCTCTTGTATAATTAATAGTCTGAGTAAGTTTTGGTTTAGCAAAATTTGCTGTACATTTTATGTCGGCCATTGTCCGAATTATATCACCGGTGTAAAGTAGCACTTGCACTTTTTATGCGGAACACTAAAACCTACTATTTCAAAGCTACAGCAGTCCGCTGTAAAATTAAAAAGACAAATTATTGGACGTCTTCGTGGAAGTCAGCCTTTGTTATCTCACAAGTGTTTTTCGAGAGTTCTGTTTGTTTTCCACCCCGTTCTTGCATTAGAAATTCTCATATTCTTATCTCTCTCTATCTTGTTAGTACGGAGGGCGTTCGTTAAAGGCGTAACTCACGCTTCTACGGTTACGTAATTCTGACACTTTCAGCTTTCATAACAAGGTCCCTTATTGTATATGGAACTCATTGAGAATTTCATCATTATCGCATTCAATAAAGGGCGTAACTGTCCGACGTTCTAACTCGTGATATCGATTTATTGGGCACGGAATAAGCATTTATTTTGCTTAATTGGCGCCTGCTTGAAGCCTCGTTCGTTTGGACCATAGACCAACAAGAAGAGGACTTGGCATAATGTCCTATAGAAAATAGTGGATCGGAAAATAGCTTAAGCTTATCAAAATTTTCATAAGTGTGTAAGAGACAACACTACATTTTTAAACATAACAATAAAACAGATCGTGGCAGAAATTTTATTGCACTGCCCTTAAGATGGCCTCCCTAAAATGTATACATGAACACTCACACACGCACAACTTGAGACATCACAATGAACACGCGCCATTTTAGGTTGCGGGATTGTGCGTGAGTGAGTGTATTTTTGGCACGTTTTTAAGGTAGGTATGCCTACTCTACTTATTATTATTATCTCTATGGTTTGGACACGGTTCGACTTTTTTCTCTCCCTATATTACGAGATGTGTCGATCGAATTTCGATTAAGTGTTTTACCGCCTAAGGTTTATAATTGTTTGGATGCGGAATTATGAGTTTAAAGAGCATTAACATAATGATGATCGGTCGTGTTTGACGGAGCAGGTGTTGTGTATATCGGTTTATTCTCGGTTTTATGATAAAATCTCGTTAATATTACAAAAACGATGCATCGCAACCCGTAAGTTTATGAGATTACCTACATAAGAAACGAATTATAATTCTTATAATAGGTTATATCAGAATGATTTACATGTTTTATACCTATTACCTACCCATAACTTGCAACTTTTTGATGTGATCTATATAATTAATTAATTAATGATTTTAAGACAAGATATAACAATTATGAGAAAAAACCAAGAACGGTGCTGTCAAAATACATAATATAGGAGATGTGCCTTTTTTAAAATTGCATATTCAATGTGATTTTATATCTCTATTTATACCTTTGGCCAAGTTAAATATCATATAAGCAGGTATGTAACATAGGTAAGTTTAAATACATTTACAATCTGTTCATTTGTTATACTATAATGCCTACCATTACGGGCGCACCATTCCGCCGGATTTGTCGCTAGCGACAGCCGACAAGTCCACGGACAAATCTGCGTGTGAATGGTATCCGCGAGCCTCATCGCGAACCGCGAACCCACCATTTACAGGCAGATTTGTCTGCGGACTTGTCGTCACTCGCCAGCGACAAATCCGGCAGATTGGTGCGCCCGTGAATCGTAGGCTTAACATCTTAATAACAATATACCTACTACTACGCTACATGAAAGCAAATAGCCAAAGCCAACGTGGGATTAAAATATTTACGAAAAATTTAAAGTATGAAAGATTATAAGAAAATCTCAAGAACATAGATAAATAGTGATCATCCATCATCGTCTGGCAGCTTTCGTCGACGACTCGATAAATCTCTCAAAGGCTTGGACACACATAACGCGAGGCGGCAAAGAGTCTCTCTAAAATAAAAAATATTTTCAAAAAACCGACTTTAAATGCGACTTCATAGTGTAAAAATAATTTTTGTATATGTACACGTACATATTTTGAAGTCAGTCAGGCATCGAAAGAAACGACGAAGCTACGCGCGACTCTCGCCATACTTCAACTTTATGCCACTACAAAGTATAATATTTTGTAGTAAGTGTTCTTTAAGCTTTTAATGTCGATTAAAAATACACGCAAATCGGTCGAGAAATCTCAGTGAAATCGGTGTACATACGTAAAAAAAAAATATGCGAACAAATCATAAAGCATTTAGTGTTCAGTCCTGTCGCACTGTGCTACTGCCGTAAGGTGACGCTTCCATTACGCGTTGCATCTTTCCGAGCCTTAGAACCTCTTTAATGGCTCTCGACGTAACGATCGAATATTAAAAATACTTTTATCGATTTTGCGGCATGAATCATAATTTACCAATGCGTAGATTTATTTATATATACTGATCGATAGTACGTGTACAAACTACGCACGTGACGATCTCTATGGCGCAGATAGATCCCTGGTCCGATTCCCAGATGGGGCAGAAAGTTATTTTATCATTATTATTATAGTTAATATTAGCCCGGTCTAATTAGACTAAAAAATAGGGGTGAGGTTACAATAATTCCCACCTGGCTGAAAATTGGTAGGATTGTTCAAAACACTATTTTATATGAAATGTGAAAAGTCCTCATCGATCCGACACCTGGAAAAAAATTTACTCCTGGACACGCACAGTTGACTCACACTTGGCTGAAAATTAGTAGGATTATTTGAAACACTATTATAAATGAAATGTGAAAAGTCCTCATCAATCCGATACCTGGAAAAAAAATTACTCGGGGTCAAAGGTCACAAAAACGGGTTTTTCATGATTTTCAGCAAAACGGTAAGTTTTATCATAAAATTAGCTGTGACAAAATTGTAGATCAGATAATTATCTATAAAAAATGTTTTAATACTTTTTTTCTTAAGAGCCACCGTTTTTAGGGTTCCGTACCCGAAGGGTAAAAAACGGAGCCCTATTAATGTCACTCGGCTGTCTGTCTGTCTGTCCATCTGTCCGCCGGTCACAGGTCTCTAGCTCGCAGACGAAATGAGTTACAAACCTGAAATTTTGGTATTTAGTGTAAAACGTTAACCCAAAATCAAATATTGAATTAGAAATTGAATTAAATTATTTTTCAGGGGGGCTCCCATACATGAAAAAGGAGCCGGAAAAAAAAAATTTTTTCTTTACCCTAGCTTGTGGGGTATCATTGTTTAGAGCTCATTAAGTAGAGTACAAATATATATATTTTTAATTTTTATCTCAAAAAATAAGGGAATGGGAGGCCATCAAAGTTGTCAGTTTTAGACCATTTTTGTGACGGGGGCTATCTCAAAAACTAAACTAGTTGGGAATATGATATTTCAGTATATTATGTACTATATGCTCTATTTAAACAACAAATACTGAAAACAACGATTTATTAAATAGTTTATAAGCTGTGACCAAAATAAACGAACATTTTTTTGGGTTTTTCTTTCACGGTTTGTTGCGATGTCTAGCTCGGAAATTAAATATTTCTTAGACCCAAAATATTATATTGTTCATAATTATGTACGGAACCCTGAAAGAGCGAGGCCCGACTCGCACTTGGCTGATTTTTGAGATATAACGATTCAAAAAGTTAAGTGTAGAAATAAAAATGAGGGACTGGATTTCTTTATGTACCTGAAATTCTGATATTTCCAATATTTTATGTGTGTAAGTATGTAACTTATATGTGTAAGTTATGTGTAAGTTACACACTTACACATATAAAATATTATAAATATAGGAATTACGGGTAAAAAGAAACCCAGTCCCTCATTTTTATTTCGAAACTTATCTTTTTGAATCATTATATCTCAAAAACGGTAGCTCTTAGGAAAAAAAGTATTTAGACATTTTTTATAGATAATTACTTGGTCTACAATTTTGTTTAATATAATTTTATGATAAGACTTACCGTTTTGCTGAAAACTTCGCGTGAAAACTTTGACCCCGAGTAATTTTTTTTACAGGTGTCGGATCGATGAAGACTTTCTACATTTCATTTATAATAGTGTTTCGAACAATCCTACAAATTTTCAGCCAAGTGTGAATAAACTGTGCGTCTCCAGGAGTAAATTTTTTTCCAGGTGTCGGATCGATGAGGACTTTTCACATTTCATTTATAATAGTGTTTTGAACAATCCTACCAATTTTCAGCCAGGTGGGAGTTATTGTAGCCTTGAAAGTCTAAATTGACTGGGCTAATATATATTCTTTCAGGTTGGCGCGTCCCATTTAAAACAGAAACATCATCTATACTAATAAATAAAATTGATGTGTCTGTCTGTAATATCGAAATAACTACCTCATATTAAGCTCATATGGTTGTTTTAACGATACTATAACCGAATCACACGTTTTTAAAATTTTTGTCTGTCTGTCTGTCTGTCTGTCTGTCTGTCTGTCTGTCTGTCTGTCTGTCTGTTTGAACGGGCTAATCTTCGGAACAGCTGAACCGATTTTGACGGGACTTTCACATACAAGTAGAGAATTAACCAGGGAGTAACATAGGCTACTTTTTTAACCGACTTTCAAAAAAGGAGGAGTTGTGTTTTTCTACCTATGTACACCGATATCTCCGAGATTTCTGAACCGATTTGCGTAATTTTTGTTTTAATCGATAGAGAAACATTGCGACACTGTCCTACAAAAAACTTGGATTCCAACTCCTCAATCCTGATGCTGTAGGGGAACTGATCCCCAAAACTAATGGGATTTAGGAACTGTCGGTTATTTAAATTGATATTGGGGGTACCAATTAGAGACTTTATCGTTAAATGAACTCAAGTAGGTACATATCCAACTCCTCAACCCTGATGCTGTAAGGAATTGCATTCCGAAATCGTGGGGATCCCACGGAATTTTTCCGTTTTGGTGACGGGTTACTACAGATAGGCTACTTTTTGTTCTGGAAAATCAAAAGTTCCCACGGGATTAAAAAACCTAAATACACACGGGCGAAGCCGTGGGCATCATCTATAATATAATAAAACTGTAACAGATCCAATTCTGTACATTGAAGATATTTTGAAAATTTTTATTGGAGGGCACTCTATAATCGATACTGAATCCAAAACTGCAATTTTTTTCATTTTTGTCTGTCTGTCTGTCTGTCTGTCTGTCTGTCTGTCTGTCTGTCTGTATCTTGGCCGCGCATCACGCCGAAACTACTGAATGGATTCGAATGAAACTTGGTACGATTTGAGTTTATACTCCGAGGTAGGACATAGGATACTTTTATCCCGAAATTCAGCACGGTTCCCTTGGGAGAGGGGAAGAAAGTTAAAACGAGTATTTAACTGTAATTCATTAACGCATGGTTCGATTTCACTCATTCTTTTCATGTTGGAAGTTTAAGTATTATCCTGTAAATATTTCAAGGTCATAGGTTTTTTAGTTCAGAAATGACAGACATTTATTGGGTTCAAATAACTTGGGCCCCGGATCTTTGTACGTACGGCTTATTTTAAACTGGCGTGCGTTTAAATTTATGTTTGTCAGCCCGTCTATTTGTTCCAGCTAATCTCCGAAACGACTGAATCGATTTTGATGGAACTTTCAATGGCAGATAGGTGATGTTATAAGGAGTAACTTAGGCTACATGTAGTTTAGGTACAAAAAAGGATTATGGGATCAAATCCGATCCTATATAAAAACCTATATCAACGCAGACGAAGTCGCGGGAATCAGCTAGTCTATACTAATAAATAAAATTGAAGTGTCTGTCTGTAATATCGAAATAACTACCTCATATTAAGCTCATATGGTTATTTTAACGCTACCATAACCGAATCACACGTTTTTAAAAATTTTGTCTGTCTGTCTGTCTGTCTGTCTGTCTGTCTGTTTGAACGGGCTAATCTTCGGAACGGCTGGACCGATTTTGACGGGACCTTCACATACAAGTAGAGAATTAACCAGGGAGTAACATAGGCTACTTTTTTAACCGACTTTCAAAAAAGGAGGAGTTGTGTTTTTCTACCTATGTACACCGATATCTCCGAGATTTCTGAACCGATTTGCGTAATTTTTTTTTAATCGATAGAGAAACAATGCGACCCTGTTCTGTAAAAAATTTGGATTCCAACTCCTCAATCCTGATGCTGTAGGGGACCTAATCCCCAAAACTAATGGGTTTGAGAAACTTTCGGTTATTTAAATTGATATTGGGGGTACCAATTAAAGACTTTATCGTTGAATGAACTCGAGTAGGTACATATCCAACTCCTCAACCCTGATGCTGTAAGGAATTGTATTCCGAAATCGTGGGGATCCCACAGGATTTTTCCGTTTTGAGGACGGGTTTCTACAGATAAGCTACTTTTTGTTCTGGAAAATCAAAAGTTCCCACGGGATTTTTAAAAACCTAAATCCACACGGGCGAAGCCGTGGGCATCTTCTAGTCATAACTAATTAAACAGATTTAAAAAAAATGTACTAAACGCCACAGCTACAATTCTACTATTAGAATAAGTAGTTACCTACCCTATATTTAATCTTTCAAAATGTGAAGAAGCCATCTCTATACTTAGCAAGTTATCACTTTATTTATTTAAAGTGTTATCAATTCGAATGAGGAGTTCTAACTCTATTGCTCATTGAATTTACTGTTATATTAATATCTATTAAACTTTAACCCATTTATTCCGAAAAGCGTGCCTGATAGTTAACGAATTCTGTATCATCTTATGTTGACTTATTTTGTTAAAAAATTGTTATGTTTACCTATTACTACGTATTGTGTGTAGTAATTGTTACTATGTAATAATAATAATGTCCTCCTGACCGAATTTCGACCACGGCGGCCAATCGCAACCAAGGCGGAGACTAGCCAACTACACGGGAGATATTATAGTGCACAAGTGTGTGCTTGGATACACAGGAGCACTCACTATTCCCTAACTCTCATATTACTAACAGTTTGTTACTATGAGGCATTGTTTACGATGACTGCTTGGAGACGCGGTTATAAGTTAAGGGAACCATAAACAATTTTGTTTTTTTATACGTGTAGGTACCATAGAGATAATAATAATAAGTAGAGTAGGCATACCTACCTTAAAAACGTGCCAAAAATACACTCACACACGCACAATCCTGTAACATAAAATGGCGCGTGTTCATTGTGATGTCTCAAGTTGTGCGTGTGTGAGTGTTCATGTATACATTTTAGGGAGGCCATCTTAAGGGAAGTTGTAATAAAATTTCTGCCACGATCTGTTTTATTGTTATGTTTAAAAATGTAGTGTTGTCTCTTACACACTTATGAAAATTTTGATAAGCTTAAGCTATTTTCCGATCCACTATTTTCTATAGGACATTATGCCAAGTCCTCTTCTATAGGTTCATGGTAGGTACTTATACATTATAATATGTATGAGCTAACTGTTGTAAGTTGTAACACTACTTGATTCGGGTCACAAATCATTTTAAAACAGGATACATTACAAAAATCTTACGAGGGCGAAGAACGACATGTTAGGAAAGGCCACAGAAATAAATGTCCAATCAACACTGAGCCCTGGGTGCGAACAGACGCTTTGCAACCACAGGTCTTAGTAGCTAGCAAGTGTGTCCAATTTACAACGACCTTGATGTGTATGAAGTTTTAATGTTGAAACAGGTCTCGTAAGCTGGTTACACGGTTCCCTCGGATGATATTCGAGAAACAAACAAAAGGAGAGTGATAACATTTGTTCGGACCATGAGTCAACGGGTCGGCCATGTTTGCTGAGAATGATTCCATATTCGAAATTTGAACCGTTTGGAAACGGAATCCCATTTTTTTCGGGAGGACATTTATTACCTACCTACCATGCGCAGAATTATTTAAATTGTCATAGCTCTTTTTTCAGGCACCATAAAACAATAACGCAACCACTAAGCGCAAGCAGACTCATAATATTTGGTATCGGAAAGTTGCCCTTTGTCCCGTGAACCCAGAATCAGCCATTTCAGAGATGGTTTTACCTTGTGTGCTCTTCACTGCGTAGCTATTATAAAACAAAATCCACCGACGCGTGCGTCTGTATGTCTGTCTGTTCGCGATGAACTCAAAAACTACTGAACGGATTTTTATGCGGTTTCCAACAATTGACAGAGTGATTCATGAGGAAGGTTTAGGTGTATAATTTGTTAAGATTTTGTGTAAAATGGTTGAAATATAACGATAATTGTTGAAAATGACAGAAAAAGTCAAGCCGTCTGGGAGCTTTCATCGAAAACGCTACCTTATCCTTTTGAGACATAACAAAACAATGCATGGTGGGATAGTACCGGGTAATTACTACACGTGCAAAGTCGGGATGGGTCGCTAGTATAGCATCACAAATGAACTATAGTTTTAAAAGCGGTAGTTAGATAAAAACAAAAAACCCCTCACTGTTTACCAAGATAACGCGGGCATTTGAACATAAAGTGCCACCGACCCCGGCGACATCTCGCGGCGCTAGCCTGTACTTTACCGATAACAGGCGGAAGCTAATATTTGGTGGGTTTAACTTGCGCTTGATAAGTTAGTATTTAGATAAAAACAGACTTATGTCATTTCGGTCAGTGATGGATTAACTTTTATATTACACTAGGCTTGTCACCACACGTGGGCTAACAGGGTTGCCGCGAAGTTGGCCGAGTGGATAGCTTAGTGCCAAAACCCACTAATTACCTATTAAGGGCTTTTGGAACTTATTCAAATACGGATCATGAAGCCCCGGGTTCGAATCCCGGATCGATTCTATGAAGACATTCTCAGTAAAAGCTCGAAGTTGGGAAGTTGGCCTACCCGTGTCTATGAGAGCACGTTGCTCGGTCCTGCGCATGATCTCTCCTCAGTCGTGTCGATGAGAGTGAGGGAATGAAGTGTTTGCTTGAACGCATTTGTGCACTTTAGTATCTCCTGTTGGCTACTCTCCGTTGAAATTGGCTGCTGTGTCTAAAATTAAATAGAGCACCTAAAGATGTCGGTCCTGCGCATGATCTCTCCCCAGTCGTGTCGGATGAGAGTAAGGGAATTGAGTGTTTGCAAACACACTTGTGCTCTTAGCTATGTTCTCCTGTTCGCTATTCTACGTTGAGATTGGCTACTGTAGCCAAAATTAAGGTCAGGAGAATATTTAATAAATAAAACGCCAAGTTTCATCTTAAAAAGCCTTAAGACCTTATTAGAATCAAGAAAGCTCTCGCCGGTAGGTACGTAGTACGTACCTATTAAATATTAAGGCCTCTTGACCTTTAAAACTGGAGACCTCAGCTGAAAGCACCTACGGAGGTGAGGACCCTTTGATAAGGTGTTATTGTTATCAACTTTCAACCTTATTAACTCATATATAAAGTCTTTTTTCGCAGTTCGATAAGTTAAGAGTAGCTGTCAAAAATCCTCAATACTCGTGCGTTCGAGAAATTTCCTTTTTTTCTAAAGCAAAGGTATAAGGGAGAAGGGCCATCTGATCGGAAGTGATAAGCAATGCCCATGAATAATAGCTGCTACTTGTTAAAAACCTTAATAATATCCCCTTCATGTTGCTTGTGATTTTTAAGGCCTGTTTCACCACTTTCTGATAAGAGTCGGATAGTCTAAACTAAACGTAGGTAATTTTGCCACTTTCTTACTTTATGTCAAGTGACAAAGACAAAATATATGAACAAGCTATCCGACACTTATCAGAAGGAGGTGAAATAAGCTCTATTATCATTTCATTAATCATTTATTTCATCAGTTCATTAATTTACTTAGCTATATCGGTGACTCTGATTCTTCTTCTACGGATCTCCTCATTTCCGATTGATCGCGTAGAGAAACACCGATCAAGCTCGCTAGTCTTAATGCATTTCTATTAAATGGATCGCTTTATTAGGATTCCGTACCAGAGGATGCCAAACTGGCGCTACCATTTTAACACCTTTTCATTAATTTTCTTGTCACCTTAATGTTGTACCGGGCATCTACATTAAATTTACATAGTATCATACAAATTGATATATGTGGTGGTAAGGAATCCACTGTGCGCGTGTCTATCTCGCACTCGGCCGGTTTTATTTTGATTACGTTGACGTTTTTTCCTCCGTGTGACGTTAACAGCGCGTCGGACGCGCTGCGCCGGCGCGCCAGTAATTAAACCTCCAAAAATAGCGAATTGACGAGCGCACCGATTTACTCCGATGTGATCTTGATTACCGCCCGTATTATTAAAACTGGAAGATGCTCGGGAAACCTGCTTATCTAGTGGACATATCCACATCTAGCTTTTTAAAAAATCCCGCAGGAATTTTAGGCCACGAAATAGGTTAATCGACATCTAGTCTAATGTTAAATTACGGGTAGGTACATACCACGATAAAAGTATTTGTTTTTTTGTCGATATTTCAATATTCGTCCGTCTTCGGGATGCCTGTGGAAGTCAGCAATACCAGTTCAGCCGTACCAAAGCCCTGAAAAACTGACAGACAGACGGACAAAATTTCAAGAGGCAGTTATTACAAAATCACTCACACATGCAGATGTGGTATCATTAGGTAACCACTAACCAGGTACCATAGTAATCATTACTCAGTAACTCTACCCCGTCGACGATTTGAAAAGGCCGCGTATTAAAAAAAAAAAAGAGTCAGGTAATTCAGACACTTGTCGATTCCAGAGAACTTGAAAAAACCAGAAAGAAAATTTTGAATTTGTTTGACCACAAGTCCATCCGTCACATCAATCAAAATTTAAAGTCTACATCCGTTACATTAGAAAAAGTGTTAAACTGTAAACAAGAATGACGTCCCGTCAACCTATTTCCCAACACTGCGCTACTTCAAAGCGTGAATCAAATGGCGATCGGGTGTTCAATCAAACGGCAGTTGTGATAAATCAAGGTCCAGTTAATGAACGAACTCCGTGCGAGCTTTTTATATTGTGCTTTTATTTGCTTTTATTTTATTTCCATGCGTCCGTTTATTAGGGCTTGTACAGACACGGAGTTTGCCTACGTGATCAAATAAGGAATGAGGAGATCCGTAGATGAACCAGAGTCACTGACATAACTCGACGGGTTGCGAAGCTGAAGTGGCAACGCGCGGGGTACATTGTTTGAAGGACTTACAGAACAGATAGACCTAAGGTGCTGGAATGGTGACCTCGCACTGGAAAGTGTACCCTCTCGTTATGGAAATATTTCGTTTCATTATGATATAACAGTATCTTCTATTTCCTCTATTATAGGTAATTGTCCAGAGCACAATCCGTGTAAAGCGTAAATCCGCGCGGTTTTGTCAACTACCGGAAATACTTATATGCGCGGTATGGCGTTTGCGTGGCCTGTTACTTATAACCTCCTTAGAGAACGTGACAAACACCTGACTACTAAGCAAGAAAGTTATAAGTACGCATTGCTGAAAACTCAATCCTTATGATTGACTGAATTAACAGTAGGTATACTTGCTAAAACAGTGCACTTTAGCAAAAAGTGAGAGGGTGTTAATCAATCAGAGGCTAGAATATATTATTATACTTATAACCTGCTCGATCAGAGGTGATTGCAATCGGCATATATTATGTCGTCTGTCAAATTACAAGGGTAGGATTGCCACTATTATCCATGTCTGTTCAAGATACATTTTAACGCGGTTAAAATCGCGCGGTGTGCATCCGCGTATTTTCAGCATGTCTGAAGTCTGAACCAGCCTATAGTAACGTCGGAGTCCGTACGAGCTTCCATTTTATTTCCATGCAGCCGTTTTTAGCGTAGGTACCTCGTAAAGTTCAGTGCAGCGCACGCAACTACGTAAAAACTGATTTTATTGTCCTCTAAAAGTTAACGCTATCAAATTAAATGGAGATTCCTTGAAAGATTGCCGTTTAAAAATAGGATTTCTGTGTGCTTCTTCTGCGGGTGGCGTCATCACAAACGACAGTCTATTTTTCCCTGGCTAAAATAAAAGGTAGGTTTATTGAAATACAAACGTAGAAAAACAAGCATTATATATACTATTCTGAATCGTGCCCTTGTTGCAGAAAATCTAACGACATTTTACTTTGAGAATCATTTGCGTGTCTGCAAAAATAAAAGTTTGAGTTGGTAACTACAACATGGTATGTACCGCATATGCGTAGTCGCGGTCGCGTACTTCTTAAGTAAAGGTCTGTTTTAGAAGTCCACGATCACGCGTCCACGACACCCGGTACATAGTGTCGCGCGATATGGTAATGTTATGTCGCGCATCTCGGTCACCTCGAGTTGCTCTCTTCTTGCTCTCTTCATATAATATTTAACTATACAGTGTGCAAGTGTCGCCTCGCGTACCGCAAAGTCAACCTTAGCACGTATAGACTAGCGGTTTACTTTCAATTTGTTTTACTGAACCATTTTAGGTTACCGTCTCTTCTCTTACCTACTATCCAGAAAATAGGACTGCTGATTAATTTCAGGTTACCATCTCTTAGCATCCAGACAACGGGACAGGGCAAGTCGGCCCCAATCAAAACGTCAAATAAAACGGAAGGCCGGGGCACATGGTGGCGATAAATACGTCAAAAACAACAACATTCCGAGTTAATTTAGACATAAACTCGATTACAATGTTAATCGACTCGTCGATTTTATTCTGTAAAAACATTATCCGATAAATAAACTAACTGTACGAATCTACTTTTAGTATCGTTTCGGTGGTAATTATTTGGAAATAAGATCGATTTGGGTTTTTGCGCTAGTTTTATTTAGTTAGTGTACACTTTTAACTTCCTTACTTCATTTAAGTTAAGTCCGATTTGTTTTGATTAAATTAATACTGTTGTACACTGTGTAATTAAACGGTGTATATATGTTTGCGAGCCCTAGATTATCATTTGTGAATATCTTGCGGTTCCAATAGTAATATATTACATACAAAATATTACAATATATACGAATTGATAGCCTTTTTTCAAATTCGTTCAAAAAAGAGCTCAGTAGGTACAGAAATGTCATAAAGAAAAATAATTTAATATTAGGTTATCTGCCGTCACGCCGTCGTAAATCCGATAACCACCAATCGCCGTCCATAAAGCGCACATACAAAAAAACGACATAAAAATCAGTTCTGTAGAAAGTATAAGCCACTATCAGCAATCAATAAAGTCCTGTCCAATAAACCCAGATAACGTATCTTTAGCCCTGAAAGGAGCTACAGACTAAAAATATTAATATGAAATGTAGATACAAACTGTCGCTATGGTTTGTGCCCTAATCGACTGTAAGTGTTTAATTTCAATGAATGAATTAAAAAATAACATTAATAAAGTATTTTTTAATCTAATTCACGTAGGTAAATCAATAACGAAATCGAATCCAGCCTGAACTGTCCTACGATAAGACAAAGACGACTATTCTATAAAATCCTATAATTTACTGATACTTAAAGAAAAAAAAAAACGAAATAAAATACAATATAAAATAAAAAGTATTTTACGTAGTTATTTAAATTATTGCAATAATAATGTAGTTTGTCACGTGTGATAAAAATAACTGGTTAGACATGACGTAACATAACGAATGAGAAAAATAGTAAAAAATGTTACAATAATAAATAATTATAGACCATAAAATTCGTAAATGTACACGATGTAGATGATAAATTACTAGCGGTCCGCCCCGGCTTCGCCCGTGGTACATATATAGCCTATAGCACTCCAGGATTACGTACATATACAACGGTGAAAGAATTTTGGAAATCGGTCCAGTAGTTCCTGAGATTAGCGCGTTCAAACAAACAAACTCTTCCGCTTTATTATATTACTAGCGGTCCACCCCGGCTTCGCCCGTGGTACATAATATATAGCCTATAGCACTCAGGGATCACGTACATATCCAACGGTGAAAGAATTTTTGAAATCGGTCCAGTAGTTCCTGAGATTAGCGCGTTCAAACAAACAAACTCTTCCGCTTTATTATATTATAAGTATAGATATAGATTAGTATAGATATAAACTGAAATTTTATGACTCATGCAACGCAGTTTTAATTTTCAACTTATTAAATAACCTACTAAACTGCGAAAACCTGATGCGTGACTGGCAACTTATCTACACAGATAACTTTAATGTTCAAATAGGTACGTCATAACTATAAAATGTATTGTATAAAGCAAATTGTTCGCCGTAACAAAATCCACACATCGTTACACATGCAAATTATTTTCTTTTGTAGCTCCACAAATAAAAGTTCAGTGAATTCTGTGAGCAAAATAGCCTTCTTCCTTTCGCAATAAGAAGGCACTGAAGCGAAGGTGCTCGCTCTGTTCTAGCAACTGTTCGCAATGCCTTTTGGTCTCTATGTGCACTTCATATACGTGCCTGCTTTATCATTTCATGTCACTAACTTCGGTTCATGGTATGCATGATCAAGTCAAAAAAATTGTTTCGTTAGAGAAATTATAATCAAAGTTAAAAATTGTTGCCATGTTCCACTAACTCTTTGCAAATCGTTTATGAAAATTTAAATCTAACTAAAAATGAGCTTAACTGTTTCATATTTAACTTTATTCAGAAGCACATTTATAATTAATTTCTGAACGCTTTTTAAACTTTTATTTAAAAAGGTGTATTACGGTACGGTCTCAGGCATGCGATATCTCAAAGCAATATTTATACTCTGATTTTTCATTCCGTGGAATTCTGACGTTTCTTCATGTTACCAGATATAAAACAGTTCCCACAAAAAGATAATAAATAACTTACATAAATAAAAATAAATTGCCACATGTAGATATGACAAATGCCTGACAGATACTTGAGGTAGTTTAGTTTGCGGTAAAATCGAACTTCAGGTGGTAACCCTGTTTTTCATACAAATAACTCATTCTATTTTTAAACGACAACTGTCAGAATTCCACCGAATTAAAAATCAGACTATAACAGATTTAAAAAAAAGATTTGATAAATCGAAAGTGGCTGTAACCAAACCACGATATCTTTTATTTATTATAGTTTTTTTCGGGCGCGCGCGTACAAAACCGCGCCATATGTGTATTGACCTTTATGAATGACGTGTTATGTACACATGGTTTGGGTGATACACGATAACCGCTCAGCCTTGGATTACTGGGATAATACTTAATGACTGATAGACGCTACAGCCTGAGGTCATTACGGATTCGGTATCTATCTCAGAAATGGCTGATTTTGAGTTCATATGATGAAGAGCGATTCTTCGAAGCCAAATAATATGTTAGTCTGTCTGGGTTAAGTGGTTGCGCTATCTGTTTATGGCGCCAAGTTATCGTGAACAAATATTCCGATAAAGTTCTCACTTGAGAGAGCTTAGGTTTTAAAGAATATTCCTACTGAAAATTCGAACAAAAAGTCTGTTCAGATTTGGCGGAAATACGACGAATTCATCAACGATTAACAAATCGCGTCGTACTTAAATAATGCGCATTTAAATAAAAAGTTTCTATTATATTCTAGAGCATGACGCTTGCTCGTAAAACCGTGAAATTTGATTAGATTCATACGTAATCCAACTTAAATTATAAGATATCTATTCTCTATTAATGAATTCATCATGTTTGATGTAAAACTATTTACAATACAATAAAGGACCTTCTACACTAATGTCCCTTACTATATATCCATTATTAATTTAACACGCCTTATTCAAGTACGCGTGGGTCCATGACATATAGCTCCTAATTGCAATCTATGTGTATGTCTGTCGGTACGTAGGCTGTTGCATTGGCCTGCATAGCTTTTGTTTCAGATCCAGTAGGACTGGAAATGTTAATGGTAAACATTATAGTAAGGGGGTGTCCACAGTGTAGGTATGTAACTGAGCATAATCACAAAATTAAGTTGTTCCAAAATTCAAGGAAATATTTAAAATAGTCATAAAATATTTTAAGTTTTTATTAGTTAGGTACTGTTCACACGGATAACATAATATGCCAGCTTGATAGAACCTCGTTTCTTACGCATACTTATCAAAAACTGTACACATCTCAACTTTCATGAAATATAGAGCAATTTTCCGCAGGGAGCATTGTGAAAGACATAAGAATACATTTAAACCTATCATTTTAGTTTAGTTTAGAGATTGTGTACATCAGAATTATTGGTAACATTGTCTGCTGTTTAACAAGCATTTTAAAAAGAATGGCAGTTTTGGTATTTTCCGCCAATTTCAATTATGTGTTGTTTAGCTACAACACAGACTATTTTACGTCAATTAATTATTACTACTTACTACATGTCACGAACCTAGCCTTAAATAATCCATACTAATATTATAAATGCGAAACTAACTCTGTCCGTCTGTATGTTACGCTTTCACACCTAAATCGCTGCACCGATTTTGACGTTTGGTACAGCGATAGACCTTGGAGAAGGACATAGGCTACTTTTTATCCCGGAAAATCGTAGAGTTCCCAAGTGTTTAAAAAAAACTTAAATCCACTTGGATGAAGTCGCGCGGGCATCAGCTAATATCTGAATAAATTCCTTGTGAACGTCACCTTCGCGCACGCGTTAGTTATGCAAGTTAAGCGCATTGGAGAAGTCGTTTGTTGTTTACGGGCGGCCATGTTTCCGTTCAACATTCAGTGTGGTTATACTGCTTCTTTTACACTGCAACCTGATAAGTATAATTAAAGTTCTCATGATCCAGGTTAATAAAATATTTACATTTTAATAATGGGAGCCGTGGTGAATCCTCGACAGACTCGAAAGACAGATTTCTGGCTAGTATACTCGCAAATTACCGAACTAGCTTCCCTCAAAACTACAATATAGGGCTATTCGAGGGACGGTTAACAAATTCCTCAAGAGCCGGTAATGCATATCTAACTTGACCCAATACATGAGTATTTTACGTATTGCAAAATGTTCTAAAACTACCTACTTGTCCAAACAATGAATTTAACATTACTTAAATCCAAGCCATTTCAAGCTCTACAATTTTTGTATAAAAAGCTTTCATAAATATCTCTGGCAGCTTTCGTAAGAAACGAAAAGAATTCGCCATTTATTCGTCGATTCAGCTGCAAAATTGGTCTCTAAGAAAAACCTTTTTATTTTAACGTGGTAATATATAGCTTATATCTACCCTGTAAGACCATTCTAAGTATTAGTGAAATAATTTTTGAAATCGGATGAGAAGTTTCCGAGATAACCTCCTAAATCCAAACTTAAAACATCACCTCTTTATAATATTAGTGTAAAGTGATTGTTTCATTATTTTAACTCGATAATAATTCTACATTCCTTCTTACTTTACATCGACGCAATCGCTGTGCAAAATTACCTAATGCATTAGCTAGAGTCGAATCATTTGTTGTTTATGTTAGCTGTCTCTTAATAAAATATAACTCTTTAGAATATTGCATGTTTTACCTATGTTAATATATTAGGATTGTTTCCTCATAATTATTAACATATTATAGGCCCACTACAGGGCATGGGTCTCAGAATGAGAATAGTTTATAGGCCATAGTCCACCACGCTGACCAAGTGCGGATTGGTAGACTTCACACGCCTTTGAGAACATTACGGAGAATTAGCAGGCATGCAGGTTTCCTCACGATATTTGCCTTCACTGACTTAAAGCAAGAGATATTTAATTGCTTAAAAGCGGATCACCTAGTGAGGGGTTTGAGGATACTGCGCTGTCTAGTGCGTGGTCGCCATTCCAGCACCTTTGGACCTCAAACGTCTATCGGTTCTTATAACTAGTATGTGCCCCGCCCATTGCCTATTCAGCTTCACACACCATTGAACTAAAGTGGTGACTCTAATTATTCTAAGGATCTCTACATTCTGATTTGATTCGAGTTTAAGTGAATTTTTCTTTGAATTTTGCCGCAGGGCTTGACCTCACACAGCTACCGAAGCTCTATCACCTTCAGATCCCGTATTAACATTTTTATCACATATTTTACTTAATACTAATTACGTACAGACATTTACTTGTACTCTAAACACACGTAAGTGTTTCTGTCATTCAAATTGCACCACGGCCGATAAGATAATGTATTCAAGTTTATTAATTACAAACAATTATGTACACGCCGATAAGACTGTGAGACCGATGACAGGATTTATAATTTTTAATCGGTTTCATTGTAATTTGTTGTCATAATTACTCGGGCTGATTTATTTATACTGTGTCGGTATGTCGTTGTTTGTTTAATAGCAAAGTTTAAGAGCAAAGTATGTCAAGTATGGAATATTTGATACCAGCTGGTGCCCGCGACGTCGTCCGCGTGGATACAGGTTTTTTAAAAATTCCGTGGGAACTCTTGGATTTTCTGGGATAAAAAGTAGCCTATCTGTACCATCCAGTAATTTTTGCATGATTGAGTAACAAACATCCAAATATCCACATTTTCACATCTATAATATTAAGTAGGATTGTAAAGATGCTCAATTATTCAAAGTAGGGCCTGTTTCACCACCTTAGTGACAAAACTTACGTTTAGACTTTAGGCTATCCAACACTTATGGCGAAACAGGCCCTTAGTCTTTAGACTTCATAAGCTGTTGTGATGCTACCATGAGGAGATCCGTAGAAGAACTAGAGTCGCCAACATTGCTCAAAGGGTTGAAAAGCTGATGTGGTAGGTAATGGACGACACACATCGTTCTAAGAACCGATAGACATCCCAAGATGCTGGAATGCAATATGAGACATTTCCTGACATATTTATTCTTTTCAAAGGGGAATCTTTCCTATACCTCAAATTTACCTTAGAGTAGATAAATCAAGGTAGAGTTCCAGGTACGCGACCGCGACACTTAGGAAAGTCGGCAGCTATCTTTGGCTTTAGCCCAGTCAATCTACGAAAAATAAAAATAAAAACTCTTAGTTTTGGAAATTGGCCTAAAGTGTTCTTTGGACCTTCCTCTATAACATATCCACAACCCCCATATGGGGGGGGGGTGCGGAACCGGCCGCCATTTTGAATTTTAGGTCCCTTTTTTCGGTTTTTTGCACATATCTCAACATGCTACCATCTCTACTCTTGTATTTTCATCCAAAACCACATTATTCCTCTAAGATGTTGAGAACACGACAATTTAACGCTCGTTAATAGCAAGTGATCGTGATAAAGAAGACAATAAACAGAATCAGTCCACATTAAAGATGGCGGTCGAAAGCGGGAAGCCAGTAAGCAATAAATACTAATTAACCAAATGTGCTCGCAAGGCTGAATTAATATCAGGATTTGCAGCTAAAGAGTCTTAACGAACGCTTTCGTGATCTAAATTAACCACTACATACTGGACTCAATCTTAGACTTGCGTTTACACAAGTTTAAGAAATCTATTAAAAAATATGCAAATACAAAAAGCGCACAATAGACAATTTTAAAATGAAAATAAAGCGTGGATTAGACTCGCTCTAGCAATTCGCGAGATGGCAATTAATTATGTACACACGACATAATATTGTAATTAGAATTTTTGAAAACAGCAACCGTCAAGTTTCTTACTAGTAATTCCCAGTATTAAACAACTTTATAAATGTTTATTTGGACAATAAAACTTTTCTATATTATTCTCCTACAAGCGACCGCCCGCGGCTATTTACAATAATTAACGCAACGCTGGACAATAGGGCAATATTTTTAAGAACACAATATTAACATTCACATGTTCGTAAGTAGATTGGAACGTTGGAAACATAACACGGGACGTTTATTACATTTGTAACTGAGATGTATTTCGAGACCACGAAAAGTAACTCGAGAGAGGAGAGAAATAATAAAAAGTAACACCCTCGAGAACGTCAGTTTCAGTTAAGGCCAGTATGGCGGACGGAAACGGATGGCAGCAGACAAGAGAACGTTGTTCGCTAAATATAGACGGGAAACGAGCGAGTATGTATTGGTGGAACGGAGTTCTCGAGTTGATATCGATTTAAGAGACGATGCCACTTGATTTGCAAGAAAAGGAATAAGCATAGAATTTATAACTTAATAGAAAACACAAGTTGTGACACTAGCTGTTTTCTGCTTCACTGTTGCTTCGAATGAAGTAGTAATGAAGTGGTTATGGGCAGGGTACATAGTTCAAAGTACCTATAGACGTTTTTGGGGTCCCAAGATGCTGGAATAAAAACCTAGCACTTAGGTAGACGGATGACATCAGACGAGTCGCATAGAGCCGCTAGATACGAGCGGCGCAAGGCCGCGCTGTGTGGAGGTCTCTACGAAAGACAGGTCAGGGTCAGCAGTGGACATCTAGGCGCACGAAGTGCGCCAGGCCAAGTTCCTCCGGCCTTGTCGCATGAGTGTGTTATTTACACGATCCATTTCGAGCTGTTTTGACCCCCCTCATAACTCTGGTTCGCGGGATAGTAATCCTACGAAATTTGAAATATAAGTTAAACTCGTGGATGTGATGATAAATTGAAAGTTTCAAATTTTCAAGTTGAACCGTTTCTGAGATACAGAGGTTTGAAAATCACATAAAACAAGACCTACTCACTGACTGATCAAAATTATGACGCACTTCCCGTGTATGTGGAACGTTGAAATTTGGTAAGAAGATGAGTCTTAGTGTGTATATGAAGGAAAAAATCGAAAAATGTCCAAAAGTTGCATCAGACACTGACCAATTCAAAGATATATAAAAATCTGTCTGTTCCCACATCACACAAAAAATACTGAACAAATTTTCATTTTGTTTTAATAAATGTATTTTACTTTATTCGAAGCTATATATGGTTCTTGTTTCATCGAAATCGGTGCACTATTTAGGGAGATGTGACTTTTTAAGTTTTCTAGCAAGGGGTCAATCTTACTGGTCTTGAGTTCTAATAAAAAGTAAAGTGTAGGTAAATAATAAAACGCCAAGAGGTATATTTTTTTATCGAAGTCGCGGGCGCGACTTCGTCGGCGTGGACTACACAAATTTCAAACCCCTATATTACCCCCTAAGAGGTTGAATTTTCAAAAATCCTTTCTTTGCGGATGTCGTACGCCACATTAATAGCTATCTGTGTGCCTAAGCCCGTTCCTTCCAGTAGTTTGAGATTCGTCTTTGCCAATAAAACCAGAAGCGCGATTTTCTTAATAATTTTGATAAGCAACCTTGACCCAAGTCAGGAAATGGATGGGTGGCCGACTTTGGAGGTTTGGAGGAGACTTTGGTGTCCTGTTGATTCCGGCTACTAGGTATCACTAATATCTAATACTATTCATTAAACTTAATGCGAGTCAAATACTCAAAATCTTCTCTTAGTTAAGCCGTATGGTTCTAAGTTCTGAAACTGACCACTGAGTGGAAATACTCTGGAGTGGAGTTTCTGTTATCTGTGATTTTGACAGACAGATGAACAAAATAAAAATTCACCCAATTAGAACAGAGAAAGCGACTTTGTTTTATACTATGTATTGAAAATTAAACCACATCTAATCAGACCGTAAAATGTGATAGGGTTCTATTCCTAATTATACTGAAGCGTAAGAGAGAGAAAAGACTCGATTATAAGCCATCACAACTTCATTATACTTATTGCATTAACTTTGAAATACTTAGAAAAAAGGCGTGAGATCCAAACAAAAACATTTCATGTGAATAATAAGGCCAACTTCCTATCAAAAAGTTTCGGCCATTAAAAGTACTGATATCAAAAATTATGACCAAGTCCTTTGCTAGGCTCGATAAATGGAACCATACAGTTTTAGAAGGTATATCTTCTTCGATCACCCTCAAGCTGTCATACCATTCCTAATGATCCTGTTAAAATATTTTTAAATAATTTATGTCTTACTAATAACACTATAATATGAAGCTCATTTGGGACTGAGAATAGTTTTATTGTTTTCAACTTGGCAACATTTTTTAAATTAAACAAATTCAAAGGAGTACAAAAATGTTGTCAAGTTGAAAACAATAAAACTATTCTCAGTCCCAAATGAGCTTCATATTATAGTGTTATTAGTAAGACATAAATTATTTAAAAATATTTTAACAGGATCATTAGGAATGGTATGACAGCTTGAGGGTGATCGAAGAAGATATACCTTCTAAAACTGTATGGTTTCATTTATCGAGCCTAGCAAAGGACTTGGTCATAATTTTTGATATCAGTACTTTTAATGGCCGAAACTTTTTGATAGGAAGTTGGCCTTATTATTCACATGAAATGTTTTTGTTTGGATATAGATTGACGACGACGCGAGTAATAGTTGCAGCTCGAGTTTAGTTATCAGTGTTACAATAGTAGATTGTATCATAAGGGAGCAAAATAATATTTTTACGGCGAGGGCGCTTTTTTGAATCCAGAGCGAAGTGAGGGATTGTATAGTAGAATCCCGAGCGTAGCGAGGGATTCTTTAGTACAATCCTGAACGTAGCGAGGGATTCAAAGTACGTCGCCCGAGCCAAAAATATATTGCGCCCGAGTGATACACTCTACTTTTCATCACCCTCTATGAGGAAATAAAAGGCGCCTCATATTATTAACCCCCGACGCAAAAACGACGGGGTGTTATAAGTTTGACGTGTCTCTCTCTCTCTGTGTGTGTGTGTATGTCTGTCTGTTCCCCCATAGCTCTCAAACGGATGGACCGATTTGAATGCGGTTTTTTTGTTTGAAAGGTGAATTAGTCGGGAGTGTTTTTAACTTTGTTTGTTTGATGAAAATCGGTCCAAGATGGCCGCCGCCACAAAATGGCGGATTAATAATACAAGTGTAAATTAAAAATTTAAGAAAGCCCCGACATTCGCCATTTTATGATGGCGGCCATCTTGGATTTGCATAGTGTTATTGTACTATTCAAGACCTTTCATTTGATACCCATATTGAGGGAGTTGTGAAAAAATATGTAATCCGCCATTTTGTGGCGGCGGCCATCTTGGACCGATTTTCATAAAACATAGCTAAGAACACTCCCGACTAATTCACCTTTCAAACAAAAAAAACCGCATTCAAATCGGTTCAACCGTTTGAGCGCTACGGGGGAACAGACAGACACAGACGCACATACATACACAGACGTCAAACTTGTAACAACAATAACAACAATCGATACTATCGTTCGCGCCTAGCCCGGTGGGACCACGGGCCCTTCATCTTCAATAAGTGCGCCGCAATTATCTTTTAGGCGCACTTATAAATAAGTGCGCGTAAAAGATCTTTTACGCGCACTTATAAAACTGCGCCGAAAACACCACCTTTGGGTGCACATAAAGGCGAACCAAGTCGTCCTTTTCGAATAGATGGGATGAAAAACATATTGAATACCTACCAAGAGATTTTGAATATAAGGCTCTGTAGGTGTTGTATTGAGTAGAATGAAAGTCTTAACTCAGAATAGATCAGAGAACATCGTAACTCGTAATTCAATTTGCACCTCTTAGGAAAAATCTGGAACTATTAGTATCCCCTCAATACCTATGACTTACCTAACATAAATTAGAAGAAATCCTGATAGAGTAACTGCAGTAATCTTCCTTAATAGATATAAATGTATTCATTTGCGTGGTAGAATACAATAATGCAATAAATCCTCGAGTCAATGAGTATTGGAATCTTTCATCAATTAAATATGAAGTTACGCACTCATCTCTACCTAATACAGACTTAAGACAAGTAATAATTTATGTCTATACGTGGTAAGTAGTACCGGGCACATCCAATCATTATTTATGGACAAACCATAACCGCAGAGGAAATAGCCAAGACATTAGCTTTTTGTGAAGAGACATCTCAACACTCTCAACTATTTGACGAACATGTCTTTGCTGTGGACAATTTAAAAGGATTTGTGATATAAGTTGATCCAAATCTGCTTCGTTATCTTTAGTACTGAATCGTGAATCCTTCCTCCGTTAGCGTTCTTTTGGATGACCACTCCCACTTCATTGGCCACAAGTAGACATTGTAAATCTTGGTGTCGTGATCAGGGCGTACTTGATCGGGTTATTGGACGATGTTCTCAACTAATTAAATATGAAGTATATTTGACAATCAGTGCTCACAAACTTAAAGCGATTTTAACTTCCAAGTTTCATCAGAACATAATGTATCGATACTTTTGAAGGAATTCAAAAACCGAACGTTTATAATCAACGAACAAAAGCGAGAAAAGAACCCACGCAACACACTATGGTACTGGCAGTAATGTTTTAAAATCAAAAGCGTATATCGAGCAATACGGCGGGACATGAGCACTCTTGTTTGAACAAACAAACAGCATAATAAAATCAGCTCCGTTGTTATGAAAACAGTTCCGAAAATCAAGCAGGCGTAAAAACGCCGACACGATTCGAATCCAATTCACGAGCCGTCGAAAATCGTAATCTAAAAGAAATCGAAACTCAAAAGAAAATTGTACGCACAAAACGTATTGTAATAGCATCACGTACGATAATCGACGCTATTATGACATACAAAGCAGAATTGCACCTAAGTATAATCCAATATTTATACGATCCGTGACTGTAATGCTTTCGGAGTCTGGAGATCTGTTGGGAATCGGATGTTCCGTCTCGGTCTTTGAACTTAAATTTTGGGCCGGGGTAATAAAGACGGCAGATCCATACGAGAGTTTCGACTGTAGGTGTCCACGGAATGTTTGCACTCCCTCGCCTGTCGGGGTCGACAGGTAAATTCGTCGACAAAAGCAGTGGGAGTCCGTGTTTATTATAAGAAATACCTGAATGCAGGTAGACAGACATGCATTGTGTGCGCGCCCCCTTCTAGCGAATAATAGAGTTTTCGGAAATAATACAATGACTACGTAATTTATGTCGGCTGGAATACAATATTTTACATAAATTTTCGGAACCGTACCTGTGACTTTTTTTCTATAGATTTTTTTTTTATTACAAATAAGTATTTTGGGTGACGTTAGTTTCGGTTATTGTGGTTGATTTGTTTGTTTTTACGGGCAATTTGCGATTTTCGGCGGTTCGTCTACGGGTTACGCGATGTTATCTCCATTATTTGTGGCCGTTTTACTACTAATTGAGTGGTTTAATCATCAAAACTAACAGTTTCGATGTTAATCTACGCGTAGAATTGGACATAACGAGGTCACTAACCGCTTCTCCTTATGAATATTAAAACGGCCGACACTCGGAGCGTATAAGAATTCGATGCAGTCGTAAACGCGGTTTTATCAAAATTCTTGACGTAAAATGATCATCAACGGGAACAAGATGCGCAGTAAACATGACTAATTGATCCGTGTGAAGCTATTATATGAGTATGAAAAAACTGCTTCAAATAGAAGCATAAAGAGTGAGTGGGCGGACATTAAGCCCAAACATTTGAGCATTTCGTTGAATTTCGATAAAATTTCAGAAAATATAAATTGTTAAAGCAAACATTTTGACAAATCTTCCAACTGATATTGAGAACCCTACGCTGTAGATAATAAAGTAGCCTTTTCAACAGTCATGAACCTACTGACTGAACTTAAAACTAAGTAGAGACAGGATGTGCTGCCTGCATTTCAATATATTGTGATCAGTTTTAATACAATTGTGTTTTAATGCAAAGAATATGTCAATAGAGATCTACCTGAAGTTGGCACCTGCTGATCAATACGACCCGACGAACCACAATACGAATCTCACGCAATTGTACTACACAATATTTCGACATTTACTGTTGAAGAAATAGGAGCTACATTGGCATGAATAAGAAACAGGGTGGTAGACAATTATTCAAGAATTGAAGCGCCGCGTGAAATAATTCTTTATTATTTCCACAAAATGGGTAGTTCGTGAAAGTTAAAACATGTTGTAAGCAATTTAATAGTCCTGTGAGGACATAGTTTATGGTTAGACCACCTATAACGCAATTTTAATCGGTGAGTCATCGGTCTTTGCTGTTTAAGGTATTATTTATTAAGTACCTTTACATTTTATTCGAAGTTACGTAGGCAATATATTGTGCCACTCCTGTTACAAAATTTCGTGATATTCTCATTATACCAAGGGAAAAAGGGTTTGGATGTCGAAAAAAGTAATGACTACAAAACAAATTATTAAGTGGCATTAAGAATTGTTTTGCTTAGCTATTAGGTATTTATAAATAAAAAGAAGTTTAAACAGTTTACTGCTGACCTGGCAAAAGCAAATGATGAAGACAGAATCTATTTATGTTATTGGACCTAAACAAATGGGAGTTACAGTATAAATTCAAGTTGATGACGAGGCACTGTCAGAAAGACTTTGAATATAATGTAATTAATCGGTGAGATAAGACCACATTTATCAAGGCGAAGCATTAGTAAGGAGCCATTATTAATCCATGTAATTTATTATGAAGATACGCAAACATATTAAATACTATACTCGAACGTGGTATTCATAGATTACTGAATTTTAATTTAACTTACCTATTCATGCCAAATTTTAAATTAGCCTTAATTTTGTTCAAATCGTTGCTCCTACTTAGTTCCATAGAAATCGATTATTCACGCAGGTGAAAAGTTTCGTAACGGTTACTTAACCGAAACACTTATTATTATCAAACGATTGCGTTGCGATCACAAGAAAAAGTCAATTTAGTGGAATTTGTAAGTTGACCTTTTTTTGTTTTCCTGATTTATTTGAATCGATAAGAAAATGACCAGCAGTTTTACTCTCGCTGTGTTCATATACTTAACATATTTAGTTCGCTATAAAAATTAAAAGCTATGCTGGATCAACATTGATAGCTTAGCGATGTGCGTTGAAAGAATGGTCACTCAACATCTTTGCTCCACACGTTTTTTGCAAACACGTTTGACATGACTTATGCATACTGCAATGTGAAATTCAGATTTATCAAACCTGCTGATGTATGTAGATTAAAAAATATATAAACGCTAATTTGTAATTACATCAGTTGCACATTAAAGTAAAGCAGAACTCACCTCACTCTCCGTCCAATCGATAAGACTAGACTTCTCTTCTAGCAAATTCTCCGAACTTCTCTTCTCGTCCTCCCCGTCTCCTTCGTCCTTAAATACTTTGACCTCGTCAGTGGAGCCCAGGTCGTCGCCGCCCGAGCTCGCCGCAGAACTCGAGTGCGCATGCGGCATTTTCAAGACCCCAACGCCCCAACTTCCATTATCCCATCCTTCAACGACACATACTATCTGTCATCCATGACCGAGTACTAAATTGCGGCAGGCATTTTAATCGCTCGACTCAAATGGTCCTTCGAGCCGGATGGTTAACAACATTTGCTGTTTAATCGTTCCTATTTGCTTTGCGCACTTAAAAAAGGTATTAGACGACTGTTTCGTTAACTTAAACTAACTTAATGAGATCACAGATAACTTTTGTCAGGTTGAACTTAAAATGCTAAAGTTGAGGTCTTCCGTTTGATTTCGCCTTTGATTTAATCTGGAAAGAGAGAAAAGATTATATTAATACAATTTACTAAAATTCAGATAGAAACGGATCAGAGAATCGTTTAATAATTTTCATGGAAGCATATTTTTTAAAACCTTAAATGTAGATAAGGCTAAGCTAATTAATCTCTACAGCATGAAAACCTAAAATTCCGGCATAATTCGCCACAAACGCCATTGTGCGGTGCGTATTCCAGGTCAAGTGGGTTGTCGAGCGCTCGTCAGCATCTGGCCCCGAGCCAGGAGCTGAGAAAACCCCCGCGGGATATGAAATAACGTATTGGCTTCCAAACAATTTAAGCAAACACTAAGTCAAGGAGGCTAAAAATAATAGACAATACTTTTGTCTTCAACAATTTTTTTAAAAACGTGTATATAATATGTAGGAAGTAAATGAGTTTATTAAGTTATGTCTGGAAATGTTTTTAACTAGATATAAGTAATAAGTAATTTTAATAACCTAAAGTTTAGATGGAACATTGAGTAAAAATATTAAGAGCAACATAAATAACGCGAGGAAAGTATACAAACTTCTCCGTATACCTTACGGCATACTACTTAAAATTCTAAGCACGTGTAAATAGGCGCCAGGAAGAAAATCAAAACGCTGTCAATAAGAGCCACTAGTGAAGATTAGTACTGACTTTAAAACTCATTATGGCTAGAGCACATGGTCTAGTGAGGCGTAATAAAAGTGCGCTTCTTTATGGTATTTCATGCGTCTTCCTTTCAGCTAAGTGAAATATCAATAGCCTTGGAAGGCCGCATAACATTACGCAGTAAAAATCAAGTAACAATATATATAAAACAGAAATAATCAAAAAACTAGCGGCGGATTCTATGTTTAACGTAGAGACTAATGTGATAGTAGTCAATAATAAACATGCTTCATATATAGGGTGAAAACTTGTTTTGTCAATTCAAAAAGTAGGTAAGTACAAATGTACCTACATCTGTGAAGTATCAAATCGTGAAATTATCAAAACAGGGACACATCCTTATCACCACACCTCACTATTCACAGATATGACTTTTCATTTCGCGATAGCAAACGGTAAATCAAGAATTACATAATTACTTAATTTTTCAATCTTTATGCAGTATTTCTTTAATATTAAAGTTATTTAACGATGTGTTCACACATTCTGTTATCCAATCCTATCCTTTCGCAGTCGGTTAGAAGCTATTACACTATCAATCATAGCGAGCATTGAATGCGTTTGTCGTTCATACCGGTATGCGCCGAGGTGTCATATGAATAATGTGGTCGGCGCACTCGCGCAGAGTTATGCATGTCAATTGAGCTGTATTTAAATACGACGCCATAATTATTGGGGGGAGGCCTGTGATGGAGGGGTGCGCTAAATAGCGTAACAGTAAAAGACATATTTAGGACCACGATATGAATGCTAAAACATGGGCAAATATGTTTAAATGTAAGTTCTTCCAGTATACTAGTTCGGAACTTTCATAAGCATTTGACAGACTGAACTATACTTAAATGAATTTCACAAAAACGTCAGATAAATGATGGAGTAAAACAGAGGGACGATGCATGTCAATTGATCTGTATATAAACTATACTACTATCATAATAATCGGAGGAATGGTGATGATGAACCTTTAACATAGGCAAATATTAAAAGGTCTTTAACCTATATGATGTAAGTGTAAGTTGATGATAATATGACAAAAGGGCGTTTTCTAGATTTGCACAAGACACAAAGTACTGAAGTCTTGTGAAAATCGAAGCTTTTGCCATAAATTGAAAACCTATCAAAATCTTGTCTCCACAGTTATGCAACATGTATCTTTATTTCAGGATTCAGGATAATTCCAACAGGATACTGCAATTTGATGTTATCAATCCTTACCAATCCTTAACCTTATCAATCTTCTAAATCCATAAAATCTGTATGGTTGCATCATTTTCTATGAAAAACGATATTTTATTTCAATTTATTGGCTGCCAAATATATTTGAGGACTAAGGAATTTATGAATACCTAAAATATTTTACAATAAATAATTTAATTGGAATTGTACTGAAGACAAGTTTGCATGTAGGTAATTTTTTTTTTGTCGTTGAATTTTATAATTAATTTTATCATAGTTCTAATTACAATAGTATCTCTAGTTTACGAACCACAATAGAATTTATTAGCCGTAAAGTTAATAAAACTTCAATTGAGTAACACCTGTGCAGCGTGTTTGGGCAATTATAGCCTTTGTTACATAAAAGTTATAGCATAAAATGCATTGAATCAAATAATATAATGAATAATTGAATTGAATTAAACGTGAAAACACTTCCCGTATTTTTATATTAAATTTAAAACCTAGACTGACCTTTTTTATCAAAATAATTATTATTATTAAAGTAAGTTCTGATGCGTGGATGTGATGTGGACTAAAATTTAGGGCAAAGAACTTAAAAAAATTAGCAATGCATCCTGGTACGTAAGAAATCACAAAAATCCACAGGAAATTCAACAAATATCAGAGTTAGTAAATAAAATCATACGAAAATTCGCCATCATAATCTTGAGGCTATAAAGCTTCTTGATCACACGGACATCAAAAATACTTAAATTACGGCACCTTTGGAATTATAATACTTTACATCCAGGGAAAACAAAAAGCTTTCTACAGGGTTAAAAAAACCTACAGACACGCACATACAAAGTCGCGGGTAAAACCTGATTGACTATGCGTAATTGCAAATAATGTGACTAAACATAATTGTTAATAATTCTCGTCATTTCAGTGCAATAAAACATCAACAAACAGTTACGTTAATGTACGTATGCAAATAAAATGTTAATGCGTATCCTTTTTAGGGACACCAAGGTCACACGCTTGCAGATAATTTCCGCTTTGTCTCTACAAGTCTAGTCTATGCTAATCTAGTAACTAAGACCGAAGTTCATACAAAGAAAGATTACATGGGATGTCTGTCACAGTATCTTAAAGGAGCTGATGTGGATTTTAAAGCTACCGACGGTATATAATAAAACCTTAGATGTGTGGTACTGGGCGCTCGCATGACCTCTACTATCTAGATCAAGCACAGAACCAATGTCTCAATATAAAATACGCGTTAAAACTCAGCTGTCGAAGCAAGATTCAACTTAGATCACAATAGCAAGAAAGGTATAACAAAACTTCAGCACATAGAAAGGAAAAGGGCCACGGGACTTAGCCCGAAACCTTGGACGTACCAGATGTAAGAAACATTCGACTCTCCGGTTTTAGTGTTTATGGCATAAAGGCAACAGAAGTGGAAAGACAACTGCAACATTAACAATGTCTTATAGGTCCTCAGTAATGAGGGAGCGTCTATAGAAATGAAACCAAAGCGAAACTATAGCGCTTCTAACGCAGATATTTGACTATGCATCTATTCCTTTCGTTCCGCTGTTATAGTTTCGCGTCGGAGAATATATGCTTAATGTCTAAGAAATAAATGCACATAATAATGTGAGAGAAAGCAGTAAAACCTGTGTTAGATAACTTTTCAATTTTAGCTTCACGTCAGACTGTGCCAAGTCTATTCAATTCAAAGGACGAGGTTGTCAATACAACGAAAGCACATTAGCATCACAAAACCATCGCAACCATCAGAGAGCAAAGACTAAAGGAAAATATAGAAAGTTAGGATGTAAGCTACCAATCATAAAAATGTGAGGTGACGTCTAATTTCTCAATATCGTGTTTTTTTCGTGTGTGAACGAGGTCATTTAAAAATATGTATGAAATGATATTTTTTGCGCTCTTGGTAGTTCGCGACATTTAGATTAAACTTAAACGAGTTGAGCTGTCCATAAATAAAACAAAAGAAGAAACTTTTTGAATAAACAAACTTGTCAAAGCAAATCTGCAAATTTTTATGAACTGCTGAACTATAATGGCTGTCCGATTGATTCCCGTGATTGTTTATTCGGAAACGCATACTGGCTTTGCATGCTTCCGCGATGCAAGACTATGATACAACAACTAGTTTCACTTTTATGAACACGTTTGTTCGCAAGAGCTCGTCTATTTTCTCGTTTGGTCTGATTTATAAGTATGGTCTATCATTAGTACCTATCTCAGCACTTGTATATCAAATGTTTGATCTACGATTATGGGGATGATGTGAATGTTAGGTGCCCACTTTATAACCAATGGATTATACTGCTTAGTATTAAAGTAGGATTAAAGTAACTGTATGTTACGCGATTGGGGTACATAAGGTTGACTGAATGTAACGTATACTTACAACACCTCATAAATAGTAATTCAATGTAAAATCAAAATCGTAAGGCGAGACGTACAGTAGTTTTTCGAGAAAATGCTGACGTAGAAAAAATTAAAAAGTGCTCTCATTTGTTGCTCATATAGTAAGAAACTGCTTCGTCTACGTCGCTATCTAAAAACCTCATTAAAATCAGCACTGTATAGTTCTTAAGGAAGATGGTAATAAACGCACAAACACACAATATCGTACATTAAACGCATATTACCGTCTCCGTTCCATCGTGGACAAAAAAAAATTACGCAAATCGGTTCAGAAATCTCGGAGTAATCGGTGAACATACATAGAGAGAAAAAATACGCGACGAATTTAGAACCTCCTCCTTTTTGGAAGTCGGTTAAAAGCGATTTGGAAGTCGGTTAAAAAAAGGTTAAGAATTTCACGAGAGACGGATTCGCTCATTATTCAAGCGCAATTTCGCAGACGCATTTAGTCTGGAATAGGTTTATCTATAAACATCGATGGTGTAAACTGCAAATGCATCTCTCTATTTAGCGTCCATAAATAAGATATAACCTCAAAGCACTAAACAGTAAATGGTGATACTTTGACTGCGTTGTAATGGAGTCTCCGGTTACTTTTATGGTGGTTTTTACGATTTCGCCATGCGAAACCATTGCGATTGCAGGTGTGGCCGCTGTCTCCTGCTGGCTTTTGTTTAAGAGTTGTCTTTACAGGCAATTTTACGATTTCAAATGGATATGGCGCTTTATACCTACGTAATTTAATCATAGTATATAAGTATACATAACTTCGCTGGGCAGCGTTTGGGAAGCTTCGAAAGGTCTTCTCGTCCTAAATCCTTCAGTGCCTTAAGACGCAAGTATTCGAACAGTGCGTGTTGCCAGTGATGTCATACGGCTTTGAGACATGGTCGCTAACCATGGACCTCATAAAAAAGCTTAGTCAGAGTCGTCAGCGGGCTACAGTGAAGAGCTACGCTTAGTTTCTCTACGAGATCAACTCAGAAATGAAGTGATACATAGAAAACCAGATTCAACGACATAGCTCAGCGGGTTGCAAAGCTAGAGTGGAAATGTGCGGGGCACATAGTTCGAAGAACCGATATACTATACGGGGTCCCAATTTGCTTAATTGCAGACTACCCACTAGATGTACCGAGGACATCAAATAAGTCGCAGGGAGCCGCTGGATATAAGCGGCGCAAGACTGCGACGTACCTATAGAATTATATAGATGTTCCTACAAGCATCCAGCTCTGGACGTCTATCGGTTGATGACGACAACACAGCCTATTGCTATTTCTGATTCACTGGTCTAGTAGAGGCCACCTATGAAGTCGTCGAATGCAGAACTCAGAATCGACCCCCTAAACACCTCTTAAGATGTAGATAATTCTATAATTAGTTTTATGGGTTGAAAGAAATAAGCGCGAATTGATCATAAATAGTTACACAGACGATTTAGAGCAGAGTGAATCTACTTAAAGTACTTAGTACACCGTTCAGTGTCACAGTGTAATCAGCGAACGACGCTAATGCATGTAAACCATTACTAGTTATTAGGTTACTGCATGTGACTACATCGCATGAACGATTTAACTCCAACATGGTACTATAAACATGCGATAAGCGCTATCTAGTGCTTGTGTTGTGTTTAAATACTTGACTTGACTGTTAGTTGATCGAATTGACCTTTTATTTGTAGGTATATTATTAACCCCCGACGCAACAACGACGGGGTGTTATAAGTTTGACGTGTCTGTGTGTGTGTGTGTGTGTGTGTGTGTGTGTGTGTGTGTGTGTGTGTGTGTGTGTGTGTGTGTGTGTGTGCGTGTGCGTGTGTGTGCGTGCGTGCGTGCGTGCGTGCGTGCGTGTGTGTGTGTTCAAACGGGTGGACCGATTTGAATGCGGTTTTTTTTTGTTTGAAAGGTGAATTAGTTGAGAGTGTTGTTAGCTATGTTTGATGAAAATCGATCCAAGATGGCCGCCATTACAAAATATCGGATTACATATTTTTCCCAACTCCATTAATATGGGTATTGAAAGGAATGAAATGAAAGGGCTTGACTAGTAGAATAGCACTATGTAAAAAGATGGCCACCGCCACGAAATGGCGAATGTCGGGGGTTTTTTTAAATTTATACTTAAAAAACTTATTTTTAATTTTTAATTTATAGGTAGGTAGGTACTTATTGTTCTCTATGTTGAATCATCATCATCATTTTCATTCAACCCATTACCGGCCCACTACAGGACACGGGTCTGCTCTCAGAATGAGAAGACTTTAGGCCGTCGTCCACCACGCTGACCAAGCGCGGATTGGTAGACTTCATAATATTCGAAATGAAAGCGTGGTAGAGGATAAAAGTGTGATTAATCATGAATTACTTTAAATATGTATTTCTAGTGTTAGTAAATATGAGTACATATACCTACTCGTATGTACCATATAGTCATATGGTTAGTAGACTAAGATAAATCTTTAAACATTGGGGAATTGAACTTAAACGAGGCGAGTTTTCGCTACTGCACCAGACAGGAAAGATACAGTAGGTAAACATAGGTAGGGCAGTTAAAGAAACAGATGCCAGTTTCGACATTAAAACCTTGTCCCGATACATGCGAAGTCGTATACAAAATATCTGACTGAAAGCTTTAATGTATGTGTAAACGAAGAAGCAAGTTAAGGCGTGTTCATATTACAGACCGTATCTATTACGTGTTTCGATATCCAATCCGATATCGGAACACGTAATAGGTGACACGTAACGTCAAATTGTTAAACAAATATAGTAAGAATTGATAAGAAATAGAACAATTTCTGAACATGCTATAAAATCTGTTGAACATAAAATGTAACAAAATGTATTTCCGAAAGTTACATAATAATATGTTATGTGAATTTAATTGTTTAATACAGCATTTCGAAGTAGATGTTACATTATTTAAAATACCCTATCAACAGCCAGCTGTTCTATCGGTTCGCTTGGCACAAGATAAGATGCACCTTACACGGAGAAGTGGTCAAAGTTGATTTCGAAGCCCTGGGACACGACACGACATCCAACAAGATATCGGATCGCCTAATATGTATCAGCGCTAAGACCCGGCGAGCTGTTAGGATGCAAATTAATGCCCGATCGACGCACGCAACAGAATCGCTTCTTGCATTCGTATCCGCTGTTTATCCGCGAAGCTTGGGATCATTTTGATAAACACCCCCCCCTCCTCCCACCAATTAAGGCTTGAACAAATAAAGAGCGCAACGGCAGCGATTCACGACGGCAATTGAATTTACATGATATCACAAATCATGCGCGTTCAGTATGACGTCCTGCCCATACATGCCATAGAATGATACAAAAAAAATGTATGAAGCACGCCACAACGCTACATGAGTAGGCAAATAACAGGCAAGGCTTATTCTATAAGAGCAGAAAGCTTGTCCACTACCCGAGCCAGCATAGCGTAAACTGGTTTTGTCCACTCACATTGCGTATAATTACACGATACAGCCGCGAGTGGACAAGCAAAATTCAAATTCTAAATTTGAATTTTGAAATAGAAAACGCTTTCGAATACGTTTCCAACGTGCGCCGTGTGTCGCAGGCTTTTACATTCATTTATTAATACGCGCTGTCTGTATTAAATACCTATTTAAATATTCAGACGTAATGCGATAGGCTTCGGTTAAATATGAATTAATGGTGCAATTCGTATTATTTTTGCGCAGGTTACATCTAATTTGCATGCCATATTTTCTTTACTGCGGCTTCGCATGCGAGTAGTTGTACTATTGACTATTGACTAACTATAATGTAAAGATTCTTATATTTTACGACTTATTTCTAAGTTTATAACTGACTTTTACCTATTATATGAAATCGATAACTCGATTTTACCTACTTTCATCATCATGATCAACCCATTACCGGCTCACTACCGAGCACGGGTCTCTCCTCTCAGAGTGAGAAGGGTTTTGGCCATAGTCTACCACGCTGGCCAAGCGGATTGGCAGACTTCACACACCTTTGAGAACGTTATGGAGAACTCTCAGGCATGCAGGTTTCCTCACGATGTTACCTACTTTATGTACCTGCAACCTATTTCGGCTCAGTACTTAGTTCCATCCATTAATTACAAGGCCCCTATAACGTAAAACATGTTGAAAATCAATTTAACAACAAATAAATTACATTCAAAACAAGATGTACTGCACGTAGTAAACATTCAAATCACCATCTTGATCAGAATCCTTTTTCACAGCGCAACATGTTACTCATTAACGATGCAACACGTCCGCCTCCTTCGACAGTTAACATGCAAATGAGCCAACTGGTTATTATCGCCATTCGCTCGGCTATACGCAACTACCCACAAGCGTATTTTTTCTTCTACAAGCGGTGCAATTATGTTACTTTATTTTTACACGTTCTTAAGACAGTTAAGTACCTAGATAGCATGCTTTTTACGAGTGTTGATTTGAGTTAAAAAGCAAACTACAAGCTCGATTTAGGGCCCGCTACATTACAGTCAATTAAAGTAAGGACTACTTTAGGTTGCGTTGCACAAGTCCGAGTTCTTGGACATTTAAAAAAAAGTTGACCTTTGACCTTGACCATGAAGTTTAAGGGACAGTTGAACCGGTCGTATCATAACAATTGCAGTGAGTCATTTGAAAAACTAATGTTATGCTCTTATCATAGTATCGAATAGCTACTTGCAGTTAGCTGAATGCAAACGGAATGTGCATTATACCTACATCATTCCGCTCTAAGATGGTTTTGCGTCGGACTTACTAAACTTGTAGACTCTAGTGTAAGACTACGCCCTATCATTTAGATTGTAGATGAACACTAACTTTATTGATATTTTAATAATATGTAAATTACTGCTGCAATCATTCGCAATTAATCAAATTATAATAAGGTATATTATTATTTTGGTGGCTATTAACAATTTAATTATTATTTAATTATTATGTCTATTAACTTAATCAATATTAAGTTTAGCTAATTTGTTAAACCAACTCAATGGTCAGTTGTTCATTTTATTGGACAACTAGCTTCTGCCCGCGGCTTCGCCCGCGTGAATTTCGGTTTTGAACAAATCCCGAGGGAATCGTGGAGTTCCGGTTCCCGTTCCCGCTCCCTTTTCCTACCTTTATACTTAAAATATCAAGCAAGGTCGCTATAGTAATCTACCTATAGCTGTAGATATAGATTTCGGGTTTTTCGAAATCCCGTGGGAACTGTGCATTTTTCCAGGATAAAAAGTAGCCTATGTGTTGCCAATGCATGCTACACAGCAAAGTATTGGAATAATGGGTTATGTGAGCGTGATTTACCTAAGAACAGTCAGCGCCCTCTGTGGCGTTTTGCAGGTCTATATCTATTTTAGTTAGGTTACAGGAATACTTTTCCGGGATAAAAAGTTACTTTATGTGTTAAATCAGGGCATAAGCTATCTCCATTCAAAATTTCAGCCAAATCGGTTCAGTAGTTGCGGCGGAGAAGAGGAACAAACATACACACAAACTTAATAACTTAATAACGCCTTTATAACATTAGTGTGATTGTTATTTTCCTCGCTAGAGAGCTCCGATAGCATACGCGTCCGATCGCTGCTAAATTCAAAATGCTATATGGGGAGAACTTTACGCACCGCCCCGGCCGGCCGGCTGGAACCGCGCGCCGCGCGTAAAGGCTATGTCCCGCAATTTTTAAATCTGTAATATCTTCGAAAATATTCATTTAAATCATATGCTGTAAAGGGCCATATAGATCTATAATAAATCAACAATGTACTTAAGGTATTTAATTAGATAAGGATTAATGCTGTATTGGTTAAAATCGCTTCTAAAATTAGCCATTATTTGTCGTAAAAAAGTAAATGACAAAAAAAGTTATTGTGGGATATCCATAAGAGATAGACATATACCATCGCGGAGTTTTCTATAGACCTTTTCAATGTGTACAATACTTAGTACATTATATTGATAAATCTCGTAGGGTTTTGCCTGCGTTTGCAATGTAAGCGGAAAAAATGTAATTATTTACGACATCACATTAGAAACCTCAAAAATAACAGTATTTCTCCACAATTTAATGGATGTTATTATACATATAAACCTTCCTCTTGAATCACTCTATCTATTAAAAAAAACCGCATCAAAATCCGTTGCGTAGTTTTAAAGATTTAAGCGTACAAAGGGATATAGGGACATAGGGACAGAGAAAACGACTTTGTTTTATACTATGTAGTGATAAAATAACTGATCATTGAGTTGAAAGGCCTGCAGCCAAATAGTGTATCTGGCTAAACATTAAGAGAATTAAAACAAATGAACATCTCAATCGGGGATTTATACGACAGATGTCGTTGAGAATTTGTGCAGAATAGATGTACGGGAAGTTTGTAAGTTGGTAGGTTGTAGTAAAACCTTATTTAACCGAAGTTTATTTTCATCGCTGCGTTTTCGATATCATCAAGAACTTACTCAAAAGCAGGTATTTTAACGTAGTTATATAATAGAGTTCTCAGCTCAAAAGTATAATCGTGATTTTACAACATAAACTTAAGTTAAAATATGAAGGTCATGTAATATGATTAGATCGTTACTAGACGCGGGCTGTAGGAACCTTCTTGTATGTACAATGTACATAGTACATATACCTACATATTATTTAGACCTATACCTGTATCATTTGTACTCGTATGCAACACTGTACCGCGGTTGCAACTGCAACCGGATGCTTAGTCCGCTCGGATGGAAATGATGCGTCTCGCTGTATGCGGTAGGTGGACATCCGTTTTGAAAAATTCAGGATTGTACCATATCCGTTGCGATTACAGTATTTTTTATCCACGGCGGAACGGAGACTATGACGATATGCGTTTGGGATGTTTAGTCTATTGTTGTAGTTTAGTCGCTTTTTGTGTTACCACTTACCTAACTGGAAAACTACTACTGTTAATTTGCTTTTTTGCATGAAGTATGTTTTTATATTGTCAGATAATATGTTTTAAGGCTATGCATGAAAGGGCGGTGCAATCGTGTTTTGTGACTCTGATGTTGTAATGAAAATATGAGTAACTGTCTGTCTCTTGTAGTAATATTATAATACCTACATATCCATATCCATATAGGAATATCCTACGGTTAATTTTCTTTATACTACACCTGCTTAGAAAGTACCTTCTGGTTTTTCTCCTATCGAAAGTCAAAGTACGTCATTACTATCAAACAAATATGATGTATGGGATCATTGTTAACGCGCTAGAGCGGGTTGAAAAGTTGTATGAAATTCCATTACTAACGTGCTTTTTTCTTTTTAATTTTTGATAAAATCCGATCAGTATATGAAAAAAAACCTATTTCCACAAAGACGACATAAAAATCACCTATAATAAATAAGTAACCGCCACGGTAGGTTGCGCTGATGTCGGTATGTCACCGAGCACGACCGGGGTCCGCTGTTTTAAATATATTCAATTTTAATTAATACAATTAAATCTATACTAATAAATAAAATTGAAGTGTCTGTCTGTAATATCGAAATAACTACCTCATATTAAGCTCATATGGTTATTTGAACGATACTATAACCGAATCACACGTTTTTAAAATTTTTGTCTGTCTGTCTGTCTGTCTGTCTGTTTGAACGGGCTAATCTTTGGAACGGCTGAACCGATTTTGACGGGACTTTCACATACATGTAGAGAATTAACCAGGGAGTAACATAGGCTACTTTTTTAACCGACTTTCAAAAAAGGAGGAGTTGTGTTTTTCTACCTATGTACACCGATATCTCCGAAATTTCTGAACCGACTTGGCACTGTCGGTTATTTAAATTGATATTGGGGATACCAATTAAAGACTTTATTGTTGAATGACCTCGAGTAGGTACATGTCAAACTCCTCAACCCTGATGCTGTAAGGAATTGCATTCCGAAATCGTAAGGATCCCACGGAATTTTTCCGTTTTGTGGACGGGTTACTACTTACTACAGATAGGCTACTTTTTGTTCTGGAAAATCAAAGTTCCCACAAGATTTTTACAAACCACACGGGCGAAGCCGTGGGCATCATCTAGTATGAATATAAAATAAAAGTAAAAAATAGAAAATATACCTTAATTTTTTCGCGCTATTTTCTTTGTATTTTGTGAGTCGCTTTCTTTTGTTTTACCTATCCAAATTTTCAATTTACCTATAAAATTACAAGTAGCTTTAGGGAACTCAAAGTGTCGTAGTGAGCCGCCCAACGCCGCCGGAATTAAAAATATGTGGCCAAGCAGTTATTGTTGTATTGAAAATCTCTTAACCAAGATATCTAGAAATAGATAAAAATAGATACAATAAAGCATAAGAAGATTTTTTACAATGGAAACCCAACGTCTTTTTCTGATTGATTTCCGGTAATAATTTTAATATTTTTGATTATTTTATTATTTTCCTCGTAGGTGTAGTATAAAGCACTATGTACATCCCTTCGGGAGAAAGTGCGATTCCGCTCGGGCGTATTGCGGCCCTACGGCCTACGGCCTCGGGCCTCAAACTACACCCTCGTAGTAATCGGTCACTTGCTCCCGTCGAGGAACAATGTACTATTCTCCGACCTAAGTATGTTTTATTTCTTGTGTAACAACAAGTTGTCAACCCTAGTTATAGCAGGGTATGTTATGTCGGTACTCGCTACCTATACGTATGGTCCGCGGTTTGTTTCAACGTGAATACATCTCTATACTCTACATTGTAGTTCATGGCTGTTTTTAAAACCACTGAACATTACTTGATCAAATTGTCAACCAAATGGCATGCACTACATCATATTATGTACATCATCATCATCATCATCATCATGATCAACCCATTACCGGCTCACTACAGAGCACGGGTCTCCTCTCAGAGTGAGAAGGGTTTTGGCCATAGTCTACCACGCTGGCCAAGCGGATTGGCAAAGTTCACACGCCTTTGAGAACGTTATGGAGAACTCAGGCATGCAGGTTTCCTCACGATGTATTCCTTCACCGTTAAAGCAAGTGATATTTAAATACTTAAAACGCACATAACTCCGAAAAGTTAGAGGTGCGTGCCCCGGGATCGAACCCACGACCTCCGATTAGAAGTCGGTCGTCCTAACCACTAAGCTATCACACCTTTTTTTTATTATGTACATAATATAATTTATATACAGCTCATCGGGTCGCGAAGTTGAAACGGCTGTGGAAGGGGCGCATAGTTCGAAGAACCGATAGACGTTGGGGTCCCAAGGTGCTCGAATGGCGACCTCGCAGTGGGCAACGCAAAGTTGTAGGACCCCCCACTAGGTGGACAGAGAATCTAGAGTGGGTCGCTCAACACGAGCGGAACAACCTCTTGTTTTGTGACGATCCTTGCAAGAGACCTATGTCCAGCCGTGGACGTCTATAGAATAACTGTACACATTTTGAACGTCAATTTAGGAACAGGCAATTGTGATAATTACTTACGGAAACTTAAAGTTGAAGTGTAGTAGAGAAACGCAAAAAAAAAGAAGTTATTTTTTTTAAAGAAAATATTATATCGCATAACAATACTAAATTCTGCCAAACATTTCCATACCTAAACCACAAGAAAAAAATACAAGGGCAAATAATATTTTTTTTATGAGTAAAACATCAAAATCACTGACTCAACGGCTCCTGTTACTACACTAGCGGCACGCTATGATGGCCGGTTTGACACATTACAATAGTGATGTGGAATGTCAATTTATTCTCGAACAAAAAACAATTAAGTTTTGTTTTTGTACCTGATTAAATAGGTTTAATAAAACAAAAATGTATATGTTTATTTAATTTATTTGAACGAACTGAATATTTGAACGAAAATGAATATACATACTTTATATGCACACAAGAAACATATGAATACAAAAGATACCAAAAAAGGTGCCACAAAAGGCCATAATTAATCAGATTCGTCCATACTACTATTTTCACTGTCGTCACTGCTATCATCACATACATTAATAATTATATGTTCGTTTTCTATAATATTATCTATTTTCACATCTCTTTCATAATCTTCCCTTATTAATTTAACAGTTCTATTCACAACCTTTTCCCAGTCTCCTTTAGTCACATGTTCACAAGCTTCTTCTAATAATTTTAGCATTTTTTTTGTGGTAAATGGGGGTTCTGTATTGTGTCTTGCAGCATATCCCTTAATTTGAGCCCACACCAACTCAATCGCATTATACTCACAATGGTAAGGCGGTAACCGTATAACTCTGTGCCCATGTTCTAATGCTATTTCGTCAATGACGTATCGGATCTTGGTTGGTTTGTTTTCTTTTAAAAGACGTACTAATTCCGCTTTTAACATATTCATGTTTGCATCTACGCCATTTTTACGAAGCCATGCGACGATATCAGCTTTCTTTTGGGATTGGGCAGGTGGCTTGTCAATTTGCATCGAGTGGTATGGGGCGTTGTCCATAATTATAATAGATGGTTCAGGGAGGCTACACAACATTGAGGTAAACCATTCAGTAAACTTTTCTCCATTCATGTCTTCATGATAGTCTCCAGTGGTTTTTGACGCAAAAGCCATGAGAGAACCTTCGACAAACCCGTTGATGGTTCCGGCGTGACAAATTATAAGTCGCGATCCTTTTCCTACAGGAACTTTGGAAGTAGATGCTGCTGTGTCATCGTTCCAAGAACGGCCTACAGTATGGTTAGCATTAAGCCATGTTTCATCCAAGAACACAACATTTTGCCAATTTTTGATTTCTTTCACTTGCCGTAAAAAAGTATACCTTGCCATCGCTATATCAAATCTTTCCATCAATATTTTGCGTTTGTTACATTTTTTGTATCGAAATCCAATGGTCTTCAAAATCTTCGTTAAAGAACTTTCCCCACCGAAGAATAATCCAGCTTCCTTCAGTGAATGCACCAACTTTTTTCTTGTTGGATACTCCTTCTGTAAATAGTAGCCGTAAACATGTCTTCGGATAGCATCGGCATCAAAGCTATCGATGCCTACGACTGGTTTTGCTCGTTTTCTCTTTTTTGGTGTGTGAAGTTTATTTTCTTCTGTGCCAGTCTCGCCATATTTTTTTTTAGTTATCCGTCTAACAGTTCGTTGTCCAATATTAAGCGCATCAGCTACGCGTTCAACCACTGACGTTATAGGTAAAATTGGCCCTCCATTTTGAGCTTCACGATCGAAATAGTTACGAAGGCGTATTACGAACTCACGTGTCTGACTATTTAGAACAGTTCTCTGCGTACGTTCGGTCATATCGACGAAATCCACAACAAAGGGCTTGAACAGAGTCCAAATTAACGAGCAAGGGTCAACAGTAATGCAGTATCAATATTTGAAATCCAAAGCCAGGTCAAAACTATATCACAATCGCATTGCACTGACAGTTTATACTTTTCGAAGCAACGTCAATTCGAAACTGCTTTGTTTTGCATTGAGCATTGACGCGAGTTTGCCGGAGGTAGTAGTTGTGCTAGCCAGCGATCCTATGTGACGATCGTATTAGATTCCATTTTTAAAAATTTATTGATATTTTTTTGCGATTTCAGAGGTTTGTCCACATAGTGAAAATTGTTCATATTCACAAGTACATTCACCCCTTAAATGGTGCAAACTGATTTTTCTACACTTGTATACATTTAAGAAATCAATTTAATAAATAAATTTTGAGTCCTAAACCTAAAACTACATTCGATAAAATTTATGAATCTCTGCACATCACTATCGTCAATAAAGTAATACAATTATTTCCTTCAAAGTCGTTATCAATTAATACGGAACTTCATGAGCGGACAAACGTCAAACCGGCCATCATAGCGTGCCGCTAGAGTAATTTAACATTTAAACCGAGCAAATGTAAACTCTGCGTTTCTGCACATAAGAGTCATTAAAACGTGGAGTAACCCAATTTCATAACAGAAGCACGCGGTGTTGTATTACAGGTTCGAATCGAGTCACGTAGGTATGTACATATGTAATATGTATGTAACTAATGTATTATTTATACAGAGCCGTTTTACACTTGTTATTGATAATGAAGACGGACAAGTAAACAGCCTGATGAAAGTATAATTTTATTTATTAAATGGCACTCTACTACCGGTCGGTAGTTAGTGACTAAGAAAAAAAAGTCTCAAAACGCTAATGGCCACGACAATGTTTCCGACTCGACTGCTAGAAGTTGCAATAGATACAAGGAACTGTGAAGGAGCTGACAACAGTAGTCGCTCGAATGCCCACCCGGGAACTGCTTGGATCATTGGTCTGTAGCTACTAGCTGTAAACCAACAAGGCAGACGTTATAACTTAATAGTAACTACCATACCCTAACACTATCACTACATATTATAAAACAAAGTCCCCCACCGCGTCTGTCTGTTTGTTTGCGATAAACTCAAAAATTACTGAACGGATTTTCATGCGGTTTCCACCAAAAGACTACCACTAAGCGCAAGCAGACTCATAATATTTGGTATACGGAAAGTTGCCCTTTGTCCTGTGAACCCAGAATCAGCCATTTCAGAGATGGTTTTACCTTGTGTGCTCTTCACTGCGTAGGTAGCTATTATAAAACAAAATCCACCGACGCGTGCGTCTGTATGTCTATCTGTTCGCGATGAACTCAAAAACTACTGAACGGATTTTTATGCGGTTTCCAACAATTGACAGAGTGATTTATGAGGAAAGTTTAGTTGTAATAATTTGCTAAGGTTTTCTGTAAATTGATTGAAATATGACGATAATTATTGTTGAAAATGTTAGAAAAAGTCAAGCCACCTAGCCTGGGAGCTTTCATCGAAAACGCTGCCTAATCCCTTATGTAACTAAACAATGTATTATGGGATAGTAGCGGGTAATTATTACCCGTGCGAAGCAGGGACGGACCACTAGATATGTAATAATCTAAATTCTAATTTAACAATTTGGCATTTTTCCTACAAAAACCACTGCAAAATTATTTCTCCGTTGCTTGATAATCCTTCATCTGATTTTACATAATAGCTTACACATTGTTATGTGTTTTATAATAATTAGTTAATGCAGACGTCAACTAATTAGCAGAATAGGTCAATCAGCACTAACGAAGTATTTTAAGATTTGTGCCAACTCATCTGCCTGTTAACGTAATATCTTCAGTAATGTCAGTGTATGAAATACGAGTAGCTATTTAGTCTTAAAAGAATAGAAATAATGTTTAAAGTTTAACTGGCATTTACTTGGTTGGACTTGGTTTTACGACATTAGTTTGGTTGATATTAATTGAAGTAAAGTTCTAATAATACAAGTGTATTGCTTGTTTCTCGTAGGTGGGAACAAATTTACACTTTTTGAATTAGATTTTGTATGGTAGGTATTGTTGCATAGATATATTATTGAACTAAAAGTTACAATTACTGTGGAGACATAGCCGCGGACGTTTACCAGTTATTGAATAAACCGATCTAACATTCCGATAACATTATCTCACGACACCAATCGACGGAAATTAATGTGCACATTATAAAACATACAATCCATTTCCTTTCTGTGTAAAAAATATACAATCCATTTTATTTCATTGAAAAAAATTATGATTAACATCTCATCTAACCAATGCAATAAAACATATTCGCTATCGTTTAATTGAGGAGTAAACTCACGGTTTTTTTTATTGCTTACTTAATTAAAGTTTTACGCTTGACCAAGATCTCACTTGGAGCAAGGAATATCTACTAACTATTACTTACTGCGTCAAGTAATCATCTCTTGACATCACCCGAATCGTAGAAGTACGCCAAGCAGTAGCTCTATTACGTATTAACGTTGTCTTTATCCGCTCGATTTACGTAGTCTTTGTCAGTAGTAGGTTCGCTTGTATGAAGTGTGGGAGGTGTGCTTAAGGTACTAAGTACTATGCGGCGAATCTGCCTTTGGACTGCAATTTGCCCATTGTCACTTCAGCTTTGCAACCTAATGATCTATGTCGGTGTCTCTGGTTCTTCTACGGATCTCCTAACGTGGGTTATTCTGTAACTTAGTTACCAACTGAAAATGGTTGCCAACGAATTAGTTCGATATACATTGCTGTTTTAATGTGTGAAATGAAATCACTGTTTATATTTTTCACACAGTAAAGCAGCAATGTATATCGAACTATTCGTTGTCAACCATTTCAACATTCAGTTGGTAATTAAGTTACAGAATAACCCACCATTTCTGATTTGATTGGCGATTTGATTTGATGAGCGATGATTCAAGCATAGCTCTCTCCGTCGCAGACCTGGTTACAATATTTACGAAATAATTTATGTAAACTTATGGCCAGTACAAAAGTAAATTTAATTTAACTGCCAAGAAATTTCTCGTTTCTAGACAAGTTCAATGTCTAATTGAAACACAAGTTCGTGCGTCACGCGGACAAAAAATGCAACTCCTAAGATTCGAAACATACTTTATTACTACACGCCAACCGTGACGGGACCCAAGGCTGTTGGAATGGGATATTAGCAGTTTCATTAAATCCATACCCCTAATAATCAAATAATAATTGGTTTTTACAGGGCATAATACCGAAGGGCTAAATCGAGTATGCTCGATTTTATTGATAGGATGGTAAATAGTAACTAGGTACTAGTCACGGACAAAACCTTCCACCAGACCAGATTAGAATTGCACCCTACCGGAAATCGAACCCGGAACCACTTAAGACTACAGCGCTCACCACAGTGCAGAGATCAGTTGTAGCCCTTGTTACAATGGAAACAAGGATGGTTTGACTCTACGCGCGTCTCTTGAACTCAGGTCGGATGGCGTGTGACAGGTATGTTTCCAGCCGCGGCGGGGGTAATGGCTTGTAATAATCATAAATACACCGCAAACGTCTTATTTACATAGCTAAGTGCGCTCGCAATTGCTTTGATTTAATTAGCTACACCTATTAGCCATATGTGATTAAATCGTCACGGTGTTCTGGTGAGGGGGAACTGCTTCCAGCAACAATAGAAAAACATCGAGGGTTTTTGTGGATGTAAGTGCTAATTTCTGGTTACCGAGGTATTGATATGTATGACTTCGAATGCGCATCAGTGCGAAATCCTGCTCGGGCATTCATTTGGAACCCTCATGCCTAATGTCTAATTGTCTGTTTAGCTTTGACAATTGTTTGGTACAAAGCTGAAAGACCAAGAAATTCAAGCTTTCCTTTACCTTCCAATTGATACAACTCTCAACAAATGATCAATTGATACAACTCTTCCATGTGAGGATGATGCATTTAAGCTGCCAAATTATGTACTATCCCCCTTCATTCAAAAGAAGGTAGCTTAGAAGTAGAGATTTAATTCGGCAGGTTAGACTATTCAATGCATATTCCTTGAATTCATAATTAGTCATCAATGAAAAAAATGTGGTCCATATTCGCATCAGGTCAGGTGGTCAGGAGTTCATTTGATACCTAATTAATTAATCTGCAATATCTAGGTTACATATTTAAATATTCAACTAAATTAAGGCCATCGGCTGGACAGTACCAGTTGTCTAGACGTATCGTGAACCCTACTCTAAACTGCTTTACACTTACTTCTAGAGTACAGAACTCGGAAAAAACCAACCGACTACGCCCCACTGTATATCCAATGGCGGCCGATTCTAAGCCGACCGACGCGATAATTATGTATCAATTACTACCATTCCAGTAATGGGACCGCTCGCTGCGCAATCACGCAGTGGATTTGCGCCTTTTTACGACAGCTCAAAGTTGAAGGAACTTGTATTATTCCCCGATTAGTTTTAACTAGAAGTATTATTATAAATTCTGTGGCAGAAGTGCAAGTCTACCATATCCTCATTCGTTTCTGCAGAATGTTTAAATTCGTGTTCCAATTTTTCCGAAACATCTAATTCCGTGAAGAACTGGCAATGCCGTTGCTAGGGCTACTGCGCTATCCAAAAAATCACAGTATGTTGAACCATGTTGAATGCTCATCAGAACTGTGTCAGAAATGCTAAATGTTTGTTCGTCACGGCCAGGAAATTTAAATGATGGACGATTGAATTGACTGAAACGACCAACAATTGATTGATTGAAATGACCAACCACACTTGACAAATTTTGCAGATATTCAAACTCGATCACTGGTTCAGAAACTTAGTTAACAAGAAAACTGGCACGAAATTTGATATTTTTTAAACAAACTAAAACTACATTGCTTAGAAACTTTTTACGAAAAAAAAATTGACAGGAAACAGTATAGTTTTGTCACGAAAGTTTGACTTGTAATTTAAACTCTACAAGAGACTAGGAGTCAAATGAGCCGTCATTAAAATTGGAGCCTCCTAAAACAATATTAGAACAAAGGGCAATAAATTATAATTTAATAGTGTCCAACACAATGGTGACTTTGGTCACTTTTTGTTCAGTGTCCTTGAGACCCGTTAGTTAGGTTGTTGGCCAGGTAGCTAGTTGAACGTCTTTTTGTATCACGCATTAGTTACTTAGGTTTTCAAACTTTTTAAGTTTTATTATTTAATGCGAGTAGGACCTATTTAGTTATTTAAGCCAAAAAATGTTCATCTTCAAAAAACATTATCTTGCGGTCATCTATAATGTTTTGCGGTCATGTCTAATCTTTCTTTACCAAGAATCCCAAATCATAAATATTCTTTTCAGTTTAGCGCGCTTCCATCTTAGACCATTCTTTACTTAGTACGAGTTTACACAATTCTCCAACGTCGATATATTTCAGTGTTGCTAGTATTTCATTGACGCTACCAAAACTATGAAGGTTGTTTTAAAGTGATGAATTTAGTACAATAGAATTTTATTTCGCAAAGTTCAATCTATATGTACATAATATAATAAAATCGTAGACTTGCTGTATCTGTACATTAAAGATTTTTTGCAAAATAATAAGTAGGGGATGTTAGGGATAAGTAATAGAACGTAAAAAAACTATTTTTGAAAATTTTGTCTGTTTGTCTGTTTATCTGTTTGACTATTTGTCTGTATGTTTGTGCGCGCATCACGCAAAAACTACTGAATGGATTGAAACGAAATTTGGTACGATTTAAGTTCATAACTGAGTAACATATAGGATACTTTTTATCCCGAAATTCAGCACGGTTCCCTAGGGAGAGGGGATGAAAGTCAAAACGTGTATTTCGCTGTAATTCAATAACGCGTGGTCCGATTTCATTCATTCTTTTTTGTTAGAAAGTCGATACTTTAAAGGTTACCGACTAATCTTTAAAAGGCTGGATCGATTTCGATGGGACTTTCACTGGCGAATGTTTACATTTTGATCTACCTAAACATCCGCCAGGTAACTTTTAACATCCTATATAACATTTAACAGTTTTTAGCATGATATAAGCTCAAAGGAGCTTAGGAAATACAAAATGATTTCTACGGGATTTTTAAAAACCAATATATATCCACGCGAACGAAGTCGCGGGTGTCCGCTTGTTTATAATATAATTAATTAATTAGGCACTTAAGTTGCATTTTTCTTTAACGTTATAGTGATTCGAAACTCAAAGTCTCAAGATGTATTCAAACTCGTGCTAACCCTACAAAACGCCTTCTACACTGGCTGATGTGAGTCACGTATGTCGATCACCGACGTACGTATGGGTTTAAATAATTATAAAAATGTGTGAAATAGATGAGATTGATATTCAAATAATTATGGGTAAATATTAAACCGTTATTTATCAAGGTCTAATATTAAATAGACACCGTTTTGACTCTTTGAATGTTTGATGTCTAATTTATTGTTCAATATCACCATTTACTATTGAAATAATAGTTTGCTGTTTAAATATTTATAATAAAATCTATTAGAGTTATTAACATTAACTTTAATCAAATTTAATCATTGCAAAATTTATAATAACGTTTTGTGTAATCTATGGTAGAATCTCCTTGTAGCGCCATCTGCAGGAATTATGACTGTTGGTTGGTATTATTTAAATAAACATAGTTTGTTTAAAATAAACCATTTAGAGTTACGTAAAATTCATTTAAATATTTATTTTGATTATTAAGCTATGGTTCAAGAATTATTTTACAGTAATTTTATTTGTTCTTTATACAAAAGAAGTTGTATTGCTATATTTCCGTTATAACCTTGAGATACAAATATAAAAGCAATCGAATCGTGAAAATGGCATGCATTCCTTTGTTAGATATTGCACTGAAATAAAATAAGTGATATTTGGTGTGTAATTTCACCGTGATTAGACCCTTAATGTGAAAGATCTGGCTTGGTCGCCGACATACGCTACCGAGATCTCTACTCAGGAGGAATTCAGACCTTAGACTATTACTTACCATCAGGTGAATTCGCAATAACCGGTAACTTGTCATCGAATAAAAATAATGAAATATAGGTACTATAATATTATTAACTTTCAAGTACATGTCAAAGCAATTACAGTTTTTACGAGCTCGAGTTAAAAATCATTAAAAAAAAGCTATAACTATACAGATATAGGTTGCAGATGGTCACAATTGTCAGAGTAATGCAAGTTTTGTCCTTAAACGGACACAATTAAGACAGAAATGGATTTGAAAATAATGATGTTGCGTGAATATGTCGTATGGAAACCTGACTTAAATTAAAAATGATTATAATAAAATTAGCAAAGGTGCGTAGTTTGACGACATTGCACTCTATATAGGCGTATGGGTAAACTTAGTTTTTTTAAAGAATATTAGCCATGATGAACATGACTAATATTCCTCCCCCTTCCTCTCCAATTATGTGAAATTGTACTAGGAGTGGTTACGACAATAGTGTAACGGGTGGGGTTTGAACCGTCGACCTTACGGTTCTTGATCCGCGCCCGACGACCGTTGCGCTATTGAGGCTATAAATTACAACGTACATAGATGGTAGTCACCACAGAACACGATCTTGTGCCGCTTGTGTCCAGATTCCTACGGTTCTCAGCGACTCGCTTGACATCGTTTCTCCATCTAGTACACTGGTTCCCAACCAGTGGTCCGCGGACCACCAGTGGTCCGTAGGAGTCAAAATATGGTCCGCGAGCGATTTTAAATTTCGCGGATGATATATCATCGCGCGTCATGAGTGACGAGAACGCGGATGGCGCAGGAGACGCAAGGGCCATCGGAGGAGAGAATGCCTTAAAGAACAATGCAATCAACCATAAACGTGGTTAAGGTTATCAAAAGCAGAGCTTTAAATACACACCATTTTTAAAAATCATGCACAATAATGGACTTCTCTTTCAAACAGAACTCTTATTGAAAGGTAATATGTTGGGAAGATTGTACGAACTCAGGGCAGAGGTTGAGATTTTTCTAGATGACAAAAAAATTAATTAGTTGCTGAAGCAGTTTTCTAATCCGACATTTCAGATGAATTTGGCAAATTTTGTTGATATTTTTATACACTTAAATAATTGAACTTAACATTGAAAAGTTCAAATGTTCTTTTAATCTTTGTAAATTTTTAACTTCGCGCCTTTATTTGCAAGCTTCAGTTATGGTTAGGCAATAGGTATTGGGGAGAACAACTATTGTGCGTTCTCGACATTAAAAGTATTGTAAGTAAAAGGGCGAAAAGTATGTCGCCAATAGGGCAAACATACAAGAAAATATTAAGAGTCATCTATAAATGTTGATTGATGAATTTAATCTTTACTTCCCGAAAATTTTGAAACAAGCTAAAGTTGATTAAAAACTGATTCACAACCCTTTTAGCACGAAAGATGGTGAAGTTACTGAAGGAATCTAGGAAGAATTCATTGAATTTCGAAATGATAGAAACTGTAAGGAAGCATTTGAATCTAATTCACTTGAGAAATTTTGGTGTAAAAAAGCAATTTCGTACACTAAAACTCCAGAAATCGCCTTGCGCTATCTAATATAACATCGTTAATGCAAGTTACATTGAATTTTTGAGTAAAGTTTACTTTCGGATTGATTCAGTTTATTTTTCTTGTACATCGTGGTCCCTGCAAACAACAAAGAAGGCAAAGTGGACCCTGATCAAGAAAAGGTTGGGAACCACTGATCTAGTAAGATATTTTTCGCTTCCTCATAATCACCAGATTGTCCGAGTGTCACAGGCTGTATGACGTCATGATAAAAATATGGCGGATATGACAAAAGAAAATACATCCAGAAAAAACACCTGAGACAAATCTAACGAATTAGGTATCAATGAAAGGTTTCACTGTGTAAAATCAATAAGCTGAACCGAATTTGACGAGATTACCATGTAGAGAAATACAAGTGATTTAGGCTACTTTTTATCTAGGAAAATCAAACCGGGATTTTAAAAACAACCTAAAACCATTCAGACGAATTTGAAGCAGCAGACAGTTTATTGTAAAATGTTAAGTTAGTCGTCACCTCTGGTAATGCTTAACTAATTAAAAACATCAATTAAAACAATGATTAGCGTTTCCATCAAGCGTGTCCAACACGAACGGACACATTCTGGTAATATTTACATGTTCGAAATAAGAACGAGTTGTTGCATCGGAATCTGGAATTATCGATCCTTCCAATGCTGCAATTAGAGTCGATTTTAAATCGATTTTCAGTTCTCAACGCATCGCGGCGAGAGGCTGGGAACCGGTTGGGATACGTGCGTGAGCTCGTTGGGAAAACGATTATTATTATACTATACGATGTTATACCTTGAAATGCAGGCTCGTCTGCGATTAAAAAGTGAACTTTAAAGTAAGTATATACAGTAGGCATAGTGCTAGTATGGACTACAAGTTAAGGACCTGAAAATCACTACTAAAAAAGTAATCAAGTAACTTGAGGCTTGAGTGAGACTAATTTTCAAGCTAAGTGTGCGTAAGTCTGTCTTTCAGAGTGGATTCTGCAGAGCAGATAAGGTGCGTTCCGTATCAGAGGGTTAACGTTTGAACAACAAAAACTTTTTGTCAAAATTTGACCTTGTATGAAAAAGGTAACCCACTAATTGCTTCATTCTCGTAGGGAAAGTTTAACTTTAACCTTAGGTACATATATATTAAACAATAGTTGTGTATGCGTCACTGGCCCTTAGCTGCATAAACTAGGTATGGTTAGTCAAACTGTTTCGCGGTACGGGTGGTTGCGTGCGAGTCCATAATCGTTCGCTACCGGGCGTAGCGGGTCGCTAACAAATGTGGTGTAAATTGACGCGCTGATCGCTCGGCGCCTCCACGCAGCGCTCGGAGTTCGGACCAGCTTCTCTTTTAGATCACTGAATATGTACTAATTATGGTGATTATATGATTATCATGTCAATAATTGACTCGTTGGACTAGTGGCTAGGTTATGAGCCCCACAAGTTGGTACGCTTTCGTAGCTTACTACATATAAAGTCTTTTTATGCAGCGTAACGTCGCGTTATCAACTGCAGAAGCATATGGCCATGTATGAGTGCGTTCTTAGCGAAGCGGATGCGTGCGTTGCACGCAACGCACAACGCGCCGCGTCTCCATAAAAAGGCTCTTAATCAAAGGCTCTAAGAAAACTGCAAAGCAAAGCTTAATGTCGCGTACGTCGGTCGCGCGTACTATTTGTATCTACTGTCAGCAATGCTTACCTTTACTTATTGGCAAAGGTACCTACCTACTACGCAAACGACAAACGCGATTAACATTAGCGCTGGAGGATTTTTATCTTCAGGTGACATGGTAAGAGCTAAATAAAATTGTCGCTGATACAATTTTATTTATTTATTTATTGTTTAACACTGTATTTGTAACCACAACACAATAGAATACAGAAGGCCTACTACAATCTTTAATCTAACGATCCAATTCCGATGCTATTCAATATCGGCGCTTAAAATAAATCGCATTGAATTCGTACCAAGAAGTATCTTTTTGTTTCTATATTTTTATACTAGGTTTTTGTTTCTTTCATGACGTCATGACGTCTATTGATCGGATAAAAGAGTTCATGGTACGAAATAGCGATTCAGTTCAGTTTAGGTCTTTAATTGAGTCGCGATTATAGTTGACTAGCGACCCGCCCCGGCTTCGCACGGGTAGTAGAGCATATTATGCGTAGGTACTACCCGCTCAGGGATTAGGCAGCGTTTTCGATGAAAGCTCCCAGGCGGCTTGACTTTTTACGATATTTTCCACAATGAACTTACTATATCTCACCTTATACCCGAATTACTAATTCCGTGGAATTCTGACGTTTCATAATGTTACCAGAGATAAAACAATTCCCACAAAAAAGATAAAAAATTCAAAACTTATGCAAATACAAATCAACTGCTGCATGTAGATATGACAAATGCCTGACAGACACTTCATGGTGATAATGTCATTCGACTTCCATTTTTGAATAAATTTTTTCAATGTGCTTCTTTTGTTTTCTATTGCTGTTAGTGTGCACTTTCTAGTTTCCATTCTTAGGAATTTCTATTTTAGGGAAAACAATTAATATTATTAAGCGACTTAGAGCTTTATATGTTGACAGGGAATTAAAGTAGTTTGGGGTAAAATCGTACTTCGTAGATGTTAACCCTGTTTTCCATATAAATAACTCACCTGTAAATGACAATGACAGCTGTCAGAATTGATGATGATGATGATGTCCTCCTTGACGTGTCCGTCAACGGCGACACTTTGGCTTTATCTCCTGGAATGTGCGCGGATGTGACTAGCGAAGCCAAACTTAGTCTTAAAAGTTCGATTGCACGACTCGCAGAAAAGTTGACCGCTACTGTTATAAGTGTAAGAATAAGAAGGCTTTGGCCTAGTCTTCCTTAGATGGCGTGTTACGTCAATGTGTTCTAAACGCATTTTTTCAAACATTTTACAGTTGTCGTCTATCAGTTTTCGCCATTTCGATCTCTGTAACGCGATCTGTTCCCAATTGTCCGTGGATATATTGCACGATGCAAGGTTACGTTTTAGGACATCCTTGAAACGCAAGTATTGACCGCCAGATTTACGTTTGCCAGTACTAAGCTCAGAGTAAAAAACTGCTCTCGGTAGTCTGGTGTCATCCATGCGTGCCAGGTGCCCACACCATCTAAGTTGCCTTTTCAATATCAAGGCTTCCATACCGTCCATTGTCGATCTTCTCAAAACTTCAGAGTTTGGAACTTTGTCTTGCCACTTAACTCGTAAAATTGCTCTTAAGCATTTAAGGTGGAATGTGTCTAAACGTTTGATATCCGTTTTATACAGACAGCAAGCTTCAGAAGCGTATAGAAGTATTGGCAAAACAATAGCTTTATAAACCGCCAGTTTGGTTTTAAGATGTAAATCATGAGAGGTCCAAACTCTTTCATTTAGTTTGCCGAAAGCAGCAGCAGCTTTGGCAATGCGTGAGGCAATTTCAGAGCTCAAACGATTGTCACTCCTGAGTGTGCTCCCCAAGTAACAAAAGGATGACACTTCTGTTACGCGTGTGTCATTTAGCATAATAGGGATGTTAGTGTCATGCACACCTTTGGCAGGCTGTTTAAGAATCTGCGTTTTTGTAGAACTAATCACTAATCCGAACTTTCGACAAGATACATCAAGTTGGTCGAGATATTGCTGCAGATTTTGAATAGAGTCAGCCATAAGGCAAACATCATCGGCATAGAGAATCTCTAAAATAGGCAAGGGTTGTACTTTGCGTTTGGCTCTAAAACGAGACAAGTCAAAGACACTCCCATCGGACCTGACGCCAAGCGTTATCTGACCGCTGCAATTTTGAAGAGCATCATTCATAACGGTGGCAAAATAAATAGCAAAGAGAGTGGGAGCCATAACACAACCCTGCTTAACGCCGTATGTCACTGGAAATTGCTCAGAGAAGGTATTATCACATTGTACTCGAGCCATCATTCCGTTATGAAATTGGCGCACTATACGTACGAACTTCTCGGGATACCCAACCTTCTCAAGAACCATCCATAATGCATCCCTGGGTACTCGATCAAATGCTTTCTCTAAGTCGACGAAACACATATAGAGGTCACGGTGTTGCTCAAGACTTTTCTCTTGCAGTTGCTTAACTACGAAAATTGCGTCAACCGTGCCCCTCCTGGGGCGAAAACCACATTGGCTTTCAGGCAGGATATGTTCCGCCAGAGAACTAAGGCGCCTATTGATTATGTGAGCTAGAACCTTGCCAGCTGCACACAATAGGGATATGCCTCTGTAAGAGCTACAGTCAGAATGATCACCTTTCCCCTTATAGAGCTTACAAATGGATGCATCTTTCCAGTCCTGGGGCACTTCAGCAGTCTCCCAAATTCTAGATATTAATGCGAAGAGTTTACTATTTATATTTGTGCCACCGTATTTAAAAATTTCCGCAGGCAGATTGTCGGAGCCCGGTGCTTTTCCGTTTTTCAAGCGCTTAATTGCACATTGATACTCTTGGTAACTTGGCATTTCGTCTAATTCCGATGACATAGGGGAAGCAGGAAGTGAGTTTATATAGGTAAGATCAGCGCCTTGGGTGTTTGGATTCAAAACCTCATGGAAGTACTCAGCCCATCTCTTTATTACGTCTTTTGACTCTGTAAAACGTTTTCCTCGGTCGCGCGAGTAGATAGGAGCTGAGATCCTATACCTCGGTCCGAAAACCGTTCGAAGACATTCAAAGAAACTACCCATTTGGTGTGAATCTGCTAAATGTTGAAGTTCTAAGGCTTTGTTAGTCCACCACCTGTTCTTCACTTCACGCGTTTTATGTTTGAGTTTTTGCTGAATTTCAGTGCGTTTTTTTGCATCTGCTGTATTCCTTAACGCTACCCTAGAGTCCTCAAAGAGCTTTCTCAGCTCCACATCAGAATCATCGAACCAATCCTGGTTCTTCTTGTGTGGTTTGCCTACTACTCGATGGGCGACTTCATTCAGGGAATCAGCAAAAGAACGCCACTCTTCATCAATGGAGACTTCTATAGGATGCGATGTCATGGACTCAAACTCAGCATTAAGTTTCCGCCTAGTATTTTCACAGCAAATCAAATTTCTAAAGGCTAACTTTGGGGGTACTTTATGATCTGCCCTGTGCGGAGGTTTGTACAAGAGCCTCATTTTAGATCTAATGAGGCGATGGTCAGTCCATCCCTCAGCTCCTCGCATGGCTCTCGTTATTAGTACGTCCTTAAGATCTTTTCTGCGCACGATTACATAATCGAGTAAATGCCAATGTTTAGAGCGTGGGTGCATCCAAGATGTTTTATACTTTACAGGAAGCCGGAAGAAGGTGTTAGTGATGCTGAGATTAAACTCGGCGCAAAGTGTTAATAGGGCGTTTCCATTGGTATTACAATTACCAATACCGTGCTGTCCTAATACGTCTTTCCAGGCTTCATGTTCGGTACCAACTCGCGCATTAAAGTCACCGAGCAAGATCAGTTTGTCACTAGATGGTATTGTTAGTAACACTTGACGTAGGTCACAATAAAATTTGTCTTTATCGTCGTCTGATGAAGTCATGGTGGGAGCATAGGCACCAATAAAGTGTATGTACTTTCCTTTGGAAGTATGTAGACGCAAAGTAATCAGTCTATCGCTGATTCCTTTGGGAGGTTCTGCCAACGATCGAGCAAGCTTATTTTTAATAGCAAATGCAACTCCGCTAGACGACTTTTCAATCGCAGGCTTGCCGATCCAGAAATAAGTGTAGCCACCTAAATCTTCGCACAACTCTCCGCTGTCGGCCATGTGAGTCTCGCTAATTGCAGCAATGTCAATATTGTATCTACCTAATTCTCGAGCGATGACGGCAGTTTTCCTTTCAGGACATTGGTTGTTGTCGTTATCTAGTAGAGTTCTCACGTTCCAGGTTGCAATTAATAGATTTTTTATAATTTTATTATGAAACTTTCGACCGCAATAAAGTTGGTGCCCATGTGGCTGCGGTTTGCCACTGGGTTTGGTTTGAGACGGACATTAACGGAATCGGACGGACAGAATTAAGTCGATATTAAGTCAAAAATAAGGAGAAAAACTAAATATTTCAAATCAAATAAATTACAGTGTATTTGGGACATAAAAAGGTAAGTTTTCACCAGATTCCGTGAAAAAAAAAATTATTTTAAAAGATAAAAATAAAAAACCAAAAACTTGGTTTTTTGAACTTTTCACATAAATTTTGAGGTTATGTGAAAAAAGTGTAAATACAAAAGTTGTAGATCTTTTTATTACCTACAACTTTGCTATTTGATTTTTTTCCATAGGACTTCTAGTTTTGCCGGAAATCGAGATAAACCGTTTTTTACCCATAAAACTCCCCCCCTTTTTTCCCGAGCTCAGATCGCCCTTAAGTTATTTTTCCTTGTATTTTTATAATATTCTCCTCCTTTTCCAATGGGTTTCATCCTACGTACTGTGATTTTTTTTTGGTTTCAAAAATTATCGACACTGGGCTACATAATAGGGAGAACCGCGGCCACCGACGCGCTTATAGGCACGCTCCCGCCGCCGCAATTTTTAAATCTGTAATATCTTCGAAAGTATTCATTTAAATCATATGCTGTAAAGGGCCATATGGATTTATATCAAATCAACAATGTATTTAAGGTATTTAATTAGATAAGGATTAATGCTGTATTGGTTGAAATCGCTTCTAAAATTAGCCATTATTTGTCGTAAAAAGTAAATGACAAAAAAATGTTATTGTGGGATATCCATAAGAGATAGACATATACCATCGCGGACTTTTCTGTAGACCTTTTCAATGCGTACAATACTTAGTACATTATTTTGATAAATCTCGTAGGGTTCAGCCTGCGTTTGCAATGTAAGCAGAAAAAATGTAATTATTTACGACATCACATTAGAAACCTCAAAAATAACAGTATTTCTCCACTATTTAATGGATGTTATTATACATATAAACCTTCCTCTTGAATCACTCTATCTATTAAAAAAAACCGCATCAAAATCCGTTGCGTAGTTTTAAAGATTTAAGCGTACAAAGGGACATAGGGACATAGGGATATAGGGACGGAGAAAGCGACTTTGTTTTATACTATGTAGTGATGGTAGACCCACAGATATTAATGAAAACAAGAATAAAGAAGTACAGTACAAAAGACGGTTTCTGTCAGGCAACCTTAAGCTTGGAAAAAATTATAACCATTGGGCATTTTAACTCCAAAAACCTACTAATGAATTCAGAGTGGATTTTTTTTATTTTCGTATCGGCCGAAGTGGCTAAACGTAAAATTAAAAGATAAAACCGGTTATATCGACCGTAACGCAATAAATTACGTTCGGTCGACGTTTAATGGCGACATTCCTAGGAATGACTTGAACTCTGACAGAAAATGAGACAAAAACGCTCGACTTTTTTTTTTCGTTCTTCGTTCCCTTCAAGCTATTTTCGTCCTTATTTCTTTTTGATGAAGTTATTAAATATTGTAACAGATTATATGCAAATTTTTAGTCACATTTTGCAAGGGCGTGACATGTCCTTTTAAAAGTGGTTTTGTCATTGGCTTTATTAACGTGTAACGACTTGATGATGTATTGACGCAGTCGACATTCACTTCTGAAATCTATTTTTAATCTATTCCAATGAGTCGAGTGAGCCGAAAAGTGAAAAATTCAGTCATTATGCCAAATAAATTTTGAGTTCTTGGATATTTAAAGAAATATTAGATATAGCATGTAAGCAGATACCTAGTACATATAATAATATTGTGTTCTTACTATAAAAATATTATAGGTTATAATTATACTTTTAACTATGTCGTTAATGCATTTTCTTGTAATGTTTGCTCAACTATACATCACTACATAGTATAAAACAAAGTCGTTTTCTCTGTCCCTATATCCCTTTGTACGCTTAAATCTTTAAAACTACGCAACGGATTTTGATGCGGTTTTTTTTAATAGATAGAGTGATTCAAGAGGAAGGTTTATATGTATAATAACATCCATTAAATTGTGGAGAAATACTGTTATTTTTGAGGTTTCTAATGTGATGTCGTAAATAATTACATTTTTTCCGCTTACATTGCAAACGCAGGCTGAACCCTACGAGATTTATCAAAATAATGTACTAAGTATTGTACACATTGAAAAGGTCTACAGAAAAGTCCGCGATGGTATATGTCTATCTCTTATGGATATCCCACAATAACATTTTTTTGTCATTTACTTTTTACGACAAATAATGGCTAATTTTGGAAGCGATTTCAACCAATACAGCATTAATCCTTATCTAATTAAATACCTTAAATGCATTGTTGATTTTATATAAATCCATATGGTCCTTTACAGCATATGATTTAAATGAATACTTTCGAAGATATTACAGATTTAAAAATTGCGGCGGCGCGGGAGCGTGCCTATAAGCGCGTCGGCGGCCGCGGTTCTCCCTATAGCCCATTGTCGATAATTTTTGAAACCAAAAAAAAAATCACAGTACGTAGGATGAAACCCATTGGAAAAGGAGGAGAATATTATAAAATACAAGGAAAAATAATTTACGGGCGATCTGAGCTCGGGAAAAAAGGGGGGGAGTTTTAAGGGTAAAAAACGGTTTATCTCGATTTCCGGCAAAACTAGAAGTCCTATGGAAAAAAATTAAATGGCAAAGTTGTAGGTAATAAAAAGATCTACAACTTTTATATTTACACTTTTTTCACATAACCTCAAAATTTATGTGAAAAGTTCAAAAAACCAAGTTTTTGGTTCTTTATTTTTATCTTTTAAAATAATTTTTTTTTTTCACGGAATCTGGTGAAAACTTACTTTCTTATGTCCCAAATACACTAATTTATTTGATTTGAAATATTTAGTTTTTCTCCTTATTTTTGACTTAATATCGACTTAATTCTGACAGCTGTCATTTTCATTTACAGATGAGTTATTTATATGGAGAACAGGGTTAACATCTACGAAGTACGATTTTACCCCAAACTACTTTAATTCCCTGTCAACATATAAAGCTCTAAGCCGCTTAATAATATTAATTGTTTCGCCCTAAAATAGAAATTGCTAAGAATGGAAACTAGAAAGTCATATCTACATGCAGCAGTTGATTTGTATTTGCATAAGTTTTGAATTTTTCATCTTTTTTGTGGGAATTGTTTTATCTCTGGTAACATTATGAAACGTCAGAATTCCACGGAATTAGTAATTCGGGTATAAGGTGAGATATAGTAAGTTCATTGTGGAAAATATCGTAAAAAGTCGTAAAAGCCGCCTGGGAGCTTTCATCGAAAACGCTGCCTAATCCCTGAGCGGGTAGTACCTACGCATAAAATGCTCTACTACCCGTGCGAAGCCGGGGCGGGTCGCTAGTAATATTATAATTAAGTGTGAGGGAACCACTATTGAAAACGAAGACAAAGAAGAAGGTAGTGTTGATTACTGACAACTGACAAGATACCACAAAAAACAGCGAAAAAATTTAAAAGAATTACTGTATTTTAAAAGTTCTCAATGTAATGCAATCAGCTGACACTAGAGGTCCATGAACGTTGGGTAAATAGAAATACCTATGTTGCCGTGGTGACCTCGAGTTGTGCACGCTTTACATTGCCGGTTTGAAAAATACTAAATAGGTACTAAGCCTATATGACGTTATTACAGAGTATAATCTCTACATTTAAATATTTTGTCAAATCGGTTCAGTGGTTGTGGCGTTAACGAGTAACAAACAAACATACACACAAACTTTCGCCTTTATAATATTAAGTAACGATTATTAGTATTAGTCAGTGAAAAACAGCAAATATTTACAACCCGTTTACTAAAAGATTGGACCTCGCTGGAATGTGACGCCTGTCCCACTAACTAAGACAATACTAACACAGCACAGCACAGGTAGGTCTACCCAGAGTTTTTCACAAACATTTAAGTTTCATACAATACCTAAATATTCTTAATTATGCTTTTTTGCACACCGTACCCATGCGTTGCAGTGAAGTCATCGACGCCAGGTCCAATCTTTTAGTAAACGGGTTGTAAGTATAGTTAACGTTAGTATGTAGTACCTACTAGTTATCATCTTGTTACACGCTAACAAATAGCTGGTAGGTTATCTAAAGGAGCGTTCAGTCACTCAGCGAGTAGCGACGCGACGTTAGCAGTAGGGTTCAGAACCGGGAAATCCCGGTCTCGAAAGTACCGGGAATTCCCGGTTCTTTTGTCAGTAAAAAAGAACCGGGAAATCAAATTTGATTCCCGGTTCTTTCGGTACTTTCGGGAATTTTATTTTAATGACACGATTCACGCTACTACTTACATACATAATCTTTACAATACTAACTTTACTTTTTTATACTTTCTGCTGTTCAAAAGTTCAAAACTAACGTTAATTCAGCGCTAAAATAAATGGCGCGTGGTAACTTACAAGTCTACCTCGCTCGCTATTGTGTACCATCGCTCGCTTACTCAGTTTTCGGATTCCTGCGCGCAAATTTAACCCACTTGGGAATAGTTTTTCCAAAATTTCTTAAACACGTATCGGTTGCTAAAGCATAAAATCTAATACTACAACTCTTTATTTTTAACCAAAAATCTAAATACCAACTATCATAGATTTAATTTGAAAGATGACGTGAAAAATGACGCACTGTCATTTAAACTTTCATCCCCTATTTAACCCACTTGGGGATAGAATTTTTAAAAATGCTGAAATTTATATTTTTTATTTTTTATCGAAAGCTCAAATACCAATGTTCATGGATATAACTTGAAAAATGACAGACTTTCATACAAACTTCCTCTATTTACCCCCTACATCATAAAAGGAAGCAACTGAAAAAGTTTCTGACGATGTTGCGCCATCTGTTCCGGCTTTCAACGACGTAAACCGCTTCGGCAACATTCAAGAGTGGTGCGCATCTGGTCAGTCCAACGAATTGGACTCCTACCTCTCGATCTCCTGCCGTTCATTTTCCAGGTAACTATAAGTTTTTGTAGGTTATCGCCGGGTTCACGGGCGATATGGCCGAAGAACTCAAAGATCCTCCTCAGGCATAGGTTGGAGACCCTCGGCTTTTTGTCAATTTTGAGTTCTTCGCGGATCGATTGGTTGGTCTTGATTGCAGTCCAAGGGATCCTGAGCATTTTCCTCCAGCACCACATTTGACGATCTCCATCCAGCTTTTAATGTCCATGTCTCCGCCCCGTATAGGAAAATGAAGAAGACTAAAGTATTGACGAGTGTAATTTTTGTCTTATTACTGATGTTACGATCCTTCCATATCCTATCGAGCTGAGACATTGCAGCCTTGGCCATTCCGATTATCCTGTAAACTTCAGCTTCACAAGACCTGTTATTGTTGATGCTAGAACCCAAGTAAATTAAGTTATCAACGGGTTTTAAATTGAGTGTTCCATTGAGTTCTAGCTTAGAAGCACGATCCACCACAATGATCTTGGTTTTACACCAATTTATGGCCTGTGTTGCTCCATTTTGTTCAGGAGTTGGAACATTTCAACTGCATTAGCTGCGAAAAGGATAGTGTCATCGGCGTAGCGAATGTTTTGAATTTTAGTGCCATTGACGGTAATTCCACCATCCCAGTCTTCACAAGTCCGGCGTATGATGCTCTCTCCATAGATGTTAAACAGAATAGGGGATACGATGCATCCTTGACGAATTTCTTCGCCAAACGAGAAAGGTGTTGATGTCGTCTTGTCGATTCTTACTACCCCCTGACTATCTGAGTATAGGGTTTGAATCACTCCGACCAGATGTTTTGGGACTCCCATTTCCTGGAGAACTGTCCAGTTCACACAGTCAAAGGCCTTACTGTAGTCGACGAAACACATAATGAATGGTACATTGAATTAATTGCAAGCTTTTTCAACGTGGGCGCACACTAAGAAAGGATTATTGGAACTTACAACCCTAAGGGGGCTAAAAAGGGGATGAAAGTTTGCATGAAAGTCGGTCACTTTTCAAGTGATAATCATGAAAATTGGTATTTAAGGTTTCGATAAAAAATAAAAAAATATGAATTTCAGGATTTTTGGAAATTCTATCCCCAAGTGGATTAAATAGGGGATGAAAGTTTAAATGACAGTGCGTCATTTTTCACGTCATCTATCAAATTAAATCTATGAAAGTTGGTATTTAGATTTTTGGTTAAAAATAAAGAGTTGTAGTATTAGATTTTATGCTTTAGCAACCGATACGTGTTTAAGGAATTTTGGAAAAACTACCCCCAAGTTGGTTAAATAGGAAATGACACGCGAGCGAAGTCACGAGCATCTCAGTATGTAATGTACAGACTACAGAGCTGGTTCTGGTCTTAAATTGTAGCAATTTTACCTATTTTAGTTTCAAAACGCCTTGAAAAAAATCCAAAATTTTCGTGGTTTTTTCGATTTTGGACAAAGTTGCGTTCGGCGCTCGAGTTCACAAACTTGGATTATTCATTGGGCCAACATCATACACATCAGAACTACCGGATTTGGGGCGGGGTACCCCATACATTCAGAAGTTAAAGTTACTAGACTATAGAAAATAGAAGCAAAATATGAAAAGACTGAGTGATTAAGTTCTGTTTGATTCTAGTTTTATTTTTAAACTCACACAATTTTAAATAAAAAAATTTATTGAAATAAAAATTACTTAAATATTTCATTGTGCTTTACTTTTAAAGTGTAAAACTTATTGTATAAAGAAAAAAACTACAAAGAACCGAAAATCCCGAAAGAACCGGGAATTCCCGGTTCCTTTGGGTAAAAGAACCGAAATTCCCGGTTCTCAAAAACAGGACCGGTTCCGTAAACCCTAGTTAGCAGCGCAAGCTGGCGCAACGCATCGCGTATGCCGCGCGCGCGCGTCCCCCAACACGAGCGCATTAGCATTCCCGCCTCTCGCGCATGTTCTCATAGCGCAGCGCTGCATGCGGTTACATATGTACCCGCTTTATAGCTGCCTCCTTAGATGCAACGATATTGAGTGCGATAACAGCTGTTATACTTAAATACCTAACTGTATTTGGTTTGTGGTACAGTGTAAGTTCCTTCGTAATTCCATAAATATACCAGGAAAACAACGTGATCCCGCGGGATTTAAAAACCTCCACGCGGACGAAGACGGGCGGGAAAAAGTTTGTTGCATAATAAGACGTTTCCTAGTTTCATAGTATGTTGAAACTTGAAACAATCTTTCATTCTATTTTTAATTTTGATATTTTAGTCATCAGCAGATTAGTATATGAATTTTGCTGTATGATTAACAGACCATTTTAGGAAAGGCTAGGCAGCATCAAGGCACAATCTTGCATGGACGGATTAACTTCACATGAAAATCATATTTTAATACAGATTTTACAGATAAAGTCATCAGGTATTAAAATTTATGATTCCAAGGGTATTACATTTTTCAAGAAGCTTAAACTACTGTTTCAAATATCTAACTAAAGTGTATCATCAGCAACTAATACACAAAACTGTTTCTTATGGCATAGGGTTTTAAGTTGGTTTTAACAAAATCATCCGACACAATGTTGTCAACTGAACCCTGTGAATGCGTTTTTGGAATTTAAATCGAATTCCAGTTATCGAGCGAGTTCTGGTAGGTAGGTCCTACCTAGTTGTTAATCTTTTATATGATTTACATTTTACATTCAGAGCAATATTTAAATTGGGATCCTTTGTTGTCGGCCATATATTATGTAGTTAACTGTCAGAAAACATCGTGACTTAATTTTATACTTTAAATGGGAAATAAAATTGATTTCAAATACTTACCTCGACAGATATGAAAATTTTCAAAATAAAAAGCCTCGCCACGTAGCGAAAAAGCAAAGAACTTATTTCTTCTTCAGGTAAAATTTACTTTAAAACTAAGATGACGTACCTAGTAGGTATTCTCTTAGTAGGTGTACTTGATCCTAGCTTTAAAATGTCATTATAAATTATGCCATATGTGGACATTAAAAGTCATTAACAGTCACGTGGGTATGACTATGAGTGTTACAATAAATAAAAGCGAAAGTGGCGCCCGCGCTCCTAGAGCAGATTTTTTTATTAGTCTGGTCAGGTTAAAAATTATAAACTGATAACGAATAAATATGTTAAGTATCTATTCATTTAAATATCACTAAAAACAAATTTATCATAATACCTATTTTAGAAAATGCCGTTTTATTCTTTCAAAAATTAGGAAAGAAAATATAGAATACCTAGGTATCTACCTACTTAACGAAGTAAGTATAACATGGTATTATTGTATTGCATGGTATTAACTTAAAGATGAAAATGTCGAAAACAGTGTCAACATGACATCTCAATTCTTAGTCTTAAGAGCCCTCTCCATGGGCGCGACAAATCGTTGGTGAGTGGAGTCTAAAACAGTGATTTCTGCATTTAGAGAGCGAGACGTCTTCAGTATAGAAGAGTACTAAAAATATATACATAAATAAATAATAAATTAATTAAATAAATAAATTTTGCTTGAGATATCATGATTTTTAGTGAAAAACGGCAAAGTAAAAAGATGCAAATCAAGGTTTGGGATTTCGCCTATTTTAGCAAATATTTGGCAATATTTTACATGAACTAAAGACATTTGTAATTATTATGAAGTAACCTATGATAAGACTTCGGTCGTTTTTCAATTTTCTAGTTTCTTATATAGTTTATTTACGCACGAAGTTGCCCCAAAATTTGCCCAAAAATGGTGATTTTTCAAGCGTCATAACTTTCAAAATAAATATAATTTTACTAATATTTTTATTTTATGGCATAGGTAATGGAGATATAAATTGATATCTGGCTTAACTTTAGACCTATTGCGACAAATATTAGAATAATAGGCGTAAAACGTTTGTATGGAAAAGCGCGTGAAGATAGCGGCCTTAATATAAATTGAGAAGCCAATTTTAGCAGTTTTCAATGAAATAAAAATAGTAGTTTATGAAACGGTTGCATAATAGAGGTTATTAAAACACGAGTGTTAGTTTAAAAAACGAGCCGCAGGCGAGTTTTTTAATAGTATCACACGAGTGTTTTAATAACTAATTATGTAGAGTTTCATACACTACTTTATCTAAACTCATATCTTAAAATCCAAACCATAAAATCTTGGTAATATTTGTCGTGAGTTTTCTTTGATTTTGCTGGCAAAAGATTGTTGGTCGGTGGTCAGGTGGAGTTAAATTCTCTTCAGTATCACTGCTAGACATTTTTCCGCACAATAAAAACCATGTCTTGTAAAGTTTTGAGTAACAAATAAAAAATTTAAATATTATAACTAGCGTATGGCGCCAAAATTCAGTTGTTACCATAGAGATTCTTCTTCTTTTTCGGTTTGTCCCTTTCGGGACAGGCCAAGATCGTTGACCATACAGCCTGAGTTACCATAGAGAAATTAATAGTAGTAGAGGAGTCCTAATGTCCTATAGAAATTAGTGGATCGGAAAATAGCTCAAGCTTATCAAAAATTTAATTTTTAATAGTTATTAATTTTTAGTAGTTATTTTTAGTAGTTACTTAATTTTAAGTAAACTTAATTTTTAGTAGTTACTCTTCTGCAATTTAACACAATTCACAATGTTTAACGCGTTTGTACAGTTACACACATCTACTGTAAGGAGGTCGCACGAATTTCCCGCCATGGCTCAAAAATACCAGAACCCAGTTCGCCTGTACTATAATGTAGAAAAAATTATTTTATAACATTACTTTGCAATAATTTCCTAACAAAGTAGTGTTATAATGAATTTTTTTAATTTTTTTTTTAAATATTATAGATGTATGTGAATAAAGTAGTCCAATATATGACACATTTTGATTTCATATTCGGGATTTTAAGATATGAGAGTAGATAAAATAATTAATTAAACCGGCGCGCTGTACTCGCCGAGCGTAGGAAATGCGATTATATAAATAATTCATTTGAGATAACGACCAAAATAAGACGATTGTTCACTTCTCGGAACGCACGGTTAGGTTTTTCTTTTTAAAGACCGGGACGGTACGCCCTCGCTGTTTTTTTAGGGTTATGCCTACCTACCTTACCTATATATGCAGTTTGTATGTAGGGTTAATTTTATTAATTTCACTATTTACAGCTGTGATTTACAGCGATTTAATTTCTATTGATGGATTTCTTGTTCTTGTGTTCATTAGGAAGACCAAAGTATGGTCAAAGTGAATTGCTAAAGTGACACTCAGTGCTATGAGTTTTGAGCATTATTTTCCTTTCATTAAAATACGTAAAGGTGCGTCCAAACTTGAACATTTCCCCGAACCGAACTGCGTAACCGCGTAACAGTTACGGTAGTGCTGGTACTTGGTAGTGTGGACGGCATTTGTTACGCGAACAATTGTTACGCGCCGAACTGTTACGCACCTAACCCATCTCAAGCGCTCCAAGCGCGCCGTCCACATTGAGCGTAACAAGTTCGCGGTAATGTTACGCAGTTCGGTTCGGTGAAAATATTCAAGTTTGGACGCACTTTAAGGCAACTCCTGAAGGGTCGCCATACTTGTAATAAATGACCTCAAATTTTCTGTCACTATCTCCCGGTCCTATAGTTAACTAGTTTTTAAATGGATAATGATTCTTGATGGAATATATAATTTTTGTTACATTGTAGACGAATTAAATACATTATTTTAAGGGTACACCAACTTTTTCTACAGCAGGTGCGATATTAAAGACCCTACACACGTTATTGTCCAATAAGGGTAGGTTACAGTAAGTTGACATTGGAACAAATAAATTGGATTGTGTCTACATTGGTGTCGACTCTAATGTTTTTCTCTAAACTAAATTTAGTGTTGAAATATTCATATGTAACTAGCTTCTGCCCACGGCTTCGCCCGCGTGAATTTCGGTTTTTCTCAAATCCCGAGGGAATCGTGGATTTCCGGTTCCCGTTCCAGCTCCCTTTTCCAACCTTTATACCTACCTTCAAGGAAGTTTGCTACCTACCTATAACTGTAGCTATAGCTTTCGGTTTTTTCAAAATCCCGTGGGAACTGTGGATTTTTCCAGGATAAAAAGTAGGCTATGTGTTAAGTCAGGACATAGTCTATCGCCATTCAAAGTTTCAGCTAAATCGGTTCAGTAGTTGCGGCGCTAAAGAGTGACAAACAAACATAATACACACACACACATACACAAACTCACACACAAACTTTCGCCTTTATAATATTAGCGTATAACCTTGTCGGGTTTTAGTTTTCGAACTTTATCTGGTTACTCTGTTTTCAAGTGTATTTAATTTAATTTAAAAGTTACTGGCAATGACTACGGAATCTTAAACTGTGCGTGACATGATTGGTATTTTTATTAAAACCTCGTTAAGTTCTTGCTCAAAATTCCCGTAATTTGTTTGGAATAAATAAACACCTAAGTATCTCTCTACAAGTACGCAACTACAAGTTTTCATCAATTAACAAGTCAGTAAATAAGGAGTAACAAATTAATACAGAAGATGGTACATAATTAAATTGTTGTTTAAAATGCTTATGACATTATCTTTATATGGTCAAATGTCATTTGTCATCAACTGTATTAAATTAAAGCTATGGTTAAATATTTATTTTTATTGAGTGTGAATTTAACTAATAATTAATTAGTAATTACAGTGGCGCATATAATGAGATTATGCCGGAAAACCTAAGTCACTGACACAGCTCAAACTATCAGGGGGGTTATTCTGTAACTTAGTTAGCAACTGAAAATAGTTGCCAACGAATTAGTTCGATATACATTGCTGCTTTATTGTGTGAAATTATGAAAACACTTTATAATTTCCCACAGTAAAGCAGCAATATATATATATATCAAATTTATTCGTTGGCAACTATTTTCAGTTGCTAACTAAGTTACAGAATAACCCAGCAGGTTTCGAGGATGGGGCAGTGGTGAGCGCTGTGATCTTATAAATGGGAGGTCTCTGATTCTATTCCGGGCAGTAGCAATTTGGAATTTCAGAATTTCTAAACTTGTCTCTGGTCTGGCCTGGTGGGAGACTTCAGCCGTGGCTAGTTAACACCCTGCCGGCAAAGCCCGCCAAGCGATTTAGCGTTCCGGTACGATGCCGCGTAGAAACCGACCGGGGTATGGGTTTAACAAAACTGCCATACCTCTTTCAGGTTAGCTCGCTTCCACCTTAATGATGTCGCTAGTTAATCATAATTGATATTTTTTTAATAATATACGTCGATTTAGGTGATTTGATTACTTTTTAATAAGGTTTTTTTTAACTGAATGAATAGCTTTATCAATTTACTTTACTTAACTACACTAGCGGCACGCTATGATGGCCGGTTTGACACATTACAATAGTGATGTGGAATGTCAATTTATTCTCGAACAAAAAACAATTAAGTTTTGTTTTTGTACCTGATTAAATAGGTTTAATAAAACAAAAATGTATGGGTCATTCTAAGTTAACAGGTACTAAGTTATTAGGATAGGCGGCACGACAAAAATAATAGAATGTTAATGCAATTGTAGTATTTCTTTATAGAAACACTTATTATCTTCATACCTGAAAAGCAGCCAGTCAATTAATTTATTATTTGTTATTTTATAATTGACCAGGGGAGATACTAAATACAGGGGAGATATAAGGCGTACAGGGTAGGATACTTTATGAACAGGGGAGAGACATTAATGTTGTTATAAGATACAAATCACAGTAGTAGTTTAAGGATCATTTATTTTTATTGTTAATTAATAATAATAATCAGACTTTTAAGTTTCTAACAGCCATCAGTCATAATAAAAGTAACTTAAAACTTAGTACCTAATAATTTTGTTATTTATACTTGAAAATACAAATCTCTTATCATTAGTACAAAAAAGGTAACTCTTTATACTTTAAACACACAAATTAACATAAAATAAAAATTAAATCAAAAACACTCCTTAGGGCTTAGATTATCATTTAAGCAGCTTTCAACTAAACGAAATTAATCTTTTTCTTTTTTGTTTTCGTACTTCTTCTGCTCTTTTATTTTCTGCTGTTCATATTTCACAGGGTCATTTTTAGGGTTCCGTAGCCAAATGCAAAAAACGGAACCCTTATGGATTTGTCATGTCTGTATGTCTGTCTGTCTGTCCGTCCGTATGTCATAGCCACTTTTTTTCCGAAACTATAAGAACTATACTGTTGAAACTTGGTATGTAGATGTATTCTGTGAACCGCATTAAGATTTTTACAGAAAAATAAAAAAAAAAACAATTAATTTTTGGGGTTCCCCATACTTAGAACTGAAACTAAAAAATTTTTTTTCATCAAACCCATACGTATGGGATATCAATGGATAGATCTTCAAAAATGATATTGAGGTTTCTAATATAATTTTTTTCTTAACTGAATAGTTTGCGCGAGAGACACTTCCAAAGTGGTAAAATGTGTGTTCCCCACCCTGTAACTTCTAAAATAAAAGAATGATAAAACTAAAAAAATATAAGATGGTAGTACCATGCAAACTTCCACCGAAAATTGGTTTGACCGAGATCTAGTAAGTAGTTTTTTTTAAAACGTCAAATCGTAAACCGCAATTACTTGCTGCTACGGAACCCTTCATGGGCGAGTCCGACTCGCACTTGGCCGCTTTATTTATTTATTCTTTGGTATCTTAATCTTTCTGCTGTACGTTTTTATTTCTAGGCGTTCTTCACGCGTCATTTTTTTCTTGGTGCCATGATCTGTAAAGACATATCGTAATCGTAACTAACTTGTTAGGAAGTTCTATTAGGTAAACTTAGACCTGGACTTTATTTTCTATTCTGATAGTGTTCCTGACGATCCGTGATAATTGACTAACTGACTGATTTTCCTGGGACAAAATAAATCCACCGTTAACACTCAGGCAATCGGTATTCAAACAAAAACATTGTTCGATGTTCCATTAAGTACCTAAGTGAAATTATAATGTTAAGAAAAGTGGAATAGAGTAAGATTATAAAATATGGATGTATTCACTAAATCATGAAAACCGTACACGTATCGGCTGTAAAAATACTCCAATACGACATATTTGTATCTCCCCTGGACAGTAAGCATCTCCCCTGGCACCTTACGAGGCAGGGGAGAGAAGGCAGGGGAGATACTTTTCTGTTAAAAAACAGGTATAAACGTCAAAGTTTTTGTTATACGTAATTAACAAAGAAGAATACGATTCTATGTATAAATTACAGTAATTATTTAAAGTAAATAAAGTATTTAGGCTTATAATTGTGAAAAAAATCTTACCAGGGGAGAGAACACATTCACTGAATCACAACTACTCCTAGCAAGTAGCTTCACTGAAATGGCGGACAAAATGACCGCATGCTTGCGTCGTGAATGCTTGCTGCAAACTTCACGTTGAATGCTTTGTTTTGAAGGTCGCAATTTACGCAGCAAAGTAAACAGTCGTGAGTTTTAAATTAATACATAATGCCAGGGGAAGAGACGCTAAATGTGAGGGACAAATGTAGACATTAAAGTTAATATGAAAAAAAAAAATGTTAGGTGTTGTTTTTTCTTAGATTGCATTAATTTAATTATTCTAATTTCTAAATTATTAAAGTTTAATTCATTACATAATTTAAATTTAGTTAAAACTATCGATTGACTAACATAATATGGTTAGGGGACATGGCAGGGGAGATACATTTTTCATGTTTGAGGTGCTTTTGCGACTAAATTACATACATTTAATTGGTGAATTTAAGTGACCATAAAGAAAACGGTAACTATTATGACATAACAGCGTTATTTCAAATAAATTAAATATGTATGGGCGTTTCTCTGTAAACTCGTAATCAGCTGTTCCGACCGATTTTTGTAAAAAGGGATTGTATTATTTAAAAACAAACTACGCCTAATGAAACTTTAACCCGAAAACTTTACGGGCCCTTCGTTTTTAGAACCATAACTATTTCAGGTTTTTTTCTAGACGTGATAGAAGCTCTAAAAATACAGTCCCCTGGCTGTCCCTATCACTGCATTCCTACCTTGAAATGAGATTTACGAAGAAGTTATTGAAACTACATACATTTGGCAGTTAATATCATAAAGAAAAATAATTAAATTATACTATTTTCGTAAAACAAGGTCTCATTACGAATTTTATTTAATTAATAAACTCCTGTAAACTTTGTCCCTGAAATTTTCATACAGTCCCCTGCCAAAAATTTCAATTTAAACTAAAAATAAACAATAATATTTACAAACGTTTTTTTGAGTGAAACGAAATGCAATTGTTGTGAAGTTGCCAACCATGCCCAATGCGGCGACGAGACGCCATTTTGTTTAGAGTCAGAACGTCTTTAGTGAGGCGAAAACGCGTTTGGACCGCTATCACACACAGTCCTCTGGTAAGTGATAATATGTATGTTAATTACTTTAATTATCTCTATATAACGTTTATTTTTATGTTATTTATGTCTAAATTGGTTGCTAGCTTCTTAGAAAACTATTTTACATCAGTTTTGAAAATACTGTGAAATCTAACCGAAATACACAGTCCCCTGACAACAGTCTGACAACAGTCCTCTGTCTAAAAACGCTGCAGGGGATTTTTTACACAACAGGGGACTGTGTATTTTGGGTATTAGTTATTGTTTTTATGTATTGTTTGTGTAAATTTATCCGCTAATTTGCTTTGCATTATTTTCCTTCACAAACTTGAATTATTTTACACAGGCTTTCGATTGAACGTACATGAAATGGCTCCTAAAAAAAATATCCTGAGAGGAATTACTACAGAAAAAGAGAGAAGCAGAGTGACTACGACACCAAAAAAAAAATTACCCTCATAAGAGTGAAGAAATGAGAAAGGAGAAGTTGAAGTACCAAAAGAAGAAAGATAAAGGTTTGCGGAAGTTAGTAAAGGATATGACACTTTGTGAGCACAGAGCTGCCTTAAAAAAGTAAAAAGAACATTGTACCGTATACCGAGCCAACAGACTAAGACTGAAAAGCGTCACTAATACTTTTCTTAGAGAAAATACGTCGTTATCAGATCCAGAAGCAGATACTCCGCCTTCAAGACCCACCACTCTAGTTCTAGTTCAGATATCTCCTTTACATGGACTATACTGAAAGTGGCCATAGAAAAGGTCCACCGGATGGTATCGGAGGAACGTACAAAAGTGCCTTTAAGAAGGGTTTTAAAAGCACTTTAAATGTGCATCAGATCGCAGATGTTTATTCCAGCTCTATCCTCAGCCTTCCAAGGAAATGTAAAACACTTACAATTAAGTCTGAGCTACTTTTGCAACAGTGGATCTTGTGAGTATTATAAGATTGGCAGTATCAGCTTTGCTCTAAAACCTAGATGGCCAATAGAAGAAGTGTTTACAGAGTCCGAACCGGAAGATCTTGAATCTGCTAAACCTGAATTAAAACCTACACTTAACAAGTCCCCTCAAAGATTGGATGATGATAAAGCAGAAACGAGTGGCATTCGGAATTAATGTTACAATACGGGAGATTACGTTCTTGTGATATTTCCAGCTAACAATGTAGAATACCGTTAGCTGCCGTAATTAATGAAATTGATGAAAATGACAACGACTTACGTGTTACTTTCCTCAAGATTTGTGACCAAAAAGTACAGACCTTTGGAATAGATAAGGATATTTCAGATGTGTCATTTGATCAAGTTATCCAAAAGTTGGATAATCCTGACTGGATTGTAAAGGCAAAGAGAATATTTTATCAGTTTTTTACTCAAGGGGGTTATCGGGCGCTAATTTTTGTAAATATTAAGTTACTATTTTTAATGTGATTTAACTTTATTATGTGCCTTATTTGATTCCGAAATATTCTTAGGTTTTAATGGGATATTTGAGAGAAAATTCTTTTTTAATAGTTACATTAATAATAGTAAGTATGTCAATGAATCCTACTGCATAAATCATTTAATCATTGATATTATAGGTTTGATTGATATTATATTATGAAGGTTAATTTTTGATACAATGTTAAAAGAAAGTTATGTATTCTGTTCATTTTTTATAAACAAACTTGGTTTTTTATTGATGCGAAAATATGCCATAAAAATAATAAAAGATTGATGAATGTAAAATGATTTTTTTAGTACAACAGTCTCATTTAACAGTCCCCTGATGTCTCAAACAGTCCCCTGGCAGGATTTCTTGGAAAATCACAAATAACTCGGAAAATACGTATAAGTTCAGTGGGCCTCCTTATCTAACTAAAATAATAGTTAATTTTCTTCAAAATAGAATACGGTTTATTGGCAAATATTAAAAATAATTGTCAGGACAGCATTTGTATGGGACGTGAACGAGCTTACAGAGAAATGCCCGTATATATGATTTTTTATTGTTGCCGTTGAAAATACCTCATAACTTAGAATTACCCGTATATGTTTATTTAATTTATTTGAACGAACTGAATATTTGAACGAAAATGAATATACATACTTTATATGCACACAAGAAACATATGAATACAAAAGATACCAAAAAAGGTGCCACAAAAGGCCATAATTAATCAGATTCGTCCATACTACTATTTTCACTGTCGTCACTGCTATCATCACATACATTAATAATTATATGTTCGTTTTCTATAATATTATCTATTTTCACATCTCTTTCATAATCTTCCCTTATTAATTTAACAGTTCTATTCACAACCTTTTCCCAGTCTCCTTTAGTCACATGTTCACAAGCTTCTTCTAATAATTTTAGCATTTTTTTTGTGGTAAATGGGGGTTCTGTATTGTGTCTTGCAGCATATCCCTTAATTTGAGCCCACACCAACTCAATCGCATTATACTCACAATGGTAAGGCGGTAACCGTATAACTCTGTGCCCATGTTCTAATGCTATTTCGTCAATGACGTATCGGATCTTGGTTGGTTTGTTTTCTTTTAAAAGACGTACTAATTCCGCTTTTAACATATTCATGTTTGCATCTACGCCATTTTTACAAAGCCATGCGACGATATCAGCTTTCTTTTGGGATTGGGCAGGTGGCTTGTCAATTTGCATCGAGTGGTATGGGGCGTTGTCCATAATTATAATAGATGGTTCAGGGAGGCTACACAACATTGAGGTAAACCATTCAGTAAACTTTTCTCCATTCATGTCTTCATGATAGTCTCCAGTGGTTTTTGACGCAAAAGCCATGAGAGAACCTTCGACAAACCCGTTGATGGTTCCGGCGTGACAAATTATAAGTCGCGATCCTTTTCCTACAGGAACTTTGGAAGTAGATGCTGCTGTGTCATCGTTCCAAGAACGGCCTACAGTATGGTTAGCATTAAGCCATGTTTCATCCAAGAACACAACATTTTGCCAATTTTTGATTTCTTTCACTTGCCGTAAAAAAGTATATCTTGCCATCGCTATATCAAATCTTTCCATCAATATTTTGCGTTTGTTACATTTTTTGTATCGAAATCCAATGGTCTTCAAAATCTTCGTTAAAGAACTTTCCCCACCGAAGAATAATCCAGCTTCCTTCAGTGAATGCACCAACTTTTTTCTTGTTGGATACTCCTTCTGTAAATAGTAGCCGTAAACATGTCTTCGGATAGCATCGGCATCAAAGCTATCGATGCCTACGACTGGTTTTGCTCGTTTTCTCTTTTTTGGTGTGTGAAGTTTATTTTCTTCTGTGCCAGTCTCGCCATATTTTTTTTTAGTTATCCGTCTAACAGTTCGTTGTCCAATATTAAGCGCATCAGCTACGCGTTCAACCACTGACGTTATAGGTAAAATTGGCCCTCCATTTTGAGCTTCACGATCGAAATAGTTACGAAGGCGTATTACGAACTCACGTGTCTGACTATTTAGAACAGTTTTTTGCGTACGTTCGGTCATATCGACGAAATCCACAACAAAGGGCTTGAACAGAGTCCAAATTAACGAGCAAGGGTCAACAGTAATGCAGTATCAATATTTGAAATCCAAAGCCAGGTCAAAACTATATCACAATCGCATTGCACTGACAGTTTATACTTTTCGAAGCAACGTCAATTCGAAACTGCTTTGTTTTGCATTGAGCATTGACGCGAGTTTGCCGGAGGTAGTAGTTGTGCTAGCCAGCGATCCTATGTGACGATCGTATTAGATTCCATTTTTAAAAATTTATTGATATTTTTTTGCGATTTCAGAGGTTTGTCCACATAGTGAAAATTGTTCATATTCGGGTAATTCTAAGTTATGAGGTATTTTCAACGGCAACAATAAAAAATCATATATACATATTTAATTTATTTGAAATAACACTGTTATGTCATAATAGTTACCGCTTTCTATATGGTCACTTAAATTCACCAATTAAATGTATGTAATTTAGTCGCAAAAGCGCCTCAAATATGAAAAATGTATCTCCCCTGCCATGTCCCCTAACCATATTATGTTAGTCAATCGATAGTTTTAACTAAATTTAAATTATGTAGTAAATTAAACTTTAATAATTTAGAAATTAGACTAATTAAATTAATGCAATCCAAGAAAAAACAACACCTAACATTTTTTTTTTTCATATTAACTATAATGTCTACATTTGTCCCTCATATTTAGCGTCTCTTCCCCTGGCATCATCATCATGATCAACCCATTACCGGCTCACTACAGAGCACGGGTCTCCTCTCAGAGTGAGAAGGGTTTTGGCCATAGTCTACCACGCTGGCCAAGCGGATTGGCAGACTTCACACACCTTTGAGAACGTTATGGAGAACTCTCAGGCATGCAGGTTTCCTCACGATGTTTTCCTTCACCGTTAAAGCAAGTGATATTTAAATACTTAAAGCGCACATAACTCCGAAAAGTTAGAGGTGCGTGCCCGGGATCGAACCCACGACCTCCGATTAGAAGTCGGTCGTCCTAACCACTAGGCTATCACAGCTTCTCTTCCCCTGGCATTATGTATTAATTTAAAACTCATGACTGTTTACTTTGCTGCGTAAATTGCGACCTTCAAAACAAAGCATTCAACGTGAAGTTTGCGGCAAGCATTCACGACGCAAGCATGCGGTCATTTTGTCCGCCATTTCAGTGAAACTACTTGCTAGGAGTAGTTGTGAATCAGTGAATGTGTTCTCTCCCCTGGTAAAATTTTTTTCGCAATTATAAGCCTAAATACTTTATTTTCTTTAAATAATTACTGTAATTTATGCATAGAATCGTATTCTTCTTTGTTAATTACGTATAACAAAAACTTTGACGTGTATACCTGTTTTTTAACAGAAAAGTATCTCCCCTGCCTTCCCTCCCCTGCCTCTTAAGGTGCCAGGGAAGATGCTTACTGTCCAAGGGAGATACAAATATGTCGTATTGGAGTATTTTTACAGCCGATACGTGTACTGTTTTCATAATTTAGTGAATACATCCATATTTTATAATCTTACTCTATTCCACTTTTTCTTAACATTATAATTTCACTTAGGTACTTAATGGAACATCGAACAATGTTTTTGTTTGAATACCGATTGCCTGATTGTTAACGGTGGATTTATTTTGTCCCAGGAAAATCAGTCAGTTAGTCAATTATCACGGATCGTCAGGAACAGTATCAGAATAGAAAATAAAGTCCTACCCTGTACGCCTTATATCTCCCCTGTATTTAGTATCTCCCCTGGTCCATTATAAAATAACAAATAATAAATTAATTGACTGGCTGCTTTTCAGGTATGAAGATAATAAGTGTTTCTATAAAGAAATACTACAATTGTATTAACATTCTATTATTTTTGTCATGCCGCCTATCCTAATAACTTAGTACCTGTTAACTTAGAATTACCCATTCACAAGTACATTCACCCCTTAAATGGTGCAAACTGATTTTTCTACACTTGTATACATTTAAGAAATCAATTTAATAAATAAATTTTGAGTCCTAAACCTAAAACTACATTCGATAAAATTTATGAATCTCTGCACATCACTATCGTCAATAAAGTAATACAATTATTTCCTTCAAAGTCGTTATCAATTAATACGGAACTTCATGAGCGGACAAACGTCAAACCGGCCATCATAGCGTGCCGCTAGAGTAAGCAACGACTCGGTCACGTAAAAAAGAAATTAACTGTTTTTATTGCGTAGTTTTTAATCGATGTTTTATTAGTTCCAATAAAGTTAAAATTAGATATATAACTTAGTTACACAAACTCTAAACTTTAGTTATGAGTTATGATATAAACATTTGACAAGTCTCAAAGTAAATTATAATCCTGCTACTTTCTGTAGTAGGTACCAAATTTCTAAATTAAATTGACAGGTTTAAATACAATGCTATCTTTTTTACAATGTTTACTGCGTAAAAAGATACATAGGATTACGTTTAGTTCAGAGATAGTGTACCTATAACAGAATTAAATAACTAAACAAAATAAAAATCATTTAACGGCCATAAATATCATATTGTTACTAAAGAAACATACAGTAATCTAATGTTAGTACAGATCTGCTCTTAAAACTCTATAATCTATCTAAGACAGGCGTGATTTGTCAGCACGTGCTCCATATGACAATGGTTCAGGTGCTGACAATCAAACCTGTCAGCAAATGCCCTCAGGATGCCATTGCGGGTAGCCTGCACCCTGCGCACCAGGTATGTGCACTGTTGCCCATGGTCAAAAATTAAAAATAACTAGTCTCCTTATTTTATTTTTTTGTCATCGTAGTGTAGAATTGGTACCTTTCTTTTACACGGTAAACATTGTGAAAAGATAGCTATATTTTTAGACCTGCCATTTTGATATTGGAAGTTTTTATCATCCATTGTTTTTAGTAGATAGATAGTAATACATTACTATCTGGCTACTTTAGTTATTTGTTCACTTCTACAGCTCTCTTTTAGGGAGGTAACATAAAATACCTAGTAGGTACGTATTTTAAATCCCTCCACTTACAAACAAGACACGCCCCCTTTGTCCAGTTTTGTACCTTGTAACTTAGAAGGTAGGTATTTATCTATACGAACTATACCCGTATTACTAACTAGAGGTCCGTCCCGGCTTCGCCCGTGGTACATAATATATAGCCTATAGCACTCAAGGATCACGTACATATCCAACGGTGAAAGAATTTTTGAAATCGGTCCAGTAGTTTCTGAGATTAGCGCGTTCAAACAAACAAACTCTTCCGCTTTATTATATTAGTATAGATTTCCCGGAATTCTGACAGCTGTCATTGTCATTTACAGATGAGTTATTTGTATGGAGAACAGGGTTAACATCTACGAAGTACGATTTTACCCCAAACTACTTTAATTCCCTGTCATCATAAAAAGCCATATGCCGCGTAATAATATTAGTCGTTTCGCCTTAAAATAGAAAACACCAAGAGTGGAAACTAGAAAATGCACACTAACAGCAATAGAAAACAAAAGAAGCACATTGAAAAAATTTATTGAAAAATGGATGTCGAATGACATTATCACCATGAAGTGTCTGTCAGGCATTTGTCATATCTACATGCGGCAGTTGATTTGTATTTGCATAAGTTTTGAATATTTTATCTTTTTTGTGGGAATTGTTTTATCTCTGGTAACATTACGAAACGTCAGAATTCCGGGGAATTAGTAATATGGGTATAGGATTATAATATCTTACGGCTTACTAACTAGTAACGCACGTCCAGGGACAAAACTAGCGGAATTCGCATAATATAAAATTCCGCTACTAGGTATAGGCATGTGAACAGACAAATGGCCGATTTTTGCATTTCCTGACGAGTTTTTTAGAAGTTTGCAAACTATCAAACTTTCCCCAGCTAGTTCCAAACAAGCCTCCTAAATGTTGACAAGATCTTTTAGCGTGCTTTTCGGCTTATTGATAAATGATCAGTGACCTATAGTACGGCAGCCCTGGAACAAATTTTTTAGTGATTAATAACAATCTGAATTTTCGTGAGTAGGTTCGTTTCGACGAGACGAACAAGTTTTTTATCTATGAAAATTCTCTATGGAGGTAGCTACTCGAGTGGGGAGGTGTTAAACATTTCGATTCGCTCGGGTGGGAAATCGTTCTACTAAATTTGTAAGACTATGTAACCATTTATTTTACAAGTATTTACTAAGCTGCGTACAAAAAATCAGATAGTTATTAAAAAAAGCTGTGATAGCCTAGTGGTGAGGACGACCGACTTCTAATCGGAGGTCGTGGGTTCGATCCCGGGGCACGCACCTCTGACTTTTCGGAGTTATGTGCGTTTTAAGTATTTAAATATCACTTGCTTTAACGGTGAAGGAATACATCGTGAGGAAACCTGCATGCCTGAGTTCTCCATAACGTTCTCAAAGGTGTGTGAAGTCTGCCAATCCGCTTGGCCAGCGTAGTAGACTATGGCCAAAACCCTTCTCACTCTGAGAGGAGACCCGTGCTCTGTAGTGAGCCGGTAATGGGTTATTAATGTTTAATCATTTTTGTATTCGCATAATTTGGAAATATTCGGAGTGGAAGACGTTGTAGAATATCTATACTAATATAATAAAGCGGAAGAGTTTGTTTGTTTGTTTGTTTGTTTGAACGCGCTAATCTCTGGAAGTACCTATCGGATTTGAAAAAATCTTTTTGCATTTGGTAGTCCAACTTTTGGGGCAGGTTATAGGCTATTTAATATCCCTAAAATCCTCCCCTAAGGGGGTAAAATAGGGGTAGAAAGTTTGTATGAAAGTCCTATGTTTTTAAAGTTACAGACCTGAAAATCGGCATTTAGATTATTAGTTTTAAATAATAAAACTCTGTATATTTTTTTTTGAAAAATCTTCTCTTAAGGGTGGTTAAATAGGGGATGAAAATTTTAATGGGAAGTTTTAATTATAATTTTGCTATTATCAACTTGAAATTTGGAAGGTATTGTAGGTTAATTATAGGGCTTAGATTCAGCCCAGAAAATATTTCACGAAAATCCTCCCCTAAGGGGGTAAAATGGGGGTAGGAAGGTTATGTTTTTGAAGTTACAGATATGAAAATAGGCATTTAGATTATAATTTTTAAATGATAAAAACCTGTATAACTTATTCTGGAAAATCTCCCCTTAAGGGTGCTAAAATAGGGGATGTAATGTAACTCTAGGGCTTAGATATCAGCCTAGAAAATATTTCACGAAAATCCTCCCCTAAGGGGGTAAAATGGGGGTAGAAAAATTATGTTTTTGAAGTTACAGATATGAAAAAATAGGCATTTAGACACTGACTTATAGTACTATAAGTCAGTGCATTTAGATTATAATTTTTAAATGATAAAAACCTGTATAAGTTATTCTGGAAAATCTCCCCTTAAGGGTAGTAAAATAGGGGATGTAAGTTTGTACAGGGAAGTTTGAATTATTGTTATTATTAACTTAAAATTTGGAAGTTAGGTTCTTTCTAGGGGGTAGGCATCAGCTAAGAAAAATTTGACGAAAATCCACCCCAAAGGGGGTAAAATGGTTTACTTATATTATGACATCAGTTTATGAACTTAAATAATTATAAAACAGGGATCCTGTAGTAATTATTATCGGACATAACTACTTACAGATTGACGTGATTTTTTGCAGTTGCATTTTTTAGTTGAGGACCTCGAGAGTGACAGGCTACTATTTTATCCCGGAAAAAGAAAGGGTTCCCGTGGGACTTTTGAAAAATCTAATACCGCGGACGAAGTCGCGGGCATCAGCTAGTTATTCATAACCAGCTGATTTTTTGTATGTAGCCTAGTAAATACTTGCATAATAAAATGGTCATATAGTCCTATAATTTAGTGGAACGATTTCCCACCCGAGGGAATCGAAATTTTTAACACCTCCCCACTCGAGTAGCTACCTCCATCGAGAATTTTCATAGATAAAAAACTTGTTCGTCTCGTCGAAACGAACCTACTCACAAAAACTCAGCTTGTTATTTTAATCACTAAATTTGTTCCAGGGCTGCCGTACTATACTATCATTTACATATCCTACTTCAAGTAATTTACTATTGTTTGTTTACTCACTGAATTTATTTAGGGAGTTGTTTTTGCATAATCCTACCAATACAAACTTACAATAAGTCACAAAACTGGAATAGTACCAGAATATTCTTAACTTAATTCACAAATCTAATCAAACAGGTACCTACTTAATCAGAAGGCTTTTTTACACAGAGTTTAATCTAGGTCGTGTCAACAGTCAAGAAATAAGATGTAGCGAAAAAGTTCCGACGGCCGGGCGGCGCGCGACGGTTAATAAAATAACGCAGGCGTTGGATTTGTTTTTAATTATTTTTTTTTCGTACTTTTGTTGATGCATGTAAATTAAGGTACTTAGCACATAGCACATAATTTATTTATTGTCATAAAAATTGTCCGATTTATAATTTTTACCCGACTAAGCCAAAGCCAAAAGGAAGGGTTATGATTTTACATGTACGTATGTATTATATGTTTGTGGCCGATTTTTGTATGAGATTCTGTGTGTACCACCGTAGCGCCTAAACTACTGGGCCGATTTTGATGAATGAGGTGTCAATTAATTCTTTGTTATGATTCGGGTGACATAGGCTACATTTTGTATACGAAAAAAATCGAGAAGCGACGTCCGAGCGGCAAAAGTAAAATATTATTTAGTTTCAGATATACATAATAGATGGCGCCACTAGCTGCTTGCCCCGCGTTCTGCACACTAAATTATTATTTTATCTTAAATTTAATTACTAAGCGTAGTCGGGTTTTAGTTTACGAATTTTATCACTTGTGTAAAATGACACGGATTATACCTACCCACTTTCTCAATGTCACGTACATGTAGTCTACACATTAGGTTTACCTAACTACTGAATAACTTTTATTTTTTTATTGCTCTAGGTTTCACCGACCATAACAGCTATAATCTAGCCTCTAGATTTTTTAATTTTACGAAATATTATGTCTAGGTAGTAGTTACTTACTTAACTAGGCAAAGTAGTTGCCGAATCACAACATTACCGTACGGTTTTTTAGTGTCGAAAGTTTTTATTACTCTTTTGTTTCACTTTGCAACAGAAAAAATAATTTAAAGTGTCATTGTTCGAGAATAATTAGGTATAATTTATTTTACTATTATTCCTAACTATGTACAATTGTGCATATACTAGTCACTTAACTTTCATAAAGTTTTTAAGTGTGTGCAGGTGAAAAAATTCACACTTAGATTTTTAATTTTTAAATAATATTAAGAAATGGTTTAAAAAATTAAATAATTTTCTTTTCATTGAGTACCTAACATACCATGGATTAACCAACATCATATACATAATATAGGTTCTTTAACGTCTTGTCCAATAGGTACAATGTAATTTATTAATACAATATGTTTTGTACAGGTTTAAATACAGTCACACACTTGACACTAACGTCTGACTGATGTTTGCATCACAAAAATCTGGTAGGTAGGTACCTACTACCTAGGTACCGAGGCACTTAGTTACCTACATTCTCTGCTCAATCCATTACTCAAGTCATAAATTCATGATTGACGGATATAACTTATGCATAACCTAACAATAAATATCATCTAATGGATCCCTCAGATCTCAATTGGTGATCTTAATATTTAATGGCATTTTAGTGGCGAAAATTTCTCGCACAATGGGTAGGTATTTTCTTATGTCATAACACTCTAAGTGAACATCGGTAGAAGTGTGGACACCTAGAGGTCGAATAGATGCAAAGTTCACGTTTCACTCGACACTGTACCTACCCACATACACGATAAGGTATTTAATTACGTTATAAATTACCCGACACGCTTCCCCACCGAACTGATAACATGAGACCGCGGCGCCGAATGCACATAAACTGTACACATGACTAATGAAAATAATTATAGCTCTAGGAACGTAAAGTTTATGTTTCGGCAGAACTAAATGCACTGTACAATTTATGTATTTTTTTAGACAGACTGCGAAATTGTAGTTTGGATGCTGTTCTATTGAAGATAAATAATTATTGCAATTTTCGATTAGGACTGCCACAGGCCGTTGTTCCTACTAGGACACGCTGAAAATTCAGTACGCCTAGGTCTAAACCGCTGACCTTTATTAATACTACTACTATAGTAGGTAAGTCCTACGTTGGATAGGCTGTCATCATCATCACGTCATGACGAACACATTACCAGCCCACTACAGGGCACGGGTCTCCTCTCAGAGGGGCTTAGGCCACAGTCCACCACGCTGGCCGAGTGCGGATTGGTAGATTCCACACGCCTTTGAGAACATTATGGAGAACTGACAGGCACGCAGGATAGGCTGTAGCGTTCAGAAATCGGCAATTGTTGTGCTGCCCTACTGGGAACTTTTGACATTTCCCAATACAGTTTATACCTATTACATAACAATTCAGATTAGTTCCGAGTATCTTCACGCACACTTCTTGGCAATCAGCGCCAAAATGAACATAATCGAATTGCTTCAGTATCACGTCGTCTTTAGTCGGTCCAGTATATCCTCTTGTATGGAACAGAAGTCAGTGGTCTATACGTTTACTATAGACCACTGACCTCTATTCAACTACTCTAGTTTACTATGAGAGATGTGATTTTAAGAGAACGTACAATGTCCCGCAAATGTGGTCTCAACTGACTATTCTATCATAATTATATCTAAGTTCACTATTATATCTAAGTTACATAGGTAGAGGATAGGTAGGCAGGTGCCTGACAGTCTTACATTCTCAGTAAATTGGTTAGGTGATTATGAAAAAGTGAATTTAGGCCTGTTTGACTGGAAAATCGATTAAAACCTATATTTGTGTTTCAGTGGGAATAAGTTATTTTACTATAATAAAACTAGTTTTTGTCTATCTCCAGAATGAATGTTTTAGCACACGAGTAGATATTATACAGAGAGAAAGCTACCTACAAGCGGCCCGCTGTAAGTACACTCACACATAGCGCCGCTCACGCACACACGAGCTCTCACCAACGGTTCACGTACGCTCCGCTGGTAGGACAGTTGGTAAACAAGCGACAGGGCTGTGGGTCGTGCGCACTTTTCCAATCTCTTTTTTTGTGTACCCTAGAGATCAAGTGAAGTAAGTATACCTACCTTTACATATTTATACAATAAAATTAATGAAATGAAATTAATTGAAATGACATGAATTTATTTATTGTAGGATAGTATGTGCCACTTATGATACTATGTCAAGACTCTACTACTGATTAAGCAGCATTCTAATGCAGATTCTACTGAATAGAATAATTGAGTAATAACATTGCCAGGTACAACCCGTTTACTAAAAGATTGGACCTGGCGTCGATGACGTCACTGCGACGCATGGGTACGGTGTGCAAAAAAGCATCATTAAGAATATTTAGGTATTGTATGAAACTTAAATGTTTGTGAAAAACTCTGGGTATGCTGTGTTAGTATTGTCTTGCGAGCGAGCGAGTCAAAGCAACTTGGCAGCGAGGTCCTATCTTTTAGTAAACGGGTTGTAAGTTAAAATGTGTTATAGATCCTCTATGCAACGGGCCATCGCGATGGGCCTATCTAAGGTACCTATCTAAATAAATAATTAAATAAATACTCACACATACACACACGGCCGTCTATTCCTAAAGTAGGCAACTTCATGCCTGTGTTATAGGTAATAGCCAACTGATAGACATATTTACATATAAATACATATATATATTTTATATAAAGGTATATATACATACATATTATAAATACACCCAGACTCGGGGCGGGAATCGAACCCGCGACCCCGGAACGGAAGGCAGGGTCACTGCCAACCGTTCTAACGGGTCATTCTAAGTAACTAGGTACTTAATTCATTCAATTTACTAAAGTAAGTAAGTATCTAGATTCTAGGTACTGTCACTAGGGATATCTACGCACGTGCTATCACACTTATTTTTAGTAAGTATCTGTTCATAAAAATGTCTACGGTTTTATAATCTACTACCTACCTAAGTAACTAGGTATTTAATTCATTTATTTTACTAAAGTAAGTATCTAAGTACTATCACTAGGGACATCTACGCATGTGCTATTACACTGACTTTTAGTAGGTACCTACTAACTACCTAAGTAACTAGGTACTTAATTCATTCATTTTACTAAAGTATCTAGTTCTGTCACTAGGGATATCTATGCATGTGCTATCACACTTAGTTTTAGTAAGTACCTACTACATACCTAAGTAACTAGGTACTTAATTTACAAAAGTAAGTAAGTATGTAGATACTATCGCTAGGGATATCTACGCATGTGCTATTACATAATATACTTTTAGTAGGTACCTAATAAAAGTACTAAAAGTACCTACCTAAGTAACTATATAACTTATATATTATACTATAGTAATATAATATAAAAACATATTTTTCCAATGATTATTACATATCTTGCTATATATGTATACTAGTATATAATATTTTTATTTTTACCCATAATTAATTTTTCACATGCAACAGGTGACAACCCTATCAGAATAGGTATAAATTTTGGACGTTCTTAGGTAGCTTTTCCTCTGTATAATATCTACTCGTGTGGTTTTAGTATGCTATATTATGTAGGTATTTGTGTTTTAGTGGGAATAAGTTATTTTACCAGGATAAAATTAGTTTTGGTTTATCTACAGAATGAATGTTTTAGTAAGCTTCCTATAATAATATGTATTAATTGTGTTTCAGTGTATTTCAGTATTTGTGTTTCAGTGGAAATAATTTATTTTACCAGGATAAAATTAGTTTTGGTCTATCTTCAGAATGAATGTTTTAGTAAGCTATATTTGTGTTTCAGTGGAAATAAGTTATTTTACCAGGATAAAATTAGTTTTGGTCTATCTCCAGAATGAATGTTTTAGTAAGCTATATTTGTGTTTCAGTGGGAATAAGTTATTTTACCAGGATAAAACTAGTTATATTCTATCTCCAGAATGAATATTTTAGTAAGCTAACTAGATATATATCTCTGTGTTTTTTATAAAGATCGTTTCAGCAATTTGAGCGGTAAAAAGATTACAAACAATTTACCTATTTCAGTTTTTTTGGGACGGAAATGTTAATCTGGGATAAAAACTAGTTTATATTTTTCTCCAGAATATAAACCAAACATCAAGATTGGTTCAATGGTTTAACAGTGAAAACTAACAGACAAATATTTCTGTTTCCCTGTGGAATTAAATTATTTTACCCAGATAAAAATTAGCTTAAGTTATTTCCAGAATGTTTAGCTATCTCTGTGCCAAATTTCATTAAGTTTGGTTTAGTCATTTAGCTGTAACAGAGGTTATAACCAACCGCTCTGCAGCCGCACTTTTTTTGCATTCAATCTAATATGAGGAATGTATAAATAATCACAGACATAGTACCACTTTAATTAGCAAAGTGTATATTTTTTAAAACCATCTAAAATATAGGTAAAACTGTGGAAAGTAAATATGAAGTAGTTGGTCAGTTTGTGACATAAAAAGTTTCCTCTTTAATTGTGAGATTAATCAGTCGTTTTAATTAAATTATGAAAGTAGTTGAGTACCTATCAAATTGATAGTTTAGGAGACGAGCTACCTATAAAATACTTTAGTTGGAAAAGTTTTAGTGACCACATGCCGCGGTAACTGCCGCGGCGGCCGTTTCGTCCACGTTCTTCAAAAATACGCAATTGGATCGTCTGAGCATCGTTATAGTAGGCCAGCGACCCCTTAAAACACTGATAGGATGTGATGAGCCATATCATATTAATCGGACATACCTAAGCATCGCGTACACCACGCGCCGATCCACAAAGCACGTCCAAAAACTCACTAGTTTGAACACATCACGCAACATGCACGTTACATACTCGTTATCACACACTGTCGTCGCTTGTTGCACTCGCGGTCAACGTTGTTACATGTTACGTACACATATTATTTTGTTTACCGGCAGTTTGTTACGATAACCAGTAACCAGTAATCACAACCGGCCGAGCGCCGCGGCTACACTGCAAGCAACAATGGTGCGACGCGCGAGAACCAACGGGCACCCACACAGATAAGGCGCCGCTCACACAGCGACAGCGCTCCGTGCACCGACGTGCGCATATAAAAAACCAACGATCGGTATGCAGACGTTCGGTTTGAGCAGGTCCTCGGCTTGACGCTGTTTTCGTCTGCGGTTCGGGGTAGCCAGGTTTTGGAATAGAACTTCCACTTTTTATTCAAATATTTCTTATTGACTAAAATTAATTTTAAATGGAACAAAAAAGGACTGTCACTTTAATAAGTTACTACGATGTACCTGTGCTGCGGCGTGATATCTTCATGTGGCGTCCGCTGTTGTGGGCAAGAGTATTTTTTATTGTATTTTAAACCTAATTATTTATCTACAAAGCTTATTTTTCATTGATGTTGGCGATCGTTTTCTGTTGTCTAGATTACTGGTTTGTGAACTAACGAATATTGTTGATGTAACATACAAAAGTGATCTTACTGTACCTAACAGGTTCAACCCAACCGTTAAGTTTAATTATTCCTAGCAGAAGCTTTAAGCTTATTTGGAGGGAAAAAAATATTTTATTTTTAATAGTTATGTTTTGAAATACAATTACTGTATGTAATTTAAAATTGATGAGACGTTTAGACTAAGGATGTTGGGAGAAAGTCCTCGATGCGGCGGGTCCGTAAAGGAAGATGGAGGGCCACAAGTGCCGGGAAGAGGAATCTTTCTCCCAAAGCCCTGATAGTAGTATAAAAATACTTAAAAAGTTTGCACTTGCTTCGTTCGTGCTTGTTATGTTTTAAGTGATCATCAATTTAACTTGTTTAAAAGAGCTAGGGGATGTAAGTGTATTTCCAAAAATACATACTCATTATGTAGTCGATACTGACTATTGAGGAATTAACTCGAACTTATTTTAATTATAATAATAATAATAATAATTCTTTATTATTATTATTAATATTCTTATTCTTCTTAAGACAACTGGCACAAGCCCATAGTACTCAGTACCTTGGATCGCATAGCTGTGTGGAAGAGCAAGGAGTTACATGGCAGGTTCTACAAGGCCATAACCGGACCTGATGTAGATTCCATTGCCTCTATATCCTGGTTACAGTTCGGTGACCTTTTTGGGGAAACCGAGGGTTTTGTGTGTGCAATTATGGACGAAGTTATTAAGACGAATAACTACCGGAGACACATTATGAAAGATGGCACTATTGACATATGTCGAGCGTGTCATCGTCCTGGGGAGTCACTCAGGCATATTGTCTCCGGTTGTTCTCATCTTGCTAACGGCGAGTACTTGCACAGACATAATCAAGTAGCCAGGATAATCCATCAACAACTTGCTCTTCGATACGGCCTTGTAGAATCCGAGGTACCGTACTATAGGTATGACCCAGTATCAGTTCTTGAAAATAGTAGTGCTCTGCTCTACTGGGATCGGTCAATTATCACTGATAGGTATATTGTAGCCAATAGACCTGATATAGTGTTAGTTGACCGGTCAGCGCGCCAAGCAGTAATTGTTGACGTCACCATCCCCCATGACGATAATCTTGTGAAGGCAGAGAAAGAAAAATTAACGAAATATTTAGACCTTGCTCACGAGATTACCGCCATGTGGAGCGTTGATTCAACGATTATTGTTCCGATTGTCGTTTCGGTAAATGGTCTGATAGCGAAAAGTTTCGACCAACATCTCAAGAAACTTTCGCTTGACTGTTGGATCAAGAGCAGGATACAGAAGGCAGTTCTCCTCGAGACGGCACGCATTGTGAGGAGGTTCCTCACTCTGGAGCCCTGACCACCGGCAGCTTGGACTTTATACCGCTACCGATGGAACCCATTTTGTAATTTTATTGTTAACCTTTAAGTACCGACGTGTGGTCTGACAGACACCTCGAGAGGTCGAAAAGTCTGATTACCTATGTTAGCGAAAAAGTATCCTCCTGCGCTTCTGTCTACCCCTCGGAAAGTCGCCCAGCAGCGTTCCTGCAGAGTGGCAGTGTTGGCGTGTACGATTTCGGTAAGCTTTGATTTTTATAAGATCACGAGTGGTCTGTCAGACCACTCGTCGGTACTTATGTAACTTTTTTTGGGTGCGACTTTTTTTCAGATTATATTGTTTTCTCTTTTATTTTCAGTCAGTTATAACAATGGATTAGCCAGGTTCTTCAGGCATGAAACGGTCAGCCATAATAATAAAAATAAATGTGTTCCTATAGGTAAGAAAAGATATCAAACACTGCTTCAATATAAAGACCACCAAGAACTTTTAGTGGAATGGCTAAATGAGAGCTCAGAGTCCGAATCTGAGATTACCTACCCAAATTTTACTGCTGGAGAGTGACCATAATTCAGAACCTGAACAGACTTACTTGTATGAAACACGTGTGCCTACAATGCAGTAAGCCTATGCAAACACTGTTTGTAAACTTTGATAGTTCCTGCAATTTGATACTTTGTGATTTTTGAGAAAACGGTTGATTATTAAGGTTTTTTTATTTTTTATTATTTATCTAGCTATTAATCTTTAAGAAAAAAATGTTTTTAAGAAAAAATAATAGTATTACTGATACATATGAGTTATTAAGATAAAAGTTAATTTTTTCCAACGAAGAATCTATGATTTCTATATTAATGCTTATAATTAGTAATAAATGTGAAAACTTCTACATTTTGTTTAATTTATACAATAAGTAGATATTTAACAATACATAGAAACATTTTTTTAGGAGAATAATAAGAAACACAAAAGTTTTCGATTGGAAAACTATGGTGGTCTGGCAGACCTCACGTCGGTACTTATGTAACTAAAATAGTATGTCGGTACTTAAAGGTTAAGAATGTTACTTTTAATATGTGTATATATTTTTTTTTATTTTTTATACTTAAACATTGTTAAAAATAAAATTGTAAATATGAGTATGCAAATAAATGAGAGAATAATTCTTTATTAAAGGTAATAACCCAATTTTACAATAATTGACAATAAATATACAATTATAGAAACTAAAATAAAGTAAAACTAATATAAAAGAATCTATAAACTTTTGCTTAAACTTTTAACATTTTCTTGTTTGAAATTGTTAGGAAGTGCAATTTTGCTAAGTGAATAAAGAGTTGTGAAATTGATATTATTCCTATTAATTTATTTACGCAAGGGTTATTTAATTTTTAACATTAGTTGAATTAGAAATATGTGAGCAAAAAAAAAATTATTTTTTATTTATCTGAAGTAGCAGAATCTGAAGTATATTTATATATTTATCAAAATAAATTTTTATTTTTGTTAATCTAAATTAATCATTAATTTAATCATTAATTTAATCATTAATTTACTATTAAAGATATATACTTACGATACATATATGTGATATTGCTCAATACAAAAAATACATTGACTTAGGGTAAATTTTCACGTCTGGCCACATTAAAAACAAAAGAACGGCAGTCAGCGAACCTTGAGTGGGCAGGCGATACGATTCGAGCCTGCGCCCGAGTCAGCGCGCCATGTTGCTAGCAGCACAAGCGGGACAGCGCTCTACAAGTATATCGCCCTCTCGCTCCCTCGCTTGTTAGCGTATTGCGTACTGTAACTATACTCGTCAGCGACCGTACCACACACCCACACGCACATATTGTTATCTTACACAAAATTTATAACAAGCACAAGTTGAATTTCGTCTCGGCGCGGCGGTCACTCCTAAATTCTTTACGGAAGGATTCTTTTTTTTTGGAATCTTTACGCCTTTACCTCGCTCGGGGCGTTATAAAATTATAATGGTTGCTAATATGAAGTTTGTTTTATGATTTGATTCGTTCGTCTCGTTGTTTAAAAGCGTTGACTTGTTGAATGGATTCGATGAATGGGCTTAATAGGTAGGTAGGTAGGTATAACTACCTACTACTTAGAAGCAATTGTTTGCGTGCGAAATTTTAACGTGCTCGCCTTAGAATAAATAGCGTAATAGTTCGATGGTGCTCGCTCTGTTTATGTTGACAATTTGCGGACTTGTGCATTTTGTATTTTTTAACCCCCGACGCAAAAACGACGGGGTGTTATAACTTTGACGTGTCTGTGTGTGTGTGTGTGTGTGTGTGTGTGTGTGTGTGTGTGTGTGTGTGTGTGTGTGTATGTGTGTGTGTGTCTGTCTGTTTCCCTGTAGTGCTCAAACGGGTGGACCGATTTGAATGCGGTTCTTTTTGTTTGAAAAATGAAGTCGAGTGTTGTTAGCTATATTTGATGAAAATCGATTCAAGATGGCCGCCGCTACAAAATGGTGAATTACATATTTTTTCACAACTCTATTAATATGGGTATCAAATGAATAGTACTATTGCAAATTCAAGATGGCCACCGACACAAAATGGCAAATGTCGGGGGTTATTTAAATTTTTAATTTATACTTGTTGATGATATTATATTTGTAGGTACCTATCTGGGTAGGTAGATAGTAGATACTTACCTAATCTATACTAATAAATAAAATTGAAGTGTTTGTCTGTAATTTCACAATAACTACCTACCTCATATTAAGCTCATACTGCTCATTTGAACTGTACCATAACCGAATCACACGTTTTTAATTTTTTTGTCTGTCTGTCTGTCTGTCTGTCATTCTGTCTGTTTGAACGGGCTAATCTTCGGAACGGCTGAACCGATTTTGACGGGACTTTCACATACAAGTAGAGAATTAACCAGGGAGTAACATAGGCTTATACTTTTTAACCGACTTTCAAAAAAGGAGGAGTTGTGTTTTTCTACCTATGTACACCGATATCTCCGAGATTTCTGAACCGATTTGCGTAATTTTTTTTCTTAATCGATAGAGAAACATTGCGACCCTGTTCTATAAAAAATTTGGATTCAAACTTCTCAATCCTGATGCTGTAGGGGACCTGATCCACAAAACTAATGGGATTAAGAAACTAAAAATAAGAGTAACTTAACTTACTTTCACATGGCTGATTTATATATATATATATATTGTAGAATATCAGAATATCAGAAGAATATCTATAGTCCGATTATTAATTCGGTCGAATTCTGACAATTGTCATTGAAAAATAGAATGAGTTATTTGTATGAAAGACAGGGTTATCACCTGAAGTTCGATTTTACTCCATACTAAAGTACGGTCTACCGTACCTACTTTAGTATGGGGTTAGTTAGTAAGTAGGTACATAGTTAGTTTCTGTCAGGCATTTGTCATATCTAGGTACATGTGGCAATTGATTTTTATTTGTATTATGTAAGTTTTGAATTTATTATCTTTTTTGTGGGAACTGTTTTATCTCTGGTAACATTAAGAAACATCAAAATTCCACGGAATTAAAAATCAGAGTAGGTATATCTACATATAATTTATAAAGCCGTGCACTAACATTGAATTCAACTGGGTAGGTATTGTGTTGCAGCACAGAATGCATCGCAAAAGATCACACTATGTTTTCTGGTTTCTTATAAAGCCACGCGTACACTATTGGTGTGCTATGGGTGCGGGTTTCAGAACGCATCGCATCGCAAAAAACGCTCATAATTTTTTTGCCCAATTGATATAGGTAAGTAGGAATATTACAGTATGAACTACCTAGATTTTATAGATACTAGCATATATTAAAATATAGAGATAGATATAACCAACTTTTATAGATATTACGAACTATTACGCTATTATACCTATTTATTCTAAGATTATTGCCTTATCTAACTATATTGTCACAAAAACGCTATACAAGTTCTTACAAATAACAAAGTTGCTAAGTAACTTACTACTTCCATACCATACCACTACAGCCTTTTTAACGTCCCACTGTTGGGTACAGTCTCTCTCAGAGGGAGAGGGATTAGAGCTTAGATACGCCACGCTGGTCAAATGCAGGTTGACGGATCTTAACGACTATTGTTACATGATATGTATAGTAATAATAACCGGGACCGCTTGCTCTCCGAGGCATGGAGGTGAGACACAGGTACCAACTGCAGCACAGATAATTTTTTGACAGAAAAACCCAATACCTAATATAACATTTATTATACCAAAGACGCAGTTACTTAGTACTTTATCGACAGATTACAGTAGGTAGGTACATGTACTTACTGGAACCGCGCATAAATGTACCGGTTAGGTAGTTAGGTATTAAAATAAAAACGAAAACATATTTTTTTTTTTATTTTACGACTTTTTTTTATGTTGCAAATGCGCTAAGTAAGAAGTTATACTTTAGGCATTCTAATATACAAGCCACAGGTAAGGGTTTTAAATAAAATATGGTCAGTCGTATAGTCGGCTTCAGGGTGTACAGAGTTTTGACGTGATACTAACATACAATAAATCGATGAACGCCAGCCGCACGCACGAAAAAGCATGACTCATTCGTCACGTACCTCACTCGTGAGCGTGGAACTAAGCGTTCGACTTGTGACGCATCTATCTCTCTTTGTTTTTTTATGTTATCACATAATTCATAAAATTATCGTCCGTAAATCAACTTTACAGACACCCAATTTTTTTTATAGTAGGTACTTACCTAAAATTTAGTATTCATCACAGGTTTTAACCATTTTTTCTAAATAAAACGTACTCTAAAATACCCCATAATTTAATAACCTATTTAGGCTAGGGTAGATTTACAGACTTAAGATCAAGACTTTAATCCCTTTATTAGGTGGTGGGAGGCTTCAGCCGTAGCTAGTTACCACCCTACCGAACCGTGCCGCCAAGCAATTAAGCGTTCCGGTACGATGCCATGTAGAAACCGATCAGGGGTATGCATACCTCTTCCAAGTTAGCCCGCTTCCATCTTAGACTACATCACAACGTACCATCAGGTGAGATTGCAGTCAAGTGCTAACTTGTAGTTAACAAGTGTAAATTGAAAATTTAAAAAACCCCCGACATTCGCCATTTAGTGGCGGCGGCCATCTTGAATTTGCAATAGTGCTATTTTACTAGTCAAGCCCTTTCATTTGATACCCATATCAAGGGAGTTGTGAAAAAATATATCATCCGCCATTTTGTAGCGGCGGCCATCTTGGACCGATTTTCATCAAACATAGCTAAGAACACTCTCGACTAATTTACCTTTCAAACAAAAAAAACCGCATTCAAATCGGTCCACCCGTTTGAGCGCCACAGGGGAACAGACAGACACACACACACACACACACACACACACACACACACACAGACACGTCAAACTTATAACACCCCGTCGTTTTTGCGTCGGGGGTTAAAAAAAGGTATACCGACGCTATTTGATGAGTCGCAAAGAGCGGCTGGATACAAGCGGCGTAAGATCGTGACATGTAGACGTTCCAACAAAAGTTTATCTGTTATCATACGGAATTAATTTCGCTTTGAAGGCAATGATCTCTTGATGATTTATTGCATACTTACCGATAAAGTCGAGTGATAAACAAAAAAAAATGTGAAACAGTTTTAAATCGCTCAATCATTTACAAAACAATATTAATCCTACTGATAATATTTTGTTTCCTTTTAAGTTTAACTAATTAATAGCAATAGCGATTAGCCGATTATCGCTTCGTTGGGTAGGGATATACATATAGGTATTTCTAGGATTTTTGTTTGTACACTGCTCAGTAAAATATTTAGTTTTTTAGGATAATTACCTACGAGTTAGTACTTAAGTAGTTATTATAATTTAAATTTTGAAATAAGTAAAATATAAATAAATATTAAAATATGCAGTAAACGAAGCGAGAGTAAGATATTAACATAAAAGTAAATTGGAAATAAGCTTATAATTTTGACGAAACGATCGAAACTTTCATTAAGTAGATATTCCAAGACCCAGCCTTCCGTGTGTAAAGGATTCGTAATAATCCGGAAGTTGGGCCTGTTTTGGTGGTGCTTTTGCTGGGTGCAGTAGTGTACGAAAGTGTTCCTGCACCCAGCAAACCAAAAGAGAGACGGAACACCGTGGGGTTTTAGTTGGTCAAGTCCAACATAACCACCGTGCTTCCCCGGGCACGGTGGTATCCATGACGGATTTCCCCACGTAAAAAAAAAAAAAAATAATAATCTATTTAAAATTGAGGAATGAAGATGCAATTTCGAATTTCATAAATATTTTGTACTTATCCGTATTTTAGTAACAAGCGGACACCCGCGACTTCGTTCGCGTGGACATTGGTTTTTAAAACTCCCGTGAGAATCATTTTATTTTTCCTAAGCTCCTTTGAGCTCATAACTTGCTAAAAATTGTTAAAAGTTCACTGGCGAATGTTTAGGTAGCTCAAAATGTAAACATCCGCCAGTGAAAGTCCCATCAAAATCGGTCCAGCCTTTTAGAGATTAGCCAGTAATCTTTAAAGTATTTACTTTCTAACAAAAAAAGAATGAATGAAATCGGACCACCCGTTAACGAATTACAGCTAAGTACACATTTTGACTTTCATCCCCTCTCCCAAGGGAACCGTGCTGAATTTTGGGATAAAAAGTATCCTATATGTTACTCCATAGTATGAACTTAAATCATGCCGAGTTTCATTTCAATCCATTCAGTAGTTTTTACGTGATGCGCGCACAAACATACAGACAAACAGACAAACAGATAAACAGACAAACAGACAAACAGACAAACAGACAAACCGACAAACAGACAAAAATTTCAAAAATAGCTTTTTTACGTTCTATTACTTATCTCTAACATCCCCCAGTTATTATTTTGTAAAAATCTTCAATGTACAGATACGGCCATTCTACGATTTTATTATATGTATAGATAGAAGATAGATAATCCGTTAATAGTCTGTAATAAACCATCGACTGGAACGCTCCGGTGAACGATTAGGCCGGCCTCAGATACATTTTGTCAAATCGATCTGAAAAATTAAGAATCTGAAAAAATCAGAATGTGTGTGGGGAACAGTGAAATTGTATGCATTTCTGGGCTTTCTGAATTCAAATTCGAAATTAAGATTCTGAATTCCGGCAGGCATTCCGGCTGTGTGAGGCCGGCCGTAGTGTGTGCGAGGCTTAAAAGTCTTCTTTCTTTTTAAAAATGGATTTGGTGGTGCAGGGTTACTTAATTAAAGTGTACTTACCTAAGCAGTTGCTATAGGCACCTGGGTAGTAGGTATAGATCGACCAGAATCTCATGAAAAATAGGGAAATTAAATTTTGTAGTAAGCAACACTAGGTTAACTCGGCTGCCCTAGTGATAAACAAAGTAATTACATTCAGAAGACCTTACCAGGGATCGTTTCACGAAACGAAAAATCAAGCAACTGCATTTTAAATACAAAAACAAAGTAATCAACATCCAATTACTTTGTTTTTGTGTTGTGCTTGTTGTTTACTTGGTTTTTGCAGTTACTTTGTTTGGGCAATTTAAATTTCAGTAAACGGTTCAAGTTATTTGAAATATTAAACTGTGGTAAAAAACTACTCGACATAAAACTTTTGTTAATACAAAAAGTCAATTTCACAAAAAATGTCAGTTACTTTGTTTATCGCTGGGGCAGTCGTAGTGTTGCTAACCTTGGAATTTCATTTCCCTATTTTTCATGAGATTCTGGTCGATCTATACCTACATAATTATTATTGTAAAATGAGGTCTTTGACATCATGAATACTTTGGATTCGAATGTCAAGCAACAGTGTTCAATTTTATTTGTATGACTCGGGTTTATGTGACAATAAAGTCAATACACTCCACTACCGATTTCACACGTGTAAAACACTTATTAAGTAGGTTATAAATATAATAGAAGTACCTAGAAGGTACCTACTAGGTAAGTATGTAGGTACTTACGCTAACACAAGATATTAATTATTATATTGTCAAGTGAAGTAGACCAGTGGGTCTACCATCAACTATAATCGCGACTCAATTAAAGACCTAAACTGAACTGAATCGCTATTTCGTACCGTGAACTCTTTTATCCGACCAATAGACGTCATGCTCATGACGTCATGAACGAAACAAAAACCTAGTATAAAATTATTTTTTTATTTTATTGCGAAATAGGCTTACGCTTGACGACAATCATGCCTGAACAGCAATGATGAGGTCTAAGTTGGAACGCGCTTGCCTAGAAAATGCCTATTCACTCTTGCCTTGAAGGTACTTAAGTCGAACGAGGCGGGAAACACGGAAGCCGGAAGGGCGTTCCACACCCTAGCGGTTCGTATCAGAAACGTCGACCGAAAGCGCTTTGTGCGAGCAGACTGAACGTCAACCACATAGGGATGCCATCGCTCTCGACTTCTCGCTGTTCTGTGGTGAAATGGTAATATAGAAACTATAGAATACTATATAAAAACTATAGGTAATATAGAAAATATAGAAACAAAAAGATACTTCATGGTACGAATTCAATGCGATTTATTTTAAGCGCCGATATTGAATAGCATCGGAATTGGATCGTTAGATTAAAGATTGTAGTAGGCCTCCAGTACTAATAACTACTATACTAGTACAGGTAGGTACTAAACTAATGAAACTTGGCACGATTTAAGTTTATAAGTACCTACTACAAACTTAAATCGTGCCAAGTTTCATTTCAATCCATTCTGTAGTTTTTTAGCAAAAAGGTGTGTTGTTTTACATTTTAGCTCAACTGTGGCTCAACTCTATTGAAACGGACTATATTATGTAGATACTTCCTAGGTAGGTATAGGCACACGAGTAGATGTATAGGTAAGTAAGTACCTACCTGCCTACTTAGTTGAAGGATTTATTTTTTAAATCTTTCCAGACACAATCCTGCACCCATTCCTGCACCACTCCTGCACCGCACTGGCTACGAATAGAACTTTTTAAATGAGAATCATCCCGATTATAGCCGTCTACGTTTAAAAGAAACCGCATTCAAATCGATCCATCCATCTCAGCGCTACAATGCCACAGACACACGTTGAACTTACAACGCCGCTTTTGTTTGCTCAGCCACCATGTGACATGTCGCGTTGCTACTTGCTGTTTCAAATGACAATTTTCAATTTTAAATATACAAGTAGCGCTACCTACTGTTGATTTCAATCGTTACTAGCAGCGCTGTCTAGTTGTAAGTTGGTAGTGATCATAGTTAACTTAGGCGTAATAGTTTTACAATATTATCATAGATGGCACCACCTAAAAATTTTGTTTGCTACGTAATTTATAGAAAGATGGCGCTGACATCAATCTGATTTTCCCGAGTTTATTGTCTCAATTACCAGCTTATTTGGAGTCCTTTTCTCTAAATTGAATCTTGTTGGTTGGTAGGTTTGTAGTAGCAACTAAACCTTGTTTTTTGTAATGGTTAAAATTAGGTATACTTACGTTTTTAGAGTTCCGTACCTCAAAAGGTAGAAAAAGGAACCCTTATAAGATCACTTTCTTGTCCGTCTGTCTGTCCGTCCGTCCGTCAGTCTGTGTGTCACCACCAATTTTCTCAGGAACGGGTGGATCTAGCAAGTTGAAATTTATACCAAATACTAAGGTCTATGGTCCCTATTGGGTGTATAAAAATTAAGGTCCTGAGTCCACACAATAAAAAGATATGGGCAAATTTAGATTTTCACGAAAACTTGTAAGTACCAAAATTTATCTTGATTTTCAGATTTTTTTTATTTTTCGGAATTTTTCCTTTACTTGATCTGTAAGACCTTGCTTTTGACCAAAATTGACAAATCTAGGTCAACCGGAAGTACCCTATATTTTTGGGTCGAAAACCTAAATGGTACCGTAAACCCCGGTAACTTGGCCCGAATTTCTTAAGTTTTTTGGTTCAATGTCGAATATTTAAAAAACTATTATTAGTTTTACTTTGTTTGTGAGCTACACTACTGTTAAATGTACTCTTCTTTTCATATAATTAAAATCTATAACAATCAAATGGAAATGTATATGATAAAAAGCTAAATTTAGAGAGCGGGCCAAAAATTGATCACTTTTTACAACTTTGCCCATTTTGGGAAAACTTATATAACTCCAGTATTTTTAACCGTAAGATCATGAAACTTAGGGTTACTTTAGAAAAATAGTTTATGTAACATAGGATCTTATTACTAAACATTTAAATGTTCATATTAGCTGCCAAAATTGAGTGGGCAAAGTTGCTATAATTTTTTTGTAACTTTTCATACTAATAAAATGATAAGCTAGGGTTGTCATTTTTTATTCTTAACCAGGTTTAAGGTAAGGTACGTAAGTTATTATAATTTCAAACCAAAAATATTAAAACAAATATGAAATGAAGCTTATAAAAATCTTTAATTTACTTATAAGAAATTTAATAAGTATATTTTAACTTAATACTAATAAAACATTCTAGATAGATAGATAGATAGAAATACTTTATTGCACACAAAAAAATATTACATAACATGACAAAGAAACTAAAACTAAAGAATAATTGTATGCAAAGGCGGCCTTATTGCTCACAGCAATCTCTACCAGGCAACCTTTGGTGAAAGGAGCAACTAGGTGTGTTGGATAGTACTTACACGCATTTACAGAAGAATGAAGTAGTATAATATAATATAATATAATATAATATAATATAATATAATATAATATAATATAATATAATATAATATAATATAATATAATATAATATAATATAATATAATATAATATAATATAATATAATATAATATAATATAATTAATAAGTACCTAACTATTTCAGTAATACAATACATAAATAACTATCATATACATAACCATTATAAATATCAATATATATACGATCCATAATAGAAATATATATACATACATATATACACATATATATATATATATAACTACATACCTACATATATTATAATAGACATACATATTATACCTATGATATTATGGCATCGATAAGTATAGTTCTTTAAGACGATTTTTAAAGATGGGCAAGGATTTCGAATCCCGAATATTTTTGGGCAGAGCATTCCACAGTTGTACAACATATACTGTAAAAGATTTCCCGTAGAATTTTGTGCAGTTACGTGGGGTTCGGAGTTTGTTATCTGTGGATGAGCGCAACTTCCTGTCGTGATCGTCAGCACCAAGAAAAATGAAGCGATCTTTAAGGTACGAAGGAGTGTGGGGAGCATAGAGGATAGAGAAGAGTAAGGTGAGTGCGTGGAAATCCCGACGCCGTCTAATAGTCAACCACTTAAGACGCGTACGGTATTCGGTGATGTGGTCAAATTTCCTTAGTCCATAAATAAATCGAATGCAAAGGTTTTGCAACCGCTCCAACTTGTTTAGGAGCTCCTCATTCAGATCTGTGTAGCTGCTGTCGGCATAGTCCAATATGGGTAAGAGCAGAGTTTCAGCCAAAGATATTTTTGTTTTGATTGGGAGGAGATTCTTTCATCTTTTAAGAGAGCCGACAGCGGCGAAGAGGCGTCTACTTACATAATTAGTTTGCGGGATCCAGGAGAATGAGGAGTCAATAAACAAGCCGAGGTTCTTGACAGTCGCACTGAACGGTATGGTCGAATTATTCAGCACGATTGAACCAGCGGTATTGAAGTCGATCTTACAAGTTTGCCTGGGGTTACCAATGATAGCAGCCTGTGTCTTACTAGCATTTAAAGTCAGACCGTGCGATTTACTCCAAGTACTAATTTTACATAAGTCAGAATTAATTTTACTAATACCTGTCATAACTTCATCCGCTGGTACGGATATGTATATTTGCAGGTCATCAGCGTAAAGGTGGAAGGATGAAGAGAGGGAATGGGAGATAGAATTAATAAAAATAGCAAATAAAAGTGGCGAAAGGACACCTCCTTGAGGTACACCGGCACGGAGACAGGAAACGGAGGAAACATTATTATCAATGCGGACACATTGCTGACGATTCCATAAATAAGAATGAAACCAGTCCACCACTTCTTGCGATATATTAACAGACTTAAGCGTGGCCAACATTATATCCAAATCAACCGAGTTAAAGGCATTACTAAAGTCTAAAAGAACAATAATTGTCACAAGTTGGTTGTCGAGGCCGTAGCGAATGTCATCACATATCTTGGTGAGCGCTGTGACAGTGCTGTGCCCTGGCCGGAAACCTGATTGGTAAGGATTAAGTAGGTTATTGCGTAGATAGCGGGGGGTAAGGGAGTGCACCTCCATCTCAGGGGGGTAAGGCAGTGCACCTCCATCTCAGCACTCCAATTGTCAACCTCACCTGCACGTGGTGCCCCCTGCTAATCAACAGACGAGGCTCTGACGACCGACAAATGGCGGTATAACCATTTCATATCGGCTAGACTACAAAAATGACAAGGGCCGATGTCGGGCAGCAGCGACATCGGTACAATAGTCTAGCCCTGCGATCGCCAACCCGCCTGCCCAGCGTGGCGATTATGGGCATATCCTTGCATGAATAGAAAGATAAAGCCACAGCCCCCAGTCCCCGGCGGCCCCGCTATTCCTAGCTCTGGCAGCGGTTATGGTAACGGCGGGGCAGGGGGTGTCAAGAATCTCCGGAAGAGATTCCGCTGCCGACCCCGACGACTGGACCTGGCAACATATAACGCACGCACTTTGAGGACCGACGAAAAGATCATCGAGCTGGAAGAAACAGTGAGCAAGTTGAATTGGGGTGTCATAGGGTTATCTGAAGTCCGAAGAGAGGGGGAGGACTCGATAATCCTTAAATCCGGCAACTTGTTCTACTACCGGGAGGGTGATCAACAATCCCAGGGTGGTGTTGGGTTCATCGTCCACAGGTCCCTCGTTAACAACATTGTGCAAGTCGAAAGTGTGTCGAGCAGGGTAGCGTACCTTATACTCAGAATAACCAAACGGTATTCGCTGAAGGTTATACAGGTCTACGCACCGACATCGACACATCCCGACGAGGAGGTAGAGGTCATGTATGAGGATATATCAAAAGCCATGCATGCCTCTAATACCTACTACAATGTTGTGATGGGGGATTTCAACGCAAGGCTGGGTAAGCGAAGCGGTGAAGAGTTGAAAGTGGGACAATTTGGCTATGGGCGACGGAACCATAGGGGCCAAATGTTGGCCGACTTCATGGAGAAAGAAGGCCTCTATATGATGAACTCTTTCTTCGAGAAGCGGCCACACAGGAAGTGGACCTGGATGAGTCCCGATGGTTCTACGAGAAATGAGATTGACTTCATCATGTCTACCAAACGGCATGTATTCAATGATGTCTCTGTGATCAACAGGGTAAAAACCGGCAGCGATCACCGTATGGTAAGAGGCACATTGAATCTCAACATAAAGCTTGAAAGGGCCAGACTGATGAAGTCAACGCTCCGACCTTCTCGTGCCCATATCCAGAACCCCGAGAGCTTCCAACTCGCATTGCAAAACCGATTCGCTTGCCTGGCAGATTGCGATTCTGTGGACGAACTGAACAACAGGCTGGTGGAAACTGTCCATGCGGTTGGGTCTAGGTTCTTTAAGACCCACCGTAGAAATAGAACCAAAAAATTCTCAGACCATACTCTCAGTCTCATGGAACAGAGACATGAAATGAGACTGCAGTCTTCAGCAGATGCGTCTGCTTACCGGCAGATTAATAGGCAGATCTCCAAAGCGCAAACACGTGACTTACGTAACTTTAATACAGAATGTATTAAAGATACGATCGAGAGAAACAAAGGCTCAAAAGTCTTCGCGAGAGATCTGTCTATCGGTCATAGCCAGCTGACGCGACTGAAGACCGACAGCGGTAGTCTCATTTCGTCTAAACCTGAGATTTTGAGAGAGGTCGAGAAGTTCTACGGACAGCTGTACACGTCAACACAGAAGCCTGTTGAAGATTTGGCTAAAGATCCCAGAGCCAAATTGACCCGACACTATACCGAAGATATCCCGGACGTCAGCCTATACGAGATTAGTATGGCTCTCAAACAACTTAAGGACAACAAGGCGCCAGGTGATGACGGAATCACAGCAGAACTCCTGAAAGCAGGTGGAAAACCGGTTCTTAAAGTCTTTCAGCGATTGTTCAATTCCGTCATCGACAAGGGCATAACGCCAGAGGCATGGCACAGAAGCGTGGTGGTTCTTTTCTTCAAAAAGGGCGATAATACCCTGCTGAAGAATTATAGACCCATCTCGCTGCTGAGCCATGTCTATAAGTTGTTCTCAAGAGTCATTACGAATCGTCTCGCTCGTAGGTTCGACGACTTCCAGCCTCCCGAACAGGCCGGGTTCCGAAAAGGCTTCAGTACCATAGACCACATTCATACGCTGCGGCAGGTTATACAGAAGACCGAAGAGTATAACCGGCCACTTTGCTTAGCGTTTGTGGACTATGAGAAAGCCTTTGATTCGGTGGAAACTTGGGCTGTATTGAGATCACTGCAGAGATGCCGGATCGACTATCGGTACATCCAAGCGCTGAAGTGTTTGTACGAAAACGCCACTATGTCAGTTCGTATACAGGACCAGACTACGAGGCCAATCCAATTGCAGCGAGGAGTGCGTCAGGGAGATGTTATCTCCCCGAAGCTATTTACCGCTGCGTTGGAAGACGTCTTTAAGCTTCTGGACTGGAGCGGACTTGGCATCAACATAAACGGCGAGTACATCACTCACCTACGGTTCGCTGATGATATAGTCGTGATGGCAGAGACTCTGGGAGACCTCAATACAATGCTCAATGATCTCAGCAGAGTTTCTCAACAGGTGGGCCTAAAAATGAACATGAGTAAGACGAAGATCATGTCTAATGCTCATGTTCCGCTCCACCCGGTAATTGTTGAGAACTCAGCACTCGAAATTGTAGACGAGTACATATACCTGGGACACACGGTCCAACTAGGTAGGTCCAATTTTGAGAAAGAGATCAACCGCCGAATCCAACTCGGCTGGGCAGCGTTCGGGAAACTTCGAGATGTCTTTTCGTCCAATATCCCTCAGTGTCTGAAGACGAAAGTCTTCGAACAGTGCGTGTTGCCAGTGATGACTTACGGATCTGAGACATGGTCGCTAACAATGGGCCTCATAAGAAGGCTCAGGGTCACTCAGCGGGCGATGGAGAGAGCTATGCTCGGAGTATCCCTGCGGGATCAAATCAGAAATGAGGAGATCCGCAGGAGAACCAGAGTCACCGACATAGCTCATCGAGTCGCGAAGCTGAAGTGGCAATGGGCGGGGCACATTGCACGAAGAACCGATGGACGTTGGGGTCCCAAGGTGCTTGAATGGCGACCTCGCACCAGCAAACGAAGCGTAGGTAGACCCCCCACTCGATGGACAGACGATCTCAAGCGAGTCGCTGGTAGCCGCTGGAATCAGGCGGCACAAGATCGTGTGCTGTGGCGATCCTTGCAAGAGACCTATGTCCAGCAGTGGACGTCCATTGGTTGAAACGAACGAAGTAGGTTATTGAAAGATAGGTAGCGGCGAAGTTGAGAGGAGACTATACGTTCAGCTACTTTAGAAAGGAAGGGAAGAATAGAAATTGGCCGATAATGAGTGAAGGACGATGGATTAGTCGTTTTGGGAACAGGAATAACATACGCTACCCGCCAATTCTAATTCTAGTAAGGAATCATCAAAAAATTAAATCAAAAATATTCAGTCAGTTTGTTAAAATCACAAAAATTATTATTATTAAGGTAGGTAGGTATTAAGGAATAATGAGAAAAAACCTATGACCTTGAAATATTTACGAGATAATTTTCAAAGTACCGCCTTTCTAACAAAAAAAGAATGAATGAAATCGGACTACGCGTTAATGAATTACAGCTAAATACACGTTTAGACTTTCATTCCCTCTTCCAAGGAAACCTTGCTGAAGTTCGGAATAAAAATTATCCTATGTCCTTCCCATTTCGGAGTGTAAACTCAAATCGTGCCAAGTTTCATTCGAATCCATTCAGTAGTTTCGACGTGATGCGCGGCCAAGATACAGACAGACAGACAGACAAAAATAAAAATATATATATATATTTGGCTTCAGTATAGATTATATTGCTCTCAAAAAAAAAATTCAAAATATCTTCAATGTACAGAATTGGATCTGTTACAGTTTTATCATATTGTAGAAATAAAAACTTTCTCATAACAACAGAGATAGCTCCAAAATGAACTGTGATAAACAAAACGTAAACGAAAGTAACTGTTAATGTCAATTTATATTTACTGTACAGGTGACAACCCTAAGGGCTATATTTTGGTGGGCAAAGTTATAAAATGTGCGTCCGAAACAGCAATATAACATTGCCCACCAACATATTTCTGAAACTGAGAAAGCTTCCGCGCTGATTATTCGATCTATATCGTTTATTTGATATCAAATAACTGTAGTTTAAAAATTACTTACCTGTTGCAATTACCAAGCGAGTTACAACAAAAGTTTTTTACACTATTTTTGGCCCGCTTTTTATACCATCAACTTTGACTGGTGCTCACTGCTAACTGAAGTGAAATTGGTAACAGTTGCTTATGCAGTTTTGCCTGAAATATACTCAATTTTGTACCACAGATTAAATAATAAACGTAAGTAAAATATATTTCCAGATTATTCAACATTTGTAAAAAGTACTGCGTCGGGCAAAGTTAGGTTAGTTGGGCGAAGTTACCCGGTTTTACGGTAGTTCCAGTTGACCTAGAATTACGAAATTTGGCGAAAAGCCAGGTTATGCTGTAATAAATAAAGGAAAAATTCCAAAAACTAGAAAAGTTGGAAATTAAAGGGTGTCCCCCCCATACATACATAGATGAGCCAATTAAGATAGACCTCTGAGTTGTATGAGTGCTCATACAATTTAGAGGCCTAGCTTAATTAGCAACTTACCTATAAAGACAAACTAATGAAAAACAGATTGTACTTATACTTCTGGAGTACGGAACCCTCGGTGCGCGAATCTGACTCGCACTTGACCGGTTTTTTAATTCCTGCTAGGTAGGTAGACCTTCGCCGTAAAAACCTACGTATGACGCTTGTATCACATTCTACTATTTATTGACTATATTTTATGTATTTTATATACTTAATTTGTGACCAGTACAAATTTTCGACAAAATTATCATATCTAAATCTATATCTATCTATACTATCTATATGTACTAATAAATAAAATTGAAGTGTCTGTCTATAATTTCAAAATAACTACCTCATATTAAGCTCATTATATAGTTATTTGAACTGTACCATAACTGAATCACACGTTTATTAAATGTTTGTCTGTCTGTTTGTCTGTTTGAACGGGCTAATCTTCGGAACCGCTGAACCGATTTTGACGGGACTTTCACAGACAAGTAGAGGATCAACCAAGGAGTAACATAGGCTACTGTTTTAACTGACTTTCAAAAAGGAGGAGTTGTGTTTTCCTATCTATGTACACCGATATCTCCGAGATTTCTTAACCTATTTGCGTATTTTTTTAAATCGATAGAGAAACTTTGCGACACTGTTCCATAAAAAATTTGGATCTAGATAAATATAGATTACGTGTTGACCTTTACTTTGTCTCATGAAATCTGAATGGAATCAGTAAAGGTTCACGTGCAACTAACTGACTGGCCCGCTGTACTTGTTTCAACAGTTCCGCGTGTACCTACAGGCGGCGACCGGCTTCGAAAGTGAAGTGGGTTTGATTATTGCAGGTGTAGACAACAGTTTCCTAGTTTTTCAAATGGTTTTAAAAGATGGCGATGAAATCCTTATTAAATAGATTGCACTGATACCAACGTATTCATTTGGAAAAAGAATATTTCTAAAAAATTATATGAAATGTGCAAATTTCATACTAGTTAAAGTTACTACTTATGGTAAATTTGAATTTGGAATAATCTTTCTTCCTGAATATCTTGTAAATTCCTTTTTTTCTTTAGCTTAAATACTTTGAATTCGGAACTCTACCGAATTGCGCTTTAATAAGCTCTCACGACACAGCACAGTTATTCGTATCAGATTTTACTTTCATACACATTTACAGAATTTCTTTGCTTTCATATTTGGCGCAATTTGACTGTTCGTTTTAAATTATTTATTAAACAAAATAAAATGAGTTCAAGTGAGGAATTTGATTGCACCCCTCCTAATTTGAGAGCGGAGGCCGAACTAGCAAAAAAATAATTTGTTTCCGCCTAAATCCAAGGAATGATGCGTGACTATGAAGAGTTCATCAAACGGAAGACGGAAAAACAAGCGCCAAGCTGGTCAGTCAGGTCAAAATATTTTTTAAATAATTTACTTTAAATAATTTACATGCCTCGACCGGGAATACCTTTCTAGCCTCGTGTTATAGACGTCCTCGCCAAGGCTCGGCCGTCTAACTCACACTCGACCAGAAAACGCTTACCTCTCGGTCTCATGCAGTAATGTAGGTACTATTGCTGATACCTACAAGTGATGTACCTACTGATATTCGTAAATCAAACTAATGTTTATTGTAATTTAAGTTTATTAACACTCATTTTAATATAAAACAAACAAAAAGAAAATAAAAGAAAACCCTTAAATAAAAATACACACCATCCGTGTTCACACATGACTTCCAAGATACTACATATTTCATCATAAAATAGTAATAAATACTTGTTTGAAACTGAAATACTTACTTAGTTTATTTTTTCCAATTTAATAACTTATGTATTAAGTTAGGAAAAATTGTAGAGTCGTTAACTGTTATTTGACGACATCTATTTTCATTTGTAAATTATCTACATTAGTTCGAATCATTGTGTAATTCTCTACCTACCAATACAAATCCCGATTTTTGAAACTTCTTTCTTACGTCTTTATAAACGTTGTATGGCAGTTGTGTAGTTACATAATGTTTTGTCTTTTTTTTTCGAATTTCAAATGAGAAACAGAGAAATCGAGATTTACGTGCTCTGCGGCGTGTATTATTAAGGCCGCAAGAATATATTAATACAAGAAAATACAAGAAAATAAGCTCTATACCTATACGGCGAGTAAAAATATTTTTTACTCGCTTTCGAAAGACTTTATACTCAGAAAATTCATTATGTAGAGCATTTACAAAGCTTTATATGTAGGAAGTATTAAACTATACACAGATCTATATAGTGTGTCTTAGAATAGAACCTGTGGGTCTACCATCAACTATAATCGCGACTCAATTAAAGACCTAAACTGAACTGAATCGCTATTTCGTACCATGAACTCTTTTATCCGACCAATAGACGTCATGACGTCATGAACGAAACAAAAACCTAGTACAAAAATATAGAAACCAAAAGATACTTCATGGTACGAATTCAATGCGATTTATTTTAAGCGCCGATATTGAATCGGAATTGGATCGTTAGATTAAAGATTGTAGTAGGCCTCCTGCACGTCAAAAACATTAATTACGGAGCTTTTCATGAAAAAGCAAATCAAGGTTCACCACAACTGCATCGAACGCGAGAAAAAGCACGACGCCTATCCGCGCGAAGCGGCGCGCAGTCAAGCGACGTCCGCCGCCCGCGCCACATCCGACGATGTCCCGATAACCGGCCCCGCAGTTTGTGAACACACATATGAAAGTGCAAGTGAAATGATAATCGAAAGTTTGTGACAAAATGGCCAGATACTGTGTGATTATTTTGTTCTCCGTCACGATTCTTCTATCTACATTGACGTGTCAAGGTAAGGACGTGGACCGCAAATGTCAATTTTTCGATTGCAAAAGCTCCGTGATGTTGGGTAATTTTTTTTTATTCGGGCTCGGAAAAGGTTTATGTAACGCGGCTGCGCTGGAAAAGTTTGTTTTTTATAGAACTAGCACAAAGGTTTTTAAGTGTTTCAGTTGTCAAAAATGCCTCTTATACGTAGAGCGTATAGTAGTTACCTTTAGGAAAACGTTTTCAGAAAGTTTAAAATATGATTTTCTTATTATCAGGAGTTTCTAGAAGTATTCAGTATATGTGATCAAATATCAATAGTACTTATAATATTAAATTACTTAAGTATTTCCTTTTTTTTAATGAAAGGCGAAACTTTTAAAAGAAACTTTGCGAAAGGAATTATTAGAAAGGTTTTTAGATTCCGGATTTAGGAGGAAACCTTGACATAGAAAGTGCGTCGCATATTATTTATATATTTTTTACCCCACGTATATAATATCAAATATAAAATAAGCAATTTAAAGCAATTTTTTGAATAAGTTAATTTCCGTACCACTTTTTCGTTAAATAATAATTGACATCCAAAGTTTTTATGTAATTTAAATATCATTTTTACTTAAAATAGATAAAACAAGCGTTAGGGTTTATTTAAATAAATATATTAAGTTTCAAACAATTTACTTTACTCAATGCAAAAGCTGCTCTAATAAAAGACATCAACGCGCGTTCGTAAATCATGTTCGTTCGCTTCAAAGTGATTTTTTAAAATTTAAATTATGTATAGATATACATTTTAAGTATGTATTTTTCTATGTTTTCTTCTTTTTTCTTTAGTAGGAACTTTTACTCGCTATTTACTACAAAAAAAAACATAATTAGTAACAATAGCACCTTTGATCAGACATCTGATTCTACTTCAGATTTGTTAATTATTAATTTAATATATCATTTTATCGAACTTTTATAACTATGTCCTGCTGGCTCATTTATACTCAAGGCCCAATACTACCAATTATTACCGTAAAGGAAAACAAGATTTCAATCTTGGACACATGTGAAAACCTGAATTAATCTGTCGTCATTACTAACAATTATAATTTATTAACACTTTTCTAAATTTAACAACTTGTTAACTACCATAACATAATATTTACAGGTTAGTAATATTATTATTACGGTTATAATATTATTTTCTTATAAAGTCAAATGTCTATTTTTCGACTGCCTCAGCAGTCTAGTAGTACGTGGTCCCGGATTCGAATCTAGAGGCGGAACGAAAAGCTATTGGATTCTTCTGTCAAGAAGTTCTCAATAGTAGGCCGGAATTGAGAAGTTGGCGCGCCCAACACCCAGAACACCCGCGTGCCTCAGAGAGCTTGTAAAGCTACCGTTCCTGCCCCCCCCCCCTCTCTCTCTCTCTCTATTAAAAAGAAAATTATAATTACTGAAGCACTCATTCGTCGTTGTAGAAATCTGTATGTGAGTTTAAGCTTATACGTACATACCCATTAATTACGATTCTTCTTCTCAATCGGGCACTTGACAGAGCGGTCGTGGCTGCTAGTATGATGTAGGGTTTTATTTTATTCATCTAAAAATTAGCTCTTGACTGCGATCTCACCTGATGGTAATTGACGATGCAGTCTAAGGTGGAAGCGGACTAATTTGGAAGAGGTACGGCAGTACCCATACCTTTGATTGGTTCGCGATTTCGTACCGAAAAGCTAAATCGCTTTGCGGCACTTTGCCGGTACGGTGGTAACTAGCTACGCCTGAAGCCTCCCACTATACAATCGTACATAATTTATCAGTCATTATCGGTCTTTTTGGTTTTGGATCGCATCGCCTCCCCCGCGATTCTTCTTATGGTTATGTTTAACAATACTACCCATAATTTAAAATTGACACGTTCACTATCTTAACTGGGTTGACTGAATTATACAAAATCTCTTAATTGAACAAAATTGACAGGTTAAAACGTAATACTATCCTTTTTCGGAAGCATTGTGAAAAACCCAACTAGCACACTAGCAGTAAAAGCAGGCACTGTAACGCTTATTGCAGTATAACAGCGGTTTAAGGAAGTTTGTATCTTTCTTAACCTGTATAAAAGAGATTCTTGCCGCTAGAGCCGTTATAGTAGCCGTTGAGTAGTACCGATAATGGCTTTAGAGATATAAATGTGTGTTATAAAGGTTTTGTACAGGCTATGGATATAAAGCTGAGTTATAAATATACATACACTTTGAGAGTTAAAAAAGGAATAATGAAGGTAAAAGCGCTTCAATGGAGCTACAAATATTGCTTATAGCACTCAAAGAGTTACTGAGTAATATTATGTAGTCTATAGCTTTAGAATAGATCTATAAGAATTTTCTAACCACTTTTAGCACCGTACTACTTCTAAAAGCGTTAGAATGGATATAGTAAACGCTTAAGGCGTTTGTAATAAGTCGCCATTACAAGGTAGTATTTATATCAACAAATCAATCACTTTTCTTAAGTTAGATGGCATAATTTTCAAAATAAATAAACCCATTTTGGATTACATGCTCTAATAAATTTACCACAAGTTCCAATATCACATTCTAAAAGAAATTGCAAATTAACCTTAAAAGTTTAATGCACTTGAGTAAGATAAATTATTGCAAATACTACAGGTTTCGCGAGCGCGTGAAAAATTTAGCTACATCAATGCATGTTTTGACAGAAAAATGATGCTCGCACTAATATTTTACGTGAACAAGTGAAAAATCATAACTTACCTTACACTGATTAATTTTAAATTAATATTTAATCACTTAACCACTACCATAACAAATCACGATGAAATTGAAATGATTGAATATCACTTCTATAACTCTAGTTTTATTAATAAAAACGCTATAAGATTTATATAAGAGTTATAGTCGCATCGCAATCATGTGCGAGTTCTATAAAGGTGGTACAAGAACTTCTTGTAGACCTTTTAGCTCAAACAACCCCTTTGTATCGCCTTACAAACTCACTTATACCACTATTGTACCGCTACTGTAGCGCTGAGACCCGTATAACGTGGGCCCTTTTTGGTGGTAAAGAAGCGATATAGAGTCCTCTATCGCTACTATAGCGCTTACTTATAACGGTGAAGCCGTATTGTATACCTGTTAAGCGGCTACTCTAGCGCTTGTAATAACGCTTGTGTGCTACTTGGGAAGGGTGCTTCTCTTTTCACAATTTTTTTACCTGTAAGTTTATATTATTTTGAAGGACAAAATCCGCAACGAGATAATTCGTAGAAGGAACAAAGTAACCGACATAGGCTAGCTAGAGCATCAGTAAGCTGAAGAATAGTGGGCAAGTCAAAGGCGTTCTAGAGTGGAGATCGCGTAGCGATAAGTACAGTACAGTACCGGTGTGGGAGGACCGTAAGTCCACTGGACTGACGACCTTGTGAAGGTAGCAGAAAGCGGTTGGATGAGAAAGACGGAGAACCTTGTTTGATATCGCGCTCTCCAAATTCCTGCAGTATCGAGGAGTGGACTGATGGAAGCATAGAATTTATTTAACTGAGTTTGTGCACAACCGAATTAGGACCATTGGCTACTAATTAACGGGTGTAAGGGGACCGCTATCGGAAACGAAGACAGTTAATTGTAGCGATGATTACTGACAAGATACCATAAAAACCATTAAAAAAAATAAAATATTTCCTTTATTTTTTTAAAGTTTGCAATGTAATGCAATCAGCTGACATCCAAATACCTAAAGATGTCGCCAGCCGCCCGCCGCTCGCGGGCATTGAGTATTTGCCCCGAGTTGTGTATGCTGCACATTGCCAGGTTGAAAAATACTAAACAAGTATATATGACAAATGTTTAGTGGTATTGAATTGTGTTTAGGTAGTAGATATATTAATAGCACTAAGTTTTCGATAGCGGTCCCCTTATGCGTATGGGTTTACCCTCTCTAACAGCGATAGTGTCTAAGAGAGGAGTAGAGTGTATAAAAAAAACTTATATCAATGCTAGTCGAAAAGAGAAAGGTAATATAATAAGTAGACGTGATACGGCCTTCGTATAACTAACAGGTATTACCTAATTAAAATCTACACAAATAGAAACTGGTATTATACGAAAATATAGCTCCCCTAATGGCACTTGTTTTCCGTTTTGTGGCAAGTTTTGATAAAAATGGTAAAAAATATTATTTTTTTTGCGTTTTGTGATTGTTGCTCTAAAATCTTGTTTTTACGTAAACTGTTTTGCTCACGTCGAATTTGTGATCGTATTGTAATTCGACTAAACGGAATTTTAGTGAACTTAAAGTGAACTTAAAGTGACTTAAAGTAACTTTAAGTACTAAGTACTTAAAGTTACTTTACTAAGTAACTTTAAGTACGTAAGTAAGTAACTTTAAGTACGTAAGTACGTACGTAAGTAAGTACTAAGTACTTAAAGTTACTTTACGTCACGTCTCTATGAATGTTTTCGTATAAATTATTTTTTTAGGGTTTGACGTCCTCCCTGGCGCAGCGGTGAGCGCTGTGTCTTATAATTGGGAAGTCCCGGGTTCAATTCCAGGCAGGGGCAATTTGGGAATTTATAATTACTAAATTATCTCTAGTTTGATCTTTCTGGTAAGACGCTTCAGCCGTCGCTAGTTACCACTACTTAGCGTTAGCGCCAAGCTATTATATTTAGCGTTTCAGTACATATACGATGCAGCGTAGAAACCGATCAGGGGTATGGGTTTAGTAAAAACTGCCATACTTCTTTCAGGTTAGCCCGCTTCCATCTTAGACTACATCGTCCTTTATGATCATCGTCCTATGAGATCGCAGCCAAGCGCTTTCTTGTAGATGAATATGAAAAAAAAATTGCGTTGCGGTGCTTCTGAAAAACCACGGATTATTCTATGTAGGACGCCGCAGTGCGCCGTGTGGCGTATTGCGCAAAATATAGCAAGTGCCAATTAAGACAAATGTCAAATATTTTTTGAATTTCGTAAAAAAGTAATTTAGCATCCCGGGTCATCGAAATGTTAACGATACTTAACTTTAAACATAATTATGACTATCATTACACCAAATTACATTATGAGAACACGTTTTAAGTATGTTTATGTAAACTGCGGATAATTTGAAGAATGCAGCTTATTTTTTCTTTTGTGAAATTATGCAATTTTAATTGTTATCACTTGTTGACCATTATGTAATGTAATTAATTTACAAAATATACAGAAGTCAAAAATAACTAAACAAATCTTGTTTTTATTAAGACGTTTACCTAATGACAGGTTGTATGAAGATTAGGTATAGACTATACATATATATTATATTTACGTCACTATAATTATTGTAAATATTGTTAGTTTACCTGTAATAAATTTAGTAATATTTCTATTTTCTTACAATATCAAAGACCAATTTCAATTTAATTAGGTATAATTTCATTTCATTATGTTAACGGTCAGAGCCGATTTTAGGGCATATCCACCTATTATTAATTATTTGTCGGCCGAACCTCACTCTAGTTAATAGCGATGTGAGGAGAACTAAGAAATTTCTTATCATTTTGATAGCAGGAAGCTAAAATGTGTGAAGTTTTTAAATAGGATAAGCTTGGGTGGAGGCGGGGTTTTATTTGTATTTCGTGTACAGGTTATATTCGATCTAGTTACTTTAGGAAGAACTAGTTTGGCCCAGGAACAAGTATAAATTAAAAATTTAAAAAACCCCCGACATTCGCCATTTTGTGGTGGCGGCCATCTTGAATTTGCAATAGTGATATTCTACTAGTCAAGCCCTTTCATTTGATACCCATATTAAGGGAGTTGTGAAAAAATATGTAATCCGCCATTTTGTAGCGGCGGCCATCTTGGACCGATTTTCATCAAACATAGCTAACAACACTCTAGACTAATTCTCCTTTCAGACAAAAAAAACCGCATTCAAATCGGTCCACCCGTTTGAGCGCCACAGGGGAACAGACACACACACACACACACACACACACACACACACACACACACACACACACACACACACACGTCAAACTTATAACACCCCGTCGTTTTTGCGTCGGGGGTTAAAAACTGATAAAATTTCGAGTAGTTACGTAGCTACGATAGAGTGAGTCTCTACTCGCACATTATTAGAAAAACACTTATATAAGTGTCAATTTCAAAAATTTAAAAATAAGCTTGGAGCATGAGCTTGCACCCACCTTTTAATTTAATCGGATTTGTACAGTACACTGTCTTCTTGTTGCTCAATGCAATCCGACATTGTTTCTAACGAATTCAATTGTTTTACATACCAACAGAAACAAAAGCAATAAGTATTTTTCGTATATTGTTGAGCAACAGCGCGTCGCTTAACGAGCGGAATCTTTACAAATCAACGTGAGTTTGTGAGGCAACGTTTGCACAAGGCGGCCGGCCGGTGAATGGTCATCGCGGTAAATGTCAAATTGCACTTAACCATCCGTTGCCCGGCTCACCTGCCTGTCCGTGCATGTAATCTATCTATCTATAATAATATAAAGTAGCTTGTCCTGACTGACAATCAACGCACAGCCAAAACCACTGAAGCTAGAAACTTGAAATTTTCACTGTAGCTTCCTTTTATGACGTAGGCGCACACTAATAAAGGATTTTTGCAAATTCTTCCCCTAAGGGGGTTAAATAGGGGATTTAAGTTTGTATGAAAGTTTGTCATTTTTCAAGTTATATCCTTGAAAATTAATATTTAGGTTTTCGGTTAAAAATAAAGAGTTACGAGTTTGAAGAAATTTGGAAAAACAGCTCCCAAGTGGGTTAAATGGGAGTTGAAAGTTTGTATGGAAGTCCGTCATTTTTAAAGTTATTTCAATGAAAATCGGTATTTGTACTGTCGGTTAAAAATAAAGAATTACGTGTTTCAGGAATTTTGGAAATTCCACCCCCAAGTGAAATTTATAAGAATCCAAGCGGACGAAGTCGCTGGCATCAGCTAGTCTATCTATAATAATATAAAGTAGCTTGTCCTGACTGACAATCAACGCACAGCCAAAACTACTGAAGCTAGAAACTTGAAATTTTCATAGCAGCTTCCTTTTATAACGTAGGCGCACACAAAGAAAGGATTTTTGCAAATTCCACCCCTAAGGTGGTTAAATAGGGGATGAAAGTTTGATGAAAGTCCGTCAGTTTTCAAATTATATCCATGAAAATTGGTATTTAGGTTTTAGGTTAAAAATAAAGAGTAACGTTATTAAATAATTTCGGAAAAACTACCCCCAAGTGGGTTAAATGGGGGATGAAAGTTTGTATGAAAGTCGGTCATTTTTAAAGTTATATCAATGAAAATCGGTATTTGTACTGTCGGTTAAAAATAAAGAATTACGTGTTTCAGGAATTTTCGAAATTCCACCCCCAAGTGAGATTTATAAGAATCCAAGCGGGCGAAGTCGCTGGCATCTGCTAGTCTTATATATAAAACAAAGTCGTGTTAGTTCGAACACTTACCTATAACTTGAGAACGGCTGGAGCGATTTTTATGGTTATTGCAGATTTGTTGTATTTGTCTCCGTCCAGAATAGCAGAATAAATATTAAAAACATTAGAAAATTGACGAAAAATAAAATAAGAGAAGAAACATTTTCCCATACAAAATGTTCACGGGTTTCGTAACTGTCAAACGTCCCGTCGATACGGTAAACTCTCTCACCGGTACCTATATAATTATTCCGTAAGTGTGTTTGTCACCTAACTCCTCCTAAACGGCTGGACCAATTTGGATGAAAAAATCCAATCCTGGATGGTTTGAAAACACAATTACTGGGTAGGTACTACAGGTTACCTACCGGGTCTCGGTAGGTGGCGCTGATGTTGGTATGTCACCGGGCAGGACGACGTCTGCCATGTCCTCTAGTATAATATGATTCGTAACAGAGAAACATAATAAACGTTCCACAGATATAACGTTCGTAACGTTTAAAATTCTAAAAGTAAAGCCCAAATTAAACGGTTCATTTTTCGGGATTTTTGCTTTCATTTTCGAGGCTTCATCGACGAGTCATCGAAAATGAACCGTCGAAACCGTTCATCGTTCACAGGCACTGTGCCATAGCAAATATCGTATCGTGCATCGTTCATCGCTGAATGGGGCACCGTCTAATTGGTTTAGTATAAATTAGTTGAACTATATGACGAAGCTGTGATAGCCTAGTGGTTAGGACGACCGACTTCTAATCGGAGGTCGTGGGTTCGATCCCGGGCACTCACCTCTAACTTTTCGGAGTTATGTGCGTTTTAAGTATTTAAATATCACTTGCTTTAACGGTGAAGGAAAACATCGTGAGGAAACCTGCATGCCTGAGAGTTCTCCATAACGTTCTCAAAGGTGTGTGAAGTCTGCCAATCCGCTTGGCCAGCGTGGTAGACTATGGCCAAAACCCTTCTCACTCTGAGAGGAGACCCGTGCTCTGTAGTGAGCCGGTAATGGGTTGATCATGATGATGATGACGATTATTTATTGTCGATGACGATTGACGAATAAGTCGGCGAAAATGCAGTTACGTACAGCAAGTACCTACAAAGCACGTTTAAATACAGCTGTTGATCAGATAGTTGCTTATCTTTTCATATCAAAAGGAAATATTTACCACCGCCATACCTACTCGTATTACCTTTAAAAGCTCTTAAACAAGGAAAAAAAATAGAGTCTGAAATGCAGCAAAGAATAATTTTATAAATGAGGTATATTGTAGCCTATAAACGTTATTTGCATGTCTTTTGGGGACCTAATATAAAATAAGCTATAAAGAACTAGAAATATGGATCAAAATGCAACGCATTATATACAGTCCAGAAGCAATATAATATTTGCATTATACGGGTGTAAGAACGGTTTTCATTATAAGTATTAAATACATACACACACACCACACATACACCACACTCGCACCGACTCGCACACATAATATTTATACCCATTTTTACACGTTATTTCGTTATGCTTCCATAATATACGTATACCTGTAAGTTACATTTTAATCAGTAATTTAATTTCGCTAGCACTGCTTTTTAACTTATTTTTTAACTTATTTTTTATGTATTTTAATGTATTTTTATGTAATGTACTTTTAATGTATTTTTTTAACTCACTCTACAAAATGTTATTTCTATTTCGAGAAAATCTGTAATTGGCCATACTCTTGTTACTCTCTTTATGTATAATATTATTGTCTTATTTCGCTGTTGATTTTCCTTTAATAAATAAATAAATAAATAAATAAATTATGTTTTTACTATATTAAGCTTATCTTTAGCATTTAGGTATTATCTTGAAGTCCATCGCCGGTTTGTATACAAGTATTTCTATTTGTCGTATTTCTATATACGACACATAGTTAATGGTATTGGATTATGTTTAGGTAGTATAATAATAGCGCTAAGTTCTCGACAGTGGTCCCCTTACATACCCTGCAAATATAAAAGAACCTCATAGCTCAAAGTCACGAGATCGTAGTCAATAACCTGTCGTCGATGTAACACACAACACAATACTCACGTCGTGATTCAGACTGCTAGACGACCTGCTGTATACGAGTATGTGGGTGTTATTGTATGTAGTCAACATAGTAAGAGTCTATTGTGATGTACTTACTCCCATACGTTTGCCACAGTTACACAAATTAATCATGAGTTGATTACAAGGTTGCAAACCTGACGTCGTGAGTTTGACAGTCTATGTGACTACAATGTCTTCTGATCGAATTTTGGCCACGACGGCCAGTCTTAGCCGAGGTGGAGACACAGTCAACTATGCAGGGGATATTATAGTGCGCAAGTGTGTGCGCATACAAGGGTGCACTCTCTTTTCCTTCATCATCAGGCGCAGGACTAACATTACGTGTTCTCCGAGGAACGTCTGGGGTGTACACTGTACACAACTGTACACAAACACTCTAAGTTCCAACTCCGGACTGGCTCTGAGAATTTCTTGACAGATACTTCATAATTTTTTTGGTTCGACCCGGCAATCGAACCCACTTCGTAGGATCTCGTGATCCGCAGTTGACCACGCCAATCGCTAGTCCATCGAGGCAGTCCATGTAGGTATGTATGTAAACATCCAAACATCCACATATCCAAACATCCACACTTTCACATTTATAATATTAGTAGGATAAAGTACTAAAGTATCGAATAAATATCCATTCTAGTTTTCTAGATAAAGGTCGACTACCTTTATAAGTTACAATTATGTGGGTACATACACACCTACCCAGAAACCACAGGCACAGAATCTATACTAATAAATAAAATTGAAGTGTCTGTCTGTAATATCGAAATAACTACCTCATATTAAGCTCATATGGTTATTTGAACGGTACCATAACCGAATCACACGTTTTTAAAATTTTTGTCTGTCTGTCTGTCTGTCTGTCTGTCTGTCTGTCTGTCTGTTTGAACGGGCTAATCTTCGGAACGGCTGAACCGATTTTGACGGGACTTTCACATACAAGTAGAGAATTAACCAGGGAGTAACATAGGCTACTTTTTTAACCGACTTTCAAAAAAAGAGGAGTTGTGTTTTTCTACCTATGTACACCGATATCTCCGAGATTTCTGAACCGATTTGCGTAATTTTTTTTTAATCGATAGAGAAACATTGCGACACTGTCCTACAAAAAACTTGGATTCCAACTCCTCAATCCTGATGCTGTAGGGGAACTGATCCCCAAAACTAATGGGATTTAGGAACTGTCGGTTATTTAAATTGATATTGGGGGTGCCAATTAAAGACTTTATCGTTGAATGAACTCGAGTAGGTACATATTCAACTCCTCAACCCTGATGCTGTAAGGAATTGCATTCCGAAATCGTGGGGATCCCACGGAATTTTTCCGTTTTGGTGACGGGTTACTACAGGTAGGCTACTTTTTGTTCTGGAAAATCAAAAGTTCCCACGGGATTTTTAAAAACCTAAATCCACACGGGCGAAGCCGTGGGCATCATCTAGTAATATAATAAGTTTCTATTTTTACATTTTTATACAAAATTTACTATTACTAAAGTTTACATTTTTATACAAAATTTCATCGAGTTATTTGGGAAATCTAAAAGGTACTAGGTACATTTCACTCACTGATTAACTCATCAACGCCCAGCCCAAACCCTTGGACTAGAAAGCTGAAATTTCGCACATAGGTTCCCTTTATAATGTAGAGGAATATGTACGAGGAATAAGACCGGAGTTTCCGAAATTCCCGCGCAATTTTTACTTCCACACGAAAGAAGCCTTATTATCTGATTAGCGGTCACATTTCTATTGTTTACTAGATGATGCCCACGGCTTCGCCCGTGTGTAGGTATTTAGGTTTGTAAAAATCTCGTGGGAACATTGATTTTCCAGAACAAAAAGTAGCCTATCTGTAGTAAGTAGTAACCCGTCCACAAAACGGAAAAATTCCGTGGGATCCTTTCGATTTCGGAATGCAATTCCTTACAGCATCAGGGTTGAGGAGTTGGACATGTACCTACTCGAGGTCATTCAACAATAAAGTCTTTAATTGGTATCCCCAATATTAATTTAAATAACCGACAGTGCCTAAATCCCATTAGTTTTGGGGATCAGATCCCCTACAGCATCAGGATTGAGGAGTTGGAATCCAAATTTTTTGTAGGACAGTGTCGCAATGTTTCTATCGATTAAAACAAAAATTACGCAAATCGGTTCAGAATTCTCGGAGATATCGGTGTACATAGGTAGAAAAACACAACACCTCCTTTTTTGAAAGTCGGTTAAAAAAGTAGCCTATGTTACTCCCTGGTTAATTCTCTACTTGTATGTGAAAGTCCCGTCAAAATCGGTTCAGCCGTTCCAAAGATTAGCCCGTTCAAACAGACAGACAGACAGACAGACAGACAGACAGACAGACAGACAAAAATTTCAAAAACGTGTGATTCGGTTATAGTATCGTTCAAATAACCATATGAGCTTAATATGAGGTAGTTATTTCGATATTACAGACAGACACTTCAATTTTATTTATTAAGTATAGATATGTAGTGTATGTAGCGTACGAACAACACGACATACCTAGTTAACTAACAAGCTAGCTATATTTTAGAAAAAATTAAACTGTCTTCGGTCCAGCAATCTCCGAGAAATTGGTGTACCGATCAAAAATGGTAGTGACATATGGGTTACATATTTTATGCGTGTAACTTTGTACATGACTCTAATAACTGGGTGTGCTGTATATTTACCAAAACCTTCCTGGGAGTATGTAGATTATGATAGGCAAAAAATCATCAAAATCGCTCCATTGATTTTTGAACCGCGAACATGCATTTATACATACGGGTCGAATGCCAGAACCTCCTTTTTTGAAGTCGGTTAAAAATACCGAAGCTATCATCGCCTTGAACCGAACAAGCCGTTCAGAGCTCGGCGCAAGTCACGAAGTCCATCTAGTTCAAAAGTGAAACCATTATTGCGTCAGCGTTCACAAATAATTTCGGTTCAAATACTTTACTTACGTTCACTACGTAGATACCTAACTACCTATCTCGATCGATTAGGTAGGTAGAATAGAATAGAATAGAATAGAAAAGTTTTTTATTCAAATAAACTTTTACAAGTACTTTTGAATCGTCAATTGAGTCTACCACAGGTTCGGAATGCAGTTCCAGCCGAGAAGAACCTGCAAGAAACTCGGCGGTTGCTCTTTTTTTAAAAATAACATTATAACAATTATTATTATTAATGTACATGATTGAAATGCCGTCTCGCGCATTGCTGGAACGAGTTAAATCCAAGCTTTTTTATCGTTTATATAATCTTCAATTGTATAATAAGCTTTTTTTATGAGCATACTTTTAATAAAGTTCTTAAACTTGTGTAAAGGCAAGTCTAAGACATATTTTTTATTCAGATAAACTTTTACAAGTGCTTTTGAATCGACAAATGAATCTACCACTGGTTCGGAATGGTGCTTACAATTCTACACGTTAAGAAGGGCAGACAAAAGTAGCCCCATTTCCGACGGCGGCACCCGTTCACGAGCATGACGCACGAGGTACATGTCGATATACCTACATCGACATGTACCTAATCAAATCAATTAAACTTTATTCAAAATTGGTACACTGTACACTTTTTGAACGTCAATTTAGGAACAGGCAATGGTGATAATTACTTACGGAAACTTAAAACTAAAACTACGAGGGTTCCAAACGCGCCCTGGTCTGAGAAGAGCCCACAACAAACTCAGCCCTATCTATGTACAAATAAATAAAATTGAAATATTTGCCTGTGATTTTAAAATATTGCCTATTATTATTATTAATTATGACTATTTTGAATGATACCTAGCATTATCAAAAATCAAAAATCACGTTATTGTTTGTTTGTTTTTGTCCGGGTTAACCATCGAAACGGGATCAATTTTGAAGGGAATTTCAGTGGCAGAGGATTTTTAGGAATTTGATTTCATAACTAAGTAGCTGATGCCTGCGACTTTGTCTGCGCGGATTAAGATTAATTGAAAATTCCGTGCTAACTCTTCGATTTGTGGGGACAAATTAAGCTAATAATATTTTACATTTTTTTTACGCAGGATTCCTTAATATTTCCGACTTCAAAATAGCCTAGATCACTGTGCCTTGTAGAATCCTATACTTGTTGAAAAAGGGTAAGCTATTTCGAAGATTAGTCTGATTTCAGACTAATCTTCGAAATCAGACAGCCAAAAACTTAAAAAAGAGCATGTCTGGATTATGTAAATACTATCGTTTAAATAATCATATTAAGTATGAGATTAATAAATAATTTAATGTAATAATTTATAAAATTAAATTACGGTTAATTAAAATCCATAAAAACATTAACAAAATGTCAGAACCCACGATAAGGATACATTAAAACACTTCAATGTTGAACTATAATTCATTTCAATGAAATAAGGATGAAATTAAGAAATAATTAAGTACCAATTAGTATCTAGGACCTAGTAAATACCATGCCACGGGAGTACCAAACTGTATCAAGCGATGCCATTTGCTACGGATTGTAAGGGTTTGGACACACAATGCGCGATGATAGTGCGGCTCCGCAGTGTGATATATTTTTTATTTTAGTACAAGCAAAGATGAAATGAGGTGAAAATTTTGTTGAAATGAGGTGAAAATTTTGATGAGACTGTCACAACTCGACAGAGGATTAAGTATACAATAATTAGTGATATCGTGATTCAGGCTGACGTCCCGGACCTCGGAGAGCACGTTAAGGTCCTGGCTTTATTTTGATTAATTAGGTGGCCTGACTTATGAACCGATCTACACCATAGAGAGCGTGCACATCGGAAACGGACATTTTTGTCCCGGGGCTTTTTTATCCTAATTAAAGAGTTCCCACGGTACTTTAAAAACCTAAACCAACAGGGACATCAGTTCTTAAAAATAACTAGAAGCCGTTGTAGCTAGCGTCGCTGGCTCCACGCGTTCTGTTTGACCAGGTCTTCAAAGTGGCTAAGTCGTCTAGCATTCCGAGAAACTTTCCTGCTATATGTGGACAGTGTGCCAGAATGTCCCAGCTGGTTAAAAAATACGGTCAATGTATATTGAAACTTGATCCGAGCTGCTTACTGAGGCGTGGCGCTACTTGTCGCGGGCAAATATTACATACTGAATATTTTTAGAAGAGAGATACGGATGTAGAATTTCACTTATCTATACATCTTCTATCTATACATATAATAAAATCGTAGAATTGCCGTATCTGTACATTGAAGATTTTTGCAAAATAATAACTGGGGGATGTTAGAGATAAGTAATAGAACGTAAAAAAGCTATTTTTGAAATTTTTGTCTGTTTGTCTGTTTATCTGTTTGTCTGTTTGTCTGTTTGTCTGTTTATCTGTTTGTCTGTTTGTCTGTATGTTTGTGCGCGCATCACGTAAAAACTACTGAATGGATTGAAACGAAACTCGGCATGATTTAAGTTAATACTATGGAGTAACATATAGGATACTTTTTATCCCGAAATTCAGCACGGTTCCCTTGGGAGAGGGGATGAAAGGCAAAATGTGTACTTAGTTGTAATTCGTTAACGGGTGGTCCGATTTCATTCATTCTTTTTTTGTTAGAAAGTAGATACTTTAAAGACTACTGGCTAATCTCCGAAAGGCTGGACCGATTTTGATGGGACTTTCACTGGCGGATGTTTACATTTTGATGTACCTAAACATCCGCCAGTGAACTTTTGACAGTTTTTAGCAAGGTTTAAGCTCAAAGGAGCATAGGAAAAACAAAATGATTCCCACGGGATTATTAAAATCAATATCCACGCGAACGAAGTCACGGGTATCCGCTCGTATTTCAATAAATGTCAATGGTTTAAATCGTTAATCTATAATATAATAAGACTGTAACAGATCCAATTCTGTACATTGAAGATATTTTGAAAATTTTTATTGGAGGGCACTATATAATCGATACTGAAGCCAAAACTGAAATTTTTTTCATTTTTGTCTGTCTGTCTGTCTGTCTGTCTGTCTGTCTGTATCTTGGCCGCGCATCACGCCGAAACTACTGAATGGATTCGAATGAAACTTGGTACGATATGAGTTTATACTCCGAGGTAGGACATAGGATACTTTTTATCCCGAAATTCAGCACGGTTCCCTTGGGAGAGGGGAAGAAAGTTAAAACGTGTATTCAGCTCTAATTCAATAACGGGTACTTCGATTTAACTCATTCTTTTTTTGTTAGAAAGGTAGTACTTTAAGTATTGTCCCGTAAATATTTCAAGGTCATACGTTTTTTAGTTCAGAAATGACAGACATTTATTGGGTTCAAATAACTTGGGACCCGGATCTTTGAACGTAGGGGCTTATTTTAAACTGGTGTGCATTTAGAGTTATGTTTGTCGATCTGTCTATTTGTTCCAGCTAATTTCCGAAACGGCTGGATCGATTTTGATGGAACTTTCAATGGCAGATAGGTGATGTTATATGGAATAACTTAGGCTACATTTAGTTTAGGTACAAAAAAGGATTATGGGATCCAATCCGATCCTATATAAAAACCTATATAACCACGCGGACGAAGTCGCGGGGGTCAGCTAGTAATATTATATAAATGCGAATTTAACCGTGCCCGTTGTACTACAGATTTCCATAGAATGTGGCAAGGATATAACTTTCATCCTGAGCAGGGACACAACATTATTTTCTTCCTGGAAAAGAGATTGCCTGGAATAGAAGTCAAGGGCGTCAATTACTATTACATAAAACTCGTGTTTTACATGACTACATCAAATTCCTACCGATGCATGCTCATAATGCTAGACTAAAAAGAATATAAATATAAAAGATCTACAGTTTAATATACTTAGACACTAGACAGGAATATTGAAGCCCTGGTTGTTTGTAATTTAATTTGTTTGCCAAACAAAAAGCAACATTTGCAGATAATTTTCATAAAATAAATCAATACTCTTACAATAGTCGAGAAACGAAAACGACACAGTTGTTTACAACAAATTTTCGAGTTCATAGAACTTTGGATCAACTGACTTAATTAACGGAAATCTTACACCAAATACAGTTATAAGTTTAAAATCTACATGTCATTGATTAGTTAATACCTACACAAGATAGAATCAAACTTCCTTTGTATTGTATTTAATTTAAAAATTCGCGAGTGTTTTGTTATTTTTCACATCACAGACACTAGAGGCACACGAGTAGTAAATCTACAGAGGGGAAGCTTCCACAAGCGGCCCGCTGTAGGTATACTCACACAAACACACTCACCAACGGTTCACGGACGCGCGCTCGTTCCACTAACCGGTACAGTTGGTGACAAACATGCGCATATGTGTGAGTGGACCTACAGCGGGCCGCTTACTAGAAGCTTCCCCTCTGTATGTACTCTGTGCTAGAGGCGTCACGCTTGTGTAGAACGCTATCGAAAGAGCCACACCGCAGAGATAAACCTGCACCTCACTAGGTCAGTAGTCGGGGCGTGCGAAGTGAGGATACACTCGCAAGTAGCTAACAGCGATGTGAGCGCTGCTGTATGTATAAACTGCTCACAATCGTTATTGTTCCGTATTAATTACTCTGCTATTTTTACTAAACAACTTTCAACTTTATTGAACAACTTCTCGATACTTGAAGTACTCATTTGAAGTGAGCTTTTTTGGACGACTTCCTAAAATGAAGGCGATTGTTGATTCGGCGTGTATTTTCTTTTCCTATTAATTATGAATAGCGATTTCTTCAAGATCGATTTGTGGGGGGGGGGGGGGTCCGCATTCGAATGGGGTCGCCATTCGAATAGATACGCCAACATCTATGGGTTCTTCCCATTATGTGACCCGCCCATTGCCACTTGATGATTACGATGATTGACGACCTCCCTGGCGCAGTGGTGAGATTACAGCAATCATAAAGTGGGAGGTCCCGGGTTCGATTCCTGGCAGTGACAATTTGAGATTTTATAATTTCTAAATTGTCTCTGGTCTTGTCTGGTGGGAGGCTTCAGTCGCGAATCGCGATTAGTTACCACCCACCGGCAGTCGTGTCGCGTAGAAACCGATCAGGAGTATGGGTTTAATAAAAACTGCCATATCTCTTCCGAATTAGCCCACACCACCAGATTGCATCATCACTTACCATCAACTGAGATCACAATAAAGAGCTAACTTGTAGATGAATAAGAAAAACTTCAGTTTCGATGAAGTATGTCGGTAAATCTGGTTCTCCTCATCTCTGATTTGATCCCGCAGAGTAACTCCAAGCGTATAGGTCTTTCCACTGCGTAACCCTGAGCCTTATATGGCCCATAGTTAGCTACCATACTTTGGATCCATAAGGCATTATTGGCAACACGCACAAACTGTGATTTTCCTTAGCGAAAGGCATTTTACGTGAATGTTGTTTTGCAAGCAAATTAGGGCGAACGCTTCTTTAGAGTGGGAACTTAGTGCCATTAATAGGTAGTTAAAGAGAGCCATTAAAATTACACAATAAAATTACTCCAATGGTATTTCTTGGTTAATATTAATGTCCCTATACTTGTCTTGTTTTGTTTATATTGTGTAATACACTTACATTATTAAAGTTAGGAACGCAAAATAGAAAAAAAGACTGATTAATTTATTGCCTAAGTATTTATCCAATACTTCTCCAATGTCTACGAGTATTAAGTCGTCGTCATCGGCTGATAGACCTCCACTCCTGGACATAGGTCTTTTGTAGCCGGTTTGCGCAGCTTGAATCCAGCGAATCTCTGCGAATTGTTTGATGTCGTCAGTCCATCTAGTGCGCATCAACATTGCGCTTTCCTACGCAAATTTGCCATTCCAACACCTTGGTATCCCAACGTGGAGAAGTTCTTCGAACTATGTGCTCAACACCGCTTCAGTTTCGTGACTATTTGAACTGTGTCGGTCACTCTGGTTCTTCTACAGATCATACATTTCTGATTAGATCACGTAGAGAAACTTCGAACACTCCATCGCTCTCTGAGTGACTGTAAACTTTCTTATGAGGCCCATAGTTAGCCTCTATATCTTCGATCCGTGTGTCATTACTGCCAATACGCATTTTCAAAGATTTTGATCTTCAGACACTAAGGAATTTTGAATGAGGAAGAGCTTTATCTCAAAGCTTCCCGAATATCACCGTAAAACCTTATTACTTAGCTACTTGAACTTATTTAAACTTAAACATATTAATTTCATTTTATTATATTTCATTTAATTTCAACCGAATATTATTCATTAACCGTCATATTCGACCGAATTCAAAAGAAGACGGTTTTCAATTGACGGCGCATTTTATAAGATTGAGATCATAATAGTAACTTCAAAAACCATAAACTTTTTTAATTAGAGAAAAGTGATCAATTAATCTGCTTAAATAATAAGCTAAAAGGTTCTAAGTGAGCTATTGGGGAAATTAGCACGGATCGAGCTATTAGCATAATTTACAGTAAGAATAACTCCATCGTATTAGTTTGAAGTAAATATACGTTTAGGCTTCATACAGTGCATAAGCGATAGCGGGTAAAAACGGAACCCAATAAAAGCAAATGCCTAATAGGTATGAAGTCGTACTATGCGCCTTACTTTAAATGTGTTAATACACTGAAAGTCCTAGTCCCAGCATTCTATTTAGCGGATCCTGGGGAAAAGAAAAAAAAATCAAAAGGAAAAAATAAAAAGAAGAAAATTACATGATAGAGACTCGACATTGATACTTGATTATTTAAATTAGTGTGAATAGTAACCCTACTTGAAATAAGAACTCTGTATTTCATATCATTATACACCGTGTAATTAACTGTACCTTCCTGATATAATTTGTGATAAAAAGACCTTTACCTGAATAAACTTCATTCAAGGGTATCAATAAACTTCATTAAATTTCTTATTCGTAGCAAGTGAGGTGCACTGACGTCATAATCACTTTTGGTAAGAACCTCGAAACCACTATCACTGTGGCCCCTGCCTAACCACTTTCACAATCCAATGAAAGGTCAAACAAGTTTGTCTGTTTGCATGTGTGTGTAGCGTGATGAAAAGGTACTTATAAGTTTAAATATAACTCTTACCTACCAAGAAATAGCGTAGATAATTCAATGAAAAAGTTTGTTTGATGGTGCATCGGTATCGACTTTCTAAATTTTTCGGCGTCTTTCCCGCTCTGAGATGAATTTATCGTTGGATTTAAGGGCGTGAGAAATTTAATAATACAAAAAAAAGTCTAAAAGTCATACATGTTTGTAGAAGACCAATATAAAAACTGTTATAAATACAAAAAAATAAATACCAATCCAGTAACGAAAGCCAATAATCTAATGGCTATTTATGCTTAGTTTAGGGGAGAGGTGGGAATTTAAGTCATATATAATTGATTACCTATAGATACATAAATAAAGAAGTCTTAATTAAATGACTTTAAGAAACTAAAACGCAAGTGCGAGTCAGCCTCGCAGGTTCCGTACCTTGTAAGGAAATGCAGAAATAGTTATTTGGTTAAATTATTCGACAGTCTCAAAACACATACTAAGTAGGTATATTATGCTAATATATCGTAGAATTTTTCAGATTTTACACTTGCTTTAAAAGTTACAGCGCAGGTACTCCAAATCACTGAAAAGTGAAAACATAGGTACTTTTTGGCACTCATTATTTCGTAAATTGTAATTAGTAAGTATTTTTTTTTCTCGAAAAACTCTTTTATAACTCTTTTATTCAATGATGGCCTATTCGAGATGGCATGTAAATTTTTTTTTCAACTTTGATTTTTCGTGTTAAAGAGGTACAGGAACCCTGAAAAAATTACGTTAAATAGAACCTCGTGATTGACTGAAAATAAACAGTACAATACAATAATTGAGATTGTAGCAATGTACAATAAAAATTTTCTTGCTAAGGGGGCTGGTCATTTTCTCATACGGTACTTATTAGTTAAGTAGAAATTACCGGCAAAATTATTACTGTACGTGTACACACATAGAGGTGTAATTAGGCTCTATTATCAATAAGATCTAAAGAGCCATTGTTATGTCCGTCCGTCCGATCGATTGATTGACTTGTAACTAACTAAATACTTCGTGCCGCTTTCTATTGCAGATCTTGTAGTGGACTAAATACCTGTAATTTGTCTAGTTTAGTCATTTTAGGGCCACATTTTCAATCACTAAATAAAATGTTTAAGAATACCTACAGACGTTTTGAATATATAATAATGCATATTATTATATATTCAAAACGTCAACAATTATACAATAAACAATACGTTAACAATTATGTTTGTTTATAATTATGTAAGTTATATTATATATAGTTATATATTATATATAGTTATAAGTTTATAATTATATAATATTTTTATACAAAAAACCGTTAAAGTTTCATCATGCCTGATCTCTCCCTATTCTCTATCTTAGTGGCTATTAAAACATGAAAGTACTACAACACTGTATATTTTTATCCATTGAATGTTTACTATGTAATGTTATTTTTAATTCACACAGTAAAGCAGCAATGTATATCAAACTCATTTGTGGCTTTCATTTAGTGATGTGATCACTAAGATAGAGAATACGTATAACCCTATTATTTTTCTCAGGTATTTTATTATGAACAGCTATCACTATTCTGAAAAACAGTTGAATAGGGATTATAATCATTCTGAGGTTTCTTTAATAGTTTTTCAATAATTAATTTTTAATGTTGAAAATTAATTAATTCAATAATAATTAATTTATAAATCTTCAATAAATAAACGTTAAAATGTCAATGATTGAAAATATTGATTGGAAAACTATGATCTTAATCAATTTACGGGTTATATTTTACATTCAAATTAAATGAATTTATTTGCATAAATTATAACTGGCTAATGTTAATTGTAAGTTAATTGCATCATATCGAAATGGATTTTTCATAGAAGAGTAGGTAATAATTGTAGTACAGTCACGAGAAAAATAGTATATAGTTAGATCTCCAATTGACTTATAATATAGGTAATACCTACTTAATAATAAAAATTCTTTACATACCAGCATAACTTTTTATAGACAACCATACAATAAAATTATGTCCTTTAGATTCTTGTGTGAAACAATCGCCATGCCATACAACTTACTTTGTTAAGTTGAAGTAATTTAAACTCTATTATTATTCCAATTGAGGTTGAATATCGTGATGAGTTTTGATAGTTATCAATACTCATTGTTATCTGGGATATAGTAAGAAATTGTGACATAATATCGGCAGGTATTCTTTTGTAGACTGTAGATAATTTGATTTAGTAAGCTCGCATCTTTATGGCCGTTCGCACATATCACTGAAGCATCAGTGCCGGCACAGTTCCGACACAGTGAAAAATATTCATTCCTACATTCTCTATTAACGCGTTCACACCTATCCGTATCAGTGACGACCCAGTGTTTCAGTGTCAGTTCATACAGAATGTATGAAAGAATATTTTTTTCACTGTGCTGGAACTGCGCCGGCACTGATTCTTCACTGTTATGTGCGAATCGGCCTACGACCTTTTGCTATGTTCCTCCTTCGATTAACCATTATTTGAATAATCTTCATTGGATGATTCTTTTACGCTTGTGCACTTATCTGATCTAGATCAGTAGTAGAGCAGAATAGCAGCAGTAGAAGTTTATTTTTCTATAGTTCGCAAAACCAGATCTATAGATATGGTACAATGTGCAGCATGCGTTAGGCACCGCCCACTCTGCCGCTACTAGTTTCTCCATATGCAGGAAAAGCAAGCAACCATGCAAAACAATACGCACCATCATCAAGCAACACCACACAAACCCTCTAAAACACACGAAGCCAAAAGCTAAGAACATTTTGTTGACCATAATTGTTTTTAGGTGCATTTACACAACTAAAAGGTCTAGAAGAATCATTTTTCGCAGAAGACGAATGACGTCATGAGAAAGCTCAGAGTCACTCGGAGAGCGATGGAGAGAGCTATGCTCGAAGTTCCTCTTCGTGATCAAACTAAAACTAGAAATGAGGAAATACGTAGTACAATCTGAGTCACCAACATAGTTCAACGGTTTGCGAAGCTGACGCAACCAATAGACGTTGGGGTCCCGAGGTGCTGAAACGGCGACCTCGCACCGGAAAGTGCATTGTTGGTAGACCTCCCACTAGGTGAACCGCTGACATCAGACGAGTCGGAGGGAGCCGCTGGATACAAGGGGCGCAATACCAGGACGTGTGGAAGTTCGTACGAAAGATTTGTGTCCAACTGTGGACGTTTATCGGTTGAAGACAGCTATGTAAATTGCGGCACTACTTTTTGCTCCTGTCGATGTAAATAGTTTAGTTTAGCAACGCCTTAAGTAAAAGTGTTACGCGGAAGGCTTTAGTGCGGTATATAATTTGGTAGCTAATTATGCTGGAGTCATAACGAGCGGTTAGCTCGCAAGATAACCACCGTGGTTCCACGGAAGTGGCCTGCGAACGCTAACAATTCATAACAATTATAGCTTAACGATTCATATTCTAATTAGGTTATATCGTTGATGGAGTGGCCTTTGACCTTTTGACGTATGAACGAGCGAGAAATATTTCCTGCCTTTCAAAGACTCTCCCACGGAATGACGACCTCGCAACCGAAAGCGCAGCGCAGATAGATGACATCAAACAAGTCATAGGAAGTCGGTGGACACAAGCGGCGCAAGACCGCTTGTAACCACCGCCTCGCACGTTGCAGGCACTCCTGCCTTGTCACGCACTATACACACAGAATACTAATGCTAGAGGATAGGAAAGCTTGACCTCAAAAACTTGTCAATATTGGTCCAAGAGGCCGCGACCACTCCAAAACGTTTGTGTAGAAAGTGACTTGTCAGTTTGTGTATCCGATATAAAGACTTATTTCCTCATAATTATGTACAAGGAAACAAGTAACTAGTATAAGCAATAAGTACCACCTACCGAAATTATATGCTAATTTGATATTATTCAAGCCTTAAAACTTGAAATTTAATTTTTAATGCAATACATTTTTTCAAGGTTGGTGAATTTATTTTAAAGGAAAATTTATTCAATTGTTAGGAAATACTCTTTCGGTCTATGTTTTGGTAAAACTTGCAAGATTGCCAAATATGTATAGTCATTTGTGTAACATCAGAAATTACTGAATATAAAGTAGGTATGCATGTGCGAAATGTGTACGACTTCATACACCTTTGAGAACATTATGGAGAACTCTCAGGCGTGCAGGTTTCCTCACGATGTTTTTCTTCACCGTTAAGCAAGTGATATTTAATTTCTTAACGCACATAACTCCGAAAAGTTGAGGTGCGTGCCGGAGATCGAACTTGGTATCTCAGAAAGAGAGGCCGAAGTCTTAATCACTATCACCGCTTACCGTGTACAAATTATACTCATGTTACATTATACTCACACAAAGTATACAATTATACACACGGTGCTAAGAATACAGACTTGCTACACATCTCTTTGTCCTCAAAATATCACATCGCATTTAGTATGGAGATATTATAATGCATTGACACTATTTCATTCAAAAGACATCAACGCGAGATATTCGTGTAGTAAAATGAGAGACTGATTTTCATTTCAGACAAAAGAAAATCTTTTGTCTGAAATGAAAATCATCATCAAATTAATGTATTTATTCAGACACAATAAGCGCATCTCCAATCACGCGATCGACTGTTTCAGTGTTACCAACTCTCGAAAATATTTGTCCCTAAAGCTTAGTCAAAAACCCCTAAATACCCCTAGTAAAATAATTTTATTAAAAAACAATAAATAGGGCCAAGATTGTTGCCTTAATTTCGAATTAATGAAAAATGTTTGAAAATGTGTTTGATATTATTGCAAAAATATTGGTCTTATAAATAAGTTTTTAAACAAAAGTTGTAGAAATTTTAATTTTCTAAAGAAATGTCTCTTAATGATGTATTTATGCGACAAATTATGTTTTTACAATTTTGAGCAACTTTTATTTAAAATATATGAAGTCATTAAATCCCTAAAAATACCACTAAAAATATAACGCCCCAAAAAAATCCCACCGTATTTCTTTACCCCTTTGGGGGGAAAACTCCTAAGTTGGCAACTATGCTGAGTTTAACAATTCCATATAGTTTCCTGAAAACGTGCTGTTTTACCCACTTTACATAACGATGATATAATGTTCGGTGTTATTGACATTTGCCCAGGTCACGATGGACTATCCTTTATGTAATCAATAAATCATCGCAACCGCGGATTATGTTTGTGTAGATTTGGCATTTGGGAGAAAATTACAGTCATCATGACCGCTCAAAAAGCGGACGTTAATGCAATCGTAGATCAATTGCATTTATATGACGGACGGAATTTCCGGTGCAGCGAAAAGTAGGTGACGCGCGTACCTTTTGATAAAAGTTCTCTTAAAGTAATCTCACGAATTACCTCACTTTCATACACTTGTAAACTTGATTGACATTTAATAAAGTGTACCTACTTACTATGAATTAAATTTTCGACTTTGACTTTATTTTATTCTGAAGCGATGGTGGGCGTATCTTAAGTTATATATTAAGCTTATGATTAGGAATAGATTATAAGTAGGTTAGGAATAGGTTATAGTAGTAGATTTTCCGTTCTGCAAATTTTTACTAACACATTTTTTTTTAATTTTTTTTATAGGCCTACTCTAAGTTAGTTCATTAGGAAGTAGTATAAACATCGGCACGTACATCGAATGCTGAAGGAAAGTGGAGGGGGTAAGCTATTGTATTACGTGCGCCCACGTTACAGTTCCCATGCGAAGCTATCCCCTCCACGTTTCGTTCAGCGTTCGATGTACGTGCCGCGGGTTATACGTGGCGGAAAGAGGGGTGACGATGCGTACGGTGGACATAGTACATAACTTGACATAAGTGTTTTAACTCTGTTTCTGAGTTCTCTGAGAGACTCTCTTGAGTTTTATAAAAACTTCGATCTACTGAATGCGGAACCTATGGTGTGAAGGACGCCTTATCAGCGCCGGCTAAGGGCCTACTTTTCGCAAGCCGACAGCCTCAGGTGGCGGAATTCACTTTCACCGGCGCGCCTTGTTTCATCTTGTTTGTTATGATAACTACAACCATGGATTCCGACGTGTGAAAATGTGTACTGTGTCTTCGCACGGGTAGTAATTACCCATTAGGTACTATCCTACCCATACATAAATGAATAAGAATCTTATTCATTTATCTATGATCCTACCATACATTATTTTGTTCTCAAAGGGATTAGGCAGCGTTTTCAATTAAAGCTCCCAGGCGCCGGATTTTTTCCGACATTTCCAATAATTATTTATTATTATCATCATATTACAACCAATTTACACAAAACCTTAATAAATTATACAACTAAACCATCCTCATAAATCACTTTGTCTATTGGTGAAAACCACATGAAAATCCGTTCAGTGGTTTTTGAGTTTTTCGCGAACATACAGACAGACAGACTATATCGATACCAGAAATTTCAATTGTCGTAAAGGACATTTTGCCGAATGTCCTTCAATTCTGGTATCGATTTGTACTATATCTATCATTCATTCATTCACACTGAAAGAAATGTTTTGTATACAGTTACAAAAACTTTGGTTACTGTTTACACAAAAAAAGTGACTTGCAAACTATGTTTTACTAGCTACAAAACAGACTTTTGCTATTTGAGTTGAGGTACTAGTTGCTAAAGTTATTTTGTTGAAGTTAATTGAACCGTTTTACTGTTTTTAAGCAACCAGTTTATGAACGTATAACACTCCATCTTCTAGTTAAGTACTTTTCGATTTTGTATCTTTTAAGCAACCTGCGCCCTACTGGTACCTTTATTGTGCGTTTGTTATTAACAAGTCGATATGTTGTTAATAGACTAAATATTTTGTATCTATTTAACAAACTGTTTACCTACTGGTAGGCTAATGGTGTGTCTTATTGGTTACAAAACACTTTGTCAACGGATTACTATTTTTTATTGTTACTGATATGTGAACAGTGTGATTGTTATTAAGATATCTTGGTGTGTTAGTAGTTACCAAACTGTTTAGTAATATTTAACTAAATTAGTTAAGTAATGGTAGGGAACTGTTCAGTAATAAATAAGAAACCTAGTTGAGTAATGGTATTATGGTTCATGAAATCTAGTTTATAGTATTTACATACTTATTTTTTTGCATTAGATATAATTTACAAGCTAAAATGTAAATCTATACCAATATTGTGTCTGTTTGTTCAAAACTAACAAACACATCATTACATTTACATTTTAGCAACAAACTACATCTGTTACGAAAAAATAAGTATAGATACTATTACAAGCTAGATTTCATGAACCATAATACCATTACTCAACTAGGTTTCTTATTTAGTACTGAACAGTTCCCTACCATTACTTATCTAATTTAGACTACTAACACACCAAGATACCTTAATAACAATCACACTATTCACATATCAGTAACAATAAAAAATAGTAATCCGTTTACAAAGTGTTACTGATTTAAAATAAAATTATACATTACTTTTGTACTTATTTATTTTCCTCTCATATACATAGGTACAAGTATACTTAATGTATATATCTCAAAATACCATATTAAAAATACAAACCTATAAAACTTACAAAGATGAAACTATCTACTCATAAACATAGCTTTTACTATGAGACAATTTTCCAGAATAAAAAAGGGCTGTTTCATACATTTTCCAATGAGCAGTGGCCTCTTGTATGAAACAGCTGTTTTTTGTCCTGGAGGATGGTTTGACCCGCTTCAGTATTATTTATAACATAGGTAACTTCGAAATAGCATTTTACCTTAATTATTAAGCAGTTCTTGGAGTTACAGTCATAAAAACATATTTTTTTATAAATTCTACAAAAATTAATAATATGTTAAAATATACCTTAATAATAAATCAGTTCTTTGAATTTAATTTATTACTCAATGTGTTAAGATTTTCGCCAGTTAATGTTATATGTATTTAAAAGCTCATTTAGTTCAGAAACTAAAACTTTTAATAAGTCACAGCTACGTTTGTTAACTGTGTAACACATTACTAATTACAATATTTTTCTCACAGAACGTTGAGTATGGTTTCTTCTATTTCAGCGGCAGTTTTTACATGGGTAAAAAAGCCGCCCTTCTTGCACCTCCTGTTTCGATGGCCGCCACAGACCCTTAGATTTGTTTGACTTTGTCTTACTAACATTTGCAGTGGTCATCAGAAAGGAAATGGCCATAAAAGCAGCTACGTCCATTATCTCATCGCTAGCTGTAAGCAAAAACAAGTGTTATACAGGATCTTCAGCACATAATAATGATAAGAATGTTATTGAAGAAGTATTTGATAATACTTACCATGATCGGTGTCTTTCATAATATCTTTCAACATTGTATCATTAAGTTTTTGACTAGATCGATCATTTTTGGTCTTATTGTAAGACAGTTTTCAATTAGTTTTTGGTCGCAATCCGGGTAGATACTTTTGTAGTCTTTAATAGCTGTAAGACAAATCAACAGAATAATATTTATAAACAATACTATAGAAGCTTGTTGAACCATCACTTTGATCCTGGATGGCTTCGAAAACTGTTGCAATAAGTGTTGGAGGGTTAGTAGAATATTAGAATGATATAGAGAGAAAATATTAGGTTGATTACTGTTTCTTCGGTTCTCAGATACTTGGAAATGTTTTATTTTAAGTATCTAGCAAAAATAACAATGGCATATGAATCTTCCTTAATTTGAGATATAATTATGTTTTGATAACAATTCTTGTCTCAAAATTGAGTAAGATTTCATGAGCCATTGTAAATTTTGCTAAATACTTTAAATTAAAAAATGACACGTTTCTGAGAATAGAATATTTTCCGGGAGAATCAACCATTAGAACAATATTAGAATGCTTACCAAGAAGATACTTCCTTGCTAGTTCAGTGATTTGAACTCATCGTAATATTGCTGAAAAGTTAAATCTTTCGACTGTAACAGGTTCAAGCGATATTTTGTGGTAATGGTCCAGTATTGTTCAACCATTTCCCATGAGTCGCAACAGTTTTTCAGTCATAATATCTTTTTATCCAGGAGGCACTCCTTTTGCTGACTCCAAATAAACACACACACTGATCACTGAATAAAATTGAAAGGTTTATTGCGCCAGTGACCGTTGACGAACAGGAATCTTTTCTCGCCCCGCCAATCAAAGTTTGATTGATATTGTTGAAATTGTTAGATTATTTGTAATTAAAGTTTGACTATATTAATACAGCATTTAGTAAAGTTGTTATCAGTCCAATAAATAGGGTATCATCTGTAAAACCTTTGTAGATAATAAATAAAGTAATATGTTATTATCAAACTTATTAAGCTTTCTAATGTCTACAAAAGTTTGGTAATTCATTAAATGTGCACGTTTTGTAAAATATGATCAAAGGTTTTAATAAATAATAAACAATTAGTTATGTTATGTATTAGACATCAGTTTTGTTGCTATAGAAAAACTAATTTGTTTACGTTGTTTCAGTTACTAGTAACCAAACATTTTGTAACTTATTACCTAATAAATTAACCCAAATGCCTTTGAGAACACACAAGTAAACTAGTTATGTAATAACTAGTCAAAGTTTATTTATTAACGACTAAAGTTTGTTTAAAATTCAAGCAACAAAACTAGTTTGGTTGATTATTTTTTTCAGTGCAGCTGAAATTTTTTATGCGTATGTATATCTATATTGGATGATAGGTGGTAATAATGATAAGATACGTAACAATTTCTTTTAATCTATTATTTAATCAATTACTTTGTTATTTGTCCTAAATTCCATACTAATGATTAACAACTAACTTGTCGAAAGTTTACAGATATATAGGTTTATATATAGAACATACATACCTATAGTATGGAAAAAGTACGTTAGCAAGACTGGTAAAAGTGGTTAGGAGTGACAGTCAAGACAGCATATCTTATTATTATCTACTTGTTTTGTAAACAACAGTACCTCGTTAAAATAAATTAAATATAAAAGAAAAAATCTGGAATTTTCAACGCATGACGAGGCATGACTTTGGCATAGTCTGTAAAAGTAAAGTGTGCTATAACAGTGCACTGTAAAAATGACTTACTTTTCGAATTTGATATTTCTGGGACATTGCTTTGCTTCGTCACTATTGTGAAAGAATCATAGAAATATATTGTCAAGGATAGAACGGCCTTGTGGGAGGAAAACGCATGCCAAATTGATGCACAGTTGTGCATAAATTTCCAAAAACTTAGCACGCACCGAGATTTCGACGTCATTTATTTGTTTTAGTGCACAAAAGTAACCGTGAAAGTGCCATTTTGCGCTAATTTGAACTGTAAACACAGAAGTTCAGTAGTAGGTTCTATTGTATAAACGAAAGACATGTATGCTATGTGATATGGTGTGCTACAAAGGAATCTTTTTTTCACGCGCTTATGTTATGAGCTTCACATGTTAATGATTTAAGACTTATTTCGTGGTTTGAAGACATAATTTGTAACTTGTACTTTGTAACATAATAACTTACTTTTCCCCTATTTGTGTAGTATACCTATTTGATCGAGAGCTTTATGCATATATTTGTTTCGACTGTCGTGTAGGTATACGATGGTCATGAAATCCTAAGTGTTAAGAATATCTTACGAGACATTTCAAAGTATACTTACTTAATTATAAAAATTTCCCTCGAAATTCTTGACAACGGTTCTAAGATGTATAAATACCTACCCAATTCTTTAATGATATATTTGCTCAACACATGTTTAATTGTTTATGTTATTTAACAGATTTTTCTGTTCTCTTTCAAAATGAATGAATGTTCATGTGCACTCATCAAATTGCGCTAACGATGTGAGTAATAGGCACCTCGTCAGTATCTTGGTCAATAACATAATACCACAACCCACTGCACAACTAGTGCAGCATTACTACTTTATTACACAGTTTACATTTTGTTGACTTCATGTGATTCATTCTTTGTTTCTTTTATTCCTTTAATGCTCGGATTTCATAGAGCTTTATTATAATTAAGTATTGTGTATTTGTTTTACCATTTGTGTACACCGACTTCTTTGAGAGTTGCGTGATTTTTTCGATCGATATGAAGCCCAAATTATCTCATTTTTCGAGATTTTTGCTTTCATTTTTAAGGCTTCATCGATGAATCTACCGTTCATCGTTCACAGGCACTGTGTCATATCAAATATCGTATCATGCATCGTTCATCGCAAAAATGAACGTTTCAATTTCTCAATCCTGATTCTGAGATTATTACACTTCTAAGTAGCGGGGATTCATGAACTGTCAATTGTGAATAAATACAAAATTACACTAAAAAGCTTAAAATTTAAAATCCATTCTAAACAAGTGTAAATTGAAAATTTAAAAAACCCCCGACATTCGCCATTTAGTGGCGGCGGCCATCTTGAATTTGCAATAGTGCTATTCTACTAGTCAAGCCCTTTCATTTGATACCCATATCAAGGGAGTTGTGAAAAAATATATCATCCGCCATTTTGTAGCGGCGGCCATCTTGGACCGATTTTCATCAAACATAGCTAAGAACACTCTCGACTAATTCACCTTTCAAACAAAAAAAAACCGCATTCAAATCGGTCCACCCGTTTGAGCGCCACAGGGGAACAGACAGACACACACACACACACACACACACACACACACACACACACACACACACACACACACACACACACACACACACACAGACACGTCAAACTTATAACACCCCGTCGTTTTTGCGTCGGGGGTTAAAAACGACTTCAAACGCCACTACGATTTATAAAGTAAATTTTTGTTTGTTCTTGTACGTTGGAATCGGGCGGGCCTAGAAACGATAAAATCGACGCGCGCTTTTCTTCCGACTATTATGACATTGAGAGAATTTACAATTAATTATTATTTCACTAGTGAAATTACAATATCTCAGCTTTTTAACATCGCTGCTATATATGTATACTACCTCACATATATGTCACAGCTGGTTGAAACATTGACGCAGGTTCTATAACTCTATAGGATGAAATGAATTACATGGTCAAATCTCGAGGATGTAACACTGAAACACTGTCTAATGTATCAGTTGCGTTATTCCCACGGCTAGACTAGTCTTTACGCGCGAGCGCGTCCGCCAGAACGGAATGCATTGCAAGATCATAATTACTACGCAATTATTATTAAATAATAGTATGTACAGATAAATCGCCAGCGATCCAACCGTGAAGCAGAGGATGGTGTTGCAGGTTGTATTACGTTTATAGAGGTTTATGTAACAGATATTGTAGGTCAAATTCATAAAGTCGTCTATGAAAAGGTGCAATGATGCAACCTTCAATGAAAATAATCTCGACTTTGGTTCTAGATCAAATGGAAACAATGTTTCGGTAACATTTATCTGTGAAACCTTTTTAATTGATTTGTTGACATCGGCATCGGCCTTGGTAGAAATCTGTCATTTTGGCTGAAATACTGAAATCACATTTATAGTAGGGTAGCCCAAGAGAGTTTTTTGGATTTACTCGAGCGTATCAGATTAACATAAGGGAGGCATCTTGCATCATGCTGAGTACGCTCTACCATATATGAGCCCTTTATATAGAGCCGCGCGTTTGTTTGACGTGTCTCTGTGTGTGTGTGTGTGTGTGTGTGTAAGTGTGTGTGTATGTGTGTGTGTGTGTCTGTGTGTTCCCCTGTAGCGCTCAAACGGGTGAACCGATTTGTATGTGGTTTTTTTTATGTGAAAGGTGAATTAGTCGAGAATGTTTGATGAAAATCGATCCAAGATGGCCGCGGCTGCAAAATGGCGGATTACATATTTTGTCACAACTCCCTTAATATGGGTATCAAATGAAAGGGCTTGACTAGTAGAATAGCACTGCTGCAAATCCAAGATGGCCGCCGCCACAAAATGGCGAGTGTCAGGGGTTTTTTAAATTTTTAATTTATACTTGTTCTTACGTTAAAGAATGTAGGTAAACATCTTTTAACTTTTAAAATCGATACCCACAATTTATTTTCATGCTGCTTTGCCCCTGAAATAAATTAATATTTATTAAAATATGATAACCTACAAATCGCTTTATGTTTTAATAGTAACAACAACTTTACTTCCGACCCAATTGAAACGGCGTGTAACAATTTAAATTATTTTAAGGACAAATAGTCTTTTCCGTGATCGAAATGATTTAATCTAATTCACTTATATAACTCAATTCAATCAATTAAGTAGGTGTTTTTTTTATTAACCTTCGAGTTAACACACTTTACTAAAATGTTAGTAGGTGAGCATAATAAGAGTTTTTATTTTAAGAATGACTAGCTAGTGGTATGTGTCTCTACATATCGTGCTGAACGTCTAGAAAGCTCTGAGTAATTCTGTTTTTAAGAAGTCACCCGCCACGTATTTACTGAGTAATAGAATTGAAATTACGAAAAAAAAGAAAAATTAGGTTAAGAAGATAAATTAGGAAAATTTTGTGAACACGAACCAAAAAGATTATTATTTAACAGTTCAGAGATGTTATTGGCCAGAATTGGCCAAAATGCTGTAGTTCTAGTGCCTGGCCGTTAAATACCTTTAAAATAAGCGAGCTGCTTTCGGTTCCAACCACTGACGTGCTTTATACTTCAAATTGAGGTTTTGGAACGCAAAATAAAAAATGTGTTTTAGCACATGGCTTAATTATAAATATACTTACTACCTGGAGACTGAGGGACATAGGATATTTTATTTCTTTTACACCGGCGACATGTTTGAAAAACCTAAAAAAACGCGGAAAAACTTGTGGACAACGCTGGTCAAGTAATCCCATATCTCTTTCTAAATGGAAAATGGTATCATTAAGAGATGTAAAATCTCGATTTTCGTATACAGATGAAAATCTGTAGAGATGTAGAATGTAGTTTATGTAGAATATCTCGTGTTCAGATGGCACTAAAGACTAAATAAACACTTTGTGTTGCAGGTAAGCCGTTCACCGCGCGGCGCGGCGGGTGACATTTCAAACAAGGTATAAAAGGCGAATGGTGTCACAACAACGCGCTCCATTTAGCTCCGACTGACGGTTTGGGGCTTGGTCGAATAGAAAGCGGGAGACAACATTATTTTTAATTTAAAAAAATCATTTCCTCCGCCACATACGTAACGTGTTTAATTTTTTGAACCTGTTACGTTTGCGGTGGAGATGATTTCTCGTCTGGAAGCATCTTTTTATTTGTTAATACTAAAAGAATATTTTTCAAAGATTTAAGATTTTTTTCCCTCTAGGTAAGCATGATTTGTGATTCTTGTACTCTAAACAGAGTAGGTGCTTAGTATCTTTTGAATTTTATTGCGACCTTTGAACCTTTGATTTATTGATAGAACATGCCAATGTCGCATCGTCATACTTTTATAGTAAGTCGTTCTATATATCCAAGCCATAGGACAGGTGTTTTAAATAGCGCGGAGAGTTTAATTTTCATTGCATCATACAAATTTTTTCAATACATCTGTAAAGTAAACAAAAAGCCACACGAAACTTTAAACTTGTCATGTTTTGAAACAGGTTAAACTTTTGTGTCGTTTTATGTATAATTTGCATACGAAACAGAACTTTAAAAAGTCAACACTGTTTCGTAGTCAACACTGTTCTGTAGTTACGCAGTAGCGCGGGTAGAGTTAGAGCGGTTTAGTTGAAATCGCTATCATTGCGACCACATCCTCCTCCTATCATTGAATGCTATGAACCTTGAAAGGCTGTTTATTTGCAGATAAAAATTGTATCTGCTATTTTATAATTAAACCTGATTCAGTTAGTGAGTTTTAATAGTTAAGAAAGCTTTTGAATTTCAATTGAAAATTGCTCAATCTATGTATTAAAATGTCATGGGTATATGATGAAATTTTGGGTTTTATGGCAGCCCTGGGGGTTTTTGGTCTAGTTGCGATATCACAAATAAATTGATCGTAGATAAAACTTGTCCAGATAAATAAATAAACTAATTTCGCTTTTTTAACTGACTTCCAAAAAGGAGGAAGTTCCCAATTACAATGTACTACGATTACAAAGTCGCAATCATGCATTGTAGAGTATTGTGTATTATGCTTTCTTTACCCAACACTAAGGGCCTGTTTCACCACCTTCTGATAAGTGTCGGATAGCCTAAAGGTAAGTTTTGGCACTTTCTTACTTTATGTCAAGTGACGAAAGTTGTGAATAAGCTACACGATACTTATCAGAAGGTGGTGAAACAGGCCCTAAATAAAGTTATGCACGTGAGGCAACTTATTGACGTTTAATTTTCAAAAATGACATTTAATTTTTCTACTTCTAAGCAACTTTGATTCGATGACCCAAGTCGGTAACTGGATGGGTAACTAACTTTTGAAGTCTAAACTTAGCCCTCCCTGCCGTGCCTTGGAGAGCACGTTAAGCCATCAGTCCTGGTTATGGTCACTAAGCATTTGCATGTACTTAGGTGTATGCCCAGCCTTAAAGTCTGTTTGCTAATCGATTGGTATAAGTACTTTCAACTTACGACTACATGAGTTATTTACCTATTATCGTCATAATATTAGTATAGAAATAGGTGTTGTGAGTAGCTGTTAGCAACTGGTGTTTACATCAACGTGTTGATACTGGTTGGTTACCTCTATTATGTTCTTACGTACTTAAAAATGAAACTTTCTTACACTCCATAATATATCCATTCATCTTATACAGTGTGATGTTTTTTTTGAAGTTTTTTATATACATATACTATATACTTATATATATATTACTGATACACGTGAAAATAGGTGATACAGGGTAACAGCTGTCTTAGGATTCAAAATCAATTTCTGTGGCTATTAAAAAATGAAAGCGTATTTGACGTATATTTTTATTCATTGAAGGTTTTGCCACGATATTTTGTATTTATTTCACACAGTAAAACAGCAATGAATATGAATAATTCAGTAGTTTTCATGATCACTAAGCTAGAGAATATTATGACCAGTTTTTTGATAAAAACTTAAACCGCGCGTAGGTAGGTACCTGCCTTAAAGTCATCTACCTTTATGCTAACCGCAATCATTACACAGCCTATTACAATCTGAGGCCTGTACAAAAAAGCTATGGTTCCGATCCCATGGTTCGCCGCGACGGATCGGAAAACGAAAATAATAATAAAAAGCGATGGCCACGATGACTTTCACGAGGCGAAAGTGTTGATCGTTACTCCCAGACATTTCTCTGTCATTATCCGTTGGTGTTGACTTATTCGAGCAGAGACTAAGTGGAGTGGTCTTTAGGTCCTAGACGTATGGATGCGCGATACGCACTTTCTGGATATTCTCTTGAAAAGAAGCATGTTTTAAGTAGCACATGACTTTAAGGAAACTTTGGAAATGTTGTACTTGACCTTAGATGTAATTTTCACCTTGAATTAGGAAATTTTTCCCAATCTTACTTGTAAAAAAATAGGTGTTTTTGTATCAATCAAATACAATCGGGTAGAAATCGAACAAGAGAAGGTAAAAGTAGGTTATGTAGACATTAATTGTGCTGATTTAATAGCCCCAGGCTTTTGAATTGTGCATTGTACAAGGGCGTTTGTAATAACTTGTTTTATACCGAGGCGGTTTGTGGAATTGTGTTCACTTCGGCTGATAATGTTTTTTTTTTAATTTTGTATACTGCGTAAGAGGTGATATAGTGGTTAAGATATTTATCTCCCTTTCGGGCGGACCGAGTTCAATCCCCGGCACGCACCTCAACTTTTGTGAATTATGTGCGTTTTAAGCAATTAAATATCACTTGCTTTAACGGTGAAGGAAAACATCGTGAGACAAACTGCATGCCTTAGAGTTCACTGTGGCTGAAAGCTAAAAGCTGAAAGCTTTTAAAGGCTGAAAGCTACCACCACTAGGCTATCACCTGACGGTAGGAGTTTTTTTGTAGCAAAATATATTTACTTGTCCCTTGTGAGACACAGACATCCGCAAAGTAACGCAAGCTCCTAAGTTCTATCCAAAACTAATAAGTTAAACAGATAATTTTCAACGAACCATTTACCACGGCATCAATATTTAAATTAGTTTGAAAACAAAAGCGAAACAATGGCGATTAGCCGGCCGTGGCAAATTAATGTTTTACTCTGGTTCGTGAATTCTTAACTCAATCGATTTTATGCTCTTAAACTTGGCTTTGGGTAGTATCTTACTAACCCATTGACACCGTTTGTTTTTTGAATTATATGTAAAGTTTTTTAGCTAAAGGATTTATGTGTCTGTGTCTGATTTAATATTGATAGAGATGCGTATATCTATTTCTAGTAAGTATACTTGTAGATACCTATAGATTTACGCTTTTAGGATAAACCCTTACTTACAATATTAGCCTAACTTAGGGAAGGGTGACGGTTAAGTGCGGGAAAAGTTAAGTCCGTCGCCTCTTTGCCAAGTTCTTTGTTAAAGAAGCTCGTCTTTGTGTATTGTAATTCAATGTGTAGAAACTAGAAACATGGTCGCAAAAGTCATATTCATAACACATCGTTGCAAAGGACTGTGTTAACGCTTAGAGCAATTTAGCAAGGGAAAGGGCTCGAAAGTGAATAACATAGTGTTGTTAGAAAGTGACCCGTTGCACCAAGATGCAACGATGCTCTCTCACGAGCATTCCTGCGCAATATTTCATACTTACATCCTCGATTTCTAGCCTATATGTTGTCTATATTCTAGTTTATGTTGTTTATAATATATGTTCTAGTTTATGTTAGTGCTAGATTAAGCCCGCAACTTCGTCCACGTGGTTCCGTTTCCCGTTATATTAACTCTTTAAAGAGAACCTTTAGTGCGAACTCTTTGATTATGCTATACGAGGGAACCGTTTATCTTTTCGGGATAAGTCATTCTCCAACTATACCCATGCAAGAAATCTTCTCGATATGTAGCTCTGTTGCGGCGTGCTTGAAGAACAAACCAACAAACAAACACAACTTTGCAATTATTGTGTTTATCGGTTTGTGTCCTTTTTATTCAATGAAAAGTTAGCCTTTCATATCAGGAATTGATAAGTGATAATACAGTTGCAGTTTTTCTCGAGTCTCAGGAATTGATAAGTGATATAATACAGTTTCAGTGTAGTTTTTCTCAAGTGCGGACATACAAACGAAATATGATTCTTAATCAATGAAATTTTGTGTGCACGCTCTAGGAACTAATACATAATATCTGTGTCTATGGTTTGTCAGATTTCCGGAAAAATATGTAAGAGTTTACATGATTTGTAATCGAAATCTTGTGTAACTTTGAAACTACATAATATTTTTACGGAAATGACAAACCATAATACTTAGACACAGATATTACTTTTTAGAGAGTGTCTAAACCGGGATAAGAATTAACACATTTTATAACCACTGAGCCACCGGTGATTATAATTCACTGCCGACGTAATTACCGATTTCTCTGTAATTAAACTAATATCCCGTTTGCGAGGACGCGTTGAGAGTGAATCAGGAAACTCTTACTTACTTGATCACACTTTCCTCTCCATAAAAATGTAGCTATTTAAAGCCTGTCTCACTAACTATCCATACTAATAATATAAATACGAAAGTGTATCTGTTACTACTTCACGACTCAACCCCTGAACCGATTTTGATGAAATTCGGCACATACCTAGATATCATGCAGCTATAATGTAGTTAATTAGGTATACCTATGTATGTATATTCCAAGACCGACATTTCATACAAGCGAACTTCCTACTGATAAAGACAACGCTATACATAAATCGAGCGGGATAAGGATAGCGCTATTTAGCGTCACAGAAAAATCCAATATGGCGGATAGGAAATTACCTATTGCATTTTAATGACGTCATATAGCCTGATTCGCTGCACGCTAAGATAAGCCACTGTAGCCATACGTAGCCTGGCGATTATGAGGGAATCACACACCGACACACGCCGATACAGAACTGTCCAATATTGGACCCTTCCCTTATCGGGTGAATGTTCTAATAACCCCAAAATAAACATATTTAATAATAAGCAAAGTGTCAATTAAAATAACAGACATTAATGTGACACAGTGTAGCCGTTAGCGAAGCAACGGTTCATATAACGGCCAATAACTACACTGACTTAACTATTCTGTGTAACTATAAAATTATATTTAGAGGCGTCCTATAAAGTAAAATTGCTATGCATATAAGCTGCAAACGCATGAAGTTATAACTTCAAAATCCTCAATTTATAGATGAAATGAGGTATTTGAAAAATATTCTTAGTAGCTCAACATTTAAGGTCTTTATTGGAAAAATACGTGCTACTGAGCATATTTTTCGCATAGTATTTAAGTTTTAGAATGTCGTTCATTGTTATCACTAGCCATTACCGAAGTCGGAGTAGGTACACAGGTAAATCAGAAATCTTTTCAGTGAGAGTTGGTAACATGTTAAAACAATACAAATAGCATATGTAGGAATAATAGCATAATATATTATATATAACACATGTATATCATGTGTTTCATCTGATATACTAACTTCTGTGCCCGGACACGGCGTGACTAATTGTGCATGCTACATGCGTATTTTAGATTCGTACGAAGATGCGTTTTGTGATTTACTTTCGAACACATTTGTGTCGTACTAAATGAGCCAAGCAAAAACCCAAGCACCCTTTATAGTAATACTCGAAACGGACATTGGATACCTACTCTCCAGAAATACAAGGACATCCCACGGGATTTATTTAACTTTTCAGGCGGACGAAGTCGCTAGTTACTACGTAAAAATATAATTTTACGATCATATTTAAAACATTGTTTTTTCATCTTCTAAGAACAGCATGCTCAAAAAAGGATGTACTAATTTATTTTTATCTGGCATTAATGCTAATACACAAAATATGTGATTCATCGATAACCTTTATCAAAGTCGAGGTTAAAGATGTATTAATACTATTTTAGGTCTCAAGGATGGACATCCTTGATGTAAAATGTGTTAAATACCTTCAATTATACAACAGGATGATTTCACTAAACCTCTTATTTAATGTGTTTTGATAGTCACCGAAGCTTGTTTTAATAAGAAACAGTTATTTTTCTCTATTTAAAAAGCTCTACATTTCTAAACTTCCTAGAAAATTCTTTGACGACTTTTTTAATCATTATTTTTTACTCAACTGCAAGACAGGGTTAATTTTTCACGCGTACATAATTATGTATATTGTGAGATTATTTATTTATACCCTCGAAGAATCCCCACTATCGAATGGATTTTAATCAACGAAATATCAATTCGCAAAGACCGAGCAATGGTTATAGGCAAGGTTTTGGTTTTTCCTTTTTTTTTGGATTTTTAGGCGTTCTGCATTTTCGGTGTTTTTTTTTTTCAATATTATGCTTGTTTATAAAAATAAACTTTTTTTTTTGTTGTTGTGAATGTCCGACCTTAACAAGTACATACGTCGAACGCTCACAAAAAAAAAGGTTACACATAATTATAATACTCGTATCTCCTTAAATACCTATTGTATTAAATGTATATCTCCTTATATATAGCTTTATAGACAAATCTGTATGGTACAACGTGCAGCATGCGCTATGTACGTCTGCCCTTCCGCTGCTAGACATGCTGGCAAGCAAGCAAGCAAGCAACCAAGCAAGCAAAACGCACCCCCACCACGCAACACCCCACAAACCCACCAAAATACTATTGCCCATAACACCTTGAAGAGCATCGTCAGGATATGTAGACTACAATGCACGATTGCAAAAGCGGATTATACAGGGAATAAGGGACCGCTACCGAAAACTTAGCACTATTATTAAACACAAACACAATCCAATACCGATAAACCGGCAATGTAAAGCGTGCACAACTCGGGGTAAATGCCCCGTGAACGGCGGCCGATCGGCAACTTTAGGTGTTTAGACGTCAGCTGATTGCATTACATTGCGCACATTGATACATAACTATTAAAAATACAGGATTTTTAGTGGTATCTTGTCAGTAATCATCACTAGGTACTATTACCTGACTTCGTTTCCGAGTGTCCTTACACCCGATAAATCGATAAAAGAAATTTGTTTTTCCTTGTGTATCGTGTAATTCCTTAAAGTAACGCCTATTCTATTCGATATTAGTAGGGAAAGTCCTGTCCTGATCAACCCATTACCGGCTCACTACAGAGCACGGGTCTCTCCTCTCAGAGTGAGAAGGGTTTTGGCTATAGTCTACCACGCTGGCCAAGCGGATTGGCAGACTTCACACATCTTTGAGAACGTTATGGATAACTCTCAGGCATGCAGGTTTCCTCACGATGTTTTCCTTCACCGTTAAAGCAAGCGATATTTAAAAGCTTAAAACGCACATAACTCCGAAAAGTTAGAGGTCCGTGCCCGGGATCGAACCCACGACCTCCGATTAGAAGTCGGTCGTCCTAACCACTAGGCTATCACAGCTTTTTTGTTGTAGGGAAAGTACCTAATTCAAACACAAAGTTTTGGACATTGGTCATAGTCTTATATAAATAAATAAACGCAAGTAGGTATAAGACAGCGGTAGCTGGTCCGTCGTGTCCGGTTCCACTTTCGATTCACGAATCAAGGTCAGGCGGTAGAAATTTTACGCGCCTACCTCCGAGCCATCGCCTCTATACGTGCAGACACAATGTGTCGATAATGTGCGAAATGTATTGCTTACAAGGCGAAAAAATATAGGCAACTGGGTAAAGGAGTGTCGTTTATGGTGGATAGGTGTTTTCCAGGGCAACGGGCACTGTTGTATGGAAAGCATAGCCACGGCGGACACAGACGAAATCAACAGTTAGTACTTATTCAAATACGACAATGATCAACAATCTTATGTTTAAGAACTCTATTAAAAGTATGCTCATAAAAAAAGCATATTAAACAATTGAAGATTATATAAATGAATAAACAGCATGGATTTAACTCGTTCCAGCAATGCGCGAGACGGCAATTCAATCATGTACATAAATTATTGTAATTTTTAACAAGTATAAATTAAAAATTTAAAAAACCCCCGACATTCGCCATTTTGTCGTGGCGGCCATCTTGGATTTGTATAATCCTATTCTACTAGTCAAGATCTTTCATTTGATACCCATATTAAGAGAGTTGTGAAAAAATATGGAATCCGCCATTTTGTAGCGGTGGCCATCTTGGATCGATTTTCCTCAAACATAGCTAACAATACTCTCGACTAATTCACCTTTCAAACGAAAAAAAACACATTCAAATCGGTCCACCCGTTTGAGCGCCACAGGGGAACAGACAGACACACACACACACAGACACGTCAAACTTATAACACCCCGTCGTTTTTGCGTCGGGGGTTAAAAATAGACAGCGTATACGACCTATGATCACGTAACTCAACCGTGTGCTGTCTGCTGTATTAAACTATTTTTTTTTAAATATTTAATAACTTTTTTTTGACATTCGATTTCGATTTAAACATTTATAATTAGATATATTGAAAAGTTATATTATTGTCTTTAATTCAAAACTATTTTGGTTCATGTCCGCAAAGCGGGTCGGATTGTGGCAGTTTGTACCTTTAAATTGCTCGGGTCCTCTCAACTGTCTTCTGCTGGACCCACTTAGCTACGCTAACAATTAACATGCATGCTACAATCGAGAAATTTCTCGTCTAAAACATATTATAGAGATAAGAAGAGAAAATGAGTAGTCATAATTTTCTCGTGGGCAGTCACTTGAATTTCCACGCTAATCCTTCTTATGGTAAAATCATTCCCAAATGAAAATAATGAAAAAATATGGAACTTGTGGTATATAGGGTTGCATTTTAGTAGTGAATTTCGAATTTATTATTAAGTAGGTATAACTATTACGTTTCAAAAATAGGATCTTCATACATCCTGTTAACTCGACTGTCACTTTTCGAATAAATATTTTTCGAACCCAAAACCGAAATCAGGATTTATTATTTTTGGGGAGAGAAGTAAATATCCGAAGAGCAACTTATTTAATTAATTGACATTCAAAAAGTGTAGAGTGTATTTTAAATACAAATAAAAATAAATCTTTTTTAATATCAACATCGGTATTTTGCAGTAAAAAATGTAATTTATGAACCTCGGTTATATTTGTTCCTGTCCAATACTCAAATAACCAGTTTTTAATCGATGTAGGTACACAATTGTTAATTAAGTAAAAATACATGTTTTCGTGAATGGTTTATACCTACCTACCTATAAAGTTCTCAAATCTATACAATTTTATTTGATGAGTCAAGGTTTTTTTTGAAATAGGGGAGAGTCCGGCAGTACCGCCACCCTAAGGTTTATTTGGTATAAAATTAAAATCTCCAAAGTAATATGTTATATATTTGCTGATTTATGTAAAATAACTCATAATGTATAAATAAAAATAATGTAACATCAATATATTTGGAAAGAATCAAATTTATTAATAAAATCTAAAGACACTAAAAATTAATAGTAAAAAAATTGTCCTCCAGTACGGGCCAGAAACAAATACCATTTATACTAGGCAATAATTACATATTTTATTGGTTTAATAGTTCCAAAATGTTTGCGTAAGCCTTTTGCACCCAAATCTTGCAGTTTCCACACTGAATCCAATCCTCTTTATGAGATTCGAGGCACAGAGGGCATATTGTTTCTTCCTAAATCTTTCTTTGAAAAAGGAGCTAGTTTTCATTCTTTTTCCTGTCTTTTTTGTCGGTATCGTTGCCTGATAGCAAAACATCCTTGCCTTTTTTGTTAAGTTCTTTATCTTTAACCGTGAAAAGTTTACTAAAAGTTTGCTTATGGGCATTAGCCTATTGTCTAAATCCTTAATATGTTCTGCCAACACTTTTTCGTGTTCAGGCGAGAATGTGTCGTGGAAACGACCCATAGCAGGCTTAAAGCTTTATTATTTTTCTCTTTATAATTTTCAATAGCTTTAATTCTACATTTAAAGACATTCTTGGTACTTTGAATCTCAGCCTGACGCGCATTCATTAAAACTTTTCCACGGCTCTATGCATTATGGCAGGTTCCCAGGTGCGCTTCTTTGTCTTCCTTTCACGTCCACTGTCATCATCTAACATATTTATGTACCTATAAAGAAATTAAACCATTTAAAATAAACTCAACCAGTGGCCAGTACTGACGGACAATTTCGTGGCCCGTACTGGAGGAAGCGAAATAAAATTTCGAGATCGCTCAATTATAAAATGTTACGTATAAAGCATCAATTAAAACATTATTATTGTAGCTATATAAATAATAAATACATACCACGATTAACTATTGTCGATATATTCCAATAATATTCAATTATCACCCCCGGTACAATACTTGTGTAACGAATGTCACCGCGCGCAACGCAATTCTTTGCACTGACAGTTAGTCGGTAGCTGACAGGTCGCCCTCGTTTTGGGCATAGACTTGTCAAAGTGAACTACTTAAATGGAGCTAATGGTGTCAGCGTTAGCTGTTATATATTCTTAGAAATAGCAACTGGCCGGTACTGGATGCCGGCCCGTACTGCCGGACTCTCCCTTACCTGTTCTACACGCAGTTTTTTTGTCGATTCACATACGAACTTAATTATTGTAATCATCCTACTCATTTCTTAAAAAACCTACACATTTATTAAGTTATTCAATAGAGTCGTTATTTAAGATAGAACCTTATTAAATAACTTTTGTTGCGACTGATAAAAATAAAGTTTAAAAGTTTATTTTTTTTTAATTTTAAAAGAAGCTTTGTTATTTCTGTTCCTATTTCTGCACTCGATGGCGCTTACAACATTATCAATAGAATTTTAAAATACAATAAGAAATATCAAACTTTATGAAGCATTACTATTTTCTTTTTCCGTAAAATAAATATTATTACTATTTGTTTTTCCGTAAAATAAATACTTAATTAAAACGTGACTTTGGAACTACTATTTGAGTATCATCGTTGAGTATTCAAATGGCTGCTTATGTAAACTCACATCTGTCTTTTTTTTTGTCAGAGAGCAATATAACAAATATTACTAGAGTAGCATTGATTAGCAAAATGGACTCCACTCAAAGGCCATCGCACATCGTATCAACTCGACAGCACATCAACACCGTCACAACTCCAACTTTTCTGTAAACCCGCATCGTACAACGCATCCGCGTCATCAATAAGCCGTAGCTCAGCGATAAATCAGACCAACTTTTACAACCTGTAGTATTAGATTTGTTGCTCCATAGTTATTTATCTCGTGACTCAGGTGACCAAAAGGTCAAAAGGTTACGCGGATTCGAGATGACATTATTTGTGAAGACGTGAAGATTTGGAGGTCAGATGTAGAAAAATAGACATGACTCACGGATTTACATTGTAAAACTACACTGACTTTATACGAGTTTTTAGGTTAAAGCGATATATCTACATCTAAAATCGATCATAGAGTCAGATAAAACTATTAATGTAGCGATTTAGACTCTAGATGAGGGTTATGGACATAATAACAATTCTAGAGTCTCATATAAATTATGTATATAATAATAATATACGTCCTTCCGACCGAATTTCGGTCACGGCGGTCAATCTCAATAGAGGCGGAAATGAGCCAACTACATAGGAGATATTATAGAAAGCGAGTGCGCAAACATAGGTGCACTCTCTATTTCCTCACTCTCATAATCCGTTGGGATGCCAATACGATACGACCAGAGAGAGATCAAGCGGAATAACAACGGCTTTACGTGCTCTCCGAAGCACAGGGGTGTATCTAACACCGCCAACTTCCCAACTCTGAAATGGACTCTGGCTGCTTCTGATAAATTATTGACAGAAAACCCAACAAGTTTTTGTCACGACCTGGGACTCAAACCTGGGATCTCATGGTCTACAACCAAGTAGCCACTAGACCAACATTAGACCAATAAGGTAGTTAAATCTCGATTTTATCCATCGCATCAAGCTGCATCAGATACGTAAGAAACCCATTACCTTTCTCGCAGTAAAAGCGGTCGGAACATCGTCACTTTGTAAGAGGCAACTAACTGCTTAACGATCCATAAACCTATCTATTAAACAATAGAAAGTTATATCAATAATATCATCGCCAAGCTAATCGCGTCGCATCGGGTCGCGGAACTAGTTTCGCAAGAACTTAAAAAGGATCGAGAAAGTGAAGCTAGTAAGACATCCGCAGTTTTCTAAGTTGCAAATGATTTTTATATGTATACTTACCTAACGTATACGTACTTTCTTAATACGTCCGGGTATTTGATTAATTTAAGAGTTGATTTAATTTCAACTGGCTTCGCGATCGCATAGGTTTTAAAATCCTGCATAAATGTTTAATTTTCCTGTGTGCCTACGCATCTCTTCACTTCTGATTTGATCTCCGAGCATAGATCCCCTCTCTCCATCACCCGCTGAGACTTCTTGAAGCTTATGGTATAGTTAGAGTCCATGTTTCAAATCCGTATTTATCCGCTTCTGTCTTTAGGCACTGGGGAATTTAGGACGAGAATACATCTGGAAACTCCCCGAAAGCTGCTCAGTCAAGTTCACTTCTTTCTCAAAATTGAACGTGCCTAGCTGGACCGTGTGTCGAAGCTCGAATTCGACTATAATTTCCAGTGCCGAGTTTTCAATGGTAACTGGATGGAGCGGGACATTAGACCTGATTTTTGTCTTACTCATGTTCATTTTTAGGCCCACCTTGTAATAAATTCTGCTGAGGTCACTCAGCACCGTATCTCCCAGAGTCTTTGCCATAACGACTAAATCATCGGCAAACTGTAGGTGAGTGATGCACTCACCATTTATATCGATGCCAAGGCCGTTCCAGTCCAGAAGCTTAAAGACGGTTTCCAACGTTTTTAAACAGCTTCGGGGAGATAACATCTCCCTGACGCACTCCTCGCTGAACTTGGATTGGCCTCGTAGTCTGGTTCTGTATCTACCTATATGGAAAGACATGATAGAGTTTTCGTACAAACCTTTCAATAGGTACCTCTCAATACTTTACTATCTAATAATTTACTGAATATGCCCACTAACTAGAATAGAATATTAAAATATATCTTTGTCTATACATAGTTAGGAAATTAAAAACAGATTATAGGGTGCTACGAATGAGTTACCTCAGTAGTCCCTTACTTATCAACTTCAGGGTTATTTACTAAAGAGGTAGATATAATTTAACGAAGTTGTTTGGAATGTCGTATATTTTAACGGGCTTTTGATTTAATGAATGACGCAATTTGCATAGTATTTTGCTAAAGTCTAGCTTATTTTTGGATTTCTAGGGCATCTAACCTTAGTGAATATTAAATATTTAAGTGTGTCTTCTTTCGAATCTTTCGGAGTTCTGTCGCTAAAATACTTATATTTAGAATAAGTAGTATTAATTTTTTTCAAAAAGCGACTGTATGAAAAGCTAAGTGAAAAAAAAAATTGGTTGTCTGTAATGTTGGTTTACGGACGATAAAATATAACGTCATACAAAAACAAACAGAGATAGATGCGTCACAAGCCGAACGCTTAGTTCCGCTCTCGCTTGCACGCGGAACATGACGGATGAGTCATCCTTTTCTGTGCGTGTAGCCATTCATCGATTTATAAGACGTTATCACGTCAAAGGAAAAACAACACTTTGCCTATAATCATTGTATGCTTTAGGTTTAGACGAATCGATAGATAGATTTTTTTTTGCTAGGGAAAGCGGGCAACCGAGCAAGCGGGTCACCTGATGTTATGTGATTACCACCGCCCATGAACATTAGCAGCACCTGAGGAACCACTAATGCGTTGCCGGCTTTTGAGGAAGGGGACTGGCTCTTCAGCTCGCTGCCGGAACACACGGATGTTTTGCGGCAGATTACGGCTGAAGTGTGGTCGCTAGCCAGGCGGATCCGGGGTAGAATCCTACCACAAAGCGGTGATACCATCCAGATTAAGTTGTGTGGTATCAGGCACAACGACCCGTAAAGGGTACTGAGAGCGTCAGGGCCTCGTTAGCATATTGGCAGGGTGCACCGCGCGCAGGTGAGATTGACTTTGGCCACATAGGTGGAATTTGGGCCACTTACACCCCAAAATTTAACAAAACTTATCGAATTGTTATACCTTTTCACAGCTCTCAATTGATCTTGATGAAGTTTTACACAGACGCTTGCATTTGAAGGACATAGCTGATGTTTGCGGCTTCGTCCGCATACATTTACGAGTTTTAAGAGTGTTTTTTAATTATATGATAGGCTTACGCTTGACGACAATCATGCCTGGAGAGCAATGATGAGGTCTAAGTTGGGAAGCGCTTGCCTAGAAAATGCCTATTCACTCTTGTTTTAAAGGCGACCCCGTGAGAATTTCATGAAGTTTGTCAGTATTGATTTATGTACAAACATATCAATGGTTAATTCCTAAGTTAATTTACAAGATTTACAAGCGGATGTTGACACTGGAAGTATGTCAATTGAATTTGTAACCGGCCAGCTTACGGAACCAGCGATTCGAGCAAAAAAACGACGCTTTACTATTACACTAACTTCATTCCAACCGGACGCTCGGACCGGTCACCTGGCTCGTATATGGTATGCGCACACCATAGACCCAATATCTAGATGGATTACTGTGTTGTATGTAGGTAATGACACAGACTCAGTGGAAGATATAGACGGAGCTTTTGCAAACGCATGCGTACAATACAAAATATATTTTGTAGTGTGCTAGTTTTATGTTGATTCATCAGTTGAATTATTATGAGTTTGCATATCTCGACATAGTCTCGAGACACATAAACGTTAAAGTAAAATTGACATATTCTTGTTTTAAAGCTGAAGTTCGAAGCTGCAAACATTGCGGTTTGACAATGTGTAAAGTAAATTAGATATTTTCTTGTCTCTGCGGCGAATTCTTCATTGCTACGGGCCGTAACCCATTAATTGCATATTGTTAAGGATTTTCTTGGGATAATAATGCGTTGGATTGCCTTGAATCCTCCCGCATACGACCCGACTAAGAAAACTAGATTTACGCGATTGCATGCCTTCAATATCAATCAACTTTTACAAATTTTGTGTAACGTGACAATGCGCAGGCAACTCGTCATTAGAGATTGATTGATGATTTGATAATTCGTGATGGTTATCTTCTTAAATTGACAGATTATGCCAGCTCCAGTGGCCTCAGCTACTTATAATTAAGGTTAGGCTTAGGCTCTGAAGACATATAAATAACGTATAGAGTCGGATAGTTTGTGTCTATCTTTTACCGTTAGTCTATGGATTTTGCATACCTATAGGTAAGAAATACCTGTTACGAAAAGCTTTTTTATAGTGCGTATTGGAATCTACCAGAATACTTTCGATTATTTAAAAAAATGTTGTCTTAAGTTCTTGTATGCAAGTTTTCAACGTAAACAATTTTTTTAGATTGTTTTCGATTCCTGCAATTTCAAACATTGCAATTGCAACAATGGCTACCGTTTTATCTTTTTTTTTTCCGAAAAAACTTTTTGATAACGATATGATTATTTTATTCATTTGTCAAAATCGATCATACTACAGCACTATCAAAAGTGTAAAGTAGACTTTTGCCACACAGTTGATCACATAAAAAATTGCTTGTCTCTAAAGTCGGTTTATGGACGATAATTTTACGTGATAACGTCATAAGAAAACAAAGAGAGATAGGTGCGATTGTTTATTTAATTTTTTTTTTCTTTTTTTGTTTCAGGTAAACGGATGTGGCCCTGGGAGTAAATATGAAATCAGGTGTACCTGCTCAGAATGTTAGAAATAAATTTCGACCTTGTTCTAAATTTCTTTGTATGTAAAAGCTAGATCTAGGTATTCAATGGGCCGGGTATGATCTTAAACAAGTATAAATTAAAAATTTAAAAAACCCCCGACATTCGCCATTTTGTGGTGGCGGCATAGTGCTATTCTACTAGTCAAGCCCTTTCATTTGATACCCATATTGAGGACGTTGTGATAAAATATGTAATCCGCCATTTTGTAGCGGCGGCCATTTTGGATCGATTTTCATCAAACATAGCTCACCACAACACTCTCGACTAATTTACCTTTCAAACAAAAAACCGCATTCAAATCAGTTCATCCGCATGAGCGCTACAGGGGAACAGACACACACACAGGCACACACAAACACACACACACACCCAAACTCACACACACACACACACAAACACACACAAACACACACACACACAAACACACACACACAGACACCCCGTCGCAACCCCCGTCAAACTTATAACACCACGTCGTTTTGCGTCAGGGGTTAAAAAACAGAAAAGACTATAAAGTTTTTGAGAATAGTACTTATCTATCATAAATTATGTTTACGGTCACAACTAACTTAAGGTAGATTTATGTTACATAAATAAAATTGACGAACGCTATCTTTAACTCGAAACTCAAGACTCACGATAGCTAAAACAAAATTCTAGAAAAATAATATTTTACTTAAACGTTTCATGAAGAGTAAAAGCTGATTCTACTTCCTAGACTAGTTAAAATAACGGTGTACTACTCAACACCATAAAGAAATACATATTGAGGTGGGACTAGTAATACACGTCAATTATCGATATATTTTGCATTGTTTGCTAAAATAGCTAGTCAATGGAAAGAAAAAACGTCCGAATATTGTCAAGTTTGTGCAAGAACTAGAAATAACGATAGTAGAACCTACGACCATTTTGATTTAAATCTGACCGTTCATTCTTGAGCAATAATGTTCCGAAGTTGATAATAAAAACTATAAATCAAAAAAATACTTAAACATTTTTTTAAATCCAAAATATAATGAACGTGAAATTCGTGACCAGATTTATGTACTTTCAATGTCATTTTTGTTGTTCAGAAAATACCTACAACGAAAACGCTTAGGCGAAGATCAGTGAACCCCACGATTGGTAATGTTATTGAGAATAGACTTCAAAATCAAGCTTTTATAATAGTATCCTACATAATATTATCCCTTTAAGAAAAAAAAAAAAGAAATCACTGTAGGTACCTGAACCTGATTGAAGCTAGTCAAAGTCATCGTCGTCACTTATAAAACTTAAAGGCCAATCTGCAGCACGAAATTAATCTATATCGATAAGAATGTTTGAATGTAGAGTCGCATCACTAAATGAACTTAGAACAATGGCTGATTACGAGTGCCGTAGTGTAACAAACGTAGCGTATCCGAAATACACGTGGACAGTGACAATGGATTTTGAAGTCCCTAATTAAATACATATGTTTAACATGGTACAGCAATGTTGATTCTGATTGGTAACTGAATACTTACCAATCGAAGTATGTATCAAAATACATACTTTGAATAGTCTAGTCTAGTCTAGTCTAATATATCCTTAATGAATAATTAATCTTGGAGATAAACAGTTATTTAGTAAAAATTGATTTAACGGAACCTAATTATTATTAACTTACTTTATACCTAAAATTGTCTTAGTTTTAAACTCTAAGTCACCTTTGTATTCTATTTTTTTGAGGATTTTTGATCATTTTTCTTCCTATGAAATCAACGATTTTAATCAAATTTTATTAAGCATTTTATAGTAAGGCGAGTAGGTACTTCCATTGTTTGTTTTTTCAATTTCTTTTTGTTGAACTACTTCACAAAATTCTGAAACAAAATCTAAAAATTGAGACTTGAAATAACAAACTGAGAATAATAAATATTAAAGAATACTCTGGACAGGCGCTGATTGATATATGGGAAACCTATGGGCCCATTCTGTCCAAAATAAAAAGAAATTAAAAAGAGGAGGAATGCCTTTGCCCAGCTGTGGGATGACAATAACTGAAGAATGTGAAAACTTTAATCACAGTAGGTACACAGATACAACCAGTAGTGAAACTACGTACAAACGTTCGAAACGGCTCACTCACACAAACATGCGCATCGACGAGACCATTTTGCGGCACTCGCTACTGACATCCACGCGAAATCCCGGTAGGGGTCTCGTCCATGCGCATGTTTGTGTGAGTGAGCCGTTTCGAACGTTTGTAGGTAGTTTCACTACTGGTTGTATCTGTGTACTGTGCTTTAATGAACCTCAGGATAATCTTAATTTCTCTCGAATCATGGTCACCATACAGATGCACTGTGTTACGCGGTCGCTCCCATGACCCAATGGGGGCGCATAAAAACCCCGCCCCGGTTCACAATACGCAAACTACGGTGTGTTACACATACGATCGACAAATAATTGGGTGCAGTTAAATCGATTAACCACCATCGATCGAGAATCGATTGATGCAAAACCCCTGCCAGAGAAGTGAGACAAGTTTTGGATACTGTTTTGAAGACGTTAAGATGTCAAAGTGAAATCTTTGTGCACACGCTTTAACTATAGGTACCTTGCCGTCGATTGAAGGTAAACTTCTGCCAAACAAGTGAGCAAAGTTTTGAATACTCGTTTGAAGATTCTGAAATGACAAAGTGCATTTTTTGCCCACAAGCGTTAAATATACCTACCTGGTCACACATTGCAAAGTAAACTATATTTGCCATACATCGCGAAGTCTTTGCTTCATGTTATGATTGGCTGCGCCGGTTTTAGATTGTGATCTATCAACCTCTCCGCCATAAGATCACAAAATTATTTTTAGGCAGTTAAATTCACTAATACCATAGATCTATGGGATTCCGTTAGGTATCGACGCGCTGATGAAAATAATTTTCTCACTCGAAAATCCTATATTATTTCTTAGTCAGTAAATACATAATCATACAGTATTAAAAAGGAATCAATCTGTATCCTAATATCCTAATAATAGTATCCTACATATTATCCTTCACTAGGAAACGTTTTAAATTACAAATATTTAACGAGCGTGAAAAATTTAAGTTGATATTTGAATAACTAAAAAAATAGCGATTGTTTTGTACAAAAAGCTGATAAAAATTAACATATTACATTATTAATAAATAAAAATATAAATCATCGGTCTAATCGTATGCTTAGTATAATTACTTTGACTGTTAAACAAAATTCAACAAAGCAGAATTAGGTCTGTGAGTAATAAATTAGTTTACAATCATTTATTTAATAAATTATAACTGATATTTGAATTTCAAAACCGAATGACATTCACTGAGAGTTCTTTACTGTGATTTATCTATTATATTATACAGGTTGATTTTATTTTTTAATTTGTAAAAGTATATGATGAGGAAACGGAAGCGAATGCCCGTCGCTATTATTCAGTCGTTATCAATAATAACAAGGGTGTTACGAATTTTTTATGACTTCCTTCTAAGGTTACGTTGGCTTAAGCCTCATAATCACAACCACCTACAGCCCTCCTAACGTCTCAACTGCTGGGCAAAGGACGCCTTTCTTATAATATACCAAACCGGGACCGACGGCTTAACGTAGGTACCCTCCGAGGCACGGGGGTGCAAATCTTAGACTGCATCATCACTTAACATCAGGTGAGATTGCAGTCAAAGGCTAACTTGTAGTTGAATAAAAATAAAACTACCAACTCAGCTCCGGGTTGGCACTCAGAATTTCTTGACAGAAAAACGCAATATCTAAACAATTTTGGCCCGACCCGAAAATCGAACCCAATACCTCGTGATCCGCAGTTAAACATGCTGAGTTCCAGTTAAAAATAGAGTTTCCAGTTAAAATTGCTTTAGAACTGCAATAGATTTCAGTTTAGTGGTTTTTCCGAAATCCAAAATGTATTTTTTATTCATTTGTACAAACAGACCATAATTTAAATTTAATATTAATTATTAATATGTCGGCTCGTTGATATTGTATTGCAAATAATTGAACATTACGTCATTCTCCCTACCGACATTCTTACCAAGAGAGAGAGCGGTAGCGCGTGTGACACATTCCGATCTGGGCTCTCGACGAGAGCGCTGCTTCGTTCGTGCGGTGTACTGTGTTATATAGGTTGTGTTGTACAAAGTAGGTGGTATCGTGCGGTGTGTGTCGTGTAGATTAGATTGGTCGGAAGTGGTTCGGTTGCAGGGGAGGAGGAGACCGAACTAGGTAGGCGTAGGGTTAGTCAGTTAGTGTGTCAGTTAATGAGAAGGCTTCTCAATTAGGCCCGTACCCATGTGACGCCCACAGCAAAGTAATTCGATCTACCCTGATAATGAATAATGATAATACTAGAATAGCCTTCTGATGTCGTCTGCTGGTCCATCTCTGGTCATCGCTGGCGATATCAGAAGTGGGATCTGAAGGGCAAATTGATGAGCCGGAGCCTTTAACTGCATTTGCGTCTATCGGTCTCCTTCGTGGTACCAAAGCTTTGTTGAACCGGTGTTGAGTGCGAGTCATTTTCATTTTGTTAAGATTTCGGTGTCGCGATTCTTTGCGTTAAAGAAAGTATTGCGAATAGGTTATCGAGTGTGCGTTATAATAAAATCGTTAACATTACCGGTATTGAAAATTCAAGTGTTAATAGTACCTTGCAAATTTTATGTGAAATTTTTAATTGATGGACACACCCACTTTACAAATTTTTGTTTCAGTTTAGTTTAGATGAGTTTTTGCGTTAAGTCGTGATATTTTAAAGGCAGGTTGTGCAATGACTGCGGATACTTTTTCTATTTCAAAGTGTAAAATAGTTTTCGGATATTGATACGGATATACCAGATGAGGATAAACCGCGACTATTGTCATTGCTTAACGAAAACTCGGATTTCTCGATTAACGGATTACCGCGTTTAAGGGTCACAACCGGAAAACTTAAGATTAGTTTAGTTGAATCCTCGTAAAACGGTTTAGCGTCATATGCACCGCCTTTGATTTACGGCAGGTGGTTCGTGATAAAATTAGCGAGATGTTATATGCGGGTAACCGACCCAAATGGAAATGTGAACTCAATTGTTCACCTTTTTCTAGGAATTTTTAGTTAATAAAAGCGTGACGGTACTGAGCGATTGTGTGTGGGTTTCCGAGAATTGATCGGCCACACTGTTACCGATTGTATCGGATCAAATTGCGCGTTTATGTGGTGTTAACTATAACTAGTGTTTAGATTAGAAACCGAGATAGTTTCAGGGGCCTGGCGGGCTGCCTAAGTTTTTGAGGGCTTTTTGAAGTAGGGCTGGCGATCTCGGGTATACCGATTGCTGAGGATAATTAATAGTCGCTCGAGGACGATCGAATGTCAGGGTTGGCCGTGAAGGCTGGCGAGCTGTATGTCGATAACAACGGACAGCGCTAAGCTGATAACAAAAACCAACTAACAAAAAAAAAAAAACAAAAAAAAAAAATCGTGATTAATTGAAAGTAAAGTTCTACAAATACTCGCAGAATAATTAAATACCCGCTATTGAGATGAGTGATTAGTTTGACAAATGGTTTTGGTTGCTAACCAAATTCTGTTGTCCAGGTACCTTCATGGATGTTCAAAAGTAAGCAAGTTCGAAACGTGGTTGTGATAAAGCCGTAAAGAGGTTGTAGTTCTTAAAATGGTTCATCAAGATGATGATATGATAAATGATAAATGGTTTGCACGATTGGAACTAAAGAAATAGGATTGCGTTTACGGGAAGTAGTTTTTGATCAGTTATGTTAAAAAGTTAGACGCCGCCGAGTTTCTTACTGGTTCTTCTCGCTAGGTTGCGGCATTCCGAACCAGTGGTAGATTCATTTTAGTTTGAAACTGTAATTGTAAAAGTAACTTTAACCGTGATATTTGATTGAGGGTTTGCGATAGCAATTGCACCCTAATCAGATAAGTGTTGCCATTTTCGGGACTTGGCAGGGAAAATGACGAGTGCGTGTGTGATGTAGTTAATTAAATGGACTGGCCTATATATGGGTCGACGTTCTTGAGCAGATCTTGAGCAGAGACTGTGATTATTATTTTGACTATGACAATGACTTTGGCCTTTGTTATTGGAGGGCGAGTGAATAGTCTAAGGAGCTGGCTCATGCGGGTTGAGGTTCCAGATCACTTCATTTACGGCAGTGTGTGAACGTGTGACGTTCGTTGTTGGTGTGAGCTAGGTGATGAGTGAATGGTCTAAGGAACTGACTCATGCGGGTCGAGGTTCCGGATCACTTCATTCGTGACAGCGTGTAAACGTGTGTTACAAGTGGGAAGGGCGCTGACTAGTTGTGTGTGTTTCATGTTGTCTATCCTGGGCTTTGGTGGTGACATCCGGGTCATACACACTATTTGTGTTGATTGAAAGGATTCACTAGTGCCTCCCAGATGAGTTCCGGAGTCTATCCTGGTAAGAGTGTCGTCCGGGCCAGACTCGTAGGAGTTGGTTGAAGGGACACACTCCTTCCAGATGTTGTGTTATAGTAAGTTACTGAGTCTATCCTGGTAAGAGTGTCGTCCGGGCCAGACTCGTGGGAGTTGGTTGAAGGGACACACTCCTTCCAGATGTTGTGTTATAGTAAGTTCCTGAGTCGATCCTGGTAAGAGTGTCGTCCGGGCCAGGCTCAAGGGAGTTGGTTGAAAGGACACACTCCTTCCAGATGTGTATTGCGATTGACAGCTGAAGTGATGACTGACAATTGACAGATTGAAGTACTGACTGGTTGGGTGTTATATTAAGTTCCTGAGTCTATCCTGGTAAGGAAGTGTCGTCCGGGCCAGACTCAAGGGAGGTGGTTGAAAGGACACACTCCTTCCAGATGTGTATTGTGATTGACAGCTGAGGTGATGACTAGCAATTGACAGATGGTTGGGTTGGGTCTGTTGTACGTCATCACATGAGGTGGTGGTTGGTTGATGCGATTGACAGCTGATGTGATGATTGACAATTAATGCATGACAGACGGAGGTGACCTAGAAGCAGTGAAGTGTCAGGGATGGGCGAGCGTATTTAGAGGTGTACTTCACCTGTGTGTTGTTCTTTGTAGACATCCTTGGACGCTGGCAGTCGCACGGGGACGTGCGAATGTCAGTATGGCCGTGTCGGCTCGTTGATATTGTATTGCAAATAATTGAACATTACGTCATTCTCCCTACCGACATTCTTACCAAGAGAGAGAGCGGTAGCGCGTGTGACACATTCCGATCTGGGCTCTCGACGAGAGCGCTGCTTCGTTCGTGCGGTGTACTGTGTTATATAGGTTGTGTTGTACAAAGTAGGTGGTATCGTGCGGTGTGTGTCGTGTAGATTAGATTGGTCGGAAGTGGTTCGGTTGCAGGGGAGGAGGAGACCGAACTAGGTAGGCGTAGGGTTAGTCAGTTAGTGTGTCAGTTAATGAGAAGGCTTCTCAATTAGGCCCGTACCCATGTGACGCCCACAGCAAAGTAATTCGATCTACCCTGATAATGAATAATGATAATACTAGAATAGCCTTCTGATGTCGTCTGCTGGTCCATCTCTGGTCATCACTGGCGACAAATATATAGTAGAGATGATTTACTTTACCGACTGAGAAAAAACGTTTTTGTTAGCCTGGCAATATAAACAAGCTGTGATAGCCTAGTGGTTACGACGACCGACTTCTAAGCGGAGGTCGTGGGTTCGATCCCGGAGCACGCTGCACCTCTAACTTTTCGGAGTTATGTGCGTTTTAAGTATTTAAATATCACTTGCTTTAATGGTGAAGGAAAACATCGTAAGGAAACCTGCATGCCCGAGAGTTCTCCATAACGTTCTCAAAGGTGTGTGAAGTCTGCCAATCCGCTTGGCCAGCGTGGTAGACTATGGCCAAAACCCTTCTCACTCTGAGAGGAGACCCGTGCTCTGTAGTGAGCCGGTAATGGGTTGATCATGATGATGATGATGATGTTAGCCTGGCAATAGGTACACGTCAGATTTTTCCATCCGATAGTAGGATCAGATAGTCTGATCCGGCTATCGGAAGGAAAAATCTTGTAAAATTTTGTATGAAAGTGTTACGGTCGTAATGGTTATCAAAATTCAAATGCCAAAATTTTAAATTTTTGGGTGTATGCCCCGTTGACCAACCGGCCTGACCAACCAGTTGGTCAAAGGGGAATTCGTACCTATTTCTCCTTTGACCAACTGCGGTAGGGTAAGAATTAAATGTCGATACATTATATCGATACATACATTAAAAAAGTTAAATTTTCATAGCGCTTTAATAAAAAACAATTATTATAAAATAGAGAATGCTATACTATAGTATATAATAACTATTATACCTATATTTCACTTTATAAAAAAAGTTGTTTTTAATTTACAGAACAAATCAATTAATTCTTTAAAAAAACTTGAGTTTAACGTAACCAAAATAATCTCACTTCAATTTGTTTGTCAAAATCTCATAGCAATCTCACGTCAAAATACATTTTACCAAATCCGGCCAAGTGCGAGTCAGACTCGCGCACGAAGTGTTCCGTACCATTATCTATAAAAACGGCAAAAAAAATCATGTCTGTTGTATGGGAGCCCCCCTTAAATATTTGTTTTATTTTAATTTAATTATTTATTTTTAAAGTATAAATATATGTATAATTCAATATTCTGTGAACATTCCAAGCATCTACCAGTTGCCGTTATCAATATCGAGCAAAAAAGAGGAAAAAATCACTTTTGTGATTTTATTCTGTTTATTTTATTGTTCTTTAGTATTTGTTATCATAGCGGCAACAGGAATACATCATCTATGAAAATTTCAACTGTCTAGCTATCGCGGTTCATGATAAACAGCCTAGTGACAGACGGACAGACGGACGGACAGCGAAGTTTTAGTAATAGGGTCCCGTTTTTACTCTTTGGGTACGGAACCCTAAAAACTGCTCAATAAGGGCTTAATACCGTAAAGCTATCTTGCTTTAACAGTATAAATACCATTATTGTTACATCTGGGAGTCCTCACACACACACACACACACACACATACGCACGCACGGCACGCACGCACGGATGCACACAGACACACACACACGCACACACACACACACACATACGCACGCATGCACGCACGCACACACACACACACACACACACACAAACACGCACGCACGCACGCACATACACACACACACACACACACACACACACACACACACGCACGCACGCACGCACGCAAACTGTCACCTTTATAATATTACTGTGATTATCGTAACATTAGTGTGATTAATACATGTGTGGTATGTATTTGTTTTGTATTTTTCTGTTTACCTATTTACATATGTATGTATCGATACAATGTATCGACATTTAATTCTTACCCTACCGCAGTTGGTCAAAGGGGAAATACGAATTCCCCTTTGACCAACTGGTTGGTCTGGCCGGTTGGTCAACGGGGCATACACCAATTTTTGTAGGTACTAATTTTCGTTATGCTTATGACTGAACTGATTTTGACAAGACTTTTTGTACTTATTACATTCTACTATTTTCTTCTGCATTTCGCAGTTATAAAAATAATCTACACTTCTGATAATTACATAAAAACAGGATCAGGAATATTAACAAGTCAAAACTAAAATCAACCTGTACATTATGTACATGAAGCATTACGTTACAGACACCAATACCGCTAGAGGTGAGTATTGCTCTTACATAACATCTAATCGGGTTCTTATATAAACTGTGACAGACAGACCGACATAGTTCAGCTATTTGTCTAACCTATCCGACTAATGCCTTATTGATTTTTACTAAAATATACCAACTTCTAAGCCCTCATACGCATTAGCGGTCAACGGCGTACGCGGCTGACCGCGCGGCTAGCCTCTTCATAGAATTTCGTCGCGGTTTAGTGCGTACAAAATGAGCGGTTGCATATAAAAATATAAAAGCGGCCAGCCGCGCGGTCAGCCGCGTACGCGGTTGACCGCTAATGCGTATGAGGGCTAAGGGTCCCAGTCAGTGTCACATCCAGGTGGTTAACTTTCGATTTAGAGTTTGCTTAGGGCCTATTCAGTTATAGTAAAGTATCATGGAGTCACTTCCGATTTGTAGCTAACCTAACGTTACTTAACTTACTTTAGGTACATTAATTAAAAGGCCGATTCGCACATATCAGTGAAACATCAGTGCCGGCGCAGTTCCGGCACAGTGAATAATATGTCATTCTCTATGAAGTTGTGAACTGACACTGCGTGGTCACTGCATCGTCACTGATATAGACAGGTATGAAAGAATTTTTTTCCTGTGCCGGAACTGTGCCGGCACTGATGCTACACTGATATGTGCGAATCGGGTTTTGCCCATCGCTTGTACGCGTTTTTTTGCAAGAAGTGATCAGTTAAATCTTTTAAAATAAAATAAGGAAAATAGTTCATATTCACGATAATATTGCCTATATGCTCTTCGATGGACATCTCAAATTAATTATCCTATCTATTTTTATTTTTTTATAAATTTTTGTCTTCATTTAAAAGTACTTAATTATTTTGCTTCATCAACTCATAACAGATCTAAATCCATACATATCGAATAAATAAAATAAACTATAACCTTAACAAAACACATATTTAAGTGGAACATATAACAGTAAACAGATTAGCCTGTCCTTCTATAACGCCTTACGCCAACGCATATCGAGTTTGGTAATGTAAACGGTGACCACTGACCATGTCTTGTGTTTCCTTGTTCATTATAAATTCCATTTATTTATTCCAATATAGTTGAGTTTCATTAGTTACACATAAAATTCAAAAATATAAAAATTACAAAATTCCGACCGTTCCAATCCAATTCCCATATTGCTTTGCCAACGTGGACAGAAAAAATTAAAAAAGAAAATGAATGGCCTTTTGAAGGCAACGCATTGAAAAATGTTACGACGTATTGACAAATAATTTTATGTCAGTGTACACATAAAATGCTTAAGTGAGCTTTGAAAACCTCAGAAGTCAGTAAATATCTTCGCGCAACAATTGCCAACCATACGTCTATTTAGCAAAAGCGACTTTATTTACTCTATGGATTGCAACCGTTTGCAGCGTTAGTCGCTTTGTTATTCAATATTTATAGAAAATGTACCCGTTTAAAAACATATAAATCATAGAGCTTAGCATAAATTCCAGCGTCCAGCTCAACCTTGTCACACTGGTGCCAGTCAACTATTACCACTTTGCCAGCCTTGAACCTGTTTTCAAAATGGCGTCTATCAATAATTCATTGTCGCCCCCGTTCAATTAAACAAACGTTATGATAGCCCAGAATTTTTACAATGACTTAGGAATTTGCATTTAAAATACGAGTTTCGAAATATGAAACCTAACCTAAGATAATCTTAAGCCTCCTCTTCACAATCGGCGACTGTAGACGATTACACGCGTGCACGATCGTGTGGAGGGCTTATCGCCTGTAGTCGCCGATCATCACCGCTACAATCGTCAGCAATCGTGACGATCGGCGACTTGTCGGTTTTCGGGCACGCATCAAAGGGAATTCACGCCGCCTAGATATAATAATAATAATAATAATAATAATAATGTTCTTTAATTCAGGCAAAATATACCCATATTTACAAAAGTCAAATAAGTACTATAACAAATAAAATTAAAAAATTAAAAATATACATTCTAAAATAGAAATAAAAATAAAAATAAATACAATTAATGTATTATTGTCTATTACTTATTCCCATCTCTATTTTCGATTCGCACCGCGATGCTGCGTCAACCAATACCGGAAAGTGGCAACATCCAAGTGCTCATACATCGTTCGAAGAATTTCATTATTAGAGTGACGTAGTCGCTCCCAAAAGGAAGCTATTCTGGAACGTATTATTGCGAAGAAGTCGGGCATTCTTGCCGATGCGAACATGTTCGACGCACTACTAAATCGCGGTAGCTTCATCAGGATGCGGTAGGCATCATTGTACTGCACCCTGATGGCACTATACGAGCGTCTTGTGTAGTTAAGCCAGAGTTGACAAGTATAAAGGTTTTGACAGAACGCTCTGAAAAGAGTGTTCTTTACTTGTTCATTGCAGCGGAAAAACCTACGCGCAATCATGTTGCATCTTACGGCAAGCGCCCTCCTCTCGCGCTCGATATCTTTATCGTCACTGAGGTTCTCCGTCAAGATGTGACCGAGATACTTGAATGTCGCCACCCTCCGTATTTCCACACCATTCATATACACCGGCGGGACACTGTCCGGACCCTTTCGACACTTAAAAACCATCATTTCAGTTTTGGAGACGTTATATTTAAGTCCATGACTTAAAGCGTATTTTTCACAAATACTTAGCAGCTTCCGTAACCCCTTGATAGAGGGACTGAGCAGCACCATATCGTCAGCGTAACTTAAATTGTTAATACAAACTCCGCCGACATGACAACCGATTTTGGTGCTTCTCAGCTCCTCTATCAAGCTGTTCATATAAATGTTGAAAAGGTCCGGCGATGTCAGACCACCTTGGCGTACACCACATTCTAACCTATAATCGTTAGAAAGTGTGTCGCCCCATTTTACTTTGTTGCTTTGGTTCTCGTACCAATATCTCAAAAGATTTATAACATTAGATGGCACTTTATGTGTATTGAGTTTTGACCATAGCAAATTATAATTTACCAGGTCAAAAGCTCGGCTCAGGTCCAAAAAACAAGCATAGATACTAGTGTCTCTGTTAGTATAATATTTAACTGTATTTTTTAGACTGAAAATAGCAGAATCGGTTGAGACATTGGCACGAAAACCAAATTGCGCATCATCGATAATGACATTTTTCATAAGAAACGGATGTAAAAGTCTTTCAAGTATTTTGCCAATTATTGTACCCAGTGATATGGGTCTATAATTGTTTAATTTGGACAAATCCCCAGTTTTGTTTTTGGGGATTGGAACTACCACGGTCTTCATAAGATTCTTAGGTAAGTAATTAAATTTAATACATAAATTGAACAGTGTACATAGAACTTTACTAATATCCTCGCTAGCATAGATCATATGCTCGACACTCAATCCATCGTGACCCGCAGACTTCCCACGCGTCATTTTTCTAATCACGTCAACAACGTCCTTAGGTGAGAATTGTAGGTTCTCAGTCTGTGGGTCCGACGGGAAAGTGTCGTACTTGTTATTGTTATGCTCCACTCCTTTAACGTTAAGTGGTTTTACCTTAAAATGATTAGCAAATAATTCCGAAATTTTCCTCTGTTCGACTGTATTTTCTACACTATGTGGCAACCGAGGTTTATTCTGCAGCGTCTTTGTTGCTTGCCAAAATTTTGGGAAGTTTTTATCTGCTCTATGTGCAGCTAAAATATTCATTCTAATTTGGTCTTGGTTGTTCTGGCACCATTTAAGTTGACTTTTAAATTTTCTACGACTATTAACCATATTACTGTAGACAGGACCAGCTGTCGGCCTGCCACTCTCCAGCCAACTTGAGTAATAAAGTCGAGCTATTTTGTGACTTTGACTAACGTGGTAGTTCCAACCCACCACTTGTTTCCGTTTCCTATTAGCATCGCAGTGCGAATCGAAACTTAATATAGCTGCTTTTCTTAAAGTACTTACAATTTCATCATAATAATTATCTATTAAAAATAAGTGTTTAGTGCAAGTAAAATTATCACAGTTTAAGCATTGACTAGAAAATTTAACATTTTTTAGATTATCACAGCAATATTTATTGTAAATATTAATCTGATGAGGAATTCGTTGACCCCATTTAACTTTATTTGCTAAGCTTCTGTGGTCATTAATAATTTTACTTACAACTATGTCTAAGTTGCATGTAATTATAAGTGGCAGGTGGTCCGACCACCCCACGTCATAAACTACGTTCACATCTGTGACTGTTTTTCTCGCAGCACTTGTCCCTATGCAATGGTCGAGCCACCGCGTCACGCCACTGGCATCACTAATATATGTATATGTAGATGAGTTCTTACCTAAAAACTCATAGTCCACACACTCTAAGGAATGCTCCGCACAAAACAAAGTCAGCTCATCACCAAACTTGGAGATGCAATGGGCATTGAAATCTCCTAAAGCGAACGCTGTTTCCGTTTCGCTGTCATCGATAATGGCCATTATATTTGCAAGATTGGTAGTGAATTCGGTCAAGTTTTCTTCCGCGTCCGTAGGCATATAAACATTAATAAGGAGTAACTGGCGCTGATTGCCCAGCTCTAGTCGTACCGCTGCTAACCTATCCGTAGGGCAGTCCACTATAGAAGCACTAGGAAAAACAGATTTTCGCCATAACAGAGCTAGGCCTCCATACGGTCGCCCCCGCAATACGCCAGCCGCAGTGTCAACTGATGATTTCGCGTAACAATCAAAGTTGTCGTCAATTTTATGTATATAGTCAAGATCGTGTGGGAGGAGCCACGTCTCCTGAAGGGCTACGATGTCCGCCTCCCGACACAAGGAACGGACATGCTCTACAGAACGCTTAATCGAACGACAGTTAAATGAGACCATTTTAATATTACTTAAAGTTGACTTTATATCATTAATATTTGTTTGGTGTAATATCATTGTCTGGTGTGTTTAGTGGCGGTATTCGTAAATCTTTCTTTATATCTTCTAAACACCAAACCAGCTGGCCAAAACGTTCCATCTAAAAAGGTCTCCAGTCTGCTGGCAGGTATAGTAACTTTAAACGAATTAAAAGACATTTCGTTATTTTGTTTAAGTTGTTCGACACGGATGCAGCGTTCCCCTCTGTCTGAAATATGCTCCAAGATATCATTCACTGTAACCGATTTCTTCGCTCGCGATACATATATGGAGCACTGGGAGTCAGCTACTTGTATTCTGCACTCTGTATCCGAAGTGCCACGCATATTTTTTGACTTACGTTTCCTATTTCGCACAACAGTGAATGAATCAGCCTTATTTTCCGGCGGTAGTTCAGTATTTTTACTCGATGTCTCGCACGTCGGCACTAAGTTAGTATTTAGTGCTAAGCCAGGTTGACCCGAACGCACGCCTTGCATACGTGCGCTTGTCGCTCGGCGCGGATGATTGGACTTGAATACGATGTCGCGATAACTTGGCGTATGCACATCTACTTCAGCGACGTTCGTATGTGTGCGTGCAGGCGATGGTACCGCTACAGGCTGAAGCGTTTTAGATGGCGACGTGGAATTAGTTATCTCGAGTGATGACGATGTCCGGGGAGTACTATTATTAATCTCTTTACGCTCTTGACACGACGTACGAATTTCCTGAAGTTCGGTAATGAATTGCGTTTTGAGTTCCATGAGCTCAGTTTTCATAATCGACATAATATCTTTTAATAGTCGAGTGACGTCCACGCTATCAAATGATACAGGAGGGAGCCGATTAAGATCCCGTGCAACGAAATCCGGTAAACTATTTGGGTCCACTTCCTTCAACAGCTTGATTACATCTTTGATACATTTCTTCTTTTTGTCGTCACCTTTTCGCTGAATGTTTCTCAAGTCGTGGGTGCATGCACTGTATAGGGTACTTTTGCCTTTTTCTACTTCCACATCGGTATAATTAGTAGCACAGATTTGTATGATACTAAGCTCATCCAAAATATCTATTTTGTTCTGTACGAAGCACAGAAACTCGTCAACAATGATTTGGCCCGCCATCGCTTATGGATTGGACCATACGTCAAAAATACGTCAGAAATGCATTTTTATCGGCGATCACTATGCGTATGCACTGCACTGCGACAGATACGAACACGACCAATCGTCACCACGCGACGCGCCGGACTGATGATATAGTTCGCGACAAAGTAGTTAAAGGCAAATAAGGCGACAAGGCAAGGAACTAATAGACGCATGCGGGGAACGCGAGCGGTCACCTGGACCTTATACGTCGCCCACACTTCCTTTGCGTTACTATTAATTAAGTATCTATACCTATCCATAAGTCTTAATACCAGATTTCTGACACACAAATTTTCGAATTTGATCACGTTGCAGATACTAAATTCATTCTATTTGGCTTTTAAATGACTAATCAAACCAAATCGCTAATGTATGTTAGGATTGTGAATGATTTGCGACTGATTCACTGATTTCATAAATGAAATCAATTTTTTTTAGCCACCGGCTTTTCATCTTCTTGGTGATGCGGCTATGCAAGATAGGTCCAGGTGTACAGCCAGCGAATGAACGTATCGTTTTAGTTACCGTACATAAGCATTTTCTAGGCAAGCGCGTACCAACTTAGACCTCATCATTGCTTTCCAGGCATGACTGTCGTCAAGCGTAAACCAATAAAAAAAAGCCGTCGGTTAACGTATGATAAATTAGCTATTCGTTTAATAAAATAAAATAATTTAACTATTCATAATTAAATGATTTAATTATCATTTTTCATTACACAAAGTTATACTTAAACTAAATAACCATCCATTCATTAAGCTATTGTGTTGTATTTACTATTTAGCGCATAAATTACAAACTATGAATATGTATTCGAGATAATGTACGTGTGAAGCTTCAGTGATAGCGATTTCATAAGCGGAAAGATGTCGCTAAAATGTTAAAGCAAATGATAAAATGCGATCAAGTTAAGAATAGAATATCAAACTGCCATTTCCTGTCTTGCTGTCTGTCTTGTTCAGTATAAGACGCACAAGAGAAAGACAGAATTAGAAAATGGTCTAACATTTCTATTGTGAATTCTAATCTTGATAGTAGGTATTATTGTTATATTAATTTAATTTTCCGTATGTAGATTGACATTAGATTTTTGAAAATAAAGGTCAAATCGGTACTTAATCTAACATAATAACATAAGTAACGACTTTATTTTGATTTATTTAAGCAATCAAGTAAAATATTATTTGTACTTGATAGATTTTAATGTCAAAATCGTTTAACCAATTTATGATGTAATTAATTTTGAAAATATCTAAGTCTAGGCAAACCACCAATCAAATTGCCTATTCAGTGACCCTATTTTATTGGTAAACAGCTGTTGTTAAATATAATGAAGCAGAACTTATTGTATAAGCTGTGAATTCTGAGATGTGATCCAGTTAAACATATTGTGTACGGTTGATTCAAGGCTATATAAATGCAGGATTTGTGGATATTTTAAAGTTATTATATACTTAGTTATAATTTATGTCAGCTTGTTGAATAAGTGGATAGCCATAGATTTACAATAACTTTATTAGTCTACTAGAGGTTGCCCGCGACTTCGTCCGCGTGGATTTAGGTTTTTATAAATCTTGCGGGAACTCTCTTAAGCTCTTTTAAGCTCATACCTTACTAAAAACTATTAAAAGTTCACTGGCGGATGTTAAGGTACATCAAAATGTAAATATCCGCCAGTGAAAGTCCCACCAAAATCGCTCCAGCCTTTCAAAGATTAGCCTGTAATTTTTAAAGTATCTCCTTTCTAACAAAAAAAGAATGAATGAAATCGGATTACGCGTTAATGAATTACAGCTAAGTACACATTTTGACTTTCATCCCCTCTCCCAAGGGAACCGTGCTGAATTTCGGGATAAAAAGTATCCTACATGTTACTCCGTAGTATGAAATTAAATCATGCCTAGTTGCACTTCAATCCATTCAGTAGTTTTTGCGTGATGCGCACACAAACATACAGACAAACAGACAAAAATTTCAAAAATAGGTTTTACGTTCTATCCTACTAATATTATAAATGTGAAAGTGAGATGTTTAGATGTTTGGATATTTGGATGTTTGTTACTCAATCACGCCGCAACTACTGAACCGATTTGGCTGAAATTTTGAATGAAGATAGATTATGCCCTGGCCCCTGACTTAAAACATAGGCTACTTTTTGTCCTGAAAAAAAGCACCGTGCCCACGGGATTTTGAAAAACCCGAAATCTATATCTACAGCTATAGGTAGATTACTATAGCGAACTTCCTTGATAGTAAGTATAAAGGTTGGAAAAGGGAGCGGGAACGGGAACCGGAAATCCACGATACCCTCAGGATTTGTATAAAACCGAAATTCACGCGGGCGGAGCCGCGGGCAGATGCTAGTAAGTAAATAAAACAAATTGATTTATAAAGATAGCAAAATTTATTAATTATCTCAAAAATGATTACACTATGACAATGACCTCAATTTTTCTGTACCCTTAAATTTTAATAATCTAACTCGCCAACATTGGCGCCTCACATCGCCTCTAATGTTACATGTTACACAGAATTCGCGTTACAATATTACATTGTTACATAACGGTGTTAGCAATGGTCTTGCATGTACACTGCATGTACCAGCGGGTTAACCTTCCGTGCCTTTATGAAATATCATCTCAATTAACAATTTACATGTAATTAAACTTTAAAGAGTACAGTGAACTTTGCGTCTGCTTAAAGAACTCTTCGCTATTTGAGATTGGTTATCTTTTTAGTGTCAAGTTTCCCGACCTTTCTTTTTTTAGAGTTCTTGGAAAACAGTGTGATAATATTTATTAAAAATAGGTACATAGTTCTTAAAAAACTTCCCCTTATTTTGATTTAGGTTTTAAGTTATTTTATTTTTATAATAATTTATCTATTTGATTTTTTGCAGTTTCAAAATTCAAGTTTTAGATAGGTAGGCGCTATGAGACAAGCCTTAGAAACAATTAAATTACATCATTTTACCATAATATTAGGTTTTTTGTTGTAGCCGAAAACGTGACGAGTTTTTGGTCAAAACCTCTTCATGGATGATCTAATGCTTGTTTTTATGAAGATTTTAAAAGTACCTAAGTATATTTCTAGGAAGTTTTTTTGAAGACCAGCCTATAAATATTTCATAATAGAACTAAAGTAACTAGTAGGTAGTACCTATTGCAGTTTTAGATTATTTCAACGGTAGATAAATTTTGTCTTTTTTAAATGTCTCAGCCTAATTTCAAGTTTAACAATTTTTCTCTCTTTATTTTTTGTGAAAGTGAATATTAGAAAATCGCCGCAGGGCCTATAGAAAGTACGCAGATTCCATTGTTGGCAATCAACTTAAGCTAAAACATACAACAAGCTATAGTCTTCTTTATTGTTAAAAGTTAGAGTCTGTTATGTTATGGCTTTAACGGATTATTTCGTTTGATGACGCAATTGTTGACCATTTCACGGACAACACGTTTTGATATACGTACGTAAAGGACATGACCAGTGGCACTATGGGCACTTGCCTAGGTGTCAAAAATCAATGTGCAGCAAAGATTGTTTTATTTTTGGAATTCTTATATTCTCTAGTTTTCAGATGAAGATTCAGTAGAACTTTCAGGGATCTAAAGGCTCAGAAAACTGAGAAAAATAAAGAAAAGTTTTACGAAGAACTCTGCCTTTCGATGCTAGATGGCGCTAAACATTGTGGAATATCAAGTATAAATGTAAAAAAAAAATGGTTTTCTACTATTCAACGTCATCTATATAGGTGGAACTTTGCTATAAAAAGTAAAGCTTTCTATTATTTGTTCAGAATAATTTAAATTATTGAGATTTGCTTGAAACGCCTAGCGCCATCTAGTATCGAGGGGCAGAGTTATTTCATAAAACTTTAAAACGAAATAACTCTGCTTTTCGATACTAGATGGCGCTAGGCGTTTCAAGCAAATCCGAATAATTTAAATTATTCTGAACAAATAATAAATAGCTTTACTTTTTATAGCAAAGTTCCACCTATATAGATGACGTTGAATAGTAGAAAATCATTTTTTTTACATTTTAGACTTGATTAGACATTGCCTAGCGCCATCTAGTATCGAATAGCAGAGTTATTTCGTACAACTTTCATGAATGATTATTATTTGTATAAATGGTGTAGTGTTGCCAGATGGTATGTCGTGAATCCTACGAACGAGACCCTGAAAAGTTCGAAAGCTAGATAAAGTACGAAGCTGTAGTGCCACTGACTTTCGTAACAAAAAGTCTATATTCTCGGAACGAAAGAGAACGTCAGGAGTCAGAGGTCGTCATTCATTAAGGGACTTCCAGGTACAAAATCCAATACTAAGTTTTTATTCTGTTAATAATAATGGTTTGTTGTTGTTTGCTCGCTATTTTTATTAAAAAAAAGACTCATAATATTTGACACCTTTCTAAAGTTACTCATATAGCTACTGTAGCAACCGAGCTAGTGATTCATACCAATCTCTTTTTGTCTCCAGCAATATTTATTTTTATAAAAATCTGGTAGCAATGGAAACGTCAAAGAATGTATAAATAAAAGTTAAATTGAAAATAAGACCGAAGGTCACCTAAAAAGTACCAATTTCGTACATTTCATACCTTTCTGGCAATTCTGATGGAGTAGTAAATGAAAGGAAAAAGCGTTTTTTGAGAGCTGTTTTTTTAGATATTTTAAACCATGGCCTTTTTCGAAATAATAAATCCATATTAAATTAAGCTTTAATTTTTGAATCTTACTGTAAAAGCAGAAATCCTGCACATTTTTCATAATCGGTAGGCAGGCACTGGTCATGTCCTTTAAGCTGTGATAGCCTAGTTGTTAGGACGACCGACTTCTAATCGGGGGTCGTGGGTTCGATCCCGGGGCACGCACCTCTAACTTTTCGGAGTTATGTGCGTTTTAAGTATTTAAATATCACTTGCTTTAACGGTGAAGGAAAACATCGTGACGAATGCCTGAGAGTTCTCCATAACGTTCTCAAAGGTGTGTGAAGTCTGCCAATCCGCTTGGCCAGCGTGGTAGACTATGGCCAAAACTCTTCTCACTCTGAGAGGAGACCCGTGCTCTGTAGTGAGCCGGTAATGGGTTGATCATGATGATGATGATGATGGTGACGTAAATTTTAGTATGCCTTGTTATTAATTACTTACTAGATAATATAGCCACCACCACCACTACAGCCTTTTAACGTCCCACTGCTCGGCACAGGCCTCCTCTCTCATAGGAGAGAGTGATTTAGAGCTGAGACCCGCCACGCTGCTCCAATGCGGGTTGGCGGGCTTTAACGACTTTTGTGTATTGTCACATGATAGTGATAATAAGCGGGACCGATTGCTTAACGTGTTCTCAGAGGCACGGGGGTGAAACACCGCCACTTTCCAACTTCGGGCTGGCATTGTGAATTTCTTGACAGAAAAACCTAATACCTAACAATTATTTGCCCGACCCGAGAATCGAACCCGGGACCTCGTGAACTGCGGTCGAATATGCTAACCACCAGACTAACGAGGCAGTTTAGATATAGCTAACGATATTTTGGAGTAGTTTGTAACGCGCGTTGGGAAAAGCTTTTGAATCGACTGAACTTTGTATCTACCCATATTAAACAAAACTGTGACTAATAAATTTTATTTGGCATTTACATTTACCTAGTAAGAGGTTATTTCTAATGGTCCGGTCAAACTTGGCCCTAAATCGCCTTAAATATCGCCGACGGCCTACGTCGATGTGGCTATATATATCTTTAAGCGACGATGTGGCCACATTTTGTATTCCAATAAAATATTGTCATTGCGATAAACGGAATTGCTTCGTTGGTCTAGTGGTTAGCGTATTCAACTGCAGATCACGAGGTCCCGAGTTCGATTCCCAGGTCGGGCAAATAATTGTTAGGTATTGGGTTTTTCTGTCAAGAAATTCTCAGTGCCAGCCCGGAGTTGGTAGTTGGCGGTGTTTCACCCCCGTGCCTCGGAGAGCACGTTAAGCAGTCTGTCCCGGTTATTATCACTATCATGTGACAATAGTCGTTAAAGCCCGCCAACCCGCATTGGAGTAGCGTGGCGGGTCTAAGCTCTAAATCCCTCTCTCTTATGAGAGCGGAGGCCTGTGCCCAGCAGTGGGACGTTAAAGGGCTGTAGTGTTGGTGGTGGTGGATAAACGGTAAAGACTTTCATTTTATTTTTTATACATATAGATACATACATACATGATTGTTATGTAGACACTGATAAAATCATTTTTTCACGCTCTGCGATGCGCGGGAGTGCTCCTGGCTTGCCACGGCAAATATAATTGATATGTTGTGCAGTGTATGGAACTACACTACACGATCATATTATACTGGTAGGTATGTATTATATTGCAACGTTGCGATCATAGACAGACAAAACTGAATTTTATCTATTTATTAGGTCTGCATCTACGCTTATGACTCTTAGCAGAAAATTGACATCCGAAAGGCTACAATTTCAATATAATTAACCCCCGACGAAAAAACGACGGGGTGTTATAAGTTTCACGTGTCTGTGTGTGTGTGTGTGTGTGTGTGTGTGTGTCTGTCTGTTCCCCTGTGGCGCTCAAACGGGTGGACCGATTTGAATGCGGTTTTTTTTGTTTGAAAGGTGAATTAGTCGAGAGTGTTGTTAGCTATGTTTGATGAAAATCGATCCAAGATGGCCGCCGCTACAAAATGGCGGATTACATATTTTATCACAACACCCTCAATATGGGTATCAAATGAAAGGGCTTGACTAGCAGAATAGCACTATTGCAAATTCAAGATGGCCGCCGCCACAAAATGGCGAATGTCGGGGGTTTTTTAAATTTTCAATTTATATTATTTGATGTTAATATAAACGAGTAAAATGGTGGTAGAAAGTTGGTATGAAAGTCCTATGTTTTAAAGTTATAGACCTGAAAATCGGCATTTCGATTATTAGCTTTAAATAATAAAAACCTGTATAAGTTATTCTGGAAAATCTTTGGAAGGTAGGTTCTTTCTAGGGCTTAAATATCAGCCTAGACAAGATTTCACGAAAATCCTCTCCTATAATGAAAGTTCTATGTTTTTGAAGTTCAGATACGAAAATCGGCATATGTACGTAAGTTATTAGTTTTAAATAATTGGCGTGATTTTTTGCAATTGCATTTTATTAGTCGAGGACCTAGAGAGTGACAGGCTACTATATTTTATCGCAGGAAAACAAAAGGTTCCCGTGGGGCTTTTGAAAAACCTAATACCGCGGACAAAGTCGCGGGCTGTTAACAGCTAGTAAGTGGTATAAATTTCAAAAAATATCCTGTGGGTATAAAATGAAACAATATATTAACAACAATGAAACTGTAAAATATTGATGCAAATCGATTGGTATTTAAATCATAAACCCTTTTATTGAAAGATGTTTCTCGAACCGAAATATCAAGGTTCTCACTTGGCGGGCTAGGCAAGGTTTCACAAGGTTGCGCGTAGGAATTTATTACGCTCAGTATCCGCGTGTAAATCTCTGTACTTATACCTATTTATTAAGTATATATTGTAATTATATTTAACTTAATTCAGTGACCAACTTTAGAGGTCATTCAAGAGACATGTCGTTTGACAAAAAGTTGCTATGCCGTTAAAGGTAAAAGGGACAAAATATATTATGAATACGAGTACCTAAGTCAGGAAAAAAGTCATTATTGAGTGGTTAAAGGACTTAATAATTACCATAAGATTTATTTTAAACCCATACCCCCGTTTCTACGGGGCATTGTACGGCATCGTTTGGCGACATAGCTTTGCTGGTAGCGTGATAACTGGCCACGACTAAAGTCACCCACGACACCAGTCCAGAGATAATTGAGAAATTCCTAAATTGCCCCTGCCGGGAATCGAACTCAGGACCTCCCACTTACAAGACCACAGTATTCACTACTGCGCCGCCGCCAAGGATGTCGTCAAAACTGATCTACAGTCGGTCCGTTGCTGAGTTATAGGAAGCTAACGGGCCGAACCGGCCACGGTTCAAAGTATAGATATTACTAGAAAATTATTAAAATGGTGTACCTAATCGGTGCTCCGGTATCCCCTTTTCGACAGATGGTACTCGCGCACAACGGCACATGACGATTTATGTTACCGAGTTCTGTCAATATTCTCAGAACTTTTCAACTTTAAACAATAACAAAAAATATATGTAGGCGTTTATTAAGCCCAAAAGATAAGGCTTGTTATTCAAATCAGACTAAAAAACGTATATTTAACCCAAATGGTAATATTATGCCTTGTAATAGCGCCAATTTCTTGGGCATGCCCATGGGTGGGTTATGTTATTTTTGTTAAAAACTGTCACTGGCGGATGTTTAGGTAGATCAAAATGTAAACATCCACCAGTGAAAGACCCATCAAAATTGATACAGCCTTTTAGAGATTAGTCGATAATCTTTAAAGTATCTACTTTCTAACAAAAAAAGAATGAATGAAATCGGACCACGCGTTATTGAATTACAGCTAAATACACGTTTTGACTTTCATCCCCTCTCCCTAGGGAATCGTGCTGAATTTCGGAACAAAAAGTATTCTATATATTACTCCGTATTATGAACTTAAATCGTACCAAGTTTCATTTCAATCCATTCAGTAGTTTTTGTGTGATGCACGCACAAACATACAGACAAACAGATAAACAGACAAACAGACAAAAAAATTCAAAAATAGCTTTTTTACGTTCTATTACTTATCCTTAACATGCCCCAGTTATTATTTTGCAAACATCTTCAATGTACAGATACGGAAACTCTACGATTTTATTTTAAGTACTAGCCGACCCCCGCGACTTCGTTCGCATGGATATAGGTTTTTATATAGGAATCGGATCGGACCCCATAATTCTTTTTTATACCTAAACTAAATGTATCTTAAGTTACTCCTTAACATCACCTATCTGCCATTGAAAGTTTCATCAAAATCGATCCAGCCGTTTCGGAGATTAGCTGGAACAAATAGACAGGCCGACAAACATAAATTTAAACGCACGCCAGTTTAAAATAAGCCGTACGTACAAAGATCCGAGTCCCAAGTTATTGGAACCCAATAAATGTCTGTCATTTCTGAACTAATAAATCTATGATCTTGAAATATTTACGGGATAATACTTAAAGTATTACCTTTCTAACAAAAAAAGAATAAGTGAAATCGAACTACGCGTTAATGAATTACAGCTAAATACACGTTTTAACTTTCTTCCCCTCTCCCTAGGGAACCCTGCTGAATTTCGGGATAAAAAGTATCCTATAACCTACCTCGGAGTATAAACTCAAATCGTACCAAGTTTCATTCGAATCCATTCAGTAGTTTCGGCGTGATGCGCGGCCAAGATACAGACAGACAGACAGACAGACAGACAGACAGACAGACAGACAGACAGACAAAAATGAAAAAAATTGCAGTTTTGGCTTCAGTATCGATTATAGAGTGCCCTCCAATAAAAATTTTCAAAATATCTTTAATGTACAGAATTGGATCTGTTACAGTCTTATTATATTATAGATATTGTACAGATTATTTTAAGTATATTGTACAGATTACATAGAAAAAATAGAAATAAAAGAAAAATACCTCACACTATCCAACGTCCTTTCTATACATAAATTGTGAAAATAATAAATCTTGGAATTTTACTTTTGTTCACCACTTCGCCGTTCTATGCTTGATATTATATTTCTATGATCTAGATTCTGTACCCAAATCCACATAAAATCTGCCTATTTCATACACGATACGCACTTGATGTAATCTATACCGTAATAGTGTAATAGTTGTTACGTGGTGTTACCGTTTCCGTGCCGTTAACCTCGGATTAGCGTTCTGTGTTGACCACGCCTTGTTTTGGTTTTTTTTCCTAAAATTGCCTGTAATTATGCCTTGGATAATGGCTTTTTGGAATGCAACAAGGTGTTGTTTAAAATAGTTTTGTGTGATTACTCAAACGTTTATACGTTTTGAGTATGTATTTAGTAAATAAATAATCATTCTCTAATGAGTTCTTTGTGAGATAATAATTAATCAACCAGATTACTATTGATGATAGAGTTTTGAAAGAAAGACGCTAGGTTTATTGCGATAAATGGTGACAAGATTATGTTTAAATTATGATATGATCAATTATTTACGTACTAGAAAAGCCACTTATTGGTTGGTTAAGAATAGGCACCTTTATTCTGTTTTTAGTCTAGTTTTTTTCGGTTCCTGCTAAAATACCTAAAGGCCAAATTAGACGCCCCATTCATCGTTCATTTTTGCGGTGAACGATGCACGATACGATATTTGCTCTGTGAACGATGAACGGTCGGTGTTTAGACGGTTCATTTTCGATGATTCACAGATGAAGCTTCGAAAATGATAGCAAAATTCTCGAAAAATGTACCGTCTAATTTGGCCTTTATTATCCGCAATAGTATTTGAAATGATTGTTTTTTTTTTTCATTTCATAAGTAGAATTGCGAAAAGATAAAAATATGTAGGCTGCCTGATGAAACCCGAGTCTAGAAATCGGAAAAATCTAAGTCTAAGAAGTTATTAACGCGCGCAGAATTCTCTAATACATTTATAATGTGGAGATGAATGTGGATTCCTCGGCGGCGCGGAGATGTGTATCATGGTGTAATAAAAAATCATTTAGTCCCGTTGCTCGGTCGACACGTGCGCGCGGCATCTGGCAACCCGTAAGGGCACAAGCACACTCGATACGTCGCGTTAAGCGCAGTTCACATTGGGAGCGAAACAAAGCGAAACGAACCTCGTTTAGCATCGCTTCTATCGCTGGCTTCTCTTAGCTCTGTCGTTCGTGGTCCATTTGGCTAGCATCAGTTGAGATTTGGTTAAGATGACATAATTATTATTATCTACTCAAAATTTTAATGAAAAGGTTCAATCAATAGCGATCGTTTAAAGATTCTTAAAATCCTATATAAGCTGCTTTAGAAGATCGACTTTTCTGAACATTTTTGATAAAAATACCGATTGTGCGCTTAGGCCTTAAGTACGTAAAGGTAATGTGGGTAAAGGCATTCGCTGTGACCATTAGCTCTTACCGATACATTGCCTACCGACATATTTGTAATCTGTTTTTATTGTCACATAGTTTTAATAATGTTGGAATCATATTCTTTTTATTATAGAGCAATATTATACATGACATTCTTATCATTTCAGTACATACTTTATATTATGGTTAAGGAATTTTGAAAATATTACTTCCAAATGGGTATACATAGGGGATGAAATTTTAATTTTCTAGTTGTAGGTATCCATGAAAATTGATATTTAGGCTTTCAAGAAATACTTACGTGTTTCAGGATTTTGGAAATAGTAACTACTTACCCCAAGGGGTATAGAGGATAAAAGATTGTACCTATAAGATTTTTTTGAATCCACGCGGATGAAGTCGGGGACATCAGCTAATGTTCCCATGATCAGACAAAATCACTATCGAACTTATCGACACGTGTATAGTGTAAGGCATTTCATGAAAATAATTATGTATAGAAACATTAATATTATTATGTTTAATAAATACTTTATTAAATTAAATAACCACCCGAGCAGGAAACTCGGAGACCAGTCCGATCAGAAAGTAAGGCCGGTTCGAGGTCAGGCGAATGTATATAAAACTAGCAGTTACCCGCGACTTCGTCCACGTGAGTACATACAAATCTCCAACAAACTTTCATCCCCCATTCCCTTTGTAATTTTGTAATGTTTGTAAATTACATTTTTATTTATATCTAATCAACAGCCTAAAAAATAAATTCCAAGCTTTTAGCTTTAAAAATGACAATACTTCCATACAACTTTTCAACCCCTCTTTCAACCCCTTACAATCCTTTTTTCGAATTAAAAAGTAGCCTATGTCCTTTCTTAGGCTCTAGAGTGTCTGTGTACCCATTTAAATCGGTTCACTAGTTTTGGCGTGAAAGCGTGACAGACAGACAGACAGAGTTACTTCCGCATTTATATATAAAAAATATAAATATAAAAATATAAATAATATAAAATAAAATATAATATAATTATATAAGTAAGGATTGTTATATATGTATATATTTAATAATGTACAAATACATAGTATACACTTAAATATACTTACATACCTATATACACTCAGACTCGGGGCGGGAACGAACCCGCGACCCCGGAGCGGAAGGCAGGGTCCTGACAACCGCACGAAGGGGCCAGTCTATGATGAAGTGTATCATCAGAAATGAAGTGTACATCGGAAAATTGGGATGTCCTTACATTTTCTGTCGAATGCAAAATGGCCTCTAGCGGGAGAAAACAACCTGCGCGTCGCGCCCAAATTTGAATTAAGAACCTGTTCGCTTTTCACCTGACCTGGATTCATAATATGTTAATATGTTTCAACAGACTACTGAAGGGTTAGTACGAGTTTCAACATCTCGATAACGTTCATTTCGTAGATATCTGGACTCTATGGGACCTTTCAGATAGACCGGCGCGGAGAGCAGAGCAAAGAACAATGGCAGCTTTCCTAACATACTTGGACTTGGAAAATCGAATAAAATGTGATTGAATGAAACATATGTTAATTCATTTGCCTTTATAAATATATGACAATACGGCAGTTAATATATTTTGAAAAGCTTGGGGAACCAAGTAATAGTATAATACGTTTTTTGAGGTTATGTGGCATATTATTAATCTGTAACATTTTGAAATGAACTAGAAATGAGAAGTTTTTTCTCTATAAAAATTATAGGTACATGCGTTCAAAACCTTTAGCTTAGTTCTATACACGTTTAAATGAAAAAGTAGACTTTCCGCCATATACATATATACAAATGTCACTTTTTTGTTTACTTGTCAATAATAGGGAAGGTCAATAAATAAAATCGATTTACGACAATATCGATTATCGTAAAATTATTCATTTTTAATGTTTAACATGGCTTTATTAAAACAATTTATATGGAAATTACATCAATTCTGTAAGTATCTTTATAAATAAACTTGATTTTGATTGACATTGCCTAGAATTTACCTACTTTTGATTAAAAAATAAAATCGATATATAACTAAAAATCGTATGGACTTCACTAGGAACGGAAATCATTACGGATGCGTTCAAAACTATGATATTCTAACCTGTGTTCTGATAACTTTAAGTTATATTTTTGAAAACGAATATTTTTATTTCTCCTAGTTTTAAAAATAAACTAATGATATGGGTTAATTACATTAACAATGTTCTATAGTTTTGTAACAGTCTCATCTCGTCACAAAATTCAGAATTTTTCACGGCCAAAGCCGCCATTGTTCTTTAATCGCATTTAAAATAGAATCTTAAGAGATTGAAATAAGCTTTATTTTTACATTTTATCTCTTTTATGATAAGAGGATGCTCGAGGATGCTCCCAATACGCTCTGTGTGAAATATTAAGAGCAGCCGCTCGGCTGCTCGTCGAGCCGGGCTGCTCTATGCTCGTGCTCTTTCGTACTCGAGCATCCGACCGGCTCCGTTCGCGTGCTCTTTCATGCTCGCACTGCCGACCGTAGGCCGAATTGCTCTGCCATCCGGCCCAAGAGCGTACGCTCAGCTCCGAACGCATCCACGTGTCCGTTCACACAGACCGGCGCGGAGAGTAGAGCAAACTTAAACGGCCGGTCTGTGTGAAAAAAGAAATGCTCTCCGATGCTCTCCGCGCCGGTCTATCTGAACGGTCCCTATAACGTCAAATCAAAAGGGAACTTTTGTTAGCCGTATTTTTGCAAATGAAAATATTTCATTTCATTTAAGTTCGTCCGTACATCTATAGCTAGCACTCCAAGCGGAAACTTTGCGTATCAAAAAATCGGCAGTGTGGGTACTGTCAATGTAAGCTAGGTTAAACATCGATATCGAACAGGCGCGGCTCAGCTCAGTCTAAAAAGGGCTGAAATATAATAATCCAAGAAGTCAAAGTTAGCTAATTATATACAGCGTGTCCTCACACATGTGAGAAGGAGGCAATGAGGCTCGTAGGCAGAGGAACGAGACATCCCAACGAATCTAAGCAAGGGTATTTATGTAGGTACATTTTCCTCTGAAGTTACTATTTCGATGCGCGAGATATCGAATATTTATTTATTTATTTTATAAGCTTTGTTGTACACCAAAAACATAAATTAAACAAAAGAAACACATTTATATATATCTATACATATAATAAAATCGTAGACTTGCCGTATCTGTACGTTAAAGATTTTTGCAAAATAATAACTGGGGGATAAGTAATAGAACGTAAAAAAAGCTATTTTTGAAAATTTTGTCTGTTTGTCTGTTTATCTGTTTGTCTGTATGTTTGTGCGCGCATCACACAAAAACTACTGAATGAATTGAAATGAAACTTGGTATGATTTAAGTTCATACGAAATTCAGCACGGTTCCCTTGGGAGAGGGGATGAAAGTTAAAATGTCTAATTAGCTGTAATTCATTACTTAACGCGTGGTTCGATTTCATTCATTCTTTTTTTGTTAGAAAGGAGCTATACTTTAAAAATTACCAGCTAATCTCAGAAAGGCTGGATCGATTTTGATGGGACTTTTACTGGCGGATGTTTACATCTTGATCTACCTAAACATCCGCCAGTGAACTTTTAACAGTTTTTAGCAAGGTATGAGCTCAAAAGAGCTTAGGAAAACAAAATGATCCCCACGGGATTTTTAAAAACCATTAATCCACGCGAACGAAGTCGCGGGTGTCCGCTTGTAAAGAATATACGTTGTCGAAATGTGAAACTCGTACTTAGGGTACAGATTACTGACGCATCTTTTTGCAAAATCGCATTGCGGTTGGTCACTTTCGGTTTTGATGATAATATACCTATTTTGCTGGTCACTCGTAAAGACTACCATACGTCGCGGTCTTGTGCCGCTTGTATCCAGCGGCTCTCTGAGACTTGGCTGGTGTTGTCGGACCACCTAGTAAGAGGTCAGTCAACAGCCAACACTGCGCGTTCCGGTTTAACAAAGATTTAGGCGCCCCTAAATTAATAAAGAAAAAAAAAGGCTATTCTCTGTTCTGAGTATGTTTCTAGCCATAAACCATGTGAGTTCTGTGGAGTTCTCATAACAATTACGGATCTCTTTTGTATTTCAGTAAAATTCCCACACCAATTTGTATTCTAAACAAATTAGAAATAATATAATATGCTAATCATCTTTCACCGCGAAGCTAACGACCTCTGTTCGAAAGTGTCCTAAAAATTATTCCATATAATCGATTTCATGTACTTGACATTCAAGTCACCTGTTGTATCGGAAAATTTACAAGCGAAAATTCACTTTATTACAAACCAATAATGTTCGAAATTAATTGTATCGGAGAGGTTAACAAAGGCATGCGACAGATCGCGATGGAATTTCTGTTTTTCCTTAATTTCGAATTACGAACTCGCCTGTAGTCCGTCTAGAATTTGAATTTAGAACTTTCTTTTATTTTCAATTTCCTTTATTTATTTTACTTTACAATGCTAAGCTATTGCTTAAATTAACCTATTAAAGCTATTGCTTACATATTTTACTTTAATAGAAATCGATCACTTTTATAAGTCGACCACTTTCATTAGTTACAACAATGCAACCTATCGATATATCACTTTTTTTGACAATCGCGAAAATATCCTCATCCGCTATTGATTGTTTCGTATGCGTCATGGTGGCGTCCGCTGTCATGAGCGAGATAGCATTAGTCACTTGTTGTTGTATTATCAAATCTAAATGTGTAGCAACAAGGCGTGTATTTCATTGATGCTTATAGAATCGTGCACTTTGTTTGGCTACCCTCGAATACGGTGAAACCACTTTTATAAATTATTCGCCAACGAATTTTGTCGACGTAACTTAAAAACAAAGCGATTTGGTTAAGTAACCATGCCAAATGACCAGTCACTTGCTAGGTCTGTAAACAAGTATTGTATTAGCTTAGTTGAGCACAGTCTGATTTGAATAACAAAACCACACGGCTATCTTTTTTCTCTATTTTTCTTTTTGTTACTTGAATGAAACGAATGAATTATGAAAAGAAATATAATGTGCGTTTGGCTTTACTGCTACTTTGTGCGATTGTTACACCGTGAACACACTGGCAAATTATCACATTAGGCGTGTGAACCGACCTTACGAATATGTGAAATTCCATTTTTAAAATATTTCACCATTGACATGACTTTCACTTTCGCTTTCTTTAGTTTGTCAATGGTTTGTGTTGATGACTCCAAAGATATGGAATTTTAATATTGGAATGTTGTTTGGTTTTCTATCATTATTCACTACCTATTGACCATTTTCAAAAATCGAAATCTTATGGAAACAAACAAACTTTTGAATATTTTAATATTAGTCACTTGGCCGATTTTATTTTTGATGTGATAACGTCTTATAAATCGATGAACGTCGCACCGCACTGCTACACGCATGAAAAAGCAGGACTCAGTGTCAAGTTCTGAGTGCAAGCGAGAGCGCGGAACATCTATCTCTCTTTGTTTTCTTATGATGTTATCACGTAAAATTATCTGTAAACCATTTTTTTCATTTCCTACTTACTTAGTTTGGATTTTTAGAAGTTCGTGTTTAATATTCATCGAAGTGTTTTAAAGTGATTTGACATTAGTAACACACAGTTCAAATTAGTTCCGGATACCTTCACTCTCACTTTTCTCAGCAATAAGCGCCAAATGGTGATAGTCAAATTGCTTCAGTCAATAGCCAGCCCAATGTACTTGTATCAATGGAGGCCGAAGACGTCTTCCTTGTAATTAAGTTCTTAACTAGCGACCCCCTGGGCTTCGCACGAGTAGTAATTACCCGCTAGGTACTAGCCCACCATACATTGTTTGTTATATCTCAAAGGGATTAGGCAGCGTTTTCGATGAAAGCTCTCAGGCGGCTTGACTTTTTGCGACATGTTCAACAATTATTGTTATATTTCAACCAATTTGTACAAGACCTGAGGAAATTATACACTTAAACCTTCCTCATGAACCACTCTATCTATGGGTGAAAACCGCATGAAAATCCGTCCAGTAGTTTTTGAGTTTATCGCGAACAGACAGACAGACAGACGCGGCGGGGGACTAGTTTTAAAATATGCAGTGATGTGTAGTGATAGTGATGATGATAGATTGACAGACAATTTACATGCCAGGGTTCTCAAAAATGAAGTCGGTTAAAAAAAAGGTTTGTTTATCTGCGTAATAGGTCAGGTCAATCTGCATAACCGTATTATATGCAAAATTCTATTGTTTATGGTCCATTGTTTTATTTCCATGTACGACGGCTTTTTAGTGGCATGGTATTGATACAGGTAGGAACAATGACCTAGTGCTTGTACTATTCTTCGACCTAGCATTCTCGCGGAATACCTCCAGGGTATATTAAACAGATAGAAAGAGAGAGAGAAAGAGATGTACTCTCTCCGTGTTTTTATTTATGAGAGTCGTTACCCCTTTCCATTAATACTATAATGGTTAGGGTGTTCTCTCCTATGAATATTCGATTGTTAGGTTTAACGATCACATGATTTTTGACAGTCACCCTGGCGCAGTGGTGAGCGCTGTAGTCTTATACCAAAGTGGAAGGTCCGGGTTCGAGTGACGGCGGGCGCGATTTGGGATTTTATAATTTCTAAACTGTCTCTGGTCCGGTCTGGTGGCAGGCTTCAGCCGTGGATGGATTACCTACGACCTTACCGTGTAGTATAGATGGTCTGTGTTGTGTGCTGTGATAGCCTAGTGGTTAGGACGACCGACTTCTAATCGGAAGTCGTGGGTTCGATCCCGGGGCACGCACCTCTAACTTTTCGGAGTTATGTGCGTTTTAAGTATTTAAATATCACTTGCTTTAACGGTGAAGGAAAACATCGTGAGGAAACCTGCATGCCTGAGAGTTCTCCATAACGTTCTCAAAGGTGTGTGAAGTCTGCCAATCAGCTTGGCCAGCGTGGTAGACTATGGCCAAAACCCTTCTCACTCTGAGAGGAGACCCGTGCTCTGTAGAGAGCCGGTAATGGGTTGATCATGATGATGATGATAGATGGTCTATCTATTGTAATTGGTCAATGGCTAACTTGTAGATGAATAAAAGAAAGAAATGTTAGTGATAATAATTGGGACCGATGACACGGCTCTTCGAGGCACGCAGGCATGTTATAGGCAAGCATGAGTAGGATTAGATAAAAAATGTTACAATCTGTTTTTCTTTTGATGTCTTAATAGCTGATAATCAAGTCCCATCTCGCAGAAACGCATAAGCGACGTGCTATGTACCACACATGGGACGGACGTTCTTTCCGCGAACTAAAAATGAAGCCATGATTTAAGTGAAAATTCAAATACAAAAACGTCTAAAGCGCCGGGGAAAGAGCGTCACTTACGCGTTTCTCCGAGAAGTATTTTGTGATTTGTTTACCTTTTAGGATAATTAAGAAAAACATTGTACAATAGTTGCCGTTAGCTAATAAAGCTGAAGTTATGCAAAAGCTTACCGCAGTGTTCAGATAACTTCTTAGTGACGGGGTATCATGCTAATGCGGTGATGTAACTGGTAGGTTCACAATGGCGGTTTAGAAGGCAACCAGGAATTAACACTTCCGATTATTCAATGGAAGGTCCATTGAATGGCCTGATCTTGATAATAATATGTTGACTACCCATAGATTCTGTTGATAAGGATAGGTTAATAATACTTGTTCCCTTGTTCCTAGGCTTCTCCACAATATTAGCCTAAACTTATCAACAAAATCTATGACTGTTAAAGTATGAAATGTGCTAAAAAATAAGTTGCGGGTACCTACTTGAAAAATAAATTAGTATTGAGTCATACATGTATACAAAATACAACTATATTATAAAACAAGTTCAATATTTGTACCAACATATTTATCTAAGTTTGGCTAAATACAACCCTACCTACCCTGCTACTTTGCCTAGTTTTAATAAACAACTGTCATATCCCATCGGATTAAGCTCACTTCCATCTTAGGCTGCATCGACTGACCACCAAGTGAGATCGCAGTCAAGGGCTAACTTGTAGATGAATGAAAAAAAGCAAGCCTTACAAAATATAAAATAACTAGATGATGCCCACGGCTTCACCCGTGGGGATTTAGGTTTTGAAAAATCCCGTGGGAACTTTTGATTTTCCAGAACAAAAAGTAGCCTACCTGTAGGAACCCGTCCCCAAAACGGAAAAATCCCGTGGGATCCCCACGATTTCGGAATACAATTCCTTACAGCATCAGGGTTGAGGAGTTGGATATGTACCTACTCGAGTTCATTCAACGATAAAGTCTTTAATTGGTACCCCCAATATCAATTTAAATAACCGAAAGTTTCTAAAACCCATTAGTTTTGGGGATTAGGTCCCCTACAGCATCAGAATTGAGGAGTTCGAATCCAAATTTTTTATAGAACAGGGTCGCAATGTTTCTCTATCGATTAAAAAAAAAATTACGCAAATCGGTTCAGAAATCTCGGAGATATCGGTGTACATAGGTAGAAAAACACAACTCCTCCTTTTTTGAAAGTCGGTTAAAAAAGTAGCCTATGTTACTCCCTGGTTAATTCTCTACTTGTATGTGAAGGTCCCGTCAAAATCGGTTCAGCCGTTCCGAAGATTAGCCCGTTCAAACAGACAGACAGACAGACAGACAGACAGACAGACAGACAGACAGACAGACAGACAGACAAAAATTTTAAAAACGTGTGATTCGGTTATGATAGCGTTCAAATAACCATATGAGCTTAATATGAGGTAGTTATTTCGATATTACAGACAGACACTTCAATTTTATTTATTAGTATAGATTTGGTTTTCCCTCTGACATTTCAGTTCGTAAATAAAATATGTGTACATGTGTCGAGGTATACAACCTCTATTAATTCGTGTGCGCTGGCCAATTACACCAGAAGAAAAGAGTTTGTCAAAGAGAACATTTTAAGAATTCGAATTATGCAGCCGCGATCGAGAATTAGCTACGAGAAGGGACTTCAATTCTGTTTCTTGTACTGTGCATATACCTAAGTTCATCTCCTGTCCGGACCGGAGCCCTAAAATTATTTTGGTCCATTTTATTGTTATATTGTTTATCACAAAATATACGGAGTTATTGTATTCAAGATGAAGCCGCTTGTTTGATTTCCGCTACACATGTCTTAAAAACATACAAGCACTGTAACTTATCACTGCAGCAAATAATGTATGGAGATGACTGCATATTGTAATTAATACCCTCAAAGTAATGAATCTTCATAAATAACATGAAGGTTCACGGTAAATATCAACAAATTATAATTATAAATAATTCATAAATTATTGGTATCCTCTGCAAAACAGGATTTCCTAGCGACTATCGTAAACTATGTATAAATTAAGTACATAAGGAATAAATAAATTCTTGTTCTTCTTATTCTTAGGCTGCCTTTCCAACAGAGATGATCTAAGCTGTATAATGGGATGACAATAAGTTATGATATCAAGCATCGTTTGATTTTCTTAGTTAGATTAAAGAAACGCACACCAAAATACTCAGTTGGACTTTAAAAAATTTTTATAAAAAATCACTATTTTTTTTTGGAAAAACTATTATAATTGACCATAGAATGCTTCCTTATTTCTTCCTAATAATAATTATGTAAAAATACTTTCGAGAAGTGACATTGACATTTATATTATGTTTGTGATAAAGTTGAAATTACGAACGTTTTTCAGGATAGTTATATAGTTAATTTCGTCAATTGTTTTTATAATTGCAAATTGCAATACATACGATTGTTTCCGTATGTTTGCCGATGCACAATATTCATTCTGAAGTAGCTTATACTTTTATAGTAGTACTTTTATAAAACTGTTTTAGTTAGGAATTAATTTAGAAACTGCGTTGTACAGTATTAGTATTAGCCTATAAGTACCTTGCTATGCGACAACTCGATTTAGCAACCAAGTTTGAGTCACCGCAATCACTAGTTCTGTTTTACCAATATTATGTAAGAACATAATAATATGATTTTTTATGAACCGCTTTATTATCACGTAGAGAATATATTATAACGATCCGGTTATCCTTGGTCAACTGGTCATCTTTTTTTAGGATTCTGTACCTCGTAATTGCGTTATAAGGAACTCCTGTTCATACGCGGATAGACAGACACTTCGTTGTGTGTTTGCGCGCGCGTTTTGTGTGTATGTCTTAAGGCCCTTTTTCTCAGAAAATCCTCGAGGTGAAAAGCTGAAAATACCGAATAGCTTACTTAAAGTTATAGCCTCCTTACTTACTTTAAAAAAATGTTTTCTTATTTTAGTAACTATGATATTAAAAAATACGATCGTTCAAACCATATTATTTTGCATAGCAAAAGCATAGAAGTACGTATTAATAACAAGCGGACACCCGCGACTTCGTTCGCGTGGATATCGTTTTTAAAAATCCCGCGGGAAATTTTTGTTTTTCTTAAGCTCTTTTGAGCTAATACCTTGCTAAAAACTGTTAAAAGTTCACTGGTGGATGTTTAGGTACATAAAAATGTGAACATCTACCACTGAAAGTCCCATCAAAATCGATCCAGCCTTTCAAAGATTACCCGGGTAATCTTTAAACTATCTGCTTTCTAACAAAAAAAGAATGAATGAAATCGGACCACGGGTTAATGAATTACAGCTAAGTACACATTTTGACTTTCATCCCCTCTCCCAAGGGAACCATGCAGAATTTCGGGATAAAAAGTATCCTATATGTTACTCCGTAGTATGAACTTAAATCATGCCAAGTTTCATTTCAATCCGTTCAGTAGTTTTTGCGTGATGCGCGCACAAACATACAGACAAATAGATAAACAGACAAACAGACAAAAATTTCAAAAATAGCTTTTTTACGTTCTATTACTTATTCCTAACATCCCCCAGTTATTATTTTGCAAAAATATTTAATGTACAGATACGGCAAGTCTACGATTTTATTATATGTATAGATAGAAGATAGATAGATGTATAGATTACTAGCTGATATCTGCGACTTCGTCCGCGTGGACATAGGTTTTTAAAAATCCCGTGGGAACTCTTTGATTTTTCGCGATAAAAAGTAGCCTATGTGTTAATCCAGGATATAATCTATCTCCATTTCAAATTTCAACCAAATCTATCCAGTAGTTTTTGCGTGACTGAGTAACAAACATCCAAACATCTAAACATCCAAACATCCACACTTTCACATTTATAATATTAGTAGGATATCTGTGCAAAGAATACTAACTTTTACTGCGTAAAGAGACTCTCACTCTCCTTAGCTAATAATTGCCCGCCCTCACATTTTGTCCTATGTCCTTTTCCTGCTCGATTTACTTATTGTATTTTCTTGTCAGCTGTAGTAAGTAGTTTGCTTGTACAAAGTGTCCAGAGTGTGATAAAAGTCCCACACATTAATTCTGAATTGATGTACTTTTTTTTCTTTCTTACGATAAATCATTTATTCATCAAAACTTATGGGGTATTTCCCGATAACCTTCAATCTTGGATTTCAACTCGAAGATAGATGATCTTGTGTCATAGGTTATGGAAATCTATACTAATATAATCAAGCGTAAGAGTTTGTTTGTTTGAACTCGCTAATCTCAGGAACTACTGGACCGATTTCAAATATTCTTTCACCGTTGGATATGTACGTGATCCTTGAGTGCTATAGGGTATATATTATGTACCACGGGCGAAGCCGGGGCGGACCGCTAGTAGTACATAAATATTAAAGTAATTTCAATTCCCGTATTGACATTCAGTATGCGAAACATGTAACTGGACGGAACCCTGTCAGGGCTCGAAGTCTCGTACTTGACTGCGTTTTTTAGCGTGGAAACCCGAAGCACACTTACGCCCAAAGTTAAATTTAAGGTGCGGCGATGTTCTACAAAAAGTTATTTTTAAACGTTAAATATACAACGCATCATTAAACGGAATATATTAAAACTTTGAATTAACACCCACCACCACCACTACAGCTATTTAACGTCCGACTGCTGGGCACAGGCCTCCTCTATATAGGAAAGAGGGCTTTAGAGCCTAGAACGTTGGGAAAATACCTAAAGTTGTCGTCGCGGTGACCCCGAGTTGTGCACGCTATACATTGCCGGTTTGAAAAATACTAAATACTAAACCATTAATAGGTACTACAAGTATAAGACAAATGGTCATTGGTATTGGATTATGTTTAGGTAGTATTAGCGCTATTATATAGCGCTAATACTACTATAATAGCGCTATATCCATTATTATATAGCGCTAGTTTTCCGTAAAGTTTGCCTCACATCCTGTATATTAATTTGTATGGAAATCGTACCTACCTACTTTAAGTTAACTATTAACAGCCAACAGGTAGGTATATAATAATTATTATAGCTAACATTTTTCAATGTATTAACATCCGTTCTGATAACACTGGATAGGATTAGGTAGGTAATGATTTCGCACAACAAGTAGGTACATAACAGTTCATATCATGAAAACTACTGAACCGATTTTGATGAAACTACCGTTGTTTCTTAATTTAAAATAAATTTAAGCCCAAAAAAAAGAATGGTCACAAACCGACTAATAGTTTCGGAGAAATCCGCAGACAAACATACATACACTCATAAGATTTTGTAAATTTCTTTGGAAACCCTTAAAGATTATTTATCATATGTGAATATTAATGTACATACATAAATATTCTATGATTAAAATCGTATACCTAATAATGTTGATGCGCAACCATCGCTGCCGCGGAGCTAATGTCACTGACGACACTCGCCGGTGTCCACATAATGGGTTTCCAACTTAAATGTTGCCAAATGTTGCATTTGGGCTGCCGGAAATTTTGTTATGATGGTCTGAATGTGTAAGGGCATTAACGGGGAATTTATCATGTAAGTTAATGGAATATGTGCGATTTTTTGGTTTGGCGTATACCTACTTACTACAAGAACGATTAAATATACCTACTCGTACTTAGTTTCATATTCAAAAATATAGTTACCTACTTACTTTAAATAACAAAATACACAGCACAATTAAAGAAAATATACATACGTATTTTATGCTTTCCGGGTTATTAATCTAAACTAGTGGATCCGGCAGACTTCGTCCTGCCCGGTGGTGACATACCGACATCAGCGTTACCTACCGAGACCCGGTAATTGTGTTTTCAAACCATCCAGGAACGCATTGAAATATACACACAAAATTTCATCCAAATTGATCCAGCCGTTTAGGAGATAGGTGACAAACACACGTACAGAAGAATAATAATATACCTATGTAGGTACGGGTGAGAGAGTTTACCGTATCGACGCGGGATGAACTATGTTTGACAGTTGCCAAACCAATGAACATTATGTATGGGGAAATGTTTTTACTTTTATTTTATTTTTTCGTCTATTTTTCCATGTTTTTATTAGTTATTCTTCTATTCGGGACGGAGACAAATACAACAAATCAAAAACCATGAAAATCGCTCCAGCCGTTCTCGAGTTATAAGTGTTCGAACTAACACGACTTTGTTTTGTCTGTTACAAAGCTTGCAAGTTTCAAAAGACCTATGCCCAGGCCCAGCTGTGGAAGTCTGTCGGGTAAAACGACGAATGGCTAAGCTCGTAATACTCTGCACAACAAAGAGTATACCTACTTATTTGTACCCTAATCTAATCTTAAACTTAAAACAATAAGGTTTTAAATCGTGTCATTATTCACAAAATCTTTGGCCCAACAGTATTGCAAGTTGTGACTGCAATGTAAGTGCATTGACTCACCCCACTGACATAGTTATGCTTTATCTCTTTCACTCGTGTGAGAAATGTTTATGACTCTCTCTGTCACACATATTTACGACACTCTTCCAGTCGTAAACTTGGAGTCTGGCACATAATACCATTCAGTGGCATTTATTTGATTTACTTATATAACAATGTCAGCCAATATACACCAAATTAAATTATAGTAGTTCACTGCCTGGTTGGTCTGGTTGTTAGCATATTCGACTGCAGATCACGAGGTCCCAGGTTCGATTCCCGGGTAGGGCAAATTATTGTTAGGTATTGGGTTTTTCTGTCAATAAATTCTCAGTGCCAGCCCGGAGGTGGTAGTTGGCGGTATTTAGTCGGAGAGCACGTTAAGTAGTCGGTCCCGGTTATTATATCACTACCACGTGACATTATATTCGTTAGTGCCCGCCACAACTCGCATTGGGGCAGCGTGGCGCGGCCTATCATAGGAGAGAAGCATTTAAGGCTTAGAAGCCCTAAATGCTTCTCTCCTATGATAGAGGAGGCCTGTGCCCAGCATTGGGACGTTAATAGGCTGTAATGGTGGTAGTGGAGATCGGCTCATCCGGGAGTGAGACACTGCTAACTACCAACACCGGGCTGGCACAGAGAATTTCTTGACAGAAATTCCCGGGACCTCGTGATCCAACGAGACCAACCACTAGACCAACGAGCCGATCTCGTTTATCTTAAAGCAGAGCTGCCGATTCGTGATCAGCCGTTCACCGTTCACTTTCGTTGACACACAAGTCACAACAAAGCGCGGCAAAAGTGAAAATCTGGCTCGTGAACAAAATAAAAACACGAAACCAACAGTCGGTGCGAAAAGAACGATACGACGCAGTGTTTACTGGCCACCTCAGAGTTCTGTATAGTTATTCTGAGTTTACACATCTCCAAAACTTTACCAAATACAACGTAACAAAAAACTGTAATATGTAATGCAAATAGGTACCTACACTTATTTTAAAGTAGTAATTCAGTACTTCGAATATTTATCTTACAATATTTCTGCTTGGGGCGCTGTCTGTAAACGAATGCTGAATGTATTGGCTAAATCAAACCTTAAAATAAGTATATTTAGGTCGATTTTACTCTGAAGTCATTGTGTTTCGATCAGTAGTAGTTAGTGAAGTTTTCGAGCTGTGCAAACAGAGACTAAACATACTGTATGCTTAGTAAGACTTTGCGCATCTCGAAAACGTTGATCATAAACGGTATCATATTATTATACGCTAAAATAGGTTATTTTGAAAGTTTTTGATTTATAATGAAAAATGTCTATTAATACCATTCCCAATTAACTCCAAAGCGAAAGATCGAGGATTTATTATCTTTGTCTACTTAATCCAAATATAAAAGGAAAAGGTAACTGACTGACTGATCTATCAAAGCACAGCTCAAACCACTGGACGGATTGGGCCGTTTGGCATACAGATAGCTATTATGACGTAGACATCCGCTAAGAAAGGATTTTTGAAAATTCAACCCCTAATGGGATTAAATAGGGGTTGATTTGTATGAGATACATATTATATATGAATCCACACGGACGAAGTCGCGGGCAACAGCTCGTTATAAATAATTCTTTGAAAACCAAAATTTTAATTTCTCTTTTTTATTACAAAACCAATTTCTAATTTAAATTCGGAACATACTCTTCATTTTCGATCTCGTTTTCAGTCTCGTAGACTATAATAGAGGTTATTTTTTTTGCGGAAATAAGACCGTGCGAATTTGTCTATGGTCAGTTCTTAATTCATTATAGAGCATTTTATGCTCTATTAAAGAGGTATTAAGTTTAATTTACCGTGATGACATCTTTGTAAATAGTAATTAGAAGTTTAATATTCAAATACGGGCCGAGTAACGGGAAAGACAAATTATGTCAACAAAGAATTAAAAACGAACGGTTATTTTGTATGTAGGTATAGGTAAGTTATAATGAAATGGTACCCAGGTATATCCCTAGAAAACTCTACCATTACACTTAAGTCCTTCTAAGCAAATATGGCTACGGTAGCCAATCTAAACGAAGACTAGCCGGCTATGCAGGAGATATAGTGCATAAATATGTACGCAAACAAGGTGCTAAGTATCTATGTATTTGATGATTGATCACTATCATAGTCCAATAGGAGGGCAATCCGACACAACTGGAGAGAGATAAGCGCAGAACTGACAATTGATTGTCCATTAGGTATACGACATACGTCTCTATAGTCTGATTTTTAATTCAGTGGAATTCTGACAGTTGTCATTTAAAAATAGAATGAGTTATTTGTATGAAAAACAGGGTTACCACCTGAACCTGTTACCCCGAACCTGTACCTGAAGTACTGTACCTGAAGTATCTGACAGGCACTACATGAGGCAATTGATTTTTATTTATATGTAAGTTTTGAATTTATAATCATTTACGTGGGAACTGTTTTATCTCTAGTAACATTAAGAAACGTCAGAATTCCACGGAATTAAAAAATACTACATATACTTTTAATTATATATGTACTTAGGTATATGATTGACGGAAGGGGTCGCAACCGTCAACAATTAGGAATACGAAATAGAGACAGAGACGAGTAGGTATGTAGTCTAATGAACTGGTAAAGACAAAAAAGAGTTCACAGAGCGACCTCTATGGATATCGGTCGGCATTGCTATGCGCGAAGCGAGCCCGACTGTGCTTCCGGATACGACAGTGTGTCAGTGAAACTTCCACTAGGGTTGCCTCTATTTATTAAAGAAAAAAAATACTTGTAAAATTGCTCTAATAAGAAATGCCACCTCTACCACCTCCCTGATGCAATCTTGAATTTGTACTGTTTTCGAAGCAAAACAAAAGTAGCATAAGCATCTTTACCACGAAAATTGTCATTATCACATTGGTTATGGTACATTTGCTGCAACCTGTGGCTGCAACAGAACATTTTAGCCAATAGAGTTTCAACCAAACAGTGGTGACAAACTACGTTGGTAACTCAGTAAAACGTTTTTGCTGCCAACGCCTCTTCTTCCGGTCATACTTTTCCCATCATCATGAGTTGTAGGAATTCATGTCTCTCGACCCCTAGCAAGTTCTTAAGATATGCAACTTTTTACAATCTTGAAAGTGTGCAAAAGATCACATTTTAGACTAAGCGGTCTAGGATTGCCTGTAAAATTGATCCTACGTACCTCTTTTAATCCCATTAGTTCTATGGTCAAAGCTTTTAACTTTTAAGCCTGTTTCTATAAACAAGATAAGTTTTTAAACTCGACTATTAATTACTCGTATAACTACTACCGCGAGTTACGCGCGAGACGAGCGGTTCATACTTTGAATAGACTTTCAGAATATACACTGTGAGAACTTTCATTTGATATTATCTGCAGTGCAGGGTAGGGCGCGGTTGGGTGATCGCCCAGGGCGCCGGATAAAAGGGGCCCCTTTGTAGCCCATCGCTCATAGTTTGAGGTCTACTTACTCGTAAATTCCCTAAATTAAGCGAAAAATCTTTATTTCGGCACCACTTGAACACGGTTGCTAGTGGGGACAGTACTAAGGAGAGTTTTTCAAAGCTGGATCTGATAAAAACCTATCTTCGATCAACAGACAACAATATCTCAATCTAGATTGACAAACTTTGTCGAAATTGCTGAAAACATCGACTTTGATAATCTTTTCAAAGTCTTTGCTCAATCGCTGATAGTATTTTATTGGTTTTTTTTAATAAACGGTTATTTTTTATAATAAATAATTATTTCTTTTAATAAATGGTTATTTCATAATATCCTTTCCCTTTTTTCGTATGGGTTTCAATTACAGTTGGGGGACGCCGTAGAAATTCGCCCAGGGCGCTGGTAGTACTACCGCTGCTATTATCCGGATATTATCGATACATTAACAAGAAAAAACCTCAACTTTATTTTTTTCTTGACGTATGTATTATGACATATGTATTTGTCATATCCGCCATATTGGAAGTTTGTCATGTCCGCCATATTGGAATTGGCATACTTATGACACAAGCAACACTAAGACACCGCCAGTGACACCTCATTTATCCAAATGTAATGAGTCATCTGGCTATTATTATGGAGCTAACTTTTGTGGCACAGTGGTGAGCGATGTGGTCTTATAAGTGGCAGGTCCCGGCTTCAATTCCCGGCAGGGAAAATTTACTACCCTACCGGCAAAACCGTGCACCAAGTGATTTAATGTTCCAGTACCTTCGATGCCACGTAGAAACCGATCAGGAGTATGGGTTTAATAAAAACTGCCATAACTCTTCCGGGTCAGCCCCGCTTCCATCTTAGACTGCATCGTCGTTTACCACAAGATAGCAGACTAGGGCTAACTTGTACAAAAAAAAACCAAGTCAAGCACACGCCTTGGAATATATTATAGTCGTATAAAAAAGTCGAATAAACTCTACTTTCTTTGAAGGACAGTGTAACACTGGGTCAACAATCAACATAGCCTTCGGGGTCGGCGGAAACGTCGCTCGCATGCATAGTGCGTTGACACGCATTCCTCAGAATGTACGCTGAACGTGCACGGACCGAGCGCGCGATTCATTGCGTTCGAGTCTCGTTCAAGTGCGTTTACTTGGTTGTATATTGACTTTCTCTGGGCCATTTTTCCCGGGCGCAGTGGTGAGCACTGCTGTCTTATGAATGGAAGGTCCCGAGTTCGATTCTTTGGTCTGGTCTGAGAGGTTTGCCACCCTACCAGCAAAGCTGTGCCGTGAAGCGATTAAAGAATTACCCCAGTCATTAGACGCGCCGCGAGCCGCACCCGAGCCGTCGACGAATCCGTCATCGCCCACACACTACGCGAGCGCGTCAGTCCCTTGTGAACTGTGGCGAGCCTCGCACGTATATTTCGGCTGCTTGCTAACACCCCGCGCGTACCGTACCGCGCGATCGTATAATTAATAGTCGTAAAGTTAATTATTCAGTGTGCGCCGGGCATCGACTCCGCGGACAAATCTACCACATTCGGTGTCGTATTATTCGGCGTAACATATTTCGAAGTCATGATGCGAAATCATGACTTCGAAATATGTTACGCTCGACTCAAATCTACCGCGCGCCCATACACGCATAGATTGGTGCGGCTCGCCGCTCGCGTCTCCGCGGACAAATCCGCGAGGCTCATGACGAACCACGAACCCTACTAGGATAATTCCAACACAATTTAATGTTAAAAGCTAATCAAATCAATGAAAAATATACTTAAAATCACTATACTCATTTGCATAATTTTCTTTGAAATAAACGAACCTTTTGCGGAAAAGTGCCACAAAATCCGATGACTGTGAGAAGAAGGCCAGATATATTCCACCAGTTGATTTGATTGCTGCTTTTGTTCGCGCGGTTTTTGCGCAAGGTTTTTTCCCAAGGGGTTGTTATTTCTTGCCTCATCTCGTGAAATCTTTCGTAAACGTTATGTAACTGAGAAAATGTAACGTATGCTCACTTGAATCAAATCTCCAAAATTAGCTTAATCAGTCACACAAACGAGTTCGTTTGTAACTTCGAAATAACGTCCACTTATTACGCTTTCATTATGATTATTTGACCCTAATTTGGCCGCTAATATGACACTTTCAAGTTTGTTTCTTGGAACAAAGGAATCTTTGGAACAGTTGTTGTACCGATTTTTACGGGATATCCGCCCTAAGACAGATAGAAGAATGATCTAGACAAAACTATACCTACAAAGAATGATCTAGGCAAAACTTATTTATTTTCTGAGGACTTTTCATCCCGAAAAATGAAAGGCAACTGCGCCTATTATTGTAGGTATACCTGGCTGGCTACCGAATAAAAAAATCTATTTTTATGTTTCAGCATTGTTTCAGTAAGTAATCCTTTTTATAATGTCGTAGACAAAAAGATTTCGATCGATAACTCGAGCTATAGGCAGCAACAAAATGTACTAATTCAGACACTTTCGACACAGCCTAGATGCTACGTAGAAAGTCTCTGTCCAAGGTCAAATTAAATGTACTTATGAAACTATCGCGTAAGAATTTACACTCAAGTAATTAGTAATTGTAATTATAATAATATTAATGCGAAAGTGAGTTTGTTTGTTTGTTACGCTTTCACGCCTAAACCGCGAAATTTGGTACAGAAATAGACTAGACCTTGGAAAAGGACACTTGCTACTTTTTATCCCGGATAGTTAAAGCATAGTTTATACAGAAACAGCGGCTGGCGCATATATGCACCTAAGCGGAGCGGAGATGTGTGGATTAATAATTATTTATTAACGCTAATGAAAATTAATTATTGGGGTAGTATAATTTCAATCAGTTTAACCAATGAGTTTAACACAATTTTTGTTACATTTTCAATTATTATATTATTATATTTATGCCTACTATCGTCATTGCCAAATTGAAAGGTTACGATTAGTAACGTTTCAATTAAGTATATCAAAGAAAACATCGTGAGGAAACCTGCACGCCTGAGAGTTCTCCATAATGTTCTCAAAGGCGTGTGAAGTCTGTCCAAACACACTTGGCCAATGTGGGTGTGGTGGGCTACGGCCTAAACCTTACTCATTCTAAAAGGAGACCCTTAGGCCGTAGTAAGCCCGTAATGGTTTTATAATAATTATTATGATGGCGATTAACTGTAAAAATTGCAGTGTAACTTTTAATATTAATTAAACCTTAGTTAAACCTAGTTAAACCTTAGTTTTTAATATTAATTAAACCTTAAAAAAGTACTATACAAGTATACTGCTGCGTAAATAGCAAACAGCCTCGGTTCCTGCTTAGTCAAAAAGTTTTAAAATTGCTTCGAAAGTACCTACTTGGCTTCGCCTCATTCTTTTAATATTATACTCAGCCGGCAATTCCTATATTGCCGGCCTTGACAGTACCTAGGTAATAATTGCAAGATATCGAGAAATTGAATAATTCCAGTACAATTTAATGTTAATACCGATCTTATAGGTCTAATAAATCCTTTAAAAATCAGTTTGAAATCTTAGCATCAGTATCAGGCATCAGCTTAGCATCAATTTCTATGAAAAAATGGACTCTGTTTCGATTAATTTGCTGTCGAGTTTATTATTTATGTTCTTTTATTTTGTTTCAGATCTAGACGAGAATGAATCTATAGATGTATCCAGGATAAAAAGGGAAGGTGTCCCGGAAAATAGGGGTGAGTAATTTTAATCGATAAATCAGAACTTTATTTTATATCTCTTGTAAAAACTTTTGCTTGCGTTATTTTGATGTCTCTACTTATTTAATTAAACTTTCTTGTAGGTATATTTTAATATATTATCTTTATGATTGTTGTACTTCTTTCTTATCTTTAACTCTTAACATCTATTCTATTGCCAATACAATTATATATTAGATTTTTTGTAAATTGGAAATATTTTTAACAAAGTTGACGATTTAGTTGTAGGGCAGATAAAATATCATAATTTTTGCTCATTTAAAGTATGTTTATAAAGTTTTATTTTCTTAAATACGACTTTTTTATTAGTGAATCCAAAAAGTAGTGATGGTTTTTAACCACTATAAATACGTCACGCAATGGTTGCATCAGAGCGTTTATGGCATCGGAATGCTTTTAAATGGCTTTTCTAAATTACCATAACTCCATATTATAACACATTGCGTGGTGGTTTTTGAGTATGCCACAACGTTTTGTGAGCTCAATTATCGCTCAGTGAGCGAATTTGGTTTTTGAACCTACCTGTATGTAATATTATATTCGTATATTTAACATGACGTGTTATGTATCTATGTATACCTACCCTATGCAACTGTAGAATTTAAGTATAATCAGTTACATTATGTACAAACGAACAAATCAGACAATACAGACAAAAACTAAATTAACGGGTTTAAAAATATTGCCATCCTTTTCCGTTATAGTTTTCCGTTCTTAATAGAATTTTTGAAAAATCCAGCAGAATTGTTTACAGCCGAATTAGCACTAAAATAATATGTTCTATTTAAAATAAATATTGCCGCTAACAAATCGTCAACTTCAGCGTTAAAGTGAAATTTGTACAAATTAGTGCTAACAAGTATGCAAAATATCCGCTATCTCTTTTTTAGCATCTAAGTATTCTATTCTTTCTGTATTGCGTAATTAATTGTATGTTTTTTCTTTCTCTTTCAAATCTAATCCCCGGGTCGTGGTGAACTCCGAACTCCAATGGACTTTGTAAAATATGACGCACCTCCACGAAATCCCACCCACAACTGACGCAACGATGACTGTCACGTTTTGACGCTAGATTTGACAGTGCTGCTCGTTAACGACCAGAATCGAAACGACTATAATACGAAGATCGGGCGATACCACAGTGTCAAACCCCTGATCGGACTTTTGACGTCAACGGCGAGGACTTTCATCCAGGATGGCGTCACAACTGAGTTTGCCACTCAAATTGTAGGCACCACCTTAGACAACGGGCGTATTTACGCACAGCTCCTCACTAAATCATCACTAGTACTTTATAACAAGCCGTCGAATGTTGATGATCCTTTCATTGTAAAGCCTACGCGAGTTCATTCCGCTTTCGATGGAGAATGGAACGTCAAGCAAGATTTAGGTATTATAGATCCAGACAAATTCATACTCAAAAATACCGATTACCTAGCTCCTAGTAGCAGTAAGATGGAAATAGTGTATGCAAGCAAACCCGCACAGGAGCCTTTCAAGTTTTGGAATCCTCCTAGTTCTCCTGATTATCAATCAGAAAACCAAATATTTGATGAACCCAGTGCGCGCAAAGCTCAATACAATAATGAACCAAAATTCGAGGTATACAATTATCTTGACGGTCCAACTATCGAAAGTGAGAAAAAAGTTCAGCCTAATATTTTAGATAATGTTAATTCACTATATCGTCAAAGTAAAGCGTATGAACCCTCTCCAACAGAACCAATTCAAGTAGATTCCAAAGTACAAGAAGATGTTTTAAATGTATCTAATATTGTAAAAGTTAAACCTGGTTATGATTTACCTACATTTACGATTAAGAACGAGTTTTCACCAATATTTTACTATATTGACAATGTTGAATCTCGTCGTTCCCCGCAACAATCTTTACCACAAACAAAACTACCTAAAAAGTTGTTCGGACATAAAAGTGAACCTCGTTCAAAGAAAACCTTTACTTACGCTGGTTTTGCTGATTTTACAACAGTGGTAGGTGATACAGTTATTATATTTACACCTAACACGGAAACAGTTCGACCACCCAATCCTGATGAGGTAAATGTTTTTCCTTCAGCTAAGCCTGTTGATAAGTTAGCCACCAAAATAACTTTCTTATCTGCAGATATTCCTGTAGCTACATCTACTTTCAAGGCTCACGAAGTTAACAAGGTGACTAAATTACCAACGGCCAGTAATGATGAAAATCGATCTGAAAAAGCCTTGTATAATGACGAAGAAAGTTTGAAAAAAGTTTTGTATGAAGTTGATGATAAAATTCCAGACACGGTTAGTGTTCAATACAATAATGGATTTGAACTTAATCTAGATGTTATACAACCCTCAGAGCCTGCTTTTACAACGACAGAAAGTACTATTTACACTGAAGATTTAGAAGAAAAGCCTATAAAAGAATTTAATTTCCAAGCAACAGATTCTTTAGACTCTTTGATGCCATCTGCAACTACTCGACTAGGTGACGAAGAGTCACAAGAATCCATAGTAACTGAAGGTAGTGTTAGTGATGTTTTTACAAATTCTGAAGAAGAGATGGAAAACACAGCCGCTGAAGTAACTGAAAAAGTACAGGAGGAAGAGGAAGAAGAAGGACAAGAAGATGAAAGCACCCAGGAAGCGGATCCGGACGTGCAAACTACAACTGAAAGTGGGCATAGTGACGAATCATATGAAATTGAGACTACCACAGAAAATAAATATAATAAACATGAAGAAGTGTACTGTTCAAATGGTCTTGAAACTCAATCTACTATGACAACAGAATATAAAACGCTAACATATTTAACAACATATTTTATACCTTTGGAGAGTACTGAGACTACCACTTCAATAAAATCTGACGTTGTTGTTGAAAGTAATGTGGGTTATATCACTAATTATATTTGTAAAACTGATATATCTATCGAACCAACATCAGTTGTATCAATTGAAACTCAAAATACTGAAAGAAGTAATATAGAACAACCAGAAGTAGTTCCTCAAAGTGAAATCAATCCATCAACGGAAGCTGAATTAATTACTGAAAATCCTACAAAATCAACGACACCCATGGCAAAAGAAGATTTGACTACCATACAAGATGGAGAAAATGAATCTTCTCCTGACAGTGATAAGATTAGTGAAGTCATTGATTCACAGAGAAACTCTTCTCCTAGTACAACAACAGAGCGTGTCGCTACAAGCCAAAGTCATATTGAAGTATCTGTTAGTACAGAACATACACCAACTGAGAGTTCTAGTTCTGAAGAAGATGCTGAAAATGAAATAGATCTAATTTATAAAACTCTTTATACTACATATACATACTTTACTACATTCTTTGGTGATCAGACTTCCAGTGTCGCAAGTCACAAATCAATAGTTACTAACATTATAACATCTACCTTAGATTTAAATAAACTTGATCCTTCCTTACTTAGCGCCTTCGATGAAGATGAAATTGCTCCAACAAGTGTAGGCATAGGCCGCCCTACAGAATCTTTTGTGATAAACAGCATTATTGATTTAGTAAAAAATAAAGATGTTATTGAATCTGTAGAAATAGATAAATCTTACAGTTCTCAAACACCAACTCCTAGCTTAGGAGATGATTTTATAGCAAGTATTAAACCAGATACTGTTAAAACTTATTACACGACCTACACTTTTTTCACAACGATTTATGTTGGTTCTGATGCTAATGTTTGTAGCAGACGAGAAGTTTATACTAATTATGTTGGGCCTGATGAACTTATACCTACAAAAACTAATCCAACGCCTGCTGAAAGTACAAAAGCTCAGTTTGATTTTAGGAACTGTAGACAAGTAAAAGGAATGCCATCCCAAAGTATAGATGATAATTCATTCGTCGAAAGTAGCATAACAGTGGAACAAAATCATCTGGAACAAAACAAAGAAAAGGAAACTACACCACAACCAACACCTATCGAAGTAGATATGTTGTTCAGCGTTGAATCCAATCCTCTCTCAGAAAATTCATTTATTACTGATGTAAAATCATCTTCTTCCAAAGGGGAATCAAAATATTTGGACAATAATAATGTACTCGATGACCAAATAAGCTCTGAGAGTAACATAGATGAAATATTACCTTCTCCCACTCTTTTATTACAAACTAGCTATACTACATTTACATATTTTACCACAATGTATATTGGAAAGGACTCTAGCAAAGTAAAGAGTCGTTTAGAAACTATTACTAACGTGGTAACAGAAACTATCACTCCGAAAACAGAACCTGAAGAAGAGAACAATCTTCCTATTACATATTACACTACCTTTACGTACTGGACGACACTCTACAAAGATAAATCAACAACAATTACTAGTCGCGAGGAAATTGTTTCAAATGTTGTCACCCCAACAGCTCAGCCTATTCCTACCATAAGTCCTATCGATACTACGCCTATAGACATCGTAAGTGTTTTACCGCCTAAGGATTTAGAAGTAGAACTTAAACCTTCCTTAGTAGAAGACAGCTTGGAACAGGATGATGGTAAAGCTACATTTTTTACAACATATACTTATTTCACCACTTTTTATGCTGGAAATACATCTATAATAAGAAGTAGCTTAGAAACTGTTACGAATATTGTAGATAACACAAAGTTAGTAGAAGATAATCAGTTAGGTAGAAAAGTTGCAAGTGGTTCCATTGATAAAAACCTTATTCAGGATATTGGAGAGAAACCTCAGATTATTCCAACAAAAGTGAAAGAAGAAATTGTTGCAACTAAATTACCAGATCCAGCAAGTGTATCGTCTACAGTTTTACAAGGGACTTATATAGATAATTTATTCGCGGAAGTTAAACCAGCTGATAATAATACGCCTAGTCCAGATACAGAAAAAAAGATATTGTTTTCACAAGTTGCCGTAATATCGGGTGATTCAACAGTTGTTACAGGTGACAATAAAACCTTAGGAGAGCAGACGAATACTACAACTTCTACATCTACTACGACAACGACTACAGAAGGTTCTGTTATAAGTCCAACTCCAGAAGTAATAGAAAGTTCTGTGGCTGAACCGGAAATAACAACTGAAACACTACTTGAAGAAGATGCTGAAGAAGATGATCCCAACTCAAAAAAGAAAGGACGTCTCACTTTTTCAACTAAAAAGCCATCTTTTACACCTGTTATTATTCCTTTTGCTTCTAGAAATAGACCCACGTTCAGTCCAAAACGTCTTCCGGTTCCAAATAGTGCGACAACTATTACACGAGCAGATTTCACTCCAACAATCACTGCGACTCCAACATTAAAATCTGTTAGGCCAACTGGTAGTTTCATTGGTAATCGGAAGGTGGCCTCACCTGGTTCATCAAGCCCAGGTAGAAGATTTTCTGGACGAAGCAGTGCCTCAGTAAATTTGTCCGCAAATGTACCAGCATCAAGAGCTGGAGGATTCCCAAGAGGAAGCATTAGTCCTTCATCCAGAAGGACTGGATTTAGATCTAGTTCTCTTAGAAGTAATAGCTTAGATTACGCGAGTAGATCAGCGATTCCTAGAATCCGACCCACTGCCTCTTCTAGATTGAGAGGTAATAGACAGTCAGCATCCATAACATATCCTCCAGCTGACGAAGCTGAAACGTTTGCGACTCAACAAGAAGAGACCGCTACTGAGTCTTTAGATGAACTAAATGAATTTTCTAATAGACAAACTACAAATAATCCATTACTAAGATTTAGAAGACCACTTGTTCCTAGACAACCGGGTACAGCTGTTACGCCAAGGTCAACTACACCTTCATCAAGACGAAGCCAGACTAGTCGTGGACGAACAACTACAACTAGGCGTACAACTACTCGATCGACTACAAATCCTTTACTATCTTTACGAAGACAAAGACCTAGTAATGCTCTGTTTCCTAGAAGAAATCTATTTAAACAAGCAGAACCTGAGCCAGTTGAAGAAATTGTTGAAAACGAACAGAAAGAAGAAGAAAGCGAAGAATTGTTAGACGAGGAAGAATTTGAGGAAGACAATGATTATGATTCATCAGACCGGAAAGAACAGACAGTTGCAACTCCTGCTACTCCATCGCTAAGGAAAAATTCCAATACAGTACAAATTAGACCGTTTGCATTTAAACGAAGAACTAAACGTCAAGTAGATTATGGTAATAGAAAGTTCACTAATTTTAGGAGACCTGGAGTCAAACCTGCCAGTACACGACGTCCTGAACCAGAACCAGAAACTGAACCACCAGCGCCTCCCCAGCCAAAGCAAAAACCAGGCAGATATAATTCTCGTCCTTCTGTAGGCAGTAGATCGACAACAGCTTCAGCACCTAAAGTTTCTCAAAGACAACCGTTTATTGTTCGAGGAGAAAGTAGATCAACGACTACATCTTCTCCAGCTTATAGGAGAGGCAAGACAAGAACATCATCCAGAACAACTACACTTTCATCAAGACCTAAAGCTCCCCGCCTGTCTGGAAAGTCAACACAATCTTCAAGATTAAGCAAAGCCACACAATCATCACGCCCTACAAGTAGATCTCGATCTCGTACAACAACAAGCAGAGCATCAAGTAGACAAAGAAATTCATTTGAAAATTTAAGTGGAGAAAGATTCAATAAATATGATAATATATTAAATGACGGAAAAATAACTATTACACATCAAATACCTATTGAAGTCACCATTCCTGTAGTAAACGGAAAGGTTACAGAGTACAAAAATGTTTTAACGGCAAAACCCAGCATAGAAACATTATTACTCAATCAAGTATCGACATCTATTGGACCTATTGGTAATCAACAATTAGTTCTTGCCTTAGAATCAACAGAATTAGGCGACAACGGTGCAACTAAAATAACTAAGTTTGTGTTGCATGAAACTCCTACAACTACGATTATTTTTACACCTACAACAATAAGGGGTCGTAAAACCTCTTATTCCCATGTATTACCGAGTACTGTATACAATGTTGAACCTGTAGTACAAACTGTTGCGCCAGAAATTAACGCAAATGTGCCATTAGCCAATTTGTTGCTATCACAACTTCTCTTGGGCAATCAGCAACCTGCAATTAATCCTCTCCTTGCTCTGCAAGGACAGGGACTATTGCCACAACAACCTGTAGTACAAACGCCTGTCACAGAGTACAAAACTAGAGCTACAACCTATGTTACTACAGTGACTGATGCCAGAGAAACTGTTTTAACAATTACATTTAGAGCCACACCTATAGAAACAACAATCGTTAACCCAACAACGGATGTTATAACTGCCACTGAATTCATAACTGAGACAATTGTCACTACTCCAACCGTTTTACAACAAGCTCCGCAGTATAACTCCCTGCTTTTGCCATTATTACTGCAGCAGCAGCAACAGCAACAACAGCAACAACAACAAGCTCTTTCGTTACAAACTGCTAATCCTTTACTCGGTTTAGCTCAAGGTGATCTTAATTTACTACAAAACAATCTCGTGCCAAATAATAATTTAAACAATGACATCTACAGCAACAGTCCAAAACCAAACATATTAACAGATTTTAGTAGCAACGAAGACTTTTCTGATGATATCCAAGATAATAGTGAAGACATTCCACCCCCTCCACCAGCACCTACACGAAAAAGAAATAAACAAAGAGCTCATAAGCCAGCTCCAGCTGCCCCTAAACTAACTAGTATAGTAACGTTGTATGTATCTGGCAGACATCCTGGAGAATTTAGTACTGTGTTATCAACTGTAATATCAGATGAAACACAAACTGTTAGGAAACGCGAAGCGATTTATTATGAAAACGTTAAAATATTGCCATCGATTTTGCCATCTATAGATCAACTTGTCAGTTCACAAAGCGATAGTTTGGCAGAGAATTCTATTATTTTGAATATGGATAAATACTTAGCAAATTCTCAAATTGAATCACAAACGGAAACGCAAAGTTTAGAAAGTATAATAGGAAAAATAAGTGACCATGTCAATGATGCTGCCTCGCCTACTTATGTGGTAAAACTAGCAACCCAATCAACGCTTAGAGATTCAAATCAAAGTTCCATTGATGCCGTGTCGTGAAATCCGAACAATTGTTTAGGTAATGTAAAGATTTAGTTATTTATTTACGTTGTATCATAGTAAGTTAACTATGCATAGTGCCTTATAGTTTTAGTTATTAGTTTTAAGATAAAAATACTCTTAGTACTTGACTTTGTAGATAGGGAGCTAATTTTGTGTTAATATGTTTTTTAAGTCCACCAAAAATATTTACAACATGTTACCATAATTCGAGTTGTAATATCGAAAAACAAACGTTCTAGGTAACTTTTATCTAATCACTGCCTAAGAATAACTCATAAAATCTACGTTGTATGTATAAATAATATTATAAAATATTTTATAATAGTCGACATGCTTTCATTTGTAAATTGCAAATTACGACTTAGAATGTTAAAATAATAAAATGAAAAATCAAATTTGTTAGTTTTATTAATCTAAAACCTATTCATTCTACATATTTAGGTATTGTGGTTAATGTGAAGTTTAGAGTTTGAATACTATTTGAGTAAAAATATTAAAAAAGTTTAAAATGAAAGGGAAAAAAAGAAATAAATAAATTAGATACGAATATACTTTATAAAAGTTAAACTTAGTATCTTAAAGAGACCGGGAGTATATTTTATTTCACAAGACTTGACAATACTGGTAAAACTGATGAAATAACTGATGATGACTGCTTGACAAATTGGACACTTTTTGAAGATCCAAGATTCCAGTATGATGGTACTATTCCCACATTTTGCGTCACCAACCATCTTGGGAGGTGAGTTTGAGTTACCTGTTAATTACCTATTAGCAAATAAAACATTTAGATATTCTCGTTACATATTTTGTCATATCATTTAAACAGTTTCGTGATATTAATTTTTTTTAAAGATTTTGTCTATTTTTAATGATTTCCGATTCGGAGAATCTAAATGTTATGTTATGTTATGTGTATAAAGTAGTTTACTTAGAAAAGTGTGTATATAATTTTATTAAAAAAAAACGCCTCAAAATAGATTATCTCTCTTTATATTTTATTTGAAAAAAAAAATTTGCAGTAATTTGAAAAAAAAAGACAATCTATTGCAAATGATAATATTATTAACTAAAAAGTCATTATTTCCGTATTTAAGTATTTCTCCATAAGATTAAATTTAAATTACTTAGATTATTTATTATGATTCAATGAAAATTTAGTTAGCAATAATAAGTATAAATTCTGCGTCAATAATGACTTTTAATTAATGTTTTTTTTCTAACACCAGTACATTTACTAACTTTATCACCATATCAATAGAAATTATTTTATTTAAGTAAACATTTCCATGCATGGAGTAGCTTACATTAGACGGGTGATGGCAAAATTATTTAACTAATTCCAATGACCATAACAGAAATCATCTACTAATAAAGCATTATTTGGTCCACGTGTAACGTGTGAAAACTTATTGTAATAATATGTACTTGTAAAATAATTATAATTCATTAAAGGTAACATTTACTGATATGAAAGAAAATCAGAAAACTTTTGGGGGATGAAAATGAAATTATTTTTATAAATTTCAGCATTCAATACAAATGCAATAGTATATGACAATTCGCCATGGAGGCCTGGAAGAGAAATAGATATGGAACAACGATTGACAGACGATGAAAGGAAAATAAAAAATCTAGCCACAAGAATAATGTCTAATGGCGTTGAGGTTTTAGTAAGAGATAAAAGTGCTGAAGGAAAACAAGAACAGGTAATATTGTACTTAATGTACTTAGTTTTTTTAAACAGTTTTAATCGGAGACTGCGTACAAGGTAAATTTGTTATTTGACAAGCATTTCATATATAATATCATCAATTATATTTCTACTTTGTTTGTGCTTCTTGTGTTAGATAGTGGTAACGCAATTAATCATTGTAATAAATTATTTTTTCTTTTCTCAGCGTAAACTTAAGCTTATGCACTTAGCTCCACTGAAATCACCAAACAATGGAGTCAGTTCGACGCCACCATTTAAGTCGTTACTGTCATCAGCCGTCGCCACTGTTGTCAGTCGGCAAGAAATGAGCGCATTCTTCCCACTGCGTCACTTTATGCAGCATAATTACATCATCAAGACGTGTATGACAACGTACACTTACTTAACGACTGTAGTTCAAAACAAAAGAAGCGCTGTGTCGACATTTGAAACAATAGTTTCAGTCGTTACTACAGAATCACTTACGAATCTGTATGCCACTGACATTTTAGCTGATATAAAACCTACAAAAGTAAGATATAGATTTTGGAACCCAATGATAATTTCCTGGGTTCCAAGGCCCTCCGAAACATGCACCTTGTACCCCAAGTGACTTTGATCATCACCACAGTGCCACCCCATTTCATGTAGTGTTGTAGTAGTACTTGCTTTTTAACAATGTCTCCTTTAATACTCATCCCACAGTGTTATTATTTTTTAATGTATTTAGTTAAAAGTGCGAATGTGATATAGTTTATGTAGTTATACAACATTCACCAGATCACTAAACGGCTTTATGATAAGTAAGATTTTATGATTTCAGACAAAGTATATGGAAGTCAAAACAATTCAACCTTCAGCTGCTAATATGTATATAAATAATAATCCAAAATTAGACAAAAGAATTGATAAAGAAGAAGACCACAATTTTGATTTAATTCAACCATCCGAGATAAGTCACGTTCCGTGCACCACTTCATGTACATGTAGCCACACAAAAACAGAATCCTTAAAAACGAAGTATTCAAATGTAAAACAGTCATCAACTCCATCAGCAGATAAATATCAAACTAAGAATACGAAATATGGTGGCATAAAACCGGATGTTAGACCAACTCATAAAGAATTTCTTAATAAGACGCAATATCGACCTTACGAATATGAAACTGGCACTCATGGAGCACCAACTGATAAAATTGTAGAAAAATATACACAGGTTACTGATTATTTGGACGATAAACATACAAATACAGTTGAAGCAAGTGACCTTTTAACGAATGAACAAGCTCCCCCTTCTCTTTCTCCTCCAAAAACCAATAAAGAACCTACAAATAAAACATCGGAAAAAGTTAAACCTGAGAGGCCACAAAAAGTTAACAAAAATAAGTTGGTTATGGCGGAACTTATAAAATTGGGATCCTTAGGAATTAAAAGTTTATCGCAGCTGGCACCTGTAATTGAAAAAATGACTGGAGGATTTATGAAAAGACCAGAGCCAAACAAGACAACAACCACAACAACATCCACCACACTTAAACCAATAACCAAAGTGACTTCATACAGTGCAAATAAAAGGGTTGATAGTGATATTGACGTTAGACATGAAAACTTCCCAATTTATATTCCAGTAGATGAAATGGAAACTTCTGAAACGCAAGTAGCGTTTACAAATGCTACATTACATCAAAATTTTGCATGGGCTGCTGAACACAATTTAAGAGGAAATTTCGTCAAACCAAAAATTATACACGAGAGCCCGTTAGTGAATGGTGGTATACCTATAAGCCCAGGTGAAATTATAACGGCTAATTCAGATGTAATTGTTGGTAAACCTGCCATAGGAGGACCGTTGACTTTAGCTGCTAGTGGCATAAAGTTGCAAAATCCCGTACATCCTCCACCTATATATAGTATTGCTGCAAATAATGAACAATATATAACGAATGAAAAACCACCCACTCGTCCATCCAGTGGTGCAATACATGCAGATGATTCTTTTGATCTAAGACCTCCTGAATTACCGAAATTGAAGCCTAAACCAAATAAAAATTCAAATCGTCCTCAAGAGATATATTTCAGTCAGCAAAACCCACAAGTTACGTCATCGCGCATGCCAGCTATTACATATACAAATAACGATTCTAATAAATATCCAGTTTTGAAAAAAAATAATGGCCCCGTCATATTCAATCATGGCAGGCCAGCGTTTTTGGACTTTATACCATCTTTTACTAAGCCAGTGGATACCAATCCAATAGATCATCGGGATAATTATAGACCTAGTCTAAATACGAATAAAGAGAATGATATACCCGATAATAATCCAAGCTCTTCCGAAATAGTTAATACAAGAATAATAACTGATAATAAGTATCAAATTGTTGATAGCCCTGATAATTATAACAAACCATTCCTAATTGATATACAACCTTCAAAAGTAGCTAATGTACTCATCCCTCACGGAAGCTCCACAGCCCTTGTTTTTGCTGGATCATCTGAACCACATAAAACTGGAGATTACATAGATGATCCTTTACCATACCCTGAGCCGGGATATTTTGGAAGTTTTAGTATTGATGCACCACATATGACAAATGTACATAATGTTGTTCCAAATAATAATAATAATAATCTATTTGCAGTAAAACCTAATGTACAAGCTACCGGAAACACTTTTAAAAATAAAATGCCTTCATATCAAGATATATTAACAAGCAAAGAACATAAATTTAAATTCAGTCAGAACAAACGGCCCAAAGATTTAACTAAATTGCCTCCACCCACAAGCAATCAAGAATCTCATATTCAAGTAGGACCTAAAATAACAGCCTACAACCCAGAACATTATAAAGGGGAATTTGATCAACATCGTCAATCATCCCTTAGTGATAAGCATAAAGAAGAGAAAGGGGTAATAGATAAAGATTATGAAAAATATTTGTCAGTACCTCCACCACCACCAAAACAGCATTATAACCAAGAGAATAGATACGACAAAAACAAAGCTTACCACCACCAACTACCAGTTATTCATACAAAACCTATACAAGACAGTAAAGTATTTTTGAATCTTCAGCACCCAGTATCTAACCAACTTCCTCCTAAAGTGACATCGGAAATTTATTTCGCTTCACAGTTACCAAATAGTCAACCAACTCCAACATATACATTCAAAATACCACAATCACCCACTGTACATGGCAACGCTTATTCTCAACTGCCTAAAATAAATATTCAATCGCATAAAAATGGAATTCCTAATCTTCCATCGAACTCATACATAGTTTCTACATCGAATACTGCAGACACATCCTTAATTAGCAACAACCTTAAAGAAAATACTTATACAGTTACTTTGAATACAGCAACTAACGTAGCAAATGATGGAAAACCAAATCATGTTATGGGGTCAAGTATAACTGTACCAATAACTACTACGTCCCATAATGGACAAATAAATGCAAATATACCAATTGGAACAAATTTTGCAATTAGAGTAGAAGATGATCCTGGAAAATATGAGAGTGTTGCTCTACATGGTAAAAGGCATCCATCACTTAATCACGGTGAACATGTTCATGTGCCATATAATAATTTTAATAGCTTTAACGTGGATAGTACCTCATTCAAAATAAATTCAAATCAATCCATTGCTAATATTCATAATAAAGATAAACATGGAAACAACGAAATATATCCATTAACAATGCCGTCCGTCAACAGTCATGCAAATTTCCCCATGATGAATGAAGAAGTACATTTATATACAAATTCAAACCCTGTAATAAATAACGGTGATAATAACAAACATATCGTGAAACAAGACAGGATACCACAGCCAAAGCAAAATATTACAACCAACTCTCATGGGTGGTATTCGAGCATACTTAATGAAGGAAATGTCAAAAATATTGTTGTAGAATCAACAACTAGAAAAAATATTCCTTTAAATTACAATGGACATGACGATAGTGTGCCAGAATTTGGGGAAAAAATTGCAACTGTTGGAAAACCTCCAGCAGAATTTTGGAATCAAAATAATAAGCTATCTGTCAATAATTTTGGTGTGGGTAAACCGTTCTCGAAGCCTAAAGAAGATCAAACAACTAACGTTCCAACATTCACCATACGACCTAATTACATTCCATCAATTTATGGTGTTCACCAACCAACTTATGATATACCAGTGCGAGATAACAGTGATGAAACCACAACAGTTAAAACTATTTATGAAAAACCTATAAAACCAGTTTATGAAACAGCTGAAGAAATTTATGATGGTGAAGAAGAACCAGAAACAGTTGGAGAAAGTGACGGTGAAGTCAGTTCCGAATCTGAGAGTGTGCCATATGTGAGTTCATCTAATGAAAGGAATAATATTACAAAAGGCTCTTCGGTGGTTACGGTATCACAAAACATTAGTCCAACCAACCGACCAACAGATGATAATAATAGTAATATCCAATTAGTTAACTTTAATCCTGGAACTCAAACAGAAAAACCATTTACTTCTTATAATAAGACTTCTTTCCAGTCTAATAGTATTAAAACAGATAATCCTAATATTTACATGAAACCAAGACCGTTTACTATTCATACGTCAGTTCCAATTGATCATCAATTGCAACAACCGCATTGGCAAATTAACCAATTAATGGAAAATGTAACGAATAATAATATGTCCTATGAAGATAAATTTGAATTGAATACAGGTGAAGAGATTATAATAGCGTCTACTGGTAAACCAAGTCATCCATTACGTCCTACAAAAATAGATGGTGTAAATAAAACTCATTCAAATTCTCGTGATCCTGTTCTTTTAAACAGTACTAGAATAGTTAACGAGTCTAATATTATTACATCTACAGTTCACATTAAGGACAAAAAGCCCTTGACTATAGAGATCGAAAAGAAATCTACACTTCCATCATTCACAATTCCACCGCAAACAGAATTTAATAGTACATCTGTCGAAATAGTTGATCTATCTCCTCCACCGCCTAACATGGATCAAAAATACAAGCCGCCGAAGACTGATGAAATAATGGGTATGAGTCCTCCTCCAGCAAGAACACCATCGCCAAGGTACCCATTGAAAGCAACTCAAACACCTAGACCAGTTTTACCTTTAAGAACAGCTCCTCCCTACAGGACTTTACCACCAAGAACCTTAGCTCCTCGACAGTCAACACCAAAGCCAATGAGAAAACCTATTAGTCGAGATGAAGTGTCAACATACAGACCAACTTATGATATCACAAATAAAATTAAGAGGCCTAGTTACAACTTTGACCAACCGTCATCAGTTTTGCTGCCACCCCCAAGAGAGCTACCGTCCCAAAATGTTCCAACAGAAAATGTTCCAAGACATACTTCATTGTTATCGCCTACTACAAGTGTTATTTTCCCAACTCCCTTATCTTCTAGTTGGTTGACATCATCCAACATTGGGTTTTCCTCAAGCTTTAATTTTGCACCTACATCCGTATATTTTCCTGAAAGTGTATCACAATACCAAAACAAGCCTGATATGGTGTCCTCACAAGACTCTTCAGAAAATGGTGACAATTATTATGAGTATGAATCATCCAGTGAGACTATTGACGTCAGCTATGAAAACCCTGTGACAGAAAAGAAAATTACAACTGTGAAACAAATGAACATAACTCAACCGTTAAAGAATGTAACCAAGATTGTTAATTGGAGTAACTTTAATGATGGTAGCTTTTTATCCTCAGAATCTAGTCAAGAAGATTCTATGAAGGATAAAGTGAAAGTTGTAACTTTAGGAAATAAAACTCGCACTCGTAAACCTTATCCTATCCGTAATGATGACAAAAAAACAAGTACGATCAAATTTAAACTTCCTTCAAAACCGGTTACAATTATTAAGCCCTCACGGACACAATCTCGACCAGGAGTTTCATACCCACCAAGGATTAGCTCTATAAAGAAAATTGTAAGGCCTTCATCTTCTAGACCATTAGCCATTTTCCCTTCGAATATTATAGAAAGCTCCGAGCCTATAATGGAAGAAGAGTTTATACGGCCAACTGAAGTTCTAAAAGATATCGAAGTACCAACTATAATGCCAGAAATTACGTCTATAATTGAAAAGACAGTCACGTCTACTTTAACGATTAGCAAAGATGTAATAGATTCAAATATACATCCAACTCATCATGCTGGTAATGAAATCAAAATATCAGACGAAATTGCGCCAACAAAAACAGAATTTAAAACAACAATAATAACTTTGACCAAAACTCTATCGGAACCGCCTAAAACTGTATCAAGCATTGGCTACGTTAATTTAACACATACATTGACAGTAACACATACGGAGACTAGTTTAATGAGTCAATCAGAAGGAGCGGTTACTCAAACTTTAGTTCTTACTAATACTCACACATCTACTATAGTTGATGTGGTGACTGAAATATATACTGAAGTACAGCCGACAACAATTGTAGAAACAGTAACTAAGCATATTCCTATCCCTCAAGTTGATCCGACGCCAGTCTTTACTCCAGCTACCAATACGAAAATTGCACTCGACGACATAACTATGTCATCAGAAGAGAGCGATAACTTTATTATAAGAGAAAGTGATGTTACTGAGAATATTCAGAAGATTGAAGAGGATAAAGATAACGATACGTTCTTTGTAGTTATGAATAAGTCACAAAATGGTGGTAAAGCTCCACCGATTAATACAGATGTAGAAACAGGTGATTACGATGGTGTTACTCGTAACGAACAAGTAAATAACAATGGAGTATCACAAGTATTGTTTGGAGAAATATTGTTGGCTGGAACACCTTATCTAGAAACAATTAATGTCGCACGTCCAACCGGCAAGTATTTTACATAATATGTACTCTTAATGAAGTTTTCACAGATTAAGTTCCTTTAAGAAACATTTATAATAAATTGATTTATTTTATACAAACTTAAAAATGCTACTGTTTTTCTAGTTACTGGCTACGGTAAAGAATGTCAACCAGACTGTAAAGCTTCTAGGAACGAAAGGTGTCAGAGAATTGATGGCATAATGAAATGCGTCTGCAGACCAGGGTTCGCTAGAATGTTCCCCGACAGACCTTGCAAGCGTAAGAATAAAGCTAATAACCTAACGAAATGTACAAAAAATAACAACTCACTAAAAATATACATTTATCGAAGAATATTTCTAGTTTTAGATAACTATTTAAAAATATTGTTTTGAATATACTTCTTTAGGCACGTTATGAAAAAATGATGTGAATATTTAAGATACGCGCGAAGAGCGAACGAAAAACGACATGTTAAAGTTGGCAACAGTCCAGACACCAGAGTCCAGAGGTTAGCGATCAACTTGAAGCTGCTCGCTAACCTCTCGACTGTCGTTTCGCAAAGATGAAAGAAACATGAAAGAAACATGGCCACCTGTCGCGCCAGATAGTGTCTGATTGTAATTAATTATTATTTGCATGCAAAGAAAAATAACATCTTACGCGTGTACATATTAAGTACACCTTTTTTCTGTTTTCAGCGACGTACACATACTCTGTGAGACTAGCTCTCGGATCACAAGGCAATGAACGACTGCAGTTCCAGAAGAACTTATCAGATAACTCCAGCAAGGAATACCACACTCTGGCCGTTGCCACGCATGAAGGAATCAACAGGATGATAATGCAGTCAGACTTAAGAGACGTGTATCACGGTGTCCATATAACTGGATTCCATCCCGTAGACATGAGGACGCCTAAAGGTGAACTGTACGAAGGGGTTATTAACGATTTCTATGTTCAGGTAAGAACTATCCATACTTATTATTACAAATATGAAAATTGTCTGTCGGTATGTTATGCTTTTGCACCTAAATCACAGAATCGATTTTGCCGAAAGGTATAGAGATAAACTAGACCTTGAAAAAGGACATGGGTATAAACTTTTTATCCCAGAAAATTAGCCTAGCCTAGTGGTTAAGACGACGGCCTCCCTTTTTGGGAGACTGAATTCGATCCCCGGCACACACCTTAACTTTTCGTTGCAAATAAAATAGGTATATCATTTGCTTTAACGGTAAAAGAAAACATCCCGAGGAAACCTGCACGCCTGAGAGTTCTCCAAAATGTTCTCAAAGGCTTCTGAAGTTTACTCGGCCAACGTGGTGGATTACGGCACATACCTACCCTTCTCATTCTGAGGAGGGTCGTGCCCTGTAGTGGGCCGGTAATGGGTTGATAATGATGAACTTCTTGTCGCGTCACATCACACTAATATGCAAATCTTTAGATGTACTGATTTTTGTTATTTCAGCTCTCCGATAATGCTCACGAGAGCAGGCTTAAAGAAGTCATAGAGAAATATCTAAGAAACAACAACTACAGCCTCGGTGGAACGGAAGTACACGCGGCTGATCAATTGATGGACAGATTGAATGTTAGCGGTATGTAAGATGATATTTTTCCGGTAGTTTGGATCAAAACTATATGTATTTATGAAACTGACAACACTAATCTGTAGTCAGGTTTTATGAAGTTCTAAGATGGCGGCCGTAGTTCCATTTTTCGCCATTTCACAGAAATGTTGGTCGCACTATAGTAAAATAGTTTACTTTCTTGTAAGTTAACCACTAAGTTATTAAGGACAGAATGCTTGTAATTTTTCTTTCTTATAATATTCTGCGGCGCTTATTTATATCCCGAATAAGTGATTATTTATTTATTAAAAATTGGTACACATTATTAACAATGACTGACTGGTTAAGAATCAAAAAATTCTAGTACAAGTATAAATTAAAAATTTAAAAACCCCCGACATTCGCCATTCTGTGGTGGCGGCCATCTTTGATTTGCTTAGTCTACTAGTCAAGCCCTATCATTTGATACCCATATTGAGGTGTGAAAAAATATGTAATCCGCTCTTTTGTGGCAGCGGACATCTTAGACCGATTTTCATCAAACATAGCTAAGAACAATCCCGACTAATTCACCTTTAAAACAAAAAAACCGCATTCAAATCGGTTCACCCGTTTGAGCGCTAGAGTAGAACAGACAGACGAGTAAGTTTTTTTTTTCTACCGCTACAGCATCCTCAGGAGCTAGAATACGTTCTGTTATTTAGCGTAGCGCTTATCAATACATCATTTTCTTTTTCCAGATTTTGACGAATGCATTAGTACTCAGTTCCACGATTGCTCTGAACATGCTCGATGCTTCAACCTTCGCGGGACATACACGTGCAGCTGTTTGGAAGGATTTGCTGATCTGAGCGTTAACACTCTATATCCTGGGAGAATTTGCTCTTGTAAGTTACCATGAATCAACTCTTTACTACAAGTCACGGCACATAAGTCTAGCGTTGACCTTCAATGCGCAGAAATCGAAAATGTGGTATCTTGGGGTGGTGAGGGGGTCGCGAGAAGGGCGTGGGGATCGTTCGTAAGCAATGATTAGTTCTCCAATCGAGCTGTGTCCCGCTCACTCATACGACGCTGCGCGCACTTCTCTCGCTCAGCGCTAGACTTACGTGCCGGAAGTTATAGCATTCATTGTTTTTGACGAGATAACGTCGTATAAATCGATGAACGGTTACACGCACGGAAAAGGATGACTCATCCGTCACGTACCATAGCAACGCCATAGCAACGCGCGTACCATAGCAAGCGTAGCGAGCGCGGAACTAAGTATTCGGCTCGTTAAGTTGTGACGCATCTCTCTCTTTGTTTTCACAAGACGTTATCACGTAAAATTATCGTCCGTAAATCGACTTTAGAGATAATCAATTTTTGATGATAATATTTTCCTTTCACTAGCATTGTAAAGTATGATTGTTTCAAATAGCAATCATTATGTTCTTTCGATAAATTTTCTCAGTGGGAAAAGCATACCTACTGAATCTTTGACATTACTTTTGATTTTGGAGCACTTAAGATCTGTTTTACCATCTTCTGATAAGTGTCGGATAGCTTATTCACAGGTTTTGTCTTTGTCACTTGACATAAAGTAAGAAAGTGACAAAACGTACGTAATTTAGAAAAAAAAACTAATTTATTTCCTAAATTCTATTGATCTACGAGTATTCTATTTCCAGCTGATGCCGTTGGATGCGCCGGCTGCAACTACCACGGGACGTGCTTTGAGCGTGACAGCGCCATGTTCTGTGAATGCTTCAAGTGGTACGCTGGAAGGACCTGCCAGGTTAATCTCAAAGGTAAGGTCTCTGCAGAACATATTTTTTCCAAAATCCCCTTGCGGGTCACCGCGCCGGCTTTATCCAGGTGTGTCAAGCCCACGTAGGTCACGCCTACGCCTGGGCTGATCAAGCCCTAGGTCCACGGGGCATACACCATAAAAGTTGTATTAGATTTGTATAAAATCACGCGAAGTTGCGGGCATCACTCGTAGTTTCTATGTTTGCATGTTTGATGACTAGAAGAACTGCGTAAAGCTTCATTTTACGGCAGGATATACTGGAATTGCCTTAATAAATTATTGTACTATGTTCCCATATTCGAGCAAATAAAAACTTACTTTATCTTACCTTATCTTTAATTGTGAACGTGTACATTTCAGCGGTGCTTATAACGGTGACCGTGATCGGCGCGGTGGTCATCGTGGCGGTGACCATCTGGGCCTCGAAGCGGTGCTGCTGCCAGCGCGGCCCGGCCACGCAGACCTTCGTGATTGGCTGCATGCAGGGAATGCCCAGCTTACACCAGGTAAAGCGAGTTACCCTTCCAATGGTCTGGGCCTCGAAGCGGTGCTGCTGCCAGCGCGGCCCGGCCACGCAGACCTTCGTGATTGGCTGCATGCAGGGAATGCCCAGCTTACACCAGGTAAAGTGAGTTACCCTTCCAATGGTCTGGGCCTCGAAGCGGTGCTGCTGCCAGCGCGGCCCGGCCACGCAGACATTCGTGATTGGCTGCATGCAGGGAATGCCCAGCTTACACCAGGTAAAGCGAGTTACCCTTCCAATGGTCTGGGCCTCGAAGCGGTGCTTCTGCCAGCGCAACCCAGCTACGCAGACCTTCGTGATTGGCTGCATGCAGGGAATGCCCAGCTTACACCAGGTAAAGCGAGTTACCCTTCCAATGGTCTGGGCCTCGAAGCGGTGCTGCTGCCAGCGCGGCCCGGCCACGTAGACCTTTGTAAATAAATACTTATAAATACTTTAAGTACTTCATAACTCGGCAAAGTCGAGCTGCCAAACGTTTTACCTCTCGGAGGCAGTATAATAGATTGTTCGAGAATGCTTCAACAAAAATAATGGATTCAAGGATTGCTATAGACTCTCCTGTGAATACCGATGGTTCGGGGTGGGAGCAGGGCCGGATTAACCCTATCGGGGCCCCTAGGCAATGCAATTCTCGGGGCCCCTTTCCTTTTTACATTTGTATATACTTCCTCCATTGAGAATTTCTCAAAAAAAAAAAATTGTTAGATGAAGCTTTTTTTTCTTGTTGCGTGGCCCGCATCGACTAGGGCCCCCATCGACTAGGCGCTCACGGGGCCCCCGTGGGCCCCTAGTCGGTGCGGGGCCCCTAGGCAGTTGCTTAATCCGCCTTATGGATAATCCGGCCCTGGGTGGGAGACGGGGTTGCATTTGCATTGCAGAGTTATTTTGTAGGTATTTAGGTATCCAACATGCTACTTCAACACAACCATTTACAGACAATTTTGTTGCGTACTGTATAAACAGATATGCAATAAGACAGGAAATTTAAATGCAAAAAACATTTAAATGCAAAAAAAACCAAGTGTGTCGAGTTTCTATTGCCCAATACAAGGGTTACTTGTAATAATTTAAAGATAAGTGGTGAGCCATTGAAAACTGAGGACACAACTGTGTTCTTGGGAATAACCCTGGATGCAAAGCTTCAATGGGGCACCCATATAGCAACGCTTGCTGGCAAGCTTAGCTCTGCTGCTTACGCTGTTAGAAAGATTCGACAGTTAACAGATGTTGAAACTGCAAAAATTGTTTACTTTGCATATTTCCATAGTATCATGTCGTATGGAATCTTACTATGGGGTAAAGCAGCTGATATTGAAAAAATTTTCGTTTTACAAAAAAGGGCAATTCGTGCAATTTATAATTTAAAACCGCGGGATTCCCTTCGAGAGAAATTTAAAGAAATAGGTATTCTTACAGTAGCTTCTCAATATATTTATAACAACATAATTTTTGTTAAGCAAAACATTCACAGTTACAATAAAAAGTGTGAATTACACGATAGGCAATTAAGAAATAGAAATAGACTCGTGATTCCTCGATTACGCCTCAAAAAGGTCCAAAAGTCGTTTGTGGGAATGGGCGTAATGTTCTATAATAAAATTCCACAACAAATCTTAGATTTGCCTTTACACAAGTTTAAGAATTCTATTAAAAGTGTGCTCATGAAAAAAGCATATTATACAATTGAAGATTATATAAATGATAAAAAAGCATGGATTTAATTTATTCGCTTTATACGCTATTATAACTTGAGGAGTATTCGATTATTGGTGTTTAATTCGATGCTTTAATCATGGGTAGCCTAAGTATGTCACGCTCTCCTTAAACATTTCTGTGGTGGTGTCGTGTGGTGCGGGTTGTTACGTTCCCTCAAATATGGTTGAGCGAAGCAATGGCTGGATCATGCGTCATGCTCGTGAACGGGTGCCGCCGTCGGAAATGGGGCTACTTTTGTCTGCCCTTCTTAACGTGTAGAATTGTAAGCACCATTCCGAACCAGTGGTAGATTCATTTGTCGATTCAAAAGCACTATTGTAAAAGTTTATCTGAATAAAAAATATGTCTTAGACTTGCCTTTACACAAGTTTAAGAACTCTATTAAAAGTATGCTCATAAAAAAAGCTTATTATACAATTGAAGATTATATAAACGATAAAAAAGCTTGGATTTAACTCGTTCCAGCAATGCGCGAGACGGCATTTCAATCATGTACATTAATAATAATAATTGTTATAATGTTATTTTTTAAAAAAGAGCAACCGCCGAGTTTCTTACAGGTTCTTCTCGGCTGGAACTGCATTCCGAACCTGTGGTAGACTCAATCGACGATTCAAAAGCACTTGTAAAAGTTTATTTGAATAAAAAACTTTTCTATTCTATTTTCTATTCTATTCTATTCAGGCATATATTGTACATAATATTTATTTTGATCAAATTTAAAATTATTATCTATTCATGACAATATGCAGAATATTCTTTTAAAAATGTTATGATTCGTTTATTTTCAGGGTAACCTGCCTTCGAAGCAAAGGGCGGACCGACGAGCCCTTATTGCGGAACGAGCCGAAGCAGCTGAAACTTGCAGCGTGCAGAATACTTCCCTCCCTTACATCCCTTCCAAGGTAAGTTTAATTTGAATTTGTACTTAGTTGCAAATCTTCGTCCTGGAATAATCCTTGTACGTTGAACTGAATTGGAGGCCTATTAGTGTGACCGCTGACAACTACCACTGCAGGCTTTTTAACTTCCCACGGCTGGGCACACGCCTCCTCTATCATAGGAGGAGGGATTTAGAGCTAAGACTCGCCACCCTGCTCCTATGTGGGTTGGCAGGCTTTAAAGACTATTGTCATATGATAGTGATAATAACCGGGACCGACTGCTTAACGTGCTCTTCGAGGCGCGGGGGAGACATACTGTCAATTTCGAACTCCGGGCATGCACTGAGATTTTTCATTGAGATTTTTTTTAAGTCAATCGGGAGATTTGGGCGAGCGCTGAAGCTCTGCCAAAGTTCTGGCTAGTACCTCTCTGAAGGGCTTGAGCCCAAGGGCCCGAAGAAAATTACGTACAACGTCATCCTAAAGCTGCTTCCTGATTACGTAACGTTGGGAAGCTGGGGTTTTTGGACTAGACTAGTCAATACGTTCCCGTGACTGTGGGAGGGATCCACGTCCGAATGACGAAAAAAATCGGGGATATATGTATGCCCTAGTCTTAATTACTGGGATTAAAGGTCGTGGGGTCGGCAACTGAAAGAAGTGGGTAGACATTTAGTTTTATATCTTCTTATATAAAAATACTAGCGGACCCGGCTGACGTCGTCCTGCCCGCTATTAGCGCCACCTACCGCGTCCAATTTTTCTACTTATAAACCTTTCTCTTGAATCACCTTATCTATTAAAAAAAACCGCATCAAAATCCGTTGCGTAGTTTTAAAGATTTAAGCATACATAGGGACATAGGGATATAGGGACAGAGAAAGCGACTTTGTTTTAAACTATGTAGTGATAAAACAAAGTCGTGTTAGTTCGAATACTTATAACTCGAGAACGCCTGGAGCGATTTTCATGGTTTTTGATTTGTTGTATTTAGTATCCGTGCCGAATAACTAATATAAAAACATTGAAAAATTGACGAAAAAATAAAATAAAAGTAAAAACATTTCCCCATAAAAAATGTTCATTGGTTTGGCAACTGTCAAACATAGTTCATCCCGCGTCGATACGGTAAACTCTCTCACCCGTACCTATATAATATTATTATTCTTCTGTACGTGTTTGTCACCTATCTCCTCCTATAACGGCTGGATCAATATGTATGAAATTTTGTGTGTATATTTCAATGGGTTCCTGGATGGTTTGAAAACACAATTACCGGGTCTCGGTAGGTACCTAACGCTGATGTCGGTATGTCACCACCGGGCAGGACGAAGTCTGCCGGATCCACTAGTAATGACTAGATTTCGCCCGCGTGAATTTCGGGTTTTCACAAATCCCGAGGGAATCGTGGATTTCCGGTTTCCGTTCCCGCTCCCCTTTCTGAAATCCAACCTTTATAACTACTTTAAAGGATGTTTGCTATAGTAATCTACCTATTAAGTCAGGGCGTAATCTATCTCCATTCAAAATTTCAGCCAAATCGGTTCAGTAGAAACACAACCTTTCGCCTTTATAATATTAGTGTGATAACTCTTTTCAGCAATCTCGCTCTCGCTCTGCGTGCAGTAAGAAGTGCGTGATGTCGGAGCCGCCCGCGCACGCGCCGCCGCCGCCCCCCGCGCCCGCCCTAATGATACCCCGCGCGCGTCTGCACCCCGCTCACTCGGACAGGTAACTACCGACACGGCCACTAAGAGTCTAAGGTAATTTAAACAGGTGTCGCACAAGGCTTTTCTTTGTGTCCGGTACTATTTCTCATTTATTTATAGCTGTGCTGCGCGGTTTTATTTGCGTAACTACTCGGCTCCTATACAGACAAAACATTTAAAAATACTGTTTTATTATAAGTGCCGTATATACCTTCATATGCATTTGGCAAAAAGCTGATATTTTGACAATACAAACATACACTTGAATTTTATTTATTTGTGTATATAGATAGTTTCAGTAACTCGTTGACATTATCCGTTTCAACATACTTAAACGCTTTATAGCAAAGGTTACAAGTCACCTCTTACCACGCATATTCTACGAATAAAATATAGGTATAATAGGTACGTAGCATAAATATTCATTGAACCAAACTGACCGTGATTTGATAGACTTGCTCGACAACTTTCGTGGTCAAAGTTTACAATTTACAGGTCAGAGACGTGACTTTAACACTGAGGTAAATCAAATTAGGTATGGTAAACAAAATGCCTAAATGACTTTTGGTCTAAACGTTCACAAGAAATCAAATCTTACAATCTAAACTTACCTATTTCAATAGAATATAAGTTGTTAAGCTGACTTTTAAACTTTATGAAAATGAGATTCATGATATAATATTATAACTTTAGTACCTATATTAATTCCGTGGAATTCTGACATTTCTTAATGATACCAGAGATAAAACAGTTCCCACAAAAAAGATAATAAAAACAAAACTTACATAGGTAAGTATATAAATAAAAATCAATTGCCTCATGTAGAAATGATAAATGCCTGACAGATACTTCAGGTACTTTAGTTTGGGGTAAAATCGAACATTAGGCGGTAACCCTGTTTTTCATACAAATAAGTACATCATTCTATTTTTAAATGACAACTGTCAGAATTCCAACGAATTAAAAATCAGACTATACTTACTTTTGTCTGTAAAAAGTTTGTAATTGGAAACGGCCTTTAATCTAATAGGTATTTTATGTCCTCAGTCGGGATAATCTCGCGCGAAAGAAAAGTGCTGAAATTATTAGCGAAGCCAAACTCATCAGCTACTTGGAGTCGGGAGCTACAAACGTTAACGAAGAAGTAAGTTATATTACTCGTATATCATATCTTAACAAAACTTATGACCGGTAATAACATAGTAGTAAAGACAGCAGCCTCCCTTTTGGGGTGACCGAGTTCGATCCCCGACACGCACCTCATTTTTAGGGTTCCGTTTACTAACAAGGAACCCTTATAGTTTCGCCATGTCCGTTTGTCTGTCTGTCTGTCCGTCCGTCTGTCCTCGGTTAATCTCAGAGACTATTAGTGCTACAAATCTGTAATTTGGCATGGGTATAAATATTAAGTAATCACGCCGACAAAGTGGTGAAATAAAATTTTGATAAATATTTTTTTTTCTCGTCTACCCCATAGTGTGGGGTATCGTTGAATAGGTCTTTTAAAAATACTGTGGGTGTGGGAAGATCATTTTTAGATTTCTAGATCCGTTTGTAAAATATGATGTTTTAAAGTGCTCATTTTTACTAGAGTCAAGTGTCGTCGTCCCATTTCATTCACGTCATTCACAGCAGTAGTATATATAATCAATTTTAAAGGAAAACTATCATGGCTAAGTTGGTTTCACAGGTTAAGGAGTTTCGAGGATTGTGACTACGGAACCCTACACTGCGCGTGGCCCGCCACGCACTTAGCCGGTTTTTTTTTCAGAGTTATGTACGTTTTAAGAAATTAAGTAAGTATGACTCGCTTTGTGAAGGAAAAAATCGTGAGGAAACCTGCACGCGTGAGAGTTCTTCAAAGGGTTCTGAAAGGCGTCTGAAATCTACCAATCCGCACTTGGCCCTTCTCATTCTGCTGTGTACAAGAAAATTTAAGATATAAATAATGATGAAATTTTTAATTTAAAAAAAATATATTGTAATTTCAGATGCGAAGAAAACATAGTGTTGAATCTTCTTACAGCATCAATAAAGAAAGGTCAAACAAACAAGGTAATTTGAATGTTGATTTACTTTTTATTCGATTGAAAATAGATAATAGAGGAGACCAGCGTAATACTGACGAACAGACGATAAATAAACAGTTCTGCTATTCTTTTTTTTCTTCTTCTCACCCATTCCATTGCTATCCACTGCTGGAAATAGGTCCCATGCAATCCATCGCCATATTGAGCCCGCTTGTATCCAGCTGCTGCCAGCGACTCTCTTGGGATCATCCATTCTTTTAATGGGCGGTCTTCCAACGCTGAATTCGCCAACTTAGGGGTTTTCCTCCCAAATTTAGGGGGTAAACAAATGCGGAATGGTTTTTTAGGGGCGTTATATTTTTAGGGATACTTTAAAGGTTTTTTTGACCTCTTATATTTTCGAAATTATGGTAAAAATATTGGTCATATAAAAAAAAATCTTGAGACATTTTTATAGAAAATTAAATTTCCTACAACTTTTGTTTAAAAACTTTTTTTTAAAAGACCAACATTTTCGCTGTAATATCAAACATTTAAACCATTCATTTCGAAATTAAGGCAATCTTGGCCCTATTTATTATTCACTTAAAATTATGTTATTAGGAGGAGTTTAGGGGCAAATATTTTCAAGAATTGGTAACACAATGATGATGATGATTAATTATAACATTATTTGTGTAAATGAACGTTTCCAGGTGCTCTCGTGTCAGCCGGTTTCAAAGTGTCCACGACGGTGCGTCCCGAAGAAAACTCCATAAAGGAAGACCGGGACGATGCTTCGTCGGTGAACAAGACTGATTTAGAAGCGGAGATGTCACGCTTCGATACGCTTCGCGAATATAATAATAGGTTCTGATATTTTTTCTTAGCAAATTATAATAAAAAAATAATCAAAAAAAAAAAATAAAAAAAATAATGAAAGTAAAATAGTAAATTAAAAGTAAATTATTTTGCTATTACCATTGACTTATATATGTACAGGTACTACTAGACTGATGTGCCGTATTAAGGAACTGCGCACTGAGTTACGATCTTCTTAACCCCTGCGTAATTGTGATATTGACCGTTGACATTCGAAATTTAAGCGTTCAAAACTGCGACACAATTTTAGTCACAGAACACTTGTACGTTTTAGTTCTTTAGTTTTGCAGTGCCTGTCTTAGTTTTTCGACGTATGTACATACAAGTCAGTAGCTACTACGAGTTTTTTATTTAGAAAAAACGCTTAATTACTTACTTAAAAGAAATTGCGCTTACGCTATGAACGTGCAGGCGTCGTAGAAAGACAACTATGTATCACCAAGTAATTTCTGCTGTCGCGTTGCTTTTGCTATCTACGAGAGATGGTGTGTTCCTTGAAAACTTATAAAGTTGAAAATCATATTAAAGTTTATTTTGAAACAAGGTACCGTATACGAAAAGACATGTAAGGTTACAAGTAATGTACAATTTGTAGGTATAATTTTGCTGAAATGGAAACTTTTTCTTTAAATCATTAATTGTTAATAGGATACTTTTGTGTAGATTTTGTGGCGTTCCTTGATCAATAATAATAATAAGTTTATTTGCAGTCAAGAAGATATGTCCGAATGGACGGACGCCGAGCGTCGTATCGGTGAACTGTGAGTATTAAAAAAGTAATGAACTGTAGGAGTCAGGAACAGTTAGTGATTTAAGGCTTATTTCGTGGTTTATCGACATAGTCTAATGTAAAAATTACGTTTAGTACATACCACGATAAAATATTTGTTTGTTTGTCGATATTTCGATCCAGTTACATGGACCGTGGTCACGACGAGACTCTCTCGTAAGGTTTTTAATATTAGGTAGTATTAAGATTACTTACTAATATTAGTTAGTTAATGTGTGTTTTACTAACAACTTCTGTATGTGTCTATGTCTTTAAAAATATGACCATAAAAGGTCGATATATTTTTTATTTTTAATAATGCCCAGGACGCTGTCAGAAGCCCGATCGGTCGGCGGAACTCTACCAGCCAGTACTGGAAGAGCTGCTTCTTCTACGCGCTTGACTCACCAGGTAACCTAGCATTCAAATATTACACAATATTATATACCTCACTGAACAATTGAAAACTATATGTATACGCTAAAAATCTACCTTGGCTGGCAAAATCCTATCGACTGCGCCAGTTTTGAAAAATTCATTTATTTATTCAGTAGGTACCTAGCATATTTACAAGATTATAAATAAATAGTTTGTTGCTAAAAATGCAAGTGCAAGAAATTATGCCGTTTTTATGCTTTAATTATTATTATCTATAATATTGTAGTCCCACTAATCGAGTTCCTAAAAATGAGGTATATCTACTTAACCTCGCTTTTTCCTGATAATTAACTACTCGTAGACCGAGGTTTAGACGTCTTAGTTCTTCACAATTGCGTTGGACATGTTGGAGTAATAAGCTAAATTATAGGTCTGCGTACTTTAAGAGCGTAAGTATGTTGTCAAATTAGATGTAACACTCTTCAATTTAAGAGCAGCCTTAGAGCTTGTTTATAATTATCGTAACGGCGCGAATCAGCGTCATTTCTAGACAAACTCTAATATATCTCTAAAACGATCTTTTAGTCACTGAACTATAGTTTTAGAGATGTAGATCGTATTAAGAGCAGCTTGAGAGCTTTTCTATAATAAAATTATCGTAACGACGGGAATCAACGTCATTTCTAGACAAACTCTATATCTCTAAAACGATCTTTTAGTCACTAAACGATTGTTTTAGTGTTCTGGATTGTATTAAAGTACTAAACTTTAGTGCTTTAATAGTTTTGTTAAATTACCTATTACTCGTAGGTAGGTACATCCCTATTCTTGTGATAATATTTTCATTTCTTTATCCAATTCTAATCAACTTGAATTGTACCCCATGTAGGAGGCTCACACAATGGCTGAACGGGACCTGGGCTCCACCTTCCTCCTGCCTCACGTGCACCTCTATAAACCTGACCTTGTGGGTATATGCACATCTCTACACTAACACTATACTCTGATTTTTAATTCGGTGGAATTCTGACAGTTGTCATTTTATAGGAGGATGAGTTATTTGTATGAAAAACAGGGTTACCCACCTGAAGTTCGATTTTACCCCAAACTACTTTGAATCCCTGTCAACATAAAAAAGCCTAACCCTAAGCCACGTACTAATTATTAGTCGTTTCGCGCTAAAATAGATAATAACAATTATTTTACAAATAAAAAAATATTTTAATAATAGGTAGGTATAACTTGTCTTCTTAGCGCTAAAGTAGACTCAAGACATTGACGTAATAATACTTACGTCAATGACTCAAGATCAATAAAACCCTTGCCCTAAAAACACAACTTTTTATTTGTAATTTGTATGGTATTTTGTCATATACTTATTAAATAATTAATTTTTAATTGAACTATTATATTTTCAGACTAGCGACGTGTCAGAGTTCGATTCACTGTGAAGACTGCTTTATAATTAAAAAAAAGACAAAATGTCACTTATTCAAAGAGGCTATATCTACCGTTTATTTCGAGTTTTATTCGACAAAAATACAATCTAAAAGTTACCAAAAATTTGTTTTAGAGTGACATTTTAGTCTTAATTTAGTTAAATTTTCGTTTTAAGTAAAATAAAATACAGACACAATTTTCCACATTTTTAGGCGATATAATAATTCATGAAAAGTATATTACTTATTAAGAAAAATATGAGAACATCATTACTTTTGTTAAATCAGCCTTTGCTTTCGCTCCATCGTCGTAAAATTGAGGTCAAGTCGTGTCTACAACTTTTACAAGATACCTACTACTGAACCTATTTTGATCAAATTAAATAATCTGAAAGTTTGAGCTGCAAAAGTCCAGTCTAAATTGGTGCACGAGGTTTGCGTGTACATGGGTGTTGGGTGCAGTCAGAGTTTTATGATAGTCTTTATGACTTGAGGCCTATGTCGATAAAATATCAATATCAATAGTGTTGTAAAACAAAATTCATCATCATATTTCTCGTAGTAGAAATTCAAATATACGAACTCTTTTTAACAATATGAGGCTGCTAGAACATTTTACCACCAAAATAAAGTATTTATTTCTTTCGGTTATTTAATTATCCAGAGAATATCTTCTTCACAGAATTCACAATACATAATATATAGAAATGGTAAAGGAGCGTGAACTTGTCACAGCGCAGATGACTTGTAAATCATAATATTATTATATGCGCGTCAATTTAAAGAACATGCGCATCGGCATATAGTAGTTTATGAGGGGTTGTAAATACCTTTAATTTTAGCTTGAGAAGGATAGATTTATCCACTGTCGTGTTGCAAGAAACAGATGGCCCTAATGCAAGAAAAATAAAGATTTCAAAAAAGTTTTGGAATTTCTATCGGGAAAATGGTTTCTAATCTATTTTTATGTCATAGAATTTGGATTATTACTTACCCAAAATATTAATATACTTATTTAAATATTATGAAAGTTATTGTCCTATATTAATACTTAGTTTAAAAGTTGTCTGTTCTCTCCGCGTGATTTTCCTAATTATTGTGGTTTTGACAATTTTTGATGAATTGTACGTGGTGTATTACATAATGGTAGGGGTTTTAATAGGATGGTAGTGCAGTGGGCTCACAGATCTTTGCGCTTCAAAGTTGTAACTTACTAAAAACGTGTAGGTAAATCTTGAACATAATATCCTCTTAATTTATGTTGCTTTGGATGTTTCCGAATTATTTATGTAGGTACCTACTGATGTGTAAGTATGTAGCTAAAAATCGAGGAAAAGCTGCAGTTTCGGTATTTTATGTAAATTGTGATAACGCAGATACCATTTCTATTACTTTATTTAGAATTCTGTGATCTTCCCCAATACAAAATATAAATGCCATAATATGTATAAGTATATCCTAGTACATAAGTTTACAATGAAAATGATTTGAATGAGAAATCCAATGGCTTGTTATTATTTATACTTACATTATTATTACCTATTTGTTACTAAATTATTTATTGTTGTCGATTTCTTGTTTGAAGAATTTTCGTTTTTATTTCAATGGATTTTTTTCGAAAAAAAAAATATTGTGCAAAATATGTGCCAATAATTTTTTTGTGGTGTCTATCGAAATATTTTAGCTATATTATGTAAGAGTATAAAGAATCCTCTATAGTATTTGCTTCTAGATAAGTTATTTATATTTTTTGTTAATTAAATTTTACTATAAATTTTTATTGTTTTATTTTACCTACAAATACCCCCGTAAGATATTCGGAGATATTTTTCAATGGACGACCACTTATAATAACAATACTGCAATCTGACAAGAAATAGGTATATATCTAAGGTTAGGCTTTTGAAAAATCTCGTGGAACTCTTTGGACTTTCCGAGATAAGAAGTATGCTATGTGCGTTTTTGAAAGTCAAGATCGATTAAAGCGGTTCAGCAGTAAAAAAAGCTAACAGACAGACAAACTCTTACATTTATAATATTAGTATACACTTAGGTACTATACTGACGACTCGCTCCTGTTTCGCACAAGTAGCCTAAAGTCCATCTACTAAAAGCACTGTAGATGAATGTAAAACCTGAATAAAACCTGCTTCAGTACTTAAAGATTATGGAAATAGACAGATGCAGATGAGTATTTATCTTTGTTCATGATTTTATCTGAACTGCCGACCCAGTTTCATCGAAATCGGTTGAGTACTTTTGAAGATATGGACAGCTTTCTGTTTTCAGTAATTCTTCATGTCGGTATATTGAAGTCTGTTTAATAGTTAATTAATTATTATTTTTTTTAAATTATAGCTTGTTACCTATCACTCAACTCATTTCTCGCTAATCATCAATGGTGGGACAAGTGCCTAAGGGTAGGGGGACATATAAATGAAACACGAAAAATTAAGACGTAGCGTTTTTATTTAATATTTCAATAATAATAATAATTTTAAGTTTATCGATAGAATATTCAGCAATATTACAAATACAACGTGAAACAATCGAACGTGGCAACTAAAACGATCTTGAAACTTAATATACAGCAATGCATTAGCATCAAGTAACGTTATTTAACGTTATTTAAGCACACCGATTTCCTTAAACAAAATTAACTATTAATCTATCAGCTGTGATTCCGATGCGCGTGGAATCTGAAAGCTGGATAATCGTATGCGAGCTATGACTTTTGCGTAACATAACGGTAAACCGTGATACGCGATATCCACTGTTAATGTACCTAATATTTAAGTCGAGCAGAAAAGTTGCAACATGTTACGCGAGCTTGTATCTCGAGACATCTACGGTATCTACGAGCTTATGATTTGTGGTTAAAACCGATAAATGGCTTGTGAACGTTACGCGAGCCGTACGTTGACAGCGCGCGAACGTTACAGTGCCGCACTTTTTGTACCGACATGCAGACAGCTCCCATACGAATATCCGGCTGAATATGCCGATGTATAAAGCACAATGCGTTTTAGCAAGTGCCTTTATTAAGCATCTTTATCTCGTAAACAAGATCTTACGAGTAAGTAAGTCATCTTCATTCAGTCTCAAACTTTAATTCAAAATCATCCAAATCCCTTGAGTACCATTAATGGTACTTCTAAGTTATTACCTTTCATTTACTTAGCTTTAATGGCTCCAGTACACATTAGCCCTAGTTCCGACCATCGCGTCAACAACCGCGTTTACGAAGCACGCTAAGATCGACACGCAAATGTCAAAAATTCATAAATGGAGATTATACGCCAAGTAGTCCTGTACATGTTTGAAAAGTGCATTGGACGAGCGAGTTAGGCCAATATGTACTAGGCTCTTCATCGAAACTGAGCAAGCCTTGCTGGTAATTTTAAATCACGATCAACTATTTTACTTGGGTAATCATAAAAACTAAGAATAGGTATATAATAAACACATATACTTTAAATCCTTACCTAAATACAAATAATCTGGTAAAGTATGGTATCTACCTGGTATATTATTAAAAATAATTATAAAGCGAAACAATAAATTATTATTAATTATAAAGCAAAATGACTAGAAATAGTTAATAATATCATCAATCACATTGCAAAATATGCTTATAGTAATAATAATTGTAAAAGAAAGACGCTGACCGTGAAAAACACAGGTTAATCTTATATTACATTTTGTACCTCTACCTATCTAAATATTTCAGAAATTGTGCAAGAATTGAAACCAATTTACAGATTGCCCCCTGTTTGGGGGGAAAGCAATAAGTTAAGTACGATTCAGACCTGATGGATACCTACGTCGGACTGCAGCGCAATGCTATAAAAAAATTGATATCCCTACTAATATCCCTATTTTTGTACTAACTAATATTATAAATGTAAAAGTGAGTTTGTCCTTCAACCACGCTGCTGCGTAGAGAGCAACGGATCACCTTGTTTTTTGCATGAATACTAAAGTACTAGAGAGACATAGGTTACTTTTTAAACCGAGTAAACCCAGGGTCTTAACAGATTTTAGAAAACCTAACTCCACGTGGACGAAGTCGCGGGCAAATGCTAGTGTATAATATTTTAACAATCAATGTTTAAACTTGAATATGCGAGCAGCCCCTAATTCACATGCAAATATTCAGATTCCCGGAATTGAATTTTAATCCTTAAATTACTTATTGGAGATCTCTATGCAGCGATAAGGCAGCCGAAGTGTACCTTCTAATTGTTTTGTACTATTAATGTTTCTGTACCTTCTTTGTTTTGGTGTACAATAATGATAGCTACGTCTAAATTATCATCATTCATTCATTACTACATTTAAATTTTTACTGCATTGCTGCTGCAGTCTGACGCCCTCCATCAGGTCTGAATCGTACTTTATTCGAGTATCTTTAAGTACGCACAGACGAGCAACTTTCTTATCTGCAACAGCTGTTTAGTCAAAAACTGGCTACTTATCTATGGTAAAACTAACAGCAAAACTTATCGTCTTAAGGGTGTCTAAAGTAATGAAAACAGATGAAGCGCGAATGAGCTTTTGTCCAGGGAGAGACTTCAACTGGCTGCTTACCACCCTACCAGTAAAATCGTGCCGTGTAGTTCGTAAAGTTTTCGAGCTGAACAAACTGAGACTACCGGCACTGATCGGGAGTATTTACTAAGGATTGATTTTGACGACGAAACATTTGCGGAAACAAAAGTTGCTCGTATGTGCATGTGTACAGAGTAAGCGGGACATTTCTCCTGTTACATCAACCAATTCTGTATTTAATTAAAATTATGAAATTATTAGAACAATGATCGTTAAGTACTCTACTTACATTAACACTTACAAAATAGTTGATAGTTCCTACAAGTGTAACATCATCGAACAAGCGATTATTTATTCAACACTAAAAAGCTAAGCGGTCTAGCTATAATAGAGATCCTAGAGCCCACGGAAACTTTGTTGTGGAGTTTGATAAAAGTTGAAAGTTGCTACAGTGGTTCTTATGCGTTGCATGAACTATGTAAACAAGACCTTACAGAATGCAGTTTAAATTTTAAAAGTTTGTCTATCTTTTTGTACCTACGGATTGACTTTCAGAACGACTGAGCCAATTTTCATGGTTCTTTTACACAGGAAGGTGAAATATTATACAAAGAGTGATCTAGGCCATTTTTATTTCGAAAAATTAAAAAGGGATTTTTAAAAAGCCACGCTAGATTTACTATAATATAACACAGAAGAATCGCTTTACAAAGTTTCAGCATTTATCAAATGCCTCCTTAATAGTTTTCACAGGCTCTCAGACCAAGAGGCTTATATAGGTCAAGTAACATGGACCGAATGTCGAATATCCGACGGCACAGTACAAAATTTAGTACCAAAATACATCCAAAATTCTGCACATTACATATTATATATTTCGTATGCCTAACGATATATCCAATTAATGGATTATGAATTACACCTCCCATCGCCCTCTATCTGACTCAGCTGAAATGGAGTATTGTCTGTTTTTATGTCTGACTAAATCATGTATAGTAGTCATGTCCGAGGATATGTTACAAGATACACACTCGCTTTTAGAAAAAAAAAAAACTTTTTTTTAAGTAAGTACAAGTCACGGCAAATAAGTCTAGCGTTGACCTTCAATGCGCAGAAGTCGAAAATAAGGTATCTCGGGTGGTGAGGGGGTCGCGGGGAGGGCGTGGGGATCGTTCGTAAGCACTGATAAGCTCTCGCGGATCCCTCGTAAGCGCTGATTGGCTCTCCAATCGTATTGTGTCCCGCTCACTCGTACGACGCTGCGCGCAATTGAAGGTCAGCGCTCCACTTACGTGCCGGGAGTTATATAAATATGTATGTCGCTTCTATCACTTGCGCACTAAAAAGCTCCAAGCCATATGTGCGCCGTGCGTGTGACGCACGTCGCACATCCCACGACCTGGATGACGTCACGGACGCTTGGTTGGAGGAAAATAGTTGGTGATAATTTGAGTCAAACTGCAACTACAGCAGATAATATTTGTCAATAGTTAACAGCTACCAAAAAATTGATAGAAATTTTATTTCTTTGATTTTTTTTTGTACATAGGAATGATGTTTCCACAACCAGAGCTAGCAAACAGTGCATTCGCTAAGCCGAAGCTGACGTTAAAATAGTCGTGAACAAACAGAATATTAGAATGGAAACAAACATTGCTCTACATGTTTTTCCTCAGTTTACTTCTTTGTACCGTTAAGGCTTGACTGAACAGGCTTAGGAATCATTGAGAGAGACCTGAAAAGAAATCGGACCATCAAAAACGACGCAACACAATGTGCAAGTCTTGTGGAAATTTTATTTTTTGTCATAATATAGTTTGTTGAAAATAAAAACACATTACAATAAAATTATCATAAGATGCTGCAAAACGAAGAAATTTAAAATTTCCACAAAACACAATAAAACACTAGGGGAGAGGGGGGCAGTTTCGAACAGAGGCAGTTTTGAATTGTTTGTTTTATGAAAGAATCCTTTACCATTCTTAACCTCTAAAACTATTTTAATACTGGTAACATTGACCTAAACGTCTGTCAGTTCCCGACTAACGTCAATGTCAGTGTAATTTTGAAAATCATTTGCCGGTTTGTTTACGAAGGCCAGAGTAAATAAATATTTTTTTATTTGTAAGCAAATTACTGACAAAGTAAGTATTATTTTCAAGTTGTTATTATTTTATTGCGTTGAATATATTATATCCCGAGTATTACAAATGGAAATTAATTTGAACTCAAGTAAGTTTTTCGTCCAGAGATGTTTATTTATGCAAGATAGTGTTGGGGCAGATTTGAACAAAATTGCTGGGGCACTTATGAATAAAATGTTCAAAAGTGCCCCTATAGGTATCTAACCAAGTAAATACGCATCCATCATGAGATTTTAAATTTTTAATTGGTCTCTTGTTTCAGTCATCATGGTAAGAAATTACAAAAAGAAAAAAGAAAATTCTGTGAATGAAGACGATGCCGAAAAAATTTTTGTTTCCTGACAAAGAAGATCAATCTTTCATTCCTATTATGGATATTGTGAAGAAACTTCCAAAACCATGTCCTACTGCAGGAACTTCACGAACAGCTGCTCTTTTAACCTTCAAATTTGACTTTAGTAAATTTAAGCTGGGCTAAGTTCTAACCACCAATGTTTTAATTTGTTTCTTTTTAATTTTTTATGTTTTTTCGTCCTGACCTTTAAGGCTATTTTGATTGTTTATTTTATAATTTAAAGCTTTGAAAGTTCCAAAGACTCTTATGTCATATTTTTAAGATAAGTAAGTATTATATATCATATATCAAGGTACCTTTATGTGATTGTTTTGCAATATTCATATTGATCCCTTTTATAACTTGTAAGTTAACTATCTTGTTCAAGACTGCCCCAGACTGTTTAGAGTTTTATACTATTTATTTAAGTAACAACTAGTGTAGGTATAAATGGCTATGTTCAATGATAATATATGATGCAAATAACTTAAATATAGTGTTGATTATATTCTAAGTTACGTGTTTTTTATTTTATCCTGATTTTTCAATACTGCCCCTAAGGGTTTCAAATGTGCCCCGCGGATGGGGCAGATTTGAACAAAATATGGTTTTAAAAAAAATGGAAATTAAATTAGTTTGATGGGTCAAAATAAATAAATATAATTTTTATTATTTAGTATAAAGCCCATATCTATTTATAAAATATAATACATCTTGATTTGTTACACCATATGAGAAATATAATTTAATAACTAAAAAGTGTTCAAAGGTGCCCCCCTCTCCCCTATACCCCTTTTCCATGCGATGATTATAGATACAGCAACCCACACAATTCAAAATTATCAAACAGTAAGTAATGAATTATATGTATTTACTAGTTAGTACCTATCAAAAAAGCGAAAGCTAAATGTTATCAAGTATAGATTTTCAGTAAACAAATTGATGATAAGGCAAATTAATTTAGAAAGCAATACAATATAAACAGTGTACCTATTTGCCGAGATTGTCTCGCGAGTGACTTAAACAATAGCAGCTGCAATAATAATATTTGCATTTTAGTACCATACTTAGACTCGTTGAAAAATCAGCAAAAACAATAATTAATAAACAATTTGTACAAAATATAAGAATAATAATAATGATGATGATTAATAAAAAGCGTAATATTTCGCACAGTAATTCTTTAATGACACGAATAAAATAAAATAGATTACTGATGTAACTAAATCTATTTTATTTTATTCAACGAAAAATAAATAAAAAAAGAAGACAGCAATGAATATGAATATTAATAGGTATAGATCGACCAGAATCTCATGAAAAATAGGGAAATTAAATTTTGTAGTAAGCAATAACTCGGCTGCCCTAATAATAAACAAAGTAATTACATTCAGAACATGGGATCGTTTCACGAAACGAAAAATCAAGCAACTGCATTTTAAATACAAAAATAAAGTAATCAACATCCATTTACTTTGTTTTTGTGTTGCGCTTGTTGTTCACTTGGTTTTTGCATTTATATTCCGGGTTAGTGAGTGCAGTTACTTTGTTTGAGCAATTTAAATTTCAGTAAACGGTTCAAGTTATTTGAAATATTAAATTGTGGTAAAAAACTACTCGACATAAAACTTTTGTTAATGCAAAAAGTCAATTTCACAAAAAATGTCAGTTACTTTGTTTATCGCTAGGGCAGCCGTAGTGTTGCTAACCTTGGAATTTCATTTCCCTATTTTTCATGAGATTCTGGTCGATCTATAACCGTAGCGGATCATGACTTTGTGAAGTCATATACAGTATAGCTGATCTTATATAATTCTTCTGTACGTTTATCTCCTAACTCCTAACTCTTCCAAAACGACTGGACGGATTTGGATGAAATTTCTGCGAATATTTCAACGGGTTCCTGGATGGTTTAAAAACACAATTGGAATCGGTAGGTGGAGCTGATGTTCGTATGTCACTAGGCAGGATGACGTCTGCCGGGTATTCTTTAAAAAAAAAGAATAAAAAAAAATTGACGAATTATTCACCTTCTCTGGGCTGGGATGGGGGTGGATGGCTGGGTCGCCGGAGGTAGTGATGCTGGACAACTGCCTGATAGTGTTGGCTGAGTCTCGACTTCTTCTTCTTCTTGTCTGTCTCCTACAAACAGAATCTCCATTTCATCAGTTGATAATATTGTAATTTTTTATTTTTCATTTCGTTTAGTTATTAAGACAAAAGATAATGACAATAGAAACAAAAATAATACTGCGATGATTGAACGTAGTCGATCTCTAATAAAAAAATATATGTGGATGATCAGTATTTTATGTACAGATACAGATTTTTTTTCTTTAATCTCGTATAATTTTGAAACTGTACCATATTTCATTTCCAGCACCGCATCGCACGCCACCGAAAATGCTGGCATATACTTAATAATGCCACTGACATACATCAAGCAAGCGTTGCGCGAGGTCATTCCTTCCGCGCACTCAAAATTTGTGGAACCAACTCCCTTTGGAGGTGTTTCCACATATCTTTGACATAGGGATATTCAAGGGGAGGGTCACAACGCCGGCAACGCATTAGTGGTTCCTCTGGTGCTGCAAATATTCATGGGTGGCGGTAATCACTTAATATCAGGTGACCCGCTTGCTCGTCTGCCCGCAATTAATAGATATTTAAAAAAAATTTTTTTAGGGAAATCTAAAAGACCACAGTTGGTACACGTATGAGTTTGAAGCGTATCAACCAAATTCAGTTAATTATTCAAATAATAATTATAATTAAAGTTAATGTGTATGGGGCGAGCTCGGGAGCACTCCAGAGGCGTTCCTTTCGAAACTATAGCGACATTACCTCTAACAATTGGCGTATCTCCGATGTAGAAGGTGGCGGCTGGCGCCTCGACCGCCGCCTCTCTGACCGACCCGTCGCCGCTGACGGCGCTCAGCGTGTCAGTACTGTCGAACATTATCGTGCGCTCTTTGGCACGCGGAGTGCGATCGTCCAGTTCCTGAATGTTTTGAGTAAGTTTCGAGTAAGTTATAATAACTAACTGCCTCGTTGGTCTAATGGTTGATACTGAAGGTCAACCCAAAGCCCAAAGCTTAAAAAAACGAAAACACGACCTGGGTAATTCCGCTTGAAATAATATAGACGTTTCCAGCTACATGGCTATTTTGACTTGATCCATGTTATTGTTTATATTCAACCGGATCACGTTCCACGATAATTGGTCGTGCTGAAATGATACGATGACTGAATTGCATTTGCAGGTTGTCATCGGCATCGGTTATTTGTCATCCTGCATATCAAGGACTGCCTCGTTGGTCTAGGGGTTAGCATATTCGAATGCTGATCGCGAGGTCCCGGGTTTGTTTCCCGGGTCGGGCAAATATTTGTTAGGTATTGGGTTTCTCTGTCAAGAAATTCTCAGTCCGGAGTTGGAAGCTGGCGGTGTTTCACCCCCGTGCCTAGGAGATCATGTTAAACCATCGGTCCCGGTTATTATGACTATCATGTGACAATCCCGCTAAAGCCCGCCAACCGAATTGGAGCAGAGTGGCGGTTCTAAGCTCTAAATCCCTCTCTCCTATGAGAGAGGAGACCTGTGCCCACTTGCCCAGCAGTGGAACGTTAAAAGGCTGTAGTTGGTGGTGGAAGTTAAAATAAACATAGTGCAAATCTTAAGTAAAATGAATACACCAAAAAACAGAAACATACAGAAGAATGTTAAAAGAATGTTAAAACAGTAAGTAGAAGGTACAAAATTTGGGTTCAAAAACGGAACGTAGGCGAAGGGCGTTCGTCATGGAAACCGACTAGCATTCTATCTCATTCTCACGCAGGCTAAAATGAATGTTTGTCTCTTTTTGGTGTAGTTTTTTCGTTTTATCTAATTTTCAAATCACAACGATCCTAAGGAAGATTCACTTCAAAAATTAATTAATAAATAATTATTTTCAAAGAAAAAAGAACCGACTTCAATCGATTCCAACTAAAAAGTTCACTTCAGCAACAGGTCTGGCAATCTCAGAGAACATAATATATGTGACATATGTGTACATTTATGCTTATAACTTCGTACATAAGAATGATATCTCAATGTGTTATGCACTAAAACCTTCCTGAAAGTATGTAGATTACGATAGTGTAAATCATCAAAATAGGTTTATTAGTTGCGGAGATAATCGCGAACATACATAAATACATACATACTTACATACATACATATGGGTCGAATACAGAACCTCCTTTTTTTGAAGTCAGTGAAAAAAAAGCTTACCAGTCTCTCCGTATCAGAATCCGGTTCGTGGACCTCGTACTCCTGCGAGTGGTGTTCGCTGATGGTGGACTGGTGGTCCAGAGACTCCATCTGCATGGCGGTCACGGGGTCCAGGGTGTCGAGCGACGAGACCATGGTGTTGGAGCCTGGAGGGCGCGCTATGTTATCTCTCTGATTAGTATCAAGCGTAGCAGAAAGCGAGAGAGAAGCTTGGGATAATGTGCTGACTGATATGAATTTTCTTCATTGATCTCTATTAATTAACCCCTGACGCCAAAACGACGGGGTGTTATAAGTTTGACGTGTCTGTGTGTGTGTGTCTGTCTGTTCCAAATTGCGAATTCCAGAATGTGGTTTTTTTTTTGTTTGAAAGGTGAATTTGTCAGGAGTGTTCTTAGTTATGTTAGATGAAAATCGGTCCAGGATGGCCGCCGCCGCAATATGGCGGATTACGTATTTTTCACAACTCCTTCAATATGGGTATCAAATGAAAGGGCTTGAAAAGCACTATGCAAATCCAAGATGACCGCCACCACAAAATGGTGAAAGTCGGGGGTTTTTTAAATTTTTAATTTATACTTGTTACACTGGACTGTCAGTGCCTAGCAAACAATGTCAATTTTAAAATTCCCTTTAATTTTAATTAGACATTTCTCAATACAATAACAATGTTAGTTTTACTTTAAGCAAAATCTGAAAGTAGTTTATCCAAAATCAGTAACAGAATCGAATCCAACCATATTTATACCGTGTATATTTTGTCCAAAAATATTTTAAAATCTTGCAATATATATAATTAGTGAAATATTTGCTTCAACGAATAAGTAGATTTTGATCAGTGGTTAACTGGTTAGGTCTGTAATTTTTTTTGTGTATTTGTCAACAAATTATCCCGTAAAACATATAATTTGTATATGTTTGAGTATTAGTACGGATAGAGCAGGGAATGAGAGCATCTGCAATGGTAGTTAATAAGATTAATAATGTAATTAATGGAAACTGTTAGTCTCATGCTAAAATATAGTAAGTACTAAGTAGGTATAGGTTGTCTACAATCAGGAAAGAAATTTCGTTAGTTTTCTGTTGTGAAGAATTCAAAAAATAGATAAATTATAAAATATGATGAATGAATTTGAATTTTTTTTCGCATTTAGACATTTAGCAGAAAAAGCTTACATAAATAAAATTTTTATTTTTTTACAGCACTGCATGATCTAAGCACGTACTTAAGAGACGCTTATCCGTGACTTGATCCATTTTTACTCGGATAAGAGTATACTTATTTCAGTGAGGGTTCAGCTCACACGAGCCAGATAATATTATACGATACTAATTCTATTAATGAATGGCGTTCAGCGCCATGTACTAAAACTCACTAAAAGACTACTTAACTCACATGTATCGTAATGGTCTATTAATTATTTATTATCAATTTAACTCACCTCCAGAAGTGAGACTTCCAGTCATCGGCGTATCTACCTCGTAGTTGTATGTTGCTCGGGTAGCATTTGAGCTGGTGGCCTCTAGACTATCTGTACTACCTAACATCAGGTCGGCGCGAGCTCTGCAAAGATTTTATGATTTTGAATTTAATATAATATGCGCATTTTTGTTATTTTACAGCCCTTGGTTGCGATTCTCCTGGTAGTATAGTGAAGGTGCAGATGGAAGCGGGCTAACCTGAAAGGGTATGGCAATTTTTATTAAACCAACACCCTAATCAGGTTTTACGCGGCATCGTAATGGAATGGTAAATTGGCAGTTGACAATGCCGCAGGCGATCCATTGACAGAAAGCATATACTGAATTATTTAGCTGAGACTCATGGAGTTTTCCTGCTGGGGAAGTTGTCTCCAATCACGCCATTCTGTCCTCCAACCAATCTGCTCATAGTCCACCGACTGATCACAATATGATAAAGCACAAAAAAAATTGGCAGCACGTATTTACCGGTAGCGTGGTAACTAGCCATGGCTGAAGCTTCATCAGACCAGACCAGAAGTAATTATTTAGAAAATATAAGTTCCCAAAGTGCCATAGCACTACCAGAGAGGTAGTCAAATATCATAATATCTAGTTAAGCATTTTCTGTCCTTACGATAATGTATTTTTACCTGCTAAAACTTCCCGATGAACTCAGTTCTTCGTCTTGGCCGCTCCAAGAACCGCTGGCCGGATCTGTGAAATATTTGCCGGAAACAATACTGTGAGCTACCGACCTCCCAGAGGAGGGCGACAGCTCACGAGCTACGCTTCCTTCTCTCGAAAACTCTAAATCTTCGGGCTTATCCTCAAATCTATCTGATGACGTGATTATAGAGTGCTTCGAGAAGGTCACCACCTCACTTTCGGATGGGTGTTTTTCTATTACAGTCATTAAACTGTCCATTTCTGAAGGTTGCGAGGCTAAGGATGATGACATTTCAGAACCTACGGACACACAGCTGTCATCATATTGCTTAGGTCTTGCGGGTATATCTACACCTCCTTCACTATCCGTGCTGGTTATTGTTTCGGATACCATTTTGCCATCTACGAACTTTTGCTGGATAACAGTTTGCGTTCGCACAATTTCTATCGAACCGCTCTCAGTCTGCGTAATCGATTTTTCTTCGTCTTGCTTCTTCGATTTTTCTTCTTGATCTAAAATTTTCATCATCTCCTCACAATCTCCCGGTATAGATTCAGCTGAACCATCGCTAGGGGCAGCGGCGCAAACGAAAGATGAAGCTTTTTTACACTCTTCCGTCACTTCGGTCGGTTGTTTTTCTAATTTCTCCGACTCTTGAATCGGTTCAGGTTCAGGAACGAAAAACGCTCCTCTGTCGTCGAATTTCTTGACAGTAATAATTTTTGGTCTCGCTTCCTGCATTCTTTGTTCCAAGGCTAGTTGTTGATCGATAAGTTTCCTAATTGCTGCTGAATCCGCTAACAGTTTTTGTGAAGGACTACCATAGCTCCCTACCTTTTGGGATGGACTTCCACTTTTTTGCGAAGGGCTGCCACTCTTTTGGGAGGGACTTCCACCTTTTTGTCCTGGACTACCACTCTTGAAAGGTGGACTGTTTTCACTGCTGTCGTCATATGAACGTTTTTCTTGTTCTAGAAAACTACCACTAACTACTTTAGGATCAGCTACTAATAAAGCTTCTTTTTGCTTTGCAAGTAACTCTGCTTTTAAGGCTTCTAAGCAAGCTGACTCAAGTCCTTCAAACTCTTTTAAACTTGAAATTGATATGTCATCACCTTGACTTTTACTAAGGATGTACCGACGAGGCAACGATCCATTTAGAGAGTCCTGAGATGAAGAAGAATGTTGTTGATATTGTTCCATTAGGGCCCTTTCCAAATTTTCAAATTCCTGTAAAGAGCTAATAGAAATGTCGTCATTTTCACCTTTCAACCTAAATCTCATACGTGAGGCCATTTCTGATTCAGAAAGACTTCCATATGAATTTCTAAAGCTGCCGCAACTTCCGATAGACTCTTTTTGTGAACTTAAACTTCCTATTCGACTCGCATCGAAATCAGTCATTTCCTCTTCTTTAATATCTTCCAACGGGATTCTTTCATAATCATACCTAGGATCACCCTCAAACTGCATTTGTATCCATCGTTTACCTGCTTCGATTTCAGCTAATTCTTGGGCTTGCAATTTTTTTTGTTCTAGTTCATATTGTAGGAGCTCTTCATCTGATAATGAACCAGAAGCACTGCTAGTGCTTTCTTGCTTTTTAGTTGTTTTCGATAAATATTCTTCTATCTCAGTGTCATGTCGTTTTATATATTTTTGCGCTTTTATTTGCACACTTTTACCTTCAGGATCACTCTCATGAGCCTCTTTAGCAACTTCTTCTATGACGACGAAATCGTCCATTTCACTAGGCTTGTCAACCATTTCAAATTCATCGCTGGTAGGTGAATCTTGTTCTTTTTCATATGTATGCAACGTTTTTTCTTCAGTCGTTATAGCAAGTTCTGATCTGCTACTTTCAGTAACTAAATCAGATTTCAATTCTGGTGTTTCAGAGATATCATACATATCATCAAGAACATATTCTCGTCCATTTTCAGTTGATAAAGAACTTTGACTTGGTGCTGATAAAGGTGTATGCGGTGTGGAGAGATGTTCGTGAGTTTTTAAACTTGAAGTCGAGCTTTGTTTACTTTCTAGGTGACCTTCGGGTGTCTTGGCACAAGATTTTTCAACTTTGGTTTTAGGTACAGATGAATCACTCTTTGATTTTAATATTTCTTCATATTGTTTAGAGCCAACAGGGATTATATCATCTTCAACATCAACAAATTCCCGCTGACTCGAAGGTTTTTCCGCAACAGGAAAAGGAATGGCACTTATTTCCTGTATTACTTTTTTCACAAATTCCTCTTTAACGTCTTCCAATTGATTTGGTTGACTAGTGACAGCTGTTGGTATACTTTCATCCATTATAATAACAGTTTTAATTATGGTACCTTCATCTTGAGGAGTGTTTAACTTAGTGGTTATACTGCCAAATTTCTCTATTTCTTCGTACTCTGCCGAGCCTACAGGAATTATATCACTATCTACATCTACAAATTCTCGTTGTGACTTTTCCACTTTGGTGACGGAAAATGGTACCGCTTGAACCTCTTGTACGGATGATTTAGTAATAGTTTCGTGTATTTCTTCCTTATCTAAATCAATTTGAGACTGAGATGAAGACATATCGAGTTTTGAAATAGATGATGATAAAATTTCATCCGTTTTTAGTTGACTAGAAATGGTTGTATCGGATCCTTCCTTATCTTTTAATGAATCGTCATCAAACTCGATACTGTCTGAGGTACCAGCTAATGGAAAATGCTCTGGTATCATATCTTTAGGTTGAAATCGCATTTCATGTGATCGTTTCATTTTGCCTAATGGTTCGATATTATCTGTTTTAAATTCCTCATCTTCTCCAGAAATTTCTTCATCGCTAATTTCTTTTACTTTAGATATCTCTTTTTCCGGCTCATGAAGAAACTGTTCAACATAAGTACTACTTTCCATTAACTCTTCTTTTAATTCATTAGCAGATGGTACAAGTGTTTCAGATGCATCTGATATATCTATGCTAGCTACATGACTAGATCCATCTGAATCAAGGCTTTTCATACTATCTCTTGAGGCTAATGAACTTCCAGCGGTAAAATAGTCTTTGGACGTTCTCATTGATTGAGAAGAGATATCATGACTAGTAAGAGCCGTTTCATAGTCAGTGCCACTTTGTGCTGTCATCATTACTTCGATATCAGAAGATAAAGGTCTACTTTCAGAGTGTTCAAAACTATGATATTGGCTTTCACCAGAACTAGACCAACTTTCAATTTCAGATGCCGATCGCCTTTCTACAACCCCTAATTGGGTTTTAACATGTTTTGGTGCTCTTAGTTTAACTTCTGGGCTCCCTTTTGATGAATCGTTTCTGTCAGATAATCCTTCACTCTCCGTATCTAATATGGAGTGAGGTCCACTATCTGACTTGATAGATATGTCTCCTTCTAGCGGCGGGCTAGGTTCTTTCAGATGAATCGTATCCTTATCTTCATCCGAGAATGTGGTTTCTTCTTGAGAACTAACCTTATGTGATACACTATCAGATTTTTGGCTATCTAACAATTTTTCATCTTTTTTAACAATATCAACAGTTTTATCTACATAAGCAACTGTTTTATCTATATAAATGTCAGCATGAGGTTCTTCCTTAATCACTTCCGGTCTTTCTGGACTTATTAAGATTTTGAACTGAAATTCAGATGGTGATTGCTTATATTTTATACTTCCGTCACTTTTTTCACTTATTATTTCACCTTGTGCTGCTTCCAAAGATTGCTTAACTTCATCAATAGTTTTTTCTAAAACTGATAAGTCAGCAAGAGGTTGAGTTGATATCAAAGAATCTAAAGCTACTCTATCAGTCTCAAGTTTCATTCCGTGAAACTCGGCAGAGGAGAAATCCGTATCATAACCACTACTACAAATATCTTCAGTACTTTTTTCTTTCGTTAATTTAATTTCTTCTTTTTTATGATCTGTGCCTGTTAAAAAAGCTGAATCTGCTTCTGTTGAAAATTCAGATGCATGTAATGTTTCGACACTAACTGTTGAATCCATTGACTTTTGTAAAACCTCTCCCTCATGATATTCTAAAGACTTGACCATGCATTCTGTGTCAATACTTTCACCTGATTTTATCATTATATCTTTAGATGCCGTACTTATATCATCCGATATTTCTAAAGTACTTGGTGACATATCTATCTTTGAAGTTTTTGTGCTGGTTTCAATAGTTACACTTTTAGTTTCAATTATATCGGGTTCAGTACTTTTCGTTACTTTGCTTGAAGATACAATAGGGGTAGATTCAGGTACACTTGTAAATGCACTATCAACAACGCTAAAACCCTCTCCTGTGACAGATACTTCTAATATTGAGTCTTCACTACATGGTAATTGTACTATAGATTTTGTAATTGTTTCCTTCTTGGGAGTCTCACTTAATTTGTCATCATGAGGCAATTCTGGCACTACTTCAGACTCAGAATGTGTATCTTGACTACCCGTACGACTGAATGTACTTTTCACAGGTGAGGTTGATACTTTTATTTCTTTAATAAAGTCCACCTCATATACTTCATCGTCCTTTTTAAATGATTTCGATTTACTTTTAGGACTCGCCTCAGATGAGCCTCTTCTTTCGGTTGTCTCACTTTTAAAACTTGGAATATGAGAAGCATCTGAACTAAGATCGTCGTGCTCTTTGCTTTCGATCACAGATTCTTCCTTATGGTGTTCTACTTTTGAACTTATAACTTGTCCTTTTTCAGAAACTTCGGTACTAGATACAATTTCATCTTTTTCGATTATTTTTAAACTTGAATCTACAAATGCAATTCTGGATTTTGAGTCCTCATCCTCCTTTATATCTTCTAATTCTCCTGGTTGCGTGAAATATTCTTTTCCCCATTGTTCGTGAGAAAGATCTCTTTCTGAGATTTTGACTTCATGTTTTTTCTTAACTGTTTCATCTCTTAGAGCAGTCATTCTCTCTTCTGATTTTGTTTGTCTTCCTGTATAAAGACCTTGCTCTGAAAATTCTCGTTCTACTTTTACTATATCCGTATCATCAGTACTCTTAAAAACCGTTTTAGTTTCTATATCAGATCGCTTAGCCGTTGCTTCGTGAGCTTTTTCCATTTTCTTTTGAGACGTTTCTGTCTGATCCCCTTCTCGTTTAACAGTCATTTTTTCTTTTACTTCATGCTCTTGACCTCTTAATTCATGACTAGTTTCTGTTTTAATTATAAGCGAATCATCATCTGACGATGATACTTGCTTTGTTTCCGAGAAAAATTCTTGTCCTGAAATCTTCTTAGTTTCTGTTTCTTTGTGCGAAAGTACCGTGCTATATTCATTCGTAGTTCCAAACTTTGAAATCATATCTGACATGACTGCTTTTGGATCTATGCTCTGAAACTTTAACTGAGTTCCTTCAACAGTTTTATGGATAGATGAGGATGATGCAGAAGTTTCAATTCTTGACTCTGAGTAAAATGTATCTGCTGAAGGCGATTTGTGCAGTTCGTCTTCAATTTCTTTTTTAATTTGGTCGATTACATCAATACTTTTTTCAATAGTTCGGTCCACTAATTCTTTAGCACCACTTGTTATTGTAGGCTTATCAACATTGACAAATGACGTATTATCAGCTAAGTGTTTTGTCTGCGATTTTGGTGTCGTCTTTTCATCAGTCGCATTTGGTGCTTGAGAATCTTCTGTTGATATTTCTGAAAAGAAAGTCATTTTAAATTAACTATTTTGATACCTAATAAGAATAAGTGCAATATTGTATAATTAGAATAAGTACATAATTATAATGTGGTATTTTATTTCGTTTAAACATAAGACAACCATTATTAACAAATAATATCAATTTATGTAGGTACATATTTACGAACAGACTGTGAAAATTTAAATCATTGCTGAAAATAATTAAATGTCGAAAGCATCTAAGCATTTGATATAAGATGTATAGAAGAATAATAAATAAAAAAGATAATTAATAATGATTATAGTGAAGGAAGCGAATGTGGCAAATACGTGTAAAACATTGAAATAAAATTTGGAATCAAAGCGAAACATTACTCAAAGGTGAACATGATTGTAGAATGGAAACAAAAATTATCTTGCTAATTGATGATAGTACTAACTCGTCTTTAAGAAAGTTAAAAAGCGACATTGATGAAGTAATTAGTAAATTACGATGCTTCTTCCAATTGTGTCCACTTACCTAAGCAATGTGAGGACTCCGCAAGAAAAAAAGTAAAATTTACTGTGCGACAGATATTGGCATAATGTTGTAATGATCATAGCAAATTAATTTTAATGTCTTGAAATTAATGATATTATTTTGTTCATGTAATAATATATTTTTTTTTTGAATGGAGTGTTCAAATATTTTGTCTATCTTTCTAATCTAGGTGCTTTAAATTAATTGATTCCATTAGTTTTTTTTCTGTAATAGCAAATATTTGGTTACATTTATGAGGAAACAAACAACATGCGAAGTTTGGCGTAACTAAATACTGTGGCAAACAAAGTTTCAGCTGGGTTTTTTCTACTTGGCAATGAGTAAAGTTTCGCTATGACTACCTGATAATAACTATATTGCCACTACAATGCATGAAGCATTTCGTTACTGTAGTTCGAAAATATTTATAAAAGGAACAATAATATCTAAAGTAGATACGATTATTATTGATGGTATTATATAAAATATTTTATGTTAAAATACAATACAATATAGTTTTAAGGTAAATACAATAGGGAGTCTTTTTCAACTGTGTTAGTGATTCGGGTTGGGACACGTCATAATATGAGTCTGCAGAACGTTAATTAAGTACTAACCACTTTGATGAGCTTCAGTTTCACTTGTTAAACTATCACCAGCTGAAGACGCTCTAGGAGATTGACGATTTGCATCCAAAAATGACGGTTCTGAACCTAAGTATTTTGAGATGTCAGTATCACAACATTAAAAGTATAATTTTCTTATAAAATAATTTTTTACTCATTTAGATTGACGATTAAACTACCTAACTCAAATAATATATAATTTTTTGAAGTCGGCGCCAAATGACTCATACTTTTCAAGTCGAAAATATGCTCCCCGAATTCGATTCCGAAGAATTGAATGTGGTTTGGCGCCGACTCCAAAAAATTATATATTATTTGAGTTAGGTAGTTTAATCGTCAATCTAAATGAGTAAAAAATTATTTTAAACTTTTTAGTTCAAATGGTTTGAAGTCGGTTCATTTTTCTTTGAAAAAAATTATTTTATGCTTTTTAGTGATTTGTTTTCTTTATATTAGGTAATAATAATAATAATATAAACGAGAACTATGTAAAATAGATTATGACCTATATAATATTAATTATTATTAAATATCCTGTGACATATTACATACATTTTATGTGTCATACTAAGTATAGGTGAATGGTTTTATAATGTTCTAACCCAACCTAACCTAACTTCCGATCTATACAAGATTAGTTTGTATGCGTACTACTCTTGTATAATTCGGAAGACCTTTATTAAAAAGTAATTTACAATCTATACGCGACCAGTTTCACACCCTTGCGGTTTGGCTTTGTATAGGATGGAAATACACGTAACCGTGCACTAACTCTAAGGAATCACTCTATAGTACAGCTGTACTGACTTCGGCCCAAAAGTTTTTGCAAAAGGTCAATGTTACGTAGGCGTAGCAGAGTGAAATCTTTGGACAGAATAGGTATATTAGACTTCAGCAATAGGTCTGGCAATATCAGAGAACATATTAGTGACATATGTATACATTTATGGTTATAACTTCGTATGTTAGAATGATAACTCGATGTGTTATATACTAAAACCTTCCTGAAAGTATGTAGACTACGATAGTGAAACAATCATCAAAATCGGTTCATTAGTTGCGGAGATAATCGCGAACATACTTACATACATACATACATACATACATACATACATACATACTTACATACATACTTACATACATACATACGGGTCGAATACAGAACCTCCTTTTTTTGAAGTCGGTTAATAATTAAATAATAACTAAATCTGATACTAATATAATAATAATAATAAAATATTGTAACAACGTTAGAACTATACACTAAACATAGTTAAATAAATCGACATTACTCAGAAATATCAAAAATGTTTGTGAAAAAATAGATTGAAAAATCAAAAAAAACTATTTAGATCTAAATAAAACTTACTTCTAAGTTGTAGCCCAGAATTTTTATCAATAGTACTTTCGTCTGTTTTAACCCTCTCTTTCATTATTAAATCTACAGGAGATGGTGGTGGCGTTTTTGAGAATTTTGAAGAAAGTTCTAAAACAATTTTAATTTATTATTAGGATATAGTTAATGGTTTTCAATATTATATGTCTTGAAACATACCGTGAACAACGTGACTTGAATCAATCCTTATAAGAGCGCCTTGAGCAGAAATATCTTCTAGCAAATTTGAGCATCTCCTGTTAAGTTCCGACATATCAGGTACTTCTGAATCTTCTTCTACATCTTCCATTTTGTCCTCAAAAGTCAGCTTTTTTGTAACTTCTGGTCCTGAAATTTCATCTGATGCTTTTGTAGCCTTCTCATCCTGGTCTTTTATTTGATCTTTTACTTTCAAGATGTCTTTAACTAAATCTTTTTCCACTTCTATTTTATCAGATGCTTTCGTCTGTTCGAGAAATTTCTCTTCTGGTTCACTAAATAATTTACTCTCTGTCATAACTGATGTTTCTTGTGAAGAGCTAGTCGAAATGTGAATTATTTTAGACATTGATCTTTCTTCTTCAATAAATTCTTTACATTTGCTAATTGCATCTGACGCATCAGACGCTAAAGTCTTAGAAAAATCAAATGATGACTGTTCCTCAGAAAATGTTTTTTCATCGATTGACCTTGAAGATTCCTTAACACTGTCTATTGAAGCTTTTGAATAATCCTTGGTAAGATCAACAGTAGAATCTTTTGATAGTTCGTTAGTAGCAAAGTCTCGTGAAGTGTCCTTACTATCTATTGAGGATTTTGAGTAGTCTTTGGTTAAATCGAGAGATTTCTTAGATAAATCTGGAGTTCCTCGATCTTCCGACTGATCTTCTATTTTTGATTCATCCTTGGCATCTATAGAGGTTTTAGAAGGATCTTTCGCTAAATCAGCTCCACTGATTTTAGATAAATCAGCAGAAGTTGCATCTTCTAAAACAGATTTTTGGTCCTCGTCTGAAGATTTAGTTAATGTTGAGATAACAGTCGTAACCGAAGACTCTGTTGTAGATTTTGATACTAAATCAGAACGTAGAATACTATCAACAAAATGAGTTTTCTTTACAAATTTATCGGTAAATTTATCATCAAGATCTTGCTGCACACTAGAGCATTGTGCATCTTGTTGACTTTTATCCTTAAAAATAGTCGTTCCAAAAGTTTCCACATCATCGTACTTTCCTCCATCTTCAAAGTATTCAGACTGAAAAATAATTTATTTAAAATCAAATAAACAGTATTGCCAACCCGTATGTATTAACCGTGTACATTTTACACCAAATGCGTGAGTTAGTTATAGTTAATGAGCAATACATACATAAATAACGATGCATTTGCCATCGTGCTGTTAGCAGCATGAACACGCTTTAAGTGCATAATATTAAAAACTAACTATATTAACAAATATATCACTAACAAAAAAATTAATTTCTATAATACCTCTTTTTCAGGAAAATCATCAGCGTCATCGAGTGAATCAGTACGAATTTTTTTTATATCAAAACTGGAAGTGGGAACTTTTCCATCGATGTCTGATGTTGGTTCAATGATTTCTAAAACTTTTGCCTTATCCATGTCTGAAAGGAAAAAAATTTTATTTGTGTAACAACTTTCGTGTAAAATGAAATTTAGGAAAATTAAGATTAAGATTAAAATTAGGATTCAAATACGGTTTTATTAAATTTCTGCCAAAATAAATAAATATACCTGATTCTGAATCTGTGTAAATTTGTTCTTCTACTTCGTCCGGTGAACTTTGTACTGAGAACGTTCGGGGTTGCTTTTTCTTCGGCATTATAATTATTTCCCCACTATCTCTAGAAAGTGACTTAATTAAACCTGGTCTATCTTTGGGTAGCTTTGTGTCTTCAAACATAACCTCTTTCTTAGCATCTACTTCTTCAGGTGCTTTATCTGCTGTTTCATCCAAATAACCTTCTACAGTTTGAACAGCTTCTTCTATGATAGAATCGACGGAAACTTCACCTTGTAATTCCTTTTCTTCTTTTTTCTGATCCTTTGTCTCGAATACAGGTTCTTCAGACGATAAGTCTAAGTCCTCTGATGCTTGTTTAATAATTATTTCGATATTATCAGCCATTTGTTTCATAGTTGAATCAGATTTTTTCATTTCAGTCTTTGCTTCGTCTATTTTGGCGGTTTTACACACGGAAATTACTGGCTTTTCTACATCATCTTCCATTTCAATTTCAGATTCTGCGATCCTTTCAAGTGATATTGCCGGACTTATACATGAATGTCTTCGCTCTTCTTTTAGAGGTATTTTCGCATCATATGACCTTTTTTCAGTTTCAAGTATTTCTTTACTGATAATTTTGCCGTCTTTCTCATGAACAGGACTTCGAGCTGCAGCAACCATAGTTCCTTTTTGTAATATATCATCTATGACTGGTTTTACTTGTTCTTTAGTTATTTCTTGGGCATCTTTCAATCTAAGATCTTCTGACATCGTCTTCGATTCAGTCTGACTTGATAACTTACTTTTTGAATCATCTTTATTTTCTATGAAAGTGATCTGTTTTAAATCTTCAGATTTATCCAATTTAGGTCTAGATTGACATACTGTTTCATGTTCAGTTAATTCTTGTGATTGTTTCACTCCACTTATTTGACTTTGTTGTTCAGTTGTTTTTAAACATTCTGATACTCTTGTAGATATGAATTCCTCTCCAGAAGGAAACTTTGTTACTTCCGTAGTAGTTGTTTTAACTTTTTCTCCAGTGGGAATTTTTGTGATCTCAGTAACAATCGTCGTTGTAATTATTTCACCTGCAGGACCTTTTTGAATATCTTCTTTGGTATCAATTGATACGTCTTTATTATCTGCTAACTTGTCAGATTTTGATAGCATACTTTGTATTTTATCTTCCATATAAGACTGTGAAGTTTCAGATGCAGAAGTGGTGAACACTACTTCTTTATGTGATCGAATACTTTCTGATATTCTAGTTGAAACTGTTTGTCGTCCTGAGGGGTATTTAGTTGTTTCTGTGATAGTAGTTTTTATAGCTTCTTCTCCAGTTGGCAGTATTTTTGTTACAGTTACAGTCGTCGTAGTTATTTCTTCACCTGTAGCTCCAATTATTGTCTCTGTTGTTGTCGACACTTTTTCATCTTCCGCAGGAATCTGACTCTTTTCTTCTGGGGGTTTTTCGTCCATAGAAGTACCAATAGTTATATCTATTGTTTTATCATTGTCAATGTCCAACTGTTTAGATTTATCTGATATTCCTGAAATAATGCTTGTGGTTTCTTTTTTTTGCGATCTGATACATTCAGACACTTTTACTGACTCAGTTTCTTTTCCAGAAGGATATTTAACAGTTTCAGTTACGGTTGTTCTGACTATTTCGTCACCAGAAGGACCTTCTAAATATTCAGTTACAGTTGTAATAGTTATTTCTTCTCCTAAATCCCCTATTTTTTTCTCAGTAGCTATACACCTTTGCTTATCCTGAATGATTTGAGATTTTTCTGCCTCTGATGTTATTTTTTTTGACTCAGTTTCTATTTTAGGGACAGGCTCGTCGTCAATTGATTTCATAGATGACACAATTTCTTCAGTTTTTGTTTTAGTAAATATGTTTGAATCCGTTTGCTCTGTTTGAGTTACTTTGTCGTCAATTACATCTTTTCTTTCAACAACAACTTTTATATCTGTGACTTTTTTATCCGTAACTTTACTCGGCTCTGTTATAATATTAGTGCTAGTAATATTTTCTAGTGTATGTGATGTAAAACCTTCTGGTATTCTTGTTGAAATAATTTCTTTTTCTAAAGGAAACTTATCTTTTAATATCACTTTCTTTTCTGATTTTGAAACGATGTCTACTTTATGTGATGGAATTTTATAGGACTCCAATGATTCAGGTAAAATTGCTTCAATTGATTTCATGGGAGTTTCTCTGTATTCGCTTTTAATTTTTATTGAATCTCTTGGTGGAACACATTCTTTTTCCTCTGATTTCTTATCTGAAAAATACATAGAAATCATTTCTTTTTGAGTTTCTCCATTAACGGAAGGCCCTTCTTCAACGATACTTTTAGGTTCTTCTATAACAGTTTCTGTTTGGATGGATCTAATATTTTCTGATACTTTTACGGAGACTGTTTCTTTACCCGATGGATATTTTGTAGATTCTGTTATGGTAATTTTCTCTATTTCTTCTCCAGAAGGTTTTCCTAAAACTTCAGTGACGGTTGTTATAGTTATTTCTTCCCCCGAAGGACCCTTTTTATATTCTGTGGCTAATTTTTTATCGTCTGATAAACGTATTTGTTCTGATTTCAATATTCTTTCTTCGCCATGAGTTGTTATTGTTATTGATTCTAGAGGCTCTGAAGAAGATATTTCTTTCGATTTAATGGAACTTGAAATGTCCTCACTTTCTTGTTCTTTTAGTTTACTTTTTTCTATGTCGACATCAGTTTTACTCATTTTATCTAATTGTGATGGCTCAGTTGATATTTTAGTTTCACTGAGAACAGTCTCGCGTCTTATCTGCTCTTCACGTTCTCGCATAAGAAACTGACTAGTAATTTGTTTGTCTGGTACAGAGCTGTAACAATACATTTGAATCACTTTCAAGTATGACATTTTAATCATTATAATATTTAGTACCTAAATATATTTTTATTGCATCTTTCAATACTATTATTTTAAAAAAATACTAAAATTTACCTAGTTTCTGCTATGTGTGGTAGTTTATGAACATATTCGGCAACATGGTCTTCAGGAAAACCTTCTACGTCATCAAGTGAATCTCCATGAGTCAATTTCGCCAATTTTAGGATTTCAGTTGGCTTTTCTGCAAAACAAAATCAATTCCTGAATGGCGTTGCGTGAATTAAAAATGTATGCTTTTTACCTACCATGTATGCTTTTTTACTCACCAAATGATTTTATTTTAGATTCCACTTCTTGCTTACTTCCAACTTTGTCTTTAGCATCAATGTGTATACCCTGTATTCCTATGTCGTCCTCGGATTCTTCAAAGGTGTAATCTCTTGATTCAGTAATGCTATGTGCATCGGAAAGTCGTTTTTCCTCAAGCCGTAATTCGCTAACTGAACCCGATCCCATGGAAGTAACAGACTGTCGCTTCGTTTCTTCAGCTTATAAGAACAAAAATAAATTTAAAAATCATTGCACATATTATGTACGTCCCTAAAATTTATATTTCAAATATAATTATGAATCTTACCATTACCTACAAATTCTCCTTTTAATGAAGTTATGTCAACTTTTTCTACGTTTTTGACGGTATCAATAATAGTCTTTGTAATTTCTTTAGTTTTTTCTTGATCTGATACTAAATTATCTTTTATAGGCTCTTCTTCTGAAGAAGTTTTTTTATCAGTTACTGCGTCTTCTGAACTTATTCTGTCTGAAATCCCATCAGAAGATTTTCTTTCAGACACTTCAATTTCTCTACTGCTTTCAGATGAAATTTTATCCGAAGGTTCATCTTTATCAAAAGATTTGTCAACGTCTTCTGCTTCTGTTATAATCATTTGGAATTCTTGTTTCGTCATGGGTACTTCTTGTGTAATTATATCTTGTAAATCAGTTTGTTTAGATATTGATACAGATTCAGTACGAGAATGGCGTTTAGGCACCATTTTCTTAAAAACAACATCTAATTCTTCAGGTTCATCTAGTTGTGTTGATGCTGAATCTGAATCTAGCTTTTGTGATTCCAAAACTTTTGGATCAATTTTTATTGAAGTGAAACCAATACTTTCTTCAAACTTTTCATCGCCAAATCCACTACCAGAGTCAGCTGTTCCTTCGTACTCTGCCCTCTCATCGAAATCAGAGGACGATATTTTAGCTTTTATATCTGATTGATCTGACTTTAAAGAATCTGCTTCGGAGTGACGTCTGGAATCTGTGTGATCAGAGTCTTCTAAAGAGTCAGAGTAAATACGTTTAGAAAAGAAACATTCTTGGACAGAATCATCCTCGGGAACAGTTTCTATAAATTGACGCGCTTTCGCACTTATAACTGGTGACTCTTTACTAGGTACCTAAAACATACTACTTTGTATTTTTTGTGCATTTTATTTAAACATAAGAATTTATACACAGAAACATATTTACCTTTTCACTATCTCTTGGTGTAAGTGCAGATGAATGAATTTGAACACTATGTTCCGTTTCATACTTCAAAAACTCAAGTGTTTGATCTCTGCTCACTTCCATGATACTTATTTGTTCTTCTGACTCAAGTATCCTTTCTTCTTTTATTGTTTTATCTGATGATGCTTTATGAGCAGGACTCATTCCTATTTGATCTTCTAAATCTGAAAACTGTGAAGCTTCATCCAGTGAATCACTTCGATGTTTGGAGTCCTTGGAGTAAATCTGTAAGAGAAAATTATATTATTAGTTTAGTAAACAGTACCTCTTGTAGTTCAAAAAGTAAAATGTAGGAATTTAATTTTATTCATAATTAAATCACTAGTTATTAGTAGTTGTTAAATTTTATATTAGGTAAGTATAAGTACAGATTAATGAGTATTTTTTATAGGATTATAAGAGACTACTACAGTCAAACCGAATTAATTGGTTTTGTAGGAATTAAGTTAGTTTATAAGTTAGTATTTGTTAAAGAAATAATAATAAATAATAAAAAAATTAATGCTTATTTTTACTTGCCTTGGATTCAGTTTGGGAAATAAAACTGACATCTCTTTCAGTACTTTGTTGTAAGTCAGCTAAAGAATCAGTTTTGTCAATGCCAGATGGCAACGGAGATTCTTGAGAGACTTTTCTCCCAGGAATATCTTGTATGTCTGAACCCACAGAATCAGTTTTAGTGTGTTTGCTTAAATCTGATTTTGTGCTAGCTATAGACTGTTGATTTTCAACCTAAAAATAATAAAGAACATAATTTAAAGGCTACTAATATTTACTTGAGTACATTTATTAAAGTTGTTTGGTTTATACCTTTCCTTTTGTTTGTTCTTCCAATGAACCATCTTTTTCTTCTATAATTTCAGCAATTTCTTCATCGCTTACTTTTGATCGTAATTCATCAGTCAGTAACGTATCTATCTTTTGTTCTTTTATACTCACCCTTTCATCATCTTTTTTGTCATCATCATCAGTCTTTTTATCTTTATCACTATCCTTCTTTTTAATGTCAAAAATTTCCTTTGAATCAACCTTTCTCTCGAAAGTATCCTTGTGGAATTCGAATTTCGACTTTTTATCCTTTTCAATTTTAATAGTAGTTTGTGACTCAGTTTCAGTCTCTGAGTCTGTCGATTTCTTTAAGAACTCGCTGTCTTCTTCTGATGAAACTTGCACCAGAGTTGAGTCAGTTCTCATTGTTTTAGGAAATTGTTTCAGCTTATCTTCATGTTTCACTTTTGAGTCAAATCGTTGGATTGTTTCTCTTACAGATTTAACAGTTTCAGTATGTTTCTCCGTTTCAATAAATATTTTTTGACTTTCTAAACTTGTTAGTTGTTTTGCTTGATCTCTAACAAAAGCTTGAGTATATTCCAATCCATGATCTTGTTCTAGAGTATGCCTTTTTAAAGCTTCTTTGGTAAGCTTGACGGTTTTAGCTGTATCAATAGTAGGTTCTCGTAATATTTTTGTTTCAAATGCATTAATTTTATCCTTCAAAGTAGCTTCAGCTATATCTTTTTCCTCATCTGTTACTAGTTTAGGTGATTTTTCACCATCATCTAATTTTTCTTCAACTCTAGCACTATCTATCTCTTTTTGTGAAATTTCTTCCTTTGTAAATGTTTCTATTTTAGTTTCGGTACTTTGATTTGTTTCTGCTGTTTCAGTCGTAATAGATTTTTTTGGTGTGATTGTTACATTTGAGAAATCACCAGATGGGAACCTCATGGATTCATTACGCATATGTCGCTGTAAATGCTTTGGTGTAGGTTTGGCTGGTGAAGAGGGGTCAAATTTCCTAAACTGTTCTACAGTTCGTTCTTGTTTTATTTCTTCTTTACTTAATTCAACAATTGGCTCCTTTTGTATTGTAACTAATTTATCAGACTTAGCATCAATAGCATCTGGTGATGTTTTAAAGCGCATTTGTTCTAATTTTGATTCAGCTTTAACCTACAAACACAAAATGGTAAGCTCAAAATTACTAAAAGAAAAACACATTATTAATTGAAGAAATAAATAATAAGAAAAGAGAGCAAATGTACGGGTATTTGGCTATGAATATATTTAATTGAAAAAAAAAAATAATCTCCTGAGTTACCTGTTGCTCTATATCTTGAAATTTCTTAATGTCGGGTTTGATTTGAGTCTTTATTTCGATTATCTCTTCCCTAAGTTCTTTCTTCTGTTTGGAAGATGGAATTTTACTACAGCTAAGTTTCTTGGTTATCTGTTCCTTTCTTTCAGCGACACTATGTTTGATGTCTTAAAACAAAAACAAATTTAAATACCAATTATGTTAAGAAAATAAAAAAAACTAAAAAGAAACTATGATTTCTTTATAATGCACACCTTCATCATCTTCGCTTTCCTCGCTTGGTGTTGGTGTTCGATCCATGTCGCTTTTGTCAACAATGGATTTTTCTTCAGGTGAATATTTAGCTTCGTCTTGATCTAGATCTTCAGAGCGCACATGCTCTGTAGTCTCATTATCATCGTAGATATTCTCTTTAACCTTATTGTCTTCTTCTGCTAAAAACAACTCATAATTAGTAACAAGTGATATTATTTCTTCATTTAAATTATAAGTTATATTTATTAGTATTTTTGAATGTGAGCCTAAGAGAAATCATGTTGTTATTTACCTTTGTATGCTTCAATTTCTTCAGACTCTTGCCTCTCTTGGTAAATGTTCCGCTGAATGCGACGTTCATTAGACAATTCTGATTGAGGAGCTATTATATCGTCCCTTCCGATACGACATAATGCGAGTTCTAATGAATTATCTGTACATATTGCGGGATGTTAATTTATATCGCAGCAATTTAGTCAAAATGTTAAGTGGTTTTATTGTACCTCGGATAATATTCGGCCAGTATCATAAGCGATTGAATGTAGTGTAATTAATTGAATTATGATGCTAAATTAAACCGATCGTGACTTAATTTTGATAATATGTTCCTTCTTTCATTGCTGACGATAAAAACAGTTAAATATATATATACTAGCGGCCCGCTCCGGCTTCGCACGGGTATAAAATATATAGTCTATGTCATTCACTGAAAAATAATTAAAAAAAAATCCACTATTTCATGGATGTTATAATACCTATAAACCTTCCTCTTCAATCACTCTATCTATTGAAAAAACCGCATCAAAATTCGTTGCGTAGTTTTAAAGATTTAAGCATACATAGGGACATATAAAACGACTTTGTTTTATACTATGTAGTGATATATATACACGAAATAATAACAATAAATACCGATGAATAAATCTTAATTATTGTAGGTTATCTCTTATCCAATCCATTTTTATAAGTACGTCATACTTAATAAATAAAAATGTATTTTTAAGAAATCATAACCAATATTTATGTACCTATAATAAGTCACTTTCGCAAGTAAAAGCATAAAGTTTCAAGATCATAATATAAATAAATAAATTTTAAATACAATACAAGCATGAAACCATTCAATACAAGTTATAAAATGCTCAATTGATATTTTCTTAACGTGATAACGTCTTATAAGTACATGATACATGATTGAATTGCCGCCTCGCACTATTGAGATTGATAAGTTTAATAAGAGAGCACTCATTGAATGAAAAATATATTGAAAATTAAGGGATGAAAAACGGTCATACATACCCTGTGCCTTGGTTCCAGACTGAGTCTTCCAAAGTTTAAGCATAAGCTGAGCTTGTTCAGCTGCAGTAATACGTTTTGCTTGAATTTGGTTAACGGTCGCAACACTCACTCCCAACTCATACGCCAAAGCCACCCAGTCTTTACCTAATAGGTTGCAAATGTCCTCCAATCTACAACCAAATTCACTTAATTACACTTCTATTTCTACATTTATTGGTTAATTAGTTAATAAGGGATAACGTTTTATTATAATTTTTAAAACAATTGACTAAGTACATTTCTGAAGTTGACTTTCTCGAACGCTCTCTTGTACGCAATAACAGGGCTTAATTGGGTTCCAGTCATTGTAGACTCACTACCTTCTACAGTAGTAGTCCGGATCGTTTGAGTGAAAGAGGCTAATCCCATTACTGTATTGAACCAATCTTGTTACGAGCAACTGTGACCTTGTCTCCTTATTTACTCGTCTATGTTTTCATATTATTAAAAATCTCTTTATTCATTTATGCCTTAAGGTTATGGTCCGGCAGCCGGCAAACAGATTTTTAGCGATAAATAACCGGCCTTAATCATCGTGAGTAGGTTCGTTTCGACGAGACGACCAAGTTTTTCTTCTATGAAAATTCTCTATGGAGGTAGCTACTCGAGTGTGCAGGTGTTAAACATTTCGATTCGCTCAGGTGGGAAATCGTTCCACTTTTGTAAGACTATGTAGCCATTTCATTATATAAGTATTTACTAAGCTGCATACAAAAAAATCTGCTGGTTATTAATCAATTTTAATCATTTTTATGGCCTCATTATTTGGAAATATTCGGAGTGGAGGACGCTGTAGAATATTATATTAATACCCAATATTTATCATCTGCGCACTCGAGTAGCTACCTCCATCGACAATTCTCATAGAGGAAAAACTTGGTCGTCTCGTCGAAACGAACCTACTCACGAAGATTCAGCCTGTTAAAAAAGTTCGTCGGCTGCCGGACCATTAGGGTAGGTCTTTAATACGTCCTTTAGCAACAATTTTAACCTACAACACAATGTTCTTGTAGTTGCTACTTTAATTAAATCTTATAATTAATTTGTCCACATAAGACTGAGATACCCGCTTGTGTTAAATAAATACATATAATTTTTGACCTATTAAATAATTAAGTACATTTACAATATATTTTTTGCTATTTAAATAATATACCAAACGTGTTGTACCAATTGGATATTTTTAATTTGTAGCCGATATTTTTTTAAACAACACTAAATCTTGTGCTAGACCTTTAACCTTGAACTTTTCACTTAGTTTGATATGCAAGTATTATGCCATTTTCTAGGACATTAGAAAATTCATTATCTGACGAAATATTGCTACTGTTACAGCGTTTCTTTTACTTTTTCTTTACTTATATTATTGAGAAATATCGCTACTTTTACAGTGTTTCTTTTACTTTGTCTTTACTTATATTATTATTGAGAAATATTGCTACTTTTAAAGTGTTTCTTTTACTTTTTCTTTAGTTATATTATTGAGAAATATTGCTACTGTTACAGCGTTTCTTTTACTTTTTCTTTGCTTATATTATTACTGTACTGATATACTTTACCTAGGATCACTTAATCGTTGTCTCCACGCTAGTTCCTGTTCTTCTGTTCTTCTCGGTATTAAATCGGCAGGCAATGGTGAGGTTCTATCTACTGCCAAGTCATCTGGCACCATGATGTTCAGCACGGCAATCTTGGGAATCATACACGATTCATTGTAAGATGATTAGACTCATTGAACTTGATTACAGATAAAACATAAAGAAAAACTTGAAGAACTAAATAGAATTTTTCAAAGATACTTTAGTCCATTCCACGAAACAAGCTCCCAAAGGAAATTGCCCTTGTACGGTCATTGGTTAATGCGCGTGACCTTCATAAGCCGAATCGTTTCGAGGATCGTTGTACATGCAGGATTTATCTCAGTACGTTCATAGTTCTTGAGGTGGTTGGACGTGCGTGTTAGTGAAAAATATTTAAAATGTCTGATAAGGTGAACTTAGAAGTGAATACCTATATAAAAAAACACTCAATCATTAAACAATGATGATCTCCGAAAAAGTTGTTTTAATAGAAAATATAATGCTAGTTGTCTGCCAGCATGTAAAACTTTCTTTTAATTCGTGGAAACTGTATAGGTGTTTTTGTAATTAAGATATTATACACATAAAATTTCTTAAGATTAATTTTGAAATCCTAAAAAAAATATTATGACCAAGCACTAATTTAATAAAAAGAAAGTTTATACCGAGAACAAACGCTAAACTGTGATTTATTTCAGTAAACTTACTAGGAATCTTAAAAAGTAACTTACCGGAGTAGGCGATGGCTCTCCCTTCGGAACCTTGGGGTCTCTCATAAACTGGCATCGACAAATTGGTTCCAAGTCCTGCGTCTTTATCATCACCGGGAAAGCCATTCGGTTTTCCCTGAACGCTCGGAAAGGTATCGTTAGTTGTTCACCTGACTTCGCTACCGGTACCAAATTTCCACCGAACTCAAGGTAAACTGGTTTACCTTCATGGACCTGGTTTTAAATTTTATTATCAAGAGGGTAAGAGGGTATCACGAGAAAAATATTCACTTAGTATTTTGAACTTAGATTATTTTGCTTACATCTGTTTTCTGTATTCAGTCTATAAGTATCTATTATCTGATGTCTATGATGATAAGTTTAACTAAGCAATGCTGCCATTTGTCAAAAATATGGACTTTTTTGAAAATAACAACCTTGCTAGGTAATAAATTCATATATAGATTGGATACAGAAAATGGACGATAGGAAACAAACTGCTTATTTTTTTGGTCAAGTCTGGAACATTCAATAATGTTAAGACATAAATTTATGTACCTCTGCCGTGTAGGTCTAGTAGTTCACATATTCTACTGATCATTAAGTTCTGGGTTTGATTCCCGGGTTGGGCAAATAATTGTTCAGTATTGATTTTTCTGTCAAGAAATTCTCTGTGCCAGCCCGGAGTTGGTATTTAGCAGTGTTTCGTCCCCGTGCCTCAGAGAACATTTTATATTTCCTCTTATTCATACCCACTCACCTCGACATCCCGACTCTTGGCCACTTGTATGAACCTCTCGATCCTCTCCAGGGCTTTGTCCTCTTTGTCATCGGTGACGCAGAACATGCGCAACTGAGCCTGACACTCGTCCGTTCGTTTCGCATAAACCACGAACCGTGCCATGAACGGTACATGAATAGCTTCCCTAAAATTGTTTCTTTAAATAAGTAACTATGAAGACCCTAACTCATATTATATGCGAAAGTGTGTTTGTTTGTTACGCTTTCACGCCTAAACCGCTGAACCGAATTTGATGAAATTTGGTACAGATATAGGTTGGACTTTTGAAAATGACAAAGGCTACTTTTTATCCTAGAAAATAATAGAGTTCTCAAGGGATTAAAAAAATATAAATTCATGCCGATGAAGTCGTTGGCATCAGCTAGTAATTAATAATTACAATTCACTAACGTTTACTGCGCCATCTACTTATATTTGTGAATCTAAAAGATTTTTCACTTCTGTGCTGTACATTTTTAACCGACTTCAAAAAAGGAGTAGGTTCTCAATTCGTCGGAACCTTTTTTTATGTATATCCGATTAGGCACTCAAAGACGCCTTAACCGATTTGAAAAATTCTTCTTTTGAAAGGGTATACTTCCCAGGTAGTCCCATGGTCATCAGGTCAGGATATCATGATGAGGTTTTGGAGAAATCGAGGGAACTCTTCAATTTTTTTTTGGTGTTATTATAGAAGTTGGTTTAATGTTTCCTAAAATATAGCTTGTGTTATAAGGTTCCAACATTTCTTACATTTCAGAAGCCACTTGTCTTTTAAATTTTATCACCCTCTCTTGATTTGGAATCTCCTTACCTGTATAATTCAGTAGCCATTTTTGTAGCGTCTTCGATATGACGACAGTCGATGAGCCAATATCTGGCCGAGACAGTGGTCGTGAAGGAAACACAGTCGTTGACGAAAGTCAAAGGAGTGTTCTCCGTCACATCCTCCCAATGAGCGCGATTGGTACCACCTGTTGCAATCGGTTTATGCTTATATACAACTTTATATAATTCGTATGATTTTATTTGTATATAGGAATGTTAAGTTACAGATCTTCATATATATATTTTTTTCTAATATTGCTTTGAAGTATATATTGTAAGCTACTAAGGCAGAATAGCTGATTTTAGGCTGTTTTATCTGCCGTAATTTTTCTTTATCAGTATCATCGTAATGCATGCAAAAAGCATTAACAGCTATGTACTTGTTAAATGTTAAATTAATTCATATTACCTTTCTACTATCTAAATCATACATATAAAAAAATGTACCTACTACAAAATTCATTATATAGTTTAAAAATTTTGTTCATCGTGTTGCTCAAGTAGAGTTTTTGTATTCTAAACTTAGTTTAGTAGTAAGGTTTAAAGACAGGTAAGTAAACAATAAAAAAATAAAATATAATGGTTCCAAAACGGCCTATAGCAAACACACAATAAGCAAAGACGACATACCATAGGAAAACAATAAATATAACGTACCGTGTTTACATATTATAATGGTAAAGTGATTGAGAATGTAAAATACTTTAAAGGTATGTTACATTTAAGCGTTGTGCTGTTATATATTTTGAAAAAATAAATTAATGACATTAAAGTTTTTGAATCAGTCGCTGATATATTTGGTCTGATTATCGGAAAACAGATCTCTCGAAGGACGATCACTGAAAAAAAATTTTGAAACGGATTTTTCAATAGAACACAAAATAAAAAACTGACCTGAACGGTGTGATAATGACGAGAAAAAAAAAATAAAAACACAGAAAAGATGGAAAAGAAAAAATGAAACTGATAGGCCGTTTTGGAAAAGAACTTGATCGATACAGGCAAAATAACAAAACTTCGGATATATTAACGTATAGAAGTATGAAATGTGAATGGTGTAAGTGACATCGCAACGATACGATGTTTCGACATACTTATTATTGATACAGACCGATTTGTGCTTAAGTATCTTATAATGTGCTAGTATTATATTGAAAAATTATCATCTAAATATCCTGGTAAAATCTTTGACTAAACCGAGATTATGTGACATAAACTGCTGTGCATATTTTTCATTTTTTAATTTAATTAATTATTTGTATATGATACAGAGTGAACGTGATTGAAGAAAGCAAAACTGTCAGCCCGTGCATAGAGGAAGAATGAACGAAAAGCAAGATAATATGGAAAAGCATTCAAAGTGGTAGAGGGGGGAAAACAATGAAATCGACGCCTATACTCTATGTCTAATGCTTTGCTGTATAGACACCAACGGAATGTGACTGATGAATGAGAAAAGTAAAAAATTTAAAAGGACAAATTAAACTGTAGAACGAAAACAAAAAAAACGTGAAACTTATTATTGACAAATAATTTCTTTAGGTTAGGTTACTTGTATAGTTAGTATATATCTAATATTTTTTTTACCTTCGAGAGATCTTTTGCGAAATACCCCTGTCGGTGCGCGCCGATTAGATGGTAGCGTATATTTTAACGCCACATACGGTGAGCGTGCAACACACACAAACACGAGAACAAAGACAATGTAGACACGCACAAAACGCACACACAGGGAACAGAGACCCCTTTAGCTGCTGTGTGTATTTGCTATAAGCGCAGTTTGATATATATAGATATGTATATATTTATATATTTTAGTGAGTGTCGCCCTGACTTGAATAGTCTTCGAGATTTGGTATGGAGTTAAATAAGAAAAAAAAACTAATCTATAACAATAATTATTTTCAGTTAACATGCTTATATCCCTTCGTCTATGGATTTGGGATAGTCTTCATCTAGTAAGATATCAATTTTTATAGAGCTACGATAATCATCAATTTTTGTAATTTACGAACAACAAAGAAAAACATCTATGGATAAATAAACTAATCGATCTATAGTTTTTAGACTATCCGAACTATATGAAACTGTAAATGTAATACCATACTATATCTACCGACCTCTGAAACTTCATCTAGCCAATTTACAATTAGACGTAAAGTTTAATGGATTCGATCTATGACTTACTACTTACTATACTAATTACTAACGTGTTGTAATGGAATATAGGTATAGTACCTATGATTTTGTAATGTAAGCAAAATTTTATTGCTCAGCCTATAATTTCAATAGCATTACTTTACTTACCTTAGGTTGATCGGAAAGCCGTATTATTCTATTATCAAAATAACATAGCAAATATAAGCCATAATCCATCGCAACACTTCACAAAAAATATCAGTCACTGGAAACAACGAATTAAAAAAAAACATCTAAATTAATAATATTGAATTTACGACTATTTATCAAAATTTATCGCATGTTATTTGTGAAATTAATGTCTGAAAATACAATAATTTTAATGGTATAAAAGAAGCGAAATTCCAATGATAAACATTTTGCCTGGAATTTGTATTGCAGAAAATAACAGGCATAACAGGTAACAATTCTCTCAATCTAAACATAATAAGTAAGGTTTCAATTTGTAAACACCACACACGAACAGTTTGTGTTCAAGTGAAAAATGATATTATTCTATTATTTGCTAATCCTATATTATACCAACCCTTCATTTTCATATCGTTTCCAGTGACCAACTTCAATAGCGCTAAAGTTACAAATGAGAATATCTTAGTTGTACCTGATATCGAGCATAGGAGTCTTAAAGTTGGCGCTGATGATGTGCTGTACTGGTTTGTCATGCCCTGAGTGTGAGGCCGGGGAGCTGGCATACTGAGCGTGATCGCCTTGTGGAACTTCCTTCTTCTAGGTTCCACGGTCACTACTGGAGACACCGCGACCCCACGCCCTAAGAGTTTTGCTGTGAGCTCCGAGTCTATTATTTGAGCCTGCAAAAGATGAGCATAATGATATTTCAGTTTCAACCAAATTTGAGAATACAAAAATCATTTAAGTATTTCCAGTAAAGACCAAATTTGAGAATATAATATTCATTTCCAATAAAGACCAAACAAGAGAATTGGATGTCAGCGAAAAAGTTGTTAGTGTCACTTGTACGAGAATCGTGAAACAGTTTAAATTAAAACTAAAGTTTAAGTAAATAAATCAAAGAACTATGATAATTTTGATCACCGTGTAATATATGTTCGTAAATGAACATAATATACAGCATTGCTTTAGATTTCAGATATATATTAAGAATAAATAAAAAAACATTACTTACCGAGCAGTTACCTAATAGTAACAATATTTTTGAAGAAGATCAATTTATTCATTAAAATATTCGATAGAAAACCAAATAAAACAGTGTTGGGGAAATTGCAGACAGTGCGTATATAAGCGGACTGAATATTATGAAATCACAAGAAAAGCATAGAGATTAACGAAATTATACAATTGGCTCACATCATACGAGTATTTCTCACACATGCGCTTTCAAATCAAAATGCAACACACTTTTTTATCATAAGCCTCAACAGAAAAATAATATTGCAAATAAAAATATTCACATCATGCAAATCTCACGTTTGGTCTTTAGGAAATAAAATATTTTCACAATTGCACACAATATTATATCAATAATTTTCATGTAACTCAAGCTATCGGAACATTACCCAATAAATTTAGCAAAATTCTTAAAAATATCAGTAATTACAGAACAATCTATCGGTAATACGTCACTCCAAGTAATAAATCACACAAACAATTCGTATAAAATATAATTATAGTAAAATATTGTAGTAGATATTCACTTTGTTTGTACATTACCTTAAGCAGACATAGACCAACAGAGTTTATAAAAATTAATGCTAAACAAAATACGAAACATGCAAATTCGAAATTTTTGACAGAAAGGTGTTTGGCAAAAGGTAGGACTTAATATTTGCTGTCAAAAGTTGAACATGTCGTTTAATTGTTTAACGTTAAATTTCTTATAGTAATAATTCAATATTATATTGAAAATCCACAAAAGAGGCCTTAAATTATGTTGCGACACATAATATTTTTACCGCATGCTAATTTCTAACCCAAAGACCAACAAGAGAAAATAGTTGCATTGCAAAAATGCATTTCAATTTTGCATCGCTACGTGTGAGAAGATTAATCAAAGTGATTTCATACAATTCAATAACCGCTTAAATTGACAAAAACGATTTAATTTTTTCATAAATTTTATTAATTTTTTTCAATCTACATTTCTCGTATTTTTAAGTGAAATACTAAATTTATTGGGTATAATGATTAATAAATAGACATACAATTATTCTATGAACAATCTTATATCATTACTGGTGGTAACTTTTGTGGTAACGATAACTATATAGGTATTATGTGAAACACCGTTGCTAATTTTTGAAAATTCTACCATTCACTCAATAATAGTTCTAATATTAACCAATAATAAATTAAAGTATATAATCTACAACCTACAATATCTTACGAACTAACACCATAGTATTCAAAACACGTTAATGCAAATAAATCTAAGTATTTGAGCTAGGTAATCTTCACAAATGGTTAAATTATAATTTTAAATAAATTTATTTTATATAAAGTATTTATTTTAAGTAAATTTATTTAATTTATTTTAACTTAAGAAATAAAATTGAATAGTGAACAGAATTACAAATAAGAGAGTCATAAATATAATATAACATTGTAATCAAATAATTGAAAATGATTTTTCTGCATTTAATTTTAAGTGGTGGTTAGAAGTAGGCTTTAATTTCCGGAAGTCTATAATAAACAAGGCGAAACCAAACCATTGCAATTATAATCCGCCGAAACAGACAAATCTGTATCTGTATATGGTACTTTGGTGGTATTTTGTTTTTTCTTGTTTCTCTGTAACGCAGTATTGCAGTCTTCTTCAAACATTAAATGATAAATGGAATCCGCCTAGAGATTCCATTAATGTACTATATTGTCGTTTATTATTATTTCAGCTTATTTAATAATAATTACACGTTTGCACTTTATTTTAATATTTTTGCAAAAAGCTTCTGTAAATTATGCTTAATTTATTACATAGAAAATCATAAGAATATTTTCTATTTGATAAAATACTGCAACATCATTTATGGCCTAATGAAGCATGTTAAAATATCACCGTTTAGAAAAACTAAGTAAGTATACTTTTAAAAAAATTTGGCATCCACATTTTGTACTTCGGTAGATTAATGGCAATTTATTTCGTATTAGCAACTATAGGATACTGTATAAGTAGTTATTTCGTTATTTTAAGAACACAATGCATTTGGCGTTAAATAAATACGCATATTCTTGAAATAATATTCTTTAAGAATAATTATTTAACTTTTAAGTTTATATTTTAAGAACAACGATTTCAAGAACAATCCAGAATAACGAAAACATATTTTGTTAGCAGAGAAATCTTGCTGGTAAGTCTAAAACAGCATATCTAAATACATTGATTTCATTGTTTTTATAGTAAACCTTAATGACTTTTACCCGTTGACTTTATCAGCTAGTTTGATATGTTGACTTACAAACTGACACTTTCCAGTTTCCTCTCAAAGTTATTAACATTTTAAGACAAAAGTGAATGTTAATTATTTAGAATTTGGGAAAAAACAGTAAGTACTTTCCTGCTAACGTAAGGTAAGTTGAATACCAGAAATAAAAAAGGCTCTAAGTACCAAATTTTTTTTCGTTTTTATTACTCTATCATTTAGTATGTTCCCTCGCCATTAACCTAAAATTGGAACTAAACGACTAGCGTAGTTATTTACTTGGTACTTACGGCTCTAAGAAGCGTGGAGGTATAAGACGCAGGGGGGAGTAATCCTTTAAAAGGGTGTAAGTCCGCTGTTGCGTGCTTCAAGTAGTATGAAAACGGCGAAACTTACACCTGTGGTTGTTGCCGTCATGGGTAGAAAAGACGTAAACATTGTGATAAAAGTATGCAAATAGTAAAAAAATCATTAAAGGATGCCGGTAAATAATATCAGACATCTAAGGGCAAGGTGACTTCAAAAAAAAAAAACGACCACCTGATGAGTTAATTTGATTTTATTGATTTTATAACCTACAAAAAATTTTTTTTAGTTACTAGATGTATTCAATATACATCTAGTAACTAAAAAAATTTTTTTGTCTTTCTGTGGTTTAAAAATAATTCCCTTTTATTAAGTCCATATTTGAATACTATTAATAAAAATGGGTCTAAGTGCCAACAATCTTTTTTCTTATAGGACTTAGACCTTTATTTATGTTATAACGCAAGGCACATAGAGCCTTATTTATGTTAATTAGAATTGGACTTAAGGGTTTTCTTCAGACTGATTAGAAAATGTATGTTCATTGTACTAATTATTAAACTGAGATACTTAATTTTTGCTTCATAAACGCATTTTATAGTAATAATAATAATATCATTTCCAAAATATAAAATATTTGCTGTGATGATTGCTTATTATTTAAAACATAAATTCCTCCGCTTTTTGTTTTTGGTACTTAGAGCCTTTTTATTTCTGGTATTCAGTTAGTCTTAAAGCTTACCGATTTAATTATTATTATTACTAAATTCATCGATTATTATCGATTTACCGACTTCGAGTCGATAAAAAAAGATTATTGTATATCACTATGAAAAATACTGATCCGTAAAACCTATTAATAACCGTATCATAAAATATACGGAATATAAGGGGACCGCTATCCAATACCATATTTTGTCTTAAACTTATAATCAAAAAATTCCACTTATAATAGTAGTGTGCACAACTCGGGTTCAATGCCCCGCTTACAGTAGGTAGGTAGCCTGAGGTAAATTTAAACCTTATAAAAAAATCAATTGATATGACAAATGCTTGACAGATACTTCAGTTGCTTTAGTTTGGGGTAAAATCGAACTTCAGGTGGTAACCCTGTTTTTCATACAAACAGCTCATTCTATTTATAAGATGACAACTGTCAGAATTCCAATTAAAAATCAGACTATAGGCATCAGGTGATTGCATTGCGAATTTTTTTTTTAATACAAGTAATACTTTAATTATTTTTTTCGCATTTTTTTTGTTGTATCTTGTCAGTAATCTTCACTACTATTACCTATCTTCGTTTCCGACAACGGTTCCCTTACACCCGATATATCACGTATTCATCGAGCTGAGGTAATCAGTACTACCAAATCAAAGAGAACCGTTTCTTCTTGGACACGTTATTGACGGTGATCTTTTTCAGGTTCATATCCTTGACCCCCTTGCGGGGTTTGAACAGGTTTACCTGCAGGCCCACTTTGATCTTCTTGGTAAGAGCCCCCTGGGGGAACACCGCCTGTACTTGAGGGACCACCGAGCTGGATACCATGCCACCTTGAAAATATAGTGAAACAACATAATATTACTTAGGTAGGAAAATAAAAAATCCGACTGCGACAAAAAACCAACTTGAGACCCATTATGCAATTTATGTAAGAAATTTATCACAGCTCTATTAAAAAGTATGGAATGGTTGTGGAGTAAAAAGTAGCCTATGTGACTCCAAGTCCTCACCTATACTCATGCGAATCATGTTATTCGTGTAGGGCTTTAGACGGACTGCAACAAACCAACAAACTAACGCCCTTTCGCGTTTTTAACGTTTTTCATGACTTCCCTGCTGCAGCTGCGAGCGTTGCCTTACAAATGACAGGTCCCGGGTTTAAATCCCGGGAGGGGGGGGGGGGGTTTGAGATTTTGCAATTTCTACATTGTCTCTGGTCTGGTCTAGTGAGAGGCTGCAGCCGTGGCTAATTATCACCCCACCGGTAAAGATGTGCCACAATAAGTGTTTTGGCGATCAGAGCTGTGGGTTTATTAAAATACTACCATACCTCTGCCAGGTTAGCTCACTTCATCATAGACTGCATCGTCACTTATCATCAGGTGAGATCGCAGTCAAGGGCTAACTTGTAGGGTATCAGGGTATCATAGCGGGGACGTGGTGGATATACCTTCAGGTCCTATGGCGTGCACCTCCTGGCGGATGCGCGATATGACGGCGAAGTACTGCGGGAAGTCGTGCGTGAGGATGCGCGTCACGCGCGGCGCGTCCCAACCCTTCTCCTCTTCGTTGGTCTCTGCACCATGCATAGCACATTTAACTTGATAGATGGATAGATGATTACTACAAATCTATATAAATAAAAATCAATTCGTCTGTATGTCTTCTATGCACCCATGAAACTTTGGTGAGATGTTCTGCATGCGCCCGTATGATGTGGCCGAAATACGAGAGCAAGCGTAACATACTGAGGAGAGTAGAGCAGTGATTCGAAACTGCGTAAGGATAGACACGTTTGTGTGCTTGGCAGTTTACGGAATCCGTAGCATCCGCCTCCAGCACCACATTTCGAACGCGTCTATTCTTTGCCTACTTCTATCTTTGCTACACTTCACGAACACTCCACTCACCTTCAATCTCCAGGGTCTCGTTCAGTATGTCCTGGACCACGTCGTCGGTCGCGTCCGCGTTGTGCTCCCGCCAACTCGTGCCGTTGTCCGAGCGCAGGATGACGATCTCGCGCTCCTTGCCGCGCAGGGAAGCGTAGTGCGGCACTTCCAAGATCACCGGCCTAAAAGTTCATGACATTTAAAAACCTGTGAATACTTATATTGTGATTCCGGAAAATACGCTCCAAAATGTTTTTAGTAAGTGCTACAAACCCGTATTTTCTTGGATTCAGTTAGCACACTCTCATCACACCCTTGACACTTCATAGTCATTATTGTTTTTTGTGTTCATTATCATTGATGATATCTCAATTCTTAGTTACCAATGTAATTCGTCAAAGATTCTTTACCTAAAAATTTAGTCTTTTCCGTTTTATCTATAACGTAAAATTGAGATGAAACGGACATGGTTATATATTTACTACTATTACTTACTATAGTTAATGTCCTTTATAATATGTACTATCTTCCAGGTTTGGGCTTACCCTAAGAACTTGGCAGACACGGGACCCATCTCCAGGACGCGTGATGCGAGCGCCTCTCCCTCCATCAGCGGTGGCATGTGGTTAATCCGTGACGGCTTCAGGTATCTGTAATGAACGACGCGAGCTTGTTGTATTTTTATCTCATTGGTTGATGTATCTTATTAGATACTATAGGCTGATAAACACATTACCCTCCTTTGCGTCGCACAGTCAGGTAAAAAGCGGTTTCAATGCCGGGGATGCACCCATATAGTACCCCTTCTCGTCCCCTCGATTAATATTTGGATGATGGCTTATTACGATGGCTCCTCGTGTCTTACTAGGGACTAGAAACCTTTCCCTGGACAATAAGGAGGCCTTGTCAAATTGTATTTAGGGAGCTGTATCTACCCGAATCCGGGATGTGCTTCGCTATTGCCTAGCCATTGGTTTCATGTTCATTGAGTCACATGTTTCACACTATGTATGTGTATGTACCATCACACTCGTCTGGACGTGACGATGATATAATGTAAAGTAGGGTAATAGGGTAAAGGTAGGGTAATAGGATAAGGGTAGGGTAATAGGATAAGTGTAGGGTTATACGGTAAGGGGGAGGCAATAGGATAAGGGTAGGGTAATAGGATAAGTCTAGGGTAATACGGTAAGGGGGAGTAATAGAATAAGGGTAGGGTAAAGTTCACCTGCACGTGATCCTGGTAGGTTGTTGGGCGGACAAGGGCGGTACGATGACTCGCACGCCACCGCCGCGGCAGCCACGCAGCGCTCCTCCGCGAGCGTCCACCAAGAACGATACTAGGAAGCTGCAAATTTGTTGGTGATGCTCAGTTGTAAGTAGGAGGAATTACAATTTAAAAGAGAATCCACCAAAAACTATACTACTTAGGAAGCTGCAAGTTTGTAAATAATGTTTAATAGTAAGAAGGAGAAACTGCAATTTAAAATTGGATCCACCAAAAACTATACTAGGAAGCTGCAAGTTAGTAATTAATAGTAATTAGTAATGCTTAAATATTAATAGGAGTTAGTAATGCTTAATTGTAAGTACTTAGGAGGAATTCTATAGCTTATTGTATAACAGTAAAGTCACAAAGATAACAGTATAATAAAGCACCAGCAAAATAATGTTTCTTACTTCTTCCATTGAAGCTTTTTCCTGTATTGCGGAGTCCAGATTGCATGCGCAACAAGCAATGTATAATTTTATTAACACGTCTCTGAAATATGTACAAACATGTTCGATACAAATAAATGTCTAATGAGACTTGAAAGAAAAAGATGGAAGTCTTCAGCTTATGAGCTAGTATAATTTACCTGCCTGGATGGTGTAACAGTTGGCGTGGTCGACTGCGGATCACTAGGTCCTTCACCAGGATTCTATTGCCGGGTATGGCAATAAAAATTACCTATGAGGTATTGGGTTTGACTGTCCAGAAATTCTATAGTGCCGGCAGCCCGGAGTTGGAAGTTGGCGGTGTTAGATAGTGCCTCGGAGAGCACACGTAAAACCAGTGGTCCTACGTCTGATCACTCTCCAGTCGTGTCACACTGACGTCCCATCGGACTATGAGAGTGTGAGAGGAATAAGGAATGCACCTGTACACATATCTGGGTGCACTATAATATCTCCGGCGTAGTCTGCGCCTCGGTTGAGATTAACCATCGAATTCAGTCGAGAGGACATTGTTATGAGTTTAAATAAAATATTCTTTGGATACTATGGCACGTTTTCGGAAGTGATCATAAAAGATACATTTTTGTTCATTTAATTTTAATAATATTAAATCATTTGTTTTTATATTATCACGTTCGATAAGTTAGCAATATATGAAATATCATTTCTTTGCCCGACATCGCCTCAGTGGTAAATCTCTCGCAACAGTGGATTGCATCGCGCAACAGATACCAAGGTCATATTACAAGAAGTAGAAATAATTGTAACCTGATGAAGTAGGTATACTGACTTGGGTTGTGTAGGGTCAACGTTGTAACAGTAGCCTTCTGGTGCCTGTGCGGTGCTGTACCGACTGATGCTCTTCACCACCACTTCCTGCTGAGGTTGGTACGGTATACCGTTCATTGACGCTGGCGGAATTACAAATTATAAGGTTAGATTACATTACAAATTAGTAGTTATATTGGGAGGCTTTAAGACTGTGATATATTGAACTGGTGATAATGATGATGATTATTGTGCGCGTTTCGCTAAATATCCTTGGCAAGAAACAGTTCCCAGAATTTGTGACTAAAAAGATACTAACTTTGTGATATTTCCATAATATTCTTGTGGCTCAAGGCAGATTCCGTGCGCTCGTCCTTGGTAACGTCAATAGGAAGGGAATCATCTCCAAGTGACTTCATATCGTCCGCTGTTAGATATCGGTACGGCTGATCGTTGAGGATTGTGTCTTCTCCTAAAATATAAAAGCCCTCTATTGTTAGCTTAACCTTTCATAATTATGAAAAACTTCATACAATCAAATTAGAACAATTCTTAGTCTGAACTAATCAGATACAGAAGCATCATAAACACCGTCAAAATAACCATGTGCTTTGTTTGTTGAGTGAAATCTTTTCTAGTGGTTGGTCTATCTTCTTCAAAATTACTCAAACGTAATATTATCATCGTCGTCTCCACCAATGGACGTCCACAGCTGGACATCTAAGGTCTCCTTCAAGGATCGCCACAGAATACGATCTTGTAATCCGATCCAAAACGTAATATAATTTGAACACAGATTTACATACCTAGCAGACAGACTTTGCAAATACGTTCGCTTATCATTTGAATTTGAACTTTAAACGCTTTGATGAGCGCTCGAAAAACCGATACCGAAAAAAACTTTGAAAAAATACCAAAGACCACACAAGTGTTCAAACAAGTGTTCAAATGTTTGTGCTGTGTATGGCACCGGGATTACAATGGAGTCTGGTGCTATTTAAAAACTATTCACGAGTGATCCTGTATAATAGGTGCAAAAAAACTAAAACAGCTTTTAACTTCTTATTAATGTCATTTTTGAAATAATATAATCATTTTTGAAATAAACTAAACCTGGAAAGATTTACATGACTATCTTTTACATGTTTATCCTTACCTCCTTCCTCCTCAGAATCTGACATGAACGTCTCGAGCATGGTCTCGGGTGCCACCACCTTGTACTTGTCCTGAGAGGCAGGCGCCAGGGAGGGCTCAGACACTTCCTTCAGAGTTTCCATCACGGTCACATAGCCGAGCTTGGAGGCTATGTCCAGTGGGGTTTGTCCGTTCTGTGTCAGAGATTAAAGTTTTCATTTCATTTGAACTTTTATTAATGTTGACGTTTTTTACCATTAAAAAGTTACAACAATCGAATCAAAAAATCTATTTCCCTCAAGAATATATATTATGTAGAGGTCAGATCTTAAAATTCCTCACTTCATGATGTGGCTGACCATTTCATGAAATAGAACCGTTTCATGAAATAATCGGCCACATCATGATATGGCCTGGCCAGATCAGTGAATTGATCAGCGTTTAATGATATCAACAGCTAAACGTACGGCTATTAGTAGAAAAAAGTAACGGCAGTACTGTACTTCGGCGTATTCGTCAAGTAGAGAGAAGAGAAGACAAGATTTACAACAGAGTTACTTACGATAGTAGTGGCGTTAGCGTCCGCCCTATGTTCCAGAAGTATGTTGACAATATTGATGTGCCCTTGTTGAGCGGCGTGGTGAAGGGCTGTGTAGCTGCAAAGATATTGCCGTTCACATAAACGAACCTTTATTTGCTCTTCTCAAAATCTTCCATCATCGGTCCAGTCGTAATAAATCGGTTTTATCATCATCATCATTATCAACTTCTTCTTTCCTTCACCGTTATTGCGAGTGATATTTAATTGATAAAACCGTATATAACTCTGAATAGTTAGAGGTGCGTGCCGAGAATCGAACTCGGTCCACCAAAAGGAAAACCAAAGTCTTACCACTACGTTATCACCGCTTTAGCAACCGAAAATATTGAAACAATTTATGTATATCATTCAATAATTCATGAGGCTTATTTAGGGCTTTAATAATTGTAATCTACTTATGTTTTGAACATGCTGTGGATCCAATGAATCAACTTTCTATTCCTAATTATTTATTAGAAGCCTTACCCGTGTGAAGTTTGCGCCTTTACCGACGCCCCGTTGTCTAACAAGTAGCGCACCATATTAGCCTGACCGTAGTGACTGGCAATGTGGAGCGGTGTGTAGCCACCCTTGGTGCATATGTCCATCTGCGATCAAACGATTTATTAGTAGGTAACCTTGATTAAAATTATTTGGATCAAAATAATTTGTACTCCAAGGACTCCAACTTTTGATCAATGAGATCCCATAAAGCAAAGATCTGTCTATCGCTCTTTGCAGTCTGTAGTCTCGATATTATCCGTATCACCATGTCACGCAAAACTTGTCATTATCTTTTGTTTTGAAATTATCAGCTCTTGTCTAAGAATCTATTTTGTTATCACGTTCTGTAACACGACAAAAAGAACTAACTACAAGTTTCGCTGTGGTTTCACTCCACGCGGCTCCTAGCGGAGGCGCACGTCCAACCCGAACCGCGTCTAAGTTCTAAAGCCAGAACATAGATAATACACTACTACCTGCGCCAGAATAACAGATTCACGACTACGCTTTCTAATGGTGTGCATGTGACAATGTACCGTATGTATTGTATAAATATAAACATTACATCTCCCATCATACACACCTCAGCTCCATTCTTCACAAGTAACTGTGCGACGGGCACTCGGTCTTCCTGAGCAGCTAGATGCAACGCCGCTAGACCATTCTTGGCCTGTTGGTCAACTTCTGCACCATGTTCCAGCAGTAGAGAGCACATTTCTGTGTGACCCTGATTAAAAAACAAATTCATTATCAGTGTCAGTTATTACAATTTTGATATCGTATTGAGGGTATTTTCAAAGTACTTGATAATTTTAAATGAACTACCCTCGAAATATACTTCTAAAAGCCTCGTCAATATTCAGCATATTATGCAGTACATCGCGGTGTTCTGTTATAATAATAAATATGACTTTAAAAAAAGTTTATAATCCTGACATCAAACCATTGAAATTATACCTGCAAATATTTATTATCAAAACCTGTCAGTACAAACCTGTTGTGCAGCCAAATGTAATGGCGTGAAACCAGCTTTAGACTCAGCATTGGTCAGAGCTCCATATTCCAGCAGCGTTGCAGCTGTCTCCATTTGGTTCTTCCTTGCCGCTATATGTAGGGGTGTGTGACCATTTTTAGCAACCGCCTGTATTAAAAAATACGTTTGATGACTTTCCTTGTGAGTGTTCGATTCGATTTTTTCGATAAATTCGATTTTTAAAGGTAATAATAACTGCTATGCCATTATTTAGCGAATATACTAATAATATTATGTACCTTAGCATCGGCACCCTTCTCGAGAAGTGTGTTAGCCACCGCTTGCTGATCGTACTGAGCGGCGATATGTAGTGGCGTCATACCGTTCTTCCCTGCTTGGTCTGGTGAAGCTCCATGTGCGAGAAGCAGGTTAGCCACCTAGATACCAAATATTTTAGATGATTCTAGAATAAAAAGATCAGACTAATACACGAAAGTACAATCTTTTTCAGCATTATCTTATGTCGAAACTTGGAAAGTACTTATTTACCTACACATCATCGGGGGCCTGCCACCACAACTTTTTCCGATGTGAGTTAGTCATTACAGCACCATAATACGCCAACTTCTATCAGTCCTTCGAACTGTGCCCGGCCATTGTCATTTCATCTTCGCTACGTTGAGCTTTTATATGTGTCTGATTTTTGGTTTGTAATGTAGCAACTACATATTACAAAACTATTACTTACCTTCAGATTTCCATATTTAGCAGCAAGATGTAAAGCAGTAAATCCTTTCTTGGTAGTCGCAGTCAATGGTGCGTTATGTTCTATCAACGCAGCGGCCACGTCATGATTGTGCTGTTTGGCAGCAATGTGCAGCGCGTTGTAATGATCAGCAGTCATGGCGCGAACATCAGCACCGTGTTGCAGCAGCAACACAGCAATATCGACATTGCCGAGTCGTGACGCAATGTGTAGAGGTGTTTGTCGCTCCCGCGCCTTGGCTTCCACTGCCGCTCCATTGCGGAGTAGGATGCGTATTATGTCCGTCTGTTGAGTTATTTTGAGGTTAGTTTTATTTGTTAGCACTTTGGTTGGTAAATTGTTTACTAGCGTAGTTTTGAGAAATCATATTTTTGTGTTCCTTAGATTGTGGCAAATTCTAGCCTAGTACTCGTTGCATGTACATCTTTGCTTCTCATTAGGTGTGATCACAGTTGTGTTAAGTAATATTCTAAAAAAAAAACTGAATCATTTTAATAGTTTTATTTTATATTTGCTCACAATCTCATGAGATGGTACACAATGCTGTCTAAAATGGGAACCACAGAGAGTCTGGTTTATTATTTCGTGATGGAAATAAACATGATTAATATCTAGGAGAATGACAGTTCTTGAATATGAAAGTAAAATAGTCGTTCATCAACATCAATAGAGACTAGAGTGATAAATGGTTTTATCTTTCGAGTATGTACAAAAAAGTAGCTTGAAATTCTCAGTTTTTGAAGAAACCATTTCAAAGTCAGGTGCGGTATTCTTGGTTGATAATTAAAAGAAAAGACTAGAGTTCAAGACTAAGCTCAACGCTTAATTAGATATCTAATCGATGCAGTACCTATATAGCTATGACGATATTTCTATAACATTGCAGAATACACTGGAAGCTTTGATTTTAAGTTTCGAATCTCTTTCGAACATCGTAGCCTGCTCTTACCTGATTGGCTCTAGCGGCTAAGTGCAAGGGTGTTTCTCCCCTGACAGTGGGCACGTCAGGGTTCGCTTCGTGCTGTAGCAAGTAGATGACGATGTTCATACAGCCCATGAACGATGCCACGTGGAGTGGCGTCAGCCCTGACTCTGTAGTGGCTTGGATACCTAATTGTAGATGAGATATTATTTATAATTATGTTTACTTATATTAATATTTTTGATAACTGGCTTCAGCCATGGCTAGTTATCACCCTACCAGCTTAGCCGTGCCAACAAACGATTTAGCGTTCCGGTACGATGATGCGTAAAAACCGCTCAGGCGTATGGGTTTAATAAAAACTGCCATACTTCTCCCAGGTTAGCCTGCTTCCACCTTAGACTACATCGTCACTTACCACAGGCGAGATTGCAGTCAAGGGCTAACTTTTAGATGAATAAAAAAAATGTTTTTACTATGATACTTCAAAATTCTTCAAGGGTTAAGACGGGCAATGTGTCCGAAATAGTCCAAGTTACTCCACAGACATGCGGTCGGTAGCCTGTTTGTTATTTTGAGGTTTTCCGAATCGATTCGTTGGTTGGTGATTTCTGAGATACCTACTATTAGGCTGAAATCGCATTTAGCTGGTTTAGATAATAAATACTACGCATAAGTAAGTTACTACTAATAAGTACGAATTTCAAATTCATACGAAATAGGCAATTTCAACTGATAAAATATGAATACATAAACAAACTCGATTTTAGCCAAACAAGTCGTAATTAAAGAAATGAGAACCTTTCGCTGTTATTGTACACATTTGTTCTAACTTACTTGCTCCATATTTCAAGAGTAGTTCCACAACCTTGATCCTGTTCTTCTTGCAGGCGATGTGCAGTGGCGTGAAGCCGTTTAGAGCACGAGCGTTGGCATCAGCGTTTCTGTTTGAAAACAAAATGCATCATCAACTTACGATCTACCACGCTATGTATCTATGTATCTATCTATGCTATGTGTTGCCGGCAAAACATGTCTTCTTCTTCCACTCAATTCTATTATACATCAACGCATCATTCACCTCTATTATACGCATAATATCCTCTTTCACACACTCCAACCATCTTTTCTTTGGTCTTCCTCTAATCTTTTTTTCCCTACCCATGCATAATATATCTAACAATCTTCTAGTAATATAGTAGTTTAATGTTTGAAAATAAAATTGTTTTTGTAAAAAAAACTTTGTCCAATCATCGAACAGTTTAGTTTTGAGGGAGTAAAGCGGTTGGAAGCTGGTTCCAAAACGAGTGCGGATCAGAATAGAATAAAGAGAGGTGGAAGATTCACCTGTCTAGTAGGAGTTTAGCGACTTTAGCATGGCCGCAATGCGCAGCGACATGCAGGGCTGTGAGGTAGTCGACTGTGACGTCATCCACCGGAGCCCTGCGCGAGAGCAGCACCCGCGCCGCCTCCGAGTGATCGCCCTGAGCCGCCATGTGGAGGGGGGCGAGGCCGTTCTGTGGACAGATAATCATTTTATACAGGGTTTATGAAGGCCGCCATTATTTTACTACCTAAACACAATCCAATACCAATAAACATTTGTCATGAACTTGTAGTATTAGTGGCTTAGTATTTTTCAAACCGGCAATGTATAGCGTGCACAACTAGAGGTCAATGCGCCGCGAGCAATGGACGACTGGCGTCTGGCGACAATTTTCTTATCTGTCAGCTGATTGCATTACATTGCGAACTTTTAAAAATACGGAAAAAAATTTTTTTTTGTTTTTTTTTTTAGTGATATCTCGTCGGTAATCATCACTACTATTACATGTCTTCGATAGCGGTCCCCTTGCATCCGTCATAGCGCTCTGCTGTCTATGAATAATAATAATTTATAATTTATTTATCTTCTTCTCGCGTCTCACCTTACTCTTACTAGTGATGGGTGCACCACGATCCAGCAGTGACTCCACGACCCTCTCGTGACCCGAGCGCGCCGCGCAGTGAAGCGGAGTCAGCCCGTCCCGAGTCCTAGCTTCCACATTGGCTCCGTTGTCGCACAGGAGCGATACCATGTTCTCCTTGCCTATGAAACCAAATTATAATTAATCGATGTGGCTATGAATTTCACCCAAATCAAGTAAGGGAAATTACAAAAAAAACTGTGTTTTTTTTGTATGTTTTTTAATTTTCCGACCAATGCGGCACGACAACTTCTGCCTACCGCGTTTCCGATAGTTATAAATTACGAACCAATATTTATATAATGCCGGCTGTACACTCTTCCGCGAGTGCTCTCGCCATATTTCGCCGAGTATGGTTGCAACCGGCCGAGAAGATGGACGCGAAACTTATGGCAGCTGTTACCCTATGCGCTATCAGTAAAATTATAATTTCGTGCTCTATACAAAACAATTAATTGAAATAGATTTTTTGAACTTAATTAAGTATTCTACATAATGATAAAATTGAACATCGACGTGGTTAGAAAGCTTGTGCTAAACTGAACGACGCGAGAATGACGTAAGGCACTCGCGTCGCCTCGCGAGGGTAAGCGAGACCCTTTGATTCGCGTAAAAAACCGACTCGAGATGGAGAGCAGGCGAGACAAAAGGAGACGAAGCGAGTGTAGCATGTACACTTTAGATCATACATGGCGGTGCCTATGCGGAAACTTTTCTTAACACCCAATTCGTAGCTCACCCCATTTGGCGGCGACGTGCAGCGGGCAGATGTTGTGTTTGGCGGCGCAGTTGACGTCAGCGCCCTTCGCCAGCAGCAGCCGCGCGACCGACTCGTTGCCGTAGTGCGCCGCGATGTGCAGCGGCGTGAAGCCCGACTTCGACGTCACGTCAGGATTGTGCTCGTTCTAGGAAATAATCAACCGTATTAACCACAGCTGGGTCTTCTGCGACCCACACCACCACTACAGCCTTTTAACGTTCCACTGCTGGGCACAGGCCTCCTGTCTCATGAGATGAGAGGGATTTAGAGCTTAGACCCGCCACGCTGCTCCAATAAGGGTACATGAGACCTATAAAAAAGCTCAGAGTCACTTAGCGGGTGATGGAGAAAGCTATGCTCGATGTTTCTCTACGCGATCAAATCAGAAATCAGGAGATCCGACCAGAGTCACCGACATAGTTCATATTTAGTTTCGAAGCTGAAATGATCGTCGTTGGGGTCCCAAGATTCTGTCTATCGTTTGGCGACTAATATAATTTTATTAATTTCCTCATAAATAGTTCCATACCACTCAAGCACTCAGAGCTTGAGTGGCAACCTCGCATCAGTAAACGAAGCGTACGTAGATGGACGGACGATCTCAAGCGAGTCGCTGGCAGCCGCTGTTAACAGGCGGCACAGGATCGTGTTCTGTGGCGATCCTTGCAATAAACCTATGTCCAGCATTGGACGTCTATTGGTTGAGACGACGACGACGAGTTCCATACCTCAAGTAACAAGTTAGCCGCCTTCACGTCATCCTTTTTAGCAGCAATATGCAGAGCGGGCAGTCGCACTCTGCCGCGCGTGTCAGCCTCCAGAAGCACTGCGACCACCTTCTCGTGACCTTGCTGCATCGCCACTGCTAGTGGTGTGAAGCCGTCCTGCGGATGAAAGATTTTATTATTTCACCTGTTACTTGAACCATACTAAGATTCTCATTAATAACACTCTGTCTGTTACGCTCTCACGCCTAAACCGTTTAATCAATTTTGATGAATTTTGGTTCAGAGATAGATTTAATTTCGGGGAAGGGCATAGGCTACTTTGTATCCAGAAAAACCGATGGTTGCAATCTATGCTTATAGATGTCAATCTTGTAATGCATATTGCTAGAAATTGAATTTATATCGCCTAATCAGGTCATGGGCATGTATAGCCTAAATTGAATTTAGACAATTGTCTACCTCTGTGGCCAAGCTTTGGTTGGCGCCATTTGAGAGCAAAAACTTGACAACTCCATCGTGGTTCTCCTGTGCCGCCATGTACAGGGGTGTGAAGCCATTCTGCGACTGAATGTTTACCTGGAACAAAATATCAGATCAATAAGGTGTTTCTCAGTTACATAATATTATGCGACGCACTGGGCCGTAGGACGGCGACTTCCCTGGTGCAGTGGTGAGCGCTGTGGTCTTTCAAGTGGGAGGTCCCGGGTTCGATTCCCGGCGGGGGCAATTTGGGATTTTATAATTTTTTAATTGGCTTCAGCTGTGGCTCATTACCCCCCAGTAGAGTACGTAGGGTAGGGTAGGCCGTGTTTGCCATATTGCCGTGGTGCCATACCGCCAAGCGATTTAGCATTCCGGTACAGGATAACTTGTAGAAGTTGTAGATGAATAAATAAATAAACTACAACCTGAAAATGAATCTACCAGTTATTATAAGTACTTACTATAAATCTTAGCAACTGTACATAATAATCCAAATTTCACTTGCCTGCAAATATTGGTAATGCACATTGTGTGCGAACTGAATTACAGTGCAAATGCATTATCACGATTTGTTATATTACAGAAGGTTAATATTAAATCGGTTTCATGAAAATCACCGTTGATGCATATACCTGAAACAATTAAGCTATCTGCAGATATGCCAACAAATTGGCCGCCAATTCTAATATAAGAAAATTATACATAGATTGGTCCAACCTAGGCCTAGTTTCACGTCAGGCGTACTGCAACAAGTTAAGTTGCTGCTAAGGTTAAATTTGACATTGGGTCTCTGCCTCATATTTTTTACGCCGATACAACTTCATAGAAGAACTTTCAAGACGTAACAAATTCTTGTTCGTTATAGTAATAAACGGAAAATTATAAACCAGGATGCATAGCTTAAGACGTGTTAACATGTCGGCTGCTGACTGCTGGGGATTCAAGTTGGCACGTCTACAGATGTTTAAACAACTCATGTCGTTGACCCTGGGGCATTGTTGGTTCGCATCGACATCAATCATAACGAACGCGAGGTTTATTACGAACACTTCCTTTTATAGCTCTTTTTATGTCAATGGCATTAATGTAAAAGATAACGTTGTATATTTAGGGAGGGCGTTCGGAGTGGGAATATATTTGTGCAAGAGGCATCTAGAGATATTAGGGCTAATTCTGTTTAACCAATATTATCTAAGCTAAACTAAAATGACAGGTCTAAATCTACTTCTATCGCTTTCACAATGCTTCACAACGGAAAAGGATAGCACTATTTTTAAACTTGTTAATCTAGATTTGTTTAGAATTTATATATACCTAACCATTGAGGTACTATATGAAGTACAATATAATTCAATGTATATAACAGTAGGTAGGTACATAACAATATTCCTCAGTGCCTGAAGACGAAAGTCGAAAAGAGCAAGAAAGAGAAGTACTGATTGAATACTTTAAAAGCTGTCCAGCCCAGCCGTATTCAAGGACAAAGTCAAATAAATCTTATTCAAAATTGGCACACTGGACACTTTTTGAAAGTCATTTTACATATAATGATGATAATTACTTACTTACGAAAACTTAAAACTAAAACTACGAGGGTTCCAAACGTGCCTTGCTCTGGTTCTTCTGTTAGTTTCCTCGCTGAAATTATTCCTATCCAGTCGGATGATCTGACCAAGGGGTACTTACGAAAACTTAAAACTAAAACTACGAGGGTTCCAAACGTGCCCTGGTCTGGTTCTTCTGAATAGTTTCCTCGTTGAAATTATTCCTACCCAGTCGGATGATCTGACCAAAGGGTACTTACGAAAACTTAAAACTAAAACTACGAGGGTTCCAAACGTGCCTTGGTCTGGTTCTTCTGTTAGTTTCCTCGTTGAAATTATTCCTACCCAGTCGGATGATCTGACCAAGGGGTACTTACGAAAACTTAAAACTAAAACTAAGTACGAGGGTTCCAAACGTGCCCTGGTCTGGTTCTTCTGAATAGTTTCCTCGTCGAAATTATTCCTATCCAGTCGGATGATCTGACCAAGGGGTACTTACGAAAACTTAAAACTAAAACTACGAGGGTTCCAAACGTGCCCTGGTCTGGTTCTTCTGAATAGTTTCCTCGTTGAAATTATTCCTACCCAGTCGGATGATCTGACCAAAGGGTACTTACGAAAACTTAAAACTAAAACTACGAGGGTTCCAAACGTGCCTTGGTCTGGTTCTTCTGTTAGTTTCCTCGTTGAAATTATTCCTACCCAGTCGGATGATCTGACCAAGGGGTACTTACGAAAACTTAAAACTAAAACTACGAGGGTTCCAAACGTGCCTTGGTCTGGTTCTTCTGTTAGTTTCCTCGTTGAAATTATTCCTATCCAGTCGGATGATCTGGCCTAGGTAACTTGGCTGGAGTAAAAAACTTACTTGTGCTCCGTTCTGCACGAGCAGTTTGACGACGGTCTCCTGCCCGGCGAGAGAGGCGATGTGTAAAGCGGTGTTTCCCTTCTTGGTGGCGGCGTCGATGGCCGCCCCACGCTGCAGCAGCTCGCGGACAACCTCCACGTGGCCATCTTTGGACGCTAGGTGGATGGCGTTGAGGCCGTTCTGGAAGGAATAGAAGTATTTAATGATAGAGCTCTTGGAATGAAGTGTATCATAGACTAGCTGATGCCGGCGACTTTGTCTGATTGATGATTTGTTGATTTAGGTTTTTTAAAAATACCTTGGAAAGTCTATGATTTTCCGGGATAAAAAGCATATGATATTTCCGGACGGATAGCATGTGTTAAGTCAGGGTATAATCTATCTCCATTCCAAATTTCAGCCAAATCGGGTCAGTAGTTGCAGCGTTAAAGAGTAACAAACATACACACATACATACATACACACATACACACAAACTTTCGCCTTTATAATATTAGTGTGATTATGGGTTATTTGTGGTCCTCGGAAATAACGTAATGGCGTTGTTCCGGCGATTGATAATTTTCCAGTTGTGTCGAAATTCCGTCTCAACGAACTATGAGAGTGAGGGAATAGAGATGTCCTCTTAAAATACTTCTTTCGTAGTATTTGAATAATATGTATAATGATATTGTTTTTTTTTCCTATTCAAACAGTCCGCCCCTGGTTGCCCCTGGGCCAAAGGTGCCCATCAAACTGGCAACATTACCACGCTGAATGGCGATGGACAACCTTTGGACCAGGTAGGCCCCCGAGCGCGGATCACAACCTTTCGTAGTTGGTTAAATCACCGAGTTTTATTATTCTTTCCCACCACTCGCCTCGATTGAATGTGCGGTTCCAAGCGAAAAGGTAGATAGGTAATAAATAGAGCCTTGGAATTATTATGGATTGTTTTGGAAAGTAGTAAAAATGTTGTTCATGTCTATGTATAGTCCTTTACATTACGTCGCATTGTCTCGCCAAATCGATTCGAACAAACTATTAAACTAAAATTAGACGCTGGAGTTCTAGTGAAGTTAGAACCATTCTCCAAAGGTCACATCGCAATAGTTTAAACCTTTCTAAATACAGTATTTTAAGGTTATTCTGACGTACAGCATAGAGAGCTCACTAGTACCCCTGCGGGATCAGATCAGTCATGAGGAGATCCGCAGGAGAACCAGAGTTACATACAACACAGCTCATCAAGTCGTTACACTGAAATGGCAATAGACAGAGCTAGTTCAAAAAACCGATAGACGTTGGGGTGTTCTAGGTGTCCTAGGGGTCCTAGGTGTTCGGATAGCGACCCGCACCGGCAAACGCAGAGTTTGAAGACCCCTATCTACTGGTTGGTCGGACGATTTCAAAAGAGTAGCGGAGAACTGCTGGACACAAGCCGCACAAGATCATGTTTTATGGTAACCCTTGCAAGAGACCTAAGTATGCCCAGCAATTGATTGAGATGAAGCATAGTATTTCGACCGTACAACCATGTCCAAGCTAATGCACTTTGTGTAGACATGCCCAAGTATTATGATGCGATTAATTCTAGACCAAGCGAACTCGGCACCTGATTTGTATACGGCCCCCTATATTCTAGGTGCCTAGTTGGCTTGGTCGAGTAGTCCTATAATGCTGTGGCTGTGGGGAAATTATGTATGTAGGTAGTAGCAGAAATGAACATCCAAGATGACTTTCCTAAGAGAATTTCAGCCGTAGTTTACCTACAATATAGGTCAAAAGGACTATAATTTTCGTAGTATGAAGTAGGTACAACTGAAGTCGGGCTGTGCCAAATGTGCCGAGGAACTGTGACAAGTACAAAGCATTACGAACTTAGCTCCGGCGCTGCAGAAACTTGGCTACGGGCCAAGCATTCCGAATATGGAAGAAAGGAAAATTAAATCATAATTACGTCGTCGTCGTCAAACTATGACTACTGCATGGATATAGGTCTCTTGTAGGGACTTCTACACCCAGCGGTCTTGCGCCGCTTGCATCCAGCGACTGCCTGCGACTCGTCTCATCTAGTCGGTCACCTAGTGGGGGCGCTGCCAACACTGCGCTTTCCTATAGGAGGTCGCCACTACAGTACCACCTAGTATAACCTTGGAATGAACAATGTACTAATAGACGAAGAATACTTAAAAGTTATCTTTTCGGTCGTGTCGCATTGGCATCCCATCGGACTATGAGAGTGAAGGAATATAGGAATAGAGAGTACACCTGCGTATGTGCACACACTTGTGCACTACAATATCCCGTCTGTTGGCTAGTCTCCGCCTCAATTGAGGTTGGCCGCTGTGGCCGAAATTCGATCGGAAGGACATTATTGTGCATTTAGTTGTAAAAACAAGGAACCCTTATAAGATCACTTTCTTGTCCGTCTGTCCGTCTGTCCGTCTGTCTGTCCGTGTGTCACCACCGATTTTTAGTTTTTTTTTTAAATTGTGTTCTGGGTTTCCTGCAATATCGTTCATCTCGCGCTTTGGGTCTCACTACAGTTCTTTAAAAATCTAAAGTTTCCGATTTCTTGCTTGTTTTTATAAAAGAAACATTTACCCTTTTAACCGATCGTTGACACCCATTTTTCCGATGTTTGCTGCATTCACCCCGCATTATTTACGTAACGACCACAGACTATGTACCCGCGTACCTCTTCGTGACTGGATCGCGTGATTTTCCCGCATGCTAATACAGCACTATGGCTTTACTAAAAAACACTTTATTGCTACAATAGGAGAACTCATTTCTGTGACGAGGTACGACCATACGGTACGTAGCAAATTAAACAATAATGATACCTTTTAATCTGGATTTCGGTTAATAGTTTTATTATTATTGACACGTCAAATTGTATGGAAAGTTGATTTTTTCATTCGTTTAAGAAAATGGTTCTTAAAATCAAGATTGTAATTGTACCTTAGGCCTAGCCATGGATGGAGGTACGTAACGACCGTGGTTTTACCAGTAGGTCAAATCGGTGGGACCAGGAATCTCTTTTTGACGTGATAACGTCTAAATCGATGAACGCCGACTGCACGCACGAAAAAGCATGACTCATTGTCACGTTTCACCTGAGCCGAGCGTCCAAGGAGCGCGGAACAAGCAATAGAGAGGCACGATCGGCCTATGCGTTCGGTTTCATCAATGTTTTATTATGACGTTATCACGTAAAATTATCGTGCGTCTTTACATACAAGCAATTTTTTTTTAAAGAATTAAAAAATATCCTTTGCCGAAAATATCTAAGATATAATAATAATAATCCCCGAATAACACTCCTTTTAAAAAAAGGATTATTTTTCGCGGGATGCGGTCCGTAACTAATTATGGAGCATCTTAGACCGTCTATGAGCTACATAACAGTGCTAAACGGACAGCAGAGTGACATTAACAGGGCTTCGCTTTGTCCTACTCCTGGGTACAATAACGTAACAAAGACGTACTTAAATGAAACAACTTTGATGGCCTTTCAATTTTCAAATTTCAAATTTTCAATTTTCAAATTTTTTTCAAAAATTTTCAAATTTTTCAATTTTCAAATTTTCCTTTGGCCCCATTTCCTTATTTTTTAAGCAAAAAATTAAAAAAAAAATATTCGTACTTACTCCACTTAATGAGCTCTAAACAATGATACCCCACAAGCTAGGGTAAGAAAAATTTTTTTGCCGGCTCCTTTTTCATGTATGGGAGCCCCCCTAAAAAATAATTTAATTCAATTTCTAATTCAATATTTGGTTTTGGGTCAACATTCTACACCAAATACCAAAATTTCAGGTTTATAACTCATTTCGTCTACGAGCTAGAGACCTGTGACCGGCGGACGGACAGACAGACAACAGAGTGGCATTAATAGGTCTCCGTTTTTACCCTTTGGGTACGGAACCCCTACTTACAGCGTTGCTGACATTGATGTCGACCCCCTGCTCCAACAGCACTATGATCTTGTCGATGTGTCCGGCGCGCGCGGCGCGCAGGAACGCGGTGCTGGCGTCCGCCTGCCGACAAACAACAACACCTGTTTACCTTTGTACTTGTTATGTGCCAGCCCTGGCTCTAATCGACAGTCCCGGAGGATTTTGTCAACGCAGCATTCTGCAAGCTGAGACCAACGTTGACGGCACAATAGGTTAGATTTAGGACGCGGCGTCGTCTCTAACATCCAGCGGATTCGCTTAAGACTGCTCTCCTCACGCGCTTCTCTATACAAACGTATTACGCCTATTATTCTAATATTTGTAGCAACAGATCTAAAGTTAAGCCAGATATCAATTTATATCTCCATTATCTATGCCATAAAATAAAAAAATTAGTAAAATTATATTTATTTTGAAAGTTATGACGCTTGAAAAATCACTATTTTTGGGAAAATTTTGAGGCAACTTCGTGCGTAAATAAACTATATAAGAAACTAGAAAATTGAAAAACGACCGAAGTCTTATCATACGTTACTTCATAATAATTTCAAATGTCTTTAGTTCATGTAAAAAATTGCCAAATATTTGCTAAAATAGGCGTAATTCCAAACCTAGATTTGCATCTTTTTACTTTGCCGTTTTTCACTAAAAGTCATGATATCTCAAGCAAAATTTATTTATTTAATTAATTTATTATTTATTTATGTATATATTTTTAGTACTCTTCTTTACTGAAGACGTCTCGCTCTCTAAATGCAGAAATCACTGTTTTAGACTCCACTCACAAACGATTTATCGCTCCCATGGAGAGGGCTCTTAAGAGTGCTCTCCATCATCCATGGCAGCGACAAATCGTTGGTGGGTGAACTCTCAAAATAAATATAACTTTACTATTTTTTTTATTGCTATTTTTTTTAATGTATGCTAAAAACACACCATTTGCACGTTAGGGTGAAACTTAAAAAAATACTAGTAAACGAGAAAGGAACTCTTTAAAATAATGAACTTCAATACTGAATTATGAGCAACCCTTGAGTTAGGTGACAAGGTTTATTATTAATCCGGGATTTTCCCAGACTGCCACGGAGCAGTCCCGGTATTTACAGGACCATATTATACAGATTGGCCAGGCCCTGTGATTTCTTGTGCAAATCTTTTTAATACAAAATCTACTTATTGTTAGTAGCGCAATACTTTTAGAAAATGTTATAACTATACACACAGATATCTTAATAATATTATTATTTCAGTGGTTATACAGAAAAGGTATCTCCAATTATCCATGCATAAAAATAAGTGAATAAAATTTTGCACTTTTTATCATTTTTATCTGTTCGTGTGTTGTAGGTATTTATATGGTAATTGGTACCTAACTAATTTTTCGACAACTTCTAACTTTCGATCGATCTAAAAAATTCCAGATTTTTTTTTTAATGTGTACTTTTCAATACACAGAGTATGATGGAAATACATGGTGGGCATTGGAACTCCGGACTCCCTATTTTAAATTGGTTGGTTGTTTAGTCGAGTGTAAAAACAATTTACTTAGTTTAGTTGTCACGAAAACTATTTAAAATTGCGGTAAGTAATAAGAAATAATACAGGCTTGTCTTTCAAAATGTTTTTTACTTTTACTTAATTTATTAAGTAGGTATGTCGCATTGCAAATTCCGAAATAGTTTAGCAAAGTTCTAAATAGTGTATTAGGAATGTCGCAGCAAAACCCTATATCTGGTAGGTACCTCTACATTTAAATGTTTGCTTCTTTCATCCCCTCACGGTCCAAGTAACTTCAAGTGTCCTTTGCGAAGAGGTATGAGGACACAAAAGAGGGTACAGACAAAGCCTTCCTGTTGGTCCCTACACATCGATGGTCCCTACATTGTAGGTGGGAAATAAATACAGCACTTTTCTTAAGCCCTTTGATCACCGCCTCATTTTCGTATTTGTGATTCACTCAATGGGTAACATTCGAGTGGTTTTAATGAAACACGAAATATTCAAATAGTTCTTCGCATGTTTTAATACTGTTCTAGTGGTGTGTACCTAGTACTTAACGAAGATTTCGTTAAGTTTGTAAGGATAGCTAAAACAGAAAAAAATAGTTGTCTGTAAAGTTGGTTTACGGACGATAATTTTACGTGAAAACGTCATAGGAAAATAAAGAGAGATCTAAAGGTGGGTCCGGATATGTTGCGGACTCGTATCACTTGCCCGATCCGATCACCGTATCCGTATCGCCGACGCGTATCATGATCGCATATGTGGACGGGTGATGATACGCGTATCATGATACGCGATCTCGATACGCCGGTATGATACGGCCCGACCCATTTCGTGTCGGTTTTGTCCGATCATCAAAGGTGATACTACTGTAAACTGTACTATTGTAAAGATACGGATACGGAGCAAATCGAGGCGTCCACAACTTGTACGGGGCTTGATACGTGATACGGATACGGTGATCGGATCGGACAAGTGATACATATTTGGACCCACCTTTAGATGTAACACAAGCCGAACGCTTTAGGCCGATCGTGCCTTCTCTATCGCTTGCTCCGCGCTCTCGTTTGCACGCAATGAGTTATGCTTTTTCATGCGTGTAGCCGGCGTTCATCGATTTATAACACGTTATCACGTCAAAAACCGGGTTCCGTACTACATATAAATTCTGTGTTCACTGTTCAGTGACAACTGGTTACATGGTCTACAGTTTTTCAATCGTAATTATAAATCTGAAGCAGCAGACCTTTGTGACAGATGGACGGACAGACAGTGGAGATTTTGGGTACGCAACCCTAAAAAAGAAATTATTGATATTTTTTTATTGTGCCCATAAATCTACATCTACACCCATCTTTCATTCAACATAAATTCACCCTAGTATGGGGTGCTTTTGCTTATTACAGTCAACATTACAATTATTTCACACCGCATTATTAATTAAAATAATGGCATAGGGGGTAAAAGTTAATAAAGTTGTATTATAATTTATTTTTAAGGTATTTTATAAGAGTAGGTACCTATATAGTATATCTATTATCTATTCATCTGTATCTAATTGTGGTTAAATGTGGTGGTATCAACGGTGATAACCTAGTGACTTCCACCGGTTTTTAAGTGTCACGCTGACCGTCGGCGCTGACAGGCCAATAGTATGGTCCTTCTTCTTCTTCTTCTTGTTCGGCTATAGATATTCTTGAGCCCCTGTAGCACTTTGACCGTCGCCGATCTATATTGTGCTCGCCAGATTATATTCTATTAATCTGTGTTCGCCACTATTTATATTTCCTCGCCGATATTCGTTGCCGCCAGGAATAGCAGCACTTTTTTGGCTGGAATGAAAATAGCCTCCTCAGGGTGTACGAAACGTTTCCCTAGTTGGAGACTTCGGGTATGCATTAGGCAGTGACAGATTATATGCAGCGGCGTTTCCGCCGATTCTTGACACAGTCTGCACAAATCCGTGCCCTGGAGCTTAAGGTTACATCTGTGTCTATTCAGTCCACAGTGTTCCGTTAAGGCTCTCACTAGAATGTATAAGTTTTTCCTACTCAATATGTATGGTTGCTATAGAAGCGTTTTAGAATATTAACGCCGACCGCTCAGCGCTGACGCTCGTCAGTGCGACACTAAAACTCTCACTGAAGACAGAGGCGCGTAGACGACTGTCGGCGCCGATAAAGTAGGTACGCACCGAACTCTCAGCGCCGACGAACAGCGTGACACTAAAACCAAACTTCGGAGTTATGTGCGTTTTTATCAATTGAATATCACTTGCTTTAAAGGTGAAAAAAAAAACATCGTGAGGAAACCTGCATATACCTGAGAGTTATCCTTATAATGTTCTCAAAGGCGTGTATGTATATTAAGTAAGGTGTGTATGTCTATCAATCCGCAATTGGCCAGCGTGGTGGACTACGGCCGAAACCCTTCTCATTCTGAGAGGCCGTGCCATCGTTCAAACAATTAACATAATGAGCTAAATAAGTCAGTTATTTCAAAATCACGGACAGACAGGTTGATTCTATATATATATATATATATGCATAGATAGATTTACTTCTAAATCCACATTGCTTATTAGTTAGGCAGCGAACGTCAACCTTTTAATACCTGTCTGTATAGCTTATCCCCACAGGTACGTGGGTTTCAAAGTAACGCATGCTCAGGCAAGTGATAGACGAAGGGGGTAGACCACGAGCAATTATTTCAACCCCCACTCGAGGGTTACTCACCCTCTATACATAAACATGTATGTCTGTCTGTTTAGGGGACGCGCGCGGCGTGAATGCACAAGTTTTTGTTTGTGTTACATACAGCTCTATAAAAATACTGCGTCCAGTTGTTCGAGTTTCATGGCTTTTTGGTTCATTGATTTGGTTATTTGACTCCATTTGCCCTAGATTTTGTTTATATATGAAATACTATACACGTTTTTACATAAACTCCTTGGAGTACTGAAAATATTGAAATCTGTCTGAGTAACCCCATTCATTTACTTACTACATACACAGATAAACAAGGTATATAATATAGTATTATTTAATATTCTTTGCTATAGATAAAGTACGCGTTAAAAATTATACTTACCTCCGATTGGGCCGTTTGGGACTCCGTTATAGGAATATAAGAAATCCTTATAGTTTCATTCAGTCCCTCTGTCTATCAGTCTGTGTGATCAATGATCATCAATTTATTGAAGTTTAAGTATGTTATAATGTGTAATGACACAAAAATTCATCAGTATCATCATCGATGTACCTAATAAGCTCCATCTATGGTGTTTATTAGTTGCGCAAGTCGGCCGCGTTGGAGAATTGACAGAATAAATTTATCGCGCATTCATACGACTGAGATCGTAAGGCAACTCCTGCACTAACTCTATGCCCAAATTGGCCGAATCATATCACCCCACGACGTTACAGCAGGCGAGCGACAACGCACAAATGGGGTGATTTCGACAGCGATAGAGATTTATTGTTGCACCCCCTCTGATATCATCGATTTTGTCCAGTTAGGCACTTGTTGTCGGGGGTTGACTGCTGGATATAAAAATTACTTGATAAGTGCGTGTCAGAACATGCTTATGGCATAATAATGCTAGTAAAAAAACTTCTTATCAAGAACTAAAAGTAAAATCTACGAGGAAAACTGTTTTAGAAGCATCATAATTATTTTGAAATACTTACCTAATAAACGATGTCGATTCGATTTGATTTGAAGAGGAAAGTAATTTTTTTGTCCATTTTTGACTTTTCACATTTGGGAGATAGGTAGGTAGTTTATTTCAAAATTTTAGCATACGCCTCTATAGCGGTAACGTAATAACTGAGCCTTTCAACTTTGTACCTTTAATAGTTTCTGAATAAAATAGCTGTGACCACCCGTGACACACAAGTATACGGACAGACAGATACACAGATGACGAAAATATAAAATATAACCCTAAATTTCCTAGTATTATAATGCCTACCTACGTATAAGGAAATTCTCGATTTGTCTGAATTTCGAATACAATCCCTTGGGTAATCACGGCACAAATCTCTAAATCTACGATTAGGTATCTACTGAGTTGCAATTCAAAAGAGCCTTCCCGAGATACCTTGCGAAGCTTGTAAACAAAACTGTCTGGAAGGTAAAAACCAGACGGGCCTTTGTGCCACAGACTAGCGTCATACCAAGCTAATGTTTGTAATGACCTCCCTGGCGCAGGTGTGAACGCTGTCTTAAAAGTGGAAAGATGCGGGTTAGATTCCCGGCAGGTTCAATTTGGGAATTTATAATTTCTATATTGGCTGATTCCGGATTCGTCTTCGCCTTGTTTTGAGCGAGAAGAAATCTTGAAGCTTCCCGAACGCTGTGCAGGTGATTAGTATTCGGCGTTTGATTTCTGTCTCAAATCAAATCTCGTTATCAAATAAATTAAAATTATTAAAGACAGGTAGTTAACTAGTTCTTAAGAACTTGAACTGTTTTTATAATGGGACTAAATACCTACTACATATAGTGCGTAGGAGAAATCATTGCCTTCGTTTTAGCAGTGAAAAAAAAAAAATATCAAATGAAAATTATTAAAAAAATAACCTCCTTTTTTGAAATAGGTTAAAAAAATCTGGTATTTCTTTTCATTTTCATTCCCAATCCTTACTATTGTTAGAGATTAGGTAAATAATGATGAATAATGTAAATGAATTGTACACTAATATAGATAATTAACAGAGTTTATGAAATATTATATTAAGAAAACATATTGATTGAATGTATAACATTGTATTAATGCTTAAGTCAACCATTCAATCAAATGCGTAACCGTAAAATGTATAATAATTTAATTTAATATAATGATTAAGATCGATAATAGTTGAAATTCCGTAAAATGTTTATCAAAGTAGTATTTTAGTTTGCTTGGTTATATTTTAAATAATTAAGTTGTTCCAATAATGAATTTTAATGAATGAACTAATATCATGACATTGTTATGAAATAGCTTAGTTTTATCCATGACGAGATTATATAAAGCACGGTAGTTGTAAAGAGGGAATCAATCGTCCCACAAAAATTGGTGAATAAACTTGTAAAATCAGTCTTCGTGTTGTTATTCTTCGAGGTCATCCAACAATCAGAAGCGGGATACGCTGAACGCAGGTAACAAGTGATTAATTCGTTTATTTATGTATTATTTTGCTGTGTTTGTGTAAATTCTAAAGTGATTTAAAATCTAAGTGCTTGTGGTACTTATCATGAAAGTACACAGAAATATATTATCGATGGAAACGTGTGCCAAACTTATTTACACTTGTACACAAGTTTTCAAAATAACACTCGTTACACATAGATATTTCGATGTAATTAATAGTTTTAGTGCATAAAAATAATCGTACAAGTGTCATCTTGCACTATTTCGAACCGTAAACACAGAAGTTTAGAAATAAATCTCAAAAAATGAGGTTATTTGGTATCACACGTAACCGTTTTTTTTGGCACGCGTGAATTATTATTAGTAAAAAGTGGTAATCGCCGATCTACCCTATATATGTCTGTGATAAAAGCAGAGAATCAAATTAAAATAATTTTAATAATAATGCAATAATAATTCGTAATCTTAATTTACCATGATAAATATTTTTTATCTACCCGCATTAAATCGATTTCCAAGTACTTTTAGTAGTTCAAATTCTAACCATAAACCATTTTATTTTTGCACACCACGGCCTGACGAGAGACTACAAGCTGCAGAGGGTGAGTGCGCTTACGGTGCACTGACCAGCCCTCATCACAGTCGCGGCTGCCTACAAGATCGACGCAGCCGAGAGTGCATGTGACGATGCAGCCGGGAGTGGCCTATCAGTCAACGACACAGCCAGGATTCCACACGTAATGCTCAAGTCTGGTATGTTGAATAGTTATGTTAAAGTTTCTGGATTTACGAGTTTAGTAAGTGTGCTAAGACGTATAGTTAGAATGATCAACAGACGTCCCATATTGCACTTCTCAGATTAAAAAAGGTCCTACTAAAAATGGTATGAAGGTACAATCGATAATCGAACTATGTTAGTAGCAGAGTAATCTTAAAACGAGCCTTTCATTTAGAAAGTCATGAATATTATTACAAAATGGTTATATGGCTAAATGCTTGTAACATTTCCGATAAAACAGGTGATAGTTTTTATAAGTTAGTTAGAAGTTACTGCAAAGACTCGGAATTGTTAACGGTTATTTTTCTGTAACATTGGCAAGACTTATAGAGATTTTACCTAAATGAATTGAAATATATATAGCTTCACAATGTATATTTGACAACAGTTTGAAATTTTGAAAATTATATTTTCGCACATACATATTACATATTACGCAAACTAATTGAAAAATCTTATTAAATCTTAATGATAAAGATAGTGCGTGAGGGATATTATTTTAACGACAAAAAAAAAGCCATGGACTTAGATAGTTCTAAATAAGCCAATAGTTCAAATCATTTATACTGAACCATATTGTGAGGTGGTGATAATCTCGTAGTTTTAATTTTAAGTCTTAAGTAATTATCACCATTACCTCACTTTTATGTACTTATTAAATTGATGATACAAAAGAACCAGTGTTGTGACAGTAGATCAATTTTGAATGAAGTTTCTCTGACTTTGTGTTGACGGTTTTACTACGGTTTTACATCATTGAGTTTGAAACATTTTGTAATATTTCACATATTTAACACATTGTTGAATGCGGTTGCTATGTTTAGATCCCAAAGGACAGGTGAAGCATTATAACCGAATAATATTTGATGCTCAATGCTCCTAAATAGGTAAAATAAGAAACTGTTAAGTCTATTCAGGGCCTTATAAAGATATAAGAAAATGATATATGAAGTGTCATTGCAATACATTGGCTTGTAGATCAGATACAAACTTGGATTGGTACATTTATTGACCGTGATAGTTCGAAATATAAACATCAATTTAAATAAAATAATAAAAAAATATATATTATAAACGACAATTGATATAAACTGTAGTTGTGTTAGGTTCGTTGTGAATTTAATATTGCAATATGACCTCCTTTTGTTGAATTAAGGTATTTTTATGATTATTGATCTGACAATTCGAAAAAAAAGAGCTTTAGATAGGAATTGAAATGGCAGACATGAGATGTAAAGAAAAAAAGGGAATGTTTGGAAAGACTAATAAAATGTAAAATTGTATAAGAGAATGAAATAATAATAATTAAAGGAAATTATATACTTCGCCCACGTGAATTTCGATTTTTCACAAATCCTGAAGGAATCGTGGATATCTGGTTTATCTGTAATATCTTCGAAAATATTCATTTAAATCATATGCTGTGAAGGGCCATATAAATCTATATTAAATAAACAATGTATTTAAGGTATTTAATTAGATAAGGATTAATGTTGTATTGGTTAAAATCGCTTCGAAAATTAGCCATTATTTGTTGTAAAAAGTAAATGACAAAAAAAAATTTATTGTGGGGTATCCATAAGAGATAGACATATACCATAGTGCAGTTTTCTGTAGACCTTTTCAATATGTACAATACTTAGTACATTATTTTGATAAATCTCGTAGGGTTCAGCCTGCGTTTGCAATGTAAGCGGAAAAAATGTAATTATTTACGACATCACATTAGAATCTTCATAAATAACAGTATTTCTCCACTAAGTATTTAATGGATGTTATTAAAAAAAACCGCATCAAAATCCGTTGTGTAGTTTTAAAGATTTAAGCATACATAGAGATATAGGGACAGAGAAAACGACTTTGTTTTATAACTATGTAGTGAAGTGGATTTTTATTATAATTGACATAAACGAAAATTAACATAAACGATAATTGACTTGACATTAAAGATAAATGACAAATAATAATTGAAATTAAAGATAAATGATAAATGATAATTGACATTAACTATAAAAGACATATATGAATAAACGACATAAACAATAAACGATTTAAAACGAAAAACAATATGAACAATAAACGATAAACCATATACGTACAAATGATATAAACGACAATCCTAACTGTGGGCTTAATAAATTAAAACTAACAAAGATGAAAGAAATAATTCAAGTAATAGATAACTTACATACTAACACTAGTTCAGGTATCGATAGCATAAACATTAGAAGATAATAAAGTTCATCAAAAACTCCATAGCTGAGGAACTAACTCTATGTATAAATTCCTGTTTAGAAAATGGTACTTTTCCTGCGTCTCTAAAAATAGCTAAAGTAACGCCTATCTGTAATTCTGGAACAAAATCGGACCCGAGCAATTATCAAAAAAAAAAAAATTATTTATAATCGACTTGAATCCTACTTCATTTCTATTGATTTTCTGTATCAAAAACAATATGGATTTAGAGCAAAATTAAATACGTTATCAGCAACTGTTGACCTAGTATCTAAAATAAAATAAAATAAACAATATAGACGAAAAAAAAATTGTTCTTGGAATATTCATAAATCTAAAAAAAAAAAAAGCGTTTGATACGGTTAGCCACAAGATACTTAATTTTTGAATCTTATTTAAATAATCAGCAGTCCTAAACTAATAACTTACGGAGTTCCTCAAGCCTCGATACTTCGATTCATAATTTTTCTAATCTATATAAATAATATGAATAAAACATGAATTAAAAGACGAATTATCACCATATTATGCTGATGATACCACCTTATTTTATCATCAAAGATGCCCAAAATGATCTTAATTTGCTTAATTTCTGGTTTCAATGTAACTTGCTAACCCTCAACGTAAATAAAACTCATTATGTAATATTTGCAGCTAAAAATATAAAAAAAAAATTAATGATTTTGAACCACCAAAAATTAATAGCATTATCATCAATAGGTCAGATTGCGAGAAGTATTTAGGTTTAACAATCGACAATAAAGTCACATGGAAATCACATATTTTAAATATCAGAAATAAGCTAGTATCTTTAACAGTAGCTCTCCACAGCATAGTCCGTTGGCTACCACAAGTCTGCTACATAATCTACAACTGCCTGGCTAAACCACGGCTAAACTAAACGGCTCAAAATAAATTAATAAAAGTACTATTTCATTATGATTTTTTTTAACATCAACAGAAAAAAATGTATAAAGAAAAAAAAATTGAATATAACAAATACTTACAAATATTACAATTGCATTTTAATACGAAAAATTTTGTCAAAAGAAATACATTCAAACATAACCTTTACCAGAAAAAACAAATATCCGCATTTACTAATTTTGAGAATGCTAATAACATAATCTTACGCCCACCAAGAATTACTAACTATGGTAAGAGAAATATTACGTTTGTTAAGTGCTCAGATATATAATAAACCGCCTAAAAATATAAAAGAATGTAAAAGTGTACATCCTTTTTAAAAAATGCTTAAAAACTATTTTGTGAAACTTAAAACATACTTAATACATAATATTTTTTTTACGAATTAAGAATATTGAATTTACTTTATTGGGTCACATCTAGTTATGAGCTATCTATGAATTGACGTGACGATTCAGTAACATAGCCGCGGCTTGAATCGATTCTGTTGTGATGGTACCAAGTATTTGAAACCTACCCACTTTTATTACAAATTGTTTTACGTTCCGTATTGCAATAATTTAATTTTGTAAAATCTGTTTGCCTTTGTCTCGTCTTCTATGTGAATATATTTGTATAATATTCTTTTGAGACAGTAAATTTATTTAAACCGAAACTGTATAGACGATATGCTGTATAGACGATAAGCTGTATAGATGATAAATTATATAAAAGAGAAATGATAAAAGAGAAATGATAAAAAAGACATGAGAAATGATTTTTACATTAGAGATAAATGAATTTAGATTAAGATTAGTTTAATCTAAATGATAAAAGAGACATGATAAATGATTTTTACATAAGAGATAAATGCATTAAGATTAAGATTAGTTTATTCTAAAATCGAATGATTGATACTAAAACCTATGATGATGTAATTGATACACATACCGCAATGATGTAACTTATAATGTTTTTAAATGAATGCGATATTCTAGTTATCGATTAATAGTGCCTTTTTTTATATGTATTTAAGTTTGCGGACAAACTATAGTTGTCAGGAAGGCCGAATGTTAGAAATTAGATTGATACACATACCGCAATGATGTAACTTATAATGTTTTTAAATGAATGTGATATTCAAGTTATCGATTAATAATGCCTTCTTTATATGTATTTAAGTTTGAGGACAAACTATAGTTGTCAGGAAGGCCGAATGTTAGAGATTAGGTAAATAATGATGAATAATGTAAATGAATTGTACACTAATATAGATAATTAACAGAGTTTATGAAATATTATATTAAGAAAACATATTGATTGAATGTATAACATTGTATTAATGCTTAAGTCAACCATTCAATCAAATGCGTAACCGTAAAATGTATAATAATTTAATTTAATATAATGATTAAGATCGATAATAGTTGAAATTCCGTAAAATGTTTATCAAAGTAGTATTTTAGTTTGCTTGGTTATATTTTAAATAATTAAGTTGTTCCAATAATGAATTTTAATGAATGAACTAATATCATGACATTGTTATGAAATAGCTTAGTTTTATCCATGACGAGATTATATAAAGCACGGTAGTTGTAAAGAGGGAATCAATCGTCCCACAAAAATTGGTGAATAAACTTGTAAAATCAGTCTTCGTGTTGTTATTCTTCGAGGTCATCCAACACTATCCACCAACTTGCTATATTATATATATACTTTCTACATTAAACTAGTAATATCGTTAGTCCGGACGGAAAATCTCTGCCAAAAATTGAAAGGGATGCTTCAAACGAGAGGGCTTGTAAGCCAGACGGGCTTTGTGCTGGCTAAATTTTTAACAAGTACCTACGTGAAATGTGAATAATGGTACATTGCAGAGGATATCTACTTGAATTTCATGCATTGTTTGTACAAACAGATTATAGTTTTCCAGACAAAAAGTTACTCTTTTTTTTGTCAAGTTACTTAGTACAGATAAGACAAATAGACCTTTCACACTTGACCGAAAAGTATTGAACTATGTAACAAATAACTGTTACTTAGATGTATATTTGTGTGGGTAAGTTATAAGGTTATAATAACATAAGGAAGTTATATACAACATAACAGAATAAGTTCTAAAACTCTTCCTTGTAAGTTGGCGTCAAGTCTCGTGCATAATGTTTACAACTTAGTACATCCAACACTGAAACCCAGACAGGCTTTTAAAAACAGACAGGTGCCTAGGCTTTTTAAAAGAGATACTTGTTGTTGTCTGCCGTACAAACGCTAATAGCAGTGGGATCCCTTTGAATACGTCAGACAATAAAGCGAGTTTATTGTTCCGTGGCGCGTGGAAAAATGAATAAAGTTCAACTCACTCTCTCTGCCTCAATGGATTGAAAATTGTAGTAAATACTACGTAGTGTACAACGGAATTATCATTGTCAACCTATTACCCACTATGCTCACTACTGGGCACAGGTCACCTCTCAGAATGAGAAGAATTCAGGCCGTACTCCACCACGCTGGTCGAGTGCGGATTGATAGACTTCACCCGCCTTTGAGAACATTACGGAGAACTCTCGGACATGCAGGTTTCTTCACGATGTTTTTCTTCACCGTTAAAGCAAGTGATATTTAACGCATATAGTTACTAACTACTACTACAACTACTGATAACTCCGAAAAGTTAGAGGTGCATGTCGAGGCTCGAACTGAGTTCCCCCGAAAGGAAGGCCGGTGTCTTTACCACTAGACTATCATCGCTTCTTCGATTAATGACTCTCTAGATAGAGTGAAGCGCTGAGTAGTCGCAACAAAAATAACGGGCCAACTTTGAAAGCGCTGTGTGCGTATTACGCACACACGTGTACGTAGGTACGCGTGTTTAACAAGCGCGCTGATTCATGTGGGCGTGCGCTGAGTGATACCAGTTCTTGAATATTTCCCATCAAGTAGTGGAATAATATATTTTGATTTTAGGAGTAGGTAGATAATCAAAGCATCGCTTATTACAGAATTGTTACTGTTGTTTAATCATTGCATATCGTTACCGCTTAGTTTTTAACCCCCGACGCAAAAACGACGGGGTGTTATAAGTTTGACGTGTCTGTGTGTCTGTGTGTATGTGTGTGTGTGTGTGTGTGTCTGTCTGATCCCCTGTAGCGCTCAAACGGGTGGACTGGTTTGAATGCGGTTTTTTTTGTTTGAAAGGTGAATTAGTCGAGAGTGTTGTTAGCTGTGTTGACCAGCAAAATGGCGGATTACATATTTTTTCACAAGTCCCTTAATATGGATATCAAATGAAAGGGTTTGACTAGTAGAATAGCACTGTTGCAAATCAAAGATGGCCGCCAACACATAAAATAGCGAATGTCGGGGGTTTTTTAAATTTTTAATTTACACTTGTATTGTAACTAACGACCTGCCCGGCTTCGCACGGGTAATAATAATTACCCGCTGCTATTCCACCTATATACTTTACTACATTATTTTGTTATACTCGTATCTATAAGAATTTAGGCGTTTTCGTCGATGAAAGCTCCTAGGCAGCTTGACTTTTTCCGACATTTTCATAAATTATCGTCAAACTTTAACCAATTTACAACAGATTATAACTGAGTACACCAGAACCTTCCTCATGAATCATTCTTTCTATTGGTGAAAACCGCATGAAAATCCGTTCGATAGTTTTTGAGTTTATCGCGAACAACCAGACAGACAGACAAACTTTGATTTTAATTTGATTTTGAAGCAAAAACTGATAAAACTTATACCTATTTAAAACGGTCAGTAGATGTGAAATTCAACATTTCCCATTTATAAAAGCGATCTCATATTTTTCATTTCATTTCCGAGTAATTAAGCGTTGAATTTAGCGGATATGAGAAGTTTTACCACTTCAAATTAGAAAAATTCTCCGCGGCCAGAAATGAATATTTTATCTGACTTTTAGCATTTTAATAGGGTAGTAGTTTTTGATTTAAGCGTCTGTCTCTGATTTCGAAATAATTTCCTAAGCTCATAATATGTTTGATTGAACGATTTTTCAAACAGATTTTTGCCTGTCTGTCAGTTTGTCTGGGCTAATCTTCGGAACGGTTGAACCAATTTTGACGGGATCTTAACAGGCAGATTATACAAGAAATACCTTAGGCCTACCCCTTATCCCGAAGATATTTAGGGTTCCTGCATCAAATAAAAACTAATTACTAAATAGATATCTTGCATCTTGGAGACGAACATCATTCTAAGCTTCTTTTCCCGGGACATGAGAGTTCCCAAGGGACGAATTCGCGGGCATAAGGTAGCCTAAAATAATAATATAGTTCTTTATAAACTCTACCAAATTAAATAAAAGCGTTTGTAGAGAAATATCATAATACAAAATACCTTAATAATTATATAAATCCATCTTTCTTCCATCCAATCCATCTTTTATAATCCATCATTATTACTTTCGCATCTTCTTCACCCTCACAAGCTCCACCATCTTTTATCATACGAGCTCACAGCTGTCTCAATATTGACGATTGTACCTGTCCACTCTTGGAGCGCTCATTAAGCACCAAATACCTCGGTGTAACTATGGACGGTTCTATGACGTGGAATCAACATATAGATTCTTTGGTGTCTCGATTAAGGAAACTTATCTTTGTTTTTAAGCCACTGAGGAATGTGGTGGACTTGGCTTGCTTAAAGACAGTTTACTATTCTCTAGCTCAATCGATTCTGTCCTACTGCATTACTTGTTGGGGTGGCTCAGGAAAAACGGTTACACACACACACACACACACACACACACACACACACACACACACTCACACACATACTAACATGCATGCTGCACCTGTACCTACTAATTTAATTTAATAGTAAAAAAAATATAATATAATATTTTATAAATAGATAAATTATAATTGTCATAATATTTCCATTTATAATTTTGTATCGGAGGCGGGCGTGACGGCTGAAACACAGTTTTAACTTTTTCAGCCGTCAACGTTCTTAGATATTAAGTACAAATGTTATAAAATGAAAGGAAATAAATAATTTCAATTTCAATTTCAATCTTAGAATACAATATATGAAGTGAATTCAAGGATGTAACAAATAACCTACGGCACAAAGGAAGGCACGAGATATAAAAGGAAATAGAGGTTATTAATGGCACAAAGTAGGTCGTTCGAAGAGTCATAACTCATAAACGGCGAAGTACATACAGTGTAAAACTGTATGTACTTCGCCGTTTATGAGTTTTACGTAAACTGTCAGTTTACGTAACAAATAAAATATATATTTTATTGTAAAGGCGAAAAGGTTAATAAAGGCGAATTAGATACTTACCGCATACTGCCATAACCTTTGCTGTCCCTGTAATGTCATCATACAATCATTGCAATAATCTCAATTGTGGTGATTGGATGAATAGTTTATGGTATTCTTGCTGCAACAAAACATTTACATAGCCAATAGCGAGAGTGTGTAACTCAATCAGAGCTGAACTTGAGATGAATGTGTTCGACGAAAGACCGGCAGGTCTCGTCTAGTATTGCAGTGAATGTCATTTAGTTCTGCATACGCTTTAGAATACCGACATATAGTTAAGCGACATGTACCAGAGTTACCCCATAGCTCACCGACACCAGAATTACCGATATCTCACCGATATACCAGAGTTACCGACATACTATCACACCAACATATCTACCAGAGTTACCAACATAGAATCGCAAGCTGAATCGGCAATGGGCGTAACACATGGCCCGAAGAAACAATACTCGATAAACCAATGCTCGAATGGTGACCTCACAATGGAAAATGAAATGGAAGACTCCTTCAACATTCACTGGATACAAGCGGATCGTGCTATTTGGCCATCCTTGCAAGAGACCTATGTTGGACAGGGTACATAGCTATTGAGATGACGACAGTACGGACAGTTTTTGAAGGCTGACAAGTGGTTCGAGGGAATAGACGAAGGATCACAAATAATATTATTAACGCAAGCGCAGTCGAGTAAGGGCTACTTCACATAAACATCATTGTAAAGTACACGGCTCCCCCTCTCAGGAAAAAAACTTTTTTTTGCCAAGGGGGAAGTCAACCCCTGAATGCCATAACTTTTATGAGTCCGCTACCCCTCGGCAGATCTCTTTGTGTTGGCAAATCTTGATGACTCACTTCATTTGTACGCATTTGTCTGATTTTGTGACAATAACATTATATTTTGGGTTTGCTTGGGTAGTTTTACTTAATATATCATTTATGCAACGGTTTACATAATAGACCAAGATCCCAGTGCTTTCTGACATAACTTATTTTCGGAAAGATGAAACCTTAGGCTCTCAGTAGTGTCTCATTTGTTTTGAATAACTGCGTAATTGTGGAGTTCGTAACTGGGGTACTTATGGATATATCAAGTGCGAAAGGTAACTGCTCTCGCGCTCATAGTCACGGTTGAATAATTTTTGTGATTAGTGGATTGTGGTCATTACAATTTGTCTGACTGCTGAAATATAACGTTATGAATAGTTATGATAGTTGTCTTAGTTACATATTTAATAAGTATAAATTAAAAGTTTAAAAAACATTCGGCATTTTGTGGCGGCGGCCATCTTGGATTTTCATAGTACTATTCTACTAGTCAAGCCCTTTCATTTGATACCCATATTGAGGGATTTGTGAAAAAATATGTAATCCGCCATATTGTAGCGGCGGCCATCTTGGATCGATTTTCATCAAACATAGCTAAGAACACTCTCGACTAATTTACCTTTCAAACAAAAAACCGCATTCAAATCGGTTCATCCGTTTGAGCGCTACAGGGGAACAGACACACACACACTTTAAAGCGTCTGATAAAAGTTCTGGCCCATGGAAAGTGTCCGATACTGTTGGTAGTGGTTTGGAATGATATTCTACAATATATATATAAAAATGAGCCATGTGAAAGTAAGTTAAGTTACTCTTATTTTCAGTTACCTTTCAAACTTGATTTCTCCATAAGTACCCCAGTTACGAACTCCACAATTACGCAGTTATTTAAAGCAAATGAGACCCTACTGAGAGCCTAAGGTTTCATCTTTCCGAAAATAAGTTATGTCAGATCGCACTGGGATCTTGGTATTTATACATTGATCCTCATTTTATGCAATGAGGATTTGACAGATAATTTTCTGCATAATATTATATCTATCGTGTTCTATTTAGGTATTAACTCTGAGTTAACACTTAGCCTATGCTTGGGTTTGTTGCACATTCACTTTATTGAATCTTCTTTGCTCTAAAACAAATTTTAAGTAGTTATTCCCGGTAACATTTAAATACAAGCTACTGGAATTGAAAAGTTCAGGTCAGGCTCTGTAGAAAGCGTTGCGTTCAAGATATTTCCACAATCGTTCTATATTTCAGTATAATGCATTATCATCGACATTATTCTTACGTAAACATCGACTCTACAATCAATATATTTTATACCTACTACTTAAAAAATTTAAAAAGTATTACATAAGATGACACACAAAACCTATCACAAAAAGCATTATAACCATACAAAAGCTGTATGTCCTTGTTTTACAAACCTAAAACTGATAGGAGGAAACTAACTCTTTCAAACATTTTCGCAAAACAAAGCTGTAGGACTAATGGCGCTCATGTTTAACAAATATTAACAAACGACCGTGACGCCTCGCCGCCCCTCCTTGCCCCATTAGCATGATCTAATTAACAAATTTATAATAATTACTGAATGTACTGAAATATCGGCGGACTGGGGTGAGGTTGACGCCCCAGAGAATAGCTTTTTAGACCAATTTCGCAATAGAAAGCAATATTACGTAAATATTGACCAAGTTAATAAGTGTTATGTTTTTTATTGGTTCTGCTTTATAGTTATGTATGTATTTCAGTCTACTTCTTACGAACTAGAATAGGCTTGTCTAGTATTAATATATCAATTTATTCAGCGAATTTAAAGTAAACAGTGGAATCAATTCTGGAACCATTTTTCTAACTTAAATCTAAAATTAGATGGGCTAAATCTATTCCTATCCCTTTCTGCAATTAAAGAGGTAGGAATATTTTATGCCCTGCCATTTTATTTTAGGTTTAGAGATTGTGTACAGCAAAATAAGCCACATTGTTTCATGAAACCAGACTATATATAAATCAGACGAACCAGACGTATTTTGTAGGAATTAAACCATAAAAGTTGTTTAATCAGTATCAAATTGTTTCTGATTTATCGAAAGTCTTTGACTGTAAAACTTAAGTCACCATTGAAGACATTACCACCAGTTTCACCGCTTCATGATACTAATATTGGTTATGTCTAAAAAACTTCTCCTAGTAAGCACATCTTTGGGTGTTTTTCACTTCTTATAGTGCAATTATAGGGCATTGTATATTTGAGTTGCGTAATGATTTTATAACAAGATCAACAGGAAGTTGGAAATACCTATAAGCATAAGGATTTGTTTCCTTCTGCCAAATAACAAATTTTTGTCCCTTATAATGTACGTATAGTCTTGAAATGCTGATTATAGAAAAGCAGAAAAATAATTTATCCAAGTGGCGTCTCGTTCGATCCCTTTCAGTTTGCGGTTCAGTTATATGAGATTACTATTGCATGTGTGGTTAGCATTACATAACATAGTGTACTGTGTAAAGCAAACCGCAGACAACATTCCTTTGTGTAAAGTAAAAGTAGGTAAGTAGGCGTCAGTGCGCAAAGTATCCTGTAACAGCTCAGATATAGGGCCGTGTGAAAGGACCGAAGCCCCTCAGGAACAGTGCAAAGTCAAGGACATAACTATTATGTACTCCCTTTGTGTAACACTAGCATAATAATTGCATAAGCTTCTTAATTCATGCAATCCCTCTGTGATACCTACAATAGTTAGTACAAAAGTGTAATTCTTTGTTGGATTGTTTTTCTTTCTTTCTTCCTTCTTTTATCCCGCAAAACAAAGAGTTTCCCCAGGATTTCCAACTTAGATATTATAGTTGCAGGTAAAAGAAAGTACCTAATAAAATATGTGTAATACAAAAATATGTGTGACAGATTAATAATTTTTAACAGTATATTTAACAAAAGATGAAATCATTAATTTCATGAATGACGAAAAACTTAAATTAAGTAAGTATTTTTATTATAAAGGAACAAATTAGTTATATTAAAAGTAGGCGAGTAGTGAAGGAAAGGATCAGAATATTTAATTACCTATACAGCACGACAGATTTTAATGAAAGACAAATTAGATCAATAAACAAACAAATAATGTAGACAGAATAAGGATCAATTAAAAAAAGACAAAGATGCAATGGAACAGCAGACAAAACTCCAATTTATCGAAATATGAAAAGGCCATTTGAAAAGCCTGAAGAACCAATTTTGTATATTTGATATTTAAAAAAAAAATTCTTGTTCTTTGATAGTAAAATTGTCGTCAACGCGTTAAGCAGATTGAGAAGAATAGGATAAAACTTAAAAGTAATAGTATATTGTGATAATAATAATGTCTGTTTTGTTCATCATTTGAGTACATCTACACTTTATAATATCCCAATGTTTGTTAATCACAAGAGTGAGTGCTAGTCCTATATAGTAAGTACGTTAAACAAGAAAGCTCTTAGCTAAATATCAAGTTTCGGCGCTAATACGTCACGTCTGTTTGCTTTAATCATCTACTATAATTCGTCTACGTTTAGATACTAAAAAGCAAAAGGGTTCTAAGTAACTTGCAGATACTTTTGAACGCCAAGCTTTAACTTATATCACAACAATACTAAAAATAGACGAAATAGAAAATGTATTCTATTACATAACATAACAAAAGCCTAGTGGTTAGGACGACCGACTTCTAATCGGAGGTGGGTTCGATCCCGGGCACACACCTCTAACTTTTCGGAGTTATGTGCGTTTTAAGTATTTAAATATCACGCTTGCTTGAACGGTGAAGGAAAACATCGTGAGGAAACCTGCATGCCTGAGAGTTCTCCATAACGTTCTCAAAGGTGTGTGAAGTCTGCCAATCCGCTTGGCCAGCGTGGTAGACTATGGCCAAAACCCTTCTCACTCTGAGAGGAGACCCGTGCTCTGTAGTGAGCCGGTAATGGGTTGATCATGATGATGATGATGATGACATAACATAATAATTAAATCAGATAGCTGACTGGTAAATGATTTGCTTCCAGGTAAGTTATGCGATTAGTGATCAAGAGAAGAGTATGAAAGCCGAAAACTGATTCGAAAGATTAACTTCTAAATTACTGATTCTTACCTGGAGAACAGAGAAAAAACTAAAGATAAGAAATAAAACAAATAAACAATAGTAAAAGAAAAGAAAAAGATAATGATGAGATAAAAAACGAATAGTTTTAACAAAAGATTGAGTTTAAAAGAAAGATAGAAATAACATTAGATAATAATCAGATCAGTGCGGCAGATAACAACAAATTAGATTGGCTGTAAATAACTAATGCGATTACTGATGTTAAGCAGAAATAACAAAGGAAACAAATAAAATATGTTTGAATTTGAGAAAACAAAAGGAAAAGACTATTTAAATCAGATAAGGACTGAACTGAAAAAAGTTTATATGACAAGATTAGACGACGACAAAAAATTAATTGCTAAAACACGTATGTACATGGAAATTTAAAGAAATCGTGGAGTTGAAATTGAAATTTGATAAAATAATGCAAATGATAAAGACGTGTTATGTGTCCTCGCATTATTATAAATAACGCAAAACTTGGAAATATAGTTGAAAAATGAAGTTATAATTAAGTTAAGTTTGAATCAAATAATTTATCGTAAAATATATGCACAGCAGAATATAAAAATATAATGGTACTTAAGTAGTATAGAACAAAGCGCACAGTCGCCAAAAAATAGACAAGTGGAAAATTGCTAAGTATATGATGTTTGGAAAATCTTAAATGCCGGTTCAAAACAACACCTCGTTCAATAGTGTAATGCTAAAGAAACATTATATAAGACGAAGTGGTAAGAAGGTGATTGTCCTTGACACGGGGCCCTGTTGCGGCAAAAATCCCCCCGAGGCACAGAATACATATTAGCACAAGGAGGTTCTTTTACGTACCTGGTTCGGCGTCGCCGTTTCCGTAGTCATGTCGTCGACGGACGCTAGTCTACTCCTCTTCCTTCGTCGCTGACATGAACAACAGTCGAGTTGTACCAGCTTCGAACCGCCCCGGCCGGTCTCCGGACTCAAATAAACTACAGCCCGGTCGGCATCGCGGACGATTTATCGATTTTCCCGTGTCCTTGCACTAGCGAACCGACACGCAGCACCTACGTACCAAAGTCCTCACGAGCATTACCCGATAAAAGACCTTTTATGAGCAAAAAAAAAATCTACATCAATTCAAATTCCGAAACGCGAGCGTTCCGCCATAGTTTTTTTTTTTTAATTATTGAAGTCTTTTTTTACACTGATTAAACTAACGCTGAGTAAAAACACTAAGCAACAATTAAAGCTGAAGCGATACACAGACAGAATATACAGTAAACATAGTTTTTTAGTTATAATTTTCTTTAGAAATGGAATATCTCCGAACTAGTTGTTGCGTTTAGGACGTCACCTCGGGGTTGTAAGAGAATTTTGCCGGCTTTGGTCGCTCCAGTTGGGTGGGGTGGTGTGAACGCGCGTGCGCGGTAATTTCCTTAGTGTGAGTGTTCTGCGTGTATGCTGTTATAAAAGCCAGTGTACGCTGGTCTTCCTGCGTCCCTCTGTCTGGTAGCTTCTCGTGTGGTCCGGGGCCATCTTACTAGGTACCGGGGGTCAACGTGCGCTGGTTCCGTCCACAAATACAATCGATAATGCAGAGAGAGGAAATATCAGACTCGGTGACGGCCGAACAAAGCGGCTGCTAGATTCGCGAAGCGACGAGCAATTATCGATAAATATAAAACAATTCCTTGAAGGGATCAAGAAATGTTATTTTTACAGCCCTTCTAACTGTGTTTAGAAAAATATCTTCTACACAAACAAATAAAGATGAAGTCTCTCTGTGACTTGGAAAAACTGCCTTATGGTTATTTGGACACTGCCATAATACGAACACACGTTTTTGATATATTTATATTTGTCTCTTTCTGTATTTCTGTGTGTACGGGCTAATCTTCGGAATGGCTGAATCGATTTTGATTGCACTTACTTCACAAGCAGGTAAAGGGAGGGAATTGATGGTAGTGGATAAAAGAAGAGAGAAAAATACATATCGATTTTCTCGAATTCTCCTATTATTATACCTAGAAGTCTGTTAAAAATATAATGTTTGGCAGTTACGAGAGAACTGATGAACCGACACCCGCCTAATAATTGCCAAACACAACCCATCTGTACCGTAAACGAGTAAAGAAACTTAATCACAGAAGAAAATTGTCGTACGTTACCAACATTTCCATAGACTTGGACATGATAACGTTTTGCATGTAAAATGTCTTAGGAAAATATTCAGGTACTCTTCGTCACCTTTGAAGTCTCGTATAATTTACATAAATCTGAAACTTAAATTACGTGTAACAGTGTTTCGATTCAATTCAAGTTAACAAGTAACATAACGTCTTACAATGTCGCTCGAATTGCAGTTTTGATGAGCTATTACGTGTAACGAGAGCATAGTCACTGAAATCGCACACAGCCGCAAGGCCGCAAAAAGTTTTCAAGTTAAATCGTGCATGGATTACTGCAGTCAGCTCTACGATGGCTTCGTAAAGTACCAACTGGTGACATTACATACGTCCTACACACGTCGTCCTCGATGTACATACGTCGAGCTAAGGGACCATTATACATACCACTTGAAGACCTTAATGCAGCGACTACCTTCCTAAGTCGGAGGTTCGGTAGGATGCCGGGTGCCTTTAGTCTAGTCTAGTAAGGTCTGGTCTAGCGGGACTCCGCGGGAAGCCGTGCCTACCAGCTTACTGGCAAAGACATGACGCCAAGCGATTTAGGCTCCTGGGATAATACTGCGTAGTTACCGATTGAAGGTTTCGTAAATCTGTCATAACCGTTTCTAGCTTAGACTGTAATCTGACTTATCACCAGGTAGAAATTGCAGTCAAGGACTCAGTAACTTGTAGAAGAATAAATTAAAAAATCTTGTATGTCCGGCGACTAATTTAAGATACACCTAAGTGAAGTGGAGGTTCCCCTAATGCTGCGTTTTCCTGGACAGGGTCTTCAATCCAACACCTTGGAAACCCGACGTAGGTATATCCACTCTTCAAGCTATGCCCATAGCCACTTCAGCTTCGCAATTAGCTGAGCTAGCTACGGCGGCTATTATAATAGCCGATTCGGTTGAAGTGTTCGAATCGAATCGGAGTTCGTTTGAAGACCCCGCACATACAGATTTTTTTTAAATGCCGACTACCGGGTCAGCTAATTATTGTTCTATAGAAATAGAAGTAAAGAAAACATTTGAAAGTAGAAAGCCTGGAAAGAAAAAGGAGATATCTCATATCTCACAAAGCACATAATTACCGAGGCGGGTGAGTTAAGTGCTACTTCAGGGAACAAAAGCCTCCAAGCTTCTCTTACAAACGGCTCATTTCTGAGAAGTTTCATTTCTCTAAGATGCTTTTCTTTGGTATACAGTTAAGTGATAAATAATTACTTAGCTGTTTTTATTGGATTCACTGCCAAAATGCTAATCTTTACACGACAGTGCATAAAACTATCACCCTCACATTCATACTCAGACCAGGGCGCGTTTGGAACCCTCGTAGCTACAATTTTAAGTTGCAAATTACTTCACTTAACACTTATTATGTACTTGTAAAATTCATTGACATTCAAAAATTGCAAATATAATATACCCATTTTAAATAAAGAATCTGAATCTAAATCTCCTTAACTTAGATTGAATAATCATCAATCTGTGAAGTTGGAATAACTCACCACCTGACCATTCGACCCCGATTTATTTCGATCGCAACGCACATCGCTCGATAACAGATTGCAGACGCATTTTTCTAAATCTGTATCCGGAAAACGAACTCATTAAGAAAAACTAAAATGCGTTCACAGAACGGCCATTTAAAATACAATACACTATGAAACATATTTTTATCGTTACCTATAGATTAATATTATGTAGATATGTTAGATAATATAATAGGTATTATAATTATGTGTGAATTTGAAAAAGCATTGAATTATCTGCACAATAATAAAGTATAGCCTCGTGGTGTTAAAATATCGTTACTAAATGTTTTTAATGCTTATTTTTAACCCCCGACGCAAAAACGGCGGGGTGTTATAAGTTTGACGTCTTAGTGTGTGTCTGTTCCACCATAGTGCGGGTTTCAAACGGGTGAATTGATTTGAATGCGGTTTTTTTTGTTTGAAAGGTGAATTAGTCGGGTCTGAGTATTCTTAGCTATGTTTGATGAAAATCGGTCCAAGATGGCCGCCGCCACAAAATGGCGTATTACATATTTTTTCACAACTCCCTCAATATGGGTATCAAAAGGGCTTGACTAGTAGAATAGCACTAGGTATGCAAATCCAAGATGGCTGCCACCACAAAATGGCGATGGCAGGTGTTTTTGAAATTTTTAATTTATATCTACTTGTGATTTCCCAAAAACTACAATTTTTATATTGCGTCATGTTTGTTGCTGATGGGCGATTGTGAAATATATCTGGATCTAATAGGATAATGACTTTAACAGTTTAACTTTTAAAAAAGGTATGTCGTAAAATTTAGTACAAATAAATTAATGTTCAATAGTACAAATAAATTAATGTGCCTTTTGCTTGCATATTTAGTTTAAAAATACATTAACAAGTTTATATCGCCATAATGATATTGCATCTGGTATTTCAATCATCATAAACAGGCGTCACGATGTTGCATAAGTGGTCTTAATAAATATTGATGACTAAGTTAGATGACTCTACCAAACATTTCTTAGTGTAACTAATCTATCTTCTTCTATCTATCTATCTGTAATAAATAATACATATAATAAAATCGTATACTTGCCGTATCTGTACATTGAAGATTTTTGCAAAATGATAACTGGGGGATGTTAGGGATAAGTAATAGAACGTAAAAAAGCTATTTTTGAAATTTTTGTCTGTTTGTCTGTTTATCAGTTTGTCTGTTTATCTGTTTGTCTGTTTGTCTGTATGTTTGTGCGCGCATCGCGCAAAAACTACTGAATGGATTGAAACGAAACTTGGTACGATTTAAGTTCATACTGCGGAGTAACATATAGGATACTTTTTATCCCGAAATTCAGCACGGTTCCCTAAGGAGAGGGGATGAAAGTCAAAACGCGTATTTACTTGTAATTCAATAACGCATGGTCCGATTTCATTTATTCTTTTTTTGTTAGAAAGTAAATACTTCAAAGATTACTGACTAATATCTAAAAGGCTGGATCGATTTTGATGGGACATTCACTGGCGGATGTTTACATTTTGATCTACCTAAACATCCGCCAGTGAACTTTTAACAGTTTTTAGCATGATATGAGTTCAAAGGAGCTTATGAAAAACAAAATGATTCCTACGGGATTTTTAAAAACCAATATATATACACGCGAACGAAGTCGCGAGTGTCCGCTTGTTATAACTAAGTCTGTGACTGGACTGACTGGACTGGGGAGTGGCAACATGGACTATCAATGCAAGAGAAGGGCATAACATCGCCAACTTCCCAACTTCGGACCGATACAGTGTGTTTCAGGTCAGAAAAATAGACAAGACAGTTTCTAAAAGTTACTAATACTAACTACTTAGATAATTTTATCGAATTCTCGAAAATAACAATTACTTAAGTATAATAAAAAAAAAACATCGAAATAGTATTTTAAGACATCGTTTTAGGTCAATCGGCTGTGATATAAACCCTTGACTAACTATATTTCTATATTGATTATGACATTCCTTACTTTCTTATTAAGTAGATGTTCACTATCTTTCTCATTTAGGTCAATAAAATGTACAATAAACATTTTAAACTTGTCCAAGTTCGTCGAATAAGTCGTAAAAACTAAAATACTCTAAAATCCCATCCATAACACATCCTATTTTAAAATTATCGGTCAATTGCTTGTGTCAGCCCTGCGTACTTTCGATCAATATTGTTAATTTTAGCCGGTCAATTGCGATTACCTAATTAATGTTGTGCTTGCCAATATCTAAGCAGCTAAAGCGATTCTTATTTTCAACAGATATGTGATACTGTTTAAATACAATCCCGAGGGAATCGTGGATTTCCGGTTCCCGTTCCCGCTCCCTTTTCCAACCTTTATACCTACTTTCAAAGCACTTTGCTATAGTAATCTACCTATAGGTGTCGCTGTAGATTGCTGTAGCCAATTTCGTTTTTTTCAAAATCCCGCGGGAACTGTGGATTTTTCCAGAATAAACAGTTAACCTATGTGTTAAGTCAGGGCATAATCTATCTTCATTCAAAATTTCAGCCAAATAAGTTCTGTAGTTGCGGCGTTATAGAGTAACAAACATACACACATATCTACACATTAACTTTCGCCTTATAATATTAGTGTGATTAGTGAGAGTCATTGTCTTTACACTTTTCTAGTTACAGCTTACCGAAAATCGCTTAAGCATAGATATTTATCTATATCTATACATATAATAAAATCGTAGACTTGCCGTATCTGTACATTGAAGATTTTTACAAAATAATAACTGGGTGTTACGGATAAGTAATAAAACGTAAAAAAGCTATTTTTGAAATTTTTGTCTGTTTATCTGTATGTTTGTGCGCGCATCACGCAAAAACTACAGAATGGATAGAAAGGAAACTTGGTACGATTTAAGTTCATACTACAGAGTAACATATAAGGTAAAGTCACCCAATTCGGAGGTATTCTAAAATTGGCACCCAATTCGGAGGTATATAGAAAAACAGCGTTTTCAACCGATCACCAAGCTCTTTTTTACTGCAACATATCTTAATCAATTGATAGTTTATCATTCCATAGATAAATGACGAAATAGTTGGTTTTATATGTATATGTTTTAAAATAACCGGCAAGTTTTACACTAGCAGCCGGCCCGAACGCATGTTTCATACATTTTGCACCTTGTGCACGAAATACCTACGTTTTTTTAAATAGTGTTTATCCGTTAATTTTGAGCTTTATTTGTTTTTATTAAGATATGAATATTTGAAGGACTATATTTGCAATCGAAAACAATAAACTTTTGTGAATATTTGTAAAGAAATTAAGGTGAAAATACGTTTTGAAAATACCTCCGCGTTAGGTGCCAAATATTTTAGCCGGTTCCTAACGCGGAGGTATACCGCAGAATTGCGATTTCATAGACTTCATAAGTTTTTCAATTTTTAGGGTCATTTTATGTTAAATACGTCTTGTTTCGGTTTTGAATATTTAAATAGGCTATTAGGTTAAAGAGCCCTAATTATGAGGTACACTTTGGCCTCTAAATCACTAGTTATACCGTATCAAAGTTTACCTATTTAGGTAATTTATTGATTGATTGTATGGGGAAGCTAAAGAAAATTAATTAAAAAGAAAATTAAATTTATGCATATTTCGATGCAATTTTGGGAGAGTATTGTACATATTTACGAAGATAATCTAATTAAGCTTTAAATTATTTGTTTATTATGGAAAAATCTTTTCTTTTTTAACACTCAGAATTAGGAAACGTGTTTTTTGTTACAAACCCCAATTCCGAGGTATTACCTCCGAATTAGGTTCTATGAGCCCCTAATTATGTGGTATGGATAGAAATATATATTTTTATATATATATATATATATATATATATATATATATATATATATATATATATATATATATATATATATATATATATATAAAGCTGCTCGTGCTGATTGGATGACTGACTCACTCACTCACTCATTCACTCATTGATCACCTCTCCTGTAAAATTTTGTATAATTTTTTTTTTCAAATGGTTTCGTATAGAAGACAAAAATTCATTCAGAGGAAAAATATGGAAAGAGCTGATGATTGAGGATTTCGGAGACGCGTGAGGAGCACGCTTAAAGTATTGAAGATAGGTAGGGGGTGCTCAAGCAAATGTAACTAGAAAAACTAGAAAAATTCAAAATGGCGGAATTTGTTTTTCCATAGAAAATGTATGCCGAATATTGAAGAAACTTTGATGCGATTCTTTGGAGAACTCTCAAAAAATATATGGGGATACAATATGATGACTGAGGGTTTGGAAGATGACTGAGGAGCCCAGGCTATCTATCTATCTATCCGCCATTTTAGTTTTTTTTCAGCGCAGTGCCAATTGGATAAGGTTTCGAGTAATTTTTGTTTGAGCACCTTCCACCTATCTACAAGACCCTGCCCGGGCTCCTTAAACATCTTCCAATCCCTCAATCATCATGTCTTCCCATATTTTTCTTTGAGAGTTCTCCAAAGAACCGCATCAAAGCCTAGCATAGTTCGCAACTTGTAGTCTCTTCAATGTTCGCCATACATTTCATATGGAAAAATAAATTCCGCCATTTTGATTTTTTTTTTCTATTCATCGAGTAGATCTTCTGATCTTGATTATCTTTTGCTAAGAAACTACTCTTCCATCTTTTATACCCTCCGAGATGAACACCGATGAAATTTGTATGGTGGCCATCTTTTTTTCGCCATTTTGAATTTTTTTTCAGATCACTGCCAATTGGATGACGTTTTGAGTGACATTTGCTCGAGCACCCCCCACCTATCTTCAATACCTTAAGCGTGCTGTTCGCTCGTCTCTGAAATCCTCAATCATCAGCTCTCTCCATATTTTTCCTCCGAATGAATTTTTGTCCTCTATACGAAACCTTTTGTGAAAAAAAAATTTTTTTCATACAAAATTGTTCAGGAGAGGTGATCAATGAGTGAGTGAGTCAGTGAATCAGCACGAACAGCTATATACATACGTATCGAATTGATTTTGAAATATATTAATAAATACAGTTCATTTTTGAACACCATGTAGAATTCATTCTACTCGTTTCCCTTTGTATTTTGTACCTCCGAATTAGGGGCCATTTGCCTCCGAATTAGGATTTTTACCTCCGAATTGGGGGATTCGGACTTTTTTCATATTTTATTTAATTTTACATTTAAATCAAGTTTTAATTGTTGTCCTTTTAGGATATTTCAAGAGTTAAATAAATAACGCTTCTGATAAAAATAGCCAGTTCTTCAGAAAGGTGTAGTAAATGCTTATTTTTTGACGTTCTTTCGAGTTTTGATGAAAATACCTCCGAATTGGGTGCCTTTACCTTAGGATACTTTTTATCCCGAAATTCAGCACGGTTCCCCAGGGAGAGGGGATGAAAGTCAAAACGTGTATTTAGCTGTAATTCAATAACGCGTAGTCCGATTTCATTCATTCTTTTTTTTTTTGAAATTAGATACTTTAAAGATTACTGACTAATCTCTAAAAGGCTGGATCGATTTTGATGGGACTTTCACTGGCGGATGTTTACATTTTGATCTACCTAAACATCCGCCAGTGAACTTTTAACAATTTTTAGCATGATATGATCCCAAAGGAGCTTAGGAAAAAAAATGATTCCTACGGGATTTTTAAAAACCAATATATATCCACGCGAACGAAGTCGCGGGTGTCCGCTTGTTCTCAATATTAAGTAAGTATATCCCGTTAAAAATTTCCATAGGTTTCGAAAACAAAAATCAAAAAACTCTAAATCACAATTTAAAAGCATACTATTCCCGTAACTCTCTCACTTCATCAAGCAAGTATTTAATTACTTAGATTCTTAATCTCTTTCTCAATTAGGTCAATAGGTACATTAAACATCATAAACCTGTTCAAGTTCGTCGAATCCCAATAAATAACAACAATCGCTTACGAGTCATAAAACGGAGATAAAACCCTCCGCAAATCGCATCCGCGCCGCATCCCAATTTCAGAATATCGGTCAATCGGTGGCGGTGGCAGCCCTGCGTGCATTCGATCAACATTGTTAATTTTAGCCAGTCTAAATCGCGATGTCAAAGATACCGTACCCGTTCCCAGCGGACGAACGTTTTCCACCAGCCGCCCTGTGTCGGTTTCACGAGTGAAAATCTTCAATATCAACTTTCTGTGTCTCGCCACAGCTGTGACTGCGGTCGATTCGAAAGCGACCGCGGCTCTTGTAACCAATCAAAAGCTACTTATAAACAAATCGTCTTGGTTGATTCTGTTCAGTGCACTGTGATTGTTTCTGTTGTCCTGGTATTTCCGCTGGATTTGGTGGGGTGATTTTTTCCACAATTAGGGTGAGTTATTTTTATAAGTACGTACCTACCTACTTAATTTATAATAATTTATAAGAAACTTTATAGCGTAGCTCTTGTAGCTTATCTTAAAAACAATAGAGTTGGTTGATTCTATTCAGTGAACCTACTGTGAATGGTTCTGTTATCCTGGTGTTTCTGCTGGATAGGTAGAGTGATTTTTTTCCACAAGCTGTTTTTATACGAGATCCATACTAATATTATAAATGCGAAAGTATGTCTGTCTGTCTATCTGCTAGCCTTTCACGGCCCAACAGTGTAACCGATTTTGATGAAATTTGGTACAAAGTTAACTTACATTCTTCCCCGGGGAAGAAGAGGCTATTTTTTATCCCGGAAAAACAACATGTTCCCACGGGAAGACGGAAAATTAATAATGCATAATCTGTTTAACCGACTTTGATGAAATTTTGTACCTACATCATGAGGTAGCTTTCGACCCTGAAACTGACGTAGGAACTTTTATCCCGGAAAAGCAAATAGTTCCCACAGGATTTTAGGAAATCTAATTCCACGCGGATGAGGTCACGGGCATCATCTACTAAGTAGTTTATAATAAATGGATTTATGTATAATTCGTGTGTTTAGAAATTACCTATGTACCTACGTTAACTCTACATGCAAAGTAGTTATCATTCATATTGAGAACAAGCGGATACCCGCGACTTCGTTCGCGTGGATATCGGTTTATATATCCCATGGGAACTCTTTGATTCGTCAACTTGTGGCAGATCTTTCGGTGAAATTGTCGCCCGTCCCAGCTACGCTTCACCTCGCTGGTGTGAAACTATCCTAAGGGTCGTACTGTGATACTGAATAGCCTTTAACCTTCCTCAAGAACTGGGCTATCAAATGCAAAAATATTCAAATCCGACTGGTATTTCGAGAGATTAGCGTGTACAAACAAACTCTTTCGCTTTATTATATTAAGAGCCCTCTACATGGGAGCGACAAATTGTTGATGGGTGGAGTCTAAAACAGTGATTTCTGCATTTAGAGAGCGAGACGTCTTCAGTAAAGAAGAATACTAAAAATATATAAATAAATAAATAATAAATTAATTAATTAAATAAATTTTGCTTGAGATATCATGATTTTTAGTGAAAAACGGCAAAGTAAAAAGATTCAAATCTAGGTTTGGAATTACGCCTATTTTAGCAAATGTTTGGCAATTTTTTACATAAACTAAAGACATTTGAAATTATTATGAAGTAACGTATGATATGACTGAGGTCGTTTTTCAATTTTCTAGTTTCTTATATAGTTTATTTACGCACGAAGTTGCCTCAAAATTTGCCCAAAAATAGTGATTTTTCAAGCGTCATAACTTTGAAAATAAATAATATAATTTTACTATTTTTTTTATTTTATGGCATAGATAATGGAGATATAAATTGATATCTGGCTTAACTTTAGATCTATTGCTACAAATATTAGAATAATAGGCCGTAATACGTTTGTATGGAGAAGCGCGTGAGGAGAGCAACCTTAAGTATAGATAATGATCGGGCTAATGTTTCATTTCTGTTTTCTCCGAGAAAGCAGAAGCGTTCAATCCGCAAGACCGCAAGCAATCTGTTATTTACAAACGGGTAAAATTGTCCGTACAACTCCAATCCAATCGAGATAGAGCCCGCTTGAACTCTTTGCAATCCGGACGAATGAATGTCCTGCTTTAATCAAACTAATGGATACGAGGTTTATATTTTTTTAACCCCCGACGCAAAAACGACGTGGTGTTATAAGTTTGACGTGTCTGTGTGTGTGTGTGTGTGTGTGTGTGTGTGTTTGATGCTATAGCTATGTTTGATGAAAATCGGTCCAAGATGGCCGCCGCTACAAAATGGCGGATTACATATTTTATCACAACGCCCTCAATATGGGTATCAAATGAAAGGGCTTGACTAGTAGAATAGCACTATGCAAATCCAAGATGGCCGCCACCACAAAATGGCGAATGTCGGGGGCTTTTTAAATTTTTAATTTATACTTGTTTACTATTTATTTACCAGCAAAAATAAACGAAAATATATTCAAATTCACAAAGGCGTGTGAACTGTGAAGTGTATACCAATCTGCACTTTGATAATGATGATGATATCAATAGTTGGATATCATCATCATCAAAGTGTCTACCTTCTTCTTCTTCGATCGATAGATCTCTTTTTAACCCCCGACGCAAAGACGACGCGGACGGGGTGTTATACCTAAGTTTGACGTGTCTGTGTGTGTGTGTCTGTCTGTTTCACCGTAGCGCTCAAACGGGTGAACCGATTTGAATACGGCTTTTTTTTGAAAGGTGAAGTGAGACAGGCCTGGCCAGGTCTGTTTTCTAGATATCTGTAAAAATCTATCTAGATATCTAGATACCTGAATAGGTAAGTATACCTTTTCAAGTCCTAGAGCATAATCCATTCATTTCAGGTCCATGGCATAATGCATATAAGTACATCTTTTCAATATACTTACTAAAAAAATATGATACCAGAATTATGCTTGACAGTCATATTTTATGCTGTAGGTAGGTATCGCTAAACGAAAATAACAATAAATAGGTACAAGTATAAATTGAAAATTTAAAAAACCCCCGACATTCGCCATTTTGTGGCGGCGGCCATTTTGGATTTGCATAGTGCTATTCTACTAGTCAAGCCCTTTCATTTGATACCCATATTAAGGGAGTTGTGAAAAAATATGTAATTCGCCATTTTGTAGCGGCGGCCATCTTGGATCGATTTTCATCAAATATAGCTAACAACACTCTCGACTAATCCACCTTTCAAACAAAAAAACCGCATTCAAATCGGTCCATCCGTTTGAGCGCCACAGGGGAACAGACAGACACACACACACACACACACACACAGACACGTCAAACTTATAACACCACGTCGTTTTTGCGTCGGGGGTTAAAAATCAATGCGTTTAACAATTTTATTAGCTCGGCGAAGTTTTAAGCCAAGAGTAGATGAAAGTTGTTTCATTTACTCCGGGACGGATATTCAGTCCACGGCCGAAAAAGTTTTCCAACAAAGCCGTTCCAATAAAACTACAAACATTTAGGTATGTGGAAAGATTGGGTGAAATGGTCTTTATAATACATATTAGGATTGATTGCTTGCCTGGCAACGGTAGGCATATTCCCTCTATAAAATAAATGTGAAAAGCTAGAAGTGGTCGATTGAAAATACTTTAGGCGGAATCGGATTAGGATAACCTACCACTACCACCACTACATCCTTTTTTTAGCGTCCCACAACTAGGCACAGGCCTCCTCTCATATGAGGGAGGGATTTTAAGCTTAGACCCGCCACGCTGCTCCAATGCGGATTGGCGGGCTTAAACGACAATTGTCACATGATAGTGATAATAACCGGGACCTAAATCCCTCTCTCTTATGAGAGAGGAGGCCTGTGCCCAGCAGTGGGACGGCTGTAAAAGGCTGTAGTAGTGGTGGTGGTATAATAGCAGCGGGGGTGGTTTTGCGCAAATTAATCGCCTGCTTCTATTCAACGAGTTTTCCAGGCATGCAAAATAACAAGAACGAAAAAGTTTAAAAAAAGTCGACCATACAATCTGTAATTTACATAAAGAGATCTGAATTCTAAGGCAAACTTTTCATCCATTGTTACGTACCTGTACACAGTAGGATTATGTCGAGTTTGCACATTGCGATAACGTTGGTGGAATTCGAGTATCGAAATACAATAACTTCAAAGTAGACTTAAACTGGCTTGTTTTAAGGTTTGAGTTCGTCCATACAATTACAGCCAGCGCGCCCCGAGCACAAATTTTGCAAAATAAAAATCGGAAGTAGTTACCTATTAAATGTACGTCTTTAAAATAAGAGGTTTAAGGTTGGGTATATAGCGTAGTCTGGCTCCACTCAGACTCAAGCCAGAGCTAAAACGGGACATAAATATGCCCCTAACATAAACCTGTCTCGTACGAAGACACACAGAGACATAAGCGAGTACAAAATAGATCTCACCCTTAGATACCTTGTTTACACTGATATTATAGTTTTTTGATATTCGAAATCTAGTAACGTTGTCGAAATGTGAAAACTTGGCATAACCCTACTGAATACTGAAACAAACTTTTCATCGGCGGTTTAACCTATCGTGCACAGATTGCATGATCGTTCTCTCAGAATTCTCCTTCTGACTCTCACTGACTGCCGCGAGAAATTTATCCTCGCGGCAGTCAGTCAGAGCAGACGTGTTGCAAATTTATTTTCTAAATACTATAATAAATTATACGCGATAATAATTCATAAGTTTTGGTACAAATAGACGCAAATTGTGTGAACCGACGACTCACCGTCCAGCAGCACCTTACCCCGCTCCACCTCGGGTAAAAGGAACAGTTGCATTTTTCGTCCTACTTGCACCTGTGTACATCGCCAAGCCGCAACGAACAGCGCGGCGTCATGAGTAATCGACGCTTGCCACAGTCTACGAACAACAGTCAAGCAATCATACCAGTAAGTCAACATTTATCAAATTCACAACCTGAGCTGTCGAAAATAAGTGATGATGAAGGATCTGGTTCCGGAATTCAATCTTCTCTTCGCAAAAGAAAGCGAAGCGTTTGCTGCGATGTTCTATTAGAATTAAATACTTTCCGGACCGAAATTATTTCTTTGCTTGATTCACATCTCAAACTAATGCGTGAAGAGATTTCGACAGTGAAAGGTCAGATCAATGATATCAAAGATTCGATGGATACAATGCTGACAGAGCAAAATAGTATGAAAACTGACATCTTAGAGCTCAAAAAACAAAGCACAGTTACAAAGTCTCAGATATCTACCCTTGAGACTGAAATGAAAAAATTTGAAACTAATTTACCCAATGCCAATATGTGTGATATTTTTGCCAACGAGAAATTAATTAACGAATTACAAGAAAGATCTGACAGGAGCAAAAATATCGTTATTGTGGGATTAGCTGAACAAACCGCCGCTGATAAATTGGCACGCCAAGCTGGTGATATAACTGTTACTCAAGAGACCCTTCAGAGTATAGTTCCCAAAAGTCATAATATTATTAAAAGTTTTCGACTTGGTAAATTTAATCCTAGTAAAACCCGTCCACTAAAAGTCATACTAGAAAGTCCCCAAGAAGTAAAAGAAATCCTACGAAATAGAAATAAACTATCAAATAAAATAAAAATATACTCGGATCAGACCCCCACCCAAAAGAATATAATGAAACAGCTAAGTCAAGAACTAAGCCGTCGTAAGGAAAATGGCGAACAGAATCTAATCATTAAGTATGTTAAAGGCACTCCCAGAATCGTACAAATGCAGGCAAAAAACTGAATTTACTAAATTCTTCAAATATACAGTGTAACTCTGACGAATCCATTACTTACCAGATATGTCACACTTATCAGGACCTTCTTACTTCTAAGTCAAATCTAAACCTGTTTTACGCAAATGTTCGAAGTATATGTAGAAAAGGAAAGTTCGATGAATTGAAATGCATATTGAAATCTGTGGATTGCACGCTTCACGTCATCTTACTAACGGAAACATGGTTAAAATCTAATGACGAAGCTGAATTATTCCAAATCCCAAACTATACACACTATTATAACATTAGAACGGACTCCAGGGGTGGTGGTGTTTCCATATATGTACATAACAACCTTAATCATAGCCCAGACGAAGAAATTTATACAGGTGGTGTCAATTATCTCTGGGTGAATATTGAGAAATGCGCTTTAAAAATAGGCGTTGTTTATAATCCTGGGATTTCAAACATAAATGAATTTCTTGAAGTCTATTCTACGCAACTGGTCCAAAAGAAACGAGCCATAGTATTTGGTGACTTCAACATCAACCTACTCACAAAAGATCGTTATAGCAAACGCTACCGTGATACTTTACGGGAATCTGGTTTTCAAATTATCAACAAAATTAACGAAGAATACTGCACGCGCGAAACATCCTCTACAAAAACTATCATTGATCACGTGTGCACAAACATAAAAGATAAGGAATTTCATATGGGCATTATTGATTCTCCTATGTCTGACCACAAACAAATTTATTTAAAAATGAAGAGATATAAGCCTCCGAAAAAGAAATACACAAAATATGAAGCAGTTAATTATGAAAAACTTTATACATATATTGAAAACACAAAACACCCTTTGAACAGTTATACAGACCTAGAAAAATACATACAAAGTGCAATAAATGAAACTAAAGTTACAAAGACGAAAATATTAAATTTACCTCGCAAAGATTGGATATGTAAAGATATCATTACTAACATCAAGAAAAGAAATGAAATTTGGTATAAATTGAAGATGAATCCAAACAGTGATGAACTTAAACAAAATTTTACTATAGAGAGAAAGAGTACAGCTGAAAAGATAAGAAATACCAAAGGCAAATATTATTACGACGAATTTATAAGACATTTAAGAGAGCCAAAGAAAATGTGGAACTTAGTAAACACACTTTCAAATAATAGAATAAAACAAGACGGCGTTCCCCCAAAACTTCTAACGAAGTCGGGTCCTCTTACTGATGGCAACGAAATTTGTGAGAGGTTTAATGAGTTCTTTTCTACCATTGGTTCGACTCTTGCTAGTGCCATTTCCAAACAACAGGATAACACATCCACATCGTCAGATTTTCAAACTCACACTAACGAATTTAATGCATTTGCACAATGTGAAGTTGATGAAATTTACAAAATAATTAATAGCCTTGATCCAAATTGTAGTACAGGAATTGACGGCATAAACACGAAAGCTATAAAATGCATTAGTAAACTCATAGGGAACGAATTAACTAACTGTATCAACGGACACTTTGCTAATGGAACTTTTCCAGATGAATTAAAAATAGCCAAAATAACTCCAATTCATAAGTCTGGTGCAAAAACAGACCCCAACAACTACCGCCCAATCTCGGTACTACCAGTTATATCCAAAATTTTTGAAAAGGTTATTTACACCCGACTAGACAAATATCTTAGTTCTATAAACTTTCTTTATAAAAGACAGTATGGGTTTCGGTCACAATCCAATACTCTTTCAGCCACAATTGACCTCATAACAAAATTGCACACTAATATAGATCAGAAAAATATTGCATTGGGCATATTTATCGACCTGAAGAAAGCCTTTGATACAGTTAGCCATTCAATACTATTGCATAAGCTCAAAGACATAGGCATATCAGGGGAAGCGTATAAAACACTTGAGTCATATTTGAATAATAGACATCAAATTGTAAAAATTGGACAGTATCAAAGTAAACCATGTCGTTCCTCTGAATTTGGTGTGCCACAAGGATCAATACTAGGACCACTACTGTTTCTTATTTATATAAATTCCATACACAAAATCAAACTACATGGTCACTTGTCTCTCTATGCCGACGATACTTGTCTTTTCTATTTTGGCAATTCTATAAGTAACATAATAAATCAAGCACAACAAGATCTGGATATACTATCAACTTGGTTTGAGCAAAATTTACTTACTATTAATGTTTCCAAAACCAGCTACATCATTTTTAAAAGTAAAAATAAAAAAATACCTCCTCATCCCCCATTACTAATCAACAACCAAATATTAGAACAAAAACAGTCTGAAAAGTATCTTGGGCTAAGGCTGGACAGTGACTTGAGTTGGAAGACGCAAATTAAATATATTAAAAATAAGCTTTCCACCCTAATGGGATCCCTGCGTAATATAATCCATTGCTTGCCTCGTCGAGTGCGCCAAATAATATACAACTCCTTAGTTAAACCACACCTGTTGTACTTAATCGAAGTTTGGGGATTTGCACCAAAAACTAACCTGAAAGATCTACAGATTGCACAAAGTAAAATAATCAAAATGTTATTTAATTATGACTACCTAACACCTACAGTTAAATTATATAAAGATACAAAACTAATGAACATTAAACAGCTCCATTCATATTACACTTGCATATTAATAAGAAAAATTCTCAACAAATCCATTCACACACACATTACTTTCACCAAAAAACACCAAGTGCAAAGTCGAATCAGTCGTAGAGGAGATCATGTTTTACTTCCACGAATACGTACACGTCAAGGAGGAAGAAATATACAATTTGAAGGAGTACAAGTGTATAATAAATTACCCAAGGAAGTGAAGAATGCGAACTCGTTTAACATATTTAAAAACAAACTCAAAAAACATATACTTCACGATATAAATTTATTCAAATAAACCTCCTGGATTACTGATATTTGCTACACTGTGACGACGATCTCGCATTCTCAAACGGAGTGAATTTTTGTGAGGGTAGATTAATAGAACTGAAATTGTATTTTGCATCTGACTGCTGCAAAAAAAAAAAAATCTATATTCTAATTAGATATTAAGTTTCTCTGTAAGTGAATTTTGTAAATAATTCGTTGAGAAATAAAATTCTTTAACCCGATTCATCTTTCACCGCGTCCCTCGGGAAATGCGTGAAAACCTTCTAGGTAAATTGACGAGGAATACGACTCGCTCTCCTGTGAGAATACATTTATGTAATCAAGAACCGTGTAGTGAAAAGAGAAATTTTAATTTTGTTTTACATCAAAATTATTTTTGAAGAAACCGACCTCATATGCCTTTACAAAGTATTTACAAGTTATACTTATTTTAGAAAAAATTAAACCGACTTCGGTCCAGCAATTTCAGAGAAATCTGTGTATGTGGGTACCTACATTTATGCTTGGAACTTCGTACATAAGAATGATAACTAGGTGTTGTATATATGTATATACTAAAACCTTCCTGAAAGAAGGTACCTACGTATATTACGATAGTCACAAATTCATCAAAATCGGTTTATTGGTTTTTGAAATAATCGTGAACATACATAAATACGGGAACTACTTTTTTGAAGTTTACTTTACATTTGCAAATATATCTTTATTTAATTACGTAAGCTACTTACAAGTATGTGAGTAAAACTTACACTTACACAGTTTTACTACGTAAAAGAGCTATAAACCTTAATTGGAATTGTGGGCGATTTTAGCTCGTGAACGAAGGGTCAGATGAATCAAAGATTTATAAAGTTAATTTCGTAAGCTACTTACGTCAGTAAAATTTACAGGTGTAAGACCGGCGTCACTCGAGATTTTGGACAGGTTTAGCTCGTAAAAGGTTAAGAAGAGCCAGCGATATGAATCAAAGATATAAAGCTAATTTCGTAAGCTATTTACTTGAGTAAAACTAAGGGTCCGTTCAGATAGACCGGCGCGGAGAGCAGAGCAAATTTTAATCGCATTTAAAAAGAATCTTAAGACATTGAAATAAGCTTTATTTTTACATTTTATCTCTTTTATGATAAGAGGATGCTCGAGGATGCTCCCAATACGCTCGGTGTGGACGAGCAGCCGCTCGGCTGCTCGTCCACACCCAGCAGCCGAGCTCAGAGCACGAGCATGGATCGGCCAGTCGGCTGATCCATGCTCGTGCTCTTTCGCGCTCGAGCATCCGAGCGGCTCCGTTCGCGTGCTCTTTTGAGCTCGCGCAGGCGACCGTAGACCGAATTGCTCTGCCGTCCGGCCCAAGAGCGTACGCTCGGCTCCGAACGCATGCGCGCGTGTCCGTTCACACAGACCGACGCGGCGTGGAGAGCGGAACGGTCTGTGTGAAAAAAAAAAATGCTCTCCGATGCTCTACGCGCCGGTCTATCTGAAGGGTCCGTTACAGGTATGAAGCACGCTTTTCTTGAGATTATGGGTCTTTTTAGCTCGTAAACTGTTAAGAAAGGCCAGCGAGATCAAATTAATTTATAAAGATATATAAAGCTTCGTAAGTTACTTACCTACTTACATCAGTAAACTTACAGGTGTGAGTCCCGCGTTTCTTGAGATTGTAGGTCTTTTTAGCTCGTGAACTGTTAAGAAGGGCCAGCGAGATGAATAAAAGATGTCACGTTTTCCGGCCAGACAATGCTTCGCAGCATCCCATTATCCCAGGGTCTTTGTCCTGTCTATTTCTTTTTGTCATAGAAAACTGTATTTTACAGGATGGCCTAGTTTTCTGCAGTTCTATACCTATATTACTTTTTATATGAAAGATACTTTGATCAATAATGTGCAACATGTGCAAGATATTCAAGATCAAATGGATAGTCCCATACAAAAATTCAACCAACGAGAAATAATCAAAAATACCTTCAAAATTCCGTCAAAATCGTTTCAGTTGTTCCGAAGATTAGCCCGTACAAGCAGACAAACAAAAAATGTAAAAACATGTGTTTAGGTTATGTTATCGTTCACGTTAGAATTTCAAAATCACAGACAGATACTTAAACTTTATTTATTCTTATTTAAGACGAGCGGATACCCGCGACTTCGTTCGCGTGGATATTGATTTTAATAATCCCGTGGGAATCATTTTGTTTTTCCTAAGCTCCTTTGAGCTTATACCTTGCTAAAAACTATAAAAAGTTCACTGGCGGATGTTTAGATACATCAAAATGTAAACATCCGCTAGTGAAAGTCCCATCAAAATCGGTCCAGCCTTGCAGAGATTAGCCAGTAGTCTTTAAAGTATCTACTTTCTAACAAAAAAAGAATGAATGAAATCGGACCACCCGTTAACAAATTACAGCTAAGTACACATTTTGCCTTTCATCCCCTCTCCCAAGGGAACCGTGCTGAATTTCGGGATAAAAGGTATCCTATATGTTACTCCATAGTATGAACTTAAATCATGCTGAGTTTCATTTCAATCCATTCAGTAGTTTTTACGTGATGCGCGCACAAACATACAGACAAACAGACAAACAGATAAACAGACAAACAGATAAACAGACAAACAGACAAACAGACAAACAGACAAACAGACAAACAGACAAAAATTTCAAAAATAGCTTTTTTACGTTCTATTACTTATCCCTAACATCCCCTAGTTATTATTTTGCAAAAATCTTCAATGTACAGACACGGCAATTCTACGATTTTATTATATGTATAGATAAATTAATATAAGTAAAAACTTTTTTATATAAAAACAGACTAAAAATAACTTTTATTAGCGATTTTTTAGATATACCTACTTACCTTTAATTATAAGAATATGTTTTTGTACCACATGACTCGTCAGCCCCTTAATAACTTAACCTAAACAAAATAAACTGATATATGAGTGAATATCAAAAAAATTGTACATAAGAAGAAAGCTCAGTGTCTTCATTACTAATACGACGGTAAAAAGTTCTGAAGTGAATAAACACGCCGTATTTTTTATAAAGCGTTACAATGATTCATGCTTTGTTAAATAAATACCAAATCAACTAATTCAGACTGAAGAAAAACATTAAAAATCATATTGAATAACATAGAGTATTTTTCTGCCATACAAAAAAAAAGTGTCTCTACGTGCCAATTTTAAAAGAAAAAATTAACACTCCTTATTAATCAACCTAACAAAGATTATTTTAATTCCGTATAATTGGAAAACGATCACTGCGCATAAAAAACCATTTCATTTCTTTAGAAACGTTATAATAAATCATAAAACTGAAGTAAAAATGATGTCTCCATATTTCGTTGCTTTGTGTGACGACCCTTGTGTGACGAAATTATGTATCCTATGTCCATATTTTGAACGCATCCGTATCGTTTTTTCATTTGGCAACATTCGATTCAAATACCAACCTTCAAAACAAAACGACAGCCATCTTACTTTTGATGTAATTCGAGTTGTGACTTGATAATACTATTTTGTCAATTTATAAATATATACTTGTGTGACGCAAAAGTTCAGGTAAGTTAAATGATTTTATTGCAGACATAATATCATATGATACTATTTGTAATAAGCAAATCGCGCAAAAGACAAGAATTTTAAAAATCTTTTTACTTTGTTTGTACGCATGGTTTGTTGTTTTGTTATGGCTATATTTTGCTTCCATTGTGAGACATTGGGTGACGTCACTCAAAAATAAAGGGTGCACACACATTGACAATTTTTTTTTTGTTTTAAAATGTCCGTAATAAATAGTAAATAATATTTTATGGAAAGATATATATTGGAAGGTTCCCGATACATGTTCTGTTTCTGGAAAAAGTTGACGTCCACTTTGTGGTTTTTGTATAAACTTAGACTATTCTGTTTTTTCCTATAATATTATATACTATAATAATATAATAACTACAAACAAATAAAAGAATCATGCATATGTATAGCTTGAATTGTGAGAATAGCTATAGATTCAATAGATTCAAACTACATAGGTATGCATCCCATGGTAAAAAAGCTGGGAAATAAGGAAATTCCGTTAAACTAACTCTAAAAGGCGCTACTTTGCTTTTCATAATATGTCCATGATAATGAGGAAGTTTTCTGATGTTGAAAATATCATATTTAATACAATGGAATTAAAATATAGATTAAAAGTAATAGACGAGTGAAAAAAAATTGAAATCCACCAATAAATGACGAAGAAATTAATTATTTAAGTTTACGCAAAATGATTGCTGCCTCTCACTCGAGTATGACGTCACCACGTCTATTCGGAGGTATATTTTCCATGTAAATTTACTTGTTGTACCGATTTCTCCGAGATTACTGAACCGATTTGCGTGATTATTTTAATCGATAGCTGAGGATGTTTTCAAAATGGCCCCATAGATTATTTAGAAACAAAAAGATAAATACAATTTTCGAAAAAATATATGGGACCATTTTGCAAAAATCCTCAGATTAAAAAAAGAATAAAGCAAATCGGCTCAGTAATCTCGAAGAAATTGGTAAAACAAGTAAATTTACATAGAAAAGATATCTTGGAACCAAGGGGATGACGTCAAAGGGGATTTTTGTTTTATTTTACTGAAATTTTTATAATTAATTAAAAAAAAAATTTGGAAACTTGTGCATTCTGTAATCTTTTGCCTGAAGATAACAATTATTTCATTTAGGTGAAAAAATTATTTATAGGTATTTACGTGGTAGAACCAAAGTTATAATTTGTGCTTACAGATAATAGTATACAATGGCTCCTTTGACTGGAGCAGAGAGACAACGACGATATCGGCAAAAGTTGAGCCAGAAAAATCCTGAGAAACTGCTGCAGCAAAAAAGAGAAAATTTAGAAAGAACAAAGAAAAAATATAAAAAAATAAGCGAACTGAGTGATGTCGAACAGAAGTTACAACGAGAAAAGTGGAGAAAAGAAAAACAAAGTTGTGAGAAAATTGATAATGAAAAGTCAAAACATAAGACAGAAAAATGTAAACAGCGCATGTATATTCTTAAATTAAAAAAGGAAAATTTAAATTTAAAATCTTATGTGGCTCTATTAGTCAAAAAAACAAAGACGCTTAGCAAGAAAAATAGCAGATATAAGAAAAAAATAAAACAGCTGACACAAAAAATAATAATGTTGAATAGCAGGGAACAAGAAGAGATAAAATCAAGCGAAATGTTTAAAGAGAACAAGGATAGTCCTTATTCTAAAACAGAAAAAATTATGAAGGTTGCCAAAATTTCGACCCCGGAGAAGAACATAGTAAAGAAGATATTGTTTGAAAATCTTATAATAAAAGAATCATTACAAAATCAATATTTTCAAGCAACAAATAATTCCGAACGAGACATACTAAAGAAAATAGTGAACAATGATATGACAGCAAAATATCAAATGAAATCAAAGTTAAGTGCATACGTAGGACTAAAAGGAAGATTAAGGATGAGACAAAAATTGAATAATTATAAAATGAAACGTTTGCAAGAACTCACAGCCTTTTATGAAAGAGATGATAATAGCCGTGCTACAGCTGGGAAAAGAGATTACAGAACATTACACAAAACAAGAAAACAAGTACGATACTTATTGGATACTGTAAAAAAATTACACAAGAAGTATAAAAATGAAGGGGGAAAGCTATCCTATACCACATTTAATCGCTACAAGCCGTTTTATGTCTTAAGCCCCAAAATAGTAGACAGAAATACTTGTGCATGCGTTAAACATGCGAATCTAACTTATATGGCCAGAAAATTGAAGCAATTACGTTTATTAAAAACGGATAATCTAACTGAGCTGGTGTCAACAATAGCATGTAATATAAATGATAAGAAATGCATGTACAATGAATGTTATACTTGCTCTTCCAAAAGTCTTGAATTTGATTTGTCACAATTGAATCTAACAGATTTAGTGTCATGGAGTATGTGGGTTACAAAACAATTCAAATATTCAAAAAAAACCGCCAATCAACAAAGTGAAGAGAAAATTACAAAAAGGACATTTAAGGAAGAAACTACAGGATCAGTACAAACACTTTTGCAGACATTTTGTACTCAGTTACAGCTGTTTAAGAAGCATCATTTCAACATAATGCACCAGTTTAAGATGTACACAAAATGTAAGAATAAACTCACTGAAAGCGACATTGTTGTTCATTGTGACTTCTCTGAGAATTATATCTGTAAGTTCACAGAAGAAGTACAGGCAATGCACTTTGGTGCTTCCAAGAGACAGATAACTTTACACACCGGTGTTATTTATGCCAAAAACGAAGATGGATCACAAATTTTATCTTTTTGTTCGATATCGCAAAATAACAATCATACACCTGGCGCTATTTGGGCTCATCTTGCCCCTGTTTTGAAATTCGCAAAAGAAAAATTTCCTGCTGTTAGGACAATACACTTTTTTACAGATGGGCCCACCAGCCAATACCGTCAAAAAAAAAATTTTTATATGATGAATACAGCTATTACTCAGTTAGGTTTTGAAAAAGCGACTTGGTCGTTCTTTGAAGCTTCTCACGGGAAAGGAGCAGCTGACGGTGTTGGAGGAGCAACGAAGAGAAATTTAGACAGATATGTCGTACACGGCCATGACATTCCAGATGCTAAGGCAGCCTATAACGCCTTAGTAAAGAATAACGCATCGAAAATCAACTATTTTCTAGTACCTGATGAGGACATAGATATATCAATAAAAATGTTAGACGCAATATCCAACAACCTGATTGCCGTTCCACAAACCATGTCTATTCATCAAGTTACTTCGACGCCAAATACTCAAATAATAAAATTCAGAAAATTAAGCTGCTTTTGTGGCGACGATTTTGGTTTTTGTGATTGCTATAATTTAACTGTACATAATTTAAATCAAAAAAGAAAAATGACTAATAAAGAATCAAAGAGTATTAAAAGAAGACGTTTGAATCCTCCATTAACAAACATTAACTTGGAGACGGAAAATGAAGAAGACAGAAGGCAGAACGAAACAGCTAAAAAATTTGAAAAAAACAAGGAAACTGATGACATTGAATTTAAACAAAATGATATTGCTGAGTTTCAGGAAAAAATAGAAGAAACAAAAACAGAAAGCTGTGATAATTCATACTTATTATATACTGTTAATGAGAGTGTCCTAGTAAGGTATTTTGAAAAAAATAAGTGGACTTATTATGTTGGATTTATAGAGAGGCTGGAAAATAAGAATCTTACGACGTTTTATACTATAAAATTTTTAAAGACTGTTAGAAAGCCCACACTTAAATTTATTTTTCCAACGAAAGATGATAAAGACACAGTTCCAAATATAAATATAGTAAAAAAAATAGATTTAAAGTTAAAGTCAAAGAAATACATGCTTTGCGAAGAATGTGATTCTGTTTATTTTATTTAATTTACGGATTATTACGGGATTTGTTTTGTTTTTAGAATAAAAATTTTGTTTGCTATTTTATATATTTTTTTTGTTTTTAATTATTATTTCTTCAAATACTTATTTTTAATGCAGATGTCTATTCGAATAAGTAACAAGAAGTACCATTATTAGTTTTGTTTTTATTGTTTAATTAATTTTTCGATTGTTTGTTTTTGAGTAAAAACGCATTTTTTAAATAGAACCTTCCTATATTGAAAGTCGTTGTATTTTAAATGTTTTATTAAGTTTTCCTAATATTATAATACCTAATAAACTTATATACCTATAATATTATAAGAATATTTTTGTAACTATTTTGCAATTGTTTATTTTCTGAAATACCTACTTACCTACCCTACTTACTACTATTAACTACTATTAAACATGTGTAAAAGAAAAGACTTGGACGCAGCTAGTTTTGAACCATTTTATTAACACAAGTATTTTAATAACAACTGTAAAGCCTTAAAGTGAGTACAACCGTCTCTTAGTCTAGATGAAAATTGAAGGTCGTGTCCTCTATCGTCCACGGCACGGCACTTTGTGACACGGCAACTTTTGACGTTGTAACTGTTGTAAGTGATGTCATGCCCACACAAAATACGCAAATGAGTGCAGGCTATTAATTATTGCAGAATAATTGCCAGGCGCGTACAACATGTAAAGTTAATCTTTCTAGTATGCGTCAAATGTTAGTTTGTATAAACGCACCTTTATATTCTTTTGTGTGACATATATTGCTCTGTGTTACAGAAATTCAAATATTCCATTGTGTTTCTTTTGTGTGATGTACAATTTTTTTGATATTCACTCATATATTCGAAATAGTTTACGAAAGTCTATTTTAGTAGTTACCTATTTAGAGTACGTTTAAAGCTCAGTCCTGACTAATTACTAAACTAAACTATTTTAACATACAGAAGGGCTTGCGACGTGAAAGCACTAAATCTTTCAACACATTACTCGTACGCTCTAAACTGAAACGAAGCAGAGAATTTAGAATAGAGTATCAGCTAATAGTATACAATATATTAACCTATTTAGCAGCTTATATTGTATATCACGTAATAATGGATATTTATTTGATGCCTCCCTTGAATTAATACTTAGTTCTTAATTGCGGACGTATTAAAATAAATAATTTATGGTCGAGAATTTTTAACTATTTCATGATTTTAGATAGGTAACTTTTATCCTGGAAAAAACAAATAAAATAGTTCTCACAGGATTTAAAAAACCTAAATCCACTCGGCCGTAGTCACCGGCATCATCTAGTTCTAGTAGGTACTTAATCATACTAATATTGGATAGGCGAAAGTTTGTGTGTGTGTGTTTTTGTTACTCTTTAACGCCGCAACTACTGAACCGATTTGGCTGATATTTGAAACAGAGATAGGTTATGCCCTGACTTGACACATACCTAGGCTACTTTTTATCCTAGAAAAATCCACAGATCCCACGGGATTTTGAAAAAACCGAAACGGGCAGCAGTTAGTAAAAAAATATTTTTAACAAGAAATATTGTTTTACAATGAATATAAAATTATTTTGCTATAATCCGCTAACAGTGACAAATTTGTAGGCACAACACCACACAATCTTGTAGGCACAACACCACACAATCTTGTAGGCACAACACCACACAAATTCACCACAAAACAAACTCGACGGGGAATTTAGGGGGCGTGGCCAGAGAGAAAGAGAAAGGAGGGTAGATGACTAAGCGGGGATAGTATATATAAGACCGCTCATTCGACACGAACTCACTTTGCAATCGTCCGTTGTGAAGTCGACATCTCCTGAAGATGCTCCGGTGTCGGAGCGAAACGATCGTCGAGTTTGTTTTGTGGTGAATTTGTGTGGTGTTGTGCCTACAAGATTGTGTGGTGTTGTGCCTACAAGATTGTGTGGTGTTGTGCCTACAAATTTGTCACTGTTAGCGGATTATAGCAAAATAATTTTATATTCATTGTATATCATGGAATTCCGCAAAGTAACGCCTGCTTCCATTCAACAGAAATATTGTTGTTATTAGTTTCTAAGCTGTTGTACAAAATAATTGTAAACTAACGCCCGTCTACATTGCTTTAAATTGTTACTTTAACATAACTTATTAGATATATTACTGCCGAAAACTGTTATAAAAATAAAACTATATTATTTTGTTATTTTTCATTTGCAAATTCCAAGTTGACGGAAACTCAATGTTATAAGTTTATAACAACAAACACTAATGACATCTTAGCAACTTTCAATGTTCAGTGTGTGTAGTCTGTATCCAGCTTATAGTGTGACGTCACAGCCCCATTGGGTATAGTTTATCGTCGATTCATTGCACATACGTAACTCGTTACGAGTTCAATGCCAGCCCAATCATGTTTCAGAAAATTGCCTACATACTTACCCGTGTGTTACTAACGTCTTTATTTGTTTTGCTCTTGCCTTTTATGATCTGTGTTCAGGGCATAATAGTAGGGGAGCCGATGAAAAAATGAGGGAAAAACGATGGTCAGAAATACTCAGAAACGTCAGATTAAGGTATGGTGGGTTAACTACGAGCTAATAAAAGTATTAGGTATATTTAGAACCAGACTATTTGAACGTAACGTACGAGAATGCGGGTGTTACAAAGCTGCAAAAAAACGTTATCTTGAAACATTGGTTGAATTTTTTTCTATTTTGAAGGAAATTATGCAAAAATAGCAAAAAGATATAATCACCGATTTCCGCAAGCTGAAGTAATAAAAATCGTCTATGAAGATGAGAGCAGTGCAGCTAGACGCTTTCCTCACCACTGAAAGGGGAAATTAAAAAATACGACTGCCCTGCTGCCCCTTTATTTTTTATCAATGATATTTTTTGTGAATAACTGGACTTTGAACTATTATGTTAGGTAGGTATATCTTTTTGTAATCTACTCCTCATTTTCTAGATGAGAATGATTATGAACTTAATCTGATTTTCGATTTTTTTTCAACTTTAGTCTTTAATGCGGGACCATGGTCACCCCATATTTTTTTTTAAACTTAACTAGCTGTCACCCAGAATAGGCTAAGGATGCTAACGATACCTTATTTATCAAAATTGGTTCAGGCGTATAGAAGTTATGGTGGAATATACAAACTCACATAGGTACATACATGAACCCTGTAAACATTAAACCTACATACTAACTTTTTCAGGCAGTCGTATAAAAATACATTACTAAATAGTCTGATTTTTAATTCGGTGGAATTTAAACTGTTATCATTTGAAAATAGAATGAGTTATTTGTATGAAAAACAGGGTTACCACCTGAAGTTCGATTTTACCCCAAACTAAAGTAGGTACTTGAAGTACCTATCTATCAGGCATTTGTCTACATGAAGCGATTGATTTATTGTTATATGTAAGTCTTGAATTTATTATCTTTTTTGAGGGAACTGTTTTATCTCTGGTCACATTAAGAAACGTCAGAATTCCACGGAATTAAAAATCAGAGTATAGTTGTTTGTCGGAAATTCTCCGTCCATTTGCAAAAAAAGCTTAATCTCTCCGATCGGCCCGACTTTGATCTCGCTGTACGGCCGATAAGCCCCGGTGAAACAGTCCGCCTTAACCGTAAAACGCCGACATAAAACCATGATTTATAACTGCGTTATTCATTTTATACGACGTTTTAATACGGAAAAAAGCGAAATGGATTAGTTTATACTCGTATATAGGTAGGTATAGCACTTTTATTTAAAACATGGGATTTAAAACATGTTTCTTCGTACAAACTTTACCACTCTTTTTTTCACCCTCCATTCGTATAAAACCTCCTTGCTTATAAAAATAAGTAGTTACTTACTTAGTATAAAGTAAAAATATTTCTAACAATCTTGAAATTCATTCTTAAGACAAATTCATTCTTTATTTGTAATCAAAAGTCAAAATACCAATTTTCATGGACAAAATGAAAATGACGGACTTTCATAAACATTTTTATCCCATTTTTAAAGGCGCGGAATTTTCAGACTTAGAGTCAAAATTTCAACTTTGTAACGCCTAGATCTCTCTCCGGTCGTGTCAGATCGAACTATGAGAGTGAGGAAATAGAGGATGCACCTGCGTCTGCGCGTACATTTATGTACTTTAACCACATGAGTAGATATCCCTACAGAGGGGAACTTCTTAACAACGTCCAAAATTTATACCTATTCTCATAGGGTTGTCACCTGTTGCATGTGAACTTAAAAATATTGTTAACTGTACAATGGTTAGACGTTTTTGTCTAAATAAAACACTTAAGTAAGTCTAATTTTTTATATAATTTACACTATTTTACACAATCTCTAAACTCTCACCAAACACTTTATTCTCAGTATTAATTTAATGCGCACGACCCACACTTGTCGTTTGCCTCCCAACTGAGCCCCAGCGAAGCGTCCGTGAACCGTTGGTGAGAGCTCATGTGTGCGTGAGGTGCGCTGTGTGCGTACCGACAGCGGGCTGCTTGTATGAAGTCTCCTCTCTGTGGGGATATCTACTCATGTGCTTTAACTATGTCCTGTGTAGTTGGCTAGTTTCCGTTTTAGATTGACCAAAGTTCGTTTAGGAGAATTTTATTATAACATAGTTACACATAGGAAATTTACACACACTGGGTGTGGGGGTGTGCGGAAGTGGTTTCATTATTCATTATAACAATAATCATTTGATCGGCGTGTGTTTACGATGATTGCATACACCTTTCAGTTTTGGCATCTCGATTAGCGAATTTCTCAGTATTCCGACGTAGATAATAAATAATATTCAATGCAATATGTATAATACATAGTACTTGTTTATTGTTATTGGTTACCAGCTTCTGTCCGCGGCTTCGCCCGCGTGAATTTCGGTTTTCACAAATGTCGAGGGAACCGTGGATTTCCGGTTCCCGTTCCCGCTCCATTTTCCGACCTTTATACCTACTTTCAAGGAATTTTGCTATAATAATCTACCGTAAACTAGGTACCGTGGTAACTGTAGATTTTCCAGGATAAAAAGATAGCCTAGAAAAGAAAAGCCTAAAGAAGAGATAAGACGATAGCGTATGTGTCAGGGCATAATCTATCTCCATTCAAAATTTCAGCCAAACCGGTTAAGTGGTTGCGGCTTTAAAGAGTAAAAAACAAACACACATACATACACACACACACACACACATACAAATTTTCGCCTTTATAATATTAGTGTGATGTATATAGTGCGGATGAGCTGTAAAACACGGGCACTTTAAATTTTTCTAATCACGTTTGTCGGAAGATGTACTTAACTCAAATAAACTTAAATTTCCTGTCAACCCGTCAGCTAATAGTCTGTCGGATGGGAAATGTTTCCGAGATAATTGCACGCTTTTTTAAACGTCTTGACATGTGTGTATTTTTACTAATGTAATTTTTCATCTACACGTACTCTGACTACTCAGATTTGAACAGTTTAGACCCGCCACGCTGCTCCAATGCGGTTTAACGGGCTTTAACGACTATTGTCACATGATAGTGATAATAATTGGGACCGACTGCTTAACGTGCTCTCGAAGGCAAGGGGGTAAAACACCGCCAACTACCAACTCCGGGTTGGCACTGAGAATTTCTGGACAGAAAAACCCAATACCTACCTAACAATTATTTGCCCGGCCCGGGAATCGAACCCAGGACCTCGTAGTCTGCAGTCGAATATACTAACCACTAGACCAACGAGGCAGTTGGCAAACTATGGATTGGCTTTTATAAATATGACCTTTAGTTAACCCATCTGATAAATAGGTTCAAAAACAGCCTCGTTACTAATACAATCTCATCGGATGCTAAGTGATGATGCAGTCTAAGATGGTATGCGCTAATACAAGATCTAACGATATATCTATGTTTGGTTTCTACATAGCCACCATGTTGGCCTTTTTAAGGTCCCACTGCTGGGCATAACATCTCATAGAGAAGGTATATAAAATGACTGCCTCTTCTCTGATAGTAGGATTTTACAGCTTAAGCCCACGCTGCTCCAATGCAGGTTGGCGGTATTTAACTAGGCGGTATAATAACCAGGCCCGACACCTTAACGTGCTCTACAAGGCACGGGGTGAAACACCACCAACTACCATCTCCGGGCTGACACTGAAAATTTCTAAAGAAACCAATAATTTTTGGGCTCATCCCGGGCATCGAATCCAGAACCTCGTGATCCGTAGTCGACCATGCTCACCACTAGACTTAAGTATAGCTATTGGCTAGTATCTATCAGACAGACAGAGATTTAAACAAGCTTTCCTGCTAGCACCGACTCACTTAATCCTAATAATATATGATTTTTCTAAATAATTAAAATTAGAAAGAGAGGGTAGTTTTAAAAATAAGGCGGATACGTTGGCCAACAACTGACGAATCGGGCAGTATCGTAGATATTAATTTGTGTCGGGCAGTCTCTCTTGAGCACGCATCAGGTGCGGTCGTGTCTGTGTTAAATATTGCAATTACTGAGTTGTTGTTAGTGGAAGTTTACTTACATTGGTATGTCGATTCGGTTCAGTGAAGTGTGGAGAGAGGGTGTGGTGCTGTTGGTTGTAGGGTGAGTGATTTGGTGTCTATTCTAGTTTTGGTGTGGTAAGTTATTATGTTGGTTTGCCCTGTTGCCCTCTGAAGTTGGTTACAAGGTCGATGTCGTCAGATTAGGCTGGTGTGGAATGGACGGCTATAAGGGGATTGGTTGGAGGCCGTAAGTTAGGTTAGGTTAGTTCCACGTGGATATTATTATACCACGAGTTGGTTAAAGCTACGAAAAAGACATCTTTTTCATTTTTCAATACTTCTCAATCTTGACCTACTTTTTACCCGACTGGGTTATGTGTTTCACCTGTGTGTATGTATGTCCATTCCTATGTCCGCGTGTAACTAATAAACGGCTCAACGGATTTTGATAAATGATACGTCATTAGATTTGTCTTCATGACGCGAGTGTTATAGGGTACCTAAATTAAAAAAAAAATTAAAATGGCGGACTTTATGCGCTTTAATGTGCGAGCTGAAAAAAAATTTTTTCCTCAAGACCCTCGAGTGGGGTATCAAAATGAAGGGATTTAAAAGGCAAATACAAAAATGTATACAATTATATATTTGAAAATAAGTTGGAGTGATAAATCACAGAAAATGACTGTTTCCTATGTCAGTTCGTAACTACTCAACGACTCAACTTATTTTGATAAATGATACGTCATTAGATTTGTCTTAACAGCGCAAATGTTACTGTGTACATAAAATTAATAAAAATTCTAAATGGCGGATTTTATGCACTTTAATGTGCGAGCTGAAAAAAATTTTTTTCCTCAAGACCCTCGAGTGGGGTATCAAAATAAAGGGCTTTAAAATGCAAATACGAAAATATATACAATCTATGTGTTTGTAATCAGTTTGGAGTGACAAATCATAGAAAACAAAATAAATAACAATACACTGTGAGTAAATTGGTGGTAATTTATTTAAGATCCCTTCCCACTCCACTCTACCACATTCCACATAATCCCCCCTACACCTCCCCCCTTCCCATCAATTATTGTAACACTAATAATTTAACCTTAAATCGCCAAACACTAAAATAATACAATAATATTATGAAGGACCTTATTAAAGTTTCTAGTGTTCAACAGATGGCGCTAATAGTGGTCTTAAACGCGCTATTACCTACACGCGGAGTGACACAGGCCTGTTGTAAAAATATGCATCTAAAAATTTTTCATAGTTTTGCACTAAAAACCAAGAAATAAATTACGTAATTAAAAAAACTAAAAACCCGACTGCGTAAAACAAACTAGTTCTGGTAACTGAAAAGCAAAAAACAAGCTTTGTACTTTATAAACTAGAATTTGATAAGATCATAAACATAATTAATGTTAGAAAATGTATGGCAGGCGGGGGCATTACTTAGCCAACTACTCAGGACTATTAGTTCGCCCCCGCATGCCATACATTTTCTAACATTAATTATGTTTATGATCTTATCAAATTCTAGTTTATAAAGTACAAAGCTTGTTTTTTGCTTTTCAGTTACCAGAACTAGTTTGTTTTACGCAGTCGGGTTTTTAGTTTTTTTAATTACGTAATTTTTGTACGCTAAGAAGATTAAACTACATAATTAACACCTAAATAGCGATGAAATGAGTACCAAGGCCGCCAGATACGGCACTGTGTTTATTTGATTTCTTGAAACGGTTTCCTGTTTATAGTAGGACCTACCTACTACTGGAAATGAAAATCGCCATTTTATTTACTTCGCGTAAACTTATGGCGGACGCAGTGTGTATGATCTCTCATAGGAATGTTGGACAGTAAGGCTGTCGTTTTATGTTTTTACCTCGAAAAATAAAAATTCAAATTTTTGAAGTGAAACTTCTTTAGGATCGTTGTGCATTTGATGAAACGAAAAAGCGACACCTTTTTAGCCTGTAAAGTCAAGGCCAGCAAGTCAAAGATAAGGTTAAGGTGAAGGTTACTTTCTGAACACTGAAGTTTCATTTCTGCCGTGTGTAAATTGCACAATATACCTACACACATTTTTTCTTCTTCAAAAAACCAACTTCAAACGCCACTGCAGAGTACAAAAATAAACGTAGGTACATATTGTGTTGACATCGAGCAGATAAGAAGAAACGACGAAACCGATGAATAAAAAAATATCACATAAATTCGATTCGAAAAAAAAAAAATCATATAAATTCGAACGATTCCAAAATCTTCGGATCGATTTGAGAATTTAAAGATCAAAATTGCCTCTGATTCAGTACGGTGAGGAACGGCCGAACGACAACGGCCGAACTACCGACAAAGCTATGCCGCCAAGCGATTTAGCGTTCCGGGACGACATACTCGTAGAAGACGATCACGTAGCCGTAGGTACGACAAAAGCGCAAAACGTGAGGTTTGAACCGTCGTTCTCTCAGGTCTGATCTTTTGTATGACGGTTTTCAGCCCGCGCCCTGATCGTTGTACCTACTATTGAGGCTCAAAATCATACCTACAGTATAGGTATTCTGAGTTTGCGCACCTGAAAAACTTACCAAATACCTACTACGTATCGAAAAACTGTAATATGTAATGCAAAACAAACCTTTTATTTTAAAGTCGCAATTTAATACTTCGAATACTATGTATTATTTTACAACATTTCTGCTTGGGGGTCTGTTTTCGAATGCTGAATGTATTGGCGAACTCAAACCTTGAAATAGGTTTTACCATCCAGTTTAGGTCCATTTTACTCTGAAGTCATTGTGTTTCGATCAGTAGTATTTAATAAAGTTTTCGAGCTGTGCAAAGTGAGACTAAGCATACTGTACAGTATCCGGGATCGAACTAGCGATATGGGCGTCTTCAACAACTCATTACCACTCTAAAACTACTCCCTAAAGGGGCATACCCCTTCCCGTCCTAGGAACAGCTATTTCATTTTTTTGGTTTTTTGGGTATATGTGCGCAAAAATTGTAATATGTAACTTGAAAGTCTGTTGCTTCAGGAAGGTATTTTCAAAAAGGTATTTTTTGATAGGATACAATATTCTCCATCATTAAGCAACTAACGATAGTGTAAAAACTTAAAATAACTTAATCTTCGGAATAAATAAAAAAAATACTTACTGAAAAAAATATTGAAAAACTACAATTTATTACTGCATTTTGCAAAACCAAGGTCGTTAAGACCACATTTTACAGTATTAAATCGACAGCTTTTGGGATAAGCAACAACAAAACATATTAGGTATAAACAAAAAATATAACAAAACATAAAAATTTTGACTAGGTACAGACAGTCCGGACACATTGTATAAAATTGGTTCAGTAGATTTTGCGTGATGATGCATAGTCTTCAAATATTCTGAACAGCAGCCCGGTACCTCCCACCCTGTCGTCATTATTGTATTTTAGTAAGCACTAAAACACAGAAAGGTCAACGACCTCGTATTTCACAATTAGTCTAAAATATCAAGATGCTGTCACTCCGCGGTTCGTCGGCAACTTTGTCTCGTCGAGCCATGAAAAAAAAAATCGTATATTTAATGAATGAAAATATGTAGCAATAATTTCCATTGCTTATCAAAAAAAAAAAAAGAATGAGCAAAAAATTTTAAGCTCCTAAACGAATACTTAGCCGAAAATGATGATCAAAATTTAAACTTTATGAAAAGTTTACGAGTTAGTAAAAAACATATTATTATTATTATCAAAGTAACTCTCAAGGCATAATTCTTTTTTGCCTTTTCCAAGTCGATTTTTATCCGAGCACAGCCCTGAAAAACATTGTATCAAAATAAAATGTACTTTTTACAACTGATTTATATAATAAAATATGAAAGGGAATCACGGCTTAGCGGCGGTGGCGACTGCCAACGTTTTTATTGAGTTTAAAATATTATAATGTAACGTTTCATCTGTATACATACACTTTATTATAATTTTCCTCATTTAAAACAACTTTAGGCTCTGAAACATGGTGTTTTAACTATAGGCCTCATTCGTGTGAAAGGTCAGTCACACACACACTCGACAGAGCCCAACGAGTTGCGTACTTGCGTAGCTGAAGTGACAATGGGCGTAGAACATAGTTCGATGAACTAATAGAAAGAAATGGTGCCAGGCATTGAAATGGAGACCTTGTACCGGAAAGCGCAGTGTTTACAGAACCCCTCACTAGGATGACTGCCGACAGATATGTCACATGAATGAATGGATGCAAGCGTTGCAAGACTGCAGCATGTCTCTACAATAGGCGTATTATACGATATTATGTCCAGCAGTTCCACTGCTGTCTATCTATCTATATGTATGTCTATCTATCTATATTATGTCTGTCTATCGACTATCGACGGTGATGACGAGGTTGTTTTTTTTAATCCGATTATTTCTTTCATTATACTGTCTTTATAATCGCCTTGACATGGCCTTAACCAACCAATTCAAAAAATCCGTAAAGCCGTAGGAAATAACGCCTCTACAGATATACGTAGTTGTTACGGTACCTAATTAAAAAATAAAGGAAAATCATATTAATTGACCTTACAAATTACTCGCAGGAGACTTCAAGTAAGGTGTGGACATGTAACGGTTGAGACGAAGATTAATCACTGTCGAATATAGACACCCGAAAATAAAGTTCGTATAACAAGTAACAAACGCGACGCCCTAACATTCACGTCGTACTTTTGACAAGCAGTAGTAGACAGTAGACGTTGGAAATACGCAAATGAAGAGATATCTCAGGTTGTAACAGTGTCAGCGGGGAAAAAGAAAATATTTCCTGGAAAATTTACAGATCAACAAACGTCCCACGGGCTTCTTCCAACACTGACAAATAGACCGCCGAGGCCGCAAATATCTATTGAGAACCGAAATGTATTGAAATAAACAGGGCCAGGGTGTAGAATGGATACTACACTTTACGCCTTGGCTACTTGTTCAGTCGATATTATTTTGTCTACGTAAGTGCACCTTAAAGTGATCTTTTAAATAACTCATACTGATACGTCCTTCATCACGTCAGCCAATGTCCACTGTTGGACATAGGGGCTTTCTGGTTCCAACAACCATGCTACAAAACTGCTATCTAACTAACTGTAATACAAGTTATTACTGCTATCGCTCCTGCGATAAACAGTTAACTACATAATATGTAGGTAGAAAATTGTTGTTCCTTATGAAAAACATAATATTATGCACAAGTATAAATTAAAAAATTTAAAAACCCCCGATATTCGCCATTTTGTAGCGGCTGCCATCTTGGACCGATTTTCATCAAACTTAGCTAGAAACACTCCCGACTAATTTACCTACGATGCCAGAGACAGACACACACACACACACACATACACATACACATACACACACACGCACACACACACGCGCACACACACACATACACACGCACACACTGTGAGGGTAGGTAAATATAATGTAGTGACAACAAAGTGAAGGTGATGCAATTAAAGTCAGTACATGCCTAACACTGTAGTTTTACTGATACATTTCACATGGCGCAGCCGGAATTAACTTAAAATAAAGAAGTATAGTGGTAATTAGTGAAAATATGGAAAGTGTTTTATCACCGCCGTCTTCGTTTCGTTTTGACAAAAATGCATCGGACGCCTGGAGCCTTAATGAAAGATGGACAAAGTGGAAGCGAAGTTATGAAGTGTACAGCAAAGCGTGCGAAATACATACGAAACCAGAGGAAATTCAAATGAATATACTGTTACATGTACTGGGTGAGCAGTGTTGCGATATTTTGGATAGTTTGCCGGAAAAATGTACAACCGTTGAAAACATATGGAAGAAATTAGATGAACAATTTCAAACGAAACGAAACTTAACAGTCGAGCGTCATAAATTTTTTATTCGAGATCAACGTGAGAACGAATCAATCGAGCAGTATGTTTTTGAGTTAGGAAAGTTAGCTCAAACATGCAAATTTCGAGACTTACACGACGAACTCATCAAAGATCGATTGGTGTGTGGCGTTTCAAATCCGGCAATACGTGAACGCTTGCTGAGAGAGGATGACTTGTCATTGAAAAAAGCTATGGACATTTGTCGAGCGGCGGTTGCATCTAAAAAATATTCCGAAAAGATTAAGCCTGAAAGAGATGAGACATATTACGCACATCAAGTAAATCAATCAAAAGAAGTTGCAGTATTGAGATCTAAAGTGACGTCATCACGAGAGCGAGCGACGACGTCACGGAGCGAGGTATTCGACGCGGGTACGGCGGCGGAGCGACGGGGCGCGGGGCGAGGCGACCGGGGCTCGCCGACGCGCGCTCAGCGCGGGTGCCCCCTCGCGGCCAGTGGATACAACGCGAGCCAGCGGCGTTCGGTCCCGGGTTCGAGTTTCATGTGTAAATATTGTGGAAGTGTGCATAAAAAATTTGAGTGTCCGGCGTATGGCCGAAGATGTGTACGGTGTTCGAGAATGAACCACTTTGCCCGCGTATGTGGAGTGCATTATATTGAGGAATCGGACGAACAGGTAATATGTTCATTAGATAATAGTAGCGATTGGAATTTTAGCTTAAAAATATGTGAAACTTGGATTAAATTTAAATTGGATACAGGAGCGGATGTAAATATTTTACCGTTAGAATATTTGAGAAAATTGAATATTTCGCAAGATTGTTTGTTGAAAACGAATACAAAATTGAAAGGTTATTCTGGTGCAAGCATAGACGTCGTAGGAAAAATATATTTAAATGTAATTCATAAAGGAAAAAATTTTATGCTTGAGTTTAAAATAGCTGATGTTCAATCTGTACCAATATTAGGACGTTATGCGTGCACAGAATTAGACTTAGTTAGGCGTGTCATGTCGATAGAAAGTAATGATTGTGGTCCGGATTTTATAAAGAAGTATGAGGACGTATTTCATGGTCTCGGGTGCCTACCGGGTCAATATAAAATACATTTAAAGGAAAATGCTATTCCTGTTGTACATGCGCCTAGAAAGTTACCGTTTGCTATTAGGGAGGATGTGAAAAAAAAATTAGCTGAAATGGAATCGCAGAATATTATTGCTAAAGTTGAGGGTCCATCGGACTGGGTTAGCAGTATTACGGTAGTCAAAAAACCTAATGGGGACTTACGGATTTGCTTGGATCCCAAGGAGTTGAATCAGGCGATTAAACGGGAACATTTTAGACTGCCAACCTTAGATGAAATCTTATCGAGATTAACGGGAGCTAAATATTTTAGTACTCTAGACGCTTCATCAGGCTTTTGGAATATTTCTTTAGATTCTGTAAGTAGTTCGTACTGTACATTTAATACTCCATTTGGGAGGTACAAGTTCTTAAGAATGCCATTTGGAATTTGTTCAGCGTCGGAAGTATTTCATAAAAAAATGACAGAAAATTTTGATGACCTAGAGGGAGTATGCATGTACATCGATGACTTACTAATATATGGCAGTAAAAAAGAAGAGCACGATGAAAGGTTAAGAAAAGTATTAGAAAGATGTAAAAAAATTAATTTAAAACTAAATAAAAATAAGTGTAGATTTGGATTGGAAGAAATAAAATACTTAGGGCATAGAATAACAAAAAATGGACTGTATCCAGACGATAGTCATATTACGGCTATTACTAATATGCCAACGCCTAAAGATAAAAAAGACGTAGAAAGATTTTTGGGCTTAGTTAATTATATAGGTAGTTTTATTCCCAATCTATCGGACAGGGTTCTTCCTTTGAGAGAGTTATTACGAAAAGAAATCGAGTGGCACTGGAATGAGAGGCATGACAAATGTTTTCAAGATATTAAGCGTTGTTTGTCTAGTCAACCAGTTCTACAGTATTATGACGGTAACAAACCGATTATAATATCGGTAGATGCAAGTAAGAGTGGGTTAGGTGCTTGCTTAATGCAAAATGGTTTGCCGGTGTGTTATGCGTCCAAGGCATTAACTAAGGCTGAACAAAGATACGCGCAAATTGAGAAGGAATTGTATGCGTGTGTGTTTGCGTGCGAGAAGTTTTATGCGTACATTTATGGAAAAGCAGATGTAACTATTGAAAGCGATCATAAGCCGCTAATAAGTATTATTAAAAAACCGATTACAGATGCTCCTGCGCGTTTGCAAAGGATGTTGTTAAGATTGCAACGTTATACATTTAAACTCATCTACAAACCGGGTAAGCACCTATATATTGCCGATGCACTATCGCGTGCGTATGAACCGGCGGCCGCGGCGCATCATTCGAGTCGAGACTCTCTGCACGACGAGGTGTGCGCCGTCACTCGCGATGCGGCATCGGCGCTCACGCAATACTTTGAGAACGCGCAGTTTGTGGCCTTACAGAAAGCCACCGAGAATGATAGCGAGCTACAGCAGGTGATAAAATACATCAATAAAGGCTGGCCGAAGGAAAAAAGTGAGGTGGCGGAGTTTGTGAGACCGTATTGGAATTATAAAGAGAGTTTATCGGTTGCTTATGGATTGATCTGGAAGAGTGAAAGGGTAGTAGTACCAAAAACTGTAAGAAAAGAGATGTTAAGTAGAATACATATAGGTCATATGGGATTGGAAAAGACTAAATTGAGGGCTAGGGAGACAATATTTTGGCCAGGTATAAATAATGATTTAAAAAATTTAATAAATAACTGTGATATATGTCTTACGCATAAAAAATTAAATCAAAAAGAGAAATTGCAGTCTCATGAAATTCCTGATAGTCCATGGGTCAAAGTTGGTATTGACATGTTTCAATTAAAGGGTTTAAATTACCTAATGATAGTTGATTACTACAGTAAATTTTTTGAGATAGTTGAGTTACAGTCAACTGATTCCGCGTACGTAGTTAATTGTTTAAAAAATATTTTTTGTCACCAAGGAATTCCAACGGTAGTAATTTCCGATGGAGGGCCCCAATTTAGTTCGAATTGTTTTAGAGAATTTGCTTTAGAATGGGAATTTAATCACATTACATCGTCACCTCACTACCCACAATCGAACGGACAGGTTGAACGCATGATTCAGACGGCAAAACATATTATGACTAAGACTAGAGAAAAAGGTTCGGACTATCGCTTGGCGATATTAGAATATTTAAATACTCCCCTATCAACAGAACTGCCCTCTCCAGCAGAGTTGTTACAGAGTAGGAAATTTAGAAGTATTCTACCGACATCAAAAAAGTTCCTGAAGCCAAAAGTTCATCAGAATATAAAATCAAAATTATTAGAAAGACAGAGAGAACAAAAATTTTACTATGACCGTAGTGCAAAAAATTTAAAACAATTAGATGAGGGACAGAAAGTAAGGATATATGATGTGCGGATTAAAAAATGGATATCAGGTACAATTAGCCGTGTTTTAGCGAATAGATCTTATGAAGTGACTACCTTAAATGGGAAAAAATTAGTTCGTAATAGACGACATATTATAATAGACTCGTCACAAAGACAAGACACGCCTTACTATGGTTTTGAGTATGACGATATAAACTGTGATGTAGGGGTACAAGTAGAACCTAATCAGACTCAAAGCATATGTACAGGTATGAATAATAATTGTAACTATCGTGTAACTCGTTCTGGCAGGATAGTGAGGCCTCCTGATAGATGGGGGTTCACGTAAGCATCAGTTCCTGCAAGATGTGAAAGTTTGAAAAGTAATATGATGTATAACCTAACCTAGCATGATTATTGTGATTTTAAATTTTTATTTTTGTAATTCACTGTAAACAACATTATTATGGATTAAAATGTACCTAAATTTTGTGTTTATTGCATGTGGCTTAAAATAATAATTAAATGGTTAAGTTATTCAAAGATATAAAATGAGTGTATAGATATTAAATTGATTTTATTATTCATTATGATTTAATTAGATTATTGAATTAAGTACCTATTTGATTTACTGCAAAAACTAGACTTTCTTTAATGCATGTTACTACCCATGATAATATAAGCATAATGATGGCATAATAGGTATACTGATTATTAAAATTTTTTTGATTGTATCTTCTTATAATTTTAATTGATGTCAAATGTAATGTATCGGACATGCCAAAATACATAATGTACAATTTAAATTTTTGAAAAGGAAGGTTAATGTAATATAATTTTATTTTAATTTTGAGGGGGGAGATGTGAGGGTAGGTAAATATAATGTAGTGACAACAAAGTGAAGGTGATGCAATTAAAGTCAGTACATGCCTAACACTGTAGTTTTACTGATACATTTCACACACACATACACCTCGTCGTTTTTGCGTTGGAGGTTAATAAATGTATATAGACGCCAAAGTATCAACGCACGTGGCATCTCAAATAAGAGGCCACCTGTTTCCAGATTATCATCAGACTATCACGGTCGCATCCTCAGCAGGTTTGAATGAAATTTATGTAGATTTAATCGCAGAGTAGGTGCGTACCCGCGCTATAAATAAAGAACGCGAATCACGACGGAAAAATGTCTGCTATTTATCAAGATATTTATAAATTTCGAAACAATTCATTAAGCGCACGATCACATTGGCGATTTTTGTTTTTAGATATTTTGTCCCGTATCGGTTGCACGCCATTGTTGTGACCACACGACATAATTTATTTGTTTAAAATAGATACACTTGTAAATATATAATATTATTTATTAATAATAACTGTAGAGGTAGGCTAGTGGCTTACAAGGTACCTAGTCCGCACAGACAATAATACTTTGCTGACCAACTAGTTATAATATAGGCACTCGTATTTGTGGACAGACAACATTTTAGAGCTTCCAAAAACCTATATTCTGTTAAAGTTTACATAATTGCTTTTTAAAGTTAGTATGTAAGTATACAGTTAGATTATATATGTATATAGAGGCCGTCCATACAAATATAATAATCTGTCTACAATCTACATATTGCGCGTCAAATCTTCGACCTAAGTGGTACCTATAATATATACCTAAAATTACCGGAACCGGAAGCAAACGTAACTTTTTGTCGGCCGACCTGTCTTTAGTTTGTTAATACACTGAAACAATAAATTAAGGTGATTTTTATCAAAACCGCACGGATTATAGATGCTGATATTTTCAGTCCAACTCCCAGCCTCCAGCCAGAGTATGTGCGGTTTTTACAGCCAATTCCAGATCGTTACAGTTATTATTAATAAATAATATTATATATTTACAAGTGTATCTATTTTAAACAAATAAATTATGTCGTGTGGTCACAACAATGGCGTGCAACCGATACGGGACAAAACGATAGGGTTTTTTGCGATTTGTTTACCATTTATGACACCTAAGGAAATGTGAATTAACACATTACGCCAAAACTACGTAGATATGTATATAGGTTATTGTATATACATACTACTTGTACAGTTGTACTAATATGACTGACTGCCTCGTTGGTCTAGTGGTAAGCATAATCGGGGTGCTAGCCAGGTAACCTCCAAGTGTGCCTGGGTGCTGCTGGTCCTCTTGGATACGTCCGAGGGGAAGAGCAGTATTCGGGCCGGTGCACCCCGGTAACATGGTTAATAATTTCGGGGATATTGTTAGCCATGGCCAATGACCTGGCGGAGGGAGGTTTCTCCGCGTGTCCCTCTGATTAGCAGAGGGCACTGCGGATGAAACTGGGGGTGAGACACCCCGGGGCGGGGGGCAGCGATGCCCATCGCGGGAGGAAGAAAACCTCGTTAAAAAATTACGGGAGGGCGCGAGCCTCTGGAGGGACAGCCCAGAGGCGAGCGGGAGCCCCAGCTGGGGCGGCTGCCGGACACCTGGGATGCATACTTTGGGTTCCCCAGGCGTCCAGCACACAGCATGAGGGTCATGCCGTGGTGGTTTTAGTGGGTACCCGGTTGGACTCCCACATAACCTTCGTTCTGCCGCATTCGGCCGCAGAACGGGGGTACCTATAAAAGGTTTCCACCACGTCAAAAAAAAAAAAAAAAAAAGTGGTAAGCATAATCAACCGCAGATCACGAGGTCCCGGGTTCGATTCCTGGGTCGGGCAAATAATTAATTGTTAGCTATAGATATTGGGTTTTTCTGTCAATAAATTTTCAGTGCCAGCCCGGAGTTGGAAGCTGGCGGTGTTGCACCCCCGTGCCTCGGAGAGCACGTTAAGCAGACGGTCCCGGTTATTATCACTATCATGTAAGAATAGTCGTTAAAGCCCGCCAATCCGCATTGGAGCAGCATGGCGGGTCTGAGCTCTAAATCCTTCTCTCCTATGGGAGAGGAGGCCTGTGCCCAGCAGTGGGACGTTAAAAGGCTGTAGTGGTGGTGGTGGTGGTGGTGGTGCACTAGTATGTATTCTGTGGTTATACTTTCATTTGATGTACGGAATCGATAAGGGCGAAAATGTAATTTAATTTCACAAAACACCACTCCGACGAAGCGTAAATTATTTTATTGGTCGTAAAGATACATTTTACTGTGTCATTTTCGGTGTAATTGCTCAGCTAAGTGGTTAGACAACAAACAAGAGATGGCTGTTATGTTATGCAACTATTTGGCACTGTTACAATTTAATCGAAGATCTGAGAGATAGAAACTTTTTCATTAATGAAAATGTAGAGATAATGCATTAGGTTGATAACTTTTTTATTTAACGAAGACATAATTTATTTTTAATTGCCATGTTTAAACTTTTTTTATGAATACTTTTAAGTTTTATTAAAAACTAGCTGATCCCCGCAACTTGGTTCGCGTGGTTTTTATATAGCATCGGATCGGATCTCATATAGGGTTTTCTTACCGGTTATCGTCCATTTAGTGGTGTTACTGAGTTTGAGAGGGTGAAAATATATGTTCTATAAAAAAAATTAAACAAAAACTTGTTAAAATATACTTCTAGTATAGTCTATTTTCATTGCATGTTAGTATATTTTTAGTCAGATAACTAGTTTTTTTTTAATCCTAATAAAAAGCTCAAAATGCCGATTTCACCGGTTATCGTCCACTAAATCTAGTTATCGTCCACCCTTGTACCTGTTATCCGTCCACTGATTTTTATGAGAAATTTACTATGAAAAAGTATGCATGTAATGAGTAAGTAATTGAATATGTAATATTAACACCACTTTAATATGTATTTAATATCTATACCAATTAAAATTAACTTCCTGTCGGTCTTTACGAAATATATGGGTTTTTATTAGTGAACTTATGTTTACTTATACATTATTAAAAAGCTACATAACCGTTTATAAAAAAATTGTTTTCTGTTTTTTGTCTATTCGTAATATGTACTTACTTTTCAAAACAGCTGAACCTATTTTGACAGAACTTTTACAGGGTGATAAAGAACTTTATACAAAGTGTCTTTCTACGCATACGCAATAGCGGTCAACTGCTTGTTTTAAAATAAAACAGATAAAAAAACTATTGCCTTGTTAACGCGGTTTATAGAGTCTACAATATGACATAATATCTTTACCAACTTTGCGCCTATCTATCTTGCATTGTCTTTTACCACATCGCACTTACATTATATAAAAGTAGGTACATATAATTTGGCAGCCTCCCTGGCATGGCGCAGGGGTAAGTCTTATTAGTGGAAGGTCCTCTACTTGATTCTCGGCAGACCAATTTGGTAAATTCAATTTAATAATTTCAAAATTGTCTCTAGTCTAGTATGCCTTGCTTCCAAGTCATTTAGCGTTTAAGGGTACGGATTTTGCTGTACCTCTTTCAGGATATCTCGCATCCATCTTAGACTGCATCGTCACTTAACATCAGATGAGATCGCAGTCAAGGACTAACTTGTAGATGAATAAAAAATAAATTATAGATATGAGTAATAATCAAAATTCGCCTAAATAATAACATAATATTAAAAAAATATATGTTTTTCATACAGTTTAAAATATAGGTGGACGGATAACCGGTACACTTCAGATTCTCTATTTTAAATTTCGTCCAAAAATTATAATTATCGACAATACTATCTTAACTTATAAATATATCAAAGTTCCAAGGAGAAACACATAAAATATAAGGTAATTCTTTTGTCAAACAAGTTTAATTATTTATATTTTTACTAAATCTATTTATTTTCAAATAATAGCTTGGTGGTCGAAACTTGGAATATTTATTCAGTGCAAATTTAGATATCGTCCACGCGTGATTTTGAAGATCCATAGTTTTATATACAATGAGAAAAAAGTGGACGAAGACTAGTCACTAACTAGTGTATGTGTATAGGATTCGAATTAATAAACTTAATTCCAATTTTGTGCACACCTCGATTGATAGCAAGACTACCTAAAATTAAGACGCTAAACCTGTGTTTGACCGCCCGGACGATAACAGGTTTTCTTAAGAAAATAGTGAACTAGTTGTCGTCCACCCCTTTTATTTGTATTCTAATGTAATCAAAAGTAAAAAAACACGTTCATAGTATTTTATGAAACATAAGTAAGTGCTACAAAGAAGAATCAAACTAAATCTTATAGTAAAATGATTAGTAACTTCCCGTGATAGTTGAAGCATGCCACTAATTTTTTTGCTCCACACGGCTCATTTTCATTCCTTAATTGCATACTCAAAATTCGATCGCTTTGTTTTCAAAGAAACTTAAGTAAAATAGACTTTTTTCTTTCTCTGTGTCTTGATAAGACATTCAAGTTGGCATAGAGATGCATTATTTTTATGTAAGTCTTATAATGTTTCTATTTTTAAGCGTTTCTTAAGAGTGATCCGCTCGGTGGACGATAACAGGTGCGTGTCCGGAAACCGGTGTTCCTACCCTATCTTTTATGTACCTAAACTAAATGTAGCCTCAGTTACTCCTTATAACATTGAAAGTTCCATTAACATCGAACCAGCCGTTTCGAAGATTAGCTGGAACAAATAGACAGACCGACAAACATAAATTTAAATTAAACGCACACCAGCTGTTTAAAATAAGCCGTACGTTCAAAGATCCAGGTCCTAAGTTATTTGAACCCAATACTGAGGGTTGTAATGTCTGTCATTTCTGAACTAAAAAACCTATGACCTTGAAATATTTACGGGACAATATATAAAGTACTACCTTTCTAACAAAAAAAGAATGAGTGAAATCGAACAACGCGTTAATGAATTACAGCTAAATACAGGTTTTAACTTTCATCCCCTCTCCCAAGGGAACCGTGCTGAATTTCGGGATAAAAAGTATCCTATGTCCTACCTCGGAGTATAAACTCAAATCGTACCAAGTTTCATTCGAATCCATTCAGTAGTTTCGGCGTGATGCGCGGCCAAGATACAGACAGACAGACAGACAGACAGACAAAAATGAAAAAAACTGCAGTTTTGGTTTCAGTATCGATTATAGAGTGCCCTGCAATAAAAAATTTCAAAATATCTTCAATGTACAGAATAGGGTATTTGACAACATTGAAAATATACTATTGATTGTGGTCATCTTATCAGATAATAGCCTAAAAAAGACATATTTCACTCAATCAAACTAAATTATCTAATTTTACGCGATATTTTGCACGAAATAAAACATAATAATTTTTGAAATTTTATCAGGAACGTGAACGCTCTGGGATTGTTTGTGATGTCACTTGATAGCACGTAACTTGGTTGATATAATTGAAGTTTATCAAGTCAACCGAAACTAAACTTTATACTTGAAAGAATAAGATTGATATTAAAATGAGTAGGTATAACAATTTAGAACATTACGATACAGCAGTCGCCTTGCGTAGCGTCTCTGTCGCACGCACCGAGTTCCGAAAACGAGCGAGCGAGAGAAGTGACTTGCATAGCGATTTGTGACGTCACGCGTATCATGTGATCAGAAATGTCGTTTTTGGCGTGGTTTTCAAAACTTAAACTTTATCATTGATTTAATTCTTAATACTGTAGATATTGCGAAAAATATCAATGTAGTGTGTTTTAATAAGTAATAAAGAATAATTTAAAACAATTTCCAAAAATTAGTCAAATACCCTATTGGATCTGTTACCGTTTTATTATATTACTAGCTGACCCCCGCGACTTCGTTCGCGTGTTTATAGGTTTTTAGACAAACAGACAAAAATTTCAAAAATAGCTTTTTTACGTTAACCTATTACCCTATTACCCTAATATCCCCCAGTTATTATTTTGCAAAAATCTTCAATGTACAGATACGGCAAGTCTATGATTTTATAATAATATGTATAGATATAGAATAGATATTATAAATGAAAAAAAAAACAGCTGACCTAAATCATTTGCTCGCGCCTGGCACTTTTCCCACTAATGCTACTTGACAAGACTAGTTACACCATATAAATCTCTACTCCAGACGTCTATGTCTCTACGTTACCTAATCAGTAATACATTGTTGTTTTTGAATTTTTGGTAAATATCTAAAAGTAGTTAAATATAGGTACGATTTTGAAAAACCGAAATCTTTAACTACAGCTATACGTAGATTACTATATACTTTCCAAAATCTTCGGATCGATTTGAGAATTTAAAGATCAAAATTGCCTCTGATTCAGTACGGTGAGGAACGGCCGAACGACAACGGCCGAACTACCGACAAAGCTATGCCGCCAAGCGATTTAGCGTTCCGGGACGACATACTCGTAGAAGACGATCACGTAGCCGTAGGTACGACAAAAGCGCAAAACGTGAGGTTTGAACCGTCGTTCTCTCAGGTCTGATCTTTTGTATGACGGTTTTCAGCCCGCGCCCTGATCGTTGTACCTACTATTGAGGCTCAAAATCATACCTACAGTATAGGTATTCTGAGTTTGCGCACCTGAAAAACTTACCAAATACCTACTACGTATCGAAAAACTGTAATATGTAATGCAAAACAAACCTTTTATTTTAAAGTCGCAATTTAATACTTCGAATACTATGTATTATTTTACAACATTTCTGCTTGGGGGTCTGTTTTCGAATGCTGAATGTATTGGCGAACTCAAACCTTGAAATAGGTTTTACCATCCAGTTTAGGTCCATTTTACTCTGAAGTCATTGTGTTTCGATCAGTAGTATTTAATAAAGTTTTCGAGCTGTGCAAAGTGAGACTAAGCATACTGTACAGTATCCGGGATCGAACTAGCGATATGGGCGTCTTCAACAACTCATTACCACTCTAAAACTACTCCCTAAAGGGGCATACCCCTTCCCGTCCTAGGAACAGCTATTTCATTTTTTTGGATTTTTGGGTATATGTGCGCAAAAATTGTAATATGTAACTTGAAAGTCTGTTGCTTCAGGAAGGTATTTTCAAAAAGGTATTTTTTGATAGGATACAATATTCTCCATCATTAAGCAACTAACGATAGTGTAAAAACTTAAAATAACTTAATCTTCGGAATAAATAAAAAAAATACTTACTGAAAAAAATATTGAAAAACTACAATTTATTACTGCATTTTGCAAAACCAAGGTCGTTAAGACCACATTTTACAGTATTAAATCGACAGCTTTTGGGATAAGCAACAACAAAACATATTAGGTATAAACAAAAAATATAACAAAACATAAAAATTTTGACTAGGTACAGACAGTCCGGACACATTGTATAAAATTGGTTCAGTAGATTTTGCGTGATGATGCATAGTCTTCAAATATTCTGAACAGCAGCCCGGTACCTCCCACCCTGTCGTCATTATTGTATTTTAGTAAGCACTAAAACACAGAAAGGTCAACGACCTCGTATTTCACAATTAGTCTAAAATATCAAGATGCTGTCACTCCGCGGTTCGTCGGCAACTTTGTCTCGTCGAGCCATGAAAAAAAAAATCGTATATTTAATGAATGAAAATATGTAGCAATAATTTCCATTGCTTATCAAAAAAAAAAAAAGAATGAGCAAAAAATTTTAAGCTCCTAAACGAATACTTAGCCGAAAATGATGATCAAAATTTAAACTTTATGAAAAGTTTACGAGTTAGTAAAAAACATATTATTATTATTATCAAAGTAACTCTCAAGGCATAATTCTTTTTTGCCTTTTCCAAGTCGATTTTTATCCGAGCACAGCCCTGAAAAACATTGTATCAAAATAAAATGTACTTTTTACAACTGATTTATATAATAAAATATGAAAGGGAATCACGGCTTAGCGGCGGTGGCGACTGCCAACGTTTTTATTGAGTTTAAAATATTATAATGTAACGTTTCATCTGTATACATACACTTTATTATAATTTTCCTCATTTAAAACAACTTTAGGCTCTGAAACATGGTGTTTTAACTATAGGCCTCATTCGTGTGAAAGGTCAGTCACACACACACTCGACAGAGCCCAACGAGTTGCGTACTTGCGTAGCTGAAGTGACAATGGGCGTAGAACATAGTTCGATGAACTAATAGAAAGAAATGGTGCCAGGCATTGAAATGGAGACCTTGTACCGGAAAGCGCAGTGTTTACAGAACCCCTCACTAGGATGACTGCCGACAGATATGTCACATGAATGAATGGATGCAAGCGTTGCAAGACTGCAGCATGTCTCTACAATAGGCGTATTATACGATATTATGTCCAGCAGTTCCACTGCTGTCTATCTATCTATATGTATGTCTATCTATCTATATTATGTCTGTCTATCGACTATCGACGGTGATGACGAGGTTGTTTTTTTTAATCCGATTATTTCTTTCATTATACTGTCTTTATAATCGCCTTGACATGGCCTTAACCAACCAATTCAAAAAATCCGTAAAGCCGTAGGAAATAACGCCTCTACAGATATACGTAGTTGTTACGGTACCTAATTAAAAAATAAAGGAAAATCATATTAATTGACCTTACAAATTACTCGCAGGAGACTTCAAGTAAGGTGTGGACATGTAACGGTTGAGACGAAGATTAATCACTGTCGAATATAGACACCCGAAAATAAAGTTCGTATAACAAGTAACAAACGCGACGCCCTAACATTCACGTCGTACTTTTGACAAGCAGTAGTAGACAGTAGACGTTGGAAATACGCAAATGAAGAGATATCTCAGGTTGTAACAGTGTCAGCGGGGAAAAAGAAAATATTTCCTGGAAAATTTACAGATCAACAAACGTCCCACGGGCTTCTTCCAACACTGACAAATAGACCGCCGAGGCCGCAAATATCTATTGAGAACCGAAATGTATTGAAATAAACAGGGCCAGGGTGTAGAATGGATACTACACTTTACGCCTTGGCTACTTGTTCAGTCGATATTATTTTGTCTACGTAAGTGCACCATAAAGTGATCTTTTAAATAACTCATACTGATACGTCCTTCATCACGTCAGCCAATGTCCACTGTTGGACATAGGGGCTTTCTGGTTCCAACAACCATGCTACAAAACTGCTATCTAACTAACTGTAATACAAGTTATTACTGCTATCGCTCCTGCGATAAACAGTTAACTACATAATATGTAGGTAGAAAATTGTTGTTCCTTATGAAAAACATAATATTATGCACAAGTATAAATTAAAAAATTTAAAAACCCCCGATATTCGCCATTTTGTAGCGGCTGCCATCTTGGACCGATTTTCATCAAACTTAGCTAGAAACACTCCCGACTAATTTACCTACGATGCCAGAGACAGACACACACACACACACACATACACATACACATACACACACACGCACACACACACGCGCACACACACACATACACACGCACACACATACACCTCGTCGTTTTTGCGTTGGAGGTTAATAAATGTATATAGACGCCAAAGTATCAACGCACGTGGCATCTCAAATAAGAGGCCACCTGTTTCCAGATTATCATCAGACTATCACGGTCGCATCCTCAGCAGGTTTGAATGAAATTTATGTAGATTTAATCGCAGAGTAGGTGCGTACCCGCGCTATAAATAAAGAACGCGAATCACGACGGAAAAATGTCTGCTATTTATCAAGATATTTATAAATTTCGAAACAATTCATTAAGCGCACGATCACATTGGCGATTTTTGTTTTTAGATATTTTGTCCCGTATCGGTTGCACGCCATTGTTGTGACCACACGACATAATTTATTTGTTTAAAATAGATACACTTGTAAATATATGTCGGCTCGTTGATATTGTAGTGTGAGTGGTCGAGCATTGCGCCATTACGTCATTATAGGAGAGAGGGCGCAAGCGGGGTGACACATTCCGATCTGGGCGCTCGACGAGAGCGCTGCTTCGCTCGTGCGGTGTACTGTGTTATAGGTTGTGTTGTACAAAGTAGGTGGTATCGTGCGATGTGTGTCGTGTAGATTAGATTGGTCGGAAGCGGTTCGGTTGCAGGGTAGGAGGAGACCGAACTAGGTAGGGGTAGGGTTAGTCAGTTAGTGTGTCAGTTAATGAGAAGGCTTTTCAATTAGGCCCGTACCCATGTGACGCCCACAGCAATGTAATTCGATCTACCCTGATAATGAATAATGATACTACTAGAATAGCCTTCTGATGTCGTCCGCTGGTCCATCTCTGGTCATCACTGGCGACATCAGAAGTGGGATCTGAAGGGCAAATTGATGAGCCGGAGCCTTTAACTGCATTTGCGTTTGTCGGTCTCCTTCGTGGCACAAAAGCCTTGTAGAACCGGTGTTGTGTGCGCGACGCGGGTCGTTTTCATTTTGTTAAGATTTCGGTGCCGCGATTCGTCTCGTTAAAGAAAGTATTGCGAATAGGCTATCGGGTGTGCGTTATAATAAAATTGAATTACCGGTATTGAGAATTCAAGTGTTAATAGTACCTTGCAAATTTTATGTGAAATTTTTAATTGATGGACACACCCACTTTACAAATTTTTGTTTGACGTTATATTAGATGAGTTTTTGCGTTAAGTCGTGATATTTTAAAGGCAGGTTGTGCAATGACTGCGGATACTTTTTCTATTTCAATGTGTAAAATAGTTTTCGGATACTGATACGGATATACCAGATGAGGATAAACCGCGACTATTGTCATTGCTTAACGAAAACTCGGATTTCTCGATTAACGGATTACCGCGTTTAAGGGTCACAACCGGAAAACTTAAGATTAGTTTAGTTGAATCCTCGTAAAACGGTTTAGCGTCATATGCACCGCCTTTGATTTACGGCAGGTGGTTCGTGATAAAATTAGCGAGATGTTATATGCGGGTAACCGACCCAAATGGAAATGTGAACTCAATTGTTCACCTTTTTCTAGGAATTTTTAGTTAATAAAAGCGTGACGGTACTGAGCGATTGTGTGTGGGTTTCCGAGAATTGATCGGCCACACTGTTACCGATTGTATCGGATCAAATTTCGCGTTTATGTGGTGTTAACTATAACTAGTGTTTAGATTAGAAACCGAGATAGTTTCAGGGGCCTGGCGGGCTGCCTAGGTTTTTGACGGCTTTTTGAAGTAGGGCTGGCGATCTCGGGTATACCGATTGCTGAGTATAATTAATAGTCGCTCGGGGACGATCGAATGTCAGGGTTGGCCGTGCCGGTCGGCGGACAGTTTTATGTCGATAACAACTGACAGCGCTAAAATAGTAACAAAAACCAACAAACAAAAACCAAAAAAAAAAAAATCGTGATTAATTGAAAGTAAAGTTCTACAAATACTCGCAGAATAATTAAATACCCGCTATTGAGATGAGTGATTAGTTTGACAAATGGTTTTGGTTGCTAACCAAATTCTGTTGTCCAGGTACCTTCATCGATGTTCAAAAGTAAGCAAGTTCGAAACGTGGTTGTGATAAAGCCGTAAAGAGGTTGTAGTTCTTAAAATGGTTCATCAAGATGATGATATGATAAATGATAAATGGTTTGCACGATTGGAACTAAAGAAATAGGATTGCGTTTACGGGAAGTAGTTTTTGATCAGTTATGTTAAAAAGTTAGACGCCGCCGAGTTTCTTACTGGTTCTTCTCGCTAGGTTGCGGCATTCCGAACCAGTGGTAGATTCGTTTTAGTTTGAAACTGTAATTGTAAAAGTAACTTTAACCGTGATATTTGATTGAGGGTTTGCGATAGCAATTGCACCCTAATCAGATAAGTGTTGCCATTTTCGGGACTTGGCAGGGAAAATGACGTGTGCGTGTGTGATGTATGTAGTTAATTAAATGGACTGGCCTATATGGGTCGACGTTCTTGAGCAGATTATGGGTTGACTGTGATTATTATTTTGACTATGACGTTGACTTTGACCATGTGTTCCAAGTGAGTAGGGCGCTGACTAGTTGTGTGTGTTTCATGTTGTCTATCCTGTTAAGAAAGTGTCGTCCGGGCCAGACTCGTAGGAGTTGGTTGAAGGGACACACTCCTTCCAGATGTGTATTGCGATTGACAGCTGAAGTGATGACTGACAATTGACAGATTGAAGTACTGACTGGTTATCCTGGTAAGGAAGTGTCGTCCGGGCCAGACTCAAGGGAGTTGGTTGAAAGGACACACTCCTTCCAGATGTGTATTGCGATTGACAGCTGAAGTGATGACTGGCAATTGACAGATTGAAGTACTGACTGGTTGGGTCTCCTATACGTCATCACATGAGGTGGTGGTTGGTTGACGCGATTGACAACTGATGTGATGATTGACAATTGATGCATGACAGACGGAGGTGACCTAGAAGCAGTGAAGCGTCAGGGATGGGCGAGCGTATTTAGAGGTGTACACTGTACTTCACCTGTGTGTTGTTCTTTGTAGACATCCTTGGACGCTGGCAGTCGCACGGGGACGTGCGAATGTCAGTATGGCCGTGTCGGCTCGTTGATATTGTAGTGTGAGTGGTCGAGCATTGCGCCATTACGTCATTATAGGAGAGAGGGCGCAAGCGGGGTGACACATTCCGATCTGGGCGCTCGACGAGAGCGCTGCTTCGCTCGTGCGGTGTACTGTGTTATAGGTTGTGTTGTACAAAGTAGGTGGTATCGTGCGATGTGTGTCGTGTAGATTAGATTGGTCGGAAGCGGTTCGGTTGCAGGGGAGGAGGAGACCGAACTAGGTAGGGGTAGGGTTAGTCAGTTAGTGTGTCAGTTAATGAGAAGGCTTTTCAATTAGGCCCGTACCCATGTGACGCCCACAGCAATGTAATTCGATCTACCCTGATAATGAATAATGATACTACTAGAATAGCCTTCTGATGTCGTCCGCTGGTCCATCTCTGGTCATCACTGGCGACATATATAATATTATTTATTAATAATAACTGTAGAGGTAGGCTAGTGGCTTACAAGGTACCTAGTCCGCACAGACAATAATACTTTGCTGACCAACTAGTTATAATATAGGCACTCGTATTTGTGGACAGACAACATTTTAGAGCTTCCAAAAACCTATATTCTGTTAAAGTTTACATAATTGCTTTTTAAAGTTAGTATGTAAGTATACAGTTAGATTATATATGTATATAGAGGCCGTCCATACAAATATAATAATCTGTCTACAATCTACATATTGCGCGTCAAATCTTCGACCTAAGTGGTACCTATAATATATACCTAAAATTACCGGAACCGGAAGCAAACGTAACTTTTTGTCGGCCGACCTGTCTTTAGTTTGTTAATACACTGAAACAATAAATTAAGGTGATTTTTATCAAAACCGCACGGATTATAGATGCTGATATTTTCAGTCCAACTCCCAGCCTCCAGCCAGAGTATGTGCGGTTTTTACAGCCAATTCCAGATCGTTCTCTAGTTCAAACATAAACATAGGTGATTATAAATAGTAATGTTTGGAAACATTTAACACAGTACAAACGCTTTAAGTGTTTTACGTAGTTCTTAGAATGGATTTGTAGAAAGATACGCGCTACTAATGTGTATTCCAACTCCATATGGATTAATAAATCTTTATAATATTAACTATAAAGTAAGAAGGAAAAACATCGTGAGGAAACCTGCACGCCTGAGAGTTCTCCATAACGTTCTCAAAGGTGTGTGAAGTCTGCCAATCCGCTTGGCCAGCGTGGTAGACTATGGCCAAAACCCTTCTCACTCTGAGAGGAGACCTGTGCTCTGTAGTGAGCCGGTAATGGGTTGATCATGATGATGATGATGATGATATTAACTTGGAGTTGCATGTAAACCTTTGTATTACTTCTACTTATAAAGTTTTAATTTTTAATCCGACTTCAAAAGAAGAGGAGGGCCTAGTGTTTTATACGATCTGTTTTTCTTTACCTTTTTGGCCGAAACGCGTAAGCGACGCGGTGTGCACGGCGCAAGAGACGTTCTTACCGCGAACTATTTAGTGAAAAATTCAAATAGGTAGGTACAAGAACCGAGGAAAGAGCGTCGCTTACGCATTTCTCCGATAGGGTTTTTTGCGATTTGTTTACCATTTATGACACCTAAGGAAATGTGAATTAACACATTACGCCAAAACTACGTAGATATGTATATAGGTTATTGTATATACATACTACTTGTACAGTTGTACTAATATGACTGACTGCCTCGTTGGTCTAGTGGTAAGCATAATCGGGGTGCTAGCCAGGTAACCTCCAAGTGTGCCTGGGTGCTGCTGGTCCTCTTGGATACGTCCGAGGGGAAGAGCAGTATTCGGGCCGGTGCACCCCGGTAACATGGTTAATAATTTCGGGGATATTGTTAGCCATGGCCAATAACCTGGCGGAGGGAGGTTTCTCCGCGTGTCCCTCTGATTAGCAGAGGGCACTGCGGATGAAACTGGGGGTGAGACACCCCGGGGCGGGGGGCAGCGATGCCCATCGCGGGAGGAAGAAAACCTCGTTAAAAAATTACGGGAGGGCGCGAGCCTCTGGAGGGACAGCCCAGAGGCGAGCGGGAGCCCCAGCTGGGGCGGCTGCCGGACACCTGGGATGCATACTTTGGGTTCCCCAGGCGTCCAGCACACAGCATGAGGGTCATGCCGTGGTGGTTTTAGTGGGTACCCGGTTGGACTCCCACATAACCTTCGTTCTGCCGCATTCGGCCGCAGAACGGGGGTACCTATAAAAGGTTTCCACCACGTCAAAAAAAAAAAAAAAAAAAGTGGTAAGCATAATCAACCGCAGATCACGAGGTCCCGGGTTCGATTCCTGGGTCGGGCAAATAATTAATTGTTAGCTATAGATATTGGGTTTTTCTGTCAATAAATTTTCAGTGCCAGCCCGGAGTTGGAAGCTGGCGGTGTTGCACCCCCGTGCCTCGGAGAGCACGTTAAGCAGACGGTCCCGGTTATTATCACTATCATGTAAGAATAGTCGTTAAAGCCCGCCAATCCGCATTGGAGCAGCATGGCGGGTCTGAGCTCTAAATCCTTCTCTCCTATGGGAGAGGAGGCCTGTGCCCAGCAGTGGGACGTTAAAAGGCTGTAGTGGTGGTGGTGGTGGTGGTGGTGCACTAGTATGTATTCTGTGGTTATACTTTCATTTGATGTACGGAATCGATAAGGGCGAAAATGTAATTTAATTTCACAAAACACCACTCCGACGAAGCGTAAATTATTTTATTGGTCGTAAAGATACATTTTACTGTGTCATTTTCGGTGTAATTGCTCAGCTAAGTGGTTAGACAACAAACAAGAGATGGCTGTTATGTTATGCAACTATTTGGCACTGTTACAATTTAATCGAAGATCTGAGAGATAGAAACTTTTTCATTAATGAAAATGTAGAGATAATGCATTAGGTTGATAACTTTTTTATTTAACGAAGACATAATTTATTTTTAATTGCCATGTTTAAACTTTTTTTATGAATACTTTTAAGTTTTATTAAAAACTAGCTGATCCCCGCAACTTGGTTCGCGTGGTTTTTATATAGCATCGGATCGGATCTCATATATCTTTTATGTACCTAAACTAAATGTAGCCTCAGTTACTCCTTATAACATTGAAAGTTCCATTAACATCGAACCAGCCGTTTCGAAGATTAGCTGGAACAAATAGACAGACCGACAAACATAAATTTAAATTAAACGCACACCAGCTGTTTAAAATAAGCCGTACGTTCAAAGATCCAGGTCCTAAGTTATTTGAACCCAATACTGAGGGTTGTAATGTCTGTCATTTCTGAACTAAAAAACCTATGACCTTGAAATATTTACGGGACAATATATAAAGTACTACCTTTCTAACAAAAAAAGAATGAGTGAAATCGAACAACGCGTTAATGAATTACAGCTAAATACAGGTTTTAACTTTCATCCCCTCTCCCAAGGGAACCGTGCTGAATTTCGGGATAAAAAGTATCCTATGTCCTACCTCGGAGTATAAACTCAAATCGTACCAAGTTTCATTCGAATCCATTCAGTAGTTTCGGCGTGATGCGCGGCCAAGATACAGACAGACAGACAGACAGACAGACAAAAATGAAAAAAACTGCAGTTTTGGTTTCAGTATCGATTATAGAGTGCCCTGCAATAAAAAATTTCAAAATATCTTCAATGTACAGAATAGGGTATTTGACAACATTGAAAATATACTATTGATTGTGGTCATCTTATCAGATAATAGCCTAAAAAAGACATATTTCACTCAATCAAACTAAATTATCTAATTTTACGCGATATTTTGCACGAAATAAAACATAATAATTTTTGAAATTTTATCAGGAACGTGAACGCTCTGGGATTGTTTGTGATGTCACTTGATAGCACGTAACTTGGTTGATATAATTGAAGTTTATCAAGTCAACCGAAACTAAACTTTATACTTGAAAGAATAAGATTGATATTAAAATGAGTAGGTATAACAATTTAGAACATTACGATACAGCAGTCGCCTTGCGTAGCGTCTCTGTCGCACGCACCGAGTTCCGAAAACGAGCGAGCGAGAGAAGTGACTTGCATAGCGATTTGTGACGTCACGCGTATCATGTGATCAGAAATGTCGTTTTTGGCGTGGTTTTCAAAACTTAAACTTTATCATTGATTTAATTCTTAATACTGTAGATATTGCGAAAAATATCAATGTAGTGTGTTTTAATAAGTAATAAAGAATAATTTAAAACAATTTCCAAAAATTAGTCAAATACCCTATTGGATCTGTTACCGTTTTATTATATTACTAGCTGACCCCCGCGACTTCGTTCGCGTGTTTATAGGTTTTTAGACAAACAGACAAAAATTTCAAAAATAGCTTTTTTACGTTAACCTATTACCCTATTACCCTAATATCCCCCAGTTATTATTTTGCAAAAATCTTCAATGTACAGATACGGCAAGTCTATGATTTTATAATAATATGTATAGATATAGAATAGATATTATAAATGAAAAAAAAAACAGCTGACCTAAATCATTTGCTCGCGCCTGGCACTTTTCCCACTAATGCTACTTGACAAGACTAGTTACACCATATAAATCTCTACTCCAGACGTCTATGTCTCTACGTTACCTAATCAGTAATACATTGTTGTTTTTGAATTTTTGGTAAATATCTAAAAGTAGTTAAATATAGGTACGATTTTGAAAAACCGAAATCTTTAACTACAGCTATACGTAGATTACTATAGCAAACTTCCTTGAAAGTAGGTATATAGGTTGGAAAACGGAGCGGGAATGGGGACCGGAAATTCAGGATTCCCTCGGGATTTGTTTAAAACCGAAACTCACGCGGGTGAAGCCGCGGGCAGAAGCTAGTTTTCCAATAAGCACGATGGCGACATGATAAGGGTAGCAATCATACACACGAGCTAGTGATGTAGGTCAGGCACGGCGACGCGACCTGCATGTATGTCATCGTGTAAGCGCAGCTATGCACGTAAGTGGATTACCAGCCGATACGTCGCCGACAAAGTGTAATGATCAAATAAACTTTGCTTGCTAAATTACTGCATGATATCGGCTAATATGCTCGAATCTATACTTCTATACTATAATATACTATCTATACTTCTATACTTAATAAATAAAATTGAAGTGTCTGTCTGTAATTTCGAAATAACTACCTCATATTAAGCTCATATGGTTATTTGAACGGTACCATAACCGAATCACGCGTTTTTAAAATTTTTGTCTGTCTGTCTGTCTGTCTGTTTGAACGGGCTAATCTTCGGAACGGCTGAACCGATTTTGACGGGACTTTCACATACAAGTAATAAGGAAATATAATAATACATGTAATTTTGTTCGACGGAACGGACACAGTCCCTATATCGTATGTTTGATTGTGTGTTATTTACCAATGATCGGAATTGACGGTGCAATTTCTCATGATATCATAATGTGGATATGCCAATTCATAATTTTTGTTAATGTTATCTGTGGTTTACTTACTCAGTTTTAATTAGTACAACATGAAAAAGAGAAATCTCTTCGATACTGAACATTATATGAAGTATCAAAATCGCGCAAGACAGAAATCCTGCAATCATATCCATACTATTGATAATGTTTCAGGTCATTCACCCCAAATTACACTACCTATTCCGATCTTTGGTTATTACTTACTTAAAATTGTAACACATCAGGAATTGTATAAATCTATTTAGGCTGATCACTAGGTATTTTCTTTACCCTATACAGACAAAGTCGCGGGCTGCCACCTTTACACAATATCCATTGGATAAGATATTGTAACGCTTGGCCTACATTCTTGACGAATCTATTTTAGTATTGACTCCGGATGGGAATAGTTCATTGCGTCTCAAATATGCTCCAAAGGGCATTGCTAGAGCTACGATTAGGGCTGCCAACTTACCTGTGTGTTTGAGAACGATCACCTCTCAGTAATGGTCACGTCTATTGCAGCCACAGTATCAGTGCCGGATGCCAGCGCGGGGCCTGTAGCAAATTCTATCAAAGTTATAAAGTGAGGCGATTGATACGTTCTTGGCTCATCGTGTTCCTTCATTCATTTTGAGAAAGAACGTTCACCACTGCAGTTGGTAATCATGAGAGACAAATAAATGCTTGGGAAATTTCTACATTTGGGAAACGAGATTCTATCAATAAAAGCTTGTAAAATTGCAATTCCAGAGCGTAATGCTTCTGTCAATAATACTAGCCACAGCACATTTTAGCAATGTAACAATAATTGAAGGTTTTTTCAAAATCTCTTCCGTTGGAAGAAATTAGCATTGGTGCGCGGGGCCCGTAGCACAGAGTACCTACCACAGAGTACCTACAGAGGGGAAGCTTCTACAAGCGGCCCGCTGTAGGTACACTCACACATATGCGCACGTTTGTCACCAACTGTACCGGTTAGTGGAACGAGCGGGCGTCCGTGAACCGTTGGTGAGTGTGTTTGTGTGAGTATACCTACAGCGGGCCGCTTGTGGAAGCTTCCTCTCTGTAGATTTACTACTCGTGTGGTACCTACAGAGGGGAAGCTTCTACAAGCGGCCCGCTGTAGGTACACTCACACATATGCGCATGTTTGTCACCAACTGTACCGGTTAGTGGAACGAGCGGGCGTCCGTGAACCGTTGGTGAGTGTGTTTGTGTGAGTATACCTACAGCGGGCCGCTTGTGGAAGCTTCCTCACTGTAGATTTAATACTCGTGTGGTACCTACAGAGGGGAAGCTTCTACAAGCGGCCCGCTGTAGGTACACTCACACATATGCGCATGTTTGTCACCAACTGTACCGGTTAGTGGAACGAGCGGGCGTCCGTGAACCGTTGGTGAGTGTGTTTGTGTGAGTATGCCTACAGCGGGCCGCTTGTGGAAGCTTCCTCTCTGTAGATTTACTACTCGTGTGCCCGTAGCGTTTGCTACTCTTGCTACGTGGCTAATCCGGCACTGCACAGTATACAGATTACAGAGGTCTAGCTAATATAGTTATATGCAAGAAAATTATGTCGTCTTTTTTGAAGTGATAACGTCTTATAAATCGATGAACGCCGGCTACACGCACGGAACACGTTATACTAAGCGTTCGGCTTGTGACGCATCTATCTCTTTGTTTTCTTATGACGTTATCTTATTATAAAATTATCGTCCGTAAACCAACTTTACAGACGACGAATTTTTTTCTTCTCCAGTAGCAAACAGGAACTAGATAATAGTTGATACAAAGAGAAGCTTTTATTAGACATTCACAAAGCGGAATAATTTTAATGTCTCATAACTTTCCCAAGACGCGTACCTACTATCTACCTAGTTGCTAAACATAGTTATTAGAAACAAGGCCGGCTATCCGTTTGTGTTTATACACTTTGATTCGGCTACAGCCGATTCATGGGGGTCAAGATCTTTTTACAGAACTATATTTGTTTTAGGGCAATTTCGACATTCCTACGCGTGTATTCTAGACACTGGGCTCTATAGATACAAATACCAGTACCTAGGTTCGCTGGACATGCCACTGTCTTATACGAGACTAGCTTCTGCCTACGAGGCTAGCTTTAGTGAATTTCGGTTTTTTCACAAATCCCGAGGGAATCGTGGATTTCCGGTTCCCGTTCCCGCGCCCTTTTCCAACCTTTATACCTACCTACTTTCAAGGATAAAAAGTAGCCTATGTGTTAAGTCAGGGCATACCTAATGTATCTCCATTCAAAATTTCAGCCAAATGACACACACACACACACACACACACACACACACACACACAACACACACACACACACACACACACACACACACAAACTTTCTAAAATCCCAAGAAAACACGGAAACAAGGAAAGGGCTCCAGACCGCCGCGCCGGTAGTTAGGATTAGGATGCAAGGAGTATGACAAAGCGGCGTCGCGGCCGCGGCATATTTGTATGGTCTATAATCTATATTATGTACATACGTAGGTGTAAGTATAGGTAGGTACGTAGATGTAACTCGATTAGGTACCTTCAAGGAAGTGTAGTAGTAATCTTCTAGGCAAGCGCGCTCAGACCTAAACCTCATCTTCTCTGTCTTATGATTGTCATCACTCATCAAACTCTTTACACGGGCGGGCGTAAATAGAAACGACGAAACAGACTTGCAAGTTGTAACGCTCGCCCGACTTCAACATACGTGTACAATAAATAATTAATTCTTTTTATATACCTACGTTGTGGCGTTTGAAGTCGTGTTTTTTAAAGATTTTTTATTTTACTCTTGTATAAACGACATTACTTGAGGATGGTTGGTTTCCAGCAATAGATCCCTAGGTAGACAGAGACACATTATTTATCAAAAAAAATATATTATAATGTATCTACGTTCACAATTTACGACGTAACAATAGTACAAACAAACCACTTTATCCCGCTTTGATCATTGCCCGGTGCTGTGAGTCATCACATGATTGAATCCCAGCCAACACCGCACCAAACAATCACCGGCTGGATAGCACAATCGCACGCGTTCAATCTATATCTATACTAATAAACTAGTAGGGCGCGTGGGTGCGCGGCCCGCAAGCGGACCGCGAGGTTTCGCTTTCGGGTATTTTGGTTTGAGCAGCCTCCACCTATCTCTCCCATATTCCTAATCCTCGATCATTATCACTCTCCATATTTTTTCTTCGAATCATTCTGCTCATCAAGTAGACCTTCAGGTCTTGATAATCTTTTGCTAAGAAACCACTCTTCCATCTTTTATACTTGGTGAGATAGACACCGATGTTTGTATGGCCGCCATCTTGAATCCGCCATTTTGGACTTTTTTTCAGCTCACTGCCAATTGGATGATGTTTCGAGTAATTTTTGTTTGAGCACCTCCCTCGTATCTTCAATACCCTGCCCGGGCTCCTCAACCAACTTCCAAACCCTCAATCATCATGTCTTCCCATATTTTTCTTTGAGAGTTCTCCAGAAAACCGCATTGAAGCCTTGCATAGTTCACAGCTTGTAGTCTCTTCAACATTCGCCATACATTTTCTATGGAAAAATAAATTTCGCCATTTTGAATTTTTTTTCTATTCATCGAGTAGACCTACGGATCCTGATCATCTTTTGCGAAGAAACCACTCTTCCATCTTGTATACCCTTCGAGATGGAGACCGACGAAATTTGTATGGCGGCCATCTTTTTTCGCCATTTTGAATTTTTTTTCAGCTGACTGCCAATTGGATGACGTTTCGAGTGACATTTGCTCGAGCACCCCCCACCTATCTTCAATACCTTAAGCGTGCCCGTCGCTCGTCTCTGAAATCCTCAATCATCAGCTCTCTCCATATTTTTGTTCCGAATGAATTTTTGTCCTCTCTACGACACCATTATTGAAAAAAAAAAATTTCATACAAAATTGTTCAGGAGAGGTGATCAATCAGTCAGTCAGTCAGTCAGTGAATGAATCAGCACGAGCAGCTATATATATATTACTAGTATGGCGCGTGGGTGCGCGGCCCGCAAGCGGACCGCGAGAATTCGAGTAGTTTTTGTTTGAGCACGTCCCACCTATCTTCAATACCCTCGCCGTGCTCTTCATCCGTCTCCAAAATCTTCGATCATCAGCTCTTTCCGTATTTTTCCGTCAATAATTTTTTTTTGTGTAGAAAAATAAATTCCGCCATCTTGTTTTTTTCTGTTCATCAAGTAGACTTTTAGGTCTTGATCATCTTTTTCCCAGAAACCACTCTTCCATCTTTTATGCTTGGTGAGATAGACTCTGACGAAATTTGTATAGCCGCCATCTTGAATCCGCCATTTTGTTTTTTTTTTCAGCTCAGTGCCAATTGGATGAGGTTTTGAGTAATTTTTGTTTGAGCACCTCCCATCTATCTAACATACCCTGCCCGGGCTCCTCAACCAACTTCCAAACCCTCAATCATCATGTCTTCCCATATTTTTCTTTGAGAGTTCTCCAAAGAACCGCATCAAAGCCTTGCATAGTTTACAACTTGTAGTCTCTTCAATATTCGCCATACATTTTCTATGGAAAAATAAATTCCGCCATTTTGAATTTTTTTTCTATTCATCGAGTAGACCTTCCGATCCTGATCATCTTTTGCGAAAAAACCACTCTTCCATCTTTTATACCCTCCGAGATGGAGACCGAAGAAATTTGTATGGCGGCCATATTTTTTTCGCCATTTTGAATTTTTTTTCAGCTAACTGTCAATTGGATGACGTTTCGAATGACATTTGCCCCACCTATCTTCAATACCTTAAGCGTGCCCGTCGCTCGTCTCTGAAATCCTCAATCATCAGCTCTCTCCATATTTTTCCTCTTAATTAATTTTTGTCCTCTATACGACACCATTATTGAAAAAAAAATTTTTCATACAAAATTGTTCAGGAGAGGTGATCAATCAGTGAGTGAGTGAGTGAGTGGTGAATCAGCACGAACAGCTATATATATATACTAGTATGGCGCGTGGGTGCGCGGCCCGCAAGCGGACCGCGAGGATTCGAGTAGTTTTTGTTTGAGCACGTCCCACCTATCTTCAATACCCTCGCCGTGCTCTTCATCCGTCTCCAAAATCTTCGATCATCAGCTCTTTCCGTATTTTTCCATCAATAATTTTTTTTTGTGTAGAAAAATAAATTCCGCCATCTTGTTTTTTTCTGTTCATCAAGTAGACTTTTAGGTCTTGATCATCTTTTTCCCAGAAACCACTCTTCCATCTTTTATGCTTGGTGAGATAGACTCTGACGAAATTTGTATAGCCGCCATCTTGAATCCGCCATTTTGTTTTTTTTTCAGCTCAGTGCCAATTGGATGAGGTTTTGAGTAATTTTTGTTTGAGCACCTCCCATCTATCTAACATACCCTGCCCGGGCTCCTCATCCATCTTCCAAACCCTCAATCATCATGTCTTTCCATATTTTTCTTTGAGAGTTCTCCAAAGAATCGCATCAAAGCCTTGCATAGTTTACAACTTGTAGTCTCTTCAATATTCGCCATACATTTTCTATGGAAAAATAAATTCCGCCATTTTGATTTTTTTTTCAATTCATCAAGTAGACCTTTGGATCCTCATCATCTTTTGCGAAGAAACCACTCTTCCATCTTTTATACCCTCCGAGATGGAGACCGATGAAATTTGTATGGCGGCCATCTTTTTTTCGCCATTTTGAATTTTTTTTCAGCTAACTGCCAATTGGATGACGTTTCGAGTGACATTTGTTCGAGCACCCCCCACCTATCTTCAATACCATAAGCGTGCTGCTCACCTGTCTCCGAAATCCTCAATCATCAGCTCTCTCCATATTTTTGTTCCGAATGAATTTTTGTCCTCTATACGAAACCATTAGTGAAAAAAAAATTTTTCATACAAAATTTTACAGGAGGGGTGATCAATCAGTGAGTCAGTCAATGAATCAGCACGAGCAGCTATATATATATTAATATTAATAAAATTGAAGTGTCTGTCTGTAATATCGAAATAACTACCTCATATTAAACTCATATGGTTATTTGAACGATACTATAACCGAATCACACGTTTTTAAAATTTTTGTCTGTCTGTCTGTCTGTCTGTCTGTCTGTCTGTTTGAACGGGCTAATCTTTGGAACGGCTTAACCGATTTTGACGGGACTTTCACATACAAGTAGAGAATTAACCAGGGAGTAACATAGGCTACTTTTTTAACCGACTTTCAAAAAAGGAGGAGTTGTGTTTTTCTACCTATGTACATCGATATCTCCGAGATTTCTGAACCGATTTGCGTAATTTTTTTTTTAATCGATAGAGAAACATTGCGACACTGTCCTACAAAAAATTTGGATTCCAACTCCTCAATCCTGATGCTGTAGGGGATCTGATCCCCAAAACTAATGGGATTTAGGCACTGTCGGTTATTTAAATTGATATTGGGGATACCAATTAAAGACTTTATTGTTGAATGACCTCGAGTAGGTACATGTCCAACTCCTCAACCCTGATGCTGTAAGGAATTGCATTCCGAAATCGTAAGGATCCCACGGAATTTTTCCGTTTTGTGGACGGGTTACTACTTACTACAGATAGGCTACTTTTTGTTCTGGAAAATCAAAGTTCCCACGAGATTTTTACAAACCTAAATACACACGGGCGAAGCCGTGGGCATCATCTAGTAAATAATAATAAACGAGCAGTGTACCCTATTTAGCTTTAGCGGTGCATTCGTTTTGGAAGCAATAAAGTCCTGGAGTGCAGGCAAAGATAAGTTATGGATGATTTGTTTCATTAGATGCCTATCAGATTGTTACTCTGTGAATCACTGCAAATGTGTTCATTATGTGTGTGTGTGTGTGTGTGTGCGTGCGTGCGAGCGGGCGGGCGTGGGCGTGGGCGTGCGCGTGCGCGTGCGCGTGTGTGTGCGTGTGTGTGTGTGTGTGTGTCTGCCTGTTCCCCTGTAGCGCTCAAACGGGTGAACCAATTTGAATGTGGTTTTTTTGTTCGAAAGGTGAATTCCTTTCAAAAGGTGAAACTCGAGTCGAGAGTGTTGATAGCTATGTTTGATGAAAATCGATCCAAGATGGCCGCAGGCCGCCGCTACAAAATGGTGGATTACATATTTTTTCACAACTCCCTTAATATGGGTATCAAATGAAAGGGCTTGACTAGTAGAATAGCACTATTACAAATTCAAGATGGCCGCCGCCTCAAAATGGCGAATGTCGGGGGTCTTTTAAATTTTTAATTTAGGTATACCTACTTGTTAAGTGAATGTAGGTATGTGTACATATTATGTGGATATGCGTATATATATGCGTTCGAAATTATTTTTCGTCTTGATAATCTCGCGAACGAAACATAATAATAACAGGAGGGGCCAGAGTTCTAAACCCGAATTACTAATTCCGTGGAATTCTGATGTTTCATTATGTTACCAGAGATAAAACAATTCCCACAACAAAGATACAAAATTCAAAACATAAGTTTTGAATTATTGCAGAAGCTTATGCAGATACAAATCAACTGCCGCATGTAGAATGTAGATATGACAAATGCTTGACAAACACTTCATGGCGAAAATGTCGTTCGACATCCATTTTTGAATAAATTTTTTGGGCTTTTTATAATATGTTAGGCTTGAATAAATTTTTAAATTTTCAATGGGCTTCTTTGTTTTCTATTGCTGTTAGTGTGCACTTTCTAGTTTCCACTCTTGGTGTTTTCTATTTTAAGGCGAAACGAGTAATAAGTATTATTACGCGGCATAATATGGCTTTTTATGATGACAGGGACTTAAAATAGTCTGGGGTAAAATCGTACTTCGTAGATGTTAACTCTGTCCTCCATACAAATAACTCGTCTGTAAATGACAATGACAGCTGTCAGAATTCCACGGAATTAGTAATCCGGGTATAAGCATATAAGTCTAGACACGTCTAAATCGCCGGCCAAAGCGCTGCGTCACTGACACGTTTTTCCGAGAAGTTTGTGATTTGTTTCCCTTTTAAATTAGCTTAGAAGAGACAGATAGGTAAATGGGTGGTTATCGATTTTCGTTCGAAACACCTTGCAAAGGCTAAATTCGCTATGTTTTATCTATTATGGAAAAAATGGTTTTGATTATCTTGTTAAGACACAAACGATGCAAGAAGGCATCCTATTACAAAAGGGCTGAATGCTCAGGGTAAAAAGAAAATTAGGAAAATCCTGTGAAAAAGTCATTTATCTCCGTGTGCAAATGCCCATCTGTTGAATTACAAATTTTTTTACTCAATTCGTGTGCATCAAACGAATTAGTTAATTTGTTTTTCAAATAAAACAATGATATAAGATTAGACTGCTTACCCTTTGTAATTTATAAAGCCATTCTAACCCTGAAATAATCCAACTTTTAATTTTGTCAATCGTAAACGGTCATTACGTTCTCTGGTAATGGAATCGCTACTTCACGACGTGTTCAAACGTGTACAGCAACGATTTACCCTCCTGCGTATCCGGCGTCTCAGTTAGTACCGCTGATGTTCTGTTATAGTATGGTGATCTTTCAATTAACACAAAAAAATTGCATTCGCGAGTAGTCAGAAGTATTTTGTCACGCGATAGAGTTCATTACGTTCCATCGATTTTCAACGTGACTTAATTTTTTTAATTTTTTCTAGATTTAGTACTAGGATTTATGTTTTGTTTCTATTCAGAGTTCTATTTCGGAGATTTTATGCATTCACGTATCTCGAGTATTTTAAATTTAAAATCGATTTGGTCATTTGTTTCCAGTTCATTCATATCCATTAAGTTCCAAAAAAACAAGTGGACGTGAGTAAAACAAAGAAAAAACTTACAAAAGAAGAAAAGTTAGCTAAAGATAGAGCCAGAAAACGCCAAAATTAAGAGAAATTAAAAAAACAATTCAGGAATTATTAAAATTAAGAAAGAAAAATAGCGAAAAAATTTCCTTTTAAGAAAAGAACAGAAAAAGATTCGCAGCATCATTGAAATGTCCGCTTGAGCACAACATGAACAGAAAAAAACTCTTTGAAATACAAGAAAAAAAAGAGGGGGCAAAATATAGTTAAAGAGAGGAGTATTGGTCAACGACACCCCTGAAGTTCCTCAAAAAGAGAATTAAACTGGAAATATTTCACCTGAAATTACAGAAACCAATCAAATTATTGTCAAACCTATCTCCTCAAACAAGGCGACTACTTAACTCGGTTTAACAAAGATTGAGACGTAAAATTTCTGCAAGACCAGCCTCGTCAAATCTAATTTTTTTAATTCATTTTTTTAATTTATTTAAAATGATTATGCTTGTTTACTGTTAATCTAAACTCAAGGTTTAGATTTTATTTCAATTTTATTCGTTTTTTTCATATAATTATTCATTATTTCATAAAATAATCAAAGATGGGCTACTAAAAAGCTTCTGAATTCATTTTTATCCGACGATAGGTCATTACACTCCAAGTGATTTTCATTTCTTTCCACTGGTTCATTAAACTCCATTAATTTTCCGGAAAACTGCTAGAGTTACGAAGAGGCCTTGTACATGTAATTTTTTCTCATACTGTAATCTATAAGTGTATATACAAAAAATAATAATAAGAAGAAAAAAAATTTTTTTTTTCAAAACCGCGAAATTAAAACGAAAATCGATAATCACCCTAGGGTGGTTATCGATTTTCGTTCGAAACACCTTGCAAAGGCTAAATTCGCTATGTTTTATCTATTATGGAAAAAATGGTTTTGATTATCTTGTTAAGACACAAACGATGCAAGAAGGCATCCTATTACAAAAGGGCTGAATGCTCAGGGTAAAAAGAAAATTAGGAAAATCCTGTGAAAAAGTCATTTATCTCCGTGTGCAAATGCCCATCTGTTGAATTACAAATTTTTTTACTCAATTCGTGTGCATCAAACGAATTAGTTAATTTGTTTTTCAAATAAAACAATGATATAAGATTAGACTGCTTACCCTTTGTAATTTATAAAGCCATTCTAACCCTGAAATAATCCAACTTTTAATTTTGTCAATCGTAAACGGTCATTACGTTCTCTGGTAATGGAATCGCTACTTCACGACGTGTTCAAACGTGTACAGCAACGATTTACCCTCCTGCGTATCCGGCGTCTCAGTTAGTACCGCTGATGTTCTGTTATAGTATGGTGATCTTTCAATTAACACAAAAAAATTGCATTCGCGAGTAGTCAGAAGTATTTTGTCACGCGATAGAGTTCATTACGTTCCATCGATTTTCAACGTGACTTAATTTTTTTAATTTTTTCTAGATTTAGTACTAGGATTTATGTTTTGTTTCTATTCAGAGTTCTATTTCGGAGATTTTATGCATTCACGTATCTCGAGTATTTTAAATTTAAAATCGATTTGGTCATTTGTTTCCAGTTCATTCATATCCATTAAGTTCCAAAAAAACAAGTGGACGTGAGTAAAACAAAGAAAAAACTTACAAAAGAAGAAAAGTTAGCTAAAGATAGAGCCAGAAAACGCCAAAATTAAGAGAAATTAAAAAAACAATTCAGGAATTATTAAAATTAAGAAAGAAAAATAGCGAAAAAATTTCCTTTTAAGAAAAGAACAGAAAAAGATTCGCAGCATCATTGAAATGTCCGCTTGAGCACAACATGAACAGAAAAAAACTCTTTGAAATACAAGAAAAAAAAGAGGGGGCAAAATATAGTTAAAGAGAGGAGTATTGGTCAACGACACCCCTGAAGTTCCTCAAAAAGAGAATTAAACTGGAAATATTTCACCTGAAATTACAGAAACCAATCAAATTATTGTCAAACCTATCTCCTCAAACAAGGCGACTACTTAACTCGGTTTAACAAAGATTGAGACGTAAAATTTCTGCAAGACCAGCCTCGTCAAATCTAATTTTTTTAATTCATTTTTTTAATTTATTTAAAATGATTATGCTTGTTTACTGTTAATCTAAACTCAAGGTTTAGATTTTATTTCAATTTTATTCGTTTTTTTCATATAATTATTCATTATTTCATAAAATAATCAAAGATGGGCTACTAAAAAGCTTCTGAATTCATTTTTATCCGACGATAGGTCATTACACTCCAAGTGATTTTCATTTCTTTCCACTGGTTCATTAAACTCCATTAATTTTCCGGAAAACTGCTAGAGTTACGAAGAGGCCTTGTACATGTAATTTTTTCTCATACTGTAATCTATAAGTGTATATACAAAAAATAATAATAAGAAGAAAAAAAATTTTTTTTTTCAAAACCGCGAAATTAAAACGAAAATCGATAATCACCCAAATACTCGTATATCACATAGTACTTGTGCTAACTAACTTTGTGCTAACTCACAGATTACATTTTTATTTACATAGGTAGTCGCTGTTTAAAAAAGTTTTCCCATACGAATTAGCCTATTCAATTGAATCGGAAAGATATTAAGAAACGATTGACTTGTCTCTTCTGTTTAAATTTCTTAATAAGTACATATTCAGTGGTAACTTTAGATCTGGATTTATGGCATTACTTAGGAAACGGGTGAGTGACCTGCATACATCGATATAATCTATGCATGCATTTAAAATATATAATATGCTTGCGGATAAAATATAAATAATAAATAATAAAGGTTTATATTTTATTTCCAAACTCCTAAAAGTCCCCTCAGCGTTGGCTATAATATAGGGCGGGCTAAAAAGAGTTTTACAGCTTAGTTCATTGAACACACAACTCACTAGCTAAAAGGCTAGCTCATATCAACATCAGCTAAGCAAGCCTATTGTTAAGTTCCACACACGTCCTGTTACATATCTATACATATAATAAAATCGTAGAATTGCCGTATCTGTACATTGAAGATTTTTGCAAAATAATAACTGGGGGATGTTAGGGATAAGTAATAGAACGTAAAAAAGGTATTTTTGAAATTTTTGTCTGTTTGTCTGTTTATCTGTTTGTCTGTTTATCTGTTTATCTGTTTGTCTGTTTGTCTGTATGTTTGTGCGCGCATCACGTAAAAACTACTGAATGGATTGAAATGAAACTCGGCATGATATAAGTTAATACTATGGAGTAACATATAGGATACTTTTTATCCCGAAATTCAGCACGGTTTCCCTGGGAGAGGGGATGAAAGGCAAAATGTGTACTTAGCTGTAATTCGTTAACGGGTGGTCCGATTTCATTCATTCTTTTTTTGTTAGAAAGTAGATACTTTAAAGACTACTGGCTAATCTCCGAAAGGCTGGACTGATTTTGATGGGATTTTCACTGGCGGATGTTTACATTTTGATGTACCTAAACATCCGCCAGTGAACTTTTAACAGTTTTTAGCAAGGTTTAAGCTCAAAGGAGCATAGGAAAAACAAAATGATTCCCACGGGATTATTAAAATCAATATCCACGCGAACGAAGTCGCGGGTATCCGCTCGTCCTAACTTAAAGTACGGTAGGTAGGTACTTACTAAAGAAGACTACTTAACTAAGGTAAGGTAAGACATATTTTTATTCAAAATACAAATAAAAACAAAGGAAGCGAAAAGTTCGGCAGATAAGATGGTGGATGTTAAAAATCCATAGAAACCACACGAACATACGAAACACGCACCTACGTGTAATTACGCCGCAAGCTTCCTTTGATCTATGTTCAAAAACCGACTCTAGCCCGAATCGGCAACAAGCTCACGCAAGCCAAGCCAAACACCCCGTTCACACGCTTGTGTTTGTGAACACTTGCCGAGACTTGCCAAGCATGTAACGTATCATTATATTTGTCCCTGGCCTTAGTTACCCATACACCATACGTTTTCCCTCAGTAACGGCTAACGAGGTCCCGAAATAGCCATCCGAAACACTCTCACAACCGCAAGTTGCTATTATTTTATTGATGTATCAATTCAGTAGGATCAAAGTAGATCGTAAATCGATATTGCCAGTAAAATATCGAATATTAAGCGAGCTCGAGCAATTATTATTTATAGAACATTATTGTTTACTTTTCGTAAACGTAGGTAGGTAAATGTACTCGGAAAATTGCGTTACATGTTTCTGTAGCTATAAAATCCATTTGAGCCAGAATAAGAGTAGGTACCTACCCAACAAGCAATTAGTTCGTTTTCGGAGTTATATGCATTTTAAGCATTTTGCTTGCTTGCTTTAACGGCAAAGGAAAACATCTTGAGGAAACCTGAATGTTTGAGAGTTCTGACTTAGGTACATTCAATTGACGATTCACAAGTACTTGTAAAAGTTTATTTGAATAAAAAACTTTTCGATTCTATTCTATTCTCCATGATGTAGATACCTACTCAAAGGCGTGTGAAGAGCAACCTGCACTTGACCAGCGTGGTGCACTACTACCTTAAACCCTTATCATTCTGAGAGAAGACCTGTGCCCTGCAGTGGGCTGATAATGGGTTGTTCATGATGATGAATAATACACGTACAGACAACGCGTCACGAACTGATATCTTTGATGTCGACCACCACCACTACAGCCTTTTTATGTGCCACTACTGGACACAGGTCTCCTCTGATAGCAGCGACGGATTTAGAGCTTAGACCGCCACGCTACTCCAATTCGGGTAGGCGGGTTTAACGACTTTTGTCACATGATAGTGATAGTAACCGGGACCGACTGCTTAACGTGCCTTCCGAGGCACAGGGGTAAAACACCGTCAATTACCAACTCCGGGCTGGCACTGAGAATTTCTTGACAGAAAAATCAAATACATACCTAACAATAATTTGCCCGACCCGGCAATCGAACTCGGGACCTCGTGATCTGCAGTCGAATATGCTATTAACCACTAGAAAAACGAGGCAGTATTTGATATGCAGGATGACATATAACTGGTGCCGATGACAACCTGCAAATGCAATTCAGTCATCGTATCGTTTCAACACTGACCAATTATCGTCGAACGTGGTCCGGTTGAACATAAACAATAACATGGGCCAAGTAAAAATAGCCATGTCGATGGAAACGTGGTGAAGGGCCCGTGTTCCCACCGATTTGTCCTACTGGTGGGACAACACTATACCTATTACCTACTACCCATACTACTGAGGGCCCGTGGTCCCACCGATTTGTCCTTGTGGTGGGACAACGCTATACTACCTATACTTCTGAAGGGCCCGTGGTCCCACCGATTTGTCCTACTGGTGGGACAACACTATACCTACTACCCATACTACTGAGGGCCCGTGGTCCCACGGATTTGTCCTTGTGGTGGGACAATGCTATACTACCTATACTTCTGAAGGGCCCGTGGTCCCACTGATTTGTCCTTGTGGTGGGACAACACTATACTACCTATACTTCTGAAGGGCCCGTGGTCCCACCGATTTGTCCTACTGGTGGGACAACGTTATACTGAAAGGCCCGTGGTCCCACCGGGCTAGGCGCGAATCATAGTAACAGCCCCGGATCTTGAACTTTTTCGAGGCGGGGCAAGAACTGAAACATGCCGCTCTCGCCCGCCAATATTTAGACTGCATCGTTACTTAGGTACCACCAGGTGAGATTGCAGTCAATGGCTAACTTGTAGATGAATATAAAAAAATATCCGATGTTAAAGTGATATTAACCGGAACCGCTCGCCAAGGCACGGAGAAAACGAAAAGGCGTTATTTGAATCGGTCATCCATCCAGTTACCGACTTGAGTCAACGTTGCTTAACTTACGCAATCGACTAATACATCGATTCCTAACCTTTTTCAGCCACGGACCCCTAAGGAAATCAAGCATAATGCCAAGGACCACTGAATGAAAAAAAGGTGAAAAAAAATCATTAATTTTCGGACTATATTATATTTTAGTATTCCTTTCATTAAATAAAAAAACAAAAAACAAACTTTTTCGTAAAATAACATTAATGAGAAGGTTGGTGCTGCTTTTTTGCAACTAAGTTAGAAATGTTCAGGTTGATATTATAACTCAATTGCAATCTCAAATCAGATTCCACATGTAAACCTGTTCCTGTATTTATTTTTGATGTATACAAGAGCAGAGAATGCCTTTTCACATAGTTACGTGGTGGAGAAAAGCAACAAATATTTCAGTGCTTCTTCTGAGACTTCCTTATAATCTTTTTTTATATTCACTCATAAACTACACAAGGAGCGTTCTTTGAAATTACGTTTCAAGGCAGAATCACACGATATTTCTATTAATTGGTTTTCTTGCACCGTTGTCAAGCCAGTTATATCAGAAACATCTGTGGTGAAAGGGTCTGCTATCCATTTTTTCGCGGCGCTCACGGCGCTCGTGGACCCCAAGATAGACGCTCGCGGACCCCCAGGGGTCCGCGGACCACAGGTTAGGAAACAATGGACTAATAGATAGGTACACTATCGCAAGCCATTCAGCCACACGGCCACGGAGAGCAATCTAAAGAAGTTTTTCAAAATCTAAATATCAGAGATTTATTTATTTATACATCCTTATTGCGTAATTATAAAACTAGAGGTACTTACGGGAAACATTTTATATACACAAGTATAAAGTTCGTAAACTAAAACCCGACTACGCAAGCGAAACCCGAAATCGCGAGGCAAGCAACTAGTGGCGCCATCTGCTATATCTATCCGAAACTAATAATTAATAATCTAGAAAGCCGCGCGAAGGTCACTTCTCGATTTTTTTCGTAAATAAAATGTAGCCTATGTCAACCGGACCATAACAACGAATCAATAGACACAGCTCATTCATCGAAATCGGTCCAGTAGTTTAGGCGCTACGGTGGTACACACAGAATCTCATACAAAAATCGGCCACAAATATACATACAAACATACAATACATACACTGCAAAAATCATAACCCTTCCTTTTGACTGGCCCGTCGCGTTGGCGCGGTTGGCAGTGACGATGCCTACCTCTCCCGGGTCGCGGGTTCGATTCCCGTCCCGAGTCTGGGTGTATTTATGTAAGTATATAAGAATGTATTATGTATTTATACATTTATTAAATATTTATATGTGTAATATATGTAAATATGTATATCAGTCGGTTGTTACCTATAACACAGGCATTAAGTTGCCTACTTTAGGAACGGCAGACCGTTTGTGTATGTGTGTCTATTTATTTATTATTATTATTATTTTGGCTTTGCTGTAGTCGGGTAAAAAGGTGACCTTAGCACTAGAGCAATTTCTATCAGGTAACCCATAGGTCTTATGAACTTATTTATTGTTATTATAAATTGAGAGATGGGAAATCGCAATAAGTAGGTACCTGTATAAGCTTACATTTTACGACATATAATTGGGACATTACTAACATGTGAACCAAGTCAGAAATCATTTTTATCGGACTTCTCGCTCGCACTTACAGGCCTTATGGAACTGGCTGGTTCTGATGGTGTTGTGTGTAACAATAATAAAGGATTTGTCGATAGTCGATAACAGGTTATAAAGAGCGAGCGAGAGCCCTCACAACACTGTGATCTTAATGGTTTATGTCTCAATTCGCATGTTTGTAATGCCCCAACTATAATATTTCTACACACAATACACATTAAAGTAAAACAAAGGTAAATACTTAAAAATAAAGTTATAATGGTACCTACCTACCGACTTACTAATTCTCTCATCGTTCAGAACAGAAATAGCTCCAATATCTTGTAATAACTTAAATAATAATCAGCCTCTACACATGTTTAAAATAATAATTATTATGTAAAATACATCTAGGTATATGTATATCATAGTTTTTACATATAAGTCTTTCATTTCGTAAATAAAATATCTTAGCTACTTTTCGCCGTACATTGCTGCAACCTATAGAGGTCCAACATATTATATCTCTTTTAGTACCACACATTACGCTCTTGCGCCGCTAGTATCCAGCTGCTTCCTGCGACTCGTCTGAGTCGGATAGCGCAGTGTTGGGGGTTTGCCAACACTGCGCTGCCTATGAAATCCACAAGATACGTAGGGGCGGGACACCACAAGATACTTAGGGTTGGGACATACTAGAGCAAAGTCCAAGCGTATCGAAACGAATCGAAAAAAATTCACGGCATATTGACACCTATAGTTGGGAATTGGGATATTACAATCGTGCGAACTGAGTCATAAATAATTTTTATCGGAGTTCTCGATCGCACTTACAGGCCTTATGGAACTGGTACCTGTTACTCTGGTGTTGTGTGTAACAGTAAAAAAGGATTTGTCAATAGTCGATAACAGGTTACAAAGAGCGAGGGAGAGCCCTCACAACCCTATGATCGTAATGTTCTATGGCCCAGTTCGCACGTTTGTAATGACTCAACTATAGTCTGGAAAACAAAAGTCTGGAAGCATAATTCCTATCAAAAAAATTGGTTGACTGTAAAGTTGATTAACGGACGATAATTTTAGTGATAACGTCGAAAACAAAGAGAGATAGACGCATCACGAGCCGAACCGAACGCTTAGGCTGCCGGCACACTTATGTGTAGTGGCGTGTCGTGATGCGCCGGTTTCATACATTTAGTAAAAACGACACGCCCTACAAGTGTGTCTCTAACCATACTAAATGTATGAAACCGATAGGCTTCTGGCGCGTCACGACACGCCACGACACGTAAGTGTGGTTCCGGCCTTAGTTCCGCGCTACGTGCTACGTTTCGTTCTACGTGCTACGCGCTACGTTCCGCGGTACGTGACGTGACATGAGTCATGCTCTTTCGTGCGTGTAGCCGGCGTTCATCGATATAAGACGTTATCACGTCAAAAAAAGACGAGCGCCCGCAAGCACGCGCATTCGTACGAGTATGACCTCTTTGTGCCTTATTTTGTAGAGATAGGTGCCAATATGCCATGAACTTTCGTTGATTGACGCTTCGATACACTTTGACTCTGTGCTAGTATGCTCCAACCCTTATATCCATTAATGTTAAAACCATAATATCTTTCATATTATGCTTCCCTATTTTAACAATACAAAAATATAATAAATTAAAACGAATCTAGTACCTATTCAAACCATTAAATACATCAAACAATACTAAGTTTCATTATACACCGTATTATAAACTAACTCCTGAATCTTCATTCTCAGCATCAGCTTCTTAGCTGGCCCCAATTTCCTTACATGAGGGATCAGACTGTTGAAGAAACCTATATCCTCGTCCTTCGTCGCCTCCGGCACGTCACTATTCCCCGCGCTCCTTTGAAAGTCGTCATCGTCGTCACAGAAATCCGTCTCCATGATGACGGGTTTGGTGTCGAATTCGTCGAACTCGTCGTCTTTGACACTAACGCTCACGCTCGCGTCGTGAACTTCGTCCGGGTTGGGCGCCGGTTCGACGTAGTAGCTGCTGCTCTGATCCGCGCTGGTGTCGAAGTCCTGGCTGTAGTGGTCGTCGTTTGCGTCGTTTCCCTCGTAATCGTTGAACTGGTTGGTCAGAAACTGTAGCTTCGGGAGGTACTCCCAGTCTGATTGTTGTTTCCTCGCTTCTTTTCTCGCTTGGTCTCTTAGGTATTTCCATTTGAGTCTCGCTTCGTCGCCTATAAATAATAATTCCTACTATTAACTATAAATACTATAAATATAAATACTATGGCCATGGACTCAATAATTATTATTTATAGGTAATAATAATTCCTCAAAGCTTAAAACCCATGCGTACGAATCTTCAGGCCACTGCTAGTTAATTCATATTATTAACTTACGCGTAACCCCCAACTCTTGAGAAATCTCCTTCCAGCTCTCGTCCAATTTGTACCAATTATGATGTCCCTTCAGCTGCCTGTTCCATATCAACTCCTTAGCTTGGACCAACGTGATCAATTTGTTCATATCCACATCTATAGTTCTCCGCTTGTTCATCAGTAACTTCTTCCTCATGGTATAGCCAAGTTTGGGGCGTTTGATAGAATCGTCCAGGCTGTTGAAGACTTCATCAGCGGTATCCTCGTCACCATCTTCCTCGTCAGCCAGGAATTGGTTGTGGATGAACTTCAGTTTCTGGAAATGCGGCCAGTCCGAGTCGTGGGGGTTCTTCCTCATCTCCTTCCGACATTGGTCCTTCAGGTTCTTCCATCTCTTTCTGCAGTTGAGACCTGGAAAAATTAAGATTAGTACGTCGAAAAAATTGTCTGTAAAATTGGTTTACGGATAATATTTTACGTGATAACGTCATAAGAAAACAAAGAGAGATAGATGCGTCACAAGCCGAACGCTTAGTTCCGCGCTCTCGCTTGCACGCGGAACGTGACGGATGAGTCATCCTTTTCCTATAAGACTTTATCACGTCAAAAGTTATTCTGAAAATATTTTACTTGAGTACAATAAAATTCGTGATTTTAGACAATTGACCATCAGACAAAATCGGAGACACTTTAGAAATTAAAAATTCCCAAATTATTCCCTTATCTGTGGTATCAACCCTATCACTAAAACATGAATAATAAAAATAATAATAAATAATCGATACTAGCGCCAGACCAAAATCGTAAACAAAATATCAACCGATAGCATAGCGCCGTCTAGCGTCTACGCTCGGAACTAAAGAAACATGGCGGGTTGCTAACATGGCCGCGCCGCGGCCGTGCGGGCGTTCACCTGTTATTTATTACTCACTAGTCGTTCCAACCTCGGCCGCTACTTCGTTCCAATATCTCTCCAATTTGAACCGATTCCGATGTCCCCTGTAACTCTTGTCCCAGAGACACTCCCTCGCTTGGACAGCGGCTATGAGCTTGTCCATGTTTTTGGAGCGGGCGCCCTGTTTGCCTTTCACCTTCATAGCGGGATTAGCGGACGCGGGTGCGCTAGCGGGAGCGACACGTTGCGGGGCCGCGTGGCTGTGAACTGAGCGGGCGGCGTCGGCCCGCTACCCGCTGCCCGCTACCCGCTACCCGCTCCCCGCCACACGCCAAGCTCGACCGCTTTTCGACTGCTACACTTCAAAACTCAGTAACAGACAGTAGAAAATAAAATAATTATTTAATTATTTCACCACAAATTCGCTACTGTGTGAAACGATGCGCGCGCTATCCATACAAAACGTGAGTAAAACGTGCGTGTTCACAAGCGGCCTAAGTGTACTGTGTACAGTAGGTGCCAATTGAGTCCATGGCCCATGCGCATTACACAACGTCCGAGAACTTGATTTATCAAATAAATTATTAAAGATATTTTTAAATTTCGAAAAAATAAATTTGTTCAAACCAAGCATAATATCGAAACAAAATCTAAAAGGCCCTCTGCTTAAAAAACGAACTAAAAAGAAAAACAAAATCTCCCTTATAACCATGTTACGGCTTAGATGATTCGATAGACTACACTTCATTGATTAAAATCCATGCTGCCGTTGGGATGCTCTGAGAGTATAAATAATCCTACATACAAAATCTAATGTACGTGAAAAACACAACCCTATCTTTGCTGTCGCGTAATAAATGCACTTACCCAGTTGTTACTTTGAACAGTCCAAGCCCCCGCTCGATATCTATCGCTGTCCCGCTCACCGCCACGCGACCGCGACACGCCTATAGACGCACGGTCTCCGCTTCTACCAATGTCGACTAGGACCTATTTTCACAATATATTGCTCATAAACTTCAACTTTAATTTTGGCCGTTCATAAGAACCCAGCAACGTATAACAAAATGATTTGATCGAAGCATAGCATTGTCTTTAACCCTGCCTCATATCGAAGAGGCAGCGATTCTCGCATTACTATTTACTGCTACAAAAATGCCTGATGTTGAACAACTATCTAACTAGGTACTATCTATCATTATCTATACATATAATATAATCTATACATATAATAAAATCGTAGAATTGCCGTATCTGTACATTGAAGATTTTTTCAAAATAATAACTGGAAGGTGTTAGGGATAAGTAATAGAACGTAAAACAGCTATACCTATTTGAAATTTTTGTCTGTTTGTCTGTATGTTTGTGCGCGCATCACGTAAAAACTACTGAATGGATTGAAATGAAACTCGGCATGATTTAAGTTCATACTATGGAGTAACATATAGGATACTTTTTATCCCGGAATTTAGCACGGTTCCCTTGGGAGAGGGGATGAAAGTTAAAATGTGTAATTAGCTGTAATTCATTAACGGGTGGTTAGATTTCATTCATTCTTTTTTTGTTAGAAAGGAAATACTTTAAAGATTACTGGCTAATCTCTGAAAGGCTGAACCAATTTTTATGGGACTTTCACTGAAGGATGTTTACATTTTGAGCTACCTAAACAGTGAACTTTTAACAGTTTTTAGCAAGGTAGGTATGAGCTCAAAAGAGATTAAGAAAAATAAAAAGTTCCCGCGGGATTTTTAAAAATCGATATCCACGCGAACGAAGTCGCGGGTGTCCGCTTGTTGTTCTAATAATTATTGAATTATAATCGTTTAGCTTATTTGACTATGGGCAAAAAGAATATTAGGAGAGCTTAACGGGTCAATTTTTCTGTCTCCAAAATGTCTCCATAATGTAATCATAGATTACTATGTTTAATATAATTAATCTGTGCTACGTAGCTTAGGTATAACTGGATGAATGGAATGGATTTTTAAGTTTCTGATTTTTTTACGTACTTACGTACCTACTACCTACATGCTGTCAAATTATAAGTATCAGGTATCAAAAAACAACAAATAAAACTGTTAATAGTACTTATAATTAATTTAACAAGTCTTGGGTAGGTAGGTACTACCTAGTTACGCACTTAAACACTAGCTAATACATCGTATTTACATCTATCAATTAGATCTATCAACTCTCTTCTAAACTTTCTCATTTGTTGATCGGATAATGCCTCGATGTCGGGCAGAAGGCTGAAGAGTAACATTTTTCTAGGCTGAGACTCGATGTTAGCACAATAAGAACACCTTTCTTTGATCCTCTCGCTGTTACGGTTATTTCTAATTTTAACTTCTTTAACTTTTCCAACTTCTTTGAACTCTTTAGCTTCTTTTCTTTCTTCATTCAAATTAGTCTCTTTACTATCCATCGATGCAATATTGACAACGAAAAATTCATTATCTTCATTATTAACACAGTCGTCGTCTTCAGAAATCTCATCAGGATTTTCATCTTGTGTATCAAGTTTGTTATCGGATTCGTCTGATGTGTGATTTTCTTCGTCGGGTGTGATTTCAATTTTAATATCATTGGTTTCTGATTGTGGCTGACTCTCTTCTACCCTCCTTATGGCATTTTTGGGTGTTAGGAATTTGAGATAGCTCGCGAGATAGTATGGTCTGTAGGGAATCAGTCTGTTGTCACGATATTTCTGCTTCAGAGACCTGCTGTACGCTGTTCGTATCTTTCTCCATTTCTCTTTGCATTCAGCAACTGCAATTAAAGTAAATTTTCAAATTAATATTTACATCTATAATATTCTGCCATTTCCGGGATAATAAGTCCTAGTATAAGTACCTAATCCTCTACATGCCTATTAGTGCCTACAAAAGTCCCATCAAAATCGGTTCAGCCAAACACAAAAATTCTAAAAACATGAATTTCATCCCTTCTCTTTCTTAAGAGTTCTCGGGTAAATCACTTATCAATACGCTACTAAAATCAATATTCAACTTAGTAAGTAACAACTGTCAGTAACAATCAAAACACTTACAACGATACCTACGTCATTTGTCAAGTTATGTTACGTACTTAATTTAGAAGTTATGGTGGAACAGATGAACATACATACAAACATACCGGTCAAAATCATAACCTTCCTTTTTGCTCCATTTGCCGTGGTCGCATAAAAATAAAAAATAACCAAATCAACTCACCCGTACAATTCCACTTCTTGGCAATATTCATCCACGCTTTCCTCTTCAAAGCGTGGTTGACGTAGTCGTGCGACTTCATATCGTACAAACACGGATTGTTCTCTATGTCCTTAACGAATCCGACCACAGATTTGCTGTCCGACATCCTGCCGAAGCCGTACATTCCCGACCAGCGATCTTTGCGTGCTATTCCCGACATGAATTAAAAAAAAACCACTCCGGTTCGATTTTCAAATTTTCAATATTGATGGATATTTGTGCCGTCAACTCTGTGAGAGCAATAAATGTGACCGTCATACGTGCGCAACGTTGCCCGACTGGTTTGGGCTTTAGTGACGTAACCCGGCGAAGCGTAGATTACATTAGCGACATGTTGCATGACAAAAAGTCGGGAAGAAAAGTAAAGTCTGGCGATGCAGTAATTTTAACCATACCCAACTGAATTAGTTTTATTTTTAGAACTGAATTAGAACTTTAGAAGGCTAACTGAATATTTCAGAAGCCGCTTTTGTTTGGTGATAAAATAAACTTATTATGCATGGTTAATTTGCCTGTTGGTATTTTTAAATTAACCAACTACTGTAAATAGTTTTTGAATAACTTTTGTTCAACGACTTTTTAACCGACTTCATGAAAGGACGTTCTGTATTCGACCGTATATAATTATGTTCACGATTATTTCAAAAACCAATGTACCGATTTGGATGATTTTTTCAGTATCGTAATCTATATACTTTCAGACTTAATAGTCGATTACAATGATGTAAATATCATTAGGAATAGTTTATAAGAACGTTTTAACGTCCATGCAAAAGTGGGTAAAAAAACGCTGGTATGTTGCAACTTGGATACAACGGGGTGGGAGTGGGAAAGGCCAAGATTAACAAAAATAAGTTTTTACCACAAAATTTATATTTAAACTATACTTTATTTTTGATATAAGGACTGGCTTTCATCAAAAACGGATTCAATCAATTTTATAACCTCTCTCCGAAAGTATCTCATTTGCTGCTCATTTAAATCTTCTATATCAGGCAAAAGGCTGAAAATGAACATTTTCCTAGGATTGCATTCAAGGTTTTCATAAAGTCCTGTAGACTTACGCTTGTCGATTCTGTCGGTATCATGCTCATTTGTATTTGTAGCTTCATTAACTTTTCTTTTATTTACTTCTTTTGATATATGTTTTGTTTCATTTCTTTCATTCGACATTTCTTTCCTATCAACCATTAAATTAGTGTAACCTATGATATCATCATCATCGTCAAAGCTGTCCTTATCTTCATTCAAAAACACTTGATGTTGAGGATTCGTATCTGGGCTACTGTCGTTGTCTGATTCATCTGATTGTTCGTCTTCATCATTCGTCTTTATTTCATTGATTTCTTCTGGTTGTTGTTTTTTATCTGAAATAGATGGATGAAATGATGCGGCGTACATTGCGCCATTTCTGTTCATTGGTAATATAAACTTGAGATGGCTGGCCAAATAGTACGGTCTGCCAAAAGTGCGAATACCATCATTGTAACTTGGCCTCAAAGTTCTTGTATAAGCTGTTCGTATTTTTGTCCATTTATCCTTGCAATCCGCAACTGGAAAAAAATATCCTTTATTTACAAATTGAACGACTATCACTAAAGTCTACAAATAAATACATAAATCAAACAAAGTTGATTTTGAAATATAGTGCAGAAAAATCTAAGAAGACTTGACTTGTCTAATAACTATGATTTAGAAATTTAATAGTTATATAAACTTATTTAATTTTTATAAGAACATCAAAATAATAAATACACTGTATGATAAAATTAATGGTCGATACAGTTACGAAAATCTGAAAAATGAATATAATTTGCCATGCTATCATCAATCCTGCTATTAAAATATTGATACACACATAAATATTAACGCCGACAAACGTCTATCGCCCGTCTATACATGCCCTTATTCTTTACCGTTTATCGCTACACAAATGTGAGAGTGAGACAACGCTATGCTATCTCTATAAAGCCATCGCGACGCGATGCAAACAAAATGTTTAACTACAAAAATAGCTCTCGAAACTTACCCGTACTATTCGCTTTCTTAGCGATTTGTATCCACGTTTTCCTCTTCATCTCTCGGTCTATGTAAAATGGGGAACTCCGATCGTACAAACACGGATGTCTCTCAATTTCCTTCACAAATCTTATGATGGTCTTGGTATCCGATGTATTGGCGAACGTATTCAACTGTGACATTGTGGGAAAGTCGGCTTTATTCTGACACAGATTCGGTTCAGTTTTCAGTGCAGCTGTATGCTTGTCGATATGCCAGCTCGAGCAACAAATAACGTGTCCGCCTCACGCGAGAAAGATTGCACGACTAGTTGCATGAAACAAAACATCAGTGTTACTATCTCAAAAATGGTGAATCTGCCCGACACTGGAAAAAAAACTGCCAAAATCTGCCAACTCGATTCCGGAAAATGCCAAAAATATGCCATTATATTAAATAATACTTCTTATGGGGACTGGAATGAATAAATACAATAAGGACTAAAAAATTCTTAAACCAACTACAGTATATTTATTTTTTTATTGTATTGTTTCGCTTACTACTATAATAATTGTGTCAACATTGGTTTATAATTCTTCATTTTGTTTATTTTCATTACCTATACAATGATTTTAACAAGATATTTTTAATCATTTCTTTCGTTGGAAGCAATGCAGTCTCTGTGTTCTATAATTAATACCTTCAGCAGTACATAGACAAGTTTTGGGAGCGTTGCGGGCCTTTTGTAATTAAAATAATTAATGTATTCGAATTTAAGAATACTATTTAATAAAAAAAACTTAATTTAAAGTTGAACGGAACAATGGGTATTTCGTTGGACGCTAAGCTCGGCGTCACCCCTCGCGCAGGACGAGGTAGGTTTCCCAGAAAAGATGGGCTTAACCGTCGTTGTTAGGCCGAGAGCCGGTGTAGTTAGGTTAGGAGTTGACGGTAACATAACTAGTTTGTACATAGTACATGTTTATTTGGGAATCTGTTTATTATTTTTGATTGGGAGAATATTTTCTCACATTAGGCAAACATAAGATCTAAATTGCAAAGTTTGCAACATTATGATATTTTGGAGCTCCATTTGCATCATACAAATATGTCCACACTTAAACTTTTACTAGTGCCACCTCAGCTCCGCCAGATTCTAACAAATCGCTTACCTACACTTTTATCGAATTTCATTTGTCAAAATTCGTCGTCTACTTTTTGAAGATTATTTTCATCTACTCTATTGGGAAATTCATTTGCAATGTTTATAATTAACACAAATTCTTTGTAAACAACATGTTGTGGATCTGAAAACTGTAAATCTATAAAAACATATTGCTCAGTGATAAACGTGCAATTGATTGCAAAGTTTAGTCAAAAATGTTTGCGTTCTTTGAAGGAAAGATTGAATTCGAGGTTTGAGATTCACATCTGCAGATTTCTCTTGTATCGCACCGGTAGCAATCAAATCTGTTCACCCGTTTAATAAACGGGTGAACAGATTTGAATGCGGTTTTTTTATAGTTGGATTTGTCTCGTGGAGTACCTACTTGGTAGACACGTCATAGTGATCAAGGTTCTGACTTTTGGAGCTGGAGGATGGTGGGACGTCAGGATTTCCCACAGGTCGGCGGTTATTAAAATTTTTAAATTGTCTTACAGTTATTCAGACTTTAGTTGGTCAACTTCGGACTACATTGTGTTAGGTACTTATTCTAGACTCGCCTTTATGAAATGAGAAATGAATTGAAACAAAAATAAATAATAATGTTTTATTAATAATTTACAAATTAGCCCTTGACTGCGATCTCTTACCATCATCTTTTAAAATATCATGATAATGCAGGAACATTTTCGCACGTAGGCGAACTAACCTGGAAGAGTTACGACAGCTTTACCAAACCTATACCCCTGATCATTTTCAACTCCTAATTAGGTGTTACACCTTGACTAAGTCTATTCGTCCAATACGTTATCGATGAATTGTATGACCTGCCTTCTAAAGGTCCTCATTTGCGTCTCAGTTAAACGCTCGATGTCAGGTAGAAGGCTTAATAGAAACATTTTTCTCGGATTACATTCAATTTTGTCACAGCAAGGCCTGTTCTTTTCGACTTCTCTGCTATTGCATTCATTTCTAGCTTCTTTGATATGAATCGTTTCATTTATCTCGCTCAAAATGCCTTCTTTCCTATCTATCGTTGTTTCACTATCATTTGCCGTTTCCTCGTCATCATCAAAACAGTCTTCATCCCAATCGTTTGACTGATCATCAACTGTGTTTGCGTCTATTTCATTTTTTTCACCCACTTCATAGCTGTCTTCTGTGGAAGATTGGTTAGACTGGCTGTAATTTGATGCGGTTGTTGCCGGTTTAATGAATTTTAAGTGATCGGCCAAATAGTACGGCGTTCTGTTGGTCCGTGAGCGGTTGTATTTCGGACTCAAAGTTCTGAGGTAAGCGATCCGGAGCTTCACCCATTTGTTCTTGCAGTCATTAACTGGAACAATTAGGAATACCCATTAAGTACATACTAACATCTTGTGTATCTGTAAATTAATAAATTTAAAATTTAAAAACCTCCGACATTCGCTATTTCGTGGCAGCGGTCATCTTGGACCGATTTTCATCAAACATAGCTAAGAACACTCCCGACTAATTGACCTTTCAAAAACCGCCTTCAAATCGGTTTACCCGTTTGAACACTACGGTGGAACAGACAGAGAGATAGAGAGAGAGAGAGAGAGACACACGCACACACGCACACGCACACACAGACACGTCAAACGTATAACACCCCGTCGTTTTTGCGTCGGGGGATATAAAAAAATATGTATATGCTGTAAGTAATGGTGTGCTATACTGGTGTCAAGAAATGTTGCATAACATTATTTAGCATCCCTGACACTTAAATATAACATTTACTAACATTTGTGATATTTTGTGATCTTTTGTTAGATGTTTTCAATGCTCCCACACTGGTAAAACACGTTGTAACATTTTCGCATAACATTTTATATCAGTTTGGACCTAAATTCCTTCTTATACTTTGTTGCAATTTGTTTGAGACACACACACACACACGCACACAAATACACGTCAAACTTATAACACCCCGTCGTTTTTGCGTCGGGGGTTAGTAAAAAAAAAATGTATATACTGTAAGTAATCGTGCTGCTACACTGGTGTTAAGAAATGTTGCATATCATTATTTAACATCCCTGACACTTAAGTATAACATTTACTAACATTTGTGATATTTTGTGATCATTTGTTAGATGTTTTCAATGCTCCCACACTGGTATAACACGTTGTAACATTTTTGCACAATATTTTTTATCAGTTTGGACCTACATTCCTTGTTATACTTTGTTGCAATTGGTTTAATAATGTTAAGTAATGTTGTGTAATGATGATGATGATGAAGTAATGTTGCGTTACATGAAAACATTTGAAAACTTTTGCTCACATTTGTGACAAAATGTTAACTAACAAAATGTTTACTAACATTTTATAACATTGTTAACTGCGGTGTGGCAGCACCATGGTTATCCTGCATATTTCCAAGTGATACCTCAGCATCAGGTCAAGATTACTATGCTCTTACATTACTATTGAAGTAACAGTATACCAAAGTTTGGGAGCTACGATGCCACAAACAGACGCACAAATACACATATTAAACTTATAACATCCCTGTTTGCGTCGGGGGCTAAAAAAAAAATAGGGAGAATTTCATTAAATGGCAGGTAACACCACAGTAGCGGAGGGTTTCACTCAACCTAAATGAGTGAAAGAGACCTCTATACATTTGTTTGTTTTCTCCATTAATGCATACAACTTACCCGTACTATTTGCTTTCTTAGCGATTTCTATCCATGTTCTCCTCTTGAGCTCTCGATTCGAGTAAAGGGGTGATTTTTGATCGTACAAACATGGATGTCTTTCTATTTCCTTCACAAATCTCACAACGTCCTTAGTGCCCGACATTTTAGAGAATACGCTCGATTCTGTCATAGTAATGCCACTGTATAAGCCACTTTATTAGTCTAAAAATGTGGTTCATTTTCCAATGATGCTACGATATTTTTGTATTCAAGGAGAAATCGACTGTACATCGCTGAACTTTAATTTCAATTTTCAATGTTGCACGATAAGTAATTTAGTTGGAAACTGCAGAGCGCCTGCGCGTGTCGAATACATAACATTACACAAAAATATACTTATTCACAAACATCGATGTTCACAAAACATTGTTTGGTTGAAATATTTCTTACAAAAATGTTTTTCGTTTTCGCACCTTGACAAAGACTTGGCAAAGACTAAATTGTGAACTCGATTGTGTAATGTGGAGTGTAAAACACGCAAACAGACGCGAAACAAACGTGACTGTCTCAAACGAGGTGCGTGAAATGACTGGTGACTGGTTGCAGGTTGGTGGTTGCCTGGTTGGTTTTTGTTTCACATCTCTTTCAAGCATAGTGTTGTTTTGTGAGTGTGACGCATACGGTATAGTAACAGGCGGGCGATGTTTTTCTATTATATTGTAAACAAATAGGTGTTTCGAAGGTTTAGTAGAGTTTCGAAACGTCTTAAATATTGAAACATGTTTTATGTAAGTCCTTACTAGGTATTACTTACATAGTTACTGAATACTGATAGTTACATTGTTTACGTTTGTTAGTCAAAAATAAAGATTGCTGTATAAATGTTTTCTGTACTTAACATTAATGGCCTCGCTGACACAGTGCTGAGTGCTGTGGTCTTAAAGTGGGAGATCCCAGGTTCGATTCCTGCCAGATGCAATTTTAAATTTTATAATTTCTAAATTGTTTCTGGTCTGGTCTGGTGGAAAACTTCAACCGTGGCTAGTTACCCACCACGGACCATCCTACCGACGAAGCTGTATCGCCAAACGATTTAGCGTTCCGGTACGATGCCGCTTAGAACTGATCAGGGGTATGGATTTAATTAAAACTGCCATACCTCTTGCAGATTATTAGCCCTCCTCCATCAGGTGAAATCGCAGTCAAGGGCTAACTTGAATAAATAAAAAATATAATAAAACCGGTCAAGTGCGAGTCAGACTCGCGCACCGAGGGTTCCGTACTCCAGAAGTATAAGTACATTGTACAATCTGTTTTTCATTAGTTTGTCTTAAAAGGTGCTAATTAAGCTAGGCCTCTAAATTGTATGAGCACTCATACAACTCAGAGGTCTATCTTAATTGGCGCAACTATGTATGTATGGGGACACCCTTTAATTTCCAACTTTTTTTAGTTTTTGGAATTTTCCCTTTATTTGTGCTGTAAGACCTGGCTTTTTGCCAAATTTCGTAATTCTAGGTCAACTGGAACTACCATTTAGGTTTTCGACCCAAAACCTATAGGGTACTTCCGGTTGACCTAGATTTGTCAATTTTGGTCAAAAGCAAGGTCTTACAGATCAAGTATAGGAAAAATCCGAAAAATAAAAAAAGTTGAAAATGAAGGTAAATTTTGGTACTTACAAGTTATCGTGAAAATCTGCCCATATCTTTTTATTGTGTGGACTGTGGACTCAGGACCTTAATTTTTATACACCTAATAGGGACCATAGACTTCAGTATCTATACTAATATAATAAAGCGGAAGAGTTTGTTTGTTTGAACGCGCTAATCTCAGGAACTACTGGACCGATTTCAAAAATTCTTTCACCGTTGGATATGTACGTGATCCTTGAGTGCTATAGGCTATATATTATGTGCCACGGGCGAAGCCGGGGCGGACCGCTAGTCTGGTATAAATTTCAACTTGCTAGGTCCATCCGTTCCTGAGAAAATCGGTGGTGACACACGGACGGACACACGGACAGACGGACAGACGGACAAGAAAGTGATCTTATAAGGGTTCCTTTTTTTACCTTTCGAGGTACGGAACCCTAAAAATCCAAGATCTGTACTTCTAACAAAATGGTCCTCCACCACCACTACAGCCTTTTAACGTCCCACAGCTGAGCACAGGCCTCCTCTCTCATGGGAGAGAGGGATTTAGAGCTTAGACCCACCACGTTGCTCCAATGCGGGTTGGCGGGCTTTAACGACTATTGTCATATGATAGTGATAATAACCGGGACCGACTGCTTATCGTGCTTTCCGAGGCACGAGGGTGACACACCGCCAACTACCAACTCCGGGCTGGCACTGAAAATTTCTTGGCGGAAAAACCCAATACCTAACAATTATTTGCCCGACCCGGGAATCGAACCCGGGACCTCGTGATCTGCAGTCGAATACGCTAATATAAGATGGTAAATTTAAATTAAAAACATCAACGCCTCCTGTACCGAATCAATGTTATCTTCATCATTGTCGTCATAGATGTCCACTGCTGGACATAGGTCTCTTGTAGGGACTTCCACACGTCTCGGTTTGGCCCACTTGCATTCAAGCTTCTCTTCTCTTAAAAGCAAAGAGCAATTTCAAGGCTCCGCATATTTGCTCCGCACATAAACGGCTATCTTGCGATGTCTCAATTATTGATAAACCATTAAACCATTTCAATGCTACATTTGCGTGCAAATAAATCGAAGCAGGGTCCGTTTTTCATAAAACAAGTATAAATTTAAAAAAACCCCGACATTCGCCATTTTGTGGTGGCGGCCATCTTGGATTTGCATAGTGCTATTCTACTAGTCAAGCCCTTTCATTTGATACCCATATTAAGGGAGTTGGGAAAAACGAAAAAATCTGCCATTTTGTAGCCGTGGCCATCTTGGATCGATTTTCATCAAACATAGCTAACAACACTCTCGACTAATTCAACTTTCAAACAAAAAAAACGCATTCAAATCGGTTCACCCGTTTCAACGCTACAGGGGAACAGGGGAACAGACAGACACACACACAGACACGTCAAACTTATAACACTCCGTCGTTTTTGCGTCGGGGGTTCAAAATAGGTATCATACAAACATGACAATGAATTCAAGCAGATTTTTAACGGAGTTACAATAACACTAAGATTAGTTTGCAATTGAATTATCTTGAATTTCTCATTAAACTCATAAAAAACACAGATTTGTTGTTAGACAACTAGATACAAAACACTGAAGTCATTTTCACTGTCACTGAAGTGAGTTTCGGATCAGATAAGAAATTCAGGATACTTTCGATACAATTTGATTTTAAAACCAATATCATCAGTCTTGTTTTAAATCCGTTTAAAATCTGTATGAGATCACTATGTTTGCATATTTTATGGACAAAAACCAATGCTGTTTTGATTTATTTGTTGCCAAGTTTATTTGATATCCCATAAAATAGGAAGAGGGCAATGTAAGATATAATTATTAAATTACGTTATAAAGCGAAACATTGAACGCGCACTGTAGTCTGTAGAATTAAGTTATCTTACTTAATATATAAGTTATCTTTTGGTGTAAGTGGCCCAAATTCCACCTATGTGGCCAAAGTCAACCTCACCTGCGCGCGGTGCACCCTGCCAATATGCTGACGAGGCCCTGACGCTCTCAGTCCCCTCTACGGGTCATTGTGCCTGATACCACACAACGTAATCTAGATGTTATCACCGCTTTGTGGTAGGATTCTACCCCGAATCCGCCTGGCTAGCGACCACACTTCAGCCGTAATCTGCCGCAAAGCATCCGATAGTTCCGGCAGCGAGCTGAAGAGCCAGTCCCCTTCCCCAAAAGCCCGCAACGCATTAGTGTTTCCTCAGGTGCTGCTAATGTTCATGGGCGGCGGTAATCACTTAACATCAGGTGACGTGCTTGCTCGGTTGGCCGCTATTCTTATAAAAAAAAATCTTCATGATAAGCTTGTGAACGTCCACTGATGGAAATAATGAAATAGAAGAAAAACAGGTTGGGATTTTTAAATTTTCAAATTGGCTCAAGTCTAGTTTAATGGGACGCTTCGACAGTGGCTGGTTACCACGCTAGTGGTAAATAAGGCCGTGGCGCCAAGCGATTTAGCGTTCCTGTATGATGCCGCGTAGAAACCAATCAGGGGTATAGTTTTAATAGATTGCCATAGGTAATACTCCAGCTCCTTGTAGTTTAGTCCGCTTCCGTAGGTATTATAAGACTTCTTCATCATCCAATTGATAACGGCTGCCAACTACACGCTTGAGTTCGTCCGTCCACCTAGTGGGGGTCTTCCAGCGCTGCGTTTACCGGTGCGGGGTCGCCATTCGAGCACCTTGGGACCCCAAGATATTATCATCGAATTTAAAAAACGTATGTCACTAGGTTCACGTGGTATGATATTTCACGAAGTCTTTACAATTGAGATGTGTTGAAAATGCATTGGAAAGCTCTAAATACTCTCGATTTAGAGGCTATATTCGTGAGTTACCTGTGTGACATGTTTAGGGTTCCGTACAACTTGGTAAAGGGAAACCCGTCTATAATGCGACTTCGTCGATCTGTATGCTACAGTTATGCTTATTTCAGTAACTACTAATGCTAATTGCTATCGACTTTTGGTATAGGACATAGCTGGTAGGTACTTGTAAAATAAGTTACTTACTTTATTGCGAATGAAAAAGTAAAAAAAATATTTACTGTTCTGCCTTATCTCTGAAGAATGAAAAGTGATTTTGATTCCGCAGTAATTGTTAACAATCAAACTCATGCGGTCCATACAAAAGTGATTTATTTTTGAGGCGGGCGCGGTCGAGTAATTTAAGAAAATAAGGATTACACGTAAGTTAGATGAGGAGATCCGTTGAAGAACCAGAGTCATTAACATACACCAGATTCATAACAGCTTTGTGGTAGGATTCTACCCCGAATCCGCCTGGCTAGCGACCACACTTCAGCCGTAATCTGCCGCAAAGCATCCGTGTGTTCCGGCAGCGAGCTGAAGAGCCAGTCCCCTTCTTTAAAAGCCGGCAACACATTAGTGGTTTCTCAGGTGCTGCTAATGTTCATGGGCGGCGGAAATCACTTAAAATCAGGTGACCCGCTTGCTCCTTTGAACGCTATTTTTTTTTTAAACATAGCTCGACGGGTTGCGAAGTTGATGTGGCATTGGGTGGGGTACATAGCCGAAGAGCCGATAGACGTTGGGTCCTAAGATGCTGTAAATAGCGACCTCGCAACTGAAAGCGCAGTGTCGGCAGACCCTTTAGGTAGAGCGACGACATCAGGCGAGTCGCAGCGGACCGCTGGATACAAGCGGTGCAAGATCGAGGCGCGTAGAAATCCCTACTAGTGACCTATATCAGTGGACATCTATCGGTTGATACTTAAGTTTCACTTCACTTTTCCATTTACGGAACCCGTGCCCGCAGGTCTGGCTCGCACACGACCGGGTTTTATTTTTTTAATTAAGTTAGTCGCCCATTGCGCATGAGTCAAGTCGAGTGGGTGAGTGCTGCCTGGTGGGTCAAGTGTACTCGCCCGCCGGCAGTCTCGCCACGGACTCGCTCGCGTAATTGTCTACTAATCTAATTAGTAAACAGTGCCAGTAGACACTAGTGATAGATACATCCTTCGCAAGTAAGGTTTTTGAGGTTTTTTATTTTCGATTTCTATGGGTGTTGTGTGTGGGTGTAAGTTTTGTGTATAAGTGGGTGTTACTGATACCACAAATTATGTTTTTATAGTGATGTAATACTCGTATATGCGGTCGTATCATTAGGTAGTTATAATTAACACTTTTAATTGGGTGTAAAAAGTGTAACCAAGGTAAAGTGGATTTATGTTCTATAGTAAATTTTGCCTCGTTGGCTACCTAGTAGATACGTTCGACTGCGGTTCACGAGAGCCTGGGTTCGATTCCCGGCGGGCCAAAAATTGTTAAGTATTGCTATTATCGGTCTATAAATTCTTAGCGCCAGCCCGGAGTTGGTAGTTGGCGGTGTTTCACCCACGTGCCTCGGAGAGCACGTGGCTGTCGGCGCCGCCGGTTATTATCGCTATCATGTGACAAAAATCGTTGAAGCCCACCAACCTGCATTGCAGCAGCGCGGCGTGGCGGGTCAAAGCGCTTAATACCTCTCTCCTATAAGAGAGGAGGCCTGTGCCCAGCAGTGGGACGTTAAAGGGATATGGTGGGGAATATATAGCCATATTATTAGGTAGGCAAAGTTAACTCTTAATTGGGTGTAAGTAGATCTATAATCAAGATAAAGAAGGTTTACCAATACTGTAATAACTAGTCTAGTGCTGGCTAGCTTTTTCGGCTGTAGTTGATTAGGTCACGGGTTCGAGTTACACGTGAAATATAACCCCCGGCACGTAAGTCGAGCGGTGACCTCCAAGTGCGCGCAGCGTCGTACGAGTGAGCGGGACACAATACGATTGGAGAGCCAATCAACGCTACGAGGGGTCCGCGAGAGCTAATCATTGCTTACGAACGATCCCCACGCCCTCCCGGCGACCCCCTCACACCCCGAGATACCTACCTCATTTTCGAGCATTTAAGGTCACCGCTCGACTTATTTGCCGTGACTTGTACTTATTCATCGAGTAAATAGAGTGGCCTTTAGGCGTTAGACGTAAAATTCTATTTTGATGTCTTCCCGCGCACCGCCCACAATATGCTTTATGTTTTCTGTCAGTGTTCAGTACATATAAATAACCAGAATTAAGTAATTAAAGCTTAAGGCATTTTTTAAATAAAGATGTTCATTATAATAATAATAGCTATAATAGGTGTAGAGTTACTCTTGACAGGAGCCTGTAGGTTGTGTGGATCCAATCATGAGATCCTGACCTGATGACCATGGGACCACCTAAACCCTTTCAAACAAAATAAGAATTTTCCAAATCAGTCCAGGCGTCTTTGAGTAATCGGGGAAAAAAGATTCGGAAGAATTGAGAACTTCTCTCTCTCTCTCTTCCTTTTTTGACGTCGGTTAAAAAGCAAGCATTTTGCTTTGTGGTAGGATTCCACCTCGAATCCGCCTGGCTAGTACCTACCACACTTCAGCCGTAATCTGCCGCAAAGCATCCGATGCGTTCCGGCAGCGAACTGAAGAGTCAGTTACCTTCCTCAAAAGTCGGCAACGCATTATTGGTTCCTCAGGTGCTGCTAATGTTCATGGGCGGCGGTAATCACTTAACATCAGGTGACCCGCTTGCTCAATTGCCCGCTATTCCTATAAATATCACACTAATATTATAAAGGCGAAAATTTTGTGTGTGTGTGTGTATGTTTGTTCATCTTCCCCGCCGCAACTACTGAACCGATTTGGCTGAAATTTTGAATGAAGATAGATTATGCCCTGACTTAACACATAGGCTAATTTTTATTTCGGAAAAATATTCCTGTAGGACTAAAATATATATATAAACTTCCAAAAACGCCATAGAGGGCGCTGACTGTTGTTAGGTAAATCACGCTCATATATAACACATTATTGGAATAGTTTGCTGTGTTGCATGCATTGGCAACACATAGGCTACTTTTTATCCTGGAAAAATGCACAGTTCCCCCGGGATTTTGAAAAACCCGAAATCTATATCTATAGCTATAGATAGATTACTATCGCGAACTTCCTTGATAGTAAGTATAAAGGTTGGAAAAGGGAGCGGGAATCCATGATTTCCTCGGGATTTGTCCAAAACCGAAATTCACGCGGGCGAAGCCGCGGGCAGATGCTAGTATATAATAAGTAGTATGTTTATTTTTCTTTCTTTCTTTTCTCTCGTGCATCGTATCACGCGTGTGTCGGCGGTAGTGCTGACTGCTGACTGCTGAGTGGGGCGCGCGTCCCATTGTTGTCGGCACGTTCCGCCGCTGCACCTCGTTATCTCGGGGGCGGCCGCTAGAGAGGTGGTTGGCTCTTCGAGTATAACTTTACTAGTAAATTAATTGAAAAACAGAAGAGCCGACTGCATAATTTTTTTTTAATATTATCCCTGGTTTCCTTACTCGGTTTTTATTAGTACACCATGAAAAAGAGAAATCTCTTTGATACTGAACATTATAAAATATCAAAATCGCGCAAGGCAGAAATCCCGCAGTCATATCCATACTATTGATAATGTTCCAGGTCATTCACCCCAAATTGTACTACATATTCCGATCTTTGCTAATAATTATTACAATTTGTAATAACAAATTGTACGTTAAACGCGACTTCAGTGTGAAGTCGTGCCGTTATAAACCACGTTTTTCACACGCTAACTCGAATTTTCATCACGAGGACGGTAGGCAGGTATTTTACGCACGGCTTGTTCGGAAACACGTGAACATACAGACGAAGAATAATATCGTAGGTTACACCTTGATAATAAACGTGAGATTATGATACCTATGTCAGTTTCATTATAATAGAAAAATTGTCTGCGTTCTTTATAATCCCGAGGGTATAAAGCATAGCTGATGTTCCACTACACATCAAGCTCAAACTCCTTTTTAACCAACTTAAAAAAAACCGGCCAAATGCGAGGCGGGTCACGCGCAGTGTAGGGTTCCGTAGTCACAATCCTCGAAAAACAGATATATAACTTAACCTGTGAACCCTACTTAGCCATGATAGTTTTCCTTTAAAATTGATTATATATCCTACTACTGCTGTGAATTTTTCAAGTTCCTATATACTGCCATTTGGCTGATAGAGGGGGGGGGGGACACTTGACTCTAATAAAAATTATCACTTTAAAACATCATATTTTACAAACGGACCAAGAAATCGAAAAATGATGTTCCCACACTCACACCTATTTTTAAAAGACCTATATTCAACGATACCCCACACTATGGGGTAGACGAGAAAAAAAATATTCATCCCCACTTTACATGTAGGGGAGCTACCCTAAAAAAAAAAATTATTAAAATTTTATTTCACCACTTTGTCGGCGTGATTAATTTTTATACTCTTGCCAAATTACAGATTTCTAGCACTAATAGTCTCTGAGATTAACCGAGGACGGACGGACAGACAGACGGACGGACATGGCGAAACTATAAGGGTTCCTTGTTTACTATGGAACCCTAAAAAGGAAGTTACTTATCAATTCGACACGTACCTATGTATGTAATATAATTGGAACCGCAATATATTCACATAATGATATGATAAACAATTAATTATCTATTAGAGTAGGTACGTATTTATGAAGATAACATGATATTGTCATCTCTACTTACTATTGTATTCGTACAGTCTAGTAGTAGGACATTCTTCTAGTCTAGTAGTCCATTTTCCAAGATTGGGAATGATGCGGTTTGTTCAGTAACCTAAACTTACCTTTAATTATACCGCCTCTGTTTTCTACCAAACCTACGATCTGTTTTTTATCAAATTCAGTGAGATCTCAGACTATAAGATAAGCTACCTATAAGCATCTTTAAAGAGTTCTCAAGCGTGTGAACACAAGAACAAGTACCTTCTTAGCTACCTGCCTAACATACGAAAATAGGTCAAGTTGCCTACCTGCATCTCACCTAAGCCTTAGATCACACTTGGGACTGTCTCAAAATGGATTTGTCAAAGGACGATCTGTGTTTTTCGGGCATCCGCTTGAAAGTGAAGAAAGAAAGAAGAATTTAATTCAAAAAAATTAAATTTTACTTTTTTAATTAAATTAAAATTTAAAACCACTTAAATGAAGTCTTAAAAATCAAGAACACCATAATATGATTCAAGAACGCCTTAAAATTTAAGAACACTTAGAAATTCAAGATTCCCTTGAAAAGAACGCCATTAAAAAGAAAATCTCGAAATTTAAGAACGCCTTTAAATGCAGGAACCTCTTGAAAGTCAAGAATTCAATCAAAAATTAAAATTCAAGAACATTTTGGTTTACCATATTTTATAGAATTCTACCAAAATGTGTCCACAACTTACAAATATAATCAATACGTGATATAATCACTCATTGACACACTGATTTTCAGGCGATATAGTCCCGAGGTGATATAGGTACAAATCCACTTTTACCTAATTCCACTTTATTCAACGAGATAATCAGGTGTTCCAAGTGAAATATACCTACCCTATTGCTGATGCAGGTATAAGACAAAATCCCTAGTGTGCTCGAACGCCAAGTCCACTAAAACTTTCGACCTTGACACAAGGAGAGGCTATAGCTAGTCTTCTTTGACTTTCAAAGGTGGGTACTTGAATACTCAAAAGTGCTTCGAACGGATTATCTTCTGCCGAGAATTATTCAGGATTAACAAATGGTCAAATACTAGTAAGCCACAGTACTCCTCCACTTTACTGGAGTATTTTTGAACAACTTGAGCAAAAATCTCTCTTTGTAGGTCCAGTCTTTACGTAGGTATAATGGACCACCGCCCCGTGCCTTTTATAATATTTTTATAAGGATCTTTTATTGGGTAGGTGTAGGTTTCCTTTAGTTTAATGCCATTGCTTTATATATTTGGCATTTAGAAGTCAATTATTTCCTGCTATCTTTGTATCATTAGTTCAGAGCGACTTCGGTCTATCCACTTTCCTCTTGCCTCATGGTCATCATCGTTATCAACCTATTACCGACCCACTACAGGGCACGAGTCTCCCCTCAGAATGAGAAGGGTTCAGACCGTAAACCACGCTGGATAGGTGCGCATTGGTGGATTTCTGTATTCACACGCGTTCGAGAACATTATGGACAACTCGCAGGCATGCAAGTTACCTTACGATGTTTTCCTATTATCATTGTAGAAGATTTTTTCTTGCATATTGACCTTTAGTTAAGTAATTTATTAGTCTACATATTACAATAATTTCCAGCATAGTCTTGATCCTGGGCGCGTGTGTTGCAGGTTCTGGTGGACGCATGGAGGCAGCGCGGCGCCATGTCGGGCATGACGGGCGCCAGCATGCTACGCACGCGCAGGAAAGATGTCAACGTCAAACCCAACCGCAAGTATGTGCACATCTTGCTCTACAGTTCTACACTTAGCTTGAGATCTATTGAGAGTGCTCTGACTCTACTTAGACTCAATACAGAGTTTAAATGGGACATAAATATGCTGACATAAAACTGTCTCGTTTTAACTCTTTCAGATTGAATCTGAGTAGAGTCAGAGTTCGCTCTATAGATCTCGCTCTAGAGCTCTCACCCTTACTCCTCAATCAAAACTTTACTCATCTATTTTGCTAACCGCCATGTTTAGAGGATGAGCAGCGTATAACATTTGCAGATTTGCTTCTGCCGCCTCCCACATCACGTCATGTCGGCAAGGCCATTGTGAAAGTCGCGGGAAGACCGTATTATATCCACATAGTGTTTAAACTTCGTTGAACAAACCTGAAAAAGAAGTTAAATGATTATCCCCTTAAAAATTCTTAGAAATATTCATTTCATTACATTTTTTAAAGGCAATGGAGGGCTATACTTACTCTGTTTCGGGTCGGGGGCTTAAAAATGCTGATCATGTTGTGCAGGTTGGACCGCAAGTCGTCGCGCGGCATGCTGTACGAGAACGAGGAGTTGAGACTGCGCACCATCAACATCAACGCAGAAGTCGAGAGAGGTATGCAACCACAGACACATCTATATTATACAGGGTATAAGGAGACCGCTTCTGACAACTTAGCGCTATTATTATACTACCTAAACACAATCCAATACCAATAAACATTTGTCTTAAAGGTTAGGTATCGCGCGCAATGGTAGGTATCTACTCGTAGGTAACATAACGTTCGTTGACCTCCAGCGTCAGCTGATTTTATTTGAATTACGTTACAAACTTTAAAAAAATACAGGATATAATTACAATCCTGTTTAACTCCCCAAAACTGGTGTAGTGCACAAAAAATGCAATTTTTTTTCACGTTTTTTTATAGAATAGAATAGAATACTTTGATGAGTACTATCACCACATGAATACTATCACCTGTCTTCGTTTCCGAGAGCGTTCTCCTGGTACCCTGTGTACACATGGCCTGTTGGTTCCGCAGGACAGTCGGACATAAAGAAACTGAAGCGGGAGAACGAGCAGCTCAAGCGGGAGATCTCCGCGCTCCGGTACGAGTACGACAAGCTGGACCGGATGCTGCGCGAGCGCCGCTCCTCGCCCGAGCACTCGGACGTACGTTTATATTTATACTAGTTGAATGCTGATGCCAGCTTCTTTGTCCGCTTGGATTCATACAAATCTCATACAAACTTTCATCCCCTATTTAACCCACTTGGGGATAGTATTTCTAAAATCCCTTAAACACCGAAAGCCCAAATACAAATTTTCATGGGTATACCTAATTAGAAAAAGAACGTAAACATGAAGAATCCTCATACAAAACTTCATGCCCTATTTAACCCACTTGGGGATAGTATTTTTAAAATCCCTTAAACACCGAAAGCCCAAATACTAATTTTCATGGGTATACCTCATTAGAAAAATAACGTAAACATGAAGGATTCTCATACAAACCTTCATCCCCGATTTAACCCACTTGGGGGTAGTAGTTCCAAAATTCCTCAAATATGTAATCCTTTATTTTTAACCGAAAGCCCATCAATCAATATTCATGGATATAAAATAACGTGAAGAAAAATGAGACTCTTATACAGACTTTCATCCCCTATTTGACCCATTTGGGCTAGAATTTCCAAAAATCCTGAAATACGTATTTTTTATTTTTAACCGAAAGCCAAAATACCGATTTTAATCGATATTACTTGCAAATGACGGACTTTCATGTAAACTTCCATGCCGTTTTGAACCCCTTTAGGGGTGGAGACCTCCAGTAATAGATGTCTGTCAGTTCAAATGACGACGATGACTGCGCTGTTTAAATTGTCGCGACATCATTTACCTACTTACATAATTGATGTTTATTTTGTTTTTCATGTAACTTAAGTAGGTACAACAATTTTATTATGCTACAATAAAACTCATAATTTAAATATTATTATATAATTAACATAATAGGTAGGTACTATAAAATATTTAAATAATGATAAGAGTTCAAAACGAATTTTGTTTGTAGGTGTTCTTCGTTGTGTGCTAAAAAAAGAAGCTTTTCGAAAGAACGTCTTTAACGGATCAAAGAACGAAATCGCTCATTGAGCAAAAAAACATCTCGTAATGCGTTGATGTACCTATCTTTAAAACACCAACAACGGATTGTGGCAAACTTAATACGTAAGAACACAACATTTTCACAAGTGGATTCCATAGTTTTCTTGATATTTTTTTAAAATATTCAATCAAGTATGCGCAAAGGACTAGGGTTAAAAACATCGTCGAATGGATTGATTGCGCAAAGCAAACAATCGACATCCACATAGAGGTGAGAAAGTTCAAGTTTTTGTACCACTTCATAAATACTCGAGTACAAAACGGTTGATATCTCTGGTGAAGTATCTGCCTCTATAAATAAACTGTACAGATTCATACAGTTTTGGAACAATGAGTATATCTTTGCAGAGTTGATATTGATAGCAATGTTAGCCATAGACTTTCTCCTAAAAATATCACAAATGTGAATATTTTCCAAACTTCCACATTTACTTAAAGCTTCAAATAAAACGTTATAATTTGTACACAAAATAGTTAATTTTAAGTTTTTTAAACCATTGGCGTGTTCCATAGCCTCTGACAAAGGGGCCATATACTCGAGGAAATTGTTTCTTGGATTACTATTATAAATATCTAATGTGACAATATTTTTACAATTGGTAAACAGATGTAAAAAGAAATCATCTCCAAAATATAAATTACTTATTCTTAGGAAAGTTAAATTTCTTAATTTGCCCCACTCATTGAATTTGCTGAGAGAGACTGATTTTGTCACGTTGTGTATTCTACAAAAATTAGTAAAATAAACTTTACTGGGTTCATTTTCCAAAAGCTTCTCAAAACCATCACCTTTATCTAAGCAATACCAATTTGTGGGAACATTAATTATATTTGTTTTTAAAGTGTTATGCATGCAAATGTATGTTGGGAAGTAGTATTCATAATCTTTTTGTATGCTTTTAAATAATTTCTCATCGAATGTAGTAGTACTTTTATGCCATGCATGAAAACTTGCATTGTTTTTTACTATAACGTTACTTGGTAGAACTTTTTCCACTTTTACTGTTACAATAGAATTAACCGAGAAGAAATATTCAAAAATAGGGGAAACATATATCACAATCTGCAAATCTGCATTGGAATACATTATAAAAATATATTCTACTCTCTCAAAATCTATTTTTAATAGATCTTGAAGATTTTCAGACCCACAATCTCGAAATAAGTAACGCAGTCTCGAAAAGTTCATGACTTTCAATTCTTCTGTGTCATTAAAGCTATATCTTCGTTCATAATCTTTCTCTTCATCTATAACGTCGACCTCAAAATATTCTATATGAGGAAGTTCATTCAAAAACAACAATGGAAAACATGAGTCTAGAAAATCAAAAACAATGAAATGTACATTTATAAATTTTTGTCCAATAAATACTCGCTTAGCGCAATCCCATTTTTCATGAAACTTATTCCATCCTGTTGCACATTTAAAGAAATTCATACTTATATTTCTTAAGGTTTTCGGGCATATCTTCTCTATATCGGACAAATAAATATTAGTAAATGTGACATCCAATGTAGTAAGGTTTACGAACTTTTTCATAAACGGCTGAATATCTTCTGCTGTTATATCATGCAAGCCACTCAAATTCAACTCAAGAATATATTTAGCTAGATCTAAAAATAGATCTTGTTTTAGACTATGAATACTCGCCAATGTACTACGGGATAAATTTATCTTTTTAACATTACTTGGTACAAAGAAGCCTCTTATTTCCATATTCGTATTATACAAATTGACTTTTGATTTCGTGTCTAAGTAATTTATTACTATCGTCCAAATTTCAGATGGTAAATGTGTTATATTCATTGCATTGTTGGTTATTTTACTCGATTTTAATAAAATTCATAAAATTGAAAACAGTTTTGATAGAAATTTCGTTTAAATAGTTGACGTGACAATCCTGGCAAACTTTGACTTTTAGCTGGCATAGCACCTATATGGCACCTATTATACAAGAGATATAGGTATTATAGGCCTAAGAGGAGGTACTTATACTATCTCTTAGATATAGGCACCTACAACGTCCATGAAAAATAGCTCACACTCTAGTCAAATTCACAGACAAAAACTAAAACTACATATACAAAAATTGAGAGGTCTATTATTTCTCATACCTATATTTTTGCACTAAGTACTGAGACTAAGTATGTAGGTACCTAGGATCAAGCATACTAATACAATATTTTTTATTTAGGATTTATTTTATTTGATTTTATATTTTTCCTGCATGTCTCAGGGAGATGCCTATGATTCTGAATATCATAATGTAAGTAATTTATCTTTTGGTGTGTTTAAAAAGTGATATCTATTCTTCTATTGAAATATTTTGATATTTAAATCTTTTTCACTTTTATCTCTTTGTGTATAATATCGATGTATTTTCCATCCATACTATCCGTAAATAAAAAAACGTTCAGGATCCATAGACCCACCTTGCATCACTCTATTAATACTTATGAAAATATTTAAAGTATAATTTGATTTTGCATGCCACTTTATAGTCTAACCCTGAACCTGATGCTTACGATGTCGAAGATTTGTATATTGTAAGTTAAACACTGTAATTTTTCATTAACGTTTGTTTAACTTATTATGTATTAATATAGATATAACATGTCTCGTCATTTATGTTTTATTCTTTTATTCTTCTCCTTTATTCTTTATATCTTTTTATTTTATGTAAATTGTATTTTTTTTCCAATTTGCATTAGTTTAAGTGCTACCCTATATTTTGTTCTTATTTTTACTGAAGTAGTAGTAGAAGCATTATTTTTTAAAATATTAAAGTTATTATAATGTTTATTCTAACTTTTACTGACAGAACACAAATTATGTAGTTTTCTTCTATTGGCTTGCATTAAAATATTTTTAGCAATAAATATTTTCGTTTTGTTTCTGCTCTTCAAGATGTAATTTGTATTATGGAGGGTATTTTTAATTTCTTTTAATATTATGTTTTATACTTTTGCATGAACCATAATGTAGCAGCCGCCTGAACAGTACGCTGACGAAGACCACAGTGTGAGTGTCAGTACCTACTACACATTCAATCTGTTCACCATCACAAACAATTATTCAACTAAATATAATCCTTACTTAAGAGCAGTTTTACCTTTTCTCTGAAAAATCTAAGATTTCAAGCTCCAAATTTAGCATCGTAGGAGAGACTTTCACATATTTCAATACATGTTTTAAATAAACTAATCCTTCATATTGACATTTGTCAGACCATATTTACAAAAACTATTTTATTTATTTTGTAGTGATAAATTTCCCACACCTCGTTTTAAGAAAATAAATAACAGACTCAACTTTGAAGCTCTATATCTGTCCTTAAAAGTCATCTGATTTACTTGAAAAAAATACTTAAATATCAGACATATAGTCCTATTGACACATTACAGACCAGAATATAGATTTTTAATCAAATTAATGGTAAAAAAAAAAGAACTTCCGCCAAATTTCCCGAATTATACCTACGGTTACTTTAACACGATTTTTTGTATTGAAAAAAGCATAAATTCAATAAAATTTTTATGTAGAAATAAACTACGTTCTTTAACGAATCTATATATATATAGTTTAATTAACAATCCATGTATTTGATCAAACATAAAAACTTATTAAACATCCCCCTAAATTACAATAAATAGCTATGCAATGTCTTCGCTTATTTAGTATGCGCCCGGCGCTCGTTGGGGAAGGACCTGTGCAGTTTTTGCCACCATCCAGATGCACGTACGAGAGTCGTGTAAACACTAATTTATACAACGACTGCAAAGTTTTGAGCATGAATATTTTTCTAAAAAATATGCGTGAGTATTTTTTTAAATAAGTGAAATTACAGCATAGCACCTAGGACAGTCACGGAAATATGATATTATAAACTAATACTAAAGTAGTCCATTTTGAAATCCAAGATGGCCGTCATATTTTTTTTTTTGAAGAAATTATCATCTATCTCATATAATAAAATCGTAGATTTGCCGTATCTGTACATTAGAGAATTTTGCAAAATAATAACTGGGAAATGTTACGGTTGAGTAATAGAACGATAAAAGCTATTTTTGAAATTTTTGTCTGTTCGTCTGTTTATCTGTTTGTCTATTTGTCTGTATGTTTGTGCGCGCATCACGCAAAAACTACCAAATGGATTGAAATTAAATTTGGTATGATTTAAGTTCATACTACGGACTAACATATAGGATACTTTTTATCACGAAATTCAGCACGGTTCTCTTGGGGGAGGGGATGAAAGTCAAAATGTGTACTTAGCTGTAATTCATTAACGCGTGGTCCGATTTCATTCATTCTTTTTTTGTTAGAAAGGAGATACTTTAAAGATTACCGGCTAATCTCTGAAAGGCTGGATCGATTTTGATGGGACTTTCACTGGCGGATGTTTACACATTTTGATCTACCGTTTTTAGCAAGTTATGAGCTCAAAGGAGCTTAGGAAAAACAAAATGATTCCCACGGGATTTTATAAAATATCCACGCGAACGATGTCGCGGGTATCCACTTGTTTATAATATGGGTGTCATTTCATTTCCGAAGATTTTTGCAAAATAAATACTGGGGGATGTTAGAGATAAGTAATAGAACGTAAAAAAGCTATTTTTAAAATTTTTGTCTGTTTGTCTATTTATCTGTTTGTCTGTATGTTTGTGCGCGCATCACGCAAAAACTACTGAATGGATTGAAACAACGAAACTTGGTACGATTTAAGTTTATACTACGGAGTAATATATAGGATACTTTTTATCCCGAAATTCAGCACGGTTTTCTAAGGAGAGGGGATGAAAGTCAAAACGTGTATTTAGCTATAATTCAATAACGCGTGATCCGATTTCATTCATTCTTTTTTTGTTAGAAAGTAGATACTTTAAAGATTACCGACTATTCTCTAAAAGGCTGGATCAATTTTGATGGGACTTTCACTGGTGGATGTTTACATTTTGATCTACCTAAACATCCGCCAGTTAACTTTTAACAGTTTTTAGCATGATATGAGCTCAAAGGAGCTTAGGAAAAACGAAATGATTCCTACGGGATTTTTAAAAACCAATATATATCCACGCGAACGAAGTCGCGGGTGTCCGCTTGTTACTATAATAAAAGTCGCACTTGCACTTCTGACTAAACCGACATTTTAGCAGTAAACAAAGATTGCATACTTTTTATTGTTCTATTGGTAAACTTTAAATAATTGTATTGTACCTACTCTTATCAGAAAATGTATTCAAGAACTTCAACAGTTGCAATGCAACAGCTCTGTTATGTTATTTTCAGACAGATGATTTGAAATATAATAATAATAATAATTGGCAGGTAATTGTTAAATAATTAAAAAGGTATTTGTTTCTTTTATTAGTTAGTTTAGAAAAAAATGGCTGAAGGCTAAATATGCGTGACACCTATGATATAAATACGGAACCCTACATGTATTCATAGAGAAGAACATCATATTATCCTGGTCGCTTTTGTTTTGTAAGTTGAACGTAGATTCATGAAATACTTATTCGATAAAAATATTTTATAATAAACATTATATATATAATACTACAACATCAAAGAAATAATTCAGAAATTTATATTTAATACAAGTACCGAAACTAAATTCATGGTCGCGCTATATGCAAGTGGTCGTCCGTGCAGCATGCCGCCCGTCTACCTGCCGTTAGATACCTAAACTTCCATAGCGCGAAACTGGGAGAGGGGTCTTAATCCATATCCATCTTCTAGTAGGTAGTATAAATTATCTTCTAAAGTGCCGGATTCATTGAGTCACCACGCACTGAGTTTAGGCATAGCTTACGACTCACCACATTTATATATAACTATTTTTTTTATCCTAGAACAGAAAGCTCCTGATTTTAAGAGATATTATCTTATAGTTTTATATGAATTGGAACCTTCAGTGTTATAGGACAAAGCACAAATTGTGAAGACAGCACGTTAGGGTAGTACATGATTTTGAACCTTCAATATCAGCTAATTAAAGTTTAATTGCAATGACAACGTGGCATCTTAGACCCATAGTAAATGAAATGAGACATTCGATTTTAGATCATAAAGCACAGTTTCAATTGTAAGAACAACGTGTCAGAGTTGACCCCTCAGTAAATGAAATGTAACCTTAAATATACTATGATTAAGTATAGTTTCAATTTACAATTGACACAACATCGTGTCAGAGTATGCCTGCACTGAACGAAATTGAACTTTCTAGGTTCGACGATAAAGCACATTTTCAATGAGCAGGACAGCGCGTCAGAATAGGCCCGCAGTAAACGAAATTGAACCTTCTATGTTCGAAGATAAAGCACATTTTCAATTGGCAGGACAGCGCGTCAGTGTGCAGCGCGTGCCCCGAGTGCGCGAGCGCCGACGGCTCAGTGCGCGCTGTTGCCTTTCATGATCTGAGCGTCGTGCCTGAGGAGGGGGAGCAAGAAAACAAGGTAAATCTCTCTCTAACATCGTGCTCTTCACTCTTGAGGGTCGCAACAACTTTCCGTGCCCCAGAAGAACCTCGAAAGGTGTATGTTTAAATACTGAAAATGCGAATGACGTCTGCAGAACAGCCGTATTTGGTAAAGGTGCATCATCAAAGTTCATGTTAGGTTATAGGTACTTACATCAGAGCTGACTTCGGATGACTTCAATCCGTATTTTATCGATGCGCCCATTGCGAACGGAGAATAACACTAAAGCCCAAATTAGACGGTGCCCTATTCATCGTTCATTTTTGCGATGAACGATGCACGATACGATATTTGCTATGGCACAGTGCCTATCAACGATGAACGGTTGGAAAAGCAAGAATCCCGAAAAATTAACCGTCTAATTGGGCTTAATAGTGAAGATAATCACCGAAACTACAGAAGTAACAATTAGTAAAACTCAAAACACTCGTAAACTTCTGTTTCGGAATAACAAACCGCAAAGTTGTTCAAAATTAGTACAACGGACCAGTGATAGATTGTTTGACGTACTAATCTATGCTTTAGTGGCCATTACGCACCCAAAATAGATCCATTAGCGGCAACTAAACTGCAGAAAACTGTTCGAAGCCAATAAAATATATTATATATCCCGACTAGCTTCTGCCCGCGGCTTGGCCTGCGTGAATTTCGGCTTTGTCACAAATCCCGAGGGAACCTTGGATTTTCAGTTCCCGTTCCCGCTCCCTTTTCCAACCTTTCCAACCAAAGAAGCTGTGATAGCCTAGTGATTAGGACGACCGACTTCTAATCGGAGGTCGTGGGTTCAATCCCGGGGCACGCACCTCTAACTTTTCGGAGTTATGTGCGTTTTAAGTATTTAAATATCACTTGCTGAAAACATCGTGAGGAAACCTGCATGCCTGAGAGTTCTCCATAACGTTCTCAAAGGTGTGTGAAGTCTGCCAATCCGCTTGGCCAGCGTGGTAGACTATGGCCAAGACCCTTCTCACTCGGAGAGGAGACCCGTGCTCTGTAGTGAGCCGGTAATGGGTTGATCATGACATGACATGACATACTTTCAAGGAAGTTTGCTACAGTAATCTACCTATAGCTGTAGCTATAGATTTCGGTTTTTTCAAAATCCCTCGGGAAATGTAAATTTTCCAAGATAAAAATGGTAGCCTATCTGTTAAGTCAAGGCATAATCTATCTGCATTCAAAATTTCAGCCAAATCGGTTCAGTAGTTGCGGCTTTAAAGAGTAAAAAACATACACACACACAAACTTTCGCCTTTATAATATTATTGTGATTTCCCGACGAACGAAAAGGTCCGCCCGATTTTCGTTTTCCACTGGAGATATCTCAGTCAAGGGCGGCCATGAGAAAATATTGTGGCATCTAAAGAAATTATAAATAAACTCAGTCGAGTCTCGCCGGTCGCTGCGACCGCACCGCGTGCGTTACACCGGTTACCGTGTTATGTTTTCAACCCGTCAAAGGACAAGATGATGGTTTGTTTATGATTTTTATGCCTTTATAAGCTTTTGATGTCTTGGCGTTTCTCATTGGTTTATTTAACTTTGCGATTTTCATGTTGTGTTAATTTATATCTATACTTATGTCTTTTCTTTGTAATATTTTTAAATACTTAGGTACTCTTGCAATCCTTTTATATTTTTATCTTTAGATGTATTTTATGCTTCATCTATTGTCTGTATAGATATCTCGGTTATACTTAATGTTTGTAATAATTTTTAGATTTTCTTTAACTTGTTGAAAATATCTTCAATTTAGAATTTAATAATACCTAGATCAAAATCTTTATTTTAAATACAAAAGTTATCTACCATCGAACTACTTACTAAAATTAATGTTCTAAATGTAAACAAATTCATATTGGGTTTTCTTGTTTTGATTCTTATTTATTATCATTAAAATTATTTTGTCTATATCTAGCTCTATTCAATTAATTATTATCCTCTAATATCATCGCATTCTGACTAAAAAAATATTAGTTTCTTTGCTTCGTAGGGCGAATTGTTTATAATTCATACAGCGCGTGAGGAAATGTGACGCACGCCGCGTGCCCAAATCATAATAACGTGACAAATTCGTCGTGGTGACGTGGTTGCTCCTAAATCTGACACGTCCGTCGACCACCAAGGCAGCATCGCTCTTTCCTGTACATATTTCTCCGTTACCTCCAGATGTGTTTTTGTCTGTAACGCGGTGACCACAAGCCCTAACTGAAAACTGACAACCCCTGCTAGAGATCGCCTAAAGCCGAAACTAATAACCTATTTAATTCACACTTTACAGACTGAAAGTCAATAAATAACCAAAATTTCAAAGCTCTGGCTAAATACTTTTGGAAACTATAAATCATAAAATAAAAATAGTGATTCGGTTGAATTCCTCTCTCCAATGAAATCCCTCTCTCCTATGAGAGAGGAGGCCTGTGCCCAGCAGTGGGACGTTAAAAGGCTGTAGTGGTGGTGGTGGTAGATTCGGTTGAATTAAGATGGTTAAATGATATTTTGCGTGATTAAACTAATCACGATGACAAATAAGTATTCGATTCCAAAGTAATTACACAACATTACAAAATATATGATGCACTGTAAAATATCTGCACCCTGTGTAAATATAAAATGACTGCATGCATAATGCGAACATTATTAATAATACTCGACCTATTTTTTAATGTACAACAAAATCATTGCATAATTCAGTGCACGTAATTTTACTGTCGTTTCGTATTTCAGAGAGGGCGATCCTAATGAGCTATAAAGTGATATTTATCGTTTCAGAGCGGTGCTGCCACGCCGTGCAGCTGCGACGAGTGCCAAAAAGATGCTAAAGCGACCGAGGAAAACGCTCAGTCAAATAGTAAGGAGGCAATAACAATCAAGGAAACGATCCGACCGACGAACAATGCGCAAACGCAGCCAAATACGAAGGACAATGGACACACCGACCGAACTGTCGACGTTCTCATACACGACGCCCCCGATGTGCCGAGATTCTTTCAATCCGTGACGTCACAACCTTTCCCCATCGTCCCGCCACCGCCAGGATTCGTCATCGCTCCTTACCAACCTCCACGCTTTCACACGGGCGGGAACGTAGAAGACTTGCTGGGTGACGCCCAACCGACAACCATACAGACCACTTACATCCAACAGAACTCGATATTCATGTGCAACACAAAAAACGTAGTGCAAAGAAAGTGCTGCTGTCAGAATCGCGACTCAAATTCTAAGACTGAAGCTTGCAAGGAGCAAACGCCAAAGTGTTACGTCACAGAGAAGAATATAGAACTGACCTACGACTATCCCAGAACGACACCCATTCCGAGTAGCCCCAGCCAAAAGTCCGGAGAGGAGATCCAATCGACCACGAGCGAAGTAGCGAGCACGGTCGTGTTCGTGGAAAAGAAGATGCCCTCTACTAAACCGAAGAAGTTCGATTTCTTCTTTCGATCGAGATCCGCACCAGTCGGCGACCACGAGGAGCCCATATACGCGACAGTGAACAAATTACCAAAGAAACTGAGGAGAATGGAACTGGCCAACCTGGAAAAGGAGGTCGCGTACAGAAACGGCGAGCAGGATTCCTCGTCCCGTACGGAGATAACCTTGAAAACGGATTCAGAATCTCAAATCCCGCCGCCCGACGACGACACGAGTCGATCGGAGCGAGACAAATCCACGATACCTCAGAGACCGGAGTCCCCTAAAGCCAAGAAACGGAAGCGGTTTTCGCTGACGTTCAAAAAGCGGGAAAGAAAAAGAAAGGAGAAGAAACCGGAGGTGAAGAACGGAGTTAAGAACGGGATTCCTGTTCAAGTGGAGAGTGACAATGAAAGGCTGATTGAGGAGCAGGAGCAGAAGCACAAACACTGCACAAGGCATCGACCGGTGCCGCGAAGCAATATGTCTTCTTCGAGCGGCCCGCGGTACAAACGGGATAGCTATCAGGTACTATATATAGTCGGGATAATGTGAAGAGACCTGCGAAGTTACATCCTCTCACTCGCACACTACTTGTGTATCGTGCGCGAGTGAGAGGGCATGATTAGCGACGCCGTTTAAGATTCATGTGTTTATTGGGTCATATTTTGAGCTGATCACAGATTACAGCGAGAACTGCAAGAGGTGCACGCGCCTACTGAAAATGCGAATTAAGTGATTATTAGCATATTATGTCAGCCAAGCCCATTGTATATGAGTGGCGCTGAGACGCAACGTCTTTTAATGATAACAACAGGGAACAGCTTGAAGTACTTTGACATACGGTTTATATTATGTATAAGATAATTTAAAAAAAAACCGTTTCGTGTTTTGTTCTGATTATGATTGTATGACGAAATAAATAGTTGTAAAGCTGAGTTGAAGTTGTTATCTTTGAAAGTCTGCACCTCGTTGCCATTCCACTCCATTCGAGCCTGCACTTCGTGTGGGAGTAGTGATGACGTCATTCGTATTTTCGGCACTGAAAAATACGTTGCATAAACGCATGCGGCTCTTGCGGCTCGCCTTTTGTGTGGGATCAGCTTTAGTATAGGCCAAGGTTAGGGTAATCACACGCGTTATTACGCCTTTTTAGGGTTCCGTAGTAAACAAGGAACCCTTATAGTTTCGCCATGTCCGTCCGTCTGTCCGTCTGTCCGTCTGTCCGTCTGTCCGTCTGTCCGTCTGTCCGTCCGTCCTCGGTTAATCTCAGAGACTATTAGTGCTAGAAATCCGTAATTTGGCATGAGTATAAATATTAATCACGCCGACAAAGTGGTGAAATAAAATTTTGATAAATATTTTTTTTTAGGGTAGCTCCCCTACATGTAAAGTGGGGATGAATATTTTTTTTCTCGTCTACCCCATAGTGTGGGGTATCGTTGAATAGGTCTTTTAAAAATACTGTGGGTGTGGGAACATCATTTTTCGATTTCTAGATCCGTTTGTAAAATATGATGTTTTAAAGTGCAAATTTTTATTAGAGTCAAGTGTCCCCCCCCTCTATCAGCCAAATGGCAGTATATAGGAACTTGAAAAAATTCACAGCAGTAGGGTATATAATCAATTTTAAAGGAAAACTATCACGGCTAAGTAGGGTTCACAGGTTAAGGAGTTATATCTGTTTTTCGAGGATTGTGACTACGGAACCCTACACTGCGCGTGGCCCGCCACGCACTTGACCGGTTTTATTCTTCCTATGGAAGAGAGGAAAATAAAACAATGAGCTAAGAAAAATCGAACTTTTTTGTCTCGCCCAAACTCATACGAAAAGATTCGAGATATTTGAGATTGAGTAATTAAACTGGATCGAAATATTGGAAATCGAGATCTATCTTACAATACTCATAATATAAAAGACAAAATTAATGTCCTCGAAATGGAAAAAAAAAATGGAAACTACATTATTTATTATGTTGTACATTACATAAAACTTTATCAAATTGGCATGAAATATGCCTTATAAGTATTTTGGTGGCTTTACCACAATACGCATTCTCGCACATCCCTGGTGAAAAAGCAGCCTTATTCGATGACTTTTCTTAGCTCACCGTTTAAATTCCGTTTCGTCCATCTCTATTCTCTAATAATTCACCAATTTTCATTCAAAACCAAACAAGCTGAAAGAAATTTTGAATAAGTTGTCAAGGAAATTAACCGCCACACAACACCCATTTATTGAATGTTTGTGACATCAACATATATATATAAATATAGGTAATATGTTTGTAATTGTTTATGTATGTATATTATAGTATGCTCACCTTTAATTTGTATTATTATTAGCCGCATCCTTACATCACCTGGAACACCATTAGTTTTTCTTTTAGCTACTGGTGAAATCACACCTGTAATCTCTTCGCGTCGCATAGGTAGGTATGCCAGTTGCTGTGCATGCGTCTTTATATAACTCCCGGCACGTAAGTCGAGCGGTGACCTTCAAGTGCGCGCAGCGTCGTACGAGTGAGCGAGACACAATACGATTGGAGAGCCAATCAGCGCTTACGAGTGAGTGATCCGCGAGAGCTAATCAGTGCTTACGAACGATCCCCACGCCCTCCCCGCGACCCCCTCACACCCCGAGATACATACCTCATTTTCGACTTCTGCGCATTGAAGGTCAACGCTAGACTTATTTACCGTGACTTGTAGGGACCAAATCGTAATTTTCAATGGACGAAATCGTTGACCTCCAAGAACGTTGGACAGGCTTGGTTCAGCGTTCTTGTATCAACAGCTGAGGTCCGCGTCATTTCCGATAGATAAAATGCAAATCGGTGCTAACAAGTGTAATTAGCTACACCTAGTCTTAACTGTTCGTGTATAGATTTATGGTCTCTATAACAGGGGTAAAATAGCGCGTGTGGATGCCCTATTTATCTCGAGAAATTCATACCAATTTCATATGCAGATTCTATAGGTCTGTCGAGTGAATCCGCAGAGCCCAAGATGCCAAACGCTTACCTTTCAAGTTATCCATGCTCAAAATTCTAGTTAGCCATAAAAGGTCAGGTTGTGACTCCTGACTGAACTTTAATTTTTCTTGTATCTTATTCTTTCTACTCTCCACTAGTAGAATTGAATTCATTTGGATAATACCTAACCAATACGTATATGTACCTAATTCGGATCCCTATCTTATTTTTTACTAGCGGACCCGGCAGACGTCGTCCTGCCTGCTATTAGCGCCACCTACCGGATCCAATTTTTCTACTTACAAACCTTCCTCTTGAATCACTCTATCTATTAAAAAAAAACCGCATCAAAATCCGTTGCGTAGTTTTAAAGATTTAAGCATACATAGGGACATAGGGACAGAGAAAGCGACTTTGTTTTATACTATGTAGTGATACTGATTCGTAAAAATTAAGATAAACCTTAATAAAATGCAGGAGTGCAAGCAAGGTCCCCGCATGCCTCATTAGATCCAGACTGGGGATAAATAATTAAGGCATGCGGGAGATCCGCATTTCCGTCGTATTTACCTTTTACGACGCCTGCACTCATCTGTCGCGTACTATAGGTAGGAACTCTAATTAATATATATATAGCTGCTCGTGCTGATTCATTGACTGACTCACTGATTGATCACCCCTCCTGTAAAATTTTGTATGAAAAATTTTTTTTTCACTAATGGTTTCGTATAGAGGACAAAAATTCATTCGGAACAAAAATATGGAGAGAGCTGATGATTGAGGATTTCAAAGACGAGCGATGGGCACGCTTAAGGTATTGAAGATAGGTGGGGGGTGCTCGAGCAAATGTCACTCGAAACGTCATCCAATTGGCTGTCAGTTGAAAAAAAATTCAAAATGGCGAAAAAAAGATGGCCGCCATACAAATTTCGTCGGTGTCCATCTCGGAGGGTATAAAAGATGGAAGAGTGGTTTCTTCACAAAAGATGATCAGGGTCCGAAGGTTTAGTTGATGAATAGAAAAAAAATTCAAAATGGCGGAGTTTATTTTTCCATAGAAAATGTATGGCGAATATTGAAGAGACTAGAAGTTGTGAACTATGCAAGGCTTTGATGCGGTTCTTTGGAGAAGTCTCAAAGAAAAATATGGGCAGACATGATGATTGAAGGTTTGGAAGATGGTTGAGGAGCCCAGGCAGGGTATTGTAGATAGGTGGGAGGTGTTAAAACAAAAATTACTCGGAACCTCATCCAATTGGCACTGAGCTGAAAAAAACCCAAATGGCGGATTCAAGATGGCGGCTATAGAAATTTCGTTGGTGTCTATCTCACCAAGTATAAAAGATGGAAGAGTGGTTTCTTGGCAAAAGATGATCAAGACCTAAAATCTACTTGATGAAGAGAAAAAAAATCAAGATGGTGGTATTTATTTTTTATACAAAATTTTTGTAGGGTGGGGTAGGGGCAGGGGCAGGGGTAGGGGCAGGGGCAGAGGCAGGGGCAGGGGCAGCGGTAGGGGTAGTGGTAGGGGTCGGGGTAGGGTTTAGGGCTAGGGGTAGAGGTAGAGGTAGAGGTAGGTAGGTAGAGGTAAGGGGTAAGGGTAGGGGTAGGGGTAGAGGTAGAGGTTGATATTTAGAGGTAGGGGTAGGGGTAGGGTTAGGGGTAGAAGTAGAGGTAGGGGTAGGGATAGAGGTAGAGGTTAGAGGTAGGTAGAGTTTGGGGTAGGGGTAGAGGTAGGGGCAGGGGTAGGGGTATAGGTAGGGGCAGGGGCAGGGGCAGGAGCAGGGGCAGGGGTAGAGGTAGGTAGGTAGAGGTAGGGGTAGGGTTTAAGGGTAGGGGTAGTGGTAGGGTTTAAGGGTAGGGGTAGGGGTAAGGGTAGGGGTAGGGGTAGAGGTAGAGGTAGGTAGGTAGAGGTTGAGTGTATGGAACTTCGTTCCATCCAGGTGTCTCTTGACACCTCTCAAGTTTTTTTTTCACTGATGGTTTCGTATAGAAGACAAAATTTCATGCAAATGAAAGATATGTAAAGATCAGATTGAGGATTTGGAAGACGGGTGAGGAGCATGGCCAGAGTATTGAAGATAGGTCGGAGGTGCTCAAACAAAAATTACTCGAAACCTCATCCAATTGGCAGTGAGCTTAAAAAAATTCAAAATGGCGGATTCAAGATAGCGGCCATAAAAATTCAGAGGTGCACAAACAAAAACTACTCGAAACCCCGCGGTCCGCTTTAGCGGGCCGCGCACCCACGCGCCATACTAGTTAATATATATATAGCTGCTCGTGCTGATTCACTGACTGATTGATCACCCCTCCTGTAAAATTTTGTATGAAAAATTTTTTTTTCAATAATGGTTTCGTATAGAGGACAAAAATTCATTCGGAACAAAAATATGGAGAGAGCTGATGATTGAGGATTTGGGAGACGGGTGAAGAGCACGCTTAAGGTATTGAAGATAGGTGGGGGGTGCTCGAGCAAATGTCACTCAAAACGTCATCCAATTGGCAGTGAGCCGAAACAAAATTCAAAATGGCGAAAAAAAGATGGCCGCCATACAAATTTTGTCCGTGTCCATCTCGGAGGGTATAAAAGATGGAAGAGTGGTTTCTTCGGAAAAGATGATCAGGAGCCAAAGGTCTACTCGATGAGTAGAAAAAAAAATCAAAATGGCGGAATTTATTTTTCCAAAGAAAATGTATGGCGAATATTGAGAGAGAGAAGTTGTGAATTATGCAAGGCTTTCAATTAGGCAAGGCAAGGATGCGGTTTTTTGGAGAAATCTCAAAGAAAAATATGGGAAGACATGATGATTGAGGGTTTGGAAGATGGTTGATGAGCCCGGGCAGGGTATTGTAGATAGATGGGACTGGGAGGTGCTCAAACAAAAATTGCTCAAAACCTTATCCAATTAGCACTGAGCTGAAAAAAAAACAAAATGGCGGATTCAAGATGGCAGCTATACAAATTTCGTTGGTGTCTATCTCACTAAGTATAAAAGATGGAAAAGTGGTTTTTTTGGCAAAAGATGATCAAGACGTGGTTTACTTGATTAACAGAAAAGAAACAAGATGTTGGAATTTATTTTTCCATACAAAATATATGGCGAATATTGAAGAGACTACACGTTGGGAACTATGCAAAATTTGATACAGTTGCTTTTCAAAAAATTTTTTTTATGGAAGAACTCTCATTCTGACAAATTATTCGGAGAAAAATATGGAGAGTGATAATGATCGAGGGTTAGAAATATGGCAGAGATAGGCTGCTCAAACCAAAATACCCGAAAGCAAAACCTCGCGGTCCGCTTTAGCGGGCCGCGCACCCACGCGCCATACTAGTTATATATATAAAGCTACTTGAAGTTACGTATTGATCACCTCTCCTGAACAATTTTGTATGGGACTTTTTCACCATACTTTCCGTGTGTATAGAATTCAAAAACTTTAGGTCTACAAAATTATAGAGAGAGCTGAACGTGGAAAACTGACTAGAGTACCCTAAGGGATCTCGAAAACTATCACTCGGAGAGGTACTATCCCCAAACAAAAAATGTTCAACACCTTGGGCAATTGGGTGAACCGGTAAAAAAAATATGGCCACCAAACAAAAAAAATTTTCGTCTCCATACAAAAATTTCTTAATTTTCAAGAGGCTCTCCAGAACAATTTTGTATGGAACTTTTTTCCCCTCACTATTTATGTGCGTAGAACTTATGAGTCTTCCTTCAGGAAAATTATGAAACGTCATGAACGTGGAAAATTTACCAGAGTACCCCAACGGCTCTCAAAAACTATCAATCATAGAGGCATGGTTCTGAAACTGAAAATGTTCAAGACCTTGGGCCCTTTGGTGAGCCAGTAAAAAAAAGATAGGTACCAAACAAAAAAAAATTTCGTGTCCATACAAATTTTTTTTTAAATTTTCAAAAGGCTCTCCAGAACATTTTTGTATAGAACTTTTTCCTCTTACTATTTATATACGTAGAACTTATGGGTCTTCCTTCAGGAAAATTATGAAACTTCATGAATGTGGAAAATTTATCAGGGTACCTCATGGGTCCTCTAAAACTACCAGACATACAGGCATGGTCCCAAACAAATGTTATTAAGGACCTTAGGCCATTGGGTGAACCGGTAAAAAAAAGATGGCCGCCGAACAAAAAAATTTTTTCTCCATACAAATTTTTTGGGTTCTTTTCAAGAGGCTCTCCTGGACATTTTTGTATGAAACTTTTTCCCCCCACTACACGTATACATAAAACTTAAAGGGTTTTTTCACAAAAAATACAAAACGTAGTGAATGTGGAAAAATTACCAGGGTACCTCATGGGTCCTCTAAAACTACCTGCTATACAGAAATAGTCCCAAACAAATGTTGTTAAAGACCTTGGGCAATTTGGTGAACCGGCAAAAAAAAGATGGCCGCCCAACAAAATTTTTTTTTTGAATTTTCAAAAGGCTCTCCTGAACATTTTTGTATGGAACTTTTTTCTTTTCACTATTTATATGCGTAGAACTTTTGAGTTTTCCTTCAAAAAAATTATGAAACGTCATGAACGTGGAAAATTTACCAGAGTACCCCAACGGCTCTCAAAAACTATCAATCATAGAGGCATGGTTCTGAAACTGAAAATGTTCAACACCTTGGGCCCTTTGGTGAGCCAGTAAAAAAAAGATAGGCACCGAACAAAAAAAATTTTCACGTCCATACAAATTTTCTTTTAAATTTTCAAGAGGCTCTCCAGAACATTTTTGTATAGAACTTTTTTTACTTCACTAAGCGCATGCATAGAGCTCATATGTGTCCTTTCAGGAAAAATACGAAACGTTATGAATGTGAAATATTTACCAGAGTACCTCATGGGTCCTCCAAAACTACCAGTCATACAGACATGGTCCCAAACAAATGTTATTAAAGACCTTGGGCCATTGGGTGAACCGGTAAAAAAAAGATGGCCGCCGAACAAAAAAAAATTTTCTCCATACAAATTTTTTGGGTTCTTTTCAAGAGGCTCTCTTGGACATTTTTGTATGGAACGTTTTCCCCCCACTACACGTAGGTAAATAGAACTTTAAGATTTTTTCACAAAAAATACAAAACGTAGTGAATGTGGAATAATTACCAGAATACCCTAACGGCCCTCAAAAACTATCAATCATAGAGGCATGGTCCCGAAACTAAAAATGTTCAAGACCTTAGTCCCTTTGGGGAGCCAGTAAAAAAAAGATAGCTACGGAGCAAAAAACATTCGTGTTCATACAACATTTCTTTTTAATTTTCAAGTGGCTCTCCAGAACATTTTTGTATAGATCTTTTTTTTCCCACTAAACGCATGCATAGAACTCATTAGTGTCCTTTCAGAAAAGATACGAAACGTGATACCAATATTTCTTTTTATCTTTCAAGAGACTCTCCAGAATATTCTGGTATTTGGTATGGCCCCCCATTTCTTTATTTTACGAATATTGAAGAGACAACAAGGCCCGCGAGCTGCTTGCAGCTCGCGCACCGAGCGCAACACTAGTTTTAACTAAGCCTTGACCTAATTTAACTTATGGACAACCCGATCGCGGTATGTCCGCTCGTACCTGATTCATAAAATATTTTTAATTACGCTAACAGATGGGTGATGGACTTTGATGTTCGGGAACTCAGATTATTGGCAAATATCCCCATTGGGAGTACCTAGTACTTAGCTTAATTTACCGTAGTGAAAAGTAGAAAAAATTTGTGAAAACACTAATGGCCTCAATTTTTTCTTTCCAGGAAATGACAACGTCTCATTCCGAGCACGAGCGGACCAACAGCGTGTGTTCTTCTGTGAACTCCCTCGGGTCGGCGTGTACACACAAGTCGAGGAAACTGTCGGTGGTGCCACAAGATGGCTCCATACCCTGGTGCGGGTGTTGGGGCGCCGGCTGTGTGTGAAGATACCCCCAAAGAACTAAATAAACTACTACTCTTAAACTACAAATCCCTAGGAATCCGTCGACATTGTCGCATGATGGCTTGATACCCTTCGGATGTTGGTGCGTCGTTTGTGAAGATACCCAAAGAATTAAATGAACTAGGTATACTGTTTCACTTCTTACTGTACTACAAATTAAGAAATCGCATGATGGTTTGGTGCTCTTCGGTTGCTGGTGCGCCGTGTGTAAAGATACCCCCAAAGAACTAAATGATCTATACTCTTTTATACTACGAATCAGGAATCCGTCGACATTGTAGCAAGATGACACGTTACCCTACGGATGCTAGGATGCCGGCATAATATGTTTGAAGATTCGCCTAAAGAAATAAATGAACTATACTCTTCTATACTACAAATCCAGGAATACGTCGACATGGTCGACATGGTCGCATGACGGCTCGACACTCTGCGGATGCTAGGATGCCGGCTGGGTTTGAAGATACCACCAAAGAACTATATAAACGTTACTCTTGTACATATACTACAAATCCAGGAACCCGTCGACATGGTCGCATGACGGCTCGACACTCTGCGGATGCTAGGATGCCGGCTGGGTTTGAAGATACCACCAAAGAACTATATGATCGTTACTCTTGTACATATAATACAAATCCAGAAATCCGTCGACATGTTCGCAAGACGGCTAGACACTCTGCGGATGCTAGGATTCTGGCCGTGTTTGAAGATACCCCCAAAGAATTAAATGAATTACCTACTATTCTCTTTTATACTACAAATTCAGAACACAGTCGACACCGCCGCGAGTAACTCTTTAGCAGACTGTATGTATTTATACGTAAAATTACCCCCAAAGAACTGAATGGATTAAGTATTTGTCAAATGCTCACTGGTGTGAATGGTGGACAGATTTGTCATTGTGTGAATATAATAAGCTTATTGGAATATACCCGCAAAGAACTATTACAAATGGATTACTTATAATTATTATTATGAACTCGTTTTTATACACAGTGAAGTAATTTGTGAAGTACAGCGTGTTTGCGTGTGCATGTTGAACATGCATTTATTAGTTAGGTAGGTAGTTATACTTAGGTATTTTCCACTCGTTATAAAAATTCGTAAAAAATATAATAGAAAATTGTAAAATAAGGGAAATTGTAAAATTAGGTAAAAGGCATTTTAACCGGTTCTGAATTATTGCTCTAATGACCGGCCTATTCTAATATATCTAATGAGCAATCCCCAAGCGGCCCAATCATTTATCATCTAATCCAAAATGTACAGTATAAGAGAGAAGGACGCAGAAGATTAGATAATTAATTATTTATTAGATATTTTCAGCCGAAAAATTCTAGCAGTGGGCTGGAATTGAGTCTACCACTACTATGATAGGCGTTTCACTAATGAATAGGTACAGCTAATACTGTAATTTGAAGTCTTCGCCAATCTTCTTGAATTCTTTGAACTACATGACGTAGAGATCCAGTGTACCAATTTCCAAGCTCGAATTTGCGCGTGGTATTAAAAGATATACCTACCTATATGATTATTCTTCTATCTCTTCTTAAACCGCTGAACCGATTTGGATGAAATATTGTGTGTATATTTCAATGGGTTCCTGGATTGTTTGAAAACACAATAAACCCGATAGGTGGCGCTGATGACGGTATGTCACAGGGCAGGACGACGTCTGCCGGGTCCGATAGTATAAAATATATATAAAAATACCTATCTACACTATAGATACGTGTGCGGGGTGGCTACGGTGTACGTGCCGAGATATCCGGTGTTCTGCGCATCGAGACGCAGCTATATTCAGAGCAGTCAAGAAGATTGGCGCGAGGTATACCTACCATACTCGGTGACGCGGATATAAAATGTTAGTGATAGGTAGACCATGATTTGTATAAATAGATGCGTAAATAATGTTATATTTCTGCGGTCTAAATGCTAGTGCAAAATATAAATGAATAAAATTCAGAACTTTGTTAAACATAACACGTGTTTTAATTTTATAACCTTTAGGTACCTATTCAGGCTTCCCTAGTAGCAATTTGCGTTGGCTGTTGGTTGGGCCTCTGTCCCTAGTTTGGTTGGCCAACAGTTAGGCTTGTCATCCTTAAAAAACGTGGTTCCAACCGTTGAAAAGCGGTTGGCCCACTTGACCCGAGCCAACGACTTTCAACCAACGACTAGCCAACAACGTAGGCTAGTCGTTGCTTTTCTCATGATGGCCCAACAAAAGAATTCATACTATATACCTACGTTGGCTAGTCGTTGCTTTTCTTATAATGGCCCAACAAAAGAATTCATACTATATACCTACGTTGGCTAGTCGTTGCTTTTCTTATAATGGCCCAACAAAAGAATTCCTACTGTATGCCCACGTTGGCTGGTAGTTTATTTTCTTACAATGGCCCAATGAAAAAATTCATACTGTATACCTACGTTGGATAGTAGTTGATTTGCTTACAATGGCCCAACAAAGGAATTCATACTGTATGCCTACGTTGGCTAGTAGTTGACTTGCTTACAATGGCCCAATGAAAAAATTCTTTTTATAAAATTATTGGGAATATATTTTCGTATACTGTTTACTATCTAGTTACAATATTATACGTTCGTAGGTTTCCAGAACGCCCTGTCCCAGCAGATGTGGATGCAAGGGTTCATGCCACCTATATAGTTTGGTACTAAAACTAGCGTTAAACTCTGTCCCAGCAGGTGTGGATGCAGAGTTCGTTACCCGTTTAAGTACCGAGTAAGGATTAGAATGATTTACCAACATAAGCCGGCCGATATATATACGCGGACCCGCGGTCAATTGTAGCGCGACTTAACGTACTACTAGCGCCATCTAGTTTCACAGGTCAAGTACTAAAATCGGTGTTACAATGGATATTTATTTCGGCTTTATGATGAAGCAGATGTTGTAGTAGTAGTGTAGTGATAGCCTAGTGGTTAGGACGACCGACATCTAATCGGAGGTCGTGGGTTCGATCCCGGGCACGCACCTCTTAACTTTTCGGAGTTATGTGCGTTTTAATTATTTAAATATCACTTGCTTTAACGGTGAAGGAAAACATCGTGAGGAAACCTGCACGCCTGAGTGTTCTCCATAACGTTCTCAAAAGTGTGTGAAGTCTGCCAATCCGCTTGGCCAGCGTGGTAGACTATGGCCAAAACCCTTCTCACTCTGAGAGGAGACCCGTGCTCTGTAGTGAGCCGGTAATGGGTTGATCATGATGATGATGATGATGGTGAGATGTTGTAGGAGTAAGTTTTTTACTTAGGTAAGTTAGTTAGTTAAGCTTTATTATGAATAGGAAGGTGTAACTTCATATCGATCGATTTTTTTTTGTAATTTATTGTATAGAAATCTATACGAATATAATAAACCGGAAGAGTTTGTTTGTTTGAACGCGCTAATCTCGGAAACTACTGGACCATTTTCAAAAATTCTTTCCTTGAGTGCTATAGGCTATATAATATTATGTACCACGGGCGAAGCCGGGGCGGACCGGGTGGTTGAGATGCCAACTAAGTCCCTCTGTAAGGCCAACTGCATGAAATGTTACGTTACGTCATGCAATATTGCCAACAATCTTGTAACGTTGGGCCAACCTTCGCCATAGTTGGTTTAACAACAAGGTATAATCATACTGTTGGTCCAACGTTGGCCTAACTACAGACTACAGCGTTGTAATATATGCAAATTATGTAACGTTGGGCCAACCTTCGCTATAGTTGGTTGAACAACAAGGTATAATCATACTGTTGGTCCAACGTTGGCCTAACTACAGACTACAGCGTTGTAATATATGCAAAATATGTAATGTCGGGCCAACGTTCGCTATAGTTGGTTGAATAACAAGGTATAATCATACTGTTGGTGCAACGTTGACCTAACTACAGACTACAGCGTTGTAATATATGCAAAATATGTAACGTTGGGCCAACGTTCGCTATAGTTGGTTGAATAACAAGGTATAATCATACTGTTGGTGCAACGTTGGCCTAACTACAGACTTCGGCGTTGTAATATATGCAATATATGTAACGTTGGGCCAACGTTCGCTGTAGTTGGTTGAACAACAAGGTATAATCATACTGTTGGTCCAACGTTGGCCTAACTACAGACTACAGCGTTGTAATATATGCAAATTATGTAACGTTGGGCCAACGTTCGCTATAGTTGGTTGAATAACAAGGTATAATCATACTGTTGGTGCAACGTTGGCCTAACTACAGACTACAGCGTTGTAATATATGCAAATTATGTAACGTGGGGCCAACCTTCGCTATAGTTGGTTGAACAACAAAGTATAATCATACTGTTGGTGCAACGTTGGCCTAACTACAGACTTCGGCGTTGTAATATATGCAATATATGTAAAGTTGGGCCAACGTTCGCTGTAGTTGGTTGAACAACAAGGTATAATCATACTGTTGGTCCAACGTTGGCCTAACTACAGACTACAGTGTTGTAATATATGCAAATTATGTAACGTTGGGCCAACGTTCGCTATAGTTGGTTGAATAACAAGGTATAATCATACTGTTGGTGCAACGTTGGCCTAACTACAGACTACAGCGTTGTAATATATGCAAATTATGTAACGTGGGGCCAACCTTCGCTATAGTTGGTTGAACAACAAAGTATAATCATATTGTTGGTCCAACGTTGGCCTAACTACAGACTACAGCGTTGTAATATATGCAAAATATGTAACGTTGGGCCAACGTTCGCTATAGTTGGTTGAACCTACCTTGTTCTTCCTTATACCTTGTTGTTCAACCAACTATAGCGAAGGTTGGCCCAACGTTACATATTTTGCATATATTACAACGCTGTAGTCTGTAGTTATGCCAACGTTGGACCAACAGTATGATTATACCTTGTTGTTCAACCAACTATAGCGAACGTTGGCCCAACGTTACATATATTGAATATATTACAACGCCGAAGTCTGTAGTTAGGCCAACGTTGCACCAACAGTATGATTATACCTTGTTGTTCAACCAACTATAGCGAACGTTGGCCCAAAGTTACATATTCTGCATATATTACAACGCTGTAGTCTGTAGTTAGGCCAACGTTGGACCTACAGTATGATTATACCTTGTTGTTCAACCAACTATAGTGAACGTTGGCCCAATGTTACATATATTGCATATATTACAACGCCGAAGTCTGTAGTTAGGCCAACGTTGCACCAACAGTATGATTATACCTTGTTGTTCAACCAACTATAGCGAAGGTTTGCCCAACGTTACATATTTTGCATATATTACAACGCCGAAGTCTGTAGTTAGGCCAACGTTGCACCAACAGTATGATTATACCTTGTTGTTCAACCAACTATAGCGAACGTTGGCCCAACGTTACATATTCTGCATATATTACAACGCTGTAGTCTGTAGTTAGGCCAACGTTGGACCAACAGTATGATTATACCTTGTTGTTCAACCAACTATAGCGAACGTTGGCCCAACGTTACATATATTGCATATATTACAACGCCGAAGTCTGTAGTTAGGCCAACGTTGCACCAACAGTATGATTATACCTTGTTGTTCAACCAACTATAGCGGAGGTTGGCCCAACGTTACATATTTTGCATATATTACAACGCTGTAGTCTGTAGTTAGGCCAACGTTGGACCAACAGTATGATTATACCTTGTTGTTCAACCAACTATAGCGAAGGTTGGCCCAACGTTACATAATTTGCATATATTACAACGCTGTAGTCTGTAGTTAGGCCAACGTTGGACCAACAGTATGATTATACCTTGTTGTTCAACCAACTATAGCGAAGGTTGGCCCAACGTTACATAATTTACATATATTACAACGCTGTAGTCTGTAGTTAGGCCAACGTTGGATCAACAGTATGATTATACCTTGTTGTTAAACCAACTATGGCGAAGGTTGGCCCAACGTTACAAGATTGTTGGCAATATTGCATGACGTAACGTAACATTTCATGCAGTTGGCCTTACAGAGGGACTTCGTTGGCATCTCAACCACCATCTCCCAACATGTTACCAACCGTTGGCTACCGTTGGCAACAAACCCCCAACGAAAATTGCTACTAGGGTTTCGATTGATGATGATTGACTAACCAATATAGGACGGTGCTAAAAATAATTAATTATTAATATATTAAGTATATGCATGGGCGCCGGCAAAAATAATTTCCAGGTGGTGCAGATTTTAGTTTTCTTACAATGTTCGCCGTAAAAACTGAAATTTTAGTCGGAAATGAAAATCGAAATCTGAAGCCCAGTTTATTTTATGTTCGAGACACAAAATGATTTCCATCAGACGGCTTTTTATTTCAATAATTCCTGTTAATCCCGAGATTCCCAAGGGGTGCAAGTGCACCACCTGGCACCCCCCTGCCGGCGCCGATGAGTAGGTATATGTATAACTGCGAGAAAGTCTGCCTCGTTGGTTTAGTGGTTAGCATATTCGACTGCAGATCACGAGGTCCTGGGTTCGATTCCCGGGTCGGACAAATAAATAATTGTTATTTGTATCGAGTTTTTCTGTCAAGAAATTCTTAGTGCCAGCCTGGAGTTGGCGGTCTCACCCCCGTGCCTCAAGAGATGTGCTCAGAGAGCACGTTAAGCAGTCGGTCCCGGTTACACTATCAGATTGTGGCAATAGTCGTTAAAGACCGCCAACACGCATTGGAGCAGCGTGGCGGGTCTAAGCTCTAAATACCTCTGTCCTATGAGAGCCTGTGCCCAGCAGTGGCCAGTGGGACGTTGAAAAAGGCTGTAGTGGTGGTGGTGGAGAAAGTCTATATTATTTCGCGGGTTCTGCAATATTTGTCAATAATGCATTTGCAACGTATCCCAGTTTACGATTGTTTATTACCTACTTCTCATATGTAGCCTATAGTACCTACCTAGCCTTCATTTGATAAGTAGATAGAACAATACCTGATAAGTAAATAAAACACAAAACTTGTTACATAGATGGTTATTTATTATAAAATATGACACATTCTTTTGAACTGTGTTTTACAGTTGGAGACGCACATAGCAAAATTGTTTTTACGACTGAATCTTCATTTGCTGCTTAGGCGTGATTCTTCCGATTCATTCATTGGCTGTTAACAAACAAGATATCAATGGCGGAAACATACCCATAACACGCTACCCGAAACGATGCCACGTCAGAGTGCTTAGTCTCAGTTTGGAGCCCTCCAAAACTTTATAGTATACTATTGATTGAATGTAATATACCAACCAACATGTAAAATATGTACCTACATTCTTATTGAATAAATTGATTTGATTTGATTTGATCGAATCACAAATGACTTCAGAGCAAAATGAACCCAAAGACTCTTAGTTTAAAGTCGTAATTCAATAGTTCGAATATTTATTTTACATTTCTGTTTGGAGCGCTGGCTGTTTTCGAATGCTGAATGTACTCAAACCTTAATATAAGCCATTTTAGGTCCATTTTACTCTGAAGTCATTGTGATTCGATCAATAGTATACTATAAAGTTTTGGAGCGCTCCAAACTGAGACTAAGCACTCTTGTTGTACTTAACGACTTGTTACGTCTACTACCAACTCTTGGTTTCTCTATAACCTGCAGTGTCACACTTAAAACTCCCGACGCGACAGACTCTTTCGATTGTATGTTCTGATGGTGCCAAAGTAACTTTTTTAACAGTACCTAGGTAAATTCATAATATTATGTGAATGCGAAAGTAACTCTGTCTGTTTGTCTGTTACCTTTTCAGCTTAACTGCTAAACCGAGCTTGATGAAATATAGCACAGATATAGCTTGCAATGAACACAGGACGCTTTTTGTCCCCGAAAATCAAAATGATCACACGGGATTTAAAAAAAACATGAATCCACGCGGGATGTAGGCGCTTGTGTCAACTAGTATGGTATAAAGGAAGCACTAATGTCTATATAGCCTTTATAGAGGTGAAGGGCCCAATTCTCGTATTTGCCTAGGTGCCCAATTTGTCTGATTTATAAAAATGCCAATAAATTGCTGTTTGCGAGTTAATCACATTCACCAAGGTAAGGTACCTACCTACCTACCCATTATATTTTATCGGAAATACTGAGTTATCAAAGATAAAATCGAATCAGCCAAGATTTCGAGAGATTTGACTTCGCCAATGCAAAGTTACCTAGTTTAGTGTAAACTTTATATACGAGTACGAATATTACTTTTTACTGCATTTCAATCGGTGAGTCTAACCGATTCGTCTATAAAGTCTAAAACTTTGAACCATGCGATGGTTATAGGCTAGTTTTGTTTTTTCTTTGGGCCGCTTTTTTTCTTCAGTAGGTACTATGCTTGTTATATTTTATGGTAAACAGCAAATGAAGCTTCAGTCATGGGAAGTCCGTTAGACGATATGTTCCGCATCATTCCATTCAGTTAATCATGAAATGACGATTAAAATAAATAAAAAAATGAACGATTAAAAACTGACGGATGGAGCAGATAATGATGTTGATATTCGTCATGCAAACGCACTTTTTGTAAGTGTTTGCATGACGATATTAGCCATAATGAACATGACTAATGTTCCCCTTTCCCCTAGAGAGTAGTACTAGGAGTGGGTACGACAATAGTGTAACGGGTGGGGTTTGAACCGCCGACCTTACGTTGTCTGATCCGCACCCGACGACCGTTGCGCTATTGAGGATATAATTATACTGGGACAAAGTTGATTGCAAAATATATCGTCTAATGGAGCCCGTTGAAGCGTACATTGATTCTACTTTAGAACAACCTACAAGAAAGGAATTTGGACGTAAACACAAAGTATGGAAAATCCACTTTGTTTATAATACCTTGATATATATCTTTATCGCATTAAGAAATCCCTTTTGGCTCAATGGACCAACCAACTAACTGGACCGGAATTGACCCTAAGTTCACAACTTTTTTTGTAAAAGCTTTATTTAATAGCGGCGTGGTCAATTTGAACCGTATGACAAGGTACATAAAGTTGAATTTAAGTCGTTATCATTAAAAGACGCTGAATCCGCTCGTATGCGTTGGGCCTTTGACAACATTGTCATGACGTTGTCTATTACGTATGTCCTTTTGTAACGATTTTGGACATTATTTTCTGTTGTCATAGCAACAGACTGGACAAAATGTGCCAAAAGGGACTTCTATGTGATAAAAACATAGAAGGGATGACGAAATCACCATAAATTTTCAAAATAAAATGGCACAATATAGTTTAAAAAACAAAGGTGCTGTATTTAAAAAATGAATATAATATAATTTATATTAAAACCACTCTAAAACTCATATTGCAAATAGATTAACAAATCATTATGGCTTTCAAAATGTTTACAATAATTAATATTAAAAAAAATTAATAAATAAATTACAAAAAACAATCAATGTACAATATTTACATCGAATATTTATATAGAAATTACATTAAGGCGAATATTCACGCAACTATTCTATTTTGTTCTCTTTATGAAACACGCGCTTTATCGAACAAAATTTTTTTTTTTATTTCCTCGAAAGAAGTGTTCAATAATTTATTTCGGTTAAAATTATGCGCGTTCGCTACATTCGAGAAGAAATTAGAAAATCGATGACAACTCGCCTCAAAAAAAAAACGATAAAAAGGGGAAATCTCGAAGCCGAGCAATGTGAGGAGAAGCGAAAAAATCCATTTTTAGAAAAATAATATTTGAAACGAAAGTAGATTCTATGTCTTTCTCGATTCATAGTAAAATATAAAAAATTCCCTCGCATCATTCCCCCATTGGACACGATTATTTTCGCCTCCATTTTATGTGCACACGCAACCTAAACAAGATGGCGTCACGCGCACGCAAAATGGCTGCCAAATATAATGATAATAATAGTTATTATATCGATAAAAACTTACATAAATACACCTTAACTATGCTTAATGGAGACATCTAGTATATTTAAATATTACTTATGAATAGTTTACATTGATTTCACATTTTTGCCAGCCCCATACTCGCTATGACATTCAAATTGTAACATTTAGCTGCAATTTTCGACGTGAAACTTGAAAATTCTTGTGTGAAGAGTTACTTTTTTAATAATTTAACGCTCCGGATTCTAGCTTTTGTGAGTCTTCTTCATTTCAATGTCATGGCGAATCGAGACCCTTAACCGCAAACATAAATTAAATATTAAATAATATATTATTATATTATAGAAATTGCATTTCTTTCTATATACGTTTTTTTAAAAGCTTCACGAGGATACATTTTGTGTGGGTATAAAACTGTGGTATAAACCATACGATTGCACTGAATACGTGTGTGATTAGAATTTAAAATTAAGAACGACTTGTATATTTAAATGCATTTAAAAATAAATTCATACAATATCAACACTCGTGCTGTGTATTACACATACTTCATTGTTGGAATAAAGATGCCTAATATAATATAACTTCTTTTTCATATTGTAAAGGATAAAATTTTGGTCACTCGACAGCGTTGTCAGCTTAAGGGACCGTTCAGATAGACCGGCGCGAAGAGCAGAGCAAATTTTAATCGCATTTAAAATAGAATCTTAAGCCATTGAAATAAGGTTTATATTTACATTTTATATCTTTTATGATAAGAGGATGCTCGAGGATGCTCCCAAAAGAGATAAAATGTAAAAATAAACCTTATTTCAATGCCATAAGATTCTATTTTAAATGCGATTAAAATTTGCTCTGCTCTCCGCGCCGGTCTATATGAACGGTCCCTAACAGTGTGTGTATTGGAGTAAGAAATGTTAAAACCGCCATTTTCTATTTCTCCCTTGCTCACGTGTGTTTTACACGGTGCTGGATACAAATAGTAAATGGCGATTTAACATTCCTCTTCTTGATCGCATGATACATACATTTGTTAGTTCTATGGATTAGTGGATATAAGTGCCACAAGAGCGCGACGTGTGGAAGTGTTCGACCGGCTGTCACTTGACAACGACGACGATAGCAATACTTTCATTGATAAAGGAGTATAACCATTAACCGGTTTACCAAAATTGTATCCTTCACATTATCTATACTAATATAATAAAGCGGAAGAGTTTGTTTGTTTGAACGCGCTAATCTCAGGAACTACTGGACCGATTTCAAAAATTCTTTCACCGTTGGATATATACGTGATCCTTGAGTGCTATAGGCTATATATTATGTACCACGGGCGAAGCCGGGGCGGACCGCTAGTTATAAATATGACGCTAATTAATTAATAAATTAATAAAAAATGGAAACAAAAAAAAATAAGTCGTATATAAAAATATTCTTTTTGCACAAGCAATAATAATAATTCTCGCACGAAAAATAATTTCTACAATCAGTCTATTTATGAAACACTTAAATATACAAAATAGGCCATCCGCTTCATAAACGGACCACTATTAAGATTTCGCCTAAAATACGTATATTTCAGACTACAATATAGTGCTGTTAAGGTGCCAGTACACATTGACGCAATGCGTTCGGCGAGTGCCGGCCAATGTGTCAACGCCGCTTGCGAAATACGACAAGATCCTTTTACACGAGTCGACAAATACACGCCAAGTGGCCCTGTGCAGTGCTCAATGTGTACTAGGCTCTTCAAATAAATTAAAAATTTACAATGTGATGTTTTGTGTTGAGATGATAAAGGTACATAATATAAGAATTAAAAAATATATATTTCACATAAAGAATTGTGATACAATATTATGAGGTATAAGCAGTGATTTGGTACTGTAGCTGATTCAAATACATACAGACATAATACCAGGCGATAAATAAAAAATATTCGGCTGTCGGTTATTCCCATTATTTTCATTTCATCATTATTTTTTACTTTCACGTATACACTGATTTTTAATTCCGTGGAATTCTGACATTTCTTAATGTTATCAGAAATTTACAGTCCCCACAAAAAAGATAATAAATTCAAAACTTACAAAATATAAATATAAATCAATTGCCTCACGCAGATATGACAGATAGTTCAGGTACTTTAGTTTGGGGTAAAATCGAACTTCAGGTGGTATCCCTGTTTTTCATACAAATAACTCATTCTATTTTATGACAACTGTCAGAATTCTACCGAATTAAAAATCAGACTATAGGTATGATCACAATATTTTCTAGTCTAAATAAATATATTTTTATAATCACCTTTTCAAACCCTTTAATTTGATATCAAACTCGTTATGATTTGAAGAACATTTTTTTTTATCATTTTTTAAAATTTTTTTAAAGCGTCCAAAATCCGCCATTTTGAATTTTTCAAATTTTTATGTTCTCATTGACACTCGCGCTGGCATTTTTAATCTAACGACGCGACGGCCCAAGCGTTTGGTCTCTAGAGTGCCACAAAGGAACAACCATACATAGACTGATAAACACATTACATTACCACTCCTTTGCCTCGCGCAGTCGGGTGATAAAAGGATCGAACGGTAACAGAGGCGAGCGTAAGTTAATTCTGCGTAAAATTGGTAATTTCTGCAAAACCAATTAATTTTTCACATATAAAGAAGTGACGAAACGATGTACAGTGCATTTTTTGTATGTAAAAGTTAGCAATGTCTACTGCACCAAATCACACCCAAAACCGAAGAAAAAGCATTTTTGTAAATTATGAGATCGCGTATTTTATCTACAATGTATATAAATGAAAATACTTACTTAATTTTAACAAAAAATAAAAAGACTGAAATATTAAAAGTATATGTATAGGTTAAAAAGTTTTGGACGTAATTAAAATGATTATACACGGTGTTTTTTCCATCGTCGATCAAGAGCGGCCCCAGTTAGGTATCCGATGTAAGAAATCTTTAGGTAATATTCAAAATTAGTTCCGGACAATACACATATTAGTGATAAAAAATTATTAAAATTTAAAGCATTTATGAAACAGCCTGTTTAATGTTTTAGAAACTAGGTCAAGCCATTGAACTTGGATACAAGTTCAAGGAAAGATTTATCATACAAGTGAAATTATAGCCAACCAATAGCGAAGCGTATTTTGTAAAAGTCCACGTGGACCGTCAACCAATGTCGACGCTCGCGCTTTTCTTTGATGGAAACCGACAGCCAACGATGCGCACGCGGTGTTCTTTGTTATGTAATATGCCCCGCCCCGTCTAGCCGGCCGCTTTATGCCGCTTATAAGTTATAGTGATGTCCTAAAGGACCTAATAATTGATATCGATATCGGTATGTGATCGATGAAATGGCAGCATAATATGGTCATATCGTGCTTAGGATTCCTCCATATCACTGACAATACAACGCCATAGAACTTATATGGGCACAAGTAAAAAGGCATGCTGCAAGAAACAATACAAGCCCCCGGTTCACAGCGAATAAAATGTTGCAATTAGGTACTCAAAAATGCTTGTGACGTGACGTGACGGCTGAGAACTGGGCAAGTGTGGTGGAGAGAACTAAAAGAGTCATAAAGTTTGATTTGAACCGTGATATTGCATTTGATAATTTATGCACACAAGAGCTAATCATTAATTACTGAAGACTCCTCATCGGACGAATCTAGTATAGGTAAATGACGATTCTGACGACTCGTGTGATAAAAAAATTTAAGCTATTTTACTTAGTTATTTTATTTGTATGCCTTATACTAAGAAGAAAAACTTTAATAAAACTGTAGTAAGTATGTTATCTAGTCAAGAAGACTTTTTGCTGTCTTCCTGATTAAATAACATATTATTACACCTTACTTACATCTTAGCATTTACTTATTTCTACCAATTATTTGTAATCTGTGGCACAACCGTAGTAATCTTTATGTGTGGCACATCACTAAGGGGGCGGTACCCGTCCATGAAGTACAATATTATTTGTATGAAATTTTAACTTAAACAATACGAAACTTTATGGGCGTGAGCTGTTAAAAACTAATAATAAAATAGACAGTCTATAGGTAGGTATACTTGATGTGAATGACCTCAAATATCGGAGTCGCCGCGCCGCGGTCTGTAGTTATTATGTTCGCCATAGGGTGTTTTTAAATGAAACGTTTTCGTTTATTTTTTTTGAATATTAGTCATTCGAATGTTATTTATTTTTTATTATTATTATACTAATAGATAGTAGGCACTGGATACATTAACTGGTTTGCTTGTGGAAGACGATAAAAATTGCACCGTGTATACATATTACATAATTTGGAATCTCGAGAATAAATAAATAGTACGTATAGTACGCAACCCGGCAAGCGTAATTCGACATAGATTGAGTTGAGATGAATAAAATTACTGTAAAATCAATCTCATATATACAAAAACTAAACACATATCGGCTGCCTTGATGAAAAGATCATTAATTGCCAAAACTGATTTAAGATTATAATATCAGCCTTAAATATCGGAATGGCAAGATAAATAATAGCAGTTTTTTTTAACCATTTAGGTAGATATTTATTACAAGACTTTAAAAACCAAAATTGTAAACGTTTTTGGCAAAAGTAGTATATACTTTAACAATATTTTTTCATACTCCTTTTTTTGGTATATATTATATAATGCACATTGCAAAATTTTGTTGTGTAGTGATTGAAACTGAAATTTTGACAAAAAAATAATAATAATGAAAAAATGTGCGACCGATAACGAAACGCCGTTCCGTTTTTTCCAAATATTTACGCACGAAAACTTATATTTAGTCGGACCGCAACGCAAAACTTGCATCTCTTTCATACTATATGAGATTAAGCGAGATAGCAAGTTTGTACCAGTCGTTTGAGTGATAGCTCAAACACATTATAATGCGATCAAGATAAGAATGGGAATGTGAAGCCGCCATTTTATATTTCTGTCTAGCTCATGTTTGTCTTACACTGAGCAAGACAGATATATAAAATGGCGGCTTCACATTCCTATTTTGATCTCGATAGCATCATCGGCAGTGGCCAAAGTAAACAATATATGTATGAAAACTTTCAGGAAATATTCGTTGCTGCCCGCCCAATAGGCGTTTTAAAACCATACACGCGTATCCCTAATTAGTTTTAGTTTAACAATTATCCAATAATTACTCAACGACTGAACGGAACGTGCACATTACGTGGTGTTGCCTTTAATTGATAATTTCAAATACAATCGTTAAATATAGCAATAATAATACTTAGATTAAAAACGTTTATTTTTTCTTACTTTTTTTTACTTCGTTAAATACTTTTTGTGCAGGAATCTCAACCTTACGCCTAATAGAAATGCGATATAATTTGATTAACACCTACCGTTTAAAAATACTGATCCGATTTAAGTCCACACCGTACATCGTCAGTTCGCACGATCCAATAATAATAATTTATTTATTATTATAACCTATCCCCTAGTCGACGTATAATCAAAAAAAAATATAACAAAAGCGCTAAATATTCGTTCACGGAAGCGACGCGGTGTTTAATCTAAGCACAATATTATGATATGACAACACTTGTAAAAATAATCCGCCAATTTCAAATATCGAATATCGTTAAAAACCCTACGAGTACAACAACAATAGCCGCTCGACCCCCCACCGGAAAACGGACGTACAAAAAGTGGTCGGCGCGGCTCGGTGGAAACGTCACAGGAATATAGACACTTACACGGAACCAATAAAGCCTACAATCGCGTGTCCATAGCCGCATTACGCACTATCATAATACAATATAACCTCACTGGAACGGTACACGGCAATATAAACGTTACAATCCACGTTCGCTCTACGTCACTTTTAGAGCTGACGTCAGACGTCGTCCATCACGAATGCAACCCGCATTGTGGGTTCCTGGAATGGAAAATCACATCGTCAACCTTTGAGTTTAAAACTCTAACTTACCTTAACCTAAAAGTTCACAATTTTTAGATTAACATACCGATATGATTCTCGAAAGTTAAAATTGCCCTAATGATTGCCAACCTTTGTAAGGAGACAGCACGTAAAAAATACCAATACAATGTGGCTAATTCTGTTGTACACAATCTTTCAATTTAAACTAAATTGACAAGTTTAAAAATAGTGCTATCCTTTTCTGCAGGGAGCATTGTGAATGAGATAGGAATATACGGGCCTCACACCATGACGAAGGCCTCCTGGCCGCGGAACAGGAAGGGGTGCTGGTCGATCATGGTCTGCACGATGTCCTCGAGGTGTTATACAGGGTGCTATACTCACACACGGGCCTCACACCATGACGAAGGCCTCCTGGCCGCGGAACAGGAAGGGGTGCTGGTCGATCATGGTCTGCACGATGTCCTCGAGGTGTTATACAGGGTGCTATACTCACACACGGGCCTCACACCATGACGAAGGCCTCCTGGCCGCGGAACAGGAAGGGGTGCTGGTCGATCATGGTCTGCACGATGTCCTCGAGGTGTTATACAGGGTGCTATTCTCACACACGGGCCTCACACCATGACGAAGGCCTCCTGGCCGCGGAACAGGAAGGGGTGCTGGTCGATCATGGTCTGCACGATGTCCTCGAGGTGTTATACAGGGTGCTATACTCACACACGGGCCTCACACCATGACGAAGGCCTCCTGGCCGCGGAACAGGAAGGGGTGCTGGTCGATCATGGTCTGCACGATGTCTTCGAGGTGTTACACAGGATGCTATACTCACACACGGGCCTCACACCATGACGAAGGCCTCCTGGCCGCGGAACAGGAAGGGGTGCTGGTCGATCATGGTCTGCACGATGTCCTCGAGGTGTTATACAGGATGCTATACTCACACACGGGCCTCACACCATGACGAAGGCCTCCTGGCCGCGGAACAGGAAGGGGTGCTGGTCGATCATGGTCTGCACGATGTCCTCGAGGTGTTATACAGGGTGCTATACTCACACACGGGCCTCACACCATGACGAAGGCCTCCTGGCCGCGGAACAGGAAGGGGTGCTGGTCGATCATGGTCTGCACGATGTCCTCGAGGTGTTATACAGGGTGCTATACTCACACACGGGCCTCACACCATGACGAAGGCCTCCTGGCCGCGGAACAGGAAGGGGTGCTGGTCGATCATGGTCTGCACGATGTCCTCGAGGTGTTATACAGGATGCTATACTCACACACGGGCCTCACACCATGACGAAGGCCTCCTGGCCGCGGAACAGGAAGGGGTGCTGGTCGATCATGGTCTGCACGATGTCCTCGAGGTGTTATACAGGGTGCTATACTCACACACGGGCCTCACACCATGACGAAGGCCTCCTGGCCGCGGAACAGGAAGGGGTGCTGGTCGATCATGGTCTGCACGATGTCCTCGAGGTGTTATACAGGGTGCTATACTCACACACGGGCCTCACACCATGACGAAGGCCTCCTGGCCGCGGAACAGGAAGGGGTGCTGGTCGATCATGGTCTGCACGATGTCCTCGAGGTGTTATACAGGGTGCTATACTCACACACGGGCCTCACACCATGACGAAGGCCTCCTGGCCGCGGAACAGGAAGGGGTGCTGGTCGATCATGGTCTGCACGATGTCTTCGAGGTGTTACACAGGATGCTATACTCACACACGGGCCTCACACCATGACGAAGGCCTCCTGGCCGCGGAACAGGAAGGGGTGCTGGTCGATCATGGTCTGCACGATGTCTTCGAGGTGTTACACAGGATGCTATACTCACACACGGGCCTCACACCATGACGAAGGCCTCCTGGCCGCGGAACAGGAAGGGGTGCTGGTCGATCATGGTCTGCACGATGTCCTCGAGGTGTTATACAGGGTGCTATACTCACACACGGGCCTCACACCATGACGAAGGCCTCCTGGCCGCGGAACAGGAAGGGGTGCTGGTCGATCATGGTCTGCACGATGTCCTCGAGGTAGGGCCGCGTCATCTCGAAGCGGCCCATGTCCGAGAAGTGCACGGGCAGGAGGGTGGGCCACCAGCAGATCGCCAGGTTCTTGCTGTCCATCGAGTTCAGTTTCGAGTTGTCTGCCACCCTGTTGAAAACAAGCTATATTTTAGGAAAAATTAAAGCGACTTCAATACATCAAAAAATTTGAAGAGTTCCTTCGATTTCTCCCATCATCAGATTCTGACCTGATAAGCATATATATCACCTGATACCATCTGGGAAGTATACCCTTCAAACAACAGAAGAATTTTCCAAATAGGTCCAGGCGTGTGTGTTGCCATCCTGTGGGTATGGAACCTTCCCTATAGTGGTAAAACTCGTGGAGGCACTGACCTCGCGAAGTGGTTGAGCAGGTAGTCGAGCGTGGCGCGCGCGGGCGGCGTGAGCGCGGAGGCGAGCAGCGCGCGTAGAGCCAGCAGCCTCCAACTGCGGTCCTTCAGCTCTACGCCGCCCGCTATGCAGCCCCGCATCGCTGAAACGTTCATAAAATAAGCTTTTGGATGATCTCTGCTAGGGGCCAAATGCCTAGCAGAGATTATCGAAAAGTTGCACGCATTCCGATTCTGGTGCTTCTTACTTGATGGTGCCGGCTAAATAAAAATGGCCTGGCATGGCGTGGCCAAGGCAATTATGGCCCAGCGGGTCTCCTCTCAGAATGAGAAGAGTTTAGGCCGTACTACGGATAGCCTTCCACACGCCTTTGAGAATTATGGAGAAATCTCAGGCGTGCATGTTTCCTCACGATATTTTCCTTCACCGTTAAAGCAAGTGATATTTAATTGCTTAAAAAGTTGACGGCGGCAAGTTGAAACGAAAGCAACTCAGAAAAGTTGACGACGGTCAAGGAGCAGGAGGAGTAGTAGTGATACGTTGACTATCTCTTTCGTTCCCTCCGTGCGTCGACTCGAACCGACTTTACCCGAACGAGCGTTACATAGCCGAGCGTGATGGCTCAGTCTCATTCGATAGCAACAAAATAAAGTGCTCAACGCACCTAAAGAAGTTTTCATTTTACAAACAGTAACAGGACACATAAACAAACAAGCAAACACAATCCCTTACGCATTTAAACATGGGATTACACGCATTCTTACCCGCAATATCTTCCAACTGCGCCATGCTCGTCTCGTCCAGGAGCGGCGGCAGTTTCTTCGAGAAGAAGTCCTTGAGAGCCGTCGCCACCGCGTTCACGGGGATGTCCAACGCTTCCAAGTCTATGTTAGGATCTGGAAGATGTAACGGGTATAAGACGACCGCGATCGAAAACGAGTACAGGTATTAGTAGTGACGATTACTGACACGATACCACAAAAGGTGCATTGTCCGACGTGACGTCAATGCGTAACGACCGGAGAGATCAAGCGCAGGACCGATGGCTTTACAACTGCCGGCAAAGTTCTTGAGCATGAAGTGACATAGTGGGGGTAAGTTAGCGCATGGTACCGGACAAAAAAGGGGAGAGCGGGAGGCAAAGGTCTACTGATATACCAATCACGCGCTCATTACGATACTCCCCGCCGTCGCGTCCGCACGCCCCACTAAAGAGACCTAAAGTTCGCTTATCTAATTATTCTTACGTATTCGTATTACTAATTCCCCGGAATTCTGACAGCTGTCATTGTCATTCTCAGATGAGTTATTTGTATGGAGAACAGTGTTAACATCTACGAAGTACGATTTTACCCCAAACTACTTTAATTCCCTGTCATCATAAAAAGCCATATTATGCCGCGTAATAATATTACGTACTCGTTTCGCCTTAAAATAGAAAACACCAAGAGTGGAAACTAGAAAGTGCACACTGACAGCAACAGAAAACAAAAGAAGCACATTGAAAAAATTTATTCAAAAATGGATGTCGAATGACATTATCACCATGAAGTGTCTGTCAGGCATTTGTCATATCTACATGCGGCAGTTGATTTGTATTTGCATAAGTTTTGAATTTTTTATCTTTTTTGTGGGAATTGTTTTATCTCTGGTAACATTACGAAACGTCAGAATTCCAGGAAAGTAATACGGTAATACTATAGATCTATTATTAGACTAGAATATAATGACGCAGTCAAGGTCATTTGCTCAAGAAGTTTGCCGGCAACTATACGTGCTCTCTGAAGCACGGGGGTGTATCTTATGGGTAACTTTATACATTCAATATTCAAGGACGCTGAAAATTAAACATCAGGGGGGTACTCGGTAGATAAATTGAAAAATTCGTACCCTCGTAAAACTTTGTAAACAGCATGTCGACGTGTGCCCTGTTGCCGGGCACGCGGTACAGGCCCTCCGACGCGAGCCCCTCCCGCTCGATGAAGTCCACGCACTTCTCCACGAACAGGGGCACGCCGTGGGGACCCTGAAAACACACACTTTATATTGAAACTAGCTGATCCCCGCGACTTCATCCGCATGGATTTATTAAATTTCATACAAACTTTCAACCCCTATTTAACCACCATGGGGATGTAATTTTCAAAAATCCTTTCTTAGCAGATGTAAACACACTTTATATTGAAACTAGCTGATCCCCGCGACTTCATCCGAATGGATTTATTAAATTTCATACAAACTTTCAACCCCTATTTATCCCCCTTAGGGGTTGAATTTTCAGAAATCCTTTCTTAGCGGATGCCTATGTCGTAATAGCAATCTGCATGCCAAAGTTCAGTCCGATCCGTCCAGTGGTTTGAGCTGTGCGTTGATAAATCAATCAATTAGTCAATCGGTCACTCCTTTTCCTTTTACATATTTAGATTAACAATAAACTTGCTGAGTCTGTCTGAGTGGATTTAGGTTTTTAATTAATATCCTGTGGGAGAGTTCTAGTTATAAGCTATTAGTTCAGCTTTGTATATGTTTGAATACAGACTGCCTCGCAGACTATTTAAAATTTCTTACTTTACCTGCGGACCCCAATTTTGTGGAGGTGTGTTTTGTATTTGCGCTGCGTTCTTTTTGTCTTTACTTTTTGAAAATTCCTGAAACAAACACAATATCTTTGGATTTCTAACTTTGCTTCGCTAGGAAAAAATTGTTAGTTACAAAAAAGGGCGATTTATATGAAATACATGAAAATAAAAAAGGTCTGTGCGCAATTCACATACGGCAGAAGTGAAATTTATATTCTAATTTTTCCAATGCTCCAAAGTATCTTTATGTTACTGAAATATTTGGGTCTATGATTTGGGTTCAAAAACGGAACGTAGGCGGGAGAGTGGTTATGTCACATTTACAGACTGTATTCTATCTCATTCTCTCGCAGGCTAAATCCTATTTGAATATGTATGTTTGTCCCTCTTGTGCAGCGCCTGGCAACTCCCAGTACGCAAGAGAAGATTTTGGAGTCGCTAGTTTCGTTTCATCGAATTTCAAATGCACAACAATACTAAAGAAGTTTCACTTCAATAAATGGAAATAGGATCATAATTGTGTTCGTAAAGTGAGTAAATACTGAAAGTACCTTGTGTCTTCGGTCGTGTTTGCCGAAGGCGGTGGGTCTGCGGCGAGAATCGGCCGCGCTCGACGACGAGTTGTCTTGCGCCGACGACGGATACTCTCCCGACAATATCTGTTATGAATACAACACTTACAGGGCTCGTTAACGTTACCGAGTAACATAATAAGTAACGTTAATTTCAATATGATATTTTACTAACGTTATTTTTTTACCGATACTAATTGCTGCTGACAATAATTATTTTAAATGCCTAACAATGGCATTGTTTACGATGCTCACTCTATGTTGCTCACGATTAAATAAGGCAACGTTTTAGGATTGTTTATGTCCGTTATTTACACCTTAGAAGATTAACGTTTTAAATTACGGTAAAATAATCGATAACAGATATATAACGTTAAAGAAATAAAAGTTGCAAAAATACCGTTACATTAATATTATTATAAAATCATTAATTGATTTAACGGTTATATAAAGAAAAATTTGCGAGTCGTAAAATCACACCTTATGCGTAGGCTCGTGATGCGGAGGCGGGGGTAAAGGCCTGGGCCTCCGCGTTTCACCGTCCGAGCTGCCTTCGCTCGAGTCACTGGCTACTGTTAAATGAATCAAACTTTTTAATAACACACGAATTTCAGTATGACACCGGACAGGACGACGTCTGTCGGGTCCGCTATTCTTTATTATATTATGTATATTACGATCACAGAAATCCTATAATATAAGGCACTAGAAAAGCAGTGTACGCGAGACCTTGTCGCCGTGCTGAGGACGCGGACGTCGCCAGTGTAACGATGTGTGAGGTAAGCGAACGATGCGACGCATTTGCAACCTTAGCGCGCCAATCCTACGGCTTAATTAAATTGAATTGACCGTAAACGTGTTTACGTGATAGCGTAGAACTATGTTTGTGTATGTAGTAAGGCAGCGACATGCGTTCTGTATAGTTTGAATGAATGGTACACAGCACTTCTAATGCCTTATATTATTAGGATTTCTGTGATTAATATAGGTTTTACATTTTGCAAACTATTATCACAAACTTACCCTTGTCCTCCTGCGTCCTCGCCCTGTACCCGGTGGGTAGTTCGGGCGGGCCCACAAACATGCCCAGTTTGGGCACCCTAGGGCTCTGCACCGCTACCAAGTTGCCTAATGACCTGTAATTAAAATAGGGATATACATTATTCACTATTCATATTGCACAGTTTTTTTTTTTATATCGATCGTTCCAGTTCCATAAGACATGTAAGTGCGATCGAGAAGTTCGATAATAGTAGTTTATGAAACGGTTGCATAATAGAGGTTATTAAAACACGAGTGTTAGTTTAAAAAACGAGCCGCAGGCGAGTTTTTTAATAGTATTACACGAGTGTTTTAATAACTAATTATGTAGAGTTTCATACACTACTTTATCTAAACTCATATCTTAAAATCCAAACCATAAAATCTTGGTAATATTTGTCGTGAGTTTTCTTTGATTTTGCTGGCAAAAGATTGTTGGTCGGTGGTCAGGTGGAGTTAAATTCTCTTCAGTATCACTGCTAGACATTTTTCCGCACAATAAAAACCATGTCTTGTAAAGTTTTGAGTAACAAATAAAAAATTTAAATATTATAACTAGCGTATGGCGCCAAAATTCAGTTGTTACCATAGAGATTCTTCTTCTTTTTCGGTTTGTCCCTTTCGGGACAGGCCAAGATCGTTGACCATACAGCCTGGGTTACCATAGAGAAATTAATAGTAGTAGAGGAGTCCTAATGTCCTATAGAAATTAGTGGATCGGAAAATAGCTCAAGCTTATCAAAAATTTAATTTTTAATAGTTATTAATTTTTAGTAGTTATTTTTAGTAGTTACTTAATTTTAAGTAAACTTAATTTTTAGTAGTTACTCTTCTGCAATTTAACACAATTCACAATGTTTAACGCGTTTGTACAGTTACACACATCTACTGTAAGGAGGTCGCACGAATTTCCCGCCATGGCTCAAAAATACCAGAACCCAGTTCGCCTGTACTATAATGTAGAAAAAATTATTTTATAACATTACTTTGCAATAATTTCCTAACATCAGTAGTGTTAGAATGAAATTTTTTAATTTTTTTTTAATATTATAGATGTATGTGAATAAAGTAGTCCAATATATGACATATTTTGATTTCATATTCGGGATTTTAAGATATGAGAGTAGATAAAATTGATTTATGGGTCGGATCGCACGTTTGTAATATCCCAACCATAGGATTGGGTACGACAATAGATTAACGGGTGGGATTTGAACCGTTGATCTTTCGGTTTTCGATTCACGGCCGACGACCGTTGCGCTATTGAGGCTTCATCAGAGGCTTATATCTATACTAATAAATAAAATTGAAGTGTCTGTCTGTAATTTCGAAATAACTACCACATATTAAGCTCATATGGTTATTTGAACGATACCACAACCGAATCACACGTTTTTAAAATTTTTGTCTGTCTGTCTGTTTGAACGGGCTAATCTTCGGAATCTTGCGCCCTGCGCCCGCCGTACGCGGTACCGCGGTACGCCGCCGCGCGGCGGGGGGCGGGTGGACCAGAAATCTACTTATCCCTCAGGATTTGTGAAAAACCGAAATTCACGCGGGCGAAGCCGCGGGCAAAAGCTAGTTAGTGATAAATTGAAAGAAATGAATGTGACCTCTTCTTGTAGTGTCGGGGCGCGTGGTGCGCGTGGTGCGCGTGCCGGCGCCGCACGTGCGCGCGCGCGCCGCCGCCGCCCGACGCCGAGCTCGACCCCGAGCTGTCCGTCTCCGAGAACGCTGCCACACATACAATCACACTCATATTATAAAGGCGAAACAAGTGTGTGTGTGTGTGTTTGTATGTATGTATAACAATACATTACAACAATTATATGTAAATTTATTCACGGTTATATAAATAGACTGAGACTAGAAACAATTTGGAAATTATGAATTCTCAATTTGCAACTGCCGGGAATCAAACCCAGGACCTCCCACCACACCGCCAAAGGAGGTCATCAAACTAATACAATTTAAATTCACTTAGAAAAGTTACTTACATGGTTGATGCAAGGGTGTTTTCTCGTGCCTCCTATGCCTCCTTAACCTCGTCATCGATGGCGCTTCCATGTATTCATTCGTTTCCTTTATCTGTACACAACCGACGGTATTTAAAGGCCGCTCGATCCAAACTATAGCTATGAACCATCTAGGTGAAGTACAAAAATATTTTATAACAATCGGTCAAGCTTTTCAGGAGAAGAGGAAGTAGGAACACCGAAACTGTATGAATGAATGATACTCATATATAAAAAATTCTCTATTTATTTACGCCCAAAGATGAGATATGATTGTCTTTTAGTTGCGTCTAGTTATCTAGTCGCGTCCGGGTACTTCTAAGCTTTTAAAACCCTAATGGACTAAATTATAAAATCTATAATTGTGAAATTATTAGACACTAGCTGATCCCCGCGACTTCGTTCGCATGGATATAGGCTTTTATATAGGATCGGATTGGATACCATAATCATTTTTTGTACCTAAACTAAATGTAGCCTAAGTTACTCCTTATAACATCACCTATCTGCCATTGAAAGTTCCATCAAAATCGATTCAGCCCTTTCGGAAATTAGCTGGAACAAAGAGACAGATCGAAAAACATAAATTTAAACATACACCAGTTTAAAATAAGCCGTACGTTCAAAGATCCGGGTCCCAAGTTATTTGACCCCAATAAATATCTGTCATTTCGGAACTAAAAAACCTATGACCTTGAAATATTTACGGGATAATACTTAAAGTACTACCTTTCTAACAAAAAAAGAATGAGTTAAATCGAACCACGCGTTAATGAGTTACAGCTAAATACAGGTTTTAACTTTCATCCCCTCTCCCAAGGGAACCGTGCTGAATTTCGGGATAAAAAGTATCCTATGTCCTACCTCGGAGTATAAACTCAAATTGTACCAAGTTTCATTCGAATCCGTTCAGTAGTTTCGGCGTGATGCGCGGCCAAGATACAGACAGACAGACAGACAGACAGACAGACAGACAGAAAGACAGACAGACAGACAGACAAAAATGAAAAAAATTACAGTTTTGGCTTCAGTATCGATTATAGAGTGTCCTCCAATAAAAATTTTCAAAATATCTTCAATGTACAGAATTGGATCTGTTACAGTTTTATTATATTATAGATTAGACATTTTCTTGAAATATAAATCAATGCAAACACATTCTAATACATGTTGTATTAGAATTTTACAAGAGATTGGGCATCTTGGTATTGTCATTGAAGCTATACAATTATTATCAAAATTCATATTATAGAGTGTAGAGTATTTAGTATACTCACAATTGTTATTTTAATAATTATCGCCATATAGGTAAATCGGAAAAAGTCAAGCCGCCTGGCAGCTTTCATCGAAAACGCTGTCTAATCCCTTTGAGGTATAACAAAACAATGTATGGTGGGATAGTACAGGACAGGCGGGTAATTACTACCCGTGCGAAGCCGGAGCGGGTCGCTAGTGTTATGTAAATACCTGTGCGTATTGCGCGTCCAGTTCTGTTTCGGAGCTGACGCCGGACGGATGGTGGTGGTGACCACCTTGCTGACCGCTCGAGTGCGACCACCCCGACCGTTGAGACTGTCAAACAAACATTGGGTAAGAGTCTAGTCTGATTTTTAATTCGGTGGAATCCTGACAGTTGTCCATACCAGCTTAAGATGATAATCCATACGTTCAAAGGTTCCTGTACAATCCGGGTTCCAAGTTACATGGAATACTGAGGGTTGTGATGGCTGTAATTTCTGAACTACAAAACCGATGACTTCGAAATATGTACGGCATAATAATCTTTAACGTATATCGTTTCTAAAAAAAAAATGAATGAAATCGGACTACGCATTAATGAATTACAGCTAAGTACACATTTTGACTTTCATCCCCTCTCCCAAGGGAACCATGCTGAATTTCAGGATAAAAAGTTATATGTTACTCCGTAGTATGAACTTAAATCATGCCAAGTTTCATTTCAATCCATTCAGTAGTTTTTGCGTGATGCGCGCACGAACATACAGGCAAACAGACAACAATTTCAAAAATAGCTTTTTTTAGTTCTATTATTACTTATCCCTAACATCTCCCAGTTATTTTTTTGCAAACATATTTAATGTAAACACACGGCAAGTCTACAATAGGGTATTTGACTAATTTTTGGAAATTGTTTTAAATTATTCTTTATTCCTTATTAAAACACACTACATTGATATTTTTCGCAATATCTACAGTATTAAGAATTAAATCAATGATAAAGTTTAAGTTTTGAAAACCACGCCAAAAACGACATTTCTGATCACATGATACGCGTGGCGTCACAAATCGCTATGCAAGTCACTTCTCTCGCTCGCTCGTTTTCTGAACTCGGTGCGTGCGGCAGAGACGCTACGCAAGGCGACTGCTGTATCGTAATGTTCTAAATTGTTATACCTACTCATTTTAATATCAATCTTATTCTTTCAAGTATAAAGTTTAGTTTCGGTTGACTTGATAAACTTCAATTATATCAACCAAGTTACGTGCTATCAAGTGATATCACAAACAATCCCAGAGCGTTCACGTTCCTGATAAAATTTCAAAAATTATTATGTTTTATTTCGTGCAAAATATCGCGTAACATTACATAGTTTAGTTTGATTGAGTGAAATATGTCTTTTTTAGGCTATTATCTGATAAGATGACCACAATCAATAGTATATTTTCAATGTTGTCAAATACCCTATTTTATTATATGTATAGATTATAATGGTTTTGAATGACTTTCACAAGCCTTTTTATATGAAAGCAGGGAGTTTTACCTTTCTCTCCCTCTGGTGCGGCGCTCCTATCGTGATGTGCTGGAGGGCGTCGCTCACCATCGTGTAGTTGTTCATGTCCAATTTACCCGGTTGCTATAAACACATTTTTCAAATATAATAATTACTGCGCTTAAATTGTCGACTAAATATACCACCATCGTGCAAAGATGAGACACCTATAGGCTGATTTTTAATTCGGTGGAATTCTGACAGTTGTCATTTAAAACTAGAATGAGTTATTTGAATGAAAAACAGGGTTACCACCTGACGTTCGATTTTACCCCAAACTAAAGCACCTGATATATCTGTCAGGCATTTCTCATACCTACATGAGGCAATTGATTTTCATTTATATGTATGTTTTGAATTCATTCTCTTTTTTGTGGAAACTATTTTATCTCTGGTAACATTAAGAAACGTCAGAATTCCACGGGATTAAAAATCAGAGTATATAAATTTATTCGCGTTCGACAAAGATAAACATTCTGTATTAGTTAGACTAACATAGGCGGTTATAAAAAAGATTTTATTGCCAAAGATCTAACGTCTAACATGATAGTCGTCTAGTGGCTAAGTCCTGCAGTCCAGCACCCGTCCCGCATCGCAGATCCTACCTCAGGTAGCGTTACAGTTAATAAACGGTAGTCTTCTTATATGCTTTTAGTAAACTAAAGACTGCCTTTAGTCGTAGGTTTTTTGTCTTCCTCGGACCTTACCTCTATAATAAATTACATAAAATTCTTTCTCTCCACTCTCTGAATAGTTACAAATACAAAACTACCCTCAAGGATTGGCTTCTTAAACAAACTTACTCGGCTACTGAAGGACTTTTGGAAATTCTAGTGTAACCCGACTTGTACTTACAATTATACACACACGGACAAATACACACTCACGCACACGCAATCACACACACACACACACATACACACACACACACACACACACACACACATACACACACACACACATACACACACACACACGTTCACACAGCCACACACACAATATAATATGTAACATAAACTTACACACGCATGTTTTCTTTGTTAGTTGTTTTGTTTTCTCCGAGCTGGAAGCCCTGTTTTCCGAGACACAGTTTCAACTAGTTCGGAAAACAGGAGCACAACAATACTTATTTTGTTTTATAACTAATTTTAAACTCAATATGTTTGTTTATGTTGTATTTGTTATATTTGTGGTGCCCAATAAAAATTTTATCTTATCTTATCTTATCTTTTATTTTTCAATAAAAAAAATCTAAAAATGACTTCATAAGTACATTTTTAAAGTGCCATCACTGCCAAATTTTTTTTTTATATATATTTTTTTTTTATAGGAATAGCGGGCACCCGAGCAAGCGGGTCACCTGATGTTAAGTGATTACCGCCGCCCATGAACATTAACAGCACCTGAGGAACCACTAATGCGTTGCCGGCTTTTGAGGAAGGGGACTGGCTCTTCAGCTCTCTGCCGGAACACACGGATGCTTTGCGGCAGATTACGGCTGAAGTGTGGTCGCTAGCCAGGCGGATTCGTGGTAGAATCCTACCACAAAGCAAATTGTGAGTTTTTATTTGAAATAACGCATGTTTATTTTAATTTTGCTGTAATTATTTCACCTGACTGACACTGATAACAGCGGTGATAGTCTAGTGGTTAAGACTTCGCTCTTCCTTTCGGGGGGATTGAGTTCGGTCCCCGGCACGCACCTCAACTTTTCGGAGTTCTGTGCGTTTTAAAATATCACTCGGGTTAACGATGAAGGAAAACATCGTGATGAAACCTGCACGCCTGAGAGTTCTATAATGTTCTCAAAGGCGTGTTAAATCTACCGATCCGCATTCGCGTTCACATCATCTGCAATCCAGCGACTACAGCCTAAATCATTCTCAATCTGAGAGGAGACTCGTGCCCTGTAGTGGGCCGGTAATGGGTTGATGATAATGGTGATAATGATGATGATGATGATGATGATGACGATGATGATAATGGTGATGGTGATGGTGATGATGATGATGATGACGATGATGATAATGGTGATGATGATGATGATGATGATGACGATGATGATGATGACGATGATGATGATGGTGATGATGATTCTAATTTAGATGTTCACCTTGAGCGTCTGCGAGTGCCTCAGGCGCTGGTGGTGCGGCGCGGGCGCGCGCGCTCGGCCCGTAGTGAACGCGCGCTGCCCGTAGCCCGCGGGCTGCCACAGACCGCCGCCATCTAATAATAACACATTACATTAGCGCTGTAGGTATTTTTTCCCCCACAAACGATTAATAATAATAATTAATATAAATAAACAATTTGTGGTGAAGGATTTTAAAATAATGTTGAAAGTGTAATGAAACATCGTATATGGTTACGAGTTTCTAGACCACTGTTTTACCATCTTCTGAAAAGTGTCGGATAGCTTATTCACAACTTTTGTCTTTGTCACTTGATATAAAGTAAGAAAGTGACAAAACTTACGTTTCGACTATCCGACAGTTATTAGAAAATGGTAAAACAGGTCCTAAAAATAAAACCACTACAAACTTAAAACTTCTCAAACATCTATACCTCGACCGCGATAAAGATAACCCTCCTGGGGCCCTCCCTGCTCCCCGCGCAGCGATTTGTTCATTTATAAGTTCATTGATAAATTCATTGATAAATCGGCTGCCCTAGTGATAAACAAAGTAACTACATTCAGAACAATTTTACAGGACAAGCATAAACATTGAAACTCTTATTTGAAGGCAACCTTTCTACAAAATATCTACTTATTTATCTCTGTAATAAATTGCAAAATAATATATTTTAATTTATAAATAACAGTATTTATTCCTAACTCCTTCGCTTTTAATTTTGTTTAAAATTAAAAATATGGTTTTTCTAATTGCAAATAAAATACAAAAAAATTAATGTTTCAACTTTAAAAAGATGTTAAGTCATTTACTTCGTTTGTATATTGCTTGATAATTTCTTCCAAAAATAATTTTTCAATTTATTACAAAGAGTTTACTATGTTATTCAGATACAAATAGTTACTTTAATTTAATGTTTTGTAAGTTAGTTTAATGTGCGTGTGCGTGTGCGTTTGTGTGTGTGTGATATTGTGATTGTGATATTGCGACTAATACAATTGTCCCCACCCCATTTGCTTTAATGGGCACCCGGGCCCTCCCCAAATAACTCAAATAACTATTTTTATTATTTTTTATGTAATCACCGGCTTTAGGTCGTAATTCTGAATGTTATTCTACATATTATCGGTGAATTTGAAGTAATTCTATTCATTAAATCAGAAGTTATAAGGCTGTGACAGTCAGACGGACAAAGCATATCCAACCTAGTTCACTCAGAGACTTAAGTTAGAGCTTATTACAACTCAAGAATCTATACCATATCTATACTTACCTACTAATATTATAAATGCGAAAGTATGTCTGTCTACTAAGTCTTCACGCACCAACTGTTCAACCGATCTTAACGAGGTATAAAGATAAGTTTCATTTTTGGAAAGGACATAAGCTACTTTTTTATCCTGGTAAATTAAGAGCTTAGACTAGAATTTCAAAAACCTAAATACACGCGGACGGAGTCGTGGGCATCATAATCAACTATGTTTATCTTGTAAAGTTATAATTTACAGTATTGTGTCTATTTTTAGTTATATTCCTGTAAAGTAATGTCCCTATTAGTTAATTATGTACGTAGGTATCTAAAATTCTGCACCTACCTTCAGTAGAAACATTTTAAAATAGTAAGTAACCGATAACAATTAAAACGATTATTTATAAGTACATAAAGTAATACCCTAAATTCCAGTCTCAGTGTGCAGTTATTTGTTTGGGCAATTCAAATTTCAGTAAACTGTTCAAGTTATTTGAAATATTATACTGTGGACACTGTGTTAAAAAACTACTCGGCATTAAACTTTTGTTAATGCAAAAAAGTCAATTTCACAAAAAATGTCAGTTACTTTGTTTATATCACTAGGGCAGTCGAAATCTGTCATATTGAAAAGTCACTTTGAAACTTCAAAGTTCATTGTTTACATCGTTACGAAAATTTTGTGAAATACATAGCAGTAACCAGTTCTTATGTGATAAAAAGTTGTGCTAGAAAAATTGTTATGGTAGTGCGTTCGTTTTGTGCTCAAGAATGTGAGAGAAAAGAACAAATATCTCTAAAATAAATATCATAATAATAAATATGAGGCTGACGACTGTGTCAAGTAAGTGTTGTCAGCTTCATGTGAAAAATTTCCATACCCATTGAATACATCACGCATCGTCAGATATTGGTTAAAACGGCCTCTCAATTATTATAAAAAAAACTATAATGTGGACCAATAATTTCAAGACAACATTTTAAATTATTTCGTTGGCGTTTCGAAACAAAAATATTAAATCTGGTGCAAGATGCTTTTCAAGCTGTAATAAGCTGTAATAAGCTGTAAGCTTTTCAAGGCTACGTGAAATCACATTGTAAGTTCACGTTGAGAGATTGCTTCTGCAATCTCGATGACGACGATGAATTAGTGAATTATAATATAGCGACAGTGACACATCATCTGACAGCAATGCATTGAAATTTTAAGATATAGAAGAACACGTCTCGACGAATCCTAATAGTTTTTTTATCTTTGTTTTATTCCATCTCCTAACATCTCCATGCCGTACTAATCTAAACGTCTGGTTTTTTTTTACCCGACTACGGCAAAGCCAAAAGGAAGGGTTATGATTTTAGCAGTCTATGTATTTACGTGTTGTAAATAATTAAGTTGCGATTTGTTTTTATAAAGAATTGTCAACACTGATTTATTATTAAATGATCAAACGAACTTACCAAGTGAAGTTCGATCTTGATTGTCCCATCTTCGGCGAAGAGATTTAATATTTTCACTTGTAAGTAGTCTCCGCTACGCTTCAACCCACTCGCACATAGTTTAGCTCCATAAGAAAGAAAGAGATAGCATACCTCCCACTTTCCTACTAGCGGCACTCACTACAGACATCATTCAGTTTAGAGAATAACAAGGCCTCCAACATTAATGCTTCGGGTACCTCTATAAAATAATAATATAGAAGGGGATGGGAGGGACCTTAAATCTCTTCGCCGAAGATGGGACAATCAAGATCGAACTTCACTTGGTAAGTTCGTTTGATCATTTAATTGTCCCATCTTCGGCTCCGAGATTTAATATTTTCACTTGTAAGATGTTCAGAGAAAAAAGAAATGTTGGAGGACAAAATATATAATCAAAAACAAGTATTTATTATAAATAGATATTGTTAGTATTTATTATGAAAATAAACATAAAAAATTAACCTCATGGAATACAAGTACAAAGTAATTTAATTAGGCGAAACATTAAACAATGCATTAACAAAACTTGAATCATGATTATTTAAAGGTCTGTTATAAAAATTAGCAAAAGTTGCTGATTGACTTGACCAGCTAGCAGTCTTTCTAATAGTATCGACGCTAACACCTGCTCGTAGTGCAGCAGAAGTAGATGCGTGTCGAGTACTATGAGCACTAAATATTGTAGTATCAATACCACTAGCCGCAATGATTTGTTTTATCCATCGTCCAATGGTTTGCGATGAAGCAGGATGAAAAGGTTTTTTGGTAGTAAGTATAAGTCTATCATCATGACTAGATCTAAAGGTGGAGGTCATAGTTATGTAGGATACTAGCGTATCCGCTGGACAAACGCTTGGACGTTGTGTAAAATAAGGGAGGTCAAGTCTCGGCTGTGACCGGCCTATCCCTGAAGTTTTAATAATATCGGTAATGGTTATAACAATCCTTTCACTGCTCATTTTAATATTTGGGATCCGAATTAACGATAATGTCTGACATCTTTGTCCGGTAGATAAGGCTAATAGAATTACTAGCTTTTTAGTGAGCTGTTCCAAACTAATGGAGTTATTAGGGTACATGTTTGCAAGGTAATTAAGAACTACATTTGGATCCCAAGTGGAATCATATTTAGGAAAGGTTGGTCTAATTTTAAAGACACCTTTAAGAAACCTTTTTACTCGTTCATCTTGGCCCACCTTATTTCTGGAAATAAGAGATAAAGCTGAACGATGATTATTTAATGAACCATATGAGGACCCTTTTTCTAAGCAATCTGCTAGAAAGTCTAGTAAGTCATAAACCCGAATATCAAAGGGATCTATACTTTTAGTATCACAATATTCCCACCATAGTTTAAAGCTAGAAGTATACTGGGACTTCGTACTATTCGACAAGGATGCAAGAAGCGCAGTCATTGCTGACGGAGGGACTTGTTGTCTGGCGAAAGCTTGCCGGATAATACACTCGCCACCAGGGAAAGGCGCCGATATAAAGGATGAGTTTCCCTGAAATTAGAGGAAAGCAAATGCTTGTTAGATGGTATTATTAACATTTCATCTACCACAAGAGATTTATAAACCGGGAACCATGGTTGCGATGGCCAATTAGGGACCACAAATATACCAGTAGCTTGATCATCAATAACCTTTTGCAATGCCTTCAATATAAGTGAAAAAGGCGGAAACGCATAAAAGAACATATTATCCCATTTAACTGTAAAAGCATCCACGTTAAAAGCGTAAGGATCTCTTTTCCAAGAAATATATTTTTTACATTTTGCATTTATCCTCGAAGCAAAGAGATCTATCTCAGGTTTGCCATACCTCTGCACAATATCTCTGAATGCATTGGAGTGCAATTCCCATTCAATATCAATATTCCTGGATTCAAAGTCAGCTTCAGTGTTCTGAGAGGATTTGATGTAAGAAGCAAACAGAAAAATTTTTCGTTTTTCGCACCACAACCAAATTTGTCGTGCAATATCATTAAGATGTGGGTATTGCACTCCACCCATTCTGTTTATATACGCAATAGCTGTCGTATTGTCTATACGCAATAGTATATGACAATTATAATACTTGTCAGCGAAGGACTTAAGTCCGAAAAACGCTGCCAGTAGTTCCAAATAATTTATGTGATGACGACGTTCATCAAAATCCCAAGAACCTCCAATTCTTTCTCCTTTGCAAGCTGAACCCCATCCAATTAAAGATGCATCACTAAAAATTTCAAGGTCAAATTTGCTAGGTCTGATTGGATTCACTGTAAACAGGATGGATTTTTTCCACCACAAGAGATCTTCCTGAATATCAGATGGAACATTCATTGTTCGATCGTAATCATCGTTGGATAACAAAGCTAAATATTTAGCTCGTTCCAAAGATTTTGTGTGAACCCAGCCATAAGCAAGAGCTGGGCAGGCTGCAGTGAGAGTACCCAAATATCGAGCAAAGCTACGAACTGTAAGTTTTACGGTATTCACCATTTCGTCGGTGCGTAAAAGAATATCGTTCTTTTTCTTATACGGCAATTCTAAAGTCATGTTTGCTGAATTTAGGATAAATCCCAAAAAATTACAGATTTTACTTGGAACAAGGTTACTTTTCTTGTAGTTTATTGTAAATCCAAGGTCAGTAAGACATTTTATTGTTGCATTAACGTTTTTTAAGCAATCTTCATAACTGTCTCCAAAATAACAGCTGTCATCTAGATAGAACACTGACTTATAACCCTGAGAACGTAGGTAAGATGAAACTGGTTTCATAAGTTTTGTAAAAGCGTGAGGTGCTGAGCTTAAGCCGAAGGGTAAAACTAAGAACTCGTAAAGAGCATTCTCAAAATAAAATCGTAAATATTTTGTATGATTTTTATGTATTGGCACCAAAAAATAAGCCTCTTTGAGGTCTACGTTTGCCATATAAGAATTTTTGGTCATTAACTTAATTGCTGTCCTAATATCTTCCATTTTAAAGTGATTTACGTTTACAAACTTATTAAGCTTTTTTAAATTCAAAATAAGACGTTTTTCGCCGTTACTTTTAGGGATCAGAAAAATACTTGATACAAATTGGCCTTTAGACGGTTCACATCTACGAATTGCTTGAGAATTTACTAAACGTGTTACTTCTGATTTTATAAAAGTCAAGTCGTTTTTAGGAAGTGATATTTTTGGATAAGACATTGGGTCTTGAACGGGTAACTTGGTAAACGGAATTTTATACCCAGAAACGCTGTTAAGAACAGCTTCATCCTTAGTAATATTTTTCCAATTTTTAATGAAAAATTTTAAACGACCTGCATGTACCTGCGAGTTTATTGCTTCTGTTTCGCTGGCTTCGACTGCTTGTGACGTTGAGACGTCGAGGGTGGCGGCGTCGATGCTCGCTGCCCGCGAGCTGTCTGCGGCTGGTACGTTATCTGACGGCGGTGGTAAGCCTGCGTCGGCGTGACTTTCGCCCCCCTGCCGCGGGTCGGTTGACGCCCGCCGCGGTAGCTCGACTGTGTACGCGGCAGGGAGGACTTGAAGTTTAAATCACTGGATGATTGAACTGAAGACTGAATGAGCTTCCCCGTCTTCTGGATGCCCCGTGAGGATTTGATAAAGTCACCCAAGTTTTCGCCAAACAAATGGCTGTCCCTTTTTCGATTCTTAAAGGGTTCGATAAAGGTTTTGTCAACCATCGGCGTCACAAGAGAGCGTCTTGTTTCGGTTTCCATAAAGTGAGAATCAGCGATAAATTTACTAGCATCTGAGAGGTTTCGGAGAACCGCCGGTGCGTCTATTGGCTTAGTTAGTATGTCCGTCATAGTCTTACTAAGCACTGTGAGGGCACATGCCAGCTGATTTTGTTTTTTCCAAACACGCGTATCGCGGTTTCTGGCTGACTCATTTAGCATGGCGCTAATCTCCGGGTTAAGGACGGGGGGTTTTACCAGTGGACAGTTTTTTGGAAACAAATATTTCTTTAAAAGTTCGTCCTTTACCTCTTTTTTGAGTCCATTTTTAAGTATCGGTTCCCATCTTCTTGCTAGATCATCGTATATGTCTGGGCCCCACTCATTGGACTCAGCCTCGAAATCGCCTAAGGCGAGTAAGAGTTCTGGGGCGGCAGTGGGCGCATTTTCTGTTGATTCGGCTGCTGCCGTTGTCTCTATATCAATAGGTGCTGCCACCACAGCTGGTGGTGGAGGCACATCATCGCCAACTGCCTCGGGCTCGGTAGCGTCCGTATTGTGCGGAATTCCCACGACCGAAGCTACCGATCGCGTTGGTGATCGCGGGGACTGGGGCGAGGAAAACGGTGACTCATTGTTATCACCCATCTCCTCTTCATCTAGGTTTGAAACAAAAAGGGAGCGGTTAATATCTCGTATTAACTCATAACATATAGCTATTGGTCAATATCTCGTATTGACTCGAAGCTTTTTTATTTTTTATTTTTTAAATCCACCGTCTAATATCGCGTATTAGATCAGAGATATGATTGCTAAGTAGCCTGCATGAAAACAAAAGAATAAGAATAACTTTTCCGTACCAACCTTCACTATAATATGATCCGCAATGCTCGCGTCGTAACTTTTCTTCATATTTCCTAATCTTTTTTCGCCACTTTTCTTCTCTTTTACCACTGTGCTTTCTTTTCGGCATGGTAATTAAAACTCGAAAAAAAATAGCTTTATTATTTCTTCACTACGTGCGTTAGTCGCGCGCGCACGAAAACGAATGATGTCTGTAGTGAGTGCCGCTAGTAGGAAAGTGGGAGGTATGCTATCTCTTTCTTTCTTATGGAGCTAAACTATGTGCGAGTGGGTTGAAGCGTAGCGGAGACTACTTACAAGTGAAAATATTAAATCTCGGAGCCGAAGATGGGACAATCTGTGACTATTGATGCTACAGATCTGTTGCATAAGTTTTATCTGTGGTGTCGAAACTCGAATTGTACTTTATCTTCTCTGGCTCTCTGCTTGCTCTCTGCCTCGGCGTCTCGTCGGCCATTGGTATAACAGTGCTAATTAAAATTAAATATATTGATCCACGGAGAATCCTCTTTTATTTCCAAGATTACGTATGTATATATTTATGTATGTATGTATGTTTGTAACCGATTTTTGTATGAGATTCTGTGTGTACTAATGTAGCGCCTAAACTGCTGGACCGATTTTGATGAATGAGGTGTCTATTGATTCGTTGTTATTATCAGGGTGACATAGGCTACATTTTATCTACGAAAAAAATCGAGAAGTCAGCTTTGCGCGGCTTTCTAGATTTTTAACCCCCGACGCAAAAACGACGGGGTGTTATAAGTTTGACGTGTCTGTGTGTGTGTGTGTGTGTGTGTGTGTGTCTGTCTGTCTGTCCGTCTGTTCCCCTGTAGCGCTCAGCTCAAACGGGTGAACTGATTTGAATGCGATTTTTTTTGTTTGAAAGGTGAATTAATCGAGAGTGTTGTTAGCTATGTTTGATGAAAATCGATCCAAGATAGCCGCCGCTACAAAATGGTGGATTACATATTTTTTCACAACTCCCTTAATATGGGTATCAAATGAAAGGGCTTGACTAGTAGAATAGCATTATACAAATCCAAGATGGCTGCCGCCACAAAATGGCGAATGTCGGGGGTTTTTAAATTTTTAATTTATACTTGTAAAATTAGTTTCGGATAAGAATAACAGATGGCACCACTAGCTCCTTGCCCCGCGCATTTGCCCACTAAATTATTATTAAATTATTAAGCGTAGTCGGGTTTTAGTTCACGAACTTTACTTGTATTTAGTAGATGTATTAAATAAATTATTTTATTATGAGTATAATATGTATAAAATTTAAAAAATGGGGTATAAATTATATTTAATAACGTATCTTCTTCTTTCTTGGTTATGGAAAATCTTTTTTCTATACCCTGAAACGTACCTACTTAACTTTAAATGTATAGTACTAACTACTACTACTATAGAAAAGTATTGAGCAAACTTAAAGAGACACAGATGAAAGACTAAATTGCGATTACGCAAATAATAGAATAACTATGATAATTAAAATTATTATAATTATTATAAAATTTCTTTTTCCCTAATTTAGTGTCATGTCCTTACAGTAGCAATACACACACACACACTCACAGGGGCGTCAAAAATGCTTGTCATACATTATAGTACGAGCACATCCATTGATTATTAATTTATCAATGAGAATTTCGCCCCCTCCCTCGTCCCGCAGATCATGGGAGAGCCAAGTTAATCGCGGTCTTACTATACCGTTGTCTATCGCATATCTGAAATGTGCATGCACGATTGTCAAAATAATACAATAATACTACATAAATTATAATATAAGATTCCAAAAACTTGATTATTGTGGCAGAATTTTTTTTTTTTTCACTCAATAATTTTACTAAGACGCCATTAACTAGTTAAAAAGTGCCAATAAAAGGTATTTTTGAGATTTACCCACACTCTTTTAGTTCTACTTTTAATCTTCAATAAAATTAAAATAATTCATGCAAAAAAAAAATAATAGATCGAAAACTTTTCATTTTACTTCTACTTTTACTCTTCAATAAAATTAAAATAATTCATGCAAAAAAAAATAATAATAGACCGAAAACTTTTCATTTGAACGAAAGACGATCAAAATAGAAAAATGTCTATCTACATAGGAAAATAAACCGTCCTGCTAAGTGAACAAGGTGTACAATCGCTATTTCATGCAATCACCTGACTCGTGGGTGCTGAGCGAATCCTCCGAACAGTTGAGATCGGCTGCGTTATAATAATATTTTTAGTTTCCCAAATATAATAAGAGAGAAATTAAAAAGCCGTCACAGAAGCAAAACTTCTTACGCACTGTACACAATCTTAGACTCTGGCGTACTTATATCGTCAAACGAGAGAGAGCGAGGAACTGGTACAGGCAGCACGAGGTGCATTTCTTACTTTTGTGCTCTGTCTCACTCACTCATATGATATGGGCAGCGCGTTTGTTATTAACTTTTATCCAAAACATCCGTTAAGAAACTTCTCTTCAAAAAGTCCTTTATTCAAGTTTACACAATAAAAAATAATTGAGTACGATTAAAAACTATCTGTTGTATAGATTACCGTTAAACTGAGACAACTGTCTCGACGTCTTGACAAATGTTTAATTTGTTGACTTTACATCAACAGCTACTCGGTTGACTTTATATCAACAGTTACCCTGTTGACTTTACATAAACAGTTATTCTGTTGACTTTACATCAACAGTTACCCTGTTGACTTTACATCAACAGTTATTCTGTTGATTTTACATCAACAGCTACCCGGTTGACTTTACATCAACAGCTACCCTGGTTTATTTTACATCAACAGTAACCCTACAGCACAGCGCCGCAAACCGTCTCAATTAAACGGTAGGTATATAACCGAGTTAATAACCTTAAAAAACTATTATAACAATAGCAAGTGTGGCAAAAATAAAATACTCACGAGACAAATCCGCGTGCATCCTGTGATCGGGCGGCGCGGGTTCGGGCGGCGTGCTGGGCGGTGGGTACACGCTGAAACCTGATATAACGAATAATTTTAACGTTAATAGCGAAATGATTAACGTTAATAACGAAAACATGAATAACGTTTACATTATATACGGCTTTTGAAGCACGGCAGTAAGTAGTGGGGATAGTTGCGCACGCCCACTCGCCCTACAAGGGATACTTGTGTGCGGCAGACCGTACGGAGACGGCGGTAACCAATGCGGGAGGCGGATTATGACGTAATATAAGAGCGGACCAATCACGGCCTCCGTAGCGGCACCAATAAATGATTTTGTGCAATCAAGGTCATACCTTTATATGTATATACCAAAACCCTGCCTTAGGTTTTAATTTTATTTTTACTTCATATCGCCTGCGTTAAAGTGTAGGACAGTCTTTCCAACAAAACATAAGTCATATAACTTCATGTCTCAATTGTGTTACATTCTCATCTTTCAGTACGGGAAATAACGTTTTAAATATAAAGGAGATGTTTCAAATCTGGCTAAGTCTTGTACAGTACCATACAAATTAAGAAAAATCTGTTGTACTCGGAAAAAATAAAATTATTGAGTTAAAACTAATACTTTAGTTGTACAAAAATATTTTTTATTCATTAATTATTGATCGATTTTCAATATGGCGTCGCTGTTGTCGTATGGTTTGACCATAGAGATAATAATAATAATAATTTCTCAATGGGTTTGACGTGAACTGACAGCTTGTCACTTCAAATAACAATTGTCATTGTGCTTGACATTTTGTCAGTCAATGGTGGACAACACAAACTACAACCACAATCTTTTCAATAGTTGACATTTCTGTCAAAGTCAAATGTCAAATCGAAATGAAAGACATTTTACCGCCATGATGAATTTTTATTACGTGTTGCAATCCTAAGCAGAAATACTTGCTTTGTACAACCAAACAAAACCATTTTATAGAAAATATATAGTTAAAAACTGTTCAATGTTTTCTGGACTATATCCAAGTATACTGTACCAAGTCCTAGCCAAGGCCTCATACAGTGATGAAACATCTCCTTTACTTAATTTACAGAACATCCACAAGTCTCGGCAAACGAACGAACTTCAATTTTTACTATGGCCTTAAGGACTCTTGTCATGAGTGCAGTAAATAAAAAAAAATATTTAAATTAATAAATAAACTCACCTTTCAAGAAGCCCCTGTTTTTGGAATTGTTCAACGTGTCGCTGTACTCCGAGTCGATGTCGGCGCGCGAGTCCGGCCCGATCAGTAAGTCTAAAGAGTTCGTCAGTTTGTGACTGTCCATTCTGTGAACAAATATCGAACATTAACATAATAATAATGTGGCTAATTCGGTTGTACCTAGACAATCTCTACGTTGAAAAATATTGCTATCGTTTTCCGCAGGGAGCAATGTGAAAGAGATAGAAATAGATTCAGACCACCGCACAGCAGCCAATATTAATGCAGACTGGCCAACGATGTCAAAGAGATCCGTAGAAAGCAACCACATATGTTAAAATTTTAGATTTAGATGGTCAGATTGCAGTTGGGGAGTCCCCCTCCCCTCTGGGGGTTTGTTTCGAGGAGGGACCTAAAAGACTTGCATAGCCGCATTACCAAGAGGAAGAAAATTCTATATACTCACTTGTGGTCCAGATGGTAAGAGTGCAGACGGGGAGGGGGGAATGTTTCAGAGACCTAAATACCTGCATAGCCGCATCACCAAGAGGAAGAAGAAGAAAATTCTATCTACTTACCCTCTCTCTCCCCTCTCTAACCCTCTCCCCGTCTGTATTCATACCATCTGGACCTTATGGTCCTATACAGACGGGGAGAGGGGAATATTTCAGGGACCTAAATACTTGCACAGCAGCATCACCTCTTAAGAAGAACAGCTATAATAATATAATAATAAATACTCACACATACACACACGGTCGTCTGTTCCTAAAGTAGGCAACTTAATGCCTGTGTTATAGGTAACAGCCGACTGATAGACATATTTACATATAAATACATATAATATATTTTAATAAAGGTATACATACATACATACATACATACATATAAATACACCCAGACTCGGGGCAGGAATCGAACCCGCGACCCCGGAGCGGAAGGCAGGGTCACTGCCAACCGCGCCAACGGGCCAGTCCGCTATGCTTTCAACTCACTTGTGGTCCAGATGGTAGGAGTGCAGGCGGGGCGGGGGCGCGGGGCGGCCGGCCGCGACGTCGGGCAGGTTGTGCGGGTTGTGCGCGTTGTGCGCGTTGTGCGCGTTGTGCGCGCGCGGCGCCTCCATGCGGAACGCGCGCTCGATCTCCCCCTTCCGCTCCCACACCTCCTTGAAGAACGGCGTGTAGAACGCCGCTGCAACGATGAAACACGTAAGGGTAAAACATAAAAGGGTAAAACATAAAAGGGTAAAACATACAAGGGTAAAACATACAAGGGTAAAACAAGGGTAAAACATACAAGGGTAAAACAAGGATAAAACATAAAAGGGTAAAACATACAAGGGTAAAACACGGGTAAAACATACAAGGGTAAAACAAGGGTAAAACATGGCGACAATACCCCGCTGCGATACACCGTGGGTCACTTCAATGTTTATCTAATACTTCGGCATATTTATGCTTGTCTTGCTATGTCTATGTGCATACATTTGTTTTAAATGGAGGTCACATCGAGGTAGCGAGCTAAACCGCGACCGGGAGGTATCGCAGTAAGGTATCTTTGACATAAAGTACACTAAAGACTGACGATAAATAGTCCGACTTGTGTCCACACGCTTGTTAATATGGACGTCGAGACGTTTGGTAACAGGAGATGTTTGGTACCAGAAGTTTGGTAAAAGGAAACGTTTGGTAATGGGAGACGTTTGGTAACAAGAGGCGTTTGCTAATAAGAGACGTTTAGTACCAGGAGACGTTTGGTAACAGGAGACGTTTGGTAACAGGAGATGTTTGGTAAGCGGAAACGTTTGGTAACAGGAAATGTTTGGTAAAAGGAGACATTTGGTAACAGGAGATGTTTGGTAAGCGGAAACGTTTGGTAACAGGAGACGTTTGGTAACAGATGTTTGGTAACAAAAGAGTTTTAGTAACAGGAGACATTTGATAAAAGAAGTTAGTAACAGAAGAAGTTTGGTAAGAGGAGACATTTGGTAACAGAAGACGTTTGGTAACAGAAGACGTTTGTTAACAAGAGACATTTGGTAACAGATGTTTGGTAACAGGAGACATTTGGTAACAGATGTTTGGTAACAGGAGACATTTGGTAATAGATGTTTGGTAACAGGAGACGCTTGGTAACAGGAGACGTATGGGTATGGGTTTATAAACTCACATTTGTTCTCAGCGCTGGACGTGTACGTGGTGAAGTGCGCGCCGAGTCTGTCCGCGGTGGCGTTGCCCTCAGTGATGAGAGCATGTCCCAAATCTGTACCGAAGAAAGTGTTCGCAGCGGAGCCGCCGCCGTCCGTCACCGCGACCATTTGTATCGGCAGGTTCGGGATGTTCATGGAGAATGCACTGAAAAATGTACCGTACTAGTAGTCTGAAAAGTGTACCGTAAAAGTGATATAGATGCTGGCCTAAATAGCTGTTCCCAGTGAGGAAAAAAAAACAGTATTTACAAGAATCGCTTCATAGAACATGTTGAGTTTATTAGTATCACTTTAAATTTACTTTTGAGCTGCATATAATATGTATATGTATATGAGTCCAAAAATATAAACTTACTTGAGCGTCGCTAAACTGGCTTTTCTCTTCGCCGAGTATATCAAAATGAAGCCGTGTATTAATTCCTCCCTGAATTGACTAGCGCCGTGGAAACTAGAGATTATCACCTGAAACAAATGATTTTGAATTATATTGATTACGTTTTTTTTTTAATGTATGGTATCGTGGCTCTCACCATTTAGAATAATTTTGAAATCATTCCTTCATTATGCGGCACAACGATGGCACTGGCAGCTAAAGACGGAGTCAAAAGTATAAGCAATGAATACAAAATTACTTTGCTATAATCCGCTAACAGTGACTTTGTAGGCACAACACCACACAAATCACCACCAAATAAACTCGACGATCGTTTCGCTCCGACACCCGAGCATCTTCAGATGTCGACTTCACAACGGACGATTGCAAAGTCTCAAAAAAAAAAACGAAGACTTCATGATGACCAAATCATGTTCATCATGGCTAATATGCTTTCAAAAATAAAAATTTAGCCTAGTTTACGTACGTCTCTCAACATTAGTACAGAGTCGCATATTAAAGTTCTTTGGACACGTGTCCCGGCGTGAGAGTGACTCCATAGAGCGACTTGTCGTACAGGACAAAGTAGAGGGTACCAGAGGGCGAGGAAGATCGCCCATGCGATGGACCGACCAAATCAAATCAGCTGTGGGCGGTCCCTTGCACGAGTGCACCAGGCTGTCGGCCAGCAGGGAGAAGTGGCGAACACTCGTGAGGCGCATAACATCATCATCATCATCATGATCAACCCATTACCGGCTCACTACAGAGCACGGGTCTCCTCTCAGAGTGAGAAGGGTTCTGGCCATAGTCTACCACGCTGGCCAAGCGGATTGGCAGACTTCACACACCTTTTGAGAACGTTATGGAGAACTCTCAGGCATGCAGGTTTCCTCACGATGTTTTCCTTCACCGTAAAAGCAAGTGATATTTAAATACTTAAAACGCACATAACTCCGAAAAGTTAGAGGTGCGTGCCCCGGGATCGAACCCACGACCTCCGATTAGAAGTCGGTCGTCCTAACCACTAGGCTATCACAGCTTTTAGGCGCATAACATCTGCCCTTAAAGACGTCACTTCTGTATGACCACGACCGCTCTGTCAAGAGTGAAACGAAGAAGAAGTACGTACCTCCACTTTTCGTTTAGAGTCGCCGAGAAACGTCTCGATGAGTATGGACCGGTCGCCCGTGAGGAAGCACGCGCGGTGCAACAGCAGCGGGCTCAGCACGCGCTCCGGCGAGTACGGGTCGTCGCAGAACATGCACACCATTATACTGCGAGAAACAACAATTCATTCATTCATCTTGTAGAAATTGTATTTAATCTCCATGCTTGACACAGTAGCACATTATATTGCCAAGTTCGCTGTAAAACATACAGCAAAACAAGTCAATTTAAAGGCATAATCAGAATAGAAAAATTAAACAGTTTAACTTCCCATTTTGTCAAAGAAGCATCAATGTAGAAATTTTTAGACTTTATGAGGGTATACGACTGACTTTGACGTTTAAAAATTTTTGTATTGAAAAGTATAAGTGCCCTAAAATAAGTCGACCGGTGACCTTCAATGCGCAGAAGTCGAAAATGAGGTATCTCGGGGTGTGACGGGGTCGCGGGGAGGGCGTGGGGATCGTTCGTAAGCACTGATTAGCTCTCGCAGATCCCTCGTAAGCGCTGATTGGCTCTCCAATCGTATTGTGTTCCGCTCAAATCAAATCAAATCAAATCAAATAAACTTTATTCAAAATTGGTACACTGTACACTTTTTGAACGTCAATTTAGGTACAGGCAATGGTGATAATTATTTACGGAAACTTAAAACTAAAACTACGAGGGTTCCAAACGCGCCCTGGTCTGAGAAGAGCCCACAACAAACTCAGTCGGGTTTATTTTTTTTATTATCACCATCTTACAATATGGTATAATAGCCACAAAAATGATTTGAACTGTTGGCTTTTAGAGCAATCTATGTCCATGGATTTTTGTCATTAAAAAAATCTTTTAAGCTATAGTAAGACTTTTCAATTAATTTGCGTTTAATAAAACCTTTGAACTTATTGAGAGACATATCCAAAATGTTCTCTGGCAACATATTATAAAAAAGTACAGAATTACCAACAAATGATTTTCCAACTTTTCGTAGCCTAGTAGTGGGCAACACAAGTTTATCTTTATTTCTAAGATTAATGTTATGACGCTCTTGATGCTCACTTGAAAGTCACCAGTCGACTTACGTGCCGGGGGTTATACCACTTTAAAAATGGATGGTTTCTTCTCACCGTATATCCGCGTCGAAGCACACGATGAGATCGCGATACAGATGCGCGTAGCTCGCCTTCTCCCTGTTGGCGCGCACCAGCTCCTGCACCGCGTCGGCGGTCAGCGCCTCGGTGCCCAGCTCGCTCACCCCAGCCTCCATGTACGAACAGTGTAGACTGTGACAAAACACAAACACACACAAATTACTACGCTAATACATAGCGCTACGTTTTCGGTAACATTCCCCTTATAAATAGAAAAGCTATAAATCTATACTAATATACTAAAGCGGAAGAGTTTGTTTGTTTGAACGCGCTAATCTGAGGAACCACTGGACCGATTTCAAAAATTCTTTCACTGTTGGATATGTACGTGATCCTTGAGTGCTATAGGCTATAATATATTATGTACCACGGGCGTAGCCGGGGCGCACCGCTAGTTTTTTATACTATCGCAAGCTGTGGCAATCTCTAAATGGGTCTACATTATAACAATTTTTTTTTGTTCAAAATTGTTAATTTACGTATGATTTTTATTATAACTTTGATTGTCCTTTTTAAATTATATATTTTTTTATAAATTAAAAAAAAATTACACATACTTGTCAGCGAGATTCTGTCCCTCTTCCTGCAACCTGGCGAGCTCCTTTTTATCCATGCCATCGTCCTGAACGAACATTACCACTAGAGGCAACCCCTGTAAACAAGAAAGTTCATTTACATTCACACAAAAATAGAGCACAATTAACTTTATCTGAAAACAAGCTATATTTTAGGAAAAATATCTCAACCGACTTCAATATATCATAAAATCCCATCATCACATCTTGATCTAATGATCATGACTTGTTGACTTGACCATGGAACCACTTGGAAAGTGTGTACCGTTTCAAACAAAAGAAGAATTTTCTAAATCGGTCTAGACGTCTTTGAGTAATCGGGGAGCATACATACATAACAAATATAAATTAAAAATTTAAAAACCCCCGACATACGCCATTTTGTGGTGGCCGCCATCTTGGATTTGCATAGTGCTATTCTACTAGTCAAGCCCTTTCATTTGATACCCATATAGAGGGAGTTGTGAAAAAATGTGTAATCCGCCATTTTGTAGCGGCGGACATCTAGGACCGATTTTCATCAAACATAGCTTAGAACACTCCCGACTAATTCACATTTAAACGAAAAAAATAAACACGTCAAACTTATAACACCCCATCGTTTCTGCGTTGGGGGTCAAAAAGATTCCAATGAAATTGAGAACCTCCTTCTTTTTTGAAGTCGGTTAAAAATTCATGATGATTCAAATTGAAATTAAACTTGAATAATGGCTAACCTGAAACGGCAATTTGTCCTCTTGTTCCAGACTGGATAGGAGAGTTTTCTCAGCGCACCCCCTGATGTATTCGAACGATTCCTGATCTTGATACACGCAGAAATAACCTGAGAAAATATAAGAAAATATGAGGCTTAACTTCTCATATAACTCCCGGCACGTAAGTCGAGCGGTGACCTTCAAGTGCGCGCAGCGTCGTACGAGTGACGGGGACACAATACGATTGGAGAACCAATCAGCGCTTACGAGGGATCCGCGAGAGCTAATCAGTGCTTACGAACGATCCCCACGCCCTCCCCGCGACCTCCTCACACCCCGAGATACCTCATTTTCGACTTCTGCGCATTGAAGGGCAACGCTAAACTTATTTGCCGTGACTGGTAACATTACTAAGTAGATGCTCATGAAAGAAAACTATTAGTATTTACTCCACCACTACAGCCTATTAACGTCCCACAGCTGGGCACAGGTCTCCTCTCTCATAGGAGCGAAGGATTTAGAGCTTAGACCCGCCACGCTGCTCCAATGCGGGTTAGCGGGTTTAATAACTATTGTCACATGATAGTGATAAAAACCGGGACCGACTGCTTAACGTGCTCTCCGAGACACGGGGGTTTAACACCGCCAACTACCAACTACGGGCTGGTACTGAGGAATTCTTGACAGAAAAACCCAATAGCTAACAATTATTTGCCTGACCCGGGAATTAAACTAGGGACCTCGTGATCTGCAGTCGAATATGCTAACCACTAGACCAACGAGGCAGTTATATACCACTAGCTGATGCCAGCGACTTTGTCCGCTTGGATTCTTATAAATCTCGCTTGGGGTGGAATTTCCAAAATTCCTGAAACACATAAATCTTTATTTTTAACCGACAATACAAATACCGACTTTCATTGACATAAATTTAAAAATGACGGACTTTCATGCAAACTTTCATCCCCTATTTTACCCACTTGGGGGTGGAATTTGCAATAATCCTTTCTTAGTGTGCGCCCACGTCATAAAAGGAAGCTACTGTGAAAATTTCAAGTTTCTAGCTCCAGTGGTTTAGGCTGTGCGTTGATGATCAGTCAGTCCAGTCAGTCAGTCAGTCAGGACAAGCTTCTTTATATTAGTAGGATTAGATACCATTGGGTGCGAAGTCCCGGGGGGGTTCCGCTGCGAAGTCGTCGGTCCGCAGTCGCTGCTCGACGCGCCACGAGTGCCCGTTCACACTGACGCGCCGCTCGCTGTCGCAGCCCGCTATCAGACGCTTGCCGAACTCCCCGGCTATTCCTTCCACCTGAGTTCGAAAAGTAACTAATAGTAAGTGCCTGTTTCACCACCTTCTGATATGTATTATATAGATAGCTACAAGATATGTATTAGATAGATCTACAACTTTTGTCTTTGTCACTTGACATAAAGTAAGAAAGTGACAGAACTTACGTTTAGGCTATCCAACACTTATCAGAAGGTGGTGAAACAGGCCGTAAGTGTCATGTTTTCGAGTTTATAAGCTATCAAAGTTGTACTTTCCTTGTATCGTTTAATTTCAGTTAACCGATGACTCCACCAAGTACAACTTTGATAGCTTCTCGAAAACGTGACACTTTGGAAGATTTTTTTCTCATAAGAATTATTGTTGTTTGTACTCATGCCAGCTATCGATTTATGCAGGTTTTATGCGTGGCCGTTCATTTGAAAAAAAAAAAAAAGGAAAATGGCGAAATGGCAGGTAGGACAGGCTGCATACGAAAATATTCAAAGCACTTTTTGTATGGATCACAGTGCATGTAACTTACCCCCAGTATGATAAGGTTGATCAGGTTGGAGTCTGTGGTCAGCGCCCAGGGCGCCGCCGGCGGGCCCGCGTGGCACTGAGATTCACTCGATGACGTCAGAGACCTGCAAAGATTACTTGCATACAGCGACAAGCCTTCCCGTCAACACTTAATTATATATTTCCCACCTCTACAGCCTTTTAACGTCCTACTGCTAGGCACAGGCCTCCTCTCTCATAGGAGAGAGGGATTTAGAACTTAAACCCACCACGCTGCTCCAATGCGGGTTGGCGGGCTTTAACGACTATTATCACATGATAGTGATAATAACCGGCATCGACAGCTTAACGTGCTCTAAGGCACGGGGATGAAATACCGCCAACTACCAACTCCGGGTTGGTACTGAGAATTTCTTGACAGAAAAACTCAATACCTATAATCCGACCGCGATATAGTTGGCCCTTCTGCGGGGGTTGGTGGAGTACGAGGGGAAGATGTGTTCATTCATAAGTTCATTGATAAATTGACGTAGTTCAGCAAAAAGGATTCAACTCACACGACTCATCATAGCAAAGTTAATTTTAATTCAGCAATATTTAGGTATATATTTGTATGACAAGTTGTGTGGGTTGAATCCCTTTTGCTGAACTACGTCCATTATTCATTGATAAATCGGCTGCCCTAGTGATAAACAAAGTAACTACATTCAGAATAATTTTACAGGACAAGCATAAACATTGAAAACTCTTATTTAAAGGCAACCTTTCTACAAAATACCTACTTATTTATCTTTAAAAAGATGTTAAGTCAAGTCAATTTCTTCCAAAAATATTTTTCAATTTATTACAAAGAGTTTACTTTGTTATTCAGATACAAATAGTTACCCCAAAAATTAATGTTCAAATGTGTGTGTGCGTGTGCGTGTGTGTGTGTGATATTGTGATTGTGATATTGTGAATAAAAAAATATTGCCCCCTCCCCCCATTTGCTTTAATGGGCACCCACGCCCCTCCCAAATAACTCAAATAACTATTTTTATTATTTTTTATGTAATCACCGGCGGGAGCGCATTGTCTTACATATTTCAACTCCTATCATCGGATGTCCGAAAATATTTCTAAATATGATCACTAACGGTTATGAGATCCGTTGGTAGGGATAAAAAATGTATGAATAAAAAATTATGAAAAACAAAATTATGAAGAACGATTATTATTTATTATGACCACAGAACGGTAGTAAGACAACGAATAGGATTTGGAATTTTATGTGAGCCAATATGGACCCACCACCGGCATTAGGCCGTTATTCTACATGTTATTCTACATGTTATCGGTGAATTTGAAGTAATTCTTTTAATTAAATCAGAAGTTATAAGGCTGTGACAGTCAGACGGACAAAGCATATCCAACTTAGTTAACTTAGAGACGGTAAGTTAGAGCTTATTACAACAACTCAAGAATCTATACTTACCTACTAATATTATAAATGCGAAAGTATGTCTGTCTATTCTGTTCAGCTGATCTTAACGAGGTATACAGATAAGTTGTATTTTTGAGAATGTCATAAGCTACTTTTTTATCCTGGTAAATTACAGAGCTTAAACTAGAATTTCAAAAACCTAAATACACGCGGACGGAGTCGTGGTCATCAATCAACTATGTTGATCTTGTAAAGTTATAATTTACAGTACTGTGTCTATTTTTAGTTATATTCCTGTAAAGTAATGTCCCTATTAGTTAATTATGTACGTAGGTATCTAAAATTCTGCACCTATCTTCAGTAGAAATATTTTAAAATAGTAAGTAGCCGGTAACAATTAAAACGATTATTTATAAGTACATAAAGTAATACCCTAAATTCCAGTTTCTATGTTTGATCTATGTTTTCGTCAACCGTTTGAAAACTTTTGACACAAGCGTGCAGCAAAACTGACAGATGACAGAGTGTTTAATTTGTTAACATTAAACATAAAGAAAGTAAAGGTGATCTCAAACATAGACAAGTTTTACTTGGGATCGTTCCACGAAACGAAAAATCAAGCAACTGCATTTTAAATACAAAAACAAAGTGATCAACATCAAATTACTTTGTTTTTGTGTTGTGCTTGTTAATTACTTGGTTTTTGCATTTATATTCCGGGTTAGTGTGTGCAGTTATTTGTTTGGGCAATTCAAATTTCAGTAAACGGTTCAAGTTATTTGAAATATTAAACTGTGGACACTGTGGTAAAAAACTACTCGACATAAAACTTTTGTTAATGCAAAAAAGTCAATTTCACAAAAAATGTCAGTTACTTTGTTTATCACTAGGGCAGTCGAAATCTGTCATATTGAAAAGTCACTTTGAAACTTCAAAGTTCATTGTTTACATCGTTACGAAAATTTTGTGAAATACATAGCAGTAATCATCTTTATTGTGATAAAAAGTAGTGCTAGAAAAATTGTTATGGTAGTACGTTCGTTTTGTGCTCAAGAATGTGAGGGAAAACAACAAATATCTCTAAAATAAATATCATAATAATAAATATGAGGCTGACGACTGTGTCAAGTAAGTGTTGTCAGCTTCATGTGAAAAATTTCCATACCCATTGAAGCCATCACGCATCGTCAGATATTGGTTAAAACGGCCTCTCAATTATTATAAAAAAAACTATAATGTGGACCAATAATTTCAAGACAACATTTTAAATTATTTCGTTGGCGTTTCGAAACAAAAATATTAAATCTGGTGCAAGATGCTTTTCAAGCTGTAACGGAGGCTACGTGAAATCACATTGTAAGTTCACGTTGAGAGATTGCAGAATGACGACGATGAATTAGTGAATTATAATATAGCTGTTATTGATAGCGATAGTGACACATCATCTGACAGCAATGCATTGAAATTTTAAGATATACAAGAACACGTCTTGTTAGATCACTCTTATTCGAGATGTGAATAATAAACCTATCAATTCTAATTGTTTTATTATCTTTGTTTTATTCCATCTCCTAACATCTCCATGCCGTACTAATCTAAACGTCTGGTTTTTTTTACCCGACTACGGCAAAGCCAAAAGGAAGGGTTATGATTTTAGCAGTCTATGTATTTACGTATATATAATTTACTAGCTGTTGCCCGCGGCTTCGCCCGCGTGAATTTCGGTTTTTCACAAATCCTGAGGGAATCGTGGATTTCTGGTTCCTGTTCCCGCTCCCTTTTCCAATCTTTATATACTTACTTTCAAGGTAGTTTGCTATATTGATCTACCTATAGCTGTCTACCTAAATCCCGTGGGAACTGTGGATTTTTTCAGGATAAAAAGTTGCCTATGTTTTAAGTCAGGGCATTATCTCCATTCAAAATTTCAGCCAAATCTGTTCAGTAGTTGCGACTTTATAGAGTAACAAACATCCAAACATCTAAACATCCAAATATCCAAATATCCGCACTTTCACATTTAGATAATTAATTATTTAATAACTAAATAGCTTTACATTATTTATTTATTTATTTATTTATTTATTGATTTAGTTATTAATTTAGTATTTATTTAATTGCCTTCGGCCACCAGAGGGCGCAGCTGTCGTATCGAGATTCCAGCTCCGGCCGCAAGAGTTTTGACTATAAGAGGGCACTGCAATCGCTTCGAGTTTCCGGCTTAGGCCGCTAGAGGGCGCTGCGATCATTTTTAGTTTCCAGTTTTGACCGCACGAGGGCGCTGCAATCACTTCAAGTTTCTGGCCTAGGCTGCCAGAGAGCGTTGCGATCGTTTTTTAGTTTCCAGTTTTTGCCGCAAGAGGGCACTGTGATCGTTTTAATTTCCAGTTTTGGCCGCAAGAGGGTGCTGCAATCGTTTTGTAGTTTCCAGTTTTGGCTGCTAGGGGGTGCTGCTATTGCTTCAAGTTTCCGGCTTAGGCCACCAGAGGGCGCTGTGATCGTTTTTTAGATTCCAGTTTTGGCCGCCAAAGGGCGCTATGATCGCTTCAAGTTAGACCGCCAGAGGGCGCTGCAATCGTTTTTAGTTCCCATTAAAACTTCATCCCCTATTTTACCACCATTAAAAGCAGATTTTTCAAAATAAAATTTACAGAGTTTTATTATTTAAAACTCATAATCTAATTGCCGATTTTGAGGTCTGTAACTTTAAAAACATAGGACTTTCATAAAAATTTTCATCCCCTATTTTACCACCCTTAAGGGGAGATTTTCCAGAATTACTTATACAGGTTTTTATCATTTAAAATTATAATTTCATATCCTATTTTCATATCTGTAACTTCAAAAACATAACCTTCCAACCCCCATTTTACCCCCTTAGGGGAGGATTTTCGTGAAATATTTTCCAGGCTGATATCTAAGCCCTAGAATTAACCTACCTTCCAAATTTCAAGTTGATAATAGCAAAATTATAATTAAAACTTCCCATTAAAACTTTCATCCCCTATTTTACCACCCTTAAGGGAAGATTTTTCAAAATAAAATATACAGAGTTTTATTATTTAAAACTAATAATCTAAATGCCGATTTTCAGGTCTGTAACTTTAAAAACATAGGACTTTCATACAAACTTTCTACCCCCATTTTACCCCCTTAGGGGAGGATTTAAGGGATATGAAATAGCCTATAACCTGCCCCAAAAGTTGGACAACTAAATGCAAAAAGAATTTTTCAAATCCGATCGGTACTTCCAGAGATTAGCGCGTTCAAACAAACAAACAAACAAACAAACAAACAAACAAACAAACAAACAAACAAACAAACAAACAAACAAACAAACAAACAAACTCTTCCGCTTTATTATATTAGTATAGATATATGTATGTATGTATGCTTGTGGCCGATTTTTGTATGAGATTCTGTGTATACTAATGTAGCACCTAAACTGCTGGACCCATTTTGATGAATGAGGTGTCTATTGATTCGTTGTTTTGATCAGGGTGACATAGGCTACATTTTATTTACGAAATAAATGGAGAAGTCAGCTTTGCGCGGCTTTCTAGATTTTTAACCCCCGACGCAAAAACGACGGGGTGTTATAAGTTTGACGTGTCTGTGTGTGTGTGTGTGTGTGTGTGTGTGTGTGTCTGTCTGTCTGTCTGTCTGTCTGTCTGTCTGTCTGTTCCCCTGTAGCACTCAGCTCAAACGGGTGAACTGATTTGAATGCGGTTTTTTTTGTTTGAAAGGTGAATTAATTGAGAGTGTTGTTAGCTATGTTTGATGAAAATCGATCCAAGATGGCCGCCGCTACAAAATGGTGGCATACATATTTTTTCACAACTCCCTTAATATGGGTATCAAATGAAAGGGCTTGACTAGTAGAATAGCATTATACAAATCCAAGATGGCTGCCGCCACAAAATGGCGAATGTCGGGGGTTTTTTTAATTTTTAATTTATACTTGTAAAATTAGTTTCGGATAGGAATAACAGATGGCACCACTAGCTGCTTGCCCCGCGCTTTTGCCCACTAAATTATTATTAAATTATTAAGCGTAGTCGGGTTTTAGTTCACGAACTTTACTTGTATTTAGTAGATGTATTAAATAAATTATTTTATTATGAGTATAATATGTATAAAATTTAAAAAATGGGGTATAAATTATATTTAATAACGTATCTTCTTCTTTCTTGGTTATGGAAAATCTTTTTTCCATATCCTGAAACGTACCTACTTAACTTTAAATGTATAGTACTAACTATAGAAAAGTATTGAGCAAACTTAAAGAGATCAAGATGAAAGACTAAATTGCGATTACACAAATAATAGAATAATTATGATAGTTAAAATTATTATAATTATAAAATTTCTTTTTCCCTAATTTAGTGTCATGTCCTTACAGTAGCAATACACACACACACACTCACAGTGGCGCAAAGCCGCGCCAAAAATGCTTGTCATACATTATAGTACGAGCACATCCATTGATTATTAATTTATCAATGAGAATTTCCTCCCGTCCCGCATCCGGCAGACCATGGGAGAGCCAAGTATATAATGGTTTTGCTATAACAATTTTTTGCCCGACCCGGGAATCGAACCCGGGACCTCGTGATCTGCAGTCGAATAAGCTAACCACTAGACCAACGAGGCAATTTATATATTTGTCAGTAAATTCATCTTTCAGCCATACTGGCACTATTTTCTTAGTGACATTAATCTTAGTGTTAACACTAAGACAAATGATGTACATAGTCCGTTCGGTAACTTAGTGTCGGTACAGGCGCAGGTGCTCTTAGTATTCTGCTTTTATTTTTATTATTTTTTTACTGTTTGTAATTTTTTTTCTATTCTAACAGAATCTCCGAATAGTCTGCCAATCCGCACTTGGCCAGCGTGGTAGACTATGGTTAAAATTCTTCTCATTTTGAGAGAAGACCCGTGTTCATGATAATATTATATTTTATATTTATGGTTATATTGTAAAAAATATAAAAAGGAAAGAGAATTTTAATATAAAAATATGAGTAGGTATAAAACGCAAAAACCCCTTGTACCTGTACACCACGCGCGGCATCTTTTGAAGTCGCAGGCGGTCCCTTTGGCAAGACACCGCGCGTGCCGAGGCGGCGCGATCAAAGGTGACCGTAAGAAAATGAACAGACTATACTCTTGTGTTAGTGTATATCAGACAACATTAACAACTTTTGTACTACTCTTTAAATATTTTTATCCAGTTCTGTAGTTTCAACTTTCACGCACAAAATCTCTATAATTCAACGTACCATCACTTTCTATGCATCCTCGGTCCGGGAATCGAGTCGTTTGTTTAAATTTTTCATAGTACCTTCAATTTGGATGAATCATCAGTTCGTTGAACACACTTTCATCAAAAGTTAGTAGCAAGTCAATATGTTTCATCCTATATTGTTATTACACAGTTTGGATGAAAAAAAATTAAAGGCAACTACACTCATCACTTCAGATGATTCATCCAAGATGAACATTCAAAGTGATAAAATCTTAAGTATTTTGTGCTGTAATGACATTCTAGTCTTCAGTCAATAATGACCTTGATAATTGTATCATACTCTAATTAAAGTGTCCATGAAAAATTAGTTCTCACGTAGTAGAAATAAGCAAAAGTACATCTTTCTTGAAACTTATTTAAACCGTTTTGTGTTTGTATTTTACAACTTTCAAAAGCATACTGTAGCATCGCAAGACGTTTTCAGTGGCTTTCTAACTTGAGAACTTTCAGTTTCATGCTTAGTCCACAACTTATCTCTAGTTAATCTAGTACATTATTGATTGGAGATTCTACATGTTTCTAAATAAATAAATATATTAATATATGGAAATATTAATATATGGATATGGAATCTACTTACCCGACTCTAGTATTGAGTATGACGGGTAGCGTCGCGTCGAGGCAGTTGGCGCCGGCCGGACAGTGCTCTCGCATCGGACAGTGGACGAACCCGAGATGCTGAAACAGCATCAGCTTTCTGTCCTGCTCCATTCTATCTAGCATTTTGTATCTGTGGAAAAAAATTGGTTGTCTGTAAAGTCGATTTACGGACGATAATAATTTTAGGTGATAACGTCATATAAGAACACAAAAAGAGAAATGCGTCAGAAATTCACAAGCCGACCGCTCGCGAGCAAGCGAGAGCGTGTTCCGCGCTCTCGCTTGCTACGGTACGTGCGTTGCTATGGCATTGATATATGGCGTTTTTTCGTGCTTGCGGCCGGCGTTCATCGATTTATAAGACGTTATCACGTCAAAACATTATTCCCAATTTAGGAATCATCGCTAATCGTTTAGGCGCGAATCTCCACATGCGGATATTCACGCCTATACTACCCCGCATGCGGGGATTCGCTCCTGATACGTCACCCGCACGCCTTCTGTACTGAACAACAGTTACAACCGGAGCTAAGCGCTAACAGAGGCGATTACCTGATTAAATAAAGAGAGAATGATTTTTTTTTTAAATTACCTGAAATCGTCCTGAAGGACATCTGTTATTTCTTTGATGTCCTCTTGAGTTATGGTCCCGGTGGGTGATATCCTTTTGAAATGGTAGAATAAATCTGCATGTTCCAATAACAGCTCCTATAACATAAAAATATGATAAATATAAACTTGTTTGTGTGTAACATTTTCACGGTTCAACTGTTGAATCAATATGAATGAACCAATATGAATATGAACCAATATGAAAAGGCATGCAGCATGTAAACCTTCCTCTCTCCCTATGGACACAGCGTCCTTAATTATTTCTAGCTGCGCGCGTCGACCAATAAGGTATTTTGTTCCCTGGGAGTTTGACTCGAGAAATGGACTATAGTGAGATAGGTCTCAGTGATTACCTGTAAATTGTGCTTGGCTCGCCTCTGTATCTCCCTCTGGTGGTCGTCGTACACCCTCTGCTGCTGGTCCTCCGTCAGCGCCTCGTAGCACTCCCGCCCCATCAGCAGCACTCTCACTTCGGACAGCTGCTTCCCAGGAGTCACGTAACCGGTCTCTTCCAGAAGACGCTTGAACTGTTGACACCATCTGGAACAGTTCCACCACCATTTAAAAAATCTTTTTAACCGACTTCAAAAAAAGGAGGTTGTCAATTCGACACTATTATTGGAACTGCAATACATTCACATAATATAGAGCTTCCAAACAAATATACAAAATTTTATAGGTGTATGTATTTCTCCGAAACTAATGATCGGATTGTGACCATTCTTTTTTTACTGGCTTACAGTTACTTCAACTTAGGGAGCAGTGCAAGTTTCATCAAAATCGGTTCAATAGTTTTCGAGATATGGACACTTTTTCTTTTCAGTTATTTTTTATTTCGGTATATTGAAGTCGGTTTAATTTTTCTTAAATTATAGCTTGTTTAGGTAGCACTTATTATTTGCGAACTGTCTTACCCATACAAAAATCTTAACAGCTAATGTTAAATCATAAGTAGAGTTTCTATAGATTACATTTCACAATCAAATTGGCAGCTCAGAAATGAGCAGTGATACCCAAAGCGCTATTCATCTGAGTGCTTAGTCTAAGATCGGAGCACTCGAAAACTATTGATCGATTTCAGAGTAAAATAGACCTAAAATGGCTTGTATTAAGGTTTGAGTTCGCCAATACATTCAGCATTCGAACACAACGAGCGCCCCAAGCAGAAATGTTGTAAAATACATATTCGAACTATGGAATTACGACTTTAAAATACGAGTATTTGAGTTCATTTTGCTCTGAATTCACTTGTGATTCGATCAATAGTTTTCGAGTTCGTTTTCGAGTGCTCCGATCTTAGACTAAGCACTCAGATATCCAAAATAAATAAATCATTTCGATGCGACTTGTGACTAACTTCTCATCCGACATAAAGATTGAATCGAACTATAGTTGTAGTTGTAGAATTATCAACACTTACTCGTAATTCCTCTGCTTCTCTTGTGCTTCGTGTAGGTATGTCTTGAATATCGCTGCCGCTTCGTTGGTTTCTAATATTTCGTATGGAATTTTTTGCGACTGTCCTAATGTCTGAAAGGAAAATTGAAACTATGCAGAACATACGACTACGACTGCGACGACTGCGACTACTGAACCGATTTGGTTAAAATGTAGACTTTTTATCTATTTACTTTTTATCCTGAAAAAATCCACAGTTCCCACGGGATTTTGAAAAAACCTACATAGCACAGCTACAGATATAGGTATATTACTATAGCAAACTTCCTTGAAAGTAGATAATATAAAGGTTGGAATGGAGCGGGAACGGTAATCGGAAATCCGCGATACCCGCGGGATTTGTGAAAAACCGAAATCACGCGGGCGAAGCCACGGGCAGAAGCTAGTGGGTTGATAATGATAATGATGATGATGATGAATACAAACAACACATACCTGATACCTAGCCCGCTCCCCGACTCTGAGGGTGGTGTCCGCGTTGAGCGGGCTCTCGGGCTCCGAGCCCGACCCGGAGCACCCCGAGTGTCCCCGGCCCTCGCTGAAGTACACGGAGAAGTCACGGTGCGCGCGCAGCTGGCGGAGCACCACGCCCCAGTCGCTGCAAATTTTAAGAGTAAAATAGAGCTAAAGTCTCTTGTTTTAGAGTTGCAAATTCAGTATAGGTAGACCAGAATCTCATGGAAAACAGGAAAATTAAAATATTTTGTAGTAAGCAATACTAGGTTAACTCGGCTGCCCTAGTGATAAACAAAGTAATTACATTCAGAACACCTTACCTGGCATCGTTTCACGAAACGAAAAATCAAGCAACTGCATTTTAAATACAAAAACAAAGTAATCAACATCCAATTACTTTGTTTTTGTGTTGTGCTTGTTGTTTACTTGGTTTTTGCATTTATATTCCGGGTTAGTGTGTGCAGTTACTTTGTTTGGGCAATTCAAATTTCAGTAAACGGTTCAAGTTATTTAAAATATTAAACTGTGGTAAAAAAACTACTCGACATAAAACTTTTGTTAATGCAAAAAGTCAATTTCACAAAAAAATTTCAGTTACTTTGTTTATCACTAGGGCAGCCGTAGTGTTGCTAACTTTGGAATTTCATTTCCGTATTTTTCATGAGATTCTGGTCGACCTATACCGCCGATTATTATTTTACTAATTTGCCGGTCGAAGCGCTGGGTATAGAAGTATAGATCAGGGACTGAATAACCGGAATTTAATGGTAGTTTTATTTAGCGGTAATGGGCCTACCCTTTTAATAAAAGTAGCGAAATGTTTAAATACCTATAATTTCGGTACCGCTTCATTTCGGTACCTCTTTATTTCTGTACCTTTATATTTCAGTTTAGCGGTACCGAAATAAAAAACGGTACTTTTATTTCGGTACCGCTATTTATATCGATATTTTTATCTAATAAGGCTTTACTTTGATGTGCCGTTGAATGAATCCCACCACTTCGGCATTCTTTATTCTTTAATATTCTTATTTTTAGATTTAGAATTTGGAATTTCTTAAAATCCTTACGTTTTAACAAACACAGGAACAGACGGGAAGCGGGGGACGCGCGGCGCGCGGCACGTGGCCAAATTCTTCACCCCCGCGCGCGCACCTTTTCGTATTTTTTCGGTACCGAAATCGCAAAGCGGTTAAATAAAGGTATCTTTTATAAAGGTTGAGATTTTGATACCTATTTTGTACCGGTATGATAACGGTGGTATGTACCGGTATGCTCTACCGCTTTCAGTCCCTGGTATAGACGGATTTGGGTCTTAAAACAATGCGGTTAGGGTCCATTTTACTTTGACGTTATAGTGTTTTAACACTAGTGTCGTCAACTTACTTCTCCTGCAGGTCGTCGGTGGGCAGCTGCATCCTGGCCAGCACCTGCGGCAGCTTGGCGAGCTGCTTGCGGAGCTTCTTGGCCGAACGCTCCTCCTTCAGCCTTCTTATGTGACGACGGAACACCACCTGTACAATACAATATTCCGCTACTTAGCTCTTGACTGCAAGCTCACCTAAAGGTGGGTTTACATCAAACGAACAAAGAGCTAGAGCTAGAGCATTCTTTCTTGATCTTTTAGTGTAAACGAAAGCTCGTTGACAGCGTTTACACCAAAATAACAACGAGCAAGAATAAGAACACGAACTAGAACACAAGAACACTTTGAAGAGACCGCTCCGGGGAGCGAGCGCGTCCGAACACGTAAGAACGCTCTAAGCTGCTGTTCGCCCGCTCCAGCGCTGTTTATACTCCGACCGTGATAAAGATAGCCCTCCTGCATTGAAACGGAGCCCTCCCTGCGCCCCGCGCAGCGATTTGTTCATTCATAAGTTCATTGATAAATTCATTGATAAATCGGCTGCCCTAGTGATAAACAAAGTAACTACATTCAGAACAATTTTACAGGACAAACATAAACATTGAAACTCTTATTTGAAGGCAACCTTTCTACAAAATACCTACTTATTTATCTCTGTAATAAATTGCAAAATAATATATTTTAACTTATAAATAACAGTATTTATTTCTAACTCCTTCGCTTTTAATTTTGTTTAAAATTAAAAATATGGTTTTTCTAATTGCAAATAAAATACAAAAAAATTAATGTTTCAACTTTAAAAAGATGTTAAGTCATTTACTTCGTTTGTATATTGCTTGATAATTTCTTCCAAAAATAATTTTTCAATTTATTACAAAGAGTTTACTATGTTATTCAGATACAAATAGTTACCCCAAAAATTAATGTTCAAATGTGCGTGTGCGTGTGCGTTTGTGTGTGTGTGATATTGTGATTGTGATATTGCGACTAATACAATTGTCCCCCCCCATTTGCTTTAATGGGCACCCGGGCCCTCCCCAAATAACTCAAATAACTATTTTTATTATTTTTTATGTAATCACCGGCTTTAGGTCGTAATTCTGAATGTTATTCTACATATTATCGGTGAATTTGAAGTAATTCTGTTCATTAAATCAGAAGTTATAAGGCTGTGACAGTCAGACGGACAAAGCATATCCAACCTAGTTCACTCAGAGACTTAAGTTAGAGCTTATTACAACTCAAGAATCTATACCATATCTATACTTACCTACTAATATTATAAATGCGAAAGTATGTCTGTCTACTAAGTCTTCACGCACCAACTGTTCAACCGATCTTAACGAGGTATAAAGATAAGTTTCATTTTTGGAAAGGACATAAGCTACTTTTTTATCCTGGTAAATTAAGAGCTTAGACTAGAATTTCAAAAACCTAAATACACGCGGACGGAGTCGTGGGCATCATAATCAACTATGTTTATTTTGTAAAGTTATAATTTACAGTATTGTGTCTATTTTTAGTTATATTCCTGTAAAGTAATGTCCCTATTAGTTAATTATGTACGTAGGTATCTAAAATTCTGCACCTACCTTCAGTAGAAACATTTTAAAATAGTAAGTAACTGATAACAATTAAAACGATTATTTATAAGTACATAAAGTAATACCCTAAATTCCAGTCTCAGTGTGCAGTTATTTGTTTGGGCAATTCAAATTTCAGTAAACTGTTCAAGTTATTTGAAATATTATACTGTGGACACTGTGTTAAAAAACTACTCGACATTAAACTTTTGTTAATGCAAACAAGTCAATTTCACAAAAAATGTCAGTTACTTTGTTTATATCACTAGGGCAGTCGAAATCTGTCATATTGAAAAGTCACTTTGAAACTTCAAAGTTCATTGTTTACATCGTTACGAAAATTTTGTGAAATACATAGCAGTAACCAGTTCTTATGTGATAAAAAGTTGTGCTAGAAAAATTGTTATGGTAGTGCGTTCGTTTTGTGCTCAAGAATGTGAGAGAAAAGAACAAATATCTCTAAATTATATATCATAATAATAAATATGAGGCTGACGGGCAATGTCAAATAAGTGTTGTCAGCTTCATGTGAAAAATTTCCATACCCATTGAAGCCATCATGCAAACGGCCTCTCAATTATTATAAAAATACTATAATGTGGACCAATAATTTCAACACAACATTTTTAGTTATTTCGCTGGCGTTTCGAAACAAAAATATTAAATCTGGTGCAAGATGCTTTTCAAGCTGTAACGGAGGCTACGTGAAGTCACATTGTACTTAAGTTCACGTTGAGAGATTGCAGAATGACGACGATGAATTAGTGAATTATAATATAGTTATTGATAGCGACAGTGACACATCATCTGACAGCAATGCATTGAAATTTTAAGATATAGAAGAACACGTCTCGACGAATCCTAATAGTTTTTTTATCTTTGTTTTATTCCATCTCCTAACATCTCCATGCCGTACTAATCTAAACGTCTGGTTTTTTTTTACCCGACTACGGCAAAGCCAAAAGGAAGGGTTATGATTTTAGCAGTCTATGTATTTACGTGTTGTAAATAATTAAGTTGCGATTTGTTTTTATAAAGAATTGTCAACACTGATTTATTATCTGTGACTATTGATGCTACAGATCTGTTGCATAAGTTTTATCTGTGGTGTCAAAACTCGAATTGTACTTTATCTTCTCTGGCTCTCTGCCTCGGCGTCCCGTCGGCCATTGGTGTAACAGTGCTAATTAAAATTAAATATATTGATCCACGGAGAATCCTCTTTTATTTCCAAGATTACGTATGTATATATTTATGTATGGATGTTTGTAACCGATTTTTGTATGAGATTCTGTGTGTACTAATGTAGCGCCTAAACTGCTGGACCGATTTTGATGAATGAGGTGTCTATTGATTCGTTGTTATTATCATTGACATAGGCTACATTTTATCTACGAAAAAAATCGAGAAGTCAGCTTTGCGCGGCTTTCTAGATTTTTAACCCCCGACGCAAAAACGACGGGGTGTTATAAGTTTGACGTGTCTGTCTGTCTGTCTGTGTGTGTGTGTGTGTGTGTGTGTGTGTGTGTGTGTGTGTGTGTGTGTGTGTGTGTGTGTGTGTGTGTGTGTGTGTGTGTGTGTGTGTGTGTGTCTGTCTGTCTGTCCGTCTGTTCCCCTGTAGCGCTCAGCTCAAATGCGATTTTTTTTGTTTGAAAGGTGAATTAATCGAGAGTGTTGTTAGCTATGTTTGATGAAAATCGATACAAGATGGCCGCCGCTACAAAATGGTGGATTACATATATTTTCACAACTCCCTTAATATGGGTATCAAATGAAAGGGCTTGACTAGTAGAATAGCATTATACAAATCCAAGATGGCTGCCACCACAAAATGGCGAATGTCGGGGGTTTTTAAATTTTTAATTTATACTTGTAAAATTAGTTTCGGATAAGAATAACAGATGGCACCACTAGCTCCTTGCCCCGCGCATTTGCCCACTAAATTATTATTAAACTAGCTTCTGCCCGCGGCTTCGCCCGCGTGAATTTCGGTTTTGAACAAATCCCGAGGGAATCGTGGAGTTCCGGTTCCCGTTCCTGCTCTCTTTTCCTACCTTTATACTTAAAATATCAAGCAAGATCGCTATAGTAATCTACCTATAGCTGTAGATATAGATTTCGAGTTTTTCAAAATCCCGTGGGAACTGTGCATTTTTCCAGGATAAAAAGTAGCCTATGTGTTGCCACTGCATGCTACACAGCAAAGTATTGCAATAATGGGTTATGTGAGCGTGATTTACCTAAGAACAGTCAGCGCCCTCTGTGGCGTTTTGGAGGTCTATATCTATTTTAGTCCTACAGGAATACTTTTCTGGGATAAAAAGTTACTTTATGTGTTAAGTCAGGGCATAAGCTATCTCCATTTAAAATTTCAGCCAAATCGGTTCAGTAGTTGCGGCGGAGAAGAGGAACAAACATACACAGAAACTTAATAACTTAATAACGCATTTATAATATTAGTGTGATTGTTATTTTCCTCGCTAGAAAGCTCCGATACTCGATAGCATACGCGTCCGATCGCTGCTAAATTCAAAATGCTATAGGAGAACTTTACGCATCGCCGCCCCGGCCGGCTGGAACCGCGCGCCGCGCGCAAAGTCTATGTCCCGCAATTTTTAAATCTGTAATATCTTCGAAAATATTCATTTAAATCATATGCTGTAAAGGGCCATAGATCTATAATAAATCAACAATGTACTTAAGGTATTTAATTAGATAAGGATTTATGCTGTATTGGTTAAAATCGCTTCTAAAATTAGCCATTATTTGTCGTAAAAAAGTAAATGACAAAAAATGTTATTGTGGGATATCCATAAGAGATAGACATATACCATCGCGGAGTTTTCTATAGACCTTTTCTATGTGTACAATACTTAGTACATTATATTGATAAATCTCGTAGGGTTCAGCCTGCGTTTGCAATGTAAGCGGAAAAAATGTAATTATTTACGACATCACATTAGAAACCTCAAAAATAACAGTATTTCTCCACTATTTAATGGATGTTATCATACATATAAACCTTCCTCTTGAATCACTCTATCTATTAAAAAAAACCGCATCAAAATCCGTTGCGTAGTTTTAAAGATTTAAGCGTACAAAGGGATATAGGGACATAGGGACAGAGAAAACGACTTTGTTTTATACTATGTAGTGATTATTAAGCGTAGTCGGGTTTTAGTTCACGAACTTTACTTGTATTTAGTAGATGTATTAAATAAATTATTTTATTTTGAGTATAATATGTATAAAATTTAAAAAATGGGGTATAAATTATATTTAATAACGTATCTTCTTCTTTCTTGGTTATGGAAAATCTTTTTTCTATATCCTGAAACGTACCTACTTAACTTTAAATGTATAGTACTAACTACTACTACTATAGAAAAGTATTGAGCAAACTTAAAGAGACACAGATGAAAGACTAAATTGCGATTACGCAAATAATAGAATAACTATGATAATTAAAATTATTATAATTATTATAAAATTTCTTTGTCCCTAATTTAGTGTCATGTCCTTACAGTAGCAATACACACACACACACTCACAGGGGCGTCAAAAATGCTTGTCATACATTATAGTACGAGCACATCCATTGATTATTAATTTATCAATGAGAATTTCCTCCCGTCCCGCATCCCGCAGACCATGGGAGAGCCAAGTTAATCGTGGTCTTACTATAGATCAAGCGAGCGAGCATTCTTAGAATATTCCATAGAATCCATGCGAGCAACGATAGAACAACGAAGGAATGTTCTGTCTCTGTTTACACTAATAGAATTTGACGGAGAGGGGATAGAATGAGCATTCGCTCGTTCGGTGTAAATCGGCCTTAAGGTGAAAGCGGGCTAACTTGGAAGAGGTATGGCAGTTTTTATTAAACCCATTGGTTTCCACGCGGCATCGTACCGGAACGCTGAAGCAGCACGGCTTTGCCATTAAGGTGGTACTAGCCACGGCTGAAGCCTCCTTCTATAGCTAAACCACAATAAACTTGGCCTCCCTGATCGTTTGCGGGGCGCGGGGCGGGTGATGCGCTCGGCTATACATGATACGACGTAATGACTCGTATCTTGAGATTTAACTTGTCTTAGCTGCGCCAGGGAGGTATCATAATTACGATCTTAATATTCAAAGCAGATAGATGTTGGGGTCCCAAGGTGCTGGAATGGTGACCTCGCACCGGAAAGCGCAGTGTTCGCAGACCACCTCACTAAGTGGACCGACAACATTAGAAGTCACAGGGAGCCGATGGATACCAGCAGCACAAGACCGCCGACTTGTGGAAATCCCTACAAGAGACTGTCCAGCAGTGGACGTCTGTCGGTTGATGACGATGATACGAAACCAGAAAATGCTTTATTCGAACTCATGACTTTTTAAATACTCCATTGTATGGTGTTGTTGGTCAACTGCCTCGTTGGTCTAGTGGTTAGCATATTCGACCGCAGATCACGAGGTCGCGGGTTCGATTCCCGGGTCGGGCCAGTAATAGGGTATTCTACTGTGTTTGAAAAAGCACTTCAAAATGTTGTTTTTGTTAATAAAAAGCCACAAAAAATATATTTCGGCAAAATAAACACGCGTTCATGCCATAAAATTAAATTAAATTTTAAACATTTTTTAATGCCGCGAAAACGCTGTCAGCCAATAAGTCAGCCATTTCATGACGTAACAATGATATACAAGCAGGTTATAAATGTATTCTATATAACACTGGAGTTTGCGCCTTAAATATTGTAGTGAAGATAAAGTCATTCACCTGGGCTACTTTTTCTTTATTACTAATATTTTTTGGACGATATATCGATAGTTTGATATCGAAATGTAGATACAAAAAGCTGTGATAAAGCTGTGATAGCCTAATGGCTAGGACGACCGACTTCTAATCGGAGGTCGTGGGTTCGATCCCGGGCACGCACTTCTAACTTTTCGGAGTTATGTGCGTTTTAAGAATTTAAATATCACTTGCTTTAACGGTGAAGGAAAACATTGTGAGGAAACCTGCATGCCTGAGAGTTCTCCATAACGTTCTCAAAGGTGTGTGAAGTCTACCAATCCCCTTGGCCAGCGTGGTGGACTATGGCCAAGGCCCTCTCACTCTGAGAGGAGATCCGTGCTCTGTAGTGAGCCGGTAATGGGTTGATCATGATGATGATGATGATACCTCTGTGGTAATAAATAGGTACATTCGCAAGTGAAAAATAAATTAAGAAATTTGATAAAAATAAAAATTTATATTGAAATATACTTAAATATTCTGATTTTGAGTCATAAAAGCACATTATTTTTTTATTAAATTAAAATTAAAAGTCGTAATCGTTAATCTGTATATCACGTAACCTTGAACACGAGCCGCCTTGTTTTGACGTCATAATGATAGTTAATACTAATCATTAATCTATGGTCATATAGACAAAAACCATAAAGTTCATTGTACTCTGAAGCAACAACTTTTGCATGTAACCCAGACTTCTGTTCTGCCGAATTCCAGAATGTTAAAACATCTTTGTAAACATCATTAGTTGTCTGTCAAGTCGGCTTACGGATGAATATTTTACGTGATAACGTCATTTAAAAATATTGGTATAAGGCCCTGTTTCACCACCATCTGATAAGTGTCGGATAGCTTATTCACAACTATAGTCCTTGTCACTTGACATAAGTAAGGAAGTGACAAAACTTACGTTTAGGCTATCCCGACACTTATCAGAAGCACTACCTTCTGATAAGTGTCGGGAACAGGCCATATTGTACCTTATTTTAATAAAATAATTACTAAGAACTATAACCTAACACATATATATATATTTATAATTTAATTTGTTTGATAAAGATACTGGACTATAATATAACTGTGTAATCATTTTTGAAGTGACTTACGATTTTTTAAATAAAGCTGATATATCGAAATATCGATATTTTTTTCGGTATATCGAACTCCGATATCGATATATTTAAAAATATAGATATATCGAAAATATTTATTTATATAATACTATATTAAAAAATATCAACATTCCTTTTTTGTTTGGAGTTTAGATTCCATAGGTTCTATCTTTCTTGTATGACCACAGATTAATATTAGTTTTTGCTTATATGACCACAGATTAATATTAGTATTTTCTATCATTATGACGTCACAACAAGGCGGCTCGTGTTTTAGGTCACGTGATATACAGATGGGAAATTACGACTTTTAATTTTAATTTAATAAAATAATCATGTGCTTTTATGACTCAAAATCAGAATATTTAAGTATATTTCTACATAAATTTTTATTTTTATCAAATTTCATAATTTATTTTTCACTAACGAAAGTACCCTATTGTTAGGTATTGGGTTTTTTCTGTCAAGAAATTCTCAGTGCCAGCCCGAAGCTGCCGGTGCTTCACCCCAGTGCGTCGGAGAGCACGTTAAGCTGTCGGTCCTTGTCATTATCACTATCATGTGACAATAGTCTTTAAAGCCCGCCCACCCGCATTGGAGCAGCGTGGCGGGTCTAAGCTTTTAGGGAGGGATTTAGCCCTTTCTTCTATGAAAGAGAAGACCTGTGACTTGCAGTGAGACGTTAAAAGGCTGTAGTGGTGGTAGATGGTGACGTAATTTATATGGTACATACCTGAGTACCATCGTTGCCAAACTGCTGGACAAACTTGATCCACTCGGGGTAATGACACAACCTTTTGCTGACTGCCGACCATATTTCCCTGCAACGAAATGTTCAAAAGTTATTCCAGTCTTTACCTTCTTATTTTTAACCAATTTTCTTGGTAAGACCTAACTTAAGTTTTTAGGCTATCATGTAGGTGTGTACTTTTTGTCCCTGTCTTTTGTATGGGATTACGGAACAGAGAGAGCGCTATACTAACTTGTCTCGGTGGATAGGGTATAGAATAGAATAGAATAGAATAGAATAGAAAAGTTTTTTTATTCAAATAAACTTTTACAAGTGCTTTTGAATAGTCAGATGAATCTATCACTGGTTCGGAATGCCATTCCAACCGAGAACAACCAGCAAGAAACTCGGCCATATAGTGCCATATCCTAGTGGGTTTGTCAAACATTAATGATAATTGAATTTTATTCACAGCTCGCGCTGCCCTGAATCTGGAGTTCATCCTAAAACAATGGCGAAGGTTTTTCACCAGGATATCCGCATTCTAACAGGGCTTTGTTTGCCTCTTGTTGCCTTACTTGTGATCCTGGACGTGTATCCTGATGAGCTGCGTGAACGCCTCCGTGACGAAGTCCAACGTTTCGCGTCTTATCCGCAACGCCTCCGCATAATTCGCGACCTGTTCACGATATATTACTTTTAGTACTCAATAAAACACAAAAAATCCCTGGTTCACATTGACATAATAATTTCTCTAAATACACATTGTCAATATGTAAGTAGACACTTTGATTTTCAAATTGCCTCGTTGGTGTAGCGATTGGCATTGTTGACTGCGGATCACAGAATCCTGAGACTGTGATGGTGATGATCTATATCGACTTACCTTAATCCTAGCCTTGGACTTGTCGATCATCTGCGCCAACAGGAAGAAGGCCTGGTCCACGTTGACATTGTCGTGGCTGGAGGTCTCCACCATCGGGATGGAGCCTTTGAACTCCTTCCTCTGCACCAGCCGCTCCGCCTCCCTCACCCCCTGCTCGCACGCCTCGTCGTTCTTAGACGTCACCAGCACTACAGGCTTCTTCAGTTTGAGGATGTTCTGGAGGATGGCTGCCAGGACTTCATTCTGGAACGTAGTATTCAAGGTGAGTGTGATTCGTTCAAGGCATGAGGCTGACGTCGTAGACGCACAGGAAGCCGTCGACGCTGAGCTTGCCGTCGGGCATGTTACCTGTTTCTCCCAAGTGCGTCCGGGCACCAGGCTGACGTCGTAGAAGCACAGGAAGCCGTCGACGCTGAGCTTGCTGTCGGGCATGTTACCTGTTTCTCCCAAGTGCGTCCGGGCACCAGGCTGACGTCGTAGACGCACAGGAAGCCGTCGACGTTGAGCTTGCCGTCGGGCATGTTACCTGTTTCTCCCAAGTGCGTCCGGGCACCAGGCTGACGTCGTAGACGCACAGGAAGCCGTCGACGCCGAGCTTGCCGTCGGGCATGTTACCTGTTTCTCCCAAGTGCGTCCGGGCACCAGGCTGACGTCGTAGACGCACAGGAAGCCGTCGACGCTGAGCTTGCCGTCGGGCATGTTACCTGTTTCTCCCAAGTGCGTCCGGGCACCAGGCTGACGTCGTAGACGCACAGGAAGCCGTCGACGCTGAGCTTGCCGTTGGGCATGTTACCTGTTTCTCCCAAGTGCGTCCGGGCACCAGGCTGACGTCGTAGACGCACAGGAAGCCGTCGACGCTGAGCTTGCCGTCGGGCATGTTACCTGTTTCTCCCAAGTGCGTCCGGGCACCAGGCTGACGTCGTAGACGCACAGGAAGCCGTCGACGCTGAGCTTGCCGTCGGGCATGTTACCTGTTTCTCCCAAGTGCGTCCGGGCACTAGGCTGACGTCGTAGACGCACAGGAAGCCGTCGACGCTGAACTTGCCGTCGGGCATGTTACCTGTTTCTCCCAAGCGCGTCCGGGCACTAGGCTGACGTCGTAGACGCACAGGAAGCCGTCGACGCTGAGCTTGCCGTCGGGCATGTTACCTGTTTCTCCCAAGTGCGTCCGGGCACCAGGCTGACGTCGTAGACGCACAGGAAGCCGTCGACGCTGAGCTTGCCGTCGGGCATGTTACCTGTTTCTCCCAAGTGCGTCCGGGCACGAGGCTGACGTCGTAGACGCACAGGAAGCCGTCGACGCTGAGCTTGCCGTCGGGCATCAGCTTCTGCTCGTACTCCTTCTCGATGCCCAGCTGGTTCTTGCACACGTACATCAGCTTCTCAGCCGACTGCAGCTTCGTGGCCGTGCACCGCTTCACGAACGTCTCCGTTTTGCCCACGGCTTCAAAGGACACAATACAATTTAAATTTAAAAATCCCCCAACGTAAAAACGGCTGAACCGATTCGATTGGAACGAACCATCGCTAAAAAACCTACTTTAAATCGGCTCAGCCGACGATGCCACAGTCAGACACACATGTACATAGCAGTCAAACTTATTAACACCTCTCTTTATGCTTCGGGGGTTAATCGGTGATAGATAGATAGTGGCAGGCTAGTAGCCAGTCTAGTGAGCGGGGGCGCTCAAATTATAACTACTGTAGAGCTATTGAAGTAAGAAACGATTGTTACTTTCTGTCAACCCTAAGAGTGCTTGTCCACCGCCACCGTCGCCGGGACGTCACCGAGAACGAGATTATTTTTGGTCGAGAACAAGTTGACGTGACGGGCGTGCGGTGGACACACGGCCGTAGTAAATGTATGTATTACTAAATCGGCGCCGTCATCTTTTTGTCAGTGACGTCCCGGTGACGGTGGCGGTGGACAATCGCCCTAAGGAATGTTAAACGACACAATGAGTTTAGGAAACTACAATTACCCACATACGCACTAAGTAGGAACATTAACTACAAGTTACAACCCACCCACTGAATTAATAATACAGCCCGACGTGGAAACTGTTTATGCTTCAAAGGAACTGAATTGGAATGAAATGGTTTTATATTTGGCAAGACTTAAATATTATAAAAAACCGGTCAAGTGCGAGTCGGGCGTTAAGAAATATTTAATTTCCGAGCTAGATATCGCAACAAACTCTGAAAGAAAACCCCAAAAAAAAATTCGTTTGTTTTGGTCACAGCTTACAAACTACTATAAGAATCGTTGTTTTCAGTACTCGTTGTTTAAAATTTCAATACAGTATAAATATGGTGCATAATTTACCAAAATTTCATATTCCTAACTGGTTTAGTTTTTGAGATAGCCCCTGTCACAAAAATGGTCTAAAACTGCCAACTTTGTTACTAAGTATCCAGTTCGTAAATCCACAGCCCCTATAGCTCTTCCTCACCTTTGAACGGCTGGAAGCACGCGTCGTCCACGAACTCGGTCTGCTCGACCACCTCGAAGCGGAACTCCTGCTCATCCTGCTCCTTGTGCACGCTGCCCCAGTACAGGAAGTGGTCGTTGTTCACCACGCGACCGCTGAAGTCCGACTGTCAACAAAGTTACATATTATTATAACATGGTGTGTTTCACCACCTTCTGAAAAGTGTCGCATAGCTTATCTGCAACTTTTGTCTTTGTCATCACTACATAGTATAAAACAAAGTCGCTTTCTCTGTCCCTATATCCCTATGTATGCTTAAATCTTTAAAACTACGCAACGGATTTTGATGCGGTTTTTTTTAATAGATAGGATGATTCAAGAGAAAGGTTTATAAGTAGAAAAATTGGACCCGGTAGGTGGCGCTAATAGCGGGCAGGACGACGTCTGCTGGGTCCGCTAGTTTGACATAAAGTAAGAAAGTGACATAACTTACGTTTAGGCTATCCAACACTTATCAGAAGGTTTAATACCCAAAAAAATTGATTGACTGTAAATTCGGATTATGACAATTACGTGATAACGTCATAAAAAACCATCACTTCTGTCTCGCGTGTTCCGCGCTCTCGCTCACACGCTCGGCTAGGCGGTACGCGACAAAGAGTCATACTTTTTCGTGCGTGCGGCCGGCGTTCATCGATTTATAAGACGTTATCATGTCAAAAAAGTCGAAAATATTTGTTTAATGAATAAAAGGTCTTTTAAATAAAACCGGTCAAGTGCGAGTCAGACTCGCGCACCGAGGGTTCCGTACTCCAGAAGTATAAGTATTAAGTACAAGCTGTTTTTCATTACTTTGTCTTAAAAGGTATGGTGCTAATTAAGCTAGGCCTCTAAATTGTATGAGCGCTCATACAACTCAGAGGTCTATCTTAATAGGCTCAACTATGTATGTATGGGGACATCCTTTAATTTCCAACTTCTTTTAGTTTTTGGAATTTTTCCTTTATTTGTGCTGTAAGACCTGACTTTCTGCCAAATTTCGTAATTCTAGGTCAACTGGAACTACCATTTAGGTTTTCGACCCAAAACCTATAGGTTACTTCCGGTTGACTTAGATTTGTCAATTTTGGTTAAAAGCAAGGTCTTACAGATCAAGTAAAGGAAAAATTTCGAAAAATAAAAAAAGTTGAAAATTAAGGTAAATTTTGGTACTTAGAAGTTTTCGTGAAAATCTAAATTTGCCCATATCTTTTTATTGTGTGGACTCAGGACCTTAATTTTTATACACCTAATAGGGACTATAGACTATGGTATAAAATTCAACTTGCTAGGTCCACCCGTTCCTGAGAAAATCGGTGGTGACACACGAACAGACGGACAAGAAAGTGATCTTATAAGGGTTCCTTTTTTTACCTTTTGAGGTACGGAACCCTAAAACCTGACTAAAACCACTAAAACAAAGTACACAATAGTATTAGTACAAATATGCTGAGGTCGAATATTATCATGATTGAACGGCGAAGTGGAAGGAAAATACGTGCCAAATTGATGCACAGTTGTGCACAAATTTCCAAAATCACATACCGAAATTTTAACGTAATTTATTTAGTTTAGTGCACAAAAATAACAGTAAAGTGCCACTTTGCGCTATGTCGAACTGTAAACACAGATGTTCAGAAATCCACCACCACCACCACTACAGCCCTTTAACGACCCACTGCTGGGCACAGGCCTCCTCTCTCATAGGAGAGAGGGATTTAGAGCTTAGGCCAGCCTCGCTGCTCCAATGTGGGTTGGCGGGCTTAAACAACTATAACGGTCACATGATAGTGATAATAACTGAGGCCGACTGCGTAACATGCTCTCCGAGGCACGGGGGTGAAACATCGCCAACTACCAACTCGGGTCTGGCACTGAGAATTTCTTGACAGAAAAACCCAATTCCTAACAATTATTTGCCTGACCCGGGAATCGAACCCGGGACCTCGTGATTTGCGGTCGAATATGCTAACCACTAGACCAACGAGGCAGTCATGACCAATGAGGAGGTATTTCCTATAACATGTAAGTGTTGTGGCACTCGTGAATTCTTAGTAAACAGTGATGATAGCAAATCTACTCTATACAAAAAGAATAGACACGCAACGCTCCTCAAAATGTAACTATTACTTGAGTAGTTGGGGTTCAAGTAGAAGGAAGATTCAAGAAAATTTTAGTACTTACTTGACTGAGCACAGAAATGTGATCAACATTGTAATCATCAGCGTCCGTGCGGACAAATCTGTTGCACAAACAAGACTTGCCCACACCTAGCTGCCCTTTGTCTTTTTCAGTACCTGAAAAAAGGAAGTGTGTCTTAGACAAGCATAATATAAAAAAAAAAACAATTGAAAAAACGGAATTAAAAAGAAAAACCAAACCCAGCTTATAATGATTGCACTGTTTAGACAAATTGATAGGCACTTCGTTGATTAAAATCCATCAAGTTTTTGTGATGATTCAAAGATATAAATAATCCCAGTCAGACAGTCACTATGAATACCATGCCAATACCATACCATGAGAACAAGCAATCAACACCCAACAGTTACAAAATTTATGAATGAACTTATATTTTATGTATGGTAACAATTGAAATGTAGATGATTATAATCAAATAAAGATACACAAAGAGCTGATTTTTTTAATATTATGAATCTAAATAAGATTAAAATTAGACTGCCTAGAAAAATGTTGATTACCCCTGATTCATCTTACCCTTTATCATTCACCTTAACATTTCTTTGTTTACATTGACATTTCTTTGTTTACATTTTTTGATCTCGAATTCCATTTTTGAGTATAGAGGTCTATACTAATATAATAAAGCGGAAGAGTTTGTTTGTTTGAACGCGCTAATCTCAGGAACTACTGAACTGATTTCAAAAATTCTTTCACTGTTGGATATGTACGTGATCCTTGAGTGCTATAGGCTATATATGTACCACGGGCGAAGCTGGGGCGGACTAGTATCTATTATAGCAATTATTATATAACTAACTTCTTTTTTGTTTATTGATCTAACTATCTTGTTTGTTTATTGATATGTAAGTGATGTAAAGGAGAGCATACAACAGGAAGTTGAGAACAAGATGTGATAACATTACAATAGATATAACTATATAATATAACAGATGCACAATTGAATTGATGTCAAGTTAAGGAGCACTTTGTTTATTGAACTTTGTAAGTGATAGGGGCCTAATGTTCAAGTTTTAGAGTGTCCCGATAGAAAATGGTGCTTATTCTGTTATGTACGCAATAATCTAAACTAAGAAGACAGGTCTAAAAAGAGTGCTGTCCTTTTCATTAAATGCCTGCAGATGTTTTATGCAGTATTTCTAAAAATGATTTATAGTTGAAATGTATCATTAATTAAATATATGTAAATTGTAGGTACCCACTGTGGCCAATTCTGTTGTACACAATTCTCTAAATTAAACTAAAATGACAGGTCTAAATTTATTCCTATCTCTTTCACAGTGCTCACTGCGGAAAAGGATAGCAATAGATTTAGACCTGTCATTTTAGTTTAGTTTAGAGATTTGTGTACAACAGAATTAGCCACAATGTCATTTTGGCTGGATGCTGGATTTATAAAATAAGACCTATTATCTTTTGTCACTATTTTTTGACCATAAATATAAATTCTTTATTTTTAAAATGTGTAATAAAGAATTTATATTCTATTCTAAAAAATAACATTACTTGAAGACCTATCAATTTAGTTGAAAAAATCAAAATTATTAATTTTATGTACATGGCTGTAGACCAACTTGCAGCTTTGATGATAAGTCAAGATTCTACCACCAGTTTGAAAGCAGATTTGGCAGAGATTTGAAAAGAAACCCAGTAGTGGCTGGGATTTCAGCAGTTGCATTGAAGCTCTTTTCTATATAAGGACTCAAATGCTGTAAGTGCATACCACACCTTAGCAGTTCTGTATTAGAAACGGTGAGCATAGCGTAATTAGTCACTTTTCAGGGCTAGATGTATGGATGCGCGAAAAATATTTTCTGCCAAATTTTGAGGAGTAGTTATGCCAGGTCTGCTCTCTTAGATGTCTGTGGGGTAAACAAAGTTAAGAGTATTCACTTACCAGACAGTCCGACTACAGAAATTGTCACCAACTTCCCACCAGTGTTCTCGGACTTCTTGGCCATTTTTTTATCACTCATTCGGGTTATAACACGAAAATGTAAAAACACTTAGTAAACACATCACAACACTAGATGTACTAGATTAAACGATAAAATGAATTAAACTGCTGAATATGCACATAAAAGAAATTCAATGTACTAAATCTATTGTGATCTATCTGACAGGTTTCTTTTTGCAATCAAGCTATGCTAGATGACTTACACAGCTAAAAGTTCAGCTAAGATAAATAACAATAGGTACCCTTTTGATTTATACCTATTCACAGGATAGAAAGTGGTATAGATACTAATTTAGACAATTTAAGATCTCACAGACAGAGCTTGAGTCGACTGAAAAGGGGGTGCTTTACTGGGAAAGAAAGAAGAATACTATTATAAATAAGTAAATAGAAGCTTAGAAATAGTAAGGAGTAAGACAGAGAAGGCCAACAAGAAAACTATTAAAGAAATAGGTTTTGAAACCAGTAAAGTCAAATTATACTCAAATAAAACTCTAAAACAAGCACTCTTCTCTCCAATTAGTAAGAACGGAAAGAAAATGTAGGAGTGAATGTACCACCTAACTTGTAACCAGATGTACAGCTATTTATTAACATAGTTCGATTTATATGATATAATGTTCCTAATATTTATAAAGTGGTGAATTTAAACGGTGAACTGATCTTCAACACTAAAACATCCATCGAATAATGAATTTTATAGTAATAAATTTATTGTATTCTCGTCCAGACTTATGAACTGACACATCAAGACAATAAAATTCTCGCATCAAATTAAAAGATATCTCAACCGATTTTATATAGAAATTATACCATACATATTCAGCGGTTTTTAAAACGTTTAATCACATTGTTCACTAAAATTCTATCAAATTCTAATAAATTAAAAATGAAAACGCAATATTCTTTGACTGACACAAATCGCGTTGCTTTGTACAAATTAGTGTTGCCAAAGGAAAATATTCTTACCACAGATTCTTATTTTAGTTTTTATCAGCTTTTTAGGATTTGTCAGACATGCCAACCTCCTGTTAAAAGATGAGGTCCGATAGTTAAATAATAAACCTTGAAAATGCTTGTCAAAATCGAATAGGTACATAATATTATCGTAATCCTTTTTACCCGACTACGGTAAAGCTAAAAGGAAGGGTTATGATTTTAACAGTCTATGTATGTATGTTTGTATCCAATTTTTGTATGAGACTATATTGTGTGTACCACCGTAACGCCTAAACTACTTGCCGATTTTGATTAATGAGGTGTCAATTAATTCAGTGATATGCTGGGTTACTCTGTAACATAGTTTCCAACTGAAAATAGTTGCCAACGAATTAGTTCGATATACATTGCTGCTTTACTGTGTGAAAAATATAAACAGTGATTTCATTTCACACATTAAAGCAGAAATGTATATCGAACTAATTCGTTGGCAACTATTTTCAGTTGGTAACTAAGTTACAGAATAACCCCGATGGTCCGGGTGACATAAGCTACATTTTTTTTGTTTACGAACTTCAACTCTTGTGATTCCGTAGAATTCTGATCTGATGAATCTGAAATCTTAATATTACCAGAGATGGAAAAGTTCCCACAAAAATGACAGTTATTCAAAACATACATAAGTATATAAAATATAAAAATCAATTGCCGCATGTAGATGTAGATAAATGCGACAGACATTAATTATTTTTCTGTTGATCATTTCATTCGACTTCCATTTTTGTTCAATGTGCTTCTTTTTTTTATTGTTGTTAGTTTGCACATTCCACTCTTAGCGATTACTATTTTAGAGTGAAACGACTAATATTGTTACGCAGCTTGGGGCTTTTTTATGTTGGCAGGGATTTAAAGTAAGTTCGGGGTATCGAACTTCGTAGGTAGTAACCATTGACGTAATAATACTTCGACTTCGGGTCAGCGCTAAAAAGTGTTCGAACTGAAAGAGATCCAAAACGCAAAAAGGTTTCCAATCGCACTTCAGTCTCGTGTTCGTCATCAGAGAGAACACACGTCAATAATGCCGCACTGTGTTATAAAATCTTGTAAAAACTACCCGAGTACATAAGGTGAGAAAAGAAGATGGTGTATCATATTTTCAGTAAGTAAACATTTATTAACAAGCTGTAATAGCCTAGTGATTAGGACGACCGACATCTAATCGGGGGTCGTGGGTTCGATCCCGGGGCACGCACCTCTAACTTTTCGGAGTTAAGTGCGTTTTAAGTATTTAAATATCACTTGCTTTAACGGTGAAGGAAAACATCGTGAGGAAACCTGCACGCCTGAGAGTTTCTCCATAACGTTCTCAAAGGTGTGTGAAGTCTGCCAATCCGCTTGGCCAGCGTGGTAGACTATGGCCAAAACCCTTCTCACTCTGAGAGGAGACCCGCGCTCTGTAGTGAGCCGGTAATGGGTTGATCATGATGATGATGATGATGAAACATTTATTAACGATACAAAAGTATTATTTCGCTTAGAAACATATTATTCCATCCAAATTTCAATTATTTGTAAAAACAAATCGCATAACCAACCAAAATGAACAAAAGTATGTATGTATGTGTCCTTTTCTAACACGCTACGCGCGTATGAGGCAGAGGGAGTACAATACTTTTATCAAATTGATCGCATTTAGCTCGGGCTACCGGAGCAATTGAATGATTTAGAACAACGGCTGCATAGAGTCGTTGTTTAATATTTAAATGTGAATGTTTTACTAATTGAGTTATTGAATTTTCTTATTGTTAAAGTCATATTATTTACTTAGATTTATATATTGTAAGTATTAAAAAAAATTTACGGTATTTTGGACGTCCATACTGTGTGTAATGAATAATAATCGTTTGGCAATATCTGACTTCTTTAGAGTGGTCTGACTGACGAAAGGCCTGTCCATTAAGCCTAAATATTATAAAGTACACACGTAATACAATAAAGTTCACACGTCAGCATAAGCTGTTTGAAAAGCCATTAAAAAAAACCTTTGAATGTAAGGGTCATTATACATAAGTATAATGACCCTTACGTTCAAAGGTTTTTGTACGTACCGGGTTTCAAGTTAATTGGACCTAATACTGAGGCTTGTGATGTCTGTAATTTCTAAACTACAAAAATTTCAAGGTCATTAGACCTTGAAATTTTTTGGGTCAATCCTTAACGTACGTGCTTTCTAATAAAAACAGAATTAATGAAATCCGACAACACATCCGCGTTAATGCATTACAACTAAATACATATTTTGACTTTCATCCCCTCTCCCAAAGAAACCGTGCTGAATTTCCAGATAAAAATGTTCTATGTCCTATCTCATAGTATGAACTTAAATCATGCCAAGTTTCATTAGAATTAATTCAGTAGTTTCGGCGTGATGCACGGCCAAGATACAGACAGACAAAAATGAAAAAAATTACAGTTTTGGCTTCAGTATCGATTAACGAGTCCCCTCCAAAAAAATGCTCATAATATCTTCAATGGGACTGTTATAGTTTTATATTAAGTATAGATAGACTATTTTTTTATTTTTCCGGGATAAAAAGTATCCTGTGTCCGAGTCCTAAAGTATAATAAACCAATAAACAAACACACTCACATTTAAATAAAATATTAGTAAAGATAAAAATTATCACCTAAAAATAATAACATCAACTTAAAGTTCCACAATAGTTAAATAATATTCGATTATACAAATTTTTGAATTTTACATCACACCCGAAGTCCTTGTACTATTACCAGTGTGTCAGTGGTAGTAACCCAGTTTTTCAAACAAATAACTCATCATATGTTTGAACTAAAAATCAGACTATAATTGCTATAAATTCAGTCGTGTGTAGAGGTTCTAAATTGTGATGGAAAATAAAAAATAATAGAAGGAGACGGCACTGGCAACTCCGCTAGGAGTTCTGTGCTGGCAAGTGGCAGCACTGGCCACTGCCTTCAAATTTTGACAGGCCATTACGAAAACACAAGCGCATAAATGTCTCTCCGGGATAATTTCTTGAGAAATGACTTCCACAAATGATGGAAAAGATGTGAAAAGTAATCAAACAAGTGGCCAGAAAGGGAAGACATATTATATTGAACTTTACAAGGTAAGTGTAATTCTTTTTATAGTGATTTATGCAAGAAATAATGTGACGCCGTTGTGGTCGTAAAGCTCACTTTGCGTCCGCCATATTTGTCTCTAACGATGTCTTGTTTTCCTAATTTTTTACAGATTACTTGAGCTATTCAATGTAAATATGATTTAAAATCTGCGTTATAATAATCCGTCATGGATATAATACAAGTTGAAGGCGTTACATTTTCTATTTCAACTTTGATGTTATAAATACTTGCACACCAACACTCCGTAAAAATTGCTGATTTTTTGTAAAAAATACCGCAGTTTAGCTGATTAAGTGCGATATCACTCATAGTTTCGCCAAATCTACGATTAGTATCTACTTGTCTTGTTCAGACAATTTTATAATGTGTATCACTTGGTATACCTACCTATTATTTGGCATGATTATTTTATATTTGTTTGACAGCCCTTAGCCATACGAAGTCACGTACTCCATGTTTTACATACCTACAAAATGAGGTACATAACACTTTGCTGTGATGATATCATTGTCAACAGATTTCTAGAATATCCCTGTGCACACTGCAGAGGGTATATTTTTTTATTTAATGTCTCACATAAGTATTGGGTACATTCGAAGAATGTGCTCAATAAGTATGTAGTTAGATTTCTATGAAACTACATGGCCAAATATCTGAACAATACCTTCCATTTCTTGCTGTGGTATTCACTATATAAGTATTTAAAATATTTCTAGCACATAAATCACATGCTTGTACAACTTATATCAATGTCCTGCTAAACTTACTGTACCTTATCTTGATAAATAATAAGAAAGACTTTATTATTCCCACAAGTAATTTAAACCTGATATTGTTATTGTTCAAGTTTGAATCCATTGTTTATCATTTTACACAATTTTGCTGATAAAGCAGTATTGTTTACATTTTTTTGTACAAAACTGAAACTTGAATCTTGACTTAAAAAAGAACTACATAGATATATTAAAAAAATATGGAACCCTAATTACTATTTACTATACAGTCAAATATCTTTATTCGTGGGTGATACATTTCATAAATATGCTGTGAATACAGAAACCGTGAATGTGGAATGGTAATTTATATGGGATTATAGGGGATAGGCGACGAAATAAAAAATAAATATCCCTATATTTATTTTTTATTTCGTTTAAATAGAAAAATCTATTTAATTGAAGTTTTTGACCATATTGATTAATAAATAATTATTGTCTTCAGGTTTAGGAAATGGTTTAAAGAATGTTATAATTTTTTCTTGCTTGAGAGATGCTTGTGTCATGTATGAGAGGTGTGACCTCTCATATAATATGACATAAACATAATCAGAAATCATTTTCTTATTGCTCAATTTTGTGGCAGCAAAGTTAGGTTTTTAATGCATATTTGGGTATGTTTGTATGTGGGATTCTTTATATCCTCGAAGCATTGATTGCAACTGATTTTTTGATGAGGTGTCTATTGATATGTAAACTTTCTCTAACCTCTAACCATTGTGATGATTATAGGCTAGGTTTGGTTTTTTATTTTAGTTAGCTTCATACACTGTCAGGTTTTGATTTTGTTTTAAATAAATATGCTTGTTTTTGCAGTCATTGGAGGCGCGGCTGAGCGGCGAGTGCGCGGGCGAGGAGCGCACGCAGCACGTGTGCGAGGCGTGGCGCCGCGTGCACTGCCTGTGCCTGCACTCCGCGCCTTCCACACACCCCCACCTCCTGTCCTGGATTCAGCGACACACCTCGCGCACTATACTACAGGTAAGTGTCTTGACAGATGGGCTTTTTAGACTAGATAGGCTTACGACAGTCATGCTTGATAGAAACCAATGATGAGCAGTGGTGAGTGCTGTAGTCTTATAAATAGGAGGTCCCAAATTAGATTCCCGGGATTCAGGGGAAATTTGGGATTCTATAATTTCTAAATTGTCACTGGTCTAGTGGAAGGATTCAGCTGTGGCTAGTTACCACCGTACTGGCAAAAGTTGTGCCGTCAAACAATTTATTGTTCCAGTATGATGCCACGTAAAAACCAAAGGTATGGGTTTAATAAAAACTGCCTAATACCTCTTCCAGGTTAGCCCTCTTCCTTACCTTAGAATGCATTGTGACTTACCATCAGGTGAGATTGCAATCAAAAAAGAATTATGCAAGATGACTAGAAAATACAATCAGCATGCAGTTCTAGTTGGACCTGCTGCACAGTTGGTCGGCAGTTGTACAGTCTATGTTGACTGCATTGAAACTATATTTGGATGTGGTTCTAACTTCTATTGAGGTAGTGATTATGAATTTGCAGTTTGGTCCCAAGTTTCTGCTCCATTTGTTATCACAGGGTATACTCATAAAAACTTAGATACTCCAACTTATATATGCTCAGAGGATTTTTTAAGTTTATTATTATTTTTTAAGAAATTTATTGAGCGCAGGTGGGAACTGTGGCAACTGAAAACTTGTATAATATGTTGTGGAAATTATATTGTTTGGGGCCATCCATAAATTACGTCATGCAAACTTTGTGAAATTTCAATTTTTCAATTCCCTTTTAACAATTTCTTCATACTCTCAATATTGTCATTTACAGACAGAATGGCAGTCGCCCAAGAGCAAAGAGCAGCACACGTGGCTGGAGGAGGCCATCAATGGGTTCATCGCTGAGTGTGAAGATGCTGTCTCCAGGAGGGACGGCGTCTGCCAGCCCTGGGAGAGCCAGCTGTTGCAGCGGGCGCGCTGGTTCCTCACGGCGCTGCCCAACCCCTGGGGCCACCCGGTGCTGAAGGCGTTGCTGGACTCGGGCGGGCCGCAGCCGAGCGAGCAGGAGGTGCTGGAATGGCTGCGGGAGGAGCGCGGCGTGACGTTCGTGACGCGGCTGCGGCAGCTGGCGGCGTCCAAGTGCGACGACCTGGCGCTGCTGCTGGCCAGCGCGGTCATGAACCACGCGCGGCTCTCCGTCAGCCCCGTGGCGGACGTGGACCAGGCGGTGGAACAACCCCAAGGTATTTTTTAGGGTTCCGTACCCGAAGGGTAAAAAACGGAGCCCTATTAATGTCACTCGGCTGTCTGGCTGTCTGTCTGTCTGTCTGTCTGTCTGTCTGTCTGTCTGTCTGTCTGTCTGTCCGTCTGTCCGCCGGTCACAGGTCTCTAGCTCGCAGACAAAATGAGTTACAAACCTGAAATTTTGGTATTTAGTGTAAAACGTTAACCCAAAATCAAATATTGAATTAGAAATTGAATTCAATTATTTTTCAGGGGGGCTCCCATACATGAAAAAGGAGCCGGAAAAAAAATTTTTTCTTTACCCTAGCTTGTGGGGTATCATTGTTTAGAGCTCATTAAGTAGAGTACAAATATATATTTTTTTAATTTTTATCTCAAAAAATAAGGGAATGGGAGGCCATCAAAGTTGTCAGTTTTAGACCATTTTTGTGACGGGGGCTATCTCAAAAACTAAACTAGTTGGGAATATGATATTTCAGTATATTATGTACTATATGCTTTATTTAAACAACAAATACTGAAAACAACGATTTATTAAATAGTTTATAAGCTGTGACCAAAATAAACGAACATTTTTTTGGGTTTTTCTTTCACGGTTTGTTGCGATGTCTAGCTCGGAAATTAAATATTTCTTAGACCCAAAATATTATATTGTTCATAATTATGTACGGAACACTGAAAGAGCGAGGCCCGACTCGCACTTGGCTGATTTTTTTAATTTTTTACTGTTCATCTACAAGTTAGCCCTTGACTGCGATCTCAACGATGGCAATGGTATAGCAGCCCTCGCCTATCTTTTTTTGTGATTAATAACAGGCCGAATCTTTGGGTCACAAAGGTGTCACAAAACGTAGGGTGTTGTTGTTTCGACAAGATAACCAAGTTTTTTCGCTGTGAAAATTCTCAAAATGGAGGTAGCTACTATTGCAGGTGTATTTTGATTCGTTAGGGTAGGAGAACATACCACTATGTGGCCATTTTCCACATGTACTGCCTGACTATAAGTGACAATGCAGTCTAAGGTGAAAGAGAGCTAAATTGGAAGACATGGCAGTTTTCATTAAACCTATACAGCGCTCGCCATTGGCCACTGTGCCAGGGAGGTCATCAAAGTAGCATATCAACACACACAGACACCACATATCCGCAAGTTCATAACTTCCCAGTGGTAAGATAAAAAAAACTTGATAATTTATTTAGTTTTTGGATTCTGCACAAAAAAAGTGCTGGACTGATTTTGCTAAAATCAGTGAAATTTATGTAATAACTATCTTTGCCAAATAAACTTTGTCCCATGTGACACCTAGTGGATACTGTGTTTGAAAGGATTATTACTTTAAAGTTTATATTTTATTTGGTACAGATAAACCAGAGGTGCTCACCAACGAGCTCACCTTCCACAATTTGGTCCGCAAGGAGGCCGGTTTCACATCGGAACTATGGGAGCTTCTCACGGACATAGAATTTGTATTGCTTTACAAGAGCGAGTCGCGCGCGCGTTGTATCGACCTGGTAAGTCGGGATTCATTGATTTAAACACTTCAAATTGTTTTTGGAACGAAGTTCCTTATCCCGCGTTGCGAAAGGGGGCTAGACGGAAAAAATTAAGAGAAAAAGTTGTAATGACACTTTTTGCTATAGTTGTAAGCCGTGCGGCATGCGCGTGTTTCTCTGTCTGTCTCTCTCTCTCTTATAGAAAGCAAGCCAGTTATTTTCGTTTCGTCTTTCTATTTCGCATTGAACAGTGTGGTGTCGCGACGATTATTTTGGTTGAGTGTACACAGGTTTTTTGTACATAACAAAATAAATAATAAAAAATAATAACTGTATACAATATAACCCTGTATAACGGGTGTCCCTTGACACCTCTCAAGTTTTTTTCTTAGCTGTCTGTAAAAGGTATCGCATAAACTTCTCCGAGAAACGCGTAAGTGTCGCTCTTTTTCGTATCGTATTTGAATTTTCACTTAAACCATTGCTTAGTTATTAGTTCGCGGTAAGAACGTCCTATGCGCCGTGCACAGCGCGTCTTACACGTTTCTGTGAGAAGGGACTTGATTACCTTTTTTTTTTGTTTTATATATACATTTTAATTTTTATTGATTAGACAGGAAAAACTTTGAATTCTTAGAATAGTACTATTATAGTGTAGACACATAGATATGAGTGTTACTCAAAAATAGTTGATATATTACTTTTTTTTCCATGTTTTTATTTATTTTCCATGAACTTGTTATTACTCAGGCCAAGCAAACGCCGCTGCGCAACGGGTACAGACTCGTGGAGCGACTGCACAATCGACTCCAAAACTCGCCTCAGGAGAAGAAATTATGGAAAAACGCGAAAGACGTGGCCACACTTATTGCACAGGTTTGTCATTTGAAACTTACCAATATCTACATATGAAACTCACCTAAATCACTGCATAGCATATTGTTACGTGCTGGGGTTCGAAGATTTGGAATAAAACACCTGGTGACCCTTGATCAGACTTTATTCTGCACTTCCGTTTTCCACTTGGTACTCCGGATCTTCTTGTAGACTTCCTCTTTAGTCTTCACGTTTGTTCGCTTCCAATCCTCTTCGCTTCCGATCGCTTTCTTCACTTGTATTTCGCTCGGCTCTCAGAACTGAACTGCCCTCCGTCAGCTCGCCGGTCCCTTTATATACCCGTTACCGCGTGGCTAAGCGTTTTCTAGAAAGTTCCACCCCTATCGATGTTTATTCTAGAAAAGCCGCGTTGTTGTTGTTTACATTATGGGTTGTTTACATCGATGGGTGATTAGGTATTTATTAGGTGACGAGCAATTATGAACCTTAATGCTCTAGAAATAAGGTTCATTCGTAACACTGCCCCCCTCTTAGCGATGCTCGTCCCGAGCATCACTGTTGCTTCCGTAATGTTTTGCCAAGCGGTCGATGTGCACAACCTTAAATTTTCCTCTTGGTTGACGTTGAATCCTATACGTGACGTCGTTAATACGGGTAACCACTTTGCATGGACCCTCCCATCTGGTTTGCAATTTTGGAGATTTCCCTTTTCGACGAGTCGGATTATGCAGCCAGACTAAGGCACCTTCCTCGAATCCGCTCGTGTTCGATTTCCGGTCGTATCTGGTTTTCATGTTCTCACTCGATTGCAATCCGTTTTCCCGAACTGTAGCATGTATTTCCCGCATTTTCTCTCTCAGATTGGCGACGTAGTCTTGTATGGTGCAAGGTTCATCCGGTGACCCTCCCATCAATAAGTCTACTGGTAACCGTAGTTCCCTGCCATAATTGACTAACGCCGGAGTTGCCTTTGTGCTCTCATGCTCTGCAGTCCTGTAGGCGAGGAGAAACAGTGGAATGTACCTGTCCCAGTCTCTTTGGTGGGCGTCAACCAACTTTGCCAAATGCCTTTCAAGCGTCTGATTGAATCTTTCAACCATTCCGTCAGACTGCGGGTGGTATGCAGTTGTGCGTGTCTTATGCAGACCTAAAATTTTGCATACTTCCTGAAACACTTGCGATTCAAAGTTCCTTCCTTGGTCTGAGTGGATTTCCAATGGTACACCAAAGCGACATATAACCTCCTCAACGAGCTTAGTTGCAACAGTTGTAGCTTCCTGGTTAGGTATCGCGAATACTTCCGGCCACTTAGTGAAGTAGTCCATAACAACCATGAAGTATTTGTTCCCTGATTCAGTTACAGGGAACGGTCCGGCTACATCAACAGCTATACGTTCCCAGGGTGCACCAACATTGTACAGCTGCAGGTTACCTCTACTCCTTGTCTGAGGTCCCTTCACGGCAGCGCAAATGGTACATTTACGGCACCAATCCTGCACATCCTCCCGACAATGGAGCCAGTAAAACCTCTCCCGTACTTTCGTTAGTGTCTTCTTGACGCCAAGATGACCTCCCGAAACTCCGTCATGCACTTCACGTAGGACATCGGGTACCTTGGCTCTCGGAACGACTACCTGAAGATGGAACTCCCTACCGTTAGTCTTTTCCCATTTTCGGTAGAGTATTCCATTTTGTAGAGTAAGACTGCTCCACTGTGCCCAGTATGCCTTAGTGATAACGCTCATAGGTGCAACCTCACTCCATGTTGGTCTGGCGTCTCCTCTTTTCTTCCACACGATGATGTGCCGTAGATCCTCATCACCCTCTTGAGCCATCTTCATTGCATCATCCTCCCAGGGTCCTAAGGAACTGGTCCTGGTAAGTTTCAATGATAGCTCCGTCGACTCCTGTTTGATGCAATGTTTGCATTCTTCCGGGCATGGCCTCCGAGAAAGTGCATCTGCATTTCCATGTGACTTCCCGCTGCGATGTTGAGTCTCGAAGTCATATTCCTGGAGCTGTTCAATCCACCGAGCAACTTGACCTTCGGGATTCTTAAATTGCAGTAGCCATTTCAATGCTGCATGATCCGTACGTAGTAAAAACTTTCGGCCGATTAGGTACTTGCTGAAGTGTTGCAATGTTTTTACCACGGCAAAAAGTTCCCTCCGTGTCACGCAGTAGTTCCGTTCCGGTCTTGACAGTGATTTGCTGAAATACCCCATAACGACTTCTCTATCTCCCTGCTTTTGGGATAGCACTCCTCCAATCGCGGTGTTGCTCGCGTCGGTATCGACGATAAACTGGCCTTCCGGTTGTGGGTATCCCAAAATTGGTGTTTCACACAGGTATTTCTTCAGTTTTGAAAAGGAATCCTCACAGGCTTCATCCCAACAAAATGGTCTTTTCTCTTCCGTCAGTCTATGTAACGGTTTTGCGATCTCAGAAAACCCCTTGACGAAACGCCTGTAGCACAAACCCAAAAATGCCCTTACCTCTGTCTTGTCTTTAGGGGTAGGCCATTTTTTAACCACTTCAATTTTCGCCGGGTCAGTCTGGATGCCCTCACTTGTGATGACATGGCCGAGATAATTCACTTCTTTCCTGAATAGCTGACACTTCTTCGGGTTAAGTTTTAAGTTTGCCCCATGTATTTTGGCGAAGACTCGCTGCATGTTTTGCAAATGGTCCTCGAAGTCTCGACCCATGATAACGACGTCATCTAGATACACCAAGCAGGCATCTCCTACTAAACCTGCTAGCACACATTCCATGAGTCGTTCGAAGGTGGCAGGTGCGTTGCACAATCCAAAAGGCATAACATTAAACTGCCATAATCCTTTTCCCGTTGAAAACGCTGTCTTCTCCTTGTCTTTTGGATGTATTTCTACTTGCCAGTAACCTGATTTTAGGTCTAGAGTCGAAAACCATTTCATGCCACTCAAAGTATCCAGAGTGTCATCGATTCTAGGTAGCGGGTAACTATCCTTCTTTGTGATGTCATTGAGCCGCCTATAGTCCACGCAGAACCGTGTGCTTCCATCTTTCTTCTTCACAAGCACAACCGGCGAGCACCAGGGACTTGCGGATGGTTCTATTATTTTGTTCCTTTCCATTTCTTTCAGCATATCCTCGACTTCTTTTTCCTTTGCGATTGGTAGCCGTCTCGCTCGCTGACGGATGGGTCCCTCATTTCCGGTATCGATTCTATGCTGCACTAACGATGTTCTCCCTGGGTTTCTTTCTTGACTAGAAAAGATGTCCGCGTAGCGTAATAGAAACTTCTTTGCCTTGATGCTTTGTGAATAAGTCAGGTTGCTTTTGCAGTCTTTAAGAAGCTCATAGACTGTAGGATCCTTCCAAGAACCTGATTTATCCATGCTTGGCATTGCTAAATTGTTCCCATCGCATACCTGTGAGATAACCGTTGCTGGGGCTCCCTCCGTGCCAGCCAGTACTCGCCCCTTAGTCCTGGCTGTTACTAGTTTCCCTGATTTTGAGACCTTGCATCCTCACCTCTCTTCGCAAGCTCCTCCAACCGTTTCTCTATTTTCATTAGTCGGGACATCTGCGACTCTTTCTGTGGGCAATTCAGCTGCAAATGCCCTTTCTCACCGCATCTATAGCACACAGCGCCAAAGTTCTTCCTGAATGAGGTTTTAACCTCTTTCACCTCCTCGACAACTTCACGTAGTCTGTGAGTCTGACGAATGTCGTGTCGAACTGCTTCGACCTCTAAGGCATGCGCCAATGCTTCTTTTAATGAGGCATGGTGACCAAGCCTCACGGCAGCTCTTACCTCCAGGTCTTTAATTCCATCGACAAAAGCTTGCACGATGTTTGCGGTTACCATCTTATCGTCGGCCGATGGATAAGCTTTCCGCACAAGCTTATCTATTTCCAACGCCCATTGCTGGAGACCCTCTCCAGATCGCTGGACTCTATCGCGCAGCTGGGCGCGGAACACATGCTCCAGATGTCGCTCCCCATACCTGGATTCGAGTGCATCCAACAGTTCCTTGTATCCACAGCCTGAAGTAGGAAAGGCCTCCAGAACAGTTAGAGCCTGCCCTCTCAATGCGACAGTGAGGGCAGTCAAGCACTGTTCGCCCGTCCATCCGTTGGCAGTAGCAACAGTCTGAAACTGTTGCCGGTACGCGGGCCAGGAGGTGCTACCGTCGTATGGGGGTACCTTAACATTAGGTCCCTGAACTGCGCCCATCGCTCCACTTGACGTTAGTCTTGTCGTTTCAAGACGTATCACCTTTTTCTGTAGCTCGTTGAGGCCAGTCTTCACACCATCTATGTCCGTTCCTAGGCAGGTGACTCGCTCGTCCATGAGGTCCAACTCTTTTCGCAATTTAGCCACCATGCCGCCAACTTCGTGAACGGCCGACAAAACATTCCGCTGCACCCCTTCTTGATTTTCCTGTATCGCTGCAAACTGTTGTTGCATTATCCGCATCAAACTCGACAAGTCAACGGTGGGCGTGGCTTGCTCAGTGGGCGTGGCCAGGTGGGTGTGGCCAGTGGGCGGGGCCTCCGGCTGAGTGGGCGTGGCCTCAAGAGGCGTGGTCTAGTGGGCGTGGCCAGTGGGCGGGGCCTCCGATTGGGTGGGCGTGGTCTCAGGAGGCGTGGCCTGGTGGGTGGGGCCAGTGGGCGGGGCCAGCTGGGGGGACCCACCAGGTGCTGGTTCCTCCAGGTGCTCCTCCACAGGTGCTCGGCTGGATTCCGCTGCACGCTGGGCCCTGGTCTTGACACCCTCGCTGCCGAAGTCGTCTCTCGGAGTCAATGGCATAGCTTCCAAATCCCACTTCTGACACCAATTGTTACGTGCTGGGGTTCGAAGATTTGGAATAAAACACCTGGTGACCCTTGATCAGACTTTATTCTGCACTTCCGTTTTCCACTTGGTACTCCGGATCTTCTTGTAGACTTCCTCTTTAGTCTTCACGTTTGTTCGCTTCCAATCCTCTTCGCTTCCGATCGCTTTCTTCACTTGTATTTCGCTCGGCTCTCAGAACCACAGATCACTAATATACTAGTCTCTAAGACAGATGGGACAGTGGCAAAAATTTACAGTTAGTTCCGTTGCCTTCGCAAAGCGCTAGTGTCGCAAGAAGAAGTGATGGGACACAATCCCACCTTAAAATATCGATATCGATAGTATAGTGATGTCCCATGACAAACGTTGAAATGGGGTACCACTACATTTTTTATTCTTTTTGAAATTTTTGGGTTTAAAATAAAACAACTTACTATATTCAATTTTATATTTCTTTTTTCTTAATCTATACGCTTTATATTTATCAAAAGTAATTTTTGAGAAAAGCATATATTTTGTTTCTTAAGTTTTTCTTGCACACCTCTCAAATTATATTTATTTATTATAATATTACACAATTTTATTATAATATTATACAGATCGAGGCATAAAATTAAATTAACATAAAATACAGAATATATAAAAACTATTCTAAGAGATTGTTTCCCACTTATTTATGTCCACAAATTAACATTGCCAACATTTTCCTCTTCTCATCCTGCTATGGAAAATAAAATTTATTTTATGGATGTCAGTACAAAATGATAAAGTAATGACTTTGTGTCTCTGTGCAGACCATCACATTAATTTGTCTTGCATAGACTTGTGACAGTGGCGATGGAAAGGTAAAAATATTATGTAAATCTTGATTATTCACAACTGGGCAATATATTAAGGCATCATGTACAAAAATTTTGTTTACAATCAGAAACCACCAGTCAGATATTGTTTAAACCTACCATCAATTATTTATCAAACTATAATAGCATAATTGTGATCACTCTTTTAATCTTTGGCTGAAAGTAAGATAATATCAATAAATTCTTTTGCAGAAATATAAAAGATCACTAATATGAATAGTCATAATTAAAGATGTGTTCGCAAGAAGAACGACAAAAGTTACTAAACATGGAACAAATAATTTTTTACCACCAACAGTACAACCTTTTAACATCCCACAGTTGGGCACAGGCCTCCTCTCTCATACGAGAGAGGGATTTAGAGCTTAGACCCACCACGCTGCTCCAATGCAGGTTGGTGGACTTTAGCGACTATTATGATGATAGTAATAGTAATAATAAACAGGACAGCCTGCTTTACATCCTCTCCGAGGCACGAGGGTGAAATACTGCTAACAAACAACTCTGGGCTGGCCCTGAGAACTTCTTGAAATAAAACCCAATAAAACAATCAGTAAAACCTGTCTGTTTAATTCATCTTCACATCTGAATATCACATAGTTCACATCTGAAAAGAAACAAATTTAAAAATAATTAATTGGTACTAATTATTACAAATATATACCATATATGAATAGTAGTATTTTAACTACCCTATAGGTAATAAATAGTAAACACAAAAGGTGGGCTACCAATAAATTTTTTTCCTCACTAGTGGTATCTGCAATATCTGGAAAATGGTTGACAGTAACACAGCAGGAAACTATAGACTTTAGCACACCTGTTGGTATCACTATAAATATCAAAAGGTGTGCCTGTGTCTGTTTATGGATAATTTATGGAGAATGAATTTTATAACGTATAGTAGGTATAAATCTAGTTAGGTTAGGTTGGTTATACGTACCGCGCAAAATTCCAGCAGGTTTAGGAAATCGAAACAACTTAATGTTGTTTTGTACTGGCGAGCAGCCACATTTCTCCTTGTTTTCTTGATGTCAGGTCAGATATTTCAAAAAACAAAACATAGGTACGAGTCTTGTTTCAATGAAACAAAAAAAGAGTCAACGTGCCAAATATAAATAGCACTACAGTATAAAACACAAACACAGGAACAGAAGCTCGACTCGACGTATTTAAAGTTTAGAAGATTGCAAGAAATCAATAATTATTTTTATTTTTTTCGAAACACAACAACAACGAAGACGCCATTTTGAAAAAAAACAATAATTACCACAGAAGTCAGAACACTTTAATGATATGACCAAGAAACATAGAACCTGAGCACCACAGACCAGGAACAATCCAAACAAAATGTTGAAGCAAAGAAATATGGTCTTGAACAGGCTTTGTCTCTTTCTCAACAGACTACTTAAATAAAGTGTGTGAGATATAGAAAAACTAGAGAGGAAAAATAGCCCAGCTGAATGACTTTATCTTTATTAAAATGTTTCAGGCGCAGTCTCCAGTGTCTACATAGAGTATATAACCTTCTTGGATATGACCTTAGAAAAGTAGTTCTGTGGTTGCGATACTAGCGCTTTGCGAAGTCCAAGGGAACTACAGTGTCACCCCCCTGCTCAGAACTGAACTGCCCTCCGTCAGCTCGCCGGTCCCTTTATATACCCGTTACCGCGTGGCTAAGCGTTTTCTAGAAAGTTCCACCCCTATCGATGTTTATTCTAGAAAAGCCGCGTTGTTGTTGTTTACATTATGGGTTGTTTACATCGATGGGTGATTAGGTATTTATTAGGTGACGAGCAATTATGAACCTTAATGCTCTAGAAATAAGGTTCATTCGTAACAATATTATAAAACAAAGACCCCAGCTGCACCTGACTGTCTGGCTGTTCGTGTTAAACTAAAAAACTACTGAACTAATTATCATGCGGTTTTCACCAATAGAGAGATTGATTCATCAGGAAGGGTTAAATATATAATTTGTTAAGGTTTTGTGTAAATTGGTTGAAATATGACGATTATAATTGTGGAAAATGTCGGAAAAATCGAGCCGCCTGTGAGCTTTTATCGAAAACACTGCTTAATCCCTTTCAGATATAACTTTAACAAAACAATGTATGGTGGTATAGTAGGGTAATTACAGCCCATGCGAATCCAGGGGGTCGCTAGTATTATTATAAAACATTCAATCACTAAAACATTGTTTTACGAAGTTGTTTTAATAAAAAAATATAAGTAGTAGTATAGTAGTCACGGCAAATAAGTCGACCGGTGACCTTCAATGTGCAGAAGTCGAAAATGAGGTATCTCGGGGTGTGAAGGGGTCGCGAGGAGGGCGTGGGGATCGTTCGTAAGCACTGTTTAGATCTCGCCGATCCCTCGTAAGCGCTGATTGGCTCTCCAATCGTATTGTCCCGCTCACTCGTACGACGGTGCGCGCATTTGAAGGTCACCGGTCGACTTACGTGCCGGGGGTTATAGTAGCCTGCCAGCGTGTACACCTTCCCTGTAAAGCGAAGCGTCGAGATTTTTCATAAATGTGGCTCAAACGCGGCCACTCGAGCGCTCAGTGTGCGGTGGTTCCATATTATAAGATGTATGAAAAATCTCTCACGACTTGAGGCCAGACACTAATCTGTTAGTAGGGGGGTCTGCCAATACTGCGCTTCCATCGATCCTTTGAACTAAAGTGTAACTGTATGGGCATTGGGCAGGTGGTGATAGCGCGGTGCATGGTGGTGCCGCAGTGCGTGGGCGTGGCGCGCGCCGCGCTGTACGGCTGCGTGTACTCGCTGGTGAAGCTGCTGCCCGCGGACCGGCTGCCGCCCGCCGCCGCCGCGCTCGCCGCGCCCGCCGCCACCTCGCGGCACCTGCACACGCTGGCCGCCGCCGTGCACGCGCAGGTGAGCGTAGTTGTATTTCAAGTTAGCCCTTTCTTTCCTTCCTTCCCTTCTTTTTTTCCTTCTTTCTTTCCTCCTTTATTTCTTTCCTTACCTTCTTTCCATCCATCCCTTCTTTCTTCCCTTCCTGTTTTCTTTCTTTCTTTCCTTTCTTTCTATTCTTCTTCGTTTCCTTACTCCCTTTTTGCCTACCTTTCTTTCCTCATTTCCCACTTTTCTTCCTTTCTACCCTTCCTTCGTTCCTTACGCCTTTCTTGTCTACCTTCTTTGTTTCTTATTATTTTCAATCAAATGTGAACTCTTTGTGTCCAGTGTAAAGAAGAGCAAGCCAAGCCGTTTGTCTGTTCGCTGTACGTTCGCGCGATCACCGTCGGCATGAACGAACTGGAGAAACTCAAATTGGACACTGAAAAGGTATGGACTTTTACAAATTAATTATTAATTCATACTAATGACAGAGCTATCTGTATTTCACAATCTTACCTGAAACGCACACCCCTGACACTTCATGCTGCCAAATACCACCGTCAAGGACAACATTATAAGTAATACTATTGATGGGAAGGAATAAGTGCCTTTACTTTAGTAGTAGGTAAAGACTTTCTACTACTGCACACTATAGATAGATAGATAGATAGATAGATACAGTGCCACTAACTTATCATTTGACAGCGTAGCTAGTAGATAATTTTGGTAATGCTATTCAAGGAATTCCGCTACAAAAAAAAAAATCTTTCAACCTAGCGTAGAAGCAGGAGAGCACTCACTCGATAAAAACTGACAGCGGAATGACGTTCTTAAAATGGCGGCTGACGCGACTCTAGTTCTATTTTGCCCACCTGAATAGATAAGTTGGTGGCACTGTTACATTAATGCACACAAGAAAGATAGCAAAGTGATTGACATTACAATCATGCTTTGTGAAGTCGAAATCTCCTGAAGATGCTCCGGTGTAGGAGCGAAACGATCATCGAGTGTTTTGTGGTGAATTTGTGTGGTAGTGTTGTACCCTACAGATTTGCCACTTTTGGCGGATTATAGCATAATAATATTGTGTTTTCATTGTATATCATGGAATTCCGCAAAGTAACGCCTGCTTCTATTCAAAATTGTTTACTTGTAATAATCTGTGATGATTACATCTACCTATCACAGGCGTCGGAAGCGCGCGCGATAGAGCAGACCCTGGCGACGTGGTTCATCCAGCTGGGCGTGCTGCTGAGCGCCAGCGCGCGGCTCAGCTGCGAGTGCATCCTGACCGCCTTCTCCGTACACCCGTCGCCCACCATGTACGAGAGGGTGAAGAGGGCGCCACCATTGGCGCCTTTTATTATGGTGAGTTCGTTTTTTGAAGTGAAAACTTCTTTAGTCGCGCTGGGCACAAGTGATATTTAATTGCTTAAAACGCACATAACTCCGAAAGTTCCGAAAAGGGGTTCGAACTCGGTCTACCAATCTGCGCTCTGCCATTGTGGTGGACTATGACCCGTGCCCTGTAGTGTTTATTAACCGACTTCAAAAAAGGAGTTTTTTGAAGTTTAAGTAACTTTCAATCTTTTAGATTATCACTCGTTCAGATTACGTTCAATCACATTCACAGCCAGACGTCCAGGAACAAAACACGGAGACGAACTCGGAGTACGGAAGCTGGGCGACCGACAGCCGGACGCAGACCAACCTGGTCAAAACCTCCGAGACACTGAACCTCAAGCAGACCCAGAAGCAGGCCAACGTCCTCTCCACCGCCATCTTCGCCGAGGGCGAGGGCCTGGGGCTCGAGGCGGACCTGTGCCAGGACCTCGCCGTGCTGCTCTCCGGGCCCAGGGTCAAAACCCTGTACTGGGATATGGATAGGTAAATACAGTTTATTATATTTAGGGGGAACCGAAAGCGTAGCGCTATTATTATACTAGCTAAACACAATCCAACACCATTATCCATTTGTAGTATTAGTGGTTTAGTATTTTTCAAACCGGCAATGTATAGCGTGCACAACTCGGGGTTACCGCTGTGACAAATTAAGGTATCTGAGAGTTCTCCATAATGTTCTCGAAGGCGTGTGAAGTCTACCCATCCGCACTCGACCAGCATGGTGGACTACGGCGTTAACCCTTCTCACACTGAGAGGAGACCCGTGCCCTGTAGTGGGTCGGTAATGGGTTGATAATGATGATGGTATTATAATTGATAATGGCTCGTTAATGTATTTCACCACTACGACAGCCCTTGAACGTCCCACTGCCGGCCACAGGCCTCCTCCTCCTCTCATAGGAAAGATGGATTTTAGAGCTTAGACTCGCCACGCTGCTCCAATGCGGATTGGCGGGGTTTTCTATTGTCACATTATAGTGATAATAACCAGAACCGACTGCTAAATGTGCTCTCCGAGGCACGGGGGTGAAACACCGCCGACTACCAACTTCGTGGTGGCTCTGAGAATTTCTTGACAGAAAAATCCAATACCCAACATTTTGCTGCTCGCGATCTGCTCTCGAATATGCTAACCACTAGACCAACGAGGCAGTTCATTTATTCGCTGTTGCTGTTTTCAGGGAGGCGCTGCTCGAGAACTGTCGGACGTACATGGAGCGGACCCATGGCGGCACCCGCGCTCTCACCACCGAGCTCAAGTACCTGAATCTCGACCCCAACTCCTTCCAGCACCTGCCTGAGGAGGACGACGGAGACGAGAACGATATCTATTACGGCATCGAGAAAGGTAGGTCTTGTTTATAACTAGAGCTATTCTCGTAAAGTATGGTTTAGGAACACATAGGGGACAAATTTGCAAACAATCATTTTTATATAGATTTTTTGGCCCAGAAACCTTCGCGGGCATGTGTCCAACCATACCCCAAAGTTTCATCATAATCGGATGAATAGTTTAGCAGTGCATAGAGTATATACAGAGGAATATTAATTTTTGATTATAATTGTTTGAATATAATTTATCGTTGTTATGACGGGCCGAGGCGAAACTCGCGAGTGCTGGCGCCGATTGCTTTATTTGTCTTCATACATAGAATTTGCGATTTGAATTTCGAGCTGTCCTTTTAGTATTTGTGTATGTATATTTTTAAGTGCTCTTTTTTATTTTGTTATTCTTTTCTTTTACCTAATTAATTAGTGTAAGTGGCCTGCGCGCCGTTCTAATTAATTTAAATTAATAAATAAATATCTATCCGAATTAACACCAGTATTAGGGTTACTTTTAGAGGATATGGATGTATTCATCAAAGAAACAAATTAACTTACGAGATATAATAGACCAAGTTAATACTATGCAGTTGCTCAACAGTAACTTTTTCAGTATCTATGTGTTACATGGTACGACCGAGTTGTACCGATTTGGATATTTTAGTATTCATCCCATAGTTGAATACTTATAGTTAGAAATTTCTTTGAGCATAAAGACAGTCCTAATTTCGCTTAATGGTGTATATTACATAAACAGTTGATTTGTTGTATTAGAAATGAAATTAATTTTAATTAATTTAAATTTTAAAACAAATTTCTTCTAAAACAGGCTATGAACACTTAGTGGAATTCGAGGAACCGGAACCAGAAGATGTAATGTGTGACCCAATTATGACAGATTATTCAGAATCTACTGATACAATCACCAGCAATGAAGAGCTGTTCACGATTATACCGAAACGAAAGAAAAAGAAAAACAAACAGCTTCAAGTATCCTCAGAGGAGGAAGTCGATCCTTTAAGTCTTGTTTGTGACACATTGAGTGACAAAAAGGAGGGATCACAAACCAAGGAGAGAAGTAAACACAAAAATAAAGAAAGAAGTAAAAGCAAGACCAAAATAGACCATACAAAAGATCATGATGAAAATAATGGGATACCTATAGAAACCATTAAAGAGATACAAAAGAAGGTAAAGAAAAAAGAGAGGAAGGAGCGTAAAAAGAAGGACAAATTGAATGTGTGTAACATCAAAATAAAAGATCAGAATTTTCAGTCTTCAACCAGTTTATCTAGGCTTGTTGGCATGAAAATTGCAAGTAACGTCGGTGAGACAGAAAGGCGAACTGTTATCTCAAATGTCAATAATAACGCATGCACTACCGATAGTGACTACGATAGTCAAGGAAAATCATCTATTAGTTCTGAATATAATGAACACGCTCTTAATGATGCTTTAACGGAAGCAATTCAATCAATGGACGACACGAAATTGCCTCAGAAAATATTAGATTATTCACAAAGAACTAGTTTACCTCCGTTTTCTAACACACCTGCTGTAGTTAATTCTGATAAAGAAGATGTAAAGAAAAATATACAAAGGCTAATTGAATTTAGGCGACATAATGTATTTAACGATAATTCAATAATTCGGCATTCACCTGCAAATCACAGCCCAAAATATAGTATAGACAATGATATCTTAAAAAGTAAAAATTTGCCCAATAACATACATTCCCCTGTTATTGGTCCCAAAGTAGCAAATTATTTCGATGCACGTCATACGCCCGTAAATATGCCAGTAAAACGTCATACGATTGTAAAAAATGAATCATGTAACAGTTTGACCAGTGATAAGGAAGGAACATTTAGCAGTGAAAAGAAATCCTTAAATCTATCCCTTCAAACGAGTAAAGATAGACAGAGTATCTCAGCCAATGAGAAATCAACGAAGAAAAGACAACCGAGAGTATTGAAACCTAAACAACCATCACAAATGATAAAACATAGTGTAAACAAGTTTGCTGAAACCTCAAGTCAAAAACAATATCAAGAATTTTTACTACAGAGAAAATATGAAACTACACAAAACCAAATACATAGATCCGAGTCTCTAGGTGAAGTACAGTTTCAGGAATTCCTTAAGAAGCGGTATCTAGAATCCAATGAGCTACCTGTACAAACATCTAGAGCTCAAGATCTTCCTTCTCAACTACCTTCTCAACAAATTAACACAAATGTTACATCCAGTCAAATACAATTTCACAATTTTTTAAAAGATTTACAAGAGACTATAAATGCTGGAGCCACTAACGAAATGCAAAATTCAAATTCTTTACCCTGGCATGACAAGGCTGCTTCTAAGAAAATAATCCAGACAAAGAAAGTTGAAAATGCTGGTAACACTTATGCAAGATTGAATTATATGCACAAGTACAAACAATGTGAAAGTAAGCTCAAATTAGCAAATAACCCAACCATCCAAAATAAATCTTTAGTGAATGTTACTGCAGAGCAAATTCGACACATAAAGGATATTGATGTTGAAAAAGTATCCCACTTGCAATCAACAGGTGAAATAGTATTATCAAAAATTGATAAATCTAAAGACAAATGTTCAGTTGAAAAGGCTAAAGTTCTAGTACAGAATATAGAAAATATTAGTGGCTGTTTAACTTCCACGTATAACGTTTTAAATAAAACGGTTTTATCAAATATTTCACCATCAGATAAAAAGATTACTGACTGTAGAGAACCGGAAAAAAATGAAACTAAAGCAATTAAACAATGTGATATGCCTACAACTAAAACTCCTCCTACATCGTTGCTATCTGAGAAAGATCAATTCGATTTATTGTTATTACTTAGACAACAGAATAAAATGAACCCGCCTAAGATACCAGCAAAGACTGAACTTCCAAATAATCCAAGTGGTATGTTAATAAATAATAGCGCTTCTCACAGCGTAACTGCAGGAAAACAATGTTTAGATCTTCAAAATAAAATACCAATATTAGAAGAAGCAATGAATTCAACATCATGTCCAACGACTGTAATAAAAGTTACAAATAACAAGTCACTGAATAATGGATCTGAACCAAAAAAGAATCGTGCTAAAAGTTCTAAACAAAAAGTTAAGACTGAATCAGACTGGAAAAGCGTAATGGATGATCTTTTGGCACATAAAACTCCAAGTATGGTAGGGCCAAATGCTCTCGACATAGTACTTAAGAAAGATTCATTTGAAAAAAGGTCTTCGGAGAATGTAAACAACCCGAATTGTAAAACTGTTATTACCAGTTGTATAAACACAACCAATATCATGATCAATGACAATATTGCAAAACATTGTACGCAGAATTTAAATATTGAAGCTTCAACAAGCAGAGACAGTTTATTCAATTTGCAACCAGCACACTCAGTGGATTTGAAACGAGAGCATGATAGAGTACAATCTATCAATAAAATCAGTTCCGTTGCAAAAGAAAAAAAGGGGCCAATACATATCCAAAATAAGCATTTTCCTAGTGTGATTCAAAATAGTTATGACCCATTCATATCAGGCATTCCTAATTCTGACTACGATTTATTAGAAGAGTTAATGGATGATGATTTGCGTCAGGAAATTGGAGAGTTATCATCTGATGAAGAAACGTATCGTACGCCCAGTTTAAGTACTTCTAAAACGAAAAATAACCTTAATAGAAAAGAATCTAATCCTACGAACACTAAAGTAAACGCTGTTGCCACTGGAAACCCTTTTAATTTTAGTGCAATATCTAGTTCTGATTCTATGAAAAAGACGTACAATACCAATTATTCTAATCTCAAAAAAGATTTGACTTTAAAAAATAATAGTCTTCCTAAAACTATAAGTATGAAGGACTTGGATTCTAAAAATTGTCCTTATTTAAAGCCTCAGATAATTTCTAATAAACTTATTGCCAGCACAACGCTTGTTAAGAAATCACCTCTTAGTGGAAAAGTGTCTAAAAATATTTCTGGTATAACGATTGCACCTAACACTACTAAATTATGTGTAGATAACGTTTCTCACGTTAAGAAGAATCCTCATGTAACAATATCTAAAACGAAGAGCCAGAATTCGAATAAAATGTGTGTCAATATTTGTGGTGATCGTAACCTATCGAAGAAAGCGGATAATACCAAAGTTATAAATAACGTTCCTAAAGTCCAAAACGTGCTGGATCCTGCGCAAATAGTTCTAACAGTGCCCCAAAGAAATACTCAAGCACATAATGTAATGCTTATTGGCAGTACTGATTTAATTTACGATCCATTTACTACAATACACATGAATCAGTCGACGAAATCTGGGAACTTCTCTGATGTAAACAGAAATACTTACGTTGCGGTTAACCAAGCGCCAGTGAATGTAGCATTATTGCACACGACGCCAATTGTTGGCCCTGTTTTGAGTCCTCTAGTTATTGAAAGTTCTGTTACTTTGCCTGTGATTCAAAAAGTTGCACCAAATATTTCCACAAATTTAACATCACTCAGCTCTAAAAAACCTGACACTAGTCAGATTTGTAAAAATTTTCAGCATTTGAATAAAATAAAAACTGCAACCATTCAGTCAAAAATATCAAATGAGGGACATGACAAAATTGGTCAACCCAATAAGGATGATTACGAAGCTTTTACATTGAAAGCTACCGCCAGTAGATCGACAACAGTAGATTCTGTTAAGTCGACATCGACATTAAATTCCAAGAAGCATGACATAATCGCTGAAGTTACTGACTCTTATAATAAAAAGCCAAGTGTTAAAGAAAGTTACGCAGAATCAGCCATGGTTCCCCATTTTGATTCCGTTGTGTCGAAATCGATATCAAATTCTAAGAAACGTGACATAATAGCCGAAGTTAATAAAAAGCCAAGTTTTAAAGAAATTTATCCAGAATCAACCAGGGTTCCCCAATTAGATTCTTTTGTGTCGACATCGATATCAAATTCTAAGAAAGGTGACATAATAGCCGAAGTTACTGACTCTTACAATAACAAGCCAAGTGTTGAACAAATTTACCCAAAATCAGCCGAGATTGCCCATTTAGATACTGAAAGTAAATTTCAAGACGATAAAAAAGCCGAAGTAAATGTTACGCCAAATGTTAAAGTAGGTTACCCAGAATCAGCCAACGTTACCGAATTAGATTCTGTTATGTCAACATCGATATCAAATTCCAAGAAGCGTGACATAATAGCTGAAGTTACTGACTCTTATAATGAAAAGCCAAGTGTTAAACAAAGTGATCCAGAATCAGCCAAGGTTTCCCATTTAGATACTGAAAGTGAATTTCAAGAAGATAAAAATGCCGAAGTAAATGTTACGCCAAATGTTAAAGAGAGTTACCCAGAATCAGTCAAAGTTTCCGAATTAGATTCTGTTATGTCGATATCGATATCAAATTCTAAGAAGCTTGACATAATAGCCGAAGTTACTGTCTCTTATAATAAAAAGCCAAGTGTTACACAAAATTACCCAGAACCAACGAAGGTTTTCCATTTAGATACTGAAAGTAAATTTCAAAAAGATAAAAAAGCTGAAGTAAATGTTACGCCAAATGTTAAAGAAAGTTACCCAGAATCAGCCAAGGTTCCCGAATCAGATTTTGTTATGTCGACATCGATATCAAATTCTAAGAGGCGTGACATAACAGCTGAAGTTACTGACTCTTATAATGAAAAGCCAAGTGTTAAACAAAGTGATCTAGAATCAGCCAAGGTTTCCCATTTAAATACTGAAAGTAAATTTCAAGAAGATACAAAATCCGAAGTAAATATTAAGCCAGATATTAAGGAAAGTTACCCAGAATCAGCCAAGGTTTCCCATTTAAATAATGAAAGAAAATTTCAAGACGATAAAAAAGTTCTCATTAATATATCTGATACAACTACATCGGTAGATAAGATGCTCTCCTTTGATAACAAAACTGATATATTAACGGATCAAGAAAGGTTAAAAAATAAACGTTTCTTAATATTAAATAGATTAGAAAACTTAAAGAATACTCATCATGAGAAACCCATTGCCCTTCCTTATGCTTCAATTAAATCGTCTACTAACTTAAAGCAAGACAACAAAAAACAAGAAATCACAGATAAGGAGAAAAGTAAAGGTGTTCTTAGAACAAGGCGAAAAATTCCAGTTAAAACAGAGTCGGGTCAGAAACAAGGCGTTCGATTTTCAAAAAGAAATCGCGATAGTCGTAGTCTATTAAGACTTACCGCTCTCAAGGACGTACCGGTCACTGTCCAAGAAAGCAAAAAAGTTGAAGCTATGCAAAACTCCGAAGAAAACAAATATTTGTCGAAAGACACAAATGTATCTAATATTCAGAAGAATATAAGCAGTACCGAATCAGCTAATTTTGACGTTAATCATTCTGCTGTAAAAAGTAAAAGTGAACGTAATAAACGAAATATCGAATTTGCAAAGCCAATCAATGAAATTCATCATGGACAAAATTGCAAGGAAAATATTGAAGGGGAAAACGAAATTGCTAAATTGATTAATAATGATATTGTTGCTGTGAAATTAAATGAAAATGACAACCATTCCAAATCAGTGGCAACTCAAACTGCCGGTGTAGTAAAAAAGATTCGTCAAAAAAAAGAAACATCTAAAGAAAATAATGATACGTCCCATTTGCCGATCCGTGCTACGTGTTCATCTAACGAAAGTACTCCGGAAGTGCCAATTGGTGTTAGCAAAGAAAATAATAAATATGTATTGCAAAATCTGGTAGGCCAGCAAAATGACGTTACTGCTAAATTAATGTCACAAAATAAAAAAACTCACGAAGATAAAATGGCGAAAATATCAAATGATAGTTCCAGCACAGAAAAAATTATGAATGATTCTATTGAAATGAAGTGGGTTGATATAGAAGAATTTATTAAACCAGTTGTGATTAAAAGTCCAACTATAAAATCAGACGAATTCTGTAAAAACATTGATGACAATAATACGACGCATGATCAAAAAAATTCTACTGTAATATTAATCAACAAAACAGATGAAACGTGTGAAGATAAGATTTCTTTGGTTGGTGACCATAATACGACGGTTGATCAAAAAACGTGTCTAATGACTCAAAATTTTACAGTTAAAAAATCAGATGAATTGTGCAAAGATAAGATTTCTTTAGTCAGTGACAACAATACAACGCATGATGAACTAATTTCTCAAAATTGTACAGTTAAAAAATCAGAAGAGTTGTGTAAAGATAGTATTTCTTTTGTTAGTGACAAAAAAGTGACGTATGATAAAAAAGAGTCACCTGTAACATCCCAAAACTCTACCATTAAAAAATCAAATGAATTATGTAAAAGTAAAATTTCTTTGATTGGTGACAATAATATGAAACTTGATCAAAATTGTATAATGAAAAAATCTGATGAGAAAAGTGGAGCTAAGATATCTCGAGTTAGTGACAATAATACGACGCAGGCTCAAAAAGCACAAAGTTGTGTGATGAAAAAATCTGATGAATTGGATAAAGATAAAAAAACTTCGTTTGGCAAAACCGTTAAGCCACACGAACATGAAGTACCGTGCCCAATTTCCCAAAGTATAAGTGTTAATGATGATGACAAGAAATCAAAAGTACAGCAAAAACCAATTGCTGCAACTAACGTTAATACAACAAAAGTAGTTCAAGAAATTCCTGGCACAAAGAAAGTAGATAGTACAGGGATAGAAAGAGGACAAGCTAATAACAGCAATAGAACGGCAAAAAATGGTAACAACACACACCCAAACAGAAAACTTTTCAAAGATGTACGTAATGAGAAAGCATCTATAAATTTAGGAAATGAACCATGTAAATCTAAGAATTTTGACTTATTGGATGCTCAAATTACGTACGATGAATTACCTAATGCCTGTAACGGCCCAGATAAAAGGTGCGTCCGAATTAAACTTCCAAATGGTAATACTTTTAAAGCAACGATATCCGGAAAATCACAAGTTAGCATTGATTCTATATTTGCTGATCCAACAGTGAAATCTTTGTTGTGGCAAAATATTAACAATAACTCAAAGTGTACTTTGAATGTCACACAATCTATCATCTCTTCACAAAATAAAAAAGGACCACTGATTTGTAAAACTAAAGTTAAGAACATAGTTTATCCACAGGCAAAAGAGGCAGAGACAATTAACTTAATTAGCGACGATGAAGAAGATACATGCTCTCAAATTTTCAAGACAGAATTTGGTAACTACAACGTTACATCGTTGGATCCAAGTACTTATCTGAAACATCAAAAAAAGTTATCTCAGAAATCTGTTGTACTTTTAGAAAGATGTAATGCTCTCCAAGATACAGTGAGATGTGATGTTCCAATACTTCAATCAGACGAACTAGATAAAGACAGTATAACAAGCGAAAAATCATTATCTGCTCAAGGAATTGTAACAGATTATATAGAAATAGATGATTCGTCGAATGACAGTATCTCTGTAATATCAGTAACAAACACAAATAAAAATAATATAATAACTCGTAGTGAAAAAGTTGATGAACTTAAAAATTTGTTACTAAAAGATCTCGGTGTAGAAGTTAACAACGATATCATCCCAAAAGATAAGGAACTTAAAAATTTACTACTAAAAGATCTCGGTGTAGAAGTTAACAACGATATGATCCCAAAAGATAAGCTAAATATAACACAAGAAATTATTGAAAATGTTGATAAAATTATAAATAGCAATGAAGTTCAAATAGAATCGCTCAATATATTAAATGAAATTACGAAAAACGTTCAAGTTATTCATGATGACACTGATATTCAAACCGAAACCCCAATTATAATAAATGAAACCAATAAAAATATTGAAGAAGTTAATAAAAGAACTGACATTTTAACCGAATCGTTTAATATAACAAATGAAATTCAAAAAAATATTGAAGAACATATATTGATAGAAGATGAAGAAGATACACCAGTTGGACACATAGAAAATAACTCAAAACAATTTATTTTGAAATTAAATAAATGTGATGACTTGATTGAACAATTGAAAATTAAAAAACGACAATGTTTTGTCAGTTTGATAAGATGCGATAACGTTTTACAAGATTACAAAAGGAAAATCAACTTATCTAGTGATAGTAAAGTTAATGAAGAATCAATGGATAGCGTTCTATGCTTACAAAATGATATCGTAATAGCTGAAACAACATTAAAACGTTGTGATTCTGAATCAATTTTAAATGATTTAGATACTAACACTGATGATTTTTCATCATCAAAAAATAATGACGAACTCTCTGATCCAATGTCGCCATCACTGATTGATAACTTTGAAATTCCAGTAAACCTGTCCGAAAACCTTATAAATAGTTCTGATATTTTTGTATCCACTAATGTATGTGATGCCGATTGGTTTATGACAAAATCGTTTTTAAGTAAATGCAGCAGTTTCGATAATTGTAATCGAGAGAGAGATGAGGATAGCTTAACAGATTGCGACAGTGACCTCGATGCTAGTTTGTCAACGAGTGAAAGTTTTCAAGTACCTAGTCTTATCAAAATCATTATTCACTTACTTGCAAACGATTCTAACATAGTTGAGAGACTTGTTAATAAAGATTTAAAATCAGAATATAAACAAAACACAAATTCTTCACCGTTAAAAAGAAAAGCAAATGAGATTGTAGAAATAAGACAACAAAATAAAATTTCAAAGATGGACAATAATATTGATTGGGGAAATGTATATCAATCAAGGCAAAACAAGCATAGCATAGAAACTAACAACACGCGCACACACACGCATTGTGCTTTAAAGAAGAAGTGTAATGAGGTTTTTGAATTTGATAGAGAAATTAAAGGATCTTTAAGTCAATCCAGTGAAGTAAAAGATGACCCTCAAAACTATATTGTACCTATGCCGTATCAACATGTTGCTTCATTATTGCAGATAGCAATAAGAAAGTTTCAAATACCCTGTGAAATTAAAGAAAATCTAACACAAGTTGAAGATATCGCCAGTAAATCAAACCCTATAATGCAAACCACATCAATAGATAAAAATAAAGACTCTTCTTTTGGTAAGGAAAATAATGCAGCAGTTGATATGGACTTAAAAGTTAATGTATGCGATGAAAGTAATTTAAGGAGTCATAAAACTTTATCGGAAGGCGTACAATCTTTACAACTAAAAGCATCTTGCCTTTTCGATGGTCACTCTTTAATGGATGAGAACATAAGTAATGCGAGAGATAGCCCACAAACTATTAATTGTACTGAGCCACAAGACGTTTGTAGAAACTTAGTCGTATCACAAGATGATGTCACGCAAGACTCGGCTGTTATAGATAGCAAATATAATACAGAACCTTGTTTAATATCAACAAACACTGAATCTTTGTCACAATCAAAAACGGTCTTAAAATCAGATTTAAACATGGTGAAAAATTTTGAAAATGACTTGATGGTTGATGTAGAAATTAAGGAGAACGACACTTGTATTATCAGTGACATTCAAAATTCACACCAAACAACAGAAACAGAGAAAGAACATGATTTATTTGATAATACAGAAACGGAAATATATAATTTGCAAACAGACTTATTAACTGTGAAACTACCAAAAGGTGGACAAAGAATTGACGATGATGTTGAAAATACTAAAACAGTTGATTTGGATGACTTAGAATGTTCAGTAATGACACAGAATACAAAATTACTAGAAACAGGATCTGATTTGCAATCAGCATTAGATATCTGCGATGTAAATAGAACCTTGAAAGGACCTAATTATAGCCTAGATCTTAGAACTAGCGAAGATGAAGCAATTACCTTTTTGAATAACTCTGGTGTTACAGAAAATGTAACTGTCGATACTGTTATGTCTCAAACAAAATCTGAATCAAAATTAGATATGGTTCATGCATTAATATTGAATAAGAATCAGAACCCGTGTACTGAAAACGACAATGTAAATTCTGTAGTGACGCATACGGACAACTTTCATTTAGATTTACTCTCTTCAGATTTACCACCAGTTCTCGAGACAAATGAAGTTTTAAAACAGACTAAACAAGGTGTCGTATTTGATAGTAGCATGAACGAAGATAAAAAATTTTACTCCGTTGATAAAAAGATTCAGATACCGACAGCGGTTGACGATGCTTCAGAAGAACAAAAAGCAGATAATAATCATGCAGCATTTATAATAAATAACAATACTAACTCTGAAAACCAAGAAAACAAGAAGCTAGATGTTATTCCCAAAAATGATACAAAACCAATAACACTGATACAACCAGTAAAACTATGCAATTCAAATTTTGGTTTTGAAAGGGATATAGTGTTGGATACATCAATTACAGACATTGAACAGAACCAAAATAAAATACATGCCGAACACCAGTTACAAGGGCATTCAGAATTCAATACCAATTTGGCGCAAGATACTAAGTTACTAGATAATCCGGAATTATTCATAAATTCACAGTTTAAGGACGAAACTTCACATGAAGTCAACGTAAATTTGACTGAAGATTTGAAAACTTTTACACAAACTCTAGAAATGCCAGCATTATTGCTTCAAAAATTAGACTTTAAAATAGACTATGAAAAATTTCCGACATGTTCTTTGAAAGAATTGGATGAAGACATACACGTTAATAATTCTGAAAGCAGAGAAAACGATACGTACACTGATAAAAACCATACAATACTTGTAACATCAAAACTATCTGAAAGTAACGCTATTTACAATGACATTTTAGATACCAATACTTGCATAAGCAAGAAAAATGATACTATAAATGAAAACGGGTCTTCGATTAACTCCGAAACTATACACATAAATGATTTTAAAATGAAAGAAAAGGATACATATAATGATAACAAATTAGATGTACCGATAACATTGCCAGGTCAAAAATCACTTGACAAATCACAAATTGACGGTGAAATCCTAAAAAGAGACATGATGAATGTTGTGATTGATAATCAAAATAAAAGAAATGTAGAGACGATTAAATTTCCTGAAAATAAGTTAAAAATTGATGCGGAAGTCGTAAAAAGAGATACAAACTCTGACGTTGACGTCATCACTAGTAATGAAATACATCCAGAAATGATAAGTCCCGAAAAATTATGTAAATTGATAAAGGTAGATAAAATTAAAGAAGAAATTTTCAATTCTTTAACCGATGAAACTAATTTTGAAAGTGTATCAACTGTAACTGAAGCCACGTCACTAATACAACCTATATTAAACACACAAGAACGTTTAGAATTTGATAATAAACATAACCTCGATTTAGTTGACCCTACACAAGAAACAGATTATAGAATATTAGACATTATTGATAAGGAAGAAAATAACTTGTATATTAAACTTGATAGAAAGATTTCAAACCCTCATATGAAATGCGATTTAAATATGGGCAACACGACAGCGTCATATGACTTAAATCCCCTTATAACTATGGAAAAAACTAATACAAATTCATCGGAAAATCAGAATCTTAGCATTTGTGATCGTAATGGAGCTGTTACACTTTTAGAGGATTTAAAAAATGAAACTACGCAGAGCAAAACATCTTGTAAGAAATACTTGGACGATTGTTTTCTGGAAAAAACCGAATGCGTTAGTAGTAAAAAAGCCACAAATGAGCATTCTAAAGTAGAACAAAATTTTAATTGTAACGTTTTGTCGAATGACCTTCAATTAACAACTGAAGTTACAAATTTCCAAATAAATGATAGTGATGATATTATTGGAATTAAGAAAAATGGAACTGTTCTAAAAAAAGACATTACTTCTTTATCCAATGAATCCACGACGCCCGGTTTGAACAATATCAATGAAAATAACGAAGCAGAAAAGGAGGTAAAAACTGTACACATCGCCAATCTGGTTTCTGTTAGTACGTGCAGTGTTTTACAGACACATCAAGATGTAATTGAAAATTCTGACTGTAATGCAAATAATAAGACAATTTTAACCAAGAAGTTCAGTGAAAACGAAACTACTGATAAAGTAAAGGCAAGTTCATCTTATGATAATAAGTTGCAAAAAAATATAACGCTCGTATATAAAGGTGATTCTAACGTTATATTAAAGGGTTCTATTTACGAAGATCCAGTAGTTGGAACCTGTTATGTGTTCCCCGTAATAAATAGAACGTTGTCAACAGATGAAAATAATCACAGCAATGTTTGTGATGATAAAACAATTAATGTCATAAAAGGTTTGAATAGTCATGTTTCTGAAGATTGTAATAAACTTGAGACCTCGGAAGATGTGCAACCGGTTGAAAATTTTAATGTGTTACTACCAAAAGTAACGTATTCAAGACAAAGATTTAAAACTAATGATATTATGAATATGGGCGATAAGACAAACAGAAAGAACTTAAAACGTAAACTCAGTTGTTCTGATAATAAATTACACGCAAAACGATATAGAAAAGGGAAAAATATTGACCACCCAAAATTTTCTGTAGTATCAGTGCTTGAGTCTGCGTATAGTAAAGAGTATAAACGTCTTTTAGATTATTGTACCTCTATAAAATTTTCATATTCACGACCATTTCATAAAGAATATATTGACGTCCCTGGTATTCTGGAAGGCTGGCCTATTAAAGAAACTGACATGAATGTGCCAGAAAACACGGATTTTGAAAATACCCTTTTCTCAGAAGAAAAGTTTGAAAACAAAGCTCCATTCGATCCTTTACAACAAACGCTAGCAGAAGAAATATCTCAATGCACTCAAGACCAATTTATTAGCTGTGATATTAATGAAACTAATTTTAATATGGGTTTTGGTGAGCGGTCCGACAGAGTCATACAAATATTGGAAGATGAAAATAATATTTCAGAAGTTTCGGCTGCGACTCTGTCGGACGTAAAACAATCTCAGCCGTTTTTAACGTCGGAGGATTCCGTAAATAGTGACAAAAATCAAATATCTTGTAAAAATCAGAGAGAAATTCTAAAACGTTCTATCACCTGCATTCAACTCAGAGATAAGGTGCGTTCATTTTTCAAAAGGACAACAGCGGAATTAAATTACCATTGGCTTATGGACACCATGCAAAACAAATATAAAAATTCGTCTCATAATAATATATTTCTTAAAAGTGGTTTTCCGTATGATCTTATAAATTCAGATTTTATTGAACCCCCTCCAGTTGAAGCAATAGTACAAGTTGTTCAGTTAGGTCAGTTACCAGTAAGTGCAGCAGCACAGAATCCTGTGACGTGCGATCCGCGAGTAACTCAAGTGACAGACGCTAGCCCACAGTGTTCAATAGAAAATAGCCCACACGATGACTCGCAGTCGCCCATCAAGACTGAGTATACTGAATTAACTACAGCAGACCTTAGTTTGCCTATAGTTCAGGATTATGATCGACATATGGAGTCACAAGAAAATTCAAAAGTGCCAAATAATCATCACGAAGACATTCCAGTGGAAACTGAGATAACGTCAATAGTTAAAACAGAAATTACGGTAGAATTATCGCCATTAAAAGAAGAACCTATCGATTATAACGATAGCGATGATTTGCAATCATTAGTAAGTAAACATATTAACAACGTTGACTATTCATTTGATTCAAATGACAATAGTATACTAGAACCACAATCAAATACAGATATTTCTTATGAATCATCAGAAAATCATGAGGCTGATTTCTCACCTCAGGATAATCAACAGAACTGTTCAGAAAAAACTGACCAAATCGCTCACGCTATGAATGCTGCTGGTATAACAACTACACCTGAAACAAATATTAATACAGGAGCGCATTCTGTAGCTCAAAATAACTGTCAAGAGGGACCTCCTTCCCCAAATAACTATTCAAAGACTCCTATAAATGCGATGACATTGCAACAAGCACTTGCTCAAATATTGCCACCGCCATTGAATCAGACTAATGCTCATGAAAACAACCAAACAAATACGAACTCCTCGGTAACTCAGCAGGTCCTGCATATTGTTCAAGGCAAAAATGCAAATGCTAATCAAATAACTTTAGTAGATAACTCGTCGAATTCTGTCATCAGCAACTCGAATACGCCCGTGCTACATATAGTACAAAACAAAGGAGCTAGCACTAATTCATCTCCCAATACGAATTCTGGACTGCATACAAACGCGTACAGTGGACTGTCTTTAGTTGACGCTGGTATACAACAAGGAAGTAATCAGCTTCTTCATATTGTTAACACTGGAAACCAAAAGAATAATAGCACAGGGCAGTTGCTTAAAAGAGTGAACCTTTTGACGAATCTCACTAATGTTCAAGGATCTAATGAACAAAAGATGGTACAATTTGTTTGTAAATCTGCAGACGGAAAGTCCATCCACTTGAATGCCCCACATCAAAGAAGTATGGTTTTGAGGTTACAACCAATTGAGTCGCCAAATATTCAACCCAACAATACAAAAGCAGCAGAATGTCAAGATAATACAAATTCCTGTCCCACGTCCAACAATAATACAACATCGAATAAAGAATCAAATAATGCACAGCATGAAATAAAATCTCGATCGGTGTATGAAGAAAACTACGCAAAATTTATACAAAATTCTTCAAACAAACCTGTAGAAAAATCGACTAGTTTGCCAAAATTTGGTCAAGCGTTTGGCAAACAGGTATTTCAGGATGAGAACCAGAAGGGGCACGACATCAGTGCTAACAATTCTAATCTGTCGTCCATTAATTCCAATTCTGTAAGCTCTGAATGTCAGCCCAATGACAATTCGGTCAACCTAGATCATATCGAACAAATGAACAGCCCACCATTGTTGCTGAGGAAGTCTCAATCACAGCCTGCTCAGTCGCAGCCATCGCAGCCAAATTTAGTCCAACAAATTAAACAAACCATTGCCCCTATGAATATACAAACAATGCACGGAGGCGTTATCTACACGAGACAAATACCCGTCAACATCGGAGGCGGGCAGACGATCAACTTAATAACGGTGCCTAGTACGGAACTGATGGACGAGGCTAACCAAAAGCAAAAAGGTGATGTTAAATTCGTCAGTCAAAATGAACTAGACTCGCCGATCATAAAAATCGTGCCGCAGAATCAAAGCACGCCAAACGCTGAAGGCGCGCACGACGACCCTAATAACCACTCGGGGATGCCCAACGAGAACGCTCAAAATACAGCTCAACATCAACCTGTCTTAACGCAAATGCGAATAAAATTGCCGATGCTCAGTAAAACTCCTCAAATGGTGTCCGGCGCCCGAGTCGTGCGACCGTCGTTCTTCCAAATACAGCGCAATGTCATCGGCGGGGCGAATCAACACGTGTATCAGCAGCTGGTTCTGACGGCAGCGCCGCCGCTCGGCCAACACACGATTCGGCTGCCGCAAGCCCAGGCGAACAGGCAGACCACCAAAACAACTGCAGACGGTCAGTCTACTTCGGAACCTCAAATGAGTTCTTCGACACTCGAACAACTCCGAGAATTCGACATGGTTTTGGAACAAGTAAAGGAAAGAAGTACCGTTCAACCGAATTCAAATTCAAATAATACCTTCACTAAATTGCTCACCCCGACGACGGAGACGGGCGAAGGCACATCCGTCACCTCGACGGTGACCGAGTCCACGCAGCAAGTGCTGTATTCGATCGGATCCCACCAATCGTTAAACGTGGCATATATCAACAGGAAAACGGTTGCCGCGACGCCGACTACGTCGACGTTCGTTCGATCGCCTGATTCGTCCGGAATCATAGACGCACCTTCTTCGTCGCACGTACAAATTCCACACACCGTCACTAGGGAATCGACATTAAACGACGCGTCGGCCCAACCGAGCCAGCCGAAAGCGGCGAAAGTAGGATCCAAATCCAAATCGAGACCGAAATCTTCGCATCCGCCGAATTCCTTGAAAGTAAACACTCTGCCTCCGAAACCTACTCAGAAACCACTGGAAGACGAACAGACTACGCAACGAATACTTTACATATTGGCGGAGTACAAAGAGCAAGTGGAAAACTCTCCCGACAAAGATAAACCGGCGCCGCGAAGGAGGTCGAATCCACCGACGAGTTCATCGGGGTCATCGAAACGCAAAAAGAGCTCCAGCGGTTCCAGACGGTCGGGCGCTCGGGACATGAGTCCGGTGCACGGCGAGGACACGTGCCGCACCATGGGCTCCGAGGACAGCAGCTGCGGCACCTCCCAGGGCGACTGCAACGAGAGCTGCCTCGACAGCCACTCGCCCCAGGACAGCCCGCGCAAGGTCGCCAGGAAGCTGACCTTCGAACACGAGACCTCGCCCGTCGCCCAGCCCCGACCGCAGCCCCAGCGCAACGTCATCGTCGCCGACGGGCAGACGATCACGGTCGCGCGAGGAGCGGCCGGCAAGCCCGCCACCGCGGTGTTGATGCCCGCGAATTACATCCTGCCCGTGTCGATGGTCAAGGGGGGCCAGCAGATAGCGATAGTGACGAACCGCGGACCGAAGTTGCTGACCGTGGGCGGCGGCGAAGGGGGCGCCACGAACGCGCTGCTGTTGCAACGTCTCATCGGGCCGGCGGGGCTCAAGCCGGTGCTGACGCGGCCCGGGGTCCGGCACGTCCGCTTGCCGACGGCGGCGCTGCACAACCTTCAAGGTTTCAACTTCACGACCGCGACGAGCGTTCAGCCGCCGGACGGCAGGGCGTCGCCGGCGCCGGCGCCGACGCCTCCCGACCTGGTCGACACGAGAGCGGACAGTTCCCCGTGGACCGACCGAGAGGCGCACGACGTGAAGCCCGAGCGCGAGTCGAGTCCCGAGGACTCGGAACCGTGGAACCTACCCTCATCGGCCGACCGCCATGACTATACATACGAAGAAACTGTTCGCTCGGACGCCATGAACAGAACTGTGCTCGTGAGTATCTTTTTTTTATCTTTAATATCTTTTTTAATAATTATATTAATTATTCTGTATGCTTAGTCTCAGTTTGCACAGCTCGAAATCTTTACTAAATACTACTGATCGGAACACAATGACTTCAGAGTAAAATGGACCTAAACTCGTTTGTTTTAAGGTTTGAGTTCGCCAATACATTCAGCATTCGTTTACATCCAGCACTCCAAGCAGACATGTTGTAAATTAAATATTCGAAGTATTATTACTTTTTCAAAATAAGAGTCTGGGCTCATTCTGCATTACATATTAGTTTTTCGATACGTAGTATTTGGTAAAGTTTTGGAGGTGCGCAAACTCAGAATAACTATACTGTATTGTATTGTATTTATCGACGAAGTAGGCCCGCGCGATAACCGCATTCAATTATAAGCAATCTCGAACTTAGTAGATGAATTGTTTTTTGACGCACATTTTGAAACTTCAGGAAGCGATCCCCGATCGATACAGTCCCGATATGGAGGCGCAAAGGATATTTGATAAGATGTTCGACGTCGATTCCAAAAAGTCGTACATCGATTCGCACGACGATTCGTCGCGTTGCGCATACGATATAGACGCGTCAGACTGCGACGATAAAGTCTACCACCAGGTGATCGTATCGTAGTCGTGACGCCGACCCCCTCAGACTTAGAAAGCCTCTTAGTAGACATGCACGCCTCGATTTCTTTTAAGCTTTCCTTTCGTTCGGTGTTAGTTTGCCATAAAATATAGATGCGACATGCTTGCGTAATATCTAATACAGACGAATAAAATACATAACTATTAGTTTCCTTCTCTCGGACTTTCTCATTTAAAATGTAAGAATTATTGGCGACATGCTTCTAGCTTGCTTATCGTTTTTAAATTTTTTAAATATTAACAAAAGACTTTAATACTGTCGAAGGCGTATTAATTAAATAAAAGTAAACTCTCTATTGATTAATTTTTAATGTGAAGTTCAAAAAATTGTCGCTTCTATAATTTACTGTACGGCATCCTGCACTCGTAACGAGGAAAAACCATACCGTTTTTCAGTCCCATAAATGTCTTCCCAATCATTTAAATAGTCTCTGTACTTTAGATTTTTATCTTTTATTGTCTATGTTCTAATAAGAATATTTAAAAAAAAAAAAACGTTCTCGTTAACTAACGCTTATTTTAAAATTTTCTTCCGTCTCATACATTTTAGATTTTTCCTTTGATATAAAAACTACTTTAATTTTTGCATGTGGCAATGCCTCCTCGGTATTTTCCATAGTCAAGTATGGTCTGTATCATGGTGCATGTAACTCATCTTCATTCGACGAACGACATTTTGTTAGACTTTATATTTTCCAGTACTTTATATTCCTCCAAAATGTGCTGTTCTTTACATATTTTGCTCCTCAATCCACATGTATAGTGGGACCTGATTGTTTTGTAGTTTCCAATAGGAAAATTGTATTTTTTTGTTCACATGCTGTATGTAATTCTTCTTTGGTGTTGTATGATGAAATAAATAAAACCTAGCTTAAAACATGATTACTATTAAATAATTACAATGTTTATTGGTCGCTTATATGTTTTTCATTCATTATTATAAAATAAATAATAAATTAAAAGCATTTCCGTATAATTAAATAATATAAACATCTAAAAGCTTCGTAAGTAATGGCTTCTAGCAAACAAGATAATTCAAACCAGGGGAGTAGAGTAATGCATTTGCAATCAATGTTCAACAATTTAAGAAAAGATAAATTGTGGGTTAGGTTCAATTGCATCATAGGTGGTTAAAATCTAAAGTTAGACGGTGGTGACATAACTTTAACTGCCTTTTTTGCAACTGACCCTAAGGGCTCGCAGGTGTATTATAAGTGTATCCATTGAAAGCTTGACAGCTCTGTAGCAATTATAACCTGTATCCTAAAACCGGTCTATTATTTTTATTACTTTTCATGACACAGTGTAACTTTGTACAGGTGGTACACAAAAAGGACGGTACATCGCAACGTCACCACAGACTGACGCACGTGTCAGCGGCGGCGTTGAGGCATAAGTACGCCATATTGGAACATGAATTGAGACTGCAGGTATGTATTCTTATGCAGGCCTCGTACAACCCCCGGCACGTAAGTCGACTGTTGACCTTCAAGTGCGCGCAGCGTAGGACGAGTGAGCGGGACACAATACGATTGGAGAGCCAATCAGCGCTTACGAGGGATCTGCGAGAGCTAATCAGTGCTTACGAACGATCCCCACGCCCTCCCCGCGACCCCCTCACACCCCGGGATACCTCATTTTCGACTTCTGCGCAGTGAAGGGCAACGTTAGCCTTATTTGCCGTGACTTGTACAGGCCTTAGCCCTTAAGCCCATAGGCTTTAGTTGACGTCAAACAAACATTCGCCTCTGAATATAGGCGCAAGACGCGTTGCAATAGCATATTGTAGATAGCAGTGGGGCGGACAGAAGGGAGGCAGCCGGCACGAACTTGCGCGAGTTCGCTCTCGCACTTCAGCTCAGGGACGAATATTTGTTTGGCGTCAACTATACTGTTGCTAAAAGTATTGCCTTGGCCGCAAAATACCTTAATGCCTACCTTCCTACCTTAATGGCACAGAAGGCTCACTCCACACAGACAAATAAAAGCAACTCTTGATTGGACGCAATTAAGTGCAGTTTAGCTCGTAAAGCGATGACTGTCTAAACTTTATATTCACCCACAGAGCACCTCTCTTTCTATCGTCTAAGGCGAGGTCAGACAGTCCTGCCGTGGCTCTAAGAATTATTGCAGCGATGATATCTGTTTTTAGTGCATTTTCAGCAGGCATGCGCACTGTGGTGGACCGCTATCCTGTGTGGTTGAGCCTTAAACTTGTGATCTTCCAAAGGCACTCGTAGCTGATCTAAATGCGACTTAATATACTTTGATGTAGATTTTAAAAATCCCTTGAGAATCCTTTGTTCTCCGGAGTAAAAAGTAACTGTCTCCAGTAAGGCAAGCTATCTCTGGGGCAAATTTCGTCAAAACCAGATCGTACAGTCGTACAATCGGGTCGTCTATAGTTATAGTTTATTGTATAGCTATAGTAGCGTATAACCCACCAATCTGCAGCCCTCTCCCAACGGAGGAGTCACCATGTTTTTTATTTTGTTTGTATGATACTTACGTTTGACGACAGCCATGCCTGATGGAGAGCAATGATGAGGCCCAAGTTAGAACGCGCTTGCCTAGAAAATGCATGCCTATACATACACACTTGCCGTGAAGAAGTACTCGAGTCATACGCACTTTTAATTGATTGTGAGACGTCGGCCTCAGGGTGGTGGTGCGTTTTTGCAGAAATCCCTGTCGGAGGAGTGCTCGGACCTCGGCGTGGACTCGCCCTCCGCCTCGGAGCTGTTCCCCGAGGCGGAGCTGCTGTTCGCCGGCTCGCCCGCCCCCGACACCCACCACCATTCGCACACGCGTGAGACATACTTTGACATTTATTCTTTACTAGCATCTGCCCGCGGCTTCGCCCGCGTGAATTTCGGTTTTACACAAATCCCGAAGGAATCGTGGATTTCTGGTTCCCGTTCCCGCTCCTTTTTCAACCTTTATACTTCTTTCAAGGTAGTTTGCTATAGTGATCTACCTATAACTGTAGCTGTATATTTGGGTTTTTTTCAAAATCCCGCGGGAACTGTGGATTTCTAGGATAAAAAGTAGCCTATGTTTTAAGTCAGAGCATAATCTATCTTCATTCAAAATTTTAGCCAAATCGGTTAAATAGTTGCGACTTTGTAGAGTAACAAACATCCACACTTTCACATTTATAATATAACGATAGCGATGGCAGGTACAGGGTTCGATTCTCGGCAGAGTCTAAATAGGCTCAGGTTTAGTCCGATGGGAGTCCTGTTGTCCGGTACTGTCGCTACTTACAATTCTATAGGGTCTCGGCAAGCAATTATTCGCCTCTGAATATAACTGCAAGGCGCGTCGCAATTTAGGTATCAGTGGGCGGACAGAAAGGGACGGAGCTAGCGCGAGTTCGCTCTCGCAAGAAGCTCAGAGAGGAATATTTATTTGGCGAGACCTAAACTTGCATAACGTCGTCAAGGTTCATCTTTGATGGATGGTTTTTGTTGCAGCTCAGCCGACGATCCTCAACCAAAGCGGCATACCACAACCGGACATGGACGACCAGATAGCGACCGACGAGTTGCTCCAGAGAGACGTCCCCGAGGACCAGCAGGAGTTGGACGTGACCACCCTCGGCCTGGACGAAGGCATCGTGACAGTGAGCGAGGACGGGCAGGCCACTATAGCGCTGGACCAGGAGGAGTTTGCGAGATCGCACCCCAACACCACCTTCCATAGCGAGCCTACGGACGAAGGAGAGGTATATATGCTTATTCTGCAATCCCGAATCGTGGAAAATTTCGTGAATTTATTCATTATTATCATCATAATTACCGGCCCACTACAGGACACTGGTCTCCTCGCATTTACCTTCTCGGAAACCAAGTTTTTTTCGTATTTATCTTGATATTCGTCAATTATATTCTCTGACGAAATTCAGTCTGACAAGAAAGTATTCTTCGAACGGATAGTTTTTTCCCTGAATATGTCCTTGAAGTATTTCCCAGGACGCAGTTATCTGACGAAGCGATCAGAACACCTGCCTTGTGTATGCGAAGCAGGGTCCTGACCATAAAATCCCCGACCATAAAATCCCTGAAGTCTTCAGTCAAGTATATTATGAAAAATATGTACGTTCCAGGTTCAACCGTTCACAATAGCGGGCCTCAAAGGGCGTCACATAACGTCCACGATATTCCACGCCGGCCGCGCGCCCGCCACCGTGCTGGTGACGGCGCCGCAGACCTCCGTCATATCGCAGGCGCACCCCGCGCTGAACCACGTCAAGTACGCGCACATGGACCACATCAACTCCTCGCCCGCGACCCACACCCTCAACCTGTCCTCGGTGCTGGTCAAAGACGATGGACTCACCAAGTTCGATAACATACTCACAGACTCCAGGGAACTCCACCTCTCCAATACAGCCTCCGCGATCGTTCACTCCACTGGCAACGCTACCCAAGTTATAAGACGAGTCTGCTACGAAGAGGACAAACGCGACCCGAGGTACCTGATAGATGAACCCGATACCATAATCGCTGGTAATGACGCCAAAATGGTGGCCGAGGACAGTTCCAGAGATGCGACCTTGGAATCCATAACCGGGGATGTGGACGATGGTAACTCCTCGCCCGAAAGACACGCGGAATTGTTCTGGGAGTCGAATTCCGCGTCCGAGCGATCCGAGGGCAGGCGACCCTTGGACTTCAGCAGCGACAGCGAGAAGTGCTGCAAGAGTCCGTCGTACGACGAGACGAATTCGACGGACTCGAGCGGAGTTGGGACTCACATGAGACTCGATTCGGTGATCAAAAACGCGAGGGGGATCGAACGGAGCGCCAGCGCGGACGGATCTTCCGCGGACGATACCCATCCTCCGTTACGAACGTATCCACCCAAACGGATATACCATCCCGAGGTGGAACGGAGCATGACCGGGAAGACCCGGGCCGGTGAGAGGTCCCCCGACGGTCTGGAGGTCCGCCGCCGCGCGTCCGGGCGGGGGGTCGTGAAGCGGGGGTGCCACTGCTGCACGGGGTCGCCGGCTCCGCCCCGACCCAAGAAGTCGAGGCAGAGGAAACCCGCCATTGATTTTACTAATTAATTAATTAGAAAAGACGTATAGTGATTTTTTTTGGACCTTGACGTGGCGATAAACTATACTCATAACTATTGCCGCGCCAGACTGACGCCGATCTCTAGGTACATATGAGGTCTATTTAGTGTTTAAGTGATAATTAAAAATGGTTAATTGTTAAAATCGTTTTGTATATATAACTGATAAAATTAGCTATCGTTCGCGAGTATTTTCTTTTTGTTGAATTTTTAGCGCTAAGTTTAGTTAGGCTGTTCCTTTATTATCGTCATACTATTTTGTATTAGGTTTTGTAAACCGACACTGGGCAGTTCAAATCTTTTTTTTTACTTTTGACTTATAAGTACCTATTTCGTAATTGTATCCATAGCGAGATTTTTTTTTAATTTCAGAAGATGTTTTGTTTGTTAAATTTCGTGTAATATATCGATATACATAATATTGTATTAATTATATTGTATTCATTGTATAAAAAGAATGGTATTTCATAGGTTACCTTCGCGTTTCCGTTTAGATGATATAGGCCATACTCAAATGTGAATTTGTCCTAGATTTATAGATGTACGGTTAAATCTATAATATATCCCCTCTTAATAAATGCTAGACTGATAAAGTGATTTTTCCTTAGCGTATTGCCGTTAGCGACGCCGATGTTTTATATGTGCGTTTAATTTTTCGATACTGTGTACTATATATTATTAGATTTAATTACTATTGAAAAAGGCAACTTCCATGGGAACTGCACAAATCGGACGTCGGAATGACGTCGAGCTTTAAACTTTGGCGGTTTATTTTTCGAGATTACGTTTTGAGAGACAATCGGTGCCAAGACGCCGTTTTCAGTGCTTTTTGCGTTTATGACGCGACAACGCGTATAGAGTATAGTAGAAATTTATTAAGTTAGAGTGAATTTAATATCCAATTTATTAAGTGTGTAAATAACTATGTCCCCCAATTTCGCTCCGGGGACCGTCTAGTCACTATCGTACCGTTATAGACTTATGTAGATTCGACGCGGTATCAACGGGACATCCCCGAATTTTACGGCTATAAGCCGTACAAATACATACAGTATTATACCGCTTGTTGTATATAAACGTAGGCGTGGGGCGTGCGCTATACCCCCAATTTTTCGATGACAGATTTTTTCTCGTGGTACTTAAGTGTACTGATAATTGTATATAATAAAAGTGGGGAGAGTTAGTGAATTTTAGTGAGCTCGGTCGTTCTCAAAACGGTCTTATATTATAGTGAATTGTAAACAAGTACGTTTTGTGCGCTCGTAATCGAGTTGAATTCGGTATAAACCATAGTTCATGTTACTTCAAGTAGTGGTAAAACAGTGTTGTTAGGTAAAGTTCACAATACATACGTGTACACGCGCCTTTAGTTAGATCTTCTGATGGTTTTGCGACTACCCTCATATTCAGAAAACAGTTGACTGCTGGCTAAGTGAATATTTTGCAGTCGCCAATTTTGCTGTTTATCTAGTAAGTATCGTGACTAAATCTCACGAATCCTCCAAATCCAATATTAAAGCCTACTAGAATTTTATGGAACAAAAAACAGCTTTGCGACAGCGTTTGAGCAATTTTAAATGGATTTTAGTTACGCCTTCAAATAAGTCTTATAGTCTAAATCTGGAACGATTTGTCGCCACCTGTCGTCGTTTCAGACTTATCGTAAACGAGGATTTGTGTAATAAGCATTTGTCGTTTTGATGAGACTGAAAAGTGGCGAAAAATCTTTTCACGGATTTATGATGCCATATTATTTTGTAACCCAGTAGAGGTAGTTGTGAAGGTCCAACTAAAGGCGAACCGATTTTCAAATATCGGGACACGTTCTGCGTAAGTTTTTTTGAATACTCTAATTGTACACTTTTCTCTCGGAAAAGACAAAACTGTTTTTCTGCCATTATTCTTAAAAATAAGAATTCGATTTTTTTTTATAATAATTATTATAATCCCCGTAAGTATGTTGTTATTATTGTTCGATATTGTAGATCGGTTTAACTACGATATTAGCTGTCAAACTACAAGTATTGAGGGTTTGTTTTTGTTATTTTTCACTTAGAGGTTAAAAATTTATTAGCTGTAAATGACTTAATAATGTTTAGGAGGTTTCATTATATTATTTTATTTTTCTTTTCGTTCTTTCAATTTCACCCAAAATATGGTGTTTTTGTGATTGATGATTATTGTGTAAACATTATTTTTAAAAGTGCTACAAAAATGATCATTAATAAAAACTTATCTATTAAATAATTCTTTTATTTACACACTAACTGACATAATCACAATTTTATAAAGGGCCAACGCGTTGGGCCGAAGCACTATCAATGCAACCCCTTTGGGAATGTCAACCGCTATTTCTCTTGTGTAAGGGTCTGTTTTACCACCTGATAAGTATCAGATAGCTATCTACAACTTTTGTCTTTGTCACTTGACATAAAATAAGAAAGTGACAAAACTTACGTTTAGGCTATCCGCCACTTATCAGAAGGTGGTGAAACAGGCCGTAAACTGGTCATTTTTGGCTGAGAACGTTCATCAAATAAGTTAAAAGGTATAAAATTGCACAGGCTTGAGAGATTGCTCTTTATACGAGTACATTTTCCATTTTACAAACATATGTACCTACAACGAGATCTATTACAATCGTCTATTTCAGCGTAATCATCAGCTTCCATTTTCTCATACATATAATATTCATGGTTTCTTCTTGAATATTTATTATTTCTTTGATCATTTTGTTTTATATTTATATATTTTTAGTTCCACTGTTCTTTTTTTTTCACATAAGCCGAGTTATTTTTAAATTTAAATCTTCCTCGGTAGTTACTGTTTGAAAGGGAAATTAAGGTTTAATATTTCGAAGGACCTCATTACTGTCTGCAAATAGGAATTTTTCATGAAATCACTATTTTCCTTTTAAAATTAACACTTTTTGTTGAGCACAAAATAGTCTATCACCAGTTCCTCTTCTCGTTAATCCTCTTCATAACCGCCAACACCTCGATCCTGAACTCCAGTCTTTCGTCTTCAGAATATTTCACAACTGAGGGTAGAAGCGACGCAAAGAACGCTTCATCTTCATTCATTATCCTGGGATCGTTGCATTCGTCTATTTCTACAAAATCCGATACCACTTTCTCGTACTTATCGTATTCCTTGCTTCTTTTTGATTCCTCGTCGCTGTATTGCATTTTCTTCGACCGTTTTCTAGAAGTGCTTGTGGTCGGAATCTCTTTCGGACTCTCCCTTTCAGTTTTCATGTAAGCCGAGTTGTCGTCTGTGCTTAGTTCAACGTTAAAATCGTCGTCTGTGTTTGTAACTTTGATGAGGAATTTCACGTGGTCGTAGAGTAGATACTTCCTGCGAGGCCGTCCCAATTTGGAGCGTTTCAGGGTCTTAACAAATGTGTCGCGAATGTTCGTCCATTTGTTTAGAATTTGTTCACCTGAAAGGAATAATAAGGTAAGTACAGTTGGTTTGACTTGAGAGAATGTTCTGCGCAAAGCCTCAAAGGAATCGGTCTTTCATTTTACATCGATGTCTTTCATACTGTTCGCGAAATGAAAGTTTCATTGACGAACAAATTGCGTCAACGTCTCTCCTCACTTAAAACTAGGAACAAGTAGCTATGGAAACGAGATATTTTAGACGAAATCAAACATCTCTTTGACTCACTCACTTGTACCGATTTTAAGCATAAGAAAGAAAGAGAAGTCTACTACTATCAGTTGTCCTACTTTAAACAAAAAATAACCAGTTTGATGTAGTTCAACTGTTATACTTATATATACTTAGGCCGAGGCCGCATGGTAAGGCGCAACATCGCGACTCGCGCCTCAAAGACGGCGGCGATGAACAATGGGATCGGGAACATTCACTTAACTTGTGTCAGTTTGTGTTGCGAATAGTAGAAAATGTACCCTACGTGGGCTACGTGTACTTAAGGATTTGTTCAACCCCTATAACATATTTCTCTTTGAGATTTCGTTTCTTATATTATTTAAAAGAAAGTAGGTTTATGAAATACATCAAGATGTTAGATTTAAAGTTGGATATCTAAACAGACTATCTAGCTTGAACAAGGTACATAGGTAAATACCTTCACATTTTCAATAGACACTAAAAAGGAACTTGGGCATTAAAATGGAACTATGTACATACAGTAATATTAATGAGTATTAATTTTTTAATATCTCTTTTCCATCACTATGGTTTTCCCAATGAAAGTTCTATCAAATTCGGTCCAGCATTTCTGAGACAGACAAACACAAATTTTAATGCAACACATGCATCCGGATGTTCAAAGGTACAAGTGCAAGCCAGGTTCCAAGTAATATGGAATACTGAGGGTTGTGATGGCTGTAATTTCTGAACTACAAAACCGATGACCTTGAAATATTTACGGAACAATTTTTAAAGTATTTCCTTTTAACAAAAAAATAATGAATGTAATTGCACCACGCGTTAATGAATTACAGCTAAGTATACATTTTCCAATCTATTCAGCAGTTTTTGCGTGATGCGCACACAAACATACAGACAAACAGATAAACAGACAAAAATTTCAAAAATAGCTTTTTTACGTCCCATTACTTAGGTACCCCCCAGTTATTATTTTGCAAATTTCTTTAATGTATAAATACGGCAATTCTACGATTTTATTATAATTTTATATGTATAGAATATAGATAACGAATGATTTAAACAAATAAAATATGGCGCACGTCGCTTAAGTTATGTGGCCAGTCCCATAAGTTCATAGGAGTTTGTTTTAACGGAATCGCTGTCGCATCAGCGCGTGTTGTCTTACCAGTGCGGTTTTGACCTAAGCAAGTATAAACTAGGGATGACAATTTAAGTAGGTATCGATAATAATTATGGAAATTGACTGGCCCGTTGGCGCGGTTGGCAGTGACCCTGCCTTCCGCTCCGGGGTCGCGGGTTCGATTCCCGCTCCGAGTCTGGGTGTATTTATAATAATATGTATATATGTATACCTTTATTAAAAATATATATGTATTTATGTATATGTAAATATGTCTATCAGTCGGCTGTTACCTATAACACAGGCATTAAGTTGCCTACTTTAGGAACAGACGACCGTGTGTGTATGTGTGAGTATTTATTATTATTATTATTATAGAAATAGAAATCACTTTTATTGTAATTTTGTAGGTACAAGAGAGTATTATGAATATGGTAACAGTCGGGTAAATAGTAAAAATTACATTATGGCGTACAATAAGTATATGAACAATATTGACTATGATTTTACTTTTTCATAACTCTTTAAATAATTATTATTTACATATCATACATACAACGTTAGTTTTACTTTGCGCAAAAACCGAAACACGTGTCAAATATTTTTACATTAAAAATATTTATACAAAATTTCAAAAAAATATAATGAAAAGTAACGAAGTTATAAGCTTGTTATGTTGCGTCGTTGTCCTCGAAAAAAATGGTCACCGCAAGCCGTCGCCGCAGCGACTTGCGATCGACGCGAGTTGCATGACCGCCGCTGTGTGCCGACCGTCAGCTGATGCGCGGTAAATCATTGTGTCTAAGCTTGTAGGATTTCAAAATATTTTTGGACAAAAATATAACACGGTATATAAATGGTTGGATTAGATTTTGTTACTGATTCTGAACAAACTACTTTCAGGTTTTGCGTAAAGTAAAACTATCGTTGTATATTACAGGTAACTTTATGATTTAATTTAGATACAAATTGTTGAAGGATTGGTTTAGTCAAGATTCATCAAAAAAGCCATGCCAAGCCAGGTGAAGCCATGAGTACCTACTTGAATAGGAGTACATACCTAGGCCAGATTAAGATGACTTCATATAAGAATGCTAACAGATAAAAAGATTAGCTTGACTTCTCCAAGCTTGTTTTATTATCTAACTAGCTTTTGCCCGCGGCTTCGCCCGGGTGAATTTCGGTTTTGAACAAATCCAGAGGGAATCGTGGATTTCCGGTTCCCATTCCCGCTCCCTTTTCCAACCTTATAAAGGTTGGAAAAGGGAGCGGGGAACTACTTTCAACCTATGGGAACCTACTTTCAAGAAAGTTTGCTATAGTAATCTACCTATAGCTGTAGATATAGATATCGGGTTTTTCAAAGTCCCGCGGGAACTGTTGATTTTTCCTGATGACTTGTTGATGATGATGATGATTTATTGTTATTGTGATGTGATTGTAAATGTGAATTATTTCAAAAGATGGTGCTCTAGAGTTTGTTTCGCCATTTCTTCTCTAAGACAAAAGCCCCTTGGAAATGGTGGTAGATTCAATAACAAAGTAATAAGAGATTGAAATATAATACTTTAAAAGAGTGTTTTCTTCTTTTATTTTACTTCATTTGAATTAAGTTTAAATTACTATGCAAGTTATCTCGTCAAAACGCATTAGTTCCACTATTTATATACAATTATATAGATACATAAATACTACACGTTGCTCACACCCGCGACTTCGTCCGCGTGGATTTAGGTTTTTTTTTAATTTTGTGAAATAAGATATATAATTAAGAACTATTTGCTTTTCCGGGATAAAAGTTGCTTATGTAAATTTCCGGGACGCAAGCTACCTCTGTACCATATTTCGTATAAGCGGATGGACCATTAAGAATCTCGTGGGAACTCTTTAATTTTCCGGGATAAAAAGTAGCTTATGTCCTTGCCCGGGATGTAAGCTACCTCTGCACAAAACTTCATCAATATCGGTTACACTGTTGGGCCGTGAAAGGCTAGCAGACAGACAGATAGGCAGACACACTTTCGCATTTATACACGCATTTATACACTGTGATTTTTAATTCCGTGGAATTCTGACAGCTGTCATTGTCATTTGCAGATGAGTTATTTGTATGGAGAACAGGGTAGACGTCTACGAAGTACGATTTTACCTCAAACTACTTTAATTCCCTGTCATCTTTAAAAGCTATATGCCGCGTAATATTAGTCGTTTCGCCCTAAAATAGAAAACACCAAGAGTGGAAACTAGAAAGTGCACACTAACAGCAATAGAAAAAAAAGAAGCACATTGAAAAAAATTATTGAAAAATGGAAGTTGAATGACATTATCACCATGAAGTGTTTGTCAGGCATTTATCATATCTACATGCGGCAGTTGATTTTTATTTACGTAAGTTTTGAATTTTTTATCTTTTTTGTGGGAATTGTTTTATCTCTGGTAACATTACGTCAGAATTCCACGGAAATAAAATTCTAAGTACGGAAGGAACTCACGGAAGTATAGTATGGGTAGTTAATATTTTACTAAAGTGGTTTGAGACCATGCAATTATTGCCATATGTCGGATACTACACGACTATCGATATCGATATGAGATGACAATGCGCTTCACTAGTGGCATGAAATCTCGTATGAAAAATTAAATTTTATCAAAATAAAGAAATATAATTCTAATACGGTCATTATAAATTTATCAAAATGGTTTAATATTGCATTCGTTATGACTACAGCAAAATAATAATAAACTAAACGTGATAACTTATCAGAATTCAATATAATACTTACCTATGCAAAGATATACGCATATTTTTCTCACGTAATACACTGAGTGGACTTTTGTAGCCAATGGCTACACAAATCATGATTACTAAAATATTAAATAGTCAAAATATTTCACACAACAAAGCACTTAGAAGTTAAAAGATCACAAATTATCGCAAGCTGAACTGTTACTACGGTGGTGAACAAAACAAACAAAATTCACAACAATCTGTCTTTCAAGATGACACTGAAATTATATTGCGATCTTTTTTTTGACAGTGCATATTGACATAAGCAAAAACGAAAGATATAATAAGTATTTATTCATTTTAAATAAGCGTTCTCTAGGAAGAAGAGGGTATAATTTCTCTTAGACTTAAAATCAGTTCAACGTCAGAACTTTTTTATGACTCCAACTTGTAGATATCCGGAATAGACCGTATCAACTCTCAAAAACACGGAACGGGAAAATTAACGTGCCGTAATTAGTATACCTACCTACCATCATCGATGATCTAGATAAAACGTACCTAAAAACCTATTTGGTGGTTTTAAAACATATCTAAGAACCTGCTCTAATGCGGTGATTGTGGCTAATTCTGTTGTACACAATTCTCTAAACTAAACTGAAATGACAGGTCTAAATCTATTGCTATCCTTTTCCGCAGTGAGCACTGTGAAAGAGATAGGAATAAATTTAGACCTGTCATTTTAGTTAAGGTTTAGAGATTGTGTACAACAGAATTGGCCACATTACCTGTATATAGTTAAAAATCGCATCAAAATCGGTCAAGCAGTTTTACATGTAAATTATTATGATAATAAAAAATTATGAAAACAGTGCAGCGCCTTTACGAAGGCTACAACCGTACGCCTAGGTAAAACAGAAACTGCCGAGAGGCCAGAACTTCCAAACAAAACCCTTAAGGTAGGGCTAATGTAGGTTACTTTGAAATAAACCGTCTTACCAGTCACTCTTTTTTCTTCTGACGACATTTCCTCGTAGTGCTCCTCTAAGACACTGAACACTTCCTCCCAAGCGGCACGTCTTTCCGTACGGTCTTTGTAAACTTCCGCTGTTTTATCCCACAAGCACGGCCGGTCTCTTACAGCGTGAATCAATTGAACTACATCGTATTTAAACTCGCGCATGGCTGTAAAAACAACTTTTAAAATTCAAAAACGTTTAAATTTCAATATTTTTAGTAAAAATTGCTAATAATCTGCAACATTATCGCGTTCCACTTGGGACAGTGTATACACGTCACTGAGCGGCGTCAAAATGTCGGAACGGATGTTGTAACTGTATCTCTTTCTATCTGTATATAATAGAAAGGGATGTCAACCGCAGGCGAGGTCACCGACTTCGGAACTCGTCTCGGCCGTCAATAGTTCGTCGTGGATGGCCATTTTAGGTTGAACTTTGGTATTTTAGTATAATACTCTACGTCACGGATCTTGTAATTATGGACGTTTATCTATTATTATCGGATCGTCCACGGCAGTGCGAAGTAACTGGTGCAGTAAGAGCTTGGTAGTAAATAGGTAGGTACATAGAGAAAACAGTTTAGGTAAAGGTATACTTACTTGTTTAGATAAAATATAAATACAATCTAAAATATATACTTAGGTAAGGTATATACCTAAATTAATGCATCTATGTTTCTATTATACTTTGTTGCATAAGTAGGTAGGCTACCTACGTACCTACCTACCTATCAGCGAAAACGTCTCTTATTAGAAGTTTCTTTAGAGCACACTCCATACAAACATGCTTGATATGTACCTACCTACCTACTTGAATATATCACGCTTCCATTTATTTGTTGTTTCTTTGGTCTGTCTTTTTTCTGTAACTAGAATTGACAAAATATCTTTGAGCTCCTGTTAGTTTGAAATAGAAATGGAGAGCCGCGCCGCTGAGCATTTAAAAATTCGCGGCGCGAATTTTTCAGCCCGGCAGAATCAGCCCGATTCTGTTAAAATTGCGCTTCTTGGACCGCATAGCAACAGTAAGACAGTATGTACGATGTACTCTGTGAGTAAGACTGAGCTTTCCAGAGTGAGTTGCCATTCTAGCACGTATAACATCATTATAGAGCGGACTGCGGAGTATAACATAACACGAGTAGGTACCTATACTTACTGGGTGGAGCGGGGCATGAATATTACACATGATTTTAGTCTTACCCATACTCATCTTTTTCACGACCCCCTGGCGCAGTGGTGAGTGTTGTGGGAGGTCCCGGATTCGAATCCGGCAGTGGCAATTTGGGATTTTATATTTTCTAAATTATTAAATTGTCTGTGGTCTGGTCTGGTGGGAGTCTTCAGCAGTGGCAACCACCTTACCGGCAAAGCAGTGCCGCCAAACAATTAAGCGTTCCGGTACGATGTTGCTTAGAAACCGATTAAGGGTCATCATCATCATCATTATCAACCCATTACCGGCTCACTACAGAGCACGGGTCTCCTCTCAGAGTGAGAAGGGTTTTGGCATAGTCTACCACGCTGGCCAAGCGGATTGGCAGACTTCACACACCTTTGAGAACTTCATGGAGAACTCTCAGGCGTGCAGGTTTCCTCACGATGTTTTCCTTTACCGTTAAAGCAAGTGATATTTAAATACATAAAAACGCACATAACTCCGAAAAGTTAGAGGTGCGTGCCCCGGGATCGAACCCACGACCTCCGATTAGAAGTCGGTCGTCCTAACCACTAGGCTATCACAGCTTAGAAACCGATTAAGGGTATGGGGGTTTAATAAAAACTGCCATACCTCTTCCAAGTTAGCCCGCTTCCACCTTAAACTGCATCGTCATTTACTAATCAGGTGAGATCACAGCCAAGGGCTAACTTGTAGGTGAATTTAAAAAAACCTGTTCAAAACCTCTGCTCAGGTCAATGAGCATTGTACCAATGTGTGTGAATATTATGGTCTATGTTAAACCTATACTGATGTCCTTTTAATATCCGGCTTACCTATACGGGAGGCTGGAAGTCGTCAATCCTATGAGCAAGACAATTCCTTGCGACTCGAGAACAATTTAAAGACAGCGCAGCAGCATGGTGGGTCTATGATTCTTCAGACCTCCTTACGAGGCCTCTGTGCCCAGCGGTGGGACGTTGAAGGGATGTAGTTGGTGAATGTGATGGTGGGTTTATAAAGTTCTTCAACGTCCGAAGAATTTATTTTTTATTTTCATTAGCTCAACGGTAAGAAGGCGAAAATCCGTAAAGTAGTATAGGTACCTAGTAACGTAGGTTTAAGTCCCATGACCAATACATATAAAGTCCACGACTTTGCCCACGACAGATGTTTCTCAGCTGATGCAAGCCCTGTATTGAGAGCTCAGTCTGACTTGACCCAAGGAAGACAGTCGCACAGCCGGCTGTCGAATCATGTATCGATTAGAGTGCGCGCGCATTCACCAAAATGTCACGATTTGTCAGTGAAAGAAAACTCTTCGCCCCTGCATCGAGGTTTTTATTTTTAAACGAATTTCATTTAAAACAAATAATATTAGTTTTTAAAAACTTTATTTCAACAATTTATAGGTCTTGCTACAGTAATTTTTGCAGTGCGTTGTTTTAGTTCACAAATGCACGGTTCGAGAAAATTGGTGAGTCTTGGAAAATTCTCATAATATTTTGTTTAAAAAACATATTGTAGGTACATATTATAGAGATGATGGTATTAAGATTATGAATCCTTATTATTTTTCCAAGGTCATTTGAGTGGTCAAGTCGGCTGATTATTATCATCTAGTTCGGTAAATAATTAATTTTCTTATACCAAAAATAAGCCGGCAACAAAATGAGTCTAAAAACCTTCGATCTTGAGGTTTGCTTCATTATAATATTTTTTTAATAAATCCCATCAATGTTCGTCCGTATGTCTTAAACCTATATTATACGCTGCTAAACTATAGAACCGATTATGATGAAACTTTGATGAAAGTTGTTCTGCATACGCCCGCAAAGGTTCCTGGGTCATAAAATCTATCTAAAAATGTCTGATGTCTGTACGTTTGTCGTCTTTGCGTTCCTAAACCACGTGGCATTGGCATTGCATGGCAACGCGTGCCGGAACAGATACAGCCCCCATACACTGGACCACTAGTGGCAACGACTATAGTGGCCGGCCTGAAGACGCGGAAGACATTTTTCAACATCGATGTTTTTCGTAGAAACATCGATGTTTTTCGTAGAAACATCGATGTTGTTACACATTGATGTTTTAGGAACCATGTTGCATCTCTACCTATGTATCGCTGGATGGATGTAGTTTTATCCATCCATCCATTGGCCTTACTTAATCCATCCAGCGTTAACAACAACATTTTAATAAGAAGTGCATCTTACATGGTATCACCGCACACTGAGCGCTCGAGTACTCGTTTGAGCCACAAGGAAATTTATGAAAAACCGGCCAAGTGCGTGGCGGGCCACGCGCAGTGTAGTGTTCCGTAGTCACAATCCTCGAAAAACAGATATAACTCCTTAACCTGTGAACCCTACTTAGCCGTGATAGTTTTCCTTTAAAATTGATTATATACCCTACTGCTGTGAATTTTTTCAAGTTCCTATATACTGCCATTTGGCTGATAGAGGGGGGGGACACTTGACTCTAATAAAAATTTGCACTTTAAAACATCATATTTTACAAACGGATCTAGAAATCGAAAAATGATGTTCGCACACCCACAGTATTTTTAAAAGACCTATTCAACGATACCCCACACTATGGGGTAGACGAGAAAAAAAATATTCATCCCCACTTTACATGTAGGGGAGCTACCCTAAAAAAATATTTATCAAGATTTTATTTCACCACTTTGTCGGCGTGATTAATATTTATACTCATGCCAAATTACGGATTTCTAGCACTAATAGTCTCTGAGATTAACCGAGGACGGACAGACGGACAGACGGACAGACGGACAGACGGACAGACGGACAGACGGACAGACGGACAGACGGACAGACGGACAGACGGACGGACATGGCGAAACTATAAGGGTTCCTTGTTTACTACGGAACCCTAAAAATGTGTTCCCCGACTTGTGACCGGCCACTTAAGGTGCGTCCAGACTTGAACATTTCACCGAACCGAACAGCGAACATTTCGGCGAACTTGTTACGCTCAATGTGGACGGCGCGCTTGGAGCGCTTGAGATGGGTTACTGCGTAACAGTTCGGCGAAAGTTTCGCCGAACTGTTACGCAGTAACCCATCTCAAGCGCTCCAAGCGCGCCGTCCACATTGAGCGTAACAAGTTCGCCGAAATGTTCGCTGTTCGGTTCGGTGAAATGTTCAAGTCTGGACGCACCTTTATAGTCGTCGCCACTAGTGACCCAGTGTGCGGGGGCTGTTTTTTATAGTGCCTAGATGTTAATACATTTTTGTTTTATTTTGTTGCGAGATATTTACCGCAAGCGATTCCAGTAATTCCGCGCCGGCCCTGTCTGCTTCCATTGAACATATCGTATATTTTTTTGTAAATGAAAGCATTAATTTGTAATAAGTTGAAGGCGTAGCGAGCACGCACCACCAGCTGTAGTATGTGGTCGGTGTGCGTGCCGGGCTGGGGCGCGCTGCTGGCGGCCGGCACGCTGCTGCTGTACGGCACGCTGGACGTGGCGTACTTCGCCCGCATGATGTACACCGTGGCCAAGGCGAGGTACTTCCGCAAGAAGACCTGCATCCTGGACACCACTGAGGTCGAATGTGAGATGGTTTATTTTTAATTTTCGATCGATCAAAACTTTGACTGAGATCTCACGTAGTGCTATGTGCCGAGGCAGTGACGGAAGCGGGCTAATGAAGGACTACTGGGAAGGGTACGGCAATTAAAAATGTTTGAACCCCATATTATGGCGTCCACAATCCGCCATTTTTAACCGACTTCTCGTTGATACCCGCGCTGGCGTGGTGAATCTAACGACGCGACGTGTCACTTATCAAAATTGGCAAAGTGTTTGGTCTCTAGAGTGCCACAAAGGAACAAATAAACAAACAAACATGTGTTTGCCCATAGTCACGACGGTACCTAACTTCTTCTAGAAATTGGACCTACTAGCTGGGTCCGACTTGGGCTACTCAAGAGAGCAGATTTTTTTAAATTATCCATCATGTACAAGTTAGCCCTTGACTGTAGTTTCACTTGATAAGTAAGAATGCAGTCTAAGATGAAAGTGGGCGAACCTGGAAGCTAGGTATGGCAGTTTTTACTATAGGTTTCTACGCGGTAGTTTTTTAAAGAATATTTTCTCGTTACCCCTTAGCGTGGTGCCTCTTCAACGACATCGACACGCTGCTCTATCACATGAACAACGCACGCTACTTGCGCGAGCTGGACTTCGCGCGCGCGGACTATTACGAGCGGTCCGGCCTCTACGCGAACATCAAGGCTGCGGGCGGGTCAGTCCTTCAAGCCGCCACCACCATCCGCTACAGGCGGTACTTGAAGCCCTTCACCAGGTTCACCATTACCTCTAAGGTGAGACTATACCTTAGGTAGGTAGGTAGGAGGTAGGCAGTGGCGGGGCAAGACCTAAATTTTATGTGGGCAAGATATATTTTGCGAGGCCCTCTGCCCGCAAAACGCGTTCACGGCTTTTAAATTTAATGCATAAATCTACGGGGCGCGAGGCCCTCCGAAGCGCGAGGCCGTGGGCCTGGGCCCACGTCGCCTACGCCTTCCGCCGCCTCTGGAGGTAGGTTCTTCTTCAACAACATAGACACTGCTCTACCACATGAACAACGCGTGGGTTGGACTTCGCGCGTGGACTGCTACGGAGTATAGTGCGTTCGGTAACATAGTGTCGGTACAGGCGCAGATGCTCTTAGTATTCTGCTTTTATTTTTATTATTTTTTTCTGTTTGTAATTTTTTTTCTATTCTAATAGAACCTCCGAATAGTCTGCCAATCCGCACTTGGCCAGCGTGGTAGACTATGGTTAAAAGCCTTCTCATTTTGAGAGAAGACCCGTGCTCATGATAATATCATATTTTATGTTTATGGTTTTAATGTAATAAAATACGAATCCAAAAAATATAAGGAAAAGGAAAGAGAATTTTAATATAAAAATATGAGTAGGTATAAAACGCCAAAACCCCGAACGGACTATACCACGGACTATTACGAGCGGTCCGGCCTCTACGCGAACATCAGGTGGGTCAGTCCTTCAAGCCGCAACCACCATCCGCTACAGGCGGTACTTGAAGCCCTTCACCAAGTTCACTATTACCTCTAAGATAAGACGGTACCTACACGTACTTTTTCCCGACTATGCATGCGACTGCAAAGACAGGCTATGTGTACGGTAGATGTAGTGTATTGACATGATGATGTTGACTCATGCGCCGCGTCACGTGCGAAGTCGAGGTGGGGAATTAGTCGTGTTTCGACAGCGGATCAGGAAGCAGTTGAGGCAGTCCGATTGTATCTGTGGCACGGTGCTGGTGAGCCGTAAAATACTCCAATAGCCAATACAATGGGTCCATATTGGCTCACATAAAATTTTAACTCATATTCGTTGTCTTACGGTAGTAAGACAACGAATATTAATAAAATAATTTGGGTAGTGTCCGTCTGAACCGCGGGCGCTACCTCATAAAATCAAATGAAACCTTATCTATAATTTAGTAGTTTTTTAGTAGTATTTGGTAGTTAAGATAAAATATTTAGTAGTTCAATATAACCAAAATTAAATGAAAAATAAAGTGCGCCGCCAACCTGACGTCAGGTTGGCGGGTGGAATTTTAACGGCGTACAATACTTTGAAAATATATATGTCAAATTTTAGTAGTCTTTTGGTAGTTTAATAAAATTACGTTAAATCTTATTCACGCCTTTGTTTATAGACTAAAAAATATATTTTCTTTTTCTTCATCGGAAACGCCTGTGGAAATTATCATAGCAATCTTTCAGCAGAACTAATTATCAATAATTGTACTTGTTACATAATAGATGCTAATAAAATTATATTAAAATAGAATTAATATTATATTTTTAGACATATTTAAAGCAAAAAAACATAGAACTTACAAATAATGACGTTATTAGGTTTGGGTAGTATTTAATCGTACACCTATTACTGTAACAAAATATTCCGAAAGTAGCACCTAAAATACTTACCTACACTCAAATTTTTTGTTCAACTACAAATTAGCCCTTGACTGTAGTCTGTAAATCTCACCTGATGGTAAGTGATGATGCAGTCTAAGATGGAAGCGGGCTAACTTGGAAGAGGTATGCATATCTACCCCTGATTGGTTTCTACACGGCATCGTACCGGAATGCTAAATCGCTTGATGGCACGGCTTTTGCCGGTATGGTGGTAACCAGTCACGGCTAATAAATTGTCTCTGGTCTGGTGGAAGGCTTCCTTCCACCAGACCAGAGACAATTTAGAAATTATAAAATCCCAAATTGCCTCTGCCAGGAATCAAACCCGGGACCTCCCACTTTACGACCACAGCGCTCCGAATGTCGGCCACGGCGGCCAATCTCAATAGTGGCAGGGCCAACTACGCAGAAGATATTATAGTGCACAAGTGTGTGCGCATACGCAGAGCACTACGCAGGAGATAGTATAGTGGACAGTTGTGCAATATAATACCTCCCATAGTGCACATTTGTGCACTGTAATATATCCTACAGTGCACACGTGTGCACTATAAAATCTCCCTTAGTGCACACTTGAGCAATATAATCTCTTGCGGTGTGACCTATGTACATATACACATATTGTGCACTTGTGCGCTATAATATCTCCTATAGTGCATACTTGTGTATAAAAATTGCCATTCCTGTACCAAAAAAAAAATTACTGCCAATTTCCGGGCTGGCACCTGAGACTGAGAATTTAGGGACCTGGGACCTCCCACTTAAAAGACCACAGCGCTCACCACTGCACCAGAGTGGTCGTAATAATAGTAAATCGCTAAATAGATGTTACCAAATGCAGGTGACGGAGCCCTTTTTCTGGGTGGTATAAAAATAAATAACAACGAAAGGGATCCATCGCCATCCCCTTTTCTCTATCTATTACCTATCCGAGTCTGAGTGCCGCAGGTCCCAAGCTCGCTTCGCTCGCTCGGACCCTAAGTGAGGCCTATTTTATTGTGCAAGTCAGTATACTTATTTAAGTACTAGCTTTTGCCCGCGGCTTCGCCCGCGTGAATTTCGGTTTTTCACAATTCCTGAGGGATAAGTAGATTTCTGGTCCACCCGCTCCCCGCCGCGCGGCGGCGTACCGCGGTACCGCGTACGGCAGCGCAGGGTGCAGGGGCGCGCGGCGCGGCGCGGGGAGTTCCGTGCAGCGCGAGCGTCGGCCGTCGCGCGCAGCGAAAATACCTATCAGGGCGTTTTTTAACATTTACATAGGTACTTACCGATTTCAACGCAACTCCTTTTTTGAAAGTCGGTTAAAAAAGTAGCCTATGTTACTCCTTGGTTAATCCTCTACTTGTCTGTGAACGTCCCGTCAAAATCGGTTCAGCCGTTCCGAAGATTAGCCCGTTCAAACAGACAGACAGACAGAAATTTTAAAAACGTGTGATTCGGTTATGGTATCGTTCAAATAACCATATGAGCTTAATATGTGGTAGTTATTTCGAAATTACAGACAGACACTTCAATTTTATTTATTAGTATAGATATAGATTAGTATAGATTATACGTTTAGTATTTTAGATGTGCAATATCAAATTGCACATCTAAAATATTAACTTTGTAATTAAATTAAGTATCCCATTAGGTTTCCCGCCTTTATTATTTTTTTACCCGACTGCTTCAAAGCCAAAAGGAAGGGTTATGAATTTAGCAGTCTATGTATGTATGTATGTATGTTTGTGGACGATTTTTGTATGAGATTCTGTGTGTACCCCCGTAGCGCCTAAACTACTTGGCCAATTTTGATGAATGAGGTGTCAATTTATTCTTTGTTATGGTCCGGGTGACATAGGCTACATTTTATGTATGAAACAAGTATAAATTAAAAAAACCCCCCGACATTCGCGATTTTGTGGTAGCGGCCATCTTGAATTTGTATAGTGCTATTCTACTAGTTAAACCCTTTAATTTGATAACCATATTAAGGGAGTTGTGAAAAAATATGTAATCCGCCATTTTGTAGCGGCGGCCATCTTGGATCGATTTTCATCAAATATAGCTAACAACACTTTCGACTCTTTCACCTTTCAAACAAAAAAACTGCATTCAAATTGGTTCATTCGTTTCAATTGGTTCATCACTACAGGGGAACAGACAGACACACACACACACACACACACACACACACACACACACACACACACACACACACACAGACACGTCAGACTTATAACACCCCGTCGTTTTTGCGTCGGGGGTTAAAAACACGTTGGGTAATACGGCGTTCCTGAATATTCTTCTCCTGAAGACAAGAGATTAACGTCTCTAAACGAGAATGAGATTTGCTATCTATTTCTTTTTATATCTGTACTGTACTTTTTATACCTCAACCCAACCTCTCTAACTGTAAATGACTGTACTTTGTACGTGCGGTCGAGTTGACCATCAAAAAATATTAATAAAATTGAATGTGGACAACTCGACCATTCGGTCAATTTTATTGCGGTCGAGTTGTACCATAACCCCGTGTTGGGGTTTTAGGTATTTTGTAACTTGACATTAGAAGCTATGTTCCTGATCAATTATTAGGTAAGATATCGTTGATTTGAATATGAAACAAATAAAGAGAAGATATGCCGTTTATGTCGTAAAAATGTGCAAAACGCAGTTCGCTTACATTTCATTTTAGGAAGATGTTTTGGAAACATATTATCAGAACCAGGAACCTAGATAAATACAATTTGAATCCAATAATCGCATAATATTATGGTGGAAATATTCTCAAATTACAAATTATTTTGGTATTACGTTGTATGGGCAATCCATCCTCTGCTGGCCTCTTAAGTCAGGGCATAATCTATCTCCATACAAAATTATTTCAGCCAAATCGGTACAGAAGTTGCGGCGTTAAAGTGTAACAAACATACACATACACATACTTTCGCCTTTGTAATATTAGTGTGATTAATTCTATTTTAATATAATTTTATTAGCATCTATTATGTAACAAGTACAATTATTGATAATTAGTTCTACTGAAAGATTGCTATGATAATTTCCACAGGCGTTTCCGATGAAGAAAAAGAAAATATATTTTTTAGTCTATAAACAAAGGCGTGAATAAGATTTAACGTAATTTTATTAAACTACCAAAAGACTACTAAAATTTGACATATATATTTTCAAAGTATTGTACGCCGTTAAAATTCCACCCGCCAACCTGACGTCAGGTTGGCGGCGCACTTTATTTTTCATTTAATTTTGGTTATATTGAACTACTAAATATTTTATCTTAACTACCAAATACTACTAAAAAACTACTAAATTATAGATAAGGTTTCATTTGATTTTATGAGGTAGCGCCCGCGGTTCAGACGGACACATTTGGGTACGGAACCCTAAAAATGAATGAAATCGGACTACGCGATAATGAATAACAGCTAAGTACACTTTTTAACTTTCTTCCCCTCTCCCAAGGGAACTGTGCTGAATTTCGGGATAAAAAGTATCCTATATGCTATTATGTAGTATGAACTTAAATCATGCTTAGTTTAATTTCAATTCATTCAGTAGTTTTTGCGTAATACATGCACAAATATACAGACAAACAGACAAAATTTTCAAAAACAGCTTTTTTACGTTTTATTACTTGTTCCTTACGTCGCTCACTTATTTTTTTTGCAAATATCTTTAATGGACAGGCACAGCTAGTCTATGGTTTTAATCTTTGTATAGACTAAGCACCTGCCGAGTGCACGCCTGCCTCACTGCATCTTTGTCTGTCAAATGGAATTGCGCGCGCAACACTTTTCCGTCACTTTCAACACTCGCACAGAAAATTTTATATCTTAAAATCCAGACAACCATGATTTAGCACCACTTTTGACCAGGCAACCAAATACGGTTCGATTGGGAATAAAATAATCTTTCATTTGACATATAATTCGTTTAAATAACAGATGAGGGAAGCAGATCGAAAAAAATTGATTACATTTTTTTGTGTTTAACATCATAGGCACCAAATTTAGCCAGGCAACCAAAGTGCAATGTATCAATCTATGAATTATCTAGCACATTATCTCTATCAGCATTAAATAACAGATGAGGGTAGTAATCTCTATGATGGTATCTTAGACCAGTAGTGTTGGCAAGCTTTGAGTGAATATAATTTCACATTACGAGTATATGAAACATTGAGTTGATACGTTTTGACTGATACGAACGACTGAATATTTTATTATTTGGGCGAACAAATAATCCGATCATTAAATTGATATGTTTGTATAAAAAAAACGCAACAGCAGATAATGGTTATCTGAATCATTAAATTGATTATCGCACAGCAACAGATAATATTTATCTGAATTATTAAATTGACTATCGCACGACAGCAGATAATATCTGAATCATTAAATTGATTATCGCACAGCAACAGATAATATTTATCTGAATTATTAAATTGACTATCGCACGACAGCAGATAATATCTGAATCATTAAATTGATTATCACACAACAACAGATAATATTTATCTGAATCATTAAATTGTTTATCACAGAACAGCAGGTATTTACCTGAATCATTAAATTGATTACCACAAAATAGCAGATAACATTTATCTGAATCATTAAATTGATTATTCCAGGCCGCCCCAAAGATGTCATTCCTTTCATTGGAAAAGTTCGACTGTAACGGTGAATCAAAATCGGTGGGTGTACAATTTCATCATAAATCCTATTACAGCTCGTTTAAAGACATTGTACCGACCTACTTACATTTTAAATTTTGTTTAGATGTTGTATTTATTATCCTATTATTAAATATGACTTTAGATAGCAAATAGATAAATAAAATAAATAAATAATCATTTATTCGGGATAATAACGTATTTGAATATTCCTATATTTAAATACGGTACGGCCGAACTTCTTGTTGAAAATCGATGTAAATGTTACAAATGGTTTAAAGATTATTAAATTTCACAATTGGTATAGCTAAGATTGAACTGACACATAAATCGGGTGAATATTGCCATTTTGGGCCACTGAGTGTAATTATCTAATTAAGAAAAAAAATCTGAAACGACATTTTGGTCAAACTAATTTCCGTTTCGATTCAACTGAGTTTTGCGGGTGATAAACGTAGATGTTTGAATAATAGTTTGATTTCGTTAGAATATTACCTACATGATATCCTGGCGCCTTCATTGATGTTGGAAAGTGATCAAGTTAGAATTCGCTGGCTGTGAAAAGCCATGAAGCCGTTTTAGATCGGGAAAGGGTTTATCAAGATGATAAATGCTTACACGATGAGAGCTAAAGAAATGTAGTTTGATTGCATTTAATAGGAAAATTTGATTGACAAATATTTTGAATAGTCATAGACACGACATTCAAAACCAGGAGTAGACTCGTTTTAGTTTGAAAATGTAACTGTAAAAATAATTTGAACCATAAATATTTTAAGAACAGATTTGATATGACTTGATGTGATATCGAGAGAACTGATAGTTTATTACTAAGATTTTAAAGTATAGATTAATCGAATCAGATTTTAGTAGTTTTGATTTATTGAGTAAGAAAAAAAAACTGTAGTTCAAACATAAATTGTTTGAATCAACAGTTTCAAAAGACTAATCATAATTATAGTAAAGGTTCACTTAAAGGTCAAGCAGTGAGTAAACAGTAAAAAGCCGTATCTAAAAAAAAAAACAAGTAATAGTAATAGTAATATGAGTCAAATGACTCATGCATCACAAAAATATATTTACTGTTTATTGTTACTCATTTTCAGTAAAGAGCCACGGAAAAAATAAATACTGCCTCGTTGGTCTAGTGGTTGGCATGTTCGAACGTAGATCGCGGGGTTCCGGGTTCGATTCCCGGGTCGGGCAAGTGATTGATGGGTGTTGGGTTTTTCTGTCTCAATGCCCGCCCGGAGTTGAAGGCTGGTGGTGTTGTGCCCCTGTGCCTCGGAGAGCGCATTAAGCGGTCGGTCCCGGTTATTATCACTATCATGTGACAATACTAGTTGAAAAGCGCACCGACCCGCATTGGAGCGGCTCGTTGTATAAGTTGTTGTTTTATGTATTGTTTATTATATTTCATAACTTTATTTGTGACTAAAAGTCATGAATAGTTGTGAGATCTGCTCAGTTCATGCTCCAACATAGAGATTCTTCCCAAATACGACTCCATAAGTTTCAATGCTAACACCACAGTGTTAACACCTAGTGCTAACAACAACGCTAACACCTAGTGCTGTCTAGGTTGGCCAGTTCAGCCTTTAACTGTGGGTTCTTGGCAACAATATGGCCCTGAGTTCATCCCCACTCGGGTTAAAAAGACTCGCCAATTGACTGACATTGAAACTGCGAGGTTAGTTTATTTTAGTTTTCTTCACAGCATTACGTTATATGGCATACTATTATGGGGTAATGCTGCTGACATGAATTCCATTTTCGTGCTGCAGAAGGAGGGCTGTTCGTGCCATATACGTGCTATATATAATATGGGTCCCAGAGAGTCACTGAGAGATAGGTTCAAGGAAGTTAAAATTATGACAGTTTATAACCAATATATTTTTGAAAATTTAATATATGTGTACAAAAATATCAACAAATTTAAGGGAAAAATGACTGTCATAACATTAATCTTAGAAATAAAGATAAACTTGTGTTACCCACTACTTGGTTGCGGAAAGTTGGAAAATCATTTGTTGGTAATTCTGTACTTTTTATAATATGTTGCCAGAGAACATTTTGGATATATCTCTCAATAAGTTCAAGGGTTTCATTAAACACAAATTAATTGGAAAATCTTACTATAGCTTAAAAGATTTTTAATGACAAAAACCCATGGACACAGATTGTTCAAAAAATATATATAATCCCGGCTGAGTTTGTTGTGGGCTCTTCTCAGACCAGGGCGCGTTTGGAACCCTCGTAGTTTAATTTTAAGTTTCCGTAAGTAAATATCACCATGGCCTGTTCCTAAATTAACGTTCAAAAGCGTACAGTGTATCAATTTTGAATAAAGTTTATTTGATTTGATTTGATTTGAATTACAATAATTCTGACTATAATTCTTACAGTAAATACTATTCAACTAAACTTAAAATCTAAAATTATTAAAGGAACTGTTGATTTTAACAGTTAGTAATTTTTATTTCTCGTAATCTTAAAATTACTCAGACTTTTGGCATGATATAATTGCGAAGGAAGTTCATTCCATAAACTAATGGCTTGAATGTAAAGGAAGTAGAAGTAGATAAAGAAGTTATCGGCTGAACGTAGAACTATGTCCGGTCTGTCAAAAGTATCTAGACACGCGGCCGCGTGTCCAGACAACCCGCGCCGGGCCAACCCGCGCCGGGCGACGCAACGCTGCTGTGTGTTATATTACACGAACCATTTGGAGCCAGTTTGGACCCCTTAATAACTCAAATTCTATTTAACGTAAAGACATGAAATTTGGCTTGTTTATTGAAACCGTGTAGATTAATTAGAAACTCAAATTTCATATATACAGCTCAAATGGTTATTGAGATATTAAGGTCTAAAAATCGTTATTTTTATCACTGACTGACTGACATATACAGGGTGACTGGTAACAGGATACATTCCTTGCAGGGGCTTAAAGTAGAGCTCATTTGCAACAAATTTTTTCATATAATGTCCTATCCGAAACTTAGTCGTTTCCGAGTTATTGAAGATTTAAGGTTTTTAGCAAAAAATTCCAGTTTTAAAGTTAAAATTAGTTGCTAAAGAAAATCATACCCGGTTTTGTTGTTTTTTTTATTGTTTTCTGATAGAAAAACGTTCAGAAACTCAATCAAAATCAAAATAAGCTAGAAAATACCGTTAACTTTTCAGTTAAGGCCTAAAAACCACGTATTATTTTTAAGAAAAAAATCGAATTTGATGAAAAGCAATAGTATTTCTAAAAAAAAATGTATGGAACGTTACGTACAAATTACTGAAATAACTTCCTTGATTCATTAGCTATCCAAAAAGGTACAGATGTCTACAACTTTTTTCAAAACCTCGATTTTATTAACAAAATTCTGAGGACTGACGAGTCTCAATTTGACCGGGATGGAATCACAAAGTATCATAATTTACATTATTGGGCGGCAAAATGAGAAAACCTAAAAAAGAAAAAGAAAGGGCACATCAACGGAGGTATTCTGTAAAAGTATGGATAGGATTAATCAATTAGACATCTAATTGGCCCGCATTTTTCCCTCAGAATTTAAAAAATACGAATTAGGTGAAAATAATATTATTTCTAAAAAAAAAAATGTATGGAATGTTACGTAAAAATTACTAAATTAACTTCTTTGATTCATTAGCTATCCAACGAGGTGAAGATATTTACAAAAAACTGCAAGAACGATTTTTAATTCAATTTGAAACTTGTAGTAGTTTAATGACTAATTGATTAATTTTAGGAATAACAATAAACTAACTAATAATTATTAGTAATTACATATTTTAGGTTCGCAAAAGAAAAACTAGTTATGATTTTAATCTAAATTTTAATCTTTATTTTATTCTAAATCTTAGTGTTAATCTTAATCTTAATCTAATTTTAAACTTGCTCTAACTGTGAACCTCTTTGTCTGATACAAGCCCAAAACCTTTTTCGTATTTCCGTTTCAGTGACTCTTGTTGGCTAATTCTTACGTATTTCATGAGCTGCACGAAGAGTACTCGCGAAGCTCATCTGTGATAATGGGGTAAGCGTACATCAAATCATTCATGTGGCCCCAAAGATAAAAGTTTCAAGGCGTTAAATCTGGACAAGGAATAGGTTCACCTATCGTTATTGCAGTTTTTTGTAGACATCTTTACCTCTTTAGATAGATAATGAATCAAAGAAGGTAATTCAGTAATTTTTACGTAACGTTCCATACATTTTTTTTTTGAATTAATATTCTTTTCACCTAATTCGTTTTTTTTAAATTCTGAGGGAAAAATGCGGGCCAATTAGATGTTTAATTGATTAATCCTATCCATACTTTTACAGAATACCTCCGTTGATGTGCCCTTTCTTTTTCTTTTTTAGGTTTTCTCATTTTGCCGCCCAATAATGTAAATTATGATACTTTGTGATTCCATCCCGGTCAAATTGAGACTCGTCAGTTCTCAGAATTTTGTTAATAAAATCGAGGTTTTGAAAAAAGTTGTAGACATCTGTACCTTTTTGGATAGCTAATGAATCAAGGAAGTTATTTCAGTAATTTGTACGTAACGTTCCATACATTTTTTTTTAGAAATACTATTGCTTTTCATCAAATTCGATTTTTTTCTTAAAAATAATACGTGGTTTTTAGGCCTTAACTGAAAAGTTAACGGTATTTTCTAGCTTATTTTGATTTTGATTGAGTTTCTGAACGTTTTTCTATCAGAAAACAACAAAAAAACTAACAAAACCGGGTATGATTTTCTTCAGCAACTAATTTTAACTTTAAAACTGGAATTTTTTGCTAAAAACCTTAAATCTTCAATAACTCGGAAACGACTAAGTTTCGGATAGGACATTATATGAAAAAATTTACTGCAAATGAGCTCTACTTTAAGCCCCTGCAAGGAATGTATCCTGTTACCAGTCACCCTGTAGATCAAAATTCTAACCTACTTCCAGATGACCTAGAAAGTTGAAATTTGGCATCTAGCTGGGTAATTGTGTATATACAAAGGAAAAAGTCTGAAAACAGAAAATTTTTACGATTTGAAGTATTTTCTAAGTAATCATCAGTATTACGCAAGCAACCATGTGGGTGGAAGCGGGAAAACAATACATATAACGTGCGGTCCTTTTCGCACTCGTTGGGACAAAGCCACTGCACCCGGCATGGCGGGGCCTCGTTCAGGTAGCAATCGGATCTCAGCATGGATCATAAATGGACAAATCTAGGAACAACCGCCTGTGGATGCCTACTGCCCGACTTATCCAATTAATAGAAAACATGTAAAAATAATGATTTTATAATAATATAAGTAGGTACTTAATGAATAGGCCACCACTACATCCTTTTAACGTCCCACTGCTGGGCACAGGCCTCAATGGGTAATCAGTACGAATTATGAAGTAGTGGCGACGGTATCAGTACACTGTAGATCGTAGGTACTTTTCATCTAAAGTATATAATATACTTGTGTTATGATACTTCCTGGAAATGGACAAATGATAAAAATAATAAAATTATAGCATGCTTAATAAAATTTATTATTCTAGGTACTTCCCAACGATTTGAACCTGATGGCTGGAACACCACTCGAGTTTTTAAATTAATTATATCAAATATTAGATTTAAACATTATTTATTATCAAAAGAAAATCCCGCACACGTAATTCCGATATATTAAAATTATTATTTATTATGTCCCCAGCAACCCACATAATAAAGTTGTATTTAGCCTGCGACGGCCGTACCGTCACACCGCCCCTTTAATCAAGTTAATTTGAGTAAGCGAAAATTAATTTTATTAACCTATATAAAATATACGTCAGCTTGGCTAATACAACTAAACACGCCCCTATAACTCTAACTCTAAACAATTTTTATGAAAAGAAACCGCCACGCAATTAAACAACTATTCAGGTAGGTACTATCCTTCCAAACACCTACTCCCTTAAGTCTACCTATTACTTTATGTACAAGATAATATTTCTCAACTAGCGACCGCTTAAAATAATAAGCTCATTAGCTTATCTATACCTACTCACAACATGCCGTAACATTTTTTTTTGTTTACCTATTTCACGTTAAGTACCTTTCTCGACGATATATTGACGATGGCCGATATTTTATTCCCAATTTCTCAGAACGTCGAACGTTTTTATCTAAGATTCTAAATATGGTTGAAATAAAGAATTAAGAGATTTTCGTCCCTAGTCCAAAAAAAATCACTTATATCATTCCAAAACTAAACTACTTACTTACCGAACACTTGCCTGCATTTCTTTCCCAAGAATTAACAATTTGGCATGTGGCATTTTTTTTGTACTACTTAAATAATAACTAACCCAAGCCTACCCTAATAACAATTTAGTCAAAATGTGTGATGCCGATAAGGCAACTTTAAAATTAGCCTGAGTCCCCTTTTTGTGTTGTTTCTTTTGTTTTTGCCCATCTATGACCCCAAGTTTCAATGTTTTACATTTGTTCAAATTGGTCTCCCTTTTTTTTCTGCTCTCATGGAAACATTTCATTCTCACGCAGAGATTCAACTTAGGCCTGTCAGTTTAAATTTTTATTACCTCCCTTGCAAGTCAATTCAAGAGGACACTAATGCGTTTTACCAAGCACGTTTCGATTTCTAAAATTTCTTTAAAATATTACAAGAGCGATGCCCTTTTTTTTTGTCGCCCCTATTTCTATACATCCATATTTATGTGTAATGCGCATATTCCTGAACGATTTAAGGAAACATCTATTTCGTAACCTAACAATATCTTAAGCGAAACTAATTATAAGATTGTTTTAGGCAGTAGGTATATCGCTGTGAAGTAAAGATATAACCTTAAGCTGAATCCTATATTACTTTTTTAATGTTACAATTTTATATACTTCCTATGCTATAATAGGTAAGCTTAATTACAAAGACTAATAAAATAAATTGTTAAAATTATAAATTATTTACTATTATATATAATTTTTTTTGAAAGTGATTGCAAAGTATAATCTTTTCTTGAAACACAATAGCGTTAGCCTATGGGTTATGACCATGTACGAACAAAGATTACCTACCTAATTATTAAAAAAAGCATAAAATGAACGAACATTTATTAATGTGTTAATTTTCCCGTAGTGTGAGTTATACCCATTTTTTTTATAATCATGTAAATAGCTGTTAGGTACTGGAACAAATCCTGTGGAAAAAAACCGGGAAACTAGTCTTCCAACATGGATGACGAAACTATCCAGTAGGTACCTATTACTTATTTCAATAGAACCCTAGAGAGTTTATCTACCTAAAATTATTTATTAGAAAGATTTCGAGTTTAGCACTACTGAAACTAGCACGTGCGTTATCTTTACATTTGGAACTGCTATTGATAGGGTGAGTTGTATCATACCATTGGTTATCGTAATTACGTTCGTTAAAATGTAACAGATACATTCGAACTTTAACATCTGTTAATTTACGAGGGTTGCTTCATTGTTAAAAAAACAGTTCGTCATTGTTATTCGGGTTACCTGCAAGCAAAAGGCTATTTTGGCCTAATATTTTATGGGGAATTTTTTTACTACTAGCAATATTGATGAAAACAATGTCATTCGAAGCCTATTCTTCTAAACAACCTTGACAACGGTGTTTTATGTTTTGTACGAAGGGGTATTAGTCGAGGTATTTTTAATTTTTGTCTTTAACTATATAAATATAAAATTGAATTGCTGTTCGTTAGTATCGCTAAAACTCATTTCGATGAAATTTCTTATATTATTGTGTATTCAAGTTGGTTCCTGGAGGGCTTAGATTCACAGTTTGGACCCGATAGGTGGAGCTGCAATCAGTTTCTAGGTTCAGTTTTTTTTTTATTCAACTACACAAGTTAGCCCTTGACTGCAATCTCACCTGATGGTAAGTGATGATGCAGTCTAAGATGGAAGCGGGCTAACTTGGAAGAGGTATGCATACCCCTGATCGGTTTCTACACGGCATCGTACCGGAACGCTTAATCGCTTGGCGGCACGGCTTTGCCGGTAGGGTGGTAACCAGCCACGGCTTAAGCCTCCCACCAGACCAGACCAGAGACAATTTAGAAATTATAAAATTTCAAATCGCCCCTGCCGGGAATCGAACCCAGGACCTCCCACTTATAAGACCACAGCGCTCACCACTGCGCCAGGGAGGTCGCCAAATTTATTATTATATTGCATCAATTATTGTATAAATATAGAAATATATTATTTGCGTGACTCGATTAGGTACTTTCAGAGAACGCTAACACTACTTTCACTATATTTTGGAAAAGAAAAGAAGGCAAGAATTTATTCGATGAATACAAAAGCATAAGTATTATTTACCGGAGAAAACCGACAATACAAATATTTGCAAAAAAAAGAGCATGAAATGCGATTAATATCGAGTTCATACTTTCTTTGACATTTGGAATTTATTAATAAATTCATCTTCTTGAAATAAATCGTACCTACCTACCTACTTAGTTAAACACTTTTTTCTTTATCACAACTTCTCTTTCATCTTAGAAAACTAACATTAAAAGTATTAAATAAAATTGATTCCATTATAATTTGTAAGTTATTTAAAAATTAATGCTGCTTGTGTAGAAAGTACAAAGTTACGAACAGATTTGACGATAACCAATGGTCCCAGCACTGGTTAACGTAAGCGTAACTTTTTAACGAACGATATGGCTAACAGATGGTGAAACAACGCTTTTTTTGTTTAACGTTCGTTAGCGCCATATTTAAAGGTTACGTGTCCGTCAAAATGGGATGAAACAACCCGCCCATAGGGTGAGTTGTATCATACCATTGGTTATCGTAATTACGTTCGTTAAAATGTAACAGATACATTCGAACTTTAACATCTGTTAATTTACGAGGGTTGCTTCATTGTTAAAAAAACAGTTCGTCATTGTTATTCGGGTTACCTGCAAGCAAAAGGCTATTTTGGCCTAATATTTTATGGGGAATTTTTTTACTACTAGCAATATTGATGAAAACAATGTCATTCGAAGCCTATTCTTCTAAACAACCTTGACAACGGTGTTTTATGTTTTGTACGAAGGGGTATTAGTCGAGGTATTTTTAATTTTTGTCTTTAACTATATAAATATAAAATTGAATTGCTGTTCGTTAGTATCGCTAAAACTCATTTCGATGAAATTTCTTATATTATTGTGTATTCAAGTTGGTTCCTGGAGGGCTTAGATTCACAGTTTGGACCCGATAGGTGGAGCTGCAATCAGTTTCTAGGTTCAGTTTTTTTTTTATTCAACTACACAAGTTAGCCCTTGACTGCAATCTCACCTGATGGTAAGTGATGATGCAGTCTAAGATGGAAGCGGGCTAACTTGGAAGAGGTATGCATACCCCTGATCGGTTTCTACACGGCATCGTACCGGAACGCTTAATCGCTTGGCGGCACGGCTTTGCCGGTAGGGTGGTAACCAGCCACGGCTTAAGCCTCCCACCAGACCAGACCAGAGACAATTTAGAAATTATAAAATTTCAAATCGCCCCTGCCGGGAATCGAACCCAGGACCTCCCACTTATAAGACCACAGCGCTCACCACTGCGCCAGGGAGGTCGCCAAATTTATTATTATATTGCATCAATTATTGTATAAATATAGAAATATATTATTTGCGTGACTCGATTAGGTACTTTCAGAGAACGCTAACACTACTTTCACTATATTTTGGAAAAGAAAAGAAGGCAAGAATTTATTCGATGAATACAAAAGCATAAGTATTATTTACCGGAGAAAACCGACAATACAAATATTTGCAAAAAAAAGAGCATGAAATGCGATTAATATCGAGTTCATACTTTCTTTGACATTTGGAATTTATTAATAAATTCATCTTCTTGAAATAAATCGTACCTACCTACCTACTTAGTTAAACACTTTTTTCTTTATCACAACTTCTCTTTCATCTTAGAAAACTAACATTAAAAGTATTAAATAAAATTGATTCCATTATAATTTGTAAGTTATTTAAAAATTAATGCTGCTTGTGTAGAAAGTACAAAGTTACGAACAGATTTGACGATAACCAATGGTCCCAGCACTGGTTAACGTAAGCGTAACTTTTTAACGAACGATATGGCTAACAGATGGTGAAACAACGCTTTTTTTGTTTAACGTTCGTTAGCGCCATATTTAAAGGTTACGTGTCCGTCAAAATGGGATGAAACAACCCGCCCTTATTGTTGCAATTATTATTAATAGTATTTAGCACGCCGAGAAGAGAATCGAAGAAAACAAAGAAACCGAGTTAGGTAGGTATCTTACCGCGCATTTGCAATATACTTATACTGTAACATTACCTTATTTAATGTTATAATTTAATGTATTTAATGTTATGTTTAAATGTTAAAATAAGGTTAAAAATAGACCACAAACTACAAATATCTTCAACTTGTCACTTTGTACAAGGTATTGCCAATAAAATTTATTTCCGCGTTAACTTTAGATACAAATGCATCTCATTGGTGTAATTGATAAAATTACATTTAACTGATAAGCTAACCGGAATTTTGGTACAACCCACCGTAAGTCGTGTGCCTAAATAACAAACAACCAAAAAAACAATAAGTATTGTTTCAACTCCATCCATTTCTGTACCGCATAATAATAACAGGAATTACTAATAACTAATTAGGTAAGTAGGTATATAGTTAACGATCTTATCTACTCTGGCAGTTGTAATTATTTGATAGTTAGGTACCTACTTTTCACGCCCCTTGTATCGAAGACGATACAATCATCTAGCAACCATCCCCTTTTTATAGTATAATATATTTAAAACGGATGTCAGTCTTTATCCTCTAAGCATCCCTAAAATATTCATCCGACTATAACGAAACCCTTATTGAGTTACACTACACAGATCACAATATTATTACAGCGATTATTTTTATTATGATGATACCTCGCAATTCCTGAGGTTTGGACTACAGGTGATGCACCAAGATAGCCGTAACAGGAGAATAATTGCTTAGGCACATTATTTATTAATCACTGTAATAATTATTACAATTGTGCTAAATAGAGAGAGATTAAAGTTTCACCATAAGTACACATCTGAGTCGCTTAGATTAATAATGGATAATTATTTCGGGCATTTCTCAGTCAGGAGTTACGTTTCTTTATAAATATAAATACATATATAAAATATATGTGTAATGTATATAAATTATACACAATTACACACTCAACTACACGATGTGTACTTTATGGGATTACCTCGTGGTTAAATGACCGTACTATACAGATTACATTATTACAGCAATTATTTTTTTATTGTGGATACCTCACAATTCCTGAAGTTTGACTGCAGGTTATTATACCAAGTCAGCCGTCACAGGAGAATTATTGCTTAGGCATATTATTTAATCACTGTAATTGTAGTGTGTAGACACTGAAGAGTTTTTATATTATTTATATTAATCGGTGGTTGACTGATATTTATGAAAAACTTAAGACTTGTCACTTGTAGAAAAATATGTGAGAGATACAAGAAAAATAGGCTACTGTCTCGTGGTCCCACTGGTTGACCCACTCAGTGGGACCACGAGGAATTTCAATTCCTCGTGGTCCCACTTTGATGGTGGGACCAACAGGACATGTTTTAGAGATTAAATTTTTGGGGTTGTGGTCCCACTGATAAGTTTTAAGTAAAATCTCTTCTGTTAAAAACTAATTGATTAAAAAATTGTAGACAAGTATAAATGTCAAATAGTTTGATTATTATTTTCTGCTCCTATTGCAAACCTACCTAAGAAATCTTTTCAAAAAACCGTTACGGACTGTTGATTCAAACATCCACAGCTTAGTTTCACTAGTAAAAAAAACCAGACTTCAAACTAAAAATAATTTTTTTTTGTACACTTAAGTTGAAGTTGGTTGAGCGAGCGATGTTAGCCCGACTTCAACATACACGTGTACCACAGACCAGTAAAATAAAGACGGGTAATAGCAGGGCACCCGCACTCACCACACATATGCTCTGGAACTAATTACATATTATTATACTTATTTAAATTTTGTAAAGGTTTCCAACGTACTCAACTCAACTCAACTCGACTCAACGCGACTTAACGCGATTCAACTCGACTCAACTCGACTCAACGCGACTCAACTCGACTGAACTCGACTCAACTCGACTCAACGCGACTTAACGCGATTCAACTCGACTCAACTCGACTCAACGCGACTCAATTCAACTCATCTCGACTCAACGCGACTCAACGCGACTCAACGCGACTCATCTCGACTCAACTCGACTCAACGCGACTCAATTCAACTCAACTCGACTCAACGCGACTCAACGCGACTCAGCTCGACTCAACTCGACTCAACTCGACTGAACACGACTGAACTCGACTGAACTCGGCTGAACTCGACTGAACTCGACTGAACTCGACTTAACTCGACTTAACTCGACTTAACTCGACTGAACTCGACTGAACTCGACTGAACTCGACTTAACTCGACGGAACTCGACTTAACTCGACTTAAATCGACTGAACTCGACTTAACTCGACTTAACTCGACTGAACTCGACTGAACTCGACTGAACTCGACTGAACTCGCCTGAACTCGACTGAACTCGACTGAACTCGCCTGAACTCGACTTAACTCGACTGAACTCGACTGAACTCGACTGAACTCGACTGAACTCGACTCAACTCGACTTAACTCGACTTAACTCGACCTAACTCGACTGAACTCGACTGAACTCGACTCAACTCGACTCAACGCGACTTAACGCGATTCAACTCGACTCAACGCGACTGAACTCGACTGAACTCGACTTAACTCGACGGAACTCGCACTCGCACTCGTACTCGCACTCGCACTCACTCACCCACACGCACTCGCACTTGCCCTCGCACTCGCGCACTCGCACTCGCACTCACTCACCCACACACACACTCACACTCGCACACGCACTCGCACTCGCACTCACCCACACACACACACTCGCACTCGCACTCGTACACGCACTCGCAGTCGCACTCGCACACACACTCGTAGTCGCACTCGCACTCGCACTCACCCACACACACACACTCGCACTCGCACTCACTCACCCACACACACGTACTCGCACTAGCATTCGCACTCGCACTCGCACTCGCACTCGCACTCGCACTCGCACTCACACACGCACTCGCACTCACCCACACACACACACTCGCACTCGCACTCGCACTCACTCACCCACACACACACTCACACTCGCACTCGCACTCGCACACGCACTCGCACTCGCACTCGAACTCGCACTCGAACTCGCACTCGCACTCGCACTCGAACTCGCACTCGCACTCGTACTCGCACTCGCACACACACACACACAGACAGACAGACAGACACACAGACACACACACACACACACACATTCGCACTCGCACTCACACTCACACACGACATAAATGAAGAGTGTCACTAGTATTACGATAATAATATGTATATTTATTATTATTTTATATATTTTTATTCTTATTATTAAATATCTTAAAAGTACAGAATTGGACTTGTTACAGTTTTTTCATTATCATAAGCATAAATAGATTAGACACATTGACATCAATGCATTTCATAATGATTAAGACAGCGACCAATAATATCAAGTGTCAGTGTACAGCCAGTATTTTTACAACAAAGTGGGACCACGAGGAATTACAATTCCTTATAGCCCCACCCAAATTTAGCAGTGGGACCACGAGGAATTGAAATTCCTCGTGGTCCCACTGAGTGGGTCAACCAGTGGGACCACGAGACAGTAGCCGAAAAATAATTATTAAATATTAATATAAAACATAATGATAATTTAAAGAAATAAAGTAATTTATAAATATTAAAACAAGTTTCATTAAGGAATACTACATGGCGCAGTCGTATTAGCGAACTCGGATAATGGCTAAGAAATTACAACAGGAAGGCACAATGGCGGCCAGTGAACTGTGTGGAATTGAATTCAAGATGCCAGCTGGTATCAACCTCGATAACATTGATAATGGATGGCCACAGTGGAAGAAATTTATAGAGTCTTTTAAAATTTTTATTGTGGCTACGGGGTTTGAAAAATGGTCAGAAACAAGAAAGGCGGCACTCCTGTTAAATTGTATAGGTTCCCAAACACAAGATTTATATTTAAATGTGTTAAAAGTGAATGACCAACCAGAATTAGAGGATGTTATAAAAATTTTTGAAGATTACTTTAAGCCAAAACAAAATGAAGTTATAAATAGTTACCATTTCAACAAAAGATGTCAAGAGGAGGTAGAGAATTTTGATGCCTTCTACACTGATATAAGAAAATTAGCTGAAAATTGCAATTTTGGTGAACAAAAGGACCGGATGTTGAGAGACAGAATAGTTATTGGAGTCAGACAGCAGAGGATACAACAAAAGATGCTAGAAATAAAAGATCTTACGCTAGAGAAAGCTGTGGACATTTGTAGGTCTGCGGAGCTTTCCAGCGGGCATATAAAGGTGCTGAATAGCTCAGAGGTCCAAGCAGTGGAAGCAGCAAGACCACCCCGACAACAGAGCTCCTCGTCAGGCGATTATTATAAAGCTAAGTATAATAATATTAAAAGTAGGCCTAATAATATTAATAATTACTATCAAAAGAAGTTTAATAAGAATAATTATCAGTGTAAGAAATGCAATACTGTTCATGGTCCTCGTCAGTGTCCTGCCTTTGGAAAAACTTGCAAAAAGTGCAATAAATTAAATCATTTTAGTGTAGGATGCACTTTTAATAATAAACAAATAAATGATATTAATAACCAATTGGAAAGTAATAATATTCATAATTTATGTCTAGTACATACAATAAATTTAAATAATAATGAATGGACTGAGTTTCTAAGAGTACAGAATAAGAAAGTTTGTTTTAAATGTGATACTGGAGCACAAATAAATGTATTAAGTTTAAGGGATCTTAGGAAGCTTGTCGATGATGAGACTAAAATACAATTGTCTGAGACAAAAACTATAATTGAGGTCTTCGGTGGAGGAAAATTAATTCCTATAGGAAAGGTCAAATTAAATGTATACTGTAATAATAATATTAATAACAATGAATGTTTTGAAACTGAGTTTTTAATTATTAATGAACCAGTGAGACCGATCCTAGGGCTGGGCTCGTTGTTACAGCTTAGACTTTTAAATAATAATATTAATATTAATTCGGTTATAACCAGTTGCACTAATACTAATATGAAAATGAGTAAAGACTCAATTGTTGATATGAATAACGAACTTTTTCAGGGAATTGGGGAGTTTAAGAGTTCACTGCAGTTACGCATTCAACCTGGCGTAGAGCCTGTGGTGAGACCCCCTAGACGTGTGCCTAACGCACTTAAGGATCGCCTTGCAGACAAGTTGGAAGCTCTGGTGAAGCACAAAGTCATAGCGAAGGTCGATCATCCTAAAAGTTTTGTAAGCAACTTGGTTATAATTGAAAAGAAAGATGGTTCACTTAGAATTTGTTTAGATCCTAAAGATCTTAATAAAGTATTAATAAGAGAACATCATTTGATTCCAACAATTGATGAGATAGTATCAAAACTTTGTAATAAGAAATACTTTTCTGTGCTTGATTTATCAGATGGTTTTTATAATATTAAACTTTCAGAAGATTCGAATGATTTGTGTACTTTTAACAGTCCGTTTGGTTGTTATAAATTTCTAAGAATGCCATTTGGTTTATCAGTAGCACCGGAAATTTTTCAAAAATATAGTGAAACTGCTTTTGGAGATATTCCAGGCGTAATTGTATATTGTGATGATTTATTAATTTGTGGAGAAACTGAAACAGAGCATGATGCAATATTAAATAAAGTTTTTGAACGGGCTAGAGAGCATAATGTGCGCTTTAATAAAAGTAAATTTCAATATAAATTAAAACAGGTGAAGTATTTTGGCCATATTTTTTCGGAGCAAGGTATGCAAATAGACCCAGAGCGAGTTAGTGCAATTATTAATATGAAAAGTCCTAAAAATAAAAAAGAGTTACAGATTTTCCTTGGTATGGTTAATTATTTAAGAAAATTTATACATAACTTGGCAGATATTGCATCAACGCTTCAGTTATTACTAAAAAAAGATGTTGATTGGATATGGACGGAAATTCATGAAAATGTTTATAATAATATTAAAACTAAAATAAGCGAAGCACCTATTTTACAGAATTTTAATAGTAAATTGCCTATCTTGGTCTTGGATGTTGTTTACTTCAAAATGGTAAACCAGTTTGTTTTGCTTCAAGAAGTTTGTTTAGCTTCAGCAGGCAACTAGGAAATTTCATTATTATATATATGGGCACAATATTACAGTTGTAAATGATCATAAACCACTAGAAAGTTTATTAAAAAAGCATTTACATGAAGTACCGTCTCCTAGATTACAAAGATTAAAATTAAAGTTATTAAAATATAATATTGAATTTAAATACCTACGAGGTAAAGAAATGTACATAGCTGATTTGTTATCACGATCGTATCAGGAGTGTAATGATACAGATGATTCTTATATGTACGAAGTAATACATTGCATAGGGTTAGCACAGAAATTAGAATGTACAGAAGAACAAAAATTAACATTAATTTTAGAAAGTTCTAAAGATGAAGAGTTATTAAAAATAATTGAGTTTATTCAGAATGGTTGGCCTAATAAAATGTCAGATATTCCGGATATAATAAGAATTTATTATAAATTAAGAGCAGAACTTAGTGTGGATGAGAAATTAGTCTTTTATAATGATAGGTTAATTGTACCTAAGACATTGAGATTAAATGTTATCAAAACTTTACATGAAGGGCATATTGGCATGTCAAAAATGAAGCAGATGGCTAGAAGGTTATATTATTGGCCTTATATGGATACTCATATTGAAGAGTATGTTAAAAAATGTTTTCCGTGTCAAACACATCAGAATAATAATATAAAAGAGCCATTATTGTCACATAAAGTTCCCAACCTTCCATTTTTGAAATTAGGTACAGACATATTGGAATTTAGAAGGAAAAGTTATTTAGTAATATATGATTATTACTCTAAATGGTTAGATATTAAATATATATCTAGTAAAACTGCTACAAGTATAATTAATGCTCTTTGTAACTTTGGAATACCTCTGGAAATTATTTCAGACCATGTTCCATTTGATTCTAGAGAATGTAAACAATTTGCACAAGATTGGGGATTTAAATTCACTTATACTAGTCCAAGATATGCTCAAGCTAATGGTATGGCTGAGAGAGGAGTACAAATTGCAAAGAAAATGTTAATAAAATGTCATGAAGATAAAACTGATATAAGACTAGCTTTATTACAGTACCGGGCTTCTCCCGTTTCAGGTACTGATTTTTCACCTAGTGAATTATTAATGAATAGAAATTTAAGGACTAAGTTGATTGTTAGTTCAAAGTATTTAACACCTAAGTTAAATGATAATGTTACTCGACAATTTAGTAATGTACAAAGTAGGAATGAAAGAAATTATAATAGGACAAGTAGATTTAAAAAGAATTTCTGTATTGGTCAAAGGGTATGGTTTAAGAAAGATCCAAATAAAAATATTTGGACAGAAGGAAAAATTGTTAATATTAATGGCTATAGATCTTATGTAGTACTAGATAATAATAATGTAACTTATACAAGAACCTCTTTTCATGTTCGACCAGCATAAACTTTGTGGATCACCAGTTAAAGGTTGCCAATGGCTGGTTGAATGGGTAGTAAGATAAATATATTAATAGATTTTGTAACATAATTTTGTTGTTTAAAAAAAAAAGAGGAAGAAAAAGTATATTGTTTTGGTTTATTAATTTTTCGTTTAAAAGGGGATGATGTAGTGTGTAGACACTGAAGAGTTTTTATATTATTTATATTAATCGGTGGTTGACTGATATTTATGAAAAACTTAAGACTTGTCACTTGTAGAAAAATATGTGAGAGATACAAGAAAAATAATTATTAAATATTAATATAAAACATAATGATAATTTAAAGAAATCAAGTAATTTATAAATATTAAAACAAGTTTCATTAAGGAATACTACAGTAATAACTATTATAACAAATGTGCTAAAAGAGAGAGAGATTAAAGTTTCACCACAAGTACACATCTGAGTTGCTTGTGTTGATAATGGGTAATCAGTACGAATTATGAAGTAGTGGCGACGGTATCAGTACACTGTAGATCGTAGGTACTTTTCATCTAAAGTATATAATATACTTGTGTTATGATACTTCCTGGAAATGGACAAATGATAAAAATAATAAAATTATAGCATGCTTAATAAAATTTATTATTCTAGGTACTTCCCAACGATTTGAACCTGATGGCTGGAACACCACTCGAGTTTTTAAATTAATTATATCAAATATTAGATTTAAACATTATTTATTATCAAAAGAAAATCCCGCACACGTAATTCCGATATATTAAAATTTATATAATTAAAGGTTGATTAGAATTATTAGGACACTTTATTATTAGTCAAAATCACTCAAAATTTAGAATTTAAAACAGCGGACATCCAACCGCTCGCGCCGCGGGAACTTGAATCCCGACCTCCTGTACTTTCTAAAACCACCCCAAAATCCTAAACTAGCCCCGCCCTTTTAACCTGTACCTCTAGCAACCCCCGCAAGTCTGCGCACACGCACATACTTTATTATGTCCCCAGCAACCCACATAATAAAGTTGTATTTAGCCTGCGACGGCCGTACCGTCACAACTGGAAACTGCTGCTTATGTCACTAGCTCGAGTTCAATAAAAAGTCTTTATCAAAAAGTCCGCACAAGAATTTTCGACACTAAAAAGTAATATAATTAACAATAATCTAAATCAGAGACCACTAAGGGATTAACACTTAAATTCAAGCAATGAATAACTAAATCAGAACCCACTTAGAAATTAACACTGAAATTCAAGCAATATTCACGAGATGACCATCTCGTCGCAACGCGTGATTTAAACTCCCAAATTTCCCATCATTCCTAAATAAGTATGGTTAAAATAAAGACAGAAAAGGATTCAAGGATCGGCCCTACCTCAAGAAAATTTACAGCCTAGCACATGTTCGCATTTTTTTATCATTCTTTCGTTTAGAATACAATATGTCCGCATTTCTCTTACGATTCTTGCGTTCAGAATAAGGGCCGGTTCATATGACAAGAATTTAACACGCGTTTTTATAAGACGCATGTTCATTGCTGCGTATCGAACGCTAGATGTTTGTCAGCACGCATGTGCATGCAGCATGTCAGTTAAAATCAGTAAACTCTGAATCATTTTATTTTAATTCTTAGTTTATATTAATTCTGTTTTTGACTGATTTTCTTTTCTTTTTTACTGAGTGTAAAAAAATGAATTATGGACCATTTTTGTCTGAAATAAAATTGTTTTATTTTATTTATTATTTTTTACTATTATTGGTCTACCATGCTACAGTTTAGTTGTATGCACCTATCATAATATATTGTACACTATATACAAAACATAGCGTGTTTTCTAAAATCAGTGCGCTTTGAAAGCATTGGTTTAATATTCTACAGTTTAGTTGCACGCGCCTATCATATATACACTATACAAAATCTTAGCGCGTTTTCAACGCGTTTTGAGCGTTTATCATTTGAACGTACCCTACACATTTTAACGCTTTGGCATCTGGCATTTTTTACAAATAAACCGAAATCCGAAACAAACTTTCGACTCTAATAAACTGCTTTGTTTTTAGCAACATCCTTTATTGTCCATTTAAAGTAGGTATGTAAGTACAATAAGGCCCGGACTCCACCAAAGCGGACATTTGTGTAGAGATATTCAAAACAGAGATGAGAAAAGTTGTTTTTCAGCCATGGCTAGACTGGATCGAAGATATTATTTTGTGCTAGTTAGAGGCGAGCGTTAATTGTGCCATACAAACTGTGAGCTTACAAATACGTTAGTTATATGCATAACTAGCTTTTGCCCACAGCTTCGAGCGCGTACCTATATGCCTGTATGCTAAGTCAGCGCATAATCGGTTCAGTAGTTGTCGCATTAAAGAGCAACATGCATGCACACATACACATACACCACACACACATACACACACACATACACACACACACAAACACACACACACAAACTTTCGCCTATATATCTATAATCTATAATCTATCTATACTAATAAATAAAATTGAAGTGTCTGTCTGTAATTTCGAAATAATTGAGAATCAAACGAACTTACCTTGTGAAGTTTGATATCTAATTATACGAGCGTCTCGACCGAAGATTATTATAGCTTACAAGCAGCAGTACAGTAGATTATGCTGTCCTTATCACACTTTTAGAGTTTTTTTTATAATAAATTAATTGTTTTTTTGACGTTTTTGACGTCAGAGTACCGAGTAGGTACCCCCACCCCCACGCTCCCCCGCCACGCGGAGCAGGCCCATCCTCATTTTTCAGAGCCTTATTTTTTCGATATGTTTAGGGATTTTGACAAAAAAACAGGGCGGGTGGGTTTGTAATAATCTTCGGTCGAGACGCTCGTATAATTAGATATCAAACTTCACAAGGTAAGTTCGTTTGATTCTCAATTATACTTCGCATCTCTCCGAAGATTATTATAGCTTACAAGCAGATGTTTAGAGCATCGAAAAAATACTACAATAATATTTACTGTGTACAGTAAAATTATTCAAAATAAAATTAAGGCAAAACATAACAGGGAAAAAGAAAAATAATCATTTACAATATGTGATTAAACAAAGTCAATATTGCTTCATAAACCATAATTTAAAGGCGATTTATTATTTATTTTTAACTAATTAATTTTTTGCTAAGTAGCATGTCAGATAATATATGCTAATCGTACTTGTATAGAATAGAATATAAATTTTTATTCGCATAAAAAAATTTAAGCTTCATCAAAATAATATATCCACAATTTTGATCTTATTTTAATAAATCTGTATAATATTATAATAGATACTTTAAAAATACATTTGAAGATTCAGACCAAACTACTTTTTGTCGAATAATTTCTAAGTTTTAGCCCTACATTGTGGGCAGCTGATGTCAACGCGTGTCGCGTGCTATGTGTGCCATTGAATTGACATAACTCAATGGGATAGAAAGAGTGGTTTTTGAAAACTGATGAACAAAGGTATAAAGTAAATAAGTAGGTTATTAAATTACTTGACCGTCACTGGAAGCTTTATATTGAGAGTAGCATTTCCGTTTCCGTCGATTTCATACCAGTTTTCGTACTTTTTTCGATGTCACATCCGGCTATGTGGCGCCACCTGGCGGGATCGCGCGCTAAAGTTTTCGTAACGGCTGAGCGCGGCCATTGATTCATTGGCGTTTTGTTTGCCGTCGAAGCAACATCTTGCAAGCAGTCTACAAGACATTGCAAAACTATTTTTATATATTATAATAATAATAAAGTAAAGTAATAAAAAGTAAATTTAATAAAAGTGTTAAATATATTTAAATATAGTACAAGTGTGAAGCTAATTTGCAGTAAGTACTTATTTTTTATAATAATAAAGTAAGTGATCATTATTTTAACGGTTTTTCCGTTCGGATCACTACTTAAAATATTATATTTTAAAAATTTGCCAGCTTTTTCGTACGTGTAGAATTGTTACTTTTACGAATATTCGTAAAAGTATTTAAATTTTTGTAGTCGTTGGTGTTAACATTTGTTAATTTCAGCAATTTCAGTCATGGATAATAATGAGGTGGCCGGTTCAAGTGGACAGACTCGCAAGCGCGCTCGCAGCTGCTTCAGTAGCAAGAAGCAGCAGCTCCTTCCTCGAGCAATAACGTAAAGCAAACTTGCCGCCAGCTGCGTAAACGAAGCAAGCGCTTGCAGATCATGACGAAATTCATTCCCAAGTTAGTGGTGAACTTTATGAACATCTCACACCTGATGAACTTCAGTGTGAAATTGAATGTCAAGGTTCATGTTTAGATTTCACGTTCGATAAAGAGAAACTCAAGGAACCATCTGTTCCAAAGACTTCAGAAATCTTTTTGCCACTTGGTATAAAGTTAGATACGCTGAAACACAAAACATATCACACTGCAGGTTTCATAAACCTAGAAACAAACAAGGAGGTAAAAACATATGAAACCTCGCGCTATCTAGCAAATGCAGATAAAAGCAGCAGCTATCACATACTGCTTCCTAAAACAAAAAGTAGCCTTACAAGAAGCTATAAGTCTCGCTTTCATGGGCCAGACAAAATATTAATAAAAAATTGAGATCAATTGACTGAAAAGATTGAAGAACTATTCCAAAAAGGTGAATTTTATAAAATTTCGTCAGATCTTTTACAATTAGTGTGCGGCCACCGAGCATTGAGATGCTAAGATTGAGATGCTAAGTCGTGAAACTATCTCAAGCCAGGTTCGCGACCCTTTGGCGAAAGCGAATAAAATACCCATTTATTTAATTCAAAATGGGGTGCGCAAAGTTTTTTGGCCAAAAAGGACAGGCTTGCGCTGTTGAACACTAATAATTCAGACAGTCGCCCCTCGCGGGGGCAAGTCTTTAGAAGTGTCACTGTTCCATCGCGTGGAACTAATTGGCATGTACAATGTGCGCAGACTTGCCTGCATTAACATTATAACCCACTCTCGCGGGGTGGATATCAACGTACCGATTTTCCTAATAGAGGTCAATCTTCTGAAAAGGAATTCGATCGTTACAATGCAAAGAAAGATAAAGAGTCCTTTCATAATTGAGGCTCGCGGCCTACAAGGGGAAGCCACAGAGGACGACCTTCTATGCACTCAGTACCTCTAGACGAAACTAGAGAAAATGACTCCATCTTTCACAATGGAAGAAAATGGGAGCACCAGAAGTTATACAGAGGGTAATTCAAGGTTATCGCATATATTCTTTCAAAAGCCTCCTCTTGTGTTTCCCAATATAAACAGGAAGACATTTCACACTTCCTTCTTAGAGGAAATGTCTGCGATAAGTCTAAATCTTAAAGGTGTACCGTACCACGCACACCAAGTTTCCTTTCTTCTAAGTTTCTGATACCAAAGCGTGATGGGTTATCGCGACAGATATTCAACCTCAAAGCACTAAATGACTTTGTAGTGGCAGAACCATTCCACTTGGTAAGCACCGCATTCCAGACTTTCTTCAACCCCAAGACTGGTTGCGCAAAGTTGACATAACATATTTTCATATAAAAATAAAGAAGGCTCAAGGCACTTCCTACGCCTTGTTTAAGATGTCACAAGATGTTTACTTTATCCTCTGCCGGTAAATTTTTAGTAACGGGTGCCTGAGATCATGCTTGAGGAGCATTACTCAACAATCTCCTTTTATCGGGTATTTATTTAATCGCGAGAGGAACAGACACTTGTTTGTGAAATTGTTAAAATGTTAAATATTATATATATTATTAAAACAACCACCGAGATTCTCGCTGATTCTTCTCGGGAGGAACGGCATTCCGAATCAGTGGTAGATTCAATTGACGATTCAAAAGGTACTTATAAAAGTTTATTTGAATAAAACACCTTTCTATTCTATTCTATTCACTACATTACAATCAAAAATAAATATTGGCCATACTTCATGCCCCTCAGAACCAAGTTCGATTAACAGAGTGCGATCCTTATAAAATGCGACAGCAACACATCAGTCGCTTATTTACGGAGAGAAGGAGGGACGAAGTCGCTACCTCTACTAAAAATTCCAAATCCTGGAATCTCTAGATCGACATCAAATTCACTACTGCATTCATTCAATACATACCCGGCAGATATAACAATCATGCGGATCATTTGTCACGGCACTTAAGGCCAAATTAGATGGGGCCCCGTTCATCGTTCATTTTTGCGGTGAACGATACACAATACGATATTTACTATGGCAAAGTGCCTGTGAACGATGAACGGTCAGTGATTAGACAGTTCTTTTTCAATGACTCACCGATGAAGCCTCGAAAATGAGAGCAAAAATCTCGAAAATGAACCTAGATGGTTCATTTGGCTTTTACTACCAGCTTGCGTAGAAATATTGTTCGTGAAGTGAGAAATCTCGGTGATTGACCTATTCGTCTCGAGAAGACACATGTATACAATAGGCTATTTGACAACATTGAAAATATACTATTGATTGTGGTCATCTTATCAGATAATAGCCTAAAAAAGACATATTTCACTCAATATGTAATTTTACTTTAATTTCTAATTTCTACATAAATTATGTAATTTTACGCGATATTTTGCACGAAATAAAACATAATAATTTTTGAAATTTTATCAGTAACGTGAACGCTCTGTCATTGGTTGTGACGTCACTAGATGGCACACTTGACCTGGTTGTTATACTTGAAGTTTATCAAGTCAACCGAAACTAAACTTTAAACTTGAAAGAATAAGATTGATATGAAAATGAGTAGGTATAACAATTTACAACATTACGATACTAAGTGCATTTAAGCGACTACAGCATTCGCCTTGTGTAGCGTCTCTGTCGCACGCACCGAGTTCCGATAAGGAGCGAGCGAGAAAAGTGACTTGCATACTGATTTGTGACGTCACGCGTATCCTGTGATCAGCGCCATTACAGAAACGTTGTTTTTGGCGCGGTTTTCAAAACTTAAACTTTATCATTGATTTTAATTCATAATACTGTAGATATTCCGAAAAATATCAATGTAGTGTGTTTTAATAAATAATAAAGAATCATATAAAACAATTTCCAAAAATTAGTCAAATAGCCTATTACGCGTCACGAGACCTGATAGCCCTGTTCCAAGGTTCAGTGTCACCTGAAATTTCCCACTTGCGTAGATGTTACCGCCACCGTTATCAATCCTGTTCCGTTCGTTCCGAAGGTCTGAATGAGTCGACAGAAATCTTAATAGTGGTATCTCGATGGGAGAAAGTGTTTTAGCGTGCGGACCTCAGAACCTGAGTTCTTATTGCACCGTTGATACTGAGGGATCTAGACAAGGGTCTTTATCGAAACGGCCACCTCCGAAAATCGAGGATATCGTCCTCGAAATTTGGAAGTTCGGTGGTCTGAAGCAATAGAAACATGGAACTCTGAACAGTTATCATCGCTTAAGAATTCCTGGTAAAAATCTACCCTGAAAACTTATGAATCGGCTTGGAAAATGTTAGTTCTCCTGGTCCAAAAATAAAAATATGGATCCAAGAAATCCTACAAGTTCAGAATGGCACAACTTTTGGCTAAGTTACATTTAAATGATAAATTATAATACAATCTTGTTATACAAATGAGTGGTGTCTACATTATGTAACACTGCAACATCGAGTTACATATTCAATCATGTCCTTGTAAAACATAATATATTAAAATCAATTGTATTGAGAAAATCCAAAGCTGGTCGCCAAACCACCAATTTGGAATGCTAGTAATCCAACTTATTACTCAGCAAATTATACACTAGATTTAAATAACAGACAGTCAGGTTGGAAGTTGCTTGTGAATAGGAACAATTGTATCCTACCCTCTTCTTTAGGTTGAGAAGTATATTTCATTGTTAAACGACAGACGTAATTATGCGAAGTCTAGTATTATTCGTCACATTTAGAGGTTTAGCTAAGCACGCCTCGCGCACTTTTGTAGCAGGCTGGTTAAAAACCTTGTTCAAGGAAGCTGGCATAACTGCAACTCCCGGTAGCCTTCAAAAGCTGGTGGGACAAACCTTTCCCTGGATAAGATCTTGGCCCGCTGGAATTTGCGATCAGCATCAACACATTTCAGAAATTCTACAGACTTAAAGTGATTGAAAGATGAAATTATTCAAGAAATGTCACATAGTTATTCAGTTCCACGTTCAAATTTAATCATTGTATTGATTTTATTAATCTAATCAGATCCCATAAATTTACGTTGACATTCAATCGTTGTATCGATTTTATTGATCATATGAAATGTGCATAATATGAATGTAAAATGGAACTGTTACTTAATAAAGATTAATTATCCATCTTTACAATAACTTCTTATCATAATCACATGATCACATTGGCGTAGAGGCATACCAATCCTATACCCATTAAATTATGTGGCGTCACCAGGCGAAAACAAACAGGCTCTCAATATAAAGCTTCCAGTGACGGTCAAGTAATTTAATAGTAGCGTTTTACCTGAAAATAAAACGCATATTAAAATACTTACCTCACTGGAAGCTTTCAGTAATTCCTGCCTGGTGATATTGAGCCAATGAATCAATGGCCGCGCTCAGCCGTTACGAAAACTTTAGCGCGCGATCCCGCCAGGTGGCGCCACATAGCCGGATGTGACATCGAAAAAAGTACGAAAACTGGTATGAAATCGACGGAAACGGAAATGCTACTCTCAATATAAAGCTTCCAGTGAGGTAAGTATTTTAATATGCGTTTTATTTTCAGGTAAAACGCTACTATTAAATAACAAGAATATGTGTATGCCCTAAAACAAGGGCATGAAATAGTAGCACTGTATTTAACAATTTTACCATCATTGTACTGACCTATTTCAACAAATAAATTGATTTTGATTTGATTTTGAAAAAATCTCATTGGGCACGTAAGGGATCAATTCTTTCTAAATATCTTCTGAAATAAGCTTGGACAGGGTTTAAGGATTTTCTTTAATATATGGCACCACAATAATTGGTTGAAAAAACATTTGACCTTGAAGTTTTGATCATCTGTTTTAGTTTTATCGGATTCCAATAAAGTATTTATTGACCAAGTGTTTGTATTTTTTAATGGAGATGTTAATGCCAAAAAAGTGAGTTTTTAAAGATAGATCTTTTTTGTGAAATGAAATCATTGTTTATACTGAATCTTGCATTTAAGGCATTTTTGCATTTAAGGCATTGCATTATCTATGCATTTAAGGGTTAATGCTAAATTATGGTGGACAGTGAGAATTATAGAAATTTAACTTGAATCTGAATTTTTGTGTGAAAAATTCAATTAGCTGTATAATGTTGGAATCACCATATAAAACCAATATATACCAATAATTATAACCTTTTTTCTTGCAGAACAGTCATTTTGACTTTAAAGATGTGTTATATTTATTCATGGAATTATTAGAGAAAAGACCATTGCTATGTTAAGCGATGCGTTGGAGTTGGAAAAAACGCCCTTTGCCATGTAACATTTAATTATGTAAAATTTTGAAATAAGGCTAAAGTATGGAAAGGCTTATAAAATTTTGTATATATATATATATATTTTTTTTGAATGTTAATGCATCAACAATCTCAGAAGTTCCATGGTGCGTACCTCTGACATTTGTTATTTTGATTACTGGCAAATAAACCAAAGTCAGATCTGCCGAAATAAACTTTTGACTGACGATACGCATAAACAGTGAGTTCCCTTTCTGTGTTCATGTTGAACTTTTGACGAGATTCAAAATCTGCAACTAATGTTCGTATTTATTTAAATATATGACGCAAAATTTTGTAAACATTGATATAAGCAATAGCTGTTTATTTTTGGTAAAATATTATAATTTTTAAGTCGTGAAAGACTGAGGCTATAAAAGGCTGCAAGTAAATTGAAGAACCGATGGACGTTGGAGTCCCAAGGTGCTTGAGTGGAGCAATGACATTTGCGAGTAATCCGTAAGCTGTCTCATCGTTACAGGTTGCACCACAGCCCGAACGTGACACATCACTATACACTAGGTACTAGTGAATATTCTTCATATTTTAAATGAACAATTTGCAGAATCAATATAATTTCTCCACTTCCTCCAGCATATGAAATCATTGTTAACAATACAGATCATATATTTCTACATAGAGAAGGTCATAATATATTTCTTACGATTATCAAAGTTGTAAATTGCCAAGAATTTCAAGAACTTTGAAAATCCATACATTTTCGTATAAATAAATCCGTCATCGAAGGCCGGGCACGCCGACATCGACAAACCAACATAACTAGTTAGTTTCCTGATTTCTCATACATTTTTCTGTATTTGTTTGTAAATAACTTTATATGAACTTTTAGACGAATAAAAGATAAATCCTTTTTTGTGGGTAAAGAGTGATCCTTGATCAAAAATCTTAATTTCAAAAGTAATTTGTTGATCGCTTCTTACATTATCCAAACAGTTGTAACCGAATTTCTAATGCATAATGAATCGTCAAGAAAATTAACTGATAAATAAACTGATGAACATACATAAATGTGAAGGACCGGTTTTTTTTAAAACCTTTGTTGATAGAAGTTGCAAAGTCCAAATGGTAAAACGTTGACTTCTGCATATCACTTTGTACATATGACAAATGCCTGACAGATGCTTCAGGCATTTTAATATTGGTGTAAAATTGAACTTCAGGTGTTAACCTTGTTATTCATATAAATAACTTATTGTATTTTTAAAATGACAACTGTCAGAATTTCACCGAATCAAAAATCAGACCGGTTGTCATACAGCATATTAATTAATATTAATGCGGTACTTTCATATCTTCCATATTAAAGTTATTGACACAAATAAAGTTTGATTCATATAAATTCAAAATAAAACAATGTTTTCCTTTAGGCTACTGTAAAAATTGGTGAGACGAATAATTGTTTTTCTTTGGCCCAAAAATATGAAGCCACTCGTGAAGAAAAACTGGTCTGCCAATGATACGTAAAAACGTGTCGGTGTTATGTACCGGTGACGAAGCAGCTAGCATTGTCACGGTTGCGCGTGCTATATTTAGCATTGAGTCGTAAGCAATATCGACTTAATTCTGACAGCTATCATTGTCATTTACAGATGAGTTATTTATATGGAGAACAGGGTTAACATCTACGAAGTACGATTTTACCCCAAACTACTTTAATTCCCTGTCAACATATAAAGCTCTAAGCCGCTTAATAATATTAATTGTTTCGCCCTAAAATAGAAATTGCTAAGAATGGAAACTAGAAAGTGCACACTAACAGCAATAGAAAACAAAAGAAGCACATTGAAAAAATTTATTCAAAAATGGAAGTCGAATGACATTAACACCATGAAGTGTCTGTCAGTCATTTGTCATATCTACATGCAGCAGTTGATTTGTATTTGCATAAGTTATGAATTTTTTATCTTTTTTATGGGAATTGTTTTATCTCTGGTTATCTAACATTATGAAACGTCAGAATTCCACGGAATTAGTAATTCGGGTATATGGTGAGATATAGTAAGTTCATTGTGGAAAATATCGTAAAAAGTCAAGCCGCCTGGGAGCTTTCATGGAAAACGCTGCCTAATCCCTGAGCGGGTAGTACCTACGCATAATATGCTCTACTACCCGTGCGAAGCCGGGGCGGGTCGCTAGTTAGTAATAATTTCGATAACTGGAAAACTTAACTGGTTTTTTTCTGGGTGAAGATTTCTTCAAAAGTTACCTATTAGTTTTCGAGGAAGTCGTCCTCGGAGAAAGGATTCAGTAAGTATATAACATCAGAACCTGAGCAGCAGGCACGGTCGTCACTAGAAAATTATATTTCACTAGGACACCAGTGATGGCGCAATCAGTCACACTACCAACAAAATGTAGATATAGGTATAACAGCTTTATGGAGCCTGGTTGCGCAACCACAATTTGGTGGCGGCTGGTGACGCAACCATGGTCTCCTAGTGAGATATTGGCCTAATGGCTAACTGTGATATTAAAAGAGTCATGATGTAAGCAGAGTGCGATCTCAACATCTCAATGACGCGGACGCCTTGAAAAGTTGAAACTTAGGTATTTTATGTGCTTATTTTATCTGTCTTTAAATGTTATTATTTCAACTGGCCATTTTCTCTTATCTGTACCTATTTACATATCACTACATAGTATTGTTACGAATGAACCTTATTTCTAGAGCATTAAGGTCAATAATTGCTCGTCACCTAATAAATACCTACAAACCCATCGATGTAAACAAACAACAACAACGCGACCTTTCTGGAATAAACATCGATAGGGGTGGAACTTTCTAGAAAACGCTTAGTCACGCGGTAACGGGTATATAAAGGGACCGGCGAGCTGACGGAGGGCAGTTCAGTTCTGAGAGCCGAGCGAAATACAAGCAAAGGAAGCGATCAAAAGTGAAGAGGATTGGAAGCGAACAAGCGTGAAGAGGAAGTCTATAAGAGGATCAGGAGTACCAAGTGGAATACGGAAGTGCAGAATAAAGTCTGATCAAGGGTCACCAGGTGTTTTATTCCAAATCTTCGAACCCCAGCACGTAACAATTGGTGACAGAAGTGTGATTTGGAAGCTATGCCATTGACTCCGAGAGACGACTTCGGCAGCGAGGGTGTCAAGACCAGGGCCCAGCGTGCAGCGGAATCCAGCCGAGCACCTGTGGAGGAGCACCTGGAGGAACCAGCACCTGGTGGGACCTCCCAGCTGGCCCCGCCCACTGGCCCCACCCACCAGGCCACGCCTCCTGAGACCACGCCCATCCAGTCGGAGGCCCCGCCCACTGGCCACACCCACCAGACCACGCCCCTTGAGGCCACGCCCACTCAGTGGGATGTCCCGCCCACTGGCCCCACCCACCTGGCCACGCCCACTGAGCAAGCCACGCCCACCGTTGACTTGTCGAGTTTGATGCGGATAATGCAACAACAGTTTGCAGCGATACAGGAAAATCAAGAAGGGGTGCAGCGAAATGTTTTGTCGGCCGTTCACGAAGTTGGCGGCATGGTGGCTAAATTGCGAAAAGAGTTGGACCTCATGGACGAGCGAGTCACCTGCCTAGGAACGGACATAGATGGTGTGAAAACTGACCTCACCGAGCTACAGAAAAAGGTGATACGTCTTGAAACGACAAGGCTAACGTCAAGTGGAGCGATGGGCGCAGTTCAGGGACCTAATGTTAAGGTACCCCCATACGACGGAAGCACCTCCTGGCCTGCGTACCGGCAACAGTTTCAGACTGTTGCTACTGCCAACGGATGGACGGACGAACAGTGCTTGACTGCCCTCACTGTCGCATTGAGAGGGCAGGCTCTAACTGTTCTGGAGGCCTTTCCTACTTCAGGCTGTGGATACAAGGAACTGTTGGATGCACTCGAATCCAGGTATGGGGAGCGACATCTGGAGCATGTGTTCCGCGCCCAGCTGCGCGATAGAGTCCAGAGATCTGGAGAGGGTCTCCAGCAATGGGCGTTGGAAATAGATAAGCTTGTGCGGAAAGCTTATCCATCGGCCGACGATAAGATGGTAACCGCAAACACCGTGCAGGCTTTTGTCGACGGAATTAAAGACCTGGAGGTAAGAGCTGCCGTGAGGCTTCGTCACCATGCCTCATTAAAAGAAGCATTGGCGCATGCCTTAGAGGTCGAAGCAGTTCGACACGACATTCGGCAGACTCACAGACTACGTGAAGTTGTCGAGGAGGTGAAAGAGGTTAAGACCTCATTCAGGAAGAACTTTGGCGCTGTGTGCTATAGATGCGGTGAGAAAGGGCATTTGCAGCTGAATTGCCCACAGAAAGAGTCGCAGATGTCCCGACTAACGAAAATAGAGGAACGGTTGGAGGAGCTTGCGAAGAGAGGTGAGGATGCAAGGTCTCCTCAAAATCAGGGAAACTAGTAACAGCCAGGACTAAGGGGCGAGTACTGGCTGGCACGAAGGGAGCCCCAGCAATGGTTATCTCACAGGTATGCGATGGGAACAATTTAGCAATATCAGGCACCATAAACGGGATCGACTGCAGGATGACGTTGGACACTGGGGCCTCCAGGACAATAGTCCGGCCGGACCTACTGAAATCTGTGCCGAGGTACAGGAAGCAAATCAACTGTCGACTTCTTTCAGCCTCCGGTCAGCCAATACCCGTCCTGTGGGAAATGACTGTTACAATGTACTTAGGGGAGACATCTTATACGCACAACGTGATCGTGGCTGAAATTATGGATGACTGTATCCTGGGTCTAGATTTTATGAGGACACACGACTGCAGAATTGATGTTGCTGACGGAGTATTTAAGTGTGGTAAGGAAGAAATCTTCATTCTCGGAGGTGCTAATGGGAAAGTGACATGTCTTAAGGAAATCGTCATCCCTGGACGTGCAGAGGCTCACGTGATGGTAAAGCTGCCATGTACTAATAACACCAAGGAAGACAGATGTGTGCTGATTGAGGACATTTCCCAGAAGACAGCCTCTCAAAGATTCATGACAGCAAGAACTCTCGTCAATGGTAGAACTAAAGCTGTAGTAAAAGTTCTAAATCTGGATGATCACGAGATTTGCTTCAATAAGGGGGACATCGTCGGAAAGTGCGAGGAAGTTGTGTGGCTGAAGAAATGCACTTCAGTGCCAAGCATGGAAAGATCAGGTTCTTGGAAGGATCCTACAGTCTATGAGCTTCTTAAAGACTGCAAAAGCAACCTGACTTATTCACAAAGCATCAAGGCAAAGAAGTTTCTATTACGCTACGCGGACATCTTTTCTAGTCAAGAAGGAAACCCAGGGAGAACATCGTTAGTACAGCATAGAATCGATACCGGAAATGAGGGACCCATCCGTCAGCGGGCGAGACGGCTACCAATCGCGAAGGAAAAAGAAGTTGAGGATATGCTGAAAGAAATGGAAAGGAACAAAATAATAGAACCATCCGCAAGTCCCTGGTGCTCACCTGTTGTGCTTGTGAAGAAGAAAGATGGAAGCACACGGTTCTGCGTGGACTATAGGCGGCTCAATGACATCACAAAGAAGGATAGTTACCCGCTACCTAGAATCGATGACACTCTGGATACCTTGAGTGGCATGAAATGGTTTTCGACTCTAGACCTAAAATCAGGTTACTGGCAGGTAGAAATCCATCCAAAAGACAAGGAGAAGACAGCGTTTTCAACGGGAAAAGGATTATGGCAGTTTAATGTTATGCCTTTTGGATTGTGCAACGCACCTGCCACCTTCGAACGACTCATGGAATGTGTGCTAGCAGGGTTAGTAGGAGATGCCTGCTTGGTGTATCTAGATGACGTCGTTATCATGGGTCGAGACTTCGAGGACCATTTGCAAAACATGCAGCGAGTCTTCGCCAAAATACATGGGGCAAACTTAAAACTTAACCCGAAGAAGTGTCAGCTATTCAGGAAAGAAGTGAATTATCTCGGCCATGTCATCACAAGTGAGGGCATCCAGACTGACCCGGCGAAAGTTGAAGTGGTTAAAAAATGGCCTACCCCTAAAGACAAGACAGAGGTAAGGGCATTTTTGGGTTTGTGCTCTTACTACAGGCGTTTCGTCAAGGGGGGGGGGCAAAACCGTTACATAGACTGACGGAAGAGAAAAGACCATTTTGTTGGGATGAAGCCTGTGAGGATTCCTTTTCAAAACTGAAGAAATACCTATGTGAAACACCAATTCTGGGATACCCACAACCGGAAGGCCAGTTTATCGTCGATACCGACGCGAGCAACACAGCGATTGGAGGAGTGCTATCCCAAAAGCAGGGAGATAGAGAAGTCGTTATGGGGTATTTCAGCAAATCACTGTCAAGACCGGAACGGAACTACTGCGTGACACGGAGGGAACTTTTTGCCGTGGTAAAAACGTTGCAACACTTCAGCAAGTACCTAATCGGCCGAAAGTTTTTACTACGTACGGATCATGCAGCATTGAAATGGCTACTGCAATTTAAGAATCCCGAAGGTCAAGTTGCTCGGTGGATTGAACAGCTCCAGGAATATGACTTCGAGACTCAACATCGCAGCGGGAAGTCACATGGAAATGCAGATGCACTTTCTCGGAGGCCATGCCCGGAAGAATGCAAACATTGCATCAAACAGGAGTCGACGGAGCTATCATTGAAACTTACCAGGACGAGTTCCTTAGGACCCTGGGAGGATGATGCAATGAAGATGGCTCAAGAGGGTGATGAGGATCTACGGCACATCATCGTGTGGAAGAAAAGAGGAGATGCCAGACCAACATGGAGTGAGGTTGCACCTATGAGTGTTATCACTAAGGCATACTGGGCACAGTGGAGCAGTCTTACTCTACAAAATGGAATACTCTACCGAAAATGGGAAAAGACTAACGGCAGGGAGTTCCATCTTCAGGTAGTCGTTCCGAGAGCCAAGGTACCCGATGTCCTACGTGAAGTGCATGACGGAGTTTCGGGAGGTCATCTTGGCGTCAAGAAGACACTAACGAAAGTACGGGAGAGGTTCTACTGGCTCCATTGTCGGGAGGATGTGCAGGATTGGTGCCGTAAATGTACCATTTGCGCTGCCGTGAAGGGACCACAGACAAGGAGTAGAGGTAACCTGCAGCTGTACAATGTTGGTGCACCCTGGGAACGTATAGCTGTTGATATAGCCGGACCATTCCCTGTGACTGAATCAGGGAACAAATACTTCATGGTTGTTATGGACTACTTCACTAAGTGGCCGGAAGTATTCGCGATACCTAACCAGGAAGCTACAACTGTTGCAACTAAGCTCGTTGAGGAGGTTATATGTCGCTTTGGTGTACTATTGGAAATCCACTCAGACCAAGGAAGGAACTTTGAATCGCAAGTGTTTCAGGAAGTATGCAGAATTTTGGGTCTGCATAAGACACGCACAACTGCGTACCACCCGCAGTCTGACGGAATGGTTGAAAGATTCAATCAGACGCTTGAAAGGCATTTGGCAAAGTTGGTTGACGCCCACCAAAGAGACTGGGACAGGTACATTCCACTGTTTCTCCTCGCCTACAGGACTGCAGAGCATGAGAGCACAAAGGCAACTCCGGCGTTAGTCAATTATGGCAGGGAACTACGGTTACCAGTAGACTTATTGATGGGAGGGTCACCGGATGAACCTTGCACCGTACAAGACTACGTCGCCAATCTGAGAGAGAAAATGCGGGAAATACATGCTACAGTTCGGGAAAACGGATTGCAATCGAGTGAGAACATGAAAACCAGATACGACCGGAAATCGAACACGAGCGGATTCGAGGAAGGTGCCTTAGTCTGGCTGCATAATCCGACTCGTCGAAAAGGGAAATCTCCAAAATTGCAAACCAGATGGGAGGGTCCATACAAAGTGGTTACCCGTATTAACGACGTCACGTATAGGATTCAACGTCAACCAAGTGGAAAATTTAAGGTTGTGCACATCGACCGCTTGGCAAAACATTACGGAAGCAACAGTGATGCTCGGGACGAGCATCGCTAAGAGGGGGGCAGTGTTACGAATGAACCTTATTTCTAGAGCATTAAGGTCCATAATTGCTCGTCACCTAATAAATACCTACAAACCCATCGATGTAAACAAACAACAACAACGCGACCTTTCTGGAATAAACATCGATAGGGGTGGAACTTTCTAGAAAACGCTTAGTCACGCGGTAACGGGTATATAAAGGGACCGGCGAGCTGACGGAGGGCAGTTCAGTTCTGAGAGCCGAGCGAAATACAAGCAAAGGAAGCGATCAAAAGTGAAGAGGATTGGAAGCGAACAAGCGTGAAGAGGAAGTCTATAAGAGGATCAGGAGTACCAAGTGGAATACGGAAGTGCAGAATAAAGTCTGATCAAGGGTCACCAGGTGTTTTATTCCAAATCTTCGAACCCCAGCACGTAACAGTATAAAACAAAGTCGCTTTCTCCGTCCCTATATCCCTATGTCCCTATGTCCCTACCCTATGTCCCTATGTATGCTTAAATCTTTAAAACTACGCAACGGATTTTGATGCGGTTTTTTTTAATAGATAGAGTGATTCAAGAGGAAGGTTTATATGTATAATAACATCCATTAAATAGTGGAGAAATACTGTTATTTTTGATGTTTCTAATGTCATGTCGTAAATAATTGCATTTTTTCCGCTTACATTGCAAACGCAGGCTGAACCCTACCAGTCTTATTAATAAACATAGAATAAAGCGAGATTAACTTTATTCCTAGTTTTAAGTCTGTACTAGCTAAATTCAGTATTAATAAACACTAAGTAAGGAGGGAGTCAAATAATTTGAACCTACTCTCGGATTAAAACTTATTCCTTGGCACCCCATGGTTTAACGACTGGCTAAGGAGAGAGTACTGTATTGTGACCCGATGGTGACCATATGTCCGCCCTAAGACAATGCCAGCCATGCCCATCCGTATTGTTTGAAGTTTGTGTTTTTATACCTGATTACATACCTGCTCTTTGCATTTAATTTCGTACTTTTCGTAAACAAATAACGCAAGATGGATCTAAGAGATTATTTTATTGATGACTTGACGACGCTGGACGAAATCATTGAAGTTGGAAACCGAATTCCAAGGCATATGAAAATTTACAAAAAAACGTAAAAATCCCATGGAAGAACTTCAGGAAGCTGAATTCAAATCCAAGTAACTATTTCCGAAATGTATTGTTATGCCTATTTTATCATCGAAATGTTAAAAAATGATTTAACTGATGAAATCAAAGCTGATGGTCTAGTGACAACATTGAGAAACTGTTTCTCAATGTTGTCACTAGATGGCGCTGTTTCAATTTCATACAAATTGTAGTTAATATCTTGACTGAATAAGTACAAAAATCTCCCACTAGACACTCTGATTAAAAATCTCTTCTGTCACTGTCATTAATGTTATAATCAAGCATTAAATTCGTTCACTGACTCATTCTTTTTCCTTTTAAATTTTAAGGGTTGCCATAACGCGCGCGTTAATCCCAGCGTAAGGAATGTATAGCTATTCCGAGCTTACTTCATGTTTATTAATAACATTGTTAAAATGAAGTTAATACTAGGTTACTTTGTGATTAACAAGTCCAAGTGTAACTTCGAAGTAAGGTTGAACTAAGCACTTTTTATTAATAAGACCGTACGAGATTTATCAAAATAATGTACTAAGTATTGTACACATTGAAAAGGTCTACAGAAAAGTCCGCGATGGTATATGTCTATCTCTTATGGATATCCCACAATATCATTTTTTTGTCATTTACTTTTTACGACAAATAATGGCTAATTTTCGAAGCGATTTCAACCAATACAGCATTAATCCTTATCTAATTAAATACTTTAAATACATTGTTGATTTAATATAAATTCATATGGCCCTTTACAGCATATGATTTAAATGAATACTTTCGAAGATATTACAGATTTAAAAATTGCGGCGACGGGAGCGTGCCTATTAAGGTGCGTCCAGACTTGAACATTTCACCGAACTGTTACGCAGTAACCCATCTCAAGCGCTCCAAGCGCGCCGTCCACATTGAGCGTAACAAGTTCGCCGAAATGTTCGCTGTTCGGTTCGGTGAAATGTTCAAGTCTGGACGCACCTTTAAGCGCGTCGGTGGCCGCGGTTCTCCCTATATAGCCCAGTGTCGATAATTTTTGAAACCAAAAAAAAAAATCACAGTACGTAGGATGAAACCCATTGGAAAAGGAGGAGAATATTATAAAAATACAAGGAAAAATAATTTACGGGCGATCTGAGCTCGGGAAAAAGGGGGGGAGTTTTAAGTGTAAAAAACGGTTTAGGTATCTCGATTTCCGGCAAAACTAGAAGTCCTATGGAAAAAATCAAATGGCAAAGTTGCAGGTAATAAAAAGATCTACTTACTTACAACTTTTGTATTTACACTTTTTTCACATAACCTCAAAATTTATGTGAAAAGTTCAAAAAACCAAGTTTTTGGTTTTTTATTTTTATCTTTTAAAATAAATATATTTTTTTTCACGGAATCTGCTGAAAACTTACCTTTTTATGTCCTAAATACACTGTAATTTATTCGATTTGAAATGTTTAGTTTTTCTCCTTATTTTTGACTTAATATCGACTTAATTCTGACAGCTGTCATTGTCATTTACAGATGAGTTATTTATATGGAGAACAGGGTTAACATCTACGAAGTACGATTTTACCCCAAACTACTTTAATTCCCTGTCAACATATAAAGCTCTAAGCCGCTTAATAATATTGTTTCTCCCTAAAATAGAAATTGCTAAGAATGGAAACTAGAACGTGCACACTAACAGCAATAGAAAACAAAAGAAGCACATTGAAAAAATTTATTCAAAAATGGAAGTCGAATGACATTATCACCATGAAGTGTCTGTCAGGCATTTGTCATATCTACGAGTACATGCAGCAGTTGATTTGTATTTGCATAAGTTTTGAATTTTTTATCTTTTTTGTGGGAATTGTTTTATCTCTGGTAACATTATGAAACGTCAGAATTCCACGGAATTAGTAATTCGGGTATAAGGTGAGATATAAGTTCATTGTGGAAAATATCGTAAAAAGTCAAGCCGCCTGGGAGCTTTCATCGAAAACGCGGCTACTGTCTCGTGGTCCCACTGGTTGACCCACTCAGGAATTTCAATTCCTCGTGGTCCCACTGCTAAATTTGGGTGGGGCTATAAGGAATTGTAATTCCTCGTGGTCCCACTTTGTTGTAAAAATACTGGCTGTACACTGACACTTGATATTATTGGTCGCTGTCTTAATCATTATGAAATGCATTGATGTCAATGTGTCTAATCTATTTATGCTTATGATAATGAAAAAACTGTAACAAGTCCAATTCTGTACTTTTAAGATATTTAATAATAAGAATAAAAATAATATATAAAATAATAATAAATATACATATTATTATCGTAATACTAGTGACACTCTTCATTTATGTCGTGTGTGAGTGTGAGTGCGAGTGCGAATGTGTGTGTGTGTGTGTGTGTGTGTGTGTGTGTGCGTGCGTGAGTGTGTGTGTGTGTGTGTGTGTGTGTGTGTGTGTGTGTGTGTGTGTGTGTGTGTCTGTGTGTCTGTCTGTCTGTCTGTGTGTGTGTGTGTGTGTGCGAGTGCGAGTACGAGTGCGAGTGCGAGTGCGTGTGCGAGTGCGTGTGCGAGTGCGAGTGCGAGTGCGAGTGCGAGTGTGAGTGTGTGTGTGGGTGAGTGAGTGCGAGTGCGAGTGCGCGAGTGCAAGGGCAAGTGCGAGTGCGAGTGCGAGTGCGAGTGCGTGTGGGTGAGTGAGTGCGAGTGCGAGTGCGAGTGCGAGTACGAGTGCGAGTGCGAGTTTGAGTGCGAGTGCGAGTTTGAGTTCGAGTGCGAGTGCGAGTGCGTGTGCGAGTGCGAGTGCGAGTGTGAGTGCGAGTGCGAGTGCGAGTGCGAGTACGTGTGTGTGGGTGAGTGAGTGCGAGTGCGAGTGCGACTACGAGTGCGAATCGAGTTCAGTCGAGTTCAGTCGAGTTCAGTCGAGTTCAGTCGAGTTCAGTCGAGTTAAGTCGATTTAAGTCGAGTTAAGTCGAGTTCCGTCGAGTTAAGTCGAGTTCAGTCGAGTTCAGTCGAGTTAAGTCGAGTTCAGTCGAGTTCAGTCGAGTTCAGTCGAGTTCAGGCGAGTTCAGTCGAGTTCAGTCGAGTTCAGGCGAGTTCAGTCGAGTTCAGTCGAGTTCAGTCGAGTTCAGTCGAGTTCAGTCGAGTTAAGTCGATTTAAGTCGAGTTAAGTCGAGTTCCGTCGAGTTAAGTCGAGTCAAGTCGAGTTCAGTCAAGTTCAGTCGAGTTCAGTCGAGTTCAGTCGATTTAAGTCGAGTTCAGTCGAGTTCAGTCGAGTTCAGTCGAGTTAAGTCGATTTAAGTCGAGTTAAGTCGAGTTCAGTCGAGTTCAGTCGAGTTAAGTCGATTTAAGTCGAGTTAAGTCGAGTTCAGTCGAGTTCAGTCGAGTTCAGTCGAGTTCAGTCGAGTTCAGTCGAGTTCAGTCGAGTTCAGTCATATTCAGTCGAGTTCCGTCGATTTAAGTCGAGTTCAGTCGAGTTCAGTCGAGTTCAGTCGAGTTCAGTCGAGTTAAGTCGATTTAAGTCGAGTTAAGTCGAGTTCAGTCGAGTTCAGTCGAGTTAAGTCGATTTAAGTCGAGTTAAGTCGAGTTCAGTCGAGTTCAGTCGAGTTCAGTCGAGTTCAGTCATATTCAGTCGAGTTCCGTCGATTTAAGTCGAGTTCAGTCGAGTTCAGTCGAGTTCAGTCGAGTTAAGTCGATTTAAGTCGAGTTAAGTCGAGTTCAGTCGAGTTCAGGCGAGTTCAGTCGAGTTCAGTCGAGTTCAGTCGAGTTCAGTCGAGTTCAGTCGAGTTAAGTCGAGTTAAGTCGATTTAAGTCGAGTTAAGTCGAGTTCCGTCGAGTTAAGTCGAGTCAAGTCAAGTTCAGTCAAGTTCAGTCGAGTTCAGTCGAGTTCAGTCGATTTAAGTCGAGTTCAGTCGAGTTCAGTCGAGTTCAGTCGAGTTAAGTCGATTTAAGTCGAGTTAAGTCGAGTTCAGTCGAGTTCAGTCGAGTTAAGTCGATTTAAGTCGAGTTAAGTCGAGTTCAGTCGAGTTCAGTCGAGTTAAGTCGAGTTCAGTCGAGTTCAGTCGAGTTAAGTCGATTTAAGTCGAGTTAAGTCGAGTTCAGTCGAGTTCAGTCGAGTTCAGTCGAGTTCAGTCATATTCAGTCGAGTTCCGTCGATTTAAGTCGAGTTCAGTCGAGTTCAGTCGAGTTAAGTCGATTTAAGTCGAGTTAAGTCGAGTTCAGTCGAGTTAAGTCGATTTAAGTCGATTTAAGTCGAGTTAAGTCGAGTTCAGTCGAGTTCAGTCGAGTTAAGTCGATTTAAGTCGAGTTAAGTCGAGTTCCGTCGAGTTAAGTCGAGTCAAGTCGAGTTCAGTCGAGTTCAGTCGAGTTCAGTCGAGTTCAGTCATATTCAGTCGAGTTCCGTCGATTGAAGTCGAGTTCAGTCGAGTTCAGTCGAGTTCAGTCGAGTTCAGTCGAGTTAAGTCGATTTAAGTCGAGTTAAGTCGAGTTCAGTCGAGTTCAGTCGAGTTAAGTCGATTTAAGTCGAGTTAAGTCGAGTTAAGTCGAGTTCAGTCGAGTTCAGTCGAGTTCAGTCGAGTTCAGTCATATTCAGTCGAGTTCCGTCGATTTAAGTCGAGTTCAGTCGAGTTCAGTCGAGTTCAGTCGAGTTCAGTCGAGTTCAGTCGAGTTCAGTCGAGTTCAGTCATATTCAGTCGAGTTCCGTCGATTTAAGTCGAGTTCAGTCGAGTTCAGTCGAGTTCAGTCGAGTTCAGTCGAGTTAAGTCGATTTAAGTCAAGTTAAGTCGAGTTCAGTCGAGTTCAGTCGAGTTAAGTCGATTTAAGTCGAGTTAAGTCGAGTTCAGTCGAGTTCAGTCGAGTTCAGTCGAGTTCAGTCATATTCAGTCGAGTTCCGTCGATTTAAGTCGAGTTCAGTCGAGTTCAGTCGAGTTCAGTCGAGTTCAGTCAAGTTCAGTCGATTTAAGTCGAGTTCAGTCGAGTTCAGTCGAGTTCAGTCGAGTTAAGTCGATTTAAGTCGAGTTAAGTCGAGTTCAGTCGAGTTAAGTCGATTTAAGTCGAGTTAAGTCGAGTTCAGTCGAGTTCAGTCGAGTTCAGTCGAGTTCAGTCATATTCAGTCGAGTTCCGTTATATTCAGTCGAGTTCCGTCGATTTAAGTCGAGTTCAGTCGAGTTCAGTCGAGTTCAGTCGAGTTAAGTCGATTTAAGTCGAGTTAAGTCGAGTTAAGTCGATTTAAGTCGAGTTAAGTCGAGTTAAGTCGAGTTAAGTCGAGTTCAGTCGAGTTCAGTCGAGTTCAGTCATATTCAGTCGAGTTCCGTCGATTTAAGTCGAGTTCAGTCGAGTTCAGTCGAGTTCAGTCGAGTTCAGTCGAGTTCAGTCGAGTTCAGTCGAGTTCAGTCATATTCAGTCGAGTTCCGTCGATTTCAGTCGAGTTAAGTCGATTTAAGTCAAGTTAAGTCGAGTTCAGTCGAGTTCAGTCGAGTTAAGTCGATTTAAGTCGAGTTAAGTCGAGTTCAGTCGAGTTCAGTCGAGTTCAGTCGAGTTCAGTCATATTCAGTCGATTTAAGTCGAGTTAAGTCGAGTTCCGTCGAGTTAAGTCGAGTCAAGTCGAGTTCAGTCAAGTTCAGTCGATTTAAGTCGAGTTCAGTCGAGTTCAGTCGAGTTCAGTCGAGTTAAGTCGATTTAAGTCGAGTTAAGTCGAGTTCAGTCGAGTTAAGTCGATTTAAGTCGAGTTAAGTCGAGTTCAGTCGAGTTCAGTCGAGTTCAGTCGAGTTCAGTCATATTCAGTCGAGTTCCGTTATATTCAGTCGAGTTCCGTCGATTTAAGTCGAGTTCAGTCGAGTTCAGTCGAGTTCAGTCGAGTTAAGTCGATTTAAGTCGAGTTAAGTCGAGTTAAGTCGATTTAAGTCGAGTTAAGTCGAGTTCAGTCGAGTTCAGTCGAGTTCAGTCGAGTTCAGTCGAGTTCAGTCGAGTTCAGCCGAGTTCAGTCGAGTTCAGTCGAGTTCAGTCGTGTTCAGTCGAGTTGAGTCGAGTTGAGTCGAGTTGAGTCACGTTGAGTCGCGTTGAGTCGAGTTGAGTTGAATTGAGTCGCGTTGAGTCGAGTTGAGTCGCGTTGAGTCGCGTTGAATCGCGTTAAGTCGCGTTGAGTCGAGTTGAGTCGAGTTCAGTCGAGTTCAGTCGAGTTGAGTCGCGTTGAGTCGAGTTGAGTCGAGTTGAATCGCGTTAAGTCGCGTTGAGTCGAGTTGAGTTGAGTTGAGTACGTTGGAAACCTTTACAAAATTTAAATAAGTATAATAATATGTAATTAGTTCCAGAGCATATGTGTGGTGAGTGCGGGTGCCCTGCTATTACCCGTCTTTATTTTACTGGTCTGTGGTACACGTGTATGTTGAAGTCGGGCTAGCATCGCTCGCTCAACCAACTTCAACTTAAGTGTACAAAAAAAAATTATTTTTAGTTTGAAGTCTGGTTTTTTTTACTAGTGAAACTAAGCTGTGGATGTTTGAATCAACAGTCCGTAACGGTTTTTTGAAAAGATTTCTTAGGTAGGTTTGCAATAGGAGCAGAACATAATAATCAAACTATTTGACATTTATACTTGTCTACAATTTTTTAATCAATTAAGTAGTTTTTAACAGAAGAGATTTTACTTAAAACTTATCAGTGGGACCACAACCCCAAAAATTTAATCTCTAAAACATGTCCTGTTTGTCCCACCATCAAAGTGGGACCACGAGGAATTGAAATTCCTCGTGGTCCCACTGAGTGGGTCAACCAGTGGGACCACGAGACAGTAGCCGAAAACGCTGCCTAATCCCTGAGCGGGTAGTACCTACGCATAATATGCTCTACTACCCGTGCGAAGCCGGGGCGGGTCGCTAGTAAGTATATAAATGAATGCTTTTCCTTGGTCACGGCACCATGCGTAAACGGCTGGACCAATTCTGATGAAATTTTTTGTGTCTATTTGAGTGGGTCCAGCTCCAGGCATGGTTTAAATTCAGAATTGGACCTTTATAGGATTTGTTTATTTTATTAAGGACAGATTTTGATGAAATTTCTAATGTGTTTAAGTTCACGTGAAAGTATTTTATTTTAGTTTAAGTATTAAGATTCACAATAATTGGACCCGGTAGATGGCGCTGCAATCGGATCAGTGCAGAACAATGTCTGCTGGGCCCACTAGTTACCTGTTTCCTATAAAACCGGCCAAGTGCGTGGCGGGCCACGCGCAGTGTAGGGTTCCGTATAGTCACAATCCTCGAAAAACATATATAACTCCTTAACCTGTGAACCCTATTAGTCATGATTGTTTTCCTTTAAAATTGATTATATTATATACTACTGCTGTGAATTTTTTCAAGTTCCTATATACTGCCATTTGGCTGATAGAGGGGGGGGGGACGACACTTAACTCTAATAAAAATTAGCACTTTAAAACATCATATTTTACAAACGGATCTAGAAATCGAAAAATGATGTTCCCACACCCACACTATTAGTAATATATAGATAAAAAATATTTTTTGAAAAAATCTATGGGACCATTTTGCAAACATCCTCAGCTGTCGATTAAAAAAAGAATCACGCAAATCGGTTCAGTAATCTCGGAGAAATCGGTAAAAAATTTAGTTTACATGGAACAAGTGTAAATTGAAAATTTAAAAAACCCCCGACATTCGCCATTTAGTGGCGGCGGCCATCTTGAATTTGCAATAGTGCTATTCTACTAGTCAAGCCCTTTCATTTGATACCCATATCAAGGGAGTTGTGAAAAAATATATCATCCGCCATTTTGTAGCGGCGGCCATCTTGGACCGATTTTCATCAAACATAGCTAAGAACACTCTCGACTAATTCACCTTTCAAACAAAAAAAACCGCATTCAAATCGGTCCACCCGTTTGAGCGCCACAGGGGAACAGACAGACACACACACACACACACACACACACACACACACACACACACACACACACACACACAGACACGTCAAACTTATAACACCCCGTCGTTTTTGCGTCGGGGGTTAAAAAATACCTCCGAACGGACGCGGTGACGTCATACTGGAGTGAGAGGCGCCAATCATTTTGCGTAAATTAAATAATTAATTTCTCCGTCATTTATTGATGGATTTCAAAATTTTTTTCACTGATTTATTAGTTTTAGTCTATATTTTAATTCCATTGTATTAAATATGCTATTTTCAACATGAGGAAACTTCCTCATTACACTAGCGGCACGCTATGAAGGCCGGTTTGACACATTACAATAGTGATGTGGAATGTCAATTTAGTCTCGAACAAAAAACAATTAAGTTTTGTTTTTGTACCTGATTAAATAGGTTTAATAAAACAAAAATGTATATGTTTATTTAATTTATTTGAACGAACTGAATATTTGAACGAAATTTATTGATATTTTTTTGCGATTTCAGAGGTTTGTCCACATAGTGAAAATTGTTCATATTCACAAGTACATTCACCCCTTAAATGGTGCAAACTGATTTTTCTACACTTGTATACATTTAAGAAATCAATTTAATAAATAAATTTTGAGTCCTAAACCTAAAACTACATTCGATAAAATTTATGAATCTCTGCACATCACTATCGTCAATAAAGTAATACAATTATTTCCTTCAAAGTCGTTATCAATTAATACGGAACTTCATGAGCGGACAAACGTCAAACCGGCCATCATAGCGTGCCGCTAGAGTAGACATAGATTGCTCTAAAAGACAACAGATCAAATCATTTAGAAATTAGACATATTGTGAGATGGTGATAATAAAAAAAAAAACAGCCAAGTGCGAGTCGGGCCTCGCTCTTTCAGGGTTCCGTACATAATTATGAACAATATAATATTTTGGGTCTAAGAAATATTTAATTTCCGAGCTAGACATCGCAACAAACCGTGAAAGAAAAACCCAAAAAAAATTTCGTTTATTTTGGTCACAGCTTATAAACTATTTAATAAATCGTTGTTTTCAGTATTTGTTGTTTAAATAGAGCATATAGTACATATAGTACTGAAGTATCATATTCCCAACTAGTTTAGTTTTTGAGATAGCCCCCGTCACAAAAATGGTCTAAAACTGACAACTTTGATGGCCTCCCATTCCCTTATTTTTTGAGATAAAAATTAAAAAAATATATATTTGTACTCTACTTAATGAGCTCTAAACAATGATACCCCACAAGCTAGGGTAAAGAAAAATTTTTTTTTTCCGGCTCCTTTTTCATGTATGGGAGCCCCCCTGAAAAATAATTTAATTCAATTTCTAATTCAATATTTGATTTTGGGTTAACGTTTTACACTAAATACCAAAATTTCAGGTTTGTAACTCATTTCGTCTGCGAGCTAGAGACCTGTGACCGGCGGACAGACGGACAGACAGACAGACAGACAGACAGCCGAGTGACATTAATAGGGCTCCGTTTTTACCCTTCGGGTACGGAACCCTAAAAATAACCCGGCTGAGTTTGTTGTGGGCTCTTCTCAGACCAGGGCGCGTTTGGAACCCTCGTAGTTTAAGTTTTAAGTTTTCGTAGTAATTATTTATTTTTTATTTTTTAGTAATTATTTATTATTTATAGTAATTATCACCATAACCTCACTTTCATGTACTTTATATATTGACGTTTAAAAAGTGTAAGTACATACAGTATACCATACTTTGAATAAATGAATTTTGAATTCAATCAAGAAAATGCAGGTGCAATAAGAGGGTAGTGTCAGAGGCGTCTCTATGTAGAACCATTGTGCAATCATTATCCTAGCGCCCTTTAGTAAGCGCGCGGTCCAAATGGTACAAAATATGTGAGAGTACCGAGGCCAGCGCCCCCTAACACCGCTGCGCCCGTGTGCATCGCACAGCCTGCACCATAGGTAAAGCCGCCTCTGGGTAGGGTCACCATCTTATTGCACGTGTATTTTCTTGAATCATTCAATTGCAGGCCATCTACTGGGACGAGAAGACCTTCTTCATGGAGCACGAGTTCATCGGGCCGGGCGGCTTCGTGCACGCGATAGCGCTGTGCCGGCAGCGGATCATCGACACGTCGGTCGCCGCGATCGCCGAGCTGCTGCTGCAGCTGCACTGCGCCGGCACCTGCAGACCTGCGCCGGAGAAGATGCCGTCCGAGGTGAGCACGTGTTCTCCGTTACCTTCGTGCACGCGATAGCGCTGTGCCGGCAGCGGATCATCGACACGTCGGTCGCCGCGATCGCCGAGCTGCTGCTGCAGCTGCACTGCGCCGGCACCTGCAGACCTGCGCCGGAGAAGATGCCGTCCGAGGTGAGCACGTGTTCTCCGTTACCTTCGTGCACGCGATAGCGCTGTGCCGGCAGCGGATCATCGACACGTCGGTCGCCGCGATCGCCGAGCTGCTGCTGCAGCTGCACTGCGCCGGCACCTGCAGACCTGCGCCGGAGAAGATGCCGTCCGAGGTGAGCACGTGTTCTCCGTTACCTTCGTGCACGCGATAGCGCTGTGCCGGCAGCGGATCATCGACACGTCGGTCGCCGCGATCGCCGAGCTGCTGCTGCAGCTGCACTGCGCCGGCACCTGCAGACCTGCGCCGGAGAAGATGCCGTCCGAGGTGAGCACGTGTTCTCCGTTACCTTCGTGCACGCGATAGCGCTGTGCCGGCAGCGGATCATCGACACGTCGGTCGCCGCGATCGCCGAGCTGCTGCTGCAGCTGCACTGCGCCGGCACCTGCAGACCTGCGCCGGAGAAGATGCCGTCCGAGGTGAGCACGTGTTCTCCGTTACCTTCGTGCACGCGATAGCGCTGTGCCGGCAGCGGATCATCGACACGTCGGTCGCCGCGATCGCCGAGCTGCTGCTGCAGCTGCACTGCGCCGGCACCTGCAGACCTGCGCCGGAGAAGATGCCGTCCGAGGTGAGCACGTGTTCTCCGTTACCTTCGTGCACGCGATAGCGCTGTGCCGGCAGCGGATCATCGACACGTCGGTCGCCGCGATCGCCGAGCTGCTGCTGCAGCTGCACTGCGCCGGCACCTGCAGACCTGCGCCGGAGAAGATGCCGTCCGAGGTGAGCACGTGTTCTCCGTTACCTTCGTGCACGCGATAGCGCTGTGCCGGCAGCGGATCATCGACACGTCGGTCGCCGCGATCGCCGAGCTGCTGCTGCAGCTGCACTGCGCCGGCACCTGCAGACCTGCGCCGGAGAAGATGCCGTCCGAGGTGAGCACGTGTTCTCCGTTACCTTCGTGCACGCGATAGCGCTGTGCCGGCAGCGGATCATCGACACGTCGGTCGCCGCGATCGCCGAGCTGCTGCTGCAGCTGCACTGCGCCGGCACCTGCAGACCTGCGCCGGAGAAGATGCCGTCCGAGGTGAGCACGTGTTCTCCGTTACCTTCGTGCACGCGATAGCGCTGTGCCGGCAGCGGATCATCGACACGTCGGTCGCCGCGATCGCCGAGCTGCTGCTGCAGCTGCACTGCGCCGGCACCTGCAGACCTGCGCCGGAGAAGATGCCGTCCGAGGTGAGCACGTGTTCTCCGTTACCTTCGTGCACGCGATAGCGCTGTGCCGGCAGCGGATCATCGACACGTCGGTCGCCGCGATCGCCGAGCTGCTGCTGCAGCTGCACTGCGCCGGCACCTGCAGACCTGCGCCGGAGAAGATGCCGTCCGAGGTGAGCACGTGTTCTCCGTTACCTTCGTGCACGCGATAGCGCTGTGCCGGCAGCGGATCATCGACACGTCGGTCGCCGCGATCGCCGAGCTGCTGCTGCAGCTGCACTGCGCCGGCACCTGCAGACCTGCGCCGGAGAAGATGCCGTCCGAGGTGAGCACGTGTTCTCCGTTACCTTCGTGCACGCGATAGCGCTGTGCCGGCAGCGGATCATCGACACGTCGGTCGCCGCGATCGCCGAGCTGCTGCTGCAGCTGCACTGCGCCGGCACCTGCAGACCTGCGCCGGAGAAGATGCCGTCCGAGGTGAGCACGTGTTCTCCGTTACCTTCGTGCACGCGATAGCGCTGTGCCGGCAGCGGATCATCGACACGTCGGTCGCCGCGATCGCCGAGCTGCTGCTGCAGCTGCACTGCGCCGGCACCTGCAGACCTGCGCCGGAGAAGATGCCGTCCGAGGTGAGCACGTGTTCTCCGTTACCTTCGTGCACGCGATAGCGCTGTGCCGGCAGCGGATCATCGACACGTCGGTCGCCGCGATCGCCGAGCTGCTGCTGCAGCTGCACTGCGCCGGCACCTGCAGACCTGCGCCGGAGAAGATGCCGTCCGAGGTGAGCACGTGTTCTCCGTTACCTTCGTGCACGCGATAGCGCTGTGCCGGCAGCGGATCATCGACACGTCGGTCGCCGCGATCGCCGAGCTGCTGCTGCAGCTGCACTGCGCCGGCACCTGCAGACCTGCGCCGGAGAAGATGCCGTCCGAGGTGAGCACGTGTTCTCCGTTACCTTCGTGCACGCGATAGCGCTGTGCCGGCAGCGGATCATCGACACGTCGGTCGCCGCGATCGCCGAGCTGCTGCTGCAGCTGCACTGCGCCGGCACCTGCAGACCTGCGCCGGAGAAGATGCCGTCCGAGGTGAGCACGTGTTCTCCGTTACCTTCGTGCACGCGATAGCGCTGTGCCGGCAGCGGATCATCGACACGTCGGTCGCCGCGATCGCCGAGCTGCTGCTGCAGCTGCACTGCGCCGGCACCTGCAGACCTGCGCCGGAGAAGATGCCGTCCGAGGTGAGCACGTGTTCTCCGTTACCTTCGTGCACGCGATAGCGCTGTGCCGGCAGCGGATCATCGACACGTCGGTCGCCGCGATCGCCGAGCTGCTGCTGCAGCTGCACTGCGCCGGCACCTGCAGACCTGCGCCGGAGAAGATGCCGTCCGAGGTGAGCACGTGTTCTCCGTTACCTTCGTGCACGCGATAGCGCTGTGCCGGCAGCGGATCATCGACACGTCGGTCGCCGCGATCGCCGAGCTGCTGCTGCAGCTGCACTGCGCCGGCACCTGCAGACCTGCGCCGGAGAAGATGCCGTCCGAGGTGAGCACGTGTTCTCCGTTACCTTCGTGCACGCGATAGCGCTGTGCCGGCAGCGGATCATCGACACGTCGGTCGCCGCGATCGCCGAGCTGCTGCTGCAGCTGCACTGCGCCGGCACCTGCAGACCTGCGCCGGAGAAGATGCCGTCCGAGGTGAGCACGTGTTCTCCGTTACCTTCGTGCACGCGATAGCGCTGTGCCGGCAGCGGATCATCGACACGTCGGTCGCCGCGATCGCCGAGCTGCTGCTGCAGCTGCACTGCGCCGGCACCTGCAGACCTGCGCCGGAGAAGATGCCGTCCGAGGTGAGCACGTGTTCTCCGTTACCTTCGTGCACGCGATAGCGCTGTGCCGGCAGCGGATCATCGACACGTCGGTCGCCGCGATCGCCGAGCTGCTGCTGCAGCTGCACTGCGCCGGCACCTGCAGACCTGCGCCGGAGAAGATGCCGTCCGAGGTGAGCACGTGTTCTCCGTTACCTTCGTGCACGCGATAGCGCTGTGCCGGCAGCGGATCATCGACACGTCGGTCGCCGCGATCGCCGAGCTGCTGCTGCAGCTGCACTGCGCCGGCACCTGCAGACCTGCGCCGGAGAAGATGCCGTCCGAGGTGAGCACGTGTTCTCCGTTACCTTCGTGCACGCGATAGCGCTGTGCCGGCAGCGGATCATCGACACGTCGGTCGCCGCGATCGCCGAGCTGCTGCTGCAGCTGCACTGCGCCGGCACCTGCAGACCTGCGCCGGAGAAGATGCCGTCCGAGGTGAGCACGTGTTCTCCGTTACCTTCGTGCACGCGATAGCGCTGTGCCGGCAGCGGATCATCGACACGTCGGTCGCCGCGATCGCCGAGCTGCTGCTGCAGCTGCACTGCGCCGGCACCTGCAGACCTGCGCCGGAGAAGATGCCGTCCGAGGTGAGCACGTGTTCTCCGTTACCTTCGTGCACGCGATAGCGCTGTGCCGGCAGCGGATCATCGACACGTCGGTCGCCGCGATCGCCGAGCTGCTGCTGCAGCTGCACTGCGCCGGCACCTGCAGACCTGCGCCGGAGAAGATGCCGTCCGAGGTGAGCACGTGTTCTCCGTTATCTTCTCCGTTGTTCTCCGTTACCTGCTCCGTTGTTGTCCGTTACTTTCGTCCACGCCAGATGGTGCAATGTGTATAGATATTCTGAGTTTGTGCACCTCCAAAACTTTACCAAATAGTACGTATCGAGAAACTGTAATATGTAATGCATAATGAACCCAAAGTATTGGATAATAGAATAGAATAGAATTTAGAATTATAATAGAATTTTAAATTCGTAATTCAATACTTCGAATATTTGGTTTATAACATTTCTGCTTGGGTGGCTGGCTGTTTTCGAATGCTAAATGTATTGGCGAACTAAAACCTTAAAATAAGCTAGTTTAGGTCCATTTTATTCTGAAGAAATTGTGTTGCGATCAGCAGTAGGTAGGTATTTAGTGAAGTTTTCGAGTTGTGCAAAATGAGACTAAGCATTCAGTGTGCTTAGTCTAAAGCGGAGCACTCGAAAACGAACTCGAAAACTATTGATCGATTTCAGAGTAAAATAGACCTAAAATGTCTTATATTAAGGTTTGAGTTCGCCAATACATTCAGCATTGTTCGAATGCTGAATGTATTGGCTAACTCAAACCTTAATACAAGCCATTTTAGGTCTATTTTACTCTGAAATCGATCAATAGTTTTCGAGTTCGTTTTCGAGTGCTCCGCTTTAGACTAAGCACACTGAGCTGAGCTAATGTCTCCGTTGTCTTCGTCCACGCTAGCTGACAATATCGTCAATGGTAAATGCTGGATGTATCTATAGACTGCATTAGGAGGCCGAGGTATAGGTATGTGATCGTATTAATTGCTCTTGAAATTCAACAGGCGCTTGAACTCAATTCAATTCAATATACTCTGATTTTTAATTCCGTGGAATTCTGACGTTTCGTAATGTTACTACAGATAAAACAATTTCCACAAAAAAGATAAAAAATTCAAAACTTATGTAAGTAAAAATCAACTGCCGCATCTAGATATGACAATTGACAAATGCCTGACAGACACTTCATGGTGATAATGTCATTCGACTTCCATTTTTGAATAAATTTTTTCAATGTGTTTTTTTTGTTTTCTATTGCTGTTGGTGTGCACTTTCTAGTTTCCACTCATTAGGGCGAAACGACTAATATTATTACGCGGCTTAGGGCATTTTATGTTGACAGGGAATTAAAGTAAGTAGTTTGGGGTAAAATCGTACTTCGTAGATGTTAACAAAGATGTTAACCCTGTTTTCCATACAAATAACTCATCTGTAAATGACAATGACAGCTGACAGAATTCAACCGAATTAAAAATCAGAGTATACCATCTGTATCTGTAGTAGATCGCGCGACCTTACCTGGTAAGAGCATAGGCTTTGGTTGGAGCAGAGGCCAGAGTACCTCTACACACTCTTTGTACTTAGGTAGGTATATATTCAGAAAGCATTTTTCTAATGTGATCTCGCAACATTTCAGCTGGAACTGTGGGTGCAGAGTAACGAGTTGAGCTCGGCCAAGCTGCGGCCCACGCCCGCCCCCCTGCCACCCCCGACCACGCCCGCCACCCTCGACTGCGGAGACACCACGCCCAAGCTGGCACAGTGAAATCGGCCCAACCCGAGCGAAGGCTTGCGGTATCGGAAGGACCTATAAGGGCCTGTTTCAACATCTTCTGACAAGTGTCGGATAGCCTAAACGCAAATTTTGTCACTTTATATCTTTATGGCGTGACAAAGATAAAAATCAGCCAAGTGCGAGTCGGGCCTCGCTCTTTCAGGGTTCCGTACATAATTATGAACAATATAATATTTTGGGTCTAAGAAATATTTAATTTCCGAGTTAGACATCGCAAGAAACCGTGAAAGAAAAACGCAAAATAAGTTCGTTTGTTTTGGTCACAGCTTATAAACTATTTTATGAATCGTTGTTTTCAGTATTTGTTGTACAAATAGAGCATATAGTACATAATATACCGAAATATCATATTCCTAACTAGTTTAGTTTTTTAGATAGCCCCCGTCACAAAAATGGTCTAAAACTGACAATTTTGATGACCCCCCATTTCCTTACTTTTTAAGCAAAAAATTAAAAAAATATATATTCGTGTTCTACTCAATGAGCTCTAAACAATGATACCACACAAGCTAAGGTAAGAAAAAAAAATTTTTTTCCGGCTCCTTTCTCATGTATGGGAGCCCCCCTGAAAAATAATTTAATTCAATTTTTAATTCAATATTTGATTTTGGGTCAACGTTTTACACCAAATACCAAAATTTCAGGTTTGTAACTCATTTCGTCTGCGAGCTAGAGACCTGTGACCGGCGGACAGACGGACAGACAGACAGACAGACAGACAGACAGACAGCCGAGTGACATTAATAGGGCTCCGTTTTTACCCTTTGGGTACGGAACCCTAAAAATTGTGAATAAGCTATTCGAAACTTCTCAGGTGGTGAAACATACCCTACTCATATTCATTCTTTCATTTGTTGTATCCCATCACCCATGTTAACGGCCTCCTTGGCACAGTGGTGAGCTGTGTGGTCTTGTGAGTGGCAGGTCTCGAGTTCGATACCCGGCGGGAAATTTTCCACTGATCTCGATTAGTACAAGAGCGCTGGAAAGGCCAACGCGCATTGGAGCTACATGGCGGGTCTGTGCTCTATTACCCTCTCTCTTAAGATAGAGGAGGCCTGTGTCCAGCAGTGGGACTTTAAAGGACTGTGGTGGTGGGTGTCTGTCCCATACAAGGTGACAGCTGTTTCCTGTGCCGTTTCAAAGCCCCACATCGAAGGTAAAATCCCACCAGGTGCCATCAGGTGAGATCACAGTCAGGGCTTCAAAGATAAATTCAAAACAATATCTAGATGGTACACTTATCTAGATAATATGGGATATAGGAAATGATATAGTGTAATATGAGCCTATGGCTGCTTTCCACCAGGGATGAGCGAGGTTGCGACGCGAGGGAGTATGTATGAACTAAACCCAGCTATGGGAAAAGAAAGAAAAACATTTATGACAACAAATGTTGTACCACACATTTACTTATCTTAAAATTTTAAAAAAGGTTGAGCTGATGACAACAAAAGATATTCACAAATATCCCTCGCGTCAGGTGAAAAGAACTCTGACCTTGAACTTGCGCAGTGGGTGATTATCTATTTGGCGGTACGAAGTGAGGCGTGACGTCAGGGTGTGTATCGCCGCGCTACTGATTCTCCAGTCAACCTTTCACTTGTATAACCCCCGGCACGTAAGTCGACCGGTAACCTTCAAGTGCGCGCTTGTACGTGCGCGTTGTACGAGTGAGCGGGACACAATACGATTGGAGAGCCAATTAGCGCTTACGAGGGTTCCGCGAGAGCTAATCAGAGGTTACGAACGATCCCCACGCCCTCCCCGCGACCCCCTCATACCCCGAGATACCTCATTTTTGACTTCTGCGCATTGAAGGTCAACGCTAGACTTATTTGCCGTGACTTGTACCACTAACACTTGTCGCAAACCACTGTAGTTCAGAACTCTTTTTACATGACGCTAAATCGGTATACTTAATACGCATCCTCGCAAGTCGCAAACTGGTGGAAAGGCTGCCTTATTCAGGAGTTGGATAGTATTTCGTTCGGGTTTTTATAAGTACCTAATGGTAGACGTGCTACTATATTATTTTTTTTTAAAGAAAAGAGACATTCTTGTTTACAAGACGTGTGGCTTACGATCTTAGATATTACGGAATATTTGTGATCAAGCATTAGATGTTAGAATCTCAAAAAAAAAAAAAAGCTTTGACTGTTAAATTATTTATTATCCTGGGAATTACGTATGCAACTCATTAATTTATTGAACTATGAATTTATTGATTAATTATTATTGTTCCTTATATTTTTTATAAGAAAAATATTCTCATTAATGTTATTTGATATTATATACTCATTTTAAAGTCTAATTTAAGTTATTTGCTCTCAGCGGGACACGAGCATCAGAAATAATGTCCAATACTCATATCCTGCTCCAACCAACAATTGTTGAAACTCTTCCTACCTGTACTATATAGTATATACCTGGGATATATACATATATACCTGGGACACACGTTTCAGCTATGTAGGTCCAATATAGGAACCAATAGACTTTGGAGTCCTAAGGTTCTCGAAGATCGAGCCGCTGGATACAAGCGGAACAAGATCATGTCCCGTGGCGATCCTTGGAAAATGTCTATGTCCAGCCGTGGACGTTTATCGGTTCAGACGACGACGACAGCGAGATCTCAGTCACTTATCTCTTGTCATTATAATTCAAAATATGACATCAAACTGCATAGCCTGTAGATGGTATCTATATCTATACTAATAAATAAAATTGAAGTGTCTGTCTGTAATATCGAAATAACTACCTCATATTAAGCTCATATGGTTATTTGAACGGTATCATAACCGAATCACACGTTTTTAAAATTTTTGTCTGTCTGTCTGTCTGTCTGTCTGTCTGTCTGTCTGTCTGTCTGTCTGTCTGTCTGTCTGTTTGAACGGGCTAATCTTCGGAACGGCTGAACCGATTTTGACGGGACTTTCACATGCAAGTAGAGAATTAATCAGGGAGTAACATAGGCTACTTTTTTAACCGACTTTCAAAAAAGGAGGAGTTGTGTTTTTCTACCTATGTACACCGATATCTCCGAGATTTCTGAACCGATTTGCGTAATATTTTTTTAATCGATAGAGAAACATTGCGACACTGTCCTACAAAAAACTTGGATTCCAACTCCTCAATCCTGATGCTGTAGGGGAACTGATCCCCAAAACTAATGGGATTTAGGAACTGTCGGTTATTTAAATTGATATTGGGGGTGCCAATTAATGACTTTATCGTTGAATAAACTCGAGTAGGTACATATTCAACTCCTCAACCCTGATGCTGTAAGGAATTGCATTCCGAAATCGTGGGGATCCCACGGAATTTTTCCGTTTTGGTAACGGGTTACTATAGATAGGCTACTTTTTGTTCTGGAAAATCAAAAGTTCCCACGGGATTTTTAAAAACCTAAATCCACACGGGCGAAGCCGTGGGCATCATCTAGTATTAAAATATATTATTTCAGTAAATAATCATCAGTCAGCACTGATGACTAATTATATTCGCTACGTGTCAAATACTTTACTCAATCATGGCTAAATTGGCCCTAGTTATATCAATATTATCTATATTGCAACGAGTTTTGTTTTTGATAAAAGTTCGTTTAACCCAGATACTCGTATCACTTTTTTTAAAGTCGCGATAAGAAAAAAAAATGTACTGTCCTCGATTACAGTTTTTTGTATGAAGTGATTACATCATAATTATTCGCTATTTTGGTATGCGTTTAATTTAATTGTCATCAATTAGGCTATTTCTGTAAAAAGCGATTGTCAACAATAGCGGCATTTCCATATGAAATTAACTGTCAACAATTACGCTATTTCTGTAAAAAGCGATTGTCAACAATAGCGGCATTTCTGTATGAAGTTAACTGTCAACAATTGCGCTATTTCTGTAAAAAGCGATTGTCAACAATAGCGGCATTTCTATATGAAATTAACTGTCAACAATTGCGCTATTTCTGTAAAAAGCGATTGTCAACAATAGCGGCATTTCTATATGAAATTAACTGTCAACAATTACGCTATTTCCGTAAAAAGCGATTGTCAACAATAGCGTCATTTCTGTATGAAGTTAACTGTCATAAATTACGCTATTTCTGTAATACTTCTTCCATTTCTAGTATGAAGTTAGCTGTCAACAGTTTTGCTATTTCTGTATGAAGTTTCAGTTATGCTATTATTTTTTCAGTGTTTGGGCAGAAAAGAAGCAGTGGCGCTATTTTTGCATGAAGGAAATAGACATGATAATATTATGTGTTTGTATCTAATCTATACTTCTATATTTTTACTAATATAATATACTTAGCGGAAGAGTTTGTTTGTTTGAACTCGCTAATCTCAGGAACTACTGGACCGATTTCAAAAATTCTTTCACTGTTGGATATGCACGTGATCCTTGAGTGCTATAGGCTATAAATTATGTACCACGGGCGAAACCGGGGCGGACCGCTAGTAAATAATAATGTATGACTTTTTATGATTTTCTATGAATTATTTGCAATATATATTTACATGGAATTAAGTATGAACACTTATGCCATGTTTGTATAAATGTAATGGTAAACATTTAGCTATTTCTACATTTTGAAATGTGAAAAGCTGTGCTTAGGGTTAGGTGCTTAGGGTACATTGAGATTAGTTGCGCTATTTCTGTAACAAATTGTCAACAATAAGAGCTTGTTTTGAGTGAAGTAAAATGACAATAGTTTGAAATGATCGAATGTTCGCGACTAACTAAGCTAAGTTATTATTCAAAACTGTATCATAATGTTTAAACATAATTTATAATATTTAGTACATAGTAATTAGAGTTTTATTAACGTGGTTTTATGACGTGGTACGATTGCGTGGTGCTACTTATTTTTGGGGTATAAAATAATTTAGTAACTGTCATATTATTTAGACACGGTACCTACTGTTTTATAATTATAATTAGGTATACCTATAAAATAGTACCGTGACTGACTAACTGACAAAAACGCACAGCCTAAACCGTTGGACCCAGAAATTTGAAATTTAGAGGAAATATACATGTATATTTCAAATTCCGCCCCTTAAGGGGTGTTTATAAAAATCGTAAATCCACGCGGACGAAGTCGCTGGCATAATCTAGTTTATTGTATAATATAATGTATCGTAATTGGCGGTTGAATCATGTTTATTAAGTATTATACCTATTTAATGTAAATTTGAAAATTCAATTTTTAGTTTAGATTTTCTTGAGGATTAAATCTATACTAATATTATAAAGCTGAAGAGTTTGTTTGTTTGAACGCGCTAATCTCAGGAACTACTGGACCGATTTCAAAAATTCTTTCACTGTTGGATATGTACGTGATCCCTGAGTGCTATAGGCTATATATTATGTACCACGGGCGAAGCTGGGGCGGACCGCTAGTATTATATATGTACTACCTACTTAATCGGTTGATTTACGTTTGCTTTAATTATTAATTTTATAATAAGAATATAATAAATTAATATTTTAGTGTATTACCTACTATTGTATCAGCTCGCGCAACTTTACGCCAACCAATCATGAATCAATAGTGACATTTTAGTTGATTGATTTTGATGCGATTTGTGTGATCAAATAAATAATAATTGTGACGCAGAATATTGTAATTTCAGTGTTCATAATCTAATCATATTATTATGAACCTATAATATGTATATAAACTGATGCCATCTGTAACTGTTAGGAAACAAAATTTTATTATAAAAACGTGCAGATTGCGATATTTACAGTAATTTAATTGCAAAAAGGTGTTACCGTGTTACACACCAAGTCTCTAAAGTGGTTATCAAGCGAAAAGTTTGAAAAAAATAATAATTATGAATTTAGCCAAGGTAACAAAATTTCCTAAGAGGTACACCTACTTATAGTATAGTATGATATGATTCATAATATTATATTACCTATTGTATATATTATAATTCGTCGATGTAAACATTTTCATTATGTGCATGAATAAAGATTGAAGATCGATGTATATTTATCTTGTTTTTCTGTTTTTTTTTCAAATAGACTCAATAGCGCAGTGGTGAACGCTGCGGCCGGATAATTGGGAGGTCTCGAGTTTGTTTCCCGGCAGGTGCAATTTGGGAATTCATAATTTCTAAATGGTCTCTGGTCTGCTCTGATAGAAGGCTTTAGTAGCTAGTAGTTAGTTCCGGTACGACGCAGCGTAGGTACGTGTGTTAATAGGTAATTATGGGTTAGGTAAGGTTTTATCAAAACTTCCTTACCTACCCTATCTAGATTAGTCCGCCTCTTTGTCTCGTCTCTTATAACCCAGGTGAGATCGCAGTCAAGAGCTAATTTGTATGAGAATAAACAAGTTATAATTTAAGAAAAATTAAACCGATTTCAATATTATATAAGCGAAATAAAAGGAAAAACTTGAAAAGGGAAAAGTGTCCATATCTTGAAAACTACTGAACCAATTTTGATAAATCTTTCACTGTTTCCTATGTTGAAGTAAATGTGAGCCAATGAAGAATGGTTACGATCCGATTAATAGTTTCGGAGAAATTCGTGGACAAACATACGTATCTACCACATGCATATTTACATACACCTTTAAATTTGTAAGTATGTATATGTATTTGTTTGGAAGCCCTTTTAACCAGAATATATTGCGGTTCCAAAATTACATACTTATAATACGTGTTGAATTGATAACGTCCTCTTTTTGAAGTCGGTTAATCATGTAAAAGTACGTGTTGAATTGATAGCCTCCTTTTTTTGAAGTCGGTTAAACATGTAAATCGGGCGTCAGGTTGGCCAAACACTTGTAAAGTAACGTAACCCGCCACTGCGCCAGTCCGCGTGTGACCGGGTTACGGGCTACGGTGAGTCGCGCGCCACTGCGCTCGATGTACTTGAAACGTTATTTGGGTAAACTGCTGTCGTCACATATCGCTGTGCATATCGCTTACTATAAGGCTGGCTCCACAGGTGTACGGGAGACCCGTATATGTAGCGCCCACAGTGCTCTGAAACGAGAGTTCAGTACGATACGGTTGCTAGCATTGTACGGACTACGCGGAGCGAATCCCATACCATTGACTCATTGAGATACTATATGAACGCTATTACATAATAAATCAATGTCCCGCACGGAATAATCCGCGTCGCTGTGAAACGTGTGTCTCCGTTCCGGGATCCCGTACGGGTTTCCCGTACACGGTACAGCTCTGAAGCCAGCCTAAGGTGCGGGTTGCGGTGCGGTTTTCGGGGCGGGGATAGCGACTGCAAGAGACTCGTACACAATGGCAAGTGGCCACTATGTACGCGGCCTATACTTTTATTGGCTGGGTTGGGCCATCCCTAGCCGACTTGCCATTGTGTACGCGGCCAATATTTTTATTGGCCGGATTGACTCATCGCTTGCCTGCTAGCCATTGTGTCAACTTGTCATGTGGCCAATGTACCTACGCCAGGTTGCAGCCATTGTTGAATAATTATTTTTATTAAATAATAAATATTTAAGCATTTCTAGAGCTTTTCCAAAAAGGATTTTCAATATTTCCGTTTATTACTTAATTTTTTCCGCAGTTGATGCTTGCTTATTTATCTTTCTATATTAGCTTTCCATAATTAAGTAGAAAGATATTATAACTAAGCAGAGACCAATTTAGAAGAAATTTCAAACTTGTGCTTTCAGGAGTTTTATACTGTTCTTGTCCTCTCTCAACTATTTTGTGTAGGTATTCTGGTAAGGGGGTAGGAAAATAAAATTCATTTGTTTAATTTGTAATGTACACAATTTATTTATATCGTATAGTGTTTTCTTATACAAAGATAATAAATTGTAAAATCCTCGTTCACGGTCCGAATAAATAAATACTTAAAACTCCCTTCAGTCCCTATCACACGCCCTTTGGGCAATAGGAGGATAACTTACAATACATCGAATACTTTCCATCGAGCCTTCTAGGATTTGATACAAGTCCCCAACCATGGATCCAACTCGAAAACGAGACGCGAGGCGAAATAAAATGAGTGAAAACGCCGTCCGTGCGAATCAGTTTTTAAAACGAAGTAATTACGTTATACGATTGTATCGCAAGGTTGGACTCATGGTAGGGGCCACTTACAGTATAGACAATTGAAATCGCCATGCTTTTATTAACAAATGTACAAAAATATTACTTTTAAAAGGTAGCTATTTTAAGGTAGGTATGTATTGTTGAAGGCACTGGTATTCTTTTTTCCTGATTACTCAATACTCTGAACAATATTTAATTTTTAATGGAAATATTAAATCTTAAGATTATTTTGCGATTTCTTGACAGCTAGAGGATCGATCTCACACGAGTACATGTTTTTTGGTTTGGAACTTAACGGACATTCCGAATGAGAAAGACTATACATTTAAACATTATAAATAGACATCTACGTTGGACTTAATTTTACTTAGATCGACTTAATACTAACTTACGAGAGAAATAGTCTTTAGCCATCGATTTTCACTACCGAGTCTTCGAAGAGATGAAACAGATCTACTGCGCTTACTTATAATATTACATATACATAGCTATTAGCTCACCACTAAAAATGCATCTTTTTAAAATCTATCACTGAGTAGATAAGTTTTCTCTGCTCGAAAAGTCTTCAAACCGAACGATATAAGTCTCATAGATGGAGCCGCGAGCGTCCGAGACGACTATCTCTACCTACAGATATACAATTATACACCGATACGACTACTAGGAAGGATTACGATTAGGCGTTGCGACTTAGCCGCGTACAGCTGCACAATATCATACAAATATATATCTTCATCTCTTTACAACGTGGTAACTTCGACTGCAGAGGGGCAGGTGAGACAGTTTGTACGAACGGGATCGACTCGCGATCGCGGGCCGGCGCGGTCCAGGCGCAGGCGCGGGCTCGGCGCGGGGGCCGGTCTCGGCGCGGGGGCCGGGCTCGGCGCGGGGGACAAGCTCGGCGCGGGGGCCAGGCTCGGCGCGGGGGCCGGGCTGGGCGCGGCCGCTCAGTGTTCCAGCGCGCGCGCCTTGTTCTGGTGCATCATGTTCTTGAGCGTCGCCACCTCGGTCGCGAGCCGCGCCAGCTCCGCCTTGAGGTGCGCGTCCTCCTCCTCCGCCATCCGCTCGTCGACGCGCGGCGGCCTGTACTCGGCGCCCAGCGAGATGCCCGAGTCCCGCTCGTCGCTGGAGCCCTCCCCGTCCCACGAGGGCGAGGAGCGGGGGCCGGGCTCCTGCTTGATGTGCTGCAGCGAGAGGAGCGCGCTCGCGACGTCCTTGTCGCCGAGGTGTGACTTGTGGCGCAGTTTGAGCGGGAGGCAGTTGTTCTCCGGGGCGTACTGTTCGGCCGTCTCGTCTCCGGAGCCGGAGAGCGAGGAGAGCTCGTACGGCGAGGGGGCGCGCCGAGATCGGGAGAGATTGAGGACCGAACCGGGCGGCTCGTAGTGTGCCGGGTGGGGGTAGTACGCTTCGGGCGCCGGGAGCCTCTCCGGGTAGGGTTCGGGGGCGCGCTGGGGCGGCGGCGACGGGGGCGACGCTGGTGGCATCGGGGGTGGAGGGGGCGGCGCCGGGGGGAACAGAGCGTTGCCGGAGAGCTTGCTCCTCTTCGTGACGCAGAGGACCTGGTCGCAGGTGGGCAGGGTCGCCAGGACCTGGTCGATGCTGATGAGGGCCTCGCCGCAGATGCCGTACTTCTCCTTGATCGCGTCGAGTTGCGCTTTCAGCACGTGGTTTTCCTTGGAGAGCTCGACTACGCGCTGCTCGAGCACCATGTCGTTGAAGCGACGCTTCTCGCGCGAGCGCTTGGCGGCCTCGTTGTTCCGCCGCCTGCGGTCCCAGTACCCGTCGTCCTTCTTGTTGTCCGGGATGAACTCCCGCTGCTTGCGTTGGCCGAAGAACTCCTTCCTCTTGTTGAAGTCGAAGGAGTTGCCGTAGTCGTTGGGGTCCCCGGGGCTGCCGACGGAGGGCGGCTGGTCCATGGGGAAGTGCGGGGAGACGGAGGGGCGGCTGCGGGGCGGGGGCGGCACGCGCGCCGGCGCGGGCGAGGGGCCCAGCGGCGAGGGGCCCAGCGCCGCGCCGCCCACGCTCAGCAGCTGCTGCTGACTCAGGATGAACTCGGCGACCATGTTGCGGCGGACGACGCCCGCTCCGCACGGATCTTCACTGTGGCTCTGTAACAAAGGAAACCAAACGTCAATATACAGTCGCAATTTACACGCCTAAAATATACTTGAAGATATTGCATATCTTCTAAAGCTTCTAGGGTATGCAAGACTAGAAGTCAGGGGCCTCGGGCATCACGAGATACAATGACATTATTGAAATTCAATTTCCAACGGGAGTTTAGATTAAGTACCAAATGCAGCGCTGCGGTTGTGTGCCTACAGTCGATTAAGTGCTCGATTAGCTAATTCAGTTTCAGTACAACAATATTTAGATTTCGCAAGAGGCCTCACGTCGGCTGCAGCGTGGGCACAGACCGTCGACCTCGGCTATTTATTTAATATTAAAATACAGTCAGTCCCTATCGATCGGTGTGAATGAACTTTTCTCTGTGAAGAATCTAGGTCCTTATTTTTTCACCACTCTCATAGTTTTTTTTAACCATCGCTCAGGTTTCAACCGACTTTTCTATACACTAAGACTATTTCGAGAAAGATGATAAAGATGATTCGAGAAAGATGACAGGACAACCAATTTGATGATGAATCATGATGATGGTCTTAAATAAAAAATCATTGCAAAATTGCCTATACCGAGAATCGAATCTTCACCCATCATTCTTTCAACCATACAACGTTAATTCATTATAAAAATAATTCATTGTATATTCACGCTTCTAAATACCTTGTATTTATTTATTTGATTTTCAGTCACTAATTATTTCAAATTAAAATCGGAGAAAATAATTGATCGCAAAAACCGACAAAATTATAGGTAAATCTTTTCTTTTCTCTCACTAAAATCAAACAACAGCAGGAAGTTAGAAAAACGTTCAAAAACCAATAATTACCAACAAATCTACTATCAAAGAAAACAATGAATGAAAACCGCGCCATTGTGGTGAAAACTCGTAAAGCTACATCGTCTTTTTTGAAGTCACGTTAAAGAGCACGAAGTTTCGTAGTCGCAACGTGAGAGACCTCTCTAATTGTTTCTAAAACAAGTGATGCCGTGTGTTTGAACTATTCCCATGATAAGGAAAGGTATTTTTGGGCATCAGGTTCGTTATGAGATCAAATTACTCTGGTTATTTTAGATTGGTAAGATACCTACTAGAAATTCCTGGATTTATAGAAAATTCCAATTTAAATACCTACTTATTAATGTTTGCTATAAATTATAATAAGTAACTATTATTGTTATTTTTTATTTTAGATTAAAATTATTTTTCCTCGTGTTTTTTTGTTGTTATTTTTCTTAAATTCGTATTAATGTCAAATAGCCTACGTAACGCGACTATGAGGAAAATATATATTTTTTTAATTCCAAGACCATTCTCGGCTTTTCGGGCAATATGGCCATCCTATATAGCACACGTGCTCTCTGGCATGGCATACGAGATTACTCACAAAACTTCATATGAAATTCATTCATTCATTCAAATAGAGTCCGCTAATAGAAAAGTAGTAATACTTCAAGTTATTGAGATTTTTCGAACCTACGACCTTTCGAATATTGAGTCTTCATTGGTAACAATTCATAGCGGTTCAATACCGCAAAGTAAAATATGTAGGACGCAATAGCAACAGTTATGCTGATTGCTCACAGCGTATTGTAATCAGTTACAAGTTATAACCATAAAAATAATAAGTCTATGGTTTTATAACGCAATATCAATGCAACTCCTATACTTCTCTTTGTTAGCAAAGATATAATTTATATCCACACTAATCTCTGCTACTTAAGTATACTTAATATTTCAATGTTACATTGCAACGGGCATATGTTTAATAGATTGCATAATGCAATAATACCACTTCAGATACTGCAACAGTAACGGCCTTCCTAGCGCAGTGGTATGCGCTGTGGCTTTTTAACTAGGAGGTCTCGAGTTCGATTATTACCGGCGCGGCGGGGGCAATTTGAGAATGTAAGTAAGTACACCTAATTTCTAAATTGTTTTTGGTCTAACTCTGATCTGATGGGAGGTTTTGGCCACAGTTTTGAAACGCGTTTAATTTCAAAAGAGGTAACTTTTCTTTTTTTTGGCCTGACCCAGTCGTGAGCGGTGGCATACCTATGTGGTTAACGTCCAGTCTACTCGCGCGTTAACGTTTCTGATACGAACCGCTAGGGCGTGGAACGCCCTTTCGGCGTCCGTGTTTCCGCCTCGTACGATTTGAGTACCTTCAAAGCGAGATTGGCATTTTCTGAGCAAGCACGTTCCAACTTAGACCTCATTATTGCTTTCCATCATGCACGATTGTCGTCAAGCGTAAGCTTATCATACAATAAAAAAAACTCCGGATTCAAACCCACGACCTCATGATCCATAGTCGTACAAATCTAGACCAATGAGCCAGCTATATCCTCTTCAAAAAGTAAGGTAATGTCAGTGGGTCGCCCCAGATGCGCGCGCGCGCCGTTACTGCTAACTGTACGATTACAACCAACTCTAATTGGTCGAAACGACGCGCCCGCCCGCGCCCGCTGCGGCTTTTATTTTGCACGCGGGCTTGAGTAAGGTTGTGGTAGCTTCAACTTCGACTAGTATCTAGTTCAAAAGAATCATCGGTTCTCAAAATCGACGGATTTTGAGTTAGTATACTCATAGGTACCTAAACCTACCTACTCTCTTTTATTTTTGAGGGGAAACTGCTTATTTGAATGCTGCTTTTAATCCTTCATAAATCTAGTGTTACTTATGAATTAAGAGTTGATTTGAATGAAAAAAACATGCAGATGAGCAAAAAATATGATACCTACAAATTTTTGAAACTTCTAAGAATATAGATTATATTAATAATCACAAAATTTGTATGTTTTATATATAACAATAAATATAAATTATAAGTAGGGTAGGTACTTGTAACGAAATTATTGAATAAATAAAAATTGATAAACTTATTAGTTATTATGATGTAAGTAGGTACTACTTATTAATATTTATTTTCCCTATACAACGGCATAACTTAACATTACTTATAAAAAAGTTGATAAGTACACCGACTTTTTTAAAACCGTTACCTACAGCTATTTTTCAGTACAGTTACGTTGAATAAGCATTTTTTGCCGATTTGACCGTTTCGCTGTAGGTGTTGATCATAAAGTACTACTTCAAACACGTTGGCGAAAAAAAATTCGTTAGTAGGTACATAATTTAGGTTCTAATATAAATTTTGATTTATTTTTAAAATCCACTTTCATGAATTCAAGACAATTGGAAAAGGTAAGTATTCACGGTCTAGACAATAAGAAATTAATGCATATTTATTAGCCCAAGGTGACATTTTATTATATTTAAAAGTGAAGAAAACTCATTTTGTTTCTTGAAAAATTTTTGAATAATTATTATATAAAAATATATAAATATAAATGTTATGCAAAATATTAGTTACCTATTTAAATCATACTTAATAACTTTTATCTTTAAAAGATAATATATTATGTTTTTTTGTCCTTACTTTCTGACATTGAACACGTCTTTTTGAACAAAGTTGATGTGAAACAAAAATAAAAATCCGTTAAGACTTTGTCGCTTGGCGGCGCAAACGGTTATCTAATGGCTGTTGATGATAACCATACGGTTACAAGAATATTAATAGCGAAACTACAAAAAAAAACTAACATGATTTCTTCGTAATTTCTTACTTTATTACTGCATTTAATTTTTAATATACATCAACGGACCTATTTGACGACTCAAGTTAGCTCTAGGATCGGAGGCGTCTTTGGGTCAATGAGCTAGGAGAGTTAGTTATAGTTAGTTAGTTATCAATAAAGACTTTATCTAATGACTTCTTTTACTAAAAACTGTTTTTTTTTTCAAGTAGAACTTTTGTAATTGATAAAGAAAACAAAAAGCTAATTTATGTAAAACTGTATAATAGGGCAAGGTACATTTTGACACACACCCGACACTTCATACAAATGAATCTATTAAACTGAGAAAGACAATGATATACCTACGTAGCATTGCTTTTTGGATATCAAACGAGCCTATAGTAATTATCAGGCCTAGATAAATACATAAAAAACAGTAGATACTAATTTAGTTCAATAAGCGAATAACGCAACATAACTCGCTAAATTTCCAAACGATTAAAATCAAGTTACAAAATTACAAAGCCACTGACATAATTTCTCGAAATTATCAATTGATAACAAATTGGATACCGTTCACAGTTCCACTAACGGTCGATACCGCATCTTGTATAACAATCGGTATTTGAACACAGTTATAGCTAATCATGTACTTTCTCGCTAACCGTTAGCCAAAAACTGGCTTCGTACGGTACCGCGCTTTTTATACACAAGTCTCAAACTCATCTTGGTCATCTGGGTACAAACTGGTTATGAAACTGCTGTTTCGTCACGTCAAGGTTGGATTGGGAAATTATTGGCATTCTAATGTAATGAATACTCCAATAACTGATGTTTGAGAACCATTTGGCTGTGTTTTTATTTAAGGTTATCTGTTCATACAACTCAATCTAAGTACTCTTACATTTATTACTTCAACAGTTTACACGTTGTCAGACGTCTTTCGATCGTCGTCGATATTTTTAATAGTACATTATGGTATAAGTGTGTAATGTTGGTGATTACCGCTGAGGCGATATTGAGACCCGAGCCGTTAGGTGAGGGTCTTAAGATAGCCGAGGACGGTAATCATCAATACACACGTGTATCATACGACGTTTTTCAATACACTTGCGAAGAAAATAACACTAAAATAGATATTTTTCCTTGGATATTTCAGGTAGGTAGTAAACTTTCCATAACTTTAAGGGCTTCACATATATCGGGCGGTGTACAACATAAATCATTTTCTTCATAATTAGTAGGTACTTGTAGATATTTTAATTTTAATTAATAAATAACTGTAATTTCAACAGTGAAAACGAGTTATGAAAATTTTCTCACAATGGCGGGAAAAATTAATCAGTTTTCCTATGCGCGCACACATATAAGTGCGATCGGCCATAGACTATATAGAATGAGGTTTGTTTTCTATGGCATTTTGCAATGGCGGGAAAAATTAATCAGTTTTCCTATGCGCGCGCTTCTTAAAATGGCAATCGGCCATAGACTATAGAATGAGGTTTGTTTTATTTGGCTTTTCGCGGATAGCGTTTTAGCCACGTACAAAATGGGGAATTTCAAGTTTTCTTTATTACAGAAAAAACAAAAGTTATATTTGAGTGAAAGTTTTATTTATTAAACACGTACAAGTTGAAATTATCTATTTAAATACGAAGTTGCATGAAATGAGCAAGCAAAAAGTATATTAATTTATTTGTATTATTGAATACGACCTTTTTTGTATCGAAACTTTTTTAAGAACAAAGGAACCAACTCAACCAATAAATTAAAAATAAAACTCTATAATTCACTTGTGAATAATAGTAAAACAAAAGTCACAGTTTGAATAATAGGTGTAATTATCTGCCTAATTGCGGTGAACGTAGAGCTACTTTATGAGCAAGTGTGTTGAAAAACATTTTACTTTTCTAATAAGAATTTTTATATTTACTTTAGAAACTGAAACATACTTATCTGAAATTATACGTTAAAATACTTCTCTTATGTTAAAATACTACTAGTTAAAATACTTTTTTATTATTTTAATTTGAGTTAATAATCACATAAGTAAGCTATGTAAAGTATATAATAATCAATTTATTGATATCTATTAATTATATTGAGTTATCATTCTTTAACTCGGTTTTTATGGAACTAGGATTCTTTAATTAATCGATAGAATAGTTTTTATTAAAGATTTTGATAGTAAAATATTATATTTATGTTATAAATATTGGAAGTGTTGAAAAATAAGTCGTGATTTTAGGCTCTTAGCACATCTCCGCCACGAAACCGTAGCAGCGAAATACACAGTCAAATGTCGGCGTTAGAACAGCCGGTTTCGCTAAGGTATCGCTGCTGCCAAACATTTAAATCATAATAGCAAAACTGTTTGCTTAATGTAGACCATTTTTAATATGCATCTACGCCTTTGGCTCCACTCACGGTTTCACGGAGGAGATGTGCTAACAGACTTAAAAAGATAACGGTTGCACTACCTATTAGCAACTGGGTGATAATAATTATTTGTGTTATGAGAATCCATTTGCAATTCTAATGGCGATCAAACGCGGGCTGGTACAGTTAGATCTATTACGCGATTTAATCGATAGCTAGTTAATGGATTTTTAATACAACTTTAAAACTTGTTCATGTAAAATGATAAGTTAAAGTAAATAAACAATTTTTTTAAATCTTTATACGTTTATCTCTATATGTCTTCGACGAGAAAATGACAGATATACATAATTTTCTCGTGAGTCGCATGCTAACGCAACTGGTCGCAGATATTGACTACGGAATTATGTTGGTATGTATTTATTTTATTTTCAGCTTTAAAATCGCCTTGTTATGAGTATGTTTCCACCAGTACGTTAAACAAAGTAGGCACACGATGTTAGCTAGCTAGGTGTAGCTATTAACACGTGTTCTATGTGTGTAAATCACGTTGCGCGGAAGTACCTAACTACATAAACTAGATCCCTCACTACGTCGTCCCCTTTTCTGATCCCCTCTCCTACTATAGTCCACAGGGCTCTTCCCTTGTAGGAGAGCGGGATTGTAGAGCTTAGAACTACTGCTGCAAAGGGGACTTTGATAATGATGATGATATTTTTAACGTAGTTCATCACGAAGACATCTTTTTTAAGGCAAATAAATACTTATTCTTCTTTGCCTTTTAAAGCTTTGAAACCTTCAGGTACTTCTTCACGATAGACGGTTGGAAAGCTAACGTAACATCTCTTGTATAGAGTTCAAGGTACGAGCGACACGTGTCCTGGAACGCTCACGTTGCTCAGCCAGATGAGGAAGGGGGGGGTAGCCCGTGCCCGGGAGGCGGACACGTGCCCCGCGATTTCACGATCCCTTAAAATTTCTCATCATATTCTCTCCCTATTTCCGTTTTTAGTATACTCCAAAAAATGTGCAATATAATAAATTGAGCGAATTTTTTACCTTTAAAATTTTTTTTGGTAAGTACGAACAATATTTAACACAATTTGTATTTTTGTAATCTAGTTTTGATTATTCAAAATGTCACCTGCAAGTTGCAAGATTTAATTGCAAAATTATTATATTTAAAAGAAAGAAAAAAACATTTCACTGTCTTTTAGATATATAAATCGTTACTTAATTCTTCAGTTTTCAGTGAATGAATATTTAAGTTATTTAGTATACAAAACAACTCATTTAATATTTGACGTAAAACTCGTAATTAATCTACAGAATGTGTTATTACACTTTATCTCAAAAGTGCAAATGTAGTTAGGTAATTTAGAGACTTAAATAAAACAAAGTAAAAATATCTTAATTATAATATATCTATCTAGGTACATATAGATAAACCGGGGAGTAGGTATTTCATAATACACATATTATCTCTGTGACTCACTGTTCGACGAAGAAGACATTTTTAACGTACTTATTACACAACTATTTAGCTACTGTCAACATAAAATGCACTATTTGACCTCTCTACTCTGTTATTCTTTGCGATTGCATAATAACGCGTCATAGACATAAACCGCATTCCTGACTTATTCTTGAACCAAACTACGATGTTATATTTGAACTAGTACCTATTAACGAAGTTTTTGAATCGAATATTCTAATTTTATTATAATAATACTAAGCCTTTCCTATAACCATTTACTAGTATTTACGTCAGAATAATTATTATTGTACCTGTTGTACAACAAAAAATTTAAAGCGAGTTTTAATTTGTAATACGTCAATATAGCAAGTTATCAATTTTTTTAAGAACTTCCGCATTAATTTGTAAAACTATTTTTAAGTTCTAGTAGCGAGAAAAATATTTTTTTTTGTTTTACCTCACTTTTTTATTAGTTAAAATCGTCAAACCCTTCAAAATGACGACTGATGGTCGTGATGATCATTCTACAGTGACATATAATTAGACGTTTGTGCATTGAGAGTGACATGTTATTTGCAAACAAAGATGACCTAGGTACATATTTCTCATATTCGACAGCTGGTGACCTTATTTCCAATATCTTTCTCCTCTAACACTCCTCTGTTAAAAAAGACAGTCATTCTTTCGTTAAATTCGTAAATTCCAGAATAAGAATTAGACGATGCCCGTTCTATAATTCGTCATATTTATGTAAATTATGCCAAGTTTTGTCATAGTTCTTATTATATATCGTTCTATTAAAGCAGTAGTTGCAATTTGAATTTTGAACAAATAAACAAAAGCACAAAATTGTTATGAGCGTCCAAAAATAACCTGTCAAACAACAAACAAAGTTTCGAGAATACTTTTAATAATGGAAATAAACACGCCTCATTTAGCGTTCAATTTAATTTAAGAAAAGTATTTTTTGATTATAACGCAATTTAACTGTTCAGCGTGAACATGATCATTAAATGTATTTTTGTCAACGAACGACAGGCAATTTCTATAGAGACTAGCCAACTACGCAGAAGATACCCATACAGTGTCACGTACACTGTGAAATAAAGGTTGCTCTCCGGACGGATTCCCAATTCCGGACTTGCGCTGACAATTTCTTGACAGAAACATCCAATAATTTATTGGCCTACCCCAGGACTTTAACTCAATCCGCAGTCGAGGCGGTGCAATGCACATTATGGCATTTACATTCTATTCAGTGTTATATGCGTGTCCTAAAGCTAACCAACGTGAGTAAAGTTCCGTGCACACAGCATTCCGAGCATCGAGATCGAATCTAAATCGCATCAGGCTCGCAAGCAAACCTCGGAATGGACGTGACCTTAGCATTATAGTCCTGCACGTGTCGCCGCGCGGTCACGCGGCGCTCTACACGTGAACTTGAACTCACGTTGCTTGCGTAACAGCGCACGTTCTTCTCGACCGTTATATAAGCCAACGTGATCCGACGGGGCTAATTAGATGCGCTGATTACGCCCTTGATCGTTAATCTGTCGAAGAATAGGCGATTCAGAAAGAAAGTTGAGCTCATAACGCCCTTGACCGTAAATCCGTCGGAAAAAATCCGTCGATTCAGAAAGAAAGATGCACTGATTACACCCTTGACCGCTTATCTGTCAAAAGATAGGCGATTCAGAAAGAAAGTTGAGCTCGTAACGCCCTTGATCGTTAATCTGTCGAAGAATAGGCGATTCAGAAAGAAAGTTGAACTCGTAACACCCTTGACCGTAAATCCGTCGAAAAATAGGCGGTTCAGAAATAAAGTTGAGCTCGTAACGCCCTTGATCGTTAATCTGTCGAAGAATAGGCGATTCAGAAAAAAAAGATGCGCTGATTACGCCCTTGACCATCAATCTAAAAGAATATGCGATTTAGAAAGAAGGTGAGCTTGTTGCAACAACACACTGCGAGAACGATGAAGACGGTGTGAACGAATGAGTTGTTTATAAAGTTAGGACTGTAAAGAGTGGAAACTTTGAAATAATGTAGCGTGAAGTTAATTACGTACCTACGCTTGTCTGAAATAGAATCAGCAAAATAAAACAAAATTTGGATTAGTCTAATACTGAAATGTGAAACTAATTTATGTCTCTACCTTTTGCGCATTATTCTATCTAGATTAATATGTGAATATATATACCTAATCGATACAATGTCAAGGTGTAAATACAAACACCGGAAATATAAAACACTTGATAAGAATCTGATATTTTTTCTAAATAGATTTTTATATTAGAATAGAATAGAATAGAAAAGTTTTTTATTCAAATAAACTTTTACAAGTACTTTTGAATCGTCAATTGAGTCTACCACAGGTTCGGAATGCAGTTCCAGCCGAGAAGAACCTGCAAGAAACTCGGCGGTTGCTCTTTTTTTAAAAATAACATTATAACAATTATTATTATTAATGTACATGATTGAAATTCCGTCTCGCGCATTGCTGGAACGAGTTAAATCCAAGCTTTTTTATCGTTTATATAATCTTCAATTGTATAATAAGCTTTTTTTATGAGCATACTTTTAATAGAGTTCTTAAACTTGTGTAAAGGCAAGTCTAAGACATATTTTTTATTCAGATAAACTTTTACAAGTGCTTTTGAATCGACAAATGAATCTACCACTGGTTCGGAATGGTGCTTACAAGTTATAATTCTACACGTTAAGAAGGGCAGACAAAAGTAGCCCCATTTCCGACGGCGGCACCCGTTCACGAGCATGACGCATGATCCAGCCATTGCTTCGCTCAACCATATTTGAGGTTTAGTTTAAGCTTACTAATTTTCATGAACTCGTGATCGAGAATTTTATTTAGATTAAGTAGATTCGGAAAGTCGATAAATACACGTAAAGTCTACTAAATGATCTCTCCATATGATAAGGAAAATAATGAACAATTTTCTCAGCCTAAATTGCGTGTATCTTGCTCTTGACCTACCAAACACAATTACCGTGATTTAAATGCTCATATAGACAATATCAGCCATCTTGGAAAAAGTAGAGAAAGTAGTACAGTGGTAACTTTCCACACGCTCGCCACTAGTGCGGGGAAAAAGTAGGCCGTCCGCCATCTTTCATGACATTCTATCGTCGCACAATGTCGGGGCATTACTACTAGTTAATTAAATAAAACAAGTTGATTCCAATAATAGGTTGAACTTGAGAAGTTGCGTCGGTAACTTATCCAATGTTAAAATGCCCATGCTTTCATTATTATTTGCGGGAATTTATTTTCATCTACCAAACTTTGGAGCTAAACTGGCATTCGATACTTTTTCTTTGCATGTATCTTTGTCGATGTTGATATGGATACACTTAGTTAATTATGTATAGAGTACTTAGGCGCCAGTGATTATCTCCAAACACCGCCTACACTGTACACAACACGCACCAGATGCAGATGTTATGAAAACATTCGATGTATCATTGTCTTGTTGTGTCTTTACTCTGTTCTCTCCAGTCACCACTCAAGAATCCTTGAGGTCACATTGTCATCTTTGCATAACCCAAACTGCGGAATTAAAGAGAGGTCGCCGCTTTGGATGCGTTTCAAGCATTTTTCTGCTGAAAAACGCGTATACTTGACCGATTTTCGCATTCGTATTTAGCGAAGGCCCAATTAAAGAGTACGCTATTTGGGGACGGCCTCAGTCTCCCGATAATAGTTGTATGTCAAGGTCCCGTTTCGTAACTCCTCGAGCGATAAACCGCCGGCTAAATGTGCCAAGGCCCGCTCACTCGCTTTTCCGGTGGATTTCCCTATTAGATAAAAGTAATCCTTAAACAAATACGAAGCGTTCGAAGAGACAAAGACGTACCCACTTCGTGCTGACCTTGCTCCACACTGTTAATTGCTAGATTATTAAGAAACACTTAACCTATTTTCGTGAGCTAGATTCTTTGAATTTAGTTATTCCACCTATATGTTTCTTGCGCAACGTAAGCATTTTGTTTCTAGGAAGCGTCGTAAACATGGCCAAGATCTTAATGAGTTCGAATTTCGCTTATTACTCATTATGCGCTGTTGTTCAGTTTAATCTAACTACCTATTTGAATGTTTGGCGTGTGTAGATGGGTGCACTAGTTTCGCCGAGTGTTACTCATCGGGAATTCCTGTTAATATTTTTGTGGCGTAATATCGCAAAAACAGTAGAGAATTTCGGGGGAAAAATTCTCAATGAATTACATATTCTCTTCCTGTTTGGTGGCTTGTTTAAATCGGTTTAACAATCGTGATTATGATCAACGTTACCGCGACCTTATCGTAATTACGCTGGAGTTATTCATCAGAATCTATTACTTGCGTCACCATGTCCCATTTTGGTTGACCGTTAGTGGGACTTCACACGTTGGCGCTCTTGCCTCTTTGTCGCAATTGCTCGTGTACACTCACGTGCACATCAGTAAGTAGGTTACAGTTACGCGAGCGGGCGAGATAAAAAAATAGGTCAAGTTATCTTCTTGTCCTCGTACCGATGAAATTATCGTCGGCGATGATATTGCGCGTGAAAAAATTGTAGCTTACGTAACGGCATTCATTATGGACTATCACGATAATATTACACAGTTATTGTGATGTATTAGTGGATGTACGTGATAAAAGCTAAACGAAATCTCGCCTTGAATAATGAGCACAATCTCATTGTGTAATTCATTGTTGAAGAATTGATACACGAAATTGGCAAACCGTATGCGAACACTTTAAGTTCGAATGTATTGCATAAATGTGGCATAAATAGTTTAATCGTAGATGATTTCATCGTTTCGCATGATCCGTACAATGTTGTATGTAAAATCAGGGTCGAGTACGAGCGTCGACATAATGGGAATTAAAATTCATAGCTATGCGAGTCATGATGCACGATTAACTAAATGCATACGGGCGTGACCTTACGGTCTTTAATAATACCTTCCGGACGACCTTGCCGTAAACTTCCTGTATTACATCACTTGCGTACCGATAATGCACTTTATGCTTGAGCGTTACACTTCTTTGTCTATCTATTATTACGGTGCGGAACTGTTTGTACAAAATGTTTACTTGCTGGTATATACTGTTTTCTAATAAGTATTCCAGTGTTATTTGACGTTAACCACGTTATCTATTGTCCGTGCAATGTCATTGTTTGCATGTGTGAGTTGCAGTGGATTGCGCAATGCCGCCCTAGGGACGTTGCGTCATACGCAGATAGCTAACTGACCTTTACACGATCGATTCGATTCTCGGGTTTGTTTGAATCGGTTGGACGGAAAGTGCACTTCAGATCTGGAATTTACTTTTCCAAATAATCTACATGAAGTAGTCATTGTTATAAATACAATATAGATATGTTTATTGCTTATTGTGGAGACTTCCTTAAAACTACCGTACAATAGTTGACTGATATGTAGGATAACAAGAAAATTTAACAAGAAAGTAGTTAATGTAGATAACGATTTGTTTATTATTGAAAATACAAGTCTTGAAAATGCTGCTTTAGATTCCTTGAATGCTGTTAATTTACGTTTAATAATAGCGAATTTAATCGAACATGTAAATTATAGTTGAAGAGCTATAATAAACGTATCAAGAACACTCTAGTTCCGTACATCCGCAGGCGAACGCACGCTGGATCGGAACCTTGAACCAGTTGTGTAAGCGTTCACAATGGCTTACGACAGAGCCGTCGTGCCAGGCGCCGCTTACGACACACTACTCACTAACAATCGCAATACATTAATTACCTATTTAAATAGTTGTACATTTTCCAAATACAATTTTAAAATTACCGATCAACATAGATTTCTTCTAACGGCTGAATGTTCATCGTTTAAGAGGCGAGAGTATTCCTCATGAGTTAATAATACTTGTTCCATTTTGCTGTGAAGAATCTGGGACCATACATTCTTGGTGCTAAAAAATTCTCACGAGACATTTCACCGAGGTTAATTAATTGCCTTAAGGCTGACTATTTTTTTGTGCAAAGAATCAGCCTGGCTGTTCAGTGCGGAAATGTACCCGTGCATAATTTATATAGTAATCAGATTCTAGCTTTAAGTTTTATCCTTAATTATTTTTTATTATAAAAATAATCGTATTTATTAAGTGACAAAAATAGTGATCAATCTAATTTTTAGTAAGTAGAAGGTTGAATAAATATTAAAAGGAACTAACGTACATTTTTCAAGAAAAATTACAATGCAAAATGGGAAATAGAATTTTTTCAATCACAATATTTTTTTCATTAATGAAAATTAAAAATCTATTTTGAAGTACATATAAAGACAAAACAATCACCTTTGTTCGATTACAAACAAAGAAATAAATAATCGTAAGATATGATGAGATACTAAAATATAAAGACATAAACGGTGTAAGTAAACAAAGATAATAATAAAAACATCATTGCGTTGAGGAAGCGATGTACGCTAACAAAAGATATTTTGTTTTTGTTTTTTTTTCTTATTCAAATCACACCATATTAAAAGCGATGTTTCGGTTTTTAAAATGAGCACATTCAATTGATTAAATTCTTTATACATGCACAAAATAAAACAGGAGAAGCATCATCGTAATAATTTTAGCGCACTTGCATAGAAGCTGCTGGTTCACACTTGCTTTGAAGGTACAGTTTATAAATGACGATATGAATGGAATCCAGAAGAGGATTTCAGTCGTAATAGTGCGAAACGAGGAAGCAAAGCGTGGTCCATGAAATGACGACTTTAAATTTTACATGTCTCCAAAACAAAGAATACCCTTCCCGAAGACGCAAATTATTGTGAAGGACAATCGGAAGCGGTGTATACACATGTGGGAAATTCTTGTTATAAAATGAGTTAAGGCGAAAATCTTTTGGCACGAAACGGAGCGGGCGTGAGTAAACAAATTCTAAACGGCGATGTCAATGACATTCAGTCCAAACACTTCTATGGAAGTCATTCTGAATTCTGATGAGTTCACTGATTCATCTTAATTTCTGATTCATTTAAATTACTGTGTATTTTAATACTTATATTTAAATTTAAATATTTTTGAATAGATTTTTTGGAAAATACTCAATTTGAAAATTTTGATTGGAGTTTGAAATATTAAAATCATATTTACTTTCGGCTCTTTCTTCGATATTTTAATTTGTTATTTATTTATTTTTATTAAATTAAAAATTATTTTGTAATTATGCAGAGTGCGCAATTTTTCATTTTTTAGTTGAGGGTACTCACAAAACTAATTATTAAGTAAAGCCAAATTTTCAAAAGTTATTAATTAATTATTATAATTCTTATTAATATTTTGATAATAATATATTATAGCCGTCCATAATATTTCTAACCGTTAGTTGAGAATAAATAAAAATACTTACGAAAATATTTGCGGTAATTTTGCACTCCTTATCGGGAATTATCCAAATATTGAGAACAATGTCATAATTTCACAAAAACAGCAAACCACTAAACCGTCTTCGGCGTAGTTTATAGTGCGTTGAAATGTTATAATAAAATGTTATGCACCCACTTTTCACGTCCTGAACGATTTTGTCACTATCACAATGTTGTTATGACGAAATATCCACTGCGATGGCGTAGTACTCTAGTCAGTTGTACGCGTCTATCCTCTGCGAAGTCTAGAGTGCGACTAAAATTTGTAGTGGGGTCGACCGACTCACGGTCTGCAGCACGCACACTAGCGCAGATCGCGCCTGTGTGTGTGTGGCTGCGCGAGTGTGTGCGTGACTGTGCCAGTGTGAGGTATTTACGTAACCTAGCAGTGTGTAATCACTTTAGTCGGCGCTATTGAGTCAATGTAGTGTCCGATTTTTTTTAGCTAATTCGCGATTGAGTCATGTATTTGTAGCGTTTTTGCGCTTCAACGAAATCTGTAATCGATTGATAAGCGTTAGTTTTTGGCAATTTGCAGTGGCGTAATGAATTAATTTAAATGTGGGCAAATTTTTAAATACAACTTCGGCCTGGTCAATTTTTCGCTTGTTAGCAGTGTACTTTGTAATCTTGGTTGGTTGACGTAAAAACTATAGGCAATTTTATAGGTGCCTATTAAGACTTTGGACTTCGTAGTACCTATTACTGTATTTTTTTCTGGTTTGTTTCAGCAAATCATTTGCCCGTAACAGATTCTGTAAACTGCAGATTATTATTTATTTATGGTAGGTTGATGGGTAGGTTACCTACAAACTTTTGATTTCCCCATTTAAAATATAGTTTTTTCGACCTACCGTCTGCGTAGAGTCAATCCTTCATTCCTACGCACTGAAAAGGACATCCATTTTATTTTTATATATTTTCAAGATGAATTAAGTCTGTTAGTATCTAGTTAGAGCCGACGTAATAGTCTTATATTTAATGAAAATTATGATCTAGCATAAATTACGTCTCACGCGGCATAACTACCTACTAGGAAAATACCTTATGTATAATCTAGCGATGGTAAGTAATATATTACCTATAATTTAGGTACCTACCCATTACCTGCCTATTTACTTACTCACATTACTATATTTGCATGTATTAAGCAGGTTTGTTACGTAATTTGATCACGACAATTCGCTTTCGACGTTTTGAAGTCTAGTAAACAGTCTAGTTGTGATTTAGTCTTTCTATATCTACCTAAGTATTTATGTTAAAGATTTTATTCAACAGAAATATTCGGAAATAAAAACTTAGTAACAATAGATATAGGTACGTCTACCTACCTATAGGTTAGTGAGATAATCCAAAATAACGCGTGAAAAATTAAAAAAAAAAACAGATTAACACAGAAACACTGTTAAAAGTTTAACATATTATTTTTCTTTTCAGTTTTAATTCTGTTAAGACACCATGAACTCTTTATTACAGTTGCATAATATTATATTGTATTGTCTAACTAATAAGTATAATAAATATTTTTATTAATTAAATTTTCTATAAATAAACTTTCATTTCGAAATTAACTCAAAATTAATCGATAACTGTATGCTAACAAGGTTAACTCGATCGCTCGCGTGAAAGTCACACTAGATGGCGCTACTGCGCATAATTTTCTTTGCTATTGAGTGTTGACTCAGACATACTTGCATATTTTATGCTTGCTGCAGTAGGTTAGGTAGGTAGGTAAATTGAATGTAGGGGTAGCTTGCTGTTGTTGTACTTAGCATTAGAAGATGACTATAATAATAGAATGATTATAATTATTCTGTTACATAATAATAATTATGTAGTCACATTATGTATTAATTCCCAAATTTATTTTCCTAAATTTTACAATATACATTTTATTATATTTCTAAATCAATTACAACATTTAACATATTATTTATTTTTAATTTAAATCTTACTTTTAAAAAACTAAGTAGTTAAGTAAGTACATACTTATTCAAAAAAATTTATATTTTTGTACAAGCACAATCATAATATTTCTTATCTACTCTCATATCTTAAAATCCTGATTAAGAAATCAAAATGTGTCATATATTGGCCTACTTTATTCACATACATCTATAATATTTAAAAAAAAAATTCATTATAATACTTTTTTGTTAGGAAATTCTTGCAAAATCACTACATAGTATAAAACAAAGTCGTTTTCTCTGTCCCTATGTCCCTGTATCCCTATATCCCTATGTCCCTTTGTACGCTTAAATCTTTAAAACTACGCAACGGATTTTGATGCGGTTTTTTTTAATAGATAGAGTGATTCAAGAGGAAGGTTTATATGTATAATAACATCCATTAAATAGTGGAGAAACACTGTTATTTTTGAGGTTTCTAATGTGATGTCGTAAATAATTACATTTTTTCCGCTTACATTGCAAACGCAGGCTGAACCCTACGAGATTTATCAATATAATGTACTTAGTATTGTACACATTGAAAAGGTCAATAGAAAACTCCGCGATGGTATATGTCTATCTCTTATGGATATCCCACAATAACATTTTTTGTCATTTACTTTTTTACGACAAATAATGGCTAATTTTAGAAGCGATTTTAACCAATACAGCATAAATCCTTATCTAATTAAATACCTTAAGTACATTGTTGATTTATTATAGAACTATATGGCCCTTTACAGCATATGATTTAAATAAATATTTTCGAAGATATTACAGATTTAAAAATTGCGGGACATAGACTTTGCGCGCGGCGCGCGGTTCCAGCCGGCCGGGACAGCGATGCGTAAAGTTAGCATTTTGAATTTAGCAGCGATCGGACGCGTATGCTATCGAGTATCGGAGCTTTCTAGCGAGGAAAATAACAATCACACTAATATTATAAAGGCGTTATTAAGTTATTAAGTTTGTGTGTATGTTTGTTCCTCTTCTCCGCCGCAACTACTGAACCGATTTGGCTGAAATTTTGAATAGAGATAGCTTATGCCCTGACTTAACACATAAAGTAACTTTTTATCCCAGAAAAGTATTCCTGTAGGACTAAAATAGATATAGACCTCCAAAACGCCACAGAGGGCGCTGACTGTTCTTAGGTAAATCACGCTCACATAACCCATTATTGCAATACTTTGCTGTGTAGCATGCATTGGCAACACATATGCTACTTTTTATCCTGGAAAAATGCACAGTTCCCACGGGATTTTGAAAAACCCGAAATCTATATCTACAGCTATAGGTAGATTACTATAGCGACCTTGCTTGATATTTTAAGTATAAAGGTAGGAAAAGGGAGCGGGAACGGGAACCGGAACTCCACGATTCCCTCGGGATTTGTTCAAAACCGAAATTCACGCGGGCGAAGCCGCGGGCAGAAGCTAGTAATGCTATAAAATAATTTTTTCTCCATAAGGTCTAGTCGAGTCACGACTCTGGGTTCTAGATTTTTGAGCCATTGCGGGAAATTCGCGCGACCTCCTTGGTCGTTTACGTGAGACGTATTGTATTGTCTATGGCTATTTGTGTTTGTATTACCTACTATAATTTTAGATATTATACGAATTAATATAGAACATATTTTCTTCCTGGATTTTTATTTAGACGAGACGGCGCGGCGGCCAGAGTGTGGCGCTACCATAATTGACCATAGACAATAGACATCACCTGACACTGTAGTCTGCACGCACATTTTGTAACAACTGAATTTTGGCGCCATACGCTAGTTATATTATTTAAATTTTTTGGACAAAACTTTACAAGACGTGGTTTTTATTGTGCTTAAAAATGTCTAGCAGTGATACTGAAGAGAATTTAACTCCACCTTACCACCGACCAACAATCTTTTGCCAGCAAAATCAACGACAAATATTACCAAGATTTTATGGTTTGGATTTTAAGATATGAGTTTAGATAAAGTAGTGTATGAAACTCTACATAATTAGGTATTAAAACACTCGTGTGATACTATTAAAAACTCACCTGCGGCTCGTTTTTTAAACTCACACTCATGTTTTAATAACCTCTATTATGCAACCGTTTCATAAACTACTATTATTTATGTAGGAATTTTGATTATTTAGCAATAGTTTAAATAAAAGTTAGATAAAATATAATCAAAAGTTTCCACTTTTGTTTTTTATAATTATGCCATAGTTTTAGATTATGTACCTAATACTTATTAGAAAAATTAAGTTTCTTAAAATTAATAGTTAATTACAAAATTTTATTTATATTTAACAAAACTCCATTGTTATTTTGTGTCAAATAATTTTACATTAATATTCAAGCATGTATTTATAATTTATGTAAAAAGTAATCAGAATAACTTGTTAAAAGTCACGTAGCAAATTAATTATTTAAATTTGAAATGCAAGATGATTTTTGCAAATTAATTATTTTACCGACCTCAAAATGTATGTATGTTGGAGGGACGTGTGGTATGGCCTAGTTAAGACAATGCATAATAATATAATTATTAATTATATTATCATCAATCGACTGCGTTTTCTAAGTAATGTTCTTTCAAGTTGGTAACTGGATGGTTAAATCCAAAGTCAGTCACTTTGGAGGTCCGAGTATTTTTTTAACTTTTAGTTGCGTTCTTACCTCGGAGAGCACGTGAATTCTAGTTTCATATCACTAACATATAACAATGATCGCTAAAACTTAAAAAAGTTGAAATTCTCTTATTAGTTGAATGTTGTTCGGCCGATTCGCAGTTCGCACATAATCAGTGAAGCATCAGTGCCGGCGCAGTTCCGGCACTGTGAAAAATATTCTTTCATACATTCTTTATGAACTGGCACTGAAGCACTGCGTCATCACGTAAAACTATAACAGAGTAAAATGGAACTGAAGCCTCTTCTTTTGAAGTCGTACGTAATGGTTAGGTAGGTACTTCCAATTTTTATTTCGTAAAGTTTCCGCTTGGGGCGCTGGCTGTATCTACAGTCGGTGTGTATGGACGAACTCAAACCCTAAAATAAGCCAGTTTAGTTTAATTTTACTTTGAAGTTATCGTGGTTCAATACTCGAAATCGATCAACGTTGTCGCAACATGCAAACTCGCACTAACCCTACAGTGCGAATGTCACGGTCATATAACGTGGTAAACTACTGTATCTACATCACGTGCGACATACTAAAGCCCAAGGTCGGAATAAGTATAGTTGTCAAGCAGTATCATGGAATAAACATGGAATATTACATTGTTTTTCAAAAATACTGTTTGGTGAGTTACGTAATAGGTATATCTGCTTGGGTGATAAATGATATGTTTTAAGTATAAAAATAAAACCGAATTCAGTATAAATATTACTCAATAATAAAATTTGTTCTTTGAATTTGTTAAAATGTGTGAGTACATTAGCTCATGATTGGAACACTGAAAAGTATCTTAATAAGTATATCAGTTTCAGTTAGTATCAGAATAGGTATAGATTAACGTTTAACTGCGATTAACGTTTAAAGTGGCTAGAAAATGTCTATTAACGCTAACTTTAATGTTTGTTTATTCAATTAAAATTAAAAAATGTTTTAATCACCATTTGCAACATACCTGAATAATGGGATATTGGTAAGCAACATTTACCAATATCCCATCATTAACAATAAGTAGTTAAGTAACGACCAGATACTGAAATATGAATTTAAAAATTAAAGTAAGTAGAGTTATATAAGCTTTTAATACTGAAAGAAATAAAGTGCCGACCTACCATAACAAAATTAATGTAGGTATAAATAAAGGAAAAAAAATATTTTCATTATTTCATTTCTGAAATGTGTTGTGATGCAATATCACTATCACCATCACTACATAGTATAAAACAAAGTCGCTTTCTCTGTCCCTATATCCCTATGTCCCTATGTCCCTATGTATGCTTAAATCTTTAAAACTACGCAACGGATTTTGATGCGGTTTTTTTGATAGATAGAGTGATTCAAGAGGAAGGTTTATAAGTAGAAAAATTGGACCCGGTAGGTGGCGCTAATAGCGGGCAGGACGACGTCTGCCGGGTCCGCTAGTTTAATTAATATTTTTTCTTTTTATAGGATTTTTCTGGCTGGTTCCTTTTCTGTCATTTGACGAGTACCCCTACCATCACTACAGCCTTTTTACGTCCCACTACACGGCACAGAATAGAATAGAAAAGTTTTTTATTCAAATAAACTTTTACAAGTACTTTTGAATCGTCAATTGAATCTACCACAGGTTCGGAATGCAGTTCCAGCCGAGAAGAACCTGCAAGAAACTCGGCGGTTGCTCTTTGTTAAAAATAACATTATAACAATTATTATTATTAATGTACATGCACAGGCCTCCTCTCTCATAAGAGAGAGGGATTTAGAGCTTAGATCCGCCACGCTGCTCCAATGCGGGTTGGCGAGCTTTAACGACTATTGTCACATGATAATAACCGGGACCAGCTTAACGTGCTCTCCGAGGCACGGGTCGCCAACTACCAACTCCGGGCTGGCACTGACAATTTATTGCGAGAATTACCCAATAACTAACAATAATTTCCCCAACCCGGGTCCTCTTGATCTGCAGTCGAATATGCTTTACCATTAGACCAACGAGGCAGTCCCCACTACCACTCTGTCTGTTCCCCTGTAGCGCTCAAACGGGTGAACCGATTTGAATGCGGTTTTTTGTTTGAAAGGTGAGTTAGTCGAGAGTGTTGTTACTTGTTAGCTATGTTTGATGAAAATCGATCCAAGATGGCCGCCACCACAAAATTGCGGATAGCACATTTTTTCACAACCCCCTCAATATGGGTATCAAATGAAAGGGCTTGACTAGTAGCACTCTGCAAATTCAAGATGGCTGCCACCACAAAATGGCGAATGCCGGGCGTTTTTTAATTTTTTTCAAAGCGATTAAACATTTCTATTTCTATTTTACATTAGAGTAACGTATCATGTATTTTATTGTCCAGTTAAGTGCAGCCTGCTTTACTTACATAACTTAGGTATGATGTAAGATACATGTCACAAAGTCAAGGTTATGAAATTTTCCAGAACGACAATTTGAATTCCAGAAAAAATATAATGTTTTTTGATATAAAAAATGACTTATTCACGACATCGAGTCTTACATAACTTGTTTTTTTTATTTTCACATAAAACGTAGGTAGAGGTATTACCACGCAAGTGTATGAAGGTTGAAAAAATTCACCTAGTAACATCGCCTGTGGGATGTTTTGTGGAGTCCAAATAAATTATGTAAAACATTTGTTATACAGTATACTATAACCTAAAATGGATGTTATAAGTAAAAGTTTATACCTATTTACATATAGGTATATTTTTTTAGTGACGCATTTATGAGTGATCCTATTATTACGAATGCGAAAGTGTTTGTTTGTTCGTTTGATGGTTCGTCTTTTAATCACGCAGCAACAGAACTGAGGATTTACGTAATTTTTTTGCATGGATAATGGATATATTTATCATTCATCATTATTATGAACCCATTACCGGTCCACTACATGGCACAAGTCTCCTCTCAGAATGAGAAGGGTTTAGGACGTAGTCCGCTGCGCTGGTCGATTGCGGCTTGATAGACTTTTTTTGCGCCTTTTAGAACATTATGGAGAACTCTCAGGCGTGCAGGTTTCCTCACGTTTTCCTTCACTGTTAAAGCTAGTGATATTTAATTGCTTAAAATGCACATAATTCGGAAAAGTTGAGTGCGGGGATTGAACTCGGTCTCCCCGAAAGGAAGGATGATTAAGACTGGTTAAGACTTCCAGAGTCTTAACCAGTCTTAATCATCTCGTGGATCGCATGGAGATGGAATGAACGAAGCTAATTTATTTCGGGAAAATATCCCAATCTCAGGAGAAAACTCTATCTAACTATTACTAATATAAAGAGGCTTGTCCTGACTGACTGACTGACTGATCATCAATATACAGGCTAAACCACTGAAGCTAGGAAATTTGAAATTTTCACAGTAGCATACTTTTATGACGTAGGCGCACACTAAGCAAGGATTATTGCGAATTCCACCCCTAACGGGGTTAATAAAAAGATGAAAATTTGTATGAAAGTCCGTCATTTTTCAAGTTATATCCATGAAAATTGGTATTTAGATTATCGGTTAACAATAAAGACTTACGCGTTTAAGAAATTTTGGAAAAACTACCCCTAAGTGGGTTAAATGGGGGATTAAAGTTTGTATGAAAGTCAATCATTTTTAAAGTTCTATCAATGAAAATGGGTACCTATTTGTATTTTCGGTTAAAATAAAGAATTACGTGTTTCTGAAATTTTGGAAATTCCACCCCCAATTGGCTTAAATAGGGGATGAGATTTATAAGAATCCAAGCGGACGAAGTCGCTGGCATCAGCTAGTACCTACTCTATATACCTACATCAACTATATGTACATTGTCAATTGTAAATTAGCCTATTTTGATTAACTGGTTTAGCTGGAACATCACTTTTCGATAGTGAAATGATAAAGATAAGACCAGGTATTCCCCTAATAATAAATTTCGTACAGACTCAAATAAGTACCTGAAATATTAATTAGCTAGGTGATTTCCGCGACTTGTGATTCTGATAACGCGAGGAAACGTATCCTACGTCTGTCTCCAGGATGTGAGCTATCTCTGGGCCAGGTTTCAGCTCAATCAGATGAATGATACGCGAACGTCCAGACGTGGGATACTCTCTTCCGAGATGACAAAATGTTGCATGATATGTTTTTAAGGATGCAAGCTATCTTCTTGTAAACTTTTTTCAAAATCGGCTTAGTGGCTTAGGCGTGTAGACGAAACAGACAGTATTACTTGCTGCCGGATTTTAATATTGCCGCTCTCAGAGACATTCGTTAAATTAGTCTAATTACTTAATTAACATATTAAATCTCTCTCTAAATGAGCTGTCATTCGGCTGTATAACTTATCCTTTTTATCAGATGATAATTAGTGAATTATAAATAATTAGTGTAGGTATGTATGTTATATACTTATATATAATGATATGAAGTTTTATAAATACACCTAATACCTTTTTTATATTGTTTGTATAACGATTACCTACAATGGCACAATTATTATTATATTTTTATCTCAGAAAATGCGGTCAAGTACAACGGTGCAGATAAATTTAATTGTAGCGAAATAATATTTATTTAGTTTTTTCAATGATATTATAAAATTTATTGACATGCGTATGAACTAGATAATAATAATAATTTATTAGTTTCTAGATTTAACTAATAGAGTCAATAAATTATTTATTTAATTGTTTATCAAGGGAGTAATGAACTATTTATTAATATACCTATTATTATACCTACTTAAACTTTGCTGTTAATCCATATAAAACATAAGTTTTTTTACAAATTACTTGTAGTGGTTTAGTATTTAGTATTTTTCAAATCGGCAATGTACAGCGTATACAACTAATTTTGTAAACTTTATAATCAAAGATCGGAATAGGTAGTGCAATTTGGGGTGAATGACCTGGAATATTATCAATAGTATGGATATGACTGCGGGATTTCTGTCGCGCGATTTTGATACCTCATGTTTAGTATCGAAAAGATTTCTCTTTTTCATGTTGTACTAATAAAAACAGAGTAAGAAAACCAGGGATAATATTTAAGAAAAATTATGGATTGGCATATCCACATTATGATATCGTGCGGAATTGCACCGTCTATTCCGATCATTGTCTATACTAATAATATACTTACTAATAAATAAAATTGAAGTGTCTGTCTGTAATATCGAAATAACTACCTTATATTAAGCTCATATGGTTATTTGAACGGTACCATAACCGAATCACACGTTTTTAAAATTTTTGTCTGTCTGTCTGTCTGTCTGTCTGTCTGTCTGTCTGTCTGTCTGTCTGTCTGTTTGAACGGGCTAATCTTCGGAACGGCTGAACCGATTTTGACGAGACTTTCACATACAAGTAGAGAATTAACCAGGGAGTAACATAGGCTACTTTTTTAACCGACTTTCAAAAAAGGAGGAGTTGTGTTTTTCTACTTATGTACACCGATATCTCCGAGATTTCTGAACCGATTTGCGTAATTTTTTTTTTAATCGATAGAGAAACATTGCGACACTGTCTTACAAAAAATTTGGATTCCAACTCCTCAATCCTGATGCTGTAGGGGAACTGATCCCCAAAACTAATGGGATTTAGGAACTGTCGGTTATTTAAATTGATATTGGGGGTACCAATTAAAGACTTTATCGTTGAATGAACTCGAGTAGGTACATATTCAATTCCTCAATCCTGATGCTGTAAGGAATTGCATTCCGAAATCGTGGGGATCCCTCGGAATTTTTCCGTTTTGGTGACGGGTTACTACAGATAGGCTACTTTTGGTTCTGGAAAATCAAAAGTTCCCACGGGATTTTTAAAAACCTAAATCCACACGGGCGAAGCCGTGGGCATCATCTAGTTTATAATATATGCCGCTCTGCCGTCCTAACGAAGAGTGCAATAAGTCGAGTTTTTGGTCAAATTGACTTAAGACCATATCCGTAATCAGGAAAATGAGCTCTATATTTTCGTCTTAGACGTCTTTTTTGTATCTTCAATAGTTTCGGTTCTGTTGGTTACCATAACTGCAATATCTAATATAACGATGTGTAAGGAGCTAATCATAACCGAAATATCTTGAGTTATGACTTGGATAGCTTTGATATTTTGTAATCTATACTAATAAATAAAATTGAAGTGTCTGTCTGTAATATCGTAATAACTACCTCATATTAAGCTCATATGGTTATTTGAACGCAACCATAACCGAATCACACGTTTTTAAAATTTTTGTCTGTCTGTCTGTCTGTCTGTCTGTCTGTCTGTCTGTTTGAACGGGCTAATCTTCGGAACGGCTGAACCGATTTTGACGGGACCTTCACATACAAGTAGAGAATTAACCAGGGAGTAACATAGGCTACTTTTTTAACCGACTTTCAAAAAAGGAGGAGTTGTGTTTTTCTACCTATGTACACCGATATCTCCGAGATTTCTGAACCGATTTGCGTAATTTTTTTTTAATCGATAGAGAAACATTGCGACCCTGTTCTATAAAAAATTTGGATTCCAACTCCTTAATCCTGATGCTGTAGGGGACTTCTAATCGGAGGTCGTGGGTTCGATCCCGGGCACGCACCTCTAACTTTTCTGAGTTATGTGCGTTTTAAGTATTTAAATATCACTTGCTTTAACGGTGAAGGAAAACATCGTGAGGAAACCTGCACGCCTGAGAGTTCTCCATAAAGGTCTCAAAGGTGTGTGAAGTCTGCCAATCCGCTTGGCCAGCGTGGTAGACTATGGCTAAAACCCTTCTCACTCTGAGAGGAGACCCGTGCTCTGTAGTGAGCCGGTAATGGGTTGATCATGATGTACCAATTAAAGACTTTATCGTTGAATGAACTCGAGTAGGTACATGTCCAACTCCTCAACCCTGATGCTGTAAGGAATTGTATTCCGAAATCGTGGGGATCCCACGGGATTTTTCCGTTTTGGGGACGTGTTTCTACAGATAAGCTACTTTTTGTTCTGGAAAATCAAAAGTTCCCACGGGATTTTTAAAAACCTAAATCCACACGGGCGAAGCCGTGGGCATCATCTAGTATTACATAAAATAATCGCAATAAGTCCAGTTATTGCACTTATGACTATAGTACGTTTTATAAATTTTTGGCACATTTACTAGTCATAAGCGCAAGAAGTAAGAGTTATTGCAGTTATCATAAGGAAACTTATTACTTAAAATGTCTAGCTTACTAAATGTATTATACTAAAGTAAAGTTAAAATAAACAAAAAGTTTTTGATTTTGACGATTTTGTGGATGTTGTAAAATTGTCAAATTCGTAGATTTTTACTTTTACAAGCACAAAATTAGAAACACAACCACTTAAAGAAAATTTTGGGAGTCAAAAGTCATTGGCTGAAAGGGGACAATTTTCATTGAAAGTCAAAGAAAAACATGCAGCTGATTGGAGAGAATTAGAATTAGACAAATGAAAATTATCAAAAATAAAAAAAAAACTAGATGTCTATACTAATATAATAAAGCGGAAGAGTTTGTCTGTTTGAACGCGCTAATCTCTGGAAGTACCAGTCGGATTTGAAAAATTATTTTTGCATTTGGTAGTACAGTTTTCCGGAAAGGTTATAGGCTATTTAACATTCCTAAAATCTTCCTCTAAGGGGGTAAAATGGGGGTAGAAAGTTTGTATGAAAGTCCTATGTTTTTAAAGTTACAGACCTGAAATCGGCATTTAGATTATTAGTTTTAAATAATATAAACCTGTATATTTTATTCTGAAAAATCTTCCCTTAAGGGTGGTAAAATAGGGGTTGAAAGTTTTTATGTTAAGTTTTAATTATTGTTATTATCAACTTGTAATTAGGAAGGTAGGTTTATTCTAAGGCTTAGATATCAGCCTAGAAAAGATTTCACGAAAATCCTCCCCTAAGGGGGTAAAATGGGGGTAGGAAGGTTATATGAAAGTTCTATGTTTTTGAAGTTACAGATATGAAAATAGGCATTTAGATTATGAATTTTAAATAATAAAAACTTGTATAAGTTGTTCTGGAAAATCTCCCATTAAGGGTGGTAAAAAAGGGGATGAAAGTTTTTGTGAAGTTTTAATTATTGTTATTATTATCTTGAAATTTGGACGGTAGGTTCTTTCTAGGGCGTAGATATCAGCCTAGAAAATATTATAGGAAATTTCTCCCCTATGTAAAATATATAAGGGGGTAAAATGGGGGTAGGACGGTTATATGAAAGTTATATGTTTTTGAATTCAGTTACAGATACGAAAATCGTCATGTAAGTTATTAGTTTTAAATAATAAAAACCTATTTAAATTATTTTGGTAAATCTCTTTTATTCTTATTATGTTCTTGCAATCACCTTATATCTAATTAAAATAATTCACTAAGGAAAACCGTACATATGGTTGGAAGAAACTATAGGGCATCATATAGTTTGTGCTACACAAATAAGTAGTATGTAGGTTTACTAACAAAAACTGCAATAAGTAGTGTAGTTATTGCAATTATGATTAGGAATGCTATATCAAAACAATTCATAAGTCCTAATGATAAATACATTATTGCGTTTTTAGTGTGTATATAAACTTATGTACAAATATAATATACTACATAAAATTAAGCATTATTTTATCTGTCGTTCAGTAAAAGTTTCAAACCAATAGCTTTTATAGTTACGAAGATACACACAAAACAAAAATTAAATCTTTAACTGCAAATATCTCGAAAGTAGTCAAAACCTAGTTATTATACTCTTCGTTAGGACGGCAGCGCTACTCTTCATATTTTCTTTGGTAATACGATACCAAATCGAGGGAAATTACTTTTTGTTAGCCTTGTCGGCGTATTATTTATAATACGATAAATAATCCCTGCAAATTATCAAAATTCTTACTTGTTTCCTGTTGATTAGATTATTGCATTTTGCGAAAACGCGAATTTGTTTGTCCTTTTCATTCAGTCACGTTTCAACAGATCGATGGACGTTTTTGCATGGGTATAGGTATGTAGTATACTTAGTTGAGGACTTGGAGAGCGAATAGGCTACTCTTTAGGTATATGAATATTTATGTTCTAACCTAACCTAACCTAGCTTCTTTGTTTAATGGGGATTACACTTTTTAATAGTTCGTTATGTAAAACATTGGAACAAGTATAAATTAAAAATTTAAAAAACCCCCGACATTAGCCATTTTCTGGCGGCGGCCATCTTGGATTTGCATAGTGCTATTCTACTAGTCAATCCCTTTCATTTGTTACCCATATTAAGGGAGTTGTGAAATAAATAATATATACCTAATCCGCCATTTTGTAGCGGCGGCCATGTTGGATCGATTTTCATCCAACATAGCTAACAACACTCTCGATTAATTCACCTTTCAAACAAAAAAACCGCATTTAAATCGGTTCACCCGTTTGAGCGCTACAGGAGAACAGACAGACACACACACACACACACACACACTCACACAACACAGACACGTCAAACTTATAACACCCCGTCGTTTTTGCGTCGGGGGTTAAAAATGGACTAACCCCAACCCACTTTTTGTAAGCTCATTCTGGATTTTATTTTTAATCAATATTCGTCGTTAGTTTAGTTAATTTTTCGCTTAGATAAATTCATACCGCTCAAGTTATTAAAACAGCATCAGTGTGCTTAGTCTAAGATCGGAGCACTCGAAAACGAACTCGAAAACTATTGATCGAATCACAAGTGAATTCAGAGCACAATGAACTCAAATACTCGTATTTTAAAGTCGTAATTCCATAGTTCGAATATGTATTTTACAACATTTCTGCTTGGGGCGCTCGTTGTGTTCAAATGCTGAATGTATTGGCGAACTCAAACCTTAATGCAAGCCATTTTAGGTCTATTTTACTCTGAAATCGATCAATAGTTTTCGAGTGCTCCGATCTTAGACTAAGCACTCAGTCGCTAAGTTTTTATTATATTATAATTCCCCAACTTTTACCTACGACTCGCACTAGTGATGTGGCACAATCCGAGATAAATAAGTACTACTGTGCAGCGCGGCGCCGCAACGCACTATGCTTTATCGCTCCTAGTTGGAGGGGAAAGGGGAACTTTAACCATGTCTAAAATATTCATATTATAAGCTACCGGTCCAGGGTACGGGTTTAATAAATAGAATAGAATAGAATAGATATGTTTTTTATTCAAATAAACTTTTACAAGTACTTTTAAATCGTCAATTGAATCTACCACTGGTTCGGAATGCCGTTCCGACCGAGAAGAACCAGTAAGAAACTCGGCGGTTGCTCTTTTTTAAAATAACAATACTTACAACAATTTATGTATATGATTGAAATGCTGTCTCGTGCATAGCTGGAACAAAAAAATCCATGCTTTTTTATCATTTATATAATCTTCAATTGTATAATATGCTTTTTTTATAATATGCTTACAATTCTACACATGTGAAGATGGGCAGACAAAAGTAGCCAAATTTCCGACGGTGGCACCCGTTCACGAGCATGACGCATGATCCAGCCATTGCTTCGCTCAACCATATTCGAGGGAACGTAACAACTAATAAAACACACAACTAATAAAAACTGCTATACCTCTTCCAAGTTACCCCGCTTCCAAATTAGACTGCATCGTCACTTACCATCAAAGCACATGAGTAGATTGATCAGAGTAAGTGACGATACAAACGCAGTATAAGGTGGAAATGAGAAAGAGAGATATCGCACGAAAAACAAAGGGCTATAATTACTTGTAGAGGAATAAAAAACAGCTAAGTAAGTAAACCTCCTATACACTATGTTCGGAAAATCAACTAAAACTTAATTTAGAATAACATAAATAAAAATTGGTCCGCGTAAATTCAATGTAGAAATCAAATCCACTACTTCTCGCTCATACATAATTATTATTATTGTTACGTATTGCTTCGTCAGGGAGTTTGTCACCTTGAACTATATGTATAATTATTGTACAACAATTTATTTATATTGTGTAAAATCACATTAGTAATAATATGTATGTAGGTATACCTTATAATTGTAATTTTATACTTGAACTAGTATGGCGCGTGGGTGCGCGGCCCGCAAGCGGACCGCGAGGTTTTGTTTTCAGGTATTTTTTGTTTGAGCAGCCTCCACCTACATATCTTCCCCCATATTCCTAACCCTCGATCATTATCACTCTCCATATTTTTTTCTCCAAATAATTAAAAAAGATTTTGAAAAGGAACTGTATCAAAGTCTTGCATAGTTCCCAACTTACATTCTCTTCAATATTCGCCATATATTTTGTATGGAAAAATAAATTCCGCCATCTTGTTTTCTTCTGTTCATCAAGTAGACTTTTAGGTCTTGATCATCTTTTTCCCAGAAACCACTCTTCCATCTTTTATGCTTGGTGAGATAGACTCTGACGAAATTTGTATAGCCGCCATCTTGAATCCGCCATTTTGTTTTTTTTTCAGCTCAGTGCCAATTGGATGAGGTTTTGAGTAATTTTTGTTTGAGCACCTCCCATCTATCTAACATACCCTGCCCGGGCTCCTCATCCATCTTCCAAACCCTCAATCATCATGTCTTTCCATATTTTTCTTTGAGAGTTCTCCAAAGAATCGCATCAAAGCCTTGCATAGTTTACAACTTGTAGTCTCTTCAATATTCGCCATACATTTTATATGAAAAAATAAATTCCGCCATTTTGATTCTTTTTTCAATTCATCAAGTAGACCTTTGGATCCTCATCATCTTTTGCGAAGAAACCACTCTTCCATCTTTTATACCCTCCGAGATGGAGACCGATGAAATTTGTATGGCGGCCATCTTTTTTTCGCCATTTTGAATTTTTTTTCAGCTAACTGCCAATTGGATGACGTTTCGAGTGACATTTGTTCGAGCACCCCCCACCTATCTTCAATACCTTAAGCGTGCTGCTCACCTGTCTCCGAAATCCTCAATCATCAGCTCTCTCCATATTTTTGTTCCGAATGAATTTTTGTCCTCTATACGAAACCATTAGTGAAAAAAAAATTTTTCATACAAAATTTTACAGGAGGGGTGATCAATCAGTGAGTCAGTCAATGAATCAGCACGAGCAGCTATATATATATTAATAGGTAAATACATGTTTGTGTTTTCTAGGTAGGCACTCGTGGTAGCTACCTACTTGTATAATAGAAACGTGACCGGAAAAACGTACGATTTGTGTAATATGATTCAATATTAATTACATAATAGGGTATTTTTCTAGTACACGCTTTAAATATGACAATATTGTGTATCCTTAAAAATGTATTACTTTGTAAGTCGTACAAGTAAACCCAATGAAACTTAGACTGGTTATAGTGTCACGCTGATCGTCAGCGCTGAGAAATCGGCGCTTAGTTGGTCGGCGCCATCGATGTTCGGCGCCGACCGCCGCCCACGCGCCACTGTCTTCAGCGGGGTTTTTGTCGCGCTGTGTCTCGTCAGCGCTGAGCGGTCGGCGTTACTTTAAAGCGCTGCTTCTATTAAATAGCTATTCTCTATCTAACAGTAAATAATTGCCAACGAATTAGTTCGATATACATTGCTGTTTTACTGTGTGAATCGAAATCACTGTTTATATTACACACAATGCAGTAATGTATATCGAACTTATTCGGTGGCTATCATTTACTACTGGTAACAAACTTAGAGAACAGCCCACATGGTCGCTAACTATGGGCCCTCTTAAGAAAGATCAGATTCACTCAGCGGGCGTTGGAGAGTTATGTTCGGGTTGAGATCAGGAAGAGATCAGTAGAAGAACCAGAGTAACCGACATCTCTCAACGAGATGTAAAGTGGAATAGGAAATGGGTCTACCCATCCTGCTCTAGCACATCATTAGGCCAATAGACGTTGGGGACCCGAGATGCTTGAATGGCGACGTCGTACTGAGCAGAGTTAGTAGTAGACGACCTCCCTGGTGCAGTCGTGAGCGCTGTGGTGTTATAAGTGCGAGGTCCCGGGTTCGATTCCTGGCAGGGGCCATTTTGGGGTTTTATAATTTCTAAATTGTCTCTGGTCTGGTCTGGTCTGGCGGGAGGCTTCAGCCATGGTTGGTCACCACACTCACCACGGCAAAGCCGTGCCGCCAAGCGATTTAGTGTTCCGATACGATGCCGTGTAGAAACCGATCAGGAGTTTGCATATCTCTTCCAACTTAGATTGCATCGTCACTTACCATCAGGTGAGATTGCAGTCAAGGGCTAACTTGTAGTTGAATAAAAAATAAAAAAATTGGAAGACCTCATTATATTACGTAGAAGACGATTCACCGTCACCAAGGTCACCGTTCTCCTCCGTACAAAATTTTGCCCAAATGTCAGTGGTCATTGCTGGGCAAACGTGTAGGTCATCACAGGGCTAGACAACTCGCACCGCCATTTTATTCAGTCTAGCCAATCCGGAATGGTTATACCGCCATTAGTCGATTAAAGTGTAAAGTCATCAACAATTACGCGAGAACAATCCAACTGGAATTCGCAAACAATGTATTATTATAGATTTGTATTTACTTAAAACATTCACACATTTGTTTGTTACTATTAATTACTAAAACATTCTCTTTGTCTATTCAACCGTTGACCTGTTGGTAAACAGCGGTTGTTTGTAACATTGTCACATTACTAGAGGTTTAGATCTTATTGTTTAAGTACTAGCACTGTTATTCAAGCCCTATAATATGTATAGTAGTACTACGTAGTAGGTAAGATCCCAAAAAGATTTTAATTATTGTATTAATCACTACATAGTATAAAACACAGTCGCTTTCTCTGTCCCTATATCCCTATGTCCCTATGTATGCTTAAATCTTTAAAACTACGCAACGGATTTTGATGCGGTTTTTTTTAATAGATAGAGTGATTCAAGAGGAAGGTTTATAAGTAGAAAAATTGGACCCGGTAGGTGGCGCTAATAGCGGGCAGGACGACGTCTGCCGGGTCCGCTAGTTAATTATAAATGTGTTAAATAAAGTAAAAAGTTATAAATTATATCTGAATAAAGAAATTATTGAAAGTCCGTTTTTCTTTTTTAATGCAGTTTAAAAAAACCTGAATTTTTCTGGACTTATTTTTGAGGGATTGCCTCATAATTGATCCAATCGGAAATCGAACGTGGAACCCGTTATGCAATTTTAATTTCCACACTGCTACGGCGTAGAGGCTATGGTGGACTACGAGTAGGTACTACGACCTAAACCCTTCTCAGTGCTTAGTCTAAGATCGGAGCACTCGAAAACGAACTCGAAAACTATTGATCGAATCACAAGTGAATTCAGAGCAAAATGAACTCAAATACTCGTATTTTAAATTCCATAGTTCGAATATGTATTTTACAACATTTCTGCTTGGGGCGCTCGTTGTGTTCGAATGCTGAATGTATTGGCGAACTCAAACCTTAATACAAGCCATTTTAGGTCTATTTTACTCTGAAATCGATCAATAGTTTTCGAATTCGTTTTCGAGTGCTCCGATCTTAGACTAAGCACTCTCATTCTGTGGTTGTTAATGATGATGAGGAATTAATGACAGATTAGCGCCCAGTTAACGGTAACTAACTGCCTCGTTGGTCTAGTGGTTAGCATATTCGACCGCGGATCACGAGGTCCCGGGTTCGATTCCCGGGTCGGGTAAATGATTGTTAGGTACTGGGTTTTTCTGTTAAGGAAGTCTCAGTGTCAGCCCGGAGTTGGTAGTTGGCGGTGTTTCACCCCCGTGCCTCGGAGAGCACGTTAAGCAGTCAGTCCCGGTTATTATCACTATCATTTAACAATAGGCGGGCTTTAGCCCGCCAACACGCAACCGCGTGGCGGGTCTAAGCTCTAAATCCCTCTCTCCTATGAGAGAGGAGGCCTGTGCCCAGCAGTGGGACATTAAACGGCTGTAGTGTTGGTGGTGGGTAACGATAACTTGTAAAGTTACACTAGACTGAGCCGCAGGAGTATTTTGTCATGCAATACGATAAACTTGTTTACATACCGCGTGAGTCATTTAAATGCATATTATTTTTCAGTATCAAGATAACACTATCAATATGAAAATCCTTTATATACATTTTTGTATGATGAAATAATCTATACATGTGTGAAATCTGAGTCAGAGATATTTTTTGTATAGATGATGGACTTGCTCGAAGAACCGACAGAGGTTGGGGTCGCAAGGTGCTTGAATGGTGACCTTGCACTGGGAAACGCAGCGTTGGAAGACCCCCCACTAGGTGTACGGACGATCTCAAGCGAGTCGCTGACTGCCGTACGATACAAGCGGCACAAGGTCCTGTTCTGTGGCGATCCTTGCGAGATCCAGCCGAGGACGTCTATCAGTTGAGATGACTACGATGGATTTGGACTGTGTGTTCACTTGATGGGAAGTGGCGATGCTATCATGGAGGAAAAAACTGATATTGCAGTTTGTAACCAAATCCAAAAATGAAGGAGGTTACATTTACCCGTTTTCATTTACCGTTGGACTAGGATTTAAACAAAAAGGGATGGCTAATTTTTTTAATTTGTGTAATTAAATTAAGTACTAATTCAACATTCGATTTTGAGTCAACAAATATCCGAATTTCAGCTCAGGTGTGAGTTACGTACCGTCTACTACGTTTGTGTACCTACCCTAAAAACCCTACTTTAGATTCCTTAAACTTGTGATTGAACCATCTTGACCTGAATTTCTCTCGACTGAATTTTGGCCACGGTGGCCAATCTCTACCGAGGCCGAGACTAGCCAAGTACGCAAGAGATACTATAGTGCATAAATGTGTGCGCATACCCAGGTGCACTCTCAATTCCTTCACTCTCATAGTCCGATGGGATGCCAATGCGACACGACCGGAGAGAGATCAGGCGCAGGACCGACGGCTTTACGTGCTTTTAGGTATATTGCTCTAGGTAATATTAGTGTATCTATTGACGATGAGTCTTAATTAGTTAGGCATCTAGTCTAAGAGTACTAGGAGTCTTTAGTATAGGCATCTCAGGTAATATTAGTGCATTGAAGATGGGTATTATAATTAGTTGGAAAGTATAGGCATCTCATTAGTCATCATTAATCACAGAATCGGTCGAGTGTTTGTCTTACAGAGCGATAAAATCGGACGGTAAGTGCTGCGTTGTTTGTCACCAAGCTATTTTTAGTTCAGCAAAATAAGTTATGTCATACCGCCCCGCGCCGATAAAATATTATGGATTGTATTCAATATGCGCAGTATGGGAATAGCTGTAATACCTTATTCAGTAGTTATGTAAGTAGGTATAGTCAACTTTATAATACGTATAATTGCCTACGAGGAGAGATTGTCTAGCTAGAGAGCAGAAGCATTCAAATATGAGTGCCTACCTATATCTAGTTTTCTTTGATTTTTAGCACCTTTGGTATAATAATAAAATAGCAGAAACTGGTGCAGGCCTGTACCCGATTAATGGGTCCTTTAATTAATTATTAAAAAAAGAACACTTATTTGTTAAAATAAAACTTGTATAATAACAATTATTTACTTACATTTACAATGTAAACTACATACAGGCAAAACACTAAATAAACTAATATAATTTTTAAGTGAATAATTGTAATAAATAAGCATAGAATGTAAAAAATCGTTTATGTAAAGATAAATAAAGGAGAATAAATACTTAATTGTATACTTAATAAGTAAATAAATAAACATAATTGCCAAAGTGGTCTAGTGGTTGGCGTGGCTGTTACTTTTACTTTTCTTATTTATATTCCACCCTTAACCCTTTGTCACTGTTGATTATATCTGTAATCTGCATATCCTGCATAACCTTTTGTTAAATTACCTAATAATAATATATTCAAGACAAAAAAGTTTCAACACACAAAATATTTGAGACTTCGTTTTTCAGGCACTGAGCAATTTGAAAACCAAAGGTACCTCAGACCATCAGACTCAGTGCTTGAAGTATAAAAGTAGGCGGCTTTATAATTTGACACCAAAATCTTTATCGTACATAATATTATCTCGAATTAATAATTATTTATCGAATTTAATTTAGAACATCCGGCGTTCGTGCTAGAATGGACATAACTTTTAATCAATTTTATTACGTATTGAATTATAATAATCTTTTTTTCTACGAACCAGGCTCGGTTTTTGATAATCCGATAATATAAACGATTGTTTCAAGATTTCGATAGTAGCAATCATAATTTAGAAGGTGTGTCTACTTGTGTGTGTGTGTGTGTGTGTGAATAAAGCAACATATTACGACAACATAGCAAGTTAATTAATAAAAAAAAAAACTCGATTGCATATAATTATGTTTTCGTGATCGCCTTTTCAAACCCTTTAATTTGATACCCCACCCGATAGGATTTGAAGAAGATAAAAATTTTTGAACCCTACATTATGGCGTCGAAAATCCGCCATTTTGAATTTTTCAAATTTTTATGTTCTTATTGACACTTGCGCTGGCATGGTAAATCTAACGACGTGTTACTTATCAAAATTCGGCCACGCGTTTGGTCTCTAGAGAGCCACAAAGGAACAAACAAGCATAATGTCCTCCCGACCGAATTTCTGCCACGGCGGCCGAGCTCAACTGAGGCGGAGACTATCCATCTACGCAGGAGATATTATTGTGCACAAGTGTGTGCGCATGCCGCATACACAGGTGCACTCTCTATTCCCTCACTCTCATAGTCCGATTGGGCGCTAAAGCGATTCGACCGGAGTTCAGTCAGGCTCAGGAGTAGGACCGACGGCTTTACGTGCTCTCCGAGGCACGGGGGTGAAACACCGCCAACTTCCAACTCCGGGCTGGCACTGAGAAATTCTTAACAGAAAAACCCAATAAGTACCACATAAACAAGCATACATACTTACATAGGCTGATAAACACATAACCACTCCTTTCCGTCGCGCAGTGGGGTGAAAAGCCTGCAGAAATATTATGGGATCTATACAATAAATGCGTGTAAATATTACGTAAGTATTCAATATACGTTAGCAGCTGTAGGTAAGTAGGTATATTAAAATGTAACATGAGCTAAGTAGAGCAAACCATACACAAGGAAACCGATAAAAATTACAAAACACATGATTAGCGAAAATGTAGCCTATACAAAACCTCGTCTCAAATGATAATCACACTAATATTATAAAGGCGAAAGTGTGTGTGCGTGTGTGTGTGTATGTGTGTTACTTTTTAACGCCGCAACTACTTTTTTGGGTACGGAACCCTAAAAACCGAAGTCGCGGGCATCAGCCAGTTACGACTTTTTTGGCTTGCTATACGTAACGCAGTATGTTAAATCCACGCATACGAAGTCATGGTCAAGGTTAGATCACAGTCAAGTACAAACACAAACCTATTAAGGTCAGTTGTACCATAGGCGGTTTAAAAAAACTTTATTTCAGGCTATATAGCCCCTATTGTGTTAGTATAACCCCCGGCACGTAAGTCGAGCGCTGACCTTCAAGTGCGCGCAGCGTCGTACCAGTGAGCGGGACACACACAATACGATTGGAGAGCCAATCAGCGCTTACGAGGGATCCGCGAGAGCTAAGTAATCAGTGCTTACGAACGATCCCCCGCGACCCCCTCACACTCCGAGATACCTCATTTTCGACTTTGCGCATTGAAGGTCACCGGTCGACTTATTTGCCGTGATGACTTAGATGCCGACTTGTACTTTACAGTTACCGTTAAGTAAGGTTTTTCCACAAAAAAAAAATGCAAAATAGGTTCGTAAACTTTGACCACCAAAAAAAACCTAACTAGTGATTATGTCAGATTTTGATTCCATTTAGCTTTTTTGGTCATAGGTACCATTATTGTTTGGTGGACATACGTTAACGGTAACTGCAACTTAACTTTAACCATGCAACTGATCCTATTGATTTTTAACTCCCGACGCAAAACGACGCGCGACGGGGTGTTATAAGTTTTAAGTTTGACGTGTCTGTGTGTGTGTGTTTGTGTCCGTCTGTTCCCCTGTAGCGCTCAAACGGGTGAACCGATTTGAATGCGTTTTTTTTGTTTGAAATGTGAATTAGTCGAGAGTGTTGTAATTGTAAGCTATGTTTGATGAAAATTGATCCAAGATGGCCGCCGCTACGAACTGGCGGAGTACATATTTTTTCACAGCTCCCTTAATATGAGTATCAAATGAAAGGGCTTGACTAGTAAAATAGCACTATGCAAATTCAAGATGGCCGCCGCCACAAAATGGCGAATGTCGGGGGTTTTCTAAATTTTTAATTTATACTTGTTTAGCTATACCTATCTTACCGTTGCCCCTTGTAGATTACCTACGATTTATTTTGACGCATTTTGTCATAACAAGTTCTCGGAACAAGTCTCTCACCAAGTAGGTATGATGTAACAACATAATCATTTAAATCGCGGCGGAAATGCCTAGCGTTTTATTGTTTCTATATGAAAACAACATACAACAAGTATTATATATCTTATTACGAAAGCAATACGATAGTTTTTTGTTTGTTTCCATATGTGTCTGCGCACTGTATGATGTCCGTATGACCACAGATTAGCAATTGCAACAGTAAGAAACTACCTCATTTGCTCACTGCAATGCAGATTTGGAAATTTATAAAATTATTTTGATCTAGTCTGGTGGGTGGATTCGGCCGTGGCCAGTTACCACTTTACACGTCTCAGCCGACGTGCCGCCAAGCGATTTAGCGACTACGTAGCCTCGTTCTTAAATGGTTTCTACATACAGTGCAACGAAGATACGCTATTACGGGTTTAATAAAAAAATTGCCATCCATGTAAGCCTGCTTCCATATTGCATATGCATATGGATATTGCATCGCCATTAACCCAACGTCGCAGTCAAAGGCTAACTTGTCATCGAATAGAAAAATAGTCAGGTTTAAGTGGTAGGTACTAATACTTTTAAGCTGAGAAAGTGTATTCTCAATCGGTCCAGTAATTTTACATGACTCGTGTACTAAAACTAAAAACAGTAAAGTAGAAATGTATAATACTTGTTTCAAAACTGTATGATGGCTAAACTATTGTACAGCCATGTCTGAATAAAACACCGTGGTGTCACGGAATTACCTACCTTATCAGATATAGATAAAGAGTCGTGTTTTTATTGTAAGTGTAAAATCGGTAGGATATTATGTAGTAAATAATGCCTGCATCTGTTATCAGCTATCGTCTGTCGCTGTAATACGATAAGATGGTTAGACTAATATAATAATTGTTGAAACATATTAATTGTCTATTGTTAAAGTCTAGGAAGAGCAGTATAAATACACACCTACATTGTTTATTTAGTGTGTATGTGAGCACGTAGTGGGCACGTAAGTCGAGCGGTGACCTTCAAGTGCGCGCAGCGTCGTACGAGTGAGCGGGACACAATACGATTGAAGAGCCAATCAGCGCTTACGAGGGATCCGCGAGGGCTAATCAGTGCTTACGAACGATCCCCACGCCCTCCCCGCGACCCCCTCACATCCCGAGATACCTGATTTACGACTTCTGCGCATTGAAGGTCACCGCTCGACTTATTTGACGTGACTTGTACTACTACATAGAGAATTGACACAAACCCCCTCGCCACCCCTCCCCTCCCTAACGCATGGTCCGATTTCATTCATTCTTTTTTTGTTAGAAAGTAGATACTTTAAAGATTACCGACTAATCTCTAAAAGGCTGGATCGATTTTGATGGGACTTTCACTGGCGGATGTTTACATGTTGATCTACCTAAACATTCGCCAGTGAACTTTTAACAGTTTTTAGCATGATATGAGCTCAAAGGAGCTTAGGAAAAACAAAATGATTCCTACAGGATTTTTAAAAAACTTTATCTAGGTACATTTAATACCTACGTGTGGCAACCAATTTATATCCAAGGTAATTGATAATGATAACCTGATGAAATTTAAACAAACCGAATTCGATATTATAATAAACTACGCAAAACTAGTTCTACAAATATTATTATTTATTATATAATGTATTCGTCAACCATCTTTAAAAAAAGCGAATTCATTTATTTTGTACGTAAGGTCGATTTGGCGCCAAGATAGACTGACTCATAGAAAATTCGCGGGAATCGGAAGTGGCATTGAGCGGTCGAGTCTGTGGTCGAGTGCTTGGAATTGCATCATTACATACAATAAGTTCATTACGTATAAATTATGGCATGAGAGTTTTTTGTGGGCTCTACTTGGACCCGGGGCGCGTTTGGAACCCTCACAGCTCTAGATTATGTTATCGTAAATAATGATAATCACAATTATTTTAGTTGTAAGATAAGATGTGCAGATATTGAGAATCAAAAAGTGTAACCACCGCCACTGTAGCCTTTTAACGTCCCACTGCTGGGCATAGGTCTACTCTCTCATAGGAGAGAGGGATTTATTAGACCTACCACACTGTTCCAATGTGGGTTGGCGGACGAATTTCGTCAGTGCGTGTCAAAAAGTGTAACTAACATTATGAATTTTGTTTGTATGGAGCGCACTAGAGAGAAACTTCTTATAGCGGAAATAAATAACCGGCGCCAAAATAACATGACTCACACAATTCCGGCAAATCGGAAGAGCCATCTTGTGCGATGAGCCAAACAAGTGCCTAATTTCTATACACTATTAATTTAGAAATTTTTATCTTTATGTTTTTATGATTCACTGCTGACTTTTACTTTTGCACGAAATTTATTTTTCATCTGAACACACCAGAAGGATGATAACATTTTTGATGTAAAGTCTGTTCATTTTCTACGGTCGTCGTGTGTGTGTTGTGTGTCGCCGACTCCGCCGTGCGGCGTTTTGCCAAAGGAACCGCCGGTAACTTCACAACATACCGCGCGGGATGTACAGGGACAAGGGATTTTGGCGTTTATACCTACTCATATTTTTTTATTAAAATTCTCTTTCCTTTTTATATTTTTTAAGTATATTCGTATTTTATTACAATATATTATATAACCATAAACATAAAATATAATTCCAGCTCTTTCGTTAATCTCTTTCTTTCTCATTAAAATCCCATTGTATGATCGTACGATCGTTAATCAATTAGGACGACGCCTTTCAGTTCGATAACCTTGTGTACTTACGTATGTAACACTTCTGTCCTTCACAATAGTTATTCTGAGTTTGCGCAGCTTCAAAACTTTACCAAATACTAAATATCGAAAAACTGTAATATGTAATGCAAAATAAATCCAAAGACTCTTATTTTAAAGTCGTAATTCAATACTTCGAATATTTATTTTACAAAATTTCTACTTGAAGACGAATGCTGAATGTATTGGTGAACTCAAACCTTAAAATAAGCCAGTTTAGGTCCATTTCACTCTGAAGTCATTGTGTTTCGATATATAGTATTTAGTAAAGTTTTCGAGGTGTGCATACTGACACTAACCATACAGTATGCTTAGTCTCACTTTGCAGAGCTCGAAAACTATACCAAATACTATTGATCGAATCACAATGGTCAATGACTTCAGAGTAAAATACACCTAAAATGGCTTATGTTAAGGTTTGAGTTCGCCAATGCGTTCAATAGTTCGAAATGTTGTAAAATAAATATTCGAACTATAGAATTACGACTTTAAAATAAGAGTGTTTGGATTCATGTTGCTCTGAAGTCATTGTGTGTCGATACTCGAATTTCGATCATCGTTGCCACTATGTATAAAGTCGGCATAAGGCCTCAGTGTGCTTAGTCTAAAGCGGAGCACTCGAAAACGAACTCGAAAACTATTGATCGATTTCAGAGTAAAATAGACCTAAAATGTCTTGTATTAAGGTTTGAGTTCGCCAATACATTCCAATGCTGAATGTATTGGCGAACTCAAACCTTAATACAAGACATTTTAGGTCTATTTTACTCTGAAATCGATCAATAGTTTTCGAGTTCGTTTTCGAGTGCTCCGCTTTAGACTAAGCACACAGTTCCTGCAAGTAATTTTCGCGAAAGTAAGTAATAGGTGATAGGACTCTTTATCACTGTCGGACTGATAAGGGACGGTATTTCGTAACAACAATATTATTGTGAAATTGGCTTTGTTCGCCGAACAGGACGTTCGGAAATGCCGATAATATTGATATAACTGCGTAAAAACAGAATTAAATACAAACAGCGGTGTTTAGGTTTAGGTATTTTTTTTATTTATCAATAGTGTCGCAATTATAATAATTATTATACTCATGATCAACCCATTACCGGCTCACTACAGAGCACGGGTCTCCTCTCAGAGTGAGAAGGGTTTTGGCCATAGTCTACCACGCTGGCCAAGCGGATTGGCAGACTTCACACACATTTGAGAACGTTATGGAGAACTCTCAGGCATGCAGGTTTCCTCACGATGTTTCCTTCACCGTTAAAGCAAGTGATATTTAAATACTTAAAACGCACATAACTCCGAAAAGTTAGAGGTGCGTGCCCCGGGATCGAACCCACGACCTCCGATTAGAAGTCGGTTGTCCTAACCACTAGGCTATCACAGCTCATCTATACTAATATAATAAAGCGGAAGAGTTTGTTTGTTTGAACGCGCTAATCTCAGGAACTACTGGACCGATTTCAAAAATTATTTCACCGTTGGATATGTATATGTACGTGATCCCTGAGTGCTATATATTATTATGTACCACGGGCGAAGCCGGGGCGGACCGCTAGTAATATATATCGAAGGAAGCATCTGAAGACAGAGTTAATCCTTGATTGCTTCCAAAAAAAATATCAGTTACTTTGTTAAATCTTTATTCAATTTAATTTGATTTATTGCATTTAAATATTATGTAAAAACTCATTATAATAACTTATTTAAAAAGTCAAAATGTTATATTGGGTGATACGTCAAATCTGAGTGGAGAGTGCCTCGAGTGGAGTCGGGTCGCCATCTTTAATGTTGGACCGAGGAGACGAGTAATGTCTTGGTTAGAATGTGGTTCTTAGGATCGAGTTGGATCGTGTGATTTCAGATAGAATGGTAAAGTGAGATTGGTGACGCGAACCTGCTGCTCGGATGTATCATTCGATTAACATTTTAAACAAATCAGTAATAATAATAATTGTGAAAAAACACATCAATGATTCATACCTAACAGTGCAGAACTTTGATTAAATTGTACGGAACGCATTGACTTATATATTACTTACGGAACGTTGAATACTTTGTTTGTGCTTGCATTTAACCCTGATGACGCCCACTAGACCCGTGACCACTAATGATGATGTCGATGAGAATGGTTAATCTCCGACATATATATAATGCATCTCTATATTTTCTGTGTAATCGATCACGAGTATTATGTTAAATCCCGTTTTTACGCGGCATCGTTTTATTAAGAGGGTCTTGTAGTGACGAAACGTGGCAGGAGTAGTTATTTTCAAAAATGATCCGTATTGTGTGATAGAGAGAGTTGCAAGTCCTGAGATTTCCCTACATTTGGTTACTGAAATATGGTTTCGGGCCTAAACCACCCTAAACCTTTACGAAATAAGACGATTTTGATCTCATTGGATTCAGTACATCTTCATCTAGATCTGTACGTTTTTATTTTTTAGTAATTCAGTTTCATCATGTCATGATCAACCCATTACCGGCTCACTACAGAGCACGGGTCTCCTCTCAGAGTGAGAAGGGTTTTGGCCATAGTCTACCACGCTGGCCAAGCGGATTGGCAGACTTCACACACCTTTGAGAACGTTATGGAGAACTCTCAGGCATGCAGGTTTCCTCACGATGTTTTCCTTCACCGTTAAAGCAAGTGATATTTAAATATTTAAAACGCACATAACTCCGAAAAGTTAGAGGTGCGTGCCCCGGGATCTTACCCACGACCTCCGATTAGAAGTCGGTCGTCCTAACCACTAGGCTATCACAGCTCGAATTTTAGTTTAGTTAAAATAAATAAAAACGCGTCAAAAATAGAGATATTTAGATGCTAATAACTTACATCGTAAGCAATAATTCTTAAAAATTAAATTGGACAATATTTACGGGGAGAAAAACGTTACTTATCGCTTTTTGTATGAACATTTGTAGGTTCCCAATCCTCTTAAGTTTTTATTAAACCGATATGGGATCGTCCCTCCCTTACCATCAGTTGAGACCACAGTCAAGGGCTAACTTGTAGATGAATAAAAAAAAGTTGCAATTTTGCAATGAAGATACCTATTGTATTGTCAGTTTTAATAAAGGTAAGTACACATTAAAGCATTGCGACAGGAAACCGCTCGTTGAATAAGCGCGGATCAATAGCTAAGTAGGCGCTGTATTATAATAGCCCATGCACACTACTCGGGGAGTTACCCGCGAAGTATACACCGGCGAAGTGCTCGTCAAAGTCGATCGCAGCGAGCGAAGCGCCTGCCCGGAGCGAAGTGCCCACCCAAAGCGAAACTTCCGCCCGAAGCGTAGTGCCGGGCGCCCGCCCTGAGCGAAGCACCCGCCATGAGTGAAACGCCCGCCCTGAGCGAAGCGCCCGCCGTGAACGAAGCGCCTGCCGTGAGCGAAACGTCCGCCCTGAGCAAAGCGCCCACCGTGAGCGAAGCGCCCGCCCTGAGCGAAGCGCCCGCCCTGAGCGAAGCGCCCGCACAGAACGAAGCGAGGTTGCATGGAGCGAATTTAAGTTTTCGTAAGTAGATAATTTACCTCAACATTTACCTCACTTCTATGTACTAAGTACTTGTAAAATTACTACGTTCAAAAAGTTTACAGTGTATCAATTTTGAATGAAGGTTATTTTGACTTTAATCGAAGTATCTGTTTCTGTCTACACTATTCGCCTCGTCCAACTCCGCGCGCAGTGTGGATGGGCTTTATAATGATGTAACACGAGTGTACCGCGATTCTGAATGTCACGGTGACATTTGGATTATTTCGAAAACTCTGAAGCGTGGCATTGGCACCGTTATTATCTATTGCATTGCCTATCAGTAGATAGACAGTGATATCTGTATGAATTCTAGGAATCAACACTAGGTAAAAAAGTAATAGGTATACCTACCTACCTACTAGTATCGCAGGTAATTGAGATTTAAGAAATTATATGAGTAACAGTACCTATACTCAGACCGTGATAAAGATGGCCCTCCTGCATTGAAACGGAGCCCTCCCTGCGCCCCGCGCAGCGATTTGTTCATTCATAAGTTCATTGATAAATTCATTGATAAATCGGCTGCCCTAGTGATAAACAAAGTAACTACATTCAGCACAATTTTACAGGACAAGCATAAACATTGAAACTCTTATTTGAAGGCAACCTTTCTACAAAATACCTACTTATTTATCTCTGTAATAAATTGCAAAATAATATATTTTAACTTATAAATAACAGTATTTATTTCTAACTCCTTCGCTTTTAATTTTGTTTAAAATTAAAAATATGGTTTTTCTAATTGCAAATAAAATACAAAAAAATTAATGTTTCAACTTTAAAAAGATGTTAAGTCATTTACTTCGTTTGTATATTGCTTGATAATTTCTTCCAAAAATAATTTTTCAATTTATTACAAAGAGTTTACTATGTTATTCAGATACCAATAGTTACCCCAAAAATTAATGTTCAAATGTGCGTGTGCGTGTGCGTTTGTGTGTGTGTGATATTGTGATTGTGATATTGCGACTAATACAATTGTCCCCCCCCCCATTTGCTTTAATGGGCACCCGGGCCCTCCCCAAATAACTCAAATAACTATTTTTATTATTTTTTATGTAATCACCGGCTTTAGGTCGTAATTCTGAATGTTATTCTACATATTATCGGTGAATTTGAAGTAATTCTGTTCATTAAATCAGAAGTTATAAGGCTGTGACAGTCAGACGGACAAAGCATATCCAACCTAGTTCACTCAGAGACTTAAGTTAGAGCTTATTACAACTCAAGAATCTATACCATATCTATACTTACCTACTAATATTATAAATGCGAAAGTATGTCTGTCTACTAAGTCTTCACGCACCAACTGTTCAACCGATCTTAACGAGGTATAAAGATAAGTTTCATTTTTGGAAAGGACATAAGCTACTTTTTTATCCTGGTAAATTAAGAGCTTAGACTAGAATTGCAAAAACCTAAATACACGCGGACGGAGTCGTGGGCATCATAATTAACTATGTTTATCTTGTAAAGTTATAATTTACAGTATTGTGTCTATTTTTAGTTATATTCCTGTAAAGTAATGTCCCTATTAGTTAATTATGTACGTAGGTATCTAAAATTCTGCACCTACCTTCAGTAGAAACATTTTAAAATAGTAAGTAACCGATAACAATTAAAACGATTATTTATAAGTACATAAAGTAATACCCTAAATTCCAGTCTCAGTGTGCAGTTATTTGTTTGGGCAATTCAAATTTCAGTAAACTGTTCAAGTTATTTGAAATATTATACTGTGGACACTGTGTTAAAAAACTGCTCGACATTAAACTTTTGTTAATGCAAAAAAGTCAATTTCACAAAAAATGACAGTTACTTTGTTTATATCACTAGGGCAGTCGAAATCTGTCATATTGAAAAGTCACTTTGAAACTTCAAAGTTCATTGTTTACATCGTTACGAAAATTTTGTGAAATACATAGCAGTAACCAGTTCTTATGTGATAAAAAGTTGTGCTAGAAAAATTGTTATGGTAGTGCGTTCGTTTTGTGCTCAAGAATGTGAGATAAAAGAACAAATATCTCTAAATTATATATCATAATAATAAATATGAGGCTGACGGGTAATGTCAAGTAAGTGTTGTCAGCTTCATGTGAAAAATTTCCATACCCATTGAAGCCATCACGCAAACGGCCTCTCAATTATTATAAAAATACTATAATGTGGACCAATAATTTCAACACAACATTTTTAGTTATTTCGCTGGCGTTTCGAAACAAAAATATTAAATCTGGTGCAAGATGCTTTTCAAGCTGTAACGGAGGCTACGTGAAGTCACATTGTACTTAAGTTCACGTTGAGAGATTGCAGAATGACGACGATGAATTAGTGAATTATAATATAGTTATTGATAGCGACAGTGACACATCATCTGACAGCAATGCATTGAAATTTTAAGATATAGAAGAACACGTCTCGACGAATCCTAATAGTTTTTTTATCTTTGTTTTATTCCATCTCCTAACATCTCCATGCCGTACTAATCTAAACGTCTGGTTTTTTTTTACCCGACTACGGCAAAGCCAAAAGGAAGGGTTATGATTTTAGCAGTCTATGTATTTACGTGTTGTAAATAATTAAGTTGCGATTTGTTTTTATAAAGAATTGTCAACACTGATTTATTATCTGTGACTATTGATGCTACAGATCTGTTGCATAAGTTTTATCTGTGGTGTCGAAACTCGAATTGTACTTTATCTTCTCTGGCTCTCTGCTTGCTCTCTGCCTCGGCGTCCCGTCGGCCATTGGTGTAACAGTGCTAATTAAAATTAAATATATTGATCCACGGAGAATCCTCTTTTATTTCCAAGATTACGTATGTATATATTTATGTATGGATGTTTGTAACCGATTTTTGTATGAGATTCTGTGTGTACTAATGTAGCGCCTAAACTGCTGGACCGATTTTGATGAATGAGGTGTCTATTGATTCTACTTGAGTGATTGAGTGTTGATTGAGTGATTGACATAGGCTACATTTTATCTACGAAAAAAATCGAGAAGTCAGCTTTGCGCGGCTTTCTAGATTTTTAACCCCCGACGCAAAAACGACGGGGTGTTATAAGTTTGACGTGTCTGTGTGTGTGTGTGTGTGTGTGTGTGTCTGTCTGTCTGTCTGTCCGTCTGTTCCCCTGTAGCGCTCAGCTCAAACGGGTAAACTGATTTGAATGCGATTTTTTTTGTTTGAAAGGTGAATTAATCGAGAGTGTTGTTAGCTATGTTTGATGAAAATCGATCCAAGATGGCCGCCGCTACAAAATGGTGGATTACATATTTTTTCACAACTCCCTTAATATGGGTATCAAATGAAAGGGCTTGACTAGTAGAATAGCATTATACAAATCCAAGATCGCTGCCGCCACAAAATGGCGAATGTCGGGGGTTTTTAAATTTTTAATTTATACTTGTAAAATTAGTTTCGGATAAGAATAACAGATGGCACCACTAGCTCCTTGCCCCGCGCATTTGCCCACTAAATTATTATTAAATTATTAAGCGTAGTCGGGTTTTAGTTCACGAACTTTACTTGTATTTAGTAGATGTATTAAATAAATTATTTTATTATGAGTATAATATGTATAAAATTTAAAAAATGGGGTATAAATTATATTTAATAACGTATCTTCTTCTTTCTTGGTTATGGAAAATCTTTTTTCTATATCCTGAAACGTACCTACTTAACTTTAAATGTATAGTACTAACTACTACTACTATAGAAAAGTATTGAGCAAACTTAAAGAGACACAGATGAAAGACTAAATTGCGATTACGCAAATAATAGAATAACTATGATAATTATTATAAAATTTCTTTTTCCCTAATTTAGTGTCATGTCCTTACAGTAGCAATACACACACACACACTCACAGGGGCGTCAAAAATGCTTGTCATACATTATAGTACGAGCACATCCATTGATTATTAATTTATCAATGAGAATTTCCCCCCCTCCCTCGTCCCGCAGATCATGGGAGAGCCAAGTTAATCGTGGTCTTACTATAGTTCTTAAAATGTTAAAGTACTTACGAGTATACAGTGTGTATTTTCTTTACTCTCAATTTATTCTCAATGTACTCGCGATACTATTGCGAACAATTTGAAAGCTTCAACGAGAGTTGAGTATAACCTTGGACAAAAACGTTATGGTACTAAGGAATAGACAGTATGAATTCACATTCGAAAGTTCTTAAATCCCAACAGTTTAGGTGGGCAGTACCTATCCCTGTAGCATTAGGATTGAGGAGTATGAGCCAGGCATTTTTTTACATACTAGCTGCACCCCGCGGTGTTACCCGCGGTCAATAAGTTTGTACACATAAAAATATTTGAACAGAATCTTCTAAGAGTAATTTAGCAAAGAGAACGATAGCAATTTCATGCAAACGCATACAAATGCATGCAACGACAGCAAACTATTGCAATAATGTGTTTTGTGAGCGTGATGTACCTAAGAACAATCAGCGTCATCTATCGCATTTTTGGAAGTCTATATCTATTTAAGACCCACAGGAACACTTTTTCCGGGATAAAAAGTAGCATATGTGTTATTCCAGGGTATAATCTATCTCTATTCCAAATTTCAGCCAAATCGGTTCAGTAGTTGCGGCGTTAAAGACTAACAAACATACACACATAGGTACATACACAGTACACACACACACAAACTTTCGCCTTTATGATATTAAGTGTGACAGTGTGAGATATGACTATATAATATTATGACTATATCTCACAGACTTCTTCTACCGATGAAAAAAATCACGGAAATCAGTCCGCATACCTCGGAGAAACCGGTAGACATACTCAGAAAAAAAAGATAAGAACATCAAATTGGAACTCGGCTAAAATGTACATCGGAGGCGCAAAACAATAAGATAGCATCGATAACAAAACAAAAAAAATCGCAATTACCAACGGAATATTAATGGAAAATACTGTTCAACTTGTTGACGAACATTACCTACTGAAAGTGTAATCTTATTATGTCTACTTTTGGATCAACATAATTTTAAAATGTGTCATCAAATTATATTGATCAGATATTGATCCTCATTTTGTTTATAATTTTACGAGTATCTACTTGCAAAATTGATAATATCGTCATCATCATCATCATCATGATCAGCCCATTACCGGCTCAAGAGCACGGGTCTCCTCTCAGAGTGAGAAGGGTTTTGGCCATAGTCTACCACACTGGCCAAGCGGATTGGCAGACTTCACACACCTTTGAGAACGTTATGGAGAACTCTCAGGCATGCAGGTTTCCTCACGATGTTTTCCTTCACCGTTAAAGCACTCCGAAAAGTTAGAGGTGCGTGTGCGTCTTGTTTGCATTACCTACCTATAAAAAAAATTTACAATAAGAGGGAAGACATGGGTAAGTACAATTTTCCCTTGAATGAAAATTAATGATTCAGTATTGAATAGAAGCAGGCGTTACTTTGCGGAAATCCATAATATATATGATGAAAAGTCAAATTATTTTGCTATAATCCGCAAAACAGTCAAAATATGGTACAACATGCAGCATGTGCCTGTCAGCCCTCCTGCTGTTAAATATGCAGGAAAAACAAGCAACCAAGCGAACCCCAAGCACCACCACCATGTAACACCACACAAATCCACCACCAAAACAAACTCGATGATCGTTTCACTCCGACACCGGAGCATCCTCAGGAGAAAAGCACAATTGCAAAGTCAATTATAAACCTTAAAGTAAGCCACATTAGGCCCATTTTACTCTGAAGTCATTGTGTTTCGATCAGTAGTATTTAGTAAAGTTTTCGAGCGGTGCAAACTGACACTATAGTCAAACTTTTAATTATCTGCAGTAATCTGACGTTTCCTAATGTCATTTCGTAAAATAATGTTGCCAACCCCATTTCTATAGTGATGTGATACGTTCAATTCATTCAATTTCATTCACAAAAGTTTCGTTCAAAGTTACTCTTTCATTATCATCATAATTTTATTTATCTATTAAGTAAATCGATGGCTCCTACGTATAAAAGCCAAATTAACAATTTTGTCATCTTGACTTTTTGTGGCAAACGCATCCTATTGGTACAATTACTTATATGAGCTTTAATTGAAAAAAAAAGTAAGAAGTACTATTTCTATTGCAATAACAGCCTATGTGTGTTGACGATATCTGTCATAGTTAACATGCTAAGTTGCTACTGCCCTTTTATTACAAAAAAAAAAATATTTTTAAAAGAATACCTACTAGTTATTCAGAAAAAAATATATTTAACATTATAATAACATATTTACATATTTTTGGAATCTACTTATAATTTTCTAGATGATTTTGACCTCCCTGGCGCAGTGGTTTTGGTCTTTTTTTTATTTATTTTTTTAATTTATTTTATTTACAATACATAATATTAATATTTTTACATTGATTACTTCGTGCTCGTAAGCGCTTATAAGTGGGAGGTCCCGGGTTCGATTCCCGGCAGGGGCAAGTTGGGATTTTATAATTTCTAAATTGTCTTTGGTCCTGTCTGGTGGCAGGCTTTAACCGTGGGCCGTGGCTGGTTAGCACCCGACCGGCAAAGCTGTGCCGGCCGGCCGCCAAACGATTTAGCGTTCCGGTACGATGCCGTGTAAAAACCGATCAGGGGTATGCATACCTCTCTCAAGTTTGCCCGCTTCCGTCTTCGACAGCATCATCACTTACCATCAGGTGAGATTGCAGTCAAGGGCTAACTTGTAGTTGAATAAAAAAAATAGATAATGATTATGAACTTAATCTGATTTTTAATTATTTTTTTCAACTTTAGTCTTTAATGCGGGACCATGGTCATCACATCATTTTTTCTTAAATTTTACTAGCCTATGTCACCTAGAATAAGCTAAAGATTCTAACGATACCTACCTTATTCATCAAAATCGGTTCCGGCATATATAGAAGTTATGGTACAACATACAAACATACATGAACCCTGAAAACAATATACTCCTTTTTTTCAGGCAGTCCTTTAAAAAGGTTCTTTATGTCGATCCTTTTAAACACCGATGACCGAGGATACGCTTTTTCAGGCTGCTGTTGACGCTGTTGACACTGACGCTCGGCGAATATTATTTTGTCGCCATTTTTCTCGTTTGTCATTCGACATTTTCATTTTTCACTGTCCATTTTCATTTCTACGTTCTGAGTGTGACTATTTCCATTTTGCCTACTGCGCGTTATATTTGTTACCAATTGTTAAGTTTTTGTAACGTTGTGTTTGGTTTTCATTATTTTTGTAAAATTTGCCATTTGGTTTTGTAAAGCACAATAAAATAAAAAAAATGAATGCTCAGCCAAGTACATCGCATGCTGAGGATACATTTTTACCTTCTATTAAAAAAAAACCGCGGAAGAATTTAAGTGAAAATGAGAAACATTGAAATATACACACAAAATTTCATCCAAATCAGTCCAGCCCTTTAGGAAAAAGTACAGAAGAATTATATCGGTACGGGTGAGAGAGTTCCGTATCGACAGGATGAACATTCAATGTTTGACAGTTACGAAACCCATGAACATTTTGTATGGGAAAATGTTTTTTCTTTTATTTTTTCGTCAATTTTCCAATATTTTTAACAGTTATTCTGCTATTCGGGACGAAGACAAATACAACAAATTAAAAACCATGAAAATCGGTCCAGCCGTTCTCGAGTTATAAGTGTTCGAACAAACGAGACTTTGTTTTATATATTAAAGATATACGTATTTATATATATACTGTATATATAAATATATATATGTAACTTTTGTACATAAAATATAATAATTACTTAAAATAAAAACTTTAATTTGAATAAAATAATTGAATGATTCAAATCAATCACCTGTACCCCATCCCTATTTTATTTTCGTTAAAAAGTGGCAACCCACGAAACTTCACATTACTGCATACAATTAAAAGTCGAAGTATAGGCATACTGCAACTACGAGTATGTCACCCCAAGTGTTAGATTTTATCATACGATGAAGTAAGTAGTCTGGCATGGCCAAAGTTAGCTTGTCCTAAAAACGGGTTTGGCTGGGTAAACTAATTTGTCCTAATAAAATCAATTTTGGCCGGTTACAGTCTGTAACCAAGTAGGTAACACGGTCCATAACATAAGTACCACCATAAGGCATAAGCCATAAATGCAGTACACGCCTGCGTAAAGTACAGTATAATAGCCGTTTATCCTGCGCCTGATCTTTCTCCGGTCGTGTTGGATTGCCGTCTTATCGGATTACGAGAATGAGGGAATAGAGATTACACCTGTACTTGCGCACACCTGTAATATTTCCTGCATATTTGGCTAGCCTCCGCCTCCGTTAAGATTGGCAGCCGTGGCCAAAATTCGGGACATTATTATTATTTGTAAACTTTTTACACAACGTAACAAATTGTAATCAACGATTCATGCAGATAAGCGAGTATAGGTAATTGCGAAAACAACATATTTTGTACAGAAATTGTAGAAAAACAAGTGCCGATAACGACGATGATGACTCATTTTGTTTTGTTTTGTTTTCGCCAATACTGATCATGAATTTCAATACACTTTTCCGAGGTGAGTATCTATACTAATATAAAAAGGCTTGTCCTGACTGACTGACTGACTGATCATCAACGCACAGCCTAAACCACTGAAGTACGTTCATTACATAATCTATTTATGTAATACTCGTACCTACCCTTTATTTTATTTGCTCAAAAACATTTATTGATACCTAATAGCTAACTGATATAATATAGTAGGTATTGTTTACATTGAAAATCCACGTAAAATTATTACAATCAATGCAAAGAAAAATAAATCATATTGTAAGTTACGTTAAAGTTCAAATGCAAACCGAGGGTCAACAACGCAATAATTTGCAACTATTATTATTAGCAATGCTATTGTTAGATATTAAAAATGTTAATAATAAATAAGCAAATATAATAATAATATTGTATACAGACTATATTCACTAAGTACTCATTAAATAGTTATCTGATATTTTATCTGTATTCTGTAAAGATTATTGGTCTGTGATTGCTAGGTAAAAATTGAGAATTAATTTGTCAATGTGACGTTTAGGTTTGGTTTTACCGCGAAATTGATGACATTGATTGACAGATTTTTAACTTTTAACTTGTGGTGTTTTTAATAAATGATTCTAAGAAGATTTCCTGCCTTTAAATAAAGCCCAGTTTATTATCAGAAGTGGCACGTCCCAATTAAAGAGATTAAAATGGGCCACCGAAAGCGATCGAAACGCTCACATCGCAGTTCTGACAAGCAAAAAAGACGATATGAAGATACGACGAGTGAGTCATCCGACAGTTCCACGTCGAGGAATAAAAGTTCGAGGAGGAAAAATCGAGATCGTTCGGCCAATTATCGATCTCGTGATCATCGCAGCACGAGCAAGCGTTCCGCTGCTACACCGATGTTATGCGACGCCGTTTCTGCGACCGGACGAGTCGAATCCCGTACTGGTGTAGAACAATCAAGAAGTTCCGCGACCGGACGAGATACTCTCCGACTGCCTTCAGAGCAGGCGAGTGATGGCGCGTCGATCGAGCGCAACACCGGCATCGTCGTCCCAGCTCCGCAGGCGCCAGAATGTCTCTCTAACGCGACTACAGACGTGGCGTCCGCTATGGTCACCGCTGAGGCTACGCTCGCTGCCGCCGTCACCACTGCTACGGACGGTCTTTTTGAAGGACATCAACCACAGGTACCAGTACAGAGTGGTATATCAGCACCATGTAATAATAATACTGTACCGAATTCTTTGATAAATTGTAGTGATCTGGCTCAATTATTGCAATCTTTTGTTAAGCCTGTTTCATCACTTAATACAAACATAAATAACATGATCCCTGAATTTGACCCATCGATTAAAAATCATCGAATTGATATGTGGTTATCTAAGGTAAATGAATGTGCAAAGATATATCGGTGGGACGAAGCTCACATTATGCATTATGCGCTGCCGAAGCTTGTGGGTAATGCGAAAAAATGGTACCAGGGTCAAACCTCCGTATTACGTGATTGGAAAGAATGGCAGGTTCTTTTACTAAAGGCTTTTCCTACAGAGACCAACTATGGTGTACTTTTATCAGACATGCTCGAGCGCCGTCTAAAATTTGGCGAAAATTTAGATGAATATTACTTCGAAAAAATTATGTTATTAAATGCGTGTGAAATTTCTGGCAAAAGGGCTGTAGATTGTATCATACATGGTATAGATGATCGAATGGTTCGCGCTGGTGCATCATCAGGCCGGTTTACCGAGCCGGAAGATTTGTTTAAATTTTTAAAGGATGTCTGTAAGGAGCAAAAAGATATTTCAAAAAATACTAACCCGATTAAAACCCGTCCAATTATTATTACTTGTAATAGATGTCATGAGCCGGGGCATCGTGCAGCACAATGTCGCGCCGCTAACCCCCAAAATAACCAATCCACGGTTATAACCTGCTATAACTGCAGGAATAAAGGACACAGGGTACACCAGTGTCCTAAACCTATAATTAGATGTGAAGATTGTAACCGTATTGGCCACAAAAGTAGTGAGTGTAACCAAAAAAATAATAATCCAAAAAATAATGAGAAGCGTGTTTTGTTTGTTGATAGTGTAAATTCTAATAATTTTAAATACTATAAACAAGCTCAAATCAATAACTGTAATTCAGTTCAGTGTTTCGTTGATTTAGGGAGTGATTGCTCACTAATTACTAAAGAAACTGTTGAGAAATTTGGCTTAGAGTTGTCAACAGATAGTACACCCTCTATAAGAGGTGTAGCTGATGTAGTCATTCCAATAGTTGGAAAAACTACCTTCTCTTTGCGTATTGATTTGGTTGAAGCGAATATTACCGCTTACGTAATTGACAACAAAAATTTACATGTACCCTTACTTGTTGGTCAAAACTTTACAGAACTACCCGATATTGTCATTACAAAAACTCAGAAGTCATTTAATATTTTGACTCGCAATCCAATACCTGAACTTCCTAATATTGACGAAGATTCTAATAATAGCAGAAAAATAAAATTAATTGTTCTAACTGATACCAAAATAAATACTATGGATATACTTAACTGTCATACTACAGATTTGAAAAATGCCAATATATATGTTCCAAGTAGATATAGAAATATAAACGGTCAAGAGTATTGTATTCAGGAAGGTGTATATCAGGTCAGAAATGGTAAATGCAATTTATTAATATTGAATTTGGCTAGTACTAAAGATCCACAACCGCTTTATTTTATAAAAGATTCAATAATTGCTCGTGCTATTCCAATTAATTATGATAATTATTCTTCGTCCAATTCTCCTGAAGAACATTTGCGTTGTCTTAGCACACGAGCTTTGGAACCACTGGATCGAAACAGCATTCTTATTAATTCAGATTTATCTGCTAGTCAGAAAGAAGATGTTTGCAATCTAATAAATAAATATCGCGAATGCTTTGCCCAAAACCTGTCCGAATTAGGATGTACCCATATTTCAGAATTAGATATTAAACTGACAGACGATACTCCTGTTGCTTACCGCCCTTACAGATTAAGTCACTCTGAAAAGGAAATTGTTAGAGATATGGTAAAAGAGTTAGAAGAAAATAAAATAATTGAAGAGTCAGATTCTGCTTATGCCAGTCCAATACTTTTAGTTTCAAAAAAGACAGGAGGTTATCGATTATGTGTTGATTATAGGGCGCTTAATCGAAAAACTATTAGAGATCTTTACCCGTTACCCCGAATAGATGATCAGATAGACCTGCTTAGCGGAAATAAGTATTTTATTAGTCTTGACATGTCTAGCGGCTACTACCAAATACCTGTCAAAGAAGATTGTAAACACTTAACTGCTTTCGTAACCCCAGATGGTCTTTATCAGTTTAGACGAGCTCCATTTGGGTTGGCTAATTGTCCGGCTGTTTTTCAAAGAACTGTTAATAGAATGCTTGGAAAGTCACGTGAAAAGTGTGCCATAACATATATGGATGACCTACTTATTTCAGGTAAAGATTTTGACGAGTGTTTAAACAAACTAGAACAAACTTTTATACTATTAAAAGAAGCTGGTCTCACATTAAATATTAAGAAATGCCGTTTCTTTGACACCATTATAAATTATCTAGGGTTTGAAATTTCCGCAGAAGGGGTCAGACCTGGTAAAACAAAAATTAATGCAGTTATCTCTTTCCCAGAACCAAAAAAATGTACATGAGATTCGTCAGTTTATGGGACTTGCGAGCTACTTTCGAAAATTTATTGAGAATTTTGCTACGGTAGCAAGGCCATTGACTGACCTTACCAAACAAAATAATCCTTGGAAATGGGAACAAACACAGAAAGAGGCATTTTTAACGTTAAAAGAAAAGTTAACCCAACGACCCATTCTTGCTGTATATAATCCTGAACACATAACTGAACTACATTGTGATGCTTCCAAATTTGGATTAGGTGGCATCCTCTTCCAAAAAGAAACTTCTAAATCATATCTGAAACCTGTAGCATATTTCAGCAGAAAAACCACTATAGATGAAGAAAAACTTCATGCATATGAATTGGAAACTTTAGCCGTGGTTGCTTCATTAAGTCGATTTAGAGTCTATTTACTAGGAAGGCCTTTTACCATCGTCACTGACTGCAATGCCCTGCGATCCACTTTTACAAAAAGAGATATAATACCTCGGGTAGCTCGCTGGTGGATAGCATTCCAAGAATATGATTGCTCAATAGAATATAAGCCAGGGCAAGCTATGCGGCACGTGGATGCGCTCAGTAGAAACCCGCTGCCATGTGCCAGAGATGATGATAAAAATGAGCATTTTGATCGTATACTTCAAATTTCCCAAGACGACTGGCTGCTCAGCCTACAATTAACTGATCCCAAAATTTGTCACATCCGTTCAGCACTCGATGACCCTCAATATAAAGAAATAGTTGATATAAAACAGAATTTTGTTCTGAAAAATAACCGTTTATATCGAAAGGTCGGAGATGATCTTAAATGTGTTGTCCCCAAAAGTGCGAGGTGGCAAATTTGCCAACGTAATCATGATGATATCGGTCATTTCTCAGTTGAAAAAACACTTGAAAAAATTAAAAAAGATTTTTGGTTTTCAAAAATGAGAAAATTTGTGACTAAATACGTCAAATCATGCTTACATTGTGCTTTGGGGAAGGAGCCTGCTGGTCCCAAAGAAGGCTATTTACACAGTATACCCAAAACCGATATTCCATTTCATACCATCCATATTGACCATTTAGGCCCATTTGTTAAAAGTTGCCATGGTAATCAATATGTTTTACTGGTGGTAGATGCTTACACTAAATTTTGTTTAATTAAACCTTTACGTAATACAAAGTCTAGCCCAGCGATCAGGGTTCTTAAAGAAATATGCTATACATTTGGAAACCCATGTAGATTGGTCTCTGACCGTGGAACATGTTTTACGTCCCAAGAATTCAAACGATTTTGTATAGAAAATGAAATCCAACATATACTTAATGCTGTTTCGGCTCCTCGAGCCAACGGTCAGGTAGAGAGGTACAATCGAACCGTGTTAGATAGTCTCAGAACTTATAATGATAAGATGGGTGAAAACAAGTGGGACCAGAATGTGGGGAAAATACAATGGGGTCTCAATAATACTCTAAATAAAGGTATAGGTAAAACCCCGGCAGAAGCACTTTTCTGTAAGCGACCCTTAAGCAAAGGTGAGGGCATGTTAGGTGACACATTGACTGAAACTAGGCAGAATGACAAAAATATTGACCAAATAAGACAGGAAATCAATGAACATATAGATAAAGACCAAAGTCAACAAAGACAGAGATTTGATCAGAAACGAAAACCAGCTAAAGTATATAAGATCGGAGAACTTGTTAAAATTCTAAAGAATTTGCCATCGAATGAAGGGAAAAGCCGTAAACTTTTGCCAAAATATACGGGTCCTTTTAAAATAAGTAATATCTTAGGAAATGATAGGTACGAGATATCTAGTATTCCGGGTTCAAATATAACAAGGGGAAAATATTCAAATGTATGGTCTGCCGACCGTATACAACCGTGGATCACAATTCCCAGTGATCAAAGTGATACTACAGATGATGAAACATGCTCAGTAAAAGATTAATTGTTAATTACTAAACACCAAATGCAATATCAGATATTTTGTAATTGTGTTAATTCAAAATAAATAAATGATTTATAAATGTTGATTATTCAAATCAACATTTGTACACTAAATAAGATTAAATGTGACATTCTATCAGTTTTGAGTTTATGAATTAAATGTAGATTTTTGTGATTTGTGATTTTTGTTGAATGTAGATTTTTGTGATGTTTGTTGATTTTGTGATCATTGTGATTCAATTTTAAATTTTGATTTACTTATATATACATAATATTTATATTTATAATAATTTGCATTATTTGAGAGACGAGGAATGAGTGATTATATTTTGATGTGATGATTGGAATTTAACATCTGGTAGTCTGGCACGGCTGTGTAGTCATGTGGCTAAATAAGCTCTTGACTGGACGGTGAGAGGTCAGGTGCAGATGAAAAGATTGGAATTTAACATCTGGTAGTCTGACACGGCTGTGTAGTCATGTGGCAAAGTAAGTTCTTGACTGGACAGTGAGAGGTCAGGTGCAGATGAAAGGATTGGAATTTAACATCTGGTAGTCTGGCACGGCTGTGTAGTCATGTGGCAAAGTAAGTTCTTGACTGCACAGTGAGAGGTCAGGTGCAGATGAAAGGATTGGAATTTAACATCTGGTAGTCTGGCACGGCTGTGTAGTCTTGCGACAAAGTAATCTCTTGACTGGACAGTGAGTGGTCAGATGCAGATGTAAGGATCGGGATGGAACATTCGGTAGTCTGACACGGCTGTAAAGTCTTGCAGCAAACTAAGCTCTTGACTGAACAGTAAGAGGTCAGGTGCGGATGGGATGAAAGGATTGGAAGGTGAGGGTGGTATAATGTAAACAGTAAAAAATGAAAATATATTATAATATGTATTTATGTATGTTGAAACTTATGATTATATAAAATGTACTTAAGTAATTCTTACTGATATGTTTTTGTGATGTCATTTTATTGAGAATATTATATAATACATATGTTGTTTTATGTTTACTAATGAATAAGTTTGAGGACAAACTTAATGTAGTTAGAATGGCCGAATGTTAGATATTAAAAATGTTAATAATAAATAAGCAAATATAATAATAATATTGTATACAGACTATATTCACTAAGTACTCATTAAATAGTTATCTGATATTTTATCTGTATTCTGTAAAGATTATTGGTCTGTGATTGCTAGGTAAAAATTGAGAATTAATTTGTCAATGTGACGTTTAGGTTTGGTTTTACCGCGAAATTGATGACATTGATTGACAGATTTTTAACTTTTAACTTGTGGTGTTTTTAATAAATGATTCTAAGAAGATTTCCTGCCTTTAAATAAAGCCCAGTTTATTACTATGAATAAACACCACGCGCTACAGTATAAACTAAAATATATTATTTTATGTTACATAACAATCATAAATTAAATTCTAGTTAGTCCCATGGCGAGTTACACAAAAACATAGTCTTTATTTTGACATTATATAAACCTAATTATAAACTGTCCAGATTACAATGTCAAAGAGTGCGCGAATGCACATACAATGGCAAGTGTTGTAATTGGGCTGTGTGATATAAATCTCAACGTTGAATGTTATTTTGAGCCAATTTAGTTTGGGGTGAAGTGACCCAAATTCCACCTATGTGGCCAAAGTCAACCTCACCTGCGCGCGGTTCACCCTGCCAATATGCTAACGAGGCCCTGACGCTCTCAGTCCCCTCTACAGGTCGTTGGTTCGTTCGTCTAAAAAAAAAGTTGGTGTTGAGGCGGTATGGTGGGCGAATGCCCTTAATAAAGCTCCTGTGACAGGCGGAAGGATGGACATTTTTTTTCTTTTTTTAAGAATATTATTAGTCATCATAAACATTAATAATATTCAACTTTCCCCTCCAAATAAGCGAAAGCTTGTGTTAGGAGAGGGTACGACAATAGTGTAACGGGTGGAGTTTGAACCGTGGACCTTTCAGTTGGATCCACGTCAGACGACGCTATTTGGCTATATATTGGCTATATATAAAGTGGTTCCATAGTTTTCTGTTATATTTTGAGTGCGGAGCGCTGAAAGCCCACACACAATTTTCTACGGGCTCTCGGGCCTTCGGTAGACATTTTCCGATAACAACAGAAGGCCGTGTGCGGAATGTTTTGGCCTTGGCTGTTATACCTAGTGTTAGCGTTGCGTAACATCATTCTGGCCAAAGTCGTCAACATCTCTTATGTAATACGTGATAGGCGGGTGATTAGTGATTACGGAAAAGTGCTACAAGTTAAGTCGTAATAAGCAATGACAACCCTTATAACCTAAGGCCCAAATTAGACGGTTTATTTTTCGGGATTTTTGCTTTCATTTTCAAGGCATCATCATTGAAAATGAACCATCTAAACACCGACCGTTCTTCGTTCACACGCTCTGTAAATATCGTATCGTGCATCGTTCATCGCAAAAATGAACAATGAACGGGGCACTGTCTAATTTGGGCTTAGGGCGTGGGGTTGAAACTCGCTTCAGACCTGTGCTAAATTTTAGGATAGGAAAACAGATGTTAATGCAACTCTGCTATCTGTCTGTCTGTCTATCTGTCCGTACTTCACGGGTATTTTTCATCCATCCATCAGCCTACAGTAGTCGTCCACTGCTGGACATGGCATTTTTAAGGCCGCGCCACCAAACACGATCTTCCGCCTTCCTCATCCATCCGCTTCTTGAGTTCATCGGTCCAATGGTCTGGAGGTCGTCCTACACTGAGCTGGTTGTTTTTAGAGGATTTTATTTCTATCATAGGTTATGACTTATGAGGCTATAGTCAAGCTCGGAAACGAAATATTTCATAGACCCATTTGGACAGCCTATTAGTGGTTAAGAAAGACTCCGGTCTGCCTTTCGGAGGACCGAGGTCGATCTCCGGCCTGTACCTCTAACTTTTTGATATGTGCGTTGTAACTCTGTAAGAAATTAATGACTGTGACTGTGAGGAAATTTGCACGCCTGAGAGTTCTCCATAATGTTCTCAAAGGCGTGTGAAGTCTACCAATCCGCACTCGGCCAGCGTGGTGGACTATACGATACGACCTGTCCGCCTCCATTTTGAATAGGAAAATCAAAGAGTTCCCACGGAGATTTAAAAAAAAAAATATACACGTACATAAACGCAGTCATATAATACCAGCATAATATTATACTAGTATGAAATAATCGGATCACCTGTTGAAAAAGTTCCAAAGCACAACAACAGCACATATACTTATATATATACAGTATACACATTACACACATATGAAGTACCTATCCCCAAGCCGCTGATATCCGTAGAATAATATAAAATGTACCTATAAGTACAACAATGTAAACGGTAGAATCGGCATCGGTACCCATTATGAACTCTATAAAATAATATGTACTCTACGTTAATTAATAATCACCTCACGTAATAATAAAGCAGTCACATTTTCCCGGACTTTGCATTATAGACTATACTAACGGATGCCTATCACTTCGTTCGAAGTTTTTTCAAATCCTCTCTCTCTTCTCACTCTTCAATTTTTCGGAATGAAAAGTAGTCCTCGATCGTCTCGTTCACCTACACCCCGATACTCAAGCAAACTAATTAACCCCCGACGCAAAAACGACGGGGTGTTATAAGTCTGACGTGTCTGTGTGTGTGTGTGTGTGTGTGTGTGTGAGTGTGTGTGTGTGTGTGTGTATGTCCCTGTTCCCCTGTGGCGCGCTCAAACGGGTGGACCGATTTGAATGCGGTTTTTTTTGTTTGAAAGGTGGATTAGTCGAGAGTGTTGTTAGCTATGTTTGATGAAAATTGATCCAAGATGGCCGCCGCTACAAAATGGCGGATTACATATTTTTTCACAACTCCCTTAATATGGGTATCAAATGAAAGGGCTTGACTAGTACCTAGAATAGCACTATGCAAATTCAAATTTTGCCGTCGCCACAAAATGACGAATGCCGGGGGTTTTTAAATTTTCAATTTATACTTGTTTAATAACACGCTGCTACTGACAAGACTAACGCTATACCTACGTATGCATATGTACGTGAATCGAGCGGAACAGGGACAACGTTAGGTGTAGGTACCTACATAATACTGCTAGGCGTACTTCTACATTTCGGGCAACAGGAATGAAGGACGCTTCTTTACGTAATAATTAGTTAGTATTCTTTAGTTCAGAAGTTAGGTTGTAACCTATTATATTAATTAATAACTTTTAAATGCAACGTTCATAACATTAACCGTTTAATTTTTTTTCACGCGGGAGTTCTAAATATTTTCGGAATAAAAATTACCCCAGATCACTCCTAGTATAATCCTGTAAAAGTTGTGTCAAAATCTGTCCATCTATCACGAAACCCGTTTTTAAAAATTATTGTTTGGATTATGATAACGTTAAAATGAGCATAACGCGTATTTCATCATTATCAATCCATTAGGGCACGGGTATCTTCTCAGAATGAGAAGGGTTTAGGATGTAGTCCACCAGGCTGGCCGAGTGCGGATTGGTAGAACCCACACGCCTTTGAGAACATTATGGAGAACTCTCAAGCAGGGTTTCCTCACGATGCTTTCCTTCACCGTTGGCGTTAAATCAAATAATATTTAGTTGCTTAAAATTCACATAACTCCGTAAAGTTGAGATGGGTGTCGACGATCAAACTCAGTCCCCCTGAAAGAAGGCTGAAGTCATAACCACTAGGCTATCACCATTTAGCTTAGTAAGAGGCATTTATTTCAAAACCACAGACAAACACTCCCAAGTTTATATATTTGTATGATATAACCGGTTAGCATATTAAACATAAATTATTATTTGTTGCCGGTTAGCGCGGTTATACGCGGAAGCTACGTCACAAATGTGACGTAATTCATTTATCGATAACCACACAGCACAGGCGTGACACGTCACTATGTTTCCCGTGATATTTCGCTGAAAACATAAACCCGTAATGATTACCATATTGCTATCGTCAGTGTTGTATCATTTGGACTTTTGGACTATACTTGTACATTTATTATACGTCATAGAACTCTTTGGACTTTGGGATTATGTTATTATTTAAGTACGTCAGCGTTCAGATGAAATGACTTTTTTATACTGGTATTTCAAGTTTCGGTATTCGGCGAAAATTACTTGAACAAATTACGATTTGAACCGATTCTAATGATTCCTTTTAATATTGAATACTTAGGCTTTATTTTTTTTATTTTTTTTAAATTTCAGGCGCTTGAAATTGATTTTTAAACTTATTTTTAAACGACTTCAAAAAAAGGAAGAGGGTTCTTAATTCGTCGGAATCTTTTTAGTATATCTTCCTCGATTACTTAATGACGTCTGGATCGATTTAGATAATTCTTGTTTTGAAAGGGTATTCCCAGGTTGTCCCACGATCATTAATTGATCAGCATCTGATGATGGGATCCTGAAGAAAATCGAGGGAAATCTTTTTTATGGTCATTGAAGTCATTTTAACATTTCCTAAAATATGGTTTGTTAACCTTTAAGTACCGACGTGTGGTCTGACAGACACCTCGAGAGGTCGAAAAGTCTGATTACCTATGTTAGCGAAAAAGTATCCTCCTGTGCTTCTCTGTACCCCTCGGAAAGTCGCCCAGAAGCGTTCCTGCAGAGTGGCAGTGTTGGCGCGTACGATTTCGGTAAGTTTTGATTTTTATAAGATCACGAGTGGTCTGTCAGACCACTCGTCGGTACTTATGTAACTTTTTTTAGATGCGACTTTTTTCAGATTATATTGTTTTCTCTTTTATTTTCAGTCAGTTATAACAATGGATTAGCCAGGTTCTTCAGGCATGAAACGGTCAGCCATAAATAAAAATAAATGTGTTCCTATAGGTAAGAAAAGATATCAAACACTGCTTCAATATAAAGACCACCAAGAACTTTTTGTGGAATGGCTAAATGAGAGCTCAGAGTCCGAATCTGAGGTTATCTACCCAAATTTTACTGCTGGAGAGTGACCATAATTCAGCACCTGAACAGACTGTGATACTTGTATGAAACACATGTGCCTAAAATGCAGTAAGCCTATGCAAACACTGTTTGTAAACTTTGATAGTTCCTGCAATTTGATACTTTGTGATTTTTGAGAAAACGGTTGATTATTAAGATTTTTTTATTTTTTATTATTTATCTAGCTATTAATCTTTAAGAAAAAATTGTTTTTAAGAAAAAATAATAGTATTACTGATACATATGAATTATTAAGATAAAAGTTAATTTTTTCCAACGAAGAATCTATGATTTCTATATTAGTGCTTATAATTAGTAATAAATGTGAAAACTTCTACATTTTGTTTAATTTATACAATAAGTAGATATTTAACAATACATAGAAAAATTTTTTTTAGGAGAATAATAAGAAACACAAAAGTTTTCGATTGGAAAACTATGGTGGTCTGGCAGACCTCACGTCGGTACTTATGTAACTAAAATAGTATGTCGGTACTTAAAGGTTAATATTTATAATAATTATATATCAAAGATGTTTTTAAAAACTTAAGCAGTTAAGTACATTGTACGTATCAATCAAATATTATCACTAAATCCATAAATCTAAAAAGAAAAGTCCTGACTGACTCATCAACGCTCAGCCCAAACCCTTGGACTTAGGAAGCTGAAATTTTGCACAGAGGTTCTCTTTATAATGTAGACAAGGAATAAGTGTTTAAACACACTACGCCGAAAATACGCGACCGAATTTCCGTGGCTGATTTTACGTTCCGACGGATTCGGCTAATATGACACACGAGAGCCGAAATTACGCGGCAGAAACTTGGGTCGCATATAATGTGTTGCTATACAAAACATTACGCCGAATCGCTGCAGAACTTACGCGCGACCGAAGTTCGGCTGTACGCTTTAACGCGATGTAATTTCGGTTTGGTGTGTCATCAGTAATAAAATATGTATTGCAGGCGTAGTCACGCCGAACTTCGGTCGCGTATTTTCGGTATAGTGTGTTTAAACACTAAGGCCGGATCATTCGGAAATTCCACGGTGTAGGGAATTTCTTATTACTCGCGAGCAAAGCCTCGCACTGTCGTTAGTTTAAGTTTAAATACATATAAGAAGTACTACTCATAAATGTTAGTCTTATTATATTATAATTGTGCAATCTTGTATAAATATAATAATCAGTAATAATTTATGACTAGGAATTAACATGTAGGTATCTACATTGTACCCTCTTAGTCATGAGGAAATTTTATAGGTAGGTACAACTAATTATTACGTAATTAATTAATTATATTAAAAAAAAAACATTATACATATTCAATATTTTTTAATAAGACTCATGTATTTATGTTATAAGATTATGTAAATACAATAAAAATAAATAATTAATTAAATATTATTGAAATAAGTACCTGTGTATATAATTGATCTGCCTCGTTGGTCTAGTAGTTAGCATGTATATATTCGACTGTAGATCACGAGGTCCCGAATTCGATTCCCGGGTCGGGCAAATTATTCTTAGGTACTGGGTTTTTCTGTCAAGAATTTCTCAGTGCTAGCCCGGAGTTGGACGTTGGAAGTGTTTCACCCCCGTGCCTCAGAGAGCACGTTAAACAGTCGGTCGCGGTAAAGCACGCCAACTGAACAAAAGTAGAGCAGCGTGGCGGGTCTAAGCTCTAAATTCCTCTCTCCTATGAGAGAGGAGGCCTGTGCCCAGCTGTGGGACGTTGATTAAGGCTATGGTTGTGGTAGTGGTATATAACTGAAACTTCTCTGTCAATGGATAAACGTCCACAGATAGGTCTCTTCTAGGGGCCTCCACACGCCTCGGTTTTGAGCCCTGCTAATCGTTTTATGTCGCCTGTCCACTTAAGGCAAGGGGGTCGTCATTCCAGCACCTAAGGTCCCTAAGCTCTATTAATGGTTCTTTGCCACTTCTGCCACTTTGCCACTTTTGCCGCTGAGCTCTCTGGTTCTTCTACGGATGTCCTCATTTCGGATTATATTGAAGCGAATGTTTTGATTTCTAGACCAAATGTCTGCTCAAAACAGAGCAAGTCAAGGCCGCCGGAATGAGTAGTTCTGGGATATGTTCGTAGTTCGGGGTTGTCCGGGGGTAAAACCTGTACAAAATAAACAGAAATAGAATAGAAATAGGTATATTAATAGAGCATAATACCTATTAATTAATTAATTATCTTTGTTCTGACCAAGCTGTCTTTAATTGATGCCAATTTTGAATTAATTTGATGAAACTTATTTTCCTTATTGTGATAAATAGGTATATCATTTACTATTTTCCGCTTCGCATTCGCACTGTTTGTTTTAACATAATATTACTTACATAAGGATACAATTATGCGTAAGTATAGCTTCGTACAGAAGACTGATAACTTGGTTTATTATACATTAAAACCTTGCTCAAAGTATGTAGATAACGATAGTGAAAAAATCATTAAAATCGGTCCATTGGTTTTTTAAATAATCGGTAACATACATACGTCATACATACATACTTACTATTAAAAATGCGGTCCGATGCGCTACGCCAAATTATACGGTTCATTTTTCGGGATTTTTGCTTTCATTTTCGAGGCTTCATCGATGAGTCATCGAAAACGAATCATCGCGATGAACGATGCACGATACCATATTTGCTATGGTACAATGCCTGTGAACGATGAACGGTCGGTGTTTAGACGTTTCGTTTTTGATGACTCATCGATGAAGCCTCGAAAATGAAAGCAAAAAATCCTTAGATGAGAATCGTATTTATGCATAAACAGGTTGACATATTAAAATGATAGGGACAAGACAATATGTGCTCGGACAAAACGCTGAAAAGACTGACTCATAGCCTGGTCATTACCTACTTCTCTTTGATTATTATTTACTAGTAGTTGATTTTCTGATTTCGCAATTACAACATTTTTCTTTCCAGTAAGTAACTTACTTTGCTTACTTACAGGAACATAATCAAGATTCTTGTGTTTCGAAATAATTTCATAGCTGACATTCTATTTACCTTTATTCGAAAGCAACAAAATGTCTGAGCAAAAGTAATACAATAGAGAACCAAAAAAAATTACGTAGAAGACTTTACAGTGAGTAGAAGAAGTTTACAAAATACATTTCGAGTGGCCACGTGAGCCGCCGGGCACATGTCAGTCAGTTTCTGAACTGAAACCCAACGTTGGTACCTAACGACGGAAAATTCAAAAGAACTTCACCAAAAAAAAAAGGAAAAAGGTTTCCTTTTCACAGACGCCAAAACGCCTTTTTAGGGTTCCGTACCCAAACGGTTTCGGGACCCTATTACTAAGACTCGCTGTTCGTCTGTCTGTATGTCTGTCCGTCCGTTCGTCCGTCCGTCCGTCCGTCACCGGGCTGTATCTCATGAACGGTGATAGTTGAAATTTTCACACATGATGTATTATTGTTGCCGCTATAATTGAACAAATACTAAAAAACAGAATAAAATAAATATTCAAGGGGCTCCCAATTCCCATAAAACCAGATATGATTTTTTTGCCGTTTTTATAGATAACTAGTGTTGCGCTCGGTGCGCGAGCTGCAAGCAGCTCGCGTGTTTTGTAGTCTCTTCAATATTTGTAAAATAAAGAAATGGGAGGCCATACCAAATACCAGAATATTCTGGAGAGTCTTTTGAAAGATAGAAAGAAATATTGGTATCACGTATCGTATCTTTTCTGAAAGGACACTAATCAGTTCTATGCATGCGTTTAGTGAAAAAAAAAGGATCTATACAAAAATGTTCTGGAGAGCCACTTGAAAATTAAAAAGAAATTTTGTATGGACACGAATTTTTTTGTTCCGTAGCTATCTTTTTTTTTTACTGGCTCACCAAAGGGCCTAAGGTCTTGAACATTTTTAGTTTCAGGACCAATGCCTCTATGATTGATAGTCTTTGAGGGCCGTTAGGGTACTCTGGTAATTTTTCCACATTCACTACGTTTTGTGATTTTTGTGAAAAAAAAATCTTTAAGTTCTATTTATAAGTGTAGTAGGGGGAAAATTTTTCATACAAAAATGTCTAAGAGAGCCTCTTGAAAAGAACCCAAAAAATTTGTATGGAGAATTTTTTTTTTGTTCGGCGGCCATCTTTTTTTTACCGGTTCACCCAATGGCCCAAGGTCTTGAATAACATTTGTTTGGGACCATGTCTGTATGATTGGTAGTTTTGGAGGACCCATGGGGTACTCTGGTAAATTTTCCACATTCATGACGTTTCATAATTTTCCTGAAGGAAGACCTATAAGTTCTACGCACATAAATAGTGAAAGAAAAAAAGTTCCATACAAAATTGTTCTGGAGAGCCTCTTGAAAAGAACCCAAAAAATTTGTATGGAGAAATTTTTTTTTTGTTCGGCGGCTATCTTTTTTTTACCGGTTCACCCAATGGCCCAAGGTCTTTAATAACATTTGTTTGGGACCATGTCTGTATGACTGGTAGTTTTGGAGGACCCATGAGGTACTCTGGTAAATATTCCACATTCATAACGTTTCGTATTTTTTCTGAAAGGACACTCATGAACTCTATGCATGCGCTTAGTGAGGTAAAAAAGTTCTATACAAAAATGTTCTGGAGAGCCTCTTGAAAATTAAAAAAAAAATTTGTATGGACGCGAAAATTTTTTTTGTTCGGTGCCTATCTTTTTTTTACTGGCTCACCAAAGGGCCCAAGGTTTTGAACATTTTCAGTTTCAGGACCATGCCTCTATGACTGATAGTTTTTGAGAGCCTTTGGGGTACTCTGGTAAATTTTCCATATTCATGACGTTTCATATTTTTCCTGAAGGAAGACCCATAAGTTCTACGCATATAAATAGTGAGGCAAAAAAAAATACAAAATTGTTCTGGAGAGCCTCTTGAAAATTAGCAAAATTTTTGTATGGAGACGAAATTTTTTTTTGTTTGGTGGCCATATTTTTTTCACCGGTTCACCCAATGGCCCAAGGTTTTGAACATTTTTTGTTTCGGGACGGTACCTTTCCGACTGATAGTTTTTGAGATCCCTTAGGGCACCCTAGTCAGTTTTCCACGTTCAGCTCTCTCTATAATTTTGTAGATCTTATATTTTTGAATTTTACACACATGAAAATTATGGTGAAAAAGTCCCATACAAAATTGTTCAGGAGAGGTGATCAGTACCTGACTTCAAGTAGCTTTATATATATAACTAGTTGCTCGGTGCGCGAGCTGCTAAAGCAGCTCGCGGGGGGGCTTTCGACATTTGATATTCATTTTCCAAACCCTCAATCATCATGTCTGCCCATATTTTACTTGAGAGTTCTCCAAAGAACCGCATCAAAGCCTTGCATAGTCAATATTCGCCATACATTTTCTATGGAAAAATAAACTCTGCCATTTTGAAATTTTTTCCATTCATCAAGTAGACTTTCGGATTTTGATCATCTTTTGCTAAGAAACCACTCTTCCATCTTTTATACCCTCCGAGATGGATACCGATGAAATTTGTATGGCGGCCATCTTTTTTTCGCCATTTTGAATTTTTTTTCAGTTCACTCCCAATTGGACGACGTTTCGAATGACATTTGCTCGAGCACCCCCCACCTATCTTCAATACCTTAAGCGTGCCCTTCACCCGTCTCCGAAACCCTCAATCATCAGCTCTCTCCATATTTCTTTCTGAATAAATTTTGGTCTTTGTGAAACCATTAGTGAAAAAAAAACTTTCATACAAAATTTTACAGGAGGAAATTTTTGGGGAAATCTCAAAAAGTCCCCGGTCGGTCCTTAGTTGGTCCCTAGTCGGTTGCTAGTCGGTCCCTAGTCGGTCCCTAGTCGGTCCCTAGTCGGTCCATAGTCGGTCCGTAGTCGGTCCCTAGTCGGTCCGTAGTCGGTCCGTAGTCGGTCCCTAGTTGGTCCATTGTCAGTCCCTAGTCGGTCTCTAGTCGGTCCGTAGTCGGTCCGTAGTCGGTCCGTAGTCGGTCCTTTGTCAGTCCCTAGTCGGTCCATTGTCAGTCCCTAGTCGGTCTCTAGTCGGTCCGTAGTCGGTCCGTAGTCGGTCCGTAGTCAGTCCGTAGTCGGTCCCTAGTCGGACCGTAGTCGGTCCCTAGTCGGCCCGTAGTCGGTCCCTAGTCGGTCTACCTAAGTCGGTCCGTAGTCGGTCCTTAGTTGGTCTCTAGTCAGTCCGTAGTCGGTCCCTAGTCGGTCCCTAGTCGCTCCGTAGTTGGTCCTTAGTCGGTCCCTAGTCGATCCGTAGTCGGTCCCTAGTCGGTCTCTAGTCGGTCCGTAGTCGGTCCCTAGTCGGTCCCTAGTCGGTCTCTAGTTGGTCAGTAGTCGGTCCCTAGTCGGTCTCTAGTCGGTCCGTAGTCGGTCCCTAGTCGGTCCCTAGTTGGTCTCTAGTCGGTCCGTAGTCGGTCCGTAGTCAGTCCGTGGTCGGTCCCTAGTCGGACCGTAGTCGGTCCCTAGTCGGTCCGTAGTCGGTCCGTAGTCGGTCCGTAGTCGGTCCCTAGTCGGTCCGTAGTCGGTCCCTAGTCGGCCTCTAGTCGGTCCGTAGTCGGTCCGTAGTCGGTCCCTAGTCGGTCTCTAGTTGGTCCGTAGTCGGTCCCTAGTCGGTCTCTAGCCGGTCCGTAGTCGGTCCCTAGTCGGTCCCTAGTCGGTCTCTAGTCGGTCCGTAGTCGTTCCCTAGTCTGTCCCTAGTCGGTCCGTAGTCGGTCCCTAGTCGGTCTCTAGTCGGTCCGTAGTCGGTCCGTAGTCGGTCCGTAGTCGGTCCCTAGTCGGTCTCTAGTCGGTCCGTAGTCGGTCCGTAGTCGGTCCGTAGTCGGTCCCTAGTCGGTCTCTAGTCGGTCCGTAGTCGGTCCCTAGTCGGTCTCTAGTCGGTCCGTAGTCGGTCCGTAGTCGGTCCCTAGTCGGTCTCTAGTCGGTCCGTAGTCGGTCCGTAGTCGGTCCGTAGTCGGTCCCTAGTCGGTCTCTAGTCGGTCCGTAGTCGGTCTGTAGTCGGTCCGTAGTCGGTCCCTAGTCGGTCTCTAGTCGGTCCGTAGTCGGTCCGTAGTCGGTCCCTAGTCGGTCTCTAGTCGGTCCGTAGTCGGTCCGTAGTCGGTCCCTAGTCGGTCTCTAGTCGGTCCGTAGTCGGTCCGTAGTCGGTCCGTAGTCGGTCCGTAGTCAGTCCCAAGTCGGTCCGTAGTTGGTCCCTAGTCGGTCCCTAGTTGCTCCCTAGTCGGTCCCTAGTCGATCCGAAATAAATTCCTCCATTTTTAAATTATTTTTTTTCTAGTGATCAGGATCCGAAGGTCCTGATCATCTTTTGATAAGAAACCACTCTTCCATCTTTTATACCCTTGAGATGGACACTGATGAAATTTGTATGGCGGCCATCTTTTTTCCGCCATTTTGAATATTTTTCCAGCTCACTATCAATTGGAAGACGTTTCGAGTGACATTTGCTCGAGAACCTCCCACCTATCTTCAATACCTTAAGCGTGCCCTTCACCCGACTCCGAGTTCCTCAATCATCAGCTCTATCCATATTTTTTTTCTGAATAAATTTTTTTTTTTTTTGTGAATCCATTTGTGAAAAAAAAATTTCATACAAAATTTTACAGGAGAAAATTTTTGGGGAAAATCTCGTAAACTACCCCGAAGGTGGCAACACTGTTTACATTTATTGATACTGCCGGTTAAGTTACACAGTCGATTCATACATTTCAACTTTCCAAAATGTTGCCAACTGCCTCAAAAACATGTTCAAAATCAATTCCAAAACAAATAAAATACAAAATGGCCGTCAACTCATTTTACAGATTTATTTTAGAAAGTTGAATAATTTTTCCATTAAGTACAGGAGATACCGCTCCTGATGAGGTTTCAAGTTTTCATCTCCCTCGCACACAGGCGAAATGATCACCCCTGAAAAAAGAACGTATCGCGAAAACAACTTTTTCTTTGATAAATTTCAGTGTTGCCTGTCCCGGGCGATAAAAATATCCAAATTTCGTTTGTACAGGTAAAAAATGTAGTTGCTCATACTCGGATTTTGCAAAAAGTTCGTATTTCGATTTTTAATTTTTGGGGTAGATCTTGTAATTTCCCAAAAAATGGGGTAATTTTTTTCACCAATCTATACTTCAAGTCTGTACATACAATAGCTTCATAGAAGTAGAAACGCTCCGATGTTGTCAACTGTGAGTAATTTGAATTTCAAAATTGCGTTTTTTCGTACCTCAAACTAAATGGCCGCCACGACAGCCGCCATCTTGAATATTTAAAAACCACTCCCGATCTGTCAAAATACAGGATAATTGTAGACGGAAACAGGAAAAAAATATTATCCTCAACTAACCCGTTTCTGTGCTGTGGCGCCGCGGTTTGGGGTCGAAAAATCGAAAATTTGAAAGACTACAGCTAAGCCGCCATCTTGTTTTTTAAATTTTTTCTACTTTTTCTATTAATCGTTTCCTAATTTCTTCTAGAATTGCGAGTTGTAACGAAATCGGTAGGAAAACAAAAATGTTACAAAAATCACGTCGGCCGCCATCTTGTTTTTGTTTGAGCAGCCCTTTTCTATCTACAATACCCTTCCCGGGTTCCCCAACCATCTTACTAACCCTCAATCATCATGTCTTCCCATATTTTTCTGTGAGAATTCTCTGAAGAACCGCATCAAAGCAATTCAATATTCACCATACATTTTCTATGAAAAAATGAATTCAGCCATTTTGAATTTTTTTTCCATTTATCAAGTAGACCTTCGGATTTTGATCATCTTTTGCTAAGAAACCACTCTTCCATCTTTTATACCCTCCGAGATGGATACCGATGAAATTTGTATGGCGGCCATCTTTTTTCCGCCATTTTGAATTTTTTTTCAGTTCACTCCCAATTGGACGACGTTTCGAATGACATTTGCTCGAGCACCCCCCACCTATCTTCAATACTTTCAGCGTGCCCTTCACCCGTCTCCGAAACCCTCAATCATCAGCTCTCTCCATATTTTTTTCGAAATAAATTTTTGTCTTCTTTGTGAAACCATAAGTGAAAAAAAAATTTTTCATACAAAATTTTACAGGAGGAAATTTTTGGGGAAATCTCAAAAACTACCCTAAATGTGGCAACACTGTGTACATACTTCGATACTGCCGGTTGAGTTGCACAATCGATTCATACATGTCAACTTTCTAAAATGTTGCCAACTTCCTCAAAAACATGATCAAAATTTTCAAAAACACCCAACAACAATACAAAATGGCCGCTAACTCATTTGACAGATACATTTTAGAAAGTTTTATAATTTTATTATTAACTACAGGATATATTGGTCCTGATGACGTTTAATTGTTCCATCTCGCTCACACCCAGGCGAAATGATTGCCCCTGAAAAAAGACCATGTCGCGAAAATCACTTTTTCTTTGATAAATTCCAGTGTTGCCAGCGCCGGACGACAAAAATACCCAAATGTCATTTGTACAAGAAGAATACGTAGTCGCTCATACTTGGATTTTGCAAAAAGTCCGTATTTCGATTTTTTAATTTTTGGGGTAAATCTTGAAATTTCCCCAAAAGTGGGGTATTTTTTTCATCACCAATTTATACCTCAAGTCTATGCAAACAATCGCTTCATAGAGGTCGAAACACTCCGATGTTGCCAACTGCGAGAAATTTTAATTTTAAAATTGGGTTTTTTCATGCCTCAAACCGAATGGCCACCACGACAGCCGCCATCTTGAATTTTTAAAAACCACTCTCGTTCTGTCAAAATTAAGGGTAATTCTGGGCGGAAACAGTAAAAAATATTATCGTCAATTACCCCGTTTCGGAGCTGTGGTGCCGCGGTTTGGGGTCGAAAAATCAAAAATTTTAAAAATCTAAATCTCGGCCGCCATCTTGTTTTTCCAAATTTTTTAACTTTTTCTAATAATCATTTACTAATTTCTTAAAAACCTGCGAGTTTTAACAAAATCGGTTGGAAAACAAAAAAGTTACAAAAACCACGTCGGCCGCCATCTTGTTTTTTTGAAATGTCATAATTTTTCCCTAGTTTTCTCCCGCATTCGAACACATCTCCCATACATGATTATATCGTTTTCTGTCTCTTTCTAGGAGAACAATTATGTCAATGAGTCAGTCAGTCAGTGAGTCAGTCAGTGGTAATTGAGCTATATATAGTATAACTAGTTGCTCGGTGCGCGAGCTGCTAAAGCAGCTCGCGGGGACGTTTGACATTATATAACATGGGGCTGCACCCTATAATTTCGAAGATATAAGCATTTAAAAATTTGATAACGTGAGCACATAGACATCGCAAAAATAAGAAGTTTGAGTAATAATAACATGGGGTTGCACCCTATAGTTTCGGAGATATAAACTTTTAAAAATTTGATCACGTGAACATCTAGACATCGCGAAAGTAAGTTTGAGTACCAACAACATGGGGCTCGACCCTATAGTTCCGTAGATATAAGCTTTTAAAAATCTGACAACGTAAACACACAGACATCGTGAAAATAAGAATTTTGCGTACCAACAACATGGGGCTGCACCCTATAGTTTTAGAGATATAAGCTTTTAAAAATCTGACCATGTGAGCATATAGACGTCGCGAAAATTTGAGTACCAACAACATGGGGCTGCACCCTATAGTTTCGGAGATATAAGCTTTTAAAAATCTCACCATGTAAGCACACAGACATCGCGAAAATAAGAAGTTTGAGTACCAACTACATGGGGCATCACCATATAGTTTCGGATATAAGCTTTTAAAAATCTGACCACGTGAGCATAAAGACGAAGATAAGAAGTTTGAGTACCAATAACATGGGGCTGCACTCTACCCTTCTGTATCTTTCACTTGTCTCCAAAATCCTCAATCATCAGCTCTCGCAATATTTTTTCTCCGAATGAATTTTTGTCTACTCTGTGAAACCATTTGTAAAAAAAAAAAAAAAATCATATAAAATTTTACAGGAGAAAATTTTTGGGGAAATCTCGAAAAGTCCCCAGTCGGTCCTTAGTCGGTCCCTAGTCGGTCGCTAGTCGGTCCCTAGTCGGTCCGTAGTCGGTCCATAGTCGGTCCGTAGTCGGTCCCTAGTCGGGCCGTAGTCGGTCCATAGTCAGTCCGTAGTTGGTCCCTAGTCGGTCCCTAGTCGGTCCGTAGTCGGTCCCTAGTCAGTCCCTAGTCAGTCCCTAGTCGGTCTCTAGTCGGTCCGTAGTCGGTTCCTAGTCGGTCCCTAGTCGGTCTCTAGTCGGTCCGTAGTCGGTCCCTAGTCGGTCTCTAGTCGGTCCGTAGTCAGTCCGTAGTAAGTCCCTAGTCGATCCCTAGTCGGTCTCTAGTCGGTCCCTAGTCGGTCCCTAGTCGGTCGCTAGTCGGTCCCTAGTCGGTCCGTAGTCGGTCCATAGTCAGTGCGTAGTCAGTCCCTAGTCGGTCCGTAGTCGGTCCCTAGTCGGTCCCTAGTCGGTCCCTAGTCGGTCCGTAGTCAGTCCGTAGTCGGTCCGTAGTCAGTCCGTAGTCGGTCCGTAGTCGGTCCGTAGTCGGTCCGTAGTCGGTACCTAGTCGGTCCTTAGTCGGTCCGTAGTCGGTCCCTAGTCGGTCCATAGTCGGTTCCTAGTCGGTTCCTAGTCGGTCTCTAGTCAGTCCGTAGTCGGTCCCTAGTCGGTCCCTAGTCGGTCCCTAGTCGGTCCGTAGTTAGTCCCTAGTCGGTCCCTAGTCGGTCCCTAGTTGGTCCCTAGTCGGTCCCTAGTCGGTCCATAGTCGGTCCGTAGTCGGTCCCTAGTCGGGCCGTAGTCGGTCCATAGTCAGTCCGTAGTTGGTCCCTAGTCGGTCCCTAGTCGGTCCGTAGTCGGTCCCTAGTCAGTCCCTAGTCAGTCCCTAGTCGGTCTCTAGTCGGTCCGTAGTCGGTTCCTAGTCGGTCCCTAGTCGGTCTCTAGTCGGTCCGTAGTCGGTCCCTAGTCGGTCTCTAGTCGGTCCGTAGTCAGTCCGTAGTCGGTCCCTAGTCGGTCCCTAGTCGGTCCCTAGTCGGTCCCTAGTCGGTCGCTAGTCGGTCCCTAGTCGGTCCGTAGTCGGTCCATAGTCAGTGCGTAGTCGGTCCCTAGTCGGTCCGTAGTCGGTCCCTAGTCTGTCCCTAGTCGGTCCCTAGTCGGTCCGTAGTCAGTCCGTAGTCGGTCCGTAGTCAGTCCGTAGTCGGTCTCTAGTCGGTCCGTAGTCGGTCCCTAGTCGGTCCCTAGTCGGTCCGTAGTTAGTCCCTAGTCGGTCTCTAGTCGGTCCCTAGTTGGTCCCTAGTCGGTCCCTAGTCGGTCCATAGTCGGTCCCTAGTCAGTCTCTAGTCGGTCCCTAGTCAGTCTCTAGTCGGTCCGTAGTCGGTCCGTAGTCGGTCCGTAGTCGGTCCGTAGTCGGTCCGTAGTCGGTCCGTAGTCGGTCCGTAGTCGGTCCGTAGTCGGTCCGTAGTCGGTCCGTAGTCGGTCTCTAGTCGGTCTGTAGTCGGTCCGTAGTCGGTCCCTAGTTGGTCCGTAGTCGATCCATAATAGGTCCGTAGTCGATCCATAATCGGTCCGTAGTCGGTCCCTAGTCGGTCTACCCTAGTCGGTCCGTAGTTGGTCCGTAGTCGGTCTCTAGTCGGTCCGTAGTCGGTCCTTAGTCGGTCCCTAGTCGGTCCATAGTTGGTCCCTAGTCGGTCTCTAGTCGGTCCGTAGTCGCCAGTCGGTCCATAGTCGGTCCGTAGTCGGTCTGTATTCAGTCCGTAGTCGGTCCGTAGACGGTCCGTAGTCGGTCTCTAGTCAGTCCGTAGTCGGTCCCTAGTCGGTCCGAAATAAATTCCTCCATTTTGAATTTTTTTTTTTTCTAGTGTACAGGATCCGAAGGTCCTGATCATCTTTTGATAAGAAACCATCTTTTATACCCTTTGAGATGGACACTGATGAAATTTGAATGGCGGCCATCTTTTTTCCGCCATTTTGAATATTTTTCCAGCTCACTGCCAATTGGAAGCCGTTTCGAGTGACATTTGCTCGAGCACCTCCCACCTATCTTCAATACCTTAAGCGTGCCCTTCACCCGTCTCCGATTTCCTCAATCATCAGCTCTATCCATATTTTTTTTCTGAATAAATTTTTGTCTTTTTTGTGAAACCATTTGTGAAAAAAAAAATTTCATACAAAATTTTACAGGAGAAAATTTTTGGGGAAAATCTCGTAAACTACCCCGAAGGTGGCAACACTGTTTACATTTATCGATACTGCCGGTTAAGTTACACAGTCGATTCATACATTTCGACTTTCCAAAATGTTGCCAACTGCCTCAAAAACATGTTCAAAATCAATTCCAAAACAAATAAAATACAAAATGGCCGTCAACTCATTTTACAGATTTATTTTAGAAAGTTGAATAATTTTTCCATTAAATACAGGAGATACCGCTCCTGATGACGTTTCAAGTTTTCATCTCGCTCGCACACTGGCGAAATGATCACCCCTGAAAAAAGACCGTATCGCGAAAACAACATTTTCTTTGATAAATTTCAGTGTTGCCTGTCCCTGGCGATAAAAATATCCAAATTTCGTTTGTACAGGTAAAAAATGTAGTTGCTCATACTCGGATTTTGCAAAAAGTTCGTATTTCGATTTTTTAATTTTTGGGGTAGATCTTGAAATTTCCCCAAAAATGGGGTATTTTTTTCACCAATCTATACTTCAAGTACTGTACTGTACATACAATAGCTTCATAGAAGTAGAAACGCTCCGATGTTGTCAACTGTAATTTGAATTTTAAAATTGCGTTTTTTCGTACCTCACACTGAATGGCTGCCACGACAGCCGCCATCTTGAATATTTAAAAACCAGTCCCGATCTGTCAAAATACAGGATAATTGTAGACGGAAAACACGAAAAAAATATTATCCTCAACCAACCCGTTTCGGTGCTGTGGCGCCGCGGTTCGGGGTCGAAAAATCGAAAATTTGAAAGACTACAGCTAAGCCGCCATCTTGTTTTTTAAATTTTTTCTACTTTTTCTATTAATCGTTTCCTAATTTCTTCTAGAATTGCGAGTTTGAACGAAATCGGTAGGAAAACAAAAATGTTACAAAAATCACGTAAGCCGCCATCTTGTTTTTTAAATTTTTTCTACTTTTTCTATTAATCGTTTCCTAATTTCTTCTAGAATTGCAAGTTTTAATGAAATCGGTAGGAAAACAAAAAAGTTACAAAAATCAGGTCAGCCGCCATCTTGTTTTTGTTTGAGCAGCCCTTTTCTATCTACAATACACTTCCCGGGTTCCCCAACCATCTTACTAACCCTCAATCATCATGTCTTCCCATATTTTTCTGTGAGAATTCTCTGAAGAACCGCATCAAAGGCAATTCAATATTCACCATACATTTTCTATGAAAAAATGAATTCCGCCATTTTGAATTTTTTTTCCATTCATCAAGTAGACCTTCGGATTTTGATCATCTTTTGCTAAGAAACCACTCTTCCATCTTTTATACCCTCCGAGATGGATACTGATGAAATTTGTATGGCGGCCATCTTTTTTTCGCCATTTTGAATTTTTTTTCAGTTCACTCCCAATTGGACGACGTTTCAAATGACATTTGCTCGAGCACCCCCCACCTATCTTCAATACCTTCAGCGTGCCCTTCACCCGTCTCCGAAACCCTCAATCATCAGCTCTCTCCATATTTTTTTCGGAATAAATTTTTGTCTTCTTTATGAAACCATTAGTGAAAAAAAAATTTTTCATACAAAATTTTTCATGAGGAAATTTTTGGGGAAATCTCAAAAACTACCCTAAATGTGGCAACACTGTGTACATACTTCGATACTGCCGGTTGAGTTACATAATCGATTCATACATGTCAACTTTCTAAAATGTTGCCAACTGCCTCAAAAACATGATCAAAATTTTCAAAAACACCCAACAACAATACAAAATGGCCGCCAACTCATTTTATATAAATAATTCACATAGTTTTATAATTTTTTCAATAAGTACAGTATATACCGCTCCTGATGACGTTTTAACTTTTTATCTCGCTCGCACCCAGGCGAAATGATTGCCCCTGACAAAAGACCATGTCGCGAAAATCACTTTTTCTTTGATAAATTCCAGTGTTGCCAGTCCCCGAGGACAAAAATACTCAAATGTCATTGGTACAAGTAAAACACATGGTTGCTCATACTCGGATTTTGCAAAAAGTCCGTATTTCGATTTTTTAATTTTTGGGGTAAATCTTGAAATTTCCCCAAAAGTTGGGTATTTTTTTTATCGTTAATTTAGGTATACCTCGAGTCAATGCAAACAATCGCTTCATAGAAGTCGAAACGCTCCGATGTTGCCAATTGTGAGAAAATTTAATTTTAAAATTGCGTTTTTTCGTACCTCAAACCGAATGGCCGTCACAACAGCCGCCATCTTGAATTTTTAAAAACCACTCGTGTTCTGTCAAAATTAAGGGTAATTGTGGGCGAATACAGGAAAAAAATATTAACACCAATTACCCCGTTTCGGAGCTGTGGTGCGGCGGTTTGGGGTCGAAAAATCAAAAATTTTAAAAACCTAAATCTCGGCCGCCATTTTGTTTTTCCAATTTTTTCCACTTTTTCTATTAATTGTTTATTAATTTCTTCAATAGTTGTGAGTTGTAACAAAATCGGTTGGAAAATAAAAAAGTTACAAAAATCACAACGGCCGCCATCTTGTTTTTCTGAAATGTCATAATTTTTCCCTACTCGACTCCCGCATCCGAACATATCCCCCATACATTATTGTATCGTTTTCTGTCTCTTTCTAGGAGAACAATTATGTCAATGAGTCAGTCAGTCAGTCAGTCAGTCAGTGGTAATCGAGCTATATATAGTATAATGTTACGGAACTGTTCGTGCGCGAGTCCGACTCGCACTTAACCGCGCTAACCGTGTTTCTTTATTCGTGTAATATTCGATTGTTAAGTGCTAGGGATGTGATAAGGTCGATTATTTTTTTATTTTTAACTCACTGGGGAGTTTTTTTTGTGGGGCCGATTTTGTGAATCCCAAATTTTGATGTAGTAATATCTTTATCTTGTGAACGAAACATGCATGGGCCAGAGTTCATTTGACTCATAATTACGTAACTTAACGTAGATTTTCAGCAAAATTGGTCCAGTAATTTTTTTTTTCAACTGGGAAGCTAGTCGTGTGGACCTACAAGCAGACCACTTTTATTTTAATTATCTTTTCTTCATAGATTTATAGAGAAATATCTTGAAAACTCTAATAAGAAAGTTGGTATCAATCTTAGAATTGTACGAGTATGTTCTAATGATCATCTTGCAACCTATTTATCTTGGTCTAGAAAATATAGGTGAATGTTATCTAGTTTGTTTAACCCACAATTACATCACTGTAGATAAAGTGGACTGATAAAATTCACAGCCAGTTACGAATATCATTCATATGTTACACAATATAAGTATTATCTATGTACAGTGTGTCTTATTTAACATTACGTTTATTAAATCTTTAACCATCAGGATGAAGAATCTTATAAGTAAGAGAACAATATTGGAATATTCCGGTTTTTGCCCAAGCGTAAAAATCGATAAGACTATTTTTTAACCGACTTCCAAAAAGGAGGAGGTTCTCAATTCGTCACGTATGTTTTTTTTTGTATGTATGTACACCGATTACTCCGAGATTTCTGAACCGATTTGCGTGATTTTTTTAAATCGACAGAAGAAGTTCGCGAAATGGTCCCATAAAAAATTTTTGCTTCAACTCCTCAATCATGATGCTGCAGGGGTTTGGGGCAATGTTCATTATGAATTCATATTAACGGTATCAAGCATAGACTGATCATTAAACTCCAGGTCCCAGCTCTTCAGCTCTGATGCTGCAAGGTACTGCCCACCTAAACTATGGGGATTGGGGCAATGTTTATTATGAATTCATATTCTTGGTACCAAGCATAGACTGTCATAGAACTCCGGGTCTTATCTCCTCAGTCTTGATGCTGGAGAGTACTGCCCACATAACTATGGAGATTAGGGAGCAGTCCACTATGAATTCATATTATAGGCGCGAAGTAAATCCTAGTGCTGCAGGATACTGTACTCCTAAGCCGTGGGGATTTAGGAACTGTCGATTATATGAATGGATGTAAAACACTATGTGCCTGTTTCACCACCTTCTGATATGTATTAGATAGCTATCTACAACTTTTGTCTTTGTCACTTGACATAAAGTAAGAAAGTGACAAAACTTACATTTAGGCTATCAAACACTTATCAGAAGGTGGTGAAACAGGCCGAGTGCCTGTTTCACCACCTTCTGATATGTATTAGATAGCTATCTACAACTTTTGTCTTTGTCACGCGACATAAAGTAAGAAAGTGACAAAACATACGTTTAGGCTATCAGACACTTATCAGAAGGTGGTGAAACAGGCCGTAAAAAGCATAAAATAAAAATTCTTTTCAAAAAACCGACTTCAAACGCCACTACAAAGTATAAAAATAATTTTTGTTTGTACACGTATGTAGAAGTTGGGCGAGCGTTGCGCGTCGGTTTCATCGTTTCTTCTAATGCCCGCCCGACCGTTTGAAGTCGGTTTTTTGAAAATAATTTTTATTTACAATATAAATCGACTGTTTAACTGAGAAAGGAGAAGTGGCTCAAATATTCTTACAATAGGTACCTACTACCTACTTACTCTACGATATTGACGGAGATATAGCTTACATCCAGGTTACTTTTCATATCGGAAAATCAAACTGTTCCCAAGTGATTTTCAAAAACGTAAACCCACGCAGATGAAATGCGCGAGCTTCATTAACATAAACACACAATTAATAAAGAATATAATATAATCTCCTTTCGTTTAAGATTTCCCTAAATTATCCCAATTAGTAGAACACACTGTATAGTGACATCCGTGAAAATGAGATTGCCACATATTATGAGAATTCCTTAAATAGTTTTACTTATTGTGCCTACTTGATAACACATTGTGGCTCTGTAAGTACAGATTATAATAGTAAATTCTTACCGAATTCTTACCGATACGCGTTCGTACATGAAGCGTGACTCATAGTCATGTATGACGTCACTTTTACCATCCTAGGCCCCAATCCCAAACATCCGTGAAGAAGTTTCCCTTCAAGAGATACCAAGTCACATTAATGTCTGACGCATCGCCGTTTTTCCCATACTAATTACTATTAAACTAATTACATAACAAGTAGCTATTCACGTGGTACTAAGATATGAATAAACCATGAATATTGAATATAGTAAATACAGTATATTGGATAATAGTCGATTGTATAATATACCTACTTATTTAATGGTCATTCATCACGTGTAAATAATGATCGTTCTATAAGAACTTACTTTAACTTTCTCAATTAGTGACTTATAAAAAGTAAAAGACACTGACTTTAATTATCTTCGCATCAGGTGACCCAAGAGCTGGCGCTTATTTAACCCAACGCGCAAAGGATAACCCACATTAGAGCAGAGTGGTGGGTCTAAGCTCTAAATCCCTCTCTCCTATGAGAGAGGAGGCCTGTGCCCAGCAGTGGGACGTTAAAAGGCTGTAGTGGTGGTGGTGGCTGACAAAGGCTATTGGCTTAGCCTGGCAATTTGAGAGGCAATAGGCAGCGTCTTGGGCATCATGCCCATCAGTAACTGCTACTTGGACGGTGTACCTATTTGGATTTTTTATGTTATTTTTTTTAGTGCCTACTATTTTTGGTTTGGTTAAGAAACAATAGTGTCTAATCCAGGACTGCACAGGACATTGTTATAGTAAGCAAGGGCTTTAGAACTATATTAATTTAACGCAAACGATTCTAAGTTACAAAACGCCACATAGTCAAACGCCACATCTTTGTTTCTTATCATTATTGCTTTGTATTTCAATGTAATTTTCTTTATTGTTCCTAATAAGAAGTATATTTACTGGCATGACTACGTGTTCTGATAGGCAGTCGACCAGTTTTTACTCTATTAAATAGTTATACTATTATTAGAGTAAAAAGTATTTTTTTTTTTATTTTTTTTTTATTCAACTACAAGTTAGCCCTTGACTGCAATCTCACCTGATGGTAAGTGATGATGCAGTCTAAGATGGAAGCGGGCTAACTTGGAAGAGGTATGCATACCCCTGATCGGTTTCTACACGGCATCGTACCGGAACGCTTAATCCCATGGCGGCACGGCTTTGCCGGTAGGGTGGTAACCAGCCATGGCTTAAGCCTCCCACCAGACCAGAGTGACCAGACCAGAGACAATTTAGAAATTATAAAATTTCAAATCGCCCCTGCCGGGAATCGAACCCAGGACCTCCCACTTATAAGACCACAGCGCTCACCACTGCGCCAGGGAGGTCGTCATCTCATAGGTCATCATCATATAAATTAAAAATTTAAAAAGCCCCCGACATTCGCCATTTTGTGGCGGCGGCCATATTGGATTTGCATGGTACTATTCTACTAGTCAAGCCCTTTCATTTGATACCCATATTAATGTATGAGTTGTGAAAAAATATGTAATCCGCCATACTGTAGCGGTGGCCATCTTGGATCGATTTTCATCAAACATAGCTAACTACACTCTCGACTAATTCACCTTTCAAACGAAAAAACCGTATTCAAATCGGTTCACCCGTTGAGCGCTATAGGGGAACAGACAGACACACACACACACACACACACACAAACACGTCAAACTTATAACACTCCGTCGTTTTTGCGTCGGGGGTTAAAAACGAACAATTTTCTGGGATTCTCGGGACTATCGACAATCGATAATATATTTACATCACTATCGTTACATAAGGCGCTTGAAAAAGCACCGCTCACGTGTCCCCCCCGCCACGTGACAGGCGCCGGTCACGTTGCCGTTTCTCAATCCTCCACTGTACGGTGGACGAACTTTCAGGAACTTTTCAACTTATGTTTCTTCAGCACTTTATCTGGGCGGAATAAAGGCTATTTTTGTTTGTAGAGTTTGTATGTATGTATTGTTGGTATTATGTTGGTAAGGACTAAGGAGCTATGATATTCCGGTAGTTAGAGCTAAGAGTTTAATGTTAGGATGATTCAGAATAGTTATAGATGTGGTAAAGAAGCGCGAGCTTGTAGAGCTGTAGATGTCTTCTGAAACATCTGTGTGCGTTATTGTAAAAACAGTCGTATTTTTATAGTGCTACAGTTAATTTTACGTTGCTGTGGATAAAGTCTCTAGGACTTGGGAGATGCATTGATATGATTTATGCGTGAGTGAGTTCCAATATTCAAATCAGTAGCAAATACATTTTCTTTCATATTCAGAATTCTGTGGTTAATTCTATTGTCTGTGGACTATGGAGTTAATATGATGTCTTGGTTGAACCATTGAACGAAGTATGGATTTTTACTGATTCTATATTGGTCCTGATATATATGAATTTCTGTTATCATAATATTTATTTATCATATTTATCATAATTCTGTGGTTAGGACGCTTTCTATTGATGGTCAACTCAATTGTCTATGTAATTCTAATGTCCTGGTTGAATCTTCAAGGGTGTGGATCTTACTGAGGCTTTCTTAAAAATATCTATTTAAGAATCTTTCACTGTACGGTGGACCAAATTTTAGGAACTTTCGAACTTTTTTATTTTAAGCACTTTACGTGGGCGGTATAAAGGCTATTTTTATAAAATAACTTTCTTGTAGATTGTTCTAGAGTTGTTGATACATACTATAATTGTGGTCTAGAGGTTGGCATGGTCGACTGCGGATCACGAGGTCCTGGGTTCGATTCCTTCGAGGTCGGGCCAAGAAATTATGAGGTATTGGGTTTTCCTGTCTAGAAATTCTCAGTGCCAGCCCGGTGTTAGAAACACTCCCGTGCATCGGAGAGCACGTGTTTTTACCATCACTACATAGTATAAAACAAAGTCGCTTTCTCTGTCCCTATGCCCCTATGTCCCTATGTATGCTTAAATCTTTAAAACTACGCAACGGATTTTGATGCGGTTTTTTTTAATAGATAGAGTGATTCAAGAGGAAGGTTTGTAAGTAGAAAAATTGGACCCGGTAGGTGGCGCTAATAGCGGGCAGGACGAAGTCTGCCGGGTCCGCTAGTAAAATAATGTAATAGATTAAAGTACCGTAAACCCGGGTAACTTGGCCCGAATTTCTTAAGTTTTTTGGTTCAATGTCGAATATTTAAAAAACTATTATTAGTTTTACTTTGTTTGTGAACTACACTACTGTTAAATGTACTCTTCTTTTCATATAATTAAAATCTATAACAATCAAATGGAAATGTATATGATAAAAAGCTAAATTTAGAGAGCGGGCCAAAAATTGATCACATTTTACAACTTTGCCCATTTTGGGAAAACTTATATAACTCCAGTATTTTTAACCGTAAGATCATGAAACTTAGGGTTACTTTAGAAAAATAGTTTATGTATCATAGGATCTTATTACTAAACATTTAAATGTTCATATTAGCTGCCAAAATTGAGTGGGCAAAGTTGCTAAAATTTTTTTGTAACTTTTCATACTAATAAAATGATAAGCTAGGGTTGTCATTTTTTATTCTTAACCAGGTTTAAGGTAAGGTACGTAAGTTATTATAATTTCAAACCAAAAATATTAAAACAAATATGAAATGAAGCTTATAAAAATCTTTAATTTACTTATAAGAAATTTAATAAGTATATTTTAACTTAATACAAATAAAACATTCTAGTAAGGAATCATCAAAAAATTAAATCAAATATATTCAGTCAGTTTGTTAAAATCACAAAAATTATTATTATTAAGGTAGGTAGGTATTAAGGAATAATGAGAAAAAACCTATGACTTTGAAATATTTACGAGATAATTTTCAAAGTACCGCTTTTCTAACAAAAAAAAGAATGAATGAAATCGGACTACGCGTTAATGAATTACAGCTAAATACACGTTTAGACTTTCATTCCCTCTTCCAAGGAAACCTTGCTGAATTTCGGAATAAAAAGTATCCTATGTCCTTCCCATTTTGGAGTGTAAACTCAAATCGTGCCAAGTTTCATTCGAATCCATTCAGTAGTTTTAACGTGATGCTCGGCCAACTGACAGACAAAAATAAAAATATATGTATATTTTTGGCTTCAGTATCAATTATAGTGCCCTCAAAAAAAAAAAATTCAAAATATCTTCAATGTACAGAATTGAATCTGTTACAGTTTTATCATATTGTAGAAATAAAAACTTTCTCATAACAACAGAGATAGTTCCAAAATGAACTGTGATAAACAAAACGTAAACGAAAGTAACTGTTAATGTCAATTTAAATTTACTGTACAGGTGACAACCCTAAGGGCTATATTTTGGTGGGCAAAGTTATAAAATGTGCGTCCGAAACAGCAATATAACATTGCCCACCAACATATTTCTGAAACTGAGAAAGCTTCCGCGCTGATTATTCGATCTATATCGTTTATTTGATATCAAATAAAATTACTTACCTGTTGCAATTACCAAGCGAGTTACAACAAAAGTTTTTTACATTATTTTTGGCCCGCTTTTTATACCATCAACTTTGACTGGTGCTCACTGCTAACTGAAGTGAAATTGGTAACAGTTGCTTATGCAGTTTTGCCAGAAATATACTCAATTTTGTACCACAGATTAAATAATAAACGTAAGTAAAATATCTTTCCAGATTATTCAACATTTGTAAAAAGTACTGCGTCGGGCAAAGTTAGGTTAGTTGGGCGAAGTTACCCGGTTTTACGGTAATCACTAATCTGCAAGCAAGCAATGCGCCAGGCAGGTCGTCAAAACTCTCCATCCAGATCGTGATACAAACACATTTTGCATGAATTACTTGTCATTACATATTATTAAAATAGAAAGTCCCCCGCCATGTCTGTCTGTCTGTTCGCGATAAACTCAAAAACTACTGAACGGATTTTCATGCGGTTTTCACCAATAGTAGATTCAATTGACGATTCAAAAGTACTTGTAAAAGTTTATTTGAATAAAAAACTTTTCTATTCTATTCTATAGATAGTGATTCATGAGGAAGGTTTAAATGTATAATTTGTTAAGGTTTTATGTAAATTGCTTGAAATATGACAATAATGTTATATTTATAACAAAACAATTTATAGTGGGATAGTAGCGGGTAATTATTACACATCAATGATGTTTATATTAAATTGTTGTACGCATGCGAAGCCGGGGCGGGTCGCTAGTAGGTACGTGTATAAGTAAAACGCAACACCCAGTAATTGGCAATTACATGCTAACCAGATTACAACGTCAGTCCCAGCGAGCACGAGACCTCGTCGGTCACGTTTTGTTCTAGGCACTAGGGCATGTACCTACTTACTCTTTTCTTCTAGTCACGCGTACCGTCTATTACCTACAATAATAATAACGTTATTGTCATCTGTATTACATTGCATCACACTCTACATTGGAGCAGGGTGGCGGGTCTAAGCTCTAAAACCATCTCTCAGATAAGAGAGATCCTGTGTCCAGCTGTGGGACGTTAAAGGGCTGTAGTGGCAGTAGTTGTGATAGCCTAGTGGTTAGGACGACCGACTTCTCATCGGAGGTCGTGGGTTCGATCCCGGGGCACGCACCTCTAACTTTTCGGAGTTATGTGCGTTTTAAGTAATTAAATATCACTTGCTTTAACGGTGAAGGAAAACATCGTGAGGAAACCTGCATGCCTGAGAGTTCTCCATAACGTTCTCAAAGGTGTGTGAAGTCTGCCAATCCGCTTGGCCAGCGTGGTAGACTATGGCCAAAACCCTTCTCACTCTGAGAGGAGACCCGCGTGCTCTGTAGTGAGCCGGTAATGGGTTGATCGTGAGTGGCAGTAGTGGACCAATTTCATTTATTTTATTTATTAACAAGGCGATGTCCGCGACTTCGTCCGCGCAGATTTTCGATCGGGGATGAAAAAAGCCTCCGTGCGTCTTCGTCTAAACCTGCGGGGCTATTCTGTAACTTAGTTACTAACTGAAAATAGTTGCCAACGAATTAGTTTGATATACATTGCTGCTTTACTGTGGGAAATATAAAGTGTTTTCATAATTTCACACAGTAAAGCAGCAATGTATATCGAACTAATTCGTTGGCAACCATTTTCAGTTGGTAACTAAGTTACAGAATAGCCCACCTGATTAGTCCAGATGCTACGTAGACTAGAGACCTGTTGAGTTGGACCATGGAGTAGGTACTTAACAGACATCATGCTTCCAAATGCTTACAAAAATTAGTAAGTAAAGCCTAATGAGTCTTTCTGAAACTGGATAGACTGGCGTCGGCGTTTTTAATTAAAATAATGAATTTTCTTAATAGAAAAGTCAGTAACTTTTTTTTTCGTCCGACCTGAGACTCGAAACTATAGGGGCTAGGATCTTATGATCCGAAGCCTAACAAGCTAGCCAATAGAGTCTAGACCAACGAGGTAGGACATTATAACCATTGTTCCATTGGGCTAGGTCGTGTATGGATAGCATAGCGTCAGAAAATGGCTTCCATAATATTGTGTTAAGCTTATACTGAGTGTTCTGAGCCATAGTTGAACTTCTGTTTAATTAAATAATAACATGGATACTGCGTAATATGTTTTTCTATAAATATCTATAATATTGATTTTGCGAAATACGCAATTAAAAACATTCTGCGAAGTGTTATATAACTGTTTGATAGTTAAGTGACGCTAATTAGGTTTTAACTACACAGTTTATAAATCTCCTATAAGTAACCCACATCTTGCGAAGAAAGTATACAACTGTGCACAGGTATAGTATTAATATAAAACGAGTGATAATCTTAAAAGATTGAAAGTTAAACTGACTTCACCACACACATAACAGTCCATATCTTGAAAACTATACAACCGATTTTGATAAAACTTACACTGTTCCCTAAGTTGAAGTCTAAACATACACCTATGAAATTTTCTATATTTGTTTGGAAGCCCATTATAATATTATGTGAATATTTTGCTGTTACAAATAAATTACATACTAACGCATTAACGATAACATTGCATATTGTCGAACTGATAACCTCCTTTTTTGAATTCGGTTTAATAATAAATTACGCAAACCGGTCCAGAAAGGTTTTTATCATAATTATGATCCGTCTCACAATTCTCAATCATATTCCACCTTCGTTACAATAATACAGACTTATCACAGTGATTTGTCGATAAAATTCCCATCTTATCACCGTGTACGCGTGACATAACATACTGAATTACATCCATACTATCACGTACTTACGTAATATATTTTGTTCTCAGTAATGATAAATAAATGCTCTGATATAATAAATGATAATTTTTTAATTATCGATTTGAGTTGGCGTTAATTTTTTGGATTTCCATGACGTAGGTACTATAGGAGACTTAAGTTAATCGGCAATTTAAATATTATATCGCAGAAAATACTTAAAAAATGTATAAAATAAAATTTAAAATTTAAAAAAATCTAAATAAAAATAAAAATAATTTTAAATAAAAACTGAACCCAGACATACCTAATTCATTGAATTATTAACCAACTGAGAGTATTTAGTTTAAATCTATTATTAGGTACCCTAGTTCTTTACGTAACCAATAAAGACCGAGTCTGCTGTTGACAAGGCTTAGCGCCTGTTTCACCACCCTCTGATAAGTGTCGGATAGCCTTAAAGTAAATCTTGTCACTTCTTACTTTACGTCAAGGTTATTTTTATGGTCTTACTTTTATGACAATGACAAAAGTTGTAAAATCAGAAGGTGGTTAAATAGGCCTTTAATCGTTTTTAGTCCATGTTAGATCGTCGTCGATTTCAGAAATACTCCCAGTTTACTTACATCTTTGTAAACATTTGGCATAAACATTTGGCACCACGATGTCTGTTCCTCCATGGTAACTTTATCTAAACATGTTTATTGCTCATTTAACTCAAGCTGATTCCTATGGTCCATCATTACAGTCGGAATGGAATGCTATTACAGAAAAGTCATTATTGCTTAACCAGCTTAATTTTTCGAAATACCTACCTACGCTATCGCAACTGGGCCATAATATTACTCCCAAGGTCGAGCAATAGTGGATCAAACGTTGGAAAAGAGGCAAAATATAACACATTTCACAATACTGTATATCCGCCCAACAAATACACCTAAAGTGTTCTTAATATTATTTGTAATCAAAGATATATAGGGATACCAAATCCAGAAATTTCCGAGGACACAAGTTCTTGACTAAATCTACACATGCTCTTAAATAAACTAAATTGACATGACAGCTTCAAATGTAATGTTATCCTTTTCCTGAGGGAACATTATTCCTGAATTATCCCTACTATAATAATTACTAATTGCTACGCAAAACGCACACGCATACGAGTATCTATGCATATATATACCCACTCCTCTAGGCTCTACCTGCCTGTGAAAGTCTCGTTAAAATCGGTTGAACCGTTCCAAATATTAGTCATTAGGTGCAAACAGAATATAATAAGATTGTACGAATGATACCATAACTGAAACTATATTATAGTCTATCCGTTTGTATCTTCTTAAAAAAAACGTATGTTTGTATAGTATTATAATAGTATGTTTCAACTATGGTATCATTTGTACAATCTTATTATGAACTTAATAAGAGGCAGTTATTTAGAAACCATAGACACACACTTAATGTACTTACTTGTGAGATTATACAGATGGGACAGTCCCGTAAATGTCCAGATAAGTGTACACCCTACTTAAACGTGACAATTCCCTCCATTCGACTGACCTAATTAAAGGGATAGATAGCTCACGTGCATCAATTTCCCTTTCCTGGAAATTGATTTGTTAGGCAACGTAGCGTTGAAAATGAAAAAATTACGCAACTGCAGATTAGGTCCCGTTTAACTGAGACAAGCCCTGCTATGCGATTCCCTAAGGAAAAATAAAACCTCAGTTGCGCATCGCCTGTTTGGTTATATAAACAAGTATAAATTAAAAATTTAAAAAACCCCCGACATTCGCCATTTTGTGGCGGCGGCCATCTTGGATTTACATAGTGCTATTTTACTAGTCAAGCCCTTTCATTTGATGCCCATATTAAGGCAGTTGTGAAAAAATATGTAATCCACCATTTTGCAATCACCATTTTTAAATCACCTTTCAAACAAAAAAAACCGCATTCAAATCGGTCCACCCGTTTGAGCGCCGCAGGGGAACAGACACACACACACACACACTCACACACACACACAGACACGTCAAACTTATAACACCCCGTCGTTTTTGCGTCGGGGGTTGAAAATAGTATTAAAACAAAATAATAATTTTACACAATAAGGTATCGAATTTATTATTGCTTAAAGAAAGCAAAGAGAAAAAGAATAATTATGATTAAATAATTCACTACCTACTCATTAAATCCGCCTCATTTAGGTATGATACTTGATATTTTCGTAAAAACCAGATTTCCGCGTAAATTCGAAACTCAAAGTCAAGGCCGCCCAAATATGTACATTACGTATTAACGACGATTATACCAAAACCGATGTATACGAAAACGTGACTCCTACACGTGATAATATAGACAGCCACCAGCGGTGATAGGGTTACCATACCTGCGGGCGTCGCTGGGATACCCTCAAGTTTCTTGTTTTTGCCACGAGGGTAGTTAGTGTACATAGTTACCACGAGTAGTGGTTTCCTCATAAAAACTACTCATACGATTTCATAAATCAGGTATCGTTGGATTTTCCTTAGCAGTCCGGAGGTTATGACAAATTCAATATGGTGGATTTAACCAATTAGAATGTCACTTGCTTTAGCAGTGAGAAAAACATTGTCAGGAAACCTGCACGCCTGAGAGTTCTCCATAATGTTCTCAAACGCGTGTGAAGTGTATGAATCTGCACTCAGCCAGCGTGATGGACTGGACTGTCCCATCGGACCATGAAAATGAGGGAATTGAGAATTAACCTGTGTTTGTGCACACATTTTTACGCCGTAGGTAATATTTTCTGTAGTTGACTACTCTCCATTACGATTGGCTGCCGTGGCCGAAATTCGGTAGAAGAACATTTGATTGCTATTGTCATTATTTTTGTAGATGACAAATAAAGCGGAAATAGAACATAGACGGTCCTTTTGGAGATGGAAGAATTTATTTAGTCGAAAATGTGATTTAAAAACAGATAAATTACGTGCAGTTTTAATTGTTTCCATTATTTTGCCAGATACCATATTGTCGCATCAGCGTGCAGCAAGAAATGGACGTGTATCAGTTGAGATGATAATAATGATGATTAATGACTTAATACAAGTATTTTTACACATTGTTTTTTTAAGAATATTAGCCATACTGAACATGACTAGTATTCCACTTTCCCCTCCAACTAAGCTTGTATTAGGACTTAGGAGTAGGTAGGACAATAATGTAACGGGTGGAGTTTGAACCGTCGACCTTTCGGTTCTCAGTCCACGCCAGACGACCGTTACGCTATTGAGGCTTATTTTGTTTAAAATTGTGATATAGATAAATACGGATATTTTTTTTTTCTCCAAGCAGGACTGTCCACAAAACACCGATCGCAAGGTAAACCCTACTTGACATTGGGTTATGTAACAGTTGGCCATATTTTTTCTGTGCGAAATAATAATGAAAACTTGTTTCGATATGGGCCAATTTATAAAACACCTATTAAACCTGTTTTAAATGCTACTTAAACAAACAGATTAATAGAATCATAATAGGTTTTTTGTTACGAATTTATTAGATGACTGACGCCTAACATTACAGGTACGTCCGAAGGTTTTCGAAAATCTCATGGGAACTCCTTTGATTTTCTGCGTAGCATAATAAGTAAGTAACCGAGATTACATTGCTCTTATGTAATCAGTTCAGTAGTATATATTATTAGCCCGAACAAATAGACAGACAGACAAAAGATGTTGTAATTCGGATATTTATTTCTATAGATCTGGATTCGTAACAAAAATAAATTTAATTTAACAAGAATATCGCCTATCGTCTAAACTTTATGGAGCATTGACTGTGTCTACTCTCCTGATCTGGGAATTTATAGTTTCTAAATTAGCACAGATCAGATCTGGTGGGAGGCTGCAGGTGTCGCTAGTTAATCATGCTGCCCCCGCCAAGAGATCATAAGATCATTCCGGTAAAATGTACGGTTCTCTATTCCCTCACTCGCACAGTCAAGCGTTGGGAATTCTCGTAACTAATTATCACTATTACCTCACTCCTTTGTCTTTGTACTATTCGAAGTCAAAATCAAAGTTAATTTGACTTTGACTTCCACAGTCTTGTGGGACGGCAATCCGGCGCTACCGGAAAGACTGAAAAAGAAACACTACCGGCCTATGACCGACAGCTTTACATCCATACATTCTCTCCTTGGCAGGGTTTAACGGCGTTGCGCAGACAGCAACTTTTGTTGAAGTTGCTATGTCTGCTATCAACTGTCAACTATCAACTATAATTATCAGTTTCCATCACGGTTGCTAATACAGCAACCAAACTAAAATTGCTATGTCTGCGCAGATGCGCAATTACATTTAAAACGTCATAAAGAGCTAGTTGCGAGTTGCCAGTCGCCACAACTTGGATAACAAAGTGGTAGCAAAGTGTTGGATAGCAAGTGTCTCCGCAGTTGACTTTCAAACTCCGGGCCGCTACTGAGAATTGCTCGTCAGAGGAAACCTAAAAACTTTATTTTTCACGTTTAGATGGTTATGTAAGTAAACAAATTTCAAAGCTGATTTATATAAAGGCGGCTCACCGAAATAGACTTCGGGGCGTTACGTGGGTGCGCTCGATATAGTCGCGTTGTATTACATAGTAAACAAACTTATAGCCAAAACTCTAAACGTATTGTGTAACGGTAGCGACCCGCGAATTTGCCTGTTCCGTCGTAACATTGATAAGCGTCCACCGCTGGACACAGGTCACTTGAAGGGACTTCCACACGGCGCGGTCTTGTGCCGTTTGCATCCAGCAGCTCCTTACGACTCGTCTGAAATAGTCTGTCCACGTAGTAGGAGGGAAACAATCATCACAAACCAGATACTTCAGACAAGTTACTGAAAAGGACAATGCTATACGTAAATCGAGCGGGACCTCAACAAATCCTACTATCTATCTATAATAATATAAAGTAGCTTGTCCTGACTGACTGACAATCAACGCACAGCCTAAACTACTGAAGCTAGAAACTTGAAATTTTCACAGTAGCTTCCTTTTGTGACGTAGACGCACACTAAGAAAGGATTATTGCGAATTCCACCCCTAAGGGGGTTAAATAGGGGATGAAAGTTTGTATGAAAGTCCGTCATTTTTCAAGTTATATCCATGAAAATTGGTACTTAGGTTCTCGGTTAAAAATAAAGAGTTAAAAGTTTAAGGAATTTTGGAAAAAGTACCCCCAAGTGGGTTAAATGGGGGATGAAAGTTTGTATGAAAGTCCGTCATTTTTAAAGTTATGTCAATAAAAATCGGTATTTGTACTGTCGGTTAAAAATAAAGAATTACGTGTTTCAGGAATTTTGGAAATTCCACCCCCAAGTGAAATTTATAAGAATCCAAGCGAACGAAGTCGCTGGCATCAGCTAGTAATATTATAAATGTCAAAATGTGGATGTTCGGATGTTTCTTACTCAATCACGCAAAAACTACTGGATGGATTTGGTTGTTTGGAATGATGAAATAGATTATACCCTGAATACGCCACTTTTACTGCTACTAGGCTACTTTTTATCCCGGAAAATCAATGAGTTACCACGGGATTTTTAAGAAACCTATATCCACGCGGACGAAGTCGCGGGCATCAGCTAGTCCTATTTGTGGGATCTTCCAAAGCTCCGTTTGCCGTTAGTTCGAGCTATGTGCTAACCCAATACTAATTTTGCCCCAATGAACTATATGTTGGTAACGTTGGTTCTCCTACGGATCTTCTCATTTCAGATTTGATTTCACAGATCTTGAACCTTGATCCGGGAATTGAATAAAAAATACAGCTAATATTGCGCAATGTTAGTTTAAGAACAATATTGCGATGGAAATGTAGATATTCCTAGAAACTTCCGAAATGGGTAATAACATAAAAATAACATGGCAGCTTGCCCAATGTTGGCACTTTCGCTTTACACTTTGATCCCACACGCATGGGCAAAATAAGCCGATAAACAATAACACGAGGTGTGTTGTTGTTTATCGGTGTCTTGCCAACAGCCAATATTGGACAAATGTATTGGACAAAATTGGACAATTGACAACAAGCCACGCAACAGTTCGGAACGCAGTAAAATTGTGTTTGTTGGCAGTAAAGGAGAAAATAGTTTCCACGAAACATTGTAAGTCATTGGTACCTATACCTACCTACATACGTGGAAACCCGCAGTTTGCTCCGCGTGACTCCGCGGTATTTCGCTACAGGTTGTATTACCCATTTACTCCTAATTGTTACATAGTGATGATGCATCATTTTCACACGCTTTTATTAGTTTCACCAGTAAATACCTAAAGCCCAAATTAGACGGTTAATTTTTCGTGATTTTGCTTTCATTTTCGAGGCTTTATCGAGGAGTCATCGAAAATAAACCGTCTAAACACCAACGGTTTATCCTTCACAAATATCGTATCATGCATCGTTCATCGGAAAAATTAACGATGAACGGGGCACCGCGTCTAATTTGGAATCCTGGAAGTCGAATTTAGTCAACGTCTAATTTTCATATCGTTTTGAAACTTGCGCTCATGGATGTTATAGGGACGACAATACAATAATTTGGTACCTACTGATGAACTGAAGATGGAACCAAGAGATGGATAGTGGAAGAGTTCCACTGGTTACTAGTGGTTACTAGTAAACCCCTCGAGTTTGGGCTCATTCGGTTTGTTTTGATTAGTCCCATTTACTTACATTATAGGTGGTAACTATCCACGGTTAAAGCTTCCCAGATTATGTCTCTGCTGGAAACCGAACCTGGGCATTTACACAGCGCTCGGGGAGGTCGTCAAAAAACTATATAACTACGGAACTATTAATACCTAGTATATTATTCGATCGATCATTTTTTTAACCCCGACGCAAAAGGATATAAGTTTGAGTATATTATGTGTGTGTGTGTGTGTGTGTGTGTGTGTGTGTGTGTGTGTGTGTGTGTGTATGTGTGTGTGTGTGTGTGTGTGTGTGTGTGTGTGTCACAGCAGGAGGATGGTGGGATGTCAGGTTTTCCCACAGGTCGGGGGCTATGTACTTAAATTTTTAATATTATACAGTTATAGTTATAATGGTCAATGGATATCACTCACGACAGATCAAATACTAAAATGAGACTTTATTTATCCTTTATCCTCTAATCTTGGCGTCTAATAATAATTAATTAATGGCCGCGTCCAAGTCAATGCTATAGAGGCGCGCGATGCGCAACGTGCATTTACCACGTGTGTGCGCGTGCTGCGCCAACACATTTGTGTATTTGTGTATGACTTGTGTATTTGTGATACGATGGTGTTGCGTAACGTAGTACTCATTACAATATGACTAATGGTTACCCAAATGTTTACATAATGGCGATCTAATGTTTTGACGACCTACCTGGCGCAGTGGGTAGCGCCGAGCGCGTGTATCTGACAGTAACCATTTTTTAACCCCCGATGCAAAAACGACGGGGTGCTATGAGTTTGACGTGTCTGTGTGTGTGTGTGTGTGTCTGTTCCCCTGTAGCGCTCAAACGGGTGGACCGATTTGAATGCGGTTTTTTTTGTTTGAAAGGTGAATTAGTCGAGAGTGTTGTAAGCTATGTTTGATGAAAATCGATCCAATATGGCCGCCGCTACAAAATGGCGGATTACATATTTTTTCACAACTCCCTTAATATGGGTATCAAATAAAAGGGCTTGACTAGTAGAATAGCACTATGCGAATCCAAGATGGCCGCCGCCACAAAATGGCTAATGTCGGGGGTTTTTAAATTTTCAATTTATACATACTTGTATCTTAAAAATATCTATTAATTACTAGCGACCCGCCCTGACTTTGCACGGATAATAGAGCATATTATTTCTACATGTTTTTTCTGTCGTAGGGTCTGTATAGATCACCATACATTGTTTTGTTATATCTCAAAGGGCAGCGTGTTCGATGAAAGCTCATATTAAGTTACGGGTAAGGTTGGAAGTTGGAATAAACTTAGGTTTACCCGGGTTTACTTAGTATTACCCAAGGCTTTTGGGTAAAGTCCAAATAATAATGAAAATAAGTTTTAATTCGGGATTTACCCACTCATTTACTAACTCTACCTAGGTGAATCCATAAGCTTGACTTTTACCGATATTTAAAAAAAATATCGTCATAGTTTAACCAATTTACACAAAACCAAATGCGGTTTTTACAAATAGACAGTGATTCATGAGGAAGATTCAGGTGTTTTATTTGTTAAGGTTTTGTGTAAATTGGTTGAAATATGACGATAATTGTTGAAAATGTCAGAAAAAGTCAAGACGCCTGGGAGCTTTCATCAAAAACGCTGCCTAATCCCTTGAGATATATTTAACAAAACAAAATGTATGGTGGTATAATAGTGGGTAATTAATACCCGTGCGAAGCCGGGTCCGGTCACTAGTTGAACTATAATTAACAATTGCAATAAAACTATTAATAGATAGTTAGCAATTACATTACAGATAGGAAACTACTCAGCTACTAGGTATTATTATGCAAGCGAGCGCGGAGGCGACCTTGCTGAGGTCGTACGTATTCTGCTGTTTTCCTTCTACATTATATTTACTGTCACCATTGGGAAGTTACGAGTGTGTCCTCGCCTTGATAAGGGTTTTGTTTACTCAAGATAGTAATTATTGTATTACTGCAGCATAATTACTTATTGCTTTCTTTACATTGTTATAAAATAGTAAACTTCTGACGCGAACTTACTTATGATTTAAAGGCTCCCCCACACAGGCGCGTTATTATAGGTCGATAGTATCGGACGACGATAGTATCGCAGGAGTTCCTACTTCCATTGCGGCGTTATTATCGCAGCAGTGTGTAACTACATGACCATCCTAATACAAAATGTACTGGAAACAGATATCGCAATAATGTATGCGATATTATCGACCTATAATAACGCGCCTGTGTGGGGGAGCCTTAAGGCTTATTTCGTGGTGACTGCAGTGCTGCGAAGGGTGAAGTTTCAGCTGTCACGGGCAGTATCGATTTTCGCTTTTGACGTGTAATAACGTCTTATAAATCGATGAGCCGGCTACACGCACGAAAAAGCATGACTCATTGTCACGAACCGCGTGCAAGCGAGAGCGCGGAACGAGCGATAGAGAAGGCACGATCGGCCGCGTTCGGCTTGTGACGCAACTATCTCTCTTCGTTTTCTTATATGACGTTATCATTATCACGTAAAATTATCGTCCGTAAACCTACTTTACAGACAACGAATTTAAACAAGACATAGACCGATAGATTTTTGTCTTTCGAACATTTGAAATGCACCCACATATGTACTTCACGACCTAATCCTCAAAATAGGAAATAGATAAAATGTTTAGTATTCACAAGAGAAGTAGGAAACCGACGGAGGGCGCGCGGACCTTGGCGCGCGAGGCGAACGATGATAGCGTGGATTAGGTACATGATTTGACTTTGTGTCGTAGTAATTATACTATTTCACGACATTTTATTTTATATTATTAAAATGAGGTATTGGGTTTTTCTGTCAAGAAATTCTCAGTGCCAGCCCGGAGTTGGAAGTTGGCGGTGTTAGATACACCCCCGTGCCTCGGAGAGCACGTAAAGCCGTCGGTCCTGCGCCGAATCTCTCTCCGGTCGTGTCGCATTGGCGTCCCATCGGACTATGAGAGTGAGGGAATAGAGAGTGCACCTGTGTATGCGCACACACTTGTGCACTATAATATCTCCTGCGCAGATGGCTAGTCTCTGCCTCGGTTGAGATTGGCCGCCGTGGCCGAAATTCGGTCAGGAGGACATTATTATTATTATTATTATTTCACGACAATTAATTTACTCAGTGGTGTTCTACCTCAATAAAGTCTTTGGTGTTTATTACACGCCAGTATGTGCTGTGAGTTGTGACTCTGAAACTAGCAATATTTTAGGAAAAACTGGCCAAGTGCGAGTCGGGCCTCGCTCTTTTAGGGTTCCGTACATAATAATTATGAACAGCATAATATTTTGGGCGTAAGAAATATTTCATTTCCGAGCTAGACATTGCAACAAACCGTGAAAGAAAAATCCAAAAAATGTTCGTTTGATTTGGTCACAGATTAAAAACTACTTACTTACTAATGAATCGTTGATTTTAGTATTTGTTGTTTAAATACAGTAAGTAAAGTCCATTCGGTAACATAGTGTCACACAGGCGCAGGTGCTCTTATTATTCTGCTTTTATTTTTATTATTTTTACACTTTGTAATTTTTTTTCTATTCTAAGAATAAAACAGAATCTCCAAATAGTCTGCCAATCCGCACTTGGCCAGCGTGGTAAGCAAACGAACGTGGTAAGTAAACGAACGTTGACCGTAAGTAAACGAACAGACTTTACATAATATAACGAAGTTTTATATTCCTAACTGGTTTAGTTTTTGAGATAGCCCCCGTCACAAAAATGGTCTAAAACTATCAACTTTGATTTCCCCCCATTTCCTAATTTTTTAAGCAAAAAATTAAAAAATATATAGTCGACGTGCTCTACTCAATAAGTTCTAAACAATGATACCCTACAAGCTAGGGTAAGAAAAAAATTTTTTTTTCGGTTCCTTTTTCATGTATGGGAGGGGCTCCCATATCATCCTGAAAAATATTTTAATTCAATTTCTAATTCAATATTTAGTTTTGGGTTAACGTTCTACACCAATTAATACCAAAATTTTAGGTTTGTAACTCATTTAGTCTACGAGCTAGAGACCTGTGACCGGCGGACGGACAGACAGACAGACGGACAGACAGGGTTCCGTTTTTACCCTTTGGGTACGGAACCCTAAAAATTAAACTTTCCTTACTACATATCTCTTCTCAGATCTCCTCATTTATTATTAATTGATCCCGCAGATATACTCCGAGCATAGCTTTCTTCATCGTAATATGACCATGGGCCGTCTTATGAGGCCCATACTAGTTAGCGACCATGACTCAAGGAATATTTCCTGCAGACTAATCTCCAAGCCCATCGGTAGGATTTACGTTGTCTGTCTGTCAGTTAGTCAATCAGTTATATTTAGTAGTTTTATAGATCAGATATAATGAGCGAATCAACTTCGCCAGCTTGTAAACGTGATCCCGTGATGACTTCACGTAACAACACGTGGACCAGATCAGATGGCCGTTTCACGTGAACGGGGCGAACGTGCTATTGAAAAGCTCTGTGATTGAAATATTGTATCTATTTTATGTCGTTACAGCCCGCCAACTCGCATTGGAGCAGCGTGGCCGGTCTAAGCTCTAAGTCCCTCTCTCCTATACGAAAGGAGGCCTGTGCCCAGCAGTGGGACGTTAAAAAGACTAAAGGGTGGTGGTGGATACATCGTTTAAAAAGTTAAAGCCGCCGATCGCAAGTAAGAATAGCGCATCGAGGGCTTCGTACATTGAAAGGAAACGCGTTAAATAATAATTTGGCTAAATTATTCGACCACAAAAATAATAATAATTCCTTTGTTTGGAACATACCTATAGTAAAAAAAAATGGCGATTTATTTTACGTTCCCGTCAGGAGTGCAGATGATGCGGACGTAAAGTGGCGAGGTATAATCAAAGCATGCGGGGAACGCAGGCTGCCCTGCCTTGTCCCGTGCCTATTGTTCTTTTGGGTTATTTCTGATTTGTGAAAATATTAGACAAAACGTTTAATTTTGCCCATAACCACACTAATATTACAAAGACGAAAGTTTGTGTGTGTGTATGTTTGTTACTCTTTAACGCCGCAACTACAGAACCGACTTGGCTGAAATTTTGAATGGAGATAGATTATGCCCTGACTTAACACATTATGCTACTTTTTACCCTGGAAAATTCATAGTTCCCACGGGATTTTGAAAAAACCGAAATCTATAGCTAAAGCTATAGGTAGATTAGGTACTATAGCAAACTTCCTTGAAAGTAGGTATAAACGTTGGAAAAGGGAGCGGGAACGGGAAGCGGAAAGCCATGATTCCCTCGGGATTTGTAAAAAAACCGAAATTCACGCGTGTGAAGCCGCGGGCGGGCTAGTCCGGATATATAATTATATTGTATGGCTTCGAACAGTTTTCTGTAGTTTAGTTGCCGCTAATGGATCTATTTTGGGTGCGTAATGGTCACTAAAGTTTAGATCATTAGACACGATTTCTTTGGGATTTGTAAAAAACCGAAATTAGGGCGTAGCCGCGGGCAGAAGCTAATATTTACATAAGCCTTAGATCACGTGGGTTATTCTGTAACTTAGTTACCAACTGAAAATAGTTGCCAACGAATTAGTTCGATATACATTGCTGCTTTACTGTGTGAAATATAAACAGTGATTTCATTTCACTCATTAAAACAGTAATGTATATCGAACTAATTCGTTGGCAACTATTTTCAGTTGGTAACTAAGTTACAGAATAACCCACCATGAACCTCTTTCTGGTGTGGAGTCGAAATTGGACCACTATAAAACACCGAAATTTATAGATCCTGAATTCTGAATAGAATCGAATAGAAGAGCAGAATATAATCGAATAATAGTTCTTTATTCAAATAAACTTTTGTACTTAAATATAATGCTTCCAAATCACTCCGGATCAATTAATTCGTGTATAACTAGTTTGGACTGCTATTCTACCGTGTAAAACAAGCAACAAAACGGCGGTTGGTCGTCTCATGAATTTAAATAAAAATAAGTTTAATAAGTATTATCTCTTTAATTGCCATCTCGTACTGGAACGAGTTAAACTCATGCTATTTTATCATTTAAACATCTTCGATACATTATCATTTATGCGATATTTTTTTTATGAACATATTTTTTAATAATCAATTTCTTGAACTTGTGCAAGTTTTTAAAATAGTTTGTTTTTGTAATTTTATTACTTACTAGGTTTTGCCCACGACTTAGTCCACGTATTTTTTAAATCCCATGGGAATTCTTTCTTTGTACTGGGACAAAAAATATCCCACGTAACTGAGTGTCCAGGTCCTCAACTGTATAGCCATGCATAAAATCACATCGATCCGTAGATTTTTCCTACGTTAACTTGATTGAAGGACAAACCATCAAACCACTAAACAAAAAAAAAACAACTAGATTCTACGGATGGAACTTTATATTCAGATCCACAAACGATTTTCGGAATTGCTTGAGGCATAGGAAGCTTGGAATATGGAACGGCCCAAATTGTTTGCAAAACTCAAAATAGCGGTACAGATGCCTGCGGGTGCTGGCGAAGATAGCGTCCTTCCATTCACTAAACAAAAAAGCACGCTAAAGGCTTGGACAGACACAACACGCGACGAAACGCGTGATGGCTCCTGCGACTAGCTATTGACGACTTGAGGCTTAATGAAGCAATTTGACCGTCGCCATTTTATCGCTGATTGCTTAGATAAATAAGAGTGAAAATGCTCGGAACTTAAAGTGAATTGTGTTTAATTTTATTGGAAAAGGTCAAATTGAGTACCTTCGGTGTAGCGCTTTGAATCGGCGCAAGAATCAGCTGTCATATTTTGGCATCGTCTGCTAAGTGTACTTGTATAAATCGAGGTCAGTGGACAGAGTGGACGTGGAAGCTCTTGGAACTAGGATTGTCAGATCGAAAGATCAGAATATCTGGACAAAATGTGCAAATATCGGTTTCCGGTTTACTTATTTATTTTAATCGATTAAGGATTATTAAGAAGTGAGGTAATATTTATAATTATTTACTTCAACTTTTAAATCTAAATCTATGATGGTTTCAAACGCGCCCTGATCTCCAAACAAGTCCCTTAGCTGATTTTATTTTTTACTATCAACATCTTACAAATGTACAATGCTCAGACTACCCAGACGGAACACTACTTATATAAGAAGAGTAGCTCGCTGAATGCGGCAACACAATACCGAAGTGTGTAACTACATGCAACGACGCTTGTGTGCGTGTTAGAATAATGATGCCAGACTCATAACTTTTATCCGATTGATGGAAAAAATATTTTATACAGTCTAGAATGTTGCATAGATAAATATACATACATAACTTATAACTATATGCATATTAGTGGATACTCGTGTACGCCAATATGGCGTACCTTTTGTTGCCTCACTTCACTTGTACACGCTGCTCTTTCTAGATCGTAGCGCAGCGGAGACCAATTCATTAGGAATACGGTACAATGGTTGTCAATCGTATACGCGTTCGCCACGCTGCTGAAGTCGCTTGTCGCTGGCGTGTTGTGTGTGTCCAGACCTCAAGTACCACCGACGTAACCTTTGTAAACAAGTTTAACCCCCCATTGACGTAAGCGACACGTGAGCGCGGCCGCGTGCCGCGTTACGTAATTACGTAAGCCGGGATTACGCCGGGTGTGCCTACCTACTCTGTTGAGAGGACGATTCGGTTGAACGTGACCTATTGCGGATTAAATTAACAACCCATCCAATCCAAAATCTAGATTTCACGTCGAAAATTTAATCCAGATATGCAACAATATAATCAATCCGCGTACTGAGATTGTTTTACCAATTGGTAAACACTACACAATCAAGTTACCTAAGTAACAATTCTGGGACCCAAAAATATGGATTAGGTAACAAAAAAATAAGGGATAGCCGTAGTCATTGCGGTTAGGTTGCATTCTGCGGAAAATTACGTTCGAAGACACATAAAATTAGATATTTAAAACACAAACATAATCTATACATAATATAATAAAATATATACCTAATATAAAAACAGATAATATGGTTATAAACAAATAGTTATGTAATCAAGTAATAATAGGTAAGTAGGTACCTACATCGTCACGTGTCGATCCAAGATGGCGACGCATAATAACAATAACACGTGAACGCATAAACTATGGTAACCATTATTTTCCGCAGCTGAGCGAATCGATGTTGAACTTCGCAAAAAACAAGCCGCTCAACGATTTGAATAACTGCGGAAAATTACGCTTAAACGTAAACTAATTTTACGTTATTTTTAACCCACGATGAAACGGGGACTGTATAAAATATACATCTAGTCTAGTAATATAAGTAATAAAGCGGAAGAGTTTATTTGTTTGAACTCGCTAATCTCGGGAACTACTGGACCGATTTCAAAAATTCTTTCACCGTTGGATATGTAAGTACGTGATCCTTGAGTGCTATAGGCTATATATTATGTACCACGGGCGAAGCCGGGGCGGACCGCTAGTTTGACATAAGAGGATGATAAGCAGTGGTTAAGACTTCGACCTCTCTTCTGGGGATCCGTGTTCGATCCCGGCGCGCACCTAAACTTTTCGGAGCTATGTGCGTTTTAAGCAATTAACAAGTATAAATTAAAAATTTAAAAACCCCCAACATTCGCCATTTTGTGGCGGCGGCCATCTTGAATTTGCAATAGTGCTATTCACTAGTCAAGCCCTTTCATTTGATACCCATATTAAGGGAGTTGTGAAAAAGTATGTAATCCGCCATTTTGTAGCGGCAGCCATCTTGGATCGATTTTCATGAAACATAGCTAACAACAGTCTCGACTAATTCACCTTTCAAACAAAAAAAAAACCGCATTCAAATCGGTTCACCCGTTTGAGCGCTACAGGGGAACAGATAGACACACACACACACAGACACGTTAAACTTATAACACCCCATCGTTTTTGAGTCGGGGGTTAAATAGGAAACATTGTGGGGGAACTTGCATGTCTGAGAATTTTCCATAATGTTCTTAAAGGCAAGTGATGTCTACCAATCCGCACTTTGTCAGCTGGTGAACTACGGCCTAAACCGTTCTCACTCTGAGAGGAATTCAACTTGCTTTTACGATGTTATGTCGTAGTACTATTATATATTCTGTGGTTATGTCCTGCGCATGATCTCTATTCCCATCGGACCATGAAAGTGAGGGAATCGAGAATGAACCTGTTTGCGCACACATTTTTGCGCCGTAATATATTTTTGTAGTTGACTACTCTCCATTACGATTGGTTGCCGTGGCCGAAATTCGGAAGAAGATCATTTCGATTGCTATTGACATTTTGTAGATGACAAATAAAGCGGAAATAGAACGTTGATGGTCCTTTTGGAGACGAAAGAATTTATTTAGTCGAAAATGTGTTCTAAAAACGGATGAATTGCGTGCAGTTTTGATTGTTTCCATTATTTTGCCAGAGACCAGGTTGTCGCAACAGCGTACAGCAAGGTTGTTCTGGCGAAATGTTTGCCAACTCACTTAACGGAACGTTTAGATTCGTCTTTGTTTTTAACCCCCGACGCAAAAACGACGGGGTGTTATAAGGTTGACGTGTCTCTGTGTGTGTGTGTGTGTGTGTGTGTGTATGGGTATCAAATGAAAGGGCTTGACTAGTAGAATAGCTATACAAATCCAAAATGGCCGCCGCCACAAAATGGCGAATGTCGGGGGTTTTTTAAATTTTTAATTTATACTTGTAACTTAATGATCGCGAACGGATGGACCAGTAATTAGTGAGTGGAATTTAAGTGAAGGGCTACAGGTTTGAATTTGACACAAACATCGCTAGCAAAATTAATTGAAATAAATCAAAAGCTTTCATTAAATAGCACGATGTAACATCGGGTTTCAGGATCGTAGACTAAGTATTATCGTTTCAGTCTCTACTACCCCTTCCCTTCCGTTGAGCTTGACTATCCCTTGAGCTGAACAAACATTGATTATCACACTAATATTATAAAGGCGAAAGGGCTTTGAATATTTTGGTATACCTACCAGTCCGTCATTTTCCTTTTTTTTTCTTCAAAATAACGGCCACGCATAAAACCTGCATAAATCAATATCTGGCATGAATACAAACAATTATTGTTACGAGACAAAATCTTCCAAAGTGTCACGTTTTCGAGATATAAGCTATCAAATTTGTACTTTCGTTGTATCGTTTAATTTTAGTTAACCAACAATGACGCCACCAAGCTACAACTTTGTGTGTGTGTATGTGTGTGTTTGTGTGTGGGTGTATGTGTGTGTATGTGTATGTTTGTTACTGTTTAACGCTGCAACTACTGAACCGATTTGGCTGAAATTTTGAATGACTGACTTAAGACATAGGCTACTTTTTATACTGGAAAAATCTACCAGTTCCCATGGGACTTTGAGAAAACTTAAACCTGTAGATTACTATAGCAAACTTCCTTGAAAGTAGATATAAAGGTTGGAAAAGGGAGCGGGAACGGGAACCGGAAATCCACGATTCCCTCGGGATTTGTGAAAAACCGAAATTCATGCGGGCGCGGCGAAGCCGCGGGCAGAAGCTAGTAAGTAATACATTCTCAAATTGAACTTGTCGAAAATCAGCCCTATATCTATAATAGTTGTTTAGATATTAGGTATGTTATGTAACCTTTTATGTTTCCCAGCAAACGATTTGCAATAGCACCAGCATGGCAACAAAGATAAATAATTGAACGCGAAACCTAAAAAAACGCGGCTGTGGCAACATTTTGCAAATTCGTTACAAAATTTCGCCGGCAACACTCTGACCGATGCAATGTATTGCAGGTGTATGAATGTATGTGTATGTAAGTTACATCATGACACCTTAACACGTTTCGCGTTCGCAAATTTTATGGATATTAGGTAATTTTATTACATTACTAGCTGACCCCCGCGACTTCGTCCGCGTGGTTATATAGGTTTTTATATAGGATCGGATTGGATCCCATAATCCTTTTTTGTAACTAAACTAAATGTAGCCTAAGTTACTCCATCCTGTCTGCCATTGAAAGTTCCATCAAAATCGATCCACCCGTTTCGGAAATTAGCTGGAACAAATGTACAGATCGACAAACATAACTCTAAATGCACACCAGTTTAAAATAAACCGTACGTTCAAAGATCCGGGTCCCAAGTTATTTGAACCCAATAAATGTCTGTCATTTCTGAAATAAAAAACCTATGACCTTGAAATATTTACGGGACAATACTTAAAGTACTACCTTTCTAACAAAAAAAGAATGAGTTAAATCGAAGTACCCGTTATTGAATTAGAGCTAAATACACGTTTTAACTTTCTTCCCCTCTCCCAAGGGAACCGTGCTGAATTTCGGGATAAAAAGTATCCTATAACCTACCTCGGAGTATAAACTCAAATTGTACCAAGTTTCATTTGAATCCATTCAGTAGTTTCGGCGTGATGCGCGGCCAAGATACAGACAGACAGACAGACAGACAGACAGACAGACAGACAGACAGACAGACAGACAAAAATGAAAAAAATTACAGTTTTGGCTTCAGTATCGATTATAGAGTGCCCTCTAAAAGAAATTTTCAAAATATCTTCAATGTACAGAATTGGATCTGTTACAGTTTTATTATATTATAGATAGATTTTTATTGATAAAGTTATTTAAGGACATTTGCACCGACGCGACGGCGTAATTCGCTGTCGGGGCGAATTCAGATGTCCTGCCGCGTCCGATAAAATAAAAGATTACGCGATAAAAAGAGAGTTAATTTGTAGTTGAATATAATGCTTAAGCAGTCATTGCTGTGAGAGCTCAACTGCACTTTGTTGATTCGAAGCAAGAGTAGCTTTTTTAAAGAGCCTTTGTACCAATAGTGTTCCGTGGTTGTGGGCTAATTAATTACTAAGAGCCTTTAGAATTTAGACAAATGGATTGAAAAGTTGCAGTATGGATGCCCAGTGTTATTTCAGTTGACATAAATGAATCTTTTGTACTTGAATTTCATTGCCATGGAGTAAAAGAGAGGCAACTTGTGCTTTGGTCTATACCCCCCTGCCACACTCTCGTCGAGAGGCATAGGAAGTAGCGAGGTAAGGAGGTAGGGATATAGTGACATAGTGTGGTTACGATACTCGACAACCGCAAGTCATACTCAAGGTACCTACGCTTCTTCCTTCCTTTTCTCGACGAGCGTGTGACAGGGGAGTAGGTTATCTGTTTTCTACACCAATCATTGCAGCTAAAAGCAGAAAGAGTCAGCCAATCGGAAGTGAATGCGATCGTCGCACTGTAGCTGTCAGAATTTTAGTGCCAAGGCCACGGGTCTGATCAGAGGTCACTGCAGCTTCGTATCTAAATTTTACTACTTGGGTCAAAGTTGGGTCAATGTTGGTGAACCAAGGCAGTAGATTAATAAATGCTGTCGCAAGTGGAACGCATCGCCCACGTGCGAGCTAATGAGAATCGGTTACAAATATTCGTTAATTGGTCGAATGTTACGACAAACTTGTTTGTTACAAAAATAAAAACATCCTTGCTTTGATACGAAATTATTACATTGCGTTATATTATAGTGTATTATAAAACTTTTACACTGTACAATAACTTTAAATATTTAAACTCAACATTTTTACCCACAATGGTAATAGCGGTAATAGTATATGAACAGTATAGTAATGAGTTTGGGTTAGAGGTTGTGTGTGTGTCTGTTACCCTTTCCTGAAAAACTATAGTGCTGGTTTCGATCCGGTATTTTGGATTACAAAGGTTTCTGGTTTCGGCATGTGTTTATAAAAAATATCTCGACAATTTAAAAACACAAGACAGTATTTATCGATTCATTTCCTTTCGCCTCAGATGATTAAAGACATTATGCCTCAGATGATTAAAGACATTATGATTATGTACAAACTCCTTAACAACAATACTATTTCTTAAACAAATCGAGTAGCCATTTTTTATTGATTTACAATTACAATTTCGGGAATCGAAACTTAATCGTTGACGACGTTTTTTCATTACGCATTTTCATTCATTCTTTTTGCGTTAATACCGAGTTTGTAAACGATTATATAGACATTTTAAGTCGATTAACAATAACAACGTTTCAATCATTAGCTTAATTTTCATTCACGTTGGTTCTTTTTGTGTTAATACCGAATTTGTAAACCTATATAATATTGTATATAAGCGTTTCAACTCGATTAACAATAACAACCATTCAATCATTATAGCTTGATTTTCATTCATTCGTTTTGCGTCGATTCATTTATTAGATATTACTAGATTATGCGCCAGACGACTTCGTCTGCGTGAATTGATGTTTTTTTGGATCCCGCAAGAACTCTTTCATTTTCTTGGATAAAAAGTAGTCTAGCTCTGTTCCAAACGTTTATAATATTAGTAAGGATATGTGTAAACTCCTTAATAGTAAATCGATTTCGTTAACCGATCGAATCGGCATTTCTACTCGATTTACGATATAGATGTCGCAACGACCGGAAAGTGTGCACCAAGGACAATATTAATGGCTTTAAAAGTGTAGCGTAATAGTGTGCAATACAAATACCACGGTTGAATACCCCCCATTACGAAAGTTTGCTCGTAATCGTGAAGGCCGATTGCAGTTATAATTACGAACTTGGTAAAGCTAGAAGCGTATATGTCAAAACGGCTCTAGCTTGTAGCCTGCTTGTGTTACGTTAGTTTGGCAGCGACTTTATGGACAGACTGAAGACTGAACAGACTGAGACTGTGAAGACTTTGGTATGCACAGTTACAGGTTTTCAGGTGGGGCATAACTTTTTTTATTCGTTGGCAAGTTATGCTTATGGCAAGTAACGAAGCAGTACAAAGGTTAACTCTAATACTGGCAAAACCGCGTTAACTGACCGCGCGGGTTTGCCAGTAGAGTAGTAAATAAGCAACATTTATTATTGGTAGATATACATAAAGCGGTGATAGCCTAGTAGTTAAGACTTTGGTCTCCCTTTCGGGAGGACCGAATTCGATCCCCGGCACGCATCTTGACTCTTCAGATTTATGTACGTTATGAGCAATTAAAAAATATTACTTGATTTAACGCTGAAGGAAAACATCGCAAGAATGATACATAATAGTGATTCCTTGATTGTGATACAAAAATATCTATGTGTTATAAAAAAATTATAGTCACCTCATCAACTGCTGTAATTAGTCAAAATGAGTTATATTACTGAAGCAACTAAGTTAAAAATTAAATTAATACGTCCGCACATTACCTGCTTACATTACAAGTGTACGTACCTACGTACAAAGTTAAGCAAAATATTCGCAACTTGTATAATAGTGACGAAATAGTTCCGTAGATATGTCAACACCGCGCCGTGCGTTACCTCAACGCTTGCTAAATATACTTATAAGTGGTATTGTACGTACGACCTAGTATGTTGAAGACTAAGACTTTGTATACAGTATACTTTAGTTTTTTTTTCAATTTATATAAATACCTTTCTTCACAAACTTATAAGGTTGACTGTCTATAATAGACAAATAACTTCACCATTACCTTATAACTAGATAAGTTGGTTTAAAATTCACGTGAACAAAATAGCGGGCATCAGCTAGTTACGTGATAAAAAGATATACATACTCATAAATCAATCCAAAATATCTGCAGATGACATAGAAAGAGCCGTAGGCCGTAGCAGTTTATTACGTAAGCATCCAATTAAGACTATTTTTTTCAAGTGGGTGTCTAAAAATAAAATTCTCTTCGACTCAGGTTACGTAAAATATTATTGAAGTCTACGCGCGTGCTACGCCGTAGGCGAAAGCTTTTTCGGTCCAACCTGGATACGCGTTCAAGGAATCGGGATCTATTCGCTAAGAGAGGTTTCACACTCATTTAGTTTTTGGCTTACTGGGGCGCTACGCTATCAAGTAGGGACTGCCTTCTGTTACTTATGGATAACTAGCTTTTGTCCGCGACTTCGTCTTCTTCGACTTTGTGGAGCTAGGTTTTAAAAACTACGTGGGAATTCTTTGATTTTCCCAGATAAAAAGTAGTCTGTCTCTCTACAAGCAAGCTTGCAAGTAAGCAATCTCTATGCCGAATTTCATCAAGACCCGTTGAGTGGTTGAGCCATAAAAACTCAAAAGGTAACAAACATACAGAGTTAACTTCGCATTTATATTGTTAGTATGAATAGAGTTTTTCTTTCTTACTTGTAGAGTTTTCGAGAGAATGGAAATATTCTTCAACGGCGTTAGTCCAGTAACTTTAGGATTTGCTAGTATGGGGTTACCTTGCGTTAAATCGGGTAGTTCTGATTTTTTGCAGACTTGTTTATGATGTTTGCCCAATGAGTAATCCAAGTTTGTGACCTCGAGCGACGAACGCAACTTTGTCAAAAATCGAAAAAACTGCAAAAATTTCAGATTTTTTTTCAGATTTTGGCAATTACAACCCAAAAGGACGTTCTTGACACTACCTTTTCAGGGTGTTTTTAAAGTAGAATAAAATTGCTACAATTTAAGACCAGAACCAGCTCTGTAGGTACATTACTTACTGAGGTGCTCGCGACTTCACTCGCGTGAATTCTTAATCTCATACAAACTTCCATCTCCCATTGTACCAATTTGGGAGTAGTTTTCCAAAATTCCTTCAACACGTAGTTCTTAATTTTTAACCGAAAATCTAAATACCAATTTTCATGGATATATGATAAATGACGAAAACGTGACGGGGTCTCATTTAAAATTTCATCCCCTGCTTAACCCACTTGCGGATAGAATTTTCAAAAATCCTGAAATTTATATTTTTTATTTTATATCGAAAGCCCAAATACCTACCAATTTTCATGGATGTAACTTGATAAATGACAGACTTTCATACAAACTTTCATCCGCTATTTAACCCCCTTAGTGGTGGAATTTCCAATAATCAATAGCAAAGACTTTGCCTTTATAGAATAGAATAGAACAGAATATAATAGAACAGTTTTTTATTCAAATAAACTTTTACAAGTACTTTTGAATCGTCAATTGAGTCTACCACAGGTTCGGAATGCAGTTCCAGCCGAGAAGAACCTGCAAGAAACTTTGAATATAATATATGAATAAAATAAACAGAAAACTTCACCTATATCAAGCGAACGGGCTGCAGACCTTCTGGAGATATTTCGACACTAGAGTTAGTTGACCTGTTGCAATTCGTACCGTACCGTAGGTAGGCGGGCGAGTGCATTAGACGAGTTTAATTCAGTTTAATTCACTGACAATGGTACCAATTCTGTTGTTCCACCACCACCACTACAGCCTTTTAACGTCCCACTGCTGGGCACAGGCTTCCTCTCTCATAGGAGAGAGGGATTTACAGCTTAGACTCGCCACGCTGCTCCAATGTGGGTTGGCGGGTTATTCTGTCGTGCACAAACTATAAACTGAACGCAGTTGGCGTGGTCGGCAACGGATCACGAGGTTCTGGGTTCGATTCCTGGGTTGGGCTAAAAAATTACCAATTGAGTTTTTCTGTCAATAAATTTTTAGTGCCAGCCCGGAGTTGGAAGTTGGCGGTGTTACATACACACCCGTGCCTCGGAGAGCACGTAAAGCCTTCGGTCCTGCGCCTCATCTCTCTGCAGTCGTGTGATAATTGGCGTCCCATCGGACCATGAGAGTGAAGGAATAGAGAGTGTATGCGATGCGAGATATTATAGTGCTCGAGTGTGTACACACTCGAGCACTATAATATCTCCTGCTTAGTTGGCTAGTCTCTGCCGAAATTCAGTCGGGAGGATATTATTTCTTCCAATATCGGAAACATGCAAGGACGAAGATGTAGCTGCATACATTGTTTTTAACCCCCGACGCAAAAACCACGGGGTGTTATAAGTTTGACGTGTCTGTGTGTGTGTGTGTGTCTGTCTGTTCCCCTGTAGCGCTCAAACGAATGAACCGATTTGAATGCGGTTTTTTTTGTTTGAAAGGTGAATTAGTCGAGAGTGTTGTTAGCTATGTTGGATGAAAATCGGTCCATGATGGCCGCCGCTACAAAATGGCGGATTACATATTTTATCACAACGGCCTCAATATGGGTATCAAATAAAAGGGCTTGACTAGTAGAATAGCACTATGCAATTCCAAGATGGCCGCCACCACTAAATGGTGAATGCCGGGGGCTTTTTAATTTTTAATTTATACTTGTCTAGTAGGTAGTAGCCCGGAAATGGAAACTCGATGGTGTTATCCTCGATCCTCCCGTGCCTCGGAGAGCATGTAAAACTATCGGTCCTGAACCTGATCTCTCTCCGATCGTGTCAAATTGTCTATGAGAATGAAGGAATAGAGAGTATGCGCTTGTGCGCAATAATATCTCCTGCGCAGTTGGCTGGTCTCTGCCTCGATTGAAATTCGGTCAGCAGAACATTATACATTATTGTTACAGGTACAATAAAGATTTATCTATAGACCTTGAAAAACCTTTGCATGCTTTATCAAAGTGGTTACGACGTGTCGCAAGAAAAGTGGCTCGCGCGTTGCGACATTAGGTGGGTAGGTAAGCGCACGTGAACAGTTACTTGTACACACCCATTTAGACTATAAAAATATCATATTTGAAGGGCCACTATTGAAAATTTATTCGGCTCTTGTTTGTTTATTTTCTTGTAAGTGTTTCAACATTGGCAAGTAAATTAAAGTGCGTGTATGACAAAAAGCCACTATAATCAAACCAAAGAAGAAGTTCCTTTCTAAGTAGGTATACAACAGTGTATACAAATAAATAAAATCAAAGATGTTTTCTTTTTGATTACGAAATAACTGTTAGCTCATATGACTATTGAACGATAGAATAACCTGTCAAATGTTTGAAAAATTTTTGTTTGCCTAAACAAATCTTCGGAACGACTGAACCGATTTTGATAGACTTTCACAAGCAGGTAGGGGATTGTACGAGAGCGATCTAGACTACTTTTTACATCGGAAATATTTACAGTGTCTGCTTGACAGACTTGATATTAGGGACAATATAAATAGGTATTTTAGTTAATAGTTTTCGCGGCCCGACCGCGCCGCACCGATTTTGACGAAATTTGGCACAACAATCGATTGCAATCTGGAGATGAATATAGGCTTTTTTTACCCCGGAAAATAAAAGAGTTTCCAAGGAATTAAAAGAAAATCTAAATGCACAAGACAAAATCGCGGGCATCAGCTATCCATCCAATAAAAAATATAATATATGAGTAGTAGATACCTATATCAACATTTCTCTAGCCGCGGCTTGTATTGGAACCTTGGCACATATTCGTGAGTTACATCACTGCTACAGTGAGACAGACGGACAGATAATATAATACCGTTGATTAGTGTTGCGTTACACGCGTCGAAATCTTGCGAAAATGTAAACAATACCATTTTTCTCGAGTGGCGTGTGATATTTTTTTCAAGGGCGTTTCAACTATCTATCTTGGTCGAAGTTGCAATAGTGTTTTTTATTTTAATCTCTGAGAGTACTTATTATATACCTTACTAGTGGATCCCGCAGACTTCGTCCTGCCCGGTGGTGACATACCGACATCAGCATCACCTACCGAGACCCGGTAGGTTACCTAATACCTATACTTATCCCGTAATTGTTTTCGAATCATCCAGGAACCCATTGCAATATACACACAAAATTTCATCCAAATCGGTCCAGCCGTTTAGGAGGAGTTAGATGACAAACACACGTACCTACGGAAGAATTATATAGTAGGTACAGGCGAGAGAGTTTGCCGTATCGACGGGATGAACAATAAATATTCGACAGTTACGAAACCCATGAACATTTTGTATGGGAAAATATTTTTTAAAAAAATCCTTGGGAACTCTTTAATTTTCCGGGATAAAAAGTACCCTATGTCCTTTTCCAAGGCCTACACCAAATTTCGTCCAAATCGGTAAAGCCATTCTTGAGTTATAAATAGTGTAACTAACACGACTTTCTTTTATATATATACCTTATATTATATGTATTATATTATATTATATTATATTATATTATATTATATTATATTATATTATATTATATTATATTATATTATATTATATTATATTATATTATATTATATTATATTATATTATATTATATTATATTATATTATATTATATTATATTATATTATATTATATTATATTATATTATATTATGTACCTTCTTTAAAATGACTCAATGTTAGAGCAGTTTTAGCCTCGAGTCTGTGCGTGTAGAGTTCAATTAATTACTCTAGCAAAGGATACCTATCCTCAGATTCTCTTTTCTTGTAATAATTTCTTAACAAATAGATATTTAAAAAAATATTTATGTAACGAAAAACAGCCACACTTACAGTCCATTAAATATAGCTTGATACCTGTGACGTTTGTCATAATGACATTTAATGTATTTAATGACAGCTACAATGACTGTCATTACATACATTAAATGTCATTATGACATTTATAGGTAATATTTTGTCATAGTATTGAACATTATAAACATTTCATGTTTACACCGCAGTAATTTGTAAATTGCATTCTTGTAATATAATATAAATAGTACTGCTAAAGAATATTAATTATGTACTACCGTGGGTTATTTGTATGAATTTCTAAATAAATTCCAATTGTCGATGTCATGTTTAAGATAAAGGAATCAATCTCCTACCATTGCTATTATCTATCTATAATATATCTATAAATAACGTTTAAGGAGGCTCCTCGTAAACGTTCATCGAATTCACAAAAAAAAAACATTCACACAATCGACGGCCATCTCGCACACCTCTCACCACTGCGAGGGGTGTCAAAACGCGCGTTGCGTCACACCACCTTGACACGTTACATCACCCACAAGGTGAAGAGCGGCAACTGGTCTGGTTATGTAACCGCTGTGTAACCGTTTAATGATCGGTTACGAAACCATTTTGGACTCAAAATCGATTATTGCGAATGTAGAATAAGATGTGGCGAGAACAAAGATAATCGCAAAGTGGTTCGCGTTATATCAGTGACGAGACTATTACCTCACGAGTGCTGTTAAAATATTACCGCACAATTAGCCACTTGTAAAAGCCGTGCGGTAAATATCAAAACTAGCACAAGTGCGGTAAAGTGATCCCTATTAAATACTACCAGGAGCGGTTTGACTCCCGCCATTAACTTCACTCACAAAGTTGCTAACACAGCAAAGTTGTGAGTGAAATTAGCAGGAGTAAAATTGCGCGTGTTAGCATTTGTTTTAGTATGTGACAAACACCAATATGACTGCCAAACAGAACAACCACTTTTATGAGGAATTTCACAGTGTAATGTTGTAAGTATGTAATTAAAGGAACCAATTGTGAACTTACTCTATGGGAGGTACTATAATGGATCTAGCTATAATGCCATGATAATGGTAACACTCGTGTACATAATATTGTTTTTTGTTTTGTACAATTTGTACATACAATAGTATTGAAAAGCGTTATATTATTACCTATAAACTTGCGCACTGAATATTAAACTTATGGCCATAACTATTTTTAAAACCCTCGCCTGTGGATCAGGTATTTGCGCCATGGCTATAATTTTGCAATTATCGCACTTACGTTATTTAACACTAGCGGTCCTCCTCGGCTTTGCCCGTGGTACATAATATATAGCCTATAGCACTCAGGGATTACATACATGATACATATCCAACGGTGAAAGAATTTTTGAAATCGGTCCAGTAGTTCCTGAGATTAGCGCGTTCAAAGAAACAAACTCTTCATCTTTATAATATTAAGTATAGATATAGATTACCTACCAGGAAAAGTTTTAAGGGAAAAAATTTTGTCAAAATATATTATAGTTAGCCAAATTTAATAAATTATATTATTTAGGTAACTTCTCCTTTTTTGGAATCACTTCAAAATAATTATTATGGTTTGTGGTTGATAGAGGATGCACATTATGTACAATCGAAAATTACTCATTGAAACAAAAGTAAGCATGAGTAATGTATGACATAATATTTACCTACTTATGTGGGACTCCAACCGGGTATACCCACTAAAACCACCACGGCATGACCCTCATGCTGTCTGTGCTGGACGCCTGGGGAACCCAAAGTATGCATCCCAGGTGTCCGGCAGCCGCCCCAGCCGGGGCTCCCGCTCGCCTCTGGGCTGTCCCTCCAGAGGCTCGCGCCCTCCCGTAATTTCTTCCTCCCGCGATGGGCATCGCTGCCCCCCGCCCCGGGGTGTCTCACCCTCAGTTTCATCCGCAGTGCCCTCTGCTAATCAGAGGGACACGCGGAGAAACCTCCCTGGTCAGGTCATTGGCCATGGCTAACAATATCCCCGAAATTATTAACCATGTTACCGGGGTGCACCGGCCCGAATACTGCTCTTCCACTCGGACGTATCCAAGAGGACCAGCAGCACCCAGGCACACTTGGAGGTCACCTGGCTAGCACCTCAGAAGGTTCATACCTAAGAACCACCCAAGTGTAGGGTCACTTGGGTAAGTAAAAACTTTTCTATTCTATTATATTATGGCAAGTCAAGATTACTAGTTACCAATTCGAAAAGTAGATTCAACTGTGAAGAGCCTATAAGACACTCAGCTGCAGCAAACCTATTAAAATTACTTAATTATATTTTTATTTTAACACAAATACGTTTTTGTGATTTTCTCAAGAAAAAAAAAAAAAAAAAAAAAATAAAAAACGAAAATAAAACGTTTACCTAACACAAGTAGTTCAGGTTTACGCCACGCGTAAACTTCAAACCAGTAAAATCTAGGCCATAGATCTTTGATTAATCTGTAAGAAAGAGTGACGCAAGCGGTTGCATCACAATCGATCCAGTTATGCATGTAAGCCAAGGTTTCGAGTTCAGGTCAGAGATTTTTCATAACAATTTCGTTTAAGTTAAATTCAATTGCGTCTACATATAAAGATTACCCATAATTGTACGTATGTATTAAGAATTTATTGTTTTTTATTAGCTAGGTAGGTACCTACTTGGGTAATGGGTTACCGTTGCCACCGTTGGGTTGGGTTAATTATCACTAACAGTAGGTAACATCTCATAAAAGGTAGCTATCCTGCTTTCATTTACCTACTAAAGTTTGAATAAGTAGTATTTATTATTTGGACGACCTCCCTGGCGCAGTGGTGAGCGCTGTGGTCTTATAAGTGGGAGGTCCCGGGTTTGATGCCCGGCAGGGGAATTTGGGATTTTATAATTTCTAAATTGTCTCTGGTCTGGTGGCAGGCATGCCATCGATTCCGATTATTTTACGTCGTCGTATTAAAATCAATAAACACTTTTCGAGTCGAAATCGAACTCTACGTCGAATTGAATGTGGGAGAATCTGCGGTCCAATAATGTTATCTCAAGAAACCCCTGTCATTGTGTGATTAAGAAAAGGGGTCATTCCTCAGAAATGAGAAACCCCAATAAAGCGATTACAGAATAAATAAATATATTACTTATTACCTAGAAATATTATAATATCAAATACAGATAATATATTATACCTACCTATTTTTAACTGGGTTAATGGCAGGGTTAACGACCCACGACTGTAAAGATAACAGTCTACGAATTTTGATCCTCTGACAAATTAAAATATAGTACCTAGGTAGTAGTAGTACCTGAAAACAATTTTCAATGAGAGGCTCAACGCTTTTCCTTTTCATTGAAAAAGCGTAGCAAAAACCACTACCGTTGCAAGAGCGATTTGTCGCACTAATTGTGCACGAATTGCAGAAATATGCTAGTTGTTGCAATGAGTTCACATTACAGATCATGCCACCCACAAATCTACACCTTGGAAACAATATTTCACCCGTAAACAACCATAATTCCATAAACAATAGGGCATATTACACCAAAACGTGATCCGCCCATAAATCATAACAACATACCTACTTTACCATTTCAAAACTGACATTCTAAAATTAACCGACGCAAATCCTACACCGACCACTTCTCAATAACCCCACACCCCCCTCCTTACCTTTGATACTGAGGTCAAAGCGGGGCAATTGAACCCGGGTTGACGGCTCAAGACATTCTGGCCGCTCTCACAGTAATGTACAGATTATGCAACTGTGGTGACCTTAAATTGTCTTACGTAACAGTAAACTAAAACCAGGATTCGTCCACAATCAAATTTCAACTCTTACAGTTATTGAATAGAGTAGATTTTTATTCTGTTGTAGTTATATTCGTATCGAATTGGGTTAGTCAAACGCCCGTTTACAACGGTCTCTGAATGTATTATAATGTATATTTGTGTATGTGTGATATGTGTATGTATGAATTTATAGGTAAACGGTACTATTGATGCAATGTATCGCAACATTCTGGTTACAGGCGCATTAATTAATGAACTTACGTTATCAACAAGGTTCATTTAGAAATGTTATAAACATTTTTTGTTATAGTAATGTGTCAATAATAATAATTTATTGAATGGCCTGCTTTGTTTTAAAACATTCACCACCACTGCTATAGCCCTTAAACGTCCCACTAAGGGTACATACCTACCTCCTCTCCTATAGGAGAGACGGATTTAGAGCCTAAGCTCCATGCAGCTCCAATGCGGGTTGGCAGGTGAGTTCCATCAGTCGTTTATATTAGCAAACAATTATGAACCGATGAGAATTAAGTTTGGATTTGAAGAAATATTTACGTCATTTAAATGTAATGATATATTTTTAAATACATGCAAAAATTATAAATGTGAAAGTGTCAACCGAGATAATATGCAATAACAATAGTTGAGCAATAGCTTGTATTCTAGAGAAAAACATCTAGGATACCTACTTTATATTTCAAAAAAAATAATTAAGTTTAATTTTATAAGTCAGTAGTAGTCATAACTGTCATCATTTTAATTTTTTTTCTTTTTCTCTAAAGGCATGTGATAAGTAAATAATAATAAATTAAACTTTTCACAAAAAATATAATCAAATTGTCCCAGTTCGAAGCACGCAAGCCCGCTACCTAATATACCGTGATTGGTTAATCGTTAATCAATTGATGCTAATTAAGTACCGTTACGGTTTTGATCTAGAATTTGTATCAGATCCAGGGATCTGCAGTCAGTGTCAAGGTTTTCATAATAGCACCATTCTAGTTCTCAGACTGGTTGCGGCCCATCCGTGTCAGGTGCACGGTGACTAGCTTTGGTGAGAATATAGGAAGAGTCTCTTAATTTAAATTCAGACCTTTTAATTTCGACCAAGCATACCGGAAACTATATTTGACATTTGCCAGAACAATTTATTACAAGTTATATAAGTACCGATTACCAGTGTATTCAGTGGGCTCTAGTGTAAGAATTCAACAAACGCATCAACGAGCGTATGATAAACATGCACCAAAGAAGTTTCACTTCTTCCGCATTGTAGAAGCTATGCTAGTTACGAACGTGGATTAAAGGCTTCTTACGCCGGGCCTGGTAGTTGCACCTAACTTGGAAAAAACAACACCGTAGGTCATCGTCAGCCTCATTCCCTGCTCTGCACGATTTCTAGCGAGGCAGGTAGGGCGAGTGAGAGAGGGCAATAGAATGGACGAGTAAAGGGGGCGGGACAAAGTCATTTTCAATTCATTTGCAATTATGCATTGTAGAGTCTACATCTCCTGAGGATGCTTCGGTGTCGGAGTGAAACGATCGTCGAGTTTATTTTGGTGGTGGATTTGTGTGGTGTTACATGGTGGTGGTGCTTGGGGTTCGCTTGGTTGCTTGTTTTTCCTGCATATTTAACAGCAGGAAGGCTGACAGAGCATAGCACATGCTGCTTATTGTATCATACAAATTTGACTGTTTTGCGGATTACTTATAGCAAAATAGTTTTAACTTTTCATCATATATTATGGATTTCCGCAAACCGCAATATTCAATGGCGAAGAAGCACAACTTCTGCCAACAGTCCCACGACTGTACATTTTTTTTCAATCGAAAACAGGCATCGTGGTCACCCATCGGAGTGTTCATAGACAATGTCCGACCGCGTCTCCCACAGCCCACAACACACTCGTAGAGGCGAGTATGGCGTGAGGCATCTCGCATCATAGTTGCGAGTACTGAATACTCGCTTGTGGCAATAGTGAGCCTGTTACACGCGTTATAATGCGCTGACATAATCCGCTTACCTACTAAATGCCGGATGTCAGGTAGGGTTGGTGAGTAACTGAGTAGAGGCTTTAGTGTAACTTTTTAACGTAACCTAACTTCTAAATACTATGAGACAGATTTACGTATAGTTAACGTTAGCTTGTGATTATTATTATGATGATGTCGCTGTGGTCTTATTTTAGGTTCCCGGGTTCGATTCCCGGCAGAATAAATTTAAGAATTTATAATTTCTATATTATCTCTGGTCTGCTCTCGTGGAAGGCTTCAGCCGTAAAAGCCAAAAGTTGGCCTACATAAAATTCATAAAAGTTTTGTATTCGAAAATTCAAAGAGTCTTGGGTAACTTCTCAAGTCATTTAATAGATATTGAGATGTTAAATCATGAATCATTTTCCCAAAAGTTATTTTCCTTGTTAAATGGCACATTTACGCATGGTTAACGATAACTTAAAAAAATTACACTGAATGCTCAGGTTCTTATTTCAAAAGGGAATGAATTGCTCTAGTTTTACATGACATTGTTACACAAATAATACCTTGTTTCCAAAATCTTTTCTGATTTTTTTTGCAAAATCTTAAAAATATAAATGCAGATAAAACCTTTATTTAAGTTTGTACAGCCCTAGTGGAACAGCATCACAGGGATGTTAAGCGGATGCTAACCTACTGCCACGTAACGGGACTCCACGAGCGCTGAGTATGGAAAAAGCTTTATTTAAAAAACTAGATGATGCCCACGGCTTCGCCCGTGTGTATTTAGGTTTGTAAAAATCTCGTGGGAACTTTGATTTTCCAGAACAAAAAGTAGCCTATCTGTAGTAAGTAGTAACCCGTCCACAAAACGGAAAAATTTCGTGGGATCCTTACGATTTCGGAATGCAATTCCTTACAGCATCAGGGTTGAGGAGTTGGACATGTACTTACTCGAGGTCATTCAACAATAAAGTCTTTAATTGGTATCCCCAATATCAATTTAAATAACCGACAGTGCCTAAATCCCATTAGTTTTGGGGATCAGATCCCCTACAGCATCAGGATTGAGGAGTTGGAATCCAAATTATTTGTAGGACAGTGTCGCAATGTTTCTCTATCGATTAAAAAAAAAATACGCAAATCGGTTCAGAAATCTCGGAGATATCGGTGTACATAGGTAGAAAAACACAACTCCTCCTTTTTTGAAAGTCGGTTAAAAAAGTAGCCTATGTCACTCCCTGGTTAATTCTCTACTTGTATGTGAAAGTCCCGTCAAAATCGGTTCAGCCGTTCCAAAGATTAGCCCGTTCAAACAGACAGACAGACAGACAGACAGACAAAAATTTTAAAAACGTGTGATTCGGTTATAGTATCGTTCAAATAACCATATGAGCTTAATATGAGGTAGTTATTTCGATATTACAGACAGACACTTCAATTTTATTTATTAGTATAGATATATTTAACTAGCAGACTTCGTCCTGCCCGGTGACATACCGACATCAGCGCCACCTACCGAGAACTGGTAGTTACCTGTACCTACCCGGCAATTGTGTTTTCAAACCAACCAGGATTGAAATATACAAACAAAATTTCATCCAAATCGGTCCAGCCGTTTAGGAGTTAGGTGACAAACACACGTATGGAAGAGTTATGTAAGTATGAGTGAGAGAGTTTACCGTATCCACGCGACGGGATGTTTGACAGTTACGAACCCCGTGAACATTTTTTATGGGAAAATGTTTTTCTTTTATTTTATTTCTTCGTCAATTTTCCAATGTTTTTAATAGTTATTTTGCTATTCGGGACGGAGACAAATACAACAAATCAATAACCATGAAAATCGCTCCAGCCGTTCTCAAGTTATAAGTGTTCGAACTAACACGACTTTATTTTATTTATATAGATGTTCTGATGCTTAGTCTAGGTATAGACTAATGAAAAAAGATCTAAGGACTAATCCTATCTTTTTTTACTAATCATTCAGGTCAGCTAATATGTTTAACCCCCGACGCAAAAATGACGGGGTGTTATAAGTTTGACCTGTCTGTGTATGTGTGTGTGTGTGTGTGTGTCTGCTCCCCCGTAGTGCTCAATCGGGTGAACCGATTTGATTGTGGATTACATATATTTTCACAACTCCCTCAATAGAATATCACTATGCAAATCCAAAATGGCCGCCACCACAAAATGGCGAATGTCGGGGGTTTATTAAAATTTTAATTTATACTTGTTATATTCGATGCCAAGTTAAGTTAGCCCATCCATCTTAGATGCATTGATCTAAGATGGAAGCGGGCTCCATTGGGAGGGCTATTGCAATTTATATTAAACCCATGCCCCTAATGGATTCGGTATCGTATTGCAAATTATGGTGGTTTGCACCTAACTAGCATATTTTTTTTTATCACCATCTGTTTTTCTCGGCTAAAGTTCATAAAGTCAATTTCAATTTCAACAGAATTTTCACAAACAACAAGATTGGGCAAGATTTGATCGTAGCTCTATTTATTCCGAAATCATAGTTCCATGCGAGACCGGTTTTCTTCGTGTAAGAAATCTTGGGCAAGTGCTAGATTTAATAAAATATAGGCAAGAAAAGCCTATTCCATAGTTTTCTAACATCAACTACCACTACAATGTATACTGGCACACTGGTCGACATTACTATCGATAACACAGATAACTCAGTTTTTGTAACAGTCACACCACTATCACACATTTCTGACTTATGAATGTCAGACATATACACATAAAGATAAAGTTGTTTTTTGATAAATCATCCTACTTCACTACTATCCTATTAATTTTAATTTTGAAAACCAACCTTGCAGTATGTATTTAAGAGTGGTTGTTGATTGTAGATATAATATGTGGTCACAATGAAATGTTTATAATTTTTACAGTTTTCTAAATTCAAAGCTTTTTGCAATCATTCCATTTTTCACTAACCAGTTTTTTGAATTCTTTAATTCTGAGCTGTAGAGACACGATAATATAGTTCAATATTTATAGAAACTTTTAGATTTGTTCTGGTTTGTAGTGTTGAAAACAATTCATGGAATGTAGAGTTATATACTGTGGTCTCGTGGATCCTATCACACGGTTTGTAGAGTAAGTCTGTGTGTCAATTGTTACTTCTTTAACATTACATTTCTATCATTACACGAGTATTTAAGTAGACGTATACCTAACCCGATTCAAATAGATTGCTCTTACTGTATCCTGTTTAGTTAGTTGGTTTTATATCTCAATACTTATTGTATGGACGACTAATACCCCTCCAGTAAAATTAAGTCAGTTAAATCTTCAACGCGTTACCTTCTGTCTATTTTATTATAATTATGCACTTCAATGCATGCACATTGCACACAAAGCCCCAAATTTTTAAGTAACAAAGTTTTTCCCCCCATGAAAAAAATAGATTAGTAAATGATTTATGAATGTTGATAGCTATTTACAATTTGAAATATATATATTTTTTTAATTTATCAATCTTAGTAACTAGATCCATTATAACAATATGTTCTTTCGAAAATTACTGAATTTATTTATTACGCAGTACATTATTACACAGTAAGTACGCTGTTTTAGCAGATTGGAAACAGAACAACAGTTTAGTCGCTTTAACAAAATTCTCTAATAACCAGTAGTTAAATGAAATTTTACTGTCAAGTTACTTTTCTCGACGATTGGAGAAGAGACTGTTCAGTTAAGAACACGATAAAAAGGGTTTGAAAATCTCATTGCGTGATTCAAGCCTAACTTACGAAATAAGGTCACCAACATTTAATTTCTAACTAAATAACTACTATTTATCGCATTTGCCCAAATAAACGTGACATTATTACAAAATTCAAAAAATATTTTTTGGTAACAGAATTACAACAGATAAATATTTTGATAACAAACGTATATAAAAGTGAAACTTTTTCATAATAAATAAACTTGTACATCATTATTAGTGCAAGGATCAAAAATTTAACCACTCTTAATTTTTATACGAAATCATAAAAGATGAGGAATATTATAATTATGCTATCTCTTCTAATAATGACGGTAAGTACTTACCTACATAAGATATTTAGAATTAGAATTTATATAGTGTAAAATAACTGCTGTGCGTCAAGTAACGTTTATCTAAGTCGGTAACGCAACGGTAATCGGTTCAAAATCTCATCCATCTAGGTGGCCGATTTTAAAGGTCCGGTTTTGACTCCATTTGTTTCTCTCTCCGGTTGTGTCGCATTGGCGTCACATCGGACTATAAGAGTATCGGGGGAATACAGAGTGCACCTTTGTTTGCGTACCTACACACTTGTGCACTATAATATCCCCTGCTTGGTTGGCTAGTGTGCGCTTCCATTGAGATTGGTCGCCGTAGCCGAAATTCGGTCGGGAGGAAATTACTTATTACAAAATTTAATTTAATAAGTACAAAAGCTATAGCATAATATTGTTTTTTTAGGCACTTTTAACCACGGCCTGCTTGAGATCGAAATCTAAAATTCTAATCGAAAACATTGACGAACCTCTTCTCTTATACATTCCGAAATGCGATTGCAAATGTGACGATAATGCTTTCGAATTTCCCAGACAAGAGAACAGGCCAGTGGAAGAGACGGAATGCGTGTGTTACACAAAAACATCGAAATGTCAATGTTGCTCTGAAGATGACGTGGGACCTCTTAATCCGGGAACTTGTCCGGTATATTCCAATCTTTATATTCCAGTCCCTGAATTACCCGGTATTGATATTAGGGATGCTAATGTGCAACTGAATGATAACAATATTTATCGTAATAAATATAGTCGCAACAAGTATTCCGTCTATTGTTAGTTTGATTATTGATACGAAATCTTTTCCGGTTGCAAAATGAATATAAGCGATATAATATTGAATATTATGTGTTATGCTCATTAATAAAATCTCCGATGTCTATAATATGTGTTTTTGTAATAACATTTTATTCATGTAAAAAATAATATTAGATATTTATTTAAATTCATCAAGTATACTATATTTGACGATCGTTTTAATTAAGAAATTCGAAATATGCAAAATAGACACAACGATTAAAGCTTGTTAATCCGACATAAATATATCTAGTTAATAATTTTCATTAATTCTGACTGTTATTAATTCGAATATAAGTTTGTATAATTGATATGCTAATACAATATTTACTAAACAAAATATATTCATCACTTCATATTTTTATTTTTGATTTATTTCATATTTGCATAATATTTATTTGTCGGCTCGTTGACATTGGATTGTAAATAATTGAGCATTACGTCATTCTCCCTACAGACATTTTATGATAAGAGAGAGAGAGCGATAGCGCGGGTGACACATTCCGATTTGGGCTCTCGGCGAGAGCGCTGCTTCGCTCGTGCGGTGTACTGTGTTATAGGTTGTGTTGTACAAAGTAGGTGGTATCGTGCGATGTGTGTCGTGTAGATTAGATTGGTCGGAAGTGGTTCGGTTGCAGGGGAGGAAGAGACCGACCTAGGTAGGTAGGTTAGGGTTGTTAGTTAGTTTGTCAGTTAATGAGAAGGCTTCTACCCATGTGACGCCCACAGCAAAGTATTTCGATCTACCCTGATAATGAATAATGATAATAATGGATATAGCCTTCTGATGTCGTCTCTGGTCATCTCTGGCGACATCAGAAGTGGGATCTGAAGGGCTAATTGATGAGCCGGAGCCTTTAACTGCATTTGCGTCTGTCGGTCTCCTTTGTGGCACAAAAGCCTTGTAGAACCGGGGTTGTGTGCGCGACGCGGGTCGTTTTTATTTTGTTAAGATTGCGGTGCCGCGATTCTTCTCGTTAACGAAAGTATTGCGAATAGGCTATCGAGTGTGCGTTATAATAAAATCGTTAACATTACCGGTATTGAAAATTCAAGTGATAATAGTAACTTGCAAATCTTATGTGAAATTTTTAATTGATGGTGACACCTAGTTTAGAAACTTTTGTTTCACGTTATATTAGAGGAGTTTTTGCGTTAAGTCGTAATATTTTAAAGTCAGGTTGTGCAATTACTATGACTGCGGATACTTTTTCTATTTCAAAGTGTAAAAAAGTTAACACTGTTCGCGGTATTTCGTGTAGTACCTAGATCCTAGTAAAACGGTTTAACGTCGTCCGTAGCGCCTTTGATGAACGGCAGGTAGTTCGTGATAAAATTAATGAGATGTTATATGCGGGTATCTCACCCAAATGGAAATGTGAACCCAATTGTTCACCTTTTTCTAGGAATTTTTAGTTAATAAAAAACGTGACGGTACTGAGCGATTGTGTGTGAGTTTCCGAGACTTGATCAGCCACGCGGTGTGACGCGGTTACCGAATATATCATAAAATTGCGCGTTTATGTGGTGCTAACTATTACTAGTGTTTAGATTAGAAACCGGGATAGCTTCAGGGGCCTGGCGGGCTGCCTAGGTTTTTGACGGCTCTTTTTAAAGTGGGGCTGGTGATCTCTGATCTACCGAATTATTAGTCGCTCGAGGACGATCGAATGTCAGGGTTGGCCGTGCCGGTCGGCGAACAGCTTTATGTCGATAACAATTGACAGTGCTAAGATAGTAACAAAAACCAACAAACAAAAACCAAAAAAAAATCAAAAAAATCGTGATTCGTGATTAATTGAAAGTAAAGTTCTACAAATACTCGCAGAATAATCTAATACCCGCTATTGAGATGAATGATTCGTTTGACAAATGGTTTTGGTTGCTAACCAAATTGAATTGTCTAGGTACCTTCATGGATGTTAAAAAGTGATCAAATTCGAAACTATTGGTTGTAATAAAGCCGTAAAAAGAGGTTGTAGTTCGTAAAATGGTTTATAGAGACGATGATAGAATGATAAATGGTTTACGCGATAAAAACTAAAGAAATGCAATTGGATTGCGTTTACGGGAAGTAGTTTTTGATCAGTTATGTTAGAGAGTTAGACGCCGCCGAGTTTCTTGCTGGTTCTTCTCGCTAGGTTGCGGCATTCCGAACCAGTGGTAGATTCGCTTTAGTTTAAAACTGAAAGTAACTTTAACCATGATATTTGATTGAGGGTTTGCGATAGCAATTGCACCCTAATCAGATAAGTGTTGCCATTTTAGGGACTTGGCAGGGAAAATGACGAGTGCGCGTGTGATGTAGTTAATTAAATGGACTGGCCTATATGGGTTGACGTTCTCGACCAGACTATGGGTTGACTGTGATTATTATTTTGACTATGACGTTGACTTTGACCTTTGTTACTGGAGGACGAGTGAATGGTCTAAGGAACTGGCTCATGCGGGTCGAGGTTCCGGATCATTTCACTCACGACGTGTGAACGTGTGACGTTCGTTGGTTAGTGTGAGCTGGGTGGCGGGTGGATGGTCTAAGGAACTGGCTCATGTGGGTCGAGGTTCCGGATCACTTCACTCGCGACAGCGTGTGAACGTGTGACGTTCGTTGTTAGTGTGAGCTGGGTGGTGAATGAATGGTCTAAGGAACTGGCTCATGCGGGTCGAGGTTCCGGATCACTTCGTTCACGGCAGCGTGTGAACGTGTGACGTTCGTTGTTAGTGTGAGCCGGGTGGTGAATGAATGGTCTAAGGAACTGGCTCATGCGGGTCGAGGTTCCGGATCACTTCGTTCACGGCAGTGTGTGAACGTGTGACGTTCGTTGTTAGTGTGAGCTGGGTGGCAGGTGAATAGTCTAAGGAACTGGCTCATGCGGGTCGAAGTTCCGGATTACTTCATTTGCGGCAGCCTATGACCGTGTGTTACAAGTGGGGAGGGCGCTGACGGGTTGTGTCTGCTACACATCTCATGAGGTGGTGACTGGTTGACGCGATTGACAGCTGAGGTGATGACTGACAATTGACAGATTGAAGCGCTGACTAGTTGTGTGTGCTATACGTCATCACATGAGGTGGTGGTTGGTTGACGCGATTGACAGCTGAAGTGATGATTGAGAATTGACAGATTGACAGACGGCGGTGACCTAGAAGCAGTTAAGTGTCAGGGATGGGCGAGCGTATCTAGAGGTGTAGTTCACCTGTGTGTTGTTCTTTGTAGACATTTCTTGACGCGGGCGGTCGCACAGGGACGTGCGAATGTCAGTCTGGCCGTGTCGGCTCGTTGACATTGGATTGTAAATAATTGAGCATTACGTCATTCTCCCTACAGACATTTTATGATAAGAGAGAGAGAGCGATAGCGCGGGTGACACATTCCGATTTGGGCTCTCGGCGAGAGCGCTGCTTCGCTCGTGCGGTGTACTGTGTTATAGGTTGTGTTGTACAAAGTAGGTGGTATCGTGCGATGTGTGTCGTGTAGATTAGATTGGTCGGAAGTGGTTCGGTTGCAGGGGAGGAGGAGACCGACCTAGGTAGGTAGGTTAGGGTTGTTAGTTAGTTTGTCAGTTAATGAGAAGGCTTCTCAATTAGGCCCGTACCCATGTGACGCCCACAGCAAAGTATTTCGATCTACCCTCAGCTAATGGTTAGCTAATAATTGATAGGCCTTCTGATGTCGTCTCTGGTCCGTCCTGGCGACATATTTTATTGAGTGTTTATGGCCTCTCATTGACAATATTTTTTTCTACCGTCATCTTATATATGTTACCGGACAAACCCGATGTCAGGACAAACTAGTTTGGCCTAGGCTAAACTAGTTCTTCCTATACGCGATAGGATTAACTAGTATAGCCTAGTCCAAACTAATTTTTCCTAAGCCTCATATGATAAACCAGTTTAGCCTAGGCCAAACTAGTTGATCCTGATACATTGGTTAGGTTAGGTTAGGTTAGAACATAAATATTCGTGTGCTTGGGAATAGGTTCTATTGGGATTTGGGAACTCCCGCATGTGCAAGTCCTGACATATTTGATCAATTTCAACTCAGCTAAATTGGTTTAGACTAGGCCGTACTAGTTTATCCTAGAGTGTGCGTATTTATATCAGGATCAACTAGTTTGGCCTAGGCTAAACTGGTTTATCCTACGAGGCTTAGGAAAAATTAGTTTGGACTAGGCTATACTAGTTAATCCTATAGCGTATAGGAAGAACTAGTTTAGCCTAGGCAAAACTAGTTTGTCCTGAAATCGGGTTTGTCCGGTAACATATATATAAAACAAAGTCGTGTTAGTTCGAACACTTATAACTCGAGAACGGCTAGAGCGATTTTCAAGGTTTTTGATTTGTTGTATTTGTCTCCGTCCCGAATAGCATAATAACTATTAAAAACATTGGAAAATTGACAAACAAATAAAATTAAAGAAAAAACATTTTCCCATACAAAATGTTCACGGGTTTCGTAACTGTCAAACATCCCGCCGCTCTCGTGGATACGGTAAACTCTCTCACCTATACCTATATAATTCTTCCGTAGGTACGTGTGTTTGTCATCTAACTCCTCCTAAACGGCTGAACCGAATTGGATGAAATTTTGTGTGTATATTTCAATGGGTTCCTGGATGGTTTTAAAACACAATTACCGAGTAGGTACAGGTAACCTACCGGGTTTCCGTAGGTGGCACCGATGTCGGTATGTCACCGGGCAGGACGAAGTCTGCCGGGTCCACTAGTCATCATAATAATTTACTATTGTTTCCAGTTAAATATTTTTTTTTCTTTATCATTAATGTTCTTCACTTGTATAGGTTATATATATGTTATATATATGATTAAGAATCATCATTGTGCAATACAAATTGGCTATTTTCCTGTGGTCTAAATTTAACTTTAACCCTAACCTTATTTTGATAATAATTATTTGTAATTAACGTAATTTGCAACCCACCCTTATTTTAGCGAATATTTTTTTTGCAATCTCCTTGCGTTTTAATATGGTATTTAGACAAGTAACAAGTGTAAATTGAAAATTTAAAAAACCCCCGACATTCGCCATTTAGTGGCGGCGGCCATCTTGAATTTGCAATAGTGCTATTCTACTAGTCAAGCCCTTTCATTTGATACCCATATCAAGGGAGTTGTGAAAAAATATATCATCCGCCATTTTGTAGCGGCGGCCATCTTGGACCGATTTTCATCAAACATAGCTAAGAACACTCTCGACTAATTCACCTTTCAAACAAAAAAAACCGCATTCAAATCGGTCCACCCGTTTGAGCGCCACAGGGGAACAGACAGACACACACACACACACACACACACACAGACACGTCAAACTTATAACACCCCGTCGTTTTTGCGTCGGGGGTTAAAAATAAAATCAAAGACGTATATTTACTTGTGATCGCAACTAACATAGGTATTTGCAATTGATTTCGTAAACAAAGTTTTCGTTATCCACGTCGAATCGGCCGTTGACGCAAAGTTGCATTTCGATTAACGATTATTGCCGTTTTGAATTTCAATAGTTGCGCCAATTTGCTTTTTTGTTTAAATGAAGTAAGGATAACTAACTGTTTTGGAATACTGAATCACGTTTTTCGTTGTTTTCGGTGTTTCCATCATTTTTGGTTTTAGGAGACTTTCTCAATTTGTCAATACGATATAAATAATATATTATTTATTTCATCACAAGTGGACACCCGCGACTTCGTTCACGTGGATATATATTGGTTTTTAAAAATCCCGTAGGAATCATTTTGTTTTTCCTAAGCTCCTTTGAGCTCATATCATGCTAAAAACTGTAAAAAGTTCACTGGCGGATGTTTAGGTAGATCAAAATGTAAACATCCGCCAGTGAATGTCCCATCAAAATCGATCCAGCCTATTAGAGATTAGTTGATAATCATTAAAGTACCTATCTCCTTTCTAACAAAAAAAGAATGAATGAATTCGGACCATGCGTTATTGAGTTAGAGCTAAATACACGTTTTGACTTTCATCCCCTCTCCCTAGGGAACCGGAAATCTTCAATGTACAGATACGGCAAGTCTACGATTTTATTATATGTATAGATAGATAAACATAACATAGGTTTTCAAGCGAAAACGGTAACGGACTATTCCCTCTTAGGGACTCTTACAAAACCTGTACCGCAGAGGGTAGTCCCTTTCAGGAATATATGTATAGATCAAGTAATGAAATGAAATGAAAGAAGTGGCTCTCCAGTACAAGTTTAATTTCTAGGAATTCAGGCGCAGTGTAAAAATAAAAAATGTTTTTTTATTCAAAGAAACTTTTCAAGTTATTTTGATTTGCCAACTGCATCTATCACTAGTTCGGAATGCAGTTCCTACCGAGAAGCTCTAGCAGGAAATTCAGCGATTGATCTTTTTTAATTTTTACCCGACTACGGCAAAGCCAAAAGGAAGGTTATGATTTTAGCAGTCTATGTATGTATGAATGTACGTATGTATGTATGTATGTATGTATGTATGTATGTATGTATGTATGTATGTATGTATGTATGTATGTATGTATGTATGCATGTATGTATGTATGTATGTATGTATGTATGTATGTATGTGGCCGATTTTCGTATGAAATTCTGTGTGTACCATTGTAGCGCCTAAACTACTGGACCGATTTTGTTAAATAAAACTATTATTATTATTATAATATTATTATTTTCATAGTTAAATTGTCATTTCACGCATTTTAATTTCCAGAGCGAGTCAACACAACACAGATTAGAGGTAAACTTGGAAAAAAAAAGCATAATTACATCTGATTTAACTTTTAAAATAATCATTACTCCTCCTCTAATCAGGAGCTCGAACGGAACTAGCTTCATCTGTTACAAAGATGACGTAAAGTTTAGTCATCCCGCTTTTGTTCCGAAAATTGTGGTTGACCTATTTATTTCTAATAATTAATCGGTTTGCTGTCAGAATCTACTGTAATCGCTAAGAAGCGAAGAAAACAGAGGTCAAACACTGTAATACTCCTCTTTACATCACACTGAAGTGGGGATAATTGTTACCAAATAGGGTCTTAACCAACCGACAATCGCACAGGAGGCAGGTCTAAGCATACATAGGCCTCTCCTCATCTCTCCTGTAAGATAGGAGGCTTATGCCCTTCAATGGGATGTTGATGGACTGTAGTGATGGTTGAAGATTTTTTATTGTAAAACTTTGTCAAGTGAGAGTTTTATATACACGCCTACTTGCACTCGAAAAAGATTTAATTTACCGCATGGATTTTGTAGGTGGCACAAAATATGTACTTGGTTGGTTGGCTGTAAACTTATTACACGCGCGATAAAATATCGCACGCGTGTTAGCGATTTGTTAGACTAACTTGAGATTGTTTACAGTTAGACAACGTCATTATAATAATAAGATTCCTCTAACTTTTCGGAGTAATGTGCATTCTAAGCAATTGAATATCATTCGCTTCAACGGTGAAGGAAAACGTCTTGAGGAAATCCGCACGCCTGAGAATTCTCCATAATGTTTTCAAAGGCATGTGAAGTCTACCAATCCGCAGTTGGCTAGCGTGGTGGATTACAGCCGGAACCCTTCCCATTCTGAGAGGACACCCCGTGCCCTGTAGTGAGCCGGTAATTGGTTGATCATAATAAGATGTATTTTACGAAAAAATGTATTAAGAAGGACATAGGCTACTTTTTATCGCGGAAAATTAAAGAGTTCTTGAACGTTCATCCGTTTAACCAATTTATACGTTTGGTACAGAGGTAGCTTTCGTCCCTGAAATTGACGTAGACAACTTTTATACCGGAAAAGCAAATAGTTCCCACAGGATTTTAGGCACCCTAAATCCACGCGGACGAAGTCGCGGGCATCATCCAGTATCTCATATTTATTTAAGTACTTTCATAATAATATTTTATATAAGGGAAAGGGACGTATTATATTAGTTACCTAAAAGTAAGATTTTCACGGACACGGTTTTTTTATTAGAGTTTGTAGTAGGTATACTACAAACTATACTATGTAGTAAGTTCGATTGAAGCATCCGCCACATAATTCCGACTTCCCTTCGCAACGGCGTCGGGCCCGCACTCGGCACTCGGCAGGCTGAGGTAACGCTGCGTTACGCAAGGCAAGCCTCAAGGATACGGGTCGGTCGGTTGCGCCACGCAAATGTCTAGCGAAGGAGCGGCGCGGCGTGTCAAGGCGCCAGTTCCTTTCGATCTTGGGCAATGGGAACCCGCCAAATGCCAGGTTGTACTTACCACTCGGGTTAGCCCGCTTTTTATATGTTTATTTGCTATGTTTGACTTGTTATAGAACTGTTTGAAGTTATCCAACTTTGTAAGTACCTAGCTGGTATATAATAATAAGAGGTAAATTTCGTAAACTAAAACCCGACTACTCATAATAAATAATAATAGTATCAAATAATAATTTAGTGTCCAGAAAAACGTGTATTCAACTGAGTACTAATGAAAGGAAGCGAGGGGCAAACAGCTAGTGGCGCCATCTGTTATGTCTATTTGAAACTAACTTAATATTCCAGTTTAGCCGTGCGAACATCACTTCTCGATTTTTTTCGCATTTAAAATGTAGCCTATGTCACTCAGACCATACGATTCAATTAATACCTTGTTCATCAAAATCGACCCAGTAGGTAGTTTAGGCGCTACAATGGAATTAAAAATCAGATACAAAGATACATACATACATAGACTGTAAATCATAACCCTTCCTTTTGGCTTTGCCGTAGTCGGGTAAAAGCCAAAACCACTGGGGTTAGAAACTCGAAATTATGACGTAGGTACACACTTAGAAGGGATTATTGGAAATTCCACCCCTAAGGGGGTTAAACAGGGGATGAACGTTTGTATGAAAGTCCGTCAGTTAGGCTATCACCGCTTTTTAAAGTAATTTATTTATTATCGTCAACTTACATAACCTCAGCGGGAAGGCTGTTCAGGAGGAAGTGCGGAAATGAACGCCGGACCTCGCGCTCACCTTCACCTCCAATAGAGCGTTGGTCAACAATGACATTACGTGTAGCCGATTATAATTATTATTGAGCATTAGCTGTTGATTCTATAAATATGCTTTGTGGTAGGATTCTACCCCAAATCCGCCTAGCTAGCGACCACACTTCAGCCGTAATCTGCCGCAAAGCATCCGTGTGTTCCAGCAGCGAGCTGAATAGCCAGTCCCCTTCTTCAAAAGCCGGCAACGCATTAGTGGCTCCTCAGGTGCTGCTAATGTTCATGGGCGACAGTAATCACTTATCAGGTGACCCGCTTGGTCGATTGCCCGCTATTCCTATAAAAAATACACATCTGTAATAATTACTAAGTAGGTAGGTACTTAGCTAAACTCTATCGCTTAAATATCATAGGTGTGCAGGGGCAATGGGCATAGCTAATGTCGTATTGGCCTATCTAGTGGAATGCTTCAGCCGTGGCTAGTTACTACCCTACCGGCAAAGCCGATTTAGCGTTCCGGTACGATGCCGCGTAGAAACCGATTAGCGGTATGGGTTTAATCAAAACCGCCTTATCTCTTCCCAGTTAACCCACTTCCTTAGACTCCATCGTCACTTATTATCAGGTGAGATCACAGGGCTAACTTTCAGATGAATAAAAAATATCAGTGCAGCCTTTTACCGTCTCGCAGATTGATTTTGAGTTTAGCCACGCTGCTAAGTGCGAATTGGCGGGCTATAACGACTAAAGCCCAAATTAGACGGTGCCCCGTTCATCGTTCATTTTTGCAATGAACGTTGCACGATACTATATTTGCTACGGCACAGTGCCTGTGAACGATGAACGAACGGTGTTTAGACGGTTCATTTTCGATCACCAATCGATGAAGCCTTGAAAGTTAAAGCAAAAATCCCGAAAAATTAACCGTCTAATTGTCACATGATAGTGATTATAACCGGGACCAACTCGAAATTCTCTCCAAGGCACGTTCGTGAAACACCGACTACCTACTACCAACTCCGGGTTGGCACTGATAACTTTCTTCACAGAAAAACGCAATAGGTACCTACTTACCTAACAATTTTCGGCCCGACCCGGTAATCGAATCCAGGACCTCGTGATCTGAAGTCAATGCTAACATGTTTATTATACTTTAAAACCAACATTTGTAAGCAACAAGTTGCATGTACAATAAAGCACGGAATCGCTGCAATACATCGTGTAGGGATGCACAACGACGCCACATTCACAAATCTGTCGAAAACGGCGACCCTGCCAAAGTTTGGAAATTTCTTGCATCTCTCGGAGTTGGCAAAGCATCTCCTCCTTCAACTCATCAGAATATTGACATTGAACTCCTTAATCAACATTTTACTTCCACTAGTACAATAGACAACTCAGAAAAAGATCGCGCTCTGAGTATTCTTTCTACAATGCCAACTCCTGATTTTCAACCGTTTAATTTCACTCCTTTCACTGACTGTGATGTTAAAAAGAACATATTATCAGTCTCTTCTAATGCCGTGGGTGATGACAGTATTAGCCGCAATATGATCTTACTGATTCTTGAAATTGTTACTCCTATCCTTACCCATATCTTTAATGAATCTATTTCAACCTCTACATTCCCTGAAGCTTGGAAAAGTGCTTACATTATTCCTCTCCCAAAAAAGGCTCATGCCTCACATTTTTCCGAATTTCGCCCTATTTCTATTTTACCGTTTCTGTCTAAAGTCCTAGAGAAATTAGTTTTCCACCAATTGAACCTCTTCCTTAACAGAAACTGTCTCCTCAATCCTCTTCAGTCCGGCTTCCGGTTGGGTCATAGTACGACTACAGCGCTAGTTAAAGTCACTGACGACATTCGACGGGGCATGGATAATAAACAGCTCACTGTGTTGGTATTGTTAGATTTTAGCAATGCCTTCAACTCCGTCGATTTTGACATCTTGTTGAGTCTGATGCGTTCTATTAACATATCTCCATCAGTGGTGGGATGGTTTCAGAGTTATCTTAGAGGCCGACAGCAGCGTATTCGCATCGACGATAAGTTCTCATCTTGGTGTGAATTACGAGCTGGAGTGCCTCAAGGTGGTGTGCTGTCTCCTCTACTTTTTGCTATCTTCATTAACTCAATTTCCCAAAAAATTACTTCTCTCTATCACATGTATGCAGACGATCTCCAAGTGTACACACAATCAACCCTTGAGGACTTGCCTGCCGCTGTTTCCACTATTAATAGTGACCTGATGGCTATCACCAAATGGAGTAACTCCTATGGTCTTAAGGTTAATCCTTGTAAGACCCAGGCTATTGTTATCGGTGGTGCTGGCATGATCTCAAGAATTGATTGGGATAACCTTCCGTCAATCTCATTGAATAACGTTGTAATACCGTACAGTACCACAGTAAAAAATCTTGGTGTCCATTTTGATACAACTCTCTCCTGGTCTCATCAAATAAAAGAAATCAGTAGGAAAACTTTTGCTGCCCTTGGTTCTCTCAGGCGTCTACGTTCTCTACTGCCTATTCCTACTAAAATTATGTTAGCACAATCCTTACTTCTCTCGATTCTCGATTATGCGGACGCAAGCTATCTTGACTTGACCGAGGACCAACTAAATAAACTTGAGCGAATTCAAAATCTAGCTATTAGGTTTATATTTGGTTTGCGCAAATATGACCACGTCTCCGAGTATCGTTCAAAGCTCAAGTGGTTACCCATTCGCTTCCGCCGGAATATGCATATTGTTTCTCTTCTGTACTGTGTATTGTTCAACCCTACGACTCCAAGCTACTTAAAGGAAAATTTTAAATTTCTTGGTCACGACAGGCCGAACACAGTTCTTCGTTCAGCCAGTAAATTCATTCTCTACGTGCCTACACATCGAACTAAGTACTTTGAAAGTTCCTTTACGTTTAAAGCCATCAGTTTATGGAATAAACTTCCTCCACAATTACATCACGCTAAAACCCTGAGCAAATTTAAGATTGACGTAAAAAATCACTACCTTTCTCTCTGTCATCAATAGCAACATTTATTTTGTTATTCTCGTATCTATTTGTATAATTGATATATATTTATTTATTCATATGTATGTCTATTGTATACATTATTTTGTATATATTAGTATATTTATATGTTATTATTATATTATATGGTTTAGTATATTTAGCTATTAGTGTTTAAGTTTATCATATACACCACCTCCCACTGTCCACTTGTTCATTTTCTCCCTAGCGTTAAGGTTGTCTGGAAGAGATCGCTACTTAGCGATAAGACCGCCTTGTTGTACCTACGTTTTAAGTATTCTTTCATATAACATGTCCTCTGTATTCTGCTCTTATGTGGTGTGCAATAAAGTATATACATACATACATACATACATGTTTGTTATAATAGTGTCGTTCTGTTATCATTATTGCATAATTAATGTCATCATTAAGATATATTTTAATTTGCAAAACAAGCATTATTTAGTTCATTATTGCAAGGATCAATAAATTATAATCGATAAGTAACCATAGAGATTAAGCTACTGATAGAGCGGCTATTAGAAACATTTTCATAAATACCGTCAATTCTATGTTAAATTCAGATTCTAGGTTTCTTATCATTGCAGTTAGTGCCTAATTAGTTTTAATTGCAATAAGATTTCTCAACAAGTTTGTTTTATAAAAAAAATGGTTGCTCCGTAAAGTCGGTTTACGGATGATAATTTTACGTGATAACGTCATGAAAAAACAAAGAGATATAGATGCGTCACAAGCCGAACGCTTAGGCTGATCGTGTCTTCTCTATCGCTTGTTCCGCACTCTCGCTTGCACGCGGAACGTGACAATAACATCTGAGTCATGGTTTTTCGTACATATTGTACATATTTTCAATAATGGTCAACTACTTATACTGATATTTAAATATCTATGTGAACAACAGTGTTGTAACCGCCCTTGGTGCAACTATGTTGTTATTGTTAGTTTAACAGAATGTTACGATTTCGTTACGATATCATTGTTGAAACATGGTCGGAGTTGAAACTCTGCGTCAATGTGCAATGTGAAAATGATTGAGGCGTTACAAGCACATGAGTAGATATCCCTACAGAGAGGAAGCTTCATAAATGCGGCCCGCTATAGGGACACTCACACATAGCTCATGTATGTCATCCAACTGAGTCGGTGTTGTTAGACACGGAGCGTCTGTGAACCGTTGGTGAGAGCTCATTTGTGTGAGTGTACCTGCTGCCCGCTGCTGGCCGCTTGTATGAAGCTTCCGCTCTGTAGGGATATCTACACATGTGGTTACAGTGCGGAATTCCACTTTCTACAGGGTGTTATTTTAAATGTTTTCAGTAAGGCGAACTTTAACTCTATTAGAGATCAAGAAGTTTGGCCATCGATATTATACAAAGTAAAAACTGAATTTTGAGATTTTTGAAAAAATCTTATGTCACGGATTCTTTCCTTAATTTTTTATTTAAGGGAGGCGCACGGCAGAGCTTGACCGTGTTCGAAGTTTGTTAAATTCCAACATGTTTACATATCTACATAAATAATTGACTACAACAGGGGAAGAAAGAAAAAAAAATTGGAAAATACATGGCCGATTTGATATTCGAACACGCGAATAGGAGCTCGCATCCTTTGGCTTTCGCAAGAGACCCGTCAATTGCAGAGTTGCATCACAAATTGTCGATCTGTGCGTTTTGACACACTTACTGCGCTATGTTAAGGCCGGCGTGTGTATGAGCAAACATGCTAATATACATAAATAGAGACTAGAGTGTTAGCGAAAATTCTCTAGGTCCTTTAGGGTTCCGTACCCAGAGTGATGGGGAGAACTCTGCTAGGAGTTTCTCTGCGCGATCAAATAAAAAACGAGGCGATGAGGAGAACCAGAGTTACCAACATAGGAACGGAACTAAAGTGGCAATACCGCTGAACCAATGTTGACATTTGGTACATAGATAGACTTGAACTTGGAGAAGGACATATGTTACTTTTTCCAAGGGATTTAAAAAGAACCTAAATCCATGGGGACGAAACAGTGGGCATTAACTAGTTACGTTAATGCCCACTATTTCGTTAGTGGACGTTAGATGACAAAAATAATTTACGTTTAAATACCTACATAATTTAATTATAATAATTAACAAAGCATTTGCATGCAAAAGCATTGATAGTTTCGACATAACTAATATTATACAGCAATGGTCATTTATTTATGTATGTCGCTATCAATACTTTATTCATGGTTACATTACAATCATTATCTTGGATATTTATAGTTATATCTACCTACTGCACAACATGTCAGTGTTATTATTATAAAGGGGGAAACAATGTATTATATTTTCGGTTTTTCACAAATCCTGAGGGAAATGTGGATTTCTGGTTCCCGTTCCCGCTCCCTTTTCCAACCTTTATACCTACTTTCAAGGAAGTTTGCTATAGTAATCTGTAATAGATGTAGCCGTAGATTTTTTTTGCAGGATAAAAGATGTGTTAAGTCAGGGCATAATCTATCTCCATTCAAAATTTCAGCCAAATCGGTTCACTAGTTGCAAGGTTATAGAGTAACAAACATCCAAACATCCAAACATCCAAACATCAAACATTGACACTTTCACATTTATAATATTTGTAGGATATTCATTATTCATATTTTATTTTCTATGAATTTTTATGTTTGCCCCAGCTATAAGAATAAGGCTGTTTTTTAGAGCAAACTAAGTAGGTAAGTTACCTGTATGTAAAACGGTTATAAGTACCTATACCATTTGCCACGTGTATGTTACGAAATTCGTCAACACCCGAGGTCTAAATCGTATATCATGGTAATTAAACACATTTCTCTATTGTTCTGACCTTAGCAGGGCTCTAAGGTCAACCGGAAGCGTTAAGGTCACGCCATGTTGTATGTATGCAGCACAAATCGGAAGTACACGCCTATTTTTTCCTATACAAGGTGCCATGCCTCAGCGTGATGTAACACAAGGTGAGACAGAAGGAAAAAGTGTTGTTATTTATTTATTACGATTATACCTACTTGCTTACCTACCCATTTTAATAATATACGTTTTAATATAGGCTATTTACGCACATTTTATAGTGTTTCAGATTAATAATAATTTTATAGTGTTTCATAATAATGATCATAAGTAATTTGGCTTCCAATGCTGAATGTGTTTAAAGCATTTTGTCCATGCAGCAATGTACAATGTTCATCATTATCATTATCAACCCATTACTAACCCATTAAATATTGAATTACAGAGCCTGGGTGGCTGCGTCTCCTCTTAGAATGAGAAGGGCTTAGGACTTAGTACAACACGCTGGCCCAGTGTAGATTGCCTAAACTTCACATGCTTCTGAGAACATTATGGAGAACTCTCAGGCTTACAGGTTTCCTCACGATGTTTTCTTTCACCGTCAAAACAAGTGACATTTAATTAAACGCACATAACTCTAAAAAGTTATAGTTCTCCACATTCTCTACTAAAGAAAAAGATGGGACACTAATGTGATACGACCGGAGAGAAATTAGGCGCAGGTCCGATGGCTTTACATGCTCTCAACTTCCAACTTCGGGGTGATACTGAGAATAATTTCTTGTGTAGGAGGAGGTTGCAGCTGTGTCCTCGCCTTCGTTGAGATTGGTCACCGTTATAGTCAAAATTCGGGTCTGGAAGACAGTATTATAAACTAGTGTTGCGCTCGGTGCGCGAGCTGCAAGCAGCTCGCGTGCCTTGTAGTCTCTTCAATATTCGTAAAATAAAGAAATGGGAGGCCATACCAAATACCAGAATATTCTGGAAAGTCTCTTGAAAGATAGAAAGAAATATTGGTAGGTAATAAATATTTAGTGGAAAAAAAAGGATATCTATACAAAAATGTTCTGGAGAGCCACTTGAAAATTAAAAAGAAATTTTGTATGGACACGAATTTTTTTGTTCCGTATCTATCTTTTTTTTACTGGCTCACCAAAGGGCCTAAAGTCTTGAAATTTTTTAGTTTCAGGACCATGCCTCTATGATTGATAGTTTTTGAGGGCCGTTAGGGTACTCTGGTAATTTTTCCACATTCACTAAGTACGTTTTGTAATTTTTGTGAAAAAAATCTTTAAGTTCTATTTATAAGTGTAGTAGGGGGAAAATTTTTCATACAAAAATGTCTAAGAGAGCCTCTTGAAAAGAATCCAAAAAATTTGTATGGAGAGAATTTTTTTTGTTCGGCGGCCATCTTTTTTTTACCGGTTCACCCAATGGCCCAAGGTCTTTAATAACATTTGTTTGGGACCATGTCTGTATGACTGGTAGTTTTGGAGCACCCATGAGGTACTCTGGTAAATTTTCCACATTCATGACGTTTCATAATTTTCCTGAAGGAAGACCCATAAGTTCTACACACATAAATAGTGAAGGGAGAAAGTCCCATACAAAATTGTTCTGGAGAGCCTCTTGAAAAGAACCCAAAAAATTTGTATGGAGAAAATTTTTTTTTGTTCGGCGGCCATCTTTTTTTTACCGGTTCACCCAATGGCCCAAGGTTTTTAATTACATTTGTTTGAGACCATGTCTGTATGATTGGTAGTTTTGGAGGACCCATGAGGTACCCTGGTAAATATTCTACATTCATAACGTTTCGTATTTTTTCTGAAAGGACAGTCATGAGCTCTATACATGCGCTTAGTGAGGTAAAAAAAGTTCTATACAAAAATGTTCTGGAGAGCCTCTTGAAAATTAAAAAAAAAAATTGTATGGACGCGAAAATTTTTTTTGTTCGGTGCCTATCTTTTTTTTACTGGTTCACCAAAGGGCCCAAGGTTTTGAACATTTTCAGTTTCAGAACCATGTCTCTATGACTGATAGTTTTTGAGAGCCTTTGGGATACTCTGGTAAATTTTCCACATTCATGACGTTTCATATTTTTCCTGAAGGAAGACTCATAAGTTCTACGCATATAAATAGTGAGGCGAAAAAAGTTCCATACAAAATTGTTCTGGAGAGCCTCTTGAAAATTAGCAAAATTTTTGTATGGAGACGAAATTTTTTTTTGTTTGGTGGCCATATTTTTTTCACCGGTTCACCCAATGGCCCAAGGTTTTGAACATTTTTTGTTTCGGGACGGTACCTTTCCGACTGATAGTTTTCGAGATCCCTTAGGGCACCCTAGTCAGTTTTCCACGTTCAGCTCTCTCTATAATTTTGTAGACCTTATATTTTTGAATTTTACACACATGAAAATTATGGTGAAAAAGTCCCATACAAAATTGTTCAGGAGAGGTGATCAGTACCTGACTTCAAGTAGCTTTATATATATAATGACTAGCGGTCCGCCCCGGCTTCGCCCGTGGTAAATATATATATATAGCCATAGCACTCAAGGATCACAAACATATCCAACGGTGAAATAATTTTTGAAACCGGTCCAGTAGTGCCTGAGATTAGCGCGTTCAAACAAACAAAATCTTCCGCTTTATTATATTAGTATAGATATTAAGTATAGATAGTGGTTAGTTATAGTATTCTTCTGCAACAAACAATGAATAAGAATCCTTTAACAGATTCTAGAAGAGTTACAGATAGGAGTTTTTCGTTAATAAAATTGTAATATAAACACTATGTGTTCACAAACGTTACCCAAACGCACAGACAATAGCGTCGTATATTGAAATAGTTCACCAGTTATGCAAGGGTGCCGCAACTTGGCTTAGATACGACTAACTAGGGCACGCGGGGCCTTGCTAAGGCGATTTTATGTACGGACGATATTTCGTTGAGAATTAATACCGATTACTTCATTATTACCTATAACTATAACCTATAACTTACTAGTAGTTAAATCAAGTCGATTGGTTGCTTAGTTAGGGCATGAAGGAAGGATAAATAAACAAACACACTTTCGTATTTATTATATTAACTACGAAATTGGCATCTTATTTATTTGTAAGTCCTAATATTCTGAGGTCATTACTCATTACAAAGGTAATGCTCCAAAATGGCTAATTCTGGGTTAATTGGGTAGAGAGCTAAACATCGATACTCTGTCAGTCAGTTTATCCGCGCTAGTACTTGCGTTACCTATTTTAGTCTTCAGGCAGTATGGGCGAGAAGATATCTCGTAACTTTACGAACCTGCGTGACCGAGTAGAAACTTCTGAATAATCCTATAGTATTTTAAATATTATTTAATTTTATTATTATAAATCAATAATAAACCTAATAATTTAACTTACCTACAACAAATAATGCATACCTATTGGTACATAATAATGCGCAGGTACATACCTACTATTATAACGTTGCAGGTTTGTTAGCACCAATCGCTACTTCACTTATGTACATCGGTCATACCCCGACCGGTTCATACTATTAGTTTTTTTTAGTCGCATTCTACAATTTTTAGTACTTATAATATAAGTAGGTACTAAAAATTGTAGAATGCGACTAAAAAATATGTGTGACGAAAGTTTCACTCAAAAGCGTGAAATAAGTAAACGTCTTCTGCAAGAATTACGATTTGAATAATATTTTTTACTAAAATTAATATTTTATTTCCAACATTCCATTAAGGAAGGATTGATCTATTTAATATTTTATAATTTTTTTTAAATAATCGTTATATCTGAAGCACTACAGTGTTCAAAAGTTTCTAAAAAATCATGAATCAGGGTTACGGCCTCTTAAGGGGTGGATTACTTTTCGAAAGGAAACCTTTAATTCAAACCTTTTGGACACAGGCAATGAATAATATAGGGCTAGTGATTATCACTGGCTTAGCGTCCCCTCTATATAGATTATAGGTACCTACCTATAATCTATATAGAGACATAATATAATATGTACATGCCTAAAATATATACTTCGTAAATAAAATTGACTAACATCGTAAAAATGAATAAGATTACAGATCGGTCTCACAGCGTCACATAAAATAGTGGTTACAAAATATGTTACAAAATACGTATATCGCCGGTTTATCAGTAGCTACAAAATTAGGTCACATTACCAAATGCGCGTTTACACTCGATTCGGTAATCGAGTATCGAGTAGGTAAGTATGTCGTAACGGCTGTGGACATTGTGAACGACCTATATAATATTAGTCGATTGCGCCAATTTCTTATGCTTAGTACGACTATGCACATCTCGACAACGATGATACACTTCGACTTTCGAAACACTCTAACGTCAGAACTAAGTGGACTTATTAAGTCCCTTATTTTAGAGTCGCAAATTCAGTACTAGCGATTTTTATTTCGCTAATTTTCCGCTCGGGGCGCTGGCTGTAGATGCATCGGAAAACGTTGATATACACTTCGAGTATCGAAACACTGTAATGTCAGCGTAAAGAAGACTTAAAGTCTCTTATTTTAGAGTCGCAAATTCAGTACCTACTCCTGATTTTTATTAGGCTAATTTTCCGTTGACGTGGCTTTAGATGAATCGGGCCTTGAAACAATGGAGTCAAGTTTTATTTTACTGTGAAGTTATTGTGTTCCGATACTCGAAATGTGTCAACGTTGTCGAGATGTGCAAAGTCGTACTAAGTATAGTGTATACTTATGCGCTGACTGTAGAATTAGATGTATGTGTGATAAACTCGGGCCTTAAAATATGTAGTTCTAGTTTATTTTAATTTGACGTTATTGTGTTTCGATACTCGTAATGTGCAAAGTCGTACTAAGTGTAATCATGACAATTGGGTTCATATTCGTGAACTCTGAGTTTCATCATAACTATTGGGTAGGTACGGCGTGGACTATATCCAAAATTATAAAACAAAGTTGAGAAAAATATTCAATATACCTTGGTACCTTGGCTTCTGAAAGTATACTACGTGCTTCTCAGGAAGATAAGTCTGTAAGGTAAATTTGCTTCTCGCAAAAACGACGGGGTGTTATAAGTTTGACGCATCTGTGTGTGTGTGTGTGTGTGTGTGTGTGTGTGGGTGTGTGTATCTGTCTGTTCCACCGTAGCGCTCAAACGGGTGGACCGATTTGAATGCGGTTTTTTTTGTTTGAAAAGTGAATTACTTAGTCGAGAGTGTTGTTAGCTATGTTTGGTGAAAATCGATCTAAGACGGCCGCCGCTACAAAATGGTGGATTACATATTTTTTCACAACTCCCTTAATAGGTATGGGTATCAAATGAAAGGGCTTGACTAGTAGAATATCACTATGTAAATTCAAGTTGGCCGCCGCCACAAAATGGCGAATGTTGGGGGTTTTTTAAATTTTTAATTTATACTTGTGTTTTTTTTATCGCTTTGATATTGTTATGGGATCTTGTTAGTGACGAGAAGAAATTTTTATCCTGAATATTTGTACGCACTAAAAATTGTGATCGATAAACTGCCCGTTTATAGTTTAAACTTGCATTATCCACCTACAGTCCTCCAGCTTCCCATTGCTGGGTACTAGCACACGAGTAGATAAGTACAGAGAGAAAGCTTCATACAAACGGCCCGCTGCAGCTGTAGGTACACTCACACAAACACACTCACCAACGGTTCACGGACGCCCGCTCGGTCCACCAACCGGTACAGTTGGGTGACAAACGTGCGCATATGTGTGAGTGTACCTACAGCGGGCCGCTTGTAGAAGCTTCCCCTCTGTACTTATCTACTCGTGTAGTACTTACTAGTCTCTAGAAATACTTCTAAGCTCGTTGGCGGGCTACAAAGATAATTACAAAGTCACTGTATTACTACACTAAAGTACACATAACTTCAACACAGAAACCGAATTTCGAAATCACTAAGATATACCTACTTCAATTTTGTTTATGTATCATTCAATCAATCATTGATCCTACTTACCATTTTTCTGCAAAATAAATTATTTCATTCTCTTTAAGATATACCTAAGTATTGACTAATGAAAGCGGTAGAAAGGATGAGTACCTATAAACGGAATCGTGAGTCATACGTCGCGACGCTCCCCCCCTAACCTTTAGGGGGAGCTCATGACAATGACACCGTGACTCACGCGGCGGCGTTGCGTTATGCAATACCCTTTGTCGAGAGCTTTGTATACTTTGTACTAGCGACCCACCCCGGCTTCGCACGGGTAGTAATTACGCGCTACTATTCCACCATACATTGTTTTGTTATATCTTAAAGGGTAGGCAGCGTTTTCGATGAAAGCACCTTGGCTTGACTTTTTCCGATATTTTCAACAATTATCGTCATGTCTCAACCAATTTACACAAAACCTTAACAAATTATGCACCCAACCTTCCTAATGTAATCACTCTGGCTACTGGTGAAATCCGTATGAAAATTCGTTCAGTAGTTTTTGAGTTTATCGCAAACAGACAGACAGACGCGGCGGGGGACATTGACTCATACCTACCTACATTTACAGATAGTGAAATTGTGACGAATCATTATCGATTGTAATCGGTAATGATAAACTAAGGTTATTGTGTTTAAGTAAGTTTAAGTAATTAATAAGTGCAATAAAATAATCATCAATAGAATAATATTATGTGGCAATAATATAATCTCTTTTTCTTTTGTTTATATACTTTGACTAGCTGATGCCCACGACATCGTCCGCGTTAATCTATTAAGATAAATAATAGAACTCTATGATTTTCTGGGTCAAAAATAAGCCTATGTCCTTTTCCAAGGTCTAGTATATGTCAAAATCGGTTAAGCGGTTTAGACGTGAAAGCGTAATAAACAAACAAACTCACTTTCACATTTATAATAGTTAGGATAATATATACATTATACATCAATTATACATACAAACAACAAATGAATAATTGCCTCGTCGGTCTAACGGTTAACGTGTTTAACTTTTGACCAAGCGTTCGATTCCTAGGTTGGGCCAAAAATTATTAGTTTATTGGATTTTTCTGTCAAGAAATTTCCAGCCCGGAGTTGGTAGTTGGCGGTGTTTCACCCCCGTGCCTCGGAGAGCACGTTAAGCTGTCCGCGTTGGTCCCGGTTATTATAACTTTCATGTGACCACAGCCGTAGCCCGCTGTTGGAGTAACATGGCGGGTCTAAGCTCTATATCCCTCTGACACCAAGAGACGTAACCCCTTCGGACACTAAAAGGTTGTAGTGGTGGTGGACACACATATAAATACAATTTAAGTATGCGTGGGAGTTTCAGGTTTTACCAATTCCTGTCTAAACACCAATTAATAAACCTCTACAGTATAACAAAAAGTGACCTAACTCAATAGAACCATAATAATAATATATTCCACCGCATAATATAATGTTAGCCAGAGTAGGTATGACGCAACGAGCCGTGTAATGAGTCAGTTTACCTTGCATCGACCTAGCCTTCCTGGAATAGCGTCTAGACTGGTTGTCCTGTTGCACTCCGCTCATAGGAATCAAGCGGACATCTGTAGGGTTATGCCAAGTTTTCACCACTCGACAACGCTACTAGATTTCGAATTTCGAAAATTACAATATCAGAGCAAAATAGACCCTTCTTTCTTCTCTTAGAAAAGATTTTTATTTTTAAGCGAGTTCAAAAAAAGGAGGAGATTCTCAATCAGTTGGGATCTTTTTTTATGTATGTTGGGACGATTACTCAAAGACGCCTGGACCAATTAGGAAAATTCTTCTTGCGTTTGAAAGGGTATAATTTCCAAGTGCTCCCATCCATCCAAGTCTGGAGAAATCGAGGGAATTCTTCAAATTTTACGGTGTATTGAAGTCGGTTTAATGTTTCTGCTGCTGCTGGTAAAGCTGGTAAAGTCGTATATTCAGTAGGTACTTCTATTTTTATTTTGTAAAAATTCCGCTTGGGGCTTTGGGCTGGTGAATGGACGAACTCAAGCCTTAAAACAAGCCACTTAGGTCAATTTCACTCTAAACTGTTTTGATACTCGAAATCGATCAACGTTCGAGCATTGTGCAAACTCGGCATAATCCCACTATACCTAACGCTTATTGTGATTTTTTTTATGGCAGAGGTAGCAGCTACATGTCCAGAAATTCGCTAGAATTCTAGGTATGGTATAAGAGGTCATACATAACAAAGGTGACGTTCTCCGAAATGGCTGATTAAGGATAAGGATTAAGGTAGGATCATAGGATAAAGAGTAACTTTCCGATGCAAAATATGTTAGACTGCGTGTGTAAAAGTGGTGCTAGCCTAATACTTCGGCTAATAATAATAAATAGTTAAGACTTGGGCCTCCCTTTCAGGGGTGAATATTATGCACCATTTGCTTCAACGGTGAAGGAAAACATCGCGAGGAAACCTGCACGCCTGAAAGTTCTCCATAATATTCTCTAAGGCGTGTGAAGTCTATCAATCTACACTTGGCCTGCGTGTACGGCCATAAACTCTTCTCTAGAGGAGACCCGTGCCCTGTAGTGGGCCGGGAATGGGTGGCAGTTACTTTTTAGCAGACTACAGCAAAGTATAAAGGAGGGTTATGATTTTAGCGATTTATATATTATACATATATATATTATACATATATATATATATATATATATATATATATATATATATATATATATATATATATATATATATATATATATATATATATATATATATATATATATTTATGAATGTATGTATGTATTCATATTTCAAAACATGCATGCACAATTGAGTCTCGGATATTTCACCGAATGTCTGTCTGATGTCACGTGCATGTGCACTCATAAAGCGAATAACACACTCGGTTTAGCGCTTTGTTACCTCGCTGTCAGAAATAAACGCTTTCCCTTTCATGCTCACCAAATATGAGAGCTAAAAACTTCCGGTCTCGACCTATGCTAACAAAATCGCCAGACGCATTCAAGCCTGGGTTTCTAAGCCCGGGCGGGCGAATCGGCTGAATTCTGGCCCTATTTGTAAAAAATCGCCTAACGACAGCGTGTCCAGGCGACAATATATGGTAGCCAAAGAGCTGGTGACAATTGCGATGGTCTGTTTAATAAATCTGGGAGTGAAAAATGGCGGCGAATAAAAAAAATTGTTGTCTGTAAAGTCGGTTTACGGACGATAATTTTAGGTGAGAACGTCTTAAGAAAACAAAGAAAGAGAAGCGTCACAAGCCGAACGCTTAGGCCGATCGTGCCTTCTCTATCGCTTCTTCCGCGCTCTCGCGTGCACGCGGTATGTGACCACGAGTCATGCTTTTTCGTGCGTGTAGCCGGTGTTCATAGATTTATAAGACGTTATCACGTCAAAAAAATTGTCATGTCAAACGTTTTTCAATTGTCATGACAATTTATGTAACTTAAAGAATAATAGCTTTCGCAATTTTTTTAATATCCCGCCATTTTTCATACTCAGCTTTCAAATAAATCGACTCTAAATAAATAATGGGATTAGTTCGTTGTTTGGAATGATTGGTAAAGCCGTAAACAAACTGACAAGATCAGCTGTTGTGGCTGTTTTAAACAAAATTAGAAAGTTCCTACGTATCGAAAAATATAAGAACCATCATCAATCATCAATCATCCTTTGATAGTATCTGGCAATTTTCCAAACGCCTTTTCACATTTAATAGTTTAATCTGACAATGACCTGTATCTACTTGAAAGTCTTTTTAATAACGGTAAGTGGAAAAAGATGGTATATGGTTTAGGACAGTATTTGTCGTATTTAAATAATAAAATTTAATCCAGCAATACTATACCAAAGTTGACTTTCTACGATCAAAGCTTGTTTTTTTTTTAACTTCTGCCATACAAGCAACGATTTAACAGCCGCCAGCTCCGTAGTTATCGTTTCTAAAAGCCCAAGGATAACGGGTCGATGACCGGCAAGGTGACCTCAAAGTCAGTGTGACCTACCCTAACGTCTGTACGGGGTTCGGTTCCCAGAAGCGAATAATAGTCTGGAAGTCTTTTGACGATCCGGCGGAGTAAAAAATCGAGAGCCGGGGACCAGCGGTTCTAAACTTTTGTTTGTGAGGCCTATTGGAGGGCGAGCTGTATATCGTTTTTTTTTCCATCTACAAGTGAGTCCTTGAGTGTGATCTCATCTGGTGGTAAGTGACGATGCAGTCTAAGATGGCCGCAGGCTAACCTTGAAAGGGTAGGGCAGTTTTAATTAAACCCAAATGCCCCTAATCGACAAATTGGCATAATTTATATCCCATTAGTAAGACCACAGCACTAACCACTACACTAGGGAGATTGTCCGAAAGATCACCATGATGATGATCTGATGATATCAGAAATAATTGATAACAGAAATACCTATAGGAAAATAATTGTACTATATCTTCTCGATAGTCGTTCACAATAAGGAAGAATTATATTTGTATTACGCAGGAAATGAAGTACCTCCTTATTTTAAGGAGAATTTAGTATCATATCAATAGATACTCTATACTCTTAGTATCATATCAATAAAAAAAACTTACGAACTTTTTAATAAACCTAGACGCGAACAAAGGTTTGGGAGCACTGAACTTAGGTATTATAGCATGTACGGCAAGGCCGTCTGCGTCCGCGCATCGTTTTGGACCTACTTGGTGTAGCTATGAAGTCATTTTGACTGGCGATGTCGAATGAAGGGGACTTTATTAAATTATTATGTAAGTGGTCTGGTATGCATTCTTTGTTACCGTTTTATTAATGTTTTTTTTTGCACCAGTCAATTATAATATCATTATGAATTTATAGTAGGTATCTTATATTAGGTAAATCTAACTCGGCTGGGCAGCGTCCGGGGAGCTTAGAGATGTCTTCTCGTTCAAAATCCCTTAGTGCCTGAAGTATTCGAACAGTGTTGATAATGATAAGGCTCCTAGTAGCTATGTATGGTTTTCATAAGAAATCTCAGTCACTCAGTGGACGATAGAGAGATTGTTCGGTGTTTCTTTACGTGAGCAAATCAAAATAATCCTATACTAGGTAGGCCAAACTTGACTGCGTTCGGGAAGCTTCGAGATGTCTTCTCGTCCAAATCTCTAATGCCTAAAAGTCTTCGAACAGTGCATGTTGATGTAGCTTTTGCTAACTATGGGTCTTATAAGACAGCTCAAAGTCACTCAGTGGACGATGGAAAGAGCTCAGGGTTTCTTTACGTGATCAAATCTAGAAATGAGGAGATCCGTAGAAGAACAAAAGTCAATGCTCAACGATTTGCTCGGGGTTTCTTTACGTGATTAAATCCAGAAATGAGGAGATCTGGTGGAAGAACCAGAGTCAATAGCTCAACGACTTGTGAAGCAGAAGTAGCAATTGGCGGAGCACGTAGTTAAAAGAACTGATAGACGTTCGGGTACCCATGGTGACCTCCTCTTAACTATATAGACAATAGCTGAGTTGTAGGGAGCCGCTCAAGATCGCGACATGTGAAAGTCCCTATAAGAGACCTATGTCCAGCTGTGGACGACTATCTACGACAATCAGGGTATTATAGACACTTAATGAGTTTAATAAATGTTATGGTTTAGGCTGAAAGTCTTTCTATATTGTTCCGGCATAATCATTCGAATCGGAAGACTGCCCTGCAGTACACTAATTTCCATGATAAGTATATTCTAATCTCATACTGTCGGAGCAATAGGAACACGTGTACCAAGACAATAATAGTTGAATAAAACATGCGACCACGTGTCGCGCGACAGAACATAGGTAGGTCACGCGTAACAAAATATTACGGCGATTTTTGTCTCGCTTTTTGTTTGGTCACTAGTTATTTACATCTCTTGAGAAACGTCGAAAGTTCGATATAATTAATTCGCTGTTACTCTAGAAATTAACACTCGACTGCGATCTCACTTGTGGTGGTAAGTGGTAATGCAGTCAGGCGGGCTAACCTGAAAGGGGTATGGCGGCTTTTAAATTAATTGCTCTAATCGGTTTCTAAGTAGCATCGTACCGGAACGCTAATGCGCTTAGGAAGACCAGAAATTATAAATTCCTAAATTGCCCCTGTCGGGAATCGAACCGCTCTGATTTTCTAAGTGGCACAGCGCTTATCATTGTGCCATAAAGGTCGTCAGGCATGGTCGCCATGGTGATGGTGTGCTTCAAAAGCCCTAAAATTACTCATAGGTATGTATTTAAAGGTATATTATCGTCTCAATATTAAGCACCGGAAAATTTAAACAACCAATTCTTTGTTCGAGTCTACTCGTAAATTTTATTAGACCGGCAAAAAATCTGTTAGCGAGACAAGGTGACCCGCATTGTGTCGCCACAATGCTGTCTGTCCGTCTGTCAGACGTTAGAGGGGGAGCCCAGCAACCGAGGGCTGAGGTGCATTCAGCTCTGGGCATTAGATTATATTGAAATCGGTCTCGCTTTTGAATTTTTCGCAATGCTCTTATTTTCGAGATGCACTTTCCTTTTTTTGGATTTTGCATACCTACCTATCCTATCCTATAGGCACAGTTACGCAGGTAAGGATTTTATATAAAGACTTTCAATATACAGTGTTTTTTAGGGTTCCGTACCTCAAAAGGTATAAAAAAGGAACCCTTATATGATCACTTTCTTGTCCGTCTGTCTGTCCGTGTGTCACCACCGATTTTCTCAGGAACGGGTGGACCTAGCAAGTTGAAATTTATACCAGATACTAAGGTCTATGGTCCCTATTAGGTGTATAAAAATTAAGGTCCTGAGTCCACACAATAAAAAGATATGGGCAAATTTAGATTTTCACGATAACTTGTAAATACCAAAATTTACCTTAATTTTCAACTTTTTTTTATTTTTCGCATTTTTTAATTGGGACAGTATGGGGATATTAGAAACCTTAGGAGATGCAGGGAAACAACAATTATGGCATAGTAAATTTTTTGATTGCAACACAACTTTTTGTTTTTTATCCTATGAACGCAATTACATGGTGAGACCTCTTAGCATACTATTGTCCACTGATGAGTAAATCATTTATCTATGCTATTGTCTATTTAGTATTTAAACTGAAACAGTAAGTAGGTATAATACAAGCAACACACGTTACATAAGATATTCGTGCGTAATATTACAGTTGCAGAGAATTATCAAAGAAATATTTGTACAGCTGGATTTCACGTGTGTCTCGCGAAAAAAGCGCATAGTTACACTTTCAATTCCCGCCTGCCCCCAAAAATCTATGTAAAAATGTATGTTTGTATGTTCGTCATCTATGCGTTCCTAAGCTATATCTACCAACTTTACGTAACATTGCATGCCGGGTACAGCTAGTAACAAGTATAAATTTAAAAAACCCCCGACATTCGCCATTTTGTGGCGGCAGCCATCTTGGATTTGCATAATGCTATTCTACTAGTAAAGCCCTTTCATTTGATACCCATATCAAAGCAGTTGTGAAAAAATATGTAGCCATTTTGTAGCGGCGGCCATCTTGGACCGATTTTCATCAAACATTCAACACAAACACAACAACACTCTCGACTAATTCACTTTTCAAACAAAAAAAACCGCATTAAAATTGGTCGAGCCGTTTGAGCGCCACAGGGGAACAGAGACACACACACACACACACACACACATACTCACACACGCACGCACACAGACACGTCAAACTTATAACACCCCGTCGGTTTTGCGTCGGGGGTTAAAAAGACAAATAAACATTTATTTTCGAGAGTTCAGTTTATCTTTTTCTTTGGTAATATGATAAAGATAAGGAAAGATAGGAGTAACTCGCAAAAGGGACATTTAGTGGTTAATAGGATTCGTGAGGCTTTACTCTCATCAAAGGTCAAACAGTCACGACTTTGGTTTGTTAATTCAGACAATAAATTATTTGTATAAATAATAAAATTGTACTGTAGGGGCCATTTGTGTAAGGGTGAAATAATTTAAGATGATATACAGCGTCTGGAAAAATAACGCAATTTATTATGGTCTCCGATCAAATAATGTATTACAAGAGATCCATTACAAACTCTAACCGAAAAAGTGTCTGTGTAAAAGGAGTTAATTATATACATAACTTACGAACAAGTAAAATTCGTAAACTAAAACCCGACTACGCTCGATAATTTAATTTAATAATTTAGTGGGCAAAAGCGCGGGGCAAGCAGCTAGTAGCGCCATCTGTTATGCCTATCCGAAACTAATTTTATAATTTAGAAAGCTGCGCGAAGGTCACTTCTCGATGTTTTTCGTAAATAAAATGTAGCCTATGTCACCCGGACCATAACAACAAATCAATAGACATCTCATTCATCAAAATCGGTCCAGTAGTTTTGGCGCTACGATTGTGATATTATGTGTACACTCACATATGTGCCTATACACACAGAATCTCATACAAAAATCGGCCACAAACATACATAGATATCATAGACTGCTAAAATTATAACCCTTCCTTTTGGCTTTGCCGTAGTCGGGTAAAAATATGCAAAATTATTAATTATTATTTTTTGCAAATCTGATACATTACTTATTTATTGAAGATCAGTAGAAATGTAGTTTCGCCTCTGGGACAAGTTTGTTGACTATGATAAGAAAATTCAAAACAGATAGGAGGAAACCCGTAGAAGAACAAGAAAAAATAATCGAAGTAGCTCAACATGCGAAACTGAACTGAAGGTGGCGATGGAGCGGACCGATGTGGGGGACCGATGGGGGGGACACTACCTCGGAAACAGATGGACATCAGAGTCTGCTGACGGACAGCGGTGCTGGAATCAACTCTATCATCCATACAATGTAAACAAATACCAAATAAAATAGGTATATAAACAATTAAATGTCTGTCTGCTGAACCGATTTTGATCGAACTTTCACTTCAACTTGGGCTCCTTTTTATCCCCGGAATATTTAGGCTTCATACCTACGTAAAAAAATCCTGATGACATATTTAGGGATGTACCTATAGGTTAGTAAGTAGTAGTACATTTTCACGGCCTAAACGCTGAACCGACTTGGAGGAAATTTGGCACAGAGATAGCTTGCATTTCGGAGACGTAGGTAAATGGGGTTCTTTTAATTGCGGGAAAGCAAAGAGTTCTATTAATAAATACATGAATATAAAATTATGACTTAATTCCTAAAAAGCAAAAGGCTGGTAGACTTATTCTACCTACTCAGTTCAACCATGCATTCAAAACAAAACTCCTCAGTCCTAACAAAGCTTGTCGTTTTTTTCCGTCCCGTCGAACCTTCGGGCCCTTTAGACGGTCTCAGGGTCACCTTCAGGTCAACGACCCCTTGCGTAAGGTTGCGTCATTTTGCAGAAATGCGTTAGTCCCCTAGCGCATCGAGGAATACGGAGTTTGTCCCTTTCCGACAAGTCCGGTAGCGTTATGTGGAACAGAGACGGATATAATTACGTTAGAGCTTCTGAGTGTGGGTTTTCTTTTTTAATTCCGATTTCGTCGCGTCGGTTTTAAAACTATAGGCAGGTAGGTTACTTAGTCACTATTTTAACATAGGTAAGTACGTAGTAAAGTAAGTAGATTGAAGATAGATTTTAGATATTTTATGGAAGGCAGAACTTGCTGTTGCCCGCGTGTTCGTTCTCGAACCAACTCGTTTCTGGGATGAAAATTATCCTATAAATACGTCCGTATAAGTAAATCCGTTTCCAGGGTTCAAGCTATCTCTGTGACAAGTTTCAGTCGTCTTTTATCAAAATCGGTTCAGAGGTTTAAACGTGAAAAGGTAACAGACAGAATTAAATACCTACTTTTACTTGTTTAGCAACCAAAATAAGCTAAATAAGTCTATTTCCAATATCCGGACAAAACTTTTCCTTTCTATTTCTTAATTTGACAGTCGTTTTACACAAATTGGGGCTCTTATTATGTGGAAAAATCCTTAAATTTTTCACTTCGAATATATTAATTAAATCATTTTCATATAGTCAATAAAAGTCAAATGTAAGGAAATTGCAAAACTGCTATGTAACCTACCTATATAAAACTTCTGCGTCGCATTATCAGAGAATAAGTAATTATTGTAGAAACGCAACTTTTTGAAGCCCAAAGCTGTAAAGCTTTAAAGAATCTTATACCTACTTTATCACCTCACCTGAAACCAGCAAAGAAATTATTTTTTACCATCGTGGAATTACGAGTAGGTATCTACGTAGGTATCTCAATTTTATTTTCTTCTGTTTCCAAAAAAAAAAAAATAGATAAACTACAGTAGTAAACTGACAGAAATTAATAGTGTCTCTATATCACATGAAAAACTTAGATGATGTTTAATTAAGAAACGTGCCCTGTTTCAAGTGAAAGGGATTTGCACATCTGCCCAAGTTAAATGGTGCATCGCATCAAGTACCAAGCGACCTTGATCGTCATTAACTCTGTCCAATGACCAATGACGCTTGGTATTTGTACTAAATTTTCTTAACAACGACGGTGAAATAATTAAATACTAGAACCAGTTTGAAGCGACCTCATTTCGATGGCTTGCTTTGAAAAGATATTATTAGGACATGAAACAACAATGATAATTTTCATTCATATATAGAAAAATGTGTCTATACAATTTTGATCCTCAAGCAGGTTTAATAATTATTGCAGTCTCTATATCAATATATTTATCTATATTATAGCAATATAGGAATTGCAATCTAGATAAAATAGGTAGAATTTGAGCGTGCGTCATACGATTATGCATAGATGGTGCATAGATGTAGATATGGGCGAATTATTTATAGAGCCGCCTATGAATTAGAGCTGTGCAAGTGGCGGTAGTTGCGTGGCGGTAGTCGCGTGGCGGTAGTCGCGTGGCGTGCTTTATACTTACATTTGTTTCTGTCACGTTATCTACTTACTGGTCATAGAGGGCAGGCCGCTATACCTGCTGTCCATTCTAGAGTCGCTTATACATACATCGATTTTAGGTTTTTTTAAATATTAGTTATGCTATACTGACTAATATTCCCCTTTCCCCTCCAAATAAGCGTATAGCGTAGTAAAGGAGTGGGTACGACAATAGTGCAATGGGTGGGATTTGAACCGTCGACCTTCAGACCGCGTTTTCAGTTGCGCTATAGAGGCTATGAGGCTATTTATTTCAGTTGCACATCTGTCTGCGTTGCATGGTCTATGACAACTCTATGTATAGGATGCGTCGCGCCGCCTGCGGAGTGTGCGCCGACCTTGGGCGCGGGGTCACCGCCCGCCGGCCAAGGGCGATAGGTATGCGTTATATCGATATCGGAATTGCATATCGCTGAGTTATACTGCACTCCTGTTTTGCCTTGAAGTTGGTAGGTATTTTACCCGGGTGATTTTACTCGTCAGAACTCAGAGGCACTCAGAGGTATTTCATAACAGGAAAAAAAACCCTTTTTTCGTAAAAAGGTTCCGTACCCAAAGGGTTAAAACGGAGCCCTATTAATGTCACTCTTGTATGTCTGTCTGTCGTTCCGCCGGTCACAGGTCTCTAGCTCGCAGACGAAATGAGTTACAAACCTGAAATTTTGATGTTTGGTGTAGAATGTTGATTCAAAATCAAATATTGAATTAGAAATTAAATTAAATTATTTTTCAGGGGGGCTCCCATACATGAAAAAGGAGCCGGAAAAAAAATCCTAGCCCTAGCTTGTGGGGTATCATTGTTTAGAGCTCATAGAGTAGAGTAAGAATATATTTTTTTTATTTTTTGCTAAAAAAATAAGGAAATGGGGGGGCCATCAAAGTTGTTAGTTTTAGATCATTTTTGTGACGGGGACTAGATCAAAAACTAAACCAGTTAGGAATATGAAATTTCGGTATATTATGTACCATATAATATACTGTATTTAAACAAAAAATACTGAAAACAACGATTCATAGTTTGTAAGCTGTGACCAAAACAAACGCACATTTTTTTTTCACGGTTTGTTGCGATGTCTAGCTCGGAAATTAAATATTTCTTACACCCAAAAGATTATGCTGTTCATAATTATGTCCGGAACCCTAAAAAAGTGAGGCCCGACTCGCACTTGGCCGGTTTTTTAATTGATAGGTTAGTTATTAATTATTATTTTAATCTACACTTATAAATCAGTACCTGAGTACTGAATAGCGGACTGACAACGGGTACAGCACAGTTTGAAGGACATTTCTTGACTAGCTTATTGGGTTATTCTGTCAAGAAATTCTCAGTGCCGGCCCGGAGTTGGTAGTTGGCGGTGTATGACTCCCGTGCCTCGGAGAGCACGTTAAGCAGTTGGTCCCGGTTATTATCACTATCATGTGACAATAGTCGTTAAAGCCCGCCAACCCGCATTGGAGTAGCGTGGCGGGTCTAAGCTCTAAATCTTCCTTTCCTAGTGGGAGGAGGCTAGTGCCCAGCTGTGGGATGTAAATACTTAGTAGTGCTTTGTCAGTCGGTCACGGTACTGTTTTATAGGTATAGATGTACCTGCGACAAATACCTCTACGGGTTTTCAAGTTAAGCAGATGGTTGTAAATGATCTTTAGTACACACGGTAGAATGGCGACACGACTAAATTGACTGTTACGATATTTTGATCCTTGGTTGATGATTTGAGATTTGAATAGATATATAATATAACTAGCCGACCCCCGCGACTTCGTCCGCCTGGATATAGGTTTTATATAGGATCGGATTGGATCCCATAATCCTTTTTTGTACCTAAACTAAATGTAGCCTAAGTTACTCCTTATAACATCACCTATCTGCCATTGAAAGTTCCATTAAAATCGATCCAGCCGTTTCAGAGATTAGTTGGAACAAATAGACAGAACGACAAACATAAATTTAAACGCACGCCAGTTTAAAATAAGCCGTACGTACAAAGATCCGGGTCCCAAGTTATTGGAACCCACTAAATGCCTGTCATTTCTGAACTAAAAAACCTATGACCTTGAAATATTTACGGGACAATACTTAAAGTACTACCTTTCTAACAAAAAAAGAATGAGTGAAATCGAACAACGCGTTAATGAATTACAGCTAAATACACGTTTTAACTTTCATCCCCTCTCCCAAGGGAACCATGCTGAATTTCGGGATAAAAAGTATCCTATAACCTACCTCGGAGTATAAACTCAAATCGTACCAAGTTTCATTCGAATCCATTCAGTAGTTTCGGCGTGATGCGCGGCCAAGATACAGACAGACAGACAGACAGACAGACAGACAGACAGACAGACAGACAGACAGACAGACAAAAATGAAACAAATTGCAGTTTTGGCTTCAGTATCGATTATAGAGTGCCCTCCAACAAAAATTTTCAAAATATCTTCAATGTACAGAATTGGATCTGTTACAGTTTTATTATATTATAGATTATTTAGTTACTTAAAAATATATATAATTTTTTATAGTTAACTAGCTCTTAAATGTGATTTGGGTTTGTTCATATCCTATAGGCGGCCTTTCGTTTCCGGAATAAAAATCCTTCACCCTAATCCGGGAAGTATTAAAATACCGTGTGTTCCCTTACATCGTACGCACTTTAAAGTAGCACAATATTATGTCTCTCTCCAGAATGCAAACTATATTTAAAGTTTAGATAAGCTACAAGCTATATTTTAGGAAAAATTAAACCGATTTCATTATACCATACAATTTGAGGACTTCCCTCGATTTCTCCAGGATCCCATCATCAGATCCAACAGGAAAGTAAGTATACCCTTTCAAGTAAAAAAAGAATTTTCCAAATCGGTCCAGGCGTCTTTGAGTAATCGGGAAACATTAGGTATGTTTCCCGAAGCATGTTTACTCAAAGACGCCTGGACACAAAGATTGAAAGACTGAAACAAAGATTCCAACGAACTGAGAAACTCCTTATTTTTTTTTTGAAAAATAATTAAAATTAAAAATAATAAAATAATAATAATTATCGATTAAAAATAATTAACATGTTGAAATCGTATGGTGTAAAGCAGGTTATTCTTGTTTGCGAGATTATTGCACAAAATAACAGTATCACCAGGTGCGGTGCGGGACTGTGGCGTATTAAAAATAAATGATACTACCCCATGTTACACCTCCAGCTCACTTATGGCGTTTACATGATCTTTACGGGCTTCTTGAAAAATAAAACCTTTTTACGACGACCATATTATGACGCTGGGAGTTCCGAACCAGTGGTAAATTCGCTCGGTGATTCGAAGGCACTCGTAAAAGTTTATTAGCCGACTTCAAAAAAAGGAGATTATCACTTTGACAGTCAATTCGTAAGTGTGTAATATTATTAGGTAGAACTTAGTATTATGTTAGTCTTAATAGACTATGATTGGAATATATTGGAAGACCATTAAGTTTTTAATTTGAAAACAAATTTAAAAAAAAATTATAGGTGTGTGTATGTACATACATATGTTTGTATGTATGTAAGTATATTTGTTACATCCAATTCCACGCATTTCTCCGAAACTATTTATCGGATTGTGACCATTATTTTTTTATTGGCTCTCCTTTTCTTCAACATAAGGAGCAGCGCAAGTTTCATCTTGAATTATAGCATAAGTTATTATCACGCTTTAAAGGCCTTGGCATCGCTCGTATGCGTTAGGGTTAAGGTTTTCTTTTTATAAATCGGATATGATCTTTTTGTTTTAATTATTTTACATATAGGTACCTAGATGTATAAGTTTTAAATATATGAATAAATAAATGAAGTTATTTTAAATTTAAAAACGATGTTTAGACGATTTAGGATCATTTGCACATTCGGTATACCACAGGTTAAGGTGAAGTTAAATTAGACCACCAAAAAAGGCCACTTTGCTTAGGATTCGTTATAATGTTACCCAAACCCTTAATCTTAATCACGGAGCGAGGTACAATTAATACTGTTTTGCGCAACGCACATTGCTGTTTGTTTGATGTTCCTAACTTAACCTTATAACCATTACCTTACTACACTTACACTACTCGAAGTAATTACACAAACACTTTGAATAATGATTACTTTGAGTTCATCAATGTTATTTCAATCAAGGTCCCTACTTGCAATCATTTGTAATAATAAAGGTTCAATCGATCACATTACCATTTCCCTTGGACCTCAGTGACCATCATAAATTGCCGATAACCGGGGTCATTGAAGCTGGTTATGTTGCATGCCAGGTGTGAGCCGGGCATTTTTATGTTAGTAGGATCACAGAGTAACTGTATGTACAGGTTTGCCAGGTGCCACACTTCGATATAGAGTAGATTTGCACAGAGAACTTAATATAAATCAGTTTTTTTTTACAAACTTTAATACTTGACTCGGAATATTTCTCGCTCTAGAAAGTGATATCTATGTGTGTATGTCACATTTCGACTCGCTTCATCCAGGATCTCCTTCGCCAGCTTCTGAGCTTCTTCTTAGGACAGACAAGACCGCGTGGAGTCGGAGTGATCAGATTTCGTTTCAACCTCATCTAATGAAATACCCATTATCATAGCAAAAATTACTATTTAGCTTTCGATATCATTGGGTAAGACAATATTGAATCTGTGAGATTGAGTGAATATCTATTCATTTAGGGAAGCAAAAAGAATATTAATTATTATCTGTAGCCAATAATATATTATTTTACTCTATATTTAGTAATAGGATCTTAAAAAAATATTCATGCGCAAAGCCGGGACAAATCAGCTAGCTATTAAGTAATTATTAGGTACATACTTAAGTACTCTGAGCACCCCCTACCGGTCTCATTATTCAATCATATTATTTTTAAATACTAGGCTAAGTTGCTGATAAACTATTTTATGCCTTATTATTATTTAAACCATTGAGTCCATATTGGATCGCAACTTAATGAAGGTCATTCTGCATTGAATGCAATTATGCAAGCGATACAAAATAATTGCTCTAAAAAAGGACGTCAATAAAAAGTCTTGTAAAAGCTCTCGAAACAAAGAGTCACATTGTGCGTTAACAAGTAAAATACACTTAAATAAGAGTACTAATTCCACAGGTGGTTAATTCTGTTGTACTTAATCTCTAAATCTAAACTAAAATGACAGAGCTAAATATATTCCTATCTCTTTCACAATGCTCCCTGCAGAGGATTGCACTATTTTTAAACTTGTCAATTTAGTTTAAGTTTAGAGATTGTGTACAACAGAATTAGCCATACTGTCTAAACTAAACTGACAGGTCTAAAGCAGTGCTGTCCTTTTCCGCAGTTAATTTTGTGAAAAGTATTGAACTAAGACCTATCAATTTACAAGTTTAGAGATTGTGCACAACAGAATTAGTACAATTATTTAACTAAAATGTATCTGTATGTACCTTGAGCACGTTGAGGGTCATGACTGTATGTGTGACAGCTTATATGGAACTTGGCTTGACACACGGCCGTGTGTCTTGATCAGTAGATTGCGCTGGTTAAGCAACGCTGACTTAAGTCTGTAACTGGATGGATGACACATATCAGTTGGTATCGATTAGCTTGTTGGACTGTGGATCGATCCCGGCTTCGGTTCCCGGGACGGGCCAAAACTTCTTAAATTCTTTCTATCTTTGCAATTGTGCATTGTAGAGTCTACATCTCCTGAGGATGCTCCGGTGTCGGAGTGAAACGATCATCGAGTTTGTTTTGGTGGTGGGTTTGTGTGGTGTTACATGGTGGTTGTGGTTGGGGTTCGCTTGGTTGCTTGTTTTTCCTGCATATTTAACAGCAGGAGGGCTGACAGGGCTCACATGCTGCATGTACGGTGTACCATACAAATTTGACTATTTTGCGGATTATCACATTAATATTATAAAGGCGAAAGTATGTGTGTGTGTTAGGCCTAGGCCGCATTGCGAAATTTATTCGCGCGAATTTTTCCGCAAAATTCTGTGACATATGGGAATGTATGAAGCTGCACGCACATGCGATTTAAAATTCGCGAGAAAAATATATTAAAATGCGGAATATAAACCGCGCGAATAAAATTCGCGCGAATAATTTTCGCAGTGCGGCCTCGGTCTTATTCGAATCAAAATCTATGCCACCAGCTGAAACCACAGTTAGAGCAGGGCCGCACTGCGAAAATTATTCGCGCGAATAAAATTCGCGCGGTTTATATTCCGCATTTTAATATATTTTTCTCGCGAATTTTAAATCGCATGTGCGTGCAGCTTCATACATTCCCATATGTCACAGAATTTTGCGAAAAAATTCGCGCGAATAAATTTCGCAATGCGGCCTAGGCCTTATCGCGGAACGTTGCAAAACGCGAACAATGGAGCATCGTGTAGCCCTCTCGGTTACTAGCCGCCTACATCAGCTCATTATGTCGGTAACGCACCGTAACCGACGCCGTTACTTCGCGTTAAATAGCCTGTTGACTACTCGTAATAGATATAGATCGACCAGAATCTCATGAAAAATAGGGAAATTAAATTTTGTAGTAAGCAACACTAGGTTAACTCGGCTGCCCTAGTAATAAACAAAGTAATTATATTCAGAACACCTTATCTGGGATCGTTTCAAGAAACGAAAAATCAAGCAACTGCATTTTAAATATACAAAAACAAAGTACTTAATCAACATCCAATTACTTTGTTTTTGTGTTGTGCTTGTTGTTTACTTGATTTTTGCATTTATATTCCGGCTTAGTGTGTGCAGTTACTTTGTTTGGGCAATTCAAATTTCAGTAAACGGTTCAAGTTATTTGAAATATTAAACTGTGGTAAAAAACTACTCGACATAAAACTTTTGTTAATGCAAGAAAGTCAATTTCACAAAAAATGTCTGTTACTTTGCTTATCGCTAGGGCAGCCGTAGTGTTGCTAACTTTGGAATTTCATTTCCCTATTTTTCATGAGATTCTGGTCGATCTACATATATTAAATATTAATAAAAAAACCGGCCAAGTGAGTCTAGTTGTTAGCGTATTCGACTGCAGATCACGAGGTCCCGGGTTCGATTCCCGGGTCGGGCAAATAATTGTTAGGTATTGGGTTTTTCTGTCAAGAAATTCTCAGTGCCAGCCCAGAGTTGGTAGTTAGCGGTGTTTCACCCCCGTGCCTCGGAGAGCACGTTAAGCAGTCAGTCCCGGTTATTATCACTATCATGTGACAATAATCGTTAAAGCCTGCCAACTCGCAATGGAGCAGCGTAGTTAGTCTAAGCTCTAAATCCCTCTCTCCTGTGAGAGAGGAGGCCTGTGCCCAGCAGTGGGACGTTAAAAGGCTGTAGTGGTGGTGGTGGTGGTGGCCAAGTGACAGTTCGCACGGTCGGTATCTCAAACGAGTCTATCAAGAGTGTTCTAGGCGATTTTTGCGATGTATGTCTATCGATTAAGATGACGACGATGACGACAATCTAGTATCAGAGCTCACCCAGATGCAATACTATGACTAAGAAAAGTTTTTCACACTTTTTTTCCGAACTGACGCCATAGCTGACGCGCTCTTGCTGTGTGTAACAAGTCCAACTCTTTCCGAGTAACGCGTAATTTATGCTCTTTAAATTTGTTTTCTCTTGCGAATATAATATAATGATGATCTCAGCTGCAGTGTCGTCACCAGCTTATTGACCCGGGCGAGCTTGACTGATACTTTTGAACGGCTCTCACTGCAATCACACAATCTTTATCATAGAGATAGTTTGCATCCTGAATACGGACTTAGAGTACTCTTAGATACTATGTCGTAACCGTAAATTTATCGTTGGACGACTATCGTCTCTAGCTGTTCCCATATACCTAAGTCGTCGAATTTTTTCATCGTTGAACGACTTAGATCGTATCTAGCTGTTCCCGCTGGATCGTTACGACATTTATCGGTTCACGGCAGTCGCCTTGTCGTTTGCAAATCAGTGGACGAGGATGAGACGATATTTTATCGTGGCTACGATAGATAGTCGCAACAATGACACACGATTTGTCTTGTTTGTCGTTCTCATTGGCAATCTACAATCCCGACAATCTGTTGTCGTCTGTCGTTTGTTAGCTTTTCACGACGCAAGACTAAACCAATCTTGATAACATTTGGCATAAAGGTAGCTTGCAATCTAAACACGGTCGTAGGATGCTTTTTTTTATAGAAAATCAAGAATTTTTCACATTTTCACAACAGTATCGTTATGAGATAGAACTTCAAAGATAATTGGTATAAATAGGAAATATCATGAAGGTACGTACGATTATATACGTATTATATCAAGACTGATATATTATAAGGTTCGCTGTAATATTATACTATATATAGCTCAATTACCACTCACTCACTCACTCACTCACTCACTCATTGACATAATTGTTCTCCTAGAAAGAGACAGAAAACGATATAATCATGTATGGGAGATGTGTTCGGATGGGGGATTCGAGTAGGGAAAAATTATGACATTTCAGAAAAACAAGATGGCGGCTGACGTGATTTATGTAACTTTTTTGTTTTTCAACCGATTTCGTTAAAACTCGCAGGTTTTTAAGAAATTAGTAAATAATTATTAGAAAAAGTGGAAAAAACTGGAAAAACAAGATGGCGGCCGAGATTTAGATTTTTAAAATTTTTGATTTTTCGACCCCAAACCGCGGCACCACAGCTCCGAAACGGGGTAATTGAGGATAATTTTTTTTTCTTGTTTCCGCTTACAATTACCCTTAATTTTGACAGAACGAGAAAGGTTTTTAAAAATTCAAGATGGCGGCTGTCGTGGCGGCCATTCGGTTTGAGGTACGAAAAAACGCAATTTTAAAATTAAATTTTCTCACAGTTGGCAACATCGGAGCGTTTCGACTTCTATGAAGCGATTGTATGTATAGATTTGAGGTATAAATTGGTGGTAAAAAAAATACCCCACTTTTGGGGAAATTTCAAGATTTACCCCAAAAATTAAAAAATCGAAATACGGACTTTTTGCAAAATTTGAGTATGAGCAACCATTTGTTTTACTTGTACCAATGACATTTGAGTATTTTTGTCTTCATGGACTGGCAACACTGGAATTTATCAAAGAAATAGTGATTTTCGCGACATGGTCTTTTGTCAGGGGCAATCATTTCGCCTGGGTGCGAGCGAGATAAAAAATTAAAACGTCACCAGGAGCGGTATGTACTGTATTTATTGAAAAAATTATAAAACTATGTGAATTATTTATATCAAACGAGTTGGCGGCCATTTTGTATTGTTGTTGGGTGTTTTTGAAAATTTTGATCATGTTTTTGAGGCAGTTGGCAACATTTTAGAAAGTTGACTTGTATGAATCGATTGTGTAACTCAACTAGCAGTATCGAGGTACGTACACAGTGTTGCCACATTTAGGGTAGTTTTTGAGATTTCCCCAAAAATTTCCTCCTGTAAAATTTTGTATGAAAAAATTTTTTTTCACTAATGGTTTCACAAAGAAGACAAAAATTTATTCCGAAAAAAATATGGAGAGAGCTGATGATTGAGGGTTTCGGAGACGGGTGAAGGGCACGCTGAAAGTATTGAAGATAGGTGGGGGGTGCTCGAGCAAATGTCATTCGAAACGTCGTCCAATTGGGAGTGAACTGAAAAAAAATTCAAAATGGCGGAAAAAAGATGGCCGCCATACAAATTTCATCGGTATCCATCTCGGAGGGTATAAAAGATGGAAGAGTGGTTTCTTAGCAAAAGATGATCAAAATCCGAAGGTCTACTTGATAAATGGAAAAAAAAATTCAAAATGGCGGAATTCATTTTTTCATATAAAATGTATGGTGAATATTGAATTGCCTTTGATGCGGTTCTTCAGAGAATTCTCACAGAAAAATATGGGAAGACATGATGATTGAGGGTTAGTAAGATGGTTGGGGAACCCGGGAAGGGTATTGTAGATAGAAAAGGGCTGCTCAAACAAAAACAAGATGGCGGCCGACGTGATTTTTGTAACATTTTGGTTTTCCTACCGATTTCGTTACAACTCGCATTTCTAGAAGAAATTAGGAAACGATTAATAGAAAAAGTAGAAAAAATTTAAAAAACAAGATGGCGGCTTAGCTGTAGTCTTTCAAATTTTCGATTTTTCGACCCCAAACCGCGGCGCCACAGCACAGAAACGGGTTAATTGAGGATAATATTTTTTTCCTGTTTCCGTCTACAATTATCCTGTATTTTGATAGATCGGGAGCGGTTTTTAAATATTCAAGATGGCGGCTGTCGTGGCGGCCATTCAGTTTGAGGTACGAAAAAACGCAATTTTGAAATTCAAATTACTCACAGTTGACAACATCGGAGCGTTTCTACTTCTATGAAGCTATTGTATGTACAGACTTGAAGTATAGATTGGTGAAAAAATTACCCCATTTTTTGGGAAATTACAAGATCTACCCCAAAAATTAAAAAATCGAAATACGAACTTTTTGCAAAATCCGAGTATGAGCAACTACATTTTTTACCTGTACAAACGAAATTTGGATATTTTTATCGCCAGGGATAGGCAACACTGAAATTTATCAAAGAAAAAGTTGTTTTCGCGATACGGTCTTTTTTCAGGGGTGATCATTTCGCCTGTGTGCGAGCGAGATGAAACCTTGAAACCTCATCAGGAGCGGTATCTCCTGTACTTAATGGAAAAATTATTCAACTTTCTAAAATAAATCTGTAAAATGAGTTGACGGCCATTTTGTATTTTATTTGTTTTGGAATTGATTTTGAACATGTTTTTGAGGCAGTTGGCAACATTTTGGAAAGTTGAAATGTATGAATCGACTGTGTAACTTAACCGGCAGTATCGATAAATGTAAACAGTGTTGCCACCTTCGGGGTAGTTTACGAGATTTTCCCCAAAAATTTTCTCCTGTAAAATTTTGTATGAATTTTTTTTTTTTCACAAATGGTTTCACAAAAAAGACAAAAATTTATTCAGAAAAAAAATATGGATAGAGCTGATGATTGAGGAACTCGGAGACGGGTGAAGGGCACGCTTAAGGTATTGAAGATAGGTGGGAGGTTCTCGAGCAAATGTCACTCGAAATGGCTTCCAATTGGCAGTGAGCTGGAAAAATATTCAAAATGGCGGAAAAAAGATGGCCGCCATACAAATTTCATCAGTGTCCATCTCAAAGGGTATAAAAGATGGAAGAGTGGTTTCTTATCAAAAGATGATCAGGACCTTCGGATCCTGATCACTAGAAAAAAAAAAATTAAAAATGGAGGAATTTATTTCGGATCGACTACTGACCAACTAGAGACCGACTAGAGACCGACTAGGGACTGACTAGAGACCGACTAGGGACCGACTACGGATCGACTAGGGACCGACTAGGGACCAACTACGGAGCGACTAGGGACCGACTAGGGACCGACTACGGACTGACTAGAGACCGACTACGGACCGACTTAGGTAGACCGACCAGAGACCGACTAGGGACCGACTACGGACCGACTACGGACCGACTACGGACCGACTACGGACCGACTAGAGACCGACTAGAGACCGACTAGGGACCGACTACGGACCGACTACGGACCAACTACGGACCGACTAGAGACCGACTAGGGACCGACTACGGACCGACTACGGACCAACTAGGGACCGACTACGGACCGACTAGGGACAGACTAGGGTCCGACTACGGATCGACTAGAGACCGACTAGGGACCGACTAGGGACCGACTAGGGACCGACTACGGACCGACTACGGACCGACTAGAGACCGACTAGGGACCGACTACGGACCAACTAGAGACCGACTAGGGACCGACTAGGGACCGACTACGGACCGACTAGAGGCTGACTAGGGACCGACTACGGACCGACTAGAGACCGACTAGAGACCGACTACGGACCGACTAGGGACCAACTACGGACCGATTACGGACCGAGTAGGGACCGACTACGGACCGACTACGGACCGAGTTAGGTAGACCGACTAGGGACCGACTACGGACCGACTACGGACCGACTAGGGACCGACTACGGACTGACTACGGACCGACTACGGACCGACTAGAGACCAACTAGGGACCGACTAGGGACCAACTACGGACCGACTACGGACCGACTAGAGACCGACTAGGGACCGACTACTGACCAACTAGAGACCGACTAGGGACCGACTAGGGACCGACTAGAGACCGACTAGGGACCGACTACGGATCGACTACGGACCGACTAGGGACCGACTACGGATCGACTAGGGACAGACTAGGGACCGACTACGGACCGACTAGAGACCGACTAGGGACCGACTAGGGACCGACTACGGACCGACTACGGACCGACTAGAGACCGACTAGGGACCGACTACGGACCAACTAGAGACCGACTTAGGTAGACCGACTAGGGACCGACTACGGACCGACTACGGACCGACTAGAGACCGACTAGGGACCGACTACGGACCAACTATAGACCGACTAGGGACCGACTAGGGACCGACTACGGACCGACTAGAGGCTGACTAGGGACCGACTACGGACCGACTAGAGGCTGACTAGGGACCGACTACGGACCGACTAGAGACCGACTAGAGACCGACTACGGACCGACTAGGGACCAACTACGGACCGATTACGGACCGAGTAGGGACCGACTACGGACCGACTACGGACCGAGTTAGGTAGACCGACTAGGGACCGACTACGGACCGACTACGGACCGACTAGGGACCGACTACGGACTGACTACGGACCGACTACGGACCGACTAGAGACCAACTAGGGACCGACTAGGGACCAACTACGGACCGATTACGGACCGACTAGAGACCGACTAGGGACCGACTACTGACCAACTAGAGACCGACTAGGGACCGACTAGGGACCGACTAGAGACCGACTAGGGACCGACTACGGATCGACTACGGACCGACTAGGGACCGACTACGGATCGACTAGGGACAGACTAGGGACCGACTACGGACCGACTAGAGATCGACTAGGGACCGACTAGGGACCGACTACGGACCGACTACGGACCGACTAGAGACCGACTAGGGACCGACTACGGACCAACTAGAGACCGACTTAGGTAGACCGACTAGGGACCGACTACGGACCGACTACGGACCGACTAGAGACCGACTAGGGACCGACTACGGACCAACTATAGACCGACTAGGGACCGACTAGGGACCGACTACGGACCGACTAGAGGCTGACTAGGGACCGACTACGGAGCGACTAGAGACCGACTAGGGACCGACTACGGACCGACTAGGGACCAACTACGGACCGACTACGGACCGACTAGGGACTGACTACGGACCGACTAGGGACTGACAATGGACCGACTAGGGACCGACAAAGGACCGACTAGGGACCGACAAAGGACCGACTAGGGACCGACTAGGGACCGACTACGGACCGACTACGGACCGACTAGGGACTGACTACGGACCGACTACGGACCGAGTTAGGTAGACCGACTAGGGACCGACTACGGACCGACTACGTACCGACTAGGGACCGACTACGGACTGACTACGGACCGACTACGGACCGACTAGAGACCAACTAGGGACCGACTAGGGACCAACTACGGACCGACTACGGACCGACTAGAGACCGACTAGGGATCGACTACTGACCAACTAGAGACCGACTAGAGACCGACTAGGGACTGACTAGAGACCGACTAGGGACCGACTACGGATCGACTAGGGACCGACTAGGGACCAACTACGGAGCGACTAGGGACCGACTAGGGACCGACTACGGACTGACTAGAGACCGACTACGGACCGACTTAGGTAGACCGACTAGGGACCGACTACGGACCGACTAGGGACTGACAATGGACCGACTAGGGACCGACAAAGGACCGACTAGGGACCGACAAAGGACCGACTAGGGACCGACTAGGGACCGACTACGGACCGACTAGGGACTGACTACGGACCAACTACGGACCGACTAGGGACCGACTACGGACCGACTAGCGACCGACTAGGGACCAACTAAGGACCGACCGGGGACTTTTTGAGATTTCCCAAAATTTCCTCCTGTAAAATTTTGTATGAAAGTTTTTTTTTCACTAATGGTTTCACAAAGACAAAAATTTATTCAGAAAGAAATATGGAGAGAGCTGATGATTGAGGGTTTCGGAGACGGGTGAAGGGCACGCTTAAGGTATTGAAGATAGGTGGGGGGTGCTCGAGCAAATGTCATTCGAAACGTCGTCCAATTGGGAGTGAACTGAAAAAAAATTCAAAATGGCGAAAAAAAGATGGCCGCCATACAAATTTCATCGGTATCCATCTCGGAGGGTATAAAAGATGGAATAGTGGTTTCTTAGCAAAAGATGATCAAAATCCGAAAGTCTACTTGATGAATGGAAAAAAAAATTCAAAATGGCAGAGTTTATTTTTCCATAGAAAATGTATGGCGAATATTGACTATGCAAGGCTTTGATGCGGTTCTTTGGAGAACTCTCAAGTAAAATATGGGCAGACATGATGATTGAGGGTTTGGAAAATGAATATCAAATGTCGAAAGCCCCCCCGCGAGCTGCTTTAGCAGCTCGCGCACCGAGCAACTAGTTTCTTTTATATAGATAACAACGTTCGTAACGTTTAGCGGTGTCATCAAAATGCAGTTACATTCGCTAATAACGCCGTCTCGACGGGTGATTTAATCCCCTTTGTTGTCTGGACGGCGCACCGCTGCATTTGGACACCAAATACATAAAATAACACTCGCTTTTCAAAGATTTATCGACTTTTTACAAGTTTCTCTGCAAAGGCAATACCTTTCCCTGTCTGATCAAAAATCTTCGGATTCGAAAGACTTTCGTTCTCTCTCTTGTATGAGTACAAGAACAGTGCCCTAACTCCAATATTATTTTGTCCCTACAAGAGATTTTTGTCCAGCAGTGGATGTCCACCGGCTGAAACAGGAATATCTATTAGTTATCTGTCATACTAGTGGTCCGCCCCGGCTTCGCCCGTGGTACATATTATATAGCCTATAGCACTCAAGGATCACCTAAATATCCAACGGTGAACGAATTTTTGAAATCGGTCCAGTAGTTCCTGAGATTAGCGCGTTCAAACAAACAAACTCTTCCGCTTTATTATATTAGTATAGTTAGATCATAATATCGTAACGTAACGTTAGTTATGTCATAATATTGACATCCCGGTCGAATTTCAGACTCGGCGGCCAATCACAACGAAGGCGGAGAATAACCCAACCCAAGGAAATATTACAATGCTCAAGTGTGAGCGCAAACACAGGTGCACTCTCTATTCCTTCACACCCATAGTCAATGCGACACTACAAAATCAGGCGTGCTATCCGTGTAAAATCATAGTAATATTACACTATCGCAAGTCTACCAAGCGTTCCGAATTCCAATTGTGATCTCACTGAAACAAAAAAAAACTTTTTATTTGATTAAAATCATAATACTTAAGTCGTAAAAGACTCTATTTGGGACTATTTGGGATTAACTATTTGGGACACAATTCATACATACTCGCGTGGTTACGTATCGCGATATTACGTATGCAAACACGACGTGTACAAAAATGGGCACGAGCGATTTGGGTTATCACAAGTGAATGACCGATAGGGTACTTTTTACAAGCGTTGATATAACGGTCCGCTTACACATACTTGGGTTCGTTTATTATAATCTTTATTGTTTAAAAATTTACATGGATATAATATATTACATAATATATTTAAAGTAAAAAAATAAAAATATTACATGGATATAATATATTTAAAGTTGTAAAGTAAACCTATACCTTAAAATTTTAAGTTTTAAGACCTAGCGGTCTGAGTTGTATGTGCGTCGACAAGTCAGTCAGTCAGACTCCATTTTCTATATTATGTGTATTATTAATTATGCATGGAAATTGTGTGCTAATATACGGAAGAATATAGAAACTCACCGCATAAAATCCTAGCACACCCCTCACCATTCTGTGATTAATGGAAAGGAGTCTTAACCTTCAGTAATGGGAGATATTCTATGTAGAAAGAGATTCAGTGTTAAAATTATTGGCTACTTAAAACGTATATATAAAAGTCATACTTGTTCAAAGGTACATAAACAGTTCATAAACAAAATCGGTTCGGAGCATTATTATTTACTTTTAGCACGATTCTAATAATTATTATCGTACTAATATTATTTTTTGGGAATGTCTACGAGGTCAGCGTCCGCTACGGTTATTTACGCGCTACGTATCGGCAGGTTATTGCCCGCGTAGACGGTCTACGAAAGTTCAAGTCTATGATGTTAGATTCCGGTTCTATAGAATCACTTTATCGCCACTGTTTCGTATCGGCAACGCCGCATTGCGAAGTTTTGCGTAGAAACCAAGAAGGGCTATATACTCGTAGTATATAGTTTTTACGTATAGGTTTTAGCATAAGCTTGAAAAATCTATTAAATGTATTCTCATAGAAAATACATTATATTGAAGATCACACTAATATTATAAAGGCGAAAGTCTGTGTGTATGTATGTGTGTATGTATTACTCTTTAATGCTGCAACTACCGAACCGATTTGGCTGTTTGGAATAGAGATAGATTATACTCTGGATTAACACATAGGCTACTTTTTATTTCGGAAAATCTTAAAATTCCCAAGGGATTTTAAAGATACCTAAATCCACGCGGACGAAGTCGCGGGTATCGGCTTATTATAATACAAAAGATAAAATGCGTGAATTTTACTCGCTCTAGAATATAATTATTTATGTGTACACAACATAATAATATTGTCACTTAAATTTTTTCAAAGAGTTTCTTGTTGGTTGGAACAGTATTCCAAACTAATGGTAGATTTACTTAACCAATGGTAGATTTGGAAACACTTTGTAAAAGTTTATTTGGAAAAAAAAAACAAAACTATTCTATTATATTAGTTCGTCTATGAACTGGCGTTATAAGTCATTTCGTGTTAACACGCTTTTATCTTAAACTACTATATTACCTGCCATCAGGTGTTTATAGCCATACACTAGGCATTAGCATCGAATAAAAATAAATATTGTCAAAATAATTGGTCTACGAGGTGAGCGTCCGCTACGTAAATCTAAGTGCTACGAATAGGCGGGTTGATGACCGCGTAGACCATCTACGAAAGTTCATTAAAATTATTTTAAAATATAAATTTTTATATACTTTTGTCACGTCTAATATTTTAGATTTCCTGAGGAGCTTTTAGGAAACATTCCAATCAAATAAAAAATATGTGACACCAATTACTTCCATCCATACAATTACTGGCGACTCTTTACGCAGACACTGGCTTTAATCGAATTCAACGTTTTGGCACAAAACATTTACATCACGTAAATAAGGACATATATGATACTTTTTATGTTACGAAAATAAAACATTCTTACAGGATTAAAAAAATCCACGTATATTCAATCCTCTATTATATAGTTCCCCTGTAGAAATCTATCTATAGTTTTGTAAAAAGGTTATCAAAAATACTTTTTCCACCTACGTAACTTAATACGTTAGGTGTTATATCAATGAACCCTGTTACCCCCTAGCTACCCCGCTGAGCCTTCACACGTTTACCCCGCGAGGTTAATATACTCGACGCTGAATTTTATTTCACAAGTCCTCTGAAAGTAAATGACCTCTCCCTTATTCGACTGGGTGGGACTGATTTTTTTGATCTAAGCCCATAGTTTTTTTCTTGTAGTTATTTATCTATTTCTTTTAGTTTAAAAACATTATGTACACCATATTAAGATTTACCCCACCTTGCTTCAATCGTACTTACTTACTTCAATCGTAAATATGAAAAAAAAAAGAACAGATTTGTAAAACTTTATTTATAAACATAATTTTTTTTGAAGTGAAAACTTCTTTTGGCGCGTTGAGCACTTTTTGGGCGAACAAAAAGCGTGAAACTCGCGTCATCGTCACCGCACGCTTCCAGTTTTCACGTCTATCTGTAGTCCCCAAAGACTGAAGATTTTTTTTTTGTATTTAACTACAAGTTAGCCCTTGACTGAAATCTCACCTGATAGTAAGTGATGATGCAGACTAAAATGGAAGCGGGCTAACTTGGAAGAGGTATGCATACCCCTAATCGGTTTCCATTCGGCATCGTAATGGAACGCTAAATCGCTTAGCGGCACGGCTTTGCCTGTAAGGTCGTAACCAGCCACGGCTGAAGCCTCCCACCAAACCAGACCAGACAATGACCTACAAAACCGATGACTTTGAAACATTTACGGAACAATCTTTAAATTATTTCCTTTCTAACAAAAAAAGAATGAATGAAATCGGACTACCTATTAATGAATAACAGCTAAGTACCTACACATTTCAACTTTCATCCCCTCTCCCAAGAAAACGTGCTGAATTTTGGAATAAAAAGTATCCTATATGCTACTCCGTAGCGTGAACTTAAGTCATGCAAAGTTTCATTTCAATCCATTCAGTAGTTTTTGCGTGATGCATGCACAAACCTACAGACAAACAGACAAACGGACAAACAGATAAACAGACAAAATTTTCAAAATAGCTTTTTTACGTTTTATTACTTATCCCTAACATCCCCCAGTTATTATTTTGCAAAAATCTCTAATGTACAGACACGGCAATTCTACGATTTCATTATATGTATATAATATATACATATAGATATAGTTTTTTTTGTATCACTGCACTGCCTGAAATAAAACAATTTTATTTTATTTATTTATTTTATTTTACAAATGCTTACTGAAGAAATAATCAGACTGATCCGTCTCTGTATTTCCAAATAGCATCCTAATCGATGGGTCGTTACCCTGTCTGTCCTAAACACCGCGGTCGCTGACCCCCCCTCGCCAATTACACCGACGATTGGCTGACGGACGTTACGCAATGATGAATTGTCCAATTGAACATGACGTCACGTCTAGTGCGTACTTAGAGGTTCATTAGATAGATTTTGCCGTTGAATTCGCTGTTTGTTTTGCCGTCGGTTTTGCTACATCATTGCTTCCCTGATGGATAACTTACTGTCTAACGATAAACGATCACTAGCTATTTTTAATCTATGGCTCGCGAAAATTTAAGTGAGCTACGCCACAACTTGTTTCATATCGAAAATCCTCCGTTTTCTTAATATGTATCTATCATAGAATCTCTAGACTAATAAAACATAGGCTTTATACGTTAAACTATAGCGCGTTATATGATGTAAATGACTGCAAAATACCTATACTGGCCGGTATCAATAGTACAAAACGATCGATAAATAAATAAATAAATACTCACACATACATACGATAGTATCGATACTATCGATTGTAACTCAATAGCCCTTACCTATTCAGAAAGGATAAAAGCTACGTGATAGCAAAAGAGGCAAATAGTAGGTTAATCTCAGAACAGGGCGCGTTTGGAACCCTCGTAGTTTTAGTTTTAAGTTTTCGTAGTAATTAGCACCATTACCTCACTTTCATGTACTTTATATTATATTAACGTTCAAAAAGTGTACAGAGTACCTACTTTGGATAAATGAATTTTGAATTTGAATTTAATATAACGGTAGGTAGTTAGCGCTACTGCGACCTGAATTGCACTTTATTGTGTCATTACAAGAGTGGTTAATTATTTAAATGATTTTACGGAGTGAATCTTCTGTAGGTACCATGTAGGTACTAAAATGTATTCTGTGGTATTTCTACAAAGTGTGTCTATAGATTTTTTTCCACAATTTAATATTAGTATATTTATTTGGTAGCATAGTAAATTTTTTTTATAATCGTGAGTACAATGACCCCCTTTCGGATTAGAAAGCAATTTCCTAATGATATTGTACATTAAAAAAACACAGTATTTTTATGCATATCTATCGATCACAACACTAATGATACAGCGATACATACCTACACAACAAGTCATCGAGTCAACGAACTGAAGACGCCTGACTCAAAGATCGAGTGATAAGCCATTATATGCAAAATGTTGCACAAAATAATATATTCGTCACACCCAATGATATAATTTATGAATATCTAAAGATATACAGTTTCTTAGACGTGAACCTTCGAAAATTATTGTATATAAGTTTAAGTATTTGGATGCAGTTTATAGTAGGTTAACATAACTTCTCGCAAATATCGATCTTGGGCAGTCCGCATGCAGTTTACGTGTAGTTAACAGCTAAAATTGAAATGGCAGTTTACGTGTAGTTGGCGCGCAGTTGGCGTGCAGTTCTAGTACAAAAGGGCTGCGCAGTTGTTCGGAAATTGCAATCACAATTTTTAAGATGATTGGCGTTTCTTGAACGCGATCAAAAATAAGCTCTTATAAACGTTGACAGTTGAAATGGTTGTTATAATACATAGTTTATTTAAATTGCGTAATTGTGTATTAAAACGCTAGAATCTGAAACTTCTAGTGCTCTTTATTTGTATGAGAATAAATATTTGCCCCGCAATTAACTAGTAACTGTATATCTTTTTTATATCAAGGGTACACCAAAGCCATAGGGAACATATGTTTCGTTTCGTTAAAGGCGATCGCAGGGAACAGGGGGATAAACATACGAAATCAGGATTTTGTTTTTGTGATGCGCAAATATAACATTCAGATGTAGAGTTAAAACTTGGCAGACATTCTATGACAAAATACTAGCTTGCATAATGATTTCGTTAGTGAATGTGAAGTGAAAAGATGCTCTTCAACCTATTTCTTTGGATTGGTAACCCGACTCTCAAAACCGTCAAGACTCTGTTAAATTGATATTCTACTAACAGATGCCCGCGAATTCGGGAACGTTTATTTAAAGTATTATAAAAATCCTGACGAAAACTTTGATTTTCTGGGGTCAAAAGTATCTTTTGTCCGTTTCCAATATGCAAGCTATCTTTCTGCCCAATTTCCTCAAGATTGGTTCAGTAGTTGATCCGCGAAAAGGTAAAGGAAAAGGACTAAAACACTTTTTTTTACAACATATTTCATAAAATTAAGTAATATGGATTGAGTAAGTAATTTTTCTTGAATTATATTCGAATATTTTATTTGTTTTACTAAGGTTTTATCACGACGTTAAAGTTAATATCAACCGTTAATTTACTTTAACCACACAGTTGTTATGCAAATTGCTAAGTGATCATGATAAGTATTATGATAAATACATAATCTATACTAATATAATAAAGCGGAAGAGTTTGTTTGGTTGAACGCGCTAATCTCAGGAACTACTGGACCGACTTCAAAAATTCTTTCACCATTGGATATGTAAGTGATCCTTGAGTGCTATAGGATATATATGTACCACGGGCGAAGCCGAGGCGGACCACTAGTTATTCATACTATTTAACGTGATATCAATTTATTACATGACTCAACTTTCCACCAGCAATCTGTTTCAAGTTTGACGAACTACAGTCTGGCTTCCTGTTTAACGCCACGGGTCATTTCGTTTTCCTTATAGTGGAGCCTCGAGTCATTTGACGTCAGAGTGCTTAGTCTAAGATCGGAGCACTCGAAAAGGAACTCGAAAACTATTGATCGATTTCAGAGTAAAATAGACCTAAAATGGCTTGTATTAAGGTTTGAGTTCGCCAATACATTCAGCATTCGAACACAACGAGCGCCCCAAGCAGAAATGTTGTAAAATACATATTCGAACTATGGAATTACGACTTTAAAATACGAGTATTTGAGTTCATTTTGCTCTGAATTCACTTGTGATTCGATCAATAGTTTTCGAGTTTGTTTTCGAGTGCTCCGATCTTAGACTAAGCACTCAGAGCGGTTATGCCGACTTTGCACATTGTGGCAATGTTGATCGAATTCGAGTATCTAAACACAAAGACTTCACAGTGAAATGGACCAAAACTCGCTTGTTTTATGATTTGAGTTCATCTGTACATCTACAGACAGCGCTCCAAGCGGAAATTGTGCAATATAAAAAATGGAAGTACTGAACTACAACATTCAAATAGGCTTTGGGTCAATTTTGCTCTGACATTGTAGTTTTTCGATATTCGAAATCTAGTAGTGTTGTACAAGCTCGACATAACCATACCAATTGCCTTGTCTACAAATGCTCAGGTCTGCAGAGCAACGCCCGGCCGCCCTTGTACCGACCCAACGCCTCTTATGTAAAGGCAATGCACGCGCTCTGTGTCCATTGCCTCACGTCCAGAGGTTCACGTCCAGAGGTTCACAACGGGACGAAAACATTTTGCTTTGATAACATACATGAAGATTTTTTTCCCAATATTAAAAGCAAGTGAGGATTATCTTCGGTGACTGAGTTACACTTTTTTAATTTGTGCAACATCGAAATTTATTTGGAAAAAAGCTATATCAAAGATGAGGCTCTTGTATTACAAGTATAAATTAAAAATTAAAAAAACCCCCGACATTCGCCTTTTTGTGGCAGCGGCCATCTTGAATTTGCATAGTGCTATTCTACTAGTCAAGCTCTTTCATTTGATACCCATATTAAGGGAGTTGTGAAAAAATGTGTAATCCGCCATTTTGTAGCGGCGGCCACCTTGGATCGATTTTCATCAAACATAGCTAACAACACCACATCGTTTTTGCGTCGGGGGTTAAAAATTATGAATAAAAGTAATATTACTTATAATAGCAAATTAAATTAATCTGTGCTGTTATTATTATGATTATGAGGGTTAAAAATAGCACCCAAACAAAATGATTCGATTAATATATGGGGAACTCCTGTAAAAATACATAGTTATATATCGATATAGATTTTAAGATAAGTTTTTATCAAAGAATTAATTTATTTATTAAAATGATAATACGCGATAATATCAGATTTCGAATAAAGATAATGTTTTTGACAGATAATTCTATAGATAATCGATCTATGTCTATCCCCTTATTATAAACTAGCTGAACCCCGCAACTTCGTTTGCGTAGATATAGGTTTTTATATAGGATCGGATCGCATCCCATAATTCTTTTATGTACCTAAACTAAATGTAGCCTAAGTTACTCCTTATAACATTGAAAGTTCCATTAAAATTGATCTGGAAAATTAGCTGGAATAAATAGTCAGACCGACAAACATAAATTTAAACGCACACCAGTTTAAAATATGCCGTACGTTCAAAGATCCGGGTCCCAAGTTATTTGAACCCAATACTGAGGATTGTAATGTCTGTCATTTCTAAACTAAAAAACCTATTATGACCTTGAAATATTTACGGGACAATACATAAAGTACTACCTTTCTAACAAAAAAAGAATGAGTGAAATCGAACAACGCGTTAAATAATTACAGCTAAATACATGTTTTAACTTTCATCCCCTCTTCCAAGGGAACCGTGCTGAATTTCGGGATAAAAAGTATCCTATGTCCTACCTCGGAGTATAAACTCAAATCGTACCAAGTTTCATTCGAATCCATTCAGTAGTTTCGGCGTGATGCGCGGCCAAGATACAGACAGACAGACAGACAGACAGACAGACAGACAGACAGACAGAAAGACAGACAGACAGACAGACAGACAGACAAAAATGAAAAAAATTGCAGTTTTGGCTTCAGTATCGATTATAGAGTGCCCTCCAATAAAAAAATTCAAAATATCTTCAATGTACAGAATTGGATCTGTTACAGTTTTATTATATTACTAGCTGACCCCCGCGACTTCGTCCGCGTGGTTATATAGGTTTATATATAGGATCGGATTGGATCCCATAATCCTTTTTTGTACCTAAACTAAATGTAGCCTAAGTTACTCCTTGTAACATCACCTATCTGCCATTGAAAGTTTCTTCAAAATCGATCCAGCCGTTTCGGAGATTAGCTGGAGCAAATTGACAGACCGACAAACATGAATTTAAACGCACGCCAATTTAAAATAAGCCATACGTACAAAAATCCGGGTCCCAAGTTATTTGAACCCAATAAATGTCTGTCATTTTTGAACTAAAAAACCTACGACCTTGAAATATTTACGGGACAATAATTAAAGTACTACCGTTCTAACAAAAAAAGAATGAGTTAAATCGAACTACGCGTTAATGAATTACAGATAAATACATGTTATAACTTTCTTCCCCTCTCCCATGGGAACCATGTTGAATTTCGGAATAAAAAGTATCCTATGTCCTACCTCGGAGTATAAACTCAAATCGTACAAAGTTACATCGAAATCCATTCAGTAGTTTCGGCGTGATGCGCGGCCAAGATACAGACAGACAGACAGACAGACAGACAGACAAAAATGAAAAAAATTGCAATTTTGGCTTCAGTATCGATTATAGAGTGCCCTCCAATAAAAAATTTCAAAATATCTTCAATGTACAGAATTGGATCTGTTACAGTTTTATTATATTACTAGCTGACCCCCGCGACTTCGTCCGCGTGTTTATAGGTTTTATATAGGATCGGAACGGATCCCATAATTTTTATGTACTTAAACTAAATGTAACCTAAGTTACTCCTTATAACATCACCTATCTGCCATTGAAAGTTCCGTTAAAATCGATCCAGCCGTTTTTGAGATAAGTTGAAACAAATAGACAGACCGACAAATATAAATTTAAACGCACGCCAGTTTAAAATAAGCCGTACGTACAAAGATCCGGGTCCCAAGTTATTTGAACCCAATAAATGTCTGTCATTTCTGAACTACATAATCTATGACCTTGAAATATTTACGGGACAATATATAAAGTAGTACCTTTCTAACAAAAAAAGAATGAGTGAAATCGAACAACGCGTTAAATAATTACAGCTAAATACACGTTTTAACTTTCATCCCCTCTCCCAAGGGAACCGTGCTGAATTTTGGGATAAAAAGTATCCTATGTCCTACCTCGGAGTATAAACTCAAATCGTACCAAGTTTCATTTGAATCCATTCAGTAGTTTCGGCGTGATGCGCGGCCAAGATACAGACAGACAGACAGACAGACAGACAGACAGACAAAAATGAAAAAAATTGCAGTTTTGGCTTCAGTATCGATTATAGATTGCCCTCCAATAAAAAATTTCAAAATATCTTCAATGTACAGAATTGGATCTGTTACAGTTTTATTATATTACTAGAAGAAAACCCGGCTTCGCTCGGGGGACTCATAATACACATCTAGGTTAAAAATGTAGGTAGATATTTCTGTAGTCATCGGTTCTCAAGGAATATTAAAGGAAAGCAAGGCATAGACTCGTATAGCTTGTGTTGTTGTTCATTGTGTTTAATAAATATAGTAGGTAAATAAAAACTGCAAATCTGGTAATAAGTATTATTTTTCATTTTCTGTACTTGGTGACCTGCACCATTAACTTACCCGAAAGTCATCAAATAAATCTTGTGATTTGTCAGGTTGTATTGTAGAGGCAGCTAGTGATTTAACAGATGCAACAGAAGCAGTTTAATTTTTTGGAAAAATGTTTGACAGTGCCCGAGCTTGGTTATTCATAACTCGCAATAATTGAGATTATCTGTAAAAATATATTATACAATTAATAATGTCTAATTGTATAATAAGAACCAGCCAAGTTCAAGTTGAACTTGCTCATGAAGGGATCCATTCCATTATCAAGAAATAGTGTATGTTTCTGTATGTGTTCATGACACCTCAACACAGGCTATGCATGTCGTCGTCGTCGTCTCAACCAATAGACGTCCACTGCTGGACATAGGTCTCTTGCAAGGATCGCCACAGAACACGATCTTGTGCCGCCTGATTCCAGCGGCTACCAGCGACTCGCTTGAGATCGTCTATCCATCGGGTCGGGGGTCTACCAACGCTTCGTTTACTGGTGCGAGGTCGCCATTCAAGCACCTTGGGACCCCAACGTCCATCGGTTCTTCTAGCAATGTGCTCCGCCCATTGCCACTTCAGTTTCGCGACTCGATGAGCTATGTCGGTAACTCTAGTTCTCCTGCAGATCTCCTCATTTCTGATTTGATCCCGCAGGGATACTCCGAGCATAGCTCTCTCCATCGCCCGCTGAGTGACCCTGAGCATTCTTATGAGACCCATTGTTAGCGACCATGTCTCAGATCCGTAAGTCATCACTGGCAACACGCACTGTTCGCAGACTTTCGTCTTCAGACACTGAGGGATGCATGTGGCCATTTATTATTATTTGTTGGGTTATAGAGAAAAAATATTGAGCCGCTTACCGAGTATAATGTTGTCGCATTCCACACATCGACTGCACATTTTAATTTCAGCGTAAATATATAATCCATGTGCTCTTGAATGGATACATAAATTAGTATGGAAGACGTAGCGCCTTAAAATTGTAAAATTACAATTTACATACTTCCTAATATTATTTTCTAAGATAATTTTTGATTTAGCCGATTTGATTAAAGAACAACAATTTCATTTTTTATTTTTAAAATTAGTAAGTACTTATCTACCTGCCAAAGTAGAGAAAAAGGCTGAGTTCTTTAAAACAAAGAGGTTTACACAGAATAAACGTTAAAACTTGTATTTTGTTAATTTTAATTTGATTTGTTTTGACAATGAACGAAGCTATATGAATCTATGCCTTGTTTTCCTATATATTCCTTGAGAACCGATGACTACAGAAATATCTACCTACATTTTGTACCTAGATATGTATTATGAGTCATTGTCTCAAAAGGGCTAGAACCCAGAGCCGTAAAACCAGTTAAATCAAATAAAAATTAAAAAAAGATGTGTCAAATTGGCGAGTCGTATCCATGGCGACTGCGGTTTGTTTGGATGACAAACGTGATTTGTTGTTTGTCAGTGCCGTTAGAATTTAACGAAATTCTCCATAATCCGAATTTTGCGGATATATGTTGTCGACTCGAAATCAATATTTTTTCATGCCCTGTTATTCTTATAAGGTTTCGATCGAGTCTACCGTACCCCTGCACGAAATTATTAATATAGATAGATAGATAGATAGAAGATAGATTGTGTATCGTATTGAAATAGATTTAAAGATAGATTATTTTCAATTGATATGTTAAATTGATAAATCTTAATATATATATAATTTTTCTGTAGGTACGTGTGTTTATGCCTTCTATCGTGTGACAATGGAGACGAGTCCTAATCCTCCAACGAGCGCCAGAGTTTGTCAGATCATCGCTGATTTTATCCCATTTAAGATGCAAACAAATAAAAAGTAAAAGCTCTTAGGCGATGCATTACGATGTTTGTGAATTTGCTGCTATATAATTTACACTGTGACGCGTCCGCCATTGTGTGCTTAATTTAATACAAAAAATATAAATATAAGTATAAGTACGCAACGATTTGAGAACCTCCTCCTTTTTTGTCGGTTAATGAATAAATTCGAAGTGTCTCTCTGTGATTTCGAAGTAACTACCTCTTATTTAAGCTTTTATGATAATTTCAACCATAACCCAAACACACGTGTTTAAATTTTTAATCTCTTTCTGTCCGTTTGTCTGGGCTAATCTTCGGAACAGCTGAACCAATTTGTATGAGACTTTAACAGGAAAGTAAAGGATTTCACAATGAGTGATCAATCTTTGGAACTTAGGGACTTAGGAATCTTATAATATGAATTATTTAATAAAAACTTAGAGAAATCTCCTAAAATTCCGTCTGATTTTTTCCTTCCAAAGAGTACTTTCAAAAGGTATTTCCCGAGTAAGGTAAGAAATTTGCAGTTTTCCGATTCCGTTGGTAATCAGGAAAGGAAAGTCAGTAACAACGTCCGGAACTTTTCTCAGTGTAATTAAACCGGACCCTATATACCAGGTGATTATTAACACTACCCATCGGGTCATTAGAATTATGACTAACATTACAATGGCCAGATAATTCGAGGTAAACATTAAACATACCAGGTTGTCAGGTTGTTCGCATTACGAAAGATCTATAAAAAGGTGTATGCCCTAAGGTTTATTAAACCTTACGTTTTTCGTATAGGGCTACGACCTATGAAAATAAAATCACTAATGTAGAAACACCCACCTGTAGCAAAGTTGCACGTCGTTTTGTTCAAGGTTCTTTGTGTTTGGCTAAAGTAATTCTCTGTCTTTTGATGATGGAGCTATATTAAACTAGCTTTTTAGGGATCCGTAGCGTAGTAAACAAGGAACCCTTATAGTTTCGTCATGTCCGTCCGTCTGTCTATTCGTCCGTCCGTCCTCGGTTAATCTCAGAGACTATTAGTGCTAGAAATCTGTAATTTGGCATGGGTATAAATATTAATCACGCCGACAAAGTGGTGAAATAAAATTTTGATAAATATTTTTTTAGGGTAGCTCCCCTACATGTAAAGTGGGGATGAATATTTTTTTCTCGTCTACCCCATAGCACACGAGTAGTAAATCTACAGAGGGGAAGCTTCCACAAGCGGCCCGCTGTAGGTATACTCACACAAACACACTCACCAACGGTTCACGGACGCGCGCTCGTTCCACTAACCGGTACAGTTGGTGACAAACATGCGCATATGTGTGAGTGTACCTACAGCGGGCCGCTTACTAGAAGCTTCCCCTCTGTAGGTACTCTGTGCCCATAGTGTGGGGTATCGTTGAATAGGTCTTTTAAAAATACTGTGGGTGTGCGAACATCAATTTACGATTTCTAGATCCCTTTGTAAAATATGATGTTTTAAAGTGCTAATTTTTATTAGAGTCAAGTATCCCCCCTCCCTCTATCATCCAAATGGCAGTATATAGGAACTTGAAAATATTCACAGCAGTAGTATTAATAATCAATTTTAAAGGAAAACTATCATGGCTAAGTAGGGTTCACAGGTTAAGGAGTTATATCTGTTTTTCGAGGATTGTGACTACGGAACCCTACACTGCGCGTGGCCCGCCACGCACTTGGCCGGTTTTATTATCAGTAAAGATCACATCTTGTATTCCTCTACCTGCCTGTTAAAATCACGTCAAAATAAGTTTAGAAAAACAGCCAGTGCAAATAGAGACAGACACACAGACCAACATTCAAAAACGTCTTTGCAGTTTGAGTTATGATCATCATCATAACATTCAAATAATAATACCTAGATCATAATATTATGAGTTTAATAAGAGGCAGTTACTTCTAAATAACACACATAAGTACTTCAGTTTTATTTATTTGTAATTAACATTCTGCACATCTCATTACTGCACATTGCTCAATAAGTTTTCAGAAAGCTTGAGCATGGGGTAAACGAACAAAGTATGCAGATAACATTTCAATTAGGGTTCCCAACTATACTGTTAACAAGTATAAATTAAAAATTTAAAAAACCCCCGGAATTCGCCATTTTGTGGCGGCGGCCATCTTGGATTTGCAATAGTGCTATTCTACTAGTCAAGCCCTTTTATTTGATACCCATATTAAGTAAGTAGTGAAAAAATATGTAATCCGCCTTTTTTGTAGCGGCGGCCATCTTGGACCGATTTTTATCAAACAACACTCTCGATTAATTCACCTTTCAAACAAAAAAAAAACCGCATTCAAATCGGTCCACCCGTTGGAGCGCCACAGGGGAACAGACAGACACACACACACACATACACACATACACACACACACAGAGACACGTCAAACTTATAACACCCCGTCGTTTTTGCGTCGGGGGTTAAAAAACTAAAATACTTTTTTCTTTTGTAAAATACTGTTCTTATTTCTCCGGACTTAATATACTTCATTTCTCGTACCTACAAAAAGTTGGGAACCCTAATTTCAATGTCTACTTCATTACATCGCGCACACATACGCAGCTATTTGTGTAATACTTGGTAATATATGTGCATTTATATATCCAGTGTTTTCCTCAAAATCTTGCATGTGTGGGTATATTTTTAACAAGACATAAGAAATACCAGATAGAAATACCTACTAGGCAAGCGTGTTATGTACATTTAGTTCCCATTAAGCATCGATGCCATTAAGCGCTTAACCCGCCGTCCCACATTGGAGCAGGGTGGCGGGTTCTAACCTCTAAATCTCTCTCTCCTATGAGAGTTGAGGCCTGTGCCCAACAGAGGGACGTTAAAAGGCTATAGTGGTGGTGGGTGGAACACTTAGCCTTAAGTCAAGATTTTCTATGAGATCACGAACAATCATTCCAAATTGACTTAACCAAGATTCAAACTGAGGACCCTTTGATTACAAAGAGCTCTCTCAAATACTAGTATATACTTATTGTTATTATATTATACAGGAAAATCGCAGCTTATTTAAGTATTATGTATTCGAAAGCTTATGTAATACAAAAGAGCTTTTTCTTTGTGTGCGTGCAGACTGCACCTTGCATGTGCACAACGTCTGCTCGCCTATGTGTGGGTGCACCCTTCCCGTCTCGCCCAACATGTATTTACCACCTATATCCGATAAATTTTCCGTATTCCATTGCAATATAGTTTAAATTCGCCCGGTTTTTAGTTAAAAGATGTATAAGGAAGTTTGTCGGTTGTTATTTTGAATCACATGGCGAGAGTGGGGCGTGCATGTGTTGTGTGTACGTATGTGCGATGTGTGTGAGTGTGTGTTCACCTTGAAAACCGTCAGTTCTTTGTGCAATGGGTTATTCGGTTAATGGCACCAAGAAAGTCAATGGCGCGGGATGCTTCTGATACTGTCAGCAGAAAATATGGATTTTGTATTTTTGCAATTTACCAGTTAAATAGGAGTTGTATTGAGATTTAGATTTATAGTATTATTAGGTATACTATTTTCAATATTAACATAGTCAACAAGTAACAATATGATTTCTGTTGGAAAAGCATTCTGAAATAATGGTAGAGACCATCTATAAGATATCTATAGTCATCATATTATCAGAAAATGGAAATATGCTTAGGAACTTAGGAACCCAATATAAGGCCTAGGGCTTTAATCTTTTCCAGCGAATATCCCGAAAGTTATGCTTTAGGCATTTTTGTAATATCTGATTTCCAATATTTCCACTTTATTGACATTTTCACTAAATCACCCATCATTTGTCCTGACTCCTGGCAAATCAGATTTAGTTTCATGTAACCTTTTTTATCCTACTCACTAATTAGATTTAGTTTCATGTAACCTTTTTTAGCGTACCGATTAATCAGATTTAGTTTAGTGTAACCTTTTTTATCGTGCCGACTGATTTAGTTTTGATCGATTTAGTTTCATGTATAAACATCATACCTGATACATGTAACCTTGTAACATGTTGACACATTAATCTGCCACATGTAACCTTTTTTATTGTGCCGACGTGTTCTGCTGTCGGTACACGTGTCTCGAAATACCCGCCGTCCTGTAACGCACTCACGCGCACAGACACCGACCAGCCCGGCGCATGTTGTGGTAGGTCGCTGCGGACGGTACCGTTCTAGGAGTCGACATACTACTCCTCACGCGATCGCGCATATGTGGGTTTTATTAGAGATTTATTGCTTTTTTTTATTATCATTACGATTAAGTTATTAGTTAAGCCAACCTATACCTACCTACGGTATTAATAGTAGAGTGAGGTCAGTATCCAAATAGCGTTTGTAGATTAGACAGTTGGTGGACTATGTATAATAATTAACAACCTCTACAGCCTCTTGACATGCCCACAGCTGGGCATAGACCTCCTCAGTTATAGGAGAGAGAGAGAGAGAGAAAGATAAGAGCTTAGACCCGCCACGCTACTCCAATCCGAGTTGGCGGATTTCAATGACTGTTGTCACACTATAGTGATAATAACCGTGATCGACGGCTTAACGTGTTTTCTGAGACATGGGGGTGACACCACCAACCACTAACTCACCACTGAAAATTTATGGACAGAAAAAAACCAATCCCGGAAAAGACCGGAGAGAGATCAGGCGCAGGACCACAGGTTTACTTGCTCTCTGAGGCATGAGGGAGTATCAAACATTGCTAACTCCCCTAATACGGGTTGCTACTGACATTTTCAGAAAATTTCATTGACAGAAAATGGTCTATCTTAGAATTAGAAACACTCTATCTTAGCAAATAAGTTATCGTTAATAACGTTATCAAGACTTTTCAGTACATAATAACGTTTTAACGAGTAACGCGTAGGCTCTTTGTCTCCTTGTGCCAGTTAAGTATTTATTCCATTTCATAACTAAGCGTACGATAAAGCGGGCGAGGTTTCTCAAACATTTATTTTATATTTTTATCATCAGGAAGACAAACTATTTTTTCTCTGTACCTACTTAACGCCATAAAGGTATCTTCACAATGACACTAGGTATCGTGCGATTATGCAGATTTCCGCCCCCCCGCTCCGGTTTCGCACGGGTAGTAGGTAATTACCCGGTACTATCCCAGCATACTTCGTTTACAATATGTATAACCTCAAAAGGTAGGCAGCGTTTTCAATGACTTTTTCCGCCATTTTCCACAATTATCGTCATATTTTAACCAATTTACATAAAACCTTAACAAATTATACACTTAAATCTTGCTCATGGATCACTCTCTGATCAGTGTGTGTGTGTGTGTGCGTGTGTGTGTGTGTGTGTGTGTGTGTGTGTGTGTGTGTGTGTGTGTGTGTGTGTGTGTGTGTGTGTGTGTGTGTGTGTGTGTGTGTGTGTCTGTATGTCTGTTCCCCTGTAGCGCTCAAACAGGTAAATCGATTTGAATGCGGTTTTTTGTTTGAAAGGTGAATTAGTCGAGAGTGTTCTTAGCTATGTTTGATGAAAATCGATCCAAGATGGCCGCCGCTACAAAATGGTGGATTACATATTCACATTATTTCACAACTCCCTCAATATGGGTATCAATTGAAAGGGCTTGACTAATAGAATAGCACTATGCAAATCCAAGATGGCCGCCGCCACAAAATAGCGAATGTCGGGGGTTTTTTAAATTATTTTTTTTTTTAAATTAAATCTGAGTGAGCTCCATAATCGCAGAATCCACTTGTTTGCGATCCTTGCGACGGTGATGACGGTATTTACCGTGCAACGGTGTAGACACTAACAATTATACAGCCTTTTATAATGTCCTTAAGGGGTGATGATTCTTTGTACAAATTATTTGTATTTGCGCACACATGATTGTGTCGTAAGCTGTACTTTTCTTTATGTTTGTAAAAGAAAAGAACTCGTCACAATGCAATGCAGTGATTGTTTTTAGGGTTCCATACCCAAAGGCTAAAACGGGACCCTATTGCTAAGACTCCGCTGTCCGTCTGTCTGTCTGTCCGTCCATCCATCACCAGGCTGTATCTCATGAACTGTGATAGTTAGACAGTTGAAATTTTCACAAATGATATATTTCTGTTGCCGCTATAACAACAAATACTAAAAAACAGAATAAAATAAATATATAAGGGGCTCCCATACAACAAACGTGATTTTTTTGACGTTTTTATAGATTGGCCGGTTTTTTTATATGCCGGTTTTTTCATATATAGTCCACGGCTGGGATAGATTCGTGAGTGTTGGTTGCAGCAGGTGTAAATCCTGAATCGGTATCTTGGTATTAGATACTGTCCTTGGATGAACAACCTCATAAGTTCAAAAACACCTTAAAACTCTTTTAATTGACGCCTGTCGCGTTTCCAGTTGAAATAATGAAAGAAAACTTATTTCATTTGGCCGTGAGTAACGATTTTTATTTTTCGTAATACTTAACATAACAATCAATTTCCGAGGATTTAAGATGTATTTTAAACATTCCTTATTCTAAGAGTATAACTAATTGGCGTACTTAAGACTTGTAAGATTCATCTTTATAAATTAGGAATTGTATAATTCATATTTCATGACATATTTTCTTCTAAGTATTTTTCTTTCTATCAGAATCATAAATTAACGCAAAAATTAATTATAAAGAATTACAAATCTACTGACCATTGACCAATTGACTATATATAACAGAAAAAATTTACATAATTTAACGTATATAATCATAGTTAACACTTAAAAAATTTTTGTTTAAAATCAAACTCAATACGACGGGCAAGCGGCAGAAACAGCGAAATAATACTAGTTTCGCTACGAAATGTATCTATGTGATAAGTGTTAAGTAAAATATTATTGAAATTATAATAAATTCACGTAATTTTCCCTTTGTCTCGCATTCTTGTACAAAATGTCAAAAGGATGATCATTAAACAACGAGCGTAGGTATGATTATTTATTATATCATTTTTTTATATTAATCGCAAAAGCCACTAGCAGATTAATTACCCAGTGATGCCTTCCTGGATCGACGGCCGTGCGGCGAGGCCTTGAGGTCTTAAATGTCAGCAGCCCATCTTGCCCCCGAATGCCTTAAATATAAGGCTGACTATAACCGGACGTTTAAACGCAGCGATTACTATTCGTACAACGGATGTAAGGAGACTGCTTTCTGAAACGAATACAGGTAATAGTAGTGATGATTACGGACAAGATATCACAAAAAAAAAACAAGTATTTAATGTAATTTTAAAAAGTGCGTAATGTAATGCAATCAGAGTGCTTAGTTTCAGTTTGAAGCGCCCCAAAACTAAAAGTATACTATAAGTAGGTATACTATTGATCGAATCGCAAATGACTTCAGAGCAAAATGAAACCAACGACTCTTATTTTAGGTCTATTTTACTCTGAAGTCATTGTGATTCGATCAATAGTATACTTATAGTAAACTATAAAGTTATGGAGCGCTCCAAACGGAGACTGCACTCTGCTGTCACTAGAGGTCAATGAACGTTAGGTAAATGCATAAAGTCGTCGCCATGTTTTGTGCGTTGTACATCGCCGCGCCGCGCGCCGGTTTGAAAATTTTTAAATAGGTAAGCACTAAGTGCCTGTTTCACCACCTTCTGATAAGTGCCGAATAGCTTATTCACAACTTTTGCCCTTGTGACTCGACATAAAGTAAGAAAGTGACAAAACTTACGTTTAGGCTATCCGACACTTATCAGAAGGTGGTGAAACAGACCCTTACTACACACCTACAGACAGACCTGTAGACTAATACTACAAGTATAAGACAATTAATGGTTATTGGTATTGGAATGGTTTAAGTAGTAAATAGCGCTTAAATGAAGTTTCTGGTCGCCCTTTATTGCATTGAATTAATACTCATCCTAAATTCAGGGCATAAGGGGACCACTATCGAAAACTAAGGGTTCCTAATCACGATTCTATACCAATAACCATTTGTCTTACTTGTAATATTAGTGGTTTAGTATTTAGTATTTTTCAACCCAGCAATGTATGGCGTACGCAACTCGGGATCAATGTCCGCGAGCGGCGAGTGTCCTGCACTTAAGGTATTTAGGCGTCAGCTGATTGCATTACATTGCGAACTTTTAAAAATACAGGATATAATTATTTTAATTTTATTCACGTTGCTGGTATTATAATATCTTGTCACTTGTCAGTGATCGTCACTAGATACCTGTCTTAGTGTCTTCATGACTGACTGTTGCTAATTTCGTTTGAAGTCAGGGTTTGTAAAAACGCTATGACTAAACGAACCCTTAGCACTTGTTTTGCCATCTTCTTGATGCATTTTAAAAAATATACGTGAAGATATGCGGTGGGAAATAAAAATTTAAAATCTTGAGCCGAGAGCTAGTTTCAAAGTAAGTAAGATAATAATGTTAATTCTGAGATGTGAACTCCTAGACAGGTTAGTGTAGGTATTTTTAGAAAAAAATATTTCTTATTTTATACGATGACGAAAAAGCGTATATTTATTTTTAGCGATATTACTATGTAATTCCGAATCTGAACTGAGCCCTGAAGGTAACTTGTCTATATGCTGGGACAATGTAGTCTTCGTGTTAATAAATTATTTACTAGGTATTTCATTGCAGTTAACTGTACTGGTGGCAGAAAAGCTGTACGATGGCTTATTTTAACCGAATTAAAAAAAAAAATCGGTTGTCTGTACAGTCGGTTTACGGACGATAATTTTACGTGATAACGTCATAAGAAAACAAATAGAGATATATGCGACACAAGCCGAACGCTTAGGCCGATCGTGTCATCTCTATCGCTTGTTCCGCGCTCTCGCTTGCACGCGGCACGTGACAATGAGTCATGGTTTTTCGTGTGTATAACCGGCGTTCATCGACTTAAGACGTTATCATGTGAAAACAAGCTATAATTTAAAAATTAAAAAAACCCGACTGCCATGCTAAAAAACGAACTAAAAAATTAATAAACTACCACCGTACCACTTACAGTGTAGTTGTTATTTATTTTGTTTTTCATGATTTGTCACTCCAAATTGATTTAAAACATATAGATTGTATACATTTTCGTACTCGCCTTTTAAAGCCCTTTATTTTGATAGCCCACTCGAGGGTCTTGAAGAAAAAAATTTTTTTCAGCCCGCACATTAAAGTGCATAACATTCGCCATGTTGATTTTTTATGAATTTTATGTACCCAGTAACATTTGCGCCGTCAAGACAAATCTAATGACGTATAATTTATCAAAATAGGTTGAGCCGTTAAGTAGTTACGAACTGATATAGGAAACGGTCATTTTCTACGATTTATCACTCCAAATTGTTTCCAAATATATAAATTTATACATTTTCGTATTTGCCTTTTGAATCCCTTTATTTTGATACTCCACTCGAGGGTCTTGAAGAAAAAAATTTTTTTCAGCTCGCACATTAAAGCACATAAAGTCCGCCATTTTGATTTTTTTTTAAATTTAGGTACCCTATAACACTCGCGTCATTGAGACAAATCTAATGACGTATCATTTATCAAAATCCGTTGAGCCGTTGATTAGTTACAAGCGGACATAGGAATGGACATACATACACACAGGTGAAACACATATACCCAGTCGGGTAAATAAATAAAAAAAAAGGAGGAGGTTCCCAATTTGTCGACTCGAAGTCGCCTGGACCGATTTGGAAAATTCTTCTTTTGTTTGAATGGATATACTTGCCAGGTGGTCATGGGACCATGGGTCATCAGGTCAGGATCTGATGATGGGATCCTGGAGAAATCGAGGGAACTCTTAAAATTTCTTTGATATGTTAAAGTCGGCTTAATTTTTCCTAAAATATAACCCAAAGTATCAGTCTAGCTGTTCAGCTCGGAAATAAACCCAATATTTTTGACGCCATTCCAATCGAGCATGATTTGATAAAATTAAGTTAGCTATAAGTTTTATTATGAGAACTATGATGCATTTACTTACACTTATACCTACATTTATTATCTCCAGACACATTGCATTATCGTACGAGAATGATTGGACTCATTGTAATGTATATTGCGACAAAAATGTCATTATACTCTTGTTGGCCAGACGTTTATACCTGCATTATGTTTCAACGCCCTTGCAACAAACAGATAAGACAAATAGGTTTACTTGCAACCTTCTAAACAGTGTTTACGAATTTTTACGATGATCAATCCAGACTAATATTATAAACTAGAAGTTTCGGAAATTAGCTGGAACAAATAGACAGATCGACAAACATAAATTTAAACGCACACCAGTCTAAAATAAGCCGTAGTCAGTTCAAAGATCCGGGTCTCAAGTTATTTGAACCCAATAAATGTCTGTCATTTCTGAACTAAAAAACCTATGACCTTGAAATATTTACGGGATAGTACTTAAAGTACTACCTTTCTAACAAAAAAAGAAAGAGTTTAATCGAACTACGCGTTAATGAATTACAGCTAAATACACGTTTTAACTTTGGATCTGTTACAGTTTTATTATATTTAATTATAGATAGAAGATAGATAGATGTGAAAGTGTGTCTGTTTCCTAGCTTTTCACGGTCCAACAGTTTTGATGAAAGGCACAGAGTTAGCTTAGATCCCGGGGACGGACATAATTATAGACTACTTTTTATCTCGGAAAATTAAAGAGTTCCCACGGGATTCTTAAAGGTCCATCTGTTGAAATTTGGTACAGAAATGGTACAGAGGTAACTTGCGTCTTGGAAATTGACATAGGCAACTTTTATACCGGAAAATTAAATAATCCCACAGGATTTAAAAACAACCTAAATCCATGCGGACGAAATAGCGGGCATCATCTAGTTCTTTATAAATCTAATAATAAACAAGTGTAAATTGAAAATTTAAAAAACCCCCGACTTTCGCCATTTTATGGCGGCAGCCATCTTGGATTTGCAATAGTGCTATTCTACTAGTCAAGCCCTTTCATTTGATACCCATATTAAGGGAGTTGTGAAAAAATATGTAACCCGCCATTTTGTAGCGGCGGCCATCTTGGACCGATTTTCATCAAACATAGCTAGCAACACTCTCGACTAAATCACCTTTCAAACAAAAAAAACCGCATTCAAATCGGTCCACCCGTTTGAGCGCCACAGGGGAACAGACAGACAGACACACACACACACACACACACACACACACACACACACACACACACACACACACACACACACACACACACACACAGACACGTCAAACTTATAACACCCCGTCGTTTTTGCGTCGGGGGTTAATAATTAATATTACAATCCCGCGTAAAAACTGATAAGGAGTCTATTATAGTTATGCGCCATTAATTTTATTATCAGACTATAATCAACTACTAAAAACTTGTTGATATTAAGACGAGGCTTCGTGCAGACCGCTCAACCACGTTAGGTAATCGATATACGATCGAAAAGCTTGTAAAAAGCATTAAATTGGAATAGCATTTTTTTTAAAGAACTATAATTTATACTAAGTATTAGTTTTTATGTGACTTTGAAATGGTGCACATTGCTAAATCTGTTAGTATAACCGACAACAAATCTTAAGGCGATGCACTGGCGGCTAAGGCAAGATTTTAGGAGGTGAGGTGTGGGGTACCGCCCGCGCGCGCAAAGCGCCGCCGCGCACCGTTTGTTTCTTGTGATGTCAGCGTTACGCCACAGTATAAAATAGTTCCTAAAACATTTGCCTAAAAACATAGCCTAAAACATTTGATCTAGCAAACCAGTTTTCTCAGCTTAGCCTCGGTGACTCGCCTTAATTTCGTTATAAATTAGACATTACTAATATGTCATTAATTTCGTATGAGTTAGAATGACGATGAAACGGATGCCACAACAAATTAAAGAGATCATAAGGGAGACCAAAAAAATGATATAGTTTGATAGACTGAGAGATGGATAGATTGCGTGGAAGAAGTCCTACGTGGAAAAGATGACTTTGTCGAAGAAAGACGTATAAAGTACAGAATAAATTGTAGAGAAAGCACCACTACTACAGCCCTTTTACGTCCCACTGCTGGTCACTGGCCTCTCTCATAAGAGAGACGGATTTAGAGCTTAGACCCGCCACGCTGCTCCAATGCAGCTTGGCGGGCTGAGGAAGAGAGGGCTGAGAGGAAGTGAATGTCTAGAAAAGTTAATAGCATCAAAGGAAGTAAGGAAACGGCAATAACGTGCGCATGACAATTGTCCTTACAATTTTGAGGTAAGATTCCTCAATCCCTCTAAATAAATACCATATAGGTATATAACTCTGAACATCAACATGTCAATTAAAACCACTTAAATACAAAGAATACATTACGTTGGTGACATCTCTTAATTCAGCGTAAGGTTACATTTGTTTGTCGACGCGTTCCATTGTACCTCCCAAATGTGGGTCAATGTGTGAAGGATGTCCCCGATTGCCGTGCAAATATTGTCTGACCGACTTTTTATCATTTGTTTTTAATGATCCCTCGCGGCCACGCTAGGGTGGCCAGGTCTTAGTTCTAGGATTCCAATCATCGACAGCTAGGCGTCCATAGTTGGACATAGGCCTCTGCCCAGCATGTTAAGATCTCTATACAAGTATAAATTAAAAAATTAAAAAACCCCTACATTCGCCATTTTGTGGTGGCGGCCATTTTGGATTTGCATAGTGCTATTTTACTAGTCAAGTCCTTTCGTTTAATACCCATATTGAGGGAGTTGTGAAAAAATAAAACCGCATTCAAATCGGTCCGCCCGTTTGAGCGCTACAGGGGAACAGACACACACACACACACAAACACACACACACACACACACACACACACACACACACACACACACACACACACACATACATACACATACAGACACACAGACACGTCACGGGGGTTTTTTAAATTTTTAATTTATACGTCTTGTTCATTAATTTCCTTGGTGGGAAATGGGAATGGAACTCCATACAGTGTTATATACTTTCAAATAAACACTGCATACCCTGAGAGTTTATCTGAGTAGGTGCTTTAAATTGTACATAATCTGCCTAATGGTCAAAAACCTTCCCGATCCAATGTTAGTTAATTTACTAGGACGGTATTTTATAGTTTCCGTCAAACGTGGTCACCCTGGCACTCGAGATAACAGTTTTTCTTGATAAAAACGAAGATTATGTTTAAAGTGCTTAGTACAAAATGCAAATATTATTACATACACATAATCTATTTTAAGGTTAGTGTAAAAAGAAGGCACGAGGCCTTTCAAATTCCAATTCAAATTCCAATTTAAATTCATTTATTTCATGTGGCTATGACAAGTCAAGATTCAGCTCCCCAGACTGAAGAGCAGTGTTCAATGCTTCTATGCTGGATTTCATGCAATTCATCTATGCTGGATACTTACAATATGAATTCTCAATCGGCAGTTCCTAAATCCCCATATTTTTGGTGAGCAGTAACCTGTACCATCAGGATTGAAGAGCTGGAGCCTGAAATTTAAATGATTCAGTCTATGCTGGGTACCAACAATATGAATTCACAATCGACAATTCCTTAATCCCCACGGCTTAGGAGTGCAGTACCCTGCAGCATCAGAACTAAGGAGCTGGGATCCGGCGTTTAATGATATAGTCTAAGCTTGGTACCTTCAATATGAATTCACAATTGACAGTTTCCAAATTCTCGCAGTTTAGGTGAACAATACCCCTGCAGCATCAGGATTTAGAGTAAGTAAGAGTTTTTATTGGAAGTTGTAGCAAAAACAATTTACGGAATGGGATTTTTTATTTTACTGAAAACGGATATAGGATACCAAGGAGGATATACATACCATACGATGGCCATAGGATTTACCGGGATAAACCCGGAAAATCAAACAGCTCCCACGAGAATTCTAAAAACCTATAATTCTATGTATTTGTAAAAATTGACATTCAAAAAGTGTAATACAGTATACCAATCTATCTATATCTATATCTATCTATCTGACTGATCATCAACGCACAGACTAAACCGCTGAAGCTAGAAACTTGAAATTTTCACAGTAGCTTCCTTTTATGACGTAGGCGCACACTAAGAAAGGATTATTGCGAATGCCACCCCTAAGGGGGTTAAATAGGGGATGAAAGTTTGTATGAAACTCCGTCATTTTTTAAGTTATATCTATGAAAATTGGTATTTAGGTTTTCAGTTAAAAATAAAGAGTTACGTGTTTAAGGAATTTTGGAAATTCTACCCCCAAGTGAGATTTATAAGAATCCACGCGGGCGAAGTCGCTGGCATGGATTTGATTAGGCTATACTCTTTATGGGCTTTCGGCGACTTTTTCCCGCAAGTTTCAAGCCCCAGCTGCTCTAGAAAGTTCACGAAAAAAAAAACACACTTCGTTCAGAAAATATCAAGAGTCCATTGAAATAAAACAGCTCCGGTGAAACGGTAACGCCCTGCAGTTTATTATCCTTGAGGCGTGACATTGAATAGGAGGCAATGCGCTTCGGGAGAGATTTTTGCACCCGCAGACTCTCATCTCAGACTCACGGCTGCTGAATGAAAAACACGATAACGTCTAGGTGTTTCTGTTGTTCAATATTATATTTTACTAATGAACTCTCTGTCACAAAGAAATTTTGAATGAAATTGATCAAACTTTTTCACTCAGTTGTTGCATATGAAATTAAAAAAAAAAAATATAACTACTCTGGTGCAGTGGAGAGCACTGTGGTCTTATAGGTGGGAGGCCTCGGGTTCGATTTCCGGTAATGGCAATTTGGGATTTTATTTCTAAATTGTCTCTGGTCTGGTCTGGTGAGAGGCTTCAGCCGTGGCTTCACCATACCGACGAAGCCGTGCCGCCAAGCGATTTAGCGTTTCGATACGATGTCGCATAGAAACCGATCTGGGGTATGGGTTTAATAAAACTGCCATACCTCATCCAAGTTAACCCGCTTACACTTTAAACTGCATCGCCACTTATGATCATGTGAGATCGCAATCAAGGGTTAACTTGTAGATTGTCCTAAACTAGCAATAAGTTGTATACCTACTCGACGTTTGTAGTCTGTGATCTGTATCGTTGGTCTGTGACAACTTTATTACTCTGTGCCCAATACTAATTTCCACTCTGTGCTTGATATATTGTGCAAATTGGATAAATAAAAGGAAAATAATTATTAACCAAATAAAGTGTTTAATTTATAACATAGATGAACAATAAAAAAAAATTCTCGCTTCGGAAGTCGATCGCATCATCTACGTAAGTAACAATTGAAGACTATTTTCACTTTACGAAATGTGTACAGTTCCTGTTTCCGCTGTTCCTCTAAATTTCTAAAACGATTACACCCATCAATCTCGCGGCCATTGTCGGATGCGCCTAAAATAATAAAAGGATGCGCCCGCGCCGCGCCGCGCCGGATTTTATTCCGTTTCGGGTAGTGGCATGGGTAGAGGGTTCGATTTTAAAATTAGAACGGCGCAGCGGAAATTGCTCGCGCGTGAATCATGCGCATCCCGGTGGTGATTACTGGTATAATAGATATGGAAATAAATTAATCACTACATAGTATAAAACAAAGTCGTTTTCTCTGTCCCTATGTCCCTATATCCCTTTGTACGCTTAAATCTTTAAAACTACGCAACGGATTTTGATGCGGTTTTTTTTAATAGATAGAGTGATTCAAGAGAAAGGTTTATATGTATAATAACATCCATTAAATTGTGGAGAAATACTGTTATTTTTGAGGTTTCTAATGTGATGTCGTAAATAATTACATTTTTTCCGCTTACATTGCAAACGCAGGCTGAACCCTACGAGATTTATCAATATAATGTACTAAGTATTGTACACATTGAAAAGGTCTATAGAAAACTCCGCGATGGTATATGTCTATCTCTTATGGATATCCCAGAATAACATTTTTTGTCATTTACTTTTTTACGACAAATAATGGCTAATTTTAGAAGCGATTTTAACCAATACAGCATTAATCCTTATCTAATTAAATACCTTAAGTACATTGTTGATTTATTATAGATCTATATGGCCCTTTACAGCATATAATTTAAATGAATATTTTCGAAGATATTACAGATTTAAAAATTGCGGGACATAGCCTTTGCGCGGCGCGCGGTTCCAGCCGGCCGGGGCGCGGGCGGTGCGTAAAGTTCTCCCTATGGCCTATAGCATTTTGAATTTAGCAGCGATCGGACGCGTATATATGCTATCGGAGCTCTCTAGCGAGGAAAATAACATTCACACTAATAATATTATAAAGGCGTCATTAAGTTATTAAGTTTGTGTGTATGTTTGTTCCTCTTCTCCGCCGCAACTACTGAACCGATTTGGCTGAAATTTTGAATGGAGATAGCTTATGCCCTGACTTAACACATAAAGTAACTTTTTATTCCGGAAAAGTATTCCTGTAGGACTAAAATAGATATAGACCTCCAAAACGCCACAGAGGGCGCTGACTGTTCTTAGGTAAATCACGCTCACATAACCCATTATTGCAATACTTTGCTGTGTAGCATGCATTGGCAACACATAGGCTACTTTTTATCCTGGAAAAATGCACAGTTCCCACGGAATTTCCAAAAACCCGAAATCTATATCTACAGCTATAGGTAGATTACTATAGCGACCTTGCTTGATATTTTAAGTATAAAGGTAGGAAAAGGGAGCGGGAACGGGAACCGGAACTCCACGATTCCCTCGGGATTTGTTCAAAACCGAAATTCACGCGGGCGAAGCCGCGGGCAGAAGCTAGTATTAAATATAAGTATAAAGCTACTTGAAGTCAGGTACTGATCACCTCTCCTGAACAATTTTGTATGGGACTTTTTCACCATAATTTTCATGTGTGTAAAATTCAAAAATATAAGGTCTACAAAATTATAGAGAGAGCTGAACGTGGAAAACTGACTAGGGTGCCCTAAGGGATCTCGAAAACTATCAGTCGGAAAGGTACCGTCCCGAAACAAAAAATGTTCAAAACCTTGGGCCATTGGGTGAACCGGTGAAAAAAATATGGCCACCAAACAAAAAAAAATTTCGTCTCCATACAAAAATTTCGCAAATTTTCAAGAGGCTCTCCAGAACAATTTTGTATGGAACTTTTTTCGCCTCACTATTTATGTGCGTAGAACTTATGGGTCTTCCTTCAGGAAAAATATGAAACGTCATGAATGTGGAAAATTTACCAGAGTACCTCATGGGTCCTCCAAAACTACCAGTCATACAGACATAGTCCCAAACAAATGTTATTAAAGACCTTGGGCCATTAGGTGAACCGGTAAAAAAAAGATGGCCGCCGAACAAAAAAAAATTTTCTCCATATAAATTTTTTGGGTAATTTTCAAGAGGCTCTCCAGAACAATTTTGTATGGAACTTTTTTCCCTTCACTATTTATGTGTGTAGAACTTATAGGTCTTCCTTCAGAAAATTATGAAACGACATGAATGTGGAAAATTTACCAGAGTACCTCATGGGTCCTCCAAAACTACCAGTCATACAGACATGGTCCCAAACAAATGTTATTAAAGACCTTGGGCCATTAGGTGAACCGGTGAAAAAAAGATGGCCACCGAACAAAAAAAAATTCTCTCCATACAAATTTAGTGAGTTCTTTTCAAGAGGCTCTCCAGAACAATTTTGTATGGAACCTTTTCCCTTCACTATTTATATACGTCGAACTTATGGGTCTTCCTTCAGGAAAAATATGAAACGTCATGAATGTGGAAAATTTACCAGAGTACCTCATGGGTCCTCCAAAACTACCAGTCATACAGACATGGTCCCAAACAAATGTTATTAAAGACCTTGGGCCATTAGGTGAACCGGTAAAAAAAAGATGGCCGCCGAACAAAAAAAAATTTTCTCCATATAAATTTTTTGGGTAATTTTCAAGAGGCTCTCCAGAACAATTTTGTATGGAACTTTTTTCCCTTCACTATTTATGTGTGTAGAACTTATAGGTCTTCCTTCAGAAAATTCTGAAACGTCATGATTGTGGAAAATTTACCAGAGTACCCCATGGGTCCTCCAAAACTACCAATCATACAGACATGGTCCCAAACAAATGTTATTAAAGACCTTGGGCCATTGGGTGAACCGGTAAAAAAAAGATGGCCGCCGAACAAAAAAAATTTTCTCCATAAAAATTTTTTGGGTTCTTTTCAAGAGGCTCTCCAGAACAATTTTGTATGGAACTTTTTCCCTTCACTATTTATGTGCGTAGAACTTATGGGTCTTCCTTCAGGAAAATTATGAAACGTCATGAATGTGGAAATTTTACCAGAGTAGCTCATGGGTCCTCCAAAACTACCAGTCATACAGACATGGTCCCAAACAAATGTTATTAAAAACCTTGGGCCATTGGGTGAACCGGTAAAAAAAACATGGCCGCCGAACAAAAAAATTCTCTCCATACAAATTTTTTGGGTTCTTTTCAAGAGGCTCTCTTAGACATTTTTGTATGAAAAATTTTCCCCCTACTACACTTATAAATAGAACAAAAATTTTTTTTCACAAAAATCACAAAACGTAGTGAATGCGGAAAAATTACCAGAGAACCCTAACGGCCCTCAAAAACTATCAATCATAGAGGCATGGTCCTGAAACTAAAAATGTTCAAGACCTTAGGCCCTTTGGTGAGCCAGTAAAAAAAAGATAGCTACAGAACAAAAAAATTCGTGTCCATACAAAATTTCTTTTTAATTTTCAAGTGGATCTCCAGAACATTTTTGTATAGATCCTTTTTTTCCACTAAACGCATGCATAGAACTGATTAGTGTCCTTTCAGAAAAGATACGAAACGTGATACCAATATTTCTTTCTATCTTTCAAGAGACTCCAGTATATTCTGGTATTTGGTATGGCCTCCCATTTCTTTATTTTACGAATATTGAAAAGACTACAAGGCACGCGAGCTGCTTGCAGCTCGCGCACCGAGCGCAACACTAGTTAAATATAAGTATATAACTGCCTCGTTGGTCTAGTGGTTAGCATATTCGACTGCAGATCACGAGGTCCAGGTTTCGATTCCCGGGTCGGGCAAATAATTGTTAGGTAGGTGGGTTTTTCTGTCAAGAAATTCTCAGTGCCAGTCTGGAGTTGGTAGTTCGCGGTATTTCACCTCCGTGCCTCGTAGAGCACTTTAAGCAGTCAGTCCCGGTTATTATCACTATCATATTGTGACAATAGTCGTTAAAGCCCGCCAACCCGCATTGGAGTAGCGTGGCGGGTGTAAGCTCTAAATCCCTCTCTCCTATGAGAGAGGAGGCCTGTGCCCAGTTGAACGTTAAAAGGCTGTAGTGGTGCTCGTGGTGGATAAGTATCTAAAACACTGAACTCTACTAATAAAAATACACTGGACAGACCGTGATCTTACAAAATGAGCTGATTCTTGTGCCGATTCAACCGCACCAAAGGTACTAGGGAACTAAGGGTCGGGGCATACTTGCGCAGTGTCGAAGTACATGAGCCATGATGACAATATGTCATCATTTTTTGCTTAACGATTCGACGCGCTTCGATGCGCTTCGACTCTGTGCTAGTATGACCCAACCCTAAATTTGACATTTACCGATACTATTTATCACTATTTCCATTAGTTCCGGGTACCTCCACTCTCACTTTTCTTGTCAATCAGCGCCAAAATGGCGTAAGTCATTGCTCCAGTCAGTAGCTAATCCAGCATATACTTGTATTAATAGATCTAATAGAAGCAAGCATAAGTGTATAAGCAATTATAGAAGTGAAGTGCAACAAGTTTTAGAAAAACTCTAGGGATATAGAAAAAATCCATATCTGTCTATATATATAAAACAAAGTCGTGTTAGTTCGAACACTTATAACTCGAGAACGACTGGAGCGATTTTCATGGTTATTGATTTGTTGTATTTGTCTCCGTCCCGAATAGCAGAATAACTATTAAAAACATTAGAAAATTGACGAAAAATAAAATAAAAGTAAAACCATTTCCCCATACAAAATGTTCACGGGTTTCGTAACTGTCAAACATCCCGTCGCGTGGATACGGTAAATTCTCTCACCCTCTCACCCGTATTTATAATTATAATTCTTCTGTATGTGTGTTTGTCACTTACCGCCTTCTAAACGGCTGGACCGATTTGTATGATATTTCAATGGGTTCCTGGATGGTTTGAAAACACAATTACCGGGTAGGTACAGGTAACCTACCGGCTCTCAGTAGATGGCGCCGATGTCGGTATGTCACCGGGCAGGACGAAGTCTGCCGGGTCCACTAGTTATTATTAAATGCGAAAAGTTTTTGAATTAACTTGCCATCGATATGATCGCTAGGTTATATTAAGTCGCAGTATTATTTTTTTTTTAAATAAATATATTGTAGCTAATAGATACTTATAACAACTACCACCTTAATAATAGAGTAGCTAGTATCTCCATAATAATAATATATTATCTCCTAGTCAAACGAACGCAGTCCTTATTTTGTAGCTGATTGCACGATATAAATACTCCTCATAAATGAAACATACCTACATAAAAGTAACATCATAAACAAAAGTAAGCAGCAAATAATAATCGCATGCAATCCGAATGCAAGCGCGGTCTATAAACATGGTTACAACAAAAGCAAGATGGCGTCTGCGCGCGCGCGCTGCCCCTGAACCTGGCGCTAAATTTACACAGGACGCGTCATCCGGCGCGTTTGCACAGATTAAGTACGTGAACAACACAGACGTGACAGAAGGCATTAAAGTCCAGGGTGTCACTGTCGATCGGCTACATCTGACCGCTACAGTGTGATAAACTTTGGTGATAAATAACAGCTTAATTTCTATTTGGTCTGAGTGGAAGACTTAGAGAGTGACATAGTATACTTTTTATCCCGGGAAAACAAAAGTTTTCTGCGGTATTCTTTAAAAACCTCCGAGCAAACGCGGTTAAATGTAATAGCAGGACGATGGATGATGAAAAAATAAAGATATGGCCACTTCAATCCAATATGCCAATGCCAATGGCCAATATATCAATATTGGCCATTGGCATTGGTATCTAAGGTTTTGGTATATTTGGTATATAAGGTTCACTGTTCAAGTTTTAGTGTAGACATTCCCTTCACGTCCAGTTGTTTTTGTGAAAAATCGGTGTTTTTTGTATGTAGTTAAATAACTATGTTTTGTAACATTTAAAGTATTAATAATACTCAATAACGTATTATATGTCCTGTAAAATACACGTCAAACAAACGTCGTTCTCCCCACGTCCACTATTCTACAAAACCAAAGTATGGACGAACATAATATTATGGTCCGAGGACTGGTAGTGCTTTCCCTCTTCAGACCATATATACGGTCTGGGGACTGTGAACCCTGTGTGTGAAACCTCAAAAAACCGGCCAAGTGCGTGGCGGGCCACGCGCAGTGTAGGGTTCCGTAGTCACAATCCTCGAAAAACAGATATAACTCCTTAACCTGTGAACCCTACTTAGCCGTGATAGTTTTCCTTTAAAATTGATTAAGTATATACCCTACTGCTGTGAATTTTTTCAAGTTCCTATATACTGCCATTTGGCTGATAGAGGGGGGGGACACTTGACTCTAATAAAAATTTGCACTTTAAAACATCATATTTTACAAACGGATCTAGAAATCGAAAAATGATGTTCCCACACCCACAGTATTTTTAAAAGACCTATTCAACGATACCCCACACTATGGGGTAGACGAGAAAAAAAATATTCATCCCCACTTTACATGTAGGGGAGCTACCCTAAAAAAAAATATTTATCAAAATTTTATTTCACCACTTTGTCGGCGTGATTAATATTTATACTCATGCCAAATTAAGGATTTCTAGCACTAATAGTCTCTGAGATTAACCGAGGACGGACAGACGGACAGACGGACAGACGGACAGACGGACAGACGGACGGACATGGCGAAACTATAAGGGTTCCTTGTTTACTACGGAACCCTGAAAAGCTTGAACTTGGTTCATTTTTCTGTTAGCTTTATACCTAACGCAGTATCTGCGTAATCTTTGACAGGATGAGTAAAGACGTGAAGCAGTGCGAAGGTCAACAGCTCGGAGGCGGTGACTGCCCGACCCTGAGTTCTGTTCCTAGTTTGAACGAACCTACTTGTGACTGTGGAAGAAAATAAAATATAAAGGCAGATTAATTAAACGTCATGGACGGAAATATTGACCCAGCGAAGGATTATTAAAAGTGTAAATTCCACAAATTAGGTACCTACGTAGGGAGTAAATTTTTTAAGAACTCAATTCTTTTATTAATTTTTATTTAACACTAGGTAGGTAATGCCCGCAACTTCATCCGCGTAAATTCTTACAAATCTCGTACAAACTTTTATCCTATATTTAACTCCCTTGGGAATGGAATTTCTGAAAGTCCTGAAACCTTCCTGAAACACTTTTCCTCTATTTTTCTTTTCATGAAAAATAATGTGAAAGATGATGGACTCTCATATAAATCTTTATTCCTGTTAAACATATTTAGGGATAGAATTTTCAAAAATGCTGAAATAAGTATTTCTTTATTTTTAATCCAAAGCCCAAATAAGTACCAATTTTCATTCTGAAAAATAATGCACTTTCACACAAAATTTCATCCCTATTTAACTTCCTTGGGGTGGAATTGCCAAAAATTCTGAAATTCGTATTCCTTAATCTTTATTGGAGAGCCCTTATATCGATTTTCATTGATATAACTTGAACAAGTATAAAGTTCGTAAACTAAAACCCGACTACGCAAGCAAAACCCGACATCGCGGGGCAAGCAGCTAGTGGCGCCATCTGTAATGTCTATCCGAAACTAAATATTAATAAACTTTTACCGCTCACACGTCGCTTCTCGATTATTTTCGTACTAGATGATGCCCACGGCTTCGCCCGTGTGGATTTAGGTTTTTAAAAATCCCGTGGGAACTTTTGATTTTCAAGAACAAAGAGTAGCCTATCCGTATAACCCGTCCTCAAAACGGAAAAATTCCGTGGGATCCCTACGATTTCGGAATGCAATTCCTTACAGCATCAGGGTTGAGGAGTTGGATATGTACGTACTAGAGTTCATTCAACGGTAGTCTTTAATTGGTACCCACAATATCAATTTAAATAACCGACAGTTCCTAAATCCCATTGGTTTTGGGAATCAGGTCCCCTACAGCATCAGGATTGAAGAGTTGGAATCCAAATTTTTTGTAGGACAGTGTCGCAATGTTTCTCTATCGATTAAAAAAAAATTACTCAAATCGGTTCAGAAATCTCGGAGATATCGGTGTACATAGGTATAAAAACACAACTCCTCCTTTTTTGAAAGTCGGTTAAAAAAGTAGCCTATGTTACTCCCTGGTTAATTCTCTACTTGTATGTGAAAGTCCCGTCAAAATCGGTTCAGCCGTTCCAAAGATTAGCCCGTTCAAACAGACAGACAGACAGACAGACAGACAAAAATTTTAAAAACCTGTGATTCGGTTATGGTACCGTTCAAATAACCATATGAGCTTAATATGAGGTAGTTATTTCGAAATTACAGACAGACACTTCAATTTTATTTATTAGTATAGATATTAGACTAGATGATGCCCACGGCTTCGCCCGTGTGTATTTAGGTTTGTAAAAATCTCGTGGGAACTTTGATTTTCCAGAACAAAAAGTAGCCTATCTGTAGTAAGTAGTAACCCGTCCACAAAACGGAAAAATTCCGTGGGATCCTTACGATTTCGGAATGCAATTCCTTACAGGCTACAGCATCAGGGTTGAGGAGTTGGACATGTACCTACTCGAGGTCATTCAACAATAAAATCTTTAATTGGTATCCCCAATATCAATTTAAATAACCGACAGTGCCTAAATCCCATTAGTTTTGGGGATCAGATCCCCTACAGCATCAGGATTGAGGAATTGGAATCCAAATTTTTTGTAGGACAGTGTCGCAATGTTTCTCTATCGATTAAAAAAAAATTACGCAAATCGGTTCAGAAATCTCGGAGATATCGGTGTACATAGGTAGATAAACACAACTCCTCCTTTTTTGAATGTTACTCCCTGGTTAATTCTCTACTTGTATGTGAAAGTTCTGTCAAAATCGGTTCAGCCGTTCCAAAGATTAGCCCGTTCAAACAGACAGACAGACAGACAGACAGACAGACAGACAGACAGACAGACAGACAGACAAAAATTTTAAAAACGTGTGATTCGGTTATAGTATCGTTCAAATAACCATATGAGCTTAATATCAGGTAGTTATTTCGATATTACAGACAGACACTTCAATTTTATTTATTAGGATAGATATAAAATGTAGCCTATGTCACCCGGACCATAACAAAAAATTAATTGACACCTCATTCATCAAAATCGGCCCAGTAGGTTAGGCGCTATGGTCGTACACACAGAATCTCATACTAAAATCAGCCACATATATACATACATACATACATACATACATACATACATACATACATACATACATACATACATACATACATACATACATACATACATAAGAAGAGTAGCGAGCAAGTTAGAAGGCAGGTTAACGGATGTTAATAATTGTGTAATCACAACCAATGCTTTGCTTGGTTTTGTGATATTAGTTATCCGCCTTTTAAACAAAAAGCTTTCTACAAATCCTACTGATTATTATCATTTCGAGCCAGCTGTTCCTACGTCCTAGACGGATGCTATAAACTTCTGAACATTTTATCAAAACGTATAATATACAAAACAGTTTGTTAGGATTCGTTTACGACCCATTGTCTCCCTGGCCGAGTGTTAAATAAATCTATACTAATAAATAAAATTGAAGTGTCTGTCTGTAATTTCGAAATAACTACCACATATTAAGCTCATATGGTTATTTGAACGATACCATAACCGAATCACACGTTTTTAAAATTTTTGTCTGTCTGTCTGTCTGTTTGAACGGGCTAATCTTCGGAACGGCTGAACCGATTTTGACGGGACTTTCACAGACAAGTAGAGGATTAACCAAGGAGTAACATAGGCTACTTTTTTTAACCGACTTTCAAAAAGGAGTTGTGTAGAAATCGGTAAGTACGCCCTGATAGGTATTTTCGCTGCGCGCGACGGCCGACCGCGCCGCGCGCCCCTTCGCCTTGCGCCCGCGCGCCGTACGCGGTACCGCGGTACGCTGCCGCGCGGCGGGTGGCGGGTGGACCAGAAATCTACTTATCCCTCAGGATTTGTGAAAAACCGAAATTCACGCGGGCGAAGCCGCGGGCAAAAGCTAGTAAGAAATAATAGTTGTTGTTAAACCCATACTAATATAATATTGTCTGCCTGTCTGTCTATCCATATCCTCAAAATATCTAATATTTACAAGGAAACGCTGAACATCGCTACAAATCGATTTGACAGATTTTGATGAATTCATAGATATTCATGATTTCAAAGATTTTGATGCTCTTCAAATAGAGCTGGCAATTTAATGTGAAAATAGTGGTTAAAGCCCGTCAATCCGCTTTGGAGCAGCGTGGCGGGTCTAAGTTCTAATTTTCTCTCTGCTAGGGGTTGTAGTAGTGGAAATAGATCTAAAGCAAAAAAGTTAAATTTACATACATGATAAAACTGAATTTCTTGACTGAAATATTATGATCAATCTAAGAAAAACTAATCTAAGAAGATTATTATTGTATCTACGAGTAAGGTAAGTACTTGTGTGATTTTCCAGAAGATAAAGAGTAGATACCTCTAGTACAACGTTTTTTAAATATTTTCTTAGCTACTGTATAAAAATAAATTACATAAAAATTTAAATAACTTACCATGCGAACAATGGCCCTCGAAGGTTAATATTATAAAATGGCGGTGCGTTAAGCATACCTATACCAAAACGAACATCTTGCTTTAAAAGGCCAACAATTATGTTTATTCACAAAAAGTGCATATTCCATCCAACCAGAGTCCACTAACAGAAGTGGGTAACATTGAAAAGTTCATTGATATTACATGCACTTCCTGGCTCGCCGAGGTCGCTGCGGCGCCGCCGGCGGCCATCTTGCGCCTTTTGACGTTTATTTTTGGCGGGCTTTTGTGCTTCGCGCGTTCAGACATGGTAAGGACGCAGATAAATCTATACTAATAATAAATAAAATTGAAGTGTCTGTCTGTAATATCGAAATAACTACCTCATATTAAGCTCATACGGTTATTTGAACGCTACCATAACCGAATCACATGTTTTTAAAATTTTTGTCTGTCTGTCTGTCTGTCTGTCTGTCTGTCTGTCTGTCTGTCTGTCTGTCTGTTTGAACGGGCTAATCTTCGGAACGGCTGAACCGATTTTGACGGGACCTTCACATACAAGTAGAGAATTAACCAGGGAGTAACATAGGCTACTTTTTTAACCGACTTTCAAAAAAGGAGGAGTTGTGTTTTTCTACCTATGTACACCGATATCTCCGAGATTTCTGAACCGATTTGCGTAATTTTTTTTTTTATCGATAGAGAAATATTGCGACCTTGTTCTATAAAAAATTTGGATTCTAACTCCTCAATCCTGATGCTGTAGGGGACCTAATCCCCAAAACTAATGGGTTTTAGAAACTTTCGGTTATTTAAATTGATATTGGGGGTACCAGTTAAAGACTTTATCGTTGAATGAACTCGAGTAGGTACATATCTAACTCCTCAACCCTGATGCTGTAAGGAATTGTATTTCGAAATCGTGGGGATCCCACGAGATTTTTCCGTTTTGGGGACGGGTTTCTACAGATTAGCTACTTTTTGTTCTGGAAAATCAAACGTTCCCACGGGATTTTTAAAAACCTAAATCCACACGGGCGAAGCCGTGGGCATCATCTAGTAATAATTAAAACATGTGACAAAGATCATTTATTACGGACGGACATTACTTAAGTATAATAATATTATAAGTATTTTTTATACTTAACAAGTGACATAATTATTTTTGTAATTTGTTTTATTATAAAACAAAACAAAACAAAACTATATTTTTGTCGATAAACATAAACTTATGTTCAGTAAAGGCCAAAATAGACGGTTAATTTTTCGAGATTTTTGCTTTCATTTTCGAGGCTTCATCGGTGAATTATCGAAAATGGACTGTCTAAACACCAACCGTTCATCGTTCACAGACACTTTGCTATAGTAAATATATCGAATCGTGCATCGTTCACCGCAAAAATGAACTATGAACGGGGCACCGTCTAATTTGGCCTTAAGGGCCTGTTTCACCACCTTTTGATAAGTATCGGATAGCCTAAACGTAAGTTTTGTCACTTTCTTACTTAGTCAAGTTACAAAGACAAAACTTGTGAATAAGCTATCCGACACTTATCAGAATGTGGTGAAACAGGCCCTAAGTATTATTGAGTCAATAAATACTTTGGTACAAACATTTGTACTATTACATATACCTAGTTCTGTTTTAGGTACAAATATTTCTAAATTAAGCTAATTTGACAGGTCTAAAAATATTCTCACCTTTCTACATGTTTCCTGCAGAAAATAATACCATTCAGTGCATTTAAAGATTCCAATTTTGTCGCGAGATTTTGAGTAACAGAATTAGCAACTTTGTAGTAAGTAGTACATAGCCTACATACTTAGGTAATTACTAATTAGTTAGAATTACGCAGGTAGGTCATTTTTTTTGTACTTAGTTATACAATTGGCTTTTACCCTGCAACATATTCTGGCGCGTATTCATGATCAATTGTCATGGATTTATTGAAGTGTGCGTGAATTGTTTATGCAACTATCGATCGTTTTATCAGCTTGTTCATAATGTACCTATTTATTTTGTTTTATTTTTAATGCGTAAAGTACCTACCTACATATATTCTTAGTTTATTATTTTTAACAAATGATTCTAGTATTACTTAATAACCACAATATTGTAAACAATTTCATAAAAGGTTATCTAAAAGGATAAATACGCAGAAATGTATCTACCTACCTACTTTATTTTGTAATAACTTTACAAAGCAGAAGTTAAGTAGTAGGTATGTGGATATATGTATAAATATATTTATTATGTACATATTATGAGGAAAACAATTTTATTTGTAAGTAAGTTGATGATCGCTTTTAATTGCTTTTTTTATTATGATTATAAGTACCTAACTTGTTTAGCCAGTAGAATTGATTAGGTACCCACCTAGGAAAACTATAAAAATACATAAACCTACTAAAAAATACACAATAAGAAATGTAGAAGAATGACATTCAAAACTGTATAGTTTTGAAACGCATTATATACATACCTACCTAGGAAGGCACCTAAACGTAACTTATTCATAAAGTAGGTAAATATAATGATAATTTAATTGAGATTTTTTTGTGATACTGACTTAATACAAACCGCTTATGAAAAATGCTAACTAGGTACTTAAGTTGTTTTCACACTGCAAGTAAATCTATCTTTTATATATTTTATGTGGAAGACAAACAAATTGTTAGAACCTTAAGTGAGCAACGAATTATGCTATAAGCCCAACAAACAACAAATAACTGCCGGGGCATAACTACACATGTCAGCGATGTTTATGCAAAGCGCTCATTGAAATGGCGAATGGCGAACGCAACGCCGCCGCTGCGAGATTCGCCTTAACTGTTAACTGCGACCTGCCGCAACGCGTTCACGCTCAAGGGCAGGGACAGAGGTGCTGTGGACTCGTCTTTACGAATTACAAGCTCAAAAAAATAATTGGTTGTCTGTAAAGTCGGTTTACGGACGATAATTTTACGTCATAAGGAAATATTGCCTCTCTATCGCTTGTTCCGCGCTCTCGCTTACACGCTCGGTTATGCCGGCCGATCGTGCCTTCTCTGTCACTTGTTCCGCGCTCTCGCTTGCACGCAGTACGCGACAATGAGTCATAGTTTTGAGTACGCGTAGCCGGCGTTCATCGATTAATAAGACGTTATCACGTCAAAAATATTTATTTCACTTTTCGTGCTCTTAAAGTCTCTATAGCGCAACGGCCAGAGCACGAACTGAAAATCGAAAAGTCGACGGTTCATATTCCACCCTATTGTCGTACTTACTTACACAAGTACTTTATGTTTATTCGGAGGGGCAAAGAGAATATTCCTAATTCGAACCTTTAAAGTTGGTCACCAATCCACTTGGGTCAACGTTGCTTAAGAAACTAGAAAATTGAAAAATGACCAACGTCATATCATACGTTACTTCATAATAATTTCAAATGTCTTTAGTTCATGTAAAAAATTGCAAATATTTGCTAAAATAGGCGTAAATCCAAATCTAGATTTGCATCTTTTTACTTTGCCGTTGTTCACTAAAAATCATGATATTAATTAATTTATTATTTATTTATGTATATATTTATGTATATATTTTTAGTACTCTTCTTTACTGAAGACGTCTCGCTCTCTAAATGCAGAAATCACTGTTTTAGACTACACCCACCAACGATTTGTCGCTCCCATGAAGAGGGCTCTTAACTAGTGCAGTCGAGTGATATTCACTGTCACAACTAGGCCACGTCGTCTTCAAGCGATAGACATCCACTGCTGGACATAGGTCTAGGTTATTTATTCTATTTATAGGCTATTTTAGTGACTTCTACACGTCACGATCTTGTGCCGCTTGTATCCAGCGGCTCCCTGCAATTCATCTGATGTTGTCGAACCACTAAAAGGGGTCTGCCAACACGGCATTTTCAATGCGAGGTCGCAATTCCTCCACTTTGGGATCCAAACATCTTAGACCGGTTCTTCGAATGTGCCTCGACAATTGCCATTTCATCTTCGCAACCTACTGAACTACTTAGTAGGTCAGTGACTCCGTTTCTTCTACGGATCTCCTCAAGACTTGTTCACGAAGATAAACTTTGTTTCCATCTTCCGCTGGGTGACTCTGACGACACTCTCTTATATTATGAGGTCCATAGTAAGAGCGACTCACACCTCAAACGATTAAATTACCAATAATGTTTTTTAATAATGTCTCGTAAAAGGCTTGACTAGTTAACACCCTATCGGCAAAGGCATGCTACCACGCGATTCAGCGTTCCGGTACAATGTCGCGTAGAAACCGATCAGGGTTATGGGTTTAACAAAAACTGCCATATCTCTTCCAAGTTAGCCGACGTCCACCTTAGACTGCATCGTCTACCATCAGGTGACTCAAGGGTCATCAGAAGAGTCAAGGGCTAGCTTCATCATCATCATCATGATCAACCCATTACCGGCTCACTACAGAGCAGGGGTCTCCTCTCAGAGTGAGAAGGGTTTTGGCCATAGTCTACCACGCAGGCCAAGCGGATTGGCAGACTTCACACACCTTTGAGAACGTTATGGAGAACTCTCAGGCGTGCAGGTTTCCTCACGATGTTTTCCTTCACCGTTAAAGCAAGTAATATTTAAATACTTAAAACGCACATAACTCCGAAAAGTTAGAGGTGCGTGCCCCGGGATCGAACCCACGACCTCCGATTAGAAGTCGGTCGTCCTAACCACTAGGCTATCACAGCTTTTTAGGGCTAGCTTGTAGATGAATTATTAAAAAAAAAACAAAGTCTCCATTCCATGCTCTGTGCTGTTACTTCTTGTGAATAAATAATCGTCGGCTCACGAATGGGACGTCAAGGCCGGACGTCGTTGGCCGCTTTGTTGACGCTACTCACTTCACTCCCCGGCTGCGTTTCTGAGTAATTTCACTTTCTGAGCCGCTCCTTTGCTTTCTGAATCATGAAAGAATGTTTCCACATAGTTTCATATTGTTCGTAATGTGTTTAAACTTTAAAGCATGTTTGCTGTACGACAATATTCTGTTACTTCCCTCAATTTGGTAAAATAAAGTCCATTATGATCTTCTCCTTCCAAAAGCTTTTCTCATCACAAGGGATTAATACTTACTTTTACTTTTCCGATTACCTCCAAATCGGAAAACTGTGAAATTCGTACAGAAATCGGGGAAGGAGGAGATTGTTATTATTTTAACAGCGCATTTCTTCTGCAAACAATTCTTAGATATTAAAGTGTAAGTTATCTGTGATTTTGACTCTTGGTTTTACAATTATTAGGTAGGTACTATCAGATGTTGTTGATAATAGTCGGGATCGTCATAATAAATTGATGCAGAAGAAATCGCGTGCAAAAGTTAGTTGTAATTTTTATTTATGACGCGATCTTTCCTAATGGTAAGTAGCGATGCAGGCTAGCCTAAAAGAGGTAGGTAGGAGTATATTTAGATATTATGCACAGCATAAAAGAGGCATCTTAGTTTTATTAATATTCGAGAGACCTACACATGTTTCAACCAAAGACATCTAAAGGTGCGTCCAGACTTGAACATTTCACCGAACCGAACAGCGAACATTTCGGCGAACTTGTTACGCCGAACTGTTACGCAGTAACCCATCTCAAGCGCTCCAAGCGCGCCGTCCACATTGAGCGTAACAAGTTCGCCGAAATGTTCGCTGTTCGGTTCGGTGAAATGTTCAAGTCTGGACGCACCTTTAGAGACATGGCATAACTACTTTAAAAACGTGTAGAAAATACTTGTCTACAAATCCACAATACAAATATGGCGGATGTTCAATATCATCATATTGGGCGCGTGTGAGTGTCCGATGTACACGCATAAATTGATGTCATGCGAATGGCGGATCTACCGCAGCAGAGCCACTTTTTTACAAGGAAAATTAATTTATATGTCCTCTACTTACTATTGTGTGTGTATCTGTAGTTTCTACGCGACATCGTACCGGAACGAACCGAACCGAATCGCTTGGCGGTACGCCATCACCGGTAGGGTAGTAACTATAGCCACCCCATAAGGGACCGTTCAGATAGACCGGCGCGGAGAGCATCGGAGAGCATTTCTTTTTTCACACAGACCGGCCGTTTAAGTTTGCTCTGCTCTCCGCGCCGGTCTGTGTGAACGGACACGCGGATGCGTTCGGAGCCGAGCGTACGCTCTTGGGCCGGATGGCAGAGCAATTCGGCCTACGGTCGGCTGTGCGAGCATGAAAGAGCACGCGAACGGAGCCGGTCGGATGCTCGAGCACGAAAGAGCATGAGCATAGAGCAGCCGACCGGCTCGACGAGCAGCCGAGCGGCTGCTCTTAATATTTCACACAGAGCGTATTGGGAGCATCCTTGAGCATCCTCTTATCATAAAAGAGATAAAACGTAAAAATAAAGCTTATTTCAATGTCTTAAGATTCTATTTTAAATGCGATTAAAAGGGGTTGTTTCAAATTTATATGGAGCCTGGATCAGGTATTTGTACAGTATTTTATAATGTTCGGAGTCAAGAAATAGTAATTATTTTTTCTTTATTTCTCATGGAAAAGCCCTTTTTACGCGACGCGAAATTATTTTGCAAATAAAAACGTAACATCATGGCGTCCGTTTTGACAGTGACGTAAACATAGTTATGTTCTGTGCACATAATAAACACAACACGTCTTGATGACATTGACAGATGACATTTTACACAAAAATAAGGAATCACCAAGTCACCGCCAAGGCGTCAACACCAAGTCGATCAAAATATTTTATTTTTACAACTTAGCGGAGTTATGAGTATTCTCAAAATGTTGAATAATGAAAAATCTCTATAGTGGAAGAGGCGTCATCCCCTTTGCAGATATCCCAATCAGACTGTCAAATAACTAATTAATTCTTTTGTGGGACCTCAGGCCTCAGTTTTATAATTGTTTTACCTTAAATACTTTAACCTATTTGTGTGCTGTGTGTAATAAATAATAGGTACTCTGCAAAAGAAAATGACGTTGTCCATAGTGGAAGCGAATGTCGAAAGAGTAGTCAAGCGGGTGCTTGCTACTGGTTGGTTGGTTGTTATACTTACTTACCAAGCCAATGTCGCAGTGACTACTATGCAACTAACGTGAAAGAGTGAATGTAATTTTATTTTGATACACCTGAGAGTTATTTATGTTCCAAATGTGTATGAAGCCTGCAAACCTGTCAACGTGTTGGACTATGGCAAAACCCTTCTTATTCTGAGGCGACCTATGCCTAGTAGTGGGTAATTGTAAAAAAGGGTTGAGACAGACGAGTCATTAGTGAGTTTAATATGGTACTTGTATTGCTATGAATTAACATTTTGAAATAGATAAAATATGCAGGTTATGTATAATATTTTATAATAAAAATAATAAATAAAACAATACTTTTACATTATTCTCTTTATTCATTCTCTTCTCTTATTAATAATATGTCATTTAAGAACGAAGCTGGTGCATGAATTATCTGTTGGTGCTGACCCCAGCTCAAGTACCAGACTATGGTCATTGTATGCGCATCATCCCGCTATATCTCTCTTGTCCTTCACCCAACAAACATGTTTGTCGTTGGAATAGTGATACCCTACAATATGTGCATTCATTTGTACGCTGGTTAGATATTCCTGGTCTTTGCAACTGCTCTGTTTCCTTGCTTTGTTGGTGATGTACGTTTCTGTGAGCACTCGCCCAACATGCATAGCAAACACTGCTATTTAGTGGAATCTACAAAGAATAAAAGATAAGTTATATAATTTAATCTGGTAGATGGATTACATCTTAAAAATTCACCCACACTGAGAATTCCATAATCCAATGACCACTAATCAGCAAACATGAGACGCGTGAAGAAGTAAGTTTCTCAACCTATCATCATCATTACGAGGGCCATGTATCGAAGGCTAGACGTCCAACATGCTGCAGTGCACTTCTTACGGGGCAGACATTGAGTACACATGCCCTTGCTGCACAAACAGTAATGCGACGGAAGAGCGCTCCCCACCTCATAGAGTCGGACCCTCATAGAGAAAATGTGTACTCAGATCTGGCATGTAAAGTGGTATACATGCATACACCAATACTCATGAAAAGGACAAAATAATAATCAAGAATTACCTGTCTCGGAGTGATTATTTCTGCTATTAGATCTCTCTCAAGACCTTCAGCGAAAAAATGAGGTCATCTCCTGTTTAAAGATGCTGAGCACCATACACACACATAGGTGTTTACAGATGCAGTATGTTCACCTGTCCTGTCTTGTACGAGTCGATACACATACAACCAGCAGTTGTAACAGACTAATGCATTATTTGGAATCTGAAAAATATTAATTAATTGAAAAAAATAGCTCATCTAAACTCCGGTTAACTTTATTATAGCAGAAAGTCTCATTTCTAGCGGTAAACATAATGCCATTAATATCTACTTAAAATACAGTTTACATTATAGTATCTACATAATGGGGAGTTTAATTATTATTACATTGTCAATAGGGGATCTATCATGTCATTTGTCTATTCATTATTTATTATTATGTATTTATTTATTTTATTTACAGTTTGTATATAAACATAATATTGAGTTATTCGTGCTCATAAGCACTTGACAGCTTGTATGGGGGACTAAAATCTACTAGAATGTAGGTTCGATCCCTACTTGACTATTACTATTACTATTATTTGTCCCTGCTCCCTAGCAAAAGCTTAGGAAGAGAGGAATGGAGAATATTATTCAATATAAAACTTGGTAACAGTCAGTTTTTGCAAAAATGCTTATGTATTACATTAACAGTTTTTGTTATGTACCTACTAAGTTAGTATTACAATACAATTGTGGATAGTACTATCATAATCAGATTATCAAAATATATAATTATATATCAAATATATAATATTATATAATAATACAGGTAGTTTAAATCATTTGGTTTTACAACAAACCACTAGACACTAATAAATGCTAAACCTACTATTTGAGAACATTACATGAATCTATCTTTGTGCAGTGTGATCTAAGTAGAATAATTAATATACCTGTAGTAATATAGTTACATACCTGATAAATATAGTTGCGTGAAAGCGTTGAAACACGAAGTCCAACAAAACGGTGATCCAATGTTTTGTTTGAGACAGATACGAGCCAAGTTAATGGGTGTGCAACACGAAAAGTCCAAAGGAATGCCGGGGTCTTTAGAAAAATATCCAGTATCATCAAAAGAAACAACGAAAATTATTCTAAAGTATCTTTTCCTGCGTATTTAAAGTAAATACGCAGGAAAAGATACTTTAGAATAATTATATTTTATTACTTTAACGCGAGATATTTTATGAAATTACAATTGACATTTGACAATTGAAATGACATTAAGATGACGTAATGTGATTACAATCATAGACAAAGAAGCAGATGGACGCACTTCAAGAGTTGCTATTCTACATTATGTAAGCAATTATTAATTTTATATCGCGAAAGTTAATCACTGTAAAACTGCAAAAAAGCGTATTTTACTTTGATTTCTATGATTTTATACTATTTTTTGGAATACTGTACAAGTACCTAACCCAAGATGAAACAACCCCTTTGCTCTGCTCTCCGCGTCGGTCTATCTGAAAGGTCCCTAATTGTGGTCAACCGACCGATTCCAAGCGTCCAAGCATCTAAATTCCTATCCTATCCTATCCTTCCTATCCTGTCATTTAAAAAGTTCCACGCTAACACCTGCAACCCAAATAGCCGTTTCCCGGCTATATCCGTCATATCTACACACAGTATTTGTATAGAGCGGGGTCAACGCGCGGTTTGGGCGCTCGCGAAATTGTGCTACGCGGTGTCGACGACCTCGCGTTTTTATCTGTTGCCAAGTGTGGAGATTGCGTTATGTCACTCCGTTATCAATTCGACGGTGTTATGAACTGTCGACGCTCTTTGCACGCGGGGGGTGTCGTGTGAGTGTGCCGCGAATGAGACAACGGTGGTAACTTAATAGGTATGTGGGACTAGCTGATGCCCGCAACTTCGTCCGCGTGAATTCATACAAACCTCAAATACAACAATATACAACAAATATACAAATTTATATCCGTTATTAACCACTTTGGGGGTTGAATTTTCGAAAATCCTTTCTTAGCGGATGCCTACGTCATAATAGGTACCTTTATACCGAACAGCCCATTCCGTGCAGTGGTTAGAGTTGTGCGTTGATAGAAGTCAGTCAGTCAGTCAGTCACCTTTTCCTTTTATATATTTAGATTATAGAGGGCTAGGTTCCAAGTTTGTATAGAACTAGCAAGCTGCCCTGGCTTCGCACGGGTACTAATTACCCGCTACTATTCAGCCATTTATTGTGTTAATATCTCAAAGGGATTAGGCAGCGTTTTCGGTGAAAGCTCCCAGGCGGCTTGACATTTTCAACAATTATCATCATATTTCAACCAATTTGCGCAAAACCTTAACAAATTATACACCTAGACCACAGCCTAGACATTCCTCATGAATCACTCTGTCTAGTGGGTACCGAATGAAAATCTGTTGAGTAGTTTTGAGTTTATCGTGAACAGACAGACGCACAGACATACAGATGCGGTGGCGGGGGACTTTGTTTTATAAAGGTATATACTGACAGTTTGTGATAGCCTTTTTTGAACTTATACTTTCATAATTATCTTGTTATGTACTTACATAAATAATAATATTAAATTGTTATGTTACACGTTTATAGCATAGTAACAGATTTTGTATTGAAAATGATAAAATATAAAACATTTTGCAACTTTAATTTCAAAGAGAATTTTTTCATTGTCATGAATATTTCAGACATAATTACAATAATAATAATGTACAGAATTCCATATCACTCTATATCTTCACAAATGAATAAAACTGAAGTGTCTATCTGTGATTCTGACATAACTCACTTAGGTATGATTATTAAAACGAGTTAGAACGAATTAGAGATAACCGTTTTTTAAAATTCTGACCGTTTAGCCGGGCTTAGGTATCTTTGGAACGGCTGAACAGATTTTGAAGGGACTTTCACAGGCACATGAGACACTATTCAAGGAGTGATTTTCAAAATTATCCCACCCCTTATTTTATAATATTTAGAATATTTTATTGCACATACAGATAACAAGAACAGTTTTAGGCACTGCAGTTTTGAATGTAAAGGTTTACTTTACTAAACATAACTGTAAATTTTCAAGATTCTAATAACTCCCGATCTATGGGAAAACCTGACGTCCCACCAGTCATCACCCTCCTGCACCAAACGTCAGAATCTTGATCACTATGAAGTGTAGTCTACCAAGTACTCGTCGAGACAAATCTTACTATTAAAAAAACCGCATTCAAATCGGTTCACCCGTTGAGCTACACTGCGGCAGACAGACAGACACACACACGTAGCGTTCAAACTTATAACACCCCTCTGTTTGTGTTTCGGTTAAAAATATCTATGAGCTGCGTGTACTAATGTTATTATTGCAGCAATGACATAAATGCTTCCACATTTGAAACGGAACGGTTAGGTAACCGGTGACGTCAGTTCCGCGCTTTCCACGTTTCCCGCTTTCCCGCGGTCGTTGACCTTGCTCGGTGGCGGGCGATCGGCGCGCGGCGTACGCTAATTGATCATCTTGTTTGACTTGACGACGTTATTAGAAAATATATGCGTGTCGCCATACAGAAAATGTTTTTTTTTTAATTTAGCTACGGCCTGGATGCTGGACTTTTAAGGCATTTCATAAAATTACAATGTGCTTGCAATTTGTAAAGTAACTAGCGGACCCGGCAGACGTCGTCCTGCCCGCTATTAGCGTCACCTACCGGGTCCAATTTTTCTACTTATAAACCTTCCTCTTGAATCACTCTATCTATTTAAAAAAACCGCATCAAAATCCGTTGCGTAGTTTAAAAGATTTAAGCATACATAGGGACATAGGGACATAGAGACATATAGGGACAGAGAAAGCGACTTTGTTTTATACTATGTAGTGACAAGTCGCGTGATAGTGACAATAACTAGGATCAATTGCTTAACGTGCCCTCCAAGGTACGGGGGTGGAACACCGCCATCTACCAGCTCCGGGCTGGCATTGAGAATGTCTTGACAGCAAATTTCAATTATCAACAATTTTTGTTCCGACCCAAGACTCGAACCCGGGACCTCATGATCCGCAATCGTACCTGCTTACCGCTAGCTCAACATTGAAACAAAATCTGGCATCATACGAATCCATCAATGACATCATTGGGTGAAGGAACCGACGCCGCCACGCCGCCAGGCCACGCGCCGGCCTCGCGTCATCACCGACCATTGATTTTCACATTGTTGAACTCTAACTGGGACGTTTAAAACGGTCACTGCTTTTTACAACGCACCTCAACAAGAGTAGGCTGTAATCACATTTATGAGCCTAGAGTCCTAGACTGGATTTAACTGGGTGATTTTAGGTTGAGATCAGATCTATAGAGCGTACTCTGACTCTAACTCCGACTCAAGACGTTTTAACTCTATGTTGAATATAATTGGAATCAGAGTACGCTCTATTGTAGGTCAACCGGAAGTACCCTATAGGTTTTGGGTCGAAAACCTTTATGGTAGTTGCCGTTGACCTTATAGAACAGTAGTTCCCAAAGTGGTCCAGGTGGACCCACAAGGGTCCACGAGAGACTCGACGGGGGTCTACGTTGGCGTGACAAAAGAATGGGGGTTCACGAAAATTTATCTGCTTTCGATAATGAAGACCTAAAATGTTGGCTTGATTTCACCTAACAATGTAGGCAGATAATATTCTAAGAAGCTCAGCGACTGTTACTTGTAAAAACTTGCATATTCCATATTCAGTACTTAACTTTACTTTAAACTTTACTTTTGACGTCCACTCACAGCACAATCAATTAACCAATCAATTCTCACTTTTTTCGAAAACTATTAATTTCATGGTTGGAACTCAGCCGCAATGAAATTTCCATAGTAAAATCTAATCTTTACATTTTTTGTCAAATTTTGGGAATATGGTAGAAATGTAGCTACAGGGGGTCCACCGGAACTAGCTAAATTTTGAAAGTGGTCTATGAGAAAAAAAAGTTTGGGAACCTCTGTTATAGAATCACGAAATTTGGCAAAAAGCAAGGTCTTACAGCACAAATAAAGGAAAAATTCCAAAAAATAAAAAAGTTAGTTATTTAGTTGACGTTAACCTCTACAAACAGAGTTAGTTTTGGGGTTCATTAAAAAGAGATTTGTGTAACATAATTAACTTAAATACGTTTACTTCTGGAGTACGGAACCCTTGGTGCGCGAGTCTGACTCGCACTTCACCGGTTTTTCTGTAAAATCAGCCTACGCGTATAAGCAGTCGCATTTTCAAATACCTAGGGGAACCTGAGATAAAAGGATGATAATATTTTTATAGGAGTAAATAGACGCGAGAATACAACTGGTGAGATTTAAGCTTTTGGAATTTAAGCGTCCTCTTCTACAAGTGAAGTTATTCAAATTACCAAAAGACTAAATACATAGTCAAAATATCATTTAAAATTAACTTACCTACTCAATTTACCAATTAAATAAAAAAAAGACAATGACTAAGTTAATCATTCATTAAACCACTTATCTACAATTTAAATTAAACGAACTTAATTCTAAATCAAATTAACGGAATACTATTTAGTTATACCTATGTAACTTGAAGTAAAATGTGGAAAGGTTTTCGTATAAATAAATATTGCAAATAACAATAAATAATTAATCAAACAGTTTCAATAAGACTATAGTATTTTGTTTTCACTGTATTTATGTATGTACTTCTATATACTTAATATAATAAAGCGGAAGAGTTAGTTTGTTTGAACGCGCTAATCTCTAGAATTATCAGTTGGATTTGAAAAATTCTTTTTTCATTTGGTAGTCCAATTTTTGGAGAAGGTTATAGGTTATTTAATATCCTTAAAATCCTCCCCTAAGGGGGTAAAATCGGGGCAGAAAGTTTGTATGAAAGTCCTATGTTTTTAAAGTTACAGACCTGAAAATCGGCATTTAGATTATTAGTTTTAAATTATAAAAACTTGTATATTTTATTCTGAAAAAATTTCCCTTAAGGGTGGTAAAATAGGGGATGAAAGTTTTAATGGGAAGTTCCAATTATATTATTGTTATTATCAACTTGAAATTTGGAATGTAGGTTCATTCTAGGGCTTAGATATCAGCCTAGAAAAGATTTCACGAAAATCCTCCCCTAAAGGGGTAAAATGGGGGTAGGAAGATTATATGAATGTTCTATGTTTTTGAAGTTACAGATATGAAAATAGGCATTTAGGCTACTATTTTATCCCGGAAAAACAAAGGGTTCCCATGGGACTTTTGATTAATACTGCGGACGAAGTCGCCGGGAACAGCTAGTAGTCTATAATATTATCTATCGTTACTTTTATGCAAACAAAATCGCAGGTATTTACTATAGGTGTATATATGTAATTTAAATACAGTTGCTATGCCAAGCGTACCTAAGCGCTTGATGATACCTACTCATAGTGTAAACAGACCTAGTTACCGGCGTTCCGGGTTCAATCCCCGGCTGTAACAATTTTCAAAGGTCAATGTTCGAGTTGAATTAATTAATGTTGCTAGGTATTTAATGAGTTAAGGCATAGCTTAATGAAACAAAATTTAGAGCTATTATTTTTCAGTTAGCTATCGTTAACATATTCGTATGGTTTTTCTTTTAAAAGAAAACATTAAGTATAGGTGTGAAAACATATTACGTATATAATGACCATATTTATGACATGATAACTATTCATATTTCATCTATAAACTAGTATAAAGTTATCATAGTGTTAACCTTTGTCGACCTCTCTGGCGCAGTAGTGAGCGCTGTAGTCTTAAAAGTGAGAGGTCCCGATTCTCGGGTTCGATTCCCGGCAGAAGTAATTTGGGATTTTATCATTTTTAAATCGTCTCTGATCTGGCCTGGTGGGAGGCTTCAGCTGTGGCTGGTTACTACCCCACCGGCAAAGTCATATTGCCAAGCCATTTAGCGATCCAGTACGATGCCGTGTAGAAACCGAACAGGGGTATGCATACCTCTTCCAAGTTAGCCCGCTTCCATCTTGGACTGTATCGTCACTCACCATCAGATAAGATTGCAGTCAAGGGCTAACTTGTAGTTGAATAAAAAAAGTTTAGGGGGGTTCTCCTGACCGAATTTCGGCCAACATAGTCTTTACAACATAATCTTACTTAAACACTCATAATAACTAAAAAAGGCTATGTTAAACGACTTGATGTACAACATAATATTATTGTTATTTGAATCTTTTTTCAAAGAGCATCCGACGTGTTCCTTGCTCTTCTCGGTAGGAAAGGCATTCCGAACCAGTGGTAAATTCACTTGACGATTCGAAAGCAATTGGTAAAAGTTTATTTGAATACGGTGAGACAACTCTTTATTCTTCACTCAACCATTTATAACCATCGAGAATTACCTTATGTCCCTAGAGTTAATACAAACCTGCGTAGAAATGAAACTATTTGTCCTTATAAAATTTCTAAATCTGTCCAATCTACTCGACAATATCTCTTTATAATCCCTTTACTTTATAACAGGGTCAACAAAAAACTTCATATATATAACTTAACATACAAACAATGTAAGTCGCGTATTAGTAATTGGCTCAAAAACCTGTTGTACTTTGAAACAGAGGAACTATTAAATGTTATTAAATAATACAAAGTATAACATATCCTTCTTTCCGCAAACCCACACAGTGCCCATACTATCAAATATCACACATAACTCACTCACACACATACATATGCACACACATACACACATATATATCGATTTTTTTTATTTTCCCAAAAATTGTTTAGTTTTATTTGCTTATTTTAAGAATTATATTTTAAATTTTAACTTTTTTATCTATTTTTATGAATCTTTGTAAGGATATCTGCTCATTAAAAATGTAACAATAATTGGGAGGCCTGATAACTACAACACAGTTTTATAACTAATGCAGTTATCAAGGCGCATTGTAATTTCTTTTGTAAACATATTGGTGTCTGAATAAATAAATTTTTAATAAATTTTAATTTTAATAAAAAACTTTTTTATGTATTCAGTTCTATTGATATTAATAAATACTCTGAAAACTTTCCAATGGCGCCTTGATTCGGTGAATTCGGTCAACGTTCTAGGAAGAGAGTCAAGTCGCTTAATCTGCGAGATTAGCGAAACACAGTCTAATACCAGTTTAGAATATAATTAATTAATGATGTATTGCTGTTCGATAAGCACAGTAGTATGTACTATTTAAAATTAGATTCCCCATTCATTAAAAGTAAAAGCTTCTCTGCCTAAATGGATTTTTAAGGTCACTAATTAATTTATTATCATGTTCTAAAAGTTAAATAGTTATTGAACGAACATATTGGAAGGAAAAGTGCTGACTGACTGATCTATCACGCACAGCTCAAATCAAATTTGGCATACAGATAGCTATTGTTACGTAGGCATCCGCTAAGAAAGGATTTTTTAGTATTCAACCCCTAAGGGAGTGAAACAGGGGATGGTAGTTTGTATGAGATTTATATGAATCCACGCGGACATTATTAGCTCGTTAAAAGTAAAAGCATTTGTGGTTTAGTGAATTGTTAAGGTAACTAATTAATTATTATTATTATCACGTTCTAAATATTACGAAACATATTACCTATGTGATTTTTGTTAAGTCGTAATTTCAAAACTTTAAGGACAGTGTCTTTTATATTTACTTAAGTAAAAATATATGCTTTTCAGTGATGGCTTAGTGCTTAAGACTTCAGCCTGCCTTTCGGGGGATCTAGTTCGATCCCCGGCACACACCTCTAACTTTGGCGTTGCGTAAAAGGTGTATGAAGTCTACCAAACTGCACTTGGCCAACGTGGTGGACTACGGCCTAAACCCTTCTCATTCTGAGATGAGATCCGTGTCCTACAGTGGGCCGGTAATGGGTTTATCATGATAAATTATGTTAATATGCTTTTTGGATCATTTCAAAGAGAATTTATTTAAAGCTTTGAAATAATTGACGTACGTGCTTGGGTCAAAATCTAGGAAGACTATAAAAAACTAAAATCGCGAACTAAATATACCCGCAGTTTGTTTTGCCTCAGTCCATAAACTCTCTCGTTAGTAGAAGAGTTATTGCCGCGATAAAATATTCGGGCCTAGCACAACGCGGGTATTTAGGCGAACGTTTTAAAAAGCTAAATAAATCATTTTGTTTTGCTTGCAATCACTTCCTGCTTCTTTCGGTCAATGGTAGTTTCGGCAGTTGAACTGACTGCCGACTGGGCGATTTTCTTTTGACTGTACGAGTGTTCCGTATAATTCATTTAGCTTGGCTTATTAGCTTATTTATTTAGCTAATTAGATAAGTTATGGCAGTAGAAGTTATGATTAGGTACGCGTACTTTAAGGCGGAGATCTATATAGCGTACTCTGATTTTACTCAGACTTTAGAGTTTAGACAGACTTAAAACGGGACAGGTTTATATCAGGGATATATTTATGTCCCGTTTTAACTCTGTCTCAAGTCTGAGTAGTCAGGTTACTCTCTATATACATATTATGTATGTACATTGTACATAGATCTCAGCCTAAGAGTTTCTCGGAAGCTTGAGTATTCGTAGAAACGTAGGTACTTAGTTTGGCTCTTGGCTAAATTTCGAATCGTAGACCCTTACAGCCCCCGCGCACTGGGCCAGTAGTGGCGGCGACTAGTGACCGGCCACAAGTCGCGGGAGAGATTTTTCATACATTTTATATGGTATCACCGCACACAGCGCTCGAGTGGCCGCGTTCGAACCACAAGAAAATGTATAAAACATCTCTTCTGCAACTTGTGGCCCATGTGCGGGAGCTGTTAGTACCTTATTCGACAGTTCTATCTGTTTAATATAATCCCCGGCACGTAAGTCGAGCGGTGATCTTCAAGTGCGCGCAGCGTCGTACGAGTGAGCGGGACACAATATACGATGGGAAAGCCAATCAGTGCGAGGGATTCGCGAAAGCTAGTCAGGGCTTACGAACGATCCCCACGCCCTCCCCGCGACCCCCTCACACCCCGAGATACCTCATTTTCGACTTCTGCGCATTGAAGGTCACCGCTCGACTTATTTGCCAGACTTGTATTTATGGTGCAATTATAAAAAAAAACCAACCGCTGAGTTTCTTTTCTTCTCAGTAGGAAAGACAACAACCCGATTCAATATTATTTTCTAAATTCAAAAGCGCTTTTCTTACTGGAATAAAATGCTTAGTAAAATAAGTTTCGTTTTCCAAGGCTCCAAAAAAGAAATTAGTTTTCAATTTCAATACGGAACTCTAAAAAAACTCTATCCAGGTCGTACCTAATAGTACAAAGACCTGATGTATTTAGATCCAATGTGTTAGGGATTAGATCATAATCCACGTTACTGTTCCAATTTAAGTTCAATATTTGCTTCCTAGAGAACAAGTCTTGGTATTTATAATACTTAGAATTTGATTTTCTCACCATTACTTATAAGAATTTGGGGGCATGAAAGTGCCCTCGCTAAGTCATGCTATTTAGTAAAGAAAATGTTGTTAGTTAACTTCTTAATAAAGTATAACAATTTATAACAATGTCCAATGTCGTTGGATAGATGCTCTCACAGATGGTACTGAATAAATTTACGACTTGGTTTTACATCTCACAACTTTTTGCCGTAGAAAAATTGTATTGCGAGGCTTGCCTTTTTGTACATGTTATGTTTTAATGGGGCAATTGTTTTCTTTATGCCAATAGTTAAAAAAATAAAAGGGAGGTTCTAAAAAAGGAGTAAACGGTAAGACAATACATAAAATTAATCGTCCGTAACAATTTACTTAACTTTCTGGAATAGTCTAGTCAACAAGTGCAAAAAAGTGTACCTTATAAATATTAATCCTACAGTTCCGGGAGTTCAGACTTTTTTTTAGGAAATTTCCTCCTCTTTTGGAATTGAGATTTTTCTAATCTGGAAATCTTTTTCCAGATTAGAAAAATCTCAATTAGTTTTTGAGGTATTTGCAAAAAGTAAACCCTCCTATTCTTGGTTAATTATAATTTATAAATTTTGCATTTTTTGTAAGCGGAACTTGAATTTTTTCAACAAACATCTGCATTGCTATTCCGACACCTCGTTCATATTTCTCCGAGACTCCTGAAAAAGGCTGGCCAAAAAAGCACTTGTTGACTAGGCTAGAGGGTGAAAGGGCAGCTATAGGGCGAGCGGTGTCCAACGCCAAATGTCAGAGGTAAAGGACCAAAGCGGGTCGTTCACCCCGCCCGCCATGTCCGCATGTTTAAGGTCACTGTGTTATTTAATAGTATACATAATAATTTATTCAGAATTATGATCCATTTGACCTCATTTCGAGCTTGTTAAAGTTTTAAAGGCTTTAACACAAAACACGTCATGTTACTTATTGTATGTACTTAGTGTGTCACACTGAATCCGCGGGTTAAGTACGACCACTTTTATAAGTAACATAGACTATTCGTTAGCGCACATATAAGTAGGGCGCAAGGCACGCTCCACACCGAGTAGCGCCGAGGCGCAATTCTTGTCTGATAATAAAAAGTTAAACTCAGCTTAATATTTACTTTGCAGCGTTATTTATTTACGCCCAAACATGCGATAAGTTTTGGTGTTAAAATATACATTTTTGGAGGCTCTTCACCTCCAAATTAATATTTTAATATTCTGTATTAGTAGTAGTTTAGTAATAAGCTTAGATAATGACGAGACTAATCGATATACCTAACGCTTAGTTTTGGGCGCTAATTCGGTTGTACTCAAATCTCCAAACTAAAGTAAATTGACAGGTCTAAATTTAGTGAGATCATCTTTTGCATAAAATATTGTGAAAAAAAAAACATACTAAAGGCCTATTTCCCCGCCTTCTGATAAGAGTCGGATACTTCTTGGATTCACAACATTTGTCTTTGTCACTTGACTAGAAAGGGATAAAACTTATGTTTAGGCTATCATGGGCTATAGGCTATCATATTATGGTGAAACAGGTCCTAAATGAATAATAAATACGCACTAATTTTACACTGCATACACACATACAAAAAAGCTGTGATAGCCTAGTGGTTAGGACGACCGACTTCTAATCGGAGGTCGTGGGTTCGATCCCGGGGCACGCACCTCTAACTTTTCGGAGTTATGTGCGTTTTAAGTATTTAAATATCACTTGCTTTAACGGTGAAGGAAAACATCGTGAGGAAACCTGCATGCCTGAGAGTTCTCCATAACGTTCTCAAAAGGTGTGTGAAGTCTGCCAATCCGCTTGGCCAGGGTGGTAGACTATGGCCAGAACCCTTCTCACTCTGAGAGGAGACCCGTGCTCTGTAGTGAGCCGGTAATGGGTTGATCATGATGATGATGATGATGAATTTTACACTTTGTTTAGCAGTCAATCAAATAGTAAAATAATCATTTATCATCCTTTTATCTTGCGTAGGCTTTAGAACCGCATTGTGTGTGTTTATACCTTACGTGGTTTTTAAATTTCATTACAAATAAAAGCTCTACAAATAATAGCTAAAGTACATTAAATATTAAAGTAATAAAACTGTTTATTTATAATTAGGTACTTTAGAACATATTCAGGAAAACCTTTTGTTTTCCGAGGATCCGTAATTCCAAATAATTCGTACAACAAACTAACCGTCTCACCCAAATAAATAGGTACTTCCCTTTATACGTAACAAACAAACAATCATACTTATTAATAATGTTTCCTTAAATTGTTATTTATGTTGCTACTAGATGATGCCCGCGACTTCGTTCGCGTGGATTTAGGTTGCTTAAAATCCTGTGGGAATTATTTTCTTTTCCGGGATAAAAGTGCCTTTGCCTATGTCAATTACAGGGACGAAAGCTACCTTTGTACGATATTTCATCAAAATCGGTTGCACTGTTGGGCCGGTAAAGGCTAGCAGACAGACAGACAGACACACTTTCACATTTATAATATTAGTGTGGATTTTAAAAATTAGTTTTAACATAATTACCTATTTATTTAATAATCGTCAGCGACAATGACTATGAGCTTCATAAGAAAGCTCAGAGTCACTCAGCTGGTGATGATGAGAGCTTTGCTCAGAGTTTCTTTACGCGATCAAATCGGAAATGAGAAGAAGAAAAACCAGAGTCACCAATATAGCTCAAAAGATTGCAAAGCTTAATTTTTTTATTCAACTACAAGTTAGCCCTTGACTGCAATCTTAGCTAATGGTAAGTGACGATGCCGTCTAAGGTGGAAGCGGGCTAACTTGGAAGAGGTATGGCAGTTTTTTATTAAACTCATACCCCTGATGTTTCTACACGGCCTGGTACCGGAACGCTAAATCGCTTGGCGGCACGGCTTTACCGGTAGGGTGGTAACCAGCCACATCTGAAGCCTACCACCAGACCAGATCAAAGACGATTTAGAAATTATAAAATCCCAAATTGCCCCTGCCGGGAATCGGTCCCGGGGCCCTTATAAGATCACAGCGCTCCCCGCTGCGCCAGGGAGTCTTCAAAGAATATGTTTACAATATTATGTAAATGTTAAAACACTGCGCTTTTCGGTGCGAGGTCGCCTTTCCAGCGCAACATGCCGCACTCAGAATCGTTAATGATTACTTAAAAACTCTTTCGTATAGATTTAAAGAAATCACTCTCTGATTTAGTTAACGCTTCATTAGTACACCAAGATTCACGAATAACAACTCATTCAGAGATTTAATGACGATTTAGCTAATGACACATTAGACTAATTTAAGGAATGTCTCTGTGTGTGGCAACTCTCAACCAACAGAAATGGTTTTTACTCATTATTTAGACGAAATGCCTACACGTGACAAAATACCCTAGTTAAATAATTCAGTGGTCCATATTTCCCTACAGATATTGCGGGATTGTTGCTAAAATTGCGTAAACGCTTCCCCGTAAGGAATAATGCGTATTAACTTATTCATCACGCGCCATGTTTGTGCTCACGTGCGCCAGTGTGATATCAAATGGCGCCAGCAGGGCTATTCTGTAAAGCCATTTTCGAATTATAGCGAGTGAATTCGAGATGAGTTTGCTAATTTGTTTTTTGTAAAACTCGATAGTACAGAGTGCTTAGACTAAGATCATGATCGGAGCACTCGAAAACGAACTCGAAAACTATTGATCGATTTCAGAGTAAAATAGACCTAAAATGGCTTGAATTAAGGTTTGAGTTCGCCAATACATTCAGCATTCGAACACAACGAGCGCCCCAAGCAGAAATGTTGTAAAATACATATTCGAACTATGGAATTACGACTTTAAAATACGAGTATTTGAGTTCATTTTGCTCTGAATTCACTTGTGATTCGATCAATAGTTTTCGAGTTCGTTTTCGAGTGCTCCGATCTTAGACTAAGCACACAGGTCTTCTCACTCAAACTCACTTCACTTCGCAAGTGCGTAGCAGATGTTTACAGAATATCAAACCAAGGTGAAGTGAGTTTGCTTTCGAAGTGAGCTAATGCGAGCTAATTCACTTGAGTGAGCTTCGATATCGAGATGGTGATTTTAGAGAATAGACCTACTGGCCATTAAAATGGAACTACCGAAACGGGAAAGTGTTATTTTGAAATTACAACAGAACATAACTTTGAAGGATGATGGGCATTTTGGTACTCATGTCCAACACTGTTGGATAGATCTTTTTAAGGGAACAAAAAATACTATGACAACAAGCTAGAATTAGTTGTCCGTTTCAAAATACGACATTGAATTTAAAAAAAAGAACGATATTTCCGAAACGGTGCGGTGACAGATTTTTGGAGTTGGCTAGGCCATGATTTACTTTATATATTTTTTTCTTATGTACCCATATATGTAACCTAGTATTTTTTTGAAAATAAACGATTATGAGATGATAATTACCTACTTTACTTTTATTGTCATTATGTCCGCGACTTTGTCCGGAAATAAAGGGTCAGCAGGGCAGTCTTATTTTTAATTTTGTTAATTTGCTAGTTCCTTATTTAAATACTAGCTGTTGCGTGCGGCTTTGCCCGCGTGAATTTCGGTTTTTCACAAATCACGAGGGAAGCGTGGATTTTCGCAAGTTTGCTATAGTAATCTACCTATAGCTGTAGCTGTAGATTTCGGTTTTTCAAAATCCAGCAAGAAATGTGTTAAGTCAGGCCATAATCTATCTCCATTCAAATTTTCCGCCAAATAGATTCAGTAGTTACAGCGTTATAGAGTAACAAACATACACTCATACACACATACATATACAGGAACTTTCGCCTTTATAATAGTGTGAGTGGTTTTTTTTTTTCGAATCTTTTCATTAACTACTTGTTATTTTACCTTTTTTACTATATTTACCTAAAATGCAAATAACTTCCTTTATACAATAACACTTGTGGCAGCAAAGAATCCGACAGCAACCATGACACATAACAAGCCATCAGTTTACTCAATACGTTATGATTATACGAAATGATATAAATGACAATATTGTATTGGCGAGTTCGACGGCCGCGCGGGCGACGACCTTGCCGGGGCGACCTTGCCGCCGGGTCATTGGCACGCGGCGTATTTTCGGGCGTTTTTCTCTAAGGAAAATTTCCTATCGACCAGCGAGAGACCCGCCGCCCCTCCCGCGCACCCTGTATCCACCAAAGAGCTAAGGAAACAGCTGAGCTTTTTCAGGGGTCACGCTGACTGGACGCCCCCTGGGGGCAACGTTTTCTGCGTTTCGTTTCGCACCCACATGTCTATATAGAATTGAATTTCAAATTGCGTTCTAAAATAATTAGTGTCTGTTTTTTTTTTGTCAATTGGTGGTTGAACTTTTGGTTTGTAATTGTTCTCACACGTAGGTATTTGGTTGGGTTCACATTATTCAGTCTCTATTGTCTTCGTTTATTTCGAATCTTATTTTATTTATTGGCGATCGTCTACTAGTACATACTTACCTATTACCATTTTAGTCTTATTTTTGTCTTTACTGCAGATCGAAAATAGCAGGTCATTCATATGGTCAAAATTAAATCAAAAGTAGCCAAAACACATTTATAAAAGGAACAATTGAATACAATCATGATAGGATCATGTTCCGATACCCAATTTCGAATTAGAATATCCTACACTTTTGTGAATAACTTCAACTGATAAAAGTCCACTGCTAGAGCTAGACATAAGATTCTTGTATAAGGATCGCCACAGAATGCACAATGTGATTTCCGCCGCCCATGAACATTAGCAGCATCTGAGGAACCACTAGTGCGTTGCCGGCTTTTGAGGAAGGGAACTGGCTCTTCAGCTCGCTGCCGGAACACATAGGATGCTTTGCGGCAGATTACGGCTGAAGTGTGGTCGCTAGCCAGGCGGATTCGGGGTAGAATCCTACCACAAAGCGGTGATACCATCTAGATAAAGTTGTGTGATATCAGGCACAACGACCCGTAGAGAGGACTGAGAGCGTCAGGGCCTCGTTGGCATACTGGCAGCGTGCGCGCGGGTGAGGTTGACTTTGGCCACAAAGGTGGAACTTGGGCCACTTAAACACCCCATCAACTTAGTGAGGGGTCATCCTCAAATGCTGCGTTTGTCAATGCGGGGACGCCGTGCGAGTAGGTACCTTGCCTGGGGCCCCCAACGTCTACCGGGTCTTCGAGTATACACTAGAAATAGAGAGACTGTACTTTTTTATAACGGATGCCAGAGGACATTTTGGATATGTCTCTCAATAAGTTCAAGGTTTTAATAAAACGCAAGTTAATTAAAAAATCTTATTATGGCGTACAAGATTGTTTTAATGACAAAAAGCCATGGACTTAGATTGCTCTAAAAGCCAGTAGTTAAAATCATTTATTACGGACTAGCGGACCCGGCAGACGTCGTCCTGCCCGCTATTAGCGCCACCTACCGGGTCCAATTTTTCTACTTATAAACCTTCCTCTTGAATCACTCTATCTATTAAAAAAAACCGCATCAAAATCCGTTGCGTAGTTTTAAAGATTTAAGCATACATAGGGATATAGGGACAGAGAAAGCGACTTTGTTTTATACTATGTAGTGATATTCCAAGCATAGCTCTCTCCATCGGGCGTTGAGTGACTCTGAACCTTCAAATTAACCTGTGAGTACTACATTTAAATACCTGCTCGTAGCATATAAGCCATGTTTTGCATAACATTACGTCAAATAATTATTATTAATGAAAGTAATGTACTATATATAAATCTTTAGAAATAAAATATGATGTAAACCAAGATAAAGGTGACTTCATATCACACGAAGTCATTGATCCTTACGAACGACGCAATAAAGGCGCAGGTACTAAATGAATTGGCACATACTCCACAGCATGGCGATGTGATGACGTTAGGGTCATACATAATACAATAATCGGATTTAAAAAAAATTGGTTGTCTGTAAAGTCTTAAGAAAACAAAGAGAGATAGTTGCGTCACAAGCCGAACGCTTAGATCGTACGTTGTCTTCTCTATCGCTTGTTCCGCGCTCTCGCTTGCACGCGGAATGTGACAATGAGTCATGCTTTTTCGTATGTGTAACCGGCGTTCATCGATTTATAAAACGTTATCACGTCAAAAAACGGTAAGTTTAATTGTATGTACTAGTAATACCTACCTATGTTAAGGTAATAAAACGTATGGTTGAAAGTCTACTGTCTACAAAACTATGTCTCACGCAAATTGACCTATTGGGTAGCTTGTTCGACTGCTAAGCATGAAGTCCTGGGTTTGACTCCCGGATTGGGATAAAAAAGAAAGTTATTGGGTTTTCTATCAAGAAATTGTCAGTATCACCGCGGATTTGGGATGACAGTAGATACAACCCCTTGCCTCGGAGAGTAGTTGAAGCTGCCGTTTCTTTGCCTGATCTCTCCCTGATTGCGTCCCATATCGGACTATAAGAATGGGGGAATAAAGAGTGCACCTCTTTTTCCTACAAAATTTTGCGCAAGCCTCCTCTCTCATAGGAGAGAGGGATTTAGAGCTTTAGGCAGGGGGGTGAAACACCGCCAACTACCAAAATCCGGGCTGGCACTGAGAATTTCTTGACAGAAAAACCAAATAGGTACCTAACAATAATTCAGCCGACCCGGGAATCAAACCTCGTGATCTGCAGTTGAATATGCTAACAACTAACGAGGTATTTTATACTATCAGTCTATACGTCTAGTAACTAGTTGATAAATCACCATTAAATGTGACTGACGTGTAATAAGTGCATAATATATTACGGATATGAAAAAAAAACTTTCCAGCATCAGCTCATCTCATGATGAGATGAAATAAACATGCCACAGGAACACGCCGGAAGGGATCGTTCACCTCCGGCGCGATGGAAACTGCGTCACTCCATTAGCAGCGACATTGATTCGACCCCAAAAACTTCCAGGCAGGCCTTTGCCCCAATACCTACAAATATCTAAACATACAAATACAGTGAAATACCTACCTATATATCAAGATCGTTTACTCTGCTACCAATGTATCACGTGGCATCACTATGGTTTTTAATTCAAAGATGAGTGTTCTGGTGTGGGGTCGCCATTCGAGCATCTTGGAGCTCTGGTATACTATGTAGGGTCTTTTTAACCCCCGACGCAAAAACGACGGGGTGTTATAAGTTTGACGTGTCTGTGTGTGTGTGTGTCTGTCTGTTCCCCTGTGGCGCTCAAATGGGTGGACCGATTTGAATGCGGTTTTTTTTGTTTGAAAGGTGAATTAGTCAAGAGTGTTATTAGCTATGTTTGATGAAAATCGATCCAAGATGGCCGCTGCCACAAAATGGTGAATGTCGGGGATTTTTTTAATTTTTAATTTATATGTAGATGATGCCATTGCAGTTATCTTTCTTGACACCGCATTACAAACGTAGCGTTGGAAGACCACTAGATGGATACTGATGATCTCAAGCGAATCGCTGGGTAATGCTGGACACAAACGAGATCTGTGGAGATCATTGCATTGCTGGACTTAAGTCCAGCAGTGGACGTCTATCGATTGAGACGATGACACAAAGTTAGGTCTTGACTAAACTTGACTTGTAAGTGACGATGCAGTCTGAAGATGAATGCGGACTAACATGGAAGGGGTATGGCATTTTCATTAAACCTAATCGGTAAGGATCCGTAGTTTGTCGTCTCAGTCCACCGCTTTGTCCAGCGGTGGACGTCACTGAAACGACGAAACAGCAGGCTGATAGCCAGACCTGTGCCAAAAATTGCGTAATAAATTCCCAAATTGAACCAGCCGGGAACCAAACATGAAGCATCATTCTTAAGGATCCACCCACGGACTCTTAACTACTAGATCCATTCTCTTATTAGAAACGAGGCCTATTCTCTTTTATTTTCTACTTTCATGAACTTAACACGGGTAACTAAAATTAGTTGCGCATACACGAGAATCTCCTATAACAAACACCACCCTATTTCGCCCTCGCTACGCACACCATCGTAATTTGCACGTGGGTGTGAACCGTGTACAGACAGTGTACAGACGTGATTGTACATGTGTGTGTATTGCAGAGGTCGACAACCGCCGAATTTTAGGTCTTAGATATTGCGCAACGTTTTTTGACGAAAATGTGATGAGTTTTCCTTGAGGCCTTCTTTTATTGGTAGTCATTGAATGTAACATTTTTTTATTTGTTCATGTATTAAAGCTTAATTATTATGACTAAATTGGCGCGACTCCGTTGACTCAGATGCCTAGAAATGATGGAAGAGAGTTAAATATAATCGGCAAAGTGCGAGTCGGGCCACGCTCTATCAGGGTTCCGTGTAACACATACCGTAACACATACCGTACTACCGTACACCATGTACGGCCCGGGTTCGAGTCCCGGTTCGGGAAAAACCAGTTATTGTGTTTTTATATCAATAAATACCTACCTACTCAGTAAGAGCCCAGAGCTGGGAAGTTCCGGACTGCCTCGGAGAACTCTCTTATCGGACTATGAGAGCGAGGGAACAGAGGTACACTTCTGTTTGCGCACACATTTGTGCACTGTAATAACTCTTGTGTTACTTAGTCTCGGTTGAGATTGGCTGCCAATTGAGCAGTATAATATGCTGTAACAATATATATATATATATATATTTCATAACTAGTAACAGCTGCAGTTAGTAGAGCTGAAATCCCTCTGTTATTAAAAGACAATAATTTACCTCGTAGGTACCATAGGTGCCAATAAATAAGTATAAATCTTTACTCTATCAGTACTGTCAACAAAAACATTAACACAATACCATTACGTAAACGAATGTTTTATTTGCAATACAGTTCGTTAGCCGAGATGATTTTGCGAGCGGTGTAACGACCCCGTACCGTCAGCGACATACTTAATTTCTCCTAAAATATTTCACGCTATTTTCGACTTTAAACCCATTTGCAAAAACATCGATTTCGTTTTACATATTAGTCAAGTACAGTAAACAACACTATTTGTCATTAGAAAGTTGTACAAGCGAATTTACAATTTATTTTCTATATTTTTAAAGTTTAAATTCGAATGAATGTAGCATTGTTTTACTTGATTTTTCTAGGCAATGATGCGTTAAATCATTTTGATATGGATGGCGTTGCCTTTGACCTCGATTGAGCTTTTAAGTTCTAGGAACATTGTTTTTACAAGATTAAGATTCAATAAAGATAAGAAAATAATATAATTCATTTATTGAAAGGAGATGGCCCCTCCCCAATACATTGTTTGCCCCAGAAAAAAATTTTATGCGTCACGATGAAACTTTTACCCTTGGATTGGTTTCCTGTGTAAATTAATAATAAATAGTATTCTTGACCCTTTATAGTGTGATTATTGTTTATTGAGTACCCTAACATCTCACTAAAAATATCCTACCTAAAGTAAAAAATATTTTGCTACAGATAATTTAACGAACACAAAGTGTTATTGGGTATTTAACGGCATACTTAGTGATATTTGGAACTGTCTAACTGCTGATATTAATCCAAGCACTCTTCCAGATAGGATTATCGAAATAATATTAGCACAACGATAATGAAACGCCGTTGCCGCCGAGATATCACAACACAACAGAGTCAAAATCTCTAATTCACATTTCTGTTGCAAACTTGAATGTTCTGATGCAAACTTGCGTTAAAGCACTGCGGAGCATCAACTAGTGGTCAATTACTTGACGCAAGAAGAGGAGGTACTTATACTTTATCTTAGCTTGACGCAGACTGGAAGAATAACACAAAACAGAGTAAAATTGGTAAAATACAAGAAAATCACATAAACGCAAACATGCAGCTCAACGAAGTTCCTTGTATAGGGATGTTCGTCACGATCCGAATCCGATACTTATGTAGATCGATACAATGGTATACGATTCAGTTGCTAATTTTGTCGATCAATATCATTCGGTACGGTTTGGATGAATGATACACATTGTACAAAAAAGTCGGGCCAAAAATATAGTTCGATCACTGTCAGTTCACTGACAAACGTTAAAGATTTAAAATAATGTCAAAACCTAAAAGTAGTTACGTCATTTTATTTGAAACGCAGACCACAACGCATGTGGCCAGTTTTTTTAACCAACTTCAAAAAAAAGGAGGTTCTGTATTCGACCCGTATGTACGAGTATGTATGTGACTACTACAATTTAACGATACTACGATTAAACCACCTAATTGAAATAATATATAATTTTTTGGAGTCGGCGCCAAACCACATGCGTCGTCGTCGTCGTCTCAACCAATAGACGTCCACTGCTGGACATAGGTCTCTTGCAAGGATCGCCACAGAACACGATCTTGTGCCGCCTGATTCCAGCGGCTACCAGCGACTCGCTTGAGATCGTCTGTCCATCGGGTCGGGGGTCTACCAACGCTTCGTTTACTGGTGCGAGGTCGCCATTCAAGCACCTTGGGGCCCCAACGTCCATCGGTTCTTCTAGCAATGTGCCCCGCCCATTGCCACTTCAGTTTCGCGACTCGATGAGCTATGTCGGTAACTCTGGTTCTCCTGCGGATCTCCTCATTTCTGATTTGATCCCGCAGGGATACTCCGAGCATAGCTCTCTCCATCGCCCGCTGAGTGACCCTGAGCCTTCTTATGAGGCCCATTGTCAGCGACCATGTCTCAGATCCGTAAGTCATCACTGGCAACACGCACTGTTCGAAGACTTTCGTCTTCAGACACTGAGGGATATTGGACGAAAAGACATCTCTAAGTTTCCCGAACGCTGCCCAAGCGAGTTGGATTCGGCGGTTGATCTCTTTCTCAAAATTGGACCTACCTAGCTGTACCGTATGTCCCAGGTATATATACTCGTCTACAATTTCGAGTGCCGAGTTCTCAACTATTACTGGATGGAGCGGAACATGAGCATTAGACATGATTTTCGTCTTACTCATGTTCATTTTTAGGCCCACCTGTTGAGAAACTCTGCTGAGATCATTGAGCATTGTATTGAGGTCTCCCAGAGACTCTGCCATAAGGACTATATCATCGGCAAACCGTAGGTGAGTGATGTACTCGCCGTTTATGTTGATGCCAAGTCCGTTCCAGTCCAGAAGCTTAAAGACGTCTTCCAATGCAGCGGTAAATAGCTTCGGGGAGATAACATCTCCCTGACGCACTCCTCGCTGCAGTTGGATTGGCCTCGTAGTCTGGTCCTGTATACGGACTGACATAGTGGCGTTTTCGTACAAGCACTTCAGCGCTTGGATGTACCGATAATCGATCCGGCATCTCTGCAGTGATCTCAATACAGCCCAAGTTTCCACCGAATCAAAGGCTTTCTCATAGTCCACAAACGCTAAGCAAAGTGGCCGGTTATACTCTTCGGTCTTCTGTATAACCTGCCGCAGCGTATGGATGTGGTCTATGGTACTGAAGCCTTTTCGGAACCCGGCCTGTTCGGGAGGCTGGAAGTCGTCGAACCTACGAGCGAGACGATTCGTAATGACTCTCGAGAACAACTTATAGACATGGCTCAACAGCGAGATGGGTCTATAATTCTTCAGCAGGGTATTATCACCCTTTTTGAAGAAAAGAACCACCACGCCTCTGTGCCATGCTTCTGGCGTTCTGCCCTCGTCGATGACGGAATTCAACAGTCGCTGAAAGACTTTAAGTACCGGTTTTCCACCTGCTTTCAGGAGTTCCGCTGTGATTCCGTCATCACCTGGCGCCTTGTTGTCTTTAAGTTGTTTGAGAGCCATACTAATCTCGTATATGCTGACGTCCGGGATATCTTCGGTATAGTGTCGGGACAATTTGGCTCTGGGATCTTTAGCCAAATCTTCAACAGGCTTCTGTGTTGACGTGTAAAGCTGTCCGTAGAACTTCTCGACCTCTCTCAAAATCTCAGGCTTAGACGAAATGAGACTACCGCTGTCGGTCTTCAGCCGCGTCAGCTGGCTATGACCGATAGACAGATCTCTCGCGAAGACTTTTGAGCCTTTGTTTCGCTCGATCGTATCTTTAATACATTCTGTATTAAAGTTACGCAAGTCACGTGTTTGCGCTTTGGAGATCTGCCTGTTAATCCGCCGGTAAGCAGACGCATCTGTTGAAGACTGCAGTCTCATTTCATGTCTCTGTTCCATGAGATTGAGAGTATGGTCTGAGAATTTTTTGGTTCTATTTCTACGGTGGGCCTTAAAGAACCTAGACCCGACCGCATGGACAGTTTCCACCAGCCTGTTGTTCAGTTCGTCCACAGAATCGCAATCTGCCAGGCAAGCAAATCGGTTTTGCAATTCGAGTTGGAAGCTCTCGGGGTTCTGGATACGGGCACGAGAAGGTCGGAGCGTCGACTTCACCAGTCTGGCCCTTTCAAGCTTTATGTTGAGATTCAATGTGCCTCTTACCATACGGTGATCACTGCCGGTTTTTATCCTGTTGATCACAGAGACATCATTGAATACGTGCCGCTTGGTAGACATGATGAAGTCGATCTCATTTCTCGTAGAACCGTCGGGGCTCATCCAGGTCCATTTCCTGTGTGGCCGCTTCTCGAAGAAAGAGTTCATCATATAGAGGCCCTCTTTCTCCATGAAGTCGGCCAACATTTGGCCCCTATGGTTCCGTCGCCCATAGCCAAATTGTCCCACTTTCAACTCTTCACCGCTTCGCTTACCGCTTGGGGGGTAAGGGAGTGCACCTCCATCTCAGCACTCCAATTGTCAACCTCACCTGCACGTGGTGCCCCCTGCTAATCAACAGACGAGGCTCTGACGACCGACAAATGGCGGTATAACCATTCCATATCGGCTAGACTACAGAAATGACAAGGTCCGATGTCGGGCAGCAGCGACATCGGTGCAATAGTCTAGCCCTGCGATCGCCAACCCGCCTGCCCAGCGTGGAGATTAAGGGCATATCCTTGCACATGGATTTAAAAACGAAGCCACAGCCCCCAGTCCCCGGCGGCCCCGCTATTCCTAGCTCTGGCAGCGGTTACGGTAACGGCGGGGCAGGGGGTGTCAAGAATCTCCGGAAGAGATTCCGCTGCCGACCCCGACGACTGGACCTGGCAACGTATAACGCACGCACTTTGAGGACCGACGAAAAGATCATCGAGCTGGAAGAAGCAGTAAGCAAGTTGAATTGGGGTGTCATAGGGTTATCTGAAGTCCGAAAAGAGGGGGAGGACTCGATAATCCTTAATTCCGGCAACTTGTTTTACTACCGGGAGGGCGATCAACAGTCCCAGGGTGGTGTTGGGTTTCTCGTCCACAGGTCCCTCGTTAACAACATTGTGCAAGTGGAAAGTGTGTCGAGCAGGGTAGCGTACCTTATACTCAGAATAACCAAACGTTATTCGTTGAAGGTCATACAGGTCTACGCACCGACATCGACACATCCCGACGAGGAGGTAGAGGTCATGTATGAGGATATATCAAAAGCCATGCATGCCTCTAACACCTACTACAGTGTTGTGATGGGGGATTTTAACGCAAAGCTAAACCACATGCAATTCATGTAAAATAAAAAGTAAATGCAAGTAAAGTCAGATTAGGTATCCACTTTTGAATGCGAGCGCGGTGAACCATGATAGCCGCGGAGCGCGAAGCTGTCCGGGATGCGGGGGCACATTTTCAACTAGAAAAATATGAAAGTCATTGATCCCCGACTTCAAAAAATTATATATTATTCGAGTTAGGTAGTTTAATCGTCAATCTAAATAAATAAAATATTATTTTAAACTTTTTAGTTCGAATCGATTGAAAATCTTTTTTTTTATATTAGAAACTCGTATCTGCGCGTCGATTCGAATTGATAGTTTTCTTTCGATACCAAGTAAGACTTGAAAGTAGTGATTCAATACCAAAAGTACTCGGTATCGAAACAAAAGTATCGAGTACTTGCTTGTATTGTATCGAACATCACTATAGTCCGCTTTTTAATTACAGTTGTCATTTAAAAATAACAGACAGTTGTTGTCATGTCAAAAATAGAATGACTTGTATCAAAAACAGGGTTACTAACTGAATTTCGATTTTACTAAAGTACCTGAAGTATCTGTCAGGCATTTGTCATATCTACATGAGGCAATTGATTTTTATTTACGTAAGTTTTGAATTTATTATCTTTTTTGTGGGAACTGTTTTATCTCTAGCAACATTAAAAGTCATCAAACGTCACGTCAAATAAAAATCAGTAAAAATGGCAGTAAACAATAACAGGAAATAAAAATACTTCTTTATAGAATTATTTTAAAAAACCCTGCTAGTTCGTAGGTTTCTATTTTTGTCTTTCAAAATAATAATTATAAAGTAATTTTATTAGATTTATATAGTTAGGTCTCTTGGTATTTTTCACTATACAAACTTAAAACGACTCTGGGGCAATTTTGGGACATCTCCTTTGCATTATGTAGATATGTATATGTGTAGAGATACATATAAATAGGTAATCCAAAACGGAAACACCAATATGTGGCGATTGGCCAAGTCATTCTCAAAAATGACGAGATAATTTAGGCAAAGGTTATAAATATTTTTATTATAAGTTATCGGCTTCCACCTAACGTCTGTTTGGAGTCAGTTTGGGAGTATTTTTATTCTTTTTGTAATTTAAGTAATTACTTATAATGTTGGCCATGTATATTATAAGCATTATTAATTTAACCCTTTCACCTATAACTAACAATAAATCTTGTTTTGACATACTCAATGTTTTTTGGACCCAGGACCTCGCAATCCGCATCCGAAAGAGCTAGCCACTAAACCCATGAGGCAGTTATAAATAGCATTTAATAAATTTTATTTACTATTTTTTTTATTATTGTATTAATAAAATTAAATTAGATTTAGAATTAAAAAAGTATTAATAAAAAAATAAAATTTTAGAATTAAATAAGTATTAATAAAAAAATAAAAAAAAACTAATAAAAACAAGATTAAGATCTGGAGGAGACCTTCAGTGAGAGTTCCTTAATTTTAAAAATAATGACATATTATTTGTATTAAAATCCAGATTTAAATAATTCTTAGTTAATAATTTATTTAAAAAAAATATTTCACTGTTGTAGGTATAACTAGTAGGGCGCTTGGCTGCGCGGCCCGCTAAAGCGGACCGCGGGGATTTCAGTATTATTTTTGTTTTAGCAGCCTCCACCTTCTTGTATCATTTTCAGCATCTTTAACCCTGGCCGTGCTCCTCATCCATCTTCCAAACCCTCGATCATCATCACTCTCCAAATTTTTTTCTCCGGAACCGTATCAAAGTCTTGTATAGTTTCCCAACTTATAGTCTCTTCAGTATTCGTCATATATATTTTGTGTGAAAAAAATAAATTTTGACATCTTGATTTTTTTTCTGTTCATCAAATTGTAGATCTTTAGTTCTTGATCATCTTTTGCCAAGAAACCACTCTTCCATCTTTTATACTTGGTGAGATAGACACCGACGAAATTTGTATAGCCGCCATCTTGAATCCGCCATTTTGTTTTTTTTTTCAGCTCAGTGCCAATTGGATGAGGTTTTGAGTAATTTTTGTTTGAGCACCTCCCATCTATCTGCGATACCCTGCCCGGGCTCCTCAACCATCTTCCAAACCCTCAATCATCATGTCTTCCCATATTTTTCATTGAGAGTTCTCCAAAGAACCGCATCAAAGCCTTGCATAGTTTACAACTTGTAGTCTTCTTCAATATTCGCCATACATTTTCTATGGAAAAATAAATTCCGCCATTTTGAATTTTTTTTCTATTCATCGAGTAGATCTTTGGATTCTAATCATATTTTGCTAAGAAACCACTCTTCCATCTTTTATACCCTCCGAGTTAGCCGAAGCCGAAATTTGTATGGCGGCCATCTTTTTTTCACCATTTTGAATTTTTTTTCAGCTTACTGCCAATTGGATGACGTTTAGAGTGACATTTGCTCGAGCAACCCCCACCTATCTTCAATACCTTAAGCGTGCCCCTCACCCATCTCCGAAACCCTCAATCATCAGCTCTCTCCATATTTTTCCTCTTAATGAATTTTTGTCCTCTATACGACACCATTATTGAAAAAAAATTTTTTCATACAAAATTGTTCAGGAGAGGTGATCAATGAGTCAGTGACCCAATCAGCACGAGCAGCTATATATATATTAATAAATCCTTGACATCCAATCAAATAAATTCTTGACATTTTATTTTATTATAAATTAAAAATTATATCAAATCTACTATTTTTCTTGTTCATAAAATGTTAGTTAATAATGCATGCAATGAAACTAATTATTTCTAATTATTTGTTATTTAGGTATCTACAATTATAATATCCCTCTATGTCATTAGTAATACTGCATGCAGCCTGTATGCAGTAGGTATACCCACACTATATATACCTACACTATTACGTTTTCCTTTATCTATGCTATTACCTACCACAGTTTTACCTGGTACATTTGGACCAACCGCAATAAATAACGCAAATTGCGCTGTGATTTTCCAAAAATCTCTACAATGATTCAATAATTATTATTACCTTCATTACAGTAAGTAAGTAGGTAGTGAGTTTAACCGCAATGCGTGGTGTAGTTAGAATATTATTATAATATGGTTATGTTTTTTGTGTTCCAAGAAACTTTTCCTTGAGGAAACAGGGTGGTTGTTTTTGTTTGGTTTTCATCGCAATATAAGCAAAAACGAAATGGCTGAGATATTTTTTAGCACCTTAGATGACGTCGAAGATCTCAGAAAACATACTTGCAAAAGCATAATGAGATGTACCCAAAAAGTAACAAACGATTTAAGGTTTCTGGCGTATAGAACATGACTTTTGGCAGTCCATTGAAAAGAGTAAAGTTGCTTATTACCCGACTGCGCGACGAGAAAGAAGAAAGAAGTGGTTTATTTATTTATTTATCAGTCTATGTATGTATGTATGTACATGTATGTATTATTTATGCAACTATGTATGTATTATGTATGTATATTCCTTTGTGGGGTGTGTGAGGCTCAAAAATTTTTTTTCTTCAAATCCTATCGAATGGGGTATCAAATTAAAGAGTTTCAAAAGGTGATTACGAAAATATATTTATTTTGACTAAAAAATTAATTCATTACGCAGTCGGGATTTTTATGGACACAATAAATATGGACTCTATAGCTATTACTAATTGTGGGCAAAGTAGCTGGGTAGAGACCATGTAGAGACACAGAAAGTCTTGGTTGCTCTACATCGGAAGTAGACAATGAAATAGCGAGTATAACCAAATTGTTACACTTACGAGAGCTATGGCTAATATAGAGCTGGGGTGAGTTGGTACTATTGTTTGCGGAAAATTTCGCCCCATCGAGCAAACCGCATAGCGTTTGTGGGTGTGTCATGGCAAAGGTGGAATAACCCATGAAAACTTATACGAGGAAAAAGCGAAAGCAGGAAAATACTGAAAATATAATACATAGGTATTAAATATTATTATTACCTATATCGAAGACATATAAATAAATAAATCAAAAGTCGTTGATTATTTATTTTAAAATCATCATGATTTAACAGTTTTTCAACAGAATTACGTTTACGAAACGGATGGGAGCTAGGAACTACCTACTAGGTAGGTACCTATAGCTACCTACTTTTTTATGTTCTAAGTTTGGTACTCTTTGATGGGTGCGCGAAGACTGACGCTCGGGTGACTCGAGGGGTGATAGTTTACGTAAAATTAGACGTGATAAGATATAAGTAGTATAAATCAACGTTCCTTTATCTCAAGCTATATTTTAGGAAAAATTTAACTAACTTCGGTCCAGCAATCTTAGACAAATCCGTGTATGTACCAATCGAATATATTAGTGGACATATTATGGGTAAATTTATGCATGTAACTTCGTACTTAAGTATATATAATTAGGGGTGTTATATATTAAAACCTTACTGAGTGTATGTAGATTATGATGGTTGGTTTTTGAAATAACCGCGAACATACATACATGATGCGGGTCGAATAAAGATCCTCTTTGTCTTCTTTGAAGTCGGTTAAAAATCAGTTGACACTTGACAGACAAATTCCTGAACGATTTTGAGCTAATCGCACACTGAGTCATTGCGTAACGTGTCATTGAACCCGCGACCTTCCGGGCACGCGCGCGCGCAGTCCGCGGCGCGCCGGCTACGTCACGATAACGAATGTTTTGATAGTTCGGCTGACTGCTCATCCACACGTTCGCCAACATGCTGGCCCATCTTATGGCCCAATATGTTGGCCCAACGTGTAGAGCGGGAGTTGGAAGGTATTGGAACGATGGCCCGCAAGTTGGCCCGCAGGTTGGCCCGCAGGTTGGCCCGGAGCATACTGAACGACCTTCCAACGTGTGGACGCGAACACAAACTCCTCGCCCAACACCTTCCAACATATCCGCCATCATGTTGGCCAACGTGTAGAGGCGCCTTGAGCCACAGTGAGCCGCGCTGCAAATAAGTATTGGCACAGAATAATAACTAGTACCTAAAGGTGTATTGGGCCAATTCTGTTTAAATAGTCGGTTCACTTCACGATTCGGTCTCGTTCCTCTGACTTTTATCACTTACTAGTGACCCGCCCCGACTTCCAACGGATAGTAATTACCCGCTACTATCTCAGAGTACATTGTTTTTTTGTAATATCTCAAAGGGACTAGCTCTCAGACGGCTTGACTTTTACCGACATTTTCAACAAATTACCGTTATATTTCAACCAATTTACACAAAACCTTAGAATAGAATAGAATAAAATAGAAAAGTTTTTTATTCAAATAAACTTTTACAAGTACTTTTGAATCGTCAATTGAATCTACCACATACTTAACATATTATACACCCAAACCTTCCTCATGAAACACTGTATATTGGTAAAAATCCGTTCAGTAGTTTTTGAGTTTATCACGAACGGACAGACAAACAAACAGACTGGGCGGGGGACTTGTTTTATATTGTAGTGATAAATTTAAATTGCAATGATTTACGCGTTTTCGTTCGTTGCGTCTTATGGTTGCCTGGTAGAGATTGCTATGTAGCAATAAAAAAATTGTTAAATAAATTGTATCTTCTAGTAAGTAATCGATTAATCTAGGTAATAGATATCACCTTTCGGTTCTCGATCCGCGCCCGACAACCGTTGCGCTATTGAGGCTATAAAATTAAGAATTATGTGTAATAAACGGTCCAATTTCTCGATTATTTTAGTCGCATGACCTAATATTGTGCAACACGGGCGACTACGGGGTGACCTTCATCAGCGATTACGTGATCGCGAACAGCTACCTACCACATACCCTGTGGCGTGTTACGAATTCGTTCGCGGAATCTTGTTGTTTGTTACAATTTTAACTGCGCAGTTCACAAAGTAATAGTACCAAATAGATAGGTATTCCGACTATTATGAGAACGAGCTCAGTTAAAGTATAAAGTGCTCTGGACACGATCAATCAAGAGAATTGAAGTGATTGTCAATCGCAACAATCTCTTGATAAACGATCAATCGGCATTGACTGAGCATCATTTAAGTACATAAACTAAGAGCGGGGCCGCACTGCGTTTATTCGCGCGGTTTATATTCCGCATTGTAATATGTTTTCGCATGTGCGTGCAGTTTCATACATTTCCATATGTCACAAAATTTTGCGAAAAAAATCGCGCGAATAAATTTCGCAGTGCGGGCCCGGCCTATGACAATGACAATCGCCAATGATCCGCCATTGATCCGATCGTCCGGGCCTCCACAACTAGCAGAAGACGCGGAATAGAATCTATACTTAATATTAATATAGGTACTTAATAAAGCGGAAGAGTTTGTTTGTTTGAACGCGCTAATCTCAGAAACTACTGAACCGATTTCAAAAATTCTTTCACCGTTGGATATGTACGTGATCCCTGAGTGCTACAGGCTATATATTATGTACCACGGGCGAAGCCGGGGCGGACCGCTAGTATAAAATATAAAACATTAATAGTACAAGACAGGTAGAAGGTTACATTAATAGTACAAGCGCCAACCCGCATCGGAACATTAGAAGGTATTAGCATACTTTGAGAAGACTAAAAAAACGTACGAAAGATGCACGTTCATGCTTTGAAACAATTCTCGTCATATTATCCTTATTTTTTGCACTTTAAAAATATTCACAATAATCTGTTTGATACACAATAACGGAGTACCTACTTACGTCAATGAGCCTAAAAACTCTATAATAAGAATTACATAAGTAGCTAAGTAAGTAGGTAAATGTTTTAATTTTTTTTTTAATGAAAAAATGAAGAACGCAAATGATTATATTATCTTATTTCAAAATAATAATATTCTGCAGTTGATTCATTCTGTTTATTATTTAATTAATCATATTTTATCGTCGACTCAGTTACCCACCTCCACTGAACCATAGTAAAAGCTTACTGCATCTGTAAATTCTGCTAACTAGAAGCTGATGAAAAAACAAACAGGAAGTAAAAACCCACAAAGCTTACCGGAGAAAGTATGACTCACGTGATGACGTCACACATTCACCTCAGTGACTCATTTTCAGGTGCTGAATCACAAGTACTTGGCACAGTCAGTGGTTTATTTAAATTTTAATACTTATTAGGTATAATAATTATTAAGGAAGTTACGTATTTAGTGCGCATTATAATATTATACCTATCTATCTCATAATAATTAATAAATAAGCTAAAATATTTTTGTAGTTTTTGTCTGTAGGTACCTACTTAGCATTTTTAGGTTTAACTCAGTCACTATTAATTACACACTAGACACAAAAAAAATATCATTTATTTAGTATACGGAGTCGCTCACTGATATCAACTAAAACTAAACTAAAACGATGCGATGTTGCAATAACTTTTATGATAAATTAATATATGCATTTGAAGTTCTTTTGATCTAAAAGTAAATATGTAATAGATATATAAAATAGTATAGATATATAATAAGTATAGATATATAAAAATAAATATGTAATAATAAGTAGGTAATTTAATCGTAATATTTACGTTGTATAAAAGTAATGACGTCAAAAAGAATCTGTAACGACAGATTTCCCCACAAGATCGTGACGTTCACATTTCGGACAATTTTAATTTTCGGAGAATTTTTTATTAGGATTGCTAATTAATTAATTCTTATTTTATTTGATGACTAATTTCATTATAATACTTTTACTATCGTTACCGAAATAATTCACATTCAGATTTTTTATATTGCACAAGTTACAATTATTATTTTACGAAAAATTAAACCGACTTCAATATACTAGGTACTTATATTTGAAGAGTTCCCTCGATTTCTTTAGGATCATCCCATCATCAGATCCTGACCTGATAATGGGACCACCTGGGAAGTATAACCTTTTCGAACTAAAGAATTTTCCAAATCGGTCCAGGCGTGTTTGAAGTATAGCGGGTGCTATACACAAAAAAAAATCCAACGAATTGAGTAAACGATTGAATAAAAGTTTTTATAAAACGTTTTCGGAAACTAGAGACCACCGTTTTCGCACATAGGTAATTAAAATTTCCCTAACCCTCCTTTTCAGCATCAATTTCAAGTGAACTTTTATGAATTCGTGCAACTCCCGGTAAGTGAAGCAACTAAAGAATAAAATTAATGATGACGTCAAACGAACGGGCATTAAGTTCCTATCACGTTTCAGTATTTTACGTAAGTTTTTCTTCTTGGAATATTTCCAACAACCTCCCCGTAACCTTGTTAGGTAAATATTTTTTTTTGGAACATTACAACAAGTTCCAGAATATTCTGAAATTGGACTAAAATAATTATACATACATGTAATATTATTATACATATGCCCATGCTTGATTGGACATCAATACTTTATACTAATACTAGTGACCCGTCCCAACTTTTCACGGGTAGTAATCATTACTCGCTACTATCCCACCATACATTGTATTGTTACATCTCAAAGGGATTAAGCAGCGCTTTCGATGAAAGCTCCTAGGCGGCTTGACTTTTTCCGACATTTTTAACAATTATAATATTATCGTCATATTTCAAGTAATATATAAAACCGTAACAAATACCGTACCGTACCGTTCCAATAGATACCGTACCATAAACAAACTGTTACGTACTTAACACTTAAACCTTTCTCATGAATCACTCTCTCTATGAAAATTAATTCAGCAGTTCTCGAGTTAAATAAGTGTTTGAACAAACCCGACTTTGTTATTAACCCCCGACGCAAAAACGACGGGGTGTTATAAAATTGACGTGTCTGTGTGTGTGTGTATGTGTGTGTGTGTGTGTGTGTGTGTGTGTGTGTGTGTGTGTGTGTGTGTGTGTCTGTGTGTGTCTGTTCCACAGTAGCGCTCAAACCGGTGAACCGATTTGAATGCGGTTTTTTTGTTTGAAAGGTGAGTTAGTCGGGAGTGTTGTTAGCAATGCTTGATGAAATTCGGTCCAATAAATGGCGCATCGCATTACATAATTTTTCACAACTTTCTCAATATGGTTGTCAAATGAAAGGGCTTGACTTAGACTTGACAATAATAATAATAAATTATATTGTGTAAGAAACAAACTGCTGACGTCAAACGAAAACGTGACCGCCGCGGTCCCGTGCCCGTCTACGTCACTACAAAGTTTTTCTTCCAGAGAAAATTTGTTACGGCTCGCTCGACTCACGTTTTCTTATTGTTGAGTCAGTATTGAGCAAGTTTTTCAAATCACTGGCTTCGTCGGCTCAGCGACACAAAGATGTTTGCCGTAACTTGAAGAGAAATTAACATAAAGCGCCACCTGCCACTTTGGTCGTGGATTGCTGATAGTGAAAAGAACACCTCTGGGGGCTATGCTCTTAGTCACTAACAGAAAATGGTTGCCAACGAATTAGTTCGATGTACATTGCTGTTTTAATGTGTGAAATGAAATCACTGTGTATATTTCACACAGTGAAGCAGCAATGTATAATGTATCATGTATGTATATCGAACTTATTCGGTGGCTATAATTTTCAGTTGGTAACTAAGTTAGAGAATAGCCTACCAGGTTGACTTTGTTGTGGACGTATTTTCAGATCTGCCTCGCTAGTCTAGCGATTTGCATGTTCGACTGGATCACGAGGTTCTGGGTTCGATTCCCGGGACGGGCCAAAATTGTCAGGTTGGCTTGCAAGTTTTTTCACGATACCTTGGGCATCCAGAACGCCTTAAGTGTATGCCTTAAGAACTAAGTATGCTCTTTTCACAGCGCAGTCCTCCCTGATCCTTTCCCTTTTAAACGGGAGGAGGGGAGAGGAAATCTCCCTGAGATACCCGACTTCTTGGGGAAGGAATTGGGTGGGGTTCTTACCCATTAAAACCCCCTCAGTGGCCAGTCTCGGCGCATATACCTATTCGGTGGCTCCGAGATCTCCTACGAATGCATTGGTACCTTCCGCGCTCCATGTCCAATGGGCTCTTCCTTGTGCTTTGAAGCCACTGAAGCACGGCGACTTGTGCCACAGCAAGCTGCTTTCTTCTTGGGGTCGTTTAAACGACCCTGCTGTCCCTTCTCCTAGAGCAATTATATGGATGGATCCGGTGTGGTGGTCTGCGCCAACCCGGCCTCCTCTTCATCCTTTCCCTATCCCATTGAAATTGGTCAAAACTCACGATGACATTCAATATTAACACATCCAATTATTAAAAACCGCTTAGCCGCAAAGGTCAACGACTATCGGTGACAAATCGACCAGTGTAATTACACGGCACTTAGGTAAACCAACTTGTCGATTATCTACCGGCTGCCTACCTGTTGACTCAGGTTATAAAACAACACTTGTGACGTCACTGTGTTTTCCAATGACGTCACCGAGTGATTCACTGCAACCCTTCTCGAGCTGTGAGCCATTTTCTTTGGCGAACGAAATTTTCCAATATAATATCTGAGTATTTTGTTTTTTCATCTATAAGTTAGCTCTTGAATGCGATCTCAGCTAGTAAGCAACTGTGGAACCGCAAGAAAACTGAAATTTTCCAATCGGCATACAAATGTGTTCAAATGTAGTCTGTGTCCACCACAGTTTTAGAACTTGTATAATTTATTGCGTAACCAGCTAGTTTTGTTCTTTCCCTAATTTCGTCGCTTCTGATTTTTAACCCCCGACGCATAAACGACGTGGTGTTATAAGTTTGACGTGACTGTGTGTGTGTGTGTGTGTGAGAGTGCGTGCGTGCGTGTGCGTGTGTGTGTCTCTGTTCCCCCGTAGCGCTCAAACGGGTGAAACGATTTGAATGCGTTTTTATTGTTTGAAAGGTGAATTAGTCGGGAGTGTTCTTAGCTATGTTTGATGAAAATCGATCCAAGATGGCCGCCGCTACAAAATGGCGGATTACATATTTATATATATAATTATATACCTCAATATGGGTATCAAACAAAAGGGCATGACTAGTCATGCCCTTTTGTTTGATACCCACTTTTGCATAGTGCTATTCTACTGACTAGAAGTAGAATAGCACTATGCAAATCCAAGATGGCCGCCGCCACAAAACGGGGAATGTCGGGGGTTTTTTAAATTTTAAATTTATACTTGTTGTTCTTTCTCTATTTTGTCGCTTCTGAAAGGCTTACATAATTTCTAATCTCGTATCGCGCCATACATTGAACCTTGTTGATCTTTATTCAGCGCGCGGCGCACTTTCGACGCATTGCGCATGCCAGCCGCGCACCGGTGAAATGCAACCCGGACACTTTCCGACCGGATGCGGACGGACGCGAAAAAACGCATGAAAACAGTGTATGTATACAGCGAGGTCGATAGACTTTGCTATTATGTTGGCTATGTAATTTTGTATGTGTTACGTGTAGAAGTGTATGTAAATTTGTTTTTACTATACACGTCCGTAAGTAGGTACTAATAATGGAAATGCGAAAGTCGATAGACAAAGTTCCGAAATGAAATTGCTCATGCCACACCTTACGACTAGAAGTAGGTGTGAAGCTAGGGATAAAATTAACGAGAAAAACACCAGCGGGATTAGCGCGCGGAAGGTCTCATGGGTATTTCGTCCGCGCAGACAGGCGTGTCCCTAAATAAATCTCGGAATAAACACATTACCACTCCTTTGCGTCGCGCAGTTGGGTAAACAGTCTAGTCGACTGCCTTCGAGATTCCTAATATAACAAAAAAAAAACCGTTTAACAATGTATGGTGGGATAGTAGCGGGTAATTAGGTACTACCCGTGCGAAGCCGGGGCAAGTTTCTGGTACTTACTAACTAACATCTAATATACACATAACTGACTGACTCAAGCTGCATAACACAGCATCGGGCGTCGACCCGCTGGTGCCGCTGACGTAATTCACGCAACCAGCCTTGAACCGCGCCGTTCCGTTCAATCGCCGACACTCTTTGTGTCGCTCGAGATATGTTGGATACTGAATCATTAGTTTATTTATTAACTGCCTCGTTGGTCATGTGGTAAGCATGTTCAACTGTGGATCACGAGGTCCTGGGTTCGATTCCCGGGTCGGGTCAAAACATATATAATGAGGTATTGGGTTTTTCTGTCATGAAATTCTCAGTGCCAGCCCGGAGTTAGAAATTGGCGGTGTTAGATACACCCCTTAGAGAGCACGTAAAGCCGTCGGTCCTGCGTCTGATTTCTCACCGGTCGTGTCGCATTGGTGTCCCATCGAACTACGAGAGTGAGGGAATAGAGAGTGCATCTGTATATGCGCACATACTTCCACTATAATATCTCCTGCGTAGATGGCTAGTCTCCGCCTCGGTTGAGATTGGCCGCCGTGGCCGAAAATCGATCGGAAGGACATTATTATTATTAGATTATTTATTTATTAACAGATTTTTTTTTGAATTACATGTACCTACCTATTGCGTAAAAAAAGTGCTAAGGTAGGTACGGGTTGTACAATCTAACTCAATTTAACTACACTACAGGCAATTACAACTTACAGCATGCTTATCAAGACCAATCTTACGTTTATATAAATCACTACATCATTAGATAATAATAATCATAAAACAGTCCCCTGCCGCGCCTGTCTGTCTGTCTAAACTAAAAAAAACCACTGAATGGATTTTCATGCGGTTTTTACCAATACACAGAGTGGAATCATGGGTAAGGTTTTTTTTTTTTAAATCTTGTCCCTCTTGCATGACAAGAGACTTTTTGTATCTTTTTGGTTTCTTTTCTTTTTGTTTCTTTTTCTTACGTTTATTAATGTTTCTTTCCCTTTATATCATGGGTAAGGTTTACGTGTAGGTAGGTAAGTATAATTTGTTAAGATTTTGTGTAAATTGGATGAAATATATGACGATAATTGTTGAAAATGTAGTAAAAACTCAAGCCGCCTGGGAGCTGTCATCGTTAAAACTAAAACTGAATTTTATATGGGTAAATATTAATGTCCTTCTGACCGATTTTCGGTCACGGCTGCCAGTTTTAACGGAGACAGAGAGACAACCATACGTTCCTTCACTCTCAAAGGCCGGCGGGATGCCAATGCGACGAGTTCAGGTGTAGGACCGCTGGCTTTCTTCAAACTCAATTTTGAATTAAATGGGTTTTGGATCAGATATTAATTTTGTCCGATATCGGATATATTATCACTCACGACAGTTTGAACGCTAATACATTTATTTAGACAAATAAACTAGCCAGTCGGTTACGTGCATTACAATATTTTTACGTAACACCCAACAGTGTAATGAACTCGCGAAGCCAAACATCGCCCTATCCGAGCGATTCCGCTAAACCGGTTTTTATCCGGTAGGAAGCGCGCCGCAATTAGCGAAGAAAGTACGGTTAGGTACACAAACAATGAGTGACGTAAGGTGAAAACGCGGGTTGCGTCACCCGGGCCTTGAACCTCAGTACCGGCAGGAGCCGCGCCCGCAACCGGCTGTGGACTGTATGTAGCAGTTACAAGCCAAGTATTAGCTGATAAAAATATTATATCAGGTTGATGTTATTGGCAAAAGGTAAGTAGGTAGGTATTTTAGTATCGTGTATGCGAAACGTTGCGATTAATGCATTGATAACAATAATTACTTGGATACAACTTAAGACATGCTAAAATAATTGGTTGTCTGTAAAGTCGGTTTACGTGATTACGTCTTATGAAAACAAAGAGAGATAGATGCATCACAAGCCGAACACTTAGACCGATCATGTCTTCTCTATTGCGTGTTCTGCGCTCTCGCTTGCACGCGGTATGTGACAATGAGTCATGCTTTATCGTGCGTGTAGCCGGCTTTCTTTGATTTATAAAACGTTATCTCGTCAAAAAAATTATAACCCTATAATTATTATAATATTCGCACATCTATTCACACATTCGTCTTTTGGGCAATAATTTCGCTTCGGACCATATCTCTCAAATAAATTCCAGTAGCTTCAACTTGAAGTCTGTTGACTAGCCTCACTGTCAGTGTCTACGTTTCAGAACCGTAGATCATTATTGGTAGAACAAAATGCAGCGGTCGAAGACTTTTATTTTCAGACATTGTGATAAGCGACAATGACGAGCGACCAAACGACTCCGACTGCCAAACCTATAGCTCTATTCTCCCATCATTTAATGAGAGTGCACATTGCGCACTATAATGTCGCCTGCGTAGTAAGCAAATCCTCCCCTTCCTTGAGATTGGCCGCCATGGCCGAAATTTGGTAGAGCTCCGCTCTCCGATCTCCTTCTCGACACTATGATAGCCATAATTAGTTTACATCTAGATACCCTCGTGGTAGATTTTGACGGAGACAGCCAACACGGTCCGCTAATCAAGTGTCGTTTCGATAGAGCAGTCTCGATGTCTGATAACGATATCAGCAGTCGGTGCGCATTGACATTCGCGACATGGGGTGCGACGACCCCACTTTCACTCGTCTGAACCCGCTAGCATCAACGGGAAGCTACGTGTGTGACGCAATGCCGCGTTGCGTAACGCGTACTTGATCTATACTAACCAGCTAATGCTGACTGCATTAGCCGGTTAGTAAAGATCGACCAGAATCTCATGAAAAATAGGGAAATTAAATTTTGTAGTAAGCAACACAAGGTTAACTCGGCTGCCCTAGTGATAAACAAAGTAATTACATTCAGAATACCTTACCTGGGATCGTTTCACGAAACGAAAAATCAAGCAACTGCATTTTAAATACAAAAACAAAGTAATCAACATCCAATTAGTTTGTTTTTGTGTTGTGCTTGTTGTTTACTTGGTTTTTGCATTTATATTCCGGGTTAGTGAGTGCAGTTACTTTGTTTGGGCAATTTAAATTTCAGTAAACGGTTCAAGTTATTTGAAATATTAAACTGTGGTAAAAAACTACTCGACATACAACTTTTGTTAATGCAAAAAGTCAATTTCACAAAAAATGTCAGTTACTTTGTTTATCGCTAGGGCAGCCGTAGTGTTGCTAACCTTTTAATTTCATTTCCCTATTTTTCATGAGATTCTGGTCAATCTATACATGAGTGTTGGAACTTCGTTGTCGTTTAAACCGATAAACGTCCTCTGCTGGGCATAGAGAGACTCCCTCGAGATAACAGATTTATTAATAACGGATATAATAAATCCTCACATAGTGGGGTTCCCCCAACGTTGCGTTTTGCGATGTGCCTCGATTCCACTCCATTGCCACTTAATCTACTTCGAAATTCATTGAGCTACGAATATTGCAGTCTTCCAACTCATACTCTGATTCTTCTGCTGATTCCCTTATCTCTGATTGTATCACCTGTAGAGGAAAATGTTCCTCTATCACCTGTAACTGCAGCTTCTTTACCATATCCATAGACTAAGGAGACGCTGGTTAAAAATCGAGAATATGCTACGATTAAGATTTCTGGAGCCAGAGCCTTTGCAAGTTGCCAACGGACATGAAATATCAAGATATTTGCCCTTCCATATTAATTGACAGACCTAACACGTCAATACATCACATTTCATCATCATCATCGTCATTATAAACCCACTACCCACTACAGGACCCGGACCTCTCAGAATGAGAAGGGTTTCGGTCTTAGTCCACCACGCTGGCCAAGTGCGGATTGTAGACTTCACACGCCTTTGAGAACATTATGGAGACCTCTCAGGCGTGCAGGTTTCCTCACGATGTTAATTGCTTAAAAACGCACATTTAACACCGAAAAATTGAGGTGCGTGACGGGGACCGAACTCGGTCCCCGGTCTTGGTTCCCATCATATTTACATTAACCTACAAGCAGGGACGTAGCTACCGCCGTATATGCCGTATCAATTATACGGGGCCCCCAAGCCACGGGGGCCCCCGACGTGCGTAAGCAAAAATTAACCAAGTCCCAAATTTTTGTTTATTTCAGAAATGACAAAAGTCAAAAAATGTTGTTCAAAAAGTTGCCCATAGAGGCAAAAATCTTTAGAAAAACTAAAGTCATCATCAGCTATAAATGATTTAATAAATCAGTTTGCCGTAAAAAAGTTACACATTTAATTTGAATTGTTTGTAAACATTTTAGAAAAAGTGTCAGATAAATAGTTATGATGAATAAATATTGCTTTTAATTTTATGCAAACACTTTTTTTCTTTTGTGAGAAATCTTTACACTTCATAAGGGCCCCCAAACAAATTTTTATACGGGGCTCCGCCAAGGTACCCTACGCCACTGCCTACAAGTATAAATTAATAATGTAAAAACCCCCGACATTCGCCATTTTGTGGCGGGGGCCAACTTGGACCGATTTTCATCAAACATAGGTAAGAACACTCCCGAGTAATTTACCTTTCAAACAAAAAAAAACTGCATTCAAATTCACCCGTTTGAGCGCTACGGGGGAACAGACAGACACACACACACACAGAGAGAGAGACACGTCAAACTTATAATATCCCGTCGTTTTTGCGTCGGGAGTCAACACATCACACTACGTTCTCGGTTTTGGAGAAATTAGTTATTAGTGCAACAGCTAGGTACGTCCCAGTTCTGCAAACGACGCAAACCTGCTGAACGGCATAAACCTCTGCAAACCTCCGGTGTTACTAAGGTGTTACGCCGCTACGCCACCCGTGCTGTTTGTAGCACGTGCTTCGCATTGACATTCGCTTGGCGGGCGCGGGCGCAGACGGCCACTCACCCGCACTTTCACTCTTCCGGCCGCACCCCGCTGGCGCCCCTCACCCCTCATCCTTCCCCCTTCACCCCTCTCCCCTTCACTCCCACACCCGCCCCGCAGCCGGCGAACGGGAAGCGTTGACGTCGTAACTGTACTACCGTTTTGTTAACAGGTTATGCAACGAATTGTTTATAGTACAACTGTGTGTGTATGTTGTGTGTTGACATAATTAGTTATTAAAGAACCTCTCTCTAGTAAGTACTAGTTTTTAGCCGCGGCCCGGAGATGGTAGGTATATTATTGCGCGTTTGACATAAGACTGCAGCTGTTGTTTGTTTGTCTGTGCGTCTTTAAGTTACCGTTTTCCTGAAAAACTAGGCTGCGGATTTTAATGCGGTTTTGTGCACGATATACCTACCTATGTGTAAATCACTTTTAAGCGGGTTCTTATAGATTTGCTATTAGGCTATGGGTCATGAATTACCATCGACGTGAATTACCTACCTTTACTTTACATAGATGTCACCTCTTTTTGATTGATTTTTTTATTTTATTTGTATGTCCAGAGTGCTTAGTCTAAGATCGGAGCACTCGAAAACGAACTCGAAAACTATTGTATTGTATTGTATTGTGTAAAATGATACACAGAAACGTCAAATTAAGATATTATGGTGGGTTAATTACCAACTAAGAAAAGTATCAGACTATTTGAAGTTAAGAACGTACGAGAGTGGGAGCGTTACAAAGCTGCAAAAAAAAACGTTATCTAGAACTTATCGAATCTCGAGGGTGGTTGATTTTTTTTCTATTTTGAAGGAAATGATGCAAAAATAACAATAATTTTTTTCAAAGAAAAATGAACCGAATTCAAACAATTCGAACTAAAAAGTTTAAAATAATTTTTTATTCATTTAGATTGAAGATTAAACTACCTAACTCAAATGATATATAATTTTTTGCAGTCGGCGCCAAATGACTTCAAATTTACCTTCAAGTCGAAAACTGTGCCCCCCGCGTCCCGCATTCAAAAGTGGATACTCTGATTTTATTTACACGAATTGAATGTGGTTTGGCGCCGATAAAATAAAGGCCGATAAAATAAAGACCTTGATTAAAAAAAAGTAGTTTACAATTTAGATGCGACTAGTTTCACACCCTTGCGGTTTGGCTTTGTATAGAATGGAAATACGCGTAACTGTGCACAAACTCCAAGGAATCACTCTATAGTTATGCAGCTGTTATTGACCTCGGTCCAAAAGTTTTTGCAAAAAGTCAATGTTACGTAGGCGTAGCAGAGTGAAGTCTTTGGACAGAATAGCTATATCAGACTTCAGCAACAGGTCTGGCAATCTCATAGAACATGTTAGTGACATATGTGTACATATAATATATTCTAAGAGCCCGTGAACCCCAGACTTACGTTATTTTATAAAAGCTGAAAGTTTGTCAGCGTATGGTCCCAACACAGGTAAGAACGATGGACCATTATGGAGTTTGGGTTATAGTGGCTTTGGAAGGTAAACGGTACTAATGTTCATGAAATTATAATTTTACTTACGTTAGAGTATAAAAGCTGATTTTTATATATAATACTTGGGTAATAAGTAGACGATGTTTCCTCACTTTTGATAGTTCCAACCCCTTGCCAGACAAGCATGTACATAGGTATTAGTTACTACATAACAGATGCAACAGTGACTTTTCTTCGGGCAGTTTCCATTTACCTCGTTTTGGCGCTACTGTAGATTTGCGGCTAGGGCTTACCAGAGTCGATGATTCGTTATCGAAACTTTAGTGATGTACTCGTTTTATCGATAACCAAATAACAGGGTTTTCTTGATTGAGAAAATCATTTTTTTATTTTGACGCCATTATTGATCTTTGCTTGTGATTAAACACCGGTTTAAAAAAAAAAACTTCAAAAATATCATTTATCTAAAATATCATTAATCTACGCCTCGCACGCAGCGGTGAAGATGCAGCGAGCACTGGATACACTTCCCTCTTGGCTGAAGTACTGGAGACTGAAGGTCAACGTGGCGAAGACTCAGGCGATGCACGTAGGGCGGTCCGCCCTGCCGCCTCCAGTGTCGCTCTTGGGAGAGACCGTCGCATGGTCTCCGAAGGCTAAATACCTGGGGGTGACCATCGACAGGAGCCTCTCGATGCGACACCACGTCAAGAACGCAGTCGCGCAGTCGCGCGCCGTTCGAAGCCTCCTGCGCCCTGTCCTGGCATCCCACCTGCCTCTCCATCCCACCTGCCTCTCCATACGAAGCTGTGCGTCTACAAGGCGTACGTCCATACGCGACTCACATACGCGGCCCCAGCGTGGTACGCGCTGGTCAGCGAGTCGGGTCGCAAATCGCTGCAGGCCCAGCAGTCGCTTACACTACGCACCATCACCGGAGCCCCACGCTTCGTACGAAACCTGGTCATCTCCAGAGACCTGCGCATGCAGAGCTTAGACGACTTCGTTCGCCGCCTGAGCACCTCGCTGTTCGCACGCGCCGATGGAGCGCGAGCCCAGCACCTGCGTGGCATCGCGACATACCATCGGAGGCCGCAGACGTCAGAGGTCTGCCACGTGACCTCATCTCCTCGGACATGACTGCTTCCTTGCCGCTTGCTGATGGGCGCTCGCCGGAACTCTCCCGGTGAGCTCGACCTTGCTGAGCGGCGGGCGTAAGCCCCACACGGACATACCCACTCTGCCGCAGCTTGCTGATCGCCCGCGATCTCACGCGGGCTTGATCGCTCCGCGACAGTTTTAACCGGACATGACATCAAGGACAATTCCAACCCAGCGCCCCGCCTGTAGTTGCAGGCGGCGTTGATACTTCCGGAAAGGGCCAACGCCCTGAGCGGATATCCCAGGGCCCGTCAGGGTGTGCGCCAAAGACCATGGATCGATTTATTTGCATAAGTCATTCTAATCACTAATCTCCTCTTACGATTTACAATGTTTGTCTGGCAAGGGGTTGGAACTATCAAAAGTGTCTGGCTAATGAGGAAACATCGTCTACTTATTACCCAAGTATTATACATAAAAATCAGCTTTTATACTATAATGTAAGTAAAATTATAATTTCATGAACATTAGTACCGTTTACCTTCCAAAGCCACTATAACCCAAACTCCATAATGGTCCATCGTTCTTACCTCTGTTTGGACCATACGCTGACAAACTTTCAGCTTTTATAAAATAACGTACTTAGGTCTGGGGTTCACGGGCTCTTGCTCTAATACGTTGATAACTTCGTATCTAAGAAAGATAACTCGATGTGTTATACACTAAAACCTTCCTGAAAGTATGTAGATTATGATAGTGAATACATCATCAAAATCGGTTCATTAGTTGCGGAGATAATCGCGAACATACTTACATACATACATACATACATACATACTTACATACATACATACGGGTCGAATACAGAACCTCCTTTTTTTGAAGTCGGTTAAAAAAATATAATGAGCCGATTTCCACAAGACGAAGTTATCAAAATCGTCTATTGAAGATGAGAGCGTGCAGCTTTCCCCACCTCTGAAATGGAAAACCTTATATATAACGTTTTATTCTTCCAATCAACTAATCTACAAAATGTCCCGAAATAGGTCCCGACGACGCTCGAGTAAATCCACATTTAGCATCCTCGGCTCCCCTACCATAAACTTATACTTACTTGTGACTTGAAACTATTATAAAACCGGTTCCAGGGAAACAGCGTTTGGCAAAGTTGGAAACAGTCCATTAACTATGACACAATATCGTAAAGAGGTAACGCGGTCGTCGTAACTCGGACGCTGAAAATAAATCTCTATCCAATCCATTGCGGCGATTTCGTAAACTGCATGAATCTATTACCGGAATAATAATAATTATTAATTATTCCGCGATGATTATTGAAGCTGTGATAGCCTAGTGGTTAGGACGACCGACTTCTAATCGGAGGTCGTGAGTTCGATCCCGGGGCACACGCACCTCTAACTTTTCGGAGTTATATGCGTTTTAAGTATTTAAATATCACTTGCTTTAACGGTGAAGGAAAACATCGTGAGGAAACCTGCATGCCTGAGAGTTCTCCATAACGTTCTCAAAGGTGTGTGAAGTCTGCCAATCCGCTTGGCCAGCGTGGTAGACTATGGCCAAAACCCTTCTCACTCTGAGAGGAGACCCGTGCTCTGTAGTGAGCCGGTAATGGGTTGATCATGATGATGATGATGATGATTATTGCTCGGAGCTTCAAGAAAATTATTGTAAGTGTATCGCGAGTTTTTTCATAAATGGTAGACTTGTTTGCTATTCGCGACCTACTTATTAAAACCAAAAGATGTGCGTAACAGTCACACTGCACATTTTCGTTATAATTATGTTAAAAGAGAGGCATCTTGTGCCTAGCAGTGGAATGATAAAGGGCTGTAGGTGATGGTGCATGGAATAGAGTTAAGTTAAGCGATCATTCATGGGTTTCACTTTCACACACATTTATTTTCCTTGCACTTACACTAACAATATTTATATTTATATGATCCAATGTTACTAACCCAAGTTCGCAATAAAACAAAATAAATTGAATTGAATTTAATTGCATTTCTCTTCTAAGTTATTGATTGATGTGTGGTAGAGGTACTATATCTCCCTGTCTAGATTTGACTTCGGTAAGTATAAAGTAAGGTCATTGACAAATCTAACGGAAAAGCCGAATTCGGCGCGCTGAATTTTTCTTCGGCATTTCATCCGCCTACCCAGTCGCGTTTTATAATAAGTACTTATTTCAATAATGCAAATTAAAATGCAGCGCAATCCGGCTCAGGGAAATCTGTTGGCGTTTTCCCGGTAACTTTTTCCCTGGCCTAAGGACTTAAAATAGGCAAAATAACTAAAATAAAAAAATAATAATAAAGCAACATTTTTTTAATAGATAATAAGTAAGTACTTTTATGTTTTGAATTATCAATGGATTAATATATAGAATTGATGTAATTTATGTGCTACGTCCAATAGTCCCAAAAATGTTGTATTCTCTCCTTAGTCCCACCTACCAAATGAGTAACTTTTAAGTTACGGTGAATTAATAGTACAAAACAATAACATTAATTTGGTATTTTGAAAATAAACAGAGCTGTCAATCGTTAATCAAATTATCGTCTGAATCTAATCTAATGAGCAAAAAATGAGACAGTTTTTGAGGTTACCTCTATGCTCGGAGCTTCTACGAGTAGATTTTAATTAATAGCTGATGTGACCGCGAAAGTTGTCAGTGGACGATAGGGTCACCACCCCAGGGCTATTATTCAAAGGTTTTACTTGAAATGATTTTTATGAGTCCCAGAGACCTTACCCAGAGTCATGTGTCATCATACGTCAAAGTGTAACGACCGCAATCACCTCTGAATGGCTGACCATCTCTCATTATTGGCTTAAATGCACTGTTGCAGCAGGAATACCTACTATAAATTCAGCCAATCACAAGAATCGTGTATGTAGCAATGTGATGATCGCAACTTTCGTTCTAAGGTCACATCTCCGGTAGTATGGGCACACCCCCGACACTTCGTACATGTGAACCTACTAGTGAAGAGGACAACGTTATTCATAAATCGAACGGGACAAGGACGACGCAATACGTGATACTACTAGGTGCACTTCCACGTTGCAAATATCAAGATATCAATAATAATCTGCTCCATCAAGCCTTCATAACTAATGATTAAACGAAATTGACTGATGCAGAACCAATCTTCTAATGGACCCCGTAGACCTCAGACCTGACGTCTGCTCTACACAATGGGCCATCGTGATAGGCCACTATGATAGGCCATTGTGTAGAGGGCGTAGTGGCGTCTGATGCCTTATGCCTTGTGCCATGGTCTTGGGATAGCGTCAGTGTAGGTTTTCGGCCGCATATCAAAGGATAGTGAGCCAGTGTTGGCGGTACGCGTCTACACTTGGCCCACAACACAGTACCTATAATATGTTCGAACGTGATTGAGAACTGAGTGCTTAGTCTCAGTTTGAAGCGCTCTAAAACTAAAAGTATACTATAAGTATACTATTGATTGAATCACAAATGACTTCAGAGCAAAATGAACCCAAAAATTTTTAATTTAGGTCCATTTTACTCTGAAGTCATTGTGATTCGATCAATAGTATACTTATAGTATACTATAAAGTTTTGGAGCGCTCCAAATTGAAGCACTCTGAAATTACGAAACTTCTAAAAAAACACACTTAATCCCGTATAAAAAAAGTAGAGTCGTCAACCCTAGTTGCATAGGAGTCGGCTAAATAGAAACGTGTGCTAACAAAGCGGTGCACTGTGTCTGTACCGTTATGCGTCTGTCGATTCGAGGTCGCTTTCCCATTTCACCGACGCATCGCGGTCACCTCGATTTTATACACCCCAGGGTTGCCACAAACCAACAAGTGCTGCTAAATTGCAAACAATTCTTGTGAGTTAATCTTAGATGGTGGACATATAAATTATATCTGCATAGTCACTACAAAAAATTTAAACACGAGTAAATATTAAGCCCTCATATAATTTGATTGATTTCCAGTAATAATTTAGTATTCAGTTAAACTTGTTTAAATGTATTTTCAATAAGACAGACAGCGTTCCTTGCTTGTTTTAGTTTCGTTTAAGAGAAACGACTCCACAATATATTGTTAAGTATTTTCTAACTCTAACACTTCAATTTCCAACTCTAACACTTTAGGGTAGGTATACGCCAAAAAACTTCTGAGGTGGCTGGATTTTCGCCGAATAAACCGATAAATTTTCATCATAATTAGGTCAAATGACACCGAAACTTTATAAATAGTACATTGACATTTACTCTTAGGATCCGTCTATCCATTGGTGAAAACTGAATGAAAAATTTAGTAGTTTCAGAGATTAGCACGTAGCGGCGGCAAGCGGCTGGATAAGGCAGCCTAGAAATATGTGCGATAGCGCTCATTAGAACAGGACTTTTTTCAGATGAGTCTACAAGCTGACATGATTATCGGCTTAACTCCACAAGCAATAGACTATATGAATTACCCTATCTTATTATTATCGTTTATTATTGTTAACAATTTTCCAGTTTGTGACAACCCTACTAGTTGTTTGTTATAATGGCGATTTAAAAGGGCTTGTCCGAGTTGAAACATAAGCATGACAGCATTCGTTGATGAAATAATATAATTAAAGTTTTGTTTTGTTGCATTGTTTTGATAAAATAATTCTACTTTGACTTTGAAGTACTCATTCAACTATTTAAATACGCTTTTTAGTAAGTCATTATAATCCAGTCAATTTAGACGTCCAAGGTTACAATAATTCACACCGGCTGAAAATTGGTAGGATTGTTTGAAATACTATTTATAAATTAAATGAAAAAGTCCTCATCGATCCGACACCTGGAAAAAAAAATACTCGGGGTCAAAGTTTTCACGGGAAGTTTTCAGCAATACGGTAAGTCTTATCATAAAATTAATTTAATTACAAAACTGTAGATCAGATGATGATCTATAAAAAATGTTTGAATACTTTTTTCCTAAGAGCCACCGTTTTTGAGATATAACGATTCAAAAAGATAAGTTTCGAAATAAAAATGAGGGCTAGGTAATAGGTTTCTTTTTACCCGAAATTCTGATATTTATAATATTTTATATTATGTGTAAGTGTGTACACACAGCTTACACAATACTTACACATAACTTACACATGTAAGTCTTACACATAACTTACACAATATATAAGTTACATCGACACGAGAATCGAACCAGGGACCTCGTGATCTACAGTTCAATATGCTAACCACTAGTGACTAGATCAATGAGACAATTGTACCTATTCTGCTGTTATATCGACAACTCGCAACGATTGCGGGTCTCCGTCACAGCACAAAAACACGAAGAAAGTGCGCCGGAGGAAAAGTGGTGAAAATTATGGAATACTTCCCGCGGCGCCTCTCACGATTTAGCGTTGAGGTATGGAAACATACTACTAAATTCTTTTGCTTATTAAATACTAGCGACCCACCCCGGCTTCGCACGGGTAGTAATTACCCGCTACTATCCCACCATACATTGTTTTGTTATATCTCAAAGGCAGCGATTTCGATGAAAGCTCCCAGGCTTGAATTTTTTCGACATTTTCAATGAATTCGTACATATTTATATAGGAAAAATAATCGTCATATTTCAAAGAATTTACACAAAACCTTAACAAATTATAATTACACCTAAACCTTTCTCATGAATCACTCTGTCCACTTGTGAAAACCGCATGAAAATACGTTCAGTTCATTTTTAGTTTATCGCTAACAGGCAGAGAGACAGACAGATGGACAGACGCAGTAGGGGACTTTGTTTTATAATATTATGCAGTGATTGTTTGTTAAGAGCAAGACGGAACCCTATTAATTTTACTCCGTCTGTGTGTCTGCCTGCGTCTGCCTGCCTGACCGATGACTGCTTGCCTGTCTCCCTTGTTGCCTACTTTACATTTTCTTAGTAGGTATTTCTTTTATTCGTAAAAGTATTTTGATTTTTGATAACAGTCGTCGTTATCGTCATCAACTGTTAGAAGTCCACTGCTGGACATAGGTATCTTGTAGAGACTTCCACACATCACGGTCCTGCGCCGTTTGTATCCAGCGGCTCTCTGCAATTCGCCTCGATTCATCGGTCGGGGGTCCACACCAACGCTGCGTTTTCCGGTGCGGGGTATCATTCGAACACCTTGGCCCTTGGGATCCCAACAAGGTCTGTTTATCGAGCTATGTGCCCTGCTAATTACCACTTCAGTTTCGGGACTCGATGAGCTATGTCGGTAACTCCTCATTCCTGATTCAATCCCGCAGAAATAATCCGAGTGGTATTTTATTGGTACAGTGGTATTTTATTGTTTAAGATGAACGTAATAACTAAGTATTTTAGTCTTAGACAAAAATATATATTATTAACAAATTGGGTATTGGGTAGGTAATTTATAGACATCCAATGAATGTGGCTATACCCTACAACAATTAATATACATAATGCAAATTGTTTACTGCATGGCAACATCTTTACCAAACAGTATGTTATGACGTTTTTAAAAGTAATTTTCCTACCTACTCGTACGGTTTGCCTATTTTTAACCACCGACGACGCAAAAACGACGGGGTGTTATAAGTTTGACGTGTCTCTGTGTGTGTGTCTGTCTGTTCCACCGTAGTGTTCAAACGGGTGAACTGATTGGAATACGGCTTTTTTTGTTTGTTGAAAATCGGTCCAAGATGGCCGCCGCCACAAAATAGCGGATTAAGTACATATTTTTTAACTCCCTCAATATGGGTATCAAATGGATGACTAGTAGAATAGCACTATTTAAATCCAAGATGGCCGCCATCACAAAATGGCGAATATAAAGGGTTTTTAAATTTTTAATTTATACTTGTTAAATAAACATAGATATATAACAAAATCACGTTTTTTCTATCCGATTATGTAATAAGTATAGCGGTATACTTATCATGATTAGCTTAGCACTTTATTCGTCGAAACACTAATAGTAATAAATTAGTAAACAAATTAATAATAATTTAGAGCCTTCATACTTAGCTCAACAGGTTTGCAGATTGTAATCCAAAAGATCGACGGTTCAAATCTAACTAAATTGTCAAAATTAAAATTCAAATAAAGTTTACTCAAAATTGGTACACTGCACACTTTTTGAACGTTTATGAACAGGTAATGGTGATAATAACTTTCAAAAACTTAAAACTAAAACTACGAGGGTTCCAAACGCGCCCTGGTTGGACCGTTGCACCGTTGTACCGTTGCTACGTCTGACGTGCTATCCACTCTCGACGTATTAGGTACCTAACCTATGCGCTATATAACTAACTAGCTTTTGCCCGCGGCTTCGCCCGCGTTAATTTCGGTTTTTCACAAATCCCCCCGCCGCGCGGCGTCGTACCGCGGTAGTTTCCGTGCAGCGTGAGCGTCGGCCGTTGCGCGCAGCGAAAATACCTATCAGGGCGTTTTTTAACATAGCAACTCCTTTTTTGAAAGGTTAAAAAAGTAGCCTATGTTACTCCTTGGTTAATCCTCTACTTGTCTGTGAAAGTCCCGTCAAAATCGGTTCAGCCGTTCCGAAGATTAGCCCGTTCAAACAGACAGACAGACAAAAATTTTAAAAACGTGTGATTCGGTTATGGTATCGTTCAAATAACCATATGAGCTTAATATGTGGTAGTTATTTCGAAATTACAGACAGACACTTCAATTTTATTTATTAGTATAGATTTGGAAAGGGGAAAGGGGAATATTAGCCACAGTAGTTTAACACGCCTACTAAACGTTATCCAAACGAGTTAACAGCAAGCATCTCAATCAAAGAAAGTGTCACACCACGTAACGCCGGTAACTGCGTGACCCCATTGCGGGCACCTTTCTCCGGACTTTCACCGATTCCGTGACCCACTTGCTTTGTTACGAGCGCTTATGTCGACCGTGAATTTGCCAAACACATGCCACACATTATTATAATATCCTATATAAACATTACGCCTTATTTTGACGACCTCTCTGGCACAGTGGTGAGCGCTGTGGTCTTATATGAGGTCCCGGACTCGATTCCTGGCAGGGGCAATTTGGGATTTTGTAATTTCTAAATTGCCTCTGGTCTGGTCTGGTGGGAGACTTTAGCCGTTGCTGGTTACCACCCTACCGGCAAAGCCGTGCCGCCAAGCGATCTAGCGTTCCGGTACGATGCCGTGTAGAAACCGATCAGGGGTATGCATACCTTTTTCAAGTTAAGTAGCCCGCTTCCATCTTAGACTGCATCATCACTTACCATCAGGTGAGATTGCAGTCAAGGCCTAACTTGTAGTTGAAAAAAAAAATACGCTCAACACCATCGACGCTGTTGACTTTTTTAAACGACTTCAAAAAAAGGAAAAACTCAAGTAGCATTTTTAGCCCAACTTAAGACGAAAACAAGTGTAAATTAAAAATTTAAAAAACCCCCGACATTCGTCATTTTGTGGCCGCGGCCATCTTGGATTTGCATAGTGCTATTCAATAGTCATAGTCGAGCCCTTTCATTTGATACCCATATTAAAGGAGTTGTGAAAAAATATGTAATCCACCATTTTGTAGCGGTGGCCATCTTGGATCTTGGACACGTCAAACTTATAACACCCCGTCGTTTTTGCGTCGGGGGTTAAAAATAAGCTAGTCACGAGACCAACAGGACTGTTTCTGTCTAAAATCTAAATGCATTTATTTTGTGTGCAAATTGCTGAAATCGCTAAACGTCATCAGTAGTCGGTAGTTAGTACTTAAACTAACTAAGATTTGTTTTATCTCAACACGTTGCGGGTATTCCGCCCTAGTTAGCTGATTGGACTTTCACCGATTGCGTGGCCCACTTGCATTGTTACGAGCGCTTATGTCGGCCGTGAATTGGACAAACGAATGCCGGAGACAGGAATTAAAACAAGAGATAAAGTTCGTTAGCTAAAACCCATCCATGATCAACTCATTACCGGCTCACTACAGAGCACGGGTCTCCTCTCAGAGTGAGAAGGGTTTTGGCCATAGTATACCACGCTGGCCAAGCGGATTCGCAGACTTCACACACCTTTGAGAACGTTATGGAGAACTCTCAGGTATGCAGGTTTCCTCACGATGTATTCCTTCACCGTTAAAGCAAGTGATATTTAAATACTTAAAACGCACATAACTCCGAAAAGTCAGAGGTGCGTGCCCCGGGATCGAACCCACGACCTCCGATTAGAAGTCGGTCGTCCTAACCACTAGGCTATCACAGCTTAAACCCGACTACTCTTAATGATATAGTAAAACTAGTGGATCCGGCAGACGTCGTCCTGTCCGGTGACATACCACCTACCGAGACCCGGTAGGCTATTTGTACCTACCATCAAACCGTCCAGGATTGAAATATAGACACAAAATTTCATCCAAATCGGTCCAGCCGGTTAGGAGGAGTTAGGTAACAGGTAAAGGTAACAGGTAGATTATATAGGTACGGGTGAGAGATAGTTTACCGTATCGACGGGATGTTTGACAGCTACGAAACCCGTGAACATTTTGTATGGAAAATGTTTTTTTTTTTTGTCGTCAATTTTCCTATGTTTTTATAAGTTATTCTGCTATTCGGGATGGAGACAAATACAACAAATCAATAACCATGAAAATAGCTCCAGCCGTTCTCGATTTATAAGTGTTCGAACTAACACGACTTTGTTTTATATATATAAGATTGATTTTTTATCACTTGGTATATTTAAATATTGTACTATATTTATATTTATGAACTTATAATTTTTTCCTCTTTCATTTGACATCCCACTAGGTACAGTAGTCACTTAGGTAGGTACTTTTTACACGTTTTTAGGGTCCCGTTTTTAGGTACGGAACCCTAAAAACTACGTGTAAAAAGTACTTACCTAATTAAAAAATTATAACACCACGGTGCAAAACATACGTGCGTCAATGTTTGTCTCGAATCCAGGGCAGAGAAATTTCCAAAAAAAAATGTAGATACAACATTCTAATGTCATTTTACTTTGCGCGTCTAACAGCGAACTCAGTCATTGACCGGTTGCGAGTTTGATGTCGATCGTCGCAAAATGTTTACATTTCGGCGGAATGTCAACGACTCCGCGCAATGGCGTTATGACGAGATTACACAAGTATAAATTAAAAATTTAAAAAACCCCCGACATTCGCCACTTTGTGGCCAGGCCTTTCACTTGATACCTAGGTATATTGAAGGAGTTGTGAAAAAATATGTAATCCGCCATTTCGTGGCGGCGGACATCTTGGACCGATTTTTAACAAACATAGCTAAGAACACTCCCGACTAATATGCAAATTACGCAATTACGAATTATATTATCTACTCTTTCATATTTTTTAATCCATATTATAATATTATAAGTATTAATACTTGAGTGAGTTTTTGCGTAAAAGATGAGTTTTATTACAATAATTATTATACAAAGTTCTTGTGATTTTGCAATACATATTTTGAGACAATTGAGCTACCTTCCTACCTTAACAAGTATAAATTAAAAATTTAAAACCCCGACATTCGCCATTTTGTAGCGGCGGCCATCTTGGACCAATTTTCATCAAACATAGCTAACAACACTCTCGACTAATTCACCTTTCAAACAAAAAAAACACATTTTTAATGGGTTCACTCGTTTGAGCGCTACGGTGGAACAGACAGACACACACACACACACAGACACGTCAAACTTATAACACCCCGTCGTTTTTGCATCAGGGGTTAAAAATACACAATGATCGGTTTCGAGTATCGAAACACAATGCCTTCAGAGACAACGATCTAAAACAGGCTTGTTTTAAGGTTTGAGTTCCTTCATATATTTACAGCTAGCGCTCCCAGCGGAAAAATTGCCAATTTTCAATTTGAAAATGAAAATTAGAAGTACTGAATGTCCTTAGTCAGAAAGTACTGAGTCCATTTTACTTTGATATTGTAGGTTTTCCATATTCGTAATTTAGTAGCGTTGTCGAGGTATACAAACTCAGTATAACCCTCTGTTGTCTTTAACGACACCTGTGAACTTTACCAAGCACGTGGCAGGTTCATCTTCGGTTGTCTTTTGTACTGAAGGCGCCACAGCAAAGATAGGTTTTTCACGCGTATTTCGATATGTAATTATTTATTTATATAAGTGGGATTCCTTATACCTTCGAAGCAAGTAAGCTGGATGGGTTTTAAGAGCGTTGATGCGTTCTGCGCCGTTTTAGCTCATTTTTAAGCTATTTTGACCCTTCATATGTTGTTCATCTATGCATTTACTTGAAAACTTATTTATACTACATTGTAGACAATTTTGTGTTCTAGGGAATTGGAAGACAACATTTTGCAATTTATTGATAGTTTTTGTCTTATTGCCAAAATACCAAAAGCCTATTTTTGAATTTTGGGAATCGTGGAATCTTTGACGTTCACTACGTCAAAAGTTACTTGTTCAATTCACACACAAAGATATATTTATGAAAGGAAATGCCCTGAACTAAAGACATGGAAGAAAACATTTTTCAATTTGGCGTTTTTTACATCATAAAAATCCAAGCAAAGGAATTTTAATTTCAGTAAATTATAGACATATAAAACCGTCATTTTAGTAGATTAATTTTCGCTATTTATAAGTAAAATTAAGTACATATAAAAGTAAAACATATTAGCAATAATATAAGTTAAAAAAAATCTAACATTAATTACTATTTGTTTCCAAAATATAACTTAGAAACATACACCAAAACGCAGAAAGAGGCAGTAGGAAATTGAACTAGCAAACTAGTATGAGCCGAGGCCTCTCCGCGAACGGACGTAACGCTTTTTGTCTCGGCAATTCTTATTGGATTACATGGAATATACGTAAAATTGTAGTGCGACTGTCACTATTCAATACTAGATATTTTTAATGCTCGCTATTTTTTCTTACAGATAGTTTAAAACTTTTTACGTATTTTTAATAATTGTAATATATTATATTATAGTTATAGTTGAGGATTATAGTTGTAAATCAGTAATCCATACTATATAATATTATAAATGTGACAGTGTGTCTGTCTGTCTGCCGATTTTTATGTAATTAGGTACAGAGTTAGCTTACATCCTGGGGACGGATATAGGATACTTTTTATCTCGGAAAATTAAAGAGTTCTCACGGAATTCTTAAAGATCCGTCCGTTTAACCGATTTATACAAAATTTGGTAGGTACAGAGGTAGCTTGCGTCTCGAAAATTGACATAGTTCCCACAGGATTTTTAAAAACCTAAATCCACGCTGACGAACTCGCGGCCAACATATACTTACATAATATTATGTGGAAAATGAACTAGAAAATAGCTATCGTATACAAAAACTATCGTCCGGTAACTATTAAAATTTAAAATCGGGAAATTACATCAAAATCAACATGGCGGGCTGATATAGGCAAACTTTCTTGAAAGTATGCATAAATGTTTGAAAAGGGAGCGAGAACGGGAACAGGAAATCCATGATTCCCTCGGGATTTGTGAAAAACCCAAATTCACGCGGGCGAAGCCGCGGGCAAAAGCTAGTAGAGTATAATTTTTTTATTTAAATAATCCATACTAATATTATAAATATGAAAGTGTGTCTCTCCGTCTGATAGCTTTTCACGGCCTATTCTTTTTACCGATTTGGCCGAAATTTAGTATCACAGGCATGGACATTGGTTATTTTAGACTTTTTGATGAAAAAAAAACTTACATACATACACCTATGTTGGGCACAATATCTAGGTTGTTAGGCACAGTTTATTGCAATAGCACAAAGTTATTTTTTGTATTGTTTTATAAAATAACTGATAATTTTTTACCCGTGCAATAATTTTCTATTGTTATTGTGGTAAATGTTATTTAGTTTTTCTATTGTTATTGTGGTAGGTAAATGGATTACACTAGCACAACACCTGCAAGAGATTAGATACTAACTATCATTTGCACGTGGTCATCGTTTGAGCAACTTTATTTGATAATTTTATTTATATTTTCGAACAGGAATTTTCTTTTTATTGCAATCGACCCTTGATGGCTATTGTCAGTGTGATAAAAACTGCTTTAGCGTTGCAGGTGCTTATCTCTTTTATTGCTCTCTGTTTTGTTTTTACGTTAGGTTGGGTGCGAAAACAAAAAAAAATACTTTTATTAATTTTTTTTTTAATTTTGATTCTGAATGAATCTGCATTTTTCTTCACTATCTTACCCTTACACGAGTAGGCATATAAAAAAATCAATATCAGAAGCTGTACTATATGCTCCAATTATAATTTTTATGTACTGGTCTACTCTATAAGGTATTTTTCAAGCATTATACATTAATTATGCCTGCTTTATAAAATTAAAAATCTACGAACTAAAAACTTAGGTATAGGTGCCTAAGAATATTGAAAAAAATAATAGCCCGTTTGAAAATGGTAAAAAGATCAAAACGGTTTGTTACACTACACTGCACTCGGAGCAGCCCGTTCATTCACGTAAACAAAGAATCCCAGGTAAATGCCTAAACTTGCGAAGCGGGTCCGTGCGTCAACGCTCTTAAGTAATGGTTTTTATCTACTCTCATATCTTAAAATCCCGATTAAGAAATCAAAATGTGTCATATATTGGACTACTTTATTCACATACATCTTTAATATAAAAAATAAATAAAAAAAGTTCATTATAACACTGCTTTGTTAGGAAATTATTGCAAAATAATGTTATAAAACATTGAATTATTATGAGTATAATAATTCCTCAAAGTTATAAAATAATTTTTTCTACATTATAGTACTTACAGGCACTGGGTTCTGGTATTTTTGAGCCATGGCGGGTGTTTAGTTTTGTTACTTACAATTATTATCCCGCAATCAAAGTTACCCTATTACTACTACTGCATTATACTTTATTTCATTATTGACAGGTCTGGTCGACTCAGGACTCTGGGTTCTGGTTTTTTCAGCGATGACGGGAAATCGTATTGTTTATGGCAATTGTGTTAAATGCTTCTATGATAAAAAATGATAAAAATATATTATATAAGTATTACCTACTGTAATATTTTTAGATATTATTCAAACTATTAAAATACATAACATTTCTTCCTGGCTTTTTGGATCTTGGCCGACGCAATGGCACGGCGGCCTGTGAGGCGAAAGTGTGGCGGTGGCAAGATGCGGCCAGAGGACAGAGTGTAGTGCTACCATAATTGACTATAGACAATGAACATCACCTGACGTTGTAGTTTGCAAGCACCGCACATGCGAAATTGACAATTGAATTTTGGCGCCTATTGTTTAAATTTGAAATTTATTATTTATTGTTTTTGTAACCCAAACCTTTGCAAGTGATTTTTGTTGCACGGAAAAATGTCTAGCAGTGATACTGAAGAGAATTTATCTCCACCTGACTACCGACCAACAATCTTTTGCCAGCAAAATCAAGGAAAACTCACGACAAATATTACCAAGATTTTATGGTTTGGATTTTAAGATATGAGTTTAGATAAAGTAGTGTATGAAACTCTACATAATTAGGTATTAAAACACTCGTGTGATACTATTAAAAAACTCACCTGCGGCTCATTTTTTTACCCGACTGGGTTATGTGTTTCACCTGTGTGTATGTATGTCCATTCCTATGTCCGCGTGTAACTACTCAACGGCTCAACGGATTTTGATAAATGATACGTCATTAGATTTGTCTTCATGACGCGACTGTCATAGGGTACCTAAAATTAAAAAAAAATTAAAATGGCGGACTTTATGCGCTTTAATGTGCGAGCTGAAAAAAAATTTTTTCTTCAAGACCCTCGAGTGGGGTATCAAAATGAAGGGATTTAAAAGGCAAATACAAAAATGTATACAATTATATATTTGAAAATAAGTTGGAGTGATAAATCACAGAAAATGACCGTTTCCTATGTCAGTTCGTAACTACTCAACGACTCAACTTATTTTGATAATTGATATGTCATTAGATTTGTCTTAACAGCGCAAATGTTACTGGGTACATAAAATTAATAAAAATTTAAAATGGCGGATTTAATGCCCTTTAATGTGCGAGATGAAAAAATTTTTTTCCCTCAAGACCCTCGAGTGGGGTATCAAAATAAAGGGCTTTAAAAGGCCAGTACGAAAATGTATACAATCTATATGTTTTAAATCAGTTTGGAGTGACAAATCATGAAAAACAAAATAAATAACAACTACACTGTAAGTGGTACGGTGGTAGTTTATTAATTTTTTAGTTCGTTTTATAGCATGGCAGTCGGGTGTTTTAATTTTTAAATTATAGCTTGTTTAAACTAACACTCGTGTTTTAATAACCTCTATTATGCAACCGTTTCATAAACTACTATTTTACTCATCTAAAAGTTAACCCTTGACTGCTATCATGGTATGCGACGATTCAGTCTAAGGTGGAAGCGGGCTACCCTGAAAGAGATATGGCAGTTTTTATTAAACCCATACACTCCTACCGGTTTCTAAGCGGTATCGGAGGTACATCGAACCGGAAATATAAATCGCTCAGTGTCACGTTTTGTCAGCAGGGTGGGAACTATCTACAGCTGAAGCCTTCCAATAGACTAGACCAGAATCAATTTAGAAATTATAAACCAAAATGCTCGTGCCGGGAATCGAACCCGCAACCTCCCGCTCATAAGTCCACAGCGCTCACCACTGCGCCAGGGAGGTCGTGAGTAATGTGAGTGAATGAAATTAACTACTCTATTGTTATGTAAAACAAGTATAAATTCAAAATTAAAAAACCCCCGACATTCGCCATTTTGTGGCGCCGGCCATCTTGGAATTACATAGTGCTATTCTACTAGTCAAGCCCTTTCATTTATACTCATATTAAGGGAGTTGTGAAAAAATATGTGATCCGCCATTTCGTAGCGGCGGCCATCTTGGATCGATTTTCATCAAACATAGCTAACAACACTCTCGACTAAATTCACCTTTCAAACAAAAAAAACCGCATTCAAATCGGTCCACCCGTTTGAGCGCTACAGGGGAACAGCCAGACACACACACACAGACACGTCAAACTTATAACACCCCGTCGTTTTTCGTCGAGGGTTAAAAATTAAAATGTCCAAAACAAAGCTTCCTCTGATTGTATGTATTCGCTGCCGTTTGGCTGTTCAAATGAGTAGTACAAGGTTCGTTCGTTTCTGTACTATAATATGTATTTTACTAGTGACCCGCCCCGGCTTCACACAGGTAGTAATTACTACTACTATCCCACTATACCTATATTGTTAGTTATATCTCAAAGGGATTAATTAGGTAGCGTTTTCGATGAAAGCTTCCAGGTGGCTTGACTTATTCCGACATTTTCAACAATATTGTCGTCATATTTCAACAAGCACCAAACTTTAATAAATTATAGATAAGTAGACTTAAATCTTCGTCATAAATCATTCTGTCTATTGGTGAAAACTGCATGCAAATCCATTCAGTAGTTTTTGAGTTTATTGCGAACAGATAGACAGTCAGATTTATATCAGTTTTATAATATTATGTAGTGATGATTGCTATGTTGTCGTGCTAGTGTAATGCTAGTACATGTGATTTATAAGCTGTGGTCTTGTGCTAGTGTAATGCTAGTACATGTGAGAGCTGTGGTGTTGTGCTAGTGTAATGCTAGTACATGCGTAAAATATTAAGTATTTAAATATCATTTGCTTTAACGGTGAAGGAAAACATCGTGAGGAAACCTGCATGCCTGAGAGTTCTCCATAACGTTCTCAAAGGTGTGTGAAGTCTGCCAATCCGCTTGGCCAGCGTCTATGGTCAAAACCCTTCTCACTCTGAGAGGAGACCCGTGCTCTGTAGTGAGCCGGTAATGGGTTGATCATGATGATGATGAATGCTAGTCCGAAGAGACAACGGTGCAATTATATTCAGGTCCCCGCTGTTCCAGATTCGCGTCCCGTTATGCGGTGAAAGTGCCGTGGCCCGTGTCTATGCAAATTACGCAATTACGAATTATATTATCTACTCTTTCATATTTTTTAATCCATATTATAATATTATAAGTATTAATACTTGAGTGAGTTTTTGCGTAAAAGATGAGTTTTATTACAATAATTATTATACAAAGTTCTTGTGATTTTGCAATACATATTTTGAGACAATTGAGCTACCTTCCTACCTTAACAAGTATAAATTAAAAATTTAAAACCCCCGACATTCGCCATTTTGTAGCGGCGACCATCTTGGACCGATTTTCATCAAACATATAGCTAACAACACTCTCGACTAATTCACCTTTCAAACAAAAAAAACTCATTTTTAATCGGTTCTCTCGTTTGAGCGCTACGGTGGAACAGACACACACACACACACAAACAGACACGTGAAACTTATAACACCCCGTCGTTTTTGTGCGTCGGGGGTTAAAAACCGCGTCATCATCATAAACGACCCACTGCTGGTCTAATACAGCCGGCCGTAGTCCACCACGCTGGCCGAGTGTGGACTGGCAGCCTTCAGACGCCTTTGAGAACATTATGAAGATTTCTCAGTGCGCGCAGGTTTCCTCACGATGTTTTCCTTCACAGTTAAAGCGAGTGATATTTAATTGCTTAAAACGCACATAACTCTGAAATGTTGAGGTGCTTGCCAATAACAACAAAAATATTTGTAGAGAAGCTCAATAATTTGCAACATCTTCTATAATATACTTAGTACAATTGAGTTGGAAAACAATGTTGAATAAATACAATTTACCTCTGTCCGCGTGGAAATTAAGTAATTCTTTAGAATTTTCCATATCCATTCTATAGAAAATAAGTAGGTACCGTATCTCCATCTCCTGGATGCAAGATAGTCATCTATCCTCTGTGCCATCGTCAAGATCGATTCAGTGGTAAAGGAAATAGTCTATAGAGATGCCAATAATTAGTACTTACTTAATTGGTACCTATGTACCAATTACTGAATTGGTAAATACTCTTTAAGCTCTATTGACAAATTATGATTTGCATTGGTGTCATGTGAGAGTCTCGTTCAGACTCCATTATTATCAATTTATATGAAATGAATTGCAGTTTGGATTGCAGAAAATCACTCACTCACTCATGCACTAACTCGTGGAGTAATTACATCAAGCACCTCTTACGGATTTTATACAATTTCTCTTAAGTAAATCAAACGTTCAAAAAATATCTCTGAAATCTGAATTGACTTGATTATTCCTTTATTGTTAGACATCTACCTATGAACTTATTTCAATTATAATTGAAATAAGGTAGAATAATTATTATTAATCCAAGTAACTAGAGTATTAGATTTCTTTAAGTGAAGTAAATAAAAAGTGAGCTTTTAAGGATGGATTTACGTAGCAAGGCGTTATTTTATGTATAATCAAGCCTTGTAACTTTACTCAGTGCATTTTATTTAATGTTAAAAAACCTTAACTATTATGTTATTTCTACCGACTTTCATGCAACGTCTCCGGGACGCTACCGAGAATTTCTTGAAAGAAAGCTCATGATCCGAAGCTGAAAAAGCTAGCCACAAGACCAATGAGACATGAAACCATAATTTCTACTTAGCAAACGGACTATACCAACTGTAATTGTTACAATCATTGAGCTACAGTCTCCTTTGTGGTGATTGGCTGAATTATAATTCTCTATGCAAAAGTGCATTTTAGCCAATAGCAACAGAATGTCGGCCGAGCAGAGCTGAATGCGATCGTCGCAATCAGTTTTAGATAATCTACCCCCAGCTCAGGCCTCCGGTCGTTCCAGATCCGCGTCCCGTTAGCGGGAGAAAGTGGCGGTTGCAGCGTCTATGCAAATTATGCAATTACCTACTCTGCGGCGGCGCGCGGTATGGCGTTCAACATGGAACACTGTTGAAAGTCAAGTTTAATGTCGTCCAACGGTTTATGTTTTTAATAGTCAGTTATGCGCTGTATATACCTTCTGTTTTATAATCTGTGTCACAAAATTAAATTAGAATTACGCAATAAGTGATATCTAAGTATCTTTTACTATTATTTTCCGTGAAAATAAAATAATTATAAAATAAGATGTATGTATGACTTTTATCCAAAAAAATTACGATGAACATAGTAACTTGATGAATGATGTGTATTGTATACCTATCTACTTACCTACCACATAATTTGATAAAATATCGAAATAGGTATAATAGGTAGGTAGGTAGGTAAAAATATTTATATTTTTTTATTTAATTATTTTTATGAAAGTATGAAAAATTATGCACAATGTATGGAGATAACAGGTAGCGATAATAAGAGGAATTAAATAAAATATAAAATTAAATTATTATTATGCTTCAATCATTTGAAATGCTTAATTATTATGAATTCTAAGTACATAGATATAGATTTAATATAGGTACAAATAAATAAAATAAAAGTGCATGTCTGTAAATTCGAAACAACTGCCTCTTATAAGATTACATTACATATTTTATTTGAACCATAGCAAAAGTCAAAGACACGTCTTTTAAAATTTAAATTGTCTGTCTATTTATCCGCTGTCCAGACTAAACCTTTTTTGACGAGACTTTACCGGATAAGGAGAAGGATATACACGGAGTGATCGAGGCTACTCTTTATCCCGGAAAATGACACCGTTCCCATGGGTTAATCAAAACCAAGTCCACGCGGACGAATTTGTGGGCATCAAGTAATGTACCTGAAATCCATAAAAACGACTTAAATCCAGAAATAAAAAAATCAAAATTTCTTCAGTAAAATTAATCTAACCCATAAAATATTATAGGCAGTATGTATTGCTGTACTTAATAAAATTAATAACAAGGCATTTTTTCAAGTAGGTATATTGTTACAGGATTATACTTACATTGTAAGTACCTAACTATCTTGATGAAATCGTATGAGTGGAAAGAAAAACTTCGGAGCTCTCAGAGCTCTCCTCCTGTAATAAATAATCCGATTATAGCAAGCCCACGCTAAACGCCAAGTAAAATGAAGCAAATCCATCCACTGTTACAATTACATCATTTCTCTCCGTTAGTACAGTTATGCGACTTAGATTCACGAGCGGAACGCAGCTTTCCACCGCTCTAACAAGAATGATCTAACGTGACAAAGCGAGAAATGATGCCACCGGCCCGCCATATTGGTGTGATCGCGCCCGCAAAAAAACTAACGGAATAAAATACCTAACCGCCGAACGGAGAAAGGCTTTCGATTGTCCCACATTTCACCGCACGCGAATAGGTACACAGCAAGACTCCAAAGCGGTACAACACTAGCGTTCCAAATTCAAATCAATAAACCGCCTTAATTATCTGCGGAATACCAACCAATGTTACTTCGACATGCTATACTGACGCATACGCCGTTCCTGATTCCAAGTTCACGAAAGAAAACACGCAACATCAAAACATATATCCATCTCGTTTTAATACACGTGAATTGTATATCCGTCTCGCTCCGTAGCCGACATTGAAAAAGAAAGCACTAGTTTTTGCCGCCACCATTTTACTCGAGAGTATGTCGAAGAAAGCTACTCGAGTATGTAATATTAGAAACGTTGGTTTTATACAGTTGCATCGCATTAGTGCGCGTTGCATAAGAAAATTGCATTTCCCCGACATTTCACTCGACGCTTCAGCGGGACAATTTCATTTTTCCTTTATGCAACCCATTTGAATAGGAGTGGAGATGATGAGTCCGCCATTGTTGAAAGATGGCTACTTATTTTGCATCAATGGAATTGAATAAAATATCCAGTTATTTAATGTATGAAAAGAAATATAACAGCTTTGACTGACTCTGAGATTTCTTATCAGGCTCTCGGACCATAACGTACTAAGTATGTCGTTATTACTATAGCAACATGCAAATTGATCTTCAGTCACTAAGAGATTTTAGACGAGAAGACATCTCAAAGCTTCCCAAACGTTGCCTAGCTGAGTTGGATTTGACGGTTAATTAAACTTTTTTTCGAAATTGGACTTACCTAGCTATTATACTTACCATATCTCAGGTATAATATACATATCAGTATACTCTTCTACAAATGCTAAATCGGTACAAAATAGAGACATTTAAAAACATACAAGTTTAGGTAGTAGCGTAGTTTTGTCAACCTTTTTGAAACAGGAAAAGCACAGAGTAAAAGATACTACTTCTGAAAAGAAAAAAAACACCGAGACAAGCTATATTTGCATGTCCAGCTTATGTTGAACTGAGATCGGTAGCATAGGAAACGACAGTAACGGGCAAGCTAAAGAGAGGACGCCCGAGCAAAATATACCTAGAAGGTATAATGGACCATTGTGACACGGAGAGAGGAATACGAGAGAAAAGAAAAGTAGAGAGAGAACAAGAAAAGGGTCACCACGAAGTAATGCAAAGTGGTTTCATGCCGACCTAAAGACATGGGATGGGAAGGCTATTTAAGTCTGTGCCAATCAGACACCTCTGCCAGACCTGCTTTCAAGCTGAAGACTGTAGGGATTTTTTCTTGCCCCGAAGAAAATATGAGTGTTGTAGTAGATTTGTAGGTTTGTAATACGGATCTGTAACTGCATAAACAATGCAGACTGCGCCGCTTTGTCTCCCTTCGTCAGAAGTGTTACAAGAACCGGATTCTTGCTCCAGATCTAGCCGTACTCCGTCTGTGTCTACCTACTAGGTATCTACTAGCTTTAAATATTGTATCTATTTTAATGCAAGTGACTCTAAGGAGAGGATTTAAGGACTCAAATTCGTCACAGCTAATGATGAGGGTCTGAAATCATCACACTTGAGTGATGAGGGAACTGGGAAGTAGATAGGGACTCCACAATGACTTCTAGTCAACCCTTCTAGTTTGGGCTTATTTGGTTTGTTTTGACTAGTCCCTTATTTACATTCTAGGTTCAATTGGTAATACTTAGAGCCAATAAGCGTTTTTTAAAGTTTTTTAAACTACACTATTTATTTATGCCTAACCTTCACAGCTCTGAATTCTAACCATTTTAACCTTTTTTACTTTCTAATAAAATAATAAAACCGGCCAAGTGCGAGTCAGACTTGCGCACCGAAGGTTCCGTACTCCTGAAGTATAAGTACAATCTGTTTTTCATTAATTTGTCTTAAAAGGTAAGGTACCAATTAAGCTGGGGTGCTAGCCAGGTAACCTCCAAGTGTGCCTGGGTGCTGCTGGTCCTCTTGGATACGTCCGAGGGGAAGAGCAGTATTCGGGCCGGTGCGCCCCGGTAACATGGTTAATAATTTTCGTACGGAACCCTAAAACGTATTAAACTTTTTGCGACCTTTAAATAAATGATTTTAATAATGCAACACCAATAATACTTAAAACACGAACATAATAAATAATTGCCGCATCCTACGTAACACTCCATTAAATCGGAACGTGCCTCTGGAACCGCAATATAATTTCTCGACGCAAAATCAGAAAGCGCGGCAAACTTACACCGGCCGGCCGCCATTATTATTTAAACGTCATTTTACATAGCACCAACCAACATGAGAACCAAACTTAATGCTCTCTATCCATTGCTGTATTTATAAAAAAAACACTTTAATAAGAACAAACAGTGTAAAATGTTATTGAAAGCGCTTATCATTCAAAAGATTCTAAAACTTTGCGTTTTAGAATAAGTAGCGTTTAAAATTAAAACGTACTCGGTACTCGTATTCTTATTCGGAAACTATTCTCCTTCTAGGGTATTTAAGTAAATAACTATATGAAATAGTTTTTTTCCGTAATCAATCTATCCTTAACTCCAAGTGAGTTAAATTTTTTCCAAAGTAATCGCTTAATATGAGAAATACTTAAGATGCAAAATTTTGCAACATAATATGTAATTTTCGATTTTCTAATTTTCCAATCGCTTTTCAACTTCAAAGTCACGGTCACATAAAATGAGCAATGTACATCTAACGAAGAGAAAGTCTCAATAAGGTTACCAACAGAACAACTTCATAATCTCGGCGAAATGCTGAGGGAAATGTGGGTCAGTGCCTCGTATAACGGCCTGCACTGGATGTCCTCCCGCGTAACGTTACGTGTGGGAAATTATTTGAATTTGGAACGCTAACTTTTTTTTTGTACTTTTTTTATCGACCGCCATTGTTCTTTTTCATTATTATCTGTGCTACGGTTCTAGTATCGATGTCAAACCTTTGTGTACAGTTAGGTATTGTAGAAACTTTTTGGATTGGTTCGAGCTTATGTTTCTAGTTTAGTTGTGTTTTGTTTTCCTATTTATATTTTTGTAGGTTTTCATAATATGATATAGAATGTAAAAAATGCATCTAAATCGGCCCAGGAGTTTTTCATAAGTAAAAATACTCCCTTATAGGCTAAGGCCGTAAAATATTTCTAAGAACCTGTCTAGAAGTGGCGTATTAAAATTGATCCATTATTTTTTTCAGGGAAATGGTAACAAAAAGGCACAAACAAACAAAAATAGAGCACAAGAAAACACTTCAGAATATCTCGGTTTGTACATTCTTCTGCCACGGAAATCCATTCAGAAACAGTTGAACCTGAGCAAGTATAAAGTTCGTAAACTAAAACCCCACTACGCAAGCGAAAGCGGAAATCGTGGGGCAAGCAGCTAGTGGCGCCATCTGTTATGTCTATCCGAAACTAAATATTAATAAACTTTTGCCGCTCGCAGGTCGCTTCTTGATTTTTTTTCGTATATAAAATGCAGCTTAAGTCACCCGGACCATAACAAAGAATTAATTGACACCTCATTCATCAACATCGGCCCAGTAGTTTAGGCGCTATGTAGGTACACACAGAATCCCACACTAAAATCGGCCACATAGTACATACCTACATACATCTAGACTGCTAAAATCATGATCCATGACACGTTGTTCATTAAAGTCGTTTAGCTAGATACAACCTAGATAAAAGCTAACCAATTGAGCTGCAGCTTACTTTCCCCGGTTTTAGTTCTCCGAGCTGTAATATTAACTGTCAATGCTAAATTACACCGCGACTGAATAATCGTGATGTTTGTATTTGTTTTATTTTAATGACGTAAGTGGTGGTTTTAGTGGGTATACCCGGTTGGAGTCCCACATAACCTTCGTTCTGCCGCATTCGGCCGCAGAACGGGGGTACCTATAAAAGGTTTCCACCACGTCAAAAAAAAAAAAAATTGGTTCTAGTACTTAAGTATACATAAAAAAACTCGTCATTGTGGTTGCATACCTATCTGTAATATTTATACCGATCATACCTTATTAATTATTAGAAAAACATAAGTATATAATATTAATATTTTTTTACAATAATAATATTTATTTTTATTAGGAAGAAAAACTCGGGAAGACATTACCTACAGTTGCCCAAGCCGTCTTCCCCGCTACAAAAATATAAGAACAATAATCACCAATTTAAATTTAATTATAAGCATAATTGTAAATAATAAATCTAAATAAAGCCCTGTAAATGCGCACTTTCAGATGCAATTTTATTACAGATCTGCCATTAGCCACAAAGTAATTAAACACCAATATTACAATCTACAAGTATCAAAACTATTAAAATTGACTACACACTGCAGCTTTCACTGCATCTGTAAGTGCCTATAATAATTATTTATTATTAATAATTATTATCTGCAATAATTACTTCTAAACCCGTCGTTGTAACTGATATATATGTATCTGAGATAAAACATCAAGATCATCGTCTTAATACCTAATTTTGCTTATCAAGTTTATATGTTATCTATCTATATCAGTGTAAAATATGATTTTTCCCATTCACAACAAATACAATAAGAAAACAAAAATCGGTCAAGTTCGAGTTGGACTCGCATATATTGGCAACGGTTCCGTACATTATAATAAATATGTCATTATTTATTTGAATTATTCGATCGCCTCAAAACAAATCCTTTTTATTTGGGAAACTTAGGAACCCTAAACAAGCCTCACATAGTCACGAGCTATAACCTTCCATTCCGCTGCTAAATCGCAAAGGAGGTGTGCTAAGAGTTTCAAAGTTCAAATTTTCTGCTCAATGTAGGTTCCTCATTTACCATTTTGGCACGGAACCCCAAACACAATTCACGTATAGTCTGTTCGTTTTCTTACGGTCGCCTTTTGTGTCTAGCCGCCTCCGCCGCGCGGTGTTTTGCCAAAGACACCGCCGTGACTTCAAAGCATGCCGCGAGGGGTGTACAGACACAAGGGGTTTTGGCGTTTTATACCTACTCATATTTTTTCATTAAAATTATCTTTCCTTTTTATATTTTTTTATATTCGTATTTTATTACAATATAACCATAAAATCTTCTCTTATAATGAGAAGGATTTTAACCATAGTCTACCACGTTGGCCAAGTGCGGATTGGCAGACTATTCGGAAATTCTGTTAGAATAGAAAAAAAATTACAAACAGAAAAAAAGTAATAAAAATAAAAGCAGAATACTAGAGCACCTGCGCCTGTACCGACACTAAGTTACTGAACGAACTATAGTCACGAGCTGTGAGAACTTTACGCTGCTACCTCGCGGCGGAGGTGTGCTAACAGCCTCAAAGTTCAAGTTTCTTCAAGTAATTCGCAACCCCAAAATGTCAAGAGCAAGATCGGCCATTCACCCACACACCACCCGCGGACCGGCGCGGTGGGTTTCCGCGTTTACACCTACACGGTTATGCGGTTACTTAATTGCATGTAAGTAATAAAGAATTTTGTTATGATTCACTTGACCTTATTTACGTTCGCTAAAGTTATTAAAATATAAGTCAGCGGACGTAATGCACAGTGCACACCCATACTTAATTTGTTTGTAATTATTACTAATGAGGTTCCTTCTTTTAAGAAAAAATTAAAGAATTTTTTTGTAGAAAGAAGTTATTAAGTATACTTACAGTCAACGATTATATGTATAACTGATAAGTTCTATTAGTAATAGTTAACAATATTTACGACCTGTTTCACCACCTTCTGATAAGTGTTGGATAGCCTAAACGTAAGTTTTGTCACTTTATTACTTTATATCAAGTGACAAAGACAAAAGTTGTAGACAGCTATCTAATACATATCAGAAGGTGGTGAAACAGGCACTTAATGAAATTAAAATGTGGATTGTATTATTGCATGCCGTAAGGTAGAATTTGGCGAAACACTAAAAATATTTATAAGATCCAATGTAACTAACCCAAATTCGCAATAAAATGAATTGAATTGAATTGTTTTTTGACGTCTTATAAATCGATGAATGCCATCTGTCACGAACCGTGCGAGTAGCGCTTTCCGCGCTCTCGCTTGCCCGCAAATTACATTATCACGTAAAGTTATCGTTCGTAAGTCAATTTTACAGACAACCAATTTATTTTTTGACGTGATAGCGTCATATAAATCGATGAACGCCGACTAAACGTACGAAAAAGCATGACTCATTGTCACGTACCGCGTGCAAGCGAGGGCGCGGAATAAGGCACGGTCGACCTAAGCGTTCGGCTTGTGACGCATCTATCTCTCTTTGTTTTCATGACGTTATCACGTAAAATTATCGTCCGTAAACCGATTTTACAGACAACCATTTTTTTTTTCAATTTTTTTAGCGTTCTGTCCCTTTTGTTACTGACATATTATTATTAGATATAATATAAGGGTCGCTTACTTTACTTAGTACCTAATTTGTTATTAATTTCTACCATAAATACCTGTAAACAATGTATCGAAAAGAGAGAAAAAAAACATCAGTCATCGCTCCGTTACATAAGCAATTTTCCGACTGTCACTTAACCGGACAACGGACGATGAAAAAAAAAGAACAAACAGCACCATCGTTTCCTGCCGGCCAATTTTCCGCTCATGTAATACTTGCCTATCAACGTAAAAGTTTACAATCAACTTTCCGCACTCGTAACCTGGCATTGGCATTGCGTGCGTATACGCAACACGCACACACGCACGCGGACGCACACAGAGAAAGCGCCGCGTAGTGATACGAAAGTGTGACGTACCCCCTCCCTCCCCCCCTTTCACTCACACTCACACGAGCATCTATGTATGTTAAACACAGCATTAAACAAATAAAATGCAAACGCGTTTATTACTTATCTGTGCAAATGGCACGCACCGCAGACTTGGAAAATTATAGACCCAGAGCCTTTTTGCGGTAAGAAAACTCTGTCACTTATGGAGTCACTAAGGTATAAAAGATCGAAACGCGGGTAGTCGAATAGCCCCCTCGATTTATCGTACAAAATTGGACAATTATAAAAATTACTAATTGATGCCCGCGGCTTCATCCGCGTGGATTTAGCTTTTTCTTCAATTCTTTGGGAAATCTTTTAAATAAGTAGGTAGTCTATGTCCATCTCCAGAATGCAAGCTATCTTTGTGCCGAATTTAGTTTAGATCGGCTGATATCGGCTTTGCGGTTAAGCCTTGAAAATTATTAACCTAATAGGAACCTTTTCATATTAGGTTAATAATTTCCACGGTTAGTATCTAATTTTCTAATAAGTTCCATACCAACAATTTTCAGTTTCTTACGCAGAAACCCTAAATATTCTCGGGATAGAAAGTAGCCTAAATCCTATCTTCAATGTGATTTATTTGTATGGTATATATATAGATATCTATGACTATACATGACTATAATATTAAAGATATCTTAAATTCTCGTGAAAAAGTAACCACGCGGTCCATAGAATTATCTACGCGACGCACACATGAAGCCTTCTGTACACAGATTGCATCGATGTTTGTATCGATGTGTGGGTAAAGAAAGGTGTTTAGTTGAGTGAAATGGGCACAAACATAATTTGTGATGAGAACTGAGGGCATGGTGTAAGTTTTTAAGTTAACGTTAATATTGTAAGTAAATATGTGTTATTTTGTAAGGTAAGGAAAAGGGACGGATGTTTTTCGTCCATATACCTTACTAATATAATAATTTAATTGACAGTAGTCCATACATTTGATAGCCTAGCGGTTAAGACATCGGACTCCCTTTTGGAGGGACCGAGTTCGACTCCCGGTACGCACCTCGAACTTTGCGGAGTTACTCGTATGTATCACTTACTATATCGGTGAAAGAAAACATGAAGAAACCTGCACGCCTGAGAGTTCTCCTTAATGTTCTCAAAGGTGTATGAAGTCTATCAATCTGCACTTGACCAGCGTGGTGGACTACGGCCTAAATCCTTCTCATTCTGGGAGGAGACCTGTGCCCTGTAGTGGGCCGGTAATAGATTGATAATGATGGATCGCCATCATACGATACATCATAGATTTACGGTTAACGTTAACTTGAAAACTAACACCAAGCCCTGCGATGTGTTAGCTCGTAAACGGAACAGGTAAGTAATTAAAATAAACGATTGATTAAAAAATTGGTGCAACAAGTTTTGACGTCCGCTATGTTTAGTAGTACATATTTTATTTGCATTTCGTTTGGATAACATATGTAAATTATCTAGCTTACACTAATTTTCATATATATAGAAACTTTACTACCATAGAGTAGATTCCGCCGTTCGTCCATTTTTTTTAAGTTTTACTTACTAATTTTATTTTACCTTAGAGGTAAAATAAAATTAGTAAGTCTCCGCAAGGAGAAATTTTTATGAAGTTCCATTCCTGATAGGGGTGGTAAAGTTTGTATGAATCCACATTTTTTAACCTAAAGCCACGCGGACAAAGTCATAGACATCGGCTTGTTGACGATAAATAACGTTTTATTGCCCACGACTTCGTGTTAATCTACATAGGTACCTATTACCTACTGAGATTGCAATAATTCTATCAATTGGTAAGTTACACTCTACATTAACTACATGATTATCTATTATTATATTTTTACGTTTAATCTGTAGATTTTAAACCTCCGACGCAAAAAGAGGGGTGTCATAAGTTTGACCACGATGTATGTGTGTCTGTCTGTGGCACCGCAGCATGGGTGAACCGATTTGAATGCGGTTTATTTTTATTTGAAAGCAGGTTTTGTAGCGATGGTTCTTAGACGTGTTTTATCTAAATGCGTTTAACCATTTTTGCGTTGAGGGTTTGTACAATTTTTAAAATTTATTTATGAATCAGATAGGTAACTAGATTATTTGGCAAAAATGTTAGCACTAATTGTACACCTCTGTCCTTAGTTTAGAACTTTAGATTACTGTCGACGACAAATCAGCAGTATCCAAATCGTTCAACCATAATATCATTATCAAGAAAGTATTGCGAGGTATGACTTCATTTAGCGTCAGTCCCACTTTTCTCGGTTTTCTCTTAGTGAAAGGGCCTGAGTGCTGGAAGGTTCTACGCGTGTGCCCATGCCTGAACCGGAATTGTGGACCGTTTAAATGCTATTTTGTGTTAGACAGATATTATTGACTGGCTGCCTAACTGTCTGACTTGATAGGTTCGAGAGTTGAAGGCAGTAGCCATAAGTGGCTTGACAGTCGCGTGAATATTAAGAAGGTGCTTATCGTCGCTGATAGTGCAAAACTGCGTAACTAACAACAGACAATACCGCGTAACTTAGGTATGGCAAACTTTACAGGGGAGCCAAAAAAACTATTAGTTCTTCTCTCATCTCATCATCTTATATTTAATACGTGACCGAAGTCTATGACAATCAAATATGTGCATTACACATTTAATTATCATAGAGTTCAGTCACGTATTAAATAAATATAAGGGAAAGAAATAGTTTATTTGGCTCCCCTGTAAAGTTTGCCATACCTAAGTTACGCGGTATTGTCTGTTGTTAGTTACACAGTTTTGCACTAGCAACGACGTCATGTGAAAAGCTAGGGAAAGCTGTGGCACACAGATTTCCTTTAAATAATGTAGACAAGAAATAAAGCCGGATTTTTTGAAATTCCCACCGTAGGTATAGGGTACCTAGTTTTAATTCGAAAACTAGAGTACAAAAATCTTGCATCCTGAGAATGCATAATTCATATTTTGCCCTAAAACTTTAATTTGCAATTGAGCTGAAATTATATGCACAGATATTTTTTGTTTGCACCTAGAATATTTATCATACTTAGGTGGACTTAAGACAATTTGCATCCCACAATAATTGTTGCCCCGGTATTTATGAAGATGCGAATCCTACAATTCGTCCCAAAATCACGTAGCAACTGGGCAACGGATTGACATGATTTTTTGCATGGATATACTCAAAGGCCTAGGCCCTAGACGTAGGATTCCTACTTTTCAATCACTAGCGGATGAAGAGAAGCTAACTGTTTAGTAAAAGCTTGTATTGAAAATACTATGCGTAACGTTAAAACGAATAACGTTAAACGTAAACGTTATTTTTTACTTTTTATTTTTTTATTTTATTAACCCGCTGATCGATCCGGTGCATCGTTCATAACTGCACGCAGCGCCGCCGTGCTAGACGAGAGGGGGGAAGGGGGGACGCAGCACGGTGCCTAGACCTTTCTCTCAAGTTCTGGGTCACGCGCACGCCACGCCGGCTTACTTATGTAAGATTTGTACCTTATTACTATGTTTACGTTTCAACAAAGTAGGTAGATACGCGGATGGATTTTGACGTGATAACGTCTTATAATCGATGAATGCCAGCTACATGCACGGAAAAGCATGACTCATCTGTCACGTAACCGTGCGCGTAGCACACGTAGCGCGCGTAACGTGTAGCGCGTTCCACGCTCTCGTTCGCTCGCAAATGACATTATCACGTAAAATTATCGTATGTAAATCAATTTTACAGGCAACTAATTTTTTTAAAATTATTCATCTAAGTTAGCCCTTGACTGCAGCGATCTCACCTAGATCGTAAGTGACGATGCAGTCTAAGACGGAAGCGAACTAACAGGACGAGGTAGGTATCTATCATAGGTAGGTAGTTTACCTATATTAAACCTTGACTGGTTTCTACGCGGACCCTTCCTGCCACCACCACCACCACTATATCATTTTAACGTCCCACTGCTGGGCACAGCCTCTCTCATTGGAGAGAGGGATTTAGAGCTTAGACTCGCCACGCTGCTTCATTGCGAGTTGACGGGCTTGTCACATCATAGTGATAATAATCGGGACCGACTGCTTAACGTGCTCTCCGAGGCACGGGGGTGAAACACACTGAGAATTTGACAGAGAACTTGACAGAAAAACCCAACAGTAACCTAACAGCTATTTGCCGACTCGGGAATCGAACCCGGGACCTCGTGATCTGCAGTCGAATATGCTAAACCGATTTGAATGCGATTTCTTTTGTTTGAAAGGTGAATTAGTCGAGAGGTAGCTATGTTTGAGATGAAAGTTAGCTATGTTTGATGAAACTCGGTCCAAGATGGCCGCCGCCACAAAATGGCGGATTACATATTTTTCACAACTCCCTCAATATGAGTAGGTATCAAATGAAAGGGCTCGACTAGTAGAATAACATGCAAATCCAAGATGGCCGTCACCACAAAATAGCACAGAGGTTGTATTGATTTTTAATTTATGCTTGTATAATTAACTAGACTCTGCCCGCGGCTTCGCCCGCGTGAATTTTGGTTTTTCACAAATCCCGAGGGAATCGTGGATTTCCGGTTCCCGTTCCCGCTCCCTTTTCCAACCTTTATACCTACTTTCAAGGAAGTTCGCTATAGTAATCTACCTATAGCTGTAGATTATAGATTTCGGGTTTTTCAAAATCCCGTGGGAACTGTGCATTTTTGCATAATGCATATAGATGCATGCAACTATTGTAATAATGTGTTATGTGAGCGTGATTTACCTAAGAACAGTCAGGGATAAAAAGTAGCCTATGTTTTAAGTCAGGGCATAAGCTATCTCCATTCAAAATTTCAGCCAAATCGGTTCACTAGTTGCGGCGTGATTGAGTAACAAACATCCAAACATCCAAACATTTAAACATCCAAACATCCAAACATCCACACTTTCACATTTATAATATTAGCACGCGCTTCTGCATTGCATGAATTAACTAAGTACCTACTTACCTACCACATAAGTATATTTTAATCATGGGATAGATAGGTACCTAACGAGATCCATTTAGCCCATGTTTACCCTAGATATTATTATATCTATGACCTATCACTTGCCGCGTGAAAGCAAGTCCTACCGGCTTTCCCTTCACGGCCTGCTTGTCGAAGATAGGGCTGGCACCGAGGGAAAACTGAAATACTAAATAGGTACCTACATGGTACCTACATTTATTTTGTTTAAATATATATAAAAAAAAAACTTATATGGTAAATAAAGATTATTATTATTAAATTAAGATTATTAATTTATTATATTATTTTTGATGATGGTGATGACGGCCTTAATTAGTAGGTAGCCGGTAGGTATACCGTTTGCGAAATTACAAAATTTTGAAATAATAGTTATTACTTATTAATTTAATGTGAAGAAACATGAATATTAAAAAAAAAAACATTCGCACCTTTTTGGAAGTCAGTTAAAAATACTCTAATTTTTTATATTTTTTAAACGCCATCTATGCAAATAAGTCGATACCGTTTGCTAACGTTTGCTAAAAGCGCCATCTGTAGTAAAGTATTTGTACTACTTGCTGAATTGTAGTACTGCCATCTATGTGAATATAGCGGTACTACTTACTAGAAATGAAAAGGTTCAAGGTTTAAGAGTTTATTTAATTTTTTGAAAAAGCGCTATCTATCAAATTAACTTGCAACTAATTCTGAAAAGTTCAAATAAAATTTAATTGTCTTTTAAAATAAGTAGGTAAATTATTATTTGAATTTATTAAGAATATAAATTATTATTTGAATAATCTTAGATCATAAATTATTATTGTTAATTATAATTTTTTATTTTTTATTTCTGGCAACAATTTACAATAACAAATGCAGTTCAAAAACTATTTTTTCACACTGGTCACCCAGTAGGTCAATCGAGGAAGTGCAGGAGATTTGTCGGCCAAAATTATTGTTTTCTATTTTAATTTTTCAATGAAATGCAATTAAATAAATCGTTCAACCCCTCACCAAGATGATACCGAGATGAATGCGTGTGTGTGTTGGGCGAGGGAACATAATTTTCGCAGGACAAGAAAAACAGGTGTGACAGCAACCGAAAATACCGCATAGAGGATCTGAATTTAAAAATTAATGTTAATTCAAGATAATTAATATTTTAAGCTGAGTAGATTTTTCATCGTGTTACATGTGCCTAGTGAAAAAGTTTTCGGTGATTAATTGAGCGATTTTGTATATGAATAAAATAATTCAATGTTCGTAAACGTTTGACCCACTTTACGGAGCCTTGCGGGTTGACCTATTGGAAGTGAATGCGGACTAAAGAGAGATGTTATTTTTAGGTTGATTCTTCGCAGTTAATTACATATTTATAGATGTCTTTCGCAGTGCACATTTGCAATTACAATGGACATACATTTTTTTTGATTGAAATATGGTGAGTCCCTTTGTTTAGCTGATGAGAAAAACGCTGGCTTATTACTTTAATATATCCCATTATTTTAATGATAAGGTTTTATAAAATTGCTATTAAGTTAGTATTTTTCTGTATTTAAGTAATTGTTCCTTAAATTTTGATTTAAAACTGTAACTAAGATACAGGTTTTCCTAGTTTAGGGGTCAGGATTCCAATGAATATACTGTACCTAAAGAGTTTAATTAATAAAGATTATTATTATTATTATTATTATGTAAACTATTAACGAAATATACACAAAATCTTATTTCAAAATTGCATGGAAAATTGATAGATAAAGTGCAAATTAAAAAATACTTGGCAAAGTAAATGAAGCCCCTAATATCTAGATTTAAATTTATTGAGTGCAATTTGCAATAAACTTTGTGTTCAGGGAAACAATCTTTAATTTAGACACTTTAAAATTATTTTCTTCCAGGTGCAATTGATAAAATTGAACTTCTCATAAGAAAAATTAAAAAAATACCCCAATAACTTACCACCAGAAATGTAAATATCAAAAGCATAAAAGCAGCATGTATGGAACAATTATTAAGGGATCAATTTATCAATAGACATCCTTTTATAAAAATACACTTCTTCAATTGCAACAAAAAGCTATGAAAACTTGAAACATGATTAACTTACAAACTAAATCATCATTGATATTCTTGAATTAATAATCAACATTCAGCTGAAACTTGAAGAATGTTTAGTGTAATTATTTTAAATTATAACAATTCCTAAACTAGTAATAAGTATTTTTAGAATGTATAGGAAAATTATTGTAATAAAGATGGAAGGTGAATTCAGTTTTGTATGAAAATGCGCTATAGTATAGCATGGAGAGGTTGCGTGAGAGAATATTATATTGAGACTATAGCGGGGTGGATGAGGGCCTTACGCCCTAAGGCCGGACATAGTCAGTAATGAAGAAGCAAAATGTACGCACTCTATCGTTAATTGTGTGCACATTCACTTATCTACTGATCGGCGCGGCGGTTTTCGACGCTCTTGAGTCTACCACTGAGAGGAACAGATTTGAAGTTTTACAAGGTATTATTTTAAAACATTTAATATTGATTTGTTTTAACATTGACTCTCTACTAGAACACTGTGCAGTATATCCAGTGCAAGGTCACCACATGAGCAACTTGGGACCCCAACTTCTATCTGTTCTTTATACTATGATTCTCAGCCATTGCCACTCTTACTCAGCAGTAGAACTCTGTGCAGTTTTCCCCGTGCGAGGTTGCCACTTGAGCAACTAGGGACCCCAACATCTCTCCGTTTTTCACACTATGATTCCCAGCCGTTGCCACTCTGACTCACCTGTAGAACACTGTGCAGTTTTCCCAGTGTGAGGTTGCCAATTGCGCAATTTGGGACCCCAATATCTATAGTTACTTCGTACTATTTATAAGTTTAGTGTACAATCATTTAAATTTTTTCACGCTATAAGATCATCATGTAATTTTTTTAATGCTATAAGGTTTCCATCATTTATATATTTTTTCACGCTATAAGATCTCCATCATGTATTTTTTTTTAACGCTATAAGAATTACGAGTAAGATCTCCACCATTTAAATTTTTTCCCTTGTAGCAATTGAAGGTATGATAATAGAGAAATACAACATAACGGAGGAGGATTTCCGTGTGATGGAGACTGTGGTACTGAAATCGGAGCCTCACAAGGCGGGCCAACAGTGGAAGTTTACGGGTGCCTTCTACTACGCCACCACTGTGTTGACCACTATTGGTAAGAAACTAAGAACTATGTAGTTCAAAATCTATATAAAAATTAATGTTTTTTGTCCTCTATGCGTTGCTAAACCATTTTTTATGTGGCATTGTAACGCATGCCAAGATCAGCTAATTATTAATAAAAGTGGTCTCGGTGCGACACATCCATACGACTAATATCTCAGTGGTGGAAAACATGGCAGCACCAATTTAGTTGAAAATCTAATCAGTTTCAAGTTACGCACATACTTATGCGTTGAATGAACTTGGCGTATGTCAGTATTACGTTTCGTTCACGAGATAATCGAGACGAAACGATTCCCAATGCAGACACACAGACAACTATAGCATTCGACTCTTGAAGCCTTAAAAAGTGAAAATATGTGAGAGACTCACAAAAACTGCCTGCTGGGAAGTTAAAAATGTGGCGGTGATGAAATGTTTTTTTTATATTATACTTAATTACTTATTGGAATACATAATAATAATAATAAAAAATCGCAGGTTATGGCCACTCCACACCAGCAACAATTGGTGGAAAACTATTCACGATGTGCTATGCGATTGTTGGGATTCCCCTAGGTTTGATCATGTTCCAAAGTATTGGCGAAAGGGTTAATCGACTTAGCAGGTGAATTGAACACTTTATTTTTTACTCCACTCCAGTTTTACTTCTACAGCAGTTAACTCCATTTTCATTTATTTTTGTTTTCACTTTATTTTCTTTTCGATTTCAGTTTTATTTTATTCTACGATCCGTGGAAGACTTGACGAAAAGTTTAATCGACTTAGCAGTACAACGCAGTACATAACAGTATTCCACTTTTATTTATCTTTATTTTCATTTTATTTTTATTTCGTTTTCACTTTATTTTCATTTCGTTTTCACTTTACTTTCAATTCATTCTAACTCCATATTCTAGCTAGCCAAGGAATCTGGCTGGCTGTACAATACAACGCGTAATTGCCGTCATTCTTGGCTCTATTCCACGTGTTTATGATTCCACATTAATTGGGTAATTCTAAGTTAACAGGTACTAAGTTATTAGGATAGGCGGCATGACAAAAATAATAGAATGTTAATACAATTGTAGTATTTCTTTATAGAAACACTTATTATCTTCATACCTGAAAAGCAGCCAGTCAATTAATTTATTATTTGTTATTTTATAATGGACCAGGGGAGATACTAAATACAGGGCAGATATAAGGCGTACAGGGTAGGACTTTATTTTCTATTCTGATACTGTTCCTGACGATCTGTGATAATTGACTAACTGACTGATTTTCCTGGGACAAAATAAATCCACCATTAACAATCAGACAATCGGTATTCAAACAAAAACATTGTTCGATGTTCCATTAAGTACCTAAGTGAAATTATAATGTTAAGAAAAAGTGGAATAGAGTAAGATTATAAAATATGGATGTATTCACTAAATTATGAAAACAGTACACGTATCGGCTGTAAAAATACTCCAATACCACAAATTTGTATCTCCCCTGGACAGTAAGCATCTTCCCTGGCACCTTAAGAGGCAGGGGAGAGAAGGCAGGGGAGATACTTTTCTGTTAAAAAACAGGTATAAACGTCAAAGTTTTTGTTATACGTAATTAACAAAGAAGAATACGATTCTATGCATAAATTACAGTAATTATTTAAAGAAAATAAAGTATTTAGGCTTATAATTGCGAAAAAAATTTTACCAGGGGAGAGAACACATTCACTGATTCACAACTACTCCTAGCAAGTAGTTTCACTGAAATGGCGGACAAAATGACCGCATGCTTGCGTCGTGAATGCTTGCCGCAAACTTCACGTTGAATGCTTTGTTTTGAAGGTCGCAATTTACGCAGCAAAGTAAACAGTCGTGAGTTTTAAATTAATACCTAATGCCAGGGGAAGAGACGCTAAATATGAGGGACAAATGTAGACATTATAGTTAATATGAAAAAAAAAAATGTTAGGTGTTGTTTTTTCTTGGATTGCATTAATTTAATTAGTCTAATTTCTAAATTATTAAAGTTTAATTTACTACATAATTTAAATTTAGTTAAAACTATCGATTGACTAACATAATATGGTTAGGGGACATGGCAGGGGAGATACATTTTTTATATTTGAGGCGCTTTTGCGACTAAATTACATACATTTAATTGGTGAATTTAAGTGACCATATAGAAAGCGGTAACTATTATGACATAACAGTGTTATTTCAAATAAATTAAATATGTATATATGATTTTTTATTGTTGCCGTTGAAAATACCTCATAACTTAGAATTACCCAATTACGTATTTAAGTTTAACGTAACATTTTTAGTGTAAACTCTCGCTTTATCGATTCATCATTTGTGTCATCGTATCTTCATTTTCATTTCTCTTTCATCACATTTTCATTCCACTTTCACTTTGTTTGCATTTCTTTTTCACTTTAGTAGTTTCACTTTCAATGGATTTTTTGTTCTTTTCAGTGTAATAATAAAGTCATTAAAACGCGCATTGAACTGCAAGCAAACGAGCGCGTCCGAGGTAGATCTCATATGCGTGGTCACCATACTGTCGTCTCTGACCATCGCTGGTGGCGCCGCGGCCTTCTCCAAGTTCGAAGGATGGAGCTATTTCGACAGTGTTTACTATTGCTTCATCACTTTGACTACCATTGGTAAGTTTTAAGGCCGGGCCGCACTTGCGCGGCGCTGCGCGTCGCTGCACTGCGCGGCACAAAGCGTCAAAATATTCATCATTTTGTATGGGGCATATCGCACCTGTAAGCTTGCACGGAAAAAAGGTCAGATATCTTTGTCGCCTCAATCGATGTACTACTGTACATAGGTCTCTCGTAGGGCTTTCCAAACTCCACGTTCTTGCGTCACTTATGTGCAGCCCAGTGGATCTTTACGACTTGGCTAGTTGTCGAAACTGCTCGTATGTTGATACAAAATGCGGGTAGATTAAGATAATATTGTCGTCTTGTACTATGTACAATGTACATGACATAGGTACGTCACTTGAAGAGATTTCCAAACTCCACGGTCTTGTGCTGCTTGTTTCCAGTGGCTGCCTTCGACTCGAATGTTGTGTTGACTCATCATTATCAACCCATTACCGGACCCACTACAGGGTACGGGTCTCCTCTCGGAATGAGAAGGGTTTTTAGGCCGTAGTCACTACACTGGGCGAGTGCGGATTTGTAGACTTCACTCGCCTTTGAGAACATTATGGAGAACTCTCAAGCGTGCAGACTCCCTCACAGTGTTTTTCTTCACTTTCTTTAAGCAAGTGTTATTCAATTTCTTAAAACGCACATCCAAAAAGTCGTTGGTGTGTGCCGGGGTTTGAACTCAGTCCGCTTGAAATCTTAACCACTAGGCTAGCTCAGTAGGGATTATTTTTACTTGTCTTTGAGACCTCCTTTTGGACAGGATTGTGTGTACAGAAGACCCCTCATTGCAGGTTTCGGCGACATGGTAGCGCTGCAAAAGGACAACGCGCTCAACCGCAAGCCGTCGTACGTGATGTTCGCTCTCATCTTCATTCTGTTCGGACTCGCCATCGTGGCCGCGTGCCTCAATCTGTTGGTGCTTCGTTTCGTCACGATGAACACCGAGGACGAGAAGCGCGACCAGCAGCAGGCCGAGCAGGTATATAACTATCGCCCTCACACACAGGGGATAAGCAACTGTGTGCGAGTGAGCCAGCTACACTATTGATACGGTGACATGGTAGCTCTGCAAAAGGACAACGCGCTCAACCGCAAGCCGTCGTACGTGATGTTCGCTCTCATCTTCATTCTGTTCGGACTCGCCATCGTGGCCGCGTGCCTCAATCTGTTGGTGCTTCGTTTCGTCACGATGAACACCGAGGACGAGAAGCGCGACCAGCAGCAGGCCGAGCAGGTATATAACTATCGCCCTCACACACAGGGGATAAGCAACTGTGTGCGAGTGAGCCAGCTACACTATTGATACGGTGACATGGTAGCTCTGCAAAAGGACAACGCGCTCAACCGCAAGCCGTCGTACGTGATGTTCGCTCTCATCTTCATTCTGTTCGGACTCGCCATCGTGGCCGCGTGCCTCAATCTGTTGGTGCTTCGCTTCGTCACCATGAACACCGAGGACGAGAAGCGCGACCAGCAGCAGGCCGAGCAGGTATATAGCTCTCTCCCTCACACACAGGTGATAAGCAACTGCGTGCGAGGGAGCCAGCTACACTATAGATACGGTGACATGGGTCTCTTACACAAATATACACAAGTGATAAGCAACCTCGTGCGAGTGAGAAAGGTGTATTATAGATCTTGATAGCGCCAATAACGCCAATCAATCTTCAGGTTATTTACTAAACGACATTTTAAATCTCTTCATACTGTAAAAATAAAGGAACAAACGCACCGTTTTATGAAATCTTCACTTCCGTCTCAGGCCCAGCAAGTGGCGGTGCGATTGGAAGGTGACGTCATCACGGCAGACGGCGCGGTTCTGCGCGGCGTCGCCAGGGGGACCCGACTTCCAGCGCCTTCCAGACTCATCAGAGCCGGTTAGTGTATTTTTTTATTCACACATACAGTGTGTCGAATCGGTAATACTGGATCGAACTAGCGATATTTTAGGCGTGAATTCTACAACTCATTACCACTCCAAAGTTGTCCCTCTCTGTCACTTGTGAACAACAACAGCGCCTGGGAACTCAAACGACCTCCTGTCACGTTATGGCCTCCTGCAGGGCGATTCAGAATACTTCGATTCGGTTTCGGTTTCGACAACTACCCTGTCGATACGGTTATTATGAATTGAAAATACATCTTATCGTACGATAACTTACCGAATCGATCGATAGTTACGTTATCGAAGTATTCTGAATTACTTACCATACGATAAGATGTATTTTTAATTCAGAATAACCGTATCGACAGGGTAGTTGTCGAAACCGAAACCGAATCGAAGTGTTCTGAATCGCCCTGCAGGTACGCAAGAGAGGATTTTGGTGTCGCTTTTTAGTTTCATCGATTTTCAAACGCACAACGATACTAAAGAAGTTTAACTTCAAAAATGATCAAAAATGATGATGATAGATGATGAAACAATTAGTATAAATTAAAAATTTAAAAAACCCCGACATTCGCCATTTTGTGGTGGCGGCCATCTTGGATTTGGATTTTGGATTTGCTATTCTACTAGTCAAGCCCTTTCATTTGATACCCATATTGAGAGAGTAGTGGAAAAATAAATAATCCGTAATTTTGTGGCGGCAGCCATCTTGGAATGATTTTCATCAAACGTAGCTAAAAACACTCCCGATAAATTCACCTTTAAAATAAAAAAAAACCACAAACACACACAAAACACTTGAATGTGTGCGTGCGTGCGTGTGTGTGTGTTCCACCGTAGCGCTCAAACGGGTAAACCGATTTGAATGCGGTTTTTTTGTTTGAAAATTGAATTTCTCGGGAGGGTTTTTCTTTTTAGTTCTTTTTAGGTTAGGACGACCGACTTCTAATCGGAGGTCGTGGGTTCGATCCCGGGCACGCACCTCTAACTTTTCGGAGTTATGTGCGTTTTAAGTATTTAAATATCACTTGATTTAACGGTGAAGGAAAACATCGTGAGGAAACCTGCACGCCTGAGAGTTCTCCATAACGTTCTCAAAGGTGTGTGAAGTCTGCCAATCCGCTTGGCCAGCGTGGTAGACTATGGCCAAAACCCTTCTCACTCTGAGAGGAGACCCGTGCTCTGTTATAGTGAGCCGATAATGGGCTGATCATGATGATGATGATGTTAAGAAATATAAAGTGGTGATGATTTACAGGCGACTCGTCAGCCATCCCCCTGTACTCGGACGACGAGTATTCTCCGAGCGTGTGCAGCTGTTCCTGCAACTGCTTCGGACCTAACAGGTAACATTTCTACTAATAGGGTATTTGACAACATTGAAAATATACTATTGATTGTGGTCATCTTATCAGATAATAGCCTAAAAAAGACATATTTCACTCAATCAAACTAAACTATGTAATTTTACGCGATATTTTGCACGAAATAAAACATAATAATTTTTGAAATTTTATCAGGAACGTGAACGCTCTGGGATTGTTTGTGACGTCACTCGATTGTACGTAACTTGGTTGTTATAATTGAAGTTTATCAAGTCAACCGAAACTAAACTATATACTAGAAAGAATAAGATTGATATTAAAATGAGTAGGTATAACAATTTACAACATTACGATACAGCAGTCACCTTGCGTAGCGTCTCTGTCGCACGCACCGAGTTCCGAAAAGGAGCGAGCGAGAGAAGTGACTTGCATAGCGATTTGTGACGTCACGCGTATCATGTGATCAGAAATGTCGTTTTTGGCGTGGTTTTCAAAACTTAAACTTTATCATTGATTTAATTCTTAATACTGTAGATATTGCGAAAAATATCAATTTAGTGTGTTTTAATAAGTAATAAAGAATAATTTAAAACAATTTCCAAAAATTAGTCAAATACCCTATTACTAGAGATGCCGCGAATAGTTGTTTTAGCAAACGGTCGAATACCGATTAATCGCCGTTCCCAATGGCACAGTCGAACAGCTCGCCGCATTATTAGACATAAAAAAGGAATATAAAAAGTAATTATAAAAATAAATAAGAATTAATATCTATATTTAAGAAAATAAGAATAAATAATAAAAAAAAAATTAAGGTTTTTAAAAATGCCGCGGGAACTTTTTGTTCCTAAGCTCCTTTGAGCTCATAATTTGCTAAAAACTGTTAAAAGTTCACTGGCGGATGTTTAGGTATATCAAAATGTAAACATCCGCCAGTGAAAGTTCCATCAAAATTGACCCACCCATTCAGAGATTAGCCAGTAATCTTTAAAGTATCTCCTTTTTAACAAAAAAAGAATGAATGGAATTGGACCACGTGTTAAAGAATTACAGCTAAGTACACATTTTTGACTTTCATCCACTCGGTCGTGTTGAATTTCGGGATAAAAGATCCTATATATGTTACTCCGTAGTATTTGATTTCAATCCATTCAGTAGTTTTTGCGTGATGCGCGCACAAACATACAAACAAACAGACAAAAATTTCAAAAATAGCTTTTTTACTTCCTATTATTATCCCTAACATCCCCCAGTTATTATTTTGAAAAAATCTTTAATCAGATACGGCAAGTCTACGATTTTATTTTATTATGTATAGAGTATAGATAGATAATATCACGTCATATCATTTATTTGTTAATGTAATCTAAAAATTTTCTAAGGTTCAGTCTCATATACTGATTTTACATTTTTACACTTTTTATATCTTATATATAAAATTCTCGTGGCACAATTTTCGTTCCCATACTCCTCCGAAACGGCTTGACCGATTCTCATGAAATTTTGTGAGCATATTGAGTAGGTCTGAGAATCGGCCAACATCTATTTTTCATCCCCCTAAATTTTTATTTTTATTTTTTAATTTTTTTACAACAACAAAAATACAACATACAAAAATACATACAATCCTAAATTTTCACCCTTCTACGATCAACCCTTATTTTTTAATTGCGATATTAGTACTTTGATGACCGGGTAGGTTGCACTGATGTCAGTATGTCACCGGGCAGGACGACGTCTGCCGGGTCCGCTAGTATTATCTAATGTACTCGTTAATACTAATCTTATATTATGTTCTAAATACTAAGTAATCTCCGTTTTCAGGTCGATACCGTACCGCGACCCGCTGTCGCCCGTGCAGCCGACGAACATCCGACAGATCCGCGGCAACAACTACCGCGAGCTCGGCAGCATACCGCGCTACATCGAGAAATCCTCCGCCAAGAACCGCTCGCAGTCCCTCAGGTTTCATATTATTTAATCGACTTCAAAAAAATCTCTGGAGGTTCTGTATTAGTGTGGTAGATTCAATTGTCGATTCAAAAGTTTATATGAATTAAAAAAATACAGGGTATAAGGAGACCGCTACCGAAAACTTAGCGCTATTGTTATACTACCTAAACATAATCGTATAGGGTAGGTATCGGCGTCGGCGCGACCGCGGTTTCGTAGGTATCTAACGATACGTAAATAGGTCACATCAAGTTCGTTGACCTCCAGCGTCAGCTGATTTTATTTTAATCACGCAAGAATTACGTAACAAACTTTTACAAAATACAGCAAATAAGTTTTTTGCAATTACAGGGCTGTTTAACCCTCCAAAACAGGTATTGCATAAAAAGTGCAATTTTTTTTTGTAAAAAAAAATTTTTTTTTTCACGTTTTTTTAGTGATATCTTATCAGTAATCATCAGTACTATCACCTGTCTTCGTTTCCGAGAGCGGTCTCCTAACACCCTGTATATATATTTCTATTTCTATTCGATCCGTATTAATGTATGTAGTATGTATGTATAATCTGTTTGACCTTAGTTGTCTTAAAAGGTAAACAAATCACAAAAATCTTCTCGGAGAAACGCGTAAGTGACACTCTTCCCCCGGCGCTTTAGACATTGTTGTGTTTGAATTTTCATTTAAATCATAACTTCATTGTTGGTTTGCGGTAAGAACGTCCTATGTGCCATGCAAAACGCTTACGCGTTACTATGAAAGTCAAGTTTATTTAAGACAACTAAGAAAAAACAGACCACACAGACGTATGTATGTTCACGAAATAAATGAACCGATTTTGATGGTTTTTGCAGTACTGTAATCTACATACTTTCAGGAAGGTCTCAGTGTATAGCACACCTAGTTATCATTCTCATTTACGAAATTACAAGCATAAATGTTCCCAATGTCACTAATATTTTTGATTGGTACACCTATTTCTCTGAGATTGCTGGACCGAAGTTGATTCTAATCGCAGCCAAGAGCCAACTTGTAGGTGAATAAAATAAAAATTGCATCCCACAGATTGAACTCCGCATCGGGCTACCTGTACATGAACGCGAAAACGAACGACTTCCAAATAGACCCCGACGACTTCCGCGAGATCGTCGCCAAGCGGCGCGAACAACTTCGCAAGGGGATGATGTCGTACGACATATCGAACGACCGATACCTGGACCCGTATAGGAACGGTTTCAACCGGGGGATAAGCCCGCGCAGCTCGTCCCTATACTCCATGAACATGAGAAGCGATAATCGATCGAACGATCCCCTAGTCGACGATTACGATTCGGAAAAATCTAGCTACGCTAAGCGAAAGTTAATGAAGAACATAACCAGAAACACAAACAAGAAAGAAGATAATTACTTCTACGACGATGCGGTGTTGCATTTCGACGATGAATACGCGTTCGACGGATCGATCTTATTCGCGAAACGGAGAAAATCTATCGATAAGAACTGGGATGATTTCACGACTTTCGATCTGCCTAAGAATTCGATCTATGCGGTCGATCAAGTGTCTAACGATAGCTACGGGTATTACTTGCCCGATGATGATCAGGAGCAGTGTTTTATAAATGACACGCTGACGTTCAACTTGCCGCCACACCGCGCTAGTATTTAGTGTGCGTAAGGTCTAAGGGCGGATTTACATTGAGACAGTAACTGAGCGAGAACATGCAGTTGAGCCATTACAAATGGTTCTATAAGGGCGGATTTACATTGGGTAAGTAACTGTCGCCAGTACTGACCGAGAACATGGGAGGGGTCTAGCACAAATTGTCGAGAACATGCTGGCTAATATGTATTTGCAATAATCGGAATAGGGGTGGTTGACTCCATTTTATCTTTTTCAACAAAAGTTTATGTTGCTCCGTATCCAAAATAGAAAGTAATTTGTTAATCTGCTTGAAATTTAATAAGTTTGAAGTTTTACAAATATGATGGTGGAGGTACTTGTCAAAAGACAGAAAATGGGTACACATACGAACCGTCATCGCCATGCCAGTACTGACCGAGAACATGTTAGTTTAATTGTTTTATCAAAAAGTTACGTTGCTCAGTATCTACAATAGAAACAATTATGTTATGCTGCTTAAAATTTAATAAGTTTGAAGTCTTCCAAATGTTATGGTGGGGGTATTTGTTAAAAGCCAGAAAATGGGTACACAAACGAGTCGTCACCGCCATTTAGACACTTGCGTATATTTAGACAGGACAGGTGTCCTGCATGCCTTCATGAAATATATTTAGTCTGAGCTGAGTGGAAAAGGGTGGCCGCACTAAAGTGCCCACTGAGTATTTTGGTCTCATATTCAGTGTGTCAAATAAAATCTAGTCTCGTTTTAAAATCTGGCTCAATGTAAATCTGGCTTAAGCGATTTTTCGTTCCGTTACGATAAGAAAGTGATGAGTGTTAGGCAACTGTTTCACCCCTTAGGCTGCCTTTCCGCCACAGATGTGCTAGGTAGCTAAGCGATCACCGAGGTTAAGGCTGCCTTTTCACTAGAAATATGAGATGTAGCTAAACTATGCGCGAGGTTAAAGCTGAGCTATAATAACTATAGGCCTATTTCCAACAAAGTTAAGTGGTGCGGCAAAGCGGGTAAGCTGTGCTATGTAGGTGTGGTCTCGCGTATCCTTAGCTCGCATCTTTAGCTCGTATCCTTAGATCATATTCTTAGTTCATGTCTTTAGCTCGCAACCTTAGCTCACATATCTCGCTGCAACTATGTAAACATTATTTTTACCAAAGCTTAGAAAATCAAACGACCCTATTAGTTGATATCATGGACATCCCTCGCTACGCAGCTTAGCACATCTCTGGTGGATAGGCAGCCTTATCCCAGGTTTGCGTCATCATTTGCCATCAGATGAGATCGGTGTTAAACGCAAACCTGTCGTCGATGAATAACGAGATTAAATTTTAGGTTAGTCTAAAAAGGGCCAATTAATATATGAAAAAAGACTTAAAAATTCGAGTACGTCGTTTTAGCTTTTACACTTAGGGTGGTTAGATGCGTTTTTTAATTCGTAATTTCTGATTTACGCCTCTCCCGGGCACGTGCAAAATTTCGATCGGAATTATCGCAATTCCTTTTAGCGGTATATCGATCTTATGGTATAAGTCTATAAGAAGTTATAAGTTATAACAAAGAAAAACGATCTCCGAAATGGCTGTGATTTTAGTTTCACAGGACAAAGAGCAAATCTCCAATACCAAATATATCAGTCTGCCTGCGTTAAGGCGGTTGCGTTATCTATTTATAGGCCAAGTTAATGCCCTGAACACATTTGTCCAATGCCAAAGCATTTGACAAACGTTATGTGTACTCTTCTGTCATAGATGAAAAGCTCTTCACACATTGTTCATAGATGCGGCAATACTTACCGTTATTATCGATCTACAGTCGTCATCGTCTACCGAATGACGTCCACTGCTGGACAGGTCTCCCACACTCAACGGTCTTGGACCATCTGATTTCGTCGGTCCAACTCTAATGAGAGGTCTGCCAACACTGCGCTTTCCGGTGCGAGGTCGCCATTCCAGCATCTTTGAACCCCTCAATATATCGTTTCTTTGAACTATGTGTTCCGGCCATTGCCTCTTCAGCTTCGCAACTCGATGAACTATGTCGTTGACTCTGGCTATTCTACGGATCTCCTCATTACTGATTTAGTCACGTAGTTCCTCTACCTCTGAGCGTAGCTCTCTCCATCGTGAGTGACTGAGCTCTCTATCTTCCAACTGAAATTTATCACGTCTCCATCGTGAGTGACTCGTGAGTTTTCTATATTCAGATTGAAATTTCTCACGACTCTCCATCGTGAGTGACTCGTGAGTTTTCTATATTCCGACTGAAATTTCCTACGTCTCTCCATCATTCAGAGTGACTCTGAGCTCTCTATATTACGACTGAAATTTATCACGACTCTCCATCGTGAGTGACTCGTGAGTTTTCTATATTCCGACTGAAATTTCCTACGTCTCTCCATCATTCAGAGTGACTCTGAGCTCTCTATATTACGACTGAAATTCATCACGTCTCTCCATCGTGAGTGACTCGTGAGCTTTCTATATTCCGACTGAAATTTCCTACGTCTCCATCATTCAGAGTTACTCTGAGCTCTCTATATTACGACTTTATCACGTGTCTTCATCGAGCGTGACTCGTGAGCTTTCTATATTCCGACTGAAATTTCCTACGTCTCTCCATCATTCGAGTGACTCTGAGCTCTCTATATTACGACTGAAACTTCTCACGTCTCTCCATCGTGAGTGACTCGTGAGTTTTCTATTTTACGACTGAAATTTCTCACGTCTCTCCATCGTGAGTGACTCGTAAGTTTTCTATATTCAGATTGAAATTTCTCACGACTCTCCATCGTGAGTGACTCGTGAGTTTTCTAGAATTGCAATCGAAATTTCTCACGTGTTTCGAAGAGGCGTAATACGCTTCGCTTCTGTAGATATTGTAATATAGTCTAGTCTCTAGTAATTGCTAAGTTCGGATCTCACTAGTTGTAAGCGCGCGAGGCTCTTATCGACGAGCCGATTTTAGCGAAAATCGGTCAAAGTAGATCGCGATTTATTTGTGCACAAAATGTTATTGCTTGACATTGTTTTTAAATTGCGTAACTCGACTAGGAGTTCTAGTCGAGTCATATTATTTGGAGTAAAAATAAAAAAAAACTTCATCTCAGAATAAAATGTGAAAGCGGAAACGTAAAACCTGACACAAAAAGAAGGTCGGTTATAAGTTTGACCACTTTGTCTGTGTGTCTGTAGCATTGTAGCGCTCAAACGGATGGACCGATTTATATGCGTTTAAAAAAAACTTTTTTATTTGAAGAATGATTCTTACATCATAATAATGTTTGATGCTGTCTTTTCAGCCGTTTGAGTGATTATTACAGTCATACAATCGATTTTTATTTTACTTCCAGTTGTCAAAATATCTACTCGAAAGGGCTTTGAAGATTTTTACCTATCTATTGTCTTATTTTTTTTTTTTTCAAAATAGCGGCCAAACAAAACGCCTCTATTCAAGTCGATTACTGGCATCGATATAAACAAAAATTGTATGAGACTAAATATAATAGAATGTCGCGTTTCCGAAAATCAAGCTAAAATATTCACTGATGACGCCAAAAGTCCATCTTTGATAGCTTCTATTTCTGAAATGTGACACTTTATGTGATTGTTTTCTCATAATAATTCCAATTAATATGGATTAATTACGGCAATTTTAAATTACCCTCACTTTAGTTTGAGGTGCCCTCAAATATTTCTTAAGACTTAAACCAGTAACATGATTCGACTAGTAAAGGATAACATGACTCGACTAGGTAACCTTAGTCGATTTATCGACCACTCGTAGTAAAAAATCGCATAAAAATTTTCTCACGCTGCAAATAAATAGTCAAATCCGCATTTCACTCATATTTATAAAGAAGCACAAATTATAATTTAATTAATCCCAATGATAACATTCCAGCAAAAAATGGTTATCGTACTAATATTATAAATGTGAAAGTGTGGATGTTTGAATGTTTGGATGTTTGTTACTCTATAACGTCGCAACTACTGAACCGATTTGGCTGAAATTTTGAAGGGAGATAGATTATGCCCTGACTTAAAACATAGGCTAGGCTAGTTTTATCCTGGAAAAATCCACAGTTCCCGCGGGATTTTGAAAAACCCGAAATCTTTATCTACAGCTATAGGTAGATTACTAATAGCGAACTTCCTTGATAGCAGGTATAAAGGTTGGAAATTGGAGCGGGAACGGGAACCGGAAATCCACGATGTTTTAAACCGAAATTCACGCGGGTGAAGCCGCGGGTTTATGCGAGTAATAAATATATATTATTAGGTATTAATATAGTGAAGATAAGACTAAAGTAGCTATTGTGGCCGATTCTGTTGTACACAATCTCTAAATCTAAACTAAAATGACAGGTCTAAATATATTCCTGTCTCTTCCACAATCCTCCCTGCTGAAGGGGATAGCACTATTTTTAAATCTGTCATTTTAGTTTAGTTTAGAGAATTGTGTACAACAGAATTAGCCACATTCTCGATTAGCTTTGTTTAAAAACATCGTTTGCTTGTTGAAGTTACACGCTTATTGAAATGTTAATAAGTTTGTGAAATACAGTCTACGTTCTTTATTCGCGGTTTCAGTTTTCGCGGCTAAAAACTTTGTTATTCGCGAATCTAAAACCTTCATCTCAGCAATTTCTTCATAAAACTTAATATGCCTATGGAAAAAGGCTTAAAGCTTTAATGCTACCATGCATGCATGATATTCATTCGATTCGAAAGATCTTTTATGAGCGACTGAACAAGAAAAAAATTAACTAAATCTAATATTTAAACCATTGTGTAAGCCTAACAATAATCCTTATTTTATTTCTAAATGATATCTACAGAATACTGTATCGTTCACTTACACGAGCAGTAAAATGCCCTGCTCAGCGAATAATCTAGTAAAATAATCGATTTTTATTTTCATCGATTACTTTCTTCATCTTGTATTCTCACTAATATAATCATCGATACACTCTACCCAGACGATAAATAATCTGTTTAAACTATCGATTATTTTCTCTTGTAGGTACTCGTTAGCTTATAAATGAGCAACAACACACGCGCTGTCCAACAGAGTCATAAATTATTTTTATCGGACTTCTCGCTCTCACTTACAGGCCTTGTGGAACGGGAACCTGTTTCTCTGGTGTTGTGTGTAGCAGTAAAAAAGGATTTGTCGACAGTCGATAACAGGTTATAAAGAGCGAGGGAGAGCCCTCACAACACTATGATTGTCATGTTTTATGACTCAGTTCGCATGTTTGTAATGTCCCAACTATAGGTACATAATGTATGCTTCGCACATAAGAACCGTAGAGTATACGTTACTTATTCGTTATTTCTAGTCACCATCGAAGCGTTATTTTGTTGAACCTAGTAGAACGTTATTTTGTTATACCTATAATTATTTAAATAGATATAGCTGTTAATGTAGACCTGTGTGGTTTACGTGCGGATACCTGCCCAGAATGAAGATGAAGATGAAGCTGTTAATGTAAATAAACTGAAAATTGTGTGTGTTTGAGACTGCGTCGTTCTGACAACTCGTATCGCTAATCAACAATAATACGTCGCTATATAATCTATTCCGCTTTTGATAATTTTATATTAATAATTTTATCATTAGATTAAAGCGCATATTATTTTTTGTCGGATAAGTACTTCCATTTAGTTATAAAAATTTAAAAAAAAATTACGTCGTATGTTGAAGTTTTTTCTTTGGTTAAACCAATTGAAATGTTTCTGCTTTAAGCATTTATTTATTCAGAAAATTAATAACTTAGAACTGTTATTGACTTATTGAAACGAAAATCGTGAAAATTAAATTTTATTATGATTATTAAGTATATTACTTAATATTTAAAGAAAAATATTAATAAAGTTATATTTTGTATTTAGCTAAAATTCAGGGTAACGAGAACGTGTTGAAATCTAATTTCAAAGTATGATTTATAAATAGCTGCTTATTGTATTAAAAATGCCAAAAATAAAATATAATAATTTGCCAAAAAATATGCCAAATAATATAACAATTAGTGCGCATGACCGATTTTTAAGATCAACCGTTTTCTGATAGAAAAAAGAGGTTATGACCGATTAATTATTTGTATTTTATTTTATGCGCGCCACGGTTTGCGGGTTTTGGCTTGGCTTATACCGAAGAAGGCTTTCTGGCTTAAAGAATTCTTGATTTTTTGTACTTTGTGACTGATTTTTTTCCAGTATTAACGTTTTTGTGATATATTTATTAAATTAAATATACTTTATAAATAAATAGTTGTAGGTATCATAAGTTAATGTGAATCTTTTATAGGTAGGTATATTTTAAAAATATTTTTTTCTGTGATTTTTTCTAGTCATACCAATTTTTGGAACACATTACAAATGTGCCAAAGAGAATGTTTATTATTATTAACAATAATCGTCTGTGACAGACGGAAGGAGGTAGTCGCACCATAAAAATTGTTGTTAATCTCTAAAATTACGCTTTAAATATTTTTGTGACATGCGCTTGGTTTATTAGTAAGTAAGAGCTTATTTTTTTTAATTATTTTAGATCTAAGTGTCGACTTAATAGTACTTTTTCAGATAAGTCATAAAAAGTACTGAAATTCTTAAGAAAAGTACTGATAAATTGCTATTTAGTCAAATAAGTTAATTTAAAATTTGACTTCCAAAGTTATTAAGTTTAATTTAAGGAAAACGAATAAATGCAAAATGTTGCGAAATAAAACAAAAATAATTGTTGAAATTGGTTATAATAACCATTTATTAATACGTTAAGTAATTTATATACATATATTATTTTAATAATACATACTTTAACTTCAAGACTTATTCATTGCCAAAATTATCTAAACATTGCAGACAATATTTGACACTGTTATAATAGATAGGTATTCGGTGATTGTATTTTATTCGCCGAATACACAATAAACTAAAATGCAAATTTAATCAAATAAATGCCAAATCTCTCTTTAGTTTTTATTTTAGTAAGATTGTAAAATATCATTCGTCTTGAATATACGGCAGTTACTTAGTTGGAGTTTATTTTCGCCGAATACCAAATATTGAATTATAAATAAATCTACTTTAATTTACTTTAAAAGATAATAATTTACTGTTAATTTAAATAAATAAAGAACCATCTGTAAACTAGTTGGCGCGCGCGATATTTGAATAATATTCAACTTTCGTAATATTTGGTATTCAAAGTCGCCGATTATTAAATTACAATCCTGATAAATCACTTTTTTTTTAATAAGTAATTTGTAAAATAATATTAATCCAAACTTTAAATGGTTAGTGATTTTACAACCATATACATAGGTACCTAATTATTATCTGTAACCATGTCTGTATGAGTGTATAAATATGTTTGTGTCTGTATGTAATTATTTATTAAATAACGTTGATAATTATGTATGGTGATCGCGGTCTGAGTTAAATTGTAATTGTAACGAAATTGTAAAATAAACATCGGATTTCATTAAAAAATACATTAAACCATTCTGTGTTTCATTTTGTAATTTAAAAACTGTGTTTAAAAAGCAACAAAACCTATTGGCTATATTAAGACGTTTGTATAATACCTAGAATTCGAACCACATTCGAACTGCTGTAATAAAATCGCAGAAAAGCATGGTTAACTAATACTATAAACTGGTTTCAATAAGCGACATCTAAGGCTCAATTTAGACCGCGGCGGAATGGAATGGAAGCGACTTTTTGCAACGAAATTGTAGATAGCTAAATGAACTTTATGTCAATTGCATAACATACAAATTAAATAGGAGCCAAAAAAAGGTCGCGCGTCTTCCGCGGAATTCTCGAGAATTCCCGTAGCTACTGTCGGCGCCGTCTGTGGAATCCGCGGGAAGTGGCGCGAACGGAGAGTCCGTTGGGTCGGTCACAGCAGTGTCGTGCCAAGCGTTTAGCTGGAATGCGCGAGAATTCTCGAGCATTCCAGCGAATCCGCGCGCCTTCCGCGTCATGAGGCGAATTTGACGCTTCGATTCCACCGCGGTGTAAATTAAGCCTAAAGATGAAGTACGAAACTACTACGCTAAATAACAAACCAAAAGGTGTGTAGATAGACCAGAGTAAATCCCTTCAAAAATAATAAAAAGTAAAGAAAAATCACAGTAGGATGAAACCCATTGGAAAGGGAGGAGAATATAATAAGAATTAAAGGAAAAATAATTTACGGGCGATCTGAGCTAGGGAAAAAAAATGGGGGGAGTTTTAAGGGTAAAAAACGGTTTATCTCGATTTCCGACAAAACTACAAGTCCTATGGAAAAAAGTCCAATGGCAAAATTGTAGATAATAAAAAGATCAACAACTTTTGTATTCACACTTTTTTTCATTTAACCTCAAAATGTATGTGAAAAACTCAAAAAACCATGTTTTTGGTTTTTTATTATTATCTTTTACAAAAACATTTTTTTTTTCACGAAATTTGGTGAAAACTTACCTTTTTATATCCCAAATACACTGTAATTTATTTGATTTGAAATGTTTATTATTTCTCCTTATTTTGACTTAATATCGAAAAAGCACTCTAATTTTCAATCGAAAAATCATCCGTCAAAATATCAGCTTTTTTCAAAAAGTAGATGTGCTTTCTGTTCGCTGAAATCTCTACTTTCCGATGGTGTAAAAAAATATATGTATTACAGTAGTAAATGTTTTCAGAAAATGCAAAAAATCGAAAAACCAGAATTCGAAATTTATTTTAATCATTATATATGTATACAATTTCATCAAAAATGTGACTGCTGCAATTTTTTTCAATTAAAAATTTAATTTATTAAATGCTAATTACATTTGTGTCATAGAAAACTCATCTATACTATCTATACTAATAAATAAAATTGATGTGTCTGTCTGTAATTTCGAAATAACTACATCATATTAATCTCATATGGTTATTTGAACGGTACCATAACCGAATCACACGTTTTTAAAATTTTTGTCTGTCTGTCTGTCTGTTTGAACGGGCTAATCTTTGGAACGGCTGAATCGATTTTGACGGGACTTTCACATACAAGTAGAGAATTAACCAGGGAGTAACATAGGTTACTTTTTTAACCGACTTTCAAAAAGGAGGAGTTGTGTTTTTCTACCTATGTACACCGATATCTCCGAGATTTCTGAACCGATTTGCGTATTTTTTTTTTAATCGATAGAAATACATTACGACCCTGTTTTATAAAAAATTTGGATTTCAACTCCTCAATCCTGATGCTGTAGGGGACCTGATCCCCAAAACTAATGGGATTTAGAAACTTTCGGTTATTTAAATTGATATTGGGGGTACCAATTAGACTTTTTCTTTGAATAAACTCAAGTAGGTACATATCCAACTCCTCAACCCTGATGCTGTAAGGAATTGCATTCCGAAATCGTAAGATATTACAGACAGACACTTCAATTTTATTTATTAGTATAGATGACCTCGAGTAGGTACATGTCCAACTCCTCAACTCTGATGCTGTAAGGAATTGCATTCCGAAATCGTAAGGATGCCACGGAATTTTTCCGTTTTGTGGACGGGTTACTACTTACTACAGATAGGCTACTTTTTGTTCTGGAAAATCAAAGTTCCCACGAGATTTTTACAAACCACACGGGCGAAGCCGTGGGCATCATCTAGTAATAATATAATAAAGCGGAAGAGTCTGTTTGTTTGAACGCGCTAATCTCAGGGACTACTGGACCGATTTCAAAAATTCTTTCACCGTTGGATATGTACGTAATCCCTGAGTGCTATAGACTATATATTATTATGTACCTACCACGGGCGAAGCCGGGGCGGACCGCTAGTAGTAAATATTTGTATAATGAAATTGCTACATAGTCTTACAAATTCAGTAGAACCATTTCCCACCCGAGCGAATCGAAACGTTTAACACCTGCGCACTCGAGTAGCTCCATCGGGAAATTTCATTGAGAAAAAAGTTGGTCGTCTCGTCGTAACGAAACTACCTACTCTACGCTGAAGATTCAGCCTGTTATTATTCACAAAAAAAATTGTTCTCGGCTGCCGGACCAGTACCTACCTACCTAATTAAAATTCTTCGCGTCGGTTGCTATCACCGCTTTTCAGCATCAAATTACAAACTATAATATGCTTAATCAATTGGATTTCAATGGACAAAAATAGTTGTCACGGGTAACACACCTGTATTTAAATTAAACGGCGAGGACCGTAATTACTTAGGTCTTAGTACATGTTGTGGCCACCAAGTATAATATTTTGTCACATTAATTCTCGTCCCAACTTCTCTCAATCTGATGATGTAGTGGTACTGCCTACTAATTTTGATGTAGTTTTTATCCAAACAAAAACATTTCATGTGAATAATAAGGCCAACTTCCTATCAAAAAGTTTCGGCCATTAAAAGTACTGATATCAAAACGGGTTAATACAGATATAAGCTACTTTTTGTTCTGGAAAATCAAAAGTTCCCACGGGATTTTTAAAAACGTAAATCCACACGGGCGAAGCCGTGGGCATCATCAAGTAATATATAAAAATAAATGTAAATCGTACTATATTGAATTTAGATACTTTATTTTGATTAATTTAAAAAAGAGCAATCGCCGAGTTTCTTACTGGTTCTTCTCGGTTGGAATGGCATTCCGAACTAATGGTAGATTCAATTGACTATTCGAAAGTAAACTCGTAAAAGTTTATTTGAATAAAAAACATTTCTATTCTATTCTATTCTATTAATAAAGATAAAGTATTTATGAATAACAAGATTAATGCATTTAAAAACATTGTAATGACTATATAGCGTAATCAAAATAAAGTATCTAAATTCAATATACTTAGTACGATTTACATTTATTTTTATGTATTATGAGTTTTCTATGACACAAATGTAATTAGCATTTAATAAATCAAATTTTTAATTGAAAAAAATTGCAGCAGTCACATTTTTGATGAAATTGTATATAATGATTAAAATAAATTTCGAATTTTGGTTTTTCGATTTTTTGCATTTTCTGAAAACATTTACTATTGTAATACATATATTTTTTTACACCATCGGAAAGTAGAGATTTCAACGAACAGAAAGCACACCTACTTTTTGAAAAAAGCTGACATTTTGACGGATGATTTTTCGATTGAAAATTAGGGTGCTTTTTCGATATTAAGTCAAAATAAGGAGAAATAATAAACATTTCAAATCAAATAAATTACAGTGTATTTGGGATATGAAAAGGTAAGTTTTCACCAAATTTCGTGAAAAAAAAATGTTTTTATAAAAGATAATAATAAAAAACCAAAAACATGGTTTTTTGAGTTTTTCATATACATTTTGAGGTTAAGTGAAAAAAGTGTATATACAAAAGTTGTTGAACTTTTTATTACCTACAACTTTGACATTAGACTTTTTTCCATAGGACTTGTAGTTTTGTCGGAAATCGAGATAAACCGTTTTTTACCCTTAAAACTCCCCCCATTTTTTTTCCCTAGCTCAGATCGCCCGTAAATTATTTTTCCTTTAATTCTTATTATATTCTCCTCTCTTTCCAATGGGTTTCATCCTACTGTGATTTTTCTTTGTTTCAAAAATTATCGACACTGGGCTAAGACTGCAGAAACCAACTATAATAGATTGTTTTTCGGATTAACTTTCCTATTATCTACTAGATGGCGCTGTTTAGAGCATGTTTTTAAGTTTTTCTCGTTTTTGTAGGCGAATAAAAACACAGGCCACTAAAGCGCAGGCCACACTGGGAGCGGAGCGAATCGAAATGAGATTCGTTCATCATAATATTGTCGCTAGAATTTATGGGAGCTCGTAAGATCGCATCACTGCTGGCTTCGTTTGGCTCTGTAGTTCGCGGTGTGAACCGTAGTAACTAGGTACTTAGTAGCAGCCATCTTGGATTTGCATAGTGCTAGCCAAGCCCTTTCATTTGATACCCATATTATGGGAGTTGTGAAAAAATATGTAATCCGCCATTTTGTAGCGGCGGCCATCTTGGATCGATTTTCATCAAACATAGCTAACAACACTCTCGACTAATTCAACTTTCAAACAAAAAAAACCGCATTCAAATCGGTCCACCCGTTTGAGCGCTACAGGGGAACAGACAGACACACACACACACACATACACACACACACACACAGAGACACGTCAAACTTATAACACCCCGTCGTTTTTGCGTCGGGGGTTAAATTAAAAGACGCGATAGCGACATTTCACTCCCAATGTAGCCTGAGTTTAATTCATGAAGTTGAGTAAAATCTATCAATTGTCCTCGTGTTTATTCGCCATTTATCATTAGTAACTACCTACCTAGTCTAAGTACATACTTTTATGTAAGTAAGTACCTAGAAGAAGTTAGAAACTGATTCCAATCATAGGTAATAATATGATTGGAATCAGTATGGATATTATCATGACTGGACGAAACCTTCACTAAAAATTTGGACTGACAGGTAGTTAAGTAGGTACTAAGCGCGACGGCCATGGCTACGTGGCCATGGAATGGCCGGAACTCCGACCACACGAGTAGATAGGTACCTACAGAGGGGAAGCTTCTACAAGCGGCACGCTGTAGGTACACTCACACATAATATGCGCACGTTTGTCAACCAACTGAACCGGTTGGTGGAGAGCGGGCGTCCATGAACGGTTGGTGAGTGTGTTTGTGTGAGTGTACCTACAGCGGGCCGTTTGTATGAAGCTTCCCCTCTGTACTTATCTACTCGTGTGCTTGAGGTTTAGATGATAAACAAAAAATGGTAGAACAATATTAGTCCCTACTTAGGTATATGCAAATGTTCCTCTCTCCTTCGCTGCTAAGCAACAAATTAAAAACAACCCTCTTCCACAAACAAAATAAAACAAAAACGCCTCCGTTTAATTCCAAAGTTTATTCCAAAAACAAATTGCTTACAAGAAAATTCAACGAAATCGTTATAAATGCGAAGCACTTTTTTCAACAATTCGCCCCTGAATGGTGGATTTAATAAATACTTGAGTAGGAAAGCTGTTATTTTCCTTTGAGACTGGCCAAAGAGAATAGTAGAAGAAAAATGGGAACACCCCGCGGGGGCCAGGGTGGCACCCCCCGGCGGGTATTGCTTTGAATAAAGAAAAGTTAAAATTTTCTTAAAACACCCCTCGAGGGGTGGACGCTATCTATCTTCGTTTAAGTATTGGCAAAAATGACCCCCCTCGATCTATCTGTCTCGCTCGCACTTACTTATGTCATTGGTTCGTTTTTAAAAGCGCTAAAGCGGCGAACTAAACTATGATTAGGACTTTTTCTGATGAATTATTAAATTTTTTTTCGTCTAGTCTCCCCCCTTCCCCGACTTTCCGTTTATTTCGTCGCTGTGAAGTTTTTACCCACATTTTCCGTCTCTGCCACTGACTTATAGTACTATATATCAACTAGTGTTGCGCTCGGTGCGCGAGCTGCAAGCAGCTCGCGGGCCTTGAGGTCTTTTCAATATTCGTAAAATAAAGAAATGGGAGGCCATACCAAATACCAGAATATTCTGGAGAGTCTCTTGAAAGATAGAAAGAAATATTGGTATCACGTTTCGTATTTTTTCTGAAAGGACACTAATGAGTTCTATGCATGCGTTTAGTGGAAAAAAAAGATCTACAAAAATGTTCTGGGGAGCCACTTGAAAATTAAAAAGAAATTTTGTATGGACATGAATTTTTACTGGCTCACCAAAGGGCCTAAGGTCTTGAACATTTTTAGTTTCAGGATGCCTCTATGATTGATAGTTTTTGCGGGCCATTAGGGTACTCTGGTAATTTTTCCACATTCACTACGTTTTGTATTTTTTGGGGAAAAAAAAATCTTTTAAGTTCAATTTACTTACGTGTAGTGGGGGGAAATTTTTTATACAAAAATGTCTAAGAGAGCCTCTTAAAAAGAACCCAAAAAATTTGTATGGAGAGAATTTTTTTTTGTTCGGTGACTATCTTTTTTTTTGCCCATTCACCCAATGGCCCAAGGTCTTTAACAACATTTGTTTGGAACCATGCCTGAATGACTGGTAGTTTTGGAGGACCCATGAGGTACTCTGGTAAATTTTCCACATTCATGACATTTTATAATTTTCCTGAAGAAAGACCCATAAGTTCTACGCATATAAATAGGGAGGGAAAAAAGTTCCACACAAAATTGTTCTGGAGAGCCTTTTGAAAAGAACCCAAAAAATTTGTATGGAGAAAATTTTTTTTTGTTCGGTGGCCATCTTTTTTTTACCAGTTTACCCAATGGCCCAAGGTCTTTAATAACATTTGTTTGGGACCATGTCTGTATGACTGGTAGTTTTGGAGGACCCATGAGGTACTCTGATAAATTTTCCACATTCATGACTTTTCATAATTTTTCTGAAGGAAGACCCATAAGTTCTACGCACATAAATAGTGAAGAGAAAAAAGTTCCATACAAAAATGTCCAGGAGAGCCTCTTGAAAAGAACCCAAAAAATTTGTATGGAGAAAAAAATTTTTTGTTCGGTGGCCATCTTTTTTTTACCAGTTCACCCAATGGCCCAAGGTCCTTAATAACATTTGTTTGGGACCATGCCTGTATGACTGGTAGTTTTAGAGGACCCATGAGGTACCCTGATAAATTTTCCACATTCTTGAAGTTTCATAATTTTCCTGAAGGAAGACCCATAAGTTCTACGTATATAAATAGTAAGAGGAAAAAGTTCTATACAAAAATGTTCAGGAGAGCCTTTTGAAAATTAAAAAAAAAATTTGTATGGACACGAAATTTTTTTTTGTTTGGTACCTATCTTTTTTTTACTGGCTCACCAAAGGGCCCAAGGTCTTGAACATTTTCAGTTTCAGAACCATGCCTCTATGATTGATAGTTTTTGAGAGCCGTTGGGGTACTCTGGTAAATTTTCCACGTTTATGACGTTTCATAATTTTCCTGAAGGAAGACCCATAAGTTCTAAGCACATAAATAGTGAGGGGAAAAAAGTTCCATACAAAATTGTTCTGGAGAGCCTCTTGAAAATTAAGAAATTTTTGTATGGAGACGAAATTTTTTTTTGTTTGGTGGCCATATTTTTTTCACTGGTTCACCCAATTGCCCAAGGTGTTGAACATTTTTTGTTTGGGGATAGTACCTCTCCGACTGATAGTTTTCGAGATCCCTTAGGGTACTCTAGTCAGTTTTCCACGTCCAGCTCTCTCTATAATTTTGTAGACCTAAATTTTTTGAATTCTACATACACGGAAAGTATGGTGAAAAAGTCCCATACAAAATTGTTCAGGAGAGGTGATCAATACGTAACTTCAAGTAGCTTTATATATATAATGGTCTCTGCTTAAAAATTTTTTTATTTAAGGTCAACGAGATGCAATAATAATTAGGTATTTAAATCCTTTATAATAAGACTTCAATCATTCTAAAAATATTAACATAAAACCTTGTCTTGTGAAACGTTTTGCCGGTTAAGGCTCGATATTTTAACAATTTCGGAAAAATGACATTAAATTACTAGCTGAATACATAAGTGTAATAAAATCGTAGACTTGCCGTATCTGTACATTGAAGATTTTTGCAAAATAATAACTGGGGGATGTTAGGGATAGAAGTAATAGAACGTAAAAAAGCTATTTTTGAAATTTTTGTCTGTTTGTCTGTTTATCTGTTTGTCTGTTTATCTGTTTGTCTGTTTGTCTGTATGTTTGTGCGCGCATCACGTAAAAACTACTGAATGAATACTCTACTACTACTACTATGAAAACTACTAATGAAACTCGGCATGATTTAAGTTAATACTATGGAGTAACATATAGGATACTTTTTATCCTGAAATTCAGCACGGTTCCCTTGGGAGAGGGGATGAAAGGCAAAATGTGTAATTAGCTGTAATTCGTTAACGGGTGGTCCGATTTCATTCATTCTTTTTTTGTTAGAAAGTAGATACTTTAAAGACTACTTCTTCTAAAGATATCTCCGAAAGGCTGGACCGATTTTGATGGGACTTTCACTGGCGGATATTTACATTTTGATGTACCTAAACATCCGCCAGTGAACTTTTACCAGTTTTTAGCAAGGTTTAAGCTCAAAGGAGCATAGGAAAAACAAAATGATTCCCACGGGATTATTAAAATCAATACCCACGCGAACGAAGTCGCGGGTATCCGCTCGTTTCAAAATAATTTTATGGCTACCTACGCAATATAGGTACTCATACTCGTACATAATATAGTCAGCTGTTAGACCTACATAAATAACATGATAACTTTTAATTTAATCTTTATGGTTTTAATTTTTTAAACTTTTCCATTACATACAAAAAGTACGTAGTACATGATTAGAAATTAGAATGAATCAAAATTACAGTGCTTTCAAGCATTAAGAAAATTTTTACTAATACAGCGAATAATAAATGCTTTCGCTTCATTAATAATCGTGAATTTTAATCTATAATCTATTATACGTATATCAAAATTTTAATGATACATAGATACGTAAAAATATAGTTACAAAGGTTGTTCAAAAAAGTACCAAAAAGTCACGAAATCAGTGTCACATGGCACGCGTTAACAGGTGGGTCACTGTTACTCTTAAGCAGCGTCAACAAAACAAGTTGAAACTTTTCTATTAGTAATTAAAATAAAGGAAACATTATGGAAAGCTTGATGGAATTGGATGAGGTAGTCTAATTTGAAGAAGTATAAAAGCTCTGAGCCGAGTCCAAGCCAATAATCATTTCCGTCGTGTGTTGGTCTTATGCATGTGACGTAATTCATTCCGCAAATGCAATACGTACATTTCTATCTAAAAAAGTATATGAAAAATTGTGCTTTGCCACAATATGTTTCGCCGATTTGACGACGTGAAAGGCAATTTTTTCTGATATGAACGCAGATTTATGATGGAAATTCTCGTAGTAACTACATAATATAATTCAAATAGGAATAGGTACGCAATAATTATTGGATTAAAAAAAATGAGGAATCTATTTCCTACAAGATATTAATATAATTTGTGTAAATTAAATTGATATTTTAAACAAACATTCGTCTTAATCTAAAACTTCGTTTTCTTAGGGAAAATAATTGATGTAGGTATTATAAACTTTTAGATCCAGTAATTTTTAAGAGTCAGTATTTTCTTGTTTAATTGATTTTCTATAAAAATTAGTTGTCTGCAAAGTCGGTTTACGGACGATAATTTTACGTGATAACGTTATAAGAAAACAAACAGAGAAAGATGCGTCACCAGCCGAACGCTTAGGCCGATCGTGCCTTCTCTATCGCTTATTCCGCGCTCTCGCTTGCAAGCGGTACGTGACAATGAGTCGTGATTTTTCGTGCGTGTAACCGGCGTTCATCGATTTATAAGACTTTATTACATCAAAAACCAAATCATATTTTTTATTTGCTTTTACTTAGCTATAATTTTATTACAACGCATTATTACAACGCAATTTAGAGCTAAGAGTAAAGTTATCAGGTAAGAATAATAATTATTAAGTAAATCAAAATAAACTTATTTTTTCTGCTGACGTTACATCTCAGCCGAAAGTTAACGCGATTTAAGTTGTTCCAAAGGAAACTTCGACGATTTTCACTCACGCTCAGAGCTCCGTTCACTTTCACAAAAAACTTTAAAGATTACCTATTCTTCTAACTTTTGAAAATTTGCAAAACAAGGTTAAATAATATGTAACTTAAAAAAGCAAGTTGAACTTTCAGAGCACTGAGTGTAACTTTTGAAATAAATGTTAAACTGTGTGTAAATGTGTCGCTCTGTAAAAGTAAAAATGTTAGTCTGAAATCTGTCATTCTGTAAACTGTGTAAAGTACGAAAATTAAGGCTCCCCCACACAGGCGCGTTATTATAGGTCGATAGTATCGGACGACGATAGTATCGCAGGAGTTCCTACTTCCATTGCGGCGTTATTATCGCAGCAGTGTGTAACTACATATGACCATCCTAATACAAAATGTACTGGAAACAGATATCGCAATAACGCATGCGATATTATCGACCTATAATAACGCGCCTGTGTGGGGAAGCCTTTTACTTTTCGGAAATGACATGAATTCACATTTAAATAAAAAATGAAAGTTTTACGGTCGTTTATCGTTAGCTTGAAAAGTTACACTAGAACCTCTGATCGCTTTAGGTAATTGCTTCCTAAATAGATAGCCTCTATTTCTGACCTAGCTGTTTATAGTATTTTAACGAAATAGGGATCAAAATTATTATTTTTTTAATAAATTCAGTCAGATTATACAGTGGCGTATTTTTAAGTACCTTTAAATATAGGTATTTAACTACCTACTTGAGTAAGTATATAGATAAAAGCAGTGTGCAGCCGGGAAGAAAACTGGTCTTCTGCAACGTTGAATACGAATTCTTTTTCTCTATTGATCAATCTGTCATAGTATGTATTTTTATCATTTAAGTACTCTCGACAAAGACAATAATTCTAATTTGATATACTAAGTATAAAAAACAATATCATCCTTTATCAATTATTTCTAGAGATATCATTTCTTACGTTTTTTGGCTAACGCTAGTATTAAGTATTTCATTTACTGTTATTTTAGTCACCTGACGCAGTTTAATTTAATAACAACATTAATTTAATCTGGACTTTTTATAAGTAAGTACCTACCTACCCATCCTCACAAGAATGTTCACATTTTACAACTTTTTTTGTAAGTATCCTAACAAGAATGTACCTACCTACTTGTACACAATGTTTTAAAATATTTATAAGTAGACATTTTAAACTTTTATTATTCCAAGAACGCTACAGCACCAAAGCCATAACACCGGACTCCATCTGAGTAGGTACCTACTTACTACTTAGATAGGTACTGCCGAGTAATTTTCTTTGAACAAAATTGAAAGCGGCCGAAGAAATATTTCTTGAACAAATTTTAATATCTCGACGAAGGGATACCTAGCTAGATAGAGCTATTTATATTTTTCCTCCCCCTCGTTTCTTTTGGCGATTATTATTCTGTATTCCGATGGCGGGTGGGGCGAGGGGGGGTTGCGCCGCCCCGTGGACTCTTTCCTTTTTGCTTCTTAAGTCCATCTTGAGACGGGACAGCGCCGTACCTGGAATAGAAATTTGTAAAACTATTAGGTAGTATTTATGTGACCTACCCTTCTCATTCTGAGGGAAGACCCGTGCCTTTTAGTGTGCCGGTAATGGGTTGACCATGATGATGACTGTATTTTTAATCATCATTGAAAATTCCCTTATAATAATTCAAGAACCCTTCCGGAATACCTGTAGGTATTCCGGAAGGGTTCTTGAATTATTGTTTGAATTTGAACCTTGAACAAGGGTTTGATTTTCACTTTAATTATAATTTATTTAAATAAAAAATTCCCATTTGGTTATATTCTGATTGCATTGGGATGTCATGTCATAATATTATATACCTACGTCATAATGTGGATTATTTATCACTAATTTTTAATGGAAAGTTTCGAAAACAGTATAACTGCAAAGTTGTTTCCAATCTCATTAAAAGGTATTTCTGGTCACTGTAAATTCTGAATTATAATAAGCCTGAAAATTAAAATCCCTTAGTTAAGCTAACTCGATATTAACTGACTACGTACTTAAAATACCAAAGTTTCCAAAATAAACATATAATGAAACATATTATATATAGTCCAGCCGTTTAGGAGGAGTTAGGTGACAAACACACGTACAGAATAATTATAACTATAAATAGTAGAGAGTAGAGAGGGTGAGAGAGTTTACCGTATCCACGCGACGGGATGGTTGACAGTTACGAAACCCGTGAACATTTTGTATGGGAAAATGGTTTTTCTTTTATTTTATGTTTTCGTCTATTTTTAAATGTTTTGAATAGTTATTCTGCTATTCGGGACGGTCCCAAATATAACAAATCAAAAACAATGAAAATCGGTCCAGCCGTTCTCGAGTTATAAGTGGTCGAACTAACACGACTTTGTATTAATATAGATAATTTGAATATACAACCTGAACCAACTATATAATTATCTGAATATACCACCTAGATTCTACTGAGTACCTACAGCTTCTACAGAGCACAACCAAATTCAAAATTGACAAAATTAGACGAATGCGGCTCTACACCCGCCCTGTGCCCTGCTTCTGTCACTTACCCCTTTTACTGGAAAAACCGTGGCACCTACCCGGAAGGGGTACGATATTTAAATATAAGAAGAACCCCCTTTTTTCAAGGGAGGCCTCCCCCAGATTTATAGATCTGGCCTCCGCTGCGTAATTACTTATCTTTGAGAATACGAATCAATCGTTCTTCATTTTCGAAATCGGTTTGTGTTTTGTTAATCTTGAACCGAACTGCCTGTCCAAATACTGTCGGTACAGTGTTTAGAATGCTAATGTGTAACGCGGGTGGGTTTGTTTGGTAATTACTCGAACATTCTGAATTTTGTTCGGGGCTTATTTAATTATCTTATTTAATTGAAGAAACACCGAAGCTACCTTAGTTATTATTTTAGAATATATTATAATAGAATAGATAAGGTTTTTAATTTTAACTTTTACAAGTTTTTTTGAATCGTCAGTGCATTTACCACTGATTCGGAATGCCGTTCCAACCTTGACGAACCAGCAAGAAACTCGGCGGTTGCTCTTTTAAAAAGTAAATAAAGAATAACAATACCTATTTATGTTGTGTACATAATTAAAATGCCGTTTCGCGAATTGCTGGAGCGAGTCAAATCCACGCTTTTAGTTTTTATTATACTTACATATTATTATCAATTGTAAATAATATGCTTTTGCATACTTTTAATAGATTTCTTAAAGTTTTGTAACCTTTTCTTACTTTCATAATCCGTCTCCGTAGGTATGACATAAAGATGGTTTTAATATCGGGTCAGTGGTAAGGCCGTGGAAAGGTAACAGACAGTCAGTCACACACGGGTTAGTTATTATTATAAAAGTTTGGCTTTCTATATCTAGTTAAGTATAGCAAGCAGCCGTTTGATGCTAGAGCCATAATTACCCTAATTAAAAGTTTCCCTAAAAGTTGTGTGATAGTTCCACTGATGGAATTAACTATGCAGGAGGTAGGTATATTATCGTTCTAAAAAAAAAAAAAAACAAAACAAAAATAAAAATTGGTTGTCAGCAAAGTCGGTTTACGGACGATAATTTTACGTGATAACGTCATAAGAAAACAAAGAGATGCGTTACAAGCTGAACGCTTAGTTCCGCGCTACGTGCTACGTTACGCGCTACATGCTACGTGCTACGCGCTACCTGACAATGAGTAATGCTTTTTCTTGCGTGTAGCCGACATTCATCTATTTATAAGACGTTGTCACGTCAAAACAAACCTAAAAAAACCTCTTGTTGGAAAAAATGTAACGAGAAGCTTTTCCCGCCCATCCAAATGTCACGGGCTCTTAAAAGAAAGTTCACCCCCTAATCGGTTACGCGTCATAAAACTCCACCGAGCGATCCGCACTCGCAGCCAGTTGCGGTTCGCTCGCCATCGCCGGTTCACTTTCAGCGATTTATTAATGAGGACTCTGAACGAAATCCATGATTTTCTTGCAATTTTCAAAGACAACAGGTAATTTTTTACCCGACTACGGCAAAGCCAAAAGGAAGGGTTATGCTTTTAGCAGTCTATGTATGTATGTATGTATGTATGTATGTATGTATGTATGTATGTATGTATGTATGTATGTATGTATGTATGTATGTATGTATGTATGTATGTATGTATGTACTACGTATGTATGTATGTATGTTTGTGGCCAATTTTTGTATGAGATTCTGTGAGATTATGTTACCGATTTTGATGAATGAGGTGTCTATTGATTCGTTGTTATGCTCCGGGTGACATAGGCTATATTTTATTTACGAAAAAAATCAAGAAGTGACCTTCGCGCGGCTTTCTAAATTATTTAATAAGTTTCGGTAATTACATAACAGATGGCGCCACTAGTTGCTTGCCCCGCGTTTTCGCACACTAAATTATTAAGCATAGAACTTTAGTTTACGAACTTTATACTTGTTTCAAGCTTATTGTAATGCTGTTTTGTGCTGTTAATAGAGGACGCAGATAATTTTCTACAATTTTCTTTAAGAGAACAGGTAATTTTTTGCAATTTTCTAAGACGACGGAATTTTTTCCAGCCTATTTCAATTCTGTTTTTTTGCTGTTTTATGCCTCGCGTTATTCGTTCATAAAGCCCAAATTAGACGGTGCCCCGTGCATCGTTCATTTTTGCAATTAACGATGCACGATACGATATTGGCTATGGCAAAGTGCCTGTGAACGATGAAAGGTTGGTGTTTAGACGGTTCATTTTCGATGACTCATCGATGAAGCCTCGAAAATGAAAGCAAAAATCCCGAAAAATGAACCGTCTAATTTGGGCTTAACAGTAGACGCCACCATGATGCGTTGATGCGTACGGAACAACTGTAAGCGGATAAAGATATTTTCGTACCTTGTATCAAAAAACAATCTATTATCTTCGCAGATAGGTACATCGTTCATCGATGTAATTAATATAAAAGTGGTCGACCTGCAATTGTGCCTCTTCACCTCAAGGTACATCTACAGTGGTCTACAAGGTCACAGATTACCTCCTGTATTAATCAAGGTCACTGAACTCAAAGTTGAATATGCTACGGCAATACAAAATGAGCTGATTATTGTGGCGATTCATAGTACCGCACCTCCACCACTACAACCTTTCAACGTCCCACGGCCTCCTCTCTCATAAGAGAGGAAGTTTAGAGCTTAGACCCGCCCCGCTGCTGCCAACTTCGGGCTGGCACTGAGAATTTCTTGACAGAAAAACCCAATACGTAACAATTATTTGCCCAACCCGGGAATTTTACCCGGGACCTCGTGATCTGCGTTCGAACATGCTAACCACTAGACCAACGAGGCAGTACCCGAAAGTACCTACTGGAAACTAAAGAAAGGTAAATGGGCACTTTGTATGGAAACTATACCCACGGCGGACACAAGCGAAATTAACAGTACCTTATTCAAATACTTACCACAATGATCTACAATGACATAGGTCGCATTGTTGTAGGCCTTTGTCAATCTCGAAAAAATTTAAAAAGTTTCGGTATATGAAAATGCTTAGTAAAATAGACAGCTTCTGCGACTTATGATCACGTAGCTATGTATGGAAACAATTTTTTTTAATATTTAATAACTTTTTTTTTGACATCGATTTCGAATCAACAATTTATATATATATTGAAAGCTTATAACATTGTATTTGATTTAAAACTATTTTGGTTCATGTCCGCAACTTTTCGCAAAGCGTCGGATTGTATTTTTTTTTATTCAACTACAAATTAGCCCTTGACTGCAATCTCACCTGATGATAAGTAATGATGCAGTCTAAGATGGAAGCGGGCTAACTTAGAATGAATAGGTATGCATACCCCTGATCGGTTTGTGCCCACCTCGGATTGTGCCCATTTACCTTTGCCAATACGATTTAATATCACAATCTACATTAGTTCCGAGTACCTTCACAGTTCACTCTCACTATTCTCAGCAATCAGCGCCGGCGCCAGTAATGGCGATGATCAAATTGCTTCCAGTCAACAACCAGTCCAGCGTACTTATTTCTATTATTAGAGGTCAGTCTGGTTAACGTGTACTGTGTAGTCATTTTAAGCTTAGTGGATAAAGAATAGAATAGAATAAAATAGAATAGAAAAGTTTTTTATTTATTTACCCGACTGGGTAAATAAATGATGTGCTTCACCTGTGTATGTATGTCCATTCTTATGTCCGCTTGTAACTACTCAACGGATTTTGATAAATGATACATCATTAGATTTGTCTCGACGACGCGAGTGTCACTGGATACCTAAATTTAAAAAAAATCAAAATGGCGGACTTTATGCGCTTTAATGTGCGGACTGAAAAACATTTTTTTCTTCAAGACCCTCGAGTGCGATATCAAAATAAAGGGCTTTAAAAGGCGAGTACGAAAATGTATGTAAATTATATATTTGGAAACAGTTTGGAGTGATAAATCATAGAAAATGACCGTTTCCTATGTCATTCGTAACTACTCAACAGCTCAACCTATTTTGATAAATGATACGTCATTAGATTTGTCTTGACGGCACACATATTATTGGGTACATAAAATTCATTAAAAATCAAAATGACAGATTTTATGCAATTTAATGTGCGGGCTAAAAAAAATTTTTTTCTTTGAGACTCTCGAGTGGGGTATCAAAATAAAGGTCTTTAAAAGGGAAGTACGAAAATATATACAATCTATATGTTTGAAATCAGTTTGAAGTGCCAATCATAGAAAACGAAATAAATAATAACTACACTGTAGGTATGTAAACGGTGGTAGTTTATTAATTTTTTATAAGTTTGGTAATAATGGCAGTCGGGTTTTTTTTAATTTTTAAATTATAGTTATACTTTTGAGTCGTCAATTGAATCTACCACTAATTGAATCTATAACTTCGGCTTTCCTTTCGGGGGGACCGAGTTCGATACCTGGCACGCACCACAACTTTTCGCAGTTCGCAGAAAGAAAACATCGTGAGGAAACCTGCATGCCTGAGAGTTTTCCAAATTGTATTCAAGGCCGTGTGAAATCTACCAATCCACACTTGGCCAGCGTGGTGGACTACGGCCTAAACCCTTCTCATTTTGAGAGGAAACTCCAGTAGTGGGCCGGTAATAGGTAAATGATGATGATGATGTATTGTAAGCCAGTCAGTATAGTTATTCCAAACTTTAGTTTATATTACGAACCTTTAAATTAAGTCTCCCAAGTATTTTATTGTTTGTAGCCAAAATTGAAGCGGTAGGTAACATTTTAAAATATCCATCAGTCGCCCGTTCCTTTGAGTGGAAACATCGATAAAAATACAATGAGCGAAATAAAATAGCGTCTTACAAAGCGCCCGGGGCGCGGGGAGAGGGGTGAGGGGAGTGGGCCGAGGGGGGGTGGGATCGCCACTTTTCTTTCTCTCGCCAGAGCCATTCTCCAAGGCGCGATGGAATATCATTGATATGACCGACCTGACCTCTAATTTTATTTCTGTTTTTCGATCTAGTAACGACGCTGCCATACCCGTGGCCAGTCGTCGTTGTCATCTTTGCCGCTAACCGATAAATAGCCCACTGCTGGACACTTGAAGGGACTTTCACACGGCGCGATCTTGCGCCTCTTGTATAAAGCGGCTCTCTGCAACTCGTCTGATGTTGTCTATCCACATCTTCGGTTGATGATGAACGATTTGTTCTGACACTCAGAGCCCTCGTCGCCCGCTGATTGACTCTGGCAGAATACCGAGATCTTCATAATATTTTTCGTAAACTTTTTGAGTAATTTATGTTTTAGTAATTGATAATGCTGATTTTTCCTCTGTAAAGTATTATTATTATTTAAAGAAAATGTTGAGTTTTCAGAAATATAGAAATACCTACGAAATATTTATGACCTTACACGAAAAAGTGGCAGTTTTTGTATACGAAATCTGTTAGATTTAACTAGTTTAAGGACCGGTTTCATGAAAGGCAGTTAAAGTAAGGTAATTTTTGAACTGGAAGGTTAAGGTTATTTTTGAACTCTAAATAAAAAGCAAAGTGGGTTGCGAAAGTCAGTACTTATTTGGTTTGGTTATGTTTTGGTTATATGGTAGGTATGGTTAGTGGGTTAGATGGTTAGGATTAAATGTCAAAGTTAATATTTAACGAATCCTGACTTGTGCGATGTAAAGTGGTTTTTTTCATTGGCTAAGAGCCTTTTTCTGTGGTTTAATGTAACTAGAACCCACCCTAAACAAACAAACATTTAAGGGCCTGTTTCACCACCTTCTGATAAGTATCGGACAGCTATCTACAACTTTTGTCTTTGTCACTTGACATAAAGTCAAATAGTAACAAAACTTACGTTTAGGCTATCAGATATTTATCAGAAGGTGGTGAAACAGGCCCTTAATTCTTGTTTAAATATTTTGTTCCAAGATTGTTAGTTAGTTTGAAATATTATTGAAACTTCAATTTATATAAGGTCACGTCCATATTAAGTAGTCCACGGGCGGGCGCGACGGGTGTTTTTTCTCGTTTTATATTAAAATCGGGCGAGCCAAGGAAATTGTCAGTCAGATAGGAAATTGCCTGACGACGTGCCGCCAAGCGGCCGGCCTTCAGACACACTTTTAAATACCTAGTGCCTCCTCCAAACTGAAACATTAGATATTGTTTCGTCAATCATTCATTTAAAAATTTAAATTAATTATAGACACACGCTTGACAACATTAGACGCCCGCCAACCCGCATTGGAGCAGCGTGGCGGGTCTAAGCTCTAAATTCCTCTCTCCTATACCTATAAGAGACCTGTGCCCAGTTGTGGGACGTAGGCTGTAGTGGTGGAATTATAGATACACGCTTGACCACTATCACACCTGATTGAAAGTTATAATGTGGCCTAAGATGGATGGATCGGTTTCTACGCTGAATCGTACTGTGGGGTGGTAATTAGCTATGGCCGAAGTCTCCCACCAGACCAGATCAGAGACAACTTAGAGATTATAAATTTCCACATTGCCGCTGCCGGGAATCGAACCCGGTACCTCCCACTTATAAGGTTTACAACTCACCACCGCACCAGAGAGTTCGTCAAACATCGTAATCTACATTGAGAAATCTATAACAATCTTCTGAGAAGATGTCTCCTGATCTACTCGAAACTGGACTTAATCTTAAACGTAAAGGAGTCCAAAAATGTATAATATCTAATTGTTTTAATTATAAATGTTTTTATAATTATTATTTGTTTATAATAGAAAAAATATTATAACAAAAATATAAACAAAAAAAAAAACAAAAATATTATAAAAAAATAATAACTTATTATCATTATTAACTTAAAGTTAGGAGGCACCCATAGATTTTCCATCTTTTCTTCTGTCAAAGACAGTTTCCAACCGACCAGTTGCAAAAGACCCACGATAATACTTCAACTTACCCCACAATGGTCCATTTTTTGTACGAAGAGCGGGGAGGTTGGGAGGTCTGGTTGCAATGGGCGGTTATTTATTTTATTTTGTGCGTCATTTTTGCCTCGACTCCCCTTTCACGCGGGGCGTTTTTGTAGGGCATTCGATGCTGTATCTATTGCTCTCTCTCTCAAGTGGCCTGAAATTTAAAATATAAATATTTTAGTTAGTATTAAAAATATTGTAGTTTCTTGTAGCGTGGTAACCATGCCACGGCTGAAGCTAGACTAAATCAGAGACAATTTAGAAATTATAAATACACAAAATGCCCCTGCCAAGAATCGAACCCGTGACCTCCCACTTATAAGACACAGCGCTCACCACTGCGCTAGAGAGTTCGTCAAACCTGATACCTGCGTAATGTCCTTTACATTACACAAGTGTCAGGTTTTAGTTTAGTTTACCTGTAGTTTTTCACAAACATTTTGATGTAAGAAGAGATAAAGTTGGTAAACTAAAACCCGACTACGCTTAATAGTTTAATTTAATATAAAATAATAATTTAGTGTGCAGAAAGCGCGGGACAAGCAGCTATTGGCGCCATCTGTTATGTGTATCCGAAACTGTGAATAATAAAATATCCTTATTCGTAGCATCCCGAATGTAGACAGTATATCATTCCTTTTTAAAATTTAAAACAAAACAGGCGACTTTCACAACCCTAGGCGAGCGTCCAGCTATCTTTTTGCGAGACTTTCAATTGTATAGATAACAGAACAAAGAAACGCGCCCCCTCTAAGCGCGAGGAGGAGGGTGGTGGCATTTTTACCGTCTTGAGACCCCTCTTTGATCAAAGTGACGTTTAGTGTTTAATTAGACGAAAAAATTGCTGTTCTTTATGTTTTTTTATCACTTATTTAAGCCAACATTCATACATACAATAATTTTCTAAACATATAAAAAGAATAGGTGACTGACTGACTGACTGACCTATCAACGCACAGCTCAAACCATTGGATGGATCGGGCTGTTTGGCATGCAGATAGCTATATTCGTAGGCATCCGCTAAGAAAGAATTTTATTTTGTTATGTTGTTTACAATCTATATTTTTTTGCATGTATGTTAGGTAAGTATCGGGAAGGCGAGTGGTGTATAATGCATGCTGTATTTTATATCCTACAGATTGGGATAGGTAAGCGGATTAAACCAAATAGGTTGCTTGTTTTTGTTGTTGTTAGTTAATGTTTGTTTTTTTTTTTTACATTCGCTGCGTTCTAACGGATTCCATAGGTTTACATTTTTGTGACCTTTGAAATTATACTAATTTACCTATATATACCTATGTAATATTATGTATAAAGATACCTCTAGGTAGGTACAATCGACAAATGAAAGCAAAAACTTCCTTAAAAAATGCAAATTACATCCACGAACCGTAACAAAAACCGTCAAACGCTATCATTACCATTCCAATAACATCTGTAACCCCACCCATCGAAAGGATCACCCTTTTTTTCACCCCAAGAAGAGGGAGACGGCTGTATACAAAAATAAAAAGTTGGAGCGAGACACAAAGTTGACCGTTCGTCGAATTTTAATTTTCTTACTATTTGAATCTTAATTTTTCGCGGGGAGATCTTGCGTTCTTTTCTAACTTATTAGAAAGGCATTGCCGTTTCTTTCTGGCCTCTTTTTTTGCAGGGGGCTTCTTTCTATCGGAGGTAGGTCTGTTTATCTTGTTTCTTAAGATTAAAGCCAGTTTAGATCATTTGTTTTTTTTTTTACTTTTCTACTCTAATCTTTTGTTTTAAATTAGTGTTGCTATTTATTTATTTACACTAACAACATCCATACACAAAGTCGACAATCTTTTGTATTACACGATTACATTATGGTCGTCTAGTACAAACGTAAAACAAATAAATTACCAAGTAACATATGTACAACTTATAAATCGGACACTACTAAAATTGTTGTACCTACTATTCACAACATCGAACTATTACGCTTAGAATGGAAGTTTCTAACAAATTTCCGCTCGAAACGTAAGCTATAAACCAACCCATGTGTGCCCTGTAATTACATTTGCCGACACGCACACAAGCGCATGAGTACCTTGAGCACTGACGCGACGATAGACGTAGTAAAACGGCTTATCGCCGCGTCGACGACTGCCTTTCTTTACCTATTTATTCTAAGATTCACAATGTTCCCGCGGAAAATGATAAGCTTGTAATTTTAGACCTTTCAATTTTCTTTAGATCATAGCTGATAGTTTACAACTGTATTTCTTTTCTTATTCATACAAGTACCTACTTAAGTGGCGATGCAGTCTAAGATAGAAGCGGGCTAACCTGGAAGAGGTATGGCAGTTTTCTACTCGGCATCGTATCGGAACGCTAAATCGCTTGATGGCACCTCTTTGTCAGCAGGGTGGTAACTAGCCACAGCTAAAGATTCCCACCAGACCAGACCAGAGACAATTATTAAGAAATTATAAAGTCCCAAATCGCCCCTGCAGGGAATCGAGCACGGGACCTCCCACTTATAAGACCACAGCGCTCACCACTGCGCCAGGGAGGTCGTCGTCGTTATAAAAGACTAGCTGCAAAGTATGGTTTAGGAAAGCGTTGGGAAGAAAAACTAACATTCATTTTTATATACCTAGTAGAAATTTTTGGGCTAGAAACCTTCGTGGACGTATGCAGAACAATTCACCAAAAGTTCATCATAATCGGATGAATAAATTAGCAGTGTCTAGAGGACATACAGACAAATATTGATTTTTATTTATTATATATATAGACTAGCAACCCGCCTCGTCTTCGCACAGGTAATAATTACCCATACATTGTTTTGTTATATCTCAAAGGGATTAGGCCGCGTTTTCGATGAAAGCTCGCAGGCGGCTGGACTTTTTCCGACATTTTCAACAGTTATTGTATTTCAACCAATTTACACAAAAGCTTAACAATAATTAATAATACACAGTCTACTTATATCTTCCTCATTAATCACTCTGTCTATTGGTGAAAACCGCACGAGAATACGTTCAGTAGTTTTCGAGTTTATCGCAAACAGACAGACAGATGCGGCGGGGTGCTTTGTTTTATAATATGTAGTGATTGCAACAAAAGATTAAGTTTTTAATCATTGTCCAGTGCTCTCTGTCCGCGGTAGTAGAGCTAGTGAAGGTAGCTGTCTATATCCGGGGGCGGGCGCTGCTCAAATTGTCTTAATTTTTCATTTCGACCTCCCTCCCGCCACCCCCGGCTCATAATTGTTTTTAATTTAAGCTCGGAATGAGAAAAGCTGAGGAGTTTCACGGAGAAAACTGAAAAATTGCTACAGCGAATTGGATAGATTAAAACAATTAATGAGCTTTTGCGAGCAAATACCTACTTGAATTATAAAAGAAAATAGGGAATATTATAGTTACCTACCTATTTAAATAATTTACGCAAATATTTTTTTTTTTCAAGTTAAAGTTAACCCTTGACTGCTGCAATATCACCTGATGATAAGTGATGATATTGTAGTCTAAGATGGAAGCGGGCTAACTTGGAAGAGGTATGCATTATCCCTGATTGGTTTCTACACGACATCGTAGCGGAACGCTAAATCGCTTGACGGCACGGCTTTGCCGTAAAGTGGTACCCAACCACGGCTGAAGCCTCCCGACAGACCAGACCAGAGACAATTTAGAAATTATAAAATCCCAAATAGCCCCAGTTGGAAATCGAACCCGGGTCCTCCCACTTATAAGACCACAGCGCTTACCACTGCGCCTGTGGGGAGGTCGTAAAAAATAATACCTACTAAAGGCACACCTGTCTAATTTTGCTGTGGAATCACCAAGTTGTAAGTACATCGGCGCAACCCGACGTCGGTGCAAAAACTGTTGTCCTACTGCGTAAGATTAGATAAAAGATTACGCGAAAGAACCATAGGTAAAGAAAGGTGTTTTGTAGGTGAATATAAAGTTTAGGCACTCAAGCTAAACTGCATTTTTAGTGCGACGAATAAAGAGTCGCTTTTAAATGTCTGTGAGCCTTCTGTACCTATCAAAAGTACTATGCAATAAGTGCTCTTGAAATTATTATTATTATTAGGCATCGTCCTAATTGGTTAAGGATAGTACGATCAAACAATGCGATTTCGTCGTACGATGAACGCACGACACTCTTCGTAGGATACTCTTTAGTAGGGGATTCATATGTATGATTCTATCGTGCGACCAAATCGCATCGTTTGATCGCACGATCGTTAGCCAATTAAGACGATAGGTTATATTATGAGTCTCAGCACCGCTTCAACGTAGAATGTGTACATGGCCCATTAAATATTGTATTCGCACAGAGTATAAAATATAAATACACGTATAGAGGTGGCCATATTTGTTTTAATGGCGCAAGTAAATTCAAACCGCGACGTCGGCCATTAATATCGCTTGTAAATGTATAAATTTGCGCAGTTTTGTAAGAACGCCAAATGCAAAGAAAACATTAAAGGCGAATTGAAACATATTTTCTGGGTTTTGTAGCGGAAACGGAGACAGACAGACACAGTCGCTGGAAGCGCGCCAGGCAGCGGGCCGGTGGCAAACAATGCCCTTTTTAGGGTTCCGTACACAAAGGGCGGAGTGAAGCCCTGTTAGAGTTACTCTGCTGTCTGTGACTGTCCGTCAGTCCATCCTTATGTTACGCAACTCTAGCTCGCAGATGGTATGAGTTACAGTTCTTAAAAGTAGATTGTTGACCCAAAACCCAGGTAATAAGTATTGATTTAGTGTCATAATGAAAAAGAGCTGAAAATTTTCTTTTTTCTTTCCCAGGCATGTGGGATGTCATTGTTTAGAGATTCTTAAGTAGTAGTAGAGCGTCAAAGTTGTCAAGTTTAGAGGATTTTTTGTTACGGGATCTCTCAAAATTAGGCTAGTTAGGTAAGTTAGGAATGTCAGATTTTCTTTAGGTATTAATTAATAGAAAGCCATGTACCTACCCCGCATTTAAGAAGCAAATACAATAATTAAAGCGCCGATTTATAATGTAGATCGTTTGTAAGCTGTGACCATTTTTTAGTTCATACGTAGATACCTACCTACGGAACTCTAAATAGAGCCAGATCCGAATCGCACTTAACTAATTATTTTCTTAGGCAAAGGTTGGCTACTGTCCATCTGCGAAGAAAATATTAATATGAGGGTATATACAAGGGTTTACTTTTTATTGCACTATGGGACAGTCAAGAAATTTCAACTGAAGTGCCAATGGGCAACAACAAAGCATAAAACATATTATAGCATAGTGATTCTATATTATAGAACCTACACATATTGTAGTTCCAAGGTGCTCATTAGGCGACCCCGCACCAGCAGCATTGGAAGACCTGGGTGGACAGAGTAGGTACAGACTATCTCAAGCGAGTCGCTGGAAGTCACTGGATAAAAGCCTATGTCTATGTCTAGTGTCTAGTCTACAATGTATAACGTGGTTTATAATTATTGTTGTGTTTATACTGTTATTTGTAGACAATAACTTCTATGTACCTGTACTAAATATTATGTACATAGAAGTCATTGTTCGTAGTAGGTAAGAAGTAATTTTACGGCAGGTATGTATGCGAAAAAATCAAATTGTAGATTTCGAAATTACTATAAATTATTGTGAAAAAAGGACACAATTATATATCACACCAGTGCCATGGAAACAGATGTAACTTGCCTACCTAAGGGTGAAACTTTTTACAAGAGGGTGAGATCGCACCCCTGTTCACTTTTTATCGGGACCCAATTAACGGGAAGTGTGCCAGGGACATTTTCATTATTTTTATATTTGCCAACTGAATACAGAATTATTACAACTCTTTCAAGGCTACGGTACACATTGGACCACAGACAACGGCCATTCGTGTTAAACACTGATGGCCAAGTGCTCCAAGATCCTTTATTAGTTACTGTAGCCCCAAAAATATGTGAAAGCTGTGCGTGATGGTATTTTAATCAACATTTACGGGGAAGACATATTGAGTATTTTATATATAGGTATAGAGTAGGTATAAACCTATAATTTGATTTCAAGCCGCGTTTAACAGGTAAACATTTTTAAAGTAAAAAAAAAAACAAATAATTAGCAACGGATAAGATTCACCCCTCCACCCACTTGGGGTGGCGGCAAACTTTTGCGAGGGTGAGAAAAATAAATCTAAATTGGCTCATTCTCATAGAATCCCCTAGTTTTTTGACGCCATTTTTTTTTAGGAAGAGTTGCTTTGGTGAAGCAAAATAACAGTTTTTAGAATGGAGAAGTTTCGTGGTGTTGATATTATATAATTGAGTTATACAGTACATATATAAAAATAAAATAAGTATCTACATAAAAAGAGTCACAACACACAGTGTAATTTTTTTATCAAATCCTTCCTTTTATCACGAAATGATAGACGTAAATAAAAATATGTAGATAGATATGTGACGTAAAATATGTAGATAGATATGTGACGTAACGTGCCTACGAAGTCCGCATAAAGGCCACTGTGTTATATTATTAGACTTTACTTTTTTGCTTATAGAAATAATTTGATATTTCTTTAACTGATGCGTTTCATTTTAATTTCTGAATATTTTAATTCTAAATCATTAAAAAAATTGTGAAAATCTGCCTCAGCTAACTCTTGTGTTATATTTCAATTTTTCTTTCACATAACTAAAATAGCTCAATATAAGTAACGAAAATAAAGGCTCAAGAATATGATGTTGACTTTCAAGTAAGTAAGAAGTAAAATATTGAAATAACATGAAGTTAAAGAATGGTCGATGTCCGTAAATATAACAGGTAACATGATTAAGGGCTGCTACAAATACCTACGTTACATCCGTTTCCGCTTCCCGTCGCACCGGAACCAAGCTATTACGTCACTTCCGAGCGCGAGCGCGTCTCCACAAAAAGCTCCTTAGAATAGGTACATGAAAATTTAATTTTTCTGAAAGGGATATTCTTGATCCGATAAAATAGTAAATATTGTGCCATTATTGCAACTTTAACATAGGTAATAAACAGATAGATGTACTTCTAACATAGATATCTACATGGATAACAAGATATAAAGTTCGTAAACTAAAACCCGACTATACCCGTATTACTAATTCCCCGGAATTCTGACGTTTCGTAATGTTACCAGAGATAAAACAATTCCCACAAAAAAGATAAAATATTCAAAACTTATGCAAATACAAATCAACTGCCGCATGTAGATATGACAAATGCCTGACAGACACTTCATGGTGATAATATCATTCGACATCCATTTTTGAATAAATTTTTTCAATGTGCTTCTTTTGTTTTCTGTTGCTGTCAGTGTGCACTTTCTAGTTTCCACTCTTGGTGTTTTCTATTTTAAGGCGAAACGAGTAATATTATTACGCGGCATATGGCTTTTTATGATGACAGGGAATTAAAGTAGTTTGGGGAAAAATCGTACTTCGTAGATGTTAACCCTGTTCTCCATACAAATAACTCATCTGTAAATGACAATGACAGCTGTCAGAATTCCGGGGAATTAGCAATACGGGTATACGGCTAGTAATTTAATTTAATATACAATTATAATTTAGTGTGCAGTAAACGCGGGGCAAGCAGCTAGTGGCGGCATCTATTATGTCTATCCGAAACTAAATAATATTTTACTTTTGCTGCTCGGACGTCGCTTATTTTTGTATATTATAAAATGTAGCCTGTCACCCTGACCATAACAAAGAATTAATTGACACCTCATTCATCAAAAGCGGCCCAGTAGTTCAGGCGCTACGGTGGTACACACAGAATCTCATACAAAATACGTACATACATACATACATAGACTGCTAAAATCATAACCCATAACCCAAGGCTTTGCCGTGGTCGGGCAAAAAAATCGCGCTCATAATTCTTGCTTTTTAATGTCGACAAAAACCGAGACACGAGACAAAATTGATATTTGTGTTTATATTTTCAATGTCAAAATGAACATCACAATAGATTTTTGTAAAACTTAAAGTGGGTAATTTAAAAGAGTAGTTAACTAGTATCCGAAGTTTAAGCATCTATTAAACTATTTCGCACTTCGAACGTTAAAACTTCGCGATGAAAAATTCGACTTTCGAACACGGACCGTTCGCAAATTAAAAAGTTTCCAACACTTTCCCTCTCGAACTCGCAACTATTCCCACCGCCATTTTGGTTGAGCTTAACTTTTTAATTTTCACTCTGTCATGACGTTTCGGAATAAATGGGCTTCAGTTTTAAAAAGTGGCTAACCAAGTATTTATTTACATGTACTTGTAAAAAAATAGATAAAGGGCGTAACTTCGAATTATTGTATCTCTGATTGATCGTTAATGGAAGATAAGGTTTGCTGATAGATAGGTTCATAATGATTGTATGCTTTTAGATGAAATAATTGTGAAACAAGATGAAAAAGTTTTTCTTTAAATATTGCGTTGAACAATAAAAATTGAATCGAATTGAAGAGCTTTATTTCAATAAAACTGATATTTAATAACACAAAAGTACAGAAAAAATTATTTAAAGTGGATAGGTTAGAATAAAAAAATACAATTTTTCTGTTAGTTGGAGTGAATACAAAAACTATTGATTTGATTAACTTTTTAAAACCATTTTATTTGCAATAGACTTTTTATAAATAAATATCTTTATTAATATGCACAGAAAATTACATCACAAACCATTCTCAGTTTTGGCTATTACAAATAAACCTTTGCGCAGTGACACAATTAAAAAAATAAAACTGTCTATCCGTGTTCCAAATACGAATTCAAGCAATCCAATAAGAATCTAACCCTTCTCGCGTATCAGAGCGATTACTGCTAACACGGTCTCGCTAATCCACTGTAGACTTACCAACTAGATTTATACTCATCCCACCTTTCGTTGCAAGCAGCGCGCCAAATTACATCCGTCTGTTAATATTATAATCCTAAAAAATCTATTTCCTGATCTTTATTAATGACTAAATCTTAATGATCTTACTAAAAAAAAACTGTCTGAAAGTCATAGTCTCGTCAGTGTTACATAATTTCAGTGATTCGTAGTTTTAAAAGTACCTACCTAGTACCTACTAAGTACTACTTAGTTTTAGAAGTACTAGAACAGAATACTTGATAATAAAATGTATTTTATTAATATTTAGACGTTATTTTTTCAAACTGTCTCAACTTCCAGGCTTGCAATGAACAGTGTTTATCTTATCTATATTCCGAGGGGTGCGTCCGAAGACGGGCAAAAGAAAATTATTCCTTGATTGTGACCCCTCGCTTTCAAATGAAAGTAATGAATCTGAAACATTAGCTCATTTAGACGGCTATTCTTTTGTCTTTGGAATTTGAATATCGTTTTATTTTAGGCATTTATTTTCATAAGTTTTATAAAAGTCGAAATAGGTATTTATATTTTATTTGTGAGTTTTTTCATTCGTCAAATGTAAGTTACTGGCTTTGAATCTATCACGCGTTGGGAAAATAGTAGATTCAAAAATCAAAACCAGCAAACAGTAGAAGTGCTACAGTACCGCAGGTGCTACCGTAGTGCTACGGGCCTACGCCAATACTGTCTACGTGTTTTAACTTGAACTTACGATAATTTTGGATTGTCAAACTTTTCTTAGGGCCGGTTTCACCACATTCTGATAAGTGTCGGATAGCCTAAACGTAAGTTTTGTCACTTTCTTACTTATATCAAGTGACAAAGACAAAAGTTGTGAATAAGCTATCTGACATTTATCAGAAGGTGGTGAAACAGGCCCTTAAACTACATAATATAATCTGACAGGTAATTTTCATGATCTAAATCGTAGTCAAAAAAATTTCCTAAAAATGGATTAGTTTTGAAAAAGGAAATTTCTAGCGCATATTCAGGAATGTATCTATTGAAGTGTACGTTAATTTTTGTTTTTCATCGAACTTATACATATTTTTTATGTCAGTGTACCTACATATTATATTAATTGTAAATGTTAGCGGTGGGCGGATCTTAAACTTTGCAGAATATTATTCGCGCACCCATAAGTCTAGCGCCAAAGGCAACTCCGCTTACTCTGTGACCTAATTAAATGAAGATTTCATTTTGCAATAAACCACCTAGCTTAAAGGGCATAAGAATGATCTATCTTGCGGATTAAATTGGCTTTGCATCGAAAAATCTTAATAGCCTAGAATGATGTTGTACTAACTAAATATATAATAACTACGTTTCATTGTATGATATTTTGTCGATAGAGAGTTGACACAAGATGTTTGTTTTAAAAATTAACAGTTACTGCTATATTATTTCAAATATCGATAGATCTGGGGGCCCAGAGGTGCTGAAACAGTGACCTCACACCGGAAAGCACAATGTTTTGCAGACCTCCTACTAGGTGAACAGGTGACATGAAACGAGTCGCAAGGAGCCACTGGATACAAACGGTGTAGGATCGCGACGTGTGGGAGTCTACAAGAAACCTATGTCCAGCTGTAGACGTCTATCGGTTGACGTCGGGGACGATGCGTCAAATATATTAGCGTTGCTTTTCTCCTATCATTACATATTATACATATACTGAACGGATTTTCATACTGTTTTCATCAATATATAGAGATTCATGAAGAAGTTTTAAGTGTATAATTTGTTAAGGTGTTGTTAAATTTGTTGAAATATAACGGTAATTGTTGCAGAAAATGTCGGAAAAAGTCAAGCCGCCTGGGAGCTTTCATCGAAAACGCTGCCTAATTCCTTTGATATAACAAAACAATGTATGGTGTATAGGACAGACTCTGCGATAGAAAAAACATGAAGGCATAATATGCTCTACTATACGTGCGAAGTCGGGGCGGGTCGCTAGTTTTGAAATTAAATGACAGAACATTTCTCGATCGCAAGAAACGAAGAAAGTAAAAATATTGAATAGATATAGATAGGGTGAGGGCGAACCCTCCTTGGCTCCTCCGGAGGGCCTTGGGTACTTTTTTAACGCCCACTAGGTAGTTAGCCCTCTTTTTTCGAAGGGGGAATTTTGCAATTTAAATTTTATCTCTTCGAAATGAATGTCCGGATTTTGCTGGATTCAAAATTTGTAAGGAACCGAGGGGAAATAAAATGTGCTCCTAATCTTTGCCATTATTCTTTTCAGTCGCTTATAATTAGAAAAATGTTATTAATTTAATTTTTTTACATACTACTTAGTTATACTTTTAACCTCGGTTTTGTCCGCGTGGTGTTTGAATCAAACTGTATCTAAGTTACCTATTAGGTACCTACCAGTGGAACAATTTTGATCAAACTCGAAGCAGTATTTATATCCTCGGTTCGATGCAGTACATCGGTATAATATAATATTAAGAAAAATGCGTCTACAATAATGCGCTTGAATATTGAACAATGTCTAAATCGGTACAAGCAACGCAATCTGTAAACAGAGCCTCGAGCCGCCGGATGTTTTTAGACAAATCGTGGCAGTTAAATAGAAAATTGGTTCCAAAAGTTTGCGCCGCGCCGAGCGATGTGTCACTTTGAAAAATATACCTTCACCGACATTGACGAGCAACAAGTTGGGACATGGCCACAAATGATACAGCCAATGTGAGTAACTTTTGTTTCGCGTTCAACATTGTCGATCAACATAAAACGGCTCGTTAAACCACAGAAATACTATATAAGGCACTAGAAATGCGGTGTACGCTTGACCTTGTAGCCGTGCTGAGGACGCGGACGCCAGTGCAACGATGTGTGAGGTAACCGAACAGATACAACGATGTGTGAGGTAAGAGAACGAAGCGACGCATTTGCAACGTCAACGCGCTAATCCTACGGCTCAATTCTGTCTGCACAGCATTGAGCGTAAATGTGTTTGCGTGATTGCGTAGAACTATGTTTGTGTATGTAGTAAGGCGGCGACATACTTTCTGTATAGTTTGAAGTGGTACACAGCAGTTCTAATGCCTTATATTATTAGGATTTCTGTGCGTTGAATCATAGACATCGGGGTCTCAAGGTGCTGAAATAAATCTTGCACCGGCAAACGCAGAAGTCTGCTAAAATTTTCCACGAGGCGGACCGACGATCTCAAGCGACTCGCTTTCAGCCGTTGGATACATGCGACACAAGATCGCTACACAACCCAATCCTTACAAGAGGCCTATGTCCAGCAGTGGACGTCTATCGGTTGAAACAACGACAGCGACGACGATGATCTAATTCGACGACCTATTGAAGTGAGGTAATGGTGACAATTAATAGTAGAGTTATGTCAACTTAAAATAAGCTACAAAAAATTCAATTTATCGCACAGGAAATTGAAGAGATGGGTTGAATTACAAAATAAAAGCAGAAATTCAAAGAACAGTTGGTACTTTCCCCGAGAAGCATTAAAGTTTCTTTTCCGCCCCTCCTTAATTAAAAAATCGTGTCTCATCTCAAATAAAATCAATTCCTTCCCGGTTCGTTTCAAGTTTTTTGACGCGCCTCCTTTCCATTTCGGGTTTACTCGTAATTATATTTGCTTAATGATTACGAAGTTTTGATAGGCCTCCGTTGGGGGCGAAACGACTCTACCGGGTTCGGAAAATATATTACCTACATAATACCTATCAGAATAAATAGTTTCCTTTTTATTTTATATAATTTTGAATACGATTATCTACGTGATTTTTAACCCCCGACGCAAAAACGACGGGGTGTTATAAGTTTGACGTGTCTGTGTGTGTGTGTCTGTCTGTTCCCCTGTAGCGCTCAAACGGGTGGACCGATTTGAATGCGGTTTTTTTTGTTTGAAAGGTGAATTAGTCGAGAGTGTTGTTAGCTATATTTGATGAAAATCCATTCAAGATGGCCGCCGCTACAAAATGGTTTTCACAACTCCCTTAATATGGGTATCAAATGAAAGGGCTAGACTAGTAGAATAGCACTATGCAAATTCACGATGGCTGCCGCCACAAAATTGCGAATGTCGGGGGTTTTTTAAATTTTTAATTTATAGGTACTTGTAGAGAGATGTGGCCTACCTACTTGCAACAATGAATATTAAGTCAATTGCGATTGCTAAGCAACCCAACGCTTGATAAGTGACCCAAGTTGGTTCACTTACAGTGGCGTAGCGTACCTTGGCGGGGCCCCGTATAAAAATTTGTTTGGGGGCCCTTATGAAGGGTAAGGATTTCTCACAAAAGAAAAAAAAAATGTTTGCATAAAATTAAAAGCAATATTTATTCATCATAATTATTTATGTCACTTTTTTTCTAAAATTTTTACAAACAATTCAAATTAAATATATACTCTCCTTGCCTTTTTTTCGGCAAACTGATTTATTAAATCATTTATAGCTGATGATGACTTTAGTTTTTCTAAAGATTCTGCCTCTATGGACCACTTTTTGGACAACATTTTTTGACTTTTGTCATTTCTGAAATAAACAAGGGAAGTTTTTGTTAATTTTTGCTTATGCACGTCGGGGCCCCCGTGGCTTGGGGGCCCCGTATAATTGATACGGCATATACGGCGGTAGCTACGCCCCTGGTAACTGAATGGAATTTGCAGGTCTTTTGGTGTTTTAGTTTCCCCCGTACTTGGAAGAGCACGTTAAGCCATCGGTCCCGGTTATTATTACGGACCTTATATTATACTTACATAATAGATAATTTTGATTTTGATTAATAGTTAAACCTATGAGCCGAAATCCCATATGAACAGTTAAATGCGTTAAGTATATCTGGAAACCTACCTCATCATTATGCTAAGAAGACTCCTCCCATTAATGGAAATGAACGCTTAAAGATTACATTAAATTTGAAGTAAAATATCATAAAAATATTAAATGAAATTTAATTTAATTATATACTATTTCACATTGAGTAAATCATGAAAATCGTTTAAAACCTTTTTGTATTTCTTCTTCTCAATCCTTTGAAGTCTAATAAGTAGTCAGCTTTATTATTTAAAATTAATTTTCACCTAATTATTATCAAAATATCTCAGAAGCATGAAATTTTCAGAAACGGCTCTATAAAGGGTTTTCACAGAGTTCTTTCGTTTAAGGTTAAGAATATTCATTTAGGTATCATCATCATCATCATGATCAACCCATTACCGGCTCACTACAGAGCACGGGTCTCCTCTCAGAGTGAGAAGGGTTTTGGCCATAGTCTACCACGCTGGCCAAGTGGATTGGCAGACTTCACACACCTTTGAGAACGTTACTTATGGAGAACTCTCAGGCATGCAGGTTTCCTCACGATGTTTTCTTTCACCGTTAAAGCAAGTGATATTTAAATACTTAAAACGCACATAACTCCGAAAAGTTAGAGGTGCGTGCCCGGGATCGAACCCACGACCTCCGATTAGAAGTCGGTCGTCCTAACCACTAGGCTATCACAGCTTTTACATTTAGGTATAAGTCCCAGATATTAGATTATATACATTGTATCACAAACCCGATAGCGAAACTAAAAACAAATGTAATAAAAGCGGCTTAGGCGAATTTCTCTCTAAACGGGAAATTCTTTTTAAGAACGCCACGACGTAGGGTTGCCACGACGTACAATAGTTTAGATACATTATACTTACTCTTGCTAAAAATACCGCGAAACTTAAATGTACCCAGATAAGAATTCCTACCTTCTTCAACTTCCTCTATTTTAGTAAAGCAAACTACAACTTTTAAATATTTGGATTTTTTTAAATGATAAGTTATTAAAACTGTAATTTCAAAACTTAATGGACAGATTAAGGGATCCTGATCATCAGATGGACATCCTCCATCATTTTATGAACAGAAATCAATAAAAATAAACTTATTTTGTTTGATTGAAGAATATGCGGAAACTGATTTTATAGTTATTTTCACTTCAGCGCTTTATAACTCTTGAATTATGAAGGTAATCAAAATTCATATTGCGAATCTATGTGAATTATACCTATCTTAGATTTTGTCCGCGTGTATTTGTTTTTTTTAATCCCACAGGAAACTTTTGTTGTATGGGGACAACATTTAGCTTAGACTAATTCCTATATAATCCTCTACCTGCCTGTGAATGTTTTATCAAAATTGGTTCAGCCTTTCTAAAGATTAGCCCGAACAAAGAGACAGATAAAAATTTTAAAAACATTTTGTTGGATCCGTCAAATAATCTAGGTATTAGCCTAATAAAAGATAGCTATTTCGAAATCACAGAAAAGCTTCATTTTATATACTTAGTTACGTAATATATATGTATTTGTATAGATCTACATCTGTACATCAAGTGCTGCATCCTTTACACTAAATAATATCATAAGAGAAGATCACCAACTATTACTAATAAACTATAAATAAAAGTTTCCATCGTTGGTTAGATAGATACTTTTTTTCAAGCAGAACAAAATATTTTCTAAAATAATTTAATTACAGAGACATCATGCCTTTACATAATAAGAATGAACTTTATTCGTTTGAACTTTGAGTAAAAAAAAAAAAGAAAATGGAGGCATCCCTAACACCACCGCCTCCCCCACCCGACGACGCCCACCTTTAGAAAAAGCTTAAGTTTCAAACAAAAATGCGCCAATGAAGGAGCACCCCCAAAAATACAATCGATGAGGGTGGCGGGGGAGGAAAAAATGTTTTATATTTTTAAATCTGGGGTGTCCTTGTTACGTCCAATTGCTGTAGGGATTCTGGTTTCTAGTAATGATTCATTATTTTGGTTGTACTAAACTTGTTTATTAGGCTTAGAGATTATTTTGATAAGACTGCCCAAAAAAAGGAGTGCAATGTTTCCAGGTTTCATGTATTCTATATTCCACTATAACTTCTAAATGCTTGAACAGATTTAAATGTAGGTACCTATGGGATATCGTTAGACTCCTTACATCGTCTTGAAATACACTGGCTATTGTTTTTTAGTTTTTAGTTTCTAGGTTTAGTTCGTATTTTGGCGGGGCAGTCGTATAAATTTAATTTTCGAATCATAGATTTGTTGTTAGTTTACAAATAGGTAAACTTTGACTAAAATGAAGGAGAAAGTATACTAGTATTAGTGTTAGATTTAAACATAAAATCTCTATCCCTACTTAAAATTTGTATTATAAGCGAAGCGAAGTGTGTTTGTTTGATTGTTTGTCCTTCAATCAGTCCGCAACAGATCAACGTAATTTTTTACAAGAGTTGAGTTGAGGACCTGGAGAGTGACAAATATTCCTTTTTAAGTAAACTAAGCCTCTAGGGTAAAGGGTCTTGGGGTCTAAAACACCTAAATCCACACGAACTACTGGCCAAGTCGCGGGCTAAAGCTACTTACAAATGAAGAAATAAAATGACTGCTTACCTAATTTATGTTCTCCATCACAAGAATTTAACTTTTAAAAATGTAAATTTTAACGAAAATTTCAAGCACGAGGATGCCAGGACATGGTCAAAACGCAACTGATTTTAACCCTTGCAATGCGGTATGGGGTCAAAAGTTGTCTTACCGGTTATCTTCCTGGGGCCCAAACAAAAGATGCGAAGGGCGAAAACTGGACAATAGACCCCACCTTTGATAAAGGGTCGAACGCATCTAATAATACCGGATTGCATTATAATTTTTGGACCTATTTAAGTAACCATTGAGTCCTCTATTGTGATTGCGAAACTGACCTAACCGGTTTGGTCGGTTGCCAGTGATGGGAGATGTCGATAGAGTTTTGTCGATATCGATATGTTTACTGTACAATAAAACTTATCTATTGCTATTTAAACAAATGGTTTCCGCGCGGAGTAGTGCCACACAGCCAGGCTGATTCTTTGTGCAAAAAATAAGCCAGCTTGTCTATCACCAGATAAGGCAATTAATCGCGGTAACATTGCTCGTAACAATTTTTTAGCACTAGTTAAGTACTCTACAGTATACACTATACATATTATATTTTTACTCTATAAGTCAAAATTTCTAGTTTCAATTGGCAATCTTCAATTGTCAAAATGGCAATCAACATAAATATTTTGAAAAATGTTACATTAATATTTATGTAAGTTTAATAAAAGATTATACATATTTATGTCAGCATTCTGCTTTTATCATTTTACAACGGTCAGTGAAGCGAAAATTAAAATTTTAGGAAAAGAATTGCTTAGTTATTAGGAAGGAGGAATTAAATAAAAATTGCATTCGATTTCCAAAAGGAGGAATTACATAAAAATTGCATTCGATTTCCAAAAAAAAAATCATGCAATTGCCACCAAAAAATTTGTAAGTGTTTTCACAAAAAAAATCTCATATCGCTAATAGTTTAAGTTTGTGCTTTTGGAGACCACTCACAAAAATTTTATTATTAAGTTATTTTTAAACAATTTCTTACAATTCGAAATTGATTATAAATTAAAAAAACATAAATCAATTGATTTTTCAAAACATAAATCAATTATTCATCCCTTTACTACACTGGTTCTTAATAAATGAAAACAATAAAAAGACTTTTAAAACATCGATATGTTGCATCGTGGCGTCCACAAGACAGCATAAACGTTAAAAAACAACAATTAATATCGAAGAATTGTCCGCACAATGGGCACATTTGCATTCCGGCGCGGAACCGGTTCTCACGAGGGGCCACCCCTGGCCACATGTCTATATTTGACACCTTGTGGACGTTGCAGGGTTGGACTTTGTATCTCATTAACCGATTGCGAAATAAATGTGATTATGTTTTTTATAAAATAATTAATGATTTCAATTTTTTGTTAACTTGACCTTGACAATTATAGTGAAGCAAAAAACTTATTAACTGCCTCGTTGGTCTAATGATTAGCATATTCGACTGCAGATCACCACGTTCCAAGTTCGATTCCCGGGTTAGGAAAATAATTACTATCATGACAATAGTCGTTAAAGCCCGCTAACCCGCATTGGAGCATCGTAGCGGGTCTAAGCTCTAAATCCCTCTCTTCTATGAGAAGAGGCCTGTGCCCAGCTGTGGGACGTTAAAAAGTCTGAGTGGAATAAACCTTGCTGGTTATTTTTTATTTTATTTATTAAATATACAATAAATAAATATAAAAATAACACAGCCATGATAAAAACAGCAAATTTTTCTTAAAATTAACTATTGTAAATGTAGATGAAAAAAAAAAGAATTTTAGTGACAAAAAATTAAAGAATTAAAAATAAAACTATTATGAATTAATTGACTATAAAAAGCGTCGAATATACAAGTCGTCGTTTTCTTTCTTTGCGAAAATGTATATGTATATATTTCATTGTATACATATACATTTTCGCAAAGTATATATTTCATATGTACGAAAGAAATCTATTTAACATATTGAAAACATTTTTAATTTGTGATAAAAGTATGTATTTTATTCTTATTGGAATTGAGCTCAAAATTAAGCTTTCTTCATTAGGTAGATACTTTGTTTATACCGAATATTAAAAACGTAAATTAATCTGCAACCAACTTGCAACCAATGATAAATTGTGTATAATATAACTATCATCCGAAGATGGATCCGGACAATCTCTCCGCGGCGTAGCGACACGAAGGCTACGCCGTAGAGGTTATTAAATAGCTCTACGCAGAAATCTCGTATAGACTGAAACTTTTCTATCATGTTTAGATGCTTCGAAGTTTTATGGAATCCCACTTTATATACCTGTGGAAAACATAACGTCCTTGCTATCTCGCAGGCAGAAAAAAATTGCACCTAAATATTCAGTTGAAAAATATTATAATAGTAGTAATAGTAATAGTACCAAGGCTTCGCACGGGTAGTAATTACTCGCTACTATCCCACCATACAAATGGATTAGGCAGCGTTTTGATGAAAGCTCCCAGGCGGTTTGACTTTTTCCGACATTTTCAACAATTATCGTCATATTTCAACCAATTTACACAAAACCTACAAATTATACACCTAAACCTTCCCCATGAATATGTCTCTGTCTATTGGTGAAAACCGCATAAAAATCCGTTTAGTAGTTTTGAGTTTATCGCCAACAGACAGACAGATAGATAGACGTGGCGGGGGACTTTGTTTTATAATAAGGTATGCAGTAATTTTTAGGTCACATCGTCACAGATACGACAATGTTGTTTCTATAAATCTATTATTAGCGAGAACCGTTATAGTAAACTGGAGCATTAAGATTTAAGATGCAGCGTCCCATTCAGCGGCAGACAATGAAAGACAAACATTATTGTAACGGCCTCGCCTCGGTAATAAGACGCTATTAATTTGTATGACAATAGCGCGTCTCTGTTTGACCCTCCAGTTTTTTCCGAGAGCATTTGAAGGGTTATCTTTGTTTATTGCTAAGACGGTGTATAGTAGTCATTAAAATATTATTACGATCATGGTTTTTTTTTCTTCAAATTTTTGCTAGTAATTCGCAGAAATGGCTATCGGAGACTTTTTTTATTAGGTACATACATATGGTATACAGTGAAAGCTCCTTATTCGCGGGGGATACGTTCCGTAAATATGCCGCGAATACAGAAACCGTGAATATAGAATGGCAATTTATATGGGATTATAGGGGATACGTTCCTAGGCGACGAATAAAAAATAAATATACTTATATAGAAAATCAATTTAATTCAAGGTTTTGACCATATTGATTAATTATTTATTATCTTCAGGTTTAGGAAATGGTTTAAAGAATTTTGTAATTTTTTCTTGCTTGGCAAATTTTTAAAAGCTCCTTCAATTCAGACTGATAAATAGATAGTCAGCAGTGGCATTAGCAATTTGCTTCTTAAAAAAAAAGACTTCGTTCTAGATGGATCAATTTTCATAAAGAAATCGATACAGTTATACCGATATACCGTCTAGATCCGCGAATAACGAAAATTTTCGCCGCGAATACAGGAATTGGGTCGCAAATTTTTTTTCCGCGAATAGTGAAAATGCGAGTGAAGGAAGCGTGAATAAGGAGCTTTTACTGTATTGGATTTTTTATTTAGTGCCAAGTTAGCCCTTGACTGCAACTTGGAAGAGGTCGTTAAATGGCAGTTAAATTAAACCCATACTCCTAATCGATATAAATCCGCACTGGAGCGCTTATTAGCTTGAGGGTACGTAAGTACTACGACTTCACCGGTAAAGTGGTCACTAGCCACAGCCGGGAATCGACCCTAGACCTCCCGCTTATAAGACCATTGTGCTCACCACTGCGTCAAGGAGTCTTTTAAAATTAGCTTCGCCTGTAACTGCGTAACAATGTAGGAGATTCTAAGTAGGTACCTTACCTACTTACCTCTTTTCACTCACTTCTAAGTTGAAGAATGTTTGAAAACTTATGCAACTCTGATAACAATACAATAATACTTATCATTATAAACGATGGACGTCCACAACTGGACATCTTTCTCAGGTCAGAGGTAGGGACTATCTACCACACGGGCTTGTGTTGCTTGTATCCACTGCGACTCGTCTAATGTCATCGACTGAGGATTTTGTACCTACCACACGGATAGCCTTTCGCGCGATTCAATGCAAGTGTTTAGTTCAATGTGTTTAAAGTTCATGCTAACCTAGCAAAAGTAGGTAGGTACTTACATACTATTAAAATATTTTGCGGCTAAACGTTGAAATCGTTGATGTTGATAAATTAGCAAAATATTGCAAGCTAGACTGTTAAGGAATCAGAAACAGTATTCATTATATTTTATTCATTATATTTTTATGCTACGAGTGCATCAACCTGCAGCGGTTAGGTTTTATACAAAAAAATGCTTAGTGCCATCTAGTAACGAATAGTGTCACTAAAATTATAGAGACATCTAGCGGTGAGAAGATTAGACAATTTTAACGCCATCTAGCGATGGAAAGCAAATATTTTTTATCGCCATCTATCGTCTAATAGTAGAATTAAGTTGAATACGCCATCTTTTGACAAGTAGCTGACATGTTTACGAAAAATTATGTTTAATTTAATTTTATAAACTTATTATTTACAAAATTACCTAAAAATAATTATTATCCTTGCAACAATAATTCCAGTAACTATATCAATAACCTTATTACGAAAAAGTTTTACTTCACGACGGACGCACAAACTTATTGGCTTTCTATTGCACACTAGATGACGCTAGTAAAGTTGAATTAGGCTGAATTTATTTTAATAAATACTAATTTTAATTTCTTATCTTTATTTTTAAATTCCGGTTTTGAATTTGTATAACATAATTATTGCAAATCTTTTAAGTTTTTTTAACAAACTAATTTCTTTTTCATTACAAGTTCTTTGAATTTTGACTTATCTCTACTTTTTAATTGAAATTTAAAAAAGGGCTCTATATTAGTTAATATTATTATATTAATAAATCCTTATCCAGTTGCAAAGTGGACTTAGTCTTAACTAATACCAACCACCATTAATTTTGATTTTTGACTTTTGGTCAAAGAGAAGAGAAGAAGAAAAAAGAGTGAATTGAGAGTCAGCATGAATTAGATGATAATATCACGCCGTAAAAAAAAATTGAAAAAGCATTGGCATTAAATTATGTTTTGTGTTTTAAGAAAAAATATAATTTTAATATATGCTTTTAATTTATTTGTTTTTTAATTTTCTTTAATCATTCATTTTTTGTTTTATTCTACTTTATGTAGGTAAATATTAATTGTTTTGTTTCTCTGTTTCTTGCAAAAAATATTTTTTACATACCTACGAGTATTGCTAAAGTTATCTAACATAATGATAAATATTAAAAATTTAAAACACCCAATTACTTATATCATTACCTAATTATAATAAAGGTCTATAATGAGTAAGTAGGTATAACTTACTTTTTATTCCGCAAAATCAAAAACATAATTTCACGAATTCGCAAAGTGTCAAAAGCTGCACTACAACTAGCAATTGTCGGGCGCATTTCCACATTTCCCCATCCGCGAACGGGCCGCCGGAACACAGCGCTCGTCTAAAGTGGCTCCCATTTTTCCGGGCCACCTCTATCTGTGGAGTGGCAACAGATTTTTTCCCGTGCCCCGTGCTGCTCCCGGGCCGGGTTATTACAGTGATTAATTCACTGGCCGTCGACGGCGACGGCTTGTTAACACATTTTTATCCCTTTTTAAAGGTTTTTTTTTTAAATCCTTTTTGTTGGTAATTTGTCCAGCGATTTGTGCGGACTCATGCTTCACCCCGTGGTTGAGTGTTTTTGGTTGTTTTTCAGTGCTCGTCGAGTGACTGGGCGTGGGATGTGGGTTGATGCTCTCATCATTCATCGTGAATCGTAGTGATCTAGAGGTTGCATTGCTTGAGTTAATATTATGAGTGACACTTTATGTTTACTTATGACATATTTTTGCGTAGGTACCAACTTCTTTTTTAGATTTTTCTAGATTACCTAGAAACCGATAGTTATTATAAAATAATGTATCTACTAATAATACCTACAAATATAGAAATAGAAATTATTATTTTCAATCTACAATAATTGTATATGTATTAATTATTAATGTACTAAAAATTTTCTTAAAAATTCTGTTATAACCTCATTTAGGTACTTTAATTCGTCTGTAAGTTCAATTTATGATAAAAATCAGTTTGCACAGGTTTACCTATCTATTTAACCGATTTTGGACAGATAGGTAATCATGATTTTTAAATCCTTGATCATCCAGTAGGTAGGTACCTTCCTTCCTGAGATCTTCCTGATTGGAATGAGTTAGTTTTAGACGCTCGTGTTTAAACATCAACCTAGGTAGGTACCTACAATAATTATTCAATACTAGCTAATGCCCGCAGATTTTTCTGCGTGAAACAAACCCGGGATAAAAAGTATCCGTTATCATTCGTTGTAGGTACCTACCTATACTTAATCCTGTACCTACTTGTCTGCGAAAATCTCATCAAAATAATTTCATTCGTTGCGATTCGTTTCTCCTAGACAAAGATACAGACAGGCAATTTTTTTTTTAAAACATGTGTTTCTATAATATGCAATCTTTGAAAATATACTAATCTTCTATAGAAGCAGTTATTCTGCAATCACAGTCCATAGATACAGTTCTTTATTCATTTGTATGTAGGTAAGTATCAGATGATGTTTTCTAAATCAGAAGTGGGAAGCATCATACATTTTTGATGACTCGTAAAGCAAACACGCTAACTAAAACTTTACAATTCTCTTCGAGCCCCTGGGAGGCGTAAAAAAAGGGGATGGAAGGTGCTGCTGCTGGGTTATTAAATCGTGCAAAAGAGTAAAGTTTTAAAAGGTGGGTTCTGTTATGTTGTGTTTTTACATTAATAATTGCGACTGTGGCAATAGAAAATGAGCTGATACTTAGCTACTACCTATATCTAATTCCAAAGTACCCTACCGGAGGTATTAAGAACTAAATAGTAAATAAATAATATATAAATAATAATATAAATAATAAATAAATAATATATAAATAATAATATAAATAATAAATAAATAAATAATAAATAATAATAATAAATAGTAAATAACCACTTAGCTTAGATAGATTAGCCCGTTCAAACAGACAGACAGACAATGTGGGGGGAGACAAGTGCAAAATATTTAACTGCCACTTAATGTCGGTCCGCGTCGTGTTCCGGGGATTTTTCCGGGACAGCTGTGGGTGGGGATAAGAACTGGGACACAATGACAAAGTATTACCTAATTATGTCTGTTATGTTTTCATTGAAAATGTTACAAAAAACCTCATCGCTAACTTTATTATCTTATAATCTTATTTTTTAAATAGGCAGATATCGTGCCTGCGGGGAATGTTTGGTTGGATTGAATCTTTTGTTCTTTGTGTTTCTAATATTTTGAGAATGTTTAGTCTCAAGGTTTTTTTTTTAATTTTGTATCTAAGTTAAGATAAATAAGTATACTTATTCTTGCAAATAGTATATTTCATTTCACATGACAATATCTTGCTTTCTTATATCTATTTACATTGGTGACTTACGATAAAAATGGTTTTTCCTAAAACTGTCGCTTACGATGGCAGTCATGGCTCGAACTGAAATAAATCTCTCAGTATAACACCAGCTTTTTACGTGGTCGTTAGCATTCATCGCGGGTCTTTGTTGTCGGTGTTTGTAACCCATCTCTGGATTTTGTAGCATTCTGTAGATAAACTATTAAGTAGGTAGATATATGCATTTAAATTGAGAAGATCAATGCAACATACTTCGTAACTTTTAGTTCTCGTACGAATTTCTTCGTTTCAAATTTTGATCCACGAGAGAAACATCTCACACTGTAGTTGGGACATTACAAACGTGTGAACTGAGCCATAAAGCTGACAGATCATGGTGTTGTGAAGGCTCTCCCTTGCTCATTATAACTTGTTATCGACTATCGACAAATTCTATAATATTGTTACATACAACACCACAGAATCAGGTTCCAGTTTCATAAGGTCTATAAGTGCGAGCGAGAAGTCCGATACAAATGATTTATGACTTGGATCGCACGTTTGTAATGTCCCAACTACAGTCCTACATAGCTCGCTGAGTTACTTTTAATTTATGACAAACTGTCAGTGTCCCGTTTCCCCCTCCATACATGATCCTAACACTCAATATTATAAATGCGAAAGTGAGTTTATTTGTTTGATCAGCTTTGACGCATAAGGCCTATAGTCAAACTTTTAATTATCTGCAGTAATCTGACGTTTCCTAATGTCATTTCGTAAAATAATGTTGCCAACCCCATTTCTATAGTGATGTGATACGTTCAATTCATTCAATTTCATTCACAAAAGTTTCGTTCAAAGTTACTCTTTCATTATCATCATAATTTTATTTATCTATTAAGTAAATCGATGGCTCCTACGTATAAAAGCCAAATTAACAATTTTGTCATCTTGACTTTTTGTGGCAAACGCATCCTATTGGTACAATTAATTATATGAGCTTTAATTGAAAAAAAAAGTAAGAAGTACTATTTCTATTGCAATAACAGCCTATGTGTGTTGACGATATCTGTCATAGTTAACATGCTAAGTTGCTACTGCCCTTTTATAACAAAAAAAAATATATATTTTTAAAAGAATACCTACTAGTTATTCAGAAAAAAATATATTTAACATTATAATAACATATTTACATATTTTTGGAATCTACTTATAATTTTCTAGATGATTTTGACCTCCCTGGCGCAGTGGTTTTGGTCTTTTTTTTTTTTTTTTTAATTTATTTTATTTACAATACATAATATTAATATTTTTACATTGATTGCTTCGTGCTCGTAAGCGCTTATAAGTGGGAGGTCCCGGGTTCGATTCCCGGCAGGGGCAAGTTGGGATTTTATAATTTCTAAATTGTCTTTGGTCCTGTCTAAATTGTAATTGTCTGTGTAAATTGTACACATTTTCGTATTTGCCTTTTGAATCCCTTTATTTTGATACCCCACTCGAGGGTCATGAAGAAAATTTTTTTTTCAGCTCGCACAATAAAGCGCATAAAGTCCGCGATTTTGATTTTTTTTTAATTTAGGTACCCATTGACACTCGCGTCATCGAGACAAATTTAATGACGTATCATATTTTATCAAAATCCGTTGAGCCATTGATTAGTTACAAGCGGACATAGGAATGGACATACATCGTCACTTTTAGATATTCAAAAGTATATCTAAAAGTGTATTTGAATAAAAAACTTTTATTTTCTATTCTATTCTGTTTCATTTTGAATTTACCTTAATTAAAATACCTTAAATTTTACCTTAATAACTAGGACCGCTAATATATATATATATATATAGCTAATATACTAGCGGTCTCGGCAGACGTCGTCCTGCCTGGTGACATACCAATATCAGCGCCACCTACCAAGACCCAATAGGTTAGCTGTACTTAGCGGGTAATAGTGTTTTCAAACTATCCAGGAACCCATTGAAATATACACACAAAATTTCATCCAAATCAGTCCAGCCCTTTAGGAAAAAGTACAGAAGAATTATGCGGTACGGTACGGGTGAGAGAGTTCCGTATCGACAGGATGAACATTCAATGTTTGACAGTTACGAAACCCATGAACATTTTGTATGGGAAAATGTTTTTTCTTTTATTTTTTCGTCAATTTTCCAATATTTTTAACAGTTATTCTGCTATTCGGGACGAAGACAAATACAACAAATCAAAAACCATGAAAATCGGTCCAGCCGTTCTCGAGTTATAAGTGTTCGAACAAACGAGACTTTGTTTTATATATTAAAGATATACGTATTTATATATATACTATATATATAAATATATATATGTAACTTTTGTACATAAAATATAATAATTACTTAAAATAAAAACTTTAATTTGAATAAAATAATTGAATGATTCAAATCAATCACCTGTACCCCATCCCTATTTTATTTTCGTTAAAAAGTGACAACCCACGAAACTTCACATTACTGCATACAATTAAAAGTCGAAGTATAGGCCGCACTGCGAAAATTCGCGCGAATTTTTTCGAAAAATTCTGTGACATATGGGAATGTATGAAGCTGCACGCACATGCGATTTAAAATTCGCGAGAAAAATATATCCAAACAAAAACATTTCATGTGAATAATAAGGCCAACTTCCTATCAAAAAGTTTCGGCCATTAAAAGTACTGATATCAAAAATTATGACCAAGTCCTTTGCTAGGCTCGATAAATGAAACCATACAGTTTTAGAAGGTATATCTTCTTCGATCACCCTCAAGCTGTCATACCATTCCTAATGATCCTGTTAAAATATTTTTAAATAATTTATGTCTTAGTAATAACACTATAATATGAAGCTCATTTGGGACTGAGAATAGTTTTATTGTTTTCAACTTGACAACATTTTTGCACTCCTTTGAATTTGTTTAATTTAAAAAATGTTGCCAAGTTGAAAACAATAAAACTATTCTCAGTCCCAAATTAGCTTCATATTATAGTGTTATTAGTAAGACATAAATTATTTAAAAATATTTTAACAGGATCATTAGGAATGCTTTGACAGCTTGAGGGTGATCGAAGAAGATATACCTTCTAAAACTGTATGGTTTCATTTATCGAGCCTAGCAAAGGACTTGGTCATAATTTTTGATATCAGTACTTTTAATGGCCGAAACTTTTTGATAGGAAGTTGGCCTTATTATTCACATGAAATGTTTTTGTTTGGATCTCACTCCTTTTTTCTAAGTATTTCAAAGTTAATGCAATAAGTATAATGAAGTCTTTTTTCTCTCTTACGCTTCAGTATAATTAGGAATAGAACCCTATCACATTTTACGGTCTGATTAGATGTGGTTTAATCTTCAATACATAGTATAAAACAAAGTCGCTTTCTCTGTTCTAATTGGGTGAATTTTTATTTTGTTCGTCTGTCTGTCAAAATCACAGATAACAGAAACTCCACTCCAGAGTATTTCCACTCAGTGGTCAGTTTCAGAACTTAGAACCATACGGCTTAACTAAGAGAAGATTTTGAGTATTTGACTCTCATTGAGTTTAATGAATAGTATTAGATATTAGTGATACCTAGTAGCCGGAATCAACAGGACACCAAAGTCTCCTCCAAACCTCCAAAGTCGGCCACCCATCCATTTCCTGACTTGGGTCAAGGTTGCTTATCAAAATTATTAAGAAAATCGCGCTTCTGGTTTTATTGGCAAAGACGAATCTCAAACTACTGGAAGGAACGGGCTTAGGCACACAGATAGCTATTAATGTGGCGTACGACATCCGCAAAGAAAGGATTTTTGAAAATTCAACCCCTTAGGGGGTAATATAGGGGTTTGAAATTTGTGTAGTCCACGCCGACGAAGTCGCGCCCGCGACTTCGATAAAAAAATATACCTCTTGGCGTTTTATTATTTACCTACACTTTACTTTTTATTAGAACTCAAGACCAGTAAGATTGACCCCTTGCTAGAAAACTTAAAAAGTCACATCTCCCTAAATAGTGCACCGATTTCGATGAAACAAGAACCATATATAGCTTCGAATAAAGTAAAATACATTTATTAAAACAAAATGAAAATTTGTTCAGTATTTTTTGTGTGATGTGGTAACAGACAGATTTTTATATATCTTTGAATTGGTCAGTGTCTGATGCAACTTTTGGACATTTTTCGATTTTTTCCTTCATATACACACTAAGACTCATCTTCTTACCAAATTTCAACATTCCACATACACGGGAAGTGCGTCATAATTTTGATCAGTCAGTGAGTAGGTCTTGTTTTATGTGATTTTCAAACCTCTGTATCTCAGAAACGGTTCAACTTGAAAATTTGAAACTTTCAATTTATCATCACATCCACGAGTTTAACTTATATTTCAAATTTCGTAGGATTACTATCCCGCGAACCAGAGTTATGAGGGGGGTCAAAACAGCTCGAAATGGATCGTGTAAATAACACACTCATGCGACAAGGCCGGAGGAACTTGGCCTGGCGCACTTCGTGCGCCTAGATTGAAATGCGGAATATAAACCGCGCGAATTTTTTTCACAGTGCGACCCCGTTCTAAACCTCTGAACCAATTTTGGCGAAAGATGCAGAGATAGACCTTCCAGGAGGACATAAGGCTACTTTTTATCCTGGAAAATCACAAAGATCCCACGGGATTTTTATAAAACCTAAATCCACGCGGACTAGTTACAAACAAAACATACCAACTCGCTATATATTTAGGTGCATTTAAATTTAATAATTTAGGAAATTCAATGAAAATGTATAAAACTTTCATTAATTAATGTTTATACAGAAGTTTATACCTATATACATATAACACATAACAAGTGAAACACGTTCAGTGCTCAGCTTTTAACTTGAAATCTGTAACTAGGTATGTGCCTCATTAAAACTTTTACATGTGTAATTCCTAACATTTGCAGATTAGGTGACAAGGTATCCACAGATTTCATTTTCAATTGCATTTTTAAAATTAAATTTCTGGATGTATTCGTGGTGAGATCATCATTTATAAGGCTGTTTAATTGTAAAATGGTGATAGTAAAAAAACCCGTCTGAGTTTGTTGTGGGCTCTACTCAGATCAGGGCGCGTTTGGAACCCTCGTAGTTTTAGTTTTAAGTTTTCGTAAGTAGGTACATAATTATGTATCACCATTACCTCAATGTTCTTAATTTGATGTTCAAAAAGTGTACAGTGTACCAATTTTGCATAAAGATTATTTGATTTATTAGATGTATCATTATCATTGATGAAACCTGAATGTAAATCCGTATGGTAATTTTTGAGATTAGCGCGCGCACAGACAGACAAACTCAGACAAGCCTTAATAGCGCAACGGTCGTCGGTGGATCGAAAACCGAAAGGTCGACGGTTCAAAACCCACCCGTTACACTATTGTCGTACCCACTCCTAGCACAAAATATACGCTTATTTGGAGGGAAAAACGGGATTATTAGTCATGTTCATCATCGCTAATATTCTTATAAAAAATAAAAATAAACTAGGCAAAGGGACATCCGACAACATAATTATTAACTGTACTTTATTGATCAAGGGCCTGTAAGGTTAGATACTTAAAAGTAATTAATGTACCTGAATACTATATGATTTCGCTACTTATCATAGATATGATGGAATTAGTATGTAGAAACACGGGTAAAACAATTTTGTTGAGCATTAACGTAGATAGAGGGGTTCCGATGGTAATCAATTTAATTGGAAATTTCCTTTGATTAAACGCAAAGACGTTGTTAGAAGTTGACCCAATAAAAGCGGACCGTTCGCAAACAAAATATGTATTTCATACCAATAATTATATTAATATAATTCGAGCAACTAGATTAAACAAACAAAATATTTAAAATTAAATCTAACGTTAAATCTAAATAACAACTAATTTATTGAATTAGTTAAAATCTAAATTAAAATTACAACAAAATGGGTAATCTAAATTATTATATTCAACTTAAATTTAATATTATATTCAAAACATCATCGATTTCATCGCAAGGTTGCACATATACTACATGCTGGCAGCATTACACCTTTGGATGGCCATACTACATAATTCCTTGACCAATCCTTGAAATATCCTTGATATTTCAACCACGGGCATATGAAAATTCAAGGAAAGTGGAAAGGAAATTTAATAATTCAAGTACAGGTGACATAGGTACAACATAGGTGAGCGGATATGGAACAGAGAAGGACATCCTGTTTACATCGTGTGATCCTGGCTGAAAAAACTTGTGCCAGTGCAGATTTAGGTGACAAAAGCCTAATTCATTATTAAATTTATTATTATTAAATTCATTATTAAGTAAAGAAAACTTCCTCATTGTTGGTCTCGTGTTAGTTTAAACGCTTGCGGATCATGTGGTGAGTTCGTGTCCCGGGCCGGATGGGTTTTTCTGATAAGAAATTTTCAGTAACCTAGCCCGGAGTTGGGAAGTTGTGCATCTTGCATCGGAGAGCCATAAAGCCGTCGCGTCGGTCCAGACAGCGTCTGATTTCTAGCCGGTCGTGTCGCATTGGCGTTCCATTGGACTATGAGAGTGAGGGAATAAAGAGTACGCCCGAGGTTGCACACACACTTGTGCACTAAAATATATCTTGCGTAGTTAGCTAGTCTCCCTCTCCGTTGAGATTGGCATTGGCCGCTGTAAGAGTGAAGGAATAGACAGTACACCTGTGTTTGTGTACACACTTGTGCACTGTGTTCTCCGATGAGATTGGCTGCCATGGTTGAAATTCATGGTTGAAAAATGGTATATTCAATTGACGATTCAAAAGTACCTACTTGTAAAAGTTTATTTGAATAAAAAACTTTTCTATTCTATTCTATTCGGTCGGGATGACATCATTAACAGATGTCAGTGGGTATGCTTACATAAAGTTTTAAGTTCTCGTAAGTATAATTACCTATCACCATTACCACCACACTTCTATGTAATTGTCAAATTGACGTTCATAAAGTGTACAGTGTACCAATTTTAATAATAATTTTTTTTAATTTGAATATTTAAAATATTTATTTAAAGTAACACATTTGTTTTGTATTTGTTTTGCAGACCGTAAAACATTCGTATATATCTTAAAATTTCCACCCAGTGAATCTTGCGGGCGGGCTAGATTATGCCAATAAAATTTATGTGAGGCGCATAACGGCACTCATACCCGCTACCCGCTACCGTCTACCCGCTACCGTCTACCCGCTACCGTCTACCCGCTACCCCGCGACTGCCAACTTTACTGTATCCTCTAACTAAAGTTTGTTCATTTAGAAATCTTCCTAGAAGTATACCTACATATAATATTATGTAGAGTAAATCAGTGTAAAGTATAAATTGACTAGTTCATGCTCACGAGAATTTATTTATTTTAAAACTTCCGTAAATTATTCATCTACAAGTTAGCTCTTGCGATCTCTTAAGATGGTAAGTGACTAAGAAGGAAGCGGGCTAACTTAGAAGAGATATGGCAATTATTTATTAACTCTCACAAAATGATATTTCTTTTATTTGAGAAAATCTGTAATTGGTCATAGTTTTAAGTAAATAGGTACATAATTATTAAGAAATAAAAAGTAAGAAAATAGGTAAGGTTAAAAAAATTCGCAGGTTGGTCTACAGTGTACCTGCCTACTAGGGTGTTAAGCCACCAACACTTTATGCAAAGGTCTACTGAAGAAAACTTAGCTAACGTTATAATTAATCTATCTATAATCTATCTACTTATCTATAATCTATAATCTATTCTATAATAATATTATAAAGTAGCTTGTCCTGACTGATTAATTATCAACGCACAGCCTAAACCACTGAAGCTAGAAACTTGAAATTTTCACAGCAGCTTCCTTTTATAACGTAGACGCACACTAAGAAAGGATTATTGGAAATTCCACCCCTAAAGGGGTTAAATAGGGGATAAAAGTTTGTATGAAAGTCCGTCATTTTTCAAGTTATATCCATGAAAATTGGTATTTAGGTTTTCGGTTAAAAATAAAGGCTTAAAAGTTTAAACTTTTATATTTTAAATTCCTTAAGGAATTTTGGAAAAACTACCCCCAAGTGAGTTAAATGGGAGTTGGAAGTTTGTATGAAAGTTCGTAATTTTTTAAGTTATATCCATGAAAATTACTATTTCGATATTTGGTTAAAAATATAGAATATATATTTCAGGAGCTTTGGAAATTTTTCCCCCAGGTGGGTAAAATAGGGGTTAAAAATGTGAAAGTCCCTCATTTTAAAAGTTATATCAATGAAAATCGGTATTTGTATTGTCGGTTAAAAATAAAGAATCACGTGTTTCAGGAGTTTTGGAAATTCCATCCCCAAGTGGGTTAAATAGGGGATGAGATTTATAACAATCCAAGCGTACGAAGTCGCTGGCATCGGCTAGTTTAAGTATAAATACTACAGTGGATATTAGGTAGGTACCTACTAACTAGCAGGTTATTTGCGAGGTCACGTGACTCAAACTAAGAACAACTAGAAGTTAGAAGATAAATCTTTGCACCAGTAACAATACACCGACTCTATAGTGTGTTCTATGAATTAGGTATTTATTAGGTTTCCTTCCTACAACTTGGAACAAGATACCTATTAAATGCTAGAAAAGTATGTATTACCTAGTATGTATGTATGTACTTATGTATAAAAGTAAGTATGTCTTACAATCAAAATCGTAGACCTTTTTTGACGTGATAACGTCTTATACCTACCTACTTAAATCGATGAACGCGGGCTACACGCACGAAAAAGCATGACTCACTGTCATGTACCGCGTGCAAGCGAGAGCGCGGAACAAGCGATAGAGAAGGATAGAGAGGCAATGTTTTCATGACGTTATCATCTAAAATTATTATCGTCCGTAAACTGACTTTACAGACAACCATTTTTTTTAATGGGCTCAGGTAACGCTGGCGGGCATTCATGATCAATGATCATGGATTTACTGAAATGTGCTTACTTACTATTCCATAGAAATGACACATAATTTCTAGATGAGATTTTCTTCGAAGAGAGGATCTCAAAATTTGGCAGTATATAATATTCTTTGCACATCCATACGTCTAGCGCCGAAAAGCGATTCAACCAATAGACGTTCACCGCTGGACATAGGTCTCTCTCGCTCGCAACAGAACACGATCCTGTGCCGCCTGTATCCAGCTCCTGCCAGCGACTTTCTCGTGATCTTCCAAAAAAGAATAGAATGTAAAAGTTTTTTATTCAAATAAAATTTTAGAAGTGCTTTGAATCGCAATTAGGTAAATCTACCACCGTATGACAAAGCAAAGCGAAAGAAAAGCTGAGTTTCCCGGTGCGAGGTCGTCACTCGAGCACTTTGGGACTCGGTTCTTTTTTTTATAAAAATTGCAGGCAAACGAGCAAGCGGGTCACCTGATGTTAAGTGATTAGGTGCCGCTGCCAATCAACATTTGCAGCACCAGAGGAACCACTTATGCGTTGCCGGGTTTTGTGGAATTTGTTGATTCTCCCCTTGAATAACCCACATCGGAGTTATGTGGAAACACCACCGAAGGGAGTTGGTTGGAAGCACCGATAGACGTTGGGACCCCCAACGTATGTAGGTATATCGGTTCTTCGGGCATTGCCAATTCTGTATAGGTATTCTGAGTTTGCCAAATACTACGTATCGAGAAAAACTTTACCAAATACTACGTATCGAGAAACTGCAATATGTGATGCAATATGAACCCAAATATACTTATTTTTAAGTCGTAATTCAATATATCGAATATTTATTTTACAACATTTGTGCTTGGGGCGCTAGGCTATTTCGAATGCTGAATTTATTGACGAACTCAAACCTTAAAATAAACCAGTTTAGGTCCATTTTACTCTGAAGTCATTGTGTTTCGATCAGTAGTAAGTATTTAGTAAAGTTTTCGAGCTGTGAAAAGTGAGACTAAGTGTACAGTTTCGCGACTCTATCAGTTATGTCGGTAACTCTGGTTCTCCTGCGGATCTCCTCATAAGTCATAGCTCATAGAGACATCGCCCGTTGACTGACTCTATGGTGCCTACTAACAAAGACACGATTACCAGGAATTGTCAAAAAAAAAAAAAACGCCAAACTCCCAAAATCCGTGGGTACCTAGTACCTACCCACTGCCATAATACCAACTTACCCACTAAGTATTTTATCTTCCCAATATCTCATAAAGCGCCTACATAATCCCGCACAGCAATCTACCAACACATATCAACATAAAACTTCATCATATAAGGCTTCCCAAGACGATATTAATATTAAGATTACACCCCCCAGCCCGGGAAAAGGGGGTTAAAACGTCTTAGAAATATTTCACAGGAAAACGGCCTCTAGTAGTAGTAAAATAAAGACGTAAATCGGGTGGGTTGAGGTACAGCGGAAGGTGGTTCGCGGAAGGGTGGGTGAACTTGAGGGGAATGTAAAAACCACCCTCGCGATCGACTTATATGCTGTATCAAGACACATACGGCCTGAGATAAAAACGGTGCTTATGCGTTTTTCTTGCGACGAAAGTAATAGCTAATTATATTTGTTAACTTTGTTTATAACTGTACGTCTATTACCTACTCCAAAGAGTCCAAACTGTACTTCTTATCTTCTCTACTAATAAAGCGGAAGAGTTTGTTTGTTTGAACGCGCTAATCTCAGGAACTACTGGACCGATTTCAAAAATTCTTTCACCGTTGGATATGTAAGTGATCCTTGAGTGCTATAGGCTATATATGTACCACGGGCGAAGCCGGGGCGGACCGCTAGTCAATTATACTAGAATTTAAATAGAATATAAGTCTGTGTGTCGATTTCAAAATATCTGCCTCTTAATAAGCTCTATGCTAATTGCTAATGGTTATTGGAACGATACCATAACTCAAACATACGTTTACAAAGTATGTCTGTCTGTATGTTTTTAGGGCTAGGGCATGCTTTAGATGGAATATTTACAGACAAGTAGAGCAGTGATCTAGGCTATTTATTATCCTTAGAATATTATTATTTATTTATTATGTACAACTGAAGAGTGAAATTCACAAAATATGGGCTAAATTCCAAAAAAAAAAAAACATTATAACAAATAATAAATTATATATCATTATAAGGAACCTTCTGTCAAAATAAGAACTTTCTGACTTCAGTGGTTTAGGCTGTGCGTTGATAGATCAGTTAGTCAGTCAGTCAGGACAAGCCTTAATTTTATTTTTAAGTAGGTATAAAGATTTTATTTTACATAATTTCTCATCAATTTTTTTGACACTTAGCGCATTAATATAAGCTCTTTGCTTCAATTTTTAATCACAATATTTATAAGTTAATTAATCTATACCTACATATAATAAAATCGTAGAATTGCCGTATCTGTACATTGAAGATTTTTGCAAAATAATAACTACTGGGAGATGTAAGGGATAAGGAATAGAACGTAAAAAGCTATTTTTGAAATTTTTGTCAGTTTGTCTGTTTGTTTGTTTGTCTGTTTGTCTGTTTATCTGTTTGTCTGTATGTTTGTGCGCGCATCACGTAAAAACCACTGAATGGATTGAAATGAAACTCGGCATGATGTAAGTTCATACTATGGAGTAACATATACGATACTTTTTATCCCGAAATTCAGCACGGTTCCTTTGGGAGAGGGGATGAAAGTCAAAACATGTACTTAGCTGTAATTCGTTAACGGGTGGTCCGATTTCATTCATTTTTTTGTTAGAAAGGAAATACTTTAGAAATTACTGGCTTATATCTGAAAGGCTGGACCGATTTTGATGGGACTTTTACTGGCGGATGTTTACATTTTGATCTACCTAAACATCCGCCAGTGAACTTTTAACAGTTTTTAACAGTTGCTAGGAAAAACAAAATGATGCTCACGGGATTTTTAAACACCAATATCCACGCGAACGAAGTCGCGGGTGTCCGCTTGTATTAATAATAAACGACATAAGTATGAAAAAAACTTAAAAGTTTTCGAAAAATTACACAGAAAGATATACCTACATGTAATGTATATACGAGTAAATTGCAAATTAAGTTCAATCCTTTCTTCCTAACTTTTCTCATAAGTAATTGTACGATAAAGTAAAGAACATAGAGCCATAAAAAAAACTCTAACAAATCGATCTATGAAAATAACGTGAAAAAAAAAAATTGCTTGAAAATTTTCAGTTACATCCTTTTCCGCGCAGTGTTTTCACCCCCCTAAAATTTTACCTTGGCTCGTTCCTCCGCGGCGCGTACATACATACATATTTACTGCGAATCTTCGCGTCTCTATGTACGTACCTACCTAAGTCTTTATTTACTTCATTAGCTAGTCTCCTCGCGCTGTTTTGCTCGCGAAAAGGTTAGAAATCTTTTTTAAAATTTTTACTTAATTTTCTAAAAATATTCAGGATAATAACGATTAAATGTTATTGAAGAGACATATACATGGAAAGACATACATACATACTTGGAAACAAGTACATTTTTTTTGATTAACTTGTATCTTTTAAGTTTCATACGTATAAGTTTTATTTGGTTTATTACTTTATAGAACATGCAAGAGTTCGTTGATAACAAATGAATTGAAAATTTTATACATTTAGAGTCTAGATGCATATTTTAAAAGATTCTATTATTTAATACTAGTTTTTGCCCGCGGCTACGCCCGCGTGAATTTCGGTTTTTCACAAATCCCGAGGGAATCGTGGATTTCCGGCTCCTATTCCCATTCCCTTTTCCAACCTTTAGGTATACCTACTTTCAAGGAAGTTTGCAATAGTGATTTACCTGAAGCTAGATAGCTATAGATTTCGGTTTTTTCAAAATCCCGTGGGAACTGTGGATTTTTCCAGGATAAAGTAGCCTATATGTTAAGTCAGAGCAAAATCTATCTCCATTTAAAATTTCAGCCACATCGGTTCAGTTTTTGCGACGTTAAAGAGTAACAAACATACACACACACACACGCACAAACTTTCGCCTTTGTAATATTAGTGTGATATAGTATAGGATCCCGCCATACAACGACCTACACCGAGATGCTTATTTGATGAAACGTATTTTATATTTAATTTAATACGTCAATAAATATATTGCATATGGGTTGCCTAGCAAATTCCAGTCCAGGATATGATTAATTAATAATTGAAAAAAAATATTTTTTTTTAAACATTTCACTGGTTTGATTATTAGACAAATTCATAATGAAATCATCTTTATTTTCATTTAATTTTAATTCAATAATCAGACCGGTGCAAAATATATAGTATCTATCGATTTACCTGTTTACACCTGGTTACCCGAGAGTTGTGATCGGAAAAGAATAAGCAACTTAACGTTTGCATATTCTATGGGCATCATACTTTCGATTGGTATAGAATTTGTCTAATAATCAAACCGGTGAAATGTTAAAAAAAAATATTTTTTATTTATTAATTAACTAGCGGACCCGGCAGACGTCGTCCTGCCCGCTATTAGCGCCACCTACCGGGTCCAATTTTTCTACCTATAAACCTTCCTCTTGAATCAATCTATCTATTAAAAAAACCGCATTACAATCCGTTGCGTAGTTTTAAAGATTTAAGCATACATAGGGATATAGGGACAGAGAAAGTGACTTTGTTTTATACTATGTAGTGATCATATCCTGGACTGAAATTTGTTAGGCAACCCATATGCAATATATTTATTGTCATGTTAAATTAAATATAAAATACGTTTCATCAAATAAACATCTCGGTGAAGGTCGTTGTATAGCGGGATCTTAGACCAATAGATTTATCTGACGAATAGATAATATGCGGCATCTATATCTAACATGAATCATCTCATAATTATTAAATTACTAGATGATGCCCACGGCTTCGCCCGTGTGGATTTAGGTTTTAAAAAATCCCGTGGGACTATTGACATTCCAGAACAAAAAGTAGCCTATCTGTAGTAACCCGTCCCCAAAACGGAAAAATCCCATGGGATCCCCACGATTTCGGAATGCAATTCCTTACAGCATCAGGGTTGAGGAGTTGGATATGTACCTACTCGAGTTCATTCAACGATAAAGTATTTAATTGGTACCCCCAATATCAATTTAAATAACGGACAGTTTCTAAATCCCATTAGTTTTGGGGATCAGGTCCCCTACAGCATCAGGATTGAGGAGTAATTGGAATCCAAAATTTTCAAATTTCTCTATCGATTAAAAAAAATTACGTAAATCGGTTCAGAAATCTCGAAGATATCGGTGTACATAGGTAGAAAAACACAGCTCCTCCTTTTTTGAAAGTCAGTTAAAAAAGTAGCATATGTTACTCCCTGCTTAATTCTCTACTTGTATGTGAAAGTCCCGTCAAAATCAGTTCAGCCGTTCCGAAGATTAGCCCGTTCAAACAGACAGACAGACAGACAAAAATTTTAAAAACGTGTGATTCGGTTATCGTACAGTTCAAATAACCATAAGAGCTTAATATGAGGTAGTTATTTCGAAATTACAGACAGTCACTTCAATTTTATTTATTAAGGCCGCTCTCTTCACGCGCTTCTCCATACAAACGTATTACGCCTATTATTCTAATATTTGTCGCAATAGGTCTAAAGTTAAGCCAGATATCAATTATCTCCATTATCTATGCCATAAATTAAAAATATTCGTAAAATTATATTTATTTTGAAAGTTATGACGCTTGAAAAATCACTATTTTTGGGCAAATTTTGGGGCAACTTCGTGCGTAAATAAACTATATAAGAAACTAGACAATTGAAAAACGACCGAAGTCTTATCATAGGTTACTTCATAGTAATTACAAATGTCTTTAGTTCATGTAAAAAATTGCCAAATATTTGCTAAAATAGGCGAAATACCAAACCTAGATTTGCATCTTTTTACTTTGCCGTTTTTTCACTAAAAATCATGATATCTCAAGCAAAATTTATTTATTTAATTAATTTATTATGTATTTATGTATATATTTTTAGTACTTTTCTTTACTGAAGACGTCTCGCTCTCTAAATGCAGAAATCACTGTTTTAGACTCCACTCACCAACGATTTGTCGATGCCATGGAGAGGGCTCTTAAGTAGGTATAGAGTATAGATAGAAATAGATACATATACCTAGGTATATGAGTGAATTGACTGCCTAGTTGGTTTAGTGGTTGCATATTCGACTGCAGATCACGAGGTCTTGGGTTCGATTCCCGGGTCGGGCAAATTATTGTCAGGTATTGGGTTTTTCTGTCAAGAAGTTCTCATTGTCAGCCTGGAGTTGGTAGTTGGCGGTGTTTCACACCCCTGTGCCTCGGAGAGCACGTTAAGCAGTCGCTCCCGGTTATTATCACTATCGTGTTGTGACAATAATCGTACTGTAATCGTAAAACCCGCCAACCCGCATTGGAGCAGCGTGGCGGGTCTAAGCTCTAAATCCCTCACTGCTACGACAGATGAGGCCTGTGTCCAGTAGTGGGACGTTAAAAGGCTATAGTCGTGGTGGTGGTGGTGAATCTAGTTATGTAGATACTCGTACATGTAATTTACCACCTTACTATCGGCCCAATAATTAAGTTTACAGCATCTTTAAAGCATATTTCCTGTTGTAAATAGATACCTTCCGGTGGCGCGGCCCGTTCTCTTAATAAGATTACGCTGCCCTCTTCGTGAAAGGCTTTATTGAACGTTTTATTGTTATTAGATATATACAAAAGCAAGTTTCACAATGTATGAGTGCTTTGACCCTGACGACTTATCTAACCACAGACATTATATAATAGAGGGTAGATCGGTGATCACCACTATTTACTAATAGAACAAGAGCCCACGACAGCCAGACCTTCGTTATTTTATAAAAGCTGAAAGTTTCTCTATGTGTATTGTCCACAACACAGGGAGGAACGATCAGCGACTATATAGTTGACATCATGGTTACTTTGGGAGATAACAAGTAATAAAGGTGTAAAAAAATCTTACGTCAAAGTATAAAGTCTAACTTTTTTATATTTTCTTCGGAATAGTATTAGCAATCACATGATACAATTGCCAGACATTAAGTTTCGTGGCAATCCCCTGCCAGACGCCCTTAAAGTTTAGGGGCCCTTAAAGGGGTTTGCCACGACACTAAATGTCTGGCAATTGCATGACCTGATTTCTATAAAGCTGAACTTTTATAAAATAACGAAGGTCTGGCCGTCGTGGCTTCTTGGGCTATAAGAATTCACGCGTGTCAAAATAGACATGTGCGATAGAAAATGCCTCCTTTTTTACGATTTTTAATGGTGTTTTCCTCCCACAAGGCCGTTCTATCCTTGATATTTTATATTTCTATGTATCTGGCACACTGGTGAGTGTATGCTGTGGTCTTATAAGTAGAAGGCTCATTTAGAGATAAAAAACCTTTAAGTATATCAAAATGACGATGGTATGGCACCAACACGATCGAAAAAACTGGGCCCAGAACCTACGGCTTTACATGTTCGTACAACTAGGTATAAACAACAAACTTAATTACTACATGTAGGAAGGCTATCGAGGCTTATTATATTAAGATACTCTGAGTTAGGTAAAGGTGCGTCCAGACTTGAACATTTCACCGAACCGAACAGCGAACATTTCGGCGAACTTGTTACGCTCAATGTGGACGGCGCGCTTGGAGCGCTTGAGATGGGTTACTGCGTAACAGTTCGGCGAAAGTTTCGCCGAACTGTTACGCAGTAACCCATCTCAAGCGCTCCAAGCGCGCCGTCCACATTGAGCGTAACAAGTTCGCCGAAATGTTCGCAGTTCGGTTCGGTGAAATGTTCAAGTCTGGACGCACCTTAAGAGTTTTGCATTCCGCATTCACTATAACTGACAAGTGAGATGAAAAAATAAGTTACATATTATAGTTCCTTATATTAGGACCATCGCAGTCATTTATTTTTGTGTGTGGAGAGATCCAAGACGTTGCATATATAAGCGAACGTGGAAATGATGACCTCTGAACTCTAGACCCTTGAAAGTGGAGTCGAGCATTATAGGTATTTTTTAAATTCGTACATTTGACCTGATTTGACCCGAAACACAGAGCATCGCTATAGATGTATCGAAACCTACCTAATCGAAGAGGACGTCCATCCATAATAATCTTATCTCCATAAATCCAATCATCTTTTAAAATTATTTATGTCGCAATGATTTACTGTAATTTCTAATGTTTAATCGCAAGACTCTTAATCCATGTTTAATGTCGTTAATTAATCACGTAATAGGCCTAAAATCATTATGTAATAAAACTTGATCATTTTGTAAACATGTAGCTACTAGCTACCTACTTACTTGGTTAAATATAAATGTAATGAAAATGAAACAAATTCCTGGGTATAAATTCAGAACAGAATAACACATAGCAGGCCGCATCGCAAACACCAAAAGCGTTCACCCATTTTCCGGGCGAAGTGACTACCTTCGAAATTAAAACCAGAAAACTAAATCGCCTGACCCGAATTCGAAATTTAAAATCCCCTCACCACTACAAAAACAATACACACCAATAAGCGCCGCAAACGCCAGGTATCGCCAACCCTCGTAAGAATTTCACTTAAAAATATACGAATAGTTATACGGTAAAAGGGGCCGCTGGGATGAAGGAGGGGGTCGGGTGCAGGAAGTGGGCTGAAGTAGTGGGGTGTTTCTGCGCCGAGCGGGGTGTCTCCTAAAAACGGTTAAGTAGCTCCCCACCCCTTTATAACTATTTTATGCGGTCCCCTTAGAAAGACAGCGAGATGGGGCCGCGGCGATACGCCTATGGCGTAGTTCGGCTGGGGGAAGTGAAATTTTAACATGTCTAGTCTGTTAAGAATTCATGCCGGATTTATAATTAAATGTCTGATTAGTATTGCTATGCTTACGTGTTGGTATGCTTTATGAATTTTAATTTTTGTTGCGGAAGTTGGATGGAGTTGTTTAGGGATTCTATTATTTTTAAATATGATATATTTTGAAAAATAATTAATGGTTGCAGATACATATTTATGTTACCTAATGGTTTTAATAGTACAAGTATTGTAACATATTTTTGGGCTCATAAATCTAAAGAGATATATCTTAAATATTATGTTTACCTTTTAATATGAAAGTTCATGCAACGTTAATAAGGTCTTTATCTCATCGCATGAAGCATTTCTACTCAATAATAAATAATCTTCTTATGATATAAATCTACAGAATAGGTTACTTACCTACAAAGCAAAACGATAACTGAATTTTTAAAATATCACTCAAAGGTCCTTGCAAATTCACCTGTCGTAACAAATTCACTTGCAAGCAATGAAAAACATGTTTGCGATTCACCCCATTTACATTTATGAGAAAGACACCCTCAAGAAAATAAACTGGTTCAAGTGAGTATAAGTAAATCGTGGGAATATTCACTTTTTTATAAACCTGTGGATTAAGTTAGGGGAGACAAGTTGGGAGAAAAAAGACTTAGGAAAGATAATGGATACTTCATACTATACTATACCTTCTATGAATTTTATGGATTTTGGATGATCGGTAACTTCTTGCTATCGTATATTGATAGATAAAAAACCTATTCTTGGTACAAATTACCTTTTTTGTACTTTTAGAAATTTTCTAGATAATATCTTAAATATTAAGTGACAAGCGGACACCCGTGACTTTGTTCGCGTGGATATATATTGGTTTTTAAAAATCCCGTACGTTATTCTCAAGCTCCTTTGAGCTCATATCATGCTAAAAACTGTTAAAAGTTCACTGGCGGATGTTTAGGTATATTAAAATGTAAACATCCGCCAGTGAAAGTCCCATCAAAATCGATCCAGTCTTTTAGAGATTTGTTGGTTATTTCTAAAGTATCTACTTTCTAAAAAAAAGAATGAATGAAATCAGACCACGCGTTATTGAATTACGGCTAAATACACGTTTTGAATTTCATCCCCTCTCCCTAGGGAACCGTGCTGAATTTCGGGATAAAAAGTATTCTATATGTTACTCCGTAGTATGAACTTAAATCGTACCAAGTTTCGTTTCAATTCATTCAGTAGTTTTTGCGTGATGCGCGCGACAAACAGACAAACAGACAAAAATTTCACAAATAGCTTTTTTACATTCTATTACTTATCCCTAACATCCCCCAGTTATTATTTTGCAAAAATCTTCAATGTACAGATACAGCAAGTCTACGATTTTATTATATGTATAGGTAGATTAATTTAAAAATAATGAGTATTAAAATTTAAAAAATATTTGATATCATTTCATTTTTTTTGTCAGGCATAAAATCGGCACTTTGAAAAATAAAGAAGTAAGTCGTAATAAAAAAAGTAGATATTGGTAATTTGATTATGGTACTAATAAAAGTTATCACGACATTCTATCGTGTGTATTTTTACGAAAAGGGAATAAATTTCAAGTCTCCCTAATTGTTATATCTACAATAACACATCGTTTGAATACGTGAAACTTGTTTAAATAAACTAGATTTTCAAACTATCACCTCACACAACAGGTTAGAGATATTTAAAGAACATCAATTTCTTAACTTTATTGAATTCCCACACTACAACATGACGATGCCATTATAACATTACAGTATTGGACAAACCAGTCGACATATTGTAAGGGATGGGCACCAAGTCTTTCTCAAGTCGATAACAAAATCGAGATTAGAGTTGTATTGAACCGGTTCATAAAAATGGGGTAAAAACGAGATCGGTCATTATTTTCATTTTAAAAGTTTACAAATTTTCCCATCATTTTTGATAGATACAAGTTTAATAGAGTAGGTAACTCGTTACTTGATATTCGAATTCAATTGTTAACAAACATTTAAATTTTACATTATAAACTACTTATTATTGTGAATCAAAAATTGTAGTTACTCATGGGAAAAATGTTAGTGATTAAATAAATTTTAAAAAACTAACTGATGCCCATAACTTTTATAAAGTCTATTTCACAATATGTGGACACTTGGTCCTTTCAGTTTTATCACGCTGCTTCACACACAGTTATGTTTACTTATATTTGCTGCACACTTATATTTTCCTACCATTAAAACAACCTCTCATTCTCATAATGCACTACACTTAAAACATACATATAATTAGCGACATCTGAAATGATACAATACGCAAAATGAAACGACCAAGTGTTGAAAACCCCTGAGCGGTTGCTTGTACCCATGTAAAAAGCCAACGTCTAAGGCGCACGGGGCGGCGGGCGGGGGTGGTGGAGGCGCGGTTCATATACACACCTGACACACGCTGGTGTGGGTGCATTCGCCGTGAAATAAGCATGTGTGCGCTTATATTTTCATTTCAATAGTTTTTACGTTGCAACCGTAGGCGTGAGGCTCCCATGTGTGAGTTAATACCGTATTGATTTAGCTGCTACAGCAAAGTTGGCAAGAAATTTATTATCTTTAAGTTATCGAGATACGGGTAAGTGGTTGCAAAGTAAACTGAACATGTTTAAGATGGTTTAAGTTTGTTAGCTAAAATTTTAGTAGTTAGGTACATAATATTGAAATATGTGTTATAAAGTTTTAAGTCCTTTTGCGCTTAAATTATGAACAAAGAATATGAATACGTAGGTACTTATAAGGAAATCTGGGAGAAAATCTTTAGAGACGGAGGTACCTATCTGGTAGATTATCTTGAAGATAGCTATTTATGCCAGTTATAAAATACTAGCTTCTGCCCGCGATTTCGCCCGCATGAATTTCTGTTTTCACAAATACCGAGGGAATCGTGGATATCCGGTTCCCGTTCCTGCTCCTTTATACACTTTCAAGGAAGTTTGCTACAGTAATCTACCCATAGCTGTAGCTATAGATTTCGGTTTTTTCAAATTCCGTGGGAAATGTGGATTTTTCCGGGATAAAAATTATGTGTTAAGCTTATGTGTTAAGTCAAGGCATAATCTATCTCCATTCAAAATTTCAGCCAAATTGATTCAGTAGTTGTGGCATTAAAGAGTAACAAACACAGAAGTGGAGGAGCGAATTATATCTGACTAGCTTCTGCCCGCGACTTCACCCACGTGAATTTTGATTTTTCACAAATCCTGAGGGAATCGTGGATTTCCGGTTCCCGTTTCCGCTCCCTGTTCCAACCTTTATACCTAGTTTCAAGAAAGTTTTCTATAGAAGGTAATATACCTATAGCTGTAGAGCCTATAGATTTCGTTTTTTTACAAAATCCCGTGGGAACTATGGAATTTTCCTGAATAAAAGTAGCCTATGTGTTAAGTCAAGGCATAGTCTATCTCCATTAAAAATTTCAACTTAATCGGTTCAGTAGTTGCGGCGTTAAAGAGTAACAAACATACACACACACACACACACACACACACACACACACACACACTCACACACACACACACACACACACACACACACACACACACACACACACACACACACACACACAAATTCACACACACAAACTTGATTTTTACAACATTTTAATGATTCTTTTAAAATTTTTGCGTATTAACAAATAAAAGGAATACTTATTACAGATTAACTATTAGAAGTTTTTTTAGGTAAAAATATTTAGTTTGCGTAGAGGAAATAACTTGATTTTTTTGTTACTTTGAACCCCGAATAAGTGCCTATACTAACATATACTTACATATGAACACAAAAATAGTATAAACATTTGTGAGATTGAAAAAATAACTTCAACTTACTCAACGTTCCAAGTTCAAACATTAAAAGAAGGAGAACCACCATAATAACTACTTGACTACATTGTATTACACCTTACTTACTTTGTATTACACTATACTTACACCTTAAAAATAAGAACCAAGGAACTAGCGAAATTCTCATTTAAAGACCAAGATAATGGATATTGGTCTCAAAATATTGGAATTTGAAATTGATCTAATAATATTATGTCACAATAGGTTTAGTTTCATCAACTGTGGAATACAATAGAACTGTGGAATACAATGGAAGAGTCTTTGACAAATTCTGATACGTATTATTAAGATTTATTAAGTTGTAATAAAATAATATAAATATTACCAAGATTGGCTGTAAGATGTTGCTTTAACAGTAAGACCACTTTTGCACCTTTCTGTAATTAATGTTTCCTTTGAATTTTGTTTTTTTTTGTGCAATAAATTTTTCAAATAAATAAATAAAAACTTTCATACGTAGCGCCAAATGTTGAGCGCTAAGGCGCGCGGTTGAAAAAGCAGCGTCTAAGGAGGCGAGAGGGAGGGAGGTTATATTTTAAGATGGCTTCCGCGCGAATATCGACGCGCCCCCGCCGCCCCGCGCCTCCCCCCGAGCGCCGAGGAATTTTGCAGGCACTGATTTGTTGTAGCGAAGTATCTAGCGGGCGACTTGGAATCCACTTTATTGCAAGGAGGCAAAATACGTTAAGTTTTGGTAAGTAACATATTTTTTAAGACACTGAAATTGTATTTTGAAATCCGAAAGGAGATGAACGTGGTACCGAATGCCGATTCAACATTGAAACATTAGCCTTATGCTGAAATGGGTTTAAAAATGATTGAAACATACCTTCTACTAGGGAGTAAATCGCAGTATAAGAATTAAGAACTAGGTCATCAGAATTAAATTTTTCAGAGCTTTTTAAAATTGTGTTTCACTCCTTCTTTGGAAGCCCTTCAAATTAAGTCTCAATATATTTTTGACCAAAAAAAGATAAGTAAACGTAACCTACGTCGTTTTAGCATACCTTTGAGATAAAAGTATAATAGGTATTTATAGTACTAGGTTTTGCCCGCGGCTTCGCCCGCGTGAATTTCGATTTTTCACAAATCCTGAGGGAATCGTGGATTTCCGGCTCCCGTTCCCGCTCCCTTTTTCAACCTTTATACCTACTTTCAAGGAAGTTTGCTATAGTAACCTGTAGCTGTAGATATAGATTTCGGGTTTTTCAAAATCCCGCGGGAACTGTCGATTTTTCTAGGATAAAAAGTAGCCTATATTTTAAGTCAGGGCATAATCTATCTCCATTCAAGCCAATTTCAGCCAAATCGGTTCAGTAGTTGCGGCGTGATTGAGTAACAAACATCCACACATCCAAACATCCAAACATCTAAACATCCAAACATCCACACTTTCACATCTATACGTAATATATAATAAAGCGGAAGAGTTTGTTTGTTTGAACGCGCTAATCTCAGGAACTATACTGGACCGATTTCAAAAATTCTTTCACCGTTGGATATGTACGCGATCCTTGAGTGCTATTATAGGCTATATTATATTATGTACCACGGGCGAAGCCGGGGCGGACCGCTTGTTTATAATATTATAGTAGGAAGTAGGATTAATATATACCTATATATAGTAATAAGTATATTTCTGTTGTAGTTGGGCGTTTTGATTTAAATGATTGTAGGATCAAAGTTCATAATATTATACATACCTACGTGAAAACATTGATCGTGAAAATATATTGTTTCAATGAGGAATATGATTGTTTCAATGCCATTAGTCAGTTTGACTCAATTATGTTTCAGTTGGTGATAAAAAGATGATAAACCTATACATCCTCATTGAATAATTTTACTTTATTTTTGTCTTTTATAATGCAAAGTCTGCATGGCGCCAAACATTTATTTGACATTTATTTTGTCATACTTCATTTTAATGGCCAAAATATTTTGATATGACAACAACATTTATCCCGATTCCTGATTCACAAACAGAGAAACTATGCAACAAGAAGTTATTAAAGGAACAGCAAAAACCATGGAGAGGTTGGTCGCGAGTGATAAAGAGGAGGTGACCGATAACCGACCGCTACCCGGCGATTTCTTCAACTATCTACCCTGGGCCTGCAATCAGTTCCAACTCGACAGTGCAGTGGTCGTCAACAAAGCGTTACAAAGTGAGATATTATAATAATCATACCTAATAATCATCATCACAACATGGTCGCTAACTATGCAGGGCCTCATAAGAAAGCTCAGTCACTCAGAGAGCGATGGATTGAAATATGCTCGGAGTTTCTCTACGAGATTAAATCAGACATGAGGAGATCCGTAGAAGAACCAGAGTCACCGACATAGCTCAACGGGTTGCAAAACTGAAATGGCAATGGGCGGGGCATATAGTTCGAAGAACCCATAGACCTTGGGGTCCCAAGGTGCTAGAATGGCAACCTCGCACCGGAAAATGCAGTGTTGGTAGACCCCCCAAAGGTGACGTTAAATGGAATGGTTATGGGTGACGATAATTGCAAATGACTCATCCACTCGTTTTCTCGCTTTTAATATTAAAAATATGTTTACAGATGAATACATCAGCGTAGCACAAGCAGATAAAACTAGGAAGAATCGTACATTCAAGCAGAACACATCCCGCTACGAAGTCTCGTCTTCCAATGGAAAAGAAGAGAAATCACTCGAAGGCTTGCCCCAAATTCTATACAGTACCAAAGTAATCAAAATATTAGCCTACTTGGATCTATTCGGTAACATAGTTGAGCTAAAATTTGATAAGAATAAACACATCCCGTGCTTGATATTCAAAATCATCGCACTTATCGTCAAATACCAAGTCTATCTCACGAGGATCACAATAAACAGCGGCATGGATATGCACACGATCTATGAAATGAACAAGTTTCTTTACTTAACAAACATAACGGAGATCTGTTTGGACGATTCCTTTTTCCCGGAAGCAAATTATGATCTTTTGTTGGAAGGTAGGAACAAAATACGCTACCTCTCACTCGCTAGATGTAAAATAAACGATACAGTTCTCGAAAATATCGCTCAAAAGCTCGTATATCCATTACCGGGCTCCAAATATCTGACAGTCCTCATCTTATCGTCAAATAGAATCACCGATAAAGGAGTAGTGCCTTTGGCGGAAGCTCTTAGATCCAATCGACAGTTAAGCTACATAAGTTTAGCAGATAACAGTCTGACAGACGACGGTGTTTGCCGCGTACTGCATAGCCTAACAGAGTTCCCACTAACCGAAGAAGAAATGGTCGATACGCGGAGTAGACACATGCACTACTTAAAAGAGAAGAATGCCATGATAAGCAATATGATTAGGGAATTGAGAGCGGGTGAATTTGATAAGAGGGTGGCCAAAAGGAAGGCGGCAAAACCGGCCTCAGCAGTTTCAACTGGCTCCAAGAGAGGGAAATCAGAAAAGGAGGGTTCACTGAAATCTTTGGGTGATTCGAAGAGTAATCCCAATTTGGACTATTTGTTCTACGACAAAGCTGTGAACATGGTTGAAGATAAACTAGGAGAGTTCAGTGATCCGTTTTGTTCCTTTAATACGTGCGTGAAAGATAAAACCTTGTACTGCTATGGCAATAATGCTGTGAGCTACTTAAATTTAGCGTACAACAAATTATCTTATATATCTTTAAAGAAAGTATTAAGTGTCCTAATGTATCAGAAGCTGTTTGACAGAAAGCCTAGAGGTCTGGTTAATATATGTGTGGAGGGGAACAATCTTCCCATTTCCTGTAGTGAGCTGAATCAAATTGACGGTCTTTTGGAAGCTGGGCTTACGTTGGATGGCCGTAAAACGTCTATGTATAAAAAGAAACCAATGACAAAAAGTACGCCTCGATCGTAGTAAAGTACGATCGTTTGAATTATTATTGATCGAAGATTTTGAGCAATGCAACACGGCGCGTTGTGGCCCCGCAGTTTATAAGGATTTTTGTTGGAATTTTTTAATCTACAAATTTTAGCGTGCTAAGCGGCTTACTACTGAACTTTTGGCGAGAGGAATTTCTAAAAAAATGGGTTGGTGCGACACTACAGTTTGGGCTCCACCTACATATTACAGAATTATTATCTACTAGTTGATAAATTCTAATGCGCACTGTAAACGTCAAACATGTTTGTCAATTTGTACATTTTGTTTAATCAAGGTCATCAAACACAAGCGCACACGTGCAAACACTGTTCAATCAGTGTTTAAAAAACACGCAATTTTCTATCAAACATGCCTTTGTTTGACAAACACGTAGTTTGACAATCGCGTCAAACATGATCGCAGACAGTCAAAAAATTTGAAATCACGTAAAATTTGTCAAACTTATTGTTTTTTCACAATGCAAATTTTTAAATGTTCTTCTTAGTTGTTATTATTTATAATGTTATTTGTGATGTAGGGAAATATTACAATTATCATGTAACTTTGTTATTTAACGATAGTTTTATTATAATATACTTACCTAGTTTCTAAGGAGTTTAGTTTGTAATTCATCATTGTTATTACTTATTATAAATAAATATATACCTAAAATAATCATATTACACAATATTTAATATTTTTCATTGAAGTACTTGCCGTACTTAGTTGTAATTTAATAATATTGTTTGCGATTTATGCAAATATAATCATGTAAAATTGTTTTTTTAACAATAGTTTTCTATTATATTATACCTAGTTTCATCATCATTGTTACTACCTACTTACTATTTAATAAATATAAATAAAGTTATAACAAATTTAATATTTTTCTTTAATTTTTACTCCCAGTACAGCTGTTAAATTCCTATGGTAAGATCTTTATCTACTTACTTTGGCTAGAAAAAAAAAATGAAAAACAAGAAAAAAAACTGGATTAACAATAATAATAATTAATGTGTGTGTGTACCGAGTATATGGGTATGTCATATGTGTATATTATGTAGTATGTACGTAAGTAAATAGGTAAATATTGTAGCAATTCACAAAACTACTATTTTATCTGATCTCTACGTACGAGATACCTACCCCGCCTCGTCTGTCTGTCTGTTTGCGATAAACTCCAAACTACTAAAAGGATTTTCATGCGGTTTTCATCAATAGACAGAGTGATTCATAAGGATGGTTAGGTGTATATATAAGGTTTCGTATAAATTGTTTGAAAATATCGGAATAAGTCATGTCGTCTGCGAGCTTTCATCGAAAACGCTGCCAAATCCCTTTGAGATATAACAAAACAATGTATGGTGGGACAGTAGTGGGTAATTACCACCCGTGCAAAGCCGGGGCGGATCGCTAGTTATCGTTATTTTAATTATAATAGGTGTAGGTATAAGTAGGCACCTACACCTATTGACTATAAGCTTTTTTAATTCAACTACAAGTTAGCCTTTGACTGCAATCTCACCTGATGGTAAGTGATGATGCATCTAAGATGAGTCTAAGATGGAAGCTGGCCAACTTGGAAGAGGTACATAATAATATTATGTAGGTATACTCCTGATCGGTTTCTACACGCCATCGTACCGGAACGCTAAATCGCTCGGTGGTACGGCTTTGCTGGTAGGGTGGTAACCAGCCACGGCTTAAGCCTCCCACCAGACCAGACCAGAGACAATTAAAAAATTACAAAATTCCAAATTGCCCCTGTCGAGAATCAAACCCGGGACCTCCCACATATAAGATTACAGCGCTCTCCATTGAGCCAGGGAGGTCGTCGAAAATTACTTTATGTTCGCATTTTTTACTTACCTAACTCTACCCCAAAGTACCTACATAGCTTATACCTACATTTCATCTATGTATCTATACTAATATAATAAACCTGAAGAGTTTGTTTGTTTGAACGCGCTAATCTCAGGAACTACTGGACTGATTTCTTTCTTTCACCGTTGGATATGTAGGTACGTGATCCCTGAGTGCTATAGATTCATTTGTCGATTCAAAAGCACTTGTAAAAGTTTATCCGAATAAAAAATATGTCTTAGACTTGCCTTTACACAAGTTTAAGAACTTTCTTAAAAGTATGCTCATAAAAAAAGCTTATTATACAACTGAAGATTATATAAACGATAAAAAAGCTTGGATTTAACTCGTTCCAGCAATGCGCGAGACGGCATTTCAATCATGTACATTAATAATAATAATTGTTATAATGTTATTTTTAAAAAGAGCAACCGCCGAGTTTCTTACAGGTTCTTCTCGGCTGGAACTGCATTCCGAACCTGTGGTAGACTCAATCGACGATTCAAAAGCACTTGTAAAAGTTTATTTGAATAAAAAACTTTTCTATTCTATTCTATTCTATTCTATTCTATAGGCTATATATTATGTACTTACCACGGGCGAAGCCAGGGGGGACCGCTAGTTATATTATATCGCAGAAGTAGGTACCTACCTATGTGTGCCGTGTGAATACATTTTCAATCTGAGTCAATAAACCAAACGCAACAATAGATAGAATTTCGCCGCCAACTTAGAGGCATTAATCTTCAGGAACAAAACCGCCGAGCGAAGTTGGTATATAAGTGTATATAATATTTTAATACATTACGCGGCACGTAAGTAACGACGCGGGATGAGATTCAAGATGGCGCCGCTTGAGTACTTCTTAGAACCGTGTTACTGCGGTGCGACTAACATGGAGACGGACTTTGATATTCTATTTTAATTTTTATTGTCTTAGGTACCAATGTTTTTGAAGCGTAAAAGCGCTGATGTAAAAGGAATGTGCAAACGCGATGATGAAATAGGTACACGATACTGATGTCCATATAAGTGTGCGTGACAGAGTTCAGGATTGAGAAAATGCAAAAAGAAACGAGTAGGTAGGTATGCCTCTACTAGGAATATAAATAAAAAGCGTGTAATTACGTGCGCACTTATATATTACATCCAGAGATTTTAGATTTTTTTGGTTTGTTGATACAAATTAATAATTATAATGTACCTGACGCCGATTTCATAGATGCAAATCACACGTACAATATCATAGTAGGTAAATATCATTTATGTAAATGTCGATTTTCCAATCCAGTTAGTTATATACCTACCTATAAGATTTTTATCATTCTTTAAACACGTTTTCCATTTTGTACATAATCACTATTTCTAAACTACTTTATGTTCGCATGATACTTTTATATTGTAGCACACACAAGATACTTACTAGCATGTAAATCTCACAATCATAGCCAGCCAAATCAAAACGATCACATCAAATATGCTTACAATACTTTCTAACTATTGCAAAAAGTTAGATGAACTAAAAATTATAACTCTTATTTGTTTTTTGAGCCTTTTTGAGTCAAGGCCTGTTTTGAGAGAGTTGCAGAAGGCTGAAAGTCTTTGATAGCGATCCAAGATTTTCGTCTGATAAGTTAGGTTAAAATTTTTGCTAAATAGAGTCCACTTCCATAGTGGAAACTAGAAGGCGCACAAAGTTATAATATCGCTGGTTTTCGCGAAAGGGGGGGTCGCCTTGGGTGGAAGAAGGCTGGGGGGTGCGCACGGCTTACTTATTTACATAATTACGTATAATTCTCCTATCTTAAGTTATACGTGTGGCGGTATTATGCGGTGTAAAGTGTGCTAGAACATTTAGCTGATGAAAATTATTATTTGCAAGTGCCTATATAGTATACATCTAGGTAATTAATTTCTTTAACATTATTAATATTCTAACTTAACTCTTATTTGGAGCTTTTCCTACGGTTACCATTAACGAGAGTTATATTCTAATTTTTCGATTTCGTTTGACCGCTGTGCACAGTCCGCTTGCAGTTACAAAATTGCAGTTCGGTTGCAGCTGCAAAAGAACTGCAACTCTGTAGTATAGGCTTGCAGACCCAATGCAATTAGTATTTGTGGATCCTAAACCAAAATTATGAAAGGATTTTTAGAAATACCACCCGAGCGAAACCGGGGTGGTTCAGAGTGTATAGGAATAAGTAATATAAGATAAACCTCCGTGCTTCGGAGAGCACGTAAAGCCACGTCGGTCCCGCACCTGATCTTTTCGGTTGTGTCGCCAATAGGCGTCTCATCGAACTTAAGAGTGAAGGAATAGAGTGCTTATGTGCGCACACACTTGTGCACTGTAAAATCTCCTCTTGGCTATTCTCCGTCTCCGTTGAGATTCGGTTCGCAGCAAAATTCGGTCGGGAGGGTATTATTTTTAATTATATAACTTTAAATTTTAGTTAAAAACTCAATTTAATATCAAACTCGGAACCGGTTCGGAATTCTAAGTCATTCGTTTCCCATCGTTCCGGCACGTCCTTTCAATCTAACTTTGCTCTTTACTTTGCTTTCTTGAAACCTAGGGTTGGTGCTACACGGAAAATTTCTATCGCTAAATATTTATAGCGGCTCTTATGTTTGCGGTTTCAATGTTGTGTGACCATGGCACGAATTTATTTAAATTATGTATATTTGGTTGTTCTCGCCAGAAGCCACGGTTTGTTACCACTATGCTAAAGCAAGAAGCGAGCTGAGCGTAGTAGTATTGTGTGTAATTATTTATTCATGACAGTAAGCCAGCGGCAGTGGCGGCGCAATGCCAGTATTTTATGTGGGCAAGATATATTTTGCGAGGCCCTCTGCCCGCACAAGAAGATTATATAAAATGAAAAAAAAGGGGCGTGAGGCCCTCCGGAGCGCGAGGCCGTGGGCCTGAGCCCACGTCGCCCACGCCTTCCGCCGCCTCTGGCCAGCGGGTAAGTTCGGTGCCCGTGTGGGGTTGCTGGTCCCCCATCGGGCGCGTCCCCCCGGTGGCGGATGGGGGAACGCCTCCCAGATATGGGAGGTACCGGGGAAACCCGGCGCGGACCAAAACCAGCAGGGGGTTGCCGCTTGGAGGATCCTGGTACTTCTCTGTTCATCAGAGTGGACTGTGGAGACTCCGGGCGGCGACAATTGGGGGGGAGGCTTTCGGGCTGTGAGGAAGAAAACCTCGTTAAAAAATTACAGGAGGGGGTGGAAACGCCCTGCGCGGCGGGTCCGCTGGTCTTTTTGGCCGGTGGGCGCTGGCTTCGGCCACCGTCGGGCAACCCGTAATCCGCACTGAGCGGAACCGGGGGCCCCACGCACTGAGCGAGGGGCCGCGAGGAAGAAAACCTCTATAAAAAATTACACGAGGGGTGAACCTCTTGAGGGTCGCCTGCGGGTGTGGCCCTCTTGAGGGTTGCCTCTAGCGGGGAACTCCGGGTGATGGAATGGTGTATCCGTCGCCCGTTGAGACGCCTCGGGTCGGGAGGCGCACCATTATGTTCCTGGTGCGCCTCAGACGGTGTTAGGGGGCCTTTAGGTCCCCCGGTGGAGGGTCTGCCTCGGCGGACGGCGCCGGCTGGGTCGCGGATGATTGCGCAAGTGTACCCGTAACCCAGCCACCAGGCGACACGGAGGAACATCGCTGGGTTTTAGTGGGTATTCTGGCCATCGGCCTGCTTGAGTCCCACACTACCTTCCGGAAGCGGCGCAGTCCGCTGCGCTGCTTCCGGAAGGTGTGCGTAAATGCATTTCCCAGCGTCAAAAAAAAAAAAAGCGGGTAAGTTCGGTGGAGACAAAGATGTTGTATTCTCTCTTTGATCCTAGACTGGAGTTAGTGCTTAGCGTCGTAGGACACTCTGTATTGCTCGCTCATCGCGCTGCTTAGCCAATAAGATGCATTTCGTCATTTAGTCATTTTGCTATGTTTTCGCCATTCCATTTTCGCATTTCATTTGTGGTGGTGTTTTGAACGGTCCTTCCAGTTTTCAGCCGGGTGTGAATTATTGTAAGCTTGGAAGTCTAAATTGACTGGATTACTAGTCTAAATTCATTTGTTAATTCACCCGAGCGTCAACTTTAAACATAAAACTGTGAATTGGGCCCCACGATACAGGATTACCTAGTGTGGGTCTCAACAGATATACCAAATTGTAAAGTTGTTTTCTTTGGCAAATAATTTTTTTTTTTTCATTTTTCATTTTTTCATTCCAAAGATTATGGAACTTCTCTCAGAAACTCTGCATCTAAAACATGACATCAGTGTTGATATTTATATACTAGACTAGCGGACCCGGCAGACGTCGTCCTGCCCGCTATTAGCGCCACCTACCGGATCCAATTTTTCTACTTATAAACCTTCCTCTTGAATCACTCTATCTATTAAAAAAACCGCATCTAAATCCGTTGCGTAGTTTTAAAGATTTAAGCATACATAGGGACATAGGGATATAGGGACATAGGGACATAGGGATATGGGGACAGAGAAAGCGACTTTGTTTTATACTATGTAGTGATGATGCCCACGGCTTCGCCCGTGTGGATTTGGGTTTTTAAAAATCCCGTGGGAAATTTTGATTTTCCAGAACAAAAAGTAGCTTACCTGTAGTAACCCGTCCCCAAAATGGAAAAATCCCGTGCAAATGCAATTCCTTACAGCATCAGAGTTGAGGAGTTGGATATGTTTACCTACTCGAGTTCATACAACGATAAAGTCTTTAATTGGTACCCCCAATATCAATTTAAATAACCAAAAGTTTCTAAATCCTATTAGTTTTGGGGATCAGGTCCACTACAACATCAGGATTGAGGAGTTGGAATTTTTTATAGAACAGGGTCGCAATGTATGTATTTCTATCGATTAAAAAAAAATTACGCAAATCGGTTCAAAAATCTCGGAGATATCGGTGTACATAGGTAGAAAAACACAACTCCTCCTTTTTTGAAAGTCGGTTAAAAAAGTAGCCTATGTTAGTCCCTGGTTAATTTTGTACCTGTAGGTTTAAAAACGTGTGATTCGGTTATGGTACAGTTCAAATAACCGTATGAGCTTAATATGAGGTAGTTATTTCGAAATTACAGACAGACACTTCAATTTTATTTATTAAGTATAGATATACCTATTTATATTGCAATTTTTATTTTGCAAAGAGCAACTGCTGAGTTTCTAGCCGATTCTTTTTAGTAGAATCCACTTTCCGAACCGATGTGGTAGAATGTCGACCACATCGGTTCGGAAAGCGGATTATTAGAACCTGTTTCACTGCCTTCTGATAAGTGTCGGATAGCCTAAATGGAAGTTTTATTACTTTCTTACTTTATGTCAACTGCCAAAGACAATATTATATGCGAATAAGGTGAAACAGGCTCACCTTACTACTTTCTTAAAGGCCAACTTGTGAACTTGTAAACAAAAGGCATCCCAAGTTGGCCTATATGAAATAAATAAATTTGAATTACCACAAAAAAAAATTGAACAAATTCTGATGGCTACAGTTTCTGTATTGGTGATCTATCAAACTGTACTATGGTTTAAAATAACCACGCCTTCTTTGTCTTGTCTACATTTTTTTTGTGGTAAAACCGAAGATGCATAATGCAGTTGTCGGTTGGCAGCCCTATACGCAATCTAAATTCAAAACGAGCGCGCGGCGAAGTTTCCAACCGTTATATCAAATTCTTGGTGGAAACGGAATATATATTTACAAGTGAGTAAATAACGTGGAAATACTTACCTACTTTCACATCGTAGGTTGATTGAGGGATGATTCTCTAATTATATAATAGGAAAAAGTGACTGACTCATTGATCTATCACAGCTCAAACCTATCTGAACAATCGAGACTAAACGCATAAGTACGTCTATACTGTATAAGCTATTAAGACCCCTCTCCCAGTTTCGCGCTATGGAAGTTTAGGTATCTAACGGCAGGTAGTCGGGCGGCGTGCTGCACGGACGACCACTTGCATATAGCGCGACCATGAATTTAGTTTTGGTATTTGTATTAAATATAAATTTCTAAATTATTTCTTTGATGTTGTAGTATTATATATATAATGTTTATTATAAAATATTTTTAATTAAATGACTTCGCGTGGGACTTTATCGAATAAGTATTTCATGAATCTACGTTGAACTTACAAAACAAAAGCGACCAGGATAATATGATGTTCTTCTCTATGAAGACATGTAGGGTTCCGTATTTATATCATAGGTGTCACGCATATTTAGCCTTCAACCATTTTTTTCTAAACTAACTAATAAAATAAACAAATACCTTTTTAATTATTTAACAATTACCTACCAATTATTATTATTATTATATTTCAAATCATCTGTCTGAAAATAACATGACAGAGCTGTTGCATTGCACCTGTTGAAGTTCTTGAATACCTTTTCTGATAAGAGTAGGTACAATTATTTAAAGTTTACCAATAGAACAATAAAAAGTATGCAATCTTTGTTTACTGCTAAAATGTCGGTTTAGTCAGAAGTGCAAGTGCGACTTTTATTATAGTAACAAGCGGACACCCGCGACTTCGTTCGCGTGGATATATATTGGTTTTTAAAAATCCCGTAGGAATCATTTTGTTTTTCCTAAGCTCCTTTGAGCTCATATCATGCTAAAACCTGTTAAAAGTTAACTGGCGGATGTTTAGGTAGATCAAAATGTAAACATCCACCAGTGAAAGTCCCATCAAAATCGATCCAGCCTTTTAGAAAATAGTCGGTAATCTCTAAAGTATCTACATTCTAACAAAAAAAGAATGAATGAAATCGGATCACGCGTTATTGAATTATAGCTAAATACACGTTTTGACTTTCATCCCCTCTCCCTAGGAAACCGTGCTGAATTTCGGGATAATAAGTATATATAGTATATAAGATATATTACTCCGTAGTATAAACTTAAATCGTACCAAGTTTCGTTGTTTCAGTCCATTCAGTAGTTTTTGCGTGATGCGCGCACACGAAACATACAGACAAATAGACAAACAGATAAACAGACAAACAGACAAAAATTTCAAAAATAGCTTTTATCGTTCTATTACTCAACCCTAACATTTCCCAGTTATTATTTTGCAAAATTCTCTAATGTACAGATACGGCAAATCTACGATTTTATTATATGTATAGATAGATGATAATTTCTTCAAAAAAAAAATGACGGCCATCTTGGATTTCAAAATGGATACTTTAGTATTAGTTTATAATATCATATTTCCGTGACTGTCCTGGGTGCTATGCTGTAATTTCACTTATTTAAAAAAATACTCACGCATATTTTTTAGAAAAATATTCATGCTCAAAACTTTGCAGTCGTTGTATAAATTAGTGTTTACACGACTCTCGTACGTGCATCTGGATGGTGGCAAAAACTGCACAGGTCCTACCCTAACGAGCGCCGGGCGCATACTAAATAAGCGAAGACATTGCATAGCTATTTATTGTAATTTAGGGGGATGTTTAATAAGTTTTTATGTTTGATCAAATAAATGGATTGTTAATTAAACTATATATATAGATTTGTTAAAGAACGTAGTTTATTTCTACATAAAAATTTTATTGAATTTATTCTTTTTTCAATACAAAAAATCGTGTTAAAGTAACCGTATAATTCGGGAAATTTGGCGGAAGTTCTTTTTTTTTTTAACCATTAATTTGATTAAAAATTTATATTCTGCTCTGTAATGTGTCAATAGGACTATATGTCTGATATTTAAGTATTTTTTTCAAGTAAATTAGATGACTTTTAAGGACAGATATAGAGCTTCAAAGTTGAGTCTGTTATTTATTTTATTAAAACGAGGTGTGGGAAATTGATCATTACAAAATAAATAAAATAGTTTTTGTAAATATGGTCTGACAAATGTCAATATGAAGGATTAGTTTATTTAAAACATGTATTGAAATATGTGAAAGTCTCTCCTACGATGCTAAATTTGGAGCTTGAAATCTTAGATTTTTCAGAGAAAAGGTAAAACTGCTCTTAATGTCCTCCTGACCGAATTTCGGCCACGGCGGCCAATCTCAACCGAGGCAGAGACTAGTCATCTGCGCAGGAGATATTATAGTGCACAAGTGTGTGCGCATACACAGGTGCACTCTCTATTCCCTCACTCTCATAGTCCGATTGGACGCCAATGCGACACGACCGGAGAGAGATTAGGCGCAGGACCGACGGCTTTACGTGCTCTCCGAGGCACGGAGGTGTATCTAACACCGCCAACTTCCAACTCCGGGCTGGCACTGAGAATTTCTTGACCCAAAAACCCAATACCTCATTTTTTTTTATTGGCCCGACCCGGGAATCGAACCCAGGACCTCGTGATCCACAGTCGAACGTGCTAACCGCTAGACCAACGAGGCAGTTTATAAGCTATTATGATGTAGGTAAGAATGCATTTATGAAAATTAAACCACCATGGGGGTAAGTTAGAACTTCACGTAAGCGAAGCCGCAGGCTAGTCTACTGATTAACGGGTAGGTAACTGATGCAGTAATTTGCTTTCCGTTGACATAGAAGATCATGATGTATTAGGTAGGTTATTTATTTATTTAATAAAGACCAAAAGTATTACCAAGTATTACCTACCTTTATTTTACAGTTCCGTTCGGTAGGGCACACACAAGCTATGTTATGATATGAACCTACCAGTTAACTGTCTTGCACAATGACTAAATGCTTAACTGTTTTTAATTTATGAATAGAAAACTGTGGTATCTATTCATAAATTTACATTTACCTACTTTAATTTGAAAACTACCTACTTTTAATTTATCTTCCAAACTCGATTCCCGTATTTACATAGTATAGGTACAAATTTACAACAACATGTACCCACGGAAACATCAAACATCGGTGCGCGAGTCCAACTTGAGGGTTTTTTTTCCACCGAAATTCAACCCTTATACTTACCAAAACCACGGAGATACGATTCATACAGATCTCTGCAACCTAAGTAGGTACTTTGCCAGTATTTTCGTGGGCAAGTTTACCATTAAAATCGTAACTTCTTTAACTTTAATGGAAGCGCGACATGCTGAGAGGAATAACAGTGTTTCTCAAACTACCGTTCTCCCGCAAATCAATACATTTATATTATACTAGCTGACCCCCGCGACTTCGTTCGCGTGTTTATAGGTTTTATATAGGATCGGATGAGATCCCATAATTCTTTTATGTACCTAAACTAAATGTAACCTAAGTTACTCCTTATAACATCATCTATCTGCCATTGAAAGTTCAGTTAAAATCAATCCAGCCGTTTCGGAGATTAGCTGGAACAAATAGACAGACCGACAAACATAAATTTAAACGCACACCAGTTTAAAATAAGCCGTACATTCAAAGATCCGGGTCCCAAGTTATTTGAACCCGATACGAAGGGTTGTAATGTCTGTCTTTTCTGAACTAAAAAACCTATGACCTTGAAATATTTACGGGACAATATAAAAAGTACTACCTTTCTAACAAAAAAAGAATAAGTGAAATCGAACAACGCGTTAATGAATTACAGCTAAATACCCGTTTTAACTTTCATCCCCTCTCCCAAGGGAACCGTGCTGAATTTCGGGATAAAAAGTATCCTATGTCCTACCTCGGAGTATAAACTCAAATCGTACCAAGTTTCATTCGAATCCATTCAGTAGTTTCGGCGTGATGCGCGGCCAAGATACAGACAGACAGACAGACAGACAGACAGACAGACAGACAGACAGACAAAAATGAAAAAATTGCAGTTTTGGTTTCAGAATCGATTATAGAGTGCCCTCCAATAAAAATTTTCAAAATATCTTCAATGTACAGAATTGGATCTGTTACAGTTTTATTATATTATAGATATATATAATATAAATTTATAATATAAATATAATATATATATAATATATTATGTAGAGAAGATACGAAGAGATAACGCCTTACACACAATATTAGGTAGGTATTTTCATTCCTCGCGCGAAAGACATTTCGTAGGTGCCTCCCCCCACACTTGAGACAGAGGGGGGTGGCACTCAAATTTTACTGCTACATAAATCTTAATTAAATAGCTTTCAAGTTTTATTACGAATTCGGATTTCGGAAAATTATTGTTTGCTTGTAAAGGTATGATGGGTTTAATTCCCATCAAAACTTTACTAGGTACTTACCCACCTACGGTCTATCAATGTTTCATGCTAACATGAATTATTTTTAATATGTATAGAATTATAAATAGATGTTAAAAGGTATAAAATTATAAAATATACTTACCTAATTACCATTACTTTGTGTGACAAACGCCATTGTAAAGTTTTTCTATATCTACTATAGTCGGACTTTTAATTCAATGCAGTAAAATGACGTTTCATAGGTTGCTACGTTTTGACTAAAAAAAACCGGCCAAGTGCGTGGCGGGCCACGCGCAGTGTGGGGTTCCGTAGTCACAATCCTCGAAAAACAGATATAACTCCTTAACCTGTGAACCCTACTTAGCCATGATAGTTTTCCTTTAAAATTGATTACATAATATATATACTACTGCTGTGAATTTAACAAGTTCCTATAAACTGCCATTTGGCTGATAGAGGGAGGGGGGGGGGGACACTTGACTCTAATAGAAATTAGCACCTTAAAACATTATATTTACAAACGGATCTAGAAATCGAAAAATGATGTTCCAACACCCACAGTATTTTTAAAAGACCTATTCAACGATATTCCACACTATGGGGTAGACGAGAAAAAAAATATTCATTTTACATGTAGGGGAGCTACCCTAAAAAAATATATGCACATCAACAATGTCTAGGGATATTTTGTATAAAGTTCTGAAACTCGAAAAATATTAATCGGTTTTAAATTATTTTAATGAAAGCTTATTTTGTAGACCATATTAAATGATTCTAAATTTGAATTTGAAAAAATAAATTGAAAACAAATGATTTGTGCGGCATAATTGTAGCGAAGTTCGAAAGTTTCAATTGACCTAACCCAGTTTTTGGTATATTTTTGTATCAAATGAAAGTTTCAATGAAAATTATTGGTTAATTTCTAATTTATGCAACTGTATGCATCATGCAGAGGCGCCATTTAACAAGAGACGAAATGTTAAGGGCAGTAGGTACGCTCCAACCTGGGGCTCCTCAACGAAGTATTGCCGAGGCGATTGAAACAAGAAAAAACGTGATATCAAGGTTGTGGTCACGTTATTGCACCACTGGTGAAGTGGCTGAACGGCACCCAGGCGAGAAGCGCATAACCGCCCGAAGACAGGACCGATTTTCGCAAATGACCGCGAGAAGATAACCAAATGCTACAGCCATGCAGTTGGTTTAAAGGCTCCAGTCAGACCACCATTTGCTTGTCAGTGACGAAACTGTGAGGAGAAGACTGCACGAGGCTAACCTTCATGCTCGCAGGCCGCTTCGTACTCCAGCACTACGCAGAGGAAATCGTGGACGAAGATTATAGTGGGCTCGCGAACATTTGCTCTAGGAAGATAACTAGTGGTCTGTAGTGCTGTTTACCGATGAGTCCCGATTCGGATTTCATCCTGATTTACGAAGAGTACGTGTATGGCGAGCTCCTGGTCGTGACAACCGTCTGCGACACCGTCAGGAAGTCCAGCCATACCACGGCAAAACAATTATGGTTTGGGCGGGAATTCGTATCGATGGAAGAACAGATCTCGTTTGGATCAGAAACACCATGACTTCTGAAAAATACCGTAATCAGGTGCTAGCCCTAGCACCAATAATCTATCCCCATCGACTGCAAATGGACCAAGTTTTCACGCTCATGCACGACAAAGCCCGTTCGCACACTGCGCGAGTGGTGACCAGCTGGCTACAAAAGCACGATGTGTCGATCTTAGACTGGCCCGCTGAATCACCAGACCTAAACCCCATAGAGCACGCATGGGACATGCTCCAAAGAAGGGCTTTAAGGAGTTTTCCTCCGAACATTGCGACTGCAAAGCAACTTTTTTTGCATCTTAGCAGGACCTGGGACAATATCCCACAGCAAGACTTTGATAACTTGATTCAAAGCATGAAAAGCCGTTGTAGGACCGTGGTTAACGTCCATGGGTGGTTTACTGACTACTAATTTTAAATAATTTTTCACGTAACTGCAAAAAACCTGATAATTTTGCTAAAATTATATTTTTTCTTAAAAAGACATCTATCCTTAAGTTTACCATCATTTCACTTTTTGTCTTTATTTCAATAAAAAATTATTTACACAAAAAAACTAATTCTGTTTTATTCTAAAAGATAGTCTGATAAATAGGCTTTACAAAAATATATACATATTGTATGTTAGTTATAACCAATTTTGAATAAATTGAGAAAATCAGAATATCCCTAGACAGTGTTGATGTGTGTATTTATCAAAATTTTATTTCACCACTTTGTCGGCGTGATTAATATTTATACCCATGCCAAACATTGACACAGACAGATTACAGATTTCTAGCACTAATAGTCTCTGAGATTAACCGAGGCCGGACGGACGGACGGACGGACAGACAGACAGACAGACGGACGGACATGGCGAAACTATAAAGGTTCCTCGTTTACTACGGAACCCTAAAATGGATGGAGTAAAAGTGAATGATGTGAATGATCCACATCATCACAATATTAATTTTTTCATTTTATCTTTATTTACTACAGTACAAAATTTATTTTTATGAAGATATAGTGCGAGATAAATATCTGTAATAAATAAAAATAAAATAAAAAATCTGTAATCTGTAATAACTTCCTAATTATGTAATCTTTAAACTTTATGAAATTTACTTTATCTACTCTCATATCATAAAATTCCGAATATGAAATCAAAATGTGTCATATATTGGACTACTTTATTCACATACATCTATAATATTTAAAAAAAAAATTAAAAAAGTTCATTATAACACTACTTTGTTAGGAAATTATTGCAAAACAATGTTAAAAAATAATTTTTTCTACATTATAGTACAGGCACTGGGTTCTGGTATTTTTGAGCCATGCCGGGTGTTTATTATTATTATTATTATTTAATACTTTATTGTACACCAAAAAAACATAAATTAAACAAAAGAAACATTTTAAAAGAAATAGGTACAATAGTTAGTTTACAATAGTTAGTTAGTTTAATTTTGTTACTTACAATGATTATCCCGCTATCAAAGTTACCCTATTACTACTACTGCGAAAGTGTGGCGGTAGCAAGATGCGGCCAGAGGACAGAGTGTAGTGCTACCATAATTGACCATAGACGCACTGCACGCACCGCACATTCGAAATTGACAATTGAATTTTGGCGCCTATTATTTAAATTTTTAATTTATTATTTATTTACTATTCAGTTTTTGTAACTCAAAATTTTGCAAGTGATTTTTGTTGCGCGGAAAAATGTCTAGCAGTGATACTGAAGAGAATTTAACTCCACCAGACATTCTGGAAATAGCATCGGGAATGACAAATAATCTTTTGCCAGCAAAATCAAAGAAAATTTACGATAAATGTTACCAAGATTTTATGAGTTGGAAAATTTTGAAAAAAACCACTTCATTTTCAGAAAATGTAATGCTAGCATATTTCCAAGAATTATCAAATAAATTTAAGTCTTTGTCCTTATGGGCTAAATACTCAATGCTCAAAAGTATATTGAGTATCTACAACCAAATCGATATTATTAAATACACAAGACTGATTGCTGTTTTAAAAAGAAAATCGCAGGGCTTTAAGGGAAAAAATGCAAAAACGTTCTCCCCTGAAGAATTGAGTACATTTATAAATTGCAATATCCAAAACATGAATACTTATTATAATAAATAATTTTGTTAATTTCTTAAGTCTTTTCTTTTATACGTAAGATACCTATTGATGAGCTTAGATAAAGTAGTGTATGAAACTCTACATAATTAGTTATTAAAACACTCGTGTAATACTATTAAAAAACTCGCCTGCGGCTCGTTTTTTAAACTAACACTCGTGTTTTAATAACCTCTATTATGCAACCGTTTCATAAACTACTATTATGAAATTGTATTCTGTAAAAAGTTACATAGTTTATGCCTGTTAAAGGTAAATATAAAATTATTTGAAGATTGTATTATGTAACATTTAAACGATTTTATGATTATAATTATAAATGAAATTAAATGAAATGAACCTATCACATCACTATTGAAACTAGGTTAACAACATTATTTTACATAGTGAAATGTCAGTTTACTGCATCGAATTAAAAGTCGAAGTATATTTCCTTGAGTTTACGAATATGTGAAATTGGCCATCAACATATTAAGAAATAATCCTCGTTCAAGAATTTATACAAGCCTATTTGACATCCGGAAGGGGAAGACGAAGCTTGGTCCACTTGTTCTCAACATTTAAAAAACAATCTAAGTATGAAATACCTAAATCAGACAATAGGTCTTACGGTTTAACTCCTTCCTGTTCTAACGAATATTAGCAACGTTATTTTTAATTTATTTAGAATATAATTTGTTGCACACACATCCTTGTTAACATATTTTTATGGTTTAACCATTCTACAAAGTAACGATTGCAAAGTGACTTTGCAATCGTGCATAATGTAGAGTCTATATCTCCTGAGGATGCTCCGGTGGCGGAATGAAACGTGTGTCGAGTTTGTTTTGGTGGTGGATTTGTGTGGTGGTGTGCTTGGGGTTTGCTTGGTCGATTGTTTTTCCTTTTTCATCGAATAAAAAAAACTTTCGTATTTTTAACCGATTTCCAAAAAGCAGGAGGTTCTCGGTTCGGCGCATATTTTTATTGTTAATTTTTATTTTATAGCAAAGGTTTGAGAAACGCTGCATAAATGGCTAGATAAGACATGCCGTTATGGTTGGTTGGTATTTTCCCTCCTCGGATCGCGTTAACATGTCGTGTGGGCTTAGCGCTAAATAATACAGTGAATAGGAAAATATATCCACAATACACGTATTATAATATAACTAGAAGAAAACCCGGCTTCGCTCGGGGGACTCATAATGCACATCTAGGTAAAAAATGTAGGTAGATATTTCTGTAGTCATCGGCAGTGGCGTAACTATACCGTTGGGGGCCCGTGGCAAATTAATTAGATGGGGCCCCTTCTGCTCAATATAAAGAAGCTCGTCGTCGTCGTTATCAACCGAACGACGTTCACATGCCACGGTCTTGTGCCGCTTGTATCCAGCGGCTCCCTGCGACTTGCTGCTGTCGTGATGTCGTCGGTCCACCTAGTGGGGGGGGGGGGTCTACCAACACTGCGCTTTCCGATGCGAGGTCGCCACTCCAGCACCTTGGGACCCCAACATCCCTCGGTTCTCCGAACTATGTGCCCCGCCCATTGCCACTTCAGTTTCGCAACCCGTTGAGCTATATCGGTGACTTTGGTTCTTCTACGGATCTCCTGATTTCTGATTTGATCGCGTAGAGAAACTCCGAGCATAGCTCTCTCCATTGCTCTCTGAGGTACTTTGTTATGAGGCCCATAGTTAGCGACCATGTCTCGGATCTGTATATCATCACTGGCAACACGCACTGTTCGAAGACTTTCGTCTTCAGGCATTGAGGAATTTTGGTTACAATTTACATACTTCCTAATATTATTTTCTAAGATTATTTTTGATTTAGCCGATTTGTTTAAAGAACATCAATTTCATTTTTTATTTTTAAAATTAGTAAGTACTTATCTACCTGCCAAAGTAGAGAAAAAGGCTGAGTGCTTTAAAACAAAGAGGTTTACACAGAATAAACCTTAAAACTTATATTTTGTTTGTTTTGACAATGAACGAAGCTATATGAATCTATGCCTTGCTTTCCTTTAACAATGAGAACCGATGACTACAGAAATATCTACCTACATTTTGTACCTATAGATGTGTATTATGAGTCATTGTCTCAAAAGGGCTAGAACTCAGAGTCGTAAAACCTGTTAAATCTCCATGGTTAAATCAAATAACAAGTGTAAATTGAAAATTTAAAAAACCCCCGACATTCGCCATTTTGTGGCGGCAACCATCTTGAATTTGCAATAGTGCTATTCTACTAGTCAAGCCCTTTCATTTGATACCCATATTAAGGGATTTGGGAAAAAATATGTAATCCGCCATTTCGTAGCGGCGGCCATCTTGGACCGATTTTCATCAAACATAGCTAAGAACACTCTCGACTAAATCACCTTTCGAACAAAAAAAACCGCATTCAAATCGGTTCACCCGTTTGAGCGCCACAGGGGAACAGACAGACACACACACACACACACACACACACACACACACACACACACACACACAGACACGTCAAACTTATAACACCCCGTCGTTTTTGCGTCGGGGGTTAAAAATAAAAAAAGATGTGTCAAATTGGCGAGTCGTATCCATGGCGACTGCGGTTTGTTTGGATGACAAACGTGATTTGTTGTTTGTCAGTGCCGTTAGAATTTAACGAAATTCTCCATAATACGAATTTTGCGGATATATGTTGTCGACTCGAAATCAATATTTTTTCATGCCCTGTTATTCTTATAAGGTTTCGATCGAGTCTACCGTACCCCTGCACGAAATTATTAATATAGATAGGCATAATACACTTACATGTTTTAAAAATCACATTAAAAACTGAAGGGACAAAAATAATCCATACAAGTATAAATTAAAAATTAAAAAAACCCCCGACATTCGCCATTTTGTGGTGGCGGCCATCTTGAATTTGTATAGTGATATTCTACTAGTCAAGCCCTTTTATCTGATACCCATATTGAGGGAGTTGTGAAAAAATATGTACCTAATCCGCCATTTTGTGGCGGCGGCCATTTTGGACCGATTTTCATCAAATATAGCTAAGAAAACTCCCAACTCACTCAACTTTCAACCAAAAAGAACCGCATTCGAATCGGTTCACCCGTTTGAGAGCTACGGTGGAACAGACAGACACACATACACAGACATGTCTTATAACACACCGTCGTTTTTGCATCGGGGGTTAAAAATATTGGTTTGCGTATTTAAACAAAAGTAGCAACGTAGTAAGTAGTATTTGTTTCGTCGCTCCAATTAGACCTTTATTAAAACCAGAGACAAATCAGAATTCTGCTTGAGGTATTTCGCTCACAGAATTCTATCATATTGAAATATCAAACGCTATATCTACCTATTTACGGGGCCAGGATAAAACGCTGAAGGGTAAGTATTTTCGCTAGATTAGTAACTTATTTAACGTTTTCCACGTGTTTCTATGATTAATAATAGACAACACTAATGGCCTGTTTCACCACCTTATGATACCGTGTCGGATAGCCTAAACGTAAGTTTAGTCACTTTCTTACTTTATGTCAAGTGACAAAGACAAAAGTTGTGAATAAGCTATCCGACACTTATCAGAAGGTGGTGAAACAGACCCTTATAGTGTCTACAAGTGCGATCTGGTTCTCTAACTATGAACCTTTTATTGAAATTTGAAATCGTACCCATACCTACCAACTCAGGGTACATAGCGATATTCCAGCAAAACTTATACTTACCTACTCAAACAAAAACATTTTACAAACATAAACACGAACTAAGACATTATAATCAATATTTACTCAAATGTCTAAGCAGTTCCACCTGTAACACCCCAGACCCACCCCTGGCGCCTCCCCCTAAATCACCTACGTCATTAATTCATTTTAAGACGTAACACGGCTTCCCCTTAGACTCGACATTTGCATATTACAAAGTATGGAAGTTCGCTAACGAACTGCGGGGGGGGGTTGAGGCGGGTTGAGCGGGTGTCTAAGGTTGCCGCTGTAAGACGGGGAATTGGATGCAGGGGCGGACTCTATAACTTGTTTTGAAAAAAATATAATATATATATTTTTTTTGTTTTGTCTTTGTACCCTGCGCAGTGTGCAATGTTACCTAAGTCAAGAATACTGCCACAGAATACATATTAGTACAAGTACAGGGTACCTACTGCTAACTCCACGCACCGTCCAATATTAGCGACCTTATAAATAAGGTCGCTAGTAAAATTGAACGCTAAAAAAATAAAAAAAAATTGTCCTACTTTGAAATAGCTTAATTTTACTTAAGCTATTTCAAAGTAGGACAATTTTTTTTAGATCTATCTAAGAAAAATAACTCTACGATACTTACGGTGTTATCATAAAAGTCGAATGCAGTATTTGCCGGGAAAGCTCTTAAGTAACTGATTTTTCCCACTTAATCGACATTAAGTACTAAACCTTTACAGATTATGAGTCCATCCATTGGTGAAAGCCGAAAGAAAATCCCTTCAGAAGTTTCGGAGATAATCGCGCACATCTAAACTTAACGGGAATGAACACCCGTTATTATTTCATACGTACTAAATTTCGACACCGATAGGAGTTAATGGAATATTAAAAAAGTTGTCGGACTGGCAAATAGGTATAGTCCTACTGAAATCTTTAGAAAAACTGAACATTTGAACGGTCCAAGTCCGTCCCTGTTTACCTCGAGCGCGGAAAGATGAAGGAAATGAAAATGTACGCTGCAAAAAGGGGGGCGCCCCCTTAGAGGCAAACCCGAAAATTCTATAAAGAGGGGTTGAGGGGGGGTACCTTTTGTACGATAAGCTCGGGGGAGCATTAGTCTTGCAGACGTCTCAAAATGAGTTCTTATCGGCCTGCTATTTCCTTTTTGGAAATGCGGGCTGTTTTAGTTTATGGGACCCTTTTGGAATTTACTTATAGGTAGGTAGACGTCTGTTTTATAGAGTGAGGGGTGGATTTTGGTAGGTAGATATTAATTAATATTTTGATAAGAATAATGGTTTTACGGAGGCTGCATGGTAAAATCTTGAAAATTGTTTAAATTATTTACGCCTACTGAAATAAAAAATGAAAAACTGATTTCAAACGCGACTACAAAGAATAAATAAAGTTTTGCGATTAACTGAGATCCTCCTCTACTTTAGAATTTTGTTAAAAATAATTTTTGTTTGTAAACGTAGGTTTGCTGAAGCATCGCGCATCGGTTTTGTCGTTTCTTTGCCCGACCGACTTCAAATAGATATGTTGTACCTACACATACCTATATGAAGTCAATTTATAAATCTCATACAAACTGGCAACCCCTATTTAACCCCGTTAGGGGTTGAATTTACAAAAATCCTTTCTCATCGGATGCATAGATACCTAGGTGCGTTATAATAGCAATCGGCAGGCCAAACGTCCCGATCCGTCCAGTGCAGTGCAGTGGTTTGATAGATCAGTTAGTCAGTGAGTCACCTTTTCCTTTTATAGGTACTATACTAGCGGACCTGGCAGACGTCATCCCGGTGACATAACGACATCAACGCCACCTACCGAGACCCGGTGGGTTACCTGTACCTACCCGGTAATTGTGTTTTCGTACCATCCAGGAATCCATTGATAAAAATGAAAAATGTTATAAATGAAGAACCGCTCGACCGATTTTGTGCAAACTTCACATAAACCATCTACTAAATAGTCCGAACAAAGCCTAAACATTTGGTTTGGATAGGTGAGCCCGTTCTTGAGTTATAAAATTACAACGAAAAGTGGCATTGATTTTTAGATTAAGTATTTATTTAGATTTAGATTAGATTAAAAGTAAACTTCAATGTCTACAGCAAAACAACAGCTAGACGCAAACAAACCAAGCAATTAACTAACATACCTATTAGGTATGTACCTACCAACCTATAGAAATGACGTAAATATATACCTATTTATATCTATCTACATTGTTTACATGAACTCTGAGTATAATTTGCGTTTATTATCAATCTGTCGCCGGCCTTGACCCAATGCTCCCGGGATCCAGTGACCACTGACCGCTCTATTACCTATCTACATACCTATCTAGATAGAATTCTATCTCCACAGTTCCTTAACATACACCCAGATAACAATCGGATTTAGATCGAAGCAAAACACATCTTTGGTTTCGTTTACCTACGTATCTAGTTATGTAATTTTTTTTATGTATTTAATTTTTCCTACCTAAGGCGTAGACTTTTTAAGCGACTTAGAAAAAATTAGTATATCTATGTAAGTCGTAGACTTTTTAACCGACTTCAAAATTTAATGCGAAAGCGTGGGGCAAGCAGCCAGTGGCGCCATCTGTTATGTCTATCCGAAACTAATTTCATAATCTAGAAAGCCGTGCGAAGGTCACTTCTCGATTATTTTTTTTGTAAATAAAATGGAGCCTATGTCACCCCAGCCATAACAACGGATTATTTGACACCTCATTCATCAAAATCGGTCCAGTAGTTTAAGCGCTACGGTGGTACACACAGAATCTCATACAAAAATCGGCCACAAATCATACCTAAAATCATACCTAACCCTTCCTTTTGGCTTTGCTGTAGTCGGGTAAAAAAGAAGATTCTCAGACCAACAGAACGCATACCTACTTTTTGAAAAAACACTGATATTTTGACGAGTGAATTTTCGATTGAAAATTAGGGTGCTTTTTCGATAAAAAGTCAAAAATAAGGAGAAAAACTAAATACTTCAAATCAACTAAATTACAGTGTATTTGGGACATAAAAAGGTAAGTTTTCACCAAATTCCGTAAAAAAAAAAAAAAATTATTGTAAAAGATAAAAATAAAAAACCAAAAACTTGGTTTTTTGAACTTCTCACATAAATTTTGAGGTTATGTGAAAAAGTGTAAATACAAAAGTTGTAGATCTTTTTATTACTTACAACTTAGCCATTTGATTTATTTCCATAGGACTTGTAGTTTTGCCGGAAATCGAGATAAACCATTTTTTACCCTTAAAACTCCCCCCCTTTTTTTCCCGAGCTCAGATCGTCCGTAAATTATTTTTTCTTTTATTTTTATAATATTCTCCTCATTTTCCAATGGGTTTCATCCTACTGTGTTTTTTTTTTTCACTTTTTATTATTTTCAAAGGTCTTTAACCTGTTGACTGAAACAGGTATTTCAACATGTTTGAAGTAATTCTCGGCTTCTTTGGAATATAAAACTTATTTCAATGGAAAGGATTGAATGACAGTGGGCAGTTTATTTATCTCTGTTCGTGGGAACCCCTGAGGGCAAACTTGCTCTAGACTGGAGACCGGTAAGTAGGTATTTAAGCGTAGCATTGGGATGGATGACCTGCTTGGGTGGAATGGTAACCTAAAGAATAAAAAGAAAATGGGTGGATGAGGAAGAATTGATTGAATGAAGATTGGACTGATTGATGAAGAAGGATTGATGTGCTCTCGAAAAAGTTTATGTCCCGTGATGGACGCATACATGCAGGATGTATGGAAGTTAGGGTTATCACAATTTTTCGGCTAATTTTAAATACATAGGTTAGGTAGTATTTTTCAAAATCAGCTAGATAAATACATAGAATAAAGTAGGTGGTACACTTTAATATTGCAGGTATTTCATGGAGTAAAAAAGACCAAATTAGTAGATTGTTATTCATTTTTATAAAAACTAGGTACATAAGGTCAGGGGGCTAATTCCGTCCTACGGGACAATTCCGTTTTTTGCTACTACGCTCTCGCATACAATCGTTTTCATGCGGGTCTTCTTCAATTGTTGATATAAAAATGAAAGGCGCAGCTCGATTGTAGCGAGCGCAGTAACAAATAAAACCGGTCAAGTGCGTGGCGGGCCACGCGCAGTGTAGGGTTCCGTAGTCACAATCCTCGAAAAACAGATATAACTCCTTAACCTGTGAACCCTACTTAGCCGTGATAGTTTTCCTTTAAAATTGATTATATACCCTACTGCTGTGAATTTTTTCAAGTTCCTATATACTGCCATTTGGCTGATAGAGGGGGGGGACACTTGACTCTAATAAAAATTTGCACTTTAAAACATCATATTTTACAAACGGATCTAGAAATCGAAAAATGATGTTCCCACACCCACAGTATTTTTAAAAGACCTATTCAACGATACCCCACACTATGGGGTAGACGAGAAAAAAAATATTCATCCCCACTTTACATGTAGGGGAGCTACCCTAAAAAAAAATATTTATCAAAATTTTATTTCACCACTTTGTCGGCGTGATTAATATTTATACTCATGCCAAATTACGGATTTCTAGCACTAATAGTCTCTGAGATTAACCGAGGACGGACGGACAGACGGACAGACGGACAGACGGACAGACGGACAGACGGACAGACGGACGGACATGGCGAAACTATAAGGGTTCCTTGTTTACTACGGAACCCTAAAAAAAGGAATTGCCCCGTAGAACGAAAATAGGGGGCTATTTTCGTTCTACTGACCTTATATATTTTGACAGCTATACGGTTGGCAACCCTAACGGAATCTACGATTGTAAACAAATTCTTAACAAAAGTATCAAATCAAAAACCAGATTTCATTTGTAGGTAAGTATCTATTAAGTGTCTAAATAGCGATTCTCATGACACTATTGACCTTTAAGATTCCCCATGAAAATAACAAAATAGACCGAATTCTTCACAAAATTAGATAAAAAGCAGAACCAGTTAGTTCAGTCCGGTCATAGCTAGTTCAAACGAATTCAATGTTTTCGTGTGAGAATTTCGTTCGACCTATTTTTTTAAATCGTGGGTTGTTTTTATGTCGTCTTTTAACCTGTTGAACGGAACAGGTATTTTTTGAAGTGGATAGGGGTCTGTTCTTTGCATTAAAAATATCTCAAAGATATTGTAAACCTGTCTTAAGGATGTAGAGTAAATTGTAAAACCATTCTAACTTTTTTAATAAGTAGATAGGTACTTACTTACCTACCTACCTCAAAAATAAAGCTCTAGGGGCCTGTTTCACCACTTTCTGATAAGTAGTAAGTGTACAGCTTATTCAAAAATGTTGTCTTTATCACTTGACATAGGTACTTAATACTTACCTATAAATTAGCAAGAAAGTGACTAAACTTAGGTAGGTAACTAGGTACGTTTAGGTTATCCGACACTTACCTATCAGAAGGTGGAGAAACAAGCCCTAACCCTTTTTCTATATTATAGGACTAGCGGTCCGCCCCGGCTTCGCCCGTGGTACATAATATATAGCCTATAAGTAGCACTCAGGGATCACGTACATACATATCTAACGGTGAAATAATTTTTGAAATCGGTCCAGTAGTTCCTGAGATTAGCGCGTTCAAACCAACAAACTCTTCCGCTTTATTATATTAGTATAGATACATAGGTAGGGTAGGAACACCGGTTTCCGGACACGCGCCTGTTATCGTCCACCGAGTGGATCACTCTTAAGAAACGCTTAAAAATAGAAACATTATAAGACTTACATAAAAATATTGCATCTCTATGCCAACTTGAATGTTTTATCAAGACACAGAGAAAGAAAAAAGTCTATTTCACTTAAGTTTCTTTGAAAACAAAGCGATCGAATTTTGAGTATGCAATTTAAGGAATGAAAAAAAATAATTTTTTTCAAAGAAAAATGAACCGACTTCAAACGATTCGAACAAAAAAGTTTAAAATAATTTTTTATTCATTTAGCTTGACGATTAAACTACCTAACTCAAATGATATATAATTTTTTGAAGTCGGCTCCAAATGACTCCAAATTCACTTCAAGTATGTGCCCACCGCTACCCGGACAGCCTCACCCTCCGTGACTATTATGGTTCACCGCGCTCGCATTCAAAAGTGGATACTCTGATTTTACTTACACGAATTGAATGTGGTTTGGCGCCGACTTCAAAAAATTATATATCATTTGAGTTAGGTAGTTTAATCGTCAAGCTAAATGAATAAAAAATTATTTTAAACTTTTTTGTTCAAATCGTTTGAAGTCGGTTCATTTTTCTTTGAAAAAAATTATTTTATGCTTTTTAGTGATTTGTTTTCTTTATATTAATAATAATATAAATGAGAACTATGTTAAATATATTATGACCTATATATTATTATTAATTATTAGTAAATAACCTGTGACATATATTTACATTTTATGTGTCTTAGGTTTTAGGTTTTAGGTTGTTTTAGGTTATATAATGTTCTAACCTAACCTAACCTACCTTCCGATCTTTACAAGATTAGTTTGTATGCGTACTACTCTTGTATAATTTGGAAGACCTTGATTAAAAAGTAATTTACAATCTATACGCGACCAGTTTCACACCCTTGCGGTTTGGCTTTGTATAGAATGAAAATACACGTAACCGTGCACAAACTCCAAGGAATCACTCTATTAGTACAGCTGTACTGACTTCGGCCCAAAAGTTTTTGCAAAAGGTTAATGTTACGTAGGCGGAGCAGAGTGAAGTCTTTGGACAGAATAGCTATATTAGACTTCAGCAATAGGTCTGGCAATATCAGAGAACATATTAGTGACATATGTATTATGTATACATTTATACTTATAACTTCGTACGTAAGAATGATATCTCGATGTGTTATATACTAAAACCTTCCTGAAAGTATGTAGATTACGATAGTGAAACAATCATCAAAATCGGTTCATTAGTTGCGGAGATAATCGCGAACATACTTACATACATACATACATACTTACATACATACTTACATACATACTTACATACATACTTACATACATACATACGGGTCGAATACAGAACCTCCTTTTTTTGAAGTCGGTTAATGAGCCGTGTGGAGCAAAAAAATTAGTGGCATGCTTCAACTATCGCGGGAAGTTATTAATCATTTTACTATAAGATTTAGTTTGATTCTTCTTTGTAACACTTACTTATGTTTCATAAAATACTGTGAACGTGTTTTTTTACTTTTGATTACATTAGAATACAAATAAAAGGGGTGGACGACAACTAGTTCACTATTTTCTTAAGAAAACCTGTTATCGTCCGGGCGGTCAAACACAGGTTTAGCGTCTTAATTTTAGGTAGTCTTGTTATCAATTGAGGTGTGCACAAAATTGGAATTAAGTTTATTAATTCGAATCCTATATACATACACTAGTTAGTGACTAGTCTTCGTCCACTTTTTTCTCATTGTATATAAAACTATGGGTCTTCAAAATCACGCGTGGACGATATCTAAATTTGCACTGAATAAATATTCTAAGTTTCGACCACCAAGCTATTATTTGAAAATAAATAGATTTAGTAAAAATATAAATAACTAGATTCTGCCCGCGGCTTCGCCCGCGTGAATTTCAGTTTTTCACAAATCCCAAGGGAATCGTGGATTTCCGGCTCCCGTTCCCGCTCCCTTTTCCAAACTTTATACCTACTTTCAAGGAAGTTTGCTATAGTAATCTACCTATAGCTGTAGATATATATTTCGTTTTTATCAAAATCCCGTGGGAACTGTAGATTTTTCCAGGATAAAAAGTGCATACGCATACAGATGCATGCAACTATTGTAATAATGTGCTATGTGAGCGTGATTTACCTAAGAACAGTCAACGCCATCTATCGCGTTTTTGGAAGTCTATATCTATTTTAGTCCCACAGGAATACTTTTCCGGGATAAAAATACCTTATGTTATAAGTCAGGGCATAAGCTATCTCCATTCAAAATTTCAGCCAAATCGGTTCAGTAGTTGCGGCGTAATTGAGTAACAAACATCCCAACATCTAAACATCCAAACATCCACACTTTCACATTTATAATATTATAGTAGGATTAGTAGGATTGGTATTGTGATTATGTGTGATAGCTTCTGCCCGCAGCTTCGCTCGCGTGAATTTCGGTTTTGAACAAATCCCGAGGGAATCGTTGATTCCCGGTTCCCGTTCCCGCTCCCTTTTCCAACCTTTATACTTTCTATCAAGGAAGTTCGCTATAATAATCTACATATAGCTGTAGATATAGACTTCGGGTTTTTCAAAATCCCATGGGAACTGTGCATTTTTTCCAGGATAAAAAGTAGCCTATGTGTTGCCAATGCATGCAACACAGCAACCTATTGCAATAATGTGTTATGCGAACGTGATTTACCTAAGAACAGTCAGCGCCCTCTATGGCGTTTTTGGAAGATTATATCTATTTTAGTCCCACAGGAATACTTTTCCGGGATAAAAAGTAGCCTATGTTTTAAGTCAGGGCATAAGCTATCTCCATTCAAAATTTCAGCCAAATCGGTTCAGTAGTTGCGGCGTGATTGAGTAACAAACATCCAAGCATCCAAACATCTAAACATCCAAACATCCACACTTTCACATTTATAATATTATAGTAGGATTAGTAGGATTGGTATTGTGATTATGTGTGATAGCTTCTGCCCGCAGCTTCGCTCGCGTGAATTTCGGTTTTGAACAAATCCCGAGGGAATCGTTGATTCCCAGTTCCCGTTCCCGCTCCCTTTTCCAACCTTTATACTTTCTATCAAGGAAGTTTGCTATAATAATCTACCTATAGCTGTAGATATAGACTTCGGGGTTTTCAAAATCCCATGGGAACTGTGCATTTTTTCCAGGATAAAAAGTAGCCTATGTGTTGCCAATGCATGCAACACAGCAAACTATTGCAATAATGTGTTATGTGAACGTGATTTACGTAAGAACAGTCAGCGCCCTCTATGGCGTTTTTGGAAGATTATATCTATTTTAGTCCCACAGGAATACTTTTCCGGGATAAAAAGTAGCCTATGTTTTAAGTCAGGGCATAACCTATCTCCATTCAAAATTTCAGCCAAAACGGTTCAGTAGTTGCGGCGTGATTGAGTAACAAACATCCAAACATACAAACATCTAAACATCCAAACATCCAAACATCCACACTTTCACATTAATAATATTAGTAGGATTAAACTTGTTTGACAAAAGAATTGCCTTATATTTTATGTGTTTCTCCTTGGAACTTTGATATATTTATAAGTTAAGATAGTATTGTCGATCATTATACCTAATTTGTGGACAAAATTTAAAATAGAGAATCTGAAGTGCACCGGTTATCCGTCCACCTATATTTTAAACTGTATGAAAAACATATATTTTTTAATATTATGTTATTATTTAGGCGACTTTTGATTATTACTCATATCAATAATTTATTTATTATTCATCTACAAGTTAGTCCTTGACTGCGATCTCATCTGATGTTAAGTGACGATGCAGTCTAAGATGGATGCGGGATAACCTGAAAGAGGTACAGCAGAATCCGTACCCTTAAACGCTAAATGACTTGGAAGTAAGGCAAAATTGTCTCTAGTCTAGTAACTAGGGACAATTTTGAAATTATTAAATTGAATTTACCAAATTGGTCTGCCGAGAATCAAGTAGAGGACCTTCCACTAATAAGACTTACCCCTGCGCCATGCCAGGGAGGCTGCCAAATTATATGTACCTACTTTTATATAATATAAGTGCGATGTGGTAAAAGACGATGCAAGATTAGGATAAAGTAAAAGTAAGTAAAGTTGGTAAAGATATTATGTCATATTGTAGACTCTATAAACCGCGCAATAGTTTTTTATCTTTTTTATTTTAAAACAAGCAGTTGACCGCTATTGCGTATGCGTAGAAAGACCACATCACTTTGTATAAAGTTCTTTATCACCCTGTGAAAGTTCTGTCAAAATAGGTTTAGCTGTTTTGAAAAGTAAGTATTACGAATAGACGAAAAATAGAAAACAATTTTTTTATAAACGGTTATGTGGCTTTTTAATAATGTATAAGTAAACATAAGTTCACTCATAAAAACCCATATATTTCGAAAAGACGGACAGGAAGTTAATTTTAATTGGTATAGATATTAAATACATAATAAAGTGGTGTTAATATTACATATTCAATTACTTACTCATTACATGCATACTTTTTCATAGTAAATTTCTCATAGAAATCAGTGGACGGATTAGACGTGTGCGCCGATGCTAAAATCTCCGGCGGCGCACGCCGGTCAAAAATCGGCGGCGGTGGCGTGTTTTCGGCGTAATTTCGGCACGGATAATTTTAATAAAACTGTCTAACTTGTAGAATTATTTTTACTGAAAATCAGATAGGTACAATTAAATAAAACTTTTGTAATAACAACTTGCCAAATAGTCCAGTTACTTTAATATTTGCAAGTATTTAGTATACCTTGCGTTCAGATTTTGGCGAACCGTAAAGGACAGTTTTTGATGCATACATTTTCAGGACGTTTACAATAACTTCCATTTATGATAAATAAGTAAATGATTAGGGGCCCACTAAAAAAGGATTATTGGAAATTCTACCCTAAGGGGGTTAAATAGGGGATAAAAGTTGGTATGAAAGTCTATCATTTTTTAAGTTATATTCATGAAAATTGGTATTTGGGCTTACGATAAAAAATATAAAAACTATATTTCAGGATTTTTGAAAATTCTATCCCCAAGTACGTTAAATAGGAGATGAAAATTTAAATGAGACCTCGTCACGTTTTCACGTCATTTATCAAGTTATATCCATGAAAATTGGTATTTAGATTTTCGGCTAAAAATAAAGAATTACGTGTTTAAGAAATTTTGGAAAAACTACCTCCAAGTTGGTTAAATAGGAGATGGAAGTTTGGTATAACATTAAGAATCTACGCGGGCGAAGTCACGAGCATCTCAGTAAGTAATGTATCTGCAGAGCTGGTTCTGGTCTTAAATTATAGCAATTTTATTGTACTAGGTACTCAAACAATTTAAGGACAACAAGGCGCCAGGTGATGACGGAATCGCAGCGGAATTCCTGAAAGCAGGTGGATAAACAGTTCTTAAAGTCTTTCAGCGACTGTTCAATTCCGTCATCGACGAGGGCATAATGCCAGATGCATGGCACATAGGCGTGGTGGTTATTTTCTTAAAAAAGGGCGATAATACCCTACTGAAGAATTATACACCTATCTCGCTGCTGAGCCATGTCTATAAGTTGTTCTCGAGAGTCATTAGGAATCATCTCGCTCGTAGGTTCGACGATTAGTATTCCTGCGGGATCAAATCAGAAATGAGGAGATCCGCAGGAGAACCAGAGTTACCGACATAGCTCTCAACGAGTCGCGAAACTGAAGTGGCAATGGGCGGGGCAAGGCACATTGCTCGAAGAATTGATGGACGTTGGGGTCCCAAGGTGCTTGAATGGCAACCTCGCACCAGTAAACGAAGCGTAGGTAGACCCCCACTCGATGGACAGACGATCTCAAGCGAGTCGCTGGCAGCCGCTGGAATCAGATGGCACAAGATCGTGTTCTGTGGCGATCCTTGCAAGAGACCTATGTCCAGCAGTGGACGTCCATTGGTTGAGACGACGACGATTCTACTTTAAAAACGTCCTGAAAAGGTATTGTCAAAAACAAGTCCTTTAGGGTTAAAACAAGTCTGCTAAAAATCAGAACTACACGATTTGACGCAAAGTCAGATGCTCAAAGTTACTGGACTAAAAAGTCTGTTGTGAGAACTGCATAGGTCTGAATTTTTGCCAATATAATATCTTGTTAGTTGTTACGTGTGTGTTAACATGGAGTCGTATAATAAATCAGTTTAAGGCCTCTCTAGAGATGGTGGTTCGAGTCGGTATTATCTTCTAATATTTCGTCAATAGATTGATACCAGTGGTAGATTCAATTGACGATTCAAAAGTACTTGTAAAAGTTTGAATAAAAACTTTTCTATTCTATTCTATTCTAATAAGTCTTCTAACCCCTCGTTAGATACACTATCGAAAGGATTGAGTGATCTACATACAAATCGACAAACATAAATCCCTTGTGAGAGGATTACAAGATGATGAAGCAGATGTTGTCGGAGTAAGTTTTGTAGTTAGGTAATGATGTTGGAGGGTGTTCTAAAACATTTAGAACTCGCGCCGATTTTACGCCGATACGCAGATCGGCGGCGGCGGCGTCCAAAAAATGACGGCGGCGGCGGCGGGTCGGCGCGGCGCACACGTCTAGGACGGATATCAGGTACAAGGGTGGACGATAACTAGATTTAGTGGACGATAACCGGTGAAATCGGCATTTTCAGCTTTTTATTAGGATAAAAAAAACTAGTTATCTGACTAAAAAAATACTAACATGCAATGAAAATAGACTATACTAGAAGTATATTTTAACAAGTTTTTGTTTAATTTTTTTTATAGAACATATATTTTCACCCTCTCCTAAATGGACGATAACCGGTAAGAAAACCCTACCTAGTAAATTAAAACAAATACACGCCGTCTCCCTACACGCCTGAAAAAAATTCTCGTTAACCATTTTCTAATTTCGCAGTTTCGCACAAAAACAAAATTCCTATTAGACGCTCCTTCACCAAATCTCATACAAAAATGACGAAGCGCTGTAAAAGCGTCAAAACCGCTGAAAGCCACCAGACCACCAAGAACCCTATAAAATAAGCACCCCACTTATTCCTCAGAGAAATTCAAATTTCGAACGCCTCTGCCACCGCCATCTTGCGCTAGACGTCGATATAGAATTACTAGCTGCCGCGTATTTTTTTTCCTAGAACGTCTTAAGTTAAGTATTTTTACGCCACTATAGCTCTTACGGCGTCACCTTACGCTACTGAATCGCTCGCGTAAAAATGTTGCTCTATTCCGTCTTCAATCCCTACTAAAACGCTAAAAAAAAATTTCAACGCGTTGATATTTCCACCCTGACGTAATATATATAAGATTGACAGTCGCTTGTGTTATCTACGGAGCATATTGCATTACAGAATTAACGTTGAAAACTATATTAACAATAGCTATGAAATGTGTAGAGCTGTCTCGCTTTCCATAACGTTTTATGAGTGCAATAGAAAGAGATGATAATACGTTAGTGTTTCGATTATTAAAAGGCGTGGCTAAATAGTTTTGATAGTGGATCAAGTTTGGAAGAAGTTTTGAAGCGGGTAGGTTTTTATTGAATTTTCTCCTTCGCTTTTCGTGACTAGCTATCGGCAAATGGGCGATGGAAAGTTGACATTTGAATTTCGAATTGTGTCGTCATCAAACAATGATTTAATTTTTTTGTGTTCCGTTGTCAAGGTGAGAGTCAGTGCATGTCAGTGTCATTTCGCTGGTTAAGCAATGCTGACCCGAGTCGGTGAACGGATGGGTTACCGATTTTGGTGGTCCGAATTTGACCGTTCCGTCGACAGCGTGCCTCGGAGAGCCCGTTAAGATGTCGGTCCAGCTATATCACTAACATGTAATAATATACTTAGATAATAATACCTTATCGTTAAAAACTGTACCTAAGTAGAGTCGTAGATATATATTATGCAGAAGGATCTGGGAGCTCACCGCATTACTGAAAACGCCTACCATTACGTGGCCAATGGAAAGGGATCACGATTCACGAACTTACGCGATGAGCAATAAGACGTACCTACCTATAGAGAGCGAGGTAGGTAGGTTTAAATGTGAACGCACACTTATCCGAGCCGAACGAGTCGAACGAAACGAATTTTCGAATTCTGTAAGTATCTATATATGAAATCTTATGAAACCTCGCACACTTCCCTGCGTCGAATCGTCCGAATCTGGAAGAACCCCAGAAATCCTAAACAAATTCGGATGACGTCATCACATTAGGCGCGGCTTATGCGGTCGACTCGACCGATGCGCTCGCATTCTATCACTTGCATAGTACGACAAAGCAACGCGCGAGTACTATTTCTTCATTGTTTAAAAAAAAATTGTGATTCTTCTCGGTCGATTCTTTCGGCGCGGTCGATTCTTCTAGTGCGGATATGTGTGCGAGGCCTTCTTGACTTCGATTCGTTCGACGAGTTTGGCTCGGATAAGTGTGCGTTAACCTTAAACCGGAAAGTCGCCCTGTCTGTCATATAAAAATGCGAAACTTTATAAATACCTACTATAGGTACCTAGTGTACCTAAGATCTAAGAAGACCTAAGATCTAAGAATAAATCTAAGAAGCTGTGATAGCCTAGTGGTTAGGACGACCGACTTCTAATCGGAGGTCGTGGGTTCGATCCCGGGGCACGCACCTCTAACTTTTCAGAGTTATGTGCGTTTTAAGTATTTAAATATCACTTGCTTTAACGGTGAAGGAAAACATCGTGAGGAAACCTGCATGCCTGAGAGTTCTCCATATAACGTTCTCAAAGGTGTGTGAAGTCTGCCAATCCGCTTGGCCAGCGTGGTAGACTATGGCCAAAACCCTTCTCACTCTGAGAGGAGACCCGTGCTCTGTGGTGAGCCGGTAATGGGTTGATCATGATGATAGGTACCTACTCTGTCTGTTAATTTGTTACGTTACCACTTTTAAATCACTAAATTCATTTTGATAAATTTGTATGTAGAATTTAAGAGCTTGGACCCAGAGCTTAATGATGTAGTCTATGCTTGGTGCCTAAAATATGAATTTGTAATCAATAGTTCCTAACTCCTCAAGTTTACCAGAGTGCAGTAGACTGCAGCATCAGAATTGAAGAGCTTGGAGTTTGGACCCGGAATTTAATGATGTATCTAGTCTATGCTTGGTGCCTAAAATATGAATTCACAATCGATAGTTCCTAAACCCCAGGGCTTAGGAGTGCAGCACTCTGCAGCATCAGGATTGAAGAGCTGGAAGTTGGACTTCAATAATAAAGTCTATACTTGATATTTAAAATATGAATTCACAATCGGTAGTTCCTAAAGCCCCACGGCTTAGGGGTGCAGCACTCTGCAGCATCAGGATTGAAGAGCTGGAAGTTGGACTTCAATAATTAAGTCTATACTTGATATTTAAAATGTGAATTCACAATCGGTAGTTCCTAAAGCCCCACGTCTTAGGGGTGCAGCACTCTGCAGCATCGGGATTGAAGAGCTGGAACGTGGACTTCAATAATAAAGTCTATACTTGATATTTAAAATATGAATTCACAATCGGTAGTTCCTAAAGCCCCACGGCTTAGGGGTGCAGCACTCTGCAACATCAGGATTGAAGAGCTGGAAGTTGGACTTCAATAATAAAGTCTATACTTGATATTTATAATATGAATTCACAATCGGTAGTTCCTAAAGCCCCACGGCTTAGGGGTGCAGCACTCTGCAGCATCAGGATTGAAGAGCTGGAAGTTGGACTTCAATAATTAAGTCTATACTTGATATTTAAAATGTGAATTCACAATCGGTAGTTCCTAAAGCCCCACGTCTTAGGGGTGCAGCACTCTGCAGCATCGGGATTGAAGAGCTGGAACGTGGACTTCAATAATAAAGTCTATACTTGATATTTAAAATATGAATTCACAATCGGTAGTTCCTAAAGCCCCACGGCTTAGGGGTGCAGCACTCTGCAACATCAGGATTGAAGAGCTGGAAGTTGGACTTCAATAATAAAGTCTATACTTGATATTTAAAATGTGAATTCACAATCGGTAGTTCCTAAAACCCCACGTCTTAGGGGTGCAGCACTCTGCAGCATCGGGATTGAAGAGCTGGAACGTGGACTTCAATAATAAAGTCTATACTTGATATTTAAAATATGAATTCACAATCGGTAGCTCCTAAAGCCCCACGGCTTAGGAGTGCAGCACTCTGCAGCATCAGGATTGAAGAGCTGGAAGTTGGACTTCAATAATAAAGTCTATACTTGATATTTAAAATATGAATTCACAATCGGTAGTTCCTAAAGCCCCACGGCTTAGGGGTGCAGCACTCTGCAGCATCAGGATTGAAGAGCTGGAAGTTGGACTTCAATAATTAAGTCTATACTTGATATTTAAAATGTGAATTCACAATCGGTAGTTCCTAAAGCCCCACGTCTTAGGGGTGCAGCACTCTGCAGCATCGGGATTGAAGAGCTGGAACGTGGACTTCAATAATAAAGTCTATACTTGATATTTAAAATATGAATTCACAATCGGTAGTTCCTAAAGCCCCACGGCTTAGGGGTGCAGCACTCTGCAACATCAGGATTGAAGAGCTGGAAGTTGGACTTCAATAATAAAGTCTATACTTGATATTTCGTTCGTTCGTTCGTTTCAACCAATGGACGTCCACTGCTGGACATAGGTCTCTTGCAAGGATCGCCACAGCACACGATCTTGTGCCGCCTGATTCCAGCGGCTGCCAGCGACTCGCTTGAGATCGTCTGTCCAACGAGTGGGGGGTCTACCTGCGCTTCGTTTACTGGTGCGAGGTCGCCATTCAAGCACCTTGGGACCCCAACGTCCATCGGTTCTTCGAGCAATGTGCCCCGCCCATTGCCACTTCAGCTTTGCGACTCGATGAGCTATGTCGGTAACTCTGGTTCTCCTGCGGATCTCCTCATTTCTGATTTGATCCCGCAGGGATACTCCGAGCATAGCTCTCTCCATCGCCCGCTGAGTGACCCTGAGCCTTCTTATGAGGCCCATTGTCAGCGACCATGTCTCAGATCCATACGTCATCACTGGCAACACGCACTGTTCGAAGACTTTCGTCTTCAGACACTGAGGGATATTGGACGAAAAGACATCTCGAAGTTTCCCGAACGCTGCCCAGCCGAGTTGGATTCGGCGGTTGATCTCTTTCTCAAAATTGGACCTACCTAGCTGGACCGTGTGTCCTAGGTATATGTACTCGTCTACAATTTCGAGTGCAGAGTTCTCAACGATTACCGGGTGGAGCGGAACATGAGCGTTAGACATGATCTTCGTCTTACTCATGTTCATTTTTAGGCCCACCTGTTGAGAAACTCTGCTGAGATCGTTGAGCATTGTATTGAGGTCTCCCAGAGTCTCTGCCATCACGACTATATCATCGGCAAACCGTAGGTGAGTGATGTACTCGCCGTTTATGTTGATGCCAAGTCCGTTCCAGTCCAGAAGCTTAAAGACGTCTTCCAATGCAGCGGTAAATAGCTTCGGGGAGATAACATCTCCCTGACGCACTCCTCGCTGCAATTGGATTGGCCTCGTATTCTGGTCCTGTATACGGACTGACATAGTGGCGTTTTCGTACAAACACTTCAGCGCTTGGATGTACCGATAGTCGATCCGGCATCTCTGCAGTGATCTCAATACAGCCCAAGTTTCCACCGAATCAAAGGCTTTCTCATAGTCCACAAACGCTAAGCAAAGTGGCCGGTTATACTCTTCGGTCTTCTGTATAACCTGCCGCAGCGTATGGATGTGGTCTATGGTGCTGAAGCCTTTTCGGAACCCGGCCTGTTCGGGAGGCTGGAAGTCGTCGAACCTACGAGCGAGACGATTTGTAATGACTCTCGAGAACAACTTATAGACATGACTCAGCAGCGAGATGGGTCTATAATTCTTCAGCAGGGTATTATCGCCCTTCTTGAAGAAAAGAACCACCACGCCTCTGTGCCATGCCTCTGGCGTTATGCCCTTGTCGATGACGGAATTGAACAATCGCTGAAAGACTTTAAGAACCGGTTTTCCACCTGCTTTCAGGAGTTCCGCTGTGATTCCGTCATCACCTGGCGCCTTGTTGTCCTTAAGTTGTTTGAGAGCCATACTAATCTCGTATAGGCTGACGTCCGGGATATCTTCGGTATAGTGTCGGGTCAATTTGGCTCTAGGATCTTTAGCCAAATCTTCAACAGGCTTCTGTGTTGACGTGTACAGTTGTCCGTAGAACTTCTCAACCTCTCTCAAAATCTCAGGTTTAGACGAAATGAGACTACCGCTGTCGGTCTTCAGTCGCGTCAGCTTCAGTCGCGTCAACTTGATATTTAAAATGTGAATTCACAATCGGTAGTTCCTAAAACCCCACGTCTTAGGGGTGCAGCACTCTGCAGCATCGGGATTGAAGAGCTGGAACGTGGACTTCAATAATAAAGTCTATACTTGATATTTAAAATATGAATTCACAATCGGTAGCTCCTAAAGCCCCACGGCTTAGGAGTGCAGCACTCTGCAGCATCAGGATTGAAGAGCTGGAAGTTGGACTTCAATAATAAAGTCTATACTTGATATTTAAAATATGAATTCACAATCGGTAGTTCCTAAAGCCCCACGGCTTAGGAGTGCAGCACTCTGCAGCATCAGGATTGAGGAGCTGGAATTTGGAGTTCAATGAAATAATGTAAGTACCTACCTACTTGGTACCAACAATGTGAATTCACAATCGGTAGTTCCTAAATCGCTACCGTTTAAAAGTGCAATAGCCTGGAGCATCAGAATTGAGAAGCTGGGACCAGAACCCCTACTGATCAACATGTTCGTCGTTATCAAACGATCGACGTCCACTGCTGGTCTCTTGAAGGGACTTCCACATGCCACGGTCTGTGCCGCTTGTATCCAGCTGCTCCCTGCGACTCGTTTGATGTCGTCGGTCCACCTAGTGGGGGGTCTACCAACACTTCGCTTCCCGGTGCGAGGTCACCACTCCAGTACCTTGGGACCCCAACGTCCATCGGTTCTCCGAACTCTGTGCCCCGCCCATTGCCACTTCTGTTTCGCAACAATGTCGAGCAATGTCGGTGACTTTGGTTCTTCTATGGATCTCCTCATTTCTGATTTGATCGCGTAGAGAAACTCCGACCATAGATCTCTTCATCGCTCTCTGACCGACTTCCCCAAGAGGATTTCCCCAATCCCCATAATTTAAGTGGGCAGTATCCTGCAGCATCAGTACTGAGGAGCTGGGACTCAGAGTTTAATGATAAAGTCTATACTTGGTACGTAAAATATGAATTCATAATGGACATTTCCCCAATCCCCCTAGTTTAGGTGGGCAGTGCCTTGCAGCATCAGAGCTGAAGAGCTGTGACCCGGATTTTAATGATACAGTCTACGCTAGATACTCTTAATATGAATTAATAATGGACATTGCCCCAATCCCCATAGTTTGGGTGGGCAGTGCCTTGCAGCATCAGAGCTGAAGAGCTGTGACCCGGATTTTAATGATACAGTCTACGCTAAATACTCTTAATATGAATTGATAATGGACATTGCCCCAATCCCCATAGTTTGGGTGGGCAGTGCCTTGCAGCATCAGAGCTAAAGAGCTGTGACCCGGATTTTAATGATACAGTCTACGCTAGATACTCTTAATATGAATTCATAATGGACATTGCCCCAATCCCCATAGTTTGGGTGGGCAGTGCCTTGCAGCATCAGAGCTGAAGAGCTGTGACCCGGATTTTAATGATACGGTCTACGCTAGATACTCTTAATAATATGAATTCATAATGGACATTGCCCCAATACCTATAGTTTAGGTGGACAGTAAGTACCTACCCCTCGCCTGGAACGTATGTAACGGGTTCCCCAGGCATCCAGTATAGCCAGCAAGAGGGACATGCCGTACCTAATAGTTTTTAGTGAGGTACTTATACCCCCATTCGGGCGGAGAGTCCCACATAACCCCCGTTCTGCCCACAGAACGGGGGTAGCTAGGTATAAAGCTTTTTCCACCACGCCAAAAAATAAAAAATGGTGGGCAGTATCCCTGCACCATCAGAATTGAGGAGTTGAAGCAAAAAATTTTTATGGGACCATTTCGCGAGCTTCCTTTGTCGATTAAAAAAAACATTAAAATCGGCTCTAAAATTTCGGAGTATAATAATCGGAGTATAATATACCTACATATAAAAAACGCGGTGAATTGAGAACTTCCACTTTTTTGGAAGTCGGTTAAAAAACAGCCAAAAATTGATAATTATATTTCTTACCTTAGCACAAAAATATATTTATGTATATTTATATTCAAAATTAAAGAAAAACTTGTCCCTCTTTTCTAATCACTAGTACATAGTATAAAACAAAGTCGCTTTCTCCGTCCCTATATCCCTATGTCCCTATGTCCCTATGTATGCTTAAATCTTTAAAACTACGCAACGGATTTTGATGCGGTTTTTTTAATAGATAGAGTGATTCAAGAGGAAGGTTTATAAGTAGAAAAATTGGACCCGGTAGGTGGCGCTAATAGCGGGCAGGATGACGTCTGCCAGGTCCGCTAGTTGTTTTATATAAAGGTTTTTTCTAATAAGAATGGTTTTAACCAATTGCGTCAACTCACCAATAGATGGCTCTGTCTAGCAAATTAATTAAATTACGAAATTATAGTTTTGTACATTCGTATAATAAACAAAACCAGATTAAAATTTTAAAATTAATACCGAAACTCGAATTAAACTTTTAATTTTAGTTGGTTGATTGTGGTCAATTCTGTTGTACACAATCTCTAAACCTAAACTAAAATGACAAGTTTAAAAATAGTGCTATCCTTTTCTACAGGGAGGATTGTGAAAGAGATAGGAATATATTAAGCCCTGTTTAGAGCCATTTTAGTTTAGATTTAGAGATTGTGTACAACAGAATTAGCCACAATAAATTCAGATAAGATTTACCACCTAAATAAACCCCCATTGTAGGTTGCTGCTACTCGAAAATAGATGGCGCTAGCCACGCACAGCATGTGTTGATATTGCTATGTGATACAAGATGGCGCTAGTTGGATGACAAACGCTGAGTTAGAATCGGGTATGGGAGAGCAGAGTCGATGCGCAACGAAAAAAAATTCACGGCACAAAATTACTAGGTACAAAATATATACCTATTATAAATTTCTATCAAAAAAAAGTTGAACGATGTCGTCAAGTGCCTTATTTTGTATATATTATACTAGCTGTTGCAATATGCCATGAATATTTTTTTCGATTCGCATTGACTCTGCGCAAGAGTGCCCCGACCCTTGAATGACTATAAGCTGATCCCCGCAACTTCATCATCATCATCATCATCATGATCAACCCATTACCGGCTCACTACAGAGCACGGGTCTCCTCTCAGAGTGAGAAGGGTTTTGGCCATAGTCTACCACGCTGGCCAAGCGGATTGGCAGACTTCACACACCTTTGAGAACGTTATGGAGAACTCTCAGGCATGCAGGTTTCCTCACGATGTTTTCCTTCACCTTTAAAGCAAGTGATATTTAAATACTTAAAAACGCACATAACTCCGAAAAGTTAGAGGTGCGTGCCCCGGGATCGAACCCACGACCTCCGATTAGAAGTCGGTCGTCCTAACCACTAGGCTATCACAACTTCATCCGCGTGGATTTAGTTTTAAAAATCCTTTGGGAGCTCTATGATTTTCCGGGAAAAAAGTAAGTAGCCTATATTGTCCTTCTCCGACGTCTAGTCCTATCGCTGTACCAAATTTCGTCAAATTCGGCGCAGCGGTTTAACTACCTATCTATTGATTGAGTGCTACAGTGTGACAAAACAGTCGTGTAAACAAGTGTAAATTAAAAATTTAAAAAACCCCCGACATTCGCTATTTTTTGGCGGCGGCCATCTTGGATTTGCAATAGTGCTATTCTACTAGTCCTTTCTAAAGCCCTTTCATTTGATACCCATATTAAGGGAGTTGTGAAAAAAAAATGTAATCCGCCATTTTGTAGCGGCGGCCATCTTGGATGGATTTTCATCAAACATAGCTAACAACACTCTCGACTAATTTACCTTTCAAACAAAAAAAACCGCATTCAAATCGGTCCACCCGTTTGAGCGCTACAGGGGAACAGACAGACACACACACACACAGACACAGACACGTCAAACTTATAACACCCCGTCGTTTTTGCGACGGGGGTTAAAAAATACAAACCCGCTGGGCCTGTGTTCTATTATAGTGATCCACCTTCATACCCTGACCTCTGTCAATAAGCCAACTACTCATCGGCACTAAATCAATGAGTCCAAACACGATAGGTATATATTTTACTGTCATTGTAGGTACTTATCAATTGATCATTGACTGACCACAAAAATTGACAGAAAATATTATTTTACGCACATTCATGCAACAAATTCAAAGTCAACTCTAAGACTGGGTATCTCACTCGCAGCAACTCAATTTCGACAAGTTTTAGCTACCTGGCCTGATTGATGAAATGATGACTTATGAAATAATTTTTGGAAAAAATTCAGGTTTGGAAAAATAAAACTCCGAAATAGCTTTAAAATTTTAATATTATAATGCAATTAAGTGACAAAGTATACATCATCATCATCATCATGATCAACCCATTACCGGCTCACTACAGAGCACGGGTCTCCTCTCAGAGTGAGAAGGGTTTTGGCCATAGTCTACCACGCTGGCCAAGCGGATTGGCAGACTTCACACACCTTTGAGAACGTTATGGAGAACTCTCAGGCATGCAGGTTTCCTCACGATGTTTTCCTTCACCGTTAAAGCAAGTGATATTTAAATACTTAAAACGCACATAACTCCGAAAAGTTAGAGGTGCGTGCCCGGGATCGAACCCACAACCTCTGATTAGAAGTCGGTCGTCCTAACTACTAGGCTATCACATACTTAGTAGGTAGTTATTGCCTAAACATTTTTATCTAACCCTTCATTTCTCACGCTTGCGCTGACCGCTGTCCGTTTTCGTGGGGTCGCTTCGACCTCGTAACAAAAGAACCTGTTCTTTACTTGAATAACTAGATTTGTATCTAAAAAACATGTTTTAATTCTACAAGTCACATTTGACATCGGTATTTTTAAAATAATATACTTATCAATATTATAAAATTGTACTCAGTGACTTACATATCTAATCTCACGATATAAAAAGTATCTTATTGTCACTTTCCAGGACCTCAGCTAGGTATAAGTATGGCAAATATCACGTCAGTCCGTAGCTCTGTTCTTTGAACGACAAACCATGGGATATTATTAATTTTAATTTAATTTAATTTTAGTACAAGTTAGCCCTTAACTGCAATCTCATCTGATGGTAAGTGATGATGCAGTCTAAGATGGAAGCGGGCTAATTTGGAAGAGGTATGCATACCTCTGAACGGTTTCTACACGACATAGTACCGGAACTATAAATCGCTTAGCGGACGGTTTCGCCGGTAGGGTAGTAATCAGCCACGGCTGAAGCCTCTCACCCTGAAGCCTTCCAGGTCACTTATCATCAACCGAGATCGCAGTCAAAGGCTAACTTATAAATGAGTATAAAAAATTTATAGGTACGCGTAGATTCGAGAACCACCTTTTGCTTGAAAAATTCGTTGGTTAAAAACGAAGTTTACATACTTAAATATGTTGCATAAATAAACTAATAAACATAAATAAACTTTGTATTTATACAGTGTTAAACAGTAAGTAAGCAAGCTCCTCAAGAATTCCTGATCCCCGCTAAGTTCAGGTGGCTAGGCGCGGCGAGGTGCGCCCATAAATCGTTCCGCTCTAAACGAGAAAACGTAATGAAACGGCTTGCATTTTCTCCACCGCATCCGTCAGCCGGCGCGCCGGGGAAACGGGGGCAACTGACTTTTATTTATCCCGGCGCCACATATACCATAAACATTTGAACACTTGTTTGAATTGTTGTGTGGCAGGGGTCTTTGATATTTGTTCAACGAATACACAGTTGCAATTTACAATTCAGTATCGGTTTTTTGAGTGCACATCGAAGCGTTTAAACAAATTCAAATGAAGCGAATGTATTTGCAATGTCTGTCTGGCAGGTAAGCAAACCTGTGTTCAAATGTGTGTGCAAACTCCTTGTCTGTGTCTGGCGTTTTTTTCTGTGTCTTTGTCTGTGTCTGGCGCCGGGGTTACATTATATAAACTTATATTTATGATACTAAGTAATATATTTATGAAGCGGTGATAACCTAGTGGTTAATACTTGTACTTCGTACTCGTGCTTTTCGGGAGGACCGAGTCCGATCCCCGCCTCACACCTCAACTTAGTACATTTTAAATAATTAAATAAGTATCGCTTGCTTTATCTGTGAAGGAAAACATCGTGAGGAAACCTGCATGCCTGAGATTCTCCATAATGTTCTCAAAGGCGTGTGAAGGCTACCTTTCTCTTTCTGACAGAAGAGCAGTGCCCTCTAGTGGGCCGGTAATGGGTTGATAATGATGATGATAGTCATATATATATGATAACTAATATTTATGATAGTAAATATATAATTAACTTGTACGAAAGAAGTATGTAAGTAGAAGTAAGAAGTTTATTTTCAATTAACTTGCAGTCAGCGTTTCAACCAATAGACGCTCAATGTTGGATGTAATGTTATTTTTCCCATAAACAGAAAAGAAAATGCCTTTTTCGGTATAATCACTTATTATCAGGTGAGCTCGTAATCTCGTATTCAAACGTCTTCGAGAAGGGTGAATATTTATTAGATGTTCAAAGATATCTTTTTTTTTAGCAAGTACTACTAGTAACTATTTCTATTTCTCACGCTGACCGCTGTCCGGTTGCGTCACGGGGTCCCGTCGACCCCATCACAAAGAAACTTGTTCGTTATTCCTTTAATAATTTATATCTCGGAAAACCTGTTTCGTTTCCCACACTGGACATCGGGCTTCTAATACCGTCTTCATTTTTCAGTGGACTTTCGAAGGGTTAAGCAAATTTTATTTTTCGTTTTAGAAATTAGGTGTGGTACGTGAAGTGAATTAGTAAAGTATACTTACTAGTGTTTTTGGTGTGATTTTGGTTTTCGTACCCGTTATTTTGGGTTCTAATGTGCACGTGCTGGTTTTAGGAAGTAAAATCATTAAGTGTAACATTATTTCATTTATGTATATTATTATTAAGTATAGATATAGAGTTTTAAAGTGAAATTGGTAAATTGAGTTCACATAAAAATACGTTTTTAATATGTGTGTATATAAATATATAGAAGATTTTGAGTGGGATATTTTCGAGCGGATAGTTTGGTCTGCGGGATAACTTTCGATTTTATTGGTGAAATTCACATCTCTTATACTTAGATATTAAAGATGTGAACACCCCAAACATCAAAATCAAAATGGTAAGATTAGTTTTAAGTTGTTCTTTTCAAATAGTTTAATTGATAAAATTGATTTGAAATGAAACCACAAATATCAAAAGATTTACTTACTTAAGTAAGATATCAGTACGATAATTGTGTATTTTTTAAGATTTTCTTTTCAAATAATTTCATCAATATTTTCAGTCATTTCTTGGCGCTTATAGAGAATAGATTAGAAAAGTTTTTTTTTACTGCCTCGTTGGTCTAGTGGTTAGCATATTCGACTGCAGATCACGAGGTCCCGGATTCGATTCCCGGGTTGCGCAAATAATTGTTAGGTATTGGGGTTTTCTTCCAAGAAATTCTCAGTGCCAGCTCGGAGTTGTTAGTTGGCGGTGTCTCACCCCCGTGCCTCGGAGAGCACGTTAAGCAGTCGGTCCCGGTTATTACCACTATCATGTAACAATAGTCGTTAAAGCCCGCCAACTCGCATTGGAGCAGCGTGGCGGGTCTAAGCTCTAAATCTCTCTCTCCTATGAGAGGAGGCCTGTGCCCAGTAGTGGGACGTAAAAAAGTCTGTAGTGGTGGTAGAAAAGTTTTTTATTCATAGAAGGAAATACTAATAAGGGTATACCTTAATTAGTGCTTTCGAATCGTCAAGCGAATCAACCACTCGTTCGGAATACCGTGCCAACCGATAAGAATTTCAGCTGTAACCTTCTACCTCGAGCCTGTAGCCAGAAAACAAATTACAAATCATCTCCCCGCGAAGACGCTCCAAGCCAAATGACTCCGTTACAGCTAAATTGCTCGTGGATTGCCGTCTAGCAAAATTTCCGTTGGATTTAAATTCGCACAAGCTGTTGTTTCCCCTTCCGCCTTAATGAAATTGTATCGATTTAATTGTGGCCGGGAATCGATTTCGACTCGATTGGAATCGATATTGATGTATTTGATTAAGGAGGGTTGGGAACTAGCAGTGTTTAGCCTAGAGCAAACAATTCGTTTATGCCTAAAGCTGGGTCTCCACCGAAGAAAAACTACCAACCTTTGTCACCAACAACGCGCGTCGCGTCGTCGTATTAACAACACAAAAGTTGAACTTTTCTTTCGTGGAGACCCAGCTTAAGACTATTCGGTTAGTTGCCTACGTTACAAAAATGAATGTAGGTATTTGTATAGGTACAATCTGTTATTTCTTAGCTGTCTTAAAAGGTAATCAAGGCCCTTCTTGCAGAAACACGTAAGCGACACGGAGTTCACTACGCATAAGACGTTCTTAACCCGAACTAACAAGGAAGCCATGATTTAAGTGCAAATTCAAAGAAAGTCTAAAGCACCGAGAAAAGAGAGTCGCTTGCGCGTTTCTACGAAAAGTTTTTTGCGATTTGTTTACCTTTTAAGACATCTAATGAAAAACCGATTGTAGGTTTGTATTGGTAGAGTTATTAAGTACTTGTTTCTCCAATCCCTGAAAACAACATCGCAATCCGATTTAGTTTGTCTGGGTATTTTTACTTACCTGGGTTTGTCTGGGTTATTGTTTAACAATACGGGCAACTATTAATGGCATCCTGTCAATCCTCCGTGGAACATAATATAGCTGCAGCAGTAGGGTATTGCTGCAATGCCCATGCAATGTCCATGCCCTTTGGCAATTGTTTTGACATGGTTCCACGAAAGATCCACTCTTAGGTATCATATCGGCTACTTAACAAATCTCCTTCTCTCTCACCGAATTGAAAACCTCCTCCTTTTTGGAAGTCGGTTAAAAACTTGTCTTGTGCAGCATTCCATCTCCTCTTCTGAGAATATGCCCGTACCATCTCCAATAATTAAGGACTACTTCTTTATATAGGTACCTATGCTGGTAAATTTTCTTTATAGGTAAACAATACACATATATAACCAGGAACGAAATTAATAACGAATTCTCACCTGACATTTCAATTAAATGTAAACCCCCACCATTAGGGCGTGTACACAATAACGGAACATTAGGGCGCGTATACATCAACGTCAGAACAGTCTTACGTATTTCTTCGGGGTCATTAGCAGAACGACTTCCATTCCGAGGCCCATTTAGATAAAATGTCGGAGATTTCGACGAAGATTCCCTTACCCCCCCTTTCACCCCCTTCTTACCCCGTTCACCCCCTCTTGTAAGCCCGCGAGTAATGAGTCGCGAAGATTTTAGGGTGCAAATGTTTATATAGGGTGTGAATTTAAGCCATTGGTTCTTTGAACTTGGGTTGTGTTATAAGTTTTGTTAATTGATTAGGTAATCTAGTTGTGTATCTAGGTACCAATATGAAATTTCATAATTTTCGGTAGGTATACTAGTTTAAATTCAGGGCTTTGCCCGCATTAAAAAATTATGTAAAGAAGAAAAAAAAGTACATAATTATAAAATACGTACACGTTTTTAATTAAATAATAATTAGTCCTAAGAATTTTACCTCGTATCGCATATTTTTTAATTTTTTCTATGTTTCTTTTTGTTTTTATATTCTTTGGTGGTAAAATCATTTTTCTCTTATAATATTTTGGATGCATGTTGTGGTAACCATTAAGACTTGGGTCTAAAATAAGTATAATACAATAAGTTTATCAGGTTGTATCTACGTGATAGAATTAAGTTTTTATGCAATCTGTTAGCTTGCCTTTTTTAAATTTCTAACACCCTGTAGATACAGTGTACATTGTTGGCACCCCCGCTAGAATTCGTTTGCTTATCTTTACTCATTGCCTCGCGAGAGCACGTCTTTGACTTTTATAATGCATAACATGGAAGGGGAGATCGGAAATTATATGTAGGTATATGTACCTAACAACATGAGCAGGTACAGTCTTATGTGCCTTTTGTATCTAAGTAGGTTTTAATAAAAGTATAAGGGCCTGTTTTACCATCTTCTGATAAGTGTTGGATAGCCTAAACGTACGTTTTGTTACATTCTTACTTTATATCAAGTGACAAAGAAAAAAGTTATGGATAAGATATCTGACACTTATAGGTATCAGAAGCTGGTGAAATAGGCCCTAAGTTTTTTTTTTGCTAAGATTCTTGTGTTTTAAGAAATTAAGACAGAAGAAATGTCTTAAAAAGATTTTCTTCCGTTGATTTTAAAATTTACTTTTGAGACTTTTATTCAGATTAATAGACAATTAATTTTATTTTACTAAAGAATATTTTTTTGTAATTTTGGCTTTCTACATTCAGCTTGAACCATCAGAAATTCGTTCTTCTTACGAGATCACCTTCGTAAATTAGATGCACAGGCATGTAGTGGTATGAGTACGATCCTGCAGTGTACTTACAGTACCTAAATCACACTATCCACTAAGATAATCCTAGATAGTTTGCCACAATATTTTTGACGTTCTTGGTTTTTCTTCAAAACAACCAAGAATTCGTTCATCGTCGCTTGGAGCATAAACGCGTGTCCCAGAATCGGATTGTCTCCGTGATCCCGTAAAAATAATGAATTTCTGTAGAATCATGCTGAATGCAGACCTAGAAGATCCTATCTTTCTTAGAAAAAAATTATGAACAGATGAGTCCAAGTTTGACCAAGGCGGGATCACGAATTACCACAATGCACACTTCTGGGCCTCTAAGGTAGATCAAACCTTTAAGAAAAAGGGAAAAAAGGGCTCACAACGACGTTTTTCTTTAAACGTGTGAATGGGTGGGATTTCGTTTTTTTCACATTAATTGCATTTTTCTCATCCAATTTCTAATTTCTGGTACTTTATTTTATCTCGTTGGATAGCTGAGAAATTGTACATGTTTTAACAATAGTCCGCCGATAAAGTACCATAGTGGTTTTTTTCACAAATTGATAATTTTAGTTCAACCACCTGCTCAAAATTATGAAAACTTTAACTGTTTGTAGCTCTGATTTAAAAACTATTGAAGGTAATGGCCATTTTTTGGTTGATTAAGATGTATTGAAGTGTTAACTTGCAGATAATAATAATAAAATTAAATTTCATGCATTGGGTTTTTTCTTATAAATTTTCAAAGTTGCATACTGCAAATTTTTCTAAAAAACACAAAAAGTCAAATTACTCGGAAATGGTTGAGATTTGCCTAGAAGTCATTAGGAGTCATTTGGTTGCAAATGACCCCTTCTACACCCCCTTAACGGATTGCCGACATATTACCAATAACCCTGTATATAAAACAAAGTCGTGTTAGTTCGAACTATTATAACTTGAGAACGGCTGGACCGATTTTCATTGTTTGTGATTTGTTATATTTGGGACCGTCCCGAATAGCAGAATAACTATTAAAAACATTAAAAAATAGACGAAAACATAAAATAAAAGAAAAAACATTTTCCCATACAAAATGTTCACGGGTTTCGTAACTGTCAAACATCCCGTCGCGTGGATACGGCACGATACGGTAAACTCTCTCACCCTCTCACCCGTATTTATAGTTATAATTATTCTGTACGTGTGTTTGTCACCTAACTCCTCCTAAACGGCTGGACCGATTTGTATGAAATTTTGTGTGTATATTTCAATGGGTTCCTGGATGGTTTGAAAACACAATTGCCGGGTAAGTACAGGTAACCTACCGGGTCTCAGTAGGTGGCGCCGATGTCGGTATGTCACCGGGCAGGACGAAGTCTGCCGGGTCCACTAGTACCTACCTATTTCTCACAGAACTGCAAGCATTGGTTTAAAATAATATGCCATGGTTGATCATTACGACATTAGGTCATAATTATGGACCGAGGTCGTTATCACTTTTAGAAATTAACTACACCTATAATTTAAGTTATCGATAGGGTTAGTTCCCACTAGTTCAACTGAGTAGTTCAACCGTTGAACTAGTGAGACTTTTTTGTCCCATTAGTTCAACTGCATCTAGTTTTTTAAAAAGTTGAACTAATGGGACAATATAGTTGAACTCAGGTAGTGCGGGGAATTCAAGGAAATTGATTAAATTAAGTGAAATTAAATTATTTGTGTGTAAAGCATATTTATTTATAGCCAGATAACGTTTGTCCACCAACACTACACCAACAAAAAAAAAAACAAATATCACAAAAAAAAATGATATTTCAGTATACATTTATTAATAAACTAGTTCCTGCTCCCACTCTCTTTTCCAACCTTTATACCTATTTTCAAGGAAGTATGCTATAGTAATCTACCTATAGCTGCAGTTATAGATTTCGGTTTTTTTTATAATCCCGTGGGAACTGTGGATTTTCCCAGGATAAAAAGTAGCCTATGTGTTAAGTCAGGGCATAATCTCGCCTTTATTTGCCTTTATAATATTAGTGTGATTATTAATCATTCCACTACTTTTAAGTCACTACTGCAACATTTGTAGCAAAATTGGTAGCCTCACCCTAATACTGACTTGTTAATCGAACAAAAAAAAAAGATTCCAATAGTTAGCTTAATTAAAAATACATATTATAGTTTTTTATAAATATAATAAATCTTTGCCACGTCTATACACGTATAAGCTGTGATAGCCTAGTGGTTAGGACGACCGACTTCTAATCGGAGGTCGTGGGTTCGATCCCGGGCACGCACCTCTAACATTTTCGGAGTTATGTGCGTTTTAAGTATTTAAATATCACTTGCTTTAACGGTGAAAGAAAACATCGTGAGGAAACCTGCATGCCTGAGAGTTCTCCATAACGTTCTCAAAGGTGTGTGAAGTCTACCAATCCGCTTGGCCAGCGTGGCAGACTATGGCCAAAAACCCTTCTCACTCTGAGAGGAGACCCGTGCTCTGTAGTGAGCCGGTAATGGGTTGCTCATGATGATGATGATGACGTCTATACATTGTATTTGAACTTAACGAGCTACGAGCATATATTTTACCAGCTTGGTGTGGTCAAAACTAAATTTGAAATAGTAAAAATTAGTATACGTACAGCAGACAGCACACAGGTGAGCTACGTGATCATGGGTATTAAACGCTATTATTATTATTATAAGTTAATTAATTTCAATTTTGACTTAATTTAATCTGATGAATTCCCCGCACTACGCACTACCTGAGTTCAACTATATTGTCCCATTAGTTCAACTTTTTTTAAAACTAGATTCAGTTGAACTAATGGGACAAAAAAGTCTCACTAGTTCAACGGTTGAACTACTCAGTTGAACTAGTGGGAACTAACCATCGATGGTTAGCGCGGCTGCAACCGGCAGCAATCTGTGGGTAAAAAATCTTTTTGTGAAGAAATCACTAAGACTTTTAGCAATTTTTTTTATTTGCTGAGGTTTTTAGGTTAAAAGTAGGTACCATTACAATAATAGTAGAAGATCCCCAAAATAAGAAAATTTTCACGCTCCAAGAATAACGGCAGTAGGTACCGATTAGATACCATAGCGATTTTCGAATCTAAATTTTAGAGTAGGCAGTAAATATCTACAGAATACGTACAAGTAGAGTAGATCGCATTCGCCATCTTTTTTTCGCATTCGCCATCTTTTTTTTACCGATTTAGTTAGATAAGATAGGTAACATACAAACCTAGTCTTTGTCAGGTCAGCTTTGAATTATTTGTCAGAAAACTTTAATATTTCTTCTTATTAACTTCTATATTTGAACAGAAAATCCCATAGTTTTCATTATATATAACCAAGAATTATAATTAAAACAATTGAATCAACAATATATAACACACTCGTATTTTATCATTTAAACGCGCAAAACTAAGTAAAGATACGAAACGAGCGTATCCAAAAACTCTACCCTTTTCAATACTTAATACACCCCCCACCCTTGCCTTGGGGCAATTCTTCAAAGGGTGAAAAAACCCCGGAGGGGGCGCGCCCAACCCCACCACCCGCCTTAAAGTAATTCTTAGGGTGAAAAAAGGGGTGGGTACTTAGCAACGAATAGAATGGTGGAGAGTTTTTGCATTTCGAGATTTAGTATTTTATTCCATCCCATTTTGTTGGCAACATCACTATAATGTTGTATTTAAATCTTTGACTTAAATTATTGAATGTTTGTGTGTGTTTTTTTAATAATGATTGGTTTACGTGTTCAGGTGGATAAGACTGTTTTGTTTATTTTACGTGTGTAATTTATTTTTGTGAATGTATTTAGTTTTTTAATTCCCAAATGACATCGATGAAAAGTGTGGTTTAAAATTACATTTTTTTTGTAAAAATTGTGCTGAAATTTTTATAGTAGGTACGAAATATTATTAATTTTTTTCATCTTATTTTGTTTGTTACTTAATGCAATTTTTGAAATTATAGTCGGATGGTAGGTCGACAGGTTAGTATAAATATTTTATATTATTAAGGAGAAGATTTTTTATTATTTAGCTTGTATTTATAGATCTTCATTATCTAAGTATTTAATGTAGATTGTAGATCTTCAGTGACAAATGAAAAGCTGTAGGTAAATATACAATCTCTTAATATCATAAATTATTATACCTACCTATATAGTAAATAATCTCATACATAATCAGAATACATAACTAATAGTGCTATCTGATGTAAATTTTGTAGTTACTATAACATAGAATTACCATGCTCGTTTATAAGGAAACCGAACAATAATACAAAAACTTGAACCATAAGCAATGTAGGAGCGAAAGGCGAATCTAAAACTCCCCCACTAAAAAACTTTCTCATCCCAACACTAAAACGCACACAGATAAAAATCTCTCCACCCCTTCAACATACACAGACAAAAAACGTTAACTAGTTAACCCATAGACGTATAGAAAGGACCGTGCAATATGTATTCAGATATAAAGTTTGGAATGAGCGAGACAACAAAGCGATATCCCTCTATTTTGCGTCACAAATACCTACGTGAACTAAGTTGAAGAATCCGTCTCTTTTACTTAATTTTTAACCGACTTCAAAAAAAAGGAGGTTCTGTATTCGACCCGTATGTATGTATGTATGTATGTATGTATGTATGTATGTAAGTATGTTCGCGATTATCTCCGCAACTAAAGAACCGATTTTGATGATTGTTTCACTATCGTTATCTACATACTTTCAAGAAGGTTTTACTATATAACACATCGAGTTATCATTCTTACGTACGAAGTTATAAGCATAAATGTACACATATGTCACTAATATGTTCTCTGAGATTGCCAGACCTATTGCTGAAGTCTGATATAGCTATTCTGTCCAAAGACTTCACTCTGCTACGCCTACGTAACATTGACCTTTTGCAAAAAGTTTTGGGCCGAAGTCAGTACAGTTGCATATAGAGTGATTCCTTGGAGTTTGTGCATGGTTACGTGTATTTCCATTCTATACAAAGCCAAACCGCAAGGGTGTGAAACTAGATTGTAAATTACGGTCTATCCAAATTATACAAGAGTTGTACGCATACAAACTAATCTTGAATAGATCAGAAGTTAGGTTAGGTTGGGTTAGAACATAATAAAACCACTCACCTTTAGTATGACACATAAAATGTATAAATGTCACACTGGATATTTAATAATAATTAATAATATATAGGTCATAATCTATTTTACACAGTTTTCATTTATATTATTATTACCTAATACAAATCACTAAAAAGCATAAAATAATTTTTTTCAAAGAAAAATGAACCGACTTCAAACGAATCGAACTAAAAAGTTTAAAATAATTTTTTATTCATTTAGATTGACGATTAAACTACCTAACTCAAATGATATATAATTTTTTGAAGTCGGCGCCAAACCACATTCAGTTCGTGTAAGTAAAATCAGAATATCCACTTTTGAATGCGAGCGCGGTGAACCTAGTCGCGGAGGGTGAGTCTGGGACCCGGGGGGCACATTTTCGACTTGAAGTGAACTTGAAGTCATTTGGCGCCGACTTCAAAAAATTATATATCATTTGAGTTAGGTAGTTTAATCGTCAATCTAAATGAATAAAAAATTATTTTAAACTTTTTAGTTCGATTCGTATGAAGTCGGTTCATTTTTCTTTGAAAAAAATTATTAATTTTGGTATCTCCGAAGTATGTATGATTTTTAGAATCAACATTTTCGTTTCGCGAAAGCAAAGTCAAGAGAAGAAGACGAGAACAAGCGCGTTTATAATTTAGAGTATCTTTAATCATAACAACGATCTATTTATTAGTCCTAAATAATTACATATTTTTAACTAAGTCATCAAGTCAATCGTAGTAGTACTTAATACAGGCTTGTAATAGTTAAATCTTGTTTAGGGCCCACGTGAGACTTTGTGTAGGTTCGATAATCTAGCTGACTGACTTATATCACCGATTTTGTGACCGTCTCAACGCACACGTCCGTCACTTTGCCGGTGGACTATCGTGGGAAGTGTTATAATGCAATCGGCCGACTGTCGATGAGTAGTATCTATACTATTCTTTACTTGTCTGTCTATTCATCCGAATAAGCAGAAGCTTGGACTTTTTCAAAAAGATAAAATTGAAATAAGCGTGTACATTTTGTTATAGTACAGATTTATTATGGTAATCTTTTATTAGTTTATTTTACCTAGGTATAATACTACAAAATATATTTTAGTCGTACTGTGTTCGCGCAGACCGCGCTATACGTCTATGAGGTAACCCCCTCGGGCAGGGGGGCCCTCATATCCTTGCAGAAATTTTGTTTACTTCTCTCTCGCAAGGAACCGGCAGTCCGGGAAGCGGGAATAGGAACTGCGCGGGGATTGGTTTTGCGTTCCAAGTTTAAATCCGCCCGCTTCGTTTTTTGTCTGTGGTTCTGTTAAAATGGGTTTTATTTTGTGAGGAGTACTTTAGTAAGTAATTTTATGAGTAAGTATAATAATTATTTCAGCAAAGAATTTAATATTGGAAACTATTCGTTGGGTCTTAATGGATAATTTGGAATTGGATTTTCAATTAGGGATTCCGGATTGTTACACAGAAGTGAAGCGGCAGAAGATCGTGTTCTATGATGACCCTTGCAAGAGACCTGCATACATATCGATACCTACCTAAAAATAATTATGATAAAAAAATTAACCAATACAAAATTAGTAAAATTTGGGTCGTAATGGACAATAAAATAAAGGATATAAATAAAGAATAAATCGTAAAGGACCTTTACGCCCTTTTAATTACGTAAGATAAAGCAAAGCATAGATTAGGTCGTAAGGGTTCTGATTACGAAAAATGAGATTACGACCTCCTAAAATATAAAAACATGACTTTACGCTCCCTATTGAAAATTATTTTTACGATACATCCCAAAAAGTAAAAAAAAGTCGAGTTAGAGCTGTTGAAAAAAGCCCCTTACGACCTGCGTAAAAGGCTTCTTTTTAAAGATAGGATTATTTTAAATATACCAATCGATAGAGCTCGCGACGCTGATTCCAAATGTAAGTAGGTATATAACTCCGGTATATATAACTCATTTTAGGCAAAGTGTCCTTTACGACAATTGCCGGTATCGATATTATTTCAGCAGTAACCAGTGTCCATCGATAAAGATGATAAAAAAAATTTGGTCGAAATGGGGGTGGTGGTTACTAAGTCAAAAGTTCGTTTTATATGAAAGGGCATCTTAAGTGCATTCCAAAATAGGCTTTTATTTTCTTTTAAACTGCATTGTTTTTGACTTAATTAAGAAAGGCCTAAAATATTAGGTAGATACGGTAATTTTATTTATTACGTATATAATTTTATTGTAAACCTTAAGCAAGTTTATATATTATATACTTAGGTAGGTTATACGGAGAGCAATATGGAAAATTCGTGTCTCGAATACTAGAACGCGTTCAATCCAAAACTTAAATTTAAACGTGGAGTTGTTCCAAGTTCGAAATTTGAAAATTGGTGCGACTTGGCGGGAATTAAACACAGTATGGCGGAGCGTTCAAGTTTTGCATTAGCCAACGAATGCAGCACATTTTAAACGTGAAACGTAAGTGTTTTGCTAATAAAAGGTACAAATGTAAAATTATAATTTATTATTACCTATCTAATACTACCTAGGTAGTTGATATCTAAGAGGATTTAAAATTTTTGTAATTCCCATAAAGGGATATTTGTAAGATATTTTGTAATTCCCATTACGGGATAAAAAGCATCATAATATCATGTCCATCTTCAGAACGCAAAAGCATCTAAAACATTCCGGCCTCACTATGCGTAGGTTCAACGATCACTATTTAGGTAGGTTGTAGGTACTTCTAATGTTACTTCACAATAGAAAGTTTTTATTTTAAAGAATATTACTTAGCTATGTTTAATCAAAGTCAAAGTTAAAGTCAAAATCAAAGTCAAATAAGCTTTATTCAAAATAGGATAGATATAGTAGGTAGGTACACTGTACACTTTTTGAACGTCAATTTAAGAACATAAAAGTGATTTAATGGTGATAATCACTAACGAAAACTTAAAACAAAAACTACGAGGGTTCCAAACGCGCCCTGGGCTGAGAAGAGCCCACAACAAACTCAGTCGGGGTTTTTTTTTTATTATCACCGTCTCACAATCTGGTTTATTCTTATAAATACAATAAATATTATACCATTTTAATATCCAAATTAAGAGTCAACTTGTAGGACTCAGGAGAAGAATAAAATCTATCAGATTTCAGTGATCTTTACATACATAGGTACAAAATAATTAAACAATAATAACAATTAAACATCCTGTAAGTATTCTACTTAGATAAAGTTATTATAATAAACCACATAAAGACATACATCTTCGCCGTATTAACAATCTCTTTTAGTGCACTTAACAAGCACCTAATAGCATATTACACCCCTTCCCGCGCTGTCACTTAATTTAAATAACAATATTTCAAAGAGTCAAATTAAGCACAGCTGCGCCTACAAAATTTTCATGTCTCAACTTTACCTGTAATTACAAAATATATTCCAAACTTGTAACTGGATTTAAATAGTAGTGTTACTGGCTAGTGATGTGCCTTTGTGATATGTCGATATTTTTATGCTAATTATAATTTTTGATGAGGAGAACTAGATCCACCGTCATCCTAGTTTAATATTTCAACGGGTTGCGAAGCTGAAAAGGAAATGGACGGGGCACATAGTTCGAAGTACCGACAGAAGTTTGAATCCCAATGTAATAGATTGGCAACATCCTACCGGAAAGCGCAGCGTTGGCAGACTTAGTTGGGTGACAACATGAAACGAGTCTTAAGGAGCCATAGGATTCAAGCGGCGCAAGACCACCCTGATCTGTGACCACGACGAATGGAATTCCCTATACAAGGTGTTCATCAGTACGACTAGTGTAGTTGTTGACGATGACTATTTTCGAAGAAATTGTATATGTAACTTTACATGACGTGGGAGAGGCATGAGTCAATGAAGAAATACTTCGTTCGCGTGGACTTATAAAAATCCCATCAGAATTATTTAATTTTATGGGATGAAAGTATCCTGTGTCCGTTTTTAGGTAACAAGCTATCTTCGTGCTCAATTTTGGAAGGATCCATTCAGCCAGCTGCTGAATAAATCTTTACGAAGTTTGGCACCGTGAAAATGTAACAAAAGTAACTGTGTCACACAGTTACTTTTGTTTTTATAAAATCTATTGCATAAAATAGATCATAGTATTTTTAGGGTTCCGTACCCGAAGGGTAAAAAACGGAGCCCTATTAATGTCACTCGGCTGTCTGTCTGTCTGTCTGTCCGTCTGTCCGCCGGTCACAGGTCTCTAGCTCGCAGACGAAATGAGTTACAAACCTGAAATTTTGGTATTTAGTGAAAAACGTTAACCCAAAATCAAATATTGAATTAGAAATTGAATTAAATTATTTTTCAGGAGGGCTCCCATACATGAAAAAGGAGCCGGAAAAAAAAATTTTTTCTTTACCCTAGCTTGTGGGGTATCATTGTTTAGAGCTCATTAAGTAGAGTACAAATATATATTTTTTTAATTTTTATCTCAAAAAATAAGGGAATGGGAGGCCATCAAAGTTGTCAGTTTTAGACCATTTTTGTGACGGGGGCTATCTCAAAAACTAAACTAGTTGGGAATATGATATTTCAGTATATTATGTACTATATGCTCTATTTAAACAACAAATACTGAAAACAACGATTTATTAAATAGTTTATAAGCTGTGACCAAAATAAACGAACATTTTTTTGGGTTTTTCTTTTACGGTTTGTTGCGATGTCTAGCTCGGAAATTAAATATTTCTTAGACCCAAAATATTATATTGTTCATAATTATGTACGGAACCCTGAAAGAGCGAGGCCCGACTCGCACTTGGCTGATTTTTTTATAATCCTGTGATGAATGTCGAGCGAATCCTAAATGAATTTAAAGAGTGTGGGTTTACAGAACAATAGGTAAATAGTCTAGTGTTAGTTAAAAGGAAAATAATTTAGGTAGTGTTTCAGAAGGCGGCAACGAATGGGCAGGCGCGCTAAATTATTCCACCTCCGGACTGCGATATCAGCTGACTTCCTGCAATCTCTTGAGGTTTTCCTGCCGCGCGCCAAGACGGGGATTTATGTTACGCTTTTCTTAGAGGACGTCCTGTAGGTCGAGTTGAATTATAAAAGATACATTTTACGAAGCTTGTTATTATTCTTAAAAAGTCCAAGGCCGGGGTTTTTTTGTTAAGTTTTTTGTTTTTTTGTTTGGAAAATACGTTTATTTGTACTTAATCTTCATACGCTAGTAAGTCTATTTTTTATGATCTAGATCTTGAACTTAGTATAATCTCTCCATTATCTCTGCCTTGCATACTGTAAAAAAAATATTTGTTTTATAGTTATGGATAACACCTCTATTTTTAACCCCGACGCAAAAACGACGGGGTGTTATTAGTTTGACGTGTCTGTGTGTGTATATGTGTGTGTGTGTGTGTGTGTGTCTGTCTGTTCCCCTGTGGCGTTCAAACGGGTGGACCAATTTGAATGCGGTTTTTTTTTGTTTGAAAGGTGAATTAGTCGAGAGTGTTGTTAGCTATGTTTGATGAAAATCAATTCAAGATGGCCGCCGCTACAAAATGGTGGATTACATATTTTTTCACAACTCCTCAATATGGGTATCAAATGAAAGGGCTTGACTAGTACACTTGAATAGCACTATGCAAATCCAAGATGGCCGCCGCCACAAAATGGCGAACGTCGGGGGTTTTTTAATTTTTAATTTATACTTGTTGAGCCTTTAAACAAACTTCAATTATAAATAAACTGTATGTATTTAAACACAATACAAATTCGTGAAGCAAAGAACGAGCAGTAATTTTTTTAAATTTATTAGTTTTGCATAAAACCGTAAAGCGCAGGACCCATTGCGAACTGTTACAGCCCTACCTAAAGCATGTATCGCTGACATCGCTTAACACCAATCTAATTCATGTCACAAGTCAGCAATATATGCCTATAAATACCGAATTTCGAATAGAAATAATGAGTCCCAATCAATAATTCTATATCGTCATTCTGCATCCCTCAGGACTCCGACTCGACCTTTCACAAGGGTTTCAACGCGGTGTTAAACATAGTCCAAGTAAGAATTTTGTGAAGTGTGTAGCATTAATTAATAAATATACTATAGATGAACATAAGTGGTGTTTTTCTATAAGACATCCACCTATCGTCTATAACATTATTGGTGTCAGAAGAAAGGGGATTTTTTATCCTCCCTGGTCGCCTACTCCTGACGACGACCTGTTGCCACACACTACCCGAAGAGCCAAGTTGCCGCCTGCCTGCCGAGTTAGTCACCTGCTGCCCGTAACGTTTCACTGACGATTTACGAGGTCGCCACCAAACATCGCCAGGACGCCGCAAACATCGTGTCGCCTGTCTGCTCAGTTGGAATAGAATAGAATAGAATAGAATAGAAAAGTTTTTTATTCAAATAAACTTTTACAAGTGCTTTTGAATCGTCGATTGAGTCTACCACAGGTTCGGAATGCAGTTCCAGCCGAGAAGAACCTGTAAGAAACTCGGCGGTTGCTCTTTTTAAAAATAACATTATAACAATTATTATTATTAATGTACATGATTGAAATGCCGTCTCGCGCATTGCTGGAACGAGTTAAATCCAAGCTTTTTTATCGTTTATATAATCTTCAGTTGTATAATAAGCTTTTTTTATGAGCATACTTTTAAGAAAGTTCTTAAACTTGTGTAAAGGCAAGTCTAAGACATATTTTTTATTCGGATAAACTTTTACAAGTGCTTTTGAATCGACAAATGAATCTACCACTGGTTCGGAATGGTGCTTACAATTCTACACGTTAAGAAGGGCAGACAAAAGTAGCCCCATTTCCGACGGCGGCACCCGTTCACGAGCATGACGCATGATCCAGCCATTGCTTCGCTCAACCATATTTGAGGGAACGTAACAACCCGCACCACACGACACCACCACAGAAATGTTTAAAGAGAGCGTGACATATTTAGGCTACCCATGATTAAAGCATCGAATTGAACACCAATAATCGAATACTCCTCAAGTTATAATAGCGTATAAAGCGAATAAATTAAATCCATGCTTTTTTATCATTTATATAATCTTCAATTGTATAATATGCTTTTTTCATGAGCACACTTTTAATAGAATTCTTAAACTTGTGTAAAGGCAAATCTAAGATTTGTTGTGGAATTTTGTTATAGAACATTACGCCCATTCCCACAAACGACCTTTGGACCTTTTTGAGGCGTAATCGAGGAATCACTAGTCCATCTCTATTTCTTAACCGCCTATCGTGTAATTCACACTTTTTATTGTAACTGTGAATGTTTTGCTTAACAAAAATTATGTTGTTATAAATATATTGAGAAGCTACTGTAAGAATACCTATTTCTTTAAATTTCTCTCGAAGGGAATCCCGCGGTTTTAAATTATAAATTGCGCGAATTGCCCTTTTTTGTAAAACGAAAATTTTTCCAATATCAGCTGCTTTACCCCATAGTAAGATTCCATACGACATAATACTATGGAAATATGCAAAATAAACTACTTTTGCAGTTTCTACGTCTGTTAACTGTCGAATCTTCCTAACAGCGTAAGCAGCAGAGCTAAGCTTGCCAGCAAGTGTTGCTATATGGGTGCCCCATTGAAGCTTTGCATCTAGGGTTATTCCCAAGAACACAGTTGTGTTCTCAGTTTTCAATGGCTGACCACTTATCTTTAAATTGTTGCTAGTAATCCTTGTATTGGGCAATAAAAACTCGACACACTTGGTTTTTTTAGCATTTAAAAGTAGATTATTTATAGTAAACCAGTGTGAAACTTGAGATAACGTATTATTTACATCGTCAAAATTGTCTTTAGTTCTATCGACTTTAAAAATTAAAGACGTATCATCAGCAAATAGTACAATATCGCAAGCATTTTTGACGAAATGTGGTAAGTCATTAATATAAACCAGAAACATGAATGGACCTAGAATAGAGCCTTGGGGGACACCCATTACTGAGGCTGATCCGGATGACTTAACATCATTGATGCATACCCTTTGTATACGATCACCGAGATAAGACGCAATGAGACTGAGTGCAGATTCTTTAATACCATAGTGGCCTAATTTTCGTAAAAGAGTCTCGTGCTCAACGCAATCAAATGCTTTTGACAAATCACAGAAGATACCAATGGCATTCTGTGACTTTTCCCAAGCATCGAAAATGTGCCGTAACAGCCTTGCGGCCGCATCGGTTGTTGAACGACCCTTAGTAAAACCATACTGCTCAGAGTGAAGTAATTTATTTAAATTAAAGTGCAGGAGCAGTTGGTTGAGCATTATTTTTTCAAATATCTTGCTGAGAGTTGGTAGAATTGAAATCGGCCTATAGTTATTTGGATCAGTTTTACTTCCCGACTTAAACAGAGGTATCAATTTACTACATTTCATGAGGTCGGGAAATGATCCCGAATCTATGGACTTGTTAAAAATTACAGCAAGATATGGCGCAATAACATCAATAATATTGTGAATTATTTTTACTGATATTCCCCATAAATCTCCTGTTTTTTTGTGTTGCAAAGATTTAAATGTTTTGATAATATCATATGGGGTTACGTATTTAAATCGAAATAATACATTGCACTCAGAAACATTGCCCCTCAGGATATTATAGGCTTCTGTTGGCGAGGAATTCAGGGAATTAGTCGTGGTAACTGGAATATTTTGGAAGAAGTTCTCAAAAGTATTTGCTATCTCTATATCAGAGTCAATAATATGATTATTAATTTTTAACTCCAGTTTATTAGTATGTACTTTATGTTTCCCCATTTCCAAATTAAGAAATTGTGAGAATGCAATGAGCTTAGCTTCCCCATCTCAAATCAGTATTTTATTAAAGTATATAATTTCACAACTAGAAGGTAAAGCGGAAACCGCTTGCTCTTTAAAAATATTCGATAACTGGCTCGAGTTGAAACAGTTCCTAAGAACCACATTTGGTGAAACTAAACACCGAGATCACTTGCTATTAGATTTATTAAGCTGTAAGCAAAAACATAACGAAACAGTATCCGAATTCAGTCTCCGTATAGAAACATATCTGACGCGACTACAGACAGACATATCACTCTCTACTAGAGACTCTTCAGAGATCAAAGGACGGATTGCCAGTACTGAAGACCTAGCGCTGCATACCTTTTTAATAGGGTTACTTAGTCATATTTCTAATATATTAAGAAGTCGTAATCCTACTACGCTATCTGAAGCTATCAACCTAGCTATTCAGGAAGAAAAATTTCAAAACTATGTTCAATCTTCAAAACCTATAGAGCCGAGGTTTAAATGTAAATTATGTGGAAAAAATAACCACCTAGAAAAAAACTGTTTCTTTGCTCACAAACGTCCCGTTCATTCTACGAATTTAAGTAATCAAGCTCAGCCCTCTAAATCCTTAAATCCAGTGAATAATAATACGTCTGTCATATGTAGGTATTGCTGGAATCGGGGTCACGGAATTAGTCAATGTCGAAAACGTCAATACAATAACTCGCGAAAAGATTTTTCCACCACGCAAATACATAACTCTGACTCACATAATAATAATTTAAACTAGCTAGCATTCCGGTGTTACGTCGTACGGAATGGTCGAATCAAACCGACGTATTAAAAAATCAAGTTTCTAAATCCGTGTCATGCGTCAACAACCAGGGTAACCAGCCCCAAATTCATGACCGTGTACAAAATCCCACTGAATCCGTGTCACAGGTCACCCAACAGGGTAACCAGCCCCAAATGCATGGCCGTGAACACATTACTAAATCAAAATCCACTGTATCTTTTCCAGCCAACCAACAGGGTAACCAGCCCCAAATGCATGGCTGCCATAAAAATAAAAATAACACTACTACACCTACTAAATCTAACAATATTACTAATTCTAATAATTCTACTAAATCTACTAACTCTACTAAATCTCCTTTATCCCATCCTCCTGTGCGTAGTATAAATAACCTAAATCCTAGACATGATCTGACATATAGCGATTTTCTTAAATCTCGATCCAAACCAACAGCCTTTACCACTGAAATCCACGAATTTAACCAAAATCTTTTAAAAACCTCATGTCCAACAATCACTTACCCTGATTACATAAAAACATTGAAACAAAAGTTGATCAATACACGTAACATAGCCAGAGAAAATATCCTGCGTCACAAGGAACATTCAAAGGCGTATTACGATAAAAATGTCAGAACTACATCTTACAATGTCGGAGATATGGTATACTTAAAACAACACCATAGATTACGTAAGGCTCTTTCTAGCATTTGGAAAGGCCCTTACAAAGTCGTTGAAGTCCATAATAATAATAATGTCACGCTCTTAGTAAATCGCAGACATATAAGGTATCATTTTGATCAAATCAAGCCAGCTCATAATAGTTAATTCTTATCGTTTAATAATAACATTCAAAATCTCAGTAAAATCTTAGACACTGTTTCAGCCATTGCCAATATCGATTAAAAAATAATTTTTCACTTATCAATTTACTTTAAAGAATTCTTTTATTTTTATTCGACTCTATTCTATTTCTTTCATAATCCAGATAGCTCTATATTAATTAACCCAGCCGTAAAATTCATGGCAATAACACAAAATAAGCTAATAATATATTCCGTGTTGCAAGACTTAAGTGAGTGTAAAGTGATAAATAAATAACTTGTCCAAAATAATACATATACAATCTAGTGTCGGAAATCCGATATGTGAAGTGATCATATTACCCAAACATGTAAAATGTATCCATGAATCATGTACTTAATTATAAAATACTTATTAGCAAATTTTATAATCGAATAATATGTATTCAAGAAATTTTATACCTAGTTACCCAAATATTGTAAAAGCCTATCATAAGTTACTTTTATTATGTCTCAAGAACTTGAAACCAAAAACTATGTTCTATTATCCTAGTTTTAATATAATCAATACTATTTCGGAATGATTACTACTATATTATCTATGTCTGTATTTTCTTTTTATATAATTTGAGGAAGTGTTTTTATTGTAATAAACATAGAAATATGAATCCTTAGTCCTTAATTCATGTTATTGCATAAAATTTATAAATACTGTATAACTAAGTCTAAAACTGAAACTGAAAACACTGACTCTAATACTAGTTCTCCAAGAAGAAATCTTGAATTAATGTAGAATAATAATTGTAATCTGTATGCAATAATACTTCGGATAAAATTTACCATTTCTTTGTAATTCAAATCTCAATGTTCTATTTACTATTTCATTGTAATGTTTTACTATATCCTGTGTATTTAAATAAGTTATTTTGCTAGTAAGTTATATTAAGCTAAACTAATTTTATAATGTACAATCCGAAGTTATTTTTCCATGTCTTATTTTCCAATTCTGTTTCAATTTCTTTGTAATACTTGGACTATACTCACATCCTGGTTTATCCTGGGATGTTCCGTTTTAAAGGGGGAGGTGTTACAGCCCTACCTAAAGCATGTATCGCTGACATCGCTTAACACCAATCTAATTCATGTCACAAGTCAGCAACATATGCCTATAAATACCGAATTTCGAATAGAAATAATGAGTCCCAATCAATAATTCTATATCGTCATTCTGCATCCCTCAGGACTCCGACTCGACCTTTCACAAGGGTTTCAACGCGGTGTTAAACATAGTCCAAGTAAGAATTTTGTTAAGTGTGTAGCATTAATTAATAAATATACTATAGATGAACATAAGTGGTGTTTTTCTATAAGACATCCACCTATCGTCTATAACAGAACGAAGCGAAAAGAGGTTGTTTTGCTTCGCTTATGTCGCTAGACAATGAGAACTTCGCGTCGCTCTGTCGTTCGCAGTGTGAAACGTAGTATGAAAAGACGCGGTAGCGGCGTGAGCGAAGCGAAAAAAACGTCGTGTCACTCACAGTGGGGCCTGCGCTTTAAACTCCTGATTTGCGTTGCCGAAACATCGCGAATTTCGGTCTTACAACTACTATCATAAAAATTAAAATACGTGTGTACCTACCTATACATAGATTTGTCGATGTATAGGTAATTAGGTATACATCGATTTTAATATAACTATCGATATATTTCCCGTCACTACTCTCGTGCAAAGAGACAGTAAGAAATTATGTATTCCCCTTCAGCGTAGTTTGAGCAACTTTATTGAATTTGTTCGGAGGTGTTCGCAATGCAAGTACTTTTGTACGACGCGTGATACGAATTAAGAATGTCACTTGACTCATTACGACTTACTTTATTTATGGGCGTAGATATGCCGCCATCTTGGATGTAGTGAAGGTAAAGTAAACACAAATTATACAAAATTATGTTTAAAAGGTGATAGAAACACAATGACACCCAACCTTAAATGAATATTTGAAAAATACAAAACAAGGCATTTTATTAATCTTCAGTTGAAAACTCTTAAAATTAGTAAAATTGTATACCTACCTACTCTTAGTTTTAATTCCGTGGAATTCTGACTTTTCTTAATAGTCCAGTAACTTTAGTAATCCGACCTTGCGTTAAATCGGGTAGTTCTGATTTTTTGCATACTTATTTATGATGTTGGCCCAATGATTAATCCAAGTTTGTGACCTCGAGCGACGAACGCAACTTTGTCAAAAATCGAAAAACCGCGAAAATTTCGGATTTTTTTCAGATTTTGGCGATTATAACCCAAAAGGACTAGTTCTTGACACTACCTTTTCAGAGTGTTTTTAAAGTAGAATAAAATTGCTACAATTTAAGACCAGAACCAGCTCTGTAGGTATATTACATACTGAGATGCTCGCGACTGTACTCGCGTGTATTCTTAATCTCATACAAACTTCCATCTCCCATTGTACCAAATTGGGAGTAGTTTTCCAAAATTCCTTCAACACGTAAGTCTTAATTTTTAACCGAAAATCTAAATACAAATTTTCATGGCTATTACTTGATAAATGACGAAAACGTGACGGGGTCTCATTTAAACTTTCATCCCCTACTTAACTCACTTGCGGATAGAATTTTCAAAAATCCTGAAATTCATATTTTTTATTTTTTATCGAAAGCCCAAATACCAATTTTCATGGATGTAACTTGATAAATGACAGACTTTCATACAAACTTTCGTCCCCTATTTAACCCCTTTAGGGGTAGAATTTCCAAATATCCTTTCTTAATGTGCGCCTAAATTATAAAAGGAAGCTACTGTGAAAATTTCAAGTTCCTAGCTTTCAGCTGTTTAGGTTGTGCGTTGATGATCAGTCAGTCAGGACAAGCTTCTTGAAGCTAGAAACTTGAAATTTTCACAGTAGCTTCCTTTTATGATTCAGGCGCACATTAAGAAAGGATATTTGGAAATTCTATCCCTAAAGGGGTTAAATAGGGGACGAAAGTTTGTATGAAAGTCTGTCATTTATGAAGTTACATCCATGAAAATTGGTATTTGGGCTTTCGATAAAAAATAAAAAATATGAATTTCAGGATTTTTGAAAATTCTATCCGCAAGTGGGTTAAGTAGGGGATGAAAGTTTAAATGAGACCCCGTCACGTTTTGGTCATTTATCAAGTTATAGCCATGAAAATTGGTATTTAGATTTTCGGTTAAAAATTAAGAATTACGTGTTGAAGGAATTTTGGAAAACTACTCCCAATTTGGTACAATGGGAGATGGAAGTTTGTATGAGATTAAGAGTTCACGCGAGTAAAGTCGCGAGCATCTCAGTAAGTAATGTACCTACAGAGCTGGTTCTGTTTTTAAATTGTAGCAATTTTATTCTACTTTAAAAACACCCTGAAAAGGTAGTGTCAAGAACTAGTCCTTTTGGGTTATAATTGCCAAAATCTGAAAACAATCTGAAATTTTCGCGGTTTTTTCGATTTTTAACAAAGTTGCGTTCGTCGCTTGAGGTCACAAACTTGGATTATTCATTAGGCAAACATCATAAACAAGTCTGCAAAAAATCAGAACTACCCGATTTAACGCAAGGTACCCCATACTAGCAAATCCTAAAGTTACTGGACTATAATGTTATACCAAAGATAAAACAGATCCCACAAAAAGGATAATAAATTCAAAACTTACATGAATAAAAATCACAAATGCCTAATGTAGATATGACAAATGCCTGACAGATATTTCAGGTACTTTAGTTTGGGGTAAAATCGAACTTCAGGTGGTAACCCTGTTTTTCATACAAACACACAAACAACTCATTCTGTTTTTAAATGACAACTGTCAGAATTCCACGGAATTATAGCTACACTACGATAAACTTGGCCTCCCTGATCGTTTGCGGGGCGCGGGGCGGGTGATGCGCTCGGCAATACATGATACGACGTAATGACTCGTATCTTGAGATTTAACTTGTCTTAAAAATCGTCCTCGTCGTCGTCGTTATCAACCAATCGACGTCCACTGCTGGACATAGGTCTCTTGAAGGGACTGCCACACGTCACGGTCTTGTGCCGCTTGTATCCAGCGGCTTCCTGCGACTCGTTTGATTGCGTCGGTCTTAAAAATGCACCTATGATATTTTTAAATAGAATAGGTATATTTATTCAGGGAGGCCAAGATTATCGTGATTTAGCTATAAAAATCAGACTTATATAAATAAAGATTACTTACGGAATACAACCTGTATTACGTAAGTAATCATAATAATTTATTCAAGCAAACCGTCATCGTCGTCAACCATGAACCAATAGACGTTTACTGTTTGATATAGACGTTCACTTGCACGGCTTTGTATTTGGCTTGCATGATGCAACTCGTTTGATGTCATCTTTCAAAACTGCGTTATCCCGTGCGAGGTCGCCATTTCAGCATCTTCAGACCTTAACGCCTATTAGATACTTCTTCGAACTATGTGCCCCGCTTATTGCCACTTTTGCTCGCAATACGTTATGTTAAATTTTCATTTTCATTGATGATTAAATTTTAGTTTTCATTTTCAATTGTATAGAGTAGATGCATTCATAAAACTGTGTAATTTATTCGACCAAATCCGTCCCACTAACCTAGCTAGATAAGAAAACCCTTTTGTTACTCCCGAATCTTAAACAATGTTATGTAAGCGTATATAATAAATGCTGGGAGAAAATTCAGCGACAAAGCAAATTGCTTTCCGTCCTGTATCGCTGGATTTATGGCCTCCCCCCGAGGAAACAGAGATATAAGGAAAACTATAGAAATTAGCGAATTAATATAGCGCAATTATCTTGTCTTTGTTACACTTTGTCGCTTCCCCCGTGGTGCGTAATTGTGGGGGGCAATATGCGGCACATTACCAAACTTTGTAGCAATCTTTGCGAACACCTATGTAACTACTTCTTTTGTATACAAATTGCAGGGACTATAGATATACTTTGTCCCTCTGATACTTTTATCATTTGCGTCATAATTTCTTGAGATATTAGAGTTAAATATGTTGTGATTTCTACACTTTAATGAGAGGCAATTTTATATTATGAAACATTGCAGCCATCTTTGAAAAGATCTACTTCTGTGTATCTATACTTATTGCAGGGAAACGCATCGTTACATCGGTAGACATCCACTGCTAGGCATAGGTTTGTTGTAGAGATCTCCACACATCGCGGTCTTATGCCACTTGTAACCAGTGCCACGCTATAACATCTCGTGGGTGGATTGCCAACACTGCGCTTACCTAGCTTATCTTTGTTATTTTTACATCATTCGATTTCAACGAAAGTTTACACAATCGTTTACGAATTAAACTTTGCAAAATAAACATAGTCAAATTCTTGAAAAATTGTATTTTAAATATTAAGTATTATTACTTAAAATCAGTTTTAATTCAATTTCGATTAAATTAAAATTTTCCTAACATAAATAACACTCGTTCGGTTCGTTAACGCAATTAATGACCGTTCGAAAGAAACCGTTAACGATAACAGAGACTTATCGTGCGGTTCGCAGGGACAGACTCGGTCGCACAATTTAATTTATCTGAATTCTAGACGAATTTCCTCATTGTATTTTCTTCTTCAGTCTTTTATTTATTTCTAACTAGGACGTCAACTCAATGCAATTTCTGACAGGCTTTTTGATTTTAGAGGGAACGAATGCACTAACTTGAGTAGCGCAAGTTGCAAATAATTAATTCATTGTAGTTAGTTATTACATTGACGATTGTGTGCATAGTTCTTGACGTCTACTGCCCGATAATGGCGGTAATGTTCTATTTCTCACACATATAATCTGATTTTTAATTCCGCGGAATTCTGACGTTTCTTAATGTTACCGGAAATAAAACAGTTCCCACAAAAAAGATAATAAATTCAAAACTTACATAAATAAAAATCGATTGCCGCATGTAGATATGACAAAGGTCTGGCAGATACGTCAGGTACTTTGGTTTGAGGTAAAATTGAACTTCAGGTGGTAGCCCTATTTTTCATAGAACTCATTCTATTTATAAAATGACAGCTATCAGAATTCCACTGAATTAAAAATCAGACTATAGTCCGTCAAATTTAGATAAAATAAGTATGTAAGTAATTTTTAAGTTTTTGTTCAGTGTTAGTTTTCTATTATGTTGTTTGCTCTAAGTAAGTATATGATCGTAGTGTAAATAAAGTACTTCTTCGTGTCTTTTTAGAGATCTATGATGCCGCACACGGACCTGAAACACAATAAACAAAAATTAATTAAATATAAAACAGAGTCCGCCCCTGTCGGTCCGCGCACGAAAATATAAATTGAGATTCATATATTTAGTATGGGTCTAAAAGTGCTTTGAAAAGTAGTTGGAAGGGTCTAATTCCTTTAGTTTTACTGCCTTTTTGGGGGGTTTTTAGTTCAGTTGCGGCCCGCTGTTTTATAAGGGTCGATGTTTGGATAGGCCGACCTTTTTTAGCCGTTCGGGACGGAATAGTTTTAGTTTTGGATGTAAAATTTTGGCGAATTACATTCGAAAGTTCTTTCGGTGCCTTTGTTTTTCGGATTCGGGCTTTGGCGTTTTATGATATCATATACCTACCCACCTACGTTAACTCTGCATACTCTGTTCCATAATATTTCTATCTAGTTATTCTTTTGCACTGACATAATATTATGTACTTTAGTTAGTTAGTTTTAGTTTTAATATACGTAGTATTATAGTTTGTTCTTTTTATTGTTCAAGTCTATTGTTAGCTGATACTCGCGACTTTTTTGGCGAAGATTTAGGTTTTTAATTCTTTTTTTTATAGGAGTAGCGGGCAACCGAGCGAGTCACCTGATGTTAAGTGATTACCGCCGCCCATGAACATTAGTAGCACCTGAGGAACCACTAATGCGTTGCCGGCTTTTGAGGACGGGGACTGGCTTTTCAGCTCGCTGCCGGAACACATCGGATGCTTTGCGGCAGATTACGGCAGAAGTGTGGTCGCTAACCAGGTGGATTCAGGGTAGAATCCTACCACAAAGAAGAGACAAGAAAGGTTGAGTCGTTATAAGGTAACAGATAGACAGACAGGCACAATTTCCTGTTTATAATATTATTCGTATGAATTTCAAATAATAGCCATGTTGTTCTTCAATATATTTATACTCTACACATTTTAACCTTAGGCGTTAGGATTTTCCATAAATCTTGTCCAAACGAATCCTGAATCACTAACGCTATGGAACAAAGTTTATTTATTTATAAAACATGATACATAATGTAATTAAAACTAATAAACACAATAAATAATTTAAAGATAATAATATATGTATTATAAAAACTAGTCGAAAAGTCCACCCCTGGTGGACGCTAACGCTATTATGTTAAAGGTTGTTTAGAAAATATTTCTCTTAGTGCAACTAAAGGCAAGTTCCTGCAAACTATCTTCAAAGGTTTACGCAGTCTGGCAGTAGGTAAGTTTAAATTAAAGCATAAAATTAAATTAGGTAGTCCATGACACTTCCTACTTATTAAATGATAAAAATCCCGTTTCATTTCTAAAATACTAACGAGAATATAACCCCAAGAATGCAAAATTAATTCCCTTTCCCCAAAAATGAAGTTGAAAAATTGATTAAAGCTCGCGCCGACCGCACGCCGTGCTGCGAGAGTTAGTTCTACGCGGAAACGTCAAAGTTTCGCGAGGGGCGGACGTAGGGGTAGGTTAGGGGTACGGGTAAGGGGGTAAGGGGTAAAAAGGGGGCAAAAATGAGCGCGCTGAAGACGGATCGGGGAAGTTTAAAATTAGACTCGCCTCGCCCGCCTGTTCTTTTACACTAAATAGACAATGTTTCGTGAAGGGTGTTGGAGTAAAATTGCTTGGGGGTAGTTTAATTTCTTTAGGTATTACATTATGTGCGTTAACTGCTTCGGGTTAACCTACTTCTCGGTATTAAACTTGTATACAATTAATAATTCTCGTCCGGCTGTGTCTTATCAATGGTGAATAGGTACCAGTGTGCTGAAATTTTACATTAAAATAATATATTAATATGATTTAATATCAAAATTAGATAGATATATTAGGATATAGGATATATTGTCCTAGCTAGGTATCAAATCCTAAATCTCCCAAATCATCGACAAGGTCTTCATAAAATTTCGTAGATAGGATAGAACAAAGTTTGTTTTACATACTTAGTATTCTTAAAATTAGGTATCTTAGAGCTAATAACAGTTTTCACAAATGGAACGAATAATTTGAAGAGTTCCCTCGATTTCTCCAGCATTCTATCATCAGATCCTGAGCTGATGACCATGAGACCACCTGACCCTTTCAAACAAAAGAAGTATATTCCAAATCGGTTCAGGCATCTTTGAGTACCTAATCGGGGAACATAAGGTACCTACATAAAAAATCGGTTGTGTGTGAAGTCGGTTTACGGACGATAATTTTACGTGATAACGTCATAAGAAAACATTGCCTCTCTATCGCTTGTTCCATGCTCTCGCTTGCACGCTCGGCTAGGCGGAACGTGACAATGAGTCATGAATGAGACTTTTTGTGCGTGGCGTTTATCGATTCATATGACGTTATCACGTCAAAAAAAAGATTCCAACGATTGAGAATATCCTCCTTTTATAAAGTCGATTAAAAATAAAATGTAAATACATAAGTCAGTGTGAATAGTGTCTGAGAGTCCCGGGAGCGCAAGTTCTCGAAACAAAGGAAGGTAATTGAAAATTCTATCAAAACTTGAACGAGTCTCGAAGCTTCTTTGACAATACTTGGCGAACTCGTTCGGCGCCAGATGGCGAATTACGCTGTACCTACTTACATTGTGTTCATATATTTTTGTTTAATGGGAAAAGTAGCTGTAGTAGTAATCTACCTTTGGCTCAACTTTGGCTGTGTAAGTTTGTATTCTAATTTAAACTATCTCCTATCGCAGAAGCAACCAATAAGATAACTTGGAATTTTTCAGTACTGCCGTTACGGCATATCATATTTAACTAAAGAGTTACTTCTACGTTCGTGTCACGTTATAATTAGTTGGGCATTTCTCAAAAAAATTGTCGTCGTCGTCGTCGTTGTCAACTGATTGACGTCCACTGCTGGACATAGGTCTCTTGACTTGAAGGGACTTCCACTTGTCACGGTCTTGTGCCGCTTGTATCGAGCGGCTCGCAGCGGGGTGTAAGGGAGCTCATCTCCATCTAGAGCTCCAATTGTCAACCTCACCTGCACGCGGTGCCCCCTGCTGATTTACCAACGAGGCCCTGACGACCGACCGATGGCGGTATAACCATCCAAAACTAGCTAGACTGAGTAAATGACAGAATGAATGTGCGAACAGTCTAGCCCTGCGATGACCAACACGCCTGCCCAGCGTGGTCATTATTTGGGCAAATCCTTGAAATGGACAAAAAATTGTACCTTTTTACAAAAATTCGTATCCTAGTTTCAAGATTCAAAAGAAAGCGTAACTTTTTGTATCTAAGTACATGTGCGTAACAAACGTGCGTAACGGTACAATTTTTTGAGAGGAGCCCAGTCAACACACGTTAACTTCAAAAGTTACACTAGGGATTTGGAAAATAGTGAATTCAATTGTTATTCTTTAATTTATATGGAATAGCATCGGCTTTCACGGTAAGCCCCTTGGCGGAAGGTTTAAATTGAAATGGATTACTTGGTATTTTTACTATACCAATTTTGAATGCAGGTAAATAAATGTTTCTATTTCGTTTGGATAATGGAATAAGTATTATGCATAGAAAAAAAAAGGTAAAAAACTAACGATGTGTACTATATACCATTAGTTTTTTTTTATAAAGAACCCACTTTTCCCCTTTCCCAACTAATCGCAAAGGTTGTGGTAGGTGTAGGTACGACAACAGTGCAACAAGTGAAATTTGAACCAGCGACCTTTCGATTTTCAGTCCACACATTTACTGTTGCGCTATTAAGGCGTCTGAAAGATGCATCATAACTCTACCATAATTTAATAAGGAGTCACGATTAAGCGTTAACCTGTTATTGATTAACAACTGTAATTTTTCAAATTTTTAATAACCTCCGACCTATGGGAAAACCTGACGTCCCACCTTGATCACTGACGTGTCTATCAAGTACTCGTCGAGATAAATCTACCTATAAAAAAACCGCATTGAAATCTGTTCACACGTTTAAGAGCTACGGTGCGAAAGCAGTTAACAAAGGAGCTGATAACTTTAAAATGGCTTAACCGATTTTGATAAAACATGTTTAAGAACCATTCCTAAAAACCTGCTTTTATATTAGAACACCGCATTCAAATCGGTTCACCCGGTGCTACAGACAGACACACATAGCGGTCAAACTTATAACACTCCTTCGTTTGCATCGGGGATTAAAAAAAGGAACCTCTATCAAAGATTCAAACGCCCGGCGACAGCGTTCAAGTTTTAATAGAAATTTAGATTGGGCACGTTTCAGTCGCTGCGAAACGGATTGCTGCCTTTGAGAATTGTATACCCGATAGGTAACTAGGTAGGTACTAGGTATACTAGTAGGTATATAGGACTAGTTTACGGCAGAATTGAAAAGTTTCCAATTTTTTTTAATTAATTATAAAAATTTAAGTAAAATAAAACAAAAATCTGAAAGAATCATTAAATTATCTCAAAAACTGAAAAGTTATGGAACTTTAAAGTAAAAAAAAAAACTTTTTTTCGAAAATAATCTATACGACCATTTAGCAAACACCCTCAGCTGTCGATTAAAAAAAAATCACGCAAATCTATCCAGAAATCTCGGAGCAATTGGTAAAACAAGAAAATTTACATGGAAAAAATACCTCTAAATAGACGCGATGACGTCATACTCGAGTAAGAAGTGGCAATCATTTTGCGAACTTAAATAATTAATTGCTCCGTCATTTATTGATGAATTTCAAAAAACATTTCACTGAGTTATTAGTTTTGATCTATATTTTAATTCCATTGTATTAACCCTTTACCGCATAGGAATCCAAATATGGATTCCAAATTTTTAAATTAGATTTTTAGTTTAGAGAAAAATTATTTTTTAATAACCAAATATAAAATCTTATTAAGCAAGGCTTCCTGTAACGATTCGCATTTTTTGCTGCATATGGTAAGAGTCAACTGTCTATCTATTTGATGTTATGTGGAGACTGTTTGACGCGTGTGGTGTGATTAAACTTTGTATAAATTTCATCACTTGAAAAAATATTTAAAATGGTAAGTGAAAAATCTGATATTTTTTATATTTGCTCTCTGAATATCTAAGAACGTGGGTTTGTTGCGTTTGTTGTGATTTTTCTTGTTTTTCTTCATTTTTGAGCCTATTTTTTTATTTGCCATATTTGGCTTCGTATGCATTCCCGTCAAAGTACTTTCGATCAAATATGGCTTCGTATGCATTCACGCTTGCTTTCTTTTATTTGCAGAAATGGATCCTGCTTGCTTTTATGGTGCTATTGGGCTTTTTTTTACTATGTAGGGTTTGAATATTCCATTTGACTATGGCTAGAAAACGTGGTCGTCCTGCTAGTATTCTCGGAACACCGTCTGCAAGTCAAGCCGATACACTATCAAGCCAATTCAATACTCCACCAGAAGTTACTGTCAAAAAACGTGGCCGTCCACGTAGCATTATGGGAACACCAACCTCAAGCTGAATTGACACTCCATCCAGCTTACCTGATTCACCAATACCTTGTAAAAAAGCAAGAAAAGTGCCAACTAGGCATCAAGATCTGCCTTTAGATACTGTTCGTTGTGATAACTTGGCTCATTTTCCTAAGGCAAAAAATCGTCAAATATTGTACCAGGATTGTACGAAATTCTGTTCATTCAGAAAGTGTGAAAAATGTCAAGTTTATTTATGCTACAATGACAAAAGTAACTGCTTCACAGATTTTTATAATGCATAATTTTGTTTTTCACTAAATGCATACGAAGCCAAATATGGATCTTATATGATTTTACTAGAATGCATATGAAGCCATATATGGCTTTGTATAGCAATTTCTAAAATAAATAACTTTTTTTTATTTTGCTGATTAAGACTGCTTAGTAAGGCCAAATAAAAGATGTTTTCACTATTAAATTTTTTTTATTTCATCTCCTTCATAATTCATGCAATAGAGGTTTAAATATGATATTTTCAACATCAGGAAACTTCCTCATTGCAGATGGCCATTTTAACCTCTATAAGAATGGCTGGATTGTGAAAAGAGGCAGAGGTATAGAGATAGAGATTGTCCGAAAACTTATGACGTGAATGCTGTAAACCGAAGACAACTAGTGACGATCGGGTCAAATGCCCCATGAGAAGATAAGAGACGTAAAAAGAAGAAAAAAAAAAGAGAAGTAGATGATCTAAGTAATTCTATGTAGTTTTGTGCTAGAAGATAAGAGGAAGTTATGGTAGTACGTGTGAATGGGATGCGAGTAGCAAGGAGTGGAAAGATGTTTTCCCCCTCCAAAAAAATCTGGATGGCCGGTTTGCAAATTAATGCTATATTTTATTTTATGTAACATATTTTGCTTGAATTTACTCATTTTCTGATAGTTAAATGTATCAAGACTCAAGAGTGAACCATTAGTGAACGAATGAAAATAAAATTATAATATCTTCCTTTCGAACATGTTGTAGAGCCTTAAAAAGAGCCAAAAGTTGTCCTGCATGAAATAAATATTATTAATTTGTTATGTTACTTACATAAAGTTTTTGTGTCAATCTTGAATCACTGATTTCAATTTGGTCTCTAATTGAATTTCGCAAACTTCTATTACGCGTTGACAAGACGACTTGGAATATTTAATTCACTTTGAATGACTTTTCTTCAGATACAAACTCAATTTTGGATTAAAATTATAATATTTCGTTATGGTGATCCATTTTGTAGGTATATTATAAGTATAGTAAATATTATAATTTAAAGTCTTTAATACTAAAGTTAAGCTCGAAGATGTTGGTCCAAAGGTGCTAGAATGGTACCGAAAAATGTATTGCTGTATGACTCGATGGATAGACGATCTCAAGACAATCTCAGACTAGGATCTACTGGATACAAGCGGCACAATATCATGTTTCAGTGGCAATCAAAACAAAAACAAAAAACCTCTGACAACGAATCGACACTAAAGCTACATATTATATACTCGTAACTTTAGTGTCGGTTGTGTTGTAGGTATGTGGGATGATTTTCGAATATGGGATGATTATAACTCAAAAGGTTATAATCATCCCATATTCGAATTTAAGTAATTGTTATTTAAATTGGCTGCAACTTGTCGTTTCTTTGTAGATTATCTGTTTTGGAAAATATAGCCTTTGTAGGTATATTATATGTAGCAGTTTAATATGCAGCCGGTTAAAGCCGGGAAAAATAGATTGAAGATCACGAAAATGGCGATTATGAATAGGTATGTAAATGTTTTGTTTATCGAATAAGTACGTAACTCTAACTACGTACATTTAAATAATACCTGCCTTCTCTCAAGGCAAAGATACAAAATCACAAATCACCGTCTAAACGTTAAACACCCCCAAATAATAATCCACACGACATAGCAGTAAAACTCCGACTTTGCATCCGTACCTCCGCATAACTTTTCACCCCACGAAGACGGAAAATTTACATAAATTTACAAATTTCCCAGCGAAATAAGGCACGGCATAGTTCGCGGGTCGTCCCCCCCCCCTCCCTAGTTGGGGTGGGGGGCCGTTTTTCATGTTTAATTTTAACTTTGTATTAATATTTCTAGTCTTTTGGGGGAGAGTTTTATGCTGGCAACCTTTGGTTTTCGTATAGCTACGACGCTGGGGAAACGTTTTAGTTTTGTATAATTAGTTTCCGAGTTGACGCGCGCTTGTAAAAATTAATGAGCGCTCTACGTTTCGGGCCGGTTCGTTTTTGCTGTTGGGAATGTTCCATTTTTGAATTCGTAAATTTTGCTATAGTTTTTCTCTTTTGCAACGGCTCTGGATTCTCGCCGTTTCGAATTTTAAAACAGTTGTTTTTTATTTTTTAACTAGCTCTAGCTTTGCGGCTCTGTGTTCTAGCTCTATTGAGCCTTAAAAAATTTTTATAGATCAAGGCAGGCAAGAAGGTCATTGTCCTTTTATCTAAATTGAACTAAATAATTGAATAGCGTTCTACTTTTGACTCATAATATGTTTCTGTTTTATTATTGTGTATTATTTATGCGTGGAATCTGCCACCAAATACTCAGGTTTCAGAATATAAAAGTGCGTTCAGCTATTTATATCCACAGGTTCAGCTACAAAATTAATCATTTCTCTATAAAAACTTACTATACTATATAGCCATTTCAATTAAAAACTTCCAATAATACTAATCAACATGTGGGAACCTATGGCAAGAACAAACCTTTGTATATATCTAAGCCCTAACAGATAAAAAAATTAATTAGTATGCAAATGCCGTTTCTTACGGTTGCGGTGCGATACGTAATATTAAAACAAATACCTCAATATCAGGCTCCGAGGCTAAGCCGAGCCGTAAAACAAGGAGCGGAATATTAAAACGGTGGAACGCCATTAAAATGCGTAATTGCTGGATTAGACCGCTCAAGATTCCTACTGAAACTAGCACAGATTAAACACGTTTCATGTTGCAGAGTTGGAAACATTCGTTCAATCTTCTTTCTTCTTCTTTTTCCCCGACTACGGTAAAGCCAAAAGTAAAGGTTATTATTTAGCAGTCTATGTATGTATGTATGTACATATGTATGTATGTGTGCGTAGCGCCTAAAATACTGGGCTGATTTTGATGAATGAGGTGTCAATTGATTTGTTGTTATGGTCCGGGTGACGTAGGCTACATTTTATATGCAAAAAAATCGAGAAGTACGTTCGCGCGGCTGAAGTGGAATATTAAGTTAGTTTCAGATAGACATAACAGATGGCGCCACTAGCTGCTTGTCCCGCGCTTGTTTGCATTAGTATGCAGTTGAATACACATTTTTCTGCACACTAAATTATTTTATCCTATTATTATTATGGGTTTTAATTTACGAACTTTAGCTCTTGTTTCAAATTAAAATTCAGATATTTTTTTTAAGTTTTGACAATTTTAATTTACCAGAACTTTTTTCGGAATTCAGCCATCTGTACGATTGAAAGAAAAATCTTTAAATGTTAGGAGCAACAATCAGAATGTGTAATATCTGGAACCGCCAAATATTCCTTCAGCCACCCCCGTTTCAAACCTCAAAATGCACAGATTAAAAAGCTACCAAACTTGTGGTTTTTTGTTCTGTAATATAAGTATTTTTAAATGAAAATAAAGATGAGTAAAAAGTAACGTAACATCATGAATTAAACTTAGGGTGGAAGGCAAAATAATAAAAACAAATGAAGTAAAATTCCAAAGTTAAATGAAAATAAAAATTACTTATTTATACTCTTTGGTTGGTCCAAGATGGCGTGTTGCTAATTTGAACCCCACCGCGCCGCTACGTGCTTCCCATACATCACTAGCAAGTCTCAAGATTACGCGATTTATAGAGATAGGCTTTTTCATTCGGATACATAAGTACCTACATATCTACCACTCGGTCTGCGAATTATTTACTTAATTCAGTTAAAATATGTAATGTTGATTAATGTTTCGCAGTGAGTAGAAGTGTGCTGTAGGTAAAAGCAGTTAGTTAATGATAAACATTAAACCGACTTTACTTAACTCTGCAAAAGCATAGTGTACTACCTAACTCGAGAAAAAGTAACTTTTTGTATACAATATAAAAAGTTTAAAATCTCGGTAATTAACCATGTAAGTATTATACTTAATACCCAAATTTATGTTTGGTAAAATAGGTAGTTACGTTCCTGTTTCTTAAGCGATTTGTATGAGATTATAAGATCTATAAGATGCTAGATGAATCAGCATAAGTAGGTAAGTAGCACTAAGTTTTCTTATTATTGTTGAATAATAAGAAAACTTAGTGCTACTTACCTACTTATGTTGATTGCAAACCATGCAACGTGCAAACCATTCTACACAACGTTTCGTACTTAAGCTTTTTCGTGTTTAGAAACACGCGTTGTACGTTTTATGCATTAGAACAGCTCCTACATGCTTTTCTGTATTTAAATGGATTATTCTATAATTCGCTTGGCCTAATTTAAATTTGGAACGCTGGATTTTCTTTTAACCGGATGCCAGAACATTAGTTAGGAAATGGATGAAATAAAACCTGTTCAATTTTTTTTATAATATTTATTTCTTTTTTTACCATTTATTATAATAATCATAAAAATTGTTTGTTATTTTTTTGTTGTAAAGTCAAACAAATATTGTTGAAGTTTCTTATTACAAACAGAGGAAGAGCTAGATTTGCGATGTTCCAGGTTTTCCACTCATTGCAATCGCAATCTTCGCTTACAATTTCTCAAACACGGAATTTGGAAAATCTTTCAATTAATTTTTCTCTTCTTCGAAATCGACGTCATGGTTCCTTAGACCAATTCCTCTATCTCTAATAGTTAGTTAGTTTAAGTATTCGCCTCACTCGTCACTGTCAAAATAAAACTACGCCAATAGTGAATAGATACTTACTTACCTACTTTATTACCTTACTATAAAACGCAATTTTGATATTTAGATTTCTTTGTAAGCACTAAGCAAGCAAGTAATACCGCCTTTATATACACAAAGTATGTTTTACGTAATCCATATTATTATATTCTGAGGTTTTTTGTGTGCAATAAACTCTGTCTAGCTAATAATTTGCATATTTTTTTGCCTACCGAAGTGAAGGTTCATTATACCCAAAACGCAATTTTATAAACGCAATAAAAAGTTAGACAGACAGTCCTACATGATGTTGAAACAAGATAATAAAGCTTCATAATGAATAAAACCCTCGTTCGTGTATCTCTGTAATTTGAAAAAGAAAAAACGTATTAAAACATTCATAAAACGGGGCAGAGAAACTTTTTGCCTCCTCCGGGCGCCGTACACCCCCCCTGTACATCTATAAATCTATATGACGTCATTAAGAAAGCTGAACAGCACCGTCTTATCTATATCCGTCCCTTTCCGGCGCATACTTTTTTATCTCGGGGAGAAAAGAGCACCAACGTCTTAAGAAGGAAAAGAGTGATAGTACATCTCGCTCGCCGCCTTACAATGGTGAAAAGATGGTAGAAAATTAAATAATACTTTGTCGTTTATTGAAATTGCGTGGGGGTGGAAGTGGGGGGAGTGGGGGGTGGATTGTGAAAATTTTCGGGGGTGGTAAAAAGGGTATTGATTTTAGTGAGATTAGACGGTGTTTTGCTCTTATTTTGCGGTATTGTTTTCGTTGAGTTGATAGTCTGAAGAAATTGTATTGTATAGTTTGGTTTTTGCTGATTATTATGTTTGGTTGAGGTTTTAGTTTGTTGCATTAATCTTACTTATTTGACAACAGCCAAAACGGAAGGTATACCTACCTATGTGCCTACTTACTTACTTGTTTATCAACTATAGGACTTATCACTTTTATATAGGTATTATGTTAAAATGACAATATTCGTCAGCACAGGAAAGTGTAATTTAACGCCGACTTAAGCCTAACATTGTTAACACCATTGGAATAGATACAGGCCTTGTTGCTCTAGCTTTAGAATTAGATTCTTGGTACGCTACTCTACTCCTTTCTGTGCTAACTTCTATGTTGATGATGTAACTAATGAAAGTATTCGTACTATTTACGCAAGTGCTTTATTAATGTAAGTTTAGTAGATAGGATTTTTTTTTTTCAAAAACTACACAAAATAAATTGTATAAGATTTAACGAAATAACTTAAAAGGATTTCATCGATCTCTGGCGCAGTGGTGGAGCGCTGCTTTATAATGGGAAGGCCCGGGATCGATTCCCGACAATTACAATCCTTGAATTGTTACTAGTCTGGTCTAGTTGGATGCTTCGGCCTTGGCTAGTGCCTAATTAGTGCCTAGTTATCGGCAAAGTCTAAACCGATTTAACGTTCCGATGCTATGGGCTTATTAAAAATAGCTATTGCTGTTTCAGTTTAACCCGCTTCCATCTTAGGGACCGTTCAGACAGACCGGCGCGGAGAGCGTCGGAGAGCATTTTTTTTTCACACAGACCGGCCGTTCAAATTTGCTCTGCTCTCCGCGCCGGTCTATGTGAACGGACACGCGGATGCGTTCGGAGCCGAGCGTACGCTCTTGGGCCGGACGGCAGAGCAATTCGGCCTACGGTCGGCTGTGCGAGCATGAAAGAGCACGCGAACGGAGCCGGTCGGATGCTCGAGCGCGAAAGAGCACGAGCATGGAGCAGCCGACCGGCTCGACGAGCAGCCGAGCGGCTGCTCTTAGCGCTTGTTCAGACACGGCGGGAACCGCGCGATTATAGAATCGCATGGAAATCGCGCAGGTCTTATTTATATGAGTTATAAAGTAATCGTTCAGACATAACCGCGCGATTACCGCGCGATAATCGCGCGGTTCCCGCCGTGTCTGAACAAGCACTTAATGTTTCACATAGAGCGTATTGGGAGCATCCTCGAGCATCCTCTTATTATAAAAGAGATAAAATGTAAAAATAAATCTTATTTCAATGTCTTAAGATTCTATTTTAAATGCGATTAAAATTTGCTCTGCTCTCCGCGCCGGTCTATCTGAAAGGTCCCTTAGACTGCATCGTCACTTACCACCAGATGAGATCACAGTCAAAGGCTAATTTGTAGAAGAATAAAAAAGATAGGGTTGTTTAGTAACCTACCTAAACCAAAATAAAAGCATGGTTTATAATAGTTTGTATAATAAATAAGTAAGTAAGTACCTAGTTGCTTTATTTTATCCATCCATACTAATCCGTACTAATATTATAAATGCGAAAGTATGTCTGTCTGTCTGTTTATCTGTTAGCTTTTTAAGACCCCACAGTTTAACAGATTTTGATAAAATTTGGTACAGAGGTAGTTTACATCCCGGGAACGGATATAGGCAACTTATATAGCAAATAGTTCTCACAGGATTTAAAAAAACTTAAATCCACGCGGACGAAGTCGCAGACATCATCTAGTTTAAAGTAAATTAACCATTATTAGCCATAAACACGCAAAAGCTAGACGAGTAAACCTTTAGCTAAACATAATAAGGACAAAACTTATCTATGCCCCTTTTATGTACGAAGTTGCCAAAAAGTACCAAATCTTACCCAATAGAGGAGTCGACACAAAGCCTCACACCACGTGGGTGCTTTATCTATGCCGTTATCATTCTTCGGCGGAATAAAATTGGCAATACAAAAGCGGGGGCCAACTTACCCCCTGACAAAGGCCGGGCAAATAAGCCATTAAAAGCGTTGCGACGGTACTGAGCTATAAAATCTCTGCTTCTTGCCCCCTACAGCCCCCACGGGGGTGCAACCCGCCCCCTGCCTTCGGTTCGCGATAAACTGCTTTTATGCCGTTCGTACTATAATTAAAATGGCTTGACGTTTTCCAGTGTGCACTGCCACCATAAAAGACCTAAGACGGGCGTTCGAAATTCAATTTTCCAATTTTAATTGGCCCGCGCAATTAATAATACTTTGTTATGTGAACCGATGTGAATGCAATTAATAACTATTTAATTATTGTATATACATTTATTTTAAAACAAATTCGAATTTATTTAATTTCTTTGATTTGACCGAGAAGATAATATTACGTATCTACTTCAAAAATATACTGCTGCAACGCATAGAAAAAAATAATCCATTTCATTATAGAAAAGCACTTATAGAACAAAGTATGATCAAAGATTATAAAGTTTTTTAATTTTATAAAAAAAATTGGTTATCAGTAAAATAGTTGTATCTGTAAAATCTGTCAGAGGCATGCCTTCTCTGTCGCTTGTTTCGCGCTCTCGCTTGCACGTGGAACGTGACAATGAGTCATAATTTTTCGTACGTGTAACCGGCGTTCATCGATTTATAAGACGTTATCACGTCGAAAAAAAAATAAGTGGCGTGTGTAGCCACAGACTTTTAAGAAAGCATTTTCTATACAAGACTTACATTTTATTGGTTTTGATTAGGTATAAATAGACCAGTTTGGAACATTTTCATTCGTCTAATTCAAAATAATATAAATGATCAATAATAACTCCAAAATGCAAACGGAACCGGTTTTCGAATTTGGAATCCGACTAGTTTTAAAACTTGCAAGTTAACAGCCACGTGTCCCAAAATAAGGGTTGAAACTAGATTCCTTTTGATTCGATTTTATTTTAAAACTGGATTTTATTTGAACTGGATTTCCAAAATGTTGCCTTACTTGAATAACAGGATTTCGTATTGAACACGTGGTCTAATGTAGTTGCAGGGAGCCGTTGGACACAAGCGACACAAGATAGTGTTGTGTGGAAGTAAATCTATTCAAGAAATCTACGTCTAACAGTCGACGTCCATCGACGGAGTTTATTATATTTTTGACTAAATTTTAGCAATCTTTCAAAAAATATAGGTACACGTGCAGGTATAATCTAGAATTTGTCAAATTTACTCTAATAGTTTCGTAATAGGTGATGACTTCGTATGGATTAATTCTTCGACTAATTGTGTACAGGATATGTACTTAGTCCTTTACAGAGTCTAATTGAACAAGTGTAGATATTTTCCTCAAACATCTTCAAACCTTAAATATTTTTATAACTATGCAAAAGTTATAAATATGCAATATTTGTAAAAATACAATGCAGCATCGAAAGGAAAATTGGTTTGCAATCGTGGGTAAGAACTCGCATATCTAAATAGATTGTTATTGTATCAAACTATGTATTATGTTTTTTATTTTATACACAATACTCAAAGTTCACATACAATTTTTTCATTACATATGCCTAATTGACGCATTATGTGCATAACGAAGAGATACATATTATCGTCGACCATAAAATGTATATTTTTCGGGCACACATCTTCAACATAGTAAATACATACATAAATGCTGTATTTTATTGTTAAAGTGGTTCGCGTTAATTAAAGTGATGATCAAAGAAGAACGCCGAGCGAGCTATTGTACCGACTTCCTGTTACCGCTCGGGAGGAGAATGGCGTTGCTGCTATTTCGATCCGAGTAAAATTTTAAGTGCTACGCAAAGGTGCTACGTGAACGTGCTACGCGAAGGTGCCACGTGAAGGTGCTACGCGTGCGACGCACGACCACGTCGTGACGTCACAACATGGCTCCCATTGTACTTAATTTGAATAAAGTAAATTTTTAGTATCTCATAAAATAAAAATATAATAACAGTTTCAGTTAATAACATCTTCCGCCAATAATGTATTTGCTGAAAGTGGCTGTGAAGTTCTCACTCATGGTTGCAAAGTGCAAGCCTATTTAGCTTCTAATGCTGCAGTGTATTTTATACATGTGACATGCATACATGTAATGGCTCCAGTACAGTGTGAACAAGCTATATTTTAAGAAAACCGACTTTAATGTACCGAAACAAAGAATTGTCCATATATTGAAAACTTCTGAACCAATTTTGATGAAACTTGTAATTTTCCCTAAAGCTAATAAAAAAGAATGATCACAATCCAATTAGAAGTTTGAATAAAAAAGAAATCACGGAAAACGGTACAAAAGTCTCGGACAAGTCGATGTATGTACATATATATTACAAAAAAAAAATACATATACGCACCGAATTGAGAATCTTCTCTTTTTTGGAAGTCGGTTAAAAAGAAAAAAAAGAAAATTGTGTCAACTAATCTTAGATACCAGGGCATTACAATATTATATTTCGATTTCCTAAAATACCTATAAGTAAGTAGGTACTGAAACTTAGAAGTTGTAGGTGAACAAAATACCACTTACGCCCCTATCCAACCGCCCTCTGAAAGCGAGCGCCATCTTGAAGGAAAACACAAAGATGCTGAATGGAGAAATTTTCTTGTGTAATTTTCACGCTCACCCCCTCTCTTCCGTGCCTTTGGGTAATTTGCGAGAACCAACGTGAGTTGAACTGTACGATGTGTGCATTTGTTAATGTATTGTTAGATGGAAATGTGTCAACTTATACTAGTATTAAAAGTGAGTTAAAATTACTTTGTTTTATACAATAGGTACCTGGATAGGTTGTTTAATAGCTACGAGTATTCTTACGATGCTTTACAAAACCGTCGTAGGTACATATCTACTGATTGTACTATTTACTATTTACTATTTCGGATGACTAGAGACGGTCTAATACGCAGATGTTCCCCTTACCCACTTTAGTTAACGAATTTTTTTTATGAAGACTTTACGCAAAAAGATACACTCATAGACCTAGAGAACATTGGAAAGGCGACAAGACATAAAAAAATGATTCAGAAAATGACAAGACAAATAATAAAATGATACAGAAGTATTCTAGTCGCTCTTCATCACATTAGTATTTAATATAGATTCCGCGCTGAAGTTAGGTATGTATGTATAGACGCTCAAAAATATTTTTTTTAGCTCCTCTGCCCACATGGGCTATTTATAATGTGAGTAAACTGACGGAAAAATATGTATCACTACAACAAAATACATAAACAATTAACGCACACTTCAATATAATATATGTATAGTCACATAGAATAGAATAGAATAGAAAAGTTTTTTATTCAAATAAACTTTTACAAGTGCTTTTGAATCGTCAACTGAATCTACCACAGGTTTGGAATGCAGTTCCAGCCGAGAAGAACCTGTAAGAAACTCGGCGGTTGCTCTTTTTTACCCGACTGGGTATATGTGTTTCACCTGTGTGTATGTATGTCCATTCTTATGTCCGCTTGTAACTAATCAACGGCTCAACGGATTTTGATAAATGATACGTCATTAGATTTGTCTCAATGACGCGAGTGTTATAGGGTACCTAAATTAAAAAAAAATCAAAATGGCGGACTTTATGCGCTTTAATGTGCGAGCTGAAAAAAATTTTTTTCTTCAAGACCCTCGAGTGGGGTATCAAAATAAAGGGATTCAAAAGGCAAATACGAAAATATATAAATTTATATATTTGGAAACAATTTGGAGTGATAAATCGTAGAAAATGACCGTTTCCTATGTCAGTTCGTAACTATTTAACGGCTCATCCTATTTTGATAAATTATACGTCATTAGATTTGTCTTGACGGCGCAAATGTTACTGGGTACATAAAATTCATAAAAAATCAAAATGGCGAATGTTATGCACTTTAATGTGCGGGCCAAAAAAAATTTTTTTCTTCAAGACCCTCGAGTGGGGTATCAAAATAAAGGGCTTTAAAAGGCGAGTACGAAAATGTACACAATCTATATGTTTTAAATCAATTTGGAGTGACAAATCATGAAAAACAAAATAAATAACAACTACACTGTAAGTGGTACGGTGGTAGTTTATTAATTTTTAGTTCGTTTTTTAGCATGGCAGTCGGGTTTTTTAATTTTTAAATTATAGCTTGTTTTAAAAATAACATTATAACAATTATTATTATTAATGTACATGATTGAAATGCCGTCTCGCGCATTGCTGGAACGAGTTAAATCTAAGCTTTTTTATCGTTTATATAATCTTATAATTTATGGTCATCATGAATGCGCGCCAAAATTATTTGCAGGGTTTGCAGTAGACTTTAGTCATTGAAAGACTGATTTGTTTTACTTGAAATGTTCTCACTAGTTTAGACCAGTAGGTAAAGTAGGTATGTAGCAGATAACTTAATATTACTTTAAACTTAAATTGCATATTTTAGTACAGTTAACGAGAAAATTTAGTTATTAAAATTTAATATTTATAATTCACTTTATATGGAATACAAAATAGCTCCGTATATACGTAGCAGCGTAGAGCCGCGAGCGCCGCGCGAGTCCTACAAGAAAATTAGTTATTAAAATTTCACTGACGCTCCGAAATTTATCTCAGATGCGGTGTAGTGTGCCCGAGACGTCTTGAGCGTTTGTTATGTAATTTATTACAGTTTCTGTTTTGCCTTTTCTTGCTCGGCATTTGCGTTCTATTGTATTTTCTAAAACCTTACCATATTGGGCCCTTATCACAAAGGAAATGGAAACGTTTCCATATTTTCTAGGTTCTGAATATTAACAAGATGAAAGTAGCAAAAATTTAAAAAATTACATTAATATAAACATTTAGTAGCTGGGTGTATAGGGTAATTAGAGGGTACTCCATATCAGTGGTCGATTTATTCATTTCATAAGTAATGAATACATGCCTAAACTTAATTTGTTATCGTTTCATGTTAAGCTTGTATTACTTTATTCAAAGACTTATAAAAACATATTATAATTAAAAATGCGATAGAAAGACTCATGTGAACTTAAACCTGTTTTTCCAGAAATGTCCACCGCACTTCGGACGTCTTTTGAGCGGAACGAGTTTGACCGTGACAATGACAATGGGATTGAAGACGCCACCGGACAGCGGTCAGCGTGGGAAAGGGGTGGTCAGAACAAGGGACACGTTTTATCCCTTCTTATTGTTAATGAACCGTTAATTCTGTTATAATCTTAAGATTAATTATTAAATAATTAAACAAATTGAAGTTTCGCAAATACTAGAAATAATATCTACTGCGCAAGTCTTGAGCAAGCTTTTGCTCATCCAACGATATTTAGGATATCCAAAAGGTTTTCTATTGAATGTATCACGTAGGTATGCTTTCTCACAGCACATTCATCTTGCAGTCTCTCTGGATGTTAACTATCAAGAAATATATTTTCAAAAGCTTCTAAGTAAAATTTGTTTTATTTTTATCATTTTGTATTTTTCATCGGATATAAATCAATTGATTTGTTAGTTAGAGATCGATCCAAGCTTGAAAAAAGAGAAACATTGTTTTAAAAGTACTCGTATAGTTGTACATTTGCTTATTGCTTCGGTTTTAGCATGATTATGGTATACGGGAAATAAATCTTTCATTGTCACATTAAATACTAGATTTTTCATGCGACGTATATTTTAGGTTCATGGTCAGATAATATTTTCAAAGTTTTAGAATTGTTTATGTGTCGACAGTATCTTTCTAAATGTAAATTTTGTTTTAACGGGTTGAGAAGGTAAGTTTTTGACAACAATACATACTTAGATAAAATAAGTATTACAATTTTATAATAGCTGTGGTTTTTGTCAAGTATCTTTTTCGGTGGTTGTAGTATTGAGCGAAGACGCCGTTAAAGTTTTCCGTGCTACTTTCGCGGCTCTGCAGAAAGTTGGGCTGGGCTCATTACGACAAACTGCGCGAGACGCGCACTGAGGTGAAATACCGTTACACGTCTCAATGGAGCGTTTACCACACTAATATTATAAAGGCGAAAGTTTGTGTGTGAGTGTGTATGTATGTGTGTATGGCTTAATGTTTATTACTCTTTAATGTCGCAGCTACTGAACTGATTTGGCTGAAATTATGAATGGAGATAGATTATGCCCTGACTTAACACATCTACGACATTTTATCCTGGAAAATTCCACAGTTCCCACGAGATTTTGAATAAACCGAAATCTATAGCTACAGCTATAAGTATCTTTATTATTATAGCAAACTTAAGTAGTAACTTAACAAAAGTAGGTATAAAGGTTGGAAACGATAGCGGGAACGGGAATCGGAAATCCACGATTCCCTCGAGATTTGCGAAAAACCGATATTCACGCGGTCGAAGCTGCGGGCAGAAGCTAGTATTCATTCGGTAGGTATATTTTCATATATATATCATAATATATAACTGTACTTAATATTTTTATTAATTTAGAAACATTAAAAAAAATCGATTAAACAATTTTTGGTGTAGGTACCTACATCGAAAATTGTTTAGTCGATTTTTTTTACTGGCTAACCATTGTAGTCTTAATAATATAATCGTTCAGTACAGCAATTTGGAACGTGCAGTAAGGTTTACGGGGTAAAAGCGTTTTCGTAGCGTTTTCTTGGCGCGGTGTCGACCCACTTTACAATCTCCCGCCTTCAAACCCCGGGGCGTTTATATAATATCTAGCAGATAAGTTCCCGAGTTATGTACGTATATGTATTGACAGCGCTAATATTTATTACAGGCCTTTGTTATCTCCGATATAGATACCTACTCCAAGTATCGACTTACAATCATGTTGGCTATTTATATAACTAATTTTGAATAGCAATTAATCACAAGGAAAATTTCTTTTATGTGCTTCAATATCTAACTACTATATGAAAGATTAATATCTAATATTATGGTAAGTATGTGATGAAAATAGCTAAGTTTAATTAATTTATTATTCTCCGAATTTGAATCGGATAGGTTTAGATATTTTGATGGAAGTCTCAATAAATAGTTAAGGTACGCTTGCATATGGGTATATCCCGCTATGGGTTTGTCCAGCTGTGGACGTCTATTGGTTGACGAAGATGACGACGGCACAAAATACAGCTATATACAAGGGTCTTACTGAAAGTTTTTAGAATTGGCGAGTAACAAAAGTCGCCGAAGAAAAATTCATTTAAATTTAAACGAATAAAGAACTCCTTGGGAAGCTGTAGATGGACATTGAATACTTATTATGCCATTTTTTTTTTGCAGTAATTTAAACAAACTGGCCAAGTGTGAGTCGTCCGACTCACACTTGGCCGGTTTGTGGTCTGACTCACACCGGCCGCGCATGAAGGTTTCCATTAGGTACCATATCATACCATACCATTAATTATAAAAACGGAAAAAAATCAATCGGAGCCCCTTTAAATATTAATTTTATTCTGTTTTATTTGTTGATATAGCAGCAACAGAAATACATCATCTGTGAAAATTTCAATTGTCTAACTGTCACGGTTCATGAGATACAGCCTGGCGACAGACGGACAGACAGACGGACGGACGGACAGCGGAGTCTTAGTAATAGGGTCCCGTTTTACCCTTTTGGTACGGAACCCTAAAAAGTGGCGAAATAAATTTGAGTCTTAAACAACCAATAAACAACAACAATGTAATGATAGAAAAGCATGGATGTGAAAATAAATGATAAAATATCATGGATTTAATTTGTTCCAGCAATGCACGAGACAGCATTTCAATCATGTACATATATCGTTGTATTGTTATTTTAAAAAAAAAGAGCAACCGCCGAGTTTCTTACTGGTTCTTCTCGGTTGGAACGGCATTCCGAACCAGTGGTAGATTAAATTGACGATTCAAAAGTACTTGTAAAAGTTTATTTGAATAAAAAACTTTTCTATTCTATTCTATTCTATAGACTTGATTCATACTTGTGCCGCTTTTTGCCCTCCATTTTTACTTCGTTCCCGCGAGGACACTCCGAGCATCGCTGAACTCCGCTCTCCATAGCTGGGTGACCCCGATACTTCTTATTGATCTGAGATGGTACATTAGATACTTAGGCATTCCTAGGAACTTCTTGAAGAAACTAGAAGAAAAAATGAACGTGGCAAGAGGAAGGCGTGGTTGCCCCCGAACGCCCCATTTCCCGCATTAATACACGAGCCCCGTGATAAATTGCACGCCGACCCGGCCTACGTTTTCTTTGACGAACTTCCACTATACAGGCTGTTTCTGAACTTTACAATTATTAATTCTTATAGGCTGATTTTTAATTCCGTGGAATTCTGACGTTTCTTAATGTTACCACAGATAAAACAGTTCCCACAAAAAAGATAATAAATTCAAAACTTACATAAAATCAATTGCCTCATGTAGATATGACAAGTGCCTGACAGATATTTCAGGTAAGTACTTTAATTTGAGGTTAAATCGAACTTCCGGTGGCAGCCCTGTTTTCATACAAATAAGTCATTCTATTTTAAATGACAACTGCCTGAAATCCATCGAATTAAAAATCAGACTATAGATTCTAACTATCCATACTTCCATACTAATATTATAAATGCGAATGAAACTCTGTTTGTCTGTCTGCATGTTACGCTTTCACGCCTACACCACTACATCGATTATGACGAAATTTTGTATAAAGGTAGACTAGACCTTGAAAAAGGACATAAGCTATTTTTTATCTCGGAATATCATAGAGTTCCCAAGGGACTTTTGAAAAACTTAAACCCACGCGGATGAAGTCGAAGACATCAACTAGTACCTACTTAATAACTCATTCATACAAAATATAATAGAATAAAAAACACTTAAACACACCAAAAACACGAAGAAAAGGATTATAAGTAAGGTAGCATGCAAAGGCGGCCTTATTGCTGAAGTAATTTCTTTCAGGTGACACTTGAGAGGGAAAAGTATCCCGGCAGCATATTGCAAAAAACGCTAACATATATGCAAGTTCTATGCAATAAATATAAATGTGTTTAATTTTTGGAGCGGCTGTACCGATTTTGACGGAGCTTTAACATTCAGATAGAGGACTATACAAAGAGGGATCTAACTTGTTTTTAATCCACCCTTATTAATATGATAAGTCGTAAACTCAAGACATAAGTAAAAAGGTCGTCAAAAAGAAAGCAATCTAAATTATTTATTTTCACTTTTACATTGCAGTAAAAATAATAATCATAGCTCCGGAAACTCGCTTCCAACAGACATACAAACTTTAATTACGATCTAACTAAATATACATGCAGTTCTGTCTGCAATCATAAGTTTATCTCGAAGTTTCGCCGCCGCCGCCTCAACGCGGGTCTTACGTTATTCAAAGAAAATATGCACGAACAAAGTAGAACTAATGCTATGAAAATTTACCTCACTTTAATGTGCCGATGTCTTTTCATTTGTTTTACGAAGATTTAGAATTCAATACGAGCAAAGTGAGTGCAAAATTTATATATTAAATTTTTTGCTACAAGTAAGTGGCAAACGCTGCAGGTGATAGCGTGAATTTCTTTATAATTATTTTACAAAATAGATGTTTTAATTAATTATTATGGAAACTATGGATTTTCTATGAACAACAAATGCTAAAAGTAGGTATATGAAAATTTATGTTTTATTTAAAAAATTCTACCTATATCTACTAAAACAAGTAGGAACATGAAAAAATAGTTGGAATTCGCTGGCTGGGGAGAGGTGTGCCTACACTATGCGCTTGCGTCATCCTATGCATCACACCTATCTGATGATACCTTAAAATGTCTACTACTGTGTCTACCTGTGTTAACTACTGTCTGTCTATTATCGTGTATAGCTTCAACTAGGTTCAATTACTCTTTGTTTGGTCTCACCTTTATTGTCACGAAAACCAACTCGTTTTTAGCCTTCAAAATTAAATGCCGAATTAGAACATCCTGTATATGAAGAACGTAACGCGCGTAATTAACGACGGCGAAGGAGGCCTGCTAAGCAAAAAACCCCCACGCTCATAGTGTCACGTCGGCGACACGCACACCGCTCACACGCTGGCGGGCTTGAGCGATCGACGGGGTGAAGAAACACGGGAGACTTCAGAAGGTGGTTATCGAGAAAAGCATTTACAGAATCAAAGCTTTCTTATTTTTTATTATATACCGAATATTTGGATGAATCTGGAAGGGATATTATACTTCACTTCGTACTGTTTTTGGATTTCATACAATTTTTACAACCCCTTTTCACTCCTTTAGGGATGGAATTTCAAAGAAAATTGTAGCTCTATGATAATCAGGGAATATTTTTTTCAAATTTCAAGTTTCTAGGTCGCACTGTTTAGGCTGTGCGTTATCAGTCAAGTATTACATATCAGATCAGATCATATTATCATACAGATTCATCAGACATCAGATCATACAGATTTAGTTAAACAAAGATTTAGTTATGTAGTTAAAATTTGGAAAATCTCTACCCAATTTTCTTCACAATAAGTCTCGAGTACTTTATTAAACTCTCTAAAGTTTAGGATATTAGATAAAAGCCATAATAATACATTATCTTCATATTATCTCCTCTATCAAAACTCTTATAAGTGCGAATAATTGGAGCCAAAAGGGGGGGGGGGGGGGGGTAGGAAGGGAGGTTCGTTAGGGCCTTAATGCCGGCAGGCATTAATCATCCTTTCATAAAGAGTGGGGGTCCGTAGATAAATAAGTGTAGTATGTGTTTTCTTAGGGTACCCTTCTTGAGATGTTGCGGGATTTGGGTGGATAAGACTTATTTTTTATAATTTTAGTTCTTATAATCGTTTAGTCAAGAAGATCCTTGCAAAACATGGAATTGCGAGGAAGAAAGTGACAAACTTCGGCCACACTGGCTACCGTCTTCTCTACTATCTTATCAACACAGGACCACGCCATTTGACAAGCTAGATATATGTAAGTACTTAGAACAAAAACTAGATTGGTAGGTAGGTTGGTAAGTATATCGTGGGGTGCCAGCCAAGTAACCTCCCAGTGTGCCTGGGTGCTGCTGGTCCTCTTGGATACTTCCGAGGGAAACAGCAGTATTCGGGCCGGTGCGCCCCGGTAAAATTGTTAGCCATGGCCAATGACCTGTCAGAGGGAGGTTTCTCCCCATGTCCCTCTGGTTAGCAGAGGGCACTGCGGATGAAACTGGGGGTGAGACACCCCGGAGCGGGGTTAAAAAATTACGGGAGGGACAGCCCAGAGGCGAGCGGGAGCCCCGGTCGGGGCGGCTGCCGGACGCCTGGGATGCATACATTGAGTTCTCCAGGCGTCCAGCACAGACAGCATGCGGGTCATCCCATAGTGGTTTTTAGTGGGTATACCCCCATTTCCTCATGTAGGGGGAGTCCTACATTACCTTCGTTATGTCGCATTCTGCCACAGAACGGGGGTAGCTATAAAAGCTTTTCCACCTCGTCAAAAAAAAAGAAAGGTTGGTATATCGTAACCGAAGACATCCACTGTTAAACATAGGTCTCTTGCAGGAATTTCCACTCGCACGGTCTTGCGCAGCTTGTATCCACCAGCTGCCTGCGACTATGTCGTCGGTCCACCTAGTGGGTGGTCTGTCAACAAACTGTGCGCCAAAATTCTAGTCTTTCTTCTTCTTCTTCTTTTTCTCGGTCGTTTGCTTCATTGCTGAAGGTCATGTCCACTTTGGTCCTGGGTTTGGGACACGGTTTTAATCAGGTTTCTTCAGTCCGTCCTTGGCTTTCCTCAGGGTGTGGTCACTTGGAGGCCAGTGAGGTTGGTAACTTGTCCGACCACCGTGTGGGGGAGCGGCCACGTGGTCGTTTCCCCCCCACTTGGCCAAGCACCATCAACTTGTCCAGGCTGTCGGGATGTCTTCGCGCTATGTGACCAAAGTAGTGAAGTCTATAGTCTTTATGTCACTATAATACTCAAATCACCCTCTTTATTAACCCCCGACACAAAAACGACGGGGTGTTACAAGTTTGACGTGTCTGTGTATATGTCTCGTAGTTACATATTGTAGGTCCATCAGGGTTTAATAGCATATACATACTTAGTTTAATACCTTCGTATAGAGTATAGAAATGAAATACTTGTAGGAAAGAACATGTACTCTTTCGATAGAAAATGTACAAGTCGCATCCGCAAGTTTCAAGCCGCATTTCTTGAGCGTGCGGAGCTCTGCCACATAATTATTCATCTTAAATTGCACGTCCTTGTGTGTGTGTGTACACACACAGCGGTCGATGTGTGCGACTCAAATTACGCCCGCTTTGTAAGAAATTTCCTCGTACGGAAAATTTATAAATTTATTAAGATTTCGCTCGCTGAGTTATGGAATTTAATTACCGCGGGTTTGATGTGTATGTACATAGTGTCCTGCGGTATATAGGCACTTGTAACTAGTTTTGGGGTACCTATATACAAGAGTCTTTATGTATTCGTGATGTTCGTTTGGTCGTGGTTTGATGTTGATATTAAAAAGATAAATAGTTTAGAGATAATAGTTTTTATTTATGAAGAAAAGTTAATTTTTCTTTTCATGGATACCTACTAGTATAATCCGTCCAACTATTTATTTTACTTTTGACTTAAGCCCGCCTATGAAATTCCATAATTATTGACAAGCAATCAACAAATGTTATTAAAAGTTGTTGATAAATAAAATCGACTGTTATAAAAAACCACGTCATTATAGGACATCACTAAATCGAGCTGTCAAAAGTAAAATATGTTGGTTGGACGGAGTTTAATAACAAGATTGTATGGTTTTTTTATGGAAACTAACCAACTATCAGTTACTACAATTCCTTAAACTCTTATAGGTACTTAATATTAGAAAATCTGATCAGGCGCAAGACCCGAATACATTACGTGCTCTGTAATAGTGAGAATTTGTCACAGAATAACCCATATCGATTATGAGAACCGACACTTGATGGCCCGATTAGCGAGTCCTCTACAGTAGTACAAAGGAGAAGAAGGAAAACTAGTTGTTTGAGAGTTAATTGCAGAGAGTGTCTTTATTTCAAATTTTCGCCCATATATAAACATTGGTCACGCCCACGGCGCAACTATCGCCTTATAAGATCATCTTCCCGCATACAAAATTATTGCCTTATAAATGGCCATTACATAGGTCCGAGCGCACGCACACATAAATACTCGCACAAATACTAAAGTGACGGTAGGTACACAAATGTCTTTGTACAAATGCAATGACGAGCGTTAACAACCCAGTAACTTTTTTTTGGCCTAGATAACCCTTATGAAGCAATCTACTGGACGGGCATTGCAGTACAAAATTATTATAATACAAGCGGAAACCCGCGACTTCGTTCGCGTGGATGTATATTGGTTTTTAAAAATCCCGTGAGGATCATTTTGTTTTTCCTAAGCTCCTTTGAGCTCATACCTTACTAAAAACTGTTAAAAGTTCACTGGCGGATGTTTAGGTAGATAGAGAAATGTAAACATCCGACAGTGAAAGTCCCATCAAAATTGGTCTAGCCTTTCAGAGATTAGCCAGTAATCTTTAATTAAAGTATTTCCTTTCTAACAAAAAAAGAATGATTGAAATCGGACCACCCGTTAACGAATTACAGCTAAGTACACATTTTGACTTTCATCCCCTCTCCCAAGGGAACCATGCTGAATTTCGGGATAAAAAGTATCCTATATGTTACTCCGTAGTACGAACTTAAATCATGCCGAGTTTCATTTCAATCCATTCAGGAGTTTTTACGTGATGCGCGGACAAACATACAGACAAACATCGCACATTGCAGCTGCGTAAGGATTTTTTAAAGTTGTCTGAAATTCAAAATTTAGAGTTATCAATTAAGTTTAGTTAGATTGTAACAAAAAGGGATGACTAAGCGGCAACTTCGAAATAAAGGAAATAAGGCTGCGAAATAAATACTTAATTATTTTTTATTCTCAAACCATTTTACTATATTCGTATAGGTATAAGTCATTGCAGTCTACTAAGACAAACGGGATGTCTTATTTAAATATTATGTTAATACAATGTTTGCTCGCCCCCCCACAAACTTACCCCCTCAGCGGCGGGCCGGGCGGGAGCATTTTAATTAAATCTCCACCGAAAAGGCGTCTTGGAATTTTCTTTGTTTTGCAGGTAAATTCTGTGTATTCCAGGGGTAGATACGGCCCCCTTTGAAATGTTGTACGTTGTTCTGTAAAGAGATATCCCGCTTTAATGTGTGTCTAAGGCAATGTTCAGACTGAGATATATTCTTGTAGATAGAATACTATGTACAATATAAATTCCCGTAGACATACATACGTACATAATTATGTACTTAACTATATCTAAATATACAGGGTTAATCGTAATTTACCAACAACCTCCTACACGTAACTTCTATGCATGATACTGAACAACATTTGTTCAACGACTTTTCACGTAACTCAATAAATTCACCAAAAAAAAATTTCTAAGTTTTTCTTGAAGAGTCTGTAATTTTTTTAACTCTATGGTCATTTTATGTAATGCCTCTTCCACACCTGCGACTACTAATAACCGCCGTCCGAAGTTATCGCTCCGCTGTCGTATTTACAAATGCTTTGTGATGTGTATTACTAACATCGGTCTAAGCTAACGTCTGCAGGTCAATAATTTCTTCCTAGATTAACGTTTATCGCGAAAAACAAAAAAACTTCTCGCGGCGACAGACGTGAGTGTCGGACCGGCATTAAGTAGGTAGGTACCTACCTACATACACGCACAAAGTAAGCACGATTGTTTACTTGGCAATTTCCCGCGCTTTTTACAGAAGGGCAAAATTATTACCTATCAATCCTTTATTAGTTTATTTACCTACCTACCATCTTCACACCTACCCTGGGTACCTACCTACAAAACTCTCAACATTCAACACGAACCTACATAATGCTTCAGATACCTATCAATCTAACTTGATCTAACTAACACTTAAAACACCACCTAACTTGCGAAGGTACCTAACATCGAACCTACCTACCTAACGCATTACCTAACTACCACCTATTTACCACCTAACCTACCTACAAATACCTATCTGTAGGTACAAGACTTGAATATTTTAAACATCTCTCTATGCGTCGTATTCCTCATTGTTGAGGGTCGTGAACCATTTCCATAAATCGAAACAATTTCTTACGGATCATGCGGCGAATTTCCAGTTTCCACTTTCAAATTGGTAGGTACCTACCTACTTTCCCATACGGCTCAAGGAAGAGTATAAGGTAGAACATACCTACCTAAATGATGTCGATTTACTAGCGATGTTATTATTAACAGATCAGATGTTAGTGATAAAAATTAGGACAGTTTAATTTGCTATCCGAGGCATGGAAGAACGCATGAAAGAAAAACAACTGCCTCGGTGGTCTAGTGGTTAGCATATTCGACTGCAGATCACGAGGACCCGGGTTCGATTCCTGGGTCGGGCAAATTATTGTAAGGTATTTTGTATTGGGTTTTTCTGTCAAGATATTCTCAGTGCCAGTTGCGGATTGGTAGTTAGTGGTGCTTCACCCCCGTGCCTCACGTAAAGCAGTCGGTCCCAGTTATTATCAATATCATGTAACAATAGTCGTTAAAGCCCGCCAACCCGCATAGGAGCAGCGTGGCGGATCTAAGCTCTAAATCCCTCTCTCCTATGAGAGAAGAGGCCTGTGCCCAGCAGTGGGACGTAAAAAGGCTGAGTGGTGGTGGTGGCATGGAAGAACCAAAAGTAGGTAGGTCTTAAAACGGACCTCCAAACTTCCAAATTCGGTTACCCCTCCGATTCAGTCCGAATCAACGTGACTTGACCAGCGCAAATAACTAATATGCAAAATGCGGAGTTCAAACTAGGCTACACATCTACCTATTATCCACGTCATAACTAACTTGTAAGTACCTTAAGTACCTACTCTGTGTCGCATTCGAATAATGATGGACCGCGTGATGGACCACCTGATTATGTATTTACTTACTATCCTTGAGACTTCAAACGGCGCGCCGCGCCGCGCGGCCTCGCGCAGCCGCTAATGAAAACTATTGAAATGATATTGAAACATTGAAATGGTTGATTACATTTCTACCTAGGTAGGTACGTCTACATACTTGGAATTTACCATTTCTTTGATTTCTGCCGCATAATAATAATAATTTATTGCAATACACAGGTACGCAATGAGAGGCTAGTAATTACCTAAGTAAGGTAGTTAGTTACCTACAGTCAATTAAAATTAAATTCACTAGTAATCTGTGTTAAATAAATAATTTATCAATTTATTTTATAAAATGTAAAAAAGTTAGGTAGGTAGGTACCTACTACCTACCTATTAGAGTTCAATTAAGCTGGGAATTGGTCACTGTATTGGAGCGGACTGATTATTACTTACCTACCTACTTTCTAGGTTTATGAGTTATGCCTAGCCAACAAAAAACGCGTGTAGTAAAACTAATTAAGTACTTATCTAGGTAAGCACTTACCTAGGTACATACTTCCTAAAAGTGACAATTTCTTTGACCCGATGAAGATGAAAAGGGTAGGTATGGGAAATACATTGTGGATGACGCGGACGCTCCAAGCAAAGTACCTACTGCGACATCTTTGGACTGCATCGCTGGATTATCTTCAAAAATTGTAATGTTTTCCTCTTCACACACTGTGTGCCTAGGTGGCCGACCACAATCCCTAGCTGATCTACTAGGCTGGAATTGCCCTTGATCTCTTAATCGCTGAGGCAGCTGGCAGCTGGCATGTGGCTTGACCTACGCGACGTAGGTACGTTAGGGAATCGCCTTGCCAACTTAGGTACTGCAAGCTTCTGAAACATTATCACCACATATCACGAGCACTCGAACCATTTCCATGCATTCAATGTTAGAATAATGATAAGCCATCGTTTAAGCACTAGGCAGTAGGCACAGAACATAACCTACGTTAAGTTGCGAACACAGTAGGTAGGTACATATGGCGAATATCAACGGCGCGTGCGACCGAGCGAAAACTACTGAAGTACTGAAGCGCGCCGCGGCCGTGTGGTTTTCGGTTCCCCGCACACCGCGCCCCGCATGCCGCTACGCACGGCAGGGTCAAGGGCGACCCGACGCGACGGTTCCCTGACTCCCTTTGACAAGTGCCGCGTAGAGTTTTTAAAATTTTAGATCAGAAAAATAAATATTTTTATTTTTGTATGAAAAAATAATTTTTTTTCTTTTAAGAATTTTAAAAAGTCGTGGAACAAAAGTTATTTACTTTGATGCATAGAAGTTGCCGTTAGATGGTTGTTGGCATTTTACAATTAACCCTGTATAAAAGGAAAACGTGACTGACTGATTCACTGACTGACTGACTGACTGCTCTATTAACGCACAGCTCAAACTACTGGACGGATCAGGCTGAAAGGCACGCTATTATGACGTAGGTAAAGGATTTTTGAAAATTCAACCCGTAAATTAAGGAGGGGATATTTATATGAATCCACGTGGGTGAGGTCGCTGGCATTGGTTAGTTTACTACAAAAGCAAAAGTGTGTTTATGTGTCTACCTTTATTATGTAACCTTTTCACTGCACAACCGCTGAACCCATGTTGACATTTACCACAGAAATAGCTTGCATCTCGGAGATGAACATGCTAAAATTATCCAGGGAAAAAAGAGTTTCCGCGGTACCAAATACATTTCCGTTAGCACGTGGCATGGGCGCAGCGCAGTCTAGTATTAACGGGCACGGTCTAAACTCAATCGATCCTCAAGATAACAATAAGTGTAAAGGAGTCCATAAAAGTCGGTACATATTGTGTAATTTGTACCGACTTTTATAGACTCCTTTGGTATAATCCGCGCGCTTTCAGAATGGGATGCGGTATGCGTGTTTTTGGAACTGAGGCATGCGCTGTTCTCTGACCGAATTTCGGTAACGGTGGCTAACTGAGGAGACTAGCCGACTACGCAGGAAAAATACAGTATATTATATAAACACAAGAGTACTCTCTATTCCCTCATTCTCATATTCCGATGGGACGTCATTCGTCAATGTGACGACCGGAGAGATCAGGCGCTGGACCGACGACTTTACGTGCTCTCGGAGGCACGCGGGTATCTAACACAGCCAACTTTCCAACTCCGGGCTGTCACTGAGAATTTATTGACAGATAAACTCAGTAATTTTTTTAGCCCAACCCGTGAGTTGAACCCTGGACCTTAAGATCCGTAGCTGAACAAGTTACTAGACCAATAGGTAAGGCAGTCAAACAGCAGTAAAGTTTATATTATGTCACCCGCCATTGATCAGCATCAAAACTGCAATTTTGCTATCCGCTCGCAGTCCGTCTGTATAGACTCTTAAATGATCCGATACGTCTGCATAAAAAATTAAAAATTCAATGTTTAAAAAATAACACAGAAATTACATCGTTTCCCCGATTAAAAAATACGCGCGCAACAAGTAGCGACCGGATAAAAAATGGGAACGTAGCTCGTAGCGAAAAAACGACGTTTTCCGTGTAAAAATAAAAACAATCAGCTGATCTCTCTGGTCTGCGGTCGCCCCGGACGAGCGTTAAATTAACCGCTGGTTAACGGTAATCACTGCCTCAGGGATACTGAAAAAAATATACAGAGACACGGTTATGTATGGAGATGGACATTTTACTTTAATTCAAAAAATCGTGTTGCCTCACTAACTAACATAATATTCTAATCCATAGAGCTAATGACTAACTGTATTGACAAATAGGTATAGGTTGACCAGAATCTCATGAAAAATAGGGAAATTAAATTATGTAGTAAGCAACACTAGGTTAACTCGCCTGCCCTAGTGATAAACAAAGTAATTACATTCAGTCACCATTCACACCTAATCACACCTTACCTGGGATCGTTTCACGAAACGAAAAATCAAGCAACTGCAATTTAAATACAAAAACAAAGTAATAAACATTCAATTACTTTGGTTTTGTGTTGTGCTTGTTGTTTACTTGGTTTTTGCATTTATATTCCGGGTTAGTGTGTGCAGTTACTTTGTTTGGGCAATTCAAATTTCAGTAAACGGTTCAAGTTATTTGAAATATTAAACTGTGGTAAAAAACTACTCGACATAAAACTTTTGTTAATGCAATTTCACAAAAAATGTAAGTTACTTTGTTTATCGCTAGGGCAGTCGTAGTGTTGCTAATTTTAGAATTTCATTTCCATATTTTTCATGAGATTCTGGTCGATCTATAAGTAATTAATTTTATATCATTTTACTGACTTACTCGTGGCTTCGCCCGCGTGAATTTTGGGTTTTCAAAAATCCCGAGGGAATCGTGGATTTCCTGTTACCGTTCCCGCTCCCTTTTCCAACCTTTATACCTTCTTTCAAGGAAGTTTGCTATAGTGATCTGTAGCTGAAAATTTTGGTTTTTTCAAAAATCCTGCAGGAACTATAGATTTTTCTAAGATTTATTATTTTGATTTAGCCTATGTGTTAATTCAGGGCATAATCTATCTACATTCAAATTTTCAGCCAAATCGGTTCAGTAGTTGCGGCGTTATAGAGTAACAAACATACACACATACACACAAACAAATACTTTCCTTGTCACTTTATATGGCCACAGAGTAAATATTTTTGTGAAATAAATAGTCCATTTCCACTACAAGTCATCTAACAGGCGATTCTTACAATAAATCACCGCGAGCTTTAAAAAACGTTTTTCCCGCGCCCCCTAGGTAATGAAGACTACTGTACTGTACTGGACTGGAGGGGAGTTTTTACACGATACCTTCATTTTGTACCCTCAGGAATTGTTTATGTTAATTACCATAATCCTGAAATCACGTCTACGTGTTGAGTTGTTTTTTTTTTGTTAAAAATGATAATAACAAATTGATAACTTATTAATATTGTTACAGGATCACAGGTTATCTATCTACCTCTATAGTATACATATGTATTCAAAACTGCTTTAAAGGCTATTTACCATATTATATCTTGAATTTATAAGGAATCAAGAAGCAAGAAAAAGAATAAGAATTTGTCTACTAACTACAATGTATATAAATATTTGGTCTATATTATTTATTTTTTATACATTCAACATTTTATCTATGCATTCAACTAATATCCAAAAAATATACTTAAAATAATGTGCAAATGTGTGTAATAGAATGAATAAAAAAAAAAAAATATTTTCGCGTCCTCATTGAAGGGGACTTTTACACGATACCGGTCTGGATTTCTTCTCCCGAGAATTGTTTACGTTAATCACTTTAATCCTGAAATGATACCTTATCCTTTCGTGATACTTTTTTTTGTAATTAATTTCCCCTATTGAATTTACAATGACTTATGACATTCTCAAGTTTCGTTTTTCACTTGTAGTAACAAAACGTGAGTTATAATTTCTAATTAGCAGTATGAACGTCCTGTGGTGCGTCGCTTACGCGTTTTTGCGAAAAGCGACTGGCTTACTTACCTTACAAATCAGCTATGGAGAAATCGATTAAGTACAGATCCCATGGTCAACACCATGTATATAAATAATACTACGTATTTAATAAAATACAGACTTCCGGGTGCCTTTTTTATAATTTAAATTACTTATCACATTTTTTTATTATTATGAATTACAATTTGCAATCAATTATAAAAACTCAGTTTCGTAAAACTCCAATAGGAATAAATTTAATTGTTCTACTCGCTAGTAGATGGCACTACAAGTTTGACATAAAAATTAAATTATTTTATTAATATCGTTTTCATGTACAAAATAGCAAAATATTTTAGGATATTTTGGGATATTTATTATTTAATAAACAAATTATAATTAATTAATTCAAAATAATTTTGTAAAGTTTATAAGTATCTCACTATTCGTCAACAGATGTCAGAACTACATAAAATAGTTCACAGTATCACCGATAAAGGCGTTGTGCTCGGCTTATATGAAAAAATACCTTTCATTCAAGTTTCTGACCCAAATTCAATATTCATTCTTCATTTAGATACAAAAACAAAACGGACAAAACCCATCCTCCAACCCATCTCACTTACAAGCCAATGAAGCGAGCAAATAAGCGAAAAATCCGCTTGACTGTGGAAAAAAGAGATAAATTGGAAAAGCGGGGGAAAGGAAAAAAGCGGCAAAAAATACGTCACTCAGTGATGTTCAGCCGCGCGGCGCGTAATTGCAAAAGGTCGGGAAAAAATTGCCGATAGGAACGATCTTTTTTATGCAGAAACGGTTCCGTATCTATAATATTATAGTAATTACAAAATTGCAACATTTTAATTCTCACAAGATTTCAATTTTCATGAATTTCATATAAAATATTTTTTATTAGGTATATTCTAGTAGGTTATTTATTCTATTAAGATTAACATTCTTAATGGGAAATACCTACCTATCTAATTTATTATTCTAACGCGATTTTTATTGAGTAAGAATAACGTGGTGTGTCTTGATACTATGTCTCACTAAGAATACTAATTTAATATCATCATAGAAATAATCAATTCTATTAGAAATAGAAGTAAAATTTTAAGCTGGTACTGACTTTGGAGGTCCGAATTCAATCTTATTATTACCTCAGTGCCTCAGAAAGCATGTTAAGCCATAAATAAGTTATTATCAGCGTCTGATTATTATTACATAATTGTTAATCCCATACTGTCAGCCACGTTTGCATTTTTAATCAAATTGCCATTTTTAAAAATATTCTACTGAACCCTAAAATAAAAGCGGCCCGCAAGGGGAAATGAAAACGGCATTGATATTGAAAGCCTTTTTAAAAAAACTGGTCGAGCGACAGCCGCGATCGGTCCCACATTCGATTCTGTTTGCATGTCAAACAGAAGCGTTTATTGTTTTTTTTTTCTGCTTTAAAAATACGAGAAGCGTAACAAATACTATACTTTTTTCATTAAAATGCTTTGATTGGCAATCCGCTGAATAAATTCTCGTGGGTTATTTGACTACGATTTTTTCCTATAATTGTTGACACAGATTTGCGCTTGACTAAGTAAAATCTCGACATATTCGAATGAAGGTAAGCGATGATGCTGTAGAAGCACCTAGCCTGGTTCGGCCAAATTGAGCTTAACAAGATACAGTTCATGGTTGATGTTTCATATCAACTGAGAATCAAACTTGGGTCTTCTTTTCTATGCTAACAAATTAAAAAGAGATTAGTTATTCCATCGAACAATAGATGGCAATGCACCATAATTTCATGATCAGAATTATGATTATTTTTTGTTAATGTTGAATGATTTAAACTTAAAATGTGAAAAAGAGTTTATTTTCTTACCCTATTTGAATTAAAATCTTAGTAACAATTGTTTTTTTTTTAGTATAATATGCAACGCTTACGCTACTCGACAACAGATGGCAGTAATTAAAATAAAAACAGTTTTTCACGCAATATCTAACCACCCCTATAGGTTTTATTGTGACCCTCTAGAATAATTATTTAGCTAGATAATTCTAGAGGGTCACTGGAATATATGTAAAATTAATATACCTAGTAAAAATTCAAAATAATTTTTTACTAGGTATATATATTAATATTAATTTTTTAAGTTGTTTACTAAAGCCCCATCTTACTAAAGGATTTTGAGCCTTGAGCAGACGTCATGACGGTGTCAACAGTTTAATCGATTAATTAATTATTTTTATCGCTTTCTTTATAATATTATGATCAAAGGTACTCGTAACATCGTCTCAACCCATAGATGTCCACCGCTGGGCTCTTGTAGGGATTTTCACACTCCACGATCTTGTGCCGCTTGTATCCGGACGCAATCGGCAATCGTAACATAAATAAGTAAGTAAACATCAAATCGGTGAAAATGTCGAACTGAAAACTTAAGTTTATATGAAAATATAAACCTAAGAACGTCAACACAAACCTTTTAGGACTTAAGAAGACTCCTTTGTTAAGGCAAGGGGAAAAAGAAAAACAAATTACTACTACTACCTACTAGGGGAAAAAGAAAAACAAATTAAGTAAGAAGGTATGTTAAAAAAAATCTCAATCTTCCAAACCAGCGGGACGTAACTAATACTACCAAAATGAACCGTCCCGACTTCCATTTTAATACACCTGAGTTTTATATTAAAAAAAGATACCTACCTACATTTTCACGGGACCGCCCGCCTGGAAAATGGAATGCCCGAAAAATAATTAGGACCCGGACGAGACGATACTTTTACATTAATATTAAAAACTTTAATGAAAAAAATATTAAAAGGATCCCTTGGATTTTATCCTTTTTTCCATTAGGAGCGGCTACGGGAGGTGTGGAGTTGACATGCAACCTTATTTTATATGATTAATTTTTTTTACCTTCAAATTCTATTATAAAGCCTGGACGAAGGAGAGATGTTGGGGGTTTCAAAGTGCTGGAACGGCAACCTTACACCGGAAACCGCATCGTTGTTTGACCCCCTATAAATAGTGTACAGATGACATCGAATGAGTCGCAAGTAGCAGTTAGACCAAGCGGCACAAACCTGAAGGGTGAATTCAACAAGCGAATACTGCCTTAGTAAGTATTTTATTTAAGTAAAGTTTAAATTTTTTTTTGATTGACGCGATTTTTTGCACCTCCAAAGTAAGAAAAATAAAGTCAGCCGTAAATATTGATCTTCTCAAATAGACGCCCACTGCTGGACATAGGTCTCATGCAAGGATCGGCACAGACCACAATCTTGTACCGTTTATTTCGAGCGGATGCCAGCGACTCAGATGGACGGACAATCTCATAGTCATCTTACTGAAATCGTTCCAAATTATTCCAATAAAACCAGATATACCTGACTAGAGGAGTGTGGCGACTAGTTTGACCTGAATTTCAGATGGCCAAAGCCAAGGACTAGTTTTGCAGTATGCAGTAAAAAATAAATTTTGGACATACGACATAAAAAAGTTTTTAATAATCAAGACACAAAGTTACAGAATAAGTTTCAGCAGAAGTTTCTGATAAAATAAGAAATATTTGGTTACTCTTCACTTCTAAGTTCGTCAAACTTTAAACAGAAGACGGTGAAAACTTCACTAAGTACGTGTGTTTAGGAATGTATTACAAGTAATTATGCATCAAGACATACATTTAAAAAAGGTTTTAAATCTTCTTTATATATGTATATATGTGTTATTATGTCAATAAGTACTTAAGTATACCTAAGTATATAAAAAATAAATTCTATTACCTAAGTTAACATAATTCTAATAAGAAATAATTTCAATTGTATTGATATTGTATTTAACTAACGGTACCTACTATTTAAATCAGAATTCATATGATTATTCTTTCTTGGTTCTTCACAGAAGTATTATGCCTGATTTATTTTACGCCGAATCAGTGTCCAGGCGGGCGCCCATTTAAAGAATTGGAGTGTATAATTGTGTCATTAAGTACCTACTTTATTTATGCTGGTGTGTAAAATATATCGTGCAATATAAAGTCTACGAATTAATTATTTAGTAGATTTTTCACCTATACTTACTTACATATTATATTTCCAATAATATCTACCTAATCTATTTAAATATTAATTTACCATAACAGCAAAAAGTTTCACTCGTCTTTATTGTCAACGGTGTCAACTATAATTAGTTACATTTTACTGTAAACGGTGTAAATATTAAGATATTTAAGTAATAAAATTACATATGAAAATATAAGGAAGTTTGTACAATAATTCTACTCCAAGGTTTCTAACGTATGGTAATGTTCAAGTACAGTCTACGCGAGATATCTCTGCAACCCTATAGATTAAGATCCAAAGGTAGGTACATTAGGTGCCTAAGAATAATTTTGTGATAAAAAGTCGGCTTGCATGATTGTTTATTTCAGTAAAATCTTTGGAAGTTAGTCGGAAATTGGTCAAGTTACTTTCCCATGTGTCAAGGTTTTCCAGTTCTAGAAAAGATTTGGGAAAGGGTCTTTGAAAAAGGTCTCGCTATGACTACAATTAGTGGTAATTCGATTGTACATTGTACAACGACTACCAGAGACTCGGCCGAGATCGTCCGTCCACTTAAGACTAGTCTTCTAACGCTGTGTCTCTCGATTTGTTAGCATCGATGAAGTCAATTAAAAGTAGATATTTTAAAAATATAACAAGGAAATAATTTTTTTTATATATTTTTTAATTTGACTCAAACGAAAAAATTTATTTATTCACACAAAATTTTAATCTACATTTAGAAGTATGTATGTAATTATCTAATACGATAGATAAGTTGACCTTTTATTAACATACTATAATACAGCTTATTACTACTATACAATAAAATATACAACTTATTACTAAGTACAATATACCTATTAATAAAATTATAGGACCGACTGTACTTTCAGGGTTTTTCTTTTCACAAAAATAAATATCATAATCCCTCCGGCAGCATCTCTCCGCCAATTACAAGAGGCCCTTCGAGGAGGGCAAGCTTTTTTACGTTATACCCTTTTCCGACCGATATCAAAGATGGTGGAATTAAGGCTACACTGGTATCTACTTATGCGTTCGGATTTCTATTAATACTAGCTGATGCCCGCGACTTCGTCCGCATGGATTCATATAAATCTCATACCAACTGTTGTGTACGTCAGTCGTCAGGTATGCTTTGTGCATGAGAGCAATGTACGAGCAATGTACGGAATGTACGTAAAATTTAAACCAATGTAGGTAGGTACTATCGTAAAATCAATGTTATTTTAAAAACTAAGTACCTATGTCCACAAAGAATGACCATTTGTGCACATACACCCACCACCCTGATGTACACAAATTTTCTATCCCTATTTAACCCAGTTAGGGGTTGAATTTTCAAAAATCCTTTTTTAGTGGATGCCTATGTCATGCAAGCTGCTGACTACTGCTATGCTACCTGCCAACCAAACAGCCCGACCCGTGGCAGGTTTGAGCTGTGCATTTCAAGGCCAACCGTATAAGATTTTGACTGAATTTTGTGCAGTAGGTACAGAGATAGCGTCCCGGGGACGGACATGGGCTAATTTTTATCCCGGAAATCTAAGAGTTCCCACAGGATGTTAATAGACCTAAATTCACATTGATGAATGAGATGAGATCAGTCAGCCAATCAGTATGTCAGTCACCTATTCCTTTTATATATTTACATAATACTTAATTAATTAAACTTCTAACTTCGCAGAAAATATTACACCACCACTACAGCATTTTAACGTCCCACTGCTAGGCACAGGCCTCCTCTCTCATAGGAGAGAGGTATTTAGAGCTTAGACCCACCACGCTGCTCCAATGCGGGTTGGCGGGCTTTAACGACTATTGTTACATGATAGTTATAATTAGGGACCGACTGCTTAACGTGCTCTACGAGGCACGGGGGTGGAACACCACCAACTACCAACTCCGGGCGGGCACTGAGAATTTCTTGACAGAAAACCCCAATACCTAACAATTATTTGCCCGACCCGGGAATCGAACCGGGACCTCGTGATCTGCAGTCGAATATGCTAACCACTAGACCAACGAGGTAGGTAGAAAATATTACACAATATGATGAATTATATAATAAGCTTTCGGTACGAGCTATAACTTGAGCGATTGTTAAAAATTTTGTAAAAATCAATATGCCTACTAACCTAAAAATAAGTACTTAGGTAATAATCTAAAAGATAGAAACTTAAAAACCAACTTCACCACAAACATAACCTATATCTTTGAAAAACTACAAAACCGATTTTGATGAAGCTTGCACTTTTCCTTAAGTGGATAGGTATCTATTGAATTCAAGTTTTATGTATTACATAAGTAAGTACTCGTGATTAAAACTTTACTTATACGAGTACGTTTAAGTATCGCAGTACTTTTGCTTTCATACTAAAATATAAAAACATAATAAACATAAAGTGTAGGTATCAACATAAACTTTTATACCAGCTTTTTACACGCATTAATTCATAAAAGCTCTCTACCTAATATAAAAACTGGAGCCGGGGAAAAAAACCCCCGACCCAAAATTATCTGCAAAATTCACTTACTGAAGAACAAAAACTGGCAACAATACCTCTCCCTTATATAATATATGCGGGGGAGAAAAATGCTCTTAGCACCCCTCCATGGGTGGGGGGGCGACCCTCCCCTATCTCGGGTTAATTTTTGCAAGGGTAACTTCTTTTACCTGCGCGTTCTTTTGAAGGTGGATCGTAGAAATTTTGCGCTTGAATTAGCCTAATGGGTTATTAAAATTTTCTTGGAAGTTTTACTATGATTAAGTATATATAACCCGTGGCACGTTGATTGAACACTGAAGGAAAGTGGAGGGGGTAAGTACTACGTGCGTGACAGTTCCCATACGCAGCTATCCCCTCCAGGTTTCCTTCAGTGTTCAATCTTGTGCCGAGACATATACCTATTCGTATCATGTAGTTCTATATTCTAAAATATCATAGCAAAATTGGTAACAATCTCATCATCATAGCAAAATCGATAACAATCTTTAAAATGTCTGATTCTGGGTTCACATGGTAAGGAGCAAGTCTCTGATGCCAAATATTTCACTCTGCGTTTGTTTTTATAGCGTCAGATAAACGCGACCGAAAAAACGATGATGGAAATGATGATGCTGTAGTAGTAAGTATCGGTTTTACATTTTGTGTATTATGTAAAATCTGACCAAATATTCGGTGGTGACATAGAGCAATGTTCGTTTAAAGAATATTAGGTGACATCGAGTCGCTAAACTGAAGTGGCAATGAAGAAGAATCAATAGACGTTGGGGTCCCAACAGACAAGGTGCTCGAATGCTGATTCCGTACCGGGTAGCGAAGCCTTGGGAGAAAGTGGATGGACGATCCCAAGCGAGTCGCTGGCAGCCAGATTGCAATCAGCACAAGGCGGTCTGTGATGACCCTTGCAAGAAACCTATATATCCAGCAATGGATGTCTATTGGCTGAGACGACGCATGTCAACAAATTAGGCTATTTTTTATCTATCTTATGTTAGTGCCTATCATCGGCACCTGAAATACCTAGTGGTAGGTACTCCCAAAAAAATAAAATTAATACGTTTTCGGAGACAAAGATTGTTAAAAAATCCATTATCCAAGTCTATAAAACAAACATGGCGTCGCGTCGCGTATAATTCACGGCAGGGTTGATACGAAGAAGGATATAATATTTTTGCGATAAGGCAAATTTATAGAAACGATTCTTCGTTGCCCGAGGCTCGCGCCGTCTGTCCCCGCCTCAGAGGTTACGTTGGTATGGAGAGAGTTTTTATCATTACATAATATTATAAAAACAAAATCCTTATCCACGTTTTTCTGTCTATCAGCTGTTCGCGATAAACTCAAAAACTACTCAACGGATTTTCATGCGATTTCCACCAACAGAAGGTTAGGGCCCAGTTAGGTTTAGCAAAATAGGCACGGACCCCTAAAAAATTATATAGTTTAGCCAATACAGTGAATGTCCGTCAAATGAAAGGGATTCCGAATATCTTACCGTAACTGACCCTATTAAGTCCAATGCTGGATCAACAATTATCATCATATTTCAACCAATTTACACAAAACTTTAACAAATTATACCTATCCTTCCTCGTGAATCACTCTGGCTTTAATTGAAATCTCGTTTGAATAAACTTGGGAAATGACCTTGAAGTTTGCTCAAGGTTTTTTGTTTTTAGCCCTCGAAAACGTCGAGGTGTTATAAGTTTGACGTTTCTGTGTGTGTTTGTGTGTGTGTGTGTGTATGGCTGTTCCCCTGTAGCGCTCGGGTGAACCGATTTGAATGCGGTTTTTTGTTTGAAAGGTGAATTAGTCGAGAGTGTGAGCTATGTTTGATGACAATCGATTCAAGATAGCCGCCGCTACAAAATGGCGTATTACATATTCTTTCACAACTCCCTTAATATGGGTATCAAATGAAATGGCTTGACTAGTTGATTAGCACTATGCAAATTCAAGATGGCTGCCGCCACAAAATAGCGAATATCGGGGGTTTTGTAACGGTCGGTTTGTCGGGCTTTTGGTCTCTCGGCATGAGTTCTGACCAAGCGAATATCGCTGAGCAAGTATCACTAAGCGACTATTATCTTTGATAGCTCTTGTCGCTCAGCGACAAACTTGTGGAGCAATCGAATCCTCGCCGGCAGTGTAAACAGTCAGCGATCAACTATTAATATATGCATGTTTTTTGTTTACACGGACTGTATATCTATTGTACGTTTCTTGAGCGAGAAGCCTGTAGTTAGTCGCTTCCTTAACCGGCGGTGAGACAAGTGCCAAAAGAAGCGACAGTTAAGAATAAATAAAAAATAATAAAATTGTCTTATTCCATACTTATCTACCGCTTCCCATCCCTTTGTCTTACCGCGCGCACTCAGTATTTTTTCCCCATTACATTTTCATTTTATTTCATATTTCTCCTTTACGGGTCTGGGGAGGGATAATAAAATTTTTCCCTCCCCCCCATCGCCTTTTATTTATAGGGACGGTTAAGGCGGAATATGTTCCCGTGCATTTAGTAATGAGCCAAATTATTAGGGTTGTTTTTCGAGATTGTCCCGGGATTTTTGGGGTTCCGCAGACAAACACCTTAAGTTTCGTAATATAACTAGTACTAAAATTGCCGTATTATTCAAAGAGCAGCAAGGCCTTACTCAAATCTTGAAAATTTTAACTCACTTTCTTTATTGGAGCCTCATTGAAGAGGATATTATAATGATCTTTTGAAGTGCAAAAATATGTCTGAATTTTATAGAGTTTTGAAGTTATAATCAGAACTATCACGACTTTTAACTATTAACTAATTCCGAGCAATAAGTTAAATAACAGTTCAAGTTAATACGCAATTGCGCTAGTTTCTATTTGAAACACACCTAGTAAATCTACTGTATAGTGATAGATAAAATTGAACTGTTCATACTTTTTTCCCACTCATGATACTTAGGTATTAGGCAAGAATTTTCTTTATTCTTCCCCTACGGAACACTATGTTATGTGTAGCCGGACGCGAACTTAACTGGTTTTATTTTCACTTTTTTTTTTTTGGGATTCTGCCACTGTTTGTCGGAGATAAGTGGCGGTTATATTGTGAGTGAAATTTTTTTACTGTCCCGTTGGGGACGTTTTGATTTGGTTTATGAATTGTTTTGCATTTTACACGCTTTTTATAGCATCACATGAATTCAGAATACGAATAAAATAATTGTATTCGTCCGTTTTTACATACACTACTATGAGAACAAATTGTTCTATACGCTAAATAATTCACATTTTTGCAAAAAAAAATATTACTATAGTATGAAAATATACTTTTTTGCAGATTTCAAGAAAACCTAAATAAGAAAGGATATAGGTATGTATATATCTCGGAAGTGCTCAAGACTTGAATCGGTAAACTTTTTAAATAAGCGTTTCTGGAAAGAAGACAAAAAAATGCGTTATAGGTACGCCAAAATAATAAGTTGTAAATTACTCAACTTCAAAGTTAGTTCTGCTTACTTGCAAGTTGCACCCGATACACGAGTAAACATAATCACTAATAAACAATACCTACTTAGTCGAGGAGTAATTATAAATTAACCCTCAAATACCTCAGCGAAGCCATTCAAAACGCTGAGCCGAAAGCGACCCTCCGCGCATTTTTTCTTGCGGTTACACAGGCGCGATCACTCACACAGACAGCATTTTTCCTCCATCGCCTCTGTATGAATAAGCACGGGCGTACGGACGCGGCACACAGACAAACGATGCGCCTGTGTGCGTGCTAGCCGCTCCTTCCATTGGACACCGCGCTATTTCTTTATTGATCCATATTTCTTCTTCTTTAGACTGGCCGGGGGGGGGGCGAGTACCCCCCACGGGGGGTGTTTTTCTACAGTTTTAACGAAGGACTCGAATTTGCGAAGGAGTTTTCGTTTCTCGGGTGGGTGGGGGGTGGCGAAGAAATGTTATTAATGGTTTTTAAGCTGTGTAATTTTCGACGTAATGCCCGGGTGTCGGGTTTTTTGTTTTTGTTTCTTTGTTTAGGGCTTACGATGTAAAATTAGACGAAAATATTATGTTTCGCAATTTCTTCTTTTTATTAATTTGATACGCTAACAATGCCTGTCTGTGATTTCGCAAGAATTGCCTCCAATACACGATTTTTAAATATTTATCTGCCTGTTTTTGCAGGACCTAAGCTTCAGAACGGCTGAACCGATTTTGATGAGATTTTCGTCTTAGAAGATTTGAAGAAGTGGCTACATTTTATCCCGAGGAAACAAAGGATTCCCACTGAATTATCTAAAAAAAACAAAATTTACACGGTCGAAGTCGCCTGGCAGACACAATAATTGCAATGCGATGCGATGACAAAATAATATACCTCAAAATATGCCAGATAATATTTATCGTACATTCAAAGGTACGTTTAAGATCGTAAGGCAAGTCCACTTATTCGTGACCTACATAAACCCTGTGCAGTGTGCACGCCAGAGCCCGTGAATAAACACAGTTGTAGCAAGTTCAGCAAATTTAGTACTTACCTAGTCAAGGCATTTTATTGTTAAGTTTAAAAAAATATATAAGTACGTTCACTAAAATAGGAGTTAGCTTTAAAAAAGTCACAATGTGGCTAATTCTGTTGTACACAATCTCTAAACTAAATTGACAGGTTTAAAAATAGTACTATCCTTTTCTCACTGTAAAAGAGATAAGAATATATTTAGCTCTTTCTACGCGGCGTCGTACCGGAACGCTTAATCACTTGGCGATACGCTTTTGCCGTAATGGTAGATAACTAACAAAATCAAAAGTCAAGGTCAAATAAACTTTATCCAAAATTGGTACACTGTACACTTTTTGAACGTCAATTTAAGAATATAAAAGTGAGGTACCTATCTAATGATGACCTACTTACGAAAACTAAAACTAAAATTACGAGGGTTCCAAACGCGCCCTGGTCTAGCCGCGGTTGTAGCATCACACTACGTCATGTTTGTCTAATATAATTGTGGTTATAAGAATAACTCGCCGATTACAGACTGTACTTAAACCAACGACCGTATATATACAGTGACAATCTACCACCAACACAAAGCCAAGTAGTTTAGATAAACGCAAATAAAACTTAACAAGTGCACAAAACGCGAGATCTTGCCAAGCCCGCGCGCCGCATCCGCCGCGAGGCAAAAATAATTGCATTTAAGAGATAATCCGGCAAGCTGGCAAAAAACATAAATTTTGGCAACATATCATAGCGGCGGGGGATAATGTGACCCACCTACTTTAGTTTAGGGTTGGCTCTCTATTATTTATGTACCTTACCTACTTTTTTACATTAATTGATTATTACTTACGTGAGTTTCTCTGGTGATTTTTAGTATTCTACCGTTAAATACAATAAATGGGTACATTGGTAGTGAGATGACAGATTAGGGTAATCTTCATGGTGTAGCGGATGTTACTGTGGTCTTTTAAGAGCTAAGGTTTGGTCCTGGCATAGGCAATTGAGTAATTTGTTCATAGGTATTCGTAATTGAGGAATTCTAGCAAACGAAACTCGAGGCTTCGTAGGTACGACTTCACCGACAAACGGTAATGGCTACGATGTTTCGTAGAAACTGATAATGTGGGTTTAAAAACCTTCTTTTAGTAAAAACAGACACAGCTTGTTTTATTAACCCCCGACGCAAAAACGACGGGGTGTTATAAGTTTGACGTGTCTGTGTGTGTGTGTGTGTGTGCGTGCGTGCGTGCGTGCGTGCGTGCGTGCGTGCGTGCGTGCGTGCGTGCGTGCGTGCGTGCGTGCGTGCGTGCGTGCGTGCGTGCGTGCGTGCGTGCGTGCGTGCGTGCGTGCGTGCGTGCGTGCGTGCGTGCGTGCGTGCGTGCGTGCGTGCGTGCGTGCGTGCGTGCGTGCGTGCGTGCGTGCGTGCGTGCGTGCGTGCGTGCGTGCGTGCGTGCGTGCGTGCGTGCGTGCGTGCGTGCGTGCGTGCGTGCGTGCGTGCGTGCGTGCGTGCGTGCGTGCGTGCGTGCGTGCGTGCGTGCGTGCGTGCGTGCGTGCGTGCGTGCGTGCGTGCGTGCGTGCGTGCGTGCGTGCGTGCGTGCGTGCGTGCGTGCGTGCGTGCGTGCGTGCGTGCGTGCGTGCGTGCGTGCGTGCGTGCGTGCGTGCGTGCGTGCGTGCGTGCGTGCGTGCGTGCGTGCGTGCGTGCGTGCGTGCGTGCGTGCGTGCGTGCGTGCGTGCGTGCGTGCGTGCGTGCGTGCGTGCGTGCGTGCGTGCGTGCGTGCGTGCGTGCGTGCGTGCGTGCGTGCGTGCGTGCGTGCGTGCGTGCGTGCGTGCGTGCGTGCGTGCGTGCGTGCGTGCGTGCGTGCGTGCGTGCGTGCGTGCGTGCGTGCGTGCGTGCGTGCGTGCGTGCGTGCGTGCGTGCGTGCGTGCGTGCGTGCGTGCGTGCGTGCGTGCGTGCGTGCGTGCGTGCGTGCGTGCGTGCGTGCGTGCGTGCGTGTGCGTGCGTGCGTGCGTGCGTGCGTGCGTGTATGTGTGTGTGTGTGTGTGTGTGTGTGTGTGTGTGTGTGTGTGTGTGTGTGTGTGTGTCTGTCTGTCTGTTCCCCTGTGGCGCTCAAACGGGTGGACCGATTTGAGTGCGGTTTTTTTGGTTTGAAAGGTGAATTTGTCGAGAGTGTCGTTAGCTATGTTTGATGAAAATCGGTCCAAGATGGCCGCCGCTACAAAATGGCGGATTACATTTTTTTCACAACTCCCTTAATATGGGTATCAAATGAAAGGGCTTGACTAGTAGAATAGCAATGTTGCAAATCCAAGATGGCCGCTGCTACGAAATGGCGAATGTCGGGGGTTTTTTAAATTTTCAATTTACACTTGTTCAATTTCAAAATCGACTCATCGACTCTCAACTCTGGATCGACATAGTACCTACTTAGCATTGGTCACAACTCACGCCAACGTTGGCAGTTGGCCGATCTGTGTCAGATCTTTTTAGAAATTACGTGATGTATTGTCTATGTGTATGTGTATTAAAACGTTGGGTCTTATGGGGGCCAACGTTGGAGTCAATGAGTGGAGCCAGCCTACAAGACAGGTATGTTTCAAACAATTTTTCGTAACAAAAAACTCTCGCCTCCTATTTTATTTAAAAGAAAACGCCCGTTTTCTCAGATGACGTCACATTGCGCCTCATCATAAATAACCGTCCAGGTCGCCAAGACCCACCAGCCCCTTTCTCCATTCGAAAAACTCCATAAGAAAACGACCGATCATGAAAATGTGGGGGTCTCACATCGCTGGTCGGCTAATGTTTTGTTTTGCTCGGCGTAAATGATGCAAAAAGCCTTAAGAAATTATAGCGACTGTAAGATATAAAGGGCATTGTTGGTGAAAGATGGATACCTACCTATAAATATAAATAAATTTAATAGCAGCATTTTAGTTGGTATCACGACTTAAGAGGGATTTTTAGAAAGTATTTACTTAAACCCTTTTCGAAACTTATTGATAGAAGTTGCAGGACCAACTTATCGTAAAACTTTTAGGAGTAAGTACAACAAATAGTCCAATTAGTGTGGTTTTTCCCGAAGACCACAGTCGTTGATATGAACTTTAATTGAAAAAGTGTCTGTGATAAATTAGTTCTCACAGATGAGAAATAAGCCTATATAGTAGTACCTACCTACCTACATTTCCTTCAAATTACTAACACTTGTCTAAAAGCTTGTTTAAAAGCAAACTGAGGCATCGTGATTCATGACACATCTGGAAAGAAAACTAAAAATGCGTTGGCTTTCTCGCTAGCGAACCAAGAAATAGGTTTCCAATCGTGGGTGGAATCTCGACCGACTTTTTGCCGTCTGACAGCAGCTTATCAATACATTATTGATCGAAAGGGTAAGGTATAGTCCAAACAATAGTCCAAACTGTATTATGGTCCAAGTGTGGGACTATTCGGATTTCAGTCTATGAAGCTTTGAGGCTAACGCTCAATAGTTCAAAGTCCAAACTGTATGGTTCAAGAATTGGACTATTCGGATTTCAGTCATTGAAGCTTTGAGGCCACAATAAATACTCGGATAAACGCGGTTCGCAGTCAACTTTAAATTCGTAAAACTACTTTGAGCCCACGAAGACTAAACGTACAGGGACGGACTTGCAATATCGAATACAATTAGGTAACATTAAGGGCCTGTTTCACCACCTTGTAATAAGTGCCCTAAACGTAAGTTTCGTTACTTTCTTACTTTATGTCAAGTGACAAAGATATAAGTTGTAGATAGCTATCCGATACTTATCAGAAGTTGATGAAACAGGCCCTAAGGTACTAATTACACTCACCAAGAGCCAACCAGCGTGCGCGCTTGCAGAAATAACAAGTATAAATTAAAAATTTAAAAAACCCCCGACATTCGCCATTTTGTGGTGGCGGCCATCTTGAATTTACATAGTGCTATTCTACTAGTCAAGCCCTTTCATTTGATACCCATATTAAGAGAGTTGTGAAAAAATATGTAATCCGCCATTTTGTAGCGGCGGCCATCTTGGATCGATTTTCATCAAACATAGCTAACAAAACTCTCGATTAATTAACCTTTAAACAAAAAAAGCCGCATTCAATTCGGTCCACTCATTTGAGCGCTACAGGGGAACAGACAGACAGACACACACACACACACACACACAGACACGTCAAACTTCGTCAAAAAAAAAACCAAAAACGTCACCCCGTCGTTTTTGCGTCGGGGGTTAAAAATTGTTGCAATCGATTACATATGTAATCGATTGCAACAATCAGAAAGAAAGTTCAGAATCGATTGTAATATTACAATCGATTCTGAACTTTCTTTCTGATTCAATTATTTTAATGGTATTCGTTATCAAATAATAACGTTGTGTGAATTATAATAGCCTCAGTAGTGTAGTGGCTAATTTATTTGATCGTGAGGTCCGGAGTTCAAAGTATGCCTACTACTTATATAAAAACCCAACTGTTCTTTTCTGTTCAAAGAAAAAGAACAGTTACTTTTTTCTGTAAGGAAAGTCTTAGTGGCAGCCCGTACCTACTTGGAAAGTTGGCGGTGAGATACACCCTCGACACCACAGACGACTTACGTGCCACAGACGAGGTGGTCTGCGCCTGATCTTTCTGGAGTCGTGTCGCTTTTGTGGGCTATTAGAGCGAATATCTGTGATAGCGTACACTGCACTTGTGCTCTGTTAGCCCCGGCACGTAACTCGACTGGTGACCTTCAAGTGCGCGCAGCGTCGTGCGAGTGAGCGGGACACAATACGATTGGAGAGCCAATCAGCGCTTATGAGGGATCCGCGAGAGCTAATCAGTGCTTACGAGGGATCCCCACGCCCTCCCCGCGACCCCCTCACACTCCGAGATACCTCATTTTCGACTTCTGTGTATTGAAGGTCACCGCTCGACTTACGTGCCCCGGGTTATAGTTGGCTGGTCTCCGTATCTATTCAGATGAGCCGCCGTGGTTGAAATTTGGTCGGGAGGATATATTATTATACACTAGCTTTTGCCCGCGGCTTCGCCTGCGGCTTCGCCCGCGGCTTCGCCCGCGTAAATTTCGGTTTTTCACAAATCCTGAGGGAATTATGGATTTCCGGTTCCCGTTCCCGCTTCCTTTTCCAACCTTTATAGCTACTTTCAAGGGAGTTTGGTATAGTAATCTAGCTATAGCTGTGAGCTGTAGATTTCGTTTTTTCAAAATCCCTCGGGAACCGTGGATTTTTCCATGATCAAATGTAGCCTATGTGTTAAGTCAGAGCATAATCTATCTCCATTCAAACAGCCAAATCGGTTCGGTAGTAGCGGCGTTATAGAGTAACAAACATACACATATACACACATAAAGCCTGTTCATTTACTTACGGTCACCTAGTTTGATCACGCCGCCTCGGCACGCGCGCCGTCTTTCCAAAGGCACCGCCGGTGACTTCAAAGCATGCCGCGCGGGTGTACAGGTACAAGGGGTTTTAGCGTTTTATACCTACTCATATTTTTTTATTAAAATTCTCTTTCCTTTTTATATTTTTTTATATTCGTATTTTATTACAATGTAACCATAAACATAAAATATAATATTATCATGAACACGATTCACAAAATGAGAAGGATTTAACCATAGTCTACCACGCTGGCCAAGTGCGGATTGGCAGACTATTCGGAGATTCTGTTAGAATAGAAAAAAATTACAAACAGAAAAAAAAGCAGAATACTAAGAGCACCTGCGCCTGTACCGACACTATGTTACCGAACGGACTATACATACACACAAACTTTCGCCTTTATAATATATCAGTGGGATTTTTGGGATAAAGTATGTTTTAAAATTGTTGCAATCCAATCGATTCTGAACAAACTATTTTCAAATTTCTCGTTGACAAAAAATAACGCTGTATAGGGTGTCCGTTTTAATGAATAAATGAATTATAAAGAAATACCTTAAGAAAATATAATAATAATTAATGAATTATACATTAACGCGCGCGCCGAGTCCGCGCCTCGGAGCGTCCGTGGCGGGGGCCGGGGGTGGGGTGGGGAGGGGGACGTCCGACACAGCGCTCCTTTTTACGTTCCGCGCTGAAACAGGGCTTGCGAACATTTTCTTAGCGATCAATGTGAGATAATTAATTTAATAATAAAAAAAAAATTATAGGTGGCGATTTTTTTTTATTCAACTACAAAGTTAGCCCTTGACTGCAATCTCCCTTGATGGTGAGTGATGATGCAGTCTAAGATGGAAGAGGTATGCATACCCCTGATCAGTTTCTACACGGCATCGTACCGGAACGCTAAAACGTTTGGCGGCACAGCTTTTCCGGTAGGGTGGTAACCAGCCACGGCTAAAGCCTTCCACCAGACCAGACCAGAAACAATTCAGAAATTATGAAATTCCAAATTGCCGCTGCCGGTAATCGAACCCGGGACCTCCCACTTATTCTACCACAGCGCTCACCACTGCGCCAGGGAGGTCGTCAAAATCGTCGTCATGATAGCTTAGTAGTTAAGAATTCGGCTTCCGTTTCCGAGGACCGAGTTCGATCTCCGATACACACGTCAACTTTTCGGATTTATGTGCGATTTAAGCAATTAAAATATATCACTTGCTTTACCGTTCAACGAAAACATCATGGGGAAACCTGCATGCTTGAGAGTTCCCCATAATGATCTCAAAGGTGTGTGAAGTCTACTACAAATCAACACTTTGCCAGCGGGATAGACTAGGTACGGCTTGTCAATGTAAGGCAAAATCATTGAACCCTTCTCATTCTGGGAGGAGACCCGTGCTTTCTAGTGGGCCGGTAATGATGATGATATTTAAAAGAATTATATAAATAAAAGTATTCTATAAAAGTAAAAGAATTATATAAATAAAAGTATTTAAATGCCTTAAAACGTTCAACCCGTGATCCAGCTGCAGCGACTCTGTTATAAAACATCTAATGTTGAAAAAAATAAAAATAGTAGTTGGATGTAAACTGTAGTTAATTAATTGATTTCCTGTTATATAATTTTGTTATGACTGTTTATTGGATCAATGAATAAAGATTATTCATTTCTGTTCTGTTCTAATTGTCCCAAATGTTCTCAACCTCTGTCCAAGAAGGTGTGAGAGGCGCGTTGCCTCAAGAATGCTACAATTTTCCCGAGTTTTCCATTTCTCGGTCCCCTTAACACCCCCTCCCCCCCTCCAGCCTCTCATCCCACTTGAGGCGAAAAAAGGAATGGTCTCCGTTGCTATGCGACGCGGCTATAGGTGTTTTGTTACTCTGCCCCGTTTATAAACTTGTAGTTTTGATTGAGAAATATCGGGTTACCTGTTTATATTTTGTTAACATTTGTGTGAGGTGACCTTTTGTAGATATTACCTGCAGGCCTATCGCGGTAGTTTGCTACGCTACAAACCTGCCTGTGCGCAGTGCGCCTGTCTGCCTAAAGCAACCGCATCTGCTTGTCTATCGTCTAAAAATGCAGCTACAGTGTGACGATCACATTCATCTGTACTGGTCAATCGTCTATAAATGACAGCTACAGTGCGATGATCGCTTTCACCTGTAGGTACTGGTCAATCGTCTAAAAATGACAGCTACAGTGTGACGATTACATTCACCTGTACTGGTCAATCGTCTGAAAATGACAGCTACAGTATGATGATCGCATTCACCCGTACTGGATGACAGCTACAGTGTACGATCGCTTTCACCTATATTAGTCAATCGTCGAAACATGACAGCTACAGTGTTATGATCGCTTTCACCTGTACTGGTCAATTGTCTAAAAATGACAGCTACAGTATGATGATCGCATTCACCCGTACTGGTCAATCATCTAAAAATGACAGCTACAGTGTAAGATCGCTTTCGCCTATATTAGTCAATCGTCGAAACGTGACAGCTACAGTGTTATGATCGCTTTCACCTGTACTGGTCAATCGTCTAAACATGACAGCTACAGTGTAAGATCGCTTTCGCCTATATTAGTCAATCGTCGAAACGTGACAGCTACAGTGTTATGATCGCTTTCACCTGTACTGGTCAATCGTCTAAACATGACAGCTACAGTGTAAGATCGCTTTCGCCTATATTAGTCAATCGTCGAAACGTGACAGCTACAGTGTTATGATCGCTTTCACCTGTACTGGTCAATCGTCTAAACATGACAGCTACAGAGTGCCAGTCACAATCACTTTTGCTGATCGATTGTCTAAAATTACAGCAACAGATTGACGATAGCATTCACCTGTACTGGTCGATCGTCTAAAAATGACAGCTGCAGTCTGACTATCGCATTCACCATTGATTGGCCGACTCTCTCTCGCTATTGGCTAAAATGCATTGTTGCAACAAGAACAATAAAAATTGAGCCAATCATCATAGCAGGAGCTTTCCGCAATTGACCGCCAGTTAATCTATCTTCTATCTATCTTCTATCTATAATATAATAAAACTGTAACAGATCCAATTCTGTACATTGAAGATATTTTGAAAATTTTTATTGGAGGGCACTCTATAATCGATACTGAAGCCAAAACTGCAATTTTTTTCATTTTTCTCTGTCTGTCTGTCTTTCTGTCTGTCTGTCTGTCTGTCTGTCTGTATCTTGGCCGCGCATCACGCCGAAACTACTGAATGGATTCGAATGAAACTTGGTACGATTTGAGTTTATACTCCGAGGTAGGACATAGGATACTTTTTATCCCGAAATTCAGCACGGTTCCCTTGGGAGAGGGGAAGAAAGTCAAAACGTGTATTTAGCTGTAATTCACTAACGCATCGTTCGATTTTCCTTATTCTTTTTTTGTTAAAAAGGTAGTACTTTATGTATTGTCCCGTAAATATTTCAAGGTCATAGGTTTTTTAGTTCAGAAATGACAGACATTTATTGGGTTCAAATAACTTGGGACCCAGATATTTGAACACGTACGGCTTATTTTAAACTGGTGTGCGTTTAAATTTATGTTTGTCGATCTGTCTATTTGTTCCAGCTAATTTCTGAAACGGCTGGATCGATTTTGACGGAACTTTCAATGGCAGATAGGTGATATTATAAGGAGTAATTTAGGCTACATTTAGTTTAGGTACAAAAAAGGATTATGGGATCCAATCAGATCCTATATAAAAACCTATATCAGGTTCAGCTATCAGGGATCAGCTAGTAATATTTACCTACTGAAATCATATAAGAATCTATAAAACTCTTTAATAGGTATAGGTAGTTACATAAACTGGACTAAACAACAACAGATACAGTTTATTGAGAAACATGTTATCTATAATATAATAAAACTGTAACGGATCCAATTCTGTACATTGAAGATATTTTGAAAATTTTTATTGGAGGGCACTCTATAATCGATACTGAAGCCAAAACTGTAATTTTTTTCATTTTTGTCTGTCTGTCTGTCTGTCTGTCTGTCTGTCTGTCTGTCTGTCTGTCTGTCTGTCTGTCTGTATCTTGGCCGCGCATCACGCCGAAACTACTGAACGGATTCGAATGAAATTTGGTACGATTTGAGTTTATACCCCGAGGTAGGACATAGGATACTTTTTATCCCGAAATTCAGCACGGTTCCCTTGGGAGAGGGGAAGAAAGTTAAAACGTGTATTTAACTGTAATTCATTAACGCGTAGTTCGATTTAACTCATTTTTTTTTTGTTACAAAGATAGTACTTTAAGTATTGTCCCGTAAATATTTCAAGGTCATAGGTTTATTAGTTCAGAAATGACAGACATTTATTGGGTTCAAATAACTTGGGACGCGGATGTTTGTACGTACGGCTTATTTTAAACTGGCGTGCGTTTAAATTTATGTTTGTCGGCCTGTCTATTTGTTCCAGCTAATCTCCGAAACGGCTGGATCGATTTTGATGGAACTTTCAATGGCAGATAGGTGATGTTAAGGAGTAACTTAGGATACATTTAGTTTAGGTACAAAAAAGAATTATGGGGTCCGATCCGATTCTATATAAAAACCTATATCCATGCGGACGAAGTCGCGGGGATCAGCTAGTTCATATTAAAAATGTATTTCAATTTAAAAAATATTATCAAAGAAATCGTATTAACAACAAAGAAAACCTGAAATGACACAAAAATGTACGTTTTAATAAAATAATTAAATTTTCCTTTCGAGAAATAAATTAAAGTACGCCCAAAGACGGTCCGCTTCTTAATTCACATTTTCTTGCTAAACAAATCCTTTACTTGCGAAGAAAATATAAAAAAACTTTCAAAAAGACTTATATCCTACTTGTGAGCAACAAACAAAAATCTACCTTATCATTCTTTATTAGAATCGAAATTACAACGTGCCAGATTTTCTACAATTAAAGCTTCTCGGCGTAAAAAGTCCTAAGATCAATACGTTTCTAGCAATTATCAACTTTAACTCTAGTTTTTAAGATTGGTTGTTCAGTGTTTCAGCTATTTGTTTTAAGCCGAGTTTCGCTTGAAGCAGTTATATACAGGCTGTTCCAAGAGTGTTGGTGAGCGCCCCCCCACTTCTTTGAGTCGTTAATTTACATTTTAAATTGCACTTACATAGCTGAGGCGACTTGCCTGTTTTGTAGCGTCCGTGAGTTTGGAACAACCTGTATATAGCTAGAATTGTATGGGCTTTAAGAATCGAAGTTTAAAATTAGTTCGTTCTCCTTGGGAATGTTGCTTTGTGAAAATTTAACTTCTATATTCATACATAAAATTATAGCTTGTGTTCTAGATTAAAATTACGCATTTCAAACTTATCCGATATAAAAGATATATCTGAATATAAAAGGAAAAGGTGACTGACTGACTAACTGATCTATCAACACACAGCTCAAACCACTGGACGGATCGGGTTGGAATTTGGCATGCAGGAAGTTATCATCGCTAAGAAAGGATTTTTGATAATTAAACTAACCCCTAAGGGGGTCAATATGGGTTGAAAGTTTGTATGAGAATTAGGTATATGAATTCACGCGAAGTCACGGGCATCACCTAGTAACTATACAACGTTAGTTTTACTTTGCGCAAAAACCGAAACACGTGTCAAATATTTTTACATTAAGAATATTTATACAAAATTTCAAACAAATTTAATGTAAAGTAACGAAGTTATAAGCTTGTTATGTTGCGTCATTGTCCTCGAAAAAAATGGTCACCGCAAGCCGTCGCCGCAGCGCCTAGCGATCGACGCGAGTTGAATGACCGCCGCTGTGTGCCGACCGTCAGCTGATGCGCGGTAAACCATTGTGTCTCAGCATGTAGGATTTCAAAATATTTTTGGACAAAAATATAACACTATATAAAAATGGTTGGATTCGATTTTGTTACTGATTCTAAACAAACTACTTTCAGGTTTTGCTTAAAGTAAAACTAACGTTGTATACTGTTTAATAAAAACTGCCATACCTCTTCCAAGTTAGTCCGCTTCCACCTTAGACTGCATCGTCACTTACCATCAGGTGAGATCGCAGTCATGTAACAGTCAAGGCCTAACTAGTATATGAATGAAAAAAAATGAAAATTCAATGACATCAATTTAGACAGTTGTACACAATCTCTAAACTTAGTTGACAGGTCTGAAAGAAATGCTGTTATTTTCCGCAGGGAATGAAAAACCTACTTCGTAATAGTAGGTATTTAAGCAAAATAATAATAATAATGTCCTCCTGACCGATTTCGGCCACGGCGGCCAATCTCAACCGAGGCAGAGACTAGCCATCTGCGCAGGAGATATTATAGTGCACAAGTGTGTGCGCATACACAGGTGCACTCTCTATTCCCTCACTCTCATAGTCCGATGGGACGCCAATGCGACACGACCGGAGAGAGATTAGGCGCAGGACCAACGGCTTTACGTGCTCTCCGAGGCACGGGGGTGTATCTAACACCGCCTACTTCCAACTACGGGCTGGCACTTAGAATTTCTTGACAGAAAACCCCAATACCTCATTTTTTTGGCCCGACCCGGGAATCGAACCCAGGACCTCGTGATCCACAGTCGAACGTGCTAACCGCTAGACCAACGAGGCAGTCAAGTTAAGTTTAGTTTAAGTTAAGCAAAATAATAACAAATCTAACCCATTAAAACATTTATAAAGTAAAACAAATTCAAACAGCTGTTAACCTGATCACGCTGCCTATAAAATATTTAAGAATGTTGTCAAAATAAAAAACACAAATCGATTCTTTTCACTTTCTTATAAATCAATGACTTCCGACCCTTGTTCAAATATTTAGTCAATTTAATATCGATAAACTGTGAAATCAATACAAAAATCGAAAGTGATAGAAAAAATGGATCCGGCATAAACAATCAGACAAAAACATGTCTTAAGCTATGGTTATAGAGGCTTTCAAATCCTTGACTGATTGAAAGTATTAAAAAAACCTGTTATAAGAATAACAATAATTTCAATAGCTCTTATGCAATTGATATAGAGTCCCTAAAAATCGATGGCTGCCAAAGTTTGTCACACCATTTGTTACTTAAAAGTAAAACTTAAAAACCGCAATAGATTTCTATTTTTAACCGGCTTCAAAAAAAAAGGAGGAAGGTCCAAATTCAGTGTGTTATTTTTTTGTTTTGTGTTTAAGTTGACTTTGGTGTGAAAACAGGTTTTTTTCTTTTAAAGGTAGATAGGTCCTACTACTATTTAAACTATAAGTACCATGACTTATATTTCGCCACTAATATACCTAATCATAGAGATTTATGAATTAGACTGTACCTACATTCGATTAAGTCTGTTTTAAATACATATATAAATAATACATATTTTAAATGTACGTCATGATTATAGTAAAAAGATAGAGAATATAGAGGTCATGAATATAGATAAAATCTAGCAAGGACAACAAGTTTAGAAATCAATCAATTAAAAAAAATTAACTAAAAAAATAAAAAATCCGACTACGTAAAAATAAAAACCAATAAAAACTACTTGAAAGGAAAAACCAATTCCAGTAATCTAGAATTCTGTTAGATAGATAATATTGAAATTAAATGTTTCATGATCGATGAACACACAAAAATAATAATATAAATTCCATTTTAGGGACGTTTTGAACCCTATAAGTCAGTGTTTGAACCGAATAGATTTGTAATGTGTCCCGATACTACTATTTTAAGCGTTTAACACCAAAATACTTAGTTCCTTCGAAAATCAATTCCAACTGCTAATTAAAGTGATTTATATATTCCTTTGTAACCTAGCTACATACAAAGTGAGCGGAAATGTAAATGTGTGCTTTTCCCAAATATTCCGGTTGTTTTGCAAACAATTTGTAAGGCAAATTTTTAGTGTGACGGCGCGCGGATTTCCTCCGCGAGCTAACTATTCCACCCCGGATAACCGGTGTAAATCTTACATTAGAACTGGCTGCACAGCCACAGGGGAAAATGGCGCCCTACGATTAATCTTTTTTCAACCTATTTCAAAAAAAGTAGGAGTTTCTCAATTCATCGGAATCTTCTTCTTACAATCGAATTCTTCGGTTACTCAAAGACGGCTAGAGTCTAGACGGATTTGGAAAATTCTTCTTTCAAACGAAAGGGAAAAAATCCCATAGTCATCAGCAAAAACTTGGAGAAATCGAGGGATTTTTTTTTTACTATATAAGTATTGAAGTCGGTTTATTTTCTCCTAAACTACAGCTAGTTTATTTTCAGTGAATGGAAGTGAATGCTGCGGTCTTATTAAATGGGAGGTCCCTGAGTCCAATACCAGGATAGATATTTTTGGGAATTTACAATTTCTGAGCGGACTTTCGATTGGTTCGCAGAGTGCATTCGTACAAACTCGTTGTGCCTTGTTTTGTAGAAATAGGTGCCAATATGCTATGACAATTTTTGGTTGACGCTTTGATGCATTTCGAGTATTTTCGAGTATGCGCTGGTACCTCCCGACCCTTAGCATTCCCTTACCATGTTGTGAATACGTAGTCAAGGTCAAACTTGTAGATGAATATAAAAGTAAGTACCTAGGTAGGTATTTACATAATTTTCTTGCAGCAAAGGCTGATTTTGCCTGCTAGCGTCTTTATTGAAAATACAAGCGGATACCCGCGACTTCGTTCGCGTGGATATTGGTTTTTGAAAATCCCGTGGGAATCATTTTGTTTTTCCTAAGCTCCTTTGAGCTCGTACCTTGCTAAAAACTGTTAAAAGTTCACTGGCGGATATTTTTGTAGATCAAAATGTAAACATCCGCCAGTGAAAGTCCCATCAAAATTGATTCAGCCTTTTAGAGATTAGGCGGTTATCTTTAAAGTATCTCCTTTCTAACAAAAAAAGAATAAATGAAATCGGACCATGCGTCAATGAATTACAGCTAAGTAGGGGAGACCGGGGATAGTTGACTAACTTTTTACTAAACAGTACATATTTTTTGTGTTTTAATATAAATAGACAAGAAAACCACATTAATTGATAGAACAACTATTAATCTAATATAATATGTAATATCTAGTTCTTAGTATAGTATAATGGTGAAGATATAATACATTTTACAAAACAGAAAATCTTAGTCAATCTACCCCTGGTCCGGGGTAGGTAGATCATATGCCAGGGGTAAGTTGACTTGCATAAGTAAGTACATAATGACTCTTATTAGTCATACAAATAAGAGTCAAATCATGAGATGGGGAAATAATTAAACATTTTTAATATAATTGAGCCCTTTATTAAAAACAACCAACAAGTTTTCCTCTTTAACCCAGCCAGATGAATTAACATCACCTTCATATCATATGAACCCATCTCTAATAAAATGAGACGCAAAGAACTATTATTATGTACTCTATTAAGTACATGTACGGTTGGCGTATAATTTACATTCTATACGTACCCAAAATGCAACCATATGAATCTCTTCATGTATAAGTACATTGTAATGCAATTTTTAAATTTGTGATTAGGTACAATGTTGAATGTATACAAGAGTAGTATGCAAATACTTGTGTATAAGTACTTTGTAATTGCCTAAGTAACTAGTTTGTTCAATAATATACAGTGCTATACGCAGACAAACTAATAATAACCAGTAATTATTTATTTTATAGAGATTTGATATAGGAAAAAACAGTCACAGAGAACTTAGTTCAAGAGCGAGCGAAGCGAGCTCGGGACTTGGGCACTCCGACTCGGATAGGTTAGGTTAGCCATCCCCTTCGTTGTTATTTATTTTTAAACCACCCAGAAAAAGGAGTCCCGCGAAGCGGAGCTCCGTCGACCGGGACCGGGTATCTTGTATTAATTAGAAAGATGCAGGCGCGCGTTCACGTTACGAAATATACATGAGTAGTACAAAATTCGTGTATATATTGTAATGAAAAAATTAAAAATTGCATTACAATGTATACATGAGCAGAATCCTATGGTTGCATTCTGGTTATGTATAAAATATCAATACGCATACGGTACAACCGTAATGATATCGCCGAATGAATTTGAATGATTTGAATGACTATTCAACCAGCCCCGAAAAAAATTGGTCTACCTGCCCCAAACGCCATTTTTTATTTTGATTGCATGGCTAAACTAAACATTGCCACCAAGTTGTAAAATAAGATATGAATTATGATAAATATGCACTCATCAAAGGCTAGGACTAATAGAAAAATGTTTCACATAAAACGTGTAGACATCAGATCAAAAAATGTACGGTATCAAAATATTACTTATGTGATTAATAAATGAAAAACGTGTCATTGCTCGAAAATTATGAGTGACAGTGATATGGTGCTTCGGACGACTGAGCGGGGCGCGGAGGGTAATATTCGGCTGTGATCGGATAACGCAACACTTGTACTGCTGACGAGTTTTTGGCAGTTAATCTACCTACCCCTATAGTCAACTATCCCCGGTCTCCCCTACACATTTTAACTTTTATCCCCTCTCCCAAGAGAACCGTGCTGAATTTCGGGATAAAAAGTATCCTATATGTTACTCCGTAGTATGAACTTAAATCATGCCAAGTTTCATTTCAATCCATGCAGTAGTTATTGCGTGATGCGCGCACAAACATACAGACAAACAGACAAATAGATAAACAGACAAACAGACAAAAATTTCAAAAATAGCTGTCTTACGTTCTATTACTTCCATCCCTAACATCCCCCAGTTATTATTTTGTAAAAATCTTTAATGTATACAGATAGGGCAAGTCTACGATTTTGTTAATGTAGATATAGATAGATATATGGAAGATAGTAGATAGATAGATTACTTTATGACGAATTTCCACAGGGCCTGTGCCGCATATCTGGGGAAGGCGGCAATAGCTCGCCGGTGTAGTCGCGCATTGTTCCGCGCCGCCACACACTCGCCCTCGCATGCCTCGTGACTCACCGGCGCATTTTTGTCACTTTCCTTGTAACTTTACACACTATCTACAATTACTTGTGACTTGAAGTGACTGGATGCGCTATCTAATGAATAAAGTTAACTTTCACATATTAACTGCTTGCTGCTTGTGAGATTCTTTCGAATGGTAATTAAAGGTGCAGTTTGTATAGAAAAGGCACGGAAAATTTCAAGAGTTTTTTTTAGTTTCATTATAACTTTCATTGATTAATTAATAGATAATCACAGCTAGGTAACTGAACACCTGAAACGAAGGATTGAAATAACAAATTTCTTTGTGACGATATAATTTTATTATCGTTACAAAGTTGTTATTTCAATCCTTCGATTCAGGTGTTCAGTCATTATCGTTACAAAGTTTGTTATTTCAGTCATTCATTTCAGGTGTAATTATATATTTCTTAATTAATAGATAATCACAGGTAGCTGAGGTAGGTGACTGAACACCTGAAACGAAGGATTGAAATAATAACTTTCTAACGATAATAATAATTATTATCTGGGTGGATTTCCCAACAGCAAAATTCGCACGGCATGGGTGAAATCGGTACTGTCCAACGTTAGTATAAAGATCTAATATTTTTTTCTAGGTAGAATAGGTAGATACCTATGCGAGACAATAAATATTTATTGATTAGGACTGCAGTTTAGGAAATAAAAAATTTTTAAAGCCCCGAATTTATCATTTCGGTAGCTGTCCTCACAACCTTTTTCAATGTAATTTCCCTCATAAATCAAAAAGTATTGCTTTTTTAGGTACATGGCTACTTTTATTTAAATTGTGAATAGTGACAGTATAGTTATAAAATAATTTTATGATAATATCTACTTAGTTTAATAACTGGTAAGTAAAAATGCTTGTGTCCCAGAAAGTCCTCTCATTTCGGTGTTTTTTTTTTAATCGATTGTAGTTTTGCATAGGACAACTCTAGCTCCCCCCTCGTGCGCTTAAAATGTAGGTAACAGTGTGGTCTATGTGCTTATCGTAGGAGGAAATGCGCCGCTTGCCTGCGTGTTCCCGCAAAAAAAGTAAGTAGTTCAATTCGGTGGCATGTGACAAACTTCTTATCATTTCCGTGTACAGGTATAACTTGTCTTGCAATTAGTTAATACATATAAAAAACTATTCAAGAGTACGTAATGGCAATACGTTTATTTGTGTAATATTCATATCATCTTGTAATAAATAGTCTTCTTGTAATGCTAATTTTTGTCCGTATTTCTAATTTCGGTGTTATCATTTCGGTGGATTCGGTGGGCTAAATTGTCAACCGAAATGACAAAAAACTCACCGAAATGATAGAAATTCTCATTTCGGTTTTTTTAAATCTTAATTATCTCATTTCGGTGGATTGCTTTATCATTTCGGTGTTTAATTGTCTCATTTCGGTGGATTGTTTTATTATTTTGGTAGATTATTATTTGTTTCGATGAAAATTCAGGCCAGCAGGTAATTTTTTAACTAAACCACTTCAAAAAAAGAGTTTATGTATTTGACTCGTACGAATTTATGTATGTATGTATGGCCGCAATTATCTCAAAGACTAATGAACCGATTTTGATAATTTTTTCGCTATCGTAATTAACATACTTTCAGAGAGTTTTTAGTAACTATATTATACCTACGTTCAAATAATTCATATGTACAAATTGACATAAGTTTACACTTACTTATGTCATCAAAATATTGAACCTGTACACCGATTTTCCCCATATTTGGTTCTACACTAATTTTTTTTTTACTCAATAGAGAAAGTTTATGAAATGGTCGCAAAAAGAATACATGAACTGTTGGTAGGTAAGGTAGGTGGTCAAAAACACTGAAAAATAAACGAAAACCAAACCAAAAAGGAAAATTCTAGTAGATAACGAGCGATATGTATATTAAAATATAGGTAAGTTTTGATTTTTGTTCATCAGTTTTTTGTAAAATCATCATGATCAACCCATTACCGGCTCACTGCAGAGCACGGGTCTCCTCTCAGAGTGAGAAGGGTTTTGGCCATAGTCTACCACGCTGGCCAAGCGGATTGGTAGACTTCACACACCTTTGAGAACGTTATGGAGAACTCTCAGGCATGAAGGTTTCCTTACGATTTTTTCCTTCACCGTTAAAGCAAGTGATATTTAAATATTTACGCACATAACATTATTTATTTTAAAGTGTCAGGTGAATTCAATGTTGAAATGTAATCTACTAATCTACTAACTATCATTGACGTATTTTTTTTTAGAATGCCGAGACGAACATTGACCAAAGATGAGAGAAAAGAAAAAGAAGATTATACGAACAGAAAAAAAACAACGAATTAAAAGCGATCGAGAAGAGTTTCTTAGAAAAGATAGAGAGAGATATGCAAGAAGAAAAGCTACAGGATTAATTTTTTCGAGGAGTGCATTAACCTTTAAGTACCGACGTACTATTTTAGTCACATAAGTACCGACGTGAGGTCTGCCAGACCACCATAGTTTTCCAATCGAAAACTTTTGTGTTTCTTATTATTCTTCTAAAAAAATATTTCTATGTATTGTTAAATATCTACTTATTGTATAAGTAAAATAAAATGTAGAAGTTTTCACATTTATTACTGATTATAAGCATTAATATAGCATTCATAGATTCTTCGTTTGAAAAAATTAACTTTTATCTTAATAATTCATATGTATCAGTAATACTATTATTTTTTCTTAAACACAATTTTTTCTTAAAGATTAATAGCTACATAAATAATAAAAAAATAAAAAACCTTAATAACCAACCGTTTTCTCAAAAATCACAGGGTATCAAATTGCAGGAACTATCAAAGTTTACAAACAGTCTTTGCATAGACTTACTGCATTGTAGGCACACGTGTTTCATACAAGTATCACAGTCTGTTCAGGTGCTGAATTATGGTCACTCTTCAGCAATAAAATTTGGGTAGATATCCTTAGATTCGGACTCTGAACTCTCATTTAGCTATTCCACTAAATGTTCTTGGTGGTCTTTATATTGAAGCAGTGTTTGATATCTTTTCTCATCTACAGGAACACTTTTATTTTTATTTATGGCTGCCCGTTTCATGTCTGAAGAACCTGGCTAATCCATTGTTATAACTGACTGAAAATAAAAGAGAAAACAATATAATCTGAAAAAAGTCGCATCCAAAAAAAGTTACATAAGTACCGACGAGTGGTCTGACAGACCACTCGTGATCTTATAAAAATCAAAACTTACCGAAATCGTACGCGCCGACGCTGCCACTCTGCAGGAACGCTGCTGGGCGACTTCCCGAGGGGTAGAGAGAAGCACAGTAGGATAGTTTTTCGCTAACATAGGTAATCAGACTTTTCGACCTCTCGAGGTGTCTGTCAGACCACACGTCGGTACTTAAAGGTTAAATTCTCACAAGCTCCGAAATCTACGCAAAAAAAAAAACGCAGCCAGTTCGAAAGCATATTATTATAAGAAAAAAAAAAATACAAAATTCAGACAACTCGACAAACCTTAGTGGCACACTCAATTATCAATGATGATTTAGAATCTAATGGAACTTCAAATACACAGTCAAATAATGCATCTGCATTATCTATACGTTATCATATTCTTGGTTGGTCACAGACTTTCAAACTGTATACTTTATTAGTCACTGTATGCATCATAATATATATTGATTTTTTTCTCTTCATTTAACGACAACTCTGAAATCTCAATAACTCCATAAAATTTGAAGCCCTTTAAGTGTCGCAATATATAGAGTTTACACTGTATTTAAGTAAGTGCGAAATTATTAGAATAGTAGAAATTACAAGACTGATTATTGCTAAGCTAAGATTAAAATCGTTAATTAAAATATATGTCTTTTCATTTAGTTTTATTCTATTCCTTTTATTGTAGGTAGGTGCATTTTTTTGTGTGAAATCCAGATGAATATCTAAAATTAAGTAGAACATACGTAACTAGGTTAACACATTGTCACTCATGATAGTATACAACCTTTCACACTTGCTAAGAGTGCATCTATTTAGTTAAAGTGTATGGTTGAGGCTGCTCAGTAGTATATTTAATATATTTTCAGTGAATTTTAATTTCGGTGGACAGTTCCTATCATTTCGGTGGCTACTTATATCATTTCGGTGGCTAGTTTTATCATTTCGGTGGCATTAAAATTTTAAACACGTATTCTCACGAGTTTATAAGACATATTTTGATGGTATTCAATAAGAGCATAAACAATAACAAGAAGAACAATAAACCATAGTTCAAATTTGAAAAAACTTAATAATAAAAAAGTCCACCGAAATTCAAGAAAAAACGGCATTGTTGAAATTGCCCCATCTATCAAAGAACTTTGTTATTTAAATCCATCATTTCAGGTGTTCAGTCACCTAGCTGTGATTATCTATTACTTAATCTATGAAAGTTATAATTAAACTAAAAAAAAACGTGCTGATACGTATTGATAATACTAAACCCGGCAGCTTACGGCCGGCACGCGGACATCTGCTCAAGGACCTTTCGACCCCAACAACAACAATAGCGTAAGAAAGGGTCAATAATGCCCAACTGGCCAAAACCGGACCTTGTTCCGGACGCAACCGGTTTGGTCTAACGCGGACACCATGTTTGTAGCGTATTGTTGGACTTCCGGGTGACACTGAAACAAAAATATATTATTCAGAATAAATTAAATTTTTAATTTAATTTCTAAAAACATTTACATATTTTAATGTAACACAGGCACAGGCCTCTCTCATAAGACTGTCCTAAGACTTATGAGAGAGGAGGCCTGTGCTCAGCTGGATTTATAGTATTCTTAAGTAATAGATGTGGATTAGAAGACTGGTTTAATTTATAGTACCTATTTGATTAAACATAAAGTTCTTCATCATTTCTTCCAATAGAAAATTAATGTGCCTGAAAATTAATCTATCGAATCCATCCAGCACCATGGATACCCTAAACTGACCATAGTAGCTAAATTGCATTCAACTGTGTCTATCTTTTATTATTAAAAAACCAAACAAAAGAGCAGGACATATGGACATCGGTCTAAAGGTATTATTTGCTTTTTTTATTCGCCGTCACGTTTATAAATTTTGGTCGTGTAGGACATGTGGCGCGAAAGGGTTAAAAAATACTAAATTGTCTATTGATAATAATCGTTCGGAAATGCTTCATTGGTTCTGTATTAGTAAAGCTAGGATATTCCAAGCTTAAATTCCAGTCAATGTTGTAGCTTTATTACCAAAGCTTTATTTTCAAAAAAAAAAAACGTATAAATTCTTGAAATCGATAGGTAGGTTGTAATGTAGCTTTAAACAATTTTAATATTTGTTAGTAGGTTTGTCCCTGTTACATAAAATATAAGAAATGGAGCACGCGAAATATCGATAAAATTCAATCGAAAGATAGCGGTTTTTATCGATTCCTTCTACAAACTCGATTCTTGGCTAATCGCTGGTAGCCTGGTACCATCAGATTAGCGTTTGAATTTTAATGCAAAATAATTTTTATTTGGCTATGAAATATTATGATATCCAAGTGATTATGGTATACTTTATTGCTTAGTTTGTGATGTCATACCTATCTCGTTTTTTTAGGGTATATTTAGGGTATATTTTTTTAATTTTTTTCTCAATAAATAAGGGAATGGGGGGCCCTCAAAATTGTCAGTTTTAGACCATTTTTGTGACGGGGGCTATCTCAAAAACTGAACTAGTTTTTAATATGATATTTCGGTATATTATATACCATATTATGCTCTATTTAAACAACAAATACTGAAAACAACGATTAATAAAATAGTTTATAAGCTGTGACCAAAACAAACGAACATTTTTTGAGCTTTTCTTTCACGGTTTGTTGCGATGTCTAGCTCGGAAATTAAATATTTCTTAGACCCAAAATATTATATTGTTCATAATTACGTACAGAACCCTAAAAGAGCGAGGCCCGACTCGCACTTGGCTGATTTTTATATACATAGCAAAAATAAGACCTTGTCTACAATCTTATCTGGTTGTAATTGATGATGGTACGCAAGAGATACCTATTGGTATGGCGTCGAAGGTTTTTTCTTCGAGGATCAAAATTATCTATCTATCTCTTCCAAGTCTACATTGTGCTGACTCTATCTTATCTCTCTCTTCTTCTTTTCTTATCCTTTTCTCTTTATTCTCTTCTCATTATTAAGGCTCTTAGCAGCTGAATGTATCATTGCCATGCATCTTCACTCGAGAGTATTTTTTACATTAGCTATGTTAAGCATATGTAGATTCTCCATTTCCATTCAAATAAATCTTGTGCTAGTAGTGGGTACGATAACAGTGCAGAGGGTAGGGCATTGAGGTAGGGTTTGAACCTTCGAACTTTCGGATTTTAGTCCGCTTCTTGCTAGTTAAGATTCCACCTTCCAATGTGCATCTACAGCACTGCTTTGTCCACGTCACACGTGCTTCTGATCTGATTGTATATCGAACTAGCCGGGAATCGAATTTGAGTCCTTCCATATTCCCTACTAGCTGACCCCCGCGACTTCGTTCGCGTGTTTATAGGATTTATATAGGATCGGATCGGATCCCATAATTATTTTATGTACCCAAACTAAATGTAGCCTAAGTTACTCCTTAGAACATCATCTATCAGCCATTGAAAGTTCCGTCAAAATCGATCCAGCCGTTTCGGAAATTAGCTGGAACTAATAGACAGATCGACAAACATAAATTTAAATGCACACCCGTTTAAAATAAGCTGTACGTTCAAAGATCCGGGTCCCAAGTTATTTGAACCCAATAAATGTCTGTCATTTCTGAACTAAAAAACTTATGACCTTGAAATATTTACGGGTTAATGCTTAAAATACTACCTTTCTAACAAAAAAAGAATGACTTAAATCGAACTACGCGTTAATGAATTACAGCTAAATACACGTTTTAACTTTCTTCCCCTCTCCCAAGGGAACCGTGCTGAATTTCGGGATAAAAAGTATCCTATGTCCTACCTCGGAGTATAAACTCAAATCGTACCCAGTTTCATTCGAATCCATTCAGTAGTTTCGGCGTGATGCGCGGCCAAGATACAGACAGACAGACAGACAGACAGACAGACAGACAGACAGACAGACAAAAATGAAAAAAATTGCAGTTTTGGCTTCGGTATCGATTATAGAGTGCCCTCCATAAAAATTTTCAAAATATCTTCAATGTACAGAATTGGATCTGATACAGTTTTATTATATTATAGATAAGGATCTATGAGCTAAGAACATTCGCGGTGTTTAATATCCTTTTCTTTTTGCTTTATTTTCATAATTAAGGCCTTAGAAGCAGACTGTATAATCAGCATATATATAGCATATATATATATATATACATATATATAATACTTAGTAAATCCTCGACCTTTCGGATTTCAGTCCTCTCCTTACCCGTTAAGCTATTGAGGCTTCCACTTTCCAATATGCATTCATAGCGTAATCGCATATTGAACTAGCTGGGAATCGAATCCGAGTCATTCCCTCTAAGGATCGATAAGCTAAGAATTTTAGCGGTATTTAATAACTACACTTAGGTATATAATCCCTCACTTTTTAGATTCACGATTTAAAACTTTTTTGATTTGTACCTAAGTACCTACTTACTTACTATTTCAATTATACACTATACACACATATGTACTTACCAATGATATTTTTCTTTGAACGTCTATTGTTTTACGCAAGTCCGTATCGTGCACCATGGTAATGACAGGCCGAGCCGTGGGCGTGTCTTATAAATTGTTTATAATGGCCTTTTTCAAATTACACACCGTTTTCCACGTTGTTTCAATGCACTTTAAATACGACAATTAGGTACCAACCAATGGTAAGTGGTCTTATCGTCGTATACGCTACTTTGAAATTGCCACTTTTGTTTATAAGTCCGTATCGTGCACCATGGTAATGACAGGCCGAGCCGTGGGCGTGTCTTATAAATTGTTTATAATGGCCTTTTTCAAATTACACACCGTTTTCCACGTTGTTTCAATGCACTATAAATACGACAATTAGGTACCAACCAATGGTAAGTGGTCTTATCGTCGTATACGCTACTTTGAAATTGCCACTTTTGTTTATTATATGTTGCACACTTTATATAGGTACATTTAAGTACACTTATTGATCAGTGTTGTGAATCCTACATACAGATTTTTCGTTAGTATTATTATTTACTTTCACCGTAATATTGACCATGTAAAGGCAATTTAAACATATAGCGCTGATATAGGTAATGTGGCACATGATTTTTTATGACATTTTTGAAAAATGTTTTATAACTTTTCCAGAAAAATGTTTAAACGTTATAAAATGTTTAAATTTTAATTCTTCGTCGTAACATTCTCGGCCGAGCAAGCGTGGTCATCCAGAAGTAACGTCTTTGAGGACACGTTGAGGACAGCTGATGTTATTCGCCTTACAAGACGTGCTCGCCGCTTTTTTCTGCTGACTGACAACCTAGTGCTCTCGTACAATGAACTGACCTTTTCTCGGTCCATTATAAGTCCGTTCGGTAACATAGTGTCGGTACAGGCGCAGGTGCTCTTAGTATTCTGCTTTTATTTTTATTATTTTTTTACTGTTTGTAATTTTTTTTCTATTTTAACAGAATCTCCAAATAGTCTGCCAATGCGCACTTGGCCAGCGTGGTAGACTATGGTTAAAATCCTTCTCATTTTGAGAGAGACCCGTGTTCATGATAATATTATATTTTATGTTTATGGTTATATTGTAATAAAATACGAATATAAAAAAATATAAAAAAGGAAAGAGAATTTTAATAAAAAATATGAGTAGTTGGCTTCGATGTAAAACGCCGAAACCCCTTGTACCTGTACATCCCGCGCGGCATCTTTTGAAGTCGCAGGCGGTACCTTTGTCAAGACGCCGCGCGTGCCAAGGCGGCGCGATCAAAGGTGACCGTAAGTAAATCTAAGAGAAAGTATAAGTACCTCCTCAAGTAAATGAACAGACTATATAAACAACCTAACTACGCCTTGAAAAAGCCCTTTAAAGTCCTTTAAATTTTCTCGACAGGTTTACTTCAATTTTGTCTAACTGATGTGGATGACAGTTAGCAAAATTGTTCCAATTTATAATTTTGTTAGTTAAACAATTTTTCCAGTAATTTACCAAGCTCCTAATTACCAGATACGAGTAGAAGGAGAAAAGTTCTTAAAACAAGATATTTCTTATTGCTATTGGATATTGACTATTGCTAAGGTCTTGTCAAATAAATGAATGGATACAATAATTACAACGTGAGCTAACATAATCGTTTTGTCGCTAAACGAGTTAAAAGTAGCAGCTGCATTAAAGCCCGTACAAAAGATTAAAAAGGTAAGAAAGGGTCAGTGAAACCAGATTGACCGGTCGGTCCTATTCAAAAAATAGACAATACTGGGTCTAAAACTGACCCCTGGGGGACACCGGTCACTTTCGCGCGTTTTGTCCAAAACCGGTATTAAATCGAAAGGGTTATAAATTGTAGATATTATTAAAAATGTTTCTCTCTAACGGTATTCAAATTGTGTGGTCAGTTTTGAATTTACCTTTGGTGGTGACCGGTGTGGTAGAGAGTGTCGAAAGCATAAGTTAATTCGTAAAAGTTTCTTTAAATGAAACTATCAGCTAGTTTTCTCTACAACATCAGAATAGTGAAGGTAATTAACATGATTAACTTTCAATCTAATTAATATAAGGATAGTTCTACGTCTTGAAGATTTTATAACTCTACTAACCTAACCTATCATGATAATAATTTCTTATATTAAATGGTGATTTTTCAAAATTTCGACAGTTGTATGAATCGTGGTCATAACGGCCATACTTACATAATATTATTATGTGGTTAAACCATGAAAGAAGTCTAAAATCGTTAAATACCTATCTTTTAAGTCTAATAAGTCCATTTCCCACGCTGAAAAAGGAAAGCATCAGGGTGAAAAACCTATCTAAATATCCCAGCGTCAGTGTCGCTAAAAAATTTGCCATACAATTATCACTTCCCCCGTTTTTCCTCGGCAAATAGAATTAGGCGTGAATTAAATTATCCTGGGAATTAACATGGATAATAGCCGGGGCTCTCTTCGCTTTTTCCTTATTTTTCCCGCCTTTTTAAACGTTTTTTCTGCTGACACGTCCCTCGCCGGTGACGTGGGAAACTCACCCGCCAATTTCAAAGGACAAATGTTGTGCTTGTTCCGGTTTTAATGGAAGTTTTTATTTCTTCTCTCTCGATACGGGACGGACCACTCGTTAAAATTTTTCATGCTTCATTTTTTCGTGTTTGTAATTTTTTTCGTTAATGGCATCGTGTTTGTTTTGATTTGGCTTTTTAAAACAACGACCTTTATTGTCGTTGATGGCGACGGAAAAGAAATATTTTATTTTGTATGAATCCTTATAGACCAGAGTAAATCCCTTCAAAAATAATAAAAAGTAAAGAAAAATCACAGTAGGATGAAACCCATTGGAAAGGGAGGAGAATATAATAAGAATTAAAGGAAAAATAATTTACGGGCGATCTGAGCTAGGGAAAAAAATGGGGGGAGTTTTAAGGGTAAAAAACGGTTTATCTCGATTTCCGACAAAACTACAAGTCCTATGGAAAAAAGTCCTATGGCAAAATTGTAGATAATAAAAAGATCAACAACTTTTGTATATACCCTTTTTTCATTTAACCTCATTATTATTATCTTTTACAAAAACATTTTTTTTTTCACGTTTGGTGAAAACTTACCTTTTTATATCCCAAATACACTGTAATTTATTTGATTTGAAATGTTTATTATTTCTCCTTATTTTGACTTAATATCGAAAAAGCACTCTAATTTTCAATCGAAAAATCATCCGTCAAAATGTCAGCTTTTTTCAAAAAGTAGATGTGCCTTCTGTTCGCTGAAATCTCTACTTTCCGATGGTGTAAAAAAATATATGTATTACTATAGTAAATGTTTTCAGAAAATGCAAAAAATCGAAAAACCAGAATTCGAAATTTATTTTAATCATTATATATGTATACAATTTCATCAAAAATGTGACTGCTGCAATTTTTTTCAATTAAAAATTTCATTTATTAAATGCTAATTACATTTGTGTCATAGAAAACTCATAATATATAAAAATAAATGTAAATCGTACTATATTGAATTTAGATACTTTATTTTGATTACGCTATTAATATATATATAGCTGCTCGTGCTGATTCATTGACTGACTCACTGATTGATCACCCCTCCTGTAAAATTTTGTATGAAAACTTTTTTTTTCACAAATGGTTTCGTATAGAGGACAAAAATTCATTCGGAACAAAAATATGGAGAAAGCTGATGATTGAGGATTTCAGAGACGAGCGAATGGCACGCTTAAGGTATTGAAGATAGGTGGGGGGTGCTCGAGCAAATGTCACTCGAAACGTCATCCAATTGGCAGTGAGCTGAAAAAAAAATTCAAAATGGCGAAAAAAAGATGGCCGCCATACAAATTTCGTCGGTCTCCATCTCGGAGGGTATAAAAGATGGAAGAGTGGTTTCTTCGCAAAAGATGATGAGGATCCAAAGGTCTACTTGACGAATTGAAAAAAAATTCAAAATGGCGGAATTTATTTTTCCATAGGAAATGTATGGCGAATATTGTACAGACTACAAGTTGTAAACTATGCAAGGCTTTACCGCAGTTCTTTGAAGAACTCTCAAAGAAAAATATGGGAAGACATGATGATTGAGGGTTTGGAAGATGGATGAGGAGCCCGGGAAGGGTATTGTAGATAGATGGGAGGTGCTCAAACAAAAATTACTCAAAACCTCATCCAATTGGCACTGAGCGGAAAAAAAAAACAAAATGGGGAATTCAAGATGGCGGCTATAAAAATTTCGTCAGTGCCTATCTAACCAAGTATAAAAGATGGAAGAGTAGTTTCTTTGAAAAATATGATCAAGAACTAAAGATCTACTTGATGAATAGAAAAAAAAAATCAAGATGGCGGAATTTACGTTTTCAAACAAAGTTTTTTTTATTGATGGTTTCGTATAGAAGACAAAAATTTATGCGGAGGTAAAATATGGAGAGAGCTCATGATTGAGGATTTTGGAGACGGGTGAAAAGCACGGCTAGGGTGTTGACGATAGGTAGGAGGTGCTCAAACAAAAGTTACTCGAAACCTCATCCAATCGGCAGTGAGCTGAAAAAAAAGTCCTAAATGGCGGATTCAAGATGGCGGTGATAAAAATTTCGTCGGTATCTATATCACGGATTATAAAAGATGGAAGAGTGTTTTTTGGCAAAAGATCATCAAAACGTGATTTACTTGATAGTTAGATCGAAAAAAAAACAAGATGACGAAATTTATTTATCTATACAACATGTACGACGAATATTGAAGATAATCATCATCATCATCATGATCAATCCATTACCGGCTCACTACAGAGCACGGATCTCCTCTCAGAGTGAGAAGGGTTTTGGCCATAGTCTACCACGCTGGCCAAGCAGATTGGCAGACTTCACACACCTTTGAGAACGTTATGGAGAACTCTCAGGCATGCAGGTTTCCTCACGATGTTTTCCTTCACCGTTAAAGCAAGTGATATTTAAATACTTAAAACGCACATAACTCCGAAAAGTTAGAGGTGCGTGCCCGGGATCGAAACGACCTCCGATTAGAAGTCGGTCGTCCTAACCACTAGGCTATCACAGCTTCTTTTTTTTATAAGAATATGAAGATAATGCAAGTTGGAAACTATGCAAGACTTTAATACAGTTTCTTTTCAAAATTTGTTTTTATGGAAGAACTCTCATTATGACAAAAGAATCGGAGAAAAAATATGGAAAGTGATAATGATCGGGGGTTTGGAAGATAGGTGGAGGCTGCTCAAGCAAAAAATACCCGATAATGAAACCTCGCGGTCCGCTTTAGCGGGCCGCGCACCCACGCGCCATACTAGTATAATATATAGTCATTTGAAGAATACGAGTTAAATATTATGTACTATTAAGTGTATACTAAAATATAAAGAAGCCATTAAGAATATTAAATAAATTCTCCTCAGAAGTACAATAACAGTTCAAGAGCTATGTTCGTTTGGTAATTATAAGCTATGTACGCTTAAACGATCTAAGGTTAACGATTACATTGATATAGTCACGATATTAATGGAAGAGCCATTACATAAATAGGCGTTACTTATTATTTTTTCATTTTTATCTATCTTCTTTAAGTAACAAAGAAAATAAAAATATTGCTCGTTATATTTTTATTTTCAATTGAATTGTATTTTATACATCTCCTCACACTTGCATGCACTTTTTATAAACTTGCTATTTAGTTGGACCACAATACAAAATGTCGAGTAGAGTCGAGTAGGTAAATGTAAAGTTTGTTTTAAGAGGTCAAAACAAACTTTACATTTACTTGACTAAAACTTTTGAATTTTTCACTGTGTATTTTAATCAAAGAAATTTTATCAACATAGATGAGTAAATAGAGTTCTGGATTTGCAAAATAATTACTTACCCAAATAAAAACATATTGAAATAAAAAAAAGTTAAAAACGCTTCAATAACAAGATACTTTTTAAATTATTTGTCATTTCCAGAAAAGCAATACAACAAAACAGTTATTTGATGCAAGGGCTAAGAAAGGGGGGCCTTTAAAATGTCGAAAGAAGGTTAAATTCCCCAAGGGTGCGCCACCCCCTTAATTATATCTTTAAATTTCTAAGTGCATTTTTAGAAAGGAGGGGTTTTATAGAAAATGGCGTACATTTTAGGGTGCGAGGGTAATTTTGGGGATCGGAATTAATAATGGATTTTCTAAGTTTTGGAAAATTTGCTTTATAGGTTTTAATTGCTTTTTGATGAGTTTTTGAATTAAATATAGGTAAAATTAGTTTTTAAAACTTTTGTTTTCATTGCATTTCTATAATTTATGAAGAAGCTCTTTCTTAAATAAAAAAGAAATAAGCTTAATTTGATTTAAAATACTGGTAGAGATGTTGCTGTTTGCTGTTAAATTTACAATAATTTAATTTTTATACATTCTTTTATTTTTGGTTTTTGAAAAAATCGCAACATCGATGCTTTTGCCATACGACAAGATAGTAAACAAAAAACAAAACAAAAGGAAAGAGAATCTTCTGACATTAATCAAAACGAAAGTACATTAAAAGCGTAGAAAGTGTAAAGCGGACCACCCTCATCTTAGCAATTTAAAACAGGGGATGCACATTTATTTCTTCTTTTCACCCTCTAAGGCGTCAATTTTAATCTGACCTACCCTTCTCACAAATTGCCTTAAAATTAACGTTATGTAAGATAAATAAGAAGGGAGCCAGAGGTCTACCTTGAGTGGTGGCCGCTAAGGGTAGCATCCCCTAAAAAAGCCCCTTCTTAAATCGAGGGTGGTACGTCACGGCAGGATTGTTTCTTATTATTATTACTTTTTTGTATTGGATGTAGTTATTTAACCGATTTTAAGAAAGTATCATTTTTGCATAATTTTATTTTATTGATTTTTCACGTTTACAACTTTTGTATGTACAACTTGTTTTGTATTTGTGTTTTCAAGGTAATTTACTTTATTAGAATCATCTTTACGCACACGTATCAACCAAATTATCTACTTACGTTAGTAAAACTTTAAACTCTAAAAATAAAATAAACTTTGCTAAAGTATGCGTTGAGTCGGTCACAATATCGGTGATAAAAGTTAGCGAAATTATCGACTCGATTATCGAACCTAAATAAACGCTGGCGTGGGCGGAAGCCTTAAAAACAAAAATATTTAAATACCTATTTTCAAGTCCAGTCTTAAAAAAATAGACCTAATTCTAAATTCAAACGAAAATTTCAGAACGCACGCCGCCATTATGCTCCCGCGGAATTCGAATGACGAATTGCGGGAGGTTTTTCTTGTTTTAAAACCACCGCAACATTTACCATTCTCAAACAAGTTTTTATGCAAAAACGATTCTTATCATTTGCGGCATAGGATGTAGAGCGTAGGTTAGGGGTAGTAAGTATAGTTGCAAGATATCTCCCCGCTGTCTGTAGCATGGATTTATCGTCTTGCAAGGGGGACAGAGGAAAAATAAGAAAGGGATGTTTTTCCTGGGGGACGCAGGGTGGGTTATTCAATTAAGGCGGGTGGCACGGGCGATTAATTATGCTTTCGAAATTATGGCTGTAAAAAAAGATAAAATCATTCTTTAATGGCGTTGTGGTAGAGCTAAATATTCGTTATTTTGAAATATAATTTTCTAGTTCTTATTTTGTGTAGGTATGCTTAGTGTAGTTTTGATTTAAATACATAACGAAGAAGAAAAGACAATTAATCAAAATCACGGAAAAAAAATTTTTTCGGTGTCAATGAAAGCTTATGCTCTTTATAAAAAAATACTAGCGACCCGCCCCGGTTTCGCACGGGTAGTAATTACCCGGTACTATCCCGCCATACCTACATTATTTTGTTAGGTATAGGTACTTATCTCAAAGTGTGTTTTCGATGAAACCTCCCAGGCGGCTTGACTTTTTCCGACAATTTCAACAATAATTATCATCATATTATTATTTCAATCAATTTACACAAAACCTTAACAAATTATTTATTACCACTTAAACATTTTGGACATTAATCACTCTGTTTATTGTTGAATACCGAATGAAAATCCGTTCAGTAGTTTTTGAGTTTATCGCGAACAGACAGACAGAGAAAGATAAACGAGACTTAGTTTTATAAGACAGACTTACATAATTATTATAAAAATAACAAAAAACTAACTTAGAAATTATGTCGGTATGATTCTATGTTTATTTCATCGACGTTGTTATGAAGAGCGGTGTCTTCTAAATACAGGTGTCTTACACACTTAAAAGAAGACTCCAGCCCCTGTTCTTGTTGTTCTTGTTATTTATTATTTTTGATTATGAAATAAAGCATTTTTATTATTTATTATAAGTAGTGATCATTTCACCAGATCATGATGATGCAAATTAAAAAAACTCAGCTCACGTAACGTAGGCTCTCAGATCGATTTGTAGTTACCTACTCTTGATTTGGTCTACGCAGTAGATACTCATGATTAAAACAAGTTATACTTTAGTTGGCCAAATTAATTGAAAAATCTTACTATAGCTTAAAAGATTTTTTTAATGACAAAAATCCATGGACATAGATTGCTCTAAAAGCCAACAGTTCAAATAATTTTTATGGCTATACCATATTGTAAGATGGTGATAATAAAAAAAAATAAACCCGGCTGAGTTTGTTGTGGGCTCTTCTCAGACCAGGGCGCATTTGGAACCCTCGTAGCTTTAGTTTTAAGTTTCCGTAAGTAATTATCACCATTGCCTGTTCCTAAATTGACGTTCAAAAAGTGTACAGTGTACCTACTTTGAATAAATGAATTTTGAATTTGAATTTGAATAGACGTTGCCGAAGCCACTCGGCAGATCTATCTCTATCTATCCTCTATTTATTAAGAAACTCTTATTTAATACCGAATCTATTGGTTCATAATCATCATCGTCATTCAAACCGGTAGACAGATGCCCACAGCTGGACGAAGCACGGGTCGCCACAGAACACGATCTTGGGCCTCTTGTATCCACCAGCGACTTCCCTGAGACCATCATGTCGCTTAAAAAGAAGTGAGAGATTGGTTGTATTTTGCTTAGATTGTTTAGTAATAAAACAGTAGTAAATATTTTAGATTAATTTTATCGAAGTAGGTATATCTCAGTGACCTTATTTTAAGGCCCTTTACATGAATCAAAGCGTACGTTGACCTACTCATCGCATATGTGAAGGTTACACACATGTGTTCAAACGAGTATCGACTCTATTTAATTACGATACAGTCTTTTTCACATTAGATATAGTAATTATCGTAACTCTAATAAAGTTTGTATAAGTTTTCTTGTTAAATTGTTAACTTTCGCAATTTGTTTCGATTATTTATCAACACAATTCTGTTTTTATTTATAAGATTTATTTGTCAGTACCTATTTAAGATTTCAATTTAGAATTTACATACCTATATGAGAATATAAATCTGGTTGCCATTAAATCTGCAAACAAGTATAGGTACCTATTTGAAATAGGTGTAGGGTTAATATTGCAGCCTATTTTACTGATTCAATATAATCACACTAATATTATGAAGGCGAAAGTTTGTGTGTGTGTATAGTCTGTTCATTTTCTTACGGTCGCCTTTTGTGTCTAGCCGCCTCCGCCGCGCGGTGTTTTGCCAAAGGCACCGCCTTGACTTCAAAGCATGCCGCGCGGCGTGTACAGGCACAAGGGGTTTTAGCGTTTTATACCTACTCATATTTTTTTATTAAAATTCTCTTTCCTTTTTATATTTTTTTATATTCGTATTTTATTACAATATAACCATAAACATAAAATATAATATTATCATGAACACGGGTCTTCTCTCAAAATGAGAAGGATTTTAACCATAGTCTACCACGCTGGCCAAGTGCGGATTGGCAGACTGTTCGGAGATTCTGTTAGAATAGAAAAAAAATTACAAACAGAAAAAAATAATAATAATAAAATCAGAATACTAAGAGCACCTGCGCCTGTACCGACACTATGTTACCGAACGGACTATATGTTTATTAAATTATTACTCTTTAACTACAGATAGAAATATATTAGATAGAGATAGATTATAACCTGACATAACACATAGGCTACTTTTTGTCCTGGAAAAATCCACAGTTCCCAAGGGATTTTGAAAAACCGAAATCTATAGCTACAGCCGTGAAGTGCTGCTACACATTTGTGAAAAACCGGGTGAAGCCGCGAGCAGAAGAGCTAGTAGAACATAATAAAAATCAAAACATGTACAAAAAAATTCATTTTACATTTAGGTATCTACACGAAAACTCTGCAACCCAACTTCTAAAATTCAAAGCGAAAAAAAGTCATCCCTAGTCGCTACCCTCCGACCAATTAAAATTCGCATCGACTGTACTAGCCCCCACCTTGAAGGTGCAGACTTTTATTCTGCCCGGTCCACCCCGCTTTAAAAGGAGCCATCTTGGGACCCGGGGGCGCAGGGGCGGCGGGGGGTACGGGTGTGGGGGGTGGTGGACCACTTTTCTCTCCAAGTGTTGTTTTAATTCCGCCAAATATCTTTTCGCGAATACCTCGGTGGAACTTTTGATATAATAATTTCCACTTGTATTGTGATACCGTGGCTTTTTTCATTCGCTTTCATTTATCTTATTGCGTTTAGATTTTGTTATGGTTCGCATAGTTCATTTTAGACTGTTTGTAGTTTTCCATCAGATTCGAATTCGTGAAACACAAGTATAAATTAAAAATTTAAAAACCACCCGACATTCGCCGTTTTGTGGTGGCGGTCATCTTGGATTTGCATAGTGCTATTCTATAGTCAAGCCCTTTCATTTGATACCCTTATTGAGGGAGTTGTCAAAAAATATGTAATTCGCCATTTTGTGGCGGCGGCCATCTTGGACCAATGTTCATCAAACATATCTAAGAACACTCCCGACTAATTCACCTTTCAAACAAAAAAAAACACATCCAAATCCGTTCACCCGTTTGAGCGCTACGGTGGAACAGACAGACACGCACACGCAAACACGTCAAACTTAAAACACCCGTCGGGTGTTAAAAATATATGCTCGGAGTATCTCCGCGGGATCAGCAATGAAGAGAGCCAGGGTAACGAAACTGAAGTATTCGGAAACGCAGCATTGTGAGAACAATTATAAGTAGAGATGGACAGCCGATCCCAAGCAAGTCGCTGGCAGATGATTAACCCGTTGTCATAAAGACAAACGCGAGAACGCGAACGCGAGTAGCCTTCACGTAGCCTACGTTGTCGCGTAGATAAGTTTGTCATTTTCTATGGAGTCGTATCGCATCGCGTCGCGTCGTTAACCTAGTACAACGGGTAACGCAAGCGACACAAGATTGTATTCAGCCAATAGAAGAAGTAACCTAGACCACGATAGATTTTGTTCTGATTTGTCTCTTGCAAGGATCGCCACATAATACGATGATTTCAAGCGAGTCTGGCAGCCGTAGGATACTTAGGTTAGGTTAAACAAATAAACTCAAATCGTAATTTTTTTGATGTGAAAATTTCTTTAGGCAACGCGCACTTTTTGGGTGAACAAAAAACGTGAAACTCGCGTCATCGTCACCGCACGCTTCCCATGGAATAGAATAGAATAGAAAAGTTTTTTATTCAAATAAACTTTTACAAGTGCTTTTGAATAGTCAGATGAATCTACCACTGGTTCGGAATGCCATTCCAACCGAGAAGAACCAGCAAGAAACTCGGCGGTTGCTCTTTTCCAAATTTACAATATCAATATAACAATTTTATGTTAAGTACATGATTGAATTGCCGTCTCGCGCATTGCTGGAACGAGTCAAATCCACGCCTTTTTATCATTTATATAAGTAATCATAATTTTATTCAGATAAACTTTCACAAGCGTTTACGAATCGACAAATGAATCTACCACAGGTTCGGAATGGTGCTTACAATTCTACACATGTGAAGAAGGGCAGACAAAAGTAGCCCCATTTCCGACGGTGGCACCCGTTCACGAGCATGACGCATGATCCAGCCATTGCTTCGCTCAACCATATTCGAGGGAACGTGAGCATGAGCTTTAACTATACTGTTTAAACTTTAATCTAGTTTTCACTTCTATCGGCAGTCCCAAAAACTGCTTCGCATTTTTTTGGAACGAAGTTCCTTATCGCCCGTTGCGAAAGGGGGCTAGACGGAAAAAATTAAGACCAAAAGTTGTAACGACACTTTTTGCTATAGTTGTAAGCCGTGCGGTGTGCGCGTGTTTCTCTGTCTGCATCTCTCTCTCTCTTATAGAAAGCAAGCCAGTTATTTTCGTTTCGTCTTTCTATTTCGCATTGAACAGTGTGGTGTCGCGACGATTATTTTTGTTGAGCGTAACTCAACATAAATAGTATGATGTACAAAGGAATGAACTTCGTTCCATCCGGGTGTCCCTTGACACCTCTCAAGTTTTTTTTTACAAAACCTTGAAAGGTTCTATCAGTTAGTATTAACTAGCAGTATTAAATTAATAGCAAAAAAATCTGTACGTATACAAAATTCCAAAAGGAAAGTTCATTAAGGCGCGGCGTCTCACGGCCAACGAAGCTCGTAGATTTAGAATGAAGCCGACATTTGCATGGAAATTAAAATTTTACCTGACCTGGGCCCCGATAGTGGACTTAATCCCTCCTTTACTTTAACTCCGCTCAAACTATTTTAATCGTTAATTAAAACTATTTAATTCTCATTTATTTACACACATATCTAAAATCCTTTTATTTTTTAGGTACCTAGACAGCTTGGAGAATAACACAAACTAAACAAACTAAGCACGTATGCATTTTTTATTCGTAGGAAATTATCAGAAATCATTAAATCTGCCTTTTAATCTAATTTTTATAGGATAAGAATAATTGTCAATAGATTTTATTTTCAGTAATTTTCGCAGTAACTTTTTATCGGAAATGTATTTTTAAGTAATTTTGGTCGATAATAATAATTTATTAACAGAATTATCCTCTCTTTATTTCAGATCGCTGAAACCAAAATTGCAATCTTCATCCCTCAAAGGTGAAAATACTTCAGAATACTGTCTTCATCAATTCAATTTCTTATAATTTTTTATAAAATAAAATTTAAGTAAAAATACCTGTTTTATTTTCTGTACTCAATTGTTTCTTTTATTTTAACCACACTCATTTGTACAACCATTTTAATAACAACATTTTTATGGAAAGTAACTTATAGTTTGCTACGCTATAATTTTTAACGAAATTTAGAGTAAGTTTAATAACATAGTATAAAGTCAAATCATTCGAGTCATCCGTCTCTTACGTAGCTATCTAAAAGTAAATTTTTGCTACCTGCCTCCCCGAGATAAGTGTAATAAAAGTTTCCCTAATGTGAAAACTTACTAATGCTATCGGCATACGTGATCTCGCCTTTTCGGGCTCCAGCCATCCAACCAATGTTTCACGACTTGCGGCGGCAAAAACTATAATTGTCTCGAGATTGGATATAAGGTGTTACTATTAGTTTTTAGTTTTTAATTTAAGCTACAATAGAGCGATTCCTAATTTAATTTCGTTTGAAAAATGTAAGTATGCCTGTATTAACACAGAGAAGTTCCCTAATGTGTGTCTCTTGGTTCTCTCTTGGTTTGGTGTCTTGTGGATTTAGGTTTCTTATGGTCTGTTTAACCACCTCCTGACTAGTGTCGGATAGCCTAAAGGTAAGTTTTGTCACTTTCTTACTTTATGTCAAGAGACAAAGACAAAAGTAGTAGATAGCTATCCGACGCTTATCAGAAGATGGTGAAACAGGCTCTTAAAATCCTGTGAGAACTATTTGCTTTTCGGGGATAAAAGTTGCCTGTCAATTACAGGAACGAAAGCTACCTCTGTACTAAATTTCTTATAAATCGGTTTAAACGGATGAATCTTTAAGAATCCCGTAGGAATTTTTTCATTTTTCGGGCCTTATTATCGGTCATGGCCGACCCCAAGCTGTAAGCTAACTTTGTACCAAACGTCAAAATCGGTTAAACGGATTGTGCATTATAAATTTTCCGTCTTCCCGTGGGAACATGTTATTTTTCCGGGATAAAAAGTAGCATATGTCCTTCCCCGGGATGTAAGCTACATTTGTAACAAATTTCATCAAAATCGGTCGCACTGTTGGGCCGTTAAAGGCTAGCAGACAGACCGACAGACAGACACACTCTTGCATTTATAATATGAGTATGGATAAAGATTTTATCTTTACTTGATAATCTTAATGTTTCGATAACCTGTGGTAGCGCTGAAGCAGCGAACCATGCTCGAGGAATTCTTTAAGACATTATCCGTGGAGTTATTATCGACTTTCAGCTTTCGCAGCGCTCTGCAGATTCGTTCCACGTGATTCTTTGTTACGACTTCCCATTCAAATTTTTATTATATGTATAACGCCTAATGGAAAAGTAAATTACTTAGTTAGATTTTTTTGTAAATATCTATTTTTAGGGACCCATCTAAATATATAAAAGGAAAAGGTGACTGACTGACTGATCCTTTGACGCACAGCTCAAACCACTGGATGAATCGGGCTGTTTGGCAAAGAGATAGTTATTGTAACGTAAGCGGGTGCTAGGAAAGAATTTTTGAAAATTCAACCCCCAAGGGAGTCCAATAGGGGTTGTAAGTGTGTATGAGATTTATATGAATCCACGCAGATGAAGTCGCGGGCAATAGTTATTAGTCTATAAGTTCAATGAGTCAATCCCTTCAGTCTTGATTAATGAGTGATACAGCAGATAATTTACCAGGTTTTTGAGATACACACCGCTTAATACAGTCTCGTCAGTTAGTGAGTGATTACTGTAAGTTTGCAAGCAGAAGTAATAATAATAATAATAAAGCCCTTTATTCCATTTTACAACATTTTGTTTAACAAATTACTATCTTAATTACTAGAATTGCTCTTATGTATCTAAAAAAATCTTTCTTACTTTATAAAATGTCCCTTAAAATGGAGTGCCTGTTGGCATAGGCCTCCTCCAACTCTCTCCACTGGCGTCTGTCTTGTGCCACCCTAGTCCAATGTGGCCCCAAAGTTAGTCTGAGGTCATCCTCCCAGCGTCTAGCTTGGCGACCTTTTTTTCTTTTGCCATCTCTGGGGTACCAATTTGTCACCAGCTTGTTCCACTTTTCTATTTTCCCTCTTAGCATGTGACCAGTCCATCTCCATTTCTGCTGATCAATTCGTTTCAATATGTCTGTGACTCTGGTTCTTGCTCTTATATCGCAGTTCAGAATTTTGTCCTTTAACTTCACACCCAGCATACTTCTTTCCATTGCGCGTTGACATTTCGCTAGCTTATCTCTGTGATGTGAAGTTAGTGACCAGGTCTCACATCCATATGTTATGCATGGGAGAATGCATGTATCAAATGTCTTTTTCTTTATTTTCATTCCTAACTCCTTGCTTTTCATTATCTCTCTCAGAGACCAATATTTACTCCATCCATATGCTATTCTCTTGTCTACTTCCTTGGTCATTTGGTCTCGGGGAGATACAATTTGACCCAAGTACACATATTCATCGACAAACTCAAAACTGATGCCATCTATCTTTATGTCCACCTTTACTGAGTTGGTCATCAATTTTGTTTTGCCTGGATTCATCTCCAGTCCCACAAGCCTACTCTCTTCTTTTAAATTTTGGACCATCAATTCGAGTTTTTTGGGGTCTTCTTCCAGTAACACTATGTCATCTGCGAATCGAAGATTATTTAGACGCCTGCCGTTAATATTAAGCCCGTAGTCTTCCCAATCCATTCTTCGAAAGACTGTCTCGAGTACAGCTGCGAACAGTTTAGGAGATAGGGGGTCGCCTTGTCTCACTCCTCTCTCTATGGGGAATGAATTGCCTGTACTTTCTAACTTTATGCTTGCCCTGCTTTTTTGGTATATATTTTGGAAGATGTTGATGTAGATGTTATTGACTCCTTGCTCCTTTAGGCTTCGCCATATGTGTTTGTGATATAAACTGTCGAATGCTTTAGAATAATCAATGAACGCCATATATAATGGTTTTTGGAATTCATTGTACTTCTCCACTAGTTGTTTGATTGTGTGAATATGATCAATCGTGCTGAAATTTTTCCTAAAACCTGCTTGCTCAATCGGTTGATTCTCCTCTAGGACATTTGACACTCTATCCAATATTATTTTCGCAAACACCTTGTAAATGTTAGACATCAGACTAATTGGTCTATAATTTCCTATATCATCCATTTCCCCTTTTTTGTATAGGAGGATAATGTGAGCTTCTCCCCATTGATCTGGAATTAACCCTGTGAGTAGGATATCACTAAATATTTTCGCTAGTATTGGACCTAGTTCTTCGATTGTGCCTCTCATCAGTTCATTTGGTATCTTATCTGGGCCCGGTGCTTTTTCCAGTTCAATGAGTCAATCCCTTCAGTCTTGATTAATGAGTGATACAGCAGATAATTTACCAGGTTTTTGAGATACACACCGCTTAATACAGTCTCGTCAGTTAGTGAGTGATTACTGTAAGTTTGCAAGCAGAAGTACTTTATAATAAATAATAGTTATGTAATAAAATAAAAAAGCCATTCCATACCCCATACGTAGTTGCAACGACAAACCAGCTATATAAATATTAGATTCAGGTAACTACGTCATGATGGTGTTTGTAAATAATTATGTAGAAACTAGGTATGTGAGACCTAAACTTGTACAAATTAGATACAGAAGCTATTAGCGACTACGGAAAAATCTACAGAAATGCCTATAAGAAAACGGACGTAGACATTTAAAAATACAACAGTATAATTGATATTAAAATAAATAAATTGCCTAGATGATTCCTACGTAGACGAGCAAATAAATAGGTAAAGTAAGTACTCTAGGTGTTTATCACTACATAGTATAAAACAAAGTCGTTTTCTCTGTCCCTATATCCCTTTGTACGCTTAAATCTTTAAAACTACGCAACGGATTTTGATGCGGTTTTTTTTAATAGATAGAGTGATTCAAGAGGAAGGTTTATATGTATAACTAGCTGACCCCCGCAACTTCGTTCGCGTAGATATAGGTTTTTATATAGGATCGGATCGGATCCCATAATTCTTTTATATACTACTAACTAAATGTAGCTTAAGTTACTCCTTATAACATTAAAAGTTCCATTAAAATCGATCCAGCCGTTTCGGAGATTAGCTGGAACAAATAGACAGACCGACAAACATAAAATATAAACGCACACCAGTTTAAAATAAGCCGTACGTTCAAAGATCCGGGTCCCAAGTTATTTGAACCCAATAAATGTGTGTCATTTCTGAACTAAAAAACCTATGACCTTGAAATATTTACGGGACAATATATAAAGTACTACCTTTCTAACAAAAAAAGAATGAGTGAAATCGAACAACGCGTTAATGAATTACAGCTAAATACACGTTTTAACTTTCATCCCCTCTCCCAAGGGAACCGTGCTGAATTTCGGGATAAAAAGTATTCTATAACCTACCTCGGAGTATAAACTCAAATCGTACCAAGTTTCATTCGAATCCATTCAGTAGTTTCGGCGTGATGCGCGGCCAAGATACAGACAGACAGACAGACAGACAGACAGACAGACAGACAGACAGACAGACAGACAAAAATGAAAAAAATTGCAGTTTTGGCTTCAGTATCGATAACATCCATTAAATTGTGGAGAAATACTGTTATTTTTGAGGTTTCTAATGTGATGTCGTAAATAATTACATTTTTTCCGCTTACATTGCAAACGCAGGCTGAACCCTACGAGATTTATCAAAATAATGTACTAAGTATTGTACACATTGAAAAGGTCTACAGAAAAGTCCGCGATGGTATATGTCTATCTCTTATGGATATCCCACAATAACATTTTTTTGTCATTTACTTTTTACGACAAATAATGGCTAATTTTCGAAACGATTTCAACCAATACAGCATTAATCCTTATCTAATTAAATACCTTAAATGCATTGTTGATTTTATATAAATCCATACAGCATATGATTTAAATGAATACTTTCGAAGATATTACAGATTTAAAAATTGCGGCGGCGCGGGAGCGTGCCTATAAGCGCGTCGGCGGCCGCGGTTCTCCCTATAGCCCATTGTCGATAATTTTTGAAACCAAAAAAAAAATCACAGTACGTAGGATGAAACCCATTGGAAAAGGAGGAGAATATTATAAAATACAAGGAAAAATAATTTACGGGCGATCTGAGCTCGGGAAAAAAGGGGGGGAGTTTTAAGGGTAAAAAACGGTTTATCTCGATTTCCGGCAAAACTAGAAGTCCTATGGAAAAAAATTAAATGGCAAAGTTGTAGGTAATAAAAAGATCTACAACTTTTATATTTACACTTTTTTCACATAACCTCAAAATTTATGTGAAAAGTTCAAAAAACCAAGTTTTTGGTTCTTTATTTTTATCTTTTAAAATAATTTTTTTTTTCACGGAATCTGGTGAAAACTTACTTTCTTATGTCCCAAATACACTAATTTATTTGATTTGAAATATTTAGTTTTTCTCCTTATTTTTGACTTAATATCGACTTAATTCTGACAGCTGTCATTTTCATTTACAGATGAGTTATTTATATGGAGAACAGGGTTAACATCTACGAAGTACGATTTTACCCCAAACTACTTTAATTCCCTGTCAACATATAAAGCTCTAAGCCGCTTAATAATATTAATTGTTTCGCCCTAAAATAGAAATTGCTAAGAATGGAAACTAGAAAGTCATATCTACATGCAGCAGTTGATTTGTATTTGCATAAGTTTTGAATTTTTCATCTTTTTTGTGGGAATTGTTTTATCTCTGGTAACATTATGAAACGTCAGAATTCCACGGAATTAGTAATTCGGGTATAAGGTGAGATATAGTAAGTTCATTGTGGAAAATATCGTAAAAAGTCGTAAAAGCCGCCTGGGAGCTTTCATCGAAAACGCTGCCTAATCCCTGAGCGGGTAGTACCTACGCATAAAATGCTCTACTACCCGTGCGAAGCCGGGGCGGGTCGCTAGTAAATGTATAGAAGATAGGTTACTACCTAGGTTACTACTAGAAACACAATCAGAACAAATGACCGAAGCTAAGCGACTACGGACGGGTTTACGACAATGCCTATAAGAAAACGGGCGTCGCGTTATAAAATTTGCATTCGGCTGGCGGCGGCGGAGTGCAGGCGGGGGGCGGTTGCATAGTATGGAGAGAGAATATGGAAATAATGACCAATTAAAAAAATAAGCATTTTATCAGCAGCGAAAATTAAGTGACTTTTTGCCCGACTGTGCAACGCAAAGGAGTGGTAATGTATTTATCAGTCTATGTAAGTATGTATGTGTTTGTCTATGAATGTAGGTATGTATGATGTACGTATGTATGTTCCTTTGTGGCATTCTAGAGACCAACCGCGTGAGCCGATTTTGATAAATGGCACGTTGTTAGATTCGCCATACTAGTGCGAGTGTCAATAAGGACATAAAAATATGAATAATTAAAAATAGTGAATTTTGGACACCATAAATTTTTTTTCCTTCAAATCCTATCGAGTGGGGGGGTGAATATCAAATTAAAGGGTTTGAAAAGGTGATTACAAAAATGTATTTATTTTTACTAAAAAATATTGTAAAAGGAAAAAAATTCGGGTTTTATATTTTCTTACCAATATTATACTTGTTATTGCTGTTAATTTTGGATACAAGCATACGTCAACGTCTATGAAAAAAGAAAAACAAACTTATTTTTCGTAAAATGTAGGAAAAACAAGCAATGAGTATGTGGTGTTGCGCGGTGATGATACGTATATCTAATAAGTATCATCACCGGCTTTACAAACAAATTGAGGAAGAAATAATAAATTCAATAAAAATTTTGTTATTTTTGTACAATAATATATTATAATCCACCTCCATAACGTCATACCTAAGGAGGGGGGTGTCCGACCTCTCGGAGGCGAGATGGGGGTAAACAGGAAAAAGGAGGGTAGGAAAATTTCCATTTTCTTACGTCTTTCCAGAGCCCGCTCTGCAGCAGTTTTTGATTAACGGACGGCAAGGGCGAAATTTCATTATATATTCATCCCCCCCGGCTTATTTACTTGGGGGGGGTATTGTTCGGAATATCGACGGAGATTCTTTTGTTTGAGATGTTTAAGATAACTTTGGGAGATGGCGACTTGCTTATTGTATTTTGGGAATACATTTTGTAAGAACGTTTCGTTACCAATTTATAGTCTCGTAACGTGATAGACTTTATTCGTTGCTTTATAAAGGAGATTTCAGATTTTAGTGCATTAATTTTACAGATCAAAATAATACCAGTTATAGAATCGATTTAGAAACCTCTTACATACTGTAAACTTTAAGAAGACATTAAAAATCGACCAAAGGCTCCAATAATTTACCAAAATATACTTATGCATCATCATCATGTGCCGGTTATATAACGAAATGGTTCTTTCTGATGATGTTGACATATTTAACGGCAAATCGGCTGTATTCATTAAATCAGTCCGAAGCAGCAACACTTTGTCAAATACACAATAAGTAGTTATTTTTTTTTTAATTATTTTGCTCACTGTGTTTTTGTCTCTAAAATTTATTAATTTTTTGCTTATAGTAGTTAATCTTAATGTAGAATTCAATTTAATTTATAATTAGTTATTTTTAGTTTAAGTCTTAGTTTTATTTAAAAAAAGACACGTCCAACCAATTATCGCTTAATAACGCACATTTTATTGGAGAGTGGCTAGTTTTAAGCATTGTTGCATGTATTACTTCTGTTTATTTATTTTTGTCATAATCTGTTGTGTGTGTTTAATAAATAAATAAATAAAATAAATCATCATGATCATCATTATCAACCCATTACCGGCCCGCTACAGGCCACAGGTCTCCTCTCAGAATGAGAAGGGTTTATAGGCCTTATTTCACTACGCTGGCCAAGTGCAGATTGGTAGAATTCACACGCTTCTGAGTACATTATGAAGAACTCTCTCAGGCATGCAGGTTTCCTCACGATGTTTCCTTCGTCGTTAAAGCAAGTGATATTTAATCACTTAAAACGCACATACTTACTTAACCTTTAAGTACCGACGTGTGGTCTGACAGACACCTCGAGAGGTCGAAAAGTCTGATTACCTATGTTAGCGAAAAACTATCCTACTGTGCTTCTCTCTACCCCTCGGGAACTCGCCCAGAAGCGTTCCTGCAGAGTGGCAGCGTCGGCGCGTACGATTTCGGTAAGTTTTGATTTTTATAAGATCACGAGTGGTCTGTCAGACCACTCGTCGGTACTTATGTAACTTTTTTTGGATGCGACTTTTTTCAGATTATATTGTTTTCTCTTTTATTTTCAGTCAGTTATAACAATGGATTAGCCAGGTTCTTCAGACATGAAACGGGCAGCCATAAATAAAAATAAAAGTGTTCCTGTAGGTGAGAAAAGATATCAAACACTGCTTCAATATAAAGACCACCAAGAACATTTAGTGGAATAGCTAAATGAGAGTTCAGAGTCCGAATCTAAGGATATCTACCCAAATTTTATTGCTGGAGAGTGACCATAATTCAGCACCTGAACAGACTGTGATACTTGTATGAAACACGTGTGCCTACAATGCAGTAAGCCTATGCAAAGACTGTTTGTAAACTTTGATAGTTCCTGCAATTTGATACCCTGTGATTTTTGAGAAAACGGTTGGTTATTAAGGTTTTTTATTTTTTTATTATTTATGTAGCTATTAATCTTTAAGAAAAAATTGTGTTTAAGAAAAAATAATAGTATTACTGATACATATGAATTATTAAGATAAAAGTTATTTTTTTCAAACGAAGAATCTATGAATGCTATATTAATGCTTATAATCAGTAATAAATGTGAAAACTTCTACATTTTGTTTTACTTATACAATAAGTAGATATTTAACAATACATAGAAACATTTTTTTTAGAAGAATAATAAGAAACACAAAAGTTTTCAATTGGAAAACTATGGTGGTCTGGCAGACCTCACGTCGGTACTTATGTGACTAAAATAGTACGTCGGTACTTAAAGGTTAATTTCAAAAAGTTAGAAGTGCGTGCCGGAAATCGAACCCGAAAGGGAGGGCGATGTCTTAACAACTAGCCTATCACCGCTTAGTAATAATTATGCCGAAATAAAATTGCGTAACCGAAATTTTCTATGGATAAATATTTTATTCATTTACGAGTTTACCTGTTAAAGCGGGACATAGTCCAAAAACAACCGATAGACAATATGGTTCCAAGGTTCTGTATAGTCTGTTCGTTTTCTTACGGTCGCCTTTTGTGTCTAGCCGCCTCCGCCGCGCGGTGTTTTGCCAAAGACACCGCCCTGACTTCAAAGCATGCCGCGAGGGGTGTACAGGCACAAGGGGTTTTGGCGTTTTATACCTACTCATATTTTTTCATTAAAATTCTCTTTCCTTTTTATATTTTTTTATATTCGTATTTTATTACAATATATAACCATAAACATAAAATATAATATTCTCATGAACACGGGTCTTCTCTCAAAATGAGAAGGATTTTAACCATAGTCTACCACGCTGGCCAAGTGCGGATTGGCAGACTATTCGGAGATTCTGTTAGAATTGAAAAAAAATTACAAACAGAAAAAAATTAATAAAAATAAAAGCAGAATACTAAGAGCACCTGCGCCTGTACCGACACTAAGTTACCGAACGAACTATAATGGTGACCTTACAACGGGAAGCGCAGTAGTGGCAGAACCCCAATAGGTGGACCGACGACATCGGAGCGAACCGATGGTTACAAGCGGCACAAGAAAGTGTGCTTTTAGAAAAAAGAAAAACTTTTACACAAGCGTGTAAAAGTTTCTAAATGAGACCCATGCCAGCAGTGGACGTCCATCGACTATGACGAAGATGATGGCTCAAGAGCGGCGAATTAGGCTGAAATAAAATCAAGCCAGTCAATTATTAGATAGCGTTATAAAGGAAATAATTTTATTGTTTTTACAAATAAAAACAAAATTATTTTGCTACAATCCGCCAAAAGCGACTTTGTAATTTAGATACCTACAACACAAAAAGTCGCTTTTAGGGGATTATAGCAAAATAATTTTGATTTTCCTTGTAAGATAGGTTTGTATAATATTATCATATAATAGTACCTAGCTCCTACTTCTATTCAATAATTATTTTAATAAGTGATAAATTGTTATTAAGAAAATGCTATTTTTTTATACTGGCTACGTGGCTTTTAGAAGTTAGCAAAGCTTAGGATTTAAAGTGGCGTGCTATTCGGCAATAGATGGCAGCACCAATAGTTGAAAGTTGTTAGGTATTTATTCTATGTAGCTTATATTGTATTATAATATTATAAATTAAATAATTACTGATGTTTAATTAAACTTATTTCATAATTTTTATATCTTCTAATTTAACATTAATAATTAAATTCCTATTTTATTATCAATACCAAATGTTGTCAATAGGTGGCGTAGTCTTTCTTACGAGTTGTCTTCATCATTGAAAAGATGGCAGCACTATCTATATTGGTACACTATAATTTTCTAAAAGTGAAAATTATTATCCAGCGGAAATCAAAAATTTTATAATCAAAAAAATATTAATTACATAAAAAATATTATTAATTATTAGGTACCTAGTTGATATCCGTAACTTTACCACGTGGAGGTTTGTTAATTTGCCAACTCTTATTAGAATTTACCTAGTCTATAATAATATTATTCTTTAATATTATTAAACACCAAATGGTTTACCGGCATTAGGTTTACCTATCTTAATCAAATAAGAATTTCCTACTGCATGTACAATTATGGTTTGTACAAATTAATAATTTCATGGTGAATTATTGGAACAGCATTGATTGCGATTGCCCTTTTTATAGACTTCGCTAATTTCTTTCTAACGTAATGGCTTTACGTGGCTGTTGTTTCTTTGTTATTATTAAATCCATATGTGTATACTTTATATTCCATGGTGTAGCTCCTGTAAATTTGAAGAGTGAAGTATATTTTTTCTTATTTTCATGATTCATGATTTAATGTGCTTAGTAAATAAAATTCAAGCTTGCGGTAGATTTATAAAATTCCATACACAATCCGGACCGTGGCATGGTTCAGAAGAGCTAGTACAAATAACACACAACAATACGGTTTTTTTGCCCGTGCCTCGTTTGGTCTATTGACGATTCCCCAGTTCGGTTCTAATGCTTTTATATAATACTAGAGAATGCCCGCGGCTTCGCCCGCGTGAATTTCGGTTTTAAACAAATCCCGAGGGAATCGTGGATTTCCGGTTCCCGTTCTCGCTCCCTTTTCCAACCTTTATACCTACTATCAAGGAAGTTCGCTATAGTAATCTACCTATAGCTGTAGCTATAGATTTCGGGTTTTTCAAAATCCCGTGGAAACTGTGCATTTTTCCAGGATAAAAAGTAGCTTATGTTTTAAATCAAGGCATAATCTATCTCCATTCAAAATTTCAGCCAAATCGGTTCAGTAGTTGCGGCGTGATTGAGTAACAAACTTCCAAACATCTAAACATCCAAACATCCACACTTTCACATTTATATAATAGTAGGATGTCTCGAGATTTCGTGAAAATGTCTGTTAAAGTGAAATCAATCTTTAACTAGTCTTTAATTAATAGGTACATAGATAATTATATTAGACCTGCAGCTTACTTAGACACCAATCAATTTGTTTCATTCGAGCTTTATAAATAATAGAATTATCTTAAACCATGCACGGAGTGCGCTTAGATAGATGTTTATCAATGAATCCGTTTTCTCACAGCTAGAAGATTAAATGAATAATTTCGTTATTTTTTCAGAATACGACCTACTAGTCATACCCATATATAACGCGCAACACGTTCCGAACAAAGATCCGAATGCAATGCAAGTATGGCCTAAGCTTAAGCGTTTGAATAGTAATAATAAACTCTTCAAACTTGATATAGGCCATTATGACGAGGTCACAGAAACGATAGACATAGACAACTTTGATTATAACAACGATCGTGCTGACGTTATATTTGATAGTGATATTGACGGGAATCAGAAGTTAAGTGTAGACAATACTCTAGCAAGATATGGGCAGGATAAAATTGTTGGTGGATTCGAGGTCGATATTAGTTTGTATCCCTACCATGTTGCATATGGTACCAATTGTGGTGGTGCGATTATTGATAAAAAATGGGTGATAACTGCAGGACATTGTGGGTAAGAATAATGTTATGATAGCTAAATTAATATTAAAAAATATATAAAAACATTCTCTATAAGTAACTAAAACAAAATGAATTTACAAGTTAATCAAAAATCAAATCAAATTACCATATTATGGTGCTTTGAAATTGAAAATATTCTCAGGAACCTGCTGCACTCAGAGATAATTATTATTAACTAATTTTATTTGTCATTAAACCATTAAAACTCTTACTCTGTCATTTAGTTGTACCAGTAAAGTGTTAACTGACTCTGAGTGAACTTTATAAATCTAACTAAGAAGTTCCACTAACAACCATTAATTGTATGTTTCTAGCTTATAAAAAATGTTTTTTTTTTTTTTTAATTTATAATTTTATTCTATAGCAAGAAGTCGTATGTAAGAGTTGGCTCAAAATACTTGAACCGAGGTGCTAAGATTTCGGTAAAGAAGAACTTTATCCACCCAATATGGGCGTCGCAAAAAAAGGAGCACCCGTTCGACTATGACTTCCAACTTCTGGAACTCGCCGAAGCTCTGAAGTTTGACGAGAACGTTCAACCTGTTAAACTAGCTCACATCGAAGATATGGTGATCGGTAAAGTCATCACCGTCACTGGATGGGGAAATACTGAGGAAAATGTAAGTCACCACCTTTACAGCCTTTTAACGTCCCACAGCTGGACACAGGCCTCCTCTCACATAGGAAAGAGGGATTTAGAGCTTAGACCCGCCGCTTAGACTGCTTAACGTTCTCTCCTAGGTAAGGGGGTGAACCGTGAAACACCGCCAACTACCAACTCCGGGCTCGCACTGAGAATTTCTTGACATAAAACCTAATACCTAACAATTATTTGCCCGATCCGGGAATCGAACCCGAGACCTCGTGATCTGCAGTCGAATATGTTAACCACTAGACCAACTAGACAGTAATATACAAACAAACTTTTCGCTATTTAATGTAAGTCAAACAAGGCTTACTTATTTAGGTGACTCAGACCAAATGATAATATGTTTCCTTCCCATATTATGGTCCATCTAGCGTCTTGGGCTATACAACTCCAGTAGTTGTTGGGGTATGAAAATCCATACCTTTAGTAAGTAGGTAGATATCCGTAGATGGATTTTCATACCCCAACAACTACTTTATTATAATAAATGCGAAAGTATATATATACCTATCTGTATGTTACGTTTTCACGCATAAACCACTGAACAGATTTTCATAAAATTTGGTACAGTAACTTAAGTCTAAGTTACTCTAGTAACTTGGTAACTTAGACTTTGGAGACGGACATAGGTTATCTTTGGTCGCGAAAAAAAGATTTGAAGGGGTTGAAATATTTTGGGGATTTTGATGCAGAAATAGATTAGATCTTAGAGAAGAAAATAGGCTAGCTTTTGTCGCGAAAAAAATTCTCGAAGTTTTTGGAGAGTTTAATTTGTGTAAGACAGTTTAAAGAATTATTGTTTAAAGACAAAGAATCGCAAAAAAAAAAACAAGAACACGTTACCTCAGTTAACATTCCTACTTTACTTTGTAGATTTTTCAGTGAGCTTCTGAATATTTAAAGATAAAATCTTTCCGTGATTTAATTTTACGTGTATTAATAACGGCTATGGAACCAAGTAACCAGCATCATCATCATCATCATGATCAACCCATTACCGGCTCACTACAGAGCACGGGTCTCCTCTCAGAGTGAGAAGGGTTTTGGCCATAGTCTACCACGCTGGCCAAGCGGATTGGCAGACTACACACACCTTTGAGAACGTTATGGAGAACTCTCAGGCATGCAGGTTTCCTCACGATGTTTTCCTTCACCGTTAAAGCAAGTGATATTTAAATACTTAAAACGCACATAACTCCGAAAAGTTAGAGGTGCGTGCCCGGGATCGAACCCACGACCTCCGATTAGAAGTCGGTCGTCCTAGTCACTAGGCTATCACAGCTTTTTAACCAGCAGTAACCAGCATAAAGGGTCATAAATAGTGTATCCGCCCGCTCGTTATGTTTCATGCAATTATTGATTGTGTCCGGCATATGATATAGTACTATAATGCTCTGACCATATCACTTCACTTCGGTGGTAGTTAGATACTCCCTTTGTTTGGTGGCCTCGAAGATGACAGGCTCTGGAGATGGGGAGGCCAGCAGATGTTACGTGTGGGTCTAGGAAATTGTTTGTGGAAGAATGAAACAACTTGTTGGCTTTTAATCACTGTGTAGAAACTCATTTAAGTATATATTAGCTAAATTAATTACCTATTTTAGATAAGGAAGAGCACATGTCCGCTTCCTAGTAGATACAGTCATAACACAAAAGAAAAAGGAAGACGATGCTGGTTCTTTACACTAAAATAATATCGTTATAGGTTATTAAAAATAACGTTAAAATATATATTTTTTGTAAACGTTAAACCAACAGTGGGATCCCACACGGTGCTGGTGGGTGGTGCTACAGGTGAAGATGCTAAAAGCCCAAGCACAAGCATTGTATTAAAAAAATAAAATTGTATTATATTGACCAATAAAAAAAAAGCAACGCTCCTGGAACTTATTACCAAAGCTGCAAAGCTGTTATTCTTTAATATATCGAAATTCCATCCTTCCATTTATGTAGAACATAGGTAAGTGGAAGTGCAAATGCATGGTACGATTGCCGGAGAAGTATTCCCATTTTGAAATTACGCAGTCGTGGAATTCTTCTTCGTCTTCTGGTGCTTTTCTACTCAGAGATTTAGTGAAGGTTGGTAGTCAGCTAAGCATAACTCCTGTCTGTTTCTCGCGAGCCGAAAAAGTAGGCGGCGGTCGCGATTCCTGAATCCTGCCCACTCTTGAATGTTACGTAGACTTTTTTCTGCGACATCTATTCACAACTAATCATGATAGGAATAGTTGCTGGAAGTATCCAGCAACTTTTAATATCATGATTAGTTGTGAGAGTTCATATCTCTCGTCCCTGACCACCTGTCCAAATATGGAATCAGCTATAAATAAAATAAATAATAAAAAAGCCTTTAATTCCCATATCTCTTAAACTAGGTAAATTTTGCTTATTGTTAGTTGAGTAAGTAACAGTAATATCTAAAATCTAGGTTAGTTTGTTAGTATAAGTATTTACATACTTAATTAATTTTTGACTATTTAAAATGGTTTCTGTTTAGGTTTTCATTTGCTATGAGATAAGGGTCCCTTCTCGGGTAAAGGCCTGGAATGAGCTAGTCATTAATTATTACGTATACACTATTTCCCTCAGGGTCCATACTCCAACGTTCTGCGAGCTGTTCGGGTTCCGATCATATCCAAAGAAAATTGCCAGAAAGTGCCGTTCCCTTACTTCAGAGGTGCTCTCACTGCGAGAATGTTTTGCGCTGGCTTCGTCGAGGGGAAGAAGGATGCTTGTCAGGTATGATAAGATATTAATTTGCATTATAAACCAACTTTAACAAGTATAAATTAAAAATTAAAATACCCCCGACATTCGCCATTTTGTGTTGGCGGCCATCTTGAATTTGCATAGTGCTATTCCACTAGTTAAACCCTTTCATTTGATACCCATATTATGGGAGTTGTGAAAAATATGTGATTCGCCATTTTGTAGCGGCGGCCATCTTGTATCGATATTCATCAAACATAGCTAACAATACTCTCGACTAATTCATCTTTCAAACGAAAAAAATCGCATTCAAATTGGTCTACCCGTTTGACCGCTACAGGGGAACAGACAGAAACATACACACACACAGGTTAAAAAGTTAAAAAGAAAAGCTTAAATGTTAAAAAGAAGGTCATCAACACGTATGTATGTAATTTGCTGGAACCGCAATATATTCACACAATATGATAATCTATTAGGGCTTCCAAACACATATACAAAAGTTTATAGGTGTATGTTGTTTGTATGTATGTTTGTCTACGCATTTCTCCGAAACCATTAATCGAATTGTGACCATTCTATTTTATTAACTTACATATACTTCAACTTAGGGAGCAGTGCAAGTTTCATCGAAATCTGATCAGTAGTTTTTAAGATATGGACAAATACGTGAAAGTGTGAAGGCTCGGCTTATTTCGGTATATTGAAGTCGTTTTAATTTTTCTTAAATTATAGCTTAGTCAAAGTTAAATAAACTTTATTCAAAATTTGGTACACTATACACTTTTTAAACGCTTGTTTGTTTGTTTGTTTGTTGCAGGGCGACTCAGGCGGCCCAGCGGTGGCCTACGACAGGCTTGTGGGCATGGTGTCGTTCGGCTACGGCTGCGCGACGCCCGGCTCCTACGGCGTCTACAGCAAAGTGGCCAAAGTCAGGCCTTGGATCGAACAAGTGACTGGCCTAACGTTAGATTAATTTGGAGATTATAATAATATTTTTACTGTGTATTTATTTATTTTACCTTGATGATATTAGTATTTACTTGATTACAGAATGAAGAGACGAAATTAGCGTAAAAGATTATTTATCAACGAAATCTCAGGAATCGTCTATTACAAGCGCGCCACATACAACTGAAGTTTCGTTGTTATTTAAATACTAACCATTTATTTAATTAATTAAGGATTAAATCCATAAAGTATTGAACACAGGTTTTAAAAACGAATATTTGAGCCTGTCGTTCATCGGATTTCCGTAAAAATATTTAGTTTCAAAGTTATATGGGCTGAAAGATTTGTATTCAAAAACAAAGCAAAAGATTATAATTGTACCTACTACTTATGGGGTAAAATTTTGGTCTAAAATTGACGAAACTTTTTTTTTAACAGTAACCGTTCGTCACCACTACTAGGAGACCGACTATTAGGTATATGTTTAATCTTTGCCGTTATGGAACTTTACTCGTTAAGGCAAAACTGACCCTAAGTGATGAGTTTGAAGCAAAAATCACACCCTAGATTCCGAATAGGGAGACTCAGCCAAAGAAATTCGTGTCTGTTTAACACAAAATGTTACGCAATCTTGCCGGAAGTCACCGGCGAAATTCCACCGCATTTGACACAAATGGGAATCCAATCCAGGGCCCCGGCGCATCGGCCCAGCCCGCCTTATTAATGAAGTAAAATCGGTAATGATCGTGTTTGGCGAGCTTCCAAATTCTAAACATCAAACGCGGAAGCCGCTATCTAATTCATTAGCTAATAACATATTTTAATGCGGGCAACCATTTTGGATATCGTGCTTTGGTTTTTAAAGTGTCGGGGGTGGTCGGTGGTGTGGTCTAGTTGCGATGGGGTTTGTTTAAATGATGGAGATGGTTGACCAACGTTGGCACCAATTACCTTTTTGCCCGACTACGGCAAAGCCACAAAAGGAAGGGTTATGATTTTAGCAGTCTATGTAATATGTATGTATGTATGTATGTATGTATGTATGTATGTATGTATGTATGTATGTATGTATGTATGTATGTATGTATGTATGTATGTACTATGTATGTATACAATACGCTCCGATGCTCCAACCTAGATTGCAATCTTCGTTCGTGACCTATGTATTTAGGTATACATTCGGCGAAGTATGCAAGTCGAATCGTGAATAATTAAATAAATAAAAAGTATTTAATTTTTAACCGACTTCACAAAAGGAGGTTTCTCAATTCGACCGTATATGTATGTATGTATGTATGTATGTATGTATGTATGTATGTATGTATGTATGTAAGGTGCGTTGGGGTAATACCGGACGGATTTTCGACTAGTTGGAAGAGTGTCGCAAAAAAATTTTTTTCTCGAAATCCATACATCTTATATTAATGTAATATATCGTAAACGGTTAATGGTTAAACGTAGTTTAGCTCTGAAAATAGTTTGTTTATGTAAACTCAACGGTTTTTGTTTTTTACGTACGCAAAGTCAACACAATTTTTTTTATGACCATGATTAAGGATTGACCACCAAGGGGTATGACCGGACATAAATTTAAAGTCACTTCTAGTGCTTGGAGAACAAAGTCTTAATAAGGAATACATTCGGTCAATCCTATTCTAAAACATATTTGAATATGAATTATAAATGACTAGAAACAAAAATGTTCCAATCGATTCTTTCATTTTTCGTTTTATGCCATTCGAACTTACCCCTGATGTAAAAAAAATTGTGATTTTGTGGTTCTCAAACTTTGGCATGCCACTAAGTAAGTAAAACGGTAAAGATCGGATGCATTTGCCGGTGCCCAGTGGGGAAGCCTGGTGTAGTAAGTACCTACTCAATTGTTAAATTTATTGTGTGTACAAGTTCATGTACGTGTAGCAGGCGCGTGTCTTATTATAAACAGGAAGGAAGTAGGCATAAAAGAGTCGATTAGAATCGGAATAAAGGTATACCTAGAACTTGATGAAGTAAAGCAAATGTGACTAAGTGGACCAGGATATCAGATATTTGGAAAAGGAAACTGAATTACTACTTAATACGTAAGGTCCCTTGGTTTGCCTTTGGATAAAACTTTAGGCAACTATAAAAACTAAGAAATGATTAGCAATGTAAAATTCATTTTTCATTAATGGTACTTATTAGCCTAGTTCATGCTTGTAAGATAAGTAATTATTATAGTAATCAACTTTCAATAAACTTTTTTTTTAATTGTCACATAATGTATCTTGTTATTAACAATCTATGAAAAGTACTCGTACCAGATTGAGCTAATTTGTGTTTTAACTCTACTTTGGAATCTTACTATTACTCCGATTAATTAATCTTACTGTTAATCCGTTTGGGAATCTTACTATTACTCAGTAAAAGCAATAGCGAAAGAAACCTCGTACGGCAGAAACATTTATGATTACTTAATAAAAGTTTGACTATCACTGCCTTATTTGAAACTTGCAAAGATCGGAAATTTTTCATCCGATCTTCACTTGCGAGAGGGTACACCGGATCTTCGCCAACATCAATGTTAGCTCTATTTGGATCAAATTAATCTCTTTGTGGCATCATAAAACTAACTATCCAGGCAAAATAATTACAAAAAAAGCTATATCTTCGGTAAAAAAGACAGATAAAAATAAAAGTTGAAGACCGGATTGACGAAAAAATTACGAAAATTACCTTGTTTTGTTTAATGGCGCATAGCACACGTCCGACTTGATGGAGCGATTTGCGGGAACCACGGGCCGGGGCCCAATTAAATGGCCTAATACACAATATTGCCCGCATTTAAAAATATGCCCTAATTCGTCCGAAATTTGAGTAATACGGTCTTAACCCACCTCCGATCTTACCCTAACGCACCTTATGTATGTATGTATGTATGTATGTATGTATGTATGTATGTATGTATGTATGTATGTATGTATGTATGTATGTATGTATGTATGTATGTATGTATGTATGTATGTATGTATGTATGTATGTATGTATGTATGTATGTATGTATGTATGCATGCATGTATGTATGTATGTATGTATGTATGTATGTATGTATGTATGTATGTATGTATGCATGTATGTATGATTGTATCCGATTTCTGTATGAAACTCTGTGTGGACCACCGTAGCGCCTAAATTACTGGACCGATTTTGATGAATGAGGTGTCAATTGATTCCTATTTATGTCGAGATGACGTAGGCTACATTTTATTTAGGAAAAAAATCGAGAAGTGACCTTAGCGCGGCATTCTAGATTATTAAATTAGATTCGGATAGACATAACAGATGACGCCACTAACTGCTTGTTCCGCGCTTTCTGCACACTAAATTATTATTAAGCGTATTCGGGTTTTAGTTTACGAACTTTATCTTGTTTTATTCATCTACAAGTTAGCCCTTGACTGCGATCTCACCTGATGGTAAGTGACGATGCAGTCTACGGTAGAAGTTAGCTAACCTGGAACAGATATCGCAATTTTTATTAAACCTATAACTTAATGTGGCACGGCTTTGCCGGTAGGGTGGTAGGTAACTAGCCACGGTTGTACCCTTCCATCAGACCAGACTAGAGACAATTTAGAAATTTTAAAATCCAAAATTATCCCGGGATTGTACCCGGAGACCACCCGCTTATAAGACTAGAGCGCTAACCACTGCAACAGGAAGGTCGTCGCAAATGTTTGATCAAATGTTGGTGATGGCTTTATTTGACTTCTGCTTCGATACTCCGTACCTAGTAGAGCACGCTTCAGACAGTGTAGCGTCGTCAACCGACAGATGTCCACTTCTAGACATGGGTCTCTTGTACGGACTTCCACACACTGCAATCTTGCGCCTGTTGTATCCAGCGGCTCCCTGCGATTTGTTTAGTGACGTCTGAATCACCTAGTGGTTGGGGTCATGTTTGTTTTAGAAAATTATTATTTTACGTGCACTGAGTCGATGACATTCAAAAATTCTATAATCCTTGGAAACTACATAGTAGTTTTGCCCCCTGGTTGACTAGGTTCAGTTGACCTCTATACCCGTATTACGAATTCCCCGGAACTCTGACAGCTGTCATTGTCATTTACAGATGAGTTATTTGTATGGAGATTAGGGTTAACATCTACGAAGTACGATTTTACCCCAAACTACTTTAATTCCCTGTCATCATAAAAAGCCTTATGCCGCGTAATAATATTACTCGTTTCGCCTTAAAATAGAAAATACCAAGAGTGGAAACTAGAAAGTGCACACTGACAGCAACAGAAAACAAAAGAAGCACATTGAAAAAATTTATTCAAAAATGGATGTCGAATGACATTATCACCATGAAGTGTCTGTCAGGCATTTGTCATATCTACCTGCGGCAGTTGATATGTATTTGCATAAGTTTTGAATTTTTTATCTTTTTTGTGGGAATTGTTTTATCTCTGGTAACATTACGAAACGTCAGAATTCCAGGGAATTAGTAATACGGGTATAGAATAAGCCCCTTGCAAGCAAAGCAAGTTGCAAGTAAGCTGTGATAGCCTAGTGGTTAGGACGACCGACTTCTAATCGGAGGTCGTGGGTTCGATCCCGGGCACGCACACATAACTTTTCATAGTTATGTGCGTTTTAAGTATTTAAATATCACTTGCTTTAACGGTGAAGAAAAACATCGTGAGGAAACCTGCATGCCTGAGAGTTCTCCATAACGTTCTCAAAGGTGTGTGAAGTCTACCAATCCGCTTGGCCAGCGTGGTAGACTATGGCCAGAACCCTTCTCACTCTGAGAGGAGACCCGTGCTCTGTAGTGAGCCGTTAATGGGTTGATCATGATGATGATGATAATGATGATGAAGCAAAGCATTGAATTGCAGATGACCCTGTTTACTTGCAAAGGTTTAAAGTGATGAAATAATTTACTCTTCACTATCGCCGATTCCATCGTCGGCAATCATCACGATCATCATGCAAGCATCCACACGATCGTCCGTGATCATTTATTGAGCGTCTAGCGGCGCGAATTCCCTTTGATGTGTGCCCGAATACCGACAAGTCGCCGATCGCCACGATCACTGACGATTGTGATGACGATGATCGGCGACTACAAACGATAAGCCCTCCACACGATTGTGCATGCGTGTAATCTTCTATAGTCGCCGATTGTGAAGAGAAGGCTTTAAAGTTTCATCACCAAGAGAAGCATAATCGGTTTGTATTAGTCGGGTTTAGTTAACTTTAGACCAAAATTGTATTCTTAACCTTAATCATAGAAGGACGATTATATCAAGTTGTGCAACCTATATGAATGGTAAAATCCTATCTCTGATGCAATTGACCCCAAGAAAACTCATATTAAACTATCGTAAGGATGTCTAGTTTACACGTGCGTAGAAAAGAATTTTTTTGTATATAAATTGATTGGCTATCTAAATAAGCTACATAGAGCGAGGTTGTTCAATTAAAACAAAACAGCATGCGTGAAATTCACTCATGTTATTTATACTGGTATGGCTTGTTCGCAAATACATCAATGTTATTGAGTTACTTTGTGTACTTAGGATCCGATCCAATCCTATATAAAAACTTATATCCACGCGAACGAAGTCGCAGGGATCCGCTTGTTCTAAATTAATAAATAAATAACTTAAATCCAACGAACGGAGTCGCGACCGGAAGTAGTGGGCACGTTATAGTAAAACATTTCAGTAGTATTTTCCACGGACAAACAATTTAAATTATTACTATTTGTATTGTCAGTTGAATTGATCGGAGCCGGGTTGGGCGGTGATCTATTGACACCTAATAAATCTAGGTCCCAAACTAGATACAATCCCCAAGTGTTCACAATCACGCCGAGTGATAAAATCGATTTCCATGCGTTGTGCTTACACGGACCCGACTGCTGCATAATACGATCTCTTGTTAACCCCCGACGCAAAAACGACGGGGTGTTATAAGTTTGACGTGTCTGTGTGTGTGTGTGTGTGTGTGTGTGTGTGTGTGTGTGTGTGTATGTGTCTGTCTGTTCCCCTGTAGCGCTCAAACGGGTGAACCGATTTGAATGCTGTTTTTTTTGTTTGGAGTTGAATTAGTCTAGAATGTTGTCAGCTATGTTTGATAAAAATCGATCCAAGATGGCCGCCGCTACAGAATGGCGGATTACATATTTTTTCACAACTCCCTTTATATGGGTATCAATTAATGAAAGGGCTTGACTAGTAGAATAGCACCATGCAAATCCAAGATGGCCGCCACCACAAAATGGCGAATGATGGGGGTTTTTTTTAATTTTTAATCTATATACAATGACTGCCTCGTTGGTCTAGTGGTTAGCATATTCGAACGCAGATCACGAGGCCCCTGGTTTGAATCCCAAATCGGGCAAATAATTCTGTCAAGAAATTCTCAGTGCCAGCCCGAAGTTGGAAGCTGGCGGTGTTTAACCCCCGTGCATCGGAGAGAACTTTAAGCAGTCGGTCCCGGTTATTGTCACTAGCATGTGACAATAGTCGAGACATGAACGAAATTCGCTTCGCTCACAATGTGACCTGCGCTTTAGCAAGGCTGTCGAAGATGATCTCTGTTATCCTATAGGTACACGTGTAGATACATGTACTAAGTAGAAACCCGTGCTATATGCATAAGTTCTGAAATATATAGACGCGGTCATCCATTAAAATAAAGACTATTTTTAACCCCCGACGCTAAAACGACGGTGTGTTATAAGTTTGACGTGTCTGTATGTGTGTGCGTGTGTGTGTGTGTGTGTATGTGTGTGTGTGTGTGTGTGTGTGTCTGTCTGTCTGTTCCCCCGTAACACTAAAACGATTTGATTGCGGTTTCTTTTTTGTTTGAAAGTTGAATTAGTCGGGAGTATTCTTAGCTATGTTTGATGAAAATCGGTTCAAGATGGTCGCCTCCACAAAATGACGGATTACATATTTTTTCACAACTCCCTCAATATGGGTAGGTATCAAATGAAAGGGTTTAGCATCGATGTATTGATTAGAACTGATTTCATTTATTATTTACTAATTTTCAATTAGTTCTAATCGATCATCGATGGGGCTTAGTCAAGCCCTTACTATAATAGAACTATGCAAATCCAAGATAGTCGCTACCACAAAATGGCGAAATTTGGGGGTTTTTAAATTTTAAATTTATACTTGTGAATCGTTTAATACACGACCCCGATAGCCGGTAGGTAATGACTTTACCATTGGTTCGTATTTCATACTTGTAGTAGGTAAAGTATTAAGCAAACTCAACAGCTGCATTTTTCAATATCCGAATCTAATTTCGCAACGCGTTTTCAATTGATCTCGTCGACAGAGCGTTGAATGCATTTTCGAAATTTTCCACGCGAAAAATCCACCAATTTGTCTGGGGAGAGCAATAAAACGGTACAGTTCAACCGGAGCGACACGCGCATTAAAATCGGCAGAAATTTCCAAGCGAAAAATCTCTGAAAAACATTTTCCCATTTTCCCCGAAAATACAAACCCCCCACCTCCCTACCCGTGCACCGAACGAAACCTATATAAACACGCTATATATAATGTTAATGTAATTATCTGCCTTCAATTTTGTATAAATACGTTTGTGTGTGCGTTAAGTATGTTGCGTGTGTGTTCGTGTGTTCGTTGCACGGATACGTACATACGTGCGTGTTGCATTCGTATGGGTTTATTTTATCTACGCTGTTTGCTTGTATATTGATGCTGGGCGGGTGGGGGGGGGGGGGGGTGAGGGGTGTGTGCTCCCGACCCCCAACTACCCCCGGGGGGAGTCATGATGACGATGACGGGTCTGCGCAAGTGCTAGAGCGGGATGGAACTAAAAACTATCTAGGCTGCCTATAGCACGATCATTTCACCCCTACGTTGTGTATAGCACTTCGCCCGCTCGCCGAGAGCTGATGACGGTTTGTTGCTAGAGTTTTATACGATTACTAGGTCTGTCATCATCAGCAATAATAATATTATTTTACTATCATCGTCATTCATCATCAACCCGCCAACCCGCCGTTGGAGCAGCGTGGCGGGTCTAAGCTCTGAATTCCTCTCTCCTATGAGAGAGGAGGCCTGTGCCCAGTAGTGGCACTTTAACTTTTAAGCTGAAGTGGTACCTTTCAATGAACTGAAACTTGGTATAGGGATAGCTTACATCCTGGAGATGGACACACGGTAGGTACTTGTCGTTACGGGAAAGAGTTCCCGTGGAACGAAGAACTGTATATGTAGGTAACGCCTGCAAGTTTGCAAATGAACTTCTATTACAACATTGCTATTAAATTTTAAGAGAAGACTGTCTCGAAAAAGATTGTGTATATCTGCAAATATTTTAACACCTGTAACTTTGATTGTATAAATTTTTATGATAATTTGTCAAACTACTGAGACACATAATAGTTTCTAAAGCGAGTCTACAAATTTTATTGAGATTGATCAGTCAGTATTCAAATAAAAATCAAACTTTGGTTGTATGGGGCGCGTAAGATAAAGATTGAAGATATAATTTAATGAAAAAAAAAATCTTACTTAAAAATATGTGTTTACAGAATTCTACGATATTCAAGAAACAACAAGCTTAGTCTGCCATAATCTTAATGAAACCCTATCTTGTAATGGTTTAGATGAACGAAGTACCGACAGCAAAACTGCAGTTGGGATGCACTTCTATTGCACTTGACATAACTGCATTGCAACTTTTGACCGACTGCGAAATGTGCTAGAACTCCACACCAACAGCACGCGCACTGCGCTTTCGATCGGTAAATCGCGATGCAATTGTGTCAAGAGAAACAAAACGCACAGTGGCGCGTGGTGGTTTTACTGGTACTACTGATGCCAGAGCTGGGCAAATGCCTCTTCTCTTATAGGAGACCAGGATTAGCTTAGGACCCGGCAAGCCGCTCCAATGTGGGTTCGCGGGTTTTAACGATCCCTGTTTTCACGTCATGACGAAATCTATAACTACAGCTAAGGTAGATTACTATTATAGCTAACTGCCTTGATAGTAGGTATAAAGGTTGGAAAAGGGAGCGGGAACCGGAACCGGAAATCAACGATTCCCTCGGGATTTGTGAAAAACCGAGATTCACGCGGGCGAAGCCGCGGGCAGAATCTCGTAATAGGTATATATAAACACTTCAAAAAATTGACCCACCAGCTCTTGGCCTTCAGCCATTTTTCGTGGATACTGCGTTTTATTGATATACGAGCGGACGGTCGTTGGAAGTAAATTATTAACATTTTTCCGGCCGTATCCGCGCGCCTGCACCCCGCGCCTCGCGCCGTCAAAAGCGCAAACGGCTTAATGAAAATGGCGGCATAAAGCCTAATATTAAAAACTACTTTTCATCATAAAGGTTGGCGCTTGCTAATTATTTATTATCCGGATATGGCGGCGTGGAATTTTTAATTGTCGTGCCATCCATCCCTTTGTTGCGGATTTTGGCTACCTATAGGGCATAAATAAATAATTAAGGAAAAAATTTAAAACAGTTCCAAACTACTGCGTAATATCTACACGTCTAGCTGATTCTCTTTGCATGGGTTACAGCTTAGGTATCTATTCTATATACTACATGAAAATCTGTTATACCTACTACAAACCTTCCTCACGATGGTGAAAAGCAAAAAGTTCGGAAGTTATAAGGGAAATGGGAAAACATAGACAAACTCGGATAGCGACTTTGTTTCATACTATAAAGATGTAAATCAACTAAAGCAGAGGTTCCCAAACTTTTTCTTCTCATAGATCACTTTCAAATTTTAGCTAGTTCCGATGGACCCTCTGCAGCTACATTTCTACCATATTCCCAAAACTCAACAAAAAATGTGAAGATTAGATCTTACTATGGAAATTTGCGTTGCGGCTGGGTTCCAACCAAGATAGTAAAAATAATAATAGTTTTCGAAAAAAGTGAGAATAATTGATTGGTTAATTGATTGTGCAGTGAGTGGACGTCAAAAAAGTAAAGTTCTGTAAAGTAAAGTTAAGTATTAAATATGGAATATGCAAGTTTTTACAAGTAACAGTCGCTGAGCTTCTTAAAATATAATATTATCCGCCTACATTGTTAGTTGAAGTCAAGCCAACATTTTAGTTCTTCACTATCGAAAGTAGATAAATTTTCGTGGACCCCAGCTTACGACTTGAGAACCCCCATTTTTGTCACGCCAACGTCTCAACTCTCGTCGAGTCTCCTGTGGACCCTTGGGGGTTCACCCGGACCACTTTGGGAACCACTGATCTAAAGTTTATTAGTAGGTAGGTACGTATGTACGTCCATGACAGCTGGATATAGGTCTTTTGTAGGGACTACCATGCGACGCGATCTTGCATCGCTTGTGTCCAACGGCTCCCTTCAACTCGTCTGATGTCGTCCGTCCACCTAATGAAGAGTCCGCTAAAACTCCACTTGCGGTGCGAGGTCGCTTTTGCAGTACCTTGCGACCCCAACGTCTATCGGTTCTTCGAACTAAGTGCAACGCCCATTGTCATTGCAGCTTCGCAACACGTCGAGCTACATCGTTGACTCCGGTTCTTTTACTGATCTCCTCATTTCTGATTTGAAATAACTATCAATTTTTGGCAAGACCCGGGAATCGAACCCAGGACCTCGGGATCCTCAACCACCGTTACCGTTAGACCAACGAGCCAGATAGACTTTTTCCAAGGTGATACAATTTTTAACCCCCGACGCAAAAACGACGGGGTGTTATAAGTTTGACGTGTGTGTGTGTGTCTGTCTGTTCCCCTGTGGCGCTCAAACGGGTGGACCGATTTGAATGCGATTTTTTAGTTTGAAAGGTGAATTAGTCGAGAGTGTTGTTAGCTATGTTTGAAGAAAATCAGTCCAAGATGGCCGCCGCTACAAAATGGCGGATTACTTACATATTTTTTCACAACTCCCTTAATATGGGTATCAAATGAAAGTGCTTGACTAGTAAAATAGCACTGTTGCAAATCCAAGATGGCCGCCGCCACAAAATACCGAATGTCGGGGGTTTTTTACCCGACTGGGTTATGTGTTTCACCTGTGTGTATGTATGTCCATTCCTATGTCCGCGTGTAACTACTCAACGGCTCAGCGGATTTTGATAAATGATACGTCATTAGATTTGTCTTCATGACGCGACTGTCATAGGGTACCTAAATTTAAAAAAAAAAAATTAAAATGGCGGACTTTATGCGCTTTAAGGTGCGAGCTGAAAAAAAAAATTTTCTTCAAGACCCTCGAGTGGGGTATCAAAATGAAGGGATTTAAAAGACAAATACAAAAATGTATACAATTATATATTTGAAAATAAGTTGGAGTGATAAATCACAGAAAATGACCGTTTCCTATGTCAGTTCGTAACTACTCAACGACTCAACCTATTTTGATAAATGATACGTCATTAGATTTGTCTTAACAGCGCAAATGTTACTGGGTACATAAAATTTATAAAAATTAAAAATGGCGGATTTTATGCACTTTAATGTGCGAGCTGAAAAATTTTTTTTTCCTCAAGACCCTCGAGTAGGGTATCAAAATAAAGGGCTTTAAGAGGCCAGTACGAAAATGTATACAATCTATATGTTTTAAATCAGTTTGGAGTGACAAATCATGAAAAACATAATAAATAACAAGTACAGTTCGTTTTATAGCATGGCAGTCGGGTTTTTTTAATTTTTAAATTATGGCTTGTTAATTTTTAATCTATACTTGTTGATCTCTTAAACTTACCAGAACTTTTTTTGATAACACATAATATTACTAAATTGACTAAAGGTATTCCGACTCAATTCTTTTTTTAAACATTGAGCAAATTCTGTGTTGTTAACATGCTCGAGTGGCTAGGTATTATAGCTTGGTCTGTTGGTATGATAAATTATTGTGTACAATAAATTGTCAATTTCGGAGCCGTATTTAACATAATATTGCAGGCATTACCGAAAACGCCTGCCTACGTGCAATCGCTGAAGATAATCATGCCGTGATTTATACGAGCTTTTTGAATTTTATTTAGTTTTATGTTGGTTTTTAACCCCCGACGCAAAAACGATGGGGTGTTATAAGTTTGACGTGTCTGTCTGTGTGTGTGTATACCAAACCACCGACCAAATAATCCTCACATCCATAATACCTACCGAGTTATAATTTTGTATCTATACCTCCTAATATTATAAGGAGGTAAAGCTTGTGAGGTTGTAGGGGTAATCTCTGTTCCTATCTACTGAACCGATTTTTAAAATTCTTTCAGCAGTAGAAAACTACATTGTTCCTGAGTGACATAGGCTATAATTTATTTATTTTAAAAATTAGAGATCCCTGCGAAAATTGTGATAAATTACCCGTGCGAAGCCAGGGCTGGTCGCTAGTATAAAATAAAGTTAGGTTTTACCTGATTTGCTGAGCGTTTAATTACTTAAAAGTCTCACCACCCAGCCCGTACGGCACGCGCGTACACAAGCCCAGCGATTAACACCAACGCATAGAAATGTTAACACCCTGTAATCCGAGGATCACCCAACACTGCACAAATGAATGAGCCGGAATAATTTTATTTCAATACACAAACAATACCGGTTTGTACAATACCAATACATTACGAAGCAGGCAATTTTTGTTTGAATCACTACATAGTATAAAACAAAGTCACTTTCTCTGTCCCTATGTCCCTATGTCCCTATGTCCCTATGTCCCTATGTCCCTATGTATGCTTAAATCTTTAAAACTACACAACGGATTTTGATGCGGTTTTGTTTAATAGATAGAGTGATTCAAGAGGAAGGTTTATAAGTAGAAAAATTAGACCCGGTAGGTGGCGCTAATAGCGGGCAGGACGACGCCGGGTCCGCTAGTAAATAATATGACAATATTAGTAGGTACAAGTTGTGTTAAAATTTGTAGTAAATAAATAAGAACATGGTACATTTTTTGAACGATTTCCAAAAAGGAGAAAGTTTGGCGTTTATTTAATTTTTTTTCAAGAAAATTTTGTACCTAAGTAGCTATAATATTATGAATTTCATGTTATAACATCAAATCTGAAGTTATTATCAGCTCCAGAAAAGATAAAATGTTTAGCGTCAGGTACCTTTAGTCGAGATAATATTGTGCAACATGTGAAAATATTTAAAAAGCCAAAGCTTAGATTGGGAGCTTAGAGGACCGAAGTCAGAACGGATTTAGTAGAATTATTTAGTACTTCAGGTCTGATCCAAGAGATCAGAAGATTTTACAACTTTGTTAATAATTGAGCTCTTTTTGATTAGGACCCTTATACAAATGACCTGTATATTTTATGAATATTCTATTCTTGCAGGGTACTGGATTGATAAAAATATGACACCAATAGAATTATATTATCATATTTATCTATCACAGTAGATTTTTTAAAATGATCTGTTTTATTTCGTTTCGACCGGGAATCGAATCCGGGTTTTTCTCACTAGTAAAACCAGCTTTAGCGCGTCTGCAATAAATTGCTAAATCATAATTGCGGAAGAAATTAAGTGAAACAACTTCACAGTTGCACAGAATTGAACCCTATAACTTCCAATTACGATACATTGGCGGATTCGGCGACTCATCAAGCCAAAGATATTGAATATCTTTACGTTAGTCACAGAGGGGACAAAGAAAAGGACGTGTCCTTTGGCTTCTTTTAGACTCAATTTGTCAACTACGCGGTCGGGATGGGTGACGGAGTCAACTTTTACCTCAACTTTCACTTCTGTCTCGCACCGCATTCCTACCTCAGAAACCATCTCAGTAAATGTTAGGCCTGTAATATTAAGAATGATAAGTAGATTAATGATAATAGATAATTATTTACAGCAGATTAATGAAGCTCTGCTGCGCTGAAGAATACTCTCTTTAACCGACGTCAAAAGAAGGAGGAGGTTCTCAATTTATCGGAATCTTTTTATGTATGTTCCCTGATAACTCAAGTACGTCAGGATTGATTTGGAAAATTCTTCTTTTTTGTCTTGAGGTCAGGATCTGATGCTGAGATCCTAGAGAAATCGAGGGAGTTCTTCAAATTTTATGGTGAGTATATTCAAGTAGGTTTAATTTTTAACCCCCGACGCAAAAACGACGGGGTGTTATACCTAAGTTTGACGTGTCTGTATGTGTGTGTGTCTGTCTGTTCCCCTGTGGCGCTCAAACGGGTGGGCCGAATGCGATTTTTTTTTGTTTGAAAGGTGAATTAGTCGAGAGTGTTGTTAGCTATGTTTGATAAAAATCGATCCAAGATGGTCGCCGCTACAAAATGGCAGAACACATATTTTTTCAACACTTCCTTAATATGGGTATCAAATGAAAGGGCTTGACTAGTAGAATATCACTATTGCAAATCCAAGATGGCCGCCGCCACAAAATGGCGAATGTCGGGGGTTTTTTAAATTTTCAATTTATACTTGTTCCTAAAATATAGCTTGTCTTAAATCTGCTCTAACTGTTTAGGTGGATCTCATCAAACTCAACGAGTACACTACTGTTGGGCTAGGTTAGTTATAAACCATGCACACAATGCACACCGTACAACCGAAGTGTAGATTTTGGAAAATAGCCTCTAAGCAGATCCGGGGAAGAACCTCTGTCCGTTACAGCTTATCTGAACCACCCGACAGCGCAGCAGTTAGAAATGATCAGAGAAATCGCAATTCGAATCGTTAGAATAGTTGGAGTAAAGATATATTTACGTAGGTTATTATTTATGTTAATTAAGTGCTCGTTGCGTTAATAATTCAAGTAAATCTTTATAGGTAACACCGTAACATTAACTTATAGCAATTTCGATAAAATGGCCGCCTTTATATTATATAAATCCGGAGCCCGCCTGGCCGTTTTGTATATAATCTTTATGTACACAAAATTCGCGGTATTGATCGCGCGGTGATAACGCCTCAGTTGATATTAATAACAAGCAAATAGTTTATTCTAAACGTCCGCGCAAAATGCACACATACATACACGCAGGCAGTAATTTGTAAATTGAATTCCTCGGGCGGGTTCTAGTAGAGCCCACGCCCGTGTACCTATATATATGTGGAGTTTTATAATAAACACACAAAATCATTATTTGATGATTCCGAGGTGGACGCGGGAGCCTGGGTAGGGGCGCCCTCGGGGGGGCAGGTGCACCCCATCCTCCGACACCGGGGTCGTTGCAGCAGCGATGCAACCCGCCGACATCAGTGTGGCCAGCGAGGCTGATGACAACGCGTGCTTACCACCTACGCAGCGCGGGCAAAACAACTCAACGCACCAAAAAAAAGCAAAAAATCATCAAAAAATAAATAAATAAAACGGCCTAAAAACTCAAAAAAAAAAACAAAATTATCGAAAATTTAAAATATACCAATCCTTTGGTTTTAACAAAAATTTCGAAAAATTATGCGCATGCGTTAGAGTCATTGCTGCCGCCCGCTGACACATTCAAGAAATAGTTTTATGCAATAGACGATATTCAGTTTTTTCACATAATCATCTTAGATTTTAAGTGATCAATTAACCAATAGTATTCAGCAACACTTGAACTTTTCGCAATAGATCGGAACACCGGTTTAATTTTCTGTAAACTGTAAAATTAGTGTTAAGGCAACTGAGAGGCAGTTCAGCTCGGATTCGTCGTGCAAGGGCTAAAGTAACATCGGAACATCTACGACCATCCGGGAGGAACAGCTGCAAACAAACATAGGAAGAAGAAGGAGGAGAAGATCCATGGGAAGGCCACGGCGAAGACAGTGGCACTACAGATGGGAAAACATCTAAGTTAAATGCGCAAGAAGCTGAAGATATCCAAGATTTTATAGCAAAAAGAAATTTAGGATAAACAAATAACAGCCACCGCCATTTGACGATAAAGAAACACGTTTTTTCGCAATAGAACAAGTTTTACGTTTATATCAACCGTTATTACAAGGAAACAATAGAAAAGAGAATTTAAGAGTTTAAGTTTTTTAAGTACATTTAAACAACACTGGTTATTTTTGGAACTTTTCGATTGAGTTATATTGAGTTTTATAAGCAGACTCTCCATATATATAATTATAGTGAAAGTAATCTAGTGACTCCGGACTTAAACTTAAGGCTAAGTGATATTTGAGACTTTTGGCAAATAAGTTTTGGAAAAGTTTCGACCAATTTCATCTACCGATCCAGATTGTATGGGAGGTGAAAACAGAATAAGCAAAGAAAACAAAAACTCGTGCCTTAAATTGGCCTTAAATTAATAGTAAAAAGGTAAGATAAAATTACGCCAAAAACGTTACAAAAAATCTAAATTTACCAAGTTTACCTACCTGTTGAAATGACTTCTAGATTTCTTTAATAGTACAAAATTAAAAAGTAAATTAAAGTTAAGACTTAGTTAAATGTTTCGTTATTTCTATACCTGTAATGTTTTATATGAGTATGTATAAAATTTAACGGGCTTAAAAATAAGCAAGGACTATACAATAAAAAAATATACCGAACAAGAAGATAATACAAGAGAAGATAACTTCAAACATAGTACCTATAAAACCGATCAAAGAAGAAAATATATAGATGACAGAATTTCACTAGGGGAATTGAACAACTGCCCAGACAACTACAAATTCCGACAAACATCAAGCTTCATAAAACTTCACTAAAGGTAAGTACCGAAAAAATGCATTATTTTAGTCTGTAGTGTAAGTAGGAAAAACGCAAGAGTATACACAACCTAAGTTGTTCGATGACGGAATAACCGATTCGAAATAACGTGATACTGTTTACGCTACAGACAAAATTTTCATTACAAATATTTTCTATGTACAAATTATCTGTTTTTCAGCTTTATGCGGCATAGTTTTTATAACTGCGATCTCCATTTTTAAGCCTCCCATAAATGTTCGGTTCGCAATCGCCACCAAACTGTCTATCTCGCTCGCTCTCACGTGACTCTACTTAAGCGTCACTAACAATTTATTCGTCACACAAAATAAATAATAATACACATACATCAAAATCTTTTTCAGCATCCAATACGTCATTTACGTTAAATCTTATAGCATCATTAAAAAATACATTTTTGTCATCGCCGATATGTTTTTTATCATCAGCAAAATTTTTAAGGCGTATCCGGAAATCGGCGTGTAGCAAACTTGAGAAGTTTGTTTTCAAAATAGTGTCTAGCTTTACGTTAGGTGGCACCTCATGCGTATCGAATGCCAAGAATGGCATAGAAACATTCGCCTCTAACTTTCGTTTTCGTCAAGTCAAGTTCAGGTTTTGCCGATGACTCGGGCGGGGTGCACCGCGCATGCCCAAGTCATCGCAGTCATTGCCCAGCCAAATTATTGATTGCGGGTAGTCGGAAAACTGCGGGAGGAAGGGGAGGCGTCATTTACCAATGTGATAGTTTTCACAACGCTCAATTATGTAGGCAGGGGGGGGGGGGGTGGTGGGGGAAAAAAATGTATATATCAATATGGCGGATTTCGGCGGATTTTGTATTAAATTCTATCGGCCCCGCCTGCGTGCTCGGAATTTATGGATGGGCTTTAGCGGAACATTGATGGGTTTTCATTAAAACGGTTTTAAATTTTATATGTATGAACATATTATACGAGTATAGCTTCCCAATTTTATCCAGAGTGCTGTGAATGGTTTTCATTAAATTCATTATTTTATTTTAATAATGTTGCGCTCGTGCATAAGACTGTCTACGGCTACTTGATAATCACAAGCTGCATCGTTTGAGTCTTTTAATGATGGTCTTTTATAATAATTATTTCTATTTAACTTATATAAATTTTAAGTAGTCACGCTGATTTAAAATAATAATATCTTTCAACTTTTCGGTTCCTGAACGAAGATTATAATATATAGGGTTACGATTGTCAAATCTTTCGTTACTTGACTCGATGATGCATAAGACCATCTACGACTAGTTTATAATAGCTTCGTTTGCTGGCGTAAAAAGAACAGACTAATGATTGTCTTTTTAATCTTCTTATAATGATATCTTCGTCGCAAGTAGATGCATCCGCTACTTAGTGAGGAAATAAGAAGTTAACTATTAGGTTTCTTAACTGTTATGCCATATCGCCACCTTCTTAATGTCGATAGTCCAGTAAGCTTGAGGCGATAGCCTGTCCTTCAGCTTGATTTTGAATAATCAAATGAATATACCTACTACTGGTTAAGTTTGATAGAAGATATTGAAAACTGCATTATGCCGTAAATATTAGGCAATGATTTTACTGTTTTAAAAATCTAATGCACTCTAAGAACCTTCCACCAAAATATACTAATTATTATATACTACTACAAACATGTACAGTAGGTATAATGTTCCTTAATGATTTTGTTGAAATTTTCTTTTTAGATTTTTCTTTTTTTTTAACTTTTTAATCATTAAGGCTTTTAGCACATCTCGAAACTATAGCAGCGGAACAAAAGCGAAGCGTATGATTCAAATATTTGCGCTAGAACCCGCAATTTTGTTATAGTTTCGATTTAAGTATTTTGACAGCAGCAAAACGATGAAACACCACACGAAACCGCTGGATACAAGCAGCGCAAGCGCCATTTAGAAGTTCCCTTTAAAGACCCATAATATCTACTACAGTGGACGTCGACGCTTGATATTTATGAGGTGATGATGATTAACTGCCTCGTTGGTCTAGTGGTTAGCATATTCGACTGCAGATCACGAGGTCCAGGGTTCGATTCCCGGGTCGGGAAAATTATTGTTAGGTATTGGGTTTTTCTGTCAAGAAATTGTCAGTGCCAGCCCGGAGTTGGTAGTTGGCGGTGTTTCACTCCTGTGTCTCGCAGTCGGTCCCGGTTATTACCACTATCATGGACAATAGTCGTTAAAGACCGCCAACCCATTGCAGCAGCGTGGCGGCTCTAAGCTCTAAATCCCTCTCTCCTATGAGAGAGAGGAGGCCTGTGCCCAGCAGTGGGACGTTAGAAAGGCTGTAGTGGTGGTGGTGGTGGTGAATGATTAATATTCTAGAGATAATAATAGGTTTTAACTTCAGATATATCGCATGACATTTTAAAGTGTAAAGGGCAGGGTATCGATATAGGCACAATACCCAACCAGCTTAGCGCCCTATAGGTGTTGCGCCTAGGGTATTAATACACCCTCATCTAACACCCCGATGGATAGTTAAGTGCATTTAGGTATACATAATATTGTAGGCAGGTAATAGATTGTCTAGTTGCCTATACTAACTTTAAATAAAAAAACTTAAAATATTTCAGAATCAGTTTAGTGTCGCTTCTTTTTGACAGACAGGCAAAATCTAAGTTTTTATAGCTATATGTCCCTGCCATTAGCATTAATTCAGTTTCACGACTATTGAGTCGTGCTAAGTAGCTAATGCTATGCGCTATGTAGGTAGCTCGGGTTCTCCTACGGATTCCTTTATGACTGATTTGATCCCGTAGGGATATTCCGAGCATAGCTCTCTCCATCGAGTGACTCTGAGCCTTCGTATGAGACCCATAATTAACTTATTTCGGACTCGGATTCATAAGTCATCACTTATCACCGTACTTTCACAATATTTTGGATTAGACTATAGATATATATGAAAAATACATATACCTACTCTATTTTCATTAACCAACCCAAAGATTTAATATAATCTTGGGCTTGATTGTAAAAAGGTGAAAGTGGTCTCAATTAATAATTTTTAACCCCCGACGCAAAAACGACGGGGTGTTATAAGTTTGACGTGCCTGTGTGTGTGTGTCTGTTCCCCTGTAGCGCTCAAACGGCTGAACCGATTTGAATGCGGTTTTTTTGTTTGAAAGGTGAATGAATTAGTCGAGAGTGTTTGATATGCTATGTTTGATAAAAATCGATCGGCCGCCGCTTCAAAATGGTGAATTAGATATTTTTTCACAACTCCCTTAATATCAAATGAAAGGGCTTGACTAGTTGAATAGCACTATACAAATCCAAGATGACCGTCGCCACAAAATTTCGAATGTCGGGGGTTTTTAAATTTTTAATTTATACTTGTTAAAACCATTCAACCATCACTGAAGATTCTGCGGATTTTGTCAATCTGAGAGCAAAGTTATATTTTTAAGAGATTTAGTAAACCGACACAGATAATCGTTTCTTTTAGCAACAAATAGAACCTTTGGCTTCATAAATGTCACAGAGACGAGGATTTCCTCGGATAGTATGCAAAAATGAGATTAGCGGAATATCCGCGGTGCGTGTATCGTTAGCGCGGCCGCGTGGGTCGCATTTACTTGTTTTGCGGCTCGGAATGCGCTGTTTGCGGCCGCGAAGAATGCACGGTAAAAACTCTGTGTCAGCCACGATGTGCCGTCGCACGGAGTGGGCTCTATCCGATAGAGCCTGTTACTTGCGATGGCATGTCGTTATTTCTAACGTCTATCGGCCGAAATTAATGACAACCTGTCTAATCCAAAATTTACAGATTGAAAGTCAAAAATTTTATGTAGTCCATTGAAATGTTACAAAGAGCTTTGCATTCATTAGAGGACGCAATTTTATTTTACGGACATGTGTGGGTGGTCAATAGAAGCTTAACCTCAAGTTTGTGGGGTCGCCACCCTTGTCCCCCGGCCGCCATCTTGGAAAACACTTTTTTCGCGATATCTCGGAAACTATGCGTCTTACAAAAAATTCGTAAAGACATAATTTGTAGCAAATTGTTTTGCCTACAAATATGTGTATATAATTTTTTGCCTTAAATTAAGCAATAAACAAAGTAACTGACATTTTTTGTGAAATTGACTTTTTTGCATTAACAAAAGTTTTATGTCGAGTAGTTTTTTACCACAGTTTAATATTTCAAATAACTTGAACCGTTTACTGAAATATGAATTGTCCACACAAAGTAACTGCACACACTAACCCGGAATATAAATGCAAAACCAAGTAAACAACAAGCACAACACAAAAACAAAGTAATTGGATGTTGATTACTTTGTTTTTGTATTTAAAATGCAGTTGCTTGATTTTTCGTTTCGTGAAACGATCCCAGGTAAGGTGTTCTGAATGTAATTACTTTGTTTATCACTAGGGCAGCCGAGTTAACCTAGTGTTGCTTACTACAAAATTTAATTTCCCTATTTTTCATGAGATTCTGGTCGATCTATACGTACCCGCAGCATTTTTAATCTTTCCTTACAATATTTCGATATTATTGCCTTTTAAAAACGACTTACCTATTTAAAGACCGCCTTTAAAGTTTGGGATCTCATGTTGAGATAGATAACATTAAGAGAAGATCATATCAATCTATACATATAATAAAATCGTAGACTTGCCGTATCTGTACATTGAAGATTTTTGCAAAATAATAACTGGGGGATGTTAGGGACAAGTAATAGAACGTAAAAAAGCTATTTTTGAAATTTTTGTCTGTTTGTCTGTTTATCTGTTTGTCTATTTGCCTGTTTATGTTTGTCTGTATGTTTGTGCGCGCATCACGCAAAAACTACTGAATGAATTGAAATTAAACTTGGCATGATTTAAGTTCATATTACGGAATAGCATATAGGATACTTTTTATCCCGAAATTCAGCACGGTTCCCTAGGGAGAGGGGATGAAAGTCAAAACGTGTATTTAGCTGTAATTCAATAACGTGTGGTTCGATTTCATTCATTCTTTTTTTGTTAGAAAGTTAGACTAGACTACCGACGAATCTCTAAAAGGCTGGATCGAGTTTGATGGAACTTTCACTGGCAGATGTTTTCATTTTGATCTACCTAAACATTCGCCAGTGAACTTTTAACAGTTTGTAGCATGATATGAGCTCAAAGGAGCTTAGGAAAAACAAAATGATTCCTACGGGATTTTTAAAAACCGATATATATCCACGCGAACGAAGTCGCGGGTGTCCGCTTGTCTGAAATAAGTAGTAAATTAAGTTTTTTTTTTGTTTATTTATAAAAATATATTATTAGCATTCAATAAAATCATAGTAGAGTATAATTCCCGCAGGCACTCCCCTGGAACTGGCATAGCGTCAATTTTCTAACACCATTAAGTATATACATATGTTTTTGTTTGAGAAAAATGCGTCTTATTACATTACGCCGCGCGCATCGTGTTTTGCGCATTTGCGATCATCGAGAGATGGGATCGTGCGTCGTGGTTTCACGGTGATACTAAGCGATGGGTTCCGGGGTCGAATCCATGCGTCTGTGACATTATATGAAATTATCATTTTTTTGTATCCCATTATCTACCTATATTATATGGTATTGTTTTGGTAATGATCTTCGAAATTATTGACTCTGAATTCACACGAACTGCCTCGTTGGTCTATAGTGGTTAACATTTTCGACCACATATCACAAGGTCCCGGGTTCGATTCCCGGGTCGGGCAAATAATTGTTAGGTACCTCCTGGGTTTTTCGGTCATGAAATTCTCAGTGCCAGCCTGGAGTGGATAGTTGGCGTTGTATCATCCCCGTGCCTCGGAGAGTAGGTACATTAAGCAGTTGGTCCCGGTTATTATCACTAGGTATCATGTGACAATAGTCGTTAAAGCCCGCCAACACACATTGGAGCAGCGCGGCGGGTCTAAGCTCTAAAATCCCTCTCTCCTATGAGAGAGGAAGCCTGTGCCCAGCGGTGGGACGTTAAAAGGCTGTAGTGGTGGTGGTGGGTTCACAGGGTAAAAAGCAACTCTCTGATGTCAAATATGTCAGTCTGTCTGCACGAAGTGATTGCGTTTCTTTTTTCTTTACGCTGATTAGAGTACCACTGCGACAAGAAGGTCGTGGTATACCAAACAGTACGCCGATTAAAAGCAATAATGGTCGATATTTTTAAAAACATTAAACCTTTTATTACCTAACCGTAAAATTCAACACAGAATAATAAATATAAATATGTACGTATATCAGAAATCAGAAATACAGAAGAGAAGATTTCCGATTGTATAGAAATAGAAAATATTTTTTTTAATTCGCTCGATTTTTAACAATTCCCGGAATAATATGCCCACCTCAAAGTTCAAACAGCAAATAATCCAGCAAAGTCGCCGTAACGTATAGCAATAATGATACACCGTCAAGCAATTTGCGTCCCGGTACAGTTTCGTGTAGAATCCAATTAGAATGACGAAGCAGGTATCCTTCAGCTGCCATACCTCTACCAGATTAACACGTTCAATCTTGAGTAGGTATGTACGTCCTCTCATCATTTATTTACCATTGCAAGGGAATGACTGAAAAAAGTTTATAGTTAATAATGTGCTCCCGACTGGCCAATGTCAACAAAGACTGAGACTGGCCAACCAAAATGTGTGTACAAACCTATAGGTCTCTATCTCTATTACCTCACTCTCATAGCGACACCAATGCGACGCGATCGGAAAGAGATCAGGCGCAGGACGGTTTTATTGTTCTCGTAAAATAATGATCTAATGTACTGACTATACAAGAAACCAAATCAAAGACCAAAATCAACAAAAAATAAACATTTATTATAGAATCAATATAATTTATTTTACTAGTACTTAACATAGTAATAATTGTAATTAATTATGTCGCGGCTCGGTCGCATCGCCGGCATTCCTCCATCTTACCACATTAGCCGTTAGCTGCCGTGCGTTCAGCCGTTCCAACCAAACCTAGCCAACTCAAAGTACCTATATTTTTTAAAAATGATTAGATGTAGACATCTACAGCTTACACCACGAAATTTAAATTATATAGTAGCTGTATATAGATAAAATAATAATTTTATAGCTAAGTATTTATTTTATATATTTTTACACTTTATTCTTTCGAATTTGTTGGTTATACTGACCGTAACATTATTCTAAATTTCACTATGCTAAGTAGTATTTCTTGTAAGTTGTGGCCATTTTGTGACACTGATCAAGTCAAGACGGTGTGGGGAAAAATAAATCACGGTACTGAGTAGAGCCCGCAAAAAACTCAGTAGTTGTTCGTTTCAAAACGCAAAATATCTCCCAATACAAGCATAAATATTCTACAGCGGCAATTACATACGTAATTAAAAAAAGCAAGTACGAGTAAGTACCTAGATATTTCTTGTGAAAGCTTAGTTGAATTACTCTTTAATGAGGAAGTTTCCTGAAGTTGAAAATATCATTTTGAACACAATGGTATTAAAACATAGATTTAAACTAATAAATCAGTGAAAAAAAATTAGAAATCCATCAATAAATGAAGGAGAAATTATTTATTTAAGTTCATGTATTTTAACGCAAAATTTTTCATTTCTCAAGTATGACGTCACAGCGTATATGCGAAGGTATTTTTTCCATGTTTTATGGATAATCGACAACTGAAGATGTTTTCAAAATGGTCCCATAGATATTACGAAAAAAAGATTAAAAAATTTTTTCGAAAAATTCTATGGGATCATTTTGCAAACATCTTCAGTTGTCGATTAAAAAAAGAATCACGCAAATCGGTTCAGTAATCTCGGAGAAATTGGTAAAACAAGTAAATTTACATGGAAAAAATACCTCTGAGCGGATTGGATGACGTTATAGGCTAGAGCTAGAGCGCCGCGTGAAACGAAATTAGCAACTTTAAAGTTCAATAACTTTTTCAGTTTTTGAGATAATTTAATAATTCTTTCAGATTTTTGTTTTATTTTACTTAAATTTATATAATAAATTTAAAAAAATATTGGAAACTTGTCCATTAATGGACAACTTCATTATTTTTCGTGGTTTTAAACAAAATAAAATACAGATACATAGTGAAATAAATAATATTTATTTTAATGATTTCCATGAATATATTTCTTTGTAATTTTTTTGGTATATTATTATTTATCTTTGTTATATTCCTATGTAACTAAGTATACCATAATAACAAAACTATAGATCTTCTCCATATTCTAACTCTTGTATTTTTATTACAAGACCAATCTTGTAAAAGTTTTCTTGAACGAGGAAACAGTTTTCAACGCTGCGTACCTATGTTTGATGTATTACTTCGCAAACTCTATGTGTAAGTATGGGCATGTAATTTTAAATTTTCCAAGCGGTAATAAATCGTTTTATTCATGACTTACACCGCTGTGCCGCGGGGCGCTTACATAAATGACCCCGACCACCATCTAAACAACTCGCCACTCGAATAATAATTGGCGAACGTGAAATAATGAATTTCATGTCCATTTGGCTTTTTCAATTTATTTGTGAATTAATATAAATAAGAAAATATGGAGTTTTAGTCGTGTATGTCTGTTCAGAAGTCTCTATCGGTAGGTAGGTATTAACTGCCTCGATACTCTTCTTGGTACTAAGTTCCTATGATAGAGCTCCGGGCTGGGTAAAAAAATTGGTTGTCTGTAAAATCGGTTTACGGACGATAATTTTACGTGATAACATCATAAGAAACCATGTTGTTGAAGCCGAACGCTTAGGCCGATCGTGCCTCTCTATCGCTTGTTCCGCGCTCTCGTTTGCACGCTCGGCTTAGGTTGGAACGTGACAATGAGTCATGCTTTTTCATGCGTGCAGCCGGCGTTCATTGATTTATAAGACGTTGTCACGTCAAAAAAGATTTTCTGATAGGAAATTCTCATATAAGTTGGCGGTGTTATACACCCCCATGCCTCAGAGAGCACGTAAAGCCGTCGGTCCTGCAGAGCCTGATTTCTCTCTGGTTGTGTCGGATCGCCGTACCGTTGGACTATGAGAGTGAGGGAATAGAGAGCGCACCTATGTTTTCGCACACACTTGCGAACCTCTCCTGCGTAGCTTTCCAGTCTCGTTGTGTTTGGACGCTGTGGCCGAAATTCGGTCACGAGGAGATTGTAACTTCGGACAACCTTTTTTTTACAGCTACTTTTGCAGGGGTTTTTGGCATTACAATATTTTTACTTTTTAAAAGTCACTATTTTATTTAAATATTTTCTCGAAAAACATCGCAGACTTTTCTCCGTTTATTCCACAATCATTCTGATTAATATTGAAGGTACTTGTCGATAATGTTGAATTAGAATAAAAATGATGTTTTTCTTATTAAGCTTGAAGAAAATTTACGAGAATGTTATAGGTGTGTATCTAAAAGGCAGACGTTGTGTTTTTTTGCTTCGAGGTTTGTAATCTGTTGAAGTAGATAAAATTAAAATTGTAAACAGAGTCGCGGGTAAATGAAATGGACTCTCAATAAAAAACATAATCATTGATGTTACAAAATTAAATTTAAATAATAATCATATGACATGTAATGGTGTTAATGATATTTGGAGGATTTCTTGTTAACCATTAAGATTGCATATAATTGAAGTTGATATAAACTTTGCAATAATTAGGTTTAGAGTTACTGAATTTTACAACTATTAGGTAAAATCTTGCTAGTGTTTACCTGCGACTTTGTCTCATGTCTGCACGAAACCAACTTTTTTTTTTTTAATATTTTTTGCATCCATCCATAGACATTTTTTAATGAATCGGATTTTAATTGTATTCTAGAAGAGTATTTATTTTCGTAGATTCAAGTGTATTTAGAGATAAAGCCAACAAACTTTATTAATTATATAAATTTTTTTTAAAATAAAATAAAAGTTGCAAGTAATGTTCCTTCTAAGGCCTAGGTGTCAGCTGACAAAAGGTTTAAAGAAAATCCAAACTTATGGGGGTGAAATAGTGGATGGAAGGTCATATAGAAGTCCTATGTTTTTAAAGTCAGAGACACGAACATCGGCATGTGTTATTAGTTTTAAACAATAATAGACCAGTGTAAGCTATATTAGAAAATCACTCCTTGAAAGTGTTAAAATATGGGATTGAGTGTTTGTACTTATAGAAAAATTTTTAATGAGGTATTTTTATATTGTATTGTTACGCGGAGGAAATCGCGGATAGCCGGTAGTATGAAATATAATTATCTAGAAAAACATTGGTATGTACAATTTAAGCATATAAAATTTTATCTATTTAATTTAACGCCTCATCTTAATACTAAACTAAGTGCGTATAAAACGCGAGTGATTAGAAAGTAAGTATTTAATGAAACTTTCGCTATTAATTGATAGGCTTGAGTGGAACACGGTTATAGACTAACTATCCTACTTGCTTTTAATTTAATTTATAACTGACTTCAAAAAAAGATGAGGATGTATTTTTACATGCATGCCCTTATGAGTAGTCAAGTTTCGCGTTCAAATTTTTATTACGAGAACCGTTAATAAGGAAAGATAATCCGGACTTCGAAAAGCAGTGATTTCCCGGTATTAAAAGTTATGTCTATATATATATCTATATATCTATATATAATATCTGTTTAGTCTATGTCCGTCTCCACGAAGCAAGCTATCTCTGTGAAAAAAATTTCAAGAGTAGTTAAGCGGTTAGGTCATAAAAATACATATTTTATAATCTTGTTGTCCCTTATAATATAAAATGTTTTTTTTATAAGCAGGAATCCTAAATATTTCTGGGATAAAAAGTAGAGCCCATTCAAACAGATAGACAGACAGACAAATAGACATATAAACATATAGACTAAGGTAGTGATCGAAAAATAAAGAGTGAGACGTACAATTTTAACCAGAAAAAATTCCAAGATTCCAGAAACCAAAAAAAAAACATCTACTCTACAGTTATAAATAATTCTTAGAAAATCTAATATATATAATTAAATATATCACTCTAATAAAGCGGCCGAATGGCTGTGGATTACACAGTAGCCATTATCATAATAAAAAATAAGACTGTATGCCCTTTGCTCTTTGCCTTTTCCAAAAAAAAAAACAAGGAAAACTCCAAGACGCTTACACAAATAAATATTACACACATACCTACAAATTGAGGACAACAGCTTGTTATAACGTTACGTAACAACACACTATTACAAAATAATACAGAATTCGAAATAAAAACTAACCGACCAAAATAAAATACTCACAAAATAAATTCTAAGCGACCACAGGAACTCCTTTCACAATCCTATCCTAATAATAATTATACCGCTATACAGCGAAGATTTCTACCAGTTGCGTCCTAGAAACCTACGCCTACAGACAAGCCAAGCATTTCTTTCTATACGTAATGCTATAGCTAAAATTCATAGTGAAATAAGTATAAGAACTAGCTTCTAAAAAACTTGTTAGAAGGGACGGCTTAACCCCGCTAATGGCTACACACGAAAATAATTCTTGGAGACTTCATATTATAGTCGTTTTCACGTTGGTTTTTGTAGCACAGTTAGGATGTTCTTCCACTTCGGGAACGAATGCGGCAGTACAGGCCAATGCACGGTGCATACAACTAATAGTGTTGCGTCTTGCATCGGAATAGAATAGTGTTGCGCGTCTATTGCAACGTTAGATTTTTTTAAGCTTCGAATTTAGACTTTAATTTTTCGCAGACAATAGATTAATAGAGTCTAGGTAAGTACGTGGAGATTGTTGTAAGTTTTCGAGACTATGGTAGGACATCCAGTTTTTTTTGTTAATTATTTTTAAGAGTTAGGTATCTACGTGGTTACTGCAGTGACCAAAGCTTTTCCTGATAGGCTCTTTAAAATGTTCTTTTCTGTTTTAAATGACATTATAATTTTATTCGTACGGTACCTGTAAGAATAGTATTCTTTTGATTTATTTGAAACCCAAAATTAGTTGCTTTATGTTCATTTACATCTAAAAATTTTCTACCAAAACCAATTGCTACACTATATTATGCTATAATACATGTAGTTTCAATGAATACTAAACAAGTATTTCTATAGTAGGTATCTAAGCTTGATTTCCTTTAAACCTAGGTGAATATTCTTCTTTCTCTCGCTATCTCTGGTTTTTCATTAATTACTGAAGATAGTGACTATCTTTTAACGGATTAATTGTTTCCACTGGCTTCTATTGTTTGGTCCATTTACGTGATTTTAAAATTTGCATGTGCTGGTTAGACCCTCTATGTTGTTAGTGAGAGGTCTCTTGCTCTTTTGCCCTCAGCACTGTCCGTGGCTAGAGTTTTTTAGTCTAGACTACTCTAGTCGGTCGCTCCCACGCCGCATGATATATTCATATATAATTTAAATGATATGAATATTATTCAAACAAACATAATGACTGCGGAAGAGAATTATGGCATCCTCTATGCAAGCGTTTCATTGTAGGCTACTAAGTTTGTTCTTTATATTATTCTGCAATCAATTGGAAATTTTGAAAAATAGTCCCATTTTTCAATTATGACTAAAATATCCACTAAAACCAACCAGTTTAACCAACCTTAGTGTGCGCGCCCTGCCCTCTTGCCTGTAAGCGTTCGATATAGGATAAAACATATTATTATATGCAAGACGTTTCTTGTACTACGCCAAATCTAGGGTTGGACCACTGTTCGATTTTTATTTATCTATTTTGTAAGACAAACGTATAATTTTTTTTTTATAATTTTGCTAATTTGATATTGATGAAATATTGAATTCAATCGTGTATTAAATTTTGTATGCTCTATTTTTATAAATGAGAAGTGAAAAAGGTATAATAGGGTATCTATAAGAGCTTAATGAGAAATCACAAAGCTTCATATTAACATAAAACGGTTAGAACAAGTCGGTATCGACGCTAAAAATAACACTAAGGCGATCGCTAAACTGTAATGACGTATGCAGAGCCGATGCAAGGAAGTGGGGCTTTGATCCTAGCACAGCCCTACGCCCCGCAGGCAAATATGAACGAATGTAAGTTGACTTAGAATAAGTATGTTCAGCAATCGAGACTCGGCCAGTGTTAGATCATAATGTGTTGAAAGTGCTTGCGCGCAACACTACGGCTAACAATGGAAACGCACCGGCGATTTTCGAAAATTTCAAACTGAAATTCCAAAGTGAAATTGAGAACGCGCCAGCCGTCTCCAAAATACCCCGTTCGATGTTCGAAATGTGATCGCAGATTGCCGATTTAAAAAGTGAACTGACGTGGCTAAGGCGGGAAATGTAAAGAAATTAAAAATAAAATTGCACCGTATCAACCCGTGAAATTGGAAAATTGTAATATAGGTTATAAAAAAGTGTTTAGCGATAAAAAGATTGGCGCGTAAATGCGGACATGTTATTTCTCGTTATGGTTTGTTGAGAAAATAACCACAGACTTTAAAGTTTATTGTTATGTGAGCGATTTGGACTTTTTTAAGTGTTGGACAGGACTAAGGTCAGTTGAGTGTTTTATAATGTCTAGCAGTATATAACAATAAATCTCTATTGTACCTACTTTTCTTAATTTTGAAACTACATTAGAAGTAATATTTTACATTTTTAGAAGTCAAGAATAATTTTAACATATACCTAGTGCAGTTTACGAAAGCATTTCCGAACTCTACTTTGTATATAATTTTAATAAACGTTTATATTTTATAAAGGAATATTGAAAAGGGCTTTAATATGTAGAAGTTCAAGAAATAAGCCTATCAAGCAATTTGATGACATTCTCTGAAATTTCTTTTCGCTGAATCTTAATAAATAAAAATTCCTTTCTTTGCGGATTTAGACAAAGGGTAGGTATATATAGGTAGGTACCTATAGTTGAATTTCTATAGTTTCTACTTTTAGAGACTAAGACAAAATATGTTTGTTTATATAAAGTAAAATTTATGTAGGCAGAACATTTTTTTCTACGGTCTATTTAATTTTTCAAATGCAATTCAATGCAAGTGTAGAAACACTTCCTTAGGTAACCAGACTTTCCGAGGAATCCCACTTATGACACAGTTAAAAGAACTACATCTTTTAATCTTAATGATTTGATTGAAGATCTCCAACTTCACACTTCCTTTTCCCTTCACATTTTACTCAAAAGCATTTAACGTTGTGGAAGTGTAGATTCTTTGTTAGTATTATTTTTCTTGTTTTTCATAAATAGGTTTTAGTTTAGTCGGAGGGAGGTATCGGCCATTTTTACTTGGTTATAATATATTGGCGGGAGATTTTATTTACTGTTGTGTGTGTTCAGGCGTTTCGGTTCGATGCCCTGTTAATTTTGTAGCGTGGTTAATTAAATCAAGTGTTAAAGATAACTTTCGATTCTAAAGTCCTTGTTGTACCTGCATTTATAGTTTTTCATATATTATCGGAAATGCATCGTCACTTGATATCCTTAACATAATATGAGATTACCTACTTGCTTTCCTCGTGGATTCTAGTCGGGCATAAAACTGTCATCTGTAAGAATCTTTGGGGACAACTAGATATATTTACCAAAAACTGAAAATGTCGTTATTGTAATCTAAAGCAATAATTTATGAAAAGCAGTACGGCAAACTGGTTTTCGGACGATAGATTGTGGATGTCTAATGTCTTAGAAAGAAAAGTCTTTTAAAAAGGAGCCGGTCACCATATGGAAATTAGTAGTAGCAACCCACGAAACGTCACTTTACTGCATCGAATTAACAGTCTGACTATATAGTTATGATTGCGTTTTGCGACCTAGAGTCTAAAGGAGAAACTTTGAAATATTGAAACGCTGCCTGAATCCTTATAAAATGCTAATAATAAAATTTTTCAGCGTACTATTATTAGAGGTCAGTGATTTGATTTGAATGAACTGCCTAAACACGCCCTGAATAAAAACTTTTTTATTCTATTCTATTCTAGAACTGGTCGAGCCTCAGACCTAGTTCTTCAAACGTTCTTCTTAACGGTATTTCTTCAAAAATATTATCTTTCTTTAAGTTCACTTCGAGAGGCTTAGTTGTGGACTAATTGAAGTTAACTCACTCACTATCGGCGGCGTACTATTACGACAATTAAAATAAGTCCTAGATACGAACGATGCATTTGAACTTTGTCTTTTTGGTAATATCTGGATCAACCCAATCGATCTGAAATTAATTGTTTTGTATCATTTATCTATATTGTGTCTATTTCTTATCTGTTTTGAGGGAGTGTTAGGCTGCATGTTGGTGACTATCGCCATTTCAGCAACCGAACATTATAATTTTTAGCAGTTCCGTAGTCTTAACCACTAGGCTATCACTTCTCTTAACATAAATATTACTACCACTACCATCACTACAACCTTTTAACGTCCCACTACTGGGCACAGGCCTCCTCTCTCATAGAATAGAGGTATTTAGAGCTTAGACCCGCCACGCTGCTCCAATGCTTTTTTGCGGACTTTAACGACTATTGTCACATGATACGTGCTCTCCGAGGCACGGGGGTGAAACATTGCCCGCTTCCAACTCCGGGTTAGCACTGAGAATTTCTTGACAGAAAAACCTAATACCAAACAATGATTTGCCGCATTTAAATGATGTGGTAGATTCAATTGACGATTTAAAAGCACTTGTTAAAGTTTATTTGAATTAAATCTTTTCTATTCTATTATACCCTATTCTAAACATCATGATAATTATTGTTTATTTATTTATTAAATCAATATAATAAATAGATAAATAATAAATCTATCTATCTATATTCTATATCTTCTATACATATAATAAAATCGTAGAATTGCCGAATCTGTACATTGAAGATTTTTGCAAAATAATAACTGGGGGATGTTAGGGATAAGTAATAGAACGTAAAAAGCTATTTTTGAAATTTTTGTCTGTTTGTCTGTTTATCTGTTTGTCTGTATGTTTGTGCGCGCATCACGCAAAAACTACTAGATGGATTGAAATGAAATTTGGTATGATTTAAGGTCATACTACGGAGTAACATATAGGATACTTTTTATCCCGAAATTCAGCACGGTTCCCTTGGGAGAGGGGATGAAAGTCAAAATGTGTACTTAGCTGTAATTCGTTAACGGGTGGTCCGATTTCATTCATTCTTTTTTTGTTAGAAAGGAAATACTTCAAAGATTACTGGCTAATCTCTAAAAGGCTGGACCGATTTTGATGGGACTTTCACTGGCGGATGTTTAGATTTTTATCTACCTAAACACCCGCCAATGAACTTTTAACAGTTTTTAGCAAGGTTTGAGCTCAAAGGAGCTTGGGAAATACAAAATGATTGTCACGGAATTTTTAAAAACCAATATCCACGCGATCGAAGTCGCGGGTGTCCGCTTGTAGATACATAATGGTAAGCACTCACAATTTTTAAATGAATTTCTAGCGGAATCTTGCTACCCATCACTGATAAACCGTATATGTTTGTACTTACCTACTTAGTTTTCCAGCGTATCGCTATAGTATCGCATAATATATATACTTGTGTATATTTAAGAATATAAAAGGCTCGGCGCCTAGTTACGCAATGGCCATTTTAAAGGCAATATGTTGTTTCGTGGACGGACAGTGCATGTGTTATGAAGATGTTGACTGTTTCCATTATCGTGTGGGCAAAATACATTGGAAAAATATATAAAATTCCATCGACGCTTGTGATTCGTGTGGGCGAATAAATTGTTTGTGGCGCTGCATTGTTAAAATGAAAAATAAATATTTTATGTTTGTATATTCTAATAAAATAATGTACATAATATTGCTATTGAACGTAATAAAAATCATACTACATATTACAGTTCGTGGAGATGATAAACAAAGGATGAAGTTGCACCTACTTTTTAAAACAATTTAAATTAAGTTATCAAGCTCAGTTCATTTATCTAAATTACTAAGCCATTCAAGTGTTTAAGTTTATAGGTTTATTGGCGTACTCTAGCTAGGGTTTGAAATAAGAAAGCGAATAAAATATATTGCCTTACTCGAAGCAATAGTGATTAAAATAGAGTACCTTAAGAATATACTTTCATGCAATTCCAACAAGAAAATTCATCGTAATAGCTACAATGACAAAATAATATCATTAAAATAAACTCAGTCTTTTTATCTACTAAGAAAAGTGTACACATTTACCTTTACATAATATTACAGTTATTTTATTTATTTACAAGCTGACACCCGCGACTTCGTTCGCGTGGATATATATTGGTTTTTAAAAATCCCGTACGAATCATTTTGTTTTACCTAAGCTCCTTTGAGCTCATATTATCATGCTAAAAACTGTTAAAAGTTTATTGGCGGATGTTTAGGTAGATCAAAATGTAAACATCCGCCAGTGAAATTCCCATCAAAATCGATCCAGCCTTTTAGAGATTAGTCGGTAATTTTTAAAGTATCTACTTTCTAACAAAAAAAGAATGAATGAAATCGGACCACGCGTTATTGAATTACAGCTAAATACACGTTTTGACTTTCATCCCCTCTCCCTAGGGAATCGTGCTAAATTTCGGGATAAAAAGTACCCTATATGTTACTCCGTAGTATGAACTTAAATCGTACCAAGTTTCGTTTCAATCCATTCAGTAGTTTTTGCGTGATGCGCGCACAAACATACAGACAAACAGACAAAAATTTCAAAAATATCTTTTTTACGTTGTAAAACTTAGCTCTACCATCCCCCAGTTATTATTTTGAACAAATCTTCAATGTACAGATACGGCAAGTCTACGATTTTATTATATGTATAGAAGATATAGAAGATAGAATTATAGAAGAAGATAGAAGAAGAAGATTGACATAAATCTACATTGTTTCATCAACATACATTGTAACAAATAATTGCATAAAATATCATGTGTAAGACTTCATACTTAGAATAAATAGGTAAAGAAAGGCAGTCGTCGACGCGGCGATAAGCCGTTTTTAACGGGCCTTAACAGGCTCGATACGTCTATCGTCGCGTCAGTGCTCAAGGTACTCATGCGCTTGTGTGCGTGTCGGCAAATGTAATTACAGGGCACACATGGGTTGGTTTATAGCTTACGTTTCGAGCGGAAATTTGTTAGAAACTTCCATTCTAAGCGTAATAGTTCGATGACTTCATAATAATAAGTTTTTTGGTGTCCTATCCATATAATTTAATTGTAAAAATGAAATTTTATTAATAAACAATGGAAACAGTTGTGAGCGTATTGCCTAGCTTAGCTTACACGCAAATTTACATACATTTTAATAAACTCAGTCGCGGACTTAAGCGGAAAAATGTTGTAACACTGACGAGAATCGAACTGACTTTTCCAATAATATCTAAGAGATTTACTATTATTTAAATGGTAGAGAGGCAATTGGAATTATTATAATAGGTATAACAATATTATTTTCTATGCTTGAATCTATTTAGCATAGGTAATATGACGACGACCTCACTGGCGCAGTGGTAAGCACTGTGATACGTGGGAGGTCCCCGGGGTTCGATTTCCGGCTGGGGCAATTATCGATTTTATGATTACAAAATTCAAATCTGCGTAAGGGTCAACCAGCTCTATTCTCTTAGATACCACAATTTTCTTGGTTTTATTTTATATTTTTTTATAATATGAGACAAAATTTTTATACCTAGATTACAACCAATAAGGACAGTTGTCAATTGACCACAGTAAAAAGCAGACAAAGGCGCCTTTTTCTTTTAATTTTCCTACATTTTGTTTGTTCTGTCTGTCACTAAAAGGATTAAATACCTATTACTGAATAACATAAAATCTCGTTTTTATACCTACATACTAATACCTATACCTTCTCGATATAATTACTGGTCATTCAATATAATTAATAGGTACTATCTGAAATTAATAGTGGGATTAGAAAATTGTAACTTGCATCAATCTGTTTCTGACACTTGAATGAGTGAATGGTTATTCCGTATGGAACCGTACCTGAACGACAAAGGCCGTAGGCACGATGTACCCGTCTGTGTCTACAGACTTGACTATCTTTCAAAACCGTAAGGTCGACTGTTCAAACCCCACCCGTTGCACTATTGTCGTACCCACTCCTAGTATAAGTTTTGGAGGGGGATAAGGAATATACATAAGTCATGTTCATCATGGCTAATATTCAAGTAAAAAAAAAACTTAAGAAGTGGGCACACCATTGTACTTTAGATCATCTCTAACAGAAGTTAAACTCAGGAGTATTTCGTATTCGAAGCCGCTTGTTACATTGTAACAGATAAACGATCGGTTAGATTTCCTAAGACCATTTTAATTGGATGAATAATTCTGTTAGACTCTACGAGTAGTCGCGGAGTTGTTCTGAACTCAATAGATAGGGAGTCGGGGGCAGAAAAAATTAAATCATTAGCTTGCATACCAGAAGATGATATTAATTAGTGAAGCCTTTGTTTATAACAAGCTATATTTTAGGAAAATTTACCGACTTCAATGTACCTACCATACAATTTGAAGATTTCCCTCGATTTTTCAAGGATCTCATAATTAGATCCTGACCTGATGACCATTTGACCATCTAGGAAGTAGCCCTTTTAAACAAAAGAAGAATTTTCAAAATCAGTCCAGTCGTCTTTGAGTAGGTAATCGGGGGAACATAAAAATAATAAAAAGATTCCGACGAATTAAGAACCTCCTCCTTTTTTGAAGTTTGTAAAAATGATTAAAATCAACTTCTGGCATACAATGGTTTTACGTAAAAAAATGAAACAGTTGAACTAAATCAATAGCTCACGTCTGGCACTCTTTTCGACTAGGTAATGCTCCTTAACAAGACTCGCAAAAGTCCTCGCCAGATTGTATGCAATTGCCATACTTACAGTAACTTCTCTTAAAAGCTTCGGTATACCTACTAGCACAATTAATTATATTAAATCATTAAGATAAGAAAACTCCACGATAATGGTTAAAATCAACTACACCATCAAAATTTTAAAAACAAAAAAAAATCGCTACAGACCTAACCGAGTACTATACAAGTAGGTATACAAACATTTTACCGTTTCTAGGACAAAGAGTCTAGTGTCTAGAGCAAGCTTATAAGTATAGAAGAGCCTCGTGGATTCTCTATTGTCACCTTTTTCCTGCAAACGGCTTTTATAATCCAAACAAACCATTGTTCTACGCCGGTGTTGACACATTTTGATGGAAGTCTAGAAAATTGGTACCTCACCGCAGTTAGTTATGTCAACTATGCCAAAGAATACTAACTGTTAACTATTAGTTACATAAAGAAGCGACGTTCATTTCCGCCTGCTCTAGCGTAGAAGTACGCCTAGTAGCATTATGTAGGTAGTAGGATATATAATGCTACTAGGCGTAAATAAATGCAGAAAACTTTATTAAATACTTACCCACTAAATATCGAAAAACTGTAATGTACAGAAATGTGAAAAAATTTAAAAAATGTAATGCAAAATGAACCCAAATTTTTTATTCGAAAGTCGTCAGTAGGTACTTCGAATATTTATTTTTCTAAAAAAATGATATGAAATGTGCACATTTCATAGACTGTAGAGTGGTTTGAAAGTTAAACTTTTCTGGAAACCTAAAGCATTTCACTCTGAAGTCATTGTTTCGATATTCGAATTTTAGTATAGTTTTCGAGGTGTATCTACAAGCTTGGAATAACCATCAGTTTACTTTTTAGGGTTCCGTACCCGAAGGGTAAAAACGGAGCCCTATTAATGTCACTCGGCTGTCTGTCTGTCTGTCCATCTGTCCGCCGGTCACAGGTCTCTAGCTCGCAGACGAAATGAGTTACAAACCTGAAATTTTGGTATTTAGTGTAAAACGTTAACCCAAAATCAAATATTGAATTAGAAATTGAATTAAATTATTTTTCAGGGGGGCTCCCATACATGAAAAAGGAGCCGGAAAAAAAAAATTTCTTTACCCTAGCTTGTGGGGTATCATTGTTTAGAGCTCATTAAGTAGAGTACAAATATATATTTTTTTAATTTTTATCTCAAAAAATAAGGGAATGGGAGGCCATCAAAGTTGTCAGTTTTAGACCATTTTTGTGACGGGGGCTATCTCAAAAACTAAACTAGTTGGGAATATGATATTTCAGTATATTATGTACTATATGCTCTATTTAAACAACAAATACTGAAAACAACGATTTATTAAATAGTTTATAAGCTGTGACCAAAATAAACGAACATTTTTTTGGGTTTTTCTTTCACGGTTTGTTGCGATGTCTAGCTCGGAAATTAAATATTTCTTAGACCCAAAATATTATATTGTTCATAATTATGTACGGAACCCTGAAAGAGCGAGGCCCGACTCGCACTTGGCTGATTTTTTTTTAAGTATTGGGCTAACTAGGTATATTTTGTAATTAGGTAGGTATACGATCAATTTTTTCAGCAGACTTATTTTAAAGATCTAGAAGATCTATGTACCCTTTATGTTTATCTAGTTAGGCATTATAATATAGACGACACATTAAATTACGAGTAAACTTTTGTACTTATTAAAATCCTGTCCTCGTTTGAACGGATGGATGGACATAGATCTCTTGCTCCATGTCCACGATCTTGCGCCGCTTGTATCCAGTGGCTCGCTGCGTCTCCTTTGATGTCGTCTATCCATCTATTGGAGTTCCACGGGTCACCACTCCACCACCTTAGAACTTCGATCCATATCGAACTTTGATCCACTCTTGTTCTTCTATGAATTCTTTAAATCTATAAGAAGACCTTGGATACCGGAAATATTCTCGTAAATGGAAATAATAGAGGTATGAAGGAAATCAATATAAATGGAAGCAATAAAGTCGCGTCTTCCCAGCAACCTTAGAGTCCCAGTAAACGCAGTGTCCTAGAAACCCAAAAATAGATAAACGCAAATCAGCCTTCCAGCAAAAGATTGAAAGTTTGTTTTCACTAAACCAATACGAATGCGGTTTACGAGTGTGTGTTAGTTTTTCACGACGCGCCGCGATGGACGCATCGCATAAACCAGCGCTTGGCGGCCGTGCCAAAAAACACAAAGGAGTGCGCGCGGAACGATCGGTTTTGATCCTTTGACTTTAAGGAAAACATGCGACGACCTCCCTGGCGCAGTAGTGAGCGCTGTGGTCTTATAAGTGGGGGGTCCCGGATTCGTCTAAGTTGTCTCTGGTCTGGTCTAGAAGGAGGCTTCAGCCGTGGCTAGTTACCATCCTAGCGGCAAAGCCGTGCCACCAAGCGATTTAGCGGTCCGGTATGATGTCGCGTAGAAACCGATCGGGGGTGTCACAAAAACTGAGTATTTTCTTTCTAGGAGTGTCTAAATTTATTAGTGCGGTTTCAAAAATAGATCACTTGCTTCTGCCCGCGATTTTATTCCAAAGGGTACCAAACGAGACCCTAATTATACTAATCCTAAGTCCTTTCAGGGTTCTACTGCTTCAAAAGTTATTAGGTAACCAGCGTTTACCCGCGGCTTCGCCCGCAGGAATTTCGGTTTTTCAAAAATCCTTAGGGAAACGTGAATTTCCGGTTCCTGTTCCTACTCCCTTTTCCAACCTTTATACTTTCAAGAGAGTTTGCTATAGTAATCCACCTATAGCTGTAGCTGTAAATATCGATTTTTTCAAAATTCCGCGGGAACTGTGGATTTTTTCAGCATAAAAAGTAGCCTATGTTTTAAGTCTTGCGGCGTTATAGGATAACAAACATACACACATACACAGATACACACATACATACACACAAACTTTCTCCTTTATAATTTTAGTGTGAAGTGTGATCAGTTGAAATTGTCACAGAATACTACTTTGTTACTATGGGCTCTATCATGGCAAAAATTATAATTAAATAAATTTAAACCCAAGTACAGGAAAAGGTACGTCGAGAAACCCTTTCCACAAAATACTGCCAAGTGATTTTGTGTTCTACTACAATGCCGTGTAAGAAACCAATAAAAGATAATGCATCTGTTCTATGTACCTACCTACCATTCTCACCAGATTTCAGTGTGCTTAGTCTAAAGCGGAGCACTCGAAAACGAACTCGAAAACTATTGATCGATTTCAGAGTAAAAAAGACCTAAAATGTCTTGTATTAAGGTTTGAGTTCGCCAATACATTCAGCATTCGAACAATGCTGAATGTATTGGCGAACTCAAACCTTAATACAAGCCATTTTAGGTCTATTTTACTCTGAAATCGATCAATAGTTTTCGAGTTCGTTTTCGAGTGCTCCGCTTTAGACTAAGCACACTAGTTAGCGCGTGAATGTTGAATTGTAATCACGATCATAAAACTACCATTATTAACAATCTGATTAAATGTTAATTAATCTTCTATTGAGCATTAATTCTTAGAGAGAATATTAAACAAAATAGTTTAAAAATTCTTATCAGAATTTTTCTATAAGTGTATATGTTACTGTAGTAAGAGTATACTCTTTTTTCTACAAAAATTGTGGGAAGTAGTAGAGGAAATGACGTTCATGACTTAAAGGTTTAACTGGGTGCAGTTATACATAAAACATGAAAGCTTTAACAGTATCAGGGCCCGCTTTAAATACAAAACGAATTCCTCTTACGGTCACAGTCACGGTTGTATGGGGAAATCTTAATAATCCCATTACGGGGAGATATTTAAAACATATTATTTAGACATTACATATTTAAATTATATTATGCACTAGCTGATCCCCGCGACTTCGTCCGCGTGGATATAGGTTTTTATATAGGATCGGATTGAATTTTTGTACCTAAACTAAATGTAGCCTAAGTTACTCCTTAAAACATCACCTATCTGCCATTGAAAGTTTCGTCAAAATTAATCAAGCCGTTTCGGAAATTAGCTGAAACAAATAGACAGATCGACAAACATAAATTTAAACGCACACCAGTTTAAAATAAGCCGTACGTTCAAAGATCCGGGTCCCAAGTTATTTGAACACAATAAATGTCTGTCATTTCTGAACCAAAAAACCATTGACCTTGAAATATTTACGGGACAATACCTAAAGTACTACCTTTCTAACAAAAGAAGAATGAGTTAAATCGAACTACGCGTTAATGAACTACAGCTAAATACGCGTTTTAACTTTCTTCCCTTCTCCCATTCTCCCAAGGGAACCGTGCTGAATTTTGGGATAAAAAGTATCTTATGTCCTACCTTGGAGTATAAACTCAAATCGTACCAAGTTTCATTCGAATCCATTCAGTAGTTTCGGCGTGATGCGCGGCCAAGATACAGACAGACAGACAGATAGACAAAAATGAAAAAAATTGCAGTTTTGGCTTCAGTATCGATTATAGAGTGCCCTCCAATAAAAAATTTCAAAATATAATATCTTCAATGTACAGAATTGGATCTGTTACAGTTTTATTATATTATAGAAGATAGAAGATAATGGGTATAGAACTCTCTGTCTCATTGGTCTAACTCTAGTGGCTAGCATTATTTGGCAGCAAATCATTAGGTCCTAGGTCAAAAAAGATAATTGGGTTTTTCTATCAAGACATTATCAGTGGCAGACTTCGAAAGCCATCGAAATATAATAATAAATAATAACAGTGACATAAAAAAGAAATACTACTAATACTACTATTTAGTATACCTAATTAATTAAAAATACAAAGTATCAAATCATATCGCATCTACTATGGACAGTATAAAAACTCGGTATACCACAAAAATAGATGTTCGAAAAATGAACATAACATATTCAAACGGAGCGCCGCCAATCCGCGCTCCACTTTCGTTGTGTGAGTGACGTTAGCATTTTTATTTGTGTCCGTGTGTGTGTGCGGCGTTAGAAATTTTCGGCTTCCATTGGCTTGTCATGTTTGATCTAGTTTGAAGGTAGGAGTGGGCTACATGATAATGAGATAATTTTTCAACACCTAATCTTTTTTTACATAATAATTATATATGGGAGTAGGAGTTTGTTAGGTAAGAAAGTGTTGAAACGATTTTAGATAGATATTTAAGATAATTTAAATAGATAATTAAGTCTTAACTAATAGTAATAAAATCTGTACAAATATAATAAAATTTAGTCGTCTATCTGTGACTTCGAAATAATTGCCTCATATTGAAATCTTATGACGTTTTTGAAATTTTTGTTTGTATCTAGTTTGTCTGTAATCTGTATACCTACCTATTATTTTTACATGAAAATCTGGTATAGGCATCAAAGGTATTGAGATATTAGAATAGAATAGAATAGAAAAGTTTTTTATTCAAATAAACTTTTACAAGTACTTTTGAATCGTCAATTGAATCTACCACTATTATATTATGCAAAAAATATATTATAAAAAAATTAATAATAATTAATAATTATTATTTATAAAAAATTATTAATAATTATTATTTATAAAAAAAATTGTATATAGGTAGGTAGGTATATAGGCCTTAAATGTTATGATATCGCTGAAAATAAATTTATACTTTAATAGGAAAATTCTGTATTTTACATTTGAAATGTATTTGAAAATTTGATGTAGCGCCTATTTAGTGCTCATTAATTTAGATTTATAGAGTAAAATAACAACATGCGTGATACGAGTATGCATAATGCATAATCATGCTCACTACTTGTTTGTTGGTGGAGCAAATGAAATCAAAACACTGTGACAGCCAGCCCTCCCCTTAAACACAATATACATAATATACAGCCTCCATCGCATTACCAATGAATTTTGTACATAATGAGAATTGTTGCTACCATGATTATAAACAGTGTCATGCAGTTCATGATGTCAGAATAGAATTGCTTACCCTTAGAATACTTAACACTTCTTACGTCCTATTTAGAGAAAGAAAAGAGAGTTTAATCTGATATTGAGGTAGAAATTTTACTATACCTATATTTAATCTGTTTCATATCCTGACTTCGAACACTAAGCCAGCCGTTAATTTCCTGAGATAAAGGACACTATAGTTAACACCAAATATTCTTAAAAAGAAAAAGAAGGAGCAAGTTTTAACAACAAATAAAATAAATATTATGATAATTATAATTAATAATTATAATTCAATCAATCACATCCCTAGAAAAATCTAATTAAATAATCAAAAGTTAAAAAAGAAACCTTTTTAATATTACTCTCTTGTCCGTCTGTCCGTGTGTCACCACCGATTTTCTCAGGAGCGGGTGGACCTAGCAAGTTGAACTTTATACCAGATACTGCAGTCTATATTTATATTTTTATTTTTGATTCATTTATTGCACAGACACAGCAAGTATTTGCCGTGTCTGTGCAATAAAGATTTTTGCAAATAAATAACTGGGACGCGTTGGGAATAAGTAGGTAATTGAGCGTAAAAAACCATTTTTGAAATTTTTGTCTGTTTATCAATATTATGTTTGTGCATTAATAAATATTGTTATCTATCTAATTCTAGTACAAAAAGTATTGTTAGTGTACCCTCAAATTCCGAGTGACCGAAAGCCTGCAGGACTGAGGTTTCTTGCGAGATTTGATTCCCTCATAGTGACGTTACGTAGTTCAAGCGTTTCAGGAAAAAAATCCTGATGTAATCCAAGTCGAACACTCCTCTTAATTCCAGCGTAGTCGAGCAAAATCAATTCGCAAAGATGCGTTTCAAGAGCAGAGAGCAGCGTCGGAATCTCGTGCGTTATTTTTACCGGGCCAACCTTGAATTTTACCGGGTATTTTTGTATTGCACTCATGCACTTGGCTGAGATGCGGTTTTTGATTATAAAAATATCGGCGGAAAGATCGCCGCGGCAGCTGTGATGTGGCGCGGAGAATTTGCAGCTTAGAATTGAAATTGGGTCAAATTACAGGGTTTCATTTACAGGTAAATTGTTAAAGGTACGTACTGGTTGTATAATGGCTAATGCATTTAGGTAAATTTTTGGCCACACAACAGGCGATTGCGATTAGGTCGCGCATCTGTTTGTAACAATGTAAGTACGCGGTGGCTTGCTAGGTCAATCACACTAATATTATAAAGGCGAAAGTATGTGTGTGTATACATATATATTTGTTACTCTTTAACGCCGCAACTACTGAACTGATTTGGCTGAAATTTTAAATAGAGATAGGTTACCATACATTGTCTAGTTAAGCTTCTTTATATCCTGAGAAACTCCACAGTTTCCACGGGATTTTGAAAAAACCAAAATCTATATCTATAGCTATAGGTAGATAACTATAGCAATACTTCCTTGAAAATAGGCATAAAGGTTGGAAAAGGAAGCGGGAACAGGAACGGGAAATCCACGATTCCCTCGGGATTTGTGAAAAACCGAAATTCTCGCGGACGAAGCCGCAGGCAAAAGCAAGTACTTCATAAAATATGAATTCGAATACACGGTGTGTCGGTTGCAAGTAACAAAGATTTGAATTCTACTCTTATTTAATTAAGTAGTAATATTAAGTAGATAAATATATAAGTAAAACTAAAAATTGGGTGTAATAGAACTACAGAAAACTAAAACATGAGAAAACTGCTGGTGAATCGCCAACAAAATTGAATCATAGGAATAAAAACAAGACGAAACATTTTTCAGAAATTAACTTTTGGCATCTTTACTGAACAGAAGGTGCCAAGTATTTTTTTTACAGATAGGACAGATTCAATCATAAATATGTTTAAATCGATCTTGTTGACAATCGATTGCTCTATCAATGCAGAATCCAAGAGTTCGTTATCTCTGATCCTAATTTTTAACAAGTATATTAAATAAAAATTTTAAAAATCCCCAACATGCGCCATTTTGTGGTGACGGCCATCCTGGATTTGAAATTTATAATAGTGTTTAATATCTAGTCAAGCCCTTACTCATATTGAGGGAGTTGTGAAAAAATATTTAATCCGCCATTTTGTGGCCGCGGTCTTCTTGGACCGATTTTCATCAAACATAGCTAAGAACACTCCCGACTAATTCACCTTTCAAACAAAAATCAAAATCAAAATCGGTTCTTCCGTTCGGACTTCGGGAGCGATGATGCCACAGACAGATACACACACACAGACACGTCAAACTTGTAACAACCCGTCCTTTTTGTGTCGGGAGTTAAAAACGGAGCCTTATTAATGACACTGTTGTCTGTCTGTCTGTCTACAATGTCTGGAACAGTACCTACAAAATTTTGACGTACATAGCTTCCTAATCATCACTTATGATTTAGGTTAAGACTGCCCTCAACTCTATAAAATAATAGCAACTTCGAAAAGATCAAGGGCTTAACATAACCTTTATAGATTATAAAATACACACTCAGTTAGACATTATAATATTTAATTATCTGTGAGATTTAAATAAACAACACAAATCAACATTTTATATCAGGGTAATATCGGACAACATAATCAATTCAATTTTATTGCTTGACGTAATCCGCCATGTTTTTCTATTACCTCCATAATATTTTCTAGGAGCGCCAAACCACGCCTAGGCGAATAAATAAAATTCAAAAATAGAACTCGCTTCCTGCGATTCGGTTCTAAAATTAAATTTAAAAATGGCGGCGTTTCATCCGGGGCGGCCGCAAAATTGTGCATAAAACTGCAACGCGCATTGCCGATCTAAACATCAAAAATAGAATCCACTAGCGCTGAGCGTGGTGCACACATGCGAAATTTAATAAAACACCCGTTAACTGTTAACTACAATTTGTTAAAACTGTTAAAGCATGATACTAGTTTAGGCGAAAGCGCCCTTAATTTTCCTTTTAGTTTTGTCTAATCCTAGAACTCTCTCCCAGGATCTGGGATCGTTATGCGCCCTTAAAGACCAGTGAGACAAACACGAACAACTTCTTCTTCATTTTCTCATGTGATAAATGTTCAGTTTCGCAACTAGATTAGCTATGTCAGTGACTTTGGTTCACCTACGGATTGCTTCATTTGTAATTTCATCTCGCAGGGATACACTCCAAGCGCATGGCTTCCTCTATCACCCGCTGAACCATCCTTTTAGTTTCTTCGAATCTATCACTGATCTAAGTTTCTGAGGTTGTCATGCCTTCTCGACTATTCTATAAAGACCAGTGTGGCCAAGGATATCACAGACAAGACAGTTTAAAATTTTATGCTTGCTAATCTCACGAAAGGCGATCATTGAATGATGTTTAGCTATATTTAACGCGTTACATAACGCAACGCGGCAGTGAGTTCTGGGCCTAAGAACGCCAGATTGCCTTCTTTCAGCCAGCACAAACAAACAGTTCGATAGTACCCAGCTCTTTCAAGCATCATATATTTTACCGCAGTATTTTACTCTAGTGTTTACACACGGGAAAATTAGATGCACCGAACACGGCTTTTTACCCGACTACGGCAAAGCCAAAAGGAAGGGTTATGATTTTACCAGTCTATGTATGTATGTATAATATGTATGTAGATATGTATGTATGTACCTATGTTTGTGTCCGATTTTTGTATGAGATTATGTGTGTACCACTGTAGCGCCTAAACTACCTACTGGACTGACCTGGATGAATGAGGTGTCTATTGATTCGTTGTTATGGTCCGGGTGACATATAGGCTACATTTTATTTACGAAAAATATCGAGAAGTGACTGTCGCGTGGCTTTCTAGATTATTAAGTTAGTTTCGGATAGACATAACAGATGGTGCAACTAGCTACTTGCCCCGCGCTTTCTTCACAGTAAATTAATATTTTAAATTAAATTAAATTATTAAAAGTAGTTGGGTTTATCTTGTTGACAATACCTACCTACATTGCGTCTATTTTAGGGGGTGTAGAAGTTATGAAGGAAAATCTATGGATGTACAATCATAATATACATTCGTAATCATACGTACTGTAATGGTAGTATTTTCTTTGATTTATGATCAAGGGAAAGAGATCACGAACCTCGCAATAACGTACATGGCACAAAGTGTGATTGAGAGATGTGGACTAGAAAAGTTCGAGCTGAGAAAAATATAGAGGAAAAATCGTAGAAAAAAAATAGGTTTAATTAAACATTTGAACCATACAAATCGTCGCTCACAGATTCTAGTTACATATATGTATTTGCATTACAAAAATTATGTAGTTACGTACCTACCTATATCTATATTATTTGGAGAAAAATTATTTGAAATTATTTATTTGGAGAAAATAGTGATTAAATATATCTACCTATATTTATCAGGCGATCTCAAGTTTTCTATTGATGCGTTTCATTATTCCATGAGCTTCTGCCCGCGGATTCACCTGCCTGAATTTAGTTTATTCACAAATCCCGAGGGAATCGTAGTTTTCCGGTTCCCGTTCCCGCTCCCTTTTCCAACCTCTTTCAAGGAAGTTTGCTATAGTAATCTACCTATAGCTGTAGCTGTAGATTTCGGTTTTTTCAAAATCCCGTGGGAGCTGTGAATTTTTCCAGGATAAAAAATATCTCCATTCAAACTTTCAGCCAAATCGGTTCAGTAGTTGCCGCGTCAAAGAGTAACAAACACACACACACACACACTCAAACTTTCATAATTATAATATTAGTGTGATTATAATGGATTGTGCTAAAGAAAAATTTCCAAGAAATTATTTACGTATCATCCTAGGAATACGATCCTAGTTGCACAAACCTGTGACAAAAAAAAAACCCTCCAAGCGCGTAATTCAAACGAGCAGGATACTCCAGTTAGCCTTTTCCGAGATAACAATGTATAGATGGGCCCTAAATCTGGATTTATCTAAACAAAATGGCGTCTAACGCCTAATAATGCCATTGTCTCGAACTGGTAGAATTTCGGTTGCGAAAACTGCGCCCGCGCGCGTTGACTCACGCGAAGCAATGCTTAGAGGGGGGGGTAGGCATACGCAGACGAAATTGTAATTAAATTTAAATCCTATACTCTCAGTCATAAAGATGCTTTTACGGCGTTGGCGGCCTCGAAGGCTGCGACGTTAGGTTTTACGAAATCTTAACATGAGTTTTCGTTTTAAAACCGTGAATTGGTCTAAGATATTCGATGTGAGAGGAATATTTTAAAGGATTTCAGCTCAGCCGGGTCTAATGGCATCCCATTCTAATTAGATTGCATAAGTTGTTAGGCTTAAACTAGAGTTTCGTGGCTGTTTCTAAGTGAATATTGAATTTCATTTAGCATCCAGCGTACAACCAACAGTTGGTTTATTAGGTAATAGGTAGGTAGGTATGTGAGGTAAAGTAAGCTGTGAGTTGTTTTCATTTATTAACATTTAGCTGATGCCAGCGATTTCGGTGGATTTAGGTTTTTAAAAATCCCGTGGGATCTTTTTGATTTTGCGGGATCAAAAGTAACTTATGTCGGTCTCCGGGATGAAAGCTGTCTGTGTGCTGTGTTGTGTTTGTGTGCACTTGTGCACAAATGTTGCCTGCACTGTGTGCCTGCACACATGCACAAGTGTTGCCTTTCATCAAAATCGGTCCAGCGATTTGACAGTGAAGATGTATGAAGGTATTATTATAATAACGACTGTTAACCTATAATATGCTTTCCGTAATATCAACAGTTTTATTTTTTCTCAACAAGCAACATCTTACCTATATTATGAATTATGATCAATAAATAGGCTTAAGTTACACCGAGTAATTCCCAACTAATCTAGGCAATAGGCATCCTTTGAAGATACCTTAATTAATTGTAGTTTTATCACTTACGCTAAAGATTGTTATCGGTCGGGGTTAATGACCGGAACCTAGAGCTAAATTACGTGCTCTTCGAAGCACGTAGATATGGTAAGCAAATAGAGTTAGACTATGTTAAGTAGGTATGCGGTTTGTGTTATAGAACTTGTACATTGTAGAAAATACCTAACTCTTGTAAGATCCTTACTCTGATTTTATAACAAAATCCAAAGAATCTAGAAACTATCGACTTTACTACAAAAAATTTAAAGACGATTGACAGGTCTTGCTGCTGCTCGTTGGTCTTGTGGTTAGCATATTCCACTGCAGATCACGAGGTCCCGGGTTCGATTCCCGGGTCGGACAAAATATTATTGTTAGGTATTGGGTTTTTCTGTCAAGAAATTCTCAGTGCCAGCTCGGAGTTGGTAGTTGCCGGTGTTTCACCCCCGTGCCTCGGAGAGCACGTTAAACAGTCGGTCCGGGTTATTATGTGGCAATAGTCGTTGTCATGTGACAAGCCCGCCAACCCGCATTGGAGCAGCGTGGTGGGTCTAAGTTCTAAATGAGAGGTCTCTCCGATGAGAGAAAAAAAAGGCTGGAGTGGTGGTGAACAGATCTTGACGTATCTGTCGAACTGTAGTAGTTAACTATAGTTTGATATAAACACTTGTTCACATTTTTTGTTGGAAGATTTTTATTAATTTTAAATTACAATTTACCCAAGTAATTCTTATTCAAATAGGTAGGTACTTACGATAATTGGCATTGTGTTAGTAATATCGCATTAGAACTTAGAGCAGCTAGGTAATGCGATACGTAGAGAAAAAACAGGTTAGGCAAGGCTGGACTGACTTGGTCCAATGTTATTATATTTCTTTTACGAAAATTTTACAATCATTTTATACTCTAACTGAGAAGAAATAAGGGTCAAAATGTAAGGTAAAAGTGCGTCGTAAGTATGTAACGTGTTAGTTGGTATTTATTTTATTTGAATGGTAGGTTATGACGTCGGTTGCATTGTACGTATAAAAGTGATGGAAGGACGTGGATCTTTATGGGATCCTGGCATAGAGTAAATGGAGTCGCCTTACAATTCTAGACATTCATACGTCTAGAATCGTAAGGCGAGGCTAGATAAAATATTTTCTGTATAATTTGAAGATGCTCCCGCGGGCCACATCTTCCACTAATAATAAGTAGTCATGTGACGGGAAAATGATGATTCAATTCTTAATTTTGCATTTTAGGTACATCCGCCAAGTCGTGGCGGAAATTCAACAGATGCGCTCCCTAGGTTTCGTTAGGTGTGCTAAAGACGCATAGGTGTGTTTATAGGTGGAATTCTGACAGTTGTCATTTATAAATAGAATAAATTATTTGTATAAAAAACAGGGTTATCAACTGAAGTTTGATTATATACCTACATAAAGTAAACAGACAATAGAGTTGGCATAACTACCTTAAAAACGTGCCAAAAATACACTCACACACGCACAATCCTGTAACATAAAATGGCGCGTGTTCATTGTGATGTCTCAAGTTGTGCGTGTGTGAGTGTTCATGTATACATTTTAGGGAGGCCATCTTAAGTCACGAGTGTGCCGCAAACTGTTTTATTATTATGTCAAAAATGTAATGTTGTCTCTTTCACACTTATGAAAATTTTGATAAGCTTGAGCTATTTTCCGATCCACTAATTTCTATAGGACATTATGCCAGCTCTATTTATTATTATTATCTCTATGTATACCTACTCCAAAACTTAATTAAGTGCCTACCTGAAGTATCTGTCAGGGCAATTATAGGCAATTGATCTTTATTTGTATACTAAGTTTTGAATTTAAGTATTATCTTTTTTTGTGGGAACTGTTTTATCTCTGGTATGTATTAAGAAACGTCAGAATTCCACGGAATAGAAAATCAGAGTAGGTATATGTAAGTAGGTAGGTAGGTACTATATTAACAAAGATTAGTTTCGTCCTGTTTCGCCTTTTGAATAAATCCAAACCAGCCGAACCACACTGAAAAGCTAGAGACTACACAAACTATGCTTTATTATTGCGATTATGTAACTGTTATAGAGCATTATCCAACGTGTCTGTCCATTTATAAGATAAACTCAAGAAGCACTTGACCAATTTTGCTGTAGGTACCTACTCTAGCTCCATTACGTAACTATATTACAGCTTGTTATAATATTTCTTATAATCTAAGAGAGCAAATTCAGCGACTGCCGACAGAGTCGCTGGCAGGCCTGATTTACACGTATTAAGTTGTCAAGTAGTTAACTAAATTTTAACTTAATTTTAAGTAAGCGTTTTTACGAAACCAGACAAGTAATTTAGTAAAGCTCTCAAGTTTATACCGAGATAAACAGCGAAGTGCATGAAATACATGCGGCTACTTAACCGAAAAATAGACAAAATTCTACTCTACTTGTGCACTTGCACACTAAATTTTAACTTGCAACTCATTACTAAATTTAATGTTTACACGCATTATATCACTTAAAATTAAGTTAACTACTTGACAACTTAATGCGTGTAAATCAAGCTTTAGGTATAATTAATAAGTTTAGATAAAGTAATACACGGTAGTTAAAAAAATATTATGTACTTACAGGGATCTAATTAGTCATAGTAAGATAGGTATAGTAAGGAAGTAATAGGCGGCCAAGCAGTTTAATCGGCTCGTAAAAATCCATGCCAATTTAATGATCCACCGTCTCTGATTTACGTATATATAATGTTGAAAGTTCTATTAAAAGAAGGCCATCTTGGACGTATTTATATTCCACTAGCGACTCACCGGGCTTCACACGGGTAGTAAAATATTACTAGCTACTATTTCACCATAGGTACATAAATTGTCTTGTTATTTGTCAAAGGGACAGACAGCGTTTTCGATGAAAGCTCCTAGGTGGCTTGACTTTTTCCGTCATTTTCAACAATTATCATCATATTTCAACAAATTTACACAAAAACTTATCAAATTATACACCAACACCTTTTTCATTAATCACTCTGTCTATTGGTGAAAACCGCACAAAAATCCGTTCAGTAATTTTGAACTTTGACGCAAGCCATGAACTTTGGTTTTCAATAACACTTTGACAAATCTATAATATAATAAAACTGTAACAGATCCAATTCTGTACATTGAAGATATTTTGAAATTTTTTATCGGAGGGCACTCTATAATCGATACTAAAGCCAAAACTGCAATTTTTTTCATTTTTGTCTGTCTGTCTGTCTGTCTGTCTGTCTGTCTGTCTGTCTGTCTGTATCTTGGCCGCGCATCACGCCGAAACTACTGAATGGATTCGAACGAAACTTGGTACGATTTGAGATTATACTCCGAGGTAGGTTATAGAATACTTTTTATCCCGAAATTCAGCACGGTTCCCTTGGGAGAGGGGATGAAAGTTAAAACGTGTATTTAGCTGTAATTCATTAACGCGTTATTCGATTTCACTCATTCTTTTTTTGTTAGAAAGGTAATACTTTAAGTATTGTCCCGTAAATATTTCAAGGTCATAGGTTTTTTAGTTTAGAAATGACAGGCATTTTTTATTGGGTTCCAATAACTTGGGACCCGGATCTTTGTACGTACGGCTTATTTTAAACTGGCGTGCGTTTAAATTTATGTTTGTCGTTCTGTCTATTTGTTCCAGCTAATCTCCAAAACGGCTGGATCGATTTTAATGGAACTTTCAATGTTATAAGGAGTAACAGGCTACATTTAGTTTAGGTACATAAAAGAATTATGGGATCCGATCCGATCCTATATAAAACCTATAAACACGCGAACGAAGTCGCGGGGGTCAGCTAGTAAATAATAGATAGTTACCTACGTCCAATAATAGATATAATTAAAAGCAAAACAGATAGGTACCTCTACCTACCAACCTAAAAGTATAAATACTACAATTTTCCAGAGTTAAATCAATTTACGATCAGAGTTTTATTATTATTGGCATACACTTTACTCTATTTTATAACTGTAATAACACAACGTCAACTACTTTTCAAACTAAGTTTAAGTAGTCTACTTATTGACTTAACTCACATAATTTCTGTGAATGTTAATAATTATAAGTAAAGTTATGCCTCTTTTATTCATGGGAACATCGTATTTTATGGCAAAAAGTCGTTCGAAAGTCGTTTAAAATCTATTATTTTTACCGTTAATAATTTACAACCCTTTCTTAATCTCGGGAAATGCCTGGGAATCACTGAAATAAGTGCATTTTTATAGAGCATAAAGGTAAACGGACATAATCTGACCCGCTTTGCGGACATGAACCAAAATAGTTTCAAATTAAAGACAATATTATTTTATTCTTTCATCCTATAAAGGATAAAATAATATTGTAAATGTTTGATTCGAAATCGATGTCAAAAAAAGTTTTAAATATTTAAAAAAAAAAAGTTTCCATACAGAAGACAGCACACAGTAGAGCTACGTTATCATAGGTCACATACGCTGATGTCGGTTTTACTAAGCATTTTTAACCCCCGACGCAAAAACGACGGGGTGTTATAAGTTTGACGTGTCTGTGTGTGTATGTGTGTGTGTCTGTCTATTCCCCTGTAGAGCTCAAACGGGTGAACCGATTTGAATGCGGTTTTTTTTTGTTTGAAAGGTGAATTAGTCGAGAGTGTTGTTAGCTATGTTTGATGAAAATCGGTCCAAGATGGCCGCCTCTACAAAATGCCGGATTACATATTTTTTCACAACTCCCTTAATATGGGTATCAAATGAAAGGGCTTTACTAGTAGAATAGCACTATGGCAAATCCAAGATGGCCGCTGCCACAAAATGGCGAATGTCGGGGGTTTTTTAAATTTTTAATTTATACTTGTCATATACCAAAACTTTTTCAATTTTTTCGAGATTGACAAGGCCCGCAACAATGCGACCTATGTCATTGTAGATCATTGTGGTTTTTAAATACCTACGTACTGTTAATTTCATTTGTGTTCCCCTTGGGTATGGTTTCCATACAAAAGTGCCTGTTTACCTTTAAACACATCTAACATAATTTCGTACATAAAAATGATAACTAGGTGTATAATAATACATATAATACATACATACATACATACGGGTCGAACACAAAACCTTCTGTTTTGAAGTCAGTAAAAAATAAAGAATAAGTAGAGACATAAACAAATCTATTGGTCATGCTCTTAGTTGTTTTTAGTTGTTTTGAATTAATTCATAAATATAATATCCAATAAGCAAAAGAAAAGCCTTTCAAAAAGAAAATCGAGTAGATAACGAAGAAGACAATTTTCTTTTTCAAGAATTGTGGAATTCACTTTGAGGTATCGAACTAATTATTGTAATCTAATTTGTATGAAAATACAATCAATATCTCTTCTTCTTCTGCATCGTATTCTTCTTTAGCTGATCCTTTTCCATTAATCACATAATTGCAGGGATTTTTTTTTGCGAAAATCATGCAGTGGTTTCACAACTTCTCCCGTAGTAGGTACGCGACTCGATTAAGTTTGCGGGATTTTGAACTCTTAGGGCGTTTGTGCACTTATTCGTTTTCGATTCGTTTTCGTGTTTCGTGAAAACACGATTCGACATAGCCTTCCTTATAACTGTATGGGCGTTTGTGCACTTACTCGTTTTCGATTCGTTTTCGTGTTTATATATTCGTGAATTCTTCACATCGAATCGTTTTAAAATAAGGACGCGAGTGGAATGGTGTGTGGAAAGAGGGCAGAGATGAGTCCTGATGTTGTGAGGTATTTGGAAAACATAGGTATTTGCATTTCTTGAATTCCAACAAAACATGATTCAACGCAGTTGATTATTATTAAAAATTAATACCTACTTAGTTTGGCATTAAAATAAATCGTTTGTTTCATTCAAATTAGTTTTACTTCGAGTAAAATACCTAAATATTGTAGTATAATCAAAATTTCCATACCTGTGGTTGGTAGTCAAAAACTATCAGCAAAATATGAACATTTCATAAAAAATATCATTTCTGATACTTAGTTGTTACTGTTTTCTTACAAGAGCGTAATGTCCACTTGGGATGTTCACAAAATATATGACGTATGCTTAGATAATTTTGATACTAACCGTACCGTGTGAAATATTCATAATCACTTACCTTAGTGTTACTGCCAGCATTTTTTCTGGAGTTATGCATTCTCTAAAACGTGTGTCTTGCCGAGGAATCTTTTTTTTATATGACACAATATGAAATCGAAAGTAGCAACATTCTTTCGATAGTAATTAAAAAAAGTTTTTTCATGATGTCATGTCATTAAGTGATGATCGCCTACGAATGTATAAGAGAAGTGCGAAAAGCTGACGACGATTAAATGCAGCACACATTATGAACACGGTTTTATCTACGAAATGCTTAAAACGTATAGTGAAATCACGATTAAGTGCACAAATGTCATTCGTGAATTTCGTATACGTTTTTATGATGTTCATTAAAAAAACGAACACGAATCGAAAACGAATCGAAAACGAGTAAGTGCACAAACGCCCTTACGATTTACCACTATTATCATAATTATTATGTTGAGTAATAATTATCAGGACCGACCGCTTAATGTGCTTTCCGAGGAAGGTAGGAAAGAAAAAGCATAATTCGGACGTCCGAAATCGGTCACTCATCCATTTGACGGTATAGATCAACGTTACTTAATCATCGCAATCTCCTTCATAGTCAATTAAAAATAAGTAAAGTATAGTTCCTCGAACAACTATACTTCATAAACTCGTGCATACGAAACAGGAAGAAATTTCCCGCGACGCCAGCGCTCCGAGCGGCAACGCACGGAAATAGCAGACGGGCAACTCTTTCGCGCTTTCTTTTGCCCCTTCTCGCTCGCTCCGGTACAACATGTACCCATTTTTGGCGCTAGAGAGGGATGGCGAATAAAAAAATGGCCGAACATGTGCGCACGGGCTGTTTTCGTCTTATTTTTCGCTGGTCATTCGCCTCGGGTGTATTCGCGTTCGTTCGTGCTTTTTTTCCTTTGTAACCATAGATGTCGGATTGTATTAGACCTCCTGGTTGCCATATTGTACCTATCACAAGGAAAATAATAATTAAAATAATTAAAATTGCGCTTGTTTATAAAGACAGCTGATATGATTTAAAATTATTCTAATTCTGGTGATGCAAAAATTAAACGGTATATAAGGATCTTTTTCCTTTATTTGGAAATCTAAAAATTGCACTAGTTTATAAAGACAGCTGATATGATTTAAAATTATGCTGATTTGGGTGATACAAAAATTAAACTATATTAATGGTTCTTGGTCTTTTATTCGGCACCTTTGCTTTACAGCGTTTCTTTATTCTTCTTTATTTTATAATATCTATATTACTTACTTTTATTTTTATACTTCTAAATAATCAAGTATTGTAACTGATATTACGAAAAAGAGCTCTAACAAAGTATATAGTATTTTTGTCTCAAGGCGTTACTTTATTTTTCTGTCTGTAATCTGCTTTTCTAATTCCGGTTTTTATTTCACAGAGCACTCTCGCAACAGCCGCAATTTCTTAATTTACACCTTTTTCTAGTGTAAGCGAAATACGATACCTCTCTATTATGTTTCTCGGTCTATGCTAAGCAAACTATATTATTTTTTTCTCTCGGCGCGTCGGTTGCGCTAGGTCGCGTGGGACGCTGATTTATTTTTCTGCCTGTAATCTCTTGGGACGGTTTTCTAATGCCGGCTTTTATTTTATGGAGCACTTTCGCGATGGCGATTTTGATGCAACACTGTTGTAGCATATACCAAGTCCTGGAATGAAATAAGAAGGCACTATATGTCTGATTTTTAATTCGGTGGAATTCTGACAGTTGTCATTTAAAAAAATTGAAATCTCTGAAATTGCTAGATCGAAGTCGATTTAATTTTTCCTAAAATATAGCTTGTTGACTTATATTAAGGGGAGGCTACTAATTATGATTATGATTGACTAGCAATTATTATTCTGTTATAACTCAAAACGTCAATTCAATACCGTGAGCACAGGAGAGGTGCTGTCAAAGTTACAGCAACTGATTTAGACTTAGGGCCCGCAACATTCCTAATTCGTTAATCACTGGTTAACACAATTAAGGCTCGGACAGGTTTTATTGCTAATTTGCATGTTGACTGTTGCGTACGACAATAGGTTGATACAAAAATTTTGGTCCTTTGTTAATAGCTTCAAAACCCTAACGGCCTGTTTCACCACCTTCTGATATGTGTCGGAGAGCTTACTTATACAAAAGTTTTTCTTTATCACTTGACTGACTTTAAAGTAAGAAAGTGACAAAACTTACGTTTCGGCTATCCAACACTTATCAGAGGGTGGTGAAACAGGCCCTAAATTTTGTAAAAAAAACGTAAGTTTCTATTATTATTGTTGTACTAAAAATTAATCCTTGCTGTTAAAAATGCGATAGATTTTTAACATGCTTACTTTTTAAATATTTTTTTAAGATCTTCTATCTATCTTTACATATAATAAAATCGTAGAATTGCCGTATCTGTGTGCTTAGTCTAAAGCGGAGCACTCGAAAACGAACTCGAAAACTATTGATCGATTTCAGAGTAAAATAGACCTAAAATGGCTTGTATTAAGGTTTGAGTTCGCCAATACATTCAGCATTGTTCGAATGCTGAATGTATTGGCGAACTCAAACCTTAATACAAGCCATTTTAGGTCTATTTTACTCTGAAATCGATCAATAGTTTTCGAGTTCGTTTTCGAGTGCTCCGCTTTAGACTAAGCACACTGTACATTGAATATATTTGCAAAATAATAACTGGGGGATGTTAGGGATAAGTAATAGAACGTAAAAAAGCTATTTTTGAAATTGTTGTCTGTTTGTCTGTTTGTCTTTTGGTCTGTTTGTCTGTTTGTCTGTTTGTCTGTTTGTCTGTTTGTCTGTTTGTCTGTTTGTCTGTTTGTCTGTTTATCTGTTTGTCTGTTTGTCTGTATGTTTGTGCGCGCATCACGTAAAAAGTACTGAATGGATTGAAATGAAACTCGGCATAATTTAAGTTCATACTATGGAGTAACATATAGGATACTATTTATCCCGAAATTCAGCACGGTTCCCTTGGGAGAGGGGATGAAAGTCAAAATGTGTACTTAGCTGTAATTCGTTAACGGGTGGTCCGATTTCATTCATTCTTTTTTTGTTAGAAAGGAAATACTTTAAAGATTACTGTCTTATCTCTGAAAGGCTGGACCGATTTTGATGGGACTTTTACTGGCGGATGTTTACATTGTGATCTATCTAAACATCCGCCAGTGAACTTTTAACAGTTTTTAGCAAGGTATAAGCTCAAAGGAGCTTAGAAAAAACAAAATAATTCTCACGGGATTTTTAAAAACCAATATCCACGCGAACGAAGTCGCGGGTGTCCGCTTGTTGAAAAATAAAATAATACTAGGTAATAATAGGTATACCATCAGAAAAAGTTCAAAGTAGCTTTTCCAATAGGTACACAGCTCTCCCGGTGTAGATTAAACAATCAACTTTGCAGTAATTTTTTCCCCATAATATATGAAGATTTTATCCTTTTGTCGTGCTACAAAAAAAAATATAAATTATTATCTATTATGATGGGATGGTATCAAACATTTTTGCTACACAAATTTTTACAATATTAAAAAAAAAACGACAAAATAAAACTTGCTCCTTGTTTTGATGTACCTAGGAAAAAAGGCAAGCTAATTTCATTAGTTTACATCCACTATCTAATGCAAGAAGGGCTCTCCGTTAGGGCCGATACCATTCCAATTACCGGCAGAGGTCGCTAACGGCGCAGAAGATATATCTTTTTACGGCGCGCGCGCACGATTAGAAAATTCCATTATTAATTGACTGTGGTAATTAAGCCGATTTTGTTGTAACTTCCGCGTGATAAAGCTCTTAAAGTAATTTTATAGTGGGTATGTGAGATTAATCTGAATATCAACTAAGTGTTTCTTGAATACAATTATTTTTACAAAACTACTAGGTCTTAGTGTTATTGATATTGTGAGATGGTGATAACAAGAATATCAGGTTGAATTTATTGTGAGCTCTTGACAGATCAGGGCGCGTTTAGAACCCTTTTAGCTTTAATTTTAAGTTGTCGTAAAGTATTATCGCAATTAGGTACTTGCTTTCCATAATAATAGTATAGTGTACAAAATTCACGTTCAAAAATTTTACAGTGTAGGTACCTGAGTCTTAAATTGAATGTCGGAATTTCTTGCCGGGAAAAAAAGGGGAAATCTTCGAAAGATTTAACATGTAATTAAACATCCAACTATTAAGCTTAGAATGGAAGTTTCTAACAAATTTCCGCTCGAAACGTAAGCTATAAACCAACCCATGTGTGTCCTGTAATTACATTTGCCGACACGCACACAAGCGCATGAGTACCTTGAGCACTGACGCGACGATAGACGTAGCTAGCCTTTTAGGCTTGCTAAAAACGGCTTATCGCCGCGTCGACGACTGCCTTTCTTTACCTATTTATTCTAAGGCCCTAAAATAATTTACAGTGAAGCAGTAAGTAGTAGTTACTTTCAGAAGACCACGATCTGAAATTAGAAAAAAAAAATAGTTAAGGTAAAAGTATAGATATTCGTTTCTCGTTTTATTCGGAATACTTATATTTTAATGTATTAAAGTACATACTTCAATACATAGTTCAAGATTGAACAAACTTATATAATCGCTCACTCTAAAACTAATTAATAACCTAAACTCATTAGCAAATTACTGTTTTTCAAATATCCTAATTAGAAACTTATTAGAAAAATTATTATGATGGAAAATTTACATACATTCTTCTCATTTGAATTCAAACTTAAACTCAAATCAATTTATTTTAGTACGCTACATATTATATGCTTACATACTTATAGGTATTCGTAGCTATAATTTAATTATGACTTGAAATTATTTCGACGAATTGTTTCATAATAATTAAAGAAAATAAACAACTCTTTTTACCACGGTAGAATTAAAAATCAATGATAATGCAGAAAAAACTGCAAAAAAAAAGGAAAAGCCATACCTCGATTTTGATATAGTATTATTAAAGACACTTAACTACCATTCAATGGTGTATCTAGCACAGAGCATCAAGACATGTGATCTTATTCCAGTCGAAAAGGTACACTTTAATTCGGTCAGGTTATACAGGCTAGTCTAAGTATCTACGCACCTAGATAGGAGTTATCTAGACGCTCACAAAGACACCCTGTGTTTAACACATGCAGAATAATACTATGTCGGGCATGATAACGATACAGCAAATAATAAATACTTGTCGGTCATAAGGTTTATTTATAAGATGTATCGTATTTATAGGCAAAGTCTACAGTTCTGTTTTAGTAAGTTCAATTCAATTCAATTATTCCTTTATTAGGCAGTTTCTTTAAAGATTTTCTTTTAAAGATTGGTCGACTCGTTGGTCTAGTAGTTCGCATATTCGACTGCAGATCACGAGGTCCCGAGTATAATAATATTATGAAACAATTAACAATGAGGAAAATGCTAAAATGTGATTGTGAGTTACTAAAATCATTTCCTGGCAGCTTAAAGCACTCGAATTTCACAAAAATTTGTGAAATAATTTTTTTTGTTCTATCGTAATATTTTTTCCATTAGAATAGGGAACTAAATAATTCTAGTTGATTAGGATAGTGTCATGACTGAGGTAATCCATTTTTACCCAACTACGGCAAAAACAAAAGAAAGCGTTAAGATTTTAGCAGTCTATGTATGTATGTGTGTACGTATGTATGTAGGTATGTATGTATTTATGTATGCATGTATGGATGTATGCATGTATGTATGTATGTATGTATGTATGTATGTATGTATGTATGTATGTATGTATGTATGTATGTATGTATGTATGTATGTATGTATGTATGTATGTATGTATGTATGTATGTATGTATGTATGTATGTATGTATGTATGTATGTATGTATGTATGTATGTATGTATGTATGTATGTATGTATGTATGTATGCATGTATGTATGTATGTACGTATATATGTATGTATGTATGTATGTATGTATCCAACTTTTGTATCTTGTTTATATGTATCTAATGTTATAGTCCGAGTGAAATAGGCTACATTTTATATGCGAGAAAAATCAAGAAGTGAAACTGGAATATTAAATTAGTTTCAGATAGACATAACAGATGGCACCACTAGCTGCTTGCCCCTCGCTTTCTTGTATTATTATGCAATTAAATACACGTTTTTCTGCACAATAAATTATTATTTTATATTATTATTAATTATTATAATGAGTAGTCGGGTTTTAGTTTACGAACTTTATCTCTTGTTACAATAATCTCGAATTAAGACTGCTGCTTGTTTTAGCTGTGCTCTAATCATAACTCATCTTTAACTCTAATCTATCTTGTTTATTATTATAAATTGAACCGTGATATTTTATGCTTTCACATAAATTACCTTGCTAATCAAAATAAATTATACACAAAACCTTCATTTACGTCAGGTATCTTGTCTTTTCAATTTCTATTCTCATAATAATTATAAACATTACAAGTTTCTAAAATAAATTCTAAATAGACAACAATTAGAATAATTATCTTGTTGGAAATTGAAAAACCATTATCTCATTTTGAGCTCGCACTATAGATGTGCGTCGTAAGCTTTTTTCTGCGCGCCCGGGCGGGGGTTATCACGGAAAAGTTGAGGATTTTTCAAAATTTTATCTACGTACGTAGCAGAGCTGATAAGACGCTCACAAGTGCAACTAGTGATGTGCCCACGATGCAATTATGCAACGAAGACATCGACTACATAGTCACTGTAGTCGAGAAGTCTAAACTGACAATCTTAATCGAAGTAAAGTTCAAACACTCATTAGAATATATTTAAAATATTATTATGTTTTTCTTAATTACATAAAAGCTAAAATTATTTGTGGAACATTTTGAGTTGCAAAGAGTTCTTTTTACAACCTAAACTTGGCAGAGAAAAGACACCTCTAAACATAAGTTTAAAACCTTTCCAAGACATTAAACATGGGTTGGAAAAGAAAATTACATAGTTTATGCGAAACATTAAAAGTTCAGAGTTCTGACAAAAGTTAAAATCCGTAACGAAGTTGGCACATAAAGAAGTATAAAAACTAAACTATTTTTGTAAGATCGTAATGTTTAATTTTAATTTCACCTGTCGGTATCTTATGTATTAATCTAAGTCTAATTTCTGACTCTACATTTTTATGCAAATATCTTCCCTTCCCTATTTTAACCAATAAAGTAGTCCACGAAGTAGACTCCTCATTTCTTGAAGACATAAGAACAAATTCGATTTAATTAAAATTACGATTTATTTCAACTATCATTAAGTTTATATTTGAAATGCAATGATATGTGCCTTTTAGATGTTTCGTGTTGGACAAAAGTGTATTTTTTCGTTAGAAAAAAGATAATGAGCGTTGTGTTTTAAATGGAAATTTTATAAGTCGTCGCGGTGCCGGTCGGTTGTTTTTTCGTTTGACGGTAATTTTCCATTATTACGTAATACTTTTTAGATATATTTTTTTTATTTTGTTATTTTTAAGAGTTTATTTTTAAAGCAGAGATGGATATTCAGAATATTTATTTCATTTTACGAACCGTTTGGAAATAATAAATGGAAAGGGGAATATCGTAAGGTTTTTTACTTTTTTTTTGCCTTTATCTAGAGTGATAATATTCTATTTTCTGTATTTTCTATAATAAGTATAGGTGGTATAACTCAACTAGTTTATCTTTCCGTGTTCTCATTTTGTTATCAAATTCTTATTGTGAAGTTAGAATATACCTAATAGGTATTATATCTAGTTTGCTATTCTATAATTAATAGATATCACACTGTAAAACAGTTTTATTCTTTTAACCAAGCATTTTATTGAAAGTTTATATAGTTATATATATTTTTTACTTTCCTGTTTTTTTTAATTTATATTTTTTGAAGCAGATTTATTTATGAGCTTCATAAAACTTATCGTATTTAAAGTGTCAGTATATACCTATTTTATGTATAAATTTTATATTGTTTTTAATTATGTGTATCAGTTTACCCGACTATATTGTGCTGTCGTAACTTCTTAACGATCAAACCAATTTATATAAATAAGGTGTCAATTACAATAGATTTTATGGCATACGGAAACTTATAAAGTTGCAAAATATTTTACGAGCTTTTTAGCATAATCGGGTAAGTAGGTAATTAGGTATAGCCTTTCCTTTACGTTGACTATTTAAATAAGTAGGTAACTTTATTTTAAATTTCAAAAAGTTAAGATATTTGCTTCTAGGTAGTTAGATAGGTAGGTACGTTAAATATGCATTCTATTTATAACTAGATGATGCCCACGGCTTTGCCCGTGTGTATTTAGGTTTGTAAAAATCTCGTGGGAACTTTGATTTTCCAGAACAAAAAGTAGCCTATCTGTAGTAAGTAGTAACCCGTCCACAAAACGGAAAAATTCCGTGGGATCCTTTCGATTTCGGATTTCGGAATGCATCAGGGTTGAGGAGTTGGACATGTACCTACTGGAGGTCATTCAACAATAAAGTCTTTAATTGGTATTCCCAATATCAATTTAAATAACCGACAGTGCCTAAATCCCATTAGTGTTGGGGATCAGATCCCCTACAGCATCAGGATTGAGGAGTTGGAATCCAAATTTTTTGTAGGACAGTGTCGCAATGTTTCTCTATCGATTAAAAAAAAAATTACGCAAATCGGTTCAGAAATCTCGGAGATATCGGTGTACATAGGTAGAAAAACACAACTCCTCCTTTTTTGAAAGTCGGTTAAAAAAGTAGCCTATGTTACTCCCTGGTTAATTCTCTACTTGTATGTGAAAGTCCCGTCAAAATCGGTTCAGCCGTTCCAAAGATTAGCCCGTTCAAACAGACAGACAGACAGACAGACAGACAGACAGACAGACAGACAGACAGACAGACAAAAATTTTAAAAACGTGTGATTCGGTTATAGTATCGTTCAAATAACCATATGAGCTTAATATGAGGTAGTTATTTCGATATTACAGACAGACACTTCAATTTTATTTATTAGTATAGATGGCTCATATTAATATTCAATAAAGTTCGAAAAAAATTCGAAAGATTTAAATTGACAAAACGCTAACACAAAAAAATCATACACAAAATAGTCACCACTATTCATAACGCGATACGATTTCCTTGTAAAGCATCGAATTAAAGGCCCCCATAAATTATAGCATGAAATTATGCAGCGTTAACAGTGTCTAAAAGGTTATAATCTTAAATAATTTGTCGGCTGAACGGCGGGCTGCCTCCGTAATTGTCGCAAAAAACGCACCCCACGGGTGAATAGAAGAAAAAAGTTACTCAATGGATGCAAGGGCAAAAAATTAAAAAAAAAAGAGAAAAAAAAATTAGGGCGGCACGCGCACCACCAATTAAGTCGTTCTTTTTTCAAACGGTGTCGAACACAGGTTTTTTTTATTGGCCCCAAATGCAGGGGGTGGTCTTTTTTCTTTTCTCCCTTTTATGGACTCCAAAATGTGTCAGATTAAATGTTTTTTTTCCTCTGTCGATTGGAAGCGGTTTGTATTGACACGCAGTGTTTGGACAGGGAGCATTTTTTGCTCTACTTTTTTTACTGTGAACATAAATTAGTACTACTGTTTAACGGTCGATTTGTATGGGATGGTTTTTCACGCTTTTTCTTTTACTTCCGCCTTTTTTATAAAACATTAAGAATACCTTTAAGTTTAAAGTATAAATTTTGGCTGATAATTTTTTATAAATGAAATATTCTTTATTTAAATATCATCTACGTAGCTACTCATATCACTTTCGTGGTTATTTTTCAACCACCAAATAAATTGTAAGTAACGATTACATTTGAAATTTTGACCGTACAAAAACTTTTAAAATATCAAATCAAAATCCATCCCCTTGATAATTAAATTGTGAAAAAATTTAACATACATATTAATTACATATTTAATTAAATATATACTTATATAAAAATATAATACTTATATTATATTATTGTAATAAAAATATAACAAATTATTAATTTTCTAAGTTTACGTCAATCACATACTTATTATAAAATTAATATTTTAAAAGTAGAAATTAATTAAAGTTCGAATATAATTTTTATAACACTAGTTTTTTATTCACTGTTCGAGTTGACACCCAGTACTTACCTGTTTGAGAGAGGGTGCGTTTTTTCGTGTTTGATAAATACTTGGCTACCGTTTAACAGTTGGTTTGGAGGGAGCTTTTTCACTGTCGTTTTTCTAAATTTTTTTATTTCTTTAAATATGCGTATTAGAGCTAGTAGGGATAGATCGAGAACTAATGTCGACCATTATGCGTAGGAAACTAGCTTTCTTTGGCCACCTACAAAGAGGAGACCAGTTTTCCTTCCCAAGACTCATTCTGGAAGGAAAAATTGCTGGAAAGAGATCTCCAGGGCGCCAGAGACGCAAGTGGTTGGACGACATAAAGGGGTGGACCGGACTAAGTTACTCAGACTTAAAGAAAGCGGCACTGAATAGACAGGCTTTTCGAATGTTGACCGCCAAACTTCAGTATAAGGAAGATGGCACGCGATGATGAAAATATATGCGTAGGACTTTTTTTTACATCAACATTTTTTTACGTTTTCCGTGTTTCCATTACAGATAGTACCTACAAGTTTTTAATAGGATGTGAACTTATCACATTTGATAAATTAAAAATACATAATCTACATATTATATTATTTTTTATTTTTATTTTATTCTTCTATAAGTAAGCCTTTGACTGCGATCTCACCTGAGTAAGTGAGTGACGGTAAGTGAGGGTAAGTGACGATGCATTCTAAGGTGGAAGCGGGCTAACTTAGAAGAGATAGGTATGGCAGTTTTTATTAAACCCATACCACTGACCGGTTTCTACGCGACATCGTACCGGAACGCTAAATCGCTTGACGGCAGGGTTTTGTCGGTAGGGTAGTAACGAGCCACGGCTAAAGCCTCCCACCAGACCAGACCGGAGACAATTTAGAAAATATTCACAGAATATTTAGTTATATATTCACTTTAAAAATAAATAATCAATTTAAAATAAACTAAATATTTAAGGGGGCTCCTATACAACAAACGTAATTTTTTTGCCGTTTTTATACATAATAGTACGGAACCCTTCATGCGCGAGTCCGACTCGCACTTGGCCGGTTTTATTTAACACTCATCAAGGAATTGAATATTTAACCTCTTTTTTACTCGATTATATCTTCTTAATACCAGATAGGTCGATTAGGTGGACTCCATTTATTATTTAAGAACTATTCAATTGAAAGACTCACTAACGTAATATTATGAATTCCGTTTCGTAGTTATCGATCCTAACACAGACAGACATACAGCTTTGTTTCAACGACGGGTATCACTTGTCACGGAATAGTACCATCAATAACGTTTTACGTTAGCGAGCTAACAATGTATGGAAAACATTAATGTACAAGGAGATTTTTATTCAAAGAAATTGACTTTCTTATTTTGATATGAATTGAGTGATATTAGTATCTAGTAGTAGTAGTAGTAATCTCTATTATAACAAAACAAAGTAACACAAAATAACAAAGAGACAGAAGATACATATTTTTACTTCGAAATGTATTTTTAAATAGTAATAAAAAAAATGTAATGAAAAATAATGAATATTGTACATAAAACTCTACCTATTAGGCAGTGAAATGAGAATATGTAGAATTTTTAAAACGACTTCAAAAAAGGATGTTCTGTATTCGACGCGTAGATGTGTATATGTATCTATATGTATGTATGTGTGTATCCACCTATGTCTGTTCGCGATTATTTCATAAATCAATTAATTGATTTAGATGATTTTTTCGCTATCGTAATCTACGTAGGTACTTTTACAAAGTTTTTTTAGTATATAACACATCTAGTTATCATTCTTATGTACTAAGTTACACGCATTAATGTGGCCATATGTCACTAATATTTTTGACTGCTAGATACATCGATTTCTCTGTGCTTGCTGGATTGAAGTCGGTTTCAGTTTTTCTAAAAGTACTTGTAAAAGTTTATTTGAATAAAAAACTTTTGTATTCTATTTTATTCTATTCTAAAATATAACTTGCAATCACATTATTAATGTTATCACAGTATTTTTTTTTATTTCTCGAGCGTATACCTCTTGGTTTAAGGTTAACTATGTTAGGTTTTTATGGTTCTATATAGATACTATTGACATAAGGAAAAAAATAGAAAGCCGTCTCCATACAACACAACACTAACCCTTCACGACTCACGAAAAATCATTAAAAATAGGTCGCGGTGCGTGAACGTAGTCCTTCGCGTCATTAACCCTCTCCATAATAACTTTTGTATCGTTTTCCTGTGCACGATAAATTACTAGACGTAAAACTAGTTATTCCCCATAATTTCAGTCGTAAATAGATTTATTTTTGTCAACAATTTTCATACCCACTGGTTGTACCTACCTATCATAATATTACATTACATTGTGTTTAAATATGACGGAGTGCGTGGCTCCAAAGAGTTTTAAAAGATGATGACGTCAGCATTGCTGACGTTATTCCCTTGATTATTACGATGACTTCATGGTGACAGTAATTAAACTAGTGACGGCAGGAGAAGCCAGAGACGTCACTGGAAGTCATTGTTATTTATGAGGGTAGATTGGAATAACTTGCTGTAGGTATATCAAGGGTACCGGACTATTTGAGAAGCCTCTTGTTTAACTGAGGTACTAAGTAACTACCCTAACCTACCTATCGGTCTCCACCACCCCTTATAACCGAGCCATCGCCAACCAATCTAGTCTACACGACCTACGTCGTACAACAAACTAGGACATGGCACATCTTATGAAGGAAGTGTATTCGGCGAGAGCCCGAATCGGAATGTGTCGCTGCACGCTTGTGCCCTTCCTTTTATAATAAAAGGTTGGTGGGGGAATGACGTAATTACGTCATGCTTGATTGTTTACACTACAAGACGGCGCTGCCGTTAATTTACAGAGTTGTTGAGGGTATTTACAACTTGGTTGACAAAGTGATGTTTAATTCATGATTTGAGTAGTTTGACTGAGACGAATTATTTAATCTTGTCTTTCTTGACACTGCCAATTGAGGCTGAAAACGTCTTCGCTCCGACACGGCCATTCTGATAGGCGGTGCGCGCTCTGCACCAGCCTGAGGATTTGATGTTAATTCTGAAACAAAGAAATTTCTTTGAGCTTGGCATCTGTAAGCATCTAATGATGCTCAGTCATGTTTCTAATGGACCAGCACATCTTTCATGTTTTGGTCTTTAAGGATTTAGTAATGTCTCGTGGACAATTGTGAGGTCTACGTGTTAACCTACGTTAACACGTAGATCTCGTGGATTTCTCGTGGATTTCTCGTAGATTTCTCGTAGATTTCTCGTAGATTTCTCGTAGATTTCTCGTAGATTTCTCGTAGATTTCTCGTAGGTTCTCGGAGAGTCTCGAAGATTCTCGTATAGTCACAATCATAAAGTCAAAGTCAAAGTAATGTTTTCTCGAAGAATCTCGGAGATTGTCGAAAATTCTCGTTAAGTTACAGTCATAAAGTCAGTCAAAGTAATGTTTTCTCGAAGGTTCTCGGAGGTTCTCGTAGGTTCTCGAAGATTCTCGTAAAGTCAGTCATAAAGTCAAAGTAATGATTTTTCGACGGTTCTCGGAGACTCTCGTAGGTTCTCGGAGATTCTCGGAGATTCTCGTAGATTCTCGTAGATTCTCGTAGGTTCTCGGAGAGTCTCGAAGATTCTCGTAGTCACAATCATAAAGTCAAAGTCAAAGTAATGTTTTCTCGAAGGTTCTCGGAGATTGTCGAAAATTCTCGTAAAGTTACAGTCATAAAGTCAGTCAAAGTAATGATTTCTCGAAGGTTCTCGGAGATTCTCGTAGGTTCTCGGAGATTCTCGTAGGTTCTCGGAGATTCTCGTAGGTTCTCGGAGATTCTCGTAGGTTCTCGGAGATTCTCGTAGGTTTTCGTAAATAAACTCGTGGATAAACTCGTGGGTTTGGAGGAAGGAGTCGTGCAAATAATCTCGGAGGGTCTCATAGATAAATTTGTGGATCCTCGTGGATTAACTCGAGTATTTACTCGTGAGTTTGGAGGAAGGAGTAGTGCTATGGTTTCATATGGTCTCGGAGGGTTTCGTGGATAAACTCCTGAATAAACTCGTGGATTTGGACAATGGAGTAGTGCTATGCACAAGGTTTTGAAGATGATAATCTGGGGCGGAACCTCACCCATAGACTAATAGGCACTTCATTTTGAGGTTTGGTGCCAACGTTGTTTTACTGGGGCTTATCTGGAGATCGAGCTGATGGAACGGTGCTCGATCCCACTTCTGATGACGGAGTGCGTGGCTCCAAAGAGTTTTAAAAGATGATGACGTCAGCATTGCTGACGTTATTCCCTTGATTATTACGATGACTTCATGGTGACAGTAATTAAACTAGTGACGGCAGGAGAAGCCAGAGACGTCACTGGAAGTCATTGTTATTTATGAGGGTAGATTGGAATAACTTGCTGTAGGTATATCAAGGGTACCGGACTATTTGAGAAGCCTCTTGTTTAACTGAGGTACTAAGTAACTACCCTAACCTACCTATCGGTCTCCACCACCCCTTATAACCGAGCCATCGCCAACCAATCTAGTCTACACGACCTACGTCGTACAACAAACTAGGACATGGCACATCTTATGAAGGAAGTGTATTCGGCGAGAGCCCGAATCGGAATGTGTCGCTGCACGCTTGTGCCCTTCCTTTTATAATAAAAGGTTGGTGGGGGAATGACGTAATTACGTCATGCTTGATTGTTTACACTACAAGACGGCGCTGCCGTTAATTTACAGAGTTGTTGAGGGTATTTACAACTTGGTTGACAAAGTGATGTTTAATTCATGATTTGAGTAGTTTGACTGAGACGAATTATTTAATCTTGTCTTTCTTGACACTGCCAATTGAGGCTGAAAACGTCTTCGCTCCGACAAATATATATATTATATATGTTATATATGTTATATTTTCACATTCTTTTACACACTTTATATTCTTTATAATATGTAGGTACAACAGTTTAACTGCTCAATGCTCATAGGTATCTACTTTTTTGCTAGTCTGATGTCATAGTGAGTACAAGATCGACTTTTTAAAGAACATTCTATCAATAATTAGAAGAGTATCTAACGTCGTTAAAAAAGCTATAATAAAAAAAAACATTTCCCATAACACTAAATCAAAAGTAAAAAAAATAGCATCATTTCACTCGGAATGACGTCAGGGTTCTAAATATTTCTTGAAGACTAGGTGCTTTTACAACCACTGAGCCAAAGAGGTTTATCGAATTGAGAAAACAACACAAAAGTAACTCAAGCACGCATTGTAAAATCAGTTACGTATAAAAAATCCACTATTGACGTTGACCCTTTAGCGATATGCAAATTAGATCTCAAATACTCATAACTACACAAGGGTGCTAATTTTTTATTTTGTTTTTACCTTTTGTCAAATCTAAGAACCGGTTTGAACCGGTGTTGGGAAGGTAGGTATTCCCCTTGTTGCCATGAGAAACTGAGATAGTGAGATAAAAAGATGTTTTGTTCATTTGAATTTTGATATGTGTTTTGTTGCTCGTTACGTGAGAAAATAGAAATCCTGGGCTCGTTAGCGAGATTACAGATTATATAACGATCATTTAAAACTTTAATGTTAAAACGCCCAAGGCTCGACATAGGTCTCTTGAGGGGATTACCACAATACGCGGTCTTGTGCCTTAGAGAAAATCTAACAAGTCTAGTGGACCGAGTATAAAAAAGAGTTCATAACAAAGATGACGATTTCCAAATGACAACTCTCCTATGTCAATCTGCCTGCACTATGTGGTTGCGTTATTTTTTTTTTGACATCTAAAATTCTTTGAATGAGCATTGCTCCATAACGCAAAGGAATTTTTGGTCAGTTTTTACAAAATACATTTGTGTAAGTAAACTGGTACTTACTAAGTATACCAGCATCAACCATTTGCCTTATCTATTTTTTGGTCGCAGTACCTAAGTATCTCATTCATCAGGCGCTATATGAATAGAAACACATACACTTAACGCAGGCAGACTGACATATTCGGCATCGGAGAGTTGCTTTATGTTCTGTTAATCCTGACGCAGCCATTTCCGATATAGTTACCAAAGTTATGACCTCTTAGGTAGTTATTAAATCCTTTTCGTATTTTAAAACTTTCTACTTAATAGAATACAAACTAAACGTGAATTGCGACTTTATTTAGATAGAAAGTGAGAAAATAAAATTATTTTATAATAAAGTAGGTACCTGTATGTATATTAATGTCGATGTTCTGATACACGTAACACAGGATATAAAGTAAATAAGAAATATAAAAGTGTAACAATGAGCCTCAACAGCTGTCCCGTGTCCGAGCGACGCGTTCCTGAATGGACGCATTGTAATATTATACTAGCATTTTTATCAAGAGCTTTCAGATCTATTTTAACTAAATCCCATGTAAAAAACAGGGATATAAATTCAATTATTTTACGATTAAAAAAAATTAAGTTCATAATATCAAAATACCTAAGTACCTACCTACCTAGATATTTAGGGCCGATTTTTCATTCGCTAAATATATTTTTTTTTTACATTTGAGTAATCTGTCAAAATAAGTAAAATTTTTAAGCGTAAGTAATAAAGCCTTGAAAAACTTGTACCTACTTACTTATACAAAACTATATTCATTTAATTATATTTATTTAATTATCTGGATAGATAAACAAAATAGAAGCTCTATTATGTAACTTTTCAAGATAAATCTAACTAGGTATGTGTAAATCAGTCATTTAGAGTGGAAATGTCAAATTCCGATTCTACAAAAAAGTTGACTTGAATTATACTTGCACAGTTACCTTGAAAACTAACTTAAAAACTTGAGTTAACTTAAAAAACTTAAGTAATGTAATCAGGCTGTAGGTAGGCAAATGCTATACTTTTCTGATTTTTATAGTTCACGAAAATGAAAAAATATTTCCATAAAATTGTGAAAAATTCAAACGAGATGAACAATTTAATTAATGTACCAAAATGAAAGCAGCGAAAATATTAACAACTTTTTAGCCCCATTGTAGCAAATCCCCTAAACTGCGTATAGTAGGGTCAATGTAACGAGTAACTTTATTTGACCGGATATTGCTTTTACGATATCGTTTATGTGTTTGAAATAAATTTTTGCAAATATTATTTAGTACAAAGTTTTGTAAAAGTAATCTTTTCAATGGAATATTCAAATCAAGATGGGGTTCATATCAATGAAAACCTAGTTCGACTCAAACCTTAATAGATATGAGTACGGATTTCAACTTTTCAAAGTACCTACGATTGTTTACAAATATTGTTTATTGCTTATTATCATAAATAATTACTTACTGTAAGTAATTATTTTAATATATAATGGAATTTCTTAATACTAATTTTCTTAAAGTATATCTAGGTATAGATATTATTTATCAGCCTATAGTGTTATGGCTTATATGCTGCATATTATTTTTTTTTCTAATATTTTTTATTCTTGATGTGTAAATATTTACTTACCTTATTACACTTCATAATTAGGATTGCTTAACTTATTTTTAATAGCATATACCGTTCCGATTAAAACCTTTGTCAGACACCAACCTTATATGACCACCAACCTCAGATACAACCTTACCTTATATTAGATGGTTCGTATCGAAGAAAGGGTGCGAAGTAAAATCTCAAGGGTAGGTTATTTTTCAAGTCTAGATACGAACCACTCAATACAAACGATGCGCGGGGTTGTTACAAAGGTTCCCTTGTTATGAAAAGAACCATAAATATTTTAATTGCTATCCATTATCTTCGGTATGAACCAATCTTCTATGATAGTACAAAGTAGATTAAATTAAAAATTAATTAACTAACAAGTACCTACCTATAAATTAAAAATTTAAAAACCCCCGACAATCGCCATTTTGTGTCGGCGGCCATCTTGGATTTTCAATAGTGCTATTCTACTAGTCAAACCCTTTCATTTGATACCCATATTAAGGGAGTTGTGAAAAAATATGTAATCCGCAATTTTGTAGCGGCGGCCATCTTGGATCGATTTTCATCAAACATATCTAACAACACTCTCGACTAATTCACATTTGAAATAAAAAAAAAACCGCATTCCAAGCGGTCCACCCGTTTGAGCGCTACACACACACACACACACACACAAGAAGTAAGAACCAATTTTCAATGTTTATAACAAAGTAGGATGTTTACACATGATAGAGCAAAAGAGCAACTATTTAGACAAATTGTTTGCAAAAAATACTCTAGCTAAAGAGAAGGTAATATACCCACCAACTAACATCTATCTTCTATAATATAATAAGACTGTAACAGATCCAATTCTGTACATTGAAGATATTTTGAAAATTTTTATTGGAGGGCACTCTATAATCGATACTGAAGCCAAAACTGCATTTTTTTTCATTTTTGTCTGTCTGTCTGTCTGTCTGTCTGTCTGTCTGTCTGTCTGTCTGTATCTTGGCCGCGCATCACGCCGAAACTACTGAATGGATTCGAATGAAACTTGGTACGATTTGAGTTTATACTCCGAGGTAGGACATAGGATACTTTTTATCCCGAAATTCAGCACGGTTCCCTTGGGAGAGGGGATGAAAGTTAAAACGTGTATTTAGCTGTAATTCATTAACGCGTAGTTCGATTTAACTCATTCTTTTTTTGTTAGAAAGGTAGTACTTTAAGTATTGTCCCGTAAATATTTCAAGGTCATAGATTTTTTAGGTCAGAAATGACAGACATTTATTGGGTTCAAATGAGTTGGGACCCGGATCTTTGAACGTACGGCTTATTTTAAACTGGTGTGCGTTTAAATTTATGTTTGTCGGTCTGTCTATTTGTTCCAGCTAATCTCCGAAATGGCTGGATCGATTTTAATGGAACTTTCAATGTTGTAAGGAGCAACTTAGGCTACGTTTAGTTTAGGTACATAAAAGAATAATGGGATCCGATCCAATTCTAGATAAAACATATAAACACGCGAATGAAGTCGCGGGGGTCCGCTAGTTTTAGAATAAGTAGCTCCTTATACTTTAAAATAATCCATAACATGGGCTATAAATGACTGCCCCGTTGGTCTAGTGGTTAGCATATGACTGCAGATCACGAGGTCCCGGTTTCGATTCCCGGTTCGGGCAAATTATTGATAGGTATTGGATCTTTCTGTTAAGAAATTCTCAGTACCAGCCCGGAGTTGTAAGTTGGCGGTATTTCACCCCCGTGCCTCGGAGTGCACGTTAAGCAGTCGGTCCCGGTTATTATCACTATCATGTGACTATCGAATAGTCGTTAAAACCCGCCAGCCCGCATTGGAGCAGCGTGGCGGGTCTAAGCTCTAAATCCCTCTCTCCTGAGACAGGAGGCCTGTGCCCAGAAGTGGGACGTAAAAAGTCTGTAATGGTGGTGGTAGGCTATAAAAATTGCACCTTTTTGTAAGTTTACCTCACAAAAAAGTTTGACGATTTTTTTATTCATCGAATTATGCAATAAAGACGGCAACTAGTCGGCTAGACATTTGCATTTAATATTGCCAATACTATAATAGAATGAAGGCGTCCAAAAAGCGTGTTAACCGACCGTGACGAAAAAAAAAGACTAGTCACTCCCAGTATTGTAGCCCCGCCCGGTCATTATTACGGCCAGCATTGTCCGTCTGTTTGCAAATTAAAACGTCTTGCTAATGACTTGGGTATGTCTTTGCCATTATGCGTCTATCAATTAATTTTTTTTAAGATATAAAAACTAAATGGTAGGTGTGTTCTTGTAATGATACGATATTGAACTTTATTGGTAACTAGCTATTAAAACTAAAACAAAGACCATAAGAACAAAAATTTAGTTTTGCAAAATTATAAAATAACCAAAATTTTTTCACAATTATTAATATAATATTATATAACAATTATAAATATATCTCATTGTAACAATTTCGTTTGGAAAAGATTTTTTAGCAGAATGTACCTAAGTACCTACTTTTCACATCGGTTGTACTTTTGTATCGGTGTTTGTTTTATTCGAATAAAAAAACTTTTAAGAAATTTATTTTGCATTCCATAATGGTTTTTAATGAGTAGCCAGCAAATGGTTTGAGTCTTAACTGTACAAATTCAAGACGAACCATTTCAGTTTGCGTAATGTTTGCATAAGATTCATATATTATAAACAGTTTACTGTATACGAACGTAGATTTTTAATTTATTCGTCTTACAAGGATACGGAAAATCAAACGGAAGTTCCGCGTGTAGTTAGCACTCAGTGAGTGTATTCATTTATACTCAAATCCTAGAGCGCACTACTTAGCCATTGCCGAGAAAAAAATTCCTAAAGTTTGAAAAAAAAAAACTAAGTATTCACAAATATCTATTCACATTCTTCCGTCTTCTATAAGTTATAATCGTTAAAAAGTTAAAAATTATGAAATTCGCGATTCAATAATATATTTTATCTACTCTCATATCTTAAAATCCCGAATATGAAATCAAAATGTGTCATATATTGGACTACTTTATTCACATACATTTATAATATTTAAAAAAAAAATTAAAAAAATTCATTATAACACTACTTTGTTAGGAAATTATTGCAAAGTAATGTTATAAAATAATTTTTTCTACATTATAGTACAGGCGAACTGGGTTCTGGTATTTTTGAGCCATGGCGGGAAATTCGTGCGACCTCCTTACAGTAGATGTGTGTAACTGTACAAACTCGTTAAACATTGTGAATTGTGTTAAATTGCAGAAGAGTAACTACTAAAAATTAAGTTTACTTAAAATTAAGTAACTACTAAAAATAACTACTAAAAATTAATAACTATTAAAAATTAAATTTTTGATAAGCTTGAGCTATTTTCCGATCCACTAATTTCTATAGGACATTAGGACTCCTCTACTACTATTAATTTCTCTATGGTAACCCAGGCTGTATGGTCAACGATCTTGGCCTGTCCCGAAAGGGACAAACCGAAAAAGAAGAAGAATCTCTATGGTAACAACTGAATTTTGGCGCCATACGCTAGTTATAATATTTAAATTTTTTATTTGTTACTCAAAACTTTACAAGACATGGTTTTTATTGTGCGGAAAAATGTCTAGCAGTGATACTGAAGAGAATTTAACTCCACCTGACCACCGACCAACAATCTTTTGCCAGCAAAATCAAAGAAAACTCACGACAAATATTACCAAGATTTTATGGTTTGGATTTTAAGATATGAGTTTAGATAAAGTAGTGTATGAAACTCTACATAATTAGTTATTAAAACACTCGTGTAATACTATTAAAAAACTCGCCTGCGGCTCGTTTTTTAAACTAACACTCGTGTTTTAATAACCTCTATTATGCAACCGTTTCATAAACTACTATTATCTACTCTCATATCATAAAATTCCGAATATGAAATCAAAATGTGTCATATATTGGACTACTTTATTCACATACATCTATAATATTTAAAAAAAAAATTAAAAAAGTTCATTATAACACTACTTTGTTAGGAAATTATTGCAAAACAATGTTAAAAAATAATTTTTTCTACATTATAGTACAGGCACTGGGTTCTGGTATTTTTGAGCCATGCCGGGTGTTTATTATTATTATTATTATTTAATACTTTATTGTACACCAAAAAAACATAAATTAAACAAAAGAAACATTTTAAAAGAAATAGGTACAATAGTTAGTTTACAATAGTTAGTTAGTTTAATTTTGTTACTTACAATGATTATCCCGCTATCAAAGTTACCCTATTACTACTACTGCGAAAGTGTGGCGGTAGCAAGATGCGGCCAGAGGACAGAGTGTAGTGCTACCATAATTGACCATAGACGCACTGCACGCACCGCACATTCGAAATTGACAATTGAATTTTGGCGCCTATTATTTAAATTTTTAATTTATTATTTATTTACTATTCAGTTTTTGTAACTCAAAATTTTGCAAGTGATTTTTGTTGCGCGGAAAAATGTCTAGCAGTGATACTGAAGAGAATTTAACTCCACCAGACATTCTGGAAATAGCATCGGGAATGACAAATAATCTTTTGCCAGCAAAATCAAAGAAAATTTACGATAAATGTTACCAAGATTTTATGAGTTGGAAAATTTTGAAAAAAACCACTTCATTTTCAGAAAATGTAATGCTAGCATATTTCCAAGAATTATCAAATAAATTTAAGTCTTTGTCCTTATGGGCTAAATACTCAATGCTCAAAAGTATATTGAGTATCTACAACCAAATCGATATTATTAAATACACAAGACTGATTGCTGTTTTAAAAAGAAAATCGCAGGGCTTTAAGGGAAAAAATGCAAAAACGTTCTCCCCTGAAGAATTGAGTACATTTATAAATTGCAATATCCAAAACATGAATACTTATTATAATAAATAATTTTGTTAATTTCTTAGTCTTTTCTTTTATACGTAAGATACCTATTGATGAGCTTAGATAAAGTAGTGTATGAAACTCTACATAATTAGTTATTAAAACACTCGTGTAATACTATTAAAAAACTCGCCTGCGGCTCGTTTTTTAAACTAACACTCGTGTTTTAATAACCTCTATTATGCAACCGTTTCATAAACTACTATACTGCAACTTACCGATCATAATATTATTAGGGGTAGGTAATAATGCCTATGTCTTTATTTATAGCCGTACCTCTTCCAGATTGCTCCGTTGTAGACTCGTATATTACGAGTCTACAACGGGGCATAAGACATAAGAGATATCGAGATAAGTAGGTATAGGTTTAGTAATAATCTGCGTTCTAGTATAATATGTAGAAGCTTATTGTGTAGGTAGGTAGATACTATATTTACAAGTCCGGGTTTTACATTTTTAGTATAGGTATTCACAATTCAATGATATAAATAAAAGATCATAGTTTAATTTGACTCGGTATTATAAGCGTAGGTTCACAGTAAGTAGTAATTTTCTATGAGCAAAGAAGTCGTAGACGCTCGTAGCACGCCGCTGGCTACGCCATCTGCCGCGGGGTAGCGCTGAGAAAAGCCGCGCTACGAAAACCTTCGGGAGGGGTTTAAAGAAAACAAAACATACCCGAGATAAGAACCTACGATTTATTTTGCGACTAACTTCGGATATAGACTTCGATAACTTTGCGCTCGTACCTACCTGAAAAATAAAGTTAAAGTTTTAGTAAAGTATAAAAGTTTCTTATTTTTCATACTTTCTTTTACTTTTTATTACTTTTCAATTATTTAGGTTTCAATTGAAAGAGGCGTAATCTCGGAATAAGAGTTTCAAGTTTAGGTAAAATAAGGAAAAAACTCGGTAATAGAAGGCCGTTGGCTAAAACCCCATAAGCTAAGCTCCGCCTGAACATGGAAAAAAATTCAATAGTACGGTAGGCGGAACGAAAAGAATCACTTAAAAACTCGCCGCGAGACGGCGCTATGCACACATCGACGAGAGCGAGCGAGACGGGGCAGTAAGAAAAAAATCCGAAAGAACCCATTCTTTTCTATTTCCTCCCTCACTAATAGCGGCTTAGAAAAAAATCGTGAGCGATACCCGTCCTTTTCTAACGCAAGGGTGGGAAGCGGACGGGGTCGGGCGAGCGAGAGGGGCGACCCTCGCTCGGCGCCCTTTTTAATAGTTCTTATTTCGGCCGCGGTCCGCTCGGAGCTCGGCGGCGGGTCCGCGCCGCGGCGGCCGCACGTGCTCGCGGCCGGACCGTCTTTTCCTTGACCGGACGCATTTTTCCGCGGAAAAAACGCGGGGCGCGTGCGCCCGGCCGGTGGGGATGTTCTTCCCGGCGTCTAAGGCGGCGGGGGCGGCGCCGCGTCTTGCTAGTTGGAGCGGCGTCTTCGCGAGGCGCGCGCGTCCGCCCCACCCCGCAAGAAAGCGTCGCGGCGCTCAAGTTTTCCACCAAGAAGTTAGTCGTCGCCCGCCCGCGCCTCAAGGAGGTCCGCTTCCGCTCTCCCTCCGGCTCCCGCGCGCGAACTCGCAGCCAGCCTGACCCGTCGCCTGTCCGCAGGTCCGCCGCGCGCCGCATGAGCCCGCCGACCTCCTCGTGACCGTCCCCGAAGCCGGAATTCATGTTGAAGTACTTCAACGAGAACATATCCCTAGCGCTCCAGGAGAGGTACAGGGACCTCCATGAGTACCGGAAGGCGGAGGTAGAGGACTCACCGCGGGAGGCCAAAGTACCGAAAATAGCGGAGGAGGGCGAGCCGGTCGGCGGCGAGGGCGCGTTCGAGCCGAGCGCCGCGCCGCCGTTCCCGCGCCTCCTGGAGCCGCCCAAGGAGGAGGACAGCTTCGTGGCCAGCTGGCTGCACAACTCGTTCAAGATGACGGCGGCGGAGGGCGGCGAGGCGGCCGCCGGCGGCAGCGCGCTGGACCTGCGGGCCGCGCCGCTCTCGCTGCACATCCCCGCGGTGCCGGGCGACGCGCAGCGCTTCAAGACCGACTTCTGGAGCCGCAGCCGGCCCGCGTCGCCGGCGCCGCAGCCCGCCGACCTCGCGCCCCAGCCGCAGCCGCAGGCGCCGCTCACGCCGCTCACGCCCGACCACAAGCTCATGGCCGAGAAGCTGGTCAGCGAAATACAGGTGAGTCGCACTTCTCTCGCTCTCTTACCTGACTCTCTCTATTGGACAATAGTTTGTATCTTGATAGCAGTGTATTCAGAGATATCACATTTTTCAACTGTTTTGAAAATTTATTTGTTTCTGAAAAACAAAAAAAAAGGTGATTAGGATTTTTCAAAAAAGAAAACTGATTGAAAAGTTTGGAAAAAAAATCTAATGTTTTGAAGTTCAGAGGTGTATGATTTCTTGAAAACAAAACATGAAAAATTTCATGTTTAGTTTTCAAGAAAATTGTCTGAAACTTTCCGCCGGCAGATACACAATCTACAAGGCTGGAAGATATTATTCTATAGACACATTAAATAAGTTTTTATTGTGTAATTAGTCGATTAAAAAATGTTTTTTGAGTAAAATATTAATACAATACTTACTTAATAAGTAGAGAAAGTAATAATTTATTACCTTTACTGAGGAAACTTCGGGTTTTCATTCAACTTTTCTTTTAACTTTATACATTATCGTTCAAAATTTTCACCGGATCACGGTATCTAGTTACTTAGATTATAGTTTAAAAAGTTTTACAAAATTTACTTTATTTAAAATCATTAACAAAGTTACGTGTATCTTCCTCAAAACATGTCGATAGACTGACCTCACAGCGAGGTCTCACAAAACTCGTTCCAAATTTGAATGATCCCTAACTTCCTTAAAAAAAAGATACAAGAAGCGAACGCAACATATTGTAAAGCTTTTGTTAGTCAAGAAAGGGTTAAGGGCCGCGTCAAACTTATTATTAAATCGTTTTTGTCCTTATGTCGCATCCGGTCTCACAAAGGATATGTAAATTAATGTAATCACTGATAATTCTATTATTTCTGTATTGGTGTGATCAACATGTCAATACTTGGATCCAATTCTTTTTTAAACATCATAATGTATGTTATCCGTTTCCACGGATGTTTCCACGAATGTTTGTTTAGAACATATGGCGGTTTTGAAGGTTGTATTGACGCGTCGTCGACCGTTACATAATATTTGTTTACTCTGCAATTTACAAAAAAAAAAAAAAGATAACAAAAAAGATAATTGGGAAATTGAAGCGTAGTGAACGCTAACTGCGGTGCATGCGTTCTTAAATTAAAATTTGTAAACGGAAGACAAAAGAATATTACTTTTTAAATTAGTTTCGGATTCGCTTACCTTGCATTTGTCCGTTTCCCACGGCACGGATTAGGGGCTCTTTGTGATTTTATTTTTTTAATTTTTTTCCACCGCTTTGTTTCACGGAAGGGGTGTTGACAGTTATTTGTTGCTGCGAATCTGTTCCCATTTCAGATATTTTTTTTTTGTTTTAAAACATTGTTTGAATTTGAGACCGGTTTTCGATATGTTCGTATTTCGTATTCATCGAGTTTTTTTTTGGAGAATAGAGATTTAACGGTTCGACGCGTTGCTCTTTTGTGGTTTAATTTTTTATAGACAACGGTTAATTAAAACTTGTTTTATTAATATTTTATGAATGTTGGTTCTCGGGTGAAGTGGTTTGCTATCAAAATACAAATTATTTTCTCATGGATTAAGTAGGATTATTATTTTATACATAACTTAAGTAGGTAATTTAACGAAGTTTATAGTGAGGATTTAGGACTAATATTAAATAAAAATTTAGTTAATTTGTCCTCGCTAAATGTAGTTTATAAACCAGGTTCTGCTAATTAATATAAACCAAGTCGTTTGTAGTTAATTTGAATTGTGATGGGAGACAAAATTATAAAAGTTATAACACTAACCTACCTCTAATATTGTTGTATTAGGCTTCTTTCATAGGAATTTTCATAAAACCAATAAAGATCCTACAAAAATTAAAATTGATCTTTGCCTAAAAAAAAATTAACCGTCTATCTTTTTCTTTCACGCACCGTTCGTGGTACATTGGAATGAAACAGCAACAACAGTCACCTTCCGCGGACTCCACCATGAGCGAGCGGTCCCTCGTTCCATTTGCGCTGGTAAATTTACTTTAGTTACTAAATTCATTTTTAATAATATATATTAATAACTAGTATTCAATTAAATTTCAAGTAGATTTTGTTACTTATAAGTTATTATAATTTAGTTTAATGGGTCCTTCTTATATTACTTAGACGTATTTTTTCAATTTGATTTAAAGATTTAATCTATTTATTCAATCTTTTATAGGAGTGATAAACATAGTATTTTTTACTATATTTGATTATATTTTACTTGTTTGCATGTGCATGTTAATATTAATAAAGGGAAAGCGTACTTGAAATATTTTCCATGTTTATATGTGATAGCCCAGTGGTACACCAGCCTTCCTTTCGGGGGGACCAAATTTGGTCCCCGGCACGCACCTCAACTTTTCGAAGTTATAATGCGCGTTTTAAGCAATTAAATATCACTTGCTTTAACGGTGAAGGAAAACATCGTGAGGAAACCTGCATGCCTGATTGCCTGAAATACATAGAGAAGAAACAAACAAACATTCATATTTTTTATATAGACTTCATGTACCAGAAACATTTGTAACGTATAGCAGAACAACTCACCAAAGTTTCATCATAATCGGATGAATAGTTTAGCATAGAGGACATACATACAAACATTATATAAGATTAAAACTTTTTAACTTTCCCGTGCAGCCGCCGCAGCACTCGCCGTCAGGGGAAGCCCCGGTCGGCGACCGCAACTCGATGTTGCCATTCGCATTGGTAAATTTCCTGAATAGCCTCAATATCGATGTAATTATTTTCTCTTTCTTTCTTTCTTTCTTCTCTTACCTTCTTCTCTTGCACCGGGGAGAAAGAGATCTTTCTTCCCGATTGACGTTTGCTTTACGGAAACTCATTCGAAGTTTTGTTTTCACATTTACAGATAGGTATTAGGTACTTTAAAAAATTTAATGATTGTTAATAAATTATTGTCTACATTTTATTAATAGGTATGTACTATATTGTCGTAAAAATCTGTTGCGAAAATAAACAAAGTCCTATTGTTTAAATATTTTTTAATAATCTAAAAAATGATTTATGTATCGGTACTTGAATAAGTGGTTTGATCCGCGTACGGGATAGGATGCGATCTTTTAAAACTGAGGCACGCGCTTTACACCCGACAGCCGTAGCGTCGGCTTCCTCACCTCATAGCTCACGAGACAAGAAATAGATGTAACCATGAAGTAGAAATAAACAAATGGGTTAATTCAAAATCAAGAAAATGAACAAAACTATAATTTTTATCAGTGAATTTGAAATAATTGCTAGCTTCAAATGAGCATCAGCTGCTGAGGTTCTTACCGGTTCCTTCAGCAGAATACGCTTTCCTTACCAGTAGTAGAGTTGTTACCAATACTACATTAAATAAATATTTTTCTGATTTTACCATGATACCATACAAACGATACCATAGGTACCGGTGAGAGTACCTACCTTACGAGTAGGTACTACATACACATTAAATAAATAATTATGATTTTTTGAATTTTCAACCGATCTTGACGAAAATTACAGAGCTAGCATGCGTACCTTTACATTTTTTATTCAGGTAAATACTTTCCAGACAATTAAAAAAATATCTAAATCCACACAAAAGAATTCCTGGGCATCAGCTAGTCTATCAATAAAATGCTTAACAATTTCCAATAAACAATCCTTATAAACGTAAATTCAAATGTAATAGGCATTATGCACTTAAAAATCGATAACATAAGGTCGTAAGGTAATGATAGCCTAGTTAAGCTACGTCGAGTAGGTACCTACTAGGTATCAACGTAGGTCTAAAGTTGAGACCGGATAAAATGGTTATCTAGCTATGATATTATAGAATTGCTAAAATACGAAGTAGGTAGGTAGATAGATATATCTTGGCTAGTTCACTTGTAAAATCTGCTTTTCTATGTACGCTAAATTGAACACGAAAAATATAATTGTTTTTTTAGCTGGCTCTATAGTAGGGCTTTGGGTTTTAGCCCTTTCAACCATACAAGCCTATATGAATACTGAATGTTTAATGAAATGAAGATATACATTTTAAAATATATTAACACAGTAAAATATATATTTTATTATGTTCATAAAAATAAAAATGCAATATGAAGTAAAAGTATTTTTGGTAAGTATTAATAAATTACCTATATGTTTAGTATAATCACACTAACATTATAAAGGCGAAAATTTGCGTGTGTGTGTGTGTGTGTGTGTGTATGTTTGTATGTTTGTTACTTTTTAACGCCGCTACTACTGAACCGATTTGGCTGAATTTTTGAATGGAGATAGATTATGCCCTGACTTAACACATAGGTTAATATGTGGTAAGGCATACTTTTTATCCTGAAAAAATCCACAGTTCCCGGGGATTGTGAAAAAATTACTAGGTATAGCAATCTACAGCTACAGCTATAGGTAGATTTTTACTATAGTATAAACTTCCTTGAAAATAGATTCAAGGAAGCCTGTGATTAGATTTGGTGGAAAGGCTACGTTTCACAGATTAGATAATATATTATAACGCAATAAGAACGCCAAGATCTTTCTTGAATGTTTTTTTAAGCTTATTAAATGGAACTTACAAAAACTTAACAAAAATAATTATAGTAAAAATAAATTGTAAATCTACAAAAACGCGTGATCGCGTGAAAAACTGCCTTATCTGGACAGACCTTTATAGGATCTAGGTATATCACGTAATTAATATCCATTTACTATAAAGCATCAATTTGCATTTTACGTAATAAAAAACGACCATAACATCATTGTTGAGTCACGTATCTACCTACCTACCAACCTTTCCGTTTAAGATTAAGGAAAATTTAAAAAAAAACATGGATCATGTTATTTTTTAATTATTAAAATATTTTGTTGGAAGAAAAAGGAATGGCAGTTTTTAGTAAACCATTTAAAAAAAAATTGATGACGTTATTCGTAAATCGAATGAGTTTCCGTAAACTTTCTTCGCTTCGCAGTGGGCTTTATTTTATAAGAAAAGTTCATACAACTTTTTTCCTTTGAAATAAATTGTAGATAACAATAGGTAATCTTTCTTATTAAAGTAAGCTTACTAATAAATATAAAATCTACTGTAACATATTATATATATATACATATTTTGTTAGTTTGATTTTATTATTAATACAATAGTCTTTAATTGCATAGTAACATTAATTTGTTACTATGCAATTAAAGACTATTGTATTAATAATAAAATCAAACTAACAAAATAAACAACGCCTGAAATAAATATAAGGAAGTATTTGAGTGTTATTAAATTTAACCAAACATGAGTAATTTACACGGTTGCGGCATCTTGACAAACTATTGTTTCATATCTCACTAGATTCTCATTATTTGTTACATTGAAAACAAATCGAGAAAGCAATACATACCACGGTAAAAATGTTTGTTTGTTGGTCGATATTTCGATCCAGTTGCATGGATCGTAGTCACGATGAGACTGCGGTGCTGTTAGGGGTGAAGTTTCAGTATCACGGGCAGCACTGCAGTGCCATCCTGACCATGATCCATTCAACTGGATTGAAATATCGACAAGCAAACAAACATTTTTATCGTGGTATGTACATTTTACATTAGACTACATTCAGAAAGCTTGTGATTTCCGATTTAAGATTACCTTCTCTTTTAATTCCAATTGAGAATTCTATGTATAGATAGCTACAGTAGTCAGAGGTACGATTTAACAATCGGATCCGATCCGATTTTTAAATTTTTAATTAAAAATCTTAATAATATTCTAATAGTACGAAACCTCAATGGTGCGCGGTCGGGGCGTGCACTGAAAACCGAAAAGTCGATTATTCAAATCCGGCCCTCCCTGGGTATAGGTACAAAAATTCTTGCACTATTTTTGTACCTATATTCAGCACAAGCTTTACACTTACCTAATCGGAGGGAAAAGGCGAATATTAGTCATATTCAGCTAGCTAACATAATATTTAAAAAAATGCTAAGAGGCGCGGTTTCATGCCAACTACCAACTTCACTCACAACATTTTTATGTTACTTACACTATGTGAAGTTAGCGGAAGGTTCAAGCAGCGTCTGTTAGCATTTTGATAAGGTAATATAAGGTCCTACTGGAACAATAGTCTAGAGTTCTGCGTTCACTAAAACTAATGTGATGTCATGGAAACGGTTAAAAAATCGCTCACACTCAAAGTTAGTTTCCCGCGATGACCAAATAAGCAGTTGAGGCTGTATTATCCGGAGCAATGACATACGGCATACTGCATTAATTGTGACAAGCGTTTTCTTGTGGTGTAGTTTCAACTACAAATGAAAACATTCGCGGTATTAAGCAGCATGCTTTAAGGCTGCAAATGTTTCCATTTAGAGCATTATGTCAGAGTGCAATACTCTAAATTCAGAACCCAATACCTTGCAATTTGTATACTCATATTTTTTATATATAAATAATAATTTTTGCTTTTGTTTGTCACAGCAACAAGCGCGGTCGGGGCAGAGCATCAGCGAGCGAACGCTGGAAGAGTGCTGGTCGACACTTCAGCGAGTGAGTTGGCACCTGTTTCAATGCGTATTGTTATCTTCCAACAGTAGGGGCTACGCGGCGGCGGCTCTGTTCTTGACGTGTTCGATTTCAAATTCAGAACGTATTTTTTTTAATAATTAAATTTTTTTATAAAGTGCCATTTATTAGACGTCACAATAACATTGCAGAATCTAATTTTTTTTTTCAATAAAAAAAATTTGAGGAACGGTATTTAAAAAAAAAAACAAAAAATTAAAAAAAAATTAGGTTCTTTAATCTTTATAGTACCAATTAGACATCACAATAGCATTTTGAAGTTCTTTGTAGAGGCTAGGTTATTTAAACATTAGTGTCTTCATTAGGTATTTTAAACTTATCCACGGACATAACTACGTTACGATTTTCAGGTTCTTTACATTAGGTATCTGATAGATTATTTAGGTTCATAATAGTTGAACTTAGGAAGCAAAAGTAGGTAATTTAAAATGACTATGAAAAATTTATAGATAGCTTAGAATTACAGGTTATTCGCGTCACGGTCTTTAATACACGGACTTCACGATATGTGTTTAGGTCTTTTATGACTATACACAATCGTGACACTTCTTCAGATTCTTGGCTCGGATAGTGTGCGTTCACCTTAAAATTTAAGGTGAACGCACACTATGTCAATTTCATATTGGCGTCATTAATTCCACTTTCCGCCACCGGGTCAGTTAAGTTTGTAGGACTAGGTATATGTTCTTCCAAGTGTTATTTAAACATCGCTATACAAAACTTATAAGGTTTTTCACTGGCCACGGTGTTCTAGACTATTCTTCGGTTTTGATTAGTAACATATTTACGTCACAAAATATATAGAACACGTCATAATAAAGCCGTCAAAACGTGGCTCCTATTTAAGGGGTATTGGTTTTAAAACCAATTACTCTATGTAATTTAGTTTTAAGTTTTATAATGGTATATTATATAACAATTTACATAATATGGTACAATAAGTTTCACTCAATTTTCATCGTAGAATTTAGGAACTTTTTTGAACATTGACTGTTTAAGTAATGTTTTTAACTACAATTCATCATGAATAGAACAGTTATGATATACCTACATACGTTACTATATATGTTCTTGAGCTTAAAAAAGGTTTTACAATGTAAAGTCTTTTGTAGTGCTGTATTCTACGCAAGAAATAAACCGATTTGAAAAAAAAAGAGTAGAAGGATAGGTTTTTTATCGTGCAAAGATCTTATCCGCGAAACCTAGCCGTGGGTGGCAGGGGAAACGATTTTTTCTCAACAGGAACTATAAAATATCTAGCTCAATCTATCTTGAATATTCATTAGTACCTACCTACTATAGCCAACATTTTCGCATAGGATCGATCAAGATAAAAAATAAACTGGACGCGATAAAACGCCCGGGGCGTGTTAACAATTTATTTTAATCGAGATTCGCGCGCGATTTTGTTTGTTTTATAGGGTTCCTTAACTCAAAATGAAAGATTACATAATCCTCATAAGATGCTAAACGAAAGAATTTTCATCGTTAGTTTTTAGTATTATACACTTTCTAATGTTAAAATGAAAATTATCGTTCTACTTACAATACTTAAACGCTATCTATTGTATTATAAAGTAAATAGACGATCAAATTCGGATCTTCAAACAGTCACGCATACAATGACCAACCCCATCACGGTGATATCAGATAGGTGACACATAACAACGATTCGGTTTTCACCAACGTTTAAGCCCTTAAAATTTAAGGGATACCTAAACGACACAGACGTCTAGATTTATACGTCTTATGCTAAGTGATCATTCCTTAGGGAATCGTTTAGGTGTCACTGCTGAAAACGTATACGTATAGGACTTCTAAATGATATCTCTAATCATACGGAACCAATGAGTCTGATCACTGTAAGCATACCTACTTCATAAATCGGGCGTTAAAAAATCGACCCCCGCCTTACGATTACAAAATTACCTTGGAACTAATAAAAACTTTCTATCTCTTTAACTCCCGCTATATTAATATAAAAGTTGCATAAAAATATATATACTAGCAATATTTCCTTCCTTAAATTGTGTCGCAACAGACCTAAATATCGATACGATTATGCATAGTTATAGTTAAGAATGTTGACAGTGACATAGGCAAATTTTTATCCCGGGAAGACATACAGTTTCCGCGAAATATCACAATCACAGAGTTCCTACTGGATTAACGGGAGAGGGGACCGAAGTCGCGCGCTTTGTCTAGTTTAAATAGAAAAAAGCAAGACTGCGTCGTTTTAGGAACATATTTGCTGTATAATGGAACCTCTGTTTAATACCGTTCTGTTATACGGAACCCTTTTAAGTGGACCCGACGCGCTCTTGACCGAGGTTTTTTGCGCTTTCGCATCGGAGGCAGCGCCATCTGCGTAAAAGGTGGGCTGTATGTCTGTATGATCCAGGAAGTACTTGTACTTACGCAACATCTGTATTTCACTGAGTTATTGCCGTGCAAATAAAAATAAACAATTTTTCGGACTTGGATAGTGTAAAGATATGAATTAAATACTATATCCGTTGAAAAGTCTGGTCACTAGGTACACCTTTTTTTTCTTCTACAAGTAATCCCTTGACTGCAATCTTACCTGGTGGTAAGTGACGATGCAGACTAAGATGAAAGTGAAAGGGCTGATAATGGCAATTTTTTATTAAACCTTACCTACCCTTAATTTCGTTCGGCATCGTGGCACCGGAACGCTATCATATGATGGCACTACCACGGCCGAAGCCTCCCACCAGACCAGACCAGAGACAATTCGGAAATCATAAATTCCGAAATTACCCCTGCCGGAAAGCAAACATGGGACATTCCACTTATAAGACCACAGCGCTCACCATTGCGCCAGGGAGTTCATCTCACTACGATATTTATCACAAATATGTTCAAATAATAATGATCTATTAAACATTTATTTCCTTAGATTCAATTTTCGTATTTAAAAATTGGGTCCCAATCATGGGGATTTAAATTGTGGATATCTTTGTCTTGTTTCTTTAAATTCTGTTTTCATATTATTCTGAACTAGTTGATTTTCGCAACTTACGCCGCTTTATTTACGTGCTTTAGATACCTATAAAAAGTATTTATTAACCGTCCCCGGGATGCAAGCCAAAGAAATAACACAAAGGCAAAGAAATAGCCTTTCGAAATTCAAAATTCAAGATCGGAACATAAAAACACTGAAATAAACTACAGAAAACTACTATTCGTGTATAATATAAATGGCTACATGCATTAGCGTCGTGTTACATGCAAAAAGCACAGGTGAAAAAAATAAACTGCACCCTCAACTCGAGTCGGACGCGAAACGGAAAAGTGTACAAAATAAGAACTTCTTTGTACAGAGCACTTGATATTTTGGTGGAGTGGAACGAATACGCCATGTGTGGAGACGACTAAAATCTATGATGTTCAAATGTTAATAGCCACGGTTTGAAACCTCCTAATAACTTCACTCACCATTTTGTTACATTTAGTGCGGTCTAATAGCAGTAGTTCTGTTTGTAAGTAATTTTTTTGGAAATAATAATAATAATTAGATATTATTAACCTTTTACTGAACTACTATAATAGGGTAGCAAAAGTTCGGTGCTCTTCATCAACTGGACTATTGCCACTGAAAAATATAGCATTAGTTCCGTCAACCGGTCTAACAACCAAAGTATAATATTACTAGCAGTTGCCCGCGACTTCGTCCGCGTGAATTCATAAAAATCTCAAACAAACTTTTATCCTCCCTTGGGGGTGGAATTCCCGAAAACCTTACAACCCTTTTTTACGCATTAAAAAGTAGCCTATGTCCTTTCTTAGGCTCTAGAGTATCTTTGTAGTAAATTTCATTTAAATCGGTTCAGTAGTTTTGACGTGAAAGCGTGACAGACAGACAGAGTTACTTTCGCATTTATAATATTAAGTAAGGATTATACTGGTACTAGAAGAAGTTGGCCGAGAAGGTGTTTTCATCGAGTTGCTAAACTGTAGTGGCAATAGGCGGAACACGTAGCGCATGAAACTGATCCCAAGGCAGTACCTTCGATTGCACCTTGCACCGGTATACTCAGCGTCGGAAGCTCGGAAAAGGCTGAGGCAAGGTCGTATGCTGTGACCATCCTTGCAAGAGATCTGTGTCCAGCTGTGAATAGTTGCGTCGCAATAAAACAACGACGAAACATATTAATTGAGAGAGAAAGCAGCTCCATTCCAGTTTTATTCCATAACAAAAGCACTTGATATGCGTTGTCGAAAAAAATACACATTTGCATGTCGATCCGCAATGAATTTATTGTTATTGCCGGAAGATTTATGCGCGAGCGGCTTTCCGAAAAAAATCTTAAGAAAATGACCGCGTTCCGAATTTGAAATTCAAATTGCGATTGTTTTTCTGTTGGAAATTGAGACGATTTTGACGTCCGGCTTTCAGCCCGCGACATGTGTTTTAGGTTAGCTCCTTTCATTCCTTTTTATAAACCACGGGTCCCAGGATGTTTATTAATGACAGAGCAGTTATCAGGAATATTCTTTTTATGCCAATATTTGACACTGATCAGTGATCAATCCCAGTAGCTTCTCGGTCGTAATCTCATAAAAGACTGTCATTATTGATTACCTAATAATTGACGCTGTTGCAATGGGTGAGTTTTTGCATTGAAGGCTTTGCGAGCTTTGCAAGATCACGTTGGAACCATGAGTAGGTAAATGGCCTCTATTAAGAGAAGTGTCCCTCACGCGCTCCTAAGTGCACTGCTTACAAAAGAAGTTTGATTAATTGAATATTACTTAAGTAATCAAATTAAATAAAATTTAGTAGAAACGCTCTAATTAACTTAATTTAAGAGTGTGATTTTGTCAGATTTTCGCGAAATATGTAGTTTCAAAGAAAGTTTCACTGCATGTAAGTTTATGTTACCTTACTTTACTGTTTGTTTAAGTTACGTCAATTTTTCACAGAAATTTGAGAAATCAGAGATATTTTTTAAGTTGCAATGCAAAATGTCATTGCTTGATTTATATAAGCATCAAAGTTTTGTTGTGTGGAGTGCACAAGAGATGATAAACTCCGCTTAACATAATTCTGCCACATTGTCCTATCGGTCACTAATGTAAAGTTTAAATATCTTTGCGAGGCCCTATATCAGACGTATCTTTAAACACATTTTGGAATCGCGTTAGTAAATCAATTCGGTGTTTTACTTTTTGCGGCTGACTCTTTGATGTACGAATTTTAAAATGCATTGTTGAAAGAAGGTTTTTAATGATGCACTGCACTGGTTAGGATTGTTTAACTTATATCCTATTTGGAATAAGCTCAGTTTTATATTATTTTTAACGTCACTAGTAGGTAGATACATAATAATCCTATTAGAAAAAATACCTATTAAATGAGACGTTTAATGAATTATTAAAAATACATTAACCCCTTATTAAGTTATTTTCATTAATGTTAGAAAAGTTTTTATACACAAAATGAATGAAGAACTCACTAAAATAACTTTTTTTATGTCATCGCTTAAAATCATTACCAAGCAAATCAAGGAAATCATTAAAAAATATAGTTTAAAAACAGAACAATTTCAAGTTCTTCTTTTGTCATGACTTATTTTACAAAATCTATAAGTAGATATATTTAGATACGGTAAAAAAACAAACTTTTAATTTGGATTATTTGTATGTATGTCGATTCATTTTATCGTCACTTAAAATTAAAGGGTCTTTTACAGGGTAACCATTAAATATTTAAAAAAAAAAAACAGAGGAAAAGTTAGAAACGTTAATGAAATTGTATTTTTAAGCGGGTCCCGCTATAACATCTTGTAACAAGAAGCCGGGGTAGGGTCGGTAATTATGAAAAGTGTCCGAGGGAGGAAAAATCGTCGCGAAGACGTTTAAAAAAATGCCCTAACGACCGAACGGCTTTTAAACTTAATAGGTTTCGAAAGATTCTCTGCAACCACTTTTTTATAATGTGGAACTGGCAACATTATAGATGGCTTTTTTCCTCGACCGTGTCGGGACGTGTGATGGGGTTAGATATTGTGGAATTTTAATGATACCTAATAAATTCATATTGTAATATTCGTTTTTATAATTTTACTTCTTATTTTTCTATTAACATAACTAATCATCAGACATTTTATATTCACAGAACTCTGTTACTCAATGCATGTAACTTTGTAACAAGTAGGTACCTATTAGGAATAGAGGACCTATATTTTATTTTTTAACTTTGAATCGTAAATAGTCTACATTGTGGTTTTCTGCAACTTATTTCTGCAAATACAAAAAATCTAAAGAAACAATCACTTTTGATTTTGTAACCAGATTTGTCATCGTTGTCATCAACCGATAAACTTTCACAGCTGGACATAGCTAGGTCTCTTGTAGGGACTTCCCTCCCCTCCCTCCCTCGTTTGATATCGGCAGTCGACGTCTAATCAAATTTTTATACTTGTCTCCACTTTCGACGCTTAAAACTCCTCCCGCATTAACGCCGCCGTTCCATAGAGTTTTCAAGTTTATCTTTTTTTCTCGCGGCTCGTAACTCACGCGAAGGAAAACTGTTTTTTGGGACACGAACTTGAGAATTTATTTCGCAATTAGCGGTGAGACACTCTTCTCAACTCGGTCGAGACATTATTAGAAAACTTTGTTATTGCTCGTAAAAAATCAGCTCCTTTTTTCGCAGACACCTGCTCGGTGATGAATTTTTAATCCTGGCAACAATATAATTATTTTCTGTGCAAAGAATGTTTTTTTATATAAATAGTAGGAATATAGGGATAAGAGATAGGGATATACTAATAAGATAGGGATATACTGTCTCGCTGGTCTAGACATAGATAAGTCTAAAACATAACAATTAGTAGGTATATAAACGATAAATTATAAAATAATACTTTTTTGAAGTACCTTTTTAATTTCATCAAAATTATTAAGAAAAACTTTCCGAGCAGTAGATATATCAGATTTTTTCAAATTCTCTCACCTGTATTCAATAAAAAAAATATATTATAGTTTTAGAGTTAGGAGTAGGTACCTACCTACCTACCTAATAGGTAGGTAGGTAGGTAGGTGGTAGATTCGTTTGACTATTCAAAAGTACTTGTAAAAGTTTATTTGAATAAAAAACTTTTCTATTCTATTCTATTCTACAAGAGTTGAGTAGTAGTAGAGTTGAAAAATGCCGACATAACAATCGTTTAAGGTGAAATTTTAACAAACACTACAAATTGGCTGAAAACATCAACCCCCCAGCAGACGAATTAAGAGAAAAACTCGACAAAAATTAGATTTATTTACACACCGATGAAAAAGTTTTGATACTTTTTATAATTTTCACTGATACATATTTTCCCCTTAAACATAATTAACAACTAATCGTGCAACTAAGAAACCTATATTTCTTTTAATCATTAATATTAAAAAAATTATTAATGGTAAAGGATAGAGTATAGAACAGAGAATACAATATTCAACGATTTTTTCGTATCTTTTCAGTAAAAGTAACTATTCTGATACAGGTGATAATGATCGGTAAATTGATGATCATTGATGATTATTGACGAAAGAAAATAGATTGTAGTATAGATATTAAACCTACAACTTTTCTTTGACGGTAGACCCTCCCTACGACGATAGAAACCTACAAGTAGTAGGGTAGAGCGGGGCTTAAAGGTCGAATTTGACTATTTTGAATTATACTGTGAAAACCGAGCCTACTATATCAAAATATACAACACGAACCAAACAAACAGTTATCTGACTATGTTCAAGCCATATTAAAATAGATAGAAATATATCATTTTACTATTTTTCTAGACCTTGTTGTCTCTCTCTTTTTGCCCCATAGTAGGGGTAAAAAGGGACAGCCAAGGGGCAAAAAGGTCCAGTATTTAATTTAAATTTTAAAAAAGTTGTATGAATTAATAACAATATTTGATTCAATGTATATTTTTCATAATATTTAAACTGTTTATTAAAAAACAAATCTTTTTTGAAAAACAAAAGTTAGTTTTTTCTTGTCATATCACAACAGACGACATTCTTATTAATAATTACTAACTTTGTTGAGCTGATAACAGTTTAATCACTAATCATTCTCAATTGAACAACATAATTAAACAAAACAACATTATTCTTTATGAATTCTGACGTAAATCAACGGCATACCTGCCTCAATGATTTATTTACATTGAGAGCTAAAACTGCTGCACGTTGCATCAACTTGTATAGTTGCGAATATTGAAACAAAATGATTTTAGTAACCCACAAATATTAAAGGTTCACATTGGACCTTTTTACCCCAACCACGCATAAGTATTTCTTTCAGGTTATAAAAAATTACCGTTCAAACTAGTTAAAAACTAATACTACATTGTGAAAAACAAATAAATTAAGTATACTTATAAACTATGTTTAGACATGGTAAATGAAATAACACTGCTTGAAACTAAAAAGAATTATGATGAAAAAATTTACTTACGTTAAAATTTTGAGATGCGGTCGTGTATCTCCTGCTAGTAACATCACTCGACTACCAGCGGTGTCTCGTTACGCCTCTCACAACCCCTTCTCTCTGATTGTATAGTTAGAAAATACGATAAATCACTAGTTTTTTAGATACTTAAGGTGGACCTTTGTACTACTTCTTTGTACTTTGAAATATATTTTGTAGCAAAATGATATTTCAAGCAGCTTTGAAAGAAAAGTGCCTAACTAGTAGTTCAGTAAATGTAAAATTGTGTATAATTAAAATGGTGCCAATGTACTTAAATCTCGCTTATTAAGTATCAAGATGTCTTCCTTGCTGTATACCGTAGCTAATGGCCCATAGTCGGGTAAAAAAGCGACAGCGAAAGATAAAAATTAGCCGAAATTAAAAGAGGCTAACGAACGTCATTCTGTTTCTTGCTTTTCCGCCTAATTCTTGCCATCTCCATTTATTTCATACCTTAGTTCAGAGCAAAAATTGTGAATTTCGTACACTAAATAACAATTGGGTGTAAATTGAAGCAGATTTAAGACTCCAATTAGTATTTTAGTAAAGTGGCCTTATTACGAGAAAAGAATTCTATTAGGTACTTACCTACGTAAAAAAGGGACACTCACTCTCACGCCAATTTTTCGTCTCGCAATGTACCTAAATCAAATCAAATCAAATAAACTTTAGCCTTATTCAAAATTGATATACTGTACACTTTTTGAACGTCAATTTAGGAACAGGCAATGGTGATAATAATTACTTACGGAAACTTAAAACTAAAACTACGAGGGTTCCAAACGCGCCCTGGTCTGAGAAGAGCCCACAACAAACTCAGCCGGTTTTTTTTTATTATCACCATCTTACAATATAGTATAGGTATAGCCATAAAAATAATTTGAACTGTTGGCTTTTAGAGCAATCTATGTCCATGGATTTTTGTCATTAAAAATATCTTTTAAGCTATAGTAAGATTTTTCAATTAATTTCCGTTTTATAAAAACCTTGAACTTATTGAGAGACATATCCAAAATATCCTCTGGCATCATATGTATTATAATAAAGTACTGAATTACCAACAAATGATTTTCCATCTTTCCGCAGCCTAGTAGTGGGCAACACAAGTTTATCTTTATTTCTAAGATTAATGTTATGACAGTCACTTTTTTTCTTAAAATCGATATTTATAAAAAATACGCCTAGTAGTATTACGTAGGTATAGAGTTGTTCTTGTCCTTTTCGATTTATGTAATTATTCGGGGGTGTGGTATGTACGAGTTTTCCCACCTCGATCACATTGATAGATTTTAGAAACTTATATACACTTAAGAGCTTATTACACCTTCCTTTTATTATCCTCCGTTAGCGACCATACTTTTTTCTAATTAGGTTACTTTTTAGGACGCTAACTTGCTAAATAGACCAGGTTTTCTTTAAAAAATAACATACTTAACGTAACATAACCTAAAAAATTTAATTTAAATCTTGTAATTAAACCTAAAATATTTTATTACAAGATTTTAAAAAATCGAAATCCGGTTTTTTTCATTTTCTTAGAAGATTTACTATAGTGTGCTTAGTCTAAAGCGGAGCACTCGAAAACGAACTCGAAAACTATTGATCGATTTCAGAGTAAAATAGACCTAAAATGGCTTGTATTAAGGTTTGAGTTCGCCAATACATTCAGCATTCGAACAATGCTGAATGTATTGGCGAACTCAAACCTTAATGCAAGACATTTTAGGTCTATTTTACTCTGAAATCGATCAATAGTTTTCGAGTTCGTTTTCGAGTGCTCCGCTTTAGACTAAGCACACTGTAATATATATTTTTTTTACACCGTCTGAAAGTAGAGATTACAACAAACAGAACGCACACCTACTTTTTGAAAAAAGCTGATATTTTGACGGGTGTATTTTCGATTGAAAATTACGGTGCTTTTTCGATATTAAGTCAAAATAAGGAGAAAAACTAAATAGGCATTTCAAATCAAATAAACTACAGAGTATTTGGGACATAAAAAGGTAAGTTTTCAGCAAATTCCGTGAAAAAAAAAATATTTATTGTAAAAGATAATAATAAAAAACCAAAAACTTGGTTTTTTGAACTTTTCATATAAATTTTGAGGTTATGTAAAAAAAGTGTAAATACAAAAGTTGTAGATCTTTTTATTACCTATAACTTTTCCATTTGATTTTTTTCCATAGGACTTGTAGTTTTACCGGAAATTGAGATAAACCGTTTTTTACCCTTAAAACTCTCCCCCTTACTCTTCCCGAGCTCAGATCGCCCGTAAATTATTTTTCCTTTTATCTTTATAATGTTCTCCTCCTTGTCCAATGGGTTTCATCCTACAGTGATTTTTTTTGGTTTCAAAAATTATCGACACTGGTCTAAAATGCGATTACACTCTTCTATAATTAGAATTATTTAGACGACTAAATTTACGAAGATATTATAATAAGCTCTTTACCTAATTTCACGCGAACGTAGCTTGAAATCATGGGCATCAGCTAGTTTCAGATATGGCGATAGTCTTCACACATAGAAAACATAAGTAATGTGTATCTATATAGGAAACTTCGCCATGGGAATCTATCTACAATATATAATTTTAACCGGCTTCTAAAAAGGACTATACTTTTTTTTATTTCTATAACGATTAGGTAATGTACATTTCGCCGAGATAATATTATAATAGTTGTTTACAATGAATATTCCCCTTTCTAACTCCAACTAGAAGCAATTGTACGATAGTTGTGCAACGGGTGGGATTGAACTGTCGACCTTTTGGATTTAATTCCGTAACCTTTGAGCTAAGCAAGCAATAGTTAAATTAGCTCTGGTGACGCTGTAGCGGCCAATAAGGCCTAACAGGGGTTAATCTAATGCCCGTTTTCACTAAACCTAGGAGACGCCTAAATCGGATGCTTAGATATTTAGGACATGCCTAGGGTAAAAAAACGTTTCACCAACCCTTAGGTGATGCCTAACGACGTTAGGCGCCAACTAAAGTTACGACACCGATTGGGCGGTGCGTAATGCTAGGCAACCCATAAAATGACAGTTACATATGACATTTACCGTTCAGATTCATATTTGTTTTCTATTTTCGTGGTCATTTTGTGTTTGCTATCGTATATTATTGTCTTTTTAATTAAATTAACTTTTAATATGAGTTCAGAAAATATATTAGAATTTTTGGAGTTTTTAAACAATGTAAATGATCTGGAAATCCGTTCTTATGCTAGACCAAGAGTGATTGGACCTAGAATGATTAACATCCAAAATTAATATGACGATGTAAACTTTTTCAAAAGATACAGAATGTTCAAAAACACAGTGTTGTTAATATTATATCTTATGTTATTAATAAGTCAAATTGCAAAATAAACGATCGATATTCGGTTGTTTTTTAATTCAATTCCAAAGTTTATACACAAAATACGTCGCGTAAGATGCAGGATGCAGGCACAGGCCACAGAGAAAGACTATCTGTTAAACGTCAAATAGAAAAACTGACAGTTTTTGTACACTCAGAGTATGTATAGACAGCATGAAACAAAAATTCATAGACAAGTTTAGGCATTTCAAAGCTTAGGAATTGCCTAGTGAAAATGGATTGGTGAAACGTAAATGTATGCCTAGGGATCTCCTTAGATTAGGCATTACTTAACTAGGCGTTGCCTTGTTCGTTGTTAGTGAAAACGGGCATAAAAGATTGAAAGTTAAACCGATTTCGCCTCACACTTAACAATCCATATCTTGAAAACTACTGAACCGATTTTGATGAAACTTACACTGGTCCCTAAGTTGAAGTAGATGTTAGCCAAGAAAAAATAATGATTTAAATCCGATTAATAGTTTTCAGGAATCCGCGGCCAAACATATACATGCATGTACACCTATGAAGTTTTGTATATTTGTTTGGAAGCCCTTATAGATTTTATTATTATTTATGTGAATATTTTGGCAGTCCCAATAATATTACGTCATTACGTACATACTGTTGAATTGATAACTTACTTTTTTGAAGTCATTTAATAAAAGCAAAGCAAGAATTTTAAGCTTCAAAGAGGTTTTAGTAAGCACCAGTTTTGCAATATAATTACCTATTTATTTTCAATATTTTTCCACTCGTATTTAACTCATTTTTTTAATTCACTGCGACGACATCATAGCGAATTAACCGTACCAAGAGAGCGTGAAACGATTTAATAACGTATTAATAATATATTGTACACTCGTAATGATGTCTCATTGGTTATGTAAAAATACCCAGCGGCCTAGGTCTTAGCACTTAGAGTTCAACCGAGCGGAAAAATTGTAGAATTAGAACGCCTAATGACACGTTGTAAGATTATATGGATGGTGATTTTGAACTTAGTTGTCTATTAGGTTGGTTTATTGCAAGACGGAGGTACCGTGGTCAGTTTTGAAGTGTAAAAGACACTATGGATTCAGGCTCATTTTTTACCCCCGACGCAAAAACGACGGGGTTTTATAAGTTTGACGTGTGTGTGTGTGTGTGTGTGTGTATGTGTATGTGTGTGAGTGTGAGTGTGAGTGTGTGTGTGTGTGTGTGTGTGTGTGTGTGTCTGTTCCGCCGTAGCGCTCAAACGGGTGAATCGATTTGAGTGCGGTTTTTTTTAAAGATGAATTTGTCGGAAGTGGTATAAAAAGTCAAATGTTTTAAAAAGGTAGTAGGTACTAGGTATATTTTTTCTTCTATTTTGTAAAGTTATAAAATGTTTAAAGATTTTAAGAGATCTTTTTTTATTAGGCAATGAATAAAAAGTATCATAGAAAAACTACAAACCTTATAAATTTTTTCAACTGGCAATCAAGACCACCTAGAAGACGCTCCGTAAAAAATGTCAAGAGAACTCGACTTATAAGGAGAGTTATAAAAACGGAGTCGGGAAAAAAGCGTGGCAACGGAGAGCCCAGTGAAAAACTGCAGCTATCGCTCTCTCGCTCGCACGTGCTATAGACCCGGACGCAGTAGTCTTGATACTTTCGCGAGCAATGCATTTTGTTTAAGAGAAATTAAACAAAATAATTGGCAGGAAAGCCTGTACATACAAGGGCAGAAAAAACTTTAAATCATCTAAACCTTAAGTAGAAATCCAGTGGTTTAATTTGATTTATGAAATACCTACCTGTTATTTTTATTGTGGTATGACATAATATTCTGTGATAGTATTATGTCATTTCTTTTTGACTTTTTGACATAATATAAAAATCATACGTCTCTATTATTAAGTAGTTTAACTTTAACAACATTTATATTATTCATTCTTATCTTATGAGTTGTTCACTTCTGTCTTTCACTGAGCAAAACAACAATAGAAAATAGCAGTTAAGCTTTCCTATTCTTATCATAATCGCATAAAAATTTAATTTAAGCTTTTACATAAAGCTCTATAAAAGAAGCTCTACTTAAAGTAAAGCTACACTCTACTAATGTAACTATAGTCATAATTCTCTTATTAATTTAAAATTAAAATTAGGACAGAAACAAAACCATCGCCCAACAAAAGTCTCAAAACCGTTCGCTGCGCTGCACTCGAGTTTCGAACTAAGGAACCGCGTGGATATAGCCGACTATAATAAAAAAACTTAGCGAGTACCTACACATAAGTGCATTACGATGCCATACTTCTACAACTACAACTATAGTTCTTATAAACAGAACGCCTACGGGCCACAGACCGAGTGCATTGCATTTTTTGCCGCATTTGAAAAATACATTTTGTCGATAACAGACATATTAAACGTTTTGCAAATGTTATATCATTGTCTATGATAACTGATAAGGTGTTTTACAATAGGATGATGACGTAGTTCGAAAGTTTTTAAATACGTTTCCGAATTTTGTTTTTTCTGAGTGATACGAGTGTTGTGATACATTTTTTTTTCGAGTGATATGAATGACTATGATCGAGATTTTTTTGTGATTCATGGATGCAGGTAAATAATAATACTATACGTTTATTTGTATATTTTATTGTCTTAAAACTATTATTTAATCTTATCTTTGTAATACAATGCTACTTTAATCTCAGTTATGTCTATTATCTTTTTTTTATGTTAGTTGTTTGCGGAAAATGTCGGCTTTACTTTTAGCAGTAAGTTTTAATGGCTTATGTTTAAAAAAGGAATGGATTCTTGCTAACTCTTCGTGTAACATCTCAGCATGCGGTTAGGGAAAGTAACCTAGCGGACTCGTAAAAGTTCACTGTGCTTAATGTCAAATTGTGACATTTACATTTTTATATTTATTTAGTAAGTATCTGAGGTAACAAGCTCATAACTTTACGTTACCTAGAAATATTTTTCTGTAGATGCCTCGTAGGTACATCTTTACTGCAGAAAAGCTCTAACTTTCTTAAGATTTTGGAAATTTTGAATTATTAGATTAAATATTATGTTATAGTTTAAATATGCATAGACATATGTACATATGTACTTGCTTTAAGTTACAGTAGTTCAAAGAAAGCTACTTTAGTGTGGATTCTTGGTTTAGTATTGTAATTATTTTACATATTGGCTTGTTATTTTCAACTGATTGTTGACAAGCTGACTTTCCCCGAGTTAGCACGTGGGTAGACCTTACATTATCCTAAAGACTTAATGTGAATGTATTAACATAATATTATACGTACTCCTTTCCTATAATAAATCCTCAAAATGTTAAAGAAAATAGCCTTTGAATCCACTTAGAAGTATAAAAGTAGGTCACTACACACGATATTGCGAATTTGGATTTTATTCATGTGCATATCCGTGTAATGATCGTCTATTTCACATCCCTAGTTTTTTTTTAATACAATTTTATGAAATCCTTATAAATACTTTTCTTCAATAAAAAATAATTGTTCGTAGAAACGTGTTACTAAACGGTAGTAATGACTCTATTGCCGGTTTGGAATGTTGATATGTAGTTTATACCACCTAGGAATGGCCGACATGGGATTCAGTAATTAATTGTTTTGATTGTCGCGAAAAAAATGGCTTACTGTCGCACTCAGTTGTTGATAATGGTCACTCCTTAGTATGATTATTAAAAATCCCTAACAGAGTCAGTTAACGCATTAGTAGATTAATAACAGCTTAGTTAGAGATTTTATGATAAATAATTAGTTAATGACTCATTAAACTAATTTAATATATGTCTCTGAGTGCGGCAGTTAGTCTTGTTCACTAGTTTCATGCTCTGGGCTTTACCTCTGCGGAACAATAATGATGCTCTCCTGATCGAATTTCGAATTTCATCAAAGACTAGCCTAGAGAGTAGCTAGACACAGGAGATAATATAGTGTACAAACGCAAGTGCACTCTCAATTTCCCTGGCGCAGTGGTGAGCGCTGTGGTCTTATAAGTGGGAGGTCCCAGGTTCGATTCCCGGCAGGGGCAATTTAGGATTTTGTAATTTCTAAATTGTCTCTGGTCTGGTCTGGTGGGAGGCTTCAGCCGTGGCTGGTTACCACCCTACCGGCAAAGCCGTGCCGCCAACCGATTTAGCGTTCCGGTACGATGCCGTGTAGAAACCGATCAGGGGTATGCATACCTACCTCTTCCAAGTTAGCCCGCTTCCATCTTAGACCGCATCATCACTTACCATCAGGTGAAATTGCAGTCAAGGGCTAACTTGTACTTGAATTAAAAAAAAAAATCCTCACAGTCCTGTAGGAAACTAGTTCAACCCGATCGAAGAGAAATCACAAGAAAGACCGACGGCTTTACTTGCTTTTTGAAGGAGCTTCTTTAGCCTAAAAGTTGTTATAATCAAATCACTACAATCTCTGTAGTTGTGATTGGCTTAATTTATAGTATTCTTGCTACAACTGTGACATTTAGCCAATTGCAAAGTTTACGTGTTACTTACTTTGGCAATGATGATATTATCCCACGCGATTTTCGGCCACGGTGGAGACTAGCCAACCCCACGCAGAAGATATTATAGTGTACAAGTGTGAGCCCAAACACAAGTGCATTTTCTATTCCCTCATTCTCATAAGCCATTCGATACGTCCAGAAAGAGACCAGGCATTACCGACGGCATCATGTGCTCTCCGAAGTACGGGGGTGTATCTAATGCCGCCAATTTTCAAACTCTAGGATAAAATTATTATCAGATGGTGTGAAAATAGCTGGGACTAACGATTTAACGTCACTTACTCTACGTAATTTAACGTCTTAACCTGTCTAACGTAGAGGAAATGAAAAGGACAAATTCGGACTTTCAAGTCACCCGTCCAGTTTCAGACGTAAGCGGAGTATCATCATCATCATGATCAACCCATTACCGGCTCACTACAGAGCACGGGTCTCCTCTCAGAGTGAGAAGGGTTTTGGCCATAGTCTACCACGCTGGCCAAGCGGATTGGCAGACTTCACACACCTTTGAGAACGTTATGGAGAACTCTCAGGCATGCAGGTTTCCTCACGATGTTTTCCTTCACCGTTAAAGCAAGTGATATTTAAATACTTAAAACGCACATAACTCGGAGTATACTCGGGTACTAATATTCGCTGTCAAAACTAGGCCACAAGTTCCTTACAATTTTGGACATTGAACGCCTGTAGATAAGTATAGGTATTATTTTGAGTTTAAAGTCTGTTCATTTTCTTACGGTCGCGTTTTGTGTCTTGCCGCCTCCGCCGCGCGGTGTTTTACCAAAGGCACCACCGTGACTTCATAGCATGCCGCGCGGCGTGTACAGGCACAAGGGGTTTTGGCGTTTTATACCTACTCATATTTTTTTATTAAAATTCTCTTTCCTTTTTATATTCGTATTTTATTACAATATAACCATATATACATAAAATATAATATTATCATGAACACGCGTCTTCTCTCAAAATGAGAAAGATTTTAACCATAGTCTACCACGCTGGTCAAGTGCGGTTTGGCAGACTATTCGGAGATTCTGTTAGAATAGAAAAAAAATTACAAACAGAAAAAAAATAATAAAAATAAAAGCAGAATACTAAGAGCACCTGCGCCTGTACCGAAACTATGTTACCGAACGGACTATAGTTTTTGTAATTTTTCTATCTACGCTACATCATTTGGTTGTATAGCAGTTTTACATCATCTGGGGGTACGGAAATGCCTTCGCTAAGATGAGCAATCACAAAAAAAAAATAACCTAGTGAACGCATCTGTTCTGAAATACTAATTACTCGATTGATATTTCTGTGTTTAATCCGTGCCTTACCATCACCACTACCATCACCACAGCCATTTAACGTCCCACAGCTGGGCATAGACCTCTTCTCTTGTAGAAGAGAGGATAATTGAGCATATGGCCCGTCACGCTACTCCAATGACGATGTGACAATAAAGCTCAAATTAGACGGTTCATTTTTCGGGATTTTTGCTTTCATTTTCGAGGCTTCATCGATGAGTCATCGAAAATTAACAGTCTGAACACCAACCGTTCATCATTCACAGCCACTGTGCCATAGCAAATATCGTATCGTGCATCGTTCATCGCAAAAATGAACGATGAACGGAGCACCGTCCACGTTGGGCTTCCGGGATCGACGACGGCTCAATGTGTCGATTGTTTCAAAAAGTAGGTATTTTTTGAAATATAACTATAACAATATCAAACGAACACGCAGTCGTAACCTACGTTTATTTATAACACTCCTTGACGCGCAGTCGGTACGTATCGGTAAAAATAAACTTCTTTTGTCCATCCCCAGTCCGCGCGTGAAGGTTCAGTTCAGGATTGCAGCAAAAAATATATCGCTGAGTTATATTTTCAAGTGTCCATCTGTTCTAACTGGAATTCGGGACACGGAACTAAGGGTCGAGGCATACTAGTACAGAGTCGAAGCGCATCGAATCGTCAACCAAAAAATGTTCATGGTATATTGGCACCTATCTCTACAAAATATCGCACAACGAGTTCGTACGAAAGCACGCGCACACGCACGCATTTTTTCGTCTTTTTTATAGTATGCCTTGTTTTGTAGACATAGGTGCCAATATGCCGTGATTTTTTTTTTCGATTCGCTTTGCGCTTCGGCTTTGCTCTAGTATGTACATATGCCCTGACCCTGAGTAAATGTATTCCTCATGCATCCCCCACACTTCTGTTCTGTCGAAAACTATAGAGTCATAACTCTATAGTTTTCGACAGAACAGAAGTGTGGGGGATGCATGAGGAATAAATTTACTTGATTCGATTTCTAAAACCTAGGTAGGTACCTAAGGTAACCGTCAAGCAGTCATAAGAAATCAAAGTTTTAAGAAAATCTTACTATAAAATATTCATAATGTGTCTATCTAAATCAGTTTTTAATTTAGAAGTTCAATCATTTTACGTAATACCTATGTACCTATCCGATTTTTTTCTATCATTATTTTATTGCTACCATAGATCTCGCTCTATTTCTCGGGACATTCCGCCATAATGCAAACGTTTGGTCAGCATAAGTTATATTAAAGTACTTGTTAACGACACTGTCACAATAAGTTATCGCTTGGGCAAAACATCGATAACAGTCTTTTTTTTTTATAAAACAAAGCCGCATCAATATTTTATTCAAAAAAATCAATATAGGCATAAGTTCTCATTGAAAATGCCGATGGTACAGAAATATCAACCGGTGATACTTTTGGTGGCGTCATGTTTTAGTTACTTCCTCAATTTTATTATTTTATAAGTTGGCGGTCTCTTATTATCCTAAAAAATATTTCTTAAAAAACAAAACCAAACAAAAATACGCGCACCGAATTGAAATTCTGCTTCTTTTTTGAAATCCCAAATCTAAATAACTAAATAGTCGGGACGTGAATTTTCAGTAGGTAATCAGTAGGTAATTTCCAGTGATATTATTGGACACGTGTGAAATTGGTTTAAAAATATTATGAAAAGAAGTTCTTTATAATTTATATTATGTCTTTTGGAAAAGTTTTGCGTCACCCATTCTCGCATTAAAATTAATAATTACGTAGAATATTCGGATCGTTTCACCAGTTTACGTATACCTATATACCTACTACATGTATGAAGGAAGTGTCAACCACTAGCTCTAACAAAATATAATATATATATAATATAATATATATATAATAACAAAAAAAAAAAAACAAAAAAAAAACTCCAAATACCAACAAAGCTCACCGCAAATCGCCAAGAGTTCAAGCCTCTCGATGAAGTGCGAAAAAAATAAAAATAAAAAATGCATGACGTAACGGCCTCGTCACACAGACGTTGTCGTAGGTCAAGATGCACACACACACGCTTACGTGCGAGTGCAACGTTCGCGTACGGTATCGCTTCACCAACATTGATATACATAATCCAAGATATAGGTCTATTTACACTCGTATGAAAGTTGCGTACGAAAGTCGAAAGAAAGAAAGAAGTATAATTTTTTTATATGTTAATATCAGCATCGTAAAATGGTCCGAATTTATTTTCATTCTAATCGATGCCCGCAACTTCGTCCGTGTGGATTTAGGTTCTTCAAACATGGAAAATCTTTGATTTTCCGCGATAAAAAGTATGTAGTATCCTTTTATGTTTACTTTTAGGATACAAGATAATTATGTGATACACGTTATGATCGTTTCTGTGGTTAGACATACACAAATACATATGATAGACAGACACAAATACTTTTGCATTAATGTTTATTAGTATAGAATATTTTCCTGCAGTAAACAATATTTTGAAAATTTCAGCAATTTCAAATTTCATTTATATTACAGGTTGAATGTTTGATAGCGCCGTTTTTTTTTTGTCAAAATGAAATTGCGCCAGTATTATGAAAACGAATGAAAAAACCAGAAGTACATAGATAGGTAGATCTATCCGCGCACATTTTATATCACTTAACTACAAATGTGCATTCAGATTAATGAAATCGCATTTAACATTATAAAAAATCCTGATATTTCTGCTATATATATTTCTAGTGAAACTTGCATCTTCTTTAATGTATCACCTACTTGTACGTATAAGAAACTTGTGTGGCTTTTACGAGTAACATTTCTAAAAAAGTGTATACACTGTGTATATTCTGTATCTTATTAATATCAGTGGTCCAGTAAATATAATTTTTACCTATATATGTGTAATTCGACCCGCGGTTTCCTTTCTCTTTCTTAAATAGAGCACCGTTTTGCTTGCTCAGGATTTATGTATAATTTATCATAATTCATGTCTTTATAACTATTAAAATAGTTTAATAAGCCATTTCCAGTAGTAAACAAGTTTATAGGTAACTAAAATTTACGTTAACTAAGTGATTCAAAAAGCAATCGTCCAATTTTATGCTCTCCTAGGCGTTATTGTTGATTAATTCTTCACAATAGCAGGTTTTCAATTTCCTTGCGTACGTGATTTAGGTATAGTTAATTATAGAAAAGCTTTGTTTTCGAAAATAACATTCGAGAAAATGTTACATTAATAGCCTTACCTACTAACAAATCACATGATATACACATTCCTGTTATCCATAATATTGCTAATTAGGCCTTTAAACACTAAAATACTAAGTAATAAAACGCTTATGAAAAAGAGCGAAAGTATAAAAATAAAACTCCATCTTAGGAATGTAGAAAAAATCACAACAAAAATATCATTTTCGATGTTTTTTAACAAAAGTTTTTTTTACGAAATAAAATTTTATCTACAAGATTTTATTTCAATAATTTTTACCGATAATTTCCCAATCAGCATTTCATAAAACAGTCCGAAGGACCGATAGACGGTGGGGTTCCAAAGGCAACCTCGCACCGGAAAGCGCAGTGTTGGTAAACCCACCATTGGATATCAAACGAGTCGGAGGGGGAACCTCTGGATACAGAAAATACAGTCCCAATACAGCGGATTTCCCTACAAAGACCTATGTCCAGCAGTGGACGGCTATATGAAACCATTCTCGTAACGTTCCCAACAAAATAAAGGCAACCTAACCCAACGGAAAACATTTTGCGCGGCTCTCAACACTGAAACGCATAAAGTAAAAATAGCATTTCGTAAAAGCCGTGCCTAAAAAGAGAAACAATATTTCTTCCGTTTGTCTAAACTCGTTCGGCGCACGCGTCGCATGCGCGTGTGCGCGCGCGCTCGTGTGTACGGGTGCGCGCGGCTGTGTGCGTGACGCGTATCTCTTGTCTTAGGTTAGGAAGGTGAGCGACCTCTCTTTTGCAGACTCCCATTTATTTTTATTATGGCAGCACGTGGTTCGCGCGCTTTTATTACGATGTACATCTTTCTTTCTCTCTTTTAATATAAGAATTTTCAAAACTTAAAATAATACATTATGATATAGGAACTCTTATTTATATAGGGTAATATTTTTCTAAAATGCTGTTTAATAAAATGATTGTAATATTTTAGTTTACAAAACGCAACGAAAAAGTTTTTTTTTCTGCAGTTTGCCTCAAAAAAAATGTCATCATTATACCTACCTAAATTTTGAAGATTCACATTGAGAAATCTGTGTGAGAAATAAAATTGAAACTTTTAAGCAAAGATTCCCAAAAAAAAAAAAAAAAACACTCAGTGACTCTTTAGTTTGTTTTGTCTGTAACTGAAAAACGTATATTTTGAAAGGAGGTTATTCACTTCAATGCGTATTTCAACCTCTGACGTAAAGCACCGTCTTCTTATCTTAATACATAATAAATCATTTTAAGTATTTTTCAATTTCGTAGTAACTGCTATACAACAGGGATATGATGTGAAATTTTCTAAAGTTGGTATTTTTCTTCTTTCTGGGTTCTTTTTGATCTACATTTTAGTGTTACAGACTTAGTACCTGTATGAAAGTATTTTCAATAAAATGTAAAATACTGACGACTGCCAACAAAACGCTCACACATTAACACAAATACAATGCCCGTACATATTTTTAGGATATTTTAATTGAAATTTACACACAATCCGATATCGCTTTGAAAGGAAATAAGATTTAAAAGGCAATTGTGCGGTAATCGATATAGAGTTCCATGCACACATGTCCGAAAAACGAGCATTGTAAAACGCCCGAATAGGTATAAAGATTGGTCAAAACTATAAGTAGATTTTGATAAATATAGGTACATCAAAATAGTTGAACATCTTTGATGATAAAATGTTATGACCACTTTTTAGGGGGACATAATAAGTTTCTTTATTTTTGTTCGAATATCAAAAATCTTTTAGAACAACTCATAAGTTTGGCGAGTATTTTTATCAAAAGTTATTAATATTCGCTAATTACACATTGTTTTCTTTCATAAATTATATTATATTAAAACCATATTATTAAGAGAATTGATTGATTTTAATAAGTTGCGTCATTGCGTTACGGAATACAATGTCAAATTATAACCACGCATCGTTTAAGTAATGTACATATTTAAAAATTCTTTGTCTCATTTACAATTATTCACTTGCATTTCACAAAATAGTAGCGTTTTTAACAGAACAATTTATTACGACGGTCAGTCACCAAGTGTAAACGGTCCTTAATCGAAGTAAAAATGCAAGTATTTGATCGTGACCTGCGATCACATGCATACTGTATGAATGCTCGTTTTAAAGTGCTATCGGGTGTTTGAAAAAAGAGTTGGCCACACTGGACGTAGAAAATGAGATTTACCCTATAACTCTTTTCCTTCAATTATTTTGAAATTTTACCCAAATAATAAATTTTCAATTTAAACCAAACAGAATGATACTATTTTAAAAACGTGTTTCGTTAATTTTATCCTAAAAACATATATTTAAAAGGTCCTCAAGACTGAAAAGAATATTTTACGATAGTTGCTTTTTGAAAAGATTAACCCACTAAAGACTTAAGAGGCGGAGAATTGGCAATATAATGCAGGAGACATTATTTTACTTAATTCATAAATGCTTGAGCAAACACAAATGCACTCTCTATTCCCTCACTCTCATAGTCCGATGGAAAGCCAATGCAACACGACCGGAGATAGATCAGGCGCAGGACTCGACAACATTACATGCCCTCCGAAGGGGGGTATCTAACGCCGTCAACTTCTCAAATCCTAGCTGCTAACGAAACAAACAAACACACACTATATTTCTTTATAAATAAACCTCACGAGGTATCTGAATTCTGTGTCAATACCTTTAGAACATCAGGCAGTACCTAGTAGATAGGTAATACGTTCCTCTAGAAAGTAGAAATAAAAGCAGTGTATTGCAATTTTTATGATAACATTTTATCAGAAAGACCTCCAGAAAGGCCTTCAACTCTCAATATAAAATGTCCGTCTTCAATACGGCAATAAATTATATTTTAACTGCAGAATAAAGAATGCATTGTCCAGCTCTATCTTAGGTCTTACGCCGAAGGGCTAACGCACCTTCAGGGCTGCCAGATGATAACGAAACAAAGTTATCATTACGAGTATATTGTAGTAGTACCTACAAGGTTCATTGAAACTTGAGACACACACTTTTAAAATAGCCCTTTACCTACCTAGTTATCTTAATACCTAGTTACCATACCACACCATACCATACCATACCATACCATCAGCCTGTAGTCGTCCACAGCTGGACATAGGCCTTTTCAAGAGCGTGCCACCAAACGTTTTCGAGCCGTTTTCGAGATCTGGTTAAAGGGAGTTTCTCTCTAATGTAGCACCAGCGATGGGTGTAGTAGGTACTAACAAGTTCGCTGGCAGTAGGTATAATAAGTATTATTATAATTAAGCTATAAAAAAGAATCATATGGACTAGGTTTGATGCAGTTAAAATAACTTTTTTCTTTTTTTACCCATTCGAGTATCACATAATACCTACTACACCCGCCGCTACCGGTGCAGTGAGATATAGCAAAACTTTACATAATATGCATCGCTACTATTAGTTACTAGCTAAATTACATAACTACAACTACTAAGTACCTACTATAGGTACAACTTGTCAATATTAAAAAAATTGTGTAAGGTCCCAAGTATAGTAAAGTAAAGGAATAAAAATTCTAAACGCATCCAATTTCTCTGATAAACACTGTTAGATATTGCATCATCGTACGTCACGATATGAAACAAACAAAATACGCGTATACAACCCCAATTATCATGCTCGTAAAGCATAAAATCCTCTGAAGCTATTTCAATAAAATGTCACACACAGCGTTCGTACGCGGATATTGCGAATTCTTTCTCTATAGATAAACGTCGTAAGCAATTATAGGCTTAGTTTTATAAGACATAGATAACAGTTCGGCATGATATAAATATGCAGCTCGGATGGTGTATTGCAATTGATGTATTTTTATTGTGTTAGGCTTGTTAGAAAGTAGAGTGGCCATAACATTACATAGAAAGAGGAATTAGTATGATTTTTATAATACTAACGATCCGTTCCGGCTTTGCTCGGGTAGTAGAGCAAATTATACCTACGTGTTTGTTCTGTATATATACCTATCCCACCATACATTGTTTTGTTATATTTCAAAGGGATTAGGCTGCGCTTTCGATGAAAGCTCCCAGGCATGACTTTGCAACATTTCCGACATTTTCAACAATTATCGTCATAATATGAAACCAATAATTAACACAAAACCTAAACAAATTATACAGCTTGATATTTTCCTTTCCATTTTATCTATTGGTGCAAACCGCATTAAAGTCATGATGAAAACAAGTATAAAAAAATAAATTAGAAATTAAAAAAAACCCCGACATTCGCTATTTTGTGGCGGCGGCCATCTTGGATCGATTTTAATCAAACATAGCTAACAACACTCTCGACTAATTCACCTTTCAAACAAAAAATACCGCATTCAAATCGGTTCACCCGTATGAGCGCTACAGGGGAACAGACAGACACACACACACACACAGACACGTCAAACTTATAACACCCCGTCGTTTTTGCGTCGGGGGTTATCTAATGAAAATGAAAAAACCGCATTCAAATCGGTCCACCCGTTTGAGCGCCACAGGGGAACAGACAGACACACACACACACACACACACACACACACACACACACACACACACACACACACACAGACACGTCAAACTTATAACACCCCGTCGTTTTTGCGTCGGGGGTTAAAAATCATCAAAATTGTCCATAGATCATTATGTTATAGGTAGTTACTAATAAATCCAATACATTTATAACTATATTTTAAGTTACCGAGAACTAGTAAATACATAGTGTTTAAATTTTAAGATTTTTTGAATTTTATAAAATCCGATAATATATTTACTTTGTGGTCACCCGAAACCTACAGCAGTGTGCGTAGTAAAGTCTTACGCTGTATGTGTGTGCTATCGCGAAAGAAATGAGGTTATCTGAATGCGTTGTCACTGTTTGTATAGAGTGATGCGTTTATACCACGTTTATACACGGCTGCAGGGAAGCTCCATATCCTTAACGCTGATATTATCTGTCTATTTGGTTTTAGATCAAAGAGATTTAGATACAACGTTTCCTACATTAATCTGGTAGTAGGAGTGTCTGATGGTAGGATTGTCTGGTGGTAGGATTGTCTGGTGGTAGGATTGTCTGGTGGTAGGATTGTCTGGTGGTAGGATTGTCTACTAGTAGGCTTGTCTGGGGGAAAGCTTTAGACGGCTATGACATCTCTTGTTGGGACTTCCACACGCCGCGGTCTCGCGTCAATAACCAGTGGCTCCATATAACTCGTCAGTCCTCTTGGGTCTTCGGTCCACCTGTGGGGCTTTTCGGTGCGAAGTCGCTATTCCAGCACCACGGGCCCTAACGCTATCGGATCTTCGAACTATGTACAGCGCTTTTGCCACTTTAGCTTCGCAAACCGTTGAGATATGTCAGTGACTCTGGTTCTTCAAGGGATCTCCACATTTCTGATGATGTACCTAATCGTGTAGAGAATCTCCCAGCATAGCTTTCTCCATCGCCCGCTGTGTGACTCTGGGCTTTCTTATATGAGGCCCATAACAATCATTGGACCCCTACTAGACATCGGAAGAGTCACAGGAAGCCGCTGGATATAAAAGGCGCAAGACCGTGGAGTTTGAAAGTCCCTACAAGAGATCTATATCCAGCCATAAACGAATCAAAATAAAATCACATAGGTACAAGTAAACGACTCTCACAATTATACAGCGAATATCTACTCACCCCCACACACACGCACTGCCCCGTTTGTTGACATAGGTCAGTGTCGGCAGTTTGTTGTACTTTTTATTCATACCATACCTACCTACCTTACATCGTGTTTAAACATAATGTAATTCAATGCTGTAATTTAAGTTATTTACGTTGTATTAATTATTATAAACAATATTAGTTTCATGTTTATCTATACTAATCTATACTTGTATAAGGGAGAGTCCGGCAGTACGGGCCGGCATCCAGTACGGGCCAGTTGCTATTTCTAAGATTCTATAACAGCTAACGCTGACACCATTAGCTCCATTTAAGTAGTTCACTTTGACAAGTCTATGCCCAAAACGGGGGCGACCTGTCAGCTACCGACTAACTGCCAGTGCAAAGAATTGCGTTGCGCGCGGTGACGTTCGTTACACAAGTATTATACCGGGGGTGATATTTGAATATTATTGGAATATATCGACAATAGTTAATCGTGGTATGTATTTATTATTTATATAGCTACAATAATAATGTTTTAATTGATGCTTTATACGTAACATTTTATAATTGAGCGATCTCGAAATTTTATTTCGATTCCTCCAGTACGGGCCACGAAATTGTCCGTCAGTACGGGCCACTGGTTGAGTTTATTTTAAATGGTTTAATTTCTTTATAGGTACATAAATATGTTAGATGATGACAGTGGACGTGAAAGGAAGACAAAGAAGCGCACCTGGGAACCTGCCATAATGCATAGAGCCGTGGAAAAGTTTTAAGTAGGCACAGAAATGAATGCGCGTCAGGCTGAGATTCAAAGTACCAAGAATGACTTTAAATGTAGAATTAAAGCTATTGAAAATTATAAAGAGAAAAATAATAAAGCTTTAAGCCTGCTATGGGTCGTTTCCACGACACATTCTCGCCTGAACACGAAAAAGTGTTGGCAGAACATATTAAGGATTTAGACAATAGGCTACTGCCCATAAGCAAACTTTTAGTAAACTTTTCACGGTTAAAGATAAAGAAGGTAACAAAAAAGGCAAGGATGTTTTGCTATCAGGCAACGATACCGACAAAAAAGTCAGGAAAAAGAACGAAAACTAGCTCCTTTTTCAAAGAAAGATTTAGGAAGAAACAATATGCCCTCTGTGCCTCGAATCTCATAAAGAGGATTGGATTCAGTGTGGAAACTGCAAGATTTGGGTGCAAAAGGCTTACGCAAACATTTTGGAACTATTAAACCAATAAAATATGTGATTATTGCCTAGTATAAATGGTATTTGTTTCTGACCGGTACTGGAGGACAATTTTTTTACTATTAATTTTTAGTGTCTTTAGATTTTATTAATAAATTTGATTCTTTCTAAATATATTGATGTTACATTATTTCTATTTATACATTATGAGTTATTTTACATAAATCAGCAAATATCTAACATATTACTTTGGAGATTTTAATTTTATACCAAATAAACCTTAGGGTGGCGGTACTGCCGGACTCTCCCCTAATATAATAAGGCGGAAGAGTTTGTTTGTTTGTTTGAACGCGCTAATCTCTGGAAGTACCTGTCGGATTTGAAAACTTCTTTTTGCATTTTGTAGTCCAATTTTTGAGGAAGGTTATAGGCTATTTAATATCCCTAAAATCCTCCCGTAAGGGGATAAAATGGGAGTAGAAAGTTTGTATGAAAGTCCTATGTTTTTAAAGTTACAGACCTGAAAATCGGCATTCAGATTATTAGTTTTAAATAATAAAAACCTATGTATTTTATTTTGAAAAATCTTCACTTAAGGGTGGTAAAATAGGGGATGAAAGTTTTAATGGGAAGTTGACGTGATTTTTTGCAGTTGCATTTTTAGTCGAAGACCTGGAGAGTGATAGGCTACTATTTATCCCGGGAAAACAAAGGGTTCCCGTGGAACTTTTGAAAAATCTAATACCGCGGACAAAGTCGCGGGCAACAGCTAGTGTACTTATGTTCTGAAATCTTTTTGATGACTAGATGACGCCCGCGGCTTCGTCCGTGCACATTTAGGTTTTTGAAAATAATCTTTGATTTCCTGGGATACAAAGTAGCCCATGTCCGTGTCCGGGAAGCAATTTATCTCTGAGCTAAATTTTGACAAGATTGGTTCAGCAGTTAGGTTACCAAATTAACCATAATATAAAGATATTAACTACAGTTATTATATTATCAACAAATTTTACGAAAAACTCTCAAATATTTCTGAGATAAATAATATAGCCTAGAACTAGATAAATCACTTACGGTATAGGTAACCTCTACTGACCTGTGGAAAGTTAGGGTTAAGCTGTTGTTCAAATAATAATATTGATTTATGAGCTCAATAAAAGGCAATCATTTTGAAATCACAGACAGACTAGTTATTATATTAATATAAATATTAATATAATATTATTATTATATAAATATTAGTATATTAGTTATTTTCAAGTCTAGATTGATTTAGCGTCGAAGTTTCTATGAGATAAAAAGCTCAAATAATCTGATCGGCAGTAGGTAGTGCCTCTACCACCAGTTAAAAATTCTACACCACAAAAAACGACAAGAAAATATATTTAAAAAAATCAAATAGATACATCCTTGTTACAGAACTAATTAAATCTTATTTATTATATTATAATATCTAATATTCATGTAACAACAGCTATCATCTCAGGAGATCATTATTATTTTCACGCATCTTTATCATTCAGATATTCATCTGCGTATAATATCTTGTATAATAATTTTATAACCGTTCGTAACACTGCCCATTATAAACTTGGCGGCAAACAAATCGAAACAGGGTCCATTTTTAGGGTTCCGTACCTCAAAAGGTAAAAAAAGGAACCCTTATAAGACCACTTTCTTGTCCGGCTGTCCGTCTGTCCGTGTGTCACCACCGATTTTCTCAGGAACGGGTAGACCTAGCAAGTTGAATTTTATACCAGATACTAAGGTCTATAGTCCCTATTAGGTGTATAAAAATTAAGGTCCTGAGTCAACACAATAAAAAGATATGGCCAAATTTAGATTTTCATGAAAACTTGTAAGTACCAAAATTTACCTTAATTTTCAACTTTTTTTGATTTTTCGCAATTTTTTCCTTTACTTTAATCTTTGTCTTCTCTTTATTTTGATTTTGAATCAAATCTTTATTTTGACTTTAATCTCCTTCTCCCAAGGGAACCATGCTGAATTTCAGGATAAAAAGTATCATATATATTACTCCGTAGTATGAACTTAAATCATGCCAAGTTTCATTTCAATCCCTTCAGTAGTTTTTGCGTGATGCGCGCACAAACATACAGACAAACAGACAAACAGATAAACAGACAAACAGATAAACAGACAAACAGACAAACAGACAAAAATTTCAAAAATAACTTTTTTACGTTCTACTTATTACTTATTCCTAACATCTGCCAGTTATTATTTTGCAAAAATCTTTAATGTACAGATACGGCATTTCTACGATTTTATTATATGTATATAGATAGATTACGCTAAAGCTTACGCAATACAAAAACATGTACATACCTAGGTACGAATCATTCAATAGTCAATACTCAATGGTATTGACCAATTAAAAAAAGATAACGTTACTACACAGCCGGTATAATTCTTTTAAATACCACTAATATCGTTAATGAATAACGTTATAACTCCATTTACTTTTCAATCAATATTGAACTCAACGCGATTGAATTAGGGCTAAAATTAGATAGTGAATGGGAACGCGTGTGTGCAAAGTTAGTTTACAATAGGGCAGTAGGAAGTACACAATCACGTGGGCGTAGAATCGAGATTGTGTTATCTTAACAGCCATCAGACCAGACTGTGTCCGTCTCTTTCGCGCGTCATAGCCTACATTCCAGAAATCGGGACGAATTTATCTAGTGTCTATTCCTAAAGAGTAACCACAGAGACTTGTGTAGCAAGAAATATTTTAAATACAGCAAAGCCAAGTGAGTTAAAAAGGTGGTTAAATGTCCTACATATTATCCCGCCCGGCTTCATACGGATAGTAATTATCCGCTACTATCACTTTACTTTTTCCGACATTTTCAACAATTATTATCGACATAATATTTCAACCAATTTACACAAAACCTTAACAAATTATGCACCTAAACCTTATGAATCACTCTGTCGTTAGGTGAAAACCGCACGAAAACCCGTTCAGTAGTTTTTGAGTTTATCGCATACAAACAGACAGACAGACTCGGCGGGGGACTTTGTTTTATAATATATGTAGTGATTGAGGAGTTGAAATTGCCCCTGCAAAATGTTCCATCTATCCAAAAAAAAAAATACTACTTTTTCGCCTCTCACCAGACCAGACTAGAGGGAATTTATAAATCATCCAAATATCTCCCGACGACGGGACCGAACCCGAGATCTCCCGCTAACAAACCACAGCGTTTACCACTGCGTCAGCTGAGCCCGTCAAAATCCATACGATAATTTCTTTGTTTACACTTTCTCAAGGCCCAAGGCTGGATTTATAAAGACGCAGTGATATGAATGAGTAACACCCGCCTTGAATCGATAAATACTTTATTTAAAAGTGCATTTTTCCAATAACACCGCATGTCTCATCGTTATGACATCATTAAAACTTTATTTCTGTTAAGATCGCTTCTCAACTTCATTTCTCGTGAAATGTTTTAAAGAACTGTGGGAATAAAGGCCGGGAAGATTGTGTCAAGGTGCATTTTTTAGTAGGTAGGTACTTACTCAAAATGTCAGAGACATCAGCAGCATCCGGCTAGTCGCTTTCAGTACTGAAAATGTGAGTGACATCAGTAGCATCCGGCGCGTCGTGAAAATGCGTGAGATGAAATTACGACAACGATGACTTCTGTTGACGCGGACATCATCAGCATTTTTTCGATGCACTCGATGCGGCCGAATCTTGCCGCTAATTTACATCACACGCATATTCGTTAAATACGTTGCGAACATCTCTTGCGGGTTTATCAGACTGCCCACATGCAAAATCTGGAGTCTTTAGACCTAGCGGTTTGAGCTGTAGATACATTGCACAGTACACAGATACAACCAGTAGTGAAACTACCTACAAACGTTCGAAACGGCTCACTCATACAAACATGCGCATCGACGAGACCATTTAGCGGCACTCGCTACTGACATCCACGCGAAAACCCGGTAGGGGTCTCGTCGATGCGCATGTTTGTGTGAGTGAGCCGTTTCAAACGTTTGTAGGTAGTTTCACTACTGGTTGTATCTGTACTGTGTACATTGTTATGTCATTCAATTTCTGCTTTTACGCATAACAATGTAAAGTCGGGCAAATAATTGTTAGGTATTGTATAAAAGTACAGTAAAAGCTGTGATAGCCTAGTGGTTAGGACGACCGACTTCTAATCGGAGGTCGTGGGTTCGATCCCGGGGCACGCACCTCTAACTTTTCGGAGTTATGTGCGTTTTAAGTATTTAAATATCAGTTGCTTTAACGGTGAAGGAAAACATCGTGAGGAAACCTGCATGCCTGAGAGTTCTCCATAACGTTCTCAAAGGTGTGTGAGTGAAGTCTGCCAATCCGCTTGGCCAGCGTGGAAGACTATGGCCAAAACCCTTCTCACTCTGAGAGGAGACCCGTGCTCTGTAGTGAGCCGGTAATGGGTTGATCATGATGATGATGATGATGATGTATAAAAGTATAGTCTGACGGTGTTTCATGCCCGTGCATCAAAGAGCACGTTAAGCAGTCGGTCCCGGTTTTTATCATTCATATTATGTCAACAGTCGTTAAAGGCCTGTGCCCAACTGTGGGACGTTAAAAGGCTGCAGTGGTAGAATTCACCGGTATACCAATTTCCCGAACGATCTCGAAATAAAAAATCGAGCCCATATCATACCAGTGTAGAATTACAAATGTCACGCTTTTTTCACCCTTTTTTGTAAGCGAGCCGTTTAACGATCAAATTATAGGGCTTAACGGGAAGCGATAACTTGTTAATTGTAACTTTGACACCTGTTTCTGCGGCGGCTCTGTTGACGAGCGGACCACAGCGAGCCGATGTGCCTACATATTAAAACGGTGGCTATATTTTTTGTTTCTATTTATGAAATAGTGTAAATTTAAAGTTCGCCTCTCAATTATTGTATTCTCGCGCTTATTATTTTTAAGGAAATTATCAATTATATTATTGAAGTGAAAACTTTTTTAGGCGCGTTGAGCACTTTTTGGGTGATGTGTTCCTTCACTTGAATTTGGAATTGACTACGCAAAATAGAATATATATATATAATATAATAGAATATAGCTTACGGTGCCATTGTGAGGTACACGCACACATTTAAAACTCGGGCCAAAACTGACTAGCGCGGGAAGGAATACGGCCTCTTAAAGCAAGTGATATTTATTGCCTAGTGGTTAAGACTACCTTTCGGTAAGAAAGATAGTCTTAACTACTAGGCAATCACCGCTTACATATTTACTTTGCGAACACACTTGTGCACTATCACATCTGCAGTTGAGTTGGTTAATCAACGTTGAGATTGGCCAACATGGCCAATCTCAACGTTGCAAATTCGGCAAATTCGAGAGCATTTTTGTTGCCCACAGTATTTTTTAACCCTTGCAAGCGCATCATCCGCGCATTCACATAAATATATTTTTAGCGGCGGCCCGCGCCTCTGACACTGAACGCATTTTTCTGAACTTGACTCAATTCTTTTGTTGTTGAATGGTCTTATTTTTATTTATAAACGTAACACTTTTTTTAATACGATGTTTATGGGTCGCGGTTGTGCGAATTGTGCTTTTTGAGATCATTAATTTAATCTTCCAACATGTTTTAAGTAACTTCAAACAGTGGGAAGTTTTTGTAATAGGGCGGAATTTGAGAATCCCAAATTTTGACGTATCTCTAAGTTTTAAGGCTTTTAGAGTCGAATGCTATAGTTTTTAAGTGGATTTCAGTGTGTGTGTGACACACACTGGAAAAGTGCCGTGTTGTCAGATGGCATCAAACAAGTCGCAGCGGCTGCGGCAGTGGATACAAGCGGCATAAGACCGTGACGTGAAAATCCTACAAGAAACTTACATAATATGTCTGCATCAGCAAACGACAATGAGTTCTAAATGACGACGTATGCAAATAGGTATGTACGTCACGGTTACACCTGTGAGTTTGAGAAAATATTCTCACGAAAATTATGTACGCTATTTTTAAGGTTACCGTTTTCTTGCGGTTTTGCATGCTTTTGTAACACTTGTAACGTTCGATAGTATATTTAAATTAACCACGAGGAAAAAATAATATTATTTAAATATCAAAGATATTTAAATCTAGTAATTATGACAGATTGGACAAAGGGGACTTCATTTGGCCACTTTTTCTTTAAAGTCAGATAGATGAACTTAAGATGGTTATAGTAAAACTTGCCCACCAGAAATCAAACAAAGTGGGTTACATAATACCTATGTCAGTAATCGTACGTTCATGGTGAAGGGCAATTAAAAGTTAATCTTTAACTTTACAACCCAAAGGGGTTTTTATTTGAATTGCACACGTTATTTTCTCGTTCTTCAGTTGGTTCGTGGATTCGAGTCATGGTCATGCCCCTTGGGAATTTCTCGGAAACCTAAAATTTATATGCATAGGTATCTAATTAGCGTATGTCCGCGACTGCGTTTTCGGTGGCCCCTTTTTCCGGGATAAAAAGCATCTTATGTCAGTCTATTCAGGCTATTTTGTATGCCAAACCGCACTATTTATAAACTTAAATATCTCTGGCTTATATTAATTAAATAAATAAGTGATACTTATTGTATGCGTATAGTGCCATGATTCACTTTTGTGGTAACGTAAACAAGCGATAGAATTCAAAATTAATTAGTTATCGACAGTCTAATACAACAGCTATTCGCCTACTGTTGCTTACCGCTCGATGAAGATGATCTGTGGTCCTGATCACGCATTTGTCATAGAGACCATTACAATCAGATGTTAGTGATAATAACAGCTTAACTTGCTCTCCTAGACTATCAATTTACTACCGGCCCACTACAGGGAATGGGTCTCCTTTCAGAATGAGAAGGGTCATGCTGGCCAAGTGCGGATTGGTAGACTTCACATGCCTCCGAGAACATTATGTAGGTGAAGTTTTCCTCAAGATGTTTGTTTCCTTTACCGTTAAAGCAAGTGGTATTTAATTACTTAAAATGTACATAACTCCAAAAATTTGAGGTGCGTGCCGGGGATTGAACTCTGAACTAGACCTAATTCAAACTAAATTCTGTCACTCATTCAGTTAACGACTTATTTTTTTTTTTTATAAGAATATTAGCCATGATGATGACTTGGGTTGATCTTACTCACTCAGCGCTATAGCTAAATCATTATGCATTGTCGCCACTAGGTAGGTACCACATATTCCTGCAATCTACAAAGTGCTTAGTAATCGATGCCTGAGTAAAAGTGTCATTCCTCATAAATTAATCGACTACCAAATTACCCAAAAGCTTTCAGAAAAAAATGTCATTAAAAACGTGCGCTTCAAAAGGGTTGAAGTCATTTTTCTTAATAGAGCCTTAAATGCTCGCCCGCCGGAACAATTTGGCGAAAAATTATGTTCCGTGCATTTTTCATGGCGTTTTTTATGCCTTAAATTTTTTACGGCGATAATTACCTACCGCCCTACGTGTCCGAAAGTGATACCCTTTTTGATTGCGAGATTTTTAAATGATTTGATTTTGAGTGGTACGTATTTTTAACTGTCTCGTTGGTCAGCGGTTAATATGTTCAACTGCTGATGATAGTTAGCATGTTTGATTCCTGGCCAGGCCAAAAATTATTGGGTATTGAGCTTTTCTGTTATATTAAAATACCGCGTTCAAATCGACCCAGTAGTTTTTAAGTAGGTATAAATAAAACTCACAAACAAACAAACGCGTAAAGAGTCTATACTTCGTAGAGGGTAGTCAAAGATATCTCTTAATTTTTGTATCGGAAAAGTACGCTAATAGCCAATTAAGAAAGTATCGATGAATAAATTGACCGGACCGGGAATCGAACCCGGTGGCTTCCGATGGGCCAAGGAGGTCAATCTCGTAGATAATGTGCTGGCAAGCGATAAAACCGATAGGGCACATTACGTAAGTCCGACAATATCTCATTTCTTCCGGGTATGGAACCTTAGACCCCATCACAGTGTATCAAAAGCATAAATTCTTTGCAATTTCTTCGTTGCGTGATCCAAACGTCTAGTTCTACTTTCTAACACGCGTGAAAGGGCTACACCCGCGTGCAAGAAAAGCGTACATCTTTCGAGTTCGTTTATTACTAATCTATCTTTTATAAATTTATGTCTATTTATGGAGTAGTATGTTTTATATTATTTTTTATAAAGTCAAAATTTTTGTACTCATATAAAATACTGTAAAAATGTATTTTTTTGAAAATTACAATTAATGTATTTTGAGTTTTACCAGGCCTGTGTAATGAACCAGCTGTAAGTATATCAACGCAAGTTGGCCATTGGTGCAAATTCCGTTGTTCTAACGCATCAGATGATATAAAAAAATCAGCCAAGTGCGAGTCGGGCCTCGCTCTTTCAGGGTTCCGTACATAATTATGAACAATATAATATTTTGGGTCTAAGAAATATTTAATTTCCGAGCTAGACATCGCAACAAACCGTGAAAGAAAAACCCAAAAAAATGTTCGTTTATTTTGGTCACAGCTTATAAACTATTTAATAAATCGTTGTTTTCAGTATTTGTTGTTTAAATAGAGCATATAGTACATAATATACTGAAATATCATATTCCCAACTAGTTTAGTTTTTGAGATAGCCCCCGTCACAAAAATGGTCTAAAACTGACAACTTTGATGGCCTCCCATTCCCTTATTTTTTGAGATAAAAATTAAAAAAATATATATTTGTACTCTACTTAATGAGCTCTAAACAATGATACCCCACAAGTTAGGGTAAAGAAAAAATTTTTTTTCCGGCTCCTTTTTCATGTATGGGAGCCCCCCTGAAAAATAATTTAATTCAATTTCTAATTCAATATTTGATTCTGGGTTAACGTTTTACACTAAATACCAAAATTTCAGGTTTGTAACTCATTTCGCCTGCGAGCTAGAGACCTGTGACCGGCGGACAGACGGACAGACAGACAGACAGACAGACAGACAGACAGCCGAGTGACATTAATAGGGCTCCGTTTTTTACCCTTCGGGTACGGAACCCTAAAAATTACGCGATAGAAAGAAAGGGCTTTTATTATTATTAGTAAAATAAAATTTAGACACTCACCGCTTTGCAAGCTAAACTGCTCAGTATTGCGTCAAAGCAACTGTCGCTTTTTATTTAAATGTCTGTGTGGACTGAGGAGTGAGCCTTCTATACCAATAGTAGCTACTAGTTGCTATTAAGATTTTTTTTAAATCCCCAAAAAACACTTTTATGTTTCGGTATAAAAAATATCTCATATCTATCTATAAGATTCAAGCCAACTTTCAGTCTGTACTTAGGTACACTCCGGGTTCATCAAGATTGCGTTCCAAAGAGTTTTAGTGTTTTAAGTACCTACTTTTTGAGATCAAAAATGGTTACATAAATACTATAGTAAATCGCATTTTTCCTGTTGTCTTATTAAAAATAAACATGTTTATTACAGGAAGTGATAACTTACATATATATTCTGTACTACGTTTTAAAAATATTTTATATAAAATCGTATTATATTTAACATTTATGGTTTTCCTCAAGCAATGCAAAATGAAACATATATTTTATTATACTTAGAGGCATCCGTAAAGTATGCACGCATTTTTTAGTAATGATATGTCTTTTGATCTGTGGGACTATAACAAATATACGTATAAAAATGCTTCGTTATTATCACAGGTATTTTATTACTTTTTTATAACTAATTGAAATTTTATATAGTATATAAAAGCGCTAACTTAAACTCTTAAATGAAAATATAATAACACAACTATAAATATTGTTGCTTTTAATGGAATTTTCCAATCTATTTAACGCTTTAGCTATTCGTCTTATAGAAATTAAGTATTTGAAAATAAGGATGAGTATTATTCTTATAATTTTCATTATGTTTCAAGAATGAAAATTCAGGGAGAACTATTTTGTTGAACTTTTTTCGACTAAATTACTACCATCTATTTTTTTTTATTATTACGTGTTTCAGTTTATAATTTTTCTTATTGTATGCATTGCTGTGTATATTATAATTCATCATCATCATCATGATCAACCCATTACCGGCTCACTACAGAGCACGGGCACACGAGTAGATATTATACAGAGGAAAAGCTACCTAAGAACGTCCAAAATTTATACCTATTCTGATAGGGTTGTCACCTGTTGCATGTGAAAAATTATGGGTAAAAATAAAAATATTATATACTAGTATACATAATATAGCAAGATATGTAATAATGATTGGAAAAATATGTTTTTATATTATATATTACTATACTAAATATAAGTTATGTAGTTACTTAGGTAGGTACTTTTAGTACTTTTAGTAGGTACCTACTAAAAGTATATTATGTAATAGCACATGCGTAGATATCCCTAGCGATAGTACCTACATACTTACTTACTTTTGTAAATTAAGTACCTAGTTACTATTAGGTATGTAGTAGGTACTTACTAAAACTAAGTGTGATAGCACATGCATAGATATCCCTAGTGACAGAACTAGATACTTTAGTAAAATGAATGAATTAAGTACCTAGTTACTTAGGTAGGTAGTAGGTACCTACTAAAAGTCAGTGTAATAGCACATGCGTAGATGTCCCTAGTGATAGTACTTAGATACTTACTTTAGTAAAATAAATGAATTAAATACCTAGTTACTTAGGTAGGTAGTAGATTATAAAACCGTAGACATTTTTATGAACAGATACTTACTAAAAATAAGTGTGATAGCACGTGCGTAGATATCCCTAGTGACAGTACCTAGAATCTAGACACTTACTTACTTTAGTAAATTGAATGATTTAAGTACCTAGTTATTTAGATTGACCCGTTAGCGCGGTTGGCAGTGACCCTGCCTTCCGCTCCGGGGTCGCGGGTTCGATTCCCGCCCCGAGTCTGGGTGTATTTATAATATGTATGTATATATACCTTTATATAATATATATATATATATATATGTATTTATATGTAAATATGTCTATCAGTTGGCTATTACCTATAACACAGGCATGAAGTTGCCTACTTTAGGAATAGACGGCCGTGTGTGTATGTGTGAGTATTTAATTATTTATTTAGATAGGTACCTTAGATATGCCCATCCCGATGGCCCGTTGCATAGAGGATCTATAACACATTTTAACTTACAACCCGTTTACTAAAAGATAGGACCTCGCTGAGAAGTTGCTTTGACTCGCTCGCTCGCAAGACAATACTAACACAGCATACCCAGAGTTTTTCACAAACATTTAAGTTTCATACAATACCTAAATATTCTTAATGATGCTTTTTTGCACACCGTACCCATGCGTCGTAGTGACGTCATCGACGCCAGGTCCAATCTTTTAGTAAACGGGTTGTACCTGGCAATGTTATTACTCAATTCTATTCAGTAGAATCTGCTTTCCGAACCAGTAGTAGAGTCTTGACATAGTATCATAAGTGGCACATACTATCCTACAATAAATAAATTCATGTCATTTCAATTAATTTCATTTCATTAATTTTATTGTATAGATATGTAAAGGTAGGTATACTTACTTCACTTGATCTCTAGGGTACAAAAAAAAAGAGATTGGAAAAGTGCGCACGACCCACAGCCCTGTCGTTTGTTTACCAACTGTCCTACCAGCGGAGCGTACGTGAACCGTTGGTGAGAGCTCGTGTGTGCGTGAGCGGCGCTGTGTGTGAGTGTACCAATAGCGGGCCGCTTGTAGGTAGCTTTCTCTCTGTATAATATCTACTCGTGTGGCACGGGTCTCCTCTCAGAGTGAGAAGGGTTTTGGCCATAGTCTACCACGCTGGCCAAGCGGATTGGCAGACTTCACTCACACACCTTTGAGAACGTTATGGAGAACTCTCAGGCATGCAGGTTTCCTCACGATGTTTTCCTTCACCGTTAAAGCAAGTGATATTTAAATACTTAAAACGCACATAACTCCGAAAAGTTAGAGGTGCGTGCCCGGGATCGAACCCACGACCTCCGATTAGAAGTCGGTCGTCCTAACCACTAGGCTATCACAGCTTCTATATTATAATTATTAATGTTTTATTTTCTTCCAATTTATTTTTTCATTTCAACTGAACTCTACATTTATATTAAACTCTACTTAAACTTGATCAAAATTCTTACTATGCTTTAATTTACTAATTAAAATTAAAATTCAAAATTATTTACCTATTTATTAACCGACTTCAAAAAAAGGAGGTTCTGTATTCGACCCGTATGTATGTATGTATGTATGTATGTATGTATGTATGTATGTATGTAAGTATGTTCGCGATTATCTTCGCAACTAATGAACCGATTTTGATGATTGTTTCACTATCGTAATCTACATACTTTCAGGAAGGTTTTAGTATATAACACATCGAGTTATCATTCTTACGTACGAAGTTATAAGTATAAATGTATACATATGTCACTAATATGTTCTCTGATATTGCCAGACCTATTGCTGAAGTATAATATAGCTATTCTGCCCAAAGACTTCACTCTGCTACGCCTACGTAACATTGACCTTTTGCAAAAATTTTTGGGCCAAAGTCAGTACAGCTGTACTATAGAGTGATTCCTTGGAGTTTGTGCACGGTTACGTGTATTTTCATTCTACACAAAGCCAAATCGCAAGGGTATGAAACTGGTCGCGTATAGATTGTAAATTACTTTTTAATCTAGGTCTTCCAAATCATACAAGAGTAGTACGCATACAAACTAATCTTATATATGTATAGATCGGAAGGTAGGTTAGGTTGGGTTAGAACATTATAAAACCATTCACCTATACTTAGTATGACACATAAAATGTATGTAATATGTCACAGGATATTTAATAATAATTAATAATATATAGATCATAATCTAGTTTAGTCTAAACATAGTTCTCATTTATATTATTATTAATATAAAGAAAACAAAGCACTAAAAAGCATAAAATAATTTTTTTCAAAGAAAAATGAACCGACTTCAAACGATTCGAACTAAAAAGTTTAAAATAATTTTTTATTCATTTAGATTGATGATTAAACTACCTAACTCAAATAATATATAATTTTTTGGAGTCGGCGCCAAACCACCTTCAATTCGTGTTAGCTTGAAAAGTATGAGTCATTTGGCGCCGACTTCAAAAAATTATATATTATTTGAGTTAGGTAGTTTAATCATCAATCTAAATGAATAAAAAATTATTTTAAACTTTTTAGTTCGAATCGTTTGAAGTCGGTTCATTTTTCTTTGAAAAAAATTATTTAATGTAGGCCAACTCTTAGTTCTTATGATAATTCAAGATACAACCACAGGTTCCGGTAGCAGATTATGCTGAGAAGAGCCACTCAGCTGTTGCTCTTCGTCTCAAACCAAATACATTGCTCTTTTAAAATTAAATATTATTTATTAGCTAGATAAAACATTTTACAAACAAACTAATGCCCACAACTTCATCCGGGTGGATTCATACATAATATCTCATATAAATTTTCAACTCTATATAACCCCCTTATCCAACCCCTATCTATTTAACCCCCTTAGGGATAGAATTTTCAAAAATCCTTTCTTAGTGGATGTCTACATCATAATAGCTATCTGCATTCTGTATGCCAAACAGCCCAATCCGTCCAGTGGTTTGAGCTGTGAGTTGATAGATCAGTCAATCAGTCACCTTTTCCTTTTATATATCTTTTAAAAATAAGCTAGATAAAACTTATTACAAATATGAAAACGCTGTTACACAGAATAACAGAATAAGTATTATATTACAAGACTAGCTGTTGCCCGCGACTTCGTCCGCGTTAAACAATTTTAAACGGGAACCCTTTGTTTCCCCGGGATAAAATAGTAGTCTGTCACTTTCCAGGTCCTCAACTAAAAAAATGCGACTGCAAAAAATCACGTCAATCTGTAGTTAAATGTCCGATGATAATAATATGTTGAAAGGAAACCCCCCTTGAGGTGGATTTTCGTCAAATTTTTCTTAGCTTATGCCTACCTACCCCCTAGAAAGAACCTAACTTCCAAATTTCAAGTTAATAATAACAATAACTTAAATTTCACGTAAAAAGTTTCATCCCCTTTTTTACCACCCTTAAGGGGAGATTTTCCTGAACAACTTACACAGGTTTTTATTATTTAAAATTTATAATCTAAATGCCTATTTTCATATCTGTAACTTCAAAAACATAGAACTTTCATATAACCTTCCTACCCCCATTTTACCCCCTTAGGGGAGGATTTTCGTGAAATCTTTTCTAGGCTGATATCTAAGCCCTAGAATGAACCTATCTTCTAAATTTCAAGTTGATAATAACAATAATTAAAACTTAACATAAAAACTTTCAACCCCTATTTTACCACCCTTAAGTGAAGATTTTTCAGAATAAAATACACAGGTTTATATTATTTAAAACCAATAATCTAAATGCCGATTTTCAGGTCTGTAACTTTAAAAACATAGGACTTTCATACAAACTTTCTACCCCCATTTTACCCCCTTAGGGGAGGATTTTCGTGAAATCTTTTCTAGGCTGATATCTAAGCCCTAGAATGAACCTATCTTCTAAATTTCAAGTTGATAATAACAATAATTAAAACTTAACATAAAAACTTTCAACCCCTATTTTACCACCCTTAAGTGAAGATTTTTCAGAATAAAATACACAGGTTTATATTATTTAAAACCAATAATCTAAATGCCGATTTTCAGGTCTGTAACTTTAAAAACATAGGACTTTCATACAAACTTTCTACCCCCATTTTACCCCCTTAGGGGAGGATTTTAGGGATACTAAATAGCCTATAACCTTCCCAGAAAATTGTACTACCAAATGCAAAAAGAATTTTTCAAATCCGACTGGTACTTCCAGAGATTAGCGCGTTCAAACAAACAAACTCTTCCGCTTTATTATATTAGTATAGATTGAGGTGAAGTTAATATAAATCTAATAGCAATAAAGTTTATTCTGCGTGTATACATTTCGTTGGCCTACATTGTACGTTTGCGTGTCTGAAGTCGTTTCTTCGGAATCGCATAGAAGTAAGGTTTTCGATAAATATACCTAAAGTAAAATATAACTAAGATTCTACTGATTGCGTTATTTAACGTAACGACAATAATTATTGTTATTTTATGTAATTAATCTGTACGCGTTTAAAGTATGCAACTAATTTTATCTAAGCATTGTTTGATTGCAATGATAAGGTTATTTTATTATCTCTTATCAATTTATAAATACGGAAAATTCTATTGATATAGAAAAAGCGTGTTATTGTTATACATAAACGATTTCATTCTTCCATTAATTTAGAACAATCTAAATAAAAAATATTAAAAGTACAAACAAAAGGATTAAGAGTACAAAAAGTCACCTTGTTGATGATTATATTTTCAAAAACGGAAGCTGTAGGCGTAAATAGAATTTTTAGTTTTTCTATAGAAATGGACCCGCCTTTCTTCTGCAAATAATAATTTCTGGCGAGCATTCATGATCAGTGATCATGAATTTATTGAAGTGCTTGAATGCGTGAACTATTTATGTAAATTACATCAATCTCTAAACTAAATTGAGAGGTTTAAAAATAGTGCTCTGTGCTATCCTTTTCCGCGGGAGAATTTTGTAAGAGATTGGAATAGATTTAGGCCTGTCATTTAGAGATTGTGTAAAAGGGAATTAGCTTCATGTAGTTTTAACTTACCGAGTGTAAGTTATCAGCGAACAAAATAATAATCAAACGTATCAATGCATCTTATTATTTTCTAACGGCGTATCCAACACCGAGACCGCATATCAAATACAAAATATACTTATGCGAGTAGCCGCGATGCGATAAATAATTTTAAGTCCCTATAATTCCGCCTTATCTGACTTACGGCGGGAAAGTAATTTCTTTGCCATGGCGAAATTATAGGAGGCCTCGCGCGAAACTTTACACCCGCGCCCTAATGGTGTCTACACACGGAGGCGTGCACATTGTGCGAGTGTGATACGCTCTTTATGATCCACTCGTTTCTTAGGGTTCCGTACCCAAAGGGTAAAACGGGACCATATTACTAAGACTCCGCTGTCCATCTGTCTGTAGGTCTGTCCGTCTGTCACCAGGCTGTATCTCATGAACCGTGATAGCTAGACAGTTGAAATTTTCACAGATGATGTATTTCTGTTGCCGCTATACCTAACTACAAATACTAAAAAACAGAATAAAATAAATATTTAAGGGGGGCGCCATACAACAGACATATTCTTTGGCCGTTTTTATAGATAATGTTACGGAACCCTTCGTGTGCGAGTCTGACTCGCACTTGACCGGGTTTTTTTTGTACATTCTTCTATTTACCAATCCAGGTTTGGGATAAAGTTTTGAATCCTTGTAGCATTAGATGGGTGGGGTATCTAAATCATTGATAGAAAAGTTAATCTAAAATTCATATCCGTAAAACACCTCCAACACTTTATACAAACTAACTAAAAGAACTAATGAATAGGCCAACGATACCAAATGATTGGTGGTCTACGGGCAAAAAAATATCCTCAAATCTTAGAGAAACTATAACTTACACTAAGAAGAAGAAGAAAGTCGGTACATAGTTCAAATCATTATAACTGGTACCTATATTATTATGTAAATTGTTGAAACTTTGCTACTGGTCTAAGATCCCGCTATACAACGTCCTTCACCGAGATGTTTATTTGATGAAACGTATTTTATATTTAATTTAACATGTCAATAAATATATTGCATATGGGTTGCCTAACAAATTTCAGTCCAGGATATGATTAATTAATAAATAAAAATAAAAAAAAAATTAACATTTCACCGGTTTGATTATTATTAGACAAATTCTATACCAATCGAAAGATGCCCATAGAATATGCAAACGTTAGGTTGCTTATTCTTTTCCGGTCACAACTCTCGGGTAGCCAGGTGTAAACAGGTAAATCGATACTAGCATTTTGCACCGGTCTGATTATTGAATTAAAATTAAATGAAAATAAAGATGAATATGTCTAATAATGATGAATATGTCTAATAATCAAACCAGTGAAATGTTAAAAAAATTTTTTTTTTTTTTTCAATTATTAATTAATCATATCCTGGACTGGAATTTGTTAGGCAACCCATATGCAATATATTTATTGACGTATTAAATTAAATATAAAATACGTTTCATCAAATAAGCATATCAGTGAGGGTCGTTGTATGGCGGGATCCTATACTATACTTTTTATAGATTAATTGATAACTTTTTCATATTTCTATAACATACTATTAATTAATGCTATACAGATGGTTTAACGTGATTCTTATACCTAGTAAAGATGTATGAACCAATTGTTATGTCATTGAATTCTGCAGAGTAACTCATTTTATCAACCAATAGATTTTGTACGAATAGAATAGAATAGAAAAGTTTTTTATTCAAATAAACTTTTACAAGTACTTTTGAATCGTCAATTGAATCTACCAGAAGCAGAAATTGATCCTGCAACTCTCAAAATAGCATATAGAGGTTGTACAAGATTAAGAAGTCATATGACTATCCACTAATATAATCGACAACTCTCATAACAAGGTATGTATATACATATTATTTTAAGCAAAAATTAAACCGACTTCGGTCCAGCAATCTCAGAGAAATTGGTGTACCTACCAATCAAAATATTAGTGACCGGTTGTGTGTGACTTCACACATAAGAATGACAACTACCTAAAATAAAACCTTCCTAAAAGTGTGTAGATAACGATAGTGAAAATAAAATCATCAAAATCGGTTCATTGGTTTTTGAAAAAAATCGCGAACATACATACATACATAGGGGTCGAATACACAACCTCCTTTTTTTAAAAAGTCGTGAAAATCATCTGACGTTCTTCCAACAGATCTTCATGCACAAGAACGCAATGCAAATGCACGCGCGGGAACTGCAGCGCGGGCTGGGCGGCGAGGTGAAGCCGCACCAGTGCCAGCAGTGCCTCAAGTCCTTCAGCTCCAACCACCAGCTGGTGCAGCACATACGCGTTCACACTGGCGAGAAACCATACAAGTGCTCGTACTGCGACCGCCGGTTCAAGCAGCTGAGCCACGTGCAACAGCATACCAGATTACATACAGGTCAGTGAAGTTTTAGCGTTAATAATGTCCTCCCGATCGAATTCCGACCATGGTGGCCAACTCAACCGCGGTAGAGACTAGCCATCTACACAGGACATATTATAGTGCACAAGTGTGTGCGTATACACAGTTGCAATCTCTATTCCCTCACTCTCATAGTCCGATGGGATGCCAATACAACACGACCAGAGAGACATCAAGCGCAGGACCGACAGCTTTACGTGCTCTCCGAGGCACGGGGGTGTATCTAACACCGCCAACTTCCAACTCCGGACTGCCACTGAGAATTTCTTGACAGAAAAACCCAATACCTCATAAGTATTTTTAGCTCATAGAGGAATACTGCTAGATAAAGAAAGGTCTCTTGTTATAAGATCAGCTATCTTGTTTCCAGATAGCCACTTGTATCAAGGTTCCAATTTTACCACTGTGTACAATAAACTTTAATAATTAGGTATGGACTATCGTTTGCTATAAACTTTGGTACTCAGGAGGTCTACTTATAAAGCGGCTATTGATTTTTCTTAGACTGTTTTAATTATATTATCTTTCTCACAATATATTTTTATCATTATCTACTTACCTAATAGCGGCCGCAAACACAGTACAGTTAAGTATGTAGGTCATCGGTTTAATTTTCCTAATTTCTGAAGAACTCTATTTTCTTCACGCTTCGTCTATCTTCTTTAACTATAGTCTTCTTTATTTTCCTATAATTGTTATTATAAGATTTTCTTCTTCCTAGCAAGCTCTTGGTATTTTTAACTAAAGTTCTACTTATTATTACACATTTATACCTATTGATAGTCTACAAGTTTGAAAACGGAGCGATTGTCATGTTACAAGCCCGCCAGCCTCTATAGAATCGTTGTCAATATTTTCCTACTAATCATCATTGACCTTTCTGTCTGGTTAGACGTTTTGATTATGATGTAGATTAAATAATGATGTCCTACAGGAGTTCATGATGTGTCCTTCAAAAATGACACCTTGATTTTATCGACTGTAGAGTCGTTCTTGGTGAAGTTGACTGCTTTTTTAAATGTGTAAACATCCTTCCTAGGCTTTAGCCTAGTCTTCTTTAGGTAGCGCTGTGGGTCAAGATGTTCTAAAAGCGTAGTCAAAAGTCTAACAGTTATCTTGCTTGACCATTCTATTCTCTGTAATGCGATATTCTCCCAATCATCCGAGGGTAATACTCTCTTCTCTCATCACTTATAAAGCGATCGTAGCTGAAGTAATGAAAAGTTATATGTAACAAAATACGAAAATTGTTCTAAAAATGGCTCATAAATTTGTTTTCCACATACCATATAACTCATTACTATACGCTTACAACAGTCACTATCGTAAAAACTTACTACAAGTAGGTAATAAAGCGCTTACATTATTAAACTTTTACTTGCTGCTTAGGAAAATATGCCTTCGAAATATTTACGATGACCTCCATAGCTCTGTGGTCTAAGTGGGAGGTCCCGGGTTTGATTATCATCCTACTGGTAAAATCGTACCTCTCAGCGAATAAGCGTTCCGGTACTTTATGCCACGTAAAACCAATTAACGGTTTAATAACGTAAACCGTAGTTCTTCCAGGCTAGCCCGCTTCTTCTTGTTGCACGGAAAACTCACTACTAAAGTCGGAGTCGGTTCGGACGTCTATGTGTCCACCATACCACATACTAATAATATTCCTCGATTACTTAAAGACGCCTGGACCGAAAGTTTTTTTTGTTTGAAAGGATATATTTCCCAGGTGTTAACATGGTCATCAGCTCAGAAACTGATGATGGGATAAGGGATTCTGAAGAAAGAAAAAGAGGGAACTCTTCAAATTTTATTATTAAGTCGGTTTAATTTTTCCAATAGTGGTAGATTCAATTGACGATTCCTACTTGTAAAAGTTTAAGTATTTGAATAAAAAACTTTTCTATTCTATTCTATTCTAATAATATAAGCTTGTAATGCAGTAGGTAATAGTTTTTTTTGGTATAAAATGGGGTATTTACGTAATTATCTGTGTATTATAATAGTTCGTGATTTAGCATAGGTACCTACTTGAGTAGGTATAAATATTTTTGCGCGCGAAATAGCCCGCGATGCAATCTGTTTTATAATGGCCGCCGAGTTTAAATTTGGAATTCTGGAAGACGCATCCCGTATGCCGTGATGTATGCATGCGATCGCGTTTTATTAAATTTGTTTATTTGCATTGCAATAGCTGCAAGTGCGCGTTTTAACTTGCATTTGCAAATACATTGCAGTTCTACAACGATTATTTATTTATTATCATAATATTGTTTGGGTAAACAGCATTATTGATGTGGAACGAATGATCAAAGTTCCATCACTATTCAAACTCAAAGACTTTAGTAACATAATTTAGGTATACCTAACGCATTTATGACATTATTCCGAAAATATTTTTTTGATTTAAGTATTAATACACAAATTTAAATAAGTTGTTAGTCATTAGGTAGTAGTCAGTAAAATTATCTTCCGTAAACCGATTTTACAGACAACCAATATTTTTTAGAATGTTTTAAAAGCAAGCGAGGTACTCAATTTACACTTTTCTATTAGCTTTTTTTAATAAGTCTGTATAATTAACATAAGCATGGTATGATCTGGACTGCCTATCTATAGGAACTAGGTTTGGTCACCTAAATACCTAAGAACATGTTAAGTTTACCGTAAGTACCTACCTATAAGTACAAGTACGACTTAACTACTTGTTAGGACTACAAGTCAACTGTAAAATGACAGTTTGGGTTCAATTGTATTACGTCCAATTACCGACTCGCTACTCAGTTGGTTCCACGCGGATTGCATAGTGGGTCAACTGCAGTAAAACAGCACCCAAACTGCAATTTCGATGTCAGTGGGCAAATGCAGTCCATCTTTATAGACACTAATACAATGATATAAGCTAATATAACTGGAACGTACCACAAACAAAGGCTCTGTACTCGCCTTACGAACGGTTTAAATGCAAAAAACGATATCCCACAATCGGAATTCCGCTTTTAAAATACCTACAGCCGCTCGCATGCATCGACCCGGCCGCCACTTATTCTGCCATATACGAGACCGCCGCAAAAACAATCCGCTAGAGCAACTTTTATAATTAAAACTACGTTCGTTCCATTGGTCGGGGTTTCCGCGTAAAAAAATCACGCTCGCCGTATATACGTGAAAAGCGGGGAAAAAAAATTGTCCAATGGTTACCGCCGGCCGAGCGGTCGGCCAATCGGGGCGCTCGGTTGCGCAACGTACATTCTACGTGGCTTAGAAAAAAATTCACGTATTTTTCCATTTCTGCACTAGCCAATGGGCGGCGTAGCTGGGTGATTCGTATGCGCATTATAATTGGATTAGTTTTTTTAATTTTTTCCCGTGTCGAACTTTTTTTATGTGAACGGATTTATTTACATTCTTATGTGTAAGCTGTACGTGTTTTTGTATTTGAATATATCTATCGGTAAAGTTGTTTGCAGGTAAATAATGATGAAGGTTGTTTACTGTATAAGTGAATTAGTTCCTCAGTCAAGTTTTTGTGTTACATAGTTTAATAGACTTTAGGTACATTGTATACCTACTTTACTTATCTATTAAAAAGTTGTTCGATGGTTAGGAATTGATTATGCAATAGTTATAGATATAATTCAATTGAAACGGGTTCTAAAGGATAATATTGCATAATATTACGAATGGCGCAATTTTTGACCGTAAAGGGCAATTTTTGACCGTCATTAATATTGTAGTTTGTGCAGCGATTGAACGAAGTTTGGAAGTAGTTTGAATATTATTGAACCATAAGTATATTTTCATTGTACCATGTAGAATTTCTATTTGATGATATTTTTTAATTTATGCTTTACTCTGGAAGGACGGAGACTTCACATGCGTTTGCAATCGCATAAAGGGCGTTTTTAGCCACAAGTAACAACTAAGTATATAGCGGCAGCCAAATCTTAGTCTTTTACTTTGTTCATAGAATACTATATTCTAGGAAAGTCTTCTCACAAAAAACATGAGTTTATGAGTCGTCAAAATTATTGCGTGATAATAATTCTATCGTATGAGGAACTGCAATCATTAGGTACCTACCTACGTAGTTGGTTTTGTTACAGAGTAAAAACTATGGTGGGCATCGAGTCATGGAAATGTATACTTCTATACTAATAAATAAAATTGAAATGTCTGTCTGTAATTTCGAAATAACTACCTCATATTAAGCTCATATGGTTATTTGAACTGTACCATAACTGAATCACACGTTTTTAAAATTTTTGTATGTCTGTCTGTCTGTCTGTTTAAACGGGCTAATCTTCGGAAAGGCTGAACTGATTTTGACGGGACTTTCACGTACAAGTGGAGAATTAATCAGGGACTTACATATTAACATAGGCTACTTTTTTAACCGACTTTCAAAAAAGGAGGAGTTGTGTTTTTCTACCTATATACACCGACTAGCGGTCCGCCCCGGCTTCGCCCGTGGTACATAATGTATGGCTATATATTGGCTATAGGTATATACAGCACTCAGGGATCACGTACATATCCAAGCGTGAAAGAATTTTTGAAATCGGTTCAGTAGTTCCTGAGATTAGCGCGTTCAAACAAACAAACTCTTCCGCTTTAAGTATTATATTATTAGTAGGTATAGATACCATAGCTATCTCCGAGATTTCTGAACCGATTTGCGTAATTTTCTTTAATCAATAGAGAAACATTGCGACACTGTCCTATAAAATACTTGGATTCCAACTCCTCAGTCCTGATGCTGTAGGGGACCTGATCCCCAAAAATAATGGGATTCAGAAACTGTCGGTTATTTAAATTGATATTGGGGGTACCAATTAAAAACTTTATCGTTGAATGAACTCGAGTAGGTACATATCCAACTCCTCAACCCTGATGCTGTAAGGAATTGCATTCTGAAATCGTGGGGATCCCACGAGATTTTGCCGTTTTGGGGACGGGTTACTACAGATAAAACTACTTTTTGTTCTGGAAAATTAAAAGTTCCCATGTGATTTTTAAAAACCTAAATCCACACGGGCGAAGCCGTGGGCATCATCTAGTATTCAATAAGTCCCATCGCTGCCAAACTCCTGAGATATTTTGCAAAACAGTAGATACAGGGTTGTCTACGTTCCCACGCATTTTTTTCCAACAATAGACAATAACGGTCGACAGTGGGTACAGTAGACGTAGTAATTAAATATTTATTCACGGCTGCGATGATTGCCGGCCGGTGGGTGTAATGAGTTTTTTTAATTGCGCTAATCACTATGCAGGGTCCGCATGTGACGGGCAGGTTGAAGTGTGACTTTGCGAGTTAAATAGAGTGTAAAATTGACTCTGTGTCAGCGTGTAATTGTGACACTGTTGCTTACTTTGTAAATATCACCTTTTTTGATCTTCTGTAGTGATTGCTTTAAGTATTCTGCTTCTCTTTCGTTACGATGTTGGCAGAGCGGTCGTGGACATCACTTTCCAGTCACAGAATAGAATAGAATAGAATAGAAAAGTTTTTTATTCAAATAAACTTTTACAAGTACTTTTGAATCGTCAATTGAATCTACCACTGGTTCGGAATGCCGTTCCAACTGAGAAGAACCAGTAAGAAACTCGGCGGTTGCTCTTTTTAAAAATAACAATATAACGATTTATGTAAGTACATAATTGAAATGCCGTCTCGCGCATTGCTGGAACGAATTAAATCCATGCTTTTTTATCGTTTATATAATCTTCAATTGTATAATAAGCTTTTTTATGAGCATACTTTTAACAGAGTAAGACATGAGTTACATTTTCTTAAGGTGCGTCCAGACTTGAACATTTCACCGAACCGAACAGCGAACATTTCGGCGAACTTGTTACGCTCAATGTGGACGGCGCGCTTGGAGCGCTTGAGATGGGTTACTGGGTAACAGTTCGGCGAAAGTTTCGCCGAACTGTTACGTAGTAACCCATCTCAAGCGCTCCAAGCGCGCCGTCCACATTGAGCGTAACAAGTTCGCCGAAATGTTCGCTGTTCGGTTCGGTGAAATGTTCAAGTCTGGACGCACCTTTAGATTGTTTCCAAGCAACCTGTCATTGAGAAATTACACGCTTGACGATTCGTCTCCATTCTTCCCGGACAGCAGCTTTTCGGGAGCACATATTTAAAGGGACGTCCACTGCAGCCTTTACTTGGTCCGTCCATCTCATAGGCGATCTACCGCGGGCATGAGCTAGTTTAAAATACTTGTGTAATACTTAGTGATAAAGATTAGGAATATACTTACTGGAGTTGAGGAAAATTCTATCCAGGTTAAAAAGTTTTATATCGTTTTGGCTTAAATGAGCTAGATCCGGATTAAACCCCGGATTAAACTCCGGATTCTACCAGAAAATGAAAGAAAATCTCCGTTGACTAAATACTCCATAAATGCCTTTTGATATATCAGTCTGTACCACTACACCATAGGGGTGTTCAAATATTGATAGTTATAATGTATCTAACTATCTAATTACAAATGCGTTCTGATAACTAGTTACGTTTTTCATCGAAGGCTCTGCCGCTATAAAACCCCGTAATTTTCTTTTCATTAAATGGAAAATGGAAGTTTATGTTCGTATATTCACATAATTGCCGATAATTTGTTCTACTAATGAAACTCGTACAAAGAAAATTGTTTTTAAATACTTACCTAACAAATTATGTACAATATTTTTCTTAATTCACTTTTCATTGAATTTTTTTATGTTATTTTACATTGTATTGCTTATGTTTTCAAATAGATTTTTAAATATTTTTTTACACGGCATGTCCTTGAGTAAAAATAAAATTACTAAGTAGATACATATACCTATTCGTAAATCGTCAATCGATAGACGTTCACAGCTGGACATAGATTTATTGTAGTCTTGCGTTTGTTGTGTCTCTTCCACACACCGTGATCTTGCACCGCTTGTATCCAGCACCTCCTTGCAACCTTTATTTGCTGTGAATGCTGTCTCTCGTGCACCAATTGGCCTTCAATAGTAAAAAGAATTGCAAAGATCATAAATTTCTGAATGTGGTTAAAGTGAGGCATTTTTTTTAAGTTTCAAAATGTATCTATCTACCAAGCAATGTAAAAAAAAAAATGGAGAATAAGAAAATACTTGCCTCTATAAAAGATCTCTATAGTGTAGGGGAGTAGGGGAGAGGAGAAAAATAATTAGGCACCTACTACTGTACAACAGGAAAAAAAACAAAAAAAATAAATTTCTATAAATAAAATCACATATACTTAGTGACTTGAAGAAGCTTTGGAAGAGTTTTGAAAAACCTAGCAAATGTTTTTGAAACTTTTCGGATTCAACAAACAAAAGAAGAAGGCGCGTGTAACACTCAAGTAGACGCCGCTGTCCCGGCGATGTCTTCAGTTCTGCATGACAATGGGACAAAAAGAAAAACATAGCAAGGCTCGGAAAATGTATTGGATTATTTAAAGAAAAATTACCTACATTTATATTGTACGCCATTTCCTTAACTGATATATTATTTTGAAAAATATTAAGCATGTTAAATGTAACATAATATTCCCTTTACTGCATCGTTGATGTAGTCGCTAGCAGTGGCGTGTACTTCTTAAAGAGAGAAAATCATTGCTTACCCTGGTCTCTAATAAAAGTATTACTCACGTACTTTCTTTACTATAGAGAGTCTTCTTTGCTATAAGAGAGAGAAAAGAAGAAACTTTGTATAATAACTATGAAATGACAAATTACAAAATCATTCATCTTGTGAAAGAGACTAGGTATTTTTTAATTCGTTTTTAACGCAGTAGGATATTTTTATTTTGTTTAAACGAGATATTGCTAAGGACTAGACTCTAGAGAGTGACATCTAGGATACCCACTTTTCATCTCAGGAAAAGAAAGTGTTTCCGCGGGAGAAATCCTAACGAAACGCGGACCAAGTCGAAGTCAAAAGCTAGCGAAGTCATATACTCGCGTCGACAATTACTATTAGACGAGATCGCTTTTAACCCCCGATGCAAAAACGACGGGCTGTTATAAGTTTGACGTATGTGTGTGTGTCTGTCTGTTCCACCTTAGCGCTGAAACGCAACGCAAATGGGTGAAACGATTTTAATGCGTTTTTTTTGTTTGAAAGGTGAATTAGTCGGGCGTGTTCTTAGCTATGTTTGACGAAAATCGCTCCAAGATGGCCGCTGCCACAAAACGGCGGGTTACATATTTTTTCACAACTCCCTCAATATGGGTATCAAATGAAAGTGCTTGACTAGTAGAATAGCACTATGCAAATCCAAGATGGCCGCCACCACAAAATGGCGAATGTCGGGGGTTTTTTAAATTTTTAATTTATATCTACTTGTATAAATAGAGTACCTAAGTTATAAAACATAAAAGCTGTCCTCCACAGATAAAGTGTAAAAGTACAATTTCTCTTTGACGGGAGCGAGATAAAAAAAACCCAGGTGAACCAGCAAGTTTCTCGGAGATCTTACGCTCGGAGGCGCCAAAACTCGATATTAACGAAGACGGTTCAAGGTGGGGTAGGTCAAGCGCGAGTCGGGAAAACAATTTATTTTTAGGTATACCTATTCGATTTTCCTTTGTTTTAGCGACTTCAAAAAAAGGAGGTTATCGTCACAATTTTTTATTGGATTACATTTACTTTAACTTAGGGAACAGAGCAAGTTTCATCAAAATCAGTTAGGTAGTTTGCCAGATATGGACTGTAAAATGCGTGGTGAAAACGGTTTTGTATTTCAATATTTTAGAACACATGTTAAAGTAAACACTTTTGGATCTGACTCCGTTTGAAAAATTTCAAAAAATGTACCCACTCAGTGTCACGGTGGTTCTTGTATAGCACTGGGGAACCCTAAAAGCAAGAAGCGGCCAACAAAGACTCGCTGTCCGAGTGGAAAGTATTTCACTAATTTTCAGAGTTTCATCCCTTTTGAGAGTGTTGCGAAGTTTTTTTATTAACATTTTCTGATATCACTTTTGATTCTTTCGCGAGGTGATTTATAATTTTCTCAGAAAATTTTTATTTTAACGTTCAAAAGTTCACCTTTGCCCGTTCTTGAATATCGTGAACTAATGTTTCATTAAGGTAAGATTAACGTACTGATCGAAATTTCAATGCAGCGGGACTGAGTTCGATTCCCGGCACGCACCTCTAACTTTTCGGAGTTTTGTACGTTTTATGCAGTTAAATTATTAAATACTAACATCTGCCCGCGGCTTTGCCCGCGTGAATTTCGGTTTTAAGCAAATCCCGAGGGAATGGTCGATTTCCGGTTCCCAGGCAGGCGGTTTCTGCAGGCCACGAGGTCACGGGTTCGATTCCCGGGTCGGGAAAGTAATTGTTAGGTATTGTGTTTTTCTGTCATGGAATTCTCAGTGACAGCCCGGAGTTGATAGTTGGCGGTGTTTCACCCCCGTGCCTTCGAGAGCACGTTAAGCAGTCGGTCCCAGTTATTATGACTATCATGTGACAATAGTCGTTAAAGCCCGCCAACCCGCACTGGAGCAGCGTGGCGGGTCTAAGCTCTAAATCCCTCTCTCCTATGAGAGAGGAGGCAAAATTCTCACACGCAATTTTTATTACCTAACACTGGATTGCTGTAATATTTACACGGTCATTTTGAAACTTCGCTGCGCATTTAGGGGTGTCGTGTCAAATATCAATTATACATATAGGGGCTGATCTCCCGTGCGGGGGAAATCAATACAATCATTGCGCCGTGATGATGCTGACTCGCGGATTCATACAACTTTAAACTCTACCACGATAAAAGTGAGGTCCATTTCCGCGTGCATCGACGCGTTTGATGATGTCGATTCGTGGGTTCGTACAAAGTTACACTCTATTTTTGTGGCAACAAAGTCCGTTCCCGCGTGCAGCGACTCTGTAACTGTATGCGTTTGCGTATATGTACCTAGATATTATGTGGTTGTAAGTAGGTATGTGTGAGTACTTAGCACTTTGTGGAGATTCGTGAATACTGAATATACTAGTATGTATATTTTATGTTAATCTATAGGTACTTGGTTGGTGTCTATTGTTTTCATGGAAATTTGGTTTTCCTATAATTAAGTGAGAATAAACGATGGTACAATTATTAAATAATATTCTAGGTACCTATTCTGTGCACATTACTTGCCTCGTTATTCCAATGAGAGGTTTCGTGGCTACTCCATAACTGTAATTGTTTCAACCGATCGATACCCACTGTTGGACATAAGTCTCTTGCAAGGATTGTGCCGCTTGTAGTTTCTATGCTAATAGGTACACCAACAATCACATACATAACCTAAGAACCCAGACTATATAACATCACGGTTATTTCGTAAGAGCTATCACAGTATTATTATAAAGGCGAAAGTTTGTGTGTGTTTGTGTATGTTTGTTACTCTTTAACGCCGCAACTACTGAACCGTTTTGGCTGAAATTTTGAATGGAGACAGATTATGCCCTGACTTAATACATTTGTCCTGGAAAATCCACAGTTCCCGCGGGATTTTGAAAACAACCGAAATCTACAGCTACAGCTATAGGTAGAGATTACTATAGCAAACTTCCTTGCAAGTAGGTATAAAGGTTGGAAAATGGAGCGGGAACGGGAACCAGAAATCCACGATTCCCTCAGGACGTGTGAAAACCCGAAATTCACGCAGGCGAAGCCGCGGTCAAAAGCTAGTAACAATATAATATTATTCTGTTCAACAAAATGTAACAGGACGCCATCTTGTTAGCCCAGTGGCGCACACCACCAATTTAATAGACAAAAATGTTCGTATAACTCGCAGTCATATTCCACGGTACGCTGCCCGCGGAAACTCTTGTAATATTTCACTAAATATTAAAATGAAGATAGAAATCCCCTCGCAAAATATTCTGTGTGTGGGAACCGCATTTTGCGGCCACCGGCTAATGCATTTCCTTTAAATTAAACTACGCTATATCGAATCGTAGAATAAATGATAATGGCATCGGCAGTGTATGTTCGATTTTGTTGTAGGCTAATTAGATCGGATTTAGTGTTAGCTGGATGTTATTAATTTATTTTAATGTACAACGCCGGGTATCAAATGCACAAAGGTACGTATTTGAGCTGTTAATTTATAGTGAACCAAGTAGTTTTATATACTGTGATAGCCTAGTGGTTAGGACGACCGACTTCTAATCGGAGGTCGTGGGTTCGATCCCGGGGCACGCACCTCTAACTTTTCGGAGTTATGTGCGTTTTAAGTATTTAAATATCACTTGCTTTAACGGTGAAGGAAAACATCGTGAGGAAACCTGCATGCCTGAGAGTTCTCCATAACGTTCTCAAAGGTGTGTGAAGTCTGCCAATCCGCTTGGCCAGCGTGGGTAGACTATGGCCAAAACACTTCTCACTCTGAGAGGAGACCCGTACTCTGTAGTGAGCCGGTAATGGGTTGATCATGATGATGATGATGATGATGAAGTAGTTTTATAGAATTAACTATTATCAAGCTCTAATTTTAGTTAGCCGATATTTAAATTTTAATGAATAGAGTATGCAACATAAAAATTGTTTATGTTATTTTAATAATAATATTACATTTTTTAACTTTCCAGTCTTAACACGTACTTTCAAATAAAACTTATTCTGATACACATAATAACATCAACATAAAATTATTAGGTAACTAAAAGGACATTAATTAGGTATAACAGTTTTGATCATAGATGATAAATAAATAGGCAGTAGACATCTAATGTAAAATATATGTATTAGGTAGGGCAGTACAAAAGTCAGCCATATTTTTCCCCATTTACCTAACATCATGTTAATCTCTCCGAGTTTTAAGAATGAGGGGATGATGAATCTGGACCCGCCGGGAATTGTGGTAACTTGAGCACGTAATCCATCTTATCATTTACGAAAAATTTTAATGGAAATTTTTGTTTGGGAGAAAAGAAATCCGGCCCACTGGGGATTGTACATTGCAGCGTTGTATTTTCTTAAACCACGGTGGTTTGAAAAATGTAGCTACTTTCATTTACATTTACATTTATCTGGTAAAAAATCTGTTCATTATATTTTATTCACAGAGGTATCTGTAGTATCCGTAAGAGATATAATAATTTTTGTCCCAGAAAAAACATGATTTCAAGATGATGTAAAAGAAAGAAAATATGTAGACGAATTTGAAATTATTAAAAAAAAAATATTATAATTTAACTGTAAAATAATTTCGCATCGGTTTTTCGACTGAAAAAGTTGGGGGAAGGGAAAATTTTCAACTGTTACCGAGTTAAGCGAGCTCCCACGTGTACACCAGCTATACAGAGTGACTAAAACTAAGTTAAAATCTCCGTGTTTTTATCTAACTTTTTAATTTAAATTTGATTTAAAATTTCATAATTCGCTTTCAACTTTATACCTAGCGGTCGACTATGAAATAGGTTCGTGATTGAAGTTTTCAGTGTGTAGTTAGGAGCATTGGCATTAATTTCATAAAAGCGCAAAAACACTGCATACCTTTTGACGACCTCCCTGGCGCTGTGGTCTTATAAACGGGTGGTCCTGGGTTCGATTCCCGGCAGGGGCAATTTGGGATTTTATAATTTCTAAATTGTCTCTGGTCTGGTATGATTATGGTATATGGTTACCACCCTAGCCGTGCCGCCAAGCGATTTAGCGTTCCGGTACGATACCGTGTAGAAACCAATCAGGTGTATGCATTCCTCTTCCAAGTTAACCCGCTTCCACCTTAGACTGCATCATCACTTACCATCTGGTGAGATTGCAGTCAAGGGCTAAGTTGTAGTTGAATAAAAAAAATACCTACCCTGAGAATTATAGCACTGGTTATGTATTTATTCAGACAAATACCAATGTCTATCTAAATGGTCAACAAAATTGTTGTTTTTTATATTCCATTAGTGTATGAGCTTTAAAACTACCATGCCTCGTGCAGGTTAGCACTACAAAGTAACATAATATCAAGTTTTCATCGGGTTTTCATCATCATGTCGGGCGGGCATTTTGTAGTCAAAATAAATATACCTATTTTCGTAATCACCTTTTCAAACCTTTTAATTTGATACTCCACTCGATAAAATTTGAAGAAAAATTTTTTTTTGTAAACCCCATTATGGCGTTCATATTCAAATTTTTATGTTCTCGTTGACACTCGCGCTGGCATGGCAAATCTAACGATGTGCCACTTATCAAAATCGACCCACGTATTTGGTCTCTAGAGTGCCACAAAGGAACGAACAAACATAAGATAACATAGTTAACATAGACATAACATATACTGATAAACACATTCCCATTCTTTTGCGTCGCGCAGTCGGGTGAAAAACCATCAACTTCGAAACAATAAAATAAAAACAAAACTCAGACTAAATATTGAAATTGCTTATCTACTTTTAAATAAAGGTAGAATTCAATTGAATGGAAATGTTTTCCCGATGTAAATAAAAACAAATGGAGAAGACGTAATTTCCATGATTGGTCCGGAGTCCCTTTTGGTTATCTTTTTTTTTTGTTTCATTTTTGTTCCTTTGCGTCTTTATTCCACCCTCTAGGAAAGAGGGCAGTTGTACTGCGCTCAGTTAGTCTTGAAATTTGTGATGCTGACATTAATTTTATAAAATAAATCACATCGTTTCTTAATGTTTTCTGCAGAAAAGCTCAACTTGTTTAATTTAACTAGAAGAATTTTATCTAACTATTCTAACTATAAAATTCTTTTTGTGAACCAACATAAATTGGTAGACCATTGTCTTTAAATATATGTAAAAATCAAGTGTGAAAATCATCTAATACCTACTCGTCCGATAGAATTGCCTAGAAACAATGAAATGAAATGAAATAAATTACAGCATATCAAGAACTTTATGTCTTGCTTCAATTTTGTATTGTGCTAGATTTATTTGAATAAAATACGTAGACTATGTACTTATATTTTAACCAGCATCACGGACCGAATAATGAATGAATATGTGGATTCCTTTACTCACAAAAAGCTGAACTTGCTAATTTGAATGAGCAATATTTGTACATGTTTCAAATTCTACATGGATTGTTCTATAGCGGGAAGTAGAATTTTTCACAAGTATCAAGGCATAACGTCCGCGCTACAAAGAAGCCTATTTGCAGAAGGCGAGATGGAAAAAAGGTTGTTTCGCGTGATCGGTTTTTATTTGATTTGAACTGTTTGCGTACAAATTAGCGACTAACTCTCCGAGAGCTTTTTTTATGAGTGCGTCTCCACTTTATTCCCTTTGACCCTTGCGGACTATAAAGGTGCCTCACCTCAAAAAGTAAAATATTATGAGGTTGATCGTCCTTATATAAATGGATTTAGTATGAATTTTCCTTTAGAAAATAATCTCGGAGAGCTTTTTACTAGTAGGTAAGTATCTACTTTGTTCTCTTTGACTACCCTTGTGGATTTACAAAGCTTAGGATTTTTTGCTTTATGTTAATGTTATATTTTTTCTGAGGTTAAAATCTCAGATATATAGGTTTTTTTTATAAAAATCTAGTATGAATATTCGTTTAGAATATAAATTTTACCTTTCCAACTGTTCGAAACAGATCGAAACTGCTAAGCTAATTTCCACGGAACTTTCATCCAGCTAGCTATCTGGCAAGGCTGGAGTGATCTAGGAAAAAAATATCCCAAAAAAAAAAAAGAGTTCCCTCGGGATTTTTAAAGATCTGAATCCACTCAAACTGGTAACTATATTTATTAGATAATTATGCCAACACTTTGAAATAACTAATTATACCACTAATAAAAAGATTCTAAATACTTGACCTATTTTATACCAAATATAAATTATTTTAGAAAATGAACATTTACAGTAGACAGTTTAGGTATATTGAATCAGAACTATAAAGTTGATATAAAATTTTAATGTAAACGAAAAGTCTTTAACCCTTGCTTTTTTAGAAAAGTAGCCACCGCTTAACCGTCGAGTTATCTTTTAATTAACTTTGAGTGTTTTTCTTGTAAAAATTCCATAAGAAAATTCTCTTGCTTCTTAAAGAATAATTGTTAATTGGCTCTCTAGAGCAATTAAAAATGTCTCTCACATAAATTCATAGGTTCTATTCTCGATTTGAATTTTCTGGCATAGGTAGTAGGCATAGGTACATTAATGATCAATGATCATGAATTTGTTGAAGTCTGAATTATTTATGTACCGTCGTAGTGAGACATTATTTTCTGTCTTTGAAAGGTAGAAAATACTTATAGCTCATCCATACCAGTCAAACTAAAAATTCACTCCAATAGTGGGTACTTAATACTGATGGTACTATGACTTTAGGCTTAGGTACCTGTCACACTCACACTGTTCCCCCGAAATTCCCCCCATACTCTCAAATATCTTCATCTATACACCTAATAGGTACTTACCTTTATTTAAAGGGCAGGAATTGGAATGAGGCGCTCTCAAATGTTAGAATAGTAATGGGAAAGAAATCACGTGCCCCCTTCCTCCCCCCATACACCCCCACCCCGAGGGCCCCGGGCCGCAGATGTCGCAAGATTTTTGCCCCAAAATGAGCTTTCGCCTAATTTATTTTTTGCCGCCTTCTTTTCCCCGAGTAAATATTGACATGATGTCCCGTTGGAATTGACAGGACGTGCCCATTTTCTTTGTATAATTTAAATATTTAAAATATATTAGCCTTCTGTTTTGACTACAAAAAATCTATTGTGATGGTTTCAAAAAATCTATTGGTCATTGTATTAAAGATAGAGGCTTAGATTAATTTTTTAAAGGACTACTTTAAAAAAGCAATGATAACTCATCAATGGTTTTTACTAAAGATATGCTATATTTGAAATGAAATGCTAGATTTAATTTAAATTAAAACTGCCATACAATATTAAATCGCTCAACATGCAACTTTGGTGATTCGCCTGTACCTACTGCTGAAGGTCAAGCCAAAAACCGAAAATGAAATTCAAACGTTCAGCAAGAAAATGTTCTTGTAAGAAAAAAAACATAACAAACTCATGATTAAGGGTCCAGAATGGGGTCGAAACATATAGTCAGGCATAATGGCATAATGCCGGAGTATGATACTCCGGCGTACATCTATGTGAGTCTCGCTGTAGTGTTAACTAATTATAACGGATATCACTCACGATGATAATTTAAAGTTAAAATTTTAAACGCTAGAAATAATAAAGTCATATCCACACTAAAAGAATTCTGACAAGACGGAGACGTATCTGAGAGTTTTTTCGCCGGAACCGGACGTTCGGCTCGGTGATTAGGAAATTATATTGGGGAGTGGAATTCCTTCTTTTCTCTTCCCAAGGTGTCGGGGGCGATTGGTTATTAAATCGGACTTACCCTCTTTTTAATTGTCCCCGATATTTTTTTTAATTGCGACGTTTTTCGTCACTAAATTTTGTCCTCGTTTTTGTGTCTACTAACTCTTCCTTCTTGAATTAATTTGAATGTAATATATGTGGTCTATATTGGTCTACTACTTATATTTGAAAGTTGAACATCCGGAAGACACATCATAATAGACTATATATGTAGATTTATAGATATCTGTTCTATAGATAATTAACTAGTAAGTACTTATTATGCGAAGCACGCACCTCTAACTATTCGGAGTTATGTGCGTTTTAAGTATTTAAATATCACTTGCTTTAACGGTGAAGGAAAACATCGTGAGGAAACCTGCATGCCTGAGAGTTCTCCATAACGTTCTCAAAGGTGTGTGAAGTCTGTCAATCCGCTTGGCCAGTGTGGCGTGGTAGACTATGGCCAAAACCACAAAAGTGAGAAGTCACTCTGAGAGGAGACCCGTGCTCTGTAGTGAGCCGGTCATTACCGGCTCATCATCATCATCATGATTAACCCATTGGTTAATCATGATGATGATGATGATGACTTATTATGCCTTCAAAAATAAATTCGAAATACAAGTAGCATGATCACCAGATCAAATAAAAGTTTAAAAAGTTTAGACTGTTTGAAAATTTCGAAATTGCCTGATAATGTCTTGCAGGGTAGAAGTACGCCTAGCAGTATTACGTACGGTATTCGTCCAAAATTTCTTTGGAGAACTTTGAACATAGTACAAAATACGAAACAGTTGCAACTATTAATTCCATTTTCAAATTAAAACAATGCGACTAAAACAAAACAATAAAAACACAAAAATGAAAGAGAACAAACGAACCGCGAACAAAAACTGAAACAATTTAATCAGAGCAAAAAAGAACAGAAACAAACACAAAGAAGTCGCGATGCGTCAAAAAGAAAAGAAAAGCAAAAGCAGTCGGCGTCTCCGTTTATTACGACATCACAAAGAATATAATTAATTGGCGATATTAATTATTTAGTTCTTTGTTTTTTTCCCATGTTTTATTATTTTAATCCGCGATGAACGGAAAGGGTTGTTTTATTGAATGCCATATGCTTTTTAGGGTTGAGTGATTTGTTAATTAATGTTTTTAAGAGTTCCTTGATTATTTATTAACCGACATCAAGAAGCAGGTTTTGTATTCGACCCGTATGCATGCATGTATGTATATCGGTATGTGTATTCGCGACTATTTCAAAAATTCACTATTTTTTCACTATCGTAATCTACTTACTTTCAGGAAGGTTTTAATATATAACACCATTCATAAGTACGAATTAAATAAATGTCACATGTGACTAAAATATTTGATTGGTAAGTATACCTACCGATTTGTCTGAGATTGCTGTTATAAGTGTTCTCGAGTTATGTGTTCGAACTAACACGACTTTGTTTTATATATATAGAAGACTAGAAAATGCCCGCGGCTTCGCCCGCGTGAATTTCGGTTTTAAACAAATCCCGAGGGAATCGTGGATTTCCGGTTCCCGTTCCCGCTCCCTTTTCTAACCTTTATACCTACTATCAAGGAAGTTGGCTATAGTAATCTACCTATAGCTTTAGCTATAGATTTCGGGTTTTTCAAAATCCCGTAGGAACTGTGCATTTTTCCAGGATAAAAAGTAGCCTATGTTGTAAGTCGGGGCATATTCTATCTCCATGCAAAATTTCAGCCAAATCGGTTTAGTAGTTGCGGCGTGAAAGCGGAACAAACATACAAACTCACTTTCCCATTTATAATATTAGTAAGGATTACCTAGGTAGAGATTATTTTGTAGCGAAGTTCTAAGGTTGCGTCTTACTTCTAGATTAATTCTAATATGATAAATACTTAAGATGGAATAAAGCTTTTCATCTTCATCACAGACAAGTATAAATTAAAAATTTAAAAAACCCCTGACATTCGGCTTCTTGTGGTGGCGGCCATCTTGGATATTGAATAGGACTATGTAGATACATAGTCCTATTCTACTAGTCAAGCTCTTTTATTTGATACCCATTGGAGTTGTGAAAAAATATGCAATCCGCCATATTGTAGCAGCGGCCATCTTAAATCTATTTTCATCAAACTAGCTAAGAACACTCGACTAATAATTCACGGTCTTTCAAACAAAAAAAAAACGCATTCAAATCGAATCACCCGTTTGAGCGCTACAGGGGAACAGACAGACACACACACACACACACACAGACACGTCAAACTTATAACACCTCGTCGTTTTTGCGTCAGGGTTTAAAAATTAGAGTAGGGCATCAGAAGTTCGATGGGTCTAATTCAAGGAATTCAAGTGTGACAGCTTTTATATTTTTGTCAATAATAAAAATAATAATATTATGTTCTTCTGACTGAATTTTGACCAGGGTAGTCAGTCTCAACATGTAATAATTAACGTGCGGAAGTTTCTACGCAAATACCGGTGAACCCTCTATTCCCTCACTCTCCGTCCGAACCCTCCTCAAGTCCGATGGGACGGTCATCGATACGACTGGAAAGAGATCAGGCGCAGAACCGGAGGTCTTACGTGCTCTCTGTGGCACGGGGGTGTAACCAACTTCTGCTACTGAGAACTTCGTAACAAGTAAACCCAATCAGTTCTTTTTTTGATCCAATCTGGGGCTCGAACCTGCCATCCGAGATCTAAATAAGCTAGCTTATAAACCAACGAGGCAGAAGTTTAGTCAATAAGGTACCTACAATATAATAACTTAGTCTATCCTTCTAATTCTATTACATATATTCTATTCTATTAGGAATCGCTCAAACTCTAGCGCAAACAATATTGCTATTTTTGCCTGCCAGCTGTACTGATGATACCTATAAAACTGTCCTCTAACGTCGTTAAGACGTCACATTTTGTAGAAACTACTTATTTAAATGTTTCTTTTTTCCACTCACCAGTGCAGTGGAGCGTAGCGAATCGCATGGGTACATTCTATGGGACAAAGATGGCGGATTTTGCATTACAATTAACGAGGCATAATGAAGTGACGCGCTAGACAATATTGCGAGAGAAAAACAGGTTTCCTGCTTTTGAAATATGCATAGAGTTGTGATATTACTGGAGCAGCAAAATTTACTCAATTTGGCTGGTGAACAAGGATCATCAGTCGTGCCTTTTCTTATTCAATAAATCGGCATGGAAACTATTTATTTTTAACCCCCGACGCAAAAACGACGGGGTGTTATAAGTTTGACGTGTCTGTGTGTGTGTGTGTGTGTGTGTCTGTCTGTTCCCCTGTGCGCTCAAACGGGTGGACCGATTTGAATGCCGTTTTTTTTTGTTCGAAAGGTCATTTAGTCGAGAGTGTTGTTAGCTATGTTTGATGAAAATCGGTCCAAGATGGCCGCCGCTACAAAATGGCGGATTACTTATTTTTCCACAACTCCCTTAATATGGGTATCAAATGAAAGGGCTTGACTAGTAGAATAGCACTATGCAAATCCAAGATGGCCGCCGCCACAAAATGGCGTATGTCGGGGGTTTTTTAAATTTTCAATTTACATTTGTATTTATTTATAATTAATTATTGCTCTTGTACAAAAAAACAGGTGTTATACATCATAGTAAATGAAGTGGTAAAAGGTGGAGCTTAGTTCTCTAGTAGAAATATCTTCTAAATCCCCTCGAAAGTAACCAAGGTGAAATTATAAATTAGTATCTATACGTCTCAAGTATATATGTATATGTATGTAAGGACGTGTAATAAAAATGTATCCTTATGAAATTAAAGATATCTAGTGCTCTTTGCTCACTCTGAATTATATGAAGTAGTACTTATATTTCTGAATTTAACAAGATTAAAAAATTATAGAAAATATTATTGATATGTGTGAACTATTTATAGCTCCAGCTTGCGTCTTTGTTATCTTCTGAGGGCGCCTTTTCAGACGCTTGATGAGGTTCGTTGCTCTGTGGCCGAACTCAATGTTGCGAAATATGCATTTGAACACACTTAGCTGGGGACGGTGTTAGAATGTAATGTTTTTTCAATCATAATATGAAATTCCATCGCCTTGCATTGTTTGAACATATAATATTATTTAACAATTTCTGTTGATGGAGAACATAATGTAATACAATAAAATATAATAACATGGTAGTAGGTAGAGTATAAAAATCTCAATTAAGCAATATTAAAATATACTTTTTGGGCCGGAAACTTTCGCGGACGTACGCAGAACAATTCACCAAAGTTTCGTTATAATTGGATGAATAGTTTATCAGTGCAAACAAACATTCATTTTAATTTATATACTTACTTAGAAATAATAATTTCAATAAAAGAGTAAATCTCTTTTTAAAACATTGTGTAAAACCGTAATTCTTGAAGTACGAGTACAATTATTCCGTGTGATAGGTAGGTACAATATTTTTAAACAGCGCTTTAGGCTCTCTGTATAAGATAGATCCCCATTAAGAGTTTTCAGAAACACCCGAGCGCGGCGGGGCGGGCTATAGTTAGTATCAGCTGATAAACGCCACCACTATACCACCATCATCGTGGTGATGGTGGTGGTGGTACAGCCTTTTAACGTCCCACTGTTGAGCACATGCCTCCTCTCTCATAGGAGAGAGTGATTTAGAGCTTAGGCCCGCTACACTGCTCCAGTGCGGGTTGGCGGGCTTTAACGACTATTGTCACATCACAATGATAATAACCGGGATCGACTCCTTAACGTGCTTTCCGAGACTCGGTGATGAAACACCGCAAACTACCAATTCCGAGCTAGCACTGAGAATTTCTTGACAGAACAACCCAATAGGTACCTAACAATTATTTGCCCAACCCGGGAATCGAACCCGGGACCTCGTGATCTGCAGTCGAATATGCGGCACCAGGAATATCAAGTACGACAAACTTTTTCGTTTCATGAATCACTATAAAACGTTGAACAATCCAAAAACGCATCCTCCATAAAAACCCGTCAAACAGCAACAGATGGCGCGGCCCGCTAGTCGCTACGCTCAATAAAAATTGTGTTTTAATGGAATCACCAAAAAACCGGAACTGACCCATCAATATCGGCGCAGTGATTTTTTCATTGGATTTTCGGTAACATCTGAATGCAACAGGTGCAGTGCGTGAGAGACGCTTTGAATAATACTCTCGAAAAAAGTACAAAATAAACTCTGTACACTCGCTGGAGTCAATAACCACTGTAGGTACCTTTTACTCGACTTCAAAAAAGGAGGGATGAGGTAAGGGAATAAGAGCTTCCAAACAATATACAAAATTCTATAAATGTACTACATATATGTATGTTGGTATGTATGTATATGTATTCGCGGATTTCTCCGAAACTATTATTCGTATTGTGACCATTATTTTTTTATTGACTTACTTACATTTACTTCAGCGTAGTGAAAAGTGTAAGTTTCATCTAAATCTGTACAATAGTTTTTAAAATATGAACTGTTAAGTGTGTGCTAAAGTCGGTTTAACTTTCAATCTTTTAGATTATCATTTGTTTAAATATACATATTATATAGACTAGTCTTTGACTGCGATCACACCTGATGGCAGCCTAAGGTAGAGCGTACTTGCCTGGAAAATAGCTATACACTCTTGACTCAAGAGTCTTGAATCTTCAGTTCGAAATTATTAGATATATATAGTATCGGTAAGTTATAGTTGTTAAAGCTGTGATAGCCTAGTGGTTAGGACAACCGACTTCTAATCGGAGTCGTGGGTTCGATCCCGGGGCACGCACCTCTAACTTTTCGGAGTTATGTGCGTTTTAAGTATTTAAATATCACTTGCTTTAACGGTGAAGGAAAACATCGTGAGGAAACCTGCATGCCTGAGAGTTCTCCATAACGTTCTCAAAGGTGTGTGAAGTCTGCCAATCCGCTTGGCCAGCGTGGTAGACTATGGCCAAAACCCTTCTCACTCAGAGAGGAGACCCGTGCTCTGTAGTGAGCCGGTAATGGGTTGATCATGATATAGTTAGTCAAAAAAACAAAAACCGGACGGGCATATTAAATTCTAGCTAAGTACTTTGAATTAATCTGCTTTCAAATTAATATTTTTACTCAGCTTGATCGATTTGAAAATAAAATAAAAATAACATCTGAATTCATATTATTTTAAAATAGAACATTGCTACAGACTAAAACAAAAAAAATATCAGACATAAAACAGTACAAAAAATAATTGTTAACTGACGCGAACATGCGAACTCCTTTTGAAATTCCTTTTGTTTTTTTCCTAACTTCGTACTTAAGCGTCTTTCTTCTAAAGCCGTTTCTTTAATTAGCAACAAAGAATGGGATTGCGTGTCGCTTTTACTTTTTAATTTAATTACCGTTTTCGAAAAGACAATGGAAATAATATGTTCGGCCATTAGGAATTTGTTATGACATGCAAATTTTTCGTGGTCTTTTGTCTTGCTTGAAACGGAAGTTTGTTTTATTCGAATAGACGAAAAAAGTTTTTAAACCCCGACGTAAACGAAGGGGTGTTATAAGTTTGACCGCTATTTGTGTCTGCTTATCTGTCCGCACCGTAGCTCTTAAACGGGTGAACAGAATTGACGCTATGTGTGTCTGTCTGCCTGTCGCACCGTAGCTCTTAAACGGGTGAACAGATTTGAATGCGGCTCGACGAGTAGGTACTTGGTAGTCACGTCATAGTAATCAAGGTTCTGACGTTTGGAGCAGGAGGATGGTGGGACATCAGGTTTTCCCACAGGCCGGGGGTTATCAAAATTTTGAAAATTTAAACTGTGAAAAAGTACCTACCTCTCATATTGAGGAAAATTTCAAATCACTCGAGTTTCTTGTAACTTAACTTCTATTAACAGATTTCTTCTTCTCAAAATTCAATGAGTCACTCAACCCGTGAATACTCGTGGTATAAATTACACAACATAAAATAACGAAATGATAAATTCCTATATGAATATATCGGCTAGTAAATCGCAGGGTCCGCGGCCGCCTATTTTTGAAAACCAGTTTCCTGGTATCGCACGGCCGCGTACCGTTAGCTCGCATGTACTGCGATGCTGTAATAACGTAATAGTTCACTTTACAGCACGCCCTGCGTATAATAATGATCGCTTCACCAATATTATAATACCTTCGGGGCCTGTAAGTGTAATCCATGTCAATCCTTTGAAGTGGATCATCTATCCTGTGCTATAACATCATACATGTGCTTGTTAGTATGCAAAAGCTTACCTAACATTAAACGCATACGAAATTATAATAGAAAAATTTAATTGAATGTGTGAATTGAACTACCTATGGCGATACATTTCTGCGAGTGGTGTTTTTTTATAAACTAAATTTTTGATTCAAATTATATTACAGACTAAATTTTCATCCTTTGTATTAATAAAATTAATGAGTTTTATTATAGCCATATAAAACCTATAAACACAAATTATACATCAAAATAAAATAGTCACATACTGTAAAATAATCTAAAGCTGAATAGGTAGGTATACATTAAAATTTACGGCTAACTGAATTAAAAAACCACATTTCGGTTGTTAATAGTCACGGATGCTTATTCTATTTTATGTCTTTGTAATCATGACCATGAACACCTTTTTTTTTTTTAAAGAATAATATTACCTATGCATTAGGTACTTTGTACAGATTATTTCGTAATTCCGAACGTGCGTAACCGCAATCCAACGCGAGTAAGAAATAAATAGGCAAAGATTGTATTACAAGTATCTAACTGGGTACTTTATATCTTTCAAATATATTTAGAATCGTTGCGTGCGGGCCTTTTTGACCTTTGTATCGCGGAAGGGTTAAGTGGTTTATCGTCTACACTCGGCCGATTGCCGGGACACACCTTAATTAAAACTGTGATTTGTATCAAATAACTAGTATTGCTGAATTATTGAGATAAAATTGGAAATTATGCTCCGACTGTAACAGCAAGCACACCGGCCTTTGAATTAACACCTAATGTTGATTAAAGAGATCTTGAATTCACATCTGGCTTAGGTATTAATTTTGGAAAAAAAATGACTTTAAAAATCTTTTCGAAAAATCCGGCTTTATAAAGGGAATCTCTGTGAAAATTTTCAAACTATCTAAGTCCAAAAGTTTGGGCTAGACGCGTGAATTTCGGTTTTTCACAAATCCCGAGGGAATCGTGGATTTCCCGTTCCCGCTCCCTTTTCCAACCTTTATACTTACTTTCAAGGAATTTTGCTATAGTAATCTACCTATAGCTGTACCTATAGATTTCCTTTTTTTTTCAAAATCCCGTGGGAACTGTGGATTTTGCCACGGGAAAAGTAGCGTAGTGTATGTACGTATGTGTTAGTCCATAATCTATCTCCATTCAAAATTTCAGCCAAATCGGTTCAGTAGTTGCGGCGTTAAAGAGTAACAAACATACACACACACACACACACACAAACTTTCGCCTTTATAAAATTAGTGTGATAAGTTTTGATGACATACCTATCTAAAATTACAACAGCTTCGTGAAGAAAGGAACGGAACCCCTCCAACCTACGCTCGTTCACTCTAACAACCAAAAAATCCCCCAAGTTCTTTCACTTTTCACTTAATTTAAACTCAAAAGATACTCGAGTTAATTGCTGTTCGCCTTTCACCGATGCCAGATAAATCGAACCGGGAGCAATTTTCCCGATTTTCCTCCAATTTTTTGGCATTCTTCGCGGGCCCATTGTGAGCAAAGAATCGGTGATTAAAATTCAATTTCGGGACAATCGGACGGGATAAGACGCGGTGCATTCTAATTGGATGAATAATTATGGCGGTGATTATTATTCTTCGGGATCAATTGGGCGGCGAATTATTTTTCGTGTTGTTGACATTTTGGTCATTTGTCCTATATCTATCTACTCGTAAGCCCTAAATACTGAAACGCTTTTTTGAAATTCGAATTGAATTTAAAGTCAATAGTTATACTCCATGTAGACTAACTTTTAATTTCGTGACTCTTATGACATGCCAAGATTCTTTCAGCTCTGTTCCCAATACCTACTCTGGTACTCTAGATACTTACTCTATTGAAGTGCTTCTTAATTTTTTTCTCATACCATCCAAAACGTCTATAATCACACTAATCACACTAATATTATAAAGGCGAAAGTTTGTGTGTGTGTATGTATGTAGATTGTAGGTATGTATGTATGTATGTGTGGTGTGTATATTTGTTACTCTTTAACGCTGCAACTACTGAATCGATTTGGCTGAAATTTGGAATGGAGATAAATTATACCCTGGACTAACATATAGACTTTTTATCCCGGAAAGTTACAGAGTTCCCAAGGGATTTATAAGAAAACTAAATCCACGCGGCCGAAGTCGCTGGCATCAGCTAGTAAAACTATAATGTTCAAGTAAGGTTATATTTTTGTATTTGTATTATTCAATATAATATTTATAATAGGTACTTTTTTGTATTATTCAAATACAAAAAAGTATATGATTATATTCACTCAGTGCCGACCAGATACTATTACCTACTAGTTTTTACTGTATGAAAAAATTAAATAGGTCCCATTTTGGACAGTCGGACAAAATTCAAAAAAAGAACAAAGATTTACAGCGTCAGTGATTCGCACCATATGCATAGGGTACCAATCAATCAAATTATACACGTTCACGGTCTGGTCAAAAAACTTAACCCTTCCGCGCTTCGAGCACCACAAACAGCGGCCGCACACAATGGGTCTTAGATACCCCGCTCCTTATACCTGTGAAATAATAGCTTCGCACTGTATTAGCATAATAATGCGTCCGGGACTATTATTTTCGGCATATTGGCTAACAAATGCGTGGACAGCTGCAGGCCACTTTTTTTCTGGGGTCATTGTCCACCGGTATTTGTGCGGCGATGCGTTCAAAGGTCACCCTTTCGGTCGATTTTGTATGGATCCCCGACGAAAACAATAGACACAAAATTTTGGCTATGCTCCTTTTAATAATAAGTATTAACGCTTGTGTCTATAAAATTGCTGTGCCTTTGCTTCGTTACGTAGTTAGTAGTTATCTATCAGAAGGATATTTTTTTAAATTAAGCTCTACATATAATCCATACTCCATATAGTTTATCTTTTCATGGATCAACTGCTGACCGATCACTGTGTTAACTTACATCATAAAGACGAACTTTATGCCGGAAAATACCTTAACATACTTTTAACTATACCTTTTAACCAATACCTTATAACCATACCTTTTAAACATATTTTATACCGGAAAATCAATTCCAACGAGATTTTTAATATGGGGACGGTGTCGCGGGGATGGTCTGCTACAGAAAACTTTGTTTGTAAAAGCCGAAGGTTTCAAAATATAAGAACTCTTTTTGCCAATATTTTTATTGTAAAAATAAATTGTGATATGAAACTTTCTTCGTATTATAAAAATCGCATGATCCAACTCCGAATGTCATACAAAAATTAAATCCAAATTGGCACACCGGACCCTTCGTAGGGGCTGGACAAAAAACTACAACAGGTAATCAAAGGGTTAACGAAAAATATAATAGTTTACGGATAGACAAAAAACGCGAAGGGTTCATTTGAAATAGTAGATTGATATTTGAAGTATTGTGTTACAATTTTATTATTTTTTAGGCGTCATAACGGTCAACGTTTGGAATAGTAATTTTTATTTATTGTTTTCATGTTGCATTTAAGTAGGTAACTCAAATATTATAGGCATAGAGGGTAGTTAAACCTTTTGATATTGCCTTGAAAATCAAACATGTTTTTATCGATAGAAAACAATAGATTAAGAAAAAAATCTGATAAGGGTTCTTATCAGATTTTTTTCTTAATCTATTTACAGCGAATTCAGCCGGTTTATATTACTATCACCACTTCACCATACCACTTAGGCTAAGTAATAGAACTAATAATTAGCGTAATAAGTATAAGTAATAGAACTAATAATTATGGAACTAGGTAATCAGTAGAACTGTAGTACTGTCTGTCTAATAGACAGAGTCTATAGACACTAAGGGTGAGATCTATAGAGAGTACTCTGACTATGTGGACTATACTCAGACTCAAGACAGAGATAAAATGAGACAAATTGATGTCAGGAACATAATATAATTATGTCCCGTTATAATTTTGTCTTGAGTTACACAGTTAAAGTATGCTCTATAGATTTCACCCTTAGTATCTATAGACAGGCAGTACTACAGTTCTACTGATAATGATGCTAATTATTAGTTCTATTACTTAGCCTAAGTGACATGGTGAGGTGGTGATTGGAAATAACCCGGCAGAATTGGCTGTGGATTCTTGTCAGATTTTTTCTTCTATTTATTGCCTAAGACTATGTCCGTTATACTAAAATACACTCTGACTGTACTTCTACTTTAGTCGGTCTGCAGTTGCGACACAGTTAAGTCAGATATTAGAACTGCCAATGTGTAATCGGCGTGAAATTCAAAAGCAGCCGTTCATCTGTCTAGGCACTAAATAACCCATCTGCAACTTAACCTTTCTCCTTTGACGCCGTTTTACACGAAGTTAAATTTTTAAATTGCTTGAAGATTCAAAATGTCTGTCGAGTTGAGTTGAGACTGCGTTGGACGATGAATAAAAATTATTGTCGGGAGCAGGGCTGCTAGCCTTCTCTAGCCAGAGACCCGTTCACACCCGAGCGCAGGGCTGTGCCAAACTTTATAATAATTTTATTTTTCTTAAATCTGTCTTTCTATCTTTAGTTAAGTGTCTACGGACGAGTTAGGATTTAAGCCTTACGTCACGTCAGTTTGTACGATTATCTGTTACCTCGTAGTTTCCTACCTGACTATTACATTTTGATGAATGCGGCATCGTCTTATTGACAGGATAAAAAGAGACTTTCAGTCAGTTACTTTCTTAAAATATTGTTAAAGCGAAATTGGTACGTGTACGTAGGTTGAGGCGAAAGAAACAAGTTGCTTTAAATTATAATTTTGAAGTTATAACAACTTGTAGATATAATATAAAAAAGATCTTTGCATTCGTTCAGAGCATAATCTCAAAGCTACCTCGCTCGGGAAAAAATTCAATACGAATAAAACTACAACATTAAGATAACAGCTAAGTGGGAAAGTCGTTAGCGGCAGCCCTAAAACAAACTGAGGCGCTTTCCTCGAACTTAAGGCAAACTTGCCAAGTATAGTTTTGTTCTTTTTGCATTTTTCTCTACAAAACGGTTATTTTTTTCTGTTATTTTTGTTCGCTCCCGCCCGGTTGAATCTTTTTACTTCTCGAAACGTGTACCCTTTTCAGAGCTAGCTATCTTTCTTGAGTTGACTGTTTGAAACATAGATGGAATGGAGTAGAATATTCTTTTATAATTTCGTGATGAAATTTGTCCAGCGTGTGTTGTGTAAAATAATATTATGAAATTAGTGGAACTTAGCGATAAATATTCTTTAAGGAAGATTTTGATGAATAAAACCTAGGTACTTACTAACATTTTATTTTTTCGTTTTGTTACCTCATCTCGTTTGTTATTTTATTTGAACCGGTAACTAACCGGTAGGTAGTTAATTAGGTACTCGTTAAAGAAAACTTTAACGTGGAAATGTTTAACTACCTAAGTGTGTTGTGTTTTATGTAAGTACATTTAAAAAAAAAAATAGTTATTTGATTTGTTTGGTCGTGGCTTGTATTTAAAATATTTGGACTTTAGACTTACAAGACAAATACAAAAAAAAACTATTATTTAAACCTATTTTCCTACTAGCTATTACTACTAATAGTTATTACCCACTTTAAGGACAAATTTTCTTGCAATATTAAAAAGGTTTTTATAAATATTATTTTTCAAGCGTCTCCACAGATGCCGTTGTTCCTTGAAAACTCCTTAAGTTTTTATTTGACCACTGAAGCATTCGCAAGATAGCGCCGCGGTGAAAATTAAAAAAAAGCACCGGGAAAAAGTAAGGAATCCAGCCGGGATAGAAGTTCGCGTGGGAAGGGGGCAAAGTTTTATTGCGTTTGCCAACTTCGCAATTCTTTCAACAGTTCTGCGGGATTTACCATCGTACTCGTATTATCTATTTTATTTTCAATATCTTTGAGACTTAGAAAGAGTTATGTTCACCATAGTATTACAGGTTTATGTAAATTAAAGAACCTTCGTAACTTTAAATTATTGACTGAATCTTTATTTAATTATCACTTTACTGAATCACTAATATTTTTTCAGAGAATCGGCCTATCCAAACACATTGTTGCAATTTATTTGTTTTATCTATATTTTTTACCTGAGACGTTTTATTGATCCATACAGCCAAAAGCCAACACTCTGGAATTTTAGAGTTATGAGTTCTTCAGCGTTGTATAATCTACGCCCACAAAAATAGATCGCAACGGCAATTATCAAAAATGATAGGAATACTTTCTATATTTTGACTCTATTTTGACTCTGAGCTTAGAACTCTACCGCTGGCAAAATAGGATTTAAGCGGACGACAGGCCTGCTTACTGTCCGACAAAATGGCGATTAAATAATGTTGTATTAAAACAAAATGGCGTCGTGATATGCATATCGACGAAAACGCCAATACGGGCCACATTTCGCCGACGCGGCCGGTGTAATACTATTATATTTTTTTCATGCCCGCTGCCCACCCCAAATAGTTGAGGGTGTGGGGTAAAATGGGGCAAACGGGGATAGTTGGGGTTAGTGCGTGACCCCACCCCCGTCGCCCCCACCCCCATACTCGGCAGGGGTGAACGCGGGAAATGCACTTACCGTGTGTGCACGCAAATTCATGCCCAATAATTTAAATTTCCGATAGGTATACCTACCTACCAATGATTAATACAAAATTAATGTTATGTAGTTTCGCACACGCTTGATGTATTATGTAAGTTCGGGAATATATTATTACAGAGTGTATTATTTATCATTTCGGTCGGTTTTCCAGGATTAATTTATGGAATATTTTATTATTGTTATAATATTAATGAGGGTCTTTATACGTGCATAGTGTTTATGCGGTTAATAGAGATGTGATTTTGGTTTTCATGTGATAGCTTACGGCCTTTGGTATGTATTACACTAAATATATAGTTACCGACAGACATACATGTGACAAAAGAGCTCCTGAAAGTCTTATTGAGTAAAGTACCGCAGTGTGAATGCGACTTTACAGCCCTTTAACGTCCCACTGCTGGGCTGGGCTAGCCTAGGGAGACATTATCTTGTAATTCTACATGTGGCCTTAGATATTCCGTAGGTGCTGTTAGTTAATTGTTTGTACACTAAGGGCCTGTTTCACCACTTTTTGATAAGTATCGGATAGCTATCTACAACTTTTGTCTTTGTCACTCGACATAAAGTACGAAAGTGACAAAACTTACGTTTAGGCTTATCAAAAGGTGGTGAAACAGGCCGTAAACAAATTAAACTAAATGGATAAAACATTATGAAAATTATGGCAATGCCTTCAGTCTAATAAAAGTTTAATTTAGTCATAGTTTTGTGTACACAGCTTGTTTTGTATTAAAGCTACGTAGGTACGTAGGACCGTCTTTCATTACGGACGGGCTGGACGGAAAAAGGACGTCCTTCACGAATGACGGTCATATTGGCATTATCAGGTCGTATTGGAACCTTGGCAAGTCAGGCTATTGCGGTGTACTATAATGTCCTGCCACCGACTTCCATCCATAGCCACATCACGTCCATAGCCACATCGCGTCCATAGCCATAGCCGTCCATAGCTATCGCAGAGGAGCTAAGGCGCAATTTCCTCTTCGCTCCTATGTCGATCGCGCGTAGGTACTATTTGTACTGCCAGCGTAAGAGGCAATCAGACCTAAGCGCCCCTGTAGATGTTACCTATGTTGTCCCACCACGGCAGCAAACAATTATGATAAAAATCATAATATTAAGTATAATAAGAACGATGACAGACAAAAAAATATTTAGAATCAATCTTTATTCTTTAGTAATGAATCATCTTTAAATGAATACACGCAAGAATCACTCGTATACAACACAAAATGGCGCAGAAGATTGCGTTCCAAATTCAAAAATAAATTCGCCACACATCCGCGCCGTCGGCTGCGGTGGGTTTTAAAATTGAAGCGGAGTTTATAGTGCGTTCAGAAGTTGAAATTTTAACGATTTTTTAATTTTTTATCTATCTAAATATTATTATAAAATACTTACGGCCTGTTTCACCACCTTCTGATAAGTGTCTGATAGCCTAAACGTATGTTTTGTCACTTTCTTACTTTATGTCGAGTGACAAAGACAAAAGTTGTAGATAGCTATCTAATACATATCAGAAGGTGGTGAAACAGGCACTTAGTCGGTTAAATGCGTATCTGATTTCGTACCTTCCAAGGGTTCCGTATCTTAGAAGTAAACTTATAAATATTAAACACTAGCTTCTGCCCGCGGCTTCACCCGCGGGAAAAATAATGTGCTATGTGAGCGTGATTTACCTCATTTAACTAAGAACAGTCAGCGCCATCTATCGCGTTTTTGGAAGTCTATAATTATTATCTAAGAATAAGTAGTAGGTATTTTAGTTTTTATTTTACTACATTTTGTTTGCGAAATTCGGCAGATAAATAAATAATGTATTTTTGTAGTCACAGACTATGATGCAGTTAAAGAGATTCTCGTTTTAGAATGCAATACCTACGCAGTCAAAAGGCGAGCCTTGTATCGCAGAGCGTTTGTATGTAAATCGAGTGCGTAGGCTCACCTAGGTCTGGGAGAGTCTAGATTGCAATATCTAGACACTGTTCCTTGAAAGTAATTACCATTTTGTTTTGTTTATTTGCACGGACATTTCGTTTAGATTTAGACGTATTTCTTTTCTATATCTATTATACTTTTCGCAGCCACAGACATAGTACAATAGTATCTCTTGAAAAAAATACATATTTATGGGGTTTTTTTTTTAATGTAAAGTTTCACATTATATTTTTAGCCGTTGTAACTACTTTTTGAAACATTTAAAAATTAAATAGTCAATTGTGGCCAATTCTGTTGTACACAATTTCTAAATCTAAACTAAATTGACGAGTTTAAAAATAATGCTATCTTTTTCCGCAGAGAACATTATGAAAGAGATAGAAATAGATTTAGCCATGTCATTTTAGTTTAGGTTTAGAGTTTGTGTACAACAGAATTAGCCACAATCTATTCTTATAATTTTTTTTTAAATATTAGATTTAAAAGCTTTTCGTTATTAAATCAATTTTCACCATTAACTCGAAGATATAATTCATTTTACTGACGCTAAGGTAGGTATTCCTAAACCTACTAAACCTATTAAACTTTAACATTAGTAATTATAGATAAGTACTTATTACATTACTTAATTTTATTAATTTTTTGAGTAGGTATGTCAATTATTTAAAGTTTTTTTTCACCAAAGATAAATGGAAGTTTCATCATTTATTAATTAAAAATAAAAACTAATTAAATAAATAGCAAAACAATTCAAAAGAATTAACAGAATATATTTTGCAAATTATAACCAATAAATATTATTACAATCTAAACAGAGATACCATCCTTTACGAGCATCGTTCAAACTGTGCTAAGGCGAACGCCTTTCCCTTTGCATTTATTCATAGTGAAATAACAAAAATATCCATAGACAACCAGCGCCAGCCACACTTGACCTTCCCCGCTCCCCTCTACTCTCTATGACAAGGGTTCTCGTACTTTAGCAGTATTTGTATACCGTTATTCACAAAAACTTTACTTCGATACACATGAAATACAAGTGTAAATTGAAAATTTAAAAAAACCCCGACATTCGCCATTTTGTGGCGGCGGCCATCTTGGATTTGCAATAGTGCTATTCTACTAGTCAAGCCCTTTCATTTGATACCCATATTAAGGGAGTTGTGAAAAAATATGTAATCCGCCATTTTGTAGCGGCGGCCATCTTGGACCGATTTTCATCAAACATAGCTAACAACACTCTCGACTAAATCACCTTTCAAACAAAAAAAACCGCATTCAAATCGGTCCACCCGTTTGAGCGCCACAGGGGAACAGACAGACACACACACACACACACACACACACACACACACACACACACACAGACACGTCAAACTTATAACACCCCGTCGTTTTTGCGTCGGGGGTTAATAAAAATTATAGTGTTTGAGCACTTGTAATTATTTTTTTATATTTTTGTAACCATTGCTAAATATTGCAATGCTGAACATTTCATTTTAATAGGACTTTGATACCTATCTGACCTTACTTGAAAACTTTTAAGTAGATACCTACTTACATTATACTATATATAGCTCGATTACCACTCACTCACTCACTCACTCATTGACATAATTGTTCTCCTAGAAAGAGACAGAAAACGATACAATAATGTATGGGAGATATGTTCAGGTGCGGGAGTCGAGTAGGGAAAAATTATGACATTTCAGAAAAACAAGATGGCGGCCGACGTAATTTTTGTAACTTTTTTGTTTTTCAACCGATTTCGTTAAAACTCACAGGTTTTTAAGAAATTAGTAAATGAATATTAGAAAAAGTGGAAAAAATTGGAAAAACAAGATGGCGGCCGAGATTTAGATTTTTAAAATTTTTGATTTTTCGACCCCAAATCGCGGCACCACAGCTCCGAAACGGGGTAATTGACGATAATATTTTTTTCCTGTTTCCGCCCACAATTACCCTTAATTTTGACAAAACGGGTGTGGTTTTCAAAAATTCAAGATGGCGGCTGTCGTGGCGGCCATTCTGTTTGAGGTACGAAAAAACGCAATTTTAAAATTCAGATTTCTCACAGTTGGCAACATCGGAACGTTTCGACTTCTATGAAGCGATTGTTTGCATAGACTAGAGGTATAAATTGGTGATAAAGAAATACCCCACTTTTGGGGAAATTTCAAGATTTACCCCAAAAATTAAAAAATCGAAATATGGACTTTTTGCAAAATCCGAGTATGAGCGACCACGTATTTTACTTATACAAATGACATTTGGGTATTTTTGTCACCAAAGACTGGCAACACTGGAATTTATCAAAGAAAAAGTGATTTTCGCCACATGGTCCTTTTTCAGGGGCAATTATTTCGCCTGGGTGCGAGCGAGATGGAACAGTTAAACGTCATCAGAAGCGGTATATCCTGTAGTTAATGGTAAAATTATAAAACTATGTGAATTGTTTCTATAAAACGAGTTGGCGGCCATTTTGTATTGTTGTTGAGTGTTTCTGAAAATTTTGATCATGTTTTTGAGGCAGTTGGCAACATTTTAGAAAGTTGACATGTATGAATCGATTGTGCAACTCGACCGGCAGTATCGAGGTATATACACAGTGTTGCCACATTTAGGGTAGTTTTTGAGATTTCCCCAAAAATTTCCTCCTGTAAAATTTTGTATGAAAAATTTTTTTTTCACTAATGGTTTCACAAAGAAGACAAAAATTTATTCCGAAAAAAATATGGAGAGAGCTGATGATTGAGGGTTTCGGAGACGGGTGAAGGGCACGCTGAAAGTATTGAAGATAGGTGGGGGGTGCTCGAGCAAATGTCATTCGAAACGTCGTCCAATTGGGAGTGAACTGAAAAAAAATTCAAAATGGCGGAAAAAAGATGGCCGCCATACAAATTTCATCAGTATCCATCTCGGAGGGTATAAGAGATGGAAGAGTGGTTTCTTAGCAAAAGATGATTAAAATCCGAAGGTCTACTTGATAAATGGAAAAAAAAATTCAAAATGGCGGAATTCATTTTTTCATAGAAAATGTATGGTGAATATTGAATTGCCTTTGATGCGGTTCTTCAGAGAATTCTCACAGAAAAATATGGGAAGACATGATGATTGAGGGTTAGTAAGATGGTTGGGGAGCCCGGGAAGGTTATTATAGATAGAAAAGTGCTGCTCAAACAAAAACAAGATGGCGGCCGACGTGATTTTTGTAACATTTTTGTTTTCCTACCGATTTCGTTACAACTCGCAATTCTAGAAGAAATTAGGAAACGATTAATAGAAAATGTAGAAAAAATTTAAAAAACAAGATGGCGGCTTAGCTGTAGTCTTTCAAATTTTCGATTTTTCGACCCCAAACCGCGGCGCCACAGCACCGAAACGGGTTAGTTGAAGATAATATTTTTTTCCTGTTGCCGTCTACAATTATCCTGTATTTTGACAGATCGGGAGTGGTTTTTAAATATTCAAAATGGCGGCTGTCGTGGCGGCCATTCAGTTTGAGGTACGAAAAAATGCAATTTTAAAATTCAAATTACTCACAGTTGACAACATCGGAGCGTTTCTACTTCTATGAAGCTATTGTATGTACAGACTTGAAGTATAGATTGGTGAAAAAAATACCCCATTTTTGGGGAAATTTCAAGATCTACCCCAAAAATAAAAAAATTGAAATACGAACTTTTTGCAAAATCCGAGTATGAGCAACTACATTTTTTACCTGTACAAACGAAATTTGGATATTTTTATCGCCAGGGACAGGCAACACTGAAATTTATCAAAGAAAAGTTGTTATCGCGATACGGTCTTTTTTCAGGGGTGATCATTTCGCCTGTGTGCGAGCGAGATGAAAACTTGAAACGTCATCAGGAGCGGTATCTCCTGTACTTAATGGAAAAATTATTCAACTTTCTAAAATAAATCTGTAAAATGAATTGACGGCCATTTTGTATTTTATTTGTTTTGGAATTGATTTTGAACATGTTTTTGAGGCAGCTAGCCACATTTTGGAAAGTTGAAATGTATGAATCGACTGTGTAACTTAACCGGCAGTATCGATAAATGTAAACAGTGTTGCCACCTTCGGGGTAGTTTACGAGATTTTCCCCAAAAATTTTCTCCTGTAAAATTTTGTATGATTTTTTTTTTCACAAATGGTTTCACAAAACAGACAAAAATTTATTCAGAAAAAAAATATGGATAGAGCTGATGATTGAGGAACTCGGAGACGGGTGATGGGCACGCTTAAGGTATTGAAGATAGGTGGGAGGTTCTCGAGCAAATGTCACTCGAAACGGCTTCCAATTGGCAGTGAGCTGGAAAAATATTCAAAATGGCGGAAAAAAGATGGCCGCCATATAAATTTCATCAGTGTCCATCTCAAAGGGTATAAAAGATGGAAGAGTGGTTTCTTATCAAAAGATGATCAGGACCTTCGGATCCTGATCACTAGAAAAAAAATTCAAAATGGAGGAATTTATTTCGGATCGACTAGGGACCGACTAGGGACCGACTACGGACCAACTAGAGACCGACTAGGGACCGACTACGGACCAACAACGGACCGACTACGGACCGACTAGGGACAGACTACGGACCGACTACGGACCGACTAGAGATCGACTACGGACCAACTAGAGACCGACTAGGGACCGACTAGAGACCGACTAGGGACCGACTACGGACCGACTACGGACCGACTAGAGACCGACTAGGGACCGACTACGGACCGACTAGGGACCGACTAGAGACCGACTAGGGACCGACTACGGATCGACTAGGGACCGACTAGAGACCGACTATGGACCAACTAGAGACCGACTACGGACCGACTTAGGTAGACCGACTAGGGACCGACTACGGACCGACTAGGGACCGACTACGGACTGACTACGGACCGACTAGAGACCGACTAGGGACTGACAATGGACCTACTAGGGACCGACTAAGGACTGACTAGGGACCGACTAGGGACTGACTAGGGACCGACTACGGACCGACTAGGGACCGACTAAGGACCGACTACGGACCGACTATGGACCGACTACGGACCGACTAGGGACCGACTAGCGACCGACTAGCGACCGACTAGGGACCGACTAGGGACCGACTACGGACCGACTACGGACCGACTAGGGACCGACTACGGACCGACTATGGACCGACTAGGGACCGACTAGGGACCGACTAGGGACAGACTAGGGACCGACTACGGACCGACTAGAGACCGACTAGGGACCGACTACGGACCAACTACGGACCGACTAGAGACCGACTAGGGACCGACTACGGATCAACTAGGGACCGACTAGGGACCAACTACGGACCGACTAGGGACCGGCTAGGGACCGACTACGGACCGACTAGAGACCGGCTACGGACCAACTTAGGTAGACCGACTAGGGACCGACTACGGACCGACTAGGGACCGACTACGGTCCGACTAGGGACCAATTACAGACTGACTACGGACCGACTAGGGACCGACTACGGACCCACTAGAGACCGACTAGGGACTGACAATGGACAAACTAGGGACCGACTAAGGACCGACTAGGGACCGACTAGGGACCGACTAGGGACCGACTAGGGACCGACTACGGACCGACTACGGACCGACTAGGGACCGACTAGCGACCGACTAGCGACCGACTAGGGACCGACTACGGACCGACTACGGACCGACTAGGGACCGACTACGGACCGACTATTTACCGACTATGGACCGACTAGGGACCAACTAGGGACCGACTACGGACCAACTTAGGTAGACCGACTAGGGACCGACTACGGTCCGACTAGGGACCGATTACAGACTGACTACGGACCGACTAGGGACCGACTACGGACCCACTAGAGACCGACTAGGGACTGACAATGGACAAACTAGGGACCGACTAAGGACCGACTAGGGACCGACTACGGACCGACTAGGGACCGACTAGGGACCGACTACGGGCCGACTATGGACCGACTACGGACCGACTAGCGACCGACTACGGACCGACTACGGACCGACTACGGACCGACTAGGGACCGACTACGGACTGACTATGGACCGACTACGGACCGACTAGGGACCGACTAGCGACCGACTAGGAACCGACTAAGGACCGACCGGGGACTTTTCGAGATTTCCCAAAAAATTTCCTCCTGTAAAATTTTATATGAATTTTTTTTTTTCACAAATGGTTTCACAGAGAAGACAAAAATTCATTCGGAAAAAAATATGGCGAGAGCTGATGATTGAGGATTTTGGAGACAAGTGAAGGATACAGAAGGGTAGAGTGCAGCCCCATGTTGTTGGTACTCAAACTTCTTATCTTCGTCTTTATGCTCACGTGGTCAGATTTCTAAAAGCTTATATCCGAAACTATATGGTGAAGTCCCATGTTGTTGGTACTCAAACTTCTTATTTTTGCGATGTCTGTGTGCCTAAATGGTCAGATTTTTAAAAGCTTATATCTATGGAACTATAGGGTGGAGCCCCATGTTGTTGGTACTTAAATTTCTTATTTTCGCGATGTCTGTGTGCTTACTAGGTCAGACTTTTAAAAGCTTATATCTCCGAAACTATAGGGTGCAGGCCCATGTTGTTGGTACTCAAATTTTCGCGATGTCTATAATATGCTCACATGGTCAGATTTTTAAAAGCTTATATCTCCAAAACTATAGGGTGCAACCCCATGTTATTATTACTCAAACTTATTATTTTTGCGATGTCTATGTGCTTACGTGATCAAATTTTTAAATGCTTATATTATCTTCGAAATTATAGGGTGCAGCCCCATGTTATATAATGTCGAAAGCCCCCCGCGAGCTGCTTTAGCAGCTCGCGCACCGAGCAACTAGTTAATATATATATAGCTGTTCGTTCTGATTCACTGACTCATTCATCGCCTCTCCTGAACAATTTTGTATGAAATTTTTTTTTTTCAATAATGGTGTCGTATAGAGGATAAAAATTCATTAAGAGGAAAAATATGGAGAGAGCTGATGATTGAAGATTTCAGAGACGAGGGAATGGCATGCTTAAGCTATTGAAGATAGGTGGGGGGTGCTCGACCAAATGTCACTTGAAACGTCATCCAATTGGCAATGAGTTGAAAAAAAATTCAAAATGGCGAAAAAAAGATGGCCGCTATACAAATTTCGTCGGCGTCCAACTCGGAGGGTATAAAAGATGGAAAAGTGGTTTCTTCGCAAAAGATGATCAGGATCAGAAGATCTACTCGATGCATAGAAAAAAAAATTCAAAATGGCGGAATTTATTTTTCCATAGAAAATGTATGGCGAATATTGAAGAGACTACAAGTTGTGAACTATCCAAGGCTTTGATGAGGTTCTTTGGAGAACTCTCAAAGAAATATATATATAGCTGTTCGTTCTGATTCACTGACTCATTCATCGCCTCTCCTGAACAATTTTGTATGAAATTTTTTTTTTTCAATAATGGTGTCGTATAGAGGATAAAAATTCATTAAGAGGAAAAATATGGAGAGAGCTGATGATTGAAGATTTCAGAGACGAGGGAATGGCATGCTTAAGCTATTGAAGATAGGTGGGGGGTGCTCGACCAAATGTCACTTGAAACGTCATCCAATTGGCAATGAGTTGAAAAAAAATTCAAAATGGCGAAAAAAAGATGGCCGCTATACAAATTTCGTCGGCGTCCAACTCGGAGGGTATAAAAGATGGAAAAGTGGTTTCTTCGCAAAAGATGATCAGGATCAGAAGATCTACTCGATGCATAGAAAAAAAAATTCAAAATGGCGGAATTTATTTTTCCATAGAAAATGTATGGCGAATATTGAAGAGACTACAAGTTGTGAACTATCCAAGGCTTTGATGAGGTTCTTTGGAGAACTCTCAAAGAAAAATATGGGAAGACATGATGATTGAGGGTTTGGAAGATGGTTGAGGAGCCCGGGCAGGGTATTGTAGATAGGTGGGAGGTGCTCAAACAAAAATTACTCAAAACCTCATCCAGTTGGCACGGCGAAAAAAAAATACCAAAATGGCGGATTCAAGATGGTGGCTATACAAATTTCGTCGGTGTTTATCTCACCAAGTATACAAGATGGAAGAGTGGTTTCTTGGAAAAAGATGATCAATACCTAAAGATCTATTTGATGAGCAGAATGATTCGAAGAAAAAATATGGAGAGTGATAATGATCGAGGATTAGGAATTTGGGAAAGATAAGTGGAGGCTCCTCAAACCAAAATACCCGAAAGCAAAACCTCGCGGTCCGCTTGCGGGCCGCGCACCCACGCGCCCTACTAGTAATAATATATAGCTAACTAGACTTAATTGATATTTTGTGAATCGAGTAAAAATAATAATTTTATTTTATAAAAAACGCATACGTAACTAAAAAAACACCTACTTATTTCGATTTTAATGGAACATAGTCCTGAGTTACCTGGAAAAGTTAACTTTACAGTAAGTTCATGTTAACAGTGTGTAAATCTCTCAACATTATAATAATATCTACATAATATATTGTGTATAATATTTCGATACTCTTTACTTAGTATGGAAATTAGTTTTTCGAAAAAACGTTAGGATTTCACACTGTCATATTAAATGATAGATTAACGAAAAGTTAACGTTAATTTGAAAAGTTACTCTAAAACCTCTGATAAAACCGATTTGCAATTGACCACTTGGGAACCCTCGATCCAAAGTATGAACTATTAGGCACTTTACTAAGTAAAATGAGAGTTCTTCTTAAACTGGTCGCATTTACACGTAGGTTGTATAGGTTGAAAAATGGCGCGCCAGGCCACAATAGTATGGGGAACGGTGAACCCGGAAGATATATGCGCTTTGGATTTAATCTGTAAGACTAGTTTTTAGATAATCTGTACTTACCTCCGCCTAGGTAACTACGCATGTTAGAAAATTGTTAGCTTTTTTTTTATTTATTTTTGATACTTGTTGATGTCTGTGACTACATTTTTTAAATTCCAGCATAGGAAGAGCCTAGATTACTCCTTATATATACTCCTCTAACTGTATGAGAAGTGCCATCATAATCGGTTCAACCTTTCAAAAGCTTAGTTCGGACAAACTGACGGATCGACAATATTTTTTTAGCTACTTACCTGAAACAAGTAGGTACCTATAAATTAAAAATTTGAAAAACCTCGACATTCGCCATTTTGTGGCGGCGGCCATCTTGGATTCGCATGGAGCTGTTCTAGGTACTTGTCAAGCCCTTTCATTTGATTATACCCATATTAAAGGAGTCGTGAAAAAATATTTAATCTGCCGTTTTGTAGCGGCGGCCATCTTGGATCGATATTCATCAAACATAGCTAACAACACTCTCGAATAATTCACCTTTCAAACAAAATAAACCGCATTCAAATCGGTCCACCCGTTTGAGCGCTACAGGGGAACAGACAGACAGACACACACACACACACAGACACGTCAAACTTATAACACCCCGTCGTTTTTGCGTCGGGGGTTTAAAAGAGAGGTAGATTCCTGCACGTTATCACTTAGAGCACTTTTTTCTTCTTCATTCACAGATTTCGATAAAATGCAGAAGAGAAATGAATCTGCAACACTTACAATCTTATTGGTATTAATTGAAACCATTTCTTATAAGGATCAATAGACTCTATGGGACCAACACCAACTTACTTTAGAATCCCTATATTGTAGGTATATATATACGGTTAGGTATATACCTACCTACATAATATGTCCCTAAGTATACACATATTGTGCCTCAGTGAGCACGTTGGTCCTGCGCCTTATCTCTCTCCGGTGCTATCGGATCGCCGTCCCATTAGACAATGAGAGTGAGGGAATAGAAAGTGCATAAATGCAAGTGTTTTTTATATTCGCATAGAAATCCATCAGGGGTATGCCATAGCCATTCTAGATTAAAGCTTCCATTTTAGACTGCATCATCACTTACCATAAGGTTAGATAGATCGCAGCCAAGGGCTAACTTGTAGATAATTATGTATTAAAAAAAAGAAGAAAAAATCTTGTCGTAACAATATGTTACTAAACATAACATGCTATTTTATGTGACTAAAAGTTATCTTGCCTTCACCTTTATTTTAAACCCAGCTAACTGTCCTAGGTACAGTATATACTATATAGGCAAGTAAGTACTTTTATTGATAGTAAATTTTACAAGGCGACTTTATTAGTTCAATAGATAAAACTGATATAATGTATTGGGTAATTGTAGACATACTTAAAAGGTAGGCTAATAACCAGTTGACATTGTATAAGTAAATGAATTCTAAGTAGGTAGTTCGAAAAATGTTAGATAAATATTCTGAGCTCTTTTGAATCGTTGAAAGGTCCGTATAATTATACTACGACCATGCATAAAGACCTCATTGGTTCCATTAGTCGCCTCGCAAAAAGAGATGTCGGGTTCTATCAATACTCAATCGATTGAATAATTATTTTTTTAATTTTCAAAAGTTTATCTTCACTGTGTCCAGGATCGAACTAGCGATAATTTAGGGGCGTCTTCTGGAACTCATTACCACTCTAAAACTACTCCCTAAAAGGGCGCACCCTTCTCCCCTCCCAAGAACAGCCATTTTAATTTTTTGGGGTTTTTTTAGGGAGTTTTTACTCCCTAAAAAAACCCCTTTTAGGGAGTAGTTTTAGCACAGTACAGTTAAGTACTTACAGTGGTAATAAGTTGTAGAAGATGTCCCTAAATTATCGCTAGTTCGATCCCGGAAACACTGTATAATTTATACGTGTATATACGTCTAATCATCATCTCAACTGATACACGTCCACTGCTGGACATAGGTCCTTGCAAGTATCGCCATAGAACACGATCTCGCATTGCTTTGACCTTTCAAACCGTGAGACATTTACAACTTAGTCAAACCCATAATAAAAACCTAAAGTATCCCATTATTCTATTAAGTACATGATATCAGGACAATATTCAATACACTATGAACGTCCAATAGAGTATGAACTGTAGGAATCGGCCCGTTACTCTTGCTACATGATTTATACTTACATCTATGTCATATTCATATATCGTGGCGTGGCATCTAGGAAATAATTCTACAATATCTTTCTTAAATGTATGTGTGTACGCATTCTTCGCAAACATGCAAAAACCACGCACACCCACGAACGCCGATGCAGAAAAGATCCTGTACGTATTCAGTATATCTAAGTGATGTAGGGTTGCCAACTTTAAAATTATCCTCCTAAAAGGGCTCTATCAATAAGAACTGACTAACAAGACATAAACTTTCTAATAAGAACATAATCATTCTGTTAAACGATGAATAAATAATTAACATTTTTATTAGACTTATAGACATTTCTAGGAGTAAATTGTGGTCCATTTAATTTACAATTTAAAATACCTATTATTTACAAAATGAAACGAAATTACAGTCAAAAATAATACTAGTAAAAAAATCGTTATATTACTGCATAGGTGTCATAGTAAATAGCAGGAACTGCCGAAATTTGTTCACAGGTAAAGATTTTTTTGTAAACTCATGCATCTTTTAGAAAAAATGATAGACCGTTTTCTCTCCCCAAAAATGGAGGTGGCAACCCTGACGCGTCGTGTCTGTGTGCGTGCGTGCGTTGACCCCCGCATTTGCTTGCAGTACAGGCTAAAAGTATGCGTCGGTTTTATTATGTACTTATTTTAAAAATGAACGCGGTCAGCTTGGGTTAGGTCGCGGTTGAACTCCGGTTTCGGGTTATTCGGTGAGCGACCGGGTCCCGGGGGCGTTGGCCGACGCGCCGACGGTCAATGGGATCGGTTGCGTAATATTGGCCATCGGGATTTGGCAATACTTTTGGCCGACTGCGCTTGACCCCATCTTGAGCGTGATCTTGGTCCCATTGTTTGACGACCGCTGCTGCGAAATGGTGTACGCTGTGGCTGTTATTGGTAAGTGGAATTACCTCGATTCGGTTCTCAGTTGCGTCAGTTTGTGAATTAATGGGATTCAAACTAGATAAATTACACATTTTTTTAGTAGGTATAATCTATATAAAAAACTTAGTATAGCTTTAATTTTATTAGTGTTGTGTTAAGTTCTTCCTTGTCTTACAAAACAAATTGTATGGACCTCCCTCTAAAATCTAAATAATCTGCTAAGCCAGTTGCATTAAGAGAGTCGTCTGGACACAAGCGGCGCAACACCGTGGAAAGTGGAAATCTCTACAAAAAGAGAGAGCTTCGTTCATCTGATAACACTTTGGAGTACTGAGCTTGACCTGTAATCTTGGGTCCATAGTAAGTGATGATGCAATTTAAGATGGAGCGCGCTGACCTGGTTATTGGTACAGTGATATTGGCTAATTGCCTTCTACACGCTGAACTGACCTCAGCACGTGTCCTTTGAATATCTAGAGGTACTGAGTATTATCTATTGCATAAAAACACAACACTCACTCCTGACAAAAGTAGTACTTTGTATAACGCTGTCTCTGTCTTGCTCGATTTACGTATAGTGATGTCTTTGTCAGTCGTAGGTTCGCTTGTATGAAGTGTTGGGATTGTTGAGGTTCACGCGATCTCATCTTCAGAAAGGCCAAGTACATATTTTTTGACAAAAAAAAACTAATTACTCATATTTAAAGTAAACTAAAATTCGACTCATCCTCTCAATACAAAAAAAACTTAGGTCAAAAACATTTTGTATCAGACAAAAAAGTTTCTCTTTCCAGGAAAATTATAAAAGTTATAAATTCACGTAGCATCCGCAACTTAGATACCAGATACCCATACTAAAAACCGCTCTAGGAAATGGCCTATTTAAAAACCTAGGTTAACTAGATGTCTCGAATAGCATTAAGGCAAGCGCACATTACCGTGGATGTAATAAAATAATGAAAATAAAAATTTTATTCAATAAAATAGGTCTTAAAATAGGTAATATAACAAAGCAACGGAAATGCATCCAAACTGCAATAATTATGCAGTGCAAATAATGTACGCCTGTTGAATACAAAGATCTATGAAAGAACAAGAAAAAAATAATGCTTTCTACATAGTTACAAAAGTTAAAATATGGAGTAGGTACTATAACAAAGTAAAACCCATTTTATTTTGCTTTTGTTGTCTCACCAAATGTGTGTCACGCTTTAAGTCTATTATTTGCCATAAAATTACCATTCAAATAAGTGCAAGGTACTTAAACTGGCGATTTTATGCGCTTTTTTATGTAATGGAAATCATTTTCACCGGCATCGACATAGGAAATGACCTACTTAAAGAGCTAACTAAAAGTTACATTAGATACATAATTATAACATTTCAACTAGGTACTACGAGCATAATAAGAACAGCTAATATTTATTAAGTCTCGCGCATATTTCGCCTGGGCACAATATTTTTTTATTATTTAACGCACGCTCAAAATTTCACTATGTCATCAAAGTTTGAGGTGTAATTTAATTGAATAGAATAATGTTTTAATTAACTAATTATATTTTTATAGAAAACTTAGAGGTGCCCGCCCGAGATTCGAATCCGCGACCTATCGGTAAGCATTCACGCGCAGAGGAGATACAAAAATTAAATTATAACAAAAGCATAATACATACAATGACATACATTCATACAGAACTTTTATAGGCTGGCACCTCTAATAATAGAAAAAATATTGTCATTACGATTAGCCCCGTTGCTTACTGAAATAAAATAAAGTGAAATAAAGTAAAATAAAATAAGTGAAGTAAAATATTTTTTTTAATTTAATAAATATTTTACAATCCAATTAACACCAAATATCGAGCTTACTATTGCATCGTCCGAATCTAATAGGTATAGTTAGATAAAATAATTATCACACTAATAGGTATTATAAAGGCGAAAGTTTGTGTGTGAGTGTGTGTGTGTATGTTTGTTACTCTTTTCCGCTGCAACTACTGAACCAATATGGCTGAAATTTTGAATGGAGATAGATTGTGCCCTGACTTAACACATTAGGCTATTTTTATCCCGGAAAAATCCACAGTTCCCACGGAATTTTGCTATAGGTAGATTATTATATAGCAAACTTCCTTGAAAGTAGGTAGGTATAAAGGTTGGAAAAAGGAGCGGGAACCGGAAATCCACGCTTCCCTCGGGTTTGTGAATAACCGCAATTCACGCGGGCGAAGCCGCGGGCAGATGCTAGCAAAAATTACAGTTGTCATCATCATCATCTTCTTCGGATCTATACAGATAATAACAATTTATAATATTACTAGAAAATGCCCGCGGCTTCGCCCGCGTGAATTTTGGTTTTGCACAAATCCCGAGGGAAGCGTGGATTTCCGGTTCCCGTTCCTGCTCCCTTTTGCAACCTTTTGCAACCTACTTTCAAGAAAGTTTGCTATAGTAATCTACCTATAGCTGTAGCTATAGATTTCGGTTTTTTCAAAATCCCGTGGGAACTCTTTGATTTTTCGGGATAAAAAGTAGCCTATGTTTTAAGTCAGGGCATAATCTTTCTCCATTCAAAATTTCAGCCAAATCGGTTAAGTAGTTGCAGCGTGATTGAGTAACAAACATCCATCCACACTTTCACATTTAAGTATAATATTAGATATAGTAGGATCATCATCAATAATTCCAGCTTCCTAAACACTTCTCGTGTTTACAGGTGAACGTCCGTACAAGTGCCACCTGCCGGAGTGCGGCAGAGCCTTCATCCAGCTGTCCAACCTGCAGCAGCACCTTCGCAACCACGACGCCCAGGTGGAGAGGGCCAAGAACAGGCCGTTCCACTGTAACATATGTGGCAAAGGATTCGCCACCGAGAGTAGCTTACGGACACACACTGCCAAGGTCAGTATTTGACTCTTCTTGGATACCAACTTTGACAAACCTAGGTGTTGCCGTATCAAATAATACTAATTGTTACTACGTAAAGAAGGGGCATTAACATCCCCAGAGCATTTTATCTTCGCTCATAATCTCCCGCAACGTAGAAGTATGCCGAGCAGTATAACGTATAGCGTTGTCATTTTCAGTTGTAGTTAAATCAGGTCACTTGTATGTAGTGTCGGGGGTGTGTCCGTGTATTTCATTCGTATAGAACTGAAATTTTCTATGGGACTAAAATATTGTCTCACATTCTTATCCAATGGTAAATTCACTTGACGATGCCAAAAGCTCTTGTAAAAGGTTTGTTTGAATAAAAAACTTTTCTATTCTTTTTTGTAAAAAGAGCCTATATAGTTACTTCTCCAAAATGCAGGCTATCTCTGTTGCCAAGTTTCATCAAGATCGCGTAGTGGTGATTCAGCCGTGTTAAATCGGAAATGTATTCACAATAAGAAAGAACACCTTTTAAACTGAAGATGAAATGTGTTCACCTAGATCTTATATTATATATACTAGTATTATATATATAGATAGAATTTTTATCTATACATAAAATGTTTATTGATACAGGTTTATACACGGAATTCAGGAAATATTTAGTTACTAAATTAAAATAGAGAATAGAGAAACTAAGGAAAGCACTTTATATAAGCGTTTAGGCAGGGTACTGATGATAATAATATAATTGCTAAATAGTCAAGATTGAATTTGTTAGGATTTTTAAATGACTCATCAACTGTTTTATATTGTGTGGAAAATTATTTATTACACTAAATTTAAAAAAACACTAGCAAAATTTATTAAAAAAGTATATAATTATATAAGTGAATGTTGATAAAAGGTTAAAAAATATTAGGAAAAAATCAATAATTATTAAATACTAGCTGACCCCCGCGACTTCGTTCGCGTGTTTATAGGTTTTATATACCTAGGATCGGAACGGATCCCATAATTCTTTTATGTACTTAAACTAAATGTAGCCTAAGTTACTCCTTATAACAACACCTATCTGCCATTGAAAGTTCCGTTAAAATCGATCCAGCCGTTTCTGAGATTAGTTGAAACAAATAGACAGACCGACAAACATAAATTTAAACGTACGCCAGTTTAAAATAAGCCGTACGTACAAAGATCCGGGTCCCATGTTATTTGAACCCAATAAATGTCTGTCATTTCTGAACTAACAAACCTATGACCTTGAAATATTTACGGGATAATATATAAAGTACTACCTTTCTAACAAAAAAAGAATGAGTGAAATCGAACAACGCGTTAATGAATTACAGCTAAATACACGTTTTAACTTTCTTCCCCTCTCCCTAGGGAACCCTGCTGAATTTCGGGATAAAAAGTATCCTATAACCTACCTCGGAGTATAAACTCAAATCGTACCAAGTTTCATTCGAATCCATTCAGTAGTTTCGGCGTGATGCGCGGCCAAGATACAGACAGACAGACAGACAGACAGACAGACAAAAATGAAAAAAATTACAGTTTTGGTTTCAGTATCGATTATAGAGTGCCCTCCAATAAAAATTTTCAAAATATCTTCAATGTACAGAATTGGATCTGTTACAGTTTTATTATATTATAGATTATACTGGAATAGAAACAAAATTTAAACAAAATCAATATTATTATAACATGAAATGTTACATATTAAGTTTCTGTACTTTACTTTATATTATTTTTATTTTCAGTATACCTAATTAATGTTATATTTAATACAACTTTAACTATTGTTATACTTATTACGCTCGATTTGATTTCCTTTTTTAATTTCAAATATTACTATTTGTTGATTTTTGTTATCCTACATTTTACACTATATGAATACTATAAGAAGAATAAGAATAAATTGACATTTTTATTTTTTAAACGGTATTATTAAAATTTCATTTATTTTATGTTGCTACTATTCGCAATTAGCAATAATTGAGTTATTTCTTTTAGTGAAATTGTTTATTAAAAAGTCGAAATTCCCTTTGGCCGTTATATATAATTTTGAAACTGTATTTTAATTTTCAAAATTCTCTTTGGATGTATTTGTGTGTGTTTGTTTTTATTCGATGACGCTAATGTTTGCACTATGCCCGCATCGCTCCGGTGGACAGGAGCTTCAGCTGCACCTTGGTGTTTTGCAGCAACACGCGGCCCTCATGATAGGGGGCGCCACCGCCACCCCTTGCCCCATATGCCACAAGGTCGTTTTCGGGGGCGAAGCCCTCGTTGAACACATGAAGAACACCCATAAGGACCCCAATGCGTCCGGCGTTGCGAGTAAGTGTTCCGACTTGTGGTTCATCGGTTTTCGCGTCGTCTACCAAAGTAATTTCATCTGTTTCATCTATTTGAATAGATGAGGTTTCTATACATTGTCGTTCTCGTGAAGGTTTATATTCGTAAGTTATTGTTAAGTTATCTCTTTTGTTGATTATTTATTATTCTCTTGTTACTGGTTAACTTCAATCGTTGAAAGAGAAATTTTAACAGAAGAGATGTATTAGTCTATAAGATTCGTCGCTGGAAGTTTATAGAATATTTTATTGATGTTACTGTAGCTTTAATGGATTGAGAACGAAAATATTTTGCCAGTTTATGGTTTGAAAATCTTCCAGCGGCTCAAAGCCTACAGGGGTGTTGGTTTTATATTGGTAAAACCAAAAACGTATCGTTTCCATAAGTTAAGCTGTAATTATAGTGAAAGGCACGCCATCTGTGGCATCGTCTGTTATTGTTTCTGCTTTATTGGAAGGGTAGACTGTTTTGCAAACATTTCTTGCTTCAAACGATTCTTCGGATGGTGTGCAAACTTTATTATCATAACATGTTTTGTTTATATATCTTATATAGCTTTGTTTTCGATGTTTTCAACAGTCGTCCTTTAAGAGCCATCAACTTAATTTGTTTTTGTTGTTTCTATCTTTCTATCACTTTCCTTTTCAATTATTTGAATGGTTGCATTATTTTAAGCTATTTTAATTTGAATAAGTTTTGTATGACTGACAGTAATTTGATTTATTAAAACATTATAGCGTTATACATTATTCTTAAGCTTTTATTTAGTTTTTAATATCAGAGTCAGTTATACTTTTTTACCATTTCTTATAGTTTCATTGAATTTATTATTATTTATTATTTTAATTTAATTTAAGTTAACTTTTATTATAAGAATTACGGTGATTTTTCCTAAAATAAAGTCCCTTATTTGCAAATTTTATTAATTGCATTTTTGATAAAACTTCCCGTGTTTTAGGGAGATTTCTAATCTTCCTACATATTACATCTGCATTTACAGTTTAGTAAAAGTCACCGTCTACAACACTACACTAACATGGAAACTAACCGGTATTTTTTTCTTTCTCCCCCCCTCTAACCCACTAACCTGCCCACTCCCTGGTGATGATGGTAGGCCCCCCCGCCACATCACCATACCCGGCGCAAGCTAAACCTGTTGATCCTTATATAGCGAAGCGGCGGACGGCTAACCACCCGTGTCCGGTTTGCGGAAAGCATTATGTCAACGAAGGTTCCCTGAGGAAGCACCTGGCCTGCCATCCTGAAACCCAGCTCACCAGTGGCCTTCGGATGTGGCCGTGTTCTGTTTGCCAAGCCGTGTTTACACATGAGAGTGGTAGGTGTTTTGTTAACATCAATTCCATGAATTCAAAATGAGAGTCCGGGAAGTTACTCAAAGTTAAAAAAGGAAACAAAATATTAGAGTTAAGTAGTTAGAGCTGTTAAAGTTTTTTCATGATAGACTTCCGCTTGATTAAAAGCACACGAAATAGGAAACAATCGAGCGAACTAAGTTAAAACCTGCTTATCCGATAGATGGTATATAATATTTACTTACATGCATTCATAGATGTAGTCTACTGACAAGTATCTAATGTCGGTTTTTTCGACCCTTTGTCTTTCAAAGACGGTAGTAACCAAACATGTGGCAGAAGAAAGAGAGAGAGATGAAGTATGTTCTTCAATTAAGAAATCAATTTAAAAAGTGTAATAACACATCACATAACGTGTTACAGGTCTCTTGTCCCACATGGAGCATATGAGAATGGAACCCAAACACCAGTTCGCCGCGCAGTACGTCCTCTCGCGAGCAGCCGCGGAGAGACGCGAGCGCGACATCCTCGCCGCCGTGTCCGCGTCCGCCGGAGGGTCCGGCCTCCTCAACCTAGCCCCGCCCTCACCAGCCCACTCGGACTCGTCGTCCAACGGCCGCCTCTCGTCATCAGCGGGCTCCGAGGCCGGCGCGGCGGTCAACAAACTCTCTGACCTACTCCGGTCGGCGAACAACGGTCACCAGGCGTACGGGGACGAGAGAGTGGCTGCCATCGCGGCCGCCGCAGCGAACATGATGGCTCAACCCGGCGAAGGAGCGAATGCCGTGCAAGTCGCCGCAGCGAACCTAGTTACGGCCATGCGTCAGCAGCTAGCGAGGGAACCGCCCGCGCAACCACCTCCAGAAACACCTCCGGCTCCGACCGAGGCAGCGCTCAGAATCCAGCAAGCGGAAGCTTTGTTACGAAGTCAAGCGGAGGCGTTAAGATTGGCAGTCTCCCAAGCGGCGGCGGCGCACAGCAACGAAAGTCCGAGCCCCTTGAGACACAACGGAGGGTTTCCACCAGCGAACGACGCGAGTGGACAACTATCTCCTGAATTGGTGGAGGCGTTCAGAATCGCTCAGGAGCAACGGTTGGAGCAGGCGCTGCGGTTGCACGATCCGCGAATGCTCGGGTTCAATTTGCCATCGCCGGTGCAGCAAGCGGCGCAACAGGCCGTCGCCGCTCAGGCGGCACAAGCGGCTCAAGCGGCGCAGGCTCAGGCTCAGGCCGCTCAGGCTGCTCAGGCCGCTCAAGCTGCTCAGGCGGCTCAGCAAGTTGTCCAGCAGCAGCAACAGATGCACCAAGCCGCTCAAGCGGCACAAGCGGCCCAAGCGGCTCAACAAGCGGCCCAAGCGGCCCAAGCGGCTCAACAGGCGGCGCAGCAAGCTGTCCACCTGCAGCAGAACCCTCAACCATGAAAATTCACCTATTACTAATCCGACGCGATTTCGGCGCTTAAGCTTTTCATAACGAAATAAAATTCAATTATCAAGCCGATTTTCAGTTCTTAGCTACTTTCGAAACGTGGAAAAATTCATTATTTTCAACGGAGCGTGAAATGAAATCGCCTCAGATTAGTGATTGAGTTCGTTTTTCTTACAACAGCCGTGTTTTTTTTTCGAAGGAAACATTTCTTTTTTTTACGTTCACGTTACAGCGGAATAAATGCTAAAAAAACTTAGATAGAACTAACTGTTGTAAATAGAAACGTTTAGTGGAAAATAAAAAACAAATTTCTCTGTAAATATAATAAAAGTACCTTTTAAAAATAGTTCAATGAACAAATTGGAACAGAAACTCGCCCGAACAAATAATTAGATGTAGACAGGGTTGCCACACGTCCTGTTTTTGTGGACATGTCCTACTTTTTAGGGTGTACTGGGTAGATTTTCAGAAATCGTTTTCTACTCATACTATTTATTTTCTATTAAATTTTTCATTTCTTTTCAATTTTCTTTTCGATCGACACTTGGCTAAAAATAATAAAAAAATACTGTGATTTAAATATTTATTGTTTTTTTCTTTTAAATATTACATTCTAAATTTAAAAATATATTTACTATTTACCTTACGCCCGGTTCAAAAAATTGGACATGGCAACCTCAGACGTAGAGGATATTAATTGATAATAATCAGTGCAATCTTCAATAAATATTTGTTTGGTTGTTTGAGTGGTTTATTATTATGAATAAAATATTTATTTTTTATTAGCTTTATCACAGAACAATGTATTTTTTAGCTTAGTACAAACTTTTGGATGTGCCAAATGGTTTTAAGCACGTTTTTTCGCATTTAGCGAACCTTTGCAATACTTAGTCGCATTAAGTTTCCAATTTGATTTTATTCTTTAGATGAATTCTATATACTTACATAATAAGATATTATGTTGCGGTAGCGAATGTGAAAAGAAATTTAAAAGACAATAATTATTTCTTTGTTTAAAAGTTTTATTAAGTATAAATTATTTGTTAATTTGTATTCGGAAATTGTTAAACAAATAATTTATAAGTAAATAAAACAAGGAGCTGCCGTGACAATTTTTTTGTTCATGAAACAAATTTATTTTATCTATTTTTTGCGCAATAACACGTCTCATGCTAGTCAAGTTTTGAACGCACAAAATGTTCTATCTTACGTTCATCTCCCAAATTAATTTTATTTTACTTTATTTTATTTTCCATATTACTGATATATTTTTTATTCTGGGCTTATAATTTTATTTTTTAATGCCATATTAGTAATAATTATTAATGTAAATAAGTAGACGCGTTAGACAATGTTGATGCTTCTGTTTTAGTTTAATATAACAATATTATTTTATTATCATTAAAATACGGTTATTATTTTTAACGTCGAAAAAAAAATTATTTACACACTACGATTTTTTTTTTGTATAGTAATTGTAAATAAATATATAGAATTATGTTTTTTTTTTTTTATCAGAAGACTGCAGTTATTTTTCTTTTTCTTTATCTGTAAATGCGTGATTGTCGATGACGATCATAGTATATATTATGAAAATAGCGATTATTCACTGAACCGACGAATAGATACGCGAGCCGTCGGCCGACGAACGCCGACTGGTACCGTCGAAAACCTAGACCGATTTCGACGAAATGTAGTCTTGAACGTACGATTAACACGAGACATTCTTTATTAATCACGGACTTTGACATAGCCCAAATACAATTCATATTTGTTTTCGTTTCTTAAATACATAATTGAATAATTAATAATAATCAAACAATAGCCCGAATAATAATCATTTTTACAATGAACAATGTATTACGCTTTTGCCAACGGCGTAATAATGGTATATACAGTTGCCCAAACAGTAGTTTTATAGTTCAGAACAGGTTGCGAAATCGTTCCAATTTTGTCAAAAAAAAAAATGGAACGATTTTGCAATTTCCATAAGAATGTCAAGTGTTGCCGAATATTAATTCTTTTAATATTATCATCTTGTATTATAATTAAGTATCGATTTGTGCGTACAAATACGTCTGCACTGGACCGTCGGGCTCACTAGCGCATGTGCACGGACGGATATGTACGTCAGCACGCGTGTTAAAGCCAACGAATAAATTCCGTAGCCGAATATGTTCATACAAATCGAGTTATACTATAATCGTAACATAGGTAAAGTATCGTAAGCTGATTTTAATGTACGTAATGATTTCATTCTTGAATTAATATTGGTATCTCGCCAGCGACGGGCGACGGGCCCCCGCGTCCGGCGCTGTACAGAGGTGTCAATGTAAATAGAAAAAAATCACATGCAATAGCCCAAAACTCGTTTTTATGTTTGTGTCGTGACGTTTTGTTCGTGAAGGTGAAGGTGAATTTTTTTGACGTTATTTTCGATGTAACAAGTTATTTTATTTGTGAAATACAAAACTTTTCGGCGATTTTATTCTTATGATTTGGTGTGGAATGGACAGTTCTTTGTGTAAGGTTACCCGATGATGATTATGTTTTCTAGGAAACGTGAGAAAAATCACACATTTGGAGATGCAAAACAATCTTTTCGACTGAATATATTATTACTATTATACACATGCACACAAAAAATGACGAAAAATTCGAAGTATCGGAATAAGAAACAAAAAAAATTAAGTGAACGGATCGCTATTTATATGTAAAAAGAGAAAAATCCTCAATAAATTTTAATAATATATAAATAAATTAAATATAACAACAGAAAAAGTTCCTATGAATATTGTATAAATTGTATTGTTTTAAATTTAGGTCGTAGTAGATGGAAAAATTTATGGTCGTTTTGGTATTTTTAAAGTTATAAATAATCCATCGTGTAAGGAACTGACTCGTTAGGGACGAGTTGTACAAAAGATATAAAAAAGCACGGATCATGTATCCTAAACCTAGATTTTTAGAGCAAGTTACGTTTCCAAGAAAGTGTTCATGTCTACGGACCGGTTCAGGCGTTAGTGACGGTTGTGGTGCAATCTGGGTAGCACACATATTATTATTACCATTAACAATGATTAATTAATTTTATTTAATTAATAATTAATTAATTTTATTTAATTAATAATTAATTAATTTTATTTAATTAGTTAATTAATTAATTATTAATTATTTACTCAATAAATAGTTTTAAAATCCAAATCTAAAATAATTGTAAAACTTCGAGAGTTATTCAGTTAATATTTTTTTTAAATATGTACATATATGAATTGACATATTATAGGTACAAGGTAAATAGCTAAATCTAACATAGGGAAGAGCATGATAGCTTCGGAAAGAATAAATTCGAAAAGTGATAAAAAATTCAAAACAAACGAACAACAAAGCTGGGAGGCAATCATAAAAAATTAACCAATATTATTATTACGAAAGTGTTATTTTTTAATATAAATGTTTGTTTATAAATATATATCTATGTATGCACCCAGATTGCAGTCTGCAGTCGAATCTAAAATCTGAGTCGTCCCTTATTCGTCTACATTTTTGCATCACACGAACCGTTTGTAAAAAAAAAAAAACAAGTATTTTCGAGATAATAAAATTTTAAATATTAGATTAATGTAAGTCTTTTTTTGAAAACCGACAAAATGTTAATATTAGGAATGTCGATTGTCGGTGTGCTAACAGAAATGTAGACGAAAACGTATTTTCTGTGATCATCGAAATGGAATAGTTAATAAAAAAAACAGGTCGAGTCTGAGAGTTGTCAGAGGTTATTTTTAAGTTTTGGAGGTTAAATTTTTGTAATGTTAAATGGAAAATAATAAAAGAAAATTTTTTCTACATTTATTTTACGATGAAAAATTCCATAGTTAAGCTGTGTACATTTAATGTTAACAATAAAGCCTAATTAACAGTTAAAGTGGCGTAAGGCCGCTCACAGACGCGGTTAAGGAAAAATATAATTGACTTTTCTATATGACAGTTAAATTTTTCCTTATCACTTTAGTATCAATAGTACTGGATTCTGTTTGTCACATTACGATACGGAAAACGTTGTTTGATACGATTTTTCGATTTTCAAAATGCGCTGTTGGTATGTTTCTATGGATGAATGGATATGGCACTACGAAATAATGTGTTGTAATTTAATTGGCATTCAATGTTTACAATTTAATGGTTGTTTTACTTTTGTTACTAGGCATATAAGTTGACAAACACTGAAAAAAAAAATAACATCCGTTGATGTCAAACTATTTGATTTTATTTATTATAATCAATAATGAGGGAAATTGCAATTATATCTATGTATAGAATTGTTGTCCAAAATCTTGCCTATGTTCCACAATTCTTGTGTTCATAATTAAAAGATGATTCAACATTATGACAATCAGAAAATATTATAATGTGGTTTTAACTTATAGTGGCAAAGATCAAAATCTCAAAGATAAAAATAAGTAGTAATAAGTTTTGATCAGAATTCAAATCTTTTGTACGAAATCAAAACACAAATTGAACCAATTCAAAAATTTGATCATTATATCGTTACATTTACAGAATACATTATAAAATGTTTAAAAAATTACATTTCCCACATTATTGTTAAATATTCAATATGACACAAATTTTACACATTTTCGCGAAACAAAATCGCGGAAAATATTACCTACACGGGGGATCCTATGAATATTTTTGTTGAAAGGATTCGTTTAGTTATATGACAAAAGTATGATATTATATTATTTGCATCGACAATTTGACAATAAAATATGGCGTTTTGATCTTGGCAAAAAGTATTCGTAGTATGGCCCCATTATATCGCGTTGACAACTTGCGATTACATTACATTTTTTATTTAAAGTTAAATAACATTACGCAGAATGCATGTTAAATTAAATTTTCGGCAATGTTAACATTTTTGTCATTTCTAACAATTAATTTAACATTGCGAAAAATTGCGTGCAGGCTGTCTAAGGTGAATTGTTAAGTTTTTAACAATGAATTGCTGTTGATTTGAATTACTCATCCTTGTTAAATGTTATGGTTATTATTTCCGCGCTTCATCGTTTCTGTTAGGATTATCGGCTTGTTTTAACTATATTTAGCCAAATATACATTTATATTAACCGTAATATAAGAATAGACAGGATAGCCAGGTTTTCAATTCATAACTCACATAGTAGTAATTTCATGTATCTTATATTATAAGCTAGCATAATTAATGTAATGTAATTCAGGACTCCTTTATAAAATTACGAGGAGAAATAAAAGAGGTGTATTTTTTATAATCGGGTCCGTAAATAATGTGTATTAAGCGTGTACCCATTTCGAGATTCCAAACCGCTTAGTCCACATTATTAACAATGTAGTGAACAACGAACAAAAACACATAAATACAAAAAAAATACGTGTACTTAAACGTACTTAAATGTAATAGATAATGGATCTCTGTATTGGTGTTTAATGGATACTTTTCCAACGTGTTATGTACGTGTCATATCCATTTTGAAATAAAAACCTTTTTGGGTGCAATGAAAATGAAATAAGTATTATTAGAGGTAAGCTATTTCTTCAAGGGTTCGGTTAATATTTTTGGTAAATAATTTTAAGTTCTTCTATAAGTTCATTGAACTTTGAACTAAATAACAGACGGTTTCTTAACCTAGAAATTTTTGTATTGATAAATTGTAAAAATGGAAATAAAAATTCGTAAATATTATTTCAAATGTTATTACAAATGTTTAAAATTACAGAGCAATTTTAAAGGGTCCTTTAGGTCCTAATATTTGCAGTATGAGGATAATAAATCACATGTCCTATATACCTACAAGCTATTTTAGGCACTTATGATAAAAATAAACGTCGTTCTTTAAAGTTTCGATATTTTGTGATTATTACATTAGTACATGCCAATCTTCAGCAGATTCTACTTTCTTTGTACTTTATCACACTTAATAAAATTTAATTTTTAAATAATTTGACATCTGCCTATCAAAATATCGACATTTTATTCGAGAATATATTATTTAAAATTATTTATTAAATAAAAAGAACCAACAGCGCATTACATTTTGTCTACATAACGCCTCAGTAATGTCACATAGGCATTTATACGTTGTTCTTTATAAAAAGCACAATCCCAACAAAATTTTCACATCGAGTATACCTAATAGATATTTATAGCGAAAAAATATACTTTTACAACACTTTCTTATATACTGTGCTTATTTATACACAAAAAATGCATTATATTCTTCCCCAATCGGTGAATTCTAGTCTTATTTTTTTACGAAATTTGTAATCCTTTATACCATAATGTCGTGTTTTTAAATGATGAAAATGGAAAAGAGTTGTATTGTACCTATTTGGGAAATGCGAAAATATACGAATATGCGAACACTTTTTGGACGAAAATTTGTATATTTAATGTTGTGGAAACGCATTCAATGTAAATTAAAATTCAAAATTAAGTACCTAACTATATTTCGGCGTATAAAATTGTAAAATTCAAAATGTTTAGGCTATAAAATAAAAATTACGGATAGTTAGAAGTCAAAATTCATGTTTGGCAATGTATTTAACAGTTATTAAATTAAAATTAACAAAGTGAATGTAAATAAACTTTTAGGCATTGTGATGTGATGGTATCATATTGTACCTAATCGATGTTTAGGTGACCTATGTCATACTATACGTACCTAAGTCATGAGACAAATACTAAAACAATTAGAAGATTCCATAATATGATCACGACAGATCGGTCTACTATGTTTTAATTTCGTATTTTTGTATAGCGTTATATTTTAAACATAGTTATGTTAAATTAAATGTAATTTTTCATAGTTGCGTTAAACTATTTGCGATGCCATGTTTTTTTTAATTATTTTAGTGTAAGCCGCAATGTGTTTATTAAATATTATTATTATATTTTTATAGAGGTTATTTTTTTGTATTCGACTCATAGTCAATCATACGAATATGTATGTATTTAATAGTTAAGTTTTAGTGTTGAATTATGTTACGCAATATTTTTAATTTTACTATTTACATACTTACTGAACAAAAAATTAACCCATTAGTAATTATTTTTATGTTAAAATTAATTTTAACAACGGAAAATGCTTACTGTGTCATTAAAATGAGAATAGTAACTATTACTGTCGAATCGGTTAGCTATAATTATTTAAAAAAATAAAAAGGTCGATTCATATTATCTGTGTTTTTCTTTTTTTACCCCTTTTAGGTATATATTACGTAAATAGGCATGTAGCTATGAGTGCAATATTTCAGTTTGTATGTGGCATAGGTACATTAATTGCATGCCTTTTAGAACTGCACTCACTGCAATAGAATAGAACAGCATACAAACTGCAATTTTGTACCTACTCGGCTGGCAGTTTAAAATCCGGTTAGCACCTAAATATAGACATGTTTGCATCACCAACCTCAAAATTATAATATTACTAGCGGACCCGGCAGACGTCGTCCTGCCCGGTGACATACTGACATCAGTGCAACCTACCCGGTCATCAAAGTACTAAGGTAAAGTCACCCAATTCGGAGGTATTCTTAAATTGGCACCCAATTCGGAGGTATATAGAAAAACAACGTTTTCAACCGATCACCAAGCTCTTTTTTACTGCAAAATGTCTTAATCAATTGATAGTTTATCATTCCATAGATAAATGACGAAATAGTTGGTTTTATATGTATATGTTTTAAAATAACCGGCAAGTTTTACACTAGCAGCCGGCCCGAACGCATGTTTCATACATTTTGGACCTTGTGCACGAAATACCTACGTTTTTTTAAATAGTGTTTATCCGTCAAACCTCCCCCAAAACGGCTGGTCACCGAGGGGGTAGTAGACTGCAACCCTCCAAGATGTAGAAAGTACTATATTGCCACATTTAACGCTAGATCAGTGGCAAATGAAATCCGGCTAGTTGAATTAGAGTACGCCATTTCTTCAATAAACTGGGATATTATTGGTATTTCTGAAGTGAGAAGGGAAGGGCTAAAAATATTAGACAGAGGTCACTACATGTTCTACCATTATGGGAAAACACAAGGTGAAAAAGGTGTCGGTTTTGTAGTAAAAAAACAAAAGGACACTGTTATCTACGACTTCATCGCAATATCCGAGAGAGTTTGCGTGTTGCAAGTAAAAATATATAAAAAAATTTACTTCTTAATACAAGTCTATGCACCTACCGAGAACTGTAATGAAGCAGAAATTACTGAGTTCTACGACGACCTTGCCAGAGCTATGGAAAGATGCACCGGGAGCATGATTTTTATGGGAGACATGAACGCAAAAGTTGGTAAGCCTGAAATAAATGAACATTTGGTAATGGGTCGGTACGGATACGGAGAAAGAAATAAAAGAGGCCAAATGTTCTTGGATTTCTGCATGCAATATAAATTAAAAATAGCAAACACGACATTTGTAAAATCAGACAAGTTACTATGGACATGGCTTGCGCCCAATGGAAAAACAAAAAATCAAATAGACTACATAGCTACAAATGTTCCAAAGAGCGTAGAAAACTGTACCACACTTAGCAAACTACTACATCCAAGCGACCATCGGTTAATCAGACTGACCTTGAAAATAGATAAAATAAAACCATCTCGTGCTCATTGCAACACAAAAAAATCTGATAAATACTTAGATCACACACTATTTGAACAAGAAATCTGTAGTCTCCTGGAAGAAGTGGATACACCAGTGCAAACTTTTTATGACATATTCGAACATACGCTTATTAAATGCTTAAAGAGCTCCTCTTTGACAAAAAAAGATATAAAAAAACATACAATAATAACCGAAGATATTGCTAAACTGAAATCCCAAACTCACGCTCTTAAAAATAAGAAAAATAAATCAAAAGAAGAAAAATTAAAACTAAGTAAATTATACAGAGAAATAAAAAGCAAAATTAAACAAAATATAGGAGAATACCGATTGAATACTCTGGAACGTTTCATAGAAAAGACAGGAGGAACAAAAAAGGCTTATAAACAGTTAAATAATACCAGGCAAATAATGACGCATCTACAAAATTCATCAGGGTCTACTATCACAAACAGGAAGCATCTAATGGAAATAGCCACTCAATTCTATCAAAATTTATACAGAAGCAATGTACACACCACAAGATCACAACCAATTCGATTAAACAACAACGATTTAGTGCCAACATTTATGACCACCGAGATAGAATTGTCAATAAAAAACTTAAGACTAGAAAAATGCTCTGGACCTGATGGAATAACGAACGATATGCTGAAAGCCGGCTCTAAAGTCCTAATTAGACCACTCACATCACTCTTTAACCTAATTTTAAAACAAAAAACAATTCCTAACCAATGGGCAAACTCAGAAATCATATTAATATATAAAAAAGGAGATCCTAAACTAATAACAAACTATAGGCCTATCAGCCTCATATCCTGTATCTACAAAGTATTCGCGACGACTTTACTACGCCGCATCACAAAGATTATTGACGAAAGCCAACCAGTCGAACAAGCAGGCTTTATGAGAAATTACTCCACAATTGACCATATTCACACACTTAAGATGATAATAGAAAAGTACACGGAATTTTATAAGCCGTTGTATGTAGCCTTTATAGATTACTCAAAAGCTTTTGATTCCTTATACCATAACTCAATATGGCAATCCTTAAACGAGCAGGGGTTAAATAGTGAATATATAGAGCTTATAAAGGAAATTTACAGAGGCAGCAGGGCTCGAGTGAGACTGGAATCACCAGGACCATACTTTAAAATAGAACGCGGAGTAAAACAAGGTGATCCATTATCTCCCAAACTATTTATTTCTGTTTTGGAGAGCATCTTCAGGAAATTACAATGGGAAAATAAAGGCATTAAGATAAATGGGAAATATTTATCTCATTTAAGGTTTGCTGACGATCTAGTCATACTCTCGGAAGACCCAAAAGACCTACAATATATGTTAGAATCGCTTAACCAAGAAAGTATGGCTATGGGATTGAAAGTGAACGAGGACAAAACTAAAGTTATGACAAACAGCGACAGAATACCAATTGTTATTTGTAGTTCAATAATAGAATATGTCGAAGACTACATTTACCTAGGTCACCTTATTTCTTTCAAGTCTGGCACAGAAAAAGAAACAGATCGAAGAATAAAAAATACGTGGAACAAATACTGGGCAATGAAAGAAATTTTCAAAGGAAATCTACCGACCAAACTCAAAACAAAAGCTATGGATACCTGTCTCACACCCTGTCTGACTTATGCCGCACAGACCTGGCCCCTAACTAAGAAAACCTTAGACAAGATAAGCAAATGCCAAAAAGGAATGGAACGCAGTCTCTTAAACTTAAAATTGAAAGACAGAGTAAAAAATGATACCATAAGGAGGAGGACGAAAACAAAAGACGTCGTAAAACACATTCTTCGCTCCAAATGGAAATGGGCAGGCCACATACAAAGAGTTTCGGACGAAAGGTGGTCACATACAGTCACAAACTGGTACCCACGTGACTCAAAACGTAGAAGAGGCCGACCTTTCAAAAGATGGAGTGACGACATAGTCAGAGTGGCAGGAAAAACATGGTCGAGAGTAGCTAAAGATAGAAAGAAATGGCATCTAATGGAGGAGGCTTTTACCGCCCTAGGCGGTCCTTACAATGAAACATTATACTAACATAATTATTTAAGAAACATAGTTTACTAACCTACTAATAATTCTTTTTTATTTATATTTTTTGTCAATTATGCACTGTATTAGTATTAAGGAAAAAAAATTGTAAGGAGAAAATAAAGCTATTATTATTATTATTATTATTATTATCCGTTAATTTTGAGCTTTATTTGTTTTTATTTAGATATGAATATTTGAAGGACTATATTTGCAATCGAAAACAAATAACTTTTGTGAATATTTGTAAAGAAATTAAGATGAAAATACGGTTTGAAAATACCTCTGCGCTAGGTGCCAAATATTTTAGCTGGTTCCTAACGCGGAGGTATACCGCAGAATTGCGATTTCATAGACTTAATAAGTATTTCAATTTTTAGTGTCGTTTTATGTTAAATACGTCTTGTTTCGGTTTTGAATATTTAAATAGGCTATTAGGTTAAAGAGCCCTAATTATGAGGTACACCTTGACCTCTAAATCACTAATTATACCGTATCAAAGTTTATCTATTTAGGTAATTTATTGATAGATTGTATGGGAAAGCTAAAGAAAATTAATTAAAAAGAAAATTAAATTTATACATATTTCGATGCAATTTTGAGAGAGTATTGTACAGATTTACGAAGATAATCTAATTGAGCTTTAAATTATTTGTTTATTATGGAAAAATCTTTTCTTTTTTAACACTCAGAATTAGGAAACGTGTTTTATGTTACAAAACGCAATTCCGAGGTATTACCTCCGAATAAGGTTCTATGAGCCCCTAATTATGTGGTATGGATAGAAATATATATTTTAATATATATATAACTGCTCGTGCTGATTGGATGACTGACTCACTCACTCACTCACTCACTCACTCATTGATCACCTCTCCTGTAAAATTTTGTATGAATTTTTTTTTTCACAAATGGTTTCGTATAGAAGACAAAAATTCATTCAGAGGAAAAATATGGAAAGAGCTGATGATTGAGGGTTTCGGAGACGGATGAGGAGCACGCTTAAAGTATTGATGATAGGTAGGGGGTGCTCAAGCAAATGTAACTCGAAACGTCATCCAATTGGCAGTTAGCTAAAAAAATATCAAAATGGCGAAAAAAAGATGGCCGCCATACAAATTTCGTCGGTGTCCATCTCGGAGGGTATAAAAGATGGAAGAGTGGTTTCTTCGCAAAAGATGATCAAGATCAGAAGGTCTACTCGATGAATAGAAAAAAAAATTCAAAATGGCGGAATTTGTTTTTCCATAGAAAATGTATGCCGAATATTGAAGAAACTTTGATGCGATTCTTTGGAGAAATCTCAAAAAAAAATATGGGGATACATGATGACTGAGGGTTTGGAAGATGGCTGAGGAGCCCAGGCAGGGTATTGTAGATAGATGGGGGCTGCTCAAACAAAAAATATTCAGAACCTCATCCAATTGGCAGAGCTGGATTTTTTTATTGGAGTGAAACTTCTTTTAGTCAATATCAAAGTCAAATTGTCAAAACGTCAAAACGTTAAAGTATCAAAATGTCAAACTTCAAAATGTCAAATGTCAAATGTTAAAATGTCAAAATGTCCAAATGTCAAAATGTAAAAATGTCAAAATGTTAAAATACTTATCAAAATGTAAAAATCTCAAAATGTCATAAAATCATAATATCAAAATGTCGAAATGTCGAAATGTCAAAATGTCAAAAAATTTGTATAGCCACCATCTTGAATCCACCATTTTGATTTTTTTTTCAGTTCAGTGCCAATTGCATGAGGTTTTGAGTAATTTTTGCTTGAGCACCTCCCACCTATCTACAATACCCTGCCCGGGCTCCTCAACCATCTTCCAAACCCTCAATCATCATGTCTTCCCATATTTTTCTTTGAGAGTTCTCCAAAGAACTCCATCAAAGCCTTGTATTTTTTGCATTCACAACTTGTAGTCTCTTCAATATTCGCCATAAATTTTCTACGGAAAAATATATTCCGCCATTTTGAATTTTTTTCTATTCATCGAGTAGACCTTCAAATTCTTAACACATTTTGCTAAGAAACCACTCTTCCATCTTTTATACCCTCCGAGATGGACACCGACGAAATTTATATGGCGGCCATTATTTTTTCGCCATTTTAATTTTTTTTTCAGCTCACTGCCAATTGGATGATGTTTTGAGTAACATTTGCTCAAGCACACCCCACCTATCTTTAATACCTTAAGCGTGCTTCTCACCTGTCTCCGAAATCCTCAATCATCAGCTCTTTGAGCTCAGCAGAATGAATTTTTGTCCTCTTTACGAAACCATTAGTGTAAAAAAATTCATTCAAAATTTTACAGGAGAGGTGATCAATGAGTCAGTGACTGATTGAATGAATCAGCACGAGCAGCTATATACATATATTAATATTTTACACACAAACATAATATCAACAATTACATACGTAACGAATTGATTTTGAAATCTATTAATAAATACAGTTCATTTTTGAACACCATGTAGAATTCATTCTACTCGTTTCCCTTTGTATTTTGTACCTCCGAATTAGGGGCCATTTGCCTCCGAATTAGGATTTTTACCTCCGAATTGGGGGATTCGGACTTCTTTCATATTTAATTTAATTTTACATTTAAATCAAGTTTTAATTGTTGTCGTTTTAGGATATTTCAAGAGTCAAATAAATAACGCTTCTGATAAAAATAGGCAGTTCTTCAGAAAGGTCTAGTAAATGCTTATTTTTTGACGTTCTTTCGAGTTTTGATGAAAATACCTCCGAATTGGGTGCCTTTACCTTAATATCGCAATTAAAAAATAAGGGTTGATCGTAGAAGGGTGAAAATTTAGGATTGTATGTATTTTTGTATGTTGTATCATAAAAAAATAAAAACTAAAAATTTTGTCTAAAAAATAAAAAAATAAAAATTTTGGGGTGGACTACCCTTAACATTTAGGGGGATGAAAAATAGATGTTGGCCGATTCTCAGACCTACTCAATATGCTCACAAAATTTCATGAGAATCGGTCAAGCCGTTTCGGAGGAGTATGGGAACGAATATTGTGACACGAGAATTTTATATAATAACTAGCTGACCCCCGCGACTTCGTTCGCGTGTTTATAGGTTTTATATAGGATCGGATCGGATCCCATAATTCTTTTATGTACCTAAACTAACTTAAAACATCACCTATCTGCCAATGAAAGTTCCATTAAAATTGATCCAGCCGTTTTGAAGATTAGTTGGGACAAATAGACAGACCAACAAACATAAATTTAAATGCACACCAGTTTAAAATAAGCCGTATGTTCAAAGATCCAGGTCCCAACTTATTTGAACCCAATACTGAGGGTTGTAATGTCTGTCATTTCTGAACTAAAAGACCTATGACCTTGAAATATTTATGGAATAATATATAATGTACTACCTTTCTAATAAAAAAAGAATGAGTAAAATCGAACAACGCGTTAATGAATTACAGCTAAATACACGTTTTAACTTTCATCCCCTCTCCCAAGGGAACCGTGTTGAATTTCGGGATAAAAAGTATCCTATAACCTACCTCGGAGTATAAACTCAAATCGTACCAAGTTTCATTCGAATCCGTTCAGTAGTTTCGGCGTGATGCGCGGCCAAGATACAGACAGACAGACAGACAGACAGACAGACAGACAGACAGACAAAAATGAAAAAAATTGCAGTTTTGGCTTCAGTATCGATTATAGAATGCCCTGCAATAAAAAATTTCAAAATATCTTCAATGTACAGAATTGGATCTGTTACAGTTTTATTATATTATAGATAGATAAAAGAGATTTACATAAGTAGGTAAATTACATCGACGATACATCCCATAGACACCTCATGTTTATTTTAATTCTACTGAAACAATTCTGGCAACTAGCTGAAGTATGAAGGCGCGGGGAATCGCGTTCTGATTGGCCCGACCAAGGTCAGTACTTACCTAGGTTGCGAAAAGTACACGGACTAGGGATGGGACACGTTTGATTAAAACACGATAAGTAGATACTTACCTACCAAACATATTGTATGAATGTTATTTTATATTTTGTATTACAGATTGCTATATTGCCCCTACCTCTACATCTACCTACCTCTACCTACCTACCTAGAGGTAGGGGTAGAGGTAGGGGTAGGGGTAGAGGTAGGGGTAGAGGTAGGGGTAGAGGTAGAGGTAGAGAGGAGAGGGTTGTCAGTCACTGTCAGTCATTCAGTCAGTCACTGTCAGTCATTCAGTCAGTCACTGTCAGTCACTGTCAGTCAGTCAGTCACTGTCAGTCAGTCAGCCAGTCAGTCACTGTCAGTCAGTCAGTCACTGTCAGTCACTGTCAGTCACTGTCAGTCAGTCAGTCAGTCACTGTCAGTCATTGCCAGTCACTGTCAGTCACTGTCAGTCAGTCACTATCAGTCATTGTCAGTCACTGTCAGCCAGTTAGTTACTGTCAGCCAGTCAGTCACCGTCAGTCACTGTCAGTCAGTCACTGTCAGTCATTGTCAGTTACTGTCAGTCACCGTCAGTCACTGTCTGTCACTGTCAGTCAGTCACCGTCAGTCACTGTCAGTCATTGTCAGTCACTGTCAGTCACAGTCAGTCATTTTCAGTCACTGTCAGTAACTGTCAGTCATTCAGTCAGTCACTGTCAGTCATTGTCAGTCACTCAGTCAGTGTCAGTCATTGTCAGTCACTGTCAGTCACTGTCAGTCATTGTCAGTCACTGTCAGTCATTGTCAGTCAGTCATTGTCATCACTGTCAGTCATTGTCAGTCACTGTCAGTAATTGTCAGTCAGTCATTGTCAGTCACTGTTAGTCATTGTCAGTCACTGTCAGTCAGTCGGTCAGTCAGTCAGTCAGTCACTGTCATTCAGTCAGTCACTGTCAGTCAACCAGTCAGTCAGTCAGTCACTGTCAGTCAGTCAGTCACTGTCAGTCAGTCAGTCAGTCAGTCAGTCAGTCAGTCAGTCAGTCAGTCAGTCAGTCAGTCAGTCAGTCAGTCAGTCAGTCAGTCAGTAACAGTCAGTCAGTCTGTCAGTCAGTCAGTCAGTCAGTCACTGCCCAACGACGTGACGCGATTGTCGCGCGAATACCTATTAGGACACCTATTCGAGATCAGTATGTTTGATCGCGAGTTCGCACGAGTAAAATTCGCGCGAACTTGCGATGATCGCGCATTCGCGTTGTATTAGGACAACGTCTAAGAGAAAAACAATTCGGTCTACGGCTTTATTATGTTCATACTATCGACAATAGAATAGAATAGATGTTGAACATCACTATCGTTCAGAAGGTAACTAATGAAACGAGATAAATACTTACGCGGCGAGTATGAATAAAAGAGATGCGGCGATAACGCGAGTAGATTTCAAGCTCCTCCTACTCTGAACATGACCAACATAAGATGAACCCCGCTATAAATTATTTTATTTATGATTATTTTGGTAAAATTAGTTTTACTGACTTATCGATGAAATGTTATGCTACCTTTCTTTACCTAGATGTTTGAGAGATTTTACCACACCATTTTACAAATCAGCAAGGCATCCTTGTATTTTTTGTCACTATGTTTCATTCGCCAAAGCGGACGTGTTTACGGCGCTCAGAAATGGTCGTTACTAATTCGGAATTTTCGAGCAGCCACTTATATAAGACTAAAAAAACTCAACTGTTACCTCATACCGCGTGCCTGTTATAATCCGTCTATGGGGTATGTCGTCGTTGGTAAATTATAAAAATACAACAATACTTTTATGAATTATTAAAGCAGCGCCATCTCTGGAGAAGTAGATGGAGCTTCGGATTAAAACTTGTTTTCATCGCCAGTACACTCAGCTTTTTATCCCTAGAAAATAATTAAAAATAATTTCACTACGTCAATATATTATACGAAACACCCTAAAATAATGTGCTATCTATTATACCTACATTTTACACGACAATTTTCTTGATGACCTATGATTCTTATAGAAAAAACGTCCAGAATCAGAAAACATCAATTTTATTATTGAAAATAATATCTATAAACACACAATATATCCAATATCCATCTATTTTCAAGTTAAAAAAAAACAATAAAAATAATTCTTCTAAAAATATCTAGTATGGTAATCACTAATCAGTTTCAGACTTGTAATAATTATTCTAAATAGGTACCTAGAGTTTGTTATAAGAAACCTTTAAAAAAAAATATTTTTCAAAGCGACATCTTGCAATTGTGATCAAAATTAGTAAACGATAGGTAAGTAAACACGGCAAAAGGCCGTAAAGGGCAGTACACAATTATTTCTAGCACCTCCCGCGAGATGGCAGTAAGGTACAATTAAGGGCTTTAACTTCATGGTTCCCGTTTCTGTATGATATTATCCTGTTACTCCCACTTACGTAGTTCCAAACCCGTCAATCTAGATGGCGTTAGTAGGATTTTTGAAGGTACCAAAATATAATATTTTATCAGATGTGTTTGGCTCAGACTACAAAATTACATCCGATGGTCCTATGTTCGATTTTCGCCTAAGCCAGGAGGAAGGTATCGCCACGGAACAGGATCTAGTGCAGCTTGTCTCCAGAAGGTCGCTTTAAAGTTTAAATGATCGCTCATCCGCACCAATTCCAATGGTTTTTCCGATACAATAATTATTCACACATTACACAGTGACACGACCCTAGCATCTATCTTTTATGAGACTATAGCCAACTACGCCGGAGATATTATAGTGCACAATACACAGGTGCACTCTGTTCCTTCACTCACATAGTCCAATGGAAGGCCAATGCGACACGACCGGAGAGAGATGTGCAGGACCAACGGCTTTACGTGCTCTCCGAGGCACGGGGGTGTATCTAACACCGCCAACTTCCAACTCCGTTCTGGCACTGAGAATTTCTTGAACCCATTCATGATCATCATACTTTTGTTGGCCCGACCCGGGAATCGAACCCAGGACCTCATGATCCGTAATCGACCATGCCAACCACTATACCACCGAGGTTAGTATTTTAATCTAGCGCAAGTGAATAAGTCTAACTTTATCTGATGAAACTGAATTTATAACAGACGCGAGAATGTCAAGTTATTTCTGAATGTTGTTCGCAGCGAAGCGTAGTAATTAATATAATATTAATATAAAATAGCTTCGCAGTGAAAAAAGTCTGGTATGAGCAGCGAGCGAACCGTGCGCTTCGCTAGCGCAGCGGCGAGCGAAGTATGGAGGCAGACTCACTTATCCTAGATGTGAGGCCGTAATATTATGGATTTGAAGTAACTAGCTTGTTTGTAAAAATAGAGTTTTAATTATCTACTTTTATTATGATTTCTTTGATGTAAATGAACACTAAAACACTGTGTGAACTGTTTTATGATGATGCAAAAGGATCTTTTTAACAATATCAGGGTTTCCTTATCAGAAGGGTTAGATATAGCTTTTCTCGGGTTAAAAGTAGAATTTAAGTATAAGATACATTAAGGCTAATTCTGTTGTAAACAATTCTCTAAACTAAACTAAAACGACAGGTGTTTTATTCCTATCTCTTTCACAGTGTTCACTGCTGAAAAGGATAGCAATAGATTTAGGCCTGTCATTTTAGTTTAGTTTAGAGAATTGTGTACAATAGAATTAGCCACAATAAGTATATTAATATAGCACTGTGATACAAAATCATAATATTATACTAATTCTGTTGTACACAATCTCTAAAATAAAGTGATAGCTCCTTTATAGTTGGGACATTACAAACGTGCGAACTGAGTCATATATTATTTTTATGGGACTTCTCGCTCGCACTTACAGGCTAATGAAACTGGAACCTGTTTCTCTGGTGTTGTGTGTAAGTTGTAACAGTAAAAAAGGATCTGACGATAGTTGATAACAGGTTATAAAGAGTAAAAGCCCTCACAACCCTATGATCTTAATGTTTTATGGCTCAGTTCGCACGTTTGTAATGTCCCAACTATAAAGGAGCTGTCACTTTATTTTAGAGATTGTGTACTACTATAATTTTATCTACTACCAACTATAATTTTATCCATTGCCGCATAGAGGATAGCACTATTTTAAGACCTGTCAATATAGCGTAGAGATTTTGTAGAGATTTAATGTACCTACTAAGTACTAATAAAATAGCTAAATAGAAGCCTACTCCACAGTGTGCTAGCCATTATTCTCGACGATCGCGTGCATTATATCGGCAAGAATACGTTAACTGAGTTTTTTCTTCAGTCTTTTTTTTTCACTTTTTTCATTTCACCGATATGCAATTTTCATTCCGAGTCACTTTTTCACAACTCAGGGGCGCCTCACTTATTGTTTTTGCAATATTTTTTTTGTTTTTAATTTAACATGTTTTTGTGTACGAATCATGCCACCGCCTTTTTTCGTCGTTCTGATCAACTTACGATGTGTTTTTCGGTTTGTTGTTTATATTTTTTCGTGTACACGTGCGTTGGCGTCGTTTGAAACTGCAGTGGTCTTGTTGTCCTTCTATTCAATGATCACATTATTAATAATTACATAATAACGAACGTGTATTTTTTAAGATAAATTCGTCGTTGTTTTATACTTATGCAATTCTTAGAAGATAGGTTCATATTTTATGCAATTTTTATGTAAGTAAATAAAAGTACCTACCTACCTACTTACCTATTATTATTTTTTGTAGATGATAAACGTAATCTCTACATATACAATGTACCCTAGATATTTGAGGTTTTCACATCGTCGTCGTCAATCTATAGACGTTCACAGCTAGATATAGACCTTTTGTGGGGACTTCCACACTCCGCAAACTTGCGCTGGTTCTACCTATTCAGCGGCTCGTATGAAATCATCTTAATATTCCAGCACCTTTCGGGATCCCAATATCTATCAGTTCTTCGAACTAGGCGTTTCACTGCTGTACAAAATTATTAATTATATTTTACAGTACTTACTTGTGGTTAGTTTAATAGAGTTTTGTGCAGCACGTGTCTCAGTTAAAATTTTTTCTTTCGCTCTTTCTAATTTAAATTTAAATAATAAAATCAAAGCAATTTCTATAAAATATATTCAAAAAAATATGTTTTTTTAAAGGTTTGCAACCCCTGTATTCCCGCATCCAGACAGCCACGGTCGATGGTTCTGTAACAAATAAGCGTATTTCCAGCGACTATTAAAATCTTCTGGCCAATTATTGAAGATAGAAAAAACCAAACCCGCTCGTAGGAAGTGCCTAGCTTATATTATTGTAGATAGAAACATTGTAGAAATGAATATTGTTTTTCCGTGAGAAAAGTCAGTTACGACCTAAAACTTTATACAAATAAATAAACTTTTAATTTAATTCAAAAGTTTATTTTCATAAATAAAGTTTTTTTTAATAGAAAACGAAAATTATAATTTTATGTCTAATATAATCTCACGCTAAAAAACATAGGTAGGTATAGGTAAGTAGGTACAAAAAAGTTGAATTTGAAAAAAAGTGAATTATTTTCAAAATAGAAATTTACGATTATGCCTTTAGAAATAAAGATGACTGTTCAAATATATTTACAAATTAAAAGTACTGTAATTTTTTTTAAATTAAATACACAATATATGTTACAATTGCTATAGATACTCACCTTTATTCATACAAGTTCGGTGGACTTATTTATTACTAGCTGACCCCCGCGACTTCGTTCGCGTGTTTATAGGTTTTATATAGGTCGGATCGGATCCCATAATTCTTTTATGTACCTTAACTAAATGTAGCCTAAGTTTCGTCAAAATCGATCCAGCCGTTTCGTAGATTAGCTGGAACAAATAGACAGGCCGACAAACATAAATTTAAATGTACGCCATTTTAAAATAAGCCGTACGTACAAAGATCTGGGTCCCAAGTTATTTGAACCCAATAAACATCTGTCATTTCTGAACTAAAAAACCTATGACCTTGAAATATTTACGGAACAATACTTAAAGTACTACCTTTCTAACAAAAAAGAATGAGTTAAATCAAACTACCCGTTAATGAATTACAGCTAAATACACGTTTTAACTTTCTTCCCCTCTCTCAAGGGAACCGTGCTGAATTTCGGGATAAAAAGTATCCTATGTCCTACCTCGGAGTATAAACTCAAATTGTACCAAGTTTCGTTCGAATCCGTTCAGTAGTTTCGGCGTGATGCGCGGCCAAGATACAGACAGACAGACAGACAGACAGACAGACAGACAGACAGACAAAAATGAAACAAATTGCAGTTTTGGCTTCAGTATCGATTATAGAATGCCCTCCAACAAAAATTTTCAAAATATCTTCAATGTACAGAATTGGATCTGTTACAGTTTTATTATATTACTAGATGATGCCCACGGCTTCGCCCGTGTGGATTTAGGTTTTTAAAAATCCTGTGGGAACGTTTGATTTTCCAGAACAAAAAGTAGCTAATCTGTAGAAACCCGTCCCCAAAACGGAAAAATCTCGTGGGATCCCCACGATTTCGGAATACAATTCCTTACAGCATCAGGGTTGAGGAGTTGGAGATGTACCTACTCGAGTTCATTCAACGATAAAATCTTTAATTGGTACCCCCAATATCAATTTAAATAACCGAAAGTTTCTAAAACCCATTAGTTTTGGGGATTAGGTCCCCTACAGCATCAGGATTGAGGAGTTGGAATCCAAATTTTTTATAAAACAGGGTCGCAATGTTTCTCTATCGATTAAAAAAAAAATTACGCAAATCGGTTGAGAAATCTCGGAGATATCTGTGTACATAGGTAGAAAAACACAACTCCTCCTTTTTTGAAAGTCGGTTAAAAAAGTAGCCTATGTTACTCCCTGGTTAATTCTCTACTTGTATGTGAAGGTCCCGTCAAAATCGGTTCAGCCGTTCCGAAGATTAGCCCGTTCAAACAGACAGACAGACAGACAGACAGACAGACAGACAGACAGACAAAAATTTTAAAAACGTGTGATTCGGTTATGGTAGCGTTCAAATAACCATATGAGCTTAATATGAGGTAGTTATTTCGATATTACAGACAGACACTTCAATTTTATTTATTAGTAAGTATAGATTAATAACTGCAGGTAAATATACTTAATTAGTTTTATTAATCAATGATAACAATCTTAATTAGGGTCTTGCGTAATTAAAACTATGATCTATGTTAGACACATCACAAGTGTGAATGGGTGTATTTGCTCAATCAATCGATTCTCGCGGCAATAATGAACTAGTAAACATAGACCAAGTATCACACAGAGAATTTAGGTAGGTATTTTAATTTATTTTATTTTATTTATTTATTTGAAATCAACAGCGTCAAGTTAGCAGTAAGTACAGTTATTTTAAATTAAATAATAAGTTCACGTAGATTATTATTAGTAAAAAAATTGGTTGTCTATAAAGTTGGTTTACGGACGAAAATTTTACGTGATAACGTCATAGGAAAACAAAGAGAGATCAATGAGTCACAAGCCGAACGCTTAGGCCGATCGTGCCTTCTCTAACGCTTGTTTCGCGCTCTCGCTTGCACGCGGTACGTGACAATGAGTCATGCTTGTTATCGTGCGTGTTATCACTTTCATCGTTATCACGTTAAAAATAAAAAAAGGAATAATAGTTTAACAGATAAATAACCGCTAACACAAAGTGCGTGCGTGCTAAATATAATCTCTCTTCACCATCGACAGGCGTCCACTGCTGGACATAGGTCCACGTATTTCTTATATCCGGCGGCTGGCAGCGAGTGCTTGATATCGTCAATCTGCCCAGCAGTTAGAAGGTTTTCCAACGCCGCGTTTCGCGGTGCGAGGTCGCTTTTCAAGCACCCTGGAACCTTAATATACGTCGGTTTTCGATCTATTTGTTGTAATCTTAATTTTTATTCGTTAATTCGTTCGTTCGTTCGTTTCAACCAATGGACGTCCACTGCTGGACATAGGTCTCTTGCAAGGATCACCACAGCACACGATCTTGTGCCGCCTGATTCCAGCGGCTACCAGCGACTTGCTTGAGATCGTCTGTCCATCGAGTGGGGGGTCTACCTACGCTACGTTTGCTGGTGCGAGGTCGCCATTCAAGCACCTTGGGACCCCAACGTCCATCGGTTCTTCGTGCAATGTGCCCCGCCCATTGCCACTTCAGCTTCGCGACTCGATGAGCTATGTCGGTGACTCTGGTTCTCCTACGGATCTCCTCATTTCTGATTTGATCCCGCAGGGATACTCCGAGCATAGCTCTCTCCATCGCCCGCTGAGTGACCCTGAGCCTTCTTATGAGGCCCATTGTTAGCGACCATGTCTCAGATCCGTAAGTCATCACTGGCAACACGCACTGTTCGAAGACTTTCGTCTTCAGACACTGAGGGATATTGGACGAAAAGACATCTCGAAGTTTCCCGAACGCTGCCCAGCCGAGTTGGATTCGGCGGTTGATCTCTTTCTCAAAATTGGACCTACCTAGCTGGATCGTGTGTCCTAGGTATATGTACTCGTCTACAATTTCGAGTGCAGAGTTCTCAACGATTACCGGGTGGAGCGGAACATGAGCGTTAGACATGATCTTCGTCTTACTCATGTTCATTTTTAGGCCCACCTGTTGAGAAACTCTGCTGAGATCGTTGAGCATTGTATTGAGGTCTCCCAGAGTCTCTGCCATCACGACTATATCTTCGGCAAACCGTAGGTGAGTGATGTACTCGCCGTTTATGTTGATGCCAAGTCCGCTCCAGTCCAGAAGCTTAAAGACGTCTTCCAACGCAGCGGTAAATAGCTTCGGGGAGATAACATCTCCTTGACGCACTCCTCGCTGCAGTTGGATTGGCCTCGTAGTCTGGTCCTGTATACGAACTGACATAGTGGCGTTTTCGTACAAACACTTCAGCGCTTGGATGTACCGATAGTCGATCCGGCATCTCTGCAGTGATCTCAATACAGCCCAAGTTTCCACCGAATCAAAGGCTTTCTCATAGTCCACAAACGCTAAGCAAAGTGGCCGGTTATACTCTTCGGTCTTCTGTATAACCTGCCGCAGCGTATGAATGTGGTCTATGGTACTGAAGCCTTTTCGGAACCCGGCCTGTTCGGGAGGCTGGAAGTCGTCGAACCTACGAGCGAGACGATTCGTAATGACTCTCGAGAACAACTTATAGACATGACTCAGCAGCGAGATGGGTCTATAATTCTTCAGCAGGGTATTATCGCCCTTTTTGAAGAAAAGAACCACCACGCTTTTGTGCCATGCCTCTGGCGTTATGCCCTTATCGATGACGGAATTGAACAATCGCTGAAAGACTTTAAGAACCGGTTTTCCACCTGCTTTCAGGAGTTCCACTGTGATTCCGTCATCACCTGGCGCCTTGTTGTCCTTAAGTTGTTTGAGAGCCATACTAATCTCGTATAGGCTGACGTCCGGGATATCTTCGGTATAGTGTCGGGTCAATTTGGCTCTGGGATCTTTAGCCAAATCTTCAACAGGCTTCTGTGTTGACGTGTACAGCTGTCCGTAGAACTTCTCGACCTCTCTCAAAATCTCAGGTTTAGACGAAATGAGACTACCGCTGTCGGTCTTCAGTCGCGTCAGCTGGCTATGACCGATAGACAGAACTCTCGCGAAGACTTTTGAGCCTTTGTTTCGCTCGATCGTATCTTTAATACATTCTGTATTAAAGTTACGCAAGTCACGTGTTTGCGCTTTGGAGATCTGCCTATTAATCTGCCGGTAAGTAGACGCATCTGCTGAAGACTGCAGTCTCGTTTTATGTCTCTGTTCCATGAGACTGAGAGTATGGTCTGAGAATTTTTTGGTTCTATTTCTACGGTGGGTCTTAAAGAACCTAGACCCAACCGCATGGACAGTTTCCACCAGCCTGTTGTTCAGTTCGTCCACAGAATCGCAATCTGCCAGGCAAGCGAATCGGTTTTGCAATTCGAGTTGGAAGCTCTCGGGATTCTGGATATGGGCACGAGACGGTCGGAGCGTTGACTTCATCAATCTGGCCCTTTCAAGCTTTATGTTGAGATTCAATGTGCCTCTTACCATACGGTGAACGCTGCCGGTTTTTACCCTGTTGATCACAGAGACATCATTGAATACATGCCGTTTGGTAGACATGATGAAGTCAATCTCATTTCTCGTAGAACCATCGGGACTCATCCAGGTCCACTTCCTATGTGGCCTATTCTCGAAGAAAGAGTTCATCATATAGAGGCCCTCTTTCTCCATGAAGTCGGCCAACATTTGGCCCCTATGGTTCCGTCGCCCATAGCCAAATTGTCCCACTTTCAACTCTTCACCGCTTCGCTTACCCAGCCTTGCGTTGAAATCCCCCATCACAACATTGTAGTGGGTGCTAGAGGCATGCATGGCTTTTGATATATCCTCATACATGACCTCTACCTCCTCGTCGGGATGTGTCGATGTCGGTGCGTAGACCTGTATGACCTTCAGCGAATACCGTTTGGTTATTCTGAGTATAAGGTACGCTACCCTGCTCGACACACTTTCGACTTGCACAATGTTGTTAACGAGGGACCTGTGGATGATGAACCCGACACCACCCTGGGATTGTTGATCACCCTCCCGGTAGTAGAACAAGTTGCCGGATTTAAGGATTATCGAGTCCTCCCCCTCTCTTCGGACTTCAGATAACCCTATGACACCCCAATTCAACTTGCTCACTGCTTCTTCCAGCTCGATGATCTTTTCGTCGGTCCTCAAAGTGCGTGCGTTATATGTTGCCAGGTCCAGTCGTCGGGGTCGGCAGCGGAATCTCTTCCGGAGATTCTTGACACCCCCTGCCCCGCCGTTACCGTAGCCGCTGCCAGAGCTAGGAATAGCGGGGCCGCCGGGGACTGGGGGCTGTGGCTTTATCTTTCTATTCATGCAAGGTTATGCCCATAATCGCCACGCTGGGCAGGCGGGTTGGCGATCGCAGGGCTAGACTATTGTACCGATGTCGCTGCTGCCCGACATCGGCCCTTGTCATTTTTGTAGTCTAGCCGATAAGAAATGGTTATACCGCCATTTGTCGGTCGTCAGAGCCTCGTCTGTTGATTAGCAGGGGGCACCACGTGCAGGTGAGGTTGACAATTGGAGTGCTGAGATGGAGGTGCACTCCCTTACCCCCCATAATATAACAAAATAAAAAATTAGGTATGTAGGTCTGATAAGCATAACATTACCTACTCTGGCATAAAACTGATCTGTACATTATTACATATAGGCGCACTTATTCTGAAAACAATAGAAGTAGTAGAAACTTAAGCCTCTATGGGAAAAACAACTTTCTAGGAATCATAATTAGTAATTGCAGCAATGGCGGGCGAATAGCTTGTTGGAAAATTGCATTTTCTCAATACAGGTACTTGATTCACTTTTAAAGTACCTACCTATTGATTGCAAATCAAAATTTGTCTATATATTATTATGTCCTCTATGAATCTATTCCACAATTCCGTGAAATCTATTAACTAGATAATATAGAAAAACAAGTATAGATACCTACCTACCTAAATTAAAAATTTAAAAAATCTCCGACGTTCGCCATTTTGTGGTGGCGGCCATCTTGGATTTGTATAGTGCTATTCTACTAGTCAATCCCTTTCATTTGATACCCATATTGAGGGAGTTGTGAAAAAATATGTAATCCGCCATTTTGTGACGGCGGCCATCTTGGACCGATTTTTATCAAACATAGCTAAGAACACTCCCGACTAATTTACCTTTCAAAAAAAAACCGCATTCAAATCGGTTCACCCGTTTGAGCGCTACGTTGGAACAGACACACACACAGACACGTCGAACTTTACTACAGGGGCTAAAGACATTTTCCATTAGGTAGGTGCAACTTATCAGAATTGACATTAATTTATTCTGACTCTAGGCAAATATTTTTTCTGACAATGCAAATAATATTAATTGCCCATGATGGTGGGCGGTGGATGGATCTCAAATATTCCCGAGTTGCGCCTGCCGGGAATTGAACCCGGGAACTTCCACTTACAACAGCGGCCACCACTGCACCATAGAGGTCGTTGGTCTGCCTCGATTCAACAATTATCCCTGTAAGTATCTATTATGAATAGCGATGAGGTATTTCTATTAAAAATCCTTAACTCAAACACCGGTGTAGAGATACAAACCTTTTACCACGCAAGTTAATCATAAATTACCCACTGTGAAATTACGCTATTAAAAAAATTACGACGTGTGAAGAGCAAGTAACAATGTATAAACTGCAAAAGTCTGATCAAAACGATAGCAGCACGGACACTTATACCGATTGCGATGCTAATTTGCACTCAAACGATTGTTTAGGGCCTCCATTTTGCTATAAATTATTCCACTGATGCAGGTGCAATAATAATTATTATCGTAGAAGATTTTTTTAATTAAAGGTCAACAACGTAAATATTGGAGTTTATTTTTATTATTTTATTTATTCTCGAACAAAACTTACTTATCTATCCTTTTATTTTTATAATTTCTAAGTAGCTAATTAACTGTTTTATTTCAAAACTAGCTGCGATTCCCTGATTCCCATTACGATAGATAGTCTGCATCCCGGAGACGGATATAAACCCGTCTCCGGGATGCAGACTATCTCTGTGCCATATTTCGTCAAGATCGGTGCATATGCATCGGTTGGATTGATTGCCCCTGATGTCAACAGTTTTTGTTTTTTTAACGCAGGAATTCTAATTATATCAATGCCTGGCATTCCTAATCCTACTGTTTTATAAATCAGTTCAATATCGAGTGTCGAAAAACTATAACTTCTTCATCGAAGAAGAAAAAATATGGAATTTCCCACAACATATGTCCAGAAGTGAAGGTTTATTTGTTGACAACAAACGACTTACGACGAAGATATATCATGTTGACGATGTAATCGTAGGTTAACAGTTATTGAATGGATTTTCATGCGGTTTTCACCAATAGACAGTATAATTTATTTTGTTGAAATATGACGAATCAGATTGTTGAAAATGTCGGAAAAAGCCAAGTCGCCTGGGAGATTTCATCGATCCCTTTGACATATAACGAAACAATGTATGATAGTAATTACTGCCGTGCAAAGCCTTGGCTGCGATGTCGGAAGGCAACGGGATACCACCGACATTAATTTCCCTAGTTAGTCAGTTAATATGGAAGGTTCAAAAGACTGACTGCTGACCTTCAGTAATGGAGAGGCACAACAAGAAGAAGAAAGCCTTGGGTCGATAATAATTTTTCAAAGTATTTATATTAGTATTTTAGTGGTTAAGTTCGTAAAAATCAGCATTTGTAAAAATACAAACACAAATATGCAATTAAAGTCCAACAGACCACGAAAAAACTTCTAGTATTCTCTTGATATAATTGTGGTTTCTATTCTACGTTGGTTCCCATACCCGAGCGAGCGTGACGTCTATGGTTTATGGATAATTTTCTAGAAAAAAAAAGCTAGTATTTATGGTTCATTTATTTTTTTAAAGGGCATTGAATGCAATAAATTCCCTGTTACATTGGAATATAGGAATTAATGAAAGTCTAGTTTTTGCACGCGGTTCCGGCTACGTAAATAAGATTACGTTATGTTAAATTAATGTAATTAGCGTTTTACCTTTTAAGATTCAAGTTGAATAAAGGAAAATGTTAATAATTTTTAAGTTTACCAGATGAAAGAGGTAGATTTTTGTATACGAGAAAGTATTAACAATAAATATAGGATTTGATCAACTTTTTATTTGAAAAATAGAAAATATTTTACAAGCCATAAACCCGTGTTTATTTTAAGACAGATTCCCAATACAAAAATTGTCAGGACGTTTACTTAAGAAGGTTAAAGTTACCGTTAAAGTTAACTTGCCCACTAAAAAACAAACAAAATGGGCAAACAAAAAAAACAAGCAAACTCTGTTCGTTACTAGCGTACTCTAGCGTATTTTTTTATTAAAAAGAACCAATGAAAAATCCAATGAACTAAAAAAACCTACCTAAAGTAGCAATTTTTTTATATAAAATTTAATTTTAACTGCGTGTTAACCCATAGAAATAGTCATCAGTTATTTTTTTTGTAGTTTAGGTTTTTTTAATTAACCGTATAAATTTGCCAAATTGGTAAATTCTCATTTTATCAGCTGCGTTATAGATTTTAGCCGACTTTACAATTTTCCAAAAAAAAAACACTACATTTGCACACTGCATTCAAATGTGGCGAACGATTATTATTAAGATTTTAACTGTATTCGGACGCGCCTAGCAATTACCTACTGACAACAAGACGCGACCGACAAATCTGATTGTATTTATGACGTTGATGAATATACGATGATTACGTAGGTAGATATAAGTCACGAGACCAACGAGGCAGTTCTGATTATGAGGTCCCGGATTGGTCCCCAAAAAGTTATCGGGTTGTTCTGTCAAGAAATTCTCAGTCATCATCATCATGATCAACTTAGGTACTGACCCACTACAGGGTATGGGTCTCCTCTCATGTCCGATCCAGACTCTCCACGAGGCTACACGAGGCAACGCGAACGCGAGTGCGAGAGTGAGGACGGTGCGCTCGTGTCCTCTCGTCTTCCCTCGCCTCGCCTCGCTGTCGCTGCACTTCGTATGGAGCGACAGCGAGGCGAGGCGAGGTTTTCCGGGCGTGAGTCAAAGGATGCGAGGATCGAGAGTCTGGACGGCTAGCACTCCAGCCTGCACTCGCTAAGACTCATGCCCAGAGCCTCTGTGAGGCGCCTCGCGAGTCTGGATCGGGCATCAGAATGATGCAAGAGTTAGATCGTAGTCCATCACTGCGCTGGTCGAGTTATTTTGGTCGAAAGTTTATAAAGTCAGTTTCTGCCCGCGGCTTCGCCCGCGTGAATTTCGGTTTTTCACAAATCCCGAGGGAATCGTGGACTTCCGATTCCCGTTCCCGCTCCCTTTTTCAATCTTCATACCTACTTTCAACTTCAAGGAAGTTTGCTATAGTAATCTACCTATAGCTGTAACTATAGATTTTGGTGGTTTTCACAATCCCGTGGGAACTGTGGATTTTTCCAGCCTATGTGTTAAGTCAGGGCATAATCTATCTCCATTCTAAATTTCAGCCGAATCGGTTCGTTAGTTGCGGTGTTACAGAGTAACAAACATACACACACACACACACACACACACAAATTTTCGCCTTTATAATATTAGTGGGATAGTGTGATTCACTGCAATCAAAGATCAGCACAAACCTTCGCGTGACGCACCAACTACCTAGTAAGTATACCTTCAAAGGCAAATCTCCGATGTAGATACGTAATATTCTTAATTGATAACTAGCTAGCCACTTCCCCCGGTCACGCCTGCCTGGGTAATTGCTTGATAAAAACATAGGTTATCTCAGGTCATATTGTAGTCATAATAATAATTTTATTGTGTACACTTTTACGCTTTTCTGCAGTTATTATATTAGGTATAGCGTCATTGAAGGAGAAGAGACACCGTGTTCACGTTAAAATACTCCTCAGTGTTAATCTGTGACTACCTCGTTGGTCTAGTCTCTAGTGGTTAGCATATTCGACTGCAGATCACTAGGTTCGATTCCCGGGTTGGGAAAATAATTGTTAGATTTTTTTGTCAAAAAATTCTCTGTGCCAGCTCGGAGTTGGTAATTGGCTGTGTTTCACCGCCGTGCCTCAGAGAGCACGTTAAGCAGTCGGTCCCGGTTATTATGACTATAATGTGACAATAGTCGTTAAAGTCCGCCAACCCATATTGGAGCAGCGTAGCAGGTCTAAGCTCTAAATCCCTCTCTCCTATGAGAAAGGATGCCTTTGCCCAGCTGTGGGACGTTAAAAGGCTGTAGTGGTGGTAGTGCTGGAAACGCAACGGGTACAGCCCCTACTAGTTGAACGGACGATCTCAAGCGAGTCGCTGGCAGCCGCTGGACACAAGCGGCACAAGATCAAAATCTGTAGCCGTCCTTGCATGAGACCTATGTCCAGCCAGTGGGCGTCTATCGATTGAGATGACGAAGGTGATTGTTTCCATGAAAAATTATAATATCTACCATAGTCCATAGTCCGTTGGACCAGAGAGTAAGTAGCTACTTCATTAGAGTTAGTAGCTACTTAAATAAGAATTTAAAGCTGGGTTGTGTCGTGTTGGTATACAAGTACATACTCTCCTATATACTAGTTTATGTACATAAGGCGGCAATAATTCTCGAATGGCGTGCTCCACTCTAACGTAACGCTTTATGAAGCGTGGCGGAACAGAGGCGTGGAGCGGCTTAGCGCTAAAACTTTTATATTTTACTTACCAAATAATTTTGTTTTGTGACAAGAAAAACTTTAATTAATACCTCAATAACGGAATTACGCTGACAGAAAACAGATAAGGTAGAAGGAAAGAATATTAAGGGCCTGTTTCACCACCTTCTGATAGCTTATTCACAACTTTTAGGCTGCGGTTATAGACCAGGGTCTTAAAAGTGAAAAAAAATCACAGTAGGATGAAACCCACTGGAAAAGGAAGAGAATATTATAAAAATAAAAGGACAAATAATTTACAGGCGATCTGAGCTGGGGAAAAAAAGGGGGGGGGGAGTTTTAATGGTAAAAAAACGGTTTATCTCGACTTATCTTAACTTTATCTTAACTACAAGTCCTATGGAAAAAAATGTAATCGCAAAGTTGTAGGTAATAAAGAGATCTACAAATTTGTATTTACACTTTTTGTCTATTTACACTACTTGTCCAAGTTTTTGGTTTTTTATTTTTATCTAGAAATTTTTTTTTTTCACGGAATTGGTGAAAACTTACCTTTTTATGTCCCAAATACACTGTAATTTATTTGATTTGAAATATTTAGTTTTTCTCCTTATTTTGACTTAATATCGAAAAAGTAATATTAGGTATATCTATACTAATAAATAAAATTGAAGTGTCTGTCTGTAATATCGAAATAACTACCTCATATTAAGCTCATATGGTTATTTGAACGCTACCATAACCGAATCACACGTTTTTAAAATTTTTGTCTGTCTGTCTGTCTGTCTGTCTGTCTGTCTGTCTGTCTGTCTGTTTGAACGGGCTAATCTTCGGAACGGCTGAACCGATTTTGACGGGACCTTCACATACAAGTAGAGAATTAACCAGGGAGTAACATAGGCTACTTTTTTAACTGACTTTCAAAAAAGGAGGAGTTGTGTTTTTCTACCTATGTACAACGATATCTCCGAGATTTATGAACCGATTTGCGTAATTTTTTTTTTAATCGATAGAGAAACATTGCGACCCTGTTCTAAAAAAAAATTTGGATTCCAACTCCTCAATCCTGATGCTGTAGGGGACCTGATCCCCAAAACTAATGGGTTTTAGAAACTTTCGGTTATTTAAATTGATATTGGGGGTACCAATTAAAGACTTTATCCTTGAATGAACTCGAGCAGGTACATATCCAACTCCTCAACCCTGATGCTGTAAGGAATTGTTTTCCGAAATCGTGGGGATTCCACGGGATTTTTCCGTTTTGGGGACGGGTTTCTACAGATAAGCTACTTTTTGTTCTGGAAAATCAAAAGTTCCCACGGGATTTTTAAAAACCTAAATCCACACGGGCGAAGCCGTGGGCATCATCTAGTTAGTAATAAAGTATGTAGTATTTTTGATGACTATAAGTCTTATTTTTAACAGTCGTATGCACTCTGGACTCCTGCTGATTCGCCATTTGTGTCAATTGACGGAATGAACTAGACTGACCGATTAGGTATCCATTGATAAACTAAAAAAGTTTGATAGCACACCGTCTCCACGGTTCTCTTATCAGCGTGCAAAACGGAAATGTTGACATTTCTGTATAAAACAGTTGATTCCGTTTCTTGGGCAAAAAACAGGTGTTTGAGAAAGGTCAGGGCGACCGGCGGCGGCGCGCGCGCAACCGACAGACATACCCACTGCTTAGTGATTACATCACCGATGCTTATATATGTATATTCCCATATTAAGACGTGTGTACTAGGAATAAGACTTGCAGAAGTCAGCTCTGGCACGGCGCTTGCTCTGTGTGAATACTCGGAGCAAGTTTGATAATAATCTTTGCTTACCCGGGATATTTAGTATACATCTCTGGGATGAAAGCTATCTCTGTATCTACCTACCAAATCTTTGATAACTAGGGATAAAAATTACCATCTCCGGGATGATATTATATACCAAATTTTGTCAACTTCTTTTCAGCATAAAAATAATATATTGACGTTTTTATTTTTTTACGCAAGACATCTAAATATTTCCAGCCTAAAAAGTAGCCTAAATTACTCCTTGTACAGTGGACTGTACCTACTGGAGTAGGTGTATATTGTTAGTAGTTAGTTGTAGGTGTATAGGTGTGTTAAATGCCGTCAAAATCGGTAGAGCCATCTCGAAATCTCAGCCTTGATTTACCAAACATGGGGATCGAATTCAACTCTTCGACTATAGCTTCCGTATGATGCTGCCACAAAAATTAACCTTAACATGACCTTCTACTCTTTATAGTTTTAGAAAGTTTAATTGTTTAATAACTAAAATGAATTAACTCTTAGCTAGAACTACTTAATTTATAAAATAACTAACTATAACTTAAACCTAATAAAAAGTACCCAAGATGCTGGAGGCATTACATTTAGCATTTCACTGTTTAATATTAAATAATCAGCTGTGTTTAGTTGACATATTATATGCATGAAAGTTGTATTTTGGAATTCAAATGGCTGCCTTATATAATCCCCAGCAGCCACATATACCTATAGTCTATACGAACCATGTAAGTTCATATCCGCCAGGTTTTCCTTTGCGAGCTTCTCAGGTAGGTAGCGCTGATAAAATTCGCACATGAATTTAAACTTACATACGGAAACTGACTGTCTGTCTGTATGGGACAAGAAATTTATATTTTTTCCATTCCATCAGCCTGTAGTAGTCCACTGCTGGACATAGGCCTTTTCGAGGGCGCGCCACTAAACATGGTCCTCCGCTTTCCTCATCCACTCGCTACCCGCCGCCTTGTATACATATTACATTTTATTTAAATAGGTATATGAAGTACATATTTTTTTTATTTTTTTTATAGGAATAGCGGGCAACCGAGCAAGCGTGTCACCTGATGTTAAGTGATTACCGCCGCCCATGAACATTAGCAGCACCTGAGGAACCACTAATTCGTTGCCGGCTTTTGAGGAAGGAGGCTGGCTCATCAGCTCGCTGCCGGAACACACGGATGCTTTGCGGCAGATTACGGCTGAAGTGTGGTCGCTAGCCAGGCGGATTCGGAGTAGAATCCTACCACAATGCGGTGATACCATCCAGATTAAGTTGTGTGGTATCTGGCACACCCGTAAAGGGGACTGAAAGCGACAGGGCCTCGTTAGCATATTGGCAGGGTGCACCGCGTGCAGGTGAGGTTGACTTTGGCCACATAGGTGGAATTTGGGCCACTTACACCCCTAATATATTTAAATCTACTTAGGTATATGTTATGTAATAAAATATCATTCTCTAGTACTGTTAATTACCTCATTGATATAATGGCTAGCTTGCTAGATGAGCAAGCATGATATCCAAAAACACATTAAGATACCCTATGTACAATTAACTACCTACTTATTTAACAAAATAAAAATCTGGTCAGACGGAATCAACGGCAACCACTAGTGCTTCGAAAACCTATTTTACAAAGTATACGCTAAGTATTATGTAAAAGCGTCCGAGTATAGATTTGGAATGCTCAGAACGTGTTGACTGTTGAATTTAAATAAAAAATATATTCGGTTCAGATTCCTTTCCAGACTTGGATTATGATAATATTTCCGGATATTTCTAATAACATTGTTAATTTTCTGGTAAGTAGCTATCTTGGCTAAATAAGTAGAAACTTAAGCCACCCAAATTGGCGATGCTTTCAGTATCTTCGGTACCTATACCTATGCCTCCTGCGGTGGAAACAGTGACGTTTTAGACAGTTTCCCGGTAAAGAAAATTGGAATATACATGCTGAAATACATATTCAATTGTATCGTTTCACAATGAGAACATTATAATATTATTGTAGGATTATAGCGTAATTATGCCGAGTTTGCACGTTGCGGCAACGTTGATTGAATTCGAAACAGTATAACTTCTGAGTGACAAGGCCCTAAAACTAGCCGTTTAAGTTCGTCCATACGTCTATAACGACCAGTGCCCCAAGCGGAAATTTTACAAAATAAAAAGTCCCGCAAATTGCTATTGCGCCTGGCCGCAATTTTGGTGACGTCAGTACAAGACAGACGTCGGTACCGTTGAGAATACTGTTGGCAGAGTACGCATATTGAGTTTTGAATAATTATTGTAAATTTACACATTTCGTTGTTATTGTTGTTTAATACTGGCGCAAAGACAGATTCATTGACGAGTTAATTATTATTAACACAGAAAATGATAGTGATTCAGACACAACAGACTCTGAATTTTTTTAAATCTAAATTACGAGAACCTGATTATATGGGCGGAGTTGAAGAATTAGGATAATTTCTTCATTTATAATATAAGCTAGAAAATATTTGTTCATTCAGTTTAATTTATTTCAAAAAAATATATATTATTGCCGACGATTTTAGTTTCTCATCTGATGTCACGCCGATGGTTCCAGTGCAATAGCAATCTGCGGGGTTTATACTGAATGTACGACTTTAAAATAAGAGGCTCTGAGTCTTGCTCTGATATTGTAGTTTTTAGATAGGTATTTGAAATCAATTAGCGTTGACAAGGTGTGCAAACTCAGCATAACCCTATAGTATGCTTAGTCCCACTTTTTACATAATGACAACGATGATCAAAATTCGAGTATCGACACACAATGACTTCAGAGCAAAATGAACCCAAAGACTCTTTATTTTAATGTCGTAATTCAATAGTTCGAATATTTATTTTACAACATTTCTGCTTGGGGCGCTGGCTGTTTTCGAATGATGAATGTACTGGCAAACTCAAACCTTAATTAAAGCCATTTTAGGTCTATTTTACTCTGAAGTCATTTGTGATTCGATCAATAGTAGATATTATTAAGTTTTTGAGACTAAGCATACAGTTCGCCGATTGAACACGTTTCACAGTATGACAATGGGCGCAGAAAAACCATCGGCTCCCACAGAAGGCGACTTTCACCGATAGATAAAACTGTTTATATAACAGGTGGCTCTATTGTCTTATAGAAACTGAGCACTTACGGAAAAATTATTGTCGTATTAGCGGGTAGGATGTTAGTCAACCGCCCGATAGCAGATTTGAAACAGAAATAGGTAGATAATTATATTATCAGGCAGAGAATATAATAGAATAGAATCGTTTTTTATTCAGATAAACTTTTACAAGTACTTTTGAATCGTCAAATTGAATCTACCACTGGTTCGGAATGCCGTTTCAACCGAGAAGAACCAGCAAGAAATTCATCTACACGCTAGCCCTTGACTGCAATCTGACCTGATCGTAAGTGACGAAGCAGACTAAGGTGGAAGCGGGCTAACTTGGAAGAGGTATGGTAGGTTTTTATCAAACCCATACCCCTGACCGGTTTCTACGCGACATCGTACCGGAACGCTAAATCGCTTGGCGGCACGGTTTTGTCGGTAGGGTGATAATTAGCCACGGCTGAAACCTCCCACCAGACCAGACCAGAACAGTAAGAAATTATAAAATCCCAAATTGCCCATTGCCGGGTTTCGAACCCGGGACCTTCCACTTATAAGACCACAGCGCTTGCCACTGCGCCAGTGAGGTCGTCAAATGACTGATATGACTTGGGTGCACTTACCTCTGCAAGCAAGAGCTTCGCCAAATGATGGGCCAACTTGCCATTATGTCGAGAACTTGAGAGGTTGTGAAGCTGCTACAAAGCAAATGTTTACAAGCTCTTGACTTGACTGATACTTAACTGATACTTAACTGAAAACTTATAAATTAATTGTATATTTTGTTTGCAAAATATAGCCAATATTTTTTCAAATCTCTTCAGCTGCCACTACCTGTTTCCCCTTGGCAAAGTCCATGCTTACGAGTAGGTATCTACGCTGGTGTGTATGTAAGTAGCTAAGTAGATTAGACCTATGTCGAGAACTCGAGAGGTTGTGAAGCTGCTACAAAGCAAGTATTTACAAGCTCTTGACTTGACTGAAAACTTGTCAATTAATTGTAGGTATATTTTGTTTGCAAAATATAGCCAATATTTTTTCCCCAACATCTTTGCAGCAGTTCGTGCATAAAACACAAGTGTGCTCTCCAATACCTCACTCTCGTATTCCGTTGGAAACGAATTAGCAACAAGTATAAATTAAAAATTTTAAAAACCCTCGACATTCGCCATTTTGTGGCGGCGGCCATCTTGGATTTGCAATAGTGCTATTCTACTAGCATAGCTAACAACACTCTCGACTAATTCACCTTTCAAACAAAAAAAAACTAATTCAAATTGGTCCACCCGTTCGAGCGCCACAGGGGAACAGACAGACACACACACACACAGACACGTCTAACTTCTAACACCCCGTCGTTTTGCGTCGGGGGTTAATTAATAGATTGAACTGGCGCACATAAGTCAGACACAGTACCGACGGGTTTACATGCTCTCCGAGGCACGGAGCTGTAACCTCCCCAATTATCCAACTCCGCTTCTATCTAGCTGCTGAGAATTTCTTGACAGAAAAGCCGAATAATATTTCTTTTTTGGTAAAACCGGGATTCAAACCCGGGACCTCATAATATAATAAGCTAGCCACTAAACCAACGAGGCAGTAATGTAAATAGGTAGATCATCAAAACCGGTCAAAGTAGGAAAATTCGCTCGAGCAAGTTGGTGTAACAATTTCGAGTATTTTGCGTATCATCTTAGTGAATGCCTACTAATTAATTCCTTATGTGAAGAAGCCATCTGCTTATACGGCGCCAGCAAAGGTATGTAGTAGCCTGCACTTCTTACACGCGTAAAGGCACTGCCTTCTCAAAAAAAAAAATCATGATCCTAATTACCCATTAGTGTTTTCACTCGTCTGCCTCGTTGGTCAAGTGGTTAGCATATTTGACTGCAGGTCACGAGGTTGTGGGTTCGACTCCCGGTTCGGGCAAAATAATTATTAGATACGTATTGGGTTTTCTATTAAGAAATTCTCATTGCAAGCCCGGAGTTGACGGTGTTCCACCCCCGTACGTCGGAGAGCACGTTAAGCAGTCGGTCCCGGTTATTATCACTATCATGTGACAATAGTCGTTAAAGCCCGCCAACCGTATTGAAGCAGCGTGGCAGTTCTAAGCTCTAAATCCCTCTCTCCTATGAGAGAGGAGGCCTGTGCCCAGCTGTGGGACGTTAAAAGGCTGTAGTGGTGGTGGGTTTCACTTGGATGAATTAATTTCCTTTAACAATGAGTGCATTTTTAATTTAGGTTCATAGGAACTTATGACTATGGTTACTTAAAACGCATATAACTCAGAAAATTTAGAGATGCGTGCCCGGGATCAAGCTTAGTCCCCCCGGAAGGGAGGATGAAGTCTTTATAACTAACTAGGTGATGCCCACGGCTTCGCCCGTGTGGATTTACTTGGAAACTTTTGATTTGAGTGTGGAACTTTTGATTTTCCAGAACACAAAGTATAGCCTATCTGTAGTAACCCGTCCCCAAAACTGAAAAATCCCGTGGGATTCCCACGATTTCGGAATGCAATTCCTTACGGCATCAGGGTTGAGGAGTTGGATATGTACCTACTGGAGTTCATTCAAAGATAAAGTCTTTAATGGTACCCCTAATCAATTTAAATAACCGACAGTTCCTAAATCCCATTAGTTTTGGGGGTCAGGTCCCCTACAGCATCAGGATTGAGGAGTTGGAATCCAAATTTTTTAAAAGATAGTGTCGCAATGATTTTCTATGGATTAAAAAAAAATTACGCAAATCGGTTCAGAAATCTCGGAGATTTCGGTGTACATAGGTAGAAAACACAACTCCTCTTTTTTTTAAAGTCGGTTAAAAAAGTAGCCTATGTCCTTTCTCAGGCTCTAGAGTATTTGTGCACCAAATTTCATTTAAATCGGTTCAGTAGTTTTAGCGTGAAAGCGTAACAGACAGACAGACAGAGTTACTTTCGCATCTATATCTATACTAATAAATAAAATTGAAGTGTCTGTCTGTAATTTCGAAATAACTACCACATATTAAGCTCATATGGTTATTTGAACGATACCATAACCGAATCACACGTTTTTAAAATTTTTGTCTGTCTGTCTGTCTGTTTGAACGGGCTAATCTTCGGAACGGCTGAACCGATTTTGACGGGACTTTCACAGACAAGTAGAGGATTAACCAAGGAGTAACATAGGCTACTTTTTTAACCGACTTTCAAAAAAGGAGTTGTGTTGAAATCGGTAAATACAGATGTTAAAAACGCCCTGATAGGTATTTTCGCTGCGCGCGATCGCGACGGCCGACGCGGACGCTCGCGCTCCCCGCGCCGCGCCACGCGCCCCTGCGCCCTGCGCCCGCCGTACGCGGTACCGCGGTACGCCGCCGCGCGGCGGGGGGCGGGTGGACCAGAAATCTACTTATCCCTCAGGATTTGTGAAAAATCGAAATTCACGCGGGCGAAGCCGCGGGCAAAAGCTAGTTTATAATATTATAATAGTAAGGACTAGGCTAGCGTTTAAAAGTTACACGTACGTAACAAAAAAAACTGCTTAACATTTTCTGATAAGAGAAATTGATTATGAACCCGCTCCATCATCGGAACAAGAAAATTATACTTTGTAATAATAATAAATATTCCTTGCTTCCTTCCATACAACCGAGCGTAACGATATGCCAGTTAGGTATATATTAATTTAAATTAAAATCTATACAATACAATACTAAGGTAAAGTCTCCTTATTCCGTGGTATTCTAAAATTGGCACCCAATTCCGAGGTATATAGAAAAACAGCGTTTTCAACCGATCACCAAGCTATTTTTTACTGCAACATATCTTAATCAATTGATAGTTTATCATTCCATAGATAAATGACGAAATTGTTGGTTTTATATGTATATGTTGTAAAATAACCGGCAAGTTTTACACTAGCAGCCGGCTCGAACGCATGTTTCATACATTTTGGACCTCGTGCACGAAATACCTACATTTTTTTAAATAGTGTTTATCCGTTAATTTTGAGCTTTATTTGTTTTTATTTAGATTTGAATATTTGAAGGACTATATTTTCAATCGAAAACAATCAACTTTTGTGAATATTTGTAAAGAAATTAAGGTGAAAATAGGTTTTGAAAATACCTCGGCGTTAGGTGCCAAATATTTTAGCCGGTTCCTAACGCCGTGGTATACCGCGGAATTGCGATTTCATAGACTTCATAACTTTTTCAATTTTTAGAGTCGTTTTATGTTAAATACTTCTTGTTTCGGTTTTGAATATTTAAATAGGCAATAAGGTTACAGAGTCCTAATTACGAGGTACACTTTGGCGTCTCAATCACTAACTATACCGTGTCAAAGTTTACCTATTTAGGTAATTTATTGATAGATTGTATGGGAAAGCTAAAGAAAATTAATTTAAAAGAAAATTAAATTTATACATATTTCGATGCAATTTTGAAAGAGTATTGTACATATTTACGAAGATAATCTAATTAAGCTTTAAATTATTTGTTTATTATGGAAAAATCTTTTCTTTTTTAACACTCGGAATTAGGAAACGTGTTTTTTGTTACAAAACTCAATTCCGTGGTATTACCTCGGAATAAGGTTCTATGAGCCCCTAATTATGTGGTATGGATAGAAATAAAATACAGGATGCTCACAATATTTCAGTATGGTTTCAGTTACACCAAGTATCATTCGCGTTCAGTCACGCAAACATTCATATTCTAAAACGTTTATCTAATTATTGCTCGTGCTGATTCATTCATTAACTCACTCATTGATCACCCCTCCTGTAAAATTTTGTATTTTTTTTCACTAATGATTCCGTATAGAAGACAAAAATTCCTTCGGAACAAAAATATGGAGAGAGCTGATGATTGAGGATTTCGGAGACGGGTGAAGAGCACGCTTAAGGTATTGAAGATAGGAGGGGGGTGCTTGAGCAAATGTCATTCAAAACGTCATCCAATTGGCAGTGAGCTGAAAAAAATTCAAAATAGCGAAAAAAAGATGGCCGCCATACAAATTTCGTCGGTGTCCACCTCGGAGGGTAAAAAAAATGGAAGAGTGGTTTCCTAGCAACAGATGATCAGGATCCAAAGGTCTATTCGATGAATAGAAAAAAAACCAAAATGGTGGAATTTATTTTTCCATAGAAAATGTATGGCGAATATTGAAGAGACTACAAGTTGTAAACTATGCAAGGCTTTGATGTGGTTTTTTGGAGAAATTTAAAAAAAATATGGGAAGATATGATGATTGAGGGTTCGGAAGATGGTTGAGGAGCCCGGGCAGGGTATTGTAGATAGGTGGGAGGTGCTCAAGCAAAAATTACTCGAAACCTCATCCAGTTGGCACTGAACTGAAAAAAACCCCAAAATGGCAGATTCAAAATGGCGGCTATACTAATTTCGTCGATGTCTCACTAAGTATAAAAGATGGAAGAGTATTTTCTGGGCAAAATATGATCAAGACCTAAAGATCTACTAAATAGATAGAAAATAAATCAAGATGTCAGAATTTATTTTTCCGTACAAATTGTTTTTTTCATTGATGGTTTCGTATAGAAGACAAAAATCATGCGAAGGAAAAATATTGAGACAGCTGATGATTGAGGATTTAGGAGACGGATGAGGAGCACGGCCAGTGCACCTATTGAAGATTGGTGAGTGGTGCTCAAACAAATATCACTCGAAACATCATCCGATTGGCAGTGAGCTAAAAAAAACGATTGTACAAATGTAAAATTAGTTTTTTTTTAAGAAATCTCATCCTTACAAATTATTCGGAGCAAAAATACGGAGAGTGATGATGATCGAAGGTTTGAAAGATGGGTGAGGGGTACAGCCAGGGGCACATTCTAGATAGGTAGGAGTATATATATATATATATATATATATATTAACTAGCGGACCCGGCAGACGTCGTCCTGCCCGCTATTAGCGCCACCTATCAGGTCCAATTTTTCTACTTATAAACCTTCCACTCGAATCACTCTATCTATTAAAAAAAACCGCACCAAAATCCGTTGCGTAGTTTTAAAGATTTAAGCATACATAGGGAAATAGGGACAGAGAAAGCGACTTTGTTTTATACTATGTAATGATATATATATAGCTGCTCGTGCTGATTGGGTCACTGACTGACTCATTGATCACCTCTCCTGTAAAATTTTGTATGAAAATATTTTTTTTTACTAATGGTTTCGTATAGAAGACAAAAATTCATTCGGAGGAAAAATATGGAGAGAGCTGATGATTGAGGATTTCAGAGACGAGCGAATGGCACGCTTAAGGTATTGAAGATAGGTGGGGGGTGCTCGAGCAAATGTCACTCTAAACGTCATCCAATTGGCAGTGAGTTGAAAAAAAATTCAAAATGGCGAAAAAAAGATGGCCGCCATACAAATTTCGTCGGTCTCCATCTCGGAGGATATAAAAGATAGAAGAGTGGTTTCTTGACAAAAAATGATCAGGATCGGAAGGTCTACTTGATGAATGGAAAAAATATTCAAAATGGCGGAATTTATTTTTCCATAGAAAATGTATAGCGAATATTGAAGAGACTACAAGTTGTAAACTATGCAAGGCTTTGATGCGGTTCTTTGGAGAACTCTCAAAGAAAAATATGGGAAGACATGATGATTGAGGGTTTGGAAGATGGATGAGGAGCCCGGGCAGGGTATTGTAGATAGATGGGAGGTGCTCAAACAAAAATTACTCAGAATCTCATCCAATTGGCACTGAGTTGAAAAAAAAAAACAAAATTGCGGATTCAAGATGGCGGCTATACAAATTTTGTCGGTGTCTATCTCACCAAGTATAAAAGATGGAAGAGTGGTTTCTAAGAAAAATATGATCAAGAACTAAAAATCTACTAGATGAACAGAAAAAAAAAACAAGATGGCGAAATTTATGTTTTCACACAAAAATTTTTTTAGTGAAATTTCTTTTTTTAGTAAAAATTCATGCGGAGGAAAAATACTTATGGAGAAAGCTGATGATTGAGGATTTTGGAGACGGGTAAAGAGCACGGCTAGGGTGTTGACGATAGGTAGGAGGTGCTCAAACAAAAGTTACTCGAAACCTCATCCAATTGGCAGTGAGCTGAAAAATAAGTCCTAATCGAGGGTTTGGAAGAGGGATGAAGATAGGTGGAGGCTGCTCAAACAATAAAACACCCGAAAACAAAACCTCGCGGTCCGCTTTAGCGGGCCGCGCACCCACGCGCCATACTAGTATATATATATATATATATATATACTGTAGTACAATATTATACAGTAGTAATACAGAGTACAATATTATACTGCCAGCCCATTATGAGGTCACCCGTGGACTCCACGAGACGGGATGACAGGCCCTTAAAAAAGGACCTAGCATCCTCGCCCTACGAACCCATGGTCTCCTCCCCCCAAAAGGCACAAATATGAAATTATTTTCTATATTTTCATATTTGCGCCTCTTGGCCCTTTCCGCCTTAGTGGCTGCCACTCCGGCCGCCACGGAGGTCACCTGTATGTGAGACAGTGCCAGTGTATCCACACACGTGGCATCCCATCCAAGCTACCTCCTTTGCTTCCATGGAACAAGAGTCACACCGTCATACCTAAACCTGTCATGTTATCAAATCTAAGATTTTTGTCGAACAGCTGATTGCTAACCTAGTGAGTACAGAGGCCTTATGCCGACTTTGTACATTGGGGAAACGATGATAGAAATTCGAGTATCGAAACACATTGACTAATATGACTTGAGAGTGCAAAATGTGCAGAATTGCAACTAAACTGGCTGGTTTTAAGGTTTGAGTCCGCCAATATATTCAGCCATTCGTCTACGTCCCAAGCAGAAATTTTTTAAATAAATATTCGAAGTACCCTACTACATTATGACTTTAAAATCTTATTTGACTGTAAGAGCATTAGGGTTAATTTTGCTCTGATATTATAGTTTTTTGATATTCAAATCTAGTACCGTTTTCGAAGTGTGCAAGCTCGAACTAACCATACAGGTCGTTAACTTACATTCGTACGCACCGCCTTGAATTTATTGAGGCTCGCGGTACTGTCAAAGGAAGTAAAGGCCACGCGACTTCAAGGCCACTATTTGACTCCTATTAAGTTTTGATCATCTTTTGCTAAAAAAAACCACTCTTCCATCTTTTATACTTAGTGAGATAATCACCGACGAAATTTGTATGGCCGCCATCTTATATCCACCATTTTGGGTTTTTCTTCAGCTCAGTGCCAATGGGATGAGGTTTTGAGTAACTTTGGTTTGAGCACCTCCCACCTATCTACAATACCCTGCCCGGGCTGCTCAACCGTCTTCCAAACCCTCAATCATCATGTCTTTCCATATTTTTCTTTGAGAGTTCTCCAAAGAACCGCATCAAAGGCCTGCATTGTTCACAACTTCTCTCTCTCAATATTCGCCATACATTTTCTATGGAAAAATAAATTCCGCCATTTTGATTTTTTTTCTATTAATCCAATAAACCATCGGATCCTGATCATCTTTTGCCAAAAAACCACTCTTCTATCTTTTATACCTTCCGAGATGGAGACCGACGAAATTTGTATGGCGGCCATCTTATTTTCGCCATTTTGAATTTTTTTCAGCTCACTGCCAATTGGATGATGTTTCGAGTGACATTTGCTCGAGCACCCGCCACCTATCTTCAATACCTTAAGCGTGCCCATCGCTCGTCTCTGAAATCCTCAATCATCAGCTCTCTCCATATTTTTGTTCTGAATGAATTTTTATCCTCTTTACGAAACCATTTGTGAAAAAAATAATTTTCATACAAAATTTTACAGGAGAGGTGATCAATCAGTCAGTCAGTCAATGAATCAGCACGAGCAGCTATATATATATTAATAATATACATATATTAATATTTTACACACAAACATAATTAAACAATTACATACGTATCGAATTGATTTTGAAATCTATTAATAAATACAGTTCATTTTTGAACACCATGTAGAATTCATTCTACTCGTTTCCCTTTGTATTTTGTACCCTCGGAATTAGGAGCCATTTGCCTCGGAATTAGGATTTTTACCTCGGAATTGGAGCATTCGGACTTTCTTCATATTTAATTTAATTTTACATTTAAATCAAGTTGTAATTGTTGTCCTTTTAGGATATTTCAAGAGTTAAATAAATAACGCTTCTGATAAAAATAGCCAGTTCTTCAGAAAGGTGTAGTAAATGCTTAATTTTTGACGTTCTTTCGAGTTTTTATGAAAATACCACGGAATAAGGGGACTTTACCTTAGGTAATATCTATGAAAACGTTGTCTATTTTTACACGCTTTTATAAGCTTCACCTGTAATTTGTAACTAAGTACTTAAATATCTAATAGGTACTTAAACTTAACTCTGAAGATGGAGCCAAGAAGCCAAGAAGGGTATTTTTTTCGTTTTTAGGCTTCCGTACCCAAAGGGTAAAAACGAAGCCCTATTAATGTCACTCGGCTGTCTGTCTGTCTGTCCGTCCGCCGGTCACAGGTCTCCAGCTCGTAGACTAAATGAGTTACAAACCTAAAATTTTGGTATTCGGTGTAGAACGTTAACCCAAAATCAAATATTGAATTAGAAATTGAATTAAATTATTTTTCAGGGGGGCTCCCATACATGAAAAAGGAGTCGGAAAAAAAATGTTTTTTTACCCTAGCTTGTGGGGTATCATTGTTTAGAGCTTTTTGAGTAAAGTAGGTACAAATATATATTTTTTATATTTTATTTTTTTCAAAAATTAGAAAATTGGGTGCCATCAAAGTTGTCAGTTTTAGACCATTTTTGTGACGGGGGCTATCTCAAAAACTAAAATAGTTAGGAATATGATATTTCGGTATATTATGTACCATATGCTCTATTTAAACAACAAATACTGAAAACAACGATTCGTAAAATAGTTTATAAGCTGTGACCAAAACAAATGAACATTTTTTGGGTTTTTCTTTCACGGTTTGTTGCGATGTCTAGCTCGGGAATTAAATATTTCTTAGACCCAAAATATTACATTGTTCATAATTATGTACGAAACCCTAAAAGAACGAGGCCCATATCATATTTACATATCATATTTTATTCTATTAAGTTGTGTTTTTATTTCATTCCAGGTTTTATTTCCCGGGTCGAGCCAAAAATTGTCAGTAAATATTGGATTTTTCTGTCAGGAAATGCTCGGAGTTGATAGAACAGCAATTTCTTTTAATTTCGTCAGTTTGCCTGTGAGTGAATCTTTGGGTTGGCTGAACCGATTTTGACGTAACTTTCATAGGTAGGCAGACGATTTTGTGGCAAAAACAGGGATCTAGGCTTCTTTTTACCGCGGGAAAGATTTATCGGTTGTACACGGATAAACAAAAATTAAACTTTTAAATTAAAAAGTCATACCTATTAACTAAGCTAGGTATATATTTAGTTTAAAAAAGCTAAGTAGCTATAAATATATACTTAACTAAAAAAAGAACATTTTGCTTTTTAATTTTAAACGCTCCATTGCGTCGTCCAAAAATAAGAAGGCACAAAATAAGTTATTTATTACATACAGATAATATTATATCGACAATCACGTTCGTCCAGAAATTATTCAACTCTGTGCATAAATATGAACTGTCATTAGCCGCGTATGCAGCTATCCCTTTCGCCCGCGATAATAATAAACAAAGACAAAATGCTTTTTGTAATACTTTCTTAAACTGAAACCAATATAAATTGAGCCGTGAAGGTGGTTTCGATTTCCTCTGGCTCATCGATTTTCCGGAGGAGCGCGGGGGTCGGGGGTTCATTCTTGAGTGGTGGTGGTAGGTTGTCTCTTTCACTCTTGGAACGTATGTGATAAAATGGTGAGGACGCCCTTTTTGCGCATAGTCTGCGCGGCTAGGCGGCATATTTCTGAAAAACAGGAAGTGGCGAGGAGTCGCTTTAGGCACAGAATATATAATAGTACTACGTACTTTAGGCGGCTTTTTATTATTCTACACTATTTACAGCCTCTATAGAATATTCTTTAAATTAACAAAACATGGGTTTAAAGTTAAATTGATAGCACTGTAATTTTTTTTAATTTAATGTTCTAATTATCATCATTTATCTCTATTACCTATTTATCTAGCGCTGCATAAAAGTTAAAAAGCATGCTATGCATGCTATGCATAAAAGTTAAAAAGCATGCAACACTACCTGTCTGCCCATAAATGTGTTTTCTTATTTTAAATTTTTATTTTACTTATGCCTAACTAATTTTTTTTTTTTAATTTTACATATATCAAAATTAATATTCTCCCATGGTCCTTCTTAGTTCTTTCTTTACTCTGGAAAACAATATTTATTAATGTCCGTTAGGTAAAAGTAATAAAAATAACAAAGTCGTGTTTGTTCGAATATTTATATATAACTCGAGAACGGCTGGTCCGATTTTCATAATTTTTAATTAGTTGTATTTGTCTCCGTCCCGAAAAACAGAATAACTATTAAAAACATTAGAAAATTGACGAAAAAATAAAATAAAAGAAAAAACATTTTCCCATACAAAAAGTTCATGGGTTTCGTAAATCTCAAACATATTTTAATGTTCATCCCGTCGTCGCGTCGATACGGTAAACTCTCTCACCCTTATACCTATTTAGTTCTTCCGTATCTACGTGTATTTGTCACCTATCTCCTCCTGAACGGCTGGACCGATTTGGATGAAATTTTGTGTGTATATTTCAGTGGGTTCCTGGATTGTTTGAAAACACAATTACCGGTTAGGTACAGGTAACCTGCCGGTAAGTGGCGCTGGTATCGGTAGGGTTGGAACACCGGTTTCCGGACACGCACCTGTTATCGTCCACCGAGCGGATCACTCTTAAGGAATGCTTAAAAATAGAAACATTATAAGACTCACATAAAAATAATGCATCTCTATGCCAACTTGAATGTCTTATCAAGACACAGAGAAAGAAAAAAGTCTATTTCACTTAAGTTTCTTCGAAAACAAAGCGATCGAGTTTTGAGTATGCAATTAAGGAATAAAAACGAGCCATGTGGAGCAAAAAAATTAGTGGCATGCTTCAACTATCACGGAAAGTTATTAAACATTTTACTATAAGATTTAGTTTGATTCTTCTTTGTAGCACTTACTTATGTTTCATAAAATACTGTGAACGTGTTTTTTTACTTTTGATTATATTGGAACACAAAAAAAAGGGGTGGACGACAACTAGTTCACTATTTTCTTAAGAAAACCTGTTATCGTCCGGGCGGTCAAACACAGGTTTAGCGTCTTAATTTTAGGTAGTCCTATTATCAATCGAGGTGTGCACAAAATTGTAATTAAGTTTATTAATTCGAATCCTATACACATACACTAGTTAGTGACTAGTCTTCGTCCACTTTTTTCTCATCTATACTAATAAATAAAATTGAAGTGTCTGTCTGTAATATCGAAATAACTACCTCATATTAAGCTCATATGGTTATTTGAATGATACTATAACCGAATCACACGTTTTTAAAATTTTTGTCTGTCTGTCTGTCTGTCTGTCTGTCTGTCTGTCTGTCTGTCTGTCTGTCTGTCTGTTTGAACGGGCTAATCTTTGGAACGGCTGAACCGATTTTGACGGGACTTTCACATACAAGTAAAGAATTAACCAGGGAGTAACATAGGCTACTTTTTTAACCGACTTTCAAAAAAGGAGGAGTTGTGTTTTTCTACCTATGTACACCGATATCTCCGAGATTTCTGAACCGATTTGCGTAATTTTTTTTTAATCGATAGAGAAACATTGCGACACTGTCCTACAAAAAATTTGGATTCCAACTCCTCAATCCTGATGCTGTAGGGGATCTGATCCCCAAAACTAATGGGATTTAGGCACTGTCGGTTATTTAAATTAATATTGGGGATACCAATTAAAGACTTTATTGTTGAATGACCTCGAGTAGGTACATGTTCAACTCCTCAACCCTGATGCTGTAAGGAATTGCATTCCGAAATCGTAAGGATCCCACGGAATTTTTCCGTTTTGTGGACGGGTTACTACTTACTACAGATAGGCTACTTTTTGTTCTGGAAAATCAAAGTTCCCACGAGATCTTTACAAACCTAAATACACACGGGCGAAGCCGTGGGCATCATCTAGTTGTATATAAAACTATAGGTCTTCAAAATCACGCGTGGACGATATCTAAATTTGCACTGAATAAATATTCTAAGTTTCGACCGCCAAGCTATTATTTAAAAATAAATAGATTTAGTAAAAATATAAATAATTAAACTTGTTTGACAAAAAAATTACCTTATATTTTATGTGTTTCTCTTTGGAACTTCGATATATTTATAAGTTAAGATAGTATTGTCGATCATTATAATTTGTGGACGAAAAAAGTAGAGAATCTGAAGTGCACCCGTTATCCGTCCACCTATATTTTAAACTGTATGAAAAACATATATTTTTTAATATTATGTTATTATTTAGGCGAATTTTGATTATTACTCAAATATCTATAATTTATTTTCAATTAATTTACAAGTTAGTCCTTGACTGCGATCTCATCTGATGTTAAGGGACGATGCAGTCTAAGGTGGATGCGGGATAACCTGAAAGAGGTATGGCAGAATCCGTACCCTTAAACGCTAAATGACTTGGAATTAAGACATACTAGACTAGAGGACAATATAAGACTTACCCCTGCGCCAGGGAGGCTGCCAAATTATATGTACCTACTTTTATATAATGTAAGTGCGATGTGGTAAAAGACGATGCAAGATAGATAGGCGCAAAGCTGGTAAATATATTATATCATATTGTAGACCCTATAAACCGCGTTAACAAGGCTATAGTTTTTTTACCTGTTTTATTTTAAAACAAGCAGTTGACCGCTATTGCGTATGCGTAGAAAGACCACATCACTTTGTATAAAGTACTCTATCATCCTGTGAAAGTTGTGTCAAAATAGATTCAGCTGTTTTGAAAAGTAAGTATTATATGAATAGACGAAAAACAGAAAAACATTTTTTATAAACGGTGGCTTTTTAATAATGTATAAGTAAACATAAGTTCACTAATAAAAACCCATATATTTCGAAAACACGGACAGGAAGTTAATTTTAATTGGTATAGATATTAAATACATATTAAAGTGGTGTTAATATTACATATTCAATTACTTACTCATTACATGCATACTTTTTCATAGTAAATTTCTCATAGAAATCAGTGGACGGATAACAGGTACAAGGGTGGACGATAACTAGATTTAGTGGACGATAACCGGTGAAATCGGCATTTTCAGCTTTTTATTAGGATTTAAAAAAAACTAGTTATCTTACTAAAAAAATACTATCGTGCAATGAAAATAGACTATATTAGAAGTATATACCAACAAGTTTTTGTTTAATTTTTTTTATAGAACATATATTTTCACCCTCTCAAACTCAGTAACTCCACTAAATGGACGATAACCGGTAAGAATACCCTATGTCACCGGGCAGAACGACGTCTGCCGGGTCCGCTAGTTTAATAAATAAAATAATATACCTACATTAATATTTGAATAAAAATAAATAAAGATCTACTCCACGGTTGTCTGTGTCGCGCGCAGATGACGGCCGGCATTGCGTGGTCAGTTTTTGCGCGTCATCCAAACTGGACGTTCCAAGTTCAAATTTGAAAATTGGAACTCGAAGCGTTCGATATTTGAAATTTCAAATTTAGCATAAAATTCCTGTCTTCAAGAATTCCGAGACGATTTGATTGTTTGTTAATTTAATTTGGTAAAAAAAAGGAGACAACATTTTTACATTTTACGATAGTAGTAAAATTGGTCTTTTGTACGATAAATAGAGATAAGTATGTATTTACACAGAGAAAATTTCTAACGTTTCTTTTGATTTTTTCCCTCCAAATAATTTCCATTATCTAATTTTTCATCCTTCTAGATTTCGGTGGGATTTTCCGATTTAGTATGTAGGTATATAAGTAATCGGAAAAGGAAAAGCTCTAAAAGCGTTTCTTTTTTAAAGGAAACGCTTCTGAGCAAGTTCTAGTACGATGCCGCGTGAAAACCAATCAGGGGTACGGATAATAATAATCAAAATTCGAAAATAATAACATAATATTAAAAAATATATGTATTTCATAGAGTTTTATTTAAAGATGGACATATAACCAGTGCAATTCAGATTCTCTATTGTCCACAAATTATAATGATACAAAATACTGTATTAAATTATAAATATACCGTAGTTTTAAGAAGAAACACATAAAATATAGGTAAGGTAATTCTTTTGACAGACACTTGAATTTTATTTATTAGTACTATAGATTAAATCGTTTTATTTTTTTTAAATAGCTAGATGGTCGAAACTTATAATATTTATTCAGGGTAGGTATTCTATATTTGGATATCGTCCACGCGTGATTTTGAAGACCCATACATACAATGAGAAAAAAAGTGGATGAAAACTAGTCACTAACTAGTGTTAGATAGGTACTTATGTATGCATAGGATTCGAATGAATAAAGCTAATTTAAATTTTTTGCACACCTCATTATATAACAGGACTACCTAAAATTTAAACTCTAAACCCGGTATCGACCGCTCGGACGATAACAGGATTTCTTAAGAAAACAGTAAACTAGTTGTCGTCCACCCCTTTTCTTTGTCTTCTAATGTAATCAAAAGTAAAAAAAAACACGTCCACAGCATTTTATGAAACATAATTAAGTAAGTGCTACAAAGAAGAATCAAACTAAATCTTATGGTAAAATGATTAATATTTTCCCGTGATAGTTGCAGCATGCCACTAATTTTTTTGCTCCACACGACTCGTTTTCATTGATTAGTTGCAAACTCAAAATTCGATTGCTTTGTTTTCGAAGAAACTTGAGTGATACTTATAGACTTTTTTCTTTCTCTGTGTCCTGATAAGGCATTCAAGTTGGCATATACCTATAGATCGACCAGAATCTCATGAAAAATAGGGAAATTAAATGTTGTAGTAAGCAACACTAGGTTAACTCGGCTGTCCTAGTGAAAAACAAAGTAATTACATTCAGAACACCTTACCTGGGATCGTTTTACGAAACGAAAAATCAAGCAACTGCATTTTACATTATTATTATTTACATAATTTTACTTTGTTTTTGTGTTGTGATTGTTGTTTACTTGGTTTTGCATTTATATTCCGGGTTAGTGTGTGCAGTTACTTTGTTTGGGCAATTCAAATTTCAGTAAACGGTTCAAGTTATTTGAAATACTAAACTGTGGTAAAAAACTACTCGACATAAAACTTTTGTTAATGCAAAAAAGTCAATTTCACAAAAAATGTCAGTTACTTTGTTTATCGCTAGGGCAGCCGTAGTGTTGCTAACTTTGGAATTTCATTTCCGTATTTTTCCTTCGACCTTTACCTAGGTGCATTATTTTTAGGTGAGTCATATTATAATATTTCTATTTTTAAACATTCCTTAAGAGTGATCCGCTTGGCGTAGTCCTATCCTACTAGGTAAGTGTAGGAACACTACACTTTTGTGTCAAGTCTAGAATGTCCAATATTTACAAGTGGAAGTGAGGCAATGGTGATAATTATTTAGGACAACTTAAAACTAAAGCTATGAGGGTTCCAAACACGCTTTGATCTGATCTCAAAATATCTGCTCTGAGAAGAACACACGTTGTGTTTAAGTATAAGCTAATATAGTGAAAGCCGTATGTATACATATACTGAAAACACTATGACCTCTACTAGTCTCTACTTAACGAAGTATACATAACCCTGTAAGTGGTCGAATTCATTCTTAAAATAAAATAAAAATGTCAAATATATTTTTATATGTATAAATGAACACTGAAAAAAAGAAAAAACAATCGCATACCCTTTACATCCCAACAAAAATCAACACTTAAACAAAACCTAATTCATCCAACGATCCATACGAACCCCTTAAAAAAACGCAAAGACAATGCACCCGAACAAAAAACCCGCATAAAATATCGCCTCACGTAGCGAATGAAGCCTTATGCAAACTTAGGCCACTCCCCGCCTAGCACGCCCACGTGAAATATTCCGTCTCTTTTCATTGCATGCATTTTCCTATTCCCCTCTCGCACAGATGCATAACGCCTACGCGTTTTCAGCGGAGCGTTTTTAGTTGTCGCAAAGACATCGCGCGAGTCCGTCGTCTAGAAAACCGCCGGGGGCAAAAAACACCCCGCAAAAAGGGCAAAAAATACTGGAAAAAAGTCCCCCCATTTTTTGTCCCGGGTTTTTCCCAACACCGATAGTGTGTTGACGCGTGTGTGTTGTCTATTGTTTTTTTGACTGTGGCTTTCTGAGTGATGTGCGTGCTAGTGTTGTTTGTTTTTGTTTGTGAAGGTAATTATCGATTATCGATACGGTAATGAATTAGTGTAAGTGTCAAGGCATATCGATTGTTGTTAAGATAGTATTTTCGATACTTATCTATCATTACACGATACAAATGTTAATCTACATGCCGATAAATGGATGCATGTTACTCATGCACCTTACTCTACACTTTTAAAAGGTGTTCCATTATTGGACTTTTCTATGGGTTGGATAACATGGTATGGTACGTAATACTGTGGCTACCGTTATGGCTTAGTCGTTGAAAAGATTGCATCAACAAATCAAACAAAAAGATCACATGTTCAAATCATAGGCAAGCACGGAAAATTAGTGTTCTGTTAAACTTTTGAGCTTAATTATGAAGAAGCTTACTTACAAGTTACATTTTACTAAGTAAGTACATTGTGGAAGAAATTCTGCCATCAGTTAGCGAAAATCGCTTATCTAAGTACATACAGAGCATTGCCAGATTGAACTGTGGTTTAACTTTTTTATAATGAGATGCTATAAAATATTTGACTTATTTTAATATTCATGTAGGTTTAAAAGCTGTTGTAGCTTTGCCATTGGATCCATTTATCTTGAAATAAACTAAAATTATTCTTAGGTAGATAGGATGGATACTTTTCAGAATAACAGTAGGAAGTTTCGATTTTAGTGTTAACTAGCCGACCCCCGCGACTTCGTCCGCCTGGATATAGGTCCAGCCGTTTCGGTAATTAGCTGGAACAAATAGACAGATCGACAAACAAATTTAAATGCACACCAGTTTAAAATAAGCCGTACGTTCAAAGATCCGGGTCCCAAGTTATTTGAACCCAATAAATGTCTGTCATTTCTGAACTAAAAAATATATGACCTTGAAATATTTACGGGACAATATATAAAGTACTACCTTTCTAACAAAAAAAGAATGAGTGAAATCGAACAATGCGTTAATGAATTACAGCTAAATACACGTTTTAACTTTCATCCCCTCTCCCAAGGGAACCGTGCTGAATTTCGGGATAAAAAGTATCCTATGTCCTACCTCAGAGTATAAACTCAATTCGTACTCAGTTTCATTCGAATCCATTTAGTAGTTTCGGCGTGATGCGCGGCCAAGATACAGACAGACAGACAGACAGACAGACAGACAGACAAAAATGAAAAAAATTGCAGTTTTGGCTTCAGTATCGATCATAGAGTGCCCTCCAATAAAAATTTTCAAAATATCTTCAATGTACAGAATTGGATCTGTTACAGTTTTATTATATTATAGATAGATAGATAAGTTGCATAATACTTTTCGCAAAGCATACATATTAGGAAAATTAATATTTCAATGTACAATTAGATACTAAATATAGACAAGTTTGGACGAATTTTATTTAATTTGTGAGCGCACGAGAAAGCCTTTGCGTTGATTTTCTTTAAAAGAGACCTGTGAAAGAGACCGATATTTTTTCGAAACGGAAGTAGGTATGGGTCAATGATAAATTGTACCTAGAGATCTCATTAGTTTTAAAAATGTATCCATAGTAACAAACTTTTTAGAAAAGGATTTAAAATAATGATACCCTGGAACGGTTTGATTCCTGGAAAAAACAAACATTAATGTGCAAAATATTAGCAACATTGTAGCAAATGACATTGCAACAGCATGTTGGCAACAAACTCAAACATTTTTATAACTCAGTCTGAACGTGTTCGGAATTTTCTTCTACAAGAATCAGTGGGTAATATTATAACATGATTCTTAATTGGCTACGATTTTGTTTAATTTAGAAAATGCAATTTTAAGTAGGCATTTACAAGACGTGCTTTTGAATCTTGATTATCGGCGGGTTGTAATGGATCCAGTGACTGTCGACAGCATGTCGCTAGCTGTGTTGTGCTTGCGCTGGCAAGCTTGTGGTACCGTGTAAAAACTTTTCATTTGCCAGTCTAGCGCTGGCAGATAGCTCTAGAATATAATTTCCACTGACCTCTACTATGACAAGTACACTGGCTATTGACCGAAGCAATTAAGTCTCAATAGCACAACGATAGTTGAGCATGGATGGAAAATCGAAAAGTCTTGCGTTCAAACCTCACCCGTTGCACTACTGTCGTACCTACTCTTAGCACAATCTTTACGCTTAAGTAGGTATTTGTCGGGGAAATGGCTAGGTATATTAGTCATGCTAAGCATTGTTAATATTCTTAGTTTATTTAAGTATAAAGTTAATTATTTGATAAAAAGTTAAATATTTGATAAATTTAAAAGTTAAATCTTGTGATAAATTGTATTGGGAAATGTCAAATTTTGTTCCCAGTGTTCGGTGCGGCGCTTTGAATCGGTACAAGAACTAGCTCATTTTGAATGGACATAGCCTCTCGTAGGTAGGTACTTACCTAAGCCTTGCCAAAATAGAGGTCAATGATAACGCTTGTCTAAACGACTTGGTCAAGTCACTCGACCAATGAAAACCCGCCGTAAGATGTTCTTGATGAAAAATTTTGATTAGTTATGACTTAATCACCGGTTAGGAATGATCCGTAAATCTCGGCAGGATTAATGAATTTACAAAGATATTAAAAGTTACTTAGTAATTACGTTGTTCGGTCTAGTTTGTTTACTTTACTTGCCGACGATTTTGTTCGCGTGAATCTAGGATTATTTTACCCACCACTGGTGACTTCAATTTAACTTTCATCCTTGGTGATGCCGGTCTCACAGACCGGGATTTTCCTTGGAAGATTTTTCAAATGATTTTATTTACCTACTGTTAATTTTTTATATATATATATGGTTTTTGATAGTAAAACAAAGATATTTCATAAATCACATCTTGTTTATTTGATTTTTAATTATCATTATTCAAAACATACTAAAACACTAACTTCTTACACAAAACTTCTTTAAAATTTAAGAACACGTTACAATCACATATTTTATAATTATTTTCATATTATTATATTATTATATTATAAATAAAAAGTGGCATGCTACCTGCAATAATAACAAAAATTGACATCAATTAAAAAATTACTAATCTTCAGACCAAAAGTTTCTATAAGAAAGTACCTACTAGGTAGGTACTTTACGTCCATCATCATCGATATTATTTCCAACATCACTGTCTTATGCTGTTGATGATCTATCCTCATCAAGTTCTTGTAAAAAAGATTCGGTAAGATGCTGTTCACTTTCAAAAGACACACTGTAACAAAATTTACAATTTCAAACACACATAGGATATTTTTGTGAACTACCAATAAATTCATGCAATAAACTTACTGAACATATATAAATAGAAAAAATACAATAAAATAATAGCAAAAGTGTGTAAAAAATGCATATATGCTTGGCTAAATGCGAATAATCTATAATTCAACTATGACTATTTTACTTACGTTGGTACCTAATCATACACTCGCTTGGACATGGTGGATTGAACGTAATAGAAGAGGTGGAATGCGGCAGCTACCTACTCAAAATCACGCCGAAAAACGATAGCGGGAAAAAAAATATTCGTATTTTTAAAAACACCGAGGTCTCACAGACATATACCTATACGTCACCGGTGGCGGGTTAAAATCCCGAACTCTGCAATTTCCCGGGATGAAAAGTATTCTTCTCGTACACCGATATAATATCTCAGTGTGACATGCAAGCTATTTACCAAACTTTGTATAAATCGGTTCAGCCGTTGGACCGTAAAAATGTATCGGTTGAGAAAAGAGCTGACAATAGTGCCTGCAAAAAGTAAATTAGAATACTTTATCTACTTAGTATACTGTAGTGTACAGAGCTTAGTATAGCGGTGACAGCCTAGTGGCTAAGACTCCGGCCTCCGGGTTTTGGGGAGATCGAGTTCGATCCCCAGCATGCACCTCAACTCTTCAGAGATTTTGAGCAATTAAATATCACTTAACGGTGAAGGAAAACATCGTGAGGAAACCTGCACGCCTGAGAGTTCTCCATAATGTTTTCAAACGCGTGTGAAGTCTACAAATCCGCAGCATTAACATACATTACGCGGCTGGCAATATCAATGGTCAGCGTGGTGGATTACGGCCTAAGCCCTTCTCACTCTGAGAGGAGACTCCTGCGATGTCCTGTAGTGGGCCAGTAATAGGTTGATAACGATGATGATGAGGGCTTAATTTTTCATTATCATCTTTTGCTCAACATAGTATGGGATTATTTTTTGCTCAACATTAAGCCTATATGAAAACTCAAATAGAACCAACTTTGCGCCTCTATCAATTTTCTGTTTTTGACGTGATTTAACGTCTTATAAATCGATGAACGCCGGCTACACGCACGAAAAAGTATGACTCATTGTTACGTACCGCGTGTAAGCGAGAGCGCGGAACAAGCGATAGAGAAGGCACGACCAGCCTAAACGTTCCGTTTGTGACGCATCTATTATAGATGCGTCTCATCTCTCTTTGTTTTCTTAACCACTTTTTTTTCTGACAACCAATTTTTTGTGTGTTTGTAGGGTTCCGTAGTAAACAAGGAACCCTTATAGTTTCGCCATGTCCGTCGGTCTTTCCGTCTGTCCGTCCGTCCTCGGTTAATCTCAGAGACTATTTTTGCTAGAAATCTGTAATTTGGCATGGGTATAAATATTAATTACGCCGACAAAGTGGTGAAATAAAATTTTGATAAATATTTTTTTAGGGTAGCTCCCCTACATGTAAAGTGGGGATGAATATTTTTTTTCTCGTCTACCCCATAGTGTGGGGTATCGTTGAATAGGTCTTTTAAAAATACTGTGGGTGTGGAAACATCATTTTTCGATTTCTAGATCCGTTTGTGAAATATGATGTTTTAAAGTGCTAATTTTATTAGAGTCAAGTATCCCCCCCCCTCTATCAGCCAAATGGCAGTATATAGAAACTTGAAAAAATTCATTGCAGTAGTATATATAATCAATTTTAAAGGAAACTATCATGGCTAAATAGGGTTCACAGGTTAAGGAGAAAGGGTTCACAAGATTCGAGGATTGTGACTACGGAACCCTACACTGCGCGTGGCCCGCCACGCACTTGGCCGGTTTTTTAAAGAATATCAGTCATGCTAAAAACATGAACAATATAACACTTGCCTCTGGTTCAGTACCTTTAAGATTTCAGTCACTGTTAGATTGAAGGATATAAGGATATAAGGACTATAAGGACTTGTAAAATTTATTGACACAAAAAAAGTTTACATTGTTACAGCTACCTATTTAAAGTACCTAATTAAAATCTGAAATATGACTCGTAAAATTTGCGTGCTGCAACCAAGTGTACCCGTTTAATTACTTTATTAGCACACTGTGCACCAAAAGAGAACTACATTCCATGCAGAATTTCGTGCAATTCGTAACGGAACATGCAAATAATGCCAGTCAATAAATTGTATAGAAGTAAGTAACGTGAGCACGATATCACGAATACTACCTATTTTTACGCGTCTATTTTTGCGTTTTAATTGGTCTAGCCAATCTGAATACATAATCTAATTACTGAAAGGTGCTAAAAGTGATTAACCACTAGGATATTGAAAAAGTGTTGTGAAAAGTAATTAGGTACCAAATTGGAATTGCCAATGTGATGATCAGATTATTCAGGTTTAAATACATAGGTATATATAGGTAGATTCAGATTAGATAGAATCTACCTAATCCATACTAATATTATAAATGCGAAAGAATAACTACTTTACTATCTATAGCTCTATCTGTCTGTATGTTACGCTTTCACGGCTAAACCGCTAATAAAAAAATCTTTCCTTTATCTACATTCATGTACCTACGTCTTAGGTAAGTAGGTACCTAACTACCTAGATATCTATATACCTTCTTCTAATAAACTAAGTATAACCCGGATGATTTCGGGATACTAAATATTATGATGTTATTTTGAAAATTTTGATTTGAGGAAGCTTTATTCCATACCTACTAGGTTTTGCCCGCGGCTTCAACCACGTGAATTTCGGTTTTTCACAAAATATGTCGAGGTAATCGTGAATTTCCGGTTCCCGTTCTCGCTGCCTTTTCCAAACTTTATGCCTACTTTCAAGGAAGTTTGCTATAGTAATCTACCTATAGCTGTAGCTTTAGATTGCTATATTGACGATTCAAAAATACTTGTAAAAGTTTATTTGAATAAAAAACTTTTCTGTTCTATTCTATAGCAAATTTCGGTTTTTTCAAAATTCCGCGGGAACTGTAGATTTTCTAGGATAAAAAGTAACCTATGTGTTATTCCAGGTAGGTATAGGTAACTAATTATAAGCTATGTACGTTTTAAATTTCACCTAAATCGGTTCAGTAGTTTTGTGTGAAAAAGTAACAAACATCCATACATCCATGTTTGGAAACTTTCACGTTTATAATATTATAATAAAAAGAAGTAAGGGTTTTTATATAATACCTATAGTTTATATCATTTTTTCAAGTTACAACAACGACAGTTCCGAACGCGCCCTAGTTTGAGAAAAACCCACAACAAACTCAGCCGCGTACATAATATAGGTAGGTATAAGCCATGAGGTACCCAGCATGAAAGTTATGCGGTGCTAAAGAGCTAAAAACTGTTGTCACCGCTAATTACAACTGACACTTGGTCACCACGATAATCGGACGATTAGTGCCTGGTTACGGTAAAAACGCGTTGTTATAACCACTGCATGTACATAGGTAGGTACCTTATATCGTGACAAAACACGAGGTGGTGAAATTATAACGTAGGTACCTACACGAAGTTTTTCGACGAATTTCCTGGCGCAGTGGTCCTCACCGCTGTGCTTATTTCAAGAGGCCAAGGGGCAATTTGGGATTATTTAATTTCTAAATTTTTACGATCTCCCTATGGCGCAGTGGTGAGCGCTGTGGTCTTATCAGTGAGAGGTCCCGGGTTCGATTCACGGCAGGGACAATTTGGGATTTTATAATTTCTAAATAGTCTCTGGTCTGGTGGGAGGTTTCAGCCGTGGCTGGTTACCACCCTACTGGCAAAGCCGTGCCGCCGAGCAATTTAGCGGTCCGGTACGATGCCTCGTTTAAAACTTTAGACATTTCGTTCCTAGCAGCCCACAACAGATACCCAGTTCACATTTAAAAACTAAGTATAGTCATTAATAGGTTAGGTTATTTGTAGCTGATATAACCCATATTATGTACAACTTTCAGAAAATAAATTACTAGTTACCTATAGGTACCTACACACAATATTACAAATTACAAAAAAAAGTGGTTTGGAAATATATATATTTTTTTTTTAATTTTTGACCAAGGACTAAAGGCAAAAATAACGTAGGTAAACTTGCCTAACTAGACCATATTATTAATAAGTGTTTATGAGAAACAATTTTCGATATTTCGGTGGATAAGTACCTACCTACCTACCTACGTTCATTTGGTTCCTGTACCGCAATCCAGCAAACGCCTATATCACCTATAGGTACCTACTAACTAGTTATGCTATTCAGATGAGGTGCTTATGCCAAAATATGAATGGGCGTAGCGTCGTGTGGGCGGGGCGGGAGGGGGCGTGGTCGCGCCGGTCGCTGAACCCCAGAGGATGCGATAGCATGCCTCTATATGGCATGGTTTAGTAACCATTTGCAATTCTATGACCGCTAACTGCGGAAATTCCTGCTAAAGCCGATCGCACATCTACTGACACCCCACGTGACGCAGCGCGCACACCTCCAACACATCACACCTACTAGCGAACCTACCGCACTAACAAGGACAACGCTACGCTTAAATCGAGCGGGAATAGGATAACGTAGACGTAATACTACGTCGTAGAAGTACTACGAAGTTGCGACGACGGCAATTATAATTAGCGACGGGAGTGAGGGTCGCTTCTTTAAGCTTTCCCCAAAAAAAGACGGTCTGCGATCGCGGTCGCGGTCACGGTCGCGGTCGCGGTCAAATATTGTAGGTGACCGCGCCCGCGCGATTGAAACTCTCCGTATACTGCCTATTGCCATACACAGATCACCAAGGGGATTTATATCTGTGACCGCGACCGCAGACTGCCTCTGTTTCAGGAAGGCTTTACACAGTAATCATCATCATCATTTTCAATCCTTTACCGGCACACTAGAAGGTCCGGGTCTCCTCTCAAAATGAGGAGGGTTTAAGCCGTAGTCCTCCACACTGGCCCATTGCAGATTGGTAGACTTTACTTTGATATTACTTTGAGAACATTATTGAAAACTCTCAAGCGTAGGTACATGCTTCCTCGCAATGTTTTCCTTCACCGTAAATTGAAGTGTCCGACTGATTTAGACAACTACCTATCATTAGGTATTTACTTCATATGATATTTAGCGGCGGGCTGACATTGATAATTTGTTGATACAAAACCCATTAATGGCCCAATCCGGGGCTCGAACACGAGACTTAGCGATCCACAGACAAACACGCCAACCGTTACTACTAATCCACACGTTGGCGAACAGGCTTGCCCATCTTATGGCCCAATACGTTGGCCAACGTGTAGAGCGGGAGTTTGTGCTATTTTGGTAGGTATTGGAATGATAGCCCGCAAGTTGGCGCGAGATCCATTTCGTGTCGGTACATCAAAGAGTTTGGGACAGAGTTTGGCCGCACCATCCACACGTTGGAGGCAAGTTCAGTTTGCTACGAGCTCTCAGAGTGATCGCACGCATGCACGTCTTTTAAATTTTATATTCACGCGTCGTAACTAGTATAATGTCCACAAAATGGCAGTGACAATGACCAATGAAGAAACTTTTTGCTTTATAGAGCCCTACTAAGCCGAAAATTGTTTGTGGAACCCAAGAAATAAAATCACAAAATTAAAAAAAATACAATTTTCGTATACACATTCACGTAGTTGCGGTGTGCTGTGAATAATTAAACCGCAGCAGCTGTTAACGTCTCAATATTCAATTTAGTAAATACGTCCGCACATTGGCCCTAACCGGAGCATACTGAACGACCTTCCAACGTGTGGACGCGAACACCAATTCCTCGCCCAATACCTTCCATCATTTCCGCCATCATGTTGGCCAACGTGTAGAGGCGCCTAAGACTAACGAGTCAGTTGGTCCAATGCACAATTTGATGATTGTGAAACAAAAGCAAATTGTTTATTTGCCATATAACTTACAAATACCTTATTAGGAACTTTACTTGGGCATCATGAAACAGGCCCTTATATTAATTACAATTATTACGAGTAAGTAGGTAGTCATCCTCCCTTAGATAGGTAGGTACTTAAAAAACCGGCCAAGTATAAGCCGGACTCGCGCACGAAAGGTTCCGTACCATTTATCTATAAAAACGGCAAAAAAATCACGTTTGTTCTATGGAAGCCCCTTCAATATTTATTTTATTCTATTTTTTTAGTATTTTTTGTTGTTATATCGGCAAAAATAGACAGAAATACATCATCTGTGAAAATTTCAACTGTCTAACTATCACGGTTCATGCAGCCTGGTGACAGACGGACAGACAAACGAACAGCGGAGTCTAAGTAAAAGTTACCCTTTGGGTACGGAACCCTAAAAAGTAGCATATACTTAGCCAACTTTAAACTGGCCGTAGGATGCAGAATAACAACTTTTTGTAGTCTATTGAACGGCAGGTGAAAAAGCTTAAGGTCAATATTAGTGAACAATGTAACTAATTGTTAGGTATTTGTGTTCAATAAGTTTATTAGTTTATCACCTTAAAACGATGGAAATATTTTAATTAGGTATATTTTTTGCTTAACCTGCTTTAACTATTGTAAGGTGTGTAACTAGTATTATAGGTATTAGGTATAGTAAGATTGTCTGGACAATCGCTCTAAGTGATTAGAAATTTTGCACGCCAAACTGTATTGTTAAGTTTTATTCAACTGTTTTATTTTCTGTATGTAAAGTATTGTAAATAAATAAATATAAATGAATAAATATAGAAAATATTTTCATATTTGTGCCTTTTGGGGAGGAGACCAAGGGTTCGTGGGGCGAGGATGCTATGACCTTTTTTAAGGACCTGTCATCCCGTCTCGTGGAGTCCACGGGTGACCGGAGGGCTGGCAGTTACCTCGGTCAGCATATTAGTCTGGCCATTCAACGAGGTAACGCAGCCAGCGTTCTGGGCACCTTGTATGGTTAATAACTACAGTGGTTTGGATGTTTTATTTGATTTGTAATTTTTATTTTTAAGTATTTATAGTTTTTGTAAAAAAATGAATGAATAATAAAAGTAATTTTTGTTTCAGATGCCGTCCATCGGACATTCGGACAAAAAAATGCATCGCGTTAACAGTTTTACATTTAGAATCATAAATTATTCATATTTAAATGTACTTAGAGTGCAATAATTGTTTCTATATAAATTATTATTATTGATTAAAAATCAAGATATCGTTAAACGGGTTCAGTGTAATAAATCACTTAGTGTTTAACAAAAATAATAATCTAAAAGCGATAGATATATTATTATTATAGTTTTTTCACTTTATTAATTTTTCTAAATCGTTTTAATAAATACAGGTACCTACCTATTAAAAATTCTATAAACTTATAACACATGATTAATTAATATCTGTACTTAAACGTAAAAGTGAAACATTATTACAAAAGTGAAGTGACAAAAATGACACGATGACTAAATATACGAACGCGAACTCTACTGACTCCAAAGAACGCAACAAAAATGAAAAAATAAATTTATGCGAAAGTGAAAAGTTTTGAGTTTTTGTTTCTAGCGAAGTGTTTCAAAGTGCCAGTGACGTCATGCGGTATTTATGAGCGACTGTTGCGAGCAGAGCTGCGGGATGTACACCACATGGTACAGCCGCGGGGAGGGGGGCATGCACCATCACCAGATGGGGCAGCTGTACCACGGGCCCCCCATGATAAAGACTGAGGCAGGCGTCAACAGTGACTGTATGATGGCGGTGGACTATGCGCCGCCGATCAAGGTGAGAAAATGAGCAAAATGCGTGGAATATTTTTTTTAGCGAAGTGTTTCACAGTGCCAATGACGTCATGCGGTATCTATGAGCGACTGTTGCGAGCAGCCTCGTTAACTGAATCGTTGGTCTAGTGGTTAGCATATTCGACTGCAGATCGCGAGGTCTCGGGTTCGATTCCCAGATCGGGCAAATAATTGTTAGGTTTTCTGAAAAAAAAAAAATTCAGTGCGAGCCCGGAGTTGGTCATTCGCGGTGTTTCACTTCCGTGCATCGGAGAGCACGTGAAGCAGTCGGTCCCGGTTATTATCACTAGCGTGGCGGGTCTAAGCTCTAAATCCCTCTCTCCTATAAGAGAAGAGACCTGTGCCCAGCAGTGGGGCGTTAAAAAAATGCTGTAGTGGTGGTAGTGGTGGTTGCGAGCAGAGTTGCGAGATGTACTCCACATGGTACACCCGCGGGGTAGAGGGGAGGGGGGTATGCACCACCATCAGATGGGGCAGCTGTACCACGGGCCCCCCATGATAAAGACTGAGGCGAGCGTCAACATTGACTGCATGATGGCCGTGGACGCCGCGGATTAAGGTGAGAAAATTAGCGAAATGGGTGGAAGCAGCTGCTACAATATTATGTTGCAACAACACAATTAAAAATCTATTAAAATCTATGAGTAAGTATTTACACAGATTTTAATACAGTATAACGGTTTTTGTGGCAGGCGGTTGTAGCTAAAAAACGCATAACTGATAACGTAAACGTAACGGCAATAAAACCGCCAATAATTTATTAGACAAAAGCGTGCAAGCTGCTGCGTTTTTAAAATTATCTATAGTAAACAAATAATGCTTTTTTAGGTCTTATGCAATAATGTAATCACAGAATCCTAAACAGTAATTTAATTTCGATGCCCAACTTTGACTGTAGAAAATGTCCTTCAAGATACATTACTTTAAGATACATTTCGCAAAGCGAAACAAAAAATATTTCTTAGATTAGGTATAGTTTAGTAGGAGTTTTTAGCGTCTAATTCAGATTTAAAATAAAGGAAGGAAAATACAAGATGTAAATTATTTAGAGGGAAAAAAGATCAGACAGTTACAATGCGCTATCTACACATCAATTATAAAATCTTGCGGGAAAAATCGTAGTCCGTTCAAACACAAGATCTAAATACAAACAAGAAATCAACAGGTATGAAGTATTACGGAGGTATACCTAGAAGTTTTTTGCTCGTAACTTTTTCTCTCACAGACCAGAATTTTTATTCCGGGAAAAACTGGCAAAGCACACACACATACAGTGCAAAAACGCGGCGCACTTTTTAAGTACATATTGAACATTCACTGCATCGCTTTGTAAGGCACGGTTCGCACTGGTGCAACGGTGCTTATTTCCAACGCTCTCTTAAGGTGCGTCCAGACTTGAACATTTCACCGAACCGAACAGCGAACATTTCGGCGAACTTGTTACGCAGTAACCCATCTCAAGCGCTCCAAGCGCGCCGTCCACATTGAGCGTAACAAGTTCGCCGAAATGTTCGCTGTTCGGTTCGGTGAAATGTTCAAGTCTGGACGCACCTTTAGAGCGCTTGTCCACCGCCACCGTCACCGGGACGTCACCGAGAACGAAATTATTTTTGGTCGAAAACAAGTCGACGTGACGGGCGTGCGGTGGACACACGGCCGTAGAAAATGTATGTATCACTAAATCGGCGCCGTCATCTTTTTGTCGGTGACGTCCCGGTGACGGTGGCGGTGGACAATCGCCCTTAGGCTTACAATGTACTGTAAACGAAGTTTTTTGTTAACTGATGCTATCATAATATTCTTTATTCTAATTTTAATTCTGATTCTTTTGATTCTGATTCTATATTAAATTTTGGTTGATAATAATTTGATATAATATTTTCGTAAACGTGAGTGTTACGTAGTTTAATTTATTTTCGGTTGTTCGTTTGCTTTCGAATTTTTCTGCTCGTGATGCAAAATTATGCAGCCTTTGTGGGCATTAATTTTGTCCTTATGAAAATCCCATGGAAAATCTTTGATTTTCTGAGATGAAAAATATCCTGTGTTCATCTCCACGATGTATGCTATCTATGTGCCAAATTTTATGAATATCTGTTTAGCAAAAAAACTATCAGACCTTCCTAGCGGTGGTTCCTTCCAGTGGTGACCCCTGTGGTCTTATGACTGGGAGGCTCAGGGATCGATTCCCGGCGTAGGAAATTTGGGATTTTATAATTTCTCAATTGTCTCTGGTCTGGCGGCAGTCTTCAGTCGTGGCAAGTATCATCTTATTGGCAAAGCCGTGCCGCAACACGATGTAGAGTTCCGTTACGATACGATCAGGGGTATGGGTTTAGTACAAGGATAAATTTAAAATTTAAAAAACCCCCGACATTCGCCATTTTGTGGTGGTGGCCATCTTGGATTTGCATAGTGCTATTCTACTAGTCAAGCCCTTTCATTTGATACCCATATTGAGGAAGTTGTGATAAAATATGTAATCCGCCATTTTGTAGCGACGGTCATCTTGGATCGATTTTCATCAAACATAGCTAACAACACTCTCGACTAATTCACCTTTCAAACAAAAAAAAAACCGCATTAAACTCGGTCCACCCGTTTGAGCGCTACAGGGTAACAGACAGACACACACACACACACACACACACACACACACACAGACACGTCAAACTTATAATACCCCATCGTTTTTGCATCGGGGGTTAATAAATCAGAGCAAAGCGGGGGAATACAACTAGCAACAGTGACACCATATTTAGCACCAGATAATGAAACTTTTAATTATTATACCTACTTTGTAACATAGAATAGTGCAAGCCCCGACATTCTCATCCCAATCGAGCGGTCACGATGAACCCGGGTGATCGTTTTTGCCGACGCTACGGACATGGCCCGTTAAGGGATTAGCACGTTAAACATCCACGTGATAGCAACATAGAGTAGGTATAGTCACATGAGTAGATATCCCTACAGAGAGGAAGCTTCATACAAGCGGCCCGCTTTAAGTACAGTCGCACATGAGCTCTCGACAACGGTTTACGGAGCTCCGCGTTTGACGCAACCAGATGTATGGCAAACGTGCGCTATGTGTGAGTGTCCATACAGCGGGCCGCTTGTATGAAGCTTCCTCTCTGTAGGGATATCTATTCATGTGGTATAGTAGAGATGTACTGAACATTAAAATTGCTTCGCTTAGGACATAGGAGTACTTATTTCCCTGATTGGTATATCAGCGTGTTCAAAATGAGACGGAACCTTCCACTACCGCATTTTTACGTCACACTGCTGGGCACAGGCCTCCTCTCTCAGTAGAGAGGGATGTAGGAGTTATATCTTAGACCCGCCACACTGCTCCAATGCGGGTTGGCGGGCTTTAACGATTATTGTCACATGATAGTGAAAATAACCGGGACCTACTGCTTAACGTGCTCTTGAGTGAAACACCGCTAACTACCAACTCCGGGCTGGCACTAAGAATTTCTTGACAGAAAAACCCAATATCTAACAATAATTTGCCCGACCCGGGTAACGTCTTAAAAATCAATGCGTGCGGCCCGCACGCACGAGAAAGCATAACTCATTGTCACATACTGCCTAGCCGAGCGTGCAAGCGAGGGCGTCCAATAAGCGATAGAGAGGCAATATTTTCTTATGACGTTATCACGTAAAATTATCGTCAGTAAACTAACTTTACAGACAACCAATTTATTTTTTAATTCCACCTGGCTTTTATGTAAGTCATCAATGATAAATAATTTACCAATTCCTCTTTTACCCTTCAATAACTAAGTGTAAGATTGTGCAAGGAGTACAATAATGCAACGGGTAGTGTTTGAACCGCCGACATTTTGGACTTCAGTCCGGCCTTTGAGAATCTGTCCATCCGAGATCGAAATTTGAACCCTAACGTCTTTCGTCCAAGGCGAGTTTTCGCATAGTTCAGCCGGGTGATTTTATACGATTATTGTAAATACCGAGAGGTATTTATAGTTGAAACAATGAAGTCTGGCATATAAATTTATTTTAAAGCAATACATCTCGAGGTAATCCTTCGGTGCAGCGATCAGCATTTTTGCACGGACCGCGAACCGCTAGCCGCGGGTATCATTTAATTATACCGGTACGGCGAAGTGCTGAGCTTCTACGAGTGGCTTAGGTACCTACGTTCAGCGGTTTTAACGTATAAATGTATCTATAAAATACCTACCTATGTTCATCCTTGGAATACTTAGTTGATCCTCTCTAGAATCGTTCTTAAACAAGTAGGTAAGTATAAATTAAAAATTAAAAAACCCCCGACATTCGCCAATTTGTGACAGCGGGCATCTTGGTTTTGCATAGTACTATTCTACTAGTCAAGCCCTTTCATTTGATGTACCCATATTAAGGGAGTTGTGAATAATATGTAATCCGCCATTTTGTAGCGGCGGCCATCTTGGATCAATTTTCATGAAACAAACGTCGATTTTGCGTCGGGGGTTAAAAATAATTATGTTTTCCTGAAATAATTTCTGCCTCAACAGCAAATCTTAACTAGCACGCACTAGTTCTAGGGCACTATTCAGAGCAGGGCTACCACCCGTACCACCACTACAGTTTTGCCGGGCACAGGCAAATTCCTCTCTCATAAGAGAGAGGGATTTAGAGCTTAGACCCGCCACGCTGCTCCAATGCGGGTTGGCGATCAGGGCAGGAAATGGTAAATAAAATCCAATTAGCCATAACATCTCTTGGAGATGGTACTAGAAGAAGAGTGCTTGTTGAGGAGTAGCCACAAAATAATCAATAACGGAGTACTAATAAAAAATTCCATGGCACCACAACCGCCGAGTTTGAGTAAAAAAATCTAAAACTCACAACCGGCAAAATTGTCCATTAATCGATTTTTATGTCAACACCGACGCTCGGGTACCGTTAAACGGCAACAATTATTCTAATCTGAGTCAGATTTTAAGAGGAAATCATCTCGCCGAGTTATGCATGGGTTGCTCACCCGTGCCGGGCCGGACTCGGTGACAAAAAAGCTAAACAACTTGTTTTATAACTGCAACGCACGACTGCCTACGATTCTCTACGGGCCAGCACCGGGCGATGTCGCGGTTGCTCTGAATCAGAACTTAGTAAGTCGCTTTGAGTAAACTTTGTTTTTATTCAATTTGGATGGACCAGTCGCAAAAAAGTACCTACCAGAATTAAATATCATCTTAATAAGCTAGGCTTTTAGATCTACAGGAATTCTTCTATCTATCTATACATCTATACATCGATTCTATATCTTCTTCTATCTTCTATATTCTATTCTATACATATAATAAAATCGTAGACTTGCCGTATCTGTACATTGAAGATTTTCGCAAAATAATAACTGGGGGATGTTAGGGATAAGTAATAGAACGTAAAAAGCTATTTTTGAAATTTTTGTCTGTTTATCTGTTTGTCTGTATGTTTGTGCGCGCATCACGCAAAAACTACTGAATGGATTGAAACGAAACTTGGTACAATTTAAGTTCATACTACGGAGTAACATATAGGATACTTTTTATTCCGAAATTCAGCACGGTTCCCTAGGGAGAGGGGATGAAAGTCAAAACGTGTATTTAGCTGTAATTCAATAACGCGTGGTCCGATTTCATTCATTCTTTTTTTGTTAGAAATATAATCTCTTCTTCTATAATACCCAAACGAGAATCTCTGATGTTCTGAATCAGAACTTAGTAAGTCGCTTTGAGTAAACTGTGTTTTTATTCAATTTAGATGGACCACTCGCAAAAAGTGCCCAAATTAAATATCTCACCAGGCTTTTAGATTATTTATTAATCAAGAGGAATTTTTCTATAATAACCATATAAGGTACCCTTAGTTACACCTTAAGTTAGACTAAATGTTTTTACTGTATTTACAAAATAATAATGAAACCAATTGTTGGCAGTATCTACTTTAAGGTCACAGATTTTATTAGACATTGAATCGAATCTCGCGTCAGCATAAACAGACCTAAAACAATTTTGAAAAAGTCTTCGTCTTCAAAAGATAGACGCCCACAGTTGGAAATACCTAGATATCTTGTAGGGACTTTCACATGACTCAATCTTGTGGCACTTTTACTTATCTACCATCTCCCTGCGACTTGTTTGCTGTCGTCTATCCTAGTGGAGGATCTGCCAATACAGAGCTTCAAGGTACTGAGGTATGGATTTAATAAGGTTTAATTTCCAGGTTAGCCCGTATTCATCTTAGACTACAATGCAGTCTATAAGTGACGATGCAGTCACAGCATCGTCGCTTATCACACCAGGTGAGAACACACTGAAGGGCTAACTTGTAAATGAATAAAAAAAGGAAAAAAAAAAGATTGCTGTTACCTTGGGACTTGCCCTTTGAACTTCAACTTCGCATCTCGTCGAGCTATGTCACTTCTTCAACGGATCTAATTCTTCTACGGATCTCCTCGTTTCCGATTTGTCACTTACCAATTTGTGATTTGTAACAGCCGTCCTAGCTTTAAAGATAGGTAAGTACCTACCTATCTAAGTACCTCAGTTTCTTTTTCCACTGCGCCTTATCTTTTAACTTTTTTCCATTTTGCTTCCTATTGGAGCCGTGCGCTGTGGTTGCGGTCGCAGTCAGAAAAACCATCACGTCGCATCTACGTGGACAATCATCTAGTTATCTGTTGACTTAGCCGCTCGCGCGGTGAATGACCAGGCTCCATTCATGCTGGCTGAATGGGTGACGAGCCCAGCCGAAATGTCTGGACTCTCTGGAGTCAAACTATAGACCGGTTTACTGACAGGAGCTAACTCTGTAGCAAGAAAACTTTACTTCACTATAAACAATTTAGGAATATTTATAAGAGGGATCCGCAAATGTGTCTTGATATAGACAGTCATAGATCCATGAGGTTTTTTTAGATCTAGTTATCTGTTGACTTAGCCGCTCGCGCGGTGAATGACCAGGCTCCATTCATGCTGGATGAATGGGTGACGAACCCAGCCAAAATGTCTGGACTCTCTGGAGTCAAACTGTAGACCGGTTTACTGAAGGAATCATGCTCCCTTACAGTAATACGTAGCAAGTAAACTTAGCGTTACTTACTTTCGTCGTCGTCGTCGTCGTCAACCGATTGACGTCCACTGCTGGACATAGGTCTCTTGAAGGGACTTCCACTTGCCACGGTCTTGTGCCGCTTGTATCCAGCGGCTCCCTGCGACTCGTTTGATGTCGTCGGTCCACCTAGTGGGGGGTCTACCAACACTGCGCTTCCCGGTGCGAGGTCGCCACTCCAGCACCTTGGGACCCCAATGTCCATCGGTTCTCCGAACTATGTGCCCCGCCCATTGCCACTTCAGTTTCGCAACCCGTTGAGCTATGTCGGTGACTTTGGTTCTTCTACGGATCTCCTCATTTCTGATTTGATCGCGTAGAGAAACTCCGAGCATAGCTCTCTCCATCGCTCTCTGAGCGACTCTGAGCTTTCTTATGAGGCCCATAGTTAGCGACCATGTCTCGGATCCGTATGTCATCACTGGCAACACGCACTGTTCGAAGACTTTCGTCTTCAGGCATTGAGGAATTTTGGACGAGAAGACATCGCGAAGCTTCCCGAACGCTGCCCATCCGAGTTGGATTCGGCGGTTGACCTCTTTCTCGAAATTGGACCTACCTAGCTGGACTGTGTGTCCTAGGTATATATACTCGTCTACAATTTCGAGCGCCGAGTTCTCAACGATTATCGGGTGAAGCGGGACATGAGTATTTGACATGATTTTCGTCTTACTCATGTTCATTTTTAGGCCCACCTGTTGAGAAACCCTGCTGAGGTCGTTGAGCATTGTATTGAGATCTTCCAGAGACTCTGCCATCACGACTATATCATCGGCAAACCGCAGGTGAGTGATGTACTCGCCGTTGATGTTGATGCCAAGTTCGTTCCAATTCAGAAGCTTAAAGACGTCCTCCAATGCTGCGGTAAAGAGCTTCGGGGAGATGACGTCTCCCTGTCGCACTCCTCGCTGCAATTGGATTGGTCTTGTAGTCTGATCCTGTATACGGACTGAAATGGTGGTTACTTACTTTACTATAAACAATTTAGGAATAATCATAAGAGGGATGCGCAAATGTGTCTTTACAAACTGTCACAGGTTTTTTAGATCTAGTTATATGTTGACTTAGTCGATTGCACAGTGAATGACCAGCATCCATTCATGATGGTTGAATGAGTGACGAACCCAGCCGAAACGTCTGGACTTTCTGGAATCAGACTGTAGGGCAGTTTGCTTTTGTATGGGATCAAGCTCTTGTACAATACTGTAGACCGGTTTACTGACGTGATCGAACTCTTTTACAATATTACGTAGCAAGTGACCTCAACTTTACTGGACTATAAACAATTTAAGAATATTCATAAAAGCAAATATGTCTTTACAAACAGTCACAGATCCTTAAAGATTTTTCTTAGATCTATGTAGTTATCTATTAACCTGGCCACTTACGCGGTGAATGACAAGCCTCCATTCGTGCTGGCTGAATGGGTGATAAACTAAGTAACTATCTAGATTTTAGATAATTATAAGTTTCAAAATCGTTATTGTATTTTCTGTTTTGTGACATGTTGTTTCTATGTATATACCTAACATTCATTATTCTATGTACCTAACATAAAAGTGGTATAAAGGTTTCTAAAAGTTCTATATTTACTTATTGTATCTAGAAGAGGGAAGTTTGGGTGGTTTTTTTTCGAAAACTGATATCTTGATAAAGAAATAGCAATAGCAAATCAACATGCAATCACGAAGTTGAAAAATTTTCCATCATTTCTTTTCAATTCAAATCGATTATTTTTTTGGCGCTTTTAAATAAAATGACAAAATTTATTCACGATTCTCTATTCATTATTGGACAACAATTTTCGTGGTTTAGTGGAAACGGACGGTGCTCTTTTATTTTATTTCTATTTAGGTAAGTACACCGCCAATTTCCTATTAAGAGAAGTCTCTCCCGAGCGCTCCACATACAAAAGAAGTTTGTTTCTAATTTTAATTTAATAGCTGATGGCCAGTAATAGTCCTCTATCTGCGTGTGAAAGGTCGGTCAAAATCAGTTCAGTCCGTGCAGTGCAATCAGACAGATAAAAAAAATTCCGCGAAATTTTTTGTATTTATATAAGTATCGTTCAAGTAGGTACCTACTCATATTATGAGCTTAGTAAGAGGCAGTTTTTTTCGAAATCACAGACAGACACTTCAGTTTTATTTATTTAAATAAGTACTAGATTCAATCAAACTCAAGGATTTTTTTTCTGTGACTGTAATTTGACAGATTTCTGTAAAAATATGTATGTACCTAACTACGTAGTTTCAGAGTTACACGGGACGTAATTATATGAGCCTGTGTTATTTTTAACCCCCGACGCAAAAACGACGGGGTGTTATAAGTTTGACGTGTGTGTGTGTCTGTCTGTTCCCCTGTGGTGCTCAAACGGGTGGACCGATTTGAATGCGGTTTTTTTTGTTTGAAAGTTGAATTAGTCGAGAGTGTTGTTAGCTATGTTTGATGAAAATCGGTCCAAGATGGCCGCCGCTACAAAATGGCAGATTACATATTTTTTCATAACTCCCTTAATATGGGTGTCAAATGAAAGGGCTTGACTGGTAGAATAGCACTATTGCAAATCTAAGATGGCCGCCGCCACAAAATGGCAAATGTCGGGGGTTTTTAAATTTTTAATTTATACTTGTGGAAGTAAGAATATAATATTAATATAATATTTTCACGCAAATTGGATAAAAAACACTGACATAATATTATGTTTCTAGTGAGTGTCTATGTTATTTCATTGTTGAATCTTGTACGTATGTGGCGCACTTGGGATAAACTGCTCTTAATTTATTTTCTGAAACTATTTAATTTTTTGCCGATTTTACAAATAGTGGCATAACGACTAACTGTTAAAAACGACAACAAAAAAAAAATAATGTCGCTATTTTAATGAATTTAACTCGTGACTTGGCGAGTTTTAGGTGCTTCTTTTTTTGAATGGAAAAAAATGTCGTTTTAAGTAGATTTTGCGTCTATTTTGAGGCTGGTTCTATTTTTTGTATTTAGAATGAGAGTTTATGTAGGTACAGTATTTAGAAACTTTTTAATTATGTTTACATTAAGGCCCTGTTTCACCATCTTTTGATAAATGCCGGATAGCCTAAACGTAGGTTTTGTCACTTTCTCACTTTAAATGTCAAGTGCCAAAGACCAAAGTTGTGAATAAGAGGTCCGATACTTATCAGAAGGTGGTGAAACAGGCCCTGAGTATCTTTTAACACGGTGACATTTTTGTGCGCAGCATCGAGTCGGTCTCTTTGTACATCTCTCTCTTCTGTGTCAACATAGAGAGAGATGTCCAAATAATGTTTGATAGGTATATCTTTTAAGGTTTGTGGTCCCTTTCCATTAGGTACACATATCTCTCTCTGTCCAGTCGTTTCTACATTGCTGAAGATCGTGATCCTATGCTTAACGGATTAATTGTTTCCATTCGGCTTCTGTTTGTGGCCATTTTTGCGATAGGTATTGTAAAATTGGGGGGTGTAAGTGGCCCAAATTCCACCTATGTGGCCAAAGTCAACCTCAACTGCGCGCGGTGCACCCTGCCAATATGCTAACGAGGCCCTGACGCTCTCAGTCCCCTTTACGGGTCGTTGTGCCTGATACCACACAACTTAATCTGGATGGTATCACCGCTTTGTGGTAGGATTCTACCCCGAATCCGCCTGGCTAGCGACCACACTTCAGCCGTAATCTGCCGCAAAGCATCCGTGTGTTCCAGCAAAAGCTGAAGAGCCAGTCCCCTTCTCCCTCAAAAGCCGGCAACGCATTAGGTGCTGCTAATGGTCATGGGCGGTGGTAATCACTTAACATCAGGTGACCCGCTTGCTCGGTTGCCCGCTATTCCTATAAAAAAAATCCGTACTCTGCCAGCATGGTAGACTCCGTCCGAAACCCTTCTCATTCTGAGGTAGTGAGTTGGTAATGGGTTGATAATAATGATGATGATGATCGTGATGATGATACAATACGCTGTACATGGATCGCTTCATGTGAGTCTGACGCTCTTGACAACATCGTCGTGTGTAAAGGGCTCTTAATTTTGATGGAGTGAAATTTTTATTGAAACCAATATCATGAATAATCATTAAGTTCTCCATAACTTCATGATAAGTGAGGAGGCACGGTGGCTAGGTACCTACTTGCATCATTTTTAAACAAGCCAGTTTGCATATTTTGCTATAACAATCGCATTTGTATGTACGGAATTCGTAAAACGTTTATCAATATTGCGATGCAACCATAAATGTTTTACACAATTACTTAATTTTAATTATGCATTGCATATTTTAAAATAACCTACGCAATCTATACATATAATAAAATCGTAGAATTGCCGTATCTGTACATTGAAGATTTTTGCAAAATAATAACTGGGGGATGTTAGGGATAAGTAATAGAACGTAAAAAAGCAATTTTTGAAATTTTTGTCTGTTTGTCTGTTTATCTGTTTGTCTGTTTGTCTGTTTGTCTGTTTATCTGTTTGTCTGTTTGTCTGTATGTTTGTGCGCGCATCACGTAAAAACTACTGAATGGATTGAAATGAAACTCGGCAAGATTTAAGTTAATTCTATGGAGTAACATATAGGATACTTTTTATCCCGAAATTCAGCACGGTTCCCTTGGGAGAGGGGATGAAAGGCAAAATGTGTACTTAGCTGTAATTCGTTAACGGGTGGTCCGATTTCATTCATTCTTTTTTTGTTAGAAAGTAGATACTTTAAAGACTACTGGCTAATCTCCGAAAGGCTGGACCGATTTTGATGGGACTTTCACTGGGCGATGTTTACATTTTGATGTACCTAAACATCCGCCAGTGAACTTTTAACAGTTTTTAGCAAGGTTTTAAGCTCAAAGGAGCATAGGAAAAACAAAATGATTCCCACGGGATTATTAAAATCAATATCCACGCGAACAAAGTCGCGGGTATCCGCTCGTTATAAATATGGCAGCTAGGTGATGCCTGCGGCTTCATCCGCGTGAATTTGGGTTTTTAAAACTCCCTTGGGAACTCTGTGATTTTCCGGGATAAAAGTATGTCCTATGTCCTTTTCCAAGGTGTAGTCTATTTTTGTACCTTTCGTCAAAATCTGTGCAGTGGTTTAGGCGTGTAACAGACGGACGGACGGAGTTACTTTCGCATTTATAAGTAAAGGATAAACAAGCCATAATAAGTATTATAATTTAAGAAAAATTAAACTGACTTTAAAATACCGAAATAAAGTATTGTCCATCTAGAAAACTACTGAACCCATTTTGATGAAACTTGCACCGTTCCCTAAGTTGAAGTCAATGTAAGCCAATAAAAAAAAAGTCAATCCGATTAATATTTTCGGAGAAATTCGTGGACAAACGTACAAATACATATACAAACATTTTAACCGACTTCAAAAAAGTATGTATGTACATATAGATATGTATGTATGTTCACGATTATTTCAAAAACCAATGAACCAATTTTGATGATTTTTTCACTATCGTAATCTATGTAGGTACATGCTTTCAGGAACGTTAACCAAACATAAATGTGGATCCATTGTATGTGTCAATAATTTTTGATTTCTGTGAGATTGCTGGACCGAAGTCGGTTTAATTTTTACTCAAATATAGCTTGTTACTGTCGAACTTGTCCCAAACGTTAAAAATATATCCGGAAGTTAAACAAACGGGGATAAATCCGCCTCATCCTCCGGGACGCGGACGGGACGGGGCGACGCGACGCGGGCAATGATCGGGGCTAACGACATCTCGCCGAGGCGTCATTAATCAGACGCACACGGGGGGTGGCTACCACCTACCACCACCTAGCGAGAACACGGTATGTGACAACATCCACTAATATTATGAACTAGCATCTGCCCGCGGCTTCGCCCGCGTGAATTTCGTTTTAAACATAATATACATAACAAGGGAATCGTGGATTTCCTGTTCCTGTTCCCGCTCCCTTTTCCAACCTTTATACCTACTTTCAAGGAAGTTCGCTATAGTAATCTACCTATAGCAGTAGATAATATATATTTCGGGTTTTTCAAAATCCCGTGGGAATTGTGCATTTTTTCCGGATAAAAGTAGCCTATGTGTTGCCAATTCATGCAACATAGCAAACTATTGCAATAATGTGTTATGTGAGCGTGAGTTACCTAAGAACAGTCAGCGCCCTCTATGGCGTTTTTGGAAGTTTATATCTATTTTAGTCCCACAGGAATACTTTTCCGGGATAATAAGTAGCCTATGTGTTAAGTCAGGGCATAAGCTATCTCCATTCCAAATTTCAGCCAACGCGTCATTTGCGCAAGGTTCAGTAGTTGCGGCGTGATTGAGTAACAAACATCCAAACATCCACACTTTCACATTTATAATATTAGTAGGATTAAACCGACTTCAATATACCCTAAAATTTGAAGAGTTCCCTCGGTTTCTCCAGGATCCCATCACCAGTTTCTGATTTGATGATCATGGAACCACCTGGGATGTATCTATACTACCGTTTCAAACAAAAGAAGAATTTTCCTAATCGGTGCCATCTCTTTCTCGGTATAAGGGATTGTATAAGCCTATCATTCAAACATTATTATGCTAAAAATCAGGCTCGTTAATCTATCGTGTTTCAAGTAGCTATTATTAAGTATTGTGAATAACTAAACCAGGTTTACACCACGCGGATATACTCGTATTAATCACATTGAAACGCCACAAAAACTGTATTCGACGATTCATTCAACACGCCTATAAAAGCGTTAGCTCAACAAAAAAGTTAAACGTATAACGTAAATCGCCGGCACAAAAAGTAACACGTGGGCCAGTTACAGTGTTCTACTGTAACGCAGTAATACGTACCAAGTCTCCATCTATATCAGAGGTCCCCAAACTTTTTTGACTCGTACACCATGTTTAGTCTGTTTTGTATAAACCTCCTGCTTACTTCATATTGCATTTTTGTAAATGCATCAATTTTAAATGTGTTTCTCCTGATTTCTATGACTTCTGACTAATATTATAAAACTGCGAAAATAAGTTTGTTTACAAAATCTAAAATAGTAGAGTTTAGATAGAGAGATAGATATATATGATCGATAGAGATATTAGATAGATAGAGAGTAGTATAGTTTTAATTATGACTTTCCACTAATGGGAAGTCATAACTAAATCACAACCTGCTGAGATCCACTATCGTAGACTCCCTTTTACATCTCACAGACAATTATTTTTTTCGCTCACATGGACCCCTTGTAGGTCGTCGTCGACCCCTGGGGGGAATATATAGACCACTTTGGGTATCATCGATCTACATCGTGACGATCCGCCATTGGAGTTTTGAGGAAAACCGTTTTGCGGACTTTGAGGAATTATTATATAGAGTCGACGCCGAGACTTGGTTTTTTGTAACAAGAGTTATGGTAAACGTACCTTAGCTCACTTAGTCTGCGCGAAGCGTCTGTCGGAGCGTGACGTGTTTGAGATCTATTTAAAATCAATTAAATATGCCTGGGTGTGTACTGCAATACTGTGCCAACCACTCAAGAAATACAAGTAAAGGCCAAGGAGTTACTTTTCACTCGTAAGTTCACTGAATTATTGGTAAAACATGTAATTTAATTATGTGAAGTTGGAATTTGTCCCTATTCACCCCGTTTTACGGTACGTCACCGCACTTGCTGCCATGTTTCGCTGAAATTCATAGACTAAGAAACTACGCAGATGAGACACTTTATTTTTAACCTCCGATACAAAAACGATGGGGTGTTATAAGTATGACGTGTTTGTGTGTGTGTGTGTGTGTGTGTGTGTGTGTGTGTGTGTGTGTCTGTCTGTTCCACCTTAGCGCTCAAATGGGTGAACCGATTTGAATGCGGGTTTTTTTGTTTGAAAGGTGAATTAGTTGGGAATGAATTAGCTATGTTTTTAACAACTATTATCACAAATTAGTGATAAGTACAGGGACCGACAGCTTTAAACGTGCTCTCCGAGGTACGGGGGTAAAGCACCGCTAACTTCCAATGCCAGGCTTGACCTGACTTAGGTATTAAACCCATGACCTAAAAATTCGCAGTCAAGCATATCAATGGTAGACCAACGAGGCAGTTTTATTATTTTTTCGAGGTTTAATAGGTAATAGAATACCCAAGTCCCGGATAAACGTTGCTTAAGTGCGAGTTTGGGGCACATAGTGCTATAAAATAAACATTGTAAATCAAACTCTCAGATGCGATTTCTCAATAGGTAGAATATACTCAATGTGTCGCCTCTGTATTGTAGTAGTCCCATCTATGTTTCAAGGAGCGGGGCGCGCGGGAGGAGGGCTGCTGCTCGCGGTACACAGATTTTGTTAGCGTTGTCTGTTCTAGTACCTACATAATAATTCAGTGTTTGCGGATTCGGGAATATCTAACTAATAATTGTCTTTGACAGATTACCTATAAGATGGAAAAATTGAGGATATATAAGAGAATTTCCCTTATTATTCTTTTTGACGTGATAATGTCTTATAAATCGATGAACGCCGGCTACACGCACGAAAAAGCGTGAATCACTGTCACGTACCACGTGCAAGCGAGAGCGCGGAACAATAGAAAAGGCACGATCAGCCTAAGGCTTAGGCTGATCGTGCCTTTTCTCGTCACAAGCCGAACGCTTAGGCCCTAAGCGTTCGGCTTGTGACGCATCTATCTCTCTTTATTTTCTTATGACGTCATCACGTCAAATTATCGTCCGTAAACCACCATCCATCATCCATCGTTACAGGCAACCATTTTTTTTTATTCAATCAAAGTAGGTATCTAAGCCATTGACTAGGATCTCGCCTGATGGTACGAATAAGATACAGGAAAGCCTAACTAGATTAGATAGACTAATTTAATAAACTGGCATATACCTTAATATGCCAGTTTATTAAATTTATACTTACCGCTAATCGACTTAAGGGTGCACAAATCCGACGCGCGAAGGCCATGCGAGCTCTCCGAGGCAATGCCAAAGTCTTCAGTCGCCCATCCAGTTACCAACTTAAGTCAAAGTTGCTTACCCATAATAGCAATCGATTGATATCCACCACTACAGCCTTTTTTACGTCCTACTACTGGGCACAGGCCTCTCTCATAGGAGAGAGGGATTTAGAGCTTAGATCCGCCACGATGCTCCAATGCGGGTTGGCGGGCTTTAACGACTATTGTCACATGATAGTGATAATAACCGGGATCGACTGCTTAACGTGCACTCCGAGGCACGGGGGTGAGACACCGCCAACTACCAACTCCGGGCTGGCACTGAGAATTTCTTGTCAGAAAAACCCAACACCTAACAATTATTTGCCCAATCCGGGAATCGAAGCCGGGACCTCGTGATCTGCAGTCGAATATGCTAACCACTAGATCAACGAAGCAGTTAGCGATTGATATGCACTATTGCAATTGGTAAAAAGATTACTCCTAGGCATAATTCGGTAACCACAACAGTAAAGTTTGTTTTTAAAGCCGCGTCACCCGCAGAGGCAGCCATGTTTAATTTATCAAAGTTCCACGTGACGCACCCCCCTCCCTCCGCAACTCTTAACCCCCCCCCCCTGTCCCGCCATAAGACTCACATATTAATGGAGACGACTGCGCTGACGTGCGGCCGAAAGAACAGGGATTGTCTTTTAAATTAATTGTTCGGGTCTACTTGGCGATGACGTCACAGGCGTTTACTTGCTCAGAGCTACTACCCACCTACTTAAGGAGACGTATTGAGAATACATATATGCAAATTTTGCAAATAGCAAGTTTAAAACGAAAATTAAATGTATGTAGGTACATCGGGTTTAAGAGCACCGCTATCGGAAACGAAGACAGGTACTTAACAGAAGTGATGATTACTGACAAGATATAATATCACAAAAAAACGTTAAAAAAAAGTATTCAAATATTTCCTGTATTTTTGAAAAGTTCGCAATGTAATGCAATCAGCTAACGCTAGAGGTCAGCGAACGTTAATTTATTTAAAAAAATATATATTCTTGATTTTTCGCTCACTTCGCGGCCAACTCACATTAGTGTCATCCCCTAGATGCCACTACCACCATCATCACTACACCCTTTTAACGTCCCACTGCTGGGCACAGGCCTCCTCTCTCATAGGAGAGAGGAATTTAGATCTTAGGCCCGCCACGCTGCTCCAATGCGGGTTGGCGGTCTTGTCACATGATAGTGATAATAACCTATTGCTAAACGTGCTCTCTGAGGCACAGGGATGAAACACCACCAACTACCAACTCCGGACTGGTACCTACATACTCAGAATTTCTTGAGAGAAAAATCCAATACCTAATAATTATTTTGCCCGACCCGGGAATCGAACCCGTGACCTCGTGATCTGCAGTCGAATATGCCTACTACTAGACCAACGAGGCATATTCTCGATGCACGACAGTAAAATACATATACATATGTATATATCCTTCTTTCATTTTCGCTAAAACTCAGTATCTATAGAAACGATAGTGAATAAGTAGGTATGTAAATAATGAGTGTTATAATAAATAATTAGGTAAAGAAAATACTAAACGATTTAATTATATAGCCCATTTATATTTTAGCGTTATCAGACATTCTTGAAAAATAATATTTTATGTCATGCTTTAGAAAATAATTACAAAAAAAACATGCAAATCGATTTTATTATTTGTTGAAATTATACAAACTTAATTATAAAACGCTTCAAGTTGAGTTCACAATTAGTTCAATTTGTTTTGGTTTTTATAATCGAAGTGATTTTTATTCTATCAATACAAAAATTAATTTTAATTATTATCAATAAGTAGTTACAATGATAAGTAGATAATTTTAATTAAACAGTTAGGTTTTGCCTTTATCACTGTTTAACTTTTATTCACTTAAGTAATTATAGGCTTGCATTTGGTACAGAAATATTTTAATTTTCACAAATCGGAAATCGAATCTGTGATATCTTAGGTTCAAATATTTCGCCAGAGAGGTTCCAACTTAATGAAAAATATACATAAAATCACATCATCATCATGATCAACCCATTACCGTCTCACTACAGAGCACGGGTCTCCTCTCAGAGTGAGAACTGAGAAGGGTTTTGGCCATAGTCTACCACGCTGGCCAAGCGGATTGGCAGACTTCACACACCTTTGAGAACGTTATGGAGAACTCTCAGGCATGCAGGTTTCCTCACGATGTTTTCCTTCACCGTTAGAGCAAGTGATATTTAAATACTTAAAACGCACATAACTCCGAAAAGTTAGAGGTGCGTGCCCCGGGATCGAACCCACGACCTCCGATTAGAAGTCGGTCGTCCTAACCACTAGGCTATCACAGCTTTCAAAATCACATACGTATAGGTAAATATTTAGCGACATGCGGTTCCAAAAAAAAACATATGCACTAGATGTAGGATAGAAATGTAGATACATATTTATGTAGGAATCCTTGCGCAGGGAAATTCTATTAGCCCTTTAGAGCTACGTGTAATCTGATACATAGGTAATTATACACTGCATTCTCAGGAAATTATGTCAAATCATACGCATTTGGCAAATAGGCGGTAAAATATGGAAAAATATTAAAAGTTATTGCAAAATATTATGATAAATACCGGATTGTATATGGAATGAGAGGTAATTAGAATTAATATACTACACTATGGAATCCGTGGAAATCATATCAATTAGAATTATTATTTCCATATTTTACTGAGGGCTTTGGTAACACCAAAGATTGTAGAGCCATATTTGTTTTGTTGCATGTATTTTTTGTTGGGTAATTTTATAGTTAACTTGCTCTGTCGGGTTGGACTAAAAAATTTTGTGGGTTTTACAGTCAAAATTCCTCAAAAGCGTTTGGAGAACTTGCAAACTCCGTGCCTCGGAGAGCACATAAAGCCGTCCCTGCGTATTTATATCTCTTAATTAGTTGGCTAGTAGTAGAAAGGTGTATTATAGTAGGTCAGAATTAATAAAATAAAACATTTTTAATGTTTTCCTTTATTCTTATGATGTCATAATTTTTGATTAATTTAGGTATACATATTATTATATTAATTTAATATATATTTTTTTTAATATTATTTCATTTATTTAATTAAGGTCTAAATAATAATAGAGAAGAACAATAATCCTAAATATTATATTATATTTTTTAAGGTTTTCAGTTTTAGGATTATTGTTCTTCTCTATTATTATTTAGACCTTAATTTAATTAGGTACATACATAACATCAGAATAACTAAAGGCGCCTCTACACGTTGGCCAACATGATGGCGGATATGTTGGAAGGTGTTGGGCGAGGAATTTGTGTTCGCATCCACACGTTGGAAGGTCGTTCAGTATGATCCGGTTAGGGCCAATGTGCGGACGTGTTTACTAAATTGAATATTGAGACGTTAACAGCTGCTGCGGTTTAATTATTCACAGCATACCGCAACTACGTGAATGTGTATACGAAAATTGTATTTTTTATTTTTGTGATTTTATTTCTTGGGTTCCACAAACAATTTTCGGCTTAGTAGGGCTCTATAAAGCAAAAAGTTTCTTCATTGGTCATTATCACTGCCATTTTGTGCACATTATACTAGTTACGACGCGTGAATTTATAATTTAAAAGCCGTGCATGCGTGCGATCACTGAGAGCTCGTAGCAAACTGAACTTGCCTCCAACGTGTGGATAGTGCGGCCAAACTCTGTCCCAAACCTTTTGATGTACCGACACGAAATGGATCTCGCGCCAAATTGCGGGCCATCGTTCCAATACCTTCCAACTCCCGCTCTACACGTTGGGCCAACATATTGGGCCATAAGATGGGCCAGCATGTTGGCGAACGTGTGGAGCAGTAATACAGAACTAGGTGTAATAATAATTATAAGATAAAAAATATTATTCGTGCTTCCATACGTCCTAGACAGTGATAATTATTTTTTAATTTCAAGTAAGAAATCTTCACTGTATAGAGCTCGACTGAGCTATCTCCGTAAAATCTCAACATGTACTTAATTCTTATACCACACTAGGGTTGCCCATTAAAATAGACTGACCGGTATAATTTCACAGCAATATGACAGCTGACACCATTTCTCAATTAAAACCTCTCTTTAAGGCAATCCACCTAATGTGATCACATTTTACTTGAAGTATTACAAAAACTATTGGGTACCTACCTTTAAACTTCGTCCGCGCCGATTCAGTCCCGCGCCTGACCTCACTCCAGTCGTGTCGGATTGCCGTACCATCGAAATATGAGAGTGAGGGAATATCTTGTGCCAGTTGTATCCAGCGGGCTGCCAGCAACTCGCTTGAAATCGTCTGTCCAGCTGGTTCTGGCAGCTGTCCACTGGTTCACTACCACTGGTTCGGAATGCCGTTCCTACCGAGAAGAACCAGCAAGAAACTCGGCTGTTATAACGGACTATAGTGGTAGGTGTGTATACTGATATATCGTTTCGTATACATATACATATCCTACTTCCTACTTATAATATCATAAATGTGAAAGTGTGGATGTTTGGATGTTTGGATGTTTGTTACTCAATCACGCCGCAACTACTGAACCGATTTGGCTGAAATTTTGAATGGAGATAGATTATGCTCTGACTTAAAACATAGGCTACTTTTTATCCTGGAAAAATCCACAGTTCCCACGGGATTTTGAAAAATCCGAAATCTATAGGTACAGCTATAGTTAGATTACTATAGCAAACTTTCTTGAAAGTAGGTATAAAGATTGGAAAAGGGAGCGGGAACGGGAACCGGAAATCCACGATTCCCTCGGGATTTGTGAAAAACCGAAACTCACGCGGGCGAAGCCGCGGTCATTCTCTAGTGTACATATACATATAACCTAACGTTATTCCGGTCCAACAAACTTTAAGTATTAATAAACACATAATTCTTTTCATAACAACTATTAAGCTAATGTGCTCACGGCACGTGCGTAGCGCATACCTATATACTTACCTGTGTGCTTAGTCTAAAGCGGAGCACTCGAAAACGAACTCGAAAACTATTGATTGATTTCAGAGTAAAATAGACCTAAAATGGCTTGTATTAAGGTTTGAGTTCGCCAATACATTCAGCATTCGAACAATGCTGAATGTATTGGCGAACTCAAACCTTAATACAAGACATTTTAGGTCTATTTTACTCTGAAATCAATCAATAGTTTTCGAGTTCGTTTTCGAGTGCTCCGCTTTAGACTAAGCACACTGATACAAACGATTAGTTCGATACTTACATTCAATGTACTAGTGTCATATAGCAATACACCAGCATAGCAATCATTGTACAGTTGGCGATAATGACAAAGGCTCTGACGGACCCTGCTTCGTGATTTTTAGCAAAAATATCAGAAGGATTTCTATCATTTTTAACCCCCGACGCAAAAATGACGGGGTGTTATAAGTTTGACGTGTGTGTGTGTGTGTGTGCGTGTGTGTGTGTGTGTAGCTATGTTTGATGAAAATCGGTCCAAGATAGCCGCCGCTACAAAATGTCGGATAACATATTTTATCACAACTCCCTCAATATGGGTATCAAATGAAAGGGCTTGACTGGTAGAATAGCACTATGTATATCCAAGATAGCTGCCACCACAAAATGGCGAATGTCGGGGTTTTTTTTTTAATTTTAATTTATACATTCATTGTCCTCTAGTAAAAGAGATGGATCAAATATGCACATTGATTGTGAAATAAGCAAATAATTAATTTATATCGTTTTGAGATTATTATAAAAATTTGATTGAAATACATTTCATTGTTATTCATTGTTTTATATGATACTAGCTGACCCCCGCGACTTCGTTCGCGTGTTTATAGGTTTTATTTAGGATCGGATCGGATCCCATAATTCTTTTATGTACCTAAACTAAATGTAGCCTGTTACTCCTTATAACATTGAAAGTTCCATTAAAATTGATCCAGCCGTTTCGGAGATTAGCTGGAACAAATAAAACGACAAACATAAATTTAAACGCACGCCAGTTTAAAATAAGCCGTACGTACAAAGATCCGGGTCCCAAGTTATTGGAACCCAATAAATGTCTGTCATTTCTAAACTAAAAAACCTATGACCTTGAAATATTTACGGGACAATACTTCAAGTACTACCTTTCTAACAAAAAAAGAATGAGTGAAATCGAACAACGCGTTAATGAATTACAACTAAATACACGTTTTAACTTTCATCCTCTCTCCCAAGGAAACCGTGCTGAATTTCGGGATAAAAAGTATCCCATATCCTACCTTGGAGTATAAACTCAAATCGTGCCAAGTTTCATTTGAATCCATTCAGTAGTTTCGGCGTGATGCGCGGCCAAGATACAGACAGACAGACAGACAGACAGACAGACAAAAATAAAACAAATTACAGTTTTGGCTTCAGTATCGATTATAGAGTGCCTTCCAATAAAAGTTTTCAAAACATCTTCAATGTACAGAATTAGACCTGTTACAGTTTTATTATATTACTAGCTGACCCCCGCGACTTCGTTCGCGTGTTTATAGGTTTTATATAGGATCGGATCCCATAATTCTTTTATGTACCTAAACTAAACGTAGCCTAAGTTACTCCTTATAACATTGAAAGTTCCATTAAAATCGATCCAGCCGTTTCGGAGATTAGCCGGAACGAATAGACAGACCGACAAACATAAATTTAAATGCACACCAGTTTAAAATAAGCCGTACGTTCAAAGATCCGGGTCCCAAGTTATTTGAACCCAATAATGAGGGTTGTAATGTCTGTCATTTCTAAACTAAAAAACCTATGACCTTGAAATATTTACGGGACAATATATAAAGTACTACCTTTCTAACAAAAGAAAAATGAGTGAAATCGAACAACGCGTTAATGAATTACAGCTAAATACACGTTTTAACTTTCATCCCCTCTCCCAAGGGAACCGTGCTGAATTTCGGGATAAAAAGTATCCTATGTCCTACCTCAATCTCTTATCTTCAATGTACAGAATTGGATCTGTTACAGTCTTATTATATTATAGACTAGCGGTCCGCCCCGGCTTCGCCCGTGGTACATAATGTATAGCCTATAGCACTCAAGGATCACGTACATATCCAACGGTGAAAGAATTTTTGAAATCGGTCCAGTAGTTCCTGAGATTAGCGCATTCAAACAAACTCTTCCGCTTTATTATATTAGTATAGATAATTAACCTTATTAAAATAATACGTGGATATGGAATAACTTTATGCCATACTAGCGGTCCGCCCCGGCTTCGCCCGTGGTACATATATAGCCTATAGCACTCAAGGATCACGTACATATCCAACGGTGAAAGAATTTTTGAAATCGGTCCAGTAGTTCCTGAGATTAGCGCGTTCAAACAAACAAACTCTTCCGCTTTATTATATTAGTATAGATAGATAGATAGAAGATAATGAATATTGAATACCAATGAAATAAAAATGAAAATTATTGATACCTACTAACAAAAACTATTTCATGACGATTTTTGAAATTGCAATCAAGTACAAATAAAAAAGTAGGTACACAAAAGTTATTTATTTATTTATTGCTAGACATGTTATATGTCATTCATAGGGACTTCCACGCGTCGCAGACTTGCACCGCGTGAAAGTCGATGTCCAAGTCGTCGTCGTTTATGACGTCTGTCCATGTATACACCAAGTTAGAGAGTCTGCAATCACTGTCTTCCTATGCGACATTGCAATTCCAGCACCTTGGGAGCACCAACCTACTTTTCCGTATGTTGCCCATCTGTATGATTGTGCAACTATGGTAGTACGTAGTAGGTATGTCAAGCTTTACAACATATCTATATGTATTCAATATTTAATTGTATTTATTTTGCTTGAGACAGGTGCGGGTCTATTAAGACTTTGTTTATTTCAATTTTTTCATTTATTTATCAGTTATTCCGCTTATTTGTAAAATATGAACGGTAATGAGCAATATATAGGTGGTCTGCTATAGTAGAGAATTATGAAAATATCTAGCAAAACTTTTCAAGTAAACAAACGTGTATTATGTAAGGCGCCTAATTCTGAATTAAGTACAATACAACCCATGCACCGTGAGAATACACACCTACTACTATGAATGACCTTCTATACACAAGGTCATTGCCTACTACATATTATAGATGTAAAGGTCAAGCCATTTGGCGTGATTCCGATCCTAAAATCAAATAGATTGACTTTTCTTTAAATTCAATTGGTTCCTTTTACGCGGATCCTTTTTTTGTTTGAAAAATGTTTCAAACAAAAAAAGGATCCGCGTACGGCAAATAATATTAGACAAATACCTACCTAATTGTCGAAATCTCTTTTATTTTGAAGTCGGTTGAAAAGAACAGTTATAATAAAAATCGCTGTAACTAAACTGCACGATTCATAAAGATAATAAATCCAAGATGTCGTCGCAGCGCGGCGCACAGTGGGTCGAAACTGCTATTTGAGGGACATAGGATTTTTTGTTACAAATTCCATTAAAAAAAATGCTTATCGAAAGATCTTGTCATTCTGATAAATAATTGTTATTAAAAGTTTTTCTCTAAAACTGATAGCTTGCCCGAAAAAAAATATTTTCAGTTTTTGTTGTATGGAATGAAACATAAACTGCTAAATTTTGGCCAAGTCTTGAAAGGTCTTGCTTTAAAACTACTTTATTCTTATTATTTGGCTTGTTGGCTATAATTCTACGCTATCAGCGCGTACCCGAAGTTGCCCGTTCGCGAGTTATAAGGTTCACAAAAATGAAGAAAAAAAGTAAGTAAAAAGTACTTTTTAGGGTTCCGTACCTCAAAAGGTACAAAAAGGAACCCTTATAAGATCACTCTCTTATCCGTCTGTTTGTCTGTCCATGTGTCACCACCGATTTTCTCAGAAACGGGTGAACCAAGCAAGTTGAAATTTATACCGGATACTGAAATCTATAGTCCCTATTAGGTGTATAAAAATCAAGGTCCTGAGTCAACACGATAAAAAGATATGGGCAAATTTAGATTTTTGAGAGAACTTATAAGTACCGAAAATTACCTTAATTTTAATTTTTTTTTATTTTTCGTAATTTTTCCTTCACTTGTGCTATAAGACCTTGCTTTTAACCAAAATTGTCAATTCTAAGTCAAACGGAAGTACCCTGTAGGTTTTGGGTCGAAAACTTACATGGTAGTTGCCGTTGACCTAGAATCCTGAAATTTGACAAGTAGGTAGGTCTTATAGTACAAGTAAAGGAATAAATCTGAAAACCGTGAATTTGTGGTAACATCACACAAAAAAAATATAATGTGTTCATTAACAAATAATTGGTATTTTCAATTTTTAAAGTACGATAACTATACCAAATGGGATATCATATAAAAAGGCTTTACTTGTACATTTTAAAACAAATTTTTATTTATTATTATGCATAATAGTTTTTGGTTTATCGTGCAAAATGTCGAAAAAAAATCCGTTACGCCCCCCTTATCTCTGAAGTTTACCAATAGAAAAATCTAAAAAAATTATGGTCATTAGAATTTTATGTATATTTCACGGGAAAATAAAATCAACGTTCTAACCGAATTTGAATTTATAGATGTACATACTTTCAAGATAGTGATAGTGATTAATTTTGTTAGTTTAGTTCTTTTAATTGTATTAGTTATTTTTATTTAAAACTACAGCCAATACAATTCAAAAAACTATATTATAGATTTTACTATTGGTAAACTTCAGAGATAAGGGGGGCGTAACGGAATTTTTATCGACATTAATAATTTTTATGCATAATAGATGCATAAAAATAAATAAAAATCTGTTTTAGAATGTACAAGTAAAGTTCTTTTATATATTATCCTATTTGGTATAGTTATCGTACTTTGAAAATTCAAAATACCAATTATTTGTTTATGAACACATTATATTTTTTTTGTGTGATGTAACCACAAATTCACGGTTTTCAGATTTATTCCTTTACTTGTACTATAAGACCTACCTACTTGTCAAATTTCAGGGTTCTACGTCAACGGTAACTACCATGTAAGTTTTCGACCCAAAACCTACAGGGTACTTCCCGTTGACTTAGAAATGTCAATTTTGGTTAAAAGCAAGGTCTTATAGCACAAGTAAAGGAAAAATTACGAAAAATAAAAAAAAAATGAAAATTAAGGTAAATTTCGGTACTTATAAGCTCTCGCGAAAATCTAAATTTGCCCATATCTTTTTATCGTGTTGACTCAAGACCTTGATTTTTATACACCTAATAGGGACTATAGATTTCAGTATCCGGTATAAATTTCAACTTGCTTGGTTCACCCGTTTCTGAGAAAATCGGTGGTGACACATGGACAGACAAACAGACGGACAAGAGAGTGATCTTATAAGGGTTCCTTTTTGTACCTTTTGAGGTACGGAACCCTAAAAAGTACTTTTTACTTACTTTTTTTTCTTCATTTTTGTGAACCTTATAACTCGCGAACGGGCAACTTCGGGTACGCGCTGATAGCGTAGAATTATAGCCAACAAGCCAAAGAATAAGAATAAAGTAGTTTTAAAGCAAGACCTTTCAAGACTTGGCCAAAATTTAGCAGTTTATGTTTCATTCCATACAACAAAAACTGAAAATATTTTTTTTCGGGCAAGCTATCAGTTTTAGAGAAAAACTTTTAATAACAATTATTCATCAAAATGACAAGATCTTTCGATAAGTATTTTTTTAAATGGAATTTGTAACAAAAAATCCTATGTCCCTCAAATAGCAGTTTCGACCCACTGTGCGGCGTGGCGTGTCACACAAAAAAGAGCGATTTTTCACCATCATCACCACCAAGACGCGCGGTCACCCTCCGTCTCACGCCCTCCGCGGCTTTCGATTATTTTGTATTAGTTTAATCTGTGGCCGGAGGGTGGTTGTCCCAGTTACGTCAGCGTTTATCGGATCAAATTGAAATAGTTTTAGTGTATACCGTACTGTTGAAGTAGGGCGAGCGTCACGCATCGGTTTCGTCGTTTCCTTAGGTACATATACGCGCCCGACTTCAATATACACCACCACCTCTACAGCCTTTACGTCCCACTACTGGGCACAGGCCTCCTCTCGCGGAGAGAGGGATTTAGAGCTTAGAGCCGCCACGCTGCTCCAATGCGGGTTGGCGGGCTTTAACGTCTATTGTCACATGATAGTGATAATAACCGGGACCGACTGCTTAACGTGCTCTCCGAGGCACGGGGGTGAGACACCGCCAACTACCAACTCCGGGCTGGCACTGAGAATTTCTTGACAGAAAAACCCAATACTTACCTAACAATTGTTTGCTCAACCAGGGAATTGAACCCGGGACCTCGTGATCTGCAGTCGAATATGCTAACCACTAGACCAACGAGGCTTCAATATACGTGTACAAACAAAAGTTATTTTTATACTTACTTATGTATTTTTTAGTGCCGTTTGAAGTCGGTTTTTTATTTTCTAAATAACTTTTATTTTAGGCTTTTTAGTGCAAGTTTATATCAATTCAAAATCAACAGTTCCTGAAACCCTACGAATTTAACATGTATTGTATGTTATGTACTATGGTTAAAAGAATCTATTCACATGTTACTCTATATTTGCTCTTATGTATTGAGGAGTTTCATTGTTCCTCTCCGAAGATATTCATCAGATCTTCACCTTTAAATGGGAACAATCTGACAATATTATGTTTTTTCAAATAAAAAAAATTACTGAAATCGGTTCAGATTTGATAGAGTTATGGAGCAAAATCGCAAAAAAAAAACGCGTTGAATTGACTGAGAACCTCCTCCTTTTTTGAAGTCGCTTAAAAAATAGAATCAAGTCACTACAGTGAATAAGACATTCACCATCGTATTTTGCATCAGTATAAGCATACTCCCACTTTTTAAATATTGGTAACGATGATCGAAATTCGAGTATCGACACAATGACTTCAGAGCAAAATGAACCCAAATACTCTTATTTTAAAGTCGTAATTCAAAAGTTCGAATATTGATTTTACAACATTTCTGCTTGGGGCGCTGGCTGTTTTCGAATGCTGAATGTATTGGCGAACCGAAAACTTAATAGAAGCCATTTTAGGTCCATTTTACTCTGAAGTCATTGTGATTCGATCAATAGTATACTATAAAGTTTTGGAACGCTGCAATGTGGGACTAAGCATACTGTATTTGTAATCATTGTAAAGGCTTGCGTTCGATTAGGTTTTTACGGGTTTTAAAGGTTTTTACCGTTTTTTGTTACGAATGGAAAATCTGAGGAAATTAAAAAGCTCCGATTACCTACGCGACGCCCTCTCCCAGTTTTTTAGCAGTTCAGCAAGTTATGCTGAAAAAATGTCTGAAAAACTAGTTCAAAGACGAGCGGGCAGATGGCGTTGGATATAAGGAAAAAAGTATGTAAAAAGCAATTACCTTTACATAAATGGTTTGCTAAGTAGGTAATTCTTGACAGCACTGTATATTTTTTTTGTCACTATTATTATACTTAAATAAACTGTACTTACATCAATGCATGAAAATACATACAAAATCACTTAGGTATATATTTACAGGACATTATACACCATACATTTATCAATATCACAATATGTACAACAATTTGAATTTCAATAACTAAGTAAGTGCCTAGTTCTGTCAAGTTACTGTGATCCTAAATGCCTGTTTAAGTTCATTAGGATCAAAAGAAAAGTCGTTAAGTAGTTAGAATGTCTTATAGGGTGTACAAAATGTATTAATGTAAAGACACGAGTAACATAATTTAAGAAATTATTATGAAAGATACCTAGTTACTTATTACACTGCAAGTGGGTAACTAATATTCACAGAAAAAAATATGTTTTCAATGTTCAGTTTTTAATAGTACCTAATCAATAATAATAATCATTATTTTGTTGACTATCATAATAATTTCGCTCTATTTGTATGTGTTTAAAGATTTATTTCACATAAAGCAACAGTCATACTTATTCTTTTTATTTACGTATTACGAATTTTACCCTTTGGAAATATATTAAACTTATTTATCCTTTACGCCAATTTATCATCACTGTTTCCTCTTCATTATTTCATAAACTATACGTTTATTACACAATTTTAATTAAATATTTACGTAATTAGCGAAAGTTTAATTAATTTAATGTACACAAATACCCAAAATATTGTGAAGGTTAGAGACACTGGTATTGACAAGACACCTAGCGCCACCTTCGAAAGTAACACAAAAAATGAAACTAATCACTCTCTACAACACGACAAAATTAAGAAACCGCTTTTTCCTAATAGAGAGCAAGAGAAAAAATGCCTATGGCATTCGGTAGGGTAGCCCCAACTTAACCCTTTACTGCGCATGTCCCTATACATAAGTAGGTGAGGGAAAAAAACACAAATTTATACCGGGTAAATTTTAAACCTATACTTTTTTTTCCTCTCCCGCATTTTTATGTCGATCCTTTCTATGTGTGCGTCGTGCCAGTTTTAATTACGTATCGACTTAATTTGCCTGCGAGCCTGGCTGTTTCTGGGCACCTTTAAAACGTTTTCTACGTGGAAAAAATTGTTATTTCCCACCGTTCCTCGGTCAGTGTTCGAAGTTTTTAGTTGTTTGCGCCTCTAGGTTATGTTGTGGGTGAAGTTCGTGTGCTGAGTTGTTAGTTTTGGTGGGAAAACGATGCGGTTTCGTCACATGCGTTTCTGAAGACGGATTGCAATTTTTTTGGATCATTTCGGTGCTCGTATCGATTTGGGTGAAGATGTAATTCAGGTGAGTTCACAACGGTCGCGTAAATGATTTGTTGTTTAATAATAATAACTGTCAGTGTTGTATGTGAGAGCTGTTTTCCTTATCAGAGTGCATGTTATAGCGAGCGTTAGAAGTTATCGATGACGTATGATAACCACCTGTTGATGATCAATTCTAAAGTCATGATGTTTAGATACTCTACAACACATTGTATGTTGACAATTAAACTTTATAGTATTAGACTTGTTTTATTTATAGTTTATATACTATTAAATATAATTATATTAATATTACTATGTAGAGGCGAAGATATTATAATGTGCTCTATAAATAGTAGGAACTTAGAATGAAGTCTGCCCTTATTTGAAGATTTTTTTTTTGGAATTTTAAGTAATTGATTTCGCATACTTATTATATTAATTATTGTTTTACACAAAAAAATCTTGTTATACCTAACACTTTAATTTTTCCAGCATTTAAAAATTAAAAAGTTCAAATCAAAATCATTCATTTACAATGGGAATGAGTTGCTATGAAAGCTTTTTAAGAGTTTTAAATGATATTGTGAGATGGTGATATTAAAAAGAATACTCGGCTGAACTTATTGTGGTTTCTTCATAGACCAGAGCGCGTTTGGAACCCTCCTCCCTTCAGTTTTATGCTATCGTAAATAATCATCAGCACTTCCACATTCTTATAAAATTGATTAACATTAAAAATATAACATAACTAGCGTAAAACCTCTTTAAAATAAATCATTAAATTAATGCTTACCTATCTAGACGTTTTCTGAAACCGACTGATCAGCATTAGAGCAGCGTCTCTCTCATCTTTACAAGTTGTTTTCAGCGTCAAACTGTCGGTACCGTATCCTGTGCCGTATCTTCCACTGGTTCTTGAAGAAGTTTTTTCTACCGATCAAAACCAGGTAGAAACTCGGAAGTCTAACTCCCGAGTGTCAGTAGGTTTTGAAACTAGGTATCCTAGTCTACAAGCTTACAAGTCCTAAGAATAGATGGCGCTGTTCGTAAACTAAGGTTAAAAAAATTATGTAGAAAATGATGAGTAGTTAGTTATAGGGTTAAAATAAATTGGTAGTTTATGTACAATGTATTCACCGATTTGAATTCCGATTGTATTTCTTTTTAAATTACGTTTTGGTTTTTATAAGTGAGGTAATTTTAAATGAAAGTTAGTTACTTTATTTTTTTAAACTTTCCAATACTAACTAGTAAATAGTTTTCTTATACGTCATAAATCGTAAACCGGAATTTACCTTATAGTTGACACCAATTAAGATAGACCTCTGAGTTGTATGGGCGTTCATACAAGTTAGAGGCCCAGCTTAATTGGCACCTTACCTTTTAAATTTAAAACAACTAAGGAAAAACAGATTGTACTTATACTGCTGTAGTACGGAACCCTCGGTGCGCGAGTCTGACTCGCACTTGACCGTTTTTTTCTTATTAACTCTAAAGGCCCAAGCGGTGTGCGTTAAACCTCGACTTTTGCCGACATAATATTAGTAAGGATAAAGACCCTAAACCTTCTCGCAAAATCAGTTTATCCGTTAGTGAAAACCGAATGAAAATCTCTTCAATACTTTCCGAGATTGACGCACATAAACAGTCAAACTCAGCGGAGGGGCTTTGTTGTGTAAATTATAGTCCCACAAACTTATTTTTTTTTTATTCAACTACAAGTTAGCCCTTGACTGCAATCTCACCTGATGGTAAGTGATGATGCAGTCTAAGATGGAAGCGGGCTAACTTGGAAGAGGTATGTATACCCCTTGATCGGTTTCTACACGGCATCGTACCGAAACGCTAAATCGCTTGACGACACGGCTTTGCCGGTAGGGTGGTAACCAGCCACGGCTTAAGCCTCCCACCAGACCAGGGGGGTTATTCTGTAACTTAGTTAGCAACTGAATATATAGTCAAACTTTTAATTATCTGCAGTAATCTGACGTTTCCCAATGTCATTTCGTAAAATAATGTTGCCAACCCCATTTCTATAGTGATGTGATACGTTCAATTCATTCAATTTCATTCACAAAAGTTTCGTTCAAAGTTACTCTTTCATTATCATCATAATTTTATTTATCTATTAAGTAAATCGATGGCTCCTACGTATAAAAGCCAAATTAACAATTTTGTCATCTTGACTTTTTGTGGCAAACGCATCCTATTGGTACAATTAATTATATGAGCTTTAATTGAAAAAAAAAGTAAGAAGTACTATTTCTATTGCAATAACAGCCTATGTGTGTTGACGATATCTGTCATAGATAACATGCTAAATTGCTACTGCCCTTTTATTACAAAAAAAAATATTTTTAAAAGAATACCTACTAGTTATTCAGAAAAAAATATATTTAACATTATAATAACATATTTACATATTTTTGGAATCTACTTATAATTTTCTAGATGATTTTGACCTCCCTGGCGCGTGGTTTTGGTCTTTTTTTTATTTATTTTTTTAATTTATTTTATTTACAATACATAATATTAATATTTTTACATTGATTACTTCGTGCTCGTAAGCGCTTATAAGTGGGAGGTCCCGGGTTCGATTCCCGGCAGGGGCAAGTTGGGATTTTATAATTTCTAAATTGTCTTTGGTCGTGTCTGGTGGCAGGCTTTAACCGTGGGCCGTGGCTGGTTAGCACCCGACCGGCAAAGCTGTGCCGGCCGGCCGCCAAACGATTTAGCGTTCCGGTACGATGCCGTGTAAAAACCGATCAGGGGTATGCATACATACCTCTCTCAAGTTTGCCCGCTTCCGTCTTCGACAGCATCATCACTTACCATCAGGTGAGATTGCAGTCAAGGGCTAACTTGTAGTTGAATAAAAAAAATAGATAATGATTATGAACTTAATCTGATTTTTAATTATTTTTTTTCAACTTTAGTCTTTAATGCGGGACCATGGTCATCACATCATTTTTTCTTAAATTTTACTAGCCTATGTCACCTAGAATAAGCTAAAGATTCTAACGATACCTACCTTATTCATCAAAATCGGTTCCGGCATATATAGAAGTTATGGTACAACATACAAACATACATGAACCCTGAAAACAATATACTCCTTTTTTTCAGGCAGTCCTTTAAAAAGGTTCTTTATGTCGATTCTTTTAAACACCGATGACCGAGGTTACGCTTTTTCAGGCTGCTGTTGACGCTGTTGACACTGACGCTCGGCGAATATTATTTTGTCGCCATTTTTCTCGTTTGTCATTCGACATTTTCATTTTTCACTGTCCATTTTCATTTCTACGTTCTGAGTGTGACTATTTCCATTTTGCCTACTGCGCGTTATATTTGTTACCAATTGTTAAGTTTTTGTAACGTTGTGTTTGGTTTTCATTATTTTTGTAAAATTTGCCATTTGGTTTTGTAAAGCACAATAAAATAAAAAAATGAATGCTCAGCCAAGTACATCGCATGCTGAGGATACATTTTTACCTTCTGTTAAAAAAAACCGCGTAAGAATTTAAGTGAAAATGAGAAACATTGAAATATACACACAAAATTTCATCCAAATCAGTGCAGCCCTTTAGGAAAAAGTACAGAAGAATTATATCGGTACGGGTGAGAGAGTTCCGTATCGACAGGATGAACATTCAATGTTTGACAGTTACGAAACCCATGAACATTTTGTATGGGAAAATGTTTTTTCTTTTATTTTTTCGTCAATTTTCAAATATTTTTAACAGTTATTCTGCTATTCGGGACGAAGACAAATACAACAAATCAAAAACCATGAAAATCGGTCCAGCCGTTCTCGAGTTATAAGTGTTCGAACAAACGAGACTTTGTTTTATATATTAAAGATATACGTATTTATATATATACTATATATATAAATATATATATGTAACTTTTGTACATAAAATATAATAATTACTTAAAATAAAAACTTTAATTTGAATAAAATAATTGAATTATTCAAATCAATCACCTGTACCCCATCCCTATTTTATTTTCGTTAAAAAGTGACAACCCACGAAACTTCACATTACTGCATACAATTAAAAGTCGAAGTATAGTTGCCAACGAATTTGTTCGATATACATAGCTGCTTTACTGTGTAAAATTATGAAAACACTTTATATTTCCCACAGTAAAGCAGCAATGTATATCAAACTAATTCGTTGGCAACTATTTTCAGTTGCTAACTAAGTTACAGAATAACCCAGCAGACCAGAGACAATTTAGAAATTATAAAATCTCAAATTGCCCCTGCCAGGAATCGAACCCGGGACCTCCCACTTATAAGACCACAGCACTCACCACTGCGCTAGGGAGGTTGTCAATATATTATATTTAATACCTAATATTTGGCCCAGTTACAGCGTCACTAGCGTCGCTCTTATCACATTCAATGTTGCCAATAAATACTTCATTGCATTGAAATTCCAAAATGGCGTCATTAATTAATACTTTCCGCCACCGAGTCATACAAGTTTGTAGGACTATAGCTTTGATTTTAAGAAACGTCCTCTATTATATTTTTCTCTGTATCCTTATCTCCTTATCCCACGTTTAGGAGCATTGTTATTTATAGCCGTTGTAACGAACTGGCAAGTTTACAGGCTGTAAAGGCGCGTTCACGTTACGTTTGTATTTTATGCGGACACGCCTTTGGATTGTAAAAATCAGACTTTCGACTGTTTGACGCGTCAACATTGATGCCTCAATGGTGTAAGGGTTCAATTTCAAACAATGTACAGTGAACAAAATCTTCGGGTATTTTTTAACCCTGAGTCAAAACAGGGTGTTGTGTTTGAAACGAATGTTCATATTTTGTGGCATCATTGATCCCGATTGGTTACACAATTTACACTGATTTTTTCAAAACAGGTTCAGCAGGGATATGACTTTAAGCTACTGCTTCTAGGAGCATTCCATACAAGTGCTAGATTCAATCGATGTTTCAAGAGTACTTTGCATGTCAATAAAAAAGTTACTATTCTATTCTATAATTAATCGGGGTTCGATGATGGAAAAAAATTCATGATGCAGAAGAGGACTAGTCTAACTACTAGATCGGAATGTGTTGATGCTTATGCTAAGGACGAAAGTGAAAATATTTATTTGAACTTATGTATTTACTATTAAAACATACTGTTTTTAGGACAATGCCCATTGTTGATACAATGTAGGGCTCACTGTGGACAGGCAAATATCTATTGATGCATTCTTTATCTAGGCTTTTTAAAGTATTTATTATGAGTATTAGAGTAGGTATGTTTAGGTGGTGACTAATATAATAAGAAATATATCAGTTTTTAGGGTTCCGTACCCGAAGGGTAAAAAACGGAGCCCTATTAATGTCACTCGGCTGTCTGTCCGTCTGTCCGCCGGTCACAGGTCTCTAGCTCGCAGACGAAATGAGTTACAAACCTGAAATTTTGGTATTTAGTGTAAAACGTTAACCCAAAATCAAATATTGAATTAGAAATTGAATTAAATTATTTTTCAGGGGGGCTCTACATACATGAAAAAGGAGCCGGAAAAAAAATTTTTTCTTTACCCTAGCTTGTGGGATATCATTGTTTAGAGCTCATTAAGTAGAGTACAAATATATATTTTTTTAATTTTTATCTCAAAAAATAAGGGAATGGGAGGCCATCAAAGTTGTCAGTTTTAGACCATTTTTGTGACGGGGGCTATCTCAAAAACTAAACTAGTTGGGAATATGATATTTCAGTATATTATGTACTATATGCTCTATTTAAACAACAAATACTGAAAACAACGATTTATTAAATAGTTTATAAGCTGTGACCAAAATAAACGAACATTTTTTTGGGTTTTTCTTTCACGGTTTGTTGCGATGTCTAGCTCGGAAATTAAATATTTCTTAGACCCAAAATATTATATTGTTCATAATTATGTACGGAACCCTGAAAGAGCGAGGCCCGACTCGCACTTGGCTGATTTTTATTTTGTAATCATTTTGAGATTAAGTTTTTGAAACTTTTAACGTAGGTCTTACTGTAATTTAACAAATTCCTAATTTAGTTTGACATAGAAAGGCGTAGTAACCGAGGAATTTAATATTATAATATTTAAGATTTTCAATTTGTATTTTTCAATATTATTTCTGTAAGTTGTTAAATATATGTAAGTGTACCTAATAAATAAATAAAGTCTGTCGTCATATCGGCGGAGGGCCCGATTATGGGCGATCTTCTTTGTGCCCTTAACAAAATTAGCAAGTCCATTTGGTTGCCCATAAACACAAGGCACCTATCATACTGACAGGAAGGGCGTAACGCCGCATACATTTTAAACAAACATGACGGACATGCCTGACCCTTTCTCCGCTACTCACCTTGGACCCTATATTATGAATCACTTTTGACCGACTACAAAATAGCGAGAAAAAAATTGCTGTGATTGACAAAAATAGTGTAATATCCTTTTCGCAATAGGTTATCATAATAATCGGTCCAGTTCTCTGTGTAAAAGGTTAGCATTACTTTTCAAAGCTGTCAAATTCGTTTGGTTTTGAGATTATTAATTTCCTCCTCCCGGAAAAAAATTCAGCCCGCCAACCCGCATCGGAGCAGCCCGCGAACCCGCGTACCCGTGAAACCGTGTAGTGATGGTGCTGGGAAAAAAAATCTCTAGTCTTTCATCCTCATACTCCGATGGGATGCCAATGCGAGACGACCGGAGAGAGATCAGACGCAGAACTGACTGCTTTACGTGCTCTCCGAGGCACGGCGATGTATCTAACACCGCCAACTTTCTACTCCGGGCTGGCATTGAGAATGTCTTGATATAAAACCCAATACCTCATAATTTTTTGACCCGACCCGGGTATCGAACCCAGGTCTTCGTGAACCGCAGTCGACCACGCCAACCGCTAGACCACCGAGGAAGTTGCGTATATCATATATCTATCTATATACATATATAAAACAAAGTCGTGTTAGTTCGAACACTTATAACTCGAGAACGGCTGGAGCGATTTTCATGGTTATTGATTTGTTGTATTTGTCTCCATCCCGAATAGCATAAGCCGGGGTGGGTGGTTAGTAAGTATTATATTCATCCACTTGAATTCTTAAAAATGTCACTTGTGGGTTGAATTTCCAAAATTCCAGAAACACGTAATTTTTTATTTTTAACCCAATACTACAGCTTTTAACATCCCACTGCTGGGCATAGGCCTCCTCTCTCATAGAAGAGAGGGATTTAGAGCTTAGACCCGCCACGCTGCTCCAATGCGGGTTGGCGGGCTTTAACGACTATTGTCACATGATAGTGATAATAACCGGAACCGACTGCTTAACGTGCTCTTCGAGGCACGGGAGTGAAACACGAACACCGCCAGCTTCCAACTCCGGGCTAGTGCTGAGAATTTCTTGTCAGAAAAACCAATAAGTAAATTGTTACGTATTGGTTTTTTCCCGGGCAAATAATTGTATTTGCCCGACCCGGGAATTGAACCCGGGACCTCGTGATCTGCGTTCGAATATGCTAACCACTAGACCAACGAGGCAGTTACAGTTATTTTTAACCGACAATACAAATTCCGATTTTCATTGATATAACTTCAAAAATGACGGACATTCATACAAACTTTCATCCCCCATTTAACCCATTTAGGGGTAGTTTTTCCAAAATTCCTTAAACACATAATTCATTATTTTTAACCGAAAACCTAAATACCAGTTTTCATCGATATGACTTGAAAAATGACGGACTTTCATACAAACTTTCATCCCCTATTTAACCCCCTTAAGGGTGGAATTTACAATAATCCTTTCTTAGTGTGCGCCTACGTTATAAAAGGAAGTTACTCGGAAAATTTCAAGTTGCTAGCTTCAGTGGTTTAGGCTGTGCTTTGATGATCAGTCAGTCAGTCAGGACAAGCTCCTTTATATTCATAGATAGATAGTACAAGCAACAACAAATCCTTGTCTAAATCATCGTCTAGAATTTGGTGTAAGTAGATAGTGATAACCAATATCGTTAGCGGTGCACCACAGACCGGATGGTCATCACGCGGTAGCAATCATGGAAAATGACTAAGTATTCAACTCAAAGGGTACAATCCCATTGAATCTGTGGGTACTCTTGTTTCATTTGCAAGTAAGGCGGTTAAAGTTAAGTTACTGTTAATGTTGAATTTGCCCATCAAGAAACAAGCAAACTCAGCATTTGTAACTCCGTGGTTAAAACGGATCAAATCTTGGAACGGATCAAAGTTAAAGAACCTTGTTCAAAAAGCATTTTTTTTGCATTCACGATCAATGAATTTATTGAAACATGCATAAATCTATCTATCTATCTTCTATCTATCTATCTATAATATAATAAAACTGTAACAGATCCAATTCTGTACATTGAAGATATTTTGAAATTTTTTATTGGAGGGCACTCTATAATCGATACTGAAGCCAAATCTGCAATTTGTTTCATTTTTGTCTGTCTGTCTGTCTTTCTGTCTGTCTGTCTGTCTGTCTGTCTGTCTGTCTGTATCTTGGCCGCGCATCACGCCGAAACTACTGGATGGATTCAAATGAAACTTGGTACGATTTAAGTTTATACTCCGAGGTAGGACATAGGATACTTTTTATCCCGAAATTCAGCACGGTTCCCTTGGGAGAGGGGATGAAAGTTAAAACGTGTATTTAGCTGTAATTCATTAACGCGTTGTTCGATTTCAATCATTCTTTTTTTGTTAGAAAGGTAGTACTTTATATATTGTCCCGTAAATATTTCAAGGTCATAGGTTTTTTAGTTCAGAAATGACACACATTTATTGGGTTCAAATAACTTGGGACCCGGATCTTTGAACGTACGGCTTATTTTAAACTGGTGTGCGTTTATATTTTATGTTTGTCGGTCTGTCTATTTGTTCCAGCTAATCTCCGAAACGGCTGAATCGATTTTAATGGAACTTTTAATGTTATAAGGAGTAACTTAAGCTACATTTAGTTAGTAGTACATAAAAGAATTATGGGATCCGATCCGATCCTATATAAAAACCTATATCTACGCGAACGAAGTTGCGGGGGTCAGCTAGTAATATAATAAGACTGTAACAGATCCAATTCTGTACATTGAAGATATTTTGAAATTTTTTATTGGAGGGCACTATATAATCGATACTGAAGCCAAAACTGCAATTTTTTTCATTTTTGTCTGTCTGTCTGTCTGTCTGTCTGTCTGTCTGTCTGTCTGTATCTTGGCCACGCATCACGCCGAAACTACTGAATGGATTCGAATGAAACTTGGTACGATTTGAGTTTATACTCCAAGGTAGGTTATAGGATACTTTTTATCCCGAAATTCAGCACGGTTCCCTTGGGAGAGGGGAAGAAAGTTAAAACGTATATTTAGCTGTAATTCATTAACGCGTAGTTCGATTTAACTCATTCTTTTTTTGTTAGAAAGGTAGTATTTTAAGTATTGTCCCGTAAATATTTCAAGGTCATAGGTATTTTCGTTCAAAAATGACAGACATTTATTGGGTTCAAATAACTTGGGACCCGGATCTTTGAACGTACGACTAATTTTAAACTGGTGTGCGTTTAGATTAATGTTTGTCGGTCTGTTTATTTGTTCCAGCTAATCTCCGAAATGGCTGGATCGATTTTAACGAAACTTTCAATGGCAGATAGGTGATGTTATAAGGAGTAACTTAGGCTACATTTAGTTTAGGTATACAAAAAAGAATTATGGGGTCCGATTCGATCGTATATAAAAACCTATATAACCACGCGGACGAAGTCGCGGGGATCAGCTAGTAATATAATAAAACTGTAACAGTAATATAATAATTCTGTACATTGAAGATATTTTGAAAATTTTTATTGGAGGGCACTCTATAATCGATACTGAAGCCAAAACTGTAATTTTTTTCATTTTTGTCTGTCTGTCTGTCTGTCTGGCTGTCTGTCTGTATCTTGGCCGCGCATCACGCCGAAACTACTGAATAGATTCGAATGAAATTTGGTACGATTTGAGTTTATACTCCGAGGTAGGACATAGGATACTTTTTATCCCGAAATTCAGCATGGTTCCCTTGGGAGAGGGGAAGAAAGTTAAAACGTGTATTTAGCTGTAATTCATTAACGCGTTGTTCGATTTAACTCATTCTTTTTTTGTTAGAAAGGTAGTACTTTATATATTGTCCCGTAAATATTTCAAGGTCATAGGTTTTGTAGTTCAGAAATGACAGACATTTATTGGGTTCAAATAACTTGGGACCCGGATCTTTGAACGTACGGCTTATTTTAAACTGGTGTGCGATTAAATGTATGTTTGTCGGTCTGTCTATTTGTTCCAACTAATCTCCGAAACGGCTGGATCGATTTTAACGGAACTTTCAATGGCAGATAGGTGATGTTATAAGGAGTAACTTAGGCTACATTTAGTTTAGGTACATAAAATGATTATGGGATCCGATCCGATCCTATATAAAACCTATAAACACGCGAACGAAGTCGCGGGGGTCAGCTAGTCTACTATATAAAAATAAGTCGAGTTTTCCTTCCTGACGCTATAACTCCAGAACGCACGAACCGATTTCCACGGTTTTGCATTCGTTGGAAAGGTCTCGGTCTCCGTGAGGTTTATAGCAAAGAAAAACACGCGAACGAAGTCGCGGGGGTCAGCTAGTTGTTTATGTATTCCGTCGTAATGACATATAATTTTTCTGTCAGTGTATATAACGTGTGTGGGCCCCGTGGATGACCTCAAAATTTGGCAGAAAATATTTTTCACGCATTCATACGACTGTGATCGTAAGGCGGCTCCACTTACTCTATGGCTTCATAGCTTGAAGCCCACAACATGAACTTGATTAGTTATTCGATACCTAACAACATAATCCGAATAGAAATAAAACAAATAGTTCTAATAAAGATCGGCCCACAAATGAGTTCCACTCAGATCATCATATCAGCCAAGCGCGAACCATATCTCGCCGTGTAGGGTTCCGTATTTCTTTGCATTTTGTACATAAATATTCATCAAATTACTTATACTATTTACAACAGATTTTTTGGCTGAAATCCGTCAAAATCCACAGGTAAATTATTCTATCCGATGCAAGATTTTTGCTCCCTTCTTAGTTTGGGTGTTTTCTAACAACTCATTTCTCATTCGGTTTTTGTCTATACGTATATATCACGCGCGACAATGTTTTCTAAAACTTTACTATTGCTTAATTGTAGGGTAATAGCCAATTTTTTAAGTGCACCTGAAATAATGCAACTTCTGCATCTTACAAAAGCCAGTCATAGCAAATGCTAGTTGAAATAAATGCATCGCTAAAGTACTCAAAGAATTTTAAGTCTCTGGATCCTTTTTTGGACTGATTTACTTTACGTTGGGCGTACGGTGTCTGTCAGCCAATCAATCAGTCAGTCACAGTAATGTTACAGTTCGCATGTTTACCGTGTCAAATAGTTAAAGATAAAAAGACTATTTGACACTAGACTAAACACTAGAGATAGTTTAACGTGTCGAAGTCAAAAATAACTATCTATTGAGTGAAGTTTGCACCCGTTACCCGAGGAACCCCATAAACCTAATGATACCGAAATTCGTTACGCGCAGCTTCCGCTCGAATTTTGAATTTAGAACTTTTTCCTTTTTCGGCCGCGTTTTTTTATCTTTTTTCCCCCCGTCGTCGATGGCCGCGCGTTTTTTCTCGTGTTTTCTCTTTTTCTCCCTCATATTATTGTTTTCGGACTAATGATGATTGTTCGGGGTAACACGGTGGCTGTATTGAATTGATTACTTTTTGATCTCGTTGGTTCGCCGATTTTTTTGCTGCCAAAATTGAATGCGCTCTTAATGAAATTTTTCTTAGAAATCTCGGCATTGCAACAAGTTAGGTGGGCGGATACGTTTTTCAATTATTGGTGTGATATTTGTTTAGAAGTTACGACACACATAATCCTATCTGCAATAATCCGATGAAGTGTCGGGCGAATCTTTTACCTAGTAAAGTCCGGGGTTCGATTTTCTGTTGAATGTATTTTTCAAGATAACACATTATTGAAGTAAAGACAACTTAAGTCCAGCAATGGTCATCTATTGGTTAACGACGTTGATCATCAAAATCTGTCATCATAAAAAAAGCATTCAAATTATTATTATCTACTTAGCATAAATAAACAATTTAACTGATTTAATTCCCTAAACGGATTGCATTATTCTATTCAAATTGTGTAACATTAAAAAAAAGCAGTAACAGAGTGTATAAATCGAGTTAACAAATCGAATTATGCAAGATCAATTAATATTAATCGATTAATCGGCATGGTTGGAAACATTGTAATGGAAACTGGGCGTTTTTGCGCCATATTTATTTATATTTTATTGATTTAATTTTTGTGCTTAGTTAATTGTAAATAAGACCATTTTGTTTCGGGTGACCGGATCATTCAATTTGTTAACAAGGCAGTTGGTACATTGGTAATACCTAAGTCATAGTTAATTAACTACAATTGGAGAGGAAAAGCGACGTTTTGACGACCTGTCTGACGTATTGGTGAACGCTGTGGTCTTATAAGTGGGAGGTCCCGGGTTCGATCCCCGGCAGTGGAAATTTACGGCTACTAGCAGCTAAAGTGGCAAGCTACGGTTGAAACCTCCCAGATCAGAGACAATTTAGAAATTATTAAATCCCAAATTTCCACTGCCAGGAATTGAACCCGGAACCTCCCACTTATAAGATTACACTCACTTTGCACTCACTACTGCGATAGGGAGGTCGTCGTCAATGGACCGATTTTGATGAAAGGCACATCAAATTGTCCCGGACATCACTGCAATTTTAATATAAACTTATGGATACGATGAATTTTTGCATCAATTTGACGATAAAATTACAAAAAAGCATTTTTTTTATTTGTTTTTCCGAGCATGTTGATAAAATGTTCACCAATACAAAAATTATTGCTTTAAAAAATAATTTCGATGCTGAAAGCAATTTCTGAAAAGAAAATTCCGGCCATAAGTGGGAAAATTTTCAAAGTTGCGGTAGGTACAAGTACATACGACGGGTAGTTATAAAATAATGAACGATACACGATAAAATAGCTTTCATACATAGATATGAGAATTTTCTATTCCATAAAGAACTTCTCTAATGCATTATCCGAAACTATAAGTTATAGCGGGAAAGATAGTTGGACGGTCGGCATAAAAAATAACGATTGCGCTATTTTAACCGACTTCAAAAAAGGAGGTTATTAATTCGACAGTACGTATGTATCTAATATTATTAGAACTGCCAGATACCTATTCATATAATATGATAATCATAAGTTCTTTCAAAAAAAGATACAAAACATAGTTGTTTGTACGTTTGTATGTATTTTTGTTCCTGAATTCCTACGAAACTATTAATCAGATTGTGACCATTCTTCTTTTATTGGCTTACATTTAGTTCAACTTAGGGAACAATGCATAAGTTTCATCACAATGGGTTCAGTAGTTTTTAAGATATGGACTGTTAAGCGTGTGGTGAAGTCGGTTTAACTTTCAACCTTTTAGATTATTATCAATAGCAATATAAAATTTCATCGACGCGACGTGAAATCTAAAACAAACGACGTGAAGCGTTACAGACAGTGCGAGGCGACGGCGATTGAGCAAAAGAAATACTTACACATCAATCACGCGCATGAAAGTGTACTACTTTTGAAAGAAATAAATAGAAACTCATAGATTAATTTCAAATAGATTCTAATAGGAAGACCGGTCAGATTTGTTTTAACAAAAAATTTCATAATTTATTTATTAAAAAACAAGCAAGTACACTAATTTATATAAGTACAAAAAGTAAAAGCTAGTAAAAAATAAAAATATTAATTTTCAAGTAGCAAATATACCTAATTCATTTCTGACCTACTTTTTAAGGCGAAACTAGCGTATTGCACTCCAAACAAGTTTGCTATTCAAAGGAGGCTTTTCTTTCGTGAAATTTAACGCTGCGTTCGAAGTGAAAGAAATAAAAAAGTTTGGGGAAAGAGGAAAAAAACCCAAGCGCGATAAGATTCGTACAATATTTGCAGCAGTGTTTGAAATCCTCTGAAAATAAATTCATAGAATATTTTATGCATTTTCTGACCGTACGAGGCTCTACGTTTACAATGCCTTGCAGAAAAATTGGACATGGTGGTCGCTTAAACTTTTTGACTTGATAACGTCTTATAAATCGATGAACGCCGGCCGCACGCACGAAAAAGCATGACTCATTGTCACGTTCCACCTAGCCGAGTGTACAAGCGAGACAGCGGAACAAGCAATAGAGAGGCAAGGTTAGCTGAGCGAGAGCGCGGAACAAGCGATAGAGACGCAAGGTTAGCTGATCGTGCAAGCGAGAGCGCGGAACAAGCGATAGAGAGGCAATGTTTTCTTATGACGTTATCACGTGAAATTAATTTACATAAACCGACTTTACAGACAACCAATTTTTTTTGTCTGAAAATTTTGCTAGAACCGTAGCTAGAACACGTTTAAAAAGAGAGCGAGAGCACGTTTGACAGAGTCTTAAGCCAGAAAATTCACTTCACACACGACCAAGAATAGAATAGAATAGAAAAGTTTTTTATTCAAATAAACATTTACAATTGCTTTTGAATCGTCAATTGAATCAACAAGCCTTCATTTGCTCTTTATGATTCCTCGTATAATAAGTTGAAATTTCAGTTGTACTTAGGTCCTCATCATCGACAGACGTCCACTGCTGGACATAGGTGCTTTGGACTTTCACCACGCCGCTGGAAACAAGCGAGCATGAACTATTCAAATCCTACTGAAAAATATGATTGAATGTACAATATCAATAATGTTTTACAGAAAGATTACATATAAAATATACAACAATTCAACATAGCTGCTGATTTTCTAAGTAATTATGTAAATTCAATGATTCATATCCTTTTGTGGTTTATAATATAATTATACTAGTTTTTGTACATAATTGCTTTAAAGTTAACATGATATTATATTAATTATTTGCATCATTTCAAATTTCAAATTCAAATTCAAATTTTATTTATTCAAAGTAGGTACACTGTACACTTTTTGAACGTCAATATATTATAAAGTACCTACATGAAAGTGATGTAATGGTGATAATTACTACGGAAACTTAAAACTAAAACTACGAGGGTTCCAAACGCGCCCTGGTCTGAGAAGAGCCCACAACAATCTCAGTTTTTTTTACCATCACCGTCACTTATTATCTTCACCTCACAATTTATTTTATTATCACCATTTCACAATATCTCTAATTTGTAAATGATTTGAACTCATGGCTTTTAGAGCAATCTATGTCCATGGTTTTTTGTCATTAAGAAAATCTTTTACGCTATAATAAGATTTTTTAATGACATTACTTTTAATAAACTCTCTGTGTCACTATAAAAAAAAGTAGCCATAAAAACAAGCAAAAGCTAAATCTGTTTTAGCTTTTACTTGCGTGAAAATAGAATATGTATATCACAACTTATAGTGGTTTGGCAGTTGGCATTATTGATACGTGAAAATAATTTATGTGATCAGGTTTAATTTCTAATGTTTTTTATCGAAATAAATATTTTATACCTATACATATAACCGCTTTATCAACATTAAAGGAGTTTAATCTTAAGTATATTGAAACAGACTTTCGCAATCTTAGAATAGAACCTTCTTATACTAGTGCCATCTCCTAGCGAAGGTTGGCAGCTTTTAAGACTAGTTAGACTTTATTCACCACTGTCCTAAACTAGAACTCAACTAGAACCACTGGTGAAGATTTTTAAGCTAGAATATCCCCTGCATCTATAGGAAAACAACAGTTAAAGAAATAAATCATTTATTAAAGGACAGAGTAAATCCAATTCAAGTTTACCCATTAATACTTGAGGTAAATTGAAAACGCTTAATAGTGGAAGAGTTTAGTCTAGTTAGAATTATTTCCAAGTATGATTCATTAACTGTCTTATTAGAACTATAAGGGCTGAAGGCTGTGTATTTACGTGAGTTTTTCTTATTAGTATATAGATGAACGATGTCCTTTAATATTAATCCAAAAAAAAGAAATTTGTGAGCAGTTCGCACTTTTTCTGCCTTCGCTTGTATTCTTGCCCGCCACGCAAGAAGGTCGTAAGTACGATATGAGCTACCATACATGTACATGCAATTTGACTGTGTGCGCGTAGACATGGATGTTAAAAAAGAAAAATTACTAGATCTTTTAGATTCGGAAATATTAATAACGTACCTTGAAAATTTTAGTTATATTAATATCTATTAAGTTGCTGCCACGATTTCTCCGCGTGAATGTAGGTTCGTAAAAATCTTGTGAGAACTATTTTAATTATCGATATAAACACTAGCTCCTCTCCGTCTTTAGGATGCTAAATTTCATGTAAATCGGTTCTGTGACCAGGCTGTGAAAATGTATTTAACCTATATTGACCGTAATATCAACATTTTTTTACACAGGAAATTTTTATACGCCAGGATTAAAAGTAACCCAGATTACTCCCTGTATACCTGTGTCCCTCTGCCTGCCCGTGAAAGTCCCTTCAAAATTGGCTCAGTCCTTCCGAAAATTAGCCCCTACAAACATAAATTATACACGGATAGACAGAAAAAAGATTTAAAAACATGTTATTGAGTCATGGTATCGTTCAAATAAGAATCATAAAATGAACTTAATAAGAGTTATTTTGAAATCACATACAGACTTCAGTTTTGTTTATTTGTATAGTCAGTTAGTCTTTTGAAGTGCGCTCATGCGTAGCGAATCTTGCCTTACCTCGATTTCTTCAAAGAGATGGTCTGGTAATGTTTCCTATTACCTATAGATATTTGCAGAAGCCTAAAACGCGATTCTTTAATTTTATAATACTGTCCAATGTCCATATATCCTGGAAGAAACGATTGCTTAATAATAAAGCAGCCTCTGGATACAAGCGGCACACTATTGTGTTCTGTGGTGATCTTTGCAATAGTTGAAGTCCAGTTTGAAGTTGAAGTCCAGCAGTAGAAGTCTATTGATTGAGACGACGACGTTTAGATCTATTGTCAAAATCTCATACCTATATCTCTCTATGCAGAATTATTTCGAACAATGCCACGAGCCAACACTAGTGAATGCATAAAATATTCTTAAAGGCGCATCTAGTCTAGTATTCATTTCTAATATCCATGTCAATACTTCATACGAGGTGCACGCACGCACACATACACCCGTCTATTCCATCTAGGAATAACTCTTTCAGACATCCATGGAGACTCCACTTTTATATTAGACTTGAAAATTATATCTTTAATTATGTTGGTACTAAACATTGAACAAGACCTCAAGAAAGCCCAATTACGAGAACGGACAACGCAAGATCGTTTGACTTGGCGCAGGAAAGTGAGGAGACCCCAAATAATGGGATTCAATGGGCGGCAGAAGAAGATATTGGTACTAAACATGAGTATATTAATCGAGAATATATTGCTATTACTTGAATAGGTGGTTAGAGAAAAAATCAAAACAAGCTATAATTAAAAAAAAAACACGACTAAGCTGCCAAAAAATGATACTATGACTTCACTTACCTGATAATATGTGCGAATCGGTCTTTATAGTCTCCTTTAGAGACAATACTGGTACAGTAAGATTGCTATATCCATTGAGGCATGTCCAATCGTATAGGTAATTTAAATAGTGTAATTAACATTTGCATAGCGAATATTTGGAAAATAAATACCAATATTCATATAGAGAAAGAAAAAAGTTTAATTGCAAACTACTCTACAGTATTCCAAGGCATTGAACACACACTACCACACGTATGCAGCACACACACACAGACACACGCAACACACCTGTGTGATACTCGTCTTGAGAATAATATATTTTTGTTGCTTTTATATATTTTTTACTTGCCGTATTTTATATTTTCCCTATGTATAAGCTTAGGTTATTTTTTTTTTCTTTTACCCCGACTCTTTCGCTGGAGGTTTTTGTACGGCGTATAATATAAAGTTGGGCAAAATTCGAGGCCATTTTAACGAGACTTTTTAAAATATTGGTTGGAAATTCGGCACGGCATACTAACCTAGCCTCTGAAATAGTTGTCGGTAACATGCAAACAAAAAAAAAACTTATGCAAACAAAATCGAACATTGTGAATGCTTTATAAAGCAAAATAAGCTTTAACTTAACTGGGTACTAAAATGGTTACAAACATTCAGACATGCAGGATGACTTTTGAATTTACAATATTAGGAGATAGATATATTATATGTACCTTAGGTACCTGGTAAGGTACCTGGAATTACAAATCACTTGCAAAGTTTATTTTCTATTCTACAATAAAATCAAAATTTCGTATAATGTTATCCTCCGGACTGAATTCGACTACGGCGGCTACGGCTACGGCAATCTTAAAGAGACGAAAACTAGCCACCTAGTTAGGAGTTATTATAGTGCACAAGTGTGCACGAAAAAACTGGTGCACTCTCTATTCCTTCACTCTCATAGTCCGATGGGACGCCAATGCGACACGACCGGAGAGAGACCAGGGGCAGGACCGACGGCTTTAGGTACACAACGAGGCAAGCGCGCTCCAACTTAGACCTCTTCATGGCTTTTCAGGCATGATTGTCGTCATGCGTAAGCCTATCTTTCAATTAAAAAAAAAAAAGTTAAACTCGAAAATGTTTTCTTTTTTAACCCCATCCGAGACTCGAACCCGGTACGTACCTCGTTATCAAACCAGCCACTAGATCAAAGAATCAGTAATAACATGGGTAGCTCTCGCTGGCATATAATTAATTACTGAAAATATCTTCTTTTATGCCTAAATCTGTGATATTTATGGGAGGTCTTGATGACCTTCCTGGCGTAGTAGTGAGCGCTGCGGGCTTATAGGTGGAGGTCCCGGGTTCGATTCCTGTCAGAGGCAAGTTCGCCTATACTTAATTAACTTCACTACGCCATCCAGAGAAGTCGTCTAGACTAGTCTGGTGAGCGCTGTGTGCTTATAAGGTGGAGGGTTCAAATCCCGGTAGAGGAAAGTTGAAAATTTATGATATCTAAATTATCACTGGTCTGGACTGGTAGGTTCCAGCCGCGGCTGATTCTCACCTTACCGGCAAAGACAAGCGATTAAGCGTAACTTGCCGCGTAGAAAACGATCAGACGTATTTTTAACCGACTTCAAAAAAGGAGGTTTCTCAATTCGACCGTATATATTATATGCTTTTTTATGTGTGTTTATAACATCGTCGTTTATGAACCGATTTTGATAATTATTTTTTTGTTGGAAAGGAGATATCCCAAGGGTGGTACCATGATAAGGAAACTAGGAATGGAATCCCAAAGAAATCGAGGGGAACTTTCGAAAATCGTAGCGATGACTAGTGCGTATGTTAATTTTTTGACTACTTACGTTATACCTATTAGGTACTTGTCAGTGTGATTGCAGTCGGTATTTTTCGTTTGCAAGCAAACAATTAATTTACAAGGGTTATAAAAAATTGCCATACCTCTTTCTAGCTAACTTCTAAATGAATAAAACTTCTAATCTAACTTGTAAATGAATAAAAAAATCGGACTTCTACAGGATAGGTCTTCTTTCAGAGTAGGTTTTGTCACGATGTTTTCTTTCACCGTTGAAGCGACTGATATTTAGTTGCTTAAAATGTACATATTCTCCGTAAAATTGAGGCGCGTGCCGGGTAGGTCTAGGTATCGAACTCCGTTCTACCGAAAGGGAGGCCGAAGTCTTAACCACTAGGTGATATGTGTTAACCTAGTGGTTAGGACTTTACTACTAGGAAAGGTACCGAATATGGAATACTTAAAGAAATTCTAAAAAAAATCTGTAAGAAAGTTTTATTTTAATCAATCTCATGGGTTACAATTATTAAATGCAGTCTAAATCACTCTTGAAAAATAATAATTAAATCAACAAATAATAAACACTTTCCGTAAAATTATTAACTAATATAAATCAGCCAAAAACACGACTCTTAAAAATGTGACCCTATTAAGGAATTGGGTATGTTTATATTGATTTTGTCCCATGTTTTCATTTTTTAACCGGCGCGGCGGGGCCATGTTGATTGCAAATATATTTGTAAAAGAGAGAAATAATAATCACTCACCACATTGAAAACTTACTTACAAAATTACGTTGAGTTCCTAATATGGAATACTTTAATACTACTACCACATTCCATATTAGGACCTCAGTGATATTCCATATTACGAACAATATGATGGCGGGAGAAAAATAAAACTAACTTTTTATTATTATTGAATATTCCTAAAATACTTAACAATACAATTTAAAAATTAAATACTTTGGTTAGATCTTATTTTGAAATATTCAGTTAAGAATAATAAGAGAACATATACGTAAAACTTATGTAAATATCCGATTGATTTTGCGTCAACAGCGTCATGCACTCTCACTCGCGCTTAGTGCCGCCGACGCCGCACACTGTAACGACCCAATATTCCATACTAAATAAAAATTATTAAAAGTATATGGTTCGATAGTACAATTTTTTTTTATTTGAATCTCATCAAAATGGGTTCAGTAATTAAGTATAAGGATGTACTCTCATATGGGATCATAAAAATAACAATTTTTATAAACTTTGATTTTCGTGTCGTTAGCGCTGTTTTGTAGCCGTCCGCTATGTGAGAGGGACCACAGCGGCCGCGGCTGCGAGCGTCAATAGTGACGAGTAGTCGAGCTCGCGTATAAACAAAGCTCTGCGGACCGCATTTGAGACTAACGAATTGTAATAGTAGAAACGAGCGCATGCTCAAAGACAAATATAAATTACATTGGTGTGGAATAAGTATTGAAATGCTTATAGGGGCGATATACAAAATCTGTTTAAAGTGCTATACAAATCTTACGCTTTGGCGCTATTCATTGAAGGGAGCCCTAACACATTGAAGTGTTTTGTGAACCTTTTTTGAAATGGCGACTTGCGTTCATATATCAATGCTGGGGCGATACACTATCTGTTGCTGATTAGAGAAGGGGAGCCTTGGTGTCTGAGATGCTTTGTGTACTCTTTTCCTTGAAATAGCGACAGACGATCAGATATATTAATCATATTTTATGTGTTAAACTAATTATACGCTTTGGCGCTATTCATGAGAGGAAGACTGGCGCATAAGTGCTTGTGCACCTCTCTGAACATGGCGACTTGCGTTCATATATCAATACTAGGGGCGATACACTATCGTTTGTTGCTGTACAGAGGAATGGAGCCCGGCGTCTGGAATGCCTTGTGAACCCTCTCTTTGAGATAGCGACAGACGATCCCATATACTAATTCGAACTTGCTCTGATACATTTATTGGAGTTCGTCACCACTCCGTGGTGACAGCACTACGTATTATTATTAACATATTTCGAACTATTTATTATAAGGTTGAGTTAGACCTGTGGACCATTTGTCGCTGAGAAGCCTCGCTTAGCCTTGACGTCTGACATTCAGTTAGATGTTAGGTTGGGTTTCAGGCCGGTGATAAACGCTACGTAGCCTCGCTCAGTCATAACTTCTGATATTCTGTTGGAAGTTAGGTTGGGTTCCAGGCCGGCGAACACAGCGAGCCTTACTCTTTCATGACAAATGATAACTACATTTGCGAGTGGTCTGGTCGATGCACGTTCAAGGCGTTATATGCTTAGAGCGTGGGTTGATAGGACTGCTTGAGGAAGTAGTTGGATGTTGTGTTGAGTTCTAAGGCCTGTGTAAATAGTTCTACTATTTTACCACAGTGAGTCTTGCACTTCCTTGACTGACAAATACCAATAATTGCTGCAATGGATTTCGTTCCTCCTTTACTATGGACATAAAACTAATATACCTCAGTAAGCTTTGCCTCGAGCTTGCTTCCATGATAATAACAAACCTACATCATACGTACCGCAGCGAATCTCGCTCTTCACTAATGACTTAACAAACATAGTGGAACTTAAGAGCGTTGACGCACGGACCCGCTTCGCAAGTTTAGGCATTTACCTGGGATTCTTTGTTTACGTGAATGAACGGGCTGCTCCGAGTGCAGTGTAGTGTAACAAACCGTTTTGATCTTTTTACCATTTTCAAACGGGCTATTTATTTTTTCAAAATTCTTAGGCACCTATACCTAAGTTTTTAGTTCGTAGATTTTTAATTTTATATAGCAGGCATAATTAATGTATAATGCTTGAAAAAGACCTTATAGAGTAGACCAGTACATAAAAATTATAATTGGAGAATATAGTACAGCTTCTGATATTGATTTTTTTATATATGTACCTACTCCGTACTCGTGTAAGGGTAAGATAGTGAAGAAAAATGCAGATTCATTCAAAATCTTGTTAATTTACTTATTACATACCAGATTTTGCCCGCGGCTTCGCCCGTGTGAATTTCGGTTTTTTACAAATCCTGAGGGAATCGTGGATTTATCTTTTTACATATTTAAAAAATAAAATTATTACTAAAGTAATTCAAAACAGGTAATAAATACATTTTCTGTATGTAGATTGTAGGTATACTTAATTTGAACATTAAATATACCGCTAATACAAAAATGCAATTAGAAATCATTCATTATAATGACGCAATGTACCTTAAAATATTAGAATTAATAAAATCTATATATATAAAACAAAGTTGTGTTAGTTCGAACATTCATAACTCAAGAACGGCTGGAGCGATTTTCATGGTTTTTGATTTGTCTCCGTTCAGAATAGCATAATAACCATTAAAAACATTGGAAAATTGACGAAAAAATAAAATAAGAGGAAAAATAATTTTCCACAGTCAAACATCCCATCGCGTCGATACGGTAAACTCTCTCACCCGTACCTATATAATTCTTTGGTACGTATGTTAGTCACCTAACTCCTCCTAAACGGCTGGACTGATTTGTATAATATTTTGTGTGTATATTTCAATGGGCCTGGATGGTTTGAAAACCGTTGTTACCGGACGATAGTTTTTGTATACGATAGCTATTTTCTAGTTCATTTTCCACATAATATTATGTACTATATGTTGGCCGCGAGTTCGTCAGCGTGGATTTAGGTTTTTAAAAATCCTGTGGGAATGTCAATTTTCGAGACACAAGCTACCTCTGTACCTACCAAATTTTGTATAACGAATTTGTTAAATGAACGGACCTTTAAGAACTCTTTAATTTTTCGAGATAACAAGTATAAATTGAAAATTTAAAAAACCCCCGACATTCGCCATTTTGTGGCGGCGGCCATGTTGGATTTACATAGTGATATTCTGCTAGTCAAGACCTTTCATTTGATACCCATATTAAGGGAATTATGAAAAATATGTAATCCGCCATTTTGTAGCGGCGGCCATCTTGGATCAATTTTCATCAAACATAGCTAACAACACTCTCGACTAATCCACCTTTCAAACAAAAAAAACCGCATTCAAATCGGTCCATCCGTTTGAGCGCTACAGGGGAACAGACAGACAGACACACACACACACACAGACACGTGAAACTTATAACACCCCGTCGTTTTTGCGTCGGGGGTTAAAAAGTATCCTATATCCGTCCCCAGGATGTAAGCTAACTCTGTACCTAATTACATAAAAATCGGCAGACAGACAGACACACTTTCGCATTTATAATTTTATATAGTATGGATTACTGATTTACAACTACAATCCTCAACTATAACTATAATATAATATATTACAATTATTAAAAATACGTAAAAAGTTTTCATCTATCTGTAAGAAAAAATAGCAAGCATTAAAAATATCTAGTATTGAATAGTGGTTGTCGCACTACAATTTTACGTATATTCCATGTAATCCAATAAGAATTGCCGAGACAAAAAGCGTTACGTCCGTTCGCGGAGAGGCCTCGGCTCATACTAGTTTCCTAGTTCACTTTCCTACTGCCTGTTTCTGCGTTTTGGTGTCTGTTTCAAAGTTATTTTTTGGAAACAAAAAGTAAATAATTTTAGATTTTTTTTTACTTATATTATTGAAAATATGGTTAACTTTTATATGTACTTAATTTTACTTATAAATGGCGAAAAATAATCTACTAAAATGACGGTTTTATATGTCTATAATTTACTGAAATTATAATTCCTTTGCTTGGATTTTTATGATGTAAAAAATGCCAAATTAAAAAATGTTTTCTTCCATGTCTTTAGTTCGGGACATTTCCTTTCATAAATATATCTTTGTGTGTGAATTGAACAAGTAACTTTTGACGTAGTGAACGTCAAAGATTCCACGAATCCCAAAATTCATAAATAGGCTTTTGGTATTTTGGCAATAAGACAAAAACTATCAATAAATTGCAAAATGTTGTCTTCCAATTCCCTAGAACACAAAATTTTCTACAATGTAGTATAAATAAGATTTTTAATAAATGCATAGATTAACAACATATGAAGGGTCGAAATAGCTTAAAAATGAGCTAAAATGGCGCAGAACGCATCAACGCTCTTAAACACTCTAAACAAAGGTCTTAAGTGGTGCACACCACTATAAAAAAGTCTTGTGGAGACAACCACGGTTAAAAAACAAACTCTTGGGATGATGCCTGGGTGTGAGTGGGGGGGGGGCCCAATGTTTGCTGGTATGTCTAGTACTTCATGCAACCACACTATAAAATATATAATGAACGAAATAATGATAATAAATTAATACTATAACTAACTCTGTATGCGATACTAGAGTACCACAAAAGGTAGGGGCTCATCGTTGTTGGCGTGACGGGAGCTAACAACCTTCATTCATATTTTTTATTGCTAAAAGTATGAATGATGCCCTGATGCACTTCTTTCCTTTTAAGGAGAGAAGTTAATCTTCATTCGAACTAAAAGTGTGTCATCCCACTATTGATTGTATGGTCTCGAAATAACAAACCAAGTCACTATTAACCATAGCTTGAACGCTAACATATTTTATAATAAAACTAAGCAGGAACCGACACTTCAATACACGAACTAGATTAAATCGTCTAAGTCAATTATTGAACTCATTACTTCTGACGCTCTAAAAGTTCTTGGGTTGATACGGACACAACATTATAAAGGGTTCTACCACTATCGTTCACGTGCCACTATAAAGAAATTATTTAAAAAAGCATAATCTTTAGAGAGATCTATAGGAATTTAAAGGGTATAGATTTTCATAAGGTCGTTAGTTCAGTTACAACACGGGCCGTCGAACGAGGGTAACGGGAGGGGTAACATGGCACAAGTTTGGAATATTCGTGGCGCTTAGTTTTAGAAATATTATGGTATTCCATATTAGGAACGTATTCCATAATCGGTACCTTTCCCTATATACTAATAGTTTAATACAAGTATAAATTAAAAATTTAAAAATCCCCGATATTTGCCATTTTTTGGTGGCGGCCATCTTGGATTTGCATAGTGCTATTCTACTAGTCAAGCCCTTTCATTTGATACCCATATTGAAGGTTGTGAAAAAATATGTAATCCGCCATTTTGTGGCGGCGGTCATCTTGGACCGATTTTCATCAAACATAGCTAAGAACACTCCCGCAATTCACCTTTCAAACAAAAAAAACCGCATTCAAATCGGTTCACCCGTTTGGGCGCTACGGTAGAACAGACACACAGAGGCACGTCAAACTTATAACACCCCGTCGTTTTTGTGTCGGGGGTTATTAAAACACAGCATATTTCCAATAAATAAAGCGGCGAGTGTGCTCAGCGGTTTCCATTTTTTAGGTCGCTCGGATATTGTTTGGCAGAGGAATCGCCGTGACAGCCGCTCCATTTATCAGCTAGTTTGGCGTGACGCTTTGTAGCTACTTCGCGCAACGTTTATTTACCGTCTTCTTTACAAAATAAATAAAATTAACTATATATTGAAGAATCTTTCCGGCATTTCGAAATGACGCCTTCATATTTAACTAGCTGATGCTCGCGACTTCGCCCGCGTGGATTCATACAAATCTCATCCCCTATTTAATCTAGTTGGGGATGGAATTTCCAAAATTCCAGTAACACGTAATTTTTTTTATTTTTAACCGACAATACAAATTCCGATTTTCATTGATATAACTTCAAAAATGACGGACTTTCATACAAACTTTCATCCCCTATTTAACCCACTTAGGGGTAGTTTTTCCAAAATTCCTTGAACACGTAATTTTTAATTTTTAACCGAAAACTTATGTACCAGTTTTCATGGATATAACTTGAAAAATGACGGACTTTCGCGGACGAAGTCGCGGGCAACAGCTCGTTATCATAATATATATTTCAAATCTTGCGGTGGATTTTTCAATTACTTTTATAAAACCAATTCAATGAGAGTAAAAACGGTGTGAGAAAACTTTTACTTCATTACATATTTTCAATTGCTTTTCAAAGAAATATTGTTGTTAATTATGGTTTCATCTAAGAAAAACTTGTTTAAATTCAAAACATTTTTACTCAAGAAAACGTATTTTCCAACGGACATATAACTTCGCTTCAATAATAAAAAAACCTTTAAAAAATAAAGAAAAACCATAAAAGCAGCCGTCTTGCGATGCGTTATCATTTTTATATGTTCACCCCCCCAACCCTTTTAAGACTACCCACCCCCCTAGATGCAAGCTCACACACACATAGAAAAACATCTATAAATGGGTTAAAGAAAAATGTGTCTACCTGAAAACGTACGATGCATGCATTTTTTTTTATTCCTCTTACATTTTCTTTTCCATCCGCGATTCTCATATCGCCGATATAAAACTGAAAAATACATTTAATACATCCAAGCAATAATCGACTCTAACTCTCGGGCGTAACGTGAAAAATTCCGTGATAGAATACAAAAAAACAGAGCACCCATACATGAAAATTTCAGAAGCATACACACGGAACCGCCGAGTTTAGAAAAAAATAAAGCGCACACATATAAATTGCATGCAGTTCGAAAGGGATGCACTCAGAGTCATAAAATACTCACACACGATCAAAACATACCCACACAGACGCACGCTGCCCGAGTCTCGACACACATACACGTATGACGCCGTCCGAATCTGAGACACACACGCGCACCCAAGAAAGCCTTCTATGTGTTGTGGAAATGCTTTTCCTTGCAGCAACTGAGAAGAGTTTCATAGCGAAAACCTCGCGGTAAAGACATCTAGACGTTCTCTAGATTTAAAAACGAAAACCAAAAATTTTAAAATAAGAACGCCTTCGAGATCGTTCAGAAATAAATTAATCACTAAATCGATCGGCCATGCTCGGCGAAACTTCACCCGTTGTAAAAAAAATGACGAAATACGTTCGGAAATTGATAGACAAAATTGAAAACAAAGAACGATTGGATACAAAAATAAAACGAAATAAGTGATCCGCGCCAAACAGCAGTGAAAAATAAACGGATTCAATTTGAAATGGAAAGTTTGTATTTTAAAGTTGATGTTTGAAAACACGTGTCGTAATGGTGATGTAAATGTGTACGTTAATGAGTGTTTCGATGTGTGCGTACGGTGTCTTTGTAAGATTGTAATCGAATGCCGGCGTGTTGAAAAATTTCGCGGTATTTGAATATTGTGTGATGCGTTCTTTTTTTAAATTATTTCATAAGTTATTAATTATGTTTCATTAATAAACTTGAGTAACCTTTTCGTTTCTTTCTTTTTAGTTATTTATTTAAATGAGTCTTATTAAGTATTATCAAAAAGTGTACAGTGTACCAATTTTGAATAAAGTTTATTTGATTTGATTTGATTTGATTTGATTTATTATTTTCTTTTAATGGCATGTTGCTTTAGAATTTTATTTTTCATTGAATTAAGATGTAAATGACACACAAATCCAATTATTAAGAGATAAATAACATCACAATTTATTGACATGTTTTACATAACAGCCTTTCACTTAAGGCGAATTATCACAGCTCTACATAAATAGAACACATTGAGTAGGTACGTAAATTAATTAATTAATTAAAAAAATTAGGTATTGACTATTGAATGAAAAGTTTTCAAATTGATAGTTTTGGTTTACATACCTATCCTTTAAATAAATTGTTTAGTTTTTTATATTAAAATTTGCAAAAATATTTGACTAATAAAATTAATTTTAATGACTAAAATCACATATTTTTTTTACGCGGCCCTTATTTGCTATGATGCTGTAAATTAATTTATCTGTTTTATTTTTACTCATAAGATACCTAGTCATGGGAGAGTCGGAGAGTTAAATGTAACTTGCATGTCGCCTTAATAGCAGAGGATGCAAATACCTTATCTAGTACCGCTAACACATAACCAAGGTGTTTATGCAATGCGATTGAATAATTTTCCCGTAAGTCTAAGATGTAGATACATAAGGCGTCCATTAGACGAAAAGTTCTACAACTGTTAATTCCTTCTATCATGAGTATGACTCATGAGTGATGGGTGGAGAGAATTTTCTATATATTCGTCAAGCAAACGTCAGTCATGACATTTTTTTAAAGAAACATTATCATCATCATCGTGATCCACCCATTACCAGCCCACTACACGGCACGGCACGGATCTCCTCTCAGAGTGAGAAGGGTTTAGGCCGTAGTCCACCACGCTGGCCAAGTGCGGATTGGTAGACTTCAAACGCCTTTGAGAACTCTCAGACGTGCAGGCTTCCTCACGATGTTGTGCGTGCCGGGGAACGAACTCGGCTCCCCCGAAAGGAAGGCCGATGTCTTAACCACTAGGGTATCATCGCTTTTAAAGTATATTGACCTTTATATTAATACCATCTAAATCGACGTCGGCTATTAACATCAGCTCATAAAAAAATAACTCTAAATATCTCTAAATATTGATTGATTAATCTTGATGATTTATTACATTTTTGTGCGCACATATCCACAAAAACACACACCAAATTAAAATGGTTCGTCCTTTTATTTTTGAAAATTAAGTACCTACGTGTGCACCAAACACAATAAATTAGAGTAAAAAATCTTATCAGCAATTTTTACATATTATTATGAATTTATTTATTTACCATGACACCAAAAATCCCTATAGAAAAGATGTCATTGAAATAATATTATTAAGTAACCGCCACTAGTGGCCCAGTGTGCGGGGGCTGTAAACTTTTAATTGAATAATAATAAAAACATTTCCTTGGAATATCCAAACAGATTCTTACCTATCGCCAATCAATTTTCAGTGCACCCTCTTACTATTGAGCTTCTACAACTAAATTACTTGCCGTCAAATTTTCTTTTTCCAACTTTTCAGAGGTCCTTGTTTCAAAGCCTTTATTACGCGGACTATAATATTTCTTATTCTTGACTTACCAACGAATTTATTACTTTATATGGCATCAAATAGGGTTCATTTTTAAAATACTTTATGAACACATTACAAAAGTTAAATTTATGGAAATAATTTAAAAATACTATAAAACTAGTGCTTGCCTGGGTCCGCGGACCGATCTTTAACTGCATCTATACTAATAAATAAAATTGAAGTGTCTGTCTGTAATATCGAAATAACTACCTCATATTAAGCTCATATGGTTATTTGAACGCTACCATAACCGAATCACACGTTTTTAAAATTTTTGTCTGTCTGTCTGTCTGTCTGTCTGTCTGTCTGTCTGTCTGTCTGTTTGAACGGGCTAATCTTTGGAACGGCTGAACCGATTTTGACGGGACCTTCACATACAAGTAGAGAATTAACCAGGGAGTAACATAGGCTACTTTTTTAACCGACTTTCAAAAAATGAGGAGTTGTGTTTTTCTACCTATGTACACCGATATCTCCGAGATTTCTGAACCGATTTGCGTAATTTTTTTTAATCGATAGAGAAACATTGCGACCCTGTTCTATAAAAAATTTGGATTCCAACTCCTCAATCCTGATGCTGTAGGGGACCTAATCCCCAAAACTTATGGGTTTAGAAACTTTCGATTATTTAAATTGATATTGGGGGTACCAATTAAAGACTTTATCGTTGAATGAACTCGAGTAGGTACATATCCAACTCCTCAACCCTGATGCTGTAAGGAATTGTGTTCTGAAATCGTGGGGATCCCACGGGATTTTTCCGTTTTGGGGACGGGTTTCTACAGATAAGCTACTTTTTGTTCTGGAAAATCAAAAGTTCCCACGGGATTTTTAAAAACCTAAATCCACACGGGCGAAGCCGTGGGCATCATCTAGTCTATAATATAATAAAACTGTAACAGATCCAATTCTGTACATTGAAGATATTTTGAAATTTTTTATTGGAGGGTACTCTATAATCGATACTGAAGCCAAAACTGTAATTTTTTTCATTTTTGTCTGTCTGTCTGTCTGTCTGTCTGTCTGTCTGTCTGTCTGTATCTTGGCCGCGCATCACGCCGAAACTACTGAACGGATTCGAATGAAACTTGGTACGATTTGAGTTTATACTCCGAGGTAGGACATAGGATACTTTTTATCCCGAAATTCAGCACGGTTCCCTTGGGAGAGGGGAAGAAAGTTAAAACGTGTATTTAGCTGTAATTCATTAACGCGTAGTTCGATTTAACTCATTCTTTTTTTGTTAGAAAGGTAATACTTTAAGTATTGTCCCGTAAATATTTCAAGGTCATAGGTTTTTTAGTTCAGAAATGACAGACATTTATTGGGTTCAAATAACTTGGGACCCGGATCTTGGAACGTACGTCGGCTTATTTAAAACTGGTGTGCATTTAAATTTATGTTTGTTGGTCTGTCTATTTGTTCCAGCTGGTTCCAGCTAATCTCCGAAACGGCTGGATCGATTTTAATGGAACTTTCAATGTTATAAGGAGTAACTTAGGCTACATTTAGTTTAGGTACATAAAAGAATTATGGGATCCGATCCGATCCTATATAAAAACCTATATCCACGTGAACGAAGTTGCGGGAGTCAGCTAGTACATAATATATTTTTTGCTTAATTTATAATTTAGGACTGCTTGGATTGTTTATTTAAATTATACTTTTTAGGGTTCCGTAGTAAACAAGGAACCCTTATAGTTTCGCCATGTCCGTCCGTCTGTCTGTCTGTCTGTCTGTCCGTCCGTCCGTCCGTCCGTCCGTCCTCGGTTAATCTCAGAGACTATTAGTGCTAGAAATCTGTAATTTGGCATGGGTACAAATATTAATCACGCCGACAAAGTGGTGAAATAAAATTTTGACAAATATATTTTTTAGGGTAGCTCCCCTACATGTAAAGTGGGGATATTTTTTTCTCATCTACCCCATAGTGTGGGGTATCGTTGAATAGGTCTTTTAAAAATACTGTGGATGTGAAAACATCATTTTTTGATTTCTATATCCGTTTGTAAAATATGATGTTTCAAAGTGCTAATTTTTATTAGAGTCAAGTGTCCCCCCCCTCTATCAGCCAAATGGCAGTATATAGGAACTTGAAAAAATTCACAGCAGTAGTATATATAATCAATTTTAAAGGAAAACTATCATGGCTAAGTAGGGTTCACAGGTTAAGGAGTTATATCTGTTTATCGAGGATTGTGACTACGGAACCCTACACTGCGCGTGGCCCGCCACGCACTTGGCTGGTTTTTTTATTTTTATTTTTTGCAAGTTTGATATAAAGTCCGATGTAAAATATTTAGTGCCTCTTTCACAACCTTCTGATAGGTGTCGGATAGCTTTTTCACATATTTGATCTAATTTTGACATAAAGTAAGACAAAACTTACATTTAGGCTATCCGACACTTATCAGAAGGTGGTGAAACAGGCACTAAGCCTTTTTTGAAGAAGTTTAATTTTGTATGGTTTAAGTCCACCAATTGAATCCCTCTGTCCAATAAAAGAGGAAGCCTCTGTCCAGCGGTGGGATGTTAAAGGGCTGTAGTGGTGGTGGTGGGATAGGTACATTAAACCATTAAACCTAATAACAAGTAAACAAGCTTATGAACAGAAAGCTTTTTCATTCTTTCAAAACCCGTTTTAAAAGTATACACGATATTTTCTTTCGATCTCTCAACGTCCCTAGCAATTCCATGCCGTAGGATAAAAATATATGAGAGGTCACAAAAATATATTTTCAAGTTTTCAACTGCGACCTAGATTCGCGAATAGCGTCGCGCGATCGATTTTAATTTTACTGCTTTTATTTTAAAACTTATACCTTAACTTAAGCCCGTTACACATTCTGCGTAGTGATAAGTATTTAACAGTTCAAATCATTTATACTAAACGATATTGTGAGATGGTGATGGTAAAAAAACTGAGATTGTTGTGGGTTATTCTTAGAACAGTGTACGTTTGGAACCCTCGTAGTTTTATATAAGTAATTATCACAATTAGGTAGTTACCTCACTTTCATGTAATTCTTAAATTGACGTTCAAAAATTGTACCTACAGTGTACGGATTTTGAATAAATTAAAGACTTTGACTTTGTGATAACATTATTGAAATTCTCTATTTGGAATTCCCCTATTTGACAACCCTAAAGATATGGTAAAATTAGTTTGATGAAACATTTTTGAAATCTACATCCACGCAGAATAAATCCTAGTCATCAGCTAGTTCAATCATCTTACTTATACGAGTACTAGCGACCCGCCCCGCTACATGTTTGTTCTGTCGTGGGGTCGCATCAGCTTGTTTATATCATAAAAAAGGCAGCGTTTTGGATGTAAGCTCCAAGGCGGCATTATTTTTGGCGACATTTTCAAATATAATCGTCATATATTTCAAACAATTTACACAAAACCACAAATTACTTATACCTACACTTAAACCTTCCTCATGAATCATTCTAACCGCATGAAAATTCGTTGAGTAGTTTTTGAATTTATCGCGAACAGACAGACAGACGCAGCGAGGGACTTTGTTTTATTACGTAATGATGTTCTAGAATCTAGTAGGTCAATAACTCGTATCCGGTTACTATAACAATAGTCGCATTCTCTCATCACTTTACGATTGCTGTTTTGGGTAGTGGCTATACTTGCCTCTGTGTGTCATGGCATTCGTCACCAGTCAAGGCGAGACAAGCTAGTAACTCTACTGTCAGGTCAGCAACTCGCACAGTGTAAACAAGCCATAAGACATATTTTAAGACTTTCTTTTACTCGTACTCATAATATAACTTTCGTATAATATAGCGTTTTCCGTCTCATAAAAGTCGAAAATAACGGTTTTACAAAGTTTAACATACTTACTTGGGAAGACTTCCAAGTCGTTTTTTAGGGTTCCGTATCCAAAGGGTAAAAACGGGACCCTAATACTAAGACTTCGCTGTCCGTCCGTCTGTCTGTCTGTCTGTCTGTCACCAGGCTGTATCTCATGAGCCGTGATAGCTAGACAGTTGAAATTTTCACAAATGATGTATTTCTATTGTCTCTATTTTATGTCACTAGCTTTTGCTTTCGCCTATACTTATTTAACAGTTATACATCATGTTACTAAGGGTACCTATACCTACCTATTCACTTAATATAGTTCATAGACTAAAACAAAATAACAATGTACATAAATGTTGTTCTACAATCAGTTTTTCCTTAATTGTCTTAAAAGGTAAAGTAAACAAATCGCAAAAATCTTCTCAGAGAGACGTGTAAGTGACGCTCTTTCCCCGGCGCTGTAGACGTTCTCGTAATTGAATCATAACTTTATTGTCAGTTTGCGGTAAGAACGTCCTATACGCCAAGCAAAAAGCGTCGCTTACGTTTTTTTACGAGGATGGACTTGTCATTTTAAGACAACTAAGGAAAACAAAGTTTTTAGGATTCCTTAAAGAAATCGAAGGCTGTGCAATGTTGCCATTTTTGTTACGGGGTCTATCTGAAAAATAAAGGTTGTTTAAAATTTGAAACTCGACAGCACTTGGTTGTTTTTTAGGGTTCCGTGGCCAAATGGCAAAAAACGGAACCTTTATGGATTCGTCATGTCTGTCTGTCTGTCTGTCTGTCCGACCGTATATCACAACCACTTTTTTCCGAAACTATAAGAACTATACTGTTGAAACTTGGTAAGTAGATGTATTATGTGAACCGCATTAAGATTTTCCACACAAAAATCGAAAAAAAAGCAATAAATTTTGGGGATTCCCCATACTTAGAACTGAAACTATTTTTTTTTTCATCAATACCATACGTGTTATTTATGGATAGATCTTCAAAAATGATATTGAGGTTTCTAATATAATTTTTTTCTAAACTGAATAGTTTGCACGAGAGACACTTCCAAAGTGGTAAAATGTGTGCGCCCCCCCCCCTGTAATTTCTAAAATAAGAGAATGATAAAACTAAAAAAAATTTATGATGTACACTACCATGCAAACTTCCACCGAAAATTGGTTTGAACGAGATCTAGTAAGTACTTTTTTTAATACGTCATAAATCGTAAACCGCAATTACTTGCTGCTACGGAACCCTTCATGGGCGACTCCGACGCGCACTTGGCCGTTTTTTTTAATAAACTAGTAGGTAGGTAATTCTTTTTTATTTTTCTTTTATGTTATAGGTATGGTAAGTTTTTTATCATTTACATTCAATTGTATAATTTTATATCTCTTCCTCTGAATGAATAGCGATTTTATCCAATAAATGATAATTATACTTAATTATAATTTAATGACTACTAATCGGGTAATTAATTTAAGCAAAAAATAAATATGGACGTATTTTGCTCATAAAACTAAACTTCAAAATTGAAAATAACGAAACGGGTGAAGTTTTACTGAGACTTTAAAAAAAGATACCTATGCTAAGATTGTTGGAAAACCAACTTTAAAATTCATCGACAATTTAAACTTTACAGCTACGGTCCAGCCACCTCCTAACCCAACGATAGTTCCTAAAAATACCTAAATAACTTTATTAATAATTATTACGAAGATATATTTATTTTTATTTCTAAAATATAATGAAATATAGACTTTAATGCAAAACAAAAAAAACACAATTATATTTGTAAAGTGTAAGTGAATATTAGTGCCAATAAGTAATATGTCTGTGACGCTGTCGAATTCGAACCTGTTTTTGAAGAAGCAAATGAATTATCCGATGAAACGCGAATTCGACGATTACAGCAACGATGAAGCTAAGGAGACAAGTGATAACTTCAGCGATGTAAACTCCGAGGCCAGCGACGTTGAAAATAACCCAAACGACGAAGTTAATACCGCGTTGGATTACTCAGAAAATGCTCTGACCCTAAATCCCGTAGCGGATTTCATAAAGAAGGAACTCCTGCCTGAATTCGATTTCACGAATCCGTTCAGAAATCAAAATCTCGCGTTCAAAGATGGTTTCCAAAATCGATCTCCATTTCTCCTGCCCACTCAACTGTATAAGAGTTTTCTTGCGACTCTGGGCAAAAGGAGACGGAACGTGGCCGATTGTTATTCCTTGTATTCGAGAAATATGCTATTCTCTAATGGATTCAGTTTGGACAATTCTGATGATGAAAACAATCTGGACAGGATCTCTAATTCTCCGGATGAGGTAATTAAATTGTTGGGTAAAAACATATTATGATATTATAATGCTCACTGCAACTGCCTCGTTGGTCTAGTGGTTAACGTATTCGACAGCAGATCACGAGGTTCCGGGATCGATTCCCGGGTCGTCATATAATTGTCAGGTATTGGGTTTTTCTATCAAGAAATTCTCAGTGCCAGCCCGGAGTTTATAGTTGACGGTGTTTCACCCTTGGAGAGCACGTTAAGCAGTTGGTCCCGGTTATTATCACTATCATGGGACAATAGTTGTTATATAGCCCATTAAAGTTAAGATATATTCTACAGATGATGCTCAGGTTTCAGAAACGGCAAACACATATCATATCTTTGGTATTATAAAATTCTAATTTAATAAAAGGTTTTTAAATTTAAGCAAATACTTGGTGGTCACTATCTTTTGTTTTGAGAAGCTCTACATCTCTACCAAAAGATATTTTTTAAAGTTAATACAATTAAAAGTTAGTTACTAGGTACTTCATCTCCTGTTTTGAATACGCATTGTTTTGTTTGATACAATTCAAAATAAAGTGGTTTTGCTTTGATCTACTCATTTTATGTACGGACGTTCTATTTTATTCATCTCTTATTGGTATCAGATTTAAATCTGTAACAAGTCACATTTATCTAAAATTGATACCAAAATCTGATTTACTTTGTATTCTATACAAAGGATGAATAAAAACATGTAACTGATGTCTTATTCACCCGATGGCGTAATTAAACATTGAGAAATGTTTCTATGAACGTGATTGTGTATACCTAATCGTTGTTTGATTGGTGATATAGATAATTATACATTTCCATAGAAACAGTGTTCATTGTTTTGCATATTATGTTATAATGGGTTTAAGTTATTTGTAACAACTATGCGTAAGCACTTATGTTTCTATGTTGAGTTGTTTTTTTTTTTTAATCTATTGTGTTGTTAATATTTGGGAGAGTCGTGTGTGATTTCTATATGTGTACGCTGCTTGATGCACATTAAATGTAGCTTTACTTCGTCTGGGTTTGGAGCTAAGAATTGAATACAATATCCAAATAAAACTTTTTTTACGAGGCATCGTATAATCAGTATTATGCAAAGACGAAGCTTAGTGCTCATTCCTATGTGTTATAAGTTTGTCGTGTCTGTGTGTGTGTGAAGGGCTTGACTAGTAGAATAGCACTATGCAAATCCAAAATGGCCGCCACCGCAAAATGGCGAATGTCGGGGGTTTTTTAAATTTTTTATTTATACTTGTTTACTTTAGTACCTACTAATGTGTTTTGTAAACTTATCCACAAATTGTTCTGCGAACCACCGGCAGCCGTTTGTTTTGTGTAGTTGTTCCACCGTTAACACGTGCTCTTGTTCCAGAAGGCGGGCGCGTCATCAGCGTTTGTGTGGAGTGGCGGGGGGGTCACCGGGGGAGGGGGGCAGGAGCAGGCGGCCGCGCAGCCCGCCGCCGTGCCTTCTGGTAAGTTCAACCTTAAGTTCACCTACGTCATCAAATCATCATCATCATTCATCATCATCATCATGATCAACCCATTACCGGCTCACTACAGAGCACGGGTCTCCTCTCAGAGTGAGAGGGTTTTGGCCATAGTCTACCACGCTGGCCAAGCGGATTGGCAGACTTCACACACCTTTGAGAACGTTATGGAGAATTCTCAGGCATGCAGGTTTCCTCACGATGTTTTCCTTCACCGTTAAAGCAAGTGATATTTAAATACTTAAAACGCACATAATTCCGAAAAGTTAGAGGTGCGTGCCCGGGATCGAACCCACGACCTCCGATTAGAAGTCGGTCGTCCTACCACTAGGCTATCACAGCTATTATATCATCATCATTATCAACTCATTACCGGCTCACTACAGGGCACGGGTCTCCTTTCAGAGAAGGGTTTAGGCCGTAGTCCACCGTGCTGGTCAAGTGCGGATTGGTAGACTTCACACGCCTTTGAGAATATTATGGCAAACTCTCAGGTTTCCTCACGATGTTTTCCTTCACCGTTAAAGCAAGTAATATTAAGGCACATAACTCTAAAAATTTGATGTGCGTGCCGGGAATCGAACTCGGTCACCCCGAATGCCAATGGCCGATATCTTAACCACTAGGCTATCACCGCTTCACCATCAAAATATCATCACCGATCACGTCATGTAATACCGAAACAAAATACACTAGCGAGACTTTCTTCAACTCGAATTTTTTTTAATTCATCTACAAGTCAGCCTTGACTTGTGACGCTCTCCTGATGGTACGTGACGATGCAGTCTAAGGTGGAAGCGGACTAACTTGGAAGAAGTATGAGAGTTTTTATTAAACCCTGATCGGACTCTGTCGGACATCGTACCGGAGCGCTAAATCGCTTAGCGGCATGACTTTGCCAGTACCGGGCAACGAACCCGGGACTTATAAGACCACAGCGCTCACCACTGCACCAGGGAGGTTGTCAAAATTCGTCTTAACATTAGCAAAACTGACCACGTTATGTGTGAGTCAGCAGAAGCTGTAGCAAAACCGACTGCAAAACCTATCGTCTAATGGAAGCTTTAGTTGGAATGATTCTGAAGTACATAATATTATTCTTAAAAAAAAGAAGTTATTTTTATCAAGCAAAATACTACCGAAGTTTCGTAGCAAGTTAAGCAAGACGTTTGAGTTTATAATTTAAAAAAATATTATGAAATTAAATATTAAAAAACAACAAGAACATTAAAAGCGAAAAAGAAAATGTAAATTCCAACTGGAAACTAACAAGAAACCGTCTAGCGCCAGGAGCTTAAAATCTTGTTAGAATAAAATACACAGTTTCTAAATCTGATATACCTACTTACTTATTATTATGAAACCATATTTTTAGGTGTTATTTTTAACCGACTTCAAAAAAAGGAGATTCTCAATTCGTCGGAATCTTTTTTTAAGTTCCATGATTATTCAAAGACGCTTGGACCGATTTGGAAAATTCATCTTTTGTTTGAAAGGGTATACTTCCCAAATTGACCCATCACATGGTCATCAAGATCAGATGATTTGATCCTGGAAAAATATATAATAAATGGACTAACTTTTGCAAATTTATTTTAAAAATCCTCGAGAACCCTTCACCATGAAATCCATTTTTAATTGTTTAACTTTAAGGAACAAATTCTCTTGGCCTTGAGCCAGTAACAGAAATAATGAGCTTTTACTAGAAAAATTAAAACATGAAATTTAATCTTCTATCTTCCTCAATATCTATGAAGCAGTATCCGTAACGGACTAACAAACAACACACATACTTCATTGGTAGACCCAGAGATTTAAGGAAATATTCCTTGAGTATGTAACACAGTGGTGAGTAACACTATTTGAGATTTGAGAGGAAATATCCCTTAAGTAGTAACCCAATGGTGCACAATACTAAGGGACTTTTTTTAATTCCATCTCTAAAGTGGTGAATTAAAAAATCTAAATCAATGGGGATGAAGTTTTGGATATCAGCTAATACACATAGGTATATAACGAAGTCAAGGTCCAGATGATAAATTAAAAATACAACCCCCATCTGTGAAAGAAGTTTTATAATTACTGACTGTTGACAATTTGTGGAGCTAATTCAAAGCTCTTCTCAGACCAGGGCGCGTTTGGAGCCCTCGTAGTTTTAGTTTTAAGTTTCCGTAAGTACCTAATTATCACCAACGTTCTTGTTATTCTTAAATTGACGTTCAAAAAGTGTACAGTAGGTATAGGAATTTTGAATAAAGTTTATTTGACTTTGACTTTAATGTTCTGTTGTTGACGGCAGGTACATCGGGCGGCGGCGGGGCGCAGGGCCTAGTTCACTGGATGTCGGTGATGGCGGAGCACATGGGAGGGGGGCACCACGACCCCTCCCACTACGCGCTGCCACCCTGGAACAATGGGGGTGTCGATGTGAGTACCCAGCCTATCTTCTACTTCTTCTTTCGTTCTCGGCTCTAACTCTCTAAGTGAAACTAATTTGGCTGACGCTTCCGATTGGGCCGTTGGAGCCATTAGAGCCCGCACACTGGGCCACAAGTGGCGACTAGTGGCTTCCACAAGTCGCGGAAGATATTTTTCATACATTTTCTTGTGACTCGAACGCGGCCACTCGAGCGCTCAGTGTGCGGTGGTACCTTATGAAATGTATGAAAAATATCTTCCGTAACTTGTGGCGGCCACTAGCTGCCGCCACTAGTGGCCCAGTGTGTGGGAGCTGTAAAAATTTTGACTCACTCCAGGAAATTAGCAAGCCACGAAAACGTTTATTACTTATGTACGAAAGCGAAAACCACTTTGGTTAAATAGTAAGGTTAAATAGGAAAGGAGACCAACTTTGGAGGTCCAAAGACCTTTTTGTTTTCTCCTTGACTCGAAAATCACTCCAAATTGAGTAGTAAGTAGGTATGCGGCAGGGTATGGGAACTTACCGCTATTTTATTTCAAGAAAATCCCTACTACTAAAATAGTGGTAGGGATTTTCTTAAAACTTAAGACTTAAAAGCCTAAAACAAGCATCCCCAAACCTCCCACTCAAAAGCACACCTCAGACACTTCATGCAAGCGAACTAACTACTGACAAGGACAACGCTATACCTACGTAACACTACTAAGTTATTTGGTAATAGTTAGTATTCTTAGCCCGCTTGAATGATGCCAAGAATACTAGCTGCACTTCCACGATGCACAGCCAGGCTGATTCTTTGCGTAGCAAATGAACCAGCCCTCCTATCACCAGATGAAGAGTAATTGTTACTAATTTTATATTTATTTAACTCACTTAATTTTATTGTTAATATTGTCACAGAAACACAGTATTATCTATACTAAATTCGCATAATCATTCCAAATATGAACATTTCTTTTTTTTTTTTCTATAAAAAGAAACATTTCTCGAGCAACGATCCATTAACGTTCATCCCAAATCCGGGGACAGAACGCGAGATCCCATTGAGGGGTAATTAATAAAGATTTGTCTCGGCTCGAATACTTAGTGGCGACATCCGAACATTTCTTCCCACGATTTGCATGAACTAGATCATTTTGCAAAAAAAATGTGCAACGTTACACATACCAAGTAGACGAAAAGAAAAAAAAACCCGTTTAGCGATTCTGAACGCATCATTACCACTATTTAAGTATACCGATTTAAAGAAGGGGTTACAATGTCTTTTGCAATTTTTTTTGGACGCGTTTTCAATAGCGACGCCCGCGGCGATGGTATGCAAATATTTTTTTGGACAACCCCATCATTCGAAACTGCACTCTGTTCTTATGGTATTAAAGAACTTTTTCTTCTTTGCAACCATTTTTATATTTTCATTTCTATTTACATTAATTGTATTGGAAATTAAACGTATTGCTATAGTTAGTTAGAGTCTATTTTTCTTAGATAATAGGTTGCTCTATAATTTATGTTTTATACGTTATGTATTGAATCTTATGTCAAATTTATAAAGGTGATTTTCGATTGGCATCATTTGGTGAATATATTAGGAATGACGGATTAGGCTAATGCAGTATAGGATACTTTGATTAATCATTACCAATATTTCTTGAGGTCGGTTAGAGAGTATTTAATATTGTTCTCAGGAGCAATATTTTTGCATATCTAGTTGTATGGGAAGAGTATGGATAATAATATTATAATATCGTTATAGTCGTACTTATAATTTACAAGCTTTTGCCCGCGGCTTCGCCTGCATGAATTTCGGTTTTTCACAAATCCCGAGGGAAACGTGGACTTCCGGTTCCCGTTTCCGCTCCCTGTTCCAACCTTTATACCTACTTTCAAGGAAGTTTCCTATAGTAATCTACCTATAGCTGTAGCTACAGATTTCGGTTTTTTCAAAATCCCGTGGGAACTGTGAATTTTTCCAGGATAAAAGTAGCCTATGTGTTAAGTCAGGGCATAATCTATCTCCATTCAAAATGTAAGCCAAATCAGTTCAATAGTTGCGGCGTTAAAGTGTAACAAACATACACACATACACACTTCGCCTTTATAATATTATGTGATTAACTCAGTCTGAACCTACGCACCTACGTGCCCAAAAGGCTTGCGTATCAGCAGTGATAACGTGTCTTCACAGTGATGCAGTCGAGCGTGTGCGTATAGAAAGTGGTGTGAATATCTTCACGCTATGATAACAGCTGCTGAGATCTCTCTTATCAGTATCGCACTGGACGCGCGAGGCCATGATTACTGCTGTGTTTCGTATCCACTATATACAAATTAAGAAATATAAATAGCCTGGTAATTCCTCAACTACGCCTCAGTAAAGTTCGAAAGTAGTGTGTGGGAATGTACTTACATAACGTTCTATAAATTAAATTCCACAGTTAATTTAGAACGCAGGCGAGGGTTGAGATGTTGGTGGAATGGTTATGTTTAAAAAAACATACATAAACGTTACATACTTATGCTTGAAAATTACATAATTATGTGAATGATAAAAAAGTGTTTATTTGACCCGCTACAGCAATTCACAAGACGGCATTTAATTATGTACATATTCAATTTATGTACACAACATCATATCATAATATCATTTTTGAAAAAAGTAACCGCCGATTTTTTTATTTACCCGACTGGGTATATGTGTTTCACCTGTGTGTATGTATGTCCATTCCTATGTCCGCTTGTAACTAATCAACGGCTCAACGGATTTTGATAAATGATACGTCATTAGATTTGTCTCAATGACGCGAGTGTTATAGGGTACCTAAATTAAAAAAAAATCAAAATGGCGGACTTTATGCGCTTTAATGTGCGAGCTGAAAAAAAATTTTTTCTTCAAAACCCTCGAGTGGGGTATCAAAATAAAGGGATTCAAAAGGCAAATACGAAAATGTATAAATTTATATATTTGGAAACAATTTGGAGTGATAAATCGTAGAAAATGACCGTTTCCTATGTCAGTTCGTAACTACTTAACGGCTCAACTTATTTTGATAAATTATACGTCATTAAATTTGTCTTGACGGCGCAAATGTTACTTGGTACATAAAATTCATAAAAAATCAAAATGGCGAATGTTATGCACTTTAATGTGCGGGGTGAAAAAAAATTTTTTCTTCAAGACCCTCGAGTGGGGTATCAAAATAAAGGGCTTTAAAAGGCGAGTACGAAAATGTATACAATCTATATGTTTTAAATCAATTTGGAGTGACAAATCATGAAAAACAAAATAAATAACAACTACACTGTAAGTGGTACGGTGGTAGTTTATTAATTTTTTAGTTCGTTTTTTAGCATGGCAGTCGGGTTATTTTAATTTTTAAATTATAGCTTGTTTGCTGGTTCTTCTCAGTTGGAACGGTATTTCGAACCAGTTTATTTGTTGTCCATCTCCAGAACGCAAGCTATCTCATTCCAAAATTACGTCATGATTGGTTCAGCGTTTGAGTCGTGAAAAGGTAATAGTCTCGTCGACAAGTTGAAAATGGTACAAAATAGAGATACTGCTCTTAAAATTATGTGCGATAGCTCATTGGACCCGGAATGACGCCTAGAAAAATGTGGCAAAAGCGTGTATTAGCACATAAAAAATTGCAAAAGTTATAAACAATTAAAGATGAAAAAAAAAATGGCATTTCGTTTATGTTAATAACTCGAAAAATATTTATATTTAAGCAATTTTGAAAAAAGCTTGTTAAAGCGGAGGAAATTTCCAATAAAAAAGTCTTAACTTTCGAAACTCTAATTATTTATAACTTTAATTTGACGTCGAATGATTATGAATTATTATAACTATTGAAAAATCATAATAATTATGTAAATCAATAACTAATGTAAATCATATGATTTACATTAGTTATAAAAATTCATAATTATTAAATTAATAAACTTTTACGAAAATTGATCGCAGGATCTTATGCAGTATATATATAAAAAAGGCTCCACGAAGTTTAAAATTTTTAAGCCAATTATTTATACCTTTCATCACATTGTTTATGCCAACGGAAATTGGGAACAAATTTGTTAGTTTACAATTGAATAACTTATTGAAAAATGGTGATTAAACTTTTTTTTCTTCAGGGCTCGATGCTTTCAAATGTTAAGAAGATTCTAAAATTTTTTCAAATTTTTAAAATCACATTTTATGTTACAAAAAAAATATTTTCATTGCTGAGCGCTCGCGTGCGCATGCCGTAAACGCCGCGCGGAGACCTATTTTATTTTATTCAACGTCAAATTAAAGTTATAAATAATGGAGATAGAGCTTCGAAAGTTGAAACAATTTTATTGGAAATTTCCTTCTCTTTAACGAGCTTTTTTCAAAATTGCTTAAATATAAATATTTTTTGAGTTATTAACATAAAACGAAATGCCATTTTGTTTTCATCTTTAATTGTTTACAACTTTTGCAATTTTTTATGTGTTAATACACGCTTTTGGCACATTTTTCTGGGCGTCATTCCGGATCCAATGAGTTATCGCACATAATTTTAAGAGCAGTATCTCTATTTTGTTCCATTTTCAACTTGTCGCCTAGACTATAACAGTTAGACAGACGGAAACACTTTTGCGTCACCTTTACCATCGAAGATGGTACATCATCCCCAATTTTACTTTAACAATTTTATCGATTTCATAAAATCTATGTCTTGCATGTGTGCGTGCTTGTTTCAATTTAATCTTAAAAACTTTGAAAATTCTTACAAGACTTTTCACTGCAATTAATTGCTTCTAACGATTTGCCGCAAGAACGTTATATTAGGTTGTAACATAATAATCTGACAATTTTTGCGGGAACATTCTAGAATTGTTTTACAGCTTCGAGAAAATTCTATGATTGTGAGTATAAATACAGTCGAGTGTGCTCAGTTTATCAGTGCAATAATTGACAACGCAGCGGAGTGGCATTATGGAAAAAATTGATTTGAAAAGACGAGACATCCGCGTCCTTCTACTTTACGAGTTCCGTTTGAAACATACAGCTAAGCAAGCGACACAAAATATATGTCAATGTATGGGAGAAAATGCAGTCTCTTATCATACAGCAGTAGATTGGTTTCGACGTTTCATGAATGGCGACTACGATCTTGAAGATAAACCTCACGAAGGGCGATCGGTTGAGGTTGATGTTGATCGCCTAGCGCAGCTCATTGAGGAAGATCCAAGGAGAACTACTCGCCAACTTGAAAAAGAACTCGGATGCTCCCATACTACCATCGATCGACATTTGAAAGCGATGGGTAAAGTATACAGGCACAGTCAATGGGTACCCCACGAATTGACGGATGGACAGCGTATGATGCGAGTAGCGATTTGTACACAATTACTGACTTTACATCGTACTTTTGCGTGGCTTCGTGATTTGGTTACAGGAGATGAGAAGTGGTTACTTTATGTTAATCATAACAATAAGCGACAGTGGCTTAGCGCGGGTCAAAGAGGAGTACCAACGGTTAAATCTAAAATGACTACGCAGAAGGTTATGTTGAGTGTTTGGTGGAACATGCACGGAGTTATCTACTGGGAACTATTACCGCAGGGAATGACCATAAATAGTGAACGCTATTGTGCTATGTTGGATAAAGTAGCCGAGAATCTTAAAGGAATACATGGCAATGTGTATCTCCTCCACGACAATGCCCGACCTCACACCGCATCGATGACCTATAAAAAAATCAAGGCGCTAGGCTGGATTTCTTTAGCCCATCCTGCATACTCGCCGGACATTTCTCCATCTGATTACCACTTGTTCCGATCGTTACAGGCTCACATTAGCGGAAAATCTTTTGATGACCGAGATACATTGGAACAGTGGTTGACAGAATTTTTTCATTCTCGTGAGTCCAAGTTTTACGAGAATGGTATAACGTCGCTTCCCCAACGTTGGCAAGAGGTTGTTGATAGTAATGGACTATACGTTCAATAAAATGTTAAGCTTAATTGTACAAAAAAAATAAAGTAAAGTTTCTTAAAACATTATCAGTTTATTATGTTACAACCTAATATTTAAACACGTTTGTGTTCATTGTATAATAAAATCATCCCTTCTTAATATTAAGGTGTGTAAACCTGCTTTTGATCTTTTTCTTTTCTTGACAATAATGTAAGATGAAATTGAGACATTATTCATGACGACAATGCAAAATGTAGATATGTACCCAAAAAAATGAATGATATCGTAGATTTTTTTGAGTTCCCTTCATATATAACAAAGAAGTACGTTTCACACTACATAAAAATTAAAAAAAAATACCAAAAAAACTAATAGTAACCTTACCGCATTGATACATCAAAACACAATAAAAATGATATAGATGACGGCAGAAGTCAAGCTTTTTTGAGTTACGAGAAAAAAATTGCCAATATATATACTTTGTTCTGAACCCTACTAACGATATTTTGATGACTGCATGCGATCCACAATAATGAAATAATAAAAAAGAGACAAAAAAACATTGTTATAAGACGACTACTGTGGGGTGTAGGGTGCAGTGTCTGTTTCGTTGGACAAAAAACTTTCTATGAAATAACTGTTAACTCAGTAAATCAGAAGTTGACACACCTGTGCAAAATTTATATGCGTACCTAATTTTCCGTCCTCTGTGCCCACAGTCTGTGCCTAATTTAGATTAGATTTAGATATTAGATATACATATTGTCTTTTATATTAGATATAGATTTAGATTATTATTATTATTCTTCTATTTTACTGTAACAATTTTATTGATTTTATTAAATGAATGTCCTACAAGTGCGTACTTTGTTTCAACTGAATCAAAAAAACAATATATTTTAAAAATTCTTACGAGACATTTCATCGCACACCGCATTTTCATTTTTATCATTGACTCATCTAGTGACAGAGTGCGCAAAGAATAAGCGAGGAAATACAGCTTTTTGGCACCATTTTACGCGAACATGATTCGTATAGTAATTAGTTTAAAATTCGTATAGTAAGTTTTATAGTAACGTTTAAAACAAGTACAAATTAAAAATTTAAAAACCCCCGACACTTGCAATTTTGTGGTGACGGCCATCTTTAATTTGCATAGTGCTATTTTACTAGTCAAGCCCTTTCATTTGATACCCATATTGAGGGGGTTGTGAAAAAATATGTTTTCCGCCATTTTGTGGTGGCGGCCATCTTGGACCGATTTTCATCAAACATAGCTAACAACACTCTCGACAAATTCACCTGTCAAACAAAAAACCGCATTGAAATCGGTTCATCCGTTTGAGCGCTACGGGGGAACAGACAGACAGACACACACACACACACATTTAAAAAATTTAATTTATACTTGTATCACGGTACAGTGTTCGTAAATCGTAACCGCCATGCTACGTCATCCCATTTAATGATATGTATCGTACCTACAGATTTATCAACATCATTATTTCCCGGTTGGAAATATTAACTATTCACAATAATTAGTTTTCACACAGAAAAAAGGCGCATTACCAATCAGTCAAGCGTCAAAAATCGATTGAAAAATCGCACAATGCGCGCCCAACCGACTGATAAATCGGTGACGTATTAATTACTGTACGTCAAAACCGATTACGCGCATAAGCATATTTGAATAAGACATATAGCCCGATCATTTATTACAATCGGTCCGCACAATCGGTTTGGGAAAGAGTTGCGCCGGGCATTGTCTACTTTACCCTACCTTTTTGTCTGATGGAAGCGCTTAATTGTCTAGTCCATTGCTTGTTCTGTTCGTGTAACTGTTGATAATTATTGTTTGATTGAGAAATGAACAGCGCTTAGGAAGGGCTGTGATTAGGGTTGTCGATTTTCTAATTAATTTTTTGAAATGGATGTAGACTGCTTTAGAATTTACAATTAACAGAAGTAAAGAAATGTATGATTTTTATGAATCTAAAATGTTATTGACTTAAATAACACTTTTGCTTTCGCATTCAGTAATATGTAGGTCCTCAATTTAAGTAAAATTTTTATACATGGCTAAAACCTTACTTCACGCCCCTATGCGATTAATTTAAAAAATCTTTACAGTTACTTATATAACAAAAAGTTCAAACAAGTGTTTAATTTCAATAGTAAGTATTATAATTTTTAATAGAAAATTGTACTTGGAAACGTCTTTTGTCATCAGTTAAACTTTTTTCTCTAAACTACTTACCTCTAAATAAAAATTACAACACAAGTTCTATTCAATTTTTTAAATTCAACATTCTCCTATCTTTATCACTACGCTATCAATTTTTAAGTGTGTAAATTGAATCTGTTTTAGATAGTATCATATCAAGATTATTCTTAGGTTAGTGTTATAAAAGGTGTTAACATGTGAAAAAAACTGTCAACCCTAGATGTATCTATGTGATCCAAATTCATTCATTTGTCTGAGTCTCGGGTATCACGGCTGATTAGGCATAGTTGTTTAATTTTTAATATTAATCATATTATGTCCAGGTGTACAGGGGATGGGTTTGAATATTCACGCCTGCCCGGGTCGGATATTGCCCGGAGCGGGTTTATTGTCTGTTACTTGTGATTACTGTCTCAGGGAGATTTTAGAATCTCGCTACGATTTGTACCCGCGGCATTTTTTATCTGCACTTGTATTATTTATTAAGGCGAAAGTGTGTGTTTGCCTGTTTATTACCTTGGATTAAAACGGAATGGACAAAGTTTTTCATTGATAGATAGGCTTGCAATATGGATATGGATGCTTTGAACACGAGAATGTAATTAGTTGACGTGATGATAACAATTCCTATAAATTCCAAACCTCATTAATAAATTGTATGTAGCTTACTTACTAGGTGGAATAGGAAATTGATTGATTGATGAGAATAAATAACATTGGTTCAGTAGGTACTCGCCAAACTTAATGAATGTTCTGAACATAGCAACATAGCCGCGGTTCATCGCGTGGAACGCAAACAGGTCTCTCTTCATCGTGCGCAAATTCTAGCTCGTTCATTGGTCGGTGGATAAGGATTTGTCATTTGGTTCAGGGCACTCTTAAATATCGGCGCGGACTACTCAACTGCTCAATACGGTAGCTCTATTGAGCTTCTTACAGGCATCTTCAGCGTATTGTTAAAACTGAATACCGCATCAAATAAGGGTCTAAAATAATAATAACTCTACCCCCTATTTCCTCGCGATTTTTGATTATCTTCTTCCAGTAGCAGACTCTTATGAATGGTAGGACTTTTCTTTTCCATATTACAGTAAGGTAGGTAATCAGAAAAGTAGTTCTTCGTTTTGAGATGAAATGCTTTTGGGAAAAAAAGAAAGTCATAAGGAATGTGTGGAGACTTCTCTTACTGTAAGGTTAAGATAATGCAAAAACCAAGAAGTTGAATAGCAAGCAGTATCAAGACGTATTCGCCCGGCGGTTCAAAAACAGGCTTTAAGCAAAGCTCTTTTTTCCCTTTGAGCCATACTAAGTATGTACGCGTACAAGAAACTGTACCGATATCAAATTGTACACCGACAAATAAAAGAAAACAATAGAAACAAAATGTATCTCCTACAATAAACAAGGAAATTAACCGTACACTAGGGTGTTCACAATTAATCCGCTAAATTAGACGTGTCCCGGCTAAAATCGATTAGGAGCCCAATGTTGAACACAGGAACGGATTCACCAACTATAGGTACTTTTGGTAACTAGCTGACGATCCTCAACTAGGTGAGCTTATTAAAATAGACTAAATGTGATTGTGATAATAGTTACATAATTTTAAATATTTTATTGAAATTAAAAGAAGTTTAAAAGTTGTAATAAAAACTTTTTTGAAGACACAAAGAGGAGTAGAAGAAGAGATTAATAAGAAAGATTTTTGTTATTTTCCCAATTTAATTTAAATCAATTTAATTAGTAGTTAGTGCTTTATTATGATAGTATTACTTAAATTCATTTATTTTCGTACGACGCGACATCCTCCCAGAGTTAATAACGCCACATTGTTTTTACGCACATTGAAATTATCAGCATATAAAATGTATGTGACTTCAGCTCGATATAAGTATATTATGTATATTGAATATCATGTATACCTACTCACTCTTGCCTCGAAGGATCTTAAATAAAGAATTTTCAATATTGAAAACATTATATTTTATAAATAAGCAAATAAAAAATATTGGTTGTTTGTAAAGTTGGTTTACGGATGATAATTTTACGTGATAACGTTATAAGAAAACAAAGAGAGATAGATGTGTCACAAGCCGAATGCAAGCGAGGACGGAACGTTTTGTTGCGGTAATTGACGGATGAGTTATCCTTTTCCGTGCGTGTAGCCGTTCTTCCATTTATAAGACGTTATCATCTCAAAAAAATATAATTTCCAAAAACTCCTAGGTTTTAGCGGCTACTAGCCTAGCTGCACCCCTCGGCGAATTTTTTCCTAGTAACGGCCCTGTGTCGAGGCTAAAATCGATTAGGAGCCGAAACTCGCAATTCGCAACGACTCTGCGTCTCGGCCAAGATAAACATGCCAGACTTTTTTTTCGTTACGGCAAAGACATTAACCAAGGATGCGATACTAGTGACCACACGTCACCTTTTAGTGGGACTGTTCTATTCCATTTAAATATAAATATTGTGCTAATTATATTACCTACATAATTATTATTTCTCCGTGAGTTTTTTTATACATTAATTTTTTGTTTTTTTTACAATATTTCTTTTTAATGCATGATAGGCTTGCACTTGACGATAATCATGCCTCATGGAAGGCAATGATGAGGTTTACGGTGAGGTTGAGCGCGCTTGCCTAGAAAATGCCTATTCACTCTTGACTTAAAGGTACTTACTTGAATAAATTAAATTTTCATTTTAATATAGTTTAATTTGGTATAATTATAGTTTTAAATTTTATGTCGAATGTCTATCCGTCAGCATAGATTAAGGATCACGTGCAGGTATATTAACGGCAGTGACATACCAAGCACTTGCTTCGTTTTAATGGCAATCTCTGCCATTCTTTTTTTCTTTTACAAAGGAATTTTTATGTACCTACCATGATTGTAGGAATAGCATTTAGTTGTCTGTAAAGTCGGTTTACGGGCGATAATTTTACGTGATAACATCTTAAGAAAACATTGCCTCTCTATCGCTTGTCCTGCGCTCTCGCTTACACGCGGTACGTGACAATGAGTCATGCTTTTCGTACGTGCGGCGGGCGTTTATAGATTTATAAGACGTTCATCATCATCATCATCATGATCAACCCATTACCGGCTCACTACAGAGCATGGGTCTCCTCTCAGAGTGAGAAGGGTTTTGGCCATAGTCTACCACGCTGGCCAAGCGGATTGGCAGACTTCACACACCTTTGAGAACGTTATGGAGAACTCTCAGGCATGCAGGTTTCTTCACGATGTTTTCCTTCACCGTTAAAGCAAGTGATATTTAAATACTTAAAACGCACATAACTCCGAAAAGTTAGAGGTGCGTGCCCGGGATCGAACCCACGACCTCCGATTAGAAGTCGGTCGTCGTAACCACTAGGCTATCACAGCTTCAATTAGGCTATCACAGCTTCAGCTATAAGACGTTATCACCTCAAAAATATAACACTACAAGAAACAAGTGTAAACTTCGTAAACTAAAACCCGACTACGCAAGCGAAACCCGAAATCGCGGTGCAAGTGGCGCCATCTGTTATGTCTATTCGAAACTAATAATTAATAACCTAAAAAGACGCTTGTACCTAGAAGTTTGCTGTGTCACCCGGACTATAACAACGAATCAATAGACAACTCATTCATCAAAATCGATCCAGTAGTTTAGGCGCTACGGTGGTACACACAGAATATCATACAAAAATCGGCCACATACATACCTACATACATACATACATACATACATACATACATACATACATACATACATACATACATACATACATACATACATACATACATACATACATACATACATACATACATACATACATACATACATAGACTGCTAAAATCATAACCCTTCCTTATGGCATTGCCGTAGTCGGGTAAAAACTACAGATATCCGGCAATCATTTTCCCTCACCGCCAATAGTCACCCTAGTGCCGATGTCATTAGACCTTGCGAGGGGGCGTCATTACGGCGATGAGTAGAGCGTCCATTAATCTTCCCGGACCGGTCTCTCGGCTGTCAAAATTGTGGCCACCGTCCTACCATAGATATGTGTAGCGGAGGAGTCAAAGTGGCTTAAACTAGATATACAATAAATTGATAAATGGCTAAAAAAATGAGAGGCAGTCTTTGGGGACTGCCGATAGAAGTGTAAACTGGATTAAAGTTCAACCAGTACCTAATAATACATATAGCTCATGGGAAGAGTGCGGTGACGATGACGCGAGTTTCACGCTTTTTGTTCACCCAAAAAGTACACATGATGTAAAATCGAGAGTCACACTTGTCCGCATTTTAAAGAGTAAGTAACTAAATGCCAAAGTTGAATTGATGCGTAGGTATACAACTATACATGTTCACACAAAATAGTCAATTTCAATAGATAAAACAATAATCGAAGCTGAAAATGTTTACACTTTAAGTCTGAAATATGAACACTTTTAATCTGTCTCTCCTTTAAGACTTTAAATCCCTCTCTCCTATAAAAGAAGACTTATTATACCACTTCATGCATAATAAGTATAAATTAAAAATTAAAAAACCCTCAACATTCACCGTTTTGTGGTGGCGGCCATCTTGGATTTACATAGTGCTATTCTACTAGTCAAGCTCTATTATTTGACATCCATATTGAAGGAGTTATGAAAAAATATGTGATCCGCCATTTTGCGGCGGTGGCCATATTGGACCGATCTTCATCAAACGTAGCTAAGAACACTTCTGACTAATTCAATATTCAAACAAAAAATACCGCATTCAAATCGGTTTACCCGTTTAAGCGCTACTGTGGAACAGACAGACACACACAGACACGTCAAACTTATAACAACCCGTCGTTTTCACGTCGGGGGTTAAAAATTGGTGTTAAAAGTCGCTTTACGGGCGATTTACGTGATAACCTCATAAGAAAACAAATAGAGATAGATGCGTCACAAGCCGAATGCTTAGGCCTATCGTGATATCACTATCGCTTGTTCCGCGTTCTCGCTTACACGCGCTACGTGACAATGAGTCTTGCTTTTCGGTGCGTGTAGCCGGTGTTCATCGATTTATAAGACATCAAAAATATAGCTTTCTAGTAAAATGACGGGTTAGGCCACTTCGGTTGCGCGTGGTGCGATGTGCACCATTGTTCGTAACATGTCCGTTGTTTCACCAGAATGGAGTGGAATTGAATGTTATTAATATTGCTAATGACCCGGACGGATCTGATTATGTTTTGGCAATGGGATTTTCTATTCGGCTGAGTTTCGGGCTCGGGGTAACTTGCCAAATATCGTGTTGGAATTATTGATGGTGTGCTTCTATATCAATTTCTCACTTCTGTGACTTTGTTTTGTGTTTTCGAGTTATTTTATAGCCCTTGATTGTGATATCACCAGATGTGTAAGTGACGATGCAGAGATGGAAGCGGGCTAACCTGGGAGAGGTATGGCCGTTTTTATAAAACCCATACCTATCTTTGATCGGTTTCTACACGGCATCGTACCGGAATGCTGAATCGCTTGGCGGCACGTCTATGCCAGTAGGGTGGTAACTAGCCATGGCTGAAGCCGCCAGCACAGACCAGACACAATTTAGAAATTATAAATTCGATAGCGATAGGTAGTTGGAAAAATTGAACCAAAAAACTATTTATAGATACGTTTACCTACTTCCAATATAGGATCTGCCCTTGGTGTATTACTGTTGCCGAGCGCAATCCTATCGTCAATTAAAAAAATTGGTTGTCTGTAAAGTTGGTTTACGGACGATAATTTTACGTGATAACGCCTTAAGAAAACATTGCCTCTCTATCGCTTGTTCTGCGCTCTCGTTTGCACGCTCGGCTACGCCGGCCGATCGTGCCTTCTCTATCGCTTGTTCCGCGCTCTCGCCTGCACGCGTTACGTGACAATGAGTCATGCTTTTTCGTGCGTGTAGCCGGCGTTCGTCGATTTATGAGACGTTATCACGTCAAGATGAATCTCTAAAAGGACAATAAAAATCCATATCGCATATCGATATGGATTTTTCGCAGGACAAGAATTCAGGTCCTTGCTTTGTAAAGCAACATTGCACCGCTGCACCAGAGGTAGGTAGGTATGTACCTACTCGAAACTGATGTTAATGAAATATATACATCACCCAATTAATGCATTAAGCAAAGACCTTCATTCAAGTGTGGGAAATTACCCTTTATAAAGAAAAAAATAAAGAAAACCGTAATAGGGTAAATTGCTCGTACATATACCTACCTAGAACGTGTTTTGACTTGCAATGAGTGCTTGTATAGGATGCGACTCATTAAAATATTTCTCTCTTATTATAAAATTTTTCAAAGCAGATGAATATTTTTTTCAATGGGTGTAAATACCTGCCTACTCCGATCTTGTTGAAGAGAGCTTCAGAGTTCCATTACGATTCTTCAACGTTACACTGCTGAGCACAGACCTCCTCTCTAATAGAAGAGAGTGGGATTTAAAACTCAAACCCTGCTGCTAGTAGCAGCGTGGCGAGTCTATGCTCTAATCCCTCTCTCCTATGAGAGAGGAAGCCTGCAGCAGTGGGACGTTATAAGGCTGCAGTGGTGGATTGGTCTAAGTTATTTAACCACAGCAATCGTTTCACACAGTACCTACTATAACACCCCGGCCCGTAAAGCTCAAATTAGACGGTTGCCATAGCAAATATCGTATCGTGCATGATTTGGTGAACGAGGCACCGTCAAATTTGGGCTTTACTATGTGGATGTACTCATCATTTTGAAAGTTGGTCCCCTCGTCTTCGAAATTCACGTCAGGGAAGACGGATCCGTCAACGTCGTTCGCAGCGACGCCCTCTACACAGACATGTTAAGGGGAGTCTAACACCGGCGCGCCCCATACAAACGAGAGCCTTTTTAACCCCCGACGCAAAAACGACGGGGTGTTATAAGTTTGACGTGTCTGTATGTGTGTGTGTGTCTGTCTGTTCCCCTGTAGCGCTCAAACGGGTGAACCGATTTGAATGCGGTTTTTCTTGTTTGAAAGGTGAATTAGTCGAGAGTGTTGTTAGCTATATTTGATGAAAATCGATCCAAGATGGCCGCCGCTACAAAATGGCGGATTACATATTTTTTCACAACTCCCTTAATATGGGTATCAAATGAAAAGGCTTGACTAGTAGAATAGCATTTTGCAAATACAAGATGGCTGCCGCCACAAAATAGCGAATGTCGGGGGTTTTTAAATTTTTAATTTATACTTGTATTATTATTACATCCCACTGCTGGGTACAGACCTCCTCTCTCACAGGAGAGAGGGATTTAGAGCTTAGACCCGCCACGCTGCTCCAATGTGGGTTGGTGGGCTTCATCGAATATTGTCACACGAATATTCTTCGAATAGGTATTATTCGAATATTGTCACAAGAAATTCTCAGTGCCAGTCCGGAGTTGGTAGTTGGCGGGTTTCACTCCCGCGCCTCGGAGAGCACGTTAAGCAGTCGGTCCCAGTTATTATCACTATCATGTGACAATAATCGTCAAAGCCCGCCAACCCGCATTGGAACAACGTGGCGGGCTAAGCTCTAATTCCCTCTCTCATACGAGAGAGAAGGCCTGTGCCCAGCTGTGGGACGTTAAAAAGGCTGTGGTGGCTTAATAATTGAGGGATAAATAAACAGTTTCGCATTTATAAGATTACAGCAGGGGTGCCAAAAATTAAAAAGGAAACAAATTCTTATATCCACAGAACTGTCGTCTACGTATAACGACATGTTATACGTATAATATAAAAGTGTAAAGATAGCGATCGTGCTCCTGACACTGATGGATATATACGCGTCACAGATTATACTGACGCGACATTAGCTTTATCCGGATAGTGTTGGTTGAAATTCCCGGTTAAATTTCCCGGATAAAATTTTATGATATTACAGTTTTAGACACATCTTTTCATGGTTCTTGAATAGATATTGAAACCATTGAGCAAATTGACAATATTATTAAAATCAAACAAACAAAATATACATTCGTGCGAATTCGTCAAAAGTTTAATCACATATTAGCTCAACCAGTAGCGATCGTGCGTTTGACAGTGACTGATACGCGCCTCGCCCTACGAAGATAATAAATTGCCCTCTAGTTTGGAAGAAAGATGCAGAAGTTTAAGAACTCTATTCTGTATGCTCTTTTGCATTAATTTTTGTAATACTATTGGTATTACAAGAAGTTTAGTGTACCTACTTATTAAACAAGTGATATAATCTAACAGATTGAAAGTTAAACCGACTTCACCACGCACTTAAAAGTCCACATCTCGAAAACTAGTAAGCCGATTTTGATGAAACTTACACTGTTCTCTATGTTGAAGCAAATGTAAGCTAATAAAACTTACAACCGCACCTACGATTTTCGGAAGGTCCCCTCGATTTCTCTGGTCTGCCATCATCAAACCCTGATTTCCTTATCATGGGACCTTTGAAATATCTTCTTTATACAACAAAAAATAAAAATCATCAAAATCGGTTCTAATCAAAAAAAATCAGCCAAGTGCGAGTCGGGCCTCGCTCTTTCAGGGTTCCGTACATAATTATGAACAATATAATATTTTGGGTCTAAGAAATATTTAATTTCCGAGCTAGACATCGCAACAAACCGTGAAAGAAAAACCCAAAAAAATGTTCGTTTATTTTGGTCACAGCTTATAAACTATTTAATAAATCGTTGTTTTCAGTATTTTTTGTTTAAATAGAGCATATAGTACATAATATACTGAAATATCATATTCCACACTAGTTTAGTTTTTGAGATAGCCCCCGTCACAAAAATGGTCTAAAACTGACAACTTTGATGGCCTCCCATTCCCTTATTTTTTGAGATAAAAATTAAAAAAATATATATTTGTACTCTACTTAATGAGCTCTAAACAATGATACCCCACAAGCTAGGGTAAAGAAAAATTTTTTTTTCCGGCTCCTTTTTCATGTATGGGTGGCCCCCTTGAAAAATAATTTAATTCAATTTCTAATTCAATATTTGATTTTGGGTTAACGTTTTACACTAAATACCACAATTTTAGGTTTGTAACTCATTTCGTCTGCGAGCTAGAGACCTGTGACCGGCGGACAGACGGACAGACAGACAGACAGACAGACAGACAGCCGAGTGACATTAATAGGGCTCCGTTTTTACCCTTCGGGTACGGAACCCTAAAAAGCTGTGATAGCCTAGTGGTAAGGACGACCGACTTCTAATCGGAGGTCGTGGGTTCGATCCCGGGCACGCACCTCTAACTTTTCGGAGTTATGTGCGTTTTAAGTATTTAAATATCATTTGCTTTAACGGTGAAGGAAAACATCGTGAGGAAACCTGCATGCCTGAGAGTTTTCCATAACGTTCTCAAAGGTGTGTGAAGTCTGCCAATCCGCTTGGCCAGCGTGGTAGACTATGGCCAAAACCCTTCTCACTCTGAGAGGAGACCCGTGCTCTGTAGTGAGCCGGTAATGGGTTGATCATGATGATGATGATGAAAATCGGTTCATAAACGACGAAGTTATCCGCGAACACTCATAAAAAAGCATATTATATACGGTCGAATTGAGAAACCTCCTTCTTTTTTGAAGTCGGTTAAAAAAAGATACAATCTAAAAGCGGGCTGGGTAAAAATGTATAGTTAATTATTGAAATGAACACGTTCTATCCATTCAGATATCTTATATTTGACATCATTTAATTATTATTTTACTTCCTTCGAGAACTTTCGGGGTTTCACATCCTCGAATCTATTTAAATGACATCATCTTGTCCTCTTTCACACATCTTGTCTTCTTAACATTTTTGTGTATTTTTAACCGATTTCAAGAAAAGGAGGAGGTTCTTAATTCATCGGAATCTTTTTATGTAAGTATGTTCCTCGATTATCCAAAGACGCCTCGACCGATTTGAAAAATTCTTCTTTTGTTTGAAAGGGTATACTTTCCAGGTAGTCCCAAGGTTATCGGATCCAGGATCTGATGCTGGGATCCTGGATAAATCGAGAGAACTCTCGGCAAAATTTTATGGTATATTGAAGTGGGTTTAATTTTTCTGATAATATAACATATATAATACACGTTTTTGTGAGTAGATACTTAACGTATTCTAAAAAATATCCGATCCGCTGGCCCCTGTTTAGGCGGTGTACACACAGAGCCGAATTAACGGGATGAGTCGCAGCGAGTCGGTCTGTCTCGGCCTTAAGATGGATGGCGGTGGGTGTTCCCGGGGAGGGTTTGCTACACCGAATACATTACAATTTTGTGAACGTTGACTACGGCTTTGTAAAAATGTTCCAACTGAATTGTAACAATTTTTATTGCAATATCATTTCAAGCGCTTCCCTAGTAGCCCAGTCAATTTAGACTTTCAAGGCTACAATAATTCCCACCTGGCTGAAAATTAGTAGGATTGTTCAAAATACTATTATAAATGAAATGTGAAAAATCCTCATCGATCCGACACCTGGAAAAAAATTTACTCCTGGACACGCACAGTTTATTCACACTTGGCTGAAAATTTGTAGGATTGTTTGGGACACTATTATAAATGTGTGTGTACAAAGTCCTCATTGATGCGACACTTGTAAAAAAAATTACTCGGGGTCAAAGTTTTCACGGGAAGTTTTCAGCAAAACGGTAAAGTCTTATCATAAAATTATTTTAGACAAAATTGTAGATCAGGTAATTATCTATAACAAATGTCTGAATACTTTTTCCTAAGAGCCACCGTGTTTGAGATATAATGATTCAAAAAGATAAGTTTCGAAATAAAAAGGAGGGACTGGGTTTCTTTTTTCCCGAAATTCTGATATTTATAATATTTTATATGAGTAAGTGTGTAACTTACACATAACTTACACATATAAGTATGTAAATTCTGATATTTCCAATATTTTATGTGTGTAAGTATGTAACTTACACACATAAAATATTGGAAATATCAGAATTTCAGGTAAAAAGAAATCCAGTGCCTCATTTTTATTTCGACACTTAACTTTTTGAATCGTTATATCTCAAAAACGGTGGCTCTTAAGAAAAGAGTATTCAAACATTTTTTATAGATAATTATCTGATCTACAATTTTGTCTCAGATAATTTTATGATAAAACTTACCGTTTTGCTGAAAATCATGAATAACCCGTTTTTGTGACCTTTGACCCCGAGTAATTTCTTTTCCAGGTATCGGATCGATGAGGACTTTTCACATTTCATTTATAATAGTATTTCGAACAATCCTACCAATTTTCAGGCAAGTGTGAGTCAACTGTGCGTGTCCAGGAGTAAATTTTTTCCAGGTGTCGGATCGATGAGGACTTTTCACATTTCATTTATAATAGTGTTTTGAACAATCCTACCAATTTTCATCCAGGTGGGAATTATTGTAACCTCACCCCTATTTTTTAGTCTAATTTGACTGGGCTATAGATATTTATCTGTATTTTCTTGTAACTGTGTCGTCCAAATTGTATTTTCTTTTAAAAATATGACATTTATTCCCATGGGTTGACAGATTTACGTAAGCAAACTACAATACTGTACTAGATGCTGCACCTGTAATAGGAAGGACATAGGATTTATTTAAATCTCCTGGGAACAATATGATTTCCTTGGATAAATAGTAGCTTATTTTCATCTCCGGAATGCGAGCTATCTGTTTGACAGATCTTGTCAAGCGGTTAGGCCGTAAAAATGTATGTAATATAATATAAGCCATGTAATCTACATACTCGTATAATATGTTAACCTTAATATCAACTGTTTTTACTTTTTACACAGGAATCCCAAATATGTTTGAAGTGAAAAATAATCTAAGTTACTCCTTTGTATAATCTTCTACCTGTGTGTGAAAATCCCAACCAAAATCAGTTCAGTCGAGTGCTGAAAGTTAGCCCGTTCAAACAGACAAATAGACAAAAGTTCTAAAAATGTATATTTGAATTATTAGTATAATGGGTATTAGTATTGAATTATTTCGTTTCATACATCTTCTTTCGACTTCAAAACTACGGGGAATCTTGTAGCTGTAACACGATTAAAATAAATGAAAACGTCGTAGAGAGCCCGCACGTGAGCAGCTAATTATTAGGTAGCAGTTTCTGTGCAATTGGCTGTTTATTGTTTCTTCCCACTCACGCGCTAATGACCTATTGCCCGTCGTTATGTTTGCGGACGGTGTACACCGAAGAAATATTTTTCTTTTAATAAAATAAATGAACGTGCCTTATAAACATAAATAAATCAATAAATAGCCATTTAATACGAAAATAAAAATACAGGTTAAGTACATTAAAAAAAGCTAAATTCCATAATTTACAATCAAATATTAATTCACTTAATCCTATGTCAATTAAATTAAAATTAATGTTATATTATGCATTAACGAGTACATTGATTTTTTATTTATATTCTTGGGTATCTACTTCAAAGTTCCCAAAAGTTACTTTCTGTACTAATTGAAAGATTTACGCACATCTAACGTTATCATGAAACCATAGACCACAGTGATCTATGCTTTAAACTTCACTACACTCAGGGCTCGGGACAGAATTTAACTTACACAATAACATCTTAAAGAATTATCGTCTTAAAGTTCATCTAATAATCGAAAAACCCTATTGACTGTTCGAGTAGCATTATCCTACTTAGAACACAGGCAAAGCCGTAGGATTAACTAGTGAATCTCACTCGACAAAGGGACGCTAACAATGCGATGACAAATAATAAAAATGTAGCGGTTAGGTTATTCTTTACAATGTATGAGAATCGAATGGGTTTAATAATATTGTACCTGGATTGAATGGAATTGATCGTTTCGGATTTGGTGAGATGTAGAGTGGTACTGTATGATTTCTACCTTACTAAGTACCTTAATATGTAAGTACATTAAGATTCTCATTTTGATTGCTGTAGTTTATTGAAAAATATTTATCGTAGTTTCAATCTTGGCTCAATTTTTTATAATTACTAGGCTTAGTAACAATCTCAGTACCGTCGATTTAAAAAAATATTGATTTACCAAATTAATACGATCAATGTAACAAAATATATTATTATACTTGTGATAAAATTTTATTGTCCTACAGATAAATCTTAAAACCTAGTAAATATCTGTTCAAGTAATATGCATATCCATTATAAATTGTGACATCATAGTATTGTATTGATACGTCATTATTTAGTGCCCTACTTAAACCACTCTTTTATAATTTTTTGTTGGTCAGAAATATACTTTTCAAGCGCAAAGAAACTCTTTCCAAATACCTAGCTATAGCTAGATTAGAAAAAAAGTCATTTGAAGAGTAGCACTGACTCCACAGTATTTCTAGAGTTATAAAAAAGTTGCACATAGTGACCATTAAAGATTGCTATAACGCTCCCAGGGGCTGGTTAATTGCAGTGTCAAAACTAAGCCGTCCTTCTACATGCACCTCCTTAACCCTGCGCGTACTCGCCCCCCTGCAAATAGCAGCTAAGGAGCAAAGGATTTATGTCCCCAATAATACGGCGCCTTATGATCCGCGCCATTATTCTGACATCATAATATTGTATTGACAATATTATTTATTGGCCAATAGCGCTTTTTTACACTTTTTCGTCGACACTTCTTAAGATGATCGTTACCTTTTTTTTACAAGCCTTTTATTAGCTTGCGCTGCCGCGCATAGCAATACTTCGTAATGATAACACTGCCTCGTTGGTCTAGTGGTTAGCAGAGGTCCTGGGTTCGATTACCGGGTCGGGCAAATCAGTTATTGTAGTCAGGTATTGGGTTTTAGCAGGCAAGGCGCATTCCGCATTGTAGGTATGCCGTTACAAGTATTTAAACGATTTTATGGAGTGAATCTTCTATACCTACCTTGTAGATACCTACTATAGTCCATTAAATATAGCTTGATACCTGTGACGTTTGTCATAATGACATTTAATGTAAGTATGTAATGACAGCTACAATAACATTAAATGTCATTATGACAAACGTCACAGGTATCAAGCTATATTTAATGGACTATAATAATGTATTCTGTGATTTTTAACCCCCAACACAAAAACGACGGGTGTTATAAGTTTGACGTGTCTGTGTGTGTGTGTGTATGTGTGTGTGTGTGTGTGTGTGTGTGTGTGTGTGTGTGTGTGTGTGTGTGTCTGTTCCCCTGTAGCGCTCAAACCGGTGAACCGATTTGAATGAGGTTTTTTTTGTTTGAAAGGTGAATTAGTCGAGAGTGCTGTTAGCTATGTTTGATGAAAATCAATCCAAGATGGCCGCCGCTACAAAATGGTGGATTACATATTTTGTCACAAGTGCCGTAATATGGGTATCAAATGAAAGGGCTTGACCAGTAGAATAGCACTATGCAAATCCAAGATGGCCGCCGCCATAAAATAGGGAATTTCGGGGTTATTTAAATTTTTAATTTAAACTTGTGGTCAGGGAGGCTTCAGACGCGACGTAGCTAGTTACCAGTGTTACCACTCTACCGGCAAGAAAGCGCCGCTATGCGATTTACCGTTCAGCGATCAGTGGTTTTCTCTTCCAGATTAGTCCGCTTCCACATTACCATTAGACTGCATCACCACTGAACATCAGGTGATTTCGCAGTTAAGGACTAAAAAATGTAATACCTAATTCATCTATTTTTTAACCGACTTCAAAAAAGGAGATTCTGTTTTCGACCCGTATGTACCTATGCATGTATGTATGTATGTTCGCGATTATTTCAAAAACCAATGAATCGATTTTGATGATTTTTCACTATCGTAATCTACATACTTTTAGGCAGGCTTTAGTATACAACACACCTAGTTATCGTTCTTATGTACGAAGTTACACGCATAAATCCACATGTCACTTATATTTTTGATTGGTGCCTACACCGATTGCTCTGAGATTGCTGGACCGAAGTCAGTTTAATTTTTCCTAAAATATAGCTCGTCATTTCTTGTACACATTGAAAATCGGGAACCGTTCGCTTAGAAGAAAAACGGTCACCGAATAAAGAAGAACAAACATCACAAGTTTATTACATTCCCTTAGCGATTATCGAGGGGCTGAAGTAACGAAAAGTATACACAGGTCTAAACTGTGGTCAACTGACCAGCCCCCGGGGGTATTATAACAATCTTCGTGCCGATATAAAGCTTTTGTAGCTATACCTATTGGTCAGTACTACTTTTAAACAACGAACAATAATAACTTCACCACCGAATTTCGACCACTGCGGACTTTTATCCTGAAAAATCCACAGTTTCCGGGGATTTGCTATAGCAATCTACAGCTACAGCAGATAGGTAGATTATAAACTTCGTTGAAAATAGGCAGGTTGGAAAAGGGAGCGGGAACGCTAACCGGAAATCCACGATTCCCTCGGGATTTGTGAAAAACCGAAATTAACGCGGGCGAAGCCGCGGGCAAAAATTAGTACGTCAATATCGGGTCAGCGGCTTAGGCGTAAAAGCGTAACAAGCAAACAAACTCTTCATCATCATCATCATCATCACCCATTACCGGCTCACTACAGAGCACGGGTCTCCTCTCAGAGTGAGAAGGGTTTTGGCCATAGTCTACCACGCTGGCCAAGCGGATTGGCAGACTTGACACACCTTTGAGAACGTTATGGAGAACTCTCAGGCATGCAGGTTTCCTCACGATGTTTTCCTTCACCGTTAAAGCAAGTGATATTTAAATACTTAAAACGCACGTAACTCCGATAAGTTAGAGGTGTGTGCCGGGGATCGAACCCACGACCTGCGATTAGAAGTCGGTCGTCCTAACCACTGCCTTATCACAGCTTATTCCTAACCACTAGGCTATCACAGCTTATGACAGCTTAACAAACTCTTCCATTTATAATATTAGTTAGGATAGTCAGGATTACGTTTCGGTCTTAATACTACCCTATAGACTATAGATAGATACATTTCCGTGCGTTTCAGTACTTAACCTGCCCCAAACGGGCGCCTTGATACCAGGATAGCACATAAAAATGCCCTGTTATTGATTATCTATACAATGTTATTTCTAGACCCGACAGCATAATATTTTACTACCCCGCACGCACACATGGACATACACACACATACGCGGCGCACACACGAACAACTTAAGAAAAATACTCGTGTCGCGGGTTTTTCTTCAGAACAGGGGTGGTAATGGAGACGAAACATTTTTTGTTACCTGTTATAATTTTCTTTTAAACTTATCCAAGTATGTAGGTACTTAATTTACGTATGAGTTTACCTAGTCTGATTGAATTTTAAAATCAAATTTTATAAACCTAATGAACTGCATTCCGAATTAATATTAATTACTATTAATACCAAAGTTAACACGAAAGTTACAAGAATTCATAGAAACAGAAAGAGCAGAATAATGGGAGAAGTTTAACGAAGAATTGGTGAGCAAGAAAAATTAATATAATTTGGATTAATATTCGTTTTTAGAATTCCGAATCCAATGAGTAAAACGGGACCCTATTACTTTATTTTATTTTATTTTATTTATTTATTTTAAATAACAAAAAAGTTCAAAATACAAAAAAATACAATGAAATAGTGATTTCCACACTAGGATTCCCTGTGTCGTGGAAACCACTTCCTTCCGTAAGTTATGAAACATTTATTATAAAATAAAAAAACTTTAACTAACAAAAACATGCGACTAAATCGTGTGTGTGTGTGTGTGTGTATGTGTGTGTGTGTGTTTGTATGTGTGTGTATGAGTTTGTGTGTACGCGTATAACGTATGAAGGTTTGTGTACGTGTATGTGATAGCATGTATGAAAGTGTGTGTGATTTGTATTGTATTAATTATTGTAACCTAATCTAATTTCATTAATATTTTTTCAGTCTCTTCGTAGTTAGATTGCATTAACCATTTATTTAATGATTTTTTACAATTGTGCCGGGACATTTTCATTATTTTGAGGACTCTGTTGACTTTAGTATAAAGAAATGGTCCAGCAAAGATGTAAGATCTGCGCGCAAACTGCGTTCGTAACAGAGGGCATTTCCACCTTTGGAATCGAGTGCGTGTAATTACTGTCGAGGATGCCGACCTATGGAATCTAAGTATAACGGATTGTATATACAATTGTCTTACACGTAAGAATCCACACTCTGAGTAGAGGCTATCAGTAGGATAACGAAATGGTTTTTTGTAAGCAGTCTTTAAAACTGCACGTTGGGCACGTTCTAGTTTCAGTAAGTAAGTTTTACAAACTCCACCCCACGCAGGCAGGCAGTAATTTAGTATTGATTGACAGAAGGTTAAATAAACAAGTCTAAGTACCTCTGCATTAGCCACATTCCTAAGCCTTTTGAATATAAACATAAATTTTCTTAGTCTACCACTCAAAGTGCGTACCTGCTTATCCCATCGTAGTCCTTCATCTAGCACTACTCCTAAATATTTTAAGTCGCTAACCTGCTCGATTAACGGACACGTGCAATTTTTTGTGCGGTAGTCAAGACATTCATGCAATTTAATTTTTATTTGTTCTATTGGGTCAGTTCTGCTAGATATCTTAAAAGTAATAAATTTTGTTTTACTTGTATTAATAGTTAGTAAATTATTTCTGAGCCATGAGAAAACCTCTTGGAGTCCCTGTTGACATAGACGTTCCGCTAAACTCCAGCTATCAGCATAAAACACAATCGCAGTGTCATCCGCAAAAGTAAAGAATTGAGCTTGTTTAAGGTTCAGAGAGCATAAATCATTTATATAGGCTAGGAATAAAGTAGGTCCCAGTACACTACCTTGAGGCACTCCAAAATTAACTTCTGCTAGGTCGCTGGATAATTCAGCAATAGTAACCTTTTGTTTACGGCACGTTAAATACGATTGGAACCATTGTAATGCAATACCGCGTATTCCTAGAGCCTCTAGTTTGGTTATCAAAATTTTTTTAGATATGGTGTCAAAGGCTTTCGCTAAATCAAGAAAGACGCCAATGCATTTACTTCCTTGGTCTAGCTTCACGGTGACAAAATCAGTTAGTTCCGTGACAGCGTCTTCTGTGGAACGACTGGCTCTGAACCCAAACTGATTTTCTGAAAGGAGATTTTGTGATTCTAAATACTTTAATAATCTTTTGTTCACAACCTTTTCAACTATTTTGGATAAGCACGAAAGCAATGAGATCGGTCTGTAATTAGAAATTTCTGCAGGATCGCCATCTTTCAGGATGGGACATATATTTGCTATTTTAAACCTGCTCGGAAATGTGCCCGTTGATAAACTAAGATTACATAAGAAGGCAATAGGACTAGCTAATAGGAGTTTACATTTCTTTAAAAGTTCGTTTGTAATACTATCCAAGCCAGCTGCAGATCTGGTTTTAAGGTTACTTATTATCTTTATTATTTCAATTTCATCAGTTGGTGTGAAAAAGAAAGAATGTTGGCTATTGTTCCTAATAACATGTATTAAGCAATCTTTTGCTAATTCAGATTCTGTTCTTCCAGATTTTGTTAGTATATTTATAGCAAGCTTTTCACCGATAGTAGAAAAATAGTTATTGGCTTCATTTAGAATGCGTTTCGGTTGTGAACTATTGGTAATAAGCGATTGGTTACTTTTTTTAGAATTAAGGTGGCAAATGTCTTTAAGTACATCCCACGTCTTTTTGGAATCACTTTTACTGTCCAATAATCTATTTCTGTCATATTCATCCTTTAAATTTTGTATAATGTTATTACAAGTGTTCCTATATTTTTTGTAGTCATTTAGGATAGTTTGACTGTCTGGGTTTTTGCGTACAGATATATGAAGGCGGTCACGCTTTTCCACTGATTTAATAAGGCCTGCCGTCATCCAGGGTTTAAGTATATTTTGCGAGCGATGAGTAGGACTTAATTTTGTATTTTTAGAAACAATTGTGTTTATTGTACTAATAAATTCGTCTGTGGCTGTATCCACATTGGTATGTTCATACAACGTAGACCAATCTGTAAGCTGGAGATCTTTAGTTACTTGAGCATAGTTAATCTTCTTCGAATAAGTATGTTTAGCTGAAGTAAATTTTTTTTCATTTCTAATTGCGAACAGAACAGATTCGTGATCACTTATATCCGATCTGCAGACTACTACGGAAATTGGGATATGCGATTTAACTAAAACGTGGTCTAAACAATTAGGGCCTCGCGTTGGAAAAGTGTGACCAGGGATGAAGCCATACTGAGCTGTGAGGTTTAGATATTCATCTGCCTTTATATCATTTGTGTCGTTTTTAATATCTATATTTATGTCGCCCACAATGAAGCAACTTTCGGTTTTACAGTTTTTAATTAGATCTTCCAGTGAATTCAAAAAATTATCAGTATTTTTAAAAGACGGGGATCTGTAGATACACATAATTGATATAGCATTGTCTAACTGTAGTAACAAACAATTCGCATCTAATAATGAGGGTTCTGTTATATTAATTTTGAGACCATGCTTAAAGTAAATTACAATACCATCGTTTTGATTGAAGTATTGTTTAGAGTTATATTGCTCATAATTATTTAGGTTTATTACAGTATTACTATCCGATAACCAACACTCAGTCAATACAATTATATCCGGCAAGAAGTTTAATTTATTTATAAAAATAGTCAAATAATCCAGATTTTTGCGTATACTTCTTATATTCTGTGATAGAACCGTTATTTGCCGTCCAATATCCCCTAAGTATTTGATACATAACTTGGGCTCATTCACAAATGTACTTGAAGCTGCGGATATATTATTATCCAAATCATTTATAAGCGCTGTATTATTCACTTTGGTTGATAAATGAAAAGGCAACCAGTAAATAAGGAGCAAAAATTATCACGTGTGTTTATAAAACTGTTAAGTACATAATAATAAAGTGTGTATACGCAATAGATATGCCGCCGTATTCGGTGAATTTTTACGAAGACGTATGAAAAATAATATGTAAAGTGAAAAAAATGTGTAATTTCTTGTGTATGGTGATGTAGTGTATAATATGTACAAGTGTATGAATTTTGAATGTGTATTATACAAACAGTTAGACTAAGAACTAAGATTATTTTAAACATTTTTAAGAAAATAAATTTGCATATCATGCTATATAAATCTTGACTAAAATAATATATCACAACAGTAGGTAGAACGCAACCAGGATGAGCTGCTTTAAGAATTATATATTTTAACATACAAACATAAGTTACCACAAATACTAATCCGGCAAGATACAAGTACCTCATAAAACCAGTTACAATTAGTTGTAAGTAGAATATAGTATAGCAGTACATTGTTTGCTGTGAAATACAGGTAGGTATAATCACGTCCACTAGTCACGCAGTAGCCGGTGGTTTTGATGACGTCATCGGGAGACAGTCCAGTTTCGACAGCTGTTCCTCGGACCTGATGAGAATATAAGGTTCACCTTCCTTCTTCCTTATGTAAACCTTATCATTAGCGGTCCAGCAAAACTCGTATCCCTTCGCTTTGGTAGCCATCCGAGCTAAGTAAAATAACTTCCTCGTCTTCCCTGTAAGGCTATCTGACACGTAGATCGGTTGAATAGTGCCTGAGAGGCCTAGATGACTTGTATTTAATTGGGGATCCGACTTATTTTTTCTGTATGTTTTGATAGCACGAAGAAAATCCAATTTTTGAAGTGTATTCGAGAATTCGATTATTAATGTCGAGTTAAGTTGATCTCGCTTACTCGGTACACGATGAACGTCCCGTAAATTGCACGCATTCAGTTCTATGTTGAGGTGACTACAGAGTGCCTGGACCAGGGAGAATAAATCGCTTTTTGTCTCCGTCTTGCGCTTGGGGACACACCTCACTTCAACAAGGAATTTAACGGAGTTCCGTTCAATTAATTCGATTTTATTTTGAAGAGAATTACATGTTTCCATCAATTGTTCCCGATCCTTTTCTAAACTCTTAATCTTTGTCTGCAAATCTGATACTTGTTCAGAAATAAAACCTAAGGATTTCTCAATATCCTTATTTGTTGACTTGATGCATTCATTTTGTCGTTTTATCTCCGTGATATGATTTTCTAGAGAGTCTAAGCGCGAATTTTGTTTATCCATAAACAAATTAAGCATTTCCTTTATTTCGCTTTGAAATGAGCTGAAAATATCATCGGGCTCAGCATCGATTAGGCGCTTCGTACGTTTCGGACGAATTTGTACCGGCTCGGATATCGAGGGCTTGTTCGGGATGTCAGAATCCGAAGCAAAGTGTATTTTATTTACTAGTGAAGAGGGCTCCATTTTGCACGACAAAACTTTGCACGTAGATAAAATAAAATGTGGGTAGTTTTCAGCAATTTGGTCAGTGTGTAAACAAAGCGGGCGCTCACGCAGGCTGACGTAGAACTATAACGACCTGCGTGCGATGAGACAGCGATATCGGTATAGTCGTCGTCCATATGTCGGTCGCAGCGTTGTACCAGGATAGCAGCTAGCAGCGGAGTTATCGTATAATCCGTGCGCGTGTGTTGCAGTATTCACGTAGCGTCACTTACTTGCACACTGATGTAATGCAGCTAACTTAAGCGGCACGTATGATTACCTCCTTTCACTTTCTGATCTCCTATTTTTTCACTACGATTTTAGCCGTGTTTTTGATAGAAATAATTATTTTTAGTACAATTTTTACGTAGCACTGACTAACTTAATGACACGTCCGCACTGGTTGGAAGTCCGGGGGGAAGGGGGGATTACTAAGACTAGTGTCCGTCTGTCTGTCTGTCTGTCTATCGCCAGGCTGTATCTCATGAACCGTGATAGTTGGACAGTTGAAATTTTCGCAGATGATGCATTTCTGTTGCAGATATAACAAAAAATACTAAAAAACAGAATAAAATAAATATTTAAGGGGGCTTCCCACGGGCTTCCATACAACAAACGTGATTTTTTCGCCGTTTTTATAGATAATGGTACCTAACCCTTCGTATGCGAGTTCGACTCGCACTTGGCCGGTTTTTTACATGTTAATATTATAAACGCGAAAGTAACTCTGTCTGTCTGTTCCATTTGCACGACTCAACTGTTGAACAGATCTTGATGAAATTTGGCGCAGACATAACTTCCATTTTGGTGAAAGACAGGATGTTTACTTTATACTTTTTATATTTTTTTCTTTTTATCGAACAATCTAAGCATTCTCACGGTGTTTTCTATAAGCCTGAATCCACGCAGACTAAGTCACGGGTGTCAGCTAGTTATCAATAGCAAAGAAAATATAATTTTAGAGATAGGTAGGTACTAATTTTATGTACGAAAAACGAATTTGATGATATTACTCTTTAAATTTAGAAAACGGTACATTTCTAGAACTTTAAAACAATTTTATTCGTCTAAAAAATGAAAATTATTATTACCGACTCCACAGTTCTCGGAAGTTTTCACGTCCCACATACAAACGTCGTCTGCGTCACACGTGATTATCCACCTCCCTCACACATACACGGTTAGAGGGAGAGCGATATAAGTTTAGGACTAACATTTTATATGTTAGCCGGGTCATGGATATAAAATCGTTTTTCCCATATAACTATATATTCGGTATAACGTATCATCAAAGAGATGGTGGGAAGTTTTCACGTACTCGATAAAAAATAACCTTTACTATAATATCTTATGCTAACCATTGCTAACGTAGACAATCAGCTGATTCGTTTAAAACTTAAAAAATTACTTTAATTAAAAGCGTAGTAGTACGCTTATGGAAGTACACACAGTTTTTCGCCGTGCGGTTAGTTGCTTACAAAATCGCTTTACAAAGCCGCATCAAGCGCGTAATTGTCCCATCATAGATGACTGAAATGGCAAGCAAAACGTTCATTTAATTCGAAAATATAAAACTCCAGAAAAGTTCCTCTAAGTGCTGGTGTTAATTCATTAAGCATGATGCTTTTCATATGGCAACTTTACTCCTAAGTAGTTTGGTCGTTTGCGGTTTTGGTCATCTGCGGGTCGAGTTGATATGCTATTTTTATTTTTGTACGTAAGCTTAAAATATGGTCGATTTGCAGCGGAATTCAATCCGTGTAAATTATTGATAAATGTGTTTCTGCGAGACGCTACTTTTTAATTTTTTTACCTTTTAAGTCAGCTAAAAAAAAATAAATATGTCATACAAAGATTCGGCTTTTATCTAGCCTTACCTCCATCCCAAAATATTCTACCAACTCCTCGACTATAAAGTATGAGGCATTAGAAATCTTTAATAATAGAGAATTATTGCTATTGTGTGGTTCTTCTTATATTATGCTCTTCTAAGAAGTGCTATAATAACTTAGATGTCTTTGGCGTATTAGCGCAAATATTTCTTTTAGAATCAAGAGGCGAGATCTACAGGTTCGATAATTGATTGGGTCAGTTGTTTCGGAATAGTTACTTGTGCAACAAGAGAGAAAAGTTCCTTTTTGTTGCGAGTGCTGAATTTGAATTTTGAGCAAGCGAAGAGTTCCATAATTAATATTTTTAAGTTTTTTTCTTAGTTAGAATCCTGAATATAGAGAGCGATTCTAAGTTTCGCTCTCTATATTCAGGATTCTAACTAAGAAAAAAACTTAAAAATATAAAATCTTGAGCATAGTGAGTGGTTTAAAGGTACAAGAAACAACAACACAAGTGACACACAACTTTTCTTGTCACTAGTGAGAAAACATAATGATGATTAAAAGATGATTTACATAAGAAACGATATTTTTGAACGAATGAAGTCTTATAATCACAAATTAATCAAGTTTTCTATTTTTTACACGCTTTATATTAGCTTCACCTGTATGTATGTTTGTAACCGACTTCTTTGAACGCGATTTTGACCCACTTTAAACGGTCAGATTTCATTCAAACTTTGTAGATTTTTTGATTAAAGTAGCAATTAAAAATCTTGCTTATAAAATAAAATTTACGATGTTTCAGAACGTTTTATGAGCTTTCGAAATAAAGCATAACTTTTAGATTTTTATTAAAATTTTCGTCTGTATACGAACCATGTACAAATTAATCTTGGAAAGATCGGATTATACAAGACATTTAGTATGGGATTAAAAAAAACTAAATACACACGGACGAAGTCGCGGGCTAGTAACTGGTATTAGCTGTATTTATGTTATAAAACAATTAAATTATTTTTTTGTCCAACAGCATTGCCAACAAAAAGATGGTCTGGATTACGCCGCGTGGTCTCGGCCACGGGGCGCGATGACCATCAAGCAAGGCTACGAGGTGAGAATCGTAGGCGTTGTAGGCGTTGTCTGTGTTGTAGACGTTGTTTGTGTTGTAGACGTTGTATGTATTGTAGACGTTGTATGTGTTGTAGACGTTGTATATGTTGTAGACGTTATATGTATTGTAGACGTTGTATGTGCTGTAGACGTTGTATGCGCTATAGACGTTATATGTGTTGTAGACATTGTATGTTTCGTAGACGTTCTATGTGTTGTAGACAATGTATGTGTTGTAGATGATGTATGTGTTGTAGCTATTGTAATATGTGTCGTAGACTTTGTATGTGTTGTAGACATTGTTTGTGTTGTAGACGTTGTATGTGTTGTAGACGTTGTACGTGTTGTAGACGTTGTATGTGTTGTAGACTTTATTTGTCTTGTAGACATTGTATGTGTTGTAGACTTTGTTTTTGTTGTAGATTTGTAATCGTTGTAAATGCTTTAACTGTAGTTTTCGCTCGTGTTTTAATTGTAATGCGTAACATCGTGCTTTAAGTATTGCAACACATGTAATTAAAGCCCCAATAGCGTATTAGTCGTCGGGCGTGGATCAAAAACCGTAAGGTCTATGGTTCAAACCCCACTTACTCGACAAACCCACTACGGTTTTCTGTACTATAAAGTTGGTTTACGGACGATAATTTTACGTGAAAACGTCATAAGAAAACAAATAAAGATAGATGCGTCAAAAGCCGAACGCTTAGATCGATCGTGCCTTCTCTATCGCTTGTTCCGCGCTCTTGCTTGCACGTGGTTCGTGACAATGAGTCATGCTATTTCGTTCGTGCAGCCGGCATGCACCGATTTATAAGACGTTATTACGTCAAAAACTGATTCGACTCTAAAGCGTGGCTTGGAGTGGCGTGTTACAATTATTGTATTTGGCATATATTCTTAATGATATGGCACAATTTTATGACAAATGTGAATTTAAAAAAACCCAAATCTCAAACACGAAAGACAGATGGGGGCGTCGCCCTGCAGGAGACAGTTGCAAATGAGAGTTCTTTGTCACTCCTCTGACCCTCTATGAGTCCCTTAGGAAGAGTACAACACGTGCATATAGAGAAATTAAGTACGGGATAGTTATTTTTAGCCGCCTTAAAAAAGGAGGTTCTGTATACGACCCATATGTATGAATGTATGTGTATCAAGTCAAAAACCTAAGGTCTATGGTTCAAACCCCACTTACTCGACAAACCCACTACAGTTTTCTGTACTATAAAATTGGTTTACGGACGATAATTTTACGTGATAACGTCATAAGAAAACAAATAAAGATAGATGCGTCAAAAGCCGAACGCTTAGATCGATCGTGCCTTCTCTATCGCTTGTACCGCGCTCTTGCTTGCACGTGGTTCGTGACAATGAGTCATGCTATTTCGTGCGGGAAATTAAGTACGGTATAGTTATTTTTAGCCGCCTTAAAAAGGACGTTCAGTATACGAACCGTATGTATGAATGTATATGTATGTATTTTCGCAATTATTTCAAAAACCATTGAACCGATTTTGATGATTTTCTCACCATCGTAATCTATGTACTTTTAGGAAGGTTTTAATATATAATACAATTAATTATCATTCTTAAAAACGAAGTAACATGCATAAATGTGGGTTAATTACGTCACTAATATTTTTGATTGGTAAACCGATTTCTCTGAGATTGCTAGAGTCGGTTTAATTTTCCGTAAAATATAGCTTGTTTGGAGTACATACTATTTACGGAAGCCCTCTGTGGTGCAGTGCTGTGGCCTTATAAGTGGAAGGATTCTATGTTCGATTCTCGGCAGGATCAAGTTCTTCTTCAAGTGCCTATCTAACTAGAATACTTTTACTACATTATTATCACTTACCAATACCATCAGACGAGATCTCAGTGAAGTGTTAAATTTTATTTACTCAATTCTATACAAATAAATAAAATTAAAATGTCTATAATATCGAAATAACTGCCTTCATCGTTAATCTCATATAAATTTTTGAACGATAGATTTTTGTCTGCCTGTCTGTCAGTTTAAACAGGCTATAGTCTTCAGAACAACTGAACCGATTTTGACATGAATTAGTAGGTTAAGTTGAATTTTTCTCCAATAAAATATGATGGTCTCTGGATCATCATAAATCTTGCAAAATACACGGGTGAAGACGCGAGCAGAGGTAGTATTTACATACTACCTCTGCTCGCGTCTTCACTAAAGTCTTGGTAGGTATAATAAAAATGGACACTTAATATAAAACCATAAAATCCAAAGTAATCACGTCAGCCATTACATAAAATGATAAAACTTTAAAACTTGGTCGAAATAACCCTAAAATTTCTATGTGGGTCGGAAAAACACCACTATTTGTTACCGCGCGCGGCAGTTTACGTCAAAAGTCGCTATTAACCGCGATAGATGGCGCTGCTCTAAAGAATCCGCCGCGGATACGTTGACGCGAGTTATTTCACCTCTTTACGACATATCGCTAGAGTAACATTGGATATTGCCATCGACGCTGTATTTGGAAGTAATTTAAAGCGAATACACTTCTTTGAAGTTGAGAATTTATGATAATATTCAAAACTTGTAGTTCGCAATGGATAGTAGGTACCTACCGGATTTTAGATTTCTACTGAAATATTTCGTAATCTAAAAATATTATAAGCTACAAGGTTAGTATTTGAATATAGTAAGTATTTAATTCTAGAATCAAACGGATTGTACTTTCATTTATTGTATACCTATTTACACTAGCGGACCTGGCAGACGTCGTCCTGTCCGGTGACATACCAACATCAGCGCCACCTACAGTGTCCAATTGTAATTTCAAACCATCCAGAAACCCATTGAAATGTGTACAGAAACATCCAAATCGGTCCAGCTGTTTACGAAGAGTTAGGTGACAAACACAGAAGAATTTTATATAATACTAGATGATGCCCACGGCTTCGCCCGTGTGGATTTAGGTTTTTAAAAATCCCGTGGGAACTTTTGATTTTGCAGAACAAAAAGTAGCCTATCTGTACTTAGTAACCCGTCACCAAAACGGAATAATTCCGTGGGATCCCCACGATTTCGGAACGCAATTCCTTACAGCATATTCAGGGTTGAGGAGTTGAATATGTACCTACTCGAGTTCATTCAACGATAAAGTCTTTAATTGGCACCCCCAATATCAATCAATTTAAATAACCGACAGTTCCTAAATCCCATTAGTTTTGGGGATCAGTTCCCCTACAGCATCAGGATTGAGGAGTTGGAATCCAAATTTTTTGTAAGACAGTGTCACAATGTTTCTCTATCGATTAAAAAAAAAATTACGCAATTCGGTTCAGAAAAAAATTTTAAAAACGTGTGATTCGGTTATGGTACCGTTCAAATAACCATATGAGCTTAATATGAGGTAGTTATTTCGATATTACAGACAGACACTTCAATTTTATTTATTAGTATAGATATAGATAAAGAATTGAAATACTCGTATAATATATGGGGCTTGGACCAAAGTCTAAGCATACTACAAACAGATTTACACTCACTGCGCTCGCGTTGTTGATATATATCTACCTCATCATCATCATCATCATGATCAACCCATTACCGGCTCACTACAGAGCACGGGTCTCCTCTCAGAGTGAGAAGGGTTTTGGCCATAGTCTACCACGCTGGCCAAGCGGATTGGCAGACTTCACACACCTTTGAGAACGTTATGGAGAACTCTCAGGCATGCAGGTTTCCTCACGATGTTTTCCTTCACCGTTAAAGCAAGTGATATTTAAATAAGTACTTAAAACGCACATGATAACTCCGAAAAGTTAGAGGTGCGTGCCCGGGATCGAACCCACGACCTCCGATTAGAAGTCGGTCGTCCTAACCACTAGGCTATCACAGTTTTTTTTTTATTTTTTTTTTATATCTACCTACTTATAGGTATTTTTTTGCATTTGTAATATTTAAAAAATTGAATTACATATACATGTACAATGCTAATTAACGACGGTTAATTAGCTACGACTGTAGTCATCCTATTGAATATGAATAAGTAAAAGAATATTGGATAGGAATAAAAAAAATACCTGCAGTTTATAAACAAACTTACCAAAGAAAATGAGCATAGAAGCGGGCGCTATCAACTTAATTTAACCCACCAAATACACGCAGAACATTATATTTTTACAAGGCCCGTTAAAGATCAAAATGGCCGCGTCCGCCAACATTTTATAGTAATGAAGTACACGGAATTTGGACCCTAAACTGCGGATGCGATCGCTTAAATTAAATTTCACGTCCCGTTGCGGGGCGTTATCTTGAAATTAATTTGTAACGAATAACCCATCGGTAGCGTTGGGTCCGAATAGTTTGTGATTTATCGTGTGTTTGTACCACAATGCCATAGCACATGAGGTTAAGAATATTATGTTATTGAATTTTGCTGTCTCTCTATTCCAATATTATTATGGAAAGAGCGCTGCTTATTTAAATATATAAAAGAAAAAGGTGACTGACTGACTGACTGACTGACTGATCTATCAACGTACCGCTCAAACCACTGGATGGATCGAGCTGAAATTTGGCATGCAGATAGCTATTTGTGACATAGTCATCCGCTAAGAAAGGATTTTTGAAAATTAAAAGGGCGTATAACCGAACTTGACGTGAGCGAAGCCGCGGGCAAAAGCTAGTAAAGATATGAAGAGGAGTTATTCACCCACGCGCCCCATACAAACAAATTTTTTTGATAATATGGAATAAAATACCTATTAAAGACATGCTCGAAGGTAAAATTTAAATCCAATTGAACCGCTGAAACTTAAAGTAGATACAATTGTTTACGAAAATAATATGACAAACCACAGAGATGCATCTCTTAGTTATTAGTTTCGACAGCGTCTGAAAAACTTCGTTTGTATGGGACGCGTTCGGGAGCACTCGTGAGAGACTTCTCTTAATTAATTAAGGACCATTATTATTAAAGCTCCACCAACAAAATGACAGACAATCGTCTCTACGGGTCGTTGTGCCTGATACCACACCACCACTTTGTGGTAGGATTCTACCCCGAACCTAGCTAGCGACCACACTTCAGCCGTAATGTGCCGCAAAGCATCCGTGTGTTCCGGCAGCGAGCTGAATAGCCAGTCCCCTTCCTCAAAAGCCGGCAACGCATTAGTGGTTCCTCAGGTGCTGCTAATGTTCATAGGTGGCGGTAACCACTTAACATCAGGTGACCCGCTTGCCCGTTTGCCCGCTATAATTATAAAACAAAAGATTATCCTTAAAATCTAAAAAAATTTTTTTGGTAAGTATAAAATAAATATAAAGGCTTACGTATATCGATGCCACCCTAGTCCTAGTTTGACCAAATTTTCATTATAATTTACATAAGGACGTCCGCGTTAGCGACGCTCCACTGGGCGTGTGGTCACACTTAATTACGACTGTTCCTTGGCTGAAATATTAGTTTCGGACTACCCTCCGACATGTCTTTATTTTGGTTTCGAGAATTATACAGAGTTGATAGTACGAGCGGCCACTGCAGGTTTACATACGTCGTCAAAGACCGAAACAAAATTAGGGGGTCCGGACGGTAACCTACTCACGTGTTAGCCAAGTATTTTCTAAAGAGTTTCTTTTAGTTTTTTTAATGTTGCTTTCGAGGCTAGAGGTAACATGTAGATACTTTTGAATTTTTGTGTGACTGTGTGCTTTACCGCGGGAACCGTTGGTTTCCTCGGAATAAATATTAGCTTTTATCATTTTCCATAAAAATTGCGCCGATTCGTAGCTCTGTTGCGGCGTGATTGAAGGACAAACAATATATAAGGTAATAATTATGGTAGAAGGGATTTAGAGTGTAGGAAGTAGAATATTATTACTTTAGTTGGGACTTTACAAACGTGTGAGTTGAGACATAAAACATTACGATCATAGGGTTGTGACGGCTCTCCCTCGCTCTTTATAACCTGTTGTCGAACCTATAAATCCTTTTTTATTATTACACACAACACCAGATAAACAGGTTCCAGTTCCATAAGGCCTGTAAGTGCGAGCGAGAAATCCGATAAAATAATTTATGACTCAGTTCGCACGTTTGTAATGTCCCAACTATAGAACGAATTCTTCGACTTTTGTACAAATAGGTATATCAGAGTCAATGTCTAAGCAAAGAACCAAAAACTTCGGACGTTGTATCATCTCAATATATGTCTCCCAGAGTACTCAAAACTGGAGTGACCATTACACAAAGAGGTTTTTGCTCTCTCCACTGAACTTTAACTTCGCAACGTTTACACTAAATGGATTAGATATCCGATGTAGGTGAATTGTCAATTTGTTTGCTCGCATTCCCCAAATGTATTACGTCTTTGTGTTATTATTCTAGAGGGGAGTTTGTTCAACGTATAACATTGAACAAAGACGTTTCGTACAATCTACTTCTTTCTATGTTTCAGAGTGCTTAGTCTCAGTTTGAAGCGCTCCAAACTAAAAGTATACTATAAGTATACTATTGATCGAATCACAAATGACTTCAGAGCAAAATGAACCCAAAGACTCTTATTTTAGGTCCATTTTACTCTGAAGTCATTGTGATTCGATCAATAGTATACTTATAGTATACTATAAAGTTTTGGAGCACTCAAAACTGTGACTAAGCACTCTGATGCCAAACGTAAAGGTGTGGTCGCAGAAGAGATTTTACATGCATTTTCTTGTGGCTCGAACGCGGCCACTCGAACATTCATTGTGCGGTGGTACCATATAAAATGTATGAACAATCTCTTCCGCGACTTGTGGCCGGCCACTAGTCGTCGCCACTAGTGGCACAATGTGCGGGTGCTGTAAAGTCGTCTGAGTTTCCCGCCATGTATAATTTCAAAGCCAAGAGTGAATAGACATTCTAGGCAAGCGCCCTCCAACCTAGATATTATCATTGGCATGCATACATATAGGTAATTTGTTAAGGTTTTTTATAAATCGGTTGAAATAAATGACGATAAATTCTTGAAAATATCGGAAAATGTCAAGCCGCCGGGAAGCTTTCATCGAAAACGCTACCTTGAAATATAACAAAATAATGTGGGTATGGTAGGATAGTAGCGGGTAATTACTACCCGTGCGAAGCCGGGGCGGGTCCTTAGTATTGAATAAACATAGCAAATAGTTACTTATGCTTAAGCTGAAGTTCTGATAAAAACGGTCAAGTTCCGATGATTTATCTGACCACTCATTTATAAGTCACGCGTGCCTGACAAACTGACCGCGGCCCCAGAGGGGGTTAACCGAGAGTGGGGGAGGGGGGGGGGGGTAACCCGTTATCGCTCAGTTATTTATTGTCTTGGAAGGGGGTTATTCTGGGGTTGATGTTTTTGTTAGACGGGCTGCCTTAAGGTGAATCATATCGGTATAAATACGAGTATTAGGGCCTGTTCCACCACCTTCTGGTAAGTGTCGGATAGCCTAAACGTAAGTTTTGTCACTTTCTTATTCTATGTCAAGTGACAAAGACAAAAGTTGTGAATAAGCTGTCCGACACTTATCAGAAGGTGGTGAAACAGGCCCATAGTTAACTCTTTGAATTTTAGGAAATTCTAGTTAGTAAGTACATACATACATAGGTATACATGTTTGTAAGTGGTGATAGCCTAGCTATCGGTTGACTTCTATCATCGGCACACGCACCTCAACTTTTAGCCCTCATACGCATTAGCGGTCAACCGCGTACGCGGCTGACCGCGCGGCTAGCCGCTTTTATATTTTTATATGCAACCGCTCATTTTGTACGCACTAAACCGCGATGAAATTCTATGAAGAGGCTAGCCGCGCGGTCAGCCGCGTACGCGGTTGACCGCTAATGCGTATGAGGGCTTAGAAGTTATGTTGTAAGAAGTTGAAGTAAGTTGTGCTAAATATGAATGCTTTAACGGTGAAGGAAAACATCGTGAAGAAATCTACACGCCTGAGAATTCTCCATAATATTCTCAAAGGCGTGTGAAGTCTACCAATCCGCACTCGGCCAGCGTGGTGCACGACGGCCTGAACCCTTCTCACTCTGCGAGGAGACCAGTGCCCTGTAGTGGGCCGGTAATGAGTTGATCATCATGATGATGGAAGACTGGTAGAAGATGCTTTTAGCATTAAGAAATTCATTTAAGATGCTGTACACTACAGTAATAATAATAGAAACCTTCTTTTTCATTCCAGGCCAAAATGAGCACGGGGGACGGCACGATGGGCGGCCACCAGAAGGCGGACGACCGACTCGGCCACCACCAGTCCATGAGCCAGATGCTGTACGGAGCAGGACTCGGACCAGGTCGGTCGGGTTAGTAGTGTATTTGTACAATCAACAAAATGAGCATGGGGACGGCATGATGGGCGGCTACCACCAGTTCATGAGCCAGATGCTGTACGGAGAAGGACTCAGACCAGGGGGGGTTATTCTGTAACTTAGTTAGCAACTGAAAATAGTTGCCAACTATTTAGTTCGATATACATTGCTGCTTTACTGTGTGAAATTATGAAAACACTTTATAATTTCCCACAGTAAAGCAGCAATGTATATCGAACTAAATAGTTGGCAACTATTTTCAGTTGCTAACTAAGTTACAGAATAACCCAGCAGGTCGGTCGGGTTAGTAGTGTATTTGTACAATCAACAAAATGAGCACGGGGAACGGAAAAAGTTTTTCTCATATTCATGTATCACGTTAATCCCCTGTCCTGGGGACAGGGGATTAACGTGATACATCATCATCATCATCAACGTTCATCATCATCATCATCACCAGTTGGGTGCACGAACACTGGCAGCGTTCTGTTGATACTGCCCCAGCCAGGCTTTTTCATTAGCATCCGTACAGAAAATCGGAATACGTTTTTCTCATACTAATATATGATGTTAATCCCCTGTCCCCAGGGTCGTCATCATCATCACCAGTAGGGGGTACGAACACTGGCAGCGGTCTGTTGGTAGTGCCCCAGCCCTTGGGCAAGGGCCCCACGAAACTGCAGCCCTTGCACGCGCACGCGAGGAAGTACCACTGCAAGATGTGTCCACAGGTATGACATGACTTTTTTACTTATTTTTACCACCAAACAATGTGAAGAAATGAAAAAAAAAAAATTGTAGACTAGGAAACGCTTACCTCTACCTATTATGTAGAGGCAGTGGGAAATAAGTAAAAAAATGGGTACAACAAGAAACTACATAGGTATTTTTTATATTTTCATCGACGAATATTTAATGGAGAAGTTCACTATTTATTTTAGAAAATTTAAATTAAAATATGAGCAAAACAAGTGCAAATTAAAAATTTAACTCACCCACGAAATGTGAGAAATCGATAGATCTTAGTATGATGCCTTTCCAGCATCAGACATTAAGCAATTCGTATCAACTCCTAGTCAAAACTTACCCACCACCACCACTTATAGCCCTTTAACGTCCCACTGCTGGGCACTGGCCCCCTCTCTTACAGGAGAACGGAATATGTAGCTTAGACTCACCACGCTGCACCAATGCAGGTTGACGGATTAACCTAATAAATACAAAATCTGTGAGCGTAGTAAAACGGAAGTATTTAAGTAATTCATAGCTTATTTCATCCTGAAGAAAGCAGGTATGCTGAACATTTTTGGATGAAATCCTCTAATTAGCACACAAATAAATTTAACGGTACCTACATAAGATAAAAAGCAAACAATGAACCACTGATGCCCACCAATTCACAACTAGCGGTCAAAAATTACATCAAAATAAACAAAGCAAAACCAAAAGTCACTCTCTCCGTCTTTCCTTAATTAGAAAAAATAAAAATGCCTCATCCAAAAGTCGATCGTAACTTAAAAGGTATAGAGTTGCAATTATAATAATGGACGTATCAAGAGGTCAAAGATATATAAACATTATATTAGAGAAAGATAGGATAAAGTAGTTTGCAAAGCGAAGATGAGAAAAGACTCGTTTGGAGACACATATTTTTAGAGCCAATCGTCAAATAAGTATTAAGTACACACCAATCGCTAAAATAGCACAAGGGCCCAGTCTAGCAATATTATTTAAGGTTAAAGAACTACTACTAATCTATTGTAATCTGCACAGACAGCTTGTATTCCGGAGACGAAAATTGGCAACTTTTTATATCAGGAAATCAGTCTTTCAGAATCAGAAGAGAAGAATAAGAATCAGTCTCTAAGGGATATTTCCGTCAGGAAGTCCTAGATATCTACGAAATGAAACAAAACGGCACACTGCAATAAAATCTGCAATAAATTCTTTTAAACTTCTTAGAACATTCACAAAGAAGGTTTGATATGTGTTAATTTACATTCACATATTTAATCTATAGAATAGAATAGTTTTTTATTCAAATTGAATTTTATAAATGCTTTTGAATCGTCAATATAATATTGCAAGCTAACTTACACGTATAGTCCCCCAAACTTATCTGGTCCAGTGACAGTCGCTAACGTCGCTCTTATCACATTAAATAAGTACTTCTTTGCATTGAAATTTCAAAATAGCGTCATTAATTCCAATTTCCGCCACCAGATCAGATAAGTTTGTAGGGCTGTGACGTGCAAGGCTAAGTATGTATTGCTGCTATAAATGATAATAGCCCCTCTATTCTTTACGTGAATCTCTCCACGCGGCCAATCAAAACCGGGAGCCAAAGAATGTCATCGCAAAAATGCGGGGCTCGGGACAGACGGACAGACAAAAAGTCGGATCTTTTGATACCTATTGAGATTGTGTAAATTTCTGGATCCCCGCCGCACTCGGAGCGGCCCTGGACTGCGGGCACGGCGTTTGAAAAGTTTCATTTCCATTTTAAAAAATAAACCACTTTTTTCGAAACTAACGCTAATTTAACGATCAAATTACTATCGTGGAATTCGTGGAATATCGACTTTAAAAAAGGGGGTTGGTTATCAATTCGACACGTAGCCGTACGCCGTTATTTTAACATAACATGTACGTGCGTGCGTGTGTGTGTGTGTGTGTATGTTTGTTACTTTTTAGCGCCGCAACTACTGAACCGATTTGGCTGAAATTTTGAATGGAGATAGATTTTGTCCTGACATAACACATAGGCTGGAAAAATTCACAGTTCCCACGGGATTTTGAAAAAAAAACGAAATCTAAAGCTACAGTTATAGGTACAGTTATAGGTAGGTACATAGATTACTATGCCAAACTTCCTTGAAAGGTATAAAGGTTGGAAAAGGAAGCGGGGACGGGAACCGGAAATCCACGATTTTCTCGGGATTTGTGAAAAACCGAAATTCACGCGGGTGAAGCCGCGGGCAAAAGGTGGTTTTGAATAAAGTTTATTTGACTTTATGATTTTTTTACTGACTAAGTTTATTTGACTTTTACATAAATTGTATAAAATTAGTTCGGACTAATCCTTTCACGAAACCTACTTCTCCGAAACCGAAACTGTGCAATATCTTACGCAGTGCAAACGATCATACACTATCATTCCATCAAGAAAAGCCCTTCCCAAATTATCTACAACTCAATTCAGCAAAATTCAACCTTATTCTACTGATCACAGAGACTATAACCACTCACAAATAAATTGGTTTCGAAGATCCTAATGCGCTTGAAGGATGATCTTTTTGCCAATTTAATTTCAACTTTGTTTCAATGTGTTAGGGTTTATTTTTAGCTGTAGCTGCAGGAATAGTTTTAGCAAGGCATTAGGACAGGCACTTATAGACGCCTATTTATCACGAAATGAAAATCGCATCCCAGTTCCGGTCATCTGTCGGTTTCCGGCCGAGGTGCCTAAGCGACATTTTTTTATTGCCAGCAATTTGTGTGATTTCGTCCTTTTTTTTCTGGAACATACTTATGAGAGAGGGTGTTTCTCACATAGGTTTTTTTTTTTGGTTGAAAATATTGGTTGCCTGTAAAGTCGGTTTACGGACGATAATTTTACGTGATAACGTCATAAGAAAACAAAGAGAGATAGATGCGTCACAAGTCGGACGTTTAGGCCGCTCGTGCCTTCTCTATCGCTTGTTCCGCGCCCTCGCTTGCACGCGGTACGTAACAATGAGTCATGCTTTTCGTGCGTGTAGCCGGCGTTCATCGATTTATAAGACGTTATCACGTCAAAAACGAAACATTTCAACGTCTGAGCGATACGCACCTCTACAGGGTAGGTATAAGGGGGATGTCGAAAACTTAGCTCTATTATTATACTACCTAAACACGATCCAATACCAATACTCACCACCACTACAGCCTTTTAACGTCCCACTGCTGAGCACAGGCCTAATCTCTCATAGGAGAGAGGGATTTAGAGCTTAGACCCGCCACGCTGCTGCAATGCGGGTTGGCGGGCAGGTTATCAATAAGCATTTATCCACAATTAGGTACTTGTAAGTATTGGTGGTTTAGTATTTAGCATTTTTCAAACCGTAATGTAGGTATAGCGTTAAAAACGCGGCGACAGTTTTAGGTATTTACCTAACATTCGTTGATCTCTAGCGTCAGCTGATTGCACTACATTGCGAACTTTTGAAAAATACAGGAAATATAATTTTTTTTATGGTATCTTGTCAGTAATCATCACTACTATTAGATGTCTTCATTTCCGAGAGCGGTCCCCTTACACCAGATATAAATACTAGTAAGCTGACAGGACAGCTGCTCTTGACAGGACCTCCCTGGCGCAGTGGTGAGCGCTGTGGTCTCATGGGTAATCCCGGGTTCGATTCCCGGCAAGTTCAATTTGGGATTTTAAAATTTCTAAATCGTCTCTTGTCTGGTCTGGTTAAAAACATAGTTTTCAAAGCAAAATACGATATTTTTTATTATTTTTTTAATTATATAACTGTGATAAGTAGCGCGCACGCCCGCGCCGCCGCGCCGCGTGGGGCAGGTGCGCGGCGCATGTGCAATTAAAAGTTGTCACGGGAACCGCGCGCGATTACTGTCACCGGGCCAGGAAAACAGAGATTTCGATACAATTTTTTGACGTGATAACGTCTTATAAATCGATGAACGCCAGCCGCACGCACGAAAAAGCATGACTCATCCGTCACGTACCGCGTGCAAGCGAGAGCGTTCTAAGCGTTTGGCTTGTGACCCATTTATCTCTCTTTGTTTTCTTATGACATTATCACGTAAAATTATCGTCGGTAAACCAACTTTACAGACAACCGATTTTTTTTTTTGCTAAAAAAAATAATAAAATAATCGGTTGATTATATCGTGTCTAAACCAAGCATTTTGCACTTGGAGTAATTACAAAAACATAGAGTTTTAGTTTTTGAAGGAATACTTCAAAGACTGAAATTCTCTGCGGCTACTGTGTTACAAGAAAGAACAAGACATGGTCCTGCTTTTAACTGGTGCAAGGAGTTACTTTGTATAATGTAACGCACAACTCAAAGATTTAATTCTATAAAACATAACAATTTTATTAAAATTTGTAGACATTTCAAGGACGTTTGTTTTGGTATGCTGTGCCGTAAGTAGGAAAATAGTGTCTTGTTAATATTAAGTATGTATTACCACATTTTTGGGATACAATTTAACATACTTTTTAAAAACTATTGCGGTGAATTAGGTAACTGGTTCCGAACAATCTATTTTCCGATTGCTCATTAACATAATATAAAGTTGAATACAATATTTTTTTTAATAAGTGATGCCGCTGTTTCCGTGGCCGCAAGCCCAAGCAAGCGTTAGACATGCAATTTACCATTTTCATATTTAATCTGCATTAACGACCGTTAAACAGTCGACTTACCAGGCCATATAACATTAATTTACGACGCCATTTATAACTGAGTAAAAATAAAAATTTACTCTACTTACTTTATTATAATAGTGGGCAGGACTTGATGCAAGCCTGGTGTCTTGTTGCAATTTTAGATAGTATTTGGATAAGAAAGCTAACATATTTTATTACTCGCTACTCGTTCGCGTGGAGTTTTTGTAAAATCGCGCGCGAACTTATTTTTTCGGGATAAAAAGTATCCATGCAAAAAAATCAAATTTGTAATCCATAGGCTCTATTGCGACGTGATTGAAGGACGAATGCGTCAAAAATAGTATCCTATCCCGCGGAAGCTGTTTGTTTTTCGGGGATAAAAAGTATGCTATGGCAAGTTTACCAGGTTTTCTACTATATCCATGCAAAACTCATGTCTATCCGTTGCCCTGTTACGGCGTTATTGATGGACAAATGCGTGAAAAATAGCATCATAATATCTCGCGGTAGCTGTTTTTTTTTTCTGGGATAAAAGTATTTCACTCAGCAGGTCCTTAGACGGGTTACCGGAGTTGAATGTAGTTTTTTTTATTTCAAAGCAAGTTTTTTAGACATGTTTTATCAAAATCGGTACAGCCGTTTTTGCGTTGGGGGTTTTTAATTTTTTAATTTCTTTATAATATGCGCTACCATAACAAGAGCACCCTTGATTTATTACCAACGAGTATACCTATTTCCTTTTACAGGTATAAAATGATCTCTTAAAAGGCTTAAAGCTCGCGTGGTCGTCTCAGCTACCACAAACCACAGTCTCGGGTATCTACCGGGTCTTTGGTTCATTAACTGTTTTGAATGTTTATAAGATTTTGGCTTAAATGCCGAGATTATTTTATGACCAAGAAAACTTTTAAGAATGGAAGTCCCATATTATCATGGTTTAGTCCCATATTAGGTTGTTGTTTCAATAATCGTCCGATGCATTCTATCTAATACAATAGAATAGAAAAGTTCTTTATTCAAATAAACTTTTAAGTACAGGTACTTTTGAATCGTCAATTGAATCTACCACTGGTTCGGAATGCTATTCTTACCAAATACTTAGTCTAATAGATCCCCATAAGTAAATTCATTTCTGGCTGGAAAACATTAATACTCGTAAGATAAATTCATTAATGACTAGATCATTCTCAAGTCTCTCGATGTAGAGTGAATAGACATCTCCTATAGGTAAGCGCGCTCCATATTTACTTAACATCACGCTTTGACTACGTCTTCAAAATCGGCTTAGTAGTTTTCAGAAAAATTGTACCTAAATATTAAAAAAGTTAAAACGATTGCAACAACTCCATATGTCCCATACCCATAAAAATATCTAAGAAACTGTCCAGAAATGATATCTATTCAAAATCAGCCCAGTAGATTTTCAGAAAAAATGGTAAAATATTAAAAAAAATTGAAACACGAATGCAACTTCCATGGGGCCTATAGCAGTAAAAGTTGTCTAAAAATCTGCCCAGAAATTAAACGTTCTTATGATGTAAAAAAGTGCATTAAAAAAATGGCATTTTAGTTTTTCAGAAAAATGATAACAAAAACGCACAAACACACGACCTGATGGATAAAAAGATCTTTCGTTTAATAGCATTCAGTGAACCAAGTACTTACCGACCTAATTTTCCTTAATGCGTCTTCAGAACGACGAAAGCTTACCGCAAGAAGCTTTGCGGTCGCCAAGAAAGATCTTAAATATGTTTTGAAGTAGGTACAAAATAGGAGTTAGGGCACTTTGTTCGTAAGATTCCACAATAATATTTTACCTTTGGCCTTTACACAAGTGAATTCTAATCGCGTATAAAATGTATATTAAAATGATTCTGACATTTCTTAATCAACTTGTCCCTTAGATTAATAGTACCTATTTATTAACGGATCGTGGGTCCTGGATTCTATTCCCGGGTCGGATCAAAAATTGTTAGGTAGGTACTGGATTTTTCGTTGTGATAGTAGTAGCAGCCAGGCGTTAGTACCTAGTTAGCGGTGTTGCACCACGTGCCACAGAGAGCAAGTTAAGCCCCGATGGCTTAACGTGTTCTCGGTCATCATTTCTATTATATTGTGACAATAGTCGTAAAAGTCCGCCGACCCGCATTGCGGCACCCCAACAGCGTGGCGGGTCTAAACTCTTTTCTCTCACCTGCAGGACATGCAGAGACACCAAAAGCATAATAATAATAATAATAATAAAGCCTTTATTTCGAATATTATACAACGTTAATCATTATTATATTAATTACATGTCAGTATTTTTTTTTTTTTTTAAATTTATCCGAACGCCCATTTTTGGGCAAAGGCCTCCTCCATCCGTGTCCATTGGAGTCTGTCTCTCGCCAGTCTCGTCCAGGTAGTCCCCGTCGCCTCGACGATGTCGTCACACCAGCGGCGTCGCGGCCGACCTCTCGGTCTGCGCTCGCCGCGTGGATACCAGTGCAGTAACTTTTCTGTCCACCGCTCGTCCGTTGTTCTGGCTATGTGTCCAGCCCACCGCCATTTAAGGAGAAAAGCATAGAGAGGCAAAATTGATAGGATGTGAACCATAAAGATGAGAACGCATCAGCTAATTGTCTCTGGTCTGGTCTGGTGGGAGGCTCCAGCGGAGGCTAGTTACCACCCTGCCGACAAAAACGTCATACGATTTAGCGTCCGGTACGATATCGCGTAGAAACCGGGTTGAAATGGGTTCATAAAAACTGCCATACCTCTTCCAAGTTCGCTCACTTCCATATTAGAGTGCATCGTCACTTACCATCACGTGAGATTGCAGTGATTGCTAACTTGTAGATGAATAAAAAAAATTGGTTGTCTGTAAAGTCAGTTTATGGTCGATAATTTTACGTGACAACGTCATAACAAAACAAAGAGAGATAGATGTGTCACAAGCCGAGCGCTTACGCCGACCGTGCCTTCTCTAACGCTTGTTCCGCGCTCTCGCTTGCACGCGGAACGTGACAATGAATGAATGATTTTTCGTGCGTGTAGCCGGCGTTCATCAATTTATAAGACGTTATCATCTCAAAAAAAAGAGAAAAAAAAACCTCATTCATATTCATGTAAACTTACTTTTTTTTTACCCGACTACGGCAAAGCCAAAATGAAGGGTTATGATTTTAGCAGTTTATGTATGTATGTATGTATGTATGTATGTATGTGGCCGATTTTTGTATGAGATTCTGTGTGTACCACCGTAGCGCCTATACTACTGGACCGATTTTGTTAATATATAATAATCTATAATATAATAAAACTGTAACAGATCCAATTCTGTACATTGAAGATATTTTGAAAATTTTTATTGGAGGGCATTCTATAATCGATACTGAAGCCAAAACTGTAATTTTTTTCATTTTTGTCTGTCTGTCTGTCTGTCTGTCTGTCTGTCTGTCTGTCTGTCTGTCTGTATCTTGGCCGCGCATCACGCTGAAACTATTGAACGGATTCGAATGAAACTTGGTACGATTTGAGTTTATACTCCGAGGTAGGTTATAGGATACTTTTTATCCCGAAATCCAGCATGGTTCCCTTGGGAGAGGGGATGAAAGTTAAAACGTGTATTTAGCTGTAATTCATTAACGCGTTATTCGATTTCACTCATTCTTTTTTTGTTAGAAAGGTAGTGCTTTAAGTATTGTCCCGTAAATATTTCAAGGTCATAGGTTTTTTAGTTTAGAAATGACAGGCATTTATTGGGTTCCGATAACTTGGGACCCGGATCTTTGTACGTACGGCGTATTTTAAACTGGCGTGCGTTTAAATTTATGTTTGTCGTTCTGTCTATTTGTTCCAGCTAATCTCCGATATGGCTGGATCGATTTTAATGGAACTTTCAATGTTATAAGGAGTAACAGGCTACATTTAGTTTAGGTATATAAAAGAATTATGGGATCCGATCCGATTCTATATAAAACCTATAAACACGCGAACGAAGTTGCGGGGGTCAGCTAGTAATAAATAATAAGATTCGTTGTTATGGTCCAGATGACATAGGCTACATTTTATTTACGAAAAAAATCGAGAAGTGACCTTCGCGCGGCTTTCTAGATTATTAATTATTGGTTTCGGATAGACATAACAGATGGCGCCACTAGCTGCTTGCCCCGCGATTTCGGATTTCGCTTGCATAGTCGGGTTTTAGTTTACGAACTTTATTCTTGTTAAAGATGAACCTAATTGCCGCGTTGGCCTAGCGTTAAAGATGCGAACGCATCAGCTTATCGCTGGAACTATGCAAATCGAAATCACAATATCATACGTATTCAGGATAAAGACACACCCGTTTCCTTCCTAATGAGCGTCTCTAATACCCCACATCCCATTCCACGCATGCATTCCGTGCACGAGGGTGCATGCGCGGTGCACGCAGGTTCAACACTGCATCTGAATGACAATACATTGTTCGCTAACAGGCGTTGCGGTGCCGACGCCTTTCACGGCCCCGGATAATCCATCATTATAATATAAGTAAAGTAGGGACGGGAACAGTAATGTGTAGATGTATCGATGACTGGCCCGTTGGCGCGGTTGGCAGTGACCCTGCCTTCCGCTCCGGGGTCGCGGGTTCGATTCCCGCCCCGAGTCTGGGTGTATTTATAACATGTATGTTATAAACGTGTATGTATACCTTTATTAAAATATATATGTATTTATATGTAAATATGTCTATCAGTCGGCTGTTAAGTTAACACAGGCATTAAGTTGCCTACTTTAGGAACAGACGACCGTGTGTGTATGCGTGAGTATTTATTTATTTATCGATGAAAACGAAGTGCTTATCGATAAATTATAGAAAAACGTAACTTCCGAATGAATTTAATGCCAGTGTATTGCCAAGTAGCAAAGTCTAAGTTAGAAAAAGGTAACGAATATATTACTTGCTAATAGTAAATTACACCACCGAATTTTGAGGATTAGTTCTCCATAAGAAAACTTAATAAATAGCATCAAATATAATTGTTGAGACATTACACTATATTTTAGTGTAATTTGAGTAAAAATCTAATCATCGATGAATTTTAGTGTACCTACATTAAAAAATTAAGTGAGTAGGTATGTAAAAACATTAACAACAAATTCTCTCGCTAAGTATTTGTTGTTTCTATTTTCATAAAACGATAATCTGACTTTAGTGCATATTTAACTGACTATGTAAAAACAAAAAAAAATTAAGGACTTGTGTTTTCTATTTTCACAAAACTATAATTTTCTCTAAGACATCATCGACTCCACACACCACTATCGGCACATAAATCAAACAGCAGATTGATGGTATTATGTCAACATGCACAATCACAAAGTGCATTTTGCATAATAATCGTAATGCTTGTCAATTATTGAATAAAACATTACTTAAGCCCAAAAGGGTGATTCTGTATGTGAGAAAGGTAGATTCACGCTCTCGAAACCGCCGAAGCGATTTGTCACTGCTAAAAATTTTCTGTTCCTTAAAGAGTTTTATGTAGATTTCCGGGATTAGACTCGTGATTTGCATCGAGAAGTGTTTAGCAGTAATGTGGGAATGGAAACTGGATGAACGCTTGATACAGTTAGCGCTAATGATCGATTTATACAATGTATTAGTAGGAGAATATGGGAACCTAAAATCTTGTACTATTAATAATGTTGCAGTGAAAAAAAATGCTTTGTCAACTTTCCCATCAGCTGTCTCTTATGAAGATAAAATAGATAGAGTAGTTAGTGTATACTTAGTTGTATGAATCTTCTAGAAATGTGATTTTAGAATTCCACGAATAAGAATATAATTCATTGCATTCGACTTGAAAGATCATAATCACATTGAAGTGCCAGCTGAGTCTAAGAAAGACCAAAGGATATAAATATTTGAATATAAAACCTTAAAATCTAGGGACTTTGTAAAGTTTCATTTCAGACTTCAGTACGGTAGGTATTATGTTATGATAAATAATTACTAGACTTACATAATATACGATTCTATGTTCTAAAACAGACACAAAGTAAAGATCATCGTAAACCAATAAAGGCACCTATTCCAATTCCTACACCTCATACAGAGCGCACATAAAAAATTCTCCCTTCTTATCAGAACGCAATTTGCATTATCAATAAAATCAATAGTCCAAATATTTCATCGAATCACACAACACAACAAAAGGTGAAAGGGTTTGAACGGTAACAAGAAGTACTTAAACCCTTTCGCGCCCGACACAATGGATCAATACTCAATAATCTTATAATAGGCGAAATTGCAAGGGATAAGATCGTAGGATGAAATGTTATTGGAAGCAATCGAAGGGTTAATATTTTTTTTTGTCGAGGATTAACAGAAAGCCGATTTTGCGTGACAGCTGTTTGAGATTTTGATTTTGTAAAACAATGGTTATAAAGATGTTTAAAGTCATTACTGAGATCATGAATAACAAGTACATTTTGCCGTAACCTGTTATAGAATGTTAGTCTCTTTGAGATGCTCTATTTTAAATTTATCCTAATTAAACTACTTACCATACAAAACATACATACAAACTACAGACTACTACTTAAAATACCATCCTTACTAAAAATTTTGAAAGAGATTTTCAGTTCAAACTTCATTAAGATTTTCGATTTAATTGAGAGAATGTTTTTGACGGTGAAATGCAATATTTATATTATAATACCAATCTACGCACTTATTCACTTACCTAAGAAAATAATAAGTACCTAATAATATGAGGCATTATATTTACAAGCTTTAATAATGACGAACAAATGACGATGATGTAAATTGTTTTAAAATTTCTTCGACTAGCACTGAAGTTTTAGTATTTAGAACCCAGACAGAAAGACTTTCCTTTTTATTATAATAATATTTATAAAAAAGCAAATATAAATAAAATATCGCGACAAATTTTTCAGACGTTATTTTTGAAGAAACTCGTCATTTTTTAGTTTTTATTCAAATAGTGCAGACTGACAAATATTTTCATAGGAAACTAGGAAAACTTATCGGTGCGCTACATTTTAAATTGATTTGTTCACGACTTATTGCCACTGACAACAGAGTGACCGCAAATACCAAACTGACACTTTTTGTTGGTCACAAAAAGCACAAAAGTATCCAATTTCATAGAAAATAGTCGCAGTAGGCTTCGTTCCGAATGGTTTCATGAGCTTTACACTGGTGTTAGAGGTCCGTGAAATGATAGGTTCTGCATATTGTCACAGTCTCTATTGTGATTCACGTAAGTGACATTTGCATGACAAATATCTGGGTAATTCTCTGTTCCATTACTAATTATTTACGGCATTGATTGAGGCAGACCCTATCGTTTAATGGATCCCTTATAGAATGGTACTCTGTCGATGTATCTGTCTATGACATAAAAGGTTCTCGTAGCTCACATATGGAGATCTATATTTCCTTGGGGAAGCCTAATCTTTACGTACGATTAGTAGTTACACGGCTCCGCAACATAATTGCTAACTATGAAGTTCATAGTATGAACCTCATAAGAAAGCTCAAAGCTCACTTATAGATGGAGAGAAGTAAGTATGTTCGGTGTTTATTAAAGTACGTGATCGAATCAGAAATGAAGAGATCCCTAGAAGAACCAGAGTACTACATAACTCATCCAAAAAAAAAAACTCGTCCAAAATGTCAGCGCAAAATGTCACATAATAATATAACGGTTACAGTACATACTGTCGTTTGGAGTACAATTAGTATCTCCAATGAGAACGCAGCCCTAGAGACTGCGCACGCGCCGATGTCAATCAAGATATCGGCGAACGAAGTTATAGGTTTATTGAACATTTCAACCATCAATAGAGTTATAATTTCTCTTTGGTAACCCTTTATTGAATATACTCTTCATTTATCAATCACACGAATATCACCATTATTTCCTTTAAAATAGGAGCTACTGGACAGAATCTAACATTTACTCGATCTTAGACAGTATCGATAAAATATCATATTTCATTAGAAGGGTTACTTTATTGTGCTCTACAATTCGGTTTTTATACTGATGACAGTTAAATCGATATGAAAAATATAATAGAATAATAAAATGATTAGATCGATCGATCCGCGAACGACATCCGACAGGACGTCTCGCGTCTATTCGATAGACTTTCAGTACAATTGAACTCATTCTGTTGAAACAACAACGGTAAAACATGAAAATAACGTTAATTACTCAGTCATCGTTGATTTATTTAATCCCTACTTAACATTATGAATGCGAAAGTAAATCTGTCTGTCTGTTATGCTTTCACGCCTAAACTACTGAACCGATTTTGATGAAAGGTAGAGAAATAGACTAAATCTCGGAGAAGGACATAGGCTAGCTTTTGTCAGAAAAACGGCTTGAAAGGGTTGAATCATAGATAAACTGTTTTTTCTGTTTCGTGGGTTGAATTATGGGATAAAAGTTTCTATGGAAGTCCGTCATTAGGTTGATAATATTCTTATCTACTAAAATTATAAATATGCGTGAGTCTACAAATCAGAATGTTCCCACGGGATTTTCGAAAACCTAAATCCACGCGGACGAAGTCGCGGGCATCAGCTAGTTATCAATAAATGTCCTATTAACTTCAAAATGTGTTAGAAAATATTTTTTGCACATCCATATGTCTTACGTGGTACGGGCCACTCTACTAACACTATGATCCGATTACAATATGATATCTAAACGAGACACAGATTCAAGGATAGAGAATTGCCAATTCCACGAGGGTGAAGCCGAGGGCAGTCGCTAGTTAAATATGTTTTTAATGATCTGGCCATTAGCAGTATTAATTGTCTTGACTAATTAAGATTAAATAAAGCCCTTTAATTTAACGACGATGGTTAAATTATTGATAGCGGGTCATACCTATTCTCCGAGTGCGAATTATAAATTTACGCAAAAATGTAAATTAAATGCATTAAACAAAACGCGTGCGTGATCATGTTCACCCACCACCTGCTTTGTAATACTTCCTCGTTTTAGAAATGATATTCAACCGTTTTATACCGCTTCGAAGTAAAGTGTGTAATTTTAATTGACATATTTTTATAGAGAGTGTAGCGTCTGCCTGCGACGTCGTCCGCGTGTATTTAGATAATTTTGTTATCCTCCCGGAATGATAAACAACCTATACTTGTATTTTAGGAAAAATCAAACCGACTTATATACCTACCCTAAAATTTGAAGAGTCACCTCGATTTCTCCAAGATCCCATCATCAGATCCTGGCCTGATGATCATGAAATCACCTGGGAAGATCATGAATTACCCTTTCAAACAAAAGAAGAGTTTTCCAAATCAGTTTAGGCGTCTTTGACTAATCGGGTAACCTATAACATAAAAACATTGCGACGAATTGAGAACCTCGTCCTTTTTTTGAAGTCAGTTAATAATACTCGTATGCCATGCCATGCCTCTCTATAATACTTCCCGTCATTCCCGTCATCAACAGTCCAATATAATAACCTATCCAAAATTAATGAATTAGGATATGAACTTACCACTCTATAACATAATCCGTCAAAAATCTTGAAAGAATCTTAAATTTTATTTACAAACAAATTATGTTTTATATTTATATTATACTAAAAAATACGCGCCGAATTGGGAACCTCCTCCTTTTTGGAAGTCGGTTAAAAAAACATTAAAATGCTAATATACGGTACGGTAGGTATTTAATAAACGGTGGTATACCTAACTGCCCCCTCGCCGCTCCCTTTTATTCCCTATACTATTACCTAGTCGGGTCCTAACGTGTTTTCCATGTAACGGCATCTCCACAATTGACATTCAAAGCTATCAGCGACAAAGAATCTAATTAATGCACGCGGACATCCCCCGTGTGTTCTCACGATTTTTTTAATTACAACCAAGCAGATGTTTTGTTCCGCAATAAAAAAGAACGCATCCGAGTTGCAAAGGCAAAAGAAAAAAATGGCTCCGGTAATATTCGTCAAACAAAGAATAATCAGCGATGACGAGCAAAACTCAAAACCGGAATTCAATTAGACATACAAAAGGTATTTGGAACCGAGCGTCTTGTTCCAGACATTTAATTAATTCACCTTCCCCAGGATCCACCAGAAGAAACGTCTCACACGATCGCAAAAGCATCACTAATGACACTAACAATGGCCAAAGAGAAAAAACCTGACCCCATAGAATTTATGAATAAAATTAATAATTCCACTGTCCTTAAAATAAAGCTCAAAGTAAACATGCGCACTCCAAACGCCGATTGTCAGGAGACAGTCTTATACTGTAATATGCAAAATAGTATGCAAAAATTCGTGTAGGGTGACCGTGAACGGGCTATGCAAATCACCGTGCGAAGTTAGATCAAAAAACAAATAGTGAAAAAACCGCTTCTATGGGTGAATGATAAATATAAAAACAATTTTTGTATTGTCTATCGCTCGCGTATGCAGTAAAAGGTGTAGCGGCCCAAAGTCTTCCCTGTGGTACTCCTTTCTCACATGGTTCAAGTATGCAAATCAAGGATACTACTTAATCTTTTATTTTAATGGCATCTTTTTGTGTTAGGTCCCATTCAGAGTTCGTGGGGTAAATGGGATGAGAAAAAATCGAGAGTAAAAAATTAGTGATTCAACGTATGCAAATGACACTGTCTTCGTGATCGTTCTATGGGAATCTAGGTATCGTCTGGGGTGAGGTTTGAAGACCGTTAATTTTTTTCTCTTATAATCTCGTCAGGGTAAAATGTTTCTTCGTTCGTTAATTGAGGATTGTATGTAATAATGTCTGCTGCAGAATTTACAGCGCCAAATAATTATAATGTACTTAGTTAAATATTTGTTGGTCTAGTGGTTAGCATAGATATTCGACTGTAGATCAAGAGGTTCCGGGATTCGATTTCCTGATCGGGCAAATTATTATTAGGTATTAGGTTTTTCGGTCCTGGGGGGTTATTCTGTAACTTAGTTAGCAATTGAAAATAGTTGCCAACGAATTAGTTCGATATACATTGCTGCTTTACTGTGTGAAATTATGAAAACACTTTATATTTCCCACAGTAAAGCAGCAATGTATATCAAACTAATTCGTTGGCAACTATTTTCAGTTGCTAACTAAGTTACAGAATAACCCAGCTGGTTATTATCACTATCGTGTGACAATAGCCGTTCAAGCCCACGAACGCGCATTGGAGCAGCTTGGCGGGCCTAAGCTCTAAATGCCTCTCTCCTATGAGAGGAGACCTGTGTCCAGCAGTGGGACGTAAAAAATTTAGTTTAGTTTAGAGATTGTGTACAACACACTTAGCCATAATTAGCTATTTATATACCGGAATAGAGTTGCACTTAAAAATACATACTTAGTAAGTGTAGAGTAGTAGTTACTTACCATAATTTGTAAAAATATAATGTATGTAGTAGGTAGGTATAATATGACATTAACGTGCTATTTTTAACCCCCGACGAAAAACGACGGGTGTTATAAGTTTGACGTGTCTGTGTGTGTGTGTGTGTGTGTCTGTTCCCCTGTGGCGCTCAAACGGGTGGACCGATTTGAATGCGGTTTTTTTGTTTGAAGGGTGAATTAGTCGAGAGTGTTATTAGCTATGTTTGATGAAAATAGGTCCAAGATGGCCGCCGCTACAAAATGGCGGATTACATATTTTTTCACAATTCCCTTAATATGGGTGTCAAATGAAAGGGCTTGACTAGTAGAATAGAATTATGCAAATCCAAGATGGCTGCCACCACAAAATGGCGAATGTCGGGGGTTTTTAAAATTTTTAATTTATTGTTACAGGTAAGTTCAGAGTTTATTGGATGGTAAGAGAATCGACAAAATTCAATAATATGAACAGGTAAGTAATACCGTAGACTGAATTTTTTTAATTAAATAATTTTTAGGCGCACATATTTTATGATCTTACATAATTTATTGAAGTGTGCGTAAATTGTTAATGTATTACGGCGTAGTGACACATAATTCTTCTATCAGTGTACGTAATATATCAATAATAAAATGTAAACAGGAACTAAAAGATTGTCAGAAAATATTCTCCGCGCATCCATATTTATCGCGCAAAGGCTACTCTATTTAGTCTATGAAGTGATATGTAGGTACTTTCAAGAACAATAATAATAATAATAATTTTTACATTTATACGAATTCTACAGGTGAGAGTTTAATAAACTGATTTTATGTACTTAGTAAGTCTCGACCCCAAATTAATATTAGGAGGTTGGTGTAACAATAGAATACATCCCCGCGCAAAAACACCTTTTATTCAATCGGTTAACCATTTAAATAATAGAATTTATTGTTGCTTATATTAAAATAATACACAATGTAAATTAACTGCCTCGTTGGTCGAGGAATCCCCGACCCGGGAATCGAACCCGGGACATCGTGATCTGCGGTCCACTAGACCAACGAGGCAGTTATTAGCAGTTATAACCATGCAGGAGATATTATTATAGTGCACAAGTGTGTGCACGCATAGTTCGATGGGAAGAAAATCGGATACGACCGAAGAAAGATCAGGGGGGTTATTCTGTAACTTAGTTAGCAACTGAAAATAGTTGCCAACGAATTTGTTCGATATACATTGCTGCTTTACTGTGTAAAATTATGAAAACACTTTATATATCCCACAGTAAAGCAGCAATGTATATCAAACTAATTCGTTGGCAACTATTTTCAGTTGCTAACTAAGTTACAGAATAACCCAGCAGGTACAGGACCGACGGACGGCTTTGCTTTTTCTCCAAGGCTCCAACATCCCAAATCCGAGCTGCTACTAAGAGATTTTTTACTCTGACTCGGGACTAGAACCCGGGACCTTATAATCGGCAGCCGAATAAGCTATTCACTGGACCAACGAGGTAGAATAAAAGTAATAAAACTACATCATACGTTTACTTACTTAATTAAATACGAATTAAAACAAGAATTTTGCTTACCAAGATCTTGTATTCAAATAAATATATTTTATTAAAATTATTACCTATCTATGCAATTTACAGCTTATTGAAACTAGTACCTAACCATTCTGTGAAAAATCTTAGATCATTATTAAAACAGCATGCCGACATCTATCGAGTGGTTCAGGAACTATAAGTTTAGTTCTATCGATCTTCTACAGATGGCGGTGGCCGGCGCCAATAGACCCTATTTAATTTACCAACTAAGCATAAATTTTATATTATTCGTTTAGGAGGACGATTGCAATGATATCGATATAATACTTATTTATTCATAGATGAGACGTTTGAAATTTTTTTTACCTACCTAGGTTTAAGTTTTTTGACAATTTTTTTTTGTCTTAGCGGACTGGATCTGGAATCCCATTGCTTTATTATATCAAAAACTCCTGCAATTACTTAAATACTTAATAGAAATTGGTCACGACCCTCTGAAATGAGGACTAGATGCACTCTCTGTGCACCTTTTTATGCACAACACATTAATTTCTATTTAATTTCATTTCTATTCCTTAATTTCTTCTTCCAAATTAAATAACGCGCCGGTGCGCAAAGCCGCAAACGCAACTCCGCACACACATAGATGACGTTAAGAACGCGCACAGCGAAGACGCACACACGCACAGCTGTCAAGACCCACTCGCGACATAGTATTGTCGACGCGACAAAATGTTGCTACCCTATACCCCGTGTGGTTCCTGCATAAGTTCATCATTTGGCGTCGTATCACTACAATACGACGTACCTATGAATAATTATGACACTATAAACGCCGTATGTGATCATACATTATGTATGCTATATAGCTATTAGGACAAAAGATATGTAGCTATGAGGACAAAAGAGAAATAATTGAGGATTGTGATTATTGCATTTGTCACAACAAATACAAAGGAACTATGTTCGATCCTATCTCTCACATTTTTTACTATTTTACAGTACATTTTTTATTAGTCTTATCAGTGTTGGACGTCCTTGACTTCCTGTTTCACAGTATCTTAGAGTTTTTACTTGTACAGTGCTTCCGTCTAGCGATAAAGAAGCAGTCAGCGTCCCATTCTCCGGTGTATTTTTCATAAGGTAAAACATAAGTACTGTTATCATGATATTACTTACTGAAAAGAAGATTTTGTCTCACACTTTCTTGTTTTTGTCTACAGGATGGCCAAAAGTGCGTCTTAAACTTTATTTTCTGTTTTTATGAACAAAGGATACACATAGTACCTACGTATATTATAAATACGTATTAGTTTTTGTGAGACGTTTAGTAGATGTCATATAACCAAGACATCACGTCTTAATAATCAACATGTATAAATTAAAAATTTAAAACCCCCAACATTCGCCATTTTGTGGTGGCGGCCATCTTGAATTTGCATAGTGCTATTCTACTAGTCAAGCTCTTTATTTGATACCCATATCGAGGGGGTTGTGAAAAAATATGTTATCCGCCATTTTGTGGTGTCGGCCACCTTTGACCGATTTTCATCAAACATAGCTAACAACACTCCCGACTAATTCACTTTTCAAACAAAAAACAGCATTCAAATCGGTTCACCCGTTTGATCGCTACGGGGGAACAGACATACACAAACACACACATACACACACACAGACACGTCAAACATAAAACACCCCGTCGTTTTTGCGTCGGGGGTTAATTAGTGCTAGCTTAATTTTTTTCGTCGTGCGACTGTCTTTTGTGTGCGCATACGCTGATATATGAAGAATGAGTCGCGAGCCATGTGGTAGTCGTCGGCGAGTATTTTGACGAATTCCGAATAGACTACATGTGCGTTAAACGTGAAAGACCAGCTTTGCTTTCTTACCCGAATTTGAATTTGATGAGTTGTGTATTTAGAAATTTATATGTACATAAATATACAAGCCTAAATTATTTGGACATAATATAGAAACCTTTTGAAATGTATTTTATATTTTTTTAAATGTAGAATGCCAATATTTTATATCTAAAATATTAGAGTTTAGATCATGTACGTACATTTTTATATCAATAATAATTTTAATGTCTCTTAATAAATATAATATCGTTCTTGCCTTTTGCCACAGTTTTTTGTGCAAACTTCAATAAATTCATGATCAAAGAATGATCATGAATTTATTGATTGTTGACGTGTGCGTACTATACATAAATATAAATACACGGATTTCAAGAATATAATTTTCGTGCATCCACTTGATTTACTCTATGATATGCACTACCATTGCCAAAGTTATAACTACGAGAAGTTTTACTATCTATACATAACACAGGTATGCAAAATTGACCTTTTTGAAAATTGTTTCTTTGAAAGGTATCTTTTTAGGTAATTTTGGGGCGCTGAATGCGAATATGCTCTTGGTTTTTTCTTATCACGTAAGGTTTTTTAGATATACATTATATTATATATATACTAGCTGTTGCCCGCGACTTCGTCCGCGTTAAAAAATTTTAAACGGGAACCCTTTGTTTCCCCGGGATAAAATAGTAGCCAGTCACTTTCCAGGTCCTCAACTAAAAAAATGCAACTGCAAAAAATCACGTCAATCTGTAGTTAAATGTCCGATGGTAATAATATGTCGAAAGTAAACCATTTTACCCCCCTTGGGGTGGATTTTCGTCAAATTTTTCTTAGCTGATGCCTACCCCCTAGAAAGAACCTAACTTCCTTTCAAGTTAATAATAACAATAACTAAAACTTCACATAAAAAGTTTCATCCCTTTTTTACCACCCTTAAGAGGATATTTTCCACACACTACCACACCACACCACACCACCACAACTTATAAAGGTTTCTATTTAAAATTTATAATGTAAATGCCTATTTTCATATCTGTAACTTCAAAAACATAGAACTTTCATATAACCTTCCTACCCCCATTTTACCCCCTTAGGGGAGGATTTTCGTGAAATCTTTTCTAGGCTGATATCTAAGCCCTAGAATAAACCTACGTCTCAAATTTCAAGTCGATAATAACAATAATTAAAACTTAACATAAAAACTTTCAACCCCTATTTTACCACCCTTAAGGGAAGATTTTTCAGAATAAAATATACAGGTTTATATTATTTAAAACTAATAATCTAAATGCCGATTTTCAGGTCTGTAACTTTAAAAACATAGGACTTTCATACAAACTTTCTACCCCCATTTTACCCCCTTAGGGGAGGATTTTAGGGATACTAAATAGCCTATAACCTTCCCGGAAAATTGTACTACCAAATGCAAAAAGAATTTTTCAAATCCGACTGGTACTTCCAGAGATTAGCGCGTTCAAACAAACAAACTCTTCCGCTTTATTATATTAGTATAGATATAAATTATTATTAAATATATTTATAAATTATATTTAAAATTTATTTATTATTTATATTTAAAATTTAAAATATATATATAAATTATTATTATTATTATATATATATAAATTATATTACATAATATAATATTAAAATAATAATAATAACTCTCTACAGCTCTGGGGAAAATATAATTTAAACGGGTGAACCAATTTGAATTCGGTTTTTTTGTTTGAAAGGTGAATTAGTCGGGAGTGTTCTTAGCTATGTTTAATGAAAATCGGTCCAAGATAACCGCCGCCACAAAATGGCGGATTACATATTTTTCACAACTCCTTCATTAGACGATCGACCAGAGAACCCACTATAGCTGTTTATCCACTGTAGCTATCATTTTTGAATGATCGACGATAAAACACTATAGGTGTCTAACCGCTAAAACGTACACGGCGCGGCGCCTCCCATGACGGCGTTAGGTGAGGGGGAGGGGGGGGGGAGTGAAACCTGATTTTCGGTCTATGCTGACCTTGTGGCGGACACATTACATCACAGAATTTTATAACGCCTTTAAATCATCCACTAAACAATCTAATTTCAACCTAGGTTTTATGGATTTTAGATTGGTTTTTAATTGAATTAAATACGGTGTAGTTAAGACGTTACGGAATAGGTAGTAAAGAGTACTTTTCGGTTACCAAGTAAGGTTTTTCCGGCTATGTCTTTCCGCATTTTATTTTGTTTGTAAATTGTTGTTTTCTTTAGTTGTTTGTTTCACACTTTGGACAATTATGTTTATATTAACCACCAACTGCCTCGTCGGTCTAAATAGCTCATTCAATTGTGAATCATGAGATCCGGGGTTCGAATCCGGGATCAATATATTGGGTTTTTCTGTCAAAAAAATTTCAGCAGCAGCCCGGGTTTGAGAAATTACCGGTGATAGATACATCCGGTGACCGTGCCTCGGAGAGCACGTTAAACCGTCGGTCCTGCGTTATCAGACTACGGGTGTGACGGAATAGAAAATGCAAAAATCGGTATGTTCTTACCTTATAATAACAATAATGTATGCCCATATAATAAATGCGAAAATAAGTCTGTGTGTCTCTTACCTTTTCACGTCATATCCACCGCCGAACCAATTTCGATAAAATTTGCCAAGGAGATAGCTATGATTCTGCAGAAGGACATGATATAGGTACTTCAAAGTCCATAATACCAAGGAGTTCCCACGGGATATTAAAAAATTAAATCCATGCAGAAAAGTCGCGGGTAACAGCTTGTTCTTAATAGGTACGTACTTTAGTTAGGTACATACCTAGTACCCTTGTAATTAGTGAACTTGTTTTGTCCTTCACGGTTTTCTGAGATCAGATTGAAATCGCTCCGTATAAAAAGTCTTTCGTCAATTTAATCTATCTGCATTCTGTGGATTTACTTGCATTTTGTATATTCATCCATCTGCAATATTTTATAGTTTGATGTCCATTTTGTATATTCATCCATCTGCAATATTTTAAAGTTTGATGTCCATTTTGTATATTCATCCATCTGCAATTTATATAGATTGACGTCCATTTTGTATATTCATCTATTTGCAATCTATAGATTTATATCCATTTTTATATTCAATCTTGTCTGCAATCTATAAATTTACGTCCTTTTCGTAATCTACAATCTATGGATTTAAGTCAATTTTGTATATTCAATCTATCTGCATTCTGTAGATTTACGTCCATTATGTATATTCAATCTATCTGCATTATGCATATTTACGTATATTTTGTATATTCATCCATCTGCAATTTATAGAGTTCGCTCTCCGGCACACATCTATCTAAATGTGCGTTTTAATAACACTCTAAGCAATTAAATATCACTCGCTTTAACGGTAAAGGAAAATATCGTGTACAGTCTTCCAATCCGCACTTGACTAGCGTGGTGAACTACGGCCTAAACCCTGTTTCTTAGAGGAGATCCGTGCTCTGTAGTGGGCCGGTAAAGTGTTGATAATGATGATGATGAAAATGTGAATATTGGAAGGGGCCACGCAACAATGACAAATAGTAAATACGGACCTAAAGAGAAGACAATCTCTCTGAAAATTAAACTTCCACACGTATTCTATCGCCAGATGGAACTGCGTTATCGTTATTTTCCTTAACGTTATATAAAATAATAATTATAGTAGGTAATAAGTCCAAAATATTCAAGGTCAAGTGTGTATAAAGAGTGTCCGTGGTCAGGCAACGAAAAGATTTTGATAACCGAAATATAATTACGTAAGACCGGTTTTCGTGTGGTTTTATGCAAATTGCCTTCATTACAATTAACGTTGATACCTAACTATAAAGCACTCTTCATGTGGGGCTGTTTGAAATATAAATATCTAAATAATAGGAACTCAAACCTACCCATATTATGGAGGTTTAGTTATATTTTAAGAACCAAGTAGGAATTTATTTGCATTTAGGATTTGAAAATTTTATAGAAACCATATCACCACTCCTTGCATTTGCACTACCTGCCTATGAAAGTTCATACATTAGTGCGGACAAAGCAACAGACAGACAGACAAATATTTTAAATTTAACGTGTGTATGGATTATACTATCATCATTCAAATAATAAATAAATAAATAATCATTAATAAGATCCTAGTGGCAGTTATTCAGAAATTACCGAGAGAACCCTCAATTTTATTTAAGTAGTTGTATCGATTGTTGTTACATTTTTGACTTTAATAAATGAAATCTATACATAATATAATAAAATCGTAGACTTGCCGTATCTGTACATTGAAGATTTTTGCAAAATAATAACTGGGGGATGTTAGGGATAAGTAATAGAACGCAAAAAAGCTATTTTTGAAATTTTTGTCTGTTTGTCTGTTTATCTGTTTGTCTGTTTGTCTGTATGTTTGTGCGTGCATCACGTAAAAACTACTGAATGGATTAAAACGCAACTTACGATTTAAGTTCATACTATGGTATGGACTTATGGAGTAACATAATTATAGGATACTTCTTATCCCGAAATTCAGCACGGTTCCCTAGGGAGAGGGGATGAAAGTCAAAACGTGTATTTAGCTGTAGTTCAATAACGCGTGGTCCGATTACATTCATTCTTTTTTTGTTAGAAAGTAGATACTTTAAAGATTACCGAGTAATCTCTAAAAGGCTGGATCGATTTTGATGGGACTTTCACTGGCGGATGTTTACATTTTGATCTACCTAAACATCCGCCAGTGAACTTTTAACTTTTAGTTTTTAGCATGATATGAGCTCAAAGGAGCTTAGGAAAACAAAATGATTCCTACGGGAGTTTTTAAAAACAATATAATATATCCACGCGAACGAAGTCGCGGGTGTCCGCTTGTCGTAAATAAAATCATTATTTTCAATAAATTAACTGAAAGGTGAGTCGGGATATTATAGATCTACATTTTTTATGAGGTGAAATTTCTTAACCGCCGTATTAAAATACACGTTAGAATTTTGATAATACAAGTTATAATATTATATTATATTAATATGTTCTAGAATCTTGTGTGTAAGCACCCTTATTCTTATTCTATACAAACTCGTTCGCAAGATTTAATCGGTATTCAATTAATATTCATTCTAAATTGATTTATGGCGATTATATGATTTGGCAGCTATGGACAATCGGTATTTTTATTTATCTAATTAACTCTATCAGCCATGTTTTTTTTTTCGTTGTTATTGTTGTTGTAAATTAGAAGAGATGTTCTGAATAAAAATTCCGAGCAAATGTCTAAAATTTTCCACTTGCAAATATTATATCTTTTAGTAGCTGATGCCAGCGACTTCGTCCGCTTAGATTCTTATTAATCTCATTCTCCATTTAACCCACTTGGGGGTGGTTTTTCTAAAATTCCTTAAACACCTAACTCTTTATTTTAAACCGAAAACCTAAATATCAATTTTCATGGTTTTAACTTGAAAAATGACCGACTTTTATACAAACTTTCATCCCCTATTTAACCCCTTTAGGGGTGGAATTCGCAATAATCCTTAAAATAGATAGAATAGATCCTATCCTTATCCTTATCCTCCGTGTGCGCCTACGTCATAAAAAATAGCTTCTGTGAAAATTTAAAGTTTCTAGGTTCAGTGATTTAGGCTGTGCGTTGATGATCAGTCAGTCAGTCAGTCAGGACAAGCTTCTTTAATTATATTATTATAGATAGATAGATATACCTACTTAACAATAATTAAACAGTACCGTGACTGACTGACTCACTGACAGGCAACATACAGCCCAAACACCGGTGGACTTAGAAGAGGTGTTGAAATTTACCTTGAGTAGGTAGGTACCCCTAAAGATGGATTTTTTTATATTCCATTCCTAAAGGGATGAAAAGGAATGTATTGTGTATGAAAAAATATTTAAACCCTAAATCCATGCGGATCAAGTTATGGCCATCAGCTACTAGTACTTAGTACCTACTTATGAGATATTGTATGAGATATTTTTATCTGTCTGTCTGTTTGTCGGGGCTAATCTTCGGAATAGCAGAACCGATTTTAGCGAGAATTTCACAGACAAACAGGCAGAGGTATTATAAGGAGTTTTAGAAACCCTTAATTCAGATTGACGAAGTTATAGACATCAGCTAGTCTATACTAATCCTCAATAAGTACAAAGGTTGAGATAAAATATTGCATTATTTGGATTTAGCTTATCATTTTACCAAGCTATTGAAATGTCGGAATGCCTTTTTACCGATCAATAAACATAATTATGAACATGTTATATAATCTATCTATCTATCTAACTATAATAATATAAAGTAGCTTGTCCTGACTGATTATCAACGCACAGCCTAAACCACTGAAGCTAGAAACTTGAAACTTTCACAACAGCTTCCTTTTAAAACGTAGGCGCACACTAAGAAAGGATTATTGGAAATTCCACCCCTAAGGGGGTTAAATGGGAGTTGAAAATTTGTATGAAAGTCCGTCATTTTTAGAGTTATATCAATGAAAATCGGTATTTGTATTGTCGGTTAAAAATAAAGAATTACGTGTTTCAGGAATTTTGGAAATTCTACCCCTAAGTGAGATACATAAGTATCCAAGCGGACGAAGTCGCTGGCATCAGCTAGTCTATCTATCTATCTATCTATACTAATAAATAAAATTGAAGTGTCTGTCTGTAATATCGAAATAACTACCTCATATTAAGCTCATATGGTTATTTGAACGATACTATAACCAAATCACACGTTTTTAAAATTTTTGTCTGTCTGTCTGTCTGTCTGTCTGTCTGTCTGTCTGTCTGTCTGTCTGTCTGTCTGTCTGTTTGAACGGGCTAATCTTTGGAACGGCTGAACCGATTTTGACGGGACTTTCACATACAAGTAGAGAATTAACCAGGGAGTAACATAGGCTACTTTTTAACCGACTTTCAAAAAGGAGGAGTTGTGTTTTTCTACCTATGTACACCGATATCTCCGAGATTTCTGAACCGATTTGCGTAATTTTTTTTTTTAATCGATAGAGAAACATTGCGACACTGTCATACAAAAAATTTGGATTCCAACTCCTCAATCCTGATGCTGTAGGGGATCTGATCCCCAAAACTAATGGGATTTAGGCACTATACCAATTAAAGACTTTATTGTTGAATGACCTCGAGTAGGTACATGTCCAACTCCTCAACCCTGATGCTGTAAGGAATTGCATTCCGAAATCGTAAGGATCCCACGGAATTTTTCCGTTTTGTGGACGGGTTACTACTTACTACAGATAGGCTACGTTTTGTTCTGGAAAATCAAAGTTCCCACGGGATTTTTACAAACCACACGGGCGAAGCCGTGGGCATCATCTAGTAATATAATAAAACTGTAACAGATCCAATTCTGTACATTAAAGATATTTTGAAAATTTCTTTTGAAGGGCACTCTATAATCGATACTGAAGCCAAAACTGCAATTTGTTTCATTTTTGTCTGTCTGTCTGTCTTTCTGTCTGTCTGTCTGTCTGTCTGTCTGTCTGTCTGTCTGTCTGTCTGTATCTTGGCCGCGCATCACGCCGAAACTACTGAATGGATTCGAATGAAACTTGGTACGATTTGAGTTTATACTCCGAGGTAGGACATAGGATACTTTTTATCCCAAAATTCAGCACGGTTCCCTTGGGAGAGGGGATGAAAGTTAAAACGTGTATTTAGCTGTAATTCATTAACGCGTTGTTCGATTTCACTCATTCTTTTTTTGTTAGAAAGGTAGTACTTTATATATTGTCCCGTAAATATTTCAAGGTCATAGGTTTTTTAGTTTAGAAATGACAGACATTACAACCCTCATTATTGGGTTCAAATAACTTGGGACCCAGATCTTTGAACGTACGGCTTATTTTAAACTGGTGTGCGTTTAAATTTATGTTTGTCGGTCTGTCTATTTGTTCCAGCTAATCTCCGAAACGGCTGGATCGATTTTAATGGAACTTTCAATGTATAACATTGAAAGTTCCATTAAAATCGAGGAGTAACTTAGGCTACGTTTAGTTTAGGTACATAAAAGAATTATGGGATCCGATCCTATATAAAAACCTATATCTACGCGAACGAAGTTGCGGGGTTCAGCTAGTTAATAATATAAAGTAGCTTGTCCTGACTGACAATTAACGCACAGCCAAAACCACTGAAGCTAGAAACTTGAAATTTTCACAGTAGCTTCCTTTTATAACGTAGACGCACATTGATTATTGCGAATTCCATCCCTAAGGGGGTTCAATGGGGGATAAAATTTTGTACGAAAGTCCGTCATTTTTTCAAGTTATATACATGAAAATTGGTATTTAGGTTTTCGGTTAAAAATAAAGAGAAAACTACCCTCAAGTGGGTTAAATGGGGGATGAAAGTTTGTATGAAAGTCCGTCATTTTTAATGTTATATCAATGAAAATCGGTATTTGTATGGTCGGTTAAAAATAAAGAATTACGTATTTCAGGAATTTTAGAAATTTCACCCCCAAGTGAGATTTATAAGTATCCAAGCGGACGAAGTCGCTGGCATCTGCTAGTAATACTAGCTTGTCCTGATTGACTGATCATCAACGCATAGCCTAAACTACTAAAGTTAGAAACTTGAAATTTTCACAGTAGCTTCCTTTTGTGACGTAAGCGTACACTAAGAAATGATTATTGGTAATTCCACCCTTTAGGGGGTTAAGTAGAGGATTTAAGTTTGTATGAAAGTCTGTCATTTTTCAAGTTATATCCATGAAAATCGGTATTTCGGCTTTTGGTTTAAAATAAAGAATTACTTGTTTCAGGAATTTTGGAAATTACACCCCCAAGTGAGATTTATAAGAATCCAAGCGGACGAAGTCGCTGGCATCAGCTAGTTATATATATATTAAATATGTATCTCAATCAAAAACTAGAATATAGCACTAATAAATCAATGACGAGAATATTATTTGGTACACGAAAAAATTCATATGCAAATCGTATTAGCAGAGAACATAAATCGCCTCCACTCGATTACGCAAATCGAAGCCTTTTTGTGCTAATTCCAACAAAAAAACTTTCATTATGATCATCTGTGTGCTTAGTCTAAAGCGGAGCACTCGAAAACGAACTCGAAAACTATTTATCGATTTCAGAGTAAAATAGACCTAAAATGGCTTGTATTAAGGTTTGAGTTCGCCAATACATTCAGCATTCGAACAATGCTGAATGTATTGGCGAACTCAAACCTTAATACAAGCCATTTTAGGTCTATTTTACTCTGAAATCGATAAATAGTTTTCGAGTTCGTTTTCGAGTGCTCCGCTTTAGACTAAGCACACTGGTGCCATAAAAACTACAATTGTGCCGTTTCGGACGCTTCTTAACGCCATTTTGTTTTTATTCCGCCAAAAAAATACGAGCGGTTAGCGTTTTTTTTTGTAGTTTCAGTTTTTTGTCGCGTAACATACTGGGTCAGTGTGTCTCTATTTGTCGTTTATGGAATTTTATTTAAATTTTCTGAGTCATAGTTGACACGACCGGCGCTTCGTAGTGTAAGAGAGGGTCGATTTTAATCTGATAGATATATTTTATTTATTTTTTTTGCCACAAGGGGGCGCTGTAGTTTTTCTACTATGTTACCATTTTCCTAAAAAAATGTACTAGGCCGATTTTGTTGCGATTTTTTTGTAAACCTACACTGGTCTTAGAACAGATTTTTCAATATGGTTTAAGGATTATATTATGCAACCAAGGAAAGCTGCTCTAGTGATTTTTGTTTTTTAACCAACTCCCCAACCTGATGCTGCAGCGGTACTGCGCAGTGCCCACGTATAGCGTGAGAATTAAGAATCATTCGACTGTACACCTACCTAGAAACTATGGCTACTAGATATAAACTTTGTCACTATACTCCAGATTCCATTTCCTCAACTTTATACTGCAAGTGACTTGCTTATTAATCCATGTGGTCTGTATGTTGTATAACTTTTACAGTTATTGATGATATTTTTAAGGTTATATGGAGCAATGGCCGCTACAGTTGTTCTACGTCTCGTTACTTAAGAGGCCGGTACCCGGATTCGTAATTTTTTACGAACTTTTGAACACCATAGTGCTTTAGATATAATGATTACTTTAAAAAAAATTATCAAATATTAAAGATCAATCCTTTTTAATGGAATGTTGGGAATAAAATATTAATTTTATTAAAAAATATTATTCAAATCTTAATTCTTGCGGAAGACGTTTACTGATTTTACGCTTTTGAGTGAAACTTTCGTCACACATATAAGTACTAAAAATTGTAGAAAGCGACTGAAAAAAAATACTAATAGTATGAACACACTCTCAAAATTGGAATGTTGGAATTAGTTTTTCTATGTTTTATACAAAAAGTAAATAAAAAAATAAAAACCGCACGTACGATTTATGAAAATTTAAGCATTAGATTAACCCCAATTTCTTTCATTTATAGCAATTTCACTAATAAAAAAAATAAATAGCGCGAAAGTTTAGGATTCATTTAGCTATAATTGTAAAAAAAAATAATCCAGAAACTATTTATATGACCAAAAAAAATTGTCAAAGTATCCTAAAATTTACAAATAAAATGGCACAGCAGACAGTACGAATGCCATACCGAGCTTAGCGCTCTTCGAGGGAGGACGTGTTGTTGCCCGACGCAGCTCACGCACACATGCAAAGCTGTGTAATGACTTGTCGTAAAACTCATAAAAGTTACATAGCGCAACCGACTCAGTTTGATGATTTGTACATAGGTTTTATTTCATTAGTGGTCCGATCTGATCAATGCTGAGCTAATGCTATGTTTTGGTATAAGTATGTGTTGATATATGTATATATTGAATTGAAATATTTTTTGTATGACATAATAATAACATCTCATACTCGAAGTTATTTTGGGACGAAAGAGGGTTTAATAGGGATGAGAATGAGGTGAATAGGAACGACTTATGTTACCAAAATTTAAAAAGTCGGCGTCATTTTGAAATTTTTGTGATTGTACTGATTTCGTTCAAAATCAATATCTGAGGCTCCCTGGGATCACAAAACAGTAAACTGGTACCAAAATTTAAAAAATTCAGCGCCATTTTAAAATTCTTTATTAGTTGACCGATTTCGTTCAAAATCAATGTTTGAGGCTGCCTGGGATCACAAAACAGGAAACTGTTAACAAAATTTTAAACAGTCAGCGCCATTTAGAAATTCTTTGTCTCAAAAAAACAATGCTTATTACGATTTTCTAATATGATAAAAAGTTAGGGCCTGTTTCACCACCTTCGGATAAGTGTCAGATAGCTTATTCACAAGTTTTGTCTTTGTCACTTGACATAAAGTAAGAAAGTGACAAAACTTACGTTTAGTCTATTCGACACTTATCAGAAGGTGGTGAAACAGGCCCTTACATACCTAAATTTTAGATAGTAATGTCTTTAATAATAAACACATAAAATAGAGTTCTATGAAAAATAAATTATTTTCCAGGATAAGAAATAGCCTTTGTCCACCTTCGGGATGTAAGCCATATGTGTACTAAATTGCATCAAAATTGGCTAAACGAAAATGTGTAAATCCTGGGCGAGTCAACTAGTACAAGAAAAAAGAATATAATAAAAACATCACGGTTTGAACACGAACAAATATTAGTTTAGCAAGTCAAGTCAACTCATCAAGTCTTTGGTAATAAAATATTATAGGTACTCGGGCCATTCTTGACAATAAATAAAAATTCGGTTACAAGAAGCAAATACGAATACAACAAGTGTTCCTGCAAGAATTGAGCACGTGCAAATTTTATTTATGACCTAAGATTAGCAACTGCATAGTAGATAATTGCACACCTGAGAGAACTTCTTTATCAAAACAACCTGTATACCTGAAATAACCAGATTAATCTATTGATCAATATAATAAGCATTGATCGTATAATCTTTTGTTTCGTTGCGGCGTGATTGAAGGAGAAACCAGAAAACCAATAAACTAATAAACAAACACACTTTCGCATTATAATATGGGTAGTGATATAGCTGTATTTAATTCTTACAGGTGTCATGTGTAAGTATAAACGATTACACAACATCTTGATAATAATTATATACTTACCTAAATCGAACATTAAATAAAAGGAAATATATTAAAATATACTAAGATCTAAAATTTTATTTTATTAGCGCGTTGAATTTGGAACGCAAAGTATCAATATAGGTTAGTCCGACCGCTTTTAAGTATACCATGTCTTTGTGTGAGTGCAGCTTACGGTGCCATTGTGAGGTACACGCACACATTTAAAACTCGGGCCGAAACTCGTTGGTGCGGCTGGGAATACGGCCTCTTAATTAACTACTTCAAGATACATAAACTCTTAAGTTGTAAAGTTTGACAGCCATCTCTTTGTCTATAATTGTTTATATATATTCATACAATTTGTCCCTTTTTTAGTTTTATCGTTTGTTTACGTTTTTTATCGTCATTTTTTTGTAAAAATAAAGCAAATGCCTAATGAGTTTTTTAAACATAAGATTATCTTTTAGCATAGGTACTATAATCGGTTATATGCATCAAGTCGTTTTACTTTATGACTAGTGAATAAAATTAAAACTTAATTAATTTATTAATTCATTACATTTTGAATATTATAATTTTATTTTTATTATTTGTGGAAGAGTCACTAAAATATCTAAAATGTAGGTTTACTCATAAAATATTTTGGTAAGTAGGTACCTACTTTAAGATTTAAATAAAAGATTAGCTGGTGTTCTGACATTCTTTTGTAATATTGTAATAATTAACTATTTTATTATCCTCTTCACAACGTTCTTAATAAGTATGTAAAATAATTAATTTATTTGCACTGAAGATGCAACATAAGGACGTTCAAAGTAGCATTATTTTTAAAATTTATTTTAATTATAATAATTATTGGGCATCAATTTTACTAATAAATAATAATTATAATCCCTACAATATTTTTAAGAAGCTAAATAAGAATGTCATAATTTTATCGAGAAACATATTACTAAGTAGGTAGGTATATCTTTTTTAGAATTCCGTAGTATATTTCAAATATAATTTTAATAACACTCCTTTAATTAACGATGAGTCAAAAAAGTTAATAAAGGAAAAATGTGTATTTAATGAAATTTAAAATTTCATCCATTCCACCGCATTTAGGATAGCATCCTAAATGCAGTGCATTGCCAGCGGCAGCATTGCCTCATGGGATGATCAAAAAAATTGAATAAAACTAAAGTTTTGCGTTAAGCCAATTATTTAAATAGATAGGTACATTAATAGTTTATTCAACTAATAATTTAATTTCATTCAACTCTGAATTTTATTTATCGAAAGAAAGAAAAATATAAATTCTTGTATTTTATCAATTCAATTAGTTATTTTTGATACTCCACAGAACCTTAGCAAATCTGACACGTCAAGCTTTTCTATTTAATGATAAATAACTAATATAATATTAATAAAAATTTAAATGGTATTTTATAATATGGAGTTTTTAATGTGAATCAAAATCGTGCTGATGATTTATGGACACAGAACGCGTAAAAAAAAGATTAGCGTCAAATTACCATAAAAATTATTAGGTATTAACGAATACCTAACGAATGTCAGTTTGTAGCCTTGACTTTGAGAATGACGCAATGATCAGCCAGCTTCGGATACGTGTGAATTATTTAAAACAAGTTTTTGATATTTATAATATAGTCTAATAATAGTACTTTAGTTGTTTAATAATAATTATTATTATGATAAGTGTGGTTTGATTAAAGAAAAATGAAAATTATAGTTTTTCCATTGACGCAATAATGATTATTTAAAACGTAAGTAATAAGTAAGTATTTTAATTACTACTAAATAATAAGTATCTTAATTTCCTACTTAAACTTATTAAAAAAACAAAGGAGAAAAATAAGTTACTATTTAAAAATTTTTTAGGTATCTCTCCATCGCCCGCTGAGTAACTCTGATAGTTAGCGACCATATACCTAATAGCAATAGGATCTCATGCTTCTTCTTTTTCCTTCCTCTGGGCAGGTATCCGCACTTAAACCATTTAAAGTCTGTTTCCAGCCATCAATTTTTGTTTAATGGGCTGTGCCCGGTTATGAGTCCCACCACCTTCCTGAGTTTACCTCTGTCTATTCAGATTGAGCAGTAGTTTGTTAGTTAAATATTGGTTCAGAGTTGAAAAAGCTTCCTTAGTCTGACGGCAGTCAGTAGCATTCTTCCAGAGTGTAGAATGCTCCTTACCTACGTGTTAGTTCATGCAACCAGGTATTTTTTTTTAAATAATAATAGCGGGCAAACGAGCAAGCGGGTCACTTGGTGTTACGTGATTATCACCGCCCATGAATATTAGCAGCACCTGAGGAACCACTGAGGCTTTTGAGGAAGGGGAATGGTATAGCTTCAGCTCGCTGCCGGAACGCATCGGATGCTTTGCGGCAGATTACGGCTGAAGTGTGGTTTCTAGCCACACTGTGGCGGATTCGGGATAGAATCCTAGCATAAAGCGGTGATACCATCTAGATTAAGTTGTGTGGTATCAGGCACAACGACCCTTAGCGGGGACTGAGAGTGTCAGGGCCTCGTTAGCAATTTGGCAGGATGCACCGCACGCAGGTGAGTTTGACTTTGGACACATAGGTGGAATTTGGGCCACTTACCCTCCAAAAATGATATAGTAATTAGTATTATACTCACTGAAGGGAATTGGGTACACACCATAGGTTCTGGTCCTGCCACCCTCAGTGTCGTAGCCCTACGTGCTGATTCGTCTGCTGCCTCGTTGCTCGTTGTATGTCATGCTTAGCAACACGCACTGTTCGATACCGTTGGTATTTAATGCGATTTCAAATGAAATTGCCCAAGAACGAAGGTATATTAAGTGTTTCTATAATATCATTTAATTCCTCACCTAAGCGCTTGTGAATATGAATCAGTGTTTTTGTCGGTTCAATCTAAGTGATTGACGTGTAGGCATTAGTCGTAATACGCGCTTCTATACTAGGCGTTGGGGTGATCATAAATCAGGTATATACCAGGACAGTCCCGTAATAAATATTAAAATATTATCAAAATGCAATTGTAACTTTATATTTCGATTAAAAAACAGACAATTCAATTCAAAATAGTATTCTATACTCTAGTAGTGTGAATAGCTTTAATAAATTCAAACGTTTGAAAACTCGAATATCATAAATGGTCAATAAAAGAAAAAATGGTTTAGGAAAATTAGATACAATTTTAAAAGTTCTATCGAATCCGTAGTCCCTCGACTTTTGTTTATACTACAACAGCTTATGATAATATAATGATTTACGACTTTTACGCCACGGCTTGGTAACCAACTGTGTGATAATATTTTAATAGCACTTTTTCGTTAAAAGTCTACTTTACAGTTGTAAGCTCTACTAATTTTAGAACTTGTCCGGATTTAGATGCCTTACTCAAGTCCATGGTGAACCTAACGACAGGTTTTTGGCTAAGTGCAGATCGAGTCTGACCTCACAGAGACGCTATGTACTATCTGTATATACCTATTTATGTACCTATGTAGTATGTATGTACCTATTTATATACCTACTCATATGTGAGGAGTTCTCGGTAATCACATAATACTAAATATCGTTCTTCGACGTCAAGTGTCTACGATCATCAACCACCTGATGGACGCATTTACACCGATATGAGCATTCATGAGCTTAGTAGTTAGAGGCAGTTTGTATCTCACTCTCACTATAGCACTGTGAGTTGTGACGTCCCACTGCTACCCACAGGTCTCTTCTCTTCTGCGGGATCAAGAACTGCTTGCCACGCTGCTCAATGATGGTTGGCGCGGTAGTCACACTAGTCACACTAATATTATGAAGGCGAAAGTTTGTGTATGTGTAATATGTATGTGTGTATATTTGTTTCTCTTTAATACCGCAACTGCTGAACCGATTTCGCTGAAAATTAGAATGGAGATAGATTATGCCCTGACTTAACACATAGGGTACTTGTTATTCTAAAAAATCCACAGTTCCCGAGATTTTGAAAAAATCGAAATTTGTTATAGCAATCTACAGCTATAGGCAGATTACTATAGCAAACTTATAGGTATAAAGGTTGGAAAAGCGAGCGGGAATTGAAACCGGAAATCTACGATTCCCTCGGGATTTGTGAAAATCTGAAATTCCCGCGGGCGAAGCCACTAAAGCTGGTTAGGTTAGGTTCTAAATCTAACCGTAACCAGACACATTAAAGATGTCTTTTTCTTCAACTTTCAGAAAAAATCCTTATGATAAAGCCGCCGGCCGGTCTTGGCTATCACTGTCTGATCATATAACAGAATGTCATGTTGTAGCATTAGTTACACTATCGTGTAACTGGCATCCGCCAGACCACAGAGTACGAAAACATTTCTACAAGATGTTTGATTTGAAACGTAAGCCATAATTTAGGATTCAGTGATGACATCATGAAACAAATTACACGTTCGCATTATTGCTAAACTGATTATATTATATTATATTAATGCTTGTATCCAAATTAACTTGAGTAATATCAGGCAGGGGCCGGTAAAATTATGAGGTCTAATAGCCGGTGAGACGTTAATTGTAACCTACTTTACTCAGTAGTAACAGTTTTTTCTTTTCAAAAAATGCCATAAAAATTAAATTAAATATGTAAGAAATAACTTACAAGAATAAAATTGTTGTCATCTCTACCTAAAAAAAATTTTAATTATCAAAAAAATACGCGCCAAATTGAGAATATTCTTTTTTGAAGCTCTGTTTTAAAATGTATAAGATCTATCTCAAGTTTTAAGTTGTAGCTATAGATTTCGGAACAATCAGCGCCATGTATCGCGGTTTGGAAGTCTATATCTAATTAAGTCCCATAGAACACTTTTCCGGGATAAAAAGGGGCAAAATAATCTATACCTACCTAATATACTACTTAAAGCGGAAGAGTTTGTTTGTTTGAACGCGCTAATCTCAGGAACTACTGGACCGATTTCAAAAATTCTTTCACCGTCGGATTTGTAAGTGATCCTTGAGTGCTATAGGCTATATATGTACCACGGGCGAAGCCGGGGCGGACCGCTAGTTGTTAGATATTGGGATATTCTGCCAAGAAATTCTCAGTAGGTACCAGCCCGGAGTTGGCAGTGTTTCATCCCCGTGCCTTGGAGAGCACGTTAATCAGTCGGTCGCTATCATGTACAATAGTCGTTAAAGCCCGCCAACCAGCATTGGAGCATCGTGGCGGATCTAAGGTCTAATTCTCTCCTATGAGAGAGGAGGCCTGTGCCCAGCAATGGGACGTTAAAACGCTGTAGTGGTGCTGGTGGTTGTAGATATGTATAAACAAAAGCGATATTTTTAACCGACTTCCAAAAAGGGGGAGGTTCTCAATTTGGTGCGTATTTTTTTGTATGTATTTTTAACTCATGATACGCTAAAATGATGAACATTTTCGATTCGTATTCGAAACCAATCCTATTTGCATGTGCCCGACCTTGACAGTTATTTACAATTACTAAATAATCCATTGTATACATGTATAATACCTACCCACGATCATGACTTTATAGGTTATACAGATAAGTATGTTGTTGAAGAAGTAAAAATACTTGTTTAATTCAAATTGTTTTATGTGAATTCCGAAATTTAATTTTGAATACCAGTTGATAACATTTGACATAATATAAATTTTGTATTCGAAAATATTTGAATTACAAGCGGACTCTCGCGACTTCGTTCGCGTGGATAATGGATATATATTGATTTTTAAAAATTCCGTAGGAATCATTTTGTTTTTCCTAAGCTCCTTTGAGCTCATATCATGCTAAAAACTGTTAAAAGTCCACTGGCGGATGTTTAGGTAGATCAAAATGTAAACATCCGCTAGTGAAAGTCCCATCAAAATCGATCCAGCCTTTTAGAGATCGGTAATCTTTAAAGTAACTATCTACTTTCTAACAAAAAAAGAATGAATGAAATCGGACCACGCGTTATTGAATTACAGCTAAATACACGTTTTACTTTCATCCCCTCCCTAAGGAACCGTGCTGAATTTCGGGATAAAAAGTATCCTATATGTTACTCCGTAGTATGAACTTAAATCGTACCAAGTTTCGTTTCAATCCATCCAGTAGTTTTTACGTGATGCGCGCACAAACATACAGACAAACGGACAAAGAGATAAACAGACAAACAGTCAAAAATTTCAAAAATAGCTTTTTTAAGTTCTAACCCCTAACATCCCCCAGTTATTATTTTGCAAAAATCTTCAATTTACAGATACGGCAAGTCTACGATTTTATTATATGTATAGATTTAACTTTGAATACATAATACAGAGATTCATATTGAAAAAAAATTAAACTTATGTAAGTAGGTATACCTATATGAAACAATCTTAAAGAGGAGAGCCAATACAATCTTCTATTTCTGAATATAGGCCCATTATTTTAAAAGAAAAAAAAATTGCAACAGAAAATATATAGAGTATATTATGTATATTTTCTTAAAGATATATAAAAGTGTAGTACATAAGAGTATATAAATTCTTATAGATACATAAAATTGTTATATATGTATAAAAATTTTATATTATTTAAAATACATGTAAGGATGCATAAAAAGTTACGCTTAACTAAAAGCAAGTGTTTTTTTTTTTTTGTTTCCTGAGTTTAGAGTTGCGGTGAAATGCACCGAATTTCGTCCTCTGAAGTCAATTTTGTGCGTTGATTTACAACTGACACGTTTTTCAGACGTTGCCAAAATATGGATACGCATTAGAGGTTAATTAGACGACAGATTTCTACTTCAGTCAATCACACTAATATTATAAAGGCGAAAGTGTTGTTTTTGTGTGTATATATTTGTTACTCTTTAACGCCGCAATTACCGAGCCAAATTTTGAATGGTGATAGATTATGCCCTGACTTAACACATAGGCTACTTTTTATCCTGGAAAAATCCACAGTTCCCACAGGAGAATGAAATCTATAGCTACAGGCTACTCTAGTAGAGTACTACAGCAAACTTCCTTGAAAGTAGGTATATAGGTTGGAAAAGGGAGCGGGAACCGGAACCGGAAATCCACGATTCCCTCGGGATTGATGAAAAACCGAAATTCACGCGGTCGAAGCCGCGGGCAGATTTTAGTTTAATCATAAGTGATAAATGATGGTGCAGAAAATTAACTAGATTTTCATCATGCAACCATCAGATACGCTATAGGTTATCCTTCAGCAACATCCAAAAACTAAAACCGATGCCAAACTAACAGCAAAACCTACCGGGTAATGGAGAACATATTCTCCGTCAACCGATAGAAAAGAGGTCCACTGCTGGACATAGGAACTTCTTAGGAACTTCCAGATTTAGTTTACTATTTTACGATTTACTCTTTTTGGAACTATCTACGACTTGATCGATGCCATAAGGGTCTGCCGCGAAAACTTTAATCTATAAGCAAATTCTATTCAGCTTTTACTATTGTTAAATATTTACGGAACATTATTAAAAAATTAGTATGCTATCTTAAAAACTTTTTATAGCCAAAATAACCACGTCAACAGTAATCTTTCCCGCTAGTGCCACAGTCTAGCAAGTGTTGGACAGATGTGCGCGCGATGACACCCCCGCACCATGGCTCTTCATTATTGGCCATGAACCATGTCGCTCATGTTCAAGCTGGTTTCGGGTCCAAATATCACTTTTTTAAAGAAAAAGTTCAATGTTAAACATTGAATTTTTTTGTGATTGTGTGGGAGTTTTTATACGATTAATTCTCAACTTTCTATTTAGAAAATCAAACCCCATAAGTACCTATGTAATAAATAAAAATAAAATAGATACTTTTTATTGCGAAGCGCATCACTTAGACTGATTTGACTATTTTTTATGTTCATAATACATAGTTCGAATAAGATTTTCAGTATAAAAAAAATACCAAAAATTGCCCCGAAAACTGAAAAAACTGAAAGTCATTTTTCTACGGGACTTTTCAGGAAAAGAAATATCTGAAAAGTCGGAAAAAGTGAGAAATTTGAGAAACACAGTTGAAAGTGCTTTTTCTACGGGACTTTTGTATGATCTCGAGACGGACCATAGATAAAATGAATAAGACGAGATATGGCAAGGGGGCGTGGTTCCTGAGAACTCTTCTGGCGTTAAATACACCTGAGAACCGTTTTTGTCTTGAGTCGAATGTCGTCCAACGATCGCTTCACCGCTCTCGATTTTTAACAAAATGCCGTGTTGTTCAGTGGTTGTTTGCAAAAAATCAAGCAAAAAAGTGAATCATACAAAATATGGCATCTCATTTCACACTTAAGTACAAGCTATTGTTGTTATTTTCCATAAAAAACAAGAAAACATTATTTTGTATATTTACATTATGCTAAAAATGTGCTAAATTGAGAAGTTTATATCTCATTATGAACAAAATCCATTGCTTGCTTAGTAGAAATCAATCATCGAATCGGTCGGTCTTAGGACGCAATGGACTTGTACTATATAAATATATTCCTTCACTAGACGTTAGACTCACGGTATGGACGCCGATCGGGTGGTCGTGGTCGTAGAGATGTCATGATGTTAGCTAAGTACATTGTTATCGATATTTTAACGACCAAACGATGATTTTTGATACAGTTATTATTAATTAACCCCCGAAGCAAAAACGACGGGGTGTTATAAGTTTGACGTGTCTGTGTGTGTGTGTGTGTGTGTGTGCGTGTGTCTGTCTGTTCCCCTGTGGAGCTCAAACGGGTGGACCGATTTAAATGCGTTTTTTTTTTGTTTGAAAGGTGAATTAGTCGAGAGTGTTGTTAGCTATGTTTGAAGAAAATCAGTCCAAGATGGCCGCCGCTACAAAATGGCGGATTACATATTTTTTTACAACCCCCTTAATATGGGTATCAAATGAAAGGGCTTGACTAGTAGAATAGCACTATGCAAATACAAGATTGCACCACCACCACAGAATTTTGGGTAAAAAGAAACCCAGCCCCTCATTTTTATTTCGAAATTAATTTATTTGAATCGTTATATCTCAAAAACGGTGGCTCTTAGGAAAAAAAGTATACAGACATTTTTTATAGATAATTATCTGATCTACAATTTTGTTTAAAATAATTTTATGATAAGACTTACCGTTTTGCTGAAAAATTTCCCGTGAAAACTTTGACACCGAGTAATTTTTTTCCAGGTGTCGGATCGATGAGGACTTTTCACATTTCATTTATAATAGTGTTTTGAACAATCCTACCAATTTTCAGCCAGGTGTGAATATTGTAATCTTGGAAGTCTAAATTGATCGTATTATATAAGTAGGCATTTTTTATATCGTATTATTTTTGATTCATAATAATAATAATGTATCGCTTTTCTTAATATATAAGTCATTGTCAAAACCCAAATAGTAAAAAAATTAAGAATCGATAACTTTACATTTTAGTCAATCACTAAAGTTTTAATGGCTTTTACTCAACATTTTTATTTACTCATCAGTGCATACATACCAGCACTTTTATTTAATTTTATAATTACCTTTTTTAATTTTCTTTTTGCGAATAAACAAAATAACGAGTATCTATCGATATCGATAGACAATTCAATGAGTAGCAATACAGCGCCATCTATGGTCAAGTAGCGGAATTAATTGGACAATCGAATCTAGTGTGACTATAGCTCATAAATACATTCTTCCGTTAAAGCAAAATAAATCTTATTTCTACAAAATCAGGGTTTGTTTCCAAATCTGTGAGTTCTGTGAAGTAGGCTAGTTTTGACTAAACTTAAAACGACAAATCAAACGATTTGTTTCTTTGTAGTGCAATATAGATTAACGGTATATTTGTGTGAGTTTGGCGACAGCGGTTCCTATAGTAGTTTTGGTGCATTTCACTTCCCCTGCCTTCTCTCTTCCGTGAGACGGACAGATGCATAGGCAGACAGACTGATAAGTTTCAAATTCAAAATTCAAATTCAAATAACTTTATTCAAAATTGGTACACTGTACACTTTTTGAACGTCAATTTAGGAACAGGCGATGGTGATAATTTCTTACGGAAACTTAAAACTAAAACTACGAGGGTTCCAAACGCGCCCTGGTCTGAGAAGAGCCCACAACAATCTCAGCCGGGCTTTTAGAGCAATCTATGTCCATGGATTTTTGTCATTAAACGGACAAACAGACAGATATACAAGGAGTGATCTAGTGAACCAAAAGCCAGTTAATATTATTTAATATGACCCATAAATTGACCTTAATCTAAACTCAAGCATAATCTGACCCGCGGTTATGCAATCCAAATCCGATTGGAAACAAAAAGAGAGAGAACAAAAAAAAGACACAATGACCAAATTCTTGTGTAAGGGCAAAAACTTTAACGGGTTCTTTAGTATGTACCGCGTACGGTCTCATCCGAGGTCTTTTCCGAAACAGGAGCAAAAAGAGGCCCCAACAAAAAAGGCTCCACAATGACTTTTTGCAAATATAACCTCAACTTTTTCTCAGCACGCGTCTAAGTCTGAATTTTAAAACGGTTTTTGCTTTCGTCGTGTTTATATATGTATTTTTTTTGTTTACTTTATTATATCGTGTTGGGATAGGTCACTGTATAAGTTCAATTGTCTTTAGACGCGGTTGTGGCAAAAAGTTACATCTCTATAACGTCACACATTAAGAATATACCTACTCTTAATGTGTGACGTTATAGAGATGTAACTTTATATGGTACAGCGCGAATCCGTAACGTCTATAGAGATTTGTTTTCGAAGAGTGAGTTTCGAAAAGACAGATAGACAGACAGTCGCCATCATCATTATCAACCCATTACCGAATGAGAAGGGCTTAGGCCGTAGTCCACCACCAAAGTCCACCACGCTGGCCGAGTGCGGATTGATTGACTTCACACGCCCTTGAGAACATTATGAAGAACTCTCAGGCGTGCAGTTTCCTCACGATGTTTTCCTTTACTGTTAAAACAAGTGATATTTACAAGTGCGTTAAAATGCACATAAGTAACTCCGAAACGGTAGAGGTGCGTGCCGGGGATCGGACTCGTACCTACCCCTCGAAAGTCTTAACACCACTATCACCGCTTGTTTTTAACCCCCGATGCAAAAACGACGGGCTGTTATAAGTTTGACGTGTCTCTGTGTGTGTGTGTGTGTGTCTGTCTGTCTGTTCCCCTGTGGCGCTCAAACGGGTGGACTGCTTTGAATGCGGTTTTTTTTGTTTGAAAGATGAATTAGTCGAGAGTGTTGTTAGCTTTGTTTGATGAAAATCGGTCCAAGATGGCCGCCGCTACAAAATGGCGGATTACATATCTTTTCACAACTCTCTTAATATGGGTATCAAATGAAAGGGCTTGACTAGTAGAATAGCACTATTGCAAATCCAAGATGGCCGCTGCCACAAAATGGCGAATGTCAGGGGTCTTTTAAATTTTTTATTTATACTTGTTACAGACAGACACTAGAGAGATACTACTTAATAGGGCTCCGTTTCGCCCTTTAAATGCGGAACCCAAAAAAGGACAAATTAATACTGTTAAGCTCGTAGGCACAATCAGCAAAAACTGTGTGACGTAGGAACGGCAGTCAAATTAACAACCGAAAAGATAATCTAAAATCTTATCTTTATACACACACTTACTGCCACCCACTTACATAACATAATACATAATATTATGTACCTATCAACAAGATAATATTAGAAAAAAAAAATCAGCCAAGTGCGAGTCGGGCCTCGCTCTTTCAGGGTTCCGTACATAATTATGAACAATATAATATTTTGGGTCTAAGAAATATTTAATTTCCGAGCTAGACATCGCAAAAAACCGTGAAAGAAAAACCCAAAAAAATGTTCGTTTATTTTGGTCACAGCTTATAAACTATTTAATAAATCGTTGTTTTCAGTATTTGTTGTTTAAATAGAGCATATAGTACATAATATACTGAAATATCATATTCCCAACTAGTTTAGTTTTTGAGATAGCCCCCGTCACAAAAATGGTCTAAAACTGACAACTTTGATGGCCTCCCATTCCCTTATTTTTTGAGATAAAAATTAAAAAAATATATATTTGTACTCTACTTAATGAGCTCTAAACAATGATACCCCACAAGCTAGGGTAAAGAAAAATTTTTTTTTTCCGGCTCCTTTTTCATGTATGGGAGCCCCCCTGAAAAATAATTTAATTCAATTTCTAATTCAATATTTGATTTTGGGTTAACGTTTTACACTAAATACCAAAATTTCAGGTTTGTAACTCATTTCGTCTGCGAGCTAGAGACCTGTGACCGGCGGACAGACGGACAGACAGCCGAGTGACATTAATAGGGCTCCGTTTTTTACCCTTCGGGTACGGAACCCTAAAAACGAACCATATAAAACGCTGCCGAATTAAAATTATTCCTAAAAAATATTCTAATTAACGTTCGCCACAATAAAATAATTAATACAATGAATGTATTATGGTATGAGATGCTATGAGGATTTTGACAGATGTTCCGCCATATTGGAATCAAGATGGCGCGGTTGTTTGGCGGATGCGTAGGTGCAACAGGTGTTGTCAAGTCGATGACGGGGATTTTTTTCTTAATTTTTTTTCCCACTGCGATCCGGTGATATGCTATTTGAGAGCCTGTGGGAAAGATTTTAGGAGGTCGGTTTTTGAGAACTTAAATGTTAAAACTTAAGTGTTTCGTTAACGCTTGACCACTATCACACCTTATAGTTAGTTACGATGCCAGCTTACTCACCATAATGACTTGAATCCTAACTAATATTATAAATGAGAAGGTGTGTTTTGTTTGTTTGGCATTGAAAAAAAAACCCGGCTGAGTTTGTTGTGGGCTCTTCTCATACCAGGGCGCGTTTGGAACCCTCGTAGTTTTAGTTTTAAGTTTTCGTAGTAATTATCACCATTACCTCACTTTCATGTACTTCTTATATTGACGTTCAAAAGTATACAGTGTACCTACGTTGAATAAATGAATTTTGATTTGATTTTGATTTGACTTGTTGCGGTTTATTGGTTTGTTCTTCAATCATGCAACAGAGCGTTCAACGTAATTTTTTGCATGAATAAAGTTGAGGACCTGAAGTGCTAACATGCGACGCACGAGAAAATTATCTCTACACTTTTTCTCGACGAATACAATAGAATTTGACGAGAAAAAGTGTAGAGATAATTTTCTCGTGTGTCGCATGTTAGCCCTGCTGGAATATTGAGTTACCTACCTACCTACTAAGTAGGTACATAATGACCTAGAAAAAGACCTAGGAAACTTTTTATCCCGGGAGAAAAGGATAGGTGGTTAGGTATTTCCTATCTACCCGCGGGGTTCTTAGAAAACCTAACTTCACGTAGACGAAGTCCAATGAGCTTTCACAAGACAATTTTGACAATTTACAAAAATGTTTGCAACAGAATTATTCTGGAAATTTAGGAAAGGACATTTATTGCAAGCCCTGCATAAATAATGGACTTAACATTTTTAGGGAAAATTTAGGTAAAATACACGAAAATGTACAAAAAAAAATTCTCTGGAGTGACAAGGTTTAAGAAACGATGCAAAAAATCCATACTTATATAAATAATTAACACCTTTCCAATGGTCAAAACATTTAGAAAAACTTGTAAACACAGTACAAAAACCGCCAAAATGTTGGTGGCAAGTGAAATTGCAGTAAAAACTCTAGCAAAAAGCCCCCTAACAATATGAGCGCGTGGTAGAATTTTATTTTTTTCTAGCCAATGTTAAATTTTGTTAGAATCTGCGCGCGGTCACAGCGTCAGGTAGAAATTCGGGTTCGCAGGTAGAAAAAATCTTTGGTGGATGTTGGAAAAAAAAGGTTGCTTTTATGCGACCCACCCTCTTTGTACGCCTACGATTTGTTACTAGTGTACTGGGACTAGGTAATTTTGATACTTTGTCGCCTTCACCTTGTAGCTTGCGGTACAGACCACAAAACATACAAAGTAACAGATTCGCATTGCGCAAGAGCTATACTAAAGTTTGAATATCAACTTTGAAAATTATTATTTATCGTAATTTCAGAGCATTTCATGATGCAAGACTTTTAAGTGTACCTTCCATTTAAAAAAGGGAAAAAATTAAGACTCCCAAAAACATGAGAGTGCTAAGAAACCAAGACATCACTGGAGAAATTCATAGATAGGAATTATGTGTAAGCTGCAAATCTGCACTGAAGTAGGTACCATGATTGGTGTAAGCTTCTCATTCTAGTCTGACGTGAAACGTTGATAAATCTTTTTGAACCATCATTGAAAAAAAATTAAGAATCATCAGTACCAAAATCTTTTAAATTGTTTTTTCCTTTACTCTCCTACACCTTTCTCAAAATTTAATAACTATCTCATTAATGGATAACTGTTATAGCCCGTCATAGACAGGTAACTTTTAAGCTTCTTATCTATACTAATACTATAAGTATATAAGTGTGTCTGTTTGTATGTTAGTTTTTCATGGCCTAAGAGTTTAACCGATTTATACGAAAGGTACAGAGGTAACTTGCATCTCGGAAATTGACATAGGTAACTTTTATCCCGGAAAAGCAAATAGTTCCCACAAGATTTAAAGAACCTAAATCTACGCGGATGAAGTCGCGGGCATCGTACACTTTGACATAAGTAAAAAAAATGTTTTACGCTCTTACGCACCATTTCAAATGAAATTAAAATTAATCAAAGCTAAAGCACAAGTATCAAACCAGTCCGCGCCAACTACATTAGCGGGGGTGAGAACAGCAACGTTGGAACACGCATAGCTGCGTCTGCGCATTAACGCACACACACACATGTCTGAGATGAATCTAAGCATGTAGGTGTGTGCTTTAGACTAATAATAATAAGTTGCAAGAATTTTTGAGTTAGTGTTGCAAAGTGGCTCGAATTGTTTAAGTGTAGGTACATTTTTGTTTGATGTCACATGAAAAAGCTTTTCTCTGCTTTACTTTAGAAACAGAACGCACTTAGGTAGGTACCTATATCATTTTACTTTTTTTTAAATCAAATCTTATTCAAAATTGAAACGTCAATTTTTACAAATACGTAGAATTAAGGTAACGATCATTATTAGGTAGGTACTTACGAGAATTTAAAACTAAAACTAGGTACCTACGAGGGTTCCAAATGCGCCAGCAGCTTGCATTTGTCCACCGCTGGACATGGATCTTTTCTCGAGAGCGTCATATTAAAGTTTTCCTCACTAAAATAAAATGAGTACCTATATACTTACCTATTAATACGGACATGGATTGGAAAAAAAAAACCTCTTTCTTATTCAAGTCGGTAAAAAATTTAAACAATTTTAGTTACTTACAGCAGGTACCTACTAGTTATTATACCTATCTAGTATCTACCTAATGATCATGTATAAAAAAAAAACAAGTGAATCAATGAGCAATGAGCATTTGAGCAGGTTACTTGAAGGTCGCCGAGATTTGGATGTTAGATTATATTATCTTTTCAGTCTCGAAGTTTATATTATATTTTACGTAGCCTTTTTACTTAGGTACTTGATAAGGTAACTTTTATTCGGGAAGGTACCAAAAGTTAAAAATTGAAACTAAATCATACTTACAAACAAATAAAATTGAAATGTTCTATGATTTTAAAGTAACAGAGAGTTAAAATTTATTAAGCGCCTGTGATTTATTGAACTAATAACTCATTCACATCTGTCCGTTTGTCAGTCTGTTTATAAGAGCTAATCTTCGAAACGGCTGAACCAATTTTGGCGGGATTTCCATAGGCAGGTACAGGATAACATAGGTTGTACTTCCAAATTGTTTCGAAATGTTTGCATACAGGCAAAATCTCTTTATATAAAACAGAAAATCATTAATTCTGATAATAAAATAAAAGCAGCATGGGATATCATCAGCGATGAAATGGGGAAACATAAAGTGCATAATAATAAACTGGAGTTAAAAATTAATAATCATTGACTCTGATATAGAGATTGCAAACACTTTTGAGAACTTTTTCCAAAATATTCCAGTTACCACGACTAGTTCCCTAAATTCCTCGCCAACAGAAGCCTATAATATCCTGAGGGGCAATGTTTCTGAGTGCAATTTATTATTTCGATTTAAATACGTAACCCCATATGATATTATCATAAACATTTAAATCTTTGCAACAGAAAAAAAAATCAGCCAAGTGCGAGTCGGGCCTCGCTCTTTCAGGGTTCCGTACATAATTATGAACAATATAATATTTTGGGTCTAAGAAATATTTAATTTCCGAGCTAGACATCGCAACAAACCGTGAAAGAAAAACCCAAAAAAATGTTCGTTTATTTTGGTCACAGCTTATAAACTATTTAATAAATCGTTGTTTTCAGTATTTGTTGTTTAAATAGAGCATATAGTACATAATATACTGAAATATCATATTCCTAACTAGTTTAGTTTTTGAGATAGCCCCCGTCACAAAAATGGTCTAAAACTGACAACTTTGATGGCCTCCCATTCCCTTATTTTTTGAGATAAAAATTAAAAAAATATATATTTGTACTCTACTTAATGAGCTCTAAACAATGATACCCCACAAGCTAGGGTAAAGAAAAATTTTTTTTTTCCGGCTCCTTTTTCATGTATGGGAGCCCCCCTGAAAAATAATTTAATTCAATTTCTAATTCAATATTTGATTTTGGGTTACCGTTTTACACTAAATACCAAAATTTCAGGTTTGTAACTCATTTCGTCTGCGAGCTAGAGACCTGTGACCGGCGGACAGACGGACAGACAGACAGACAGACAGACAGACAGACAGACAGCCGAGTGACATTAATAGGGCTCCGTTTTTACCCTTCGGGTACGGAACCCTAAAAAACAGGAGATTTATGGGGAATATCAGTAAAAATAATTCACAATATTATTGATGTCATTGCGCCATATATTTCTGTAATTTTTAACAAATCCATAGATTAGGGATCATTTCCGACCTCATGAAATGTAGTAAATTGATACCTCTTTTTAAATCGGGAAACAAATCAGTAGGGCTATTCTCTAAAATACCATCTCGATATCGAAGCTCACTCAAGTGAGATAACTCGCTTCGAAAGCAAACTCACTTCACCTTGGTTTGATCTTCTGTAAACATCTGCTACGCACTTGCGAAGTGAAGTGAGTTTGAGTGAGAAGACCAGTGTGCTTAGTCTAAAGCGGAGCACTCGAAAACGAACTCGAAAACTATTGATCCATTTCAGAGTAAAATAGACCTAAAATGTCTTGTATTAAGGTTTGAGTTCGCCAATACATTCAGCATTGTTCGAATGCTCGTTCGTGAATGAGTTCGTTTTGGAGTGCTCCGCTTTAGACTAAGCACACTGTACTATCGAGTTTTACAGAGTACAAATTAGCAAACTCATCTCGAATTCACTCTCTATAATTCGAAAATGGCTTTACAGAATAGCCCTGCAGATCCAAATAACTATAGGCCGATCTCGATTCTACCAACTCTCAGCAAGATATTTGAAAAAATAATGCTTAACCAACTGCTTCTGCACTTTAACTTAAATAAATTACTTCACTCTGAGCAATATGGTTTTACTAAGGGTCGTTCATCAACCGATGAGGCCCAAAGGCTGTTACGGCACATTTTCGATGCATGGGAGAAATCACTACCATACATTTGGTATCACATACCATTGGTATCTTCTGTGATTTGTCAAAAGCATTTGATTGGGTTGAGCACGAGACTCTTTTACGAAAATTAGACCACTATGGTATTAAAGAAACTGCACTCAGTCTCATTGCGTCTTATCTCAGTGATCGTATACAAAGGGTATGCATCAATGATGTTGTCATCTGGATCAGCCTCAGTAATGGGTGTCCCCCAAGGCTCTATTGTAGGTCCATTCATGTTTCTGGTTTATATTAATGACTTACCACATTTCGTCAAAAATGTTTGCGATATTGTACTATTTGCTGATGATACGTCTTTGATTTTTAAAGTCGATAGAACTAAAAACAATTTTGACGATGTAAATAATACTTTATCACAAGTTTCACACTGGTTTACTATTACGCTGTTAGGAAGATTCGACAGTTAAGAAGATTCGACAGTTAACAGATGTGGAAACTGCAAAAATTGTTTACTTTGCATATTTCCATAGTATTATGTCGTATGGAATCTTACTATGGGGTAAAGCAGCTGATATTGAAAAAAAATTCGTTGTACAAAAAAGGGCAATTCGCGCAATTTATAATTAAAAACCGCGGGATTCCCTTCGTGAGAAATTTAAAGAAATAGGTATTCTCGGTAGTGGCTTCTCAATATATCTATGACAATATAATTTTTGTTAGGCAAAACATTCACAGTTACAATAAAAAGTGTAAATTACACGATAGGCAATTAAGAAATAGAAATAGACTCGTGATTCCTCAGTTACGCCTCAAGAAGGTTCGAAAGTCGTTTGTGGGAATGGGCGTAATGTTCTATAATAAAATTCCACAAGTAATCTTAGACTTGCCTTTACACAAGTTTAAGAACTCTATTAAAAGTATGCTCATAAAAAAGCATATTATACAATTGAAGATTATTGGTGTTCAATTCGATGCTTTGATCATGGGTAGCCTAAGTATGTCACGCTCTCTTTAAACATTTCTGTGGTGGTGTCATGTGGTGCGGGTTGTTACGTTCCCTCGAATATGGTTGAGCGAAGCAATGGCTGGATCATGCGTCATGCTCGTGAACGGGTGCCACCGTCGGAAATGGGGCTACTTTTGTCTGCCCTTCTTCACATGTGTAGAATTGTAAGCACCATTCCGAACCAGTGGTAGATTCATTTGTCGATTCGTAAGCGCTTGTGAAAATTTATCTGAATCTATTCTATCTATACATATAATAAAATCGTAGAATTGCCGTATCTGTACATTGAAGATTTTTGCAAAATAATAACTGGGGGATGTTAGGGATAAGTAATAGAACGTAAAAAAGCTATTTTTGAAATTTTTGTCTGTTTGTCTGTATGTTTGTGCGCGCATCACGTAAAAACTACTGAATGGATTGAAATGAAACTTGCCATGATTTAAGTTCATACTACGGAGTAACATATAGGATACTTTTTATCCCGAAATTCAGCACGGTTCACTTGGGAGACGGGATGAAAGTCAAAATTTGAACTTAGCTGTAATTCGTTAACGGGTGGTCCGATTTCACTCATTCTCTTTTTGTTACAAAGGAAATACTTTAAAGATTACTGGCTAATCTCTGAAAGGCTGGACCGATTTTGATGGGACTTTCACTGGCGCATGTTTACATTTTGATCTACCTAAACATCCGCCAGTGAACTTTTAGCAGTTTTTAGCAAGGTATAAGGAGCTTAGGAAAAAAAATAATTCTCACGGGATTTTTAAAAACCACGCGAACGAAGTCGCAGGTGTCCGCTTGTAAAAAATATGTCTATTCTATTCGGCTTTGCTTCAGCTGCCCACAAGACAGTTAAGCCACTTATTGTAACATTTGTTTTGAAAAGAGCAACTGCTGAGTTTCTTGCCAGCTCTTCTCAGCAGAATCAGCATTCTGAACCGGTGGTAGATTCTGACATGTCATATGAGCCACACGTTGGCCTACGTGAAATAAATGATTTTGAATTTTGAATTTGAATTTTTTGTACATGCTCGAACTTTAAGGAAAGTCTAACTTCGAGTAGACCAAGTAGGATCACACATTCTGGAAACCGAGTGCAGTGGTCGAACGCTTTGGGCCAATGTGTACTGGGGTCTTTAGGTTTAAGAGTACCTACATGTATACATATTTATCATACAATATTATGAACGCGTGTCGGTCGGTATGTAGGTAGGTATCGATCACTAAGCCTGGACATTGACCATGACTTTCAAAATACAAACTAGTTCGTTTGAGCACCTTACAGTTGATACTATAGTCCGGTTCACAGTTGTGGACATTGCCTACGTAACTTTAATTAATTTTTTTAGTATTTTTAATTTTACTATCAAAAAATAATTTTTGAATAGTTGTTTTTTCACATAGAGCTCTTTAAAACATGTTTAAACATCTTTTGAATCTTACTTACCTCGAAAAGGCAACCAAAAGAACTGCAAGGCAATAAAAATTAGAAAATATAAGTAAGTAGATACATCATAAAATATTTTGCTGATATAAACAAATGGCGAGGATACTACTTAGATCCTCTCAGTCGAACGCCTAAAAACGAAAGCTACAATATGACGATCGTATTCACCTCTGATTGGTCGACACCTCTCTCGATAATAACTAAAATGCATTGTTCCAGCAAGAACACCATTAAAGTCAATCACCACAAATGAAATTGGAGCAATTGATACTGCTCTTAGACAACTGATGCACTGTTTTAAGGATCTGGCATCCTGTCTAAGGGACCGTTCAGATAGACCGGCGCGGAGAGCAGAGCAATTTTGGGAGCATCCTCGAGCATCCTCTTATCATAAAAGAGATAAAATGTAAATATAAACCTTATTTCAATGCCATAAGATTCTATTTTAAATGCGATTAAAATTTGCTCTGCTCTCCGCGCCGGTCTATCTGAACGGTCCCTAATGGATTGGGCAGCAAATAAGTTTGGCCATTCAGCGAGGCACAGCGAGGTAACGCAGCCAGAGTTCTGGGTATATTGCCTCATTCGATTGGATCATAATATAATATTTAATTTATAATCTTCTTTCTTATTCAAGAGAAGACCCGTGCCCTGTAATTGGCTGATAACTTGATAATGATGATGATGAGGCAATTTTAATTTTATTTATTATTGCATTTTTCTTAATTAACTGTACTTAAGTGTAAATAAATAGGTACCTAATTGATGTTATGCTGGAAAGTTACCGTAAGGAGGGCCATTACCTCATTGCTGACTTTTAAAAATTCAAAAACAAATTGCATTTTAATTTAGTTACTGACAATATCGTAACAAAACTACAAACATACAGAACAACAATCGCCACAATTTTTGTACCGTGCAGCGTCGGTGCAAGCTCCAGTCTGTACTTGACACTGAAATTGTTATGTAACAAGTTTTTTGACTCTCATTACTTACCTGATAGGTACGGTACAACATAACATAATAAGTATTATAATAATATATATATTTTATTAAAGTAACTACTAGTTAGGTACCACCACCAATACAGCCTATTGAATTGCCACTGCTAGGTACAGGCCTCTTCTCTCTTAGGAGAGAGGGATTTAGAGCTTAGACCCGCCACGCTGCTCCAATGCGAGTTGGCGAGTTAGGTACATAGGTACATAATATAAATCTTCTATGGTAAGTATATTGAAGTCTGTTTAAGTTTTCCTAAAATATATATTTGATGTACTTAAATAGCTAAGAGGAAATCCCACTAACTTAGACGGGGTCTGGCAAATTTCATAGATCTACCTAAATTGATCAACTCGTCGTGGTCGTCTCAACGGAAGGGCGTTCCTGCCGGACATTGATTTCCTGTAGGAACTGCCACACTCCGCAGTCTTGCGCCTCTTGTATGCAGCGTCACCCTGCGACTCGCCTGATGCCACCCGTCCACCTAGTGGGAAATCTGCCAATACTGCGCTTTCCCGCGCGAGTTCTCCATTTCACTTTGAAACGAACCGTCTTAGATCGGTTCTTCGAAGTTCGAACAATGTGCCCCGTCCAGCTTCGTGACCCGGTAAGTCAATGACTCTAGTTCTTCTCCGGATCTCATTACTGTTAACTCCTTCTTGGAACTCGTCTAAAATCGGAATCGATTTTCATTCAGCATAATTTCTAAAATCTCTTTTTTCCCACAAGAAGTGTCATAATTTGTCAAATTAATATACCTACTGGCTACCTATACCTACCTAGCCACCTACCTAACATATTATACTGTAACTTATGTTTTGAAAACCTACATTATATTGTAACTTATGTTTTGAAAATAACAACTGCCAGCTTTCCAGCTCTTCTCAGCACAATCCGCTTCCCGAACCAGTGGTAGAGTCATGACGTGTCATAAGATTCACAAGTTAGAATATTATGAGTTCTTACTTGTGGATCATGACATGTCATGACTCCAGCACTGATTCGGAAAGCGGAATTTATGACCATGTGTTGGTCTACAATTCTACATGAAATAAATAATTTTGAGATTTTTTTAAGATGATAAATCCTTAAAACTTTAAATCGCAACAAACCATCAGTTGCTGATGATGGAACAACGATGGTGTTTTCAAAGCCATCGATGTATAATTAAAACCACCAAAACAATAATTGTGTGGTTGGTGTAACGTGTGTATAATTTGAGCGCGCAGTTTATTAGCTCACCTCGCAGCTTCCCACATCCGGGTTGGTTCGCCATCTTGAATAGGTTTTTGAAATCCACAAGTGTTTGCCTTACGTTAGTGTGAGTACCTAATGTGTACCTACCTACTAGATATAGCATTAGTATATCTATATACTAGCTAATTACCTTGTTGGTTTAGTGGCTTGCATGTTTGGGTCACGACGTCCTGGGTTCGAGTTCTGTGTCAGACAAAAAAAAGTTTATAGATTCTTCCTTTTGCCAAGAAATCCTCAGTAGCAGCCTGGAGTTGCGAATTTTCTGGTGTTACACCCCCGTGCATCGGACAGCACGTGAAGATATTGGTCCGGCGTCTAATCTCTCTCTGGTCATGTCGGTTTGCCATCCCATCGAACTATACCCACTAGAGTGAGGAAATTCTCCGATCACTAAACCGATATTGACAGATCATCTGGAGATGGACGTCAATGGACATATAGGCTACTTTTGTCCCGGGAAATCAAAGAGTTCCCACGGGATTTGAAAAAAATTCTAATATATCCACGCGAACGTGTCGCAGGCATCTGCCAGTAATAAAATATAGATAAAGAAAATACTGCAAGTACATATTTGTCACTACTGACCCAATAAAAAGTAAGGAATAGGTAAGTTACAACAATAAAAAATATAAAAATCCAAGAAAATAAATCACGAAACGAACAAAAGATTAACAATGTTTAATCAGGGGGCGATAAAAATAGTAAAAGGTATGAAAAAGGGGATGAAAAAACTGCATTGCGCATCGTGGGAGATTTTTTTGTTGAAAACGTCTTTTTTTAGTGAAAAGGGAACCGCTTTTGTAGTCGCTCAGGTGGTTGGCGCTGAATAGAGCAAATTCTGTAGTTTACCGACGTTTGACATAAAAGAATTGCAGTCTTGGTAAATCACGTGTGATTATGAATCTATGAATATTGTAGGCTTATAAAATGAATAAAATTGTAATTATCATAAAAGATAACAAAAATTAATAACTAATTTATTGATCTTTCATCCATGAAGAAAATCAAAAATTAAGCTCAAATAAATTAGAATATTATTCAAAAACCACACAAAAAATTTCCCTAGGTGAAAAATTTCTGGTACAAAATTGACTGCATCTAGGTTACAATTTATATCTACTTGTTAGAAATTTATGACGCAAATCGGGATCTACCGACATGGAATGTATTTGTCTCCGAAAATCCTTAAACGATGAAATAAAGGCAAAATAAGCATTTAAATAAACTGTCAAAGATTCAGCAGGTACCTATCATCTTATGCGAAAAAAGTTTTATAAAAGTAATACTAGGTACTACTACCTACTACTAATAATTTATTATTTATTATACTGAGTTAGTGTTGCAATCAATGTTAAACTTAAACATTCCTTAGAATGATGTATTTATATGTAAATATGTCTATCAGTCGGCTGTTACATATAACACAGGCATTAAGTTGCCTACTTTAGGAACAGACGACCGTGTGTGTATGTGTGAGTATTTATTTATTTATTTATTTATTTATCTAAAACCAAGGAAAACATAAATTAAAGCTGCAATATTGACGGACTGACACACGGACATCTGTTTGTCGACTGCCCATGCGATCCCTTTGTTAGCGTTCAAATCACTAAAACCTCCATGCGTGATGCACAGTCACCGGTGCTAATAAATTCCGAAACTACGGGAAACGCACATTTTCATATGCGTCGTAGCAAAATTCTATTAGTACAGCTCCATCCAGCGACCGTTTGAAAAGCGACGTATAATCCCTATACAAAAATGCAAAATTACCCTTATTAACAGTTAGTGTATGTGACAAAATTCCTTGTAATTAAACACAAATAAGCCATTAGGAATTGGGGGATGGTATTCAAGATGTTGCAGACAATAGCGATGAACAAAATGATCAAAGTGAGTTATTTATTACTTAAAAATAAACTTTCAACGTTGAAGATAGAGTTGAAATTGCGTAGACGAACGTGAGGGATATAGGTTAAGTTGGTGAGAGGGATGTGCAGGTAAAGAAATTTGAACATTTTGAGGGATGATGAAAAAAACAAGGGTCGATTTTAAGATACAAAAGCTGGTGTCGGCGTCACGCTGCGCGACGGATGCTTTTTGAGATTTTTCTGTAGATTTCGAAAATTACTTCGAGACAGTTAATTGAATGCGACTTACTTTAGGAGATTTTTGCTAAGATTGCTGCATAAGTAATAAACTATGTTATAAGCCAATAATATTGCATGGATTTAAGATTTTGTATTTTTATGCGTTGCGCTAGACGGCAATCATGACAGAGTATACCTACCTATTGAAGGGAATAAACTCAAAATTGAAGTAGTAAGGTGCCTACAACACCCAATTGCGAAAAAGTTTCCAGAATGATTCCAAGATAACCTGTTTATAATTTTAATATTTAGGTTAGAATGCGCTTGTCCAGAAGTTGTCTTGTTGATTTGCTCTAGTTATAGGTGAGTACCTACCTATGTACGTGGCAGGGAGGGCATTCATCGCCTGCGGCAAGCATTTTGTCTACATTAAGTAGGTACATTGCATAGATGTCAAAATCCGAAAGAGTGGAATTTTGCAAATTCAATTTTAGTAATAAAAATTTACAAAATTACATAATGGCATATGAAGATTGTGACTTACCTGTAATTAAGTTGGCATTTATTACTATGTTAAAGAAGTCAAGACTTGGACCGGTTCTGCACAGGTGGAATCACAGTAATGAAAATACTTTTCGCGTATTACAAGTAGGTAGACAGCTTTTATTCAAAAGTGGCATATCGACAAGATCGTAAATAATTTATTTCTACCCGTCATCACAGGTTGCGCGATTTTTTATGATGACAGGTTTTTATTTGACCATCGAGTAGGTATGATCGAATCTGATGGCAAAATTGATAATGCAGATGAATGAATATGTCAAGTTGAAAAGCTGAATGAATTTAGACAAAGTATGGTAGTTAGTTGAAGACCTGAGCATTTTCCCATAAAACTAGTTTGTCTTGTTAAATAGTCAACCACATACATATTTTATAATCCGTTCACTGGTCAGTTTAAATCGATCAAATCATACCATTATCCATCTACCTCATTGAATTATATTGTACTTACCTCAATGATCTACCTACTATTTTTTTAATCTTTTTAATCCAAAATATACAGATTGAAGAGCAAAATTTAATACAGATATGTAAATAACAAGCGGATAGATACCAGCGACTTCGTTCGCGTGGATATTGGTTTTTAAAAATCCTGTGAGAACTTTTTGTTTTTCCTAAGCTCCTTTGAGCTCATACCTTGCTGGCACCTGCCAGTGAAAGTCCCATCAAAATCGATCCAGCCTTTTAGAGATTAGCCGGAACAAACGGCTGGATTTTTTTTTCCGAAAAATCCGGGTTCCAAGTTATATGGAATACTGAGGGTTGTGATGGCTGTCACAAGCTTTAATACTCTTACCTGTCAATATCATAGATCAGTTAATCATATGTACTTACCTACAAAAATTGTCACCAATTCCCTAATATATACGATAATCTTTCAAGTCCAAAATTAAACCTGACATAAAATAATCTATCTATAATAATAATAATATAATAAAACTTTAACAGATCCAATTCTGTACATTGAAGATATTTTGAAATTTTTTATTGAAGGGCACTTTATAATCGATACTGTAGCAAATTTTTTCATTTTTGTCTGTCTTTCTGTCTGTCTGTCTGTATCTTGGCCGCGCATCACGCCGAAACTACTGAATGGATTCGTATGAAACTTGGTACAATTTGAGTTTATACTCCGAGGTAGGACATATAGGATACTTTTTATGCCGAAATTCAACACGGTTCCCTTGGGAGAGGGGAAGAAAGTTAAAACGTGTATTTAGCTGTAATTTATTTTGACGGAACTTTCAATGTTAGATAGGTGATGTTATAAAGAGTAACTTGGGCTACATTTAGTTTAGGTACAAAAAAGGATTATGGGATCCAATCCGTCCGATCCTATATAAAAGCCTATATTCACGCGGACGAAGTCGCGGGGATCAGCTAGTTTATAATAAAATAATCTATCCAGAACAAACATTGCTATAAAATCTCATATAAAACACATTGCGTCTATCAAAAAACCCAAAATTTACATCAGGTCCTTTACAACCCTTATTACACCACATGTTAGGGTATGAAATAGCACCATCATGACCGTGGCCTTTTTATAAAGTTTGATACAAAAAAATCAGGCGCCCGTCTTCCTACCGGAAGAAGAAGAACTTATTTGATTATAATAAACATTAAACACATCAATAAAAAATAACCTAAACCAGGTGCATGGAAGCTTTGTTTTTTCTAACCAATCCAAAGTTCCTATTGTTTGTTTTGTAATATCCGATCTATGAAACCCTTTGGTATGGTGCCAAATGAGAGACTTTTTCAAACAAAAAACAATTGGGACCACACATTTTTTCCTCGGTAGCTAAAAAGAAGCCTTTTTATTGTTGTTTCTTATTGAACGCACAAAAAGTAAGTTTTGAAAGAGAAAGTTTGACTCTTTTTTATTAACTTTTTGTTTCGAATTACGCGATAGAAATAATTAAAGGCTGTTTGCCGAGCCGACGACGCTTGTGTGAACATTTTGTATAGTTAAATTGCTTGTCAAACTGCCGAAGAGCCTGGTCGACTCGTAGGATGAACCATAAGCTGGAGTTTTCTAATCACAGTACATAGACAGATAGCTTAAAAAGTAAATATACATAAATATATACATAAATATATACATAAATATATTCATAAATATATACATAAATATAAATGGCGAAGCTTTTCAAAATTGAAAGGCCCTTTAGTATTTCATGGCTATTTTATTCAAGACACAAGAACTGTGGAGTTATTTAGCACCCCTTTTAAAGTGCAGGTCGGACTACGCTTTATCATTCTGCTATACATTGTAGTATACTGCGTCATCATAAGTCTAGAGGACTATTTAAATAGATAATAACTGAGTTTAAAAATGTCCTTAAAAAATTATTGCTGATCAAAATTATAATTATACCATAGATATTCGCTTACTTGCACACAAAATGCTTTTTGATGGGAATATTTATTCAAATAATTTATTAAATCGTTTAATTGTTACTATGATCTTAGAATACTTACATATAGTTGGAACAATCCACCTCTAACAGACATACGATATATTTGTCGGCGCTCAAATACATAATTAGGAAGTTATTTAAAGGCATATTTATCTAACAGGCATAATATAATCAGGCATTCGAATGAAGACTCTAGGAAACTCTAATTTTAGACCTATCAATTTATTTTATTACTAGCTGATTCCCGCGACTTCGTCCGCATGGATATAGGCTTTTATATAGGATCGGATTGGATCCCATAATCCTTTTTTGTACCTAAACTAAATGTAGCCTAAGTTACTTCTTATAACATCACCTATCTGCCATAGAAAGTTTCGTCAAAATCGATACAGCCGTTACGGAAATCAGCTGGAACAAATAGACAGATCGACAAACATAAATTTAAATGCACACCAGTTTAAAATAAGCCATACGTTCAAAGATCCGGGTCCCAAGTTATTTGAACCCAATACTGAGGGTTGTAATGTCTGTCATTTCTGGACTAAAAATCTCATGACCTTGAAATATTTACGGGACAATATATAAAGTACTACCTTTCTAACAAAAAAAGAATGAGTGAAATCGAACAACGCGTTAATGAATTACAGCTAAATACACGTTTTAACTTTCATCCCCTCTCCCAAGGGAACCATGCTAAATTTCGGGATCAAAAGTATCCTATAACCTACCTCGGAGTATAAACTCAAATCGTACCAAGTTTCATTCGAATCCATTCAGTAGTTTCGGCGTGATGCGCGGCCAAGATACAGACAGACAGACAGACAGACAGACAGACAGACAGACAGACAAAAATGAAAAAAATTGCAGTTTTGACTTCAGTATCGATTATAGAGTGCCCTCCAATCAAAATTTTCAAAATATCTTCAATGTACAGAATTGGATCTGTTACAGTTTTATTATATTATAGAAGATAACAAATGAATTAACACCATCATCTTAACTACTTGCCTATGTACCTATGTACCAAACAATGGTTGCTGAATTTTCTTCCATATTATATTTCAATTTACACTATTTTTTGTATATTATAGTACCTACCTACCTACCTACGTTTTTATCTTTATTACCCACTTATCGGCAAATGTTTTCAAAGCCGGTAGCTTTGTTATTATTAGTAATTCAGCATTCGTTATCATAGTCCGAGATCCCACCGTACTTATTACCTGCCTGCTCGCCTTGCTCTGTAAAAGTTGCGGTCACTTGAAAGATGGTCACAAAATCTTATTAAGCTAACAAATTAAGCTATCGAATCGCTTTGTGGCACGGGTTTAACGAGGGAAGTAACCACGGCGGAAGCCTCCCACCAGATCAGACCAGAGACAATTTAGAAATTATGAATTCCCAAATTGCCCCAGCCGGGAATCGAACCCGGGTCCCGGGACCTTCCTTGTAAGACCACAGCGCTCACCACTGCGCCGGGGAGGTCGACAAATAGACGTCACTAAGCGACTTGCAGACATCCGCTGGATAAGGCGCATTACTGTTGCATGTAAATTTCCTACGAGAGATCTATGTCCAGCAGTGGACATCTATCAGTTAACAACTTCGATGAAGTTATCATGCAGTGGGATCTCGGACTATCAGTAGTATGGTTTGAAAATCATATTACGGCTTGGATCTCGTTCGGAAGAATCCGGTTTGGAACATTTGCGTGATGGATGATCGGGCACTTGCACGCTTGTGTCATAAAGTGTCTATAGACGTGCCAACAAGTTCCCAATCCGTACACATTCTAATATTATAAAGTGGTCTATCTAGCTATCTGCCTCTGCCTTTTACCTTTTTGAACTGAACCGACCTTGAAAAACAGATAGCTTGCATCCCATAGATGGAATATAACTTAAATCCCGGTAAAATATCTTAGTCAATAGAATTTTCAAAAATTTTTGGGGGTTTTTCAAAAATTTGAAAAACCCCCGACATTCGCCATTTTGTGACGGCAGCCATCTTGGATTTGCAATAGTGCTATTATACTAGTCAAGCCCTTTCATTTGGTGAAAAAATATGTAATCCGCCATTTTGTAGCGGCGGCCATCTTGGACCGATTTTCTTCAAACATAGCTAACAACACTTTCGACTAATTCACCTTTCAAACAAAAAAACCGCATTCAAATCGGTCCACCCGTTTAAGTGCCACAGGGGAACAGACAGACACACACACACACACATAAACACACACACACACACACACACACACAGACAGACACGTCAAACTTATAACACCCCGCCGTTTTTGCGTCGGGGGTTAAAAATGACCAATATCAAAAGTTTATATGAAGGTTCACAGTAATTAAACCCTAATTAAGTGTTCTGACTAACCGATCAACTTACAGACACGAATTGGCAAAACAACGTTAAAACCAAAATCCTTATTCGCTGTGATATCCAAGTTACAACTGCAGTATTTTATAGATGAGTAAGTGTCACATTTAAAAACACCAAAAAACATGCAAAGAAGTTACCTAGTTACTTTTCCAATCAGTTCCAACAAAATTGCCTCGTTAAAATATGTCGGGGTCAAGCAAAATATAACACCTGCGAACATCTAACCTCATCACCACATCATCATAATATCATCATAACCATCTAACATCTACCAACCTACATAGTTGGACGTTGACAGTTGGTATATCTGAAGATGCCGTAAACCAAGATACACTATTACAGTAACTTACTCCAAATAAATCGTTCGTATCCACAACCATTACTGCTTTTATTTTAAGTTAAACTACTCGCTTCTTTATCGGACCAGCGATGCACGATGTTTACAGAAGTTAGGCAAAACGTCCAATATTTTGTTGCAGTCATTATAATGAGATGTAAGATTGTGTGGATCAAAATGGCGGACCCCCAAAATACAGGTTCCGTGTTGTGCAGGAAATGAGACACTGTTCCAGATGAATAGATAGATATAGATAGAAAGCATTTTTACCTTTAGTAGGATTAGATATATTTTGTTTTACTGCTGGACATAGGTCTCTTGTAGGGACTTCCACACGCCGTGGTCTTCTGCCTATTGTATCCAGCGGTTCCTTGGACCTGATATTGTCGGTCCACCTAGAAGGGGGTTTGCTAACACTACGCTTTCTGGTGCGAGGTCGTCACTTGGGACCCCAACGTCTATCGGTTCTCCGAACTTTGTGCCCTGCCCATTGCCACTTCAGTGTCGCAACCCACTGAGCTATGTCGGTGACTCTGGTTCTTCTACGGATCTCCTCATTTCTATCTATCGCGTAGAGAAACTCCGAGCATAGCTCTCTCCATCACTCTCTGCTCCCTCTTAAACTCTCGTTAAGAGAATATGATTGAACTAAACACATAAAAGGAAAAAGTGACTGACTGACTGACTGACTCAACGCACAACTCACATCATTAGCTAGGTATTATGACGTATGCATCCGCTAAGAAAGGATTTTTCAAGTTCAACCCCTAAGGGGGTTAAATAGGGGTTGAAAATTTGTACGAGATTTATACCAATGAATCCACGCGGACAAAGTCGCGGGCATTAGCTAGTTATTCTATATACGGATCTCCTCATTTCTGATCTGATCGCGTAGAGAAACTCCGAGCATAGCTCTCTCCATCTCTCTCTGCTCTCTCTTAACTTCTCGTTATGAGAATAAGATTGAATATGCGATCGTCTCATACAATAGGTCCATACCAAAGAACACTTGTCACCAAATAGAAGCACCTGAATTAAAAATTTCAATTGGAAATGAGGAATTTAATCAACATCCTACTTCCGCACCCCGACGAAACAGGTGATTTTTTTATACCAATCTCGACAAAAAGTCCTATTCACGCAATTGTTGTCAAACCCTTGCCTCGCCCTGACGACAAACAGACAAAAAGATCGATGAATTATGAATAGGCATGTACAGAAATAGGTTGTTACATAAAAAAATCCAAGGCCGAACGAAATTGAAATCTTTAAATGTAACGAAACAACCCTTTAAAAAATATACTTTTGTATTAGGTAATTTTATAGTTCCGAGTTCTTACGTCACAGCTATAAACGTTTAACTCTTGACTTTTTTTTGTCTATGGACCATAAAATTAATTTTATTTTGGTTCATAATATTTACTTTGTTTTCTTGTTTTGCTCTACTATAGACATACTACCCCTACGTAGGTACCTTCAACCTTCTGTCTTCTGTCGCAAGTTTGCCTTTTATTTTTTTAGACTCTGTCCAAATTGTTTTGACTTTCGTTTTTTATCTTTTAGGAACTATTTTACTCGTGGAACACTTTACTGACATAAAACTCCACAACAATAAGAAACAAGAGTTGTAATTTTTTAACACATTACATCTTTTCAAGGTTAAGCAATATAAGATAAAAAAAATGGATAAGATCCTAATTTTTACAATATCAGTAAAAAAAAGGCAGAGTTAAAATTGTTTTTACATACTAATTATATTGAAAAAAGAACATTTTTTTAGGTACAATTCTAATTTTAGCTAAAAAAAATAATTTTACCTAAATAATTCTAGTGAATTATGTAAAAATAAAAATATCATATTTATCGACCAATTACTGACCCACTACAGGGCACGGGTCTCTCGAGAAGGGCTTCGACCGTAGTTCACTAACGCCAAGTGCGGATTAGCAAGTATAAAAATAAAAATATAATTTATTAAATTATTTAAATCTACTGTATGCCATTCTAAGCAGTTTTTTTTTCCAATTCACTGTTCGTTATTAGAACTAAAAAATACACTTAATAGCAATAGGTAAGAGCGTCATACACTTTTTATCGATAATACTTTTTTGTGCGCACTGCGCACGCGCACGCGTTAAAGTCGTTTGTCTCGGAGTTTCTTCTATCGTATCGGAGCTTTTTTACACGCGTACCTACTATATTTTTTCAAAAGGCTTAACTTTAACTTTACAGGTCACACACGTCTTATCTTAATTTTTTGTTTGATAAGATAATGAATTGTTGTTAGGCATATATTTTTAACCATCCTGGAGTGAAGACAGTGCCTGCGTTTGCAGTTTGGCGTAAGAGATTGTGTGTTTGTTTTTTCTTGGGTAGGTTACAAATGCGGTTACTCGAATTTTAATCGCTACCTAGATGTCTAAGCCAGCGGAATCACGCCAGTTAATTAATGTTTAATATGTTGGTTATAATTATGCATGATAAATTTTTACCGTGACTTCCAAATTATTACTGTTATCAATCAAGTAGGTTAAACTAGGTATCTACTTACCTAGTTCCTGTTAATTAACATTTTTACTAGTTCAGCCACTAAAATCGGACAGACATCACTTTTTGTCCGGAAGAATTGACACCTGGCTTCCGCAGATCATAGGAATAAGTATTTTGGTAAAGTTAATCCATACCTACTAATATTGTAAATACGAAAGTAACTATCTGCTTTTTCGTTTCAATCGCTAAACCAATTTTGATGAATTTTGGTTTAAAAATAAATTGGACTTTGTGATGAATGGCTTCTTTGTATCCCGGAAAAAACAACGGTCAAAATCCACACAGACCAAGTCGCAGGTATTATTTAGTAGGTTTAACTGTATACCTACCTACTATAAATATTAACTATCAAAAAATTCTAGATCAAAGAAATGAAAGGGACTTCTGCAAGAGAACTACACAATCTAATACAAGTACAATAAAAAGTACCTATAACAATACAAAGTAGGCATCTACCTATCTATTTTGTTACTTTTATTTTGACGGGAGTCGTAAAAAAATATTCCTTTTTATGACTTTTGTTAGAACAATGGAAAAATCGAAAGTTGGCAAAGCTTCCGCCGTGGCCGTGTAGGGTAGCTTTTAATGAGGTGCAATTAAACTCAATACTCCCTTTTGTCTCAGTCGGTTAGTATTGGAGGATACCGCCGCCTCGGTCGAATTATTACTCCCGTTTCTTTAAATTTAAAACAAAGCTTTGGGTGATTAAACTTTTGGATCCAACAGTTTACCTTAAATTAAGTATACCTAGGTATAGAGCACTCGTGCACAGAGTTCCAAGCTATAGAGTATGCAATAGATAGGTATTATAAAAAAATTCTTTCAATGTTAGTTTTCTCTTTCTTTAAATTAAGACTTACCTAGGTAATTAGGTAACTATATCTAAGCAGCGCTTTTCACGGCGTAGGTAAGCAGAGCTTTTTTGCCTTTAAGAAGTAGGTAGGAAAAGTTATAAAAAAATTATGTCAAGACCTGCAAAAATTTTATTTTGGACTTAGGGTTCATTTATTGCCTAAATTTTTGTGAAAAAATATTTGTTTTTGTGCTAAAACTACCTACTTACTTGTTTTAGACAAAAGTGACCTAACAAATTGAGTTTTTCAGGAAAACTGAGTTGAAGTAGCAGCGTCTTTTTTGCAGAAGCTCAGCTTTTCATACAGCACGCCCAGACCCGCCCGGGATGGGAGTTTTTGTTTTTTGTTTTCATTAAAATACCAATTCTAGCTGTTGAGATTGAGTTGTTGAAACAAAAACAAGCTGCGCCTCGGCTCCATTCAATACGAGCAAGGACAAGATTCAAACCCACGATCTTTACGTTAATGAACTGCCTTGTTGGTCGTAGGGGCTAGTCTATACGTAGGTACTTTAATATAATAAAGCGGAAGAGTTTGTTTGTTTGAACGCGCTAATCTCATGAACTACTGGACCGATTTCAAAAATTCTTTCACCGTTGGATATGTAGTACCTACGTGATCCTTGAGTGCTATAGGCTATAATATATGTACCACAGGCGAAGCCGGGGTGGACCGCTAGTATTCTAATAAAAGAAAATAAGATCTAAGCTTAAGGAGTTCCTTTATACAAAGACCTACAAAGCCCCGGCAATACTATTTAAAAGGAGCTCAGAAAAAAAGGGATAAAGAAAGAATGTCGTCAGATCCACAGTTGCATACCTACTATTAACAGCCCTCATTTGCGTCTGGTCAATGACAGCCCTGTTTTTTAATCAATAACTTCTTTTTCGCGCCCCGTCCTTGGCTTTTTTCCCGGCGCGAAGTTCTGCGCGCGTTACGATTAAAATCATACGTGTCGATCGACACACTACTTTTTCCACACCCCTACAGTAAACTATTACGCATCGCCTCGTTTCCTCGATTCCGCAAAAAGCTCCGCAAAAAGGCGAAAGCTCGGTCAAAAAATCCGTCTACCGAATTCAGTATCTCGTATAGCCGGCCGTGTAGCCATTTTAATTATTATTTAATACCGAGGGACGAGCACGTGGCGACGCGCGCCCTCTCCCTCCCACTCGCGCCCGACAGGCGGCGGCTCGATCGCCGTCCCCCTCGCACGGAGCCCACTTACACACAAAAATCGTGAATAATAAAAAAATGTGTACACATTTTTTTCGCTTAACCACCGTCTCGCTGTGTGCGTGCGGCCTCATGCCGTAGAGCGGGACGCAGCTAGCGCAGCGAGCGGCACGGCCGGCTCCCCACTCCGATTTTTTTAAGCTCCGCTGTCAATGTTGGCGTTCGTGTGATTTTTTCCATTTTATGTGTTAGTGTACCCCTCGCTCGGCGTAGTTCACTTTTTCTACTATAGATCTGAATTTCAGTCTCGTTTTTGCCGCGTCGGTCTAAAGGCGGGCGAGCGGGCGTTTTGTATTGCATTTTTGTCGTTCGAGAGTCTCCGTGCGCCGTTTCTCTCGAACTCGAGTCTGGAGAGGCCGGCTTTTTGTGCAGCACATGTCTCGGCGTACACTAGCGTCTTGCGATCGGTGCACGCGCAAATCGGCGGGTGCGAGCGGGACGGCGCGCAGCCTCACGTGTAGATTACCCACGACTATATCAAAATACGGCACACAAAAATATTGAGCACAAAAAATCCGGCAATTCGGATCCTAGCAACCACGCTCGGCATTCATAATTTTACCTCAGGGTCAAGAGTACGGCTCCGGCGTTTTTTCCCCCGGCTTTTTTAAATGTTTATTTGCGGGGAGCACGTGGATTTTTTGAGATTTTTTGGCCGTCAGGCCCGGGACTGTTGCCTTTTGGACGTGTTGTGACCCCTAGTGCTATCTCGATGATGTGATATTTTTTTAAGTGACACTTAGATAGGAACAAACTGTGATTTATTATGGTGATATTGGTGAATTGAAGAGAGCAGGATAGTGAGAGGTGTGTATGACTGTTTTTGTGTTTTGTTTAATTAATTTGGAGGCAAGATCCCCTCGCGGTCGCCGGGAGAGGTCCCCCCTGCGAGGGAGTCGGAATTTTTACGTAATATCTCCCCCTAGCGCGAAGCTAAAATTGTGGGACGAGACGGTAGCCGGCTGTCAAACGCGACCTTGAAATATACCCGAACTATTATGTATACGGAAAATGTTTTTGTGTCTACACAATGCGTGTCTGTTACAACTTAAAGCCTATTGTCTTTTGCACGCTCTTCTATATTCAAACAACTTATTCCTTTTATTAATTTTTTTTAATGTCTTGCCTCCAAATTAAAATCCTCAATTTTTTTTATTTTTTTTTTCTCTTATATTTGAAATGGAAATGTTGTCCGAATATTAGGTATATTATTACTTTTAATAACATATTATTTCCGTAGTTTCTGCTATTGAGATAACTTAATTATCTTATTTGCTCACCTCATAGATTATTATCAGCCTCTTGAACTTAAACAAAAGCTGATAACAGAATTAGGCTGATTTTCAATAAAAACAAATTACAATAGCTGATAATATAGAAGATGTAATTTAAATAATTGTCAATGTGTTAGATTCAAACTTAAAACAAGCACCTTAATAATAAAAAAATTCCAATTAAATGAGCCTAAAAATGCACTAATATTTTTTTTTAAATTATTGACTATTAATTTTATTGATGAACTACTTATCTTGAACCCCGAATCTGAAAACAATTTAAAGGAAACTCCAAACAACATAAGAAATGGCACTATTAAATGTCGAAATATTCCTAGGAAACTAGATTAATTCCATCAAAACAATTTAATCGTTAACAAGCCGTTGAACAATTTAAAAAACTTAATTCTGGCGACAAAAACCAAATATTGAACAACCTTCCAGTACTATTCGCTTCAGTTGCTACGAAACAATTTGGCAATTCCCAATTTACAAATAAGTTAAAATTCAACTAACTTCCACGGTTGCAAAAGTGGTCTTAAGAAGAAATCCAACGGAAGTTATAAGATAAAGAGTTGAGGAAGAATACCCGACTGAGTTTGTAGGCTTCTTCATAGACCAGGGAGCATTTGGAACCCTCGAAGAATTTATTTTTAAATGGACGAAAACAATTCTTTATATTACCTAATAACAATTATTATTTAATGTTTCAAATATATTGAAAATTTTAATAAATCTGTAAAAATCTGTAAAGGGTATTGTCAATAAACAAAAACTTGACCAGTAGGTAGGTACAGGATGAATAAGACAGGTATTTAGATAATTGTATTCAATATTCATTGATCAATTAAAGATTACGATGTTGATGTAACCAATGCATAATTATACGAAAAACCTCAAATAGACAAATAGACAGATCTAAATAATACAGCTATTTTTGGTTAAGACCCACAAAGACTTGAAAGTTGAAACATAATAGGGCAGGTAATATAAAACCCATAAAACACAACCGTGACTGCTAACTGACAATCAACGCACAGCCTAAGGACCTAGAGATTTGAAATATGGAAAAAATTCCTGAGAATCCCAGAGATGCACTAAGGAAGGATTTTCGAAATTGCATCCCTAAGGGCTGATACATTTTGTACGAAGAAATATCCCCGCAGACCCAGTCGTGGACATGAGCTAGTTTTACATGTATCTAACAAAAACGTAATTAAATTCTCTAAGTCACTTCCCTATTTTAAAACTAGTAATGATTACAAATCTTGAACTTGATCGACCGTGGGGCCCAAGTGCCTAAGCATCACCAATTCGTTTTTACACGTCGATAACCTTAACATTGATAATAATTAACCGTAAACTGGAGGCAATAGAGATCAAGGTCCCGCAACTCGTCACGGAGCAACAGCGGAATATGTTGGTCGTGTATTTGGTACGCGCAATTATTATCTTTGACAGCTGTATATGGCCAGCTCCACAGGTACGCTCGAACAGACAAATGTATATATGCCTTACGTAACCGGTGTAACGCTTTTATATATAATGTTACATATATTCAGTAATATAATACGCATAATCTTGATTATTTTACTAATATATAAGTAAAAGCTGTTTTGTTTGAAACAAATAAGGATAGAGATGAGATAGAGGAGATTGTTTTTATAAAAGATTTACACTAAAATATCCTGGTTATTTTTAAACACCTCTACATACTACGAACGAATGAATGAATAGATACACCTTTATTATGCATCGCAAAATAAAACGACACAAAAATATTATTAGAGCAAGTTATGCAATAGTACAATTTGGGGACCTTATAATTGCCATATCTAACGTCTTAAATTCAACTGTGTTAATAAAGAAATAAGCACTGAAATATTCTAATTTAAAGAAATAATAAAATTAATCTTATAAGAATTTAAGTGTTTTTAGAATTTAAGTTCTTTTCGTTAAAATCTTTATTTGCAATGATTATTAAAATCAACTTTAGAGGTACAAGTACATACCTACTTAGCATACGTCACAATAATAAAGAAAAATTCAAAAAAAAATTAAATTAAAAAAAAATATCACAAATAAAATCCTTCTCACACTTCTTTTCTCTCAATCCTTCACAAATAATCACTTTAAATATGAAATACTTGGATACGAAATTTAGTTTCATATCAACAAGTGTTTCATATTTAAAGAGTAGCGAAGAAACTCAACACAAATCATCATTAATACACACTGTAGACACGGTTGTACAAATCGCGTGATTATAGAAGCCTTATTCGATGCGGCATGTGGGCTAGGGGCTAGATCATTGACACAACCTACGCGGCTGCTCGTCACCTGCTAGAAAAAAAGGCTAGTTTTTACCACGACGAATCTAGTTTTAAATAGACGTACACAAATATCCAAAGCTGCAAAGTTATTTTTACGTGAATAAAATATGCTATAGAATAGTTATTATGAAATACATAATGTTAGGTGCTTAGCAAATTTGATATTCGGACAATATTTAAAACAAAAACTTTTCTTTTGGACACAAAATTATTTCGATCCAATTTTTTTCCAGATAAAAGAACGAAGGATCTCGAGAAATTCCATGACACATACAGCAAAATATACCAAGGAAACAATAAGACAGAAACCGTATATTTTTATATGATAGTGCCAAATACAATTTTAGATAAATTTAATACAACAGTTATTTTGAAACTTAGATAGGATTTTACTAAATATAAATCGAGCAAGATGATGGAAGGACGGACGATCGATTACCGGCCAGACGGTGGTGGACTCGATTACCATAACTCTCCTTTAATGGCGGAGATACCTGTAGACAATTATTCCCATATCCATAGAAGTATAGAGCACCTGAGATCGATAGGTGTGGCTCCGCATTTAGATCCCCATAGACATTTAGCAGCGAATCTGACAGATTTAAGAAGGTACGACCACCCAGACGACATGCCCGAGATAAAGCCGTCCGTACTTAGATTATCCGAATTCAAGAGTGGTCTCCAGGAAATAAGGGTGCATAATAACGACCAAGAGAATGACATTCAGCGACAAATGACCCCTCACGATGACGGGAAGGGGTACAGTGCGCCTTCGACGCCTCTGTCCGAGAACGGCGGACAAAGCATCCAGGAAGAAAAGGTTAGATATAATTGTTTTTTATGTGGCGTTGTAATTAATAAATTTAATTTATCATTATGCTCTATCCTTGAAGTCATCGGAAGTTTTCGTGTGTTTACGTCATCGTTGGCAGCATTCGGTTTAACACAATGTTTCGTTATTATAATCATTATGAAGAATCACGATGCAGGCTTGTTCCGCGTACCGGACCATTAATCTTTTGATGATCTTCTATTTTTGGCAGCGATTTTCCTAATATGCCTAAGTACCTACAACTTCCGCGTTCAACGCGAGTTTACTTGAGTTACTAGCACACCTTTTCTATTGGTTTTATTTAATGATGATGATCTCATATTTGAAAGAGTTTCACATTTTAATCTTTCATAATTCATGTTTTCAACTTATCTACCAATAAGCATAAATCAAATGTTTGAAATTGTATTGTACGTACACGATAGTTAATATAAAAATAAGCAGTTTAGTTTACCCTCCAGATAGCAATATCTATGATATTATTTCGTCTCCCCGTAAGTTATTTACATACAGATTTATTACCTACAGTCCATTCTAATTGCCTTTTATTACTATAAATTTAAAAATGCTGTAGGTATTTTTGAAACTATCATCATCATTAAAACATGTGACTTGACAGAACCTAAAGACTTCATTATCAATCACCATCAATATTGAGGATAGGTATATATTTTCCATAACCTCTGTAACAAATTCTGCAAAAAATATTTTGCAAACCAATTTATTCTGTACAGTTTTATTTTTGACTCCTATTTCATAAGTACTCTCGTGATTCATTTATTTATCTTCATCGGAATATCATACATTTTCTTCCTCATCACACAAGAGTGCTCGAGAATTGACAAACAGTACAGAATTATTCGAGTGTAGAACTCGTTACAACGTATTTACATAGCAATCGTTTTTTTTTCGCCACCTAAAATATACATAGGATAGGAGCTCATATCATTAGGTTGTAACGTGTTGAATTGATTAATGGGAATATCAATCTTGACCCTCAAGTAATAGAACGCCTTTTACGATAAAACAGCACTATCATTGTTGTTTTATATTATCAATCATATTTTTGCGCTTGACTACGATGTTCCGATCGTACAAATTAATTAGTGACCACAGTTTTTTTTTATGTTGGCACAGGACCGTAGTTTTTATGAGATACCTTTGGAAAAAGTTTTATGTCCAATAAAAGATATAATCCAATTATAAAGATCATCAGTAAAAATGACGACGAGAGAATTAGGGCCTATTTCACCACCTTCTGATAAGTGTCGGATAACTTATTTACAAGTTTTGTCTTTGTCCCTTGACATAAAGTAAAAAAATGACAACACTTACGTTTAGGCTATCCGACACTTATCAGAAGGTGGTGAAACAGGCCCTTAGCACCGTAGATTGTCAGCTACATAGTGTCAGATTATTGTTGAAAATCAATTAGAATTTTTAGAAATAGTTTACGTATTATTAATTTCATAATTGAAATAGGTTAGAATGAACTGACATTTGATTCTTTTCAGTGGCGCCGAACCGCCATGTTGAATTATTGGTATAAATACGGGCACTTCGAAGCCATGAATTCAGTCTCCTCCAGAGACTCAACTGACTATTAGATGCTTCAGCATCTAGGTCGTGATATTTGATTGAGGGTTGCGATAGCAATCACACCCTAATCGAATAAAGTGCTGCCATTTTGGACTTGGCTGAGTGTAATTAAATTAATTAGTATAAAATAGATTTTGAAAAGCGATCTCAGTTAAACTAATCTGTGATTCGATAATAATTAAGTTTGTGCGGGTGATAAATAAAGATATTTTAATAATAGTTTGATTTAAGTAGTTTTAATATTAAACCTTATCCTGCTTCTGTAATGATGATGTTTACAAATTCAGAAGCGGGATTCGAATCACGTTGCCTTGATTTTGCTTTGCCATCTACACAGTTGTGTTTAGTTTGTTTAAGAAAAAGATTAATTTGAAGTAAAGTTGTAGAAATACCCGCAGAATAATGAAATACCCGCACTTGAGATGAATGAATCGTTTGAAATTAGAAATAATTTTTGATTAGTTATTTTGAAAGGTTAGACGCCGCCGAGTTTCTTACTGGTTCTTCTCGCTAGGTTGCGGCATTCCGAACCAGTGGTAGATTTGCTTTGTTTTGTAAATGAAAGTAAAAGTAATCAACAGTAAACATTTTCAAAATAATGTGTTTATGATAATAAGATAACTGATAGTTAATGAATAAGATTTTAAAGTAGAAATCGAATCAAATAGAAGTTTTGATTTATGGAGTTACGAGTTAAATTAATCTGAGAGTTCGGTTATGAATTATTTTGAATTTTCAGTTTAAAAAGACATTGACAGACTTGACTGAGGGCATGACCGCCCGCAATTTACTGAGGGCAGACAGCCCATGACTTAAGTAAGGGTAACTCACCCTTGATCTTAGAAACGAAAGCAAAACGCCTGTGACATTGACAATGGGCAAGACCGTCCGCGACATGAATAAAGTAACTTTTACTGTGACTGATGAGAAACACGGGGACGTGTTTAAATATAGGACGGCCGAACTGTCAGATTATTGTTGAAAATCAATTAGAATTTTTAGAAATAGTTTACGTATTATTAATTTCATAATTGAAATAGGTTAGAATGAACTGACATTTGATTCTTTTCAGTGGCGCCGAACCGCCATGTTGAATTATTGGTATAAATACGGGCACTTCGAAGCCATGAATTCAGTCTCCTCCAGAGACTCAACTGACTATTAGATGCTTCAGCATCTAGGTCGTGATATTTGATTGAGGGTTGCGATAGCAATCACACCCTAATCGAATAAAGTGCTGCCATTTTGGACTTGGCTGAGTGTAATTAAATTAATTAGTATAAAATAGATTTTGAAAAGCGATCTCAGTTAAACTAATCTGTGATTCGATATTAATTAAGTTTGTGCGGGTGATAAATAAAGATATTTTAATAATAGTTTGATTTAAGTAGTTTTAATATTAAACCTTATCCTGCTTCTGTAATTTTCAGTTTAAAAAGACATTGACAGACTTGACTGAGGGCATGACCGCCCGCAATTTACTGAGGGCAGACAGCCCATGACTTAAGTAAGGGTAACTCACCCTTGATCTTAGAAACGAAAGCAAAACGCCTGTGACATTGACAATGGGCAAGACCGTCCGCGACATGAATAAAGTAACTTTTACTGTGACTGATGAGAAACACGGGGACGTGTTTAAATATAGGACGGCCGAACTGTCAGATTATTGTTGAAAATCAATTAGAATTTTTAGAAATAGTTTACGTATTATTAATTTCATAATTGAAATAGGTTAGAATGAACTGACATTTGATTCTTTTCAGTGGCGCCGAACCGCCATGTTGAATTATTGGTATAAATACGGGCACTTCGAAGCCATGAATTCGTCCCCCCTGGCAGAGCTTCGCGCTCTCCGACAACCCCGGTGACGCTGTAGCGGCCAATAGGGCCATGCAGCATACTCAATCCGAAACAAGAGAGCCATGAATTCAGTCTCCTCCAGAGACTCAACTGACTATTAGATGCTTCAGCATCTAGGTCGTGATATTTGATTGAGGGTTGCGATAGCAATCACACCCTAATCGAATAAAGTGCTGCCATTTTGGACTTGGCTGAGTGTAATTAAATTAATTAGTATAAAATAGATTTTGAAAAGCGATCTCAGTTAAACTAATCTGTGATTCGATATTAATTAAGTTTGTGCGGGTGATAAATAAAGATATTTTAATAATAGTTTGATTTAAGTAGTTTTAATATTAAACCTTATCCTGCTTCTGTAATGATGATGTTTACAATAGACTGGCTAAAACTGTCCATTTTTATCGAATCCGTATAGTTTCCGAAAGAATACCATTAATTCACATAATTTTTGGTCACAAAAGAAATAGATCCTAGAAGCCTCTCTCTCTCTAATCTCGTATCCAAATCACTCATCTGTAGTTACTTAAAATCGTCGCCTTACTTACTCAACCTCGTATCTAAAAATTTAACTTTTTTGTTTTTTTTTACAAATAAAATCTACAAGCCCTGTTTCATAACTGCATTAAACTCTTATACCAATCAGATAATTAAGTTAGCGGCAATAGACGATACAATTTTCTCGTATCTTGTTGACTTCATTTCAATAACCTGCACAAATTCGTAACTTATGCGAGTTTTCAGTCCTAAGCTCTCTGCAGTAAAGTCTATTTTTGAGTAAGAATAAAGTGAGATACGAGGTTGCCGCTCTTATTTCAGAGAAGTCAGAAGTAATTGTCAGTTGACAAAAGTTGTAGGTTTCGTTGGTTTTTGTTTTGAAAATCTATAATATAAAGAGGCTTGTCCTGACTGACTGACTGACTGACTGATCTTCAACGCACAGCCTATGCCACTGAAGCTAGAAACTTGAAATTTTCACAGTAGCTTCCTTTTATGACGTAGGCGCACACTAAGAAAGGATTATTGCAAATTCCACCCCTAAGAGGGTTAAGGGGGTGAAAGTTTGTATGAAAGTCCGTCATTTTTCAAATTATATCCATGAAAATTGGTATTTAGGTTTTCGGATAAAAATAAAGAATTACGTGTTTGAGGAATTTTGGAAAAACTACCCCCAAGTGGGTAAAAATGGGGGATGAATGTTTGTATGAAAGTCCGTCATTTTTAAAGTTATATCAATGAGAATCGGTATTTGTATTGTCGATTAAAAATAAAGAATTACGTGTTTTCGGAATTTCGGAAATTCCACCCCCAAGTAGTTTAAATAGGGGATGAGATTTACAAGAATCCAAGTGTACGAAGTCGCTGGCATCTGCTAGTCAAATATATTTTGTAATAGAGTATTATTTTGGAAGATAGGTACCAAGGTACCTATGTAATCTAACTGGTAAGTCAATAATGCTTCAATAACTGTTTATTGACGTATTTTGATGTACTGTTGAGTGTTAGTTATTTAACTACTATGGACCTTTCTCATTATGTTCTTAGATAGGTAGGTAGGTATAGATTGTATTTCTTCCAAAGATTTAAAAGTGTTCATGTTTATAGGTACTTTATAATATTGTTAATTTATTCGGATAGTCTTAAAAATATTACTACTTAACTGAACAACAGTAGATACCCTGGCTATTCTATAACACTAATTGAATTTGCTTTTAATTTTAAAATGTAATGGTAAATTCATCGATGAGTGGAAATTCTTACCACAACGCATGAACCACCAAAGTTCATTTGATGTAGGGAAAATGTACAATGAAGCACTACAAATAACTACATAAAAGAAAACTCGATGATCTGCAATCAATCAAGCAACTAATCCCAAGGGACTATCATGGGTTCTATGATAATAATCTACGTTACGAATAATTGTTTTTTTAATCCTTAGAATCCAAGGTTTTATCATTAAATTTCATTCTTATTATCAGAGTTTTAATTCAGCAACCTCGTAACTCAAAGTTTGAGTTACTACTTTACTCAGTACTTGTAAAACAGCAAACTCGTATCTGCAAAATTAATCAAAAGTTGCATTAAAATCATTCATAATTATTTGATAACTACTTACAGAATGCGTATTGATATTATACACATAATATATACTTCCAAATAATAACAGAAAATCGTAAAAAAATATTATACAGTTTTTTGTCATTTCCCAAAACCTTACAAAATGCAGATACGAGGTTGAGAAAGTAAGGCGACGAAATAACATCCTACCTAACATCGTAAGCTTCCATCGAAGATTGTAAACTTTAAAAGCTTTTAAATATCAATGACCAAAATGAGAATATTTTAGAATGACACATAGGATGTAATTATTTAGTTTTCGTGTTACTAATAGCTATATTATTAGGAATATCAATTTTCTACAGGATATACTTAATACATACATCTAATTTTCTTAGCAGATTAAACAGTTTTTTGTTAGAGCCATGCTATGTTTTATTCTTAATAAAGAATTTATTTATTTAACCAGAAATTTGTAAGTTTGAATAAGTATTGTTTCATAATGGAAATCGTCTTGACAAAGTACTTAGCTAAATTTTTTTTTTTCGTTACTTACTAAGTCAAAGTTATCTTGACTGAAAAAGAGTTTTAAGGCTCATTTTAATCGATCATAAATATTGCTCTTTGTTGTGAAATGCTTTATGATAATAATAAAGTATCCTTCAGCTGAAAAACTAAACCTAAAAATTTTTAAACGAGCCTAAAACCAGGCGCGTATTCTTTTGATCTTTGAAGACCTCTACCAATTAGATCAGTCGATTTTAATCACTTCACTTTAACCTCATGATCTTAAACCTAATACTGTAAAACTATGGAATTCTGGTTTTTGAAACGTCTAGTCTATCATCGGAATTTGTGTTTCATACTTATTCTACGACCAATTCCTTCTTTAATCAAATCATTCCTAATAACCCAATGCCTATTTGAATTTTGATCTCTTAATTATTACCCATGGAAGCGATTTCTTCGCTAACGATTTGAATAATTTTAACTTTTATCGCTCCGAAATTAAGTACCAAAATTGTCTAAATCGCACATTTCTTGCTTCTATTACACTTGATGAGTCCGGATATGCCTTGAGCGTACAAGGTCAGGCGTACTCAGGTCGTATAGAGGTTGTAAAGGACAATAAGTACAGTCTCATGCAATAAGTAAACAGATTTTGGTTTCGGAGATACGCAAAATTTTGCTGATAACAGATTTTTTTTTTTTATTTATAATACAATTTCTGTCAGTGGTTTCTTTCTATACGAAAAATTTTGCTGATACCATTTTAGTCACAATAACTCTTTCTGTTTTCTTTTTCTAATTTGAATTCGCTCGGCTGACCACTCAGTTGTTACTAAGTAAACCTAAATTTATGTTATTTAGATACTAGACTTAAATAAATGTAACGAGAGAATAAAATGACTTGATTTAATAAAATTAAGTCTTTGTACTCTTTGTACAAAATGTGTTAAACGAAAATTCAGATAGCTACGTAGACCTTAAATCAACTTTGCATCTTTGCAATTTCGGGAAAAGTATGTAAGATACTTATCTATCTCTGTTCTTGGGAATCGAATCCGGAATTTCTCTTTGAATTTTTTTAAAGTTTGAAATTAATTATTTTTTATTTATTCATTTTTTTAGGCAGTCAAAACAAATTACAATTTGTTATTTCTAACCTAAGTAGAAATAGGTACTTAAAATAATGCATTTTAATCTTATTGGAATCTTAAATGAATACATATGAATATAATTTACGTACACTAAGAGTTAACACCATATTTTTCTGCAAAGAATTTTTTTTTACAAAACCTTGAGATATTCCTAATAATATTTTTGATTAATATTTAGAAAAATGTGTACATAATCTAATGTAATCTCCACATTTCTCTCTATAAAGAAAGAGAAGATCCATCATCAGAAATGGGATATCAAAGTCTTGCTTGCAATGCAAAAGGTTACTAATTTCTATGGAAGTCATACTCACTCTTGACTACTCAAATAGTTGGTTAGTTAGTCAGTTAAGTTAGTTGAAGTTACCTTCCGGCCCGATACGGATCTCTGATTTTTAATTTTTCGGCAATCTTAGTACGAAGTCCGCTGCTTTATGTTAATTTAGGATATTTTTATCATACAATTAAATTATATTTTTATCATTTCTCTCGATCTTGTATGAAAATTTCAGTTAGTAGGTATGTACGTCACTGGTGATAATTATTACTTAAATACTTTATATAATTAGTATCTCGCTTCTAACCCGCTACCTACCTTCATCCGGGTGGAATAATTGGGTATTTTAATTTACGAGTAAAACTAAAAATATTACGATAATGGGGCGAGGTTTACTTGTCTGCTTTATTCAAAATTATTTTCATATTTGTTATACCCTACATAATATTATGTATAATTTATTTAGTCTATGTCCAGAATCCAGACATAAACCAATAGTGAATAAATAAACTTTTAGTTGCATAACGTGGCCGATTCTGTTGTACACAAATATCTAAACTAAACTAAAATGATAGGTCTAAATCTATTGCTATCCTTTTCCGCAGTGAGCATTGTGAAAGAGATAGGAATAAATTTAGACCTGTCATTTTAGTTTAAGTTTAGAGATTGTGTACAACAGAATTGGCCACAACATCCTATAAAAGCCTCCTAAAATTGGATTAAAAAATTAACCTGTGAATCCAGAATCAGCCATTTTTGAGATCGCTAACAATTTATAATTTCTTAGAATGCAAGGCGCATTACAAAAGTTAATGACCACACGACGACGGGACTATTTTGCTCTCAAAAATACCAATTACCATAATTTCCGTTCAAAAAATATACCTAATAAATCAATTTTAACTGTATACAAATTGACGATGATAAAATTTTATTATGTTTAATAATTATTATTATGTTAAAAGATTGATATATATTTGTCACCCATATCTTAAGGCTTCCTTTATTATTTTTATTAGCTTTAGGCAATAACATCTATACTAATCTATATATTCTATACTAATAAATAAAATTGAAGTGTCTGTCTGTAATTTCAAAATAACTACCTCATATTAAGCTCATATGGTTATTTGAACTGTACCATAACCGAATCACACGCTTTTAAAATTTTTGTCTCTCTGTCTGTCTGTCTGTCTGTTTGAACTGGCTAATCTTCGGAACGGCTGAACCGATTTTGACGGGATTTTCATATACAACTAGAGAATTAATCAAGGAGTAACATAGGCTACTTTTTTAACCAACTTAAAAAAAGGAGGAATTGTGTTTTTCTAACTATGTACAGCTATATCTCCGAGATTTCTGAACCGATTTGCTTAATTTTTTTTTAATCGATAGAGAAATATTGCGACACCGTCCTATAGAAAATTTGGATTCCAACTCCTCAATCCTGATGTTGTAGGAGACATGATCCCCAAAACTAATGAGATTTAGAAACTGTCGGTTATTTAAATTGATATTGGGGGTACCCATTAAAGACTTTATCATTGAATGAACTCGAGTAGGTACATATCCAACTCCTCAACCCTGACGCTGTAAGGAATTGAATTCCGAAATCGTGGCGATCCTGGGGATTTTTCCGTTTTGGGGACAGGGTTACTACAGATAGGCTACTTTTTGTTCTAGAAAACCAAAAGTTCCCACGTTATTTTTAAAAACTTAAATCCACACGGGCGAAGCCATGGGCATCATCTAGTATAATAATATAAATCGGAACCTGTGCACACGAAAGATTTTTGAAATCACCAGGATGTTTCAGAATTGCCTCGTTCGTTATTTTAAGCTACACTTAATATTTGAGCCAAGATTCGGTTCGCATCAGATTTCCAATTAGATTAATTGGCATAGGAGAAAAAATAATAATTTTGGACCTCTCCCAGATGATTTTAATGATCACACATTTTTCGTAAAACGTAAAACATACTTAGGTAAATATTTAAGATGAAGAACGGATTAGTTTACTTTATTTAAATACGTTATTTTCATGCGTATGCGTATTTTTTTTATTTAGCTGCATTAGCCTTAGGCGGAGTTCGTAAAGCACTTTTTAAGTCTAATGTAAGTGATGTGCACACAAACAAAAACTTTCAGATAAAATTTTATATTTTCTAAAGAGATTCTCAGCAGAGATTAATTTACATAAACTGCCTCAATTTTGACTGCCTCACAACAATGTGTTGTAGGAAAGTGTTTGAAATTTCAACTGCCCCGTGCGTTGTTCTAAAGGTTAGCTTATCTAAATACCTAGGTAAAGTATGTATGTAAATATATAAAGTATGTTAAAAAAGTAAGTAACCTTACCTAAGTAAGGTTAGTTTCCGAGTTCAAATCCTTGCAATTGTTGGAATTTTCTTATAAGATTTTTTTTATAAATAAAATAAGTTGGCCTTGTGCCCGATCTCTCTCTTTTTTGCGTAGGATTGCCATCCGATAGGACTTTCAGAGTGCGAGAATAGAGCATACACCTGCATTTGCCGTACACGCTTGTGCATTTTAATAATATTTCCTGCATAGTTGGCTGTGTCCCTAAACCGTAAACTTTTTTGTTTAAAAAAATCATTGATCATGAACGTATTGCATTGTACGTGAATTGTTATGTATTCCGTCATATAGTGACAAATTCTTCTTCTGTCAGTGTTATTAACTGCGCGCGTGGACCGAAGGATGATCCTCAAAATTTGGTATTTGCATCGTCACTCACCATCAGGTGATATCGCAGTAGTGAGATCGATATTTGAATGAAAAGAAAAAAAATTCAGACTTTCGACATCCCAAAGAACATCACAGTGTGCGCATCCTCCCTATCACATTTTCGTACGTAAAAATAACACTCGATAAGAAGTGACCCGGTAGAGCGCCGAAATGGTACAAGGCCTCTGATAACTCCCCCCAGACGTTATGTAAGCAGAGCCGCTCACTCAATAAACACCACGTTGCGACCTACCTACCGCAGATTTTTTTATTTCACTACGGGCTACGGGAAGATTACGTTAAATTAGAACTCTTTATACTAGTTAGATACCTTTTGGCACTCATCTTCTTCTTCTTCTGCCTCTCCATTACTGAAGATCTTTTTAACCACTCCTTGTCCATGGCTAGGTGAAATAGTTCTGCAACTGTCTTGATGCCAGTCCATTATGTTTCTTAGCCATGACTTCTTTCGCCTTCCGACCCCTCTTTTTCCTGCAATTTTCCCCACCAAAATTGTCTGCAGCAGGTGGTACCTATCGTGTCGCTATATACCTATGTATTACCAGTAGTACCACCGGTAGTAGGTACCTACCACGGGTAAGCAGCGTGTACAAGATCTTACGCTGCTTGATGCTTTGCCACTCATACATACCCGTAAGGTCGACGGTGCAAGTCCACCCGTTACATTATTGTCCTGCCTACTCCTAGCACAAGTTTTCACTTCATTGGAGGTGAAAGAGGAATATTAATCATGTTCATTATGGCTAAAAATCATCAAAAAAAAAAGATACAAATACCCGCTGAATTGAAACCTCCTCCTTTTTCTGAACTGAATAATATAAGAGCTGCAAAACACGTCTTATTTATTTACGGAACTATCATCAGCTACTATTGTGGAAATAAATTATGAATTTAAATAAAAAAAAAAACGGTTTGTTAGTCATTGGAATCTATACAATAAACACTTCAAAACTAGAATCTGGCCACCTTTTTTAATGTCCTTAGCAACAGTGTAACGTCCATACAAATATTATGAATGCGAAAGTCTCTCTGTATTTCTGTTATCTTTTCAAGGATTCACCGTTGAACGGATCCTGACGAAAGGCTTGGAGATAGCTTGCATCCTGGAGACTTATACAGGCTACTTTTTATACTGGAAAATCAAAGATTTCCCAACTCCCAAGGGATTCTTCTAATCTATTGCTGAAAGGATCCTGACGAAATTTTGTACAGAGATAGCTTGCATCCTGGAGACTTAAACAGGCTTACTTTTATACCGGAAAATCAAAGAGAACCTACCTAACTCCCAAGGGATTTTTAGAAATCAACCCCTAAAAGGATGTTGACGTTTTGCACAGAAATAGTTCGCATCCTAGAGATTTTAACAGGCTAACTTTGCTACGAAAAATCCGCGGGATTTCTAACAAACATCGCTTGAAAGGAACTTGACAAAAGTTGGCATAGCAAAAGCTTGCATCCTAGAGACGGACACAGACTACTTTTCATACCGAAAAATCAAAAATTCCCACGTAATTAAACTTTTTTTTTGGCGTGGATTTTTTAAAATCGACGAGCACTAAGTCGCGGGCATCGGCTAGTTTCTTCATAAATGCTATTCCTTGTTGTTGTTATGCATGTCTAATTCAAGGTCAGACTGGATCCCATAAAACTTTATTGCAGCCCGAGAGATGTTATAATTAGAGTAGTAATTATAATTATAATTATATATATATATATTATTATAATATATATTACAAAAAGCTGTGATAGCCTAGTGGTTAGGACGACCGACTTCTAATCGGAGGTCGTGGGTTCGATCTCGGGCACGCACCTCTAACTTTTCGGAGTTATGTGCGTTTTAAGTATTTAAACATCACTTGCTTTAACGGTGAAGGAAAACATCGTGAGGAAACCTGCACGCCTGAGAGTTCTCCATAACGTTCTCAAAGGTGTGTGAAGTCTGCCAATCCGCTTGGCCAGCGTGGTAGACTATGGCCAAAATCCTTCTCACTCTGAGAGGAGACCCGTGCTCTGTAGTGAGCCGGTAATGGGTTGATCATGATTATTATAATATATTATAATATAATTATATATATTATAATAATTAATTATTCTTAATGTCCCGCAAAATGGGCTCAACTTAGGTAGGTACGTGCAAGCACACCTCGCAGGCGTGCTTTTCGTCAATCAATCAGTTTTGAGTGATATGTATTTACTTATAGATAGGTATAGAGTTGATGGTGGAAAATATCAAATCATTATCTCGCATGCCAGACGTTAATATTAGTGAAGCCTTGGTTATAAAAATGCCTGAAATCAATTTTCGGCATATCACTGTCGCTATGTTTTACATAAATATAAATGATTTTAAAAACGAAAAATACAACTGACCTAGCATGTGCTCGCATTTGTTAATTTTTCCACTAATGTTTCTTGACAAGACTTCGACAGACTTGACAGACTTCCTTCGACAGCAACTTGAAGCTTCCTTGTGTGTGTTCTAGTATTGGGGTTTTGTTTTACACCTCAGAATTACCTTTAAGATTTGCTGCTCTATGTTCAAACTCAATGACAGCAGCTATCTCATTCGCCGGTGGAACATTAATAAAATTAGCAGCAATTAAAATATATGTATATGAATTCCTAATACAGGCGATAAAAATGTTTACCAACTATTTTTTGGTAAAAAAATCCTTTCTTTCCATTATATGATTTAATTGTAGATTTTATACTACAATTTAATTATATTTAGTAATATTATCTTCATTATATATATTCACAATTTTTTATATCTATACATAATACATATAATAAAATCGTAGAATTGCCGTACCTGTACATTGTTAGGGATAAGTAATAGAACGTAAAAAAGCTATTTTTGAAATTTTTGTCTGTTTGTCTGTATGTATGCGCATCACGTAAAAATTACTGAATGGATTGAAATGAAACTCGGCATGATTTAAGTTCATATTATGGAGTAACATATAGGATACTTTTATCCCGAAATTCAGCACGGTTCCCTTGGGAGAGGGGATGAAAGTCAAAATGTGTACTTAGCTGTAATTCGTTAACGGGTCGTCCGATTTCATTCATTCTTTTTTTGTTAGAAAGGAAATACTTTAAAAATTACTGGCTTATCTCTGAAAGGCTGGACCGATTTTAATGGGACTTTAACTGGCAGATGTTTACATTTTGATCTACCTAAACATCCGCCAGTAAACTTTTAACAGTTTTTTAGCAAGGTATGAGCTCAAAGAAGCTTAAGGTGCGTCCAGACTTGAACATTTCACCGAACCGAACAGCGAACATTTCGGCGAACTTGTTACGCTCAATGTGGACGGCGCGCTTGGAGCGCTTGAATCGGGTTACTGCGTAACAGTTCGGCGAAACTTTCGCCGAACTGTTACGCAGTAACCCATCTCAAGCGCTCCAAGCGCGCCGTCCACATTGAGCGTAACAAGTTCGCCGAAATGTTCGCTGTTCGGTTCGGTGAAATGTTCAAGTCTGGACGCACCTTTAGGAAAAACAAAATGATTCTCATGGGATTTTTAAAAACCAATATTGACGCGAACGAAGTCGCGGGTGTCCGCTTGTTTACAATAATATAAGTAATAAAAGTCCTGACTCGCTCATTTGATGACTCATCAACACAGCTCATCAACGACCAAGCAAAAACCTAGAAAGCTGAAATTTTGCACAAATGTTCCCTTTATACAAGGAATAATAAATAAATAATTTCAAAAAATCTGACCTTATTCCTTGTATAAAACAAGGGATAAGCGTGGAATTTTTGAAATTTCCACGGGCTAGGGAAAGGAAACCCAACACGAAAAAATCTTACACGAAAATATTTCCAATAAGCTATACTTTAAGAAAAAAATAAACCGACTTCGGTCCAGCAATTTCAGAAAAATCAGTGCACCAATCAAAAATATTAGTGACATATTGGTATATTTATGCGTGTAACTTCGTACATAAGAATGATGAATAAATGTTTTATACACTAAAACCTTCCTGAAAGTATGTAGATTACGATAATGAAAAAAAAACATTAAAATCAGTTCTCTGGTTTTTCAAATAATCGCGAACATACGTACATATGTACATGTATGTGTATACATACATATTACATACATACGGGTCGAATACAGAACCTCCTTTTTTGAAGTCGGTTAAAAATATGTATTTGTCTTCCAAGTGTGAATACTGGAGTGGCAATGAGCGGGGCACATGGCCCGAAGAATTGATAGACCTTGGGGTTTCAAGGTGTTTGAATGACGACCATGCACTTGCAGCATTTGAAGACCTGCCACTATGTAATGTTATCCTTTTCCGCTGGGAGGATGTCCAAATAGAGCACTAGTTTTAGACCTGGCAATGCAGTTAATTTAGAAATTGTGTAGGTATAGCAAATCAGTTGTGTACAGCAGCCGTTGCATATTATTTTTATACCTCGATGTGTACATTTTGATACTTAATTGTATCAGGTATTGCATGCGAACTGTTTTTTTTTTTTAAATTTATTATCTGTTTTGAAATGTAGCTGGTTTGATACACTTTGATACTGTGTCGATGTGCGATAGCAGCTTCTCTGAAGGTTAACATTCGTAGGTTCTAGAAATATCTTGTTTACATAACGTGACAGAAAACAGGATATTTTTCAGGTAAATTTACGAACACGAACTAGCAAATTGAATTTCGTATTATATTGTAAAATCATATTATTAAATCATCACATCCATGTTCCTTTATAAAAACTGCAAAAATGCCACATTAATGCGAAACCAACCAAAACTGTTGCCTTCATCCATGAATATTTGTCATCTTGACCCAAACACCACCCATCTGAATTTCAAGTACCAGGAATAACCTTGGCTTTTTGTTTTACATTAGCACAAATTTCAATCCTTTCCGAATTGTAAAGGTTGCATTTAAATATCGTATATTTAAGGTTATCAGTGTGCAATTTAAAAATATTTAATGCAAAAAACCTTGATTTACATAACTTGCCTACTTACTCTTTTTTTTAAAGAGAAAGTTTCAATAATTACTAAGGGTTTTTATAATGTATGTTATGGGTATTGGATTATGTACTTTAATTGAAAATGGTAGACAGAATTTATATTTAATGTGTAATGTGATAAGAGATAACAGATCGACTGACACCTGGTTAAACAGATAAATAGGTATTTTCTGATGTCTGCATCGTATTCAGCACAGCAGTGTAACTCTGTATGTCCAATATGTTCGGTAATCTATTCTGCACGTCTAATCTATCGATTATAAAAAACCTGATCTGTTTCCCGCGCAATTCGCGCTCGGCGTCCGTCGAGAAACTGAATTCGTTTCAAGGCCACATTCCAATTTCAAACCATTGTCAATGTCGCCAGCGCGGATGACGGATGTTTTCTTTGGCTGGATAGTTTATAACACTTTTAAAAATTGGAACAGGCTCCAAACGATGAGGTGGCAAAATTGGCGGATATTCAATACATCTAAGAAATTCGCTCAACGTTTTCTTTATTTATACAAATGCAAATATAATTATACTGCAATTGATTGATTGGTAATAGTAAAAATTGCGTTAAATATATCAATTATAATGCAATAAAGTACATTTAATTTAAATAAGTAATAAAATATGAATAAATAAAATCAATGCCACTGTCCAGCGCAAAGCGGCGCGGCATCGCGAAGAAACTTGATTCAAGTTTAGATATTTCTTTTTATCTATGAACAATCAAACGGTCAATGTCAGTAGAGCCTGCACCAGACTTGTCATTTAAATATTTTTTGCATATTGTATCAATTATTCTAATGTAATTAGCAAACAACTTTTTATTTGGGTTCATTGACATTAGAAGGATATAAAAATGATTTGGTGTTGTCCAATTCATTAGTCATTATTTTATGTTCCTTTTTTATAAAACGCGATTTCAATAATAATCTCATAAAATATTGAGGTTTGGATGTTAATTTTGATATTATTATTACGATATTTATCATCTTTATATTTATATTGATTTTAATAAAACAATACGTAAACTTTGAATTTTCAATTAAATATAAAACCTTAAAATAAATTATTTGAATCAAATAAAAAACATAAAAAATAATAATTTGTAGGCAGCTCGCCACGTCTTGATCCACGCTATTTCTTGGAACGTACTACCAAAATCCTTTCGTGTTCATTCTCAGGAAAACGTGTGCACAGTTTTATTTCCTGAGACATACAGTTGATAATGACCTGGCAAATAATTTTCACGGGCGCATAACAACAAATTTATACTGTAATTTTGATTGACACCAACCATTACCAGCGAGTTAGACGTTGCGTCATCGAGTAACTACGGACATACGTTGTTTTATTTTTTCGGCAACACCAACTATAAATTTGTAGTTGATTTTCTTATTTTCACTTGATATTGAACTTTAAAGCTGTAGTATTAAAGTCAAGGTCGAGTTTAAGGACCGTTTTATTATGTTTCGTTGCCTACAGCTATTAGTGATCTCTTGGCTTGTATACCATTATGTAGTCGTTTATTTTGGCATATATAAGATATTAAAAATATACAAAAATACTTCTTTATGTTCCAATATTGTTGTTATACGTTTTATTAATGATTCTGTATTTGGCCAAAAGATTTTTACACAAGCATTTATACACTTAATTCATACACATAGGTTTGGTAAATGTCAAAGAAACACACAATTGTTGATTTGTGTTATTTCAAGGTTGTATGCCTACCTACCCACCTTCTAAATAGTAAATAACGAGTAAAATAATAATCCATTTAGAGTCTAACGAAATTATACTAATCACGGTGCGGTCACGCGATTCGACTATCTTTATCTCCCGTATGATATAATTATTTCGACGGTTCTGCCTGCGGCCAACTCGGCATTCTTTGTGTCCGCTGTTGTTCACAATTTTGGACTATTTGCTGTGGGATAATATTTTAAATGATTCAGTAATTTCCTGTATAGGTTTTAAACATGGTACTAGGTAGGTCTATATGTATGTATATGTGATATAAAATTAACATAGTGAGTAGTGAGCGTGTAGCATAAGACTGTCAGATTTTTAATCATTATTTAAATTCATACGTAGATGTACGTGGGTAGTCCTTACGTATTATTACAATTTTTGATAGTAGGTAATAGTAAAATGTATAATTATGTATATACCTGTCTAATAAAATTTAGGCAGCCGTAAAATTATATTAAATTATATTAAACTAATAATTATTATTGAACAATTGTTTTAATTAACTATCTTATTTAGACAAATTTTATCGCTTTAAAACGTATTAGACACGCTACGAATCGAATTCCATCAACGTCGCTTGAAATTAATTAAAAAAGTTTAAAAAATCGGCAAAATTAGTTGATATTATGAGGTATATTACATAACTACAGAAGGGTTACATGTTAATTATAGTGATATACATATATACACAAAATGATACATATTATATGCACATGCTACATTTATTTTATGTGTATAGGTTTTGGGTTCGGTTCTTTCATAATTACCGAACTATTTTCTACGTCTATTTTTGAAGTAAAATCCAAATAGATTTTATTTTATTTATGGTCAACCTACCAAGCAAGAAATATCTCGAGTCGTTAAGGTATAAGTAATAAGCACATGTCTGAGAATATTACTTCCTTCAAAGTCACCTCATTAAACAAAGCTCTTTCTATATATAAATTTGAAAACATTTCTCTCTACTGATACCCGTCTAAGTACCGCCTAGTAAAAAAAAATTTTTAAACCTAGATATTTTTACATACTCGTTTATAAATATGTACTTATTATATATTTTGGAGTAGGTACTAAAACAGATCTAGGAATAAGGTTTCTTTCAAAGAAAGAATTCAGAAAATTTTATATAGAAGTATATTCGTCTACCCACATTTATAAGTTTTGTTATTATTTTAGAGGGCGATGTTAACATGAGTGTTATTCATTTAAAACAGTTAAAAACACACAATATGACAGGAATATTAGTAAAACTTGGTAGGTAAGATACAGTTGTAGTTTAAAACTAGTATAGATATAATTTGGTCAGCTGAAATGTCACATATCTACATTGTAGATATTAAGTTACAGTCTTGTGGTTAGCCTCTCACGTTATTTGAATTCCGTGACTAAAATTGAATATGTACTTATAATAAATATATTTACAGAATTTACTTAAATGAATGAAATCTTTAATTATATATACAATTTTTCTATTTATATAATTTTAAATCCAATACTTAAAATAAATCTACTACATATTATATAATTTTTGAGGTTATTTAATTTAATATCAAGAACAGACAAATGCATTCATGGAAATGATATATTTAGCGGCTATTTGGCGGTTGTCTTATTTGAATTCAAATGTGATAATTGTTTGTATGAGGCCTAGCATATTAAAACTCTTATTATATCACACTAGCGGACCCGGCAGACGTCGTCCTGCCTGCTATTAGCGCCACCTACCGGGTCCAATTTTTCTACTTACAAACCTTCCTCTTGAATCACTCTATCTATTAAAAAACCCCTCATCAAAATCCGTTGCGTAGTTTTAAAGATTTAAGCATACATAGGGACATAGGGATAGAGAAAGCGACGTTTTATACTATGTAGTGATTATAGTAGGACAATTACACTACATCATATATATCTATATTATAATATATATAAAGTGATAAATATTAAATTCATCTACACAAAAATTTAGCTCTTATTTAGTCAAGTTATTAGAATTGTTCATTTGGAGACTCAAATATATCTTCGAAATGATTAAACGCTTGGGAATATCCGTAACATTTGTATTGTCAATAGTAAAGCAAGCAACAATAACTCAAATAGAGAATATCACACGAAAGTAACAAATAAAAGGCACACCCACAACGCCTCGGCGCAGACGCATGTGTGACGTCACCCGGCGTATTTAGCGTGACCTTGGACCAGCTCAATGCCAAGCAGAAATTAGGCAGCCCGCACAACCGAACGCATCCACTTCATTCTTACGTCAATCTTAAAATATATTTTTTCATTACGCAACAGTTTTATGCAAACATTTCAAATGAGTGCATTTCTGAACTCAATTTATTATCTCAGTAATCGATTTATTGATACCTCGCGACAGCTGCTTAATCTTAGGTAGAACCTACCTAAAAGGTAAATAACTAATGATTTATATTAGTGAGGTACGGTAGTTAATCAAAATTTATCATACTTAAATTGATAAATCTCCGTTGAGATTGGTCACCTGGCCGACATTCAGTCGATAGGACATTATTAGGTTTAGGTATATGTATCAATTAACTGGCAAAAACTAATCAAACTATTTGAGTTGTTAGTGTGAAAAATTAGTGTTCATATTATTCAAGCTTATTGCCGCCATTTCCGCGTCGGAATAGTTAAGGTCCCTAGGTCAATTAATTGCTGTTTTGAAATTTTATGATTTTAGAAGAACGAATATATTACTTTACAATTTGTGAAATATGTGTTTTTTTTTGTTTATTACAACTAGGTACTTAATAGCGTCATCTTTAATGACAACTTAAAACTGAGCCGAGTTACCTACTTAGATTTTGATCAAAGTCAAAGCCTCATTTAATTTTCTTTTATAAAAGAACTTCTGTATTTATAATGTACTTATAAAGATTATTAAATAGTTTAATTATTCAACCTAATAATTACGTATTAGCACATTTCGTTATCTAGTATAATTATGTTTTTTTGATTTTTGTATTATTATTCCATACTAATTTAATTCTGATTATTCATTAAATTAAGTAAAACGTGGTATGAAATACAAGTCGAACTATTAGGGTAATGGTCACATCGATCCAAATAGTTATATCCAACCCTTTATCATAATTTATAGTTGCTAACCCCTCGCACAATTAATTTAACCCTTAGCAAGTGCAGGTCGAATTTTAACCGCGTTCAAACCGCTAGTCATCGCTCAAGGGCCCAAGTAACCCCATCTAAACTTTGATTTTAGCAAATGAACAAAATTTCAGAAAATAATTTCGAACTAGTACGAAGATTGATTGAGCGAACTATTTTTTGTTTGTTATTTTAGTTATTGTAACTTAAATCAAACAGTGTCCAAATAGTAAACAATATGTACCTACATTTTCAGAAAACAGACATTTCTGAAAAATCAAGATCGATTGAGTGTACTACTTTATGCCGTTTTTGACAATTTATTTCATGATCAAGCTAATGTTGTTAACGGTATGAATTACTTTAAAAGTTTAAACAATGTGTTCACAAACTGAAATCACCTAATATTGTACCTACCTTGAAGTTTGGTCACCCATCCAGTAACCAACTTGAGACAACGTAGCTTAATAAGTTACGTAATATTTTATTTAAAGGATGGTTACAGATAATATCTAAATACTAGGCAGATTATGTAAGGGCAGGGTCACACGTAGCGACAGATAAATTATAAACCCTTACTATCCCTCAATTAGCATAGATAAGGAATTGGTCGCATCTTAGGGATGCTTTATATCTTAGAGTAGATACCTCAAGATCTAGCTTAATTTATTATGTCTTAAGACAGCCTCAATAACTCTATAATTTAAGGGACCTAATAAGTGATGTACCCACTACTAATAATTTATATTATAACTAGCAGATGCCAGCGACTTCGCCCGCTTGGATTCTTATAAATCTCACTTGGGGGTGGAATTTCGAAAATTCCTGAAACACGTAATTCTTTATTTTTAACCGCCAGTACAAATACCGATTTTCATTGATATAACTTTAAAAATTACCGACTTTCATACAAATTTTCATCCACCATTTAACCCACTTAGGGCTATTTTTTCAAAAATTTCTGAAACTCGTAACTCTTTATTTTTAACCGAAAACCTAATTACCAATTTTCATGGATATAACTTGAAAAATGACCGACTTTCATACAAACTTTTATCCCCTATTTAACCCCTTTAGGGGTGGAATTCGCAATAATCCTTTCTTAGTGTGCTCCTATGTCACAAAAGGAAGCTACTGTGAAAATTTCAAGTTTCTAGCTTCAGTGGTTTTGGCTGTGCGTTGATTGTCAGTCAGTCAGGACAAGCTACTTTATATTATTATAGATATGCGAAAGTGTGTCTGTTTTCACGGTTCAAACGCTGAACCATTTTTAACAAACATTTTCATGGAAATAGACATAATATAAGGCATTTTTTATCCCGGAAAATAAAAAAAATCCACTGGATTTTTAAATACCTTTATCATAGCAGATGAGGTCGCGGGCATCAACTAGTAGGTATTTAACAAAATTAAAACCCTTATATGGGTACTCAAATTGTCTATAAATCATTATAATAGTAGATACATAATATAAGTAATAAGTATGTACAGATACAATAATAAGGGCCTTTGTTATTAAAATCACGAGACAAGATTTCCGCGTTAGATTAATACCGACCGGTAAATCAAGATTACACAAGTACATCAAAAATTCGGCGTGGTTTGATGGAATGTACTCTGGTGTACAAGTTGGTCGTTTCGATCGATATAATATGTATATGTCCACTGCTGGGCATTTTGTTTAATATCGCCACAGAACACGATTTTGTGCGACATGTATCCAGCGGTTGCCAGCAGCTCGTCTTTCAAGATTGCGCTCGTTGAGATCTACCGTTCGCCTAGTGAGAGGTCTTGCAACGCTGCGTTTCCCGGTGCGAGGTCGCCATTCGAGCACTTTCCGACCCCAACGTCTATCGGTTCTTCGCAATCCGTTGAGCCATGTAGTTTATGAAATGTAACCTCACCGAGATTACATTTATGAAATGTAACGCGGTTCGGGCCAAAAATTATGACGTACCTATTGGGTTTTCTGTCAAGAAATTATTCTGAAATAACTCAAGAAATAACTGTTGAAACTGTAGAAAAAACTCAAGCGGGAGCTTTCATCGAAAGCTTTGAGATATAACAAAACAATGTATGGTGGGATAGTAGCGGGTAATGACTACCCGTGCGAAGCCGGGCGGGTCGCTAAGTTAAGAATATAGATCAGCGCTAAGCACATGACGCCTGAAGCCGTAGCAAATTAACTTGGGAATCAAGGCATTTCAACCCTGTGAACATTGTCCGCTCTCCCATGTAATTAGCGACACAGGGTGGTCCGGCCGACCATATGACCTGTGGACTTGATTTCAATGTTCACCAGGTGCTTGGGAAGCCCCGTCTTGTCTTTGATACCTGTCTACATCGCGCGGAAAGTGAGAAAAAGTTCACGAGTATTTGTGGACATTTTGGCGATGATAATATGAATCTGGGTTTTTCTCTGAAACATTCATGAATGTTTCAGAGAAAAACGTCGTAGAAATGTAAGAGAAAAATGGTATGAAAACCATTTTTCTCTTACATTTCTACGACTACGGCAACGTCAAAAGGAAGGGTTATGATTTTATCAGTCTATGTATGTATGACGTATGTATGTACGATATGTGTTTATGTGTTTTGTATCAGATTCTGTGTGTTCCACCGCAACGCCTAAACTACTAAACCGATTTTGACGGTTTGATCCGGGTGACATACACTACATTTTATATACGAAAACAGTCGAGAAGTAGCCTTCGCCAGTACTATTATATATTCTGTGCCTTCGCGGCTTAAACTAGAATATTAATTTAGTTCGGATAGACTTAACAGATGACTCTACTAGCTGCTTGCCCCGCGCTTCTGTTTGAAATACAGTAACTCACAAACTCACTCACAGTAACGCACTAAGTAAGGTTTTAGTTTACGAACTTTATCTCTTGTTGAGATAAATAATCGCTTAATTTGATAGTTAATTCTGCAGGGTTATTCTGTAACTTAGTTACCAACTGAAAATAGTTGCCAACGAATTAGTTTGATATACATATAACTGTGTATATAAAGTGTTTTCATAATTTCACGCAGTAAAGCAGCAATGTATATCGAACTAATTCATTGGTAACTATTTTCAGTTGGTAACTAAGTTACAGAATAACCCAGCTGGTCATCAAACACTGACTTCATAACGTAGTTCCTCCTTCACCGTGCCACCACAGAACAGCGAGAAGTATGTGGTTGACGCCCAGTTTACTCGCACGAAACACTTTCGGTCAAAGTTTCATACGAACCGCTAGAACGCCCTTCCGGCGTCCGTGTTTTCCGCCTCGTACGACTTAGTACCTTCAAGGGAAGAGTGAATAAGCATTTTCTAGCCAAGCGTGTTCTAAGTTAGACCTCATCGTTGCTTTCCATCAGGCATGATTGTCGTCAAGGTCCCTGGGACCTGGGTCCATTCTTCGGCATTGCCACTTCATATTCGCAACCCATTGAACTATTTCGGTGACTCTGATTTACCGACTTTGTGGATACTGTAGGTATATCAAGATACTATTACATATTTAATGATTTAATAGTCGCTGGTATTCTATCACAATATTAAAATCTTTTATAAATAGAATCGACAACAAATAATACAGCAAACACTTCATAAGACTTCAAATTCTAGAAACATTTTGCTACGACAGGCTTGTGTGTATATTGCCTATGCATATATGCAACTTGAGAGCAAAAATTTTTTTTATTTTTTTATTCATCTACCTACAAGTGAGCTCTTGACTGCGATCTCACCTGATGGTAAGTGACGATGCAGTCTAAGGTGGAAACGGGCTAACTTGGAAGAGGTATGACAGTTTTTATTAAACCCATACCTCTGACCGGTTTCTTCGCGACATCGTACCGGAACGCTAAATCGCTTGGCAGCACGATTTTGTCGGTACTTATCAGTCATTATCATACTTCAATTAATAATTATATACTCATTTGTTGATAAATATATTTAGCTCCGTAATGCTTCAAACTTTTGGGTGTTTTTTGGTATTTTGTGCATATAATAAGCCAAGGCTATTATAATGCATCAGTCAAATAAAAATCCCTAAAATAGACTCCTCAATTTGCATAACAACAACTAAGACACCAAACACCATTCTTCCCTTCAATACCCGCCATCTAATATTCCAAAATACACCCATTTTGGAATTCCCATGCCGTGCAAGTATCCCAAAAGATTGCGCAAAATTTTAACAGGATGCAACTTAAGAGGGATGCTCACGACCTGTCCCACGACCCTGCAGGTGACTGCCCACATGTCTCAAATAATACATCCCAACAATCAACTATCACCTTTATATCTCTTACATTAGAGTCTAAAACAACTGCAAATCGAACCACGGCTGTAGCAGTTCCATAAGTCCTCCATCTATGAATCCAGCCAATCAATTATAACATTTATCTCTTTAGTGCTAAGGTTTACGAGAACTGCACACTTAAATGTTTGCGCATTGTGGGAACATAGTTTCCGTAGTATAGGATTCTTGGATAATGTCATTTCCTTTTTAAATTTCTTTGTTGCGTAGTGATTTATCAGGATCTAATACAATATTTAGTTTCGTTAATGCTTCCTTTCAATCAAATTTTTGGGTATTTTTGTGCATCTGTTTATAGGGGTGTTTATGCTTTATTTTTATTCTATGGGAATTACAATAGTCTGTGGCGTATTATGAGGGTCCGTTCTTTGGTCTGAGGCGTTGGATTTAGTACATTATTGATGGCAAAATTGGAAAATATTAATAGTGGGAATGACTATTGTATGATCAAAAATCGTAATAAATTACCGAATAAGCTTAAAAAATTTCAATCTGGTAGGTACAAGTTTAAATTTTGAGTGTAGTTGCAGGCTCTATCGATGGTTGGTTGTTCTATGATCGCCGGCTGCACGCACGAAAAAGCACGATTCATTGTCACGTTCCGCCTGAGCCGAGCGTGCAAGCGAGAGCGCGGAACAAGCGATAGAGAGGCACAATCGGCCGAAGCGTTCGGCTTCATCAATGTTTTTATATAACATTATCACGTTAAATTATCGTCCGTAAACCGCCTTTACAGACAACCAATTTTTTAAATGGATGGATGGATCCTAAATATTTTGCCAAATTGCTCTGAAATCTTTTCTTTTAAAGTCAGTAAATAAAATCTATTAACGCTGTCTTTATGTTTTTTTTTTCACGTAAGGAATGTGATCATATTTAACACAAAAAAAACTACAAATGCAATACAAATCGATCATTGTCAATACATCCCCTAAAATCGGGCAGTGGGTCATTGATACCCCACGTTGTACGCGGAGGGTTGGACTCCATACAGAGATGACCGTTACACATCCCTTTGTTATGTTAATCTGTGTGTTGCACAGTGTATCTCGTGAATGCAATGCGCTTTTATAAATATTATATTAAAAAATGCATTACTTTTAAATAATTATGTCCTAACTAGCTTCTAGCCGAGGCTTCGCCCGCGTGAATTTCGGTTTTTCACAAATCCCGAGGGAATCGTGGATTTCCGGTTCCCGTTCCCGCTCCCTTTTCTAACCTTTATACCTACTTTCAAGGAATTTTGTTAAGTGCTAGTTCAGGGCATAATCTATCTCCATTCAAAATTTCAGCCAAATCGGTTCAGTAGTTGCGGCGTTAAAGAGTAACAAACATGTGTGTGTATGTTTATTACACACACACACACACAAACTTTCGCCTTTATAATATTGGTTAGTATTTCTCGCACGGAGCATCTCACCGGACTAGCCAACTACAAAGGAGATATATTTAAACACACAGTTGAATTCTTTATTCCCTCACTCTCATAGTCCGATGAGACGCCAATCCGATAAGACCAGACATCAGGCTTATGACCGACATGTTGTTAGAGTCCCACGTCGAAGCAAAAGAAGAAAAGTCATTGAGTTTTTCTTTCGAGATATTCTCAGTTGCGGTTCGGAGTTTTGCAGTTCCTATAATATTATTACATACATACGTGTTGAATTGATAAGTTCCTTTTTTTGATGTCGGTTATTAAATGATGACAATGTTGCATAGGTTGCAAGTACTTTCGTCTATCGTGTCACGCGAATTTGACCCTTACGTCAAAAGGATTAAAAACCGATAAGACGTACAATAATAATACGAAGTGAAATTTCCGATCACCTGTTACATTACATCACGTAACAAGCATTACCATAGACAGTGTTATGACTAGACACGGCATAAAATTAATCGCTTACTAATGTAAATGTACCGGCTTGCCTTATTAGGATTTATGTTCAAATGAAGAAGCAATCCAATTTTTTGCTAAGGCTGCTTGAACCTTAGCGTCTTGTTTTTATTTATTTATTTACTTACAAACTTAAATCTATCATTACAGGTACAAACCATTTCGATAGAAACATAAGTAATAAGTATACAATACAATACAACTATTTTTGTTACAAATACTTATTATTATATAGTTATTACCTTAAACTAATATTTACATAGATTACACATACAAATAACCTGATATCTATACATATAATAAAATCGTAGACTTGCCGTATCTGTACATTGAAGATTTTTTCAAAATAATAAATGGGGGATGTTAGGGATAAGTAATAGAACGTAAAAAAGCTATTTTTGAAATTTTTGTCTGTTTGTCTGTTTATCTGTTTGTCTGTTTGTCTGTTTATCTGTTTGTCTGTTTGTCTGTATGTTTGTGCGCGCATCACGCAAAAACTACTGAATGGATTGAAACGAAAATTGGTACGATTTAAGTTCATACTACGGAGTAACATATAGGATACTTTTTATCCCGAAATTCAGCACGGTTCCCTAGGGAGAGGGGATGAAAGTCAAAACGTGTATTTAGCTGTAATTCAATAACCCGTGGTCCGATTTCATTTATTCTTTTTTTGTTAGAAAGTAGATACTTTAAAGATTACTGACTAATCTCTAAAAGGCTGGATCGATTTTGATGGGACTTTCACTGGCGGATGTTTATATTTTAATCTACCTAAACATCCGCCAGTGAACTTTTAATAGTTTTTAGCATGATATGAGCTCAAAGGAGCTCAGGAAAAACAAAATGATTGCTACAGGATTTTTAAAAACCAATATATATCCACGCGAACGAAGTCGCGGGTGTCCGCTTGTACTTACCTAAATTAATAAAAAAGTGCGTATTTGACTTCTCAAATACATGTAACATATAAATAACTCAAAAATAAGCCTGCTCTGTTGTTATAAATATATTATTAACTAGACGATGCCCACGGCTTCGCCCGTGTGGATTTAGGTTTTTAAAAATCCCGTGGGAACTTTTGATTTTCCAGAACAAAATGTAGCTTATCTGTAGAAACCCGTCCCCAAAACAAAAAAAATCCCGTGGGATTCCTTACAGCATCAGGGTTGAGGAGTTGGATATGTACCTACTTGAGTTCATTCAACGATAAAGTCTTTAATTGGTACCCCCAATATCAATTTAAATAACCGAAAGTTTCTAAAACCCATTAGTTTTGGGGATTAGGTCCCCTACAGCATCAGGATTGAGGAGTTGGAATCCAAATTTTTTATAGAACAGGGTCGCAATGTTTCTCTATCGATTAAAAAAAAATTACGCAAATCGGTTCAGAAATCTCGGAGATATTGGTGTATATAGGTAGAAAAACACAACTCCTCCTTTTTTGAAAGTCGGTTAAAAAGTAGCCTATGTTACTCCCTGGTTAATTCTCTACTTGTATGTGAAGGTCCCGTCAAAATCGGTTCAGCCGTTCCGAAGATTAGCCCGTTCAAACAGACAGACAGACAGACAGACAAAAATTTTAAAAACGTGTGATTCGGTTATGGTAGCGTTCAAATAACCATATGAGCTTAATATGAGGTAGTTATTTCGATATTACAGACAGACACTTCAATTTTATTTATTAGTATAGATTAATACTCATATACCACTTTAGCATTTACCACGTGAACTTCCGTACAAACTCCTCAAAGAAATACGTACATCAAATTTTTGATATTTCTGGGAATAAACAGCGCTTTACGAACAGTTTATTAAAAAACTCTGGTTAACTGAATATTCATTGAATTAATTATGTTAATTTTTTTCCCAATTACATAATAAAAAAATTTCAGATGCAAAATGCTTCAAAAGCATGATTTAGGTTATTATAATTTATATGGTAGATTTCTGTACATTAACGTAGGTATATACATAAATAATAAAGTTATTGCTGACATTTTAACTTTTTAAGTCCATTAATTAAATATGAACTTGCATCTAAGTAGGAATATCTTTTGAAAACATGCATGTACCTACAGTACAGACAGTAACTGTATGATATCCAAAACTGGAATTATGAAAGAGATGGGTGGCAGTAATTATTTAAAGACGGAAAGGGATAGAAGGTGGACATTATTTTCTGTGTGTAAGTATTGTATTGATCATTTATTTTTTGTCTTGAATTTTGTCACGTACATAGTATATTATATATATATATATATTATATATATATAGAATATTACTTTTAATTGCTGTTATATATGACCTCAAATGTTGTGATAATTAATTATATTTAGTCCCTTGCGTTGTTTTTATTTTTTTGGTTCTTCAAACAACAGCTTTTCAAGTGTGTATAGGTAATTTCATAATATGACTTTGTAAAGAGAAACTTTAAATATTTATCATGGTACTGTTATATTGTACTATGGACACAGATATATATAATTATGTACATACTACTTGTAATTATTATGATATAAAAAATACGAGAACTCATTTAAAGTGATTCCTAACATAATATGTATAGTCTGTTCATTTTCTTAGTGTCGCTCTTTGTGTCTAGCCGCCTCCGACGCGCGGTGTTTTATCAAAGACGCCGCCGCGACTTCAAAGCATGCCGCGCGCGGTGTACAGGCACAAGGGGTTATACCGTTTTATACCTACTCATATTTTTTATTAAAATTCTCTTTCCTTTTTCTATTTTTTTATATTCGTATTTTATTACAATATACTTATTACTACAATATACTATATTGACAACTTGTGCAACAAAATCAATAAATTTGTCTTTGCTTTACGTAGAATATCTAAAATTGCTGACCGAAGCACGGCTCTTTCGGCATATCATGGCTATGTTGTTTCCAATATTCTGTACGGAGTTTTAATTTGGGGTAATGCTTCCGAAATGAATAGTCTTTTTAATTCAGAAAAAGTGTATCCGGGCAATTTGTAACAAAGATCCAATGCAATCATGTAAGCCACTTTTTAAAACGCTGAAATTATTAACATTACCATGTAGGTATATATATATCTACGAAGTGGCGTGTTTCGTAAAGAAATTCAAAAATGAATATTTTCAAACACGTCAAAATGTTGTATCATTTAATGCCAGATATCCGAACAAAATTTACTATCCACAATGTAAAACTGCTCTGAGCTCAAAAAGTTGTTTTTATATGATGATTAAAATTTATAATAAGCTACCCTCTATAATAAAAGATTTACCATTTACAAGATTTAAAACAAAACTGCATCTTCAGCTCTGTAAAAGAGTTCCTTAATGAATAAATTAAAATTCTTATAAAAATTGTATAACTTCTGTAGCATAAGAATTAGACTAATTTTGTATGTTATTCACAACTGTAAAATCTAATTATTGCACGCCATTATAATTATGGCTGATTGTAACATGCCAACACAAAACTTTGTAACACCTACCATGTACATACTTACAATCATGCAATAAAATCTATTTATTCTATTCTATTCTATAACCATAAACATAAAATATAATATTATCATGAACATGGGTCTTCTCTCAAAATGAGAAGGATTTTAACCATAATCTACCACGCTGGCCATGTGTGGATTGGCAGACTATTCGGAGATTCTGTTAGAATAGAAAAAAAATTACAAACAGAAAAAAAAATAATAAAAATAAAAGCAGAATAGTAAGAGCACCTGCGCCTGTACCGACACTATGTTACTGAACGGACTGTACACAATTTTCCGAATACAGGTAAAGGCTTCACTACGAAATATCCTGTTGGTGTTGCTATGTGTCACGTCAGTTTTTCTTAAGGTACCTCCTAAATCAAGTATGTAGAGTAAACTATGCAATCAATGGTAAAATGTATGTCTTTAAAACTGCACCAAGCTGTAAAAATATATGTGAAATTTCATATCCATGAGACCGGAATATCTTATACAAAATATTACAGATTTCTAAAGATACCATGTATAGTGGTAAATCAATACCATTATCTCGAAACCACTATAAAAATGAGTGATACCAAACAACGCGAGCAGTTTTCTGCGAAACGTTCCCAAACTACAAACAAATAACAATCATAAAATCTAACAACCAAGATTCAAAATCGCTTAGCAATCGATGAGTCTCCTTAAAACACAATTATATACATAATGCCAAACGAGATTGAACTATAAAGTGTAGTACATTAAAAATCAATATTGTAATAATATACTTACAGACGAATTTATCAACTACCGACAACGTAAATTCAACTCAAGATAACAGCAATAAAGTTTAATTTTCCCTAAATTATACTTACACTTGGGATCTACTGAAGCTGTACGTGGAATGTGCTCCCGCGCATCTCACGGCACCGGGCGGAAATCTTAATGGATCCTGGAACCTGGGCTAACTACGGGCTCCATCGATCCAATATTGTGGTGTTAGTAATGGTTTTTGATCTTTCCTTTACGTTTTACCCGACTGCGGTTCATCGGTTCCTTCATATTTGTAAAACTAGAATTTGATTTCAATAGATTAAGTAATTTTGTCTTTGACTCCATCTAAGCGTTCCAACTATGCTGCGGCTAAAATCCAGCATGTTGTTTTTTTTTTTTTTGTTAATACAATTTATAGCGATTCGCAGAGTTAAGACCAGTCTAATCATCTACCTTATTTTTTAAAATTATTTCGCTTGTTATGTGTAAACATTGCTTTTTGGCCTTGGAAAGTTGCGACTTGCAAGTAGTTGATCATAATATTATATCCAAATTAATCATAATAATTATGATTTAGTGAGTTTCTTTTCAAATTCAAATTCAAAATTATTTATTTCATGTAGGCCAACGTGTGGCTCTTATGACATGTCAAGAATCTACCACCGGTTCGTAATGCTGATTCTGCTGAGAAGAGCCGGCAAGTAACTCAGCAGTTGCTCTTTTCAAAACAAATGTTACAATTATAAAACAAATGTTATAATTTTATTTATTATTACTCTTTTGTATGATCTAATAATAGTTTGTAAATAAACGATTGACATTTTTACGTTCACATTTTACATACCTACATAATTTATGCCAATGTATGCTAATAATATATAATTATATACTATACTATGAAAAAAAGCTGTTGGTTAGTGGTTAGGACGACCGAATACTAATCGGAGGTCGTGGGTTCGATCCCGGGCACGCACCTCTAACTTTTCGGAGTTATGGCGTTTTAAGTATTTAAATATTAAAATAAATATTTTTATTTAAATATCACTTGCTTTAACGGTGAAGGAAAACATCGTGAGGAAACCTGCATGCCTGAGAGTTCTCCATAACGTTCTCAAAGGTGTGTGAAGTCTGCCAATCCGCTTGGCCAGCGTGGTAGACTATGGCCAAAATCCTTCTCACTCTGAGAGGAGACCCGTGCTCTGTAGTGAGCCGGTAATGGGTTGATCATGATGATGATGATGATATACTATGCCATTATCAAGTAAAATTATTCCCAAAATACAATCTAATTGAGTATCTGTAGTCTAATAAGACAAAATCGATATAAATAAATAATTCATTAAAATTCGGAAGAACATAATTATTTTTTGTAACGCCTGTTCTAACAAGTAAGTAGTTCTATACTTGGCGCCAAAGTTATAATAAATATTATGTTTAACAATATTTGATTATATTGATTACTAGCGACCCGCCCCGGCTTCGCACGGGTAGTAGAGCATATTATGCGTAGGTACTACCCGCTCAGGGATTCGGCAGCGTTTTCGATGAAAGCTCCCAGGCGGCTTGACTTTTTACGATATTTTCCACAATGAACTTACTATATCTCACCTTATACCCGAATTACTAATTCCGTGGAATTCTGACGTTTCATAATGTTACCAGAGATAAAACAATTCCCACAAAAAAGATAAAAAATTCAAAACTTATGCAAATACAAATCAACTGCTGCATGTAGATATGACAAATGCCTGACAGACACTTCATGGTGATCATGTCATTCGACTTCCATTTTTGAATAAATTTTTTCAATGTGCTTCTTTTGTTTTCTATTGCTGTTAGTGTGCACTTTCTAGTTTCCATTCTTAGCAATTTCTATTTTAGGGCGAAACAATTAATATTATTAAGCGGCTTAGAGCTTTATATGTTGACAGGGAATTAAAGTAGTTTGGGGTAAAATCGTACTTCGTAGATGTTAACCCTATTCTCCATATAAATAACTCATCTGTAAATGACAATGACAGCTGTCAGAATTAAGTCGATATTAAGTCAAAAATAAGGAGAAACACTAAATATTTCAAATCAAATAAATTAGTGTATTTGGGACATAAAACAGTAAGTTTTCACCAGATTCCGTGAAAAAAAAAATATTTATTTTAAAAGATAAAAATAAAAAACCAAAAACTTGGTTTTTTGAGCTTTTCACATAAATTTTGAGGTTAAATGTGAAAAAAGTGTAAATACAAAAGTTGTCGATCTTTTTATTACCTACAACTTTGCCATTTGATTTTTTTCCATAGGACTTCTAGTTTTGCCGGAAATCGAGATAAACCGTTTTTTACCCTTAAAACTCCCCCCCTTTTTTCCCGAGCTCAGATCGCCCGTAAATTATTTTTCCTTGTATTTTTATAATATTCTCCTCCTTTTCCAATGGGTTTCATCCTAAATACTGTGATTTTTTTTTTTGTTTCAAAAATTATCGACACTGGGCTATAGAGAACCGCGGCCGCCCGCGCCGACGCGCTTATAGGCACGCTCCCGCCGCCGCAATTTTTAAATCTGTAATATCTTCGAAAGTATTCATTTAAATCATATGCTGTAAAGGGCCATATGGATTTATATAAAATCAACAATGCATTTAAGGTATTTAATTAGATAAGGATTAATGCTGTATTGGTTGAAATCGCTTCGAAAATTAGCCATTATTTGTCGTAAAAAGTAAATGACAAAAAAATTTTATTGTGGGATATCCATAAGAGATAGACATATACCATCGCGGACTTTTCTGTAGACCTTTTCAATGTGTACAATACTTAGTACATTATTTTGATAAATCTCGTAGGGTTCAGCCTGCGTTTGCAATGTAAGCGGAAAAAATGTAATTATTTACGACATCACATTAGAATTCTCCACTATTTAATGGATGTTATTACACATATAAACCTTTCTCTTGAATCACTCTATCTATTAAAAAAAACCGCATCAAAATCCGTTGCGTAGTTTTAAAGATTTAAGCATACAAAGGGACATAGGGACATAGGGACATAGGGATATAGGGACAGAGAAAGCGACTTTGTTTTATACTATGTAGTGATTTATCTTGTAAAGAATTGATGCTTTTTAGAGCAAAGTCTTAAATGCATATCCTCAAATAAAATTCTTTATTTGAAGTCACTTTTAATGCCAGACATCGGAAAGCGTGCAAATGTGGCTATAAAAACCAATTCGATATAAATTATTCATTTAAATTCGGAAGACGGTAATAATTTATTTTCTAATGCCAATTTTTATCATTTTATATTCTATGATCATGTTGTCGCTATTTATGAGCTTTTGAATTATTTTGACTTCCAATTCATTTATTTTTATTTGGTGACAAGTGCTTGGTGATAAGCGACGATGCAATATTCTAATTTGCATAAGTTGAAAAGTAGTACATATTTATGCTGCCTAGTTAATGTTCCGGCTTACTGGGTTGGGTCAAAAAATATTTATTGGGTTTTTTAGGGTTCCATACCCAAAGGGTAAAAATGGAGCTCTATTAATTTCACTCTGCTGTCTGTATAACTGTCTATCCACCAGTCACAGGTCTCTAGCTTGTGGGTTATCATTTTTTTAATAGGAATAGCGGGCAGCCGAGCAAGCGGATCACCTGATGTTAAGTGATTACCGCCGCCCATGAACATTAGCAGCACCTGAGGAACTACTAATGCGTTGCCGGCTTTTGAGGAAGGGGACTGGCTCTTCAGCTCGCTGCCGGAACACACAGATGCTTTGCGGCAGATTACGGCTGAAGTGTGGTCGCTAGCCAGGCGGATTCGGGGTAGAATCCTACCACAAAGCGGTGATACCATTCAGATTACGTTGTGTGGTATCAGGCACAACGACCCGTAAAGGGGACTGAAAGCGACAGGGCCTCGTTAGCATATTGGCAGGGTGCACCGCGTGCAGGTGAGGTTGACTTTGGCCACATAGGTGGAATTTGGGCCACTTACACCCCAAAAACCTTACATCATTATTTAGAACTCATTGAGTAGAGGACGAATGTAATTTTTTTTTAGTTTTTGCTCAAAAAATAAGGAAATAGGGGCTATCAAAGTATTCATCTTCTGCGTAGTTGGCCAGTTTCCGTAAACCGTTGACGTGGCAGTGTGAAAATCCGGCGCTCGTTCACTCTATTCGCTATGTGTGTTATATATTACCTTTAGAATTTTCGTTACTAGATAATAGAGGGTATAAGGGGACCGCTATCGAAAACTTGCACTATTATTATACTTCCTAAATACAATCCAATACCAATAACCATTTGCTTTATACTTGTAGTATTAATAGTTTCGTATTTCATATTTTTCAAACCAGCAATGTACAGCGTGCAAACCACAGTGACAACTTTAGGTATTTACCCAACGTTCGTTGACCTCTAGCGTCAGCTGATTGCATTACACTGCGAAGTATTAAAAAATACAAGAAATGTTTTAAATTTTATTTCCACATTTTTTTGTGGCATGTAGTCAGTAATCATCACTACTATTCCCTGTCTTCGTTTCCTAGAGAGCTTACACCCAGTATAAAATGTTGTATGGATGAAACGCGCATATTATTATTTTTTCCCGAAAATTTCTCTATTACAACAATTGCCAAGAAATACGGTACTTATCTCTTAACAAACTCGCGACAAATTAAAACGTTTGAAAGCCAATTTTCCACGCCCAAATCCGACACCTTCAATGCCAATATTGAACGGGTTTTTTTTTCTACACAGTAGCACGATTTCCAACTTTTTACTCGCCTCTTGGGTGACAAAAGCGCTGGGGAAAAAACTATAGGACTGCATCAAAAATTTGAACAACCGAATACAAATCTTATTTACATCGTATTAGAATTCAGAAGCTGTCTATTTTATTTTATGTTCTATGGTATGAACATTGTTGATAACAAATGAATTTGAATCTTAACATTATATTGTTAGAGTTCAAAGTTACTATTTATATGAATTGGGTCTTGGTCTTCAGTTCTTTACGCCAATGCGTCGAAAAACGGTTATTTGGAAATGAGTTTTTTTGTGGGCACGTGCCCGCGGGCACGAATTTGAATTTTCGTGATTGAAATGCGATTTGAAAAAGATTTGTTTTACTTGTGATATTCAGTTCAATTCGTTTACTTGGTATATTATAATAGTACCTATCCACCACCACCACCACTGCAGGCTGCAGACTTTTTAACCCCCGACGCAAAAACGACGGGGTTTTATAAGTTTGACGTGTCTGTGTGTGTGTGAGTGTGTGTATGTATGTGTGTGTGTGTCTGTCTGTTCCCCTGTAGCGCTCAAACGGGTGGACTGATTTGAATGCGGTTTTTTTTGTTTGAAAGGTGAATTAGTCGAGAGTGTTGTTATGCTATGTTGATGAAAATCGATTCAAGATGGCCGCCGACACAAAATGGCAAATGTTTTTAAATTTTTTAATTTATACTTGTTACTTCCCACAGCTGGACACAGGCCTCCTCTCTCATAGGAGAGAAATAATTATGATTTAAAATGAAAGAAATATTAGGTTATTACTTATTACCTACCTACTATAAGTTTTTAAAGTTTAAATGCAAACACCTATTTTGTAAATTATTCGAAACTTTACAATAATAATTAAAGGTCATGCGAAAAAATATCTATAAATAATAATGAGAGACGAAGGACACGCGGACACAAATATTAAGTCATTTGTCATTTTCACACAATCCTGTCATAATAATTAGCATATCGAATATTATATTTATATGTTATTATTTTATTTTTGCATTTTTTAGCATTTTAATACTGTATGAGCTAGAAGCAATATTGTATGCATTTTAATAAAATGTTGAGGGAAAAGGTCGAGGATCATGACAGACAGACAAAAATTGAAAAAAAAAAAATTGTGATGTTCTAATTTACAAGAGGCTCTAATTTCGAAATCACACACAAACAACTTAATTTTTTTATTTATATAGTATATTTAGTAATTTTTGAAAAATTCAGGCTCCTCTCAGACCAGGGCGCGTTTTGAACTCTGGTAGTTTTAGTTTTGTTTTGGTTCGTAATTATCGCCATAGTGTAACTATCAATTGCATGTTCAAAAAGTGTACAGCATACCAATTTTGAATGAAACTTTGACTTTAACATAGTACCTACATCTACACCTTCGTCCTTCACAATCATTTTCGAAAATTTTGTGTGCAAATGGCAACCAGAACTTTAGCTAGGCTTCAAAAACTAAATTCTCAATTAAAAACATCCGTAATATCCTAAAATGTTTCTAGTTCATTTATTATTTGTTGCATTAATGCTAAAGATCCGTTTACACTAGACTTTGTACCGCGTTTCAACAAAAGACCTTCGATGATGTTTTTCAACTTTGATTTTATTATAATAGTAGTTGTACTCTATGTTTATGAACTCACCCAGTCATACTCAGAGTTGTCTTTGAGTAGTGTCGTTTTGTGAACGGTCGTTTAACAAGCGAGTGTAAAAACCATTTAAAATGTTTAACGCCTTATCATAATATAATGTAAGTTGCTATAACAGTATTTCTAAGCTCGCTTAAACTCTAAAAAGATTCTACTTTTATTTTTTCATATATTTTACGACAAAATATACTTTGTTGTGTTTAAAAAAAAATCCTTCCTAGAGTACCTACCTAACCTATTTGTGGTTATAATAATAATGGTCTTAAGTAGGTTGCTTAACATAATAACCAATAAATTATCATACCATCAATAATTTTATATTCTTTTTTGGGGTTGAATTAAAAAAAACTTTTTTCAAAATTCATTACTTTTTAAATGGATATCCTACCTTATGACATAAAACGGAAAAACTGTCTCAATTTCGAAGTTAAAGCTTGCAAGCTAAATCTACGAAAGCTCTAGCTCAATTTTATATAATTATCATCATAATCAACCCATTACTGGTCCAGTATAGGGCACGAGTCTCCTCTCAGAATGTGAGATACTTAGGCCGTGTCCACCACGCTGGCCGAGGTGATTCGCACGAATAAATTTCGCAGTGCGGCCCCGCTCAGAGCGGTGCCTCACTATGATTTTTATTCGCGCGGTTTATATTCCGCATTTTAATATATTTTTCTCGCGAAATTTAAATCGCATGTGCGTGCAGCTTCATACATTTCCATATGTCCTAGGTGCTAGAATTTGGCGAAAAAAATCGCGCGAATAAATTTCGCAGTGCGGGCCCGGCCGAGTGTAGACTTCACACGCCTTCAAGAACATTATGGAGAACTCTCAGACATGCAGGTTTCCTCACGATGTTTTGATTTACTGTAAAGTAAACGATAAAATTAATTGCTAAATGATATTATTTAAATGCTCATAACTCCGAAAAGTTAGAGATGCGTTCCGGGGATCGAACTCAGCTCCCCCGAAAGGAAAAGCCGCTAGACTATCACCGCGCTAAAATATAATAAACTAGCGGTCCGCCCCGGCTTCGCCCGTGGTACATAATATATAGCCTATAACATTCAGGGATCACGTAAATATCCAACGGTGAAAGAATTTTTGAAATCGGTCCTGTAGTTCCTGAGATTAGCGCGTTCAAACAAACAAACTCTTCCGCTTTATTATATTAGTATAGATTAGTATAGATTATATAAATTAATAAGTATACTTTACTAAAAGCTAATATCAGCAAGTGCTTATTTCACGACATTGGGGAGCGGATAACACATGTTGTGAGTTGTGTCCAATATAGCAGCGCGTGCTTTTGACGGTTAAATATCAGCTGAGAAGGTAGCCATGCGCAAACTGACTACGAGTACCTAGGTAGTCGGTAGCTGATAAAAAGGAAACCTTGAATTTTTCCCTCCACCGAGTCGAATGAATCATAGAATTTTCCCGACTGAACAAAAAATGGTACAGTTTATCAATGACGCACAGTGCACTACTAAATTGCAGTATACAGAGACACCATTAGGTAGAGAATACTAACTTCTATATTTTAATACTAGATGATGCCCACGGCTTCGCCCGTGTGGATTTAGGTTTTTAAAAATCCCGTGGGAACTTTTGATTTTCCAGAACAAAAAGTAGCTTATCTGTAGAAACCCGTCCCCAAAACGGAAAAATCCCGTGGGATCCCCACGATTTCGGAATACAATTCCTTACAGCATCAGGGTTGAGGAGTTGGATATGTACCTACTCGAGTTCATTCAACGATAAAGTCTTTAATTGGTACCCCCAATATCAATTTAAATAACCGAAAGTTTCTAAAACCCATTAGTTTTGGGGATTAGGTCCCCTACAGCATCAGGATTGAGGAGTTGGAATCCAAATTTTTTATAGAACAGGGTCGCAATGTTTCTCTATCGATTAAAAAAAAATTACGCAAATCGGTTCAGAAATCTCGGAGATATCGGTGTACATAGGTAGAAAAACACAACTCCTCCTTTTTTGAAAGTCGGTTAAAAAAGTAGCCTATGTTACTCCCTGGTTAATTCTCTACTTGTATGTGAAGGTCCCGTCAAAATCGGTTCAGCCGTTCCGAAGATTAGCCCGTTCAAACAGACAGACAGACAGACAGACAGACAAAAATTTTAAAAACGTGTGATTCGGTTATGGTAGCGTTCAAATAACCATATGAGCTTAATATGAGGTAGTTATTTCGATATTACAGACAGACACTTCAATTTAATATAATAAATTTAAATACTAGTATAATAGTATAGATATCTATACTATCTATACTATCTATACTAATATAATAAAGCGGAAGAGTTTGTTTGTTTGAACGCGCTAATCTCTGGAAGTACCAGTCGGATTTGAAAAATTCTTTTTGCATTTGGTAGTACAATTTTCTGGGAAGGTTATAGGCTATTTAGTATCCCTAAAATCCTCCCCTAAGGGGGTGAAATGGGGGTAGAAAGTTTGTATGAAAGTCCTATGTTTTTAAAGTTACAGACCTGAAAATCGGCATTTAGATTATTAGTTTTAAATAATATAAACCTGTGTATTTTATTCTGAAAAATCTTCCCTTAAGGGTGGTAAAATAGGGGTTGAAAGTTTTTATGTTAAGTTTTAATTATTGTTATTATCAACTTGAAATTTGGAAGATAGGTTCATTCTAGAGCTTAGATATCAGTCTAGAAAAGATTTCACGAAAATCCTCCCCTAAGGGGGTAAAATGGGGGTAGGAAGGTTATATGAAAGTTCTATGTTTTTGAAGTTACAGATATGAAAATAGGCATTTAGATTATAAATTTTAAATAATAAAAACCTGTATAAGTTGCTCTGGAAAATCTCCCCTTAAGGGTGGTAAAAAAGGGGATGAAACTTTTTATGTGAAGTTTTAGTTATTGTTATTATTAACTTGAAATTTGGAAGTTAGGTTCTTTCTAGAGGGTAGGCATAAGCTAAGAAAAATTTGACGAAAATCCACCCCAAGGGGGCTAAAACGGTTTCCTTTCGACATATTATTACCATCGGACATTTAACTACAGATTGACGTGATTTTTTGCAGTTGCATTTTTTTAGTTGAGGACCTGGAAACTGACAGGCTACTATTTTATCCCGGGGAAACAAAGGGTTCCCGTTCAAATTTTTTTAACGCGGACGAAGTCGCGGGCAACAGCTAGTACTAATATAATAAAGCGGAAGAGTTTGTTTGTTTGTTTGTTTGTTTGTTTGAACGCGCTAATCTCTGGAAGTACTTATCGGATTTGAAAAATTCTTTTTGCATTTGGTTGTCCAACTTTTGGGGCAGGTTATAGGCTATTTAATATCCTAAAATCCTCCCCTAAGAGAGTAAAATGGGGGTAGAAAGTTTGTATGAAAGTCCTATGTTTTTAAAGTTACAGACCTGAAAATCGGCATTTAGATTATTAGTTTTAAATAATACAACTCTGTATATTTTATTTTGAAAAATCTTCCCTTAAGGGTGGTATAATAGGGGATGAAAGTTTTAATGGGAAGTTTTAATTATAATTTTGCTATTATCAACTTGAAATTTGGAAGGTAGGTTAATTCTAGGGCTTAGATATCAGCCTGGAAAATATTTCACGAAAATCCTCCCCTAAGGGCGTAAAATGGGGGTTGGAAGGTTATGTTTTTGAAGTTACAGATATGAAAATAGGATATGAAATTATAATTTTTAAATGATAAAAACCTGTATAAGTTATTCTGGAAAATCTCCCCTTAAGGGTGGTAAAATAGGGGATGATTTTTTTTATGAAAGTCCTATGTTTTAAAGTTACAGACCTGAAAATCGGCATTTAGATTATGAGTTTTAAATAATAAAACTGTAAATTTTATTTTAAAAAATCAGCTTTTAAGGGTGGTAAAATAGGGGATGAAAGTTTTAATGGGAACTAAAAACGATTGCAGCGCCCTCTGGCGGTCTAACTTGAAGCGATCATAGCGCCCTTTGGCAGCCAAAACTGGACACTAAAAAACGATCACAGCGCCCTCTGGTGGCCTGAGCCGGAAACTTGAAGCAATAGCAGCACCCCCTAGCAGCCAAAACTGGAAACTAAAAAACGATTGCAGTGCCCTCTAGCAGCCAAAACTGGAAGCTAAAAACGATCGCAGCGCCCTCTGGCGGCCAAAACTGGAAACTAAAAATGATCACAGCGCCCTCTGGCGGCCCAAGCCAGAAACTTGAAGCAATAGCAGCGCCCTCTAGCAGCCAAAACTGGAAACTGAAAACGATCGCAGCGCCCTCTAGCGGCCAAAACTAGAAACTAAAAACGATCTCAGCGCCCTCTGGCGGTCTAAGCCGGAAACTTGGAGCAATTGCAGCGCCGTCTAGCAGCCAAAACTGGAAACTACAAAACGATTGCAACGCCCTCTTGCGACCAAAACTGGAAATTAAAACGATCACAGTGCCCTCTTGTGGTCAAAACTGGAAACTAAAAATGATCGCAGCGCCCTCTAGCAGTCTAAGCCGGAAACTCGGAGCGATTGCAGTGCCCTCTTATAGTCAAAACTTTTGCGGCCGGAGCTGGAAACTCGAAGCAATTGCAATGACCTCTGACGGCCGCAGGCGGAATCTCGATATGACAGCTGCGCCCTCTGGTGGCCGAAGGCAATTAAATAAATACTAAATTAATAACTAAATCAATAAATAAATAAATAAATAATGTAAAGCTATTTAGTTATTAAATAATTATCTAAATGTGAAAGTGCGGATATTTGGATGTTTGGATGTTTGGATGTTTGTTACTCTATAACGTCGCAACTACTGAACAGATTTGGCTGAAATTTTGAATGAAGATAGATAATGCCCTGACTTAAAACATAGGCAACTTTTTATCCTGAAAAAATCCACAGTTCCCACGGGATTTTGAAAAAACCCAAATCTACAGCTATAGGTAGATCAATATAGCAAACTACCTTGAAAGTAAGTATAAAGATTGGAAAAGGGAGCGGGAACAGGAACCAGAAATCCACGATTCCCTCAGGACTTGTGAAAAACCGAAATTCACGCGGGCGAAGCCGCGGGCAACAGCTAGTATAATAATAATACTTAATACTATAATATAATAAAGCGGAAGAGTTTGTTTGTTTGAACGCGCTAATCTCAGGAACTACTGGACCGATTTCAAAAATTCTTTCACCGTTGGATATGTAGATATGTGATCCTTGAGTGCTATAGGCTATATATTATGTACCACGGGCGAAGCCGGGGCGGACCGCTAGTAGATTACCTATAAAGCTGAAGAGTTTGTTTGTTTGTTTGAACGCGCTAATCTCAGGAACTACTGGACCGATTTCAAAAATTCTTTCACCGTTGGATATGTATGTGATCCTTGAGTGCTATAGGCTATATAATATGTACCACGGTATGAAGCCGAGGCGGACCGCTAGTCACTATATAAAACGTCTCCCGCCGCGTCTATATCTGTCTGTTCATGATAAACTCCAAAAAAAAATACTGAACGGATCTTTATGCGGTTTTCACAAATAGACAGAATGATTCAAGAGGAAGGTTTAAATGTATAGTTTGGTAAGGTCTTGAATAACTAAGTTGAAATATGACGATAATTGTTGAAAATGTTGGAAAAACTCAAGCCGCCTGGGAGCTTTCAAACGAAAATGCTGCCTAATTAATCCCTTTGAGATATAACAAAAAGATGTATGGTGGGACAGACGGACAGTAGTGCCCGTGCGATGCTGGGGCGGGGCGTTAGTCACACTAATATTATAAATAATACACTGGATTAACATATAGGCTACGTTTTATCGAATTTCCTAGGGATTTTGAAAAAATCGAAATTTGCTTTTTGAAATTTGAAATTTCTTTGAAAATAGATATAAAGGTGAGAAACCCTTTTCCAACCCTTTACCTACCCCTTTTTACAACCCAAGGAGAACGGGAACCGAAAATCCACGATTCCCTCGGGATTTGTGAAAAACCAAAATTCACGCGGGCGAAGCCACGGCCAAAACCTAATACTAGGTATATTCGAAGTATGAACAGACAAACTGTGCAACACATTTGAATGTATACGATTCGCTCGGCCTTCAATTGCTCACTCCATTGGCTAAGTTAAACGCTGACTTATCCCAAAGACACTTATTATATCATAGAAAGATATCGACCGAGGGCGACCTCTTTATATTGGCGGCAAAAACGTCAATGTCAAACGCGTCCATGCGTTAAATATTAGCGCAACAATTGAAAAAAAAAATGGATAATTTAGGTAAATAGCAAGAAATCAAGTGTTTCTTAACACGGCGAATTGAAATGATCGAGATCATAGATTTTTTAATAATTTCCGATCGATTCGCGATTAGCGTTGCCAGCGAAACGGTGGTCAATGATTTCCTCATCATGGGGTCGTCGGATTTTACCTTTCGCGGAATAAGTTGCTGGAATTGCGAAAACGACACAAACTCGATGAGTGTTAATTATTAACGTAAAAATCCAGTCAAGTGCGAGTCGGACTCGCGCACCAATGAATACTTACCATTATCTATAAAAACTGCAAAAAAATCACGTTTGTTGTATGGGAGCCCCCTTAAATATAATAATATTTACAATTTCATACATCATCTGTAACTATCACTGTTCATGAGATACAGCCTGGTGACGGACGGACGAACAGACGGATAGCGGAGTCTTAGTAATACCTAGAGTCCCGTTTTACCCTTGCAAGTAAAAAGCAGTGATAGCCTAGTGGTTAAGCAATTAAATATCGCTTGCTTTAACTGTAAAGGAAAACATTGCGTGGAAACCTGCATGCCTGAGAAGTCTCCATGATGTTCTCAAAGACCTGTGAAGTCTACTAATACTACGGCCTAAACCCTTCTCATTCTGAGAGGAGACCCGTGCCCTGTAGTGGGCCGGTAATGCGTTGAAGATGATGAAGATGATAAACCAAAACTTGGTCATTTCAAGATCATGTTTTCTTTTTAAAGACGAAGAATTGTGATGTTTTTTTAAATATAAAATGTTGTTTATTTTAAAATACGTAACTGGTTTTTTTTTGGTGTGTTAAAAATAGATGAAACATTTAAATTTAAATTCAAGAGATTTATTTCAAATTACTACAAACTACACAATAATTTTACCTACATAGTGTATGGAGGTAAAACTTATATTCTAAGCAGTTAAATTGTAGATAGATCTTTTAAAGGGCATTACAAACTTGGATAAAAACTAACTGAATCAAGAATTATTGATAATATGGAATTTTGAAAAATGTACAAGTAACTACCTACCAGACACTAAAACAAATGGTACAATTAGTTAACCTAGCTATTAAATTCAAAAATTACCATAAACGGGAATCGAACCGACATAAACTGTCAATATCCAACTAGCAATTAATGTTACGTTGATAGATATGTAATACAATACAAAACCACCTGTTTCCGTCACGATACAAGTTTAAAAATAATAAACTGGTCGCTTGTACCTATTTTACGTACATACATACATATTATATGTAAGTACATACAGAGTAGACATTTTGTTATTGATTAAAAAACTTTTGTTACAATCGAAACTTTGACTGCTATGTTCGTATTATATTTTTAACCGACATAGTTTGAACACCAAAAATAAAAAATACAACTGAAAATCCAAACGTGAATTGTTTTTGCTATCCATAGAGTAAATAGAGGTTTAATTGTATGAATGAGCGAAAAATATTTATGCCAAATTTTGAGGCGCAATTAGTATTATGTACCAGTGTACGTTTTACTTATTCCGTTGTGACACGTAAATTTTAAGCCAGTACTTAAAATTTACGTGTCACTACAATAAGTAACAAGTGTAAACTAAAAATTTAAAAAAGCGTCGTTATTGCGTCGGGGGTTAAAAAAGCCTAATGTCATGTTAGATATTGCATAGTCTTAGACAAGCAATCCACGCACACTTCAATAAATTCATAATGACTTATAATAAACACACATTAAGTTGCAACTTGCAGGGTTATAACTTATAACCAACCGTTTTGTAAACAAAAAAAATGGTTGCCTGTAAAGTCGGTTTACGGACGATAATTTTACATGATAACGTCTTAACAAAACATTGCCTATCTATCGCTTTTTCCGCGCTCTCGTGCACGCGGTACGTGACAATGAGTCAAGCTTTTTCGTGCATGCGGCCGACGTTCATCGATTTATAAGACGTTGTCACGTCAAAAAAACATTCGAACATCGATGCCACCCGTGCAAGCCGGGGTGGATTGCTAGTCGTGTAACAAAATGTATGAATTTCCTGCAGTCAGCTTAGCCAAATTGTCTTGTTTTTTGGCCAGCAAGTGTGAAATCGTTCCGCCAGATTAGGAGGGACAAAAAACCGCCTTATTAGAGGGCATCCCTCACCAGACCCCGGCGTCCTGAGATAAACAGGCGGGATGTATGTCCGCGATTAATAATAATTTTAAGGACGCCGAAAACTGTCCTCCTGGTTGGGACTTTTTGCTAGCGGGTTTTGCTAAATGCGGGAGGGGTCTCAAGGAAATTAGTATGGTGACTTTTCGGCTGTGAGCCGTGTTTGCGGTCAAAAAAAAATTTTTTTTTAAGAAAATAAAATATTTAAGAATTCATATCTACTAGGTTGTTCGTTCGTCATCGTTGCTGTCATCCGATAAATATCCACCACTGGACATTAGTCTCTTGTGGAGACTCCCACTCGCCGAAGTCTTGCACCGCTTGTAGCTATTCAGGGAACAACGGTGCAAGACCACGTCGAGTGGCGAATCAAACATAATTATGAATCTCCTAAGAGTGTCCTAATTGAAGCTAGCAAGTCATCGCGCGATTGCAGTACTAATTTTCATCGTAGGTACGACAAGTCGCATACGCCTCAGAGAGTGACATTGGCTACTTTTTATCTCGCTCGCTTATATCTATTATATCACAAGCATAAATTAAAAATTTAAAAAACCCCCGACATTTGCCATTTTGTGGCAACGGCCATCTTAGATTTGCAATAGTCCTATTCTACTAGTCAAGCCCTTTCATTTGATACCCATATTAAGGGAGTTGTGAAAAAATATGTAATCCGCCATTTTGTAGTGGCGGCCATTTTGGATTGATTTTCATCAATTCAAATCGGTTCACCCGTTTGAGCGCTACAGGAGAACAGACAGACACACACAGACATGTCAAATTTATAACACCCCGTCGTTTTTGCGTTGGGGGTTAAAAAAACAAAGGACCTTATTCGTGGAGTCAGTATCCATGCAAAACAAATTACTTAACTCTGTGGCAGCGAGATTTAAAGGACAAACCGACACTTAGGTACTTACCTACTTAGTTGTACATATTGAGAAGGTACAGAGATAAAGCTGGACATAGGTAATCTTGTACCCATAACAGCGTGACGTGGTAATCTGTGGGTACAAAGTGCTTTGATTCGAGCGGAGATTGCTACCCCAAAGACGCGGAGAGGGTCGAAGGATTAATGCCCTTATTAAGGGCCGGACAATCCACTGTGACACATTTTAAACTGGCCCGTGAAAGGCGGAAAAATTAGACCTTCAGGCGAAATGACATGTTTAGCTTAAAGTTGCTTAAAGTAACATAAAATTGTTTTAACGTTACCAGTGTTACCACGTGCTTAGTCTAAGATCGGAGCACTCGAAAACGAACTCGAAAACTATTGATCGATTTCAGAGTAAAATAGACCTAAAATGGCTTGTATTGAAGGTTTGAGTTCGCCAATACATTCAGCATTCGAACAATGCTGAATGTATTGGCGAACTCAAACCTTAATACAAGCCATTTTAGGTCTATTTTACTCTGGAATCGATCAATAGTTTTCGAGTTCGTTTTCGAGTGCTCCGATCTTAGACTAAGCACACTGTACTCAACTGAAACAGTGATAGGCAAAGTCGTTTACTAAGCTATCTATAGTTTTGTGATAATGTTTATTTTATTTCTTTTATCTTTATTAGAAAATTAAATTGCAATCTACAGATTTTGGAGAAATTAGCCCTTGAGTACTGTAGAGATCTTTTTTTCCGGCTCCTTTGTCATGTATGGGAACCCCCCTAAAAAAATTTAATTCAATTTCTAATTCAATATTTGCTTTGGGTCAACGTTCTACACAAAATATCTTTCAGGTTTGTAACTCATTTTCTACGAGCTAGACACCTGTGACCGGCGGACGGACAGACAGACAGCAGAGTGACATTAATAGGGCTCCGTTTTTACCCTTTGGATACGGAACCCTAAAAAGGCGTGAAAAGTGTTTGTAAAGTTTGTATGAGGAATTTTTTTATGCGTAAGCTAAAAACCTCCTATAACCCAGTCAATTTAGACTTCCAAGGTTACAATAATTCACAAAAGCACCTGGCTGAAAGTTGGTAAGATTGTTCAAAACACTATTATAAATGAAATGTGAAAAGTCCTCGTCGATCCGACACCTGGAAAAAAAATTACTCCTGGACACGCACAGTTTATTCACACTTAGCTGAAAATTGGTAGGATTGTTCGAAACACTATTATAAATTAAATGTAAAAAGTCCTCATCGAACCTGTAAAAAAAATTACTCGGGGTCAAAGTTTTCACGGGAAGTTTTCAGCAAAACGGTAAGTCTTATCATAAAATTATTTAACCTTTAAGTACCGACGTGTGGTCTGACAGACACCTCGAGAGGTCGAAAAGTCTGATTACCTATGTTAGCGAAAAACTATCCTACTGTGCTTCTCTCTACCCCTCGGGAAGTCGCCCAGTAGCGTTCCTGCAGAGTGGCAGCGTCGGCGCATACGATTTCGGTAAGTTTTGATTTTTATAAGATCACGAGAGGTCTGTCAGACCACTCGTCGGTATTTATGTAACTTTTTTTGGATGCGACTTTTTTCAGATTATATTGTTTTCTCTTTTATTTTCAGTCAGTTATAACAATGATTAGCCAGGTTCTTCAGACATGAAACGGGCAGCCATAAATAAAAATAAAAGTGTTCCTATAGGTGAGAAAAGATATCAAACACTGCTTCAATATAAAGACCACCAAGAACATTTAGTGGAATAGCTAAATGAGAGTTCAGAGTCCGAATCTAAGGATATCTACCCAAATTTTACTGCTGGAGAGTGACCATAATTCAGCACCTGAACAGACTGTGATACTTGTATGAAACACATGTGCCTACAATGCAGTAAGCCTATGCAAAGACTGTTTGTAAAATTTGATAGTTCGTGCAATTTGATACCCTGTGATTTTTGAAAAAACGGTTGGTTATTAAGGTTTTTTATTTTTTTATTATTTATGTAGCTATTAATCTTTAAGAAAAAATTGTGTTTAAGAAAAAATAATAGTATTACTGATACATATGAATTATTAAGATAAAAGTTAATTTTTTCAAACGAAGAATCTATGAATGCTATATTAATGCTTATAATCAGTAATAAATGTGAAAACTTCTACATTTTGTTTTACTTATACAATAAGTAGATATTTAACAATACATAGAAACATTTTTTTAGAAGAATAATAAGAAACACAAAAGTTTTCGATTGGAAAACTATGGTGGTCTGGCAGACCACACGTCGGTACTTATGTGACTAAAATAGTACGTCGGTACTTAAAGGTTAAGACAAAATTGTAGATCAGATAATTATCTATAAAAAATGTCTAAGTACTTTTTTTCTTAAGAGCCACCGTTTTTGAGATATATTATAATGATTCAAAAAGATAAGTTTCGAAATAAAAATGAGGGACTGGGTTTCTTTTTACCCGAAATACTGATATTTATAATATTTTATGTGTAAGTGTGTAACTTACACATAACTTACTCATATAAGTTACATACTTACACACATAAAACATTGGAAATATCAGAATTTCGGGTAAAAAGAAATCCAGTCCCTCATTTTTATTTTGACACTTAACTTTTTGAATCGTTATATCTCAAAAACGGTGGCTCTTACGAAAAAAAGTATTTAGACATTTTTTATAGATAATTATCTGATCTACAATTTTGTTCCAGTTAATTTTATGATAAAACTTACCGTTTTGCTGAAAATCGTGAAAACCCCGTTTTTGTGACCTTTGACCCCGAGTAATTTTTTTTCCAGGTGTCGGATCGATGAGGACATTTCACATTTCATTTATAATAGTGTTTCGAACAATCCTACCAATTTTCAGCCAGGAGTGAATTATTGTAACCTCACCCCATCGAACTATTACGCTCCTCACCCCTATTTTTTAATCTAATTTGACCAGTTTACTAGGCGTTAGCTAGTTATCTAAGGTAAAGTCCCCTTATTCTGTGGTATTTTCATAAAAACTCGAAAGAACGTCAAAAATTAAGCATTTACTACACCTTTCTGAAGAACTGGCTATTTTTATCAGAAGCGTTATTTATTTAACTCTTGAAATATCCTAAAAGGACAACAATTACAACTTAATTTAAATTTAAAATTAAATTAAATATGAAGAAAGTCTGAATGCTCCAAATCCGAGGTAAAAATCCTAATTCCGAGGCAAATGGCTCCTAATTCCGAGGGTACAGAATACAAAGGGAAACGAGTAGAATGAATTCTACATGGTGTTCAAAAATGAACTGTATTTATTAATAGATTTCAAAATCAATTCGATACATATGTAATTGTTTAATTATGTTTGTGTGTAAAATATTAATATATGTATATTATTATACAGGATGCTCACAATATTTCAGTATGGTTTCAGTTACACCAAGTATCATTCGCGTTCAGTCACGCAAACATTCATATTCTAAAACGTTTATCTTATTATTGCTCGTGCTGATTCATTCACTGACTCACTCATTGATCACCTCTCCTGTAAAATTTTGTATGAAAATTATTTTTTTCGCAAATGGTTTCGTATAGAGGATAAAAATTCATTCAGAACAAAAATATGGAGAGAGCTGATGATTGAGGATTTCAGAGACGAGCAATGGGCACGCTTAAGGTATTGAAGATAGGTGGCGGGTGCTCGAGCAAATGTCAGTCGAAACGTCATCCAATTGGCAGTGAGCTGAAAAAAAATTCAAAATGGCGAAAATAAGATGGCCGCCATACAAATTTCGTCGGTCTCCATCTCGGAAGGTATAAAAGATAGAAGAGTGGTTTCTTGACAAAAGATGATCAAGATCCGATGGTTTATTGGATAAATAGAAAAAAAAATCAAAATGGCGGAATTTATTTTTCCATAGAAAATGTATGGCGAATATTGAGAAAGAGAAGTTGTGAACAATGCAGGCCTTTGATGCGGTTCTTTGGAGAACTCTCAAAGAAAAATATGGGAAGACATGATGATTGAGGGTTTGGAAGACGGTTGAGCAGCCCGGGCAGGGTATTGTAGATAGGTGGGAGGTGCTCAAACAAAAATTACTTAAAACCTCATCCCATTGGCACTGAGCTGAAGAAAAACCCAAAATGGTGGATACAAGATGGCGGCCATACAAATTTCGTCGGTGATTATCTCACTAAGTATAAAAGATGGAAGAGTGGTTTTTTTAGCAAAAGATGATCAAAACTTAATAGGAGTCAAATAGTGGCCTTGAAGTCGCGTGGCCTTTACTTCCTTTGACAGTACCGCGAGTCTCAATAAAATCATGGCGGTGCGTACGAATGTAAGTTAACGACCTGTATGGTTAGTTCGAGCTTGCACACTTCGAAAACGGTACTAGATTTGAATATCGAAAAACTATAATATCAGAGCAAAATTAACCCTAATGCTCTTACAGTCAAATAAGATTTTAAAGTCATAATGTAGTAGGGTACTTCGAATATTTATTTTAAAAATTTCTGCTTGGGGCGTAGACGAATGGCTGAATATATTGGCGGACTCAAACCTTAAAACCAGCCAGTTTAGTTGCATTTCACTCTCAAGTCATGTTAGTCTCGATACTCGAATTTCTATCATCGTTTCCCCAATGTACAAAGTCGGCATAAGGCCTCTGTACTCACTAGGTTAGCAATCAGCTGTTCGACAAAAATCTTAGATTTGATATCATGACAGGTTTAGGTATGACGGTGTGACTCTTGTTCCATGAAAGCAAAGGAGGTAGCTTGGATGGGATGCCACGTGTGTGGATACACTGGCACTGTCTCACATACAGGTGACCTCCGTGGCGGCCGGAGCGGCAGCCACTAAGGCGGAAAGGGCCAAGAGGCGCAAATATGAAAATATAGAAAATAATTTCATATTTGTGCCTCTTGGGGAGGAGACCATGGGTTCGTAGGGCGAGGATGCTAAGTCCTTTTTTAAGGGCCTGTCATCCCGTCTCGTGGAGTCCACGGGTGACCGGAGGGCTGGCGCCTGGCAGTATAATATTGTACTCTGTATTACTACTGTATAATATTGTACTACTGTATATATATAATATATACTCCTACCTATCTAGAATGTGCCCCTGGCTGTGCCCCTCACCCATCTTTCAAACCTTCGATCATCATCTCTCTCCGTATTTTTGCTCCGAATAATTTGTAAGGATGAGATTTCTTTAAAAAAAACTAATTTTACATTTGTACAATCGTTTTTTTTAGCTCGCTGCCAATCGGATGATGTTTCGAGTGATATTTGTTTCAGCACCACCCACCAATCTTCAATAGGTGCACTGGCCGTGCTCCTCATCCGTCTCCTAAATCCTCAATCATCAGCTGTCTCAATATTTTTCCTTCGCATGATTTTTTGTCTTCTATACGAAACCATCAATGAAAAAAACAATTTGTACGGAAAAATAAATCCTGACATCTTGATTTATTTTTTATCCATTTAGTAGATCTAAAGATCTACCTAAGATCTTTTATACTTAGTACGAGACATCGACGAAATTAGTATAGCCGCCATTTTGAATCTGCCATTTTGGGGTTTTTTTCAGTTCAGTGCCAACTTGATGAGGTTTCGAGTAATTTTTGCTTGAGCACCTCGCAGTTCCCACCTATCTACAATACCCTGCCCGGGCTCCTCAACCATCTTCCGAACCCTCAATCATCATATCTTCCCATATTTTTTTTGAGATTTCTCCAAAAAACCACATCAAAGCCTTGCATAGTTTACAACTTGTAGTCTCTTCAATATTCGCCATACATTTTCTATGGAAAAATAAATTCCACCATTTTGGTTTTTTTTCTATTCATCGAATAGACCTTTGGATCCTGATCATCTGTTGCTAGGAAACCACTCTTCCATTTTTTTTACCCTCCGAGGTAGACACCGACGAAATTTGTATGGCGGCCATCTTTTTTTCGCCATTTTGAATTTTTTTCAGCTCACTGCCAATTGGATGACGTTTTGAATGACATTTGCTCAAGCACCCCCCTCCTATCTTCAATACCTTAAGCGTGCTCTTCACCCGTCTCCAAAATCCTCAATCATCAGCTCTCCCCATATTTTTGTTCCGAATGAATTTTTGTCTTCTATACGGAATCATTAGTGAAAAAAATTTTTTTATACAAAATTTTACAGGAGGGGTGATCAATGAGTGAGTCAGTGAATGAATCAGCACGAGCAATAATAAGATAAACGTTTTAGAATATGAATGATTGCGTGACTGAACGCGAATGATACTTGGTGTAACTGAAACCATACTTAAATATTGTGAGCATCCTGTATTTTATTTCTATACATACCACGTAATTAGAGGCTCATAGAACCTTATTCCGAGGTAGTATTTCTATCCATACCACATAATTAGGGGCTCATAGAACCTTATTCCGAGGTAATACCACGGAATTGAGTTTTGTAACAAAAAACACGTTTCCTAATTCCGAGTGTTAAAAAAGAAAAGATTTTTCCATAATAAACAAATAATTTAAAGCTTAATTAGATTATCTTCGTAAATATGTACAAAACTCTCACAAAATTGCATTGAAATATGTATAAATTTAATTTTCTTTTAAATTAATTTTCTTTAGCTTTCCCATACAATCTATCAATAAATTACCTAAATAGGTAAACTTTGACACGGTATAGTTAGTGATTGAGACGCCAAAGTGTACCTCGTAATTAGGACTCTGTAACCTTATTGCCTATTTAAATATTCAAAACCGAAACAAGAAGTATTTAACATAAAACGACTCTAAAAATTGAAAAAGTTATGAAGTCTATGAAATCGCAATTCCGCGGTATACCACGGCGTTAGGAACCGGCTAAAATATTTGGCACCTAACGCCGAGGTATTTTCAAAACCTATTTTCACCTTAATTTCTTTACAAATATTCACAAAAGTTGATTGTTTTCGATGGAAAATATAGTCCTTCAAATATTCAAATCTAAATAAAAACAAATAAAGCTCAAAATTAACGGATAAACACTATTTAAAAAAACGTAGGTATTTCGTGCACGAGGTCCAAAATGTATGAAACATGCGTTCGGGCCGGCTGCTAGTGTAAAACTTGCCGGTTATTTTAAAACATATACATATAAAACCAACAATTTCGTCATTTATCTATGGAATGATAAACTATCAATTGATTAAGATATGTTGCAGTAAAAAATAGCTTGGTGATCGGTAGAAAACGCTGTTTTTCTATATACCGCGGAATTGGGTGCCAATTTTAGAATACCACGGAATAAGGAGACTTTACCTTATAAAACAATGAGATTAATCACATAAGAGCGATTATCACATATTCAATTTTTTCATATGATTGATCTAATATTAATAAACATTAAATTATCAATCTCGAAAGTCGAAGCGCTTATGAAGTTGTTTTGTTTGTCAAATTAAGTTTATTTGTACTTACCGAGTTTTTGTTTCGACATTTTTTCCCACTCTTGTTCTTTTGATGGTTTTTCATATGTTTTTTGTATCGGTATTTCAATTAAGTTCTTCAATGTGTCTAACCATAAATCATTAATGCGATTAGTTGTACGTACAAATTGCCCGCCTTTTTTTCCACTCATAATGTCTCTGTCACTTTTTTATTTTGTTCATCTTTATCGATAACTAGCTTCTGCCCGCGCCTTCTTCCGCGAGGGAGATTAGGTTTGCAAATATCCCTCTTTGTTTTCATGGGAGAGAAAATATCCTATACCACTCTCTAGTTCGTTGACTAAGTATATAGCCATGAAAAAATCAAGTCCATCCGTTGCTTTGTTTTCCCGGGATAAAAAGTACCCCATGCCACGCTGTAGGTCTTTAACTAAGTAATATCTACTTAGTAAAAGACCTACCATGAAAAAATTAAGTAAATCCGTTGCTCCGTTGCGGCGCGATTAAAGAAAGGCGTGAAAAATTCACCAATAGTTGGGTTAATTATCTCAATCGTGTCGCTGGCAGCCGCTGGATACAAGCGGCACAAGATCCTGTCCTTCGACGATCCTTGCAAGAGAGTTGAAGAGACCTATGTCCAGTTGCGGATGACAATAGGTTGAGACGGCAAAAAGTAGCCTTATAAAGCAATTCTAGGCAGGCGAAACAATGTAAAACTGAGCGGAAGGCTACAGTGTAACAATTTACCACAGATTCCTCTCCGTTGAATCGATCCTTCACGAAGTCCTATTAAAAGTCATCCACCACCTCGAATCCACAGCCTCACGCCATTAACTAGTGCTCCAAACTTTAATTATCTTCAGGCTGTGACCAATCGGGATCGTGTTTGCGTTTTCTGACAAGTCATGCAGCGTGCTACCGAATCCTATAACCCTAGTAACTTGAAAAGCCTTAGTGACACCGCCAAACGTTCAAGAAATTCCAGCCCTATCATCATCAGCTTTAAGTTTAATTTTACGTGTAGCCGATACGTTGTCAGGAGCCTATTGAATTTCATTCATCGCAAAGCAGTTTCGACAATACAAATCAATGGTTGATGATGTGATTTGAACTCTATTTGTTTGGACCTCAAGATCGATAACACGGCGATTGGGTCTCGAAAAGTTTTATAGGCGAGTTGAAATTGAGTCGTGCTTGAATAGAATCCGGTGCCCGTAGGAACGTGGCCCATAGACTTTATAGTTGGAAAGCTGGTGGGAAATTTTCAAGAGGTGCTTGATAGTCGCTTAAGAGCGTTGATGCGTTCTGCGCCGTTTTAGCTCATTTTTCAGCTATTTTGACCCTTCATATGTTGTTCATCTATGCATTTACTTAAAAACTTATTTATACTACATTGTAGAAAATTTTGTATTCTAGGGAATTGGAAGACAACATTTTGCAATTTATTGATAGTTTTTGTCTTATTGCCAAAATACCAAAAGCCTATTTTTGAATTTTGGGAATCGTGGAATCTTTGACGTTCACTACGTCAAAAGTTACTTGTTCAATTCACACACAATGATATATTTATGAAAGGAAATGCCCAGAACTAAAGACATGGAAGAAAACATTTTTTAATTTGGCGTTTTTTACATCATAAAAATCCAAGCAAACGAATTTTAATTTCAGAAAATTGTAGACATATAAAACCGTCATTTTAGTAGATTAATTTTCGCCATTTATAAGTAAAATTAATTACATATAAAAGTAAAACATATTAGCAATAATATAAGTAAAAAAAAATCTAAAATTATGTACTATTTGTTACCAAAAAATAACTTTGAAACATATACCAAAACGCAGAAAGAGGCAGTAGGAAATTGAACTAGCAAACTAGTATGAGCCGAGGCCTCTCCGCGAACGGACGTAACGCTTTTTGTCTCGGCAATTCTTATTGGATTACATGGAATATACGTAAAATTGTAGTGCGACTGTCACTATTCAATACTAGAAATTTTTAATTCTCGCTATTTTTTCTTACAGATAGATTAAATTTTTTACGTATTTTTAATAATTGTAATATATTATATTATAGTTATAGTTGAGGATTATAGTTGTAAATCAGTAATCCTTACTATATAATATTATAAATGCGACAGTGTGTCTGTCTGTCTGCCGATTTTTATGTAATTAGGTACAGAGTTAGCTTACATCCTGGGGACGGATATAGGATACTTTTTATCTCGGAAAATTAAAGAGTTCTCACGAAATTCTTAAAGGTCCGTCCGTTTAACCGATTTATACAAAATTTGGTAGGTACAGAGGTAGCTTGCGTCTCGAGAATTGACATAGTTCCCACAGTATTTTTAAAAACCTAAATCCACGCTGACGAATTCGCGGCCAACATATACTTAGTACATAATATTATGTGGAAAATGAACTAGAAAATAGCTATCGTCTTCGATCAAAAAATTTATCGAAGGCTATCGTATACAAAAACTATCATCCGGTAACTATTAAAATTTAAAATCGGGAAATTACATCAAAATCAACATGGCGGGCTGATATAGGCAAACTTTCTTGAAAGTAGGTATAAATGTTGGAAAAGGGAGCGAGAACGGGAACAGGAAATCTATGATTCCCTCGGGATTTGTGAAAACCCCAAATTCACGCGGGCGAAGCCGCGGGCTTTTGCCCGCGTGAATTTGTATAATATAATTTTTTTATTTAATAGTAGAGTATAATTTTTTTATTTAAATAATCCATACTAATATTATAAATGTGAAAGTGTGTCTCTCCGTCTGATAGCCTTTCACGGCTCATTCTTTTTACCGATTTGGACGAAATTTAGTATCACAGGCATGGACATTGGTCATTTTAGACTTTTTGATGTAAAAAAAAACTTTAGAAACAGCATGTTTTCTAGGTATGCACACCATAGGTGTGTATATACCTATGTTGGGCACAATACCTAGGTTGTTGGGCACAATTTATCGCAATAGCACAAAGTTATTTTTTTGCATTGTTTTATAAAATGGCTGATAACTCTATTATTACCCGTGCAATAATTTTCTATTGTTATTGTGGTAAATGTATTACACTAGCACAACACCTGCAAGAGATTAGATACTAACTATCATTTGCACGTCGTCATCGTTTGAGCAACTTTATTTGATAATTTTATTTATATTTTCGAACAAGATTTTTCTTTTTATTGCATCAAGGGTCGACCTTGATGGCTATTGTCAGTGTGATAAAAACTGCTTTAGCGTTGCAGGTGCTTATCTATTTTATTGCTCTCTGTTTTTGTTTTTACGTTAGGTTGGGTGTGAAAACAAAAAAAAATACTTTTATTAATTTTTTTTTACTTTTGATTTTGAATGAATCTGCATTTTTCTTCACTATCTTACCCTTACACGAGTAGGTATATACTAAAATCAATATCAGAAGCTATATTCTCCAATTATAATTTTTATGTACTGGTGTACTCTATAAGGTCTTTTTCAAGCATTATACATTAATTATGCCTACTTTATAAAATTAAAAATCAACGAACTAAAAACTTAGGTATAGGTGCATAACAATATTGAAAAAAATAATAGCCCGTTTGAAAATGGTAAAAAGATCAAAACGGTTTGTTACACTACACTGCACTCGGAGCAGCCCGTTCATTCACGTAAACAAAGAATCCCAGGTAAATGCCTAAACTTGCGAAGCGGGTCCGTGCGTCAACGCTCTTAAAGTTCGTCATAATATTACTTCTATCTCCATACATCCATCCTCCATCCATCTTCTTTTAAAGGCAGATGTAGAAGCATCACCGTGCGCGGTACCCTTCTTTTTGGCCAAATTCACTCGCAAACGCTTTGGACCCAATGTTTACTGTGTACTTGACTTTCAAGTCAACTGTCACACATCCCGCAACCTGCGTCTTATCGCAGGGAATATCTGAGTTAAATGGTAGCCTCAAACTCCTAGCCTAAAACTCAAACTCAAAACTCAAAATAAACTTTATTCAAAATTGGTACACTGTACACTTTTAAACATCAATTTAAATAGTTATTGCATATATGACAGATTTATTAAAAAAATCCAGTAGAACTTTGATTTTTTGGGATAGTGTCCTATGGATGCTTATGCAAACTATCACTGTGCTAAATTCCGTCAAGATCCGTTCCGCGATTAGGCCGTTAGCGTAGTAATATTAGTAGATTTTTAACTGTAGTATCTAGCTTGTAGCTCAGTAGTAGCTTTTAGGGTATTTTAGCTTTTTCATGAATCCTACCTTGTTGTACCTATTTTTTCACTTGCCCTTTTCCACTTGGCAATCACTGGTAGAGATCTCTAATAAAAATAGGTCCTTTTCAACTATTTCTTTTTTTGCGAGTCTGACTCGCACTTGACCGGTTTTTTTTTTAAATAAATAAAAAATCTTAATTGAATAAAAAATCACGCAAATTGATTCAGAAATCTCGGAGCTATCCATATATAATGCTTTCCATACATACATAGGAAAAACACGTGTTGAACTGAGAATCTACTCCTTTTTGGAAGTCACTTAAAAATAAAATATTGTAGTTATTGTACAATTTACTCCTCCTTGTTTACCACGGCCTCTTGCACTATTATTGTTGGACACTGAACACAACGTCTCGGTACGATGACGCGCGTATTTTGGCCCAGAAACTAATTTGGGATATCACAATGAGTGTCGATGCGGTGCCGAAACAACCTTTTGAGTGTGCGGAGAGCCGGCGTTCTATTATAACATGTACCTAGTTGGCACGCGTTGCGACTAGCACTTTGGGGCAATTTAGCAACATCATTATCCTATAAATAATAAATATTTTGGCATAACTGTCTTGGTGGTCTAGCATTTGGCGTGGTCGACTGCTGATCACGAGGTCCTGGGTCAGATTTCCGGGTCGGGGCAAAAATTATGAGGTATTGCGTCTGTGAAGAAATTCTCAGTGCCTGCCCAGAGTTGGAAGTTGACTGTGTTGACGTGTGACGACGACTTTACGTGCTCTCCGTGCCTCGGAGAGCACGTAAAGCCGTCGGTCCTGCGCCTGCTCTCTCTCTGGTCGTGTCGCATTGGCGTCCCATCGGACTATGAGAGTGAAGGAAGGAATGGAATCTTCTTTAGATAATACTAAAGAGCCTTGTACACATCTTAGCGGATATATAATTTAATTTAACACCATTTGCCTTTTGCATCGAGAACAATCGGAAAAACCAAAATAAGTACATAATACAAGTTATAACTCTAACTTAACTTTTAACAATACACAATTTTGAACACGTTAACAATACACAAAAATGTGATTTTATAATAAACGTACGAGTGCTATTGATGTTAATTACTGAGATCGTCCAGTGGATTAGTTATGAGGAAGCCGGCGAGCCAAGATGCGTGAAAAAAGCCGTGAAGGTGGCATCCTGCCGTTAATGCCGTGTTAGGCAACGTTCACACGTTAACTTTTTTATTTATTATTAATTTACTAGCTTCTGCCCGCGGCTTCGCCCGCGTGAATATCGATTTTCGATTTCCGGTTCCCGTTCACGCTCCCTTTTCCAAACTTTATACTTACGTTCAAGGAAGTTTGCTATAGTAATCTACCTATAGCTGTAGCTATAGATTTCGGTTTTTTTTTCAAAGTTCCATGGGAACCGTGGATTTTTCAGGATAAAAAGTAAAGTTAAGTCAGGGCATAATCTATCTCCATTCAAAATTTCAGCCATATCGGTTCTGTAGTTGCGGCGTTAAAGAGTAACAAACATATACACTGACGCGCACACACACACACACACACAAACTTTCGCCTTTATTTTATTGTGATTTCTTTATTAACAAAGTTTTTTAAACTTAATTTTGGATTTTTTCTGCTCATATGCGCTTAACGGCTTGTCTGAGCACTCTATTCGTCTTAAACTAGTTCAGATATAACAGCAGGTTGTAGACGAATCACAACCACATAAAATTAATAAGTATCTAACAATAAAGAACAAAAGCAAAACAGTACTTAATACCAGAAATATACTACCTACGTAAGCACTTTTCGCGTCCACATAATATCAAAAGTTCGTTTGTCGGAGGGAGTGAGTTCGAGTGAGTCGTTTTTGCGTCGGGGGTTAAAAACAAAAGAAATATCGCCTTTTAAACACAGCCTTACAATCTTAGTCAAATAAAAAAAAATGCTGATGTTTCGCTCAAACTGAGAACAATTAGTTCCGGCTACCTGCGGATGTCGTTCAAGGGCGAAACTCACTTTCGGATGAAGGCACCGATGACGATGAATATAATTTAATTGGTTGCAATATTTATTCGGCTCCTTTAAACTTCAGGTCATTTCATTTGTTTAGGGTAACCGAGAAGACCTTTAGGTCTTTAGGGCTAATATTTGCTTTAGCAAATATTGAGTGATAATGCGGTGGACTCCTAAATCCTTGCGCATACAATTCAACTATGTCTAAATGACATAGTAATAAACTATTATTATCAATACTAGTGATAATAACCGGCAAAGAGGGCTTAACGTGTTTTCTGAGGCAAGGGGGAAATTAAAATAACCAAGCCTCCAGAGTCGATCACACATGCTAGCGACTTGGGTCTATGTTATAATATCTATCAAAACCTCCTTCGATACCCAATTTTATTGAAATACTGTGTATCATTTAACAAAAACAAAATGTCTAACGCGTCACATTTCCATCTTTCCAGGTGTTCGGTTCCAAAGCGGACCTGCAGCTGCACACGCAGATCCACCTGCGCGAGGCGAAGCCCTACCGCTGCACCCAGTGTCCCAAGGCCTTCGCCAACTCCTCGTACCTCGCCCAGCACTCGCGCATCCACCTGGGCATCAAGCCGTACCGCTGCGAGATATGCCAGCGCAAGTTCACCCAGCTCTCCCATCTCCAGCAGCACATCCGCACCCACACAGGTGACAAGCCCTACCGATGCACCCAGATCGGGTGCACCAAGGCCTTCTCCCAACTCTCCAACCTGCAGAGCCACAGCCGCTGCCACCAGACCGACAAGCCCTTCAAATGCAACTCCTGCTACAAGTGCTTCACTCACGAGAAGGACCTGCTCGAACACATTCCCAAGCACAAAGAATCGAAGCATCTGAAGACGCACATCTGCCAGTACTGCGGCAAGAGTTACACCCAGGAGACGTACTTAAGCAAACACATGAACAAGCACGCGGAGAGGGCTGATAAGAGGCCGCCGATTTCTGCGCTAGGACTGAGCGGGCTCAACAGGTCCTTAGCGGCGGCCGCGCCCACCGCCGCTCCCTTCGCGGACCATCCGTACTGGCCCAAAGTCAGTCCGGACTCCGCGGCGCACATGTCTGATGAGGGGGGATACCACCAGCAGAGGGAGAGCGATGACCACCACGAACACCAGCTGCAACAGCAGAGGGCTCTGTTCGCCCAACACGAGAGTCAAGAGGATCGCATCCAACCACCTGTTTCATCTGCTGCGAATTCCGCTTTCACGCCGATAAACTCGATGGCGCCGCACCTGAACGGCCTGTCCCATCACAGCGCGCTGCCCACGCGACCCTACCTCTACGACCCGCTGCACTTTCAGCAGGGGAAGCAACAGCCCAACTCTTTCCCCAACCAGCTGATATCGCTTCACCAGATCCGGAACTACGCGCACCAGCCGTCCGCCCTGCTGCCCGCGGAGCACATCCTGCCCCACTCCCTATCTCACAAGGACAAGCAGTAACCGACTCCTTGCCGTTTCCTGTAGGTGCACTTACTCTAGAACTTATGATGGTATTATTAGTCTATAAAGAAAAAATAAACGAAAACTATTAAAAATGTTTAGAATCTCGCTCTCCGAGACAGATTTTGGTGGTATTAAAATATATGTATGAAATACGAAATTCGTTTGTCATTTAGTGATGCGGAGTTCACGTTTTTAGACTTATATCGATATTCTGTATAAAATTCTGAATTTGTGAGTAGTTATGTAAACGAAATATATTGGGTATGAAATGTGATTTCAGATGTTGTGAGGATAATTTTCGAACTTATAGCTTATAGATTAGTTTTCATTAAAGCACCGGTTACCATCCATAGCAGATTATTATTAGATATTGAAATCATTATTTTTATGATATTTTATTGATCTAAGTAAACTACGTTGATCGATTGATTATTATAATATATTATATTAAATTTGCATTGTACAATAGTTTACTGCTGCCTTTAAGGAAACTAATCTTTAAAATGGAATGTCAAAGCAATAATATCAGAAAAATCGCTCTGAAAATTTATATGAAAAATTATATTACAAATTCATAATCAAAAGGCTTTTTAGGCATAATAATACTCTTCTCTTTGTGAATTTTAATTTTTCTATAAATTTAATCACATTTTTAACTCTGAAAATACTAAAATATGTTAATAAAATATAACTTTTAATTATTGTAAAAAAGATGAATTGATTTTAAAGACACATTTTATGGAAACCATAATTTCAACAACGTACCAACCATAGTGACTATATTATTGTTTGAAACATGAAATACGCAGTATATGATGTGTTGATTGAAATATATTTAATAGAAAAACAGAGTTCCTGATTGATTGATGATTTACAATATCGATAGAATATAAAATTCCTCTTGAAATTCGATTTTTCTTTTATCTGTTGCATTTTTATCGTATATGTTAAGGAGTACTAAACATGACAGATCTCTTAGACCATCACATTTGCACTCAGTTCCTACTTAGATCGATTAAATTCTTATTAAGCTTTACTTTTTCATTATCTATTATTCTATGATCAATAATTAGTTAACGGATTAGAAAATGTGGTCTTCCTTCAGATTTGTACATTTTATTTGGAATAGGATTGAGATGAAATCATGTTATATGTTTAAAAGTAAGGATTATTTTTAATTATTGTACAAGTTATTATTCCGGTGTTAATATTAGAGGTTGTGATTGTATTCCGTAATTTTGGGCAGCTTTGTACATTTTTCATATTATGATAAAACTTAAGTATATTTACAAAATGTTTTATTTATTTTATCACGTATTTCAACTGATCAAGCCTAATTATGAGGGTACCTTAATTTAAAACTACTTAATTATCTTTTAAATTTATCCTTTTTTTATTTATTTAAATATTAACGTAAATAGCAATCTTGAAGGCTGAATACATTTTCTATTTGCAATTATTGTACAATACGTCTTGTGTAATGTAAAAATATCGACGGGTGGCCAAATCGCTTTTTCTCATCTATCGATATCGATAAAAGCGCACTTTTGTAAATATTTTGTAAATACTGAATACACATTTTTCGAGGAACCTTGAAATTTATTGAAAATATTTTTTTTTTCTTTTAAGTCTAAAATGCTTATGCTCAATTTTATTAGACGTAAGATGTCGTTTGGTAATGGATACATCGCGGGTCCTTTGATGGCACTTAAACTTATCTGTTTGTTAAATTTTAGTGTCAATCAAGTTTAGATCAAGTCCATGACTCTGTTTCAAGTTATGAATTGTACTTAAAAGTTTATATGTATCTATATTTTTTCATTGTCAAAATTTTACCGATATAAAAAATTAGACAATTGGTTGACATCACTCGAGTTTGCATTCGCACAATTATTATGTACCTACATTAATTGTTAACTGGCTCAAAATAGTAAAGTTCTTCCACTTTTGATAATGCGTTAATTTTTTGAAAAATCAAATTGTCTAATGATTTCTTTAGTCAACAATCAACTTTTTAATCGACAAGTTGAAAATGGTACAAAATACAGATACTGCTCTTAAAACTATGTGCGATAGCTCATTGGATCCGGAATGACGCCTAGAAAAATGTGCCAAAAGCGTGTATTAGCACATAAAAAATTGCAAAATTTATAAACAATTAAAGAAGAAAAAAAAATGGCATTTCGTTTTATGTTAATAACTCAAAAAATATTTATATTTAAGCAATTTTGAAAAAAACTTGTTATAGAGGAGGAAATTTCTAATAAAAAAGTCTCAACTTTCGAAACTCTATCTCCATTATTTATAACTTTAATTTGGCGTTGAAAATAGGGCTCCGCGCGGCGTTTACGGCATGCGCGCGCGAGCGCTCAGCAATGAAAATATTTTTTTTATAACATAAAATGTGATTTTAAAAATTTTAAAAAATTCTAGTATCTTCTTAACACTTGAAAGCATCGAGCCCTGCAGAAAAAAAAGTTTAATCACCATTTTTCAATAAGTTATTCAATTGTAAACTAACAAATTTGTTCCCAATTTCCGTTGGCATAAACAATGTGATGAAAATATATATAATATATAAATAATTGGCCTAAAAATTTTTAACTTCGTGAAGCCCTTCTTATATATTATATACTTCATAAGATCCTGCGATAAATTTTCGTAAAAGTTTATTAATTTGTTAATTATGAATTTTTATATCTAATGTAAATCATATGATTTACATGATTATTATGATTTTTCAATTTCGACTTTAACGAGCTTTTTCAAAATTGCTTAAATATAAATATTTTTCGAGTTATTAATATAAAACGAAATGCCATTTTTTTTTTCATCTTTAATTGTTTATAACTTTTGCAATTTTTTATGTGCTAATACACGCTTTTGGCACATTTTTCTAGGCGTCATTCCGGATCCAATGAGCTATCGCAGATAATTTTAAGAGCAGTATCTCTATTTTGTACCATTTTCAACTTGTCGACTAGACTACAATTTCCAGTCTAAACCGAAGTGTTTCAATTTTCGGCACTACAATCATTTAATCATATATTCAAATGAATGATTTAGATAAAGGATTTGCAAACCTGTATATCAAAATATGTTGAATTGTTAAAATAAAAAAGATTCATGTAACATTCATGTTCACCAAATGATGCAATTCCGATTTCACTTCAAAAATCTTGTAGTGTTTTTAGTAATTAGGTTCTTCAAAAATCTTTTTGGTACGAAAAATAACAATTTAGTTTAGGCGCTGAAGTTGAAAAGCTTTGGGAATGACATTGTTTCTGTTAGACCAAAAGTCGACCTAAATTAGTATAATAATTTGAAGTATACGAAATATTGTTGATTTATTTCTTTTGGAGAATTGCATAATAGTCTTAAACAAATGTGATAGGGGACGAAGCGCGGGGAGAGGTGAATATTTTTCGAAAATCTTTCGTCTAAAAGTTGATTCGCTATTGATCTTTCTTTATTAGGTTACGAATTCTTAGGTTGTGGTTATTTGTGATTCAGGACACAGTCCCACAGGTGGGCTAGTGGTCTTGGAGTGGGCGAACTGTTTCTGCAAATTCACGTCAAAATTTTATCACTACATATTATACAATACCCTTATAATTAATATTTTATCGATTTTACTATTGTACAACGCTGGTCCTTAAAACTTAAACCATATTATTTTAATTATAATTAACAATTTTAAAATTTTGATTAAAAATTTAATCAAAAGTTTTAAAAAGTTAATCAAAATGTAATCAAATTTAAACAAACCTTAATCAAAAAGTTGATCAGCATGGAGCAGATGGAATTTTAAAAAAACATTCAAAATTACCTAATAAATACCTAACAATAATAAGGAAAATATTTAATACCTAAGAAGTTAAGTACTATTTCAAAGTACCAGGTATAAAATATTTGATTTTGTAGATTAATTACGAAAATAGCACTCTTTGAGACATAAAAGGGTTTTAGGATCGACTTTCCTGTTTTGCGCACATTTAAATCTAGGCTGGGATAAAAACTTTGTAGAAACACGTCACTCGCTCTAAGACTGTAGTGTAATGCCGTCTGTCCGTTTGTCACAAAGTTAGCCAAATGCTAATTTTAAGTTCTTGTACAAATTATTGTTTTTTTTAAAATTAATTATTGTATCGTAATGCAATATTAAATCTCTTCCGAATTTGTTATAGTGCTTACGCGCAATGTAGATAGATGACATTGAGCCAAGAATTTATCCAAATTTTTTAAGCTGATCGCACACTTGTCAGTGACTGCACACGCACCGAACGTTCCGTACGAATAGGTACATAGCATTTTTAATTTTTAATTTTGATTATTCAAAATCTTCATTTCCTTGTCAACCGAGTTTTGTTGCATGAGATGTCTGATTGCCTCGTTGGTCTTACGGCTAGTTAATTCCACTGCGGCTTATGAGGTACCGGGTTCGACTCCCGGATTGGGCCAAAAAGTTATTGTGTTTTCCTGTTATGAAATTCTTAGTAGCAGCCCGGAGTAGATAAGTTGGCGGTATAACACCCCTAGCTCACCTACGGAGAGCAAGTAAATCCGTCAGCTTTGCGCCTGATCTCTCATAAGAGTAAATCTATTACACTTGTACACTTTTTATTTACACTTGTGCACTAGAATATAATATCTTTTGCTTATTTATTTATTATTTATTATATATATGTATTAACAGAATATTAAATTAATGTTAAGTCCTGTAAGGATTTCCATAATCCACGACCGACGCGGCATCTTCCGTTGCGGATTTGCCATTCCAAATCCTTGGGATCCATCTGTTGATCGTATGAACTATGTAAATAATACCGAAGTACTGTGGGTATCAGTTTAATTCTACTGCAGAAACGTTAGAAGTATGTAGGTAATTACAAATAAAGTTACAAAATGCAACATACAAAATGTACGGCGCGTGCGGCGTGTGTTGGTAGACATGCGATCGGCTAACTTCGGTTGTAAGGGATTAAAAAGGTCGCCAATATCTCTCTATTGTAAGTAGAAATGTGATATTGTAATGATTTTTTTTAGTTAGTTAAGTGTAAACTTATTTTTATGATTAAATATAATATTTTTGTAAGTAATTTTTTTCGTTTTATGGATAGTTTTCGCTTTGTCTAGGCGGTTCCCGTTTCAAGATTTTAGATCGAATTGAACGGTATCTTTTTTGTTACTTAAAATTGATTAAAAATTAATTACAACTATGCCAAGATCTATATTCATTTTATTTTTATACCCAGCTACCCCTAGAATATAATTGAATAGAATAGCTACTAATGGGACAAGCCGGTGAGTACACGAGTCGTCCATCAAAGGGTCGGGGGCCCTTTTACTTTAAGACAAAGGATAGCTTTAATCTCCTCAAGATACGAGCTATATCGTAAAAATTTATCTCAATCGGTTCATCGGTTTAGGCGTAAAAAGGTAATAGACAGACAGAATTACTGTCGACGTCATCAACCAATGGACGTCCAGTGCTGGACATAGGTCTCTTGTAGGGACTTCCACACACGCGATCTTGTGCCGCCTGTATCCAGCGGCTCGGATGTCGTCGGTTCAACGAATGCGGAGTCTGCTAACTACGCTTTCCTGTGCGAGGTCGCTTGGGACCCCAACGTCTATCGGTTCTTAGAACTCTGTGATTTGATAGCGTAGAGAAACTCCGAGCTCTCTCCGTCGCTCACTGAGTGATTCTGACCTTTCTTATCTACGAATATGTGGCCCATGGTTAACGATCATGTCTAGAATTACTTTCGCATTGATAAATAGAAATGACTGCCTCGTTGGTCTAATAGTTGTCATAATCGATTGCAGATCACGAGTTCCCGGGTTCGATTTCCGGGTCGAGCAAATATGATAATTGTTAGGTTGTCTATGGGGTTTGCTGTCAATAAATTCTCAGTGCCAACCCGGAGTTAGTAGTTCACGGTGTTTCACCCCTGTGCCTCAGAGAGCTCGTTAAGCAGATTATTATCACTATCATGTGACAATAGTCGTTAAATCCCGCCAACCCGCACTGGAGCAGCGTGACGGGTATAGCTCTAAATACCTCTCTCCTATGAGAGAGAAGGCCTGTGCCCAGCAGTGGGACGTTAAAAGGCTGTAGTGGTGGTGGTGGATAATAGATATATAGTATGGATGCGGTCAGATAAACAAAAGGTTAGGGGAAATCAAAAACTAATTTTGAAACTTTTCTTCTTTATTTAGTAAACAGTCGCAAATTATTAAAATAAGGTACTTAAAATAGGTATTTACAATAAAAAGGGGTCGTTCTACCTACGTAGGTAAAATTCATACAGGCACAAACCATCCAAAAATTAGAAAGCAAAATATACCTAGAACTAAATAAAGTGAGATGTGATTTGTATGAAATTGGCAAATCAGAAACACAGATTTTTTGGGAAAGTTAGTAATATTAAAAACGGACATTGAAAAAAATCTGTCGATCATAATCCACCTTCGGGTTCGCTCATTGTAATTATTTTACACAAGGATGTTTAAAGATGAGAGAAAATCTATACGCACGGCAGTGCGTCAGGCAAGTTCTGGCCTCGATGCATGCAGTGTGTATATTTACACGAACCATTTCGAGCTATTTTGATATATTATACACAAAAAGATGACTTACATAGGACTCAAAGCACAGTAGAAGTCCCATCTAATTTTGCTTTTTTTTTTAATAAAATTAAAGTAGTGACGAAAAGATAAAGCAAAATATGTTGATTAGCATTTTTGTATGAAATAGTTACAATGGTTGATCCATCTAAAAATGAATAAGCGAATTTTGAGAGTTCTTCAAAAACATGTTTTAAGAAAAAGATGTAGAAGAACCTCATTAACAAACACAAGAAGAAAATAAATAAAATGAGAAATTCGCCTAAACTTTTTCGGCTAACAAATTACATCTCACGCCTTAAACACTAAAAGGGAATATTTCAAAATAATACTTTATATGTATTGTCATTTAGTCGCCCTAAAAACTAAATGAGAATCATATAAAAACACAAAAACCCACAGACTAAATGAAGAAGATGGACGGATGACCCACTTTAAAAAAAGAAGCAGATTACTATTCTATGTCATGCACTAGCACTTAGTTCGGAGCATTATCATTTATCATGAACCAGAACCTTGCGACATAATAAAAGCGGAACAAACACAGCTGTCTTCATATTTACCTAATTTTATTAATGTGTCCGTCCATCATATACCTTCAGTCTGTGATAATAAAAACAAAAACACTGGCACAATACGACTAGATAAATAGAGTTCGACTTTTCCAAAATGCTAACATGAAAGATGATGAACAATACTAAAAAATCACATAAATATCAATAAAGGAACAACAAAACTTACATACCTACCTTCATACGAGTATATGACTTGATACTGGATTTGCGAAAAAGTGACTTTCAAAAATGCACCAACCAAACAACTAGCGTCTTTCGTTTAGTCTTAGAGAATGTTCAGGAGAACACAATATATTTACTAATAAAATTAATAAGTAAATTAGACTATTATGCTCTATGCTTTAAACAGTTAGGTATGCCTGAGCTGAGATAGTACCTACTAGCGAATATTTAGGGCATGTGCTTTGCGGGAATTGCGCCCTATAACGAGGGAATTTAGCGGGACAACGAGATGTTGTAGTAGACATCCCTAAATTTTCGCTAGTACTAATTATAACTCGGAAACACTGAATATGCAAGAATTAATTATATTTGGAATGATTCCCCGTACCGCAGAAGTCATCAGTTAATTTAAATAAAAACAAGGCCAAGAATTCGAATTCGTTGAATGTAAAGACTAGACATCAGGAAAAACGCACATGAAACAATATTTATCAGAATTTGTACATGTTTAGTTTGGAAGGTGCAAGAATGAAACAATATGTCGAGTGTCCACTGACAAGTATCTAACCCTCGCAATTTCTTGCAGAAATCAATAGACTAGGTCAAACTTGCAGAAATTTACTTGCTGCCAGAGTTTACGCAGCAGAAGTGGTTTGTCAGAGCTGATTTCTGCAAGTTTTATTGCTAATGGTAATGTAGACCGACTAGAGATCAATTACAAATCTAACAGAACCCATGCACAAGTTATAAATCTAACGAAACTTTTTCAAAATCCTAAAACGTATTACAATAATTGAGAAAAAAAAACAAAAGATGAAAATTCTAATGCAGCGTATGTAGATTAATTTGGAAAACCAAATCTTGATTTACGAAAGTACAGCTTTCGTAAAGTTGAAATATAAAAATACTTTGGTTAAGGAACACACAGTTTTATCAGTATTAAAGACAAGACGTATATTACGATTTTTAATTTAAGACCAATTTTAAAAGTAAGCAAAACGTAGAATCCTACGTTAGTAAGTTACAATACAATAGTAAAATTAAATGCTGACAATTATTTTTTTGGAGTAATTTTACAGCCATCGTTGTCTATACCTCTAAGTAGAAAATGTAACTATGATAAAAACCTATTGAAAGTAAAAGACTAGAAACTTTGTCAAGAAGTCACACTTATTCTATATTTTAAAATAATAAAGTTCTAAAGACAGGTTAATCACATCAACGAATTTAACAATTCGTAAACAAACAATAAATACAGTGGTCAAATAAGAGAAATATTGTATTTAAATATCTAAACTCGGTCTAAAATTAAAAATCGGAGCTTACATACTCTGGTATATAGCAAGCGGCACGTATCTTGAAGCGGGGGTAGTTGCGTACGCGTACACTCGCCTAGCTAAGGATGAAGGATCCTTATGTGTGTGACAGACTGTACAAAGACGGCGGTAACCAATACGAGAGACAGATTATGACGTGGTATGACAGTGAACCAATCACGGACGCTGCATCCTTAGCGCTGCTCTTCGCCACACCAAACAGACTCAGTAAATCAGGGTTTCTTAACCATTTTGTTGTCATGGACCCCTCTCAAAATTTCAAAGAGCCCACAGACCATTTTCGAAAAGATAAAAAAATGAGATTTAGCTTTTACCAGATTTTATTGATTGCTGCTGCAGGATTAGAATGTCAAATTGTACACAGTATTTACTCACATCGTACCAATACCAATTTTTATATTAATTATTTCTAATATCTGATTTTATTACTGTTAGATAGGCTCACCATGGACCCCCAGCGTAAATTACATGGACCCCTCAGGGTTAAGAAACCCTGCAATAAATGACTTCTGCATATTCAACGCAATGCTTCTAGATCCGTGCCGACAGCTATAGCCTATAACGAATCTGTTCTAGACTTCGACCTTGAAGGGAGAGCCGGGGATGTGGTCGTCTCCCCACTTGACGAGGACGATGTACTCTCCCCTGTCCCGGACGACGTACCAGCACTCATAGTTGTTCTTGCCCTTGTGCTTGAGCTGGACCTCGTCACAGGGTCCCTTAGGCCCGTAGATGCCGACGTAGAGGATGTTGTTGCCTGTTGAAAACGACACATTATAAAGTAATTTTCAATTTCTATGTACGTATAAAGTTTTCTATGTCCGACAGAGACAGTAGAACAACAACATTCAACTGATTATATACTAATGACGATGAAATATCTCGCTTAACAAAATATGTACATTAGAGGATTCATAAAATTGTATATCTAAAGCTATTCACCTCTGTGAGAACATTAGTGGAACATCGATCGCATTGGAATGCTTATCCTATGACTGATGTTAGAAATTTGAAACTAAAGAATGCGAGTAGAACTTAGCCTTGTAAGTGATTTTAATTGATCCAAAGCGCTGCCTGCATTTGCCACTATTTGGTGGTTTTTGTTACAAGCATGTGCAATTATACAAATCTCTAAACGGATGTTATGTCGTTTCAGTTGAGTTTACTACGATGTCATCGTTGTCTCAACCTATAAACGTGCTAGACACAAGTTTCTTGCAAGGGTCACCGCAGAACACGATATTTTGCCGCTAATTGTATCCAACAGTTGTTAGCAACTTGTTTTTTTTTGCATCTACAAGTTAGGCCTTAACTGCGATCACACCTAAGAGTAAATGGCGCTGCAGGCTAAGGTGGAAGCGGGCTAACCTGGTAGAGGTTTCGAGGAACGTTTGCCTGTGCAGGGTCACCATTCGACCACCATCCCTACGTCTATCGGTACATGTATGTCACAAGCGTGTGGATGTAACATATAAGTTTTCCCAACTCACCAGCATCACCCGCGTGCACCGTGAACTGGTTGTGTTTGTTCAGGTACGCCTTCTTCAGGCCCATGCCCTTGCTGGTCACTTTGGTCGCGTCAGACTTGAACTGCGGCAGCGCCGGTCCCTGCTTCGCTGCGGCCAACTTCGATGCCTTCTGAACCGTTTCCACCGTCACTGAGGAAGTTTCTTGTGCGCCGATTTCCGCTAGGTTTGGACCTAAAATCGGAAAAAATGTTACAAAAACTTCTTATCCATACTTATAAAGTAACTCTGTATGTCTGTCTGTATGTCAAGCTTTCATGTCTAAGCCGCTGAACAGACTTTAACGAAATTTGGTATATATCTCTATACCAAATTTTGTAGACTAGACTAGACCTTGGAGAAGGACCATAGGCTTTTTATGCCGGAAAACCATAGAGTTTCCACGGGATTTTTAAAACCTAAATCTACGCTTACCTTTAAAGTCGCGGGCATCAGTTAATATGCATGTAAATATAACTCATGATAAATTAATTATTACGTAATATATAAAACTAATATTTAAAACTGCAACCAGATTCGGATAATTTAATCGGCGCCATTTTGGGGCGCTTTCACGTGTAAACTGATGTCACACATCAAAATCTAATGCTCCTGATTGGCTGAAAACCATTTAAGTGATCAAATTGAATTTGCAAGATTCAAGGGAAATAATACAAGCTTTAAAATTAAAAAAGATGATTTTAATGTTAGAAAGGAGTAAAATATTACCAGTGGCCTCAATCTTGAACGGTGAACCTACGATGTGACCACCGTTGTATTTAATACTCATGTAGTAGAAACCAGGCGCGAGAGGCGTGTAGCGGACCTAGAAAAAGCACACAAGTTGAAACATGCACATTAAAATACAGAAGATATAAAAATAAGTGAAGAAAAATCCAAAATATAACTGAAGAGAACAGAAGAAAATCTAAATTAAAGGTAAGAACGCACTGCAAGGCAATGTCAGGTGTCACTCTAGTGATCCTCTATATACTGCAGCCGATCGGCGGGACACGTTGCATTTGTATTTGGTTATATTTATAAATATAAATATTTTTAATTCCATGGAATTCTGACGTTTCATAATGTTACCAGAGATAAAACAGTTCCCACAAAAATGATAATAAATTCAATAGGTACTTATAAATAAAAATAAGTTGCTGCATGTAGATATGACAAATGCCTGACAGATATTTCAGGTACTTTAGTTTGGGGTAAAATCGAACTTCAGGTGTTAACCCTGTTTTTATACAAATAAATCATTCTATTTCTACTTGATAACTGTCAGAATTCCACCGAATTAAAAATCTGAATATAGTAAGCGCGGTCTTTTGCTACACTTATTTCTCAGCGAGACTGTAGACTTTTCGATCTTCAGAAATATTTTAATTATTGACAGATTATTATATAAAGAAACCGCCCAGTTTCCCTGCACGCTTCGATTAATCTGTCCCAAACTGATTCAAATAAACGCGTGCGGGAAACGCGGGCGCACTCCTGACTTGTCGCCAACTATACAGTGGGTAGATGCAGATGATGAATTGTTTGTGTAATTTGATCTCACCTTGTACCCTTCCTCAACCTCCGTACAATCCATGGCGACTCTGGACGGTCCGTCCAGGGTCACTGCCAGGATACCGGTGCCCGCGTTGCAGGTGTTGATGATCAGATCCGTTTTAGCGCCTGTAACAATTACAGACTTGTTAACACCTGTTGACGATAGCCCTCGACTACAGTCATCTGGTGATAAGTGACTATGCAGTCTAGGCAGCCTAATCTGGACAGAGTATGGCAGATTATATTAACCCCATATTTCTAACTGGAGTCTACGCGGCACCGTACCAGAATGCTAAATTGCTTACCAGTACGTCTTTGCAAATGGGAGGTATAGCCATTGCTAAAACTTTCCACCAGACCAGAGACAATTTACAAATAGGCCAAATAGCCCATACTGATAATTGAACCAGGAACCTCCCATTGGTATTGCTGAAACGATTGATGAAGGTCGACGATCGAACGATTGGTTAGACAATCGGGGGGACAAGAAGTTGGGCAAGCTTGTACGAAATGATTTTGTATGTTTGCAGTTCACGTGTACATTTAACCTTTACATTTCTAGTCTTACCAGTTTTGACAGCTCCAAGGCCTGGTCCGTGGGCATGCACCGCGGCAGGGTCGGCGTCATCTTTGCCAACCTGCACACAAAACATTTTTATTTTTATTTGATAATAACAATTTAGTCTTTGACTTCGATCTCACCTGATGACGATATAGTCATAGATTGAAGCGATATTGCAGTTACTTATAACGGGTGTAAGGGGCTGCTATCGGAAACGAAGACTTGTAATAGTACTGATGATTAGTGACAAGATACCACAAAAAGACGCGGATAAAATTTTTAATTTTTGCTGTATTTTTTAAAAGTTCGCAATGTAATGCAATCAGCTCACGCTAGAGGTCAACTAACGTTGGGTTTACATTGCCGGTTTGAAAAATACCAACTACTAAACCACTAACACTACAAGTAAGTACCTACAAGACAAATGGTTTTTAGTATTGGGTAGTATAATAATAGCGCTAAGTTTTCGATAGCGGTTCCCTAATACCCTGTATTTTGTAGGTAAGTGAGAGTAATGGTACCTTAATCCTGAGTGGTGAGGCGGGGATGTGGACGCCGTTGAACTTGACGTTGATGTTGTGCACGCCGTTCTCGCGCGGCATGAACCTGATGCTGTACTGGTCGCCGTCGATGTTCTGGATGAAGCAGTCGTCGGTCTTGCCCGTCGGTGACACTATCTGTGACAGAAACACCATCATTATGATTACTTTCTGTGACAGAAACAGCATAATTATGATTACTATCTGTGACAGAAACAGCATAAATAAGATTACTATCTGTGACAGAAACAGCATCATTATGATTACTGTCTGTGACAGAAACGGCATAATTATGATAACTAACTGTGACAGAAAGTATAATTATGATTACTAACTCTGACAGAAATACCATCATTATGATTACTTATTGTGACAGAAATAGCATAATTAGGATTACTATCTATAATAGAAACAGCATAATTATGATAATTTAACTGCCTCAGTGGTCTAGCGGATGGCGGGTTGATTGTAGATCATGAGGTCCTGGGTTCGATTCCCGGGTCGGGCCAAAAATTATAAGGTACCTATTGGGTTTTTCTAACCAGAAATTCTCAATAGCATAAATAATTCTGAAATGAAATTTTTTAATTTTGAAAAACGTGAAACTCGAGTTACATTAATCTGTCTAATAATATTATCAAAAACTCAACCTTTGAAACTGCCGATTTGTATGAAAAACATTTAAAGGAGTCCACTCCATTGGTGGGCGTTGCGCCTAACTCGCCTTGTAAGAAACAGAACGTCCGGCAACAGTACGTGACACATCCCCTCGCAGAACAAGTGTTGCCATATTAATTTTTATAACACATCGCGCGAACTTGGCCCGGTATTCATCGCGGGTTGTAAAATATTAAGCGGGCCCTGATTTATTGGGGGCGGTCACGTGCGGTCAGCCTGTTTTATTGCGTTTTTTCTACGGAAATAGCAGTAACACACCAATGTGGTGTTTATTAGCCTAAGATCACACCAGGAAAGAAGGGACATCATTTTCTGGCAACCACTTTGTGACGAAATCACACCAGCAGGGCGATTCAGAACACTTCGATTCGGTTTCGGTTTCGACAACTACCCTGTCGATACGGATATTCTGAATTAAAAATACATCTTATCGTACGGTAAGTAATTCAGAACACTTCGATAACGTAACTATCGATCGATTCGGTAAGTTATCGTACGATAAGATGTATTTTCAATTCAGAATAACCGTATCGACAGGGTAGTTGTCGAAACCGAAACCGAATCGAAGTGTTCTGAATCGCCCTGCAGGTTTAGATTATTTAAAGCAGTTTAAAGTAAGATAACGAAACCTTGTCTGGTAACAATAATTCTGTATGTAAACAGGTCCTGTTTTCTGTATTGGTACACAACATAGATATACAATCCGCGCGCTATCATAATAAGATGGAATCTTGTCCAAATGAATTGAAATGATCACCGGTCATGGGTTCGATTATCGCGGAGCAAAAATTGTTTGGTATCGGGTTTTTCTGATAAGAAATTCTCAGTGGTAGGTTGGTAGTCGGCGGTGTTCAAACCCCGTGCCTTAACTACGTACAGCACTTAAAGCCTTCGGTCCCGGATATTATCAATATCATGTGAGAATATTCGTTAAATCCTGCCAGCGGCTATAGCAGATTGGAGCAGCGTGGCTACTACCTTGGAGTAACGTGGTGTGTGGTAAGTGGTGGAGAGAGGCTTTAAACAACTCTCTGCTATAAGAGAGGAAACCTGTGCCTGTGCCCACCAGTGGGACTTTAAACGGCTGTAGTGGAGGTGGTAGTGGTTCGGATGACTTGCAATAACGTCAAGTATCCAGTAAAAATGTAAAGTACTAAGAAAATGCCTTTAGGTATCAACTGCATTCAATCAAATTCCATTCAAATCACTCGCGCGATACGAATGACTTTAAAGTTTCTAGACATGTACGTCAACAAAAATCTTTCAATCAACGTACAAAAGATCAGTTCTGTCCTGTATAAACTGTATAAAATAAATGTTAACTTCGGTCAGTATTACGCCAACTGAAATCATCGATCATAAATCTTTAATATGGCGGCAACTGGATGGGAATCGTGTTCACACGATAAATCAAAGTGACCCCTCATTCGCGAATATATTGTCTGGACGAGGGATGCGAGAAGGTTGTACCACTGTAGGGAATTCAAAAGTAGGTAAAATAAGCCGATTTGGAATTATTATATTTTTCTAGAGAATCGTATTGGAATAGAAGAACTGCATCTTGACTTAAATCTCATCCTACTTACCTGCTGTTTATGACTAGCGCAGTTCAATTTTTTGAAAAAAAAAAATTATTTAGAAAGATATTCTTCCATTCCATTTGATGACAAAAGCACTAGCTTTGCGAGCGTCACTGTGGTTGAGATGGTTACTTTGAAGTGTGAGTAAGCTATGTCACACTCACCCTGGCATCCAAGCTGCCCTTAGCGCCATTGAGCCTGATGTAGAACTGGGTGGGTTTGTCCACTTGTGCGTTGTCCGGGAACTGGGCCACTTCCAGCAGGTAAGCGTCCCCGACCGCGGGCGAGATGTACACCTTGAAGGGTGAGTCGGGGATGTGCTGCTCGTTGAACTTGAGGCCGATGCGGTATTCACCTGAGTGGAAAATGAATAGGTAGGTATTAGAAAGGTTTATAGGTATTATCTTTAGAAATTTATCAAAAACTAGTAGACAGTTCCTGTCACAGAGTACTTACAGAGGGGAAGCTTCTAGTAAGCGGCCCGCTGTAGGTACACTCACACATATGCGCATGTTTGTCACCAACTGTACCGGTTAGTGGAACGAGCGCGCGTCCGTGAACCGTTGGTGAGTGTGTTTGTGTGAGTGTACCTACAGCGGGCCGCTTGTGGAAGCTTCCCCTCTGTAGATTTACTACTCGTGTGGTTCCTGTGGTGCTACAGGTATTCATGCGTGGTGTTAATCTAATCACATCCTCGAGGGCTTCCAAGCGCGCTCCATATAAACAAAGTTTGAATCTTATTTTAATTGTAGCGACCTCCTGCGGCTTCTTCGCGTGCAAAATTTCAGCTTTCTAGGTCCAAAGGGGCTGAGCATGTAAGTGATTGACTCTGGACTTTTCTTTTTAGACATCTACGAGTATAATATTATATAGATTTCGTCTTCAAACTCACCAAAAATGTATAGACTCGCTCTAGATCTAAAAACTAATGTCCGTGTCTATGGTTAGTCAGATTTCCGTAAAAATATATGATTTCAAAGTTACTTGGGCTCAAAAATTTGTACATATGTAAACCATGGACGTCCATGATGTAAACCTGAGCCCTCACGTTACTAATTTAGCGCTTCGCTAGTTAATCATCTAGTAACTTCCTTTAAGTCACTGGTCTGTGTTTAAGCCAAGCCTTAGTCAATTTAGTGAAACCGGAAGTTTTACAAGCACCTGTGCAGGAACCGCCGTCGAGTGATATAGATATCCCAAACTGTCTAATTTAAATTTTATTGCACACTACAAAAACATAACCAGATGCAACCCGCAAATTATTTCTAAGTCAACCCCTTTCCGATGCCCGGCCAATGCGAACGATAAATTTGCGCGGCGGGTCTAAAAAACCGACGAAATTGGAAAAAATCTGCACAAAAACGGGCACAAAACGGGGCAAAAAAAGGCTAAACGGGGCAAAAACGCAATTTGAATTGCATGAAAAAAGGCTCAGCCGGAGAAGACGTCACTCAATCTGAATAACTGGCTAACGATGTCAGCAATATTTCTTCCTGGAGACGAAAATTTAAATTTTTACATGAAATACGTTGATATTGAAACCACCAAAGATATACAGTGGTGTTCCTTCGAATTTGTTGGTTGAGGAGCTGCGTTCAATTTATATTATAGTTTAGAAAAGAAGGGAAGACCTGACTGCACGACAAATGTTTTTAATCGTATCTGAGCCCGTCAACCAACACTGGAGCAGCGTGGCGGGTCTAAGCTCTAAGGCCCTCTTGTGAGAAAGGAGGTCTGTGCCCAGCGGTGGGACTTTAAAAGGATGTAGTAGTGGTGGTGGTAGAAGATAGGTAGTGTACCTATGTAGGATTTTTTATATCCTCGATGCATCTCAACGCAATGGTTGAATGGATTTTAATCATTCAGATGTCTATAGATTTGTCTAAACCAATCAAGTCTACATTTTATTTTTCTACTAACTACTAGGTTTGTTTTCGAAAGATCCCATTTTCGCACTCATAAGACCTTTTTTTAGGATACTTTGTTGCGTAGGCATATCTTGGGTTGTGTATGTCAGTGGTGAACAAATAATATTTTTTTCTGCGTTCGTATTACGAAATCTGTGATTGATCCATTGCAATTGTCATCATCAGCTGAATTTCGTTACTCTTGTTGAAATTACCAATTTTGGCGAATAGTGCAACAATATGGCGAATGTGAGACGGTGGAAAGTGATTGAGATTGTCACAATGATTGCGACCAGGTGCCGTAATACAGGGAGTTGTATTAACTATTGTGCTTCGTGGAGGGCATTATTGTTGCAGATTTATTTACATGTGGTAAGGTTTTTTGGATCGTGTTTTTCGGTGATTGGGCAAAAAATCTTTTTGTACTGTGTCTTTTTGTGAGTTGTTTTTGAACTTGCAACTAGTGTTTGGGCCGGTGCCACAGTTAGCATTGATATCTGTTCAGTTTCTTCCAGTAAATAAGGGTTCGTCGTTTAAAAGCCTAAGTTTCAATGATTTAAGATTCATGATATTTTGCTGTAATAAGTATTTTACAAGGATCGCCTCGTCGTGCAGCAGCTGCGAGTGACTCGCTTGTGATTGCCCTTCGAACAGACAAGGAGGGGGTCTTATAATGCTGTTTCTCGGTGCAGTGGCGGCGCAAGGCCAAAATTTTATGTGCGCAAGATATATTTTGCGAGGCCCTCTGCCCGCACAAGAAGATTATATAAAATGAAAAAAAAGGGGCGCGAAGCCCTCCGGAGCGCGAGGCCGTGGGCCTGGGCCCACGTCGCCCACGCCTTCCGCCGCCTCTGTCTCGGTGCGAGGTCACCATTCGAGCACCTTGTGAGTTGTGACCCCAAACGTCTATCGGTTCTTCAAGCAAAAGTTCTTCGAGCAGAAACATCTGTAGACTGTATGTGTATGGATTCCAAACTAATATCGACTAACCAAATAATTGACCCATTGAACTAGTTGAGTAGATTTAATAGACTATTGTTATAATGTTCGATTTAATGTTCGTTTTAGTTATTATTGTATATTATTATATTATAAAAGTGTTATTAAATTGGGTATTGTGTGTGAATAGGTGGAGAGGACATTTTTATTATTATTGTAGACATTCTTTTAATTTAATTGCTTACATTAACAGAGCAACTTTAAAGATTAATAGAGCATCTGGTAAGTAAACCTAGGTACTGATACTAGTAATTTTCGTTAGTAAATCTCTGTTTAACCTTCTCTTAATCTACTCGATCTCGATGCGACCGAGCCAAAAACCCAAATAATGATGTAGGCCTCATGCGAAGCGGTGGTATTGACATGTTACGGGTTCGATGTCCGGGCCGCTTCCTCTTTCTTGTGTTTGGAACTAAATACGTGATGATTTGCAAAAATAACGTTAACAATCGAAAGTAAAGAATGAGTATGTATCTCCTAGTTGTAGTTAATGAACACTTTCTATAGAAAAGCTGGAGAAGTTGTTTTTATAAAAATATGTAAGAAAATTTGTGGTTAAGGCGTTTCCATTTTTGTTGTTTTAAGTACCTATATATATTCAAATTAGATATTATGTTTCTCTGTAAGTGAATTTTGTAAATAATTCGTTGAGAAACAAATTCTTGAACCCGAAGTATATATGTAACGAATCACAATTAATTCTAAAATTTAGAATAATGATCATCATCATCATCATGATCAACCCATTACCGGCTCACTGCAAAGCACGGGTCTCCTCTCAGAGTGAGAAGGGTCTTGGCCATAGTCTACCACGCTGGTCAAGCGGATTGGCAGACTTCACACACCTTTGAGAACGTTATGGAGAACTCTCAGGCATGCAGGTTTCCTCACGATGTTTTCCTTCACCGTTAAAGCAAGTGATATTTAAATACTTAAAACGCACATAACTCCGAAAAGTTAGAGGTAGAAAAGTTAGAGAATAATGATCGAATATCGAAAAAGAAAGAAAATATAATGTTAACTTAGAGACGCTAGAGACGCACTTATGTGTTCCTAGTGCGTCTCAGATGGTGTTTAGGGACACGTAGTAGTCTCGAAGGAGTGCCTGCCTTGGCGCCGCTGGCTGGGTTGTCGCGTCCGGTCCCGAGGTCCAGCCTACAGTGTGCTTAGTCTAAAGCGGAGCACTCGAAAACGAACTCGAAAACTATTGATCGATTTCAGAGTAAAATAGACCTAAAATGGCTTGTATTAAGGTTTGAGTTCGCCAATACATTCAGCATTGTTCGAATTCTGAAATCGATCAATAGTTTTCGAGTTCGTTTTCGAGTGCTCCGCTTTAGACTAAGCACACAGGCGATGCGTGGAACACCGTGGGGTTTTAGTCGGTCGAGTCCGGCATAACCACCGTGCCTCGGACCTCCCCGGGTACGGTGGTATCCATGACGGATTTCTTTCGTTCCCATACTCTTCCGAAACGGCTTGACCGATTCTCATGAAATTTGGTGAACATATTGAGTAGGTCTGAGAATCGGCCAACATCTATTTTTCATCCCCCTAAATGTTAAGGGTAGTCCACCCCTAAATTTTATTTTTTTATTTTTTAGACAAAATTTTTAGTTTTTATTTTTTTATGATATAACATACAAAAATACATACAATCCTAAATTTTCACCCTTCTATCACCAACCCCTATTTTTTAATTGCGATATTAGTACTTTGATGACCGGGTAGGTTGCACTGATGTCAGTATGTCACCGGGCAGGACGACGTCTGCCGAGTCCGCTAGTAAAATTTAAGATACATTTTTAATATCACTACCCGATGTCCGATGTGAAAATCATTTAGTTTCTAAACCTTAGTTTCTAAAAAAAATATATACCTATATACTAATTGACTTCGTGAAGTATTTATTTCACTGGTCTGTAACCTACACATAACCCCTTTGAATTGATCTAGTCTGACCCAACGGAAACGTTGAAAAAAAAACAGAATAAACATTCGGGTGCCACTCAAAAATTGGAATTCCATTCCGAAAAAATCCCGTTCCAACACAGCATTCTATCATAGCGCGATGTGCTCCCCGACGGGGGCTGCAAACCTTTTTTCCCCCACCACAATACCGGGCCGACGGTCAATTAAAATGACTCCTAAACACCAGAGGGAAGGAATCCCGGGTCTAAAGCTAAATTTGTCCGGGGCCCATTGTGTTCGCCCGCGGGAAAAAAACTCCGCGCATCCGACAAAGAAAGCGGCCCCTTTTTGTTTTAGGATAGTTCATAAGTGTATAGAGATTAGAAATTTCCGAGCTATTTCGGACGTATAATGACTTAAGCTCGGCCGGCCTCCGTTTTAAGTTACGAGCTGTTATGATTCCGGATTTTTGATAATTTAAATTAATTATACTCGCGGTTACTGTATTTCGAGTCATCGAGCGAAGAATCATCGTCGCGTGAGTCTAGCCGTTGTGTTTTATTGACACCTGACGCAAAAAGTGGGGTGTTATATTAAGTTGACCGCTATGTGTGTCTGCCTGTCTGTGCGTTTGTCTTTCAGCCCGTAGATCTTAAACGGGTGAACCGATTTGAATGCGGTTTTTTGTCTCGACGAGTACCTACTTGGTAGATGCGTCGTCATATTCGATCATTCGTCGTCGATCAAAGTTCGACGTTTGGATTAGGGTGGTGGGACGTCAGGTTTTCCCACAGGTCGGGGGTTATCAAAAATTTAGTCATTTACATCTCACATTTAGTGTCGTTAAAACAAATAATAATGAATAAGAAAATAATTTATTAAAGTTTAATTATGTCCGGAATGTTAAATAATAAAAAAATTAATTGACTGGTATTCGCAATCACCTAATATTATTTTCAGTAAGTTTTGTGTTTTTATTAAGAGAAATAAAAAATTATCTACTTACACAGAAAATAGCTTTTCAACTAATTTGTTCAAGCAATTATAAAACGCACTGCAGTAATTATAAAAAAATTGCCAAAATTTAAGTTTAGATTTTATATTTCATGAAACTCCTATATTATGTTCTCTAAACGGTGTATACTTAAGTAGTTGTAAAGAAATATTACCAGAATATGTTTCGTCTGAATATATCAACAAATCCAAATATTTCAACCATAGTATTTTATGATTTCAACAGTAACAATCCAAACAAAAAAAAAATACTATACCCATCTAAGTATACAGACCGATAAAACCAATCAATTCTCTACAAAACAAAATAATAAAAGAGAACTTTCTTTATCATTTCTATGAAAGAAAAGAAAAGAATACTTTTAAAAGCAAGCCGCGGCTCAGTCGTCAAAGGGCCGGTCATTTTGCCCATTCATTTATACGATTCCAAAGTTTCCACAAGGGCAAATTCCTTTCGGCTCAACGTGATGCCTTCGATTCGTATCAATTCGGTTTTAATAATCGGCTTTTATTTTAATATAAACTATTGTTAGAGTGTAACTTTTTGTTTTAAGTAATATAATTTTATTTTATTTAAAGTAGTTTATTTGGATTTGGTAATAACATCCCTTATATTTGGGTGACGTAGGTATATTATTTTAGTAGGACTTATAAGTTTGGTCTGATACTAGGTATTTTAAAATTTTAAATAGCTACATATGCGTCATTGTGGCTAATTCTGTTGTACACAATCTCTAAACCTAAACTAAAATGACAGGTCTAAATCTATTGCTATCCTTTTCCGCAATGAGCACTGTGAAAGAGATAGGAATAAATTTAGAGCTGTCATTTTAGTTTAGGTTTAGAGATTGTGTACAACAGAATTGGCCACTTATATCCATATAAATATGAATTTAGAATAAAAAATCTTATCTGAAACTTAATATTTAAGTTATCTACCTACGTACCAAAAATGTCTTTATTTGGTAGTTTAGTAGTTTAGTTTTCAATCAGATCTAATTGTTTTCTGGGTATTCAATTGTTATGTTGTACTGAAACACCAGATATAGGTACCTGCCTATTATATTTGTCTTGCCTGTCGGTATAATTAAAATATTGTTTACGTAAATTTAAACCATAAAGATCAAACAAGACCACTTACTTAGTTCAGAAATCCGTACAAAAACATAATAAATATGTATTAATAATAATTGACAAATTACAGGCGTTAAGATTTAATAAATCGAATGTTTTTTATGTTCATAGTCGAACAGTTTATAGTATCAACATTGTCACGAGCTGCATAAATGATTAATTTAACAATTTAATCCTTAAAAGGTACGCAGGTATATGTACCAACAAATTTTCAAGTTGTGACGTCTACCTATGCCAAATTACTATTTATTTATACGTAATTATATTATAATTATATTACGAAGGCTGCTGGAAAAATTTTGCAACAAATTTTGTTTTGCAACTTCTTATTTTAGTTTGGGACACTTAGCAAATTAGTTAGATTATTATTATTATCTTTTAACTAATTATCAAGACACACGGTCGTGTGTCAAGCCAAATTCTTATTAACTTTTAACTTATTAACCAGGCTAATTTTGCAACTAGATAAGTAAAATACAAGTGTTGTTGATGTTATCAACTGTTTTTTATGCGCTTGCAAATATTAAATTGGCAAATTCAACTAAAACTTTTTCCAAACTAGGACACTTTTGCAAATGGTTAAGACATAAGTAACTAAGTAGATATACAATGGTGTATTGTGCAACTGTTTTAACTGCAGCAAAAGGACAAAGTCTTATATGCACTTGCGAATAGATACATTATACAGCAATAATGTAGTAATTATACAATTTGAACGCAGTTAACAATTACGCCACCTCAGCTGCTAACAACTACCTACGTCACTTTATTTGTAGACACTTCGGCAAATTCAACTTTTGAAACTTTATTAGTTATATTATTATGTATTGGGGGTTGATTTACTTTAAGTAGGTACTGTTATTATGTGTGGCACAACACTTTAATAAACGTTTTTTCTTTCTTTCTATATATACAATGGTATATTTTGAGGAACTGTTTTTCACCGATAGGTAGACAATGAACAATATGCACTTGCACTATACATTATACAGCAATATTGTAGTAATTATACAATTTGAACGCAGTTAACAATTACGGCGCGTCAGCTGCGGGTAACTACAGTTTGAACGCGACGGAGTGACATTAGATTTGCTAATTTGTCCATTTGCATATTACACATTAAGGGCTAGAGTTTATTTTAATACACCGTAGTTAATGGTCTTTTGAGTAAATGTAACATTAAGTCACAACTAATCCATAGGTAGGTACTACTCATATCTACTTAGGTTTTGAATGCGAAAGTATGTTAGTCTCAATCTTTCTGTTAACATTTTATGAGTCAACTGCTGAATTGTTCTTAACGAAAGGCGATAAAGGAGATAATTTACTCTCTAGAGACAGGTATGGAATACTTGCAGGAAAATCAAAGAGCTCTGAATTTTCGAAAAGTGCTACCGCCGATTTTCTTGCTGGTTCTTCTCGGTAGGAAGTGCGTATCAGTGGTATCTTTGTTGATTCGATAGCATTCTGTGAATTTGAAAATCATTCGAATAAAAATTGATCCTGCAGCGTTATTATTGATATATGAGTAGTACCATGCAGATAAAGGAAGACGTTTTGGGTGAAACAAAATCGGTTTACTTGAAAGACTTCGTTGAGATTTACATTTATACTATTAGGTACATACAGGTATGTATTTTTCAACGAACATCTAAGGCATCTTGCATCTTCATTAAATATGTATTTATATAGAAGACATTCTTAATCTTGCAATAATTATTATTACGGTTATTGGTTCCAAACAATCAAAAAGCATATTCACATACCGAACCTACTACCATTATCGTTATGGTACCGATATCGAATGGACAATAATTATAAAATTATTAAGTAAGTATAAATTATCATTTAAAAATGTCTTCATAAAATTACCGCGTAAAAAACCAAAACATCTCGGCTCGAAAAGTTATGACGGACATTAACAAAAACAAATATCATAAATTCGCGTAATCACCGGCCGAAAATACGTCGGCTATTGCCCATACCACTTTGAGAAAAAAAAAGAAAACGAGCAATTTTAAAAAAAGAGAGAAAATTAAAAAATCGATCTGTCAAAATGCTTCGCAGTAAATTTTGCCGCGGTCGGGCTGTGGTCAACTTGGCGTCGATTGGCCAGCCCGCTGGAGGGGCGTGTCCGACATTCGAATAAGGAACAAGTCGGGCGATTTATTTATGAAGTGCATTTCAGTTGTTTATGTAGGTTTTTTACGTTGCACAGTTCAGTATGGCCCCGCGGGGGCGTACGGGTCATTTGACTTGGTGATGCCGATCTGGCCACGATAAAGCGCCTTATAGCCTAAGTTATTTAGTTATGTGCCATAAACCTTGGCAAACTGGTGTAGAGTTATAGCAGTACAGCAGAGTTTGCACTTTAATTTTGTTCTTTGCCTTTTTGCCTAGCCTTTTTATGTACGTTGTAAGTTTTTCTAGACGCCGCGCCGGCTACTATAGTGACTTTATTCTTCGTCAGGTAAATTATAACTTTTTTCCCAAGAATAGATAAGTATGAGCCAGCTTGATTAATTGTTCTCTTTCCTTCCATCCTAGCGTAAAACAATACTACAAATAAATGTCCTTGCCACGTATAACGCACTTGCCCCTATAAATAAGGCAATAAACAATTTAGAGAAGAGACATGTGACCACGCCAAATCTTTACGCCCTCTCTATGTCTACAAGTGCTTACGGCGTAAAAACCTCTACCACTAACGATCCTCCGCCTTCCTCATCCACCCGCTTACCACCACATTCTTGACGTCGTCAGTGCATCTTGGTGAGTAGTATGGGGGGTAGCAAATACATATAGGTACAGATCTCACTTGTGACCGCTTTCCTACTCTATCCTATCTCTACCCTGCCCCCCTAGCCAAGTTACATTCTATTCTATTTCTATGATCGTGATTGTTATGAGCAGGGTTTCCCAAAGTTTTTTTTTAATCTTAGTTTATTTTAGTTTAGAAAAAATAATAATGTTATAGTTAATGGTTAGCGTTAATTAACGTCAGCACGGCTGCGTCGCCGTTCCTCAAGCAGTTAACCACGATTTAAAAGTATTGCATCGCCATCTAGTTTAGCGATTTTGAAACTCGAACATACACTACACAATAATAAAATTAGTTATATAATTTACATACTAATAATTTAAGCATTTTAAATGCCTAATATAAATTAAGGCACTGCAAAATGACGGGAAATATTATTAAAAAGAAAAACTTTGGGAAACCCTGCTATAAAGCGTTAACGATCATAGAAAGAGAATAGATACGAGTAACTTGGCTACAGGGGCTGATCACTGTATAAGTAGGTATCATATAAAAACCGAATTGCAGCTCATTTTATTAAAATTCTACGACTTATCCATCTTGCTTTAGATCAGGGCGGCTCCTGTCGACCCTCGATTTATTGACCAACAGCTAGTTTTATAAGTGTGCTAAAAAGCTCATCGAGTCGCGAGGCTAAAGTGACAATGGGAGGGACACAAAGTTTATACGTTGGCTCGTTATACGTGGGTAAGGATATATAAAGGTACGTTGGGTCCCAATGGAAGTGCAGTATTGGAAGACCAGCGGTGGACAGATGAACTCACATGATACGCTAGCAGCCGTTGGATACACGTGTGTCCAACAGTGGACCAATATTGAGGACGACGAAGACATTATATGCAATGGGATTTAAGGATGGAGGATGGAAGATTTGTGAATGGGCTAAGAGTATATGGTTTAAAAATCATATTGCGACTTGGTCTTAAAAATTATATCTTGGTCTGAAGAATTCGGTTTAGAATATTTGGATGTATAAGTAATCAGGCACTTCCACGCTTTATGCAGCGTCTAATGACAGACGCGCCAACAAGTTGTCTATGGATCCAAATCTTACTAATGTTACTGCGGAGATCCTTGCAAGAAACGCGCTGGATACAAATGGCGCAAGACCGCGCCGTGTGGAGGTCCCTATAAGAAATAAGGACATCTATCATTAAAAAACATACCTGGCTCAACCACCTTGTACGACACGTCGCAGGAACCATCCTTCCTGTCCTTAAAGTCGATCTCTGCTTTGCTGGGCCCCTCCAGGGAGATCGCGAGCTGGCCGGCGCCCGCCTCCCTGGTCCACACGTTGAACTCGTTGAACCGGCCCGCCTCGCCGCGCTCCAGCCCCGCGCCTCCCGCCTTCACCAAATGCGCTCCGGAGTCGCGGAGTGGCCCCACCGTGAACTGGAACGGTGATCCTAGGGAGAGAGGGTAGATGGTGTTTTATTTCTCTGATGAAGTAGCAATCTCTTAATCGAGTGGTCTCTTCATGAACATGATTTAGTGGTGTACCTACTGAACACTCTTTCATTCTTTTCACTCACTCATTCAGTCATTGGCCTCTTCTCTTTAGACTGAATTGTAAAACATAAATTAGTTTTTTTAGAGTACGGAATGGCCTGCCTAGAATTTGGAACCAGTTCTCAAGTCGAGGGTTAATCACAGTCACTAACAGGTCAAAGGATGTGATACCTCTAAGAGTATGCAAGCCGAGTGCAAAATTGTAGTTTGGATGCATTTATATTGCAGTTGATAGAATCGCCGAACAACCGTACAGTTTGTTCAACCAGAATCGCACTAGATTGCATACTGACGGCACGCCAACCGTGAGTGTTGTCTGCGCAGTCAATCAGCAGTTGCGATGCAGTTTTCAATTCAATGTTTGAATGATGTCAACTGTAAAATAAGTGCATCTGAAACTGCAATTTTCTCCACATTGCTCCCTCGCTTCACTCCAGTCCGCTTCCTTGCTCCTCTCCAGATGATAGTGTAACGACCCAATATTCCATACTAAATAAATATTATTAAAAGTAACTATATGGTTCGATAGTACAATTTTTTTTGTTTGAATCTCATCAAAATGGGTTCATTAATTAAGTATAAGGATGTACTCTCACATGGGATCATAAAAATAACAATTTTTATAAACTTTGATTTTCGTGTCGTTAGCGCTGTTTTGTTGTCGTCCGCTAGGTAGAGGGACCACAGCGGCCGCGGCTGCGAGCGTCGACAGTAACGAGTAGTCGACTTCGCGTATAGAGCTCCACGGACCGCATTATTTGAGACTAATAAATTATAATAGCACAAACGAGCGCATGCTCAAAGACAAATATGAATTACATTGGTGTGGATAAGTATTGAAATGCTTTATAGGGGCGATATACAAAATCTATTTAAAGTGCTATACAAATCTTACGCTTTGGCGCTATTCATTGAAGGGAGCCCTAACACATTGAAGTGTTTTGTGAACCTTTTTTGACATGGCGACTTGCGTTCATATACCAATGCTGGGGCGATACACTATCATTTTGTTGCTGATTAGAGAAGGGGAGCCTTGGTGTCTGAGATGCTTTGTGTACTCTTTTCCTTGAAATAGCGACAGACGATCAGATATATTAATCATATTTTATGTGTTAAAATAATTATACGCTTTGGCGCTATAGATTAATAACTAACCAAGTCACTTAATAGTGACTTGGTTAGGTTAGGTTAGGTTAGGTTACCATAGCTTGATCGCTAACATATTTAATAATAATAAAACTAAGCAGGAACCGACACTTCAATACATGAACTAGATTGAATCATCTAAGTCAATTGAACTCATTACTTCTGACGCTCTAAAAGTTCTTGGGTTTATATGGACACAACATTATAAAGGGTTCTACCGCTATCGTTCACGTGCCACTTTAAAGAAATTATTTAAAACAATCTTTAGAAAGATCTATAGGAATTTAAAGGGTATAGATTTTTATAAGGTCGTTAGTTCAGTTACAATAGGCAACCTTAAAGTGGAGATATTACTCCGCTTACTTGCTTGCTCCAATTGACAGGCAACCCTACAATGACTTACTTATATTCGAACCAATGAATCCAAACATTTCAAGCATCACCACAGCGCGACAGTCAACTACAGTTCTTAAAGCAATCGAGGCACCAAACAGTGTTTTTAAAATATGAAATCTCACCAGGAATATGGATCTCGCGGTACTTGACGGACACGGTGTGGACGCCCAGCTCTTTGGGCACGAAGTGCACGGAGTAGAGGCCGTCCACCACCTCCTGGATCTCCGCGTCCTCCGACACGCCGCCCGGGCTGGTCACCGTCGCCGCCAGGTCGAACGACGTGATGCCTGCACAACAGATACACTTTATAGGTCGTCGTCTCAACCGATAGACGTCCACTGTTGGACATAGGTCTCTTGCAAGGATCGCCATAGAACACGATCTTGTGCCGCCTGATTCCAGCGGCTACCAGCGACTCGCTTGCGATCGTCCATCTAGTGGGCGGTCTTCCAACGCTACGTTCATCGAATCGAAACAATCATACACTTTATAGGTAATCTATGTAATTATTAATGATCGGAATAGACGGTGCAATTTCACATCATATCATAATGTGGATATGCCAATCCATGATCTTCAGAAATATGATCCCTGGTTTCTTTACTCAGTTTTTATTAGTACATCATGAAAAAGAGAAATCTCTTCGATACTGCACATTATATTATGAGGTATCAAAATCGCGCAAGACAGAAATTCCGCAGTCATATCCATACTATTGATAATTTTCCAAATCGTTCACCCCAAATTGCACTACCTATTCCGGTCTTTGGTAATTATACAGGGTATCAGGAGAACGCTCTTGGAAACGAAGACAGGTGATAGTACTGAGGATTACTTACTGATAAGATACTTACTAAGGTGAAAAAAAATCGTTTTTACAAAAAAAATGCATTTTTTGTGAGACACCCGTTCTGGGGTTCAAACAGCACTGTAATTGTGAAAAAATATTTATATATTTTTTTATAATTCGTAACGTAAGTAATTGAAATAAAATTAGCTGACGCTGGAGGTCAACGAACGTTGCGTTACCTAATACCTATGAGTAAATACCTACCGTTGCGTGCGATATGTATCCTATAAGGCAAATGGTTATTGGTATTGCATTGTGTTTAAGTAGTATAATAATAGTGCTAAGTTTTCGGAAACGGTTTCCTTATACCCTGTATAGCATTTATATTAATTAGGTTTTTAATCTCTATCTAGTAGATATCCTACTTAATATTATAAATGTGAAAGTGTGGATGGATGTTTGTTACTCAATCACGCCGCAACTACTGAACCGATTTGGCTGAAATTTTGAATGGAGATAGAATATGCCCTGACTTAAAACATAGGCTTTTTATCGTGGAAAAATGGACAGTTCCCACGGGATTTTTAAAAACCCAAAATCTATAGCTACAGCTATAAGTAGATTACTGTAGTGAACTTCCTTGATAGTAGGTATAAAAGTTGGAAAAGGGAGCGGGAACGGGAACCGGAAATCTACGATTCCCTCAGGATTTGTTTAAAACCGAAAATCACGCGGGCGAAGCCGCGGGCATTTTCTAGTACTTAATAACTAGTAACTGGTCAGATTTTTTCTCTTACAGCTACCCGCCTCGTTTTGCTCGGGTAGTAATTACCCGCTACAATACTACCATACAATGTTTTGTTATATCTCAAAGAATTAGACAGCGTTTTCGATGAAAGCTGCCGGGTGCGGGCGGCCTGACTTTTTCCGTCATTTTCACCAATTATGGTCATATTTCAATCAATTTACACAAAACCCTAACAAATTATATACCTGAACCCCCCTCATGAATCACTCTGTCTATCGGTGGAAACTGGAAACCGCATGAAAATCCGTTCCGTAGTTTTTGAGTTTATCGTGAATTTCTTTTTTTTTAACAGAGATCAATAGTAGTAAATTCACTAGTAATATAGTTTACCTGGCATTTTGAAGGTGAGTTTGCAGTTGGTGCCGACCTCCGTGAGCGGCGCGGGGTCGCGCTGCCTTTGGATCTTTTCACGCTGCCTGTTGCTGCCTTCACCGGATACCTTTATCATAAAAATTACTTATTTAGGCATTAACAGCAGCTGCTGCACAGCAGCAGAAAAACAGAAGAAACGATACGTCGGGGTACCCAAGTGCTGGATTGGTGATATCGCATCGGAAAGCGCAGTGTCAGTAGAACTTAGCACCAGGTAATTTCGTAGTCAAGGGTTTATAAGCAAAATATTATATTTAAAAAAATCTTTGATTTGATTCTTTGAAAAAAGATTTGTCAAATAAATACATTTATGTAAAATATATCACCACTCCTTTGCGTAGCACAGTCGGGTAAAAATACAGTACCTATTTGAGAAGTCTTCGGTAACATATTATATATTCTACTAGCGGTCCGCCCCGGCTTCGCCCATGATACATAATATATAGCCTATAGCACTCAAGGATCACGTACATATCTAACGGTGAAAGAATTTTTGAAATCGGTCCAGTAGTTTCCGAGATTAGCGCGTTCAAACAAACAAACTCTTCCGCTTTATTATATTAATAAAGTATTAATATAGTGTAGAAGTGTAGATAAATACCTTGACAGTGTAGGGCGAGCCCTCGACGTGGTGGTCGGCGAACTTGAGGTTGATGATGTAGTAGCCGGGCTCGGTGGGCTTGTAGCTGATGGCCAGCACGCCGTCCTTGCTGTCCGCGCACTGGATCTCCGCTTTACTGGGCCCTTGGGTACGAAACTTTATTTAGTGACGTTTGGGCAAGAGTTTTTTGCCAACTGCCTCGTTGGTCTAGTGGTTAGCATATTCGACTACAGATCACGAGGTCCCGGTTTCGGTTCCCGGGTCGGACAAATAAAATTGTTAGGTACTGACTTTTTCTGTCATGAAATTCTCAGTGCCAACCCGGAGTTTGCAGTTGGCGGTATTTCACCCCCGTGCCTCAGAGAGCACGTTAAGCAGTCGGTCCCGGTTATTATTACCATCGCATGACAATAGTCGTTAAAGCCCGCCAACACGCATTGGAGCAGCGTGGCGGGACTAAGCTTTTAGTCCTCCTCTCCTATGAGAGGGGGCCTGTGCCCAGCAGTAGGACGTTAAAAAGGCTATATAGTGGTGGGCATTTAGGCAAGAGTTTTTTGACGTGATAACGTCTTATAAATCTATGAACGCCGGCCACATCCACGAAAAAGCATGACTCATTGTCACGTACCGCGTGCAAGCGAGAGCGCGGAACAAGCGATATGTTTTCTTGCTATGTTTTCTTAATATGACGTTATCACGTAAAATTATCGTCCGTAAACCGACTTCACGGACCTAACGTTGTGTACAACGGGACCTAAGTTGAGTACTTAACCTTTAAGTACCGACGTGTGGTCTGACAGACACCTCGAGAGGTCGAAAAGTCTGATTACCTATGTTAGCGAAAAACTATCCTACTGTGCTTCTCTCTACCCCTCGGGAAGTCGCCCAGCAGCGTTCCTGCAGAGTGGCAGCGTCGGCGCGTATGATTTCGGTAAGTTTTGATTTTTATAAGATCACGAGTGGTCTGTCAGACCACTCGTCGGTACTTATGTAACTTTTTTTGGATGCGACTTTTTTCAGATTATATTGTTTTCTCTTTTATTTTCAGTCAGTTATAACAATGGATTAGCCAGGTTCTTCAGACATGAAACGGGCAGCCATAAATAAAAATAAAAGTGTTCCTGTAGGTGAGAAAAGATATCAAACACTGCTTCAATATAAAGACCACCAAGAACATTTAGTGGAATAGCTAAATGAGAGTTTAGAGTCCGAATCTAAGGATATCTACCCAAATTTTACTGCTGGAGAGTGACCATAATTCAGCACCTGAATAGACTGTGATACTTGTATGAAACACGTGTGCCTACAATGTAGTAAGCCTATGCAAATACTGTTTGTAAACTTTGATAGTTCCTGCAATTTGATACCCTGTGATTTTTGAGAAAACGGTTGGTTATTAAGGTTTTTTATTTTTTTATTATTTATGTAGCTATTAATCTTTAAGAAAAAATTGTGTTTAAGAAAAAATAATAGTATTACTGATACATATGAATTATTAAGATAAAAGTTAATTTTTTCAAACGAAGAATCTATGAATGCTATATTAATGCTTATAATCAGTAATAAATGTAAAAACTTCTACATTTTGTTTTACATACACAATAAGTAGATATTTAACAATACATAGAAACTTTTTTTTTAGAAGAATAATAAGAAACACAAAAGTTTTCGATTGGAAAACTATGGTGGTCTGGCAGACCTCACGTCGGTACTTATGTGACTAAAATAGTACGTCGGTACTTAAAGGTTAAAAGTACTCAACTTAGGCTCGTGAAAGCTTAGCTTTTTTTTCTTTTTTGATACTTTCGCCTCGCGTTGTATTATCGCCTTCTCGTCACCTAGGACAAAGGGTAAGGAAGATTTGCCAATTATATTTTGCCATACCTTCGATGGAGAGTGAGAGACCACCGTAACCAGCGTTCCTCGTGTCCACCGTGAAAGTGTTTTCGCTGTGGGTCTTGCCTTCCTTCAGAGCCGTTCCAGATACCTGCAAAGTAATAATGAAGTGAAACAAATTTCTGAGATTTTATCGGTTTTTAACCAAAATCGCACTATTTTAATATAGATAATATAGAAGACAAGTTCCCTCGATTTCTCCAGGAACTCATCATCAGATCCTGGCCTGATGAACATGGAACCATCTGGGAAGTATAACCTTTCAAACAAAAGAAGAATTTTTCAAATCGGTCCAGACGTTTTTGAGTAGGTAATCGGTGAACATACATTAAAAAAATTCGATTAATTGTGAATCTCCTCCTTTTTTGACGTGGTAGCCTCTTATAAATCGATGAACGCCAGCTACACGCACGAAAAAGCATGACCTATTGTTACGTGAACGTTTTCTTATGACGTTATCACGTAAAAATATCGTACGTAAACCGACTTTACAGATAACCAATTTTTTGAAGTCGGTTAGAAAGTAATTTTTGTTTATTGTTGAAGTGTCCATTTCGTCGTTTCTGAATCCAAACTACTATTTTGCAGTATGCGCGCACTCCGTTCATAGACACTAAAAAACACTCTGTAGGACCACTCACCTTAACTTTCTTACTAAAAAAAATGTCCAGTGGACCCCTCACCTTGACCTTCTTGGCGTCGCCGACCTCCTGCGCCAGCACGGTGATGTTGAAGGGCGAGTTCTGGATGTGCACGCCCATCTTCTTGACGGAGACCACGTGCTGGCCGGCCTCGCGCGGCGTGAAGCTGATGCCGATGTTGCCCGACGGCAGCCGCTTCAGGAAGCACGGCTCCTCGAGACCGGAAGGCGCCTGGAAATATTACAAAAAGTTAAACAGGAGTTAAAAATTAAGTTTAAGTTTTAACAGTTAATAGTTTAACTTTTAAGTTAACAGTTAGCGTTCGTCTGAACAGCCCTGCGACAGTGCAGATTGCAGCTACACTGCTCCAGGCTCCAGTATTAGGTATGTTGAGGCGATATTCTTTTTAGGATTATTCTGCACCACGTTTATTAATCCAAGAATGTGTTTTTTCTTGGTTGAAACGTACAGCAGAAAGATAGTTAAGATCAAATTGTATGTGTATTTTATTCAGCTACGATAAACTGATTCCCAAATAAATGATTAAGTATTTACATTTTTGTATTTATTAAACAGAGTTTTCATAAGTTCGAAGAACCTATGTATAGACGTTGGACTCGCAAATTGCATGATGGCGGCCCCGCATTTGAAAGCGTAGCGTAAGGAAATGTTCCAATAGATGGAATGTACTTATTATCTAAAGCGAACGATTAATTCGATCGATATCGATGAAATGGTATAGTAAATTAAAGATCGTGGCAGATTTATGGAGCGTAGCAGCGATGTCCAGTCGGCCTTGATGAGGGCGAGATATACAGAGTATGAGGAGACTGCTATCGAAAACTTAGCGCTATTATTATACTACCTAAACATAATTCAATATCAATAACCATTTATTACTTTATTGCGAAGTTACGAAAAATACTGTATTTTTAATTTTACTTAAAAAAAAATTCGCGCTGTTTTATGGTATCTTGTCAGTAATCATCAACACGTGTTCGTTTTCGATAACGGTTTCCTTACACCGCTCATAGAAACGATTGGATATTCCAATCGAGGCCAATTGATTAGGTGGAGACTGGAGATTCTGTTAAAATAAGTCATATATGTAAGTAAAATAAGTTAGTTACTTAAGAGATAAGTAACAATGTCATTAAGTACCTGAATGGAAGCGTTAAGGCTGCGGATATCGTCGTCGTTGACTTTGCCGGGCAGCGTCACCTCGCTGCAGCTGCCCACCGATATCTGGTTCCTCTTGCGACCTTCTCCCGTCACCTGCAACAGATAACACACGATATTCAACGTTAGCCTGACCCGAGAACTGGCTCTTATTTAGCCCAATCATGGTCACCATGCCCAAATACAAAAAATAAAAATATGTAAGGCTTTTTATTTTTTGTATATTATGTATTAGATGTTATACTTAGATACGTACATTTAACTTTTATTTATTTTAATAAAAATATTTTCAAAAACTGACTTCAAAACGCCACGACAAAGTATAATAATAATAACAACTGGCCAAGTGCGTGGCGGGCCACGCGCAGTGTAGGGTTCCGTAGTCACAATCCTCGAAAAACAGATATAACTCCTTAACCTGTGAACCCTACTTAGCCATGATAGTTTTCCTTTAAAATGGATTATATATACTACAGCTGTGAATTTTTTCAAGTTCTTATATACTGCCATTTGACTGATAGAGGGGGGGGGGGGGGACACTTGACTCTAATAAAAATTAGCACTTTAAAACATCATATTTTACAAACGGATCAAGAAATCGAAAAATGATGTTCCCACAGTATTTTTAAAAGACCTATTCAACGATACCCCACACTATGGGGTAGACGAGAAAAAAATATTCATGCCCACAATACATGTAGGGGAGCTACCCTAAAAAAAATATTTATCAAAATTTTATTTCACCACTTTTTCGGCGTGATTAATATACCCATGCCAAATTACAGATTTCTAGCACTAATAGTCTCTGAGATTAACCGAGGACGGACGGACGGACGGACAGACAGACAGACGGACGGACATGGCGAAACTATAAGGGATCCTTGTTTACTACGGAACCCTAAAACAATTTTCGTGGTTCCTTTTTATGTCCTTTCGTGGTTTCTTATTTTATTTTATTTGATTTATTTAGATCAACACTTAAGTTTTTCAAAATCTATATCTATACTAATAAATAAAATTGAAGTGTCTGTCTGTAATATCGAAATAACTACCTCATATTAAGCTCATATGGTTATTTGAACGCTACCATAACCGAATCACACGTTTTTAAAATTTTTGTCTGTCTGTCTGTCTGTCTGTCTGTCTGTCTGTCTGTCTGTCTGTCTGTCTGTCTGTCTGTCTGTTTGAACGGGCTAATCTTCGGAACGGCTGAACCGATTTTGACGGGACCTTCACATACAAGTAGAGAATTAACCAGGGAGTAACATAGGCTACTTTTTTAACCGACTTTCAAAAAAGGAGGAGTTGTGTTTTTCTACCTATGTACACCGATATCTCCGAGATTTCTGAACCGATTTGCGTAATTTTTTTTTTAATCGATAGAGAAACATTGCGACCCTGTTCTATAAAAAATTTGGATTCCAACTCCTCAATCCTGATGCTGTATGGGGACCTGATCCCCAAAACTAATGGGTTTTAGAAACATTCGGTTATTTAAATTGATATTGGGGGTACCAATTAAAGACTTTATCGTTGAATGAACTCGAGTAGGTACATATCCAACTCCTCAACCCTGATGCTGTAAGGAATTGTTTTCCGAAATCGTGGAGATCCCACGGGATTTTTCCGTTTTGGGGACGGGTTTCTACAGATAGGGTTTCTAAATCCACACGGGCGAAGCCGTGGGCATCATCTAGTATATAATAATAGCTGTATCCGCATCTTTATTTGCATGGAATCCATGTGTGCTTAAATATTAATTATAGTATAAATTAGAATATTAATTATAGAGTTTAGGTGCCTCTCGAAACTATGCCAAATCTGTGCCAAATTTCCTTAAGATCAATACAAAGTTTCAGCCGTAAAAACTACCAATATGTATGTATGTATGTATATACTTTTGTATGTATGTATATCTTACTACCAATATTAGAGTCGAAAAAAATTACCTTGGCTGTAAATGGCGATCCCTTGATATGTCTCTCGCCGAACCTGACGCTGACTCTGTACTCCCCGGGCGCGGTGGGCAGGTACGACACCGACACGGTGCCGTCTTTGTTGTCGTGGCATGTAATCTGAAAGTTAAAGAAAGCAGTTTTTTTATAAACCTCGGAATGATTTAATCAGAAATGAGGAGATTCGATAAAGAACCAGAGTCCTCGACATAGAATAGAATAGAAAAGTTTTTTATTCAAACAAACTTTTACCACTGGTTCGGAATGCCATTCCTATGAAGAACCAGCGAGAAACTCTCGGCATGTCTCAAATAGACAGTAGCTAATGTGGGCAGAGTACATAGTGCGAAGAACCGCTATACATTGGAGTCTTAAGGTGCTGAAGCCGTGATTTCGCACCGGAAAGTGCAATTTTGGCAGACCTCCCCCACCAACCACTGGGTGGGCCCACTAGGTGACAAAGTGGGTGGGCCAACTAGGTGGGACATCAGACGACCAGCTGGCAGCCGCTGGATTCAAGCGGCTTAACACCGCGGAGTGTGGATGAACTTACAAGAGACCTGTGTCCAGAAGAAGGACGATGAAAAAGGATAGCTCACCTCAGCTTTGCTGGGACCTTCGACTGCCATAGACAGACCCCCAGCACCGGCGCCCTTGGTGCTGATGGTGAACTGGCTGGGCTCCCCGCTGACTCCCGAGACCAGTCCAGGGCCATATGCCGTCACGTACCCCGAGGATATGGAGTCCACGTGGAATTTGTAGGGGGAACCTGGAAATGTTGAAAAAAAAAAATTGGTTGTCTGTAAAGTCGATTTACGGACGATAATAATTACGTAGAATGGTTTTTGTCGTGACCTACATGGACCGTGGTCACGACGAGAACCATTCTAAATATCGACAAACAAACAAATATTTTATTGTGGTATGTACCCGTAATTTTACATTAGACTATGTTGATAAACCACGAAATAAGCCTTAAATCACTACCTTGTACATGCTCCCCATTGTACTTGACGTAGAGCTCGTGCACGCCCTCCTCCCGGGGGTCGTACTTGATGCTCACAGTCCCGTCCCGGTTGTCCTCTATCACGGGCTGGTCGATGTGGCCGCTCGGCATCTTCACTTCCGCTGCGAACATAAACGGACTTAACACTAAAGAAATATTCAAAGAAAGAAGAAAAAGTTTTGTCAGGGAAAAATTCTCCAGCCCTATTTCTTTCTTGCAGGTTAGCCTTGCTCAATGAAACATAACAAGAGACTCAACCAAGAGAGGCATCCTTATGAGCAAGATAGCACATATTGCTTATAACGATGCCTCCATGACGCGTGGAACACAATAATATCCGCTGTCGGTTAGTGGCTTGGTTGTATAAAAAAATACATCTGCATCGTAATTTAAGTGGTCGAAAGGTGTAACTAACAAAAACAAGTAAACTACGTATAAAAGACATTAAAGCCTGTTTCACCACCTTCTGATAAGTATCAGATAACTATCTACAATTTTTGTCTTTGTCACTTGACATAAAGTAAGAAAGTGACAAAACTTACGTTTAGGCTATCCGACACTTAAGCGAAGGTGGTGAAGCAGGCCCTAAATAGGATAAAATAAAAACAAGAACATTTTATGAGACTTGGAGTGAAGTAGGGATGTCACAATACAAGTAAGTGATTTAGAAGGATCTGGAAAAACCTAAACACGAAAATAGAATCAAAATTATGATAACAACACATGGAATATTGAAACAATAAGGAGAACTTTGATAATTACTGGAACAATTAATGGAAAAATTTGATAAATACATAGAGAATCGTGAATATAACAACAAACCTTTTCGAGTATCGATGTGGAAGATGGTCACAAAATTGAGAGGAGTGTAAGCGAGTCCGGTACCAGTTTTGTTGAAACTAATCTTATGACATTCAGAGTACACTATTGGCACTTCCTCCCTGTCGATCTCCGACACTGAGAAGTATTTCTTTGTGGTGTCCAAATAGAATCTAGATAGAACGTGCCAGTCTTGCTCCTTATCGTAGCCACCAACGAAAGAATTCCAGAGTCCAGACAACAACGCCATTTATCCAGCTTTGCAACTCTTGAAACGAAACGCTTATATTGAAATGTGTCGTGTGGTTTGTGTTATGAAATTGGCATGTTTAATATTGTGTGCGCCTCGTAGGTATCTAGTGTAATACTTAATATGATTTATTTTTTAAGACTATTAGCTGTCTTTTAATGTATTTGCTGGTGAGTGAAGTTGTTTTTTTTTTCATTGTATTTTTTCATTACATTCGAAGATGGTAGAAGTGCAGTTGATCCTGTATAATCTATCCGAAGGGCGGTTTACTTTAAAAAAAATATTGGGAACCATTTCGATTTTTAAATGTCTGTAAAATCATACTACTTGGTATTTTATGAATCAAACAAGAACATAGTAATTATATCAAATTATATGCTCTACTACGATAAAGCGATTATCAGATAACATTTCCATTCCATTCGTAATATAGATTCCCAATATCAATTAAATAGTGTCTAATGACCTAAAACCCAAATTAGACGGTTCACTTTTTGAGTTTTTTGCTTTCATTTTCGAGGCTTCATCGACGAGTCATCGAAAATGAACCGTCTAAACACCGACCGTTCATCGTTCACAGGCACCATAGATAATACACTACTACCTGCTAACAGGCACTGTACCATAGCAAGTATCGTGTCGTGCATCGTTCATCGCAAAAATGAACGATGAACGGGGCACCATCATTGCGGTGAAGGGAAGAATCATATCAAGAAGGTTCACAGTTGAATAAGATCAGAATAAAATCTGTGCTCCCTGGGTTTTATGTCCCATTAAAACTTCGCCACCGCGATACTAAATGTTAAAGAATTCGTGAATCGAGCCACAGACTATTTTATACCCAAGTGACGTCACACCTACGCCACAAAATCTTGTCGCTGGGTATACAGGAGTTATTATATAAAATGTGTTGTTTATTCGAAAGATTTGACATTAGGGATAATAAAAATAGTTGGCAACTTTGTGGACGCGCCTCTGTGGCTATTATTAGGGTGCGGTTATATGTCGGTGGATATTTTTTTCATAAATTGTTCGATTCGAATTCATACTTGAATTCGGCTAGACGTGATACAACGGAAATTGCACTTCCCGTCGGGACTACGTGGTGAGGTCACGGCTAACATATTTCGATAGACGTGAACACAGGGCAATAAATATTTTTTATTTTTTTGCTGTCTGATGTTTCACTCAACGAGTCTCTATTTTCTCGTATTTTTTTATCTTTTTGATAATGTATACAACTTTTGATATTTCCGCTATTTTATCACATGCTCGTATGTCTGTTAAACTACTTTTACGATACTTTCGAATTCCTCATAAAACAAAATAAAATAAAAGTGTGAAGTCGTGTGAAGAAGTGCGAGTCGGGTCTCTCGCTCTTTTAAGGTTTCGTACATAATTATGAACAATATAATATTTTAGGTGCAAGAAATATTTAATTATATTCAAGAAATATATAAACCGTGAAAAACCGTACATAATATACGCGAATGTTATATTCCTAACTGGTTTAGTTTTTGAGATAGCCCCCGTCACAATAATGGTCTAAAACTGACAACTTTTGAAGGAAATGGGGGGCCATTTCCTTATTTTTAAGCAAAAAATTAGAAAAAAATATATATTCGTACTTTACAGAAGCTCTAAAGAATGATACCCCACAAGCAAAGAAAAAAAGTAAGAAAAAAAATTCCGGCTCCTTGTTCATTTATGGGAGCCCCCCTGAAAAATAATTTAATTCAATTTCTAATTCAATATTTGATTTTGGGTAAATGTCTTGCACCAAATATCAAAATTTCAGGTTGCAACTCATTTCATCGGCTAGCTACAGACCTGTGACCGGCGGACCGAAATTTACGAGGGCAAAGCCGCGGGCAGAAGCTAGCACCGGAATTAAAGGCAAATTTTTATTTGTCCAGTGACGGTAGATTGTCCCAGCTGCCTGCCACGCCAGCTCTGGACTGACAGGAAAAAGTGTATAGATATACGTGGTGGTGCCATGCCACTTGCCAGCGCAAGTATGTTAGCGACGCTGTCGACAATCACTGGATCAGTAAAAATCTGCCACAATACACCGGAATAGTGCGAGTCAATCCTAATTTACGAAGCCTCATATAACCCTGCCCTAACAAGAGACTATTTCATAAAGCGTGCGCCACGTCTACGCTAATATATTTACACGCGACATTTCCGTTACTTGACAATTCGACGATTACTGAATGTCAACATGTCCGGGCCGAGTCGCGTTTTGAATATTACCAATAATAATATATTTCAATGACTAGTTAAATTACTTGATGATTGAAAGGCATGTTTTTCGTGATAATTAGCCTTTTACCCGACTGCGCGACGGCAAAGGCTGGGTTATGTTTTTCAAGCGTATATTTTCAGACGTATATATATATGTCTGTGGGATTACTTATACCCTCAAAGCACCCCAATTACGGCTGGATGAATGTTAATCAATGAGGTGTCTTAGTCTATCGATTCGTCTAAAGTCTAAACCGTGCGATGGTTATAGGCTAGGTTTTGTTTTTATAAAACCAAAATGGCAGTCAACGAAATGGAATTTTGTTTTTTTTTTAAAGCTCTCTTAATGATACAAATTAATTTCTTAAAACTTTTGTTTCCGAACATTCCATGGATAATTTTTGCTGCTTCAAACCGCGTGGCGAATAATAAGCCTTATAAAAAATTAAGAAGTATAGGCCAGCGAAGATCGTCCTTCCAGCAGCTAGTGATGGGACTTCCAACTCTACATTTTCGGTGCAAAGGTGCCATAAACCATTGGAGCATAATGCGACCCTAACATCTGGCTGTTCTTCAAACTAAGCGTCTCATCCATTGCCACATCAGTCTTGCTACTCGATGAGCTATATCTGTATCTCTGGGTCCCCTACGGATCTCCTCATTTCTGATTATGATCCCCAAAGATACTCCACCACCACCACCACTACTACAGCCTTTTTTTATGTCCCACTCTCATAGGAGAGAGGGATTTAGAGCTTAGACCCGCCTGCACGCAGCTCCAATGCGGGTGGCGGGCTTTTTTAACGACTATTGTCACATGATAGTGATAATAACCGGGACCGACTGCTTAACGTACTTTCCGAGGCACGGGGGTGAGCCAACCACCGCCAACTACCAACTCCGGGCTGGCACTGAGAATTTCTTGACAGAAAAACCCAATACCTAACAATTATTTGCCCAACACGGGAATCGAACCCGGGCCCTCGTGATCTGCAGTCAAATATGCTAACCACTAGACCAACGAAGTATTAGGCAAAGATAATCCGAGCATAGGTAAAGCTCTAGATGACTCGCTGAATGATCCTCAGTATTCTCATGAGGCCCATAGTTAGCAACCATGTTTCGGTTCCCACGCACTTTTCGAAGAATTTCGTCTTTAGATACTAAAGGATCTTGGACGAGAAGAGATCTCCAGTAAGTTTCACGCAGTAAGTTTCACAATTTAACCCAATCCCAATATTTTTCGGCCTTGGGTAACTAATATAAAAATAATGGAATTTTGTTTTGAGAAGCGTCGTGTCTGAAATAATATAAACGCTCGCTTATATTATAGGATTACACCCATTTCCCTCATTAAATTAATATCAGCAGATGGCAATAAATTGCGAAATATCGGTCAACCAAACATACATATACGTGTACTTATGAATTTGGAACATTGACAGATCTTTCTTTCACAAGATAATCTTTATTACGGAGAACTAGGTTTTGTTTAGAAACTTGTGATTTTTAATATTTATCTATTCACTGCTTTAGTTTAGAGACAAGGTAACAACAATGAAATTTAGATTTTATGAAAATATTTTTATTTAATTTAGACCAACTTTGTAGGCACATATTATTACAAGTTAACTATCTCTGCTTTGGAAAACTTCTTCTGAGAAGAGCTGGCAAGAATCTCGGTAAATTTACAGTAGATTTTACGAACTTATGAAACATAATATTTTGAATAGGACTTTGTGCGCTATTGGCACTTTAATAGAACTTGGTGATGTAATGCATCAAATCAATTTTATCTAATACATTGACGCCAAACTCAAACAAAACGAAAACATTTTATGGTAAGACATATAAACCGATTTGAAGATTTAAAAGAATTTGAACGAGTCTAATGAAAGAAGATTTGAAACAAACCAAAAACATAAGTATTTACATTTTTCTGTCCATTACTCACTGATTTATTAATGTAGGAAATCTATGATCACACAATGAATCTGGGATAAGACGTTAAGTATTCAATAAATCAAAGTAATAGTTTAATAGTTTGTCTATACAATCGCTTTTGATGCCATCGCCAAGTAGGATGAGAATATTATCTATCAAAAGATGGGATTCGGACTTAAAGTAATTAACCTAGTTATTTATAATTGTTCGTTATGAGAAAAACAACGATGATGAAGGATCCCGTTAAAATGTTATGCAGCAATAAATATCAAACATCGTGTACTCAAATATTTAAAAAGAATATAATATGAAGCTTTGAATGTTGAATAGAGGCAAGCGTTACTTTGCGGAAATCCATGATATACCTACAATGAAAAACAAAATTGTTTGTCTGTAATCCGCTAAAACAGACTTTATTTTATGGTACAACATACAGCATGCAGCATGCGCGCAATGCCCATTGCCCGCCCTCCAGCTGTATTGCTTGCTTGGTTGCTTGTTTCGCCTGTATGTTTAACAGAGGGAGGGCGGGCAGTGCATAAAGCATGCTGCATGGTGCATGCTGTACCATACAAAGTCTGTTTTAGAGGATTACAGAAAAATAATTTTGTTTTTTATTATAGTAAGCTCTTTTAAACATAACAATATTCCATTTCACTTTTCCCTCTAACTATAATTGAAACCCAGCCACCCAAAGCTTGCCCTATTAGAAGTTACGAGTCTAAATACCTACTAAATAGGCTGATCACGGAAAAGTCACAAGTGCACAAATAGATAAATAATCATTGCTATGCGCGATAGCGCAAGACAATTTTACTCGAAAAAAGACAATTTCTTGATATATATCAAATAATATACTGTGAAAATAAATTGATATTTCTGTAATCTAATTCAAGCAGTCCGTGTGTCGGTGTTGATTGACGTTGATAGTAATTATCACTTTGGAATGATGCCTAAACCTAAAAGCAGGACGATTCCCGATAGTGTTTTGATTCAGATAATATAATATTCCCGAAATATTATTCTGCGTCTTTTTTGGAAATAAATTGATATAAATTAATTTGCTACCATTTTGCTTAAGTTTTTGTATTTGCCTTAGGTACTAATCGGTAGTTTCTGGAATACTCTGGATCATGATTATGATGATATCTGGTGGGTGGCACTTGTAATGCTCTAAAACATTAAACATTGTTTCAAAAAGTCTTGGTTATAACTGGCCAGTCTCACATTGCTGTGCTGTAAGTACATTGACGCAATTCGCCAATGTACTTACAGCAAATTCCAATGTTCTAAAAGATTACGGTACATAGAGGGCATTCATCGCTGTGCAAGCTAGCTGCACTTTATTGCGTCAAATCAAGAGTCGCTTTTTACCCGACTACGGCAAAACCAAAAGGAAGGGTTATGATTTTAGCAGTCTATGTATGTAATGTATGTATGTATGTGGCCGATTTTAGTATGAGATTCTGTGTGTACCACCTTAGCGCCTAAACTACTGGGCCGATTTTGATGAATGAGGTGTCAATTCTTAGTTATGGTCCGGGTGACATATAGGCTACATTTTATATACGAAAAAATCGAGAAACGACGTGCGAGCGGCCAAAGTTTATTATTATTTAGTTTCGGATAGACATAATAGATGCCGCCACTAGCTGCTTGCCCCGCGTTCTGCAACCTAAATTATTATATTTTTATATTAAAATAAATTATTACTAAGCGTAGTCGGGTTTTAGTTTACGAACTTTATCTCTTACTAGCTGATTCCCGCGACTTTGTCCGCGTAGATGTAGGTTTTTATATAGGATCGGATTGGATCCATAATCCTTTTTCGTACCTAAACTAAATGTAGCCTAAGTTACTCCTTATAACATCATCTATCTGCTATTGAAAGTTCCATCAAAATCGATTCAGTCGTTTCGGAGATTAGTTGGAACAAATAGACAGGCTGACAAACAAATTTAAACGCACGCCAGTTTAAAATAAGCCGTACGTACAAAGATCCGGGGCCCAAGTTATTTGAACCCAATAAATGTCTGTCATTTCTGAACTAAAAAACCTATGACCTTGAAATATTTACGGGACAATACTTAAAATACTACCTTTCTAACAAAAAAAGAATGAGTTAAATCGAACTACGCGTTATTGAATTAGAGCTAAATACACGTTTTAACTTTCTTCCCCTCTCCCAAGGGAACCGTGCTGAATTTCGGGATAAAAAGTATCCTATGTCCTACCTCGGAGTATAAACTCATATCGTACCAAGTTTCATTCGAATCCATTCAGTAGTTTCGGCGTGATGCGCGGCCAAGATACAGACAGACAGACAGACAGACAGACAAAAATGAAAAAAATTGCAGTTTTGGCTTCAGTATCGATTATAGAGTGCCCCCCAATAAAAATTTTCAAAATATCTTCAATGTACAGAATTGGATCTGTTACAGTTTTATTATATTACTAGCTGACCCCCGCAACTTCGTTCGCGTGTTTATAGGTTTTATATAGGATCGGATCGGATCCCATAATTCTTTTATGTACCTAAACTAAATGAAGCCTGTTACTCCTTATAACATTGAAAGTTCCATTAAAATCGATCCAGCCGTTTCGGAGATTAGCTGGAACAAATAGACAGAACGACAAACATAAATTGAAACGCACGCCAGTTTAAAATAAGCCGTACATACAAAGATCCGGGTCCCAAGTTATTGGAACCCAATAAATGTCTGGCATTTCTAAACTAAAAAACCTATGACCTTGAAATATTTACGGGGCAATACTTAAAGTACTACCTTTCTAACAAAAAAAGAATCAGTTAAATCGAACTACCCGTTAATGAATTACAGCTAAATACACGTTTTAACTTTCTTCCCCTCTCCCAAGGGAACCGTGCTGAATTTCGGGATAAAAAGTATCCTATAACCTACCTCGGAGTATAAACTCAAATCGTACCAAGTTTCATTCGAATCCATTCAGTAGTTTCAGCGTGATGCGCGGCCAAGATACAGACAGACAGACAGACAGACAGACAGACAGACAGACAGACAGACAGACAAAAATGAAAAAAATTACAGTTTTGGCTTCAGTATCGATTATAGAATGCCCTCCAAAAGAAATTTTCAAAATATCTTCAATGTACAGAATTGGATCTGTTACAGTTTTATTATATTATAGATAGAAGATAGATTATTTAAATGTCTGTGAGGAGTGAACCTTCTGTGCTTATACTACTGAGTATAATTTACTGTGGTTATAGTAAATTAAGATTTGTATACTTATTCGTCCAGAAATTATTTTCATGTAAATTTTTGTACAAATCTATTTACCATTGTCAATTAGGTATAATTTTTTGTCTTCACATGTAATTTATCAAATGACAAATTATGAAGACTGTTTCTTTTCTTATGTTTTACAATACAAGAAATTTGTAAAATACATTATTTATTATTCACAGAATAATTGAAAAAAACTTAAACATTAATAGATTTCGGCGCTCATATATTCACATATTTACTGTAAGTAATGGTTTGTAAAAACTTTGATAAATCGAAACAATCTCACACTGTGAATTAGGGATTAAAATTCTTTGAATTTACATTTATCCTACTCCAAATGTCACATGTTTTTTTTACAAAATATTTCTAGGACAACTTCTTAGCACCTAATATATTACAAACAGTGACAAATTGGCGAAAAACATGATGATCTGTGTTATTAACCCCCGACGAAAAAACGACGGGGTGTTATAAGTTTGACGTGTCTGTGTGTGTGTGTGTGTGTGTGTGTGTGTGTGTGTGTGTGTGTGTGTGTGTGTGTGTGTGTGTGTGTGTGTCTGTCTGTTCCCCTGTGGCGCTCAAACGGGTGGACCGATTTGAATGCGGTTTTTTTTGTTTGAAAGGTAAATTAGTCGAGAGTGTTGTTAGCTATGTTTAATGAAAATCGGACCAAGATGGCCGCCGCTACAAAATGGCGGATTACATATTTTATCACAACGCCCTCAATATGGGTATCAAATGAAAGGGCTTGACTAGTAGAATAGCAAAATGTAAATCCAAGATGGCTGCCACCACAAAATGGCGAATGTCGGGGGTTTTTAAATTTTTAATTTACACTTGTTTTTAACTTGTTTGTTCCCGCGGATTCATCCGCATGGATTTAGGTTTTTAAAAGTCTCCTGAGATCCACACTTCGATTCGATTCAACGCGGTAAGTATCTTATCGGAACCTTAAATCGCTTAGCGATAGGTAGGTACGTCTTGGTAACCTAACCCTGGCCATGGCCGTTTGACTAACCAAGGCCGTTTCCTACCATATCATACAATGGCACCTAGAGAAGAACCATGAGATTTTCGAATTTAAAAATCCTATTTTTTTTTTCATCCACAAGTTAGCCCTGATCTCACCTGATGGTAAGTGACGATGCGGAAAAGGTGGAAGCGGGTTAACTTGGAATAAGTATGGCAGTTTTTATTAAACCTGTCATACCTCTGATTGGTTTCTACGCGGCATCACGGCGGCATCGTACCGGTACGCTAAATCGCTTGGCGCCACGGCTTAGCCGGTAGGATGATAACCTATCTGTCCTACTTTCAACAGCCCAAGTTTTACGGAAAATATATAGGTATATGTGTTAGTCGCTAAAGCAAAAGATTTTCTATTAAAACATAATATTGTTTGTCATCCGTATTTCTGAAACCCTGTCCTTCAGGTTTCATCACATCAATTTGTTCCACGCAATTGAGCACTTAAAATAAAATCTATGTTTACATAAGCCGTTAATTTTATATAATACATTTTTGAATCACACGAATTCGAAATACACTTTTTACGAGCGACACTGGCATGCGGCTCTTTCCTACTCTACCGGAAATCAGAGACGAAAGTTTTAACCAGGAACATTAAGCTTATTATGCCATAATCTGCGAAAACCACATTAAAGTAAATGATACAAAGTGCAGCATGAGCTATACACTACCCACCCTCTCACACTATGCAGGAATCTCTTCGTGAAAAAGAGAAAAGTGGTTGAACACATACCTACATAGGTACACTTTTTCTAGTGTAACATGATTCCGAAAGAATTTTTAGATTTTCCATTCATATACAAATTTAAACAATGTGTATAAACACATTTATTAAGTCGAAGTTATTATAGTTTCACAACTAATGAATTTCGTCCAATATCCCTCAGTGTCTGAAGACGAAAGTCTTCGAACAGTGCGTGTTGCCAGTGATGACTTACGGATCTGAGACATGGTCGCTGACAATGGGCCTCATAAGAAGGCTCAGGGTCACTCAGCGGGCGATGGAGAGAGCTATGCTCGGAGTATCCCTGCGGGATCAAATCAGAAATGAGGAGATCCGCAGGAGAACCAGAGTCACCGACATAGCTCATCGAGTCGCGAAGCTGAAGTGGCAATGGGCGGGGCACATTGCTCGAAGAACCGATGGACGTTGGGGTCCCAAGGTGCTTGACTGGCGACCTCGCACCAGCAAACGAAGCGTGGGAAGACCCCCCACTAGATGGACAGACGATCTCAAGCGAATCGCTGGCAGCCGCTGGAAACAAGCGGCGCAAGATCGTGTTCTGTGGCGATCCTTGCAAGAGACCTATGTCCAGCAGTGGACGTCTATTGGTTGAGACGACGACGACGACGAACTAATGAATTTCTTAATGACGAAATTGCGTGGAAGCAGTCGTCTTTGCATTCAACTGCCCACAAGATAGTTTAAAAATGTATGCATTGATATAGCTAAAATCTAAGAGTGGCTAAAATATTGTAACACTCTGAGTTTTGAAAGGAGTAACTGCTGAGTTTGTCAGCTCTTCTCTGCTAAATCTGCTTTCCGACAATCTTCACACGCACAAAAAGAATAAAGCTTGAGTATCTAACCGTTAAAAATGGACACTTGCAAGTTGCAAGGGTTCTAAATGGAAGTTAGCTCGATTACAATTATAAATCTACAAGTCGATTTCTCCACGATATCCTCGGTAAGCTTGGCAGCTCGGTAAGCTTCGACGGTAGAGAACTACTGATATATACTTATATACTGACTTCGCGATGCCGAAAAATGATTTGTTAACAAGTCCATCACGCCTGTCACTCAACACGAAAATAGATTATGCTCCACATTTCACTAGGTATACCTAAGCAAAATTATGACATAAAAATAATATTTGTTATTTCATAAAATTTTCAAAATATTATCTTAACACAAACAATTAATTTAGTAAGCTACTAAAAAGTTGTCATCGTTATTTTCTCAGATCCTCGAGTGTGACTTTTTGTGCAAACAAAACTCATAAATTAGGTAAGTAGGTACTTATTTAATATAGTATTTACTTTATACTGCATAAGAATTCAGCTTCCGTGTAAAACCCGAAAAGTCGATGGATTTACTTTGAAATTCTTACACATAGCTATTGCATTAATGAAGAGTGTTTCATAAACTTTTTATTGCGAACTTCCCGCGGACATGGGAAATTCCGAGGGTTTTGCGAGGTTTAGATAAAAAAAAATTAAGTACATAAGTGTACATGTTCGCTAGAATACTTTCATTAACTTGCCTGTATTATTCATATCAGACTGAACTATAATTTTATTAATATCGAGCTAATAAAGCGAAGCGAATTAAAAAGATTTTATTTAAAACTGAACATTTTTTTTTAACTTTTTGTCTCTTGGTCGCCGTAAAATGACCGTTAGGTTAAATTACATTTAACTCCAGTGAGAGAATGATAGAGTTTTAAAAAGTCAAACTCAAAACTTAATCTTTCTGAACACAGACTTATTGAATAAACGTCAAATAAACAACTGTGTAGGTAAAAAATGTCAGCCAATACGATTACTGCGTCATAAAAATTTTCTCGACCGGCGACCTTTTAAATTAAATGTGACGGTATAAATAACATAAAACATATTTTTCAGCAGTCTTGTACCCTTCGCCTGTTTACTTCATACATTACAAATAACATAACAAAACAAAAACATCAAATCGGTGAATTATGAAATTTAAATGAAAGACATTATGAATCTACAGCTTTAGATTTCCTAGGTAATAATATAATATACGCGAATAAAAATAAAAATATAAACGAAGTCCCGAACTAAGTCCTGTAGAACAGTGGTTCCCAAACTTTTAAGGCAACGGAACACACGATAAATTCCTTTCACTTGGAACACCACGCCAAAATGTAATATGTCTGTGATTGGAAATAAAAGTCAACATCTTGTTCTTTGTTGTTGCATTTACAGATTAGACGGTGATAGTTAACGAGCGCGAAATTTTTAGTTAATGTCAAAGAATAAATAAATAAATTTTTTGAAAGTGAGATGTTATAATAAATGCGAAATTAGAGCGCAAGTGGAGAAATTTTTAAATTGTAAAGCAAAATGTAAATACATAATAATATTAACGCGAGTGCAACGAGCGTGACTTTTTGATTTGCTATTTAATTTTTCTTAATTAAAATTTAGATGACACAATGCCACCAGAATGTCACTGACTGGTAGAGCCCTACTGTATATATATTTCACGAAAATTATATATAATTTCATGGTGATGTACAAAAAATTCAGTTTTCTAGTCTTACGCAATAAGTTACCTATTTAGCAATAGATACGACCTTTAGGATATGATCTTTCAAAGCCATTCGTTGCTCTACATGCATGCCATAAAACCATATTTAGTAACCGTAACTTACAGAAACTAAGAAAGTGCACCACGCTCAATTAATGACGACCGTGAGAATAACGTTATATAGATAAATCAGTAATTCAAATGAAGACATAAACCATTATAATTAAAGCAATTACAATAATAATTATTATTGTAATAATTATAATATATTGTAATAAATATAATAATTTATCGTAAATGCAGTTAAATGAACCTACTCCAAAATTATTTTGTGAAATAATTATGCCCCCTGCACTTTATATCGCTTGTATATAACTGCCTCGTTGGTCTAGTGGCTAGCTTATTCGACTGCAGATCACTAGGTACCGGGTTCGATTCCCGGGTCGGGCAAATAATTGTTAGGTATTGGGTTTTTCTGTCAAAAAAATCTCAGTGCCAGCCCGGAGTTGGTAGTTGGCGGTGTTTCACCCCCGTGCCTCGGAAAGCACGTTAAGCAGTCGGTCCCGGCTAGTCGTTAAAGCCCGCCAACCCGCATTGGAGCAGCGTGGTGGGTCTAAGCTCTAAACCCCTCTCTCCTATGAGAAAGAAGGCTTGTGCCCAGCAGTGAGACGTTAAAAGGTTGTAGTGGTGGTGGGCTTGTATATAGTACAATCTATATTGGTTTTATACAATAATTAGTATGTAATTTCCACAAGATGTCCACACGGGCGTCGTGCTATAGGTATAAGCGAACTCAACGCGAACGTGAGGCGGCACTATTAGTGTATAGATTTTAAATAGACGGATTGCAAAATTGCAGTTTGTACGCAGTTCTGTTACAGTTGATAAAACTGCAACGAAACCGCCGCGCCGACCGACTTAACAAATGTCCACATGACATACTCACGGAGAATGTGTACTAATATATACTAACTTGTAATGCCAACTTAAATACCTATAGTAAGTATATTGACAACTTTTTCGATATCTTTCGTCTCACGATATCGGACGTTTTTTTAGAAAGCAGTTAACAAATATTCGGATATTGTATTATACAAGTATAAATTAAAAATTTAAAAAAACCTCCGACATTCGCCATTTTGAGGCAGCGGCCATCTTGGATTTGTAATATTGCTATTCTACTAGTCAAGCCCTTTCATTTGATACCCATATTAAAGGAGTTGTGAAAAAATATGTAATGCATCATTTTGTAGCGGCGGCCATCAAGGATTGATTTTAATCAAACATAGCTAACAACACTCTCGACTAATTCACCTTTCAAACAAAAAAAAACACCCCGCGGTCCTTCGATCTTAAGTATAGTTCATTCGGTAACTTAGTGTCGGTACAGGCGCAGGTGCTCTTAGTATTCTGCTTTTATTTTTATTACTTTTTTTCTGTTTTTAATTTTTTTTCTATTCTAACAGAATCTCCGAATAGTCTGCCAATCCGCACTTGGCCAGCGTGGTAGACTATGGTTAAAATCCTTCTCATTTTGAGAGAAGACCCGTGTTCATGATAATATAATATTTTATGTTTATGGTTATATTGTAATAAAATACGAATATAAAAAAATATAAAAAGGAAAGAGAATTTTAATATAAAAATATGAGTAAGTATAAAACGCCAAAACCCCTTGTGCCTGTACACCCCGCGCGGCATCTTTTGAAGTCGCAGGCGGTCCCTTTGACAAGACGCCGCGCGTGCCGAGGCGGCGCGATCAAAGGTGACCGTAAGTAAATGAACAGACTATATAGTCTGTTCATTTTCTTACGGTCGCCTTTTGTGTCTCACCGCCTCCGCCGCGCGGTGTTTTGTCAAAAGCACCGCCGTGACTTCAAAGCATGCCGCGCGGCGTGTACAGGCACAAAGGGGTTTTGGCGTTTTATACCTACTCATATATTTTTTTTTAATTCTCTTTCATTTTTATATTCGTATTTTATTACAATATAACCATAAACATAAAATATAATATTATCATGAACACGGGTCTTCTCTCAAAATAAGAAGGATTTTAACCATAGTCTACCACGCTAGCCAAGCGCGGATTGGCAGACTATTCGGAGATTCTGTAGAATAGAAAAAAAATTACAAACAAAAAAAATAAAAAATAAATAAAAGCAGAATACTAAGAGCACCTGCGCCTGTACCGACACTATGTTACCGAACGGACTATAAGTAGTGTCTGTCGTTAAATTACGACTTGTCGAAAGATTTTCGCGCACATTCTACGAGCGAGGTGTTGGCTGGTGTGGCTAGTATACGCTCCAGCTGACGTCGCCGCGTTCATCATTCAGGTACGGATATCCTAGATGAGTGATGAATGGTCACGTACATGCCCCAAGGAGCTTGAGCCAAATCGGTCGAATAACATTAGACAAGACTTCTAAGAATGACTAGTTTTGATGACAGAGGTCAACTCCTCTGTCATCAAAACTAGTCATTCTTACGATTCTTTCTTTAGACGGACAGATGTTATTAAATTAACAAAAGTAAAAAATATGACTGCCTTGCTGTGGCCCTGCTTCCCCTTTATATTTTACTAGCTGACCCCCGCAACTTCGTTCGCGTAGATATAGGTTTTTATATAGGATCGGATCGGATCCCATAATTCTTTTATCTACTACTAACTAAATGTAGCTTAAGTTACTCCTTATAACATTAAAAGTTCCATTAAAATCGATCCAACCATTTCGGAGATTAGCTGGAACAAATAGACAGTCCAACAAACATAAAATATAAACGCACACCAGTTTAAAATAAGCCGTACGTTCAAAGATCCGGGTCCCAAGTTATTTGAACCCAATAAATGTGTGTCATTTCTGAACTAAAAAACCTATGACCTTGAAATATTTACGGGACAATATATAAAGTACTACCTTCCTAACAAAAAAAGAATGAGTGAAATCGAACAACGCGTTAATGAATTACAGCTAAATACACATTTTAACTTTCATCCCCTCTCCCAAGGGAACCGTGCTGAATTTCGGGATAAAAAGTATCCTATATGTTACTCCGTAGTATGAACTCAAATCAAACCAAGTTTCGTTTCAATCCATTCAGTAGTTTTTGCGTGATGTGCGCACAAACTACAGACAAACAGATAAACAGACAAACGTACAAAAATTATAAAAATAGCTTTTTTACATTCTATTACTTATCCCTAACATCCCCCACTTATTATTTTGCAAAAATCTTCAATGTACAGATACGGCAAGTCTACGATTTTATTATATGTATAGAAGATAGATTTTGTCTTCGTCATTTGACATGAAGTAAGAAACTGGCTATCGATTTCGATATAGAGTGCCCTCCAATAAAAATTTTCAAAATATCTCCAATGTACAGAATTGGATCTGTTACAGTTTTATTATATTATAGATAAATAGAAGAAGATAGATAAATGATGTTTATTTGTGAATCACTGAATATTGTGTTAGGAATCTACTCATCATAGATGAAGATTATAAACTTAATCTGATTTTCGAAAAAAAATCAACTTTAGTCTTTAATGGTCCCCCATTAGAGACTAAAGTTATCCCATCAATATTTTCAAAAAAATTACTAGCCTATAAGTATCACCCGGAATAAGCTAAGAATTCTAACGATACCTCATTCATCAAAATAAGTTCAGGCGTATGAAGGTATGGTGGAATATACAAACTGACATACATACATGAACCCTGAAAACAATATTACACTCCTTTTTTCAGGCAGTCGTATAAAAAATTGTAGTCACGACATATCTTGTCTTACTCCCCTTTCCCCTACAACTATGCGTGATACTTGTTCAAGGAGTAGATACGACAATAGTGGAATATTAGTCCTTCAGTGCACTAAGACCTCCATTAAATCTCAGTTATGGTAATTGGTGCTGTGAAGCTTGTGAGGTGCTTGGAAGCTGTGATAGCCAAGTGGTTAGGACGACCGACTTCTAATCGGAGGTCGTGGGTTCAATCCCGGGGCACGCACCTCTAACTTTTCGGAGTTATGTGCGTTTTAAGTATTTAAATATCACTTGCTTTAACGGTGAAGGAAAACATCGTGAGGAAACCTGCACGCCTGAGAGTTCTCCATAACGTTCTCAAAGGTGTGTGAAGTCTGCCAATCCGCTTGGCGAGCGTGGTAGACTATGGCCAAAACCCTTCTCACTCTGAGAGGAGACCCGTGCTCTGTAGTGAGCCGGTAATGGGTTGATCATGATGATGGTAATTGGTTGAATTATGCAACGATGCAATTTAGCTAATAGCGAGAGAGTGTCGGCCGATCATAGATGAATGCGATCATCCCACTAAATCATTTTTAGACAATCCGCTCCTGATGTTTATTTATTTCCCTTAACCGGCTTGTTCTCACATGAGGTCCTTAATCTTGAATATATATAAAACAGTATATCGTGACTAACTGACTGACAGACAGACAACGCACAAAATAAACCGCTGGACTTTTGTTCTAATACACGTCGGATTTTTGGAGAAAATATTCCTTGGAAATATTCCTAGGAACACTGAGCTCTGTTCAGTGTTCCATATTTTGAAATTCCATTGATAAAGGTGTGAAATAGTGGTACAGTTTGTATGAAATATATTTTTTCATCCGGATAAAATCATCGTGGGAAACAACTAATAACACATGAAGTTTTCAGTATTAAGTACTACATTATTCAGTGACCACTCGGAGTGGGTTGCTTGTCTGTCGTTAAATTACGACTTGTCGAAAGCTTTTCGTGTTTTCCACGAGCGAGGTGTTTGCGAGGCGACATATGGAACGCTCCAGCTAACACGGCCGCACTCATTACACAGGTACGGATATCCTAGACGAGTGATGGACGATCGCCTACATGCCTCAAGGAGTTTGAGCCAAATGGGTCAAGTGAATGCGGACGGGGAGTTGATATTGTGACAGTGTGAGGGATTTGAAGCGACGCTAGCCCAGTGGTTACAACTTCGGCCTCCCTTTCGGGGGGGCCAAGTTCGATCCCCGGCACGCAACTCTAACTTTTTGGAATTATGTGCGTTTTGTGCAACGAAATATCACTCGCTTTAACAGCGAAGGAAAACATCGTGAGGAAACCTGCCTGAGTTCTTCGAACTTTGTGAAATAATGCTCTCAAAGGCATATGAAGTGTACCTATATGCACTTGGCCAGCGTGATAGGCTACGGCCCTACACCTTTCTCATTCTGAGAGCAGATATTTACTCAATATCGAGGTATATAGATTCGGTAGTTATTTAAGTAACCTGCGAATATAGAGTACTACATGATGCTCGAGACTTTGTCCGCGTGAATTTAGGTTTTTTAATAATTTCTTGGGAACTCTATTTCCCGGGATAAAAAGTGTCCTACTCCAAGCCAGGTCTAGTCTATCTCTGTACCAAAAATTCAAAATCGGTGCAGTGGCTAAGCTTTAAAGTGTAACATACAGACAGACAGACTTTACTTTCGCATTTATAATATTAGTATGGATTAATTGCAAACTATCACGGATTGGCGAATTATTTTCATAGCATTATCTTGGATTTCCAAGAAGAGACACGATCACAGAAATAATAATCGGGGTCATCTATCCCCAATCTCCCGTGGCCGGAGGAGCGAGGCGGCGGCGGCCAAGAATGTCACATCAAAATTTATACATCCGTCCACATCCCAGCCTCCGGACAGCTGCGCGACACGCTCCAGTGAAACCGCACATTTACCCAACGAACAGATTGCAAGTTCATTTTTGCAATAGATTAGTTACGCGGAATCACACATAGCACCAACATTTGAACACTTGTTTGAATACATTTGTGTGGCCGGGGTCTTCAAAGTTTGAACATTTTTACTTTGCCGTTTGGTTTCGGTTTTTCGACCGTACATCAAAGCATTTAAAATTTAAATTCAAATGAAGCGAACATATTTGCAAAATCTGTCTGGCCGGTGAGCAAACCTGTGTTCAATTGTTTGTCTGTGTGTGACGCCAGGGTAACATATCTATTACAAAAAAAAACACACTATGCTACATCACACATCACAAAAGAGAAGTGCAAGTAGTCGTCGTCGTCATCAACCAATAGACATCCACTGCTGGGCATAGGTCTCTTGTAGGGAGTTTCAACACGCCACGATCTTGTGCCGATTGTATCCGAGGGTTCCCTGTGACACTTCTGATGGTGTCGTGGAGAGTGACAATATGAAAAGTTATTTAAAAAAAACTCGACTTTATACTTAAAATAGTATGAGTAAAGTAATTCACCCAGAAATATTTATATGTAGAGACTCAACTTATATTACACAACTTTCAGGTTGTGTAAATAAACAGCTTTTATAACTGCTTTTTTATCTCTACCGCCATTTTATATTTTACGATCGCCATTTCGGTTTTATGAAAACAAAACCTAGAACGTCTAGACGAATTAATTAAAATCCACGCAGCCTTTAGAATTCTTCAACGGTATAAAGAATCCCACATATGTATATTATGTACCTACATAGCTACATGTGAACACGTGTACAACATAACCCTGATTTGCTAAGAAAAAAAAAGCATGAAATTCGTCGGTGAACACTTCACAAATGTGTCAAATATCAACATTTCCAACACCGATGTATTCAAATGGCATACACACCTTCGCATTCATAACATGAAGGATCACTTATGCCTGATTACATAACTTGCAAAGGTTAAAAGTGATCTGGAGAAAGTTTCGCAACGACTATATTACGAGTATTTATATAAATTCTGAACTAATGCATAGAAATTTGGCTCAAACATCTAAAATTGTAACTCCAGTTTTCGTAACGAGCACAAGTGTTCATTTATAACACGCAATAAATATACCGAATGAATAAAACTGGCCTTGATACAAATTATTTTAATATTTCAGATGCCTACCGGGATGACTGGAGAGTCACGTTGGAAATCTACTACTTTGGCGAGAGAAAAAAACACTTCACAACCCTCGAACTTGGGAGAGTTGGTCCCACACTCCTACACTAGTTTATTCTCGGTAGATAATTCTCCAATATTCGGATGTAGGTGTCGAAAGCTCTTCATTAATCAAATCGAATAATCGTTGATAAACAGATGGAGTAAACAATTGTCAGCTTGCAAAGCAGACGATTTGTATACAACAGGCTCTACTAAGTGAATTTAATTTCAAAACCTTTTTTTTTTTTTGTTTTTTTTTTTAGATAGATATACACCAACTACCAACTCCGGGCTGGCACTGAGTATTTCTTGACTGAAAAACCTAGTACCTATAACAATTATTACCTGCCCATGGTATATGTGAATTGTAAGGCATAATTCAAATTCATGAATGATATTGCCCTTTCCCCTCCAAATTAAGCATAAAGGTTGCGTTAAGGATTTACACAACCCTCGAACTTGAGAGTTAAGGTTTTGCAACCAAGTTCTTCGTTGATCTTGAGGTATCGACCAGTAGGTTACTTTAAAAATAATGAAAAATTTAATTAAAAATCATAACACGATGCATTTGATCTTTTGTTTGCTCATCAATACCGTGATTTTAAAATTAAAACCTTTCAAACCTTTAAGCTCTAATTCTGTGTTATTTCATGAGTCTTAGCTACTTATCATTAACATATCAAAGTAAATTCGTATTATTGAAAAAATAAAAATCAGTCTCTTAGAGAGAGACGTCATATGAAGTGATACGTCACCAAACATCGAAAATGGCGGCTGATCAAAAATCCAAGATGGCGGCCTATCAATTATTTGAAATGAATGGGAATGCTTTTCATGATGTAATCCTGTGATAGATTGGCAGTGGTAGATTCGTTACCAACCGACAAAACTTTTAGAATTCAAAAGCAGCTCTTTCGACTTGTAAAAGTTCTGTAAAATCTTTTGAAATAAAGTAATAATTTTGTTAATTAATATTAAGTTTAATATATCAAACGTTCTTTTGTAACGCTTATAGTAAGTATATCTTAAAATATCTTCGTACCTCATTTATTTATTGTGAACCTACTGTGTCACATGTTACATAAGCCGTTATGAACCGTGCGTTGATGTTTAATGTTCGTGATAAATTAATGTATAAAAAAAACGAAAACTTTCCATGACAGTAGACTTTTTCGCACAATCTAATTTATTGCTATGTTTTGATTTTTTCGTTAACAGTTTTTTTGTTAAACTAAATTAATAGGCTCTATTATTCGTTTTATCTCAACGAAGAATTTCTAATAGCACATCATTTACGTCATCGCTTCGTCATATTTTTAGCATTCGACAAAAGTAAAAATTTCTCGCAAAAAAAATGTGTATTCATTTAATCTATTGGTCCATTAAAAGTTTCTCGCAGCGCTAGTATACCTCTACAATAAGCTTTTGAAACGATATTATTGATCTACGATTCTTGTTCATTGAGATGAATCACTCGTAGCCAAGTTTTTAATGCTCGTAGCGTTTTCGTAGCAACTTCACTCACCAACTACATTTTACATTTTAATGCGTTAAAAAAGTTTCTCTATTTTATTTTGATTTAAAATAAGAACTGTGTATGAAGAGCTGTGTGTTATCAATGTGACGTAGTATTATAAAAAAAGATAAATAATAAAATAATCTATGAGATCGTACTCCCGCCATTCCAAACACGAACCGTATTTTTAAATTTTACCGAACACTTTCACTGTCACTGGCCACTAATAAATTTCAAAATTTCAATTCTCGAATGTATTCCAATTTCCAGAGGGTACCGCACAGCGGCAAGCGCGACATACGACTAGTCAGTCGCCGGCCGACCGCGTAGTAACATGCAACTAAGTATTTATTTATATATTTTATTATAATTACGCTTATTTTCAACATTTCATTTCGGCACGCGTTATTTTCGGCGAAATATGCGTAGAGTTGTCATATTACTAGAGGCAGTGCCGTCCCGCAAAATGTCCTCAACCTGATTGGTACAAGAGTTCAATATTATACGGGTTTTCATGTTCCTTGCCAATCAATAAGTCGTACTCTTTGACAATCAATAAGTTACGACTAGACCTGCTATAAAGCTATATTTCAATAATAATAAGTTAAATTGTTCTAAAATACAATAACGTAAATACAATAACAAGAAGCAAGTACTACCTCCTAAAATTGGGATTTATTTACCTCGAATAAAACCTATTATCAATAAAACCCAAACTCCGGGACTCAACATAGTCCCCTCTGCGAAACGCGAATGAAGCCAGAATACAAAGTCAGCAGTCAGACAGCCAGAGTGCCGCAAAGTATGAGAGACTCGGAAGCGGGTCTGTCTTCTGGCATAGTGCACGGAGAAAACTCCACTTCATTACCCATCATGGCAAAATAATACAAAGATAAAACAGTTTCGTCTAGGCAATATTGCTGGTGATATATGTTTACTAAGATAAAAATATATTTCAAGCCTCTTCAGGTTTTTTTTGTCTTTGTAATAATAATTATTATTACTAACAAAACGTCAAAACGCGTCTCCAACTAATTATAATTAGTTGGGGACGCGTTTTTGACGCATGTTGCATGAGATTTGCTGCTCCATGGTCGATCTCAATGCCGTCACGAGCTATTTGCGGTGAAACAACGTCTTTTGGTGGCGTGCTTGATTCATTTTGAGGTCCTTTGAGCTGTCGAGAGTTGAGCTGATTGATTCGGTGATCATTTTTTATAAAATTATCCGGATTTTTAATACGCAAATTTTCCACAGCAAAACATTTCACAGTTTCTGAAAAAATATCTACAGTTTTTCATGAGGTTAAAAGGAAAGCAATATAATATTATTCTCCAAACTCTACCACTGTTTATGCGTCATGGTGCAACATAGCATGTATTCCATTGATGTTTACATCCGTTTTTACTCGATCACTCTTTACGAATATTGTTCATTGTAATTTATTTTAAATATATAATTTAACTAATTATGTAACTTATTTACTCACATACCTACTATACAAAATTGTTGATAGCTGACAACCCTTATCTTTACACTGACAAATGACAGTACATCTGACATCTTGGCTTAGATATAGGCTCGAAGCTATTTTCCACAGGGAAACGGAAAAACGCCCTTGGAGGCCACTTTAATATATTACCAGTTGTCACCTCATATACGCCATCAATAAAAATCTTGATTTTTATGTTCACTCCACAATGAAGTTTATTTTATTTTAATGTAACATATTTTTATTTAATGTACTTAATTTAAACATAATTTATAAATTTATAAATATAAATTTAACAAAATTGCTGTGCTTGCGTCATACAAAAAAATATTCACAATATTTTGTTATGTCATGTTACGAACCATTTATATGTAGGGTATTTTCGAAAATCATAACTAACTTTTTAAGTTTAACCGTGTCATCTTTCTAGCATATCTGTACAGATTTATGATATGGATACATTTATGTCCCGTTTTAACTCTATCACGAGTCTGAGTGGTCAGAGTACGCTCTATAGCTTCAGTCTCTCTATCGCCTTGCAACAATAAAAATATGATTTAGATCCGCGTCGTAACTAAGTATATTGATCTCATTGTCATATATTTAATGTCGGCTTCTATAATGTAGCACATACCGACAACCGACAGTCGTTGGGGTCCCAAGGTGCTCAAGGTGGAGGCCTCGCACCGGAAAGCGCAGTGTTAGCGGACCCCCCACTAGGTGGACCGATGACATCAAAAGAGTCGCAAGGAGTCGCTGGATACAAGCGGCACAAGATTGTGGCGTGTGAAAGTCCCTTCAAGAGGCCTATGTCCAGCTGAGGACGTCTATCGGTTGATAACAACGACGACGACCTATATATAGCACTCGATCTTTCAAATAAAAAAAATAATAATAATAAGTGCCTCTCAGTCACTACATCAAAGTCAGCAGAGTCCAAAAACCTGAGGAATTTAATGTTTACGCCGTACGTCGCTACGTACGTACGGATCGTACGGATTCGTCTTAAATTATACGCCGAAATGGCCGAAATATCGCGAATCTCGATCGAGCTTATTAATCGATGTTTACTTGCGACGCGAGCTGATTCCAGTGGTTCAATTTGGGACATTTCCAAAAACCGAGCTGATCTGTTTGTGACATATTATGACCGCCCATTTATTCTTTTAACCGGCTTCGAAAGGAAGGTTACACAAGTCCAATACTAAATAAAGGTTCAATTGCGATGGAAATCTTCGTACTCAAAATATCAAAGTTCGTAGGAGGCGCAAAAACCTTATAAAGCGTGTATTAGTATTTAGTAGGTATTTCCACGATAGTAAAAATACCCGAAACTTTGCGAATTCTATGCTTGAACTCCTAAACTATATTCATCCGATCATGATGAAACTTTGGTGCATGCGCCCGCAAAGATTTCTGGGCAAAAAAATCTATGCAAAAATGGATGTTTGTATGTTTGCTCTCTATGTATTTCTAAAACATAGGTACTTTATGTGGCATTGCAACGCATGCCGAAAACAGCTAGTGTAAGATAAAAGTTAGATGTTTATGTGGAGAAATATTAAACAAAAAGGAACTATGTACGGGACCCTCGGTGCGCGAGTCCACACACTCTTGGCTAGTTTTATTTTGAAAGAATATATAAGAGTGGTATTAAAAGTGATGCCCTAATTTTTATTTATCTTCCTTCCACTGACACTCTTAAACCTAAATAATTATGTTTACTTAATCTGCAAAAACCTTTTAAAACCATTAAACGTCTGAAATATGATCAGCGCTCAAAAACAATGCTGGCGAAACGCCAGGGAATGCCTTTTTTGTTCTTCAATTTTAAAAAATATATATTTTCGTTATATATGTAATTTTCGTTCATAGTTCACTTGAGTAATTTATTTTTCAATGGCTGAAGTGTGGGTTTTATATCAAGCGGTTAAAAGTATCTTTATGCTTAAAGTTAATTATAGAGACAACAAACCACAAACCACCGAAAAAAAAAACACTTTGTCAAAGTCCGGATTCGTTTTTTAACAAAATTTGACTCTTGAACTTAACTGAATTGCACCACCCATGTTTTACTTTAACCGCCCTTAATTTCTTCAAAGCTTTCAAACACCTCTCATGTTTGAAGGGTAATAACTTTCAAAGCAAATAAAATTTTACTGTTTTGTTCGCGTTGAATCAGGCATAATGAACAGATAAATCAAAATAATCTTAAAAGCATAATTCGTTTGTATGTAAAAGCGCGCGACTAAGTTACCAAAGTTGTAAAGTTATGCAACAGTAATAGAAAGCACGTTAGTTGCGTGGCCATTTTCAGAGAACTGTTCGGGAGTGCGTATGAGACCTATTAAAACTCGTAAGCGACCTGCACGGGGGTGCGTATGAGACCTAAACCATCCTCCTAAAAAATGGTTTTTTTAAATAACGTATAACTCGATCAAATTATAAGATATAATCTATGTTTTTCCTGTTAATTATAGATAATAATTGATTGCTCTATCTTAAGTTAGCGGCGCATTTAGATGTGACAAATGGATTAAGAGTAAATACGAAAAAAAAATTAGGGATCGACTAGGCCCCCTAGAAATGCTTACGATTAGTGATGTGCATTGAAATAAACCTCAGTTATCGATAATTAAACTTTTACGAAAGTAATTAAAACTTATTAATTTATCATCTATTTAACATTTCATTTGATACACATATTAAGGGAGTTGTGAAAAAATATATAATCCGCCATTTTGTAGCGGCAGCCATCTTGGACCGATTTTCTTCAAACATAGCTAACAACACTCTTGACTAATTCACCTTTCAAACAAAAAAAAAACCGCATTCAAATCAGTCCAGTCCTTTGAGCGCCACAGGGGAACAGACAGACACACACACACACACACACACACACACACACACACACACACACACACACACACACACACACACACACACACAGACACGTCAAACTTATAACACCCCGTCGTTTTTGCGTCGGGGGTTAAAAATAGGCTATCATTAGAACTCCGAACTTAAACTGCAACATGAAAAACTAAGAAGGTACAAAATAAGAATACTTACTGTTTAATTGAAAAAAGATGAAGACCAAAAGAACAGTGCATCAAAAGATCACCTCTTGTGACCATCCCCAGGAAGTGTATTAAAGTAAAAAAAAAAAACAATGTCGCAGATATTAGGATATAAAAAAAAATTGATTAGAAACTATGCATTTTAGTACAGTCTAACAATGTCAGTATCTACGACTTCACTTCGTATTTTACTACTCGATGAGGCGACATAATCGGTGTCTTTAATTCTGAAGTCCCATCTGAATCGGATTCACAGATTATCTTTTTACACGTTTTTCTTTTAACAGAACCTATACTTAATTGAAAAATTCTGCTTTTCTGATCAAACAATAAAGTAATTACGTATTGACGCACGTTATTGATACATGAACAACACCAAAACAAAGTGCGTGGCGTCCGCGCTGTCAAATTTAGGAGGCGGAAAAATTCTCCTTGCGCACCTAATGTATAAAAAGAAAGTAACCGAAAGAAAAAAGTTGTAAAGACAAAAGCTTTTTCCAAATTTTTCTTGTATTCAATAATGATCGTCTCACATTTTGGCAGTGGTTCAGGATACGGGAAAATTGAATTCCTTACAGTTTGAACGGCACTCGTGAGTCATGTGACTCCTAGCGCCATTTTAAAATAATTTTGTGATTCATTTGATTTTGATTTAGGAAAAATAGTCAGTTAGCTTTCGTTCAGTAGTTGATGAGTTACAACTTTAGTTATTAATATATATATAGCTGCTCGTGCTGATTGGGTGACTCACTCATTGATCACCTCTCCTGAACAATTTTGTATGAAAAATTTTTTTTTCAATAATGGTGTCGTATAGAGGACAAAAATTCATTAAGAGGAAAAATATGGAGAGAGCTGATGATTGAGGATTTCAGAGACGAGCGACGGGCACGCTTAAGGTATTGAAGATAGGTGGGGGGTGCTCGAGCAAATGTCACTCAAAACGTCATCCAATTGGCAGTCAGCTGAAAAAAAATTCAAAATGGCGAAAAAAAGATGGCCGCCATACAAATTTCGTCGGTCTCCATCTCGAAGGGTATACAAGATGGAAGAGTGGTTTCTTCACAAAAGATGATGAGGATCTAAAGGTCTACTTGATGAATTGAAAAAAAATTCAAAATGGCGGAATTTATTTTTCCATAGAAAATGTATGGCGAATATTGAAGAGACTACAAGTTGTAAACTATGCAAGGCTTTGATGCGGTTCTTTGGGGATGTCTCAAAGAAAAATATTCAAAGACATGATGATTGAGGGTTTGGAAGATGGTTGAGGAGCCCGGGCAGGGTATTGTAGATAAGTGGGAGGTGCTCAAACAAAAATTACTCGAAACCTCATCCAATTGGCACTGAGGTGAAAAAAACCTCAAAATGGTGGATTTAAGATGGCGACTATACAAATTTCGTCGGTGTTTATCTCACCAAGTATACAAGATGGAGGAGTGGTTTCTTGGATAAAGATGATCAATACCTAAAGATCTACTTGATGAGCAGAATGATTCGAAGAAAAAATATGGAGAGTGATAATGATCGAGGATTAGGAATATGGGAGAGATAGGTGGAGGCTGCTCAAACCAAAATACCCGAAAGCGAAACCTCGCGGTCCGCTTGCGGGCCGCGCACCCACGCGCCCTACTAGTTAATATATATATAGCTACTCGTGCTGATTCATTGACTGACTCACTGATTGATCACCCCTCCTGTAAAATTTTGTATGAAAAATTTTTTTTTCACTAATGGTATCGTATAGAGGACAAAAATTCATTCGGAACAAAAATATGAAGAGAGCTGATGATTGAGGATTTCAGAGACGAGCGAATGGCACGCTTAAGGTATTGAAGATAGGTGGGGGGTGCTCGAGCAAATGTCACTCTAAACGTCATCCAATTGGCAGTGAGTTGAAAAAAAATTCAAAATGGCGAAAAAAAGATGGCCGCCATACAAATTTCGTCGCTCTCCATCTCGGAGGGTATAAAAGATGGAAGAGTGGTTTCTTCGCAAAAGATGATGAGAATCCAAAGGTCTACTTGATGAATTGAAAAAAAATTCAAAATGGCGGAATTTATTTTTCCATAGAAAATGTATGGCGAATATTGAAGAGACTAACAAGTTGTAAACTATGCAAGGCTTTGATGCGGTTCTTTGGAGAACTCTCAAAGAAAAATATGGGAAGACATGATGATTGAGGGTTTGGAAGATGGATGAGGAGCCCGGGCAGGGTATTGTAGATAGATGGGGGCTGCTCAAACAAAAATTACTCAAAACTTCATCCAATTGGCACTGAGCTGAAAAAAAAACAAAATGGCGGATTCAAGATGGCGGCTATACTTTCGTCGGTGTCTATCTCACCAAGCATAAAAGATGGAAAAGTGGTTTATGGGAAAAAGATGATCAAGACCTAAAGATCTACTTGATGAACAGAAAAAAAATCAAGATGGCGGAATTTATTGTTTCACACAAAAAAGTTTTTTTCACTGACGGTTTCGTATAGAAGACAAAAATTTATGCGGAGGAAAAATATGGAGAGAGCTGATGATTGAAGATTTTGGACACAGGTGAGGAGCACGCTCAGAGTATTAAAGATGGGTGAGAGGTGCTCAATCAAAAATTACTCGAAACTTCATACAATTGGCAGTGATCTAAAAAAAAAGGACCAAAATGGCGGATTCAAGATGGCGGCCATAAAAATTTCGTCGGTGTCCATCTCGGAGGGTATAAAAGATGGAAGAGTGGTTTCTTCACAAAAGATGATCAGGATCGGAAGGTCTACTCGATGAATAGAACAAAAATTCAAAATGGCGGAATTTATTTTTCCATAGAAAATGTATGGCGAATATTGAAGAGACTACAAGTTGTGAACTATACAAGGCTTTGATGCGATTCTTTGGAGAAATCTCAAAGAAAAATATGGGAAGACAATACGATGGTTGAGGGTTTGGAAGATGGTTGATGAGCCCGTGCAGGGTATTGTAGATAGACGGGGGCTGCTCAAACAAAAAATACTCAGAACCTCATCCAATTGGCAATGAGCGAAAAAAACCCAAATTGTCGGATTCAAGATGGCGGCTATACAAATTTCGTCGGTGTCTATCGCACCAAGTATAAAAGATGGAAGAATCGTTTCTTGGAAAAAGATGATCAAGACCTAAAAATCTACTTGATGAACAGAAAAAATCAAGAAGGCGGAATTTATTTTTTTCACACAAAATCTTTTCCACTGATGGTTTCGTATAGAAGACAAAATTCCATGCGGAGGAAAAATATGGAAAAAGCTGATGACTGAAGGTTTTGGAGACGTATGAGGAGCACGGTCAGAGTATTAAAGATAGGTGGGAGGTGCTCAAACAAAAATTACTTGAAACCTCATCTAATTGTCAGTGAGTGAGAGAGTCAGCTGAAAAAAAGGCCAAAATGGCGGATTAAAGACGGGGGCCATACAAATTTCGTCGGTGTCTCCAGTTCCTTTTCAAAATTTGTTTTTATTGAAAAACTCTCATTCTGACAAATGATTCGGAGAAAAATATGGAGAGTGATAATTATCGAGGGTTAGGAATATGGGAGAGATAGGTGGAGGCTGCTCTCACCAAAATACCCGAAAGCGAAACCTCGCGGTCCGCTTTAGCGGGCCGCGCACCCACGCGCCATACTAGTTTTTAAATATGCATAGCGGAGTGGAGCTATTGTGGGTGGCGGATCACTGACCCGCATGGTCAGTCGCCACCACCCACAATATTCGCAGCATCTTCGCAGCATAATTTTTCAAATGGTGTCTTTGAGTACTATATCGGAGAACATACATAAAAAAAGATTCCGACTGATTGAAAACCTCCTCCTTTTTTGAAGTCGGTTAAAAATAAGCTTTTAAAATCTGAACAGATATATTTCGAACGGTTGTCAGTGCCAAGCCTGTGAATAATTCCCGTCCAGTCGGTGGGCGAACGGACGCCGCGCTCTCCAGGGCGTCTCGATTCAAGACGGATTCAAAATCGAGTGAGTCAGACACGTCGAGCGGGTATAATAAGAAACTATTCACGCGTAGGGGTTAAAAAACTGACTGAACAACCAGTCCATGTCCAGCTAACCTCAGTAGGGTTATGGCGAGCCTGCACACGTCGATAGCGCTACTATAGTTGGGACATTACAAACGTGCGAACTGAGTCATAAAACATTATGATCATAGAATTCTAAGATCTCTTCCTCGCTCTTTATAATGTTATCGACTATCGACAAATTCGTTTTTACTGTTACACACAACACCAGAGAAACAGGTTCCAGTTCCATAAGGGCTGTAAGTGCGAGCGAGAAATCCGATAAAAATGAGTTATGACTCAGTTCACACGTTTGTAATGTTCTATAGATTTCGAATATCGAAAACTATAATATCAGAGCAAAATGGACCCAAAGTTTATTTTAATAATATTAATTTCTTTCTTTCTTTCGAAACATTAACATTATCTTACTGAGGCTGGGAGTTGGGACCTACTTGTATATTATTTAACTAGCTGACCCCCGCGACTTCGTTCGCGTGTTTATAGGTTTTATATAGGATCGGATCGGATCACATAATTCTTTATGTACCTAAACTAAATGTAGCCTAAGTTACTCCTTATAACATCACCTATCTGCCATTGAAAGTTCCGTTAAAATCGATCCAGTCGTTTCGGAGATTAGTTGGAACAAATAGATAGACCGACAAACATAAATTTAAACGCACACCAGTTTAAAATAAGCCGTACGTTCAAAGATCCGGGTCCCAAGTTATTTGAACCAATACTGAGGGTTGTAATGTCTGTCAATTCTGAACTAAAATACCTATGACCTTGAAATATTTACAGGACAATACATAAAAGTACTACCTTTCTAACAAAGAAATAATGATGGTACGGCAGCCGCCGAACAAAAATTTTAGTGATTGAGTGAATTTTCGTGAGTACCTAGGTTCGTTTCGACGAGACGACCAACTTTTTTATCTATGAAAATTCTCGATGGAGGTAGCTTCTCGAGTGGGGAGGTGTTAAAAATTTCGATTCGCTCGATCCGATCCTACTGTACATTGTACGATCTGTACATTGAAGATATTTTGAAAATTTTTATTGGAGGGCACTCTATAATCGATACTGAAGCCAAAACTGCAATTTTTTTTCATTTTTGTCTGTCTGTCTGTATCTTGGGCGCGCATCACGCCGAAACTACTGAATGGATTCGAATGAAACTTGGTAGGTACGATTTGAGTTTATACTCCGAGGTAGGTACATAATTATAGTATACTTTTATACCGAAATTCAGCACGGTTCCCTTGGGAGAGGGGATGAAAATTAAAACGTGTATTTAGCTATAATTCATTAACGCGTAGTTCGATTTAACTCATTCTTTTTTTGTTAGAAAGGTAGTACTTTAAGTATTGTGCCGTAAGTATTTCAAGGTCATAGGTTTTTTAGTTCAGAAATGACAGACATTTATTGGGTTCAAATAACGTGGGACACAGATCTTTGTACTTACGACTTATTTTAAACTGGTGTGCGTTTAAAGGACATGGCCGGAATTTGTATGGAGCTGTGCCCTTGGAAATTCGCTCGATTAATCGAAAAAAAACTTACTTAAATAAACATAAATGGATGTTAATTATTCATATGTGAAAATTGCTTTTAAAATAAACTAAAGTATATCGTGACAATTACATTTTTCCAGCGCAGGCGTGGAAAAAACACAAAAAATAAGAATGTTTACTGTTATTTGTTTTTGTTTTTATTTTCCTGTCATAATGCGTTTGCGTTTGGAAACACGTATAATAATAACGATATTTGTATTTAGCACAAGGTTAGACTGAATAATATTTAGTTATTTATGTTTTATATTATAAAACACCCAAACAAATACGACCTGTTAGAATAGTATAGCTAAAGCAAATATAAAAAATCAACGATTTCACGAGTATCGACACTCGACACCATTTATGCAGCCGCGCACGTTAACGTTAACGCAATAATCTTAAACCTATTCTATAACCTATGCGTGCGTGTATCCGAACGTCTAATTATTTTTAATCTATTCACGCTGTCGTGATGCATGGATTGATTGTTTATTTTTATCTGACCTGTGACTTACCTAGTGAATTACATATTACATACATTCGTGGATTCAACAAGCTACTGTTGTTACAGTGTTATCTTTTGTGCAGACTTAGTATTAAGTTGCCGTATACCACTGAATGTTTGTGTTGTATGGTACATTATGCTAAGCAGTTCGTTGAAGTAAATCGTTGGACCCCTTTTTTGAAACACTGTTGAAGTGTCTATTTGAACCTTATTCTGTGGATCTCAAAGAATGTTACGGTTACAGGTTACAAGATCCTGTGCCTAGTCACTGTGATGTACGCATTACTGGTCCGTCAGCGTGAGCAGTTGCAAGAGCTGCTCTACTACTACTTTGAAGTTGAAGGAGCCCGGGGGATGATCTCACGTCAGGATAAGACATTTTGGCGGTTTTTGAATATAGAAGAACATTGTGAAGAAACCATTCTGCAATTTAATTACAGAACTACTGTTTTCATATCACTGTTGACAAGTTGTATTTGCCTTCTTTTTGTTAGTTGTCAAATAAATTATTTTTGTAATCATCTTCAAATGTTTTATTTCCTAACATTAGTATTGCCTATCCAATTGATTCAGTATGATTGGTTAAAGCCCGATTCGCACATATCAGTGAAGTACCTATCAGTGCCGCCGCTGGCGCAGTTCAGGCACAGTGAAAAATATGTCATTCTCTATGAACTCAGACTAAAACACTGCGTCGTCACTCGTCACTGATACGGACAGGTGTGAACGCGTTAATAGAAAATGTTTGAAAGAATATTTTTCACTACCGGCACCATATTATGTGCGAATCGCGCTCGAAATGAATGCTCGTCAGCTAAGAAAAACCCAGCTTTCATATATATTGAAAACAGTGGATATTTCTCCTGCGTGTGACCTTTTTATTATTGCTTTATTATTATTAAAAGTACTTAATTACAAGTTAAAAATAACAAGATAGCTACATATCGTTACGTTATAATTACGTTATCGAAGTGCTCTGAATCACCCTGCTGGTCTGCAGTAGACAGAATTTTGAAATTGGAAAATGATTATGAAAATAACAAAATAATTATTTTTGTTGATTGGCTTGTCTAAAAATCAGAATAATACGAAAATAATACAGCAGGGCGATTCAGAACACTTCGATAACGTAATTATCGATCGATTCGATAAGTTATCGTTAAGTTTTAGTCCCCAACACAGAGGCATCATTCCGAGGAGGTGCATTCTTGATGCGGCGCCGCAGCGGTGCAGGTACACGCTCTCGCCACCCGCTGATGTCGGAACGGCAGAAACTTCGTGATTCGAAAGTTCACCTGCATATGCAGTTTCCTCATCTGCGGAAGAAACAAAAAGTTCAAATTCCTATAGATCTTTCTAAGATTAATTATATAAGATATTATTATAACTTATTTCCCTAAAGGGAAAAAAAAACTTATTTCCCTAAAGGGAAATAAGTTATGAAGGCATCTTTCACGTTTAAAAATAAATAAAAAATATGAATGATGATTGTTAGCTCCGCCGCGCCAACAACGATGAGCCCCTTCCTTTTGTGGTACCCAAGTATCGCATTCAGTATCAATTAAAGTTTAGTTCACTATCGTTATTACGTTTAATTATATATTTTATCGTTTACTAGCGGTCCGCCCGGCTTCACCCGTGGTACATAATATATTATAGCCTATAGCACTCAGGGATCACGTACATATCCAACGGTGAAAGAATTTTCGAAATCGATCCAGTAGTTGTGTGCTTTAAGCAACATTATCTTAACAAAGGTAGGAATTAAATGCCCTGCTTGATTATGACACTCCCTAAAAATGCAATGGCTAGAAGTATTTGGAGCACGTCTGTAACTAGGCAGGTAATTCACTAGTCCAATCCTTGGATGTGGTTGTGGTGGTGGTGGATGTGGTAGTGGATGTGGTTGTGGTGCTGGTGGTGCTGGTGGTGGTGGTGGTGGTCGTGGTGGTGGTGGTGGTCGTGGTGGTGGTGGTGGTCGTGGTGGTGGTGGTGGTCGTGGTGGTGGTGGTGGTGGTGGTGGTCGTGTTGGTGTTGATAATGGTAGTGGTTGTGGTGGTGGTGGTGGTCGTGGTGGTGGTGGTGGTCGTGTTGGTGTTGATGGTGGTAGTGGTTGTGGTGGTGGTGGTGGTCGTGTTGGTGTTGATGTTGGTAGTGGTTGTGGTGGTGGTGGTGGTCGTGGTGGTGGTGGTGGTCGTGTTGGTGTTGACTGTTGATGGTGGTAGTGGTTGTGGTGGTGGTGGTGGTCGTGTTGGTGTTGATGTTGGTAGTGGTTGTGGTGGTGGTGGTGGTGGTGGTGGTGGTGGCTCACGGTCCTCAGTAGATGCAGGTTCCTCTAGTTCTTCAACCTGTCTGTGTATATTTTGTACTAAGTGCCGATTAGCTCGCCTCCAACAGGGTTGACATGCATACAGGTTTGTCCTCCTATCCTGTAACAATTTTTTGACATTTTAAATGGAATAATTGGTAGAAATGTTATGTATGTATGTGTTTAGTATAATGATAGTATTATCGTCATTGTTATTAATTATATTATTTATTATGTATTAATGTATTAATCACTACATAGTATAAAACAAAGTCGCTTTCTCTGTCCCTATGTCCCTATGTATGCTTAAATCTTTAAAACTACGCAACGGATTTTGATGCGGTTTTTTTTAATAGATAGAGTGATTCAAGAGGAAGGTTTATAAGCAGAAAAATTGGACCCGGTAGGTGGCGCTAATAGCGGGCAGGACGACGTCTGCCGGGTCCGCTAGTATATAATATATGTATTAATTATATGTATTTATCATTCTCCTATAAATGTTTCGACCATTGTACATTGCCATCAGATATCTCTTGCAACTTTACCATGGGATGAGTTGACTGCCACTCTATTTATAGTCCACCACCACCACTACCACCACCACTACAGCCTTTTTACATCCCACTGCTGGGCACAGACCTCCTCTCTCACAGGAGAGAGGAATTTAGAGCTAAAACCTGCCATGCTGCTTCAATGCGGATTGGCGGGCGGGCTTTAATGACTATTGTCACATGAGAGCATCGACGTTATATCCCATAGACTCCTCATGTTTATTTTAATTCTATTGAAACAATTCTGGCAACTAGCTGAAGTATGAAGGCGCGGGGAATCGCGTTCTGATTGGCCCGACCAAGGTCCGTACTTACCTAGGTTGCGAAAAGTACACGGACTAGGGATGGGACACGTTTGATTAAAACACGATAAGTAGATACTTACCTACCAAACATATTGTATGAATGTTATTTTATATTTTGTATTACAGATTGCTATATTGCCCCTACCTCTACATCTACCTACCTCTACCTACCTACCTAGAGGTAGGGGTAGAGGTAGGGGTAGGGGTAGAGGTAGGGGTAGAGGTAGGGGTAGAGGTAGAGGTAGAGGTAGAGAGGAGAGGGTTGTCAGTCACTGTCAGTCATTCAGTCAGTCACTGTCAGTCACTGTAAGTCAGTCAGTCACTGTCAGTCACTGTCAGTCAGTCAGCCAGTCAGTCACTGTCAGTCAGTCAGTCAGTCACTGTCAGTCATTGTCAGTCACTGTCAGTCAGACAGTCAGTCAGTCAGTCAGTCACTGTCATTCATTGTCAGTCAGTCACTGTCAGTCACTGTCAGTCAGTCAGTCAGTCACTGTCATTCATTGTCAGTCAGTCACTGTCAGTCACTGTCAGTCAGTCAGTCAGTCAGTCATTGTCAGTTACTGTCAGTCACTGTCAGTCACAGTCAGTCATTGTCAGTCATTGTCAGTCACTGTCAGTCACTGTCAGTCACTGTCAGTCATTGTCAGTCACTGTCAGTCATTGTCAGTCAGTCAGTCATTGTCAGTCACTGTCAGTCACTGTCAGTAAGTCACTGTCAGTCATTGTCAGTTACTGTCAGTCACAGTCAGTCACTGTCAGTCACAGTCAGTCATTGTCAGTCACTGTCAGTCATTCAGTCAGTCACTGTCAGTCACTGTCAGTCATTGCCAGTCACTGTCAGTCATTGTCAGTCACTGTCAGCCATTGTCAGTCACTGTCATTCGTTGTCAGTCACTGTCAGTCATTGTCAGTCACTGTCAGTCACTGTCAGTCAGTCACCGTCAATCACTGTCAGTCATTGTCAGTCATTGTCAGTCATTGTCAGCCAGTCGGTCACTGTCAGTCATTGTCAGTCAGTCACTATCAGTCATTGTCAGTTACTGTCAGTCACTGTCAGTCACAGTCAGTCATTGTCAGTCACTGTCAGTCATTGTCAGTCACTGTCAGTCACTGTCAGTCACTGTCAGTCACTGTCAGTCACTGTCAGTAATTGTCAGTCGTTCACTGTCAGTCATTGTCAGTCACTGTCAGTCATTCTGTCAGTCACTGTCAGTCACTGTCAGTCATTGTCAGTCACTGTTAGTCATTGTCAGTCACTGTCAGTCAGTCAGTCACTGTCATTCATTGTCAGTCAGTCACCGTCAATCACTGTCAGTCATTGTCAGCCAGTCAGTCACTGTCAGTCATTGTCAGTTACTGTCAGTCACTGTCAGTCACAGGCAGTCATTGTCAGTCACTGTCAGTCATTGTCAGTCACTGTCAGTCATTGTCAGTCACTGTCAGTCATTGTCAGTCACTGTCAGTCATTGTCAGTCACTGTTAGTCATTGTCAGTCACTGTCAGTCAGTCAGTCAGTCAGTCACTGTCATTCATTGTCAGTCAGTCACCGTCAATCACTGTCAGTCATTGTCAGCCAGTCAGTCACTGTCAGTCATTGTCAGTTACTGTCAGTCACTGTCAGTCACAGGCAGTCATTGTCAGTCACTGTCAGTCATTGTCAGTCACTGTCAGTCATTGTCAGTCACTGTCAGTCATTGTCAGTCACTGTCAGTCATTGTCAGTCACTGTCAGTCATTGTCAGTCACTGTCAGTCACTGTCAGTCATTGTCAGTCACTGTCAGTAATTGTCAGTCAGTCACTGTCAGTCATTGTCAGTCATTGTCAGTCACTGTCAGTCATTCTGTCAGTCACTGTCAGTCACTGTCAGTCACTGTCAGTCATTGTCAGTCACTGTTAGTCATTGTCAGTCACTGTCAGTCAGTCAGTCAGTCACTGTCATTCATTGTCAGTCAGTCACCGTCAATCACTGTCAGTCATTGTCAGCCAGTCAGTCACTGTCAGTCATTGTCAGTTACTGTCAGTCACTGTCAGTCACAGGCAGTCATTTCAGTCACTGTCAGTCACTGTCAGTCATTGTCAGTCACTGTCAGTCACTGTCAGTCATTGTCAGTCACTGTCAGTCATTGTCAGTCACTGTCAGTCACTGTCAGTCATTGTCAGTCACTGTCAGTAATTGTCAGTCAGTCATTGTCAGTCACTGTCAGTCATTCAGTCAGTCACTGTATGTCACTGTCAGTCAGTCACTGTTAGTCATTGTCAGTCACTGTCAGTCAGTCGGTCAGTCAGTCAGTCAGTCACTGTCATTCAGTCAGTCACTGTCAGTCAACCAGTCAGTCAGTCAGTCACTGTCAGTCAGTCAGTCAGTCAGTCAGTCAGTCAGTCACTGTCAGTCAGTCAGTCAGTCAGTCAGTCACTGCCCAACGACGTGATGCGATTGTCGCGCGAATGCCTATTAGGACACCTATTCGAGATCAGTATGTTTGATCGCGAGTTCGTACGAGTAAAATTCGCGCGAACTTGCGATGATCGCGCATTCGCGTTGTATTAGGACAACGTCTAAGAAAAAAACAATTCTTTCTACAGCTTTATTATGTTCATACTATCGACAATAGAATAGAATTGATGTTGAACATCACTATCGTTCAGAAGGTAACTAATGAAACGAGATAAATACTTACGCGGCGAGTATGAATAAAAGAGATGCGGCGATAACGCGAGTAGATTTCAAGCTCCTCCTACTCTGAACATGACCAACATAAGATGAACCCCGCTATAAATTATTTTATTTATGATTATTTTGGTAAAATTAGTTTTACTGACTTATCGATGAAATGTTATGCTACCTTTCTTTACCTCGATGTTGGAGTACTTTTACCACACCATCTTACAGAACAGGAAGGCATCGTTGTATTTTTTGTCACTATATTTCATTCGCCAAAGCGGTTTACGGCGCTCAGAACTGGTCGATACTAATTCGGAATTTTCGAGCAGCCACTTATATAATACGAAAAAAACTCAACTGTTACCTGAAATCGCGTGCCTGTTTCTATCTGTCTATGGGATATAACGTCGATGCATGAGAGTGATAATAACTGAGACCGACTGCTGAATGTGCTCTCCAAGGCATGGGGGTGAAACATCGCCAACTACCAACTCTGGGCTGGCATGGCACTGAGAATTCCTTGACAGAAAAAAAAATATTTTCCCGGGAATTGAACCCAGAACCTCGTGATCTATATAGTATACTAGCGGACCCGGCAGACGTCGTCCTGCCCGCTATTAGCGCCACCTACCGGGTCCAATTTTTCTACTTATAAACCTTCCTCGTGAATCACTCTATCTATTAAAAAAAACCGCATCAAAATCCGTTGCGTAGTTTTAAAGATTTAAGCATACATAGGGATATAGGGACAGAGAAAGCGACTTTGTTTTATACTATGTAGTGATATATATAGTAGTCTTTAGTAATTGGTGATAGCCTAGGTGTTAAGACGTCAGCTTCTCTTTCAGGGAGACCAAGTTCATCTCCGGTACTCCGGTACTCAACTTTTCCAATTTATGTATGTTTTAAGCAATTAAATATCACTTGCTCTAACGGTGAAGGAAAACATATGCATGCCTATTCTCCATAATGTTCTCAATGCCATGTGAAATCTACCAACTCGCAGTTCGTCAGTGAGGTGGACTACAGCCTAAACTCTTCTCATTCTGAGAGGAGACCCGTGCCTTGTAATGGGCTGGTAATGGGTTGATAATAATGGTGATGATGATCTGAGTTAAAAGAGTTTGTTTATTTTTATTTGGTTTATGAGATAACTAGGCACAAATCCATATCAACAAAGTAAGCGTCTATAAAGGCATTTAGCGTTCATGTTTATAAAGTAACTATGGCATTTTCAGATCCAGACGATTTGCTACTATGTCATTCAACGCTTATGTCTATTTAGTAACTATGGCACTTTTAAATCTAGACTATTTGCTACTACAATATTTTGAATTACATTTTAAGATCCAGACGTTTTGCTTTTAGGGCATTTAGCGTTCATGTCTATTTAGTAAATATGGCATTCAAATATCAAGACTTTATGGCGATATTGTCATTTTGCAATGCGGATGTTCTGATAGCCACCGGTCTGCCGGGATAAATGAGACAGCAGCTTTACTCTTCAATTAAAAGTATTTTACACCACAATGCGACTAATACTTTAAAGCAACCAGGGAGAATAGTAGACCTAAACTAGTTTAACACTAGTAAACACTAACCTGACTGTGGGTATTCCATGATAAGAAAATATCTATTAACGGACTGTTTTCTTCAAGGGTGTGGTGTGGCACTGGGTAACGCCTCCCTCTAACTGAGCATCCACAACCAACACACACCATTGGGTAGCCCAGTACTCTGCTATGTGTACCTTCTTCCAAGCATTGATTTAACAAAACATAACATGCTTTGCAAACCAGTCCTTCTGGAGGAAGCTGAAAAACATGACATATTGTACTCAGTATAGTAATAGAGATCTACTAAGTATATTACTAGTGGATCCGGCAGACTTCGTTCTGCCCGCTGACAAACACACGCACAGAAGATTTAATACGTACTGTATGAGACGTACGGGTGACAGTTTACCGTATCGACGGGATGACAATTAAATGTTTGACAGTTACGATACCCGTGAACATGTTTTCGTGAATTTTTTAATGTTTTTAATAGTTATTTTGCTATTCGGGACGGTCCCAAATACCATGAAAATCGCTCCAGCCGTTCTCGAGTTAAAAGTGTTCGAACTAACTAACACGACTGTTTTATATATATAGATTAAGATTATTATTGTGCTGACTGCAGACACTCTTTTCAAAACTTTTTAGGGAATATAATCGACTGTTTAAAATGGCAGTTATAGTTAGTAAAGAAAATAATTAGCACATACATACCTGTTGGATAGATAACCATTCACTCAATAGAACTTGTAAAGGCGTTGCTAGACTTGTTACATTAAGCCTTCGCATTCGAATAGTCGCCACGCTACAATTCAAACATCTAGACATTTTGATCGTCAAGATTACAAACAAGTACAATTACAATAAAAAATAAATGCTTTGCAAATGAAAACGACAGCGTGAATAGATTAAAAATAATTAGATGTTCGGATACACGCACCCTTGAATAGGTTTAAGATTATTGCGTTAACGTTAACGTGCGCGGCTGCATAAATGGTGTCGAGTGTCCATACTCGTGAAATCGTTGATTTTTTATATTTGCTTTAGCTATACTATTCTAACAGGTCGTATTTGTTTGGGTGTTTTATAATATAAAACATAAATAACTAAATATTATTCAGTCTAACCTTGTGCTAAATACAAATATCGTTATTATTATACGTGTTTCCAAACGCAAACGCATTATGACAGGAAAATAAAAACAAAAACAAATAGGTAACAGTAAACATTCTTATTTTTTGTGTTTTTTCCACGCCTGCGCTGGAAAAATGTAATTGTCGCGATACACTTTAGTTTATTTTAAAAGCAATTTTCACATATGAATAATTAACCGCCATTAATGTTTATTTAAGTAAGTTTTTTTTCGACTAATCAGGGCAAATTCCGGCCATGTCCTTTATGTTTGTCGGCTTGTCTAGCTAATCTCTGAAATGACTGGATCGATTTTGACGAAACATTCAATGACAGATAGGTGATGTTATAAGGAGTAACTTACGCTACATTTAGTTTAGGTACAAAAAAAGGATTATGGGATCCAATCCGATCCTATAATATAAAAACCTATATCCACGCGGACGAAGTCGCGGGGATCAGCTAGTACATAAAATAAAATTGTAGACTTGCTGTGTCTGTACATTAAAGATTTTTACAAAATAATAACTGGGAGATGTTAGTCATAGTAACATAATTATAGGATACTTTTTAATCCCGATTCAGCACGGTTCCCTTGGGAGAGGGATGAAAATCAAAATATGTACTTAGCTGTACTTAATTCATTAAAGCGTGGTCCGATTTCACTCATTCTTTTTTGTTAGAAAGGAAATACCTTAGATTGTTTCGTAAATATTTCAAGGTCATCGGTCTTGCAGTTCAGAAATTACAGCCATCACAACTCTCAATATTCCATATAACTTGGAACCCGGATTGTACAGGAACCTTTCAACGTCCAGATTATCATCTGGGGTACATTTTTGTGATTGTCTGTCTCCAAAATACTGGACCGATTTTGATGGGGCTTTCATTGGGAAAACTTTAGTGATGGGACAGAGCTATTAAAAAATTAATACTTACTCATTATTGTAGTTCCATTTTAATGTGCGAGTTTTAATAGTATGAGCTCGAAAGAGCTTAGGAAAAACAAAGAGTTCCCGCGGGGTTTTAAAAACCTAATTCTACGCGAACGAAGTCGCGGGCATCCTCTAGTTTAAAAATATGATAATTGTTATGCTATAATTAAATATTGATCAAAAAGAACCTACGTCCCTATTTTATTATAATGTGTTTAGATAAACTGACCTACATTTCAAATAAAGTTTTTTTATTTATTTTCTTGCAATACATGTGAACCTACCTAACCTTCGTTAGGGACGTTACAAAAATATCTATAAACATTGCTGCCGACCGTTTTATACGAGTAAACACAGTATTATAATATAAATGTACATAATAACGGAATTCCGACACCTGTCCACATAAAACATACAGAATTGCGTCACTCCATCTATATTCCCGGCAAATTGGGTAGGGTTGACACCATTTCCGAAATCCGGGACTCTCCTGAAAAATTCATAACATTTTCTAGACCGTTACAAATAAGAAAGTTTTTTCATCAAAGCGATGAAATAGAAAGAAAACCGCGACACCTAAATACTAGCAGTAGGTATGCCTATGGTCGTGCGTCACTGTCGCCCACTTCAAATTCTCTCAAAGTCTCCACACATTTTCACATTTCTATACAAAGCAGTGAACACGTGTCGCCTCCCAAGAATCGCGTTTGCATGTCGCGGTCACGCGTCGCAGTCTCGCGTCGCGGCCGCGCGTCGCGGTCGCGCGTCGCGTGCCTCAAAGTCTACCTTTACAGTCTAACCACAAAAAAATTAAACAAGTTTAACTGATAATGTAAATTTTGCGTTTGACCCTTTTGTATTGCAAGTCTGTCAAATTGACGCGTTTCAGGCTATTTTTAATCCCACACGCAGACGAAGGGGTGTTATAAGTATGACCGCTACGTGGTCTGTATGTCTGTCTGTGGCACCGTAGCGCTTAAAGGATGAACCGATTTGAATGCGGTTTTTTATTATAATATATTATATTAGTTTAGCGAGTTTTCTAGGCATGGTTCTTAGACATGTTTTATCAAAATCGGTTCAGCCGTTTCAAAGTTATCAGCTCTTTTGTTAGCTGTGGTAGGGATCTTAGACGCATTAATGGGTATGTACCAATTACACTGATTTGAATGAGGTTTTTTTAACTCCCGATGTAAAAAGTGGGATGTTATAAGTTTAACCGCTATGTGTGTATGTCTGTCTGTCGCACCGTAGCTCTTAAACGGGTGAACAGATTTGAATGCGGTTTTTTTATAGTTACATTTGTCTCAAAGAGTACCTAGTTACTTTATAGACAGGTCATAGTGATCAAGTTTCTGACGTTTGGAGCAGGAGGTTGGTGGGAGGTCAGGATTCCCTCCTGGTCGGGGGTTATTAAAATTTTGAAACTTTACAGGTATTACATTTTTTGTGGCGTAAAAAAAATTGATGGCCCAGTAGTGCTGTGTACCCTCAATGTTTGTGAATTGTCTTCATAAAATCCGAGTTAGGTACCTACTTTAATCCGCCAAAGTATAATTAGTATATTATATTATTATGTATATAGTCATCACTGCAAACGCACTGATCGTTTCTATCTCCTACTTAGGGATCACAGTTTCCTGTCAAGACCTATCAAGATACTATGTGTGCAAATTGGAAATCTCCTGAACAAAAATTGTCCCAAATAAATCCATCAGTGACCATCCTCTACCTAATTAAAACCCTTTACCCTACTATAGATCGACCAGAATCTCATGAAAAATAGGGAAATTAAATTTTGTAGTAAGCAACACTAGGTTAACTCGGCTGCCCTAGTGATAAACAAAGTAATTACATTCAGAACACCTTAGCTGGGATCGTTTCATGAAACGAAAAATCAAGCAACTGCATTTTAAATACAAAAACAAAGTAATCAACATCTAATTACTTTGTTTTTGTGTTGTGCTTGTTGTTTACTTGGTTTTTGCATTTATATTCCGGGTTAGTGAGTGCAGTTACTTTGTTTGGGCAATTTAAATTTCAGTAAACGGTTCAAGTTATTTGAAATATTAAACTGTGGTAAAAAACTACTCGACATAAAACTTTTGTTAATGCAAAAAGTCAATTTCACAAAAAATGTCAGTTACTTTGTTTATCGCTAGGGCAGCCGTAGTGTTGCTAACCTTGGAATTTCATTTCCCTATTTTTCATGAGATTCTGATCGATCTATACCTACGAAAATGTATATGTACCTATCTACATAAAATCTACTCTGGGAAATAATTATTGAATGAAAGTTTTACACTCGCGCTCAAAATTTCCTAAAAATAGTCTTTAAAGCGACATCTATGAAGATTTCTCAATAACTCTTGGCAATATGTGGTTCAAAACTCAAACACGACATAGTTTATAGAATGACCCAGAGATGGCGCTTTTTACCAACTTCTGTTTTCTTGGACAATTTCTGCGTGGTATGAATAAAATATGGTAATTAATTGCTGATTTCAGTTGCAGGTATATAAAATTTTATGTTAGTGACAAATATAGGTAAAATCACACTGTATGTGGAAAATAACAATGTATGTGGAAAAATCACATTGATTTCTGAGTGCTAATAATAATTAATTATATCACAGGTTTGTAGGCTGTGATAGAAAACACTCAAGAACACAGGGACATGGGGAAAATTGAACATACCCATCACGTTTATGGCCAGTTGACTCTGTCGCAAGTTTGTTTGGTAGAATTCTGCAAATATAGGTAGGCTTTCTTTCAAATGGATTATAAAGTTTCTCCCCGACTACGTTCCAGGCTTAGATTCTACATTTAAGTTACCCAAGAGTGTTGCCAAATGTTGCGTAGCAGCACCCCAATCTAGTGATTAGTGTGGAGCTAAATACAATTAGCTTGGCGTTACTGCAGTGCGTGTGGCGTAAGCCACGGATTTATATGTAGATCGACTCAGCGACGCCACAGAAGCTACGTAGGGTTACCGTAACGCATCACAGTATGCAGCGCACCTTATGGGCTATGGCGTAAGATTTTACTATGTAGGACATCGTAGCAACGCCGCAGGAGCTACGCAGGAACTCCGCAACGCGTCACATTGCAACAGCGCACCACGTGGGTTGCTACGAAATTTTCTATGTAGATCGCCACAAGAGCTACGCAGCTTCTCAGCATACCATATTTCCTTTGATAAATTACTCTCCATATTTCCTTCTCACTACCGTGGGAGTGAGCGGAAGGTAAATGGGACATTAAGGGCCTGTTGAACCTCTGATAAGTGTCGGATAGCCAGTTTCTTACTTTATGTCAAATGACGAAGACAAAATATGTAAGTAGTTAACGGGCTCTTAACGGTGGTGAAATAGGTTATTAAGTATGTAGCGTATTATATGCAGTATGCACGTCCGTCGTCCACACACTTGTCAAAAACAACAAACACCAAGTACAGACCAGCCTGTTATCCACACGATGGTGTATGTCGAGGCTTGGCAAGCGCACAGACCCATCATTACCCTTGTAGACGTACCTTCAAGGAATTGGCGGGTAGGTAGTCGCAGGGAGACTTTCAGGGAGGACGCGTATGCAGAGTCGATGTACCAACGTGGATCACCGTCCTCGCCCAGCCTCTTGGTACTGCCTCTGCAATGAGAGAAACATTCCGTTAGGTAACCATTCTACACGATTCATCACATAAGGGTATAATTATGTATTCTATGTAACTATCCTTACGTGGCATATTTAAGTGAAACGAAAACTACGTGGGGAAATAAAAATACCAACAGAAACTATAAAAAAAATAACATACTTATTAATTATCTGCTAATTTTCTGTCAGCAAATTACCTAGCTGTGCCTACGAGCAAGTTGGTTCGAGACTTGCGCCCGGCAAAAAGGCAAAGTCAGAAATCAAACGAATTTTTGTCGTCGTCTCAACCGGTCCACAATCCTTGCAAAAAACTGCTGGACATAGGTTGCAATCTTGAACCGCTTGCATCAAATAGCTGCCAAGTGCCAGTGATTCGATTGAGACCGTCCGTCCGCCTAGTGGATGGTTTTCTAAAGCTGCTTTGTCCGGTGCGAGGTCCCACTCTAGCACCTTGGGACCCTACCGTCGAGCGCTTCGTCCGGACTCCGGGGTCTCGTTTTGCCTCACTGGCTCATTTCTCTTGACACTTCTCTACATTTTTAATTGCTTCTACTAGGGTGATTTTGCTTGTTTTCTTACACCACTCGTTTCAGTTAGATATTTTGCGATTAATGGCTTCAAAACCAAAGTTAGTAACTTAACAGTTCCACTCAACTACCACTGCAAATTTTATAAACCGGGGAGTTTTATGTAACGACCACGAACACTATCTGTTCTATTACATTGTACTTATTTATTCTCTGGCTCTACTAAAATATATTTAATGGATTACCTAACTTCAAATCTGTAACATTCACAATTTATGAATTTTTATAGTGGTGTCCTCAGCCGAAGTAGGGTGGACGCTCCTTAGGCCGCCACCCCCCCTTAAGTCGGCACTTCGTTATATTTCTGTCGATATTATCGTTTTGGTGTCATTTAATCGCAATGGGTATTTTTTTTTATTTAGTATTGCTCCAATGGGGAAATAGTTCTAAAATAAGGCAGAACTTTTTTGCACCCCTTTCCCTCAATTTTCGCTTAGAACGAGCGCGAGTGCGTAAATCGCTGAATTTCTTACAAAATTGCTACTTTCCGAGCGTCGTTTGGTAAGAAATAAATTACGTATTATAATATTTAAGACTTGTTGTTGCGATTTAATTTGTTTTGCGTAATATTTGACATCGTGTTATAGTGATTTAACTCAATTATTTTGCGTAGTTACAGAAAAAACAGGCGTGCCGGGCTAAGGAAAACCAATAGTATGAGGTGCCTGAGATCGGCAGGGGGTGCCGACTTAAGAATTTGGGTTATTCCTAAGGTCGGCCCTATTGAATAAACTTAATATTATCTATATAAAAATTGTCTGATTGTTTGTCAAGGTTGTTAAAAAAAATTATATATCTATTTCTTCAAAAATTCTATTAATTTCGAAAAAGTGTATTCGTGTATTTAAATTTTGGCGGGAAAATGAAATAAAATGAAAACGAGGAAAGAGTTAGTATAAATATTAAAAAAAACATAAATTGTAGCGGACAATATCGGGGGTAAAAGCTAATTTTCTAATAAAAAAATGAGGGCCGACTTTGAGAACACAAATGCCGGAGAGAGGGACAAAGGTGCCGAGCTTACGCAAATCAGTACTTTTTTTTTAAATAAATTAAAAAATATACTTCTTTATGCAAAAAGCGGGTATTAAAAATTTATTCAAAAGCATGAAGTATTAGAAGAAAAAAACATTGTACTGAAATTGCTTCGTTTGACACGTCTACGAATTTTTAAACATGACACGACGCTTAAAGTGCCGACTTATAGAACATTCACCCTAACACCAAATTCGAGATTAAAGACATTCATAGGAAATTCATTTCAAAAATAATTAAGCATGTATTATGTATAAAAACTCGGTAATAGCCTAGTAGTTAAGGCTTCAGCCTCCGTTTCGGGGGACCGAGCTCGATCCCCGACACGCACCTAACTTTTTGGAGTTATATACCTATGCGTTTAAAGTTTAAGCAATTAAATATCACTTATTTTAACGGTGAAGGAAAATATCTTCTTGCTGAGCATGCCTGAGATGTATTCATAATATTCTCAAAGGCGTGTGAAGAAAGATTTTCATAGAGTGTTCGCCACTTGACCAGCAATGACAAAGACCTAAACTATTCTTATTCTGAGAGGAGACCCGTGGCCTGTAGTAGGTCGGTAACGGGTTAATAATGATGATGATGATGATGACATAAAGTATCTTGCAGCTCCAAATACCTACTGCCGAATCATCAAAAGCGAACGCTCTATGAAAATCTTTTTTCAGAAACTACACAGACGTCAGAATGGGTAGGCAGACACTTGAAATAGCCGCATGAATGAATTTTCTCGTTTACGAAAGACAAAGAAAAATAACTAGTTGGACATCATAATTCACAACTGACTGATTCATCAACTATGTAAAGACTCGCACACACACACCGTACAAATTATTTCGGTAAGCTTAATGATTCCATGATGTATGTACCTAATAAGCCTTCATTTTAATAATATTTTAATTCTCTAGCACTATTATTTGTTGTTTATTTTGTTCTCTCTTTTTTCTCTATTGACTCACTCTAACAAATTTTTTTTTTTTTTTTTCTGAGAAAATCCGTAATTTGCCATATTATAAAACAATGACTGCTTCCCTAAGAAGAATTTTAATGGTAATTATAATAAAGTCAGTTTGCAATAAATAAGTTTTATAATATTAAATCAGTATTGTTAAAAAAAGAGTTATTTTGTGCGCATTTAATCGGTAGATCTACATACATTCATACGTATACTATTATCGATACATCCGTAGTTATCGATAGATTTCTATTTTTTTCTATCATGCTTGCCGCATTTAATAGCAAATATTCCTACCTCCACATTGTACAGAAGTTATAAAGTAACAAAATATTATCAGTGTCCATAAAGCGATTTGATTAAGCATAAAAGCTCGTACTCTAAACGTAAAAACAAAAACAAGAGAACAAAAGAGGTTATCACAAAGAAAAACAAACACCTTCTGAATTAAATAAGGAAGCATGCCTGTGCAAATACTATTCTATAGTTACCCGGAATCCATATCGATTGTCATCTATGTAATATTTATTATGTAGGACACGTGAAATACTTTAATGATATAAAATTCGCCAAACGACGACATTCAAAATAAAAACTACATGTTTCCACCGCAGATATGTCAAAGTGTACTATTTTGGGACACCGACACCCCAAGTCAGACCAAGTTCACACTGTTCCCGCAAATATAAATATCTTTGAAGAGTCGTTATCGAGCTTTCAGTTTCAGCGATCTACGATAAAATTGGTTCGTATCTAAAACGGTGGGAAGTAGCGCGTGGAAATGCCAATAGATGGCGTTGCAATTAGTTTTTCCATTCATTTGTTTCTTTGCGAAAGATGGCGTTGACAACAAAATAATTGTAAGGATTTTTCTTGAATCGAAGCTTTTTCTGTTCCTAGTACTTATCAGAAAATTATTGGAAGGGTAGGTATTAAACATAATATTCTTTATAAAAAATGCAGTAGTAATAATAAGGCAATAAGTTAATACATTGCTATCTATGTACCTACTTATAAAATCTTTTATAATTATTACACTTTACAAACAAATTACTTTGTTTTTGTATTTAAACTGCAGTTGCTTGATTTTTCGTTTCGTGAAACGATCCCAGGTAATGTGTTCTGAATGTAATTACTTTGTTTATCACTAGGGCAGCCGAGTTAACCTAGTGTTGCTTACTACAAAATTTAATTTTCCTATTTTCCATGAGATTATGGTCTACCTTTACCGGTATTCTAAACGGGAAAAAAGGAGTAATAAAATCGCCTCCCACTATGGAAGATTTAAAGATGTGTAGGTAGGTAGGTACATACTTACTTATAGAATAGAATAAAAAAATTTTGACGTGATAACGTCTTATAAATCGATGAACGCGGACCGCACGCACGAAAAAGCATGACTCATTGTCACGTACCACGTGCAAGCGAGAGCGCGGAACAAGCGATAGAGAGGCAATTTTTTCATACGTCATAGTAAAATTATCGTGCGTAAACCGACTTTTCAAATTCAAATTCAAATTCAAATTCAAAATTCATTTATTCAAAGTAGGTACACTGTACACTTTTTGAACGTCAATTTGGGAACAGGCAATGGTGATAATTACTTACGGAAACTTAAAACTAAAGCTACGAGGGTTCCAAACGCGCCCTGGTCTGAGAAGAGCCCACAACAAACTCAGCCGGGTTTATTATTTTTTTTATTATCACCATCTTACAATATGGTATAGCCATAAAAATTATTTGAACTGTTGGCTTTTAGAGCAATCTATGTCCATGGATTTTTGTCATTAAAAAAAATCTTTTAAGCTATAGTAAGATTTTTCAATTAATTTGCGTTTAGTAAAACCCTTGAACTTATTGAGAGACATATCCAAAATGTTCTCTGGCAACGTATTATAAAAACGTACAGAATTACCAACAAATGATTTTCCAACTTTCCGCAACCTAGTAGTGGGCAACACAAGTTTATTTTTATTTCTAAGATTAATGTTATGACATTCACTTTTTTTCTTAAATTTATCGATATTTTTGTGCACATATATTAAATTTTCAAAAATATATTGATTATAAACTGTCATAATTTTAACTTCCTTGAACTTATTTCTTAGTGACTCTCTGGGTCCCATATTATATATGGCACGAACAGCCCTCTTCTGCAGCACGAAAATGGAATTAATATCAGCAGCATTACCCCATAAAAGTATGCCATATGACATAATACTGTGAAAGTAACTAAAATAAACTAACCTCGCAGTTTCAATATCAGTTAGTTGGCGAATCTTTTTAACCGCATATGCAGCAGAACTAAGTCTGTTCGATAAGTTATTTACATGAGGGCCCCATTGGAGTTTAGCATCTAACGTTATCCCCAGGAAAACAGCCGTATCCACTAGATCTAATTCCTCATTATTAAGCTGTACAGTGGTTTCAACTTGTTTAACATTGGGTAAAGTGAATTTAACACACTTTGTTTTTTTCCCATTAAGTAATAAGTTATTAGCTTCAAACCACTGTACCACTTTTGTGAGAGAATTGTTTACTTCGTCAGGAATTCTTTTGTATCGATTAGTTTTAAACAAAAGTGATGTATCATCAGCAAACAATACTATCCCGACTTTACAGACAGCCAATTTTTTTTATCAAATAGGTACTTAAACTTTTACCTGTGCCTTTGAATCGTCAATTAAAATATCTACCACTGGTTCGGAATGCCGTTCCTAAAATCGTATATAAAATAGTTTTTTTTTTCAAATAATAAGTATCTACCGCTGTTCACCGAAACAAGCGATAAATCAATTGAGTGGCGAGCGATTTAATCTCTGCTATTTAATCGTTTGCCAATACAAACAAAACTTGGCACGCGTCAACAGCCACCCAAGTGTTTGTAACACGATCTCTGACAGTCTATTGGACAACAAAGCAAAGCGCCATGACTGAAATAATTAACTGAATCATAGTTACACCTACTTAATTGTAGTAGTAGTAGTAGTAGTAATAGTCTTTATTGCAGCACAGTAACACAAAATGACAAACAGAGAATAGTTGTAGTATCAATATGCAAACTTTGCGAACTAAAGGCACGCGCACACTACAGTTGCGGCAGGCCAAAGTGAAACATTCCAGGGGGGTTATTCTGTAACTTACTTAGCAACTGAAAATAGTTGCCAACGAATTAGTTCGATATACATTGCTGCTTTACTGTGTAAAATTATGAAAACACTTTATATTTCCCACAGTAAAGCAGCAATGTATATCAGACTAATTCGTTGGCAACTATTTTCAGTTGCTAACTAAGTTACAGAATAACCCCCCAGGTCATTTAACTTTTATGAATTGCGGGCAAACGAGCTAGCGGGTCACCTAATATTAAGTGATTACCGCCGTCCATGAACTTTTGTAGCACCAGAGGAACCACTAATGCGGAATTTGTTGATCCGCCTTTTGAATAACCCCATATCAAAATTATGTGGAACCACCATCGGAGAGAGTTGGTTCCACAATTTTAGAGCCCTTGAAAGAAATGACCTTGCGTAACGCAGAACGCTGGTCGAAGTGTGCCAATGATCCAGGTGGTGGGGATGGTAACACTTTCGGTGGCGTGCGGTGCGGTAAAGCTTCCACTAGCTGTGTACCCTCGGAAGGGCTATTCAAGGGTCGGATAAACAAATTCCTAAAGAGCCGGCAATAAACAACATCAGGTGAATGGTTTGTTGCTATTAATATGTAAAGAAAAAATTGCGCCGAAACACAACGCTCTCTATTATAATAGTAATAGATAGAGCATAACTTTGAGACTTTACCTACTACAATGCTCTACTATCTCAGCAGAGTTTCTCAATAGGTGGGCCTAAAAATGAACATGAGGACAAAAATCATGTCATGTTCATAATCCCCGTAAAACAGGCTCTTATAGGTACTATACATGCACTATCCGGGATTATCCTATCCTATCCGGGACTAAAAGTTTATCTGAATAAAAAATATGTCGATTCTATTCGGCTTTGCTTCAGCTGTCCACAAGATAGTTAAGCTACTTCTTGTAACAATTTTGTTTTGAAAAGAGCAACTGCTGAGTTTCTTGCCGGCTCTTCTCAGCAGAATCAGCATTCCGAACCGGTGGTAGATTCTTGACATGTCATAAGAGCCACACGTTGGCCTACATGAAATAAATGATTTGAATTTATTTTTAGCATGGGAAATTGGTTGGTTAGTTAGATTGATGATTTCCGGGAGAGGAGTTGGACTGGACCGGGAGCAGCTGGATACAAGCGACACAAGACCGCGTTGAAGACAATGACGACGACGAGAGATTTGTTTTTTTTTTTTTTTAAGAAATAAGTATTACTTAGCCATGCTGAACATGAATTATTCCCCTTGCCCCTCCAAATAAGCGTAACTTGTGTTAGAAGTAGGTACGACAATAGTGCAATAGGTGGGATTTGAACCGTCGACCTTTCGGTTCTCATTCCATGTCTGACGACCGTTTAGATATTGAGGCTTCGATTACAGGCTGAAAAATCTCTGAAAGGAATAGAAATAGATTTTACAAAATAATAAAAGATTGAAAGACGTTTATTGGTTGAGACAACGAAGACGTGTTCTAGGTAAAACAAATGTTGTTGTTTTCCACACCTATTAATAAATTAATAAATATTTTATAATCCCAAACACAAATCCGGAGGAAGCTCGGTTTTCTAATAGCTCCATTATTACGATATTTACTGCATTTTATTTCAAAGAATAACTACCGCTCCGACCTTGCTAAAACTAAAGTTTTTAATACAAGAATGAACTATTGTCTATCAATAATCAAATTAGCAACCATTAGGGACTAGGTTTATTTTTACTCAAATACAGTATAGAATCACCTGTATGATAACTAAGTAGTAGTAGGTAGGCCGTAACTGTGTTTGCGTTGAGTTTTCTGTGATATCGAAAATTCCTAAATTGGTGAAAATCGGATATATATACTTAAGTTAAGAAAAACGAATCTCGTAGCACCATTATAATAATATTATAGTAGAGCCATAATATAATATCTGCGCGAAAGAAAAACTCCGCGCACGATTTTCCAGTCACGGAATTGGACTGATGTTTCCCTAGCCTTATGCCGATATGCCAGCATATTAATGAGATGTGTTCATGCAACTAGACATCGGAACGGTAGCATGCACCGAAGAATAATGAGATAGTTTATTGGTAACATTCATTACATTGCCTCTGACAGCAGAAACACGATATATACCTATCGCAAAACGATAAATAAATCAACAACTTCGACCCATGATGTACTAGATAGGCATGCATACAAAATCTAATATTTTTGACGGCCTCCTTTTGGTCTTATAAGATCCCAGATTCGAATCCCGGCAGGGGCAGTTTGGTTTATAACTTCTAAACTGTCTCTGGTTTGGACTGGTGGGAGTCTCTAATCTGTACACTTTCCTGCTACAAAATGACACCTGCACGGCTGCAAAACAGGGACTGAAAGCGGTAGAGCATACCGGTACATACCACCGTTATCATACCGGTACAAAATAGGTACCAAAATCTCAACCTTTATAAAAGATACCTTTATTTAACCGCTTTGCGATTTCGGTACCGAAAAAATACGTAAAGGTGCGCGCGCGGGGGTGAAGAATTTGGCCACGTGCCGCGCGCCGCGCGTCCCCCGCTTCCCGTCGGTTCCTGTGTTTGTTAAAACGTAAGGATTTTAAGAAATTCCAAATTCTAAATCTAAAAATAAGAATATTAAAGAATAAAGAATGCCGAAGTGGTGGGATTCATTCAACGGCACATCAAAGTAAAGCCTTATTAAATAAAAATATCGATATAAATAGCGGTGCCGAAATAAAAGTACCGTTTTTTATTTCGGTACCGCTAAACTGAAATATAAAGGTACAGAAATAAAGAGGTACCGAAATGAAGCGGTACCGAAATTATAGGTATTTAAACATTTCGCTACTTTTATTAAAAGGGTAGGCCCATTACCGCTAAATAAAACTAACATTAAATTCCGGTTATTCAGTCCCTGCTGCAAAATGTATGCAATGTAAAAACAATAAAATCTTTAAATAAAAAAGTTTGGCAAATTCCATAATCCTAACCTTTCATCGTAAAATTAATGACATCAGTATTGCTTAAACGAATTAATTAAGTAAAGTCCACAAAAATTGTTAAATTCGGGCCACGAAATGAGCGGTGAAAGTGCGACATTTTGTCCAACATATTAAAAATATTCGATTTTCTTTATTTTTAACCCCCGACGCAAAAACGACGGGGTGTTATAAGTTTGACGTGTCTGTGTGTGTGTGTGTGTGTGGTGTGTGTGTGTGTGTGTGTGTGTGTGTGTGTGTGTGTGTGTGTGTGTGTGTGTGTCTGTCTGTTCCCCTGTGGCGCTCAAACGGGTGGACCGATTTGAATGCGGTTTTTTTTGTTTGAAAGGTGAATTAGTCGAGAGTGTTCTTAGCTATGTTTGATGAAAATCGGTCCAAGATGGCCGCCGCTACAAAATGGCGGATGATATATTTTTTCACTACTCCCTTGATATGGGTATCAAATGAAAGGGCTTGACTAGTAGAATAGCACTATTGCAAATTCAAGATGGCCGCCGCCACTAAATGGCGAATGTCGGGGGTTTTTTAAATTTTCAATTTACACTTGTTATCTAATTTACCTAATATTCGGTTTTGATCAACATTCTACACCGAGGTCTTTATTTCATTTTGTGTTCGAGCTATCCATGATATAGGTACCTAAGGATGTTCGTCCTCGTCAGACATGAGACAGCAGAGTGACATTAACGGGGTTCCGATTTTATCTTTGGGTAGCCCTAAAAACAGATCGCGAAACTTAAGAGAGAGCGCTCACGGAGCGGTTCGCACCCGCGCCCGCCGCGGTTGCGGGCCCGCAATACTCGAAATTCATACAAATGTCGAGTGCAAAACTCACGACGCGATTTACTCCCGCAGAGTTGGCGGTTGCTCGCGGCTCCCGCAGAACCGGCGGGCAGCGGGCGCCCGCGAGCTTTGCGGGCGTCGCCCGCAAGCTCTGCGGTTTTTTGGCGGGCGCGATCGCATTTTTCTTATAGGAGGAGCTGGCGAACAAAACGGTATAGTTGCATCAAACTAAAGAGTAAGAGTCTTTATTTGCAAAAATGTGGTACAAATATTATGGATCTTAAAGCTTATTGTCTTCCAACACATTTAACTAATAAATTAGTGTGCAAATTGAATTATTGATTTTAAGACTAAACAAAATGACGTAAGTAGCATACATGTCACCGTTCTAAAGATATAAATATAAAATTAATTGCAATAAATAGAATTTATGTCATATATTCTTTTAAATAGTAAAAACATTTCTCCATGAGCCAGTTCTTTAGTTTTACTTTAAAAGTTTGGAGAGGCATGGCCTGCAAGGGCGTCGCCAGCCGCTGGCCAAGGGGGGGGGCAAGTTGATGATATTATAGTATGCGAAAAGTGTAAAATAGACCAGTCATATTTGACACAAAAAATCGCTAAAATCGCAATCAAAAACCTAGTTCTGATTTTTTAGTATGTTGCTAGGACCACTACCAGTACTACTCGACCAAGCCAACTATGCACCTGATTTGTATGCGGCCCCATACAAATCAGGTGCATAGTTGGCTTGGTCGAGTAGTAGGTAGTCTAAATCCAATTTTGCCGTGATAACTTTGCAGCACTCAAAAAACCACGTAATTTTTTCACTTTTTTTGTTTTTTTCTATAATATACTTAAGTCCTAAAATATGCGTTTTTAAGAAAATTATTTTTTGTACGTTTTTAAAGTAGACTAAAATTACTAATATTTAAAACCTGAATTAGCTCTGTAAATTCTATATTTACTGAGATACGGCTCTCCAAAAATTGACAATTAGTTCCAAAAAAGTGAAATTTTAAGATTTGGTCAATTTTAAACCCCTATATCGGGGAAAATACTCATTTTACGGGTAAATTTAAATGAAAAAATGTTGTAATAAATATAATTACTTAGCTTCAATTTAAACATAAAACAACGTCTGTAATTTAATTATAGTTTACCTACAAAATATGCTAAATATTAAAAAAAAGTAGCTGTGATAGCCTAGTGGTTATGTGCGTTTTAAGTATTTAAATATCACTTGCTTTAACGGTGAAGGAAAACATCGTGAGGAAACCTGCATGCCTGAGAGTTCTCCATAACGTTCTCAAAGGTGTGTGAAGTCTGCCAATCTGCTTGGCCAGCGTGGTAGACTATGGCCAAAACCCTTCTCACTCTGAGAGGAGACCCGTGCTCTGTAGTGAGCCGGTAATGGGTTGATCGTGATTAAAAAAATGGGAATATTGCATTTTTCGCTTTAGTTTTTTTGAAGGTAGTTTGAAAGGAAAAACCATGTAGGTACATCCACAAGAAATATACTTTTAAACTATTATTATAGTATTTATATTGTTAATCTCATTTTATTGATATTTATTGATTATACAAATTGATAAATATTGATATTATTTTATGAAGCATATCAATCTGCTTCATTAAGATTTGTGTAAGTAAGTAAGTAGCTTCAGTAAGTAAGGTTTGCTGTTCATTGTGCTCAGATTTGTGAGTAAACTATATGGTCTAGAGACGTCATTCTGTCCATAAACTAAAGCTTATTAGATTTGCTATAACATTTTCCCTATAATTTTACTCGTAAAATGAGTATTATCCCCAAGATCGCGGTCGAAATTTGACCAAATCATAAAATTTCACTTTTTTTGGAAAAAAATCAATTTTAGCAGAGCTGCATCTCGGTAAGTATTGAACTTACAGAGCTGGTTCTGGTCTCAAATTGTAGCAATTTTAGTCTACTTTAAAAATATATAGAAAGTATTAAATAATGCCTAGTTTAGAACTTATATTGCTCGGCACTCATAATGTCCTTGTAATGCAATGTTTTGTAATAAATAAGATTATAAATACTTAATATCAATACTTAATAATAGTTTAAATATATATTTCTTATGGATGTATACGGTTTTTTCTTTCGTTTTGAAGGTAGTTTACCTTCAAAACGAAATAAAGCAAAAATGCAACTACCCCATTTTTAAAATTTTTAGGATTTGTAAGTAAACTATATGGCCTACAGATGTCGTTTTATATTGAAATTAAAGCTAAGTAATTATATTTACTACAACATCTTTTCATTTAACTTTACCCGTCAAATGAGTATTTTCCCCGATATCGGGGTTTAGAATTGAAATCTTAAAATTTCACTTTTTTGAAAATAATTGTCATTTTTTAGAGTGCTGTATCTCAGTAAATATTGAATTTACAGAGTTGGTTCTGGTTTTAAATAGTAGCAATTTTAGTCTACTTTAAAAATGTACAAAAAATATTTTTCTTGAAAACACATAGTTAAAGTACTACCTACTTACATAGAAAAAAAAAAAACAAAAAAGTGAAAATATTTTCGTGGTTTTTCAAGTGCTGCAAAGTTAGCACATAATATTATGTCTTTCGAAACTGAAAAATTGGAGACTACTGGTAGTGGTCCTAACAACATATTAAAAAAATCAGATTTTTTTTTCAAACTATAAAATATTTATATTTTTTCAAATCTCTAGGGGGGGGGGGCAGCTGCCCCCCCCCTAGAGATTTGATTTTTTTTTTTTTTTGACGCTGGGAAATGCATTTACGCACACCCTCCGGAAGCCTTACAGCGAACTGCAATGCTTCCGGAAGGTAGTGTGGGACTCAGGCAGGCCAAGAAGTGGCCAGAATACCCACTAAAACCCAGCGATGTTCCTCCGTGTCGCCTGGTGGCTGGGTTACGGGTACACTTGCGCAATCATCCGCGACCCAGCCGGCGCCGTCCGCCGAAGGCAGACCCTCCACCGGGGGACCTAAAGGCCCCCTAACACCGTCTGAGGCGCACCAGGAACATAGTGGTGCGCCTCCCGACCCGAGGCGTCTCAACGGGCGACGGATACGCCATTCCATCACCCGGAGTTCCTCGCCAGAGGCAACCCTCAAGAGGGCCACACCCGCAGGCGACCCTCAAGAGGTTCACCCCTCGTGTAATTTTTTATAGAGGTTTTCTTCCGCTCAGTGCGGATTACGGGTTGCCCGACGGTGGCCGAAGCCAGCGCCCACCGGCCACAAAGATCAGCGGAGCCGCCGCGCAGGGCGTTTCCACCCCCTCCGGTAATTTTTTAACGAGGTTTTCTTCCTCACGGCCCGAAAGCCTCCCCCCCAATTGTCGCCGCCCGGAGTCTCCACAGTCCACTCTGATGAACAGAGAAGTACCAGGAGCCTCCAAGCGGCAACCCCCTGCTGGTTTTGGTCCGCGCCGGGTTTCCCCGGTACCTCCCATATCTGGGAGGCGTTCCCCCATCCGCCACCGGGGGGACGCGCCCGATGGGGGACCAGCAACCCCACACGGGCAGCTGCCCCCCCCTGCCCCTACCTGGCGACGCCCTTGATGGCCTGTATTGATTCAGGTAACCTATTAAATATTAATTATTAAATATTAATATTAAACTGAATGACATACTTACAGTGAGCTTTTGGCGTGGATTTTTATTTACCCATATGTAGTTTGTGACTTTATTGAACATAATAATATGTTAAATTCAGTTTGCTATCTCATATAAGTTAACGGAAGCAATCATTAATTAATATTCCAAGCAATAACTTGTTTGTGTAAACACATAACTCCAGAAGCAGACTATCAATTAATATTAAAACTAAATCAAACTATTATTAAAATATCTGCGTTTATCACCCGCACATAACTCAATTTATATCAACTCAGAGATTAGTTTAACTGAGATCTATATTCAAATATTATATTTTATACTAATTAATTAATTACACTCGGCCAAGTCCAAAATGGCAGCATTTATTCGATGAGGGTGTGATTGCTATCGCAGCCCTCAATCAAATATCACGACCTAAACGCTGAAGCATCTAATAGTCGGTTGAGTCTTTGGAGGAGACTCAATTCATGGCTTCGAATTACTTACCCGTATTTATACCAATAATTCAAGATGGCGGTTCGGCGCCACTGAATGAATCAAATGTCAGTTAATTCTAACCTATTTCAATTATGAAATTAATAATTCGTAAACCATTTCTAAAAATTCTAATTAATTTTCAACAATAATTTATCATTTGTAAGTCAGTCTGACATTTGTAAGTTAGTTTAGGCCAATTTCAACATAAATTGTTTAAAAACTTTATTAGTGAACGAGCGGATACCCGCGACTTCGTTCGCGTGGATATTGATTTTAATAATCCCGTGGGAATCATTTTGTTTTTCCTATGCTCCTTTGAGCTTAAACCTTGCTAAAACCTGTTAAAAGTTCACTGGCGGATGTTTAGGTACATCAAAATGTAAACATCCGCCAATGAAAGTCCCATCAAAATCGGTCCAGCCTTTCAGAGATTAGCCAGTAGTCTTTAAAGTATCTACTTTCTAACAAAAAAAGAATGAATGAAATCGGACCACCCGTTAACGAATTACAGCTAAGTACACATTTTGCCTTTCATCCCCTCTCCCAAGGAAACCGTGCTGAATTTCGGGATAAAAAGTATCCTATATGTTACTCCATAGTATTAACTTAAATCATGCCGAGTTTCATTTCAATCCATTCAGTAGTTTTCACGTGATGCGCGCACAAACATACAGACAAACAGACAAACAGATAAACAGACAAACAGACAAACAGACAAAAATTTCAAAAATAGCTTTTTTACGTTCTATTACTTACCCTAACATCCCCCAGTTATTATTTTGCAAAAATCTTCAATGTACAGATACGGCAATTCTACGATTTTATTATATGTATAGATTTATTATATGTATAGATAAAGTTTTTAAATGATAAACTTTTTAATTAAAAAAAAATTCTTAGTAAAAAAAAACAAATTTTTCTTCTGAAAAAGAAATAATCATTTTGATTGACATCTTACAAAGTATAGAAATTAATCCATTTTGAACGAAAACGTGCTCGATTATTCAAATCTTTCGAAACTTTATTGTAATTATGCCGTTATGATCGAAACCACGACCTATGGATGCAATTTTGATACAGTTGCGGGCCGTTTTAAGTAAAATTAAGTTGATATTCTTATTCAGCAAGCCAAAGACCATCGGATTAAAAAATATAACATTTTGTTCGCCAGCTCTTCATATATAAATATAACCGCCGGTCTTGCGGGCGTCGCCCGCCAACTCGGCGGGCGACGCCCGCAGCCGCGGCGGCTGCGGTCCCGCAAAAACAAGCGGGCTCGTGAGCGCGCTCTCTCTAACCTCTCTCCCGCAGCCGCGGCGGGCGCGATTCCAAACCGCTCCGTGAGCGCTCTCCGTTATGCTTTTGTTTTAGCTTCTTGACCACAATTGAACGTGCTGAATTTGGTTCTGTAGCCTCACAAGAGTGTGATGGAATCTGATTTGATCGGACAGGTGTGCTGGCGCGTCGCCCATCCGTGATGGATGGTGATTGACTATCACAAAGTATCACACTGTATCACACCACGATACCACTGATATAATTAGTGCATTGTTTCGACTTTTTGACCGCTGAATGACACTATTGTAACGCTGCAGTGTGAAAAATGTAATATTGGGTGGTATTTTAAGTGTTCCAATGCACAATGAAAAACAAAATTATTTTGCAAAAATAATAAAACAGCAAAATAATTTCGTTTTTAATGTAAGTATCATGGATTATCGTAAAGTACCTATAACGTTTGATTCAATTAAACACGTTTTTAACGTGTTTTCACAATTACACGGCAAGATGCCCAAATATAAAAACCTTGAAATGGAATCTTAATTTTTGTAGTTTTTTTTTTGGGGTAGAGACCCTGCGGCGCGGCGGTGGGATTCGAAGTCAAGCGGGGATCCAAGACATTGGCCATCGAGAGGGTCAATGCCACCAACATCTTGGATATGAACTACTTACTATGCCTTGCTGTGCGATAGGATCGGTGAGATTTTAGATTTAATTTGGATCACCTTATTTTTTATTTTTTGTAAAAAGAAATAAAAGCTTATGTCCATACTAATGTTATATATGCGAAAGTGTCTGTCTGTCTGTCTGTTTGTCTGTCTGTCTGTCTATCTGTCTGTCTATCTGTGTGCTAGTTTTTCACTGCTCAACAGTTTAACTGATTTGGATGAAATTTGGTACAGAGTTAGCTTACGTCACGGGAAGGCTACTTTTTATCCCGGAAAAACAACGAGTTCTCGTACGATTTTTAAAAACCTAAATCCACGGGGACGAAGTCGTGGGCATCATCTAGTTTTTTTATATATTTTCCCATTATCTATCTCACCTACTTAATATACCTAAGTAGGTAAGTAGTATATATGTATGTATACAGCATTCTGCGAGGACCTCATCTTTTTTCCGGACTGTGACGTCACATATCCTTGTACAGTGTGCTTAGTCTAAATCGGAGCACTCGAAAACGAACTCGAAAACTATTGATCGATTTCAGAGTAAAATAGACCTAAAATGGCTTGTATTAAGGTTTGAGTTCGCCAATACATTCAGCATTCGAACAATGAACAGGGTTCTAACAACATTTCTAATTGCGTCAGCCGTGAGGCCAAGAAACACCATATCGTTGCTCGGCATAGGTTGAGTAGTCCTTAAAATCCTTAAAAGTCAGATATTCACTCTTGGTCTCTTGATCAAGAAGCGTAGGTACTCTTTACAGGATTTTAAAAACACTGATAATTGCGCCAGCCGTGCAACCAACCCAACAACCGACTGACTTTTTGCTGAGTTTCACGATAATAATATGAATCAATAACTTATTTAAATAAAACCATAATATTACTGTGACCTCGAATCAAATCATATCTAATAGGTTCTTTCTAAAGGTTATACTCATATTTCGATTTCCTGAAAACGAGACAGCACTCTGTACCTATCTATATCTATCTCAGTCCCTCGTGAACTTGGGAAAGGCCTTCTCTCAAGGTCCGTCCTTGGAGCGAGGCCGTAACTCGGGGGCAAAGAACGCGGAAGGTCGCCCTCGATATGAGGATGTGGCATTGGGGTGCCCTTGAGGATTAAGGTCAAACCGGGTCGGGGTATTTTGAAGACTGACTGATTCACTGATCAATCAATGCACGGCCTAAATCCTAGAGATTAGAAATTAGAAATTTTGACAGTAAATTCCTTTTTCAACACACTTGCTCATAAAGTAGCTCTACGTTCACCGCAATTAGGCAGATAATTACACCTATTATTCAAACTGTGACTTTTGTTTTACTATTATTCACAAGTGAATTATAGTTTTATTTTTAATTTATTGGTTGAGTTGGTTCCTTTGTTCTTAAAAAAGTTTCGATACAAAAAAAGTCGTATTCAATAGTAAAAATAAATTAATATACCTTTTGCTTGCTCATTTCATGCAACTTCGTATTTAAATAGATAATTTCAACTTGTACGTGTTTAATAAATAAAACTTTCACTCAAATATAACTTTTGTTTTTTCTGTAATAAAGAAAACTTGAAATTCCCCATTTTGTACGTGGCTAAAACGCTATCCGCGAAAAGCCAAATAAAACAAACCTCATTCTATAGTCTATGGCCGATTGCCATTTTACGAAGCGCGCGCATAGGAAAACTGATTAATTTTTCCCGCCATTGCAAAATGCCATAGAAAACAAACCTCATTCTATATAGTCTATGGCCGATCGCACTTATATGTGTGCGCGCATAGGAAAACTGATTAATTTTTCCCGCCATTGTGAGAAAATTTTCATAACTCGTTTTCAATGTTGAAATTACAGTTAAGTATTTATTAATTAAAATTAAAATATCTACAAGTACTAATTATGAAGAAAATGATTTATGTTGTACACCGCCCGATATATTATGTGAAGCCCTTAAAGTTATGGAAAGTTTACTACCTACCTGAAATATCCAAGGAAAAATATCTATTTTAGTGTTATTTTCTTCGCAAGTGTGTTGAAAAACGTCGTATGATACACGTGTGTATTGATGATTACCGTCCTCGGTTATCTTAAGACCCTCACCTAACGGCTCGGGTCTCAATATCGCCTCAGCGGTAATCACCAACATTACACACTTATACCATAATGTACTATTATATCATACTTGCTCAGTAACTAGGGATTACTATGGTGGAAAGTCTCCTTGTAAGTTGGTGTTTGCAATTCAAGGCAACATTACGTCGCACTATGCTTGAATTGTAATGTTCACATTACAGTTCAAGCTATGCAAAACTCCTTGGTAAACAATCTCTTTTCTTATAAAATGGTAAGAAAACTTTTTACTGAAAAAAAAAAACACTGAACATGGCGGCATTTAATTTTCATACATTTCAAACTATGCAAAACTCCTTGGAACTCAGAGCCGTAAAAAAAAAAATGGAAATGGCGGCATTTCATTTGATCTGAAAGTTTGTGAAGTTTGTTCGTAAAGGGATTTAAGTTATTTACAACAATGTCAAGCACTTCATCAGATGATGAAAAAGGAGGAGAGCCTGATTTTTGTTTGCTTGAAGCAGAACAAATGATGCAAAACCTTTTGCCGGATAATTCCAAAGAGCGCTACGTGAAAACTTACTAAGAATTCAACAAATGGCGTGCAAAGAAAGGAATTACATCTTTGGCAGAATGTGTTTTGCTTTCTTATTTCAATATGCTGTCAAAAAGCTACAAACCACCGTCATTGTGGTGTTTTTACTCATGCTAATTTCTATTTTTTCTCTAAATTTGCTAATTATTCTAATTAAAATTTCATTTTGCATTACCAATGTTTTATTTACCTCGCAAGAATGATATAAAGTAGAATGCTTACCTCGGTTGCAAGTAGCTATTACACCCTCGAACTATATTCACCCTCGCTCGCTGCGCTCGCTCGTGTGACTAAATATCTCGGGTGCACGCGATCCATTAGCGCCCTATGCGAGCTGCGCTCGCACTGGCGCCAAATTGGATCTTGTTCTGTAATAGCTTACTTACGTCCCTTGTGTAACAATCTACTATTATGACATCGGCACTAATAGAAATGCTGAATAAAAGCAGGCGTTAGGTACTTTGCGGAATTCCATGATATAGGGTATTCTTACCGGTTATCGTCCATTTAGTGGAGTTACTGAGTTTGAGAGGGTAAAAATATATCTATCTATAATATAATAAAACTGTAACAGATCCAATTCTGTACATTGAAGATATTTTGAAAATTTTTATTGGAGGGCACTCTATAATCGATACTGAAGCCAAAACTGCAATTTTTTTCATTTTTGTCTGTCTGTCTGTCTTTCTGTCTGTCTGTCTGTCTGTCTGTCTGTATCTTGGCCGCGCATCACGCCGTAACTACTGAATGGATTCAAATGAAACTTCGTACGATTTGAGTTTATACTCCGAGGTAGGACATAGGATACTTTTTACCCCGAAATTCAGCACGGTTCCCTTGGGAGAGGGGAAGAAAGTTAAAACGTGTATAGCTGTAATTCATTAACGCGTAGCTCGATTTAACTCATTCTTTTTTTGTTAGAAAGGTAAGTATTGTCCCGTAAATATTTCAAGGTCGTAGGTTTTTGTTCAGAAATGACAGACATTTATTGGGTTCAAATAACTTGGGACCCGGATCTTTGAATGTACGGCTTATTTTAAACTGGTGTGCGTTTAAATTTATGTTTATAGATCTGTCTATTTGTTTCAGCTAATTACCGAAACGGCTGGATCAATTTTGAGGGAACTTTCAATGGCAGATAGGTGATGTTATAAGGAGTAACTTAGGCTACATTTAGTTTAGGTACAAAAAAGGATTATGAGATCCAATCTGATCCTATATAAAAGCCTATATCCACGCGGACGAAGTCGCGGGGATCAGCTAGTGTTCTATAAAAAAAATTAAACAAAAACTTGTTGGTATATACTTCTAATATAGTCTATTTTCATTACGTTAGTATTTTTTTAGTCAGATAACTAGTTTTTTTTAAATCCTAATAAAAAGCTGAAAATGCCGATTTCACCGGTTATCGTCCACTAAATCTAGTTATCGTCCACCCTTGTACCTGTTATCCGTCCACTGATTTCTATGAGAAATTTACTATGAAAAAGTATGCATGTAATGAGTAAGTAATTGAATATGTAATATTAACACCACTTTAATATGTATTTAATATCTATACCAATTAAAATTAACTTCCTGTCCGTGTTTTCGAAATATATGGGTTTTTAACCGACTTCAAAAAAAGGAGGTTCTGTATTCGACCCGTATGTATGTATGTATGTATGTATGTATGTATGTATGTATGTAAGTATGTTCGCGATTATCTCCGCAACTAATGAACCGATTTTGATGATTGTTTCACTATCGTTATCTACATACTTTCAAGAAGGTTTTAGTATATAACACATCGAGTTATCATTCTTACGTACGAAGTTATAAGCATAAATGTACACATATGTCACTAATATGTTCTCTGAGATTGCCAGACCTATTGCTGAAGTCTGATATAGCTATTCTGTCCACAGACTTCACTCTGCTACGCCTACGTAACATTGACCTTTTGCAAAAAGTTTTGGGCCGAAGTCAGTACAGTTGCATATAGAGTGATTCCTTGGAGTTTGTGCACGGTTACGTGTATTTCCATTCTATACAAAGCCAAACCGCAAGGGTGTGAAACTAGTCGCGTATAGATTGTAAATTACGGTCTACCCAAATTATACAAGAGTTTTACGCATACAAACTAATCTTGTATAGATCAGAAGTTAGGTTGGGTTAGAACATAATAAAACCACTCACCTATAGTATGACACATAAAATGTATATGTCACAGGATATTTAATAATAATTAATAATATATAGGTCATAATCTATTTTACATAGTTCTCATTTATATTATTATTTTTATTACCTAATATAAAGAAAACAAATCACTAAAAAGCATAAAATAATTTTTTATTCATTTAGATTGACGATTAAACTACCTAACTCAAATGATATATAATTTTTTGAAGTCGGCGCCAAACCACATTCAATTCGTGTAAGTAAAATCAGAATATCCACTTTTGAATGCGAGCGCGGTGAACCTAGTCGCGGAGCGTGAGTCTGGGACCCGGGGGGCACATTTTCGACTTGAAGTGAACTTGAAGTCATTTGGCGCCGACTTCAAAAAATTATATATCATTTGAGTTAGGTAGTTTAATCGTCAATCTAAATGAATAAAAAATTATTTTAAACTTTTTAGTTCGATTCGTTTGAAGTCGGTTCATTTTTCTTTGAAAAAAATTATTATTAGTGAACTTATGTTTACTTATACATTATTAAAAAGCCACCGTTTATAAAAAAATGTTTTTCTGTTTTTCGTCTATTCTTAATACTTACTTTTCAAAACAGCTGAACCTATTTTGACAGAACTTTCACAGGGTGATAAGAGTACTTTATACAAAGTCATGTGGTCTTTCTACGCATACGCAATAGCGGTCAACTGCTTGTTTTAAAATAAAACTGGTAAAAAAACTATAGCCTTGTTAACGCGGTTTATAGGGTCTACAATCTATTCTATACATATAATAAAATCGTAGTATTGCCATATCTGTACATTGAAGATTTTTGCAAAATAATAACTGGGGGATGTTAGAGATAAGTGATAGAACGTAAAAAAGCTATTTTTGATATTTTTGTCTGTTTGTCGGTTTGTCTGTTTATCTGTTTGTCTGTTTGTCTGTATGTTTGTGCGCGCATCACGTAAAAACTACTGAATGGATTGAAATGAAACTCGGCAAGATTTAAGTTCATACTATGGAGTAACATATATGTAGGATACTTTTTATCCCGAAATTCAGCACGGTTCCCTTGGGAGAGGGGATGAAAGTCAAAACGTGTATTTAGCTGTAATTCAATTTCAAATAATAAAATCGTAGACTTGCCGTATCTGTGCATTGAAGATTTTTGCAAAATAATAACTGGGGGATGTCAGGGATAAGTAATAGAACGTAAAAAAACTATTTTTGTCTGTTTATCTGTTTGTCTGTATGTTTGTGCGCGCATCACGAAAATACTACTGAATGGATTGAAATGAAACTTGGTACGATTTAAGTTCATACTACGGAGTAACATATAGGATACTTTTTATGCTGAAATTCAGCACGGTTCCCGAAGGAGAGGGGATGAAAGTCAAAACGTGTATTTAGCTGTAATTCAATAACGCGTTGTCCGATTTCATTCATTCTTTTTTCTTAGAAAGTAGATTCTTTAAAGATTACCGACTAATCTCTAAAAGGCTGGATCAATTTTGATGGGACTTTCACTGGCGGATGTTTACATTTTGATCTACCTAAACGTCTGCCAGTGAACTTTTAACAATTTTTAGCATGCTATGAGCTCAAAGGAGCTGAGGAAAAACAAAATGATTCCTACGGGACTTTTAAAAACCAATATATATCCACGCGAACGAAGTCGCGGGTATCCGCTTTGTATAATAATATTTTAACGAATCAACAAATAGGTATTCTGTCTTTTCGGTAACATCAATGAAATTAGTTATAACTTTTTAAACTAACATCGGACAAATTGATGCTGAACATACATACATCATATATTTTCAAGTGTTATTTAAAAAACACGTCAAAGTAAAGTGTGGTATAAATATTTGAGATTGTGCTCATTTCTCTGCCCAGTGCGATACTCTACTCATATACGAGTTCTATGACACATGATAAATTGTTTTTCGCCTGTCACTCTCCGTGTTAATTAAATGGATGTTCTTCTTATGTTTTTCGGAGAATAAAAAATCATACTGATTCTAAATGCATTTCGAATTTTTGCACACGTTTTTCTTTTTACACGCTTTATATTAGCTTCACCTGTATGTATGTTTTTAGCTGTGATAGCCTAGTGGTTAGGACGACCGACTTCTAATCGGAGGTCGTGCGTTCGATCCCGGGCACGCACCTCTAACTTTTCGGAGTTATGTGCGTTTTAAGTATTTAAATATCACTTGCTTTAACGGTGAAGGAAAACATCGTGAGGAAACCTGCATGCCTGAGAGTTCTCCATAACGTTCTCAAAGGTGTGTGAAGTCTGCCAATCCGCTTGGCCAGCGTGGTAGACTATGGCCAAAACCCTTCTCACTCTGAGAGGAGACCCGTGCTCTGTAGTGAGCCGGTAATGGGTTGATCATGATGATGATGATGATGATGATGTATGTATGTTTGTAACCGACTTCTTTGAACGCGATTTTGACCCACTTTAAACGGTCAGATTTTATTCAAACTTTGTAGATTTATCGAGGACCGATGACAATATACTAATTTGATAAGATTATTTCATAATTCAATTTGGAAAATAAGATTTTGTGTTCATTTATCAAAAGTCGTCGGTAAGGAAAAACAATAAACATTCAAAATCGCACGGTAACTAACTGTAACTAGGGTAAACAGAATAGATGTCACACACAACTAAAATCTAAGCACTAAACGCACGAAAGCGAAGATAAAACAATATTATAACAAAATAATAATATTATTAATTAGTACTTATTTACTTTAATCATATTGTACGATTTACAATAAAAAACAAATAAAATAATTTATTAATAATTAATATCTGCTGTATTTTAAGTGACATGATTTTTTTAGTGTTTTATAAATAAACCAAACTAAAAAGTAGAAAATAAATAATAGTTTAAAAAAACTAAAAAACACGCTTTTTATAGAAAACCAAACTAAGTAAAAAATTGAAAATAAATTTTAATAAATATAAATTAACAATAGTGTGCATATGAAAAAAATGTATTTTATTTAAAACAAGCGTGGGGTGCTTTTAAGATACTATCGAAATGATAATCCTCTATACACCCATGCACCCCACGGTTTTTTTAAATAAAATACATTTTTTTTATTTGCACACTATTGTTAATTTATATTTATTAAAATTTATTTTCTATTTTTTAGTTTGGTTTTCTATAAAAAGCGTGTTTTTTAGTTTTTTTAAACTATTATTTATTATGAATATTTTTAGGTGATTTCGTGTATTTAATACACTTAATACATTATTTGAAGTTATCGTTATAGATCAAAAATATCTAAGTACTTAATATAATCATGATAAAAAATCTAATATTGAATTTCCTTCTTAATTAGGGTTCCGTACCTCAAAAGGTAAAAAAAGGAACCCTTATAAGATCACTTTCTTGTATCAGAATCAGAATCAAAATTGTATCAGATACTAAGGTCTGTAGTCCCTATTAGGTGTATAAAAATTAAGGTCCTGAGTCTACTAAGGTCTATAGTCCCTATTAGGTGTACAAAAATTAAGGTCCTGAATCCACACAATAAAAAGATATGGGCAGATTTTCACGAAAACTTGTAAGTACCAAAATTTACCTTAATTTTCAACTTTTTTTATTTTTCGGAATTTTTCCTTTACTCGATCTGTAAGACCTTGCTTTTAACCAAAATTGACAAATCTAGGTCAACCGGAAGTACCCTATAGGTTTTGGGTCGAAAACCTAAATGGTAGTTCCAGTTGACTTAGAATTGCGAAATTTGGCAAAAAGCCAGGTCTTACAGCACAAATAAAGGAAAAATTCCAAAAACTACAAAAAGGTGGAAATTAAAGGGTGTCCCCATACATACATAGTTGAGCCAATTAAGATAGACCTCTGAGTTGTATGAGCGCTCATACAATTTAGAGGCGTAGCTTAATTAGCACTTACCTTTTATGACAAACTAATAAAAAACAGATTGTACCTACTTATACTTCTGGAGTACGGAACCCTCGGTGCGCGAGTCTGACTCGCACTTTTATATGTTTTCACACTGTTTTCACTTGACTACAATGATAATAATCTAAAATAAGCTCTAGAAAAAAAACGTAGCCCTAATTTACCGAGCTTGGGACCCCATGCTTTCCAGACCGTTACCTTAGTAGTTAGACGTGTTTAAAAAAAAATTGTTAAAGTAAAATTAATTATTCCGAAAAGTCATATTATAATAGTTTATTGTTGTTAAAATGAAAGACAAGAGTTCTCCGGTGTCGTGCGGGTTAATCACCCGCTGACGGCTGTAACAATTACGTTGACAGCTGGTGGCGACACGGCCGCCATCTTGGATTTTCCTTTTGTTCGTCACTCATTTGTCTCGCGGACGACAAGACAAGAAAGTTTAAAAACGGCAACTTAAAATTAAATTTCAATAAATGTTATAAAAGTTTGCATAATTTTGTACGTACTATAAAATTTCTAATTTTTAATTTAGACAAGACATTTTGAAATAAATAAAACCCAAAATATGCCAAAATATCACGATATAAATGACTAACTATTTATTGGAGTGCAAGCTCATATAAATATGTTTTGAACATGGCTAATAAACCTGAATTAATTGGAAATTCAAAATTCCCAAATTGACCCAGCCGGGAATCAAATCCAAACTTCCTACTAATAGGACCATTGCGCCAGAGAGGTTGTAAAAATCATCACAATTCGAGCTTTTCAGTGCCAGAAACATTATTAAATGCGGAGCAAGAAAAATGTGCCCGTGATTTATAATATCTTTAATTGTTTTTTTTTTGCATAGACATAAATTTTAATAGAAAATGTTCTGAGGAGACATTCTGTGAGACAACTCGGGAGTCTGGTATTAACGGCTTACACCGATTGCTGTAAAAGTATTTCAGTACACAATCGGTCACGATGCTATCAAATTACATGCAATTAGTATTAGGTACTAAACTCTATCTAGGTAATCCGACTTAGAGTTACCTCTGTTTTTTTAATTTGTAGAATATCCAATATTTGAGCGAAAGCTTTTCTACGTATAAGGTCCAAAAAACGAAACAATACTTAATGCCTTTTTAATTTAGGATCACTGTCTGTCTGTCTGTCTGTTCACGATAAACTCAAAAACTACTGAACGGATTTTCATGCGGTTTTCACCAGTAGACAAAGTGATTCATGAGGAAGTATAATTTGTTAAGGTTTTGTGTAAATTGGTAGAAATAAAGACGACAACAGATAGTATGGTGGCATAGTAGCGGGTAATTACTACCCGTCCGAAGCGTACCAGCAACCCGCACGGGTTGCTGGTACTGATTAAAGTTCTAAAACGAATTAAAGATTTCTCAAAAAAGTTCAAGTAGGTATGTTTTTTTTTTTCAGAGTGTGTTATAACTAAATGGGAGTGGTTACAAAAATAATAAATACCTAATGAAAATAATTTGAAGGTCTCCCAAATAGGTTCAAAACCGAGTCACTAATTTCACATAGGTAGGTAAGGTAAGAGTACGCAATTCCGTCAGTGTCCCAGTACCCGATAACTGATCAGTTTTTTAATTTTTTAAATTTCTACGAATACTAAATAAAATTTATTTGAATGGCAATTCATTCTGGGTAATATTTTTTACAATTCTAATGGCAAAATTGATCAAAAAGTTTAATGGCGTTGAAACTGTACAACAATAAATGTCACCTGTCCGAAAATATTTAGAAAATTCAAAGTTCAGTCACTGAACTACGTTACCACCACATCATCTTGGTTTGGTTCTTATGCAGCTGCGTATAAAAATACGGTAAAAGTGTTAATTTACTAGAATATTTGAGTAAATAGTCTATCGATATAACTTTTAAATTGCGGTGAATCTGAACGAAATGTAATTATTTTTGCATGTTACATCTATTGGTACTCACAAATCCCTACTTGACCCAGAATCCGTTATTTTTTAACGGATTTTGGTACACGCATCAACCCGATGATATCCGTTGTACCTAAACCCGTTATTAGATCTCTATTGCCTTGAAATAGGTCTTATTTTCCCTTAAATTTTTTTCGTTTTTCTGTACGATTTCTATATTATTAATAAATAAGATGGATATTACATGCCCGTGATTATAAGGTCATCAGAGCTTATATTACTGCGATATTAATTCTGAAAAAGCATATATTTGTGTATGCAATAATGCAAATACTTGTTTAAATATATTAGACTAGCTGATGCCCGCGAGTTAATCCGCGTGGATTTAGGTTTATAAAAATCCCAAGGGAACCAATATGAGTTAGTTTCCTTGGGATTTTTATTTGAAGAACTAGAAGATGCCCATGGCTTCGCCCGTGTGAATTTTAGTTTTTAAAAATCCCGTGGGAAATTTTGATTTTCCAGGACAAAAAGTAGCCTATCTGTAGTAAACCCGTCCCAAAATGGAAAAATGCCGCGGGATTCTCACGATTTAGGAGTGCAATTCCTTATAATATCAGGGTTGAGGAGTTGGATATGTATTCGAATTAATTCAACGATAAAGTCTTTCATTGATAGGTACCTCAAATATCAATTTAAATAACCGTCAGTTTCTAAATCTCATTAGTTTTGGGGGTTAGGTCCCCTACAACATCAGGATTGAGGAGTCGGAATCCAAATTTTTTATGGGACAGTGTCGCAAAGGTCTTCTATCGATTAAAGGTTATTAGGTTTATATTATTATTAGGTTTTAAATCAAATAAATAAAATTTGCGAAGAATTGAAACGACACTCAGTAAAGAATGAAACCAAAGACCTCTTTCAAAAAGTCAGATACCTGACAAGAATTCGGACTGTTAAAACATGCGCAGTGAAAGATGAACGAGGAGCGTTACTTACAGAAACAAATCAAGTTCTAGAGCGTTGGAGGCGATACTGCTCAGCATTATACGATAACCAGACTCCAGATGCATTACCCATAAGTTGGAACATGGATGAACAAGAACCTACGTTCTTCCGTCAGAGATAGATCTAACAACAAGGACATTAAAGCTTGACAAGTCTCCGGGAAAAGATGCCATCCCAGCGGAACTCATAAATAACCTTGGCTCAAGAGGCATTGACATAATGACGAAAATCCGTAACGCGGTTTGGACTACAGGACATTGGCTTGCGGATTGGACCGAATCAGTTTTTATACCGTTACATAAAAAAGGCTCCACCACTGAATGCCGTAACTATAGAACTATCACCCTAATATCGCACGCCACTAAGATCCTGTTACATGTGATCAATCAGCGCCTAAAAAGTTATCTTGATCGCCAGATACCTGAAGAACAAGCCGGATTTGTTAAAAGAAAAGGGACAAGAGAGCAAATCCTCAATGTCAGGCAGGTTATAGAAAAGAGTAGGGAGTTCAATAGTCCTGTTGTACTGTGCTTCATTGATTACAGCAAGGCTTTTGACTGTGTAATGTGGAGCAAGTTATGGATGGTACTGTCAGAAATGGGAGTGCCACTGAACTTATCCTGAATTTATACTGCAACAACCGCTTATTTGTAAGGATTGACACCGAATGTTCTAATGTGTTTCCTACCAAGAAAGGCGTACGACAGGGTTGTATCCTCTCACCCATGTTGTTTAACATTTACGGCGAGTACATAATTCGCAAAACAATCGAGAACTGGGAGAAAGGATTTCCAATAGGGGGAAAAAGAATATGCAACAACCGGTATGCAGACGATACAGTGCTCGTTACCACCACCATGGACGACATGAAGGAACTCTTACAAAAATTAGAAGCAGAAAGTTTGGGTCTGACCATCAACAGAAGTAAGACCAAGTTGATGATAGTTGACCGCGCCGGTAAGCTATCCAATTCTAATATAATTCCATCTGTGGATGTAGTGAAGAATTACATCCACCTTGGGTCCCAAATCTGCAGTGATGGCAGTTGTGTGCCAGAGATAAAGAGACGCATTGCAATGGTGAAAAATGCCATGACAAGATTAATCGGGATATGGAAGAATAAAGGCATATCGCATAAAACCAAGAGCCGCCTCGTTCAAGCCTTAATTTTCCCAATTTTCATGTATGGAGTCGAAACATGGGCCATCAAAGCAAGAGAAAGGCAAAGAATGATGCGTTCGAAATGTGGTGCTGGAGGAGAATGCTACGGATTCCGTGGACTGCTAAGCGCACAAACGTGTCCATTCTTTCACAACTCGGAATCACTGCTCGGGTTTCCTCTATATGCTACCCACGATTGCTCTCATATTTCGGCCACATCATTCGGCGTGGGGACGACAGCCTACAAAAGTTAATAGTGACAGGCAACACGGAGGGCAAAAGAGTGAGAGGCCGCTCAACAACTACGTGGTCCGACCAGCTGAAAGAATCCAACAGGTGTAGATTCTATCACTCTGTTAAAATGGCCACCAACAGAAGCCGGTAGAAACAATTAATCCATACGAGGGCAGTATGCCAGGACCACGATCTTCAGCAATGAAGCAACGACTGGTGAGAGAGTATGCGTTTGCACTTTTTATCCTGGAAAAATCGACAGTTCCCATGGGATTTTGAAAAAACCGCAATCTATAGATACAGCTATAGGTAGATTACTATAGCAAACTTCCTTGAAAGTTGATATAAAGATTGGAAAAGGGAGCAGGAACGGGAACCGGAAATCCACGATTCCCTCGGGATTTGTGAAAAAGCGAAACTCACGCGGGCGGAGCCGCAGGCAGAAGCTAGTAGAGAATAAGAAGTATTGAAAAGCGTGCGTTTTATAATAATATGTCTCAAATAATATATTTCATTTCTTTATAATATTATGTCTTCTTTTTCGATAAAAAGTAGGTATAACCCCATTTTTTTTACTGCGAGCTCTAAGTATTTTAGATTTGTAATAATGATTTTTATGAACCTTAGCGTCAAGCAATAGAGTTCAAATTCGCAGTAAAAGTTAACGGATTCCGGGACATAATAACGTTTACTAGTACAAATCTGCCGACTACTGGTACAATCGGCCCTTTTCCACATTTTTTTGTATTATTACGTATTATCTTTTATTTTAATTTGAAATAAAATAATAGCACTAAAACTAGAATAAATTACCTATCTAGTCATATAATTCTCATTACTGTAAGTTTACGAACTTCAACATAGCAATCATGCAAAGTTAGCGAAGTTCAAAACTTAACGGATATTGGGACGTTTGCCTTACTCGTGTCATGCTTAGCTCGAGAGAAAATGACGAATGTGTCTCAAAGAAAAAAGGTTTAAACTTTAATTGAACAAAATGCTTTCCCTGAAACGATTAGGTATGTTCAAATTATACAGGGAGTCTTGATTAAACCTCACTTAAACAAGTCGTAATGGCGCATTAACTTGCTCTCCAAATGCTTGTTTTAAATTATTTTTAAATGCTTCTGATCGAATTTTAGACACAAAGAAAACATACGCAAAAAACATACGCACTTTAACTGAGAGCTTCCTCCGTTTAAAACACGAGTGGTTAAAAATAAAATAACAACAAACGATAAATAACAAATAAAAAAGTTCAGCGCATGTTAAAAATAAATGAATGACCGTCAATAAATCAAAAAAAAATTAGCATCAACAGCTGCTGTTCACGAAAGTTATGACGGAAAACTCTACTTCCAAAGTTTTAACGCACTAATTAGATACCTACTTAGAGAAAAACTTACCCCGTCACTAAAGTGCAAAACACACAAACACGAAACTGGGTCGACACTAAACTAAGTTTACACGCTACACTAAACTAACTATCTGGAATTGGACGTCTACGCGTTCCTACTTGTAATATAGGTTTAAAATATAATAACCCGCAGCGTGACTCCGATCGTGAGGAAACACGAACTATAAATACAGCTTGGGATGGAACGGAACGAAACGAAAATTACGTGTTTACGAAGTCGCGAAGGAACATGATATCAGATAGGTGGGTATACAGTTCGATAGTTCAACGTCCTTTCGTAAAAAAAACGCCTCGCCACTTACAAGACAATGTCTAGGAGTTACAGAACTACCGGTGATAGCCTAGTGGTTAAGACTTCGGCATCCCTTTCGGGAGGACCGAGTTCGATCCCCGGCACGCACCTCAACTTTTCGGAATTGCTTTTTATGCAATTCATATATCACTCTTCTTAGCGGTGAATGAAAACATCGTGAGGAAACCTGCATGCCTGAGAGTGTTACATAATATTCTCAAAGGCGTGTGAAGTCTACCAATCCGCACTTGGTCAGCGTAGTGGAGTATGCCCTAAACCCTTATCCTAAGAAGAGACCCGTGCCCTGTAGTGGGCCGGTAATGGGTTGATAATGATGGTGATTATGATGATTAGAGGTCGTCTAACAAAAGCTGCCGACAACTGCACTGCGATTTTACATCGAAAAACAATACGGTATGTAAGTATGTATTACACTGAAAAACTCCAATGTTTCGATTCCAGAGAATATCTCGTGAAACAAAACAAATGAGTTCAAACTTGACTCTTCTAAGATAATATGAGCCTGAGCATTGAGCCTGTCTGACAATGTAGTTTGCATCAGCTATCACGTACTCCTAGATATATTAAGTATGTATTCAGGACGACTGAAAACTTAGAAGTGGTCGGAAAATCAGTAACTAATATCTACGGAAACACAATAGGTACTCGTAAATAGGAACAATGAAGGATACTGAAAATCTTGCAAAAGAAGAAATTTACTTTCCAGAGACAATTTCTCTGTATGACCTGACAGTATACTCTACAATGTTTTCTTGAGACCTGACCTGACCTGTTGTCTGACCTGTGGATGTACCATGTCACGAGACTTCTTTAGCCTAAAAACTTCCAAAATAACCAGACCTACAAACCAACAGATGACGTGTATACAATGTGCATCGATGTAGAGTGACTTTAGCTTTTTAAAGAAATATTGGTTTGATCATGTGAAAAGCAAGTTTCTTATTGATAAAAATGTTTATAATTTGTAGACTGATTCTAGTTTGTAGCATTATAAATTGCCGACATCAGCTGGGTGTATACTGTATAGTGTATACATATACTACTGTATTTCCTGTAACAATAATATTTACCTTACTCGAGCTTTGTAAGTTTCATTGCCAATTTCGTATGTTGTGTATAGATGATGTTTAATCGTTTATTAAAAGCTCTTCGTACATATTCTTGGCAGCAGCATACTTAGTAGGTATAGAACGGAGATATGATTGAAGATTTGAAAGAATTACCTGTCCATGGAGACAAGTTAGTATAGCGCTGTCCCTGTTCCGTAATCTCATACAAATGACAGAAACAAAAAAATCGGCCAAGTGCGAGTCGGGCTTCGCTGTTTTAGGGTTCCGTACATAATTATGAATAACATAATATTTTAGGTCTAAGAAATCTTTAATTTTCGAGCTAGACATCGCAACAAACCGTGGAAGAAAACCCCAAAAAATGATCGTTTGTTTTGGGAACTGCGTCACAGCTTTTAAACTATTTTATGGATCGTTGTTTTCAGTATTTGTTGTATAAATAGAGCATATGGTACATAATATCCGAAATATCATATTCCCAACTAGTTTAGTTTTTGAGATAGTTCTAAACAATGATACCCCACAAGCTAGGGTGAGAAAAAAACTTTTTTCCGGCTCAAAAAGGCATGGATAAAACTCTCTTTACAGGAGAGATTTCTTCCAGAAGTTCTCAAAATGTGCGAATATTAAATTTAGAAAAAGCCGAGTAGGTACGTATTGGAAAAAGTGCCAACGGCTATGAAACTTATGAAACGGATATACTTACTTACCTAGTTATTTTCACATTGATATCTACCTACGTGAATCGCACTAATTCATAAACAGACGCTAATGTTACAGAATCATTCTTGCGTCCCGTCCGTGTATCAAATCAAATAGATCTTTCGCTTACCGCGAAGGCATTTTGTTTATGAATTGGAGGAAATTATGTGTTGAGAAAAAAAGCACTATAAATGTTTAAAATTTGTGAGTTCTGAAATGTATGATTTCGGTTCGAAATATATGACGTTATGCTACAGACTTAGAAAAATAAATAAGAACCGGCCAAGCGCGAGTCGAACTCGCGCACAGAGGGTTCCGTAACACAACGCATATTAAATTGTTCTAGTAAATTAACGAATCCGGTAGGCAAACGTTATCCTGCCACATTGTTGGTCGGAAAATCTGGGTTACTTTGAAAAAATTAATTTAAATTAAATTTGAAAAAAAACTAAGAATAAGTACAAAAAATTAATAAAAATCGGTCATGCCGTTTGGGAGGAAACGAATTACGAACTTACGCACACTAGAATTTTACATACTTAATTAAGATTACAAGACAGATGTCATAGTAACATCAAGGCGACAAAAACAAGGTACTAACATTTTTATTATTTGCCGTGAAAGCTCTTACAGCAAATAAGAGTTTATTGTATTTATATAGAGTAGTAAGAGAGTTTATTGTAAGGCACTCACATCTAATCTGTGAAAATTTCAACTGGCTAACTTATGGCTGAGGCTGTAGACCCCTGTGACAGACACACAGACAGCGGAGGCATAATACCCCGTTTTTCACCCTTCGGGTACGGAACCCTAAAAAGTATCTATTTAGGCAGTTACAGTATTTAAGTTTCCAGTGAAATTCATTTTGTCTCCGTTTCCTCGAGAGTATCGTAAATCTTTTGAATCTCATAAAATCCACTTCGCAACAACAACTCAAAATGGCCGCGCTGAGTCAGTTTCATACTCGTAGCTCGCGAAACATTATGTTGGCCATTCATATTGCCAAAGGCAAGTTGTGATAAAAAAAATCGTAGGAGATTTATTTCATCACGATTAATTTTACTGGCTCCTCGGTGACAGAAGGCTGGCTGATTTTTTCTCCCTATGCTCCCTGAGGCGAACTACTTATCATCTCGAAATAATTTCAAGACAGAAAAACCTATACCTAAAAATTTTTCGCTCGACCCGAGGATCAAACCCAGGATCGTCGTGATCTGCAGTTCGACATGAGAGACAGGAAGACTAAGACCAAGGCTAGGCAGACATCGAGGTGTGCACCTCTAACTTATGACGCTGTGATCTTATAAGTGGGAGGTTTGACTCCCGGCAGTGGTAATTTGGGATTTATATCTAACTAGCTTCTGCCCGCGGCTTCGCCCGCGTGAATTTCGGTTTTGAACAAATCCCGAGGGAATCGTGGAGTTCCGGTTCCCGTTCCCGCTCCCTTTTCCTACCTTTATACTTAAAATATCAAGCAAGGTCGCTATAGTAATCTACCTATAGCTGTAGATATAGATTTCGGGTTTTTCAAAATCCCGTGGGAACTGTGCATTTTTCCAGGATAAAAAGTAGCCTATGTGTTGCCAATGCATGCTACACAGCAAAGTATTGCAATAATGGGTTATGTGAGCGTGATTTACCTAAGAACAGTCAGCGCCCTCTGTGGCGTTTTGGAGGTATATATCTATTTTAGTCCTACAGGAATACTTTTCTGGGATAAAAAGTTACTTTATGTGTTAAGTCAGGGCATAAGCTATCTCCATTTAAAATTTCAGCCAAATCGGTTCAGTAGTTGCGGCGGAGAAGAGGAACAAACATACACACAAACTTAATAACTTAATAACGCCTTTATAATATTAGTGTGATTGTTATTTTCCTCGCTAGAAAGCTCCGATACTCGATAGCATACGCGTCCGATCGCTGCTAAATTCAAAATGCTATAGGAGAACTTTACGCATCGCCGCCCCGGCCGGCTGGAACCGCGCGCCGCGCGCAAAGTCTATTTCCCGCAATTTTTAAATCTGTAATATCTTCGAAAATATTCATTTAAATCATATGCTGTAAAAGGCCATATAGATCTATAATAAATCAACAATGTACTTAAGGTATTTAATTAGATAAGGATTTATGCTGTATTGGTTAAAATCGCTTCTAAAATTAGCCATTATTTGTCGTAAAAAAGTAAATGACAAAAAATGTTATTGTGGGATATCCATAAGAGATAGACATATACCATCGCGGAGTTTTCTATAGACCTTTTCAATGTGTACAATACTTAGTACATTATATTGATAAATCTCGTAGGGTTCAGCCTGCGTTTGCAATGTAAGCGGAAAAAATGTAATTATTTACGACATCACATTAGAAACCTCAAAAATAACAGTATTTCTCCACTATTTAATGGATGTTATCTATACATATAATAAAATCGTAGAATTGCCGTATCTGTACATTGAAGATTTTTGCAAAATAATAACTGGGGGATGTTAGGGATAAGTAATAGAACGTAAAAAAGGTATTTTTGAAATTTTTGTCTGTTTGTCTGTTTGTCTGTTTGTCTGTTTATCTGTTTGTCTGTTTATCTGTTTGTCTGTTTGTCTGTATGTTTGTGCGCGCATCACGTAAAAACTACTGAATGGATTGAAATGAAACTCGGCATGATTTAAGTTCATACTATGGAGTAACATATAGGATACTTTTTATCCCGAAATTGAGCACGGTTCCCTTGGGAGAGGGGATGAAAGGCAAAATGTGTACATAGCTGTAATTCGTTAACGGGTGGTCCGATTTCATTCATTCTTTTTTTGTTAGAAAGTAGATACTTTAAAGACTACTGGCTGATCTCTGATGCTGCTGGACCGATTTTGATGGGACTTTCACAGGCGGATATTTACATTTTGATCTACCTAAACATTCGCCAGTGAATTTTTACAGTTTTTAGCAAGGTATAAGCTCAAAGGAGCTTAGGAAAAACAAAATGATTCACACGGGATTATTAAAATCAATATCCACGCGAACGAAGTCGCGGGTATCCGCTCGTCATACATATAAACCTTCCTCTTGAATTACTCTATCTATTAAAAAAAACCGCATCAAAATCCGTTGCGTAGTTTTAAAGATTTAAGCGTACAAAGGGATATAGGGACAGAGAAAACGACTTTGTTTTATACTATGTAGTGATATCTAAATTGTCTCGGTGGTCTGGCTGCTAGGAGGCTTCAGCCGTGGCCAGTTACCACCGGTTAGTTACCGGCGAAACCATGCCGTCAAACGATTTGGCGTTCCGGTACGATGCCGCACAGAGGACAGAAGACAAACCGATCAGAGGTATGCCGTATGGGTATAATAAAACACTGCTACCTTAGACTGCATCGTCACTTAGCATCAGGTTATATCGCAGTCAAGGGCTAACTTGTAGTTGAATAAAAAAAGCTTTTAGAACATAGGTAAGTATATATGTATACACTGTGAATTGCTCGCGGTCTGCGCTGTCGTCGGCAACCTGCCATGTACATACACATTTCTAGTTCAAACTCGCACATTCGATGATAGCTCGTGAAACATCACTTTCGACTGGTTTCAACACCTAATTTTTCCGCCTCCTCATAACATTATGCCGGGAGTTAGCCAGGACTCTGTCTAGCAGCACTAATCAATCTAACTCAAATCTTGACAGGCCAGCAGTTTTCTCACGAGATGTTGAGACCTATAAAAAAAAACAGTTATTTTTATATCAACACCATGGGTTGGGCTTAGGCTAAAGGCACACTGCGAGCACATAAAGCCGTCAGTCCTGCGCCTGATCGTTCATGTCGCATTGGAGTCCCATAGGAGTCATAGGACTGTATGAGACTGATGCCTACCAACAACAATCCCTTAATTTTATGGATCACCTAAGCCTAATTAGGATATTTAACAACGATTCACTTTTCGCCAACTTTTAGGCAGTGGCGTAACTACAGGGTGGCATTTCGGCAAAATGCCACGGGCCCCGAGCCGAAAGGGGCCCCCGACCACCCGACCCGAGAGGGCCGTGAGCACAGGAGTATCCTAACATTTAATATTACATCAATTTATCATCAATGATCTTTAATTAGTTTAAGTTGCCAACGTGAAAAGTTTACAGTTTCGGCTTCAGTATCAATTATATATTTATAGAGCCCTTTAAAAAATTCAATATGATTTTCAATGGACAGAATTGGACAGTTTTGTTATAATAAGTATAATAACTATGTTGTAGATTGTAGATAGATAAAAAAAAAAATTATTTCTTGAAGCTTTCCTGAAGTGTGCACATTTCGCACGTCCCGCAGGCGCCCAGGTTAATCTAGGCGCACGAAGTGCGCCAGGCCAAGTTCCTCCGGCCTTGTCGCATGAGTGTGTTATTTACACGATCCATTTCGAGCTGTTTTGACCCCCCTCATAACTCTGGTTCGCGGGATAGTAATCCTACGAAATTTGAAATATAAGTTAAACTCGTGGATGTGATGATAAATTGAAAGTTTCAAATTTTCAAGTTGAACCGTTTCTGAGATACAGAGGTTTGAAAATCACATAAAACAAGACCTACTCACTGACTGATCAAAATTATGACGCACTTCCCGTGTATGTGGAATGTTGAAATTTGGTGAGAAGATGAGTCTTAGTGTGTATATGAAGGAAAAAATCGAAAAATGTCCAAAAGTTGCATCAGACACTGACCAATTCAAAGATATATAAAAATCTGTCTGTTCCCACATCACACAAAAAATACTGAACAAATTTTCATTTTGTTTTAATAAATGTATTTTACTTTATTCGAAGCTATATATGGTTCTTGTTTCATCGAAATCGGTGCACTATTTAGGGAGATGTGACTTTTTAAGTTTTGTAGCAAGGGGTCAATCTTACTGGTCTTGAGTTCTAATAAAAAGTAAAGTGTAGGTAAATAATAAAACGCCAAGAGGTATATTTTTTTATCGAAGTCGCGGGCGCGACTTCGTCGGCGTGGACTACACAAATTTTAAACCCCTATATTACCCCCTAAGGGGTTGAATTTTCAAAAATCCTTTCTTTGCGGATGTCGTACGCCACATTAATAACTATCTGTGTGCCTAAGCCCGTTCCTTCCAGTAGTTTGAGATTCGTCTGTGCCAATAAAACCAGAAGCGCGATTTTCTTAATAATTTTGATAAGCAATCTTGACCCAAGTCAGGAAATGGATGGGTGGCCGACTTGAGGTTTGGAGGAGACTTTGGTGTCCTGTTGATTCCGGCTACTAGGTATCACTAATATCTAATACTATTCATTAAACTTAATGAGAGTCAAATACTCAAAATCTTCTCTTAGTTAAGCCGTATGGTTCTAAGTTCTGAAACTGACCACTGAGTGGAAATACTCTGGAGTGGAGTTTCTGTTATCTGTGATTTTGACAGACAGACGAACAAAATAAAAATTCACCCACTTAGAACAGAGAAAGCGACTTTGTTTTATACTATGTATTGAAGATTAAACCACATCTAATCAGACCGTAAAATGTGATAGGGTTCTATTCCTAATTATACTGAAGCGTAAGAGAGAAAAAAGACTTCATTATACTTATTGCATTAACTTTGAAATACTTAGAAAAAAGGAGTGAGATCCAAACAAAAACATTTCATGTGAATAATAAGGCCAACTTCCTATCAAAAAGTTTCGGCCATTAAAAGTACTGATATCAAAAATTATGACCAAGTCCTTTGCTAGGCTCGATAAATGAAACCATACAGTTTTAGAAGGTATATCTTCTTCGATCACCCTCAAGCTGTCATAACATTCCTAATGATCCTGTTAAAATATTTTTAAATAATTTTTGTCTTACTAATAACACTATAATATGAAGCTCATTTGGGACTGAGAATAGTTTTATTGTTTTCAACTTGGCAACATTTTTTAAATTAAACAAATTCAAAGGAGTGCAAAAATGTTGTCAAGTTGCAAACAATAAAACTATTCTCAGTCCCAAATGAGCTTCATATTATAGTGTTATTACTAAGACATAAATTATTTAAAAATATTTTAACAGGATCATTAGGAATGTTATGACAGCTTGAGGGTGATCGAAGAAGATATACCTTCTAAAACTGTATGGTTTCATTTATCGAGCCTAGCAAAGGACTTGGTCATAATTTTTGATATCAGTACTTTTAATGGCCGAAACTTTTTGATAGGAAGTTGGCCTTATTATTCACATGAAATGTTTTTGTTTGGATGTTGTTTAACAAATAATTTGTTATACTTGTTGCAAAATGATTAATAAAAATTTGTTAAAAATGTTTCATGAACATGAAAGCATTTAAAACTTTGCTAACATTTGTGACAAAATGTTAACTAACATTAATAAATAATGTTCACTAACATTTGTAACTGCGGTGTGGCAGCACTATAAGACGAAAATTGCATGACATTTTTTGTTTCAGAACAAAATGTTCATAAACTAACCAAAATGTTCGTCCATGCTCTTTAAATTAAAAGTTACTAGAAAAAGAACTTATTTTAATAGTTTTATGTACCTTCATTACGTACTTACATGATTTATTTTAAAATGAAATAAATACTTTATTGTTAGTTGAGCTTATTTTCGGCCTACTCGTGCTCATATACAAAATCCCGAAAGCTTTCAGCTCGAACTGCAGAACCAATTCGATTGCCTAGCAGATTGTAACTCTGTGAACGATCTAAACAACAGACTGGTGGAAACTGTCCATACGGTTGGGTCCAATTACTTTAAGACTCACCGTGCAATCAGAACCAAAAAGTTCTCAGATCAGACTCTCAAGCTAATGGATAAGAGGCAAGAAATGAGACTGCAGTCTGCAGCAGATGTGTTTGCTTACCGGCAGATTAATAGGCAGATCTCTAAGGCGCAAACGCGAGACTTGATACAATCAAGCGAAACAAAGGCTCAAAAGTCTTCGCGAGAGATCTGTCTTCGCGAGTGACTTTTACGGACAGTTCTACACCTCAACTCAGAAGCCTGTTGAAGATTTGGCTAAAGATCCCAGAGCCAAATTGACCCGACACTATACTGAAGATATCCCGGACGTCAGCCTATCTATACGAGATTAGTATGACTCTCAAACAACTGAAGAACAACAAGGTGCCGGTGAACAACGATGACGGAATCACAGCGGAACTCCTGCAGAAAGCGAGTGGAAAACCAGTTCTTAAGATCTTTCAGCGATTGTTCAATTCCGTCATCGACGAGGGTATAACGCCAGAGGTATGGCACAGGAGCGTAGTGGTTCTTTTCTTCAAAAAGGGTGATACCACCTTGCTGAAGAATTATAGACCCATCTCGCTGCTGAGCCATGTCTATAAGTTGTTCTCGAGAGTCATTACAAATCGTCTCGCTCGTAGGTTCGACGACTTCCAGCCTCCCGAACAGGCCGGGTTCCGAAAAGGCTTCAGTACCATAGACGACATCCATACGCTGCGGCGCTGTTACACAGAAGACCGAAAAGTATAACCAGCCACTTTGCTTAGCGTTTGTGGACTATGAGAAAGCCTTTGATTCAGTGAAAACTTGGGCTGTATTAAGATCACTACAGAGATGCCGGATCAACTATCGGTATATTCAAGCGCTGAAGTGTTTGTACGAAAACGCCACCATATCAGTCCGTACTCCGTTTACAGACAGGATCAGACTACAAGACCAATCCAATTGCAACGAGGAGTGCGATAGGGAGACGTCATCTCCCCGAAGCTCTTTACCGCAGCATTGGTGGACGTCTTTAAGCTTCTGAATTGAACCAAACTTGGCATCAACATCAATGGCGAGTACATGGCAGTCTCTGGAAGATCTTAATACAATGCTCAACGACCTCAGCAGGGTTTCTCAACAGGTGGGCCTAAAAATGAACATGATTAAGACGAAAATTATGTCAAATACTCATGTCCCGCTTCATCCGATAATCGTTGAGAACTCGGCGCTCAAAATTGTAGACGAATATATATACCTGGGACACTCAGTCCAGCTAGGTAGGTCCAATTTCGAGAAAGAGGTCAACCGCCGAATCCAACTCGGATGGGCAGCGTTCGGGAAGCTTCGCGATGTCTTCTCGTCCAAAATCCCTCAATGCCTGAAGACGAAAGTCTTCGAACAGTGCGTGTTGCCAGTGTTGATATACAGATCCGAGACATGGTCGTTAACTATGGGCCTCAAGTCATAACAAACCTCAGAGTCACTCAGAGAGCGATGGAGAGAGCTATGCTCGGAGTTTCTCTACGCGATCAAATCAGAAATGAGGAGATCCGTAGAAGAACCAAAGTCACCGACATAGCTCAACGGGTTGCTAAACTGAAGTGGCAATGGGCGGGGCACATAGTTCGGAGAACCGATGGATGTTGGGGTCCCAAGGTGCTGAAGTGGCGACCTCGCAACGGGAAGCGCAGTGTTGGTAGACCCCCCCACTAGGTGGACCGACGACATCAAGCGAGTCGCAGGGAGCCGCTAGATACAAGCGGCACAAGACCGTGGCATGTGAACGTCGATCGGTTGATAACGACGACGACGAACTTCTTTATATTGAGCAGAAGGGGCCCCATCTAATTAATTTGCCACGGGCCCCCAACAGTATAGTTACGCCACTGCTTTTAGGGTTAGGTTTCGGCTACCTTAACGCTACATGATGACATCTAGATTAATACGATGTCTTAAACTAAGTGATCAAGTCTGAATAGATATGTATTCTGATGATTATACGTTAATATAACCTTGTACCTATTTATTCGCTTATTTGTAAAGCGAGTTAATGTCACAAAATATATTTACGGGCAGCGGAAATGCTGATCCGTAATGATCATTACGCTGACTTATGGACAATTACGTGGCATTATATCAACGCTTATTACCTTTTCGTGTCATTGCTCTTCCTGGATACCTAATGAAACGATCAGCTGACTTGGGGAAGACATTTTAGTAGTTAGTACACCCAGGGCACATCGTAACACCCAGGGCATATCGTAGCACCCAGGGCATATCGTAGCACCCAGGGCATATCGTGACACCCAGGGCATACTGTAGCACCCAGGGCATATCGTAGCACCCAGGGCATATCGTAGCACCCAGGGCATATCGTGACACCCAGGGCATACTGTAGCACCCAGAGCATATCGTAGCACCCAGGGCATATCGTGGCACCCAGGGCAGCACTGAACATCGGGGTCTAGGGACTGTAGGGACTTCCAGACACCGCGGCGATTCTTCTCCTATATCCAGCGGCTCCCTGCGACTCGTCTGATGTTTTCAGTCCACCCGCCACTCTAGCATCTTGGGACCGCAATATCTATCACTTCTTCTAACTATACACCCCACACATTGCCATTTCAACTTCTAGATAATAGAGTAGTATCTAGATAGCACTACTTATATTTAAACCTGTCACTTTAGAGATTGTATACAACATAATCAGTAGGTTAGAATGCGTTACAGCGATGCCACAGGCAAACAGGCTGCAGGTGCTGTACCACGCCTTGTTACTGCGGCCTGCCACACACTCGTCGAGAGGCATAGGTAGCAGCGAGGTAACGAGGCAGACACGTTAGTGTGGCAACTCGTCAACCGCAAGTCATACTCGTGGTACACTTCTTCGTTTCTTTCCTCACTACACTCACTACTCCATGCCACTTGACGAGTGTGTGGCAAGGGTTTTTACTGTATTATAGTCTTGCCTGCGCTTGACGACATTCATGCAATGAAAGCAATGATGAGGTTTAAGTTGGGACGCGCTTGCCTAGAAAATGCTTATTCACTCTTGCCTTGAAGGTAGTCAAGTCAAACGAGGCGGGAAACATATCGCCAATTTCATCTTGTAGGTCATCGCAGCCACAACGCTTGTGGCAACGCTATGACGCTACCGCCCGAGTCTCTCATTCGGGAGTCGCGTACACACGACGCGAACTATAAAAACTATAAATATCTTCCCGCCAGCCGTCCAAGATATTAATTGACGATACGAAAATTCTTAACGGAACGCGATATTTTTATTATTAATATATATATAGCTGCTCGTGCTGATTCATTGACTGACTCACTGATTGATCACCCCTCCTGTAAAATTTTGTATGAAAAATTTTTTTTTCACGCATGGTTTCGTATAGAAGACAAAAATTCATTCAGAACAAAATATGGAGAGAGCTGATGATTGAGGATTTCGGAGACGGGTGAGGGGCACGCTTAAGGTATTGAAGATAGGTGGGGGGTGCTCGAGCAAATGTCACACGAAATGTCATCCAATTGGCAGTGAGTTGAAAAAAAATTCAAAATGGCGAAAAAAAGATGGCCGCCATACAAATTTCGTCGGTCTCCATGTCGGAGGGTATAAAAGATGGAAGAGTGATTTCTTCGCAAAAGATGATCAGGATCCAAAGGTCTACTTGATGAATACAAAAATATTCAAAATGGCGGACTTTATTTTTCCATAGAAAATGTATGGCGAATATTGAAGAGACTACAAGTTGTGAACTATGCAAGGCTTTGATGCGGTTCTTTGGGGATGTCTCAAAGAAAAATATTCAAAGACATGATGATTGAGGGTTTGGAAGATGGTTGAGGAGCCCGGGCAGGGTATGTTAGATAGATGGGAGGTGCTCAAACAAAAATTACTCAAAACCTCATCCAATTGGCACTGAGCTGAAAAAAAAACAAAATGGCGGATTCAAGATGGCGGCTATACAAATTTCGTCAGAGTCTATCTCACCAAGCATAAAAGATGGAAGAGTGGTTTCTGGGAAAAAGATGATCAAGACCTAAAAGTCTACTTGATGAACAGAAAAAAACAAGATGGCGGAATTTATTTTTCTACACAAAAAGTTTTTTTTTTGTGATGGTTTCGTATAGAAGACAAAAATTCATGCGGAGGAAAAATATGGAGAGAGCTGATGATTGAAAATTTCAGAGGCGGGTGAAGGGCACAGCGAGGATATTGAATATAGGTGGAAGGTGCTCAAACAAAAGTTATTCGAAACCTAATCCAATTGGCAGTGAGCTTAAAAAAATTCCTAAATGGCGGTTTCAAGATAGTGGCCATACTTTCTTCGGTGTCTATGTCACTGAGTATGAAAGATGGAAGAGTGGTTTTTTGGCAAAAGATGATCAAGACGTGGTTTACTTGATGAACAGAAAAAAACAAGATGGCGAAATTTATTATTCCATACAAAATATATGGCGAATATTGAAGAGAATGTAAGTTGGGAACTATGCAATACTTTGACGCCGTTCCTTTTAAATTTTTTTTTTATGGAAGAACTCTCATTCTGACAAATTATTCGGAGAAAAAATATGGAGAGTGATAATGATCGAGGGTTAGGAATATGGGGTAGATAGGTGGAGGCTGCTCTAACAAAAAAAAACCTGAAAACAAAACCTCGCGGTCCGCTTGCGGGCCGCGCACCCACGCGCCATACTAGTTAATATATATATAGCTGCTCGTGCTGATTCACTGACTGATTGATCACCTCTCCTGTAAAATTTTGTATGAAAAATTTTTTTTTCAACAATGGTTTCGTATAGAAAACAAAAATTCATTAGGAACAAAAATATGGAGAGAGCTGATGATTGAGGATTTCGGAGATAGGTGAGGGGCACGCTTAAGGTAATGAAGATAGGTGGGGGGTGCTCGAGCAAATGTCACTCAAAACGTCATCCAATTGGCAGTGAGCTGAAAAAAAATTCAAAATGGCGAAAAAAAGATGGCCGCCATACAAATTTCGTCGGTCTCCATCTCGGAGGATATAAAAGATAGAAGAGTGGTTTCTTGACAAAAAATGATCAGGATCGGAAGGTCTACTTGATGAATGGAAAAAATATTCAAAATGGCGGAATTTATTTTTCCATAGAAAATGTATAGCGAATATTGAAGAGACTACAAGTTGTAAACTATGCAAGGCTTTGATGCGGTTCTTTGGAGAACTCTCAAAGAAAAATATGGGAAGACATGATGATTGAGGGTTTGGAAGATGGATGAGGAGCCCGGGCAGGGTATTGTAGATAGATGGGAGGTGCTCAAACAAAAATTACTCAGAATCTCATCCAATTGGCACTGAGTTGAAAAAAAAAAAAACAAAATTGCGGATTCAAGATGGCGGCTATACAAATTTTGTCGGTGTCTATCTCACCAAGTATAAAAGATGGAAGAGTGGTTTCTAAGAAAAATATGATCAAGAACTAAAAATCTACTAGATGAACAGAAAAAAAAACAAGATGGCGAAATTTATGTTTTCACACAAAAATTTTTTTAGTGAAATTTCTTTTTTTAGTAAAAATTCATGCGGAGGAAAAATACTTATGGAGAAAGCTGATGATTGAGGATTTTGGAGACGGGTAAAGAGCACGGCTAGGGTGTTGACGATAGGTAGGAGGTGCTCAAACAAAAGTTACTCGAAACCTCATCCAATTGGCAGTGAGCTGAAAAATAAGTCCTAATCGAGGGTTTGGAAGAGGGATGAAGATAGGTGGAGGCTGCTCAAACAATAAAACACCCGAAAACAAAACCTCGCGGTCCGCTTTAGCGGGCCGCGCACCCACGCGCCATACTAGTACTTCACTATATTCTGTCATCAGGGCCGCCACGTACAAGCAATAGATCAAATATTAATTGTTAACTAAAAAAAAATGCTCCGAAACCTCCTCCATTTTGGAAGTTGGTTAAAAAGAACTGTTCTAGATTAATATTCGCCTAATACCTATCTTAATATTACGCAGCTCAAAAAGGCCATAGCCAACATAGTAATCTATCTATCTATCTATACATATAATAAAATCGTAGAATTGCCGTATCTGTACATTGAAGATTTTTGCAAAATAATAACTGGGGGATGTTAGGGATAAGTAATAGAACGTAAAAAAGCTATTTTTGAAATTTTTGTCTGTTTGTCTGTTTATCTGTTTGTCTGTTTGTCTGTATGTTTGTGCGCGCATCACGTAAAAACTACTGAATGGATTGAAATGAAACTCGGCATGATTTAAGTTAATACTATGGAGTAACATATAGGATACTTTTTATCTCGAAATTCAGCACGGTTCCCTTGGGAGAGGGGATGAAAGGCAAAATGTGTACTTAGCTGTAATTCGTTAACGGGTGGTCCGATTTCATTCATTCTTTTTTTGTTAGAAAGTAGATACTTTAAAGACTACAGGCTAATCTCCGAAAGGCTGGACCGATTTTGATGGGACTTTCACTGGCGGATGTTTACATTTTGATGTACCTAAACATCCGCCAATGAACTTTTAACAGTTTTTAGCAAGGTTTAAGCTCAAAGAAGCATAGGAAAAACAAAATGATTCCCACGTGATTATTAAAATCAATATCCACGCGAACGAAGTCGCGGGTATCCGCTCGTATGTAATAAAAATGAATATGTAAGTAGGTAATCATATTATTTCGAATGTAGTTTGATATTAATCTACAAATGTAATTTAGAATTTTTTTATATAGTGTGGAGGAGAACGTCATTTCTATTGCTTAATTTTATTTGCATCTCTTACTTTTGATTGAATATTTAAGGCCCATTCGCACATATCAGTGAAGCATCAGTGCCGCGGCCGGCGCAGTTCCGGCAAAATATTATGTCATTCCCTATGAACTGGGGTGTGAACGTATTCATAGAAGATGTATGAAAGAATATTTTGCACTGTGCCGGAACTGTGCCGGCACTGATACTTCACTGATATGTGCGAATCGGGCTTTTTATTAACAATATTTTTTCGCTATTTTTTCTTAATTTTCCCATTGTGAGCATCTTCAGCAAATTCATTGAATAACTCAAAGGCGGCAGCCCTTGTGTGACGTGATTTGCGAATTCTCAGTCTGCGAACAGCTGTTTCGAATACGATGTCAGTACGTTGTACAAAATATGAGATAGATCGTGTGAATACTTATTACTCGGTTAAATCTATTATCCGCAAATAATTGTGTACTCTAACCACTAACGCCCCTTTTTAGCGGAGGAGGTTCTCAATAAATCAGAATCTTTTTTAGGGTTCCGTACCCAAAGGGTAAAAACGAAGCCCTATTAATGTCACTCGGCTGTCTGTCTGTCTGTCTGTCTGTCTGTCTGTCCGTCTGTCCGCCGGTCACAGGTCTCTAGCTCGCAGACGAAATGAGTTACAAACCTGAAATTTTGGTATTTGGTGTAAAACGTTGACCCAAAATCAAATATTGAATTAAAAATTGAATTAAATTATTTTTCAGGGGGGCTCCCATACATGAGAAAGGAGCCGGAAAAAAAATTCTTTTCTTACCTTAGCTTGTGTGGTATCATTGTTTAGAACTCATTGAGTAGAGTACAAATATATATTTTTTTAATTTTTTGCTTAAAAAGTAAGGAAATGGGGGGTCATCAAAATTGACAGTTTTAGACCATTTTTGTGACGGGGGCTATCTAAAAAACTAAACTAGTTAGGAATATGATATTTCGGTATATTATGTGCTATATGCTCTATTTGTACAACAAATACTGAAAACAACGATTCATAAAATTGTTTATAAGCTGTGACCAAAACAAACGAACTTATTTTGCGTTTTTCTTTCACGGTTTCTTGCGATGTCTAACTCGGAAATTAAATATTTCTTAGACCCAAAATATTATATTGTTCATAATTATGTACGGAACCCTGAAAGAGCGAGGCCCGACTCGCACTTGGCTGATTTTTTAGGTATCTTCTCCGATTACTCAAAGACGCCTGGACCGATTTCCGTACCGCAGCTAACAAAAGAGCTGATAACTTTGAAACGGCTGAAACAATTTTGATAAAATATGTCTAAGAACCATCCCTACAAAACTTGCTTTCAAATAAAAGAAAAAACCGCATTGATATCGTTTCACCCGTTTAAGAACTACGGGCGGGACAGACAGACACACATATCGGTCAAGCTTATATTACCCCTCTTTTCGCGTCGAGAGTAAATAAATATTGTACAATATTAAAATATACTAAGCGACAGAAAAACAATTCTTCATAATTTAAATTTACTTATCTTAAATCGCTCAGGAAAATTTCGCAGTGCGTGGTAGGCCTTAGAGTCGTATTTTCATTTAAATACCCACGTGCTCAGTAAACATGTACCTATGTATAGGTAGGTACGTCCTGTTTAAATAACAAGTATTTTAAAATTTAAAAAACCCCCGATATTCGCCATTTTATAGCGGCGGCCATCTTAGATCGATTTTCATCAAACATAGCTAAAAAAAATTAACATAACTAAAAAAAAATTTAAAAAAAAAAACCGGTCAAGTGCGAGTCAGACTCGCGCACCGACGGTTCCGTACTCCAGAAGTATGTACAATCTGTTTTTCATTAGTTTGTCTTAAAAGGTAAGGTGCTAATTATAGCTAGGCCTCTAAATTGTATGAGCGCTCATACAACTCAGTGGTCTATCTTAATTGGCTCAATTATCTATGTATGGAGACACCCATTAATTTTCAACTTTTTTTAGTTTTTGGAAATTTTCCTTTATTTGTGCTGTAATACCCTGGTTTTTTGCCAAATTTCGTAATTCTAGGTCAACTGGAACTACCATTTAGGTTTTCGACCCAAAACCTATAGGCTACTTCCGGTTGACCTTGATTTGTCATTTTGATCAAAAGCAAGGTCTTACAGATTAAGTAAAGGAAAAATTTCGAAAAATAAAAAAAGTTGAAAATTAAGGTAAATTTTGGTACTTACAAGTTTTCGTGAAAATCTAAATTTGCCCATAGGTATCTTTTTATTGTGTGGACTCAGGACCTTAATTTTTATACATACTTACACCTAATAGGGACTATAGACCTTAGTAGACTCAGGACTTTAATTTTTATACACCTAATAGGGACTACAGACCTTAGTATCTGATACAATTTTCAACTTTCTAGGTCCCACCCGTTCCTGAGAAAATCGGTGGTGACACACGGACAGACGGACAGACGGACAAGAAAGTGATCTTATAAGGGTTCCTATTTTTACCTTTTGAGGTACGGAACCCTAAAAAATGACATTATTTTATTTATATATTGTTTTTTTAGACATTTATTTAAATCAAATCTGCAACGTATCAGCGTATTACCCTGATTTCTAGAAAGCGTTTGGACTGATGCACTCTGCCGGCGTCCAACATACGTCTTCCCAGATAATTTAGTGCTCTAATGTTTAATGGACTGTCATAAACGCACGCCGTGCCACACCGGTTGCGACATCCTTTCCTTTTGTTATATCGTTGAGGTTTCCTTTACGATACGATATTTTTAGTTAGAACTTTTATTATAATGAAAAAATTTTACTTCCCCACATATTTAGAAAAACAATTTAATTCAATTTGCACAAGAGACAAATTCATGGGGCAAGCTCTTAATGCAATATAGGCATATAATCACTACATAATATAAAACAAAGTCGCTTTCTCTGTCCCTATATCCCTATGTCCCTATGTCCCTATGTCCCTATGTATGCTTAAATCTTTAAAACTACGCAACGGATTTTGATGCGGTTTTTTTAATAGATAGAGTGATTCAAGAGGAAGGTTTATAAGTAGAAAAATTGGACCTGGTAGGTGGCGCTAATAGCGGGCAGGACGACGTCTGCCGGGTCCGCTAGTACAAGTATAAATTAAAAATTTAAAAACCACCGATATTCATCATTTTGTGAAGGCGGCCAGCTTGGATTTACATAGTGCTATTCTACCAGTCAAGCCCTTTCATTTGATACACATATTGAGGAAGTTGTGAAAAAATATGGTCGTTTTTGCGTCGGGAGTCAAAAAAGAAAAATAATTAATTTTCACAATAGATTTTCTTGTGACCTTTGTGATAATGTTTTTCGTGTTGCTACCGCCTAATTTTATTAATATTCAAGACACCACATTCTGTCATATTATAAAGTTTGTATATGAGGATCATTAGATATTATTTTGTAATCCACTCTAGCGTCTAGGCTAATTCTGGTTGTCCAGCTAATTAATTATCATCTGGAAGTGGGTTGGGTGAACTTCAGCAGTTAACTTTCCCGGGAAATCGCTTTCCGGGACATTCGACCTAACCGTTAATACATTTTATTATCATTGCTCTATAAATTATGGTTTTACGATCATACTTGTAGTGGTGTTCGGTCTTTATCTATCTGGATTATTCCGGTTATACACGTAGGTCTATTTTGACTACGGTCCATAGTTTTATTATGTTACTAGCTTCTACCCTAATTTCGGTTTTTCACAAATCCCGAGGGGTTCGTGGATTTTCGGTTCCCGTTCCCGCTCCCTTTTTCAACCTTTATACCTACTTTCAAGAAAGTTTGCTATAGTAATCTATCTATAGCTGTAACTATAGATTTCGGTTTATTCAAAATCCCGTGGGAACTGTGGGAATTACCAGGTAAAATGTATGTGTACAGGCCTATGGATTCTATCCCGAATCCGCCTGGCTAGCGACCACACTTCAGCCGTAATCTGCCGCAAAGCATCCGCGTGTTCCGGCAGCGAGCTGAAGAGCCAGTCTCCTTCCTCAAAAGCCGACAACGCATCAGTGGTTCCTCAGGTGCTGCTAATGTTCATGGGCGGCGGTAATAACTTAACATCAGGTGACCCGTTTGCTCAGTTGCCCACTATTCCTATAAAAAAAAAACCCCCCTTAAGGGTGGAATTTCAAATAATCCTTTCTTAGCGTGCGCCAACGTCACAAAAGGAAGCTACTGTGAAAATTCCAAGTTTCTAGCTTCAGTAGTTTAGGCTGTGCGTCATCAGTCAGTCAGGACAAGCTTCTTTATAAAATACATAGATATAAGTAGATATAGATTTGATTCCATCTGTTGGAATATTAAAAAATTTAACGCATCATCATCATCAACCCATTACCGGCCCATTACAGTGCACGAGTCTCCTCTCAAAATGAAAAGGGCTTTAAATGCCGAACTCCACCACGCTGGCCGAGTGCGGATTGGTAGACTTCACAATCATTGACAACATTATAGAGAACTCTCTGGCATGCAGGTTTCCTCACGATGTTTTCCTTCACCGTTGAGTGATATTTAAATGAATAAAAGGTACATAACTGCGATAAAAATTAAAGTAGCAAAATATAATTTATAATATAACAACAGCTATATTATTATTTATATATTCCATAAATAACTGAAAGATATTTTCAGCGCACAATGGTTGGCTTCAGCGCCTCGCATGCACCATTTAACGTGGACGGGGCGTGGACTCGGTGTCAGTTGTCACTACCGGAGCGTGTTTATGAGACAATTCAATCTTTTGTTTCAAACATTTCCATCTTGATTGGAGATGACCTTTCCATCAAGTCCAAAGTTTTCATAAAATGACTAGCAGATGAGATATTATAGGTATAATATGAATCCACGCGGACGAAGTCGCGAGCAACAGCTCGTCACATATAGAATTTTCTTTGGTTTTGTGATTTTTGTGTGTGTGTGTGTGTGCGTGCGTGTGTGCGTGTGTGCGTGCGTGTTGACTAGTAGAATAGCACTATGCAAATCCAAGATGGCCGCCGCCACAAAATGGCGAATGTCGGGGGTTTTTTAAATTTTCAATTTATACTTGTTAAGTCAATTACTTAATAGAAGAATAAATCGAATTTCATTCATAAACATAATTTCTACAAGATCTCGAATTAGTCTGCTCCAGCACGCGTCACCGAGGCCATTTAAAGAAGTACGTAAATCTTCAGGATTTTTGGCAAACCAAATCAAAGTTGTTAGGGCATTTCCACACTTAATCCGATGCGATTCGATTTACGAGGACATCTCTCAACTTTATATTTTTTACTTTTTTTTTATTCAACTACAAGTTACCTACTTAGCCCTCGACTGCAATCTCACCTGATGGTAAGTGACAATGCAGTCTAAGACGGAAGCGGACTACGTTGGAAGAGATAAGACAATTTTTATTAAACCAACTAGCTTTTGCCCGCGGCTTCGCCCGCGTGAATTTCGGTTTTTCACAAATCCTGAGGGATAAGTAGATTTCTGGTCCACCCGCCCCAAGCCGCGCGGCGCGGCGGCGTACCGCGGTACCGCGTACGGTGGGCGCAGGGCGCAGGGGCGCGCGGCGCTATCAGGGCGTTTTTTACCGATTTCAACACAACTCCTTTTTTGAAAGTCGGCTAAAAAAGTAGCCTATGTTACTCCTAGGTTAATCCTCTACTTGTCTGTGAAAGTCCCGTCAAAATCGGTTCAGCCGTTTCGAAGATTAACCCGTTCAAACAGACAGACAGACAAAAATTTTAAAAACGTGTGATTCGGTTATGGTATCGTTCAAATAACCATATGAGCTTAATATGTGGTAGTTATTTCGAAATTACAGACAGACACTTCAATTTTATTTATTAGTATAGATACCACTGATCCATAGATAAATGAATAAGTCTATGCACTGATCGGTTTCTACACGGCTTCGTACCGAAACACAATCGCTCGGCGGCACGGCTTTGCCGGTAGGGTGGTAACTAGCCACGGCTACAGCCTCCAACCAGACCAGACCAGACACACTTTAGAAATTATTAAAATCCCAAATTGCCACTGCCAGGAATCGAACCGGGACACTTATAAGACCACAGCGCTCACTACTGCACCAGGGAGGTCGTCATAAAACTTCATGTAAATATTTCACTACATATCAGATTAGAGCCCGTTACGATATCGCGTCGGATCATGTGGAATTCATTAATTCCTTACCCTATGACTAACATTGAAACAACGCGCTGCAAATCCGATATGAAAATATGCACAGATCAAAAATAATTCACACTGTTCACAAGCTACGTTTAAATATCGCGGGCGTTAGGTACTTTTATAATAACGGATTCCGGGCTAAACCCGAAATAGCTGGGTTTGACTACCGCTTACATCACTTGTTGACATTCTGCGGTAGGGTTGGCAGAAAAAGACTAAACAAAAATATATTTTTGGGTATGCTTAGGTATATACACACACTCATATAAATACATACAATCAGACACACAGACACACAAATATAAATCTAGTTTAGTCTAACATATTAACGCATAATATAAATAAGATACAATTAAGAACATTGTAAATACTTATTGTACTTAATTGATAAGGAAAATAAAAGGCTTTATTATTATTATTAGGTATATACTTTTCTAAAAACTTGCGCGTACTCGCTCACACACACACAAATACAAACGAACATGCACACACATGCACATGCACACACACACATGCACACACACTCACGTACACACACACACACACACACACATCCACACACACAAGCACACATACACACACATTTTGTTTTATATTACTTTATTTAAGTTTTAGTTTTATATACTCCTAGATAAGCATAATATAAATAAATCCTGATGTCACTAAATTAAGCTGGAGGGGAGGCGTTAATAGCTGTAACACAGTTTTTCAACTAACTCAGTTATTAACGTTCCTTAAAGTTTGCAAGATACGATATTGTTTTTTTGAAACTAAATAAAGAATTATTTAAAGAATTATTTAAGTAAGTAACATAGCTCACATAGACTACGTTTTGTCATTATCCACGAAAGTCGGTATTTAGGCTATCGGTCAACAATCGATACATATAATAAAATCGTAGACGAAATTAGATGAAATTAAAAATGTGTACCTACTTTATAGCTGTAATTCATTAACAGGTAGTCCGATTTCATTCATTCTTTTTTTAACCCCCGACGCAAAAACGACGGGGTGTTATAAGTTTGACGTGTCTGTGTGTGTGTGTGTGTGTACTATGTGTGTGTGACTGTGTGTGTATGTCTGTTCCCCTGTGGCGCTCAAACGGGTGGGCCGATTTGAATGCGGTTTTTTTTTGTTTGAAAGGTGAAGTCGAGAGTGTTGTTAGCTAAGTTTGAAGAAAATCGGTCCAAGATGGCCGCCGCTACAAAATGGGGATCACATATTTTTTCACAACTCCCTTAATATGGGTATCAAATGAAAGGGCTTGACTAGTAGTAGTAGAATAGCGCTATTGCAAATCCAAGATGGCAAATGTCGGGGCTTTTTTAAATTTTTAATTTATACTTGTGTTAGTAAGGAAACACTTTAAACTTAAAGATTGTTCCGTAAATATTTTAGATTTTGTACTTAGTTCAGAAATTACAGCCGTCACAACCCTCAGTATTCCCTCTACTGTTATGTCTGGATTATCATCTGGGGTACATTGTCTCCGACATGCTGGACCGAGTTCCGACCGAAGATTTGATATCAAAACGATCTCATACTTAGTTTAATATCTTTGCATTTGCCAATTTCCACCTCCTCAACAGCCTTCCAAAATTTATAGTTACTTCCTTATACCTACTTAGTAAACTAGGTAGCTAATTTCCACGAATTCATCCACTCGGTTGAGGGATTTAGGATTTTTAAAAATTGCCTTGGGAAATCTGGGATTTTTTGGAATAAAAATTAAATCCAATTCCATCCATCCATCCATTGGCATCCATCTCTAGGATGCGAGCTAGTCTGTCTGATGAAAGCTACATTCTGCGACTCGATATTTACGAGTATTTTAAATATCTGTAAAATCATTAGAGTACTATATATATGATATTTTTGAAAGAAATAAGGACTAGGGTATTTTTTTTGTTTTCAGATTAATTGCGGGCAAACTAGCAAGCGGGTCACCTGATGTTAAGTGATTACCACCGCGCATGAATATTTGCAGCACCAGAGGAACCACCAATGCGTTGCCGGATTTTAAGGAGTTTGTTGATCCACCCCTTGAATAACCCTATGTCAAAGTTACGTGGAAACACCTCGAAGGGAGTTGGTTCCACAGTTTTTGAGTGCACGGAAGGAATGATCTCGCGCAACGCTCAGTTGATGTATGCCAGTGATCCAGGTGGTGAGGATGATAGCATTTTCGGTGGCGTGCGGTGCGGTGCTGGAAAATAGTAGGTGGTAGGTATTAGGTCAAACAACTCCTCATAACACTCCCAATATTTATGCTCTACTATGACATCTCTCTATTATTATAATGCTCTACTATGACAAAGTTTCCAGCGATATTGCACCGTCTTTTTACCCGACTGGGTGATGTGTTTCACCTGTGTGTATGTATGTCCATTCCTATGTCCGCGTGTAACTAACTAACTACTCAACGACTCAACGGATTTTGATAAATGATACGTCATTAGATTTGTCTTTATGACGCGAATGTCACTGGGTACCTAAATTTAAAAAAAATCTAAATGGCGGACTTTATGCGCTTAAATGTGCGAGCTGAAAAAAAATTTTTTCTTCAAGACCCTCGAGTGGGGTATCAAAATAAAGGGATTTAAAAGGCAAAAACAGAAATGTATACAATTATATATTTGAAAACAATTTGGAGTGATAAATCACAGAAAATGACCGTTTCCTATGTTAGTTCGTAACTACTCAACGGCTCAACCTATTTTGATAAACGATACGTCATTAGATTTGTCTTAACAGCGCAAATGTTACTAGGTACATAAAATTTATAAAAATTCAAAATGGCGGATTTTATGCACTTTAATGTGCGAGCTGAAAAAAATTTTTTCCTCAAGACCCTCGAGTGGGGTATCAAAATAAAGGCTTTAAAAGGAAAGTACGAAAATATAAACAATCTATATGTTTTAAATCAGTTTGGAGTGACAAATCATAGAAAACAAAATAAATAATAACTACACCGTGAGTAAACGGTGGTAGTTTATTAATTTTTTAGTTCGTTTTTCAGCATGGCAGTCGGGTTTTTTTAATTTTTAAATTATAGCTTGTTAATATAGATACCTACTTATAATAATACTAGAGAATGCCCGCGGCTTCGCCCGCGTGAATTTCGGTTTTTCACAAATCCCGTGGATTTCCGGTTCCCGTTCCCGCGCCCTTTTCTAACCTTTATACCTACTTTCAAGGAAGTTTGCTATTGTAATCTACCTATAGCTGTAGTTAGAGATTTCGGTTTTTTCAAAATCCCGTGGGAACTGTGGATTTTTCCGGGATAAAAAGTAGCTTATGTTTTAAGTCAGGGCATAATTTATTTCCATTCAAAATTTCAGCCAAATCGGTTCAGTAGTTGCGGCGTGATTGAGTAACAAACATCCAAACATCTAAACATCCAAACATCCACACTTTCACATTTATAATATTAGTAGGATTAGTAGGATCATAGTATTGCACACCTAGTAACATTCTCTATTGTACAGTGCATTCGTAAAGTAAATGCAATCGTAACTTATATGAAATGTAGTAATAGTGCCAAGCCCAATTTAATGTTTTCTGTGTAATAATCGGCCGCCCGAGCACACAGCGACTATATTTTGTCACGACGCCCGGTCACTTCCAAGAAACTCTCGTAATAAAGCACTTCAGCAAAAGTGGGTTTGATATTGCAAAATTTTGCATAAGCACCAAAATTATTTAAAACCAATTTAAATATTCAAGCTACATCTAGGAGAATCAAAGTCAATAGTCATCATCATCATTATCAACCGATTATCGACCCACTAAAGGGCACGGGTCTCCTTTGAGAATGTGAACGGTTTAAGCCGCAGTCCACCACGCTGGCCAAGTGCGTGAAGTGCGTGATGCAAGATTGGTAGACTTCACACACCCTTGATAACATTATGGTGAACTCTTTATAGGAGTTAGATATGCAGGTCTTCTCGCGATGTTTTCCTTCATCGTTAAAGCGTGTGATATTTAATTGCTTACGCACATAACTCCGATAAGTTGAGGTGCGTACCTACCGGGGATTATACTCGGTTTCTCCCGAGAGGCAGGCCGAAGTCTAAACCACTAGGCTATCACTGCTTAATTTTTCCTCCGCAATTTCTGATTTTAAAAAATTTGGACCTAAGTAAACACTGCAATCATTTTAAACTGTAAATGATAATAATTGTTATATTTGTTTAGTAAGTACCTACCATTAATTTGTGTAAAATAATATTTCTTCTCCAAATAATTAGTGTGGCTTATTTAAGTATACAAATCTTCTGCATAATTTAACTTACCTTTCGCTGACGTTATTACACTCAACACATTAACACTCAATAAAATGTTGCCAATTTGGCTGTTTAATTATATTCCATGTCCACTCGGAAGTATTCGATAAAAACAAAAGTTGCAATATCAATGGCCGCCGGAAAAAGTGCGCGAAATCAACCGTTAAAAAAACTCACACTTTTTTTTTTGTTAAACTGAACTAGGCAAAGTTGTTTTATATTAGCTGGGTTGATTTTTATCGTGGTGCAGAGTGTACTGAGCCAACGAACATACGTGACTGTAAATTTTAGGTGGCTCTCGGGTTGGAAATTTGCATGATGTATTTTGGAACGCGTAAATCTTGAATGCGTTTTCCAACTTGCATCGAATTATGATACGATGAACTCTGGACGGGGATCAAAAAACCGTTATTGTAATGATTTATGTATTAATAACAAATATTTAAAACTAGAGGATGCCCGCGACTTCGTCCGCGTAGATTTACGTTTTTAAAAATCCCGCGGGAACTCTTTGTTTTTCCTAAGCTCCTTTGAGCTCATACTGTTAAAAGTCGCGCATTAAAATGAAACTATAGTAGTAGGTACTACGGGAGGTCGGTGTCCAATTTAAAAAGTAATTTTATACCGACTGGAAATTTTAAAAATAAAAGTTCAGACCTAACCCATCACAGCTCCGAACTTCAGCTGCCGCACCAGTGGTGGAGTTAAGAGTGAGAGCATGTGAAAGTGCTTGAAAATCAAAGCGCTCCGAGTGATTTTATCGCGGACAAAAATGTTTTTAAATAATTGTTTCTAATTGTTCTTAAATCATTGCAAGACCCAGAACCTAACCCTAATACCTAGGTATAAACCAAGTAGAGTATTCGTTAGCAGACTACAGAACATGAACATCTTTGCCGACAAAAAGAGTGAATATTCTCAACAAGGCCTTGAGAGAATTATTGGTGCAAATACGAATCTATCTTTGCGAATTGCGACGATTGCTAGGACAATCAAATTTAGCCATTTTTTGTAATTCCCAGGGGCAGATTACCACCACCACACCACCTCTACAGCCTTTTACCGTTCCACTGCTGGGCACAGGCCTCTCCTCTCATAGGAGTAGTTTAGAGCTTAGACCCACCACGTTGCTCCGATGCGGGTTGGCGTATTTTAATGACTTTTGTCACATAATTAGGTACATGGTCGCAATATATTTAAATATTCCTTCGACGAGTTGACAGGAAATGCCTGCGATTTTACAAATCGTGGCACAGAAAATGATACATGGTGCGGAGCCACATATTTTAAATCGCCAACACATCTAAAATCAGTCACCCACTTCCTGGCTCCGCACACCTCAGATTCGGGGTGAGGTGCTACTGGGTCCCAACTAGACGAGAAATTAATGTTAGGAACCCGAACAGCACAGCTAAAACGATGGCACAGCAATAAAAATAACTTATATGCAGTTATAATGGCAATCACAAAAAATTGCGAAAATTGCATGTTCCTTCGATGTTCCATCGAATGCTCATAGCGTTCATTTGGAAGGAGTCTCATAACTGGCGTTACTGATAAGTCTCAGATCACATTATCGGCTTATTAGCTTCCAGGACGATACTACATACCTAATCGCGGACAAACTGTCATGAGGAAAACTACCCGCAGAGTGGCATTTTCTTCCTCAAACAAAGCAGATCTTTATAAAATGGGGACAACCCAAGATTGACTTGTCCGCGACGCAATGGGTTATTGTAGTAAGGAACTACGTCTCGTAGACTACAAAGATCGATCAGCAAGCTATTATACAGATGCCTTATCAGACCGTTCAGACATCAACTAGCTTGGATGTTTCTTCCTACAAACCTTATTGCCAATAGTACTGAGTACTGACGCACTTCAAAAATGCGACCTAATAGCGGCGCCCGAATGGCTTCGTGATTTGTGACTTTAAGATCTGAAAGCATTCCATCCACACAAACTACAGAATCTACCAGAGACTGATAGATACCGCAAAATCACGGTTGCCACTTCAGGTGCAAACATAAATCCTGAAAGTGGAAAATTTGGAGGTGGGTGCCCAAATAGGTGGTCTGTTCAAGAAAAAGACCTGTTAAAGAATAGTTGGAAATGATCAACCTTGTCTGCATACTTATCAGCCATCAAAAGATAAAGGTTAAACTAGTGCGAAACCACACAAGTAGTTAGGTACATTCTAAATTTTCTGTACCAGCAGGGGGATTGCATTTGAATCCAACCGCAGGAATTAAGAGTAGTAGGGGGGTGGGGGGGGAGGGGGAGGGGGGGTAGTACCTTGTTATATCACTCTCCTGTGCGGGCGCCTCTTAGTTTTTTTTTATGAATTTTTAAATATCTCATTTTAAGGTTAGGTTTTTGTATATTTTTTTGATATCATAAACCTCATCTATGGGGAGAGTGAATCTGGTGGAGGGAAGGTACCACCACTATGTGACGCAGGCCTGGTCGACGGAGCCCCGCTTCGCGGGGCTCCTTTTTCTGGGTGGTATAAAAAGAAATAACAACGAAGGGGATATCGGGGTCTTACAGACCCCGCCATCCCCTTCTAACCTAACCTATCCGAGTCGGAGTGCCCCAAGTCCCGAGCTCGCTTCGCTCGCTCTTGGACCCTAAGTTCTCTGTGACTGTTTTTTCCTATATCATAAATCTCACTTATGGAGGAAGCCAGTGTAGTGAAAGGAAAAGACTTCCACTATGTGACGGAGGCCCGGTCGACGGAGCCCCGCTTCGCGGGGCTCCTTTTTCTGGGTGGTATAAAAAGAAATAACAACGAAGGGGATGGCGGGGTCTTACAGACCCCGCCATCCCCTTCTAACCTAACCTATCCGAGTCGGAGTGCCCCAAGTCCTGAGCTCGCTTCGCTCGCTCTTGGACCCTAAGTTCTCTGTGACTGTTTTTTCCTAACATTCACGAAACTACGAAAGAAACGGAATAATGCCAGCCAATTCTAATGTCAGTCAAATGTCACTTGCCAAATTGAGTTCCATTTTACGCATACAATATAGAAAATTGTCTATGGTTCTTGTTCCTTTATATTAAGTAAGTTAAAAATGTCGTTCCATTACACGCTTGTACATAAAAAATAAAAATAAATAAAAAGTCAATATAAAAAAAACCACGCGTCTCCCGCAAAGATAAAACATATTTTTAGACAAAGGAGTCCAAACTAAATCAAATCCATGCCTCAGTAATTTCAAATTCGTGCGGTTGGATTCAAATGCCAACCCCCAGCAGGAGTCGCAAAATACTTGATAGATCTTTTCTTACACAAAAATCTATCAAACATCATTCCCGTACATAAATCAGCTGTTCTTGACTTTCTGTGATCCTCATGTAGAATAACAATCGTTTTCAAATTTTATAACGCTCTTAAGGCAATCGGTGTTGCTAAATCCAAAGTTACTGAACCATATCTCGTTTAAGATCCTAGAATCGTGCTTGAGTGGTTTTCATCTAGCCCACCTAGAGTCCTAGACACACTTCTCGAAATATTCAGATGGACCGCTACGATATAGTAAATAAACATTGTGGTTAGCCTCGGGACGTAGGTTCACGACTCAACTTTGCTATTTTTAAATTTTATTATTTCCATGCTACAGAGGAATTTGGCTCAAGCCTCAAAGGACAAAGACTCTTACAAACTCAATACATAATAGGTATATAACACTCAAGCAAGCTGTGTGGCCTGGGTAAACTTTCAAAACATTATGATAAAAAATATAGCCAAACTTACGAGTATTTTCAATACATTTAGTTCGATTTGATCTATTCGCGGAGTTTGGCACTTGGGTCTTGACTCTTGACCACAGGTCTTGACTCTTGGGCCTCAAGAGTCAAGAGCTCTTGACAAGTTGACTCTTCTAAAAACTACAGAATTCACATTTAGATTACGCCATCTGTAGTAAAGTTGGTGAACTAAAATACAAAACTATATAGGTAGGTACTATTTTATAATAGACAGAGCGCTGCTTAAATCGAAAAGGGCCACAAGTCAGAATTTCACTTTCTTACAGGAGAGCCATTCAAAGTTTTGGAATTTGTTTTTAGTCTATAGTTTTGTGTTTGTTTTGTCAATTATATGCATGTTATATACCGATAAAAGCGTATTTTAAAGCTGCATTTAATGATACTAAGAAATATATCCTAAGTGTTGTCTGGAAAGATATATTAGCAGATAAGTCCCTTTTGTATATAAAATAATTGAATGTTTTGTGGTAAATAATTGAAAAATAAGACACAAGTCAAAATACAAAAGTTTAAAATCAATATATTTCTCAACTTACTTAGACAATCTAAAACATTATAACATAAATAAATTAAGATGGCCATGCCACTTTATAAAAAACAATTGAAATAATTATTACTTGACTGAATTCTAACTATTTGCTTCAAACATAAAAAAAATTAAATAATAAATAAGAATTAAAAAATATTGAAAAAATTTGCCCAAAAGTGCCATATTTTGAAAATATGGCACTTTTGATTTAATTTGATCTATAGAAATAGGGATATAATTACGTGATTTTTCAGTGCAAAACGGACGTATTCCACAATATGGCACTTTAACTTATAGAAAACGTGCGTTTTCTTTCTAAAAAGTGTTGAAACAAGGGCGCAACTAAAAAACGTCGGTTTTGCTCATAACTTTTAAGAACTTTAGCTTAAAAACTCGAAAATGTAAAAGAGGCGTTTGTGTTTTTTCGTATCAAAAAATGCAAAATCAATGGGAGTCTTCTTTGAATATAAAAATATGACCTATTTACATCGCTTTTTTGAAATAAAAACGATTTCGCATTTTTTCGATTTGTGGCCCTTTTCGATTTAAGCAGCTGAGGGCAGTAAAAATAAAATATGTTTGTCACATTATATATTACAATATCTTAGGTTTGTCATATCTTTACTCTATGGTAAAATGTCATCAAATAGGTACCATAGCTTATAGGAAAGGGTGCCTCGGATGTGTCCGGCGTCGCTCGCCACTATCGTACGAATGTAAATAAACCTTTATTTTAACTCCGTTTACATAATTGATTTAAGATATTAGATAAGTCTAAAAATAAAAAGTAATTAAAAGTAAGTAGCCCAGAGAGACATTGAAGACATACAGGGAAAGCTGTATAATTTAATAATATTTTTAGTACCTAATGTATTTGCTGAGGTAGTAATTTTTATGTTTTCAGTGTGTCTGTTTCAATCCCTAAGATAAGATACCTAATTGTAATTTAAATTAAGTGTCCGTGGTAACGTCATAAGAAAACATTGCCTCTCTATCGCTTGTTCCGCGCTCTCGCTAGCACGCTTGGCTATCCCGGCCGTATATACCCCGGCCTATGACGTGACTACTTTATCGCTTGTCCGCGCTCTCGCTTTCACGTGGTACGTGACAATGAGTCACGCTTTTTCGTGCGTGCGACCGACGTTCATCGATTTGACGATAACACGTCAATAAATTAAAAAAATATATAAGTATTAGAAGTAGCATCCACACTAGCATATCCTAATTACTCGAAAGCTTACTCGGCTTACCTTTACACCAAAGGTTCCGACCGTTCCGCTAAAACCAGAATACAAAGTCTACTGATTACCTATTTCTACTGCATAAGCTACTTTAGTAGTTTCTTGGGTTTTTCATTTTTGACGTGATACCGTCTATTAAATTGATTAACGCCGGCTATACGCATAAAAAAGTATGACTCATTATCACGTTTCATACTACGTGTACTACTGACGTGTCAATAATTTATTTAGTGGCTGATATATACGACACGATCCGATACGATTGTGTAAAGTGTAAACGTGTCATTAGTCATTGCCATTACCAAACAGCTGAATGCGCTGTTGTAAAACTTGTAATTTATGCTGGCCTGGCCCTAACGTGAAACGTCCTACTCGCTCATTATTTGATTCTGTTGCATCTACTTTCAAAAAGTTAAAGTTTTACGTGTTTATGTGAGAAAGTGAACTCGTTATCTAATTAGCATGTTATAATATTGGCTTTCGAATTGTGTTATCTAATTTACCGTTACAGGGACGCGGTATGTGTGTTATTTTCAACATCACAGGTATTTCGTTACGACTTTCAATGCACCTGCAGTGCAGATACATCGGGCGTTGATTAAAAAAACGTGTAACATTGATGAAACACGGCCGAGCAACAATGTAATGTAGTGCTCAACCAGCGGTAATACGTGGAACTGCTTGTCGCTTAAAAAGTTAAAACAAAAAAAAATAGACCTCTATTAGCTTTAAGGAGTCATCAGATCAGAAAAATGAGTCACAGTGGTCAGTGCCTCTATTGTTTTGTTTTTGTGGAATGTCTCCCGTTCCGATGAGTAAAGTTCAAGGAATGCGAGGTATCAAGTGATGTGAAATAAGTTAATGTTCCAAATTCAAATTGGTATTACTATTTGGTGGGAACTGATTTGTTTTCATGATATTTTACGTAAAATGTGCGTGTTTTTGTAAGTGTAGCGGTTAATAGCAATGGCTCAGAGTTCAGTGGACTCGGATAGACTTTCTTCAGCAAATATTTCGACACACAGCTCTGGTACCGCTGGTACGGTTGGAGGATCAGTTGTTGGTGTCAGGGTTGGTGATCCGAACCATAAACGAGAGGATGAAGATGATTACAACTTGGGACCATTGCCTCCAATGTGGGAGAAAGCCTTTACACCTTCCGGAGAAAGATATTTTATAGAGTAAGTACTTTGTAAATATGTTATAGAGTAAATACTTGATAATTAGTCAAGTGGGTGAAGAACTGAAACTAAAAATTCTAGTTTAAAACTCATCCTCAAAGTGTGCGAAGGCTATAAGTTATAATATAATCCATCTGCCCTTTAATGGTTGCAAAGTGACTGACTTGCAAGGGCCTTACAACTTTCTTACTTAAGTGTTTTTTTAATAACATTTTAAATAATTTAGACATATTAATATTAAAATGGTTATACATTTCCATAAAAAGTAGCCTACACAAACTAGCTATTTATGCAAACTAAGTAGTTACTTAGTTTGCATAAATAGCTAGTTTGTGTAGGCTACTTTTTCAATGCGCACAACAATCCATGCGCTGTATAAATAGGTTTTTCATGTAAGTGAAATTTGAATAACGTCAGATTCTGGTCATAAATTAATCCATTATATTCAAGCGTATTACCAATTCAATCAGTAGAAAATGTGTATCCCATACAACTTGTTAATGATGTTAACCAGGCGTTAGTCTATGTAGGCGTAATAATGTAAATATTGTAAAGACTACCAAAAATAGACTATTATAATAATATGTTCTGAAAAATCCCAGTGGCTGCACGTGTGATTACTTTTTTGTGAGATTTGATTGGAAGTTTAGTCTTTTGTGATTTACTTATTGAACTTGAAAAGTTAGTGGTGTGAAATAAAGAATAATAACAGGGGGTAAAAGATATTTTATTTATTCAAATCATTTAATTTACTACTGTCTATTGCACAAATATATTTGCTTGTTAGCCTCTTCGATTTAGTGGCTCCAGCCATCTGGATCCATAACCTTAAGAAACTGATGGATAGGTAGTTGACGAGAAAGGCGGAGGAACATGGAATGTGCTTATCAAAAGTTCAGTTTTGCAATGAACAGTGCATGATACGATATTTGCTGTGACACAGTGCCTGTGAATGATGAACGTTCAGTGTTCATTTTCGATGACTCATTGATGAAGCCTAGAAAATGAAAGCATAACTCCCGAAAAAATGGACTGTCTAATTTGAGCTTTAGCACTGGTAGTTGGATAGATGAATGATGGATATTTTATTACATAAATAGAACAATAGACTTAACTCCTACTAAACTGTGCCACTTACTAATCACTTTAGTTAATGCTATTCAAGGTGTCAGGGCCAATTTTATACTCTAATAATCCTATTCAGATTACATGGCCTGCTAAATTTAGCGTTCAGTAAATTGAGTTCTTTGTTATTATTTTATTCAGAATAATGCATAGCCATTTTATAAAAATTAGTTTATTATTTAGTGTACATTTTTTTGAAAAAATATGAATATGAATAAACTGTGAAAAGATATCTAGGAAGTTTATATTCATTTTGTTTATCTATTTAAGGCATCAACTATTTAATATTTGAGTGATTTTTTAAAAACCTGTACTCAGATTCTTCATGGCATTGTACCAGTGTGCTAAGTGAGTGTTAAAAGACTTTTTTATTATTTCATTATTGCACTTGGGTGCTAACCTAGATGCCTATTTACTCTTGCCTTAAAGATATTCAAGTTGTATGTGGCAGGGAACACAGACTTCGACCACAGCTCACACAGCACACATCACAGCAGTACCAATGAAAAATATGGAACCCTAAAAAACGTTTGCATGAGTAGATTGCATGTCAACCTTATAAGGATAGCAATGTTCATATCTGCTCGCAAAACAATAGACTGAATTCTCACTAAACTGTAACACTCACATATGAATGCCTAGTCACATATTTCAGGCTACTGGATGTAACAATAGTCAAATTCTGAGTAATTAACCCAAATGGCAATTGAATCTATCGCTTACAAAACAACAGCTCACTGTTACATCAGATAGATATAATCAGAAAATATCTGGGTAATTTCAATTTAATTGCAGTTACAACATTGGCTGGGCCCTCGACTGGCAGGAGTGAGAAAGCACTTGTTCTGTTAATGCAATGACGACGAGTTGCCACACAAATTGAAACTATCACTTACAAAATAGCAGATCAAATAATGTTACTTCAGATAGATGATCAGAAAATATCTTCTTAGAGTGCCATCTTTTTTCGAAGGTCAGCTTCGGAATCATTCTTTCGAAGGATTGTTAAGGCAACTTGTATCTTCGATGCCACAACTCTGAATAGTGAATGGGTTTCCAAACTATTGGCGTAGGTTTTTCAGCTAAGATGTTCTTCTCCCCATCATCATACAAGGTCCAAGGAAAACAGCACTGCGTTTTCCTTCTTCTCTATATCTTGCTCTGTATGATGAGTTGTAGTAGCTATTGTAATTAACAAGAAAATATCTGGGTAATTTCAATTTAATTGCAGTTACAACACTGGTACGTCGCATTGGCTGGACCCTCGACTGGCGAGAGTGAGAAAACACTCGCTCGGCGAATGCGGTGAAGACGAGTTGCCGTATGGATGGGAGCGGGTCACGGACGAGAGATATGGCTCGTACTACGTGGATCATATCAACAGACGCACGCAGTATGAGAACCCTGTACTGCAGGCGAGGAGGCTTAGAGGTAAAAACACAGCCAAACTTATAGAGCATCTTTTCCATTACGAAAATAATTGCGCTCACTGCACTCGCGTTTCTGTTCTCTTGTTCTCTGGTGGACGCTCATTTCCCTTTTCACTTTTATTAAAAACTCGCTGATGTCAGCAACATCTTCCAGATCCAGATTTTTTAAAATCCAGTAGTGACTCATTGATTGCCCAGGATAAAAAACAGCCAAAACTCCAGGATGCTGTACCAAATTTCATCAAGGTTGATCCCAGTGGTTAGGTGAAAAGATAATAGACAGACACACACTTAAAGTGAGGCAATCATCCGAATTGGAGCTGCGTACTTGTAAAAAGTTGACAGTAGGTATTATTATTGAGATGTTTATTATACAGTGTGCTTCTATTTATTTTAGCGGAAAAGATGGCTGCAGAAAATGGAAACAACAACCAGATGAACGGCCCCCCTCCCACAGGAGAGCTGAGAGGAGAGAGGTTCACCCTCAACCTGACGAAAGGCACGCAGGGTCTGGGGTTCACGCTCATCGGTGCTGAGGGTATACCGGAAACTGAGGGGTATCTTCAGATCAGGAGCATTGTACCGCACAGCCCTGCGTGGATTGATGGTAAAGAAGATTTTGTTTGTGGATACACTGAATAGTTATGAACCCATTTGGGGCCCTTAATCATAAGGTTTTTAATTCACCTACTTGCAGCTGTTCCCGTCATGGTATGGTTTAAGAATGCATAGACAGACAGACAAACATTGATTTTTATTTATATAGACAAGTTACCTCTTGACTACAATCTGACCTTATGGTAAGTGACGATGCAGTCTACCCATATCCATAATACCATAATAACCCCATAGTACTCTGTTTCTACGCGGCATCATAACGGAATGCTAATTTGCTAGGTGACGCGGCCAAAGTCTTACAATGTGTTCTTACCCATATTTCTCCAGCTGAGCTGAGCTGAGACCCGTGCCTTGTAGTGGGCCTGTTGATAATGATGATATCTCTGGTGTGTCTTAGCCAGAATCTGCTTCTTTTACCGACTTCAAAAAAAGGAGGAGGTTCTCAATTTGTCTGAATCTTTTTTTGTGTATGTCCCCTGATTACTCAATTGGACTGATTTGAAAAATTCTTCTTTTGTTTGAAAGGGTATACTTTCCAAGTGTTCGCGGGGTCATCAGGTTAGAATCTGATGATGGAATCCTAGAGAAATCAAGGAAACTTCTAATTTTTTGTTACGCATATTGAAGTTCGTTTGATTTTTCCAGTTGACAATTTAAAAAGATTTCTCTTATCCTCAGGTGCCCTCCGACCCGGCGACGTGGTGGTGGGCGTGGGCAACAGGGGTGTGCGCGGTCTGTCCCACGCCCAGGTCGCGCAGATCTTCCAGTCCATCACGCCTGGCACCGAGGTCACACTGCACCTTGTGCGCGGTGAGTACCTCGATAGCGCAGTTGTCAAAGTGTGTATTGAAAACCGAAAGGTCGACGGTTCAATAAAATTAAGAAAAAAAATTGGTTCTCGGTAAAGTCGGTTTAACTTTACGGGCGATAATTTTACGTGATAACGTCATAAGAAAACAAAGAGAGATAGATGCGTCACAACTCACAAGCCGAACGCTTAGGCCGATCGTGATTTCTCTATCGCTTGTTCCGCGCTCTCGCTTGCATGCGACAATGAGTCACGCTTTTTCGTGCGCGTAGCCGGCGTTCATTAGTTTATAAGACGATATCATGTCAAAAAAAATGCGAGGCAGTCTTTGGGGACTGCCGGTAGAAGTGAAAACTGGATTAAAATTTAAACAGTATACATATAGGCTATAGCTCATGGGAAGCGTGCGGCGACGGTAACGTAAGTTTCACGCTTTTTGTTCACCCAAAAAGTACACATTTATACACAGTATGCACATAGCAGTACACAGTAGTACACAGTATGCATGAAATGTGTATGCCGTGACGATGACATGAGTTCCATGATTTTTGTTCACCCAAAAATGCACATATATACATATGTACATTATATATTATACACTGTATAAGTGTATAATATAGCTCATGGAAAGCATTCGGTACGATGACGCGAGTTCCCTGATTTTTGTTCACCCAGAAAGTGCTCAACGTGCCTACAGAAATTTTCACTTCAAAAATGAAACATTTCTTCCACCAGGCTACCCACTGTCGTTCGACTCTGAAGACCCGAACACGCGCGTGCTCAGCACGCTGGCGGTGGACGCGACGACGCCCGCGACCTCCGACGCCGTGGCCATGCAACAACTCACCCGCGCTTTGAGGACCAGGTCTATTGGCATTTTTACAATTATAGATCCCGGCTGAGTTTGTTGTGGGCTCTTCTCAGACCAGGGCGCGTTTGGAACCCTCGTAGATTTAGTTTTAAGATTCCGTAAGTAATTATCACCATTGCCTGTTCCTAAATTGACGTTCAAAAAGTGTACAGTGTACCAATTTTCAATAAAGTATATTTGATTTGATTTGATTTGATTTGATCATAATATGTATTTCCATCAGCCATCAATCCTGTGGGAACTCTTTGATTATGCTTTCCCTCGAAAGTAAATAGTTAAAAAGTATCATGTGTCACTCTCCAGATCCTCGTACTTGTATTAATAGAGGTAGAGTGGCCACAGCACAAATGTCGACATACCCTTACCACAGCATAACCTGTTTCTACGCTGATATCGGTCTGGAACGTCAGTGCTTCGCAATGTGGTGTTTATACAATAGTTTTCGTACGCGCAACCGAGATCAGCCATGGTAAGCAAGGCTTATGCCGACTACGGCAAAGCTAAAAGGAAGGGTTATGATTTTAGCAGTCTATGTATTGTATGTTTGTGTCCGATTTTTGTATGAGATTCTGTGTGTTCCTCCGTAGCGCCTAAACTACTGGGCCGATTTTGATGAATGAATTGTCAATTAATTCTTTGTTATGGTCCGGGTGACATAGGCTACATTTTATATACGACAACAATCGAGCAGTGACATCCGAGCGGCTAAACTAAAATATTAGTTAGTTTCCGATAGACATAATAGATGGCGCCACTAGCTGCTTGCCCCGCGCTTTCTGCACAGTAAATTATTATTTTATATTAAATTAAATTGCTAAGCGTAGTCGGGTTTTAGTTTACGAACTTTATCTCTTGTTAAATTTTTTCTTCTCTTCTGTTTCTCTAAATAAAACTTAGCAGTACTATGTTTCTGAAGTGCACACTACTGCCTTGCTGACACTATTCTCCTTTCTTTCACAGCTCCACTTTGTCTCTAGTATAAATTGTTATAACTACCTTTATTATTTGAACTAAGTGATCGAGCTCAACTATCGAGGTCTATAAACATTCTTCATATATCTACAGATTTAACCTCGACCTGCCAAATCACGTAGAGTCTCAGGGCCGCGACGAAATTGACAACTCTGTACCCCCACACAGCCCCAACCAGAGGCGGCTCTTGTCCAGATCCTTCGAGCTAGACGAGCTGGCCACCACCAGCGACCGCGACCCCGTGCCGCCCAGGTGTCCCTCTGCGGACCATCTGCTGACCCTGGCCACCGGTGAGTACAGGAACTGTACCCCCACACAGCCCCAACCAGAGGCGGCTCTTGTCCAGATCCTTCGAGCTGGACGAGCTGGCCACCACCAGCGACTGCGACCCCGTGCCGCCCAGGTGTCCCTCTGCGGACCATCTGCTGACCCTGGCCACCGGTGAGTACAGGAACTGTACCCCCACACAGCCCCAACCAGAGGCGGCTCTTGTCCAGATCCTTCGAGCTGGACGAGCTGGCCACCACCAGCGACCGCGACCCCGTGCCGCCCAGGTGTCCCTCTGCGGACCATCTGCTGACCCTGGCCACCGGTGAGTACAGGAACTGTACCCCCACACAGCCCCAACCAGAGGCGGCTCTTGTCCAGATCCTTCGAGCTGGACGAGCTGGCCACCACCAGCGACCGCGACCCCGTGCCGCCCAGGTGTCCCTCTGCGGACCATCTGCTGACCCTGGCCACCGGTGAGTACAGGAACTGTACCCCCACACAGCCCCAACCAGAGGCGGCTCTTGTCCAGATCCTTCGAGCTGGACGAGCTGGCCACCACCAGCGACCGCGACCCCGTGCCGCCCAGGTGTCCCTCTGCGGACCATCTGCTGACCCTGGCCACCGGTGAGTACAGGAACTGTACCCCCACACAGCCCCAACCAGAGGCGGCTCTTGTCCAGATCCTTCGAGCTGGACGAGCTGGCCACCACCAGCGACCGCGACCCCGTGCCGCCCAGGTGTCCCTCTGCGGACCACCTGCTGACCCTGGCCACCGGTGAGTACAGGAACTGTACCCCCACACAGCCCCAACCAGAGGCGGCTCTTGTCCAGATCCTTCGAGCTGGACGAGCTGGCCACCACCAGCGACCGCGACCCCGTGCCGCCCAGGTGTCCCTCTGCGGACCATCTGCTGACCCTGGCCACCGGTGAGTACAGGAACTGTACCCCCACACAGCCCCAACCAGAGGCGGCTCTTGTCCAGATCCTTCGAGCTGGACGAGCTGGCCACCACCAGCGACCGCGACCCCGTGCCGCCCAGGTGTCCCTCTGCGGACCATCTGCTGACCCTGGCCACCGGTGAGTACAGGAACTGTACCCCCACACAGCCCCAACCAGAGGCGGCTCTTGTCCAGATCCTTCGAGCTGGACGAGCTGGCCACCACCAGCGACCGCGACCCCGTGCCGCCCAGGTGTCCCTCTGCGGACCATCTGCTGACCCTGGCCACCGGTGAGTACAGGAACTGTACCCCCACACAGCCCCAACCAGAGGCGGCTCTTGTCCAGATCCTTCGAGCTGGACGAGCTGGCCACCACCAGCGACCGCGACCCCGTGCCGCCCAGGTGTCCCTCTGCGGACCATCTGCTGACCCTGGCCACCGGTGAGTACAGGAACTGTACCCCCACACAGCCCCAACCAGAGGCGGCTCTTGTCCAGATCCTTCGAGCTGGACGAGCTGGCCACCACCAGCGACCGCGACCCCGTGCCGCCCAGGTGTCCCTCTGCGGACCATCTGCTGACCCTGGCCACCGGTGAGTACAGGAACTGTATCCCCACACAGCCCCAACCAGAGGCGGCTCTTGTCCAGATCCTTCGAGCTGGACGAGCTGGCCACCACCAGCGACCGCGACCCCGTGCCGCCCAGGTGTCCCTCTGCGGACCATCTGCTGACCCTGGCCACCGGTGAGTACAGGAACTGTACCCCCACACAGCCCCAACCAGAGGCGGCTCTTGTCCAGATCCTTCGAGCTGGACGAGCTGGCCACCACCAGCGACCGCGACCCCGTGCCGCCCAGGTGTCCCTCTGCGGACCATCTGCTGACCCTGGCCACCGGTGAGTACAGGAACTGTATCCCCACACAGCCCCAACCAGAGGCGGCTCTTGTCCAGATCCTTCGAGCTGGACGAGCTGGCCACCACCAGCGACCGCGACCCCGTGCCGCCCAGGTGTCCCTCTGCGGACCATCTGCTGACCCTGGCCACCGGTGAGTACAGGAACTGTATCCCCACACAGCCCCAACCAGAGGCGGCTCTTGTCCAGATCCTTCGAGCTGGACGAGCTGGCCACCACCAGCGACCGCGACCCCGTGCCGCCCAGGTGTCCCTCTGCGGACCATCTGCTGACCCTGGCCACCGGTGAGTACAGCAACTGTATCCTCATACAACTCCAACTACATCCTTCGAGCTGGATGAGCTGCTAACCCTAGTCACTGGTTGACACCCTCTACCGAATTTGGGATTACAGTCGTTCAGTTGCTAAACCCCCTTATGGTAACTCTGAAGCTTGCACTATTCCTTGCTTGATTCCTTGCACGATGCTCGTTTGGTTGGTCTCGAAAAATCTATTCCGTGGGCTTAAACATGCCGTCAGGCACATTGAACCAGGGCAAGCTTCTGACTTTCCGGAGTCACAAAGATCGAAAAATTATACAATCATTCCAGTACAAGTTAGTTACATAAGTTACTTAGACCTTGCTTCACGACCAGAAATGTTGGATAGCCTAAACGTAATTTTTATCACTTTCTTACTTTATATCAAGTGACAAAGAAACAAAATATGTGAATAAGCTATCTGACACTTATCATATAGGTGGTGAAACAGTTCCTAAGAGTCCTTTCAAACTCAGGCCAAAAATGTCTTTAAAAAATCGGCACAAAATACTCTCGAAAGTCACAAAAACCATCTGTCACAAAAATCATCGATATATCCTCATACTTTTTCACAGATCATCAACACCGCAACAACAATGGCTCATCGAATGAACCTGGACGGGAACTTGTGCTGACGCTGAGGAGAGGCGCCGCCGGTTTTGGATTCACTATAGCTGACAGTGTACACGGGCAGAAGGTCAAAAAGGTAAGTCCCTTTAGGGGCCTGTTTCACCACCTTCTGATAAGTGTCGGATAGCCGCCTAAACGTAAGTTTTGTCATTTGCTTACTTTATGTCAAGCGACAATGGCAAAAGTTGTGAAAATTCTTCGAGTTACGTACGTTTTAGGCAATCAAATAGGTCTACCACTAGTCTACCACTACACACCACAAGTAGTCTACCACTACACACCACAAGTAGTCTACCACTTAGTAATCCTCACTCGGCCAGCGTGGTGGACTACGGCCTAAACCCTTCTCACTCTGAGAGGAGACCCGTGCCCAGTAGTGAGCTGGTATTGGGTTGATAATGATGATGATGAGGATACGATTTGAAGGTGTATGAAGCATTTTTAACCGAATTCAAAAAAGGAGGTTCTGTGTTCGATCCGAATGTATACAGTATGTTCGCGATTATTTCAAAAACCAATAAATCGATTTTGATGATTTTTTCACTATTGTAATCTATATGAATATTACGTAATAAAAAAGTTGTGATAGCCTAGTGGTTAGGACGACCGACTTCTAATCGGAGGTCGTGGGTTCGATCCCGGGCACGCACCTCTAACTTTTCGGAGTTATGTGAGTTTTAAGTATTTAAATATCACTCGCTTTAACGGTGAAGGAAAACATCGTGAGGAAACCTGCATGCCTGAGAGTTCTCCATAACGTTCTCAAAGGTGTGTGAAGTCTGCCAATCCGCTTGGCCAGCGTGGTAGACTATGGCCAAAACCCTTCTCACTCTGAGAGGAGACCCGTGCTCTGTAGTGAACCGGTAATGGGTTGATCATGATGATGATGATGATGATGAAGAATCTATATACTTTCAGGAAGGTTTTAATACATAACGCATCTAGTTATCATTCTTATGTACAAAGGTACACGCATAAATGTGCCCATATGTCACTAATATTTTTGATTCTCAATATCTCTGAGATTGCTGGACCGAAGTCGGTTTAATTTTTGCTAAAATATAGCTTGTATTTCATCATCGCCCAGGTGTTGGACCGCAGCCGTTGCGCCGGCTTGCGGGAAGGGGACCTCCTGCTGCAGATCGGTGAACATGACGTCAGACACGCGCCGCATCAACACGTAGTGCAAGTATGTATGGGCAGGCTGGTTCCAGATTCATTTCAATGTTTCTTCTCGTGCTCTTAAAGTTATGCTATGTTATGCTTTTTCTTTTATGCTAGGTGTTAGCGGATTAAAACTGCATTATCTAATCTTATGCTTGAATTTTGATGGCAATAGTTTAAATGTTTTTTTTAATGCAGTATGTAGGCGCTTGGTTCGCGCTCTTGCTTGCACGCGGTACGTGACAATGAGTCATGCTTTTTCGTGCATGCAGCCGGCGTTCGATTTATAAGACGTTGTTACGTCAAAAAACACGGTAGTTGGAGAGAACCTGTTGTCTTTTGTGGGCAGTATTTAAATGTTTAATTATATTTATCATTATTATTACCGATAACTGTAGAAACTGTTATAGCCTAGTGGTTAGGACGACCGACTTCTAATCGGAGGTCGTGGGTTCGATCCCTGGCACGCACCTCTAACTTTTCGGAGTTTGCGTTTTAAGTATTTAAATATCACAGCTTTAACGGTGAAGGAAAACATCGTGAGGAAACCTGCATGCCTGAGAGTTCTCCATAACGTTCTCAAAGGTGTGTGAAGTCTGCCAATCCACTTGGCCAGCGTGGTAGACTATGGCCAAAACCCTTCTCACTCTGAGAGGAGACCCGTGCTCTGTAGTGAGCCGGTAATGGGTTGATCATGATGATGATGATCATTATTACCGAAACTTAAATTTGCCATCAAGTGAAGTTGGAACAATACCAGCTATTGACTTGGAGAAATGCAGCAGATATTGTCACCAAAATTGATTGACCACAGATCTACCCGAGCCGAAGGCGAGGATAGATATTTAAGTTGAGGCTTATACAATCCACTGTATATAATACAAGTATAAATTAAAAAAAAAAACCCGACATTCGCCATTTTGTGGTAGCGGCCATCTTGGATTTGCATAGTGCTATTGTACTAGTCAAGCCCTTTCATTTTGATACTCATATTGAGGGAGTTGTGAAAAATATGTACTTCGCCATTTTGTGGCGGCGGCCATCTTGGACCGATTTTCATCAAATGTAGCTAAGAACACACACCCACCCGGTTTTAACGCCCAGTCGGTTTTCCTCGGGGGTTAAAAACTCATATAAAAATGCTCGTGTGTTATGTGCAGGTATTAAAGGACTGTCCGGCGATGTCGGAGACCACTTTGCGTGTGTGGAGGCGGAACACTATCATGAGGGCGCCCAGAAGTAGATCCGCTACTCGCGTACAACCTGTTTCAAGTGAGTAGCTTGTAGGCTCTTCGGAGATCGCGGCGCGTATGGTACCCTTGTAGCTTTTGTTTTAAGTTGTATTAAATAATGAGCACCATTACTTTTATAAGGTGAAAACTTTAACTTAAATTCATTTAAAAGGTGTACAGTGTACCAACTTTGGTGGCGCGCCAAACTTTGGTATAGCTGTGATTTTCGTTCAAAGAAGGAGGAGGTTCTCAATTCGTCGCTTTTTTTTTAATGTATATTCCCCGATTACTCAAAGACGCCTGGACCGATTTGGAAAATGTTTCTTTTATTTGAAAGGGCATACTTCCATGGTTATATTTCTATCCTATTCAGCTCATGATCTGATGATGGGATCCTGAAGAAATCGAGGGGACTTCAAAGTTTATGATATATCTACTAGTTGATGCCCGCCACTTCGTCCGCGTGAATTTAGGTTTTTTAGGGTCCTGTGGGAACTAGGTACTTACTTTTCCCGGATAAAAGTTGCCTATGTTAATTTCCAGGACACTAGCTCTCTCTGAACCAAGTTTCGTATAAATCGGTTAAACGGAATGGACCTTTAAGAATACCGTGCGAACTCTTTAATTTTCCGGGATAAAAAGTAGCCTTTGTCCGTCTCCGGGATGTAAGTATACATCTGTACCGAATTTCATCAAAATCGGTTAAACTGGTAGGCCATGCAAAGCTAGCAGACAGACAGACACACTTTCGCATTTATAATATTAGTATGGATTGAATCTGTTCAATTTTTCCTAAAATATAACTTGTCAGTATGCAATGTGGTTTTTTGCAGCCGCATCCAATAACAACCAAATGGGCAGGAGTAAAACGCCGACCGCGGAGCAGCTGAGATCGCAGCCTCTACATACCACCGATGATGATATTAGAGACAGACAGAACGGTATGGACTCTGGTAAGTTACTACTGAACGCTACTGAATACGTGGTAGATACTTGGACGACCTCCCCGGCGCAGTGGTGATCGCTCTGGGGGGTTATTCTGTAACTTAGTTAGCAACTGAAAATAGTTGCCAACGAATTTGTTCGATATATGTACATTGCTGCTTTACTGTGTAAAATTATGAAAACACTTTATATTTCCCACAGTAAAGCAGCAATGTATATCAAATTAATTCGTTGGCAACTATTTTCAGTTGCTAACTAAGAATACAGAATAACCCAGCTGGTCTTGAAATGGGTGGTCCCCGATTCGATTTGGGAATTTATCATTTCTGAATTGTCTCTGGTCTGGTATGGTGGAAGGCTTCAGCCGTGGCTTGTTACCATTCTAGCGGCAAAGCCGCCAAGCGATTTAGTGTTCCGGTAAGATGCCGAGTTGAAACCGCCCAGGCGTCCCATACTCCATATTAAATGAAAATTAACTGCCATACCTCTTCCAAGGCTAACTAACTAACTAACAGGGCTAACTTGTAGATGAGTACTTTTGTCAGTATAAAAGATATTCAAACACTGAATACTTGAGCGCTACTTGAAGTACGTCGCTTGGTGAGGGAAATCAATAAGTAATTTTTTTAAGAGAATTTCATTTCCTTTATAAGTACCATAAACTAACCATACTTTGTCTTTTAACCCCCCAGTCGAAGCAACGTACGCAGTCCCGGAACACAAAAACCGTGAAAACCGCGAGACTCTCATGGAGAGGCGGCGTCGGAGCAGCACCCCCGGGGCGAGACTCACCCTCCCCGTCGTCACCCCCTGGAACGACCCCAACATGAACCAGGACAACCAGTGGCAACAGCAACCGTGGCTCGACAACTCGAGCAACGTGCGGAACTGGGCAGAATCGCAGAAGTGGGACGAGAATGGGCAGAAGTGGGAGGAGAGTGGGCAGAAATGGGACGGGAACACGACCGAGTATATCGGAAGGTTGGACGGGCCTAGTGAAGGATGGGAAGGGGGCAGGTGGAACAACACGTGGGGGGAGGTGCCCACGCCCACGGTGCACGTGGACATGAACGCCGCGTACTGGCGTGGGAACGCGAGCGTCGCAGACAGCAGCGATAATGGAGGTAGGAATGAATGAGTTTAATACCACCGAACAAAAAAGATATTGAAAAATATCAATAGAGCAAGTTAGGTAGAATATACACTTCTTTACCTCAGGTAATGTAAGAAACAATTTTACTATAATTGTAGGTCGCACATTTCTAGTCCTTATGAATGTTAACTAAAACTAAGGATGTTGAAAGGCTGAATCACAGAAGTGGGATGAAAATGATCAAACATGAGATGCGAGTACAAACGAGTCTTTTAGGTGGTTAGACAAGCCCAATGAAGAGTGGAAAAAGGGAGATAGAATAAATCCCGGACGAGGAGCCCAAAAATAATATGCATATGAATATTAAAGTAGTACAGGCTTTTTCTCCATATAAACGTAGAATAATACTGCTATTTTACTTTACTATTTGATATTCTTCGCCACAAAACAAGAATAACATCGATTTGTCTCGCCATTGTCTAGGCTTGTAAAATTGTATGGTATCTGAATACCTTAAATTAGGTAACTTAGAATGTTCGTTTGGCTAAATCGCAAAAGTGGGATCAGAGTGAGATGAAAGTGGGCAGAAATGGAATGAGTATGGCTGCTGTTAAAACAATGTCAGTTGAAATCAGTTTTTTATCGTTAGATACCTTAAATTAGGTAACTTAGAATGTTCCTTTGGCTACATCGCAAAAGTGAGATCAGAGTGACATGAAAATGGGCAGAAATGGAATGAGTATGGCTGCTGTTAAAACAATGTCAGTTGAAATCAGTTTTTTATCGTTAGATACCTTAAATTAGGTAACTTAGAATGTTCCTTTGGCTAAATCGCAAAAGTGAGATCAGAGTGACATGAAAATGGGCAGAAATGGGATGAGTATGGCTGCTGTTAAAAATATTTCAGTTGAAACTAGTTTTTAACCTCCGACGCAAAAACGACGGGGTTTTATAAGTGTGTGTATTTGTGTGTGTGTGTGTGTGTGTGTATTTGTGTGTGTGTGTGTGTGCGTGTGTGTGTGTGTCTGTCTGTCTGTCTATTCCCCTGTAGCGCTCAAACGGATGAACCGATTTGAATGCGGTTTTTTTGTTTGAAAGGTGAATTAGTCGAGAGTGTTGTTAGCTGTGTTTGATGAAAATCGATCCAAGATGGCCGCCGCTACAAAATGGCGAATGTCGGGGGTTTTTAAATTTTTAATTTATACTTGTATATCGTTAGGTTTCCCCGAAGACGGCATGCTGCACTCTCCGCACACGGCGGCGGTGGGCGCGCTGTCGCGCCAGTCGCCCTCCACCAGCAGGATCAGGCCGCATTCGCCTTCCAACTCTACTGGTCAGTGGAGTGCATATATTTACTGGGCATGCTAACCATCACCACCCGTTTAACGTCCCACAGCTGGGCACAGGCCTCCTCTCTCATAGGAGAGAAGGATTTAGAGCTTAGATCCGCCACGCTGCTCCAATGCGGGTTGGCGGACTTTAACGACTATTGTCACACAAAGTTCTCATTTACATATTTTACAGCTTGACAAAAAAAGAGGTCTGGGGGTGCTGATTTTTTTTTTAAATTTTTGTACACCCCTACGTAATCGTTAGAACTGAAAATTTTTTTTCTGAACTGAAAATTAACTAAGTTCTATAACTGAAAATTTTCAACTTTATAACTATTTATATCTGTTGCATAAAACAGTTGTGACAAACACACTGTTTTATACGGAATTGTGTTTTATTACGAAACTCTAAAAATAGATTTTATACTCGCACAGGCCGCATGAGAAGTCATTCGCCTTCCAACGCGAGCGCAACGGACCGCCTGTTGACAAACTCGCCCTCCACACGGTTGCAGAGCCAGTCGCCCTCCAACAACTCATCAAACAGCAGAATAAAGGGATCTCCTTTAAGGTAAATAATAAATACATTCAAAAATTGGTTATCTGTAAAGTCGGTTTACGGACGATAATTTTACGTGATAACGTCATAAGAAAACAAAGAGAGATAGATGCGCCACAAGCAGTGGCGTGCACTTTATAAAGGCGGAAAAGCTGCATACCCTGAGAAGAACAACGCTTAGGTAAAACGATAAGAAAAGGAGCAGTAGAATTTTTAATACTACCGATTGCATACCCAGGCTTCAAACCCTGAGCACGCCACTGGCCACAAGCCGAACGCTTAGGCCGATCGTGCCTTCTCTATCGCTTGTTCTGCGCTCACGCTTGCACGCGGTACGTGACAATGAGTCATGCTTTTTCGTGCGTGTAGCCGGCGTTCATCGATTTATAAGACGTTATCACGTCAAAAAGGTGTATGCACTATGTTCACGAGTAAGAAGTTATTAAATACAATCAGACACTAGATGGCGCGACAGACGGCCATGTTTATTTTCGAAGCGTCTGACAGTCGAGAGGCTACCTCTCGACTGTCAGACGTTGTCAACTTCAAGATGTCGTTTTTCGTGTCACCCTGTGCGCGCGCGTCATAAAAATTGACTCATCATTTTTCCATAAATAATTTTGTAAATTTTTTAATTTTACGTCTGTCCTAGTTTTAAGTTACCATATTGTGAAATGTGTTAAACAATTTTTTTTTGAATATAGCTGCCCGGGAAGATGTAAACCTTTTACTGTAATCATTTACACTAAGTAAGTTTTATGTAGCCCTGCGTTGTACTTTATTTGGTGTTGTGTGAAGTTCACGTATATACACAAAATTGTTTCCTTTCATAGCGAATACTTAAAACCATCTTAAAAGTTAAGAGGACGTCCCACATTGTATTTGACATTTTTTCAAAGAATTATACACTTAAAGATGCTCTTAACAATAAGGTATTTTTAGTAGGTATTGGCCCGCCAAACCATTCCCTTAGCAAAAAACAGTTCTATTCAATCTTCTTGACTGCTTAGAAGTTAGCTGCGCAAGCGGGTCCTCGCAGGTATCAACCGCTGATACCCACAAGTGTAAATTAAAAATTTAAAAAACCCCCGACATTTGCTATTTTTTGGCGGCGGCCATCTTGGATTTGCAATAGTGCTATTCTACTAGTCAAGCCCTTTCATTTGATACCCATAATTAAGGGAGTTGTGAAAAAATATGTAATCCGCCATCTTGTAGCGGCGGCCATCTTGGATCGATTTTCATCAAACATAGCTAACAACACGCTCGACTAATTCACCTTTCAAACAAAAAAAACCGCAATCAAATCGGTCCACCCGTTTGAGCGCTACAGGGGAACAGACAGACACACATACACACACACACACACACAGTTACGTCAAACTTATAACACCCCGTCGTTTTTGCGTCGGGGGTTAAAAATATGTCATAGTCATGCCACTTGTGAGTAACTTCTTAGCCGAAAATAAGATTGAATTTAACTGTTACAATTGTAATGTTTAATTACTTAGTTTACTCCCGTACAACTGCACGAAGTATACGCCAGATATTCACGTTGCGTTATTTAATTATTTAAAAGCTAATATACAAACAACAAACATGGTAATTTGATTCGATATTATTTTGTGTAATATTTAATACCCTTATCTTATCGCTCGATCATTGTGACGTCACAACACGATTCCAGCACACGAGTAGATAGGTACAGAGGGAAAGCTTCATACCAACGGCCCGCTGTAGGTACACTCACACAAACACACCAACGGTACACGGACGCCCGCTCTGTCCTCCAACCAGTTCAGTTGATGACAAACTTGCGCATTTGTATGAGTGTACCTACCTACAGCGGGCCGCTTGTAGAAGCTTCCCCTCGGTACCTATCTACTCGTGTGATTCCAGTACGGTTGCATAGAAATATCGAGAATACTGAAATTATATCGTGTAGTAAATTGTACGTGACGTTATAAAATGTGGTGGAAAAAGCGGGCAAAGGCTGTTTCAGACATGAAACACTCTTGTTTGTTTGTAGGCTCCGTGAGGCGTCGCCTGCGAGACGCATGCACAGCCCGGCGCGGTCGCCGTGCTACGAGACCGAGCAGCCGGCTTTGTACGTCGCCAACTACCCTCAGGTAAGATACCTGACTCGATAAACAATCCCTACTTCCCTACCTAGGGTCTGTTTCACCACCTTCTGATAAGTGTTGGATAGCTTATTCACAACTTTTGCCTTTGCCACTTGACATATAAAGGAAAAAAGTGACAAAACTTACGTTTAGGTAAATGCGAAAGTAACTCTGTCTATCTGTTACGCTTTCACGCGTAAACCGCTGAACTGATTTTGCTGATATTTGATATTGAAATAAATTAGACCTTGGAGAAGCTATATTTTATTGTGAAAACCGGCCAAGTGCGTGGCGGGCCACGCGCAGTGTAGGGTTCCGTAGTCACAATCCTCGAAAAACAGATATAACTCCTTAACCTGTGAACCCTACTTAGCCGTGATATATACCCTACTGCTGTGAAGTTTTTCAAGTTCCTATATACTGCCATTTGGCTGATAGAGGGGGGGGGACACTTGACTCTAATAAGCACTTTAAAACATCATATTTTACAAACGGATCTAGAAATCGAAAAATGATGTTCCCACACCCACAGTATTTTTAAAAGACCTATTCAACGACACCCAACACTATGGGGTAGACGAGAAAAAAATATTCATCCCCACTTTACATGTAGGGGAGCTACCCTAAAAAAAAATATTTATCAAAATTTTATTTCACCACTTTGTCGGCGTGATTAATATTTATACTCATGCCAAATTACGGATTTCTAGCACTAATAGTCTCTGAGATTAACCGAGGACGGACAGACGGACAGACGGACGGACATGGCGAAACTATAAGGGTTCCTTGTTTACTACGGAATCCTAAAAAAGGCTTGAAGGGGTTGAAATAGGAGATAAAAGTTTGTATGACATTTGTAAATGCAGCTCTAAATGTAATACTGTCCTTTTCATAGAACATAGTGAAAAGGATAGCACTCTGACTGTACTCAGACCTGACTTTTAATTTGCTTTTACTTCAGATTTACTTTACTTTTACCTTACGTTTACTTTACTTTAATACCAGGTAGAAGCGGGCGGTACGACGGACCCGGAAGCGGATGTCCTGGTGAGATTAGCGCGGGGTTCCGCCGGTTTCGGGTTCCGCATAGTCGGAGGCACGGAGGACGGCAGTCGCGTCGCCGTGGGATACGTTGTACCAGGTAACATGATTATTTCTTTATACAGGGAATATAATGCTATCTAAAACATAGCGCGCTATTATTAGTACCTAAACAAAGTCCAATACCAATAGCTGTTTGTAGAGTTTGTAGTTTTAGTGGTTTTATGAAAAAAATGTTAATTATTAGCTAAACACAATAAATCAATATTGATGAGTTCATATATACGTGTATATAAAAAAATACTTGAAAACCTCCTACTTTTTAAGTTGGATTAAAATATGTATTTTCATTTTCCTAGGGGGTCCAGCAGATGGCTTGCTTCGGCCGGGTGACCTACTGACGTCAGTGGACGGCATACCCCTGGCGGGCGCCACGCACGCCAGAGCCGTGGCTTACGTGTGTCAGGCCGCTTCTAGAGGACATGTAAGCTCTCTTTCCTCTCCTGTTCCCCCCCCCCCTATATCTTATGTCCCTCTCTTCTCCTTCTCTCCTATGTCGCTCTGCTCTCCCTCCCCCTCTTCGCCTCTTCTCTCTTCACTCTCTCCCTCTCTTCTCATTTGTTAATTCGATATAATTATAAATTGTAACATTTCGCGTCGTAAACAGAGCAACTGTAAGTTATAGCACAGTAGTAGTACAAAAAATGTGCAACACGTTAAAGTTGTTACGATTTCAGCACTATATATTGCAAAAACTAGTTACACCATCATTGGATTAAAATTAGCGCTCAAAAATTTCTTTTCATATCTTGAGGGAACTTTTTAGTGCTTCAAATCATTTTAATCAATGTATAATTTTTTCAATCATTTTTTGTTGCTTGAAGCTCCATGCTCTTTATGAAGGTGTTCTCATAATGATCGTGTATGTACTTTTGCAGGTGACGTTAGGCGTACGGCATAACAGAGCGGACATACAGCCTCTGGGCTTGCCGACCGTACCGGTGCCGCACGCGCACCAGCCCTTACTCGCGTAAGTAGAACGTGCCTTCTCTTCTTTTTTAACCGACTTCATAGAAGGAGGTTCTGTATTCGACCTGTGTGTATGTATGTAAGTATGTTCGCGATTCAAATCCCAAATATTTCAAATGAACCGATTTTGATGATTTTTTCACTGTCGTAATCTACATACTTTCAGGAAGGTTCTAGTGTACAATATACTTAGTTAACATTCTTATGTACGAAGTTACACGCATAGATGTACCCATATGTCACTCATATTTTTGATTTGTACACCGATTTCACACACATCTAGAACAGACATGGCATAACAAAAATTTAACACTAGACTCACATAAGCACTAAAAATGGCGCATGTTCATTATACAGTAGTAATGTCTAGAATGTGTACTTCATTTGTTCTTGTTGTGTAATTCTTGTCACATGTTATATAATTCATATAACATTATTGTATAATTAATATAACATGTTATATAACATGTCATATTGGATGTTTTTGGAGTCATGACAATGGCAAAATCGGCCGGAACATGACCGCTACTTTATTATGGAAAATATTGCCTTGTCATCTCCACTTAGTATAACTTTATGCCTCCGCTCGACGTACTGACCGTACTAAAAGTATTGTAATACGAGAAAAAGAGGAAAAAAAAGTGTAGGAACCAGAAAAAGAGGAAGAAAAAGAGTATTGTGGGAATTTGCTGGAAGGAAGACTCAGCCTTCCTCTTCTCACACACACACTCACATACCCACACACACGCGTCGTTTTTGCGTCGGGGGTTAAAAAAAAAATAATGATGATGATATAAAATGTTGTTTTATTATATTCCACAGGGCGGAACCGCTACATCACGTGCCAGCTGGACCCTATAACATCTTACACCCCGCGCCGCTGTACCCGCCCGCCGCGCATCTACCCATGTGAGTTGTTAGGGCCTTAGCACACCACCGCTGCGAAACTATAACAGGAAGGAACCGCTGACATACAATGAACAATCGCATTTCATACAATGGATAAGTTTGATGGAACAAGTTTGGTGTGCTAAAAATCATATCAGTCCGTATAGTCTGATTTTTAATTCGGTGGAATTCTGACAGTTGTCATTTTATACATAGGATAAGTTATTTGTATGAAAAACAAGATTAACACTACCACAAGTTCGATTTTACCCCAAACTACTTTAAATCCCTGTCAACATAAAAAAGCCCTAAGCCGCCTAATAATATATTTAGTCGTTTCGCCCTAAAATAGAAATCGCTAAGAGTGGAAAGTGCAAACTAACAGCAATAGAAAACAAAAGAAGCACATTGAATATTCAAAAATGGAAGCCGAATGACATGATCAACAGGAAGTCTGTCAGACATTTGTCAAAATTACACGTCGGACATCTGTCATGACGTAAGAACTATTTTACTATGTTATTATCTCTGGTAACATTAAGAAACGTCAGAATTCTACGGAATTAAAAATCAGATTATACGGATTGATATGATTAACACCTTTAGCACACATCAACCACAACGATTTTACAAGAATGCCATAAGTTGAACCGATTATAATTTGTTTTGTAGGTACGGGGTCCAGTACGATACAGGCGCGTCCCCTGGGTGGTCGAGCGCGCCCTACGACGTCACCGTGACGCGTAACGAGGGCGAGGGCTTCGGCTTCGTCGTCATATCCTCCACCAACAAGGCCACCAGCACTATAGGTATGTGACAACAAAGTACATCCCCTAGATGGTCATAGATAATGAAGATCAGATATACTGAAGATCCTTTCACCTGAAAAAATTCAGAAGGTTTTATTACGTCGTCGTCGTTGTGACGTCACAAATTTGTTGATTCGGCGGGAAAGAGCCGTTTACCTTTTTACGGCGCTATTGCTCAATCTATCCCGATGAAATTCAGCACTGAGATAGCTAGCAAACCGCATAAAGATATTGGTTGTCCCCACGTGAAAAAAAAGTGCTGCAATTCACATACGACAAAAGTGAAACTTATATTCTAACTGGCTTTTGGCCATGACGACCGCTCTCCGCCTATGTTCCGTTTTTGAACCGATTTTTTTTTTCATAAGGTAAACATAAATAAGATTTTAAAGTTTAATATAATATTTACATAATATTTTGGAGCATTCGAAAAATTTGAATTTAAGTTTCACTTCTGCAACAAACAACATTGAGTGACCGGGTCAGTATCGCGACAACACGACATGCATTCGCATAAGTGCGAGCGGGATAGACGGAACACTAAGCGGGTTGGTCGATGCGATGCCAAGCGAGCTAGCACGTATCGCTTGATCTTTGCTATGTTTAAGTACAGCCGTACAAAGCGGAGCGCAGCAGGGCTTGTTTGTTTTATTATAATGTTAGAGGAGTGATAGAACATAGCACAGCACAGCTCAATGTTGTTTATTCATCCTTAAGTTGTACTCTCCGGCGGCAGGTCAACTGATCCCCAACTCGCCCGCGTCGCGCTGCGGGCGGCTGCACGTCGGCGACACGATAGTCGCGATCAACGGGCAGCCGGTGCGCAACCTGCCGCACCCCGACGTCGTGGCGCTCATCAAGCGCTCCGGCACCGCTGTCACACTCACCGTCACGCACCCGCGACAAGACTGACCCGGCGACAAGACTGAAGTGAGTCCCATTCAACTCAATTCAGCTGATCCCCGACTGCCTCGTTGGTCTAGTGGTTAGCATATTCGAACGGAGATCACGAGGTCCCGGGTTCGATTCCTGGGTCGGCCAAATAATAATAATTGTTAGGTATTGAGTTTTACTGTCAGGAAATTCTCAATGCCTACCCAGAGTTGGATGCTTCCGGTGTTTCACCCCCGTGCCTCGGAGAGCACGCCGGTTATTATCACTATCTTGTAATAATAGTCGTTAAAGCTTGCCAACCCGCATTGGAGCAGCGTGGCGGGTGTAAGCTCTAAACCCCTCTCTCCTATGAGAGAGGAGGCCTGTGCCCAGCAGTGGGACGTTAAAAGGCTGTAGTAGTGGTGGTGGTGATCCCCGACTAGCCTGCGTCGCGCTGCGGGCGGCTGCACGTCGGCGACACGATAGTCACGACAAGACTGAACAGTCAAGTAAGTCTTGTCACGCACCCGCGACAAGACTGATGACCCGGCGACAAGACTAAAGTGAGTCCTATTCAATACAATTCGCGCTCGCTTTTATCGTAATAACATATATTTCAGATTTTAGCTTGCTGGCGTTCTTATCATCTTGCTCTATGCTCATCATCATCATCATTATCAACCCATTACCGGCCCACTACACGGCATGGGTCTCCTCTCAGAGTGAGAAGGATTCACGCTGGCCAAGTGCGGATTCGTAGACTTCACACGCCATTGAGAACATCATGGAGAACTCTCAGGCATGCAGGTTTCCTCACAATGTTTTCCTTCACCGTTAAAACAAGTGATATTTAATTGGTTAAAATGCATATAACTCCGAAAAATTAGATCGGAGATCGAACTCAATCCCCTCGAAAGGGAACCAGTCTTAACCACAAAGCTATCGCCGCTCGTGTTCTTATTCTACCGACGTTTATGTTTACGTTCGACGTACGACGTTTATGTTGTTATGTTCACCTCTTTGTATTGTTTCAGAAACTCCAAACGGAATCAATCTGCGTTGCGGTTGAGGAAATATTCTCACTTTCGTAAATATAATACTTTAAGATGACTTACAGGTATTTACATTACATTACCTAGAGTATTCAATTCAATAGCTTTAATTTAATATCAAATGTATTTTGTAGGACTTTTCCGAATAGGTTTTAGTTTAAGTATTGTTGTATTTTTTTGATATGGTACTATGATTTAGAGTAATTAAGATACACTGACTTCCGAATGCAGACCGTCCAAATTATTTATGTACTTAGGCCAAAACTCACAGTAGATATTAGAAGACATTTAGCGCGACAGAAATCATTAAATTATACACAGATATATGTATACACAACAAAAATGTGTATGAAGGTGGGTCCAAACTATGTAACATGTTATATAACATTTTTGTTTAACGTTTTGCAGTAATCTGGATACGAGGTGGATACTATTATAATATTGTTATGATATAATAACATGTTATAAATACCATTCAAAGGTTAAAGACACCAACACATGTGGTGTATAAAGTTATATAACATGTTCGTTTACAAAGTGATTGCATTCAAACCGCAACCCGAATGCAAAATTGCAGTTATATCAACGCAATAGAAGCGCATCAAAACTGAAATTTTGTAGCTGGGTTGCATTTTAAATGCAGTCCGTGTGTATAGAGACTTAGTTTGTTGTACTGTTACACACTGTTATAGCGCACTGTTATATAAATGTCCACACACTTGTTGTATGTTTCAAATTTAAACAATATGGACGTGTTATATAATAAAAGTTTTATAACATGTTACTTTGAATTCACGTTATTGACTTTGCTCATCAATGAGATAATAAAATAGAGTAGATAATTAAGCTGATATACTTCATAGATTTTCGACTGGAAAACTCGAAATACTTCAACAGTATTGTAAATATTATAATTTTTCTATAAAATAAGTCTTTTTTTTTTTCATAAAATATAATTATTATTTTCGATTTAATAATAATTGATCAAGTTTGTATAGTTTCTTATCAATTATTGTCACTAATATGAATTATTATTATTCAAAATTGTTTGTTTAAAGCAATAATTCTTTATTTCCTATTTTGCCATATGTCAGTACCCGGTAGGGTATTATTTTATATCTTTGAACAAAATGATTTCGAATATTTAATTGGCGTCGATTCTGATATAACAAAAGTAAACTAAAATTCAGAGCATCTGTTTTTTTTTTTCAGTATTAATTCGATAGTACACAATCTCCACTTAACTTAATTCACAGGTCCAAACATTATGCTGTACTTTTCCGCAGAGAATATTGTGAAAAGGATTGTATTTATAGACCTGTTAGTTTCTTTTAGTTTATAAATTGTGTGCAACCGAATCAGCACCTATTTATACAATTAAATATTAATAAAATTCAAGTAGTCTGAGTATTTATAAAATTAGTATTTACAAATCAATACAACTTTGTGAGCATTTATAAATGTCTAGAAAGAAAATAATGAACACCGGTATGATATGAGTTGTAAGTTTTTGTAACTATGGGACCACCGAGAGGGTAGTTAGAAAATAATTATGTATAAGTATAGAATTTTTAATACTAAGTGATGCAATAATCTGTGCCTTCGAGTTAACGCTGTCTTGCCTTTATCCAATTGTTGTATATTTGTATAGGATAGTAGGATACGCCCAAAGATTGTGTTGAAATCCATGTTTTCCGATGTATAAATATCATAGTACATAATGACGTACCCACATTTAATTTCTGAAATTCTTGCATAATAATTTGCTATTTGAAGCGAAACTTTTTAGGAATGTTTTAGATACATAGATATAGTTCACCCATTTTCGTAAAAATCTTTTTTTTTACATTGTTAATTAATTATTTACTATGTTAATAAGAATATCAGTGTATAAATGAAATTGCAGATAAATAGTACCGCAAGTTAAAAAATACTGTAATCTAAATTCTAGACCAATTTTGTAAGAGATCAGCTGGGTACGTCCATGTTAGTCTTACGTCTTACCAAGATTTCAAATATTTGTAAGTACCCTCATAAAACTCGATGTATACAATTTTTAGTCAATGTATTTAAATATACAATTAAATTATGTAATTGGGCGTAATGAAACATAGAATTTACTTAGTAAATAAATATATATTTTTTTATAATAATTTCGAAATTTTGTTTAATTTAAGATCATTTTAGGTACATGCTAGACATTATTTTAAACAGTATTTTTTCTTCAAACGATTACCTAACAAACCAGATTGCCAGGATCTCTTCAAAACTGTTTTAATGCAAGCACTTGTAAACAACAAAATAAATACGCATTTTTCGCCAATTTACATTTACAATTATGTACAACGTGCATACATAACAAATCACATGGAATGCTACTGGCTAGAGCCTCAGTAGGGTAGCTGTATATAAATCACTAAACAACACTTCTCCTAAGCGGTGTCTCGCCGGTAGGCGCCACTGCGACCTCCATGATCCAGTCGGTGAACGAATCTACCCGCGTGAAGACGTCCGGGAACGAGCTGTCGCCGCACTTCTTGTAGAACGACGTGACGCCGATGAGCACGTTGCGAACGACCATCGGTGCGCCGTCGTCGCCGAAGCAGGTGCCGGCGGATTCGTTTGACGCACAGATCACGTCTGAAAACAATTACGAATAATTAGTATAAAATATAACATCACACTATCACACTTTGTGTATGTTAGTTACTCTTTAACGCCGCAACTACTGAACCGATTTGGCTGAAATTTTGAATGGAGATAGATTATGCCCTTACTTAACACATGGGCTATAACCCCCGGCACGTAAGTCGAGCGGTGAACTTCAAGTGCGCGCAGCGTCGTGCGTGTGAGCGGGACACAATACAATTGGAGAGCCAATCAGCGCTTGCGAGAGATCCGCGAGAGCTAATCAATGCTTACGAACGATCCCCACGCCCTCCCCGCGTACCCCTCACCACCCGAGATACCTCATTTTTGACTTTGAAGGCTTATTTTCCGTGACTTGTACTTTTTATCCCGGAAAAGTATTCCTGTGGGACTAAAATAGATATAGACTTCCAAAAACGCGATAGATGGCGCTGACTGTTTTTAGGCAAAGTAAAAAAATCCAAAACCATTAGCCCTCATACGCATTAGCGGTTGCGGTAGCGGTGCGGCCAGCCGCTTTTATATTTTTACTAGCGGACCCGGCAGACGTCGTCCTGCCCGCTATTAGCGCCACCTACCGGGTCCAATTTTTCTACTTACAAACCTTCCTCTTGAATCACTCTATCTATTAAAAAAAACCGCATCAAAATCCGTTGCGTAGTTTTAAAGATTTAAGCATACATAGGGATATAGGGACAGAGAAAGCGACTTTGTTTTATACTATGTAGTGATATGCAACCGCTACCGCAACCGCTAATGCGTACGAGCGCTTAGTGCGTACAAAATGAGCGGTTGCATATAAAAATATAAAAAGCGGCTAGCCGCACCGCTACCGCAACCGCTAATGCGTATGAGGGCTTAAGGTTTAGGTTTCTGGAAAATGGTTTAAACCATATTATATAAAGCTTAATCTAAAGCAAGTAAATGATACGAAAATATTTATAAGGCTTACTTTCGTTGATATCAATTTCATCATCGTCCTCGTAAGCCTTTTTACAGAGTTCCAAATTCTGCGTGGTTAGTGTGATAGCCTTCAGAGTGGCGTGTTGGGGTCCGTCCTCCTGCAAACATAATACTGTTTTTAGTACATTTGCTTTTCAAAATTGTCTAAAAGTAAAGCAGCTATACTCTGATTTTTAATTCCGTGGAATTCTGACGTTTCTTAATGTTACCAGATATAAAACAGTTCTATAACAGTTCCATGAACCTATAGAAGAGGACTTGGCATAATGTCCTATAGAAAATAGTGGATCGGAAAATAGCTTAAGCTTATCAAAATTTTCATAAGTGTGTAAGAGACAACACTACATTTTTAAACATAACAATAAAACAGATCGTGGCAGAAATTTTATTGCAACTTCCCTTAAGATGGCCTCCCTAAAATGTATACATGAACACTCACACACGCACAACTTGAGACATCACAATGAACACGCGCCATTTTATGTTACAGGATTGTGCGTGTGTGAGTGTATTTTTGGCACGTTTTTAAGGTAGGTATGCCTACTCTACTTATTATTATTATCTCTATGAACAGTTCCCACAAAACAGATAATAAATTCAAAACTTACATTTGTAAAAAAAATCAATTGTCAAATGCAGATATGACAAATGCCTGACAGATACTTTAGGTAAAGGTCATAGATATAATAATAATAAATAGAGTTGGCATAATGTCCTATAGAAAATAGTAGATCGGAAAATAGCTCAAGCTTATCAAAATTTTCATAAGTGTGAAAGAGACAACATTACATTTTTGACATAATAATAAAACAGTTTGCGGCAGACTCGTGACTTAAGATGGCCTCCCTAAAATGTATACATGAACACTCACACACGCACAACTTAAGACATCACAATGAACACGCGCCATTTTATGTTACAGGATTGTGCGTGTGTGAGTGTATTTTTGGCACGTTTTTAAGGTAGGTATGCCAACTCTACTTATTATTATTATCTCTATGGTAAAGGTCGAAATTCCAAAGTTAGCAACACTACGGCTGCCATAGCGATTGCTAGTGTTGCTTACTACAAAATTTATTTTTCCTATTTTTCATGAGATTCTGGTCTACCTATACCTACTTTAGTTTGGGGTAAAATCGAACGTCAGGTGGTAACCCTGTTTTTTATACAAATAACTCGTTCTATTTTTAAATTCTATATTTATTCGTCAGAATTCCACCGAATTAAAAATCAGACTATAAATGCGGTAGTGAACTTCCACTGTACATAGCTGAAAATCGGTAGTTTATCGGTAAGATGCTAACTTTACATATTCTATTTTTTTATGTTTTTCTTTTGTTTGTCATGTCCACCATATTAGATTTGTAATGACGTCATGGCCAGTAGACGCCTGAGAGCTAAGATGGCGCTTTACGTATCTGCATAATTCTGCAGCATGGGCGGCGCGATGGCGACTATTTAAGACAGCATTCTCGTACAAAAGGTCCTCCCAAAAATAATGATTTGTATGTCGTGGCCGGACCTTAGATTTGAACATTTTATGATGTGGCCGATCATTTCATGAAACAGAACCGTTTCATGAAATGGTCGGCCACATCATGAACATGGCTTGGCCAGATCAATGAATGATTATCGTTTATGATATCAACAGCATGGTCAAACCGCAAACGCATGGCTACTGCATGATATGGTCAAATATTAGTGATCATATTATCGTAAAATAGTTACATTATTCACCGTTAGAGGCGCTGATATCATGTTGTTTTGAAGTAAAATAACAGAAAGTAGGGTGACCACGCAACGAAAATCATTGGACTAAGTATAAGGATTTGGAACGACGGGCGGGGTTCCGTCGACCGGGTCTGCGTCGCATATATAGTGGGGGCTCTTCCCTCTCCCACATAAGTGAGGTTTATTATTTAGGAAAAAACGTCACAGAGAACTGAGGATCCAAGAGCGAGCGATGCGAGCTCGGAATTTGGGGCACTCCGACTCGGATAGGTTAGGTTAGAAGGGGGGAGGTTAGAAGGTGGCCTTCCCCCCCTAATCCCCTTCTAAACCACCTAGAAAAAGGGTAAACAAAGTTTTGTAACAGTAAAAAAGAAATTGTTTCGACAACAGGTCGATAACAGGTTACAAAGAGCGAGGGAGAGCCCTCGCAACCCTATGATATATAACTCAGTTCGCAAGTTTGTAATGGCTCAACAGATAATACTTATGTCTTACAGTTTCGAATCCCCAGCTGGCGACTCTGGTCTCGAGTCCTGCGGGCAGGAAGGTGTTGGCGGGCGGGATGTACAGCACGTTGGTGGTGCTGCTGATGCTGATGGGCTGGCTCAGCAGCAGCACGGCGATGTCCGCACTGCGCGTCTCCGCGTCGTACTCCGGGTGCGGGATCGCTCGGCGCACGTCGCGCAGCTGACCGCCGCTCAGGCTATGCGCGGAGCCCGCCCGGACGCGGAAGTTAGTGATGGTTGCGCCGCTGTGCGAAATCAATAGGATTTTTAAATACAAGTATAAATTAAAAATTTGAAAAAACCCCCGACATTCGCCATTTTGTGGCGGCGGCCATCTTGGATTTGCACAGTGCTGTTCTACTAGTCAAGCCCTTTCATTTGATACCCATATTTTGGAGCAAACTATTGCAATAATGTGTTATGTGAGCGTGATTTACCTAAGAACAGTCAGCGCCCTCTATGGCGTTTTTGGAGGTCTACATCTATTTTAGTCCTACAGGAATACTTTTCCGGGAGTTGTGAAAAAATATGCAATCCGCCATTTTGTAGCGGCGGCCATCTTGGATTGATTTTCATCAAACATAGCTAACAACACTCGACTAATTCACCTTTCAAACAAAAAAAACCGCATTCAAATGGGTTCACCCGTTTGAGCGCTACAGGGGAACAGACACACACACAGACACGTCAAACTTATAACACGCCGTTGTTTTTGCGTCGGGGGTTAAAAAATTTGTTGCGTGTATATTTTAGGGTTGGGGCATACTTGCGCTGAGTCAAAGTGCATCGAAGCGAATCGAAAAAAAAAACACGGCGTATTAGCACCTATCTCTACAAAACAATTAAACAAAGACGAGCTAATGCGCGCGCATTCCCGCGGCTACTGCAGATTAGTGCACGCGCATTTGTTCGGACTCGAACGCATGGGAGGCGAACTCAAGCGAATCCGCGAGAATCGAAGCGTCGGATTTGCGCGTATTCGAGTAACTTGTAAAGAATTTGACGCTTCGTTTCGCTTCAATGCGCTTTTACTCTGTGCTGTACTACCTACCTATGCCCCGACCCTTGCATGCGGACGAAGTGAAACTTCTATGTTCACCTATATTCATAACACGCTCATTAGTCACGAATTTAATTCATTACGCGGTGGACATAAATTAAAAAAAAAAATGTTACAACGGCCATCTTGAATCTATATACTAAATAGGGTAGGAACACCGGTTACCGGACACGCACCTGTTATCGTCCACCGAGCGGATCACTCTTAAGAAATGCTTAAAAATAGAAACATTATAAGACTTACATAAAAATAATGCATCTCTATGCCAACTTGAATGTCTTATCAAGACAAAGAGAAAGAAAAAAGTCGATTTCACTTAAGTTTCTTTGAAAACAAAGCGATAGAATTTTGAGTATGCAATTAAGGAATGAAAACGAGCCGTGTGGAGCAAAAAAATTAGTGGCATGCTTCATCTATCACGGGAAGTTATTAATCATTTTACTATAAGATTTAATTTGATTATTCTTTGTAGCACTTACTTATGTTTCATAAAATACTGTGAACGTGTTTTTTTACTTTTGATTACATTAGAATACAAATAAAAGGGGTGGACGACAACTAGTTCACTATTTTCTTAAGAAAACCTGTTATCGTCCGGGCGGTCAAACACAGGTTTAGCGTCTTAATTTTAGGTAGTCTTGTTATCAATCGAGGTGTGCACAAAATTGGAATTAAGTTTATTAATTCGAATCCTATACACATACACTAGTTAGTGACTAGTCTTCGTCCACTTTTTTCTCATAGTATATAAAACTATGGGTCTTCAAAATCACGCGTGGACGATATCTAAATTTGCACTGAATAAATATTCTAAGTTTCGACCACCAAGCTATTATTTGAAAATAAATAAATTTAGTAAAAATATAAATAATTAAACTTGTTTGACAAAAGAATTACCTTATATTTTATGTGTTTCTCCTTGGAACTTTGATATATTTATAAGTTAAGATAGTATTGTCGGTCATTATAATTTGTGGACGAAATTTAAAATAGAGAATCTGAAGTGCACCGGTTATCCGTCCATCTATATTTTAAACTGTATGAAAAACATATATTTTTTAATATTATGTTATTATTTAGGTGAATTTTGATTATTACTCATATCTATAATTTATTTTTTATTCATCTACAAGTTAGTCCTTGACAGCGATCTCATCTGATGTTAAGTGACGATGCAGTCTAAGATGGATGCGGGATAACCTGAAAGAGGTACGGCAGAATCCGTACCCTTATACGCTAAATGACTTGGAAGTAAGGCATACTAGACTAGAGACAATTTTGAAATTATTAAATTGAATTTAACAAATTGCTCTGCCGAGAATCAAGTAGAGGACCTTCCACTAATAACACTTACCTCTGCGCCATGCCAGGGAGGCTGTCAAATTATATGTGCCTACTTTTATATAATGTAAGTGCGATGTGGTAAAAGACGATGCAAGATAGATAGGCGCAAAGTTGGTAAAGATATTATGTCATATTGTAGACTCTATAAACCGCGTTAACAAGGCAATAGTTTTTTTATCTGTTTTATTTTAAAACAAGCAGTTGACCGCTATTGCGTATGCGTAGAAAGACCGCATCACTTTGTATAAAGTTCTTTATCACCCTGTGAAAGTTCTGTCAAAATAGGTTCAGCTGTTTTGAAAAGTAAGTATTACGACGAAAGACAGAAAACAATTTTTTTACAAACGGTTATGTGGCTTTTTAATAATGTATAAGTAAACATAAGTTCACATACATTTGAAATACATGGGTTTTTATTAAAAAACCCATGTATTTCAAATGTATTTAATTTTAATTGGTATAGATATTAAATACATATTAAAGTGGTGTTAATATTACATATTCAATTACTTACTCATTACATGCATACTTTTTCATAGTAAATTTCTCATAGAAATCAGTGGACGGATAACAGGTACAAGGGTGGACGATAACTAGATTTAGTGGACGATAACCGGTGAAATCGGCATTTTCAGCTTTTTATTAAGATTAAAAAAAACTAGTTATCTGACTAAAAAAATACTAACATGCAATGAAAATAGACTATACTAGAAGTATATTTTAACAAGTTTTTGTTTAATTTTTTTTATAGAACATATATTTTCACCCTCTCAAACTCAGTAACTCCACTAAATGGACGATAACCGGTAAGAAAACCCTATAATAAAGCGGAAGAGTTTGTTTGTTTGAACGCGCTAATCTCGGAAACTACTGGACCGATTTCAAAAATTCTTTCATCGTTGGATATGTACGTGATCCTTGAGTGCTATAGGCTATATATTATGTACCACGGGCGAAGCCGGGGCAGACCGCTAGTAATTTATAAATGGACGTCATTTACAAAATCATCAACTCGAAATGCCTCAGTTATTATTATTCATGATCTGAGGCATAGACCTATAATATGCATATTATCTAAATATACTTAATTATCAGTAATTTACAACAAGATTATCATAACTAATGATTAATTAATCCGCATAATAAATTGTTTGTTTGTTTTATCATCACATGCGGCGCAATCGGCGGATTATACCTACGCTTAATGATCTACTTGTAAATAACAATCGTTAATTTGGAAAGCAGAAAATTTATGATTCCTTAACTTATTTATTACTTACTTATCAGTTATTAAAATACATTTAAGTAAGTGTGTTAGTTAAGTGTATTTTAATGAGCGATTAGAAGAAGCCACGCCCCTTCTACGTGTTTTTAGTGTTCCCTAATTTTACTACCTACCTAAGCGTGTGAGTCTAGTTTTTGACACGTTTTTAATGTAGATATGCCATAGAGATATGCGGATTGCCAGGTCTGCTCTCCAGATGGCTCTGTTTAAAACTGCTGTCCTGTCGGGCGACCGCGACAGTCTTTGTCTGTAGGATGTCCGAGCTTATCTTCGGGACGACTGAACAAATTCTGGCGGGACTTTTACAAGCAGGTAGAGATTAGGTACACCTAAGCGGAGAGATCGCCGGCGGCGATATTTTTAGGATTTTCGATTCGCCGCTACTTTTATCTATTATATTATATATATTTTAAGAGTGGAAACTAGAAAGTGCACACTAACAGCAATAGAAAACAAAAGAAGTATCTGCCAGGCATTTGTTTATCTACATGAGGCAGTTGATTTTTATTTACATAAGTTTTGAATTTTTTATTTTTTGTGGGAAATTGTTTTATCTCTGGTAACATTACGAAACGTCAGAATACCACGGAATTAAAAATCAGAGTATAGTAACTAAGTTTTATAATAGCCCAATTGGTCAGTAATCATCACTACTATTATTACGTGTCTTCGTTTCCGACAGCGGCCCATGAGCGGCCCCGACACCTACGTCTTATATAGGTACACTTACGTCAAGCAGAAGCAGGTAGTGACGGCATGCCACGATGAGATGAGAGAACCAACGCATCGCTGGATGTATATGTTGGGTCCGGGGTAGTGGTACACGAGCGCCACCACGAACGGGTACTCCTCGATGGTGGCGGGGGATCCGCCCACCAGTCTGTTTTCAGATGATGCTGACACTGAAAATCATACAAGTATATATTTAAAACCAGGGACTGAATAACCGGAATTTAATGGTAGTTTTATTTAGCGGTAATGGGCCTACCCTTTTAATAAAAGTACCGAATTGTTTAAATACCTATAATTTCGGTACCGCTTCATTTCGGTACCTCTTTATTTCTGTACCTTTATATTTCAGTTTACCGGTACCGAAATAAAATTTCGGTACCGCTATTTATATCGATATTTTTATCTAATAAGGCTTTACTTTGATGTGCCGTTGAATGAATCCCACCACTTCGGCATTCTATATTCTTTAATATTCTTATTTTTAGATTAAAATTAGCATTTGGAATTTCTTAAAATCCTTACGTTTTAACAAACACAGGAACCGACGGGAAGCGGGGGACGCGCGGCGCGCGGCACGTGGTCAAATTCTTCACCCCCGCGCGCGCACCTTTTCGTATTTTTTCGGTACCGAAATCGCAAAGCGGTTTAATAAAGGTATCTTTTATAAAGGTTGAGATTTCGGTACCTATTTTGTACCGGTATGATAACGGTGGTATGTACCGGTATGCTCTACCGCTTTCAGTCCCTGTTTAAAACCCCCTACATTCGCCATTTTGTAGTGGCGGCCATCTTGGATTTGCATAGTGCTATTCTACATTGAGTAGAACAGCAGGACCTGCGTATTATGGTCATTGGGACGACTGAACAAAATTTAACGGGACTTTCACAGGCAGATAGAACTTAGAAGATCGATTATTTATCGTCATATTATTTCAACCAATGTACACTAAACCTTAACAAATTATACACCTAAACTTTCCTTATGAATCAGTCTTTCTATTGGTGAAAACCGCATGAAAATCTGTTCAGTAGTTTTTGAGTTTGTCGCGTATAGACAGACAGACGCGGCGGGGAACTTTGTTTTATAATATTTAGTGATGGAACAATTTATTCGCCGTATCTCTTGGTGCTTGAAGACCAAAGTCTTCGAACAGTGCGTAAGTATTACAAGTGATTACATAATATCAGACAGATGTCTGTCTGTTCACAAGCAAGACTGTGTCGTTTGAAGAAGTTAAGTTTAGCGAACTCACCAGCGCAGAATAAGGCCAAGGCCAAACAAAGTACTTTGGTAACCATCTTGATTGAGCAGACACAGTACACCAAGACCGAAGACGGTTCAAATGAGGCTCGCTTTAATTTATATTTTCGGTTTTATACCATATTGGGGTATAATATCTTAACTTTTAATTTATTGATCCTAGCCCATATACAGGATGTTATACCTACATATACATATATTTTAGGTTTTAGGTTTCCTAAATTTTGAATAAATAATGTGGCCGATTCTGTTGTACACAATCTCTAAATCTAAACTTAAATGACAGGTCTAAATATATTCCTGTCTCTTTCACAATCCTCCCTGCTGAAGGGGATAGCACAATTTTTAAACCTGTCAATTTAGTTTAGGTTTAGAGATTGTGTACAACAGAATTAGCCACAATAACGCGATAGACATTTAATGTTTTTTTAAGAGTCCCCTTCATGGGAGCGACAAATCGTTGGTGGGTGGAGTCTAAAACAGTGATTTCCCGTTCTGCATTTAGAGAGCGAGACGTCTTCAGTAAAGAAGAGTAGGTATCTACTAAAAATAAATAAATAAATAATAAATTAATTAAATGAATAAATTTTGCTTGAGATATCATGATTTTTAGTGAAAAACGGCAAAGTAAAAAGATGCAAATCTAGGTTTGGAATAGCGCCTATTTTATCAAATATTTGTGTCCGTCTGAACCGCGGACGGAAATCTTAAAATCAAGTGAAACCTTATCTATAATTTAGTAGTTTTTTAGTAGTATTTGGTAGCTAAGCTAAAATATTTAGTAGTTCAATATAACCAAAATTAAATGAAAAATAAAGTGCGCCGCCAAGCTGACGTCAGGTTGGCGGGTGGAATTTAAACGGCGTACAATACTTTGAAAATATATATGTCAAATTTTAGTAGTCTTTTGGTAGTTTAATAAAATTACGTTAAATCTTATTCACGCCTTTGTTTATAGACTGGAAAATATATTTTCTTTTTCTTCATCGGAAACGCCTGTGGAAATTATCATAGCAATCTTTCAGCAGAACTAATTTAATTTCCACAGGCGTTTCCGATGAAGAAAAAGAAAATATATTTTCCAGTCTATAAACAAAGGCGTGAATAAGATTTAACGTAATTTTATTAAACTACCAAAAGACTACTAAAATTTGACATATATATTTTCAAAGTATTGTACGCCGTTTAAATTCCACCCGCCAACCTGACGTCAGCTTGGCGGCGCAATTTATTTTTCATTTAATTTTGGTTATATTGAACTACTAAATATTTTAGCTTAGCTACCAAATACTACTAAAAAACTACTAAATTATAGATAAGGTTTCACTTGATTTTAATATTTACCGTCCGTGGATCTGACGGACACCAAATATTTGGAAATTTTTCACATACTTAAACTAAAGACATTTGAAATTATTATGAAGTAACTATGATACGATTTTGATCGTTTTTCAATTTTCTAGTTTCTTATATAGTTTATTTACCTACGCACGAAGTTTCCTCAGCCCTAAAATAGTGATTCTTCAAGCGTCATAACTTTCAAAATAAATATAATTTTACTAAGTTTTTTATTATAAAACGTAGATACTTAATGAAGAGATAAGTAAATTGATATCTGGCTAAATTTTAGATCTATTGCTACAAATATTAAAATAGTAGGCGTAATACGTTTGTATGGAGAAGCGCGTAAGAAGAGCCACCTTAATGCCAATCGCTGAGTTTCTTGCTGGTTCTTCTCGGTTGGACGGGATTTCGAACCAGAGGTACATTCCCTTGAAAAGGCGGACCAAAAATTTATTGGATTTTTGTGACAAGATTTTCTCAGTTAGGTACAGATCAGAGTTGAGAAGTTGGCGGTGTTACACCCCCTTAAGTCGCAGAGCAATATAATTGTTTTGCGATTGATCTTTCTCTGGTCGTTGTCTGATTGCTGCCCCAACGGAATATTCTAGTGAGAGAATGTGTACCTGTGTTTGCGCATACATTTGTGGAATATAACATCTCCTGCGTAGTCTGCTAGTGTCCGATGAGATTTTCCGCCGCTCGTAGCCGACATTCGGTCAAAAATGTTTGGTTTTAACTTAAAACCAGTGCATTCCTAAGTAACTTAAAACTTCGCTAAGCTACTAAGGTAAATGAATTAGGTAGATTAGGAATCACCCTGTATTGAGAACAGGAAAGCTTACCAAGATAGCCCGGTGCGAACAATCGTGCACGTACTAATTATCTATTAGGTCATAAAAACTCATCAATCCCTTGATATCTTGTGCAGAAATTACAACAATTTGTAATATATAATGGCCTTGGTAAAAATTTATTTCCGCCTACCTACCTAGCTCCCTTTTTATTTGACACTGATTCAAATAACTACAATTTCCTGAACTTATTAATGTAATTGTACTTGTTGATTGTAAGTAAAATATTCAGCAAATAAAGCGGTAAATTCAACGGTATTTTTGTTAACGTTTTAGAACGTTAGTTACCAGTTAATTTTAGCGTTATTTTATTAATGGTCTTCTTGTTATATTTTTATTAACGCCGAAAACACACGTGTCTTAGCCCTCATACGCATTAGCGGTCAACCGCGTACGCGGCTGACCGCGCGGCTAGCCGCTTTTATATTTTTATATGCAACCGCTCATTTTGTACGCACTAAACCGCGACGAAATTCTATGAAGAGGCTAGCCGCGCGGTCAGCCGCGGCGGTTGACCGCTAATGCGTATGAGGGCTTAATCTCGTTCTCGGTTTCGTACATTTATTAGTATTGTTAAAGACTGTAAAAGAGAGAATACAACATCTTTGGATAGACATTTGCAGGTTGTGTCGTGTTGTGTCGTTTTTACAAAATGTATGAAACTGGCACGTCAAGTGCGTTTCCGGCGTACTGGGCGGGTTTGAAAAATCCTAACGTGGGTTAAGTAAATCGTAAACGATGCCATATACTAGCATTGCAAATTATTATTTTAATGTTTATCAAAAATTAATGACGTATTTTAGTGGGTAACCGGTAACGCTAATTTTATGGGTAAATTAAACTTTAATATGGTATCCCTATGCAGTGGCGCGCCTTCTAGCGAGAGCGGAGTGTGTTTTGTAATTTTTGTGTCTCTGCAAGTTTTAAGTTTGCATGTTTTTGTCGAATTATCGTGGCTAATCCGTGTAATTATCTTGTGCAGACATTATTGTGATTATGTGTTATCATCTTGCGTGCGCCGGAGCCGTGTGATAAAGGTAATTCGATCAGTTTATTCATTTACACTGCACATGTCAGACGGTGATTCTATGAGCATAAAATTACGTTGAAATTGTGATTCTTATTGTAATATGTAATGATAATATTAAATTTCACGAATGCACTGTTTTTATAATATCACAGTTACCGCCTCACGTCTTTACAGCATGTAATAAATTACAAAAAAAACTTTGTTTTCAATGACATTGATACCTACTATTGATACTTGATAGTGTAATGAAACTATTAAAGTATATACGTTTACTACTCTCAGTTAATTTGAGACCAGTTTTAATTATATTTAACTAAATCTACTAATAAGATTCTTATTGGAAATATATAGTTATTTTTTAATTTTTTTAATATACGATTTTTATTTCGAAAAAAATTATATTGTATTGATTTTTTGTAGTAAATATTTAATGTAAAGAAACATTTCGACAGTAAATTAATAGCAAATAATACAAGATATTAATAATTTAATTAAATAGTACTTAAATAAAGAGTAAGAGTAAAAAGTACTTAAATAAAGAGGTTAAGGAACAACATTTTTTAAATATTAGGTGTATGAAACATGACTAGTATTTCTCGTTCCCCTCCTACTAGGAGTAGGGATAGTGGACCAACTGGTGGTATTTGAACCTTTTCTGTCTTCAGTACACTCCATAAATCATTGAGCTATTGAGATTTAAAGCATTGATTTTTGTTAAGTTAGTTAGTACTGCCTAGCCTGGATAAAAAGTATTGTATCACCACATACCTAGATCAGTCTTTGTATAATCCTTTACGGCAAGTAAAGGATTATACAAAGACTGATCACTGACTGTGAAAGCCCCATCAAAATCTGTTCAGTTGTTCCATAGATATGATAAACAGACTAAAATTTAATTAATTGTGTGTTTGAGTTTTTTCTCACCTCTCCCTCACTGTATCGCTATCACAGCAACTATCTTCATATAATGGTAATTCTATAGTATAGATGTTTTTAATATTGTGCAAATTGACAGACTAAAAAGTTTATCATAGTAATCAAAAGAGTGTAAAACTGAGTTTATATATGTATGTACATATATGGAAGTAAAGAATAGCCTTTGTAGCTTCAATATTAAGTTGTACATAATTATAAAAGGCCCGAAAGAAGAACTCACTTCCATATTATGTATTTTGTAAAATTGATAGATCTTGAAAAAAGTGTAACTACTTACCAATTTTGAAAAACAAATTAATCTAGAATCTAAAACCCTACCTCTGAATTTTCTCAAAATTCATCAAATTCAGTCTGTTATTAACTGATATGCTTTGGTTACCTTTTGTAATTAATGAGGAAAAAACATACACATTTTAGTAACAATAATTAATTATTGTTCAATAGATTAACTGGCCTACAATTCAAATAATAGGTTAGACTATTTATTTATTAATACCCCTGAAGAATCATTGCAAGAGACTTATTTCCGGCAGTCGATGTCTATCGGTTGAGACTATTGCTTTGACTGAATACCTTGCTCACACGTCATGTGCACTAAGTATACCATCCATACTATTGCATACTAATATTATTAATGTGAAAGTGTCTCTGTCTGTAAATCTACTAGCTTTTCACAGCTCAACAGTTTAAACGATTTGGATGAAATTTGGTAAAGAGTTAGCTAACATTCCAGGGACGACGGACGTATATAAGCTACTTTTCACCTTTTAAAAGCAAAGAGTTCCAGTGGGATTTTTTTAAAAACCTAAATCCATGCGGAAGAAGTCACAGGCATCATCAAATCTTGTACATTGGCTAGTCTACATTGAGATTGGCTGGAGTCCAGTCAAGAGACATTATTACTAGATTTATTACATACTAGCGGTCCGCCCCGGCTTCGCCCGTGGTACATATAATATAGCCTATAGCACTCAAGGATCACGTACATATCCAACAGTGAAAGAATTTTTGAAATCGGTCCAGTGGTTCCTGAGATTAGCACGTTCAAACTGAATCCAGATTGAGCGTAAATTAGCTTTTGTTCTCATTAAAATACTGACCTATTAAAAAAAATCACATCTCTTATCCTAATTTAGTTAAAGCGACAATTTTTTTGCTGATAACAAAATTTATGTTTACATTAGAGTAATTTTTTAAAGGATTATTAACTACTAGTGGTCCGCCCCGGCTTCGCCCGTGGTACATAATATATAGCCTATAGCACTCAGGGATCACGTACATATCCAACAGTGAAATAATTTTTGAAATCGGTCCAATAGTTCCTGAGATTAGCGTGTTCAAACAAACGAATTCTTCAGCTTTATAATATTAGTATAGATTGGAAATAATTAACGAGTTCACAGGGTGAACATTTGACTGGCAAGGTTTATCCACAGTTTCTTTTTTCATAGTTATTTGGTCATCATAATATTTGTCAGCTCGCTTAGGCCGATCGTGCCTCTATCGCTTGCGCGCTCGCTCCAGGCGGAGCGTGACTATGAGTAATGCTTTTTCATGCGTGCAGCCGGCGTTCATCGATTTATAAGACGTTATCACGTCAAAAAATGAATTGTAGTGTCTCATCAGAATAAAACGTTAAAATTTTGCCTCTTATCGGTTCAATTACTTTGGATCTAATTGCGTTAATAAGCAGTGCGTACGCTCTCGCTAATTGATTGGCGCTTTGCGTGGTTGCGTGGCTGAGTGCTGACACTTAAAAACAGTAAAAACTTCATGGTTGGTTTTTCTTTTTAATAGACATTATTTTGACAGTTGGGAAAGAGAACGCACGAGTTCGGGAAAGGTAAAAAAAAGGACGAGTATGTAATAGCCTAGTAATAGCCCACATCCCGAACGCTATACGTCCCTGCAATATGCCACTTTTTGAGCAACTGTATTAAAAACTCTTTTAAGCGGTGCTTTAGCCCCTTATAAGAGATGATTTACCCCTTATGAGAAGTGCTCTAGCCTCTAACGCTTTGTAATGGATCTGATAACCCCTATAACAAGTGTTTTACATCTTTGTTAGGGAGCTTAACTGTAAAACTCCTTCCAAATAGGCCAGCCTCAATCTTAATCCAATCGCCCTTGATAGCATCAAGCTTGTCAATTAAAAAAATCTGTCACTGCTATAGAAAAACACTGAGAAAGTTAAACAAGTATAAATTTAAAATTTAAAAAACCCCCGACATTCGCAATTTTGTGGCGGCGGCCATCTTGGATTTGCAATAGTGCTATTCTACTAGTCAAGCCCTTTCATTTGATACCCATATTAAGGGAGTTGTAAAAAATATGTAATCCACCATTTTGTAGCGGCGGCCATCTTGGACCGATTTTCATCAAACATAGCTAACAACATCATCATCATCATCATCATGATCAACCCATTACCGGCTCACTACAGAGCACGGGTCTCCTCTCAGAGTGAGAAGGGTTTTGGCCATAGTCTACCACGCTGGCCAAGCGTATTGGCAGACTTCACACACCTTTGAGAACGTTATGGAGAACTCTCAGGCATGCAGGTTTCCTCACGATGTTTTCCTTCACCGTTAAAGCAAGTGATATTTAAATGCTTAAAACGCACATAACTCCGAAAAGTTAGAGGTGCGTGCCCCGGGATCGAACCCACGACCTCCGATTAGAAGTCGGTGGTCGTGTCGTGTCGTGAAGAAGTCACAGGCATCATCAAATCTTGTACATTGGCTAGTCTACATTGAGATTGGCTGGAGTCCAGTCAAGAGACATTATTACTAGATTTATTACATACTAGCGGTCCGCCCCGGCTTCGCCCGTGGTACATATAATATAGCCTATAGCACTCAAGGATCACGTACATATCCAACGGTGAAAGAATTTTTGAAATCGGTCCAGAAGTTCCTGAGATTAGCGCGTTCAAACAAACAAACTCTTCAGCTTTATAATATTAGTATAGAGTAGATTTTAAATAGTTAGTGTTTACGGACATTAGTTAGTTCCTAGTTTTAGGTACTGCCCTGTAAAGTAGCAATGAACAATGTGATCCCAAGGTGTTGGAATCGCGACCCCGCACCGGAAATTAAGTTGGAAGATAATTACTGAGACGGAAAAAATATCAGCAACAACTATTTAGTAGATAAATAATAGTCAGAAGTAGACTTTGTTAATAAAATTGAAAATTTAGAAAACCCCCGACAATCGACATTCGCCATTTTGTGGTGGTGGCCATCTTGGATTTGAATAGTGCTATTCTACTAGTCAAGCCCTTTCATTTGATACCCATATTAAGGAAGTTGTGAAAAAATATGTAATCCACCATTTTGTAGCGGCGGCCATCTTGGACCGATTTTCTTCAAACAGCTAACAACACTCTCGACTAATTCACCTTTCAAACAAAAAAAACCGTATTCAAATCGGTCCACCCTTTTGAGCGCCACAGGGGGACGGACAGACAGACACACACACACACACACACACGCACGCACGCACGCACGCACGCACGCATGCACACACACACACAGACACGTCAAACTTATAACACCCCGTCGTTTTTGCGTCGGGGGTTAAAAATGTAATCAGAAGTAGATTTCATAGATCATCTAAAGTCTAAACCTATACCTAATAGTCGTCCACAGCTAGATGTCTCTCGCTAGAACGGCCACGGAACACGACCTCGTGCCACCTGTCTTTCTTAAAATCGTCGATCCACCTAGTGGGGGGTCTTCCAACGCTGGTGCGGGGTCGCCATTCGACCCAAACGTGTATCTGTTCTTTGAGCTATGTCCGAGATGAGTCCCTCGACGAGTACATGTATTAGATAGGTTTTTTTTACTAACTACAAATTAGCCCTTGACTGCATTTTCACCTGATGGTAAGTGATGATGCAGTCTAAGATGGAGGCGGGCTAACTTGGAAGACTAATCATACCCCTGATCGGTTTCTACACGACATGGTAATGCTAAATCGCTTGGCGGCACGGCTTTGCCGGTAGGTTGGTAACCAGCCACGGCTGAAACCTCCAACCAGACGCTCTATCTATAACCCCCGGCACGTAAGTCGAGCGGTGACCTTAATGTGCGCGCAGCGTCGTACGAGTGAGCGGGACACAATACAATTGGAGAGCCAATCAGCGCTCACGAGGGATCCGCGAGAGCTAATCAGCGCTTACGAACGATCCCCACGCCCTCCCCCGCGACCCCCTCACACCCCGAGATACCTCATTTTCGACTTCTGCGCATTGAAGGTCACCGCTGAACTTATTTGCCGTGACTTGTACTCGTATTAATTTCGCCGGAGAGGCCCAGCGTGTCTGAACGTTTGGCGGCGTCGCATTGTGAGCGCACAATAGCGCGCGCGACGCGTGAAGGTCTCAAGATGCGGTTACGACTTACGAGTTGTTACGCTCTACGGACGCTGTACGTTTTTACTTTTTAACCCCCGACGCAAAAACGACGGGGTGTTATAAGTTTGACGTGTCTGTGTGTGTGTGTGTGTCTGTCCCCCTGTAGCGCTCAAACGGGTGGATTTGAATGCGTTTTTTTTTTGTTTGAAGGGTGAATAAGTCGAGAGTGTTGTTAGCTATGTGTGATGAAAATCGATACAAGATGGCCGCCGCTACAAAATGGCGGATTACATATTTTTTAACTCCCTTAATATGGGTATCAAAAGATCAACTAGTAGAATAGCACTATGCAAATCCAAGATGGCTGCCACCACAAAATGGCGAATGTCGGGGGTTTTTTAAATTTTTAGGGTTCCGTACCTCAAAAGGTAAAAAAAAGGAACCCTTATAAGATCACTTTCTTGTCCGTCTGTCCGTGTGTCACCACTTTATTTACATTTTCATTTTTAGATTTCACACGCAAATTTAGATTTTCACCTTGTACCAAAACCTTAATTTTCAACTTTTTTTATTTTTCGGAATTTTTTCTTTACATGATCTGTAAGACCTTGCTTTTGACCAAAATTGACAAATCTAGGTCAACCGGAAGTACCCTATAGGTTTTGGGTCGAAAACCTAAATGGTAGTTCCAGTTGACCTAGAATTACGAAATTTGGCAAAAAGCCAGGTCTTACAGCACAAATAAAGGAAAAATTCCAAAAACTAAAAAAAGTTGGAAATTAAAGGGTGTCCCCATACATACATACATAGTTGAGCCAATTAAGATAGATCTCTGAGTTGTATGAGCGCTCATACAATTTAGAGGCCTACCTTAATTAGCACCTAATGAAAAACAGATTGTACTACTTGCGGAGTAGGTACGGAACCCTCGGTGCGCGAGTCTGACTCGCACTAGACCGATACTAATTGTTATCAATCTCATTCGTGGACTTGGGTCAGTTTACCACCACTACAGACTTTTACCGTCCCACAGCTGGACACAGGCCTCCTCTCTCATAAATGGGTCTCTGTGTGTCTCTCTGTTACTATTTCACGGCTCAACCGCTGAAACAATCTTGACGAATTTGATCGAGATAGTTTATATCTGGAGACGTATTTAGATGATTTTTTCCAGAAAATCTACGCGTATTTTAAAATCCTAAATCCACGTGGAAGAAGTCGCGAGCATCAGCTAGTGAGAGTAATATAATATGAAGAACATTTGTTTGACATTATTGGATGACTGACTTCAGTTCTTTTCATTTGTTCCACCTTTGTTGTAAGGCCACGACAGGAGCGATTCGACGCGAGTACGATACAGAAATAAAAATTAATGTTTGTCTGTGTGTCTCTTATGCCTTTCTAAACCGTTCATCCGAAATATTAGTAAATAAGTTTGAAGTCTTATAAATCTAGGGGTAGTCGTAGAGTATTCCTTTGAAGATTCCAGAAAAGGGATGCACGTACATACATACACAATGAAGTTACCGTTATTTAGATGCGGGAGTGCGAGGAAGATCTTTATCATGCCTTCATTTAACATATTAATTACTGCCCCATTTTTCAGCAGACTTTGATTCTTTCGATTTCTTTGATTCCTAAGTGCTTAACAGGTGACCTGTCCGTACGCGCGGAAAGTCCTGTTAAGTGACTATTGCTGCCCACGAACATTAAAAACACAAGAGAAACCGCCAATACATTGCCGGTTTTCTGGGAATTTGTTAACCCCATTAACCCCATATCCAATTTTGGTGGAAACAGCACTGAAAAGAGTTGGTTCCACAAATTAATTGTACGGTTTTACTTCAGCCCGAATGTTCAGTGGCCGCGCATTGCTTTAGTTTTATTTGGTCTTTACGAGCGGCAGAACGGCAGCCCAGATATTATCAAACGTTGAAATGCTATGTAAGAGGACCTCCTTGGCCCAGTGGTCTCATCAGCAGGAGTTCTTGGGTTCTATTCCTAGCAGTGGTAATTTGCAGAATGATCACTAATTTTGAATTTAAGCTCTCCGTATTCTCTGTTGAATTTCCGAGATATGGAATTTCGCTCGCTGCGTGTGACGTAATAGTATCACGCTCGCTCGCACTAGTGACACTAATATTATAAAGGCGAAAGTTTGTGTGTGTGTGTTTGTTTGTTACTCTATAACGCCGCAACTACTAGCTGAAATTTTGAATGGAGATAGATGAATGATTTAGCGCATCTGATCTAAGGCTTTTATTTCCGGAAAAGTGTTCCTGTGGGACTTAAATACATATAGACTTCCAAAAACGCGACAGATAGTGCTGATTGTTCTTAGGTAGGTACATCACGCTCACATAACACATTATTGTAATAGTTTGAATTTTGATGTTGTTGCATGCATTTATCCTGGAAAAATCCAAAGTTCCCACGGGTTTTTGAAAATACCGAAATCTATTACTACAGCTATAATAGGTAGATTACTATAGTAAACTTCCTTGAAAGGTTGGAAAAGGGAGCGGGAACGGGAACGGGAAATCCACGATTCCCTCTGGATTTGTGAAAAACCGCAATTCACGCAGGCGAAGCCGCGGGCGGAAGCTGGTACATATTTACTTGTAACTAACTATCCACGGTACGAACAGACATTTATCTCCACGGGCGCCGGGCGTAGAGGCAAAGGTTACGGGTCACGCACAAGAAAACGACATGTGTTATTTATATATTTACTGTAGGTAGGTACTTTCACTTACAAATATAAATTAAAAATTTAAAAAACACCCGACTTTCACCATTTTGTGGTGGCGGCCATCTTGGATTTGCATAGTGCTATTCTACTAGTCAAGCCCTTTCATTTGATACCCTTATTAAGGGAGTTGTGAAAATATGTAATCCGCCATTTTGTAGCGGCGGCCATCTTGGATCGATTTTCATCAAACATAGATAACACTCTCGACTAATTCACCTTTCAAAAAAAACCGCATTCAAATCGGTGATTCACCCGTTTGAGCGCTACAGGGGAACAGACAGACACACACACACACGCACGCACGCATACACACACACACAGATACGTCAAACTTATAACACCCGTCGTTTTTGCGTCGAAGGTTAAAAATTGCTGGGTATCGACAATGCAGGTTGACGGGTTTTAACGACTATTGTCACATGATAGTGATACTAACCGGGACCGACTGCTTAACGTGCTCTCCGAGGCACGGAGGTGAAACACCGCCAACTTCTAACTCCGGGCTGGCATTGAGAATTTCTTGACAGAAAAACCCAATACCTAACAATAACTTTCCCGATCCGGGAATCGAACCCGGGACCTCATTATCTGCAGTCGAATATGCTAATCACTAAACCAACGAGGCAGTCGACGTACCTACTCGTATACATCAGAAATGAGTATGACAAGAAAGTAGGATTTACGCGAAGAAGTACAAACAAACATTGAACACTTTAGTTAGACAAAGACAAGGTTGTTCCAGTCATCACTCATTGCGGATTTTTCATGCGAAACATGAAAACTGTAGGTTTTTCTCAGTAAGATTCGCTGCTCGGTGTTGATAAAGTGTGTGATTGTTTTAAAAGTGTGAAGAACTATTTTTTTAAATGTATGGTCATTAAAAGCGTGTTTATTACAAAAACGGGATTGTTAGGAACTAGAAATAATAGCTTTAAGTAGGCAGTAGGCACTAACCCGCCCTTACGGTGTTTGGCTTGAAAGTATAGAAAACGATAAACATAGGTAGATGCGTTTTATATTTAAAGGGTACCTATTGCATTACTACCCGCGACAGAATGGACAGGATATATGCGTTTAACCAGCGGGTCACATCGCAGTCAAGGGCTAACTTGCTCCTAGATGAATAGAAAAAGACAAGGTTGATTGTGCTCATTTTCTTAAAAAATTACTGGGGAGATTTTGATGCAGTTTTTGTACTACTAAATGTATCACCTCAGGGAAGTTTCGATATTATGTTTTAAGGGTATCAGCCACCAGGCGGGGCGCTGCAGTTCATCGTGGATTTTTGGAAAAACTTACTTGTCTATGACAGATTTTGTGTTTGGACTGCATTCCTGGATCTCAGAATCTAAGGTGCTACTGAGGTTGATTGATTTGCAATTTTTGGGTTATATCTGTGGGTAAAGCTATCCGTGAGACTATATTATTATGTTCTTCATACAATCATAAGTTCATAACGTATTGATCGTTGTCGTTTTTCGGTGTAGTAATGTTTCCTCTGATCTTTCAATGCTTGAACTTGAAAGAACCGCGGGCAAGCTCTTGCCAATAAGACAATAACATCTTTCGAGGTACTTAAGCTCTTGTATCTAGGTCAGTGGCTGTGTTAGCTCTAAAAGAAATTCCATTAGCGCGGAAAATTCTCGCTCTTTCAAGCTCGCCCGCTAAAACGGGTGATATAAAATTCTGCTTTTATTTTTTACGTTTCACTTGGCGTGCAATATTTTATAGACCAGAGACTTGTAGAGTGTAGTCAAAGTAGAGTCAGAGACTACTTTGATTCAAGGAATGATACATACCTAAACATGTCTCTGATATAAGTCTGTCTCGTTTTAACTCTGACTTGACTCAGAGTACGCTCAATAGATCTTAAAGTCTAAACTATACATCAGTAAGCTGAAGTGGTGGTTGGCAGGCCGAACTTGGCCTCCTAGAATGAAAACCCTGTAACATAGCATGGGCCTATCCAGTATATTCTAAAGATGGTGGCGGGAAGCAGTTAGATGAATAAGGCTGAGGATATGGTGGGGTACCTCATAAAGGAATAAAGGATGATTTGTGACGTCCAGGGGCTTATAATGATTGGAGACTTTAAGTATCTTTTGTGATAATTGATGGAGCCGAATCTACTTGGGCTATAGAAGACCCTACCATCAGAAGGCGGGAAAAGCATAACTGTTTCTGCTACCTGCTGCTTGTACCTCTTGTTTCCAGCAGCTAGTGGGGGGTCTTCTAACTCTGCGCTTGCCGGTGCGGGTCGCTATTCGAGCATCTTGGGACCTCAACAACGTGTTCTTAGAGCTACATATGAGCCTGCGAAACGATGAGCTATGTTGGTGGCTACGGACAGAATTTAAAAAAAGACTAAAGTATCTCTCCGCCTAGGATTTTATAGTTAATCAAGCAGCCAATAGAAAAGTCGCCTATTTGCCTAGTATTTAGGTCAGTAAGTTTTCAAAGGTTCAGGGGAGCCGGCTAAATATATCGGCGCCCTTTTCCTTGCCTGATTAGGCTTAGCACACGCATCCACTCCGCATATTGATTTATCCCCGTATCAAGAGCTGGGGAAACTTAGTAACAGATAATACCTCGACGTCTAATGGCTGGTTTAAGCCTGACAGTTTGTGTTGCTTAAAAACTGTGTGATTCAAAAAATTTCTTTGCTAGTATACTGCACTATCATTCCAATTTTTCATTCGCTTTCTTCGTGTAAAATTGTCAAATATTATGCTAAAAGGCATTGCAATATTATGCTAAAAGTTATCTTTACCTTTCGCGGAAAGATGTTTTTGTAGATGCCCACTACTGGACATAGATCTCTTACAACTAAAATCCGTTCGTAATCAAGCGTAAATCCTCTCATCATTAAAAACGGCTTTGTAATCTGCTCCATACAGAATGGTTGTTATATAAACGGTTTACTTATAGCTAACTAAATAATTACAGAATTATATTTTCTTGCCAACAAAAAAAAATTAGATTATTAGTTAAATATAGATACTTTAGTATCAATTTTTCTTCGTTAGCCGACCAAGTGTCGCTTCTCATGATTAAATTGCAGATAAGTCTTGCCAGGAAAATATTTAAGCAAACCATTTAAGTATTTCTCGTACATAAAAAACGACGTAAAAATCAAGAATGACAACTTAACTTACAACACAACAAAATCAACATAAGTTACAACAGATTATCATATAAAATTCCTAAAATTCCTAGGCCAGAAAACAGATGCTTACAAACAAAAATAGTAAGTTACTATGTTACTGTCTGTGCGTCGTGGCGTTACTGCTCGGTTACTACCTTATAGACTTGAAGCGTGCTTTCTATAAGCTGGTCCTGCATCTGTTCTACATTACGTGCGATATGCTGAAACTGCTGATGAAACTCGTGGAGCTTTACTGAATGAAGATGGACCCATCATCCGATGTGGGTAAGAGGAGAAAGTGTCTAATATGCGGAGTGTTAAATGTTAATACATGCCGCATGCATGTGTACTAATTAAATTGCATAGCCAATGAGATAAAAGCTTCTTGCTTTCAGGTTTTTTGAGCTATGAGTATGTTGAGAATTCTTGACTTTTAAAAGTTTTAAAGTCAGTTTCTTTATTCAAAATTGGAACACTGTTTTTTTTAATGTAAATTTTACAGATACGGTAAATGAGAAGTGATGTAATGGTTACAAAAATTAAAACTACGATGATTCCAATTATGCGCCCTGGTCTGAAGAGGGTTTTTGTTTTGTTTATCAATTGGCTATTAGAGCAACCAATTGGATATGTACGTGATCCTTGAGTGCTATAGGCTATATATTATGTACCACGGGGCGGACCGCTAGTAGGTATTCAATATGCAGCGGAATCTCGTTGTTTATAAACTGAAAACGCTAGTTTACGCGGACTCTACTGAAGTAGCCTTTGTTGCGCCACTAAACACTAATAGCGCTGAGCATCATTTTTGCGATATTTGATAACACCCGTCGTACAGTTCCGTGTACAAAACACATGGCTCTTTGTTTGATTCACGAGAAAAGAATAAGGATCTATGAAAAAAAATCCCCGGATGTTTTGGAGTGATTTACATAGGAAAATTACGTAACTTTGATGCCATAAACAAATGAACAAGCTATATTTTAGAAAAACAAGTGTTAATTAAAAATTTAAAAACCCCCGACATTCGCTATTTTTTGGCGGTGGGCCATCTTGGATTTGCAATAGTGCTATTCTACTAGTCAAGCCCTTTCATTTGATACCCATATTAAGGGAGTTTTGAAAAAATATGTAATCCGCCATTTTGTAGCGTCGGCCATTTTGGATTGATTTTCATTAAAAATAGCTAACAACACTCTGGACTAATTCACCATTCAAACAAAAAAAAAACCGCATTCAAATCGGTCCACCCGTTTGAGCGCTACAGGGGAACAGACACACACACACGCATACACGCACACACACACACACATCAAACTTATAACACTCCGTTGTTTTTGCGTCGGGGGTTAAAAAATAAACCGATCTCAGTCCAGCAATCTCAGAAAGTAAGGAGATTACTATAGTGAAAATGAAAATCATCAAAATACAGACCCCCTTTTTGAAGTCGATTAGTAAAATAAAATTGGAGTGTCTGTCTGTAAAGTTCAAAATAACTGTCTTTTAATAATCTCACTTGATCATATTATTATTTGAACAATGGATAACCCATTGCCATAACACGCGTTCTGTCTACATATATCTCTGTGTTTGTCCGGGATAATCTTTGGAACGGTTGAACCGATTTTGACGGAATTTTCACAGGCAGATCGAACATTATAATCTAATATAAATTATAGTACTTTTTATCCCGGAAAATCAGATGTTTCCGATGGTGAATGATCGACAGTAATCAGTTTAGTGTCGGCCCTGGTTGTGATCACGACTGACAAGTTGGCATGTCTAAATACGCTGCAAGACATGAGGCAGCCATACTGTAATAGAAGTATACAAACAGGTCATATTTTAAACATTTAACATATCTGCTACGTTGTTCTAAACTCTAATACAAGAGAAATTTGGTATATAATTATTTATGTGGAAAATAGAACAACATGTACTTGCGTTGCGCGTTCCAAGAATATTTTGTGTAAAATTGCAATTTGACAAAGATTTCAGCCTTAATTGTGTAAATCATATACCTATTCATTCGGCTCAAAACCGTATGCGGAGTAATCAGGGAAGACACCGCATTATTATGCCAAGAAGACTCCTACCTTTAGATAGAGTAAAGATTGGAGATTATAGAGACCAATCTTTAGTCTAAGCTCCTACCCTTATTTGAGAAATAGAACAACAGTTTGTAATGAGACACAGAGAGATGAACGTTAATTTAAACATAGTGATGTTCTTCAACAGGAGTATTTGCATGGTGGGGGTGAGGACGCCGCGGTAACATGGGGGACAGCTTCCTGCACCTCGGGGACATCGTGTCCCTCTACGCGGAGGGGTCTGTGGCGGGCTTCCTCAGCACATTGGGGTAAGTGGTACCTAATATCATATTACAGTTAAATTGCAGCTCTTCCTAACTAACCTAACTATAGGTGTTGTAAGGGACCTTAGCAGGAGACGGAGAGAGCTATGCTCGGAGTGATCGCATCAGAATTGAAGAGATCCATAGAAGAACCAGAGTCACCGATAGAGCTCAACGGGTTGCGCTTGCGACGCTATAAGTGCCAACTGCTAATGGACGGAACATACTATAGTTCGATGAATTAATAGACGTTGGTGTTGGTGCTAATGGTGACCTCGCACTGAGAAGCACAGTGTTCGAAGACATGGGTCTACCATCTAGGGGACAGCTGACGACATCAGGCGAGCCCCAGGAAGTCGCTGGATAGTCATCTCCATCGCATGTAGATGGATGAATGGATGGATGGTATATCCAGTGCCTGGTTCATGTGTTTCGGATATGCGACTTGCTTTGTTACATCGCACTTTACAATATGATATTAAATATTTCTCTGTAATTTTTTTTGTTCATTTTAAATACACGCTTGACCACAATCACACGTGATGAAAAGTGATGATGTGGCCTTAAATGTGTTTTTAAGAAGATGCCTATTATAGCTCACCGAGTCGCGAAAATGAAGTGGTAATAGGCGGGGCACATTGTTCGAAGAATTGATGGACGTTGGGGTCCCAAGGTGCTTGAGTGGCGACCTCGCACCAGTAGACGAAGCGTAGATAGTCTCCCCACTAGATGGACGGACCGTCTCAAGCGAGTCGCTGGCAGCCGCTGGAATCAGGCGGCACAAGATCGTGTTCTGTGGCGATCCTTGCAAGAGACCTATGTCCAGCAGTGGACGTCTATTGGTTGAGACGAAGCGTGAATTCTGAATAGAGTTTTGAGAGTGACGCAGGCTCCGTGAGTTCGATTAATTCAATGCGATAATAAAAATAGAGACGGCCGATATAATAATATGAACAGATAACGGTTTTTTGGACGAGCAGATTGGTTAACGATAATATTGTTACAGGTTGGTTGACGACAGATGCGTGGTGTGCCCCGAGGCCGGCGACTTGACTGTGCCGCCCAAAAAATTCCGAGGTTAGACACTTCACAGATCCGTCATCCGTGGCCTTGGACGATCTAACCTATAGATCGTCCAAGTCCGTGGCCAAACAACGAAACCCTCATTCCGTTTGCATGTATGCCACATGAGTATAGAGTTTGAAACACTGACTTGTATTATCACATGTACTTTTTACTTAGGATTTTGACTGAATCAATTTAATTATAGCTATATTGTTTCAATTTGGGATTTTATAATTTCTTAATTGTCTCTGGTCTGGTCTGGTCTGGTGGGAGCCTTAAGCCATGGCTAGTTACCACCAAACGTTTAAGCGTTCCGGTACGATGCCGTGTAGTAACCGATCAGGGGTATACGTACTTCTTCCGAGTTAGCCCGCGTCCATCTTAGACTGCATCGTCACTTACCATCAGGTGAGATCGCAGTCAAGGGCTAACTAGTATAGTTGAATAATTAAAAAAAAAAATGTTAGCGCTGATCGCTTAGAAAAGTGAGATTGAAGGTACCCGGAACGAATGTGAATAATTGTATTTCGCAGATAAATTGTATTAGGAAATGTCAAATATAATTCCCAGTACCTTCGGTACGGTTTCAATCAGCACAAGAATCGACATTTGGTAGTGCCATGCGCAGCCATGCACCACCATAATGCGTTTTCCACAGCCATGCACCGCCATGAGCTGTCTTCCACAGCTATGCACAGCCGTGAACAGCCATGCACCGATATGAAGCGTCTTCCACAGCCATGCACCGATATGAAGCGTCTTCCACAGCCATGCACCGCCCTGAGGCGTCTTCCACAGCCATGCACCGATATGAAGCGTCTTCCACAGCCATGCAGCGCCATGAGGCGTCTTCCACAACTATGCACAGCCCTGGAGAGCCACGCACAGCCATGCGCAGCCGTGCGGATCTATGCGGAGGCATGCAGAACCAAACAGTGACAGCCCTAGGTGCTGACGTCGACGATGCTGGGTGATCCGCAAAAATCAAATACCTTGTTTCACTATATTTACGCTGTGATATCAGTATATTACAACATGACCGCAGAAATGTTTTCATCTGTTTCAGATTGCCTGTTCAAGATATGCCCCATGAACCGGTACTCGGCACAGAAGCAGTTCTGGAACACCGCCAAGCAGTCCGCCAACGCCAGCGCCGACACCGACACGGGACTGCTTAAACGGTTGCACGTGAGTTTTTTTCATAGTATGATAGGCTTAAGCTTGACAATCATGCCTGGAGAGCAATGATGAGATCTAAGTTGGAACGCGCTTGCCTAGAAAATTATTGCCTATTCACTCTTTCTTGAAGGTACTCAAGTTGAACGAGGCGGGAAACATAATTGGTTGGGAGTATTCCAATATGTTTGGTGAAAATCCAAAGATGAAAGTGAACGTCTAAGATGGCCGCCGCGCCGCCACAAAATGGCGGATTAGATATTTTTCATAACTTGCTCAATATGGGTGATTGATGACTGATACATGAAAATGATTGACTAGTAGAATAGCACTATCCAAATCCAAGATTGCTGCCACCACAAAATGGCGAATGTTGGGGTTTTTTTAAACGTTTTATTTTTTCCTGGTATTTCGGAAAATCAATCTCGCTTGAAAAGCTAAGCCCACACGGACAATGTTAGGTACCTATGTACACTCAGCGGCACGGAATCTTGGCCACTTACGAATTTTGTAATAATTTGTGTTTTTATAATTTCATTGTATAATTTAAGGGTAGGTTATTAAAGATAAACTTTTCTTTATGACTTAAAAAGTTTTTAAAGGTTTAAGACACTTCACAATATCTTCTCAATATCTTTTTTTTTGAATTCTTCATTAATGAAGAATTTGAACACCAATTTCGATATAACCAAAAAATTGAAAATCCCTATTTTTTTTTAAATCCTTCACACATTTCTATAGCAGGTGTTTCCTCCTCTAGCTCTGATGACTGCCAGCATTCGGTCAGACATGCTCTGGATTATGTTTTTGATATCAACTTGCGGCACGGCTTCCCAAGTGGCCAGCGCTGCATTACGGAGTTCATTGAGAGTTCATAGTGGATTAGAAGCAGACGATATCTTTATTTTAAGCATATCCCAGTTATGCTCTAGTGGGTTTAAGTCTGGGATACGAGCTGGTCACAGCAAAGTCCAAATGCCAGGCTCTTGAAGATACTCCTGCACACTTTTAGCGTCGTCGGGACGTGCGTTATCGTGCATTAAAAAAAATCTTCGTACCCTATAAACCCTAAATTAGGCATAACGTGGTCCTGGAGGATCTCTCCAATATACCGTGTGACATTTAGCCGATTATCAACGACCACTAACTCCGTACGAGCATCGAAACTCACTCCTGCCCAAACCATTTTGGAACAACCTGAAAACTCAGTGTTTACGTAATGGTAATGGGTAGACACCTCTCTTCTCTTCTTCTTCACACCCTTTCGCGACCACCTGGAGCTTGTAAAGTGATTCAGCACTCATCAATAAAGATAAATTATGTCCATTGCTCATGTGTCCAATTCGCATGCTCTCGGACGAATCGAAAACGAGCTTCTCGATACTCTCTGAGGAGTTCTGGGCTGCGCATTGATCTACGAGATCTTAAATTCGTTTCCTCCATTCGTATTCTGATCGTGCGCTTGCTTACAGTTATGTCTCTAACATTTTGGAGACGTTATTTAATCTCAACAGCAGTAATAAAGCGGTTTTTCAATATCTCCATGATAATGAACCTGTTGTCTCGAGCCAAAGTGCACCTTACGCCTTCATTACTTGGTCTGCGCGTGAAGCTACCAGTCTCCTGACATCGTTTCCAGGCATACTGCATGAATGAACGTGGTATGTTTAAAACCATAGCCACTTCCTGTTGAGTCAGTCCTTGGTCAATCAATACAATAGCTTGCGCGACCTGTTCTGTTGTAAATGGCATTCTTTTTTATTCTAAAGGATGTTTGACTACACAGAAACAACCACAATACTTAAAAAATTGGTTAGCTTTAAAATAAACTTTTGAAAACACACAACGTTCAAACTCTGTATTGGTCCCATAAATGACCCGTTTAGCCTGAAACTGCATTAGTGGTTTGAAGGAGCACTTAATCTTAATGAATTACCCATTAGAACAAAAAATAAACATTTTTTTCACAGCCTGCACTTGAACTTTTGAATAGGATTATAAAAAATTAAATTATCACAAAATTCTTAAGTGGCCAAGATTCCGTGCCGCTAAGTGTAGTTAGGTATGTAGTAAAATGTTCTTGGAAATAGAGTAATTGTGCATTCGGCAGTTAGCCACTTCAGTCACTATGTATAGGAAGATTGCCAATTTTGACATTTCAAATTTGTACAGGACCGATAAATTCCAACGTTATTTCCAGATGAATTTTCCAACGGAAATATGAAATCCACAGTCAAAGTAACAATCTAAACAATGTTACCCTTTGAAGCTGTAACAAACGGCGCGGTCCCGTTAAACTGCGCCGCCATAACTATATTTCTTATTGAGGGATCGTCTACCCGAAATATAAATAACGCGCATCGAGTTATACACCTGTGGAGAAATTCGAAATAAGTAGGTGTTATTAACCCCCGACGCAAAAACTACGGGGTGTTATAAGTTTGACGTGTCTGTGTGTGTCCCGCGTTCCACCGTAGCGCTCAAACGGATGAACCGATTTGAATGCGGTTTTTTTGTTTGAAAGGTGAATTAGTCGAGTGTTCTTAGCTATGTTTGACGAAAATCGGTCCAAGATGGCTGCCGCCACAAAATGGCAGATTACATGTTTTTTACAACTCCTCAATATGGATATCAAATGGAAGGGCTTGACTAGCAGAATAGCACTAAGCAAATCCAAGATGGCCGCCACCACAAAATGGCGAATGTCGGGAGATTTTTAATTTTTTAATTGATACTTGTAGAAGTTGTGCCGCACGTGTCTACTGACACATCAGTGCGTGTCATTGTAAATACGTATTCGCTTAGCGGTGACAGACTTCGGCCTCTCTTGCGAGGGAACCGAGTTCGATCCCCGGCACGCACCTCTAACTTTTCGGAGTTATGTGCGTTTTAAGTAATTAAATATCATTAGCTTTAATAGTGAAGGAAAACATCGCGAAGAAACCTGCATGCCTGAGAGTTCTCCATAATGTTTTCAAGGGCGTGTGAACTTGTGAAGTCTACCAATTCGCACTTAGCCAGCGTAGTGGACTATGGCCTAAACTCTTCTCATTCTGAGAGGAGACCCGTGCCCTATATGGGCCGGTAATCGGTTGATAATCATGATTCGCTAAGCGGTACACTTTACGTTGATTTGGATGCCATTGATATACCTACACATTTCTAGAAGCATGAGTGATTTGCGAAAAAATCAAGAACAGCAAGAACCATCATCCATGAGGTGATTCAGCCAATCACCACAATTGAGATTGTAGCAATTGATGTTCTTAGACAGGGTCAAGACATTTTGCTGGGCATTGCACGCTCTAGGGACACGTCATCTCACGAATATCACAGCATCCATTTATTTCTATTCTTTCGCCGAAATTATCTGAAATGATACACATTTGACCTCCTTTATTGAGTGGCGACGATCTCGAATGCCAATTTATACAGCCAATAATGTTCTTGTGGCATGATTTAGTTTAGTGTAGAAAAATCTATTTCTACTATTCATTGTGCAACATTTATCTAATCTCAACGGAGGCGGCGACTAGCCAATTACGCAGGAGATGCTGTAGTGCAAAATATGAGCGCCAACATAGGTACACTCTCTATTCCCTCACTCTCATCGTCCTTTGGGACGCCAATGCGACAAGACGTTGACAGCTGCTTAAGGCACAAGATCTCCGAGGCACGGAGGTTTTTCTAATGTTGGCAACTTTCAATCTCCGCGTTAACAGAGAAACTTTTTCTTTTTATGGCCCGACTCGGGTCTCGAACCTAGGATCTCATGATGGATAATTATGCCACTAGACTAATGAGACAATTAAGCTTTTTCTACTATACTATAGCAATGTTAATTAATGAAATTAAAATAGATTCTAATGGTAACTTATTGCTTTCTCGAACGAACTCCATGTGTTAGTATACCTATTGAAACTCGCAGCAGACTTGGATTGTTGCCACCCGCATGCTTCTACCACTCGCAAATGTATCACGCGCAACTCGGAACTCGTTTATTGCTCGGTGTTACTTACTTGTCGCGTGTTCAGAGCGGCCGTAAAGATTAATCAGGACTGTACTTATACAACTCATACCTATACAATATACATATTATAGCCATGAAACTGAAGCACAATATGGACCATGACAACACCAGACTAAAGAATCTGACGAGCATGATGGTAACAGTGCAAAACAAACTCCAAATATAAGTAGTAATACAGAACGCGCTATTTAATCGATTTCCAAAAAGGAATAATTAGAATTATCTGCGCGTACTTTTTGAAATTTCAAAATTTGATCTCGAATATTCCGTAATGCAAGTACTATAAAACGTTTCGCGATTTTTACTATGAATTGTTGTCCAGCATGCCGCCGAGATAGAGAAGAAGCAAAACGAAATGGAGAACAAGAAGCTGTTGGGAACGGTGGTGCAGTACGGCAGCGTTCTACAGTTGCTGCACGTCAAATCAAACAAATACCTCACCGTGAGTACCACCATCTTCTAATCATCTGTTCAGCTCGATTCACTACAGGACATAGGCTTGTCACCGGCCTGCCTCATTCAGCTACTTCAGATCACCGTAGTCGGTCAATCGAGTCTGGTTGTCATCCCGTGCTGTGCTTACCGGCACGCGGTATGCGCCCCAGAATATATCAGACATAGATCCATTGCTGAAGCTTAATGCCTTTTTGATGCATGTCAAACACATTGTCAAACAAAACAATGCATGTACAACACACAAACATGTACAAACGTCGCTTGCACCAACACTGCCCTTTTTGAGCAGCCACTTCGCATCACACTCTTTACAGCAAAGACAGGTTATGTTTTCACGCCTATGTGAGCTAATTTATCCCCTCAAAGCATCCCGTCGGCTAGATGGATTTTGATCAATGATGTATCTCATCCACAATAGGGTATTTGACAACATTGAAAATATACTATTGATTGTGGTCATCTTATCAGATAATAGCCTAAAAAAGACATATTTCACTCAATCAAACTAAATTATGTAATTTTACGCGATATTTTGCACGAAATAAAACATAATAATTTTTGAAATTTTATCAGGAACGTGAACGCTCTGGGATTGTTTGTGACGTCACTCGATTGCACGTAACTTGGTTGTTATAATTGAAGTTTATCAAGTCAACCGAAACTAAACTTTATACTTGAAAGAATAAGATTGATATTAAAAGGAGTAGGTATAACAATTTACAACATTACGATACAGCAGTCGCCTTGTGTAGCGTCTCTGTCGCACGCACAGGAGCGAGCTAGAGAAGTGACTTGCATAGCGATTTGTGACGTCACGCGTATCATGTGATCAGAAATGTCGTTTTTGGCGTGGTTTTCAAAACTTAAACTTTATCATTGATTTAATTCTTAATACTGTATATATTGCGAAAAATATCAATGTAGTGTGTTTTAATAAGTAATAAAGAATAATTTAAAACAATTTCCAAAAATTAGTCAAATACCCTATTGTTATAGACTAGGTTTTATTTTACTTTTGAGTTCGATATTAAAAATCAGTATTACGTTTTGAAGATGCTTAAAAATTATTATTTTTTTTCTTTTTGGTCTTGCGTGATTTAAAATTTAAAAAGTTTTCTTTTGCTTAGGTAAACAAGAGACTGCCTGCGTTGCTGGAAAAAAACGCGATGCGTGTGCACCTGGACGCTAATGGAAACGAGGGGTCGTGGTTTTATGTCATACCTTTTTACAAGCTCCGGTCCACTGGTGAGTTTGGGTATTTGTCATGTAAGTTCATCATAGCTTGGCGATCATCCAGTTCCATTTATTGGTATAATCTAATCTTCTTTGACATCGAGGGTGGGGTTTGCTTTCTTACATTTAGTTGCTCAGTTATCCCGATTTTTGGGAATCCCATTTTTAAGCCTAATGATACTCATATCTGCGCTCAAGATGTCAAGTCCATATTATATAGTATTTAGATATACTCTAATACAATTTATGATTATGCCAACAGGAGATAATGTGGTGGTTGGCGACAAGGTGATACTGAATCCAGTGAACGCTGGTCAACAAGTCTTGCACGTATCCTCTAACCACGAGCTACCGGACAACGCTGGCTGTATGGAGGTTAGATATTTTTAGGTTATCACGCTAAGAATATTTTACTCATCATCTTATTTTTACATTATACTTTATGCTCTAAGGATTAGGGTAAAACTTTTCCAGTAGCAGACAAGTGTGGATATTTACGCCTGAGCTGAGTTTTACTTTTCGCAGTCTTAGTTCTTAAATTAATTTCATGTCTCGTCTTAGGTGAACGTGGTTAACTCCTCCACGTCCTGGAAAGTGACACTGTTCCTGGAGCACAAAGAGAACCAAGAGGAAATGCTCAAAGGCGGTGACGTGGTGAGGTTGTTTCACGCCGAGCAAGAGAAGTTCCTCACCATGGATGAGTACCGGAGGCGGCACCACGTGTTCCTTCGTACCACGGGACGGTCGAGCGCCACCGCTGCCACCAGTAGTAAAGCGCTGTGGGAGATTGAGGTAGGTGTTCAACTCTTCAATCTTGAACAGCCCAGAGTCAGGTGTAAGAGGAATGTGTGGTGAGTAGACCAATTCTAAATGCTGAATCATGGTGACGTGGTGAAGTTGTTCCAAACTTGGTAAAAGATGTTCCTCACCATGAATGAGTACCGGAAACGGCATCACGTGTTCCTCCGTACCACGAGACGGTCGAGCGCCACCGCTGCCACCAGTATTAAAGCACTGTGGGATAATGAGGTAGGTGTTCAACTCTTCAATCTTGAACAGCCCAGAGTTAGGAGTAGAAGAAATATTTTCAGTGAAACAGTCAAGGCTAAATGCTGAAACAGGGTAACGTGGTGAGGTGGTTCCAAGCTCGGTAAAATATGTCCCTCGCCATGGACGAATACCGCAGGCGGCACCACGTGTTTCTTCGCACTACGGACCACCACATTGTTTGGTGAAGATCTGATGAAGGATGGAACTCCTCAACGGACGGTAGTAAATCACTCGCGAGCAGCGTAATAGTAGACATAAGACTTCCTACCACATAACATAACATATTGTACAGATTATAAATTTATAACAGATTAAAGTCGGTTCTATTTATAAAATTTTGATGTGTAGATCATGGGCTTGTTCTCCTGGTCTTACGGAATTAATGGGGTTTTTGCTGCAGGTAGTCCAGCACGACCCGTGTCGAGGTGGCGCGGGCCACTGGAACTCCATATTCCGCTTCAAGCATCTCGCTACCGGACACTATTTAGCTGCTGAAGCTTGCACTAAACAGTAAGAACTTTTTTCATTACAAATAATTTTACTTAATTCGATACCCCGTCCGAGTGATTGAGGGTTTTTTTACCTATAAAGATGCCTTCTTCACCGTGTCGATTGGCCCCGATCCGCATGTCTAATCGATACCATAATATGTCGTTCGATAAGGATTGGGCGAACGGCCCATCGATTTTTCAAATTGCTACACTAAGCATCGATATCGATTGGTTTTCTCGATTGAACCCTTCTCACTCTGAGAGGAGACCCATGCCCTATAGAAGGCAAATAATCTTATACTAATATAATAAAGCCAGAGTTTATTTAATTGTTTGTTTGAACCCGCTAATCTCTGCAAATACCAGTCGGTTTTGAAAAATTCTTTATCTACTCTCATATCATAAAATTCCGAATATGAAATCAAAATGTGTCATATATTGGACTACTTTATTCACATACATCTATAATATTTAAAAAAAAAATTAAAAAAGTTCATTATAACACTACTTTGTTAGGAAATTATTGCAAAACAATGTTAAAAAATAATTTTTTCTACATTATAGTACAGGCACTGGGTTCTGGTATTTTTGAGCCATGCCGGGTGTTTATTATTATTATTATTATTTAATACTTTATTGTACACCAAAAAAACATAAATTAAACAAAAGAAACATTTTAAAAGAAATAGGTACAATAGTTAGTTTACAATAGTTAGTTAGTTTAATTTTGTTACTTACAATGATTATCCCGCTATCAAAGTTACCCTATTACTACTACTGCGAAAGTGTGGCGGTAGCAAGATGCGGCCAGAGGACAGAGTGTAGTGCTACCATAATTGACCATAGACGCACTGCACGCACCGCACATTTGAAATTGACAATTGAATTTTGGCGCCTATTATTTAAATTTTTAATTTATTATTTATTTACTATTCAGTTTTTGTAACTCAAAATTTTGCAAGTGTAAGGTTCGTTGCAAATTCAGTATTGCAATAGGACCTCCTTTTGTTGATTTAAGGTATTTTTATGATTATTGATCTGACAATTCGAAAAAAAGAGGTTTAGACAGGAGTGGAAATGGCAGACATGAGATGTAAGCGAAAAAGAGAATGTTTGGAAAGACTAATAAAATGTAAAATGGTATTAAGAGAATGGAATAATAATAATTAAAGGAAATTATATAATTAAAGAGGATTTTTATTATATCTCAGAAGTGGTAAGACAACGCCGACTTTATTATTTTGTTCGATCTCAAAATTCATTTTATTCGATTTGTCGAATTACTAATACAAATTTTATGTTTTCTGTTCGAGCTCTAAATAATGCCGGGTGATGGGAATAAGGAGTCTCGACGTTTACAAACGCCTGCAGCATGTAGACGGACGTCTCGCGGTGGATGATTCTAACACAGCAGTGAGACCGAGTCCTCCGCGAAGCGGTTACCGCAGCCGTAGTCGCAGCCGTAGCCGCGGTCATGTGAGAAGTCGTTCTCGGGAGCGTACGAGTAGCTATAGGAGGAGTACAGGACTGCGAACAGGAGCAACAACGCGAGCGATTTTTGAGGATTGAAAAGGACTTAGGCGTAGCTCGTGGACAATATTCAGCAGAACGACGACGTTATTCTCGTAAAGAATCTCGGGAATGTAGAATTTCTGGTTCCAGTCATCAGAACCGAAGGCTTAGAATGGACAGACCTGAAGATAGGACTAAGTCTACAAGATCATGTACCTAGCTTAAATTTTTTTTTTTTTTTTTTAATTTTGCGCAATCTTTGGAGGACATGCTGAGATGGAAAAGCAGATATAATGAACCCAGAATTACTTTTATGAAAACTACTTAGCTCTTATAAATCAATGCGATATTACTGGTAAGCGTGCCGCAGATTATATTATACATGGCACTCATTAACGACAAAACGATTAGATCTAGTGCACTTGCACTACGTTGTGAACATCTAAATAAATTCATTAGAATTTTTGATTAGTAACAAAGAAGGATTTGGAGATAGAGTTGTTTTTAAAGATTTATTTTTATTTTTATGTATAACTGAACATTGACTAAAACAGAATGAATACAATCATGTTCAATTTTGGTGATCTTTAGGTTGGTGGTTCGTTCATCAGATCCAATGCTATTCATGGGGGCTGATTAATATTATTGGCCAAAAAAAATTAAATTAAAAAATCGAAATGACATTGTAAGTCTATCTGTTGTACGGACAATAGAACTAGCGGCAGTTGAATTAGAGCAATTCATTGTTGTGTCTCTTTACAACCACTATTGTCCAATTTCGGACTTTTTGACTTTTATTTTTTTTGACAAAAACCATGAACATAATTTGCTCTAAAAGTCAACAGTTAAAATCATTTTAAAGCCATTTTGTAAGATGGTGATAATATAAAAAGAAAACCCAGCTGAGTTTGTTGTGGGCTCTTCTCAGACCAGGGCGCGTTGGAACCCTCGTAGTTTTAGTTTTAAGTTTTCGTAAATAATTATCACCATTAAAGTATACAGTGTACCAATTTTGAATTAAGTTTATTTGACTTGACTTAACATGGCTTAAATGTCGATGATACTAGCATGGATGAAGATGACAAGGATGAGAGTTGGACTAGTTAAAGTTTATGTCTATTTTTTTTTCTTGTTGAAGTTAAAATATTACTTAATGTTATCACTGGTTAAGTTCGGTTTAGTTGACTTCGAATTTTTACTTTAGAGTTTGAGTTTATTACGCCATTTTTTTTTTTGTTGTTGTTATTATAAGAGTGATGAGATGATAAAATGTATAGTTTGACAAAAAGGAATACTAGAGATCAGTAGCAAACGTTTTTACATTTAATTTGTTATATTATTGAGTGGTGGCTTCTCAATTTCTTTAATGGTTGATAATATTAATTAATGGTTCATAATATGAAATATTCCTAAGGTACGTTTTTAAGAATTGAAACGTAGGTATCTCGTATGTTCTCGATAGTGATGTATGTAATATTGATTCTATTGATGTTCTATTGATATTCTATTGATTTTATGATGATTTAGTGAATTTAAATGGTGAGCATTAAATAAGATGGATTAGCTTCGTGACACGATTGCTGTGGAATGATAAGATTGATAAGCATATCTATAATTATTACCATTGAAATACAGAGTAAGGTCATTCACATAGATTGGTTTGAAAGGTTGTTACATATGATTGTTGCATTTGGCGTCAATAGAGGGGTTGATGTCAGTGCAATAGATATATATTATAGAGAGTTATTAAAGATAGATTGAACATCACTAGACGTGTTGATGTCAATGAAAGATTATGTTTATTGCATTTGGTGCCAATAGATGAGTTGATATCAGTGCAATAAATATATAGAGAGGTATAAAAGATAGATTGAACATCACTAGACGTGGTGATGTCAGTACAATAAATGTATATAGAGAGTTATAATAGATAGATTGAACATCACTAGACGTGTTGATGTCAATGAAAGATTATGTTTATTGCATTTGGTGCCAATAGATGAGTTGATATCAGTGCAATAAATATATAGAGAGGTATAAAAGATAGATTGAACATCACTAGACGTGGTGATGTCAGTACAATAAATGTATATAGAGAGTTATAAAACATAGATTGAACATCACTAGACGTGTTGATGTCAATGAAAGTAGATATGTTTATTGCATTTGGCGTCAATAGACGGGTTGATGTTAGTGCAATAAATATATAGAGAGTTATAATAGATAGATCATCAATAGACGAGTTGATGTTAGTGAAGTAAATATATAGAGTTATAAAAGATAGATCATCAATAGACGAGTTGATGTTATTGAAATAAATATTATATAAAGAGTTTTACAAGTCATCAATAGACGAGTTGATGTTATTGAAATAAATATTATATAAAGAGTTTTACAAGTCATCAATAGACGAGTTGATGTTAGTGAAATAAATATATAAAGAGTTTTACAAGTCATCAATAGACGAGTTGATGTTAGTAAAATAAATAGATATATAGAGTTATAAAAGATAGATCATCAATAGACGAGTTGATGTTAGTAAAATAAATATATAAAGAGTTTTATAAGTCATCAATAGACGAGTTGATGTTATTGAAATAAATATTATATAGAAAGTTTTACAAGATAGATCATCAATATACAGGTTGATTTCAGTGTAATAAATGTATAGAGAGTTTTAAAAGATAAAACATAAAATTTGTTGATGTGAGTGAAATAAATACATAGAGAGTTTTAAAAGATAAAACATCAATAAATGGTTGATGTCTGTGAAATAAATGTATAGAAAGTTTTAAAAGATAAAACATAAATAAATGGTTGATGTGAGTGAAATAAATACATAGAGAGTTTTAAAAGAATTTCTGTGAAATAAGTGTATAGAAACTTTTAAAAGATGAATCATCAATAAATGGTTGATGTTAGTAGAACAAATATACTATACAGAGTTTTACAAGATCGAGCATCAATAGACGGGTTGATGTTAGTGGAATAAATATAGGTACTATACAGAGTTTTACAAAATCGAGCATCAATAGACGGGTTGATACTAGTGAAATAAATATATACAGAGTTTTTCAAGATCGATCATCTATAGATGGGTTGATGCCAACAGAATTTCATTTTATTTCAATGGTTTGACTGTTACAATAAAAAGATTTTAAAATTAAGTACCTACAGTAGAGACAGTCTATTTCTAACAAGCATACGATATTCAGGTTTATTTATAATAAGTATTACACTGTTTCTTGTATTACTGTGACGACGTATGGAGCAGAAACGTGGACACTGACGGTTGGCCTTGTCCATAAATTCAAAGTCCCTAGCGCGCTATAGAGCGAGCTACGTTGGGCGTTTTTCTCAGGGATAAAATCCGAAACGAGGAGATTCATAGGAGAACCAAAGTGACCGACATAGCTCAGAGGATCAGTGGCGGTGGACGTCTACAGGCTGATGGATTGGATTAAAAGTATTACAATTTAAAATCAGAAAGGTCAAAACTATGGCCATCAAAGCTCTAGTATCAAATGAAATTAATGAGTGGGCAGATGAAAAAACAGAGATAAACACAGTCAGTCGAAGATAATTGGAACCAACTTAAACTGGAAATAACTGACATTAACTTAATTTTAATTTTGCTGGTCTAAAATTTGTAGGTCAGAATAGAAGTTTCAGAGGTAATAGCGAGGATAGAGATCTCATCGTAGAAATGGTGAGTTCATTGAACGAATTGGATGAAGTGACAACAATGAACTGGTCGCTGGATAGTGGTTAACAGTAGAAGTGTATATGTAAATGAATTAGACGTATCAGTGAAGGAAAAGGAGAGATTGGTCACGGTAAATTTCATAAGTTGAAGGAATTTAGAGTGATGAAAATAGTAAATAAAGTAAGAGATGCAAATGATTATGATAATGAAGAATTTTATGACAGTATTGAAGATAATAAAGAAGATGATCTGTGATGATGACGGTCTTGCAGAGAATGAACAAGGAGTTAGAAGTTCTCACTGCAATCAAATGTAGGAAGCTGAAATATCTTGGGCATATCACGCGTCACGAGAAGTACCGATTATTGCAATTACTAATACAGGGCAAGATTCAGGGACACCGAAAACCTGGCAGACGACGTTCTTCCTGGCTCAAGAATCTCCGCGAGTGGTACGGGATGAGCACGCGATTATTGTTCCGAGCGGCGGCATCAAAGATTAAAATAGCCTTAATGATAGCCAAACTTCGTGGAGGAGACGGCACTTGAAAAAGAAGAAGAAAGAAGATGAGAGAATGAAACTTAGAGTTGAGGAGGTAAAGGAAACAAGTTGACCTAAGGGAGAAAAAAGATTGCTTTAAAAATTTAATGATCATGTTGTTTATGTGAATGTGTGCCGGAGAAGAAGCAATGAAAGTTCAGAAGCGAAAAAATGGAAAAATGCGATGAGATAAATAGTTTGAAACAAAATGAAACGTGGGAAATTGTTGAGGAACCAATGGATGAAAATGTGCGAAGCAAAATGGATTTTTAGGATAGGGTCAAATGGGAGATACAAAGCGGAAAGTGGCAAAAGGTTTTAAACAAATTTATGATGTGAAATGAAGAAATGTATTTGCTCGTGGAACAAGATAGTAATAGAACAGGAGGAAGAGTGATAACTATGAAAGTTGTCAATGTCAATTGCATGTGTGGGAGGTTGGCATTTAGAAAGTATGGATGTAGAAACCGTTTTTTTTTTTTTTTAATGGAACTATTAAATCTGAAGTTTCACCAGATGGTTATGAAATTGAGATAAGGTCTACAAGTTGAGAAGGGCTTTGTTTGGGTTGAGGAAGAGCCCGAGAGATTGGTACGAGTGTTATAGTGAGTTTATGTGGAGCATAAGGTCAAACTATGATTATTGTCTGTAAACAGGATGTATTAGTGGTAAAAAAATTTACATGTGGATCATAATTTAATATGCTTAAAATGAATATATGATTTAAAATATAAAGCAAATAGGTACTCAGTAAGAAATTTCGTATGAAAGACTTAGGAAAAGTGAAACAGTAGTTGGGAATTGATATTGATTGTGGTCCAGAACTGAATAAAATTACTTTGGTTCATTGTAGGTGTATAGAAGGTTTAGCAGAATAAAGGATTCGGAGAGGTTTGAAACACCCATGGAACAAAATTTGTTAGTTGAACTTTTGAAGTTCTTTATTTTGTACAACAGAATCGACCACAATGTTTATGTATTTTCCGTTGATATTATTACTTCTCAAAGCATTCCATATAGCTGAGTGTGTTATGCTATCGAAAGTTTTGGATATCGAATGTTATATAAAGTGGTTTGTTGAATTCGTTAGATTTTTCAATTATATGTTCTATGACATATATGTGGTCAATGATTGTGGAGTAATGTGGTCGGAAACCGGCCTGTTCTATTCGTTGGTTTTTGTCTATTTCTGGTGCTATTCTACACAGAATGATTGATGAAAAGAGTTTATAATTGTGGATAATTTCTGTTGACCTTTCTCTGTTCCTAGTTGTATTTTGTTTCTCTTGTGCTACCTATTTCTTGTTGTGGTTTTCTGTATAGATCTGAATAGAAGGTCGTTGCACATTTTACTGTCTTCTTATGTAAGAATAACTGAAACAGGTATTCAAAAAGACTAACAGAGCCATCAGATTATGATAGCTTTAGAAGAACAGTCACTGAATGAAATTTTTTAACACATCGAAGTTTAAAAGAGCTTATAAAGAGCTGACAACTCACAAAAATTGGATACAATGTTTAACTGATGGAAGCAAAGTGGCTAGAGACAGGGAATACAGTGTTATTTAGTTACTTGAACATAAATATTATGATACTGATACTGAACTGAAAGGAGATGTTTTAGAGTGAGGTTCGTTTGGTTTCGGTAAAGAGAATAAAATGGATGATGTTGTTGTCATATCAAGTATCGAACATGTCATTGTCTTTCTAATCATGTAAATGTGTTGCATTTAAGCATGGTTTACTATATAGTATAGTTGTCTCACATTGAATACTGAAGTATTAATGATAATAGTAAGTATCGCGGTGTATACTCCTACTTTAACATGACGAATGTAAGGTGTTTACCGGATGTGTATGAGGACATACACGTTGTCAGGATGGACGAATGTAAGGTTCGTTGCAAATTCAGTATTGCAATAGGACCTCCTTTTGTTGATTTAAGGTATTTTTATGATTATTGATCTGACAATTCGAAAAAAAGAGGTTTAGACAGGAGTGGAAATGGCAGACATGAGATGTAAGCGAAAAAGAGAATGTTTGGAAAGACTAATAAAATGTAAAATGGTATTAAGAGAATGGAATAATAATAATTAAAGGAAATTATATAATTAAAGAGGATTTTTATTATACAAGTGATTTTTGTTGCGCGGAAAAATGTCTAGCAGTGATACTGAAGAGAATTTAACTCCACCAGACATTCTGGAAATAGCATCGGGAATGACAAATAATCTTTTGCCAGCAAAATCAAAGAAAATTTACGATAAATGTTACCAAGATTTTATGAGTTGGAAAATTTTGAAAAAAACCACTTCATTTTCAGAAAATGTAATGCTAGCATATTTCCAAGAATTATCAAATAAATTTAAGTCTTTGTCCTTATGGGCTAAATACTCAATGCTCAAAAGTATATTGAGTATCTACAACCAAATCGATATTATTAAATACACAAGACTGATTGCTGTTTTAAAAAGAAAATCGCAGGGCTTTAAGGGAAAAAATGCAAAAACGTTCTCCCCTGAAGAATTGAGTACATTTATAAATTGCAATATCCAAAACATGAATACTTATTATAATAAATAATTTTGTTAATTTCTTAGTCTTTTCTTTTATACGTAAGATACCTATTGATGAGCTTAGATAAAGTAGTGTATGAAACTCTACATAATTAGTTATTAAAACACTCGTGTAATACTATTAAAAAACTCGCCTGCGGCTCGTTTTTTAAACTAACACTCGTGTTTTAATAACCTCTATTATGCAACCGTTTCATAAACTACTATTTTCCATTTGATAGCCCAATTCTCGAGGAAGGTATATAATATATATAAGACATCACGGTACTTAGGGCTATAGCAAAACCATTATATACTTGGCTCTCCCATGGTCTGCGGGACGCGGGACGGGAGGAAATTCTCATTGATAAATTAATAATCAATGGATGTGCTCGTACTATAATGTATGACAAGCATTTTTGGCGCGGCTTTGCGCCACTGTGAGTGTGTGTGTGTGTATTGCTACTGTAAGGACATGACACTAAATTAGGGAAAAAGAAATTTTATAATTATAATAATTTTAATTATCATAATTATTCTATTATTTGTGTAATCGCAATTTAGTCTTTCATCTTGATCTCTTTAAGTTTGCTCAATACTTTTCTATAGTTAGTACTATACATTTAAAGTTAAGTAGGTACGTTTCAGGATATGGAAAAAAGATTTTCCATAACCAAGAACGAAGAAGATACGTTATTAAATATAATTTATACCCCATTTTTTAAATTTTATACATATTATACTCATAATAAAATAATTTATTTAATACATCTACTAAATACAAGTAAAGTTCGTGAACTAAAACCCGACTACGCTTAATAATTTAATAATAATTTAGTGGGCAAAAGCGCGGGGCAAGCAGCTAGTGGTGCCATCTGTTATTCCTATCCGAAACTAATTTTACAAGTATAAATTAAAAATTAAAAAAACCCCCGACATTCGCCATTTTGTGGCGGCAGCCATCTTGGATTTGTATAATGCTATTCTACTAGTCAAGCCCTTTCATTTGATACCCATATTAAGGGAGTTGTGAAAAAATATGTATGCCACCATTTTGTAGCGGCGGCCATCTTGGATCGATTTTCATCAAACATAGCTAACAACACTCTCGATTAATTCACCTTTCAAACAAAAAAAACCGCATTCAAATCAGTTCACCCGTTTGAGCTGAGTGCTACAGGGGAACAGACAGACAGACAGACAGACAGACACACACACACACACACACACACACACACACACACAGACACGTCAAACTTATAACACCCCGTCGTTTTTGCGTCGGGGGTTAAAAATCTAGAAAGCCGCGCAAAGCTGACTTCTCCATTTATTTCGTAAATAAAATGTAGCCTATGTCACCCTGATCATAACAACGAATCAATAGACACCTCATTCATCAAAATGGGTCCAGCAGTTTAGGTGCTACATTAGTATACACAGAATCTCATACAAAAATCGGCCACAAGCATACATACATACATATATAAATTATATATACGTAAATACATAGACTGCTAAAATCATAACCCTTCCTTTTGGCTTTGCCGTAGTCGGGTAAAAAAAAACCAGACGTTTAGATTAGTACGGCATGGAGATGTTAGGAGATGGAATAAAACAAAGATAATAAAACAATTAGAATTGATAGGTTTATTATTCACATCTCGAATAAGAGTGATCTAACAAGACGTGTTCTTGTATATCTTAAAATTTCAATGCATTGCTGTCAGATGATGTGTCACTATCGCTATCAATAACAGCTATATTATAATTCACTAATTCATCGTCGTCATTCTGCAATCTCTCAACGTGAACTTACAATGTGATTTCACGTAGCCTCCGTTACAGCTTGAAAAGCATCTTGCACCAGATTTAATATTTTTGTTTCGAAACGCCAACGAAATAATTTAAAATGTTGTCTTGAAATTATTGGTCCACATTATAGTTTTTTTTATAATAATTGAGAGGCCGTTTTAACCAATATCTGACGATGCGTGATGGCTTCAATGGGTATGGAAATTTTTCACATGAAGCTGACAACACTTACTTGACACAGTCGTCAGCCTCATATTTATTATTATGATATTTATTTTAGAGATATTTGTTGTTTTCCCTCACATTCTTGAGCACAAAACGAACGTACTACCATAACAATTTTTCTAGCACTACTTTTTATCACAATAAAGATGATTACTGCTATGTATTTCACAAAATTTTCGTAACGATGTAAACAATGAACTTTGAAGTTTCAAAGTGACTTTTCAATATGACAGATTTCGACTGCCCTAGTGATAAACAAAGTAACTGACATTTTTTGTGAAATTGACTTTTTTGCATTAACAAAAGTTTTATGTCGAGTAGTTTTTTACCACAGTGTCCACAGTTTAATATTTCAAATAACTTGAACCGTTTACTGAAATTTGAATTGCCCAAACAAATAACTGCACACACTAACCCGGAATATAAATGCAAAAACCAAGTAATTAACAAGCACAACACAAAAACAAAGTAATTTGATGTTGATCACTTTGTTTTTGTATTTAAAATGCAGTTGCTTGATTTTTCGTTTCGTGGAACGATCCCAGGTAAAACTTGTCTATGTTTGAGATCACCTTTACTTTCTTTATGTTTAATGTTAACAAATTAAACACTCTGTCATCTGTCAGTTTTGCTGCACGCTTGTGTCAAAAGTTTTCAAACGGTTGACGAAAACATAGATCAAACATAGAAACTGGAATTTAGGGTATTACTTTATGTACTTATAAATAATCGTTTTAATTGTTACCGGCTACTTACTATTTTAAAATATTTCTACTGAAGATAGGTGCAGAAGTTTAGATACCTACGTACATAATTAACTAATAGGGACATTACTTTACAGGAATATAACTAAAAATAGACACAGTACTGTAAATTATAACTTTACAAGATCAACATAGTTGATTGATGACCACGACTCCGTCCGCGTGTATTTAGGTTTTTGAAATTCTAGTTTAAGCTCTGTAATTTACCAGGATAAAAAAGTAGCTTATGTCATTCTCAAAAATACAACTTATCTGTATACCTCGTTAAGATCAGCTGAACAGAATAGACAGACATACTTTCGCATTTATAATATTAGTAGGTAAGTATAGATTCTTGAGTTGTTGTAATAAGCTCTAACTTACCGTCTCTAAGTTAACTAAGTTGGATATGCTTTGTCCGTCTGACTGTCACAGCCTTATAACTTCTGATTTAATTAAAAGAATTACTTCAAATTCACCGATAACATGTAGAATAACATGTAGAATAACGGCCTAATGCCGGTGGTGGGTCCATATTGGCTCACATAAAATTCCAAATCCTATTCGTTGTCTTACTACCGTTCTGTGGTCATAATAAATAATAATCGTTCTTCATAATTTTGTTTTTCATAATTTTTTATTCATACATTTTTTATCCCTACCAACGGATCTCATAACCGTTAGTGATCATATTTAGAAATATTTTCGGACATCCGATGATAGGAGTTGAAATATGTAAGACAATGCGCTCCCGCCGGTGATTACATAAAAAATAATAAAAATAGTTATTTGAGTTATTTGGGAGGGGCGCGGGTGCCCATTAAAGCAAATGGGGGGGAGGGGGCAATATTTTTTTATTCACAATATCACAATCACAATATCACACACACACACGCACACGCACACACACATTTGAACATTAATTTTTGGGGTAACTATTTGTATCTGAATAACAAAGTAAACTCTTTGTAATAAATTGAAAAATATTTTTGGAAGAAATTGACTTGACTTAACATCTTTTTAAAGATAAATAAGTAGGTATTTTGTAGAAAGGTTGCCTTTAAATAAGAGTTTTCAATGTTTATGCTTGTTCTGTAAAATTATTCTGAATGTAGTTACTTTGTTTATCACTAGGGCAGCCGATTTATCAATGAATAATGGACGTAGTTCAGCAAAAGGGATTCAACCCACACAACTTGTCATACAAATATATACCTAAATATTGCTGAATTAAAATTAACTTTGCTATGATGAGTCGTGTGAGTTGAATCCTTTTTGCTGAACTACGTCAATTTATCAATGAACTTATGAATGAACACATCTTCCCCTCGTACTCCACCAACCCCCGCAGAAGGGCCAACTATATCGCGGTCGGATTATAGTGGGTTGATAATGATGTCGATGAACTTAACAGCGCCCGCACACCGGGCCACTAGTGGCGACGACTAATGGCCGCCACAAGACGCGGAAAAGATTTTTCATACATTTTCTTGTGACTCGAACGCGGCCACTCGAGCGCTTAGTGTGCGGTGGTACCATACAAAATGTATGAAAAATATCTCCCGTAACTTGTGGCCCAGTGTGCGGGGGCTGTTACACTGTATGTACTGGTAGAGAAGGCGACGGGGAGGACGCGGAGGGCGAGGAGCCGGCGTACCAGCTGATCTCCGTGCCGCACTCCTCGGAGATCGCCACGCTGTTCGAGCTGGACCCCACCACCATGACGCACTCCGACGCGCCCGTGCCGCAGAGCAGCTACGTAAGGTACGTTGACAATTTATTGCCATTTTTCAGCAATTTTTATGTAGGTTATAAAACTCGTACGCTAATCATAAGGATTGTAACACCCTACCGTCCGACAATTTTATTATTGGACTAGCTGAACCCCGCAACTTCGTTCGCGTAGATATAGGTTTTTATATAGGATCGGATCGGATCCCATAATTCTTTTATGTACCTAAACTAAATGTAGCCTAAGTTACTCCTTATAACATTGAAAGTTCCATTAAAATCGATCCAGCCGTTTCGGAGATTAGCTGGAATAAATAGACAGACCGATAAACATAAATTTAAACGCACACCAGTTTAAAATAAGCCGTACGTTCAAAGATCCGGGTCCCAAGTTATTTGAACCCAATACTGAGGATTGTAATGTCTGTCATTTCTAAACTAAAAAACCTATGACCTTGAAATATTTACGGGACAATAAATAAAGTACTACCTTTCTAACAAAAAAATAATGAGTGAAATCGAACAACGCATTAATTAATTACAAATAAATACACGTTTTAACTTTCATCCCCTCTCCCAAGGGAACCGTGCTGAATTTCGGGATAAAAAGTATCCTATGTCCTACCTCGGAGTATAAACTCAAATCGTGCCAAGTTTCATTCGAATCCATTCAGTAGTTTCGGCGTGATGCGCGGCCAAGATACAGACAGACAGACAGACAGACAGACAGAAAGACAGACAGACAGACAGACAGACAAAAATGAAAAAAATTGCAGTTTTGGCTTCAGTATCGATTATAGAGTGCCCTCCAATAAAAAATTTCAAAATATCTTCAATGTACAGAATTGGATCTGTTACAGTTTTATTATATTATAGACTAGTGGACCCGGCAGACGTCGTCCTGCCCGGTGACATACTGACATCAGTGCAACCTACCCGGTCATCAAAGTACTAATATCGCAATTAAAAAATAAGGGTTGATCGTAGAAGGGTGAAAATTTAGGATTGTATGTATTTTTGTATGTTGTACATTTCATAAAAAAATAAAAACTAAAAATGTTGTCTAAAAAATAAAAAATAAAATTTATGAGTGGACTACCCTTAACATTTAGGGGGATGAAAAATAGATGTTGGCTGATTCTCAGACCTACTCAATATGCTCACAAAATTTCATGAGAATCGGTCAAGCCGTTTCGGAGGAGTACGGGAACGAAAATTGTGACACGAGAATTTTATATATAAGATATAAATCACGTAAATGATTTTGTTTTTTAGGTTACAGCACCTATGCACGCACACATGGGTCCACTCGACGTCGATACCCATAGACAAGGAAGAAGAAAAGCCCGTCATGTCGAAGGTAGATCATGAAATATGTTTTATTGCCGCTAATTTGTGTCGCGAATTATAATACAGACAGTTGTGATTTTCGTAACGTGTAATATCCTCCAAAAGGTACTTCCTTCCAGGTAGGATGTTCAGTGATCAAAGAGGACAAGGAGGCCTTTGCCCTCATATCGGTGTCGCCCAGCGAGGTGCGGGACCTGGACTTCGCCAACGACGCCTGCAAGGTGCTGTCCGCGCTCTCCGCCAAGCTGCAGACCGGCAACATAGAGCATAACGAGATGAAGTGAGTAGTACCCCCTACATGCATGTAGACAAGAGCGATCTGGAGTCAAAGAAGACGAGAGGGCTTCGCTCTCATATTGAGGTTTAATAATGATAAAGATCTATAGGGTCGTGTCCCCAACAGTGAGCGGCTGACTGTTCGGTGGCCGACTGAGCGGCGTATCGGTCGTTAAGAGCGCTCTCCATGCAAGCGAGAAGTCGTTGGTGGGCGGAGCCTAAAATATTGCTGTCTCGTCCTGCATTTAGAGAGCGAGACATCGTCAGTAAAGAAGAGTATGCAGCTACCATAGCTACACGTAAAACTAAAGCGAGAAAGAATGACATATGGACATTGGACAGTACAATGCACAATCATGCCTATTTCCTTTTCATTTACGGTTCGTTTTTCCTTTTGAGGAATGGAATCCTAAAAAATAAAGAAAATAATTGAAAATCCAGAGATACTACAAATGTAATTGATTACTTATCCCCCAAAATTATTTAAAACTAGCTTCTGCCCGCAGCTTCGCCCGCGTGAATTTCGGTTTCTCACAAATCCCGAGGGAATCGTGGATTTCCGGTTCCCGTTCCCGCTTCCTTTTCCAACCTTTATACCTACTTTCAAGGAAGTTTGCTATAGTAATCTACCTACAGCTGTTGCTATAGATTTGTTTTTTTTTTTTTCAAAATCCCGTGCGAACTGTGAATTTTTCCGGGATAAAAGTTAAAAAGCCTATGTTTTAAGTCAGGGCATAAGCTATCTCCATTCAAAAGCTATCTCCATTCAAAATTTCAGCCGAATCGGTTTTGTAGTTGCGGCGTGATTGAGTAACAAACATCCAAACATCCACACTTTCACATTTATAATATTAGATATAGTTAGTAGGATAATGTGATAATAATTATTTTACAAATCGATAAAAATAATTGACAAAAGGGTGGGTCCAGACTAAGTAACATAATATTTTTTCGCTGTCAAAACTTTGTTTATATGTATATTCGAAAACCTACTTAGAATGTGCATATATAAAACAAAATCATACAAGACAATATTATGAAATGTAAAATAACAGAACTATGTGTATTTAGGTATAATATTTCACACATTTTTAAATGTGAATATATTATATTCTATGTAAAATACGGCTGAATCTACATTATATTATGAATAACGTGAATCCACCTTATTACATTGATGTATTCATGATCTTCGTAGATACTTACCAACTTTTATACTTACATAATATATGAAAAATTCAGTGGTGCCGGCGCCACACCGTGTCTCTTGCATGGTCGCTAAGGATACCAAATATTGGAAATAAAATAAGAAAGTTATTTAAAGTCATTTATTTAAACATCAAAAGTACTAAAATTAAAACTAACTTTTTAGTAATCGGTCTGAATGATGAGCAAAATGACACAAAAGAGAAAAAAGATATTAGGACACAACTAGATAGTTCGTACACAGTCGTATTATAAAATAAAAGTACTTATAATAATATGTATGCTATGCACGTAAGGGATCAAATATCAAGACATATTAGCGCAGAGTCAAAGCGAAATGACGTAACATGAATTTTGCTCAATGTTCTTTGAAACATGTAATGGATGGATGGATGGATGGATTTTTTTAATAATAATAATTTTCTTTATTCAGGTAAAAACCCAAGTAGGTATGAATATAGAAATACAAAAAACATATCAAAAATTAATTAAATAAATTAAAATCAAATACAATAGAATAGGTGATATAGAATACTATATATATAAATTTACATATACCTATTAAATTAACGCTGCACACTGAAGGTGTGCAGAGTTATTTCCTATTTGGATCTCGATGCATCTTGATCCAATGAGCAATCATTGGACCGCGCAAGTCCTGGCTCACCACTTGGAGGATGCTGTTACTAGAGTTACGCAATCTTTCCCAGAAGGAAGCTATACGTGCTCTGATAACAGCAAAGAAATCAGGCACCCCCGACTCGGCAAACATACTCGATGCGCTGCAGTATCTGGGAAATTTCATAATGATGCGGTATGCGTTATTATACTGCACCCTTATGGTGCTGAAGGACACCCTCTTGTACCAGTACCACAACTGACAGGTATATAAACATTGACAGTAAGCCCTGAGGAGGGTGCCCCTCACTTCATTACTGCTTTTAGCAAATCTGCGCGCGAGCATGTTAGACCGAATCGACAATGCAATTTTTGCAAAACAAAATAATTTTTTCTGTACTTTGTCTATTACATTACGGTGGAGATAATGTTTCGTACACTTTGTAAGATAATAATATTATAAAATACATGTTAGTTCGCTTTGACTACCCTGTCCCAATATATTTTGATTATCATAATCATAAGCACATAATAATTATATAACAGTATTTTCATTGGTTTTTGAAATATTATTTACTCGTTATCATCATGGTTCTTCGCTCGTTTAGATAATTTCTGCCCTAAGCGCAATTCAAAAGGCTCCAAGAACATCTAAAAAGTAAACAATGTGTTTAGAGATTATAGGCGATAAAAAATTATCAATTAAAAAAGGGTGGTACTTAATCGTATATCTATTGATTCTCTTTCGCACACAAAATGTTCCGAAAGTAGCACCTAAAATACTGAATTGCACACTAAATGTGCCCACTATTAATATTCGAAAGTAGCGCCTAAAATACTGAATCGCACACTAATTTTTAACCGACTTGAAAAAAAGGAGGTTCTGTATTCGACCCGTATGTATGTAAGTATGTATGTATGTAAGTATGTTCACGATTATCTCCGCAACTAATGAACCGATTTTGATGATTATTTCACTATCATAATTTACACACTTTCAAGAAGATTTTAATATATAACACATCGAGTTATCATTCTTACGTACGCAGTTATAACCATTAATGTATACATATGTCACTAATATGTTCTCTGATATTGCCAGACCTATTGCTGAAGTCTAATATACCTATTTTGTCCAAAGACTTCACTCTGCTACGCCTACGTAACATTGACCTTTTGCAAAAACTTTTGGGCCGAAGTCAGTACAGCTGTACTATAGAGTGATTCCTTGGAGTTTGTGCACGGTTACGTGTATTTCCATTCTATACAAAGCCAAACCGCAAGGGTGTGAAACTGGTCGCGTATAGATTGTAAATTACTTTTTAATCAAGATCGTCCAAATTATACAAGAGTAGTACGCATACAAACTAATCTTGTATAGATTGGAAGTTAGGTTGGAGAACATTATAAAAACATTCACCTATACTTAGTATGACACATAAAATGTATGTAATTCTGCGGACCCAAACCTAGCCTACTCTACTACACTATTTAGGTAGCAGGTATAACAACTGGACACTATCTGCTTAATAGATATCTTGCAATAATGAGACTCGTAGAAGACCCATCCTGTCCAGAGTGTGGAGAAAAAGAAACTAGCTTTCACTTCATAGCTGATTGCCCTATGTACTTATTGGTAAGAAGGGAACTGCAAGGTAACGATATTATCAAAAAACTGGCCAAGTGCGAGTCGGGCCTCGCTCTTTTCGGGTTCCGTACATAATTATGAACAACATAATATTTTGGGCGTGAGAAATATTTCATTTCCGAGCTAGACATCGCAACAAACCGTGAAAGAAAAACCCAAAAAGTGTTCGTTTGTTTTGATCACAGCTTACAAATTACTTTATAAATCATTATTTTTAGTATTTGTTGTCTAAATACAGTACATGGTTCATAATATACCTAAGTTTCATATTCCTAACTGGTTTAGTTTTTGAGATAGCCCCCATCACAAAAATGGTCTAAACCTAACAACTTTGATGCCCCCCATTTCCTTATTTTTTAAGCAAAAAATTAAAAAAATATATGTTCGTGCTCTACTTAATAAGTTCTAAATAATGATACCCCACAAGCTAGGTTAAAAAAAAATTTTTTTTCGGCTCCTTTCTCATGTATGGGAAAGCCCCCCTGAAAAATATTCCATGCCCCTCTGAAAAATAATTTACTTCAATTTCTAATTCAATATTTAGTTTTGGGTTAACGTTCTACACCAAATACCAAAATTTTAGGTTTTTCTACTCAACTCATTTAGTCTATGAGCTACAGACCTGTGACTGGCGGACGGACAGACAGCCGAGTGACATTAATAGGGTTCCGTTTTTACCCTTTGAGTATGGAACCCTAAAAAGAAGACACCTCTCTATAGGGTATACATTCTTAGGTTTACGAAAGTCGTGGGAAGGTATGAGGGGCTGCCCCCCTTAAACCGGTGCACAACAAACTGCCAGGACACCAGTAACCTGTGTCCAAATACGGGGAATTGGGTGAAATGGTCCTTACATAGGACTGATCACCCGCCTGGCGGCGTCCCCTCTGTAAATACAATACAATACAATCTCACTTGATGTTAAGTGATGATGCAGTCTAAGATGGAAGCGGGCTAACTTGAAAGAGGTATACATACCCCTGATCGGTTTCTACACAGCATCGTACCGGAACGTTTAATTGCTTGACGGCACGGCTTTTGCCGGTAAGGTGGTAGCCAACCACTGAAGCCTCCCATCAGACCAGACCAGAGACAATTTAGAAATTATAAAATCCCAAATTGCCCCTGCCGGAAATTGAACCCGGGACCACCCACTTTATGACCACAGCGCTCCGAATCTCGGCCAAAGCGGCCAATCTCAACAGAAGCAGGGTCAACTACGCAGGAGATATTCTAGTGCACAAGTGTGTGCGCATACGCAGGGCACTACGCAGGAGATAATATTATAGTGGACAGTTATACAATATAATATTAAATCGTTAAATAGATGTTACCAAATGCAGTTGACGAAGCCTCGCTTCGCAGGGTTCCTTTTTCTGGGCAGTATGAAAAGAAAACAAAAAAAATAACAACGAAGGTGATGGTGGAGTCTTATAGACCCCGCCATCCCCCTGTTCGTTGTCCCTTCTAACCTAACCTATCTGAGTTGGGGTGCCGCAAGTCCCGAGCTCGCTTCGCTCGTTCTTGGACCATAACTAAGAAATAATTTAGTGTGCAAATCAGTATATTAGTTGTACAAATTAATAGTAATACACGCAGTTGTTCCCGGTTATTTTCACTATCATGTGACAAAAGCCTGCCAACCCGCATTGGAGCTGCGTGGTGGGTCTAAGCTCTAAATCCCTCTCTCCTATGAAAGAGGAGGCCTGTGCCCAGCAGTGGGACGTTAAAAAGGCTGTAGTGGCGGTAGTGGTTATATTGCATGTAATATAGTTTGAAAGGTGTTACTTAGTCTGGACTCGACCTTAGTTCGTTCGTTTCGGAACACAGACTGGGCGTAAAACTTATATTTAGTATTACTGTTTATAACATTTTTATTTCTAGCATTTTTATGAAGCAGGGGGAGTCAGCTTGTCGTCGTCGTCGTCGTTATCAACCGATTGACGTCCACTGCTGGGCATAGGTCTCTCGAAGGGACTTCCACATGCCACGGTCTTGTGCCGCTTGTATCCAGCGGCTCCCTGTGACTCGTTTGATGTCGGTCCACCTAGTGGGGGTTCTACCAACACTGCGCTTCTCGGTCGCCACTCCAGCACCTTGGGACCCCAACGTCCATCGGTTCTCCGAACTATGTGCCCCGCCCATTGCCACTTCAGTTTCGCAACCCGTTGAGCTATGTCGGTGACTTTGGTTCTTCTACGGATCTCCTCATTTCTGATTTGATCGCGTAGAGAAATTCCGAGCATAGCTCTCTCCATCGCTCTCTGAGCGACTCTGAGCTTTCTTATGAGGCCCATAGTTAACGACCATGTCTCGGATCCGTATGTCATCATTGGCAACACGCACTGTTCGAAGACTTTCGTCTTCAGGCATTGAGGAATTTTGGACGAGAAGACATCGCGGAGCTTCCCGAACGCTGCCCATCCGAGTTGGATTCGGCGGTTGACCTCTGTCTCGAAACTGGACCTACCTAGCTGGACTGTGTGTCCTAGGTATATATACTCGTCTACAATTTCGAGCACCGAGTTCTCAACGATTATCGGGTGAAGCGGGACATGAGTGTTTGACATGATTTTCGTCTTACTCATGTTCATTTTTAGTCAGCTTGTACCAAGTAGATATGTAGATACTTACGCATCATTAGATGCTGTTTGTTCCTTTTTCTTCGTGTTTGTCGAGGATTTTTGGCGGCCCGGCTTGGAAAAAGTCTAGATTTGTATCCGTATCGATAATCTCTAGCTGACGAGTCTACAATAGAATAAAAGAGCAGTAAATTACAATTAGCAAAATAAGAAGGCAAAATAAACAACAAAAATGCTAATTATACGTAACGTGTGACATATTTGCTGTTTTATGTCATAGATGATAGATCGTGCGAAATCGGCTGCTACTCGCTTTTCTTCGTGTCTAACTTGTAACCCCTTTCACCGCACTAACCGCACCTTTCCCCTGTAATAAATTTTGCTTGAGATATCATGATTTTTTAGTGAAAAATGGCAAAGTAAAAATATGCAAATCTAGGTTTGGAATTACGCCTATTTTAGCAAATACTTGGCAATTTATTACATAAACTAAATACATTTGTAATTATTATGAAGTAACCTATGACAAGACTTTGGTCGTTTTTAAATTTTCTGCTTTCTTATATAGTTTATTTACGCACGAAGTTGCCTCAAAATTTGCCCAAAAATAGTGATTTTTCAATGGTCATAACTTTTAAAATAAATATAATTTTACTATTTTTTTTATTTTATGGCATAGATAATGGAGATATAAATTGATATCTGGCTTAACTTTAGACCTATTGCGACAAATATTAGAATAATAGGCGTAATACGTTTGTATGGATAAGCGCGTGAAGAGAGTGGCCTTAATTCATAGCTTTGGAGCGAATCAAGCAAGCGAAACGCTGCAAACTGCATATATTACGCGCTGTTTGGACACTCCACTTTAAAACTGTAGGGAGGCTCACTGGAAGCAAACAGAGCGACACGGCCTAGAGCGTACTCTGACTATGCTCAATTCAAGGCAGAGTTAAAACGAGGCATAAGTATAAATCAATAAAATATCAAAAAAATGGTTTTCATTGAAGTTATCTGACACACAGAAGTTGTAATAATTAGTTGCGATATTGCAATTCTCTTTTAGATTTTCTGGCTTCCCAATTTTCTAGGAACATTTGGGGACTTTGTTGATATATATGATATGATATGATATGATATAACTATAAATGTTTTTTTTAAAGGCGATATTTATACATGTACTCACTCAATTTTTTCCCCTTTGACAGAGCCTTAACCTGTCTCCTCCAAGACATCGTGTACTTCATAGCCGGCTTTGAAAACGAGCCCAATAAGTCCAAAGCCCTGGACCTGGTGGTCGAGAACCCTAATCGAGACAGACAGAAACTTCTCAGAGAACAGTACATACTGCGACAGCTCTTCAAAATACTTCAGGTACACACATTACTGTCATCATCATAGTCAACGCATTACCGGCCCACTGCAGGGCACGGGTCTCCTCTCATAATGAGAAGGGTTCAGACCGTAGTCCACCACGCTGGTTGAGTGCGGATTGGTAGACTTTACACGCCTTTGAGAACATTATAGAGAACTCTCAGGCATGCAGGTTTCCTCACGATGTTTTCCTAAACCGTTAAAACAAGTGATATTTAATTGCTCAAACGCACGTAACTCTGAAATATTGAGGTGTGTGCCGTGGATTGAACTCGGTCCCCCCGAGAGGAAGGCTGAAGTCTTAACCACTAGGCTATAACTGCTGTTTTATGACTCAAAAGCAAGAAGATTGCGTTGATTATTTTTCCTATTGGTATTTTTTATATTTGTTTAGGGTCCATTTCAAGAGTCGTCAGAAGGGGAGGCATTTCTTAAGATCGAAGAACTATACGACCCGCGCTACGCTCCCTACAAGTTCATATTCCGCCTGTGCTACCGCATCCTGCGTCTGAGCCAGCAGGACTACAGGAAGAACCAGGTATACTTGTCGCAACAGATGAAAAGGCCTCGAATGAAACTTTTTACTGGAAAATTTTCTCGCTAGACTAAAGGTTTGGACAAACACAATGCGTGCGACGTGTTTGATTTAAGAAACAGAATGTAGAGCTTTCATCTGCCTTGTGATGTGACCTTACAGGTCTCCAGCTTCCTGTTTTTCTACGTCGACCATCATCGTTCCTGACCATTGTGTATATTTGCTATCATATTGCGTTTAAATATCATCTTCCTAGAGTCTAAAGAACTGTTTCTAAAAATGGAGAAACTTAAATTTCAAAAAAATAAATAAAAAGATGCTCCAAAACGACTTTGGTTTTGCAACTAGCAAATCAAATAAATTTTGTATAGATGGTCCGAAGGGGTATCGAATAGTGAATAGGCTATTTGACTAATTTTTGGAATTTGTTTCAAATTATTCTTTATTATTATAACACACTACATTGATATTTTTCGGAATATCTACAGTATTAAGAATTATAATCAATGATAAAGTTTAAGTTTTGAAAACCGCGCCAAAAACGACATTTCTGTAATAACGCTGATCACATGATACGCGTGACGTCACAAACCAGTGAGCAAGTTTATAGGTTCACACACAGAGTATGGGCACAGTATGGGTTACATAACCAGAAACCACAACAAAACAGCGCAGCTATCCAGTAACAATAATTAAATAGTTAAATACAAATTAATAGGTTAAATACAATAAATACAAAGTTAAATGCAATAAATGGAATGCGGGAGAAGAAACAAGAAAAATAACAATCTTTAATTAAGTAATAAATACATAGAAAAATATTAGCATCATCACTTTTCTCGCTCGCTCTCGGTGCGTGCGACAGAGCACGCTGCGTGATTAGTTATGACGGATGGCGCGAAAAACACTTGTGTATTTAGGTACAAATCTTTTGTTTTTGTGAGGAAATAAAGAAAAGTTATGAGTTTATCCTGATAATTTATTAGTGGAAGAGTTTATCTAATTATTGGTATGAAAACAATTGTGTATTGTAGAGTATATGCGCCAGAAAGTCACACCAAATAAGTGAAATTAAGAGGTTAATAATGCTATTTTAATATCAATCTTATTGTTTCAAATTTAAAGTTTACTTTCGATTGGTTGATAAACTTCAATTATATCGACCAAGTAAAGTGTACTATCAAGTATAATTATCAAGTAACGTCACCAGAGTAGCAACCAATCACAGAGCGTTCACGTGTCTGATAAAATTTCAAAAATTATAATGTTTTATTTCGTGCAAAATATCGCGTAATATTACATAATTTAGTGTGATTGAGTGAAATATGTCTTTTTTAGGCTATTATCTGATAAGATGACCACAATCAATAGTATATTTTCAATGTTGTCAAATACCCTATTGTGGAGAAATCGGAGGAGGCATTTGCCCAGTCGTGGGACAAGATTGGCTAGTTTAGATAGATTAGATTAGAGTATGAATGCTCCACTAGCTAGACTCCACATTTAGTGATAAAACTTGGGGAAATACATTGCATAGTAATTGTAGGAACGGTTTCATGCTGTAAGAAATTCACATTCCTGACGACACTATTGATCAACTTTAAGACATATCAATGTCGGTAGAAATACTCATAGGTACATACATTGGTAGAAGTTCTAAGGCTTCAAATGTCGATGTAAACTTTATTTTATTCATCAGGAGTACATAGCGAAGCACTTCGGCTTCATGCAGAAGCAAATTGGTTACGACATCCTGGCCGAGGATACCATCACCGCGTTGCTTCACAACAACCGGAAACTGCTCGAGAAACATATCACAGCTTCCGAGATTGAGACCTTTGTTGGTGAGATGTAGCTCATATTTGACCAAATATTACATCGGCGACCATTTTTAACCCCCGACGCAAAAACGACGGGGTGTTATAAGTTTGACGTGTCTGTGTGTGTGTGTGTGTGTGTGTGTGTGTCTGTCTGTTCCCCTGTGGCGCTCAAACGGGTGGACCGATTTGAGTGCGGTTTTTTTTTGTTTGAAAGGTAAATTAGTCGAGAGTGTTGTTAGCTATGTTTGATGAAAATCGGTCCAAGATGGCCGCCGCTACAAAATGGCGGATGACATATTTTTTCACAACCCCTTTAATATGGGTATCAAATGAAAGGGCTTGACTAGTAGAATAGCACTATTGCAAATTCAAGATGGCCACCGCCACAAAATGGCGAATGTCGGGGGTTTTTTAAATTTTCAATTTATACTTGTGGTATAATTACATTACAAACGTGCGAACTGAGGCATAAAGCATTACGATCATAGTGTTGTGAGGGCTCTGCCTCGATCTTTATAACTTGTTCTTGGTATATAATCCTTTATTATCGTTACGCACAACACATAATCAGGTTCCAGTTCCATAAGGCCTGTAAGTGCGAGCAAGAAGTCCGACTAAAATGATTTATGACATGAATCCCTTGTGAGTTACGATAATAAGACAAAACAAATGGTATTCGAAGCCAAAACAGTTTCCGAAAAAAATTCGCTATTCACAAAAACTTTCCGCAAACATTTAAGAAACCTAAGGGCATGTTTCACCACCTTCTGATAGTCTAAGTACGTACGTAAGTTGTGTCATTTTCTTACTCTATGTCAAGTGACAAAGGCAAAAGTTGTGAATAAGTTATCTGACCCTTATCAGAAAGTGGTGGTGAAAAAGGGCCTTAGTTTTTTCTTCGTCGTTAGGTTTGGTGCGCAAGAACATGAAAACGTGGCAGTCTAGATTCTTGGATTACCTGAGCGACCTGTGCATCTCCAACAAGAAGGCGATCGCCGTCACGCAGGAGCTCATCTGCAAGAGCGTTCTTTGCGCCAACAACGCTGACATACTCATTGAGACCAGGTAACTAACTATATGTACAAAGGACGCAACATGTTAACAAAGCAAAGTTAACAGTTAACAAAGTTAACAGCAAAGTTAACCTTATATAGCCCGACCAGAAAAATCCTATCTCTTCGAAAAAACCTAAAGAACTAATTTCTTCTACTGGCTAAACATTAACTGTTGAACATCATTTAATAGCACCTGTGAATGTTATAAGTCGTATGGACTTGGACATGGCACTATACAAAACTGACACTGTTGCAATGAAAAAAGCAGTTTTTTTTTTGATCATGTAACCATAAAAACTTTCGAGTTACTTTAACAACAAAATCAATCCTTTGCGTATACGGTGTATCCATACGTAATATTGTAAATGCGATAATGTGTCTGTCTGTTACCTTTTTACGGCTCACCCGCTGGAAAGTTCTTGGCGAAATCATTGCATCCTAGAGACGGATATAGATGTAAAAAATTGAAAAATCTGTTGAATGATTTGAAACAAACTAAAGTGGAGCTGAATAAAATAAAACTTCGATTATATGTTATTGTCTTCTTATTCTATCGCATATAAAACATGGAAAATAGGCTTGACGATTTTCGTGGACCATCTTTGTTATTAGAGTTTGCAGTAAAGGTTGTCCTCCCAGATTGGTGACGACGAAATATCAGAGCCTTTCGGAATCCGACGACGCCTCTACCAAGGTCTCCGTCGAAGATGACGTCATGCTTCTGTGGAACAACAAAAAGGTAAATCTTCATCGTCATTATCACCATCATTTCAGCTTCTGGACATACATTGTTGGACATAGATCTTTCCGGATGAACGCCACTATGCCCGGTCCTCAGCCTTCCGTCCAATTTACATGTTCAGTCCATCATCCCGGAAGGGAGCCCCCAATTGCGGTTATTAAATTTATTTAGTGTGTATTGTTGCAATAGTTACTTAAAAAACTAATATATTCAATAAAATTAAACTGAATTATTCGAGGGACTCAACCGCTTTCCCCTTTAAAAAATATGCTTATAAGCCTTAAATGATTGAAAACAAACATAAGTAGTTTTATTTTGAAGAGCTGTTTCCATTTTACTGACATTTGGAAACCGTTTTATTTATTCAGGTGAATAAATATGACAGTGAATATATTAATTATCTTTGATTCAATTGAGCTGAAACTTGGCACAGAGACTTGGCTTGTATAATGAAAAGGGTTTATGGATATTTTTCATCCAGAAAGAGTTCACAGTCATCAGCTATTATGTAATATTTTGACTATCCTCAGTGCTCCAGGCTACTGTCTGCGCTGGCCCGGGACTCCGCAGCGGACCCGCGTAGCGAGGCGGCGGCCATCTTGGATTACTACCGCCACCAGTTGGACCTTTTCTCCAATATGTGTCTCAATAGACAGTATCTCGCGCTCAACAGTCTCTCGCAACAGCTGCATATCGATCTCATACTGAAGTGAGTATAGTGCTAGGCTGTCTGGCAAGTTGCTCTCCTCGCTAGCCTGAGAGGTCTGCAAAGGCCTGTGAAGCGAGACGGCAGCCATCTTAGATTACCGTTACCCGTTGGACCTGTTTTCAAATCCTAAATAGCCTTGATACGATTATATGGATATAATTTTTGAGGATTTTTGGGGTGCTGGTGACCGAAGTGTCACCCATTTTCAAATCCAAAATGGCAGACATACATTTTTTATGGGTGCCATTTTAGAGATTTCTCGGTAACACCCGAAGTGCTTTGGAGTGGAAACATCCATTTTCAAAACCGAGATAACAGACTCACGTTTTTTTTTAAATCTGAGGGATGTTCACTTCTTTCGCCACCATAGGCACTCCACTACCTACATTACAAGCCGCCATTTTACATTCCAATCAATGTAATTCACTTGGATAGGTCGATAGTGGGGTAACATGTGATTGTCTGTCCGGTACGCAGGTGCATGTCGAACGCGTCGCTGTCGCACGAGCTGCGCGCGTCGTTCTGCCGCCTCATGCTGCACCTGCACGCGGACCGCGACCCGCAGGAGCCGGTCACGCCCGTCAAGTACGCGCGCCTCTGGGCCGAGGTCGCCGGCACCATACACGTGCACGAGTAACTACACCTTTGTTCACTCTACAATCATCTGTATATCCACCATGACAGCCCTTTAACGACTCACTGCTTAAAACTTCGCTATGTAATGCGATCCGTTGACACGTAAATACCTAAAGTTGTCGCCGGCCGCCCGCCGCGCCGCTCGCGGGGCATTGACCCCGAGTTGTGCATGCTATCTTTAGCATGCACAACTCAGGGTCAATGCCCCCTCATTATCGGTTTGAAAAATACTAAATACTAAACCTCTATTACATGTATAAGACAAGTGGTTATTGGTATTGGATTGTGTTTAGGTAGTATGAAAATAGCTCTAAGTTTTCTATACGGTATATTATATTATATCGTGTACATAAAAAGTCCTGACTCACTGACTGACTGACTCATTAACGCCCATCCTAAACCTTTGGCCCTAAAAAGTTGAAACTTTGTACAGAATTTAGACAAGGAATAATGCTGGATTTTTTTGGAATTTCCATGGGATAGGGAGTCTCTAATGCCCTCCATCCACGCCAAAAGTGTCTAAAATTTGATTATTTTCCAGCTATCAATGCGTAAAAGGAGGCACCGACGCTACGAGAGAGATAGTCAAGAAACAATTCGCGTCGACCATACGCTTTGTGGAAGATTACCTGTGCAACGTGGTGACCGGCACGTGGTACATTAGCGACCACGATCAGAACAAGTTGACCTTCGAAGTTGTCAAACTGGCCAGGGAGTTGATCTACTTCGGATTTTATAGGTGAGTTGATTTAATTGACTGCAAAAGCTGTCGCGTTAACTCTGTCTGATTACCTGTATAACTTGGAGCATAACTTGTCAAACTGGTCAGAGAGTTGATCTACGTCGGAGACGTTGACTTGATATTTAAATTATCCGATCCGACATCGATTCTTTTTTCATTTGACAAAACTATATATTGACAAAGTTGATGAAAACGTAGACCTAAATTATTCCTGTCCTGTCAGTCACCACGATCCAAAGAAAATTGAATTCTGAAAAAAATCCCTAACAGGTAATCTTATCAGAAAATTCTAACAGCACGTTTCAATAATTTATGGTCTAAAACTTAGATGAAAAAAAAAAAAACATTTTTTTGAACAGCTTTAGCGACCTCCTGAGGCTAACCAAGACGTTGCTCAGTATCCTGGACTGCGTGACGGCCATGGACCTGTTGAACGAAACCACCAGCCTGTCGGGTGAAGTCGAGTGTGAGTTTTTTTGAAAGTATGTACCTCTGTAACGAATATCGTATAAATCGGTTAAACGCATGAACCTTGAAGAATCCCGTGGGAACTCTTTAATTTTTCGGGATAAAAAGTAGCCAGACTATGGCCGGCCCTGGGCTGTACGTAAGCTTGACTGTAAGCCGTCAAAATTGGTTTATTTAAATTTTTTGTCTTTCCGTGGGAGCATGTTATTTTTCCGGGATAAAAAGCCTGGGATAAAATGTCCTTCCCCGGGATGTAAGCTACCTCTGTACCAAATTTCATCAAAATCGGTTACACTGTTGGGCCTGTCTGTTTGTCTGCTAGCCTAGCAGACAAACAGACAGGCACACTTTCGTATTTATAATATTAGTATGGATTATGTGCTTGATTTGATGTGATGCCAAGAAAAAAGGGAAACTTTTATGTGATAATTTTTTTCAAAGAAAAATGAACCGACTTCAAACGAATCGAACTAAAAAGTTTAAAATAATTTTTTATTCATTTAGATTGACGATTAAACTACCTAACTCAAATGATATATAATTTTTTGAAGTCGGCGCCAAATGACTTCAAGTTCACTTCAAGTCGAAAATGTGCCCCCCGGGTCCCAGACTCACCCTCCGCGACTAGGTTCACCGCGCTCGCATTCAAAAGTGGATATTCTGATTTTACTTACACGAATTGAATGTGGTTTGGCGCCGACTTCAAAAAATTATATATCATTTGAGTTAGGTAGTTTAATCGTCAATCTAAATGAATAAAAAATTATTTTAAACTTTTTAGTTCGATTCGTTTGAAGTCGGTTCATTTTTCTTTGAAAAAATTATTTTATGCTTTTTAGTGATTTGTTTTCTTTATATTAGGTAATAATAATAATAATATAAATGAGAACTATGTAAAATAGATTATGACCTATATATTATTAATTATTTTTAAATATCCTGTGACATATACATTTTATGTGTCATACTATAGGTGAGTGGTTTTATTATGTTCTAACCCAACCTAACCTAACTTCTGATCTATACAAGATTAGTTTGTATGCGTACAACTCTTGTATAATTTGGATAGACCGTAATTTACAATCTATACGCGACTAGTTTCACACCCTTGCGGTTTGGCTTTGTATAGAATGGAAATACACGTAACCATGCACAAACTCCAAGGAATCACTCTATATGCAACTGTACTGACTTCGGCCCAAAACTTTTTGCAAAAGGTCAATGTTACGTAGGCGTAGCAGAGTGAAGTCTTTGGATCTATCAGACATCAGCAATAGGTCTTGCAATCTCAGAGAACATATTAGTGACATATTGTGGGCGATTCTGTTGTACACAATCTCTAAATCTAAACTAAAATGACAGGTCTAAATATATTCCTGTCTCTTTCACAATCCTCCCTGCTGAAGGGGATAGCACTATTTTTAAACCTGTCAATTTAGTTTAGGTTTAGAGATTGTGTACAACAGAATTAGCCACATTATGTGTACATTTATGCTTATAACTTCGTACGTAAGAATGATAACTCGATGTGTTATATACTAAAACCTTCTTGAAAGTATGTAGATAACGATAGTGAAACAATCATCAAAATCGGTTCATTAGTTGCGGAGATAATCGCGAACATACTTACATACATACATACATACATACATACATACGGGTCGAATACAGAACCTCCTTTTTTTGAAGTCGGTTAAAAATCTATAAAAATGATTTTATTTAGTGTAATATTGTATTGAATAATGAAATGAACAATTTATGATATTGCAAGCAGCATCGGACGTTGAAATCGCACAACGTAAGTAAGACTTGAAACGAAGAAAAAACTTTTTCATTTCAGGATGCCAATACTTTTAATGATTTCTTATTTCTATACAATCGCCAGAAATTAATAAAGTTTTCATGCATGATAATATATTTCAAGACACTACTTTTTTTTCTTTTTTTTTTTTCGATACAGCGGAAGGCGGCGTTTTGCGCAGCATCGGCGATATGGGAGCCGTGGTGACGTCCATCACTCTTGGATCTGTGCCACGTAATGTAAGAACTTTGTCGTCTGAATTTATTAACCCCCGACGCAAAAACGACGGGGTGTTATAAGTTGAACGTGTCTGTGTGTGTGTCTGTCTGTCTGTCTGTTCCCCTGTTGCGCTCAAACGGGTGAACCCATTTGAATACGGTTTTTTTTTGTTTGAGAGGTGAATTAGTCCAGAGTGTTCTTAGCTATGTTTTATGAAAATCGATCCAAGATGGCCGCCGCTACAACATCGCGGATTACATATTTTTTCACAACATCCTTAATATGGGTATCAAATGAAAGGGCTTGACTAGTAGAAAGAATAGCACTATTGCAAATTCAAGATTGCCGAGGGTTTTTTAAATTTTTAATTTACACTTGTACGCCAGTCAAATTTGACATTAAAATCGCAAACGAACGGCTAGTTCTGGTTCTGATGTCAAACTGTAGCAATTTTAGTCTACTTTAAAAATGTATAGAAAATATTAAACAAAAATGCGTAGTTTACGACTTATATTGCTCGGAACTCATAATGTCATTTTAATACAGGTTAATATGTTTCATAAAAATCAATAAATATCAATAATAATATAAATAATTTTTTTCTTGAATAAATAACATTATAAATACTTAATTTAAATACTTAGTAATAGTTTTAATTACATATTTCTTGTGGATGTACATGGTTTTTTCTTTCAAACTACATTCAAAACAAACTGAAGAGAAAACTGCAATTTTCCCATTTTTTAAACTTTTAGGATTTATAAGTAAACTATATGGGCTACAGACGTCGTTTAGTGTTTAAATTAAAGCTAATTATATTTACTACAACATCTTTTCAATTAACTTTATCCGTAAAATGAGTATTTTCCCCGATATCGGGGTTTAAAATTGACCAAATCTTAAAATTTCACTTTTTCGGAATTAATTGTCAATTTTTGGAGAGCTGTATCTCAGCAAATATTGAATTTAAAGAGCTAGTTTTAGTCTTAAATTGTAGCAATTTTAATCTTCTTTAAAAACGTACAGAGAATATATTTTTTTAAACCCATAGTTTAGGACTTATATTGAAAAAACCAAAAGTAGTGCGAAAATTTCGCGGTTTTTCGAGTGCTGCAAAGTTAGCACAGGTCTTTCGAAGCTGCAAAATTGGATTTACACTACTGGTAGTGGTCCTAACAACATATTAAAAAATCAGAACTAGCCGTTCGTTTGCGATTTTAGCCACTTTTGGAGTCAAAGACTGCACTATTGTTACATGTATTGTATTAGTACATTGTGATACAAGGGTGGAATGTTGGTTATTGCAAACGAACTGTCATTAACAAGCCCGAACCGAAGGTGAGGGTTTTTAATGTCACGAGTTTGCAATAACCGATACACCCGAGTATCACACGACGTTTTTCAATAAAGTTGTGGGAAATAGTAAAAAAACAAATCGAAGAATCAAATGTTTATTTCAACATACATACGTACGTACCTATCTTTGTCGGAATCTTGGGGGCAAAATTCCAACTTGCGTAATTTTTGCCTCAGATAAAATATCAGGTGGAGTTAATTCCATAATATCACTTGTACTTGAACTCATATTTACAAAAAATAATCAATTTATCACACAAAAAATAAAAACTTTCAGAAAATGGCGCGTTTTAGCAACTGGACATTTTAAAACGAAACTAGGCAACGGTCTACGCGTATACAGCCTATTTGATTTTTGAGATATGTTAATCACTACATAGTATAAAACAAAGTCGTTTTCTCTGTCCCTATATCCCTTTGTACGCTTAAATCTTTAAAACTACGCAACGGATTTTGATGCGGTTTTTTTTAATAGATAGAGTGATTCAAGAGGAAGGTTTATATGTATGATAACATCCATTAAATAGTGGAGAAATACTGTTATTTTTGAGGTTTCTAATGTGATGTCGTAAATAATTACATTTTTTCCGCTTACATTGCAAACGCAGGCTGAACCCTACGAGATTTATCAATATAATGTACTAAGTATTGTACACATTGAAAAGGTCTATAGAAAACTCCGCGATGGTATATGTCTATCTCTTATGGATATCCCACAATAACATTTTTTGTCATTTACTTTTTTACGACAAATAATGGCTAATTTTAGAAGCGATTTTAACCAATACAGCATAAATCCTTATCTAATTAAATACCTTAAGTACATTGTTGATTTATTATAGATCTATATGGCCTTTTACAGCATATGATTTAAATGAATATTTTCGAAGATATTACAGATTTAAAAATTGCGGGACATAGACTTTGCGCGCGGCGCGCGGTTCCAGCCGGCCGGGGCGGCGATGCGTAAAGTTCTCCTATAGCATTTTGAATTTAGCAGCGATCGGACGCGTATGCTATCGAGTATCGGAGCTTTCTAGCGAGGAAAATAACAATCACACATCACACTAATATTATAAAGGCGTTATTAAGTTATTAAGTTTGTGTGTATGTTTGTTCCTCTTCTCCGCCGCAACTACTGAACCGATTTGGCTGAAATTTTAAATGGAGATAGCTTATGCCCTGACTTAACACATAAAGTAACTTTTTATCCCAGAAAAGTATTCCTGTAGGACTAAAATAGATATAGACCTCCAAAACGCCACAGAGGGCGCTGACTGTTCTTAGGTAAATCACGCTCACATAACCCATTATTGCAATACTTTGCTGTGTAGCATGCATTGGCAACACATAGGCTACTTTTTATCCTGGAAAAATGCACAGTTCCCACGGGATTTTGAAAAACCCGAAATCTATATCTACAGCTATAGGTAGATTACTATAGCGACCTTGCTTGATATTTTAAGTATAAAGGTAGGAAAAGGGAGCGGGAACGGGAACCGGAACTCCACGATTCCCTCGGGATTTGTTCAAAACCGAAATTCACGCGGGCGAAGCCGCGGGCAGAAGCTAGTGTGAAAATAATTAAATTAGAAATGGTAGAATAGAATAGAATAGAAAAGTTTTTTATTCAAATAAACTTTTACAAGTGCTTTTGAATCGTCGATTGAGTCTACCACAGGTTCGGAATGCAGTTCCAGCCGAGAAGAACCTGTAAGAAACTCGGCGGTTGCTCTTTTTTAAAAATAACATTATAACAATTATTATTATTAACGTACATGATTGAAATGCCGTCTCGCGCATTGCTGGAACGAGTTAAATCCAAGCTTTTTTATCGTTTATATAATCTTCAATTGTATAATAAGCTTTTTTTATGAGCATACTTTTAATAAAGTTCTTAAACTTGTGTAAAGGCAAGTCTAAGACATATTTTTTATTCAGATAAACTTTTACAAGTGCTTTTGAATCGACAAATGAATCTACCACTGGTTCGGAATGGTGCTTACAATTCTACACGTTAAGAAGGGCAGACAAAATAAGGTAGAAAGAAAAGAAGGGTAATTAAATATATAATTAATTATAATAAACAAACATTTAAAAGAATTTTGAGAATTCAATGCTAAGACGTACGCATTTATTAATTTTTTCTCGTATAAAATCTATCCGATTTTATTCTATGTATGAAAACTCCTTGCTACTAAACTTTTTAAATTGACTTATAAATTTAAAAATAAACTGCAAAACAAAATGATCGAGCTCGTAAAACAAAAGTCACGACCGCGTAAAACAAAACATGCCTGTGCAAAAGATTTAATTTTCGAATCATAACTATAGCCTCTGAAAGTACGCCATGTTAAACAACTGTATTGAAATAGTACATTGTTCCTCGACGGGAGAAAGTGACCGATTACTACGAGGGTGTAGTTTGAGGCCCGAGGCCGTAGGCCGTAGGGCCGCAATACGCCCGAGAGGAATCGCACTTTCTCCCGAAGGGATACATAGTGCTTTATACTACACCTGCGAGGAAAATACATAATAAAATAATCAAAAATATTAAAATTATTACCGTAAATCAATCAGAAGAAGAGGTTGGGTTTCCATTGTCTTCTTCTTCAATGCTTTGTTGTAACTATTTCTATCTATCTTTAGATATCTTGGGTAAAAGATTTTCAATATAAAAATAACTACTTAGCCACATATTTTTAATTCTGGCGGCGTTGGGCGGCGTCATCAAATCTTCACTATCACTACTAGACACTTTGACTTCCATAATAGCTACTTGTAATTTTATAAATTGAAAATTTGGATAGGTAAAACAAAAGAAAGCGACTCGCAAAATAAAAAGAAAATAGCGCGAAAAAAAATCTATTTTGTATTTTTTACTTTTATTTTATGTTCATATGTAATTATAATAATTAAAATTAAATATATTTAAACTAGCAGACCCCGGTCCTGCCCGGTGACATAGCGACATCAGCGCCGCCTACCGTGACGGTTGTTATTTATTGGGTGCTTTTTACGTCGTGTTTGTCGACATAGGTTTTTTTTCATGTACTGATCGGATTTGATCAAAAATTAAAAAGAAAAAAGCACGTTAGTAATGGAATTTCATAAATGGAACTTCCGCTCTAGCGCGTTAACAATGAAATTCCATATATTTTTTCGTCCCGCCTATTTGTTTGACAGTAATGACGTACTTTGACTTTCGATATGAGAAAAACCAGAAGGTACTTTCAGAGCAGGTGTAGTATAAAATATTATGTATGTGTTAGGGGCAGCAGGTGTCAAGCGGCAGCGGCGCACAGCGGAGCCCCTCCGCGCTGGCGCTGGCGAGGAAACACCCCCTGGTCATGGAGACCAAGCTCAAGATTATAGAAATACTACAGGTAAATAATAAATACTATCACTCTATCACTCACTGTTTAATAAGAATTCACGCCGGCCAAAATAAACGGTTACGTGTAATAGGAAATATCTCCTTTATGCGATTTATTTCTGAAGTACTGTGTTTACAGTTCGAAATAGCGCAAAATCACACTTTCATCGTTATTTTTGTGCACTAAACCAAGTAAATTACGTTGAAATCTCGGCGCATACTGATTGTGATATTGAAAACTTGTACAATGAACACAAAATTACTTTGCTATAATCCGCTAACTAACTAATAAAGTAATTTTGTGTTTATTGTATATCATGAATTCCGCAAAGTAACGCCTGCTTCTATTTAAAAATGGAACATTGAAAACTTGTGTTCAAGTGTACTCAAGATTGGCACGCGTTTTCCCCCGACAAAGCCGTTCTATCCTTGATAATACATTTATATGGTTTAAAGATTGTGTACACCCGAATTGGCATCATCGTCTTTTTATCTACAGTTCATCCTGGACGTACGGTTAGACTACCGCATCAGTTGCCTGTTGTCCATATTCAAGAAGGAGTTCGAGCAGTCGGGCGAGAAGGCCGACAGCATCGGCCGCGCCGACGTCGAGGCGATAGGCCTCCAGGCTGAGGGCATATTTAGTTGTCGGTGAGTTTACATGTACCTTTACAACTTACAAGTTACAAGTCATTCGTAGTGGAACATCAAATTGAAGAAAAAAAAACTTTTTGACGTGTTAACGTCTTATGAATCGATGAACGCCGGCCGCACGCACGAAAAAGCATGACTCATTGTCACGTACCGTCTAGCCGAGCGTGCAAGCGAGAGCGCGGAACAAGCGTTAAAGAGACAATGTTTTCTTATGACGTTATCACGTAAAATTATCGTCCGTAAACCGACTTTACAGACGACCTATTTTTTAATTTTTTTAGCGTAAGATCACACTTTTTGACTTATCTATGAGCTTTCTGCACACACTGCTGAGACATCAGACGTCGATAGATATATAAATGTATACCTTGTTGCACACAAGAAAGATAATACAAGTACAGAGATTGCTTAAAACAATATATACAAAGGCGTCCTTGTTGTTAGCAAAGCAATCTCTACTAGGCAACCTTTGATAAGATATTATTGCTTTATCAATATTTATGGTAAATGGATGTAAAATAGAGATGCACGATACAACGAAAAACCTTCATAAGGTGGAATTCGACGCGCAACACAACTGTCATAAATATAGCAGTCGTGTCGCTGTCGCTTACCTCTAACTATACCTTTAAGGGTTGGTATGCGTTTGTACATGTCGATAACGTTCATAGATTTCGATTGTCGGACCAGTAGAAGTAAACTGATTGAAATGTCCCTGAAGTGATCTCACGCTAAAAACATAGACGTTTACATTAGTAAGAAAATCATCAACAATCTCAACAACAATCAACAATACATCTTTCTATTAGAATATGGTTCTTTTACAGTCTTATTAATAAACATAGACGTAGAGTACAACATAGAGTATATAACATAATCTAAAATTTGCATTGTGACTAATACATAGCACAACATGGTGGTGGATAACATAAGAATACTTCTTAGTAGGTATTTCCTTTTTTATCAATATAGATTTTTCACTCACTTTCCTACATCTAGACCAGAGGTTCCCAAGCTTTTTTTTCTCATAGACCACTTTCAAAGTTTAGCTAGTACCGGTGGACCCCCTACAGCTACATTTCTACCATATTCCCAAAACTCGACAAAAAATATGAAGATTAGATTTTACTATGGAAATTTGCGTTGCGGCTGAGTTCCAACCACGAATTAATAGTTTTCGGAAAAAGTGAGAATCGATTGTGTAATTGATTGTGCTGTGACTGTGAGTAGATGACAAAAAAGTAAAGTTCTGTAAAGTAAAGTGCTGAATATGGAATATGCAAGTTTTTACAAGTAACAGCCGCTGAGCTTCTTAAAACATTATCTGCCTACATTGATAGGTGAAGCCACTTCATTGATAGGTGAAGTCAAGCCAACATTTTAGATCTTCACTATCGAAAGCAGATAAATTTTCGTGGACCCCGCTTCCGACTTGTGAACCCCCATTTTTTTGTCATGCCAACGTAGACCCCCGTCGAGTCTCCCGTAGACCCTTGGGGGTCCACCTGGACCACTTTGGGAGCTATAACTGATCTAGACTTATCATCTTTTTATCTCTTCAAGTTACTATTATACATCAATACAGTTAATCTGATCGCACATTACGAGCCGCTCACGCCGCAAGGACGCTTGTTTCAATAAAAAACTGTCAACCCCATCGATCTTAGTGTAACTTTTCTAATTATTTTTGGGTGAATCTGACATGTAGTATGGACGCCCAAACATCGTAATTTAACAATTTGTTGCAAAAGGCGTTAGTATAACTTTGCAGTTTTTTTTACGTGAATCTGACATTCAGTATGGACGGGCAAATGCCGAGATTTGACAGCACATTAAAAAAAGGAGATTAGCTCACTCGGGTGTCATGTTTTTTAACATGAAAATTTACACTTACTTAATTTGATTATTTATGATTTCACATCTCCACTATATAGAGATCACATTATTTTTTTGGTACAAATAAAAGCGTTGTTTGCGGCGCAGCGAGTAGAGCACGCGCAATGTGCGTTCAACACTAATAAAATGTAGCTTTGATTCCATCGAAGTTTGCATTATGAAAGTTAGACCATATTCATTCTAGTAATTATTTTATTGTATTAATGAACATTCTAATGGCATTATTTCAGAGCGATACAAACTGTGCCTGACCACTGTCTTCCAAAAAATGTAGATTTGTTAGTAAGAACAATATATTGCATGGTGCACGCTGTTCAGAAACCGCCCTAAATCCTATGCGTACGAAGATGTTTTTTGCTTTGATAAGTTTATAACCCATGCCTAACCAATGAATTTATTTACAGTGTGTTTTGTTAAAAAATTATGAATTATAATAATAAATTATAATTAGTAGCTATAATGTTACAATTTATTAATTTCAATCCCAAAATTTTAATATGTATGCGTGTGTGTCTGTGTCTGTCTGTGTTAGTTTCTATTTAGTAAAGAATTGCTGTAAATTAATTTCAGTAAATCAGCTATAGATTCGTGTAATTTGCTTTATCCGTGTTTGGCATGTGTTAGTTTCTTCACATTTTCGCCCACATTTTAACCCATGTATTCGTATAACCCCCGCAACGTAAGTCGACCGGTGACCTTCAATGCGCAGAAGTCGAAAATGAGGTATCTCGGGGTGTGAGTGGTTCGCGGGGAGGGCGTGGGGATCGTTCGTAAGCACTGATTAGCTCTCGTGGATCCCTCGTAAGCGCTGATTGGCTCTCCAGTCGTATTGTGTCCCGCTCACGCGTACGGACGCTGCGCGCACTTGAAGGTCACCGCTCGACTTACGTTGCGCAACTTATACATAGGCTTTCTTTAAGGCTAGGGACAAATATGTATAACGGATAAACGCTAATGGAATGCCGCGCGAAGATGGCCTCTTCTTTATTTCGTCCGCACATATGTATGTGGCGCTTCCCTGATATTTCCATGTTAAATTGCAGCGGAATTCTGTGTCCTTGGCCCCTTACTTACAACCATGCTTTACCCAGTCAATCAAATTCTTTATTTGCTTGAATTCATGTAATCAATTTTGCAATGATGCTCATACAGCATGCTATACTTTACACAGATTGAATCTTTACGTAAATATCATATGAAGCAGTTCCTTACACCAGCAACACCGAGCCTCAGAAGCACTGAGCATAAACACATTCATAAGATATGTTTGTGATGTTTTTAATCGCTTCATCCGTGCCCCGTACGAATCATCCTCTACTCAGTATATCCCGTCATTGAGTGACCTTGAAGTTTAAATGACTAACCCCAATGAGTGCGTACTGTTAATCCCCTAAAAATCAACCCCCTCACACAATAATAAGACTTGCCGTGATCGCCAGAGACGGTCTGGACCTGGACGGGTGCGGCGGGCGCATGGTGCTGCGCGTGCTGCTGCAGCTGTGCTCGCAGGGCGCCTCCGCGGCGCTGGTGTCCGGCGCGCTGGCGCTGCTGTTCCGGCACTTCAGCCAGCGGCAGGAGGTGCTGGCGGCTTTCAAACAGGTACACTTCTATAAGACTTGCCGTGATCGCCAGAGACGGTCTGGACCTGGACGGGTGCGGCGGGCGCATGGTGCTGCGCGTGCTGCTGCAGCTGTGCTCGCAGGGCGCCTCCGCGGCGCTGGTGTCCGGCGCGCTGGCGCTGCTGTTCCGGCACTTCAGCCAGCGGCAGGAGGTGCTGGCGGCTTTCAAACAGGTACACTTCTATAAGACTTGCCGTGATCGCCAGAGACGGTCTGGACCTGGACGGGTGCGGCGGGCGCATGGTGCTGCGCGTGCTGCTGCAGCTGTGCTCGCAGGGCGCCTCCGCGGCGCTGGTGTCCGGCGCGCTGGCGCTGCTGTTCCGGCACTTCAGCCAGCGGCAGGAGGTGCTGGCGGCTTTCAAACAGGTACACTTCTATAAGACTTGCCGTGATCGCCAGAGACGGTCTGGACCTGGACGGGTGCGGCGGGCGCATGGTGCTGCGCGTGCTGCTGCAGCTGTGCTCGCAGGGCGCCTCCGCGGCGCTGGTGTCCGGCGCGCTGGCGCTGCTGTTCCGGCACTTCAGCCAGCGGCAGGAGGTGCTGGCGGCTTTCAAACAGGTACACTTCTATAAGACTTGCCGTGATCGCCAGAGACGGTCTGGACCTGGACGGGTGCGGCGGGCGCATGGTGCTGCGCGTGCTGCTGCAGCTGTGCTCGCAGGGCGCCTCCGCGGCGCTGGTGTCCGGCGCGCTGGCGCTGCTGTTCCGGCACTTCAGCCAGCGGCAGGAGGTGCTGGCGGCTTTCAAACAGGTACACTTCTATAAGACTTGCCGTGATCGCCAGAGACGGTCTGGACCTGGACGGGTGCGGCGGGCGCATGGTGCTGCGCGTGCTGCTGCAGCTGTGCTCGCAGGGCGCCTCCGCGGCGCTGGTGTCCGGCGCGCTGGCGCTGCTGTTCCGGCACTTCAGCCAGCGGCAGGAGGTGCTGGCGGCTTTCAAACAGGTACACTTCTATAAGACTTGCCGTGATCGCCAGAGACGGTCTGGACCTGGACGGGTGCGGCGGGCGCATGGTGCTGCGCGTGCTGCTGCAGCTGTGCTCGCAGGGCGCCTCCGCGGCGCTGGTGTCCGGCGCGCTGGCGCTGCTGTTCCGGCACTTCAGCCAGCGGCAGGAGGTGCTGGCGGCTTTCAAACAGGTACACTTCTATAAGACTTGCCGTGATCGCCAGAGACGGTCTGGACCTGGACGGGTGCGGCGGGCGCATGGTGCTGCGCGTGCTGCTGCAGCTGTGCTCGCAGGGCGCCTCCGCGGCGCTGGTGTCCGGCGCGCTGGCGCTGCTGTTCCGGCACTTCAGCCAGCGGCAGGAGGTGCTGGCGGCTTTCAAACAGGTACACTTCTATAAGACTTGCCGTGATCGCCAGAGACGGTCTGGACCTGGACGGGTGCGGCGGGCGCATGGTGCTGCGCGTGCTGCTGCAGCTGTGCTCGCAGGGCGCCTCCGCGGCGCTGGTGTCCGGCGCGCTGGCGCTGCTGTTCCGGCACTTCAGCCAGCGGCAGGAGGTGCTGGCGGCTTTCAAACAGGTACACTTCTATAAGACTTGCCGTGATCGCCAGAGACGGTCTGGACCTGGACGGGTGCGGCGGGCGCATGGTGCTGCGCGTGCTGCTGCAGCTGTGCTCGCAGGGCGCCTCCGCGGCGCTGGTGTCCGGCGCGCTGGCGCTGCTGTTCCGGCACTTCAGCCAGCGGCAGGAGGTGCTGGCGGCTTTCAAACAGGTACACTTCTATAAGACTTGCCGTGATCGCCAGAGACGGTCTGGACCTGGACGGGTGCGGCGGGCGCATGGTGCTGCGCGTGCTGCTGCAGCTGTGCTCGCAGGGCGCCTCCGCGGCGCTGGTGTCCGGCGCGCTGGCGCTGCTGTTCCGGCACTTCAGCCAGCGGCAGGAGGTGCTGGCGGCTTTCAAACAGGTACACTTCTATAAGACTTGCCGTGATCGCCAGAGACGGTCTGGACCTGGACGGGTGCGGCGGGCGCATGGTGCTGCGCGTGCTGCTGCAGCTGTGCTCGCAGGGCGCCTCCGCGGCGCTGGTGTCCGGCGCGCTGGCGCTGCTGTTCCGGCACTTCAGCCAGCGGCAGGAGGTGCTGGCGGCTTTCAAACAGGTACACTTCTATAAGACTTGCCGTGATCGCCAGAGACGGTCTGGACCTGGACGGGTGCGGCGGGCGCATGGTGCTGCGCGTGCTGCTGCAGCTGTGCTCGCAGGGCGCCTCCGCGGCGCTGGTGTCCGGCGCGCTGGCGCTGCTGTTCCGGCACTTCAGCCAGCGGCAGGAGGTGCTGGCGGCTTTCAAACAGGTACACTTCTATAAGACTTGCCGTGATCGCCAGAGACGGTCTGGACCTGGACGGGTGCGGCGGGCGCATGGTGCTGCGCGTGCTGCTGCAGCTGTGCTCGCAGGGCGCCTCCGCGGCGCTGGTGTCCGGCGCGCTGGCGCTGCTGTTCCGGCACTTCAGCCAGCGGCAGGAGGTGCTGGCGGCTTTCAAACAGGTACACTTCTATAAGACTTGCCGTGATCGCCAGAGACGGTCTGGACCTGGACGGGTGCGGCGGGCGCATGGTGCTGCGCGTGCTGCTGCAGCTGTGCTCGCAGGGCGCCTCCGCGGCGCTGGTGTCCGGCGCGCTGGCGCTGCTGTTCCGGCACTTCAGCCAGCGGCAGGAGGTGCTGGCGGCTTTCAAACAGGTACACTTCTATAAGACTTGCCGTGATCGCCAGAGACGGTCTGGACCTGGACGGGTGCGGCGGGCGCATGGTGCTGCGCGTGCTGCTGCAGCTGTGCTCGCAGGGCGCCTCCGCGGCGCTGGTGTCCGGCGCGCTGGCGCTGCTGTTCCGGCACTTCAGCCAGCGGCAGGAGGTGCTGGCGGCTTTCAAACAGGTACACTTCTATAAGACTTGCCGTGATCGCCAGAGACGGTCTGGACCTGGACGGGTGCGGCGGGCGCATGGTGCTGCGCGTGCTGCTGCAGCTGTGCTCGCAGGGCGCCTCCGCGGCGCTGGTGTCCGGCGCGCTGGCGCTGCTGTTCCGGCACTTCAGCCAGCGGCAGGAGGTGCTGGCGGCTTTCAAACAGGTACACTTCTATAAGACTTGCCGTGATCGCCAGAGACGGTCTGGACCTGGACGGGTGCGGCCTTTTTAGGGTTCCGTACCCAAAGGGTAAAAACGGAGCCCCATTAATGTCACTCGGCTGTCTGTCTGTCCGTCTGTCCGCCGGTCACAGGTGTCTAGCTCGCAGACGAAATGAGTTACAAACCTGAAATTTTGGTATTTGGTGTAAAACGTTGACCCAAAATCAAATATTGAATTAAAAATTGAATTAAATTATTTTTCAGGGGGGCTCCCATACATGAGAAAGGAGCCGGAAAAAAATTTTTTTTTCTTACCCTAGCTTGTGGGGTATCATTGTTTAGAGCTCATTGAGTAGAGTACGAATATATATTTTTTTAATTTTTTGCTTAAAAAGTAAGGAAATGGGGGGTCATCAAAATTGTCAATTTTAGACCATTTTTGTGACGGGGGCTATCTAAAAAACTAAACTAGTTAGGAATATGATATTTCGGTATATTATGTACTATATGCTCTATTTGTACAACAAATACTGAAAACAACGATTCATAAAATAGTTTATAAGCTGTGACCAAAACAAACGAACTTATTTTTCAATACAGTTGTTTAACATGGCGTACTTTCAGAGGCTATAGTTATGATTCGAAAATTAAATCTTTTGCACAGGCATGTTTTGTTTTACGCGGTCGTGACTTTTGTTTTACGAGCTCGATCATTTTGTTTTGCAGTTTATTTTTAAATTTATAAGTCAATTTAAAAAGTTTAGTAGCAAGGAGTTTTCATACATAGAATAAAATCGGATAGATTTTATACGAGAAAAAATTAATAAATGCGTACGTCTTAGCATTGAATTCTCAAAATTCTTTTAAATGTTTGTTTATTATAATTAATTATAAATGTAATTACCATTTTTAATTTAATTATTTTCATATTAACATATCTCAAAAATCGAATAGGCTGTATACGCGTAGACCGTTGCCTAGTTTCGTTTTAAAATGTCCAGTTGCTAAAACGCGCCATTTTCTGAAAGTTTTAATTTTTTGTGTGATAATTGATTATTTTTTGTAAATATGAGTTCAAGTACAAGTGATATTATGGAATTAACTCCACCTGATATTTTATCTGGGGCAAGAATTACGCAAGATGGAATTTTGCCCCCAAGATTCCGACAAAGATAGGTACGTATGTATGTTGAAATAAACATTTGATTCTTCGATTTATTTTTTTACTATTTCCCACAACTGTATTGAAAAACGTCGTGTGATACACGGGTGTATCGGTTATTGCAAACTCGTGACATTAAAAACCCTCACCTTCGGTTCGGGCTTGTTAATGACAGCTCGTTTGCAATAACCAACATTCCACCCTTGTATCACAATGTACTATTGCGTTTTTCTTTCACGGTTTCTTGCGATGTCTAACTCGGAAATTAAATATTTCTTAGACCCAAAATATTAAATTGTTCATAATTATGTACGGAACCCTGAAAGAGCGAGGCCCGACTCGCACTTGGCTGATTTTTTATCTTAGTCCTAGCCGATAGACGTTGTTGCTGGACATAAACGTCTCTGTCTAGGATCGCCACAGTAAGGCTTCGTTCACACGGCATTGTCCTGCACGTTTTTTTGCAGTATACGTCTTAACGTATAAATAGTGACCATACAACGTACATAGATCCATTCACACGTCGATTGTACTGCAAAAAAACGTGTACCGCTTATACGTTTAAACGCATACTCAACGGACTTGTCAAGCAAATCGAATGAACTTTGACGTATTCGGTTCGCAGTGGCATATGGTATAGCTTTGTCTCCTTCACACGACACGATGTCATACGTTTTTTATCGAATAGCAACCGAAGACATTTTTTTGATCATTTCTAAGATTTTCGAATAATTTTTCAAATGTGATCGTACGCACAGATTCTTGATTAATAGGATGTACTCAAAACCGTCTGTTTTGTCGGCGGCGAGACCGTTGGCGCCTGCGATACCATATAAAAGTACAACCAAGCGTGGATCCATCAGTGACGTCTACTCACTGTGACAACTGTGTGGAAACTGGGGCTATTCGTTTTTACACGAATGAAAATTTACCATATGAACACCCGGTTGACTATACGTTAAAAAAACGATTACAAAAAAACGTGCAGGACAATGCCGTGTGAACGAAGCTAAACGGTCTTGTACCGCTTGTAGTCAGCAACTCGCTTGAGATTGTCCTTGGAGCTAGTGAGAGATCTTCCAATGCTGTGGTGACACCGATTCTCCTACGGATCTCATTCCTGATTTGATCCCGCAGGGATACTCCGGGCATAAGGCGTTGACCTAATACAACGCGAATGCGCGATCATTGCGCGAATAAGCGATGCGATCATCGCATATTCGCGCGATGACAAAAACTGGGTGGCCTAATAGAACGCGAATACGTGATCATCGCGCGAATTGACGATGCGAGTTGCCGCGGGTTCCCGCTTCGCTTCGCGCAGTTTGCGCGTGCCATTGGCGCTAAGCATGGACGTCAGTCAGTCAGTCACTGTCAGTCAGTCTGTCAGTAGTCAGTCACTCACTGTCAGTCAGTCTGTCACTGTCTGTCACTGTCAGTCAGTCAGCCTGTCAGTCACTCAGTCAGTCTGTCTGTCACTGTCAGTCACTGTCAGTCACTGTCAGTCTGTCACTGTCATTCAGTCGGTCAGTCACTGTCAGTCAGTCCGTCAGTCAGTCACTGTCAGTCAGTCAGTCAATCAATCACTGTCAGTCAGTCAGTCAGTCACTGTCAGTCAGTCTGTCTGTCCGTCACTGTCACTCATTCAGTCAGTCAGTCAGTCTGTCAGTCAGTCAGTCAGTCAGTCAGTCATTGCCCGACGACGTGACGCGATTGTCGCGCGAATGTCAGTTAGGACACCTATTTGATAGCAATATGTTTGATCGTGAGTTCGTACGAACTAAGTTCGCGCGAATAGATTTTCAAACATTTCATTCGCGCGAACCCATCGCGCGAATCCCTATTAGGACACCTATTCGAGATCAATAATGTGTTTGATCGCGAGTTCGTACGAGTAAAATTCGCGCGAACTTGCGATGATCGCGCATTCGCGTTGTATTAGGTCAACGCCTAACTCTCTCCATCGCCCGCTCACTACCCTGAGCCTTCTTTTATTGTTTGTGCTTTCCCTACCTTCGTGACGAAATGATCCGTTGTCATTTAGAACATCAGTCCAGTATGCGTAAATGAATAAATTCACTACAGGTCCAGCTCCTCGTGTCTGACGCAGACGTGGAGTCCTACAAGCAGATCAAAGCAGACCTTGACATTCTGCGGCAGAGTGTGGAAAAGTCCGAACTGTGGGTGTTCAATAAAGGACGGAATGGCGCCTTGGATGACAGCGGTGTGTATCGTGGAAACTTTTTTTTTTGTAGATACGATTCAGATCTGATGTATGATGATGTATAGTTTGACAGCTTGTTTTTAATCGACGTTCAAAAATTAGAAAGACTTATATTTACTTCAGCTGAGGGAACGATGCAAGCTTCATCAAAATCGATTCAGTAGTTTACAAGATAGGGGTTTTAAGTGTGTGGTGATGTCGGTTTAGCTTTCAATCTTTTAGATTATCACTTGTGTAAAAGTTTATTCGTCCAAGTCTTTAAACTAAATAAAATTGACTGGTCCAAAAATAGTGCGAGCCATTTCACATATTATTTCACTGTGGAAAAGAATAGCATTAAAGGAGAATGATCACCCCTGACCCAAACATTTACACAAAATGTAATTTATTAAAAATTATCTTACGAATATATGACAATTTGAAAATTAATAATTATTAATGCTACACTTCACGATAAAAAAATGTAATAAAAAAGGAATTAAACCGTCTTTTCAACTTCCCGTTTAAATCTGACGGCCATTTGCATTACATTCTACGCATACCTACATGCCCAAATAAAAAGAGGTTTGTTATCATTTCATTTAAAATAGAACGGATATTAATTATTTAAATACATTATTTTATTTGTTATTTGTTGTAAATCGTACAATATACGCTTAAAGTAAATAAGTAATAATTATTATTATTATTTTGTTATAATATTGTTTTAACTTCGTTGCGTTTTGTGCAATGGAATATAATATAACTACAACCTCCTTGATTTTGTGTAACGAAACTTATTTCAAGATGTCAATGTGACATGTCATTGTTTTAGTTATGTGACGCTAGTGACGTCTACTCTGTTTACATTTTGAATGTTTATTGTAGCACAGCGGAGACCAATATTAATTATATTATGGTTTATTGTTTTTGCATTGGATATCGTTGAACAGGTATGATAAGTATAGTGCGCGCTAAACAAACAGTTCAAATCAGCAGGAACGGTACACGGCTTTCCTTACTAGTTTAACAATTATAAACTACACATAACCTATGCTAGGTTTTAGGTCATTTTTAAACTTAGATTTATTCAAAAACTACAAGTCCTAGAGTTATTAAAATGGTGTGTTTGGTTATCAGGAATAAATCTGCAATAAATGGTGCATACAACATGCTTGTAAACGACTGGGTTATACACCCATAGATTTTTGGTCATTCTCCTTTAGTTTGACATATCTTAGGTGTAATTAAAGTTGATCTATCATTCAATAGATATAAAAGGCACAGTGGGGCCGGGCGGTGCTGTTCTAGAGCGTAACGCATCCCTTGACAATGTGCTCGATACATCGCGGACAACTAAATACGACCACATGAACGAGTATAAGAAGATTAAAGAGGTAATTTATTTTGACTTATTTCGATAGTGGTACTAATTCGGTTCTACTCGATCTCTTAACTTAGAACTAACTAAACATATTGACAAGTATAAATTAAAATTTAAAAGACCTGTTTAAATCGGTTCATCCGTTTGAGCGCTACGGAGGAATAGACAGACATATACACACAGACACGTCAAACTTACAACACCCCGTCGTTTTTGCGTTGGGGGGTTAAAAACCATACTTGAACCGATTTAGAAATGTTTAGTTTCCGATTTCTTACTTCACCCATATACATGGAACCCTGTCACGGTCACGGGGACGTATGGATTAATCTAGTTCAAAACCCCAGCGTCCCAAGGAGGCGCCCTTAGGATGACGTTCTGCCCGATTTTCTTCGAGCCCGCCCAGCCACACCTCTCGGTGACGCGACCAATAGAGCAAACACATAATCCGAAAAAAAGGCATGTCTGGCCATGTCCTCATGGCGCAGTTATGGCGTCAATTGGCGGTCATTATGGCGCAGGCGTTAATTATTATCATCATTATTGTTGTTTACAGATCCTGGGCCGCATGATAAAGTACTGTACGCAAGGCAACAGCAACGCGGAGGGGGTGACGGGCGAGGCGCCGCCGCAGCCGGGCCGGCCGCGCCGCCACGAGCAGCGCCTGCTGCGCAACATCGGCGTGCACAACATCGTGCTGGACTTGCTGCAGGTATATACATAACCGAGTAACACTATTACTTAACACTTGCACTAAACACTTCCACTAAACACTGGCACTAAACACTGGTACTAAACACTTGCACTAAACACTTGCACTAAACACTTGCACTAAACACTGATACTAAACACTGGCACTAAACACTGGCACTAAATACTGGTACTAAACACTTGCACTAAACACTGGCACTAAACACTGGTACTAAACACTTGCACTAAACACTGGCACTAAACACTGGTACTAAACAGAGCCACTAAACACTTGCACTAAAAACTTGCACTAAACACTTGCACTAAACACTTGCACTAAACACTTGCACTAGACACTGGCACTAAACACTGGTACTAAACACTTGCACTAAACACTTGCGCTAAACACTTGCACTAAACACTTGCACTAAACACCTGCACTAAACACTGATACTAAACACTGCTACTAAACACTTGCACTAAACACTTGCACTAAACACTGGTACTAAACACTGGTACTAAACACTTGCACTAAACACTTGCACTAAACACTGGCACTAAAGACTGGTACTAAACACTTGCACTAATCACTTGCACTAAACACTGGTACTAAATACTAGGCACTAAACACTTGCACTAAACACTGCCACTAAACACTGGCACTAAACACTGGCACTAAACACTGGTACTAAACAGAGCCACTAAACACTTGCACTAAACGCGTACTAAACACTTGCACTAAACACTTGCACTAAACACTGGCACTAAAGACTGGTACTAAATACTGGGCACTAAACACTTGCACTAAACACTGCCACTAAACACGGGTACCAAATACTTACACTAAACACTTGCACTAAAAACTTGCACTAAACACTTGCACTAAACACTTGCACTAAACACTTGCACTAGACACTGGTACTAAACACTTGCACTAAACACTTGCGCTAAACACTTGCACTAAACACTTGCACTAAACACCTGCACTAAACACTGATACTAAACACTTGCACTAAACACTTGCACTAAACACTGGCACTAAACACTGGTACTAAACACTTGCACTAAACACTTGCACTAAACACTTGCACTAAACACTGGTACTAAACACTTGCACTAAACACTTGCACTAAACACTTGCACTAAACACTGATACTAAACACTGGCACTAAACACTGGCACTAAACACTGGTACTAAACACTTGCACTAAACACTGGCTCTAAACACTGGTACTAAACACTTGCACTAAACACTGGCACTAAACACTGGTACTAAACAGAGCCACTAAACACTTGCACTAAACGCGTACTAAACACTTGCACTAAACACTTGCACTAAACACTGGCACTAAAGACTGGTACTAAATACTGGGCACTAAACACTTGCACTAAACACTGCCACTAAACACGGGTACCAAATACTTACACTAAACACTTGCACTAAAAACTTGCACTAAACACTTGCACTAGACACTGGTACTAAACACTTGCACTAAACACTTGCGCTAAACACTTGCACTAAACACTTGCACTAAACACCTGCACTAAACACTGATACTAAACACTTGCACTAAACACTTGCACTAAACACTGGCACTAAACACTGGTACTAAACACTTGCACTAAACACTTGCACTAAACACTTGCACTAAACACTTGCACTAAACACTGGAGCTAAACACTTGCACTAAACACTTGCACTAAACACTGGCACTAAACACTGGTACTAAACACTTGCACTAAACACTTGCACTAAACACTTGCACTAAACACTGATACTAAACACTGGCACTAAACTCTGGCACTAAACACTGGTACTAAACACTTGCACTAAACACTGGCACTAAACACTGGTACTAAACACTTGCACTAAACACTTGCACTAAACACTGGCACTAAACACTGGCACTAAACACTGCCACTAAACACTTGCACTAAACACTGGTACTAAACACTTGCACTAAACACTTGCACTAAACACTGGCACTAAGCACTTGCACTAAATACTTGCACTAAACACTTGCACTAAACGCGTACTAAACACTTGCACTAAACACTTGCACTAAACACTGGCACTAAAGACTGGTACTAAATACTGGGCACTAAACACTTGCACTAAACACTGCCACTAAACACGGGTACCAAATACTTACACTAAACACTTGCACTAAAAACTTGCACTAAACACTTGCACTAAACACTTGCACTAAACACTTGGACTAGACACTGGCACTAAACACTGGTACTAAACACTTGCACTAAACACTTGCGCTAAACACTTGCACTAAACACTTGCATTAAACACCTGCTTTAAACACTGATACTAAACACTGGCACTAAACACTGGCACTAAACACTGGTACTAAACACTTGCACTAAACACTGGCACTAAACACTGGTACTAAACAGTGCCACTAAACACTTGCACTAAACACTGGTACTAAACACTGGTACTAAACACTTGCACTAAACACTTGCACTAAACACTGGCACTAAAGACTGGTACTAAACACTTGCACTAATCACTTGCACTAAACACTGGTACTAAATACTAGGCACTAAACACTTGCACTAAACACTGCCACTAAACACTGGCACTAAACACGGGTACTAAACACTGTCACTAAACTCTTGCACTAAACACTGGCACTAAACACTGGCATTAAACACTGGTACTAAACACTGGCACTAAACACTGCCACTAAACACTTGCACTAAACACTGGTACTAAACACTTGCACTAAACACTTGCACTAAACACTGGCACTAAATACTGGCACTAAACACTGGTACTAAACACTTGCACTAAACACTGGCTCTAAACACTGGTACTAAACACTTGCACTAAACACTGGCACTAAACACTGGTACTAAACAGAGCCACTAAACACTTGCACTAAACGCGTACTAAACACTTGCACTAAACACTTGCACTAAACACTGGCACTAAAGACTGGTACTAAATACTGGGCACTAAACACTTGCACTAAACACTGCCACTAAACACGGGTACCAAATACTTGCACTAAAAACTTGCACTAAACACTTGCACTAAACACTTGCACTAAACACTTGCACTAGACACTGGTACTAAACACTTGCACTAAACACTTGCGCTAAACACTTGCACTAAACACTTGCACTAAACACCTGCACTAAACACTGATACTAAACACTGGCACTAAACACTGGCACTAAACACTTGCACTAAACACTGGCACTAAACACAGGTACTAAACAGTGCCACTAAACACTTGCACTAAACACTGGTACTAAACACTTGCACTAAACACTTGCACTAAACTCTGGCACTAAAGACTGGTACTAAACACTTGCACTAATCACTTGCACTAAACACTGGTACTAAATACTAGGCACTAAACACTTGCACTAAACACTGCCACTAAACACTGGCACTAAACACGGGTACTAAACACTGTCACTAAACACTTGCACTAAACACTGGCACTAAACACTGGCATTAAACACTGGTACTAAACACTGGCACTAAACACTGCCACTAAACACTTGCACTAAACACTGGTACTAAACACTTGCACTAAACACTTGCACTAAACACTGGCACTAAACACTGGTACTAAGCACTTACACTAAATACTTGCACTAAACACTGGCACTAAACACGGGTACTAAACACTTGCACTAAAAACTTGCACTAAACACTTGCACTAAACACTGGCACTAAACACTGGTACTAAACACTTGCACTAAACACTGGCACTAAACACGGGTACTAAACACTTGCACTAAACACTTGTTAACCAACCCGCTCTGGCTTCGCACGGGTAAACCCGCTACTATCCATTGTTTTGTTATATTACAAATAACTTAATGAAAGCTCTCAGACGGCTTGACTTTTTCCGACATTTTCAACAGTCATATTTTAACCAATTTCCACGATACCTTAAAAAATTATACACATAAACCTTCCTCATGAATTTACTATCTATTGGTGAAAACCGCATGAAAATCCGTTCAGTAGTTTTTGTAATGAAGAAAATATTAGTTTGTGTTGATCTCACTGGTGTGTGATTGGGCGCAGGTCCCGCACGACGAGAGCGACGCGGCGATGGACGAGCTGCTGGCGCTGGCCCACGAGTTCCTGCAGCACTTCTGCCACGGCAACCAGCAGAACCAGGCCATCCTGCACAAACACCTGGACCTCTTTCTCAATGCTGGGGTGAGCGTCTACATTTTCTTGAGGCCTTGTTGATTCAGTGGCTGTTTAAACTGCAGAAGGCCTACTACAATCTTTAATCTAACGATCCAATTCCGATGCTATTCAATATCGGCGCTTAAAACAAATCGCATTGAATTCGTACCATGAAGTATCTTTTTGTTTCTATATTTTTATGTTTCGTTCATGACGTCATGACGTCTATTGGTCGGATAAAAGAGTTCATGGTACGAAATAGCGATTCAGTTCAGTTTAGGTCTTTAATTGAGTCGCGATTATAGTTGATAGTAGACCCACAGATCTCAGGATCGCCATAGATGGAGGCGGGAAAATTGTATTAATTGCATATAACTAGTTCTCCTTTTATTTTCATTAATTTGCTGCATTTTAGAGTTTTATTGCATAAATTAGAAGGCATTTTTGTTCAATACAAGCAATACCTGTGACTTCGTTCGCATGGATATTGGTTTTTAAAAATCCCGTGGGAATCATTTTGTTTTTCCTAAGCTCCTTTGAGCTTATACCTTGCTAAAAACTGTTAAAAGTTCACTGGCGTCCCATCAAAATCGATCCAGCCTTTCAGAGATTAGCCGGTAATCTAAAGTATCTCCTTTCGAACAAAAAAAAGAATGAATGAAATCGGACCACGCGTTAATGAATTATAACTAATTGTAAGTAAACATTTTGACTTTCATCCCTTCTCCCAAAGGTACCGTGCTGACTTTCGGGATAAAAAGTATCCTATATGTTACTCCGTTAACTTAAATCATACCAAGTTTCATTTCAATCCATTCAGTAGTTATTGTGTGATGCGCGCAAACAGAAAAACAAACAAACAGACAAAAATAAAAAAAATAGCTTTTGTATTAAAATTCTTAACTTTGTATTGTCGGACATTTATACCATTTACACAATATAAAGGATGCTCGAACGGAAATTTTCTTTTGCAGATACGCGAAGCGCAAACCGTGTGCGCAATATTCGAAGAGAACGCGGCGCTCTGCGCTCACGAGGGCAACGAGAAGGTAGCGGCGCACTTTGTGCACTGCATCGAGTCGCACGGACGACGACCCGCGTACCTACGATTCCTGAGGACCATCGTGAAGGCGGGCGGACAGCACATCCGCCGGAGTCAGGATCTGGTCATGCAGGAGGTTGGTACAAATTTGATATCCACCACTACAGCCTTTTAACGACCCACTTCTGGGTACAGGCCTCCTCATAGGAGAGAGGAATTTAGAGCTTAGACCTGCCATGCTGCTCCAATGCCTAGTAACAGTTCTAGTAACCATAATATCATCCAAAGGAGTGTTATTATGAAAACGGATGATATAATGTTGTACTGAATTTCATAATAACACTCCTTTGCATGATATAATGGTTATTAAGACATTGGGTGTTTAATGTTGGCAATAAGCTTACTGTTTCAGAATCTTTTATAGAGGATTTAAAGCATGATTGTAGATAAAGCGAGTTAATCGACTTTTATATATTTATATGTTCAGATGGTGAATTCAGGAGAGGACGTGCTAGTGTTCTACAACGATAAAGTCACTTTCAACTACTTCATACAAATGATGCGGACGTACAAGCGCACGGGGGAAATGCCCGAAGCTTTAACGTGAGTTTTTCATATCTATTCAACAGAAGGAATATTTTGAAATACTTTAAAGTACCAAGGTCTCGAGGCTTGAGAACTGTCAATTTGTCTATTTTAAAATTAATAACAATTTAGTGTGTAGAAAGCGAGGGGCAAGCAGCTAGTGGCGTCATCTGTTATGACTATCCGAAACTAATAATCTAGAAAGCGGAACGAAGGTCACTTCTCGATTTTTTCGTAAATAAAATGTGCCTGCCTATGTCACCCGGACCATAACAACGGCTCAATAGATACCTCATTCATCAAAATCGATCGAGCAGTTTAGGCGCTACAGTGGTACACACAGAACTTCATACAAAAATCTTACACAAACATCATACATACATACATAATATACATACATACATTTCAGTGGCGAAGGGTGGATATTTTCAAAAGGGAAGCCGGGATAAAAAAATCCCTACACACCAAGCTGGAAAAAAAAGCTCCCACCTTCACCATTTATTTAAGCACTGATATTTGAAAATACTTTAAATATGGTAATTTGCAGCTTTGAAAAAACTTGTGTTACTAGCAAAGGTTTTAAACCTTTGCTTTGTACTTTAAGTAGGTACAATTTAATACACCTTCCACCAATAAAATAACTAAATCAAAAAACATAAAAAATAAATAAGCACACGAAACACTACGCGCGAGTCATAAACACTTTTTGTGAAAGTTAAATGATGTTAAAACAAAACACATTATCTTTCGAAGATGAAGCATCTTCGATAATGTTCCCAAATTCAAGACTTTAACTCCTTGTAATAACACTCATAACCCGCTCAAAATCGGCTTCCCGATTGCCTTTTTTGCGCGTGCTAGACACTAGACAGGGAAGGATGTATTGACAAATTTTATTGAAATGCAGGGGACAACTGTTTACTACACGATGTTTTTCTATGGGAATATAAGCCGTCCCAAGTCCGGCATATTCGTTACCTGCTTACTGCCCGTGGCACTACTGGTCTGAACAAATTAGTTTTGTTCATTGAATTGTTTTGAATGTTTTTTTTTGTAATAAGTACCTATTGTATTTGAAAAATAGTGAGTAAAAGAAAAAAAGATAGTAGGTAACTACTAACTAGGTAGGTATGGATGGCATTTTTGAAAGGGAAGCCGATGGGAATCGTGTTATATGGAGACTTCGCCACTAATACATTTTGACTTTGCCGTGGTCGGGTAAAATAGTAATTGTAATATAAAAAACTTGTGTGTAGATATCACATCGACCTGGTGAAGCTGCTGACGTGCTGCACGCTCGGCAAGAACGTGTACACGGAGATCAAGTGCCACAGCCTGCTGCCGCTCGACGACATCGTCGCCATGATCACGCACCCCGACTGCATACCCGAGGTTCCTAACGTAGTTTGTAGATATCACATCGACCTGGTGAAGCTGCTGACGTGCTGCACGCTCGGCAAGAACGTGTACACGGAGATCAAGTGCCACAGCCTGCTGCCGCTCGACGACATCGTCGCCATGATCACGCACCCCGACTGCATACCCGAGGTTCCTAACGTAGTTTGTAGATATCACATCGACCTGGTGAAGCTGCTGACGTGCTGCACGCTCGGCAAGAACGTGTACACGGAGATCAAGTGCCACAGCCTGCTGCCGCTCGACGACATCGTCGCCATGATCACGCACCCCGACTGCATACCCGAGGTTCCTAACGTAGTTTGTAGATATCACATCGACCTGGTGAAGCTGCTGACGTGCTGCACGCTCGGCAAGAACGTGTACACGGAGATCAAGTGCCACAGCCTGCTGCCGCTCGACGACATCGTCGCCATGATCACGCACCCCGACTGCATACCCGAGGTTCCTAACGTAGTTTGTAGATATCACATCGACCTGGTGAAGCTGCTGACGTGCTGCACGCTCGGCAAGAACGTGTACACGGAGATCAAGTGCCACAGCCTGCTGCCGCTCGACGACATCGTCGCCATGATCACGCACCCCGACTGCATACCCGAGGTTCCTAACGTAGTTTGTAGATATCACATCGACCTGGTGAAGCTGCTGACGTGCTGCACGCTCGGCAAGAACGTGTACACGGAGATCAAGTGCCACAGCCTGCTGCCGCTCGACGACATCGTCGCCATGATCACGCACCCCGACTGCATACCCGAGGTTCCTAACGTAGTTTGTAGATATCACATCGACCTGGTGAAGCTGCTGACGTGCTGCACGCTCGGCAAGAACGTGTACACGGAGATCAAGTGCCACAGCCTGCTGCCGCTCGACGACATCGTCGCCATGATCACGCACCCCGACTGCATACCCGAGGTTCCTAACGTAGTTTGTAGATATCACATCGACCTGGTGAAGCTGCTGACGTGCTGCACGCTCGGCAAGAACGTGTACACGGAGATCAAGTGCCACAGCCTGCTGCCGCTCGACGACATCGTCGCCATGATCACGCACCCCGACTGCATACCCGAGGTTCCTAACGTAGTTTGTAGATATCACATCGACCTGGTGAAGCTGCTGACGTGCTGCACGCTCGGCAAGAACGTGTACACGGAGATCAAGTGCCACAGCCTGCTGCCGCTCGACGACATCGTCGCCATGATCACGCACCCCGACTGCATACCCGAGGTTCCTAACGTAGTTTGTAGATATCACATCGACCTGGTGAAGCTGCTGACGTGCTGCACGCTCGGCAAGAACGTGTACACGGAGATCAAGTGCCACAGCCTGCTGCCGCTCGACGACATCGTCGCCATGATCACGCACCCCGACTGCATACCCGAGGTTCCTAACGTAGTTTGTAGATATCACATCGACCTGGTGAAGCTGCTGACGTGCTGCACGCTCGGCAAGAACGTGTACACGGAGATCAAGTGCCACAGCCTGCTGCCGCTCGACGACATCGTCGCCATGATCACGCACCCCGACTGCATACCCGAGGTTCCTAACGTAGTTTGTAGATATCACATCGACCTGGTGAAGCTGCTGACGTGCTGCACGCTCGGCAAGAACGTGTACACGGAGATCAAGTGCCACAGCCTGCTGCCGCTCGACGACATCGTCGCCATGATCACGCACCCCGACTGCATACCCGAGGTTCCTAACGTAGTTTGTAGATATCACATCGACCTGGTGAAGCTGCTGACGTGCTGCACGCTCGGCAAGAACGTGTACACGGAGATCAAGTGCCACAGCCTGCTGCCGCTCGACGACATCGTCGCCATGATCACGCACCCCGACTGCATACCCGAGGTTCCTAACGTAGTTTGTAGATATCACATCGACCTGGTGAAGCTGCTGACGTGCTGCACGCTCGGCAAGAACGTGTACACGGAGATCAAGTGCCACAGCCTGCTGCCGCTCGACGACATCGTCGCCATGATCACGCACCCCGACTGCATACCCGAGGTTCCTAACGTAGTTTGTAGATATCACATCGACCTGGTGAAGCTGCTGACGTGCTGCACGCTCGGCAAGAACGTGTACACGGAGATCAAGTGCCACAGCCTGCTGCCGCTCGACGACATCGTCGCCATGATCACGCACCCCGACTGCATACCCGAGGTTCCTAACGTAGTTTGTAGATATCACATCGACCTGGTGAAGCTGCTGACGTGCTGCACGCTCGGCAAGAACGTGTACACGGAGATCAAGTGCCACAGCCTGCTGCCGCTCGACGACATCGTCGCCATGATCACGCACCCCGACTGCATACCCGAGGTTCCTAACGTAGTTTGTAGATATCACATCGACCTGGTGAAGCTGCTGACGTGCTGCACGCTCGGCAAGAACGTGTACACGGAGATCAAGTGCCACAGCCTGCTGCCGCTCGACGACATCGTCGCCATGATCACGCACCCCGACTGCATACCCGAGGTTCCTAACGTAGTTTGTAGATATCACATCGACCTGGTGAAGCTGCTGACGTGCTGCACGCTCGGCAAGAACGTGTACACGGAGATCAAGTGCCACAGCCTGCTGCCGCTCGATGACATCGTCGCCATGATCACGCACCCCGACTGCATACCCGAGGTTCCTAACGTAGTTTGTAGATATCACATCGACCTGGTGAAGCTGCTGACGTGCTGCACGCTCGGCAAGAACGTGTACACGGAGATCAAGTGCCACAGCCTGCTGCCGCTCGACGACATCGTCGCCATGATCACGCACCCCGACTGCATACCCGAGGTTCCTAACGTAGTTTGTAGATATCACATCGACCTGGTGAAGCTGCTGACGTGCTGCACGCTCGGCAAGAACGTGTACACGGAGATCAAGTGCCACAGCCTGCTGCCGCTCGACGACATCGTCGCCATGATCACGCACCCCGACTGCATACCCGAGGTTCCTAACGTAGTTTGTAGATATCACATCGACCTGGTGAAGCTGCTGACGTGCTGCACGCTCGGCAAGAACGTGTACACGGAGATCAAGTGCCACAGCCTGCTGCCGCTCGACGACATCGTCGCCATGATCACGCACCCCGACTGCATACCCGAGGTTCCTAACGTAGTTTGTAGATATCACATCGACCTGGTGAAGCTGCTGACGTGCTGCACGCTCGGCAAGAACGTGTACACGGAGATCAAGTGCCACAGCCTGCTGCCGCTCGACGACATCGTCGCCATGATCACGCACCCCGACTGCATACCCGAGGTTCCTAACGTAGTTTGTAGATATCACATCGACCTGGTGAAGCTGCTGACGTGCTGCACGCTCGGCAAGAACGTGTACACGGAGATCAAGTGCCACAGCCTGCTGCCGCTCGACGACATCGTCGCCATGATCACGCACCCCGACTGCATACCCGAGGTTCCTAACGTAGTTTGTAGATATCACATCGACCTGGTGAAGCTGCTGACGTGCTGCACGCTCGGCAAGAACGTGTACACGGAGATCAAGTGCCACAGCCTGCTGCCGCTCGACGACATCGTCGCCATGATCACGCACCCCGACTGCATACCCGAGGTTCCTAACGTAGTTTGTAGATATCACATCGACCTGGTGAAGCTGCTGACGTGCTGCACGCTCGGCAAGAACGTGTACACGGAGATCAAGTGCCACAGCCTGCTGCCGCTCGACGACATCGTCGCCATGATCACGCACCCCGACTGCATACCCGAGGTTCCTAACGTAGTTTGTAGATATCACATCGACCTGGTGAAGCTGCTGACGTGCTGCACGCTCGGCAAGAACGTGTACACGGAGATCAAGTGCCACAGCCTGCTGCCGCTCGACGACATCGTCGCCATGATCACGCACCCCGACTGCATACCCGAGGTTCCTAACACGCTATCTCATTACATACTTTCATACACTACTTCAGAACAAATATTGTACTATAGCAAACATCGGATACAATCATTAACGAATTTCAGCAAGCTATATTTTGGAAAAAATTGGACCAACTTCGGTCCAGCAATCTCTGAGAAATCGGACCAATCACACTAATATTATAAAGGCGAAAGTTTGTGTATGTGTGTGTGTGTGTATGTGTGTTTGTTATTCTTTAACGACGCAACCACTGAACCGATTTGGCTGAAATTTTGAATGTAGATAGATTATTGACTGATTTAACACAGAGGCTTTATCATTTTCTATCGTGGTTAAAATTCACAGTTCCCACGGGTTTTTAAAAAAACAGAAATCTAAAGCTACAGTTATAGGTGGATTACTATAAGAAACATCCTTGAAAGCACATAGATACAGGACAGGAACCGGAAATCCACGATTCCCTCGGGATTTGTGAAAAACCGAAATTCACGCGGGCGAAACCGCGGACAGAAGCTAGTATACGTATAATAATAAATTTTGCTCCTAAAAACATTCGTAATTTCAATTACTTAACCATAAGAAACTTCATCATACTGAATGTTATCACTTATCATATTCTCCCAGGTGAAGGAAGCGTACGTGGGTTTCCTGAACCACTGCTACATCGACACGGAGGTGGAGATGAAGGAGATCTACTCCAGCAACTACATGTGGGACCTGTTCGAGAGGTCCTTCCTGGAGGACATGAACGCGATACTGCAGCCCGACCCACAGATTTCACAACCTGGTACGATATTAATGATTTCTAAATGGAAGCCATTTATTTCATTTAGTTTAGTGATTATGTAAAAAAAATCATAAAAAGAATCGTTAATTTTTATGAACAAACACAAAGGACATGACCAGTGCCTGCCTACCGATTAGGAAAAATGTGCAGGATTTCTGCTTTTACAGTAAGATTCAAAAATTAAAGCTTAATTTAATATGGATTTATTATTTCGAAAAAGGCCATGGTTTAAAATATCTAAAAAAACAGTATGTTTATTGATTCCGCTTTTTCCTTTTATTTACTACTCCATCAGAATTGCCAGAAAGGTATGAAATGTACGAAATTGGTACTTTTTAGGTGACCTTCGGTCTTATTTTCAATTTAACTTTTATTTATACATTCTTTGACGTTTCCATTGCTACCAGATTTTTATAAAAATAAATATTGCTGGGAACAAAAAGAGATTGGTATGAATCACTAGCTCGGTTGCTACAGTAGCTATATGAGTAACTTTAGAAAGGTGTCAAATATTATGAGTCTTTTTTTAATAAAAATAGCGAGCAAACAACAACAAACCATTATTATTAACAGAATAAAAACTTAGTATTGGATTTTGTACCTGGAAGTCCCTTAATGAATGACAACCTCTGACTCCTGACGTTCTCTTTCGTTCCGAGAATATTGACTTTTTGTTATGAAAGTCAGTGGCACTACAGGTTCGTACTTTATCTGGCTTTCGAACTTTTTCAGGGTCTCGTTCGTAGGATTCACGACATACCATCTGGCAACACTACACCATTTATACAAATAATAATCATTCATGAAAGTTTTACGAAATAACTCTGCTATTAGATACTAGATGGCGCTAGGCAATGTCTAATCAAATCTAAAATGTAAAAAAAATGATTTTCTACTATTCAACGTCATCTATATAGGTGGAACTTTGCTATAAAAAGTAAAGCTATTTATTATTTATTCAGAATAATTTAAATTATTCAGATTTGCTTGAAACGCCTAGCGCCATCTAGTATCGAAAAGCAGAGTTATTTCGTTTTAAAGTTTTATGAAATAACTCTGCCCCTCGATACTAGATGGCGCTAGGCGTTTCAAGCAAATCTCAATAATTTAAATTATTCTGAACAAATAATAGAAAGCTTTACTTTTTATAGCAAAGTTCCACCTATATAGATGACGTTGAATAGTAGAAAACCATTTTTTTTTTACATTTATACTTGATATTCCACAATGTTTAGCGCCATCTAGCATCGAAAGGCAGAGTTCTTCGTAAAACTTTTCTTTATTTTTCTCAGTTTTCTGAGCCTTTAGATCCCTGAAAGTTTTTTATCTGAAAACTAGAGAATATAAGAATTCCAAAAATAAAACAATCTTTGCTGCACATTGATTTTTGACACCTAGGCAAGTGCCCATAGTGCCACTGGTCATGTCCTTTTTATTTCAATAGGTATTTACAGATTGTGTATTACAAGTAATCATTTCAGAAATATACTTATGTTAGGTAATAAAATTAAGAATGCGCGGCCTGATACCCACGTATTATGCGTACCGCTCCTCTTCTCACTCCCTCTCCATTCATCTCTTCTCTATCTCTTTCTCTCTGTCTCTCTGTCTGTCTCTATCTCCCGCTCGTGGCTCCAACGGAATAAATTGTAATGTTTTTCCATTGTCGTGTTTAATTCGGCAGGCTCGTCGACAGAAGTGCGTCCGATCAGAGCGTCCGCCAGCGCGAAGCAGGCGTGGGTGAACTACGTGACGGACGTGCTCATGCACACCATATGCACGTTCTTCAACTCGCCGTTCAGCGACCAGAGCACCACTGTTCAGGTGACTATGTCATTCACTACCTGCATTAGTGACTCTGCTGTCTCAATTCGATGAAGAAGTTGAGAAGAGGGCTGAAAAAATAAATTTCGAGGAAATATCTTTATCTGTATATATAAAAATTGATCCCTATTTTCCTTGGTCATGGCATCACGCGTGAACGGCTGAACTGATTTTGATGACATTTGGTATAAAGGTAGACTAGACCTTGGAGAAGGACATAGGCTACTTTTTATCCCGGAAAATTATAGAGTTCCTGAGGGATTGTTAAAAACGCGGACGAAGTCGCGGGCATTAGGTAGTTGTTCAATAATCTCGAACAATAAAAATTTGTCATGAATGTCAAAACATTTAGCACAGTTCGACTGCCCTGTTCAAGTGATGCTGATCTTATGTGCCGTTTTTATTTCGTCTGTTATCTTCAATGCCTTTTTACGTTTTTGCAAGGTGTCAGAAGAAGTGAAAAAAACCCAAATACTCTCTTTATTGATATTCGAGACGAAGCGAGTTCCTTTCGGAGATCTCGTAAGTGCGTTGTAGGTACATCGCTAAAGGATTTGAATTTAAAGTAAACTATGGAATATTTGATACGCTAGATCTTCTTGTACCGTTTCCATAGTCCTTTCATTCAAGTAATTGACTAAGAAATTTTGTACAGGATATTCATCGCTAAACTACATTTTGTTATCGCTATAATATCAAATTCAACTATAGTCTGCCGTCACTCCTCTCTCACCCAACGGCTATCTCAGATTCTCAGGAATAGTCAATCGGTAGACCTAGAAATAGATAAATCGTAGAAACGCTCGAATCGTTAGAAATACCTTGCTACTGTGGTGTTTGAGAGAGGTCTTTTAAGAGTATTTAATTAGTAACTGTAATAAACTACTAAATAATAATAATTAAAGTGTCCGTTTGTATAAAAAATCTAATCCATGACTTTTCTAATACCTTTTTCTCTTTTGATTTTGCTGCCATGGATCAATCATAAATTATAACGTAAGTAAGATATTTGAAAAAAAAAAACTGATTTTGCAACCAAATATACGTCGTTTCATCTCTGTTATAGGTTCCGGCTTTATTAACTCAGCCGAAAGCGAAACTATCCAAAAACCGTGTTCAAATTATATAGTTGGAATTTGGAAATGATCCTCTTTAAGCATGACCTCTGTCAAGGTCACTACATATTCTCGCCCTTTTCTTTCCCTTTATCTTACTGTTTCTCCCCGGAAGCTTTTCAATGGATATGTTTCCCTACAGACCCGGCAGTCGATCTTCGTGAAGCTGTTGCAAACAACGTTCAGCATCTACAAGTGTCCCTGGCTCACTCCGCCGCAAAAACTCAACGTGGAAAAATGTATACGCACCTTGAGCGAAGTTGGTAAGTGTTCCAATGCTTTCTATGATTGAGCCTTTACTTTTACAGGTCTTATGCCAATTGTCCTGGCAAGCCATTTCTGCAGTGTAAACTCTCGCAATAAGTTTTATGGAAGAATGACCTAGTCTGATATTGACTTCTGCAAGAAATTGCGAAAGTTAATCACCATTGCACTATTGAGGCTACTTCTTGAGGCATTGATGGATAAAAATGTCTTGCTGTTTATTTCTTCTTTGATTTACTTGCGCGTATGACTATAGTCCTTGCAAGAGACCTTTTTGTCCAGCAGTGGACGTGATCGACGACGACGAAAGTTAATAATATATAGGTAAATAAATCTTTCAGCTAAAACCAGAAGCATAGCAATCCCGCTGGAGTTGGAAGCAAAAATACAAACTGTGTTCGAAAAGGCCGCAGCACTGTCGCGGCAGACCAGCAAGTGGCTCCTGGCCTCCAAGACTGCCAAATTGGAGAAGATGGCCTCTCAGGTATATTACCTATACCCTAAACTTATACCCTAAGGTGTATGTTTATAAACCATGTTTAATTTGTATTTATGCTACCTTGAAATGCCAAAAAAAAAACCTAACAGCTTAACGAAAATCTAGATGTTTCTAAACTTTTTCGCCAAGCTGCACAAGTATTCTAGAAGACGTACTTACGTATAATTTTACTAACGAAGGCGGTACTAAAAAGAGTAATATCTGTCTAGAGGCAGTTAGAGGGTAGCTATCAAATCAGTAATTCGCATATTGCTATTTGTTGATTTGTTCCTTTGGCGTCTGCAAACTTAATAAAAAAAAGGCGAGGCAGTCTTTGGGGACTGCCGTTTAAACCGACCGCAGTTTAAAGTCGATAGAAGTGAAAACTGGATTATAGTTATTTATGCAACTGTTGTGTAATAAGGGGTATTAAAACACGAATGTGGGTTTATCACACGAAGCGAAGCTGAGTGTGATAATAGTATCACATGAGTGTTTTAATACCTAATTATCAACAGTTGCATACAAGACTTTATCTACACCCATAATATGAATCCTCTATAAGATTCTGAAACAGTTAGCTTACTGCTAACATTAAAACAGCCAGTCCTAGTAGTAACCTAATATCATTCATTACTAATATACAAATAAACTAAGAATTAATGAAAGAATTATTTATTTTAGTAGTAATTTACATTTTGTATGGCATGCGCCCATGGTTCCGAATATTAGCGCAGTCTGAAAGAATAATATTGTAATTTATTCATCATATCACAAGAAAAATAACATTATAATGAAGTAAGTAACTAACGTACCTTTATCGCTAGATATAGTTGATCAGGCGCTTGGCTTAAAAACCTATTTATTTCATCAGGTGAAAACGTTTTCGATTTCTTCCCTGTATAGCCTTCTCCTTTACGTTTCAACAAGGTAATTAATTTTGAATATTTTGAGATATCCACGTTGTGATTAATACTCAGTGTACTTTTGAGCATTGAGTAGAAGGTCCATAGGGATGAAGATTTAAATTTCTCTGATAAAGCTTGAAAATAAACTAAAAGTACTTCTTCAGAAAATGATGATGAACCCTTTGATAGTTTCCAATTCATAAAATCTTGATACGTTTTTTCATAACGCGTTCTTGATTTTTCCGGTAGTAATTTATTGTAAATGTCTTTTGCAGCGTTTAAAATATCTGGCGGTGTGCTATTAAAACTTGAATCGCTCATTTTTTGTAACAATAAAAATATCGAAGAAAAATGGCGGGGATTCGAATAACTTAATTTTTTTACGGCGCGCGACGTAGTCAGAACGCGTGTAAACGAAAATGTTCTTTTTTTGAAATTCATACAGATACCGCGCATCAAGCAATGAATGTGGCTGTATATTGAAACTCTTTGCGCATGAAGGGATTGAAAAAAAAAACAAAGGAGTGTTGTTATGAAATTCAGTACAAAATAACATCCGTTTGGATGATGTAATGGTTATTAGGACATTGGGTGTTTTAATGTTGGCAATAAGCCAACTGTTTCAGAATCTTTAATAGAGGATTTAAAGCATGGGTGTAGATAAAAGTTTAAACAGTATAGTTCATGGGAATCGTGCGGTGACGATGACGCGAGTTTCCACGCTTTTTGCTCACCCAAAAAGTGCTCAACACGCCTAAAGAAGTTTTCAATTCCAAATTTTCTCATCAATGTGTCCCAGGCGAACCTACATAACGACAGATCAGTAATGGAAGGCCTGCAGGAGATAGTTGCGCTGTTAGAAGAGCAACTGCGGCCGTTGCTGCAGGCGGAACAGTCCCTGCTGGTGGACATCCTGTACAAGCCGCACCGACTGTTCACCAGCTCCGGGGAACTGTCGCATCCGGACACCAGCGGGATTTTTATATCCAGGTTATTTTTTTTTTTGATATGATAACGTCTTATAAATTGATGAACGCCGGCTGTACCCACAAAAAGCATGACCCATTGCCACGTTCCACCTAAGCCGAGCGTGCAAGCGAGAGCGCGGAGCAAGCGATAGAGAGGCACGATCGGCCTAAGCGATTTCGGCTTCATCAAAGTTTTCTTATGACGTTATCACGTAAAATTATCGTCCGTAAACCGCCTTAACAGACAACCAATATTTTTTTGCTACCAAAAATATTGCTTTTCATGCTCTTAAAGTTGTCTTTTATGCTAGGTAAAGATCGATTTTATGCTCTTGTGCGTAAAAGTGTTTATAAGTAAAGCAAATTCCTATGGTAAAAGAAAAATAAAATTTGTGTGGATTTTTTTGTGCCAAATGGGCGAACTACGTAACAATATTCATAATCGAGGAGTGACAGAGGCTATAGATATCAAATAGAGCTAACTCATCCTTGTTCATTGCTAAATGCTTAAACTTAACCTAACTTTACTTTTATTAATGAAATTTTTCATCAGATTGATCCGACACACGGAGAAACTTCTAGAAGAAAAAGAAGAGAAGTTGTGCGTCAAAGTGTTGCGTACGCTGCGAGAAATGATGGCCACAGACCCCGAGTACGGCGAGAAGGTGACGTACTCAAACATTACTTTAATACTAAACTAGTGGACCCGGCAGACTTCGTCCTGCTCGGTGACATACCGACATCGATGCCACCTAAGGAGGCCCGATAGGTTATCTGTACCTACCCGGTAATTGTTTTAAAACCATCCCAAGAATATACACACAAAATTTCATACAAATCGGTCCAGCCTTTTAGGAGGAGTTTACCATATCGACGCGACGGGATGTTTGACAGTTACGAAACCCATGAACATTTTGTATGGGAAAATGTTTTTTCTTTTATTTGATTTTTTCGTCAATTTTCCAATATTTTTAATAGTTATTCTGCTATTCAGGACGGAGACAAATACAACAAATCAATAACCATGAAAATCGGTCCAGCCGTTCTCGAGTTATAAGTGTTCGAACAAACACGACGTTTTATGTATATTTAAAATGTATATGTTCGAACAAACACATACATTTTAAATAATGTATATAGATTAGTAATCCGTGTTTGAAAATTAAACATCACTGTTATATTATAGGGGAATCAGTTGCGCAGCGAGCTTCTGTCGCAGTACTTTGTCGACCGCAAGTCCGAGCCTAAGATACAAAGCCCTCCGAGCCTGCTCGTCGTCACACACGGGCCCGGCGGTGAGTAAATCTAAAATACATCTTTAAAAATAAAATTTCTAATGCTGTCCTTTTTTGCAAGGAACATTATGAAATAGATGGCACTATTTTTACAATTTACTTTATTTTAGATAATATTGTGTACTACAGAATTAATACCAATATCTGGGTAACTAAAATTTAGGAACTCGTTAACCATATTTTGCTCCGTGCATGCGTGCGTTAAGCTGTCGATCGTGGTTATTATTACTAACTATTAATGATAATATTTAATACTAGCTTTTGCACGCGGCTTCGCCCGCGTGAATTTCGATTTTTCACAAATCCTGAGGGAATCATGGATATCTGGTTTCCGTTCCCGCTCCCTTTTCCAACTTTTATACCTACTTTCAATGAAGTTTGCTATAGTAATCTACTTATAGCTGTAGATATAGATTTCGACTTTTTCAAAATCCCGCGGGAATTGTGGATTATTCCAGGATAAAAAGTAGCCTATGTCAGAGCAAAATCTACCTCCATTCAAAATTTCAGCCAAATCGGTTCAGTAGTTGCGACATTATAGAGTAACAACCATCCAAACATCCACACTTTCACGTTTATAATATTAGTAGGATGTCAAAGTTGTTTCTCATAATCGATCATTTAGCTTGCACTACTAGTGAATGACTAGATAACTAGCACTACAAATAAATCCGTCAGTCTGATTTAATATTTTATCGTAAGATCACACCGTTCGACAAACCTTTTACAACCTAACAGTAGAAGGCTTAAAAAAATCTACGGCCGATGATATGCAAAAATGACTTCTCAACTCCCTAGGGCAAAAAGCGCGCCTTTGTAGTTTAAAAATCAGTAAACAAAGCTCAATTTTGCTCAGGCAGTGAAAAAGGACATTGTGGCTAATTCTGTTGTACACAAATCTCTAAACTAAACTAAAATGACAGGTTTAAATTTATTCCTATCTCTTTCACAGTGCTCACTGCGGAAAAGGATAGCAATAGATTTAGACCTGTCATTTTAGTTTAGGTTTAGAGATTGTGTACAACAGAATTGGCCACATTGTCCTATCTGTTTCTCTATGGCCTTTTAAAAATCTTCCAGCTTTCAAACGATTACTGTAGACCTACAGTTTAACTCAGACAACTCCTGGGATTTTTGAGATTATTATAATTTGCCATAGTACAGCATCATTGCGTAAGAAGATGAAAAAAGGTTTTGAAATGGTTTTGTAGAGCCTAGTGTGATCTTACGCTTTATGTTACTAGTGTTAGATGCTATAATAGTTTAGCGAAACGTTTCATTTGTTCCACGGCGCATGCTCTGCAGAAACTGTGCCGCACCAGCCGAAAACAGGTAGGCCCATGACATTTAACCCATAATAATCACCCGTTTTATATGTTTTTCAACACACTTGCTCATAAAGTAGCTCTACGTTCACCGCAATTAGGCAGATAATTACACCTATTATTCAAACTGTGACTTTTGTTTTACTATTATTCACAAGTGAATTATAGAGTTTTATTTTTAATTTATTGGTTGAGTTGGTTCCTTTGTTCTCAAAAAAGTTTCGATACAAAAAAGGTCGTATTCAATAGTACAAATAAATTAATATACCTTTTGCTTGCTCATTTCATGCAACTTCGTATTTAAATAGATAATTTCAACTTGTACGTGTTTAATAAATAAAACTTTCACTGAAATATAACTTTTGTTTTTTCTGTAATAAAGAAAACTTGAAATTCCCCATTTGTACGTGGCTAAAACGCTATCCGCGAAAAGCCAAATAAAACAAACCTCATTCTATAGTCTATGGCCGATTGCCATTTTAAGAAGCGCGCGCATATGAAAACTGATTAATTTTTCCCGCCATTGCAAAATGCCATAGAAAACAAACCTCATTCTATATAGTCTATGGCTGATCGCACTTATATGTGTTCGCGCATAGGAAAACTGATTAATTTTTCCCGCCATTGTGAGAAAATTTTCATAACTCGTTTTCACTGTTGAAATTACAGTTATTTATTAATTAAAATTAAAATATCTACAAGTACTAATTATGAAGAAAATGATTTATGTTGTACACCGCCCGATATATGTGAAGCCCTTAAAGTTATGGAAAATTTACTACCTACCTGAAATATCCAAGGAAAAATATCTATTTTAGTGTTATTTTCTTCGCAAGTGTGTTGAAAAACGTCGTATGATACACGTGTGTATTGATGATTACCGTCCTCGGCTATCTTAAGACCCTCACCTAACGGCTCGGGTCTCAATATCGCCTCAGCGGTAATCACCAACATTACACACTTATACCATAATGTACTATTACAGTGTAGTTTTTAGATCGATTACAATTCCTCTGTCATAAGAACGTAAAAAAGGCCTTAGTGGGCCCGCATGACATAGGCTGCATGATGTCAAATTCAATATTATGGTGGAAATGACTAAATAAATATGTCAAGAAAAAGTAATAGTACATACATTGTGATACAAGGACAGTAATTAGGTTATTACAATCGAGATGACGTTTGTACAACGCTGCTGTTTGTTTGTACAACAAGCTGTCGATTAATACAAAACCATGTGGTCTTAACGACCTTGTTTTTGCAAAATGCAGGAAAAACTTGTAGTTTTCAATAATATTTTAGAGCATTTTTTTTATTCCGAAGCATTTTTGATCGACTTATTTTAACGTAGTATTTTTAGAGTGGTAATGTTGCCAATTGTGTTGTACACAATCTCTAAACCTAAACTAAAATGACAGGTCTAAATTTATTGCTATCTCTTTCACAGTGCTCATTGCGGAAAAGGATAGCAATAGATTTAGACCTGTCATTTTAGTTTAGGTTTAGAGATTGTGTACAACAGAATTAGCCACAATGAGTATGTAGAATACGCCCCTAAATTATCGCTAGTTCAATACTGGGCACACTGTATAGCAAGCGGGTATACGTTTTTCAATTTTGTCTTTGTTTGGTTATGTACATCGAGGCTGCAATGCTGATTGCCAATGATGATTGCAGCCAAGGTATTGTTGCGCACGGGGCAGAGCTTGGCGCAGGTGCAGGCGCACCTGGACCGCGAGGGCGCCTCCGACCTGGTCGTGGAGCTGGTCATCAACAGCACCAACCGCCCCGCCATCTTCTTAGAGGCGATACAGTTGGGTGAGTGATGACAGTCGTCATCATCATCATTATCAACCCATTACCGACCCACTACAGGACACAGGTCTCTCTCAGAATGAGAAAGGAAAGCCGTAGTCTTTTCAAGTCAGGCTTTCTCACGATGTTTTCCTTCGCCGTTAAAGCAAGTGATTTTAGTTAGCTTAAAATGTGTGAGCGATGAAATGAGTGTTGACAATACAGCGAACATTTTGCTGCTCACGGGGCAGATCGGTCCTGCTCCAGTCGTGTCGGACTGCCGTCCAATCAGACTATTAGAATGAACAAATAGAGTGTGCTCTAGAGCATTGTTTCCTAACCTGTGGTCCGTGTGGAGCGTCTATCTTGGGGTCCGCGAGCGCCGTGAGCGCCGCGAAAAATTGGATAGCAGACCCTTTCACGTGTCCGTCTGAACCGCGGGCGCTACCTCATAAAATCAAATGAAACCTTATCTATAATTTAGTAGTTTTTTAGTAGTATTTGGTAGTTAAGATAAAATATTTAGTAGTTCAATATAACCAAAATTAAATGAAAAATAAAGTGCGCCGCCAACCTGACGTCAGGTTGGCGGGTGGAATTTTAACGGCGTACAATACTTTGAAAATATATATGTCAAATTTTAGTAGTCTTTTGGTAGTTTAATAAAATTACGTTAAATCTTATTCACGCCTTTGTTTATAGACTAAAAAATATATTTTCTTTTTCTTCATCGGAAACGCCTGTGGAAATTATCATAGCAATCTTTCAGCAGAACTAATTATCAATAATTGTACTTGTTACATAATAGATGCTAATAAAATTATATTAAAATAGAATTAATATTATATTTTTAGACATATTTAAAGCAAAAAAACATAGAACTTACAAATAATGACGTTATTAGGTTTGGGTAGTATTTAATCGTACACCTATTACTGTAACAAAATATTCCGAAAGTAGCACCTAAAATACTTACCTACACTCAAATTTTTTGTTCAACTACAAATTAGCCCTTGACTGTAGTCTGTAAATCTCACCTGATGGTAAGTGATGATGCAGTCTAAGATGGAAGCGGGCTAACTTGGAAGAGGTATGCATATCTACCCCTGATTGGTTTCTACACGGCATCGTACCGGAATGCTAAATCGCTTGATGGCACGGCTTTTGCCGGTATGGTGGTAACCAGTCACGGCTAATAAATTGTCTCTGGTCTGGTGGAAGGAAGCCTTCCAGAGACAATTTAGAAATTATAAAATCCCAAATTGCCTCTGCCAGGAATCAAACCCGGGACCTCCCACTTTACGACCACAGCGCTCCGAATGTCGGCCACGGCGGCCAATCTCAATAGTGGCAGGGCCAACTACGCAGAAGATATTATAGTGCACAAGTGTGTGCGCATACGCAGAGCACTACGCAGGAGATAGTATAGTGGACAGTTGTGCAATATAATACCTCCCATAGTGCACATCTGTGCACTGTAATATATCCTACAGTGCACACGTGTGCACTATAAAATCTCCCTTAGTGCACACTTGAGCAATATAATCTCTTGCGGTGTGACCTATGTACATATACACATATTGTGCACTTGTGCGCTATAATATCTCCTATAGTGCATACTTGTGTATAAAAATTGCCATTCCTGTACCAAAAAAAAAAAATACTGCCAATTTCCGGGCTGGCACCTGAGAATTTAGGGACCTGGGACCTCCCACTTAAAAGACCACAGCGCTCACCACTGCACCAGAGTGGTCGTAATAATAGTAAATCGCTAAATAGATGTTACCAAATGCAGGTGACGGAGCCCTTTTTCTGGGTGGTATAAAAATAAATAACAACGAAAGGGATCCATCGCCATCCCCTTTTCTCTATCTATTACCTATCCGAGTCTGAGTGCCGCAAGTCCCAAGCTCGCTTCGCTCGCTCGGACCCTAAGTGAGGCCTATTTTATTGTGCAAGTCAGTATACTTATTTAAGTACTAGCTTTTGCCCGCGGCTTCGCCCGCGTGAATTTCGGTTTTTCACAATTCCTGAGGGATAAGTAGATTTCTGGTCCACCCGCTCCCCGCCGCGCGGCGGCGTACCGCGGTACCGCGTACGGCAGCGCAGGGTGCAGGGGCGCGCGGCGCGGCGCGGGGAGTTCCGTGCAGCGCGAGCGTCGGCCGTCGCGCGCAGCGAAAATACCTATCAGGGCGTTTTTTAACATTTACATAGGTACTTACCGATTTCAACGCAACTCCTTTTTGAAAGTCGGTTAAAAAAGTAGCCTATGCTACTCCTTGGTTAATCCTCTACTTGTCTGTGAACGTCCCGTCAAAATCGGTTCAGCCGTTCCGAAGATTAGCCCGTTTAAACAGACAGACAGACAGAAATTTTAAAAACGTGTGATTCGGTTATGGTATCGTTCAAATAACCATATGAGCTTAATATGTGGTAGTTATTTCGAAATTACAGACAGACACTTCAATTTTATTTATTAGTATAGATATAGATTAGTATAGATTATACGTTTAGTATTTTAGATGTGCAATATCAAATTGCACATCTGCAGACACGTTATAACACCCCGTCGTTTTTGCGTCGGGGGTTAAAAACACGTTGGGTAATACGGCGTTCCTGAATATTCTTCTCCTGAAGACAAGAGATTAACGTCTCTAAACGAGAATGAGATTTGCTATCTATTTCTTTTTATATCTGTACTGTACTTTTTATACCTCAACCCAACCTCTCTAACTGTAAATGACTGTACTTTGTACGTGCGGTCGAGTTGACCATCAAAAAATATTAATAAAATTGAATGTGGACAACTCGACCATTCGGTCAATTTTATTGCGGTCGAGTTGTACCATAACCCCGTGTTGGGGTTTTAGGTATTTTGTAACTTGACATTAGAAGCTATGTTCCTGATCAATTATTAGGTAAGACTAGATGATGCCCACGGCTTCGCCCGTGTGGATTTAGGTTTTTAAAAATCCCGTGGGAACTTTTGATTTTCCAGAACAAAAAGTAGCTTATCTGTCGAAACCCGTCCCCAAAACGGAAAAATCCCATGGGATCCCCACGATTTCGGAACACAATTCCTTACAGCATCAGGGTTGACGAGTTGGATATGTACCTACTCGAGTTTATTCAACGATAAAGTCTTTAATTGGTACCCCCAATATCAATTTAAATAACCAAAAGTTACTAAAACCCATTAGTTTTGGGGATTAGGTCCTCTACAGCATCAGGATTGAGGAGTTGGAATCCAATTTTTTTATAGAACAGGGTCGCAATGTTTCTCTATCGATTAAAAAAAAAATTACGCAAATCGGTTCAGAAATCTCGGAGATATCGGTGTACATAGGTAGAAAAACACAACTCCTCCTTTTTTGAAAGTCGGTTAAAAAAGTAGCCTATGTTACTCCCTGGTTCATTCTCTACTTGTATGTGAAGGTCCCGTCAAAATCGGTTCAGCCGTTCCGAAGATTAGCCCGTTCAAACAGACAGACAGACAGACAGACAGACAGACAGACAGACAGACAGACAGACAAAAATTTTAAAAACGTGTGATTCGGTTATGGTAGCGTTCAAATAACCATATGAGCTTAATATGAGGTAGTTATTTCGATATTACAGACAGACACTTCAATTTTATTTATTAGTATAGATATCGTTGATTTGAATATGAAACAAATAAAGAGAAGATATGCCGTTTATGTCGTAAAAATGTGCAAAACGCAGTTCGCTTACATTTCATTTTAGGAAGATGTTTTGGAAACATATTATAAGAACCAGGAACCTAGATAAATACAATTTGAATCCAATAATCGCATAATATTATGGTGGAAATATTCTCAAATTACAAATTATTTTGGTATTACGTTGTATGGGCAATCCATCCTCTGCTGGCCTCTTAAGTCAGGGCATAATCTATCTCCATACAAAATTATTTCAGCCAAATCGGTACAGAAGTTGCGGCGTTAAAGTGTAACAAACATACACATACACATACTTTCGCCTTTGTAATATTAGTGTGATTAATTCTATTTATTAGCATCTATTATGTAACAAGTACAATTATTGATAATTAGTTCTACTGAAAGATTGCTATGATAATTTCCACAGGCGTTTCCGATGAAGAAAAAGAAAATATATTTTTTAGTCTATAAACAAAGGCGTGAATAAGATTTAACGTAATTTTATTAAACTACCAAAAGACTACTAAAATTTGACATATATATTTTCAAAGTATTGTACGCCGTTAAAATTCCACCCGCCAACGTGACGTCAGGTTGGCGGCGCACTTTATTTTTCATTTAATTTTGGTTATATTGAACTACTAAATATTTTATCTTAACTACCAAATACTACTAAAAAACTACTAAATTATAGATAAGGTTTCATTTGATTTTATGAGGTAGCGCCCGCGGTTCAGACGGACACCCCTTTCACCACAGATGTTTCTGATATAACTGGCTTGACGACGGTGCAAGAAAACCAATTAATAGAAATATCGTGTGATTCTGCCTTGAAACGTAATTTCAAATAACGCCTTGTGTAGTTTATGGGTGAATATAAAAAAAGATTATAAGGTAGTCTCAGAAGAAGCACTGAAACATTTGTTGCTTTTCTCCACCACGTAACTATGTGAAAAGGCATTCTCTACTCTTGTATACATCAAAAACAAATACAGGTCAGGAACAGGTTACATGTGGAATCTGATTTGAGATTGCAATTGAGTTATAATATCAACCCGAACATTTCTAACTTAGTTGCAAAAAAGCAGCACCAACCTTCTCATTAATGTTATTTTACGAAAAAGTTTGTTTTTTGTTTTTTTATTTAATGAAGGAATACTAAAATATAATATAGTCCGATTTTTTTTTTTCATTCAGGGGTCCTTGGCATTATGCTTGATTTCCTTAGGAGTCCGCGGCTGAAAAAGGTTAGGAATGCTCTAGAGTTTGCGTACACAATTCTGCACTATAATATCTCCTGCGTAGTTGACTAATCTACAGTGAGTGAACTGTGTTATTATTCCATTGTAAATTAATGTTTGTTCAAATCAGGAATCGCGCTCCTGGAAGGCGGCAACCCCATCATTCAAGGCAGCATCTTTACAAAGCTACAAAACGGCGAAATATCGAACGCTTTTTTAAAGGTAATTTCAATATCTCCCTGGAAACATAAATAGCTTCAATTTCTGATTGATTTGTTATATTAAAGTTAAGATTTTGATTTTCATTGCATGTGAGAATGGGCTGCTTAAAAATACGGTCTCATTCTTTATTACAATTTATCCACTTGATATGTCATTCTCCTGGTATTATGGTATTGTAAACCGGTATGGTAAATCGTGGTATTATGGTATTACTAACAGTCAATGCACTCGGGGCGGGATTCCCGTAGAACAGCGGGTGCAAATTCCATCGATTCCGAGATTTTTCATATGTATTCCAAAATGTTATTGTACCTACTTTTTCAAATATAAATATAAAAAGAATTCAATACTTTTGTCCACTATGGCGGTAGGTGTTCTACGACAAGATGCGTGAGGCTCAGCAGGAGATCCGCTCGCTGGCCGTCAACAGCACCACCGCCACCACCACCGACAAGCGCTCCTCCGCGGACAAGCACAAGCCCAACCATGTCGATGGTAATTATCGACTGCTATCTGACCGAGCATTATAACCCCCGGCACGTAAGTCGAGCGGTGACCTTCAAGTGCGCGCAGCGTCGTACGAATGAGCAGGACACAATACGATTGGAGAGCCAATCAGCGCTTACGAGGGATCCACGAGAGATCCAGTGCTTACGAACGATCTCCACACCCTCCTCGCGACCCCCTCACACCCCGAGATACCTCATTTTCGACTTCTGCGCATTGAAGGTCAACATTTAGACTTATTTGCCGTAACTTGAACACGAAATTTAGGGCCTGTTTCACCACCTTCTGATAAGTGTCTGATAGCCTAAATGTAAGTTTTGTCACTTTCTTACTTTATGTCAAGTGACAAAGATAAAAGTTGTGAATGAGCTATTCGACACTTATCAAAAAGTGGTTAAACAGGCCCTTATTCTACTACGAGGTCATCGAAACGCACGGAGTGCGTGAGGCTATATTATTATGTTGATCAAAAATGTTACCAATTAACGTCAATATTTTTACCGTTAACAATCATATTGAAATTATCGTACGTTATTCTTTTTGTTATCTGGTAACGTTAATATTCAGTCATTCGGATCAAACCCGACCACACTAAAATTAAAACAGAATAGAAAGTATTCAGGTATAATTTATATGCTTTAATTGACTCGGCTGCTGCTTATATGCCGTATGCTACTGATCCTTCTGGTCCAGAGTCAATCTGTGGGGTACCCATTTGGTGTTGATTTTCATTATCTCAAGTTTTTTTTGTGATGATTTCATAACAAGTGGTTCTAGGTATTCCTAGGAGTCCGAGGCGACAGCGACGTGATAGACAAATCTCTAGATTCACGGAAAGCATAACATAAACTTTACTATTTGAGTCTGCGCAACGCCGTCAATCGAGTTACATCCTTCTGTATTTGAAGCAATAATAACAGTAATCACTGCAAATTCTAAAACACAACTGACCATACTACTAGCTTACAAGAAATTGTTGTGCAATAACAGTTAATAGTGGTGCAATCGAAATTATAATGTGGTCGGGTTTGAACCGAATAATAATATTGAAATTAACGTTAATTAACATTATTAATTTAGTAAATTGGTGACGTTAACAAGCCCTGGCTCATAATGAAACAATAAAACGATGTTGCTTTTTTTTGGTCTTCTTAAACAATGTATTGTGCGTTGTCGGGCAGGCAAGGTGGCGCCCGGGCCGATGGTCGTCGGCGAGGACATGGACGAGGAGGTGGCCAACGCGTGCGGGTCCGCCGTGCACGCCTACTCCGACATACACACCATGTCGCACGGTATTAACACTGCCATATACCTACATTATTTATTATTTATTAATGAGTTTTAGTATCAGATTTTTACAGTGTCTCTTTAATATAGTCATAGATATCAATAATATAGTGAGTTCCACACTATTTATCTCGAATCAGTTGATTTGTTTGATGGCCACCTTGTTTATAATATAACCCTATACAAACGCTGACTTCGCTTTGAAGGTCACTATGTTAGGTTTTGTAAAGTTAGTCGGAGCTCTGGGACATGTAAAAAGAATAATGCTTTACCGCAAATGCGCAGCTTATGTAGGTGGCCAAATGTACAGTAATATTTAAATCGCACCTGAGGCAAAAGTAGTTTTATCTGCGGTACACTAACATCTATTATTAAAACGAATGTGTTCAAAATGGTACAGCGATTGTAGGTACCACAGTGCTAGAGGAGATAATGGCCGAAAAGAAGCGGGAGTCCGGCAACGCGGACGTGCTGCCGGCGAAGGTCGCCGTGATGAAGCCGATCCTGCGCTTCCTGCAGCTGCTCTGCGAGAACCACAATCCCAACCTGCAGGTACACCATTATCAACCAATAAAGGGGCCATTCATAAATGGCGACACATAAATTTCATGATTTTTGTCAATATTATGTTATATACTAAAACTTTCCTGAAAGTATGTAGATTACGATAGTGAAAAAATCATCAAAATCTGTTCGTTGGTTTTTGAAGTCGGTTAAAAAAGATTTCCACTTCCAGAATCTCCTCCGCAACCAAAACAACAAGTCGAATTACAACCTGGTGTCGGAGACCCTGATGTTCCTGGACTGCATCTGCGGCTCCACCACCGGAGGCCTGGGGCTCCTGGGGCTGTACATCAACGAGGGCAACGTGGCGCTCATCAACCAGACCCTCGAGACCCTCACGGAATATTGTCAGGGTGAGATTTGTACTGTCGCTTTTTAAAGAGGTTTTCTTCTGTCAGGCAGCCGCCGAACATTTTTTTAGTGAATAATAACAGGCTGAATCTTCGTGAGTAGGTTCGTTTCGATGAGACGTTTTTCCTCTGTAAAAATTCTCGACGGAGGTAGCTACTCTAGTGCGCAGGTGTTAAACATTTGCTGCGCACAACGATTTGTGTGAGTAACACTAAAGTAGGACTATGTGACCATTTCTTTATACAAGTATTTACAAAGCTGAATACAAAAAATCAGCTAGTTATTAATCATTTTTATGACCTCATTATTTGGAAATATTCGGAGTAGCAATCTTGAGACTTGTGTGTTGGAGTGGAGGACGCTGTAGAATATTATTAATAACCAGCTGATTTTTTGTATGCAGCTTAGTATTTGAATATGTATGTTTGTCCCTCTCTAGCACTCGTGCAGCGCCTGGGAACTCAATCGACCTCCTGTCACCTTATGGATTCCGCGAGAGAGGACTTTGGTGTCGCTTTTTCGTTTCATCGATTTTTAAATTCACGACGATACTAAAGAGAGATTGTGTTTCCTGACACCTTTAACCTGAGTAACTTTAAAAAGATAGTGAATAGGCATCTCCTAACCAAACTCGTATCTTTGTAGGCCACATCTCCACTTTCCATCAGGTCACAGGTGTGGTAGTGGTCAAGCGTGTCTATACTGAATTTAAAAACTAAATAAAAAAAAGAAGTTTCACTTGAATATACAAATTGTATGTGTCGCAGGGCCGTGCCACGAGAACCAGAACTGCATAGCGATGCACGACAGCAACGGACTGGACATCATCACCGCGCTCATCCTCAACGACATCAACCCGCTGGGCAGCACGCGCATGGACCTGGTGCTGGAGCTGAAGAACAACGCGTCCAAGCTGCTGCTCGCCATCATGGAGTCGCGCAACGACTCGGAGAACAACGCCGAGCGCATCCTCTACAACATGAACCCCAAGCAGTTGGTGCGTGTTGACTAATCTTATATATAACGACATCACCCGCTGGGCAGCACGCGCATGGACCTGGTGCTGGAGCTGAAGAACAACGCGTCCAAGCTGCTGCTCGCCATCATGGAGTCGCGCAACGACTCGGAGAACAACGCCGAGCGCATCCTCTACAACATGAACCCCAAGCAGTTGGTGCGTGTTGACTAATCTTATATATAACGACATCACCCGCTGGGCAGCACGCGCATGGACCTGGTGCTGGAGCTGAAGAACAACGCGTCCAAGCTGCTGCTCGCCATCATGGAGTCGCGCAACGACTCGGAGAACAACGCCGAGCGCATCCTCTACAACATGAACCCCAAGCAGTTGGTGCGTGTTGACTAATCTTATATATAACGACATCACCCGCTGGGCAGCACGCGCATGGACCTGGTGCTGGAGCTGAAGAACAACGCGTCCAAGCTGCTGCTCGCCATCATGGAGTCGCGCAACGACTCGGAGAACAACGCCGAGCGCATCCTCTACAACATGAACCCCAAGCAGTTGGTGCGTGTTGACTAATCTTATATATAACGACATCACCCGCTGGGCAGCACGCGCATGGACCTGGTGCTGGAGCTGAAGAACAACGCGTCCAAGCTGCTGCTCGCCATCATGGAGTCGCGCAACGACTCGGAGAACAACGCCGAGCGCATCCTCTACAACATGAACCCCAAGCAGTTGGTGCGTGTTGACTAATCTTATATATAACGACATCACCCGCTGGGCAGCACGCGCATGGACCTGGTGCTGGAGCTGAAGAACAACGCGTCCAAGCTGCTGCTCGCCATCATGGAGTCGCGCAACGACTCGGAGAACAACGCCGAGCGCATCCTCTACAACATGAACCCCAAGCAGTTGGTGCGTGTTGACTAATCTTATATATAACGACATCACCCGCTGGGCAGCACGCGCATGGACCTGGTGCTGGAGCTGAAGAACAACGCGTCCAAGCTGCTGCTCGCCATCATGGAGTCGCGCAACGACTCGGAGAACAACGCCGAGCGCATCCTCTACAACATGAACCCCAAGCAGTTGGTGCGTGTTGACTAATCTTATATATAACGACATCACCCGCTGGGCAGCACGCGCATGGACCTGGTGCTGGAGCTGAAGAACAACGCGTCCAAGCTGCTGCTCGCCATCATGGAGTCGCGCAACGACTCGGAGAACAACGCCGAGCGCATCCTCTACAACATGAACCCCAAGCAGTTGGTGCGTGTTGACTAATCTTATATATAACGACATCACCCGCTGGGCAGCACGCGCATGGACCTGGTGCTGGAGCTGAAGAACAACGCGTCCAAGCTGCTGCTCGCCATCATGGAGTCGCGCAACGACTCGGAGAACAACGCCGAGCGCATCCTCTACAACATGAACCCCAAGCAGTTGGTGCGTGTTGACTAATCTTATATATAACGACATCACCCGCTGGGCAGCACGCGCATGGACCTGGTGCTGGAGCTGAAGAACAACGCGTCCAAGCTGCTGCTCGCCATCATGGAGTCGCGCAACGACTCGGAGAACAACGCCGAGCGCATCCTCTACAACATGAACCCCAAGCAGTTGGTGCGTGTTGACTAATCTTATATATAACGACATCACCCGCTGGGCAGCACGCGCATGGACCTGGTGCTGGAGCTGAAGAACAACGCGTCCAAGCTGCTGCTCGCCATCATGGAGTCGCGCAACGACTCGGAGAACAACGCCGAGCGCATCCTCTACAACATGAACCCCAAGCAGTTGGTGCGTGTTGACTAATCTTATATATAACGACATCACCCGCTGGGCAGCACGCGCATGGACCTGGTGCTGGAGCTGAAGAACAACGCGTCCAAGCTGCTGCTCGCCATCATGGAGTCGCGCAACGACTCGGAGAACAACGCCGAGCGCATCCTCTACAACATGAACCCCAAGCAGTTGGTGCGTGTTGACTAATCTTATATATAACGACATCACCCGCTGGGCAGCACGCGCATGGACCTGGTGCTGGAGCTGAAGAACAACGCGTCCAAGCTGCTGCTCGCCATCATGGAGTCGCGCAACGACTCGGAGAACAACGCCGAGCGCATCCTCTACAACATGAACCCCAAGCAGTTGGTGCGTGTTGACTAATCTTATATATAACGACATCACCCGCTGGGCAGCACGCGCATGGACCTGGTGCTGGAGCTGAAGAACAACGCGTCCAAGCTGCTGCTCGCCATCATGGAGTCGCGCAACGACTCGGAGAACAACGCCGAGCGCATCCTCTACAACATGAACCCCAAGCAGTTGGTGCGTGTTGACTAATCTTATATATAACGACATCACCCGCTGGGCAGCACGCGCATGGACCTGGTGCTGGAGCTGAAGAACAACGCGTCCAAGCTGCTGCTCGCCATCATGGAGTCGCGCAACGACTCGGAGAACAACGCCGAGCGCATCCTCTACAACATGAACCCCAAGCAGTTGGTGCGTGTTGACTAATCTTATATATAACGACATCACCCGCTGGGCAGCACGCGCATGGACCTGGTGCTGGAGCTGAAGAACAACGCGTCCAAGCTGCTGCTCGCCATCATGGAGTCGCGCAACGACTCGGAGAACAACGCCGAGCGCATCCTCTACAACATGAACCCCAAGCAGTTGGTGCGTGTTGACTAATCTTATATATAACGACATCACCCGCTGGGCAGCACGCGCATGGACCTGGTGCTGGAGCTGAAGAACAACGCGTCCAAGCTGCTGCTCGCCATCATGGAGTCGCGCAACGACTCGGAGAACAACGCCGAGCGCATCCTCTACAACATGAACCCCAAGCAGTTGGTGCGTGTTGACTAATCTTATATATAACGACATCACCCGCTGGGCAGCACGCGCATGGACCTGGTGCTGGAGCTGAAGAACAACGCGTCCAAGCTGCTGCTCGCCATCATGGAGTCGCGCAACGACTCGGAGAACAACGCCGAGCGCATCCTCTACAACATGAACCCCAAGCAGTTGGTGCGTCTTGACTAATCATACAAAAAACTCACACAAATCTTCTTAGTTATCTCAATACTTAGTGTGTACCCGAGTGATGGAACTTAACTATAAGTATCGGTGTTCACTGGCGCACTAATATACACCGGTCTCGAGTGCAGGACACGTCTTATCCGTCCGATGTGCAACACTATAATTAATACGCTCTAAGAAAATATTACCCGTTAAGGTGGGTTTACACCAAACGAACAAAGAGCTAGAGCTAGAGCTAAAGCATTCTTTCTTGATCTTTTAGTGTAAACGAAAGCTCGTTGACAGCGTTTACACCAAAATAACAACGAGCAAGAATAAGAACACGAACTAGAACACAAGAACACTTTGAAGAGACCGCTCCGGGGAGCGAGCTCGTCCGAACACGTAAGAACGCTCTAAGCTGCTGTTCGCGCGCTCCAGCGCTGTTTAGATCAAGCGAGCGAGCATTCTTAGAATATTCCATAGAATCTATGCGAGCAACAATAGAACAACGAAGGAATGTTCTGTCTCTGTTTACACTAATAGAATTTGACGGAGAGGGGATAGAATGAGCATTTGCTCGTTTGGTGTAAATCGGCCTTTACGGACACGTATTCATGTAAAACACAATATGGCACAGCCCGTTTTGTTTAGTCAATATAATATTATAGTATCCGTCGTTCGTATCATCATTGACATTATCAATTTGCCTTCAGGTTGACGTCGCTTGCTCCGCCTTCCACCAAGAAAACTCCATGGACGCGGATTCCGATTCGGAGGATGATGCGCCTATCCAAGGTGTATCTCCTAAAGAGGTAATTTAAATAGCTGGCCATCATTCATATATGTATTTATTTACAGAGTAGCTGATGCCAGCGACTTCGTCTGCTTGGATTCTTATAAAACTCATACAAACCTTCATCCCCTATTTAACCCACTTGGCGGTTAAATTTCCAAAATTCCTAAAACACCTAACTCTATTTTTAACCGACAGTACAAATACCGATGTTCATTGTTATAACTTTGAATGACGGACTTCTATACAAACTTTCATCCCCTATTTAACCCCCTTAGGGATGGAGTTAACAAGTAGTTTATCTTTCTTGGCTGGCCATTTAGCTTGTCGCTTTGTGGCCAGCGTGGTATCTCGAAACCATTTGAAGTGTACGTATTGCGCGAGGGACAAGTTGTTCACAACATCTAAACCCTGTGCCACCAAGTGTTACCTTGAAATCATTTGAATGTAACGTATGGACAGGTCGGGCACAACATCTACATCCTGTGCCATCAACTGGCGGAGCACAACAAGGAGCTGGCGACGCTGGTGCGCGCGTCGCCCGCCGGCCCGGCCGCGCCCGCGCTGCAGTACTACCGCACGCACACCGCGCAGATCGAGGTGTGTATACACACACACACACGCACACACACACACACACACACACACACACACACACACACACTACACGCTAATATAACTATTATAATATTTATTTAATACTAACTGATGCCATACTAGCCGATATTATTACAAATCTTATACAAACTTTCATCCCCTATTTGTCGAAATGGGGGATTTCCAGGGTCTGATTTATTTTTGTACCAAATTTCATCATATTCAGAAAATTAAACTATATAAACTGTCCATATAGATTGTCCGTAAAGACCGGAGCATGGAGCAAATTGTGTTCCCGATCCCGGAAATATGTGAATACCTCCCAACCGACAGCAAAAGCAGAGTTTTACAAACCGCAGAAAGGGATGAAAAGGGGAGCAAAGTGGCCGATTTCTTCTCGAGGCTGGATAACCTGTTTCACGAGATGAAGTGGCAGAAAAAGCTGCGCGGTAAGTATTCCAAAGGTACGGGGTTTAATGGTTTTTACACATCCACTAGTTTTGGTTTGCGAGCTTGCATTGAACACACGGACATGCATGCATGAGTACACACACGCACGTACACGCTCATGTGTATGCATTGCTGGATTGCGGAAATGTGATTTGAGACGGCCATTTGACGATAACAACGACAACAACGACACAAGGCTATTAACATTAACTAACAGGCTTTATCCCTTCTAAAGACCCATTTTAACACAAAACACACTGACTTGTGCATGGCTGTACTGAGAAAAATTTCCTAGTGTTCCTTATCATTTTAAAACCGAGAAATTCTCATTTCTCATGAAGGAATGTCTGGAAATTTTTCAAATAATCCTCTTGGCATAAAAAAAAGTTGAGGTGTCGTGGGGAACCCGACAGAAGTGAAATATTTTTATGAACATCTTTTATTCTGTCCGGCACTGCCCATCCGCTGCTGGTTGGTTTCAGTTTTTGCGAATTAGCTCCCCCAATCTCTTCAAAACCCTATTTTATTAAATTTGAGTTCGATGAACTGTGTTAAAGAGCTTTCTTTATCGTATTCTTAAAGGAAATGATAATAAATTAATGTATAAAGAAATGTGATAATAAACGTATATTTTGGTCCTTTCAGCCGGACATTTGGTTGTGAAGTAAAATATAAGATTTTTTTTCGTGTAGGCCAACCGTTCCTATTCTGGGTGTCGTCCTACATGTCTCTGTGGAGCAATGTGCTGTTCAACTTCGCCGTTCTCATCAACGTCATCGTCGCCTTCTTCTATCCGTTTCGAGAAGAACACCTCGGTAAGATCTGTTTTATTGTCAGTGATCTATGTCGACATCCACTGTAGCCCTTTGACGTGCCACTGTTGGGATGCCTTCTCTGTCATTAAGGAGAGAGGGATTTAGAGCTTAGGACCTACTAATGATAAAGAATGTAGTAGGACAAAGTATACATCGATAAAATAATGCTTTCGTATTCTCGGAGTTTCTGATCAAATAAGGAGAGCCGTAGAAAATTAGCTTGGAAATTAGTAAATGGACCGTTTGATTCATCATCATCATCATGATCAACCCATTATTATTATTATAATTGAATTAAATTGATAAATCCCTTACCCTTTTTCCACCAACTAAGCGTGATGCTCATGCTAAGAGTAGGTGCGACAATACTCCGACGGATAGGACTTGAAACGTCAAACTTTTGGTTTCTGGCCCACGATCTGACTCGTGCTAAGGATCCTGTACTACTAAGTTTATCTTTGTTTGTAGAACTAGGCCAACACCTGTCGTTGGTGGTGTGGTGCGCGACCGTAGCGTCGGGAGCGCTGGTCGCGTGGCTGCCGCGCAGCTCGGGCGCGCGCGCGCTGCTCGCCACGGGGATAGTGCATCTGCTGTTCTCCGCCGGGCCCGAGCCCACGCTGTGGACGTTGGGCATGCTCACTGTGAGTGGCGTTGTTTTAATAGTAAGGTGTTGGTATACTGTAATCATTAAGCAGCCTCACCAGAGTCGAGGTGGTAGCATCAGTGCGGCGTGCCTGGAGTAAATCGACATGCCATCGATGAGGTTCAGGCAAAAATAAGCTGTATTTTAGGAAAAATTAGAGCGACTTCAATATACCATAAAGTTTGAAGAGTTCCCTCGATATCTCCAGGATCCCATCATTAGATCCTGACCTGGTGACTATGGAACCAACTAGGAGGCAAAAGAACAACTTCGCAAATCGGTCCAGGCATCTTTGAGTAATCGAGATACATATTAAAAAAAGATTCCGATGAATTGAAAACCTCCCTCTTTTTTGAAGTCTGTTAAAAAACGGGAACATGCAAGGTCAAACATGTTCTGATTCCAGATAGTGGTGAAAGGCGTCCACCTGGTCAGCATCATGGGCAACCGCGGCACACTGTCCAAGTCCACCCGCAGCGTGGTCACAGACCCCGAGCTGCTGTACCACGGAGTTTACCTCATCTTCTGCTTCCTGGGCATCTGCTGCCATCCGTTCTTCTTTTCTGTTCTGGTGAGGATTTGACCTTTTGAGTAATATGACAAAATGATTTTTTTGGTGTTCTAATTTCGGGATCAATTTCATGTTTTTTTTTTATCGTTGAGGCTCCAAGCGTTTAGCGTTCTGGTGCGAAGCCGCTTAAAACTCATGATGACAAAATGATGATGGAGGTGAAATGTGGCATTAGAACTCTCAATTTGAAATAGTAATACAGCTGAGCTCGGTTCGAGGTTTTTTAACGTTGAATTTATTGTTTTCAATGTACCAGTTACTGGACCTGGTGTACCGCGAGGACACGCTGCTGAACGTGATGCGCTCGGTGACGCGCAACGGCCGCTCCATCCTGCTGACGGCCGTGCTGGCGCTCGTGCTCGTCTACATGTTCTCCATCGTCGGCTACATGTTCTTCCGGGACCACTTCCTCGTCAATGTGGACAGACTGGACGGTGAGTACATATCACTCGCTGGAGTTGGTATATTTCTACTAAAATGTTACATATTGAAATGTTAGCGGTGTGCCATATCGGCGCGACCAAAACGACGAAGAAAACATTCGTTAATGTTTTTCCGCTAGATTTGTTTATGGACTAGATGTACAGTCGTATACGTTCTTATAGATGATGACGACCCGCGTTTCGAGCCAGAAACTTGCACGTCCGGCGACGACCCCGCCGCCAAGTACCAGCGCGCCGCCACGCAGTCGCGCTTCATATCCGTCGGGGGCGAACTGCGGGAAAGAACCTGCGACTCCCTTATCATGTGTATCATCACGACGCTCAACTTGGGGCTGAGGAATGGCGGTGGTATTGGCGATGTTCTACGGTCGCCCGCTAGTTTCGTAAGTACTCGTATACCCGTTTTATTATTAATAGCGAGAAAAATTGCAGGCGGGTCAACCGATATTAATTGATAACCACCGCCCAAGAACATATGCAGTATCAGAGGAATGCAAATGCGTTGCCGGCTCTTGAGGAATATGTTTATCCGACACTTGAATAGTTTTTAGTTTTGTGGAACGCAAAGGCCTTTTTTGAGGAATAATTTTTGGCTGACTTAGCTACAATTATTGGCTGACTTGGCTATAATTATTGGCCAACTTGCCTACAAGTATTGGCTGACTTGGCAATAATTATTGGCTAACTTATCTGTAAGTGTTGGCTGACTTAGCTATAATTATTGGTTGACTTGGCTATAATTATTGGCTGACTTGGCTATAAGTATTGGCTGACTTGGCTACAATTATTGGCTAACTGGGCCTTAATTATTGGCTGACTTGGCTATAATATTACCTGACTGTTGTGATTGGATGAGGCGTAGTGACGTAATATGAGGGATGAAAAAATGAATAAAAGCTAGGGATGACCCCAATGGTGGTTACCCACAGGAGCCCCTATACGTGGGTCGCGTGGTGTACGACCTGGTGTTCTACTTCGTGGTGATCGTCATCGTGCTCAATCTGATCTTCGGTGTCATCATCGACACCTTCGCGGACCTGCGCAGCGAGAAGCAGCAGAAGGAGCTCATCCTGAAGAACACGTGTTTTATATGTGGTAAGAATTATTTCTATCTAAGTAGCTATAAAATAGCGGATATATAATTACGCTGCGCATTCTATGTGCAATATGCACGTATATATACTGCCGGTTGGTGCCGGTTGGTGCCGGTGTCGTGCCTTATATACACGGGCGATCGAACGTTCTCGAAGGATGTGCGGTCGTTTTTTAATGTGATAACGTCTTTTAAATAATCGATGAAAGCTGTCTGCACGCACGAAAAAGCATGACTCATTGTCACTTTCCGCCTGAGCCGAGCGTGCAAGCGAGAGCATGATCACTCTTACGCCCAGAGCATCATGATGTCATCGTTACAAGCTTAAGATTTTTAGCGAGCTCATAATATATATTAGTATTAGATTGTGGTCGATTCTGTTGTACACAATCTCTAAACTTAAACTAAATTGACAGGTTTAAAAATAGTGCTATCCTTTTCTGTAGGGAGCATTGTGATAGAGATAGGAATATATTTAGGCCTGTCATTTTAGTAAAGATTTAGAGATTGTGTACAACAGAATTAGCCACATTGTGTTATTAGTACAATTAAGTTAATTTGTTGCGTCAGGGCTGAACCGGTCCGCGTTCGACAACAAGAAGGTGTCGTTCGAGGAGCACATAAAGAGCGAGCACAACATGTGGCACTACCTGTACTTCATGGTGCTGGTGCGCGTCAAGGACCCCACCGAGTTCACCGGCCCCGAGAGCTACGTGCACTCCATGATCAAGGTGACAACTACTGGCCGGAAGAGGAGTTACAATTTTTTTTTTTTGCCCGATTACGGCAAAGCCAAAAGGAAGGGTTATGATTTTAGCAGTCTATGTATGTTTGTGTCCGATTTTTGTATGATATTCTGTGTGTTTCACCGTAGCGCCTAAACTGGTGAATTTTGATGAATGAGGTGTCAATTAATTCTTTTTTATAATCCGGGTGACGGTCCGGGACTACATTTTATATACGAAAAAAATCGAGAAGCGACAGCTAAACTAAAATATTATTTAGTTTCGGATAAGACATAATAGATGGTGCCACTAGCTGTTTTCCCCGCGCTTTCTGGACACTAAATTATTATTTTATATTAAATTAAATTAAGCTTACTAGTCGGGTTTTAGTTTACGAACTTTATCTCCTGTTAATAATAAAATCATAATTGTACTATCGATTTTTCCGTTCGGAGTTCGGACAGTCCCTCCTACATTATAACCCCTGTCATCCCACACGTTTGCTCCGTCTGAACGCCTGCATTGGACGACTATTATCTTTAGGTTGTGAAATAAATCTGTGACCAAAACGTCTACAAGCTTTCGAGATGTGGGCCTACTGACGCATGCTGGAAATTTGCCGAATCCAAAAGGTTACCAATGAGGTAGTCATGCGACGAGTTGTCAGCACGAACTTTGGCAAACCGTCAAAAAGAGAAAGATTTCTTATCTGGGGTATGTGCTTAGACATAACAGATACGGATTCCTGCTACTTAAAATGATGGACAAATTGGCAGGCAAAAGGTGCATCGGTCGCAAAAGTAAATCTTGGTTGCGCAACATTAAGGAGTGACATAAACCCGTGAACCGTCCACAGAGCAACAACCTGGACTGGTTCCCGCGTCTCCGCGCGCTGTCGCTGATGGGCGGCGGGCAGGGCGAGGGCGGCGAGCTGGAGCTGCGCAACCTGCAAGCTCAGCTCGAGCGCGCTCAGGGCGCTGTTAGAGTGCTCACTGACCTGCTCACGGACCTACGCGATCAGGTGACTTAACAATTAGCCAATGGTTTAATAATCATCATCATTATCAACCCAACTACCGGCCCACTACAGGGCGCGAGTCTCCTGTCAAAATGAGAATGGTTTAGGCCAGCGTGGTTTAGTCCACATGGTTTCATCATCATTATTATCAACCTAACTACCGGCCCACTACAGGGCGCGAGTCTCCTGTCAGTTTGAGAAAGGTTTAGGCCAGCGTGGTGTAGTCCACATGGTTTTATCATCATCATTATTATCAACCCAACTACCGGCCCACTACAGGGCGCGAGTCTCCTGACAGAATGAGAAGAGTTTAGGCCAGCGTGGTGTAGTCCACATGGTTTTATCATCATCATTATTATCAAAAAAATGATTCACTCTATTAGATAATAGATATAATACAAAGCGTGAGGAAAAAACCAACTTATGCTTTTTAAAATTTTACCCGGATAAAAATACCCCATGTTCATGTCGGATTCAATCTATCTCCGCCAGTAACAATCGGCTGAGCGATTGTGCCGTGAAGAGGTAGCAGATCCACTTTCACTTTTATAATATTAACTAGCTGACCCCCGCGACTTCGTTCGCGTGTTTTTCTTTGCTATAAACCTCACGGAGCCCGAGACCTTTCCAACGAATGCAAAACCGTGGAAATCGGTTCGTGCGTTCTGGAGTTATAGCGTCAGGAAGGAAAACCCGACTTATTTTTATATAGTAGATAATATAAAAATTGACAGATGACAGAGCAGCGCAAGCAGAAGCAGCGCATCGGCCTCCTGAACTCCACGTCTGCGTACCTGCAGACCATGCAGATGAATCTGCCGCCGTGATAGACTATACCTCAGTACACCAACACCTGACGCTGATCACTTCTCACGAGGCCCGGACACGAACAGTGCGATTGTCACTGTTTACAGTGCCACCAACTTATCTGTTCGGGGGGGTCATCACTAAAATATGATAGCCACCGATTTATTTCGATATACATTGCTGCATTACTGTGTGAAATATAAACAGTGATTTCATTTTACACAGTAAAGCAGCAATCGAACTAATTTGGTGACTTTCATTTAGTGATGATCACTAAGAGAATAGCCTCCCTGGTGAGAGCCGCATCAGCCACCATTTTAAGAACATCATTCCTGTCAGTTTCTTTCTGTCTTGTGTGTGCTCTCGTGTTTCTTAGCTATGTTTAAAAAATAATTCTATTTTTTCCTGGGGAAATTTCTCTAATAGCAATATCTCGGATAATATATAATATAATTCACTACTAGCGACACTGTTAACTGAACTGATAATTTGGTGGCAACGTACGTCACTGACGCTCATTGTCAATGCCAATTAATCGTTTATCGAGAGATTATTGCGTCAATAGATTGTCAATCGCAACAATACGAAAATAAATAAATAAATCATTTATTGTAAGAAAAGTAATTTACAATATGTTTATGTAGGTTGAGCCTTTGATGCCTAAAATTGATCTATCGAAATAAACGATCACGACGTGGACGTTGACAATGAGCGTCAATCACGTTAACATGACAATCGCGGGAGCCCTTTACTTTGCGACTCTTTCGTACGCAGACCCTAGCTGAACGTTACTCTATTAATCTGATACAGGAATTGTATATCATACGATTAAGTAATAGAAATGTCAAACCGCCATTTTATGTTTACGTCTTGCTCACGCGTGTCTAACACTGAGCGAGACTGGAATAGAAAATGGCTAATAAGTGTCAAATATCATACGATCAAGATAGGAATAGGAATGTTGAACTGTCATTTTATATTTCCGTCTTGCTCACGCGTATCGGATACTGAGTGAGACAGAAATAGAAAATGGCGTTTTAACGTTCCTAAGTGTCAAATCTATACTAATAAATAAAATTGAAGTGTCTGTCTGTAATTTCGAAATAACTACCTCATATTAAGCTCATACGGTTATTTGAACTGTACCATAACCGAATCACACGTTTTTAAAATTTTTGTCTGTCTGTCTGTCTGTCTGTCTGTCTGTCTGTCTGTCTGTCTGTCTGTCTGTCTGTCTGTCTGTTTGAACGGGCTAATCTTCGGAACGGCTGAACCGATTTTGACGGGACCTTCACATACAAGTAGAGAATCAACCAGGGAGTAACATAGGCTACTTTTTTAACCGACTTTCAAAAAAGGAGGAGTTGTGTTTTTCTACATATGTACACCGATATCTCCGAGATTTCTGAACCGATTTTAGTAATTCTTTTTTTAATCGATAGAAAAACTTTGCGACCCTGTTCTATAAAAAATTTGGATTCCAACTCCTCAATCCTGATGCTGTAGAGGACCTGATCCCCAAAACTAATGGGATTTAGAAACTTTCGGTTATTTAAATTGATATTGCGGTACCAATTAAAGACTTTATCGTTGAATGAACTCGAGTAGGTCCAACTCCTCAACCCTGATGCTATAAGGAATTGCATTCCGAAATCGTGGGGATCCCACGGGATTTTTCCGTTTTGGGGACGGGTTACTTAACAAATAAGCTACTTTTTGTTCTGGAAAAGTTCCCACGGGATTTTTAAAAACCAAAATCCACACGGGCGAAGCCGTGGGCATCATCTAGTTTTTCTATAAGTTTGTTTGGCTTACTTGAGGCGTAGGATGTATCTTTTTAAGCTTATAGGTATAAGTTATTATTAAAATATATGTTTGTATTTCTTTTAATAGTACCAGTCAAGAATCGCACAATAACATAAAATTAAACTAATTTTAGATTTCTGCTCATTGGACGGCTTTGGTAAATTTATATAATCGTACGAGATACGTATAAAATTCTAAATTTATTCAACTTACGACGTTTACTAAATAAAATAATTGTGTTCGGTTGTCCACGAATCTAAACTATTTGAAAGTCTTAAAATAATGCTATCCTTTCTCGCTGGGAATATTGTGAAAAGGATGCCACTATTGTTATGTCGCGTTCACAACAATAAACAAGATGAAGTTAAAAAACTAAAACCCGATCAGCGTAAACTACCAGATTATTGTCATTTTAAAAAATACCATACAAAATACTCTTCTAATGTCGAATATTTGTTTGTTTAAGTTGAATTATTACTTCTTGGGGAAATTATTAATTAGATTTATTTTTTTCAGTATTTTCAATTTCAGTAAGCCATTACACTTTTTTTTATAGTATCACCAGCAACAATTAATGCAGTTCTTAGACTTCGGCTGTTAAATTATTTTCAAATGCAGATTTTTGTACAACCAAATACATCTGAACAGAACAATTGTATATCAAATAGACATATTGTTTATTTAAGTCTTCGAATATGTAGATCTATAGAAATCATGTGATGTATGTAAAGGATTTGATAGCGAATATTTTATTAGAAGTTTCTAGATTTTTTTTTAGTAGCTTAGAACAAGGGTAAAATAGTTGTATTCGTCACATAATTTAGTAGGAGAGGTTTATAGTTTGACTTTGAGGTCCCAAGCAGTGCTGAAAAGTCTAACTTGTTGTGTGTCGCGTCCATGTATCGACTTAAACATTTTTTTCTGTACAGTGAATTTTTGTTAACCTCTGATTGAATAACGATTTTTTTTTGTTTATCCATAACACTACTAACGATACTAAATCGATATGCTTTGTAATGATGTGACAGTAAAAGATGTGTGTGATCGAAGATGATAAGAAAATTTGCGGGCCTTCGCTAGTGTAAAAATACTACGATACACAGCCAAAATAAAGCAATAATTATATTGTTACTGGGTATTTAAAAAATATATAATTTTTTATATTTGATGCGTATTACGCATGATATATAAATGATGATCATAAAAATGATAAGTGACTGCGCGCTGCGTCGCTGCAACGTAGTGATTTTGTCAAATAAATTAACGCTGCTGGCCCGCTGGGGTATATATACTTGTCCAAGCGTTAATTTGTTGCTAATTAGCAACATTAAGGCTCTGTTTCACCACCTTCTGATAAGTGTCGAATAGCTTATTCACTTTTGTCTTTGTCACTTCACATAGAGTAAGAAAGTGACAACTCACGTCTAGGCTAACCGACACTTATTAAAAGGTGGTGAAACAGACCCTAAGCTGTCGAACAAATAAGCGTTGTTTGAGAAAATCACTGCGTTGCGGCGCACCGCACCGCGCTCTATGACTTCGCTTTAAGACTGCGATCTTTAGATCTTTAGAAGCTTTGCTCTGACAACAGGTGAGATAAAAGTATGTACATATGTATATCAAAACTTAAATCTGTCTTGTTTTACAAATTCTGAGCAAAGTCAAAGTACGCTCTATAAATCTCAACGTTAAAGTTCTCCATTGTTATTAGACCAATATTTATTATGTAGTGATCATAGTTTAGACTTATGGTTGTTGTGTGGGGAGCTTTACGATTTTGTACTGTCTGTAGAGTTTCGACAATGTTGATGGTGATCGAGCATCGAAATTCTGTACTATCAATAGGGACCTTAAGAGCCTGGAGTTAACGCTCAGGTTTGTCTGGCGTCTTTACGTCAACAGCCAGCACTCCCATAAAAAACTATATGACGCTAAAGCTCCCCAAAATTAGTAAAATCGTAAGTGCAATATTTTATAGCTCAAAGTATGTACGTTACCTATACATTATTGTACTGTAGTTAGATCAAATATTGAATTTTAAAAATGTTTACCTAGAAATCTGAAATCTTTTAACTGCGGCTACACTTGACGAACTGAGCACGAGCGGAGAACGTTCGCGAACGTTCGGCTCGTGCCGCGAACTGACAAGCTTCGCGCGTGTTCGGCTCGCCTACACATGATTTGTTGTGTGTTTCTATATCTTTGATATAATTATTACTATTATTGTAGGGATATGCATGTACTTGTACGGGGTGTTCCGAATTACTTGTTAAAACTTGTAGGTTAAGTTTCAATTTCGTATACGAACGCACATTGACGGAGAGTCGAAGCCACACTGAACGTAAACTAGTGTTTCAAAGGAAACTGTGTTTATGAAGTGGTGTCGAAATTGATGTCGAAAAATGTATATTTCAATATCATATTAACATATACTTAACATTAGAGCCTTGGGCTCCTCATTATATCCCCAGTCCGTCATATAGGCGGAAAATATTCGGACATAGTACGAATATTTTTCCGCATGTGAGTCCTTCATTGAATATGTAATGTTATTCGCATAATCCTTTGCGCTTTCTCAGATTCTTGTTCACGAACCACTCAGTTTTGCTTGCGATTTTGTGATGATATAATTTTCTTTGTGCGGTTCACAACAGACGCGACTTTTCACGTACGGTATAATGTGCGCAAAAGACGAACGAATGCCTTTTTTTTCTTTTATTGGTCAATATAATACAAAAAAATTGTTTGTCTGGGAGATTACGCGAAGGTTCGAGTGCGAGTGCGCGCTTTGTTGAGCGTTAATAAACTGACTCAGTTCGGTATATGGCGAACGCTGTCGAGACTTTGCATATTCATTTGCGAACGTCGTCCTACACTTGCGAGTTCGCGTGGGTAGCTCACATGTGAGGGACCGGCATAAGACCAACAATTAGGTACGTAGTTCGATTTTGGTTTTTAAATCAAAAATGACACATTTTCGCAAATAAATAAATCATGTGTATTTAGCTGACTGTTAATTTAAATCTTTTCTTATAATACAACAATGATTCTTAAATTGTTTTTTTTTAGAACCATATCGAATATTGTTAAGTATTTTAAATTTTATTACGATCTGAAATGAAATAGTGCCATTATATAAGTACCAATAGATTGTAAGGGTTTTTAATACAGATTTAAGATTCTTATTCGTCACTAATAAGCAGGAAACTATTTTTAATAAATACTCACATTTTAAACTTTTCAAGTAGACCTACGAAATTAATAACATGTCTAACATGAAATCTACAGATTAAAGTGAAACGTGTGAATAATAAATACAATGTACGCATTATGATTGCAATCTGTTTTACCAACAGGGGGGTTATTCTGTAACTTAGTTACCAACTGAAAATAGTTGCCAACGAATTAGTTTAATATACATTGCTGCTTTACTGTGGGAAATATAAAGTGTTTTCATAATTTTACACAGTAAAGCAGCAATGTATATCGAACTAATTCGTTGGCAACTATTTTCAGTTGGTAACTAAGTTATAGAATAATCCTGCAGGTCAACATTTATGACCTTTATGGATTGATCCGTAGATAAAGGTAGTTATTTAGTTATTTTCGGTAAATCTATTATTATCATTTAAGTAAAGACGGAAAAACTTGTTACTCGACATCTCTCGACAACAGTTTAACGTAATGCAGGTGTGTATTGGTAATGTACTTATGTGTTAGTGAAATGTTTTCTATCTGTTTAAAATAGAAATAGAAAAAGAAATACTTTTTTGTTTTTTTTAATCTGCTTGAAAAGTGGATTTTATATAACTAACGGCCTGTTTTACCACCTTCTAATAAGTGTTCTGATAGCCTAAACGTAAGTTTTGTCACTTTCTTACTTTATGTCATGTGACAAAGACAAAAGTTGTAGATAGCTATCCGATACTTATCAGAAGGTGGCGAAACAGGCCCTAAATGTTTTATTTTCTATAGATAGATATAATTATATTAATCCATTTACTGTTGGATTTTAAAGGTTATGATTATTTTTATAATGTATGTGTACTTAAGTCGTTTGGTTATATTATTTTCAAAAAATTTAAATTTATTGTTAATTTTTTTTTTTTAATAGTTTGTTTGCAATTTTTTCTTTGAATCTTTTCCGTTAATACTAATTTCTACATTCCTTCTGCAATTGTTTATATTTTATATAATCTTGAATATTAAAAAAATAAAGTTTTATCGGTAATGTACAAAGTAAATTGAAATAATGTCTATGTTATACATACGAGTAGGTTTTTAGAAAAACGTGTACTACGAAAATCTGTCGTCTATTTCTATATTTATATTGTAACTAATACGAATTTAACACTTCATTGACTGATCAAAATTTATTTACTATTTTCAAGTAAAATTCTAAAACAACTAAAATTTTATACCACTTTTTTAAAGTGATCTCTCTTATTAATAAACGAAAGATAACAGATTGTTGAAATCTTCAATCAGGTTCCTACTCTAAAGGACGATATTTTTACCAGTTTGGGAAGTATATTTTCTAAATTGGCTGTGTTGTCACTTGTCATCTTGCGAGAGGCTTCGGCCGCGTCTAGTTGCCTACCAGTTACCACTAGCCAAAGCTTATCATGCGTTTGTTAATAAGACAGCTTAAATAATTGTAAATCTATCTCTTTCTATTCTATACATTCCTAATGTATTTCATATAACATTTTTATTATACAACTTTACATTTCAAAGGATCTGTGTCTTGGAATCTTTCTCAATTTTACGAGTAGATTGTAAGTAGGTAGTTTAATATTGTTATTAAGAAGTAAAGAGTTTGTTGCGGTGGCTGCAATAAGTTTTTGTTTATGGAAAAATAAAAAATATGGCACAAAATTCGTTCTGGTTTTTTTCTCTTTAGTCCGCTCTACGCTTACTCTATGATACGATAACACTATCAACTGCCAAACTCCGGGCTTCTACTGAACACTATACTTTCAACCAGATGCCAGAGTTTGAGATGTTATAAAATGAGCTATATTTTAGAAAAAATTAAACCAACTTTAATATACTATAGAATTTGAAGAGTTCCCTTGATTTCTTCAGGATCCCATCATAAGATCTTGACCTGATGACAATAGGACCACGTTTCAAGCAAAAGAATAATTTTCCAAATTGATCCAGGCGTCTTTGAGTAATCAGGGAACAGATATAAAAAGATTCCGATCCGACGAATTAAGAACCTCCTTTTTTTTAGTCGGTTAAGAAGACGTTGCACATCGACACCTGCCCAAATTAGACGGTGCCCCGTTCATCGTTAATTTTTGCGATGAACGATGCACGATACGATATTTGCTGGCACAGTGCCTGTGAACGATGAACGGTCGGTGTTTAGACGGTTCATTTTCGAGGACTTACCGTTGAAGCCTCGAAAATGAAAGCAAATATCCCGAAAAATGAGCCGTTTAACTTGGGCTTTAGTGGGTGTTAGACCTTGAAAACTAAAAAAAAATTATGGAAAATAGGACGGCTGTTATAGGTTTATACGGAACAAACAATTGAAAAGGTTATAGCTATCCATATTGTAATGGACATGTTTGAATGTGAATCATTAATTGAAGAGCTTTATCTAGGGAAGATGCAATAGAATTGGTACGGGTGATACCCGTTATCAAGCATTGAGCATCACGTCTACGAGATGATACGACCCCGACACAATTAACACTTCCTGACATTGACGCCTCAGGTATTCAGAAATAATTATTACTTTGAGTTGTAATAATTACGCATAGTCAGTCGCATCGCCCGGTACTCGTAGGTATATTGTATAGAATTGCTATTTAATGCATCCGGATGTACCTACTGTGAGATGTCATAGCACTGTTTGTGAATAAGTGCTATATAGTCTCTTCAATCCTCATCAAAATATGGGCTCTGAATTCTGTGACAAGAAAATAGACGGATCACGCAAATATTTTATGCTCGCTTACCAGTTTCTTCTTGTTGATTATTGAAGGCACGTTTGGAACTCTCGTAAGTATACTCTCGTAAGTATATTTAGTTTGAAGTATAAAAATAAACACAGACAAGTGATTATTCAGGAAGTATGTACTTACGCAAAACAGAAACACGTGAAGGCTTCACGATGATACCTTTGACCAAGTGGTCCGTTACTTTGGCAAAGAGAGAAATTTGGGTAGGTAAGTAAGTAGGTATATGTAGCTATCTCCCCATGGGCGGGAGAGACATCGTTGCTTGATATTATCTATCGATAAGAGAATAGGTACACGATCGACAGTCGATGATTGCTGATCGCGAAAATGTGGCGTGTCGGTGTGATATCGATATTTATCGCGAGTGAGTACAACTTGTCATTAATGATTGATTAGCCCACCATCCCCCAATGAAGCAGAGTGGTGGGTCTAAGCACTGCATCCCTCTCTCCTATTAGAGAGGAGGCCAGCAGTGGGATCTAAATGTGGTTGTGAGTTTGCTAATGGTGCTATTATACCTACCTATTTATATTTAGGTATAGGCAGGTATTGTGGCTAATTCTGTTGTACACAATCTCTAAACCTAAACTAAAATGACAGGCCTAAATCTATTGCTATCCTTTTCTGCAGTGAGCACTGTGAAAGAGATAGGAATAAATTTAGACCTGTCATTTTAGTTTAGGTTTAGAGATTGTGTACAACAGAATTGGCCACATTATATACTTACAAAGAACACGTAGGTAAAGCCGTTGGCCCTGCATCTATCTCTCTCGTCATTGCAGATTGCCGTCCCATGAGAGTACCTACACTTTTGTGCACTATAATAGCTACTGCACAATTTTTCGGGAGAACATTGTGAAAATGAAAGGATTTAGTGAATCTTGATGGGGACCACTGAACCGATGGTAATTCCATTTCCAACGGACGGACCATTATTATTGGGGAATCCCTGCACTCAAACCTACTTTTATAGTAACCTATAACCTTACCTTCAAGATTCTATTTAACTAATTTCTAAGCAGTTCATTAATTAAGTAGACTAGTTTACTAGTTGCTAGTGATTTGTTAAGTAGGTATAGGTATGTTGATTTTTGGAAACTTTTCTATAAACTGTATGGTAGGTAGATACTTATAAATTAATGATGACATATCGAACAAGATCCTGTTCAACCACTCGAGAAATAAAGTTTTCTCGATCTAATCTGACAAGATCATACTTATAACTTGTAGGTACCTACCTACTTTATTAAATTGAAATTAGACTTTATTTTAGTACCGGTAGGTATCTAGACTTTTTTTTATTAATTAGGTATTTGTAACATTCATAGAAAATACCAAATCCACTTATAATAATGACAATAAAGATTAGATTCGAGTACCTATCGAGTAGATATACTATATGGGTTTTCCAAAATTCTAAACGGTTCCTAGAAGACCTACGAACCGTACCTACCTACATATTACCGTGCCGTACATAGGTTAAGGTACCTATACAGGGTTAAATAAAAAATACCAGAAAGCTCTCGGCACGTAATTGTTATCATTAAAACTAACAACTTTTGTTCTACGACTTTTTTTTTAACTCGATATTTTGTGAAATATTTGATATTCAATATTTTACGTAGATTCTCTCCTTGTAACTACTCTGTAACATCCGCAACGCCGTATGAACCACACGCACGTGTCTTGGTCTCGAGTCTTGACTCTCTGTGCGCACAGAGTAATGTCACTTTAGAGAAATAACATAATTTATTAATTTTTTTGTATGAAAAAAATTAATGCGGAATTTTGAACAGTCGTAGAACAAAAGTTGTTAGTTTTAATGATAACAATAGGTGCCGAGAGCTTTCTGGTATTTTTTATTCAACCCTGTATATCCGTACGTAACGTACCTATTACATTCTCACTCTTCTGACATTAACTCATTACATCTTTTCTGATTTTACAAGTAGGTACCTATTGCAAGTAGGTCCTTAACTTCCTACGCCTATTGGCAGCCTCTTAGTTCTTTCTCCGACCAGACCACACCAGATACAATTTAGAAATTGTGATTTCTCAAATTGCCCCTGTTGGGCATCAAACCCGGGACCTCCCACTTATCAGACCACATTGCGCCAAGGAGGTTTGTATAAAATTTTTATAAAATTTACGCCATTTGTATAAAATTGTATGAATTTAATAAAACTATACTTAGGTAGGTAGGTACCTACCATATTATCTGTCTTAAACTACCTAGTCAGTTTCCATATCAAATTGCATCGTCACTCTCCACTAGGTAAGATCTCAATTTTCAACGAATGAAAAAGTTTGCAATAATACCTAAATTCATTGCAGCCCTGCACGCGCAAGACACCATCAAGACGTCACAGCTGACGAGCACAGTCGAGGACCCCAGCATTAGAATAATTGGCGGCAACGCTACCACCATTGACAAATATCCTTTCGCTGTGCAGGTGAGCCCTTTTAAACCTACATATATGCGAAATAAGAATAGAATCGGTTTTAAATAATAGATAAGTTTTTTTAAATAAACTTCTACATGTGCTTTTGAATCGTCACATCATGTTAGATATATCTAGGTACGTTGGGGTTAAAAACTAAATAGGTACCTACATTATCTAAAACATTTGTCAGATCCTGTACAACTCGCAGCTGTCGTGCGGCGGCGCTCTCATCACGCGCAGCCACGTGCTGTCGGCCGCGCACTGCTTCATTGCCACGTAAGGAGCATCACTTTCAGCACTGAAGTGCAGCATTTTATATAAAAAAACTCTATACCAAAAATCTACTTCAAATGTCAGCGCAAAGTATCCCTCGATTCGGCAGTTAAGCTGAAAAGCGTGAAAAGGTAGTAAGATTATAGAATTACACTAACTTAACTTAACTTTCTACTTATGTAATTAGTCTTCGTCGTCTAAACCTATAGACGTCCACAGCTAGACATGGCTCTTGCAAGGATCGTCATTCGTCAGTATTATTACTGCAGAAGTCAGAACACGGCGCGGTCTTGCGACTCGCTTGACATCGTTTTCTTATCTACTCAGTGGAGTGTTCCAACCACGGTGGTCGCTAACTATGGGCCTCATAATAAAGAGTATAGGGGGCAATTTCAACAAAGCCGTTTTTTCTTGAATTTCGGTGGACTTTTTTATTATTAAGTTTTTTCAACTTTGAACTATGGTTTATTGTTCTTCTTGTTATTGTTTATGCTCTTATTGAATGCCATCAAAATATGTCTTATAAACTCGTGAGAATACGTGTTTAAAATTTTAATGCCACCGAAATGATAAAACTAGCCACCGAAATGATATAAGTAGCCACCGAAATGATAGAAACTGTCCACCGAAATTAAAATTCACTGAAAATATATTAAATATACTACTGAGCAGCCTCAACTATACACTTTAACTAAATAGATGCACTCTTAGCAAGTGTGAAAGGTTGTATACTATCATGAGTGACAATGTGTTAACCTAGTTACGTATGTTCTACTTAATTTTAGATACTCCTCTGGATTTCACACAAAAAATGCACCTACCTACAATAAAAGGAATAGAATAAAACTAAATGAAAAGACATATTTTAATTAACGATTTTAATCTTAGCTTAACAATAATCAGTCTTTTAATTTCTACTATTCTAATAATTTCGCACTTACTGTAAACTCTATATTGCGATACTTAAGGGGCTTCTAATTTTATGGAGTTATTGAGATTTCAGAGTTGTCGTTAAATGAAGAGAAAAAAAAATCAATATTATGATGCATACAGTGACTAATAAAGTATACAGTTTGAAAGTCTGTGACCAACCAAGAATATGATAACGTATAGATAATGCAGATGCATTATTTGACTGTGTATTTGAAGTTCCATTAGATTCTTAATCATCATTGATAATTGAGTGTCACACTGAGTGTTTGTCGAGTTGTCTCAATTTTGTATTTTTTTTTTCTTATAATAATATGCTTTCGAACTGGCTGCATTTTTTTTGCGTACATTTCGGAGCTTGTGAGAATTTAATGCACTCCTCGAAAAAATTAATCCTGTAGCTTTTCTTCTTGCATATCTCTCTCTATCTTTTCTAAGAAACTCTTCTCGATCGCTTTTAATTCGTTGTTTTTTTTCTGTCCGTATAATCTACTTTTTTCCTTTCTCTCATCTTTGGTCAATGTTCTCAATGGGAAGGAAAAAATCGTAAGGAAACCTGCATGCCTGAGAGTTCTCCATAATGTTCTCAAAGGTGTGCGAAGTCTGCCAATCCGCTTGGCCATCGTGGTAGACTATGGCCAAAACCCTTCTCACTCTGAGAGAAGACCCGTGCTCTGCAGTGAGCCGGTAATGGGTTGATCATGATGATTTTACAAAAAACTGATGAACAAAAAATCAAAACTTACCTATATTTTAATATACATAGGTGCTAAGCTCGTTATCTACTAGAATTTTCGTTTTTGGTTTGGTTTTCGTTTATTTTTCAGTGTTTTTGACCACCTACCAACAGTTCATGTATTCTTTTTGCGACCATTTCATAAACTTTCTCTGTTGAGTAAAAAAAAATTAGTGTAGAACCAAATATGGGGAAAATCGGTGTACAGGTTCAATATTTTGATGACATAAGTAAGTGTACACTTATGTCAATTTGTACATATGAATTATATGAACGTAGGTATAATATAGTTATTAAAAACTCCCTGAAAGTATGTTAATTACTATAGCGAAAAAATTATCAAAATCGGTTCATTAGTCTTTGAGATAATTGCGGCCATACATACATACATTCGTACGGGTCAAATACATAAACTCTTTTTTTGAAGTGGTTTAGTTAAAAAATTACCTGCTGGCCTGAATTTTCATCGAAACAAATAATAATCTACCAAAATAATAAAACAATCCACCGAAATGAGACAATTAAACACCGAAATGATAAAGCAATCCACCGAAATGAGATAATTAGGATATAAAAAAACCGAAATGAGAATTTCTATCATTTCGGTGAGATTTTTGTCATTTCGGTTGACAATTTAGCCCACCGAATCCACCGAAATGATAACACCGAAATTAGAAATACGGACAAAAATTAGCATTACAAGAAGACTATTTATTACAAGATGATATGAATATTACATGAATAAACGTATTGCTATTACGCACTCTTGAATAGTTTTTTATATGTATTAACTAATTGCAAGACAAGTTATACCTGTACACGGAAATGATAAGAAGTTTGTCACATGCCACCGAATTGAACTACTTACTTTTTTTGCGGGAACACGCAGGCAAGCGGCGCATTTCCTCCTACGATAAGCACATAGACCACACTGTTACCTACATTTTAAACGCACGAGGGGGGAGCTAGTGTTATCCTATGCAAAACTACAATCGATTGAAAAAAAAACACCGAGATGAGAGGACTTGCTGGGACACAAGCATTTTTACTTACCAGTTATTAAACTAAGTAGATATTATCATAAAATTATTTTATAACTATACTGTCACTATTCACAATTTAAATAAAAGTAGCCATATACCTAAATAAGCAATACTTTTTGATATATGAGGGAAATTACATTGAAAAAGGTTGTGAGGACAGCTACCGAAATGATAAATTCGGGGCTTTAAAAATTTTTTATTTCCTAAACTGCAGTCCTAATCAATAAATATTTATTGTCTCGCATAGGTATCTACCTATTCTACCTAGAAAAAAATATTAGATCTTTATACTAACGTTGGACAGTACCGATTTCACCCATGCCGTGCGAATTTTGCTGTTGGGAAATCCACCCATAGGCATAAGAAGGCGTTGGAGAGAGCTATGCTCGAAGTATCCCCGCGGGATCAAATCAGAAATACGGAGGTCTGAAGAAATTGAGTTACCTACCGACTTAGCTAAACGTTCTTTCTAAGTAATGTGGAATTAATTACATATAGTTAAATGAAATATTTTCCTTCAGGAACGGACAGCAAGTCAGCCCCGTGTACTTCAGCGTGAGGGTCGGCTCGACGTATCTGAATACAGGTAAGGGACTAAAAAAGCATGCCTTTATTTAAAATTTTCATTAGGTTTCTTTAATGCCTCATTTTTCAACCAATTTTGATTCTGTTTTCACAGAAAAGCTTTTTAATTGATATTGTTTTTGCGTATAAAATACTTAATGATCAAAAGGAAACATATTATACTTACAATACTAATCTATTAAATAATGTTGTTGTGTGCCTATCATGGATATGTGCAAAATAAAAATCTGAAACTCGTTTTCCAGGTGGCACAATACATTCTGTATCTGAAGTCATAGTCCACCACTCCTATAACACGCCTGTCCGCGACTATGACATCGCTGTCATAACGCTATCGCCGCGTGTCACATTGTCCAGCTCAGTGGGCACGGTGTACATACCCGTCCCTGACGCGCGTGTGGCGGACTACGCGCTTGTCACCACTGTGGGTTGGGGCAGGACTGACGTGAGTATATGACGCGATTATGACATCGCATTCGCTGTTATGACGCTGTCATCACGTAAAACATTGTCCAACTTAGACAACAAAGCCTACCTACCGAACTGCGCTGTGGCCGAAGGTTCCCACCAGGCCAAATAAGGGCATCCTACCACATAAGTGGTAGGGACCTAAGGTCAGACTATTACCACTCAGAAAAAAATCAGCCAAGTGCGAGTCGGGCCTCGCTCTTTCAGGGTTCCATACATAATTATGAACAATATAATATTTTGGGTCTAAGAAATATTTAATTTCCGAGTTAGACATCGCAAGAAACCGTGAAAGAAAAACGCAAAATAAGTTCGTTTGTTTTGGTCACAGCTTATAAACTATTTTATGAATCGTTGTTTTCAGTATTTGTTGTACAAATAGAGCATATAGTACATAATATATCGAAATATCATATTCCTAACTAGTTTAGTTTTTTAGATAGCCCCCGTCACAAAAATGGTCTAAAACTGACAATTTTGATGACCCCCCATTTCCTTACTTTTTAAGAAAAAAAATAAAAAAATATATATTCGTACTCTAATCAATGAGCTCTAAACAATGATACCCCACAAGCTAGGGTAAGAAAAAAAATTTTTTTTTCCGGCTCCTTTCTCATGTATGGGAGCCCCCCTGAAAAATAATTTAATTCAATTTTTAATTCAATATTTGATTTTGGGTCAACGTTTTACACCAAATAGCAAAATTTCAGGTTTGTAACTCATTTCGTCTGCGAGCTAGAGACCTGTGACCGGCGGACAGACGGACAGACAGCCGAGTGACATTAATAGGGCTCCGTTTTTAGGGTTCCGTACCCAAAGGGTAAAAACGGAGCCCTATTAATGTCACTCGGCTGTCTGTCTGTCTGTCTGTCTGTCTGTCTGTCTGTCTGTCCGTCTGTCCGCCGGTCACAGGTCTCTAGCTCGCAGACGAAATGAGTTACAAACCTGAAATTTTGGTATTTGGTGTAAAACGTTGACCCAAAATCAAATATTGAATTAAAAATTGAATTAAATTATTTTTCAGGGGGGCTCCCGTACATGAGAAAGGAGCCGGAAAAAAAATTTTTTTTCTTACCCTAGCTTGTGGGGTATCATTGTTTAGAGCTCATTGAGTAGAGTACGAATATATATTTTTTTAATTTTTTGCTTAAAAAGTAAGGAAATGGGGGGTCATCAAAATTGTCAGTTTTAGACCATTTTTGTGACGGGGGCTATCTAAAAAACTAAACTAGTTAGGAATATGATATTTCGGTATATTATGTACTATATGCTCCATTTGTACAACAAATACTGAAAACAACGATTCATAAAATAGTTTATAAGGTGTGACCAAAACAAACGAACTTATTTTGCGTTTTTCTTTCATGGTTTCTTGCGATGTCTAACTCGGAAATTAAATATTTCTTAGACCCAAAATATTATATTGTTCATAATTATGTACGGAACCCTGAAAGAGCGAGGCCCGACTCGCACTTGGCTGATTTTATTACCCTTTGGGTACGGAACCCTAAAAAACCGGCCAAGTGCGTGGCGGGCCACGCGCAGCGTAGGGTTCCGTAGTCATAATCCTCGGAAAACAGATATAACTCCTTAACCTGTGAACCCTACTTAGCCATGATAGTTTTCCTTTAAAATTGATTATATATACTACTGCTGTGAATTTTTTCAAGTTCCTAATACTGCCATTTGACTGATAGAGGGGGGGGGGGGACACACTTGACTCTAATAAAAATTAGCACTTTAAAACATCATATTTTACAAACAGATCTAGAAATCGAAAAATGATGTTCCCACACCCACAGTATTTTTAAAAGACCTATTCAACGATACCCCACACTATGGGGTAGACGAGAAAAAAATATTCATCCCCACTTTATATGTAGGGGAGCTACTCTAAAAAATTATTTATCAAAATTTTATTTCACCACTTTGTCGGCGTGATTAATGTATACCCATGCCAAATTACAGATTTGTAGCACTAATAGTCTTTGAGATTAACCGAGGACGGACAGACAGACAGACAGACGGACGGACATGGCGAAACTATAAGGGTTCCTTGATGTTTACTACGGAACCCTAAAAAGCTTCAAAAACGCAGCATAAATTGATGAATACATGCATGCAAGACATAGGAAGAATGGGATTCATTCATCTATACTAGTAAATAAAATTGAAGTGTCTGTCTGTAATTTCGAAATAACTACCACATATTAGGCTCATATGGTTATTTGAACGATACCATAACCGAATCACACGTTTTTAAAATTTTTGTCTGTCTGTCTGTCTGTCTGTTTGAACGGGCTAATCTTCGGAACGGCTGAACCGATTTTGACGGGACTTTCACAGACAAGTAGAGGATTAACCAAGGAGTAACATAGGCTACTTTTTTAACCGACTTTCAAAAAAGGAGTTGTGTTGAAATCGGTAAGTACCTATGTTAAAAAATGCCCTGATAAGTGATAGGTATTTTCGCTACGCGCCGCGCGCGGCCGACGCTCGCGCTGCACGCCCCGCGCCGCACGCCCCTACGCCTTGCGCCTGCCGTACGCGGTACCGCGGTACGCCGCCGCGCGGCGGGCGGGTGCGGTGAAGAGGGTGCATGCTCCAATCCAATCTCCATTTCGAACGAGGGCATAGAACGAGGGAGCTAATGCGTGCGGATGTGTCTTGCGTTTCTTGCGTGCGTTTTCGTAATTTTTATTTTGAATCGGAGATTTTGTTTTTATAAGGGGTTATGATGTTTTTTATTTCTTTAGTTTGTTTTAGTCGTATGTAGGTATGTCGAAGGCAGGCTCACTGCCAACCGCGAACGGGCCAGTCAAAACTACTGAACAGATTTGGCTGAAATTTTGAATGGAGATAAAAAATGCCCTAAGTAAGTATAAAGGTTGGAAAAGGGAGCGGGAACGGGAACCAGAAATCTACTTATCCCTCAGGATTTGTGAAAAACCGAAATTCACGCGGGCGAAGCCGCGGGCAAAAGCTAGTTCTTCATAAGAAAGCTCACAGTCACTAAACGGGCGATGGAGAGAGCTACTAGAGTTCCTGATCAAACGAGAAGATCCGTAGACGGTAGAAGATAGCTATACATTGTTTAAAAGGTGAAGTGGCAATGGGCGGGGCACATAGTTCGAAGAACCGATCGACTTTAGGGTCCCAAGGTTCATAATAAAATCTGCTTTCCGAACCGGGGGGTAGATTTAACGTGTCTTGAGCCACAAGTGCCTAGGTATAGGTAGGTAGGTACATCAAGTAAATATTTTTGAGATTCAAAGAGAATTATATGTCGTCAGGCGTCAGTATTGCAAGCGTCGCCGGTGCTGAACGAGGTGCAGATCTACACGGTGAACCGCTCGCTGTGCGCGGCGCGCTACGCGTACCTGCAGCAGATCACCGGCGACCCCTACCCCGTCACCGACAACATGCTCTGCGCCGGCCTCCTCGATATAGGAGGTAACTCTAAAATAAATACCAGCTCGAGAGTGTGCACAGGAACTTCATAACCTAGTTCCTCCTTTACGGCTCCTTTCATCGTTTCACCGTTCCGTTCACCACAGAACAGAGGAGTCGGGAGCGTTGGCATCTCTACGTGGTTGACGTCCAGTTTACTCGTTCGAAACGCTTTCGTTCAATGTTTGGAACCGCTAGGGTAGGGAACGCCCTTCCATTTGTTGTGTGCAGGTGCGGACGCGTGCCAGGGCGACAGCGGCGGGCCGCTGGTGCGCGGCGCCGTGCTGGTGGGCGTGGTGTCGTGGGGCTGGGGCTGTGCGCAGCCGCTGTTCCCCGGCGTGTACACAAGCGTCTCCGCCTTCACCACGTGGATTAACAGCACGGTACGGATATATACATACGTATATATGGCAACGTATGAATTTAATGTGTAAAATATCATCATTACAGAAGCAGGATATGATTTAATATTAAAACTAAATCAAACTATTATTAAAATATCTTTATTTATCACCCGCACAAACTTAATTAATATCGAATCACAACTGAGATCTCTTTTCAAATCTATTTTATACTAATTAATTAATTACACTCAGCCAACTCCAAAATGGCAGCATTTATTCGATTAGGGTGTGATTGCTATCGCAACCCTCAATCAAATATCACGACCTAGACGCTGAAGCATCCATTAGTCGGTTGAGTCTCTGGAGGAGACTGAATTCATATTTCATGGCTTCGAAGTGCCCGTATTTACACCAATAAATAATTCAAGGTGGCGGTTCGGCGCCACTGAATGAATCAAATGTCAGTTCATTCTAACCTATTTTCATTATGAAATTATTAATCTCTAAACCATTTTCTAAAAAGTCTAATTGATTTTCAACAATAATCTGATATATGGTTATGTAGCTACATTCCTCGTACATTGCTACGATAGTCAACTCACACTCAGATAGTAATTTGCTCAGATTTAGAATACACCCGCCCAGCTGATATCAGGCTGGCTGCTCACTTAATTTTTATAATAACTGCCGTTTTAAAATATTACATTGCTTTAAATTTCACGTACATTCGGTACATTGCTCGTACATTGCTCTCATGCACAAAGCATGACCATTTGTGCACCTACACCCGCCACCCTGACGCACACTAATCATCAAGTTGCATACAAGACTTTATATCTACACCCATAATAATATGAATCCTCTATAAAAGATTCTGAAACAGCTTACTGCTAACATTAAAACTGCCAGTCCTAGTAACCATAATATCATGCTAAGGAGTGTTATTATGAAAACGGATGATATAATGTTGTACTGAATTTCATAATAACGCTCCTTTGAATAATATTATGGTTATTAGGACAATTGGGTGTTTTAATGTTGGCAATAAGCTGTTTCAGAATCTTTTATAGAGGATTTAAAGCATAGGTGTGTAGATAAAACATTTTATAACACCAGTATAGCAGCACCATGAATCTATGGTCTCAAAGCAATCACATTCCCCAGGTGTCCGGCGTGCCTCACGGCCGCATCAACGCCGCGCCGTCCATTCAACTCAACCTGATCACAGTCACAGTCGGTCTCATCTTTGTGAGTATAAGTTCATGGACGAACTTGTTAACGAATTGTATGGAAAGGTTGAGCGCCATAACTGCGCGGCCGAAATGCCAGACATTTTTGGTACATTTATTCCCGGCTTAAAAATTCGAATTAAGAATTGAATTGTCAAGCATTTGACTGCAATCGCACCTGATGAAAAGTAACGATGTCGTCTAAGATGGAAGCAGGCTAACTTGAAAGAGATATTGAATTCTTATCATACTCCTGTAGGGCGATTCAGAACACTTCGATAACGTAATTATCGATCGATTCGGTAAGTTATCGTACGATGAGATGTATTTTACGGCGACAGGGCAATTGTCGAAACCGAAACCGAATCAAACCGTAATTGAAGTGTTCTGAATCGCCCTACTGATCGCTTTCTACACATCGTACCGTAATTTTTGGCGGCACGGTTTTGCCGCCAGGGTGGTAACTAACTACGGCTGCAGCATTCCACCAGACCAGACCAGAGACAATCTGGAAATTACGAATTCCCAAATTGCCCCCTACCGGGAATCGAGCCCGAGAATTCGCACTTATAAAACCACAGCGTTCACCACTGCGCCACTCTACGCTCAATCACTAATAGCAAAAACAAGTACTGACAAAATTTTCCAACTTGTACTAGCGGCGGGTTCCGTGAGAAGAATCCTAAAGGGAGTAAATGTCAAAATGAAAGCACAGTTCAGGATATCACATATGAATATTTAATTAATTAATTAACGTAACATTGTAATGATATAGTATAGTATAGTATAAACATAGTTCTGTATAGCGGCGTGTATGGTACACGTACAGTACGCGGTCGGTAGTACAGCACAATAAATATCGCGTAGTGTATGTATGTTTGTATGTATGTATGTATGTAAGGTACAAGTGACGTCTACCGGCGCGCGCGTCACGAGCGCGCCGCGCGCACGCTCATCAGCACCAGCTGCCGGCACAGCGCTGCACACACAGACACACACTTTCATTAATGATGAATTTCAAAAGTTAAAAAAATATACCCGCCATTTTCTATTTCCGTCCTGCTCAGTGTCAGACGCACGTGAGCAAGACAGAAATAGAAAATGGCGATTAACCAATATTAATAGCACATAGCACACTACGAACAGTACAGAAGAAGTATCAAGAAGTTTGACAAAACACAAGAATGGAAAAATTACATTATCAGCTCTACTTACTATTACCCTTTATGAACTGACGAATAAATTAAACTATCAAAACATCATCAAATACTAATTTTTCTTTCTTTCTCTCTAATTTTATACCTATCTTTGTTCACAGATAAGATAGAAATGAGGATGTTGTTTCACCCAGGAGTCGTCGCAACAGACATCGCTCGAGAGTTCCTATTTCACCTCCACCTGAATTTATTGGATTAAATAAGTATATTTAATCCAATAAATTCATTGTACATACTATGGACGTGTTTACGGGCTATTTGCGTGCATGATTTTGTCACAGCTACGCCGTCTCACGTGCCACCTCAACCCACCCGCTCCTGTCCACTAGTGTCATTTTCACAACCTTTTTTTACTTAGCTCTTAAATATACAAAGAAAGTCGAACACGCTCCCTCTCTCTTTCTCACCTATATGATAGTCAAAAGTTAATAAGAGATATCGCAACTTCATCAACACCAAGTCGAAAACCCGGCTACTGTGTCATGAATGAATGATGATTATTGTTGCTCTCCTCGCATACTGTCAGCTCTCACTTTTTCTCAACTTCCTGCCGTCTCTTTCTCTCTTACACAACCCCATAAGCTAGAAAAGGACGTCACCTTTATCAGTAAGCGCCTCGTCGATGAAGAGGTCCGCTCGCAGGTCCGCGGCCGCCGCGTCGCGCAGCAGCCGCGGGGGGTTGGCGCCCGTCGCGCAACCCCCCTCCACCCACCCGCTCCCCTCCACCTCCCGCCATTTTCCTAGCTCTTCGCTGACGGAGACCTTCAACAATTCATTTGATTATGGATGGGCGTGCCTGAACGCGTATTATAAGTTTGAAAAAAAAAACTGTTCCTCCATACTTTTTATGTCAAAACATTTAATTTAAGTACATAGCTATACTAAATTTTATTGATCGAATTTGTGATAAAATTAAATTACCTATTTATAATGAAAAATTTATAAACGATATTTGACTTTATTATTTCTATCCCAACATATTATAATCTTATCAAAAATAATCAATATAATATGGTTTACCGCATCCGTTGTTATATCAGCAACACGATTCAAACACACCAGACGTGCTGAGTCCGGGAAGTCAACAGAAATCAGGCTGTTTGCTTCCAAAACGAATGAATGTTTTATTGTAAACCACAACGCAAATGATATAGAAAACATTAACAGTACAAGACAGATAGAAGGTATAGATAACGCCATACAAATATTTGCCTCTGAATATAACCGCAAGACGCGTCGCAATAGCATATTTTAGTCTAGCTTCTACCCACGGTTTCAGCCGCGTGAATTTCGGTTTTCACAAATCCCGAGGGAATCATGGATTTCCCGTTCCCGCTCCTTTTTTCAACCTTTATACCTGCTTTCAAGGAAGCTTGCTATAGTAATCTACCTATAGCTGTAACTGTAGATTTCGGTGTTTTCAAAATCCCGTGATTGATCCCGGAACTGTGGATTTTCCAGGATAAAAAGGTAGCATATTATTTGTTAACTCAGGGCATAATCTATCTCCATACAAAATTTCAGCCAAATCGGTTCAATAGTTGCGGCGTTAAAGAGTAACAAACATACACACACACAAACTGTCGCCTTTATAATATTAGAGTGATAATAGTGGACGGACAGAGAGGGAGCCGGCACGAACTTGCACGAGTTCGCTCTCGCACCTCGGCTCAGAGACGAATATTTGTTTGTCGTCAACTATACAATTAGTATGGACGATGTTACCTTGTCGCCGTGCAGGGGCGCGGGCTGGTACCGCTTCTCCACGAAGGGCAGGAACTCGTCGTCCAGCGCCAGCGTGCGGTCGATGACCGTGCACGTCATGTCCCGCAGCGGGTCCACGACCAGGTAGCTGCGATCCCGCTCCTCCGCCGCGTCACCTTCCGTGGGACTCTGTTTTGTCTGTTGTTTATAGGAGAAAGAGAATGACACGTCGTCTCTCAAGTAGGTGCGAGATTCCTGCCGCAGTTTTTACAACAGATTCGCAATTAAGGGCGAGGTATATAGAGCGTACTCTGATTCTGCTCAGTAGTACACAAAAAAATCGCTAAGATTATTAGCCGACTTCAAAAAAGAAGGTTATGTATTCGATCCGTATGTATGTTAAAATCCAATAAACCGATTTTGATGATTTTTTTTAAATAGTAGAGAGTACACTTACGGTGTTGGGTCTGGGCGCGGGGTCGAGGATGGTGTGTCGGCGCGAGCCGAGCGCGTCCTCCAGCACGTAGCAGCGCGCGCGCGCCCGGTCCGTCAGCACGTACGTCTCGCACTCCTCCGCCTCGCCCTCGCCCTCCTCGCCCTCGCCCTCGCCCCGCGCGCCCTCGCCCTCGCCCGCCTCCGCGCCCTCCGCGCCCTCCTCGCACAGCGACGTGTTGTCGCACGACAGCTCGTCCGCGTCGCCCGCGAACTGCGACCCGGACAGGTCCAGTTTCTCTTTCCCTGCAAATACAATTCTTATTTAAGCCTTTGTAATGTTGATTGAAAGCATTTTTCAGATCTCTTCAGCGTATCAATCTTTCTCACACTATTTTTCCCAATCTTTACTACAATCACATCATACTTTGTGTACGGAGACGAGCCGATAGGGATATAAGGAACCGCACGTGATTGGTCGCAGATTATGTATGTAGGGCACGTTTACGTTGGGACCAAAATGACAAATGTTACTGGACGTCATACCAGCGACAAAAGCGTTTATAACGCGACGCGAAAATATCAATCAAATCATTAGCAGAGTCTTTACGTAGTTTATATCGTCGCGTAGATAAGTTTGTCATTTTCTATGGAGTCATATAACTTCGCGTCGCGTCGCTTTCGTCGCTCACCCAGTACAACTCGTGAGTCTCATGTCTCTTGTGCGGATGTAGTGTTACTCGGTGCTTCCTTTGACTACTTGTGTTCTCAAGTTTTGAATCTACTTTGACATATTTTAGGTTATCTCTTATGCTACTTGATATATATCGAAATAACTTTTAATATGTGAAAAAATATTTAAAATATTCTCCGTATGACGAAAAGCTAAAACATAAAATTATTGAACACTAGCGACCCGCCCCGGCTTCGCACGGGTAGTAGAGCATATTATGCGTAGGTACTACCCGCTCAGGGATTAGGCAGCGTTTTCGATGAAAGCTCCCAGGCGGCTTGACTTTTTACGATATTTTCCACAATGAACTTACTATATCTCACCTTATACCCGAATTACTAATTCCGTGGAATTCTGACGTTTCATAATGTTACCAGAGATAAAACAATTCCCACAAAAAAGATAAAAAATTCAAAACTTATGCAAATACAAATCAACTGCTGCATGTAGATATGACAAATGCCTGACAGACACTTCATGGTGATAATGTCATTCGACTTCCATTTTTGAATAAATTATTTCAATGTGCTTCTTTTGTTTTCTATTGCTGTTAGTGTGCACTTTCTAGTTTCCATTCTTAGGAATTTCTATTTTAGGGAAAACAATTAATATTATTAAGCGGCTTAGAGCTTTATATGTTGACAGGGAATTAAAGTAGTTTGGGGTAAAATCGTACTTCGTAGATGTTAACCCTGTTTTCCATATAAATAACTCACCTGTAAATGACAATGACAGCTGTCAGAATTAAGTCGATATTAAGTCAAAAATAAGGAGAAAAACTAAATATTTCAAATCAAATAAATTACAGTGTATTTGGGACATAAAAAGGTAAGTTTTCACCAGATTCCGTGAAAAAAAAATTTATTTTAAAAGATAAAAATAAAAAACCAAAAACTTGGTTTTTTGAACTTTTCACATAAATTTTGAGGTTATGTGAAAAAAGTGTAAATACAAAAGTTGTAGATCTTTTTATTACCTACAACTTTGCTATTTGATTTTTTTCCATAGGACTTCTAGTTTTGCCGGAAATCGAGATAAACCGTTTTTTACCCATAAAACTCCCCCCCTTTTTTCCCGAGCTCAGATCGCCCTTAAGTTATTTTTCCTTGTATTTTTATAATATTCTCCTCCTTTTCCAATGGGTTTCATCCTACGTACTGTGATTTTTTTTTTGGTTTCAAAAATTATCGACACTATAGCCCAATAGGGAGTATTAAATATTTTCTTTAATTAAATAAAATAACCATCTTCGTTCACTTGTTCACTTCACTTGTTTTATTGGCAGAGACACAATAGAGAACAACTATAGACTAAGTCATCACACATGACCACAGATAATATTCTTAACACAGCCCCTCAATTTATAGAGCTTTATATTATCACAATTAAACTTTATACTAAAATATAAAGATCATAAATTGTAGTTACTAGAATTAAAGATTGAGTAATTACACACAAACACCATAACATTAACATGCTTGTCTTAGTTGTAACTATGTAGAAAAACAACAAAATATGAATTATGAATTTAAGTTACTAATACAATAAATTTTATATAAAAACAAACATTGTTTTATTTGTACTTTAGCCTCTTGTATCTAATATAACCCTATGACAAAATTTTGGAATCAGTTAAGAATTAACTTTATACTAAATTAAACATACATACTTTGCACATTAAAATTATTATTTTGACATTTTTATTAGTTACCTAATAACATATTACATAAGTTAAGCCTTTTACAAAAATAAATATGCCTATTGGCTGGCAAAGCCTTAGTAAAAATATCAGAGATATTTTCTTCTGTGGGTATATAAGACATAGACACTTCTTTCTTATTAATTATGTCTTTTATGTAGTGATATTTTATTGAAATATGTTTTGAAGCTTTTGTATTAATTCGGTTTTGAATTAACCTTATAGTGCTTTGATTATCTATAAAGATATGGGCATAAATGGTTTTATGACATAATAATTCAGAGAGTAGACCTTTTAGGTGCATAAGTTCACTTACTGCATGTGCTCCTGCAATGTACTCAGCCTCAGCTGTTGACAATGCGACACATGTCTGCCGTCTGGAGAACCAAGTTATTAAATTGTTACCTTGATATACGACACAACCACTAGTGCTTTTTCTATCCATTTTGTCTGCTGCCCAATCTGCATCTGAATAAGCCTGAAGTTTATTATAATCACCTGATTTGGTATATTGCAGCCCCTGTTCCTGAGTCTCCTTGAGATATCGCAGAATTCTTTTACTAGCTTTCCATAACTCTTGCGTTGGCTTGTCTAAAAATCTACTTAAATATGATACTGCGTATGTGATATCTGGTCGTGTATGTGTTGAAATATATAGCAAACATCCTATGAGTTCTTTAAAAGGTACATCTATCACATTTGAAGATGTTATTTCACTAAAATTTGTTTCCATTGGAGTTTTAATTCCTTTACAGTTTTGCATATTAAATCTTTCTAATAGTCTATTGATCATTTTTGTTTGTTTTATGTGCATTTGATTCTTGTTTCTTGTCACTTCTAATCCTAGATAGTTACTAACTTCTCCTAAGCTTTTCAGTTTAAATTCTTTTTCCATTTGTTTTATTATTTCACTGTCTTTTCCAAGATATAATATGTCATCCACATACAGTAACATCCAATTGTTTCCTTTTCCATATAAGCATGAATCATGTTTTGATTGTGTAAATCCTTCGTTAGTTATGAACTCGTGAAACCTTGTATTCCAGCATCTGGGTGCTTCTTTTAAACCATATAGTGCCTTTTTAAGTTTAAGCACTTTATCTTCACTTACATTCAATCCACTAGGACATTTTATGTAAACATCCACATCTAATTTCCCATTTAAAAATGCAGTTGGCACATCAAACTGTTTCAACGGTAAATCCTTTTGCACTGCTATACTCATCATCAATCTTATAGTAGATATTTTGGCAACTGGTGCGTAGTTGTCTTCTAATGTAAATTGCTGGAAGCCTTTTGCTACCAGTCTCGCTTTTCTTGTACCATCTTGTTTAGTTCTGAAAATCCACTTTGTATCTATCGCTTTCTTTCCTTCTGGTAATTCTGCTACCTCCCATGTTCCCAATTTTTCATGTGAATTTAATTCTTTATTTATTTCCTTATTCCATCCTTTATCTATTGCCTCATTATAATCTTGCGGATCACTTGACAATAAACAATATGCTGTGTAGATTTCTTGATCATCTTGATATCTGCTTGGTTTCTTCACTATCCTTCCTGACCTTGTTACTTTCTTTGATTCTTCTATTCCTTCTTCAGTATCTTCATATTCACTTTCATCATCTATTTCATCATTTACAACATCTTTGTCTTTACTAGTTCCTTCTTTAACTTCAACTTTTTTCTTTGTTTGACTACTTTCAGTGTTTTTATTTGTATCATCTTTCACATCTTCATCATGCAAAATATTTTCCTCATTATTCTCAATATCATTCTTTTCTTTGTACTGTACTTGTGTCTCATCAAATCTGACATCTCTTGATACAATTATTTTGTTACTTTCAGCATCCCATAATCTGTAACCATTATTTTGATAGCCTACAAATCGCATTTCTTTTGCTCTTTCTAGAAGTTTATCCTGTTTTGGTAAAATGTGTACCCATGCCTTCGATCCAAAGACCCTTAATCTTGATAGATTTTTGTTTCCATACATTTTCTCTACTGGTATCTGAAAATTGATTGCTGATGATGGACATCGATTTAGTTGGTAAACAGCACATCTAACAGCCTCTCCCCATAACATTTTTGGTAAGCTTGTCTCTATTAATAATGTTCTCGCTCTATTATAGATGGTTCTATTCATTCTTTCAGCAACTCCATTTGACTGAGGGCTATAGGGATTTGTATACTGTATCACTATGCCTTTATCCTGACAAAATTTCTGTATTTTCTCATTTTTAAACTCACCTCCATTATCTGATCTTATTTTCTTGACATTATTTCCTGTCTGTGTTTCTAATCTGTTTATATATTCAATTAACCTATCAGTAGCTTCACTTTTCCTTTTTAACAAGTACACTTCACAAAAATGTGTAAAATCATCAATTATTGTATGATAGTAAATCTCACCTGTTAATGCGGGCTCGGACACTGGTCCGGATATATCTGTATGTATTAGCTCACCGATACATTTTGAACGTGGCTTTAGCACTGGCTTAAAAGGTAATCTTGTTGACTTACCTTTCATGCAGGGTTCACACGGAGTCTCGCTGTAAGGCAGTTGCAGAAGTTTTAGTTGATGCCTGTTGGCATGACCTAACCTCTGATGCCACAAATCTTTAGAGATTAAACAATTTTCTATTTGAAGTTTCATTTCCATGATATATAATTTATCTCTCAAGTTACCAATAACCTTAATTTTTGTATTATTAATACTTACATTATCATTATAAAATCTAACCTGTAAACCTCTTCTAAGCAATTTTCTTACTGACAATAAATTATGCGACAAGTTTGAAACGATCAATCCTTCAATATCTATCTTTACTTTACCATTATAGACTAATTTAAGTTTACCTCTTTTAACACAAGTTAGGTATTGTCCATTAGCAACATAAATCTTCATTTCCTTATCCAGGTGCACTATATTTGTCATATACTGTTCATATTTAGCCATTATCATATGTTCTGTGGCTCCGGAATCTACTACTAAACGTACAATATCATCACTGACACTTTGACTTTTATCGCTTGTACTGAACGCTGTGAATGTCACCTGACCCTCGTCAACCTCTTCTTGTGCTTGAGCTGCTCGAGTAGACTGCCATGAAGTCCTGTAGGAGTTCACGCCTCGACCTCTGTTATGACTAACTCCTCTGGAATAACTTTGATGTCCTCTTGTAAACCGGCCTCTAGGTATGTCTCGTACTGGTACGGATTGTCCCATTCTGCACTGGAAGGATTTGTGTCCTTTACGGCCACATCTGTAGCACGTCATGAAGCTGTATTGATCACTCTCTACTGCAGCTGTACCTTCTTTACCTTTGAGTTTCAGTTCTGCATCCAGTAATCTTGATTTGACAAAGTCAACTGTGAGCACTGTGTCAATTGTTTCAAGAGTTGTGATTACTGTATCATACTCACTGGGCAAGGTGAGCAATAAGTGACACACCTTGTCATTATCCTTTAATGTCGCTCCTGTTGATTCTAAACTTGATATAATATTGTCGAATTTCAAAAAATGATCTTGTAGTTTCTCACTAGATGTAGCTTTCATTGATAATAATTGTTTTCTTAAATATAGTTGGTTAAATACACTTTTCCTTTCGAACACTTCCTCTAATTTTGTAATCATCTCTGCTGCTGTCTTGCATTTCTTTATAATTTCAATATATTTGTCACATACGCATTGCGCAATTAAGCTACGCGCTTTGATATCAGCTTGCAAATCTTCTGGTGTTTCTGGCTTCACCTTAATACTTATTCCCTTTTCTTCTAGAAGAAGATTCAACCTAAATTTCCACGTTGAAAATCCGCCCTGGCCATCTTTTAATTTTGGTAGCAACAACGCGTTGCTCGTAGTAGCCGTAGACATCTTGTGCCTTTGACTCGTTTCTTTATATTACTTTTAATCACTCGTGGACATCTTTTCATTCCTTATTAGCAATAATGCTACTTTAATTATTGCGCAGTGGAAGCGTATTAAATATTTTCTTTAATTAAATAAAATAACCATCTTCGTTCACTTGTTCACTTCACTTGTTTTATTGGCAGAGACACAATAGAGAACAACTATAGACTAAGTCATCACACATGACCACAGATAATATTCTTAACAGGGAGAACCGCGGCCACCGACGCGCTTATAGGCACGCTCCCGCCGCCGCAATTTTTAAATCTGTAATATCTTCGAAAGTATTCATTTAAATCATATGCTGTAAAGGGCCATATGGATTTATATCAAATCAACAATGTATTTAAGGTATTTAATTAGATAAGGATTAATGCTGTATTGGTTGAAATCGCTTCTAAAATTAGCCATTATTTGTCGTAAAAAGAAAATGACAAAAAAATGTTATTGTGGGATATCCATAAGAGATAGACATATACCATCGCGGACTTTTCTGTAGACCTTTTCAATGTGTACAATACTTAGTACATTATTTTGATAAATCTCGTAGGGTTCAGCCTGCGTTTGCAATGTAAGCAGAAAAAATGTAATTATTTACGACATCACATTAGAAACCTCAAAAATAACAGTATTTCTCCACTATTTAATGGATGTTATTATACATATAAACCTTCCTCTTGAATCACTCTATCTATTAAAAAAAACCGCATCAAAATCCGTTGCGTAGTTTTAAAGATTTAAGCGTACAAAGGGACATAGGGACATAGGGATATAGGGACGGAGAAAGCGACTTTGTTTTATACTATGTAGTGATTCACCATCACAGTAGCAGTATTATAAGTAATCAACGCGTGTGTACACTCACCGCTTGCGGCGTGGTCGGGCAGCAGCCGGCACAGCGAGTAGCTGCGCAGCGGCGTGGCGCGCGACACCACCCACCGACCGTCCTTCTCTGCAAAAATACACTAACTTAAATACATTTCATTGGTAGACTGTCCACTCGAAAACTTGCCGGGATATACTGTATCTTTTTATGGTGTGATTAAAATAAAAAAAACAAAAATCATCTGACCTTCGTCGTAAGTAGGGAGGGCGGTGCCGGCGATGTCGCCCGCGAGCACCTCCGCGCCGTGCTCACCGAACGCGTCCTGCGAATCACAATTAGGACATAAATGTTGTATTTTATTTCTACAGATTACACCGTCAAGTTTCTCTGTACGAAATGGGGCATAGGAACTTCTTGGCGATATCATTCGTGATCTAACGGTCAAATATTGACAAGTTACTCCTTGAGTGTGATCTACAGGTACCTATAATATCTTTTTAAATGTTCATATATAGTGATTTAAAAAAATTATGTACTTAAAAGGTGTCTCGAATTTGTGTGTTACGGTTCATGTGCCTGGCCAGTGTGAAAAAGATGTTTACCTTGGGCGCGCCGTGCTTGTAGAGCAGGCTGATTTTGTTCAGCTCGTGGTCGAGGTGCGCGACGCGCGCGGCGTGCGAGCCCTCCGCCTCCGCGCCCTCCGCACCCTCCGCGCCCGACACCGCCTCCGCGCTCTCCAGTATCTCCCGCTGCAAAAACAGATCAACCTAGGCCTCTTGTTCACGCGCTGTGAATCATTACGGCTACGCTTACACGGTCGTCTGTGTTCTATGGAGCACAATGGAAGCTTGGAACAGACACAGTTTATACGGCACGGCGCCGCCACCGTAGTTCCGCACGGCGTGGTAACAAGCTCCCATTGTGCTCCCGGCACGTAAGTCGACCGGTGACCTTCAAGTGCGCGCAGCGTCGTACGAGTGAGCGGGACACAATACGATTGGAGAGCCAATCAGCGCTTACGAGGGATCCGCGAGAGCTAATCAGTGCTTACGAACGATCCCCACGGCCTCCCCGCGACCCCCTCACCACCCGAGATACCTCATTTTCGACATCTGCGCATTGAAGGTCACCGGTCGACTCATTTGCTGTGAATTGTAACCGTAACCGTAATTTATTCTCGACGCGTAAACAAGAGGCCTTACGGTACGCGTGATCCACGCGCGTTCAGAATGCGACAGAATTAATCAATAATGACGGTTCTAGAGCAAAAAAGTTCTAATTGACAATAGTAAATGCCGTCCTAAAAACACTCGTAATTTCAACTTTTTCACACACTAAATGATGGTGGTGAATGTTACCTTATGCGCGATCGCGTGCAACTGCCGCTGCGTCGGAGACAGCGCAGGGCTGTACTCCAGCGGGGACTGCGGCGATAGGGGGCCCTGCCGATATAGTATATCATCTATATAACTAAAAATCAAGTATATATCTGTATGCCCTCTATGCACTGCTAAACTATTCATCCGATTATGATGAAACTTTGGTGAATTGTTCTGCATACGTCCGCGAAGGTTTCGGGCCCAAAAAATATATATAAAAAAGAATGTTTGTTCGTTTGTGCTCTATACGTTCCTAAACCATAATTTGCGTGGCATTGTAACGCATGCCGGAAACAGCCAGTAGCCAAAATTATAGTCAACGCAACGCCATATGCGATTAAAGAAAAGTGTGTTCTGAATTATTATAAACGAATCGGGAAAAAATCATATTATTATATGCACAACAAAAGGCAAAAATTATTACTTTACTATTGGGATATTATATGTAGTTTTAAGCGATAGTAGCACTTACGCTGTTGGAAATAGAGGCGAGCTTGTTCTGCAGCGTGATCATGTACTCGTTGTAGGACTGGCTCTTGCTGGGCGAGCTGGGCTGCGTGGAACCTGTCGAGTTCACCTTTGTCATACCTGTTACGTTACAAAGCGACCATTTTTGTATTGAAATTGTAACAATCATAGTTATAAGGGCAATTTAGATTTTGACTAATTTTATATTTTGTTTTGTTAATTGTTAACAGTTTGATCGTATACTAATGAATCGGTAAGACAAAACACGTAAATTTCCACCGGGACTCTGTTGTGATAATATCTAAAGTTCGGCCGTTCAGAGAATGCGTTCCTGACACGTCGCGATTGAACTGACGACGTAGCTTTGTAATGGCGTTGCAGTTACGATAAAAATATTTTTGCTGGTTGTTTACCGTTTTAACAATTGATGAGCATTAAAACAACATTATTATATCAATAATCAATGAATGTTATAATTTTGTGCCAAACTGAGTGTCAAATAACTTGGTAAACAATATTTTTCTAAATCCATACTGCGCTATTACAAGGTTATGTCAGCGCTTTATATTTGTATAATAGTGCTGTGCTAAAAATAACAGGCAAGTATCGTAATCTGTTCTTATACAGTTATACTTATAATATAAAATAATACGCTTTGTTTTTCTTTTTAAGAATTTGAAAATAATGGACTATATGATAACTTTTATGAAATATAAAAATAAAACTATGACCAAACCGAACGCGCGAAAGAAAGTAGCATTTTTATATTTAGGTTGAAAATGGTAACCCCAAATGGCGTTGGGCCGCCATTTTGTGACGCTAAAACAGTCGTCTGTTGTCGTTTCGTGCGCATAGACCACGTTCTTCAAGTGTTTTCGATCTGTTTTTATTTGACAATTTTATTATATGAATATTACCTTTTTTTGGTTTCTACTTAAATAACTAAAATATAAATTTTAAATGATTCCGCCAATTTAAAACGAAAATAATCTTAAAATAATGCGCCGGTTCATTTTGGAGGAACGGTAACGAACTCAGTGTTATGTTGTGCCCATCACTAGTCGTGACTAACTGATAGGTGTCAGGAACGCATTCTCTGAACGGCCGAACTATAGTCTTATAACTAATACTTAGTCTAAAGACAAAAATATTATATTTATATTGTGGCTAATTCTGTTGTACACTATCTCTAAACCTAAACTAAAATGACAGGGCTGATATATTCTTATCTCTTTCACAACGATACCTGCGGAAAAGGATAGCACTATTTTTAAACCTGTCAATTTAGTTTAGTTTAGAAATTGTGTACAACAGAATTGGCCACATTGTGTTTTGTGTCTATACTTAAATCCTTTGTTGTGGTTATAGCAAGGATGATCATTTGCCTGGTCTATTTTTTATTCTTGGACAGAACTTCGAGTACTACTTATTATGCTAAATTATGTATATCTAAGAATAGCAAACACAAAAATAAACCGGTCAAGTGCGAGTCAGACTCGCGCACCGAGGGTTCCTTACTCCAGAAGTATAAGTACAATCTGTTTTTCATTAGTTTGTCTTAAAAGGTAAGGTGCTAATTATGCTAGGCCTCTAAATTGTATGAGCGCTCATACAACTCAGAGGTCTATCTTAATTGGATCATCTATGTATGTATGGGAACACCCTTTAATTTCCAACTTTTTTTAGTTTTTGGAATTTTTCCTTTATTTGTGCTGTAAGACCTGGCTTTTTGCCAAATTTCGTAATTCTAGGTCAACTGGAACTACCATTTAGGTTTTCGACCCAAAACCTATAGGGTACTACCGGTTGACCTAGATTTGTAAATTTTGGTTAAAAGCAAGATCTTACAGATCAAGTAAAGGAAAAATTCCGAAAAATAAATAAGTTGAAAATTAAGGTAAATTTTGGTATTTACAAGTTTTCATGAAAATCTAAATTTGCACATATCTTTTTATTGTGTGGACTCAGGACCTTAATTTTTATACACCTAATAGGGACCATAGACCTTAGTATCTGGTATAAATTTCAACTTGCAAGGTCCACCCGTTGCTGAGAAAATCGGTGGTGACACACGGACAGACGGACAAGAAAGTAATCTTAAGGGTTCCTTTTTTTACCTTTTGAGGTACAGAACCCTAAAAATGCAGAATCTTTAATACAATCTGCTCACTACTACAAGCGTGAAATAAGCCCAAAACTTCTAGCATTTGCGACCGATTTTCCAATTGATAAAAAAAATAAAGAAAATTTTAGCATCAAAAAATCCTTGCATTTGTATGTTGAAGTGTCAAGAACTTTTCCTAAGAATCAGAGTGTATCAGGTATCAGAGTGGAAACTGTGGTGGAAATCAGTGGATTTTGGAAGTCTGTGGTGTGTATTGCTTGTTTGTCCTGCATTTTGTAGTAGGTGCGACAGACGCCGCATAGTGATGTTCCACTATATTCATTTACCTGGTTTTAGTGGATTTTAGCAAATGAAGCTTCCTTCAATGATCAAAATGGACTTACCGATTTCCATATCAACGGCCCGCCTCGCCAAGGCGTTGTGCACCGCCCGCTGCGCCACGAGATGCCCCAGGTTCTGTCCCATCAGCGACAGGTTCTGGCCTCCGAGCCCCAACGCCTGGCCCCCCAGTGCCAGGCCCTGCCCCCCCATGAGATTCTGACCTAAACCTAAGTTCTGGCCCGCTAGGCCTACGGTGGAAAATAGCAGAGTTAACTACGTCATAAAGAAGCTTATGAGATATGGACTGTGTCGGGTGGAATTTGGGTAGGTACGACGTAATCGAAAATATTTGAATGGAAAAAAAAAGTTTCTATAAGTTATGAACTACTAAAGAACGAACACGCTAAAAACTTCACTTCCAAAGATAGTGCAGAACTTTGAAGGTCTACTGAAACCTGCTGGACTTGTAGAAAATGGAACAGGGTAAGTTCTAGCTATGTGGGGAGTCCCTAAGCATCTATATCACATTCTGAATCGCCCACCGGTGGCGCTCGTCCGAGCAATCCCATGTTCTGAAAGCCAATACATTGTGATCTAAACCACTTAACACACAGGAACCGGAGGGGGTGAGGAGTAGCTCCTAAGGCGTTAGTCTGCTAAAAAAGACTATCGAGTTTAAGGCTGATATGCTTAAATGCTTCTGTTCAGATGCTCGAGAGCGTTCATGGAAGCAGACACATAAACACGACACGACGTCGCGTCGTGATACGACGTGACGTCGTGTCGTGCCACGATGCACGTTATCAAGTATCTTCTGTGTCCCTGTTTCTTCTTAATACCAGCAAGAGAACACGTTTAGTACGGTCCATACCGAGATTGACTGCGGCACCGTATCGATGCAGTAATGTACACGAAAGAAGCCGCATAAAGGAAACAGAAGTAAGAGCTCTTAGGCTTCCATTCCTTGACCTTCCTATTTCTTTCTTTATGCGTCATCTTTCGTGTACATTACTGCGTAACATGGCGTCGCAGTTAATCTCGAATATGGACCTACCTACTTTCTACTTCATCACTAAGAAGAAACAGAAACACAAAGATACTGGATACTGTGCATCATGGCACGACGCGACGTACGCGTCGTATCGTGTTTACGTGTAAGAGCCCTAAGCTGTTGAAAACGATAAACTGACAAGAAAACGCTAAGGTGTTTGTAGCGTCCAGCCTTAGATCGCGTGAAATACACTTATATTTTTACGACCGGCCTCTGTGCGTTTTAAATTTTGACCCGCTAGACGTACAGGTGACCAATAGCAGTACTAATAAGCTGAATAGCGAATACGTAGCGAATAAATACGAAATAATATTTTTTACATCACAAACGCACATATTATGACATACTATATCGGACGAGCGTCAAAAACCGTGATAATTACCAATATATTGAAATAATACAACCGTGTAAATTATTTCAAGGTCCGCCATACGCCATATAAGACGACAATATAAGACGTCATTGGTTCAAACATTTCTTCAATAATGGAGTATACTGTATAGTATAATTGGGCAATATAATTTTTTTGGGCTCATCTAAGGGCATACCTAAGTTCTGTCCAAGATTCTGCCCCATAAGGTTCTGGTTGAGGGCTAAATTCTGACCAGCCAGGGCCATGTTCTGCTGGAGGCCGAGATTCTGCGCGTTGAGGCCCGCTTGCAAGGGCGAGCCGAGGCCTAGGCCCAGTCCAAAAGCGGGGCCCATAGGCTGGTTGAATTGGTTGACGGAAGTTTGGAGTGCTTGTTGCTGAACTGAAAATAAACAATCAGTAAGTTATAAGGATTAGTAGTAATTATAAGGGCCTTAGAGACATTGATCTGTCATAATCAAATAAGAATAATCTTTTACAACTTCGGGCCAAAATGAATTCACAAACATAAAGCGCTCAGAACGCCAATATAAGGAAAATTTTGTTGAAAGTAGATTCTATAGCCATGTGCGATTGCCGAGTCGTTCTATTTGTATTAAAGAAATAAAGATGTCTAACATTGATACGGTTATTATAAAATGTTGATAGCTAACTTTAAAACGTCAAAATTAGGTAATACCTAATTTATAATCGAGTTGTTGGACAGATGCTCCCAACTGCCTGTTTCACCACCTTCTGATAAGTTTCAGATAGTGTATTCACAAGTTTTGTCTTTGTCACTTGACATACATTAAGAAAGTGACAAAAGTTACGATTAACGTGAAGGTGGTGAAACACCCTTACATCTCACAACTGTTTGCGGTAGAAGAACTGCATCGCGAGACGCATTTTTATACATGTTATGTTATTGATTGGATAGTGTAGTTATATGCTATGATAGTTACCTATGAGATCGTTCGGAATAGTATACATATTTGTATGGTATGATAGTTACCTATGAGGTCGTTCGCGGTAGCCAGCATGGGCTGGTAGTAGCGCTGCGGGGCGTAGGCCGCGCGACCCGCGCCTGCGCACACACACGCGTGCTGTTAGTTACACACATACGCACAATACGTACACGCATTCATTACACACTGTTTACACTCAAATTGGCAAACGTTGCTTGTATTGGACTTTTACATGATAGGTACATATTATAAAAAGAGATATTAATTCAGGTTTCATGCAAACAAAATGGCGGGTTATATGCATACGTTAAGAGATATACTAACACTTAGAGCCAGTTGCATGACAGACGGACAATTTAAATTAAAAAAAATGGGTTAAGGTTGAATTTGAACACCAAAGTGATTACACAAGTCATTCCATGGTTAACAAGTGTTCAGTGGTAAATTTTAACTTTAAAAGCAACCATACTTTCTCTGCATGATACACAACCGATTTATTTGTTGTCTTAACTGCTTCTTCCATATTTGTCTACCTCTGGTTCTATCTTCTACTTCAATTAAAGATCTGTTCCCAACTTATCAACAGTAACTATGCGTTTGTTAGCCAAAAGTTCATTTGCATTTACAACAGTCAACAGAAAAACCCAAAGAGGTTACGTACTATGATTAGTTAAGGTTACATACCAGGTTGGGCGTTGAGCAGGTTGTTGTGCAACCCCAGCTCTGGTTGCGGGAACTGCGGTTGGTTGAGGAGACCCAATAGATTGGGGCCTTGGAGATTCTGTTGTTGGCTGATGGAACGAAAGACATTTGGAATGTTACGGAGCAAACGAAGCAAAACAAGTTCAGACTGTTATAAACATCTAATATTCTAGAGATAATGGTCGTCCACGTCATCCAACCAATAGATGCCCACAGCTGAACATAGGTCTCTTGCACGGTTCGCCACACAACACGATCCTGTGCCGCTTGTTTCCAGCTGCTGCCAGCGACTGGAGATCATTTATCCATCTAGTGGAGGTCTTCCCTCGCTTCGCTTGCCGGTGCGAGGTCGCAAAAATTGTTTCCATTATTTTATGACCTCTTATTATCTCTCTCGCGGGGCACATTGATCGAAGAACCGGGTTGGGGTCCCAAGATGCTTAACTAGCGAGTCGCCACGCGCACCGGTTCTTCGATAAAATAATGAAGAAAAAATTATATAAAGAGCAACTCTTCAATGCCGAATATATCAGTCTGCCTGAGCATCTGGTTACTTTATCTATTTACCAACTCTTACAATATTAAAAAAAGAGTGTGCAATTCACACATGGCAGAAGTGAAACTTCAGAAAAGTAACCATACGTTACCCTTAAATTTAACTTTGCAGGCTAAAATGGTTGTCGCTTTTTCGTTTTATTGGATTTTCAAATGCACAACGATTTACGATCCTAAAGAAGTTTCACTTCCAAAACAACAGCAAAAAGAAAATTAAACTCACTTGATAATATTCTGCTTCAACAACATCCTCTGTATGTTCTCCGCATTCGCCAGTGTGTCGTTCACCACCGTACTCGGAGTCAGGGTCGGCTGGCCCAACTGAAGCCTGCTCAACCCCATGGGATCCACCAACCCTGGAGCCACTTGACCTAACCCAAGGTTCAACCCTCGATCGGCACCCACAACCGGAGTCCCAACTTGACTCAACCCAAGCAGGGGCGTATCCGTCGCTATTTGCAATGGCGTCGTTAAATTTGTTAAGCTAGGCTGCAAATTCCCGTTTAGCAGCGTATGGTTTATACTTTGGAACGGCATCGTTTGTGGGATTGTCGACTGTATGTTGTTGGTCATAGAGGCGGTGATCGGGTGCGACGTGCTCTGTGGTAGTTGCACATTTTGTTCGCTCGGTATCTGTTTGACGTCTGGCCTTTGTTCGATTATGGTCTGTGGCGTGTGCGATAGTTGTGAAGGAAGTGAATACTGGTGAGTAGGAACAAATTTCTCTGGAACGGTCTGCGGCACCGGTTTCTGTGTCGGTTCCGGTCTTACTATTTCCTGCAACATATAAATACGATATCGATTTCAACTCTTTAAAATTCTGAGTTCATAGATCGTGCAGCATTACTAACCAATCAACGACAAATATATCAAATTATAAAATTACAAATATATAAAATATTCCTTTTGTGACTGCTTGCATTTAAATAACGTTATAAATACTAACAATGTAATATGAAGTATTGATAAAATGGCTTAAATGGCTGATGTTTCGACAGTAACTAATTCATACTAATCCTTACTAATATTATGTAGTTACATTTTCACGCCTGAACCGCTGCACCGATTTTGAAAAAAATTGGTACACAGATAAACAAGACCTTGGAGAAGAACATACTACTTTTTATCGCGAAAAATCAATAAGAGTTCACAAGAGATTTTTAAAAACCTAAATCCAACGAAGTTACGGGCATCAGCATGCATATAGGCAGTAAGTATATTATAAATGCGTATGGTATCCAAGGGATTTTCAAAAATTTGACTCAAAGTGGACGAGACAAGCGTAAGCTAGTAAATGAAAAACAAATTACGGGTTGCGTTTCGGGCAGCGCGGGCGCCGGGTCCGGTTCGGGCAGGCCGTTGACTTGCTCCCGGGGCGGTTCTTTGGTAGGTTCCGGCAGCTCGGGCACCTCGACCGTCCTGTCCGGCTCCGGTCCGGTGCCGGTTCGGTCCGGCCCCGGTGCCTCCTCGGGCACGTCCTCGCCGCGGTCCACAACGGGGCTGACTAGAAACCTCGATATCTTACGAGTGGGCTTTTGCGATTTCTTCTCGCCGTTCGACTCCGTGCTACCGGACCGGTCCGCTAACGACCCGCCGTCGGATTGATTAGAACCTGTGGGCAAGTTGAATAAGTCGAAAAACAATGAATTTTATTATTATCAAATAAAATGTAAATGGGATTTGATAAAGGATAAGTTTTTTGAGGATTCTTTCTGCAAAAAATAATTTTAAAAACTAGCGGACCCGGCAGACGTCGTCCTGCCCGGTGACATACCGACATCAGCGCCACCTACCGAGACCCGATAAGTTACCCGGTAATTGTTTTCGAACCATCCAGGAACTCATTGAAATATATACACAAAATTTCATCCAAATAGGTCCAGCCGTTTAGGAGGAGTTAGATAACAAACACACGTACAGGAGAATTAGATAGGTACGGGTGACAGAGTTTACCGTATCGACGAGATGAACATTAAATGTTTGACAATTACTAAGCCCATGAACATTTTGTATGGGATTATTTTTTCATTTTTTTTCCGCGCAAATTTTAAAATTTTTTCTTTCATAAGAACCTTCTCCTGGCAATAAGAAACACAACAAAAAAAGTTAATTTTACATAATTATAATATTTTTTTTAATAACGTTAACGTTTCGATAACGTTAACGCTCTCACCTATGGAAGACGCAGTGCTTATCTTGCGGGCGACGGCGGGCAGCGGTGCGGCGGGTCGGGGCTCGTGCGCGAGCGGCGGCGGCGGCGGCTCGGGCTCGTCGGCCAGCTCGGCGAGCGCTATGCTGTCCTGCGACGCGGTGGGCGTCGTGCATTCCGAGTTGTCCTGGTTCGAGTCCGTCAGGTTGTCGTCCCGTTCCGTCGTCTCCGAGTCGTAGTCAGACTGAAATATTACACCGGCTCTTCACCATCGCCGATAAAATCGCCGGCAATCGTTACGATCATCGTGCAAGCAAGCATCCACATGATCGTCCGTGATCGTTTATTGCGGCTAGCGGCACGAATTCCCTTTGATGCGAGCCTAAAAACCGACAAGTCGGCGATCCCCACGATTGCTGACGATTGTGACAGCGATGATCGTCTACAGACGATAAGCCCTCGACACGATCGTGCACACGTGTAATCGTCTACAATCGTTGATTGTGAAGAGGAGGCTTTAAGATATTTTGACCAAAATTAGTGGAAAAGGTTTTCCAAATGTACAAGTGACGAGCGAGATGGAAACACCATCCACAATTTCACAGATCCATTAGTTCCAAGACTATTATTTGGCTGTCTTTAAGAAAATTCTAGATGACATTGAATGTAACCTATAAGTACCATAAAACTATGTTTAGTATCTTATGCAGAATATTTTATGCAATTTTAATGTCATTAATGCAAACGCCTCGCAAAAATACCTTGGTCACAATACCTCATTTATATTTTATATATTACCTAGAATAAGGTGTTCTAGGTAATATAAATGAGGTATTGTGATTCGAGGGTAGAATACCTTATCTATATTGAGCCTCAGTCGTTCGGGCGGCGCGAGGGGGGCGAGCGGTGGTTTAGCCGCGCCGGGGTCGCGCAGCTGTCGCACGATGTCACCAATCAGCTCCATGAATGCGCTGCTTTGCCACTCAGGCAGTAAATTGTTCGCCACCTGTATAGTACATATTTGCTATTTTTGCAGCTGAAAATCCTTTTTTGAGGGATAGGAATTTTCTCCTTTAACCGTAGAACACGATTTTGGAGCCCCAAAAAATTTTAGGCACGAATTTTTTCTGTCAATATCCAGGGAGTTTAGAGGTGTAATTTTTTTGCTTTTAATTCCTGAAATTTGTCCTTTACCTGGGATAGCTTTCTCGGGCAGCGCAGAAAATTTCCATAACTAGAATTTTTCCCTTTGACAAAATTTATAATTTCACTCTAGAAGGAATTTGCGCGCCATAGGATTTTAATCTTTGCCTGGAAACACTTTTTAAAACTGCGGCAATTTTGTCTACCCCCGGAAAAAAATTGAGCCGCCGGAGCATTGCCATAACCTAACTTTGTCTTCCAACCGGGACGGCGTCTTGTTCATGTGGAAACTTTTCATTTACCCAAACTTCTAATCTATATATTATATGAAAATCAATGCCACTTTTCGTTGTAATTTTATAACTCCAGAACGGGCTCACCTATCCAAACCAAATGTTTAAGCTTTGTTCAGACTATTTAGTAGATGGTTTATGTGAAGTTTGCACAAAACCGGTCGAGCGGTTCTTCATTTATCACATTTTTTGTAACAAATATATGTTCTCAAAAGTCTGTGGGTGTGGCTGATACACGGTAGGTGGCGGTGGATGTCGGTATGTCACCGGGCATGGCAACGTCTGCCAGGTCCACTAGTAAACTATATTTTAGGATGACTTAAACCGATTTCGGTCCAGCAATCTCAGAGAAATTGGTGTACCAATCAAAAATATCAGTGACATATGGGTACATTTATGTATGTAACTTCGTACATAAGAATGATAACTAGGTGTGTTACATACTAAAACCTTAAAGTATGAAGATTACGATAGTCAAAAAAAAAATCATCAATATCGGTTCATTGGTTTTACAAATAATCGTGAACATACATAGCATGAGGGTCGAATACGGAACCTAATTTTTTGAAGTCGGTCAATCTACTCACGAAATTGTTGGCCAGCTCCTCGGGGTTGACATCGGGCACGTGGAACTTGAAGGTGACGGTCTTGGCCTTGGACTCGAGCTGGCACTCCACCACCGTGTTGCTGTCGCTGACGGTGAGCACGGTGAGCCGCGGGAACTTCTCCTTCTCCCTGGAACGCTTCTTCGAACCCCGGGATTTCTTTTCGCCCGAAATGGGCGAGGGTACTGCTGTGCCCGCTGTGGAATACACGGTATGTAAAACACCAGCTTACTAGTCATGTGTAACCTCTCATTATATAACTTATACAATCATATTCACTGTTTTAATAATTATTATTAACCAAAAAGTATTTTTGATTGCGGAGTAAGTAAACAGTGAATTTAAAACGCGACTTCGATATCTGGTTTTAATAATTCCCTGAACTTTATATAGGTATCGTTGAAACATCGCCGACTTTCCGATTGGTAATGCAAAATACGCGGTTAGCAAAGTTTACGTTTAATTTAATTTATCAAGAGTACTTACCTACCGTAAATTCATGCAATATAAAACCATTATAATCGAAATGAAATCCTAAAAATCAAAATTTCACAACACTGCCGCAAATAATTATATTAATAATGTAACACAACATCAACTCACCCTCCTGTTGTAGAGTTTCTGCTTGTTTTTCCTCTACGGAACTTAATTCTGGTTGCCTTATAGCCTCCTGATGGGTAGCGCCAGACGGGAATTCTGTCATCGGCGTATGGAACTGCTCCTTCTGGCTACCGTTGGTCAATCCTTCCTCTGGTGGGATGTTGAGTTGTTGAGGCACTGTATCTGGAGCTTGGTTGGTTTGAGGAACCTGGCTTGCTGGCGGCTGACTCGTCTGAGGAACTTGATCTGTCTGAGGGGGTTGACTCGTTGGGAATTCCTGCTGAATCTGAGCAGGCATCGACGTGGGAAGCGATTGTGGAACGTTTTCAACTTGTTGGTAGTGTGTCGCGGGCGGATTCTGAGGTAGCGAACTAGGAACTGAGGTTGCTTTTGACGATTCTACTTGATATGCCATATTAGGCATGGTTTGTACGGGTTGACTCTGGTGATACATCTGCAGAGGATTGGCAGGAAAATTCTGCACGGGAGTGCCTTCATGACTAGATATCTGCCTTTCATTCTGCTGTACCAGGTTGAAGTTATGGACCACCATATTGTGTGGTAAGGATTGACCCTGCATCTGATGAGTTTGGTGGTACTGTTCTTCAGACGGTTGTTTTTGCATTTGCTTTTCTACAAACTGCTGCTGCTGCTGCTGTTGTTGCTGATGTTGCTGATTTTGGAATTGCATTTGATCGACGGACATTTGGGATTGCAGCGGCGGATTTTGTTGATACTGATCCGAGACTAATGTTTGCTGCTGATCGTGAACATCTGCAGCACTCATTTGACTTTGCTCAGATGCTTGTCTAGTGTACATAGGCCGCTGCAACCGTAACATCTCCTCAACCTTTTGCTGCTGTTGCCCCATTAATTGCTGCTTCTGTGTCAACAGCGCAAAATTCTGCTGATCTAACATGTTTTGTTGAGTTTGCAATTGCATCTCCTGCTGTGCTAAATATTGCTGCTGCTGCAAATTTCTTATATGTTGCGGCGATAGGGTCTGCCCTGGCATTGTTAACTGTTGGTGGGCTAACAACTGTTGCTGCAATACTAGTTGCTGCTGTGCCAGCATTTGCTTTTGCATGTTTAGTTGCTGCTGAGCCTGTGCGACCTGATGCTGCGCCTGAGCGACTTGCTGCTGCTGCGCCAAGATGACCGGGTCTACGGCTGCCGTTAGCAAATTCGGCTGAATATACTGCTGATTGGGTTGAAAATTAATATTCTGACTAGTGGGAAGTTGAATTTGAGCGTTTACAAAATTTTTACTTTGTTGGGCAGAATCCGTTTCTTGCTGAGTCGCCGGTTGGACTTCGACGTTTTCCGTTTGCTGACTAACGATCTGTTGCTGCTGCTGCTGCATGAGTTGTTGTTGCTGCTGCTGCTGTTGTTGTTGTTGGTGCTGCAGCATCTGCTCCGACTCAGAATCCTTCCTCGCTTGCAACGGATCAGGCCTGTGTATGATCTGAGCCAATATATTTTGTAGAGTTTGAAGGGACGGGTCCAAAACCTGACCTGAAACGAGATTCTGCTGCGGCCCGGTCATCATGGTCTCTTGGGCTGTCAACTGCTCCTCCAACTGTTTCTGCTGAATGGCTGCTGCTTGGTGGGCGATGATATTCTGCTGCTGCTGGATTATATGCTGCTGCAGCACCTGGTTTTGGTTGTTGATTTCGTTGGCCACTAACTGCTGATTCAATAGGGTCGGTTGTAAAGGAGTCTGTTGGGATTCGAGGAGGTTTTGCTGCTGGTGTTCCATCAGTACCTGGTTGGTTACCGATTGTTCCAGCATCTGCTGGTTAAGGATGTTCTGTTCCATCATCACCTGCTGTTTGAGGTTCTGTTCGAGCAGCTGCTGCTGTTGCTGGAAGAGGTGCTGGTCCGCGGAGAGGCTGGGCGACAAGCGCGCCTGCATGAGGTTCTGCTGGAACAGCTTCATAGCCTTCTCCTCGTTGCTGAGGTGCTGCTGGAACTGGTGCTGGAATAGCTGCTGCTGCGCTTGCAGCAGTTGAGATTGTTGGTCCAGTCTGAAGCAAAACAATTAACTTCTATTCAACTACCTATAAAACAGTACCGTGACATACTGACTGACCGACCGACGGATAGACAACGCACAACGGTGAACCTAGAGACTTGAAACGAGGTAATATACCTCATAGACCCTAGGGGTGCACTACGAAGGGATTTTATGTTTCGTCTCTAAACGGATGGTTGAGTTTATCCGAAGATTTTTTCTTAAAAACCTGTCAATATTACACAAGAAAAAACAAAATATGAATAAAAATAACAGTCACTCACTGCACAGACGTTATGTTAGGCTGTGTACCCACGCCGTTAAGGAGTCCGGCTTTAACTTGGTCCACAGGGCCTGCTTGCTGTTGGTTCTGGATCATTTTAACCTAGAATAAATTAATAAATATGGTGACATTTAAGTTAGTTAACAATTCCGTTGACACGCATAAGCATATCTCTTTAACATGTAAAATCGAGAGCTACACTTTTACGTATTTTATATATAAAAATACGAAAGCTGGTTTGGCGCTGAAAAAATAATTGATGCTTGTACATCTTCATAGAAAATAGCTAATTCCAATAAACAAAATACGATTCAAAACTGAAAAATCAGTTTTAAAATAATACTGTAGGCAAAACTAGTCTTTACTCTAGTGGTTAGCATATTCGACTGAACACGAAGCCCTGGGAGTCCCGAGTCAGGCAAATAATCATTAGGTATTGGGTTTTTCTGTCCAGAAATTCTCAGTGTTAGCCCGGAGTTGGTAGTTGGCGATGTTTCACCTCCGTACCTCGGAGAGCACGTTTAGCAGTCGGCGCCGGTTATTGTCACTATCATGTGACAATAGTCGTTCAAGTCCGCCAACCCGCATTGCAACAACGTGGCAGGTCTAAGCTCTTAGGCCTTTTGTTACCACGCCGTGAAAACTCGCGATTTCCTCTTCAAGTCTGAGTTGAGTTAGAGTACGCTCTATAGATCTCAGCCTAAATTCCTCTCTCCTAGGAGAGAGGAGGCCTGTGCCCAGAAGTGGAACGTAAAAAAGGCTGTAGTGGCGGTCGTAGTAGTAGGCAAAACAAACCTGTCTCAACTGCTGCTCCAACAGCAACTGCTGCTGCCGATTCTGCTCGTTGATGATCTCCTGGTTGAACAGCATTTGCGCCTTCTTCTCACTCCTCTCGCTGTAATACAACATTCATCTTGCATTATTTATTTTCTTCACATTGATACATTTTTCTGTGGACTAATATAACTATTGTGATCATCATAGATAGTAGATATCCATTGTTGGACTTTCTTTATAGAGCACGTAAAGCCGTCGGTCCTGTCTGATCTCTCTCCGGTCGTCTCGCATTGGCGTCCCATTGGACTGTGAGAGTGAGGGAATAGAGAGTACGCTTGTGTATGCGCACACACTTGTGCACTATAATATCTCCCGCGTAGTCTCCGCTTCGGTTGAGATCGGCCGCCGTGGCCAAAATTTGGTCGTGAGGACATAATCATTTTTGAGTCACCACACTCTGTCCTCATCCATCCACTTCCGGCCACTCTATACTATCAGTCCATCGTGATTCGTGCCAGAGAGCGTTACGTCAAAAAGATCTGCAGAAGAACCAACCTTGGATCTCCAGGATCACTGTCACAGGTCAATTTGAAAGAAAAAAAAATGTATTTTGTCAGTCAATTTGAAAGTAAAAGAAATACTGAGCACTTCACAGGGACAAATCTAACATTACGGCGTCGAACCCAGTCGAGTTCAGGAATTCTAATAAGTTTAGGGCCTGTTTCACCACCTTTTGATAAGTGTCGGATAACTTCTTCACATATCTCAAGTCAAGACTTTGTAACTTGACATGAAGTAAGAAAGGCTATCGAACACTTATTAGGTGGTGAAGCAGGCCTTTAGAATTTTACGTTTTAATGTCAAAACTTATTAATCAAAGAAAATATGTCGAATAGTTGACGGTCAATGAGGAACTGCTTTCGGTGTCGGAGAGTATGAAGAATAAAACTTGGGATTTTTACTAAGGAAAATTACTCAAAATTAAAATAAAATAAAAGACGTACTGTCGATTTGGAGGCTAGCATATAAGTAATTTAATCTTAAAGCTAGGCATTTCTCATGCGTTGGGCACAATGCGCTGAGCTTGCAACACGTGTAACGTTCTTAGAACTACATACTTATCTATTAGAGCTGATGGGTGAGGCGTAGCTATAACTATTTGGCCTGTTTATCTTTTTGTTTTTGCAAGTGGTTGGTCACTTTTTATTTGATTATTTATTGGTTTTTCAGTCAATGCGTCCCGCACAAGCATAAGTTTATTTTAAACTAGTCGATCCGGCAGACTTCGTCCTGCCTGGTGGCATACCGACATCAGCCCCACCTACCGAGAGTCGGTAGGTTACCTGTACCTATCCAGTAATTATGTTTTCAAACCATCCAGGAACCCATTGAAATATACACAAAATTTCATCCAAATCGGTCCATACGTTTAGGAGTTAGGTAACAAACACGTGCAGAAGAATTATATAGGTACGGCGGGGTGATTACGTATCTCGCGACAGGTTTGCGACAGGCGTAAATCTCGCGATCATTGCTGTCAAACGTCACTTTTGCACACATCAAATTGGTATTATCTAATTTTACTTGACAGCAATACGACAGCAATGCGACAGCGACAGCCGAACAAAATGAAACGTCAAACAGCAACAACTTCTGCACCTGTTGCAAAGTGATTGTTGACTTGTTGTAGGTAATTGTCGAGTACGTTTACTGTGGTTATTGAAATACATCCATTTAACAAACAATTTTATTAATCTTTGAAGTATCGATGGCAAAAGTACATTCTGCGACAGGCGAGCAATAGACGTGCGATCGGCTTGCGTAATACGAATTCAAGTGACATTTTGCGACCGATCGCGTAGTGGTCGCTGTCGCATTGCTACTGCTGTCGCGTTGCTATCGCTACTGCAAAATTTTACATAATCACCCCGCCGGTGAGACAGTTTACCGTATCGACGTGACGGGATATTTGACAGTTACGAAACACGTAAATATTTTGTATGGGAAAATGTTTTTTCTTTTATTTTATTTTTTCGTCAATGTTTTTAATAGTTATTCTGCTATTCGTGACGGAGACAGATACAACAAATCAATAACCATGAAAATCGCTCCAGCCGTTCTCGAGTTATAAGTGTTCGAACTAACACGACTTTGTTTTATATATATAGACTAGCTAATGCCGACCACTTCGCCCGTGTGAATATTTTGAAAATCCCGTGGGAAAACTTTGATTTTTTGGGATAATCTATCTTTGTACTAAAGTTTATTAAAATCAGTTCAGCGTTTTAGGCGTCAAAGCGTAACACACAGACAGAGTTACTTTCACATTTATAATATTAGTAGGAATGTTTCAAGTTATATTTTAAGGTTCAATTAAACTTTATGCAACTTGGCCGGCAATGGATAATAATTAGCGCCTCCAAAGTCCAAAGCAATGACAACTTTACAGTCAATTTCAAGTGATAACTACTTCTTGTATCCGGTACTTGACCCAAAAGTCACACGGAATCTTCTCAAGATATTCTCGAGATTCGAAATTTATCCAAGAGAGCATTGACCGATATAATAGGTATTACGTTCGACATCGCGGTAATACAACAAGGTCTTGATATTTCGTTATTAGCATAATTATAACAAACGCACATTAGTAATTGCTCGATCGAGGCGGGCACGCAAGGTTTATTGTTTTTTGCAGTAAATTTGAAGACAGTATGATAAGCAATACATATGTACATACAAGTTTTCGGTCTATGACCTGGCCACATGAATTAACATTGTAACAAGTATAAATTAAAAATTTAAAAACCCCCAACATTCGCCATTTTGTGGCAGTGACCATCTTGGAGTTGCAATAGTGCTATTCTACTAGTCAAGCCCTTTAATTTGATACCCATATTAAGGGAGTTGTGAAAAAATATGTAAGTAATCCGCCATTTTGTAGCGGCGGCCATCTTGGACCGATTTTCTTCAAACATAGCTAACACTCGACTAATTCACCTTTCAAACAAAAAAAACCGCATTTTAAATCGGTCCACCCGTTTGAGCGCCACAGGGGAACAGACAGACACACACACACACACACACACAGACACAACCTGTCGTTTTTGCGGCGGGGGGTTAAAACATGTAAGCAAATCGGACGCTACATGATAGCCAATCTCTTGGCGTCATGTGTTTGCCGGTACGGTGGTAACAAGCCACGGTTGAAGCCTCCCACCAGACCAGACAAGGGACAATTTAGAAATCATAAATTACCAAATTTTCTCTGTCGGGAATCGAACCCGAGACCTTCCACTTATAAGACCACACCGCTCACCACTGGGCCAGGGAGGTTGTCACAACCTACATCATTTGTTCAAATTCAGCTTGTCAATATTCTCTAACTTAGTTATCATCAGTAAATGAAAGCCACCGAATTAGTTCGATATACATTGCTGCTTTACTGTGTGAAATGAAATCACTGTTTATATTTCACACAGTAAAGCAGCAATGTATATCGAAGTTATTCGGTGGCCCCCCAGCAAGAACAGCTTTGCAGCTGAGGTAGGCTTGTTGGAGCACTATGATGGAGGTCCATTTCCGCACCCCTCTCCCCTAACTATGTGGACGCTCTCACCTCAAGCAAGTCCCTGGTAGCTGGCATAAGACCTTGTTACCTTGCAAGGGACCTATGTCCAGCGGTGGACGTCTACCGGCTCGAACGACGCCGACGACAATCGAATAAGCACCATTGCTTCCAGAATCCAAACCAACGAGTAGTAAATTTTTCGTCACAAGTTGTTAATTTCCAATTTCACCGTACTGATTGTGAACACAAATTAGGCATACGACCCAGTGCACGCAAGGTCAACAACTGATTGGCATTAGCCGTGGAAACCACTAGACGCGGTCGCCGTTGCCATGGCGACGCGCCAGTTTATGAACTCGAAATCGTACCGGTACCGGCCTACATTGTTATATATTACCATATTATTGTAATTGGATACGGAATAACCGTTTAGTGCCGGAAGCACACTTTTTAGACGCCACACAACCTGACGGTACGGTAAATGTTTTATTTTTTCTGACTTTATTTTCACGGGTTTTTATAGATGACCTAAATGTGAGTCCTATCGAAAGAAGAAAGAAACTATAACAATTTGAGAGAACCACTAAAAATCTGTACAAAAATAGACCAAACTCTCAAAGCTTCCGAACATAAAATAAAGTTAAAAATACCAATATCAAGTTACTGTCATCAGTTCAATTATTTTCTGTCAAATCGTGGTTTCGAAGTTGTAACACATCCCTATAGCAAGTATAAAATATATCATCGAAGTAAGTGGTATAGCCCCACATGCTTCTTGTCACTATTCTTCAATAGGGTAAACATTTTGAATTAAATCAAATAGCAGATAATGTTTCTAGGGTAAGGGTAGGTTAAGGGTCAGGAGGCGGCTTGTTAGTGTGTTTCCGGTCACCGGTGTGATTAAATACGAAAATGACTTTTGTAACATAACTTCTAATCACAGATTAAATAGAAAAATAATTATTATTATACCTAATTCGAAAAATGTATACATATTAAATATTTTTTTATACTTAGGTATAACTTATCTTTTTTCTTCAATATACTACGACTATATTGTATTCTATTGGATCGTTTTGTCAATAAGAATACATTAAGCAAAACCGCTTCTATCGTGTATAATAGGTTTTGTTTCTATAAATTACAGTTTATCAGTTTTTTATCAGTTATTACTATAAAAAAATTATCCAAGTGTTTATTTAAAGCTGTACTAAAATTTCACACATTTCAAATACAAATACTGTCAAAACGTGAAAATTTATCATTGGGTTTAACAATTATTTTATTTATTAAAAATCCTTTAAACTAAAAACTATTTTTTTAACATTGTTTTCAATTTATTATAAGACCGTTAAAGATTAAACCCACAGGTCACCAACAAAATCGAAAGAAATCCGTCACAGTATACAAACAACAGACTTACGTCAAACCAACGAATCCATCAGGCGATCATGATCATTCCGAATGAAAATACTTCGAAAAACAAAACACAATCACATACACACAATATAACGACAGTCAGTTGGCAAGAACGGTACCGCGCGCCGGACGCGAGCCAAATAATCTACAGCAACAATTAAAATTACAAAATTAAATATATAATTTATAGCCTCGCTTTACTGGACGATACACGTCGTCGTACAAATCCACGGCACACATTATGTCAGTGCATTTGTATCGCGTCACAGCAATTAATTGCGCGCATTGAAGCGTCGAAATGAGAATTCGAAGTATGTTGGTGTTATGCGAGAGTTGATCGAGCGCGATTGATGAATTTCAAACGCGGGATTGAGATGGTTATAAATTATGTGATTAAATTAATTTCATCATCATCCGTAGAACCAGAACGACATAGCTCATCGAGTTGCAAAATTGAAGCGGCAATGGACGGGGCACATAGCTCGAAAAACCGATAGGGGTAGCAAACGCAGAGATAGAATATAGCAGAAATAAAGCAGCTGATATTGAAAAAAAAATCGTTTTACAAAAAAGGGCAATTCGCGCAATTTATAATTTAAAACCGCGGGAATCCCTTCGAGAGAAATTTAAAGAAATAGGTATTCTTACAGTAGCTTCTCAATATATCTATAACAATATAATTTTTGTTAGGCAAAACATTCACAGTTACAATAAAAAGTGTGAATTACACGATAGGCAATTAAGAAATAGAAATAGACTCGTGATTCAGAAATAGACTCGTGATTCCTCAATTACGCCTCAAAAAGGTCCGAAGGTCGTTTGTGGGAATGGGCGTAATGTTCTATAATAAAATTCCACAAGAAATCTTAGACTTGCCTTTACACAAGTTTAAGAACTCTATTAAAAGTATGCTCATAAAAAAGCATATTATACAATTGAAGATTATATAAATGATAAAAAAGCATGGATTTAACTTGTTCCAGCAATGCACGAGACGGCATTTCAATCATGTACATACTTACATAAATTGTTATATTGTTATTTTTAAAAAGAGCAACCGCCGAGTTTCTTGCTGGTTCTTCTCGGTTGGAACGGCATTCCGAACCAGTGGTAGATTCAATTGACGATTCAAAAGTACTTGTAAAAGTTTATTTGAATAAAAAACTTTTCTATTCTATTCTATTCTATAGAAAACGGACGATCTTAAGCGTGTTGCAGGCAGCTACTGGATACAAGGGTCACAAAATCGTGTTGTGGGGGGTGAAGAATCAAGCAACCTTGCAAGGAACCTATGTCCAGTAGCGGATTTTTGTTGACAAAACTCAAAAATAAGAAAATCAAAAATATTTAATCAAAGTTGATCTTTACTGCATAGAACCTACCGTCAAAGATTACGTTTACAAGTACCCGACATGATTAGAAACACGAATTCAGGGTCGGGACTTACAATGTATACCACTCATTTATATCGTCCGTACATAATTAATTAAAATACATTGACCGCTGTTCATAACAACTGGTAAAATTGATCACCAACAAAGCCATCGATGAAAAGTACGATTTATAATCTACACGGCCGGTAGGTATCTACTCGTTCGTACTTATTGAAATACCTATCTAGACTTTGAATACTTATTCTAAATACTCGGTTACTAATAAGTGATCAACACCTTTGAATAAAACCATCAATGTAAAGCAAAGTTATCGATATGTTGTTGTGACTGTAATTTTGTTTTATGAATGATTAATGACGCATCGATATATCTTATCTCATTGGACATCATATAAACTTTCGTGAATTAAGGGCCACTTCAGACATGCGGCGAACGCGTTGTCTACCGCGGTAAAATGTTCATTTTTCAGACGAGCGCGGGAAACTTACAAGCTAACATACATTATATTTCAAGTCCGAAACGCACGGGAACCGCAAAAAGTAATTGAATACCCTCTTAAGCCAGTTCATAGTGATAGTGTGGCGCAGAAGCCGCAAGTGTCAATTTTCCGGTGTTCAAGTTGCGCGGATTTACGATACGTGGGGACGAGTATGAACGAATAATATGATGCCAATGTAAATAAGAATTGCGCGGTATACATCCGCGCGGTTTCCGCCGTGTCTGAACTACCTTTATGTATCGCTACAACATAATAAATTGAAAAGATAGTCTGTAAACAGATAAATAATACCGATAACTTAGAATAAATAGGTAAAGAAAGGCAGTCGTCGACGCGGCGAGAAGCCGTTTTTAACGGGCCTTATAAGGCTCGATACGTCTATCGTCGCGTCAGTGCTCAAGGTACTCATGCGCTTGTGTGCGTGTCGGCAAATGTAATTTCAGGGCACACATGGGTTGGTTTATAGCTTACGTTTCGAGCGGAAATTTGTTAGAAACTTCCATTCTAAGCGTAATAGTTCGATGACCGATAACGTTTATTTGAAGTAAAGTCAGTTTGTTTGTATCTCCTATATGCATATTGATCCGATTATGGTGAAACTTTGGTGAGTTGTTCTGCATACGCCCGCAAAGATTCCTGGCCCAAAAAATCTATATAAAAATGAATGTTTGTTTGTTTGTTCTCCATGTATTGTAATGCATGCCGGGAACAGCTAGGTTGTAAATAAAATACTAGAAATTTGTATTCACCATTGACTTATATATTATATCCACAGATTTTAATGAACCCGCGAGAATCTAATATCTATTTTATATTTTTGCAAAAAATATTTCATCCATACAATGCAAATAGTAATTTCTTATCTTCTTGAATATTATCGAGCACATTATGCGAGTGAGTAAAGGTAATGTTAAATAAATTACTATGAATGAGTGTTCAACAAAGCAACCTTGGCATTGTGAAAAGATCACCGCGATGGCGTGCACGGAATAAGTAAATATCTATCAGCCTTACTCATTAATATTTTCTTATCGTAGACATTGTAACAGTGACTTTTATCGACTATACTAACAAGCAGTTTTTACCGACTAAGTTCACGTAGAAATTATGTATTTTGTCACGGGTGTAAGGGGACCGCTATCTTAAACAAAGATAAGTAATAGTAGTGAGGATTAAGATAGCACAAAAAACAGCGAAAACAAAATTAAAACATTTCCTGTATTTTTTTTAAATCCCAAATGTAATGTAATCAGCAGACGTATCAATACCTAATGATGTCGCCGGCCGCCCGCCGCTCTCGGGGCATTGACCCCAAGTTGTGTACGTTGTACATAGCCGGTTTGAAAAATACCCTAAATAAAATATCGTCTTATATTGCGTATACTGCTACAGCTGTCCACTGGTGAAATATTTTGACCGGATAACGTCTTATAAATCGATGACCCCGGCTACACACACGAAAAAGCATGACTCATTGTCACGTATCGCGTGCAGGCGAGAGCGCAAGTAAAATTATCGTCCGTAAATCGACTTTACAGACAACCAATTTTTTTTTACACTTAGATCCCCTACGCAACAAGTTCACAACCAGACTTGGCCATGCTTAGCATTGGTCTTTGAGCATGTCCAGGCTAGGACCTAGAATATTATTGAATCACTCACCGATTGAGGCTGATGAGCTGCGACTTGAGGAGCTTGAAGACGATTCGAGCGTCCTCCTCCATTATGAGGCCAGCTTTAGCCATGTCCTTGGCGACCTCCTCGCAATCATCGTTCTCCATGTCGAATTCGAATTGGATGGCTTCGTTCTCCTTGTGGGTGTACGACCTTGAAAGATTAAAGATATGTACAGAGAATTGCCAACATCGGGGGTGAACGAGATTTGACATTTTCGGGTTACAAAATTGGATATTTTATAAAGAAGGAAGTGTTATGAATTTGTCCCAAGACTTATTTAGATACCTCACTGCATCTACATATACCCTTGATACATATCAAGTTCAAACATATTCATGAAACATGTCGCTATCTTCTCGAAACTTGAAATGGTCAATATTGATTCATCGGTATGTCTATTATGCCAGCGGAGTTGTGACATACTAAACTAGCACAAAATCTTTGAATGATAAATAATAATAATAATAATAATAATCATCATCATCATCATTTCAGCTTGTGTATGTCCAGTGCTGGCTATGGCACTACCTTCTTCATCAAACTACTTTTCACACTATCTCCCATTTATGTGGATAGAGCCCCACAATACGCTTTTGCGATTGCGTTGGAGGACTTTTCGGCTCCATGGTTTGCCACATACCACTTCAACTGATGGTTTTAGCTGTATCAGAAATTTTGCTTCTCCTGCAGATTTGTTCGTTTGGAATCTCGTCTGGTCTCTATAGCTCGCTGAGCGACTTTAAATTTGTAGCTCTAGCCGTTTGTGAGTATTCCACATTTCAGAGCCATAAGTGAGAATGGGAAACAATACACCGATTGAAAGCTTTCGTGGTCAAAAATTGAGATATTGCAAAACTGATATTCCAAAAGCTCCCTATCATATTATTTTCTGGTAACTTTAGTGTCGATATTGTTTCTACTAACCAGTTGTATTATCTAGACCAGTTCAATCAGTAATATGTGATACCAAATATAGAATGAAATAAATAAATATAGAATTTAATACGGGAACCCTAGCTGAGGCGGATATTGACAGGCAAAATGCAGCTAAACTCCTCAAATCAGTACAGCATAAATACCTCTTCTTGGGATCGATGATCTTCAGCCGGAACTGTATTTTGGTGATGTCGGAGGAAGTGACGAGGTCCCGGCTGACGATCTCCAGGCGCAGGCCGATGTCCTCGCCGAAAAACTCATGGTTGAGCAGATCCTTCACTTTCGGCCTACATTTTGAAGAGAAACATTACAATCACAATCTGAAATCATTTATTGGTGTGTGTATATTCGAGATTCATTGAAAAATACAGGCATTACAAATATGAAGTGCTAGCGAATAAAACGTCATAAATTACATAAAATTAATATTTTTTACGGGAGAGACAAAAAAAAACGTATTCAAAGCTGTTGGAACTTGTTCGAAACCACGAACTTTAAATGCAATTTTAACGGAGTTTTTTGCTTTTGACGTGATAACGTCTTATAAATCGATGAACGCCGACTTCACGCACGAAAAAGCATGACTCATTGTCACGAACCGTGTACAAGCGAGAGGCTTAAGCGTTCGGCTTGTGACGCATCTACATCTCTCTTTGTTTTACTATGGCGTTATCACGTAAAATTATCGTCCGTAAACCGACTCTACAAACAATTTTTTTTTTATAGAAATTCGTTGAAATTCGTAGCAGGCCAAAACTACAGAATTAAAAATAAATTATTTTGACCAGAAGCGTAATTATGCAGTTTTGTTCGGCAGCTCCTCATATTAGACAAGCGATACCTGTCAGCTTTGTTGGGTCTGATGCAGGACTCGATGATGCCCCTCACTTCAGGTATCGTGACCTTCTCCAAGCTTTGCGGTTTCACGCCCTGAAACAATATATCAATATTGAAATTACAAATTTCATCAAGATCAAGATAAGCATGAGCTTCAAAACTTAATGCTGTAGGTCAAGATTTATTTGGATCACAATGTTAGGAAAATAAGCAGTATACACTACGCAGATGAAGCTGTGACAGGGGACTGTTACCACAGGTACCGCAATTGTAGTAACAGTCTCCTGTACCACAATTATTGGGAACAGGGGGCTGCTACCACGAGAACCGTACTTGTAGTAACAGTCCCCCGTACCACAAGTACTAGGGACAAGGCACTGTTGCCACAAGTACCGCATCTGTGGTAACCAGTGGCGTAGCGTACCTTGGCGGGGCCCCATATAAAAATTTGTTTGGGGGCCCTTATGAAGGGTAAAGATTTCTAACAAAAGAAAAAAAAACGTTTGCATAAAATTAAAAGCAATATTTATTCATCATAATTATTTATCTGTCACTTTTTCTAAAATTTTTACAAACAATTCAAATTAAATATATACTCTCCTTGCCATTTTTTTTTCGGCAAACTGATTTATTAAATCGTTTATAGCTGATTATGAATTTAGTTTTTCTAAAAATTCTGCCTCTATGGACAACTTTTTGGACAACATTTTTTGACTTTTGTCATTTCTGAAATAAACAAAAATTTGGGAAGTTTTTGTTAATTTTTGCTTACGCACGTCGGGGGCCCCCGTGGCTTGGGGGCCCCGTATAATTGATACGGCATATACGGCGGTAGCTACGCCCCTGGTGGTAACAGACCCCTGTCACAACTATATCTTCGTATACTGCTTACTTTTCTAACCTTGTGATCCTAAGAGATCTTGGCCTACAGCACAGCACAAGTACCAGGTACAGTTACCACAAGTACCGCACTATAGTTGAGACATTACAAACGTGCGAACTGAGTCATAAAGCTGACAGATCATAGTGTTGTGAGGGCTCCCCACGCTCTTTATAAAACCTGTTATCGGTTATAGACAAATTCTTTATTATTATTACACACAACACACAAAACCAGGTTCCAGTTCCACAAGGCCTGTAAGTGCGAGCGAGAAGTACAATATAAATGATTTATGACTTGGATCGCACGTTTGTAATGTCGCACTATAGTGGCAACAGTCCCCTGTAGCACTCACCGAGACGACTTTCTTGTAGATCTGCGCCGGGCCGCTGCACTCGCTGTAGGGATACTCGCCGGTGGCCATCTCCAGCATGCACATGCCGAAGGCGTACACGTCGACCGACTCGTCGTAGTGCTCCTCGTACATCTCGGGCGCCATGAACTCCGGCGTCCCTGGGACACAAACAGACACGTTACAACGTCCCTGGAACATAAACAGATGCGTTACAACGTTCCTGGGACACAAACAGATGCGTTAGAACGTCCCTGGGACACAAACAGACACGTTAGAACGTCCTTGGAACATAAACAGATGCGTTACAACGTTCCTGGGACACAAACAAATGCGTTAGAACGTCCCTGGGACACAAACAGACACGTTAGAACGTCCTTGGAACATAAACAGATGCGTTACAACGTTCCTGGGACACAAACAAATGCGTTAGAACGTCCCTGGGACACAAACAGACACGTTAGAACGTCCTTGGAACATAAACAGATGCGTTACAACGTTCCTGGGACACAAACAAATGCGTTAGAACGTCCCTGGGACACAAACAGACACGTTAGAACGTCCTTGGAACATAAACAGATGCGTTACAACGTTCCTGGGACACAAACAAATGCGTTAGAACGTCCCTGGGACACAAACAGACACGTTAGAACGTCCTTGGAACATAAACAGATGCGTTACAACGTTCCTGGGACACAAACAAATGCGTTAGAACGTCCCTGGGACACAAACAGACACGTTAGAACGTCCTTGGAACATAAACAGATGCGTTACAACGTTCCTGGGACACAAACAAATGCGTTAGAACGTCCCTGGGACACAAACAGACACGTTAGAACGTCCTTGGAACATAAACAGATGCGTTACAACGTTCCTGGGACACAAACAAATGCGTTAGAACGTCCCTGGGACACAAACAGACACGTTAGAACGTCCTTGGAACATAAACAGATGCGTTACAACGTTCCTGGGACACAAACAAATGCGTTAGAACGTCCCTGGGACACAAACAGACACGTTAGAACGTCCTTGGAACATAAACAGATGCGTTACAACGTTCCTGGGACACAAACAAATGCGTTAGAACGTCCCTGGGACACAAACAGACACGTTAGAACGTCCTTGGAACATAAACAGATGCGTTACAACGTTCCTGGGACACAAACAAATGCGTTAGAACGTCCCTGGGACACAAACAGACACGTTAGAACGTCCTTGGAACATAAACAGATGCGTTACAACGTTCCTGGGACACAAACAAATGCGTTAGAACGTCCCTGGGACACAAACAGACACGTTAGAACGTCCTTGGAACATAAACAGATGCGTTACAACGTTCCTGGGACACAAACAAATGCGTTAGAACGTCCCTGGGACACAAACAGACACGTTAGAACGTCCTTGGAACATAAACAGATACGTTACAACGTCTTCGGAATACAAACAGATACGTTAGAATCTCAATTGTGCGTACAGGTCGACCACGGCTAGATATAGTTTGTCTGCGAGACTACTAGAGACTTTCGAGAGAGTTCTACACCATAAGACTCTCACATCACGCGGACTTGCTCTACTTATATTTAGCGGCTTCCTGAGACACGTCTGACGTCGTAAGTCCACCTGTTGGCGGTTTGGAAACACTGCTTTTCGGTGCGAGGTCGCCATTCCAGTACATTTCGAGTACATCAACAATATTCATGTTTGATTTCAACACTATAATAAGCTACTACTTACCTACGAAGATGCAGTTATTGGTTGTTCCTTACGTCACCACCACCACCGCCATTACTACAACCCATTATCATCCCACTGCTAGGCACAGGCCTCCTTTTGGCGAAGAGCGCTTAGTGCTTAGGCCCGCCATGCTGCTCAGATGCGGGTTGACGGGTGTTGTACTTCAAGTCTTACGTATTTCATTTATAATCGTTTTAAATTGGCGAGATTATTACTCTTTTCCGCGCTAGCGAACATTGTCGATGTAACTTACGTAACTATTAAAATAATACACCTTTCTCTTATTCCATCAATAATAACTATGACGTCTGTGCTGACAGTACAAGAGGGCTTACCAATAACCGACTTGGCGAAACTCCTATTCTTGAGTGTAGCGAGCCCCAGGTCGCCGATCTTGACGCTGCCCGTCGTGCCCGTGATGAAGATGTTGTCGCATTTCAAATCTCTGCGGAATTACATTATTAAACATAGAACCTCCTCCTTTTTTGAAATCGGTTAAAAATATCATGACTCTGGTAGACAGACTGACTAATAGACAGTGAAATCCGTCTTTGACTTTGAACGCTACATATTAAATTGTTTATTATAACGGAACTTGTTGTTATTGTCTTTAAAATCATCATCATCATGATCAACCCATTACTGGCCTAATACTGAGCACGGGTCTCCTCTCAGAATGAGAAGAATCTAGGCCGTAGTCCACCACACTAATTAAGTACAGATTGGTAGGACTTCACACACCTTTGTGGAGAACTGCCAGGCATATGTAGGTTTCCTCAAACGATTACCTTCACCGTAGATTTCCTTCACCTTTAAAAAAATTGGTTGTCTGTAAAGTCGGTTTACGGATGATAATTTTACGTGATAACGGCATAAGAAAACAAAGAGAGATAGATGCGTCACAAGCCGAACGTTTAGTTCCGCGCTACGTGCTACGCGCTACGTTCCGCGGTACGTGACAATGAGTCATGCTTTTTCGTGCATGCAGCCGGCGTTCATCGATTCATAAGACGTTAAGACGTCAATAGTCACGTGTACGCGTCAATAGTCGTGTAATTACCTATGAATGATAGGCGGCGTTCTGGAGTGTAGGAAGTTGAGGCCCTTGAGGATCTGCCGACACCACGACTTGAGCACCTTCGGGTTGATCCGCTTGAAGCGACGCAGATATCTGTAAGGGACCTTTCAGATAGACCGGCGCGAAGAGCAGAGCAAATTTTAACCGCATTTAAAATATAATCTTAAGACATTGAAATAAGCTTTATTTTTACATTTTATCTCTTTTATGATAAGAGGATGCTCGAGGATGCTTCCCATACGCTCGGTGTGAAATATTAAGAGCAGCCGCTCGGCTGCTCGTCGAGCCGGTCGGCTGCTCCATGCTCGTGCTCTTTCGCGCTCGAGCAACCGACCGGTTCCGTTCGCGTGCTCTTCCATGCTCGCGCAGCCGACCGTAGGCCGACTTCCTGTACAATCCGGCCCAAGAGCGTAGGTACGCTCGGCTCCGAACACATCCGCGTGTGCGTTCACACAGACCGGCGCGGAGAGCAGAGCAAGTTTGAACGGCCGGTCTATGTGAAAGAAAAAATGCTCTCCGACGCTCTCCGCGCCGGTCTATCTGAACGGTCCCTAACACAGTACAATTGCCGGCAAACTTCTTGAGCATGAAGTGACATAGTGAGGGTAATTTAGCGCACACATCCGGGCAAAAAAGGGGAAAGCGGGAGGCAAAGCTCTACTGATCTACCAATCACGCGCTCGAAACGATACTCCCCGCCGTCGCGCCCGCACACCCCACCAAAAAGACCTAAAATTCGCTTGTCAAGGTCATTTGCTCAAGAAGTTTGCCGGTAACCCATATGTATACCCATTTGTAGCACAACTATGGCAAAATTGCACCTGGTCATTACTCCGTGTTGTCGACATGTTCTGTATACATGGCAGCCATGACAGCTAACGCCTACGTTTTACAAGTCAACCACAGAAAACTATAAAACTGACCACTTTTTCAATTTGCAACGATTTAAGATGTCTTTTTAGTTTTTTTACTTATCGACCGCCGTGTTTCTTCTCGGTTAGTACGCCATTCCAAATCAATGGTACCTCACTTGACGATCCGAAAGCATTTGTGAAAGTTTATTTGCATTTAAAAAAAAATTCTATTCCCCGTTATCCATACTAATATTATAAGTTCGAGAGTAGCTCTGTTTGTCTGTCTATACAATTTGTCTGTCTTGACTGGCAACACTGGCTGTCAAACTGAAATGTTGCAAAATCAGCTGATATTTATTTAATTTTAATTTTAAAATAGTTTCTTGATGAAATATTACTTAAAAAAAGTGTTAAAGTTGTGTTTTGTGACATATTATCTTAAAATTTTCACACATTAGCTCCACTGTCGTCGAAAAATACCAATAACCGAACACGGCACTTGTTGGGCGGACGGCGCGATTCAAAACTCAACGACATCGTGATAAACCGGGGGAGTATTTCCTTTCTTTCTTTTTAAAAGTTATTACTTAATACCTACTGTATTATTATATTGTTAGTTTATTGAACACGTACGTTACACACGAGTTTCGAGACACTTCCCTCATCACACTGAAAGGCAAAATTTTTTCTCTTCACTTGACAATAGTGGAAGTGAAGTAGAAAAATTACCTGTATTGCCTTAGACAATTCACGACAGGAGCATATTCAATAGATTGTACACTGTACCTTCAACTTTTGATTACATAAATCTCTTCAATTTCATTGTAATTGTGAAATAATTTAGGTAGGTAGGTACCTACCAACAGCTGCTTATTATACAAAATTAAGTGTTGTATCTGCAAATCCTGTCTTAGATAATAATACAAACACACTAAATAAAGTAAACTTTAAACTTTTTTTTCTGTTTTCAATCATTTTGTAAAATCTATCCTATATCTCAGACTCTCTTCTGTGTAACCCTCTTTTCTAACTTCCTTCACTCACACATTATTATTTGGTGTTTCAGGTGTATTATTGCACAACTGCAACCTTCAGAATGCAAACCAGACGGGCAGCAGCTATGGAGGAACAGCAGAAACTTAAAACTGCCCTCAATGAACTGAAAGCACTGAGACAACTTAATGGTCAACTGCTGAAGGAGCAAGAGGAAAGCGAGGTTGAATTCAAAGCTGCGATTGCCAAGAACTCACAGTTGAAAGCTGAACTGGCTGCCCTAAACAGCGCTCACACTTTAGTGTTAGAGGAACGGGACCAACTTCAGGAGGCGGTCAGCTCGTTTAATGTGTGCATACAGACTTATGAAGAGACTCTGGGAAAGATAGCTGTACTAGAGGATGAATTGAGTGGGGCTCATAGAGTAATTGTTGACCTTCAGTCTCAATTAAAAAGCTATGAAATGCGAGCAAGCAATAACTTATATGACGAATTACTTACTCCATCCTCAATGGTGCCATTCATAGATCTGACATGTGACAGCCCTTGTACTAAAAATAGTAACACATTACAAAAACATGATAAGATACAACTTAATAGCCATGGGAAAATTAAAAAATACATTAAAATTGGTAAAATAATTAAAAAAACTAAAAATTTAATTAAAATTCAAAGGGCTCACACTAAAAATATAGCTCTAAGGAAGGAACGCTCACATCTATTACATAAACTGGAAACATACTGCTCCTCTCTAACAGAAATGAGTGTTAAATATGATGTTGATGTTCGTAGTCTTAATGACGAAATTTGTAAATTAAATGATTCCCTAAAAAAAGTCTCTATTGAGTACGAGCAGTCACAAAATCAGATCCGTGAACAGATATTGGCAGCAGATGAATTGTTGGCCCTAGGAAACTATAATATGGCTCGCTTTGAATCACTGACAAGTAAGTGCCAATGCAGCCATACACATGTACCTATGGCCAGCAAAAATCACAATAGCTCAGTGCTCTCTGACAAATTGGATTCTTGTCCTGAGCAGTGCAGTGTAAATAAAGAGGTGCCTTCATCCTCAAACATAAATGTCAGTAAAAAAACTGTAATTATTTCTGACCAATTAGGTAGAGACTTTGGTTCCTATATGAGGTCTTATATGCAGCATTCAGTGATTAACAAATGTTCACCGGGGGCTAGTTTCGACTATTTAATTAATAGCTTGAATGAAGAAAGCTTAGATAAAAACACAAATGTAATTATATTGTTTGGGGACAGTTTAAGGATCAAAAAACACAACATTTTAAAATGTGTTGAGAAATTATTGTACCTACATAATAAAACTCAATGTAAATTTACTTTATGCACCTTTCCTTACTCTAACACACTAAGTAAGGAACAAAATCAACACATAAATAAATTAAATTTACATATGTTTAATTTGACAAGCCGTTGCAGTGATGCTATTTTCTTTTTTGACTTAAATAAGTTTATTTATAAGTTTAAATTGACTGCAGACAATATGTATCTGCCTAGAAAATGTAAACGACAGTTAGCTTCATTATTAGCATATAATCTTAAGAATGATACTGTTACAAGTGTTGTAACAAAGTCTTTTGACTATTCTACAAACTGTACTTCTAGTACAAATATTTCTACCCTTGACTCAAGTACTTCAAGTACCAATATTTTAGTTATTGACACAAGTAATAGTAAACCTACTACTTGTTTAAACTAGTCAAACAGACAACGGAGGAGCTCTATAAAATGAATATTGTACATCAAAATATACAGAGCTTCACCGGCAAAGAATTAGAAATTGACACTACAAATTTAAACTAAGAAATAAGACAACAGATAAGCAATGTAAAATTCATCTTGTGCACCAAAATATACAGGGCTTATCTGGCAAAGAACATGAGGTTGAACTCTTCATTAAAGAATTCGATATTGGTATCTTATGCCTCACTGAGCATTGGCTCAATAATTATCAATTAATTGTACATATACAAAATTACTCACTGTCAAGTGCGTTCTCAAGAAAAACGGCTATACGCGGGGGATCTTTAATAATGATGCACAACAATATCAATTACAAAGAACGAAAAGACATTGTTAGTCTTTCTCTTGAACGCATTACTGAGCTGTCTTGTGTTGAGCTGGAGCGATATATTATAGTTTGCGTGTACCGTCCTCCCACAGGTGACTTTGTGCTCTTTGAGGAAATCATGGAGGAGGTTCTAAGGAGGATATGTAGGTCATCAAAAAAAATAATAATTTGTGGAGATTTCAATATTGATATTTTGCTCCACACTCCTTTTACGGGTAGACTGCTAAATCTTTTTAGAAGCTTTAATTTAGAGAATATTTTTGTTGAACCTACAAGAATAACTGCGAACACAGCTACTTGTATTGACAACATTTTCTGTGATTGTAAAATCATCGAAAAATCAATTATCAGTAAGCTAAGATCTGATCACTGCGGACAAATGATATCTGTTCCTAGCAGTGAACAGATTAAAACAAAAGTAATAAAATATAGGCCAGTTACCACTAAAAAAGTAAGGCAATTCAAACATACTATCTCAAATATATTACCGACACTTGACCTTACGCAGGGTGATCCGGATGAACTTTATAGCACGTTTTTTGATGTAATAAACACTCAATTTACTTCCATCTTTAAAATTATAGAAAAACGATTATTTAAAAATCTTAAATTTAGTGACTGGGCAACTGCTGGCATTTATAAAAGTCGAAACAAGTTGTTTGACCTGTATGCAGAAAAGCAATATAATTATACCCCCGCGTTTATTGAATACGTAAGAAATTATTCCAAATTGTTTCGAAATGTTTGCATACAGGCAAAATCTCTTTATATAAAACAGAAAATCATTAATTCTGATAATAAAATAAAGGCAGCATGGGATATTATCAGTGATGAAATGGGGAAACATAAAGTGTATAATAATAAACTGGAGTTAAAAATTAATAATCATATTATTGACTCTGATATAGAGATCGCTAATACTTTTGAGAACTTTTTCCAAAATATTCCAGTTACCACGACTAGTTCCATAAATTCCTCGCCAACAGAAGCCTATAATATTTTAAGGGGCAATGTTTCTGAGTGCAATGTATTATTTCAATTTAAATACGTAACCCCATATGATATTATCAAAACATTCAAGTCCTTACAACACAAAAAGACAGGGGACTTATGGGGAATATCAGTAAAAATAATCCATAATGTTATTGATGTTATTGCACCATATCTTGCTTTTATTTTTAACAAGTCCATAGATTCGGGATCTTTTCCAGACCTAATGAAATGTAGTAAATTGATACCTCTTTTTAAATCGGGAAGCAAAAGTGACCCAAATAACTATAGACCGATCTCGATTCTACCAACCCTCAGCAAGATATTTGAAAAGATAATGCTCAACCAACTGCTTCTACACTTTAATTTAAATAAATTACTTCACACTGAGCAGTATGGTTTTACTAAGGGTCGTTCAACAACCGACGCAGCCGCAAGGCTGTTACGGCATATTTTCGATGCATGGGAGAAGTCACAGAATGCCATTGGTATTTTCTGTGATTTGTCAAAAGCATTCGATTGCGTTGAGCACGAGACTCTTTTACGAAAATTAAGCCACTACGGTATTAAAGAAACTGCACTCAGTCTTATTGCCTCTTATCTAAGTGATCGCATACAAAGAGTATGTATCAATGATGTTAAGTCGTCCGGATCAGCCTCAGTAATGGGTGTTCCTCAAGGCTCTATTCTAGGTCCATTCATGTTTCTAGTTTATATTAATGACTTACCACATTTCGTAGAAAATGCTTGCGATATTGTACTATTTGCTGATGATACGTCTTTGATTTTTAAAGTCAATAGAACCAAAGACAATTTTGACGATGTAAATAATACTTTATCTCAAGTTTCACACTGGTTTACTATAAACAATCTACTTTTAAATGCAAAAAAAACCAAGTGTGTCGAGTTTCTATTGCCCAATACAAGGGTTACTTGTAATAATTTAAAGATAAGTGGTGAGCCATTGAAAACTGAGGACACAACTGTGTTCTTGGGAATAACCCTGGATGCAAAGCTTCAATGGGGCACCCATATAGCAACGCTTGCTGGCAAGCTTAGCTCTGCTGCTTACGCTGTTAGAAAGATTCGACAGTTAACAGATGTTGAAACTGCAAAAATTGTTTACTTTGCATATTTCCATAGTATCATGTCGTATGGAATCTTACTATGGGGTAAAGCAGCTGATATTGAAAAAATTTTCGTTTTACAAAAAAGGGCAATTCGTGCAATTTATAATTTAAAACCGCGGGATTCCCTTCGAGAGAAATTTAAAGAAATAGGTATTCTTACAGTAGCTTCTCAATATATTTATAACAACATAATTTTTGTTAAGCAAAACATTCACAGTTACAATAAAAAGTGTGAATTACACGATAGGCAATTAAGAAATAGAAATAGACTCGTGATTCCTCGATTACGCCTCAAAAAGGTCCAAAAGTCGTTTGTGGGAATGGGCGTAATGTTCTATAATAAAATTCCACAACAAATCTTAGACTTGCCTTTACACAAGTTTAAGAATTCTATTAAAAGTGTGCTCATGAAAAAAGCATATTATACAATTGAAGATTATATAAATGATAAAAAAGCATGGATTTAATTTATTCGCTTTATACGCTATTATAACTTGAGGAGTATTCGATTATTGGTGTTTAATTCGATGCTTTAATCATGGGTAGCCTAAGTATGTCACGCTCTCCTTAAACATTTCTGTGGTGGTGTCGTGTGGTGCGGGTTGTTACGTTCCCTCAAATATGGTTGAGCGAAGCAATGGCTGGATCATGCGTCATGCTCGTGAACGGGTGCCGCCGTCGGAAATGGGGCTACTTTTGTCTGCCCTTCTTAACGTGTAGAATTGTAAGCACCATTTCGAACCAGTGGTAGATTCATTTGTCGATTCAAAAGCACTATTGTAAAAGTTTATCTGAATAAAAAATATGTCTTAGACTTGCCTTTACACAAGTTTAAGAACTCTATTAAAAGTATGCTCATAAAAAAAGCTTATTATACAATTGAAGATTATATAAACGATAAAAAAGCTTGGATTTAACTCGTTCCAGCAATGCGCGAGACGGCATTTCAATCATGTACATTAATAATAATAATTGTTATAATGTTATTTTTTAAAAAAGAGCAACCGCCGAGTTTCTTACAGGTTCTTCTCGGCTGGAACTGCATTCCGAACCTGTGGTAGACTCAATCGACGATTCAAAAGCACTTGTAAAAGTTTATTTGAATAAAAAACTTTTCTATTCTATTCTATTCTATATGTTACGCTTTCACGCTTAAACCGCTGAACCCATTTTGACAAAATTTGGTACAGAGGTAAACTAGACCTTGGAGAAGGACATAAGGTTACTTTTTATCTCGGAAACTCATAGAGTTCCCAAGGGATTAATAAAAACCTAAATCCACGCGAAGACGCGGGCACCAGTTGTATTCAATGTATTTGATTTATAACTCACGTTTTGAGCGTGCCGGAGACCATGAGCTCCGTGATGAGCACGATGTTCTTCTTCTTGGCCACAGTTCCCTCCCAGTAGTTGTAGAAGCGCACTATGTTCGGATGCTGCAGTTTTTTCAACATGTCGGCCTCTTCGCGGAAACGGAGTCGCTCAGTTTTGTTTAATTTTTTCTCCTGTAAAAGATAGTAATTGCTTTGTACAAAGTCTGAAGCCCAGTTGCACATCAAGCAGTTAAAATTAAGTTACTGATAAAGTTTATTTCAGGTCGTCAAGGTAAGGATTACCAAAATTTAACGCTAAACATCAACCACGGAGGTGAGAATACTGTGCTTTTGCCTGTTCTTTTGTTGACAATATTTTGTCGGAAACTTTGCGTTACGAAAAGGGCCTAAAAGCCCCTGACAACAAACCCAGGAATAGAAGATGAAAACTCATTTTCTCTACTGCTAAGAGATGCTTTGAAATTCTTTTAAGATAAAGTTATAAAATTGACTTTGTATGGATCTGTCAGGACCTTGGAAAGCTTTAGATGTGGTCAATATTTAATAGAATCGGCTTTTTTTTTCGATTCGATGATAACTCTGAGAGTTTAATAAAATGATCTGTTGCCCAACAGGAGGGCCTAAAAATTGGCATGGTTAACCAATTTTTAAGATAAACACTAACCAGCAACTCGCACCAAGCCACGGCAACTCCAGTCTGTGTGTCGAGACCGTGGTACACAGTTTTGAACGAGCCCCGACCGACTTCTTTGTCGTACTTGAAAAACCTGAAAGATACAGACAATAAATTGGTAGTAAAACATTATAATATGTATAGCTCTTAGTTTACGTAGTGTGTACATATAACATATCACAGTAACACCTTTTGTGTGTAGACTATGGTGTAAAAAATTTAATCCAAATTGGCATTTTCCACTTTAGATTGGTCAAAAACTTTGGCGCGCTTTGTTAGATAATAAATTACCTTCCGCAAGGAGACACTCCAATTGGTTCCTCCTCGTCCTCCTTATCGATCTTTTCTTTATCTTTATCCTCTAACTTCTCCAGCTCGAACCGATCGTAAACTCCTGAAACATACATTTTTATAAGTCTTGTTCATGTACATGCTCTGAAGTCTAAAGTACTAAGTCAATATTTCCGTGCCATATCTTTGATTTTCTGTGTATTTTGTGTGCAAAGTGCCTGATGCCTGAATGCCTGATGAAGTAATGCCTGATATACCTGAGGTAACGGACAAAATCACTTTCGAACAAATAAATGACACGTTGTCGTCTCAACGTATGGACGTCAAAAGCTGGACGCACATACATAGGTCTCTTCAGCAAGACTCCCTGGAAGATCCCTCCACCTAGTGGGTCATTAACATCAATGAATACAAGCGGCACATGATCGTGTTCTATGGCGAGTCTTGCTGAAGAGACCTATGTGTGTTTAGCTTTGGAGGGATCCTCCCCTCCACAGTTCCAACGCTAAGTTTACCGGTGCCAATGGAGCACCTTGGGACTCCAACGTCTGTCGGTTCTTGAAGCTATCTGCCCCGCCTATTGGCACTTGGACCATTATCCCACTAGAACATCAGTGATGGAGCAACCAGTCGTGGTACCTACTGTACAGCTTGGTACCCCAGCTGGTGTTCGCTTGGCGACCCGAGGAGCTACGAGTACTTACCATTTTGCGGCTTCTCCTGCTGTTCTTCCGTGGTGTCGGTGGGTGCGTGCGGCAGACCCTTTTCCGTGGCCTCTATGTTCTCTTCCTGTCAATGGCAAAACAAACATCAAATCATGTTTATAGGTAAAGCCAATTCGCAACGAGTTGTCCCATACATCATCATTATCAATGCATTACCAGCCCACTACGGGGCACAGGTGTCCTTTCAGAATGAGAAGGGTTTAGGCCTTAGTCCACCACGCTGGCCGAGTGCGGATTGGTAGACTTCACACGCCTTTCAAAATATTATGGAAAACTCTCAAGTGTGCAGATCTCCTCACGATGTTTTTCTTCGCCATTAAAGCAAGTAATATTTTTTTTTGAAACCCCAACTCCAAAAAGTCGATGTGCGTGCCGGTTGCGGATCGAACATAGATACCAATGTTTTTTTTTTTTAAATTTATCTAATTAATAATGTCAGTTTGCAATACACCATTCAGGAGGATTACAATGTATATTAATGAACAATTTCTCTATTCATTTTCTGTGTAACTTAGTCCGTTCCTCCCGTGACCTTCCATTATTTATTAAATACAAATTGCGCACTTGTTAGTGGTTAATCAGATTTAACATAAGGAAGGAGCAGATTGAACTCACCAGATCCTGTTCGGAGATGAAGGCGTCGTCCTCGAGCCGGGCGACCAGCTTGTTCCCGCTGTCGTCCAGCTCGGGGTCGCAGATGGCGCCCTGGCCCGAGCTGCGCCGCCGGTACCCGCCCACCACCGGCTGACTCGCCTGCAATACGTACACGATGTTCTTGTGCATCCGTTAAATGGATACCTAGGCTTGATTTTGTTTGATGATAATATCATCCTGACAGTTTTTATGAGTATATTATATTTATACTTATTTTACTTTTAAATTAGTTTCTTAACATTTTTGTAAACTTATATTTTGTTTTATTGCTCACTCAAATTAGTCTCATCCAATAAAGACGTGTGTTTTTAATATTTCTTCCTAGCAAAAGGTTATAGACCCATACCTCTTACTCTTTATCTTTTCTTTCCACTAAAGTGTACGGAACATTATTTTATACCATTCCTTAAAACCTTTCTTTAAAAACTGCTGTAAAGTGAGACAGATATTAATATGTTAAATGTTTCACAAACACTAGTGCCCCATTCTTCTTTGTAACTTACAAAGAAGAGTGGGGGCTTTTCTACCATATTAACTAATTCATTCCTCAGTAGATGAAGAAAATTCTTGTTTATTTAGTTAAGATACTGAGGAACAATTTTTAGAGCCCTTTCATCCCTATTTCTGTTAATTTTGTCTGTCTCATACTTCTTCACAGCCCATAGTTATTCTGATATATGGTTTTAAAAAATTGTCTGTGGAGTGTCTAGCTAGATGTATTGAGAAAACTTCCACGTTTCGTCTTTTTAGTGTAAACACATAAACCAACAAAAAAAACTACTTTTGTTTTCTAACATACTTATCTGAAGTTGCAAAAACACGAGATGTCGCAAATGCAATTATTTGCGATCATTTTATGGTACTTGAATATCCAAGCTGCGCTCTGTTGGTATTCGTCAATATTCTGTTTTTTTATTGGCTCAGTGTTTTATACATTGATGTCTATGATTTGCCGTAATGACTTTTACAGGGTCAATGGATGACTATGCAAGTACTAAGATTGTCTTGGATATTTGGGTTAAGGTCATCCTAAAGGCTGTTTTTCGCCAAAACAACAATTTGTAACACTGCAGCATGCTGCACATACTGTGGTGTGCTCCTTAAGTGCCCCTCCGCATAGTCAATTAGTATGTTCAATCGACACCACATAATTATATCGATCGATAAGGGGATCGTCAATGCTACTCTCAATCAATAGGGTATGATCTGTTTTATAATACCATCCCATTGATATAGATCGATACCATCGTGCTGCGAAAAACAGCATACCGTTAAAACGCAGCGAAAAACTATCTCTCCAACACGATGGACTTCAGATTGATTTTTTTCCCATGTATATAAATCGTGTGCAAAGTGCGATTCAGGCGATGAGGAAGACTTTACCGACTTGCAGACTAGTGTCGTGGGAACCCCGTGCCAGAAACCCTTGAACTTTTAACCTTTAAGGGCGTCTGGCAGGGGATTGCCACTACACTAAATGTCTGGCAATTGCATGACGTGATTTCTAATACTATTCCGAAGGAAAAAATTAAGACTTTATACTTTGATGTAAGATTATCTCCCAAAGTAACCCTGATCTCAACTTCATAGTGCTGATCGCTCCTCCCTGTGTTGGTTTTTATAAAATAACGAAGGTCTGGGCGTCGTGGGCTCTTGCTCTAACAAGAGACATAAATATGTATGTAGCTCTAACGGTTGAAAAAGCATGGATGGCTGGACACTCACAACGCTGGTGGTGAGCGAGTTGAGCATGTCGAAGGTGTTGCTCTGCTGCGTGTGGATGATGGCCAGCGCGTTGTAGGGCCGCGGGCCCAGCACCGGCGTCTTCATCACGCCCACCTCGCCACCCACCACCACCTGTCAACACAATACCATACTAAACTTTTTACAATGTTCGATCAATAATGAACTACTACTCGACCAAGCCAACTAGGCACCTAGAGAATAGGGGGCCGCATTCCAATCTGATGCCGAGTTCGCTTGGTTGAGTTCTATAGTTCGTGACAAAGCAAGAGTGCAGGCGACATAAGAGGCGCGTGGGACCAACTGCTATCCCCGCACGCGTCGTTTAGTCCCAGTCTGGGAGTAACAGATACGTGCGGGGAACATTAGGCGACCTCTCACACGCGGTAGGATGAAGATAATTTTTTTGACGGGATAACGTTTTCTAAATCGATGAACGCCAGCCGCACGCACGAAAAAGCATGACTCATCCGTCACGTACCGCGTGCAAGCGGGCGCCGAACTAAGCGTTCGGTTTGTGATGCATCTACATATCTCTCTTTGTTTTCTTATGACTTTATCACGTAAAATTATCGCCCGTAAATCAACTTTACAGACAGCCAATTTTATTCATCTACAAGTAAGCCGTTGACTGCGATCCCACCTGATGGTAAATGATAATGCTGTCTAATATGGAAGCGGGCTAACCTGGAAGTGGTATGGCAGTTTTCATTAAATTTCATCGGTTTCTACGCGGCACATCGGTTTCTACCCGGCTGCCGAGAATCGAACCTTGGACCTTACTCATCAAAATATATAATATTATCTTGATTGCTAAAGTACAAGTCACGGCAAATAAGTCTAGCGTTGATCTTCAATGCGCAGAAGTCGAAAATGAGGTATCTCGGGTGGTGAGGGGGTCGCGGGGAGGGCGTGGGATCGTTCGTAAGCACTGATTAGCTCTCGCGGATCCCTCGTAAGCGCTGATTGGCTCTCCAATCGTATTGTGTCCCGCTCACTCGTACGACGCTGCACGCACTTGAAGGTCAGCGCTCGACTTACGTGACGGGGGTTATACCTTGAATGTCTTCTCCTTGCCGTGCACGGTCTTCTCCGTCTTGGCGGGCAGTACTGTGGAGTCGAGGTGGTGCGCCGGCTGCGAAATCTGGTGCCCGTGCGCGTGCAGCCCCGACGTCATCTGCCAACCAACCAACAACACTTTACTAGTAGTACGCCCCCATTCCGCCGAGTTTCTTGCTGGTTCTTCTCGGTAGGAACGGAATTCCGAACCAGTGCTACAGTGCTAGATTCAATTGACGATTCAATTGATGATTGAAAAGTATTTGTAAAAGTTTATATGAATAAAAAACTTGTCTATTCTATTATATTCTGTTAAGGACCTCGCGGTCGCGTCATATGAGTTCGAACAAACCGAGTGTCCAAACAAAGTGCTAAAAGAAACTGTCAAAATGTCGGTGTTATAGGTCGACCAGAATCTCATCAAAAATACGGAAATGAAATTCCAAAGTTAGCAACACTACGGCTGCCCTAGCGATAAACAAAGTAACTGGCATCTTTTGTGAAATTGACTTTTTTGCATTAACAAAAGTTTTATGTCGAGTAGTTTTTTACCACAGTTTAATATTTCAAATAACTTGAACCGTTTACTGAAATTTGAATGGCCCAAACAAAGTAACTGCACACACTAACCCGGAATATAAATGCAAAAACCAAGTAAACAACAAGCACAACACAAAAACAAAGTAATTGGATGTTGATTACTTTGTTTTTGTAGCTAAAATGCAGTTGCTTGATTTTTCGTTTCGTGAAACGATCCTAGGTAAGGTGTTCTGAATGTAATTACTTTGTTTATCACTAGGGCAGCCGAGTTAACCTAGTGTTGCTTACTACAAAATTTAATTTTACTATATTATCCATGAGATTCTGGTCTACCTATAACGCCATCTATCAACACAATTGTAAAGTTTTGGCCTTTGGCAAGTGGCAACTTTTGCAAGCAGAAAGCGAAATTACGTAATTAAGTATTTCTTGTTTTTTTTTCAGCTTTTGGTAGGTTATATTATGAGCATATATGCATAAGTTATGTAATGCCCGCAACATCTTTCGCGTGGATTTAGGGTTTTTAAAGGATTATAGGATTTTCCGGGATAAAAAGTACCCTCTGTTCTTTTCCAAGTATATCTATCTATCTAGTCTATATTTGTACCAAATTTTGTCAAAATCGGTTCAGCAGTTTAGGCGTGAAAGCGTAACAGACACACAGACAAAGTTACTTTCGCATTTATAATATTAGTTAGGAAGTATGGATTATATTGGTCTCTCCAAATGAACCGTTGAGGGTTGAGAGTTGAGAGCTGCATGAGGAAAAGAAGTAGATACACGGTGTAGACGCAAAACCTCTGTTGGCATACAATCTGTTTTTAATTAGCTGTCTTTAAAGGGGATCAAGTCTCTTCTTGCAGAAACGTGTAAACGACGCCCTCTTCATGGCGCATAGGATGGTCCTTACCGTGAAGTAACAATGAGAGAAGCCGTGTTAATTGAAAATTCAAATACAAGAAAGTCTAAACCGCCGGGGAAAGAGCGTCGCTTACGCGTTTCGTCGAGACGTTTTTCGCGATTTGTTTACCTTTTAAGACATCTAAGGGAAAACAAATTGTACACACGGCCACGATGATATTTGAAGCGCAATTCTGCAGTTGAATTGAGAGCAATTCATTGCAAATATCGAATATCCTGTTTACGTGTACGTATTCTCCGCGAGGTTCGAGGTCGGGATTCAAAACGCAGGACTCAATTGACCAAACGCCTATATTTATCCCAGTGCCCGGGGAGTTGTCGCATTACTAGAGCAGTGATGTCCCGTAAAACGACAGTACAAGCAGACCCGGGAGGCTATTCTCTAAGTGATTGTCACTAAATAAAAGTTTTTTTTTTCCACCGAATCAGTTAGATATACATTGCTGCTTTACTGTGTGAAATAATAATAGTTAATAAACATAGCAAACCTTCAAACCAAAATTTAATGAACATAAAATATGTATGTCAAATAAGCTCAGTTGGCTTTAATTTTTTAATCACTGAGTTAGAGAAAAGGGGGTCGTCAGTCCTACTTTTTGTGATTCAGTAGTAATTTGACACTCGACCTCCATCTATCAATATTATCGCTATCAAATGACGCGACTTTTACGGTAGTGTAACGAGAGTAAAACAAAACGCCTGACACATTAATTATCCTCATGGTCAGAGAGTTAACACATGACTAGAGCAACAATGTCCCACAACAGTACAAGATCACAATTAGCAAGTAATTTAAATCACCCCCGACATATGGAATATAAAGTTATATGTATTTTATAACACCCCTTTTTGCGTCAGGGGTTAAAAATAGATCTATAATTACTGCATTCATTACATACTATCATCACTTCCTAAAATCAATTAAGGAAAACGACTCATCGACAGTATAACAATAAAAGTAAATACCTACCCAAGAATATCCATCCAATTTTAAATGATAAACCAAAATATTTTCAACTGTAGTGCACTGGTGTCCTTATAACATATATGTATGTAATTATATTTTAAACACTGTCTTATTATAAACCTGTCACACATTTTAAAAAAAGCCAAACTGTTTAGAATTTGAATATATATATTTTTTCCGCTTATGCACACAAAAAAATAAAATAAAAATAAACTAAGGGAAAAGCGCGCCAAATATCATTCCGAAACAGTCAATACCTAATCGAATTTCAAATTTCACATATTACACTGGTCACACTAATAAAAACCTTACACCTGTCTACACTAAAACAGTTTTACATTTTGGTGTTTTTAGAAAATAATATTATTATCCCTAGTTCCAGCACATTTTTAAATTCATATTTTTTCCCGCCTAACTTTTTCACACAGATAAAAAAAAAGTTACAAAAAAAAAACAAAAGCGCGCGAAATATCAATCCTAAAACGAACAGCGTATGAGTGATACTGATTCTGGGTTCATACTTCATTCATAACAAACGCCGATAAAGGTATAGAAAATGCATAGTGTGTAAGGCGTTTGACATACTTACTTTGTAAGAAAATGCTTATCGTTCATTTAAGCGTGCTAAACAAATATGTAGTTATTTTTAAACATAATTATTTAATAATTTTTTTTGAACGGTCCAAAGTCCAATAAATTGCATAACAGTATGTCGATAGCGAAACAAAGCTAAACCGCCAGTTGGGTTAGTACGAGTTTTCACATTTCGACAAGATTGATAGAACAAGGTCCATTTTACTCCGACGCTATAGTAGTTCGATACTCGAAGTTTATCAACGTTATTGAGACGTGAAACTCGTACAGTCAGACAGACGGACGGACTGACAGCGGAGTGTTAGTAATAGAGCCCGTTTTACCCTTTGGGTACGGAGCCCTAAAAATCCTGCATTTTTTAAAAGTTCGCAATGTAATGCAATCAGCTGACACCTAATACCTAAAATTGTCGCCGGCCGCCCGCCGCTTGTGAGGCATTTATCTCGAGTTGTGCACGCTAAGCATTGCCGGTTGGAAAAATACTAAACCCCTAATACTATAAAAGCTGTGATAGCCTAGTGGTTAGGATGACCGACTTCTAATCGGAGGTCGTGGGTTCGATCCCAGGGCACGCACCTCTAACTTTTCGGAGTTATGTGCGTTTTAAGTATTTAAATATCACTTGCTTTAACGGTGAAGGAAAACATCGTGAGGAAACCTGCATGCCTGAGACTCCTGAGAGTTCTCCATAACGTTCTCAAAGGTGTTTGAAGTCTGCCAATCCGCTTGGCCAGCGTGGTAGACTATGGACAAAACCCTTCTCACTCTGAGAGGAGACCCGTGCTCTGTAGTGAGCCGGTACCTAATGGGTTGATCATGATGATGATGATGATGATGATGAATACTATAAGTATATGACAAATGCTTATTGGTATTGGACTGTGTTTAGGTAGTATAATATTAGCGCTAAGTTTTCGATTGCGGTCTCCTTACACCCCGTATACGCAGAAGAAAAATCAGTCCTCGATGAGCCTAATAACAGTGTAAACGGTGCATGATGGCGGGACGGAGGCTATGACGGATTCTGATAAGGCGTCAGAGCTATCGGCTATCGCAGTGATGTCACGGCATTCCGCGCCGCTGACTTACCGCCCAGCGCCCAGTAGCCGGCGGCCGCGGCATTACGTGCTGTTGGCGTAATTACGATTTATCTGTGTCCACAAATAGACGGTCAAGTTTTGGGGCGCATTTTGACTTGCGCTTGAGTCTAGAGTCTGGACGCACATTGGTACTAACTCTGATTGTCCACAATTTCTAAACTAAATTGACAGATCTAAATATGTACTGTCCTTTTCATCATGTTCCAAACTAAAATATTATAATGTGGCCAATTCTGTTGTACACAATCTCTAAACTTAAACTAAAATGACAGGGCTCAACATATTCCTATCTCTTTCACAATGCACATCGAACGCTGAAGGAAAGTGGAGGGGGTAAGCTATTTTATTACGTGCGCGACAGTTCCCATGCGAAGCTATCCCCTCCACGTTTCGTTCAACGTTCGATGTACGTGCCGCGGGTTATACTAATAAAGCTTCCACACACAGGTGTTTTTTGGAATATCTGTTCATTCTTCCATTGGGTTGTTATTATCGCAGCAGTATCTAAGATCGCAGCGTCCTAATACAAAATGCACCAAAAACAGATATCGCAGGGCCGACGCAAAAACGACGGGGTGTTATAAGTTTGACGTGTCTATGTGTGTGTGTGTCTGTCTGTTCCACCGTAGCGCTCAAACAGGTGAACCGATTTGAATGCGGTTTTTTTTGTCGGGAGTGTTCTTAGCTATGTTTGATGAAAATCGGTCCAAGATGGCTGCCGCCACAAAATGGCAAATTTTGGGGTTTTTTTTAATTTTAAATTTATACTTGTTGACACAGAGAGGTCTCTTTGTGCAAATACTTTATAGTGGCGTTTGAAGTTAGTTTTTTGAAAATATTTTTTATGTACAGTGTAATGTATGTCCATTGTTGAAGACGTTTCGTTGTTAATTTTGTTCCTACTTAGAGTTACCAATATCAAACTCTATGGGGCTTAACTATATATAATAAAAAATTAGAATTATGCTCGTAAAGCAGTCTAGACTCGAGACAGTTCAGAGGCTCTTCAAAAAGTTGCTTACGTGAAGCACAAAATAGGTCAACGTTATATAAGGGGCGAAGTGAAATCAGAAATGCTATAGGACACTGGTTTTTTTTAGAACCTACTAGCTGTTCCCGGCATGCGTTGCAATTCCACGTAAAGTACCTATGGTATGGTAATGCATAGAGGACAAACATACAGACATCCATTGTTGTGAATTTTTTGGGCCAGAAACTTTCTGCACAGAAGAACCCACAAAAGTTTAACCACAATGGATTCATTAGTTTAGCAGCGTAAAAAGGACGTACAGATGATTTTTATGATGGCTGGCTAGAAAGCGACTAAGCGCCGGGGTACACTCGGGTTAGGTTGGACTGCTGATGGTGCTAATTCTGTTGTGCACAATTTCTAAATTAAATTGACAAGTATATTATGTAACATTGCTAAATGAAAGCAATATTTTTAGACCTGTCAATTTAGATATTGTGTACAAGAAAAAAACGTGTGTGTGCGCAATTCACATACGACAGCAGTGAAACTTATATATTCTAATTTTTCGAATGCTCCAAACTATTATGTAAATGTTATATCACTACATAGTATAAAACAAAGTCGCTTTCTCCGTCCCTATATCCCTATGTCCCTATGTCCCTTTGAATGCTTAAATCTTTAAAACTACGCAACGGATTTTGATGCGGTTTTTTTTAATAGATAGAGTGGTTCAAGAGGAAGGTTTATATGTATATTGTATAATAACATCCATTAAATAGTGGAGAAATACTGTTATTTTTGAGGTTTTTAATGTGATGTCGTTAATAATTACATTTTTTCCGCTTACATTGCAAACGCAGGCTGAACCCTACGAGATTTATCAAAATAATGTACTAAGTATTGTACACATTGAAAAGGTCTACAGAAAAGTCCGCGATGGTATATGTCTATCTCTTAAGGATATCCCACAATAACATTTTTTGTCATTTACTTTTTACGACAAATAATGGCTAATTTTCGAAGCGATTTCAACCAATACAGCATTAATCCTTATCTAATTAAATACCTTAAATACATTGTTGATTTAATATAAATCCATATGGCCCTTTACAGCATATGATGTAAATGAATACTTTCGAAGATATTACAGATTTAAAAATTGCGGCGGCGCGGCGGGAGCGTGCCTATAAGCGCGTCGGTGGCCGCGGTTCTCCCTATTGGGCTATAGTGTCGATAATTTTTGAAACCAAAAAAAAATCACAGTACGTAGAATGAAACCCATTGGAAAAGGAGGAGAATATTATAAAAATACAAGGAAAAATAATTTACGGGCGATCTGAGCTCGGGAAAAAAGGGGGGAGTTTTAAGGGTAAAAAACGGTTTATCTCGATTTCCGGCAAAACTAGAAGTCCTATGGAAAAAAATCAAATGGCAAAGTTGTAGGTAATAAAAATATACATATATAATATACAAAATAATATCTACAGCTTTTGTATTTACACTTTTTTCACATAACCTCAAAATTTATGTGAAAAGTTCAAAAAACCAAGTTTTTGGTTTTTTATTTTTATCTTTTAAAATAAATTTTTTTTTCACGGAATCTGGTGAAAACTTACCTTTTTATGTCCCAAATACACTGTAATTTATTTGATTTGAAATATTTAGTTTTTCTCCTTATTTTTGACTTAATATCGACTTAATTCTGACAGCTGTCATTGTCATTTACAGATGAGTTATTTATATGGAGAACAGGGTTAACATCTACGAAGTACGATTTTACCCCAAACTACTTTAATTCCCTGTCAACATATAAAGCTCTAAGCCGCTTAATAATATTAATTGTTTCGCCCTAAAATAGAAATTGCTAAGAATGGAAACTAGAAAGTGCACACTAACAGCAATAGAAAACAAAAGAAGCACATTGAAAAAATTTATTCAAAAACTAGATGATGCCCACGGCTTCGCCCGTGTGGTTTGTAAAAATATCGTGGGAACTTTGATTTTCCAGAACAAAAAGTAGCCTATCTGTAGTAAGTAGTAACGCGTCCACAAAACGGAAAAATTCCGTGGGATCCTTACGATTTCGGAATGCAATTCTTTACAGCATCAGGGTTGAGGAGTTGGACATGTACCTACTCGAGGTCATCTATACTAATAAATAAAATTGAAGTGTCTGTCTGTAATTTCGAAATAACTACCTCATATTAAGCTCATACGGTTATTTGAACTGTACCATAACCGAATCACACGTTTTTAAAATTTTTGTCTGTCTGTCTGTCTGTCTGTCTGTCTGTCTGTCTGTCTGTCTGTCTGTTTGAACGGGCTAATCTTCGGAACGGCTGAACCGATTTTGACGGGACTTTCACATACAAGTAGAGAATTAACCAGGGTGTAACATAGGCTACTTTTTTAACCGACTTTCAAAAAAGGAGGAGTTGTGTTTTTCTACCTATGTACACCGATATCTCCGAGATTTCTGAACCGATTTGCTTAATTTTTTTTTAATCGATAGAGAAACATTGCGACACTGTCCTACAAAAAATTTGGATTCCAACTCCTCAATCCTGATGCTGTAGGGGACCTGATCCTCAAAACTATTGGGATTCAGAAACTGTCGGTTATTTAAATTGATATTGGGGTACCAATTAAAGACTTTATCGTTGAATGAACTCGAGTAGGTACATATCCAACTCCTCAACCCTGATGCTGTAAGGAATTGCATTCCGAAATCGTGGGGATCCCACGGGATTTTTCCGTTTTGGAGACGGGTTACTTAACAAATAAGCTACTTTTTGTTCTATACAATAAAAAGTTCCCACGGGATTTTTAAAAACCTAAATCCACACGGGCGAAGCCGTGGGCATCATCTAGTTCAACAATAAAGTCTTTAATTGGTATCCTCAATATCAATTTAAATAACCGACAGTGCCTAAATCCCATTAGTGTTGGGGATCAGATCCCCTACAGCATCAGGATTGAGGAGTTGGAATCCAAATTTTTTGTAGGACAGTGTCGCAATGTTTCTCTATCGATTAAAAAAAAATTAAGCAAATCGGTTCAGAAATCTCGGAGATATCGGTGTACATAGGTAGAAAAACACAACTCCTCCTTTTTTGAAAGTCGGTTAAAAAAGTAGCCTATGTTACACCCTGGTTAATTCTCTACTTGTATGTGAAAGTCCCGTCAAAATCGGTTCAGCCGTTCCAAAGATTAGCCCGTTCAAACAGACAGACAGACAGACAGACAGACAGACAGACAGACAGACAGACAGACAAAAATTTTAAAAACGTGTGATTCGGTTATAGTATCGTTCAAATAACCATATGAGCTTAATATGAGGTAGTTATTTCGATATTACAGACAGACACTTCAATTTTATTTATTAGTATAGATGGAAGTCGAATGACAATGTGGCCGATTCTGTTGTACACAATCTCTAAATCTATACTAATAAATAAAATTGAAGTGTCTGTCTGTAATATCGAAATAACTACCTCATATTAAGCTCATATGGTTATTTGAACGATACTATAACCGAATCACACGTTTTTAAAATTTTTGTCTGTCTGTCTGTCTGTCTGTCTGTCTGTCTGTCTGTCTGTCTGTTTGAACGGGCTAATCTTTGGAACGGCTGAACCGATTTTGACGGGACTTTCACATACAAGTAGAGAATTAACCAGGGAGTAACATAGGCTACTTTTTTAACCGACTTTCAAAAAAGGAGGAGTTGTGTTTTTCTACCTATGTACACCGATATCTCCGAGATTTCTGAACCGATTTGCGTAATTTTTTTTTTAATCGATAGAGAAACATTGCGACACTGTTCTACAAAAAATTTGGATTCCAACTCCTCAATCCTGATGCTGTAGGGGATCTGATCCCCAACACTAATGGGACTTAGGCACTGTCGGTTATTTAAATTGATATTGGGGATACCAATTAAAGACTTTATTGTTGAATGACCTCGAGTAGGTACATGTCCAACTCCTCAACCCTGATGCTGTAAGGAATTGCATTCCGAAATCGTAAGGATCCCACGGAATTTTTCCGTTTTGTGGACGGGTTACTACTTACTACAGATAGGCTACTTTTTGTTCTGGAAAATCAAAGTTCCCACGAGATTTTTACAAACCACACGGGCGAAGCCGTGGGCATCATCTAGTCTAAACTAAAATGACAGGTCTAAATATATTCCTGTCTCTTTCAAAATCCTTCCTGCTGAAGGGGATAGCACTATTTTTAAACCTGTCAATTTAGTTTAGGTTTAGAGATTGTGTACAACAGAATTAGCCACATTATCACCATGAAGTGTCTGTCAGGCATTTGTCATATCTATCTACATGCAGCAGTTCATTTGTATTTGCATAAGTTTTGAATTTTTTATCTTTTTTGTGGGAATTGTTTTATCTCTGGTAACATTATGAAACGTCAGAATTCCACGGAATTAGTAATTCGGGTATAAGGTGAGATATAGTAAGTTCATTGTGGAAAATATCGTAAAAAGTCAAGCCGCCTGGGAGCTTTCATCGAAAACGCTGCCTAATCCCTGAGTGGGTAGTACCTACGCATAATATACTCTACTACCCGTGCGAAGCCGGGGCGGGTCGCTAGTTAAACATAAACTTTGTTTATGTTTTTGAAATATTTGGGTCTATGATTTGGGTTTAAAAACGGAACGTAGGCGGAGAGCGTTCATCATGGATACCGACTGTAATCTGTATTCTACGAGTATCTCATTCTTTCGCAGGCTAAATCCATTTGAATATGTATGTTTGTCCCTCTCTGTCATTTCTTCTCATCAGTGCCTGTGAACTCAAACGACCTCCTGTCACCTCATGGACTCCTGGTACGCAAGAGAGGATTTTGGTGTCGCTTTTTCGTTTCATCGAATTTCAAATGCACAAAGATACTAAAAAGCTTCACTTCAAAATTAGTAGGTAGGCACCATTGTTGGCTGTCTTACCCCATCCCAGTTCCCAGCACAATCTCCACGTTAATTTCAGGGTAAATAGAAATATTGATTCAACATTATTGAAGTAAAGGAAAATTTATAAAAAGTAAGCATTTACCGAGAAACAGTAAACATTGTTAAGGTATACAACGTTTTTCCTGGAACATGCAGTTCCTAGCCATCGCTGGTAAATAATCTCTTACAAAACTACCTACTTAATACCTAATGCTCGAGGCATACGTGATCGAAGGCTGCGAACGTAGACATTTTCCTAAAATAGTATAATTAATTACTAGTTCATTATTGTCTTATGGATATTTCTGACGAGTCATTTGTATACAAAGCGTGTTGCGTCACAAACTTTTTATAATGTGATTTTTAATTCCGTGGAATTCTGACGTTTCTTAATGTTACCAGAGATAAAACAGTTCCCACAAAAAAGATAATAAATTCAAAGCTTACATATAAATAAAAATCAATTGCCTCATGTAGATTATGACAAACGCCTGACAGATACTTCAGGTACTTTAGTTTGGATTAAAATCAAACTTCAAGTGGTAACCCTGTTTTTCATACAAATAACTCATTCTATTTTTAAATGACAACTGTCAGAATTCCACGGAATTAAAAAGCAAAATATAGACAGGGTTTGATCAAAATATAAAGAAACGGAATATATAACTGTAAATATAAAATTTTAATAACTCCCGACCTGTGGGAAAACCTGACGTCCCACCACACTCCTGCACCAAACGTTAGAGTCTTGATCACTATGACGTGCCTGCCAAGTACTCGTCGAGACAAATGTAACTACTTATAAATGAAGATTGAAAAAAAAAACTGCATTCAAATCGGTTCACCTGTTACGACAGACAGACACACACATAGCGGTCAAACTTACAGTTTATAACACCCTTCGATTGAGTCAGGGGATAAAAAGAAAGACTGACAATAACAATAATTATTATGTGATTGAAAAAAATAAATTATAACAGACAAGACCATTTAAGAATTGGATTGCAAACTTGGATTTAGGGCTGCGAGAAGACATGAAGTACGATCCCCGGCACGCAAAAGTTATGTACGTTTTAAGCGATTAAATGTCACTTGCTTTAACGGTGAAAGAAACCTGCATACCTGAGAGTTCTCAAAGGCGTGTGACGTCTACCGCACCGCACTCGGCCAGCGTGGTGGACTACGGCCTGAACCCTTCTCATTCTGAGAGGAGACCCGTGGACACAACTCACAAGCGACGTTCGTTACGGCATACCAATGTCCAACAATGGACATCTATCGGTCAAAGACCTCGAGTTATTACTAACAACGAATAATTATTGTAAGCTAATTATTAACAACTAGATGATGCCCGCGACTTCGTCCGCGTGGATTTAGGTATCTTAAAATCCTGTGGGAGCTATTTGCTTTTCCTGGATAAAAGTTGCCTATGCCTACCTCTGTACCTTTCGTATAAATCGGTTAAACGGATGAACCTTGAAGAATCCCGCGGGAACTCTTCTTTTTCCGGGATAAAAAGTAGACTATAACCGACCCCAGGCTGTAAGCTAACTTTGTACCCGCAAAATCGGTTTAACGGATTATGTATTTTAAATTTTTTGTCTTTCCGTGGGAACATGTTATTTTCCGGGATAAAAAGTAGCCTATGTCCTTCCCCAGGATGTAAGCTACCTCTGTACCAAATTTCATCAAAATCGGTTACACTGTTGGATCGTGAAAGGCTAGCAGACTAACAGACAGACAGACACACTTTCGCATTTATAATATTAGTATGGATTAGTATGGATTATAGTTGGTTATTAACTTTATCGCGTAGGTTAAATGCGGACTGCGGTTATGTTGCGGTAAAACGTCTGGATTCAGTTCAAAATGATGTAATATCTACGTGAAGCGAGATTGTTTGACCTAGTATAATTTTAACTTTTCCCGATTTTGATAAGGTACTGTACCAGATTATTTTTTGACCACCTATAAGACCGCTTCGTGTATGTTAGTCTGTTCATCGAGAAGGTTCTTAGCTTCATGTTTGCTGATTTGTTCAGCCATTTGAAGATTATCAGCTCATTTCTCAGCCTATGAAGATACAATTGGTATGATTTACGTATATTACGCACTTAGAGTTTTCTGGTCACTACGTAACCTTGACCTGATGCTGCAACTTTTAATTTACACTTACGCTGTTCTTCGACCAGACATGTGCGAGGTAGCTAATCGGTGAGCGAGGTTAATAGTAAGCTACGAAACGATGTCTATTTCCAAAAAAGCTGAAGCTGAGGTCTATAGAGCGCACTCTGATTTTGCTCAGAGCTTTGCGCAAGTTCCCGTACTTCTCTACGCTACTCGCGCATCCCTATCTCGCATCCTTAGCTCGCATCCTTAGCTCGCATCCTTAGCTCGCATCCTTAACTCGCATCCTCAGCTCGCAACTCTCGCATCAGCGAGTACCTATCTACGTAAGAAACTTAGCTTCTTTGAAGCCTTTTCCACCAGAGCTAAGCTAAGCTGTGAAAATCAAACGAGTCTATTGTTCGACATCACACACATCCCTCGCTATACTATACTATGCTATACCCCTATATCTATACTACCCCTCTGTGACGGAAAGGCAGCCTTATACCATTGTTAGTTTTACCTATTGTATTGCATAGAACAGATGACAGGTGAACACAAGCCGACGGATAAAAACTACACTAGCGGCACGCTATGATGGCCGGTTTGACACATTACAATAGTGATGTGGAATGTCAATTTATTCTCGAACAAAAAACAATTAAGTTTTGTTTTTGTACCTGATTAAATAGGTTTAATAAAACAAAAATGTATATGTTTATTTAATTTATTTGAACGAACTGAATATTTGAACGAAAATGAATATACATACTTTATATGCACACAAGAAACATATGAATACAAAAGATACCAAAAAAGGTGCCACAAAAGGCCATAATTAATCAGATTCGTCCATACTACTATTTTCACTGTCGTCACTGCTATCATCACATACATTAATAATTATATGTTCGTTTTCTATAATATTATCTATTTTCACATCTCTTTCATAATCTTCCCTTATTAATTTAACAGTTCTATTCACAACCTTTTCCCAGTCTCCTTTAGTCACATGTTCACAAGCTTCTTCTAATAATTTTAGCATTTTTTTTGTGGTAAATGGGGGTTCTGTATTGTGTCTTGCAGCATATCCCTTAATTTGAGCCCACACCAACTCAATCGCATTATACTCACAATGGTAAGGCGGTAACCGTATAACTCTGTGCCCATGTTCTAATGCTATTTCGTCAATGACGTATCGGATCTTGGTTGGTTTGTTTTCTTTTAAAAGACGTACTAATTCCGCTTTTAACATATTCATGTTTGCATCTACGCCATTTTTACGAAGCCATGCGACGATATCAGCTTTCTTTTGGGATTGGGCAGGTGGCTTGTCAATTTGCATCGAGTGGTATGGGGCGTTGTCCATAATTATAATAGATGGTTCAGGGAGGCTACACAACATTGAGGTAAACCATTCAGTAAACTTTTCTCCATTCATGTCTTCATGATAGTCTCCAGTGGTTTTTGACGCAAAAGCCATGAGAGAACCTTCGACAAACCCGTTGATGGTTCCGGCGTGACAAATTATAAGTCGCGATCCTTTTCCTACAGGAACTTTGGAAGTAGATGCTGCTGTGTCATCGTTCCAAGAACGGCCTACAGTACGGTTAGCATTAAGCCATGTTTCATCCAAGAACACAACATTTTGCCAATTTTTGATTTCTTTCACTTGCCGTAAAAAAGTATACCTTGCCATCGCTATATCAAATCTTTCCATCAATATTTTGCGTTTGTTACATTTTTTGTATCGAAATCCAATGGTCTTCAAAATCTTCGTTAAAGAACTTTCCCCACCGAAGAATAATCCAGCTTCCTTCAGTGAATGCACCAACTTTTTTCTTGTTGGATACTCCTTCTGTAAATAGTAGCCGTAAACATGTCTTCGGATAGCATCGGCATCAAAGCTATCGATGCCTACGACTGGTTTTGCTCGTTTTCTCTTTTTTGGTGTGTGAAGTTTATTTTCTTCTGTGCCAGTCTCGCCATATTTTTTTTTAGTTATCCGTCTAACAGTTCGTTGTCCAATATTAAGCGCATCAGCTACGCGTTCAACCACTGACGTTATAGGTAAAATTGGCCCTCCATTTTGAGCTTCACGATCGAAATAGTTACGAAGGCGTATTACGAACTCACGTGTCTGACTATTTAGAACAGTTCTCTGCGTACGTTCGGTCATATCGACGAAATCCACAACAAAGGGCTTGAACAGAGTCCAAATTAACGAGCAAGGGTCAACAGTAATGCAGTATCAATATTTGAAATCCAAAGCCAGGTCAAAACTATATCACAATCGCATTGCACTGACAGTTTATACTTTTCGAAGCAACGTCAATTCGAAACTGCTTTGTTTTGCATTGAGCATTGACGCGAGTTTGCCGGAGGTAGTAGTTGTGCTAGCCAGCGATCCTATGTGACGATCGTATTAGATTCCATTTTTAAAAATTTATTGATATTTTTTTGCGATTTCAGAGGTTTGTCCACATAGTGAAAATTGTTCATATTCACAAGTACATTCACCCCTTAAATGGTGCAAACTGATTTTTCTACACTTGTATACATTTAAGAAATCAATTTAATAAATAAATTTTGAGTCCTAAACCTAAAACTACATTCGATAAAATTTATGAATCTCTGCACATCACTATCGTCAATAAAGTAATACAATTATTTCCTTCAAAGTCGTTATCAATTAATACGGAACTTCATGAGCGGACAAACGTCAAACCGGCCATCATAGCGTGCCGCTAAAGTAGTCGTAAAAGAATACATAAATAGGCAACATTTTATTTACTGCTGTAGTTATTTGTTTTGCGATGGGCTATGTCATGTAATAAAATCGTAAAGTACCGTACTGCGCCAGAACACTTTGACGTAATGGCCCCTCCCCTCCTCCTCTCATCGTCGCCCGCAACGTAGAAGTACGCCTAGTAGTATTACGCCTAGTAGTATTACGCCTAGTAGTATTACGCTTAGTAGTCATAATTATAGCATTATCATTGTTCCGCACGATTTACGTTAGCGTTGTCTATTTTTTTTTCGAACCCGCCAATCCGCATTGGAGCGGCGTGGTGGGTCTAAGCTCCAAATCCCTCCCTATGAGAGAGGATGCTTGTGCCCAGCAGTGGGACGTTAAAGGACTGTAGTAATTGTGGTTGTCCTTTTCAGTAGTAGGAACCTTGTAAGGGTCAGTGATATGGCAGAAGTCTACATTATAGAAACATGTAGGTTACATGCAATACATTATACAATGAAGATTTAAAAGTTTTTAGACTCAACGGTTGAGCTGTTGTTGGTAATGGTCAGTCTGTATATTTTACCTTTTAAAAAGCGAGTTAGGATCATGCTATCGTTCGAATCATCAAAACAATTTAATGAGATGATATGATAAGAGGGCGTTAATGTCGAAATCACAGATAGACACTGCAATTTTATTTATCTGTGCAGATTTTATAAACAAGGTGTGCGGTTACTAGGGTTGCTCTGCGGTGGCCGGCCGAGCTATATCTACTAGTATGTACTAGTATGTACTAATAGGTATATACGTGATATTGTTAGATAGGCGTATGGCGCCGCATTTTGTGTGACGTCACGTCCCCGAAGGCGCATTGTTGTTTTACAAATGAAATGGAATTAGATCCAATCCCCAGACGATTTGCTGCGAATGAAGACTTATTGGTCAAAACTACGGATCTATATATATATGTGTAGGTATAGTTAATTATAGACCGCATAGACTGCCATAGACCCGATTTTGTTATCTCTATAGTGTACCCGGCTTAGGCAACGAAAATGTCTGGCGCGTATTGATGACATTGAAGTGTGCGTGAATTGTTTATGTATTCCGTCGTAATGGCACATAATTTTTCCGTCAGTGTATCTACATATTAATTGCGCATGTGAGGGCCGATGGTGTTACCGATTTTAACATAGCAAAGTTTCCGTTTGGAGAACTGCGCTGGCTGTATCGAAAAACTTGACTTCTAAAACAATTGAGTTAAGATCCATTTTTCGTTGACTATAGTTTTCCTTATTAGCATGGTTTTATTAGATTCACCTGCAACTAACTATGTATGTAAACAAATCTTTTATAGGAGTCGAATTAAACCAACTTCTAAGTGTCGTATCGATTTGAAACTTTGTATAGAGTGAGAATTCTCACTTTCTTCGGTCACGTGTCTAGGCGTGAAGATTTGTCCATAGAACGACTAGTGGTGCAAGGGAAAGTCGAAGGCGCCCGAGCGCGCGGCAGATCGACCATGAGATGGACGGATCAAATCAAGGCCACAACAGAAATACCATTACACAAGTGTGCAAGAAAAGCAACCGTCAGGGAGGAGTGTAGACGGGAGCCACTACCAGAGTGACGACCACGACCAGTCTGCCAACACTGTAACGCATAACAACAAGATATAATATACTAGCGGACCCGGCAGACGTCGTCCTGCCCGCTATTAGCGCCACCTACCGGGTCCAATTTTTCTACTTATAAACCTTCCTCTTGAATCACTCTATCTATTAAAAAAAACCGCATCTAAATCCGTTGCGTAGTTTTAAAGATTTAAGCATACATAGGGACATAGGGACATAGGGATATAGGGACAGAGAAAGCGACTTTGTTTTATACTATGTAGTGATAACATTGTAATGTAATACCGATTACAATACAATAATTTGGTTTCTTAGAGTTGACATGATGATAGAACTAGGAGGTGGATAGTGGAACTCTTCAATGGCGTCTGGTAAACCCCTAGAGTATGGACTCATTTGGTTTGTTTTAACTTTTAACGAATCCATTACATTACACTTGGCGACGAGTCCAACAGCCGTACTAATTACTACCCGTGCGAAGCTGGGGCAGATCGCTTGTAAACGATATTTATTTCAAAAATGTTTTACGTAACAGTGTAACAGTATACTATTTATTCGCGGAAGACTTATCCCATAATATTCAGCCTGATGGATACCCGACTGTGAGATACTAAAAAGCACGATTGTGTACTGAATAAATATCTCTTGGATCGTTTGTTTACAATCGCGGACGTACGTACAATGTTGTTTGGTCACTCGTGCGCAATTACAAGTGATTTTAGCATGCAATAAGCAATTTATATAGTAGAGTCAATATTGTGTCATCAGAGGCATGTTAAACATTCTACTGTCAGGTTAGGAATACATTTTAGAAACGACGAAACCGAAGCGCTATACCTACTCGCCCGACTCCGACTTCAGTGTACATACAACAATTATTTTCATATTTTGTAGTAGCGGGCATTCGAAGTCGGTTTTAAACCGACTAGACTCCCAAAAACGAGGAGGTTCTCAAATCGGCGTGTATTTTTTACACCAATTTCTCCGAGATTTCTGAACCGATTTGCGTGGTTTTGTTTGTTAATCGACAGAGGCTACGAGATAGATGGTCTCAAAAATATTTTCTTCAACTCCTCAAAAGGTTTTTGAAAATAATAATTATTATTTGAGAATAATTTTAGTTTGATTAAATACAATTTAAACTAAACTCAATACTTAGCGACCTACCGATAAACTGTGAATTTTCAAAGAATTTTATGTGTATCAACAAATTGTCATTCTTATATGAAACCTAGTTTTATACCGTGGCTTAGGAAACCAAGAAAGAGCGAATGCATTTAATACTAATGTTATTTGACGTGAGTTAATAGTTGTAATACGATTAATTTCTATTAGGTTAATAAGGCAGAAACACACTTACAACGCGATCAGACGTAACGCGTCGCTGTGTATAGTCACATTCATGTAGTATTTTGCATAACCAATGACCACGTCACGGTTACCCCGGCGCCAAACACAAACAAACATTTGAACAAAGTCTTTGAAGGACTTTCCTGACACATCTGAACACAGGTTTGCTTACCTACTAGACAGGCTTTACAAATAGATTCGCTTCATTTGAATTTGAACTTTAAAAGATTTGATGTGCGGTTGAAAAACCGATACCGAATGACAAAGTGCAAATGTTCAAACTTTGAACAAATACCCAAAGACCCACACAAGTGTTCAAATATGTATTCAAATGTTTATGCTGTGTATGGCACCGGGGTTAGACCGGGGATTTTTTTGTTTTTCAAAAATTATTGGATATGCTGATCATGACTAATATTCTCCTATCCCCTCTAACCGTAAAGGTGTACCAAAGAAAAGTACAATCATATAACCATGCGAAGACATATCCCATACACTGTCCTCCAGAGCTCTTTTCACGTGACGCAGTACAACCATATTATATAGGTAACGCCAATCTTATATTCGTCTCTGATCTCCCGAGGTTCGTGCCAGCTCTCCTTTCTGTCCGTCTACTGATATCTAAAATATGCTATTGCGACGCGTCTTGCGGTTATATTCAGAGGCGAATACATGATTGGCGTCTACTCTACCTACTACTACTCCTCGTTGGTCTATTGGTTAGCATATTAGACCGCGGATCACGAGGGCCTCGGTTCGATTCCCGGGTCGGGCTAATAATTGTTAGGTATCGGGTTTTTCTGTCAAGAAATTTTCAGTGCCAGCCCGGAGTTGGAAGCTGGCGGTATTCCACCCCCGTGCCTCGGAGAGCACGTTAAGCAGTCGGTCTTGGTTATTATCACTATCATGTGACAATAGTCATTAAAGCCCGCCAACACGCATTGGAGCAGCGTGGCGGGCATGATCTCTAAATCCCTCTCCTACGAGACAGGAGGCCTGTACCCAGCAGTGGAACGTGGATGGTGATGGTGATGGTTTACTCTACCCATGCCCTGACGCTCAGAGGTCTATTCCCGTCACACCACTTGCACTGACCTGTCCATATCGCGAGGAGGCCAGGTGCACGTTGCGGTTCTTCAGCGAGAAGTCGGGCCGCTTGCCCAGCCCGTAGGTGCTCTTGTTCTGCGCCAGGAACTTCTTGGGCCGGTCCAGCCGCTCCGTGGAGCCGTCCGTGTCCTCATCGCGCTTCGACGTGGACGGGATGCCTCGGTACGCGCCCCTGGTGCCCCTGTCACAACAATATCATCACTGCATATCATAGAACAAAATCCCACGCCGCGCCTGTTCACAATAAACTCAAAAACTACTAAACAGATTTTCACCAATAAACAGTGATTCATGAGGAAGATTTAGGTGTACAATTTGTTAAGATTTTGTGTAAATTGGTTGAAATATGACGATAATTGTTGAAAATGTCGCAAAAAGTCAAGCCAACTGGGAGATTTCATCGAAAACACTGCCTAATTGACATATAACAAAACAATGTATGGTGGAATATTAGCGGTTGATTAGATACTACCCGTGCGAAGCCAGGGCGGATCACTAGTAATCATAATAATCATAATTCATAATCATTCATTCATTCATAATCAGAAGTAGACATCAGTGGACGAAGATGATAGGAGTATTATCATCTTCGTCCACTGATGTCTACTTCTGGACATAGATCTCTTGAAATGGTCTATGTCGTGTATAATTGTCGATACTTTATTATTTACCTTATAGTTTTTTCCGGGCTCTTGTCCTGCTTCCTGGTAATAAGGTTATCTTTCCTCTTGCTGCGTAGAGACATGTTGGACGACATGTTGTCCATTGCTCCATCAAGACCCAATGTATCAGAAACTATCACACCCAATATGCATTGTGATACAAATAATCTCAAATTATAAGTTTATTTACTATTAAGTTAGTATTAACTAGAACTTAAATAACCAAATAAATAATAAAATCGACACCTTCGTCACAATCTCATTGATGTTTTGAATATTTGAAATCCCATTGTAATTTTTTATTTATTATCTCGAATATTGAAAAATATAGTTCGATAACTTGTACAAATAAAAATAAATGGATTAAAAACTATTTATCAGTTAAATATTATTAAAATAAATAAATAACTAGTTCCGTCTTTTTATTCTCTCTCGCAGTGTTGGCATCCTTTTCTTGTATTTTTTTTTCACTTAAAATCGTTCATAGTCTAAGTTACTTGAATCGAAAAAGAAAATATTTATTTAATCTAAACTATAAACAGTCTTGAGGATAATTTTGGAAAGTTATTGCAGGATTTGTTTAGTTTCTTGATGTTATCTGAAACAAAAGTGTTAAAAATCAATTAACTTTGAATGTTTTCCATACCTGCAGTTCTTAGGGCTTAGGGTTTGTGCGGTTTTCTTTATAGCTACTAAAAAAAAAAATACAGAATCATAAGATCAATAAAATAAAATGAAAAATTTACATATTATTATGTGTTCAATTGGCATGTTTAAATGCCATTATTTTGGAATTGAATTGAAAAGTTACAGGTATTAGCTAGTTACATTAATTGTTATATGATAATTTACTTATAAAGTTAAGATTATATAACCAGAATTATGAAGTGAAATATCAAGAGACACAGTGGAAACCACAAATCTTTGCGGTCCGTCGAGCACAAGATTTCAACAGATATTTCTATAAATATTTGCCTTAATATTTGATATTTTGCAATAAGTCTTTCTATTCCACTAATTTTAGTAGTTCTATAACATAAAATTGCATGCTTATATTTATTGCAATTGCATATTTATATTCATACTACAGTTGGACAGATTTCCTAAACAGAAACTATATCAAAAATGAAATTGTATCTCATTGAACTAGTTTAAATTCTTGGTGATAACTTTCCTTATTAAAAGTTATAACCAGTGTACAAAAATTCCAACATATAACAAATTACTAAATAATTATTTCTATTCGTGGTGATAAGGTAAACCTAAACAAAACAGATTAGATAACACACTAGACAAGGTCAAGGCCACAGAACCACAGAAAACAGTGTAACAGAACCTTAGATAAAACTTTTCTGCAGCCAAAACCAAGTTTGAAAATAAACCATAGCACAATCCAGCATACATTATCTAGATACATACATAATCATTTCAATCAAAACCGCTCACCATAACACGGTGATCAATCAAATCAGTGTCAACTCCATTTATCTCAGAGTATACCTACACTATAATACTGTACACAGATTCAGTTTATTTTGGTCTAGATGCGATGCAGATCAATTATGTGATAAAAGTCTGATGGTAGCTGTGTTAAAAAAATAAATAAAATAAAAATAGCCTTTATTCTCTGATCTATTGCATAACTTACTACATACTAGTATAACTAATTCCTTATTACTTATATACTTATTCTATCTTACATTAATCTATGAATCTAGTAACACCAGCACTTTTCTGATCAGGGAGTCCTTCCCGGACATAGGCCTCCTCTAGAAGTTTCCAATTTTTTCTATCCCGTGCCAATCGGCGCCATCCTTTCGGCAGATCATCTTCCCATCTTTTTGGTGGCCTTCCTCTTATTCGTTTCCCGTCTCTGGGGTACCATGACATAACTTCCTTGGTCCATTTTTCTTTGGGAGACCTTATCACATGACCAATCCAACGCCACTTAAGTTTCTTGATTTTCTTTGAGACATCTGTCACACCTGTGATCTTTCTAATTTTAGTCAGTCTCCATTTGTCTTTGAGTTTAATGTGCAACATACTTCTCTCGATCCCCTGTTGGCATACCTTCAGTTTCTGACTGTGAGCCTTCGTCAGGCCCCACGTTTGACACCCGTAAGTAAGTATTGGTAGGATACACATGTTGAATACTTTACGCTTAGTTGGCATTGGGATGTCTTTGTTCTTTAATATTTCTTTCAGCGACCAGTATCGAGTCCAGGTGTTATTTACTCGTCTTTGCAATTCTTTTTCCATCTGCAAGTTTGGTGCAATTATTTGACCTAAGTAGATGTAGTCATTCACATACTCTATGTCCTGGTTGTTTACATTAATTTTTGCCTGATGCCTATTGGTCATAACCTTTGTTTTGGTGGTGTTCATTGTAAGACCTGCTTTTTGGCTTTCTGTTGCTAGCTGTACAAGCATTTCTTGTAGAGTGACAGGGTCCTCGGCAAACAGTACCAGGTCATCTGCAAATCGCAAGTGTGACAACTTACATCCATTAATATTTATTCCCCACCCTTCCCAATCTAAATTTCTGAAAATTTCCTCTAACACAGCCAAAAAAAGCTTTGGAGATAGGGGATCCCCTTGTCTGACTCCTTTTTGGATTTTAAATTCCTTTCCAACTTTTTCTAATTGTACTTTTGCCGTGCTGTGGCTGTATATGTTCTTTATGAGTCTAATATATATTTCCTTTCTATTCCTTGATTCATCAAGGCTTTATATATGTAGTTATGAGAGAGGGAATCAAATGCCTTATTATAATCTACAAAGGAAATATAGTAGGGTTTTTTGTACTCATTATATTTTTCTACTACTTGTTTTACTACATGCATGTGGTCTACTGTTGAGAAGTCAGTTCTGAAACCTGCCTGTTCTCTTGGTTGTTCTGCATCTAGTTGCTTAGTGAGCCTGCCTAAGACAATTTTTGAAAATATTTTGTATATATTTGTCATAAGACTTATTGGTCTATAGTTGTCTATTTTTTCTTTATCCCCTTTTTTGTGAATTAGTATTATGGTTGACTTTGTCCATTGATCCGGAATAGCTTCGCTGTCTAAGATTTCGTTAAATAGATTGGTTAGTGGTTTTAGTATTGCATTCAGTGACCCTTTTAGCAGTTCATTGGTTATTCTATCTTCTCCTGGGGCTTTATCGTTTTTTTGTGTCAGTATGGCTTGCCTTGTTTCACTTTCTAATATGTTAGGGATTTCTTCTTCTTCGTTTATGTTCTCAATTGCTACTGGTAAATCGGATGAACTGTAGAGATTTTTGTAAAAGTTCGTAGCGATTTTGCTGATCGTTGTTCTTTTTGATGTTGTATATTCCTTGTTCCGTTTAGTTTTTCCTTTTATTTTCGGTATCCAAGCAGAATGTTCTTTGAGTTTTTTCAGTGCTCCTTTAATTCCTCCTTTTCTTTCGATTTCAGATTGAATTCTGTTTAAACGTATTTCTTTCTTATGACTTCTTATACTTGATGTGATCTGTTTACTTAGTGCTTCTATCTTTTTAATGTTCATTTTCCTATCTACAAACAATTTTCCTCTTTCTTTAATTAGTGTTCTTGCGTTTTGTCCTATTTTGTCCATTTTGTTTAGCTTGCTCATGTACTTCAGTTCACTACCTAAATTGATTAATATTTTTTCGAGTTTATTGTATTTTTCTTGGATTGAGTCTTTATTTCCAATTTCGTTTATTTGCTCTTTTACCTTATTAAGGATGTTTTCTGGGATTGGAGTCATTATTTGATCTGTTATGTTTTTTATGTGTTTCCTTGTTCTTTGTTTATTTGTGATTTCTAAAGTGCCTCTTACCATTCTATGGTTTGTACTGAAGTTTAGTTGATTTACTATGCCTACATCATTAAAGACACCTGGGGTATTGGTTAATATGAAGTCAATTTCATTTTTGGTTTTTCCATCCGGTGAGATCCATGTCCATTTCCTGTTTGTTTTTTTCTTATAGTAGGTGTTCATGATTCTTAAATTGTATTCGAGAGCAAGATCAATGAGTTTTTGTCCATTTTTATTGCGTCTACCTTGACTATAGAGCCCGATAGTGTTAGTTTCTCCATCTTGTTGGCTACCTATTTGGCTACCTGTTGAAATCTCCCATCACAATCTTGTTTTTATTTGTTTCTTCAATAGTATCTTGTAATGATGTATAGAATAAGTTCTTCTCTTCATCGGTTGCTTGCTCTGTGGGCGCGTATACTTGTATTATGGACCATGGCTCTTTCCCGTCTTGGATAATCAAGTCCAAGATGGCAATTCTTTCCGATTTACTTCTAAATTGTATGATGGCCTCTTTTAAATGCTTTTTGACGATAAATCCTACACCATGTAACCCCTTAGTTTCTCCTTTGTAGTAGAATATATAATCTTTATACTCTCTCACTTCTTCTCCTAATCGTCGAATTTCGCTCAATCCTATAACGTCCCATTTTATATCTTCTAATGCATATTCTAATTCCGTCAATCTATCGTCCGTCCTGAGTGTCCTTGTATTTAAAGTTGCTATGAATAGTTTATTTTGATCTTTTCTTTTTATGGAGTTTAGTAAATGTTTAGGTTTTAATATTTTTCCTACTTGTTTCTCGTCTTCTAGAGGGTGGTGGTCTGATGTCCCGAGGTGACCAGCCTGGTTGGGACCTTTCGTTGTTGTTTTATTTTCCGTTTGTGACTTTTTCGTTTTCCGTTTACTGCTGGTGTTACTTGATTGCTAATTCGCGCTGCTAGTTCCGCTAAATGATATTGATCTCTTTTTGTCGAAAAAGTTGATTCGGCTCATTTTTGTCTTGCTGGTGTTTGCTGTGTTCTCGTCATTTGGTATGACTGGCGACCTTGTAGGCGACCGCTTTCGTTTATCTTTCTTTGCTTTAATTACTAGTCGATCGTAAACAATATATCCCTCATTGCCCTTGTCTAGTTCCTCTTTTAGTTGAGTTTTTAGTTCTTTCCTCTTCAATAGTACATCTTTGGGATAATCCTCTGTTATATATATTTTTTCTGGTAGATGTTTCTTATTTCTTAAAAGCTCCAATTTTCGCCAGTACAAAGTGAGCGTCGTGCATATGGGCCGCGTTTTACCATCAATTTTCTTACCGATCCTTTGAGCATTACTAATCTCCCATTTGTCCCAAGTTTCTATGCCTGTTTTGTCACTGACGACGTTCAAAACTGAGATGATACGTTCCAGTAGTTCAGGGAAATTGGTTTCTGTTTCTTGAACACCATGAATGATTAGATTGTTTTTCCTGGACTGTCTTTCTAAATATTGTGTTTTCGTCTTCAAAGTTTCTACCTCTAGTTTCAGTCCAACTATGTCGTCCACAAGAGGTTTAAGTTTTTCATCCATGGTTGTGATCATGTTTTGGTTTATAATATCTGTTTGTTGGCTCATCTCCTCTTTCATTTTATTCCAAAGTAATTGAAATTGAGGATCCATTGTTGGTTAAAAAAACTACCAAATTGGTAGTTTTTCTTGGTTTGGTATTGTAGCAACACTTACTCCAACTTTCAAATGTTAGCTGTTGTCAACTTGTCAACACTACGTAACTGTCAGATATGTTTACCTGTAATTCGCAATAGATTCTAACCTCCAAAAAAACGACGTAATTTCTCACTTATTTTTCAGTTTTTTCCTTTTGTTTTGTTATGATCACTGTGTAATCTGAATTTGTGTTGTTTCAATATGTAAATTCACGGTATGTTATGTCTTAAGATGAGATTTGAACGTTCGTTCGTTCGTTCGTTTCAACCAATAGACGTCCACTGCTGGACATAGGTCTCTTGCAAGGATCGCCACAGCACACGATCTTGTGCCGCCTGATTCCAGCGGCTGCCAGCGACTCGCTTGAGATCGTCTGTCCAACGAGTGGGGGGTCTACCTGCGCTTCGTTTACTGGTGCGAGGTCGCCATTCAAGCACCTTGGGACCCCAACGTCCATCGGTTCTTCGAGCAATGTGCCCCGCCCATTGCCACTTCAGCTTCGCGACTCGATGAGCTATGTCGGTAACTCTGGTTCTCCTGCGGATCTCCTCATTTCTGATTTGATCCCGCAGGGATACTCCGAGCATAGCTCTCTCCATCGCCCGCTGAGTGACCCTGAGCCTTCTTATGAGGCCCATTGTCAGCGACCATGTCTCAGATCCGTAAGTCATCACTGGCAACACGCACTGTTCGAAGACTTTCGTCTTCAGACACTGAGGGATATTGGACGTAAAGACATCTCGAAGTTTCCCGAACGCTGCCCAGCCGAGTTGAATTCGGCGGTTGATCTCTTTCTCGAAATTGGACCTACCTAGCTGGACCGTGTGTCCCAGGTATATGTACTCGTCTACAATTTCGAGTGCAGAGTTCTCAACGATTACCGGGTGGAGCGGAACATGTGCATTAGACATGACCTTCGTCTTACTCATGTTCATTTTTAGGCCCACCTGTTGAGAAACTCTGCTGAGATCGTTGAGCATTGTATTGAGGTCTCCCAGAGTCTCTGCCATCACGACTATATCATCGGCAAACCGTAGGTGAGTGATGTACTCGCCGTTTATGTTGATGCCAAGTCCGTTCCAGTCCAGAAGCTTAAAGACGTCTTCCAACGCAGCGGTAAATAGCTTCGGGGAGATAACATCTCCCTGACGCACTCCTCGCTGCAATTGGATTGGCCTCGTATTCTGGTCCTGTATACGGACTGACATAGTGGCGTTTTCGTACAAACACTTCAGCGCTTGGATGTACCGATAGTCGATCCGGCATCTCTGCAGTGATCTCAATACAGCCCAAGTTTCCACCGAATCAAAGGCTTTCTCATAGTCCACAAACGCTAAGCAAAGTGGCCGGTTATACTCTTCGGTCTTCTGTATAATCTGCCGCAGCGTATGAATGTGGTCTATGGTGCTGAAGCCTTTTCGGAACCCGGCCTGTTCGGCAGGCTGGAAGTCGTCGAACCTACGAGCGAGACGATTCGTAATGACTCTCGAGAACAACTTATAGACATGGCTCAGCAGCGAGATGGGTCTATAATTCTTCAGCAGGGTATTATCGCCCTTTTTGAAGAAAAGAACCACCACGCTCCTGTGCCATGCCTCTGGCGTTATGCCCTCGTCGATGACGGAATTGAACAGTCGCTGAAAGACTTTAAGTACCGGTTTTCCACCTGCTTTCAGGAGTTCCGCTGTGATTCCGTCATCACCTGGCGCCTTGTTGTCCTTAAGTTGTTTGAGAGCCATACTAATCTCGTATAGGCTGACGTCCGGGATATCTTCGGTATAGTGTCGGGTCAATTTGGCTCTGGGATCTTTAGCCAAATCTTCAACAGGCTTCTGTGTTGACGTGTACAGCTGTCCATAGAACTTCTCAACCTCTCTCAAAATCTCATGTTTAGATGAAATGAGACTACCGCTGTCGGTCTTCAGTCGCGTCAGCTGGCTCTGACCGATAGACAGATCTCTCGCGAACACCTTTGAGCCTTTGTTCCGCTCAATGGTTTCTTTGATACGCTCGGTGTTAAAGTATCGCAGATCGCGTGTTTGTGATTTAGAGATCTGTCTATTAATCCGCCGATAGGCGAGGGCGTCTCCTGAAGACTGCAGTCTCATTTCATGTCTTTGTTCCATGAGTTTAAGAGTATGGTCTGAGAATTTTTTGGTTCTACTTCTACGGTGGGTCTTAAAGAACCTAGACCCAACCGCATGGACAGTTTCCACCAGCCTGTTGTTCAGTTCATCCACAGAATCGCAATCTGCCAGGCAAGCGAATCGGTTTTGCAATTCGAGTTGGAAGCTCTCGGGGTTCTGGATATGGGCACGAGAAGGTCGGAGCGTTGACTTCATCAGTCTGGCCCTTTCGAGCTTTATGTTTAGATTCAATGTGCCTCGTACCATACGGTGATCACTGCCGGTTTTCACCCTATTGATCACAGAGACATCATTGAATACATGCCGCTTGGTAGACATGATGAAGTCGATCTCATTTCTCGTAGAACCGTCGGGGCTCATCCAGGTCCATTTCCTGTGTGGCCGCTTCTCAAAGAAAGAGTTCATCATGTAGAGGCCCTCTTTCTCCATGAAGTCGGCCAACATTTGGCCCCTATGGTTCCGTCGCCCATAGCCAAATTGTCCCACTTTCAACTCTACACCGCTTCGCTTACCCAGCCTTGCGTTGAAATCCCCCATGACAACACTGTAGTAGGTATTAGAGGCATGCATGGCTTTTGATATGTCCTCGTACATGACCTCTACTTCCTCGTCGGGATGTGTCGATGTCGGTGCGTAGACCTGTATGACCTTCAGCGAATACCGTTTGGTTATTCTGAGTATAAGGTACGCTACCCTGCTCGACACACTTTCGACTTGCACAATGTTGTCAACGAGGGACCTGTGGACGAGAAACCCAACACCACCCTGGGATTGTTGATCACCCTCCCGGTAGTAAAGCAAGTTGCCGGATTTAAGAATTATCGAGTCCTCCCCCTCTCTTCGGACTTCAGATAGTCCTATGACACCCCAATTCAACTTGCTCACTGCTTCTTCCAGCTCGATGATCTTTTCGTCGGTCCTCAAAGTGCGTGCGTTATATGTTGCCAGGTCCAGTCGTCGGGGTTGGCAGCGGAATCTCTTCCGGAGATTCTTGACACCCCCTGCCCCGCCGTTACCGTAACCGCTGCCAGAGCTAGGAATAGCGGGGCCGCCGGGGACTAGGGGCTGTGGCTTTGTTTTATAATCCATATATGCAAAGGGTATGCCCTTAATCGCCACGCTGGGCAGGCGGGTTGGCGATCGCAGGGCTAGACTATTGTACCGATGTCGCTGCTGCCCGACATCGGCCCTTGCCATTTTTGTAGTCTAGCCGATACGAAATGGTTATACCGCCATTTGTCGGTCGTCAGAGCCTCGTCTGTTGATTAGCAGGGGGCACCACGTGCAGGTGAGGTTGACAATTGGAGTGCTGAGATGGAGGTGCACTCCCTTACCCCCCACACAGAGAGAGAGAGATTTGAACACTTTTTTGGAATTAAAATTACGAGAGCACTCTTTATGCAGCGAACTGTTTGACAGCCGGAAGCGGAAAAAAAAAAAAAAAAAAAAGTTGCTGTGTTACATCTTGGGTAATTGTGAATCTATGATTCACGGTTTTGCTGGAATATTAGGAGACTGTGAAAGCAAACATTTAGATTTTTTGATCTACTGATTGAATTTCGCCCATAGAAACCAATCTCATGTGAGACTAGCCAACAAGGTAGGACACGTCATCGTACAGTCTCATAATCAGATGGGATAGCAATCCAACACGATGGAAAAGAAAATAGATGTATGAGCATTACTTACTCTCAGAGGCATCACATCAACTTGTCGACTCTGAAATGCTAATTAGGCTTTTTTTTTTGGCCTGTCTATAGTCCTAGAGTCTAGGACCGGTATTTCGTCTAGGAGCAGTATTTCGTCTAAGACCTAGTCTAGGAATTCATGATCTGATCCTGAATAAGCAGCCAATAGACTACCAGCTAGTCAGAGAGGTAGTTATGGATAAGACTACAACTTTATGGATCAACGGTAGGTCTGTTAAGTATACTGAAAAGTATCCTAATACATAAGATTAATTTTGTGTAAACCAGTTTTTAAAATCAGACAATACTAACAACAATCATAAGCATGAAAACATGTAGCAATACTCTGCTGGGAAATAAAAATAGCAAAACTGCTAAAGCACAGCCCTAACTTGTCTTTTGTGCAGCAAGCAAAACCAAAGCAAAACTGCCTGTTTAAGCTTACTTAAGTGTTTAGGTTAAACCTAAACAGTGCTTTAAAGTTTGTTACATTTATTAACTACCTAGACAGAGGGTTCTAATTATTACTGATTTAAAGTTTTGATTAATATGGAGATTAAAAAGATATAAACAAATATTAATACTCTGTATCTAAATAGATCTCTGACGATAATCACATCTATGTTTCTAAAAATGAATGAGCTCTTTGAAAATTGAAACTGAAACAACTCTACTATCAAAATAAAGATGCAAAAGTTGTATAGCTAAAGTTGATTGACATTTAACAATGAAAACGACTGATTCATACAGCGAATCCTTTCTTTGATAGTGTCTACCTTTGTAACTTTGTATACACTGAATCAGGTGGCGATATTTGCAAAATAATACACGAAACACATGTTGCATCGCTCATCGGAACCGATTGTAAGAATCCGCGCTTCGCACGTTCATCTCCGGAGACGCGATTACTCGAGAGGTCAGCACTCTACTTTCGTCACGTACGTAATAGCAAAACAGTGCATACGACACACAATTAACTAAAACTAGGTGCCGGCAAACAAGATATGCAAACCGAGACAACACGACGTCCAGCGCTGCACGCCCGTCGTCTCCATCAATCGTAATTTTTATCAGTTTCACTCACTTTACTTGGTATTTCACTCTCACATGGTCTAGAACCTGCATGCATCGCCAGTTTTATTGCAATAAGAATGGCGCATAGCTGAATCGAGCCGAATAAATAGAGTAAAAATTGCATTGACAGTCCGTCAAGCACACAAACTGTGCATTTTTCTGGCGAGGGCGTGTGTTTTGTACCTTGAAATCCGCATCGTCGAACGAGTGTACCATTTCGTGAACTCATAAACGTTTCATCAACTAAAAATTGTAATCGATTCTTCTATTACTTACAAATAAAATTCTGGAATCACACCATTGTTTTTTCTTCTGCACAATCAGTAACTAATGTTGCCAGTCTTAAATGGTGCAGTAAAAATTGGGTCATCGATTGAGTCTGACGTTGTCATGAAATTAAACTTATCATTTTCATTTATTAAGTAGGTATTCAAGTAAATTAAACTTTACTGCAAAATCTCAACAAATATCTAAAGAATGAAAAGATGAATTTATTTTTAACAAATAAAATTTATTTTTTAGTCTGTTCTTATAAAAACATATACGTTTAAAGACAGGCAACACAGCAATAATAAATGCTACTGTTCAATTAACGCAGCTTATATACATACAAAAGTATCAAATAAATAAAATAAAAAAAACTACTTCAAATTTAAGTTTTAAATTTTACCGTAAAAAATTAAAATTAATATAAGTAGTTTTAAAGTTTATTAAACAAGATTATTTTCATGGATTTATAATAAAGATATAGATTAAACATGTAAATATCTTGAAATCTTTCCCTGGGGAACGGAACGTTAAAATAAATTCAGAAATTAAAATAAAGGCTACACATTAATGTTTGAAATTACCAATTTCCACTTCTATTTTTAATTCTTATTGTATTTAAATCAAATAATAATTTTTGAATAACATGAATAGATACACCATAATCATTTAAATTATTAAAACAAAATCTAACTTTTTAGAATAAACAACTATGGAAGATTTACGAACGAAAGTTGTGATGTCGATTTATAAAAAGTTTTTATGGTCTGTGGATTCGATTGTGATTTGTGTACATGGCACAACTAATTTGTTAATTTTCAAGAAATATGAAGTGGAAAACTAATTTAGAATAATATCAAAACATGGCTTTCGTCAGCGCAGTTACCGGTGATGATTGTACAAAGAAATTTATGGATGTCCTACAAAATGACTTTAAGACTTTAAGCTTGGAAACCAAAAAGAAGTATCCTCAGATAAGAGAGGTATTATTTATTTAATTAACTGACTAAAAATATCTTTTTTCTATTACTTGCGATACTAATACATAAATGCATTTGTCGGAGAAATTTTATTCGAAAGAAAATTCAATAAGTATACTTTTTTTTTCAATATTACAAATTTTTAATTTTTTGTGTTCATAGAACGAATATACCTATTTATTTCCAGGCTTGTGATGAAGCTATAGAGAAGCTATCGCTGGCGGCTAACAATCCGCAAGCGTCTTTATTTGGAGTAGTGAATCAGATTTTATATCCTTTAGTGCAAGGATGTGAGTCAAAGGATGTTAAAATTATTCAGGTGATTGTGAAATAACTTTACCTTCTAGTGCTTGATTGTAAAGATTTTAATTGGCGTTCTTGATTGGCAAATTCTATTTCTGTAGTTTACTTATATATTTTCAATTCGTTACAAGTTTTAGGATTTTTGTTTTTTTGTTATTTTGTACTTGAAACATATTGTTATTTCTCGCAGGTGAGTACTTGTATTTCATTGTTTCTGTTTGATTCAGATTTTGTATGAGACTGTTATTTGTCATATTGGCTTGACTTTATTAAGTAGGTCCAACAATTATATTTTGAAAATAGACAATGTTCCTGACATATTAAATATAATAACAAAAAACTTAAATATCCCTTTGTTGTAGAAAGTTAGTATGAAAAAGTCACAAATTGTTAATGATTGCAGTTGAAATAAAGAGCGCATGCTTGTTATTATCATGTTACTTATCAGTTGAATTATAGATATGAACTAGTCATGTATTGTCACAGAATAATCACCCTTTAAAAATACTAACACAATACAATGTTCATGGAGGTTTACAATATATAATTAGCAACTTCTCAATTTTTTTTCTGTGTTTATTCTTCTTCTTTTTCTTTTGCCCTTCAATTGTCAAACTGTAGAGAGTTAGTTCACACTGTATAATATGTTTATGTTCCAGTTTTGCCTGGGTACTATTCGAAGGCTAATAGCCCAACAGGGTATCGATGCTAAAGGTGCTAGACATGTAGTTGACTGCCTCTACAACCTGGGCCAGGCCAACATGCTGGAGTTGAAGCTCCTGCAAACTGCAGCCCTGTTGATGACCACTTCTGATCTGGTGCACGGCGACACTCTGGCGAGGGTAAGAAGATGAAATTCAAACTGGCCAAGTGAGAGACTTGTACCGAGGAAAAGAAACCTATAATTAATAGTTATTTCATTAAATCTAGTACGAACAACCAGTGTAGATCTAACAGCATAAGTTAGGCTAATATTGCAGCAGTGCAGACATTTATTTTTTTAGTTTTAGTTTTAGTTTGTCTTGCAGTTGAAATGTAGTGTCTGCCTTAGAACCTTAGTTCTTCTAGATTGAAGTACATCGTACTAAATGTATATCGTTTTGTTTGCAGACTATGGTGATGTGCATTCGCATGGTGACAGCCAGTGAAACACGCGACATAAGCACGAGCCACGCGGCCGCGGCGACGGTCAGGCAACTGGTTGCGCTGGTTTTCGAGAGGGCCCTGGCGGAGGCTAATGGTACATCTTGTTGAAAATTATATGTTCTACTAGCTGATATGATGCCAACAAAGTTCCCAAGGGAATAATTGATTATATGTATATGATATATTTTTTTCAGGAACACTAAAAGTGAATCCAGCTGACGTGAGAATGCAAGCAAACAGTAAAGCGCCAAAGGATCTTAAACCGTGTGCGGTGGATGCATATCTCATTTTACAGGTAATTTAGTATTTTACAGGTACTATACAATAGTAGCATTAGCCACTTCCATTATGGCTTTTTGCCATATTCTCTGAAAGGGCATGAGTACAACTCGTACTTAAGAGCGCTCTCCATGCAAGCGAGAAGTCGTTGGTGGGCGGAGCCTAAAATATTGCTGTCTCGTCCTGCATTTATAGAGCGAGACATCGTCAGTAAAGAAGAGTATGCAGCTACCATAGCTACACGTAAAACTAAAGCGAGAAAGAATGACATATGGACATTGGACAGTACAATGCACAATCATGCCTATTTCCTTTTCATTTACGGTTCGTTTTTCCTTTTGAGGAATGGAATCTTAAAAAATAAAGAAAATAATTGAAAATCCAGAGATACTACAAATGTAATTGATTACTTATCCCCCAAAATTATTTAAAACTAGCTTCTGCCCGCAGCTTCGCCCGCGTGAATTTCGGTTTCTCACAAATCCCGAGGGAATCGTGGATTTCCGGTTCCCGTTCCCGCTTCCTTTTCCAACCTTTATACCTACTTTCAAGGAAGTTTGCTATAGTAATCTACCTACAGCTGTTGCTATAGATTTGTTTTTTTTTTCAAAATCCCGTGCGAACTGTGATTTTTTCCGGGATAAAAGTTAAAAAGCCTATGTTTTAAGTCAGGGCATAAGCTATCTCCATTCAAAATTTCAGCCGAATCGGTTTTGTAGTTGCGGCGTGATTGAGTAACAAACATCCAAACATCCACACTTTCACATTTATAATATTAGATATAGTTAGTAGGATAATGTGATAATAATTATTTTACAAATCGATAAAAATAATTGACAAAAGGGTGGGTCCAGACTAAGTAACATTTAATATTTTTTCGCTGTCAAAACTTTGTTTATATGTATATTCGAAAACCTACTTAGAATGTGCATATATAAAAGAAAATCATACAAGACAATATTATGAAATGTAAAATAACAGAACTATGTGTATTTAGGTATAATATTTCACACATTTTTAAATGTGAATATATTATATTCTATGTAAAATACGGCTGAATCTACATTATATTATGAATAACGTGAATCCACCTTATTACATTGATGTATTCATGATCTTCGTAGATACTTACCAACTTTTATACTTACATAATATATGAAAAATTCAGTGGTGCCGGCGCCACACCATGTCTCTTGCATGGTCGCTAAGGATACCAAATATTGGAAATAAAATAAGAAAGTTATTTAAAGTCATTTATTTAAACATCAAAAGTACTAAAATTAAAACTAACTTTTTAGTAATCGGTCTGAATGATGAGCAAAATGACACAAAAGAGAAAAAAGATATTAGGACACAACTAGATAGTTCGTACACAGTCGTATTATAAAATAAAAGTACTTATAATAATATGTATGCTATGCACGTAAGGGATCAAATATCAAGACATATTAGCGCAGAGTCAAAGCGAAATGACGTAACATGAATTTTGCTCAATGTTCTTTGAAACATGTAATGGATGGATGGATGGATGGATTTTTTTAATAATAATAATAATAATTTTCTTTATTCAGGTAAAAACCCAAGTAGGTATGAATATAGAAATACAAAAAACATATCAAAAATTAATTAAATAAATTAAAATCAAATACAATAGAATAGGTGATATAGAATACTATATATATAAATTTACATATACCTATTAAATTAACGCTGCACACTGAAGGTGTGCAGAGTTATTTCCTATTTGGATCTCGATGCATCTTGATCCAATGAGCAATCATTGGACCGCGCAAGTCCTGGCTCACCACTTGGAGGATGCTGTTACTAGAGTTACGCAATCTTTCCCAGAAGGAAGCTATACGTGCTCTGATAACAGCAAAGAAATCAGGCACCCCCGACTCGGCAAACATACTCGATGCGCTGCAGTATCTGGGAAATTTCATAATGATGCGGTATGCGTTATTATACTGCACCCTTATGGTGCTGAAGGACACCCTCTTGTACCAGTACCACAACTGACAGGTATATAAACATTGACAGTAAGCCCTGAGGAGGGTGCCCCTCACTTCATTACTGCTTTTAGCAAATCTGCGCGCGAGCATGTTAGACCGAATCGACAATGCAATTTTTGCAAAACAAAATAATTTTTTCTGTACAAATTTGTCTATTACATTACGGTGGAGATAATGTTTCGTACACTTTGTAAGATAATAATATTATAAAATACATGTTACTTCGCTTTGACTACCCTGTCCCAATATATTTTGATTATCATAATCATAAGCACACAATAATTATATAACAGTATTTTCATTGGTTTTTGAAATATTATTTACTCGTTATCATCATGGTTCTTCGCTCGTTTAGATATTTTCTGCCCTAAGCGCAATTCAAAAGGCTCCAAGAACATCTAAAAAGTAAACAATGTGTTTAGAGATTATAGGCGATAAAAAATTATCAATTAAAAAAGGGTGGTACTTAATCGTATATCTATTGATTCTCTTTCGCACACAAAATGTTCCGAAAGTAGCACCTAAAATACTGAATTGCACACTAAATTTGCCCACTATTAATATTCGAAAGTAGCGCCTAAAATACTGAATCGCACACTAATTTTTAACCGACTTGAAAAAAAGGAGGTTCTGTATTCGACCCGTATGTATGTAAGTATGTATGTATGTATATATGTAAGTATGTTCGCGATTATCTCCGCAACTAATAAACCGATTTTGATGATTGTTTCACTATCGTACTTTCAGGAAGGTTTTAATATATAACACATCGAGTTATCATTCTTACGTACGAAGTTATAACCATAAATGTATACATATGTCACTAATATGTTTTCTGATATTGCCAGACCTATTGCTGAAGTCTAATATACCTATTCTGTCCAAAGACTTCACTCTGCTACGCCTACGTAACATTGACCTTTTGCAAAAACTCTTGGGCCGAAGTCAGTACAGCTATACTGTAGAGTGATTCCTTTGAGTTTGTGCACGGTTACGTGTATTTCCATTATATACAAAGCCAAACCGCAAGGGTGTGAAACTGGTCGCGTATAGATTGTAAATTACTTTTTAATCAAGATCGTCCAAATTATACAAGAGTAGTACGCATACAAACTAATCTTGTATAGATTGGAAGTTAGGTTGGAGAAACTTATAAAACCATTCACCTATACTTAGTATGACACATAAAATGTATGTAATTCTGCGGACCCAAACCTAGCCTACTCTACTACACTACCTAGGTAGCAGGTACATATAACAACTGGACACTATCTGCTTAATAGATATCTTGCAATAATGAGACTCGTAGAAGACCCATCCTGTCCAGAGTGTGGAGAAAAAGAAACTAGCTTTCACTTCATAGCTGATTGCCCTATGTACTTATTGGTAAGAAGGGAACTGCAAGGTAACGATATTATCAAAAAACTGGCCAAGTGCGAGTCGGGCCTCGCTCTTTTCGGGTTCCGTACATAATTATGAACAACATAATATTTTGGGCGTGAGAAAGATTTCATTTCCGAGCTAGACATCGCAACAAACCGTGAAAGAAAAACCCAAAAAGTGTTCGTTTGTTTTGATCACAGCTTACAAATTACTTTATAAATCATTATTTTTAGTATTTGTTGTCTAAATACAGTATATGGTTCATAATATACCTAAGTTTCATATTCCTAACTGGTTTAGTTTTTGAGATAGCCCCCATCACAAAAATGGTCTAAACCTAACAACTTTGATGCCCCCCATTTCCTTATTTTTTAAGCAAAAAATTAAAAAAATATATGTTCGTGCTCTACTTAATAAGTTCTAAATGATACCCCACAAGCTAGGTTAAAAAAAAATTTTTTTTCGGCTCCTTTCTCATGTATGGGAAAGCCCCCCTGAAAAATATTCCATGCCCCTCTGAAAAATAATTTACTTCAATTTCTAATTCAATATTTAGTTTTGGGTTAACGTTCTACACCAAATACCAAAATTTTAGGTTTTTCTACTCAACTCATTTAGTCTATGAGCTACAGACCTGTGACCGGCGGATGGACAGACAGACGGACAGACAGCCGAGTGACATTAATAGGGTTCCGTTTTTACCCTTTGAGTATGGAACCCTAAAAAGAAGACACCTCTCTATAGGGTATACATTCTTAGGTTTACGAAAGTCGTGGGAAGGTTTGAGGGGCTGCCCCCCTTAAACCGGTGCACAACAAACTGCCAGGACACCAGTAACCTGTGTCCAAATACGGGCAATTGGGTGAAATGGTCCTTACATAGGACTGATCACCCGCCTGGCGGCGTCCCCTCTGTAAATACAATACAATACAATCTCACTTGATGTTAAGTGATGATGCAGTCTAAGATGGAAGCGGGCTAACTTGAAAGAGGTATACATACCCCTGATCGGTTTCTACACAGCATCGTACCGGAACGTGTAATTGCTTGACGGCACGGCTTTTGCCGGTAAGGTGGTAGCCAACCACTGAAGCCTCCCATCAGACCAGACCAGAGACAATTTAGAAATTATAAAATCCCAAATTGCCCCTGCCGGAAATTGAACCCGGGACCACCCACTTTATGACCACAGCGCTCCGAATCTCGGCCAAAGCGGCCAATCTCAACAGAAGCAGGGTCAACTACGCAGGAGATATTCTAGTGCACAAGTGTGTGCGCATACGCAGGGCACTACGCAGGAGATAATATTATAGTGGACAGTTATACAATATAATATTAAATCGTTAAATAGATGTTACCAAATTCAGTTGACGAAGCCTCGCTTCGCAGGGTTCCTTTTTCTGGGCAGTATGAAAAGAAAACAAAAAAATAACAACGAAGGTGATGGCGGAGTCTTATAGACCCCGCCATCCCCCTGTTCGTTGTCCCTTCTAACCTAACCTATCTGAGTTGGGGTGCCGCAAGTCCCGAGCTCGCTTCGCTCGTTCTTGGACCATAACTAAGAAATAATTTAGTGTGCAAATCAGTATATTAGTTGTACAAATTAATAGTAATACGATATCATTTAGTATGCAAGTCAGTATATTTATTGCACGTTTAGTATTTTAGATGTGCAATTAAAAATTACCTATAAAAAAACCAGTTTGTAAAATGGCAATAATTTTTTCCTATTATACTTTATGTTTATTATATTTTATCCCTTAGTATTGAAACCTAATTTGCTATAAAAGTCTATTGTTATATTGCCTCGTTGATATAGTGGTTAGAGTATTCGACTGTGACGAGGTTACGGGTTCGATTCCCGGGTCGGGCAAATAGTTTTTAGGTATTGGGTTTTTCTGTCAAGAAATTCTCAGTGCCAGCCCGAAGTTGGTAGTGGGCGGTGTGAAACACCGCCAACTGCCCCCTTGCCTCGGAGAGCACGGCAGTTGTTCCCGGTTATTTTCACTATCATGTGACAAAAGCCCGCCAACCCGCATTGGAGCTGCGTGGTGGGTCTAAGCTCTAAATCCCTCTCTCCTATGAAAGAGGAGGCCTGTGCCCAGCAGTGGGACGTTAAAAAGGCTGTAGTGGCGGTAGTGGTTATATTGCATGTAATATAGTTTGAAAGGTGTTACTTAGTCTGGACTCGACCTTAGTTCGTTCGTTTCGGAACACAGACTGGGCGTAAAACTTATATTTAGTATTACTGTTTATAACATTTTTATTTCTAGCATTTTTATGAAGCAGGGGGAGTCAGCTTGTCGTCGTCGTCGTCGTTATCAACCGATTGACGTCCACTGCTGGGCATAGGTCTCTTGAAGGGACTTCCACATGCCACGGTCTTGTGCCGCTTGTATCCAGCGGCTCCCTGTGACTCGTTTGATGTCGGTCCACCTAGTGGGGGGTCTACCAACACTGCGCTTCCCGGTCGCCACTCCAGCACCTTGGGACCCCAACGTCCATCGGTTCTCCGAACTATGTGCCCCGCCCATTGCCACTTCAGTTTCGCAACCCGTTGAGCTATGTCGGTGACTTTGGTTCTTCTACGGATCTCCTCATTTCTGATTTGATCGCGTAGAGAAATTCCGAGCATAGCTCTCTCCATCGCTCTCTGAGCGACTCTGAGCTTTCTTATGAGGCCCATAGTTAACGACCATGTCTCGGATCCGTATGTCATCATTGGTAACACGCACTGTTCGAAGACTTTCGTCTTCAGGCATTGAGGAATTTTGGACGAGAAGACATCGCGGAGCTTCCCGAACGCTGCCCATCCGAGTTGGATTCGGCGGTTGACCTCTTTCTCGAAACTGGACCTACCTAGCTGGACTGTGTGTCCTAGGTATATATACTCGTCTACAATTTCGAGCACCGAGTTCTCAACGATTATCGGGTGAAGCAGGACATGAGTGTTTGACATGATTTTCGTCTTACTCATGTTCATGTTTAGTCAGCTTGTACCAAGTAGATATGTAGATACTTACGCATCATTAGATGCTGTTTGTTCCTTTTTCTTCGTGTTTATCGAGGATTTTTGGGGGCCCGGCTTGGAAAAAGTCTAGATTTGTATCCGTATCGATAATCTCTAGCTGACGAGTCTACAATAGAATAAAAGAGCAGTAAATTACAATTAGCAAAATAAGAAGGCAAAATAAACAACAAAAATGCTAATTATTATACGAAACGTGTGACATATTTGTTGTTTACGTTTCGTAAGTAGTTGACTAATTATGTCATAGATGATAGATCGTGCGAAATCGGCCGCTACTCGCTTTTCTTCGTGTCTAACTTGTAACCCCTTTCACCGCACTAACCGCACCTTTCCCCTGTAATAAATTTTACTTGAGATATCATGATTTTTTAGTGAAAAATGGCAAAGTAAAAATATGCAAATCTAGGTTTGGAATTACGCCTATTTTAGCAAATACTTGGCAATTTATTACATAAACTAAATACATTTGTAATTATTATGAAGTAACCTATGACAAGACTTTGGTCGTTTTTAAATTTTCTGCTTTCTTATATAGTTTATTTACGCACGAAGTTGCCTCAAAATTTGCCCAAAAATAGTGATTTTTCAATGGTCATAACTTTTAAAATAAATATAATTTTACTAATTTTTTTATTTTATGGCATAGATAATGGAGATATAAATTGATATCTGGCTTAACTTTAGACCTATTGCGACAAATATTAGAATAATAGGCGTAATACGTTTGTATGGATAAGCGCGTGAAGAGAGTGGCCTTAATTTTTTTTTAATTAAAAAATTTTGGTTATATTCCATGATGATGATGATAAAAATAAACTCAACCACATTAAGCAGGCATACTAACATATTCATCATCAGAAAGTTTATCTTTATTCTGTGAACCCAGAATCTACCATTTCACAGATAGTTACCAAGTTAAAAAATTTAAGTTAAAATTCAAAATTCAGGCAAATTGTTTTGCAGGATATAATCCAACTAATAAACGGTGACGCAGCGCACTGGCTGGTCGGTATATCAGAAGTGCCGAAGACATTCGGACTTGAACTGTTGGACACAGTGTTGACTGACTTCTCTGATGTTTTCTTTAAGGTGAGCATATTTTTTTTTTTTCAAATTTTATTTTGCCAAATATACAATAAGTATATATAAGCCCCAATAGCGCAACGGTTGTCGGGCGCGAATCAAAAACCGCAAGGTTGACGGTTCAAACCCCACCCTAGCACAAGTTTTCACTTAATTGGGGGGAAAGGGGAATATTAGTCATATTCGTCATGGCTAATATTCTTTATATAAAAAACTAGTGGACCTGGCAGACGTCGTCCTGCCCGGTGACATACCGACATCAGCGCCACCTACCACCACACCATGCACCACCATGTATGTCACACCCACAGACCAATATAATATATTTGTTACAACAAGCTATAATTTAAAAATCAAAAAAACCCGACTGCCATGCTAAAAAACGAACTAAAAAATTAATAAACTACCACCGTACCACTTACAGTGTAGTTGTTATTTATTTTGTTTTTCATGATTTGTCACTCCAAATTGATTTAAAACATATAAATTGTATACATTTTCGTACTCGCCTTTTAAAGCCCTTTATTTTGATACCCCACTCGAGGGTCTTGAAGAAAAAAAATTTTTTCAGCCCGCACATTAAAGTGCATAACATTCGCCATTTTGATTTTTTATGAATTTTATGTACCCAGTAACATTTGCGCCGTCAAGACAAATCTAATGACGTATAATTTATCAAAATAGGTTGAGCCGTTAAGTAGTTACGAACTGACATAGGAAACGGTCATTTTCTACGATTTATCACTCCAAATTGTTTCCAAATATATAAATTTATACATTTTCGTATTTGCCTTTTGAATCCCTTTATTTTGATACCCCACTCGAGGGTCTTGAAGAAAAAAATTTTTTTCAGCCTGCACATTAAAGCGCATAAAGTCCGCCATTTTGATTTTTTTTTTAATTTAGGTACCCTATAACACTCGCGTCATTGAGACAAATCTAATGACATATCGTTTATCAAAATCCGTTGAGCCGTTGATTAGTTACAAGCGGACATAGGAATGGACATACATACACACAGGTGAAACACATATACCCAGTCGGGTAAACATACACACAGGTGAAACACATATACCCAGTCGGGTAAATAAAAAAATATGATAAATGAAGAACTGCTCAACCAATTTTGTGCAAACTTCACATAAACCATCTACTAAGTAGTCCGAACAAAGCCTAAACATTTGGTTTGGATAGGTGAGCCCGTTCTTGAGCTATAAAATTACAACGAAAAGTGGCATTGGTTTTTATATATATAAGATAAAAAAAAATAAGTCGAGAAAAGTTGTATTTTATTATAAAAGTATGTTGTAAGTAATGATTTTGTCGCAAAGTTTTGTTACACTATTTGCACAAAAAAACGCGTTTTGTCAGATGCGTTGTGACGTCACAGCAAGCGCGAGTAAATTCCGAAGTACAAAAAGGAGTAAAACCTCGCAATCATAACTTCGGTGACACTGCATGCATTGTAATTAGATAAAAAATAGTGTAATGCATGTGATCTAAACTCTGATATTAGATATATTGCAATTTGGAATGTACCATTTTAATGTTGCTTTTCTCCATTTTAGTGAAGTTTACTCCTTAGAGATATTTAATACATTAAAACAATCTGTAAATAATTTTTAAAGTATTCACAATTTGTTTGGTCTATTTCAGATACCAGAATTTCGATTTCTCCTAAAAGAGCACGTCTGTGCATTGATTATAAGACTGTTTTCGCCGAATGTTAAATACAGGTATGTTTCAATCTGTAGAAATAAGTAAAATTGAAGTGTGTGTCTATGATTTTGAAATAGCTGCCTCTTTCTTAATAAGCTTATATCTCATCATCTGTTTGTCTGGGCTAATATTCAAGAAGGTTGAACCAATTTTAATGGGACTCACAGGCAGGTATAGCATTATACAAGGATTGACCTAGGCTGAATAAAAGCTTGATATCAATACATCTTCACTGCCTAACTGGCTAACTGCTGATCCCATTGTGACAAAATTTGGCACAAGTCTTTGTGCTTGCTTGAGGCAAGCTTGCAACCCGTAGATTAATGTTATATTGGGTTTCCAATGGAATTTTTAACAACCTAAATCAACCCAAATGAAGTTGCGTTACTTTTTAATAATTGAATGAAAAATGCTGTGAATATCTTTGCAGTAATCCTTTACACTGTTGCTAGGGGCTAAAATAATTTACAAATTTCAGGGCAGCATTCACATCACCGCACATCCCGGGTGGCGGGGCCCCCGGCGGCACGGGGGGCGCGGGGGGCCCGGCGGCCGCGGGCGAGAGGCCCCACTTCCCCGTCACCATGCGCCTGCTGAGGCTCGTGTCCATCATTGTGCACAAATACCATGCTGTGCTTGTGAGTTCCATTGTTCTTTTGTTAAAAATTGCGCTCGCTTCGCTCGTCGTCTCACTCGATGGATGTCTACTGGTAGACTTAGGTGTCTTGTAAGGGTTTCCACTCCCCACGATCTTGTGGATGTGCCGTTTGTGTACCTCTGCTAGTTTGATGCAGTATGTCCTTCCCCTCTAATGGGGTGTCTTCCAACTGCACGCACTGGCGCGAGGTCGCCATTTTAGCGTCAACCTCTACTTTAGCGCAATCTTTTTCCTCCTTTTGTCTTCCGAAAAAATATTTAAAAATATAAATACCATTGGCAAAGTAAAAAATCGCTTGTACCGTTTTTCACTTTGCCAAAAAAAAAGATTGCAATATATTTTTCTGCATGTGAAAAAAATAAAATCATTCTTACTATCGTCTTTAGGTGACAGAATGTGAAATCTTCCTGTCGCTGACGATCAAGTTCCTGGACCCCGACAAGCCGCTGTGGCAGCGCGCGCTCGCGCTCGAGGTGCTGCACCGGATGACCGTGCAACCCGGTAATGTACCAGTCGCCAGCTTACATCGATCCACTCTCATGCTAGCTTTTTAGTGCCAGTCCGAAGAAGTTGACGGTGTTTCACAAAGTCGTGTTTGTTCGAACACTTACTCGTATAACTCGAGAACGGCTGGCCCGACTTTCATGGTTTTTGGTTTGGCAACTGTCAAACATTTAATGTTCATCCCGTCGATACGGTAAACTGTCTAAGCTTTCACGCCTGAATAGAATAGAAAAGTTTTTTATTCAAATAAACTTTTACAAGTTCTCAACCGCCGCGCTATACCGAGGCCGTGGTATCGTCTCGTTCTCGTGGGCGGTCGTCAGCTTTTCGTCCATTGTAAAAATAAGACTCGATTTACGCTTGATAGGTTTAATTACAACGAATCACTGTATAATCGAAATGTGGCGAAGTCGGATTCAGGTTAGTTCAACGTATAACCCACGGCACGTGAGTCGAGCGGTGACCTTCAAGTGCGCGCAGCGTCGTGCGAGTGAACGGGACACAATACGATTGGAGAGCCAATCAGCGCTTATGAGGGATCCGCGAGAGCTAATCAGTGCTTACGAACGATCCCCACGCCCTCCCCGCGACCCCCTCACCACCCGAGATACCTCATTTTCGACTTCTTAGTCAGCGCTAGACTTATTTGCCGTGTACTTGCGGAACGATGTCTTCTCCAAAAGTTTGTCAATTACCCCTCCATGTATCAACTGTCAGTGCATTGACAGCTGTGATTGACAGTCACCGACAGTTGATACATTTATTTGAAACACCAACCAACCTCCAACTAAGGCTTGACGTTCCTATTTTTACTCTACTACATATAAAATTGATTGTTTTTTAGATCTACTGAAGGCGTTCTGCGAATGCTACGACATGAGGCCGCACGCTACCAACATATTCCAGGACATCGTGAACGCGCTGGGCGCCTACGTGCAGAGCTTGTTCGTCGCCTCGCAAGTCAACACGCCCGCTGGTAAGTGCCAACCGCCCTTTGCCGGGGGCTAAATCTGACCCAAAAACGCCAACGGAATACGAAATAAAGCTAATTAGCTATTATAATTTAATCATGAAAATATTCGTGAAAAATCAACCCATCATTCTCCACGCTGTGCACATCAACATCATCAATGTCTACTGTCACCGCCCAATCATAAGGATCTACGGAATCATCCGCAACGCTCGGGGCGGGGCCTTTGACATTGTTCTCGGTACGCGAATCGTACTCTTCTTCTTGCAAGTCGGTACCGTCTTCCTCGTCGCCTGTATCGCGCCTGCCTGATTTGTCTAAATAGAAAAAAAAATCTGTTTGAAAAAGTATTTTTTTGAAAATATCTACTCGCAAACAATATACGTCGTCGTGTGGTAGTTAACCAATAGAATCCCCAACAGTGGAGCTATTGGGCATAGGTCTCTTGTAGGGACTCGCGGTCTTGCGGCGCTAGTGTCCAGCGGCTCCCTGCGACTCATCGGATGGTGTTCGTACACCTAGTGAAGACTGTACCAATTTTGCGGATACCGGCGCGAGGTCGCCGTCCCAGCACCTTCTGATCCTAAACGTCTATCGAAAAATTAAACAACACGATTTCACCGTTTGTTCCACATTTGACCCATTTGTACTACAGCCGTAAAATAAGTCAAAGAATATGCTCTGAAATGACAATAAGACCGTGTCCCCATGCTGGCTGACTGAGCGGCGTATCGGTCGCTAATTCATAGCTCTGGATCTCTCATTGTTTCGGAGGCATTTGGAGCGAATCAGCCGCTCACTGAACTCACTGAATAAGTTGGCAAGCGAACCGCCGCAAACTACATACATTACGCGCTGTTTGGAGACTCCATTTCAAAAGTATAGGGAAGCTAACTGTACGCATACAGTTAACGGCTCACTGTATGTTTCACATGGCCTTACTCAAGGCAAAAAACTGCGATAAAATCGGCCCAGTGGTTTTCATGAGAATGGTAACAATAAAACCACAAACAAACACGCATTGACTCTCTCCGTCCTTAGTGATAAATGATATAAAACGGATATTTCTCACTCCTTGTGTGTGAGCGCATGTAGGCAGTCAGGTTACGGGGCTCCCGCGACAACACCTCGGTGTAGAAGTGGAGCAGCGGCCTGCAGCGACGCGCGCAGCGAGCGTGCGAGCTGAAGCGGTTCGTGCGACCGTCCTGACGACACCCGTAGCGCTCGCTTTGAGGAAAAAACTACAGTCAAAATCTGTTATAACGACATAGAAGGGACTACTCATATTTAGTCGTAAAAACCGATAGTTTTAACAACCGGTTCCACCATACAACACCATCAATTCTTTTGACAAGTCTTTGTTTAGAACTCCGCTCTCTAGCTTTGAAATAATACGCGATTTTTCTTCGATATTAATTTGCTTTCTTTTTGTTTCCGACATGTCAAAAGTTTCACAGTTAATTCAACAATATTTTTTAAGTAAGATAAGTAAGAAACTGACTGAATAAATTTGAAGGACTGGGCCATTTTGTTTCTAAGAATTAGGTACAAAAGATCCTAAGCTCAACACGTGTTTATTTTTACGATAATAGCCATTGACCATTATACTATGCCTATTCAAATTGTTTACAATACAGCTAAGCTGGTCGTTCTACAGATACGATTCTCCGAAAACATTGGTCAAATATGGTCGCTTAATGCGGTAAGTCGAAGTAACCAATGTCGTAAAAAGCAATGTTTTTAATAAGACAGTCATATAGCATTCAGCCGGGACCTTTGATTACAGTTAATATAACCGATATTTTATTCTAAACGATGTCGCCATAAACGGTTTTGACTGTAATAATATTAGAAGATTTGATATAAAGACCAACCACTCCCTTTGGAGGTGTATAATATACATAACTTTGACATAGAGTTATTCCAGGCTCAAATCCGGTCAGGCATGGAGTACTGCTGCCACCTTTGGGATGGCTCTACCAAATACCAACTCGATGCATTAGACTCGGTCGATCGCCGCGCCCGTACAATTATAGGCGATCGGTCACTAACGCAGCTGAAATTGCTCAGTTTACAGCACTGACGCAATGTCGCTTGTCTGTCGGTCTTTTATCGGATATACTTTGGAGAGTGTGCTCAGGAACTTTTTAACCTAGTTCCTCCTTCACCATTTCACCACAGAACAGCGAGAAGTCGTGATGAGATGGCATCCCTATGTGGTTGACGTTCAGTCAGCTCGCACAAAGCGCTTTCGGTCGACGTTTCTGATACGAACCGCTAGGGTGTGGAACGCCCTTCCGGCTTCCGCGTTTCCTGCCTCGTTCGACTTAAGTACCTTCAAGGCAAGAGTGAATAGGCATTTCCTAGGCAAGCGCATTCCAACGTAGACCTCATCATTGCTTTTCAGGCATGATTGTCGTCAAGCGTAAGCCATCACACAAAAAAAAATCAAGGGGCGGATCAACAAACTTCTTAAAAGCCGGCAACGCAACACTCACTTTCACAAACTCGCTAGAATGCAATCCTTACGGCCTGTTTCAACCTTCTGATAAGTGTTGGATAGCCTAAACATAAGTTTTGTCACTTTCTTACTTTATGTCAAGTGACAAAGACAAAAGTTGTAGATAGCTATCTAATACATATCAGAAGGTGGTGAAACAGACACTTAAAATTGTATTCAGAACAATACACACGTGCAGTTCTGCAGTTGGAACACGAACGTCCACACCGGTGCGACGGGCTCGAGGCACAGGCCGGGCGTGAAGCGACGCGTGCAACGCACCAGCGAATTGTATTTAATCCTTTTCGCTGTATTCACAAATTACGCTGTTAATTGTGTTGTACCTACGTGATCTTTAAATTGCACTTAATAGACAGCGCAGAGAATATTTTAACAAGTATAAATTAAAAATTTTAAAACCCTCGACATTCGACATTTTGTGGAGGCGGCCACACCTTTCAAACAAAAAAAACCGCATTCAAATCGGTTCACCCGTTTGAGCGCTACGGTGGAACAGACAGTCACACATAAACACAGACACGTCAAACTTATAACACTCCGTCATTTTTGCGTCGGGGGTTAAAAACTATAGGAAATAGCAGTGAGGTTTTAGGAGAAGTTTATTATTTATTTTGAGTGCAGTGAATGAACTATGTAATTTGATAACCAATAGGGTGATTAATTCGTTTTGAAAAATGCTCACACACTGTGGCTAATTCTGTTGTACACAATCTCTAAACTAAACTAAATTGACAGGTTTAAAAATAGTGCTATCCTTTTGCGCACGTATCGTTGTGAAAGAGATAAGAATATATTTAGCCCTGTCATTTTAGTTTAGGTTTAGAGATTGTGTACAACAGAATTAGCCGCACTGTCGTAACTCGTAATAGATAGATTACTTTAAAACACTGAGGTTAAGACTTATCTTAACCTCAGTGTTTTAAAGTAATCTATCTAGTTAAATGACTACTTATTTAAACTAGTGTTGCGCTCGGTGCGCGAGCTGCAAGCAGCTCGCGGGCCTTGTAGTCTCTTCAATATTCGTAAAATAAAGAAATGGGAGGCCATACCAAATACCAGAATATTCTGGAGAGTCTCTTGAAAGATAAAAAGAAATATTGGTATCACGTTTCGTATTTTTTCTGAAAGGACACTAATGAGTTCTATGCATGCGTTTAGTGGCAAAAAGATCTATACAAAAATATTCTGGAGAGCCACTTGAAAATTAAAAAGAAATTTTGTATGGACTCGATTTTTTTTTGTTCCCTAGCTATCTTTTTTTTACTGGCTCACCAAAGGGCCTAAGGTCTTGAACATTTTTAGTTTCAGGACCACGCCTCTATGATAGATAGTTTTTGAGGGCCGTTAGGGTACTCTGGTAATTTTTCCACATTCACTACGTTTTGTATTTTTGTGAAAAAAATCTTTAAGTTCTATTTATACGTGTAGTGGAGGGAAAAAGTTTCATACAACAATGTCTAAGAGAGCCTCTTGAAAAGAACCTAAAAAATTTGTATGGAGAAAAAATTTTTTGTTGGGCGGCCATCTTTTTTTTACCAGTTCACATAATGGCCCAAGGTCCTTAATAACATTTGTTTGGGACCATGCCTGTATGACTGGTAGTTTTAGAGGACCCATGAGGTACCCTGATAAATTTTCCACATTCATGACGTTTCATAATTTTCCTGAAGGAAGACCCATAAGTTCTACGTATATAAATAGTAAGGGGAAAAAGTTCAATACAAAAATGTTCTGGAGAGCCTTTTGAAAATTAAAAAAAAAATTTGTATGGTCACGAAATTTTTTTTTGTTTGGTACCTATCTTTTTTTTACTGGCTTACCAAAGGGCCCAAGGTCTTGAACATTTTCAGTTTCAGAACCATGCCTCTATGATTGATAGTTTTTGAGAGCCGTTGGGGTACTCTGGTAAATTTTCCACGTTCATGACGTTTTGATAATTTCTTTGAAGGAAAACTCAAAAGTTCTACACATATAAATAGTAAAAAGAAAAAACTTCCATACAAAAATGTTAAGGAGAGCCTTTTGAAAATTCAAAAAAAAAAATTTGTTGGGCGGCCATCTTTTTTTTACCGGTTCACCAAATTGCCCAAGGTCTTTAACAACATTTGTTTGGGAACATTCCTGTATAACTGGTAGTTTTAGAGGACCCATGAGGTACCCTGGTAATTTTTCCACATTCACTACATTTTGTATTTTTTACGAAAAAAACTTTTGAGTTTTATATATACGTGTAGTAGGGAGAAAAAGTTTCACACAAAAGTGTCCAGGAGAGCCTCTTGAAAAGAACCTAAAAAATTTGTATGGAGAAAAATTTTTTTTGTTCGGTGGCCATATTTTTTTTACCGGTTCACCCAATTGCCCAAGGTCCTTAATAACATTTGTTTGGGACCATGCCTGTATAACTGGTAGTTTTAGAGAACCCATGAAGTACCCTGATAAATTTTCCACATTCATGACGTTTCATAATTTTCCTGAAGGAAGACCCATAAGTTCTACGTATATAAATAGTAAGGGGAAAAAGTTCAATACAAAAATGTTCTGGAGAGCCTTTTGAAAATTAAAAAAAAAAATTGTATGGACACGAAATTTTTTTTTGTTTGGTACCTATCTTTTTTTTACTGGCTCACCTAAGGGCCCAAGGTCTTGAACATTTTCAGTTTCAGAACCATGCCTCTATGACTGATAGTTTTTGAGAGCCGTTGGGGTACTCTGGTAAATTTTCCACGTTCATGACGTTTCATAATTTTCCTGAAGGAAGACCCATAAGTTCTACGCATATAAATAGTGAGGGGAAAAAAGTTCCATACAAAATTGTTCTGGAGAGCCTCTTGAAAATTAAGAAATTTTTGTATGGAGACGAAAATTTTTTTTGTTTGGTGGCCATATTTTTTTCACCGGTTCACCCAATTGCCCAAGGTTTTGAACATTTTTTGTTTGGGGATGGTACCTCTCCGACTGATAGTTTTCGAGATCCCTTAGGGTACTCTAGTCAGTTTTCCACGTCCAGCTCTCTCTATAATTTTGTAGACCTAAATTTTTTGAATTCTACACACACGTAAAGTATGGTGAAAAAGTCCCATACAAAATTGTTCAGGAGAGGTGATCAATACGTAACTTCAAGTAGCTTTATATATATAATGAATACACTTAAATTATACATATGTAATTCCTTACGTTGTCGTATTTTGAAACCAACATCTTTATTTCCATTTAAACATGAAATAATTGCAAGAATACCAAAAGCTATTGTAGACGTATTGCGCGTTTTCATTTTACACGTCAAGTTTATTATTGAAAGATCGTGACCAAATAGATGTTGTATTAAACAGTTTTGATATATTTATTTATTAAATTATGATAAACTTAAATTTCTCAAGTTCTTAAAGTTTTGTCGTTAGGGGACAACGAAAATGTATCTTTTTGATAATTTTATTTATGTAAGAGAATCCATAAGATAATCTCATGAATGCGATACAGATAAAAATAAAAAATAAATTAATTGTGCAAGAGAGAGTGCCCTATATTAGCTGCGTGAATAAAATATTGTCACTTTCAAAGTATGTATTTGAAGTATGTAAGCCTAATTGTTTTTTTTTCCAGGATCATCCAGCATCCCTCAACAGGCAGGATTCTACTGGAAGGGCGTATGGCTCCCCTTATGCATTACATTCGAGCCCGGCACTGCCAGATCTGTGTAGTAAGTAACATTTTCATTGTGATACTAGCAACTGCTCTCAGCTTCACCTTCAGTTAGGGACATGGGATTTCTAATTCCTGTTTAGTCCTGTCTAATTTCTAAATCCTGCCACAGGATAGAAAATTTCTAATTTCCTATCCTGTGGCAGTTTCGAAAAATCTATTCTTATTACATGCTATGTCTGCATTATAAAGGAAACCTCTATGCAAAATTTCAGCTTTCTGTTGGGCGTTGAATAGGCAATTAAGAAAATGTGGCTAATTCTGTTGTACACAATGACTAAATCTAAACTAAAATGACAGGGCTAAATATATTCCTATCTCGTTAAGAGATTGTGTAGTACAGAATTAGCCATAATGTGTTGGATCTTCGACCAAGAGCGGCTAAAAAAATTTCACCAAACCAGACCTGAGTCTATTTAGACCCAGCCACACATCAAGCAATTACAAGTATAAATTAAAAATTTAAGAAACCCACGACAACGACATTTGCCGTTTTGGGGCGGCGGCCATCTTGGATTTGCAATATTCTACTAGTCAAGCCCTTTCATTTGATACCCATATTATGGGAGTTGTGAAAAAATATGTAATCCGCCATTTTATAGCGGCGGCCATTTTGGACCGATTTTCATCAAACATAGCTAACAACACTCGACTAATTCACCTTTCAAATATAAAAAAAACGCATTCAAATCGGTCCACCCGTTTGAGCGCCACAGGGGAACAGACAGACACACACACACACTAACACACACACACACACAGACACGTCAAACTTATAACACCCCGTCGTTTTTGCGTCGGGGGTTAAAAATTACAAGTCAAGTAAAATCTTCTCGTATCTTAAATTGGCTTTGAACCTTACTTTAACTGCCTTATACTATGTAACTGAATCTTGTAGCAGCTAGTAATCTATACTGCATTCGGTAATGTGGAGTTTGACACACAAGGTATAAGGAGACCGCTTTCGATAACTTAGCGCTATTATTATACTACCTAAGCACAATCCAATACCAATAACCATTTGTCTTAAGCCCAAATTAGACGGTGCCCCGATGATCGTTCATTTTTGCGATGAACGATGCATGATACGATATTTGCTATAGCAAAGTGTCTGTGAACGATGAACGGTCGGTGTTTAGACGGTTCATTTTCGATGACTCATCGATGAAGCCTCGAAAATGAAAGCAAAAGTGAACAATGTGCAAAACTCGGGGCATTGATCTCGCGAGCGGCGGGCGGCCCGCGACATCTTTATGTATTTAAGCGTCAGCTGATTGTGTTACATTGTGAAGTAAGGAGAAATACAGGAAATACTTTAATTTCTTTTCGCCCTCACACCCGTTATAAATATGTATGTCATGTCCAGTATAGAGATGCTGGATCGCACGGAGGCGCCGAGCACCCAGGAGGGGTACGGCATCTCGGTCGCGTACGCGTGTCTGCTCGAGATCATACGCTCCATCGCCATCACGCTGGAGGGCAAGGAGTACTTTAGGTATGCCTTAATAAATCAGGCATGATTAATTTATGTAATCCCCTAACTATCCTAGGATCCCTTATAGCCCAGTAACTTTAAAGATCAGACCTTGCGTCAAATCCGGTAAACTCTGATTTTTTGCAGACTTGTTCATGATGTGGCCTAATGAGTAATCCAAGTTTGTGACCTCGCGAGATTTTTTATATATATTTGTATCTATGATTGTTCTGTCTTTCCTAGATTCCAAGAGCTCTACGACGATTCTCAGAACGACGGAGAGGAACCGGAAGTGAACTCTAACATAAACAAAACAACGAACAATCACAAGGGTCAGTATTTAGGGAATCAATGTTGTGATTTATGTCCTTATTCGCTTTGCAGAACCCTATACAGAATCGCTATTGATCCGCAGCCTAGCAAGCTACGCTAGACCAACGAGGCAGTATGAATAAATGTGGATGTTAATATTTCGCCTTTTTCAGAAACGGAAAGTTTGGACAATCAAACAGAAATAACCAACAACGGTCACACCGAAGAATCTGATCAGAATTCCAATGTCGTTGAAAAGATTGATCCCGATGCTGAGGACAAGGAGAGGCAATTGAAATTACAGGTGATTAGGCTTAAGAAGCGTGGTGATTTGGCTTAAAAAGTTTCAACATGTTTCCAGTTATGACATATGGCTTCGAGACATGGTCGCTAACTATGGGTCTCATAAGAAAGCTCAGAGTTACTCAGCGGGCGATGGAAAGAATTTTGCTTGGAGTACCTCTGTGATGAATTCAGAAATAAGGAGTCTAGAATCAGAGTCGAGTTTTTGGTTCGATCCGGGATTTGAACCCTCGTGTTCCGCAGTCTAACATGCTAATGTTGATGTACATTTGCAGCTGATAAAGTCGTCCTGGTGCGGTCTGGTGTGGGGCATGTCGGTGCTGGCCGAGGCGAGCATCGGCGAGCTGGAGAACATCCTGCGAGCCATACAGACCCTGGCGAGGGTCAGCGGCAAGGTTGGTGAACTTTACTGGCAACAGGAGGGTATTTTGCTTTAATGAAGGATTTTATTAGAATGCAGGAATTTTCCAGGATGAAAGTATTCTTTGTCCCCATCTCCAGGATGTCTATATCGTGCCAAATTTCGTAGCGATCGGTTCAAAATTTGAGCCGAGAAAGGGTGACTGATAAGCAAGCATACTTTCGCAATTACAATATTGACATGGATGTTCATTCTCAAAAGAGACTTTCTTAAAACAAACAAAAATATTGAAAAAACTTGACGAGCTTCCCCTGGCGCTATGATGAGCGCTGTGGTCGTAAAAACAGGATAACCTGAGCTCGATTCCAAGCTGAGGCGTTTTAGGGTATCACACTTTCTAAATTTGCTGACTGCAATCTGGTCGATGGAGGGTTTCGACTGCGACAAGTTACCACGTTATCGGCAAGGCTGACGAGGTTATCCTGTTGTGTTCAGATGGGGGTCCACAACGCGCGGGACGCGTGCGTGGGCGCGCTGTGCCGCTGCGCGCTGCCCGCGCAGTACTGCGTGCCCGTGCTGGGCGCGCTGGCGGCGCTGGCGTGCCCGTGGCCGGCCGCGCGCGCCGCGCCCGCGCCCGCCGCCGACCTGCGCCACCACGTCGTGTGGGTCGGCACCCCCCTGCCCTGCTCGCAGCCCACCGGTAACGTTACTCTCTTCCCTAGTGACCAGTTGTTCAGCGGCTAAGGCCTGCTTTGAGCAGATGCTCCAAACTTCGAGGTTTGGAGTTGACCATCGCTTCGTCGCCGATGGTTCTTCTGGCGTGTCGATCCTCCGAATCCAATGCAGCAAGCTGGTACTTGAAAGAGCTTACCCATGAATGGTAATGGTGGTGGCAGTACTCCATACACGGTCGAAATTGACCTTGATACAAGCTGTGGCGGCGTGAATTACCGTCTGACCTTATTGAGGATGCCAGTAGTTTTTGATTCGAATTCGATTATCCAAGGTTGAGATTAAACGATGCTAAACACTCAATACTATCGAGCTAACGAAGTAGTTAGGATACCCGGCAGGTAGTCAGGTCTACGTTCCACGGTAAGGTCATCAACCCAACTCCGCTATCCACAGCAGTGCTATGCCGTGGAGCTTCACGGCACTGCATCTTCGTCACATACGCAGCTCTTGTTCGGTCGCGAGCAAGTGCTCTCTGCTTAAGCGCCGCGTAAGTGTACGGACGTACTCCTTCAATGAAGGCGTATTGAATTCCCAAACATACCTCGCTTGCTCCAACCTTGCTCCAGTTTCGAATTACCCGGCAAGAGCTAGACCCGTGACCCTGGTTCTGTGGCAGGCCAGCAGCAGTCGTTCGTGATGGTGACGTCGCGGCACGTGACGGCGATGCGCGCGCTGCTGGCGGCGGCGCGGCGCGACGGCGACGCGCTGCAGCACGCGTGGCTGCCCGTGCTCACCACTCTGCAGCATCTGGTATTTATTACATCCAGCATATCCACAATATTCACCTATAATTCGTAAAATATAGCTTTATTCACCGGACAGCTGTCAAAATATATTGCTGTCAAAACATATAAACATATGAATATTGCGATGTTGAAAATTACTATTTTATGTATATTTAGATTGATAAATAATTAGTCACTGAATATATTATAATCATGCCCGTGGACGCGGTCAGTCACTCCTTATCAGGCTCTAGATTTTGGTGTAATTTAAATGTTGTACTTACGGGACCACCTAAATGGTTCTTAGCTATAGTTGGACCTGGCAGGTGGCGGTGTTGTTGACATCCTGATTTTTTTCCCACCAGACAGGTATTTTGAAGTGAAAACTTCTTTAGTCGAGCTGAGCACTTTATTTTGCGAGTATTTTAATGAGGCTGAGCCGTCACGCTCGGCTGTGTAACGCTCGTTCGGGTAAAGTCGACTCGAGTCGATTGAGGGAACAAGAGAGATATAGGCAACGCGTTACTGCTATTATACTCGCTCTACTTTATAATTATAGAACAAAAACACGTCTGGGAAATTCTTTATTTTGTTTGAAAGGCTTCCCAGAAGACCACCTTTTCTCTTCAAATTTTTTTTGTTGAGGTCGGTTTAATTTAGCCTGTTTTAATATAATGCTTGTCTAACGGGTTAAATGTGTTTCGGCCACAAGGTTTGGATCCTCGGCCTCAAGCCGTCGACGGGCGGCAGCATGAAGGCGAGCCGCGCGAGCGCCGACGCCAACGCCGTCATGAGCACCTCCGCTGTCATGGCCGACCTGCCCGGTACGTTCCCCGCTACTAGTGAATAGGGATTTTGTAGGCAAGCACGTTATAAATTAGATCGCGTCATTGCTTTCCATCAAGAAATGTAGTATCAACTTTTTTACTCATCTACAAGTTAACCCTTGACTACGATCTCACCTGATCGTTAGTTGAACATAAGTGTAGTGATATAGATTTAAGATGACGTAGGAATGCGACGATGGAGGACGAAAGTATCAATTTAAAAAAGCTATACTTTAGATTGGTTTTAGTAAATCGATAGATAATGGATGGATGGAAAGAATAAATGAATGGTGCAAAGTAAAAGCAACAGTTGAATTTGAAACTTAGCAGTTCATTTAACAGATATTATAGTCCACAAGTGTGTACGCAAACAAGTGAAAACACACAATGTGGGCGATTCTGTTGTACACAGTCTCTAAATCTAAACTAAAATGACAGGTCTAAATATATTCCTGTCTCTTTCACAATCCTCCCTGCTGAAGGGGATAGCACTATTTTTAAACCTGTCAATTTAGTTTAGGTTTAGAGATTGTGTACAACAGAATCGGCCACACTATTCGCTTTTTCTTATAGTGCTATGGGATGGCAATCCGACACGAATAGTCACAGATATGTAGTCGATACTAAACTCTACTTTAGATCGCAATGTTTAACTCCACAGGTCATTTTAAGAGTAAGTTACCTTTAGCTATATTTAAATAATTTTTCCAATGTTATCGCAAGAAAACTACATTACGACCCTCAAGCAGTGGGGATTGCCACGCAGGGAGATGTTAACGTGAAATCAGTGTTGTAATAACAATTGTTTTCAGGTCAGCAAGTTCCCGTGGCGGAATCGCTCGGAGTCATGACTGGTACACAAACCGTGATATAAATACAATGTTCTGTGTCTATTTGGAATGATTATCACTGCCTGCTATTATATAATCACTCATTATATTATACTCAAGATCTAGGTGGTTGTGATTTTTGTCTTTACGGCTGCCCAGCCGAATTTTTCTGTCAACTTGTCGTAATTGTTTCTACCCAATTTTATAATCTGGATGAGGTGGTTATTTTCTGAACTTTGGTGCTGATATTTTCGACGGCTATTGATTTTAAGATGATGTACTCTTTAACTTTTGCTTTGTCCATGTTCACCTCATGGCTCAACCGTTTGGAAGAACAGCTAAGATTGGTCAGCAGTTCTTGAGGGTCGCGCAACGATTGTGCCAAAATAACTAAACTAAAAGAAAAAAAATCCCTAAACCCTCACCAAAATCTATTGAGTCATTACTGAGAAAGTCATTATCATGATCTTGAACAAACAGACTCATAAAATTCTTGCTTAGAACGTCATAATCTTGAGTAAAAATTCGATTATCCATGACCAATTCATACATTCCAAATAGACACACCAATTCTGGGACTTTTGGTATTCCAAAGTTTTGGTTTGGTATGTCATTATAAAATCTACTTTTATAGGTGGGACCTATACAGTAGATTTTACATTGTCTGTTCACGTCTTGCTGCTAAGGATCGCTTTTGTCCGTCTTCACGCCCTGGGATGGAGCTTGCTGGCCATGTTGAATTCTTAAAGGCTTGAACGTACGCAAAGTGTGACGGCGACGGCGCGTGTTAAAATAATTTGAATCTTCGGTACGTGACTGCGTTCTGCGCATCCAAACGCGGCTACGTTCAGAGCGGCCATCAAGATTGGCAAGAATTGTATTGCGACTTCCTAGAGTGACCTTGAACACGTTGTCGTCGCCCTTTGTTGGTCAAGCCTTCATGTTTTTGTTTTTGCACCAATTTGTTTTCTATTGCCACTGCATACAGCAAAATATTTGTCAATATTTATTCACATGTGTTATTATGTTCTATAATTTTGACACATTCTAAAGTTTGATGCACTCGGGACGCGCAAATGTGTATAAAAAATGAAATCCCACTCAAGCAAAGCCGAGATGGGTCCATTAGTATGTTCTATCGCTTCTGATGGCAATCTGGTATACTTTCGGTGCTTTGAGAATGAGCATGGCATTTGATTGAAAATCCAACAGCCAAATTGTGCACTACCTTAATATAAGCACCAATATTGCGCTGCCGGGTATAATTTTACCAATCAGCTTACACGGCAAGAGTGAGTAAAAGATAGCGCTATATCGCCGTCTCTTTTCAGCGTTGTCGGCCATGTTGTCGCGAGTGTTTGAGGCGTCGCGCAACCTAGACGACGAGGCGCTGCATCACCTCATAGACGCGCTGTGCAAGCTGTCCAACGAGGCTATGGAGCTGGCATATTCTAATAGGGTGAGTAAAATAGAGTGCCATATCGCCGTCTCTTTTCAGCTTTGTCGGCCATGTTGTCGCGAGTGTTCGAGGCGTCGCGAAATCTAGACGACGAGGCGCTGCATCACCTCATAGACGCGCTGTGCAAGCTGTCCAACGAGGCTATGGAGCTGGCATGGCTGTATGGCTGGCAGTCAAAAAGAGCGCTATATCACCGGCGTAAGTATTTATTTATTATATGATTACCATATAAATATTTTTGTTTACACTATGGCAATTTTCAGGAGCCATCGTTGTTCGCCGTGGCGAAACTTCTGGAGACAGGGCTGGCGAACATGCACCGAATAGAAGTTATGTGGCGACCCATCACCAATCATTTGCTAGAGGTAAGGGTTTGAAAACAAAACTTGATAATAATGACCTTCTTTTGACCGAATTTCGGCCATGGCAGCAAATCTCAATGGAGACTCCGACTCCAACTTAGTAAAAGATATGTGCGCAAGTGGGTGCAAAAATGTGCGCATCTTATTCTTTTACTCTCATAGTCCGATGGGACGCCAATGCGACACGACTGGCGAGAGTTCGGGCGCAGGGCTGCTTTACATGCTCTCCGAGACACGGCAATGTGTCTAACATCTCCAAATTCGCAACTCCGGGCTGCTACTGAGAATTTTTTGACAAAAGATCCAAACCCACCTCTTTATGTTATAGTTTATCTTTAGTTCTTTACTTGAAACATACCAAATCCTTTGAGCAGGTGTGTCAGCACCCACACATCCGTATGCGGGAGTGGGGCGTGGAGGCGATCACTTATCTGGTGCAGGCGGCCTTCCAGTACCACCACAACAATCCAGCTCTCGTCACTGAGGTAAGGATTATTATAAGTTTTCTACAGAATGCGCGTCGACAAGCAGTCAAAAATATTGTCGAAGCCAATTATCATTGAAGAGATGTAAATCAAAATTCGAGCGACAAAAGGTAAAAGGCATAAATCATACAAAGGCTCTCTCTTTTCATTTGTTTGTACAAGAGAAATTCACTTGGAGGCAGAGTGACAGTATACTTCAGGGTTTCTCACCGTTTACAGGCGATTTCTATCCAGGCGCGGAAATTTTACAGAAACCTTGAGCTACAATGGATTAAATTTTGTGGGAAGCGCCAGAGAGCTCACTTATGCTAAATCAAGCCAAGAGCAGTTTGTCAAGAAGCCCATGATGACACATGATGATTGAATTCTAATTGTTCGGCACAGGCCCGCGAGCGTCTGGTACTCGAGCCACTGGCAGAGCTATGCGCGGTGAGGCACTGCGACGTGCGCGCGCGGCAGCTGGAGTGCGCCGCGCGCCTGCTGCACTCGCGCGGCGACCAGCTGGGCGCGGCCTGGCCGCTCATGATGGAGATCATCTCCGCCATCAGCGACCATCACAGGTAACCAGCGAGCGTCTATTACTAGAACCTTTAACTACGTTTTGAGAGAATTTTTCTGGCATTTGACCTGGTTTTGGCCATTGAGTTTTTCGCTTGCGTTTATTTTTAACAATCCATTTTACATCACACGTCACAATTTAGTGAAAATCCCCCCCATTTCTATCAGGCGGGCGTAAAAGGAAACGGTGACAACGAAACGTGACTCTCGCCCGATTTCAAATCGAAATGTTTTTATACTCTGTAGTGGCGTTTGAAGTTGATTTTTAAAAAGATTTTAAAAAAAATTGACTTCAAACGTTCGTCATGTTAATACATATATACATATTATGTAATCTATGTCCAGCGAGCAGTTGGTGCGGTCGGCATTCCAATGCGCCCAGCTGGTGGCGGGCGACCTGCTGGGCTGCGCGGGCCCGCGCTGCCTGCGCCGCGTGCTGGGCGCCGCGGCCGCCTTCGCGCGACAGACCAAGGAGCTCAACATCAGTCTCACGGCCGTGGGGCTGATGGTAAGTGGCGTTGTTACTTACATAATTGAAATGTCACATTTTGTGGGTGAACAAAAAGCGTGAAAAATCGTGTCATTATCGCCGTAGTTTCTTATGAGCTTTATTATGTATACTGTTTAAATTTTAATCCTTGATCACTCCGATAGAAGTGAAATTTTTAAATTTCACTTCTATCTTTAAATTTTTAAATTTTAATCCAGTTTTAACTATCGGCAGTCTCCAAAGACTGCCTCGCATTTTTTATAATACCCTGTAAGTGTGTCATTCTACAAGGAAATTAGAATTTCCCATGAAAATCGTAAATAATGCGTTCCACAGACAAAACCAGAATATCAATATATTGAAGTTATTCTCCGCGCCATCTACCAACGCGAGAAAGAACTATGAGGCAAATCATCTAGCGGAATCGATAAACGTGCTAGCTGCCCATAGATGGCGCTGGCAATGGCTAGCAAGTAAGTGATGTTTGAATGTACTGATACAACAACTGTCACCAGTGGAACATATCGGACTACCTGTACCACAACCGGGACAAGCTGTCGGCGGCGCTGAGCAGCGAAGCTGTGTCCGTGCCCGACGCGCAGCCCGACCTGCCGCCGCTCGACCGACTGTGGATGTGCCTCTACATACGACTCAGTGAGTCTGGCGTTTACTACTTGTATATCTGCATTCTTCTTCTTATGGTGCCATCTCCTACCGGAGGTTGGCTATCATTCTGGCAATTTTGATTTTGCAGACAGCCGCACGAAACAAGGATCTGGTACTTAATTTGATCCACGTCCTGAAATTTTTAAGCCATAAGGTTCGACTTCTTCCAGGGGGTCTCCTTCCTTGTATCTTCCCCTGCATTATAAGCTGGAGCAGTTGGTACTTATTGCTGCGCATTATATGGCCCAGATATTCTAATTTGCGTTTCTTTATGATGTTTAATATTTACACTTTTTTATTGATCATCTGCAAAACCCTTTCGTTAGAGACTATCCGTCCATGATATTTTCAAAATTCTTCTGTACACCCACATTTCAAAAGCTCCTAAGCGATTGCTCGTATTTTGGGTTAAGGTCCATGAATCAACGCCATACAGAAGAACCGAAAACACGTTGCACCGTGCCAGACGCACCCTAGTAAAGATCTTAAGAGATCGGTCGCAGAGTAAGTGGCGCAACTTCATAAACGTATTGCGTGCTTGTTCTATTCGGCATTTGATTTCCACTTTGTGATCACTTTGGTCGTTGACGCTACAGCCTAAGTACTTGTACGAACTGACTCTTTCGACGATCTGGTTTCTTACGACTAAGTCTGGTGTTACAGAAGCTAGTGATAATTACCAACGATCGTAATCTTAGTCTTGTCCGGGAGACATAGGCTACTTTTTATATGCAAAAAAAAATCGAGTAGTGACGTTCGCGCGGCTAAACTGGAATATTAAGTTAGTTTCAGATAGACATAACAGATGGCGGCACTAACTGCTTGCCCCGCGCTTTCTTCCAATAGTACGCAGTTGAATACACGTTGTTGTGCACATTTATTAAGTATTTGATATTATTGTTACTATGAGTTTCGGGTTTTAGTTTACTCACTTCATCTGTTGTATCGTTGTGTTTGGTCAGGCGAGCTGTGCACGGAGCCGCGCGCGCCCGTGCGTCGCGCCGCGTCGCAGACGCTGTTCAGCTGCATCGGCGCGCACGGCACGCTGCTCAGCAAGCCCGCGTGGCGCGCGCTGCTCGCCGTGCTCTTCCCCATGCTGGACCAGGTAATGCATGCATGCATATATGCATTCTAAGCACTTTACCTCTATAATATTAAATATCGGTGCTTCAGCGATGAAAGAAAACGCTGCACGCCTGAAAGTTCTCCGTGATGTTCTCAAAGGTGTGTGAAGTCTACCAATCAGCACTCGGCCAGCGTGGTGGACTACGGCCTAAACCCTTCTCACTCTGAGAGGACATCCGTGTACTGTAGTGGGCCGGTACACACCGGCACACCAGAATTTTATACACAAATATTTTGTTCACCACATTATACATTACTAGCGGTCCGCCCCGGCTTCGCCCGTGGTACATATATAGCCTATAGCACTTAAGGATTACTTACATATCCAACGGTGAAAGAATTTTTGAAATCGGTCCAGTAGTTCCTGAGATTAGCGTGTTCAAACAAACAAACTCTTCCGCTTTATTATATTAGTATAGATTATAACAGGATGTCCTACTGTGATCTTAGTTCCTAATTGAACTTGTCGGTCGGTTCACTCTTCTTCCGGCGCATTATAAAGCTGTAGTCAACTGATGGCAGGTGCAAAAGCAGTCGAACATCGCCAGCTCGGAGAAGGTGGACACCGGAGAGCATATCCTGATACATCACACGCGGAACACGGCGCAGAAGCAATGGGCCGAGACACAGGTACCTACACCCGAATTACTAATTCCGTGGAATTCTGACGTTTCGTAATGTTACCAGAGATAAAACAATTCCCACAAAAAAGATAAAAAATTCAAAACTTATGCAAATACAAGTCAACTGCCGCATGTAGATATGACAAATGCCAGATAGACACTTCATGGTGATAATGTCATTCGACATCCATTTTGAATGATTTTTTTCAATGTGCTTCTTTTGTTTTCTATTGCTGTTAGTGTGCACTTTCTAGTTTCCACTCTTGGTGTTTTCTATTTTAAGGCGAAACGAGTAATATTATTACGCGGCATATGGCTTTTTATGATGACAGGGTCGAATTAAAGTAGTTTGGGGTAAAATCGTACTTCGTAGATGTTAACCCTGTTCTCCATACAAATAACTCATCTGTAAATGACTATGACAGCTGTCAGAATTCCACGGAATTAGTAATTCGGGTATATACTCTGATTCTGATGAAACCTCACAACTTTTTGCGGCAGAACAACTGCGTTGCGAGACTTGCATTTTTTTCAACGTACAGTAGTAAGATAAGATAGTTTAGTGTAAATACTTACTTATTAAGATAGGTTAGGCGCTGTTAATTAATTCCCGAATAAATGGTTATTTATTTATTTATTTACATGTTATGTTTTTATTGGATCTGCTTTACTGTGTGATCGAAGTGAATTGGTATACGTCTTTAAATTTGCTTCAATAATGGGAGGAAATTAGAAAACTAATGATAACAAAATCAGGATACAATCTGTCATGCTGACAGCTACATATCTATAATCCACATCCCTCCGACCGTATCGCATCGGCGTCCCATCGGTCTATGAGAGTAAGGGAATAGAGAATGCACCTGTGTACACACACTTGTTCTCTATAATATCTCCTGCATAGTTAGTCAGTCTCGGTTGAGATTGGCTGCCATGGCCGAAATTCGGACATTATTATTATTATGTACACTAGACTATCGTGGCGATCTGCCACCTTGACTCTTGAGTCGTAACCCGAATTTCGTTGAAGTAACAAAAAAGAATAACAATTTCGCAAGGTCCACCGGATCTCTCAGGGTTATCTGCTAGTAAGGTTATCTTGTGTTCCATACATACATTACATACTTTTATACGATGTTAGCAATAATCTAATATTTTTTGTTTCACTGATTAATAACTGTATCTTTTCAATCGCTGAATCACTTACGTCCATTTTATATTCAATCTGTACTCTATAATATAGACTATCAATTCCATAGGTTCTCAAAGTAGGTGGTACCGCCAACAGTCCTGAGACTATCTGAGGGGCGATTGACACTTCGAGTAGTATTAGGGAGCGTTAAATAAAAATCGGTGGCCGGTGGAAAGATTTCTTTATTTATTTATTTAATTAAAAAAGGACAATCACCCAAAATAGACTAAGTGGTAGATACCATTGCGGGACAAATTATAATAATTATGTGCGTAATTTAAATATTAGTTGTATTTATTGACATTAATTTTGTATCTCAGTGCAGTGAGGCACTATAATTATCATAAATTAAATTTTGAATGTCAGGGTTATTTTGACACATTTACATAACTAAATCCCATTAAAACATAACATGTACAAAAATGCAAGTCTCGCAACGCAGTTGTTCTACCGCAAAAAGTTGTGAGATTTAATGTTAAACCAAGTCATTTAATTTATTCTACCCAACAACTTTGTCATTAATTGTTATCTAATTATTCAACTAACAACATTTTTAGCGATCATTACAATATTAGACATCTTTATTTCTTTATTAATAAAATGACAGTGCTCCCGCCAAGTCGAGCAAAAACAAAAAACCAAAGGCACCACCGTACTATCTTTTCTCGATGGATTTCAGGCCATTTTCGACCCCTTGTAACTTCGTTGTGGATAAAGTTAGAAGCCTGAATTTTCAGTGATAAAGAGATTCAAACATAGTAGGCACATATCCAAATTACATTTAGCGCCTGTTCAGACACGGCGGGAACCGCGCGATTATAGAATCGCATGGAAATCGCGCAGGTCTTATTTATATGAGCTATAAAGTAATCGTTCAGACATAACCGCGCGATTACCGCGCGATAATCGCGCGGTTCCCGCCGTGTCTGAACAAGCGCTTAATTCGAAACTGTAGACCACCGATCATCAATATTGTAAGGTACTTCTAGCAGGCACACAAGCTTCAAATTTTGAACACAAGTGTTTAGTCTAGCCTATAAAGCAAGGAAAAATTCAAACATATATCAATTGCAATTTCGTTTCCTAGATATACTGACTGCATAAGTGACTTGATGGTGCCAATAGCACTGGCTGTATTTCCGCTGCATTTCATTTTTTACTATACAAGAAACATTAAAAATAAACCGGTCAAGTGCGAGTCAGACTCGCGCACCGAGGGTTCCGTACTCCAGAAGTATAAGGACAATCTGTTTTTCATTAATTTGTCTTAAAAGGTAAGGTGCTAATTAAGCTAGGCCTCTAAATTGTATGAGCGCTCATACAACTCAGAGGTCTATCTTAATTGGCTCAACTATGTATGTATGGGGACATCCTTTAATTTCCAACTTTTTTTAGTTTTCGGAATTTTTCCTTTATTTGTGCTGTTTAACGTGGCTTTTTGCCAAATTTCGTAATTCTAGGTCAATTGAAACTACTATTTAGGTTTTCGACCAAAAACCTATAGGGTACTTCCAGTTGACCTAGATTTGTCAATTTTCGTTAAAAGCAAGGTCTTACAGATCAAGTAAAGGAAAAATTCCGAAAAATAAAAAAAGTTTAAAATAAGGTATTATAATTTATTAAGGTACTAGATGATGCCCACGGCTTCGCCCGTGTGATTTGTAAAAATCTCGTGGGAACTTTGATTTTCCAGAACAAAAAGTAGCCTATCTGTAGTAAGTAGTAACCCGTCCACAAAACGGAAAAATTCCGTGGGATCCTTACGATTTCGGAATGCAATTCCTTACAGCATCAGGGTTGAGGAGTTGGACATGTACCTACTCGAGGTCATTCAACAATAAAGTCTTTAATTGGTATCCCCAATATCAATTTAAATAACAGACAGTGCCTAAATCCCATTAGTGTTGGGGATCAGATCCCCTACAGTATCAGGATTGAGGAGTTGGAATCCAAATTTTTTGTAGGACAGTGTCGCAATGTTTCTCTGTCTGTCTGTCTGTTTGAACGGGCTAATCTTCGGAACGGCTGAACCGATTTTGACGGGACCTTCACATACAAGTAGAGAATTAACGTAACATAGGCTACTTTTTTAACCGACTTTCAAACAAGCTATAATTTAAAAATTAAAAAAACCCGACTGCCATGCTAAAAACGAACTAAAAAATTAATAAACTACCACCGTACCACTTACAGTGTAGTTGTTATTTATTTTGTTTTTCATGATTTGTCACCTCCTATTAAGCTCATATGGTTATTTGAACGCTACCATAACCGAATCACACGTTTTTAAAATTTTTGTCTGTCTGTCTGTCTGTCTGTCTGTCTGTTTGAACGGGCTAATCTTCGGAACGGCTGAACCGATTTTGACGGGACCTTCACATACAAGTAGAGAATTAACGTAACATAGGCTACTTTTTTAACCGACTTTCAAACAAGCTATAATTTAAAAATTAAAAAAACCCGACTGCCATGCTAAAAACGAACTAAAAAATTAATAAACTACCACCGTACCACTTACAGTGTAGTTGTTATTTATTTTGTTTTTCATGATTTGTCACTCCAAATTGATTTAAAACATATAGATTGTATACATTTTCGTACTCGCCTTTTAAAGCCCTTTATTTTGATACCCCACTCGAGGGTCTTGAAGAAAAAAAATTTTTTCAGCCCGCACATTAAAGTGCATAAAATCCGCCATTTTGATTTTTTATGAATTTTATGTACCCAGTAACATTTGCGCCGTCAAGACAAATCTAATGACGTATAATTTATCAAAATAGGTTGAGCCGTTAAGTAGTTACGAACTGACATAGGAAACGGTCATTTTCTACGATTTATCACTCCAAATTGTTTCCAAATATATAAATTTATACATTTTCGTATTTGCCTTTTGAATCCCTTTATTTTGATACCCCACTCGAGGGTCTTGAAGAAAAAAATTTTTTTCAGCTCGCACATTAAAGCGCATAAAGTCCGCCATTTTGATTTTTTTTTAAATTTAGGTACCCTATAACACTCGCGTCATTGAAACAAATCTAATGACGTATCATTTATCAAAATCCGTTGAGCCGTTGATTAGTTACACGCGGACATAGGAATGGACATACATACACACAGGTGAAACACATAACCCAGTCGGGTAATAATAAAAAGGAGGAGTTGTGTTTTTCTACCTATGTACACCGATATCTCCGAAATTTCTGAACCGATTTGCGTAATTTTTTTTTAATCGATAGAGAAACATTGCGACCCTGTTCTATAAAAAATTTGGATTCCAACTCCTCAATCCTGATGCTGTAGGGGACCTAATCCCCAAAACTAATGGGTTTTAGAAACTTTCGGTTATTTAAATTGATATTGGGGGTACCAATTAAAGACTTTATCGTTGAATGAACTCGAGTAGGTACATATCCAACTCCTCAACCCTGATGCTGTAAGGAATTGTATTCCGAAATCGTGGGGATCCCACGGGATTTTTCCGTTTTGGGGACGGGTTTCTACAAATAAGCTGCTTTTTGTTCTGGAAAATCAAAAGTTCCCACGGGATTTTTAAAAACCTAAATCCACACGGGCGAAGCCGTGGGCATCATCTAGTAGAAAAATATACATTAAAGTCTGATTTTTAATTTGGTGGAATTCTGACTGTTGTCATTTAAAAATAGAATGAGTTATTTGTATGAAAAACAGGGTTACCACCTGAAGTTAGATTTTAGCCCAAACTAAAGTACCTGAAGTATCTGTCAGGCATTTGTCATATCTACATGAGGCACTTGATTTTTTATGTACATAAGTTTTGAATTTATTATCTTTTTTGTGGGAACTGTTTTATAACTAGTAACATTAAGAAACGTCAGAATTCCACGGAATTAAAAATCAGAGTATAGAGCAAACTAAAACAAAAACAATATACTTTTTCTACAAAAATAAAAAATAAAGAATTTAAAATTCTAAAGATAAATTGATATACTTTTACGAGTCGTCCTGAGTAACGTTCTTAATGAAATGAAGTTTACTTGTTTAAAACATGGGTAACAACAACACGGATAGGTCTACACTAGGTTTAAAACTAGTTTTTAAAATAATAAAAATAAAAAAGCCTGTTATTTCTTCAAATGACTTAACTAATAATTTAAAACTACAATACTAAACTAAAACTTAAACTATATTTTATAAACATAAGTAAATTATAAATAACATTACAATTTGAAGAACCCTTTTCATGTCAAGGCCTCCTTCAGAAGTTTTATAACACATTAAAATATATTACTCTAAGGGCCTGTTACACCACCTTCTGATAAGTGTCGGATAGCCTAAACGTAAGTTTTGTCACTTTCTTACTTTATATCGAGTGACAAACACAAAACTTGTGAATAAGCTATCCGGTACTTACCAGAAGGTGGTGAAACAGGCACTAATTATTAGAATAATTGATTTTAATAAAATGTCACATTTATCGAAGTCCCTAATACCGTGCTCGCTACTTACCGCTTGTGTTGCGTCCACATTTGTATCGCTGGAGACGAGAAATACCAGCATCGAACTATTATATCACGCACGTTTACAACTACACGATATAAAAGTTCGACGCCGAAATCACCCTTTGAATTTAAATCCGTGTCACCTCCGACGACGCGGCAAAGAGAATGTTATAAAAATACGACGTAACACGTAACCTAGCTGGTTTCTTCGAGATCTTGGAAATGACTGATCTAATGACCTTTTGCTGTTACTATCGAAATAAATTAGTTATTCTTAAATCGACGCTATGTAGCGTTGAATGCATAATTTTATCTCTAATATTAAAAATGACCTTCATGACTTGAATTTACCAACCAACGACAGCGTTAAAATATTATGCATACTTTTATATCTAGAACGAACTGATGCCCTCGACATCGTCCGCGTGGATTCATATAAATCTTATACTAACTTTCAACTCCTCTTTTTAACTCCCTTAGGGGTTGAATTTTAATTCTTTATTCCCTCACACTCATAGTCCGATAGGACGCCAATGCGAGACCATTGGAGAGAGGTCAGGCTCAGGACAGACGACTTTACATGCTCTCCGAGGCACGGGGGTGTACGCCAATTTACGTCTAGCTTTCTTGTCAGAAAAACCCAATTTTTATGCCTGACCCGGGACCTGAACCCAAAACCCTCACAGTCCACATCCGAATAAGCTAGCCACTAGGTGACTAAAGTCCCCATTGGTCTAGTGACTAGATCAAATGTGCAGTTTAGTGATGCATAGTCTTACAATCTGCATCGTATTTTTTTGAGGGTCGTGCTCCCTCCCATTAATGTATATTATCTAATGGTGATGATGAATGGACTAAAAGAGTTTCAACGCTTTCATAAGTGTCAATTCGCTCATAATATTTATTTTGCTACGTTACCAACATGTTAGTTACCAAGTATTGCGGCTGATTTGTAATTTTTGTAACCGACTTCAAAAAAAGGAGGAGGTTTTCAATTCGTCGGAATCATTTTTTTTATGTATGTTGTCCGATTACTCAAATTCTTCTTTTGTTTGGAAAGGGTATATTTCTCAACTGGGCCCATAGTCATCAGGTCAGAATCTGACGATGGGATCCTGGAGAAATCGAGGGAACCCCCGAAGCTTTCAACACTCGAGTACTTCCCAACTAGCACAAACTAGTTGCTTAAGAGCTTTGGAGCTAATCCGATTATTCCCAAAAGTGCCAAGCTCAAGCGCCAGAGCGTGCACTGCAGACCTTATGCGGCCGCTTTGCAGCCAAAGGGGCACAACTTTTTGCAACCTCCAGTTCCATTAGAGCTTCATAATAGTGGCATAAAAGCGCTACAGGAGCTGCAACTAATAATTAACACCACACTAAAGCTCTTGTGGCGCTTATTGAATGAATGACAGGTTTAACTGAACGAATAAGGATCACTTATCCATTCACCTTGTCTCTCATTTTTAATTAAATACATCTGTTGTTCCTGATGTCAGACTATTACAGAATACAAATAAATAATAAATGAAGTCAAGGTATTAAGTGTTTTTGAGTTATATTTTGTATTTTAAGCAAGTGGCTAAAAACGCAGATCAGTTTATCGTGCAAATAGTTGATATTATTGGAGTATTTTTAAAGCGCCTCAATAATTACCTCAGAATATCGTAAAATATGTAAAATATTATTATTTAAATAATATTATATCACATACCTACACGATATTGAAATTACATACTTGACTACATTTTTATTTAGTAAGTTGCTGGTTCTATATTTAGTTATATTTTACTACAAATTGTGATAAAAACTTATACATTTCTCAAGTAATGATAAATAATTGTCTTGTAAACAATGGCGTCTATGAGAAGCAGCTTTTACGCTCCTGCTTCTATTGTGAAGCCTTAATATCGCTATTAGTAAAACAGTCGATCAAATTGCTACTTAAGTCTGCGCAAAAATACAAATCACTTCAGCAATGAAACTTTCAGTGGCAGAACAGTAATAAATATGTCTTTTATACAGTTCCGTTACAAAGTCTGCAATTAAAGTATTTATGCAATTCTGAAGCGTACAGCAGCGGCAATAGAAGCTTTATAGCAGTTTTAAGTTTTAACATATATGTTTTAACTCTCTTTTAAAGCTATAGACGGCAATGGGTTGTAAAATTAACTCTTATAAAGCCTAAAGTGGCATTTGGTTCAGTGTCTGCAACCCCTAGTGATATTTACAGCTATGAGCAGTTACGAAAGCAATAGTAGAACTTAAAACCACTTTCTGAACCCCTAAAGCGCTACAGTACAGCTAAAAGTTGCAAAATAGGCTGCTATTTCCACTAGTGTGCTAGTTGGGTTGCTAGTAAATTTTTTTGGTATCATCATCATCATCATCATGATCAACCCATTACCGGCTGACTACAGAGCACGGGTCTCCTCTTAGAGTGAGAAGGGTTTTGGCCATAGTCTACCACGCTGGCCAAGCGGATTGGCAGACTTCACACACCTTTGAGAATGTTATGGAGAACTCTCAGGCATGCAGGTTTCCTCACGATGTTTTCCTTCACCGTTAAAGCAAGTGATATTTAAATATTTAAAACGCACATAGCTCCGAAAAGTTAGAGGTGCGTGCCCCGGGATCGAACCGACGACCTCCGATTAGAAGTCGGTCGTCCTAACCACTAGGCTATCACAGCTTGTTTTTTTTGGTATATTTTTCCTAAAATATAGCTTTTTGATAACAAAATAATTAAATTGCGAATAAGTCTTGCCAGCCAAGTATTTAGTAGTTTCATGTTTTGAGCTTGTATTATATGTTTTGTGCGCATCGCAGGTGCTGACCCTGTCCGGAGTGTCGAGGGTGTTCCACTCGCGGTTCCAGCTGCTGACCACGGTGGGCGACTTCAACAGATCCTGGGCGGCACTGCTCGACTACATCACCGACTTTGCGCTGCGCCGAAGCCACGAGGTAACTGCCAGTATTTCCCGACTCCCAATCAAATTCCAGATGGAACAACACCACAATACAGTATGGTTCATCTTCATTCTGGGCAGTTGTCCGCACATAAACCATGGAGGCCTGTAGCCGTGATGTGCCTCTTGCATTGAAGTCTTCAATTCCAGCCATCCGAGATCACATAGACATAGAGAGACAGTATGGTTATGCTGAGCCTCGATAACGCTACTAGTATTCGAATATCGAGAAACTATTATATCAGAGCAAAATGGACCCAAAGCCACTTATTTTTAAGTCGTAATTCAATACTTCCACTTGGGGCGCTGGCTGTAGACGAATGGCTGGAATAGCGAAATGGCTGGATGTATTGGCGAATTCAAACCATAAAATAAGGCAGTTTAGATCCATTTCACTCTGAAGGTTGAACTTGATATCGAAGTTGGTCCTGAAATTGTTGGACTGCAAGAAAACAAAACAGCTAATGTCACTAAGCAGAACTAATATAGCACGGGTAGCCGCAGACAACAACACTATCTGATGAACAGGTTTCTCGTGAGACTCAAAGAAGATTCATTTCATAGCTGAGTGCCCTATGTACTCATTGATAAGGTGAAACTGTAAGGTAAAGATAGTGAAGAAGACATAACAAACCTTTCATAGGGCACATTGTTAGTGTTACGAAAGGCACGTGTTGGTTTGAGGGGGGTAGACTGCCAGGACACCAGTAACCTACCCCTAAACATGGTGAACTAGGTGAAATGGCTCTTGTATAGGACTATTCACCCGCCTAGCGACGACAGGCATCCCCTTTTTGAATGACTATAATACCTACATACAACTCTCAGTGTTTTTAAAGCTATCCTTCTTACGCCGGGTCTGGCGGCTGCATCTAACTTGGAACAAACGACACCGTAAGATTCCCCCACTCCGCACGATTTCCAGCGCTGCAGGTAGGGCGAGTGAGAGATAGCGAGAGAATGGGCGAGTGAAGGGAGCGGGGCGAAGCGAGGCGAGCGAGAGGGGGAGAGAGAGAGATGGAGCTGTCCACTGAGTGCAATGCTGATTATCCATAAAGGAGCATAGCTTCTACCGACCGTCCCACGACTGCCCATTTTTTTAATCTTTTCAGCATTTATTAAGGACTTAAAATTCTCCTCCTGTCAGGAGTGAGATCAATATAGGAATGCTAAGTAGTGGGAGGGTTGCAGGTGTCGGTGGCGGCGCTCAAGTCGTTCCAGGAGGTGGTGTCGGCGGCGGGGCGCGCGGAGGGCGAGGCGCCGCGCCGCGTGTGGCCCGCCGCCTGGGCCGCCTGGACCACCATCGCCGAGGGGCTCGCCGACAACAAGCCCGGTAATATTGTTGTCCCCCTCTCCCACGCTGACGAGCTGAGTTCGTTTGTGAAGCTGAGACAGAAGGAAGAAAGAGAAAAAAAAAACTTTTATTCGTGTACGTCACAGTAGTTTAAGGTGGATTACCCCCGAAGCTTTCAACACTCGAGTACTTGCTAAAAGCTCCAAGAAATTTAGGGAGGACGAGCTCAGCACAATGCACTATGCCTTTATAGGTGAAGCTTAGGTTCCTACCCATCGCCCATCTCGTCGAACCAAGAGTCGCTTTTTATTTAAACGTCTGTGCGACTGTGCAAAGTGAGCCTTCTGAACCTGTACTTTAAAGTGTTCTATGCCACACATTTATTTATTTAACAATAAACATGAATCTGGCAGCACTACGCGCTACCATGACAGATGGTCCTCTACTGTCATTCTAGTTTGTAAAAATGTCCGATGTACTTATAAATTACCGATGTCCGATGTACTTGATAACTGCAGTGCTGGAAGACGGCAAGCCGCTGGAGGTGTACGCGCCGTCGCTCAACTTCCTCACCACGCTGGTGCAGATCTTCCCGCTCATTTTCCAGCACATTCGATCCACGTAAGTAAATACCACTAGCTATTACCACTAGTCCACGACCACGCTCGCATGGATTTAAGACTAGATTACTTGTCAGAAGTCCTTATATTTGAAAAATATAAGTAAATATAAGGAGTATATTATATGCGTCTAACCGTTATTCGAGACCTATAGAGTGAGACAGCATCATTTCCGCCCCTCCGAACAGCCCCAACGGCTCCCCACCACGTCACTTCCGGCGGCTCAAGTCAAGTGGCGGGGAGTTTGCTTGCCACGGGCAGCGCGCTGCGTTGCTCGTCACATTGGCATCGACTTTCGTCGTGCGAACACCCCAAAAAATTAAAACAACGTTGTTGTTCGATAGTAATTTTTTATTAATATTTTCATTTTTATATTTATATAAACTTAAATTAAATTACCTACAGTTACAATTTCTTTCAGTTATTGTTACAGTGTGTATCTACAATTTATTTTACCCGTCTACGGAAGATCATGGGTAAATTTTCAGAGCGGACATCTAGGTCCCGAGAGCGTAGTACGCCTAAACGGACTTCTAGGTCCCAGGAGCGTAAGACACCAAATCTCTCAAGAGAGCTTCTAGGTCTCAAGAACGCCAGAGGGATTCTAGGCCCCAAGAGCGAGAAAGGATTTCTAGGTCACGAAAGCGCAGATCGGCTTCTAGGCCTCAACAGCGCAAGAACTGGGAGAGTTCCTCTTCATCATGCAGCACGAGCAGTAGCTCGAGCAGTTTGTCGTCCGCATCTTCTTCCAACTACACCCGGCGGCACAGGCGACGATCCACGCGACGAGGGCAGGCAGCGAGTCACTGCGACGGCGAACGGCGGAAAAGATGGGAGGTTGACCGTTTGGACGACTTGTCAATTCAAGTAGGTACTATCATGAATTTTCTTAAAAATCAGGTTGCGAAATTAGATAAAGTGGGTCAAGGCTCTGATTTCATATCTTTGCATCCTTTCAAAGATTTACCAGATCGTTATTTTTAAATCAACCCGTTTTAAACAGACCTAAAACGGTGAAAAATCTCGATTGTAATATAAATACGAACTTATATGTGAATACTGAGCTTAGGCTTTGTGATCCTGATTCTTCTTAGCGAGAATGAAGCTATCAAACAATTTAATTGCTTGATCGCTCGTTCGAAGTCTTAACCCACGCAGTTATGTAGCAAAACAAGCTCTTTAAGAGCCTGTTGCGAAATTTGATTGAATGGTCATATAATTCTGAATCAATGTTGACGGCAGTTAACCTTTTTTTTTGATAAGTTGAATGAACTTTTGTCCACAAAAGCTCAATATATAAAGGTGTCCGAAGATATTTTACAGCTAGTTTGCAGAAAATGAGTTGATACGATTCAAAAGCGCCGCGATAGCATACTGTCCGGTGTTTTCCACCTACCCGCACCACTCTGTTTATTCAGAAACGATAAGTGCATTTTCGACAAAAACTGGTGGCTCAAATAAGTTATTTAATAACAACAAACGCTCAGCGGATGAGCCTATAATGTCTTTGCAAATAAGATTTATCACTTTCGTGCAAAACGACTGCGGAGGTCGATACGAGGTCACCATTACGATTATAACGATAGCGTTCCCGGTCCTTCTACTAACAAAGGCGCTGGCACTAATAGTAACAAGAATGCCACAAATAGTCACAACATATTAAAAGCAAAACGCTGTGATAAGAACCAGTCTATTCGCAAGAATAGTAATCGCTTTCTAAAGTGACTACAAACAAAACTCGTTTTATGGCGGATGTTTACACAACTACGTAAACATTTTAAAAATAATTTCCGGTTATCATATGCCGTTTCACAAAGTACCCTCAGTTCTTTCTCACAATGTTTTGACAAATATCAAACCGCAACAAGCTCCGCAATGTCACGACAGATTTCGTAATTAAAAAAAGCAAAACATTCCAGTACCTACACCGCCAAAAAACAAGTTTCGTTTGTTAGATGTTTTAGTGAAAAAATCGGATGTCAGCGATCGACCAATTTTCAATCTGCGAAATTTGAATCAATACCTCACTCAGTTCAAATTCAGACTGATCAATGTACGCCGAGAACCAGACTTTTTGCAAAGTGGCGACTGGGCCAAAAAAATAGACTTAGCCAAGGGAATGTCACCATCCATATCTGAGAGTGTTATATCAGTCGGGGAACGCAGACTAGCCAGAGCTTCTCCAAATTACGAGCCTACGTTTCGGACTGTCGTCCGCATCAGTGACTTTTGTGACAGCCTCCAACTGGATCGCACAAATGTTTCGCAACAAGAGAATGATAATCGTGTATCTCGACGATTATTTAATTGTCCATCAGAACAAAACCATTTTGGCAGATCAGGCTGCGGAAGCCGTTCAAGTTCTATCTGCACTAGGATGGACTGTGAACCTTAAAAAATCGGTATTGGTCCCGATGCAGGTAATAGAATATCTGGGCGTTTTTGGAACCTCAGGTTGAACCTGAAACATCTTCTTCATCTTGTTGGAGAAATGTTGCAAAATCGATGCAAAACTAAGCCATATCATAGATATATGTCAATGGAGGTTCAAGAATGCACAGAGCATTCTAGGAATGCTGAACCTAAGCGTCGTTTACCTTCCCGAGAGGCCGGCTTCATTGCCGCCTGATACAAATGGCCTGTGCTCCGAAATACCAGCCATATTTGAACGTGAATTTGATTTCACAGTACGGGACGAGTTTCGATGGTGGTTCAAAGCGCTCACGGCGAGCACCCCAATGCACTATCCACCTGGCTTGTGCTCTTCTATCGAGAGACCAGCCCTATTTATAATGCGAACTCGATCTCGCAGTACGGAACGAGTTTCGATGGTGGTTCAAAGCGCTCACGGCGAGCACTCCAATTCACTATCCATCTGGCCTGTGCTCTTCTACCGAAAGACCAGCCCTGTTTATAACGCGAACTCGATCTCATAGTACGGAACGAGTTTCGATGGTGGTTCAAAGCGCTCACGGCGAGCACTCAAATTCACTATCCACCTGGCCTGTGCTCTTCTACCGAAAGACCAGCCCTATTTATAACGCAAACTCGATCTCATAGTACGGAACGAGTTTCGATGGTGGTTCAAAGCACTCACGGTGAACACCTCAATTCACTATCCACCTGGCCTGTGCTCTTCTACCGAAAGACCAAACCTATTGAAAACGCGAACTCGATCTCACAGTACGCGACGAGTTTCGGTGTTGGTTCAAAGCGCTCACGGTGAGCACCCCAATTCATTATCCACCTGTCGCTCACTTTCTGACGACAGATGCGTACGCCACTGGTTGGAGCGTAGTCCTAGATGGCATGAAGAAGATTGGTGGCACTTGTTTCTCATCAAGAATCCTGACACAGCAATCTCAAAGAGATGTGAGCCGTTATACAGTCACGTCAGAATAATCTGAACCAATTACAAAATTCATGTATGCTTGTCCAGTCGGACAACAAGAGTGTATAGTAAGTTACATTCGGAACGAAGGTGGGCTACGCTCGAAAACACTGTATCAGATGACTTGTTGTTTGTTTCAATTAACAGACGACAATTGCATTCACCTGGTTTCTCACTATTTACTAGGTCAATACAACGTAGAAGCTGACTTGCTGTCACGTCAGAGCTCAAGGGAAATGGACCTTGACTCAAGAGGCTTGTTACAAGATATTCAGTCGGTTCGGCAAGCCAGAGCAAAACCAACTTATTTGCGTCGAAGACTGCACATGTACTCCCACGATATCTGTCACGAAACTGCTGCGACCCCTCAGCAGAATGTAACGATGCCCTCAGTAGGAGATGGTACTACCACAGAGCGTGGGTGTCCCAACCACCTCACTTATTGCCTCGCGTGCTAGCGCATCTAAACAATGCCAAGGACATATATTATGTTCTACTAGTTCCTCGTTGGAACAAATCATTCTGGCGTCTAGACTTGAATAAGCAGGGCCATATCTCCTTCGTGTACGCTGACGAATTTGAGATGCAAGCTAATGGACACCCGCACACAGAAACCACCAGCGAAGGGTCAGATGTGTCTCGAAATATGGTTGGTGATGGGTGGAATCACCTGTTAACAGATTGGTCCTCTGTTGGAGTTGAAGTTGGAGACCTTCAACAAAGACAAAGAAAGTTTATTCCTCAATAAGAGCAAAATGGAAAGAATGGTGTAATATCGATCATATTGATATATTAACACCAATAGGGACCCAACTAGCTAAGTACTTAGCTAATCTTCATCTAAAAGAAGGTCTTTCTTACAAAACCATCTTAGTTACTCAGATACAGATCGCTTGAGCAATAACGCTGTCATAAGGCGTTTACACTCTACGAAGTTTCACGGCGCACGGCCTTAAGTAATACTCCTTCTGGCATCCAGCCTCTCAGTGTGGGTCCACGATCTGACCCTCTTATATATCGATCATGACTTTCAGATTGTATAATATTGCATCATAAATTCGGTTCCAAGACCGACAATTATGTGCATAGACAGGAACTTGATCATGGAAGCTGATAAAGGCTGATAACAATAATGTATGTCCAGTGTTCTGGATACACATTGATGGAAGTCTCGGCTCAGCAGCGAAAAGATAATAGTGACTAAACTGTTTATAACAGTGCGCGGCCAGGCTCGCGCAGCGTCCCGCACAGTCACTGGTGGTGGAGTGAAGTCACTACTGCGCGCGGTAGGCGTGCATGCGAGCGCAGGTTCTACACGCAGCGCAGCCGCCAGCTTTAACTGGCTCGATAACTGCTCGATCGATGAGATCATGGTTAAAGGGAACTGGCAATCCCCGAGAGATACGTTTCACTACGAACCCTGAATATAATCTATCGAGAATGTTTGATACTGTATGATTATAAATACCAATCGAATAAATCATTTCTTGGTTATAATAGGGTATTTGACAACATTGAAAATATACTATTGATTGTGGTCATCTTATCAGATAATAGCCTAAAAAAGACATATTTCACTCAATCACACTAAATTATGTAATTTTACGCGATATTTTGCACGAAATAAAACATTATAATTTTTGAAATTTTATCAGACACGTGAACGCTCTGTGATTGGTTGCTACTCTGGTGACGTCACTTGAAATTATTATACTTGAGAGTACACTTTACTTGGTCGATATAATTGAAGTTCAACCAATCGAAAGTAAACTTTAAATTTGAAACAATAAGATTGATATTAAAATAGCATTATTAACCTCTTAATTTCACTTATTTGGTGTGACTTTCTAGCGCATATACTCTACAATACACAATTGTTTTCATACCAATAATTAGATAAACTCTTCCACTAATAAATTATCACTAGATAAACTCATAACTTTTCTTTATTTCCTCACAAAAACAAAAGATTTGTACCTAAATACACAAGTGTTTTTCGCGCCATCCGTCGTAACTAATCACGCAGCGTGCTCTGTCGCACGCACCGAGAGCGAGCGAGAAAAGTGATGATGCTAATATTTTTGCTATGTATTTATTACATAATTAAAGATTGTTATTTTTCTTGTTTCCTCTCCCGCATTCCATTTATTGCATTTAACTTTGTATTTACTGTATTTAACCTATTTAATTACTTTTAATTTGTATTTAACTATTTAATTATTGTTACTGGATAGCTACGCTGTTTTGTTGTGGTTTCTGGTTATGTAACCCATACTGTGCCCATACATACTCTGACCTCTGTGTGTGAACCTATAAACTTGCTCATTGGTTTGTGACGTCACGCGTATCATGTGATCAGCGCTATTACAGAAATGTCGTTTTTGGCGCGGTTTTCAAAACTTAAACTTTATCATTGATTTAATTCTTAATACTGTAGATATTCCGAAAAATATCAATGTAGTGTGTTTTAATAAGTAATAAAGAATAATTTAAAACTAATTCCAAAAATTAGTCAAATAGCCTATTATAAATTAGGTGATTTTACAGTACCTATGTCTACTCACATTCAAGTGTTTGTCTGATTTTACAATCAATATTATATTTTGTTTTAAATTTATTTATTTTTCACACATTGGCATACTTACTCTTACTATACAGATTAAATCTATACGTTTAGTTCGCTTGCCACCAGGCGATAACAAACACATCTCACTCTATAGGTCTCGAATAACGGTTCGACGCATATAATATAATGTTTTACCTGAAAATAAAACAGTTATTATATGCAGAAACCTTATTCGAGACCTATATTTTAAAACCTGCCTGCTGGCAAATATTTCAGCAGACTTTCAGTGAGATGCCATGTGACGAGCAACGCAGCGCGCTGCCCGTGGCAAGCAAACTCCCCGCCACTTGACTTGAGCCGCCGGAAGTGACGTGGTGGGGAGCCGTTGGGGCTGTTCGGAGGGGCGGAAATGATGCTGTCTCACTCTATAGGTCTCGAATAAGGTTTCTGCATATAATAACTGTTTTATTTTCAGGTAAAACATTATATTAAAAAAAATAGAAGCTTAATAATGTCCCTCAGCGATTTTTAGGATTCCGTACCCAAAGGGTAAAAAACGGAGCCCGTCTTTTTTTTTGTAATTACAGTTCAGTTTAATCCCCCAAATCTGGTACTGCACAAAAAATGCAATTTTTTTTGTAAAAACGATTTTTTTCACGTTTTCGAAGTAAAACTTCTTTTTTAATACAGTTGCTCAAAAATTAGCGTATTGCAGGGACGTATAGCGTTCGGATGTGGGCTATTACATACTCGTGCTTTTTTTTTTTACCTTTCCCGAACTCGTGCGTTCTCTTTCCCAACTGTCAAAATAAAAAACTGTCAGAATGTCTATTAAAAAGAAAAACCAACCATGAAGTTTTTACAAAAAAAAATCGTAGAAGTTTCTATGATTCATGCAAATACGTATATTTCTAAAAAGAAGTTACTAATTTGTTTCAATATCAGATTTGATTGAATGAGTTTGGTTAGGTTTCATTTCATTTCATCTCATTAATAGTACATTGTGATACAAGGGTGGAATGTTGGTTATTGCAAACGAGCTGTCATTAACAAGCCCGAACCGAAGGTGAGGGTTTTTAATGTCACGAGTTTGCAATAACCGATACACCCGTGTATCACACGACGTTTTTCAATACAGTTGTGGGAAATAGTAAAAAAACAAATCGAAGAATCAAATGTTTATTTCACATACACATAGATAGGTACATACCTACGTACGTACCTATCTTTGTCGGAATCTTGGGGGCAAAATTCCATCTTGCGTAATTTTTGCCCCAGATAAAATATCAGGTGGAGTTAATTCCATAATATCACTTGTACTTGAACTCATATTTACAAAAAATAATCAATTTATCACACAAACAAGTATAAATTTAAAATTTAAAAAACCCCCGACATTCGCCATTTTGTGGTGGCAGCCATCTTGGATTTGCATAATTCTATTCTACTAGTCAAGCCCTTTCATTTGATACCCATATTAAGGGAGTTGTGTAAAAATATGTAATCCGCCATTTTGTAGCGGCGGCCATCTTGGACCAATTTTCATAAAACATAGCTAACAACACTCTCGACTAATTCACTTTTCAAACAAAAAAAACCGCGTTCAAATCGGTCCACCCGTTTGAGCGCCACAGGGGAACAGACAGACACACACACACACACACACACACACACACACACACACACAGACACGTCAAACTTATAACACCCCGTCGTTTTTCGTCGGGGGTTAAAAATGAAAACTTTCAGAAAATGGCGCGTTTTAGCAACTGGACATTTTGAAACGAAACTAGGTAACGGTCTACGCGTATACAGCCTATTCGATTTTTGAGATATGTTAATGTGAAAATAATTAAATTAAAAATGGTAATTAAATATATAATTAATTATAATAAAGTAACATTTAAAAGAATTTAGAGAATTCAATGCTAAGACGTACGCATTTATTAATTTTTTCTCGTATAAAATCTATCCGATTTTATTCTATGTATGAAAACTCCTTGCTACTAAACTTTTTAAATTAACTTATGAATTTAAAAATAAACTGCAAAACAAAATGATCGAGCTCGTAAAACAAAAGTCACGACCGCGTAAAACAAAACATGCCTGTGCAAAAGATTTAATTTTCGAATCATAACTATAGCCTCTGAAAGTACGCCATGTTAAACAACTGTATTGAAAATTTCATTTTCATTTCATATCAATAAAAAACTTCTACTGAAGACTTGGCTGTATGGGCATAGTTCCCTTTGCCTACCAGAATGGGTGAAAAAAAAAACTCTGCTTATATTCTACAGTTGGCGCCATTTTTCAGAAATTTTCTTTGCGAGTTTAGTTGTTTGTTGCACAGAATGAGTAATTTCCACCCTAGTTTTTTGAATTAACACCACTGGAACTCAGTATAATTGCACAAAATGCTTCGGAGAACATTTTACCGAAAAAGTCAAAAAGTCGCTACATATCTACGACGAATTTATTGCGTGGAGAGAAGAGAAAAAAACAAATAGTTTTTCAGAAAATGTTATGTTGGCATACTTCTCCGAACTCACAATAATAGTTTGTCTCAAACAGTAAATATGCAACCTAAAACTTCCCCAGTCTAGTCTAACAAACAATGTATATGTGAATTATAACTTTTACAAGAAATAAATGTTAAGTTTATTGTGTTTTTATTATTTTATTAAATTGTTTCATTTTTTCGCAACTGTATTAAAAATAGTCTTTCAGTACACGTGCGGAACCGTCATTGCAACTTGTTCCGACTGTCAACCCTCGCCTTCAGCTGCGCCTCGGCTCGGGTAGACATTTGTCGGAACTATTTGCAATGACAGCTGTTCCACACTTGTAATGAAATATACCATAGTATCGTTGTGCATTTGAAAATCGATGCCTGCAATGCATGAAAAGTGACGCCAAAGTGACTCCTGCGTAGGTACCAGGAGTCCATAAACTGACAGGGGGTCGTTTGTGTTCCCAGGCGCTGCACACGTGCCAGAGAGACTAACATACATATTCAAATAAGATTTAGCCTGTGAGAGAATGAGATAGAATACAGTCGGTATCCATGATGACCGCTCTTTGCCTACGTTCCGTTTTTGAATCTAAATCATCGATCCAAATATTTCAAAAACATAAACAAAGTTTTAATGTTTAATATCCACCACCACCACTACAGCCTTTTTAACGTCCCAATGCTGAGCACAGGCCTCCTCTCTCATAGGAGAGAGGTATTTAGAGCTTAGACCCGCCACGCTGCTCCTATGCGGCATGGCGGGTTTCGCTTCTGCCGTGTGTGAATAGCACACAGACACTTTTTTCTATATATTATACCCTGTATGTCGCGGTCAGGTTCACGGCAGCGGACGTGCAGCGGCTGGGCGCGTGCCTGTCCGTGGTGTGCGGCGTGGAGCCCTCGGCCTCCGCGCTCGACGGCATCGGCGGCGGCGCGCCCGTCAGCCTGCACGCGCTGCACTGCCTCGACACCGTGCATAAGGTGAACAGGCAACATCATCATCATTATCATCATTATCATTACTATGTTCTGCAATAATTTTTCAATCCGATGGCTTTTGCAATTCAATCAACTCCATTTATCCAAATAGATAACCATCATCATTGTCATCATCAACAGCTTTTTGTGGGCCCCGCCGACCTGCTCAAGTAGATTTCTGCATTTGTTACTATCCTCTACAAATGTTGTAGAGGACAGTAACAGTAACAGTCCAATTTTTCAGTCCTTGCTCTTGCATCTTGAAGTATTTTAATGTGTTGAACAATGTTAGGCTCACCAAAGATGTAGATATTTGTTCGCGTAGTGAATATGATCGCTGAAGGAAACGGTGAAGGGAAACATCGTGAGGAAGTAGTACAAAAGATCCATAAGGGTCGAGTGCATCCGCTTTTTAGCGGGCCCTATCAGAGGAACATCGTGAGGAAATCTGCATGCCAGCGATCACATCTGAGAGTTTTCCATAGTGTTCTCATAGGCGTGCGAAGTTTAACAATCCGCATTTTGCCAGCGTAGTGGCCTATGGTGAGAGAAGACCTGTTGTGGGCTGGTAATGGGTTGATAATTATGATGATGATGATGATGGTGATGGTTATGGTGATGGTGATGATGATGATGAATACAATTGTTGAATGTACCAGGAGGCGTTGAGTCGTCACGAGCTGCTGCCGGCGATGTTCGGCGCGCTGACGGCGCTGGCGGGCGCGGCCAAGGAGCAGCCGGCGTCCGCGGCGCGCTGCCTGGCCGCCGCCGCCGCGCTGTACCGCGCCGCGCCCGCGCCCAGCGCGCACCAGCTGCCCGTCCTGCTGCAGGTACACATGGATTTACGACACTATAATTGGGACATTACAGACGTGCGAACTGCGATCGTAATGTTTTATGGCTCAGTTCGCATGTTTGTAATGACTCAACTATAGTGTCCAATAGCAATAAAACTTGCAGAATCAGTTCTGGGAAGTTAAATGATGATAAACTGTTGGTTAAACTTTGGCGTCCCTTTCGGGGAGAGACCGAGTTCGATCCCCGGCATGCACCTCATCCTTTCGGTTATATGCGTTTTAAGCAATTAAATATCACTCGCTTTAACGGTGAAGAAAAACATCGTGGAGAAATCTGCTCGTCTGAGAGTTCTGCATAATGTTCTCAAAGGCGTGTGAAGTCTACCAATCCGCACTCGGCCAGCGTGGTGGACTACGGCTTACGCCTATCTCATTCTGAGGGCAGACCCGTAACCTGTAGTGGGCCGGTAATGGGTTGATAATGATGATGATGATGATGGTGATTATGATGATGGTGGTGGTAATGGTGATTATGATGATTGTGGTGATGATGATGGTGGTGGTGATATTTTTAATATGATTAGTCTTCGTAATTCGCAGGCGCTTCACGAAGCCGTGAAGAAGTGCACGCCGGACAAACGACGCAGGAACAGCGACAGGGAGCGCGACCAGCCCGACGAGCCCACACAAATAGCCTCTCTGCTGCTACAGGTGAGAACTTATCCACCGAGACAAGTTAGTATATCAACACAAGGCTACTGTTTATCCCGGAAAAAAAGTGTTCCTGCAGGATTTAGAACAACGCCATCTATCGGCAAATAAGTTAAACTTTGGCTCTTAGGGGTGCTGTTCTTATTTGTATCTTACGTGCTTCTCTCATATATATTTTTCCTAATTTTTTGGAATTTCATTTTAGACAAAATGATGATAACTGAATTAATTTTTTTTTTAGTTATTTAAAATTATATTCCCAGGTACTAGCTACCGGGTTGCCTTTAGCGAGAGAAAACCCGGACGAGTACAGCGAATTTTGGGAAATACTGCCAACCGTGTTGGAGACTTTCATGTTCGAGCCACCGTGAGTTTCAATTCGTATTGTTACGTGCTAGGGTGGTATAGATATGCGTTCCGGCGGGGGAGTGATTATGAACTTCACTCCCTTATAATAAGGTTCTCCGTAGCAATATTTTATTTAATACATATGTACATATTTCTATAGTTAATGCGGTAGTTACATTTTAATTAAGTTTAACATTTAGTCGAAGTTAACAGCTGCAGTATTTTTTTTATTCATGTACCTACAAGTTAGTCCTTGACTCACCTGATAGTAAGTGACGATGCAGTCTAAGGTGGAAGCGGCAGCGGCAGGCTAATTTGGAAGAGGTACGGCAGTTAGGGTGCGTTTTATGAAACCAATATACCTAATTGGTTTTTACACAACATTGTACTGGAATGCTAAATCGCTTGGCCGAAGCCTCCCACCAGACCTTGACCAAGACTTAAGAAATTATAAAATCCTAAATTGCCACTGCTAGGAATCGGACTCGGGACTTCCCACTTATCAATGTTATCTGTTATGTTGTGATGACTTTGGATTAGGAGGAGTGAAATAAATAACGTACTCGTCGTCTCGATGGCGGAACAAGAAGGGTCTTTTATTATCGTGTCACAGACTATACAGTATCTTAAGCCTATTTTATACAATGCACTTAAGCCTATAATAGACTACCCGATACCCGAATGCATCATAGCGATCAATATCAATGGAATGATGAATAACGGTATTTACACCTTCGCAAAATTAGAATAAGAAAAAAAATTAAAAAAAAAAAACAAAAAAAAGATTATATTTTTGGTTTTTTTTTAATATTTTGTGCTAGTTTGAGTATATGTGCTGGTGCAGGGTTATGGGCACGGCGCAGGCGCGCGAGGTGGTGGGCGTGGTGCGGGACGAGGTGCTGCGCGGGACGCCGCGCCCCCCCGCACGCCCCGCGCGCCGCCTGCTGGCGCTGGTGCGCGCCGGCTCGCTGCACGACCACCACCACCAGCCGCACACACGTAACTGCACACCACACCCCTTAAGCTCTGGTTTCCTAGCATAGCGGTGCCGTCGTATAGCAGCCGTGATACAGCGGTGAATGACGTCACTAGAACGTTGTCTATGTACACAAAATGGCGCGGTTTCCTAGTGAGCGGTAATTGACACCGTAACGTCAAAAAGCGGTGCAGCCCACAGACGTATAAAGAGAAGCAGACCTAACATAACAAAAAAATTGGCGTGCCAATTACGCCTACATACAAATTTCACGTACACATTGACAGTAAACAGGGCCGAACTCATGCAAGCGAGGGTGAGGGACTGAACTCGTAACGCGGAATCAGACTTAGGCGTTGTCGCCGTATTAGAAAGCGATTACGCGGTCATCGCGCGGTTGATTTTGTATCTATAATCGCGCGAACATTGAGATTATTATTCGAGTCACTAGGCCCTTGAAAGTATAGTCAAATAACACTATTGCCAGATTAGTATAGATAGTAAAGCGTAGCGTAGTGACTGACCTGCAGGCCTATAATTAAGTATCTGTGATATGAAATTTATCGTAGACTAGCTTTTGCCCGCGGCTTCGCCCGCGTGAATTTCGGTTTTTCACAAATACTGAGGGTTATAGTAGATTTCTGGTCCACCCGCCCCCCGCCGCGCGGCGGCGTACCGCGGTACCGCGTACGGCGACCGCAGGGCGAAGGGGCGCGCGGCGCGCGCGGTGCGGGGAGTTTCGTGTAGCGCGAGTGTCGGCCGTCGCGCGCAGCGAAAATATCTATCAGGGCGTTTTTAACATTCATTTCAACACAACTCCTTTTTTGAAAGTCGCGGTCGGTTAAAAAAGTAGCCTATGTTACTCCTTGGTTAATCCTCTACTTGTCTGTGAAAGTCCCGTCAAAATCGGTTCAGCCGTTCCGAAGATTAGCCCGTTCAAACAGACAGACAGACAAAAATTTTAAAAACGTGTGATTCGGTTATGGTATCGTTCAAATAACCATATGAGCTTAATATGTGGTAGTTATTTCGAAATTACAGACAGACACTTCAATTTTATTTATTAGTATAGATACTAATCATTAATCTGTGATGAAATTAATTTGAAAACTACGGTAAAGTGGCATCAAATTGTTAAACCCTTATTTTACATTCTGTAACCTTAATGTCCAACTGGGATGCAGTTCATCATCATCAGATGTTACACAATGTAAAATGATGGTTTGATAATTATTTGATGGGCACATTTTCATAGGTTCTAACGTTTTCGTTACCACTGAGATACAGAATAGGCCTGCTGATTTATGATTCGCTTCGTGCTCTATGTTATGACGTGACACTACACTCGAATGAAATGGGTAGGTAGTTAAACTAGTGAAACGCTAGTTTGTAAACTATTTATCAAACTAACTTTTTACTAGTTTAACTACCTAACTATTTCATTTGACCTACCTTACCTATGTAAAATTAGTAAAATAAATAAAAACAAACAAAAGTTTCAATTATTTATTTTTAAACAAAACTATTTTTTTTAATAATTTCATTCCGATAGATTGCTTTGCTTTGCATTATGCTTCATTCTTAAATCAAAATAAAATTTAACAATCACCTTAATCATTAATTGCAAATGATTGAAATCATGTTCATCATTGGTCTTAAACTCACTACAATTATTCGATAAATCAGCTATATACATTATCATGCTATTATAACTTATATTTCCTTTAATCATTTTCAAAACTTCTTCACACGATTGAATTATTTTAATCAAACCATTCGATGGGTAAATCAAATCTCTCCTGTCCTTTTTGTTGTCCACTAAACGTGCTTTAAAATGCTTAGAACATAGTACACTCGATGATTTGGGATGCCAATTTTTTTTATTCATGTTAGTCAACCAGGCATTTCTTAGTTTTCGTCCTTTGGAAACCTGAAAAATGATTTCATTTTTATAATTTGTCCGTACCTACTTTTATCTAATCAACCTTCAAAATATACCTACTAAACAAACTTTGAGCCTGAATACGGCCCTGTAAAATTGCACAAGTATATGAAACATCAAACGAGATCAGAGTATCAAATTATTGATAAATATTGCAACAGGGATCTACTAGAACCAAAATTACTATAACTATTTACGAGTTTTGGACATATAATAAATAGGGACTGCTTCTAAAATGCCGAACGATTATTATTAATCTCACAGTAACCATGTAAACAAATTACGAGACTATGGCACATGAAAACTTACCGATAAAAATTAATTTCAGGTGTTTTCCTTTATGAAGAATTGCTGCACAGAGGTGCACTACACTTAACCATTTTATTTTAGTATTCTTGGATCTTAAGACTTGATTTTAATGCAAAAATAAAATAATAAACAACTCGCAGGTTATGATCTTGTTTTTGACATAAGCACCATTTGTAGCTTGTTTGTAGCTTAGCAACATAGCGGTTTGCCTCAAGATCAATTTTTTCTATGAGTGCGTAAGTGTTGCAACAACAGAAAAAAAGAGATAGAGTCATATATTTTTGGTTGGAGAGAAACAAGCGCAGATATTATTTATTCTCTTAGATGTAGTTGTGAAGATTATGTTAGGTCTGCTTCTCTTTATACATCTGTGGTGCAGCCATTTGCATGACGGTCTTCTTGGCGGTGTCGCATGTTTCAATGAAGTTTTATAGCGGTGAAGCCATTTAAAGAAAATATTGTTTCAAATGTTGTTACAGGTCGCGGCAAATAAGTCTAGCGCTGACCTTTAATGCGCAGAAGTCGAAAATGAGGTATCTCGGGGTGGTGAGCGGGTCGCGGGGAGGGCATGCGGCGTAAGCATTGATTAGCTCTCGCAGATCCCTCGTAAGCGCTGATTGGCTCTCCAATCGTATTGTGTTCCGCTCACTCGCACGACGCTACGCGCACTTCTCTCGCTCAGCGCTAGACTTACGTGCCGGGAGTTATATTGTTGTTAAATATTATCCATACGACTATTTTCCTTTTCTGATGATAGTTCATCCTCCGAGTAAATTATTAATGCTAAATCAAGGTTCTCCATTTTCCCTGCTGGATACGTTTCGTTTGACTTATGTTTATAAAAAAAAGGTGACCGACGCTATATATAACGGCCGTGGAACTTTCCACATGTCGTCACCGTAAGGACGGCTTTGTCTTTTCACGTCCGGCGTTCGGCTTGTGACGCATCTATCTCCCTTTGTTTTCTTATGACGTTATCGCGTAAAATTATCGTCCGTAAACCGACTTTACAGACAAGCAATTGTTTTTTTGCTATAAATACCGTATACATATACTTTACATACATATTATGGTCAGTCACATTGTGTGTGTGTGTCAGAGAGCGAGCACGAGCTGCAGGAGCGCGAGGAGTTCGCGCGCACGTGCTTCGAGACGCTGCTGCAGTTCTCCATGCTGGAGGACGTGGACTCCTTCACTACCGGCGACAGTGAGATGCGCTTTATTCGCTTCTAACAACTTTGTAACCCCCGACGCAAAAACGACGGAGTGTTATAAGTTTGACGTCTGTGTGTGTCTGTCTGTTGCCCTGTAGCGCTCAAACGGGTGAACCGATATGAATGCGTTTTTTTTTGTTTGAAAGGTGAATTAGTCGAGTGCTGTTAGCTATGTTTGATGAAAATCGATCCAAGATGGCCGCCGCTACAAAATGGCGGATTACATATTTTTTCACAACTCCCTTAATATGGGTATCAAATGAAAGGGCTTGACTAGTAGAATAGCACTATGTAAAAACAAGTTTTTTAAATTTTTAATTTATTATAGTGACACTTCTTTATAGTGACGACCTCCCTGGCACAGTGAACGCTGTGGTCTTATAAGTGTGAGGTCCCTGGTTAGATTCCCGGCCGGGGCAATTTGAGATTTTATAATGTCTAAATTATCTCTAGTCTGGTCTGGTGGGAGGCCTTAGCCGTAGCTGGTTACCATCCTACCGGCAAAACCGTGCCGCCAAGCGATTTAGCGTTCCGGTACGATGTCGTGTAGAAACCGGTCAGGGGTCAGGGAGGGTCATGCATACCTCTTCCAAGTTAGACCGCTTCCATCTTAGGCTGCATCATCACTTATCATCAGGTGAGATTGCAGTCAAGGGCTAACTTGTAGTAGAATAAAAAAAATAGTCTGATTTTGAATTCCGTAGAATTCTGACGTTTCTTATTGTTACCCGAGATAAAACAGTCCCCACAAAAAAGATAATAAATTCAAAACTTACATATTTATGTAAATAATAGCCGGCCAAGTGCGAGTTGCTCTTTTAGGGTTCCGTACATAATTATGAACAACATAATATTTTGGGTGTAAGAAATATTTAATTTCCGAGCTAAACATCGCAACAAACCGTGAAAAAAAAAACCCAAAAAATGTTCGTTTGTTTTGGTTACAGCTTACTAACTACTTTATAAATCGTTGTTTTCAGTATGTGTTGTTTAAATACAGTATATTACATTCCATTTTTTTATTAGATTAATATTAGATTATTTTACATTCCTAACTAGTTTACTTTTTGAGATAGCCCCCGTCCCAAAAATGGTCTAAAACTGACAATTTTGATGGCCCCACACTTCCTTATTTTTTAAGCAAAAAATTTAAAAATATATATTCTTACTCTACTCAATAAGCTCTAAATATATACCTCACAAGCTAGAAAAGAAATTGTTTTTTTTTCTACTCCTTTTCCATGTATGGGAGCCCCCCTGAAAAATAATTTAATTCAATTTCTAATTCAATATTATTTGGATTTGGGTCAAAGTTCTACATTAAATACCAGAATTTTAGGTTTGTAACTCATTTCGTCTACAAGGTAGAGACCTGTGACCGGCGGACAGACGGACAGACAGACAGACAGCAGAGTGACATTAATATGGCTCTGTTACCCTTTGGGTACGGAACCCTAAAAATCAATTGCCACATGTAGATATGACAAACGCCTGACAGATACTTCAGGTACTTTAGTTTGAGGTAAAATCGAACTTCAGGTGGTAACTTATTTATTAACACTTTGTTGCCGACGGTATATTTGAGTTTCGTCTGACGTCACTCCGACGTTAATATGACAAGGTTCCAGCGCAATAGCAACTTTGCGGGGCTTATATTATATTTTTTACTTCAATGTTTCGTGTACCTCCCCAGATGATAACGATCCCCTGGCGATCATGCCTCTGCTGGACCGCTTCCAAGAAGTCATATCGAGGTACAACCGGGACGAAGACGGCTCGGAACCATTGCCTCGGTAAGTCTCTCTCTCTATCTCTGTCACCTCCCCTATCTCTCTCCCTACCTCCCCCTCTCCGCGGAAAAACATCATGCATGTATGAAGTTTTGTATATTTGTTTGGAAGCCCTTATACATTATTTTATGTGAACATATTTTGCACTTCCAATAATATTACAATATACATACTGTCAAATTGATAACCTCCTGTTTTTGAAGTCGGTTAAAAATCAACAGATAGGCTTTCTTTTCCTGATTGCGAATATGTATGTAACTCAATTTTTAAAATGTTAGATTTGCCCTTTTTTCCCAGACAGCAGTACGGGTGACTGCTATTGTTCAGTTAAATATCGTGTGGGACTCTACGTCTCGTACTCATTGTACAGTACTCATTCTACGTATCAATACACATCATTGTATAATTACAATGATGTACAGTACTCATTGTACAAGTATGTGTATTGTACAATGATAAATGCAATACTCATTGTATAAGTATGTGTATTTTACAATGATGTACAGTAGTCATTGTACAAGTATGTATATTGTACAATGATGTATAGTAATCATTGTACAAGTATGTGTATTATACAATAATGTACAGTAGTCATTGTGGGACGGTCGCTGCTGTTGCAGGCACCAGGTGTCGGAGATATCGTTCGTGCTGCGCGCCGTGGCGGCGCTGGCCGCGGCCATGAAGCGCGCGCCGCCCGCCCGCGTCGACGCACAGGCCTGGCACCGGCTCATAGCCGTGTACCCGTCGCTGGTGCGGCTGGCGGGCGGCGCGCACTGCGGCGCGGCGGGCGCGGGCCCCGCGCTGCGCGAGGCGCTGCTGCAGTTCGGCGCGCTGCTGAGCCCGCCGCTCTAGCGCCGCCTGCTCTACACCGTGCGCATATAGAGCACGAGCCTCTAGCCACCGCGTGACTCAGGTACGTGTACCCGTCGCTGGTGCGGCTGGCGGGCGGCGCGCACTGCGGCGCGGCGGGCGCGGGCCCCGCGCTGCTGAGCCCGCCGCTCTAGCGCCGCCTGCTCTACACCGTGCGCATATAGAGCACGAGCCTCTAGCCACCGCGTGACTCAGGTACGTGTACCCGTCGCTGGTGCGGCTGGCGGGCGGCGCGCACTGCGGCGCGGCGGGCGCGGGCCCCGCGCTGCTGAGCCCGCCGCTCTAGCGCCGCCTGCTCTACACCGTGCGCATATAGAGCACGAGCCTCTAGCCACCGCGTGACTCAGGTACGTGTACCCGTCGCTGGTGCGGCTGGCGGGCGGCGCGCACTGCGGCGCGGCGGGCGCGGGCCCCGCGCTGCTGAGCCCGCCGCTCTAGCGCCGCCTGCTCTACACCGTGCGCATATAGAGCACGAGCCTCTAGCCACCGCGTGACTCAGGTACGTGTACCCGTCGCTGGTGCGGCTGGCGGGCGGCGCGCACTGCGGCGCGGCGGGCGCGGGCCCCGCGCTGCTGAGCCCGCCGCTCTAGCGCCGCCTGCTCTACACCGTGCGCATATAGAGCACGAGCCTCTAGCCACCGCGTGACTCAGGTACGTGTACCCGTCGCTGGTGCGGCTACTGTCTCGTGGTCCCACTGGTTGACCCACTCAGTGGGACCACGAGGAATTTCAATTCCTGTTGGTCCCACTTTGATGGTGGGACCAACAGGACATGTTTTAGAGATTAAATTTTTGGGGTTGTGGTCCCACTGATAAGTTTTAAGTAAAATCTCTACAGTTAAAAACTAATTGATTAAAAACTTGTAGACAAGTATAAATGTCAAATAATTTGATTATTATGTTCTGCTCGTATTGCAAACCTACCTAAGAAATCTTTTCAAAAAACCGTTACGGACTGTTGATTCAAACATCCACTGCTTAGTTTCACTAGTAAAAAACACACTCACACGCACACACACACTAACACTCGAACACGCACTCGCACTCGCACTGGCACTCGCAGTCGCACACACACACACACACACACACACACACACACACACACACACACTCGCACTCGCACTCACACACACACTCACTCACTCACACGCGCACACACACACACACACGCGCACGCACACACACACACACACAAACACACACACACACACAAACACACACAAACACTCTCACACACGCACTGGCACTAGCACTCGCAGTCGCAGTCGCACTCGCATACACACTCACACATGACATAAATGAAGAATGTCACTAGTATTACGATAATAATATGGAAATTTTACCTTCAAATAAAATTTTTATTGTGTTTCTTCCAATGTCCGAAGTCCATTATTGGAGAGTACGTTACTTTTTCGCACGCCGTTTCCGCTAGATTTTTGATTTCCGTCATGTGTTCCGCGCCACCGACGCCTCCAACGGCCTATCTGTGAACTAACAAACATAAGCCGACACAAGCCACAATATTTCGCCATTGTTCGATAAATAATGATGTGTATAGATAATGGTAGCACCAGGAAGACATTATCTGGACTTCGGACATTGGAAGAAACACAATAAAAATTTTATTTGAAGGTAAAATTTCCATATTGTGTGTTCTGTTAAATGTCCGAAGTCCATTATTGAGACCTGTTTGTTATCTCCTGGTGGCTTGTGGAGAAGAATACGCAATAATGTGATATATTTTTTACTAAGTACATAAGTACATATGAATTAAAAGTTGTAGCAGGTACCTATTATACTTTTAGTTCAAAGAATATTATGTTATTAAAACATCGCGACAGGTAATAGTACCAATTATGTCTATAGGAAATAGTAAAACTTCACAGCAAAAGGGACTTTTTGATATCGCACTAATGTCATTACAATTTCCATCTAATTCTTTAAGATAGCAGTTGTATTCACAGGCCCCTGATTTAGACAAGAATATCGTTTATAGAACTTTTAACCCAATTTAATTAAAATAAAATCCAATGTGGATCTGAAACTATATGATTTAGCTTCAACACTAGCTTCTTTATCACTAGTCTCAAGCCTTTGAACCCAAAACGCCAATGATACTATGGGCTAGGCTGGCCTGTGTGCCTCCCGCGTGCTAATAAGTGTATAAGTAATTTTGATACAGTTATTACAGTTCCGAGCCAAAACAATACTTAATTCTATATTTTAGCTCGAATTTGGGTCAGTTTACATAAAATATTGTGGTCAGGAGAAGCCATATAATATGTATGCTGAAAAGTAGATATTTCCATCTATAATATGTCTAGGATCACAATTTAAAAGTGTAAGGTCATGAACACGAAAGCTCAAATGACAACAAAAGAATTCTGGCCGTATGACTAGATACCTCACATAAATTATTTATATTTGGAATTGTGTCCCGTATTCGTGCGTTCCAAAAAGCAAGATTAGGAGGCCTCGCTACAACGTCCAAGATATGTTTGAATAAATCATATGATGGGATTATAACATTCGAAATTGTGTCATAAATAGAAACTGGCTGATTTATGTACAAATGATAGGTTTACGCTTGACAACAATCACTCCCAATGGAAAGCAATGATGAGGTCAAATTAGGAATGAGCCTATCCAGAAAATGCACATTGATTCCCGCCGTGGAAGCACTCAAATTGTACCAGGCAGGACATACGGACACTGGGAGGACATTCTATATGTTTCAGCAAAGTAAATCGAACGCCAACCACCTAGGAGGCGTCCCTAGGGCACTCACGACTTCTTGCAGTTCCGTAGTAGAACGGTGAAGCAGGAAAAGGTTGTGAAGTCCATGAGCACATTCTCCAAAAAATATCCGTCAAATACAAATATGCCAGTATGTTGTATATTTAGTTACTTCATTTGGTAAAGGACAGTGAAAATCTACATCATATTACTATAAACACCGTTCTGACCATCTTCTCCAATGGGGGCATAAGTTTTAAGCGTATCTGCACAATAACAGACTTGTTGTCGTCCCCAAAATGAGCCAAGCTTCAGATTTCAAGGCTTCGATATAAGCTGGTGGTTGTGGTGTATCGACGATTACCTTGTCCAGGTTATCTCGGCTGGACGCGCAAGCGCGGCTTTTCAAGACTGGGCGCTATAAGGGCTTCATCCACTTGCGTGGTTAAGTACCTGCCTATTGTAGAATACAATAGGCAGGTACGGCGAGGCGAGGCGTTAGAGTCGGACAAGCCGAGAGTAGCGCATTTCTAAACTACGTGAGCCCTTTGAGACGAACGATCTATGAAGTATGTTTAAAGCTGCTCCTTGTAGTAGATGCCACACCGAGCCTGCGCGATTGCGCGAGAGATTGTCGGCTTCGGTATTGTACACTCCCGGAAGGTGGTGAGGGAGGAGTACAATATTGAGGCTGTCCGTCAGAGTGAAAAGCTCCTTTTTCAAGTCTAGAACCGTTGTGATCTCGTTCCTCTTTTGTCTTTTATATAATGATACCTTGTCTTATTGCCGGTCTGTAATACCACTGCCAAATTCTTGAGAGATGAGGCTTCAGTTGAAATGACGGCAATCACAGCGTACCTACGATTAAGTTACAAAGGAATTTGCTTTGTTGTCCCTTCCATTAGTTAATTTTCTGCTGTTGTTCACTAGAGCTCCCAATGTACATAATGATGCATCCATAATAAAGTAATTCAAAAGGTTTAAACATGTTCGCAAGCGGTCACTCATCCAAGTACTGGCCGTATCCAATGTTGCTTAACTTCGGTGATCGGACAAGAATCAGCATACTCAACCTGGTATGGACGTTGGCTGGACTTTCTCTTTTAGGATACTGAATCATATTTTGTAGCCACCATTCTAGTTCGACGCGCACCTCTTTCGGAAACTGTTTGGAAATAACGAGTATATTTGCGAAGACAGTTGCTGTGGCATGGAATGGTACAGCAACGCAACCTTCCCCGGAGGGTGATGAAGGTTGCAAAATTGAAACACCCTAAAGGGCGTTGCGCCTGTTTGAGGGTCCGTGGCGAAGAAAGTTGCTGAGGCGTAGCAAGATACGGCAATGCAACCTTCCCCGGAGGGTGATGAAGGTTGCAAAATTGGAATATCCTAAAAGGCATTGCGCCTGTTTAAGGGTCCAACTGCCGATTTGCTAGAAGAGGCATTGACTCTGACGGACTTTTTGTTGTCTTTTCTGGAGATAGGGACTTGATGATGTGGTATGCATCCCAATTACTCCCGAAAACTGGAACGATCTCCTTGATTTGTGATCGATTTTTTGAAATTGAGACACCTAGGCTGATTAAGAAATTGTTAGCCACTTAGATGTGAGCTCTCAAGAGTTTTCCTGAGCTAATGCAAGGCGAAGACCGTGTTGCATAATTTTTGGCAGTCCGATTTGTCACAGAGATGAGTATTCTTGGAGCTACCATCCAGCCAAAAGATAGGCAAGTTATTTGCAGCAACCGACGTTTGTAACTGATGTGCAAAAAAAAAAAAATGTCGATGCACTTCTAGGGACATGATCATCCGATCAAAGTCAAGCTTGACCACCCAGTCGTCGGTTGAAGGAACGTTGTCCTTTGACGGTGATACAAAAAAAAATGTTTGTTTGTACATCATGTTACTAATGTTTCGACATCATGTATCGGTTCAGGTTGTAAGAAATTTCTAGTTTAAAACTTCTCTTTTCGACTCCCCCCCCCTTTCTTTCTATCACAAGAGTCAACAATTCTATCCTTTTATCCTTGTTAGGGATTAGTAAAAGGTAGGTATGAAAAGTATTGTTCTGAGATGTGATTATGGTAATTTATTGGCCGCACCTGCGAATGCGAAGGCGTTTGAGCGCTTAGCTTTGCATTTTGGCATTACCTCCAAATTTTTTTGTCAATATAGATATCGTCAACTCCAATGCTCAGAAATGTAATCTGAAGAAGGGGGTAGTTTGACTTTAAGCCTTAAAAAGATTACGTATTTCGACTTGTTTTCCACACAAACTAGAGTATACCATGTGGAGTACTCTCCTTTTATTTAATTCAATATTTTCGCTGACTCGGTAGTAGTAGTAACTACCCTACATCAGAATTGTATGACCAATCGATCAAGGTATTGTAAGGCGTCATTTAGCTTTTTTAGTCATTTAACTAGTTTGAACAAAAAATACACCTTTGAAAGTGCGGCAAAACTATTCTCGTGAAGGATCAAAAATACCGCCCGCGCCATCCGATAGTTCAGTTATTTGTATATTGGAAATCGAACCCGAGCTTCCTGGGAGAGCACGGTATTGTAACACACTTAAAGTAGTCTCGTTTAGAGAAAACATGCAACATATTAGTTGAATTTGAAAAATTTTGTATTTGCAACTGGGCACACAAAATAATAAATTGACTCACCGAATTGAAAACTCAAACCTCCGTTCTGACTCCTCCAAAGTAGAAAGCGAGCGCCTGCAGTGCGTGAGCGACTGCGGCGCCCTGAGCGACTGCGGCGCCCTGAGGCGCTGCGGCGTCGCCTTGTCGGAGGCGGCGGCGCTCCTCAGATGAAGAATCTTCACTCTCACTACACGAATTTCGGACCGAACTACTTTGTCCGGCCTCCGGCGGCACGGAATTTTTAGCACAAACTTCACTATGCAACGGAAAAATTTCAATAATTATCAGTTATCAGTAAAAAATAAATACTTTTTACTCAAATTATAAAACTTTCTACTTCTATCTCGAAAGTTTTAAATAAATCTAACGAACTCGCGTGGTCGAAAGACAACGCAACAATGGCGAAATATTGTGGCTTGTGTTTGTTAGTTCACAGATAGGCCGTTGGAGGCGTCGGTGGCGCGGAACACATGACGGAAATCAAAAATCTAGCGGAAACGGCGTGCGAAAAAGTAACGTACTCTCCAATAATGGACTTCGGACATTTAACAGAACACACAATATGTATATTTATTATTATTTTAATGCAAAATATATATTTTTATTCTTATTATTAAATATCTTAAAAGTACAGAATTGGACTTGTTACAGTTTTATCATTATCATAAGACGTATAAATAGATTAGACACATTGACATCAATGCATTTCATAATGATTAAGACAGCGACCAATAATGTCAAGTGTCAGTGCACTTGTTCTGTACAGCCAGTAAGTATTTTTACAACAAAGTGGGACCATCAGGAATTACAATTCCTTATAGCCCCACCCAAATTAAGCAGTGGGACCATCAGGAATTGAAATTCCTCGTGGTCCCACTGAGTGGGTCAATCAGTGGGACCACGAGACAGTAGCCGCTGGTGCGTGTGCGTCAAGATGGCGGGTGCAGTAGGTGTATAAATGGTCATCTTTGTACATGAGAGCAATTTACGAGCAATGTACCGAATCTACGTATAAAGCAATGTACTGCTGTACATTGTACAATGTACACAAGCTGCTTGCCCCTCACTTTCTTCCGTTCGAATTCTCATTAGTACGCAGTTGAATACACGTTTTACTGCACACTAAATTAGTAGTCGGGTTTTTAGTTTACAAACTTGATCTCTTGTAAAATATTCTTTTTTATTTCAGTGACGTCATGATGTCGCAGCGGCAGCGCATCTTAATAGAATCAGCTGTTATATAGAACAAAGTTATGGTACATAAAAGGTGCAATAACTGAACCTTACGACGAAGACTTTACGGCCTGTTTTTGTTAAACAATTTATTAAGTGCACAGTGAGTTGACATTGCGTAGCAACATTATTGTACATAGATTATAAAGTATGTAATAATTGTATTATTATGAATTAGCTATTGTTAAAAAATTAGCGTATGTATTTAATAACTGTGTCATATTATGTTTTGTTTAAGGAGAAAATAAAGTAGTACTATAATAATTAATTCAACTCATTTGTACGTGCGGTACTGTGCGCGTGAGGTTTGTACAGTGGCTGTGTGTGCGTATCATCTGATTTTTAATCCTGTGGAATTCTGACGTTTCTTAATGTTGCCATAGATAAAACAAATCCCAAAAATATAATAAATTCAAAACTTACATAAATAAAAATCAATAACCGCATGTAGATATGCCAAATGCCTGACAGATATTATGTCAGGTACTTTAATAGTAAAATTTAACTTCAGGTGGTAACCCTGTTTTTCATACAAATATTAGCCCCGCAAATTGGTATTGCGCCTGGCCGCCATTTTAGTGACTTCAGCATTAGATAGACGTCGGTACCGGTGACAAAACTGTTGGCAGAGTATGCGTATCGAGTTTTGAATAATCTATACCATAGATAATACACTACTACCTGCATCTACACATATAAAACAAAGTCGTGTTAGTTCGAACATTTATAACTCGAGAACGGCTGGACCGATTTTCATTGTTTTTAATATGTTATATTTGGGACCGTCCCGAATAGCAGAATAACTATTAAAACCATTAAAAAATAGACGAAAACATAAAATAAAAGAAGATTTTTCTTTTTAGATTAGAGAAGATTTTCCCATACAAAATGTTCATTGCTTTGCCAACTGTCAAACATATAAAAAATTTGGATTTCAAGTCCTCAATCCTGATGGTGTAGGGGACCTGACCACCAAAACTAATGGGATTTAGAAACTGTCGGTTATTTCAATTGATATTGGAGGTTCCTACTAAGTAAAGAGTTTATTTCATTGAATGAACTTGAGTACATACCCAACTCTTCAACCCTGATGCTGTAAGGAATTGCATTCCTAAATCGTGGGGATCCCACGAGATTTTTCCGTTTTGGGGACGGGTTACTACAGATAGGCTACTTTTTGTCCAGGAAAATCAAAAGTTCCCACGGGATTTTTAAAAACCTAAATCCACACAGGCGAAGCCGTGGGCATCGTGGTAGTACAATATAAGAAACGACTAGACAAGACAAGAATTGAAGACCAACAATTCATTTAAAAAGGATAATTGCAGGTCAATGGAAACTATGGGGAGATAATAAAGGTGAATGTGGTCGTCATTTTTGTAATCGTCACACCTTTCCCTTTTTATCATAAATTAAAAATATAAAAAACCCCCGACATTCGCCATTTTGTGGCGGCGGTCACCTTGGGTTTGCATATTACTATTCTACTAGTGAAGCCCTTTCATTTGACACCCATATTAAGGGAATTGTGAAAAAATATGTAATCCGCCATTTTGTAGCGGCGGCCATCTTGGATCGATTTTCATCAAACATAGCTAACAACACTCTCGACTAATTCACCTTTCAAACAAAAAAATTCGCATTCAAATCGGTTCACCCGTTTGAGCTATGTTTGTGATTTTTAGTGACAGTAGTTAAAGTTCATAATTTTATTTTTTAGTGATAATGAAATTTTGTGTTTTAATTTCACTTTGATTTATTTATTACTAGCTTCTGCTCATGGCTTCGCCCGCGTGAATTTCGGTTTTTTTTTTATAGGAATAGCGGGCAACTGAGCAAGCGGGTCACCTGATGTTAAGTGATTACCGCCGCCCATGAACATTAGCAGCACCTGAGGGACCACTAATGCGTTGCCGGCTTTTGAGGAAGGGGACTGGCTCTTCAGCTCGCTGCCGGAACACACGGATGCTTTGCGGCAGATTACAGCTGAAGTGTGGTCGCTAGCAGGGGCGTAGCTACCGCCGTATATGCCGTATCAATTATACGGGGCCCCCAAGCCAGGGGGGCCCCCGACGTGCGTAAGCAAAAATTAACAAAAACTTCCCACATTTTTGTTTATTTCAGAAATGACAAAAGTAAAAAAAAGCAATTTAGTTTTTTTTTCGCGGGAAAACGTGCGTTCAAGAGTTGGCAACACTCTTCAGCTATAAATGATTTAATAAATCAGTTTGCCGAAAAAAAGGCAAGGAGAGCATATATTTAATTTGAATTGTTTATAAAAATTTTAGAAAAAGTGACAGATAAATAATTATGATGAATAAAATATATTGCTTTTAATTTTATGCAAACATTTTTTTTCTTTTGTGAGAAATCTTTACCCTCATAAGGGCCCCCAAACACATTTTTATACGGGGTCCCGACAAGGTACGCTACGCCACTGGTCGCTAGCCACACTGGTGGATTCGGGGTAGAATCCTACCACAAAGCGGTGATACCATCTAGATTACGTTGTGTGGTATCAGGCACAACGACCCGTAAAGGGGACTGAGAGCGTCAGGGCGTCGTTAGCATATTGGCAGGGTGCACTGCGCGCAGGGTAGATTGACTTTGGCCACATAGGTGGAATTTGGGCCACTTACACCCCAAATCGGTTTTTCAAAAATCCCGAGGGAATCGTGGATTTCCGGTTCTCGTTCCCGCTCCCTTTCCAACCTTTATACCTACTTTCAAGGAAATTAGCTGTTATAGCCACAGCTACAGCTATAGGTAGATTACTATAATAGTAATCTACCTATAGCTGTGGCTGTAGATTGCTGTAGCAAATTTCGGTGTTTTCAAAATCCCGCGGGAGCTGTGGATTTTTCCAGGATAAAAAGTAGCCTATGTGTTATTCCAAGAAATAATCTATCTCCATTCCAAATAGCCAAATCGATTCAGTAGTTGAGGCGTAAAAGAGTAAGTAACAAATATACACACAAACACACGTACATACTATGTACACACAAACTTCCGCCTTTAAAATATTAGTGTGATAACTTACAACTATATGGCTTTTCACTAGTATGTATTCTCATATGCCGCACTAAATTACTTTTTAGTGCACATTTATAATTGCATAACTTACAACTATATGGCTTTTCACCAGTATGAGTTCTCATGTGCCGAACTAACACACTGTTTTTTACAAATTTATAATTGCATAACTTACAACTATATGGTTTTTCACCAGTATGAGTTCTCATGTGCTGCACTAAAGAACGTTTATTTGTACATTTATAACTGCATAATTTACAACTATGTGGTTTTTCACCAGTGTGTGTTCTCATGTGATCCATTAATTTACATTTTTGTGTACATTTATAATTGCATAACTCACAATTATATGGCTTTTCACCAGTATGAGTTCTCATGTGCAGCACTAAAGAACCTTTACTTGCACATTTATAATTGCATAACTTACAACTATATGGCTTTTCACCAGTATGAGTTCTCATGTGCTGCACTAATTGACTGTTTTGTACAAATCTATAATTGCATAACTTACAACTATATGGCTTTTCATTAGTATGTATTCTCATGTGCGGCACTAAATTACTTTTTAGTGCACATTTATAATTGCATAACTTACAACTATATGGCTTTTCACCAGTATGAGTTCTCATGTGCAGCACTAACTTACTGTTTTCTACACATTTATAATTGCATAATGTACAACTATATGGCTTTTCACCAGTATGTATTCTCATGTGCAGCACTAAACTAGCTTTTCGTATACATTTATAAATGCATACCTCACAACTATATGGCTTTTCACCAGTGTGAGTTCTCATGTGCCACACTAAAGAACCTTTATTTGCACATTTATAACTGCATAATTTACAACTATATGGTTTTTCACCAGTGTGTGTTCTCATGTGATCCACTAATTTACCTTTTCGTGCAGATTTATAATTGCATAACTTACAACTATATGGCTTTTCACCAGTATGAGTTCTCATGTGCCGCATTAACTGACTGTTTTGTGCAAATTTATGATTGCATAACCTACAAACATAGGGCTTTTCACCAGTATGAGTTCTCATGTGTTGCACTAAAGAACCTTTTAATGCACATTTATAACTGCATATTTTACAACTATATGGCTTTTCACCAGTATGAGTTCTCATGTGCTGCACTAAATAAAGTTTTCTTGCACATTTGTAATTGCATAACTTACAACTATATGGCTTTTCACCAGTATGAGTTCTCATGTGCAGCACTAAAAAACTTTTATTTGCACATTTATAATTGCATAACTTACAACTATATGGCTTTTCACCAGCATGAGTTCTCATGTGCTGCACTAAATAACGTTTTCTTGCACATTTGTAATTGCATAACTTACAACTATATGGCTTTTCACCAGCATGAGTTCTCATGTGCTGCACTAAAGAACTTTTACTTGCACATTTATAATTGCATAACTTACAACTATATGGCTTTTCACCAGCATGAGTTCTCATGTGCTGCACTAAAGAACTTTTATTTGCACATTTATAATTATTGCATAACTTACAACTATATGGCTTTTCACCAGTATGAGTTCTCATGTGCTGCACTAAATTACCTTTTATTGCACATTTATAATTGCATAACACACAAGCATATGGCTTTTCACCAGAGTAATTTTGCATATCAGGTGTTAATTGACATTTATATTTTACATCATCGTGACTCTTTATGTGTTTTACTAAGATACTTTTTTGTTTAAATAATTTTCCACAAATGTCACATTCACAAGTGAACAATTTTTTCCCAGGAAATGTACATAAACCATTTTCTGTTTCGTTATGAAATTGTACATTGCTGACATCATCGTTTGTAAAATTATTTGTACTTTGCATACAGTCGTTCGGAACTTTCCCTTTGTCAGGGCCTGGACTGATGTTGTCCGTCACAGGGACAGCATTAATATTCTGATCATCACAAGCTCGTCGTGTTTTCCTCAAGGGTCCATCTTGCAGACGCAGTTTGCCAAACTTTCTACAATCGTATAACCTGACTACACAATTTGTTAGTCTATCAATGTCTATGAGTGGTGGTTTGTTGTCGACGGGTAAGACTCGTCCACTTTCCCCGATCGTTCCGGCTTCCTCAGTCGCGTGCACTTCGTCTGCGTCATTTGTTGTGGGTGTCGCGGATGTCGAGGATGAGGGAGTGACTGAAATGATACATATTCACTTAACAATTTATGAACGTTAGTGTTCCAGTGAGTTGCAGACATGCTCGAATGAGCTTCACTCGTGGCTAGAGTCTAGACTGACAAAGGACATTCGATAACAAGTGAGAATGCAGTACAAACTATTTGGAAGTTAAAACAAAAATAATTTTTAAAAACTGCCTTCGAAAGTCACTACAAACCATTAAATTATTTTGAGTTGTAATACATGTATGTTGAAGTTGGAGCAAGTTGAATGATTAAGAATGCTGTATGAAGGAGTTAACTGGTCACTTACCCACAGTTTGAGCCAAGTCTGCAGAAGGTTCATCGTTCAGATATTGGAAGGGAGCACTTTTGTGCTTTGATGGATGCTGTGTTTGGGCCACTAGTACTACATCAGCTGGTTCCTTTTTGAGAATGTTGCTTAGAGCTTCATTCAGTGGTGTCTCTTCTAGTATTATACTATCATCGCACACATTAAACCAACCGTTGCCATTGTCTGCATTATAGTCACCTTCATTTATCACTTCCAGATCGTCATCAACTAACATAGAGTTATCACAACATTCTTCATGCTTCACAACAACTCTATGTAAAGTGTCCTCTAATTCTGTCTGTATGTCTTCCGAGGGGTGTTCCAGTATGTACAAGTCACAGGGGTCAGGGCCCAGTGTTGTCCGCACAATATCATTCTTCAATTTGTGTCTTGAGCTGTTTATTATCTCTATATGTTGTATTGTTATCTGAAACATATTTATTTTAGAACTAGAGGATGCCTGCGACTTCATCCACATGGATTTAGGTTTTTAAAAATCACACAGGAACTTTTTGTTTTTGAGCTTTATGTTTGAGCTCATACTGTTAAAAGTCACACATTAAAATGGAACTACAGTAATGAGAATTAATATTTTAATAGCTCTTTCCCATCATTAAAGTTTTCCCAATGAAAGTTCCATCAAAATCGGTCCAGCATTTTGGAGACACAAACTTTGGAGACAGACAAAACACAAACTTGAACTGTACCCCAGATGATAATCCGAACATTCACAGGTTCCTGTACAATCCAGGTTCCAAGCTATATGGAATACTGAGGCTAATGTGAGGCTGTAATTTCTGAACTACAAAAACTGAAATGTTTACAGAACAATCTTTAACCCTTCAAACAACGAAATTTCAACTGTCCGTTTCTGCACGGTTCCTATTTCACACCCCGCGCGCCCCGCTCCGTACTAAATTTGATTCACTTTTTAGAGAAATGCTTATAAAAAAATATCTAGACCAGCTATTATAGTTCTGTACACGGCATTGGCTTCCTAAATGATTTATCTTATTGAAAGTGGGAAATAAGAAAGCTGATATCTATAATCAACTACATTTATATCAGGATAATAACGGAAAGAACGCGATTTTTTTCAGAAGCACATTTTAATGCCAAAACTATTCCTATTTTCATGGGAATTGAATAGAAAAGCATAAAGAATATCTATTTATTACAGATTTATTACATTTCAGTAATAATCTAGTCTAATACTACACAAAAACAAGCAATATTATTGCGCAAACGACGCGCAAGTTTTTACACAGATTCAAATGCTCGTTTTTGTTGTTTTTTTTTTAGGAACAGGATCTTTTTGGTGTGTCAATGAATAGAATTATTACTCTATTTTTGAATGGACAAAAGTTGTTCAAACAAAAATACACTCTATCATTAATAAAATCGAGTTTATAATCGTCTGGACTGGCCGACCCGTAGACGGGCCCGCGCCTGGGAGGACTTTTTTTGTTGAAAAAGAGGCGAGCCCGTAGACGGGCTCCTGCCGCTTGACGGGTTAAAGTATTTCCTTTCTAACAAAAAAACAATGAATGAAATTGGACCCTGCGTTAATGAATTACAGCTAAGTACACTTGACTTACAGTTGACTTTTATCCCCTCAAGGAAACCGTGCTAAATTTTGGGATAAAAAGTATCCTGTATGTTACTCAGCAGTATGAACTTAAATCATACCCAGTTTCATTTTAATCCATTCAATAGTATTTGCGTGATGCACAAACATACAGACAAACAGACAAAAATTTCAAAAATAGCTTTTTTACATTCCATTACTTATCCCTAACATCCCCTAGTTATTATTTTGCAAAAACTTTAATGTACAGACACAGCAAATCTACGATTTTATTATATGTATAGACTTTATTTGTCATTCCCAGCTGAATGGTTTACATAAAAAGTAAAGGATGAAAAAATAAAAGCGAGTTGTAAAAGCTGAGGTGCAAAGTTACAAGTTGAAGTTATAGGTACATATGCATCAAGCACTCACTAGTTCATGTCTGTCAACTAAATCCATCATCAGTGCACGGGCTGTCAAGCTCTTGTCTCTGAATCTACTGAAGTTTCTCAATCTCTGAGCACATTGTACACACAGTGTTTGTTTCAAGTTTCCTTGATCACACGGCTGAAACAACATGTACATAGTGATATTACATGGCTTTAATTTTACTAAATTATTTGACAGTGTACAAAATATGACAGTATGTGCCCAGCAGTGGGACGTTAAAAGGTTGTAGTGGTGGTGGTGGTTCAAATATGTGACCTTAACTTGGGAATTTAACTTTTTTGAATTTTTGCACAGTTGTATCCTGTGTGTGTACAACAATACATGCAACTATAGATCATCAACAACTTACAGGAAGTCCAGTTAACTGTTCATATGCTTCTTCCAAGTTGTGTTTGCTCATTAGAAACAGTTTGCTGTCTGTGTCCAGGCATATCATGCAAACCTGCAAATATACCGTTTCCGGTTTCCACATTAATGTTTCCACACAATGCTGCACCAGACATGTTATGGAAGAAGGCAATGTGGCTAATTCTGTTGTACACAATCTCTAAACTAAACTAAAATGACAGGTCTAAATTTATTTCTCTCTTTCACAGTGCTCACCGCGGAAAAGGATAGCAATAGATTTTATTATTTTTTTAGTTTAGTTTAGAGAATTGTGTACAACAGAATTAGCCACATTGTCTCAGCTCATCGACAACACGTGATCTGATTTAGTTAAGTACTACTCGCTACCTGCACTGTTGTAGGAATAGCACCAGCACGAACTCGCCTCACGCCGCCGTCTGTTTCGCAAACGTCGTCATGTAAAAAGTGCCGCGAGCAGACCGCAGCAGAGTCCGACAGCGGTGCGCCTTGTCGGCCGAGGGCTCTGAGCCAAGCAGCGCGGACGCGTTCTTCACCGGGGAAGCTGCCGACCAAACAAACTTGAACACAAACGATACACTCAGCGCGACAGAGTAGGTCGGTGCCTGCTCAGCTGCCGACTGCCGATACGAGGCCGCTCTGATATAACTACTTAGTACTTACCTGTGAAAACTTATCTCCTTGCCCGCTGATGTGGATACACTGTCGGAAGTGTTTTTGCAGAAAGGCACGAAGCACTGCATTTTCAAAGTTTGTTAAATAAACATTAAACACGTCGTCAGTTGCATTATTTTGTAACGGTAAAAAATATGTAAAAAATGAAATGCACGCCCTCGGCGGTCGGCCCCACAGAATAATGCACAGAACAAAAATACTCTCTAACGAGAGAAGAATGAAAACTCCATAGAAAAAAAATGAGAACAGTTCAGCGCCACCTAGATTCAGCCCACCAACAACTCTTTGACGTACCTACCTACCTACTTAACCTTAATAATATTTTTAGATAAGGCATTTTGACTCGAGAGAGAACTGGTGAAATAAAATACACCAAGTTCTCTTTCGAGTCAAAATGCCTTATCAATAAAGTTTTAGTTAGGATTCAAAATAAAACAACAGGTTTTCTTTCTAACAATTCACATTTATTTATGTGTAAGGATTTTTTTTTGAGTGCGGTGGCTGACACTTCTTCTGAAAACGATCTATTTTCCAAATACATACAAAATCATTTTAAACATAATATGTATGAGACGCTATTTACAATGCTGTTAATATTTTCATATTCAAATACATCACATGGAACAGCAGTTCTTTGTAACTTCCGTTTAGTACAATCAGTAAAACCTCTGTTCAATCACATACTTAGTTCACATCTGAAAAGAAACAATTTTGTTGATTCATCATGATCAACCCATTACCGGCTCACTACAGAGCACGGGTCTCCTCACAGAGTGAGAAGGGTTTTGGCCATAGTGTACCACGCTGGCCAAGCGGATTGGCAGACTAGATTTTGTTGATTAATTGGTACTAATTATTACAAATAATATATACCTTATCATATAAGAAAGTATTTTTACTACCCTATAGGTAATAAATAGTAAACACTAAGGGTGGGCTACCAATATTTAAAGTCTGGAAAATGGGAAACTATAGACATAAGCAGTAAGCACGCCTGTTGATATCACTATAATTAATATCAAAATGTGTGCTTGTGTCTGTTTAAGGATAATTTATAGAGAATGAATTTTAGTAATTATAAATCTACTAAGTCAGGTTAGGTTATACGTACCACGCAAGATTCCTTAAGCAGGTTTTAGGTAATCGAACCAACTTGATGTTGTTTTTACCGGCGAGCAGTCACATTTAAAACATTTCTCCTTGTTTTATTTGTGAAATAAAACATACGAGCAAAGAATTCCACATACGAGTCTTGTTTCAATTAAACAGAATCAACGTCTCAAATATAAATAGCACTACACTATAAAACACAAACAGAGTAACAGAAGCTCGACTCGACGTATTTAAAGTTTATATGATCGCAAGAAACCTATAAATATTTTTAATTGTTACGAAACTTATCCACACAATAACAAAGACGCCATTTTGAAAAAAAACAATTATTACCAACATCACGTACTATTACGTCAGTGACTACCAACTTAAAAACACTTTATTGACCAAGAATATTAGAACCTATGGAATTTGCAGAGCGATTCAGAACACTTCGATAACTTACCGTGTCGATACGATTTGGTATCGATTTTGTATCTAAATTTTTTTTCGTGCAATTCAGAACGATAAAAGCATACAATTGGATATCGATTACGATACCGGTATCGATAAGATACATTGCGATTAAGACATGTGCATTTATGAAGTATGTTATTTTACAAAAATTTTACTTATTATACATTCATATTAAGCATTAAAAAATAACTTTTAATCATCTTGAAGGTAATTAAAGTCATTATTTAAAATGATAACATTAAATTATTGATTTAGAGAGAAAAATGTCGAAGTGTACTACAAAAGTATTATTACAGCTATCCTCGTAAATACCACTCAGATGTCCGTACCCAAAGGGTAAAACGGGACCCTATTACTAAGACTCCGCTATCCATCTGCCTGTCTGTCCGTCCGGACAGACGGCAAGCAATATACTACTCTCTACCGAGAGATATATTATGGCATTGGTTGGTAATCATGTACATACCAAAAATCTGAATCTACATGATTACGTGTTGCCTCCTGTAATGCCCCCTCTTATTACTTAGTAAAAATAACGCAAATTCTGGCGAAAGTTTTATTATATTTTCCCATAAGTTGACGCATTTGCCTCAAATGGGTTAAAGGTATCACGCAATGTCCGTAGATACCTACGTCTCTTAAGAATCCTCTTCACCACGTCTTCTTCGCCTCGGTGATTTACTGCAGCTATTGCTATCTATTTTAATTGCGGCTCCGAACATATTTTTCACGAAATAACAGTAAAAGTACCTATCTGACGAGTAGATGAACAAAAAGATTAGGATATCGAATGCCCTGTAGCTTTCGATAAATAATCGTAAAAAAATATCGGATGTTCGGAAAATATTATTCGATAAAGTTGTTGTGAATAGCTTTTGATAGCGTTTGATAAAGTTGTTGTGAATAGCGATTATGACATTCAAACGATATCTACGTCGGTTCGATTCGGTATCGGTTTCGACAACTTCCCGGTTGATACGGTTATTCTGAATTGAAAATACATCTTATCGTACGATAACTTACCGAATCGATTGATGATTATGTTATCGAAGTGTTCTGAATCACCCTGCCGAGCTTCAAACAAAATGTTGAAACAAAGAAATGTGGCCTTGAACAGGCTTTATCTCGTTCTTAACTACTTAAATAAAGTGTGTGAGGTACAGAAAGACTAGAGAGAAAAAATAGCCCAGCTGAATTATGGACTTTATCTTTCCTACAATGTTTCAGGCGCAGACTCCAGTATCTACATCTATACTAATAAATAAAATTGAAGTGTCTGTCTGTAATATCGAAATAACTACCTCATATTAAGCTCATATGGTTATTTGAACGATACTATAACCGAATCACACGTTTTTAAATTTTTTGTCTGTCTGTCTGTCTGTCTGTCTGTCTGTCTGTCTGTCTGTCTGTCTGTTTGAACGGGCTAATCTTTGGAACGGCTGAACCGATTTTGACGGGACTTTCACATACAAGTAGAGAATTAACCAGGGAGTAACATAGGCTACTTTTTTAACCGACTTTCAAAAAAGGAGGAGTTGTGTTTTTCTACCTATGTACACCGATATCTCCGAGATTTCTGAACCGATTTAAGTAATTCTTTTTTTAATCGATAGAAAAACTTGGCGACCCTGTTTTATAAAAAATTTGAATTCCAACTCCTCAATCCTGATGCTGTAGGGGACCTGATCCCTCAAAACTAATGGGATTCAGAAACTGTCGGTTATCTAAATTGATATTGGGGTACCAATTAAAGACTTTATCGTTGAATGAACTCGAGTAGGTACATATCCAACTCCTCAACCCTGATGCTGTAAGGAATTGCATTCCGAAATCGTGGGGATCCCACGGGATTTTTCCGTTTTGGAGACGGGTTACTTAACAAATAAGCTACTTTTTGTTCTGTAAAATCAAAAGTTCCCACGGGATTTTTAAAAACCTAAATCCACACGGGCGAAGCCGTGGGCATCATCTAGTAAAGAATATAACCTTCTTGGATATGACTTTGAAAAGTTAGTGTTGCAATGCTTAAAAAATGTACAATTATTATCAGAATGTTTTAACAATGGCAATTTCAGCCCCCGTAGGTATAAATTTTCTTCTAAGAGAGTTTACACCCCCTGGAATAATGATCAGGGCCTTTGCACTTCAAACATTTTTTCATTGTATGAAAATTACCCCGGTTACCACTTCCCTAAAGATGGCGCTTATCTTGTATTTATAATCTGTGCCTCTTTATCTATGATGCCACTGAAGTAAGTGTTCGTTCAGAAGTTTAAGTTTTAGTTACGGTTTTAGTCTAATTTATTTTAATGTCATTTAATTAAACATTTCAGCTACTAATATGTAAAATATTTTTTTGAGAGTAATATGAGTTAGTAGGATAAATTTCTAAGTTAAAATCCACATAACAGTCATTGTAAATATTTCTATATAAGTTGGAAGTTTAATGAAACATTTATGATTTAATTTCTAAACGTAGCGAACGGCCATTTCAGTTTGACCAACATTGACAACAATAATTAGTTTGACATTGAAGTTTTTCTAGTATGACAGTTGGATAATTATTGTGTTAATGGTGCTTCGTTAGTTTTTTCTTATTTTATTACTATTTCGCCATTCTTGGACTCCAATTATCTGTGCATTTCATCTCGTGATCGTGGACGTGATTGACTCCGATTATCTTTGCATAAATAACAGTGACCCACGCATGTAAAAAAGACTCGATTAAAAAGCAGAAAATTATCAACATGCGTTTCATTTCCTAACATCTGGAGACCACCTCTTACAATTTTAATGTAAGTATTGTATAATAATAATTTATCTTAATTATTACAAGGTCACATCATTCTTTAGTGATCTTGTAATAATTAAGATAAATTATTTTATACGATACACAAGGACAATAGTATAGTATATATATTAAAGTACCAGTAGTACCTATATATATAGTACTATAGCGTTGTAGTTATATATATTTTAGTTTAGCCACTTCCCTGTGGAGGTCGCTTTAGGTGAACAGGCGAGTGCAATCTCTAATAAAGTATATATAATGTACTCTGTGATAATGATCATTGATCACAGAACAAAAATACTCTCTAACGAGAGAAGAATGAAAACTCCATAGAAAAAAAATGAGAACAGTTCAGCGCCATCTAGATTCAGCCCACCAACAACTCTTTGACGTACCTACCTACCTACCCACGGGAACGCCCCAAAAGCGCTGAGTTTTGTCTGTATGGTCCTTGACTTTGCCCGTACGTTTTTTATGACTTCCAGCCGGCGCCCACCCGCGGCGGGCCTCATAAAAGCGTTTATTATGACTTCACTTGATATTGTGAGGCTGTCAAGTGTTGTTTTTTACGTTTACTATGAATGAGGCTATAGAATACAGTCTTTTGTTTTTCAATATGCGACTCTGTTATCGTATTACGACGCGATAAATATTGAAATAGCGCGTTTCGGAGCGCCACTTGTGTTTAAAAATAAATCCTTGAAGATTAAAGCGGTAACCTAGGGGGTTTAACTTCAAATTACGTTAATTAGATATTAGGCAATAGGAAAATACATAAAAATATATACTCGTCTATACAAAAATATTTACTTACATCACTTTGATTCTGCAAAGTAGCCTGGCGCCGGCAGGCGTAATTTTTTTTGAAAATTCGCGATCCTTGCTTGATTAACTGTATTTTGCTAATTTTATTTCTAATTCCGGTCAATTATTAGTTATGTAACTTATTAATTTCGAATAATAAGATAATACGAAAAAAAATTATTAAAACTGAAGACAAACATTCGATTTTTAACTGCCAAATTATTGGAAACGAATATTTTGGTCTCCGTAAATAAAAAAATGTTGTGTTCTATGGTGAAATATTGTTAAAAACACATTAATTGTTTACTTATTTCGTTAAATATACAAAAACACAGCGAAAATACTCATAAATCACTTTAAAACACGCGAAAATATAAAACAAAAACTGTACGCCCGACCGCGCAACGGCGCGCCGCGACACAAACTGCCACTTGAAACTTTTTTTTTTTTTTTAATCGTTCCTATAAACCTATGTTTTTTTCCTCTCTGACTACTAGGAAATTTAACGTAGAAGCGAGATAATATAAATAAATACGCCTGAGTGTAAGAGGAATAGGTATATTTTTGATATGCCCGCGCCCGGCGCAGACTAAGGCAATGTCCAGTATAATGGACACGGGGCATTCCAGAGTCCGATAAATTGTCACTGCTACCGTGACCGGGCAATACCGTGGCTACCTACTTAACCTTAATATTTTTAGATAAGGCATTTTGACTCGAGAGAGAACTGGTGAAATAAAATACACCAAGTTCTCTTTCGAGTCAAAATGCCTTATCAATAAAGTTTTAGTTAGGATTCAAAATAAAACAACAGGTTTTCTTTCTAACAATTCACATTTATTTATGTGTAAGGATTTTTTTTTAAGTGCGGTGGCTGACACTTCTTCTGAAAACGATCTATTTTCCAAATACATACAAAATCATTTTAAACATAATATGTATGAGACGCTATTTACAATGCTGTTAATATTTTCATATTCAATTACATCACATGGAACAGCAGTTCTTTGTAACTTCCGTTTAGTACAATCAGTAAAACCTCTGTTCAATCACATACTTAGTTCACATCTGAAAAGAAACAATTTTGTTGATTCATCATGATCAACCCATTACCGGCTCACTACAGAGCACGGGTCTCCTCACAGAGTGAGAAGGGTTTTGGCCATAGTGTACCACGCTGGCCAAGCGGATTGGCAGACTAGATTTTGTTGATTAATTGGTACTAATTATTACAAATAATATATACCTTATCATATAAGAAAGTATTTTTACTACCCTATAGGTAATAAATAGTAAACACTAAGGGTGGGCTACCAATATTTTTTTTTCCTAACTAGTATCTGCAATGTCTGGAAAATGGGAAACTATAGACTTAAGCAGTAAGCACGCCTGTTGATATCACTATAATTAATATCAAAATGTGTGCTTGTGTCTGTTTAAGGATAATTTATAGAGAATGAATTTTAGTAATTATAAATCTACTAAGTTAGGTTAGGTTATACGTACCACGCAAGATTCCTTAAGCAGGTTTTAGGTAATCGAATCAACTTGATGTTGTTTTTACCGGCGAGCAGTCACATTTAAAACATTTCTCCTTGTTTTATTTGTGAAATAAAACATACGAGCAAAGAATTCCACATACGAGTCTTGTTTCAATTAAACAGAATCAACGTCTCAAATATAAATAGCACTACACTATAAAACACAAACAGAGTAACAGAAGCTCGACTCGACGTATTTAAAGTTTATATGATCGCAAGAAACCTATAAATATTTTTAATTGTTACGAAACTTATCCACACAATAACAAAGACGCCATTTTGAAAAAAACAATTATTACCAACATTACGTACTATTACGTCAGTGACTACCAACTTAAAAACACTTTATTGACCAAGAATATTAGAACCTATGGAATTTGCAGAGCGATTCAGAACACTTCAATAACTTACCGTGTCGATACGATTTGGTATCGATTTTGTATCTAAATTTTTTTTTCGTGCAATTCAGAACGATAAAAGCATACAATTGGATATCGATTACGATACCGGTATCGATAAGATACATTGCGATTAAGACATGTGCATTTATGAAGTGTGTTATTTTACAAAAATTTTACTTATTATACATTCATATTAAGCATTAAAAAATAACTTTTAATCATCTTGAAGGTAATTAAAGTCATTATTTAAAATGATAACATTAAATTATTGATTTAGAGAGAAAAATGTCGAAGTGTACTACAAAAGTATTATTACAGCTATCCTCGTAAATACCACACAGATGTCCGTACCCAAAGGGTAAAACGGGACCCTATTACTAAGACTCCGCTGCCTGTCTGTCCGTCCGGACAGACGGCAAGCAATATACTACTCTCTACCGAGAGATATATTATGGCATTGGTTGGTAATCATGTACATACCAAAAATCTGAATCTACATGATTACGTGTTGCATCCTATAATGCCCCCTCTTATTAGTTAGTAAAAATAACGCAAATTCTGGCGAAAGTTTTATTAAGTATATTTTCCCATAAAAGTTGACGCATTTGCCTCAAATGGGTTAAAGGTATCACTCAATGTCCGTAGATACCTACGTCTCTTAAGAATCCTCTTCACCACGTCTTCTTCGCCTCGGTGATTTACTGCGGCTATTGCTATCTATTTTAATTGCGGCTCCGAACATATTTTTCACGAAATAACAGTAAAAGTACCTATCTGACGAGTAGATGAACAAAAAGATTAGGATATCGAATGCCCTGTAGCTTTCGATAAATAATCGTAAAAAAATATCGGATGTTCGGAAAATATTATTCGATAAAGTTGTTGTAGCTTTTGATAGCGTTTGATAAAGTTGTTGTGAATAGCGATTATGACATTCGAACGATATCTACGTCGGTTCGATTCGGTATCGGTATCGGTACCGGGAAGTTGTCCAAAGACAACTTCCCGGTTGATACGGTTATTCTGAATTGAAAATACATCTTATCGTACGATAACTTACCGAATCGATTGATGATTATGTTATCGAAGTGTTCTGAATCACCCTGCCGAGCTTCAAACAAAATGTTGAAACAAAGAAATGTGGCCTTGAACAGGCTTTATCTCGTTCTTAACTACTTAAATAAAAGGTGTGAGGTACAGTTTAGACTAGAGAGAAAAAATAGCCCAGCTGAATTAAGGACTTTGTCTTTCCTACAATGTTTCAGGTGCAGACTCCAGTATCTACATAAAGAATATAACTTTCTTGGATATAACTTTAGAAAAGTTAGTGTTGCAATGCTTAAAAAATGTACAATTATTATCAAAATGTTTTAACAATGGCAATTTCAGCCCCCGTAGGTATAAATTTTCTTCTAAGAGAGTTTACACCCCCTGAAAAAAAAATTTAGATACAAAATCGATACCAAATCGTATCGACACGGTAAGTTATTGAAGTGTTCTGAATCGCTCTGCAAATTCCATAGGTTCTAATATTCTTGGTCAATAAAGTGTTTTTAAGTTGGTAGTCACTGACGTAATAGTACGTAATGTTGGTAATAATTGTTTTTTTCAAAATGGCGTCTTTGTTATTGTGTGGATAAGTTTCGTAACAATTAAAAATATTTATAGGTTTCTTGCGATCATATAAACTTTAAATACGTCGAGTCGAGCTTCTGTTACTCTGTTTGTGTTTTATAGTGTAGTGCTATTTATATTTGAGACGTTGATTCTGTTTAATTGAAACAAGACTCGTATGTGGAATTCTTTGCTCGTATGTTTTATTTTGTTAGAAATTAGGTAAATAATGATGAATAATGTGATAATTGTGTTAAACAATGACAACAATGTAATGATGAATTGTACACTAATATAGATAATTAACAGAGTTTATGAAATAATAATAAGAAAACATATTGATTGAATGTTTATCATTGTATTAATGCTAAAAGTCAACCATTCAATCAAATGCATAACCATAAAATGTATAATTATTTAAGTTGATAATTATTAAGATCGATAATAGTTCAAATTCCGTAAAATGTTTATCAAAGAAGTATTTTTGTTTGCTTAGTTATATTTTAAATAATTAAGATATTCCAATGACGAATTTTGACGAATGAACATATTATATCATGACATTGTTACGAAATAGCTTAGTTCGTTCATGACGAGATTATAAAAAGCATGGTAGTTGAAAAGAGGGAATCAGTCTTCCCACGAAAATTGGTGAATAAACTTGTGAAATAAGTCTACGTGTTGTTATTCTACGAAGTCTTCTAACAATCAGAAGCGGGATTCGCTGAACGCAGGTAACAAGTGATTTATTCATTTATTTGTCTATTGTTTTGCTGTGTTTGTGTAAATTCTAAAGTGATTTAAAATCTAAGTGCTTGTGGTACTTATCATGAAAGTACACAGAAATATATTGTCGGTGGAAATGGCCTTATGGGAGGAAAACGTGTGCCAAACTTGTTTACCAAGTGTAAACAAGTTTTCAAAATAACACTCGTTACACATAGATATTTCGATGTAATTAATATAGTTTTAGTGCATAAAAATAACCGTACAAGTGTCTTTTTTCACTATTTTTGACTCTAAACACAGATATTTAAAAATAAATATCAAAAAAGGAGGTTATTTGGTATCACACGTAACCGTTTATTTTGGCACGCGTGAATTAATAGTAAAAAGTGGTGATCGCCGATCTACCCTATATATGTCTCTTAAACAAAAAGCACAAAAAAAAAGCAGATAATCAAATTAAAAGAATTAACTTAGATTACCATGATGAATATTTTTACCTACCCGCATTAAATCGATTTCCAAGTAGTTTTCGTAGTTCAAATTCTAACCATAAACCATTTTATCTTGCACACCACGGCCTGACGAGAGACTACAAGCTGCAGAGGGCAAGTGCGCTTGCGGTGCACTGACCAGCCCTCATCACAGTCGCGGGCCTGCATGGGCGACGCGGCCGGGAGCGCGGCTGGCGACACAGCCGGGAGCGCGGCCGGCGACACAGCCGGCGACACAGCCGGGAGCGCGGTCGGCGACACGGTTGGCGACGTAGTCGGGAGCGCGGTCGGCGGCGCAGCCGGGAGTGCGATCGACGGCGCAGCCGGGAGCGCGGCCGGCGACACAGCCGGCGACACAGCCCGGAGCGCGGCTGGCGGCGCGGCCGGCGACACAGCCGGCGACAGCCGGGAGCGCGGTCGGCGACGCGGCCGGGAGCGCGGCCGGTGGCGCGGCCGGCGACACAGCCGGGAGCGCGGTCGGCGACGCGGCCGGGAGCGCGGCCGGCGACACAGCCGGCGACAGCCGGGAGCGCGGCCGGCGGCGCGGCCGGCGACACAGCCGGGAGCGCGGTCGGCGACGTGGCCGGCGACGCGGCTGGGAACGCGGTCGGCGGTGCAGCCGGGAGCGCGGCTGGCGACGCAACCGGCGACGCGGCCGGCGACGCAGCAAGCAATACAGCCGGGAGCGCGGTTGGCGACGCGGTCGGCGACGCAGCGCAGCGCAACCGGTGATGCAGCCGTGAGTGCAGCCGGCAAACGCAGTTGGTGACGCAGTCGGGAGTGCAGCTGGAGATGCAGCCGGGAGCGACCTCTCAGTGGGAGCGCAGCCGGGAGTGCGGGTGGCGATGCAGCCGGGAGTCCACAAGTAATGAGCAACCGATCGAAACAGCAGTCTGGTATGTTGAATTGTGATGTTAATGTTTCTGGATTTACGAGTTTAGTGAGTGTGCTAAGATATATAATTAGAATGATTAACAGACGGCCCATATTGCACTTCTCCGATCAAAAAAGTTCATACTAAAAATGGTATGAAGGTACAAATCGATAATTGAATTTGGTTAGTAGCAGAATTTAAAACGAGCCATTCATCTTGAAAGTAATGAATATTATTTTAACAAAATGGTTATGTATTACTAAATAACGTAATATTTCGGATAAAACAACAGGCGATTGTTTTTATAAGTTACTTTAAAAATTCTAAATATAGTAACCCCGAAAATAGAGATATGTGTAGGAAAAATAATAATAGAAGTTACTGCAAAGACTTGAACTTGTTCATGGGTTGTTTTTCTGTAACATCGGCAACATTATAGGAATTTCACCTAAATGAATTGAAATATATATAGCTTCAGTGTATATTTGATGACAGTATAAACTATTTGAAGATTATATTTTCTTTTGAATATTAATAAAAGATTTTTATAAAACGCAAACTAATTGAAAAATCTTATTTAATAAAAATAGAGCGTGAAAGATATTATTTTAACGACAAAGAAAAACCATGGGCATAGATATGTAGCTCTAAAAGCCAAACCAGTTCAAACTTTATTTATACTGAACCATATATTGAAATGGTGATAATCTCGTCGTTTCAATTTCAAGTCTTTGTAAGTAAGTATCACCATTACTTCACTTTTATGTACTTATTAAATTGATGATTCAAAAGAACCAATGTTGTGACAGTGGACCAATTTAGAATGAGGTTTCTTTGCCTCTTGGCGGTTTTACTAAATTTTGGTATACTATTTTCTCTCCATTCGGATTTCTAACAAGATTACCTAATCTCTGACCAAAGTTCATCATTGAGTTTGAAACATTGTTATATTTCACATATTAAACGCATTGTTGAATGCGGTTGCTTTGACTAGATCCCAATGGACAAGTGGAGCGTTATAACCGAATAATATTTGATGCTCAGTGCTCCTAAACAGGTAAAATAGGAAACTGTTACATCTATTCAGGGCCTTATAAAGATAACTAAAATACTAGAAAATGATAGATACGAAGTGTTATTACGATATATGGGCTGTAGATCAGATAGAAACTTGGATTTGTACACTCATTGACCGTGATGGTTCGAAATATTAACATCAATAAAAATAATAATAAAAATATAGGTATATATTTAAACGACAATTGATATAAACGAACGATAATATATATAAACTATAATTGATATAAATGATAATTGATATAAACTACAACTGATATAAACTATAATTGACATAAACCATAATCAAAACTATAATTAACGTAACACGATAATTGACAAATGACATTTAACTATAAATGACATAAATGAATAAACGACATAGACTACATAAACGATAAACAATATGAACGATAAACTATAAAATACGATATAAACGGTAAACGATAAAATAGGATATAAACGGTAAACGAAATATGATAGAAACAGTAAACGATAAAATATGATATAAACGGTAAACGATAAAATATGATATAAACGGTAAACGATAAAATATGATATAAACGGTAAACGATAAAATATGATATAAACGGTAAACGATAAAATATGATATAAACGGTAAACGATAAAATATGATGTAAACGATAAACGATAAAAAAAAATTATATAAACGATAAACTTTATAAACAATGGTAAACTGAATAAACGATAAACTGAAACTGTATAAGCTACTATATACTATAACTATATAATAGAGTATATATGTATAAACTATATATATATATAAAAGAGAGTATAAAAGAGAAATGATAAAAGAGAAATGATAAATGTTTTTTTTTCATATTAAGAGATAAGTGCATTAAGATAAGATTAGTTAATTCTAAAGTCGAATGATTGATAGTTAAACAGTAGATATGCACAATGATGTATAATGTTTTTAAATGAATGTTAAATGATTACAATGTTTTTAAACGAATGTGATACGAATTAGTTATCGATTAATAATGCCTTTTTTTATGTATTTAAGTTTGAGGACAAACTATTTTGTCAGGAAGGCCGAATGTTAGAAATTAGGTAAATAATGATGAATAATGTGATAATTGTGTTAAACAATGACAACAATGTAATGATGAATTGTACACTAATATAGATAATTAACAGAGTTTATGAAATAATAATAAGAAAACATATTGATTGAATGTTTATCATTGTATTAATGCTAAAAGTCAACCATTCAATCAAATGCATAACCATAAAATGTATAATTATTTAAGTTGATAATTATTAAGATCGATAATAGTTCAAATTCCGTAAAATGTTTATCAAAGAAGTATTTTTGTTTGCTTAGTTATATTTTAAATAATTAAGATATTCCAATGACGAATTTTGACGAATGAACATATTATATCATGACATTGTTACGAAATAGCTTTATTCGTTCATGACGAGATTATAAAAAGCATGGTAGTTGAAAAGAGGGAATCAGTCTTCCCACGAAAATTGGTGAATAAACTTGTGAAATAAGTCTACGTGTTGTTATTCTACGAAGTCTTCTAACAATTTCACAAATAAAACAAGGAGAAATGTTTTAAATGTGACTGCTCGCCGGTAAAAACAACATCAAGTTGATTCGATTACCTAAAACCTGCTTAAGGAATCTTGCGTGGTACGTATAACCTAACCTAACTTAGTAGATTTATAATTACTAAAATTCATTCTCTATAAACTATCCTTAAACAGACACAAGCACACATTTTGATATTAATTATAGTGATATCAACAGGCGTGCTTACTGCTTAAGTCTATAGTTTCCCATTTTCCAGACATTGCAGATACTAGTTAGGAAAAAAAAATATTGGTAGCCCACCCTTAGTGTTTACTATTTATTACCTATAGGGTAGTAAAAATACTTTCTTATATGATAAGGTATATATTATTTGTAATAATTAGTACCAATTAATCAACAAAATCTAGTCTGCCAATCCGCTTGGCCAGCGTGGTACACTATGGCCAAAACCCTTCTCACTCTGTGAGGAGACCCGTGCTCTGTAGTGAGCCGGTAATGGGTTGATCATGATGAATCAACAAAATTGTTTCTTTTCAGATGTGAACTAAGTATGTGATTGAACAGAGGTTTTACTGATTGTACTAAACGGAAGTTACAAAGAACTGCTGTTCCATGTGATGTAATTGAATATGAAAATATTAACAGCATTGTAAATAGCGTCTCATACATATTATGTTTAAAATGATTTTGTATGTATTTGGAAAATAGATCGTTTTCAGAAGAAGTGTCAGCCACCGCACTTAAAAAAAAATCCTTACACATAAATAACTGTGAATTGTTAGAAAGAAAACCTATTGTTTTATTTTGAATCCTAACTAAAACTTTATTGATAAGGCATTTTGACTCGAAAGAGAACTTGGTGTATTTTATTTCACCAGTTCTCTCTCGAGTCAAAATGCCTTATCTAAAAATATTATTAAGGTTAAGTAGGTAGGTAGGTAGGTACGTCAAAGAGTTGTTGGTGGGCTGAATCTAGATGGCGCTGAACTGTTCTCATTTTTTTTCTATGGAGTTTTCATTCTTCTCTCGTTAGAGAGTATCACAGAGTACATTATATATACGTTATTAGAGATTGCACTCGCCTGTTCACCTAAAGCGACCTCCACAGGGAAGTGGCTAAACTAAAATATATATAACTACAACGCTATAGTACTATATATATAGGTACTACTGGTACTATAATATATATGTCGCAGAATCAGATAGATTTAAATAATATTCGAGTACATTGTTGTCTTTCCTGATCAATCAGTGCGCAAACCCTTCGCGCAGACGTTCTCTCTCTCCAACTGAACGTACTACTGACAGATACGACATTGACAGTTGACACAGACAACTTCACTCTAGACTCTTTACCACAGACTTATACTGCAAACTATTAACAACTTCGTGTTCATTCTAACTAGCCCTCACACGGCCATTCTGCAATTCAACGCGCTCTCGCGTTGATTCTTAACATCACATTCAGCCTATGGCACTAATAACCAAGCGCTTCAAGCATCTTTCGAATAAATAAAACAAAACTCAACAGAGCTAAACATAAGGACGACTGTACTCTGAGAGCCTAACATGAAATTGTTTCGACTAGTTCGAATATCGAAATAATCACACAGCGTTGAAGCTTTCAGCATCGTTCACAATTTTCATACAGATTTCATTTTAATCATACCACAAAGCGAAGTAGCTTTCAACTATTCATCTGGACAAAGCGACTAAATTTTCAATCTGTCCCTCTGACAAAGCATAACAGCTTTCAACGCTTACCTTCGACAAAGCGTAACAGCTTTCAATCGTTACCCTCGACAAAGCGTAGCAGCCTTCAATCGTTACCCTCGACAAAGCGTAGCAGCTTTCAATCGTTACTCTCGACAAAGCGTAGCAGCTTTCAATCGTTACCCTCGACAAAGCGTAGCAGCTTTCAATCGTTACTCTCGACAAAGCGTAGCAGCTTTCAATCGTTACTCTCGACAAAGCGTAGCAGCTTTCAATCGTTACTCTCGACAAAGCGTAGCAGCTTTCAATCGTTACTCTCGACAAAGCGCACAGCTTTCAATCGTTTCCGTCGACAAAGCGCAAAAGCTTTCAATCATTTCCCATGACAAAGCGTAAAGGCTTTCAATCATCTCCCATGACAAAGCGTAAAGGCTTTCAATCATCTCCCATGACAAAGCGTAAAGGCTTTCAATCATCTCCCATGACAAAGCGTAAAGGCTTTCAATCATCTCCCATGACAAAGCGTAAAGGCTTTCAATCATCTCCCATGACAAAGCGTTCGGGGCTTTCAATCATCTCCTCTGGACTTTACAGGATCTAAACATTCTAACAATTCTGGTAAACTAGCTGGCTTGATATTTGCGTAATCTTTCACGACACATTTACTGAACAGAAAACTAACCAGTGTCACCGAAAACACAAAAATTTAAGTCGCGAACTACATCTAAAAAAACAAATGCGATTGTCTGGTACATAATCTAAACACATGCAAACAGTGAATAAGAAAAGTTAAACTTTCAAGATTCAACTCTATAGCATCTACCGACTCTATGTCCTCTAACGGCACGTAACAATAACAACAGTAGGTAATCCGTCGAATTTTCAGCAGTAGGTTATTAATTCACTAAGGGAGTCATGATAGCACTGAACTAACTATCATCGGTCAGATAAAAATGAACTTTCAATCCACTTTAGTTGAAAGAGTTTATAGAGCAAAGCTACGATGAATGCCCGCTCGACCATTCTGGTCTGAACTAAACTCCAAAGTTTAAGATTTACTTAAATCGAAATCGCAAAGGGAAAATAAGATGATTTGTTACTATCACGTCAGTCAATAAGTGTAGACACAAGTACTTTAACATTTTTGCTAAACAGGTAACCTCCAGTAACAATCACTATCTTTTAGATACATGGTCTTTTGAATCATCACTCTTAGAAAACATCAGTGTCGTTTTAATCTACGCATGTAACTTTATTCATGCACAAACAAACTTATAAGTACGCAGTGTATTAAGTATCGTTGGTTTTATAAGAATACGAAGTGTATCCGTATCTAAGTACATTATGTTTTACTTTTAGCAGCAAATTATTTGTCATCTCGTAAACGTTAAAACTGTGATTCCGAAAACTTTAGCAAATGAACCGCTACAGACATCATATAAGTCTATGGCCACAATGAATTAAAGTGGCTGCAGGTACCAGCACTACATTTATGTTTTACGATTTGTAATCTTTGCACAAAAATGTCCGCTTTCCCGAAACCAAAGCATCAAAGTTTACTAAATTGATAAAAAGAAAACAAGTTTGTCTCACCGATGAGCCCACATAATTATTATACTTAGGCTCAGACCCCTCTCATGTGCAGCGCGATGCACCTCCGCACTCGCGCGCTAACCGAGGCGTCGCAGCGGCGCAGCAAACACACACTCTCGCCACCCGCTGATGTCGGAACTGCAACTTCATGAACTCACGATTCGAAAGTTCACCTGTATTTTCATAATGATAAAACCAAATTCCTCATCTGCGGAAGAAACAACATGTTACTTCTATGACATTTTTAGATGTTGTCATGGACTTTCATGTCACTCTCCTTTCCCTACGACATTCCGTTTTCAGTGTCTACACCTGTACACATAAAAAGGGTGAAAAATCAGTCAGCTAAAGCAAAAACCTCACATTTCACCAATGATACCCGCATCCGTCATATTAATAAGATGCGAATCAGCACAGCGGTTGACTAAGATAGGCATGATGTTGACTTAACATTTGCACAACCAGACATAATAAAAGATTTGCTATTTTCAGCAACCTACCTCAAAGACAGCCTGCAGCCTGCTCTTTAGGTAACTAAAAGACTCACCCTTGAGAGAAACAAAAATCAGACACTAGTGGCCACACCAAACCAGCCACCGTTGAATCCTCCTTGAGGAGCAAGGCATTACCGTGATTTATTTAGAATAAGAACTTTCAGATTCACGCGTCTTATCAAAATACTACGAACCTGAACATCCGTAATGCCGGCGAGTACTACCTCGATTTTGTTTGACTCACCCCAACCGGTCTCGAGTCGATCTAGCAGCACCAAATTGTTGTTTGAATACTCAATATACCTTGTAGCCTGATCAGTGATCATTCTTGTACTCTACCATATCACGAAACAAGTCGTGGAACCTCTTCGTTGCAGCAAACTGTCCTCAATCTCCTCGCACTACTGGACTGCGGTAAACTGATACTCATTCGGATCGAACGGCGGTACATAAATCCCGCTCGACTTTAACTTTCTTGATTCAATCGCGCCCGTAGGTTTATGTTTTCATATGATCTCTTTGTTTAGAAATAAGGTTTTACATTTTATAATGTTACATAAGACATTGTCATTCCATTGACATCTGCACGTCTGTTTATTATTATGTCTTATTTTGTTGAATATAGCAAATATTCCTTTTGGTTCTATCTTTGTTACGTATCAATTTATTCAGCAAAATAATTTCTTGTTTCACCGATAATAATTATGCCTTAGCTAATGATGTTCTTAGGTACAATCTCCTTGTCAATCATATCTCGACAACAATATTCAATTTCGCCAAAGCTTACACCACATAGTTATCTCGATGCCATTACCACTCTCAGTACTCTCATACTTGCTCGAAGAAGAAATAACGAAGACGTTGACAACTGGGAGAAAGCTTTGCTCCCAGCATTACACTCCATAAAATTTTAATAAGATCTGTACAGGAACAAATGCGACGCCACACAAGCGTATGTTCAACCACACTCGCCGCTCAATAAACAGAAACTCTTTACCAACTTGGCTAAAGTCAGCTAAACCTCAGCTGGTGTAGGTGCGTCAAGTTGGTCGTCTTTCGGAGTCGACGGTCTCTCCGCCACGTTTTCATGAGCATCACATCTTGATGCGAAATACCCTTCGTTGTCGGTAGCCGGCAACGCGGTAGACTCGCGGGATTTTTTTTAGGAATGATCCCACCGCTGCTGTCGCAGAATCAGATAGATTTAAATAATATTCGAGTACATTGTTGTCTTTCCTGATCAATCAGTGCGCAAACCCTTCGCGCAGACGTTCTCTCTCTCCAACTGAACGTACTACTGACAGATACGACATTGACAGTTGACACAGACAACTTCACTCTAGACTCTTTACCACAGACTTATACTGCAAACTATTAACAACTTCGTGTTCATTCTAACTAGCCCTCACATATATACTATACTATTGTCCTTGTGTATCGTATAAAATAATTTATCTTAATTATTACAAGATCACTAAAGAATGATGTGACCTTGTAATAATTAAGATAAATTATTATTATACAATACTTACATTAAAATTGTAAGAGGTGGTCTCCAGATGTTAGGAAATGAAACGCATGTTGATAATTTTCTGCTTTTTAACCGAGTCTTTTTTACATGCGTGGGTCACTGTTATTTATGCAAAGATAATCGGAGTCGATCACGTCCACGATCACGAGATGAAATGCACAGATAATTGGAGTCCAAGAATGGCGAAATAGTAATAAAATAAGAAAAAACTAACGAAGCACCATTAACACAACTAGGAACAAGTAGCTATGGAAACGAGATATTTTAGACGAAATCAAACATCTCTTTGACTCACTCACTTGTACCGATTTTAAGCATAAGAAAGAAAGAGAAGTCTACTACTATCAGTTGTCCTACTTTAAACAAAAAATAACCAGTTTGATGTAGTTCAACTGTTATACTTATATATACTTAGGCCGAGGCCGCATGGTAAGGCGCAACATCGCGACTCGCGCCTCAAAGACGGCGGCGATGAACAATGGGATCGGGAACATTCACTTAACTTGTGTCAGTTTGTGTTGCGAATAGTAGAAAATGTACCCTACGTGGGCTACGTGTACTTAAGGATTTGTTTAACCCCTATAACATATTTCTCTTTGAGATTTCGTTTCTTATATTATTTAAAAGAAAGTAGGTTTATGAAATAAATCAAGATGTTAGATTTAAAGTTGGATATCTAAACAGACTATCTAGCTTGAACAAGGTACATAGGTAAATACCTTCACATTTTCAATAGACACTAAAAAGGAACTTGGGCATTAAAATGGAACTATGTACATACAGTAATATTAATGAGTATTAATTTTTTAATATCTCTTTTCCATCACTATGGTTTTCCCAATGAAAGTTCTATCAAATTCGGTCCAGCATTTCGGAGACAGACAAACACAAATTTTAATGCAACACATGATAATCCGGATGTTCAAAGGTACAAGTGCAAGCCAGGTTCCAAGTAATATGGAATACTGAGGGTTGTGATGGCTGTAATTTCTGAACTACAAAACCGATGACCTTGAAATATTTACGGAACAATTTTTAAAGTATTTCCTTTTAACAAAAAAATAATGAATGTAATTGCACCACGCGTTAATGAATTACAGCTAAGTATACATTTTCCAATCTATTCAGCAGTTTTTGCGTGATGCGCACACAAACATACAGACAAACAGATAAACAGACAAAAATTTCAAAAATAGCTTTTTTACGTCCCATTACTTAGGTACCCCCCAGTTATTATTTTGCAAATTTCTTTAACGTACAGACACGGCAAGTCTACGATTTTATTATATGTATAGACAAGCGGAAACCCGCGACTTCGTTCGCGTGGTTCCGATGGTTTTTGAAAATCCAGTGGGAATCATTTTGTTTTTCCTAAGCTCCTTTGAGCTCATACCTTGCTAAAAACTGTTAAAATTTCACTGGCGGATGTTTAGGTAGATCAAAATGTAAACATCCGCCAGAGAAAGTCCCATCAAAATCGATCCAGCCTTTTCAGAGATAAGCCGGTAATCTTTCTAACAAAAAAAGAATGAATGATATCGGACCATGCGTTAATGAATTACAGCTAAGTAAACATTTTAACTTTCATCCCCTCTCTCAAGGAAACCATGCTGAATTTCGAGATAAAAAGTATCCTATATGTTACCCCTTAGTATGAACTTAAATCGTGCCAAGTTTCACTTCAATCCATTCAGTAGTTTTTGCGTGATGCGCGCACAAACATACAGACAAACAGACAAAAATTTGAAAAATAGCTTTTTTATGTTCCATTACTTATCCCTAACATCCCCCAGTTATTATTTTGCAAAAATCTTTAATGTATAAATACGGCAATTCTACGATTTTATTATAATTATGTATAGAATATAGATAACGAATGATTTAAACAAATAAAATATGGCGCACGTCGCTCAAGTTATGTGGCCAGTCCCATAAGTTCATAGGAGTTTGTTTTAACGGAATCGCTGTCGCATCAGCGCGTGTTGTCTTACCAGTGCGGTTTTGACCTAAGCAAGTATAAACTAGGGATGACAATTTAAGTAGGTATCGATAATAATTATGGAAATTGACTGGCCCGTTGGCGCGGTTGGCAGTGACCCTGCCTTCCGCTCCGGGGTCGCGGGTTCGATTCCTGTTCCGAGTCTGGGTGTATTTATAATAATATGTATATATGTATACCTTTATCTATACTAATAAATAAAATTGAAGTGTCTGTCTGTAATTTCAAAATAACTACCACATATTAAGCTCATACGGTTATTTGAACGATACCATAACCGAATCACACGTTTTTAAAATTTTTGTCTGTCTGTCTGTCTGTTTGAACGGGCTAATCTTCGGAACGGCTGAACCGATTTTGACGGGACTTTCACAGACAAGTAGAGGATTAACCAAGGAGTAACATAGGCTACTTTTTTAACTGACTTTCAAAAAAGGAGTTGTGTTGAAATCGGTAAATACAGATGTTAAAAACGCCCTGATAGGTATTTTCGCTGCGCGCGATCGCGACGGCCGACGCTCGCGCTCCCCGCGCCGCGCCGCGCCCCTGCGCCCTGCGCCCGCCGTACGCGGTACCGCGGTACGCCGCCGCGCGGCGGGAGGCGGGTGGACCAGAAATCTACTTATCCCTCAGGATTTGTGAAAAATCGAAATTCACGCGGGCGAAGCCGCGGGCAAAAGCTAGTTAAAAATATATATGTATTTATGTATATGTAAATATGTCTATCAGTCGGCTGTTACCTATAACACAGGCATTAAGTTGCCTACTTTAGGAACAGACGACCGTGTGTGTATGTGTGAGTATTTATTATTATTATTATTATAGAAATAGAAATCACTTTTATTGTAATTTTGTAGGTACAAGAGAGTATTATGAATATGGTAACAGTCGGGTAAATAGTAAAAATTACATTATGGCGTACAATAAGTATATGAACAATATTGACTATGATTTTACTTTTTCATAACTCTTTAAATAATTATTATTTACATATCATACATACAACGTTAGTTTTACTTTGCGCAAAAACCGAAACACGTGTCAAATATTTTTACATTAAAAATATTTATACAAAATTTCAAAAAAATATAATGAAAAGTAACGAAGTTATAAGCTTGTTATGTTGCGTCGTTGTCCTCGAAAAAAATGGTCACCGCAAGCCGTCGCCGCAGCGACTTGCGATCGACGCGAGTTGAATGACCGCCGCTGTGTGCCGACCGTCAGCTGATGCGCGGTAAATCATTGTGTCTAAGCTTGTAGGATTTCAAAATATTTTTGGACAAAAATATAACACGGTATATAAATGGTTGGATTAGATTTTGTTACTGATTCTGAACAAACTACTTTCAGGTTTTGCGTAAAGTAAAACTATCGTTGTATATTACAGGTAACTTTATGATTTAATTTAGATACAAATTGTTGAAGGATTGGTTTAGTCAAGATTCATCAAAAAAGCCATGCCAAGCCAGGTGAAGCCATGAGTACCTACTTGAATAGGAGTACATACCTAGGCCAGATTAAGATGACTTCATATAAGAATGCTAACAGATAAAAAGATTAGCTTGACTTCTCCAAGCTTGTTTTATTATCTAACTAGCTTTTGCCCGCGGCTTCGCCCGGGTGAATTTCGGTTTTGAACAAATCCAGAGGGAATCGTGGATTTCCGGTTCCCATTCCCGCTCCCTTTTTCAACCTTATAAAGGTTGGAAAAATGGGAACTACTTTCAACCTATGGGAACCTACTTTCAAGAAAGTTTGCTATAGTAATCTACCTATAGCTGTAGATATAGATATCGGGTTTTTCAAAGTCCCGCGGGAACTGTTGATTTTTCCTGATGACTTGTTGATGATGATGATGATGATGATTTATTGTTATTGTGATGTGATTGTAAATGTGAATTATTTCAAAAGATGGTGCTCTAGAGTTTGTTTCGCCATTTCTTCTCTAAGACAAAAGCCCCTTGGAAATGGTGGTAGATTCAATAACAAAGTAATAAGAGATTGAAATATAATACTTTGAAAGAGTGTTTTCTTCTTTTATTTTACTTCATTTGAATTAAGTTTAAATTACTATGCAAGTTATCTCGTCAAAACGCATTAGTTCCACTATTTATATACAATTATATAGATACATAAATACTACACGTTGCTCACACCCGCGACTTCGTCCGCGTGGATTTAGGTTTTTTTTTAATTTTGTGAAATAAGATATATAATTAAGAACTATTTGCTTTTCCGGGATAAAAGTTGCTTATGTAAATTTCCGGGACGCAAGCTACCTCTGTACCATATTTCGTATAAGCGGATGGACCATTAAGAATCTCGTGGGAACTCTTTAATTTTCCGGGATAAAAAGTAGCTTATGTCCTTGCCCGGGATGTAAGCTACCTCTGCACAAAACTTCATCAATATCGGTTACACTGTTGGGCCGTGAAAGGCTAGCAGACAGACAGATAGGCAGACACACTTTCGCATTTATACACGCATTTATACACTGTGATTTTTAATTCCGTGGAATTCTGACAGCTGTCATTGTCATTTGCAGATGAGTTATTTGTATGGAGAACAGGGTAGACGTCTACGAAGTACGATTTTACCTCAAACTACTTTAATTCCCTGTCATCTTTAAAAGCTATATGCCGCGTAATATTAGTCGTTTCGCCCTAAAATAGAAAACACCAAGAGTGGAAACTAGAAAGTGCACACTAACAGCAATAGAAAAAAAAGAAGCACATTGAAAAAAATTATTGAAAAATGGAAGTTGAATGACATTATCACCATGAAGTGTTTGTCAGGCATTTATCATATCTACATGCGGCAGTTGATTTTTATTTACGTAAGTTTTGAATTTTTTATCTTTTTTGTGGGAATTGTTTTATCTCTGGTAACATTACGTCAGAATTCCACGGAAATAAAATTCTAAGTACGGAAGGAACTCACGGAAGTATAGTATGGGTAGTTAATATTTTACTAAAGTGGTTTGAGACCATGCAATTATTGCCATATGTCGGATACTACACGACTATCGATATCGATATGAGATGACAATGCGCTTCACTAGTGGCATGAAATCTCGTATGAAAAATTAAATTTTATCAAAATAAAGAAATATAATTCTAATACGGTCATTATAAATTTATCAAAATGGTTTAATATTGCATTCGTTATGACTACAGCAAAATAATAATAAACTAAACGTGATAACTTATCAGAATTCAATATAATACTTACCGATGCAAAGATATACGCATATTTTTCTCACGTAATACACTGAGTGGACTTTTGTAGCCAATGGCTACACAAATCATGATTACTAAAATATTAAATAGTCAAAATATTTCACACAACAAAGCACTTAGAAGTTAAAAGATCACAAATTATCGCAAGCTGAACTGTTACTACGGTGGTGAACAAAACAAACAAAATTCACAACAATCTGTCTTTCAAGATGACACTGAAATTATATTGCGATCTTTTTTTTGACAGTGCATATTGACATAAGCAAAAACGAAAGATATAATAAGTATTTATTCATTTTAAATAAGCGTTCTCTAGGAAGAAGAGGGTATAATTTCTCTTAGTAACACAATAATTATCCAACTGTCATACTAGAAAAACTTCAATGTCAAACTAATTATTGTTGTCAATGTTGGTCAAACTGAAATGGCCGTTCGCTACGTTTAGAAATTAAATCATAAATGTTTCATTAAACTTCCAACTTATATAGAAATATTTACAATGACTGTTATGTGAGTTTTAACTTAGAAAGGACATGACCAATGGCACTATGGACACTTGCCTAGGTGTCAAAAATCAATGTGCAGCAAAGATTGTTTTATTTTTGGAATTCTTATATTCTCTAGTTTTCAGATAAAAAACTTTCAGGGATCTAAAGGCTCAGAAAACTGAGAAAAATAAAGAAAAGTTTTACGAAGAACTCTGCCTTTCGATGCTAGATGGCGCTAAACATTGTGGAATATCAAGTATAAATGTAAAAAAAAATGGTTTTCTACTATTCAACGTCATCTATATAGGTGGAACTTTGCTATAAAAAGTAAAGCTTTCTATTATTTGTTCAGAATAATTTAAATTATTGAGATTTGCTTGAAACGCCTAGCGCCATCTAGTATCGAGGGGCAGAGTTATTTTATAAAACTTTAAAACGAAATAACTCTGCTTTTCGATACTAGATGGCGCTAAGCGTTTCAAGCAAATCTGAATAATTTAAATTATTCTGAACAAATAATAAATAGCTTTACTTTTTATAGCAAAGTTCCACCTATATGGATGACGTTCAATAGAAGAAAATCATTTTTTTACATTTTAGACTTGATTAGACATTGCCTAGCGCCATCTAGTATCGAATAGCAGAGTTATTTCGTAAAACTTTCATGAATGATTATTATTTGTATAAATGGTGTAGTGTTGCCAGATGGTATGTCGTGAATCCTACGAACGAGACCCTGAAAAAGTTCGAAAGCTAGATAAAGTACGAAGCTGTAGTGCCACTGACTTTCGTAACAAAAAGTCAATATTCTCGGAACGAAAGAGAACGTCAGGAGTCAGAGGTCGTCATTCATTAAGGGACTTCCAGGTACAAAATCCAATACTAAGTTTTTATTCTGTTAATAATAATGGTTTGTTTTTGTTTGCTCGCTATTTTTATTAAAAAAAGACTCATAATATTTGACACCTTTCTAAAGTTACTCATATAGCTACTGTAGCAACTGAGCTAGTGATTCATACCAAACTCTTTTTGTCCCCAGCAATATTTATTTTTATAAAAATCTGGCATCAATGGAAACGTCAAAGAATGTATAAATAAAAGTTAAATTGAAAATAAGACCGAAGGTCACCTAAAAAGTACCAATTTCGTACATTTCATACCTTTCTGGCAATTCTGATGGAGTAGTAAATAAAAGGAAAAAGCGGAATCAATAAACATACTGTTTTTTTAAATATTTTAAACCATGGCCTTTTTCGAAATAATAAATCCATATTAAATTAAGCTTTAATTTTTGAATCTTACTGTAAAAGCAGAAATCCTGCACATTTTTCCTAATCGGTAGGCAGGCACTGGTCATGTCCTTTATCCTACTAACTCATATTACTCTCAAAAAAATATTTTACATATTATTAGCTGAACTGTTTACTTAAATGACATTAAAATAAATTGGACTAAAACTTAAACTTCTGAACGAACACTTACTTCAGTGGCATCATAGATAAAGAGGCACAGATTATAAATACAAGATAAGCGCCATCTTTAGGGAAGTGGTAACCGGGGTAATTTTCATACAATGAAAAAATGTTTGGTGCAAAGGCCCTGGAGACTGGAGAGTATTTTTGTTCTGTGGGAATGGCGTTGAGTCATGAAATGCGTTGAGTACGGAATTCTGATATTCCATAGAGATAATAATAATAAGGTTCATGTGATATTCTTTCATTGATCTATTAACTAAATATTACAATATCTTAGTATTCTTTACTGAAAAAAAATTAATTAATATTGAAAATGCGGTGTTGTGTGCCTTTCTGTGAAAATACTTTAAAAAATGTCTCCACATCAGAGAAAAGGATTACTTTTCATGGGTGAGCACTTTTAAATAATTAAAATCTATACATAATACTTTATTTATGTACATTTTTTGAGGTTGTAGGGGGTTATCTCTGGATTTAGTAGGTATTTACTGAACCGATTTTGAAAATTCATTCAGCAGTAGAAAACTACATTAAGTATTCCTAAGTGACATTGACTATATTTTATTTTCAAAAAAGTTAGGGATCCCAGCGAAAATTGTAATAAACTACCCATTTACCATACACCCAGAAGCCAGGGCAGGTCGCTAGTACCTATATAATAAAATATGAAATGATTCCCTACATAATCCTTTTCTGTAATCAGTTAACAGATCATTCATGTATAGCATCGAACTATTACGCTATGTACTTATAGCTTCCGGCTTGGTAGCTACTTGGTAGCATTAACGAAGGTAACAAGTGCCTGCTGGTTGCTAGTTCATTGTTATTAGGGTTCCGTACCCTAAGGGTATCATATGCTCTATTTAAACAACAAATACTGAAAACAACAATTAATAAAATAGTTTATACTTTATAAGCTGTGCAAAACAAACAAACATTTTTTGGGGTTTTCTTTCAGGGTTTGTTGCTATGACTAGCTCGGAAATTAAATATTTCTTAGACCCAAAATATTATATTGTTCATAATTATGTACGGAACCCTAAAAGAGCGATGCCCGACTCGCACTTAGCTGATTTTTTGAAGTTCTGTGTCTGTCTGTCTGTTCTGCCGTAGCGCTCAAATGCGTGAACCAATTTGAATGCGGTTTTTTTTTGTTTAAAAAGTGAATTAGTCTGGAGTGTTCTTAGCTATGTTTGATTAAAATCGGTCCAAGATGGCCGCCGCTACAAAATGGCGGATTACATATTTTTTCACAACTCCCTCAATATGGGTATCAAATCAAAGGGCTAAAGTTCGGCCGTTCAGAGAATGCGTTCCTGACACGTCGCGATTGAACTGACGACGTAGCTTTGTAATGGCGTTGCAGTTACGATAAAAATATTTTTGCTGGTTGTTTACCGTTTTAACAATTGATGAGCATTAAAACAACATTATTGTTTGTGTTTGTGATGGATGATGTGATTACTAAATAATTAATGGACTGATGGATGAAATAATATATTATTAATATACAAGCAACAGCACTATTTAAAACAAGTTGGATTGATGTAAAGAAGTGAGAATGAAAGTGTATGGTCGAATGTGGAGTGCCGCGCCGCGCCGAGGCGCCCCCGCGCCGCGTCCCGCCGCGCCGCCCGCGGACCGGTTTTCGGCGATGCCGAAACATCCTGCCCGCCCGACGTTGAAGTTTTCAGTGGAGCGGTAGTGGGCAGATATTGTTGAATGATCTTTGGATGACGCCCTTTCTTGTCTTGATGTCAACAACTCGGCTCACTCCATCTGCGCCAGGATACAGTTTCACTACTCTTCCCAGCTGCCATAAGAGTGGTGGCAGATTCTTTTCCCTCACCAGCACCATAGAGCCGAGCTTGAGGGTGTCTGATGAAGAGCGCCACTTGGTTCGCTGTTGAAGTAGAGAAACATATTCATTTGCGAAACGTGCCCAAAAATGTTGTCTTAGCTTTTCAATTCGCTCATAACGCTGCAGTCGATTGATGTTGGCGTCACTGACTGGAGGGCGTGGGACCGTCAGTAGTGAGCGTCCAATGAGGAAGTGAGCTGGGGTAAGGACGGTCAGATCAGAAGGATCGGAGGAGAGAGGTGTCAGTGGTCGGGAATTGAGGATCGCCTCTATTTGGATAAGACACGTTGACATCTCTTCGTACGTCAGATGAGTCAAAGATAAAATACGTCGGAGGTGATGTTTTACCGACTTAACTGCAGCCTCCCAAAGTCCTCCAAAATGAGGCGCGTAAGGTGGGATAGTTTTGAAGTCTATTCCAATATTGCTAATTTCAGATTGGATTTCATTTAAATATTTGTTAAAAAATGCGGCAATTTGATTACTAGCGCCAAGAAAGGTCGTCGCATTGTCTGACGTCACGGAAATCGGTTTTCCGTGGCGGGAAATGAATCTAAAAAATGCTGAGAGATACGCTTCTGTAGTTAAATCCGTGACGAGCTCCAGGTGCACCGCTTTAACTGCAAAACAAACAAAAATGCAAATGTATGACTTCGTAAGCCTAGCACCCCTGCCCTTACGGTCCGCTATCAGCACTGGCCCAGCATAGTCAACGCCAGTGTGTAGAAAGGGAAATTCTAATTGTGTTCTATCAGAAGGTAAATCGCCCATGATCGGTTGTATTGGCTTAGATTTAAATCTAAAGCAACGAACACAACTATGCACGACGCGTTTAGCTAGGTTCCTCCCCCCCAGTGGCCAATATTTTTGTCTTATGCAAGACAAAAGAAGCTGAGGTCCGGCATGCATTAGTGCTATATGCTCTTTGTGAAAAATGATTTGAGTCACATGATGTTTCCCACATAATAATATAGGGTGTTTGACATCAAAGCTGTAGGCGGAGTTATTAAGACGACCGCCAACTCTAATAAGATTATCTGCAGTGTTCATGAAAGGCGATAATGAATTTAATCTATTATTAGTAGGAAGAGGTTTGCCTGCTTTTAATAATTCATATTCTTCAGGAAACATTTCCTTTTGAACAAATTGTAATATGTAATTTTCTGAATTTTTTAACTCTGTTGTAGATAAAAAGTTTGTAAGTTTAGTTTTAGGATTTTTACAATTGTATATAAATCTTCGTATGTAAGCAAATGATCTTATTAATTGTGTATAATTTGATTTCTTATTTATAAATTCATGTAATGTGTTTGTTTGTATTTTTGTGCTATTATTTTGTGTAGATATATTATTATGTAAGACTATATTTTCTGAATGCAAGTCTGATTGTGTGTTCGGAATGATTGGGAATTGTATGTTTTTGGACTTTAAAAATTCAGGTCCAAACCACCATAAGGGACAAGAGCTAATATTGTCAGCTATAATCCCACGAGATACTAAATCAGCAGGGTTTTCTTTAGACGGAACGTAGCTCCATCTGTAACCAGCCGTGCAGTCTTGGATCTCACCCACTCGAGTCCGAACAAACATTTTTAATTGATTCGTTTGAGTTTTGAGCCATGCCAACACGATAGTGGAATCAGTCCAAAAATAAGAACTATGTATTTTAATTGTCAATGATGAAATGACTTTTGCATGGAGTCTGGTGGCGAGCAGCGCACCACAAAGCTCCAATCTAGGTATTGTGGTGGGCTTTAAGGGAGCCACTTTATTTCTAGATGCTAATAAACGCACTTGTACTTTGCCATTCTCGTCAACCGCTCGTACGTAAATACACGCGCCATAAGCGCGCTCCGAAGCATCGGAAAACGTATGCAATTCTATTAATGCGTTATCAATAGAAACCCAACGGGAAATGCGAAGCTTATTAAGTGACGTAAGTGAAGCTATGAAATTCAAAAACGATTTTTGGGTTTCTTTTGACACTTCGTCATCCCAACCGTATTTATTTACCCAAAGTTTTTGCATAAGAATTTTTGCTTGCACAGTACATGGTCCTAGAAGGCCAAGGGGATCAAAAATTTGACTTATAAGAGATAAAATTTTACGCTTTGTGATTTTTTTTGTATTTGTATCTAGGTTAATTTTAAATAATAAATCGTCTACATTACAATCCCAATGGAGACCAAGTGTTTTGCAAGGTAATGATTCATCTAGATTTAAGGTTTTATCTGTTGTAAGATTTTCAAGTAAACTATCTTTAGGCAAAGATTTTAAGATTTCTGAACTATTTGACTGCCATTTACGTAACTTAAATTGCGCTGACTGTAAGTCGGTGATAACATTTTTGCATAGTTTAATAACTGACTGTATGGAGTCCCCACCGCTAAGAAAATCATCGACGTAGAAATCTCGAGCGATAGCGACTTTTGCTTCTGGATCCGAACACTGTTCTGCTAGCGAAACTAAGCACTTTGTGGCTAGGTATGGGGCAGATGCAGTACCGTACGTGACTGTGTTCAAGGTATATGTTTTTATAGTTTCACTAGGATGAAATCTAAACAAGATTTGCTGTAATGAGCGTTGAGAGGGTTCTACAAGAATGGCTCTGTACATTTTTTCAATGTCTCCCGATACAACATATTTATGTTGCCGGAAGCGCAATAATATAGAAAGCAAGTCATCTTGGACGACTGGGCCAACCATTTGAAGATCGTTAAATGATTTTTTATTATTAGATGTGGGGCTCGATCCGTTAAAAACGACACGTAATTTTGTAGTCGCAGAAGACTCACGAATAACCCCATGATGAGGTAAATAATAACTTTTTTGGGAATCATTAAATTTTGTGATTTTTGAAGTGTCACTCATGTGACCTAAGTTTTTGTATTCAGTCATAAATTCTAAATATCTACTTTTTAAGACTGGGTCGCGTTCAAATCTACGCTCAAGTGATAATAAACGGCTTTTAGCTGTGTGATAAGAATCGCCGAGAACATCAGGTGACTCTTTTAAAGGTATAGTTACAATAAAACGACCGTCAATATCGCGCCGAGTGTTCTCAGCGAAGCTTTTCTCACAAGCTTGCTCCTCAAGCGATAAACTATATTTAGAAGGTACTGATTCTAATTCCCAAAATCGTGTTAACAAGGCCTCATCACTCTGACAAAATAAGCACGTAGAAGAAAGATGTGCATTATTTGCATTTAAATTTGTATTTTTATTAATAGTGCCGGAAACAAGCCAACCAAATTTGGTTTGTTGCAACTTAGGCTGTTGCTTACCTAAATCAATTAAATTGGAACATATGACGTCCCAAAACACATCTGCACCCAGTAATATATCTATGGGAGAAGAAATGTAAAACGAAGGATCGGCTAGCTTGATATTAAGAGGCAATTGTATAGATTGTATATCTATGTTACTAGAAGGCAATGAATTTGTTATTTGAGGTAAAACGAAACATTCTATATTAACTTTATAATCACCCGAAGATGACTCGATGGATAAGTTACAAGACTCTGCACTGTAGGAAAGTTGATTGTTGATACCTGTCACAGTGGAGCTTACGTTACGCCGTATCAAACCCAGCTTCTCACAGTAGTCTCGTGTGACATAGTGCGCAGTAGCACCGTTGTCTAGAAGAGCGCGGGCAGGATGTAGGTTCCCGTCCGCGCCGACCACGTTCACCAAGGCTGTGGAAAGCAATATATTGGGTTTGTTAATGTTTTGAATGTTTGAAGATAAGGCAATTGTGCTGTGCTGTTCTGTGCTGTGCTGTGTATGTTTGTGTAAGAGGCTGCTGTGCTTATTAGTACAGTATTTACAATGGGTCAATCTGCAAAACTTCTCTTTATGTCCAGGGCGAAGGCAATTTTTGCACACGGTGAAATTTTGCATCTTTATGATACGTGTATCTACGTCTAACTTCCTAAATTCAGGACAATTAAATAAAAAGTGATTTTGATTACACATGGGACATGAGATTGCGTTATTTGTGGTTTTTATTTTATTTTGATGTGTGTTAGATTTAATTTCTGTATTTTGTGCATTTTGTGTATTTTGTATATTTTGTGTATTTTGATAATTTTGTGTTACTGATTGTCGTATTTTTTCATCTTGTTGTATCGTGTCTAATAAGTCTGCTCTGTTTGTTAAAAATTCAAGAAATTGTTTTAATGTAGGTGAAGTAGTGATTGTGTTTCGTTGTTCTTCCCATTCTCGAAAGGTAGTTGAGTCTAATTTTCTAGTCATTAGATGTATCACCAACGTGTCCCAGTGATCTGTAGGCTGTCCAAGACTATTTAAAGCGCTTAAATTTTTATTTATAGTGTCAATTAATTTTCGTAACGCATGACACGATTCTTTTTGAATTTGATTGAAGTTCAATAGGGCATTGACGTGATTATTGACCAAAAGTCTTTCATTATCAAATCTATTTGATAATAATTGCCACGCAATCTCGTAGTTTTTGGATGTAAATTCTAAATTTTGAATCATTATTAAGGCGCTGCCTTTAAGTGCCGCTTTCAAGTAATGAAACTTATTGATGTCGCCTATTGTGTTGTTGGTGTGTATTAATGAAATATACGTATCTCGAAAGTTGAGCCAGTGCTGGAAGTCTCCGTCAAAAGTGGGCAAATTAATCTTGGGCAACCTGACGAAGTCACGAAGTGCATTCCTGTTTCCTCGCTCGCTCCCTTCACTCGACTCGGATACGGACAGTCTCCGCCGACGACTACACTTATTGTGAAGAGTGCGTCCCGATGCCACCAGCGAATAGAATTTTGAGTCAAATTCTTCACGTTCTTGCATTAATTGGCTCGGATCGTCAGTCAGTAGCTCCAACTCGGTCTGTAATTTGTCGTATTCAATATGTATGATATCTATTTTATTAAGGCGACATTCTAATTCGTTCAGTTCAATTTCACTAACGTTATTATTATCTAAGCCATTTAGAAAATTTTGAAAAATTGTTAATTTTCCTTTGACGCTGCCGCGAAGTTTTATTAGCTCTTTAATTTTTGCGTCAGTCATTTTTATTTGCGTAAATTTAATTAAACAAATTAAAAATCGAAATTAAAAGCAATGCAAGCTATATAGAGGGTAGGATTAGATAGGTGCGCAAATAAATAGAATGCGCGCGAGCCCGCTGACCGGCCGAGTTGCATGGAACCGGTTTTGGATAGATAAGAAGCGCTCGCTTGCACTTAGCAGTGACGATTTTAAATGCGTAATACGTAATGAATCATCAAAATTTCATTCAAGTTATTAGGAATGCAATGTTTTAGCTTTTTTTTTGCAATATACGATATTTTAATGAAATGTAGGATTTGTATTAACTAATATTTTATTAATTAAACTAAATTTGATGACTATAATATGATGATGAAATTAGCAATAAGGCATATTTTAGTGCTAAGCTACAGATAATTTAGCTATTAAATAAGTACGTAGGAAGAGATCTCAATGCCAGATCCAAACAGGCGCAAGGAAGACGGAAAAATAAGAAGGATATGGAACAAACTCACTAAAGATCTTGCCCTTTGTCCTTTGTTTCCGCGATGCACTCCTGTTTTGTTGACTTCTTGATGTTGTAGGATGAAGAACCACCAATTGTCCTTTTGTTTCCGCGATGTATTCCTTATTTGCTGATTTTTGATGTTGTAAGATGAATGATGAAATTTTTCTTTTGTTTCTGCGTTGTATTTTCCTTTTCTGCTGGTTTCTTGATGATAAAGGTTGAAGGACCAAAATGTTTGTGTTTGTGATGGATGATGTGATTACTAAATAATTAATGGACTGATGGATGAAATAATATATTATTAATATACAAGCAACAGCACTATTTAAAACAAGTTGGATTGATGTAAAGAAGTGAGAATGAAAGTGTATGGTCGAATGTGGAGTGCCGCGCCGCGCCGAGGCGCCCCCGCGCCGCGTCCCGCCGCGCCGCCCGCGGACCGGTTTTCGGCGATGCCGAAACAATTATTATATCAACTAGAGAATACCCGCGGCTTCGCCCGCGAGAATTTTGGTTTTTCACAAATCCCGAGGGAGTCGTGGATTTCCGGTTCCCATTCCCGCTCCCTTTTCTAACCTTTACACCTACTTTCAAGGAAGTTTGCTATAGTAATCTACCTATAGTTGTAGCTAGAGATTTCGGTTTTTTTCAAAATCCCGTGGGAACTGTAGATTTTTCCGGGATAAAAAGTAGCCTATGTTTTAAGTCAGGGTATAATCTATCTCCTTTCAAAATTTCAGCCAAATCGGTTTAGTAATTGCGGCGTGATTGAGTAACAAACATCCAAACATCCAAACATCCAAACATCTCCAAACATCCATCCAAACATCCACACTTTCACATTTATGATATTAGTAGGATAGTAGGAGGATTAGTAGGATAGTAGGATTAGTAGGATTGGTATTGTGATTATGTGTGATAGCTTCTGCCCGCAGCTTCGCTCGCGTAAATTTCGGTTTTGAACAAATCCCGAGGGAATCGTTGATTCCCGGTTCCCGTTCCCGATCCCTTTTCCAACCTTTATACTTTCTATCAAGGAAGTTCGCTATAATAATCTACCTATAGTTGTAGATATAGACTTCGGGTTTTTCAAAATCCCATGGGAACTGTGCATTTTTTCCAGGATAAAAAGTAGCCTATGTGTTGCCAATGCATGCAACACAGCAAACTATTGCAATAATGTGTTATGTGAACGTGATTTACCTAAGAACAGTCAGCGCCCTCTATGGCGTTTTTGGAAGATTATATCTATTTTAGTCCCACAGGAATACTTTTCCGGGATAAAAAGTAGCCTATGTTTTAAGTCAGGGCATAAGCTATCTCCATTCAATATTTCAGCCAAATCGGTTCAGTAGTTGCGGCGTGATTGAGTAACAAACATCCAAACATCCAAACATACAAACATACAAACATCTAAACATCCAAACATCCACACTTTCACATTTATAATATTAGTAGGATGTACTAAGTATTGTACACATTGAAAAGGTCTACAGAAAAGTCCGCGATGGTATATGTCTATCTCTTATGGATATCCCACAATAACATTTTTTTGTCATTTACTTTTTACGACAAATAATGGCTAATTTTCGAAGCGATTTCAACCAATACAGCATTAATCCTTATCTAATTAAATACCTTAAATACATTGTTGATTTAATATAAATCCATATGGCCCTTTACAGCATATGATTTAAATGAATACTTTCGAAGATATTACAGACTAGATGATGCCCACGGCTTCGCCCGTGTGTATTTAGGTTTGTAAAAATCTCGTGGGAACTTTGATTTGCCAGAACAAAAAGTAGCCTATCTGTAGTAAGTAGTAACCCGTCCACATAACGGAAAAATTCCGTGGGATCCTTACGATTTCGGAATGCAATTCCTTACAGCATCAGGGTTGAGGAGTTGGACATGTACCTACTCGAGGTCATTCAACAATAAAGTCTTTAATTGGTATCCCCAATATCAATTTAAATAACCGACAGTGCCTAAATCCCATTAGTTTTGGGGATCGGATCCCCTACAGCATCAGGATTGAAGAGTTGGAATCCAAATTTTTTGTAGAACAGTGTCGCAATGTTTCTCTATCGATTAAAAAAAAAATTGCGCAAATCGGTTCAGAAATCTCGGAGATATCGGTGTACATAGGTAGAAAAACACAACTCCTCCTTTTTTGAAAGTCGGTTAAAAAAGTAGCCTATGTTACTCCCTGGTTAATTCTCTACTTGTATGTGAAAGTCCCGTCAAAATCGGTTCAGCCGTTCCAAAGATTAGCCCGTTCAAACAGACAGACAGACAGACAGACAGACAGACAGACAGACAAAAATTTTAAAAACGTGTAATTCGGTTATAGTATCGTTCAAATAACCATATGAGCTTAATATGAGGTAGTTATTTCGATATTACAGACAGACACTTCAATTTTATTTATTAGTATAGATAATCAATGAATGTTATAATTTTGTGCCAAACTGAGTGTCAAATAACTTGGTAAACAATATTTTTCTAAATCTATACTGCGCTATTACAAGGTTATGTCAGCGCTTTATATTTGTATATAATAGTGCTGTGCTAAAAATAACAGGCAAGTATCGTAATCTGTTCTTATACAGTTATACTTATCTATACTAATAAATAAAATTGAAGTGTCTGTCTGTAATATCGAAATAACTACCTCATATTAAGCTCATATGGTTATTTGAACGGTACCATAACAGAATCATACGTTTTTAAAATTTTTGTCTGTCTGTCTGTCTGTCTGTCTGTCTGTCTGTTTGAACGGGCTAATCTTCGGAGCGGCTGAACCGATTTTGACGGGATTTTCACATACAAGTAAAGAATTAACCAGGGAGTAACATAGGCTACTTTTTTAACCGACTTTCAAAAAAGGAGGAGTTGTGTTTTTCTACCTATGTACACCGATATCTCCGAGATTTCTGAACCGATTTGCGTAATTTTTGTTTTAATCGATAGAGAAACATTGCGACACTGTCCTACAAAAAACTTGGATTCCAACTCCTCAATCCTGATGCTGTAGGGGAACTGATCCCCAAAACTAATGGGATTTAGGAACTGTCGGTTATTTTTAATTGAAATTGGGGGTACCAATTAGAGACTTTATCGTTAAATGAACTCAAGTAGGTACATATTCAACTCCTCAACCCTGATGCTGTAAGGAATTGCATTCCGAAATCGTGGGGATCCCACGGAATTTTTCCGTTTTGGTGACGGGTTACTACAGATAGGCTACTTTTTGTTCTGGAAAATCAAAAGTTCCCACGGGATTATAAAACCTAAATCCACACGGGCGAAGCCGTGGGCATCATCTAGTAATATAAAATAATACGCTTTGTTTTTCTTTTTAAGAATTTGAAAATAATGGACTATAAGATAACTTTTATGAAATATAAAAATAAAACTATGACCAAACCGAACGCGCGAAAGAATGTAGCATTTTTATATTTAGGTTGAAAATGGTAACCCCAAATGGCGTTGGGCCGCCATTTTGTGACGCTAAAACAGTCGTCTGTTGTCGTTTCGTGCGCATAGACCACGTTCTTCAAGTGTTTTCGATCTGTTTTTATTTGACAATTTTATTATATGAATATTACCTTTTTTTGGTTTCTACTTAAATAACTAAAATATAAATTTTAAATGATTCCGCCAATTTAAAACGAAAATAATCTTAAAATAATGCGCGGTTCATTTTGGAGGAACGGTAACGAACTCAGTGTTATGTTGTGCCCATCACTAGTCGTCACTAACTGATAGGTGTCAGGAACGCATTCTCTGAACGGCCGAACTATAGTAGTTTTATACTTGTTTGTTGATTTCTAGATTCCCCCGTGAGGCGCGTCTCCTTGCTGCTTGGCTCAGAGCCCTTGGCAAGCAAGGCAGGGAGATGCAGCACTCTTCTGTGGTCTGTTCGCAGCACTTTCTAGAGGATGACTTTTACGAAACAGAAAGTGGCCTCAGGCAACTTGTTGCTGATGCTATTCCTTCAACAGTGCAGGTAACTTTGCCACAACAGTTAAGTTAAAAACATATTATTAAACTTAAAATCAACTGGATCTACTGGTCCTGATGGCATATCCACATCTCTGCTCAAATAGGGAATAAACATTTTTACGTTACCCATATGTATTATTTGTAATCGCTGTATAGATGATGGTGTTTTTCCTGGAGCACTAAAAAAGTCCATTGTAGTTCCCATTTATAAATCTGGAGATAAAGATGTGGTTTCTAACTACAGACCCATTTCGCTTCTGTCCGTTCTTGCAAAAGTAATTGAAAGAGTAATTAACATCAGATTAAAACACTTCCTGGAGTCTAATAAACTACTGTCACCAAATCAATTTGGGTTCAGGCAAAACAAATCGACGGATGATGCCATACGGGAATTAACGTCTTACATAGTAGATAACCTAGATGCAGGACAGAAAACTACTGGAGTATACTTGGATCTAGCGAAGGCTTTTGACACTGTGTCCATTCCAATTCTAATCAGGAAACTTGAGTACATTGGCGTACGTGGCCAGTCATTGCAATTATTAAGAGACTATCTCTCTAATAGACAACAGCAGGTAAGAATTGATCAGTATGTAAGTCAGGAAGAATGCATTAAAATTGGTGTGCCACAAGGAAGCGTTCTCGGCCCGACATTGTTCCTGGTTTACATAAATGACTTATGTAATATGAAATTAACGAATGGAAAGATAGTCTCTTTTGCAGATGACACAGTATTGCTTTTTAGTGCTAAATCTTGGTAAGAAGCTGATAAATTGGCTAATCAAGGCCTTAAAATGGTTACCACTTGGCTGGATCATAATCTACTCACGCTAAATGTAGAAAAAACCAAGTTTATGACCTACAGTATTAAAAATAGAACACAACCCGAGCAGAATGCAATTTGCATTAAAGTCCATACATGTTCACAATTAACTAACTGTTCATGTTATAGTATTAAAAAGACAAACGTTATTAAATATCTCGGTGTATTAATTGATCAAAATCTCAATTGGAAACAGCACATTCAAAAATTAAGCAGCATGATAAGAAAACTGATCTATATTAATATATATATAGCTGTTCGTTCTGATTCACTGACTCACTCATTCATCGCCCCTCCTGTAAAATTTTGTATGAAAATTTTTTTTTTCACTAATGGTTTCGTATAGAGGACAAAAATTGAAGTAGAACAAAAATATGGAGAGAGCTGATGATTGAGGATTTCGGAGACTGGTGAAGAGCACGCTTAAGGTATTGAAGATAGGTGGGGGGTGCTCGAGCAAATGTCACTTGAAACGTCATTCAATTGGCAGTGAGCTGAAAAAAAAATCAAAATGGCGAAAAAAAAATGGCTGCCATACAAATTTCATCGGTCTCCATCTCGGAGGGTATAAAAGATGGAAGAGTGGTTTCTTCGCAAAAGATGATCAAGATCCAAAGGTCTACTTGATGAATAGAAAAAAAATTCAAAATGGCGGAATTTATTTTTCCATAGAAAATGTATGGCGAATATTGAAGAGACTACAAGACTACAAGTTGTGAACTATCCAAGGCTTTGATGCGGTTCTTTGGAAAACTCTCAAAGAAAAATATGGGAAGACATGATGATTGAGGGTTTGGAAGATGTTTGAGGAGCCCGGGCAGGATATTGTAGATAGGTGGGAGGTGCTCAAACAAAAATTACTCGAAACCTCATCCAATTGGCACTGCGCTGAAAAAAAACCCAAAATGGCGGATTCAAGATGGCGGATATACAAATTTCGTCGGTGTCTATCTCACCAAGTATAGAAGATAGAAGAGTGGTTTTTTGGTTTTCATGCCGAGGAAAAATCTGGAAAGAGCTGATGATTGAAGATTTTTGAGACGGATGAGGAGCACGGTCAGAGTATTAAAGATAGGTGGGAGGTGCTCGAACAAAAATTACTTGAAACCTCATCTAATTGTCAGTGAGTTGAAAAAAAAGTCCAAAATGGCGGATTTAAGATGGCGGCCATACAAATTTCGTCGGTGTCTATTTCACTGAGTATAAAAGATGGAAGAGTAGTTATTTGGCAAAAGATGGTCAAGACGTGATTATTTGATGAACAGAAAAAAAAACAAGATGGCGGAATTTATTTTCCATGCAAAATATATGGCGAATATTGAAGAGAATATAAGTTGGGAACTATATGCAAGACTTATGATACAGTACCTTTTCAAATTTTTTTTTTATGGAAGAACTCTCATTCTGACAAATGATTCGGAGAAAAAATATTATGGAGGGTGATAATGATCGAGGGTTAGGAATATGGGAGAGATAGGTGGAGGCTGCTCAAACAAAAAAACACCCGAAAACGAAACCTCGCGGTCCGCTTTAGCGGGCCGCGCACCCAAGCGCCATACTAGTCTTTAAAATACTCAGGAATGTCTGCTCAGCTAAATTACTTCTAAGTACCTATTATGCTCTGTGTCAATCTATTATCATTTATGGAATAAAAGCATGGGGAGGCACAACTAAAACCACCTTATTAACTGTAGAAAGAGCGCAGCGCGCTGTACTTAATACAGCGTAATTTCTAAGTAATGACTTTTAAGAAATACACTTATCCTACACATCTACTATATACTGAACTAGAGGTACTCACGGTACGTAAATTATTTATAAAACATGCAATTGTTACACAACACAAAACTCAACCAGTTTCCACAACAAGGCGTAGAATAGATAAAGTATACGATATCACTCAACAAAAAACGGTCTTTGCTCAAAAATTCATAAAATATCTCGGTCCTAAACTATATAACGCAATAAGCAGAAATATAACGTTAAAAGATTTTACATGCAATAAATTGAAAAAGCAATTAATAAAATATCTAAATGCTCTAAATTACAATGAAACAGAGGATCTTCTGATTAAAATAATATGATAAAAACTAACCAGCAAACATGTAGAAATAAACTAGCAACACACAATACACACACACACACACACACACACACACACACACACACACACACACACACACACACACACACATACACACATACATACTGGCAAACATGAACACCTCAAAAATCACATTTAAGCGTACATAAACGATAACATTAATCTTCCTAATACAGTCAAAATCTGTTATAACGACATCGAAGGGACTACTCATATTAAGTCGTAAAAACCGATAGTTATAACAACCGGTTCCACCACACAACATCATAGTCTTTGTTTAGAACTCCGCTCTCTTGTTTTGAAATAATACGCGATTTTTCTTCGATATTAATTTGCTTTCTTTTTGTTTCCGACAAGTTAAAAGTTTCACAATTAATTCAACAATATGTTTTAAGTAAGATAAGTAAGAAACTGACTGAAGAAATTTGAAGAACTGGGCCTTGACTCTACGGCATGCACGTGTTTTGTTTTCTAAGAATTACAAAAGACCCTAAACACGTGTTTATTTTTACGATAATAACCATTGACCATTATATTATGCCTATTCAAAGTTTACAATACAGATAAGCTGGTCGTTGTAGAACGACCTGTAGAGATACAATTCTCCGAAAACATTGGTCAAATGTGGTCGTTTAATGCGGTATGTCGAAGTAACCAATGTCGTAAAAAGCAATGTTTTTGATAAGGCAGTCATATAGCATTCAGCCGGGACCTTTGATTACGGTTAATATAACCGATATGTTATTCTAAACGATGTCGCCATAAACGGTTTTGACTGTATGTATAATATAGTACTAACACATGCTACAAGAGATATAGGAAATACTCGTAGCAAATTAATACGTAATAACTATATCTAATAATAACTCGTAATAACTCGGTCTCTAAAAACTATCAACTCAATGCGCCTATAAAAAAGTGGCGGGTAGTTGGATAATGTAAGAGCTCACAACAACACAATGTGTGCGTAACTCTCTACCTACCTCTATTCAAATAATAGTATGTTTAGACTTTAGACTGGTTTAATCGTTTAATGACATATTGGATATTAATATACTGTATATTGTCAGACCATCTTATTCATATTTTCAGCACCTTATTCATATTATATTCAACTAGCTGACCCCCGCGACTTCGTTCGCGTGTTTATAGGTTTTATATAGGATCGGATCGGATCCCATAATTCTTTTATGTACCTAAACTAAATGTAGCCTAAGTTACCCCTTATAACATCACCTATCTGCCATTGAAAGTTCCGTTAAAATCGACCAAGCCGTTTCGGAGATTAATTGGAACAAATAGACAGATCGACAAACATAAATTTAAACGCACACCAGTTTAAAATAAGCTGTATGTTCAAAGATCTGGGTCCCAAGTCATTTGAACCAAATACTGAGGGTTGTAATGTCCGTCATTTCTGAACTAAAAAACCTATAACCTTGAAATATTTACGGAACAATATATTATAAAGCACTACCTTTCTAAAAAAAAGAATGAGTGAAATCGAACAACGCGTTAATGAATTACAGCTAAATACACGTTTCAACTTTCATCCCCTCTCCCAAGGGAACCGTGCTGAATTTCGGGATAAAAAGTATCCTATGTCCTACCTCGGAGTATAAACTCAAATCGTACCAAGTTTCATTCGAATCCATTCAGTAGATTCGGCGTGATGCGCGGCCGCCAAGATACAGACAGACAGACAAATATGAATCAAATTGCAGTTTTGGCTTCAGTATCGATTATAGAGTGCCCTCCAATAAAAATTTTCAAAATATCTGTAATGTACAGAATTGGATCTGTTACAGTTTTATTATATTACTAGCCGACCCCCGCGACTTCGTCCGCCTGGATATAGGTTTTATATAGGATCGGATTGGATCCCATAATACTTTTTTGTACCTAAACTAAATGTAGCCTAAGTTACTCCTTATAACAACACCTATCTGCCATTGAAAGTTCCGTTAAAATCGATCCAGCCGTTTCTGAGATTAGTTGAAACAAATAGACAGACCGACAAACATAAATTTAAACGCACGCCAGTTTAAAATAAGCCGTACGTACAAAGACCCGGGTCCCATGTTATTTGAACCCAATAAATGTCTGTCATTTCTGAACTAACAAACCTATGACCTTGAAATATTTACGGGACAATATATAAAGTACTACCTTTCTAACAAAAAAAAAATGAGTGAAATCGAACAACGCGTTAATGAATTACAGCTAAATACACGTTTTAACTTTCATCCCCTCTCCCTAGGGAACCGTGGTGAATTTCGGGATAAAAAATATCCTATGTCCTACCTCGGAGTATAAACTCAAATCGTACCAAGTTTCATTTGAATCCGTTCAGTAGTTTCGGCGTGATGCGCGGCCAAGATACAGACAGACAGACAGACAGACAGACAGACAGACAAAAATGAAAAAAATTGCAGTTTTGGCTTCAGTATCGATTATAGAGTGCCCTCCAATAAAAAATTCCAAAATATCTTCAATGTACAGAATTGGATCTGTTACAGTTTTATTATATTATAGATAGATTAAGTCCATAGGAATGGGGAAGTCAGCCCACTGTAACACAGTTTTCACTAGTACAGGGGTTGTCATGCCTATGCCTATAAGCACTATAATTATTATGACCTAGACACATGACCTAGACACCTAACCTACCTTACTATTTAAGTGATCTTTTTGTTTATAATACTCAGCTATTAAACCATTAAGTTGTTAAGTTGTAAGAATATGAACTATGTAAGTATATTGTATAGGTATAATAATAAATAAATAAAAACAGCTCTGTAACATTATTTTACATGTTGTTAGTACATCAATATAATATAGCCTTCTTACAAAAAAAGTCAATCAAAAATAAGTAGCTAAGTCCGAACAAGTATTGACTATGAAGGAGAAAGGGCTAAGACATAGGGTATAAGAAGACTATCGAAAACTTAGGTTTAGTATTTAGTATTTTTCAAACCGCATGCACAACTCGCATGACAAACGGGGTCCATGCCCGCGAGCGGCGCGTGACCGGCGACAACTTTAGGTATTTAGGCGTCAACTTTAGGTATTTAGGCGTCAGCTAATTATTATGTGAACTAAAAATGAATGAATATGAATAAATACAGAAAATATTAAAAAAAAAAATTTGAGTTTTTTTTTGTTGTATCTTTTAGTAATCTTAACTACTATTACTTGTCGTCGATTTGAATAGTGGTCTCCTTAAACCTGTTATATCAGGTAACTTGTTAAAAAAATTATTTGTCATTTACATAATTTGTCTCAGGTCTTCTATTAGACCTTATTGTGGAAGGAACCAGTCATATATTCCCAAAGTGGAAGTTTTCTTCTAATGTGGAAGTAACTTGTAGTATATTCCTAAAGTGGAAGTTTTCTTCTAATGTGGAAGTAACTTGTAGTATATTCCTAAAGTGGAAGTTTTCTTCTAATGTGGAAGTAACTTGTAGTATATTCCTAAAGTGGAAGTTTTCTTCTGTTGTGGAAGTAACTTGTATTATGTATGTTCCTAAAGTGGAAGTGTTCTTCTAATGTGGAAGTAACTTGTAGTATATTTGCAGGTTTGCATGATATGCCTGGACACTGACAGCAAGCTGTTTCTAATGAGCAAATACAAATCATTTAAAGAAGCATACAAACAATTAACTGGACATCCTGTAAGTTGTTACTTAGTTGTTCATTCATTATTTATCTATAGTCACATACTCACACAAGATCTAAGGGCCATGTGTCCATCACTACAGCCTTTTAATGTCCCACTGCTGGGCATAGGCTTCCTTGAGTCATGTAATAATATCAACCACTACATCCTTTTAACATCCCCCTGCCATAGAAGAGAGGATTTTAGACCTACCATGTTGCGGGTTGGTGGGCTTCAAGTACTATTGTCACTTTATAGTGATAATAAATGGGACCGATGCAATGGCTTGACATGCTCTCCGAAATCTGAGCTGGGATCCCAATAATTGTAAATTTTTGGCCTTGAATTCAAATGATCTGGAAATCAAACCCAATCACACCAAGGCAGAGTAAAGCCATACATAATGAAATCTATTTTGACTGACTCATTGGTGTGGTTGGCAGTGACCCTGCCTTCCGGGTTACGGGTTCGATTCCCGCTCCGAATTTGGGTGTAACATGTACCTATATAATGTACGTTTTATGTATTTATACATTTATTTAAAAATATAAAATATCAGTCGGTTGTTACCTATAACACAGGCATTAAATTGCCTA